>JAULJL010000008.1:11032707-16032707 GCA_030761205.1 Fremontodendron californicum
CATTTTGGAGGGCTAAATGACAAGAGACAAACTTTACAAATTTCAAAGGTAGGTATAATAGGTGGGTGCATTTTCTAACAATTTTCGTCATGTATGACGATTTTGATCAGCCAACTTGATGGTCGATTTTGTCAATTTTGGAGGCCTTATCTGATCCCATGGTCTTCTAGACAAATGTTACCCTATCAGTTACGGATCCATAGCCGTTAGAATCAGCTCATTTGCTGATGTGGATAAGAAGATATGGGCATAATACGAAAACATGTCAGCACAGACGTCATTGCACATCAGCCAACTTGATGGTCGATTTCGCTAGGGAAAACGACTCCGTTTCAAGAAGTGTAAAACATGAAAAAGATAGATATGCCTCTTAGCTTTGCATGGCCACAAATTTCAGCCTTATTGCTTCAGTGAAACTCGAGATATAGCTGATATGGAAAAAGGTGTCGGAACTGGAACTGAACTGGATTTGCCCTTAATTCTAGTAATCTGAAATCACTCAAAGAAACTTGTGAAAAACACCAAAATACATAAAAATATAAAAGATCATAAACACAATTAGACTAAACAATAATAACTCGTATTTGACACAAAACAATAATAAAACATAACTAAAAACTATATAATTATACGAGTTATCATCACATCATAATCACATGCGCACATCATTAATTGAAATGAATTATTCATATGAGGAATCATACAAATAGCATACGTCAGAAAATATTACCGTGCTTCCCGACAAAGCTTGGAAAATAATTCTTTCATATGACATTTACATGGTTCCGAGTAAAATGAAAACCATAAGTTTCGATTCCATAAAGACGTGCGTTGAACAATTTCCTAACCTGTCCGGCAACCCGGCAAAGATTAGGAACTAATTCTTGCCAAATGTTTAGGAAACCGGAACACATGTTTTATGTCAAATTAAAATTTAAAAACATTTTAAAAATGCAATACATGAAGATGTATTTCTTCCTTGAAGTAAGGACATCCATATACCTAAAAAGGTATCCATCTACCTTAGGAAGAGACTTAAATCGGATTTTCAAAATCAAAAGACTTTGAGATCGTATTAAAAACAATTTGGAATCTTTTGAATGAAAATGGCCTCATGGCCGAACGCCCCAATTGAAAAGGCTCTATTTTCCAAGTTTTGAAATCCTGGTTGACTACCCTTGACCTAACTTTTATAAAATCAAATTTTATGATTGAAATGACTTGGAAATTAACCTAAGACAGTAGCTAATATCCCAAATCAGCACCCTCTTAATATCCTAACCAAAACAGAAAATTATTATTTCTCAAAAACAAATATAACCTTCACTGGCGGTTTTGAAATCCGATTTTTTTACCTTTCTAAAACATTTCACAAAATTCTAAAAAAAAAAAAATAGGGCAGACCTAAAACATGTTGATCTCCATGGGAAAAAATTAGCTTAATTTTTGGAGCAAGGGTACTATGACCAAAATTTTACCAAACTCAAGACATTGAGCTAAAACTACTTTGTTAAAAACATTTTTTTCAACCATGATAAAAAAATCTAACATCATAAAACAAATACCATGGCATCCTCTAAATGACTACTGAATACAGTAAAAAAAATCAATTTATTTTGACCATGGATGAATAGTGAAAAAAAATCACAAAGTCAAAATACCCAATCTAAACTATCACTCTCTTAACTAGTAGAGACAAGGGACTTTTGGCTTGAGATCATTGGTTGATCTTTACCAAAAACCTAATTGAAATGCATGGTATGACAGCCCACAATCATATGACAATAGATCAACCATGGGTGACAAGATGAACACAACCAAGCAAGCAAGTAATATCAAAGAAAAACATTAAAGAAGAAGAAAGGAAGAGATAGTCATCTAGCTTTTGCTTTCCAAATCAAAGTTGCCAAAAAAATTTCTCCCTTTTCCTTTCCCTCTTTTTTTTCTCTCTAAAGTGAAATGCCTTCTCCAAAAAATGAACCTCTCTCCCTCCCCTATGGTATGGCCAGCCCTCTCTCTCATTTTAGAGTGGATGTGCTCATCTTTTTTCATCTCCAAGACATGTGGCATCCATCACAAGGCATACTAGCCAAAGAAATAAAAATGCAATCTTGCAACCTCATCTTGGTCATTGGTCAAAATGAGCAGCCTTCCCTTCATGAGCTGGCTGAAAATCCTAGCTAAGAATATGCTCATCCTTTTACAAAATATCTTGGCCACTTGGCAAGATCACAAAGGAACTAACCAAAGATTAAAAATGTTTTCTTGCAACTTAATCTTGGCCATTAAATAAAATTGATCAAATCTCAGCCCTCATTCTATCATGAGCTGGCTGAATGGCCTGGTATGTTCCAGCAACTTCCTTATTTTTAATTTGCAAAATGACCCTTTTCAGTTTCTTCGGTAAAATTATATTTTAGCCTCCAACTTAATTTAATTGCAAACGGATCCCAATTCCAACTTTTCTTTCTCCAATACCTCCAAATAAGTGTAAAATTCAGTTCTGGAGATTTTCATAATTTTTGGAGCTTGTTTTCCATTTTTCTCAGATTTTTAAAATTACGGATTAGGCCTCCCCGAACTTTGCCTTTTTTCGAATCAAATCCAATTTGAGATTTTTATTTTCCAATATAAAACTCAGTTCTTGAAGTTTTCATAATTTTTCGAGCTCGTTTTCTATTTTTTCGAAATTTTCTCTTGGAATTTCGGGTTAGGGCACCCCAAATTTAGTCTTTTTCATTTGAGCTCTAATTCTAGATTTTTCTTCACCAATACCTTCCAAAAAATATAAAATTGAGATCTGGAAGTTTTCATAATTTTTCGAGCTCGTTTCCTATTTTTCTCAGATTTTCCAAGATTGCCCTTTAACCCTCGAAACCTCTATTTTACTCAAAACGAGTCCTATTTTTGGATTTTCTTTCTCCACTGCATTTTTTATATATTGAATTGGAGTTGGTCCAAAAACGCCCAATTGTTACGATCAAATTCCCCTCTGATTTAGTTTTCCCCTTTTTCATATTGGGAATTTTCTCGTTTTTCCGTTTTTCTTCTAACTGGCTCTTCCTTGGGATCCACTTCAAACTGAGCCTTGGACTATTTTTTTTTTATTCATTCTTCATCAACTAGCGGCTTCAATTTTATTGGATTGGGCCATCTCTGCAGTTTTTCCCACATTTGCCAAATTAGGTATTCCCCTACACTGAATTTTCGAACCCATCTTCCGAACTCTATACCTTTTCTGTAGACCTCGAATTATCAAAATTCTTTCACCATTGTTCAACTCAACTTCAAATCTTGATTCTGACTGTGAGTTGACTTTTTTAGTAGTTGACTTTTGGGGTTGACTTTTTCGAAGTTGACTTTTTGTGTTGAACTTCGAATCACAAGTAATGGAGAACCATCTATGGGATGAGGGGAGCTTCTTTGCATTCTGAGAAGTACAAGGAGGAACTTACCTGGTTTAGAGGGCCTAGACAAAATTAGGTGTCTACAACTGCCCCTCTTTGACTAATGCTGAGAATCAAGAATCAGGCAAAAACTATTAGACTACCATTTTGTCCGGGTGTGGAGATCATCTACGTAAAGAAAATATTTTTTTTATTTTCATATTTTTTATATTTTTTTGATGATTTTTTTATTTTTATTTTTGAAAAGCATACCTCGACGTAAGTCTAGGAGCTTCAACCCATTTAGAAAAAAAGGGATTTGATTTAAAACGAACGATACATGCTTCCACCCATTTAGAAAAAATGAATTCGATTTAAAACGAAAATACCTCGACGTAAGTCTCGGGGCTTCGACACATTTAAAAAAAACGGATTCGATTTAAAATGAAAGATACTTCGACGTAAGTCTTATGGCTTTATCCATTTAGAAAAAACGAATTCGGCTTAAAACGAAAGATACCTCGAATAACCATTTAGAAAAAATGTGATTCGATTTAAAACGAAAGATACTTCGACGTAAGTCTCGGGACTTCGACCTATTTAGAAAAACGGATTCGATGAAAATACCTCGATAGTAAGTGTTGAGACTTCAACCCATTTAGAAAAAATGGATTCGATGAAAATACCTCGACGATAAGTCTCGGGACTTCGACCCATTTAGAAAAAATGGACTCGATGAAAATACCTTGACGGTAAGTCTCGGGACTTCGACCCATTTAGAAAAAATGGACTCGATGAAAATACCTCGATGGTAAGTCTCGGGACTTTGACGTATTTAGAAAAAACGGATTCGATGAAAATACCTTGACGGTAAGTCTAGGGACTTCGACCCATTTAGAAAAAACAGATTTGATGAAAATACCTCGACGATAAGTCTCGGGACTTTGACCCATTTAGAAAAAATAGATTCGATGAAAATACCTTGACGGTAAGTCTCGGGACTTCGACCCATTTAGAAAAAATGGATTCGATGAAAATACCTCGACGGTAAGTCTCGAGACTTCGATCCATTTAGAAAAAATGAATTATATGAAAATACCTCGAGGTAAGTCTTGGGACTTCGACCCATTTAGAAAAACGAATTCGATGAAAATACCTTGACGGTAAGTCTCGGGGCTTTATCTTATATTCTACCAACTTCACTGGACTTATATCATCTAATATGCCAATTTCACTGGGCTTAAATCACTTTTATGCCAGCTTTCATTGGGCTTAATCTCATCTAATATGCCAATTTTCATTGGGCTTAATCTCATCTAATGTGCCAACTTCAACTGAGCTTAAATCATAACTACTAGCTTACATTGGGCTTAACCAAATTTAAAATGCCAACTTCACTGGCCTTAATCACCTTTTGTGCTAGCTTCATTGGGCTTAATCATATCTAATGTGCCAACTTCAACTGGTCTTAAATCTTTTTATGCCAGGTACATTGGGCTTAACCAAATCTAGAATGCCAACTTCACTGGGCTTACTTCCTTTTGTGCCAGCTACATCGGGCTTAATCACATCTAAAGTGCCAACTTCAACTGCGCTTACTTCATTTTATGCCAGGTACATTGGGCTTAACCAAATCTAAAATGCCAACTTCACTGGGTTTAACCACTTTTGTGCCAGCTTACATTGGGCTTAATCACATCTAAAGTGCCAACTTCAACTGGGCTTACTTCATTTTATGCCAGCTACATTGGGCTTAACCAAATCTAGAATGCCAACTTCACTGGGTTTAATCACTTTTGTGCCAGCTTATGTTGGGCTTAAACAAATTTTTCTTTTGAGCAACTCCTCTTTGGAGGCTCTACAACTTTAAAAATATCTTATCTAGAAATCATTTTCACTTTTTCAAAAAATTTCATCATCTTGGGATTTTCAATACTTTCTTGATTTCATCGTCCCAAAATATCACAATACTCTCATCTTTCCTCTCCAGACAAACTTTTGTTTTTCTTCTTTTCTTCAACAGATTCTTTCCTCTAAATCTAAAAAAGGCCCTTCCCCTTTTAGGAAACCTATCTTCTTTTCCTTTTTGTCTTTTCAATGCTTGGTGAATGCAATGACCAAATGTATGGATGCAAAAGCCAATGTAACTTGCGAAGATGCAGATGCACATGTTCATTACATGATGCATGAATGCTTATGACACCATTTCACATTAAGAGAATGTTAAGAGGGTTGATCATCTCCCTTTTTCCTCGTGTCCTGGCGAGGTTTCCTGTTGGAGGGAATGATTCCTGCCCCTTGTCTATATTTTCCAATTCATCTTATTGGAAGAAATCGCATGGTTTCGTATTCCCAATTTGTCCTTGCCCCAGCAGATTTTTTTTTCTTTTCAGTTATCCGGTCAAAACCAAAACACAGAGTCAGATTTCATTCAAATATAAACTCAAAATTTCATGCCCTTGAACAATATGAACTTTTTGTTAGAGCATATCCACATCTCAATTTCAGTTTGTTCTTTCTAAGTCATGTCAATTTCATTTCTTCTAAAACATGTGAAATTGAAGTCTTTGAAAAATTGGTGATCACCATTAGAGATATTTCTAAGCAAGATGGGAAATCAACCTCACTTTTTCGAGTGATTTGAACGGTTTAATGCAACAAGGTCAATGGGCTGATGCAATAAGGTCCGAATTTGTCTAGGAAAGCTTTTCATCTTGACAAAGAGGAGAAGGTGAATGTCCGTCTGTCTCAGCTCGTGAGTAAGTTTTCTCAAAACATGAATTCCTTAAAACCAAACATTTTTTGGAAAAAGTTTTAATTAAATCTCATCAATCCTCCAATCTCTAAATATGGCATTTTGATAAGTGTTAACCTTAGCCATGATAGATTAAATGTTGGAAGGTCAATTTGGAAGGAAAAAGGTTTAGCTTTCAAAATCAATACCAAAGAAAAAGTTGTCTTTTTGGTATGTCTAGGAGATCTTTGAGGCTCTTTGTATTCCTCAAACTGATGGCTTCGACAATACCAATGTGTGGCAATAGAATTTCTTCTTGTTCTGCTCTAGACTGCCCATTTTTAGGTTTTCATCCTAGAGCTTCATTTTATCTCTTTTCTATTGTGCCACCATGCATCTAAGAATTCTAAATTCTTCCACAATGAAATGATAATTCGATGAGATGGGATAAAATATGAGAAAAGCTCTTCAAGTCAAATATCCATGATTGATCAAAATGGACTTTTAAAGCACGTAACATAGGACAAGGTTCAGGGTTCCAAAAGAAAGGATAAATAGGACCAAAATATGTGTTTGAGGATAATCAGATCAAGGATCATTTCCTGAGAAGGATTCCCTTTGAAACATTTGTCCCTTTTGGACTTCTCTTTCCTTCTTTTGACTTTTACTTCTTTTCTTCTTTGTTCTTGGCTTTCAATTTGCCATCTCTTTCACATTTTGTTTCTTCTTGCTTTTTGTTTTGTTCTTGGCTTTCAACTTGCCATCCCTTTTCTACATTCTTCTTTTCTTTTGCTTTTGCATCTCTATTTTGACAGAGTGAGCCCGTACTTATTTGGGAGCTCAATTTGCTTTGTTTCTGTCTCCGAGTCATTTCCCCGTGATTTTTGAGAAAATCCTTCCTCGAATTTGCCCTCCAGTGTGGAGAGTAATCCTTGATCAGGGTTCAAAGAAAAAGAATTCCTTAGGCTCAAAATGGGTCACTATGGATAATTTCTCCTTGTGAAAGGGATATGAAAGATGGCCATTTATCATATCAAGTACGAATATTTTCATTGAAAAGAAATCCTCAGGGGGAATAGATAATCAAAATTTCATTTTGCATTTGGAATCATTCGAATTCTCATGCGCATGATATCACAATTTTTTTTCTCTTTTTTTTGTTGCATGCCCCAAAAATTCATGCGTGATTTATCTTCAACCACAAATGATGCCTCATTTTGATTTTCCATTCAAGTGAAGGTCCTTTGGTTTGTGGGAATCTTGTTGTGAAGGAGAATCTCATGTTTTATCTTTGAGCTTCTCGCTACATGAACTTGTTTGGGTTTCAATTTCTTGAAAGTGTTTCCAACACATGGGGAGAGAAAAAGAAAGGTCTTCTGGTTTATTCTTTGGTTCATGTGCTCATAAATCAAGGTCTTGGAAAAAGGCCTAGAGATTTGGCATTTGGATTCTTTCAAAGTGATTCGGGAGGTTTTGAGTCTTTTTGGGAAGCTTTCACTATGATTGCCAGTATGGCATAACTTTAACACGTATCAAACTACCAAATCTAGATCTTTTGGAAGATTGTCATGTTTGCTTGACTTTCAAGAAATCCATGAAAGAATTTTTCAAATTTTCATTACTCATGGACTCGTTAAAGGTTATTCTTTGCGACTTTTGAGTGGCATTAATTCAACTGGTCTATGATATAGGTGTATGTAGAGATAAGGTGTTTCCTAGGAATCCATCCCCTATGGTGATCACCAATTCTTTAGAAACTCATTTCACTTTTCAAAGGAGTATCTTTTTTATTTTCAAAACTAAACATTATCCGTATGAATTTTATTTTTCAACTTTTTGTTGTTGTTTTTTTCAAAAATCATAAAAGTCAAGCTCAAGAAGAATCCAAAACCTCAAATGAGATATGATGTATGATGCTTGCAATTTAAAGTTCATTCATTTCAAACAAATTGAAAATATGTACAAATCTTAAAACAAGGTTAAGGATTGCCCCTGATTGGCATGCTACCCTGAGAACAAATGATCCCTAGCCCCGTCATCCTTGATAAGCTCCATGAGCTCTTTGAACCTTGCTTGGTTTGCATCAATTACGGCTTGAACTTTGTCCTTGAATGCAGTGCAGTTCTCCTTGGAATGCCCTTTAACCCCTCTATGACACTCGCATGTGGCATTAGGATCATACCATTTCGAGTAAGGAGACTTCCTGGGCTTTGCAAGTAAAATGGAGATCAGTTGGCTTTGGACAAGCAATGGAAGAAGTTCTGTGTAGGTAATCGGAATTGAATGGTACACCTTTGCCTTGTTTCTCTTACTGCTCTGAGAACAGACTGAGTCAACCTCCGAATCAATTGACATGACGAACCCTTGGGGTGGTGTGAAAGGCCTTGGAGCATGATGATGACCGTGCTGAAGCCAATGGTCAATATAGGGTCGGGGATGTAAATAACCACCAAAATGATCGCCTTGCATTGCGCTGAACCCTCTTTTGTTTCTGCCTTCAACATTTATGACCTGAACGTGCCCCTTAGCAACATCATCTTTATTCCCGAGAGGAATTCCGGCATTAGTATCCACAAATTTCCCTTTTTTTATCCCATCCTCAATCCTACCTACTGAAAACAATATATCTACAAATTCTGAAAAAACATTGCCGATCAACTTGTCATAATATGGATGTGGGAGGGTATCTACAAATAAAGCATTCATTTTTCTATCAGTAAGAGGTGGTTAGACTTGCGAGGCTACATCTTTCCATCTATGAGCATATTCTTTGTATTTCTCTTTGGGCCTCTTTTTCATGTTCTGGAGTGTCAATCGATCTGGAGCCATTTCCAACATGTGCTTGTATTGTTTCAGGAATGCCCGAGCTAAGTCTTTCCATGTACGCACTAGGCTTTTTTTCAGTTGATCATACCATTTAGATGCTCCCTCTGTCATACTATCTTGAAATACATGGATAAGCAGTTTCTCATCATGCGCGTACCCCGCCATTTTATTACAATATGCAGACAAGTGTATTTTAGGGCATTTAAGTCCATCATACATTTCGAATTCTGGAACCTTGAATTTTGGCTGGATGACCACATTAGGGATCAAAAGAAACTCCCTTACACTTACTTCATCTCCATCTTCAGCAGCTCGAATCCTTTCCTCCACTAGGTCATATTCTTGTTGTATCTCTGCCCCTTGGCTCAGAACTTGCTGTGAATGAAGCTAATCAGAGATCTGGCCTTGAATATTCTTACCCAGATTGCCATGCTCTTGAAGTTGATTACTTTTCTGTGTAAAGTGTTCTCCCACAATTTCTATCCATTGTCCACTATTTGCTTGAGTCATCTGAAGTGCGACATGTTCAGATGTCTCATTCTGCACTTGTTCTATTTTTTCCAATTGGATAGTATGATCCTCTCCCATTTTACTTTTCTCCCGGATTTCATGTCCAAATTTCTCTTGATTGCACTCCAAAGCATACACTCATTCCTCTAATTCATTCCTCATATCTTAAACCCCTTTCATGCAAATAAAATTGACATTATTGTCACAAGATCGAAAATGCAAATAAATGTACATGCTCTATTCACATATGCATGAATGTGATGATGATTGATGCATGAAATTTACAAGATGCGAAGATGTTTGAGGAGATGAATTTTCATATTTACAACTACTTGCATGTTATGCAAAAATGCAAATGAAAATATCAAGGAAAAGAAGATCCTAACATCACTCTTTTTTATTTTTTTCTTCTTTCTATTTTTTTTTTTAATTTACTTGACAACTATTTTTTGACATTTCTTATTTTCTCATTCTCTCAAAAGTCTAAAACTAAAAGAACTTTTTTCATCATTTTCACATCACTACTCCACTACAAAAGAACTTTTTTTTTTATCATTTTCTTCTCATTTTTTTTCTTCATTTTTTCCTTTTTCAAAGAGGAAATATTTCTCTATCATCTTTTCTCTTTTCTCAAATTCCTACAAAGGTACAAGTGTAAAAGAAAAATTTTAAAACAACCCAAAGATACTACTTTTCGATATTATTACAAATGATACATGGAAAAAGGAATAAAGCAGTAAAGAAGTTGAATAATCAATGCAAAGTAAGAAAATTAATGAATGTGTGCCCCAATAATATCAACTTGTTTAGGCATCACGGTGCCTCTTGGGGCTGAGTATTATCCTTATTACGGGCGATGTACGTTCATCTTTGCCCGATTTATGAAGCTTATTCGGAATGTAGAAATGGGGGATAGAAGGGTTGGAAACATCCCTCCATGTGTTCCTAACTTTGGTACCTCTAACTGAATTTTGGCATGGCTTCGCCTAGGTTCACTATATGAGGTTGCATTAGGTTCTATCGGCTCCAAATTGTTCCTCACTGTCGCCAGTGAAGGCTAGTAAGGCACCCCGATAAAAGCGGGTTCAATTTGTTAGAGTATATTTCCCTAGCCCATGCGGATTGTTAATCACGAAGGCTTAGTTACTTTGCTTTCACCTAAAAGGACGAAACCCGGGTATAGGGCTCATATTATGCAAATGCACGTGTAGTGTGTGAGGAGGAACAACAAACCTTCCACCACCTATTCTACAACCCTTATTCTAAATGCCCTAACAATTTATTAAAAGAATATTCAAGAATAGTGTAACGCATTAACCAACAAGCAATTATAACATACGACATTAAATAACTAGAGAACATTAATAAAATGCATGTGAACGAATATGAACATATTTAAAACATTTTATTATTTTCAAAATTCTCCTTATTTTAAAAAATATGGGAATTAAAATTAAATACCAACTAAAAACCAACAAACCGAGACTTTTGATAACACACAACTAATCCTAGGCCTGACTCTCTAAAAGGTCCGCAGTGGAGTCGCCAAGCTGTCGCAACCTAAAAAATTACAAGTCCCATCGCGAGACATTACTCGTTAAGTGTGACATTGAGGAAACAGAGGAAAAGACAACTTAATTCCTCTTGAAATAAAATGAGGGTTTGAAAACAACCTCGAAAAAGAAATGGAGTCGCCACCAATCTTTTTTGGCTAGGTGTGATCGGCCACCTATTAAAACCGGTTTTGTAAAATATTTTAAAATTAATTAAAATATTTTTTAAAAACCATTTTCGAAGTCTGCGCTTTTAAACAATAGAAATCAAATAAGCGGGTTCGAGAGTCGGTTACGTGCAGGGAAGGATTAGCACCCCTACAACGCCCGTGTGTTATCTCGAGTCTTGATAAACCTCGGTTTTAGATTTGGCATTTTAAAATAATTCCCAATTTAAAGAAAAATAATTCCATTTTTAACTTGAAAATGATCCGGAATTCATTAGCACAAAATTTTTCTATATTCCCCGGCATGCCCGGTAAAACATAGAAATTTTTATATATTTGGAAAATCTCTGAATCACTCTTTTTTTGAAAGAAAGATATTTCGTTGTTAATGACAATTGATGATATCCTCCCAGGCAAACCCAGCAGAGAACTCATGAATTATTTTAACTCGGGAATAACCTTGTTTTTAGAAAAGCATGATTATCTTTATTGTATTAGAAATCATTTTTTTTTTTAAAAATGATTATGAATATGCAAATCATTACTAATGACATGGCAAAAGAGTGAATGACATGGCATATGGATTAATGACATGGCATGCTTGACATGGCAAAAGAATCACAAAATGATATAGAATATCCACAATTACATCATAACCAAGATAGCAACATGAAATTTAAATCAAAGCAATGACATCACTATGGAATATTTATACATATAGAATTTACATGACTCAGATAGCAAAAATTAGATATTATGGAATATGCATGAACATGGAAAATGCAATGCATGAAAATGTATTTCTCCTGTGAAGCAAGGACATCCGTATACCTAAAAAGGTATCCGACTACCTTTGGAAGAGACCTAAATCCTAAAGTCAGAAAATCCAACTAGTGTAACCTTCAATTTTCCACAAGCATGCTCAAAAGAGCTTGCCTTTGAGCCATTGATTCGCTTAAGTAAAAAATCAAGTGGGGAATGCAGAAATGCATGAACAACCAGCAATATAAATGCATGAAATAAATGGCATGGCATATGCATGACCTAGGTTCTAAGTGACATAGCAAAATAACCTAGAATGCTAAATGACATGGAAAATGACATAGCACATGAAAATAACCTAAGGTCTAAATGTCATGAAGAATAACCTATATTTAAATGACATAGAAAATGTCATGGCATATGAAAATAACCTAATATCTAACTGTCATGGAAAATGACATGTCATATGAAAAATGACCTAATATTTAAATGACATAGAAAATGTCATGGCATATGAAAATAACCTAATATCTAAATGTCATGGAAAATGACATGTCATATGAAAAATGACCTAATATTTAAATGACGTAAAAAATGTCATGGCATATGAAAATAACCTATTATCTAAATGTCATGAAAAATGACATGTCATATGAAAAATGACCTAATATTTAAATGACATAAAAAATGTCGTGGCATATGAAAATAACCTAATGTTTAAATGCCATGGAAAATGACATGTCATATGAAAAATGACCTAATATCTAAATGACATGGAAAATGTCATGGCACATGAAATGAATGACATGGCATATGACATGGCAAAATCACAAAATGACATCATCACAAAAGATTCATAATAACGTCATAATCACATGCACACATCATTATTTGAAATGAATCATTCATACGAGGAGTCATACAAATAGAATATGTTAGAAAATATTATCGTGCTTCCCAGTAAACCCGGCAAAGCTTGAAAAATAATTCTTTCATATGACATTTACATGGTTCCGAGTAAAATGAAAACCATACGTTTCGATTCCATAAACACGTGCATTGAACAATTTTCTAACCACCCCAGCAACCCGACAAAGATTAGGAACTAATTCTCGCTAAATGTTTAGGAAACCGAAACACACGTTTTATGTCAAATTAAAATTTAAAAACATTTTAAAAATGCAATACATGAAGATGTATTTCTTCCTTGAAGTAAGGACATCCATATACCTAAAAAGGTATCTGACTACCTTAGGAAGATACTTGAATCGGATTTTAAAATTCAAAAGACTTTGAGATCGGATTAAAAACAATTTGGAATTTTTTGAATGAAAATGGCCTCATGGCGGAACCCCCCATTTGAAAAGGCTCTATTTTCCAAGTTTTAAAATCCAAGTTGACTACCCTTGACCCAACTTTTATAAAATCAAATTTTATGATTGAAATGACTTGGAAATTAACCTAAGACAGTAGCTAATGTCCCAAATCAGCCCCCTCTTAATATCCTAACCAAAACAGAAAATTATTATTTCTCAAAAACAAATCTAACCCTCATTGGCAGTTTTGAAATTCGATTTTTTTACCCTTCTAAAGTATTTCAAAAAATTCTGAAAAAATTAGGGCAGACCTAAAACATGTTAATATCCATGGAAAACAATCAGCTAAATTTTTGGAGTAAGGGTACTATGACCGAAATTTTACCAAAGTCAAGACAGTGAGCTAAAACTGCTTTGTTAAAAACCATTTTTTCAACCATGATAAAAAAATCTATCATAAAAAAAAAAAAGTATACCATGGCATTCTCTAAATGACTACTGCATACAGTAAAAAAATCAATTTATTTTGACCATGGATGAGTAGTGAAAAAAATCACAAAGTCAGAATACCCAATCTAAACTATCACTCTCTCAACTAGTAGAGACAAGGGATTTTTGGCTTGAGATCATTGGTTGATCTTGGCCAAAAACCTAGTTGAAATATCATGAAATGCATGGTATGACAGCCCACAATCATATGACAATAGATCAACCATGAGTGAAAAGATGAAAACAGCCAAGCAAGCAAGTAATATCAAAGAAAAACATTAAAGAAGAAGAAAGAAAGAGATAGTCATCTAGCTTTTGCTTTCCAAATCAAAGTTACCAAAAAAATTTCTCACTTTTCTTTTCCCTCTTTCTTTTCTCTCTAGAGTGAAATGCTTTATCAAAAAATTGAAACTCTCTCCCTCCCCTACGGTATGGCCGGCCCTCTCTCTCTCTCTCCTTTTAGAGTGGATGTGCTCATCTTTTTTCATCTCCAAGACATGTGGCATCCATCACAAGGATACTAGCCAAAGAAATAAAAATGCAATCTTGCAACCTCATCTTGTCCATTGATCAAAATGATCAGCCTTCCCTTCATGAGCTGGCTGAAAATGCTAGCTAAGAATGTGCTCATTCTTTTACAAAATATCTTGTGGCCATTTGGCAAGATCACAAAGGAACTAACCAAAGATTACAAATGTCTTCTTGCGACTTAATCTCGGCCATTAGATAAAATCGATCAAATCTCAGCCCTCATTCCATCATGAGCTAGATGAATGGCTTGGTATGTTCCAGCAACTTTCTCATTTTTAATTTGCAAAATGACCCTTTTCGGTTTCTTCGATAAAATTACATTTTAGCCCCTAAACTTAATTTAATTGCAAACGAACCCCAATTCCGGATTTTCTTTCTCCAATACCTCCAAATAAGTGTAAAATTCATTTCTGGAGATTTTCATAATTTTTTGAGCTCGTTTCCCTTAACTTTGCCTTTTTTTCAAATAAGCTCCAATTTGAGATTTTTCTTTTCCAATACCTCCAAATCAATATAAAACTCAGTTCTTGAAGTTTTCATAATTTTTTGAGCTCGTTTCCTATTTTTCCCAGAATTTTCTCTTAAAATTTTGGGTTAGTGCACCCCAAATTTAACCTTTTTCATTTGAGCTCTAATTCCAGATTGTTCTTTACCAATACCTTCCAAAAAGTATAAAATTGAGATCCAGAAGTTTTCATAATTTTTCGAGCTCGTTTCCTATTTTTCTAGAATTTTCCAAGATTGCACTTTAACCCCCAAAACCTCGGTTTTACTCAAAACGGTTCCGATTTCTAGATTTTCTTTCTCCACTGCCTTTGTTATATATTGAATTGGAGTTGGTCCGAAAATGCCCATTTTTTTCAATAAAATTCTCCTCCGATTTAGTTTTTCCCTTTTCCAAACCGGAAATTTTCTCGTTTTTTCGTTTTTCTTCTATCCAGCTCTTTCTTGGAATCCACTTTTAAACTGAGCTTTGGGCTATTTTTGTTTATTCATTCTTCATCAATTGGGGGCTTCAATTTTACCGAATCGGGCCATCTCTGCAATTTTTCCCAAATTTTCTGAATTAGGTATTTCACTACATTGAATTTCTGTAACCCATCTTCCGAACTCTATATCTTTTGTTGTAGACCTCGGATTATCAAAATTCTTTCACCATTGTTCAATTCAAGTTCAAATCTTGATTTTGACTATGAGTTTACTTTTTTAGTAGTTGACTTTTTCGGAGTTGACTTTTTCGGAGTTGACTTTTTTGAAGTTGACTTTTTGTGTTGAACTTCGAATGACAAGTCTTGGAGAACCATCTATGGTATGAGGGGAGTTTCTTTGCATTCTGAGAAGTACAAGGAGGAACTTACCTGGTTTAGGGGGCCCGGACAAAATTAGGTGTCTACACTCTTCACATGGCTTTGCAATTTGGAGGCCTCCCATTGGCCAAAAATGCCATATAGGCAAGTAGTGGAGAATCTTGTCCTTTCTTTAATATGTCATCTTGCTATTCAATCTTGGCCATTTGATTTAAGATGATCACACCTCCTCTTCCCATCCAACAGCTGGCTGAAAATGGCCGGGAATTTTCCAAGCCATTCCTTTTTTTTTATTTGCAAAATGGCCCTTTTCAGTTTTTTCGATAAAATTATATTTTGGCCCCCAAAATTAATTTATTTGAAAATGGACCCCAATTTTGGATTTTTCTTTTTTTTTCCATCCCATCCATATAAAACTCAGTTCTGAAGGTTTTCATATTTTTTCGAGCTCGTATTCTACTTTTTTGGATTTTTCTTTAAAGTTTCGATTTAGTGCCTCCCACACTTTGTCTTTTTCCATTTGAGCTCCAATTCTCAATTTTTCTTCTCCAATCCCTTCCATAAAATATAAAACTCAGTTCTGGAAGTTTTCATAATTTTTCGAGCTCGTTTTCTATTTTTTCCGGATTTTTCTCTTGAAATTTCGGATTAGTGCACCCGAACGTTGACTTTTTCCATTTGAGCTTTGATTCCAAATTTTTCTTCTCCAATCCCTTCCATAAAATATAAAACTCAATTCTGTAAGTTTTCATAATTTTCGAGTTCGTTTTCTATTTGTCCCGGAACTTTTCTCTTGGAATTTCGGATTAGTGCCCCCGAATTTTGTCTTTTTCCATTTGAGCTCCGATTCCGGATTTTTCTTCTCCAATCCCTTCCCTCAAATGTAAAACTCAGTTCTGGAAGTTTTCATAATTTTCCGAGGTAGGATTCTATTTTTCCCGAATTTTCCAAAATTACCCTTTAACCCCCGAAACCTCGATTTTACTCGAAATGACCCAATTTATGGATTTTCTTTTTCCACTGTCTTTTTCATATATTGAATTGGAGTTGGTCCGAAAATACATAATTTTACATCCTCTCCGATTCAGTTTTCCCCTTTTCCTCAATATTGGAAATTTTCTCGTTATTCCGTTTCTCCTCCAATTGGCTCTTCCTTAGGATCTACTTCAAATTTGTGACTTGGATATTTTTATTTATTTATCCTTTATCAACTGGGGGCTTCAATTTTACCGAATCGGGCCATCTCTGATGTTTTTTCCCAAATTTGTGATTTTCTTATTTATTCATTAAATCCTCATTTTTCTTTTTCTTTTCAAACCACATCTTCCTTCAACTTCACTTCAAAATTGGACTTTCCGATAGTCATATTTATTGATCTTATTCCATTTGGGATCTCCAATTTCGTCCAATTTGATCTTTTACGTATTTTTTCTCAAATTTGCAAAATTAGGCATTTTTTCTACACTGAATTTTTGCAATCTGTCTTTCAAACTCTCTATCTTTCGTTGTAGACCTCCAATTATCAAAATTCCTTTATCATTGTTCAGTTCAACTTCGAATCTTGATTTTGACTGAGAGTTGACTTTTCCAATAATTGACTTTTTCGGGTTGATTTTTTTGGGTTGACTTTTCTTGTTGTCCTCCGAATCAAAGCCTTAAAGACGCATCTGCGGAATGGCGGAAGTTTCTTTGCATTCTGGGAAGTTGAAAAGAAAAAACATCTTGTTTAGGGGGCTCGGACAAAATTAGGTGTCTACAACTATTTTAACCTATGTTATCATACTTGAGATAAGTATCAAATAGAGATTTATTTAATATGGGTATATTTAGTTTTTTCAAACAAAAAAAATATATATTTAAAAAATGAGATTAACTTATATTACAATCATCCTAAAAAATAGTTTTTTAGGCACCACTAAAATAATAATATCTCATATTTTAAAGACATGTAATAATTATTATATACACATGCTCACCTCTCTAACACAATTTCACTTTTATTAATTTATCTAATAATTAATAATTAATTAAAAAGGTAAAAAGAAAAAAAAGTTTAAACATGGTTTAATGTGATAAAAACAAAACTCCTAAAATTGACCTAGGGTTTATCAGATAGCCATATAAGGACTACAAGGGCTAATGACATCAAAATCTCATTACACACCTCTATCTCTGATAATCCCCAAGGCAAAGTCTACAGCAAAATTTTTGTCAGAATATAGGACACTGCAATTACCCATGATAATCTCATATCAAATTGAACTCAATAACGTGTTACCAAACCGATGCACATGTACAGGAAATTGCAAACTAATTTTTTTTTTGAAAATTTTCAGAGTATTTTTTTCGCTAAATATCAAATTTTTTTTTTAATTCTGTGAGTTTTTTTTTATTTTTATTTTTATTGTATATTTGTTTTTTAATTGATTTAATAAAAGTTGATTTGGTAAGAATTAGTACATATTAATTATGTCTTAAAAAATGAGATGTCATTATTTTAATAATTCTTAAAAAATTACATTTTAGAATAATTCTAATAAAAGTTAATCTCTTAAAAAAATCATATTTTCATAATCATAATAAAATATATATCAAATACAAATATTAAATAAAACTAAATAAAATAACTCTCAACCACAACTTTCTTCCTACTACTTCCTACCTACCCAAGTGTCAAACTCAACGCAACCCACTCAACCCACCTGTCGTTTTAACTTTTTTTATTATCTTTCTGTACCATCATTTTTCAATTGGCTGTAAAATCTAATTTTCCACCACACTCCAACCTGCCCGGCTACGCCTTCCTAATACTCCTTTTGTTTCATTTTCTATTTTTTTTTTTTCCTTCTTTCACGACTTAAAAAACTTTTGTTTGGATTTTAGCATATTTTAATTTTAAAACATTTTCTCGAAATACTTTTTATCTATTTTTTATGCATATTTTTTTTACTTTCACGAGTTTAAAAAATAATGTTAATGTATTTTATATTAAAATTATAATTTTTTATAAAATTAATAATCTATAATTTTTAATATTGAAAAGTAAAAATACATAAAAAAATTAAAAAATTTATATGTTAAAAAGAAGACATAATTTTAAAACATAATAAAAAATAAATAAAAAAATTAAACTTCGTACTATTAGGATATTATTAAAATGTAAACGAGATATATGTATTTGCAAGCTACTCGGATTTAGTTAAAAAAAAAAAACTCAAATTTGACTCAATTATTGTCGAGTCGAACAGTTAGAGTTATCGAGCTAACTGAATTTGAGTATCTTAACACTTGGCTCGAATCACTCGCGAACTTAATAGAATTTTTTTATTTTTAATTAATATTGAAAAAAAGAATTCAATTCGAATTCGAAAACAAGTTCAAACTTAAAAAAAAAAAAAAAATCGATCAAAATTAAATTAAATTTTAAATCGAATCCGAGTTTTTTACTATTCGAAGTAGTTGGACTGGGTTATACCCTATTACTAAAAAACTGTCAGATGTTTTCAATTTGCCAAAAACAAAAAAACAAAAAAAGAATTTCACAAACAGAATAAAATAAGTATGAATATTCTAGCCCATACATAATATCCAACACTCGAGATCCGTTAAACATTAAAATATTTTCTCATAGTCTCTCCGTACTCTAGGGACTGCAAGGGAAGCAAAGCAAAGTAGGCGCAACTCCGCAAACTCGCTGTTCCCACCAACCCTCTCTCTCTCTCTTTTCTCGACGGATTCCCCAAAGCTCTTTTCATTTCCTTTCTGAGCCCCTTTTTCTCCTTTTCAGATCTCTCATCAAATTAAAACTACGAACATAATGCAAAGCGCTGCCTTTTCTTTATCTTCTCCCTGTTCAATTCCTTCTCTGAAGCGACCAAAATTCGGCTCCAATCCTAGATTTGATCCTATTCGCGTTTCCTCTTCTTTCTCCGCTTCCAAGCGCCATGATCTTTCTGCTTCAAGCAATGCCGTTTCGATTCCTTCTTTGCCTAAGCGATCATGGTCTCTCTCTTCCTCCTCGGCCTTGCCGCTCAGGGCCTGGAACTCGGTCCCTTCTGATTCCAAAGCGGATCGCTTTGAACTTAGAGCCTCAGCGGCGGAGAGTGCCGGTGAAGGCGAGACGTCAGGTAGCTTTAGAAAGACGTTGGAGCTTGGATTGCTTTTTGGATTGTGGTACCTCTTCAACATCTACTTCAATATCTACAACAAACAGGTTCCGCTTTCTTCTTCTTTAAAAAAAAAAAAAACTTTAGTTTCCTATTTCTGTTTTAGATTTCACGTTTTATTCATTCATTTTTTTTTAGTCGTTTTCAAATTGAAATCAGCTGATTAGAAAATATTTCCCGAAACTTTCTTTTTAAAGATTAAGGTGTAAAGAAGTCTTTTGCTGGAAAAGTAAATTCAGTTGAAACTCAACAGCTCTTGTGAAGCATCCAAATGATTCCTTTCCGCTGACACATCCAATCCAATGAATAGTTATAAAGGAATTTATTTAGACGCCGAATTGTTGTTGGTTTTTGCTTTCAGAAGCAAAATGAAAAATAGTGCAATTGGTTGCAAAAGCAAATAATATTTTTGAAGAATTAAAAAAATAATAAAATTGTAATTTTTTTGGAGTACAAAATATATAATATTTTCTTAATATATGGGAATCATGTTAGAGCTAGTGTTGTATTCTTGATATTTGTTCATTTGTAATAAATTATAGTATGAATTTTCTATTTATTATTTACTTTTAATTTTTAGCACTTTTAGGAAGCACCAAAATGGAACCTCAGAATACAATGAAGAGAATGAATTGTGATTGAATTCTGTTTCTTTGTTCACAGGTTCTTAAGGTCTTCCATTACCCTGTAACTGTCACTGTAATTCAGTTTGCTGTTGGGACTTTACTTGTTTCTCTAATGTGGATTTTTAATCTGTACAAGAGACCGAAAATCACTGGCGCTCAGGTATTTGGATTGTTTTCGGTGCAAATAGTGATTCTCTCGGGGGCTGTTGTTTCTTTTCTGAAATGGTACTAATTCTTGAATTGTTTCCTGACAGCTTGCAGCTATTCTGCCACTTGCTGTGGTGCATACCTTGGGCAACCTCTTTACGAATATGAGTCTTGGAAAAGTGGCTGTTTCGTTCACTCACACCATTAAAGCTATGGAGCCATTCTTCTCAGTTGTGCTTTCTGCAATGTTTCTAGGAGAGGTGATTTCTTTTTTAGTTATTTTTGTCAATTCTTTCTTTTTTCACATTTTCATCTATAAATATAAAAACTTGAGATCTTAATTTATATCAATAACAAATTGTACCTGTTTGAGTTTCCTTTGTTCTTTAATATCTCTGGAAGTTTTTCAAATTGTTGATTTTATTGTTTGCATGAGTAAACTATAGTGCCTGTTTGAAATCGCTTTTTGCTAGAAAACTTATGCAGTATCTTCCTTTTTTTTGGGATAAGTAATGCAATTTCATGTTATAGATACTTTGTTCATCTTTCTTTTTTCACGTTGGCTGTTCTAACTTGGATTATGATGTTTTGCTGTTACAGCTGCCTACTCTTTGGGTAGTTTCTTCCCTTTTACCAATTGTTGGAGGAGTTGCACTTGCATCTGTTACTGAGGCCTCTTTCAATTGGTATGTAATTGAACATGCTAGTATGTAATATCTATATTTAACCGTGGAAATTCCTTCATGTTCAATCCATTTCTGATTCTGGTACAGACTTCTTGATACCAAGTACATATTGAATTGGTTACTTTCTATTATTGTAGTATAACCTTTTTTTTAACCTATAAAGGGCTGGATTTTGGACTGCAATGGCTTCCAATTTGACAAACCAGTCTCGTAACGTTCTCAGCAAAAAGGTCATGGTTAAGAAAGAGGTAATTTTACTTTTTGATCTCTGTGTTTTTGGTCACTATGGTGCTAACTCTGTTGAAGTGAAAATTCGATCTACTACTTGGTCGATACCAGTGTTGTCAAGGCGCTCGTCTAGGCGCGCCTAGGCGCCCAGGCGAGGCGCCAGAACAGGAAAACGCTTCAGGTTATACCAGGCGAAGCCACTTTAAAGAGGCGAGCGCTTATCAAGCTTTTTTTGCGCCTTTTGCTGCAAGCCCAGGCGCCAAAAAAGCACGCCTCAGTGAAGTTTCAATTTTTTTTTTTTAATTATAGAAGTCAAAGTTTCCATATTCAAAATTCAATCTCGATTTTCTTTTTTCAAAAACAAACCCTGCCACCAATATTATTAAGTTAAAATAAAGTATTGGAAGCCCTCAAAGACTTTCAACTCAGCCAAGTACTCAAGTTTGGTTGGTCACTGTTGGCTAAGGTACGTGTATAATTTACTTATTTTCTTCTTTGGCTCTACTGCCTTTTCTTCTTCGTTTCAATTTTCTTTCTTCTCTATATATATATATTTTTTTAAAAACAGACTCGTTTGATCTGTTTCTATTTCAGAAACAGTCTCTGTTTCTGAACACAGAAACAGAGCAAACGACTCTGTTTCTGAACACAGAAACAGACATTGCTCTTTTCTGTGTTCAGAAACAAACTCGTTTGATTTTTTTTAATAAAAAAATATTATTAATTTATAATAATTATAAAAAATTATTAATCACAAAACGTTTGCTTTTTTTATAATAATTTATAGAATTATTATAAATCTTTAGCTATCTTTTGTTTATTATAATAATGTTTTTTTTAAATTGTTACCGGAAGTTTATTAGTTACGTATAATACTTAAATTTTATTTGGTATATTATATATATTTATTTGTATATATGCGCCTTATTTTGCTCGGACGAGTGCTTTTTTTACGCCTTGCGCCTCAGGCTATATAGAGGTCTTAGCGCCTAGAGTGCGCCTAGCGTCTAGCGCCCTTGACAACACTGGTCGATACATTGCAACATGGTATTTTTATAGTGCAAATCTAATTTGGGAGTAAACTTTAATATTGGCACTTAACTCACAGTTATTATGTGACAGGACTCGATGGACAACATTACCCTCTTCTCAATAATAACAATTATGTCCTTATTCTTGCTAGCCCCTGTGGCTATCTTCATGGAGGGTGTCAAGTTTACCCCTGCCTACATGCAATCTGCTGTGAGTATCCTCGATGAGCTAAAGTTGCTATAATTGCCCTGATTTCACTTTTGATTAACAAATGTTGTTCAAATTTCCTTGTCATCGGCTATTTTTTCTTATCTTTCTAACAGGGTTTGAATGTTAAAGAAGTTTTTTCAAGATCTCTACTCGCTGCTCTTTCCTTCCATGCCTATCAGCAGGTGAGGATGTTTTGCATGTTAATGGTTTTTCCCGTCTTCCTTAAGAACCGCATGCATGAATGCAAAGTCATTGGTTACTGAATTACAAGTGTGGAGAATGAATAAAAAAAGGGGCAAGACGTAGGTAAGGTTCCTTAGGTCAAGTTCGAGAGGGTTTCTTATTAAAAAAGCCTAAAAACTAAATTTGAAAATGAAAACCAATAAATTGAAAGATCTTGTTACATACATGAAGTATACAAAATTTGTAATAATTTGAATATTTTTGATACTTTGTTTAAATAGGTAAATTTTATTGAAAATTCTAACAAAATTTTCACCATTCAATAAACAATCTAAGAAATTTTGTGCCTTGATGCTATTTTTATTTATCGTTTTACATATTATTGATCTTCTCATTAAACTTAATCGATCTATCGGTTTTAATTTTCAAATTTAATTTGTGTAATCAATTTTAACAAGGAATCTTAGGAACTTGACCTAAGGAACCTCACCTACATCTTTCTACTAAAAATAGTTGAGAAAATGCTTGATGTAAGAGGAGTCCAGTGAGTATGTTGGATGTCTGAATGTCTTTTTTGGTTTTTTTTTTTTTTTTTAAAGTAAAGTCATTTTAATTGATGCCAAATCCTTCTAAATGTAACCTTAATTTTTTCAAATACATGATACTAAGTGAGCTGATTATTTTTCGATCCAAACCATGCAGGTTTCTTATATGATATTGCAAAGGGTATCCCCTGTTACTCATTCTGTGGGCAACTGTGTGAAGCGGGTGGTTGTTATTGTCAGCTCTGTTCTTTTCTTCAAAACACCCGTCTCTCCAATTAATTCTCTTGGTAAAATTGCTTTCCACTAATATCCGTATGAAAAACGTCAAAGGAGGTTTTTTTTTTTTTTTTTCTTCCCTTGTTTGTTTTGCTCCTTTTAAGCCTTTCTTTAGTAATAATAGGGATGTTATTCTGATGATTTTTTGCAGGCACTGGAATTGCTCTTGCCGGAGTTTTCCTGTATTCTAGGGTGAAGCGCATAAAGCCCAAGTCTAAGGCAGCTTAAAAGTTTTGCTGATAAATTGAGGCATTGATTGAAGGACTTGTTTGCAGTTTAGGCCAGAAACTTAGTCGTTTTGGTTTGTATTTTTTTCCCATTTTCTCCATTTTCATCTTTGGGATAATCTTTTAATTCTTTTTTGTGGACTGCCACTTGATTTTAGCAAAGAGCCAATGTCGCCGAAAAAAGTTGGTCTCTTGTTTAGGCTTTGATCACTTCTTCCAATGGTTCATTGTTTAATTAATTGATAATATGCAGTACAATAATTATTGGGTAAGGAAAGGACAAAAAGGCGAAACCTTACTGTTTTTTTGGGATATACATAGGGTGTTCATTCGGTTAATTCGGTTAATTCTGTTAATAACCGAACCGAATTACCTATAACCGAATTAACCGAAATTATTTTTCTATTAACCGAACCGAATAGTTAGTTCGGTTAATTAACCGAACCGAAATTATTTTGGTTAATTTGGTCGGTTTTCGAATTAACCGAAATAAATAAGAAATTTATTTTGCTAACATATTTTTTTACATGATTTTGTATCCAAATTATCCATTCAAGTCCAACCAATCAAAAAAAATTTTAATTTATTAATTTATTAATATATAAATTAATTAATTTTTTTTTTATCTAAACGCATTAAATAATGACTTTTTGAAGAATTTCGGTTAATTCGTGTAATTCGGTTATTTTCGCTTAACCGAACCGAATTAATCGAAAATCGAAATTCTTCAAAACCTTTAACCGTTAACCAAAACGAATTTTATTCGGTTAACCGATTAACCGAACCGAATTAAATTTCGGTCGGTTAATTCGGTTATAACCGAATAGTGAACAGCCCTAGATATACATACATCTGTACTTCTATAGGTACGCAAAATCTAATCTATTGCTGCCTTGGTAGACCTGTCAATTGGGCGGGTTGAATTTCGATCAGATCAATTTGGATCGAAAAAAATTCGGATTGATTTTGAATTTGGGTCATTCGGGTTCGGATCGTTTCGAGTTCGGGTCATTCGGATTTGACATTCGGATCGGGTTTGTCACTCAAATTATTTGAGTTCGATCATTCGGGTCATTTAGATTCAATATATTTACTTTAAAATAAAATTAGATTAAATTTAAACAAATTATTTGATTGAGTCATATTCAATTAAAATTTTGTCAAAAAATAAAAAATATTAAAAATAAATATAGACATTATAATTTTAATTTAAAAATAAATATTTATTTAATTTGATTTTTTTATTCGAACATAATCGGGTAATTTTTTGAATTTGAGATTTAAGTATTTATTTTACAATTTTATTCAAACGGGTATTATTGTATACTTGAAAGTTGAAACCATTACCTTAAATTCTTAATCAATTTACATATTTGAATTTGATATTTGTAAATATATTATTAATATTATAATGTAATGTACAAATCATTATAACAACATACACATCAATGATTTATTTTATATACTCTTAAAAAATCATATGATAAAATTTTAAAAATCATATATTTAAATATTTATCTTAAAATAACATGTATAACAATAACTTTAGTTTCAATATTTCTACTCGTGTCAACACATATCCATTAACACGTTTAAAACACGATAATTTAAAGTATCTTAAACGTGTAGACACGTTTAAATAACATGTTTAACACATTTAATTTTTAATATAACATATATAAACTATCAATATTATTTTAAAATTTTAATTATGATACTTATTTAATATATAACTAAATAAAAAATATTTTAAGCATTTAATATAGCTCTAATCGTTTTAGTTAATAGTAATAATATGATTGTTAAAATAAAGGATAAGTAGAGCAAACTTAATTTCTCCTTATATAATATCCGATTGAAATCTTTATAATAGAAAAATTAATATAATTAGTATAAATATCATGACCTTTAGACATATATAAATAAAAAAAACCAAAAAAGCAAAACTTAATTAATATGAGATATTAAAACTAATTAGTACTTAGTACTTACTAATAAGTAGTTACTACTTAATAGTATAATTTTTTATATATTTTTAAAATAACTTTTAGACATATCATACTGACACACATATATCTAATAAATAATTAATTAATTAATATTTAATATTTAAGAGCTTTCATATACCTAATATATTTTTAATCTATACTTTTTTTTTATTTAAAAACATAAAAACTATACTTCTCTCTTTAATTTTAAAACATAAAAACTAAATTTTAATATATTTTATCCTATAATATATTATTTCATGTTTAATTTTAAACGTAATAAATTTAATAATTTTTTTCTATAATTTATATTTTTTTTAATTTTAAAACAAAAAAAGGCATTATACTTTGATGACTGGATTTTGAAATGTATCTATTAAAAGGTTTGATGGAGCTTAATTTTCATTTTTTTTCATTGAATATATTTTAAATTTGCTTTATTTCTGCATCTGTTAAAGATGTAATTTTGTTAATCATTTGGTAATATGCTTGTTTACTTTTTGCATTAGGAATTAAATGCCATATCGTTTTACCTTTTGTAGTGTATTTGAAAAATATATGTTTTATATAGTAATTGCATACTTTATCATACTCCAAAATAATAATTACAAGTTATAAAATTAAAACAAACTAATAATTATGTTATAACCATAGGTATTATTTTTATTAAATTAATATTTTCAAAATAAAATTATAATTAATTTAAGTTTGGCTCATTTCGGGTTAATTGTTTGGGTCATTTCGGATGCAGGTCATTTCGGGTTCGGGTTGGGTCGGGCTTGAATTCGGACGAGTTGGACTAATTTTTCAGATTCGGGTCAGAATTGACAGTCTATGCCTTGGTATTAGAGCTGGCAAAGTAGGCCCGAATCCGAGAACCCTTCAGAGCCGATCCAAGACTGAATTCGATCCGATCCGAATTGACTAAAAAAGTTAAAAGCCCGAATTCGAAAAAATTCGAATCCCAAAAATCTAAACCCGAGAAAATTTGAATCCGAAAAAATCCGAACCCGAGAAAACCTGAATTCGAAAAAACCGAAACTCGTAAAAGCCCAAATCCGCTGCGATCCGAGCCCTAGATCAATTTGATCCAAAACCCGTAAAAAACCGAATTTATAACTGTCATAACGTGCCAAATACGAATTCAGCATGCTAGACACAAATCAATGGAGTCGCCACTAATCATCTAATCTAGGTGTGATTAGTCACCTATACGAATCTATCCTATTTAAAGTAATCCTAAGCTTGACTAAGGCACCTTAAGAAAAATAGGTTCTGGTCTACTTATCAGAACTAAGTTCGGGAGTACGGTTACGTGTGAGGAAGGATTAGCACCCTCACAATGCCTATCTAAGAGATAGTACCTAATTAGTCTTGTGATACTTAAAAAGTCTTAATTAAATGGTCTTGTCTATCCTATCTTCATTTTAATTGTTAAAATTAGAAATCTCGAAAATTATTTTTTAGGTGTTCCTTCCATTCATTCTGGAGAAATTATTAAAAAATATTTTCTCACCTCGAGAGTATTCAAAAGAAACCATTCGTTCTATTGAAGATGCTCCGTCGTCGAAAAATTTAGATTATTTAGCAAAATTATTTCTCTTAAATTAATCTTCCAAAATTAATCCACATTTTATTAATGTTTGTTCGAAAAATAAATTCTGATCTTAATATCGAAAATTATCCCTTAAAATATTCTTCCATTCATACTGGAGAATTTTTTAAAAAAAAATTTCACCTAGAAATTTTTTAAAAGTCAACCATTCGTAACTCTTTTGAATTTCATCATCGGAAAAAATCTTAATTTATCCTTCGATTTTAATTAGGCATTTATTATGAAAAATTATCTTGAGAAAAAAAATTTTGAAAAATAAATTTTGACCTTTATTGATATCGAAAATAATCCCTTAAAAAAAATCCTTCCATTCGTTCTGGAGAATTTTTAAGAGAATTCTCTCACCTAGAAATTTCCTAGAAATCCACCGTTCGTGATCTCTTCGAATTTCATCATTGGAAAAGATCTCAATTTATTAATTTCAAAATAACTAATCATCAATTAAAAAAACTTATCTTATTAATAAATAAATCAATGGTTAATAATAATAAATAAATATAATAATTAATAATATAAAATATAATAACAATTAATAATATAAAATATAATATAAAAATAATAGTTAATAATATAATAGTAGTAACTAAAATAAATAATATATTTTTTATATATAAAAAAAATAGTTAATAAATATCTAATAATAAATAATTAGTAAACAATTAATAATTAACTCACAAAATAATAATCCTGCAAAAAAACTTAAAAATACCATTAGTAATAATAAATGAATAATAATAAAAAAGATAAATAATAAACAAAACAAAAACAAAATTAAAAAAAGGGGGGGCAGCAACATACGGGTCGGGCCAGCGCGTGGGTCGCCTGGCCCGACCCTTCTGTTGCTTTAAAAACCAAATTATTTTTTTACTTCATTTCTTTACCTGTTTTTAAAATATATATATATATATATATATATATAAAAGTCTCTCTTCTTCTTCTCTTCAAGAACAAGCCAAGAACACCACCACAAATTCTAGAATCCAGTCACTATCGCCGCCGCTAACCGCCGTTCGCTGCCTGCCCGTCGCGGGTCATCGCCGCTTCCGGTGGTCGAAAAATTCCAAAAAAAATCTCAAAAAATTTCTTTTCGATCTCCCCAACTCAAAAACCAAACTAGTTCTACCCGAATCGTTCTAGAATTTCCTAGATCTGAAATTAAAACCCGAAGCTTTATCTCCTCCGATCTACTCCGTTGACCATCGAATGGTCACCACCTTCTAGCCTATGCTTCGTCTATTTAAAACCTAGACTTTCCCTTACCAAACACCTTTGAAAACAAACCCTAGCACTAATACCCACAATTTCGAAATTCACACACACAAAAAATATATTTTTTTATCTACTGATCTTGCTCCTTTATTCCGGAAATTGTATATTTTCTCTGATTTTTGTTTTGGTTGAAGCTTGGGTTCATTATATAGGAAAGGAATTTAGGTTTTAATCTAGTTAGGAGTCTTTAATCTGATCAAGAAAGGATTTTTTTGTTCCAACCATAACTCTTAGAGTCCAAGTTCAATCCAAAGAAGAATTTTAGTTCAACCCAAACTTGTTTTTTTTTTTTTATTTCTTTTTTAATTTCGAATTTTTCGCTTTGTTTAGTTCGAAAATAAAATTCAGATTACAACCCGGATAAAATTCGATGTCTACAGTTGCCCCTCTTTGTGCATTCCCTGAGAAACAGGGGATGTGCAAAGACGTAGACACCCTACTAAGTTCTCAAACATTAAAAAGACCTATGTACTTAAAGAAAATCCCATCGTAGAAAAACTGCTCTAAGTGAGGCTTAAAATTTAAATAAATCCAACGTGAAAATATACTCCTCCACCGAGGCTTCAACTTTAAATAAACCTAACATGAAAACATACTCCTCCACCGAGGCTTCAACTTTAAATAAACCTAACATGAAAACATACTCCTCCACCGAGGCTTCAACTTTAAATAAACCTAACATGAAAGTATACTCCTCCACCGAGGCTTCAACTTTAAATAAACCTAACATGAAAGCATACTCCTCCACCGAGGCTTCAACTTTAATTAAACCTAACATGAAAACATACTCCTCCACCGAGGCATCAACTTTAAATACCAAACGAAATTTGTAAATTCATCAAACATAAAAAAAGACTTCAAAAATCTTACCTTGAATCCCACAAGAAATCGCTAACCTTGCAAATTAGCATCCCAAATTGAAATTCATGTCCAAATCATACTGAATACCTGAAATAAACTTTCTTGGGTGCAAATACATGAATGCAATGCAGTACATGAATGCCATGAATGCAGATGCATATCGTGCAATGGATGTCATGAATGCTCTATAATAAACAATATCAACTCCTTGAATCTCTTAATCAGAATAAAAGATTCTCAAGCTCATCATTCATCTCTGTTTGTACTTGGCTTCAAACTGGTAGAACGAATCTTACTATCTTTTTCCTCTTTTCAAAATCTGCTGAATATGAACAATTTCTTTTCTCGACGGTTTCAAAACACTAATCATTCTATATCTCATCTTATACCAGCTTAACTGGGCTTAACGTTTCATCATGGAAATTCTCATCTTCAAAAATTCTCACTTTTAAAATTTCTCATTTCATCTCATCTCCCTACTTTTCTGTTCAGTTATCCATAGATTTCTCATAAAAATAAATGCAGGGATCTCTTAAGATTATATTCCAATTTATCATTCATTATTCTAATTTTATAGCAAATGCAATGCATGATGCATTCCCTCTATTCAATGCAAAGGTATAAAATTGAGAATAACAAATGGAAGGCAAAAATAAGCTGGAAAGAAAGATCTTTATTAACAAAATAAGGAAAAGAACTCATCTCAAGGAATAAAAGAGCATCTCAAAAGGTTTATCACAAAGGTGTTAGGATAACAAAACCAGTATCCAAACAATGAATATTTAGACAACCTTAACAGTTCATTCAAAATTCTCATCCAAAAACCAATCCCAATCAATGTCTTCAATCCTTCAGAGTTCATCAAACTAGACATTGTCTCCATCTTCATGAAATTTTCTGAGCGACGCTGATCCTCCTCATATCTAAGCCGCCCTTTCGAGTTTTCAACTTAGACAACCCCCATTGACCCAAACCGCCCTTTTCGGGTTTTCAATTTGAGTCCTCCTTTTTCTTTTTTTTTCTTTTTTTTCTTTTTCTTTTTTTTTTTTTAAGAAAAATACGTCTTCACAGCGTCTGAATTAATCGGGTTTGGCAAAACATCCCCATCCATTTAAGCCAAAATCAAAGCTCCACCTGAAAAAGCTTTTTTCACCACATAAGGACCTTCCCAATTCGACGTCCACTTCTTTCGATGATCATGCTGATACGGAAGAATCTTTTACAAGACTAACTCTCCTTCCTGAAATGTCTGGGACGGACTTTCTTATCATGAGCTCGCATCATTCGCTTCTGGTACAACTGACCATGGCACAACGCTGCAAGTCTCTTTTCCTCAATGAGGTTCAACTGCTCAAAACGATCCCGTACCCATTCTACTTCTTCTAGATCAACCTCTTTCAGTACTCTTAAAGAAGGGATTTCTACCTCAACTAGTAATACAGCCTCCATCCCATATACCAACGAAAACAGGGTTGCCCCTGTGGATGTGCCAACCGAAGTTCTATAAGCATGCAAGGCAAAAGGAAACTTTTCATGCCAATATTTGTAGACATCGGTCATCTTCTCTACAATCTTTTTGATGTTTTTATTGGCTGCTTCCACTGCTTCATTCATCTTTGGACGATATGGTGCTGAGTTGTGATGCTTGATCTTAAATTGTTCACAAACCTCTTTCAACATCTTGCTATTCAAATTACGAACATTATCAGAAATGATTCTCTCCGGTAATCCATATCGACAAATTATATCTTTCTTTATGAACTTACAATCCACTGCTCGTGTTACACTCGCATATGAGGCTGCCTATACGCACTTTGTGAAATAATCGATCATCATGAAAATGAACCGATGTCCATTCGTCGCCTTTGGGGTGATAGGTCCAATCACATCCATGCCCCACATTGAGAATGGCCACGGAGGTGCCAAAACATGCAACTCATTCGGAGGAGCATTGATCTTATCCGCATAGATCTGGCATTTATGACATTTCCGAGCATAGTCAATACAGTCTTTCTCCATCGTCAACCAATAATAACCCGCTCCCATTATCTGCCTAGCCATCATGTGACTATTCGCATGTGCCCAATAATTCCATTATGCACTTCCTCTAGTATTTTCTTTGCTTCTACGGCGTCAACACATCTCAAAAGCACCATATCTCAGCCCCTCTTATACAATATTTCTCCGTCAAGGAAGAAACCCATAGATAATCTTCGGATGAACCATTTATCATTATCCGAGGCGTATTCCGGGTATCGTTGATATTTGACGTATTGCATGATGTCAAAATAGCAAGGCTGACCATCAACTTCTTCTTCAACATCCAAACAATGTGCTGGAGATCCTTTCACACCCAACTTGATTGGTTGAATCTCAGTTTTTTCATCTAGCTTAAACATCGCTGCTAAAGTAGCTAAAGCATCAATTATCTGATTTTCCTCCTAGGGCAAGTGTTGAAACTGAATCTTCTCAAAATGCTTGATTAATTCAGTTATGTATTTCTGGTATAGGATCAACTTCGAATCCCTTGTTTCCCATTCTCCTTTCAACTAATAAATAACCAAAGCTGAACCACCATATACCTCCAACACATCAATCTTTCTTTCAATCGCTGCTTGCAAGCCCATGACGCATGCCTCATATTCAGCCATATTGTTGGTGCAATTAAAATCCAATTGTGCAGTAATCGGATAATATTGACCATCTGGGGATATCAAGACTACTCCAATTCCATGCCCAAAAGCATTAGAAGCTCCATCAAAGAACATCTTCCAGGGTTTTTCTTTACATTCTTCATCATCTCCTCTTGAAATAGCCATCAAATCCTCATCCGGGAAATCAAATTGCATTGACTCATATTCTTCAGAAGCCCGATCCGCCAGGAATTCGGCTATCACACTTCCTTTTATTGCTTTCTAAGTCACATAAACAATGTCATACTCGGATTGCCATCTTGCAATTTTTCCTGATAACGACGACTTCTCAAAAATGTACTTCAGAGGATCTAACCTTGCTATAAGCCACGTTGTATTGTACAACATGTACTGTCTGAGTCTATGAGCCGTCCATGCTAGAGCATAACACATCTTTTTTAGCGATGAGTATCTAGATTAATAGTCAGTAAACTTTTTACTCAGATAATAGATGGCATGTTCCTTCTTTCCCGTCTCATCTCGTTGCCCCAAAACACATCCCATGGATTTCTCGAACACCGTCAAATACAGAATCAATGGCTTTCCCGAAATCGGAGGAACTAACACCGATGGATTCGAAAGGTACTCTTTAACTTTATCAAAAGCTTCTTGACATTCTCCAGTCCATTCACCAGTATCCTGTTTGCGAAGAAGCTTGAAGATAGGATCACATTTGAAGGTGAGCTGGGAAATAAAGTGTGATATGTAATTCAGCCTTCCCAAGAAACCTCTCACTTCTTTTTGCGTACAAGGGGGAGACTACTCTAAATCGCCTTTATTTTATCTGGATCCACTTTAATTCCTCTACCACTAACCACAAAACCCAACAACTTGTCAGATTTGACACCGAACGTACACTTGGCAGGATTCAATCTCAGCTAAAACTTTCTCAATCTTTCAAACAACTTTCTGAGATTAACCAAATGATCTTCATCTTTACGGGATTTTGCTATCATGTCATCCACATATACTTCAATCTCTCTATGCATCATGTCATGAAACATAGTTACCATTGTCCTTTGGTAAGTAGCTCCGGCATTTTTCAACCCAAAAGGCATGACTTTATAACAGAAGGTTCCCCACATTGTAACAAATGTGGTTTTCTCCATATCCTCCGAAGCCATCTTAATCTGGTTATACCCTGAAAAATCATCCATGAATGAAAATGTGGAATGTCTAGCAGTGTTATCCACAAGGGTGTCAATATGAGGCAAAGGAAAATTATCCTTTGGACTTGCCTTGTTCAAATCTCGGTAATTGACGCACATTCTCACCTTCCTATCTTTCTTAGGAACTGGGACTATATTGGCTACCCACTCCGGGTACTTAGCTACCTCCAGAAAGCTTGCATCAAACTGCTTTTTTACTTCTTCTTTAATCTTTAACAGCATTTATGGCTTCATCCGCCTTAATTTTTGTTGCACTGGCTTGCATTCTAGCCTCAAAGGCAATTGGTGCTCCACAATATTTGTATCCAAACCTGGCATGTCTCTGTATGACCATGCGAACACATCCACAAATTCTCTAAGCAAATCTTCTAATCTTTTCTTTTGAGCAGGTGGTAATGACGCGCCAATTTTTACTTCTTTCTTATTTTTCTCATCTCCCAAATTGATCATCTCAGTAACCTCTTGATGTGGTTCAATCGGTTTATTTTCCTGTTCCATTAATCTCAACAAATTCGGAGACAAAGTATAATCATCTAATTCCTCTTCATTATCAAATTCATCAACATGAACTGTGTTTTCAAAATCGAATCCCAAATTATTATTAAGATTGTCTTTGTATTCATTACTTGGAATCCTGAAATTGAATTGAACCGAAAGAATATATATTGGTATACGCAGAAAGAATGGCAACAATGAAAGAAAAGAAAAATGACAACCATGAAAGAAAGAGGGAATGAAAATGCATCTTGTTCCTAATTTATTAAAATAATAAGAAATAAACTATCCCATACATAAAAGACCATCCCTAATGCCTTTGGGCATGAGCAACTAGGGACTTGACTCACTGCATTACATTTTATGAGATTCAAGGATAAGCAGCAGCTTCGTCACTTTCCAATTACCCAGCTCCATTTCAGGTGAGCATGGGTACACCAACAACTCTTCTTCAACATCAGACTTCACTCCTGCTTTCTCTACCATTTGAATAGAAAGCTCAGAAAACACTTCTTCTAAATTTGGTGGAGGTGCATCGGGATAAATACATCCCCCCAAACAAAAAGTGGAATAAAGATAAGGAAAAACCATCTTTCTCGGCTCCCACACATACCCCTTCACACGAGCCAATCTTTTCTTCTTCTTCTCGAACTCGACCATCTCCCAATCCCTCCTGGTTGGCCTGTAACCTAACCCAAACATTTCTCTATTTTCTTGTATCTCTAGCATTTTCCTGATTCCTTGGAGATCCTTCCCCAATCCAAATCCAACACGTCAACCCATTCCAACGGTCTGCTTGAACAACATGCTAACTGTTCGAGAAAAACGCGGAGCAGGCACTTTTGACCCTTCACCAACATATGTCGCATTGATGAATTCAAACGATCTGAATGAACACTCCAATGCTTCATCAGCTGCCTCGACATAAGTCGTGGTTGGGGACTTGGTTACCAACAAATCCTCTTCCCCGTTAACACATACCAGATAATCCTCCATAACAAACTTGATTTTCTGGTGTAATGATGATGGAACTGCTCCTGCCATGTGAATCCATGGTCTTCCCAACAGAAAACTGTAAGATGGTGAAATCTCCATAACCTGAAACTTTATTTTGAAAGTGCAAGGCCCAATCTGCAGAGGCATTTCAATATCTCCCAAAATCGTCCGACGGGTCCCATCAAAGGCTCTCACAATCATGTGACTAGGTTGAATGTGAGACACATCTATTGGTAGCTTGGATAATGTAGTCATCGGCATAACATTAATGGAAGAACCATTATCAATAAGCACTTTAGCCATAACATGACTTTTGCACTTGACCGTGATATAGAGGGCCTTAGTACTGCCCCTGCCTTCCGGAGGAATCTCATCATCATTAAAAGTTATAAAATTGGTAGCCACCAGATTTCTTGCAATATGATCCACATTCTCCACGGAAATATTGTGAGGCACATATGCCTTGTTCAAAACTTTCAGCAAAGCTTCCCTATGAGGCTCGGAATTCAACAACAATGACAACAGTGAAATCCGAGCTGGCATTTTATTCAACTGTTTAACCACACTATATTCACTGTGTTTGATCAGCTTCAAAAATTCACAAGCTTTCCTCTCAGTTACAAGCTCCTTATACTCTGTATCTGAACCACCAATGGGTTCGTCTTGTTTCCTAGCTCTTCATTCTTTTCCTCTTCCCTTGCCTTTCCTTTCCTGTCCCTATCAAGTATTTCAGGCGAATAACAATGCCCACTCCTAGTCATTCTTCCTACTCTAGTTAGATTTGCTGTCTCGGCAGCTTCAGAATTAATCACGACTGAACTACCAAGAGTTTCTCGGGTTATGACGTATCACCCATACCTCCAATGTACTGTCTTATCGCTTCGGTATGGAAATGGGCTCGGGACACTGATCGTAACAACAGGATTCTTGATCCCCACTGGCTTCTCATCTTTGAACTAACTCGTCTTTTTCTCATAAAAGAATGTGATTGGTTTCACAACAGGCAATGAAGATTCTCCAATTACCACATTAATTTCATCTGCCCCAAACTCTGTGTAAAACTCAATCCAGGAGAGATCCATCAGTTTCTGTAACTTCTGTCGGAATTCAACACAACTTTGAACTGAATGACCAACTATCCCTTAGTGATATTTGTAAACCTCGCTTGAATCATATTCGCCAAGATGACTATCTGAATTAGCCGGCATAGGACGAATCATGCTAGCTTTGACCAAGACATCGAAAATGTAATCCATTGATGTCGTAACTTCATCCACTTTTCCCTTGATCACGGTAATCTTATCGTCTCCCAAAGCATTACCGCTGGTCTTGCATGGTTTGGTAAAGGATTACCGTTGACGTTCGGGCCACCATTCTCTTCAAAGTTTATCAACCCTGCCTTAACCAAACTTTGCACTTTGTACTTCAAAGCTGTGCAGTTTTCGGTGGAGTGTCCAACGTTCCCCGAATGGTAATCACACCTGGCATTAGGATCATACCACCTAGGGTATGGAGGTTTCAAGAGTTCCAAATGTACCGGTGCAACCAGATGGTTCTTGATAAGATCTGGAAGCAAGTCTGTATAGGACATGGGAATCGGATCAATAGGAATTCTTTCCTAGCCAGCTCGTGGTCCTCTTGGATTAATTGGGGGTTGATTGGTTTGTGTGGGTGGCCCGACTGGAGGACCCGATGGTCTGGGGCGAAAATTAGGTTGGAATACCTGTGGTGGTGCGGGTAGGGCTGTAATCGAGCCGAACCGAGCTCGAATACTGAGAAGCTCGAGCTCGAGCTCGATTCGAAACTCGAGGCTCGAAGCTCGGTTCGAGCTCGATCGATAATCATTTTTTAAGTTCGAGCTCGGCTCGAGATAAAATCAAACTATTCGAGCTCGACTCGATTAGGCTCGTTTATATGCTCGAGCTCGAGCTCGAATAAAGGGTTTTTAAGTATGTATATATATTAAGGGTAAAATAGTAAATTAATAATAAAAATATTATAAATAAAAAAGCTCGATTAGGCTCGCGAGCTGCTCGAATCGGGTATTAAGATACTCGAACTCGGCTCGCTCGATAGCTCGAGCTGCTCGAGCTCGAGCTCGGCTCGATAATGACCGAATCGAATTCGAGTTTTTTTCGAGTCGAACTCGAGTAGCTTGCGAGCATAAGTGTCTCGTTTACACCCCTAGGTGCGGGTGGATAAGCATATGAGCTCGAATTGATGGCATTGGTATTCGGGTAGTATGACTGGTACACGGATTGTGGAAAATACAGGACGTAACCTCTCATTTGTTGCCCTCCATATGCAACAGTCTGGTCATCAGCTTCCTTCTTTTTTGTCACACTATTCTTCTTTATAACAGATTCTGCTCCTTCAATCTTGCCATTCTTGATGGCATTCTCTATGATTTCACCGGAAATCACCATATCAGCAAAGTTCTTTGTGGCGTTCCCAATCATCCTATCGTAGTATGGAGCCTTAAGAGTACTAACGAACAACACTGTAGTCTCTTTCTCAGTCAGAGGCGGTTGGATCTGGGCAGCAACATCCCTCCATCTCTGGGCATAGTCCTTAAAACTTTCGGTGGACTTCTTCTCCATATTTTGTAGAGACAAATGGTCTGAGGCCATATCAACAATGTGCTTATACTGGTTGATGAATGCCTTCGCCAGTTCTTTCCAAGTACGAACCCGATTCCTATCGAGTTGAACATACCACCTAGCAGCGGACCTTGTAAGACTGTCCTAAAAGACATGGACAAGCAGCTTGTCATCTTTGGTGTAGGCGACCATTTTTTGGCAGTACATGGTGATATGGGATATGGGACACTTGGACCCATCAAACTTTTTGAAGTCAGGAGTCTTGAACTTAGGCAGGCTCACTACATCTGGCACTAAACAAAGCCCCTCAGCATCTATAGAACCATAGCAGTATAATCCCTCAACAGCCTGAAGCCTTTTTTCAATCAATTTCATTTTTCGAGGCTCAATCTCTTCTGCCACTTTCAGCTTCCCTAACTCTTTGGGGTCATCTAAATCTGGAATTTTGACTAGGTCTATCTTTGTCCCAGGAACAGGAATGGTGAATCCCTGGATTTGAGGTTGGTCGTGTGGGTAAGTGAATCCTTCCATGTATGGCACCTGTTGTGAATGTTCCTGTTGAGCTTGAGATCGGAAACCGGGAGGACATAAAGATTTGCCCACATTCTGTTCTTTCCCTTGAGAACCAGATTCATCTTCCTTATTTTTCCCTTTCAGATTCTTCATCATTTCCAACAAAGAACTTAATTGCTCTCTAATTTCATCCTGAGCTTGTTCTACCCTATCTATCCTTGAGAATTGCTCTTCGGCCATTTCTCTAACTCTTGATCTGGTACTGTAAGAGTGACGAGAAGACTGTCTCGAAGATTCCGACTGTCGAGCTATCCTTGAACCTTTACCAAAATTTCTTAAATCAGGATGATGTGTTTAAAATTTAAAACTAAATTAATGATGTTTATGCACATATGGATGAAATGTATGAAAGAACACCAGCCACATAACAAATGTAGATAAAAAGAATCTTATAAATAAAATTACCAAATCCATAGAAATCCTAAAAACCAAAGCGATCCTAAAAACATAAAAAGAAAAACTTCAACTGGTCCTAAAGCATCAAAATATGAAAATTCTTACAAAAGATCCTAAAAACATAAATCTAAAATCCTGGCGTCTCCAAAAGAACTTGACAATCTGACGGTAATGAGATTGAGCTTCATCCAAAAGTTCGAATATGAGCTGGCCGTTTTCATGGAATGGATGTACTTTCGTCTTAATCTCCATAATTCTATCATACATGTCTTCTGCCTTATGGCATGCCACATCGAAATGGTTAAACATATTCTCCAAAAGATTCTTCTTTTTAAAGTCCGCATCTCGGAGTTGCGAACATTCTTCCTTCAAGTTCATTAATTCGATAACCAATTCTTGGCAATCAGCTTCTTTCCTTTCTTGATCAAACAATAACTCTCCATTTTCTTCTTCTAGGCGTCCGACCTCAGTAGTCAAAAGCTTACATTTCTTTTCCATACCTGTCAAGGATTCTTTCAAAGTGTTACCATCTTCGGTAAGTTTCTGAATACTGCCATCTCTTTCCACTAAAACATTCTCCAACTTTCGAACTTTTAATCAAAGTTTCTTGGCCTTGTTTTTTTCTTTGTTCAAACCCTCTTCTAACTCATCTATCCTTGATTGCAGTTTCTGGTTTTCTTCTCCCAATTCATCTTTTTATTCTTGTAGCTTTCTTTTAGCCTTCTCTATCCTCAGCATAGGATCCGAGATTATAACCTTGGCTGGACCATCTGGACTTCTTTCATAAGGAATCACAACATCTTTTGCTCTTCTGGCCTGCCATACAGAGTATTCAGGAGTAGTGTTCCATGAGATACTACCCCCTTCAACTCTAATCATTAGTTTCCAAGCCTTTGTAAGTTCCTTTATCCTGTTGATAACCCATTTATCTGAATAAGAAAAATCCACCTGGTTAAGTCCATGAGTCATTGGTATGAACTGTTTATACCCTGCCTGTCTCCATACCATGATGGGAGAGTAGCTAATGACACCCCAAAGTCCTAAGAGAGGAACCCAAGGTTGATCACCACAGCTAAATAATATTAATCCATGAGGCATCCATGGTGCTTTCCAAATCACTTATCGGCTTGTAAGTTCTCGCAACATCATTACTCAGTCTTCTTTTGACCTTGATTCAGGCCATGTACTCTCGCAGAACTCCTTGATAAGGATGCTAGTGGTGAAGTATGGCTTCGAAACTTCGACTCTTGGCACTCAAAATGACTTTTCATCCAGATGTAGAGCAACTGTAAACATCCGATGAAACATCCTTTTCCATTTCGCCTGCACTGATTCAGTGACCTGATAGTCTCCGCTAATATAGATGGAGCCGTATTGATCTGGTGTTGAACTTGGTCCATGAAATTCACCACAGTTGTTTCAACAAATGCCAATATCTTCGGGAAAACCACAAGTCCGTAGATAGCCAAAGCCATCACCTCCAGACCTTTATCATAATCTGAGTGTTTGACAATGAAGTTTCGGAGAACACTCCATGGAATACAAGTACTCTTACCCTTTGTCTTCACAATTTTGTCAGCTTCTATCAAGCTGATTCCCATGATCTTTGCTAACTTCTTCCGATAACCTGTCTTGTTCTTCCTGTAAACTTTGTCCGGACTAGGAGGGTCCAAACGAAGTAATGCTGAATATTCTTCTATAGTTGGAACCATATCTACTTCATTGAACACGAAGCACCTGTATGATAGGTCCCAAAACTGTATCATGGCCCTTACCAAGTTATTATCGACTTCAATAGATAGAAGCAAAGCCAGATCCCCATATTTTCGTCTGAATGTCTCTTGTCGAGTTTCATCCCAAGAATGCCAAATACTGATCAAATCTTCAGGTTGTTCTGTGAAAGATCCATGTGAACTTTCTCGAGAAGAGTAGAGACATACCCAACTGGAAGGCAATCTCCTGTACTTTGCTGGATTGCTTCAGATCTAAGCTTCAAACTACTGGCAGGCTCACGCTTGGCGACTGTCAGGCTTTCCATGGATTTAATGGACATTCTTTTTATCTAAACCGTTATGTGGCAAGATGACTTTATGAAGATGCATGATGTATGAAAAGAAAGAAATAAACAGTTAGATAGTACATCAGCAAACTTATGAAAGGATAAAAATACAACAACATGTGTAAGCACTACATCATCATGGTGAGCATATTAGCAAGACAAATGTGTAAGATAAACAAACATTTAACATCATGTAAATGAAAAAGTATAGGATAAGAAGTGTCCCTTCGTGTGTCCTAAGTTCGGGTTCTCCTCTATATAAGGATGGACATGGCTCTATCTTAAAGTTTGGCCACTTAAGTGTTGTTTATATGCTGGGTTTAGGATACTTGACCAAGCTAAAAAGGTCCCCAAATTGCTCCTTAACATCATCCATGTAGAATGAGTAAGGCACCCCATTCCTCACCCATTATAGGCTCCAACCGGAAGGGTTCAATTCGGGTGAGAGTATTTTCCAAAGTTGTTGCGGAGGTTATCACCTCTCGAAAACTTTGGTACTTTACTCTCTGAAGGTGTTTCGCTAGCCGTTGCGGAGGTTATCACCCCACGAAGGCGTAGGTACTTTAACCCCTCTTAAAAGGGACGAGCCCGGGTATAGGGCTTTATGATATGCCATGTGTCGTGTGTGTGAAGGGACATTCAAACCTTCTCTTTCCCACCAATGTATAAGAAACAAGAGTTATCACAAATAATAAAATAAAAATTAAAAAGAAGATAAGAAAAATTAAACACTTTTTAAGACCAATATTTCAAACCTAACGTATCACAAGACTAATCTATGGCTCGACTCTCGCATGTTCTCAGTGGAGTCGCCAAACTGTCATAACGTGCCAAATACGAATTCAGCATGCTAGACACAAATCAATGGAGTCGCCACTAATCATCTAATCTATGTGTGATTAGTCACCTATACGAATCTATCATATTTAAAGTAATCCTAAGCTTGACTAAGCCATCTTAAAAAGAATAAGTTCTGGTCTACTTATCAGAACTAGGTTCGGGAGTACGGTTACGTGTGAGGAAGGATTAGCACCCTCACAACGCCTATCTAAGAGATAGTACCTAATTAGTCTTGTGATACTTAAAATGTCTTAATTAAATGGTCTTGTCTATCCTATCTTCATTTTAATTGTTAAAATTAGAAATCTCGAAAATTATTTTTTAGGTCTTCCTTTCATTCATTCTGGAGAAATTATTAAAAAATATTTCCTCACCTCAAGAGTATTCAAAAGAAACTATTCATTCTATTGAAGAGGCTCCGTCGTCGAAAAATTTAGATTATTTAGCAAAATTATTTTTCTTAAATTAATCTTCCAAAATTAATCCACATTTTATTAATGTTTGTTCGAAAAATAAATTCTGATCTTAATATCGAAAATTATCCCTTAGAATATTCTTTCATTCGTTCTCGAGAATTTTCAAAAGAATTTTTCTACCTAGAAATTTCTTAAAAATCAACCATTCGTAACTCTCTTGAATTTCATCATCGAAAAAAATCTTAATTTATCCTTCGATTTTAGTTAGGCATTTATTATGGAAAATTATCTTGAGAAAAAGAATATTGAAAAATAAATTTCGACCTTTATTGATATCGAAAATAATCCCTTGAAAAATATCCTTCCATTCGTTCTGGAGAATTTTTAAGAGAATTCTCTCACCTAGAAATTTCCTAGAAATCCACCGTTCGTGATCTCTTCGAATTTCATCATTGGAAAAGATCTCAATTTATTAATTTCAATATAACTAATCATCAATTAAAAAAACTTATCTTATTGATAAATAAATCAATGATTAATAATAATAAATAAATATAATAATTAATAATATAAAATATAAAATATAATAACAATTAATAATATAAAATATAATATAATATAATATAAAAATAATAGTTAACAATATAATAGTAGTAACTAAAATAAATAATAGTTTTTTTATATATAAAAAAATAGTTAATAAATATCTAATAATAAATAATTAGTAAACAATTAATAATTAACTCACAAAATAATCCTACAAAAAAAACTTAAAAATACCATTAGTAATAATAAATGAATAATAATAAACAAAACAAAAACAAAAAAAAGTAGGGCAGCAACATATGGGTCGGGCCAGCGCGCGGGTCGCCTGGCCCGACCCATCTGTTGCTTTTAAAACCAAATTTTTTTTACTTCATTTCTTTACCTGTTTTAAAAAAAAAAAAAAAAAAAAGTCTACCTTCTTCTTCTCTTCAAGAACAAGCCAAGAACACCACCACAAATTCCAGAATCCGGTCACCGTCGCCGTCGCTTCCGGTGGTCGAAAAATTCCAAAAAAAATCTCAAAAAATTTCTTTCGATCTCCGCAACTCAAAAACCAAACTAATTCTACCCGAATCGTTCTAGAATTTCCTAGATCTGAAATTAAAACCCGAAGCTTTACCTCCTCTGATCTACTCCGTTGACCGCCGAATGGTCACCACCTTCTAGCCTATGCTTCGTCTATTTAAAACCTAGACTTTCCCTTACCAAACACCTTTCAAAACAAACCCTAGCACTAATACCCACAATTTCGAAATTCACACACAAAAAAAATTATTTTTTTTCTACTGATCTTGCTCCTTTATTCCAAAAATTGTATATTTTCTCTGAGGTTTTTTTTTTTTTTTGATTTGGTTGAGGCTTGGGTTCATTATATAGGAAAGGAATTTAGGTTTTAATCTAGTTAGGAGTCTTTAATCTGATCAAGAAAGGATTTTTTGTTACAACCATAACTCTTAGAGTCCAAGTTCAATCCAAAGAAGAATTTTAGTTCAACCCAAACTTTTTTTTTTTATTCTGATTATTTTTTTTTAATTTTGAATTTTCCTCTTTTTTTTTTTTTTTGATTTTTTGATTTTTTTTTATTTATTTAATTCGAAAATAAAATTCAGATTACAACCCGGATAAAATCCGGTGTCTACAATAACCAAAAAAACCCTTATTATAATTATATGATTTTATTTAAAAAATAAATAAATGATAAAAATTTTCTTAAATAAAATATTTTATTTATGAAAATGTATTTATAATTATTATATAATTAAATCAATAATGTATTATCAATAAAAATAATTAATCGTGAATCTTTAAATTGGATTATAAAATAAAATTAATTTGAAACACATTAAATATACAATTAGATTCTAATATTTTGTAGGATAAACTGGATCGTTCTTTAGAGTTTATTATTATAATTATATATCTTAAGTTTATTTCATATGTAACACAGACACACATAAGAAAACACGCACATATGCATATTGCGCCTTACTTCACTCAGGTGAGCATTTTTTATGTCTTGCGCCTTAAACAATATAAGAGTTCTAGGGCATAGAGTGCACCTTGCACCCTTGACAACACTGATCAAAATAGTTTAATATAAACTAATTTTTACACGTCATAGTATCCTAAAATTTCTAACTATTAAGGGCTAAGATAAATAATTGACCAATTATTCATATTAAATATTTTTGGTGAATGATAATCGATACTCTTTTTAATAATGTCTGATATTCAATATTATAATTGAATTATTATTATTCGATTATATCTAATGTTAAAGTCAAAATGATCAAATATTAAAATTATATCAATTACTATATAAATTAGCTTTTACATATCAGGATTTTATAAAAAATTAAGTATTAATTATTAAGGTTAAACCAATTAATTAGTACTCTCTTAGTGTCTACTATTCAACATTTAATTGAACATTTGAAAACTAGATCTAATGTTATTATGTTCGTATTTGTAATGTTATTAAGGTTAAACCAATTAGTGTATACAATTAGATATAATGTTATTATGTTAGTATTTTTAATTATGTCCAAATAAAAAATATAAAAATAAATTCTTGAAAATATAAAATAGTGTTAAAAAAATTATAATACAATGACTAAAAAAACTTAATAAAGCAAAAGAAAAAAGAAAAAATTATTGGATAAAGTGACTAAGAGCCCAGTAAGTTATTGGGTTAAGAGAAAAAATCATTTATATAAATGTTTAGTTGATTTTATTTATAACTTCTTTCCTTCTAATGATATTTTTAAAATGTAGCCAAATGATTTTTAACTTTTATTTTTTTAATGTCACTTTATATTTATTTTAACTCATAAAATAAATAAAAAATTTATTATATAATCATTAATTATAGTATATTCAATATCAAATATCAAATATTAAAATTATATCAATACTATATAAATTAGCTTTTATATATCATGGTTTCTTAAAATTTTTAAGTATTAATTATTAAAATTAAATCAATTAATTGGTATTCTTTTAGTGTCTACTATTCATCATTTTAATTAAACATTTGGTCAATTAGTGTATACAATTAGATCTCATGTTCTTATGTTAGTATTTATAATTATGTCCAAACAAAAAAAATATAAATATAAGAACAAATTCTTGAAAATTTAAAATCCTCTTAAAAAAATTATAATACAATAATTAAAAAAGCCTAATAAAGCAAAATAAAAATTTGTTGGACTAAGTGACTATAAGAGTCCAATGAGTTATTGGGTTAAGAGTAAAAGTCATTTATGTAAATGTTTAGTAGATTTTATCTATAACTTATTTTTTTCTAATGATTTTTTTTTACATGTAGCCCAATGATTTTTGACTTTTACTTTTTTAGTGTTACTTTATATTTAATTTAACTCACTTATAAAACAAAACAAAAAAACTTATATAATCATTAATTATATCTATATTCAATACTAAACATCATAAAAATTTAAAAATATAAGTATATAACAATTGCAAAATAATAAGAAGTATCAAAATATACCAAAAAAAAATTATTTATACTATAAGTAAATATATCGAACTTATATATTTAGCTTTTATTTGAACTTTTGAACTAAAAACTAATAGAAAATATTCAACTATTAATACTCAATTTACAAATAAAATTATTATATAATTTATATTTATATAAATATTTATTAATTTTTAAAATTTTAATTTAGTATTTTGTAAGTGAAATTAATCATTACATTCGAAATTTAAAAAATATTTATAGCTTAAAAAGTTCCAAAATTATTGAATCTATCTAGGCCGGTCCGAACTCGAACCGACCCGAATTGGAAATAATCCGAATCCAAAAAAGTCCGTATCCGAAATGTCTCGAGCCTGAAATAGCCCGAACCCGAAATTATCCGAACCCGAAAAAGCCCGAATCCGAAGTTATTCGAATCCGAAAATATCCGAGCCCGAGATGATCAGAATCCGAAATAAATCTGAACCCAATCCGAATCCGATAACAGCTCAATCCAAATCCGTCCGAACCGACCGTTTGCCACCTCTAGTTGGTATTAAAATGGTTTGAAGTTTTAACAGCAACTATCAAAAAAAAAAATTTGTTTGATAGCCCAAAAAAGCACCTGCTATTTTTACTCATCATTACTTGTGCCAAGTGCCAACAAAAAACTGGAAAAGGAATTGAAAATGGAATTTGGATCCCTAGGGCTTTTGCTTGCCCTCAAGTCTTCCTCATATTTGTTCTACAAGTCTACAATCCAACTCTATCCCAAACGAGACCTCCAAACGGCCCTCAAACGCTGTCCATATTATGAGTGTAATCGACCCTAGCCAAATTCAAGCGTTAAGAAGTTCGAATTCGACTTGAAATTTGAAGCTCGGTTCGAGTTCAATGAGTTTTACTTTTAAACCTCGAGCTCGATTCGAGATAAAAATCGAATTACTCGAACTCGCTCGATTAAACTCGTTTATCTAATAAAAAATGAGCTCGATTCCCATGCTTGACTTCAAACTCAATTATTTGTGTTCGAGTTCGAATTCGAATTGAGATTTTTCAATACTAATTAAAAATAAAAAAGTTCGATTAGGCTCGCGAGCTACTCGAGTCAAGCATTAGGATACTCGAATTCGGCTCACTCGATAGCTTGAGCTACTCGAGCTCGACAATGACTGAGCTGAATTTGAATTTTTTTCGAGCCGAACCCGAGTGGCTTGCAAGTACAGGTGTCTCGTTTACACCACTAGACCATACTACGAGGTCGAAAATGCATGGAATTGAAATGTTGACCTAATTCAAAATATTAAAAAATTATCTTAAATTTGGACCGGGGTAATTCGACTCGTGAACAATTGAAGTGTGTTGATTCAACTCGAATTATTAAAAATTTATCTCAAATTCGATTTAATTCGAACCGGGCTAGTAACCCGGCCCGTGAAGAACAGGTTTAGTCGAGAGCATACTTGGTTAGTTGCCATGCTCCTATGTTAGTCCTACCAACAAGCAAGGAGGCAGGAGGCACCAAAGAAAAGAATAGTAGGGTCACATGCAAACAGCACGCAATTCGAAAGAGCATTTTGTGCTTTCCAGTTTCCCCTGCTTTCATGTTGGGAAAACTCCCCAACTATTTATCACTAATGCTAGCATTATCACACAGTGCAGACATCACCTATTTAAAAGATAAAACAAGTAACATAAATTTAACTTTAAAAAGTGGGGGGAAAAAAAGCATTCTATAATCTATATCTTCCTCGGTATAACAACAAAATCCAAGAGCTAGCTTTGAATGTCTTTCGCCCAAGACACACAATCAGAAAGAAAAAAAAAGAATAAAATAAACAAACATTAATGCACTTAATATGATGGCCATTTTTGGAACTCCCTATAGTTTCTCATTCACAACACAGTCTCTCCTTGTTAACTTGAGTCAATAAAAATTGAAGGCCATCCTAACAAAAAACATACATATATATATATATATAGTAGAAAACTAATTAAGGACATTCTACGTACCAAAGCAAAGGCATTTAGTTGGAGCTGGATAAACCAGCCAGACACTACTTAATGCAGATCATAATCCACAGTCATTTTAAACAACGTGCCAGGCTGCCACCAGGATTCTAATTAAGTAGTAGAGTTGATTACAGATTGGTTCAGACTAATGGATTTGTCGTGGAGGTTCCATACCATAATTATTCATCATTCCATTTCCAGTCCATGGTCCCAAGTTGTTCAAGTATCCGTAAGTGTCTTTCCCGGCGTCAGAACATCCTTGGTCTTGCCAGTCAAGAGACAAGAGCTTGGTGTTAGGCTTCACATCCATTGCATGTTGATCTTCATTTGCATCATAAGGAAGCATTATCCTCTGGCAGGTGTCCATGAAAGTACCACCATTGCCATCAAGGGACATCCCATATGGAGAGCAAAGGCCATGGAGATTTGGTGCTAGCCCATGACTCATATCCCCAACCAAACCCAACTCACCATTCCCCATAAAATCATAGTTCCTAGGGCTCCCAACCATGGCTTCAAGCCTACTCTCAATGAAATCAATCGGCCTTGGATTTTCAAGCAGTGAATTGTATTTACTCTCCATGAAGTTAGTATTAGTACCATGAGTACCAAGTATGTTATTAAGGTGAGAAAGTTGCATTTCAGGAAATGAAAGGTGAAGATCAGTGGGATTATGAGAAGATGATCCAGGGTTGTTGTTGTTGTTGTTGGCTGATTGATCACTTGATGATTTTTTAGTAGAAACTTTCTTGTTCTTTCTACAGCCTCCACCAACAGGAATGTTCCTTAGCGTCCCGCCCTTGGTCCAGTACCTCCTACAAGTCTTGCAAAAGTACCTCGGCTGGGAGAGGCTGTAATTGTTGTAGTAGCAAAATTTGGTGTGCGTGGAGTCACACCTGGGGCACTTGATGAGAGCTTGGTCATGATGCTGGGGTACTCTTAACCTCCTTTCTATCAAGGGCCTTGAGCATGTTAGCATATCCCCAGATGGGGATGAAGAATCCATTCCACACTCCTCGTCAATCGTTCCCTAAACATGGAAAACAAGCAAGTATAGTGGAAAATGTGTCAGAATTGTGTTAGCACTAGACATTATTAATTTGTCCTTTTCAGGCGGCAGATAATTAATGCAATATATGACTGTCTATATATTCCTTTATCCTTAATTTTCACATATCCAACTACAATAATTGGTAAATGAAACATGAGAAGGAAATTCCCCGCAGTTTATATATATATATAATTAAGCTACCAAATCTAGTAAAAACAGTTAACAATTCTGGTAGCTAGTTTGCCTTACGTTAGTACTAGTATAACGTAATGCACATTCTTCCTGCTGCAATTCTTTCTTTCATACTGCTCCAAAATTAATCTTAAATTTCATGCCATTACAAAGTTCAAGCACAAATTATAATTCTTGTATTTAACATTGTTTCATTAGAGCTAATTAAGCATAACGAAGCAGTACTCCAAGCACAAAGAAAACGTCTAACTTGGCAGATCGATTATGACGAAAAAAGGAAGATGCTGTAAGACTAATTATACAATAGCTTTCAAATGCATGGAATATTAGGCATACCTGAAGCCATTCAGATGAATCCATGCAAACTTGGAGAGAAGTAAGACTCATTAAACAAAAACAGTAGCCAACAAAGAGAGAATACCAAATAAGCAAAGAAAACAATTAATCTGATCTGCTCACTAGCACTTGATTCAGTTCTCTAACTAAATGCCAATGCCATTCCACCAAACACTATAGAGAAAGAGAGAGAGAGTTCAAGGATATAGAAGAAGAGAGAAGAGAGAGAGAGTGAGTGAGGGAAATCAGAATTGGAATGGTTTGGCAGCTAATGAGAAGGGGGGGGGAGGAGGCTGTGAATAAGAAGGAAGAAAAAGGCACGAGAGAGAGAGAGAGAGTTGGTACTGTGTAGCGCTACGGTTCATTCCATTCGTAGTCGTCGGTGCGCTATTTGATGGGCCCACAATGCTGTGCAATCTAAGGACACAGGGCCCACTAATTAGCTCCTTGACTAGAACTCTGGTAGCAAATCAAGGGCCGTGATTGGGACAACCTGCGCCGTGGGATCATTTTGTTAGAGTACGTCAGAAATATCGGCGTAGGCGTCACACCGAAAAACACAGACTCGTGTTTGACGTGAGCGACCCACTAGAAGCAGAAGAGAGAACAATAAATAAATAAATTATTTGTGGGTTTTCCGATAAAGAAAGGAGTAGGGAGGGAGGGAAGGAAGGAAGGGCATATCGAAAGAGCACTCCACTTGCGGGGCCATAAACGAGTTGGGGCCCCACTCACTCTCCTCCTACAAGCAAAGCATCGATTCTGCTCACCCTCACGTGCCTCCTCCCCCTAATGGCTAATACTATACTATAGTCTCTTTTGGACTCCCTTGGCCTTACTCCCTCCCTCCGAGTAATCTCTTTCCTAGTGGATTTGCTTGCTCCACTTCAGCCAATTACTAGAGTAATTTGTTTAACTTGGTCAGAGTCATGGCCTATTAGACAGGTGCATAGTGACCAATTTTTTTTTTTTCGAAACGAGATTAATGCATTCTATTTATTCTTTTAAAATGTTTTGATGTAACATTTTTTTTCATTTAATCTCGTGATGTTTCTGTCTCGAGCTTTTTCATCCTACTTATTCATCATAAAGGGTATCTGACGTGAAGTTACGTTGGCCCACTTTGTCTATCTCACTCATTAGGATGCTCGACGTGAAATCAGATAATCAAAAGTTGGTTTTGATATCGCTTGTTAAGAGATCATTATTCTGTTTTCAAAAAACACGCTTAATAAGTTGTGCAACACATTCACTTATATACTCAAAAACATTTTTTCTATGTTTTTAAAACGTTTTGGTGTGTTACATATGATTTTACCTAGATACAATTGAATTTCTTTCATTGCTTCGATATTCTTGACAATATATATGCATGCCCTGTCCACATGATTTCAATGGATTATGAACATTGAAACGTGAAGGAAATAAAATAAATAAATCTGAGATCAAATCCCATTTTAACCATCAAGTTTTTGAGCAATTGATTAATGTAAACAAGATTAAATTTTCATTGTCTAATATTTAACCAAACTACCAAGCCATACCCAATTGCATGATTTCTTTTTTTTTTTTGGTAGAAATTTGATTGTTTTGAGCGGTCTCCAATGATTGCTTCGATGCTAGAAACTAAATACATCACCAAGCTAATCCTATCATCTTTGTCTGTGAAAAATAAGTGAAACCTACAAAAAGATAGACAGAGAGAATGAATACTTTTATCAAGATTCGCAGTTCAAATGAAAATTCCACCAGCTAGACAGCTTTGCTTCTTGGATTCAAAAACCAGACAAATGTATTATTGAATAGAACACTTGATGGCTAGCTAGCTAGCTACAACATGAGATGCTTTGGGCAACCAATTTCAGTAACTAGCTTGAGGATTACACTTCGCCAAGAGGGCCCCAAAAGTACAAACTGTCAGGTGAATAAAGTGCCCCTGTATGCCCACGTTTCACCGTTCAGTTCACCTTACAGTTCCTTGATCAGTTCACCATGGTCCATACAGTAAAATCCATCATTAATTTTCCTTTAGGCTCAATTTTTTTTTTAAACAATGATCTCCCAATGATAACCCAATGCCCCTTTTTCTCTTCTCCCTCTTAATTCCCAAAAAGGAAAGCAAGGTTTTTGGGAGGCACAGTAACTAATCATTTTTTTATTCATTAAGTAGCTGAATTGATGATGGTTGTTGAAATCTTAAAATTTGAAGTAATTATTATTTTGGGTCATTGAATTTAGCATTAATTTTCATATAAGTTACAAACGTTTAATTTCATCAATTTACATCACTGAACTTTTATTATTAATAAATTAAATTACTTATGCTAATTTCATCAAATAATTCAAATGAAAAAACAGACTCAGCATGAAATTTTTTTTACTTAAAATGCCAGTTATACATTATGTTGATGAGATGTAAAAAATATATGTATGATGATGCTGAATCTGTTTTTCCGTTAGAATTACTAATAGAATTAGCATAAGTGACCTAATTTATTAATAATAAAAGTTCAGTTATGTAATTTGATGAAATTAAAGGTTTATGACTTACATGAAAATTGATGCTAAGTTCACTAACCTAGAATGTAAGTTACCCTAAAATTTGTACTAATCTATTTACCAAGTATGACTAATGGGAAAGAAGATTTGGGTTACTTTTTGAAATGAGTAGTGAAAATTTTTTAACTTTATAAATGGGTTAAGAGGATATCACATATTTCACTTTTTTTTAATTAATTTTTTATTATATTTTAAGGGTACGTGCCGCTCTGTTAATTCTACTTGTGAAATTTAAAAATTTCACTGATAATGTATGAAATAATTTCTTTTTTGAAATATGAGAAAAATGGCCAACAGTTATCATTTTGTGCATAGAATAGTGACCTGTAAGATTTTGTATATGTTATGTCTATGAGTTATGTTTGTTGCGATGGTGACAAAATTGGATTTGAATTCATAGCTTTGGACTTGGATCAAGATGTTAGTTGCTTCTTTTGTTTGAAAAACATAGTTAAATTAACCCTTTGAAAGTGAGAGTGGCTTTGGTTCATTGTCTATTTCCTGTTTGCCAAAAGAAAATGAGGGGAGGAAAATGAGACACAAGCATTTGCCTTGTTTCTGCTTGCTCAGTCCATGCAAAATACAATTTCAAACTAACCATAAATCGATAAATCTGTACTAATTATAAAATGATTGATTGAATTTGATTTCACAAACTCAATTGACAAAATATCAAAACATTAAATGAAACATTAATAATAAATATGAAATTAGAGGTATTTTTGTTTTTAATAATTTTTAACAAAATAATTCTCAAAAAAGCTATTCGCTCCTAAAAAATACTCATATCTTATAAAAAAACTACATATTTATTTTATTTTATTTTTTAAAAACAACAACCACAAGATGTGTGTACTGGATTCTAGTACATATTTATAGATATATGAAAACATTTAATTCAATTAGATCTGATAATTCGTGCGCGAGTGTCGTATTTCATGTTTTTTTTTTTCATATTACTCGTGTAAACATAAATACAACACAAACTATTAAATATGTCAAAATCATAAATACAAATACGATACATGTATTAAACGTGTCGTATAATATTTATTACACTATATTTGTGTTTATTAAATGTGTTATGTTCGTGTCACGTTTTCATATCGTTTTCAAAATTATCAAATTTAAATTCAATAATTGAAGTTTAAGTAAAATAAGAATTGATTTTCTAACACAAAATTTCAATTAAATGGTTAAGAGATTTTCCACCCAATCACATTGTCAAACTAAACAAAGTACAAACTTTTAAGTGAATTTGATTCAATAACAGGTTTTATTAATTGCTCAATCCAAATCAACATACATTGCTTCAAAATTTTTCATCTTTATCAAAGTAATTATAATATTATATACCAACAAAGAAAGGTGAAAAATCTAGCTTCAGCTTCACGGTACCGCCATACAACATCTTGAATCAGTTCTTACAAACCTGTTTGCTTTTATTTTCTTTTTTAAGATCAGCCTAAAGTTCAGGAAAAGGACATTAATTCATCTATCTCATATAAATAACTAGACGTTCAATTTTTTTTTTTATTTTTTTATCTCACTTTAAAATTAAAATATTCTTGAGTCTTTCTTTCTTTCTTTTCTTTTTTTTTTTCTTTTTTTTTTCTTCATCCTTTACCTTTGTAAAGTCATGATCGATCTTTTGATATTCAGATTAGTAAACGAAATTGTTACACGTACCCCCTACCTATTAGAAAAAGACAAGACATTATGATCTTATCTTTGTCTAGGATCAAAGGTGAACTCAAAAACAAACCAAGGGAGTCATTGAGGAATGTCCAAAAGCAAATATATGGTGAAAACCTTGAAACTTTAAATTGAAACTGGCCAGGTGAGCTTTAGTTTTAGCCATATACCAAATTATATACAGAATCAAGCAAATTTCATGAGGTGGGGAGGGGATGGGAGCATGGCATCCAGTTAGAGAAATTCATGAGAATCTGGTGTGGTCCTCACTCAGCATGACAAATGATGATAGTGGATTGTGGTGAAACAAAACAAGCCAATCTCGTAAAGAGTGCAGTCAATCTGAGTTCTCTTAGGGCCTAGCTAACTAGCTTAGAGGGAAAATCCTATGCTTTTTCAGGCCACATGGAAGGCAATGATGCAGCCCAGCAGCAGTTGCCCTTATATTGATCAAGTGGGTTTGGGGACCATGATTGCATGGGAAAGAACAACTAAAAGATGAGTTTCTGCGATTGATGTCAATATTGTCTCTTGATCCAACGTCGTGGTTGCGCTTTTGATTAGGCAATAACAGCTTGGAACAGTTGCCAAAGTTGGTGAGAGAGAGATGTTAGGTTTTAGTGTGAAAACAAAGTGGGATAAGACAAATAAATAAAAGAAAGAAAGAACTAAAGAGTCCCGTGGCCATGATGAGGAGGATGATGAAAGATAATCTATGTTTGTCTTAACTCTGATCTGATGCATCATCATCCAGGATCCATGAAATCAATATATCCATCATCGTGCATGCATGTGACAGATAAGCAATGGCGGATCATACAAGGAGCCAGGGGAGCCTTGATCCCTCAAAATTTTTGAAATCTCCTAGTATAAATATGTATTTATATTAAATACATTTAAATTGGCCTCTCCAAATTAAAATTAAAATTAAAATTATTATTTTTAATTTAATTTTAATTTTGTGAATTGACAAAATGAGTTAAAATAATATTGTTGTTTATCAATTTATTTAATCCATCAATAATTATTTACAAAGACTTAAGCTTGTCACAAGTATTAAGTTACAATCATATAAATTTTAAAAAAACCAAATTGATTTTCTAGCTTTCTCGACATAACTTTTCTTCTTATATATTTCAATCTATTCTATATCTTTATGACCGTTTTCAATGTGTTTTGCTTAATCATTTGAGTTACCACTTGTCAACCGTTTTTACAAAGCTAAAATTGTTGTTAAGAGTTTTTTAAATATATATATATATGTATATATATTATTATCTTCATATGAATAATCTTAAACCTTTTGTGTTTAGTCAAAAAAATCGGAACAGTTCTTTCTTAAATTCTATTATAATGCTATATAAATTGATTTGTCTTAGTTGTTTATGAAAAATTCTTCTTTTACAAAGCTTAATACTTTCGCTTATTGAAATTTTATTATGAAAATTAAATTGATAATAGATTTGTAAATTTATGAATTACTAAAATTTATATATTTTATTGCATATATCTTTTATATTAGAAAAAATTCGAAAAATATATCAAATGAAAATAAAAAGATATAATTTTAATTGGCCCCCTCAAGATCAAATGTCAAGATCCGCCACTGCAGATAAGGTTAACGGACTAAGCAACTTCCAAGGACCTTTTCCGACGTAAACAATAATGTTGGAGATCATATTGTTATAAACTTAATATATATATATATATATATAAACGAGTTTATATTTGATTCATTGACAATATTTAAGTCTCATACACTGTAAGTATAAATCACAGCAAGACACCTTATTAATGAGTAAATCAAAAAATAAAGAAGTGCTTATAAATAAATATTAATGAGGTGTCTTTTTTCTTTTTATATCGATTTTTATATTTATTTATAAGCTATTTTTTGTTTTACTCATTAATAAGGTATCTTGTTGTGGCTCACTGATATTGTACGAGACTTCTACACTGTCAATGCATCAAATACAAACCCTATATATAATTGGTTAATCAAAGGTTAGTGAATTAATTAAGATGATATTTATAAAATAAAAAAGTATAATTAATATTTAACCGAATTAACCGACCAAAAATTTTTTCAGTTCGGTTAATCGGTTAACCGAACAAAATTCGGTTCGGTTAACGGTTAATACTTTTGAAATATTTCGGTTATCGGTTAATTCGATTCGGTTAAGCGAAAATAATCGAATTACACGAATTAATCGAACTATAGTAAATCATGTATGTTTAGTTGTTTAGTATGTTTAGTTGTTTAGTATGTTTGATGTTTGGATTTATAATGGTTTTATTATGCATTGTTTTTGGATTTTGGTTGGTTGGATAGATTATTTGGATGTAAAATAATGTATTAAAATAGGTTGCAAAATAAATTAGGTAAGTATTTCAGTTAATTTGAAAACCAACCGAATTAACCGAAATAATTTCGGTTCGGTTAATTAACCGTTTTAACATTTCGGTTCGGTTAACGGTTAATGAAAAAATAAATTCGATTAATTCGGTTAATGGTAATTCGGTTCGGTTATTAACCGAATGAACACCCCTATATACATGTAGAATTGATTTCTGAAAACATGTAGTTCAATTTAATTCAGTTTCTTATTTTTCGATTATTCTGTAAAGAAAAGTAAATAAATAAATAAAAACAAATGTGGGCTAATTCATATTGGATTCAAAATCTCAAATACCATAATTGGGTCCAAAGCTGAAAAGCAGAAGTTGGGTACAACGCTTTGGTCCAAATTATAATCCAAAGTAATAATGGGTCCAAGAGCAATAATTTCAAGGCTCAAAATTCAATTGAAAAGCCCAAAAAATAATTCAATGCCCAAAATTGAATTGAAGCTCACAATTCTGACTAAAAATGATTTTTGTAAAAATTAGCTTATAAAATCAAAAACCAATTTTAATCCTAAAATTATTTAAATTATATTTTATTTTATTTAAATTATATTTTATTTAAATTATTTCAAAAACATTAATTTAAAAATCAAATACAGTTTAGTTTAAATTAATTCAATTAATACTTTAAGAATTCAAATAAAATTAGATGTTTATAATGATCCTAGTTATTTTTTGCAACTTTGACTCCTTGAATGCTGTCACTGAGACCCTGAACCTAGATTTTTCTATTTTGATAGGTACTTGTAGTCACAGACAGACCTGTTAAAGGGTTTAGTTATCTGTCCAAACTCGAAAGTCCGTTTAATATTTAAGAAGGTTTGGATAAAAATATTAAGTCTGAAATATGAGCGTGAGCAAAAAAATGAGGCAAGTTTAGAAAATTAGTCGGGTTCTTGACTCCAATAGTCAAGGCCCGAGCCCGGCCCGACCCATTTTTTATTTATATAATATAATATATTATTTTTATATATTATGTAATTTATGTCATAAAAAAAATATATATATATATAATATTATAGTGTAAACATTTAAAAAAATGTTAAGTTATCGATATTTTAGAACTTAATAAAAGAAATAAAAATAAAAAAGATAAAATTACTAAATAGTAAATAAAAAAATAATATATTTGTTTAATTTTTTTAGAAAAAAAATATGGGTTGATTTAAACGGACTTGAGCTACCCATTTACAAATATGGACGGGCTTGGATGAAATTTGAGTCTCATATACGGGTCGGGTCGGACTTAAACAAATATACTTGATGTTGATACCATACTTAGAGTCTTAAACTCAGCTCAAATCCGGTCCAGTCCGAACCATGAACACCTCTAGTCACATACAGCTTTCCAGTTGACTGTAGCTATCAATATTGTGGAGACTCTTTCCCATGCTTCGGAGGATCGGCTGACTCGGTTATGTGCGTTTGGCGATGTTAGCTGATTGAGATTAAATCACTCTATTTATATTATATTATATTATATATATATATATATATATATAATGATAGCAAATAGATGCTAGCTAACACTTAATTGGTAGCGATGAAATAAGCAGGGTAATGAATGGTATAAATGCTCCAAAAGTGGTTGAATTGAATGCTTGGGTGTCTGATGGCCGCAAATATAATGCAGCTAGCAAAATCTGGAAATGATGACCTAAGACAAGATGCTGTAGGAATTTTCTCTATGCTTCTGTTTTAGTATCTTCTTGATGACAGTCAATCTCAAGATAGTGCTCAGACTAATTAGAATCCATATAATTTTGAAAGTATAACAATCTGTTAAACTAGCTAGTCTTATTAAGTCTTACATGAAGAACATGCTGTTTTGGTATACTCATTTCTTTTATAACAAGGATGAATAATAATATATTAGATCTACTTATTGTTTAGCTTAAGGTTCATTTTCAGTAGTGTGGAATCAAAGAATTGGCTTTATTGCCATAATAAATTTGAATGATGAGTAGTTCATAAATTTCCTTTCCCTTTTGCCTAGTTTTCAAACTTAATAACTGTTTTGGGGTTTTCATTTTCTTTGGGAAGACAACAAGGATATCATCTGATTATTATATCATGATGTATCTCCGAGTTCTCTTGATTTTACTTTATACTTTAATTTTTTCCCTTTTCATCTTCATTAGAGGCAGCTGATCAGGGGTGGATCGAAGATACTTATACTAATAACCAGTACATAACCTGTCTTGTAGTGTTTTTTTCATATAAATTAATTTCATAAGGGATGCCAGGATTAATCCTCGTGTTAGTTTGTACAATTTCACCATTTTTCAAAGTTGTTTCAATCTGTTGTACAAGAGGTTATGATGGCCTTCTTGAAATGAATGCATTGTTAATTTGTTATTAATTAATGAATTAGGAGGTTGTTCCTTTCACTCCAAGTGCTGGTGTTATTGAATGGGTTGATGGCACTGATCTTCCTCTTGGAGAATATATATATCTTGTAGGGTGAAAAAGGTTACTTAGCTTATATAAAATTTTATCTTTCACCTACAGAGGAGTGTGACTATACCTGTGCCAAGATATAATATCAAGAACTATAAAATGTTTTCCTGTTTATTATGCTATTATTCTATATATTATCTTTAATCATTTTCAGCAATAGTTGATGTGGAGTCATCACCTAGTCTAGATATGTTCCATCTTTTGTACATGCAGGAAGATGTACAGGATTATTGTGTGGTGTGTGTACTTTTGTACAGGAAGTTGTACAGGGATTTCTTTATATATATATATATATATATATATATATATATTGCTGTTGTTTTTTTTCCAAAGTTAATTAGTTTACTCACATCAAAAAGTCGATTAAAAGCAGGAATAGAGCAGGAATCCCTCTTAATACTGCATTTTAAGTCCTGCAGTGCAAGGGTTACAAATATATATACTAATGTTTTGTGTTATTTAGATTTTATTATCGTTAATAATACATTAACTACGATTATAACACAAATTTAAAGTTAAAATTAAATTATTATGAGAAACTATACAAAATATCCCAACTTGATAACAATTTTAAATAACACAAATACAATACAATCCGAATACACAAATCTAATTCATTTTATATACATTATTTGTAAAAAAATTAAGATGGATATCAAAATTTAATTCATTTAAATTATATTGATATCCATTATTTATATTCATACAATCCGAATACACAAATATGGAGGCCTATCTTATTCTCTGATAGGGCCCTCGGCGGCTCCTTTCTCTTTTGGACATTGTCATCATCTCCATCATCTTTGTCATTTGTTATCAGAATTACTCTTGGGATTTAATGATTTGATCCCTCAACTCTTGCTGCACTTGTCCATCCTCTTGATTCTGGTCAACTGTTCTCTTTTCATTATTCTGACTTGTAAACTGATAATATAATAGTCCCTAACGATTCTCGTACATCTGATTTGATATAAAGATGTTCTTAGAATGCTCTTAAAGCTAAACAGACTTCTAATTTACTTCTCCGAAATTATTAAATGCATATTATGAATGAATGCATACATGCGAAATATGAGTGCAATCATGATGTTAACAAGATGTATGTAAAAAAAAAGTTAATGCCGAAGTTTAACACAAAGAAATCATAAAATAATCAATCAAAATCAATGGATTAATTTTTATTTTCAAATGTTTTATTTTTTTAAAAATGAAGGTTTGCTGTTGTCAAATTTAATTACGCAAGTATACGTTATCGCAAACAACTAATAAAAGTGAAAGTAAAGTATCGTTTCCACAAAGAATTACTACTAAATTCGTTAAATACTAAAATTAGAATAGCTTAATTTATCCAAATAATTAATTAAAGTTTGTGACTTAAAACTAAATTAAAGAAAATAATAAACAAAGAAAGCAAATTAAAATTGGATTTAAATCAATGAAGGAAAACCGAGGATTACAATTTCGCTCAACACTTCGTGTGAACTTTTTCTATCCTCTTAACTTGATTAATAACCTTGAGACCTAGAGGTCTAATCTATTTATAAGTATCTGTCGATGGTCTTATAAAAATATCTCTCTTAATCAATTAACTATATGTCTATGATAATTGAATTAAAGAGAAACTCATTAAGCTTAGACTCTAAAATTGATTACACATGACACGTAAATATATTTATACCCTACATGCACATCAATTCATCATAATAAATGAATATGAAACATGTGTTATTCAATCCATGTCTAATACTAAACTCCCTATGTCTAGTTGTATTTAGGTTACCAAATCAATTTAATTGGTGATCAAGCAATTAAAAGCATTAAACACAAGATTGAATAAACAACTCAAATATCATTAAATCAAACTAGAGAGTAAAGTAATCCAAATTATATGTTGAGTTCCATTGCAATCCTAAAAAGAGGAATTTAGTTCATGCTCAACATTGAAAATAATAAATAAGGGAGTTTCACCATCATAAAATTACAAAAGAATAAAGAAGATTAAGAAAAAGGAGAAAACTAAGGGTTGTCAGATCTTCAGTCTTCTAGTCTCCAAAACCAATTTTAGCTCTTTGCAAAATTGTGGTGGCTGCTCTCCTCTTCAGGAAATTAAAGCTAAGAAGGTCTAAAAAAATAAAGTCCTAATGGTTGTTCATGATCTTTGTCTTGATTTAAGTGTACAACTAGATAGATTGTGATAATTATCTATTGCTAGTTTAGGAGTCTTGATTCGTGTAATTATCTTGATTTCCTATTCATAAGTGGCAATTTGTGATTAATGATTATGTTAGAGTTTTCGCTTATTGCAAAGTGGAACATAACTTAAGTTGAACAATCCGAGTTTATGTGTTTGTTGCTTAGATCAACTTATCTTTCTCATTACAAAGTTGTTATCAAATTAAATTTAGAGAGCTTATTCTAGGTTGTTTGATAATTAGAAATTAAATATAGAGCTTATTCTATTTAACAACAAATTAAGGAAAGATTGGGGTAGCAGAGTTTGTTGTTATCTACGTTTGATAATTTTGATAGTTAATTGATGTTGATAAATCTGATTATTGTTTCTCAATGATGTCTAGTGGTGGAGACTGAAACCTTAACCATATTTTTATCATATTTGATTACTATTTACTTGTTTTTTTTTTTTTTTTAACTTTTCTCCTTTCTTTATTTCTAAAAACTATTTCAAAAACCCCCTTCTTTTTTTATTTTCTTTGAATTTAAGATATAAACCACTAACTTATAAATTAAAATCCAATCTCTGAGGACTCGACCCTTTTTAACTACTATACTTTACAACTGATCTTTTTAATGCAATGATTAAATAAGATATGCTTTTTTAAATGCATCAGTGATCGTTCGATCAATTAGGTTAAAATTGTAATCAAATAGTTATTAATTGAATTGTTATTTTTTTATGTTAATCAAATTGAATTAAACAAAATTAATATTAATTGACCGAAAATATTTTGATTAATTTGGTCAGTTAACCAAATAAATCGAACTCCAATTGTTCTATCATGAATAAGTTAAAAATGTATTTTAAAATTTTAAATTCCTAATTTTTTATAATTCATATAAGAAAAATATTCAAATGTCAAATATAAGTAAAAGGTATATGCATAATAAGTAAAAAAATTTCAACAATATAAAATTTAAAACATTTAATAAAGATTAAAAATATAATATCATATATATTTTAAATAATTCGATTATTTTTGAATTTTGAATCAATTTATTCGATAACTAAATTTTAAAAAAAATTTATACTGATGATTGACATAAAATTTTATTAATTAATCAACTAACCAAAATTAATTCGATTTTAATCGAATTATGCACACAGTAACAAGGCTTGAAGTCTTGAGCCTTCTAACAAATTTGAAGATAAGGAAATTAATAAAGCTGCATTTTCAGTTGTGAGAAAAAATGTTGTTCTCTTTATTGAAGTAAAATTGTGAAAACAGAGATTTGATTTCAGTTAACTCTTTCAGAGTGGAGGCCAATATACAATATTTTTGCCTTTTATGTTTATTGTTGGTAAGAAATTGAAATATGCTTTTCTTGTCATAAAAACGCAAAATACGACGATCTAATAGTGATTAAAAAATCGGATTGGATCAGTTGATCCTTTAGATAAAATTAGAAATCGTGACCTGATCCAGTATTATATAAAATCGAATTTTTTTTTAATCTGTGAAAAAGTAAAACCAATAAAAAAACATTTTTAATTTTTTTTTTTTTTTTTGAAAATTCCACCATCTGCTTCTCCCTCCTGATGCAGCCCCAGATGTTTCATGATTCCACATAATTTCATTAAAATCATCAAAACATAGAATTCGAAGTATTGTTCGGCCAGGATTCTGAAGAGCTCCCAAGATTCACCTCATCTCCTAGCATCAGGATCCTCATAAAAGCCCGTTATTCTCCATTGATTTTTTTTTAACTTTAAATTTATATCATCTTGCCAAAGCACGGCCAGACTCCCGCTTGCACCCTCTGCACCTCACTCCAGCACAAGCTTGCATGCGGCATCTTTTGTTTTTTTTAATCTATCTAGCTTATTAACATGTAGTTTTATCTCGCTTAAGAACACCACATGGGAGCTTCTTTTCGTATTAGCTCTTGAAGAGCTCCAGAGTCCAGACTATGCATCTCATGGTTGTTGGCAAGACTAGCACCTAATCTCCACCTTACCCTGCAACGCTTCCTCAGCTTTCTAGTCTCCTATGCTATGCTTTTCTTTTCATGTCTATCAATCTCCATGTGTACCACATTTCACCATCTCTTCCTTGTTTTCTTTTACCATCTCTGTTTTCCACTTTGCTTCTTAATTACCCCATCGTTGATGCTTGCTTCCTTAACAATTGTACCTTCAACACATTAGCTTTTCCAGCCATGGCATCCCTTCTTGACACCTCATCAACGGATGGCTCTTTAATTCCAAAATCTCTGCATAGTTAAATACCAATTAGATCAATTAAATCAAGACTTAGTTAACACATAATTAATCTATGACTTCACTCGCTAAATAAATATCTCCAACGAAAACGACAAGTTGTCGTAACAAACATTAAATAGAGCTTAAAATTTTTGAATGAGTATGATTGACCACTAATAAAATTTATCTTTTTAAAAACCTTATAATTTATTAAAAACTATTTTTTGAGATCTACGTAAAACTAATGAGTTCAAAAATCGATTACGCATGAAAAAAATATTAACACCCTCACGATTCCCGTCTAAAACATTATCTATTAATTATATCTAAAAATACTGTAATTTTGACATTTAAAGCTAATTTTCATAATTAAAATATATCATTCATTTGAAAATTATTTGAGAGCGAAATTTTGTCTATTTTCTATTTTCATAAAATTTCCTCTATTTTCTATTTTCATAAATTTTCCTATATTTTCTATTTTCTTAAATTTTCTTATATCCTACCGTAATTGGGACAAAAAAAAAATTTTGAAATTCTATCTCGCTCTTTTTAAAAAAATATCCCTTTACAAAAGATAATTATTGATATTCCTCTAAACACCCAGCAAAAATGGCGTTAATTTATAAAAAACAAATTGACTTCATTTTAAATTAATGGTGGTTAGAATGCATTATTAGATGGATTATTAGATGGAGGCAAAGATCCATGATAAACACAATCGAATAAATGATGGTATGATGATAAACATTTGAAACGATTTATTTTTTTATTTTCGAGATGATAATTAACATCTTATACGAGATAGTGCAAGATTACTTGCGTTAAATTTTTTAAACCAACACGTAATTCAAGAAAAATTTTAAAAATTATTTCTTTTATCCAAGACACATACACTACCCCAAAATAAGAATGTTGATTTCTTGTGAAAAAATTTCAACAATACCCCTCTAGATACACAACAAAAAAACCTGTCAATTTTGATCCGAATTCAAAAAAACCCGTTCAACCCGCCCGACCCAATCCGATTTGACCAAAAAAAGTCAACAACTCGAAATTGACCAACCCGAACCTGAAATGATTCGAATCCAGAATGACCCGAATCTGAAATAAACTGAATCTAAAATGACTCGAACTCAAAATGACCCGAACAATTAATCCGAAATGATCCGAACTTAAATTAAATATAATTTTATTTTAAAAATATTAATTTAATAAAAATAATACTTATACCACAAATTATTAATTTGTTTTAATTTTATAACTTGTAATTATTATTTTGAAATGTGATAAAATATGCAATTATCATTTGATATGTATAAATTGATATATTCCTATATTTGTTCTCTTCTCTATATGTTAAATAGCGTAGTGACTATACATGTACAATACAAATATAATACAAGATCTATAATTATACTATTATGATAATTCTTTTATCATGTGATTAGTTTAAATTTTTTGAATTGTTATTATAATTTTAAAATATATTATATTATTTGAAATTGAATTGAATTTTTTAATCAACATCTAGAAGTAAAAAAAAATATTTGTTTGAATTTGAAAAAATATTTGAAAAAATATTACATCTAATTTGTACAAATAATCCGACCTGTGAACAGATCTAATTAAAATAGTTCATTCTCAATTTACTTGAAAAAAAAAAAAAAAAACTAAAATTTTTACTTGAAAAAGAAAAATTGAATCCTAATATTTTAAAATAAAAAAACATGTATTAATTATTGAATTAAACATTCAATGATAATGCGTATTATATATATATATTTTTAAAACACATAAAATAGATCACTAAAATATGTTTTATTATAATGACTTATATACATTATAATAATACTTTATCATGTGATATATAATAAATTAATATTTTAACAAACTAATAGTTGAATTTAGAAATATAATTGTACTCATCGTGCACGTAAAGTTTTGAGACAATCCGATATCACTATCATATCGATCAAAAATACTATCTTTTTCAATATATATTTAACAATTGAATATTTTTATATCAAATTTTTAATTTACTTAAAACTCGACGTGCATGATCTACATAAATAAAATATAAAATATGACGATCGTATTGTTAAAATATTAATCGTATAAAAAATTATAAAAGCGTGTAAACTAATTTAATTTTATATTAGTGTAAGTAGATCACTCCTCTAATAAGACTTATACATTATACAAAAAAAAATTATATATATTAATACTTTAATAAGTTAAAAATTGTACCTTTATTTATTATAAAATTTTTATAAATTTAATTTTATATATTATGTTTAAATTTTAAAAATATTTATCACGAATTCATGATTAACTAACTTAATTTCATAACATTTATTATTATATTTTATTTTGAACAAAAATTTATTATTATATTTAATTACACTTGATAATTAAATTTTTATGTAAAGTTCTTAAATCTAATTTTGATTTTAGTAAAAAATTATTTCAACTTCTAAAATGTTCACTTAGTAAAAATTTTAGTACTAAAAATTACTTATCAAAGTTAAAACATTTCAACGAACATAAAATTATATGTTTTTTAAATAACTAAATAAATTCATTTAACGATTTCAAATACACAATGATATCCTATTTAATTTTTATTTTTATCTTTTAAAAAAATTTAATAAACTATGATTCTATCAAATAATCTGTTTAAATTCAATCTGTTTCGATTTTAAAAATTAATAAATTTGATTCATATAACCCGAATATCAAACCCAAAATGACCCAAATCAAAATGATTCAAACCCGAAATACCCGAAAAAAATTATACGAATTTAAAATAACCCAAATCCGAAATGACTTTATTTTTTTAAAAATCAAATTAATCCAATCCAAATCTAACACGACCCGTCCAATTGACAAGTCTACGACAAAGACATCGAGACTACTTCACTTCGTTACCCATTTTTTTATATATAAAACTATTTTTCGTTGTCCATATTTTAATATATGGAATTAATACTCAAAAAAGTTAATGGGTGGATCATTTAATTGAACAAAAATAAATAAGCGAAGAAAATAAAATACAATGCATGAATTGAATTGAATAAATGCTAAAAAAAAATACAATAAAAATAAATTGTAATAACAAAATATATAAATAACAAAATGAACGAAATAGATAAATCGACAGTGAATATATAAAGGCATAAATTGCAAAATAAATAAATAAGAATGTAAGATAAGCTATTTTATTTTGTCCATATTTTAAAATATGGAATTAATAGTAAAAAATTTTAATGGGTAAATAATTTAATTGAACAAAAATAAATAAACGAATAAAATAAAGTAAATAAATGCGAAAATTAAATTACAAAATAATAATTTACAATAAAAATAAATTACAATTAAATTGCAGTAAAATAAATTATAATTAAATAAATAACAAAAATAAACTAAATAGATAAATTGAAAGTAAATTTATATGTTGACCCAAAAAAAAAAGAAAGTAAATTTATATGGGCATAAATGGCGAAATAAATAAATAAGAAAACAAGATAAGCAAGTATAATACGAGAAAATGTATTTCACTTGTTCAAGGGGGTATTCGAATACTCCCATAGGGTACCTGTTGAGAAAAACTTAGAGTAGATAACTCTAATTTTACCACTCAAAGAAGAAAGTTTAGATTTTAGGAAAACTCACAAATGCTCACACTTCACTCTAGACTACACTCTTTAGAGAAGAACTCCTTAGGAAAACTTAGAACTTTTATTGCTTATTGAAGCTTACTACTTGATGATTTACAAATGCAAGGGAGGGGGGTATTTATACAATACCAAGACAAACACAAGCCACACAAATATAAAATCTAAATAAATTACAACCACCCATTGTTGTTTAATAACAACCACACATTTAAATCACACAACTACAACCACACATTAAACCACACAATTACAACCACACATTAAACCACACAATTGCAACCACATTGTTAGGCTTTTATTTTTTTTTTCTTGGGCTGGTATTGGACAATTTAACACTCCCCCTCAATACCAGCTCTTTCTCTTTGCACCATGTTGAGTTGACGACGAAACATTTCAAATTTGTTGATACTCAAACCTTTTGTGAATAAATCTGTCATTTGATCATCTGTCTTGATCTGCTTCATCTCAATCTCTTCTTATAGAACCTTTTCTCTGATAAAGTGATAATGCACTTCTATATGTTTGGTTCTTGCGTGAAAGACTGGATTTTCTGCCAAACGAATTGCTGACTGGTTGTCGCAATACAACGAAACTGCATAATCTACTGGTTGATGTAGATCACTCATTAGTTGTATCAGCCACGTACACTCTTGAGCTGCCATTGCTGCTGCTCGATACTCAGCTTCGGTAGTTGACAATGATACCGTTGGTTGTCTCTTACTGCACCAAGAAATTGTTCCAGAACCAAGTTTAAACATGTACCCAGTTGTTGATCTCCTGGTGTCATGATCTCCTGCATAGTCAGCATCACAATAACCAACTAACTTACAGTCTTCACCTTTCTTGTACAAAAGACCATAATCTATTGTACTTTTCACATATCTCAGTATTCGTCGAACTGCTTCTAAATGAGCCTTCTTCGGATTTTGCATATACCGACTCATCACACCAACTGTATAAGAAATGTCAGGTCGAGTCAAGGTTAAGTAGATCAGGCTACCTACCAATTGTCGATACATAGTTGCATCTTCCAAGTCTTTGCCTTCAAGTGCACACATCTTGCCATTTGGTTCCATCGGTGTTGAAATTGGCTTGCTCTCGAGCATTCCAAACCTTTTTAGCAAATCTTTAGAATATTTTTGTTGACAGAGAAATATTCCTTCTTGTATGTGATCAACCTCTAGACCAAGAAAGTGCTTGAGTTGTCCAAGTTCTTTTATTTGGAAACGAACTGATAAATTCTCCTTGGTTTGAAGAATTTCTGCCTCATAATCACCAGTTATGATTAAATCATCCACATATATCAATACGATAGCTAGCTTTCCTCCATTAGCTTTGACAAACAAGCTGGAATCTGCAGGTGTCACTGAATAACCACTATGAGTTAAAAATTCAGCAATCTTACCATACCATGCTCTAGGTGCTTGTTTCAATCCGTAAAGTGCCTTTCGTAGCTTACACACATGCTCAGGATGATTTTGGTTTTGAAATCCCAATGGTTGAATCCTGTAGATTTCCCGATCTAGCTCTCCATGAAGGAATGCATTCTTCACATCCATCTGCCACAAGTTCCAGTCTTTGTTGGCTGCAAGGGCAAGTAGGACTCGTACGGTTGTAAGTCTTGCCACCGGACTAAACGTTTCATCATAGTCTAGCTCATACTTCTGAGAGAAACCACGAGCCACCAACCGTGCCTTGTACCTTTCAATCGACCCATCTGGACGATGTTTTATCTTGTAAACCCACTTGCAGGATATGGGTTTCATATCTCTTGGTTTTGGCACTAGATCCCAAGTCTGATTCTGCTCAAGCGCAGTGATCTCTTCTTTCATAGCCATAATCCACTCAGAACTCTGTGATGCTTCTTCAAACGTCTCAGGTTCTGTTGCAATTGGTTCTTCCACTATGGCTGCATTAGCATATTTGGGATTTGGCTTCCGTGCTCTTGTTGTCCTTCGGATTTGTGATTGTGGAGATGGTTCTTCCACTTCACTCGATCTAACATCTGGTTGATACACACCAGTTTGCCAAGGACTCTGGACTAACACTTGCTCGTCATCGTCATCATCACATAGGTCTTCTACTTCATCTGAAGTTGATTGAAGTTGGACAATATACTCTCCCATTTTCTGTTGTAGCATGTCTTCAAATTCTTTTGAATCTGACAACACCTCCTTTTCTGAGGACCACCAAGAAGATGCTTCATCGAATACCATATTGCGTGAAGTGTAACATCTTCCACTCGTAGGATCACAACATTTCCACCCTTTCCTTTGGTTGTCGTATCCCACAAAGATACACCTAGTTGCTTTCTTATCAAACTTGCTACGTAAATGATCAGGAACAAATACATAACATACACAACCAAATACTCGAAAGTAGCTGACTGAAGGTTTCATTTTCCACAATTTCTCAAAGGGTGAAACAAACTCTAACCTTGGTTGAGGAAGTTTGTTGATCACATGGGCTGCGGTTCTCATAGCTTCGGCCCAAAATCTTCCGGGTACATTCTTTGCATGCAGCATACTCCGACAAATTTCTGCAAGATGCCGATTCTTTCTCTCTGCTACACCATTCTGTTGTGGTGTATTGACACAAGTATACTGATGACGTATGTTGCATTCTCGTAGGTATTGAGAGAATTCGCCTGAGCTATATTCTCCTCCATTGTCTGTGCGCAAGCAACATATCTTCTTTCCCACTTCTCCTTCAACTATCTCAACTCTTTAAACTTTGAGAAAGTGTCAGATTTTTCTTTCATAAAGAAAACCCACACATACCTTGAGAAATCATCAATAAACGTCACCATGTACCGCATTCCACTAATTGATGGTTGCTTAACGGGCCCAAATACATCAGAGTGAACTAACTCTAATGGTTCTTTTGCTTTAAACTTTGACTCCTCGTATGGCAATTGGTGTGCTTTACCATATTGGCATCCTGCACAAACTGTGTCTGTTCTTATGTCAAGCTGAGGAAGTCCCTTAAGCATCGACTTCTTCATCATCATACTTAGCTTGGAATAACTAACATGACCTAACCGCATGTGCCATAAATCTGCTGTATCGCTCCTTCTTGTCTTGTCTACATATGCTGACTCTGCTGACATCACGTAGACTGACTCCAGACGTCGTCCTTCCATCATCGGCTGTCCTGAGATTTTGAGATCACGATATACCTTCACATCTCTTGGACCAAACAGAATATGGTGACCTGACGATGTTAATTGTGCCACTGAAAGCAAATTTTTCTTCATGCCTTGGACATGGTAAACATCTTGTAGTGGTACCTGATTATGACTATATCGAGGTGCTACTACCGTCTTACCGATGTGAGTAATCGGTAATCTTGAATTATCAGCTGTCACAACAATGCGATTTCCCTTGTATTCTGACAGGTTCTGCAACTTCTGTTTATCGCCTGTCATGTGATTTGAGCAACCTGAATAGACAATCCAGTCATTCTCATAGTCAATTCGGTCAGCCGTTGTTACTGTGAGAGCTAACTCTTCCTCTTCCATAGCAAAAAATGCTTCAGCGTCCCAATCATCTTCGCTTTTCTCCTTTGTACTAGAAGTAGCAGCATTGCTCTCAGCGGGCCTTTTGTTAAACCAACAATCTTTTGCCATGTGACCTTTCTTGTCACAGTTGTAACAGTTACCTTCAAATCTTTTATTGTTGCTACGATTCTTTGAAGCTCCCCCTGGACGAGAGCTCCCTTCTCCTTGATGACTTTTTGTCTTGTCACCATACTTTTTAGATCCACCACCGACGTGCTGTTTGAATTTGCCTTTGCTTTTGTTGGTGTAGAGTGATTCCTCTTCACTTTTCAACGAGACCCCTCCCATTTGCTTGGCCATAAATTCTTGACCAACAAGCAAATTTTCAAACTCTACAAGTGATGGTTGAGTTGGCCATCCTTGTATAGCGGCAACGAAGCTGCGATATTCGGGCCTCAAACCATGGATAATTATTCTTTTTACCCTGGTATCTCCAATAGCAGCTGTAGGATCTAAATCAGAAATTTCACGGCATAACGTTTTTACCTTGTGAAAGTATTGAGCAATCGGTATATCTCGTTGTGCAACTGATAACAATTCATTTAACGATGTTGAAGTCTTGTGTCATTCTTTTTCGAAACGAGTGCATCTAAAGTATCCCACGCTTCTTTTGGCGTTTCTAGCTTTTGTATGTGTTCCAACATTTCTTCTTCAACTGTGGTCTTAAGGGCAAACATGGCTTTACCCACTTTAATCTTCCATTTTCGCAAGGTTCCTTGAGCATCTTCTTGCTCGGGCTTCGTAACTTCACTACCACCAACGACTTCCCAAAGGTCTTGACCTTGTAGGTAAGACATCATACACGTCTTTCACGTGTTGTAATTTTTGTGATTGAACTTCTTGATTCCTCCAACTACTTGAAGATCACCCATCGTGTCGGCAAGACTCTAACAATACCGAACAAGCTTGATTTTGAGACACAAACTTGTAGAGTACAAACTCCTCACGACTCAAGAACGCTCAAACCAAAAATAGTACCTGAATAACTATTTCACCGTGAACAGTACCGTATACGTGAATAGTATCGTATACCATATACTTGAATAAATCTCGTATATGTTAACAATTACTATAAAAGTATATAGTGACACGTGTGAATAGTAACTATGGTAGTAACTCACAACCTAGCTCTGATACCAATTGTTGAGAAAAACTTAGAGTAGATAACTCTAATTTTACCACTCAAAGAAGAAAGTTTAGATTTTAGGGAAACTCACAAATGCTAGCACTTCACTCTAGACTACACTCTTTAAAGAAGAACTCTTTAGGAAAACTTAGAACTTTTATTGCTTATTGAAGCTTACTACTTGATGATTTACAAATGCAAGGGAGAGGGGTATTTATACAATACCAAGACAAACACAAGGCACACAAATATAAAATCTAAATAAATTACAACCACCCATTGTTGTTTAATAACAACCACACATTTAAATCATACAACTACAACTACACATTAAACCACACAATTACAACCACACATTAAACCACACAATTGCAACCACACATTGTTAGGCTTTTATTATTTATTTTTTTTGACTGGTATTGAACAATTTAACAGTACCTGAAGGAAATTTCGAACAGATTTGAAAAAAGATCAGACTTCATTCTTGGGACGCCTTGTATTTAAACCAGCAGACCCGATGAACTCATCAGTCTTCATCTCCGATGTATAACAATAAATCCCAAATAAACAAGAAATTAAAGCAGATGAACAAACAGTCCAAGACCTTGACTTAGTTCGTAGGATGCCTTGTATTTAAACAAGCAAACCCGATAGAACTCACTAGAGAGAATCCCAACAAAAGATTTAAAAAAAAAAATAACAATAAAATATAGCAGCAAAATAAGAGAATCAAAAGAAAGAACTAAGCAAGCTTAAAAGGAATGGAGAAATAAAACTACCTTAGACGAATCAGTGCTCGTCTCTCTCCCAAAATCCAAAACAACACCTTAAGAACTACTGCCTTCCTTTCTTTTCCCTACTAAAAACGCTCTATTTCCACTAAAAATACCTAAAAACTCACATCAAACTCTTTTTCTCTAAACAAATAAATCATAGCCAAAGCTACCCACCTAAAACTAACTCTCACGCCAATTCCCTCATCCTAATCTTCCTTTCTCTCTACCCGTTTTCTTCTCCTTCTCATCTTTCTTTCTTTCTTTCTTTCTTTTCTCCTTTCTTTCTTTACTGGCCCCCTCCCTCTCTTCCCATTAACCATTAGTGGCCCTTTTATAGTCTCCTTATTAGGTTTAATACAGACCCTTGGATCATTTGATCCAAAGTAATCCTTTTTCCCACCAAATACTTTTTATTATTTCCTTTTAATTCTTTCATTTTTTGTGGGCCATTGATCTCAAAAATAACGGGTCCCGGTTTTGAAGAGGAGTAAGAAGAAAGAGGAATTCCTGAATTACCCTTATTCCTTCTTCTTTTCGCAATTTTTTTTTTTTTTTTTCATTTTCATCAAAACACGTTATTTTTTTAAAATTCAATTAAGACCATCGTTTGAAGATTGGGGGTTACCAGTTTTGGGAGTCTCGGGTTTACTTAGAAAATTAAGAACAAACAATTTTATAGCACAATTTCACTTTTCCCTTAAAACTTAAGAAAATGCATTATTTAGCACCAGAAAAAAAAAATTAAATGGCGGTCTTAAAATTGTATTATGTTAACTTGGGACACCAAAAAGATAAATAATAAATTCGGATAAAATTAAAAGTTTACATAAAATATAAATAAATAAAAGATTTAAATGTCTTTTACATTCTTTAGCGTTTTCCAAATACATTTCAATGCTTCATGTGATGGTGTCATGGTTACTTTAATATCGTTTTTTAATTGAATTTTTAGGTTGAAATAAGAAAAACGCAGTTAGGACGCGAGGAGAGCCAGCCATGATGCATCCAAATCAACACGCATCCAGATCAAGAATTAATGCTTAAATTAGCAAATGCCATTTCGGGAAACGTGGAATATAAAACAAGGATTAACCGACCTCATTTACATCACAAAACGACAGGCTCCCCCGTATAAAATAAAAAACAAGTAGCGCCCCCTGTTACCGACTTACCCGCCCACCGCCATTCTTTTCTTTTATTTCCTTCCTTTCCTTCTTATCCTTCCCTCCCGCCCAAGTCTCTGTATAAAGTCGGTTCCGTTTGTTTTCCGATTTCCTGTATATAAACAACTCCTTCTCTCATTTCTTTTTCTCTCTTCTCCAAGTAAAGTGATCCCCCCTTAAACCTTCATTCCCTGTTTAACTTCCAAATTCTTTCAATCTTTCCGTTTACTCTCTTCTCTTTTTTTGATACTCTTCCTTTCCAAATTTCAACGCCCTTTACAGATGTACCGTTAGTTTCCTCTTTTCTTTTCTCTTCTTTTTCCCCCTTTTTTTTCTGGGTTCTTTGGACTTGTTTTCGATAGATTCTTGTCGTACATATTCTCTGTTTTCTTGTTCCTATCAATACGACGACTATTCTGCCTAACACTCAATATTGGATCAAATTCTGATCCTAAAATAGACTCTCTCTTTTTTGTAGGTTTTTGTTATGAAGCATAGATTTTTCTATATTTTTAGTTCTTTTGATTGTAAATCGCTTTAGCTTTTATTCCACGGACTTTTTTTTTTTCCCTCTAAATTCTTGCTATTATGGCTTATAACCAAAACCAATACAACAACTTCCCTTCTTTCCAAACACAAGACTCTGACAGCATTCACACGGCTACTTCCAATTCAAGTTCTTTAGACACGACAAATGATCAAGAATCCGTTCTTTCCGATTGCAATAGCAGCGTTTCTGGTCCCAGTTTTAATCAATCTTCCCAGTTTAACAATGGGTTGATTCGGTTATTCCCAGGGGACAAAGCACATGACGTTATTAAGAAAAGGTTTCTTTCCAATTTGGGCACTCTGGCGGCTCATACTAAGGACTTGACAATCCAAAAAAATGGTTTTCTCGGTGTTACTTGGCAAGCAAGGCTGCAATCTTTCCAGATTTTCAACAAATCAATGGAGAAAAAATGTGGCGGCGACGCCAATGTTAAGTATGCTTGGTGCCCTGCTACTAGAGACGAGATTTGTAAGATTGTTGAGCATGGTTTTGGTCCTTGTGGATTGCCTGAAAACAGCGGATTGTATGGTTGCGGCGTCTACCTTTCCCCTGATGTTTCTCTCATGGAGAGGTAAAAACATGATGAGAAAGTCATTTAGTTATGTTCTTATTAAAAATAAGGTTTATAATTAAGAAAGCCTTAATTTTTTATTGTTTGTTTGATATTCATTGTAAAATTTGTTTGTTTTGCTTCAGTGTGAAGAATGCAACGGTTGATAAAAATGGGGTCCGGTATTTGATGCTCTGCCGCGTGATATTGGGGAAGGCAGAGGCGGTGCAGCCTGGTTCTAAGCAATGTCATCCAAGTTCATACGAGTTTGATTCTGGCATCGACGATTTGTCCTCACCAAAAAAGCATATTTTGTGGAGTACACATTTAAATACTCATATCTTGCCAGAGTTCATTTTGAGTTTCAGAGCTCCTTCTTCCTTGAAAGGTAAGCAACCCAAAACGTTTTATTTTTTTATTTTTTATGCTTCATGGCGTTGAAAAGTTTTGAAAGTCAAACGGATTGGTTTTGACTTTGGTTGCTTATTTATTGTTTAGGGTTCCTTGGGATACAAGATAGGTTGAAGATGCCAACTTCACCTTGGATACCATTTCCAGCTCTTATATCAGCGCTTTCAAAGTTCTTACCCCCAACTTCCATCAATTTGATCTCCAAGTATTATAGAGATTACAGGGTAAGTTAAGTTTATTTGGTGGTCTTGTTCTTTTACAAATTACAATCTAATCTAATGTTCTTGAAATTTTGTTCGGCAGGATAAGAAAATATCAAGGCATGAAGTAATACAATTTATAAGACAAGTAGCAGGAGACAAGCTGTTGATTGCGGTCATCAAAGCCTCCAGGACCAAGGTACTCCTTCATTCTTGCACGTTGCTATGCTTAAATAAAAGGAAAAGAAAGTGTAACACTTATTGGCTCTTATTATGAATGAAATATTCTCCTTGTTCAATGCTGTCAAATATGCTTAATGGGACACTATCACATGCTGTTGTGCAAAACACAATTCATCGTCCTTGTCATTTGTATCAATAGATTTAAGGAAATACAAGTCACAAGTCCTCATCGTGATCCATGAAATATCCTTTGAAATGTTTCGTTTAATCTATTGAAAAGCTTATTTAGACCCTTTCAACGTATTATAACGACATCACAATGTTTTTTTATGTGTATCTGATTTTTTTCATGGAATGAACCGTTATGGCCATTTTTCATTATTAGGTTGTATATTGTTGAATTTTTATAATATGAACAGTTCAAAGACATTATAATTTTTCTGTATCAGTTGCTATGGATCGACTGGTGAAGTATATAATAATTTACATATAGTATTTAAATTTTGACTGAAAAAGTGAAAATATTTTGGTTCCCCTGGCGATTCAGTTGGTATCAGTTGTTAAACCTTTGTCTTTCTATGCAAGTTTTTCTTGTGTCATCTCTGTTTTATTCTTCATAAGTTTTGTAACTGTAGGGAAACCTTTGATGTTGTGCTTTGCAGCCGCCTATTGCATATAGGAGTATTGAACGAACAAGTGAGCATGGATCCAGGAACAGAGTAGGATACCATCAAAAGAGAATTGGGTGAATTTTGTATATATGATGAGAGGCAAAGATCAAATAGATAAGGCAGATAGTGAAAAGCTAGGTGGAATTAGCTCCTATTTTTGTTTTTGTTATTTGTTAAAACCAGTGGTGGAATGTTTGGTATTATTTTCTTCCTTTGAAAATGCAAATGACTCTATTTTAGTTGATGAAGAAAGTGTATTGTGGTTTATATAGGACTCGAAAAAGGGGTATTATAATCAATCTCCAAACTTGGCTCAAACAGCAAACTTTGCAGTTAGCTTAAAATACAAACGCCATTTACTTCTCTTCCACACTGTTTTATGAGTTTGATTTAGCAAACGCTTTGGTCCATATCAGAATATGATTTTTTTTTTAATTATAATATAGGTTTTTTGTTTTAAAAAAACACGAGAATTAATGGAGTTTGTAAAAGATGTGGGTTGATATTTTATTGGTAGAATGGTATATTGGGTTGTTGATATTTTATTGGTGGAATGGTATATTGGGTTGTTGTATTTAAAGCTCAATACTCGCCACAAGTAAGAATAACATTGAATAGAATATTTATAAATTTATAAATATTTAAATTTGAATTTTATATTAACTGTATTTGTTTATTATTCGAATATTAATATTTAAAATCGCATCCAATTTAAAAAAACAGTCGAATATAATTTGAATATTCGAATTTATTAAATCAAGTTTTTTTTAAAAATAAAAAATAATTAAATATGTAAATGAATATCGGATTCGGATATTCGTTATTCGTATAAATAAAGCAGATTCGGATAATTGACACTATCCAAATTAAAATCAAAGAGGATTCTAATAACGAATATCCACGGGATCATATTCGAATTTTCTACGAATAGTAATTTAATATATGAATTTATAAATTATTCAAATCTACAATATCCGAATTCGTAAAAATCAAATCGAATAGTATGAGATATCCTAATTTTTACTATCTATGTTTGACATATGTCAAGCTTTCTTTATTTACACGTGGCAAGCTTTTTTATTGAAGTTTTATTTTATTTTTTGGTTTTAATTTTTTTATATTAATTTTTATATTTTATTTTTAAATGATGTATTTAAAGAGATTGGTCAACACATTAACTTACGGGTCAATTTAGGATCCGTACCCGATCCACTTGAAAAAAAATTTAAAAAAAAAAATTGCTGCTAACCAGTGTGAAAAAGCCGAAAAAATTCTCTAATGGACATGTGACAAGCTTTTTTTTAGATTTTTAGTTTATTTTTATTTTTTTTTAGTTTTAGTTTTTATAGCTTTAAGTTTTTTTTTTTTTTTTTAGTTTCAGTCTTTTAATTTGTATTATTTTATTTTATTTTTAAATGGTGCATTTAAAGGGATTGGTCCGAACGTTGACTCGCGAGATGATTTAGTATCCGTACCCAACCCGCTTCGAAAAAAGTTTAAAAAGAAAAAAACAAACTTACTGCTAACTAGAGTGAGAAAGCTGATCAATCGAAATAATTAAATATAAACCATAATTTTATTTTAGTTATTTTTTATTTGAATAATTAAATATGCAAAATAAAATATAAAAATGAGTTAGTAGTTCATTAATTTAACAGAAAATAAAAGAAAAAACGAACATGCTGCTAACCTATGTGAAAAAGTCAACCATACGATAAAATAAAATACAAACCACAATTTATTTTGTTATTTTTGATTTATTATTTTTTATCTCATATAAATAAAAATATACACTATACAATAAGATCTAAATTGTTTAAAAAATGCATATAAATAACAATTGAAAATGCATTTGTATTATGTAATTTATAAATAAACAATTTTTATAAATTTAATTTTCATACTTAACAAAATATAATTATATTAATATTATTAAAATTTAAAAATAAAAATAAAAAACTAAATAAATCATTCTTCTTTGATAAAATTTACTTTAGTTTTTTTTATTATTAATATTAATTTTTCTCTAATATATAAAAATATACACTATAAGATCTAAATATATTTAAAAATGCATATAAATAACAATTAAAAATAAATTTATATTACGTAATATATAAATAAATAATTTTCATAAATTTAATTTTTATAATTAAAAAGTATGATTATATTAAAATTTTAAAATAAAAATTAAATAAATTATTTATTATTATTTAATAAAATTTATTTAAATTATTAATTTATTATTATTAATTTATTATTATTAATTTATTACAAATATTAAAAAAAATTAAAAACCCTCAGTGAAACGGGTCTTAATTCTAGTTATGTATACAAGTTGAAGCCCAGATGACCTCCAAACGCCAAACCTCACTGTCTGGTTGGATATTGGATATCACCAAAACATTTGGACATTTGGACACCGGGTTTTCTAACTTTTCTTTCTTTTTTTTTTTTTCAATAGTAAAACAAAAATGAAAATCTTTACCTTTGTCTCTTCGATCAAATGTAAATGTTTATAGTATAATTAAATATTCAACAATTAATCAGTTATTTCAGTGAGGGATTGATTAGTAAAGATTAAGGTTCATTTATCATCAAAAAGAGTAATGTTGACATAGATACCTATCACTATATTTTCTCTATTCGACTTAAGAAAATCCTTTTAAAAAAAATTTAATTTACCAAATTTAAATAGAAGACTAAATTATTTTACATCATTTTATAATTTTTTATACGATTCATATTTGTTTAATTCGATTGTTGTATTCTATGCTTTATTTACATAAATTGAGTTAATTAAAAGTATTTAACTATTTGTTTGACATAAAAATTTAACAATTAAATATATAATGAAAAATAGTATTCTCGATCAATATGATAAAAATATTAAATTTATTTGAAATTTTATGTACAAGACGATACAATTATGATAAATTCATCGGTTAATTTATTAAAATATTAATAGTACATGAAGTTGTAAAAAGATGTTACACCAATGTAACTTGATCCCCTCTTCCTTTTTATATAAATTCCAATCAATCATCAAGGTTAAGTATTTCAGGTTAGGAAGTTGACAGATTGAGAAAGTCTTGAGCTGCCTCTAAGGGCAAGTACTTTCTTTGAAAAATGTTTTTGAAATTAATAAAAACTAGAAAAAAATTCGCGAGTGAAACGATTCATTTTTTATTTTTGTAATAATAATGACAACAATGTTATAAACACATAAATTAATAACGTATAAACTTAATTATTAAAGTAAAAATTTTTATATAAATTTATAATATTTTGAAAACAGAAAAAAATAACACGAACACGTTATAAAAATACAATTTTTTCTTTAAATTGAATCACTCTGACAAATTATGCAAAATATGTCATGAATTGAGACACGACTACACACAAAATTTTTTCTAAATTAAATCACAATGACAGACTATGTAAAATATGAGATTATTGAGACACGATACGAACACAACATAAAAAAATAATTAAAACACAATACAAAAAATAACATGAACACGAGAATACACAAATGTGTAAAAATTTATATAAATTTATAATACTATATATAAATTATTAACGTGTAAAAATTTATATAAATTTTAATACTTTAAAAACACAAAAAATAATACGAACACGAACACACAATTTTTTTTCTAAATTGAATAACTATGATAAATTATGTAAAATATGTCATGAATTGAGATATGACATGTACACAACACGAAAAATAATTAAAACACAACACGAATACACGAACGTGTATAAATATACATAAAACGAATTATTAACATGTAATTTTTTTTTTATAAATTTATAATAGTTTATATGAGTTATTAACGTGTAAAATTAATTATTAACGTGTAAAAAATTATATAAATTTATAATGCTTTGAAAACACAAAAAAATAATACGAACATGTCACGAACATAATTTTTTAATTAAATTGAATTACTATGATAAATTATGCAAAATATATCATAAATTGAGACATGACACGAACACAAATTTTTCTCTAAATTGAATCACAATGACAAATTATGTAAATATATGAGATTAATTAAGACACGACACGAACACAAAATTGAAAAAAATAATTAAAACACAACACGAAAAATAACATGAATACGACGCGAATATACGAACGTGTAAAAATAAACATAAAACGAATTATTAATGTGTAAAAATTTATATAAATTTATAATATTTTGAAAAACAAAAAAATAAAAATAGAACGAACACGTCACAAACACAACATAGGAAAAATAATTAAAACACAACACGAAAAATAGCACAAACACGATAAGGATACACGAACGTTTAAAAATATACATAAAACTAAGTATTAATATATAAATTTTTAATACTTTAAACATAAAAAAAAAATACGAACACATAAATTTTTATTATTTCTTTTCTCTTTTTTTTTTCTCTCTCTCTTCCTTTCTTTTTTTTCTCTCTCTTTCTTTCAGCAAATTTTATTTTGAAGATATGGATAACCTAACTTTACTTAAAAAAATATAAAATTTATCTAATGGATATAGTTCACATAATCAAAGTATAATAGTCAAACAAATGCAATTGGTTTAACAACAAAGTAAATTTATGAATTTTGAAAATGGATTCCGAAAAATCTTATGAAAATTATGTGTTTCCAAGCACGTGAAAATACAGAGAATTCTGTAAAAATATTGGGATCAAATAGGGTCATGCAAAAGGCAAAAAAAAAATATCTTTTAATATAAAAGAAAAGGAAAAAAAAGAGTGGGGAGAGAGGTGTTGATTAGCATAGGGATTGCAATGGAACAGGACGGAACGATAATTGTTTTATCCATCTTTATCTCGTTCTTGAATGAATGTTGAAAACTTCACTTTCATGTATGTCGTTTACATACATAACCGTTTCATTCCGATCCATTCCAATTTTTATTAATTATTTTTAGTTTATTATTATAATTTATATAATAATTTATTCATAAACATAATTTTAGTATATGTAATTCTTTAATCTATATAATATACATATATATATATATATACTAAAAGTATATATATAATATTAATATATATATGTAGACACCTAATTTTGTCCGGACCACTAAAACATGTATGTTTTCTTCTTAAAGTGATGTTTCAGAATGCAAAAAAACTTTTCTCATCCTGCAGGTGGTACTCCGGACTTAGTTTAAGAAAGCAGACATAAAAAGTCAAACTTGAAATCCACTTTCAAAATCAAGATTTGAAGTTCAATTGAAAAATGGTGAAAGAATTTTGATAATCCGAGGTTTACATTGAAAGATATGGAGTTTGGAAGTTGGGTTATGGAGATTCAGTAGAAAGGAAACCCTGATTCAAAAAATTTGGGGAAAAGTGCTTAAACGATCAAATCGGTCGAAATTGAAGGTTCCAAATGAAAGATAAGCACTGACTACGGGTAATGGAGAAGCCATTTGGAGGCAAATCGAAGGGAAAGTCAGTTTGGAAGAAAACTGAGAATTAGGATTTTTGGTGGATTTTGGTGAAATTGGGAAAAATTACAGAAATGACCTGATTCGGTAAAACTAAAGCCCCTAATTAATGAGGAGTGATTAAACAAGGATAGCCAAGGCTCAGTTTGAAGTAATTACGAGAAAAGAGCCGATTTGAGGAAAAACAGAAAAACGAGGAGATTCCCGATACTAAAAAGAGGAAAATTAGAACGGAAGGGAATTTGATTGTAAAACTTGGGTGTTTTCGGACCAGTTCCAATTCAATATATGACAAAGGCACAGAAAAAGAAAATCTGAAAATCAGACTTGTTTTGAGCAAAACTGGGCTTTGGAGACAAAAGGGCAAACTTGGAAAATTTGGAAAAATAGCAAATGAGCTCCAAAAATTCCCAAAATTTGCAAATCTCATTCTTAAATCATTTGGAAGAGATTGGAAAAAGAAAATCCGGAATCAGAGCTCGTTTGCAAAATGTCAAATTTCGGGCCTACTAAGCTGAAAAATCCAGAAGGAAAATCCCAAAAAAATTGCAAATGATTTCCAAAAATTCTGAAAATTTGCATATTTCATTCTTAAATTATTTGAAAGAGATTGGAGAAAGAAAATCTGGATTCGGAGTTCGTTTGCAAAATGGCAAATCCCGGGCCCACTATGTTGAAAATCAAGAAAATAAATCTGGAAAAGATAGCAAAAGGGCTCCAAAAATTATGAAAACTTCCAGAATTCAATTTTTTATTATTTAGGAAGTATTGAAAAAAGAAATTTTGGATTTGGAGTCCGTTTGCTATTTAATTTGGTTTGGGGGTCAAAAAAGTCATGTCACTGAAGAAACTGAAGAAGGCCTTTAAAAAATTGGAGATTAGGCTGGATTTTATAAGGGCAATCAGCCAAGCCCATAATGGAGAAGGATGTTGCTGAGATTTTAGATCAAAGGGCCAAAAGTGAAGAGGAAGGTAGTTATTTTTCTTGATCAAGCCTTTGAAATTGTGACATATGGACCAATAGATTGAGGGGGATAATGTCATATTTATCATCCTACTTATGACATCATCTTCATGACATCATAATTCAAGGGCTGATCATTCTAATCTAATGGTGAAAATTTTACATAGAAAGCATCTTGAAGTGATAGCCATTGGATGAAAGAAAAATAACCACCTTGCTTCTAGAAGGAGGGCCATTCGGCCAAGGTATATTCAAGGGGACTGAGCAGTTTTTTTCACAAGGTTTCAAGGCTGGAAAAGAGGCAGTAGCTAAGGGAAAAGGAAATAAAAAAGAAAGGAAAAAGAGAGGAGAAAAAAGGAGAAGAAAAAGAAAGGTTTTGGCTTGCTTCTTCTTGATTTGGAAAGCTAGAGCAAGGTAGCTATGTTCTTTCATGGTTTTTTCATACTTTGTTGACATGATTTTGCTATTTTGGTTGTTATTTTATTCTCTTTTATGAAATAAATTTATTTTTAAAATAAGTTCTAAAGAGCTTTTACTTTGTTTTTAAAGAAAAAAAAAGTTTTCATACTATTTCCTACATCATGGCCGAATGGTCTTCTTTTTTTTAGATAATTTTATCTTTGATTTTACTCATGTGATTTGTTGTGGTAGGTTTGCTTTCTTGTGTTAGATTAGCTTACTTGTGTTAGATTAGCTTGATTGTGGTAGCTTAGTTCTAAACCATGCCATGTGTTTGTGAAAATGCCATATTAGAATACCATCATTGTGAGCATGTGATCTTTCGGCTACTTCCAATTTCTTTGTATTGCATGTGCATTTTCATCTTATTTAGGTGATAGGTTTGCATTTCATGCCATAATATTATGTGTTTTGGTTTAGTTTGCCATGTGTTTGTGTTAATGCCTTGCTACATTTCTCCATATAGAATTAGTGGCCATCCGGCCTCTTCATGTACTCCTTGCCTTGTGTGTGCATTTGCATTTTGTTTAGGTACCATTGCTTTGCATTATTATACCATGAAATTGTATATTAGTTGCTGTTTGTTCATGCATTAATATTAGGTTTATTGGTCATTATATGTTCATGAAATGTTTATGCATTCTCATCACATTTTAGGTCTAGGCCATCCTTGTATTGCCATGCATATTCCCATGCATATAAGGTCTTAAATCATATTGGTATTGCCATGTATTGTTATGCTATTTAGGTCTTAGGTCACTTTGTATTATCATGCATTTTTATGTCACTTTAGGTCTAAGTCTCATTTGCACTATTATGAATCTCATGCATACTTAGGTTAAGATTGTATTTATTGCCATGCAAGTTTGGTAGGTCTAGGTAGGGCTGTAATCGAGCTGAGCCAAGCTCGAATAGTGAGAAGCTCGAGCTCGACTCGAAATTCGTTGCTCGAAACTCGGCTCGAGCTCGATCGAATACTATTTTTTAAGCTCGAGCTCAGCTCGAGATAAAATCGAACTATTCGAGCTCGGCTCGATTAAGCTCGTTTACTTAATTTACATACTCGAGCTCGAGTTCAAGCTCATTTAATATACAAATTTTTTATATTTAAATAATAATTTTTTAAGGTGATATAATGATAAAAAAAACCTTGCACAACAAAAAAAAATAAAAATATCAATCAAAATAACAATATTATTACATCAATTCAAATTATTAAACTTAAAAATAAAATTCTTATCCCATTTAAAAAAAATTAAATAACTAATACAAAACAAATTCTTGGACTTACAGAGAACTAGCCAAAAGACCAAATTTGATCAATTTTCAGCCTTCAAAAATTAAAACTTTATCATAACCTCTTCAAACAAAAGCCTAATTGAGATCTTTGACATCTATCAGCTTGAGAATTGATTTGGGAGTAGCTCCTGATAAACCCCATCAAAACAGATTGTATTAGAATAATCTCAAAGAAAAAAATATCAATCAAATTGAAGCTATAATTAGAAGAATAAAAATAAAGTATGAAATCTTACTTTCATGACCACCAAGTAGCTCAACAGCGTGAACACATCTAGCATGAAGTGTGCTAGTCAATCGCATCCTCGGTGCTCTCATACTTCTTTTTGTCGGAGGCTTAGCCAAAAATCTTGATATAATCAGTCCATGAGAAGCATCAGAAGATCCAATTCCATAGTTGTTATGTTAGGGATGCTGGTGCAATTGGTGGGATTTGAAAACATCCATGGAAATCCCATTAAATCTAGCTGTTGCCAGTGACCGACAAGGCATTGGAGAAGATCGATTAGGACCTGAGGCTGAGAGCAAGATGGAGATGGGATCTAATCCTTCTCCAAAGTAAGGTGAAACAGAGAGAGGCAGAGAGAGATGGACAAGAAAGAACCAAGTTTTCAACTCATAATAGTGGAAAATGTTTCTCATTTCCCCGTCATTTTCAATAATTAGATTTTATGTAGAAGAACTGAGACAGAAGGTGAGAGTCGCGCGGCTGAGTCTGAGAGGAAGGTGAGGGGAAAAAATAGGTTTTAGGTTTTAGGTTGTAAGGTTATATATATTAAGGGTAAAATAGAAAATTAATATTAAAAATATATATTATAAAATAAAAAGCTCGATTAAGCTCGCGAGCCGCTCGAATCGAGTATTGAGATACTCGAACTCGGCTCGCTCGATAGCTCGAGCTACTCGAGCTCGAGCTCGGCTCGATAATAACCGAATCGAATTCGAGTTTTTTTTTAGCCGAACTTGAATAGCTAGCGAGCATAAGTGTCTCATTTACACCCCTAGGTCTAGGCCATATTATGTATGCCATGCATTTTCCATACCATTTAGATTTTAAATCATGCATTTCATACATTTCACTTGCTGTATGTTCATGCATATCATGTCATGCCACATGATTTATGACTTAGGCCAATCAATAGCTCAAAGTCATGCTCACTTGAGCATACTTATGAAAAATTAAAGAGGTGTCAAATTAATTATTCTACCTTTGTGATTTTTTTTTTTACTTAGCCAATTTTTTGTCCAAAGTTTTAAAAGTTCTAGCTACTATTTGTAGGTCCTTAGGAGAGTCTCCAACATTTTTACTTTGATTTTTAAATGATTTTATCAAAGGCAAAAAAATGTATTTTAGCAAAACAGTTTTCACCTAGTTTTCTAAATTTCCCGATTTTTTTGGGAAGTTATCTTTAATCAGAAAATTACACCAATTTGTTTCCGTGTAGTTTTACATGTTCTAAGTCTCCAGTATTTTTTTAAGATTTTTTTGAAATTTTAAAAATAGGTTAAAAAAATTGTGTTTTAAAATTGGACAGTAGAGGCAGATTTGAATTCAAAAGAAAAACAATTGTTGAATTTAGCTAAGGCATTTAAAGGGGGTTGGTTAGGAACTTTAGCTACTGTCCTAGCTTGGTTTTTAGACTATTTTAAACTTTAAAAATGATTTTATAATCCTCGGGTTAAGGGTGGTCAAGTCCGGGATTTTAAACTTAGGAAATTAGAGCCATTTTTTAAAAGGGAATTCGGTCATGAATTATTTTTCATTCAATATTTTCAAAATTGTTTTCAAACAATCACAAAGTTTTTTGGTTTTAGAAAATTTAATTCGATGTCTTTTCCTAAGGTAGTCGGATATCTTTTTAGATATACGGATTTCCTTAATTAAAAGAAAAAATACACTTTCATACATTGCATTTTCCATGTCCATGCATATTTTGCAATATGTGATTCTTACTATGATAATTTCTATGGTATTGTTATTATTTTGATTTATATTTTCTTGGTGTTATATTGTTTGTTATATGGTTTTGAATATTTTATGCTATTCTATGCTTTTTATTTAGTCATTTATTTTTGTCATATTATTTAGCATATACTATGTTCATGCGTTACTATTATTATTTTTATTTTCATACATATTTCATGATATCTTTATTTTATGTTTCATGACATTTCATGTCACTTAGGATATTTCATTTCATTTAGGATATTTTATTTCATTTAGAATATCATGTCATTTAAATTATATCATTTCATTTAGAATATACCATGTTACTTAGGTTAATTCATTTCATATAGAATATATTATGTCACTTAGGACATTTCATTTCATTTAGGGTATTTCATTTTATTTAGGATATTTTATTTCATTTAGAATATCATGTCATTCAAATTATATCATTCCATTTAGAATATATCATGTTACTTAGGTTAATTCATTTCATATATTATGTCACTTAGGATATTTCATTTCATTTAGAATATATTATGTCATTTAAATTGAATCATTTAGGTTGCATTATCTAGACTTTGATTGTCATACATATTCATGTTCATATTGTTCTTTAAAAAAATGTTTTGAAAAAGATAATAATTTTCAATAAAAATAAAGATATTCCCGAGTTAAAATAATTCATGTGTTCTCTTCCGGGTTGTCGGGGAGGATATCATCAATTATCATTAATAATGGAATATCTTTCTTAAAACAAGATTGATTCGAAAATTTTTCTAAATAAATAAAAAAATTTATATTTTGCCGAATTTTCGGGGAATATAGAAAAATTTTGAATTAATAAATTCTGAATCATTTTTAATAAAAAAATGAAATTATTTTTCTTTAAATTGGCAATTAATTTAAAATGCAAAATTTAAAACCGACTTTTTACCAAGACTTGAGATAACACACGATTAATAAGGTACCATTTTTTACGGGCATTGCGGGGGTGCTAATCTTTCCCCGCACGTAACCGAGTCCCGAACCTGATTCTTTGATTTTCTCTGATTTATAACGCAGACTTGAAATTGGTTTTAAAAATATTTGAATTAATTTTAAAATATTTTACAAAACCGATTTTAATAGGTGACCGATCACACCTAGCTAAAAAAGATTGGTGGCGACTCCATATATTTTTTAAGGTCATTTTCAAAACCTTCATTTTTCAAGAGGAAATAAGTCGACTTTTTCTCATTTTTTAATGTCACGCTTAATGAGTAATAAAGTCTTGCGATAAGACTTGTTATTTTTTAGGTTGCGACAATATATATATGATTTTTGTATATCTATTTAATATATATTAAAAATATAAAAAAAAAATTATTTTAAGGAGTAAAATAGTAATTTTAAAAGACTGGACGAGGTAATCATTTACTAAAACTGACTCGCTTCATCCACCGTTATTTTTAAATAAAAAAAATCTCTTTATTTAGAATAAATCAATGCAAAATCTTTTGATTTCTAAATTAGCATGACCAAAAATGAATTTGAGGAAGAATTACCAAACTCAACAACCCTTTGAAAGGACTATAATTCACACAATTATGGTATGTAATAGCTGGCAATGAACCCTTAATCACGCCTGCACTTCATCCCTTTCCTTACTCTCAAAGTTAATTCTCCTTTACCAATTTAATGTGCAGGAAAGAATAATAACCAGTTCTTGTCTGGTGTGCCAACAATTTCTCCTCCTTTTAAATATGCATGGATTTGCATATGACCAAACTCTCACCACATCAACATGTCATTATCACTAATGAGAACATAAAGAGGTCTAATATTTGGATTATTGGATATTTAAATTATATATTTTTTAAAAAATGATAAATTTTCTCAAAAAAAAAAAAAAAAAAATTTAATGAATGTAAACATATCATTTGATTCATGGGATATATATACACACGAAGATGGATCAAATTATATCGGTATAAAATTAATTAATTTTATACATTTTATAATTTTATGTATGATTAATATTTTAATAAATTAACCATTAGATTTAATAAAGTAATCGTACCCATTGTGTACGTAAAGTTTTAAATCGATTTGATATCGTTATCACATCGATTGAGAATATTATTTTTTTAATATGTATTTAACGGTTGAATTTTTTTTATATTAAACTAAGAGTTAGATATTTTTAATTAACTCGAAATTTGAGGTGTATGATGTACATGAATAAAATATGAAATAAAAGGTCGAATTCAACAAATATAAATCGTATAAAAATGATAAAATAATGTAAAACTAACTAAATTTTATACCAGTCTAAGTGAATTTTTTGTACAATAATTATGCCAATAACTACTCAAAATTCAGCAGCTATTTCACAATACTAACTATATATAATGCTATATATCTCATTTTGAGTAGTTATTTACCCATTATAGTAACTATAATGGGTAAATAATCATGACTAATGATAAGCAAATATATAATGCAATAAACAAGCATACATTTCCCCATGCTGTCCAAGGCCAACCCACTCATTAAGTAAAAATCATTGTTGATGATCACAATTTTTGAATTAATATAATCTTAGTCAATTTGATTTGATGTCGTGATAAATATAAATATTACTAGAATAAAGTCCCCGCTTCGTCGGGTAATTTTAATTTTTTAATAAATTTTTTAATTAAAAATAAAAAATAATTATAAATTATATTTTATATTTTATTAATAATAATAATTTATTTAAATTTTATAATTTTAAATTGTAATAATATTAATATAATTATACTTTGTTAATTATGAAAATTAAATTTATGAAAATTATTTATTTATAAATTACGTAATATAAATACATTTTTAAATGTTATTTATATGTATTTTTTAAAAATGTTTAGATTTTATTATATACTAAATATTTTTATTTATAGGAAGTAAAAAATAATAAATGAAAAATAAGAAAATAAATTGTGGTTTATATTTTATTTTCTCGTGTGATCAATTTTCTCATATAGGTTAGCAGCAAGTTCGTTTTTTTTCTTCCTTTTTTTCCCAAGCGGGTTTGTAAGGATCTAAATCAACCCGCGAGTTAACGTACGAACTAACTCCTTTAAATACATCATTTAAAATTAAAATAATTAATAAAATAAATTTATTTTTTAACTTTTTTTGAGCCGGTCGAGTCACAGATCCTAAATCGACCTGCAAGTCAATGTGCAAACCAATCCCTTTAAATATATCATTTAAACTTAAAACAAAAATAATTAATAAAATAATTTTTAAAAGAAGTCAATGCTTAATCTCAAAACAAACTTAAAATTACTTAATTGTCTAAAAATTTCAATATCCTAATTACCCTCTAAATTATAGATTATTCATTTGCTTAGTTGTCTCCTAACCAACCCTTTTAAATTTCAAATTAAGCAATTCTATTGCTTTGAGGATAGTTTTTAAAGTATGTTATGTTATAGATGTTAATAGACATATGATACATTGCGAGTATATATATATATATATATATCAGTAAATCAAAGATTATTTTTTCTTTAATGGATAAATTTAAAAATTTAAGAGCAGTTACAATTTAATACCAACACTTAGAAGATGTCCATTACAAAATTTTATGGTATTTATTCTCAAAGGCTTTTAAATTTATAAATTTACAATTAATGAAGTGGCAATATCTCCTTTAATGAGAGAATGGATTTATTCTTGGTACATCAAATATATATATATATATATATATGTATCTATATTAATATTAAAGTTTTTGACTAAGTTTGGTGTTACGAGTCAAGTGATAACAACTCAGTTAAAAAATTACCAATTTTTTTTAAAAATATTATAATAAATATGAAATAAGAGATATTTATGTCTTTTTAAATTTTTTAAGATATATTTTTATTTTAAAAATTAAAAAAACTACACACTTCTACATAAAAAAAAATTCTAATAATTAATTTTTTAAAAACTTTTTAAAAAAACACTAACAACCTTGGTGTACCAATTCTAGTCACATTTAGGGCGGTTTGGTTCGGTGAATCTTTCATTATACGGCGTAATCTTACATTCCGTCATGAGATTACCATATTTGGTTCACTAACATTCCACAAGCTCGGTAATATGATATTAGCTACAGTGTCAAAATTGGATCATTTTGGGTGTAATGTCATACCCTCCGAGAGAGGAGGTTATGTTACATTACGCCCGTAATGTAACTTTTTTTCCAATTTTGCCCCCTATTATTAATATGATATTACCCAATACCACCATTTGTTTTAAACTGACAGATCCTCTCCCTCTCGACTTCTTTCTTGGTGTTTGCCTCTCCCATTCGATTTCTTCCCCTTTCTTCAGTTCGTCGGTCAATCCAGGTATGATTTCATTTCAAAATCTTCGATTTATATTATTTTAGGTTATTGATTTTGTGTGCATGTGAAATTGAAGGTTTAGTGGTTTGATTTTGGTATTAAATTTTGGGGTTTCGAATTTTTGGGGATTTAGGTCAAGGGTTTTGGGTTTGCTTGATTCTTTATTTGCTAGGATAATGATTCGATATCATGGATGGAAGACTGGATATGTTAATTGAGCTGTTGAGGTTTAGACTGAATATTCTAAATTTGTATAAAATCTCAAAAAGAAAATTGTGGGTTTTTAATAATAAATTTTCTTATGGTCCAATAGACGTCCTCCATCATATTCATACATGCTTGTATTCCTGTTAAATGTGAGATTCGGTGTTAGATTCTTGGTAAAATCACCTAGTTAGTTTATTAGAGAAGTTAGTTGACACCTTCAGCCCTTTCACTAGTTGCCTAATGTATATACTCCAAAAGTGGCGCTCTAGCAGTAGTCAAGTTTAGTATGCTGATAAATGGAATATGATATAGCAGAAGATGATGGAGTATATATCTACATTTGGACCAATGAGTTGATGCATTGTTAATAAAAGATATGAAAGAATATGAAGAGGGGTTTACTAAGTAATTAAACCAAAGAGCACAAAAAATAAATAATCCCCTTTACACCATGTAATCTTCAGATTGATGACAAGGCACAATCTCCTCTTTATGCCTCCAGGATCCGGTCATTTTTCATGATTTTTCTAACGTTGATTTTAATGCAATTTAGCTAATTTGAACTATCTTGATGTTTTCTCCTTCTTCATTGTATTCTTTTGGTTTCTATGATTGTTGTATCCTTCCTGTTTCAAGTTTCATATACAGTTTTCTGAAAATTTATTAAATGCATTTAAAATTTGGTACATCTTGTCTACACCCAGTTTTGATACACTGGGACTTTGAATTTCAAATTCTTTTAGGCAAATTTTTTACTGCCCATGTTTACATGCTTTTAGGCAAATGCGAAGTACAAGTTAGTGACAAATAGGAGAACAAAATATAAATTTGTGTTGCTTTCGTTGATCTTTGTTGGTAATTGCAAAATATGGGGGTAATACAAGAGTTTTGCGTATGTTTTTGTGGTGTTATTTTTAGATTTTTTGAAAATTATGTTGATAATTACTTTATGTTTTTAGGTTTTTTGAAAATGATTGGAAAGTATTATGTTGTTTTCGACGGGCGTAGACCAGGTATTTATAATACTTGGGATGAAGCTAAAGTGCAAGTCTTGGGTTATCGGGGTGCCCATCACAAGATGTATAAGGATCGAAGGGATGCAGAAACTGCATTTGTAGAGTATTGGAACTTAAATGTGATGAAACAAAAAGAAGAAATTTTTCAAAAAAGTTCAAACGATATGTGGAGTAGCAATTATGCATCTCATTCTTATTATAGTAAAGGATTAATTATAGGATTTTTTATTGGAGTTTGCACAACTTTGCTTATTTTGTATATTGGCAAATGATTTTAGTTTTCTTGTAAATTTGAACAACTTATATAGGGTAAATTATGCTGTTGATCAATGTATTTGTATATAATTTTGTTTGTGTATGCTTGATACTTTAAGAATTGAAGCATTATTTTGAGACTTAAATAGTAGTTTTCTTTTTGTTAATATTTAAAAAATGTTCCATCCTCAATGTTTGAGTTATTGAAACTTCCATTTTCAGCCTCAAAGTTACACAGTTGACAGATAAGAGAAGAAATAATTCTTCTTTGGAAAATAAGGTTAGAGGTGGGCAATTCTTACATACTATTGGCTTGTATAAAGGCAAGGGCATTTTAGTAATGTGAGGATTTCGGAATGTTACATACCGGCCATCCAAACATGATCATCTTAAATGAAGAGACGGTCAACCAAACGCATGCATGTAAGAGTCACGGGAATGTGACTTCATCATCTTGTAAGGTGTAATCCTATTACCAACCGCAATGTAAGATTCACCGAACCAAATCCGCCCTTATTGTGTTTATAGTTTGAATTCGTTTTTGATTCATTAATAATGAAGTTTATGAAATTTTTTAACTCTACAAATAATATTAAGAGATTGCCACATGTTTCATTTTATTTTTTAAATTAATTTTTTTATTTTTAATTATATGCTAAAAAATACGTGTCATTTTGTTAATATATGAGGTAAAGAGTATCAATCTCAAACTTTCGATTTTGTAAACTATGAAAAATACATTATTCATTTATATGTTTTTTTATTAAAAAAAGGTTTGTAAATTAAACAATCGAAATAATAAAAATTGAATAGTCTTTAATAGGTAGAATGATAAAGTATCAGCAAATATCAATGCTTGGCTAGTTTACTAGGATTTTCCTTTTCAATAATTTGATCTAATGGTCTAAAGGGATTCAAACTTTATATATTAGGTCTGTCTTTCTATCACGCTTTACTTTCCAAACATGGTTTCTTCAATCAACATCACCTCCATTTGGCAACTTCCCCTGTTTTCCATGGTAATATTCGTGTGATTTGTTGATAAAATGTTGGATTTTAATTTTAATAATCAAAATGTAATAATTGATAGTTTCAAAAAAAAAAAAAAGCTAAAATATTAATTTTTTCCGACTATTTCACAATGTTAAGTAGAATTAATAAATAGAAAAAGGGCATTTTTCTATGAAGGCTAGGATCAATGTTGAAAAAATCAGATTGAATCTTTTGATTGGACCAATTGATCCGAGAATAAGAGGCATGCTTGACCCAATTAGAGATATAGAATCGGGATTTTATTGAACTAGCAAAAAATTAATAAAAACTGGATATTAAAAATTATACCATTAAATCAAATATATATTTTTATTAAGTGGGACGGTACAATCATTTACCTTCATTTTCAATCAATGCATCCATTCCTCTCTTTCAGGGGTTGAATGATTTTTTTTGTTTTTTTTTTATTGTAGTATTAAAAAGGAACTCAAAAGAAATGGTTTAGTGACAAAATCATCCATTCCTTTTGAGAGCATCCTTTCCACATGAAATTGCGTGGCAGGAAAACAGGTTTGCAACTGGACTTGTTCACCCGGCTCCATGGATCCAATCTAAATTGAATCGAATTTTAAATAAGGTTTTAGTAGTTCAAACTCATCCGATTCGATTCAAATTATTATTTAATTATAAAAATATTTTTATTTAAATATAATTATATAAAAATATTAATAAAAATATTTTTATTTAAATAATAGATAAAGATATTCGCTTTTCCTTTGTATTAAAGGAGGTGGGCATATCTAATATAGATATAGCCAAAATTCTTTTTATTGTCTAGATTCGGGTCGTCGTTCGATCGATTAGGTTAAAATTGTAATCAAATAGTTATTAATTGAATTTTTATTTGTCTATGTTAATCAAATTGAATTAAACAAAATTAATATTAATCAACCGAAAACATTTCGATTAATTTGGTCAGTGAATCAAATTAATCGAACTCCAATTGTTCTATCATCAATAAGTTAAAAATGTATTTTAAAATTTTAAATTCTTAATTTTTCATAATTCATATAGAATAATCATTCAATAAATATTCAAATGTCAAATATAAATAAAAGCTATATACATAATAAGTAAAAAATTTCAACCATATAAAATTTAAAACATTTAATAAAGATTAAAAATATAATTTCATATATATTTTAAGTAATTCGGTTATTTCGATTATTTTTGAATTTTGAATCAATTTAATCGATAACTGATATAAAATTTTATTAATTAATCAATTAACCAAAATTAATTCAATTTTAATCAATTAATTCGATATTAATCGAATTATGCACACACTAACAAGGTTTGAAGCCTTGAGCCTTCTAACAAATTTGAAGATAAGGAAATTAATAAAGCTGCATTCTCAGTTGTGAGAAAAAAATGTTGTTCTTTTTATTGAAGAAAAATTGTGAAAACAGAGATTTCATTTCAGTTAACTCTTTGAGAGTGGAGGCCAATATACAATATTTTTGCCTTTTATGTTTGTTGTTGTTAAGAAATTGAAATTTGCTTTTCTTGTCATAAAAAGGAAAATAAGACGGGTGATTAAAAAATCAGATTGGATCGGTTGGTCATATCGGTTAAATTGAGAATTGTGACCTGTCCGATCCAATATCATATAAAATCGGATTCTTTTTAATCGGTGAAAAATCAATAAAAAAATATTTTTTTTTGTTTGAAAATGATGAGATTTAAACTCTTAACTTCTTGATTTTATATTAAAAATCATACCACTAAATCAAATACATATTTTATTAATTATTTATTATATTTATTACTTACTTAACATTAAAATTATTTTTTATATATTTAAAAATATATTAATCAAATTCACAATTGACTAGGTCCATTTTGGATGGACGGTGTGATTAGTTTCGGTGAGATTAAAAACAACGGTGAGGTGAGATTGGGTACTGTAGCGATGAGATTAAAATCAGCGGTGAAATATGTGTTTGGATTCAAACGCAGCAATGGCGATGAGATGAATTATAGTGGGAAAGAAAAATGACCATTAGATTAAAATGTGTATATATATAATAAATAAATAAAATTATATTTATATTAAATAATAAAATATATATTAGAATTATATTTATATTAAAAAATAATTAAAAAATTTTAAAAATATATTTATGTTAAAAAGTAAATTATTATTAAGGAAATTAATTTAAAATGTGTATATATATATATAATAAATAATTAAAAGTTATTAAAATTTTATTTATATTAAATAATAATAATTAAAAATTTTATTTATATTAAATAATAATTTAAAAATTAAAATTTAAAAATAATAAAAAATAATTGAGAGAAGTAAAAAGAGAATTACCCTATTTCACTGAAAGTTCAATCCATGACTGGATCCTTGGAGGTTCAGCCATGAACTAAACCTCAATCCAATTGCACTTCCATTGGAGATGCATCCAAATACACCTCCAATGAAAATGCATGTCAATACACAAAAATTTCAAAAAACAAATTTGGATTCCACCGCACCGAGGGTGCGGTGGAATACAAATGGACCCTTAATCAAATTTTAAAATTTTGTTTCAGTCCGATTTTTTAATCTTGCCAAACATTTAGGCCTTGTTTAGCATTGTTTCTGGCACAGCTTTTGAGGTCAAAAGTTGTTTTTCAACGCAAACGCAATGCTAAACAGATAAAAAAATTTGGCTTCTGCTGTTGAAACCATGGTTTGAAAAGCCAAACCAAAAAGCCAAAAAATATAGCTTTTGATCTTTAAAAGCTGACTTTTGGATAAAATGACTTTATTATCCTCACATCTCTACACTTTTATTATTTTAAACATATCTTTTTTTGACATTTCAATTTCGTACAACACTTTTTCACAACAATGCTAAACACTTAAAAGTTTTTAAACCACACTTTTTCACCACACTTTATAAACACACTTTTTTCAACTCGAACTTTTTTCAACCTAAGCTTTTTTCAACAGCAATGCTAAACTAGCCCTTAATAACATCAAGAAAGCGGTCTTCAGCAGCATCCCAAAAAATGCTGCAATCAATTGAATATAATGATAATAATGTTGTAAAAGTTAAGGCAAATGTTCAAGTTTTGATGTCCATATCAAACATCTATTCAACAAAGGCCTTCTTACGGTCGAAATATTAATGCCCCAAGACTTACCCACATCTATTCAACAACTTCTAACATCTTTGAAAAATAAACAGCTAAGCCGCCTATGATAAACTAAAAAAAAAAAAAAAAGGCAAGCACCACTAAATCTGCTAATTTGGTACAATACGATTAAAAAAATATCATAAAATAATTAAAATTTGACATAAAATATAATATGTATAAAAAATAATTAGAATATGACATAAATATATAAACGTATCAAAATTTATATAAAATAAATTATTAACATATCATATTTATATAAATATAATATTTTACATACAATTATAACACAAAAAATAATAAAAACAAAACATAAATATAAATATAAATATAAGAATTGTTAAATCTAAGCACCACAACAATTACCTACATTTACAGCATAGATTGCAGAGGCAAATTTAATTTACGAAATGATTTATATTTGATACACAGTTATTTATAAATTTATATACTATTAGTAAATAATATGATATTATCTCATCAATTTTTTTTTTAAAAGATAAATACAAATAACTTTATTTTTAATAAAATAACACCATATAATTTATAATATATTAATTTTGTACTAGAATTTTTTTCCTGCTTCGATGGAGGATTTTTTTTTTAATATTTATAAAATTTTAATTAAAGTAACAATCACAAATAAATTTAAGTTGAATCATATTAAATAATTATCATTTATTTAAATAATTTTTCATGTTTTAATATCTTAAGTAAATGAATTTAGAGTTAAAATCAAATTACTATGACAAACTATACGAAATATGAGATGAATTGAAATACAATACAAACATAATATAGAAAAATAATTAAAACACAATGTGAAAATTAATATGAACACGACATGAATCTATGAACGTGTCTAAATATACATAAAATAAATTATTAACGTATAAAAATTTATATAAATTATAATATTTTGGACACCAAAAAAATACGAACACGTCACGAATATACAAATTTTTCTCTAAATTGAATCACTATAACAAATTATGCAAAATATGTTATGAATTGAGACACGACATGAACACAATTTAAATTGAATTACAATGACAAACTATGTAAAACATGCGATGAATTGAGACACAACACGAACACAATATAAGAAAAATAATTAAAATACAGTACTAAAAATAACATGAATACGACACGAATATATGAACGTGTAAAAATATATATATATAAATGAATTATTAATATGTAAAAATGTATAATAATTTAAACACAAAAAAAAAAATACGAATATAAGTACAATAAAAAAAATCAATTTTTTTTCATCATTTCCTTCCTACTAAAAAATGCCATGCGTCAACTCTAAGATAATTTATGTAGTTAATTTTATATGTACGTTAGATGTTAGAAATTTTACCCTTTACACATGTTCAAAATTATCTTTGACAAATAAAACAATTCTTTTCTTGTCCTAAAAAGAAAATGTATCACACAACCAAAACATTTTATAGTCAAAATTATATATATATATATATATATATATATATATATATATATATATATATATTAGATGTTAGATCTTTTCTTTTAAATTTTAGTATTTTAGCTTCGTACATAAAATCTCAAAAGTAATTTTAACCAATAAAATAATTCTTTCATTATCTTTTATAGGACACTTGTCACTCATCTAAACAACCTTGTAGTTAAGGTTATATATATTTTAGATACTATCAGTATATCACATATAAATCCTTAATGAATTAAAGCCCAGAATTCAAGATATCAGCCAATTTTTAGATCGAAAATACTTATCAAAAGACGTGTCACGTGTGAACTCACATACTCTTCCACGTATAATTCAAAGGATTTATATTTTCGTGTGAAAGAAGCAAATAACTTTCCAAGATTAAGAAGGAGAAACAGCCTGACCCTTTAGAGTTAGACCAGTAAAAAGAACCATAAATAAATAAATTTATAAAAAGAAGTCTCATCCATCATCTCTCCTTCACAGCCGATTTATTGGTCCCATTCACCAAACATTTCCGCAATACCAATAACCCCTCCTTTAGAAACCGCGTCGGCCTCCCTAGTCTCCCCCTCTTTTGCCTTCTGCCCCTTTCTTCAGATATCACTCATCCATTTCTTTTGTCCTTTTTTTTTTTAATGTTTGGAGGAACATGATATATCTTTCTTGAACAATCCATTTGATTCTGAAGCCCCTCTTTTGTTTTTTGTTTTTTTTTTCCTTCCTTTTATCCAATTCCAAATTGTTGGGTTTAGATCTGTTTTATTTGTTAATTAGTTTTATCATGGATATGCAAATGCAGGCTCGTTCCCCATGCTCTCCAAGCTTCAACACTTACTCTTCAGGCAGGCTTGCTGAAATCGCTGCAAGAGTTGTTGAAGAATTCAGACAAGAATCTGGTTGTCAAGACGATATCTACGAAACCTGCCCCCAACAAAAACAACTACAGCAAGAAGAGGAAGACGATGATTTCGAGTTTGCATTTGTGTGTAGAGAGGCAGAGACATCTCCAATCTCAGCAGACGAAATCTTTTACAACGGACAAATCAGGCCAATCTATCCACTTTTCAACACCAACTTGCTCAACAATTCTGACGGGAAAAACATTGAATCTACTTCCTTTGAATCGAAACCACGACGTACCCATCGTTTACCATTGAGAAAACTGATGAGCGAAGAACGTGAAACGACTTCATGTTCATCCTCAGAAGCTGATGAACTCGACGGGGTAACGCCAGGGACTTACTGCGTCTGGACACCAAAAGCAGGGACATCAGAATCCCCTGGAAGATGCAAGAAGAGCAATTCAACTGGGTCATCAAAGAGATGGAAGCTTAGGGACCTACTTTATAGAAGTAACAGCGATGGTAAAGACACGTTTGTTTTCTTAGCACCAAGCAAGAAAGACAAAACTTGTAACAGTACTACTGATGTTAATAAGGCCATGGAAATTCCAGAAAAGTTTAAGGAAGCTGATGAACATTGTGGTAGTAGTAACAGAGATATGAAAGCAGGGGCAGGGGACAAGAGAAGATCTTTTTTGCCTTACAGACAGGACTTGGTGGGAATATTTTCTAATATCAATGGCTTGAGCAGGAATTTGCATCCATTTTGAAGATATTATTAATATTACTGTGTGAGAGCAAATGAAAGGTGGACTTATTTCTCCTTCCTGTTCCTTTCTTAAAAAAAAAAAAATCCATTTCTTTCTTGTTTGTGTTTGATTTTTTTTAGAAAGTAAATATGATTAGTTTGATTAAGATAGGTTTTCATTTGCTGTTTAAATCAATATATACAGTGCTTGATAAATTATTCACTCTCTTTTTTTTTCTTCTATTTAGATATAATTTGTATATTTGTATCTTATTCGTGTATTCATATCGTACTTGTATATTTTCATGTGTCATAATTATGTTTAAAATAATATATTTATATAAAATTTGATTAATATTTTGTGTTATATAGATTTTGTTATGTCCGAGTATTTGTATCGTGTTCATGTATTTTTTTCTGTATCATATCGAATTTCATGTCGTGTTTTTTTTTTTTTTTTTTTCATATCGTATTCATGTTGTATAATTATATCATGTCTAAAATTCTCATATTTAGATTTATTCATCTCCATCTGTTTTAAAACTCTGGGTGTTTTTTATATATTTTAAAAGTATTTATATTCGATATTTGTGTTAAAAATATATTTAGATATTGGTATGATACGATCTTTCAAATATATATGATTTTTTTATATAAAAAAATACTCATATTTCACATTCAACTCAGATAACATAGATATAAGATATATTTTAATCAATTTAATTAGTGTGAAAATGCACATTTTGGGTAGGCAAATTTTGTAAAAGTCTCACAAATGTGAGTGTGAAAGCTGTTGAGAATGGAATCTAATATTACAAAAACCAGAATTAAAACTTGAAACGGTCATCATAGAAATTATGTTAGCGTATTTGTTTTAGACTATTCAAAATTTGATCATACTTGTTTTAACATTTATTTTTGTCATCTCCTTTATAAAGTTGTGCTGCATAAAAAAAAAAAATACTTGTTGATGTTTAAATTTAATTGTAATGAAGAGAAAATTGATACAATTTAAATTGAATCTTCTTTTTCATTTGACATAGTCTAATGTTAAAAGAAATATTTTTTTGGCGTGCTTCATTTTCATTGCTTCAATCATACCAATAATTTATAATTAGAAATGCACAGAAGTCAACTACGATTTGGTTAGCAACTTATAGAGAGAATGTGCCAAGAGAAACATTTGGCCAACCAGAGTCATGCAATGCTAGGGATTGTAGGCCCTTTTTTTTTTTCATGACAAGAGAGGGAAAATTACACATACAAATATAAACTCAAGTGAATGAGGAATTATTGGCTTAATTCCTATATAGATAAAAACCATGGGGTTTTAGGCTAAAGGTAAAGGTCAGCTGCTTCGAATTCAAGGTTTAGTTCAATTAATTTATACAATTTTTAAAAAAATAATATTTAATAAATTTGAAATTTGAATTTCAGCATTTATAATTCATTTCCTTATTCTCATACTGTAGATTCTTTTGTAAAAAAAGTAAAGTCAATTACTTCAATTATTCATAAAAAAGGTCATTTATTAATGGGTTTGCATTTGATACATTGTCAAGGTATAACTTTATACACTATCAAGGAATCATACGATAACACCTCATTAATAAAAAAAACATAAAAATTTAAAAACACTTGAAAATAAATATAGATAACTATAATTTTTAACAAGTATCATCATGTGATTTAGTGTCAGACTGTCAATGTATGTCAGTGTATAGATATATATACTAACAATGCATCAAATATAAACCTTTTATTAATTACTCATTTTATAAAGTTTGGAGCAAGATTGATAGGCAGGTTGAAGTTGGTTAGAATCTCCTAATGTTTCTCATGATCTTGTTTGTTTATGGAGCTCATCCCCTTCATTACATTAAAATAATAAAAAAGGTTAAACATCATGATGAGGCAACCTGCTTGAGTTTACTAATTGCAATGGAACATTTACAATTTCTTAATTATCTATCGAATAAATATGGCTTACAAGCAAATAGAGAATCCAAAACCTGACGTTAAGTATCCGCGATCAAAAACAAACTAAAATTATTTCCTTAAAATTTTCTTTTGGATATAGTCAATTATGAATTGATTTAGGGTTCATTTGGATGGACGGTGAGATTGATTTTGGTGAGATTAAAAATAGCAATGCGGTGAGATTGGATACTGTAGCGATGAGATTAAAATCAGCGACGAGATATGTGTTTGGATTCAAAAGCAGCGGTGACGGTGAAATGAATTATAGTGGGAAAAGAAAATGACCATTAAGGGCATTAGATTAAAATGTATATATAATAAATAATTAAAAATATATTTATATTAAATAATAAAATATATATTAAAATTATATTTATATTAAATAATAATTAAAAAATTTTAAATATATATTTATGTTAAAAAGTAAATTATCATTAAGGATATTAGATTAAAATGTGTATATATATAATAAATAATTAAAATTTTATTTATATTAAATAATAAAATATATACTAAAATTATATTTATATTAAATAATAATAATTAAAAATTATATTTATATTTATATTAAATAATAATTTTAAAAAATAAAAATAATAAAAAACAGTGGAAGGGGGTAAAATGGGAATTACCCCCTCCACTGGGGTCTAGTCCATGACTAAACCCTTGAAAGTCCAGTCATGGACTGGACCCCCAGTCTGATTGCACCTCCAGTGGAGGTGCATCCAAATGCACCTCCAATAGAGGTGCATGCCAGGGGGAAAATCCCTCTGATAACTCTATAAAATAGAGTTATTTAATCTTATTTTGTGTTTTTAAAATAGCTAAGTCCTTATAGTTTAAACTATTAATTTACTATTTTTAGTTATTTTTAGTTATTTCTTATTTAGTTTTATTTATTTATTTTATGTTTTATTTTAGTTATTAATTAATGTCTTTTGTAGTTTTGTAGAGTCCTAAAGCTAAAAGAAAAATCTCAACTCATATATGAAAAGTCCAAGCTGGAGGCAGTTACTTGGTCACTAAGTTTCCCTTCTTCAGGCTTTTCAGGCTCTATAAATAGGAACCCTTAGGCTTTATTTTAGGACTTCTTAGTTAGTTTTTCGCTTTAATTTTTTGAAGAGGAGAGCAGCCACCACCATCTTGCAAGAAGCCAAGAACAGTTTTGGAGACTAGAAGACTGAAGAACTGACAACCTTTAGTTTTTCTTCTTCCTTAATCTTCTCTTATTTTCTTGTAATTTGATGTTGGTGAAACTCCTTTGGTTATTGTTTTCAATGTCAAGCATGAACTAAATTTCTTTTCTAGGATTGCAATGGAACTCAACACATAGTTTGGATTATTTTACTCTCTAATTTGATTTAATGATATTTGAGTTGTTTATGCATTCTTGTACTTAATGCTTTTAATTCCTTGATCACCAATTAAACTGATTTGTTAACCTAAATACAACTAAACATAGGGAGTTTAGTGTTAGACATGGATTGCATAACACATGTTTCATATTCATTTATTAGGATGAATTGATCTGCGTGTAGGGTAGACATACACTAACGTGTCATGTGTAATCACTTTTAGAGTCTAAGCTTAATGAGTTTCTTTTGAATTCAATTATCATAGATATATAGTTAATTGGTTAAGAGATATATTTTTATAAGATCATCGACAAATGCTTATAAATAGATTAGAACTCTAGGTTAACAACTCAAGATCATTAATCAAATTAAGAGGTAAAAGACATCCAAAGCGAAGTGTTGAGAGAAATTGTAATCCTAGGCTTTTCTCCATTGATTTTAATCCAATTTTTAATTGCTTTCTTTATTTTATTATTTTTCTTTAATTTAGTTTCAATTAACAAATTTTCAATTAATTATTTGGATAAGATTAAGCTGTTTTAATTTTAGTAGTTAACAAATTTAATATCAATTCCTTGTGGGTACGACACACTACTTCTACTTTATTACTTGTTTGCAATAGCGTGCACTTGCGTATTGAAATCCGACAACAAGTTTTTGACGCCGTTGCCAGTGAATTGTTTTATTATTTTTGTTAATATTAATACCAAGCATACTTAGTCTTAATTCAAATTTTGTTTTTCTTATTCTCAGGTACTTTTGGTTGTTGAATGCGGAGATCTAAAAGTTTCGAACTTGTCCCTTTTGATCCAGAACCAGAAAGAACTTTTCATCGACATCGAAAGGATAATTTACAATTTGCAACTAAAAACCATACAATGGCTGAAGCTAATGAGACAAAGACTTTGTGAGAGTATGGGGTTCCTCTCATGCAAGACCTGCAGACTAGTATTCAGAGGCCTGCCATCTAGGCAAATACTTTCGAGATAAAGCCGGCCATCCTTCAGATGATCAATACATCAGTTTAGACAATGATCCGAATGCTCACATCGTGAATTTCCTGAAAGTTTGAGATATTTTCAAACAAAATGGTGTTATTGATGATGCCATTAGATTGAGACTCTTCCCTTTCTTACTTCTAGATAAGGCCAAGAGTTGGTTGAACTCTCTTCCCGCTGGCTCTATTACCACTTGGGTTGATCTGGCCCAAAAATTTCTTGCCAAATATTTTCCTCCTGCCAAGACAACTAAGATGCGGAATGATATCACATCTTTTATGTAGTATGACTCAGAATCATTATATGAAGCTTGGGAAAGGTACAAAGATCTGTTTCGACGATGTCCTTATCATGGGATACCTGACTGGCTTCAGGTAAACACCTTCTACAATGGGTTAATGGGTCATACTAGAAGTCTTATAGATGCTCCAGCAGGTGGATCACTCATGGGGAAAGAAATTGATGAGGCTTACAATTTAATTAAGGTGATGGCGTCCAATAATTATCAATGGTCCACTGAAAGAATTTTGCCAAAGAAAGCTGGTCCAAGAAAATTTATACTATGAGTGTGCATTCAGTCTAGAGCCCATTAGTAGCTTGTGAATTATGTGGAGAAGGACACACCAGTAATAGCTGCCCAACCAATGCTGAGTCAGTGTAATATGTTGGAAACTATAATAGACAGCAAAACAATCCTTATTCCAACAATTACAATCAGGGTTGGAGAAATCACCCAAACTTTTCCTGGAATAACAATCAAGGGTCTTCACCTTTTGCTAAACCAGCAAACCCTCTTGGTTTTCCATCACAAGCCCATGCTCCTGTTCCAGAAAAGAAGATATCATTGGAAGATATGTTTACAAAGTTCATGGCTAATCAAGAAGTGACTAATCAGACTTAAGCAGCGACACTTCGTAATCTTGAGACACAAGTGGGCCAGCTTGCTAATGCACTTAACAATCGTCCTAGGGGATATTTTCCAAGTGATACTGAAACCAATCCTAGAGGAGACGGAAAAGAACATTACAAAGCCTTCACACTTAGGAATAGAAGGGAGTTAGAAGAGGAAAGCAAGAAGCAAGAATTTCCATCCAAGCCTCTTAAAGAAAAATAAGTTGAAAAGACTCAAGAGGAAAAGAAGCAATGTTATCCACCACCACCCTTTCCTCAGCGCCTTCAAAAGAACAAGCTTGACAAGTAGTTCCAGAAATTTCTTAAGTATTTAAAAAGCTTCATATTAATATACCTTTTCCTGAAGCTTTGGAACAAATGCCAAAATATGTCAAGTTTATGAAAGACATATTGTCTAAGAAAAGGAAATTGGGTGAATTTGAGACTGTTGCACTTACTAAGGAGTGCAGTGCTATCCTCCAAAAGAAACTTCCACCAAAGCTTAAAGATCCGGGAAGTTTCACCATTCCATGCACAATTGGAAATCAATTCATTGGTAGAGCTTTATGTGATTTGGGATCAAGCATTAATCTTATGCCTTTATCAATTTATCGAAAACTGGGTTTGGGGGAAGTTAAGCCTACTACAGTCACACTAGAATTGGCGGATAGATCTTACACATATCCAAGAGGCATTGTTGAAGATGTATTAGTGAAGGTAGATAAATCTATCTTCCCAGCTGATTTCATTGTATTGGATATAGAGAAGGATCGCGGAATAACAATTATTCTTGGGAGACCTTTCTTAGCTACCTGTAGAACTCTCATCGATATGCAAAAAGGTGAACTTACCATGAGAGTTCAAGATCAAGAGGTAACATTTGATGTTTTTAAAGCTATGAAATTTCCTAATGAATTTGATAAGTGTTTTGCAGTTAATATGGTGGATAGTGCTACAACTAAGATTTTTGATAATAGCTATCCGGTTGATCCACTTGAGGCATCCTTGATAAGTACTTCAGAAAGGGATGATGATGACTTTATTGAATGTGTAAATTTATTGAATGCTCATCCACGTATTAGAAGATCCATTCATCAATTTGAACCATTGGGACTTAAGACAAGGGAAACATCATCTACCAAGCCATCCATTGAAGAGCCACCATCCCTGGAACTTAAGCAGTTACCCTCACATTTGCGATATGCTTTTCTTGGTGAAAAATCTGAATTACTTGTTATTATCTCATCTTTTCTTAATGTTGAGCAAGAAAATAAACTCCTTAGAGTACTTAGAGAACACAAAAGGGCATTGAGTTGGTCGATTGCCGACATCAAGGGGATTAGTCCTTCAATTTGCATGCATATAATCCTTCTTGAAGACAATCACAAGGCTACCATAGAGCATCAACGTAGACTTAATCCCATCATGAAAGAAGTGGTAAAAAAGGAGATTATTAAGTGGTTGGATGCAGGCATCATATATCCTATCTCCGATAGTTCATGGGTAAGTCAGTTCAATGTGTGCCCAAGAAAGGAGGAATGACGGTGGTTGCCAATGCTAATAATGAGCTCATTCCAACTAGAACAGTGGCTAGTTGGCGGATTTGCATGGACTATCGAAAGCTTAACAAAGCCACTAGGAAAGACCACTTTCCTTTGCCATTCATTGATCAGATGCTAGACAGATTGGCTGGTAAAAAGTTTTACCGTTTCCTAGATGGATATTCGGGATACAATCAAATTGCTATAGCTCTTGAAGATCAAGAAAATACTAACCTTCACTTGCCCCTATGGAACTTTTGCTTTTCGGAGAATGCCATTCGGACTTTGCAACGCTCCTGCTACATTTCAGAGATGCATGATGGCCATATTCTCCGACATGGTGGAGCAAGATTTAGAGGTATTTATGGATGACTTTTCAGCTTTTGGAGATTCTTTTGATGAATGTCTACATCACCTTGCTAGAGTGCTTAAAATATGTGAAGAAACAAACTTGGTGTTAAACTGGGAAAAATGCCACTTCATGGTTCAAGAAGGCATTGTTTTAGGACATCAAGTTTCTAGTAGAGGGATAGAAGTAGATAAAGCAAAGATTGAAACTATTGAGAAGCTTCCACCTCCAATCTCTGTCAAAGGCATTCGAAGTTTCCTTGGTCATGCCGGGTTCTATAGGAGGTTCATTAAAGACTTTTCCAAGATCTCTAAGCCACTTTGCAATCTACTTGAAAAAGATGTCCCTTTCAAGTTTGATGATGCATGTCTAACAGCTTTTATGACATTGAAAGAGAGATTGGTGTCAGCACCTATCATTATTGTTCCAGATTGGAACCTGCCATTCGAGCTCATGTGCGATGCTAGTGACTTTGCAGTTGGCGCAGTCTGAGGCCAACGAAAAAGATAAGATATTTCATTCTATCTACTATGCAAGCAAAACTTTGACTGATGCTCAGTTGAATTACACCACCACTGAAAAATAATTGCTTGCAGTAGTATTTGCTTTTGATAAATTCCGATCTTATCTTGTGGGCACCAAAGTCATTGTCTACACCGATCATTCAGTTATCAAGTACTTTATTGATAAGAAGGATGCAAAACCTCGCTTGATCCGTTGGATACTTCTTTTGCAAGAGTTTGATTTAGAGATCCTAGACAGCAAAGGAACAAAAAATCAAGTGGCAGATCATTTATCAAGATTGGATAATGGGGCACAAGTTGAAGATGCAATCCAAATCAATGAGACTTTTCTTGATGAGCAACTCTTTCTAGTTCATCAACAGGAATCACCATGGTATGCCGACTATGTGATCTATATTGTGAGTAGAATCTTTCCACCTGATTTAAATTCTCAACAAAAGAAGAAGTTCTTACATGATGTCAAGCATTATTACTGGGATGAACCTTTCTTGTTTAAGCAATGCAAAGATCAAATTATTAGAAAGTGTGTACGCAAGGAAGAAGTTGAAGATATTTTGCAACATTGTCACTCTTCGGACTATGGAGGACATTTTGGAGGAGAACGGACTACGACAAAAGTGCTACATTATTGGCCATCTCTTTTTAAATATGCTCACAAGTTTGTTGTCAGATGTGATAGATGTCAAAGAATGGGTAACATCTCAAGGAAAAACGAGATGCCTCTAAACAACATTCTTGAGGTAGAGGTTTCATGGGTCCATTTATTTCCTCATACAACAATATTTACATTCTAGTTGCGGTTGATTATGTATCTAAGTTGGTGGAAGCAACAGCCTTGCCAACCAATGATTCCAAGGTGGTATTAAACTTCTTGAAAAAGAATATCTTCACCCGTTTTGGCACTCCAAGAGCAATTATTAGTGATGAGGGGTCTCACTTTTGCAATAAATATTTTGAAGCCCTCCTTGCTAAATATGGGGTCAAACACAAAATTGCCACCGCCTACAATCCACAAACAAGAGGATTTTGGAGAACACTGTCAGCCCAACTAGAAAAGATTGGTCCAAGAGATTGGATGATGCATTGTGGGCATATAGGACGGCTTATAAAATTTCGATTGGGATGTCTCCTTACAAATTGGTTTTCGGGAAAGCATGCCATCTTCCAGTAGAGTTGGAACACAATGCATATTGGGCCATCAAGAAGTTGAATTTTGATCTTCAAGTAGTAGGAGAGGGGCCTCTATTGCAACTCAATGAGATGGATGAATTCCGTCTTCAAGCTTATGAAAATGCCAAGCTTTACAAGGAAAAGACCAAGAGATGGCATGACAAGAAGATCATTGAGCGACAGTTTGAACCAGGCCAATATGTTATACTCTACAACTCTTGACTCAAACTATTCCCGGGAAAACTAAGATCTCGATGGTCCGGCCTTTTCAAAATCATAAAAGTTAATCGATGGAAAAGCCAATCTCAACTTTAAAGTGAATGGGCAACGACTCAAGCATTACTGGGGAGGCGATATTGATCACCAAACGTCCTCCATCACCTTAGCTGATCCAGAATGAGCTCGAGATAGTCAAGCCGACAACTATAAATCAAGCGCTTCTTGGAAGACAACCCAAGTTCTAATCTTTACTCTTTGATTTTTATAATTTTATTTTATTTTATTTTTTATTTCAACTTTATTGTACTAATTTCATATTTCTTTTTGCAGGTTTATAAAAAAATTGGCACCGACCCAGCGTCGCGGAGCCGTGGAAGGCAGAAAGTTGGCGCTGCAACTCCCCAAAAATAAAAGTTTTAAAAATAGAAAGTTGGCACCGTGGCGTCCTAAAAAAATTTATTAAAAGAGGCAGTAACCTGGCACCGCGGCCCAGAGCCACGGTGTCGTGAAAATTCATAACCTAACGCCGCGACGCCCTAAAATTTTTTTTTTAAAAATGTTTTAAAAACCCTAACACCCATCAACCCCCTTTCTTTTGTTGGCAGCCAATTTTTTAAAAACCCCAAATCTCTTAACCCTTTTTCTTCTCTAACTATTCATCTCTCTCTACAATCTCATCTCTCCCAACTCTTTCCCAACATAATTACCCATTCTTGTACACAACCCATTCACCTAATCTCACCACACTCACCCAATCTCACACCTCTCATCTTTCCCAACAATCTTCTTATCCATAACTCTTTCTCTCAATTTCTCAAAACAACAACAGCTTCACTTCACTAATCTTCAAGCAAAGGAATTTCTCACACAAGTTTTAATTTCTTCAAGTAAGTTTCTACTTTTTCTTGAAGTTCTTTATATTTGGTTGATTCTTGGTTGAGTTTTGGTATTGAAGATTGTTTTTGCATCAAATTATTGTTGTGGGTTGATATTTGTTGGTTGTTGTGGGTTGAGATTCAAAATTGGTGGTTATTGTTGATTGGTTTATTTTTGAGTATTGTGGAAAATTGTGAAAATTTTGGAGTGGGTTTTGTTGAATTTTAGTGAAGATTGAAGAAATTGCTAGTGATTTCATTTTTGGTGATGATTCGTCTAGAATTATAAATTGATTGAGTGGATAATTTTGGTGGGAAATTGTAGAAGAATTTAACTCTTGCTTTAGAGGTGTTCGCTTGGTTGAAGATAATTGTTGAACTTGGTTGATATTAACGAATTTAGAACTAGTGTCATGGGACTCAAGAAGAAATTCAAGGCTAGCACTAGTAATCCAACTTTTGATAGTAGTAAGTTCGTGTCAGAAGCGGCAGTATTACGGCATACCGAATCTCTCATCCAAAAAAGCCCTATTCCAAAAAGGGGATTGAATCTTGATCCGCGTCATTGTGAGTATCAATAGGTAATTAATTCACACAATTGGCAAAAATTTTGTGCTCCACCGCAATCCTTCATGCTACCGGTGGTTAGAGAATATTATGTTAATGCGGCCGAACCAAGTGGTGATACGATTTTTGTCCGAGGATGTCAAGTACTGTTTGATCCCCAGACAATTAATCAATATTACCAAACACCGAATATTGTGGATGATGACTTTAGTCGGTATTTGAATGACCACATTGACATGATTGTAGTCACAACAAATTTATGCCCACAGGGTATTACTTGGAAAATATCCAAAAGGGATCTTGTATCGTTCAAGGCCAACACATTGGATAAAAAGGTTAAGGTGTGGATGCATTTTCTAGCGGCCAATATGCTTCCATGTAAGCATGTTAGCGATGTCACCAAAGATAAAGCAATCCTGCTCTATGCTATTACTACAGACAAATTGATTGACATCGGCCAGTTTATCTACAGGACCGTAATGCATAGTGTCAGAACACCACGGGAGGGCCTATGGTTCCCCTCCTTAATCACTCGGCTGTGTGACCAGGCTGGTGTCCGATGGGATAATGGTGAAGAGTTGCTACATCCTAAGGGTCCCATTGATGACACCATTATGTATCGTCTGACCCTAGAAATTGACCGTCCCCTACTCGTACCTGGTGCGAGTTCATCCTCAACCCCACAATCGCAAGAGTTAACCATGGCAGAGCGTATAACCAGACTTGAACTTCAAAACGCCCGACTTGAACTTCAGAATGCGCACCACCTTGCATATCATGCCCATCAAACCGAATGCTTCAAAACAGTTGAGCAACTGATCCATCTTTGTGCTCGTCATATGGGTGCTAACACGACCCAATATCCCACAATGCCACCACCACCAACACCTTTGGCTACCTAGAAAGCGGAAGAAGAAGAGGAAGATTAGAGCTCTCCCGGATTTTTTTCAATGACAGGGGAGTTTTCTCTTTCTTACTCTTTTATTTTTTTCAATATTGGGGACAATGTTTGATTTAAGTTTGGGGGTGTTTATTTGTTTTTGGTTTTATTATGTTTTTTTGTGTCTTTTTATTTCTCTGGTTTATTATGCTTTATTATTTTTTAGTTTATTTTGCATATTTATGTTTATGTTTAGGAGTCATATAAAAAAAACAAAAATATTTGCTTGAGATATTATGCACTTTAACATGATGAATCCTTATCCAATGATGAAATTTTAGTTAGGTTTATCCTGATTCTTAGGAACAACATAAGCATGATTTGATTTTATGGTTAAATTTTTTGTTAGTTTCATTGTTAGGATGTGATTTTCAACAAATTGAGCACTTAATCTCTTACTTAGATTTGCATTGCTTATTTAAAGACTGATTATGTTGATGTGAATTGCAATTATGTCTAAAACCTAGAATTTGTTTGATTCTCTCTTGAGACGAAATTCTAGACAACTCTAAGTTAAGGAAGTGATTTAGGCCATCTTTGGATCATTTGAGCCTTTCGAGCCTACCTTTATACAATAATATCCTTAGTCTACCTCTTTGAGCTTAATTGATATATATCTTTTCTTTGATTACCACATCTTTTAGCCTAGCCAAATAAGAAAAACCATGATTAACCCTCACTACATAGGCATGTGATGATATTACAGGAAACATTTATGAGCCATGTCAAATTTGGATGAAATGGTGGTGAATAAAAATATATATATAGAAAAGATTATGGTTCTTTGAAAACGAAGAACAGAAAAAAGAAAGAGAAAGAATAAATTGGTGAAGCAAAAATGAAGTCTATTCAAAGAATAGAGAATGTAATTTGAGGAAAAGACTATGGCTCTCAAAAATCTTGAAAAAAATGTAAAGTGTCTATGGATGAATTTAACCGAAATATATCCTTTATCATACCTTGACCCTAGCCTTACATTACAAGCTTAATAAAGACCTACTTGATCCTTGACTAAGTGTTAGTTTACATTAGTGGAGAGAGAGATGAAAAGCAAACATATAAGAATCTAGTACTATAATTCGTATTTTGCATTGACATAAACTTATTCGGATTGCATGCAATGATTTGTCAAGAGATTATTCACACACACACTGGAAATCCATTCAAGCATGTAACATACGATTGAATTGAATCATTAAGTTGGATTATGTTTGTGTTTTACTTTGAATTGAGATTTTGAGAAAGCTTTTGAGGAAAAATTAAGGAAATCATTAGTTAAGTGCATTCGTCTTTAGCTATGCTTTGTTTTGTTTTGTTTTGTTTTGTTTTGTCTTGTTTTGTTTAGTTTAGTTTTGCTCGAGGACTAGCAAAATTTTAAGTTTGGGGGTATGATAACTGTGAGACCCTCGTAAGCCAGAGATAACTCGGGTCTCCTATAACATTCTGATGGCTCGGAACTACACATGTAAAAGCCACTAGGAAAGACGGGCTATCATGTGGTATACATGTTGTATGATAGATTATAGAATTGGAGGTTAAACCGGGTGGTTAAGCGATTTGACCCTAAAGTAGTTTAAAATTCAGACTAAAATCGGGAAGGGAAAAAGTCCATAAAATATGATAAATTGAGTGGATATGATGATAATATACGATATAGAACCCATACCTATTATCAGAAAAACAATCGGCATCAAATTCAAAAAAAATATTCAAAAAATTTGAGTTTAAGAAGAATCAACCACATTTGTTTACAAGGAAGGATGCTAATACAGATCTCAATGACTTTTTGGATCAATGGAGTAGATTGTTCATATCATTGAGATGTTCTCCTATTTAATCTGTGGAGTTTGTCAGTTTCCAGCTTAGAAGTATAGCTGGGACGTGGTATACGACCTTGCTTAAGAGACGACGAGCTACTGATCCTCCATTAGTGTGGCCAGAATTTTGTACTGAGTTTGTTCGTAGGTTCTTACCACAGAGTGTTCGCGAGGCTAGGGCTCGCGAATTCGAGCAGCTCAAGCAGACAGAGACCATGACTGTGACTGATTATGATATTTGATTTTTTGATCTTTCTGTATATGCACCACAGTTGGTATCCACCGAGTATGATAGAGCTAAGAGGTTTGTGGATGGTCTTCGGGAGTATTTGTTTAGGTCAGTTCAGTTGACAGAGACATCTACATATGCTGAGGTACTAAATTCTACTTTGAGGTTCGAGCAGTGAGCCCGAGATAGGCAGAGTGATAGGGGCCCACAAAAGAGGCCCAGATTTGGTGGACAGGGTTCTAGGACGATAGGGTTATCGGGGCCGGTTGGTGGTATCGTGTCTAGAGGAGAGGCGTCTACTAGTGGTGTACAGAGGGACGGGGGTCAGAACAGTCAGCATAGACCTGGTGGTCGCCCTCAGAGTACATCAGCTGCTACTATTACTGGGGGAGCTTCTATCCCATTATGTCAGATTTGTGGACACCGACATAGAGGCGTATGTTGGAGATCAAATTTATGTTTTAGATGCGGTAAATTGGGGCACATGAGGAGAGACTTCCCATTGGGTTCTGGCTCACTTCCATCAGTAGTAGCTCCACTCCCAGCTACAGCTGCACTAGGGCAGTCAGCAGGATCAGTCGCACAGCAGGCTGGTAGAGGTACTCAGGGCCGGGGACAATAATCTGCCGGTAGGGGACAGACGTCAGGCGGCAGGGGGCAGCTTGAGTTTTTGCAGTGACACCTAGGGATGCTTAGGTATCCAATGCAGTTGTGACAGGTATTATTATGGTTTGTTTATAGCCTGCACATGCTTTATTTGATCCAGGTGCTACCCATTCATTTATTTGCCTGCAGTTTGTGGATATTTTGCTCAGAGATGTTAGTGAGTTAAATGAACCTTTGCTAGTTTCAACACCTGTCGGGGTAGAGTATGTAGTTAGTCGAGTTTTGAAAGGGTGTGATATTGAGATTGGCGGGGAGATGTCCATAGCCGATCTAGTGATACTAGATATACTAGAATTTGATGTGATACTGGGCATGGATTGTCTAGCTGCCAATTATGTTGTGTTAGATTGTTTCGAGAAGGTTATTACCTTCCAGATACCAGGGAAATTAGTTTTAAAATATCAGGAAGATCAGAGTATGAATACAACAAGAATGATATCGGTCTTAAAAGCTGAGAAATTGTTAAACAGTGGCTGTCAGGGCTATTTAGCCTATGTATGCGATATTGAATAAGATACCAGTAGTATCTGAGTTTCCAGATGTATTTCCAGAGGAGTTACTCAGACTTCCTCCTGAGCGAGAGATTGAGTTCTGTATTGATGTGTTGCCAGGAACCCAACCTATTTCAATTTTCCCTTACCGTATGGCTCCCTTTGAGCTGAGGGAATTGAAAGTACAACTTCAGGATTTATTGGACAAGGGATTCATACGCTCGAGTATTTCACCCTGGGGTGCTCCGATATTGTTTGTTAAGAAAAAGGATGGATCCCTGCGGCTATGTAATGACTATAGACAACTTAATAAGGTGTCTATTAAAAATAAGTACTCACTGCCGAGGATTGATGATTTGTTTGATCAGTTGCAGGGAGCTAGTTGTTTTTCTAAGATTGATCTTCGATCAGATTATCATCAGCTCCGTATACGGAGGGAAGATGTGCCTAAGACTGCTATCGGTACGCGTTATGGGCACTATGAGTTTCTTGTAATGTTTTTTGGACTGACTAACGCCCCTACAGCTTTTATGGATCTAATGAACAGGGTGTTTAAACTCTATTTAGATCACTTCGTGATAGTGTTTATTGATGATATTTTGGTGTATTCACGGACTGAGGATGATCATAGCCAGCATCTTAGGGTGGTGCTTGAGACCTTGAAAACACACCAGTTATATGTTAATTTTTCAAAGTGCGAGTTCTGGTTGAGTAGTGTAGGATTCCTTGGACATATTGTATCCAAGGAAGGTATTAGTGTGGACCCTAAAAAGGTGGAGGCAGTGCGTGACTGGAAAAGGCCTACCACCATTACTGAGATTCAGAGTTTCTTGGGGCTGGCAGGGTATTACAGGAGGTTTGTCGAGAATTTTTCGAGATTGGCAGCTCCATTGACTAGACTTACCCAGAAGGATGTCAAGTTTGAGTGGTCAAATGAATGTGAGAGGAGCTTTCTAGAGCTCATTGAATGTTTGACTACTGCTCCAGTTTTGACATTACCGACGGGATTCGGTGGATATGTTGTATATTGTGATGCATCCAGGGTTGGATTGGGATGTGTGTTAAAACAGGGTGGTAAGGTTATAGCATATGCCTCAAGGCAGTTGAAGAAGCATGAGCAGAATTATCCTACACATGATTTGGAGTTAGCAGCCATTATCTTTGCATTAAAGATATGGCGACATTACTTATATGGCCAGTCATGTGACATATACACCAATCACAAGAGTTTAAAATATATTTTTGATTAACGGGAGTTAAATTTAAGACAGAGTCGGTGGTTGGAGTTACTCAAGGATTACAACTGCACTATTCTTTATCATCCAGGTAAAGCCAACGTGGTTGCTGACGCTTTGAGCCGTAAATATATGGGAAGCATGGCTCACTTGTCCCTAGAGAAGAGGCTGTTGGCTAAGGCTATTCAGGATTGTTTGAGAAGAGGTGTTACCTTGAGTTTTATCGGGACTGGTGCACTTATTGCACATGTACAAGTGAGATCCTCCTTAGTAGAGGAAGTTAAAGCAAGGCAGCATGTCGATGCTTTTTGTATTGAGACTATAACTAGTGTGAAACATGGTAAGGACGATGGATTTCAGGTAGATGAAGAGGGAACTCTCCGTTTCCATAGTCGATTAGTAGTTCCTAAGATAGAGGGAATTCGAGGTAAGATCCTTGATGCAGCACATAATTCATCATATACGATGCATCCTGGTGCTACCAAGATGTACCGTGATCTTAAGCAGTTCTACTGGTGGCAAGGCATGAAACGTGATGTAGCAAATTATGTGGCTAAATGCCTAATATGTCAGCAAGTAAAGGCTAAAAATTTGAGACCAGTTGGTCCATTACAGAGCCTTGAAGTGCCAGAGTGGAAATGGGATAATTTTACCATGGATTTAGTAACTGCTTTGCGTAAACTAAGTTAGGATATGATTCTATTTGGATGATTGTCGACAGATTGACTAAGTCGGCACATTCTATTTCGGTGAAAACTACTTATCCAGCTAATAAGTATGCTAAGCTTTATTTGGATCGGTTTGTGCCTTTACATGGTGTACCATTATCGATTATATCAAATAAAGGTTCGCAGTTTACAGCGAGATTTTGGAGATCATTCCAGGAGGCCCTCGGTACGCAATTGTGATTCAGCACTGCTTTTCACCCCCAGACAGATGGACAGTCTGAGAGGACTATACAGACCCTTGAGGATATGTTGCGGGCCTGTGTATTAGATTTTGAAGGGAATTGGGATGATCATTTACCTTTGATTGAGTTCGCTTATAACAACAGTTATCACAGCAGTATACAGATGGCACCATTTTGAGGCACTATATGGTCGGATGTGTAGATCACTTGTTGGTTGGCTTGAGGCAGGCGAGTATCGGCTACTTGGTCCAGATATTGTGCAAGATGCAGTGCTAAAGGTTGGAATAATAAGAGAGAAGTTGATGGCTGCCCAAAATTGGCAAAAGGCCTATGCTGATAACCGGAGACGTGAGTTAGAGTTTGATGTTGATGTTGGAGATTATGTGTTCCTCAAATTTTCACCTTTCAAAGGGGTTATGAGATTTGGGAGACGAGGTAAGTTGAGTCCAAGGTACATTGGACCATTCCAGATATTAAGCCGTAAAGGTGCGGTAGCATATGAGTTAGCGTTGCCTCCAGACTTGAGCTATGTACACCCTGTATTCCATGTGTCTATGTTGCGAAAAATACATTCCAGATGATTCACATGTTTTACAGGCACAGGAAACACAGATAGACTCCCGGTTAACATATATTGAGGAACCTGTAGCCATAGTAGATCGTCAAGTGAGAAAGATGCGGTCCAAGGAAGTTACTACAGTTAAAGTTGTGTGGCAGTATCACAATACGCAGGAGGCTACGTGGGAGCTTGAGGATGAGATGAGACAGCAGTACCCCTAGTTATTTCAAACATGAGGTAATTCTTTATAGGTTAATTTTATGTAAAATTCGAGGACGAATTTTATAAAGGGGAGAGAATTGTGAGACCCTCATAATCCAGAGATAACTCGGGTCTCCTATAACATTCTAATGCCTCGGAACTACACATGTAAAAGCCACTAGGAAGGACGGGCTATCATGTGGTATATATGTTGTATGATAGATTATAGAATTGGAGGTTAAATCGGGTGGTTAAGCGATTTGACCCTAAAGTAGTTTAAAATTCAGACTAAAATCGGGAAGGGGAAAAGTCCATAAAATATGATAAATTGAGTGGATATGATGATAATATACGATATAGAACCCATACCTATTATCAGAACAACAATCGGCATCAAATTCAAAAAAAAAATGCATTAGGGGTATTTTGGTCATTTTACACCTTTTTCATTTTTAGTCTGAGAAATGGTATAAATGGACTTTTTGACTATATAATATGTTAATATGACATTTGGATCTAATATTTGGCATTAGAACGAAAAAAAAGAAGAGACTAGAATCGGTAAAATTGGAAAATTGTGACGTTATCGTACTTTTCCAAAAAAACGTGGTTCAAAAATTTTTGTTATCGATCCGAACACATGGATAGATGTTTTAACACCGAATAAACTTGAATATATTGAGAAAAGATGAAAAACGAAATCCCGAACATCGCGGTCTGTAGGACATGTGTAAAAAGTCAAAGTTGGTCAACTCTTTTGACCAAGCTTAGGCAAGATTAAGAAAATGGATAATTTTTCATAAATTTTCATCCAAAATAAGAAGACACCACGTCTTCTTCTTACTCTTTATGCCTTAGGCATTTTCTCACCAAAAACTTCATTAAAGCTTACTAAAGCTTTCTCTCTCCTCCAAATTTCAAGGAAAATACCAAATTTTGCAAGGATTTCACTAACCTATAGGTAATTTCATGTTCTAAGCTTATTTTGATATTAGATTTTGAAGAATTTGTCTCTATCTATTGTCGCAACCTAAAAAATGACGAGTCTCATCACAAGACTTTATTATTCGTTAAGCGTGAATTAAAAACAACCGAGGAAAAGTCGACTTAATTCATCTAGAAAAATGAAGGTTTTGAAAATGACCTCAAAAAAGACATGGAGTCGCCACCAATCTTTTTTAGCTAGGTGTGATCGGCCACCTATTAAAACCGGTTTTATGAAATATTTTAAAAATTAATTAAAACATTTTAAAAACCAATTTCAAGTCTGCGTTTTAAACCAGAGAAATCAAAAAAGCGGGTTTGGGAGTCGGTTACGTGCAGGGAAGGATTAGCACCCTCGCAACGCCCGTATAAATCGGTACCTTATTAATCGTGTGTTATCTCAAGTCTCGGTAAAAGTTGGTTTTAAATTTAGTATTTCAAATTAATTCCCAATTTAAAGAAAAATAATTCCATTTTTTTTATTGAAAATGATCCGGAATTTATAAATTTAAAATTTTCCTATATTCCCATCAAACGTGGCAAAATATAGAAATTTTTATTAGTTTTGGAAAATTTTCCGAACCATTCTCCTTTTAAAGAAGATATTCCATTATTAATAATAATTGATGATATCCTCCCCAGCAAACCCGGCAGAGAACTCATGAATTATTTTAACTCGGGAATATCTTTATTTTTTTGAAAGCCATTATCTTTTTTGAAAACACTTAAAATAAATGAATGTGTATATGCATGACATAAATAAAATGACATAGCAAAGTCTAAATAATATAATGCAACCTAAATGACATGACAAATATGAATTGTATGGCATATAATTTAAATGACATGGAATAAAATAATGCTATCATATAATATGCATGAAAATAATAATGCATGAACATACTATATGCTAAATAAAAATAACTAAATAAAAGCATAGGATATCATGAAATATTCAAAACCATATAATAAACCATGTAACATCAAAAAATATAAATCAAAATAACAACAATATCATAGAAATTATTATGGCAAGAATCACATATTATAAAAAATGCATGAATATAAAAATGCAATGCATGAAATGTACTTTTTCCTTTAATTAAGGAAATCCGTATATCTAAAAAGATATCCGGCTATCTTAGGAAAATATGTCAAATTAAATATTCTAAAACCAAAATACTTTGTGATTGTTTGAAAATAATTTTGAGAAGCTTGAATTAAAAATAAAAACTGGGCTAAAATTTTTTTAAATGGCTCTAATTTCCTAAGTTTAAAAAATCCGGACTTGACTACCCTTAACCCGGGACTTGAAAAACCATTTTTAGAGTTTAAAAAGGCTTAGAAATTACCCTAAGTCAGTAGCTAACCCTCCTAATCAGCCCACTCTAAGTAAATTAACCAAAACAGAAAAATAATTTTTCTTTAAATCCAATTCTGGCTCCACTGTCCAGTTTTAATCCACGATTTTTTACCCTATTTTTAAAAATTCAAAAAAATTCTAAAAAAAGTACTGGAGACTCAGAACATGTAAAACTACACGGGAAAAAATCGGCTTAATGTTCTGATCTAAGATGAATTCCTAGAAAAATCAGAGATGTACGAGTTTTGGAAGAAGAAAAAACTGCTTTGCCAACACATTTTTGCCTTTGATAAAATCATTTAAAAATCAAAGTAAAAATATTTGAAACTCATAAAATGACTTGAAAACAGTAGCTAGGACTTTTTTGAAAGTTAGATAAAAATTGGCTAAGTAAAAAAAATCACAAAGGTAGAATAATCAACTTGACAAACTTAATTTTCCACAAATGTGCTCAAGAGAGCATGACTTTGAACCATTAATTGGCTCAAGTCATTATTCAAGTGGCATGAACATGAAATGCATGAAATAATACAGCAAACATAATGCATGAAATGCATGGATTTAAACCTAAATGTCATGAAAAAATGCATGGCATTCATAAAGTGACCTAGACCTAAATGAACTTGCATGGCATTTAATGTAACCTAGACCTAAAATGCATGAACATGATAATGCAAATGTTTCCAAACCTAAAGTGTCTTGAAAATACATGGCAATACAAAAATGTCCTAATGCCTAACATGAACTTGGAAATGTGTATGGCATACCAAGATGACCTAGACATAATGGACATGGAAATGCATGATAATACAAAATGACCTAAGATCTAATATGTCATACGAAAATGCGTGGGAAACAACATGAACAAAAATGAGTACAATACTAATGCATGAACATGGCATAACCAATACACAATCATATGACATGAAGAGGCAAAGCATGAACAAACATGGTAATCACATATTCATGATACAAATGCAAACACAAGACAACACAAAAGACAAAGGGAGCCGAATGGACACTAATTTCCAAAATACTTACAGACTGTTGTTGGATAAAATACAGGTGGGCCTTGTCTTGTCTTGGAGAGTTCAGTTCGTACAGCTAACAGTTCAGATGCTATGGCTTCCCTTAGTGACAGGCTACCAACATCGAAGCACCTTTCAACAGTAAATGAACCAGATGGCTGCATTGCAAGATCCCCAAAATGTCCACGTAACTTCACAACTAATCTGCGCTTCTGTTTTGTGGAAGCATCTGAAGCAAGAAATGCTTCAATGACACGCGCTCCTCGAGCATCTTTAGCTGGTAGTTTCTCCCCCAAGATTGCATTGATTTCCAGAAGGAAATATGGTTCCTCTGTTGAATATTAACCTTGTAGTAAAGACTGGTTCAATCCCATCATATCTCTTCATAAATATTTTCATCTTCAAGTGGTAGTGACAAACTCTTGACATGCGTTGAGCTCAAATGTTCAGTTCCATCAGCGATCATAGACCGAACTATCTTCTCTATTTCATCACGAAGAACAGGGTTGTCTCTCAAGTATTGTAGTGCTCTATCTCTCCCTTGCCCCAACCTATGGTCCCCATAGCTGTACCAAGAGCCCTTCTTTACAACAACATCCGTTATTTCAGCACAATCCAAAATGCATCCCAATTTGCTCACTCCCTCTCCAAATATGTTTCAAATTCTTCTTGCTTGTATGGCCTTGAGACCTTACTCTTCTACACTCTTACACGAACCCGAAGCCCAATATCCTCATCACCTTTAACAGACTTTATCTTCCCAGTAGAACGTATTTCGAGACGAACTAGAGCAAAGAGCTTTAATGCAATTCCTCCGCTAGTCACTTCTGGGTTCCCATAATATACTCCAATCTTATATTATCTGATTAAGAAAAATTAGAGTACAACCAGCTTTAGAGGCATTTCCTGACATCTTACGTAGAGCCTGGCTCATAAGACGTGCTTGCAATCCCATTTGCTGCATCCCGATCTCATCTTCAATCTCTGCTCGTGGAGTGAGAGCTGACACTGAATCAACGCAAATTAAATCTATGGCACCAGATCTGCACATACGATCTGCAATTTCTAATGCCATTTCCCCATTATCTGGCTGGCACACAATCAAATTTTTGACATCCACTCCCAGTGCTTTTGGATATGCTGGATCAAAAGCATGCTCTGCATCGACAAGCATTGCATTGCCACCAAGCTTCTGCACTTCGGCAATGGCATGGAGTGCTAGAGTAGTTTTTCCACTACTTTCTGGTCCATATACCTCCACAATTCTTCCTTTGGGAAGGCCACCACCTAAGGCTAAATCTAGTGTCAAACAACCACTCAGAAAAGTTTCAACCAGTGCTCCAACGGCATCTTCACCATTACCATCACCAACAAAATTCCTATTAGCTTGTCCGGGGGGTTGCCTAGCAGCACGAGCACCATTTCTATCCCCTTCATCTTCTCTCTCAGCCTCCTGTCCTCCAAGCTCTCGCAAATGACGCAAATAGTCCCTCAAAGAAGTGGCTCCAAGAAAAATAAACACAATGCTAGCAGAAAGAAGGAACCCATGCAAACAATCAGTAAGAATGATCGTGGCTGAAATATGGCTTAAGAATAATCTCTGAGCTTCACCAAAACTCCTGATGAAATCCAACCGCCATATCCAAAAGGTTATGAAAGGTATAATAAGTAGCCAAACTGATAGTACAAAACTAAGGCTCAAAAAGAACTGCAGAACATGACAAGCTTTCATTGCCATCCCAACAACAAACTTCTAAAAAAGAAGCCTTGATGGAGCATTCCTAGCATACACAGGGGAGAAAGAAAATGCATGCTTGAAAACCTCGCATTGGCGAGCATTGCTGTGACTGAGCCACTGAAGAAGACAATCCTGGTGGACAAATTTGATGCTGCCGCTACACGCGCAAGGGTATTGGAGTGGATTCTCTGCATCTCCAGGGTTTCGGCAGATCCTGCAAACGTCTTCCTCTTCTTCTTCCTCCATCTCCGCATCATACTTCGCCGCTGCCGCGAACACCGAAGACGCCATTGATGATGTCGTTTTTTCTTCCTTCTCTGACGATGAGGACGATGTTGATGGCAACGGCTTTATGCTGTCCGCAATAACAGCATCTGTGGAGGAAATGGGGTTTTCACCGACCAGAGGAGGAGAAGGCGGAGCCGCCGGGGCAATCTCCATCGTGTTGAGTTGGCTCAGTGAGTTTGCGGGAGAAGGACCGTATCGGATGAGTCTTGTGGGATTTATAAGTATTTTACTATCTTTTTGTTGGTGACGACCGAGAGACTGAGACCGAGGCGAGTTTTGAGATGAGTTCCTTCAAAATTGTGCTGCCGGATTGGCCATCTTGAATATGAATTTATCAAGAGGACATCAAGTGGGAGCTGAGAGTTTTTAATGGAACCGGGTCAGGTCCTAAGATGACAGGGAGCTGGGATTGTTGGTCCATGGCAGTGGCAGCTCCCTTTCTTTTTTCTTCTTCTTTTCGCTTTTTTGCTCCCTCAAAAGAAACCAAACCAAGCTTTTTCTCTTTTCCTTTTTTTCAGCCGTCAGCCCCCCTCTCCATTTTCTTTAATCGGGCCCTTTATAACCAATTTTTAACCTAAAAATATGTAATGTCCAAATTACCTTTCCTTTATTTTCCAAGTCTTTTTTTATTTTTTTCAAATATTTTCGATTAAAAAAATTTATTTTAAAAATCTAATAAAGCTCAAGATTAAACTTTTTCACCTCGGGTTTAAATTGAATTTTAAAATTGGTAATTTTACGGTCCGATTTTATTTGAACAATTAAAGCTAAAAAAGATATATATAATTTAGAACATTTTAAAAATCTAAAATCGCGACCGTGACTTTTACAAAAATATTAAACCCGAGAGGGGGACAAATCAAAATTGGTTTTAAAAGGCCCAGACAAAATTAGGTGTCTACATCTATAAGAAATCATTTTGGCTGAAAATTGGTGGTGGTGAACCACCATGTTGCCGCCACTTTTTTCGTTACGGGAGGTGTTCCTCCGCCTCCATAAACCGTAAATTAGTATCGGATAGCTTTGAATCAAATTTAGAGGCTAAAACAAGCTTGGCTAAAACCCTAGCTTGCCCATGAGGTGGTGCCGCCACCTTTTTTGGTTGTCCGAGGCCACCGTTAGCTTCGTTGTTATTCTGTGAGCAACTTTTCAGTTGATTGTTGCTCCGAATTTTGACTCGAGCTAAGTGTAGGAATTTATTTGTAAAAATTCTTAAGTTGGAAAATTTTGAATAGCAGCTAACTAGAATAAATAATTAGAATTTGAATGTCCCATAGTTGAGAAATATTCACAGAATATCTTGATGATGCCATAGGTACTCATATTGCAGAGTTCGCCTGGGATCGCGACAAAGCCACGAAAGTGCCACTTTAACACTCTAACACAGTGAGTATTTAGGTTAATCTAGGAGGTAGTTGTTGTTTTATATGCATTGTTGATTGATATGGATATTGAAAGACGAAAGATTGCTCGGATTACGAAAATGGTAAGTTTCGAACCTTACGCGGATCAAAGGCGTAAGTGTGGAGTTGAATAATAATGAATGATATTGTATAGGATGATTGAGTATTTAAGGGTAGTTAGATATTGTAGATTAAAAGGCTATGCACATAAGTTGTTTGATAAAACATCTAAGTGAAACTGTAATGCTTTGAAAAACATAAGTAGAAATATGTTAGTATAGAGATTGTTTCCTAGCATAGTATATATATATATATATATATATATATATATATATTACTCCATGATATAAGAGAATTAATATATCATGCTATTATTGTATGGACAAGGTGATGTCCGGGATGCTATTATTGTACGATAGGGTCCGGGATGCTATTATTATATGGATAGGGTGATGCCTGTGATGCTATTGTTGTACGGACAAGATGAGTTCTGGATAATATGAACAAGATAGTCCAGGATGACATATATTACGGACTGGTATAAGTCCGGGATGTTTTGATGATAAAGACATGAGAAATTCTTAATTAATAATTGTGGAGGTATACACGTAAAATCGATTGTTAAATATTTTTGGCTATCGATTTAGGTTGGCCAATGGCCTATTTATATTCAGCACTCAGCATAGAAGATTTCATATGGGACAAATAATTTTTATAAGTCCCGAAACAATTTTTAAATATTACTTTTCGGTTAATTAGTCATACTTGATATGTCATGTTTATGCTTTAATGATTAAGAAAGGAAGCACGAAATTTCCAAGTAGTCTTCCTAATTACCTTATGCTCACTAAGTTTTTCGACTCACTTCGTTTATTTTCATTTTTTTTTAGATTCTAAAAGACCCAGCTCTTCCCAGATTCCGGATAGCTAGCTGCTCACATATTTGTGGTGAGCGGATTGACCCAGGACGTGGTAAGCAGTGGCGATGGTGGGGTACATTTTTGCAGTCACTAGGATATCATGGGTCCTCTGCATTTTGTGTATGTTGAATATATACTGTATATTTTGTAAACAGATGTAATTAAGTGATGTATGACGTATATCGATCTTAGAGGCTTGGTATGAGATGGTGATGTTCATTTTGTTATGATATAATATAAATGTATGTTTGTATATAAGATGTCATAAAGGTTGAGTCTGCTGCGGGGCATTTCGGTTACTCCCTATCGGAGGTGTCCAAACCGAGATGTCATGTGTTGATGAATTATTACATTGTGAATGTTGATGATTGAGCGGCAAACCCCCCATGTAGGGCGAGATTATGCCAAACTTTTGTTTGATTTGATTTAATGAGTATACTCAGGCTTCGGAGGCAGGGGCATACCTTGTCTCTGGCCGGTCACAAGCCTTGAATTTGGGGTGTGATGATAACTCGTATAATTATATAGTTTTTAGTTATGTTTTATTATTGTTTTGTGTCAAATACGAGTTATTATTGTTTAGTCTAATTGTGTTTATGATCTTTTATATTTTTATGTAATTTGGTGTTTTTCACAAGTTTCTTTGAGTGATTTCAGATTACTAGAATTAAGGGCAAATCCAGTTCAGTTCCAGTTCCGACACCTTTTGCCATATCAGCTATATCTCGAGTTTCACTGAAGCAATAAGGCTGAACTTTGTATCCCTGAAAAGCTAAGAGGCATATCTATCTTTTTCATGTTTTACACTTCTTGAAACGGAGTCGTTTTCCCTAGCGAAATCGACCATCAAGTTGGCTGATGTGCAATGACGTCTGTTCTGCACCGTTTTGGTATTTTGACCATATCTTCCGATCCACGTGCGCAAATGATCTGATTCCAACGGCTATGGATCCGTAACTGATAGGGGTATATTTTTCTAGAAGACCATTTTATCAGATCGAGCCTCCAACATTGACAAAATCGACCATCAAGCTGGCTGATCAGAATTGTCATACAATATGACGAAAATTGTTAGAAAAATGCACCCACCTATTATACCTACCTTTGAAATTTGTAAAGCTTGTCTCTTGTCATTTAGCCCTCCAAAATGTGTATAAATAGAGGGCCTTGGATGAGTATTGGGATACATTGATACATTGGTAGGATAGCCATTGTAATAAAATTCTCTAAGTTTTCTTTTTCTTTCCTTTCTCTAGTTTTCTTTTTCTTCTTACATTTCTTTTCATTTTATTCATATCTAGTATGTGTTTCTAATCATATTGTTGAGGTGATGAGGTGAAGCTCTTGGTAAATGCTAAGGTTAGTCTCTTAAACATGAGCTAAAATGAATCATCATTTATAAGCACTAGCATAGATAATATTTTCTTTTGGTTTAAAATCATACTTGCAAAGTAGAGATCTTGATTCATTATTGACAATGAAAATGGCACAGTAAATGCTTGGTTTCATAACCTTGATTTGTTGTAGACATATACCTTGGCATAAGGAATGCTTGGACTCTTTTTATGAGTTTTGAGGACACCAAATGAACATAATATCATATGCTATGGACGTTGGACAATTTGGACTGAATTGCTAAACCTTCCGATTGGAACCTCCCTTATGTGTGGATTTCAATTGTGTAATAAAACAAGATTAATCTTAGCATAACACCAAGAGTGGATTCTCTAACCTCAACATCCTTTCTTATTGTTTTTTATATTTTGTTTAATTTCTTTTATGTTATTTTATTTATTTTGTTCTCTAATATCTTGTTTATTTTGTTTTGTTGTTGATTCCCTAATATCTTGTTTACTTTCTTTTTCTTATATATTTATAAACTTATACTTACTAATACGCTTCCCTGTGGTTCGACCTCGGACACCCGAGAATTTATTACTTGAACATAACCTGCACTTGGGTTTACAACTCTTAATTGAGTCACCATCAAGTTTTTGGCGTCGTTGCCGGGGAAGCAATACTAAGTATATAAGTTTATAAGTATATTTATTTTTATTGGCTGGTTATACCGCCTAATTTGTATATATTTATATTTATATTGTGTATTAACTTTGTTTTATTTTTATTGGCTGGTTATACCGCCTATATTTAGTTTTATTGGCTGGTTATACCGCCTAATTTTCTATATATTTATATTTATATTGTATATTAACTTTGTTTTATTTTTATTGGCTGGTCATACCGCCTAATCTGTATATTAACTTTGTTTTATGCTTGTTTGGCGACGTGATTTTAGATCTCGTCGTTTAGTTAGATTTTATTGTGAAACTTTTTCAGGTAATCTTTCTAATACAACTCCTACCATGGCTGACAATGAAAGTGTTCATGCTGAAGATGAGAACAGACAAGTACGCACCATGCGTGACTACTTGCAACCAACTCGAAGCTCATCACCCTCTTGTTTTATTTTTCCTCTCAATGCAAACAACTTTCGTTTTAAACCAGGTATGATAGCTTTGCTTCCAAATTTCTATGGGTTGGAATCGGAAAGTGCTTACTCGTTTCTAAAAGACTTCGAAGATGTATGTGTCACCTTTAATGACCAACAATGTACAAATGAAATTGTCAAGCTAAAATTATTTCCTTTTTCTTTAAAAGATAAAGCAAAAATTTGGCTTCATAATTTAAAACCAAGGTCAATTGGCACATGGCAAGAATTACAAACTGAGTTTCTAAAGAAATTTTTCCCAGCACATAAAACTACTGCTTTGAAAAGACAGATTCAAAATTTCAATCAAAATCAAAATGAAGCATTTTTTCAGTGCTGGGATCGTTTTAAAGATTTGTTAAGTTCTTGTCCACATCATGGTTTTGAAAAATGGCGTCTTATTAGTTTCTTTTATGAAAGTTTAACTCCCGAAACTAAACAATTTGTTGAAACAATGTGTAACGGTGAGTTTCTAGAAAAAGAACCTGAAGAAGCCTTTGACTACTTAGACCATTTGGCAGATAACTCTCAAGCCTGGCACACAGATAATTCCTCTGAAAGTTCCAATAGATCTAATGTTGTTTCTAACAGAGGAAAATATCATTTTAGTCAAGAAGATGAGATAAAAGCTAAAGTAGCTAATTTGGCTAGAAAGATTGAAGCCATGGAACTTAGAGAAGTAAAAGAAGTCAAAACGGTTAAAAATGAAGAAAGTTGTGGAATTTGTGAAATCATGGGACACCCCACTTCTGAATGTCCAAACATTCCCATTCTTAAAGAAGCGTTGCATGATCAAGTAAATTCCATAAACACATTTAAAAAGCCTTTTCCTTCTCCTTACTCTGAAACGTATAACCCTGAATGGAGAAATCATCCCAACTTCAGTTGGCGGAATAATAATCATGTTCAGGTACCACAATCTCAAAAGTCGGGCAACACTTTTTCCTATCAACCTTCACGTGTACAAACCTTGGAAGAGACATTGCAAGCATTCATGCAAACACAAGCAAATGTGAATAACCAAACTTCACAGGACATCAATGAGATCAAAAACACCTTGTCCACATTGACAGCTTCATTACGCACTCAAGAAAAAGGTAAGTTTCCTGCTCAACCTCAGCCTAACCCTTCTACTCAATGTCTTGTTTCTTGCTCCAATGAAACTCAACAGGAAAATGCCAGTTCTATCACAACTCTTCGAAGTGGAAAGGCAATTGACAAAAACATTCCATCAAAAGACCAAGATCCTCTTTCCCCTCCGAAAAGTAATGGTAAGGATGATGGTAAGTCTGAACTTCTTGAAAATTTGGACAAAGAAAAAGGTATGCATCCTGCTCCTTTTCCTCAAAGGTTGCAAACAATAAAGAATTTGAATCAAAATGCAGAAATTTATGAACTTTTCAAACAAGTTAAGATTAACATTCCTTTATTGGATGCAATCAAACAAGTTCCATCTTATGCTAAATTTTTGAAGGACATGTGCACAGTTAAAAGGAAACATAATGTACAAAAGAAAGCATTTCTGACGGAAAGTGTGAGCTCAATCATTCAGCACCTTACTCCACCAAAATTCAAAGATCCTGGATGTCCAACAATCTCATGCATCATTGGAAACACTAGAATAGAACGTGCATTGCTTGATCTTGGTGCTAGTGTTAATCTTTTGCCTTTTTCTGTTTATCAACAGTTAGGTTTAGGTGAACTCAAGGAAACACCTGTTACACTTCAACTAGCTGATCGTTCTGTAAAAATTCCTCGAGGGATAGTTGAAGATGTTTTGGTTCAAATTGAAAATTTTTACTTCCCTGTTGATTTTATTGTTTTGGACACACATCCTGTTTCAAATCCAAATGTTCAAATTCCTGTTATATTAGGCCGTCCATTTCTTGCAACTTCTAATGCTCTGATAAATTGTAGGAATGGTATTTTGAACATTTCTTTTGGAAATATGACTTTAGAATTAAATGTGTTCAACACTTGCAAGAAACCTGGTGATGATTCAGAAGTACATGAAGTGGATTTCATTGAAGAACTTGTTCATAAACATCTCACCACTACCACATTCCATGATCCTTTAGAAGCTTGTTTAATTGAATGTGAGTTTGATAATGCTTCAGAAATTTCACACACTGATTCTTTGTTAAATTCTTTTCAGGTTAAGCATTGTTGGAAACAAAAACTTGAGGAACTCAGAAAAGATGCATATGAGAATTCTAAAATTCATAAAGAAAGAACTAAAGCCTTTCATGACAAGTTAATTTCAAGAAAAACATTTGATGTTGGGCAAAAAGTTCTACTTTATAATTCTAGACTTCACATATTTCCTGGTAAGTTGAGATCAAGATGGACTGGCCCATTTGTGGTTAAGCATGTGTATCATTATGGAGCAGTTGACATTGAGAATCCTCAAAATGGTAACGTATTCAAGGTAAATGGACAAAGACTCAAACTCTTTTTGGAAAATCATGTTACTCAAGAAGAGGTTGTTTTTCTTTCTGATCCTTGTTTTGAAAATAACTAGATGTAAATATAATTTTTACTAATCTTAAAAAATAAAAAAAAATAAAAAAAAAATCATTTTTTCTCGGTTAAATGGCGGATAACGGTACTCCGTGATTATTTAAGTCGGTTCCATCAGCTACCCACAAAACTGATATTGTATATAAATTTCTCTTTCAATTTCTCTTTCATTTTCTCTTTCATTTTTTTTCAAGATGGATGATATTCTCACAAGATTGCAGAAACGATTTCCTCCTTTTCCTCGAAATATTTTACTGAAGCTTTACCAAGTTCGATTTGAAAGATTAAGAATGCTTATGCACAAAGGGATTCCTGAAGACATACGTTGGATAATTGAAGCCAAGGTACGTGAAGATGAATATCTTCCTGTTTTGCATTTACCAGGTACAGGTAGAAGCACTTATGCAAAGAAGCGACGAGCAAAGCGCATGAGTTCAAATTGCCACAAATGTGCACGATGGACGTGTAACGGTAAATGTCGTTCTATTGGGATTCCGTCCTCTAATCGAGATGATAAAATTGAATTCATTAAGGATGGACTGAGTAAGGAGAATTTGGGTAATATCCAACTTTCTCTTGAGACGCATCCTAGTGGAGACGTACAGAGAGAAATTCTTGATTTATGGCCGCAATTCCAAAGGGAATGGCAACATCTTGGGAATCTGATGTTAAAAGACCCTGTTTGCCAGCTTGTAAGAAAACTGGATGGGAAGCATATCCTCGACTCATAGAAGGCGTTTAAGCCGTTTCTGGACGTAAAACCAGAGGAAGATGTGAGCCACAATCACAACTACAATAAATGACTTCTCAGCTTTTGGTTTGATTTGCAATAATTTTATTTCGGTTTAGTTTACGTGTTGTTAGATTTGTGTAATTATTCTTTTTTTTTTTTTTTTTTTTTTTTTTTGCATTGGTCTTTTACGGTTGATTTTTCTTCTCTTTTTGATTTTCTTCCTGAAATCACGCAAAAATCTTTTGTTAGGTTAACATTTTCTTCTGACAGGTCAGATACACTTTCGGCGACATTATTACTCTTGTCTGATTCACTACTCAGTCCTCTATATATTACACCATGTACTCATTCTCTTTCAGGTACTCGAAAAAGAAAAAAAAATGGAAAGCACTTCGTCCCAGCGCATTAAAAAAATTTGTGTCTTTGGAGGTGCTTATCCAGGGAAAAATAACATATTCGCTGATGAAGCCATAAGAGTTGGAGTAATACTTGCCCAACAAAAGATCCAGTTGATTTATGGAGGCGGTAGTACGGGTCTAATGGGAGCAGTCGCTACAGCAGCACATGCCCGAGGAAGTCCAGTTCTAGGAATCGTGCCAAAACTATTCACAGGTTTTTGTGGACCTACCTTGGGTACGGAAATACAAGTCTGGAGTATCCATGAACGGATAACAATCATGTACCATTCTGCCGATGCATTCATTGCTTTACCAGGAGGTCTGGGTACATTGGAAGAAATAGCTTGCGTGGCTTCTTGGTCATCTTTGGTCACAAATAAGAAACCCATTGGTTTGCTTAATATTAATGGTTATTTTAGTAATTTGCTTTCATATTTAGATAATGCTGTGGATAATGGATTCATGTTTTCAGAGGCAAGGAGAACCATAATTTCTGCTACAACCATTGAAGATTTACTCAAAAAGCTACAAGCTTATGAGTGTTTATCTGCTACGGTTGTTTCGCAAACGCTCGGAAAAAGAAAAAGAGATATGGACGAGCAAGGAGTGGATTGCACTTTGTCTTTGTGACATTATCTAACATTTTGCTTGTTGTGTCTCAGTTATAATAAGTGGTTAGCAACCTCTGCAGGTAATATCTCCTAAATTCTACCTTTAAAATTTGACATTGGGGACAATGTCATATTTTAGTAGGGGGTAAGGGACATATTCTGCTAATTTAAAAAAAAAAAAAAAAAAAAAAAATTGTTGTGTTTTAAGACATTTAGAAGTATTCATTCTGAACAAGGTCTGAGTAAGGGAGACTTGAGACATACCTTGTCAGTTTGATTTAATCTTCTTCTTCAAAAAAAAAAAAAAAAGCATGTTTAGACTTAGTGTGTTTTTTAGTTACTTTCAATACTATAATGAGATATGAATTGCATAAGTCTAAAGCAGATTTATTAGTGAGAAGATTTTCATGAGAATTGAGCTTGATATCAACCTTTTTATGAGCCAATGTTAATATGATATGTTGATTGAGAAAGAAGCATGTTTAGACTTAATCTGACTTGTATAATCATCCTTGTGAGTTTTTGAGCCTATAATGATTGATGCATTATACAAATCAATCTAATTTCTTTCGTGAGTGCTCTTATGATTACATGATTCTCTAGAACTTGCTTTAAACCGTTTGAGACTATATTGATACATGTGACAACATGAATATGATAGAGGCATTAGGATTATAACCAGAGCCAAACAGCCATCCATTATTAATGTTCTACGAGAACATCCCCACTAGTGAGCCAATTTGAGCCTACATTAAATATGATGTTTTATTGGTAACCACAACTTACACCTAGCCTAAATATGCTTATATCCTTACCCTTGTTCTAAAGATGAATTTTATATTTTGAGACATATTGCAAAAAAAACAAGGGATATTTTTATTTGAAAATTTGGGTTAGAAACAAAAGATAAGTGTGGGGGAAGAAAAGAAAAAGTCAAGAGAAAAAGAAAGGGATCATTGTCAAATACATTCCCATATTAAAAAAAAAAAAAAAAAAATCTTCTCTTGAACTTCTAGAAAAAGATGTTACAAAGTTGGTTAGAATGATGCAAAGGCTCAACATGAATATTTAGCCTATGTTATTATGTGCTTTATAAGAGTTTTGAGAAGTTTTATTTGTATGATCTTATTATGTCTCTAAAATCTATGAACTCTTTGGAACCTTTGTGATATCTTTATCCTTTTGTTCTTTAACCACATTATAACCCTTTGGCCCCATTACAACCTTGAATAAAGACCTCTTGATTTATGAAGTTGTATGATCTAAATAGTGGAGAATAGGTGGACAAGCAAGCATATGGTAGAAGTGTTTTCATGAGATTGATTGAGTGTAAACACTTTACCACTACTTTAAAGAGTGAAAATCAAGAGAGTATCCCATGTGAGAAGTTGAGATTAAGTTTGAATATACACTATTTTGATTGAAATATGTTATGTTATTATTGGCTTAACTCAAACTATTTACATTCAAGCAAGATTTTTTGTGAATTTCTTTAAGCTATTGATTAGTTTTTAAGACTTGTCCAATGATTATCTCTAATTTATATTGGAAGGATTAGTTATAATTATTATTTTTAGTTTTTCTTATGTCTTCAATGTTTGTGGGTATCGTCCTAGTAAACCCTCACGAGACTAAACTCGTCCACTAGGGACACCTAGGGGTTTAAAGGCTTGTGTCACATGCTAAGTGCCACCGTGATTTCCTACGAAAATGGATTAGATTAGATTTTCTTATTTTATTATTATTTTTTTTTTATTGAGTCGTTGCTAGGGACTAGCAACAATCTAAGTATGGGGGTGTGATAACTCGTATAATTATATAGTTTTTAGTTATGTTTTATTATTGTTTTGTGTCAAATACGAGTTATTATTGTTTAGTCTAATTGTGTTTATGATCTTTTATATTTTTATGTAATTTGGTGTTTTTCACAAGTTTCTTTGAGTGATTTCAGATTACTAGAATTAAGGGCAAATCCAGTTCAGTTCCAGTTCCGACACCTTTTGCCATATCAGCTATATCTCGAGTTTCACTGAAGCAATAAGGCTGAACTTTGTATCCCTGAAAAGCTAAGAGGCATATCTATCTTTTTCATGTTTTACACTTCTTGAAACGGAGTCGTTTTCCCTAGCGAAATCGACCATCAAGTTGGCTGATGTGCAATGACGTCTGTTCTGCACCGTTTTGGTATTTTGACCATATCTTCCGATCCACGTGCGCAAATGATCTGATTCCAACGGCTATGGATCCGTAACTGATAGGGGTATATTTTTCTAGAAGACCATTTTATCAGATCGAGCCTCCAACATTGACAAAATCGACCATCAAGCTGGCTGATCAGAATTGTCATACAATATGACGAAAATTGTTAGAAAAATGCACCCACCTATTATACCTACCTTTGAAATTTGTAAAGCTTGTCTCTTGTCATTTAGCCCTCCAAAATGTGTATAAATAGAGGGCCTTGGATGAGTATTGGGATACATTGATACATTGGTAGGATAGCCATTGTAATAAAATTCTCTAAGTTTTCTTTTTCTTTCCTTTCTCTAGTTTTCTTTTTCTTCTTACATTTCTTTTCATTTTATTCATATCTAGTATGTGTTTCTAATCATATTGTTGAGGTGATGAGGTGAAGCTCTTGGTAAATGCTAAGGTTAGTCTCTTAAACATGAGCTAAAATGAATCATCATTTATAAGCACTAGCATAGATAATATTTTCTTTTGGTTTAAAATCATACTTGCAAAGTAGAGATCTTGATTCATTATTGACAATGAAAATGGCACAGTAAATGCTTGGTTTCATAACCTTGATTTGTTGTAGACATATACCTTGGCATAAGGAATGCTTGGACTCTTTTTATGAGTTTTGAGGACACCAAATGAACATAATATCATATGCTATGGACGTTGGACAATTTGGACTGAATTGCTAAACCTTCCGATTGGAACCTCCCTTATGTGTGGATTTCAATTGTGTAATAAAACAAGATTAATCTTAGCATAACACCAAGAGTGGATTCTCTAACCTCAACATCCTTTCTTATTGTTTTTTATATTTTGTTTAATTTCTTTTATGTTATTTTATTTATTTTGTTCTCTAATATCTTGTTTATTTTGTTTTGTTGTTGATTCCCTAATATCTTGTTTACTTTCTTTTTCTTATATATTTATAAACTTATACTTACTAATACGCTTCCCTGTGGTTCGACCTCGGACACCCGAGAATTTATTACTTGAACATAACCTGCACTTGGGTTTACAACTCTTAATTGAGTTTCCATCATGTGACAATAACTCTATAAAATAGAGTTATTTAATCTTATTTTGTGCTTTTAAAATAGCTAAGTCCTTGTAGTTTAAACTATTAATTTACTATTTTTAGTTATTTTTATTTATTTCTTATTTAGTTTTATTTATTAATTAATGTCTTTTGTAGTTTTGTAGAGTCCTAAACCTAGAAGGAAAATCTCAACTCATATATGGAAAGTCCAAGCTGAAAGCAGTTACTTGGCCATTAAGTTTCCATTCTTCAGGCTTTCAACGCTCTATAAATAGGAACCGTTAGGCTTTATTTTAAGACTTCTTAGTTAGTTTTTTGCTTTAATTTTCTGAAGAGGATAGCAACCACCACCATCTTGCAAGAAGCCAAGAACAATTTTGGAGATTAGAAGACTGAAGAACTTAAACCTTTAGTTTTTTCTTCTTCCTTAATCTTCTCTTATTTTCTTGTAATTTGATGTTGGTGAAACTCCTTTGGTTATTGTTTTCAATGTCAAGCATGAACTAAATTTCTTTTCTAGGATTGCAATGGTACTCAACACATAGTTTGGATTATTTTACTCTCTAATTTGATTTAATGATATTTGAGTTGTTTATGCATTCTTGTACTTAATGCTTTTAATTGCTTGATCACTAATTAAACTGATTTGTTAACCTAAATACAACTAGAAATAGGGAGTTTAGTGTTAGACATGGACTGCATAACACATGTTTCATATTCATTTATTAGGATGAATTGATCTGTATGTAGGGTAGACATACACTTACATGTCATGTGTAATCACTTTTAGAGTCTAAGCTTAATGAGTTTCTCTTAAATTCAATTATCATAGACATATAGTTAATTGGTTAAGAGAGATATTTTTATAAGACCGTCGACAGATGCTTATAAATAGATTAGAACTCTAGGTTAACAACTCAAGATCATTAATCAAATTAAGAGGTAAAAGACATCCAAGAGAAGTGTTGAGGAAATTTGTAATCCTAGGCTTTTCTCCATTGATTTTAATCCAATTTTTAATTGCTTTCTTTATTTTATTATTTTTCTTTAATTTAATTTCAATTCACAAATTTCAATTAATTATTTGGATAAGATTAAGCTGTTTTAATTTTAGTTTTAACAAATTTAATATCGATTCCTCGTGGGTACGACATTCTACTTCACTTTATTACTTGTTTGCGATAGCGTGCACTTGCGTATTGAAATTCGACAACACCCCCCCCTAAAAAAAATTTGGATTCCACCGCAGCCTACGGATACGAATATGATATGAGAAAAATAATTAAATTACGACACAAATCATGACACAAAAAATAACACGAATACACAAATTTTTTAAAATCTATATAACATAAATTATTAACGTGTCAATATTTATATAAGTATATAACACCTTAAACATAATTATAATACAAAAAATAACACAAACATAACACATATACACAAATTGCCAAATCTAAATATCAGCTTCATTTAAAAAAATTATCAAACTATAGCACCCTAGGATTGCAAACATTACATGATTACATAGTCATAAGTTGTGTTGATGGTTATTTTTTGTGTTAGGTGATTAAAGGGAAGGAGGGTGAGGAATGAGGCAGAGCAATAAGGAATTTTCGGTAGTGAGGGTGTCTAGAGTCCTTCAAGTGGTCTTAGAAGGCCTATTTATAGTTTTGCCGACGGGCCATCGTGTGCCATGTGTTGGGGGTTAATTTGGGACAAGTGGTCAAGGTCCCACGTGGGTACTAAAATGACGGGCGACGAAGTGACAAGTGAGGCAGCTGTCGGGAAGGCCACGTGGTCCCTTGAGGTGACAAGCGTAAGGGGTCACCCGATGGTAAAGGGGTCGCCTAGTATGGCGAGAACGAGCTTGTTGGATAGCCAGCTTTTGGGTTCTTGCCCTATCCCATATGCAGGAAGGCTTCCTAGGCTTGATGGTTGGTTTGGGCCCTTCAGGCTTAAAGGGTTTAACATTTGCCCTCCAGGTGAGGTAGTGGTCATAATGTGATCATTGGCGAGCCTGTTGTGATTGTGTTGTTTGACGAAGCTTGTAGGTGTGTGCCTGTTGGCGTTTCAAATTCTTCTCGTACGACTGGCTGGTACGTGCCAATCTGTGATTGGTGGCTGAGTCGGCGAGCATTTATTGCTGTGCATATAAATAGTGGGCTTGACTTTAGGGTTCGCTATTTTGCTTATTTGCTGCTATTTTTTTGCGATTTCAGAGAAGGTCATCGAAAAATTGATTGTGGTCGTGCTGTTGATCTGAGAAGGTCGTCGAAAAGTTGATTGTGGTCGTGCTATTGATCGGAGAATGTCGTCAGAAAGTCGAGTAGGTATGTTGTAAGTTACTTATTCGTTTTTGTTTTGTTTTTGGTTGGTTGTGGTTTGTATGTCACGATCGTATTATAGGATGGTGATGAGTGATAGTGAGGGTTCGAAGAATTTAGAGGGTAGGTATTGAGCTACCGGAGTTGAGGAATCGGAGAGTGGGATGTGGGAAACGAGTCGGGAGATTGAGGAGGATTCTCGGCCCATTGGGGTTTGTGTTGGGGTTTCAAGGATTGGTTCGTCGGAGCTAAGTCTAGAAATTGAGGAGGGCGCTCAGTTTGTTGCTGCTTCTGGTGTGGCAGTGGTGGTGGTAGGGCGGTTGGTGGTGATGCTGGAGGTGTCGCTGCTCCTGCTGCTATTGGTCAAGAGGCCGTCGACGCTGGTGTCGCCGAGGAATACTGGGGAGATGATGAGCTATGTGACATCACCGATCAGGATATCACGTTCTGATGTCGCTGCGCTTGAAAGTCTTAGGCAGCAAATGGTGGCTAATAACCCTCCTCCTACTCCCTGTGAAAACACTCCCGCGACTCTTGCTCTTGAAGCTGGGAAGATGGAGGTCGCTGTTGATGAGGGTATGGAAATAGATATTGCTGCCAAGAACGCCATGGAAGTGGATGCCGTGGTTGTTGGCGATGATGTTGTGGGAGGCCACCAGGATGTTGGTGGAAATGATAGTAATGTAATTAACATCGAGGGCCTTGTTGTAGTAGAATAGGGCTGGTCTTTAAGATATAGAATTTTGTTGTCTTAAATGAAGAATTTTTTATTTTCTTTTTATATACGTTCTGTCTTATTTGGCGATGCGTATTGTGCTCTATGTGTTATCCTTTATGTATGTCATAGTGAACTGGTTAGAGGCCAAATTAGAGGTCGTTGGACGTGTCACACGATGTCGCTTGGCGAGTACATGTGCGTGAATGCTTGGGAGGGCCAGTTAGAGGCTGTTGGGAGTGTGACACGGTGTCGCTTGGCGAGCACACGTGCGTGAACACGTGGGAGGGCCAATTAGAGGCCATTGAGCGTGTTATATGGTGTCGCTTGACGAGAACACATGCGTGAACGCGTGGGAGCGCCAGCTAGAGGCCGTTGGGTGTGCGTGGATATGTAAATGGGCCAGTTAGAGGCCGTTGGACGTGTTACATGGTGTTGTTTGGCGAGCGCACGTGCGTGAACACGTGGGAGGGCCAGTTAGAGGCCGTTGAGCATGTTACACGGCGTCGCTTGGCGAGCACATGTGTGTGAACGCATGGGAGGGCCAGTTAGAGGCCGTTGAGCGTGCGTGGATGCGTAAGTGGGCCAGTTAGAGGCCGTTGGGCATGTTACCTGGTGTTGCTTGGCGAACACACGTGCGTGAACGTGTAAGAGGGTCAGTTAGAGGCCGTTGAGTGTGTTACACGGTGTCGCTTGGCGAGCATACGTACATGAACGCGTGGGAGGGCCAGTTAGAGGCCGTTGAGCGTGCGTGGACGCATAAGTGAGCCAGTTAGAGGTCGTTGGGCGTGTTACACGGTGTCGCTTGGCGAGCATACATGCGTGAATGCATTCGAGGGCCAATTAGAGGTTGTTGACCGTGCGAGGACGCGTGAGTGGACCAGTTAGAGGCCATTGGGCGTGCGTGGACGCGTAAGTGGTTATTGATTCTGACTTTGCCTGCAAAATGCAACTTCATTTCATTATGTTTTAATAGTGAAAACATACAAAATTTATTACAGGTAGTATTTTTTCAAATGGATTGCATTATAGGTCCGATATAGGATTTTCATCCATTCGCTCTAAGGCGTAGGCTCCTGAGCCAATCTTCTTGACGACCTTGTAAGGGCCTTCCCAATTCGGGGCCAGTTTACCTTGCTCACCCGCTAGTCTACTCACCTCACAATTCCTGAGGAATAGGTTGCCAATCTGAAATTGTCTATTTTTCATCTTGGAGTTATAATACTTGGCAACCTACTGAGTTCTGGCTGCCAACTTTACTTGAGCCAAATCTCTAATTTCTTCGAGCAAGTCCAGGTTTGCCCTCAGCACTACTTCACTTGAGGCGGCATCATAGTGCGCTGTCTTCAGAGTATTGATGCCGATCTCAGCTGGTATCATAGCTTCCGTCACATACATTAAGTTGAAGGGTGTTTCTCCTGTGACTATGTGGGACGTTGTTCTGATGGCCCATAGGACTCCCGGCATTTCCTCCAGCCACGCCCTCTTGGCATCATCCAATATTTTCTTCAGACCTTGGAGTATCTTTTTATTCATCGCTTCAAATTGGCCATTGGTCTGAGGGTGCTTCACCGAGCTGTGCGTGAGCAGAAACTTAAAGTTTTCACATAACGTTTTCAGCTTGCCCCCCTGAAACTGTGTGCCATTATCGGCCACGATGGTACTAGGAACTCCATATCTGCACACGATCAATTTTCACACAAAGTTTTCAATGACCCTCACTGTAATAGTTGCCACATCCTCCACCCATTTGGTGAAATATTCGCAGGCGACGATGACAAACCTTTTTTGGCCAATGGCGATGGGGAAGGGTCCCAAGATGTCGATACCCCACATGGCAAAGGGCCATGGAAAGGAGAGTTGGCTGAGCACTTCTGTCGATTGTCTAAGCACATCGACGAACTTCTGACACTTATCACACCTCTTTACCATTTCTGCAAAATCAGCCTTCATGGTGGGCCAGTAAAACCCCTGTCTCAATGCTTTTTGTGCCAACGCTCTTCCTCCTATATGGTTACCACACACTCTTTCATGAATTTCTCTCAGGACATAGTTGGCTTCCTCTGGTGATATGCATTAGAGCAAAGGCTGACTGAATGCTTTCATATACAGGGCCTCGCCAGTCTTGGTGTACCTGGCGGCCCTTGCCCTAAGCTTTGCCTATTCTTTAGGATCTTCTGGAATGGTCTTTCCTGTGATATAGTTTACGATGGGTGTTATCCAGCTAGGCTCATCTGTGATACAGAGAACTTCTTCTTCGGCTTGATAGTTTGGCACCTAGCGATGCTCCAACAAGATTTTTCCTTTTTTTCTGATCTCAACAGATGAGGCAAGCTTGGACAAAATGTCTACCCTCTTATTTTCTTCCTAGGCGACTTGCTTAACAATCAGTTTCTCGAATCTTTCTCTTAACTTGAATACTTTCTCATGATACTTGAGCAAGGCGGGTTCCCTGACCTTATATTCACCATTTACTAGCCTCGCCACTAGCTGCTAGTCTGTGTATAACAACAGTTTGGTGATGCCCAACCGTAGGGCGAGTTCTAATCCTACCAGGAGAGCTTCATAATCGACGGCATTGTTTGATGCGGGGAAGCAAAAAGAAAGCCCATACTGCCACTCATTTCCCTGGGGGTTCATTAAGAGGACGCGAGCTTCGGTTCCCTATTTTCCTGAGGATCCATCCACATACATCGTCCACATACTTTCAGGGGTGGACTCCGTCATCTTTGGCTTGTGCACCAATGTTGGGTCCGAGGGCGGTATAGGCTCGTTTGGTATGGGTGAGGGCTCTACTGGGTATTGAACTGGTGTAGTGATCTCATCGATAAACTAGCACTCAGCTATGAAATCCGCCAAGACCTAGGTCTTAATCGCCTTCCTTGGCCTGAATTCTATGCCAAATTCACTGAACTCAATGCTCCACTTAACCATCATGCCTGAACTGTCGACTCTCTGCAGGACTTCTCTGAGGGGCTGATCTGTTAAAACAGTAATAATATGGGCCTGAAAGTATTGTCTAAGCTTTTTGGCAGCCATTACAAGAGCGAAGCCTATTTTTTGTACCTTGGTATAGTTGATTTCTCCATTCTGCAACGCTCTGCTAACATAATAAACCTGATCCTGTCGAGTTTCATCTTTTTTAACCAGCACTGCTATGCCACCAGATACATGAACAAGGGGTCGCCCGGGAGCGGGTTGACCAGTAATGGTGGGGAGCACATGTACTTTTTCAATTCTCTGAATGCTTCTTAACAATCCTGAATCCATTGATAACGAGAGGCATCTCAGAGCACTTTGAAAAATGGCAAGCATTTGTCGGCTAGCTTGGAGACAAATCTGTTCAGGGCAACCACTCTACTCGTGAGTCTTTGAATCTCCCGGGTGTTTCTTGGGGGGCCCATTCCCAGGATCGCTTGTACTTTCTCAGGGTTCGCCTCGATACCTTTGCTTGATACCATAAATCCCAAAAACTTTCTTGCACCAACTGCAAAAGCACATTTGGTGGGGTTCAGTATCAAGCTATGTTGTCTATGGACCTGAAAAACCTCTGCTAGGTCTATTTTGTGCTGTTCCAAGGAGGAATTCTTTACCAACATGTCATCGACATAGACTTCCACATTTCGCCCAGTCTGGTCCTTGAACAACTTGTTCACTAGTCTTTGATAAGTTGCCCCCGCATTTTTCAATTCGAAGGGTATCACTTGATAACAATATAAACCCTCCTCTGTGATGAAGGATATCTTGTCCTGGTCTTCCGGGTTCATTCTGATCTGATTATATCCTAAAAACGCATCCATGAAGCTCAAGTATTTGTGTCCTGCTGACGAGTCTACCAACCTATCCATGGAGGACAAAGGGAAACGATCCTTTGGGCAGGCTTTATTTAGGTCGGTGAAGTCCATACACATACGCCATTTTTCGTTAGCTTTCTTCACCATTACTACATTAGCCAACCATTTCGGATACTTGACTTCCGTGATAAACCCTGCGGCGAGGAGCTTCTCGACCTTCTCCCTTACTGCTTATATTCGCTCAGGGGCGAATTTTCTTTTCTTCTGTTTGATTGGCTTGGCTGTAGGATCAACACCTAGGGAATGGGTAATGGTATCCATGTCTATCCCTGGCATGTCTGCTGCCGACCATACGAAGACATCTGCATTGGCCTGCAACATTTCTACCAAGTGTTGCTTTTTTTGGTTAGTTAGGGAAGACCCGACCTGGGTTACTTTCTCTGGGTATTCTTCATATAGGGGGATCTCCATTGTCTGTTCTGCCGATTCTACTTTATACTGGCTAGTTTCTACTCTATACTGGCTAGTTTCTACTCTGGTGTCCAAGCTTTCAAGGGTGAGGGTACTTTTATCCACCAGGTTTACCTGTGTCTCCTCCAGTTGCCCCCCAAGTTCTATTTCCATTTCCTCATATTCTGTGGCTTGCCCCTCAGTTTCTGCATTCTCGACATTCACTGTTTGTAACCTTCCTTGATGCTTCCTGGCAACCTGTATAGAAAGTATGTCACGCTGTCTTGCTGTATGTTGATCTGTTTTCATGTACCCTATTCCCATAGAGGTCAAAAATTTCACTGTCAAACAATATACTGTTGTGACCATCTTGGTTTTTCTCATCAAGGGTCGTCTAAGGATGGCATTGTCCGCCGAAGGTTGGTCAACAACCAGGAAGTTGGTCATTACTGTAAGGACGTGGTCTCCGTCTCCTATGGTAACTGGCAAGGCAACGGAGCCCTTAACATTGATGGACTGATTGGAGAAGCCAAATATGGGGCTCGCTGGTTTCAGGTCTGAGTCCGGGAGGCCCATCTTTTTGAAGGCTTCTAGCTGGAGAACCTCGACTGTACTGTCACTATCAACCAAGACTCTCTTGATTTGGAAATTCCCAATCGTGACGGACACGACAATTGGGTCATTCCCATTGTTCTCAAGAATTTGATGTCCTTTTCTGTGAAATCTACTAGCCAGTCTTCACTATGTCTTATCTATTTGTGGGCGACATCGACTGCTATCACCCTTCTAAGATGTGCCTTTCTCTTGGAGCTACTGCTCACCCATTCCTCTGTTCCCCCTATTATCATGTTGATGATCCCTTGAACGAGCTTTTTTCCTTCTGCTTTACTGTTATTCTGATTTTCCACCGATGTTTGCCCCTGCTGATCGCCTATTCTCTTGACAAACTGTTTAATCTGCCCTTTCCTAATAACATCTTCAATAGCATCCTTCAGAAATCGACATTTTTCAGTACTGTGCCCTACATCATTGTGGTACTGGCACCTTTCTTTGGAGTTCAGGCGAGCCGGGTTATCTCTCATTGAGTTGGGCGTGCCCAAAATACCTTCTTGGGATACAGCATTCAAAATGTACGCTCTAGAGGAGTTCAGTGGGGTATACTTTTCGAATTTGGAGTAGGAGGCTTTTTCTGCTCTTCTAACATAACCTTGGCTAGGGCAAGCCTGTTGATTCTAAGAAGCTTTATCTGGCGACCTTGACCTTCTACGACACGAGTCAAATCTAGACTGACTTTTGTTATCCTTTTGTCCTTGTCTATTCCCCTGAAATCTGTCTTGGCTTTGAGACTGATTTTCCCATTCAATGTTTCTTTCTGCTATCATCATCTCTTCAGTTTCAGCATACCTCTGGACCTTTTCATAGAGGTTATACAGCTTTTCAGGCTTTGCATATGTCAAGGTGTACCGCAGGTGCTCATGGCGAACACCAAAAATGAATGCCTGTATGGCCCATTCATCATGTAGATCCTTGATCTCCATTGTGGCGAAGTTTAACCGTCGAATGTACTCTCTCAGAGATTTGCTTTCTCTCTGTTTGACTACTAGTAGGCTGGCGGGGGTTTTGAAGGTCGTTTTATTGGCGAGGAAGTGGGCGATAAACATCCTGCCCAATTTCTCAAAATTGTCAATGGAGTTCACTGGAAGGAGTGGTACCAAGTCCTGGCGTGCACTTGTAATGTTGAGGGGAACACTCGGCATTTAAGGGCATCGCTTGCTCCCAGCAGGTCCATATAATTCTTGTACTAGATAAGATGGTCAACAGGGTCCTTGGTGCCGTCATAAGTCTTTTTCGGCAATTTTGCAGACATAGGCACCTGTTCCTATTGAATCTGTACCGTTAAAGGACTGGTGTTAGCACTCATCCACTCCATTTCTTTTCCTTTGTCCTTCATCATCCCATGTACCTCCTTACGCAAGGCCGCCATTTGGGCCTGGACATTTGCGCTAGCCGTCGTGATAGTATTTGTTCGAGTCCTCCTGTCTTGTGATCGCCCGACTTCTCGAACCGAGGCTCGCCTCTCAGGAGATTCATCTTGATCATTTCCCCGTGTTCTTTCACGCCCCACCTGGTGACTCCCTCGCGAGGACGAGCTGCTGCTTTCTTCTTGCTGGTCTCGGTATTGATTTTTTTTGTAGGTTATTGATTTGCTGGGTGGCTTGGAGTACAGTTCTTTGTTGCTCTGCCAACTATGCTTGGAGCGCCTATACTTGGTTCATCAATGCATGTTGCATCGGGTTTGGGTATGACAGAGGTGGTATGAAGGGAGAAAAGTTGGACGACCCCAAATGTGAGTCAGCTACTGTTGTTGGATAGCCCGAGACAGTAAATGTGAGTTCTGGTTGAGGGGTTGGTAATTCCTGGTTATCCTGTGTTAGGTCGACATCGGGTGTAAAGGTGACACTAGTACATTCTCCAATCTCGGCCTGGGGGCCTATAAGGTGACTAGCAAAGGCTCTCGCGCCCAAGAGTGGGCGACAGCCTCGCTGAGTGTTTGAGGCAGTTTCATGGACCTAGTCTGGGGTGGTGGATAGTATTGGGGAGTTGGCTGCTAGTAGGTTTTGGTAATAACCGTAGGCACGGTAAGGCTGGTGGTACTAGGGATTGGGGAAGTAGTTTTGGTGATAATTTGGTGCTGGCGAGTGGAGGGATATCCTCGAGGAGGAGAATCCGTAGCCTGTTGCTGTTGAAGGTAGTTGGGGGTTAGTGCCAGGTGCATCCGTGCCTAAAGCTTATGGGTTGAAGGTGGCAGAGACATGACTCTCTTTCCCACAAACGGCGCCAATTGTTGATGGTTATTTTTGGTGTTAGGTGATTACAAGGGAAGGAGGGTAAAGAAAGAGGCAGAGTAACAAGGAGTTTTTGGTGGTGAGGGTGTCTAAAGTCCTTCAAGTGGTCTTAAAAGGCCTATTTATAGTTTTGCCGACTGGTCTTCGTGTGCCACTTGTTGGGGCTTAATTTGGGACAAGTAGTCGAGGTCCCACATGGGTACTGAATGACGGGCGACGAAGTGATAAGTGAGGCAATTGTCGGAAAGACCACGTGGTCCCTTGAGGTGATAAGTGAAAGGGGTCGCCTGATGGTTAAGAGGTCGCCTAGAGTTGTAGGTATGGTGAGAATGAATTTGTCGGCGAGCCAGTTTCTGGGTTCTTGCCTTGGCCCATATGCAGAAAGGCTTGCTAGGCTTGATGATAGGTTTGGGCCCATCATTGGTTTGGGCCCGCCAGACTTAAAGGGTTTATCAAGTTGAAAATTGAATATCGCATATCTTATTCCCAATTTGCTTTTGTTATCCTAGTTTTGGTTTATGTTTTTATTTATTTATTTAAAGTGGAGTCAGATTCTTTTTGTTCTAAAGATTGCCAAAGGACATATGGAATGGAAGTAGGTAAGAAAACTGTGATAGCGAACGCAACTTTTTTCTTTTCAAAGTGAAGATAAACATGAATTAAAGTTTTGCTAGCTGTCAATTTATTTAGATTAAAGGAAGGTGAGAATTACATACACAAGAAAAGAAAAGAAAAGAAAAAATCATTACAGTATTGGCATGCTTATGGCCATTGTTTTGAAATAAATATAGCATGTCCATTGCTGATTCACAAGTGCAATACCTAAAGAAAACTAGATTATCCAAGTTTCCATCTTGCCTCATCATTTCTGGAAAACCCAGCGTCCCAAGTCTAGTTTGTATAAACCAAAAATAATAAAGAATCCTTTAAAGCTTTTTGTGATTTGTGGGTTGGAAACAGTGGGCCATGATTGGTCCTAATTTTCTGCTGTTGTGGGAACAAAATTTTCATTTCCAGTTGCCAAGGCTTTGTGGATTTGGATCAAATGAAAACGAAAAGCAAGGATCGATGATCCCATTGGCAGCAACGTTTTTGGGACATGGGAGCCGTTAGGGTCTTGGTCTATGTCTTTTGTCATCTTCCTCCTAACTGAGTCCAAGCCAATAATTTCCCAGTAAAAGCTTCCAGAAATCCTTGGAAATTGTGTAAAGTGGAAGAGGAATCCTCCTTCTGTATTCCTTCCTGATCCCTTTAAGGCTATTTGACAATAACCAGACATCAAGGAGCATGTAATGCATTTACCAAAGACTCTTGCTTTGGTGCCTCTCCTGTATTTTTCCACCGATTTGCATCGTCCCTTTAGACTGTAGAAGATACTATAAAAATGGGATTCGAATTCGATTCATATTTTGTTTTTCTCGAACGTGAACATTTGATTTAACAGTTTAATTAGTATCCATCATTTTAAAAGTTGTTAAACATTCAACTTAAAATCAATTGATAATAGATAAAGAGATACAATCTGAATATTAGATCATAAAAAATTTAAAACTTAACAAATGAGAGATAACACTATTTTAAACAAGCCCCATCACATGTAGGCAGAAACAAAAAAACCTATCACGTGACAAATTGAAAAAGAATAATAGGTAAGAGCAAGATGCAAAAATAACGGAAGAGAACATAGGTTTTGATACAATGTTAAATATTCAACCTAAAATTAATGTGTAATAACCAACTCAAATATTAGATTACAAAAAACTTTCGGATAACACGGCTTTAACAAAAGTAATAAAAAGCACTTGAGTTAGTCTGTTAGGGCGTTAATCGATCGGAAGATTTCATTGCGTGGTGGTAAACATATTCTTTAGCAATAGAATCTTGCTGGTTTTTTTTAAACTCTGTAAACTCCTCTTCCTAATAAAAAGTCTATTTACTTGGGGAAAAAAAAAAAAGAGTTAAGTCTGTTAGGGGACATCCGATACCATTGGAACGATATACAAAGAAAATGCATGAATTAGATTTACCCAAGTTTAATGGTAAATTTTATGAGTTGTGAGTGAGAGTTATGGGTCATTCTAGCAAATCTAGCTAAGGGAGTATTAGGGATTTAAGGCTTTCTTCCCAAAGAGAAGAGAAGAAAAGGAAAGTAAAATGTACGGAGCCAATGTAAAATAAAGAAAGAAACAATCAGGATCTGCTAGATTCCTTTAGGTTACCAGAACCATTGGAGCCTTCTCTAATTTCTCTCTGCCTCTCCTTTAAAGGGTCACTATAATAAACAGAGAAATAATAAATTGTAAATGATTGAATTCAAGCTTTATTCTATCTTCTTCTACACATTTTTATAAAGAATACAAGAGAATTGAAGGTAACTAAGAAGTAGCAGAGAGTTGGGCATCCGGGTCTTCGTTGTGGAGTATTTTCACATATCCTTTCTTTTACTGCCAAACAGCCAAATCCTGTACTCTTTGTTCCATTGGTAATTGATTTTATAAAAAAAATAAAATAAAATAAAAATTGAAGGAAATCAGTCGAAAAAGGTTAATACCGACAGATTTTTAGTAGGTAAATGTAGTCATTTTCATGGATTTCCGTTGACAATACATTTTTCCGACAAAATTTCATTAGAAAAATGATTATTTTTAACAGATTTTTGTCGGCAATGATGTAATTTCTGACAAATTTTCGTCATCATTTTTTTGGCGATGGACTTCTGACGAGAATTATGTATATTTGGAAAAAAAAAAATCATCGAAAATTGTTGATTTTATAATAATATATATATTTTTAAATGTATGCCTTTTGTTTTTAAATACATTTAACACAGCATCCGAAATATATCACTCCAAATCTGCAATAACTTTATCAAATATCCAATTCTTCGCTAATACATATAATCCAAATAAACATCCCTAATATACTATATAATGAAATGTCTAGCAAATTTATTACATCCAAATATCCAATCACATCTATCAAATTCATATATCCCAAAAAAAACATTCAATTCCATATCCAATAGGAATGCAATAGGAAAATAGGAAAGCAAAATATCCCAAGCCCAAAATCCTATCGGAGTCAGTCCCATGGACTCATGTTCACGAGAACCCTAGCTTTTGAGCCACTTTCTCAAAGTGGCAGACCAAAATTTTTCCGTCCATGTCCTTCATTTCTTTCAAGAAAATGCTCTCTCTATCGGCAGGAGCAGCATTGGCATGTTAGAAAGCATAAATCATTTTTTTTATATAAAAAATGTCGTAGTTTGGAAATAAGAAAATGATTGCAGACGATGAAATTCGAACTTTAAATATGTTAGCTAAATATTATTTTTAAAAAATAACTGAATGAATTAACTGAATTAAATTCGAATTCGATAAAAAGCATAAATCTAATGTGGAAAAGGCTTGACAAAGAGCCAACTTTTCCCCCATTTTATTAAACTGAACTTTCACACATCAAACATTGTAAGTTGAGAGATTAGATGCTCTCTCTAATGGGGGTGGTAGGCTAGTAGCACATAGTAGCCATGGTTAACGACAATATCTATAATTGGGTCCCAATGATCTTAATCTGCTCGTTTTCACCTGATATTTAGAACTACATTTATCTCTTTTTTTTCTTTGAGGAATGATGGAAAAAGGAGCAGGCAAATATATGGTTATGTTATGATAAATCTTTTCACATGACTGCAAAACCAACATTTTATAATTAAGTTATAACCTAACCTAATCTATATTGAGTGTATGATCCAAGATTTTTTTTTTCTTTCCGAAACGCTTGAAAATCTAAAATAATCTCAATCCAAATTCGTTTACCCTTGCAGTATTTTTTATCAACTCCCACAAAATTGGAAATTATAGCCTTCCAAATTAACACCAAGTTTTGTTTGAAACCTTCATGTATTAGAGAATAATTGCTCAATGATCTAATGGATTTTTTAATCTTAATATAGCTAAAAAAATTTAATTACTAAAATATCGTTATTGGATTTTTTAATCTTAATATAGCTAAAAAAATTTAATTACTAAAATATCGTTATTTTCAAATTATTTTTCAAAATTCATTTTTTTTAACCAGTTGGAAAATCGTCATGGCTCATGACGATTTTCCAACGGTAAATTTTATTATTTTTTTAGAACTAAGTTGGAAAATTGTCATGGGCCATGACGATTTCTCAACTAAAACTTTAAAAAAAAAAAATTAATTTTTTACACTGAAAAATCGTCACGGTGGCGATTTCCCAAGGTGAAGAATTCTTCACCTTTTTTTTTAATTTCTTTTAATTATTAAAATTTAAATAAAAATTATATAATTTATAATTTTAAAAAATAAAAGATTTAATAATTTTATATATAATTTTTATTCCATGGTGGTAAGTCCTATCCGGTAAACCCGAATCGTATTTATATAATTTTTAAATTTTTTAAATTTTATAATTTTTAAATTTTTTAAATTATAAATTATATAATTTTTATTTTCGGGTTTGGACAAAGGAAATAAAAAAAAATTTTGGGTCTCAGCCCGACCCAGTAAAATATGAATTTTTATAAATGATGAATTTATTTCCTTCTTAAAAAATGAATTTTTTTTTATAAATAATCAAGAAAAATTACCATGGCTTACCGAGCAGGGCTGAGGCCCAAAATTTTTTTATTTCCTTTGCCCAAGCTCGAAAATAAAAATTATATAAATTTTAATTTTAAAAAATTATAAATTATAAAATTTAAATAATAACAAATTTAAAAATATTAAAAATTATATAAATACGATCCGAATTTTACTGGGCCGGACTTATCACCATATGATAAAAATTATATATAGAAATTATATAATTTTATTTAAAATTTATCTCTTCTGCCCAAGCAAAAAATAAAAAATTTATAATTTGTAAAATTTAAATAATAACAAATTTAAAAATTATATAAATACGATCTAGGTTTACCGGGCCGAACTTACCACCATGTGATAAAAATTATATATAAAAATTATTAAATATTTATTTTTAAAAATTAAAAATTATATAATTTTTATTTAAATTTTATTATTTAATAATTAAAAGAATTAAAACAAAGGGTGAAGAATTCTTCACCTTTGTGAAGAATTCCTTTGGGAAATCGCTATTTCAACTTAGTTTTTTTTTTAAAAAAAAATTACTGTTGAAAAATCGTCATAGGCCATGGCGATTTTCCAACTGGTTAAAAAAAATGAATTTTGAAAAATAATTTGAAAACAATGGTATTTTGATAATTTAAAAAAAAAAAAGCTATATTATGAATAAAAAAACCAATCTAATGAGCAAGAATAATTTTTTTTTAAAAATGAAGAAAAAAAATTTATTAGAGAGAAAATAGTAAAGACAAACTTACCCTTAAAATATAATTTTTTATCTTTCATCTCTTCCCTCAATCGTGTTCCTCTCTTTCTCTCATTTTGTTCTTCTTGGTAGTTCTTCTCAGACTTGCCTTAATCAAAATTGCATCCTCTCCAAAGTTATCATCAATCCCAAAAAGACGAGTCATCTACCATGATGAGTTCTAAACTTCACATAAAGAAAATCAACTAAAAATTGATAACTCTGTGAACTGGCATGTTTGCTATGAAAAGAATGAATGTAATAGATCCATGCCATATAACTTTTTGCAAAAGGTGTTTGCAAAACAATACTGTAGGAAGTGACAAAGGACAACAAGATAAAGTTCAGATTTCTCATAAAACCAGAGAAACGAGAAGGAGGGAGTGAGGAAAGAAAGATTTAGGGTTTTTTTTTAACTCTAAATGATTCAAGAGTAAAAATATCTTTACAATTTCTTTAATAATAATTTTTTTTTTATTTTTCTTTTATAAATTATTATTAATCATTATATCAATAAACAATTATGGTACTATGATACTGTTAATAGGGTGTTTTTTAAATTTATCCAAAATACCTCAAAATAAATCTACTTTTGACAGCATCACCTGAAATGGATTCTGACGTTAATGGATGAGAGATTGTGACAAGCCGAGCATCAAAACACAAAGAAAGAATACTGTATTAAAAGGAAAAAAAAAACAAGCGTGCTTAGTGGAGATTGCTATTGATCGGTCGCATTGTATTTTAAGATAAGTATTGAGTATGAAAATGTATCAGACATGAATATATTTATTTTTTTAAAATATTTAAAAATTATATTTTATATTTATATTCGAATATTTATCATATACGAATGTTGAATATAAATACTTTTAAAAAAACTGAAAATTTTCAATAACATGTTGTAATAACTATTTTGCCATCCTATTTTTAAGTGCAGGTTGGTAAATATTTCCACTGTAATTGGACGATTTAAAACTCTCCAACTTGAAGATCTCTCATTCTTCTTTACCTACACCGTCGCCAATGGAAGAACCCAATTTTTTAAGCTATGATGGAAATTGGGTGTGAAAATTTTACAAAATCTGTTAATTGGAAAGCAAAGGAGGGCAGACTGGGCCTCTACACAGAATTCAGACTAGGTAAGCTTTAGAGGTTTCTTAGCTGCGGCCCATTCCGTCGGCCTTAAACTTTCAAACCCGCTACAAAATTAACAATTGAACAGCTTAAATTCAATTCAATCACAGACCGGACCTGACACCCAAGTTTGTGGGTTAAATGCTCAATTTCAGACTAAAATTACACATGAATGAATTAGGATAAACTTTTTATTTCAATTTATTGAGGATTCAATTTTTTTGAATTGTAATAAATAAAAATTTATAACTGTGTTTGTCATACACGTACCAGATAATAATAAAAAAAATCCAAAAACACAAAAAATTTTGAAAAAAAAAATCCAAATAAATAAAGTCAACCAATTTTTTCTTCTTCCTGACAACGTCTTTTACTTCATCTTGAGCTTCATCTCAATGACTTGAGACCCTACGAACCAACTTGAAAATGACATCATAATATAGAATTGGTTCCATTACAGGATCATTTGCCATTACTTATGCAGCTTATCAGCTTGTTGCTAAGAATTAGATTTTTGGACAGATTACACCTCACACTGTTTCAAATAAGGAATAATGAGAAGATATTGACAAAAATTTATGTGAAGCAATACCAAACTGTTTTTTTACATCTTTCAAGATTCATTAAATATTGAGACCTAATAAATTGTAAGGATGACGCAAAGTGCTTGCTAATAAAAAATAAATAAAGTCAGATTTCATCTAAATACAGAAAAAAAATATATCTCTAATTTATACATAATTCAAAAAAACCCTTATTTGAATCTGAAACTCCAAATCCATTTTCATTTTCATAAAAAACTCAAAACCCGTTTTCATTTCTTTGGTTTTCATCCCAAATTTGTTTTTGGGATTTTTTGGGTGAAGAATGATTCATGAACACAAAATCAGACTGGATTTCGGTTTTAACTAGAATCATTTTTCACCCAAAAAATCCAATATCAAATTACTAGTAGTACTCTATAGCAAAATCAAGAAACCCAAACAACAATAAACAACATAATTGAAACTAAAAAAGAGAAGGAGACGAGATTAACAAAAAAATTTGGGTTGCTCAAACAAATTCTACAAACCTTGAAAGCCCAACTGAAGAACAAATGCTTGAAAAATTCTGAGACATTAAATTATTTCATGGGTGTTAGTCAAAATAAAATTACTTTGTGGGTGAGAGATAAGCATGAAACTGATGGTTGAGATATAAAAAGTTAATAAAAAAAAATTTAGACTAATCAATTTGGAAAATGGAAGGATATGATTTTGAGAATTTGTTTTCGTTTTCGATGTTTGTTTTTCGATTATAATGTTTATTTATTTATTTATTTATTTTAAATATTTAAGAATTATTTTATTAACTAATCACTACAAAAAATGATACTTTTAAGGGCACTATTTAAGTGAGGTTTGTAAGAACCGCCTGCCATTCTTTAATGACAAGTTTTCACTGTCGTAATATAACCGCCATGCTAAACTATGAATTTTAAGGCACTATATAGGCCATGATCCGAACTAAATTTGATCCAAACCTAGAGTTATTGTGTTTTTACAGTCTGAAATTAATTAAGAATGAAAAAGAAAATCTCTGCAATTTTTCTCGCTCTTTTCTCTCCCGAATTCCTCTTTGGCTCTTTCCTCTTTGCTGTTGCTTTAAATACTTGTAAATGAATCCTAAATCTCATATTATATTTTTAGAGATTTTTAATCTTTCCTCTTTGGCTTTTTCCTTTCTCGAATTCCTCTTTGTGCTATTCTCTCTCTTTTTTAGAAATTTTTTATATGTTTGTTAGGTGAGAAAATGAAAGGAAGAGAAGAAAAAAAAATCCAAATTTATAGATTTATATGAGGAATTTTCTGTTTGATATTAAGCATTGCTCGATTTTTTTTTCATAGGTTAAACCCAGTTCAATCTATCTTTTTCACTGCAGAGCTTCTTCCTCTGTTTTCAACTTGATCCATTGTTTCATTGCAAGGTAGTGAAAGGGTGCTATTGACAAGGCAAGTGTGGAGTCTATGAGGTTATTTTCTGTGTCTGGGATTTTGGTTTTGACACTCATGGCACCAATGATGTCAGTGAGTGGTGGCAGGGGTTTGCAAAGATGCAGCTTTCCGGCAATATACAACTTTGGGGATTCGAATTCGGACACTGGGGGATATGCTGCGGCACTGGCAGAAGATTCCATCACCATATGGTGAAACTTTGTTCGAACAACCTTCAGGACGAGCTTCTGATGGTCGTCTCATCATAGATTTTATAGGTCAGTTGGTTGTTATATGCCGTGGCCAAAAAAAAAGGACTACTATGCAAAAGAGACTGCAATTACGATTCTTTCCATTAATCTCACATAAGTCAATCTTAAGGGCCTAACAACTTAGGATCCTGGGGCATATCTGATGTACAATATTTGTCCCATGTGACCAATGAGAGAAGATTGTTCTGTCACATTAATATGATGTCAGGTTCCCTTAGTTGGTTAGTGCAAAAATCCTAGCTGCTTAATGTTAGCAGTAGCAAATTTATGTATAAATGACATTTTTCAATTATTCCCTTATGCAGCTAAGAATCTGGGTTTACCATATCTGAGCGCCTACATGGACTCAATTGGGACAACTTTCAGGAATGGTGCTAATTTTGCAATCGGAGGTTCCTGCATTCAACCGGCCTGCATGTAGTCTTACAGCCCTTTCAACCTTGCAAAGCAAATTTCTCAGTTCATATACTTCAAAGCTCGCACAACTGCTCTCTACAACTAGTAAGTTTCTTTTTTTGGATAATTGGCAACTAGCAAGTTTCATTGCAGCCTTCAGTATGTATAAATATTTAATCTTCTTTTGATGCTACTAAGATAGTCATAACATTGCTATGACTTGTATCTCTCTACATTAGTATTGTTAAATCTTTTAAAATTTATCACTCATAATGTTTTGGTGGTTTCCCATTAGTTTGGAGTAAATATATCTATAATCACGAGTATCATACAGTGATTATGCAGGGCTTCAGTTTGAAAATTCATGTGAAGGAATGTTTTCCAAGCTGACCAATGCTTACTGCTTGGTTGCAATTGGAGGGTCAGAAAACTTCTACAGGTAAGCCTATCTTCTACAGTTCTTTTCCCTGTTTTAATTAATGTATTAAGGTTGTATTGGCACCTTGCAGTGCTTTTGAGTCAAGAGTTAGCAGATGTCATTCCAGTCAATAAGACCTCTATTGCTGGCACTAGAATAATAAGACAACTTTGTGCTGATGAGAATTTTTTAAGACTTTCTTGATCTTTATCTGAGGTGTGTTGATAGATGCCTCTGACTTTGGTTAATGTGAGCTTGCTTTGTTTTGACAGGAAATAAGAATGGGCTTCTTGTCCCCCACACCACCACAGATCAAGGTAATTTTTTGAGTTATCTCAAAGTATGAATAATGTTAAAAGTTGCTTCTATTGTTAGTAGTACTCGGCAGGATCTAAGGATTGGCAATAGTGCAATGTATGATTTGGTTTCCTAGTCTTTGCTTTTACTTGAAGCTTCCTTGTTATATTTAAATCCCATCTATTTAGAAATGCTCGTCCTTAGCTTGTTCTAAGAATATCCAAATGACATGGTTTGTCTTTCAGCAGATCTTATCAAGAATATGAACAATTAGTAAACCTAAGTTCAATTTGAATAAAATATCTGAACAGGGTCAATAGATTAAGAGTATGGTACAGGCATTTTGATTGATTATTTTCTTTACAAGACGGTAATAAAGCCTCAATTTCTAAATGATAGCCTACTCTTAGAGATATTTCCTCCTTTATTCTTTGGTTGGTGTTTGTTCTGCTAGCTTGTTTCCTCCTTGCTAGCCTTCAGCAAGCCTATAAATGTTTTTCCTATGAAGTAGCTTTTCCACCCTTTATGGCTGTATCATTTTAACTTCTGATATAGCTGTTAATAGTTCCAGTCTTTACTGATTTGTTTAATCAATTTTCCACCCTTTGCAACCTGAATTTGGGCTCAGGAGTCAAGCCTATTTGAATCATTATTATAATTTATAAAGTTTTTATTGAGCATGTATTCGCGTGAGGGTTAGTTAATTGGTGATTAAAGTTGATTTTTAAAATTAGCAATATATTTTTCCAAAATATATATCATGATAATTAAGCAAAATGTGCTAGACCAGATCAACTAAAAAGTCTAATTAATATTGACCATCTTGTTATCAACATTTACCAATGAATATGAGATGAGATGTATAGAACTTAGGAGTAAAAAAGAAAAGGGAACCTGTCATTTACTGTAATAGGGTTATTTTACTCGGCTGTCATTGTCACCAAAACCTACTTTGATGTATTTGTGATATACTAACTTGGAACACAAAATCTGTCATGTTGTTTAAATTTTGTGACAATAAAGTTGATTGTTGCAGAACTTGGAATATCTGCAGAAAAACCTAACCTCTCTGTGTTGTTGAATCATTTTTATTTTTAATGACTATGTATATGTAGTTGAGGAAGAGAAGGCTAAAGTCTGCTAAGGAACTTCTTGGGAACAGAGTTAATTAGTAATAGTTCTATAAATGGAGACTAGGATGGAATGTCTGCTACGGAATTTCATGTTTGCTCTACTGTCATTTTTGAAACATTTACCACTCTTATTATAAACGGAGACTAGGGTGGAATGTTAGACTTCTTGCAGTAATTTACTGTGAAACAGCTACTATTACTCTTGTTATTATACATAAAAATGTACGTAAACATATGTAATAATGAAATACTTGGTACTATTGTGGTAATTTAAAGTGTCAAAAAAGTTTATATAATAAATGTATAATATTTATATAAAAGATTATTTTTAATGTCAGTTTAAATTGTTTTTAAAGGTTATTAACTTTTAAGAACAGTTTTAAGTGTCAACATAGTTTATTTAAAAAATATGTAAATTCAATGCAAACATGATTTTTACCGACACCTTAAAATGTTTGTAAATACTTTTTATATATGACGGTTTAAAGTGCCGAGAAAACTCATGATGACAAATATAAGTACTATTCCGACATTAGTGGTCAGACCTGTCGGAAAGTCTTCATCGGCACTCGCCTAACCGGCGGTCAAAGAATTGTCGGTGATAATAACAAGGGAATTTTTTGTGTCTTTTACCGGCACTTTTAAGTGCCGGTAAAGATAACTTGTGGAATTATTATCTCTTGCCAGATGACTAAAAAAATTTACATGTCCGCATCATTTTTGAAACTCACCAATTTTTCTGATGCATGTCCGTCAAACACACTCATAAGTTCCTATAAAGTTCTTATATGTCACAACTCAAAAAGATTAAACATTTAATAGACTAAAATAAAACTTTTAACCATGATCCACTTATGTGCTAATAGGTTTGGTTTCAAATTGAACATTTAGCCTAGATTTGTGCTAATTGAATCTCAAAGTTAGATCTGATAATTTTAGACACGATATGATTACATGACACAAGGAATATAATTAAAACAAGATATAAAATATGACAAGACGTATCAAAATTTATATAAATATATAATATTTTAAACACGATTATAATTTATAACAAAACAAATAATATGAATACAATATAAATATACGAATTGTTATGTCTACTCAAAGTCAAAGTCCGATGAAACCAAGCTTTTTTAGGTGAACGAGAACAAAGAAAAACCAAAATTATCTGAACCCGAACCCCACTCCGCTCGACCCCTTTTTTTGGGTGAAGAACCCAACTCGACCCGTTTAATGAAATAAACTCAACAATTATGTAAACCATGGCTCAATTTTCCCACATGAAATAAACTCAACAATTAATTACTAATTGGGTTCCTATCATGACCCATTCTCTTTAATTGACTAATTAATTAATTAATTTCAATCCAATTAACATTAATTATTTATATTAGATTGGACCTAATTTAGACTTTTATAACTAAATTCATTAGCCTAAATTCTATGAATTATTTTTTATCTCAAGAATACTATAAATTTTTTTTTAAAGGTAAGTAGACCTCTTATTCCAGATACACGGTATGTAGGCATTAGTAAAAATAGTGGTTATTCTAATGATAATTTTGCATTGCAGCTTAATAGTGATTAGAACTCTAATGATTTCTTTGTATATTAGTTGAAGCCGTCTTATTTTCTTGGCAATGGCATCACTGTAATGATTTAAGCAAAATTGAAGTCTAAACTCTTTTGTTTTTCGGCCATCAATCAAAGAATCAGCATACAGAACAAGTGACTACTACAGACTTGAGACATTAACATACAGAAGCTCTATATTTAGCCCCTTCAACTAGAGATACCTATTCCTAACGAAGAGCAGGCAATCCATCCATATGGAGAATGAAGACCAAAGAAGATGGGATAACCTTAATTAGACATGTTTATGCGCCGGGTTATTCATCCAAACCCCAAGATTCATTCAATATTTGAGAGAGATTGAATAAAAATATTACGCATGTTTTAAAAAAGGGCCGAACTTTGGATATAACATTTTTGGCTAAATCCAATCTGATTCGTTTTACTATTAGTTATATAATTTTTTTTTATTTTTAAAAACGATCCAAAGATCGATCATTTTTTAAAGAAGAATCAGTCATTTTTTTAAGAAGAATCAATCTTTCTATGTATAAATTAAAACTAACCCATACAAGTTTGAGTAATGTCTTTATATAAACAAACCGAATCTAAACATAAAATTCTACTTATATTTTAGACCGATTCGGACTTGAACAGTTGCAAAATTTCTTAATATCCTATCCTATATGGATCCAACCTGAAACCAACCCATAAACAGATTTAGCCTTAACCATCCCTTATGCAAATCCCCTTCAGAGCCTGGGAAGCAACCCAGTCCGCTGCCTTACTGGCATTCCTCATTATCAAACGAATATTTTTGTTTCCAACATTTTCTCTCCCTTTCTGGCTTCCACTGTCAGTCACCTGAGGACAATTACTTGTTGTTGAGACAGATGTCGTGAATGTAAAGAAAGAGAGCATGTTTCACATGTATCGTGGATCCACATATAATTAAACAAACAATGGTGATACTTTCAAATAATAGCGGACAATGCATTATTATTGTTATTATTAGTCTAAATAAAGAACTTATCATGATGAGAAAGATCTGTGTATACTGCAGCAATGCTCAATTTTAAGGCACAATAGTTTTGATTTTGACACAGAAATAATCTTGGCTGCTTTCTATCATTTTTAAACATATGCATAGGTAGACCTCGGATCAAGCTTACCCTGGAAAGTGAATGAATCCGGCTTCAATTCCCTCTTAGCTGTGTTCTTGTTCTTGTATCTCACTGGAGTTCATGCCAGAAAACCCCCCATTCATCTCAAGTGCACCTGCTAACTCAGATATTTTTGTGATCCTCTCTCTGTACCTCATCAGTTACCTCTGAGGGGCGAGCCACTGACTGATCATCAACCAATTGTTCTTGTGTATCAGTTTCTTTCTGATCTGATGATGATTTTTGCCGTCGAATGGCTTCAGCTGCTTCTGGCATTGCCACAGGTGGTGGCTGGGGAGGAACCCACATGCGTTGAACCGGCTTTTCATTGGTTCTCACCCCATAAGGTCCAGCCTTAAGTTCATCTTCATTTTCATTCTCTGTGATTCCGACTTTTTTTTGTTGCCACCAAGGCGTTGCGGTCTCATCTTCGACCAGATAGTTTAACCCATTGTATTGTACTTTTTGATTCAAGCCTTCACCACTTACTTGAGACTGGAGTAACTGGCTGGAGCCATTTTCGGCCTCCCAAGGCTACTCATTAAATGGAAAAAGAAAAGTCAAATTTGGACAAATGAAAGGTGTCTTCGCATTACCTTTTATCAGTCATTTCTCAGCCCAAAAAAGCAGCACCAATATTTTCAAGGATTCTAACATTTTAATGGCATGATCCCAGTGGCAATTTAAAATCACCCCAAAGAATAAAACATGATGTTCAAGATTTGACTAAATTTCAATTGACCCTCCTTAGAGCCTGAGATGCAGAAACCAGGTGCAGAGGGGCCACCTTTTTCCTCCAAAAACTAAATCAGTAACTATTTGGTAAATAAATTATTTATGGCCCCATATAGGGTGACGAACAAACTCTTCAAATATCATACATAAATATTCAATTTTTCAAGATTTTAAGTAATTAACCACATTTAAGTGGAATCCTAGTAGTATATGAATATAATGCAAGAGGGAAATGATCCAAAAGATTAAGGAAAAACTCTAAACATACCTTAGTTCTTGGTGCTATGTGCGGATTTGATGGTTGTTGGTTAGGGTTGGGAGGCATATCATTTATTTCCTGCATATGAATCAGAATTGACAGAGTTACCATTGATGCAGTAAACAAGCTAATAGCAACATAGAAATGTGAACTAGTTTACTCTGATATTTGAAGGTTTCTCCCCTCTCTGGACCATTGCCATTATCTGCAACACAGTTACAAGTTAGCAAAATGTCTTCAAAACCTATCCAAAAATATAATATTTGTTTTGAAACTGTTAGAAACGGATCATAAGACCAAGTAAATTAAATAATGAAACTCGGTCACAGCTTGGTCTAAGTGAATTAAGGATGGCAAGTAAGTAGTGCAATGGAACATTTATTATACTACTTCTTTTAAGAATGTTTGAGTAGCAAAAAGAACAAGAGAATTACTACCTCCATATAAGACTTTGGGTGAGGTGGTTCCGCAGATGCAGGTGGCGAGGAAGATCTCACTGCATAGAAAATCCTAGTTATATGATGCAGGAATTCAAACCTTTTGACAGACAACACAACTAACTTCCATAATATGAATCACAGAAAAATTACCTGAGCGCACATCAGCATCCGCCTTTCCATTTGCATAGGATTGCTGTAAAGGCATTTATTATTTAGCAATAACTCATCTTGCACAAATCAAACATGGATCAGAGAATTTATTTTCCAATACAGATACGAAGCCTTCAGAGTTAACATTTAGTTTCAGCATACCTTCGTACTTGAGGCTGATACTCTATGATCTTCACGATCAACAAATGTTCTGCCAGAGCTATTAGCTTGTCCTGATGGTTAGACAAATAAGAGAATTTAGTAATGAAGTTAAACAACTCACCAACCACCATTTGGATGTCTTATGCGGAAATCTAAATTACACTCAGGTACAGGAAGCCAATAATGCCATCTAAATTAATTTCAGGAGGTGCTCCAAGGAAGCAGTATGCTAGCAGTACCAATGAGACTAAATGGAATTTTGGATGTTATCAAATGCGAAGCAAAGTCAAGTGTAATAATCATATTATTACAAGGGCTCTCACTAAGCATCAAAAATACAAGCAGATAGCTTGCTGAGTAATTAAGCTAGGTTAAGTACGTAATTGCGAGGCAAAATCTTTAGTACACAAATAATCTAACATTCAAGCAAAAGCAATATCAAATTATTCATAGCAACAAGGGGAACAGAACTCTTCTTCCAAGCTGTAACTTCTTAAGAAACCTCTGTTACTCTTTTGGGCTCCTTACGTCTTTCTCTCATGTGCTAAGTTTCAACATTACGACAAAATTAGCTTTCTAAACCACTGCACCCATAATAATCAAAGAATTGGACTTTTATGAAATACTAAAAGCACGGAGGACCATACGCCCAGTCACAACTAGGTGTCAAACCCTGAACACCAAGAAACAGCTGACGCTTTGAGGAAAGAAATATCTCCACTCTCCAGTATGTGACTTACTTGTTTTCTTCCAGATCATGGTAAAAGAATAAGATTCTGGAGAGCCCCATTTCAACTTAGAAAGCCTTTAAGCTAACCAAATTTTCAATTCACATTTCCCCAATATAAACTTCTAGTGTTATGAGGTCAAAATCTCTTTGTAATGTGGCTAATCCTAAACTTAAAGCATAAATTAACTATAGGAGCATAAGGAAAATACAAAGCTCTTGTTATTTGGAGAAAATCAGACTAAAAAAAAAAATGTTTTTATTGCATCATTTTATTGTCTAGTTTACCATGAGTTTAGAAGCTTTTGTGTGCCAGAAGTTTAAGAGAAGGCTCTAGAGGCAAGTAGCAATACCCACAGCTGAATTAATTTCCAGCATGATGTTTATTAACTAAGGTTGTGGTAGAACCCTGAATAAAAGCATTATTTCCTTTAACAATCATTCATTTACTTATTGCTGGGCATCAATTTTTTAGTATGCAACAATTCAGATATAAGCAAGGCCACAACTGGAAAAGTTTAAGAACCAAAGTCCATGAATATTTCATAACACCCAGCTAGACTAAAAAGTAACATCTAAGTACCTTCCAATTTCCTTATGGCATTACTCATTGACTTCATTTCTTGTACTTGCACATCTATCAGATTCATAAATTCCTCAAAGCGTCTTCTCTCTGACAAGGATCAAACTGGGTTCAGTAAAGCAAGAAGATAATTACCCAAGCAATAAAAGTAAAAGACCAATAAAACATAATCAAACTACTCAGAAAAAAACAAAGGCTGTTAGAATTCCACCTTCATTTTTGGAGTTCAAAATTTCCTGGCTTGCTTTTGCAATATCAGCAGCTGCAGCCGCAGCTGCTTTTGCTGCGGTTGCTGTCTCTTCTGCCAAACTTGGTTTTACATCAATTTTCTTGGCATGGTCATTTTCTTCTTCTAACACAACTTTACATATCCAAGACTTCAACCTTGGGATAATAGCATTCTAAAATAAATAAATAAAAAAAAAAAAGAAAAGAAAAGTTATCTGACCATGTAATATAACTTTGCAAAAAACCTAGTTTATGAAATTGCACTTAAAGCAGCTTGAAGAGATGTCAACCGAATATGAAGTTAGGCTAGGCATTAACATATGGCATATCTTACTAATATAAAATGAGAGAAGATGTATTTTTTTGGGTAATGAAACAATAGAAGATATTGATACCTTGATTAATACAGCTGTGCCAGCTCCTGAAGCTGCCAGTAACCCTGCAGCAAAAACAGCATGATACCAGTGAAACTGCGATCGTGCAAGTGTCCCCACAGATGCAATACCAGTAGGAGCAGCTGCCACAGGCTGGGGAGTTTGCATTAGGGCTTGGGTTTGAACGTTAGATGAAGGCTTCACTTGTCCATCTGATTGCATTATGATACAGTCATAAAATAGCATCAGTGATGAAAGGATAAGAAAAAAGGCTAGACTCCCACTTTACTACTACAATGTATTACCTTGATTCAAACTAGCAAGCTGTGAACTAGGACGTGGGTCCTGTTAAAAATCAATGAAAGCTTCATAAACACACATAAACAGAATTAAAATGTCAAGATAATGAACCAAAATAAAACAATTATATTACAGGCACGCGCTGGAAAGCTTCATCTATCTCCTCCTTCGTAAGGCCTTTCCTCTCGAGAAAGGATCTTCTATATATAACAGGAGAACCCCTTACTTTGGGATGTGAAAGAAATTTGACAGCATTCAAAACCTGATCCTCTCTTATCGGCTCGGAGTTCACAAACATGGATGCTGGAACATTCTGTTTTGTAGCCTCTGGCCTAACATCTTGTTGAACCTCATTTGCTTCTTGTACAACCTCTGTAGCAATAGGTTTCTAAAATTAGTTTCTTTTTTTTTTTTTCCTTAAATAGCATTATTTTTTATCCTTACATATACCAAAATTTTTCTTCTTTTTTTCCCCTTTTAATTGGTTCCAATTTCTCACATACATTTAAAACCCAGAACTTTCTTTTTTCTCATAACACAGCATACAAGTCAGCTTTAAAGTAAGGAAATTCATATAAAATAAAATTGGGTTTTAATCTACGTTAATGGAATGTCAAAATTATAAAGCTTTACAAACTATACAATAACTAAGAAAATTGGAGGGAAAAAAAAAGGAAATAGAGAGAAAGAAGGAACTGAGACCTGAGATTGTTTGGGGTTTATCTTCGATGGAATTGGGAGGAGCAGGGGACTGAATCGTTGCCATAGCGGCTCACTGAGTTGGAAAGAAAAAAAGAAAAAGGGTGAAGACTGAAGACTTGACGTTAAGAAAGAGTATGGAAACAAATTTGATTGAGAAGGTTGCTGACGAAAGATGATGAAAAGGGAAAGAGTCAGAAGACGAGGATTTTGCTAATTTCGATGCTGCTGCTATCATCTTCTCATCATTTTATTTTATTTTATATTTTATTCAATCTCAATTCTCAGCTAAAGCTCATCTTCTTCATTGTTGGTCATTTTGGTTGGGTCTGATTAGTTTATAGGTAAAGCTAGGGAAAGAAAGAAGACAAAATTCTGGTCCGGATAATAGTACGATTTTCACTGCCTTGGATTGGGCTTTCTTTTTTCGGCTAAAATCTATAATTATTTTTGAGCTTTTATTTATGGGCAAATTAGAGAGAGTCTAATTGGTTAATCTGCAAAAAAGAGAGGCTTCTATTAGGCTCCAACCCAACAAGTTAGAGCCCGTTTGGCACCCTCTGCACGGTGCGATTAAGCTCAAAATGAGATTGGTTCAGGCCTATCGTTGTTACGGTTTGAAAAAATTCGATTTGAAAAAAATATGTTTGAAAAGTATTATGAAAAATTATGATTTGAGATTTTTTAGTATTTGACATTAATGTGAAAAATTATTGTGTGTAATTAAAATGTCTAAAAAAAACATAATATTTAAAAGTATAGAATAAATCATTTTTAATATTATTTTAAGTAAATTATATTAAGATGTATAAAAATAATAATTGTGTGATTAATAATACAAATTTATACAAAAATAAAATTTTCAAATTTTATTACAAATTAAATTATTTCAAGTTAAAAAATAAACAATTATATCCCTTTATATTTTCATTTTAAATTAAAAAATATCAATATTAAAAGGTGAGAATGTTATATACTTTAAAAAGATTAAAAGAATAATTTTATTCAAAAAATGAAAAAAAAAAATTAATTAGGGGATATTTTGTTATAATTTTTTTAATAGAGAGGATATTTAGTAATTTTTTTCTCCAATTCATGGTTTGCAAATCACAAAAGCACAAAAAAACTAGCTTTTGTGGTTGGTTCATTTTTAGCCGTCAAAAAGAGCTTTGGACAAATATCAAAGTGTGTTTAGTATTGCGTTTTGGTTCAAAAGTTACATTTCAGAACCCAAACGCAATGCAAAATAAGATCTCAATCGTATTACGGGTCACCATTTGGCTAGGCTTGCACTGCAAAAGTAAACCAAGCCTAACTACACTGATTCCTCCAATTTGCTTAAGTCTAAAGGTTTAGTAACTTGATAATATTAGACACGATACGAATACGAAAAAAAATTTAAAATATGACATGAAAAATAACACGAATACACGAATACACAAATATCTCAAAATCTATATAATACGAATTATTAACGTATTAAAATTTATATAAATATAAAATATCTTAAATACGATTATAATACGATAAAATACACAAATACAACACGAATACATGAATTGTCAGGTCTAGTTAGCATGGAACTTATATTATTATGAGAAATTATCTGAAGATTTTAAATTCTATAAGCGGGATTAATAAGATGACACATCTTTTAAAGTATATTTAAAAAATAAAAAATTTATTTAAAAGATAAATAAAACATGTGACAATCTCTTAATCTCATTTGTGGAGTTAAAAAACTTTACTTCTAATTCTAGTGTATCAAAAATGAAAACAATTATTATACCTTTGCCGTTTTTTTTTTCCCCTTGCCTTTGATACGAAAGTGTTTTATTCAAAATGTGCTTCTTGATATGGAATTTACTCCTCTCTACGTTGTCCTTCGACTTGCTTTCTTTGTCCTGATTTTTACCCTCTTAGAGATGGTAAATGGACGAAGTCAAATTGGATCATTTCAAGTTTGGAACACAAAGAGTTTAGGATTGTTTCAAGTTCAAATCATCTTAGGTTCAAGTCTTTTGGATTCAAATTGATGTGAACCCTAGGGGTTAAACCCTTTGAACCCACTAACTAATTGAAATACCTAACCCAGAAAAGCCAAGATTCAGGCAAAGAAAACTTAAACCCTTAAAAGCCTGTTTCAAAGAACCTAGATTAAGCATGTAATCTAAACCCTAAGAACTCTCGTTTCAAGAACCTAAGTTTGATAGGTTGAACGCCACAAAGAAGGAATTCTTTGATAAGTTCCTAAGTTCTTTCAAGAACTAAAAAGAGAAAACTCTCACTGAATAAAATCAGACTTAATTGATCAAAAGATAATTGAAGTAGGTGGCTAAGACATATATTTATAGCCTCCCTACAATAACCCTAATCTACTAAACCCTAATCTACTAAGTAATAATATGTAAAATATTGGCTGAACATACTCAAGCCCAAACCTAAATAATTAAAAGATGTTCAACAAGTTTAATAAAGATAGACCCCTTAAGCCTAATGGACATAATACATAAATCAAGCCCAAAAGCCTAAGTAATTAAAAGACTCAACTAAAGGTTCTAATTTAGACACCACAACATTAATGAATTGGACCAATGAATTGGACCCCACTTCATATTAGATAATGAACTAAAAACATGCCCACTAATTCATTAAGATTGCCGCCCCCTTGAATTCCTCTATGGCCCATCATGTGAAGCTTGGATCACATGGACCAATTCTTGGTCTTCCTCATTCAAGCAGCCCAACTTGAATGGATTGACATTGCTTAAAAGACTTGTAGATTCTTCCCAAGTCCTTTTTACCAATCCTTGCATAGCTTCCTTGAGCTTCTTGGATCTTAACCTTGTAATAGGCCCAATAGGAACATGCAATGGATCTTGAAGTCCAATACCAGCTTGGTTCTCATCATTCCCCCTTTCCTCAAAAGGATTCGACCTCGAATCATCACCTACATCATAAAGGGAAAGATCAGAAACGTTAAATGAAGCAGAAACGTTATACTCACCTGGTAAGTCTACTGTGTAAGCATTGTCATTAATTTTCTCAAGGATTTGGAAAGGCCCATCTCCTCGAGGATGCAACTTGGTTCTCCTATGGGCTGGAAATCTTTCCTTGCGCATATGAACCCAGACCCAATCACCTGGTTCGAAAGTAACTCGCCTCCTGCCTTTGTTTGCTTGTGAAGCAACTTTTGCATTCTTTTTCTCAATTTGAAGCTTTACTTTTTCATGAAGAGACTTCACCAATTCAGCTTTCTTACTCCCATTCAAACTATTCCTTGCATCAACAGGTAAAGGCATTAAATCTCTAAGGGAGTTAATGGATTAAAACCATAAACAATCTCAAATGGAGAATAAGAAGTAGTAGAATGCACAGTCCTATTATATGCAAACTCTATGAATGGCAAACATTCTTCCCAAGTTTTCAAGTTCTTTTGTATAACAGTGCGCAAAAGTTGTGTTAAAGTCCTATTAACTACTTCAGTTTGCCCATCAGTTTGTGGATGACAAGTAGTAGAAAACAAAAGTTTAGTACCCAATTTCCCCCACAAAACCTTCCAAAAGTAACTAAGGAACTTAACATCTCTATCAGATACAATGCTTCTAGGAACACCATGTAGGCGCACTATCTCCCTAAAGAACAAGTCAGCAATGTGAGTTGCATCATCAGTTTTATGGCATGGGATAAAATGTGCCATCTTGCTAAACCTATCCACTACCACAAAAATTGAATCCCTACCCCTTGTCGTCCTAGGTAAACCCAATACAAAGTCCATAGATATGTCTACCCATGGTTCACTAGGAACTGGTAAGGGTGTATACAACCCATGAGGTAAAACCTTAGATTTGGCCTTTCTACATGTAATGCATCTATTACATATGCGAATAACATCCCTTTTCATTTTAGGCCAAAAGAAATGTTCATACAATATTTCTAAGGTCTTCTTGACACCAAAGTGTCCCATTAAACCACCACCATGTGCCTCACGCACTAATAACTCTCTCATAGAACAATTAGGCACACATAGTTTATCTTGTCTAAACAAAAAACCATCATGCTTGTAAAATTTACCAAATGCTGTCTTATCACATGCTATGTATACATCACAAAAATCAGCATCATTAGCATATTCATCCTTTATATATTCAAATCCAAGCATCTTAGCATTCATAGATGTGAGAAATACATACCTCCTAGATAAAGCATCAGCCACAATATTTTCCTTACCTTGCTTATATTTAATGACATAAGGAAAGGTCTCTATGTATTCCATCCACCTAGCATGTCTCTTATTCAATTTACCTTGACCCTTGAGATGTTTCAATGACTCATGATCAGTATGTATCACAAATTCCTTAGGCCATAAGTAATGCTGCCATGTCTCCAAAGCTCTAACAAGTGCATAGAGCTCCTTGTCATAAGTTGGATAGTTCAAGGCCGCTCCACTAAGCTTCTCACTGAAGAATGCGATTGGACGCTTTTCCTACATTAAAACAGCTCCAATTCCTATTCCTGAGGCATCACATTCAATCTCAAAAGCTTTGTCAAAGTTAGGTAATGTTAAAACAGGTGCTGAAGATAACCTATCTTTAAGATTAACAAATGCTTTTTCTTGTTCATTGCCCCAATGAAAACCAACATTCTTTTTAATAACTTCAGTAAGTGGTGCAGCAATAGTGCTAAAGTCTTTAACAAAACGCCTATAAAAACTAGCTAAACCATGAAAGCTTCTTACCTCACTTACCCCTTTAGGCGTCGGCCAGTCCTTGATGGCCTTGACTTTCTCTTCATCCATCTCAATACCTTTTGAGCTAACAACATATCCAAGAAATATAACTCTATCCATGCAAAAGGTACACTTCTTAAAATTAGCATACAACTTTTCAGTTTTCAACACATTAAACACAAATCGCAAATGTTCAACATGCTCATCTAAGCTTTTGCTGTACACTAAAATGTCATCAAAGTAGACTACTACAAATTTACCTAGAAACTCTCTTAAAACATGATTCATTAGTCTCATAAAAGTACTAGGTGCATTAGTAAGTCCAAATGGCATGACTAACCATTCATACAACCCATATTTAGTCTTAAAAGCTGTTTTCCATTCATCACCTTCTTTCATCCTAATCTGATGGTAACCACTTTTAAGATCTATCTTACTAAAAACACAAGATCCATACAATTCATCTAGCATATCATCTAATCTAGGAATGGGATGACGATACTTTACCGTGATATTGTTGACTGCTCTACAATCAACACACATCCTCCAAGACCCATCATTCTTTGGCACTAGAAGAACTGGAACAGCACATGGACTCATGCTTTCTCTTATGTACCCTTTACTCATCAAGTCTTCAACTTGCCTTTGAAGTTCCTTTGTCTCCTCCGGATTACTTCTATAGGCTGGTCGGTTTGGAATGACTGCTCCGGGTACAAAATCAATCTGATGCTCAATGCCTCTTATGGAAGGCAATCCACTTGGCATCTCGTCCGGGAATAACTCTTCAAATTCCTGTAACAAAGAAATAGCAACACTAGGAAGAGCTTGGTTAGATTCATCAAGATTAAGATATGATTCTTTATAAACAAGGAAGATCATGGGCTGATCTTCTAAAAAAGCCTTCTTAACCTCACTCTCTTTTGCATAAAAGCTCATCTTTGTTTTTGCTTTTCTTTCTTGTGGCATTACTTTATTTTTTTCAGCCACTTCTCTGTTTTTGTCACTTTCTTTTTTCCTCCCCTTTTTCGGCCAATCTCTTTTTTTTTTGTTCTCTCCTTTTTTCCTCATTAGATTCGGCCACACTCAATTTTTTTTTCTCAAAAACAGATTTCAATTTCATTTGGTCTTCATAGACCTGCTTTGGTGTTAAAGGAACAAGGTTGATGGTTTTGCCATCTTTTACAAAGCTATATCTATTCCTAAACCCATCATGTGTTACCCTCCTATCAAACTGCCATGGCCTCCCCAACAATAGATGGCCAGCATGCATAGGCACTACATCACAAAGCACCTCATCACTATACCTCCCAATAGTAAAAGCTACCCTGACTTGCCTATTCACCTTAACCTCCCCACAATCATTCAACCATTGCAATCTATAAGGCTTAGGATGTTTAAGCATAGGTAAACCCAACTTTTCTACTAAGGTAGTACTAGCTACATTGGTGCAACTCCCCCCATCAATTATCATACTACATACTTTATTATTCACAAAACATCTAGTATGAAAAATGTTTTCCCTTTGTTCCTCTACATCAGCTATTTTAATTTGCGCATTCAAAGCACGCCTAGCAACAAGAGATTTACCTTCCACGGGGTAGTCCAAGTCAGCATCATCACCAACACAATCACTAGCATCCTCCAATTCTGGCATGTCATCACAATCATCCTCACTTTCGGTCACGACTTCACCATTAGCATGCATGATCATCGCCCTTTTGTTTGGACATTGAGATGCAATATGGCCTGAACCCAAACATTTAAAGCATTTAATATCTCTATTCCTTGAAGAATTGGAATTTTGAAATACCTTGGGTTTGTCTTTGCTAGTGCTCTCTTCTTTCCCCTTTGGTGGTTCGATTTTGCCCTTGACAACAGCCCGGTCTTTGTCCCACTTTGGTTTCCAAGGAGTGCTAGAAACCGAAGAATACCTTGCTGCCCCTTTTCTTTTCAATTGCCTCTCCACCTTCATAGCCATGTGCACCATGTCTTCTACCTCTACATAATGCTGCAACTCCACAACATTGGCTATGTCTCTATGTAAGCCACTCAAAAATCTAGCCATGGTGGCTTCCTGATCCTCCTCTACATTGGCTCTAATCATAGCCACCTCCATCTCCTTATAGTAATCCTCTACACTCCTAAACCCTTGGGTAAGGTTTTGAAGTTTTTGGTAAAGGTCCCTATAATAGTGGCTAGGTACAAACCTCCTTTTCATGAGAGCTTTCAATTCTCTCCATGTCTCTATAGGTCTCTCATGGTTTCTCCTCCTATTGGTTACTAGTTGATCCCACCAAACTATGGCATAGTCAGTAAATTCAATGACTGCCAACTTCACCTTTTTCTCTTCCGAATAGTTGTGACAATCAAAGATCAACTCTATCTTCTTCTCCCACTCCAAATAAACCTCAGGATCAGTTCTACCTTGGAATGGTGGAATTTTCATTTTAATATTCCCAAGGTTCCTATCTTCTCTATTTTCCCAATCATGATCCCTAGTGTTTCTCCTAGGTCTTCCTCCATGCCTAACTCCTCTAGGTCTACCCATATCAACTTCCTCATCATCTGCCTCCTCTATATCATGTTCATCAACAACACTAGACTCTCGCCTAGCCCCTCTATATCGCCCACCTTGTAGGTTTTGAATGGCTGCCGATTGGCTCTCTATCTTGTCTGACATCTGTGCCATCGCAAAATTCATCCTCTCAAACTGTTGTTGCATAGCTCTCAATGTAAAGGATGAATTTTCATCCCCCTTGTGTGATGATTCAGTATGGTGAGACATTTGAAGTTGCTGCAAAACAAAATGTTAGTGATAAAATAAACTCACACACTCCCTTAGTGTTTACACTCAATTAAGATATCACTCCAACTCTTGTTTGCACTCTTTTAGGCTTTTTCTTTAATAAACTTACTTACTCTTGCCTTTTACCACTCTATTTCCTCTTTCAGGTTCTTTAGGAACTAGAAGAACTCTTCAAGAACTCCACTTGCTTAATTCTACCTAGCAAAAGACTCAAGAAACAAGAAACAATTAATAAAAAGATAAAACAAGTAAAAATCAAGAATAAGATGATCAAGAATTCAAATCTTTTCTACTTTCCTTGATCTTTTTCGAATCTTTCTTTCTTTATTTTTTTTTTTTTTTTTTTTTTTAGATTCGGATCAAGAATCAATAAGAAGGAATTTTAATTGATAAAAAAAATTCAAGAAACGAAATCTTGATTTAAACCACCTTTCAAGACTGAAACCCCAAACTTAGACTGCCTAAAAACTATAACCTTAGGAAAAATGCCTAAAGCTATAACCCCATGACAAGTATGTCTGAAACCCCAAAACAAAAAAGTTGAGAAAAACTCCAATACCCTATGGTAAAGAAGATAAAAATATTTGACCTGATTGGTCCCTAAGCTCTGATACCAACTGATGTGAACCCTAGGGGTTAAACCCTTTGAACCCACTAACTAATTGAAATACCTAACCCAGAAAAGCCAAGATTCAGGCAAAGAAAACTTAAACCCTTAAAAGCCTGTTTCAAAGAACCTAGATTAAGCATGTAATCTAAACCCTAAGAACTCTCGTTTCAAGAACCTAAGTTTGATAGGTTGAACGCCACAAAGAAGGAATTCTTTGATAAGTTCCTAAGTTCTTTCAAGAACTAAAAAGAGAAAACTCTCACTGAATAAAATCAGACTTAATTGATCAAAAGATAATTGAAGTAGGTGGCTAAGACATATATTTATAGCCTCCCTACAATAACCCTAATCTACTAAACCCTAATCTACTAAGTAATAATATGTAAAATATTGGCTGAACATACTCAAGCCCAAACCTAAATAATTAAAAGATGTTCAACAAGTTTAATAAAGATAGACCCCTTAAGCCTAATGGACATAATACATAAATCAAGCCCAAAAGCCTAAGTAATTAAAAGACTCAACTAAAGGTTCTAATTTAGACACCACAACATTAATGAATTGGACCAATGAATTGGACCCCACTTCATATTAGATAATGAACTAAAAACATGCCCACTAATTCATTAAGATTGCCGCCCCCTTGAATTCCTCTATGGCCCATCATGTGAAGCTTGGATCACATGGACCAATTCTTGGTCTTCCTCATTCAAGCAGCCCAACTTGAATGGATTGACATTGCTTAAAAGACTTGTAGATTCTTCCCAAGTCCTTTTTACCAATCCTTGCATAGCTTCCTTGAGCTTCTTGGATCTTAACCTTGTAATAGGCCCAATAGGAACATGCAATGGATCTTGAAGTCCAATACCAGCTTGGTTCTCATCACAAATCATTTCGAATTTAAATCGTTTCAAATAAGATCATGTTTGGATTTGTTAAAAAAGAAATAGGTAATTAAAATTTTCATTTTAAGTTTTAAGTTCATGTTATTATAACTTTGAATCGAATCAATCTCGAGTTATGATCGTTTTAAATTTAGGTTTTTGACTTTTCGATCAATTCAAGTTTGATCTGATTTGACTTCTAATTTATTGGGTAAGTTAGGTTTAGTTTCATTTTGCGATCTATACTAAAAACCTAATTATTTAATAACTAAAAATAAGGTAACAAATAAATAAGGAATTCAATAAATAATTGACATTCTAAGTTAATTATTAATTGGTTAAGTATTAAAATTTATGTACGTAAGTTATTACTAATTATTTAATAACTAAAAGTAAAAAACAATTATATAAGTTCATAAATAATGTATAATAAAGCAAATAAAAATATAAAGTTGAAATATTAAATAATTGTAATTTTATTACTTGTAAATATAAAACATCTTTTACTGAAACGAGAAATCTATTTACACTAGTATAAAACTAATTTAGTTTTATACGTTTTCATAATTTTTTACGCGATTTATATTTGTTTAATTCGACCATTGTATTTTATGCTTTATTTATACAGATTATGTACATTACATTCGAGTAAATTAAAAATGTCTAACTATTTGTTTAATGTTCAATCGTATATGAAATAGATAGAATTTTTTATCGATATGATATAGATATTGGATCAATTTGAAAGTTTACGTGTACGACGAGTGCGATTATATTACTAAATTCAACAATCAGTTTGTTAAAATATCAATAGTATACGAAGTTATAAAAGTGTGTACAACTAATTAATTTTATACCAATATAAGTTGATCCATTCTCTTTACTAAATATTAATTTAAGAATTATGTTAATATAATATAATGAGTAATTAGAGGTGGCAATTGGGCGGGTTCGGGCGGGTTCGGGTCGGGTTCATTCGGGTTCGGGTTTATTCGGGTTCGGGCTCATTCGGGTTCGGGCTCATTCGGGTTCGGGTCCATCCGGGTTCGGGCTCATTCGGGTTCGGGTCCATTCGGGTTCGGGCTCATTCGGGTTCGGGCTCATTCGGGTTCGGGCCCATTCGGGTTCGGGCCCATTCGGGTTCGGGCTCATTCGGGTTCGGGCCCATTCGGGTTCGGGTTCGGGTTCGGTCTGGGTTCGGGTTCGATCCGGGTACGGGTATGTTTTACATTATTTTATTTTATATTAGATGTAATCATTTTTACGTAATTTAAATATTTATATCTAAAAACAAATTATTAATTTATTATTATTATTTTTTTTATTTTTATACTTTTGCTATTATATGATATTTTTAATTATATTTATTTTTTAAAATTAATATTTGTTAGCACCAAAAGAATAAAAAATTAATTTGTTATATAAATTCAAATTTTGAAATAATTTATTAAAAAAATATGATATATTATAAATTAATATATTGATATTTAAAATAATTGATTTGATGAGCTCGAATTTCAAAATATAAATACATTATAATTTATATTCACTATAAAATAAAAAACTTTTAAAAATAAATCATGGCCTTCATCTATTCGTTTATATACTTATAAAATGCAAAAAATTTATGCTTATAGTCAAGATATATATATATATATATATATATCGAGTACTTATATTTTTTTCATCAGTATAAAGTATAAATTATAAAGTAGTACTAAAAAATATAATTTATATTTAAATTATACGTAATAAATATATAATTAATATGATTATTTATTAATATATAATAAATATACCCAAAACCAAAAGGCCATAAAACCCAAAACCCCATTAAATCCACCCGCTAAAATAAAATCACATGAAAGCCATAATCCAATTAAACCCACCCTAACCTAACCGCATAAGTATAACTAGAGCTGCTTATGGGCCGGGCCGCGGCCCAGTTTTTTTTATTTTCTCTGCCCAGGCCTGGCCCTGGGTCGGCCCGGCCCGCCCGTTTAGGCCCGAAACACTGTTCATTGGAATAAAAAAATAATTTTATTTTTATTTTTTTATAATTAAAATTAAATAAAATAATATTATTATAATAAAAATTACTTTTTCGGGCCGGGCCGGCCCGGAACACAAAATATCCTGCCCAAGCCCGGCCCGTGAGCAGGTCTAAGTATAACCCAAAAGGGCAAAATAATTGAATTATTGTCAATTTTTTTACCCTTATAGATTAATTGAATTATTGTCAAATTTTTTTTTCACATCTTTAAAATTTTCAAGAATTTAAAATATTTAGATTGTAAATTCATCATGATATGAGACGTTAAAGTTATAACTTATAAGTACAAAATATAATTTACTTTTTGATAAAATTATTATTTCATCATATATATATATAATATATTAAATTTTAAATTTTAATTAAATTATTAAAAAAAAATAGAATAAAATTAATAATTAAAGTTATTGCTTTGTAAAAAAAAATAATTGCAATTTGTTTATTTTTATTTTTAGTATTAAATTCGGGTTCGGGTTCGGGCCGGTCTCGGGTTCGGGTCCATTCGGGTTCGGGCTCATTCGGGTTCGGGCTCATTCGGGTTCGGGCCCATTCGGGTTCGGGTCCATTCGGGTTCAGGTCCATTCGGGTTCGGGCCCATTCGGGTTCGGGTCCATTCGGGTTCGGGCCCATTCGGGTTCGGGCTTTTTAGGGTTCGGGTTTTTGACTTTTTGGTCAAATCGGGTTTGGGCGGGTTCGGGTTCGGATTTTTCTGGGCGGGTTTTCGGGTTCGGGTTCATTTTGCCACCTCTATGAGTAATGCTTTATCAATATATATATATATATATATATATATATATATAATGAGTAATGAGTAAATATTTTTATAGAATAAAGTTTTTCCTATTTACAAAAATATCATATAAAATATACATAACACTACAAACAAATTATCATATACTGACGCTTACCTATACTGACGATAAAAATCCGTTGGTATAAAGGATCTATTGTAACGAATTTTTGTTGCCGTCAAAATATGCTTAACATATACAGACACTTTATTGTCCGTCGCTATAGATACCCCGTATTCTGACGGTTTTTCATTAACTGTCGTTATAGGTATTCTTTTTACTAATGGCGTCTCTTCCTTCCGTCCGTATATTTGCCAAAAAACCCCGCCTTTATTTTAAAATGGCTAGGAATTTTACTTTATTTTTATTTTATTTTTAATTAAATAAGCCTATACCAATGGATCATTAATTTCTGATTGTCGGTATAGGCCTAGGTTATATTTAGGGTTTGTTTTAGTTTTCCTTCCATTCTCTCTTTTCTCTTCCGCTTCTTTGTAAGCAAAATTTTTTGTCATTTTCTTCAGCATTCAAGCAGACAACATCGGTATGTTTCTATCATTTTCTTTTTATTGGGATGTCAATTTACTCAATTTAGAATCTTTTGAGAAGAATACATTTTCTTCTATAAAAGCGTAAAGCAAATAGTATTGAATCTTTACCTTTCATCCGTTGGTTACAGTGTTGAATCTTTACCTTTCATCCGATTTCTGATAATAGTGTTGGGTTTTATCCTTACGCATTACCAGAAATCAGATGAAAGGTTAAGCGTAAGGGTTTATATCATTTGGGTTTAATTTTGATATAAACACTTACGCTTTTCTATCATTTGGTTTATACAGAAGCAAGCTTATTTTGTTTTTTTTCTTTTCTTTTTCCAATAAAAACTTAGAGATTTTGCTGACGACTCTTTTGCAAAGCTGCTGGTAGTGCCCCTGAAGAAGCGTTGGACCAATTACTTGTATGAACCTTCTAAAGCTTCCACCATATAAAAGGTTCGTCTCTCTCTTTTAATAGCTTACCATAGGTTTGATTGATACTAATTTTGGAAATTCTCAACAAATCTCATGGAAAGATGATATATTTTCAAAAGTTAAAGGACTAGAGAGAAAAGGGTGTGTTCGTTGTATGGAAACAATATCTACTTCATCACATAAATCTGTTCCTTCATGATCTCAATCAGTGCAGCATACTGAAGAGGTACAAGGGTTAAAGACAGAGGTTCGAGATTTGAAGGAAGTTTTGGGTACTGTTTTATCATTGCTTCAAAGACAATTTCCTAACGAGAGCTTAGATGTTTTGACTACTGCTGCTCGCATGGTCAATAGAGAGGTAATATATTTTAGACTTTTATGTATAATTGGATGCAAAACCATAAATCTTGAAACCTCTAAATTTTCTGTGTAATACTTTTCAGGTACTTGATGCTACTAGTGCTCCAAATTCGTCACCACGTGCAATAAATCGGTCTTCAACTAACAGTCATAAACTTAATTAAAATGAAAAAGGTAAACTACTTCATTACTTTATCTTGTATATTGACTTCAATACTTAATTGCTTTAATTGTATAATATTTGTTAATTTTATGCAGATGTTGCTCTATAAGAATATTCATGGGATTTGGGCTGCTTATTCACTTTATGTAGTTGGATTGCTTATCTACTTTATGTAGTTGGACTGCTAATTTTCAATTTTAAGACTATAGAATGTCTTTAGTTTCTAACTTCAATTTAGTTTGTGAAAGTTATATAATTAAAACATTATTTTTGTAATTTTATTTTTAATATTATTAAATATTTTGTACTTTCTAATTAATGATGCTTTTAGTTTATATATGAAATATGCTAGATTAGATTATAAATAAATCAATAGTAGTAATTAAATTTTTTTTTATTTTTATCGACGCTTTGAACTCTATACCGACAGACCATGTGAAAATGTATTATATACTAACGGAGTGGACCGTTGGTGAAAATACGACAAAATCGTCGGTATAGGGTAATTATATATATAACAGTTATAGCTATACCGATGGATAACGGACCGTCGAATATAGATATACCGTGGGACACGCCGTCGGTATAGACAAAAACAAAATTAACTAACACAACGGGTCTATATCGATGATAATAACATTAGTAACGCTAACAGCCGTCGGCATAGACCTAACACCCTATTCCGACAGTCGCTATTTCATCGGTATAGGTCTATACCAACGAGGGTTTTACCGATGCTTTTTTTTTGTCGGAATAGCTATTTTAACCGTCGGTATAGGGTTTTCGGACCTATAGCGACGGATTTTTTATTTTTACCAACGGTTTTTGGACCATCAGTATATGACAGTTTGTTTATAGTGTAAATAGATTTATCAATACATTTTCAGTTTAGAATCTTTAATGATTATTTCCTTTTCTTAACGTCACCATTGATTTTTGCTAAACACGTTATCTCATCGTTGTCCATTGATTTCAATCCCATTGCTATAATTTTTAATATCATCGCCATCATTGTTAATCTTATTGTCACCATTTTGTTTTTCAATCTCATTGTCGTAAGGAATGGACCTAAGTAGAGGTGGCAAAATAAATCCGAACCCAAAAAAACTCGAACCCGCCATGACCAAAAAAATCAAAGACCTGAACCTGAAAAAAATCCAAACGAAATGGCCCAAGCCCAAAATGACCCGCCAAAATGACCCAAACCCGAAATGATCTGAACCTGAGACTGACCTGATTATAAACCCGTAATAACCCAAATTTAATACTAAAAATAAGAATGATTAAATTGTAATTAATTTTTTTTTATAAAACAAAAACTTTTATTATTAATTTTATTCTATACTCTTTTTTACTTTTTTAATCAAAATTTAAAAAATATATATAATATATAAAGTAAAATAATAATTTTTTAATTATATTTTGTACTTGTAGCTTGTAAGAATATTGAAAATATGAGTATAAAACAATTTGAATTATATAAACAAATCACTAAAATCACTTCAAATATTTTAAAAAGCTTAAAGTTGTGTTAATATAAATATTCAATAGAATAAAAAGGAAAGTTAATAATCAAATGAATGGCTGCCATCAGTAGTGACAAAGTTGAAATTGACTTAATTTTACTAATTCATATAGAATTATCTAATGTGGATAGCCAACAAAAACCATAATTCTATATCACAAATCACATGTCATGAAAATGTTAGCTAATCTATTTAATAGAATAAATGGTTCAGCAAAAGATCAAGGAAATATCAATAACTTTACCATGATTTTACAATGACGATTTCTAATACATCTAATCTCAATTTCTTGAGAGATAACCTTTTATTCAAAATAAAGTTCAATAGTTGATTCTAGCATAAGTTTTATATTTTAGATTTCTCTTATCCAACATAGGAATCCGATATGAATTAAATATTTATAAATTTTAATATGTAATAAATCATTAAATCTTCAACTCTACTATATTTTTTGTTAAATCCAAAAGTAGATAAACAGACATACAAATTGGAAACAAGATAAAATGCAACTTGCTTGTTTCCAAAAATTCAAATCAAAAGGAAAAAATCAAATTATTGTAACATAAAATAAAAAATAACATAAAAACATGTCCGAACTCAAAATGGCTCGAATCTGAAGTCGAATCCAGATAGCCTGAACTCGAAATGACTCGAACTTAAAAGAGCTCGAACCGAAAACGGTGTGAATTCGAAATAACCTGAATTCGAAAAGATCCGAACCCGATATAATTCAACTAAAAAAACCGGAATCTGATATGATTCGAACCCTGATCCAAACCCATCCAAACTCGTCTAATTATTACCTCTATACTTAAGGGTAGTTTTGCACAATCATGAGGTTGCAATTGTGACGGTGAGATTGAAATTAACAATACTTGTTCGATAAAAATAATGGTGATGATGATGTGAGAAAAAAAAATTATGATTAAAGATATTTAGAATGAAGTTGATACATTATGTAATTATCTAATATATATTTTTTTGTATAAAGGAAGTTTCATTTTGGGAATAGGTGAAACGGTTGCATATGCTGAGATTCGAATCTTAAATTTGCTTGATGCACCTATTAAATAGAAATAATTTTTATATCAAATAATAATATATACAAATATTTAAAATGAACAAATCAATATTTATTTATTAGTTAGATATTTATATATTCTTTCGTTTGGCATAATTAATTTTTTTGCATTTTTTTTGTTTATGTATTTGTCTATTTACTAAATAAATTGATTATATGTTTAATGGTTATTTATTCAATTAATTGTTTACTAATTTATATAGTATTTTTTTTTATAATTATATATTTTTATTTTTGTATTTATTTATCTATAATATTGTAGTTATCTATCTATTTATTTATTTTATTATTTATTATTTAATTTTATATAAATTTATTTATTACTTTAAAAGAATAAATAATTTGAAAACCTTTAAAACAAAAAAAAAATTAACAAAATGAGAAAAAAAGAAAGAAAATGAGAGAAAATAATGTCATAATTAACTTTTAATAAAAATGTATGTTCAAATAAAACATTAAAACACGTTTAAATTATTTAAAATTTTATACACAAGGTTTATCAACTTATCTTTTTCAGTTCTAATTTTTACTTAATTGGTTTTAATAAAAAAATCTTAAGAACCATACTTAAATAACCTTATTTAAAATCTTTGTTAGTTCAAGAAATCATTTTCCATATATATATATATATTATATTATCATTTTCGATAATTTGAGCTAATAAGAGAGGTAGGCCTGCCTTTCCACGGGTTTTTTGTCTTTGACATGAGAAGACCCAAGGAGAAAAATAGTTTTTTTTTTTTCAAGACATAGTTTTTTTTTTTTTTGAAATATTAAATTATTAAAAATTAGGAGAATTATATATTGTTGATTGATTTTTAAGGAAATTTTATAACTGATATGACTACTTAAATGATTAAGTGGTTCTCATATTTGATATCTCCAGTAAAAACGAAAATATGTGTCACAAAAAAGAAAATTTTGATAATTTTTTAGTTGAAACTACTCCTAGTTGCATGAAGGGTATAGATAAATTTTGAAAGGTAAAGTTAAAATCTAAAGATAAATTGTTTGAAAATTAAGATAAGTGTATTACATGTTGATTGTGATTTATGAAATCCATTTGCATCGTTCTAAGTCATGTTTGTACCACAAAATTGAAGAGAGAAAAAAAAAAGAAGCAAAAGCTTAAATATTTTCTAGCTACTAGTGTCGCCACTTCCTTCCTTGTCTTCATGTTTTCCATTATGGATGAAAACTACTCCACGCCATGTAATTGCTTGTTGAATTTAATTATACTTTAACTGCTTATGAATTCTTTGCTTCCAAGTCGAATATCTCTCTGCTTGAGTGTTGTTAACTGTTCCAGATGAAGGTTAGAATATCTTCACAATTTACTGAATCTTAATTATCCAGCACTAATCCCGCTCAACAACATTCGGAGATGTTATGAGTTCAATCATGTTAAATTCTCTTTGATCTCTTGATTTTATCCTTACCTTTATTCGTGTATTGAATTCCCTCCAAGCACAAAGCATGTAACCCTTAGTACTTCATTCCAATTACTGCATGCATTTTTGTCTTAGTTGACAAAAAAAGAAGTTAAACTGTATTATTCTTTTATCTCGATAAAAATTTATTTGGGTGTAAATAACGAACTCAATTAGGTGCTGCAATCATGATAGGATAAGAGTTCGGCTGATGACTTTAATTGAGTACAAAGACTTTATATACACTAGAAATTTGCATACCCACATTGTGGGTAGGGGTGTTTATGGGTTCGGGTCAGGTTTAGGTATGATACCAACATCATATAAATTTGTTTAAGTTCGGTCTGATTCGAAAATTCTGTTCAAATCCGTCCATATTTGTAATTGGATAGTCCAAACCCATTTAGGCTCGCCCATATTTTTTTTAAAATTTAAACAAATATTTTTATTATTATTTAATTTTAGTATTAAGTTTTAAAACATGGATAACTTAGCATATTTTTAAATGGTTACACTATAATATTATATATATTTATTTTTTATATGATATAAATTACATAATATATATAAATATAAAAATATTATATTATATTATATAAATGAAAAATAGGCAGGTCGGGCCCGACTCGGGTCTTGATAGTTGGAGTCAAGACCTGATCCATTTTCTAAACGGGCCTTATTTTTTTGTCCAAACCCATATTTCGGGTCTAATATTTTTGTACAAACCCTCCAAAATATGGGCGGCCTTTAGGCTTGGACGAGTAGCCCGACCCTTGAGCAAGTCTAATTGTGGGTGAAAAAAAATAATTGTGAAAGAGTTTTTTAAAGTTAAATATGGATAGTTTTTTTTTTTTATTTTAAAAAAGTGGTTAATTTTTTATAAAAAAAATTATCAAATAAAAATTAAAAGATATAAATACTCTTATTTATTATTTGATATTTTTTATAATTATTTTTATTAAATTAATGTCATTTGATTCGTAATACCAATTCAATCAGATTTTTTTAAATAAAGTATAGATCATTAAAAGCCTAATTTAAAAAAAAAAAAACGTACGAATCAAATAAAATATAAGACGGTAAATATCAAATAAATTATCGGGATTAGGTGGATCAATTTATGAGTAAAATGTGTGTTTACTCATGTTTGGTGGTAAAAACGTTTTCAATAAACCACTTTCACTTCATAGTGTTTAGAAATAAATCCAATTTCTTTCATATATTAATTAAATTCATAGCTAAGCAATATTCCTTGCAAACAGTTAAAAAATCCACACTCCATAGCCATGTCAACATTTCTCTCTCTCACCCTTTTCCTCACAAACCAGTAGCCTACCATCCTTTCGTTTCTTTCTTTTTTTTTTAGTCAAAATCTCTAAGATCTCTCACACACACACACACACATATATATATATATATATATATATATATATATATAATCCACTTACACTAGCATAATATAGATATTAGTAACGTAAGCTACCAAAGTGGATTAATTCAATTAGTTGAATATTAATTAATATCTTAAACAAGTATCAAAGTTTGAATTTTATCAACAGTCTCATATGATAAGTGATCTGTAAATATGAAACCTATAACATACCTTAATCTTGAAATCAGATAACTTCCTCACCTAAATTTTTTATAAAAAAAAAAAAAAAGGTATGCTCACCCATTTTTGCATTTGAAATTTGAAGGGGATTTTGCCTATAAGTGCATGGTTCGTTCATTTCCACATTTTTTTTAGCCACCAAATGTTAATGTGCAAATCTTTTATGATTGTTCACAGTGAAAAACATGCAAGACAGACAAAAACATAAATAGGTGTCAAATATCAGATAAATATATAGATAGATAAAGTGAATAAGAGAGTATGGAAGATTTCCATAATGGTTGTAACTGTGGAAGGTTGAAAAGATCTTCAACTGCTCATTTTATGCAAATAAGGCCAATGGATTCGACAGCCATTTGTTAATTTTTGTCATCTCTCTCATCTCATGTATCAACTTTATCAATCTGACGACTACTCAGTATGTCCATCAACTCATCTAGCTGCATCAAAACATTGAGATCTATTCTTTGCCAGTCATAAAAAAAAAAAAAAAAAAAAACCCGGAAAACCAGACAAAAAGGATTTGAAACACTATTCACCACAGATTAGGAGTTATCCATAAACTTGATCATTGGATGTTCTTAAGCAAATGCTCCACCATTATTATCTGCTGTGCTCCACTTAGAGATTCTGAGTTCATGATTGCATTAGCAACGACAACAATGGTGTCTGGAGAGGCAGCATTCACCTGCAATAAAGTACCAATTTTTATGGAGTCGTGTTAGTGTTGCAGAATTTTAGAATAAAGGTCTAACTTTTGTATTCAAAACTCAGTAACTGAAAAGATGCCTACATCGAGTTTTTCGGTTGGCACAAAAATAGAAAGGAACCGTAACATATTAAAAAAAGAAAGTAAAGATACAGCTTAACCAACTGCAATAAAAATTACTGCCTGAGAAATCATACCCAAACCCGGCCATTTAAGCCAACAGCTATTTCAAAGGAGAGTTTCTTGCCAAGAGCCTCAAGAACTGGACATGTTGGTGAACTTAACAGCCTGCAAAAACAAAAGGGTAAAAAATGACCAAGTCAATTATTCCACCCAAGCAAAAAGCCTAAAAGCTATCTAGATGCCTTTAACAGAAAGAGTTAAGGTGGATAAAAATAGAAAGTCAAGTATCTCAAATGAATAAAAAAACATCTCACCTTCTTGATAGACCAGTTGAAGTTTCAAACATGTATCCATCTTTGAGGGGGCCAAATTCAGCTGCTTTTCCGCTGGCTATACATAACAAAGACTTCAAAGGTAATGTGCATATAAAACCAAGACATTCACAAGGAAAAAAGGCATTTGTTATGACAAGTATAAGGAATGTTATTGGCTAACCATCAATGCAGGACAGGTCAGGGTTCACGCCAAAGTTTGCCTTCACAACCCGAAGATAAAGAAGAGTACCAACCTGTAAAAAGAAGCATTATACAAAAGGAAGCATGGCTGAGACAAGATGCCACATTACTAATTGAAAATACATGCACAAAAACTCAAAAAACAATCCACTTTCTAATTTGTAACTTCAAGTTTTGTGAGAATTTATCCTTCGGGTTTCTAACAAAAGATTCCTTCATTAATCCCAAAACATTGTGAGTGAATGTGCATAACACTTTTGGAAATGATGGAATGTTAATCTCACAGAAGATAACAAACACATAGTGCTGCATTGGAGCATTGGTGCAGAAAGAAAGGAAATCCAGTTGAAATATGGTACTTGCATAAATATGCACTCTACAGTAGGGATAGCAAAACCAGATACGATCGATGAATTTTGAACCGATCCGATCCGAATGGAGAGGTTTTTTTTTTTGAACAATGGAAGCGGAGCGGGGCGGTGCGGTTTTTTTTGTTTGAAAGGCGGGGATGGAGCAGTTGTGGTAATTGCCTGCTCCGCACCGCCCCGCCCCTAATACTAAAATTACAATTTTACCCTTAAATATTTATCTTTTAAAAGAATAATAAAATAATATAATTAAACTTATTATTTTTAAAAACCTAAACCTAATACTTTATTTTTTTTTCCCTAGACTAGAAACATGTTTATATTGAATTTATATTTAAATTTTTTTACAATGCTTTATTATTTGTAAAAAATAAAAATAATTAATAAATATCAAATGGGGCGGGCAGTTATGGATGTAACCCACATCCATGGAGGTGGTAGTGGTATTGAAATTTCAACATCCACGGCGGAGCGGGGCGGAAGGCGAGGCAAAGCAGTGCTATGGCGGGGCGGGGGCGGATACTGCAAAATCCGCCCCCTCCCCGCTCCGCTCCATTGCCATCCCTACTCTACAGTGCTCTGAGTTATACCATCTAAAGTTATACAATGCTCTGGAAGGTCCAAGGTTCAAAAAAGATGAATGGCGTGCAGCCTTCTTCTAGCAAGGAAAGTTTCCTCAACAAGTAATTTTCCTCTCCCAAAAGATACAATCTAATCAATCGCATTGAAAATGAGATTGAATTATGAAAAAAGTCCACTAATTTCAGTCCATGAGTTACTATGGAATAGGCACATCTAGATGAAATGCAATGGCTTTGTAATAATTAAGGTACATGAAGTGAAACTATTCGCACCTCAAACTTTGGTATATTCCTCCTGGTCCCCCCTTCAAATGCAAGCACAGGCAAAAAGGCCAACGCAGATCCTTTGATGTCAATCAGAAAATTCTGGAAGGAAAAAAGATAGAATAAAATAAGGAATAAGAAAGGCATTTTCCAGTTCAGAAAAGCATGTTTACCTTTTGAAATTATGAAATACAAGGAAATGGATCTGTATAAAAGCAATTCATATCAACATTACAACTAGAGAGGACATGGTAGATAAACCAGATTCAAACAGGGTACAATATATAATTAGTTTCAGGCAATAAATTTTGTGCCAGTGCTAGTTAAAAACTTAAAGTTGAAGAATATAACGGATGAAGTGTCAAATAATCTCCTCCACCTAATTTTGTTCTTTCTCCTTTCATGGCGAAACTCAAACAAGTTTCAACATACATGGTGACTATGACACTGGTAAAGCTGCAGCAGTTGCCTTGAAAGCATGGCACCATGCCACAGCAGCTGCACCAGTGGTCAAATTCTCTCTTTATATAAATAGGATATAGATTCTTGTTTAATTAAATCTGTCCATTGAGGTGGGAAATGCAAGCCAGGTTACATTAAAGAAAATCAGATGAGTGCTAACAAAATCAGAAAATCATAGCCAACCTTCCACTTAGTCACAGAACTTATGAGAGAGACATGAGACCTTTTTGCGAGAAGTCATAGTTATTAGATGGAAATCTTCATACGAACTTGCAAATGAATCACGCATGCTTCTCCTTAAGTAAAGTCTCTCAACTTTCTGGCTTCAATAGCCTTGGAAATTTGGGCAATGGTAGTGCTTTCAAGTTCACTTCCCAAGTGAGCATGGATAATCATAGCTAGTTGAGAAAAGCATAGCCAAATTTTAGGCAGTAATACATCTTCAAAACCAATAGCATTAGGAGTGAGATTTGAACATCATTATCAAGAAATGAAATCTAATTTTATGTCCTCCCTGTTTCATTTTTCACCATACCAAATACTCCATTTTCAGCTAAAAACCTCCTCAGTTAACCTCATTGAGACTTTGCTCATAGAAACAACAGTTTGTTCATGGTGCAAGACAAGCACACAGGTAATGGGCTTTTGCCATCTTTGCCAACCCATGTACATCCTTCTATGAAGTTGAGGAGATGCAGTAGGAAGGTAAGAACCAAAAAGCCAATTATGCAATAGAAACACAACTTTGACCAAGTGCAAAAGCACTATCTTATGTGGAGATGCTTTTCTAAAAACTGATGAAACGCTACTAAGTTCTACTGAAAATTTTCATAATTGAAAAGAACAGTTACTTCTTCATTCTTATAAAATCTCATCTGTCTTAAAATTTTCATACTGAATCAGTGGAATTCCAATTTGATCTTTGTGAATACGCTCCTCAATTTCCAATTGGTGTCTATAAATTTACATCAAACTTCTCTACGATCATATCATACTTTTGTTTCTCAATCATCCATTTAAGAGAACAGACAGACAAATTACAATAAGGCACTGTTAACATAGTTGGACTTTCATTTTTCCCTTATCCTGTTATATGTTAATGTTGGTATGTGTCCTAGAGCTAATCAAATTGGACAAAGTTATACTACCAATTATGCATATCAATTACTAGATGTAAGTGATTAAAAGGTCTTCCTTCATCATTAGAACGGGAATAAAAAGTTATTAAGTACTAATAGGATGAATCCCATGGAACATAAGAGACTTACAAAGAAATTATAAAGGATTATAATTATGATATCCTTATGCATCAAAGCAGTTATCTTAAAATTATTCTTGGTCATGTATTTTCGAGACAGACATCGACAATGCTCAAAGACTGGTACATCTTAAGCCTCCTTACTTGCGAAGTATGCAACTGGTCTCATAGGTTGAAGTATAAGGATACTTGGAAATAGTATGTGGGTGCTTGTTATGAGAACAAGTTCACTAAACATGACCCGTTATAAGAACTCCATTTGGTAGCTCACTCAAGTGTCAATGTAATTGTTCTCATGTGTCAGTTGCGTAAGTAATCCTCTAACTTGTGATGCTAGGTTATCTTGTATTAAACTAACAAACTTTGATTTCATGTGAACAGTGATAACTCTATAAAATAGAGTTATTTAATCCTATTTATTTATTTTATATTTTATTTTAGTTATTAATTAATGTCTTTTGTAATTTTATAGAGTCATAAAGCTAGATAGAAAAGCTTAACTCATATATGGAAAGTCCAAGCTAGAGGCAGTTACTTGGCCACTAAATTTTCCTTCTTCAGGGGCTTTACAAATAGGAACCCTTAGGCTTTATTTTAGCTTTTTAGTCAGTTTTTGTTTTAGTTTTCAAAAGAGGAGAGCAGCCATTACCATCTTGCAAGAAGCCAAGAACAGTTTTGGAGACTAGAAGACTGAATAACTGACAACCTTTAGTTTTTTCTTCTTCCTTAATCTTCTTTTATTTTCTTGTAATTTGATATTGGTGAAACTCTTTTGGTTATTGTTTTTAATGTCAAGCATGAACTAAATTTATTTTCTAAGATTACAATGGAACTCAACACATAATTTGGATTATTTTATTCTCTAATTTGATTTAATGATATTTGAGTTGTTTATGCATTTTTGTACTTAATACTTTTAATTGCTTGATCACCAATTAAACTGATTTGTTAACCTAAATATAACTTGAAAAAATGAGTTTAGTGTTAGACATGGATTGCATAACACATGTTTCATATTCATTTATTAGGATGAATTGATCTGCAGATAGGATAAGAATACACTTACTTGTCATGTGTAATCATTGTTAGAGCTTAGACTTAATGTGTTCTTCTTTAATTCAATTAACATAAGAATATAGTTAATTGGTTAAGAAGGATATTTTTATAAGACCATCGGAAGATCCTTATAAATAGATTAGAACTCTAGGTTAACAACTCAATATCATTAATCAAATTAAAAGGGTAAAAGATGTTCAAGCGAAGTGTTGAGGGAAGTTGTAATCTTAGGCTTTTCTCCATTGATTTTAATCCAATTTTTATTTGCTTTCTTTATTTTATTGTTTTCTTTAATTCAATTTTAAATTACACACATTTTAATTAATTATTTGGATAAGAGTAAGTTGTTTTAATTTTAGTATTTAACGAAATTAATAACAATTCCTCGTGGGTACGACACTCCACTTCCACTTTCACTTTATTACTTGTTTGCGATAGCGTGCACTTGCGTATTAAAATTCGACAACAAATTTTTGGCGCTGTTGCCGGGGAATTGTTTTATTATTTTTTGTTAATATTAATATCAAGCATACTTAGTCTTAATTCAAATTTTCTTTTTCTTATTCTCAGGTAATTTTGGTTGTTGAATGCGTTGATCTAGAAGTTTCGAACTTGTCCTTTTTGATCCAGAACCAGAAAGAACTTTTCATCGACATCGAAAGAATAATTTACAAATCGCAGCTAACAACCATACAATGGCTGAAGCTAATGAGACAAAGACTTTGCGAGAGTATGGAGTTCCTCTCATGCAAGACTTGCAAACTAGTATTCAGAGGCCTGCCATCTAGGCAAATACTTTCGAGATAAAGCCAGCCATCATTCAGATGATCCAAACTTCAGTTTAGTTTGGCGGCTTACCAAACGATAATCCGAATTCTCACATCGTGAATTTCTTGGAACTTTGCGATCTTTTCAAACAAAATGGTGTTACTGATGATGCTACTATATTGAGACTCTTCCCTTTCTCACTTCGAGATAAGGCCAAGAGTTGATTGAACTCCCTTCCTGCTGGCTCCATTATCACTTGAGCTGATCTAACCCAGAAATTTCTTGCCAAATATTTTCCTCCTGCAAAGACAGCTAAGATGCGGAATGATATCACATATTTCATGCAGTATGACTCGGAATCATTATATGAAGCTTGGGAAAGGTTTAAAGATTTGCTCCGACGATGTCCACATCATGGGATACCTGACTGGCTTCAAGTAAACACCTTCTACAATGGGTTGATAGGTCATACTAGAAGTTCTATAGATGCTGCAGCAGGTGGATCACTCATGGGAAAAGAAATTGATGAGGCTTATAATTTAATTGAGGTGATGGCTTCAAATAATTATCAATGGTCCACTGAGAGAATTTTGCCAAAGAAAGCTCCAGGCAGTTATCAGTTGAATGAGATCAGTGCCTTATCGGCACAGATGGCTGCCTTGTCCAAGAAAATTGATGCTATGAGTGTGCATTCAGTCTAGAGCCCATTAGTAACTTGTGAATTATGTGGAGAAGGACACACCAGTAATAACTGCCCAACCAATGCCGAGTCAGTGTAATATGTTGAAGACTATAATAGACAGCAAAACATCCTTATTCCAACAATTACAATCCGGGTTGGAGAAATCACCCAAACTTTTCCTACAATAACAATCAAGGGTCTTCATCCTCTGCTAAACCAACAAACCCTCATAGTTTTCCATCACAAGCCCATGCTCCTGTTCCAAAAAAGAAAATATCATTGAAAGATATGTTTACAAAGTTCATGGCTAATCAAGAAGTGACTAATCAGACTCAAGCAGTGACACTTCGTAATCTTGAGACACAAGTGGGCCAACTTGCTAATGCACTTAACAATCGTCCTAGGGAATCTTTTCCAAGTGATACTGAAACCAATCCTAGGGGAGACGGAAAAGAACATTGCAAAGCCACCACACTTAAGAATGGAAGGGAGTTAGAAGAGGAAAGCAAGAAGCAAAAATTTCCAACCAAGCCTCTTAAAGAAAAAAAAGTTGAAAAGACTCAAGAGGAAAAGAAGTAATGTTATCCACCACCACCATTTCCTCAGCGCCTTCAAAAGAATAAGCTTGACAAGCAGTTCCAGAAATTTCTTGAGGTATTTAAAAAGCTTCATATTAATATACCTTTTGCTGAAGCTTTGGAACAAATGCCAAATATGTCAAGTTTATGAAAGACATATTGTCTAAGAAAAGGAAATTGGGTGAATTTGAGACTGTTGCACTTACCGAGGAGTGCAATGCTATCCTCCAAAAGAAACTTCCAACAAAGCTTAAAGATCCGAGAAGTTTCACCATTCCATGCACAATTGGAAATCAGTTCATTAGTAGAGCTTTATGTGATTTGGGAGCAAGCATTAATCTTATGCCTTTATCAATCTATCGAAAACCGGGTTTGGGGAAAATTAAGCCTACTACAGTTACACTACAATTGACGGATAGATCTTACAAATATCCAAGAGGCATTGTTGAAGATGTACTAGTGAAAGTAGATAAATTTATCTTCCCAGCTGATTTCATTGTATTGGATATGGAGGAGGATCGCGAAATACCAATTATTATTGGGAGACCTTTCTTAGTTATCGATAGAACTCTCATCGATGTGCAAAAAGACGAACTTACCATAAGAGTTCAAGATCAAGAGGTAACTTTTAATGTTTTTAAAGCTATGAAATTTTCTAATGAATCTGATGAGTGTTTTGCAGTTAATGTGGTGGATAGTGCTACAACTAAGACTTTTGAGAATAGTTATTCTGTTGATCCACTTGAGGCATCCTTGATAAGTACTTCAGAAATGGATGATGATGATTTTATTGAATCTGTAAATTTGTTGAATGTTCATCCACGCATTGGAAGATCCATTCATCAATTTGAACCATTGGGACTTAAGACAAGCGAAACATCATCTACCAAGCCATCCATTGAAGAGCCACCATCCCTGGAGCTTAAGCAATTACCCTCACATTTGCGGTATGCTTTTCTTGGTGAAAAATCTGAATTACCTATTATTATCTCATCTTTTCTTAATGTTGAGCAGGAAAATAAACTCCTTAGAGTACTTAGAGAACACAAGAGGGTTTTGGGTTGGTCGATTGCCGACATTAAGGGGATTAGTCCTTCAATTTGCATGCATAAAATCCTTCTTGAAGACAATCACAAGGCTACCATAGAGCATCAACGGAGACTTAATCCCATCATGAAAGAAGTGGTAAAAAAGGAGATTATTAAGTGGTTGGATGCAGGCATCATATATCCTATCTCCAACAGTTTATGAGTAAGTCCAGTTCAATTTGTGCCTAAGAAAGGAGGAATAACGGTGGTTGCCAATGCTAATAACGAGCTCATTCCAACTAGAACAGTGACTGGTTGGCGGATTTAGATGGACTATAGAAAGCTTAACAAAGCCACTAGGAAAGACCACTTTCCTTTGCCATTCATTGATCATATGCTAGACAGATTGGCTGGTAAGGAGTTTTATTGTTTTTTGGATGGATATTCAGATTACAATCAAATTGCAATAGCTCATGAAGATCAAGAAAAGACTACCTTCACTTGCCCCTATGAAACTTTTGCTTTTCGGAGAATGCCATTCGAACTTTGCAATGCTCCTGCTACCATTCAGAGATGCATGATGGCCATATTCTCCGACATGGTGGAGCAAGATTTAGAGGTATTTATGGATGACTTTCCAGTTTTTGGAGATTCTTTTGATGAATGTCTACATCACCTTGCTAGAGTGCTTAAGAGATGTGAAGAAATAAACTTGATGTTAAACTGAAAAAAATGCCACTTCATGGTTCAAGAAGGCATTGTTTTAGGACATCAAGTTTCTAGTAGAGGGATTGAAGTAGATAAAGCAAAGATTGAAACAATTGAGAAGCTCCCACCTCCAATCTCTGTCGAAGCTATTCGGAGTTTCCTTGGTCATGCCGGGTTCTATAGGAGGTTCATTAAAGACTTTTCCAAAATCTCAAAGCCACTTTGCAACCTCCTTGAAAAAGATGTCACTTTCAAGTTTGATGATGCATGTCTAACAACTTTTAAGACATTGAAAGAGAGACTGATTTCAGCATCTATCATTATTGTTCCAGATTGGAACCTGCCATTCGAGCTCATGTGCGATGCTAGTGACTTTGCAGTTGACACAGTCTTAGACCAACGAAAAGATAAGATATTTCATTCTATATACTATGCAAGCAAAACTTTGACCAATGCTCAGTTGAATTACACCACCACTGAAAAAGAATTGCTTGCAGTAGTATTTGCTTTTGATAAATTTCGATCTTATCTTGTGGGCACCAAAGTCATTGTCTACACCGATCATTCAGCTATCAAGTACTTGATTAATAAGAAGGATGCAAAACCTCGCTTGATCCGTCGGATACTTCTTTTGCAAGAGTTTGATTTAGAGATCCAAGACAAAAAAGGAACAGAAAATCAAGTGGTAGATCATTTATCAAGATTGGATAATGGGGCACAAGTTGGCGATGCAATCCAAATCAATGAGACTTTTCCTGATGAGCAACTCTTTCTAGTTCATCAATAGGAATCACCATGGTATGCTGACAATGTGAATTATATTGTACGTAAAATCTTTCTACCTAATTTAAATTCTCAACAAAAGAAAAAATTCTTGCATGATGTCAAGCATTATTACTGGGATGAACCTTTCTTGTTTAAGCAATGCAATGATCAGATTATTAGAAAGTGTGTACCCAAGGAAGAAGTTGATGATATTTTGCAACATTATCACTCTTCGGACTATGGAGGACATTTTGGAGAACGGACTTCAGCAAAAGTGCTACAATCAGGTTTTTATGGGCCCACTCTCTTTAAAGATGCTCATCAGTTTGTTGCCAGATGTGATAGATGTCAATGAGTGGGCAATATCTCAAGGAGAAACGAGATGCCTCTCAACAGCATTCTCGAAATAAAGATTTTTGATGTATGGGGAATTGATTTCATGGGTCCATTTATTTCCTCTTACAACAATCTTTACATTCTAGTTGCAGTTGATTTTGTATCTAAGTGGGTGGAAACAACAGCCTTGCCAACCAATGATTCCAAGGTGGTTCTAAACTTCTTGAAAAATAATATCTTCAACCGCTTTGACACTCCAAGAGCAATCATTAGTGATGAGGGGTCTCACTTTTGCAACAAATACTTTGAAGCCCTCCTTGCTAAATATGAGGTCAAGCACAAGATTGCCACCGCCTACCATCCACAAACAAGTGGTCAAGCCGAAGTCTCCAACAGAGAAATCAAGAGGATTTTGGAGAACACTGTCAATCCAACTAGAAAAGATTGGTCCAAAAGATTGGATGATGCATTGTGGGCATATAGGACAGCTTATAAAACTCCGATTGGGATGTCTCCTTAGAAATTGGTATTTGGAAAAACATGTCACCTTCCGGTAGAGTTGAAACACAATGCATATTGGGCCATCAAGAAGTTTAATTCCGATCTTCAAGTAGCAGGAGAGAGACGTCTATTGCAACTCAATGAGATGGATGAATTCCGTCTTCAAGCTTATGATAATGAAAAGCTTTACAAAGAAAAGACCAAGAGATGGCATGACAAGAAGATTATTGAGAGACACTTTGAACCAGGCCAATATATTTTACTCTACAACTCCCGCCTAAAGCTATTTCCGGGAAAACTCAAGTCTCGATGGTCCAGACCTTTCAAAGTCATTAAAATTTTTCCTCATGGAGCAGTTGAAGTGGTTGAAAAGAGTTCCAATCAAATATTCAAAGTGAATGGCCAACGGCTCAAACATTACAGGGGAGGCGATTTTGAACGCCACAAGTCCTCAATCATCTTAGCCGACCCACAATAAGCACGAGATAGTCAAGCCGACAACTTTAAATCAAGCGCTTCTTAAAATGCAACCCAAGCTCGTTACTCTTTAATGTTTGATTTTATTTTATTTATTTTTTCTTTGCTTTGATTTTTTTTCTTTCTTTTAACTAATTTTTTCTTTTTTTTTTTACAGGTTTATCTCTATTAATAAAATAAAAATAAAAAAATTGGCGCTACAGCGCCAGAACCGACGCTGCAGCGCTGGAAATATTTTGAAACCTGGTGCTGCAGCGCCAGGATACCAGCGCTGCAGTGATGGTTCTTTAATTTTTGCTATACTATTTTTTCTTTTTATTTTTGTCTCTAAAAAAACATTTTCTTTCGTATATGGGCGCTGCAACGCCAGGGAGCCAGCGCTGTAGCGTTGGCTTCCCCAATTTCTTTCGAGGATCAGCGCTACGGCGCCAGCAGTCCGGCGCTGCAGCGCTTGGCAATTAAAAAAAAAATGGGCCCCCCCCCAACTTAAACCCCTCAGCAGCCTTTTTTCCCCCAAAATTTTCAAAACCACCCTCCTCTCATCTGCTCCAAAAATCCCTAAACCTCTCATCTTCTTCAAAATTTCTTTCAAATACCCAAACACTACCTTCACTCCAAATCTCCTCGAACAAATCATCTCATTATCTCTCAACACTCCATCTCCAACAAGGATCTTCATTGTTCATCATCAACTACATTCTCCAAGTAAGTGATATTTCTCTTGAGGATTATACATGCTTTTAAGCAATTTTGACAGTGATTATAGTCTTCTTGAAGATATTTGGAATTTATGGATATCGGGTGTTCTTAATAGTCAAATCTTGTGGATTTTGATGATATTGATTTTGCTAATTGATGAAGTTGGGAAATCTTGATAGTGAAAATTTGTGGTTTTGGGTGATTTTAGCTAAGTAGAAATTAGTGAACTTTGTGACTATTGGGTGATTTTAGTAGTAGAAGTTTGTGGATTTTGGTGTAAGTACTTGGTGATAATTGTGGATAGTGGGTGATTTTACTAAATGCATTATTGTGGATAGTTGGTAATTTTGATGTTAACAAGTTGTGGATTTGGGTGATTTTGTTAGTCGAATTTATGAATTTTGGACGAATTTCTTGTTAATACTTGTGGATTGAGGTTGAGATTGTGTTGAGAAGTCGTTTTTGGCAAGGGGTAATTATTGAAGAGTAGTTGTTTGCTTGATACAAATTGATTGTGGGTTATTGCATTACTAGTGAAGATTATTTAACAATGTCGCCCAGAAAATTCAAATGAACAAGAGGTGCTACAGATCCCGGTTATGATACTAGCAAATTTGTGTCACTGGCGGCTAGTGTCAGACATACACAATCCTTGCTCAATAAGACTCCAATTCTCGACCGAGGTTTTGTTCTCAATCCAGTACTCTTTCCACACATTTCTAATATAATTGCTTCAAGGCATTGGCAACAATTTTGTACTCAACCACAAGCAACAATGATACATGTGGTGCGAGAATTCTATGCCAACGCTTATGAGCAAACTGGTGGGATGGTGTTTGTGAGCGGATATCAGGTCCCATTTGATAGACAAACGATCAACCACTTCTATCAAACAACAGATATTGCAAATGATGAGTATGGGCAATATTTGGCTGGACAGATTAACTTGGATGAGGTAACTCCCCTCTCTGCCCAAATGGCACCGTCTGGAAATACTCAAAAGAGGAACCGATATCGTTTAAGGCCAATACCATGGATCGGGACGCAAAGATATGGTTGCACTTTGTCGCAACTAAGATGCTACTGGTCAAAAATATCAGGGTTGTGACTAAGAATCGAGCAATCTTGCTCTATGCTATTCTCACTGGTAAATCCATAGATATTGGCCAACTTTTATTCGCGGCTATTCACCATACTGCTCGTTCATCTCGAGAAGGTCTATGGTTCCCATCTTTGATCATCTCTTTATGTGGTCAAGCCGGAGTGCGATGGGATCCAAGTGAAGAAATATTGCAGCCAAAAGGTCCTGCTGATGAAACATTTCTTAGTAGAGTAATCAAAGGAGCAGATCAACCTTCCCGAACTGGAGCCGGTGCCAGTTCTTCATCTGCTCCACCCAGGCCTCATCAACCTCGATAGTTAACCATGGAGGAGTGCATAACCCGACTTGAACTTCAGAATGCTCACCACCTTGCATATCATGCCCATCAAACTGAATGTTTCAAAACTGTTGAGCAACTGATCCATCTTTGTGCTCGTCATATAGGTGCTGACACGACCCACTATCCCACTATGCCACCACCACCAACACTTTTGGCTACCTAGGCAGCGGAAGAAGAAAAGGAAGATTAGAGCTCTCTCGGATTTTCTTCAATGACAGGGGAGCTTTTCTTCTTACTCTTTTAATTTTTCCCACATTGAGGGCAATATTTGATTTAAGTTTGGGGGTGTTTATTTTTAGTTTTATTTAGTTTTGTGTCTTATTCATTTTCTGGTTTATTATGCTTTGTGTGTTTATTTTAGTTTATTTTATTGTAAAAAAAAAATTTAGATATGATGTACTTTGACATGATGAAATCCTTATCCAATGATAAATTTTTAGTTATTGATTTATCTTGATTCTTGAGAACAACATAAGCATGAGAAGAATTTGTGTTAAATTTTTTTGTTAGTTTCATGTTAGGAAGTGATTTTCAACAAACTGAGCACTTAATCTCTTGCTTAGATTTGCATTGCTTATTTAAAGACTAATTATGTTGATGTGAATTGCAATTATGTTTAGAACCTAGAATTTGTTTGATTCTCTCTTGAGGCGAAATCCTAGACAAACTAAGTTGAGGAAGTTATTTAGGCCATCTTTGGATCGTTTGAGCCTTTCAAGCTTACCTTTATACATTAATATCCTTAGTCTACCTCTTTGAGCCTAATTGATATATATTTTTTCTTTGATTGCCACATATTTTAGCCTAGCCAAATAAGAAAAATCATGATTAACTCTCACTACATAGGCATGTGATGATATTACAGGAAACAATTATGAGCCATGTTGAATTTAGGTGAATTGGTGGTGAATAAAAAAAAGAAAGAGTTATGGTTCTTCGAAAAAGAAGAACAGAAAGAAAAAAAAAAAGTGAATAAATTGGTGAAAAAAAAGGAGAGTGTATTCAAAGAAAGAAGGAAGTATGCAATTTGAGAAAAAGACTATGACTCTTACAAAAATCCTGAAAAAAAAAATATAAAGTGTTTATGGGTGAAATTAACCAAAATATATCCTTTGTCATATCTTGACCCTAACTTTACATTATAAGCTTAATAAAGACTTACTTGATCCTTGACGAAGTGTTAGTCTACATTAGTGGAGAGAGATGAAAAGCAAACATATGAGAATCTATTACTATAATTCGTATTTTGCATTGACATAAACTTATTCGGATTGCATGCAATGATTTGTTAAGAGATTATTCACACACACTGAAAATCCATTCAAACATGAAACATACGATTGAATTGAATCATAAAATTAGATTATGTTTGTGTTTTACTTTGAATTGAGATTTTGAGATAGTTTTTGAGAAAAATTAAAGAAATCATTAGTTAAGTGCATTCATATTTAGCTTTACTTTACTTTATTTCATTTTGTTTTATTTAGTTTAGTTTTGCTTAGTTTAGTTTTGCTCAAGAACTAGCAAAATCTTAAATTTGGGGATGTGATAACTCTATAAAATAGAGTTATTTAATCCTATTTTGTGCTTTTAACATAGCTAAGTCCTTGTAGTTTATACTATTAATTTACTATTTTTAGTTATTTTTATTTATTATTTAGTTTTATTTATTTATTTTATATTTTATTTTAGTTATTAATTAATGTCTTTTGTAATTCTGTAGAGTCCTAAAGCTAGAAGGAAAAGCTCAACTCATGTATGGAAAGTCCAAGCTGGAGGCAGTTACTTGGCCACTAAGTTTTTCTTCTTCAGGCTTTCAAGGCTCCATAAATAGGAACCCTTAGGCTTTATTTTAGCTTCTTAGTTAGTTTTTGTTTTAGTTTTCAAAATAGGAGAGCAGCCATCACCATCTTCCAAGAAGCCAAGAACAGTTTTGGAGACTAGAAGACTGATAACTCTAGAAAATATAGTTATTTTGTCACCATTTATGTATTTAAATCGGCTAAGTCCTTGAGAATTTTATTAGGATTTGATTAGTTTTAGATATTTTTATATTTATTTTAATTATCCATTTTATGTTTAAAAATAGTTATTCAGTTGTTATTTATGTGTTTTTATAGGTCCAAAGTGATCTGGAGTTTCGAGATGCAGAACGATGAAAATCGGTGCATTCAAATGAGCAGGCAGATTCGACCTCCGGAACTTTTTTCAAGAAAAACTCAATATTAAAGACTTCAAATGAGAAAACTCTTTTCTTGACTTTTGAAGCTGACTTCCATACCTTTCCAACAGTACAAAGCGCGTCAAAATCGGACAAGATTTGCCCAATCAAAACAGCTGACGAAGTTCGAGAACCTGACAGGAACCAATTCGAACAAATGGAGGAGAAACACCAAGGAGGCAGTAGCAGTGGCACCGTAGCGCCAAGGGGCATGAACAGTACCCGAGAAATGAAAAAAAAAACGCAAAAACGTAAATCTTACCTGTTTTGCTTGGGAACGAAGTTTCAGACTGCAAGAGGCCTTGGACACTTTAAATAGGAATCTTTTAAGTCATAATAAATTTACTATTTTTAGTTATTTTTATTTATTTATTATTTAATTTTATTTATTTATTTTATATTTTATTTAGTTATTAATTAATGTCTTTTGTAATTTTGTAGAGTTCTAAAGCTAGAAGGAAAAGCTCAACTCATATATAGAAAGTCCAAGCTGGAGGCAGTTACTTGGCCACTAAGTTTTCCTTCTTCAGGCTTTCAAGGCTCTATAAATAGGAACCCTTAGGCTTTATTTTAACTTCTTAGTCAGTTTTTGTTTTAGTTTTCAAAAGAGGAGAGCAACCATCACCATCTTCCAAGAAGCCAAGAACAATTTTGGAGACTAGAAGACTGATAACTCTAGGAAATATAGTTATTTTGTCACCATTTATGTATTTAAATCGGCTAAGTCCTTGAGGATTTGATTAGTTTTAGATATTTTATATTTATTTTAATTATCCATTTTATGTTTAAAAATAGTTATTTAGTTGTTATTTATGTGTTTTTATAGGTCCAAGGTGATCTGGAGTTTCGAGGTGCAAAACGATGAAAATCGATGCATTCCAATGAGCAGGCAGATTCGACCTCCGGAACTTCTTTCAAGCAAAACTCGGTCTTAAAGACTTCAAATGAGAAAACTCCCTTATTGACTTTTAAAGCTGACTTCCATACCTTTCCAACGGTATAAGGCACGTCCAAATCGGACAAGATTTGCCCAGTGAAAATAGCTGACGAAGTTCGAGAAGCTAACAGGAACCAATTCGGACAAATGGAGGAGAAACACCAAGGAGGCAGTAGCAATGGCGCCAAGGGGCATGAACAGTACCCGCGAAAATGAAAAAAAAGGGCAAAAACGCAAATCTTACCTGTTTTGCTTGGGAACGAAGTTTCGGACTCCAGGAGGTCTTGGACACTTTAAATATGACTCTTTTAGGTCAGAATAAATTTACTATTTTTAGTTATTTTTATTTATTTATTATTTAGTTTTATTTATTTATTTTATATTTTATTTTAGTTATTAATTAATGTCTTTTGTAATTTTGTAGAGTCCTAAAGCTAGAAGGAAAAGCTCAACTCATATATAGAAAGTCCAAGCTGGAGGAAGTTACTTGGCCACTAAGTTTTTTTTCTTCAGGCTTTCAAGGCTCTATAAATAGGAACCCTTAGGCTTTATTTTAGCTTCTTAGTCAGTTTTTGTTTTAGTTTTCAAAAGAGGAGAGCAGCCATCACCATCTTCCAAGAAGCCAAGAACAGTTTTGGAGACTAAAAGACTGATAACTGTAGGAACTATAGTTATTTTGTCACCTTTTATGTATTTAAATCGGCTAAGTCCTTGAAGATTTTATTAGGATTTGATTAGGATTTGATTAGTTTTAGATATTTTTATATTTATTTTAATTATTCATTTTATATTTAAAAATAGTTATTTAGTTGTTATTTATGTGTTTTTATAGGTCCAAGGTGATCTGAAGTTTCGAGGTGCAAAACGATGAAAATCGATGCATTCCAATGAGCAGGCAGATTCGACCTCCGGAACTCCTTTCAAGAAAAACTCGGTTTTAAAGACTTCAAATGAGAAAACTCCCTTCTTGATTTTTGAAGCTGACTTCCATACCTTTCCAACGATATAAGGCGCGTCAAAATCGGACAAGATTTGCCCAGTCAAAACAGCTGACGAAGTTCGAGAAGTTGACAGGAACCAATTTGGACAAATGGAGAAGAAACACCAAGGAGGCAGTAGCAGTGGCGCCGCGGTGAAGGGGCATGAACAGTACCCGCGAAAATGGAAAAAAAATGCAAAAAAGCAAATCTTACCTGTTTTGCTTGGGAACGAAGTTTCGGACTCCAGGAGGCCTTGAACACTTTAAATAGTACTCTTTTAGGTCAGAATAAAGGGGATTCGACTTCTAGAAACCTAATTCTCTCTCAAGAAGATAGCCACTATCAAATTCTCTCTCAAAAAGATTTTAAATTTGAAGATTCAAGAACTGACAACTCTTAGTTTTCTTTTTTCTCTTCTTTATTTTTCTTGTGTAGTTGATGATGGTGAAACTATTTGATTATTTGTTTTCATTAATTATCATGAGCTAATTTTTCTTTTACTAGGATTTCAATGGAACTCAAGACATAGTTTGAATTTACTTTCTCTCTCTAGTTTGATTTAATGGTTTGTTGAGTTGTTTGTTTAGTCTTGTTCTGCTTCTAAGTGATTGGCCACCAATTAGATTGATTTGTTAACCTAAATACAACTTCGAAAGGGAGTTTAGAGTTAGACATAGATTGAATGACACATGTTTCATATTCATTTATTAGGATGAATTGATCTGCAAGTAGGGTAAGAATACACTTACTTGTCATGTGTAACCATTGTTAGAACCTAAGCTTAATAAGTTCTATTTTAATTCAATTATCATAGGAATATAGTTAATTGGTTAATAAGGATATTTTTATGAGACTATCGGAAGATCCTTATAAATATGATAGAACTCTAGGTTAACAACTCATGATCATTAATCAAGTGCAGAGGTTGAGAGAAATTCAAGCGAAGTGTTGAGGGAAGTTGTAATCCTAGTCTTTTATAATTAATTGAATTCATCCTTTTTAGTTTATTTGTTTTCAGTATTAGTTTCTTTTAATTTTAGTTGTTAATTACTATTTTTAATTATTTGTTTAGATAAGATTAGGTTGTTTTAATTTTAGTACTTAGCAAATTTAATAGCAATTCCTCGTGGGTTCGACACTCTACTTTTCATTATATTATTTGTCAACGATACATACACTTGCGTGATTAAAATCGACAAAAAAGACTGAAGAACTGACAACCTTTAGTTTTTTCTTCTTCCTTAATCTTCTTTTATTTTCTTGTAATTTGATTTTGGTGAAACTCCTTTAGTTATTGTTTTTAATGTCAAGCATGAACTAAATTTATTTTCTAGGATTACTATGGAACTCAACACATAGTTTGGATTATTTTATTCTCTAATTTGATTTAATGATATTTGAGTTGTTTATGCATTCTTGTACTTAATGCTTTTAATTGCTTGATCACCAATTAAACGGATTTGTTAACCTAAATATAACTTGAAAAAAAAAGTTTAGTGTTGGACATAGATTGCATAACACATGTTTCATATTCATTTATTATGATGAATCGATCTGCAGGTAGGGTAGAAATACACTTACTTGTCATGTGTAATCAGTGTTAGAGTCTAGACTTAATGAGTTCTTTTTTAATTCAATAGGAATATAGTTAATTGGTTAAGAAGGATATTTTTATAAGATCATCGGAAGATCCTTATAAATAGATTAAAACTCTAGGTTAACAACTCAAGATCATTTATCAAATTAAGAGAGTAAAAGACCTTCAAGCGAAGTATTGAGGGAAATTGTAATCCTAGGCTTTTCTCCATTGATTTTAATCCAATTTTTATTTGCTTTCTTTATTTTATTGTTTTCTTTAATTCAATTTTAAATTACACACCTTTTAATTAATTATTTGGATAAGAGTAAGTTTTTTTAATTTTAGTATTTAACGAAATTAATAATAATTCCTCGTGGGTACGACATTCCACTTCCACTTTATTACTTGTTTGCGATAGCGTGCACTTGCATATTGAAATTCGACAACAAACGGGTACTAGTAAAAGATGCCAAAATAGGATATTTTGGATATGGTATGAAGCATGCAAAGATAAATGAATAATACAAAGAGGATTCACCACTACCAATGCAAATAAGGAGACATATCTCATTTGTTCTTGACTTAAATTAACTTGATAAAGTCTTTGCCCAAGCATGGTGAATTTAAGATATTGACAACATTCTAGAATTCACAAAGTTAACTAAGAGTTGCATGAACTAATATGGAATGATTTCATGAGTAAACATTGCACCATACTCATGGACTTTTCGGGATATATGGTGAAATGACTGAATTACACTGTTAGACTAGCACTGAAAGGTTATGTCGAGATTACATTCATTCTCTGATATTTGAGTGGTCATGATACATTGCTAAATGTTGTTCATGATCAATGAATATAAATTAATTATCCTTATTTATAACTTGAATTATAATTTATATTCATTGTCAACATATTAGAAGCCTAATGGATCACACACAATAAGTGACATTGCCGAAATTAAAATCAGATTTTCAATTAAGTTGGACTTAATTAATTAAAGTTAAAATAAAGAGGAGCTAAATTGAAGCTTTTGAGGGTCTAACTAAAAAAATGCAAAAGTTGCATTAAGATCTAATTAGGGTTGCCACTTACGCAAGGATATAAGAACCTTGCTTAAGCAACCCTAATGAGTGATAAAACTCTAAGTGTCGCACCCACCTTGTTTTTCTTCTCTTTGCCACACATCCAAAAGAAAAAAAAGAAGAGTTTCCCTAGTGAGTTTCAGCCGAGGAGAAAGAAAATTGTTTTAGCTTCTTTTGTTTATGAAACAAACCTTGCTAGCATAAGAGTTTATTATCCCACCTTGAGAAGGTTTCGACAAAAGGTTGCAGTGTGGATACCGTTGGAGGCCAAACATTTGGGTGACTGTCATCTTGGGATTCCTCTTGGTGTTCAAGGATTCTAGGGCTGATTAGAACTCTAGATTATTACATCTAAGTTCTAGGTATGGTTCTTAATCATATGGATGATTAACATTATGTTTTTGTAACCCACAAACAATGTCAAAAGATCCTACAAGGTTTGGCCACCTTTTGTTTGTTCATGTTTGTTTCCGCTTGCTTTAATTTTATGTTTTGCTTGATATCTTGATTGAGAATGAGAGCTGGCCAAAACCTACAATTAAGAAAGTCACTTCCTCTCTTTTGCAAGCCCTTACCACAAAACAGTGTCATCTGTGCGCTCTTCATCTTGATCTTGTGGTCATAAAAACAAGCTCGAGAGAAGGGAAAAAAAAAAAACTCCGAACTCTCAATTTCCTTGCATAATCTATTTCACCCTCTCAAATACTCCATAAGAAAAGAACCAAATTGATTTCACTCTCTTGAAACACCCATCAGAATAGAACGCAAACAAAAATATTTCATGTAATACAAAAGACAAAAGCGATCACTGAACTGTTTCTCATATAGCTAACAACCAAAAAGGAAGGACTTACATCTGCTTTAGAGTCCACCACAATACCAAGAACAGTATCTTCCACGCAAGGCACATACTGTTTAAAGAAACAGCCAAATTACAACTTTATGATATTGAAACAAAAGGGCGCACAAAATAAAGGGGTGGAGGCTAATCAGAAGCTTTGTACTAGCATCAATCAAGAATGCAGCATTCACTCATTTTAGTCAATAATTAAGGAATTAAATGAGCATGAAACTAACCCTTTTCTGAGAACTTTCAACCCAGTACTTCTTTGGTTTCGAGAACCTAAGTGTTCCAGCCTTCAAAACAGAAATAGCATCACAATCCTGGGTGTAGACACCTAATTTGGTTCGGGTTTTTTTTATAAAAAAAAAAAACCAATTTTGATTTGTCCCCCTCTCGGGTTTAATATTTTTGTAAAAGTCACTGTCGCGATTTTAGACTTTTAAAATGTTCTAAATTATATATATCCTTTTTAGCTTTAATTGTTCAAATAAAATCGGATCGTAAAATTATCAATTTTAAAATTCAATTTAAACCCGAGGTGAAAAAGTTTAATCTTGAGCATTATTAGATTTTTAAAATAAATTTTTTAATTGAAAATATTTGAAAAAAACAAAAAAAAAAAAAAGAAGGGCAATTTAGATATTACCCATTTTTTTAGGTTAAGAATTGAGTTATAAATAGATCATTTGAGCAAAGAAAATGAGAGGGGGGGCAATTGACTGGCGGCTGAAATGGAAAGAAAAGAAAAAGCTTTGGGTTTCTGTCATGGGGGCTGAGAGCTAAAAGCTAGAAAGGAAAGCTTTGGTTTGATTGAAGCTGGCAGCTAAAAGGAAATAAAGAAGAGAAAAAAATGAGCTTCCAGGGGAGTCGGATCTTGTGGGAGCTATAGGTGGGGTTTTGAAAAAAAAAGAATAGGGAGCCATAAGGTTGTTGGCGGCTATAGAAGGAAAGGGGAAGGAATTAAAATAAGAGAAAAAGAAAGAAAGCTATGTAGAAAAAGAAGGTAGCTGCGACTATGAACAAAGGGGGGGCCACGGCTAAATAAAAAAGAGAAACAAAGACATTTTATTTGATTTTGATTTCGTGGAAGAGCAAAAGGGAATCGAATTTTCCAGGCATCAGATAAGTGCAATTTCTTTGTGCAAGCTTGATTTCTACTGAGTTGTTTTTTTATTTCCCTTTCTTAAGCTTTAATTTTTTTTTTTTGGATAATAAGCTGTAATATTTTCATTCTCTTTAATTTCCACATACATTAACTTGTTTATAATTTTTCTTAACTCAAAAACAAAGACCCAAACTCCAATTCTTATTCGAAGTCAGGGATTCATTTCTCAACCAAATTTTGTCTTGAGAGAATTATTACGTCATCTTAAAGTGGGTTTTGTTTTTGGTAGAGATGGTGTGCGGGAGGGTTCCATGCCTTACACTGCATGGAAATGTATGATGCAGCATCGTGATTCTTCATCAGAAAATGCACCAACAGAAACAGTAGAAAGAGTTCCACTGCTTGCACTTGCATGGGATCGGAAAGTTCAGGTTGCAAAGTTGGTCAAATCAGACCTGAAAGTATATGGGAAATGGTCTCTTGACAGTTCAGCCATAGGTGTGGCTTGGTTGGATGATCTGATGATGGTGGTTCTTACAATGACAGGACACCTCTACTCGTTTTCTAGGGATGCTGTTGATGGTTTGGGAGGAGATGATCTCATTGCATATCATACTCACTTCATTAATGTCTTTGGAAACCCTGAAAAAGCTTACCATAATTGTTTAACTGTTAGAGGAGCTTCCGTATATATACTGGGACCTATACATCTCGCTGTCTACCGACTTCTTCCGTGGAAGGAGCGGATTCAGGTTCTACGGAAAGCTGGTGACTGGATGGGAGCTTTGAACATGACAACGACACTTTATGATGGTCAAGCCCATGGTGTTATCGACCTTCCTAGAAACCTGGATGCGGTGCAGGAGGCCATAATGCCCTATCTTGTAGAGTTGCTTTTGTCGTATGTAGATGAAGTGTTTTCCTATATCTGTGGCCTTTTGTAACCAAATTGGTAAAATGGAGCAGTCGCCCGTCACCAATGGAAAGTTGGCGATCTTGTCCTCGCTAAAGTCAAAGGTTTCCCTGCTTGGCCTGCCACGGTATGCCAACACTTATAACACTATCCTTTTTTTTTTTTTTTCTCTTTCTATATTTTATGTATTTAAAATCTTTGTTATGTTAGAAAATATGTTATTGCCTTAGAGTTTGTCGTTACATTGATGTGGGGTTTTAATGATATTACTTTTGTTGATTTAGGTGGCATGATTTTTTATTCCATTTAGAGTTTGTTTGATAATGTGTTAATCGGGAGAAATTCTTTGGGGTTTCTTCGTTTTATGTATTTGATTTTAACTATTCTTTGAATTAATTAAAAGTTTTTGCTTTGAACTTCATTCTTTTTGGCAATTGATTTATACATCAGATTCTTTACACTTTACTATAGTAATTGATTTACCCAATTTAATAAAAAAATCTTTTAGTAATGGGAGATTGGAGAGGTGTTCTCTTTCCAACAAAGAATTTATTCTTCCAAGCCATGTGTCATTTTAAAGTCTTGTTGCCATGCATGTTGACACCTTATTTTTCTTGCCACCATGACACCTTTCTTAAACAAAGTTAGGTCATTATCTCCCAAATTCCAAGTTAGGCTTTCTATCCATACGCATGTTTTCCTCCTGTATAGCAAGAAATCGTACAAAACCTTTCATGCACCATTTGTCTTCTCGATTTGAAGAATTTTCTTTTAAATCGCATGCCTTGGCTATGATATATTGAGGTGCATGTTTGGTTTTGATGATTTTCTTCTTGCGATAGATTAGCTTGATTGTGGTAGGTTAGCTCTACACCATGCCATATTAATACTACCATTCGGCCATTTTGACTTAGGTTACCATGTTTGCATTTTTTTTATTATGTTTATTAGTTTAACATGCTTCCATTTAGACTTTGCATATTTAGGTTGCCATGTGTTTGTGAAATTGCCTAGCTAAGTTTTCCCCATGTTATTTAGAGGCCCTTGGTTGAAATCACCCATCACCCCTTGTGAGATAGTCTATACACTTGTATTAGGATTATCCGGGTGGTGAGTCATAGTGTTTTTGTTGAGAGGGTTTATAGCTTAATCCGTTCAAAAGCTACTTGTGAGAGGGTTTATAGCTTAATCCGTTCAAAAGCTACTTGTGAGATGGTTTATAGCTTAATCCGTTCAAAAGCTACTTGTGAGATGGTTTATAGCTTAATCCGTTCAAAAGCTACTTGTGAGAGGGTTTATAGCTTAATCCGTTCAAAAGCTACTCTGAGGGTTTATAGCTTAATCCGTTCAAAAGCTACTTGGTGAGTTTTCATTTTAAAATAATGTTTCTTGTTCTTCCTTCATTTCCTTTCTTAGGTATATTTTTTTACATTTTGTTTTTACAATAAACTCACCATGGCCAAATGACCTACATTATTTTAAGTTGCTGCTTTTTGATTCATTTTACCATATTGTTTGTGATATTTTCTTTGTTTTTGATGTTTTAAATGTTATGTTATTTCATGTTCTTAAGTTATATTTAATTTGGTTGCTTTGTTTATTGCCATTTATGTCTTAGATATCATGTTTTTGCATTTTTAATTTTCTGTTTTCATGTTGTTTAAATTTGAGCATGCTTTAGAGTTAACATATTAAGTGTTTGTGAAAATGCTTGTGTGATTCTTTGCATGATTCTTGTTTTATATCTTAGTTGAGCATGCTTTAGATTTAGTATATTAGGCGTTTGTGAAAATGTTTGTGTGATTTTTGTGTTATGACTTAGTTTTTCATGCTAGCATGCCAAGTGTTTGAGAAAATGCCATGCTTGTTGGAGCTTGAGGCCATTTGGCTACTCCATGTGTTTTGCATTGTGTGTTGTATTTTTGTCATGCTAGTTGTTAGGTTTTTGCATTTGCATGATATTTGGTTGGATTTTTGAATTAAGCATGCCTTGTGTTTGTGAAAATGTCATGCAAGTTCATGTTAGGTCTAGGCCATATTATTTGTGTCATGCATTTTCCTTACATTTAGGTTTAGATCCATGCATTTCATGCATTATGTTTGCTGCATTGTTTCATGCATTTCATGTTCATGCCACTTGAATAATGACTTGAGCCAATTAATGGTTCAAAGTCATGCTCTCTTGAGCACACTTGTGGAAAATTAAGTTTGTCAAATTGATTATTCTATCTTTGTGATTTTTTTTACTTAGCCAATTTTTATCTAACTTTCAAAAACTCATAGCTACCGCTTTCAAGTCATTTTATGAGTTTCAAATATTTTTATTTTGATTTTTAAATGATTTTATCAAGGACAAAAAAAATGTGTTGGCAAAGCAGTTTTTTTCAAAAAACTCGTACATCTCTGATTTTTCTGAGAATTCATCTTTGATCAAAAAAATTAAGCCGATTTTTCCTCGTGTAGTTTTACATGTCCTGAGTCTCCAGTAATTTTTTCAGAATTTTTGGAATTTTTAAAAATAGGGTAAAAAAATCGTGGATTAAAACTGGACAGTGGTGTCAGAATTGAATTTAAAGAAAAAACAAAGCAGTTTTTTTTTCTCCTCCAAAAACTCGTACATCTCTGGTTTTTCTGGAAATTCATCTTTGATCAAAAAATTAAGCCGATTTTTTATCGTGTAGTTTTACATGTTCTGAGTCTCCAGTATTTTTTTTAGAATTTTTGGAATTTTTAAAAATAGGATAAAAAAATCGTGGATTAAAACTGAACAGTGGAGTCATAATTGAATTTTAAAAAAAAACCATTTTTCTGTTTTGGTTAATTTACTTAGAGTGGGCTGATTAGGAGAGTTAGCTACTGACTTAGGGTGGTTTCTAAGCCTTTGCAAACTCTAAAAATGGTTTTTCAAGTCCCGGGTTAAGGATAGTCAAGTCCGGATTTTTTAAACTTAGGAAATTAGAGCCATTTAAAAATTTTTAGCCCAGTTTTTATTGATAATTCAAGCTTTTCAAAATTGTTTTCAAACAATCACAAAGTATTTTGGTTTTAGAATATTTAATTTGACATATTTTCTTAAGGTAGCCGGATATCTTTTTAGATATACGAATTTCCTTAATTAAAGGAAAAAATACATTTCATGCATTGCATTTTTATTTTCATGCATATTATATGATAGTATTATTTTATTCCATGTCATTTAAATTATATGCCATACCATTCATATTTGTCATGTCATTTAGGTTGCATTATATTATTTAGACTGTACTATGTCATTTTATTTATGTCATGCATATACATATTTATTTCTTTTAAATATTTTCAAAAAAAGATAATGGTTTTCAATAAAAAATATAAAGATATTCCCGAGTTAAAATAATTCATGAGTTCTCTACCGGGTTTGCTGGAGGGAATATCATCAATTATCATTAATAAAGGAATATCTTTCTTTCAAAAAAGAGAATGATTCAGAAAGTTTTCCAAGACTAATAAAAATTTCTATATTTTGCCACATTTGTTGGGGAATATAGGAAAATTTTGAATTTATGAATTCCGGATCATTTTCAATAAAAAAAATAAATTATTTTTCTTTAAATTGGGAATTAACTTGAAATACTAAATTTAAAACCAACTTTTCACCGAGACTTGAGATAATACATGATTAATAAGGTACCGATTTATACGGGCGTTGTGGGGGTGCTAATCCTTCCCCACACGTAACCGACTCCCGAACCCGCTTCTTTGATTTCTCTGGTTTAAAACGCAGACTTGAAATTGGTTTTTAAAATGTTTTAAATAATTTTTAAAATATTTTATAAAACCGGTTTTAATAGGTGACCGATCACACCTAGCTAAAAAAGATTGGTGGCGACTCCATGTCTTTTTTTAAGGTCATTTCAAAACCTTCATTTCTCTAGAGGAATTAAGTCGACTTTTCCTCGATTTTTTTTAATGTCACGCCTAACGAATAATAAAGTCTTGCGATGAGACTCGTCGTCGTTATTTTTTTTAGGTTGCGACAGCTTGGCGACTCCGCTGGGGACATATTAGAGAGTCAGGCCTAAAATTAGTCGTGTGTTATCAAAGTCTCGGTTTTGTTGGTTTAATTGGTATTTAATTTTAATTCCCACATTTTTTTAATAAGGAGAATTTTGAAAATAATAAAATGTTTTTAAATATGTTCATACTCATGTGCATGCATTTTATTTTTGTTCTCTAGTTATTTAAGGTTGTATATTATAATTGCTTGTCGGTTAATGCGTTACACTATTCTTGAATGTTTTAATTGCTAGGGCATTTAGAATAAGGTCTGTAAAATAGGTAGTGAAAGGTTTGTTATTCCTCCACACACACTACACGTGCATTTGCATAACATGAATCCTGTACCCGGGTTCCGTCCTTTTAAGTGGGAGTAAAGTAACTAAGCCTTCGTGATTGATCCTCCGTATGGGCTAGTGAAACACTTCCGGAGTATAAAGTACCTAATGCCTTCGTGATGATCCTCCGCATGGGCATAGCAAAATATATTCTAACGAATTGAACCCGCTTTTATCGGGGTGCCTTACTAGCCTTCACCGGCGACAGTGAGGAACAATTCGGGGCCTTAGAACCGATTCACCCTCATATAGTGAACCTAGGCGAAGCCATGCCGGATTTTCGTTAGATGTACCGAAAATAGGAACACATGGAGGGACATTTCTAAACCTTTTGTTACCTATTTTACACTCCGAATAAGTGTGGTAGATCGGGCAACGATGTACGTACATCGCCCGTAATAAATGTGATACTCCGCCTCGAAGGCATCGTGATGCCTAAATAAGCAGATATTGCTGGGGCAGATGTTCATTAGCTGTTTTAAAAATAAAAAAAAAAAATCATTTTTCAAGCATTTTTGCATGTTGCACATTTCATGCATGTGTGAATGGAGCATGTACATTTTTGGTTGTATTATTGATCTCATTCTTTGCAATAAACAGTTGGTAATTTCATTTGATGATTTCATAAAACCGGTAGTGTCACATGAACATTTGCATATTGTATCATAGTAGGATCCACCCTGAAAGTCTTTTGAAAATAATGTGATTGGTTTTTCAAAAAAAAAAAAAATCATAAATTTGGAGGCAAATCTTGCATAATGAGATTTTTGAATAATCAAGATTTAGGTCCCATCAATTTCGTGTAATCATTGATTTATTTGTATATACCTTTGTGTTAATTCATTTATTTTTTTGCATGTATCATTTTGACATCATGTTATAGTCATAGCATGCATGGTCATTCATTGTAAGATACGTTTATGACATGCATGGTCATTATTTGTATATACTTATGTATCAATTTATTCTTTCTTTACATGCATCATGTTAGCGTCAAGTTGCATTCATGCATTCATAGTCAGAAATTATTTTACTATATATATCCATGCATTAATTTGCTTATTCTTTACATGCATCATGTTGGCATCAGGTTACATTCATGGCATATATAGTCATCGTGATATGCTCATGCATTAATTTGTAATATTGGCATCAAGTTGCACTCATGACATACACGGTCAGCATGATTTTCTTTGTATATACTCTATGTCAATCATTTATTCTTCACATGCATCATAATTGACATTGTGTGGCATTCATAGTGTATATGATCATTCATTGGGAAATGCATTTGGAACATACATGGTCATTCATTGTATATATCCATGCATTAATTTGCTTATTTTTTACATGCATCATGTTGGCATCAAGTTGCATTCATGGCATACACAGTCATCATGATATGCTCATGCATTAATTTGTTCATTTTTTACATACATCATGTTGACATCAGGTCGCATTCATGGCATACACAGTCATCATGAGTTCTCCGTATATGCTCACGTATTAATTTGTCATATTGGCGTCAAGTTGCATTCATGACATACACGGTTAGCATGATTAACTTTGTATATACTCTGTGTCAATCATTTATTCTTCACATGCATCATAATTGACATTGTGTAGCGTTTATAGTGTATATGATCATTCATTGGGAAATGCATTTGGAACATACATGGTTATTCATTGTATATATCCATGCATTAATTTGCTTATTCTTTACATGCATCATGTTGGCATCAGGATGCATTCATGGCATACACAGTTATCATGATATGCTCATGCATTAATTTGTCATATTGGCATCAGGTTGCATTCGTGACATACACGGTCAGCATGGTTTTCTTTGTATATACTCTGTATCAGTCATTTATTCTTCACATGCATCATAATTGACATTCTATGGCATTCATAGTGTATATGATCATTCATTGGGAAATGCATTTGGAACATACATGGTCATTTATTGCATATATCCATGCATTGATTTTTCTTATTCTTTAAATACATCATGTTGGCATCGTGTTGCATTTATAACATACATGGTCAACATGTTTCCACTGTATATGACCACACATAACTTTGTTTATCCTTCATATGCATCAAATTGCACTCATGACATTCATAACTCATTCATCATGAAACACATTAATAAGATGAAATAGAAATTGGCTTAGTTTTGAAGAGTTTTCTTCGTCAGCTAAAAGTTATGATCCCAACAGCAAGTGCGAGTATCATATTGGGGCAATTGGGCATTCGACTAAAAATGCAGAAAATTGAAGGAAATAATTGAAGGTCTTGTCCACGATGGTGTTTGGATTCCAGAGCTTATCGAACATTGGAAATCTGTTTTACCATAGATTGATTTCCTCTTGAAGAATTTTGAGGATAAGAACTGTTATCTTTGAAAGCATGTCAATAGGAGCATTCTGATGCATATATTTCTACACTTTGATGATGAAAATTTTTGTCTCATGATGACATCTACATGAAATAAATAAATTTTGAATTTAAATATTTTGTGTTCGTTTTATTTTAGCAATAAATTTGAAATTGCAAAAAAAAAAAAAAAAAAAAAAAAAAAAAAAAGAAACTTTGAGAAAATTTGTGGTACACAATAAATAAGTGGTTTTCACATGAAATAATGAACAATCTTGAGAATATTGATGATCATTGTTAGAAATGACCCAACACCTTCAGCCCTCTCTTTGAGGCTTTCCTAAGCCTAAATCTTTTGAACCAAGACCACTTGAAAGACTTAATGCTTCAAGGAATATGAATGATTTGACTTCATAAAACCATTGTCATCACAGAATAAGCAAAGACATAGATCTTAGTCTAGGCTATGAACAAAGGAACGAACTTTTTGAAAATTTTCAAATTCCTTGAAAATCAAACAAATGAGACATTCTTTCAAGAATTCAGATTTTGATAATTTGGTGTGTGTCAAGATTGTGCTAAAACCATTCATGACCTTTCCCAATGACCACAAAACACTAATTGCCCAGACATCACTTCATATTTGACACCCTGGGGCACAATGACTAAAATAGATTATCCCTTGTCCTAGAGAAAACCCGTTTTTTGGGTCATATTTTCTTTGTCTCTTCAAAGAACTCAGATTTGAAATTCATCCTTTTCAGTACAGAGCTGGACTTGCTATGTTCCTCGTTGATACAAATTCTCATTGGTTAATCAAATTGGGGCATCATATGTGGAAATGATGGATACATGGTGAATAAGGATGGACTAAACACATGAATCATTGGGGCATGCGACAAAAAAAAAAAGAAAAAAAAAAAGAAAAAATTGTGATATCATGCACATGAGAATTCGGATGATTCCAAAGTGCAAAATGAAATTCTGAATATCTATTTTCCCTGGGGATTGCTTTTCAATGTGAATATTTGTGGTTGACATGAGAAATGGCCATCTTTCATATCCCTTTCACATAAAAAGAAATTATCCATAGTCACCCCTTTTGAGCCAAAAAAAAAAATTTTCTTCTTGGAACCCTGATCAAGGATCACCCTCTACACTGGGGGGCAAATGCGAGGAAATATCTTTCTAAAGATCATTGAGAAATGAGTCCTAGCTCAAAGACAGATACAAAGCAAATGAAGCCCCGAATAAATACGGGCGCACTCTGTCAAAGAAAAAATAAGAGGAGGAGATGGCGAAATGAAAGCCAAGAAAAACAAAAGAAAACACAAAAAAAAAAAAAATAGAGTCTGAAAAAGCGATGGCAAATGAAAGCCAAAAGCAAGGAAGAAAAAGCAAAGTCAAAGGAAAGAAACGTCCAAGAAGGGACAAATGCTTCAAAGAAAATCCTCCTCAAAGAAAGGATCATTGATCTGAATACCCTCAAACACATATTTTGGGCCTATTTATCATTTCTTTCTGAACCCTAAACCTTGGCCTACATTATATGCTTTAAAAGTCCATTTTGATCAAGCATGAATGTTTAATTTGAAGGGTTTTCCTCAGATTTTATCCCATCTCATCGAATTCTCATTTCACTAAGGAAGAATTTAGAATTCTCAAGTGCATGGTAAAAAAAAAAAAAGAGAAAAATTGGAAAGAATGAGACTCTAGGGCGAAAACCCAAAAACGGGCGATCTAGAGTAGAATGAGAATTTTTGATGCCACCTATGAAAATGCCGATACCACAAAAAAGAGAAGGTCATCTTGAAAAAAATGGTCATCGAGGAACATCTAGAAATTCTTGAACCCCCCAAATTGTCAGCTCTCATTCAGAGGATTGTCTTCAAAAACTGAAACTTTTGTTCCCAAGATTAAACTTTTCGGTTTAAACATCCCAGCCAATCTTGACGCTTGTCAAAATGCCTTGATATGGAAACTAAAATAATGTTGAATTTGTTTGGTTCTCAATGAATTCATGATTTATAAAATCTGTTCCATTTGTGAGCCTAGAAGGGATATACATTTTGTCATGAAGTTTTCCTAGAAAAGCCAGAATCTTGCTATACCAAGCCTTACCAATCCCAGTTGGAAAAACACAGATTGATACTTAGAGAAATTTCTAACAATGATCATCAGTCATCAAAAGATTTGTACATCATACACTGTGGAGTTAAAATTTTTGGCTTAGAAGTTTTCCTTAAATAAGCAAAATTGTTTTTCAAAAAGGGAAAATAAAAATATTTTTGAAATACCCATTTTTGATGTTGACATGAGACAAGGGTTTTTCTAACTCAAAGGTATAGAATTGCCAGAATAGGTCCTGACTTCCAGATATGAGAAGAAGAAATAGAACCCGGTTCAGATCTCTGTTGATGAAAGTTTGAAAACTATTGGGGCAAAGAGAATAGCCAAAATGAATTAAAGATATACTCTGATTTGAAGAGGAAAAATGAATTTGAAAGGCTAAGCCAAAGTCTAGAAAAACAACCGGGGGCATTTGCATCACTCATGAGCATTCATCTCTTTATCGAGCTTTTGCATCTGCACAGTGTCAGCAAGCATTTGCATCATTCATGGGTATTTGCATTGGCATTATTCCATAAGCATCTACATTTTACATTTACATTCTTCATGGAATTTGCATTTGCGTCATCTCAAGCAATTGCATCATTTCTAGAATCATTGCATTTGCATTATTGTTTTAAATCATTTCTAGAATCATTGCATCTGCATCATGAAACATGGGCATCAATCCATGCCATTTGCATTTGCATTAAGAAATATTTTGCATTTGCACCATGAAGCATGAGCACCTTGTTAAAAGACATGTGCATCTGCATCATTTCTCAAAGCTTCTGGTGGAGATATCCAGAATTTTACAGTTTTAAAAGAGAACAAGTCTTCGGTGGTGATAGCTGAAGCCTCTGGTGGAGATATCCAGGGTTTTATAATTTTGAAACATGAGAAATTCTTCTTCTGAAGGAGTTACCCAAATTTTTACAATGAGCAAGTCTTTGGTGGTGATAGCCAAAGCTTCTGGTGGGGATATCCAGAATTTTACAGTTTTAAAAGTGAACAAGTCTTCGGTGGTGATAGCTGAAGCCTATGGTGGAGATATCCAGGGTTTTATAGTTTTGAAAAATGAGAAATCTTCTTTTGAAGGAGTCATCCAGAACTTTATTCAACATGTGCATCTACATCAAAAAACATTTGCATCAATCTAAGTTAGTTGAATCTGCATCAAGAAAGTCATTTACATTTGCATCAAAGACATTTTCACCAATCTAAGTCATTTGCATCTACATCAAGAAGCATTTGCATCAATCTAAGTTAGTTGAATCTGCATCAAGAAAGTCATTTATGTTTGCATCAACTAAAGACATTTGCATTTGCATCATGAAGCATTTGCATCATCTCTTAAAGCTGTCAGGTATAATCGAACTCGTTTTGCTTCTCAAATGAGTCGAGCCTTGAGACCGTCGTCAAGGTATTTCCTTTTGTTTTAAACCGAATTCATTCTGTTTTATCAAATGAGTCGAGCCTTGAGACCGCCGTCAAGGTATTTCCTTTTGTTTTAAATCGAATTCATTCTGTTTTATCAAATGAGTCGAGCCTCGAGACCACCGTCGAGGTATTTCCTTTTGTTTTAAATCGAATTCATTCTGTTTTATCAAATGAGTCGAGCCTTGAGACCGCCGTCAAGGTATTTCCTTTTGTTTTAAATCGAATTCATTCTGTTTTATCAAATGAGTCGAACCTTGAGACCACCGTCGAGGTATTTCCTTTTGTTTTAAATCGAATTCATTCTGTTTTATCAAATGAGTTGAGCCTCGAGACCACCGTCGAGGTATTTTCTTTTGTTTTAAATCGAATTCATTCTGTTTTATCAAATGAGTCGAGCCTTGAGACCGCCGTCAAGGTATTTCCTTTTGTTTTAAATCGAATTCATTCTGTTTTATCAAATGAGTCGAGCCTTGAGACCGCCGTCAAGGTATTTCCTTTTGTTTTAAATCGAATTCATTCTGTTTTATCAAATGAGTCGAGCCTCGAGACCACCGTCGAGGTATTTCCTTTTGTTTTAAATCGAATTCATTCTGTTTTATCAAATGAGTCGAACTTTGAGACCGCCGTCGAGGTATTTCCTTTTGTTTTAAATCGAATTCATTCTGTTTTATCAAATGAGTCGAGCCTCGAGACCACCGTCGAGGTATTTCCTTTTGTTTTAAATCGAATTCATTCTGTTTTATCAAATGAGTCGAGCCTTGAGACCACCGTCGAGGTATTTCCTTTTGTTTTAAATCGAATTCATTCTGTTTTATCAAATGAGTCGAGCCTTGAGACCGCCGTCAAGGTATTTCCTTTTGTTTTAAATCGAATTCATTCTGTTTTATCAAATGAGTCGAGCCTCGAGACCACCGTCGAGGTATTTCCTTTTGTTTTAAATCGAATTCATTCTGTTTTATCAAATGAGTCGAGCCTCGAGACCACCGTCGAGGTATTTCCTTTTGTTTTAAATCGAATTCATTCTGTTTTATCAAATGAGTCGAGCCTTGAGACCACCGTCGAGGTATTTCCTTTTGTTTTAAATCGAATTCATTCTGTTTTATCAAATGAGTCGAGCCTCGAGACCACCGTCGAGGTATTTCCTTTTGTTTTAAATCGAATTCATTCTGTTTTATCAAATGAGTCGAGCCTTGAGACCACCGTCGAGGTATTTCCTTTTGTTTTAAATCGAATTCATTTTGTTTTATCAAATAAGTCGAGCCTTGAGACCGCCGTCGAGGTATTTCCTTTTGTTTTAAATCGAATTCATTCTGTTTTATCAAATGAGTCGAGCCTCGAGACCACCGTCGAGGTATTTCCTTTTGTTTTAAATCGAATTCATTCTGTTTTATCAAATGAGTCGAGCCTCGAGACCACCGTCGAGGTATTTCCTTTTGTTTTAAATCGAATTCATTCTGTTTTATCAAATGAGCCGAGCCTTGAGACCGCCGTCGAGGTATTTCCTTTTGTTTTAAATCGAATTCATTCTGTTTTATCAAATGAGTTGAGCCTCGAAACCACCGTCGAGGTATTTCCTTTTGTTTTAAATAAAATTCATTCTGTTTTATCAAATAAGTCGAGCCTTGAGACCGCCGTCGAGGTATTTCCTTTTGTTTTAAATCGAATTCATTCTGTTTTATCAAATGAGCCGAGCCTCGAGACCACCGTCGAGGTATTTCCTTTTGTTTTAAATCGAATTCATTCTGTTTTATCAAATGAGTTGAGCCTCGAGACCACCGTCGAGGTATTTTCTTTTGTTTTAAATCGAATTCATTCTGTTTTATCAAATGAGTCGAGCCTTGAGACCGCCGTCAAGGTATTTCCTTTTGTTTTAAATCGAATTCATTCTGTTTTATCAAATGAGTCGAGCCTTGAGACCATCGTCGAGGTATTTCCTTTTATTTTAAATCGAATTCATTCTGTTCCGTCAAATGAGTCGAGCCTTGAGACCATCGTCGAGGTATTTCCTTTTGTTTTAAATTGAATTGATTCTGTTTTATCAAATGAGTCGAACCCTGAGACTGTCGTCAATGTATTTTCACCATTTTAAAGACCTCCGGGCACCAGTATTTTAAGACCTCCGAGCACCAATTTTAAAGACCTCCGGGCAACATTTTAAGACCTTCAGGCACCAATTTTAAAGACCTTTGGGCATAAATTTTTCTTTTGAAAGTCGAATTCGTTTCCTTAAGACGAATCGAGCCTTGTTTAGGCAGGGAATTCAATTTAAGGACAAAATCTTCAATTTATTGTTTTTTTAAAAAAATGAAAATGAAAAAAATAGAAAAATGAGAAAAAAAATAGAAAAAAGAAAAAAAAGTAAAAAAAGAAAATAAAAAAAGAAAAAATGAAAAATGCAAAATGCAAAAATTAATGATGAAATGAAAAAGAAAACCCCTTTCCTTTCCTTCACATGTGATTTCATAGACCGGACAAAATTGTTGTCTATTTTATCTTTGCCTGATTCCTGATTCTCAGCAATAGCCAAAGAGGGGCAGCTGTAGACACCTAATTTTGTCCGGGTTTTTTTTATAAAAAAAAAAAACCAATTTTGATTTGTCCCCCTCTCGGGTTTAATATTTTTGTAAAAGTCACTGTCGCGATTTTAGACTTTTAAAATGTTCTAAATTATATATATCCTTTTTAGCTTTAATTGTTCAAATAAAATCGGATCGTAAAATTATCAATTTTAAAATTCAATTTAAACCCGAGGTGAAAAAGTTTAATCTTGAGCATTATTAGATTTTTAAAATAAATTTTTTAATTGAAAATATTTGAAAAAAACAAAAAAAAAAAAAAGAAGGGCAATTTAGATATTACCCATTTTTTTAGGTTAAGAATTGAGTTATAAATAGATCATTTGAGCAAAGAAAATGAGAGGGGGGGGCAATTGACTGGCGGCTGAAATGGAAAGAAAAGAAAAAGCTTTGGGTTTCTGTCATGGGGGCTGAGAGCTAAAAGCTAGAAAGGAAAGCTTTGGTTTGATTGAAGCTGGCAGCTAAAAGGAAATAAAGAAGAGAAAAAAATGAGCTTCCAGGGGAGTCGGATCTTGTGGGAGCTATAGGTGGGGTTTTGAAAAAAAAAGAATAGGGAGCCATAAGGTTGTTGGCGGCTATAGAAGGAAAGGGGAAGGAATTAAAATAAGAGAAAAAGAAAGAAAGCTATGTAGAAAAAGAAGGTAGCTGCGACTATGAACAAAGGGGGGGCCACGGCTAAATAAAAAAGAGAAACAAAGACATTTTATTTGATTTTGATTTCGTGGAAGAGCAAAAGGGAATCGAATTTTCCAGGCATCAGATAAGTGCAATTTCTTTGTGCAAGCTTGATTTCTACTGAGTTGTTTTTTTATTTCCCTTTCTTAAGCTTTAATTTTTTTTTTTTGGATAATAAGCTGTAATATTTTCATTCTCTTTAATTTCCACATACATTAACTTGTTTATAATTTTTCTTAACTCAAAAACAAAGACCCAAACTCCAATTCTTATTCGAAGTCAGGGATTCATTTCTCAACCAAATTTTGTCTTGAGAGAATTATTACGTCATCTTAAAGTGGGTTTTGTTTTTGGTAGAGATGGTGTGCGGGAGGGTTCCATGCCTTACACTGCATGGAAATGTATGATGCAGCATCGTGATTCTTCATCAGAAAATGCACCAACAGAAACAGTAGAAAGAGTTCCACTGCTTGCACTTGCATGGGATCGGAAAGTTCAGGTTGCAAAGTTGGTCAAATCAGACCTGAAAGTATATGGGAAATGGTCTCTTGACAGTTCAGCCATAGGTGTGGCTTGGTTGGATGATCTGATGATGGTGGTTCTTACAATGACAGGACACCTCTACTCGTTTTCTAGGGATGCTGTTGATGGTTTGGGAGGAGATGATCTCATTGCATATCATACTCACTTCATTAATGTCTTTGGAAACCCTGAAAAAGCTTACCATAATTGTTTAACTGTTAGAGGAGCTTCCGTATATATACTGGGACCTATACATCTCGCTGTCTACCGACTTCTTCCGTGGAAGGAGCGGATTCAGGTTCTACGGAAAGCTAGTGACTGGATGGGAGCTTTGAACATGACAACGACACTTTATGATGGTCAAGCCCATGGTGTTATCGACCTTCCTAGAAACCTGGATGCGGTGCAGGAGGCCATAATGCCCTATCTTGTAGAGTTGCTTTTGTCGTATGTAGATGAAGTGTTTTCCTATATCTGTGGCCTTTTGTAACCAAATTGGTAAAATGGAGCAGTCGCCCGTCACCAATGGAAAGTTGGCGATCTTGTCCTCGCTAAAGTCAAAGGTTTCCCTGCTTGGCCTGCCACGGTATGCCAACACTTATAACACTATCCTTTTTTTTTTTTTCTCTTTCTATATTTTATGTATTTAAAATCTTTGTTATGTTAGAAAATATGTTATTGCCTTAGAGTTTGTCGTTACATTGATGTGGGGTTTTAATGATATTACTTTTGTTGATTTAGGTGGCATGATTTTTTATTCCATTTAGAGTTTGTTTGATAATGTGTTAATCGGGAGAAATTCTTTGGGGTTTCTTCGTTTTATGTATTTGATTTTAACTATTCTTTGAATTAATTAAAAGTTTTTGCTTTGAACTTCATTCTTTTTGGCAATTGATTTATACATCAGATTCTTTACACTTTACTATAGTAATTGATTTACCCAATTTAATAAAAAAATCTTTTAGTAATGGGAGATTGGAGAGGTGTTCTCTTTCCAACAAAGAATTTATTCTTCCAAGCCATGTGTCATTTTAAAGTCTTGTTGCCATGCATGTTGACACCTTATTTTTCTTGCCACCATGACACCTTTCTTAAACAAAGTTAGGTCATTATCTCCCAAATTCCAAGTTAGGCTTTCTATCCATACGCATGTTTTCCTCCTGTATAGCAAGAAATCGTACAAAACCTTTCATGCACCATTTGTCTTCTCGATTTGAAGAATTTTCTTTTAAATCGCATGCCTTGGCTATGATATATTGAGGTGCATGTTTGGTTTTGATGATTTTCTTCTTGCGATAGATTAGCTTGATTGTGGTAGGTTAGCTCTACACCATGCCATATTAATACTACCATTCGGCCATTTTGACTTAGGTTACCATGTTTGCATTTTTTTTATTATGTTTATTAGTTTAACATGCTTCCATTTAGACTTTGCATATTTAGGTTGCCATGTGTTTGTGAAATTGCCTAGCTAAGTTTTCCCCATGTTATTTAGAGGCCCTTGGTTGAAATCACCCATCACCCCTTGTGAGATAGTCTATACACTTGTATTAGGATTATCCGGGTGGTGAGTCATAGTGTTTTTGTTGAGAGGGTTTATAGCTTAATCTGTTCAAAAGCTACTTGTGAGAGGGTTTATAGCTTAATCCGTTCAAAAGCTACTTGTGAGATGGTTTATAGCTTAATCCGTTCAAAAGCTACTTGTGAGATGGTTTATAGCTTAATCCGTTCAAAAGCTACTTGTGAGAGGGTTTATAGCTTAATCCGTTCAAAAGCTACTCTGAGGGTTTATAGCTTAATCCGTTCAAAAGCTACTTGGTGAGTTTTCATTTTAAAATAATGTTTCTTGTTCTTCCTTCATTTCCTTTCTTAGGTATATTTTTTTACATTTTGTTTTTACAATAAACTCACCATGGCCAAATGACCTACATTATTTTAAGTTGCTGCTTTTTGATTCATTTTACCATATTGTTTGTGATATTTTCTTTGTTTTTGATGTTTTAAATGTTATGTTATTTCATGTTCTTAAGTTATATTTAATTTGGTTGCTTTGTTTATTGCCATTTATGTCTTAGATATCATGTTTTTGCATTTTTAATTTTCTGTTTTCATGTTGTTTAAATTTGAGCATGCTTTAGAGTTAACATATTAAGTGTTTGTGAAAATGCTTGTGTGATTCTTTGCATGATTCTTGTTTTATATCTTAGTTGAGCATGCTTTAGATTTAGTATATTAGGCGTTTGTGAAAATGTTTGTGTGATTTTTGTGTTATGACTTAGTTTTTCATGCTAGCATGCCAAGTGTTTGAGAAAATGCCATGCTTGTTGGAGCTTGAGGCCATTTGGCTACTCCATGTGTTTTGCATTGTGTGTTGTATTTTTGTCATGCTAGTTGTTAGGTTTTTGCATTTGCATGATATTTGGTTGGATTTTTGAATTAAGCATGCCTTGTGTTTGTGAAAATGTCATGCAAGTTCATGTTAGGTCTAGGCCATATTATTTGTGTCATGCATTTTCCTTACATTTAGGTTTAGATCCATGCATTTCATGCATTATGTTTGCTGCATTGTTTCATGCATTTCATGTTCATGCCACTTGAATAATGACTTGAGCCAATTAATGGTTCAAAGTCATGCTCTCTTGAGCACACTTGTGGAAAATTAAGTTTGTCAAATTGATTATTCTATCTTTGTGATTTTTTTTACTTAGCCAATTTTTATCTAACTTTCAAAAACTCATAGCTACCGCTTTCAAGTCATTTTATGAGTTTCAAATATTTTTATTTTGATTTTTAAATGATTTTATCAAGGACAAAAAAAAATGTGTTGGCAAAGCAGTTTTTTTCAAAAAACTCGTACATCTCTGATTTTTCTGAGAATTCATCTTTGATCAAAAAAATTAAGCCGATTTTTCCTCGTGTAGTTTTACATGTCCTGAGTCTCCAGTAATTTTTTCAGAATTTTTGGAATTTTTAAAAATAGGGTAAAAAAATCGTGGATTAAAACTGGACAGTGGTGTCAGAATTGAATTTAAAGAAAAAACAAAGCAGTTTTTTTTTCTCCTCCAAAAACTCGTACATCTCTGGTTTTTCTGGAAATTCATCTTTGATCAAAAAATTAAGCCGATTTTTTATCGTGTAGTTTTACATGTTCTGAGTCTCCAGTATTTTTTTTAGAATTTTTGGAATTTTTAAAAATAGGATAAAAAAATCGTGGATTAAAACTGAACAGTGGAGTCATAATTGAATTTTAAAAAAAAACCATTTTTCTGTTTTGGTTAATTTACTTAGAGTGGGCTGATTAGGAGAGTTAGCTACTGACTTAGGGTGGTTTCTAAGCCTTTGCAAACTCTAAAAATGGTTTTTCAAGTCCCGGGTTAAGGATAGTCAAGTCCGGATTTTTTAAACTTAGGAAATTAGAGCCATTTAAAAATTTTTAGCCCAGTTTTTATTGATAATTCAAGCTTTTCAAAATTGTTTTCAAACAATCACAAAGTATTTTGGTTTTAGAATATTTAATTTGACATATTTTCTTAAGGTAGCCGGATATCTTTTTAGATATACGAATTTCCTTAATTAAAGGAAAAAATACATTTCATGCATTGCATTTTTATTTTCATGCATATTATATGATAGTATTATTTTATTCCATGTCATTTAAATTATATGCCATACCATTCATATTTGTCATGTCATTTAGGTTGCATTATATTATTTAGACTGTACTATGTCATTTTATTTATGTCATGCATATACATATTTATTTCTTTTAAATATTTTCAAAAAAAGATAATGGTTTTCAATAAAAAATATAAAGATATTCCCGAGTTAAAATAATTCATGAGTTCTCTACCGGGTTTGCTGGAGGGAATATCATCAATTATCATTAATAAAGGAATATCTTTCTTTCAAAAAAGAGAATGATTCAGAAAGTTTTCCAAGACTAATAAAAATTTCTATATTTTGCCACATTTGTTGGGGAATATAGGAAAATTTTGAATTTATGAATTCCGGATCATTTTCAATAAAAAAAATAAATTATTTTTCTTTAAATTGGGAATTAACTTGAAATACTAAATTTAAAACCAACTTTTCACCGAGACTTGAGATAATACATGATTAATAAGGTACCGATTTATACGGGCGTTGTGGGGGTGCTAATCCTTCCCCACACGTAACCGACTCCCGAACCCGCTTCTTTGATTTCTCTGGTTTAAAACGCAGACTTGAAATTGGTTTTTAAAATGTTTTAAATAATTTTTAAAATATTTTATAAAACCGGTTTTAATAGGTGACCGATCACACCTAGCTAAAAAAGATTGGTGGCGACTCCATGTCTTTTTTTAAGGTCATTTCAAAACCTTCATTTCTCTAGAGGAATTAAGTCGACTTTTCCTCGATTTTTTTTAATGTCACGCCTAACGAATAATAAAGTCTTGCGATGAGACTCGTCGTCGTTATTTTTTTTAGGTTGCGACACTGGGAAAACAGAAAATCCACCCACTCTCATTACCAACCATTGAAGAAACTTATAAAGGCCCAAAAAAAGAAAAAAGATACAGATAGAGAGAGAGACCTGACGGAGACCACCACCTAGCTTGATGGTCTGATTGGTCATGGAGGAGAGGTGGAGCACCACATCCCCTGGAACCTAAACCCCCTCAAAAACAAAACAGGCAGTTTGTGTGTGTATATATACATATAAAAGAATAAAATAAGCGAGAATTGAAGAAACAATTAAAAATCGAAATGGAGGCAGAAATAGAGAAAAAGATTACTTACCACTGTCGAATCAAAGAAGCTTGCCGGCGAACCGGGCTGTTTCTTTTCCATTGAAAATCCAAATTATTCTTTCTTTCTTTTTTTAGTTCGAAGCTGCGGAATTGGAGGGAGTTTTTCTTCTGCCCTCTGGGTTTCGGCTTGGAGAGTGAAGCTCTGCGTTAAATAAACCCCTTTTTTTATGAGATATGCAGCGTTTTTGCATCTGCCCACCAAAAAGACCATCCACTAAACGGTGTAAGTAATAACATTTATAATCCTTCGATCAATTAAGAACTTTGAACACTATTAATTTGTCCATGTCAACATAAGTGAAAGAGAACAAAATCATTTATAACTCTTAGATCAATTAGAAAGTTTGAACACTATTAATTTGTTCGTATCAGCATAAGTGAAGTAACTTGATAATTGATACTTGCTCTCCCGATTTGAAGTAAAAGAAGCCTAACCTGTCATTGTCACGGCTTCATCGATTGTATCCTTGAAGGATCTCCGATTTAGCAAATGAGGAACGATGGTTCTTTGAAGGAATCTTCGATTCTCAAGACTCCTACTTGGTTTTTGGTAAACGCCACGTCGATGAGATTAGGTTAGGGGTGAGCAAAATCCGACTCGACTCGAAAAAACAGAAAAAAAATTTCAAATTTCGAATTAAATAGTTCGGTTTATTAGAGTTATTCGGATTTTCGGATCAACTCGACTAAGTAATTTGAGTTATATAGTTTAGCTAGGATTTGATTTATACAACTCGAATAACTTGAAAATTCGAATAAGATATTTCTATACGACGTCGTTTTACTCATTTGAGTTTGATACTAAGCTTGAGTTTTGCGTTTTCCTTATTTCGTCTTCCCTTTTTACTCTTTAGCCCATTTTTGTTGGGTCATTTATTTTTGTTGTTTGTCGCCATTCAGTAGAAAAATAAATCCACATGAGCTGTTGACTGCATACTTATTGTCTTAATAATTTATCATTCATTTTTTTTTTCCCTTTGAAATTGACAAGTCTAGATTGAAAGTTTACATTGAATTTTTGAGTTTCAAAAGGAGAAGGCTATCACTCAATGCTTCATTCAGTTAAAGATTGAAGCTTTTGGTTGATATCATGCACATTACCAAGCTAACCAAACGATGAAATTCAAAAGATAATGAATTCTCTTTTTTTAAAGGTCAATAGTAGGCTATTTATTTAGTATGACAAGTCTTTGATAGTTATATTTATAAGAAAAGATAGAACACACAAAAAAATATATATTTGTAATTTCATAGAACTAAATTTCAAAATTATAGATATACATGCATTTACAAGATAACAGTAACCTGATCTAGTCAATCAACATTTACAAGATAACATTTTAACTCGAATAAATTATTCGACTCGACTCGAATTTGTTTTAACTCGACTCGATTCGCTAAAATTTCAAATTGAGTTTGGTTGACAAAATAGGACTCGTCAACTCGACTAATCCGAATTTTTTTCACTCGACTCGATCGAACGCTCATCCCTAGATGAGATAAGCCATTTCATTTCTTTTTTCCTTGTTAATATAGAAAAAATATTTTGGTTTAGCTTGTTCTTATCCCAATTCACCGATCATTGTTGTACATATATACAAACTGAATTTTAGAATTGGGAATAGGGTTGCTTATAAATCCTATTTTAATTTCTTTTGTATATTTGACTTTCAGATATGTAGATGAACACAAGCTTTTAAGTAGACCTTTAATGTTCTTCTCTTGTCAACTTGTATTTTACTTGGATTAGTTGGGGTTGTAACCAACTGCTATCTTCTTCTGTCAAAGGGCTTTGTAATAAACTACTATTATTATGGTTCGAATGACTACTTTGTCGATTCATTGATAACCATCTTCCATGTTGCTGTGTTTATAGCATTGTTAATTAAGTACTCAGAGTGGAGTGTTGGATGGAACATGGCTTTTGTGATCTCAGTATTGGAGGAGACATGGGATTGAAGCATTTGAACTCTCGCCTTGGAAGGGGTAGTACGTAGCGTGGACTTCTTTTGATGCTTGTTTCTGTTGTACGAGAAATTGTCTTCAGGTTGCCTCGCCTCTTTGGTAGGTGCAGTGAGAGACTTGGAGGCATTTTGAGTAATTATGTATGCACTAGCTTGATTTGTATTGTGAATTTGATGAAGTGGGTGGTTTGCGTTTATACTTTTTAGAGAAGAAAGATTTAAATGCTTGTATATTTTGAAGAAAAAAAAAACTTTTGCAGTTGTATTTCTTTTTTGTCGGTCAAATGGTTAAAGTTTCCTCTTTCAATAAAGTTTTACCTAGAACCGAAGACATTTTCAAAATCATGTGATGTCTGGTTGCAGCATTTAATTTTTGGTAAATGTTTGCAATATTCCAGTGGCAAAGTAGCACTTGAATGATTAGTATCCAAATTCATGGGAAGCCAGATCTAACATCTTACCATTCTAATTTCTGTTGTTACATTATTTTCCTTTGAATTTAGTATTATTCCTGCTCCCTTCTCTCTGCTGTTCGAAAAGTACTTAGAATACCTTTTCGAAAAGTATTCAACTGTTTTGAATCGGCTACAACTTTCAAAATTAAAGTTTACATACTGTATAGGAATACCTTGGATGCTATTCGAACGAAAATCTTTTTAAGATAAAACAAAACTTTATGCACATGGGTATACTGGACAGGAATGCTTTGGATGCTATTCATATTAAACTTCTAACCTTCTTAGCAGAAAAAAAATGACAAACTCGGAACATTCAAATGTGGCATCTCATTAAGTGATTTTTACATCCAAACATATTTATTGAACAGATGTTTTCAGATAAGGAACCATATTGAACACCCAGAACAGAAACTACCATACCAATATGAAGCAGTCCTCAAAATAAACATAAAAACTCAATCCAAAAGTCAAAGAAACTCAATCTGGTCAATACCCAGAAAGCCAAAAGAAAAAGTTAAAAACAAGAATCACCTGCTCACTTTGCCGAATGCTATGCCTTGCGATAGACCAAAGAAATTTAATGAGAAAATCAAAACAAGTGAAGCCATGGCAGTGACAGACTCGGAAACTTCTTAGCAGATCCTCAACCAAAAAAGAAATACCCAAACGCCCAAATGCCTTTCTAACCTAAAGAAATACTCAAACGCCCAAATGTCTCAGTTTTGCTAATCCTTCTATCTTCCTCTCCATTCCCAAATTTTTAATTTTTTTTCTTTTTCTAAAGAGCAGATCTATTTTCTTTCTCACTCTCCTATTTTTACTTGAATGAAGCCATAGCATGACAGATTGACTTCTTTCGCTTTAAATCGGGAGAGCAAGTATCAAGTTACTTTCATTTATGCTGACATAAACAAATTAATGGTGTTCAAATTTCTTAATTGATCTAAAAATTATAAATGATTTTGTTCTCACGGTTTGACACCAAAAAAACAGGGATTTTATTTTAATTTTAGTTTGAGATTGAATGATCCTCGCCAACTCAACCAACATCGTCGAGAAACTAGATTTGGTTTTGATGTCTCTTTTACAAAGAGTACGCGGAAATGGAAGCTATGAAACTAATCAATCACCATTCATTTAACCTACAGGGTCACTCTACGGATGAACAAAAGCTTCTGTTGTTTTCTACAGTACCTCTCTATTACAAAAATGTTTCTTTTATCAAAAGACAATATTCAGTTTCTAGCAAATCTCAAAATCTATTCACTTCTCTCAGTTTCCTTGAAAACCCATCTCAAGAACCACAAACCAAAAGTGGGTTTTTAAGGGATAAGCTTATTATAGAGTTTACATAACATGGAATGTTCGAAAATGCTATAAGGGTTTATCTTAGTATACTTCAAGATGGTTTCCAAGTTCAAGATTTTAAGTTCTTTCCTTGCTTGATTAAAGTATTTGGTAGGCTTTTTAATGTTAAAAGAAGCAGGCAAACCCGAACAAATTTTCTTTACCTCTTTTGGGGCCTGTCTTTTTTTTACTCGTATCTAAAGTTATTTTTTATTTATAAACAGTTAAACATTAACAATTTTTATTTGAATACATAACAAAAAAACATTGAGAGGACACTAAAAAAAAGGCAAAAAATATCTATTCAGCAAATCCATGGGCATATATTAAAGTTAGGATTTTCAGCTGACATTTATGTTGTGAATGTGCTTTTGGGAATGTATTTTATATGTAGGGGAAATTGAAGATGCAATTCAAATGTTTGATAAAATGAGTGAAAGGGATTCGGTTTCATGGAATTCCATGATTTCTGGGTTCTGACAGTCAGAGGATTACTTGGATTCATTGATGATCTTTAGTTTGATGGTTAAGGAACATGGGGTGTTCCCAAATTGGGTAGGTTGTCTCTCTGCTCTACATCATGTGCTTCGATTGAGTCATGGATTCATGGGAGAGAAATTAATGGATTTGTTGTGAAAAATGGAGTGGAAAGTGATGAGTTTTTGGTTAGTGGATTGATTAAAATGTACATGAAATGTGGAGATGTAAGAAATGCTGAACATGTTTTCAAGAGTCTAATTAAGAAAGAGTTTGTGAGAATATATACTGTGATTTGGAATGTGATGATTACAGGGTATGTTTCTAACAAATGTTTATCAAAGGCACAGGAGTTATTTCTTGAGATGTTGGAGTTAGGAATAAAACCGGATTCTTCAACAATGGTGGCTGTTTTAGTTTTGTGCTCCAATTCATCTGATTTAAGCATAGGAAAACAAATCCACAAATTGATACTTGCATATGGATTAGAAAACGACACCAGAACTGAAACTGCTCTTGCAGAGATGTACTTCAAATGTTGTCATCCGGAAACTGGTTTGAAAATCTCAAAATTAAAACTTGGTCATGTGGGGTGCAGTTATATGAAATTCTGCTCAGAATAATTGTCCCTTTGTGGCTCTGGAGTTGTTCTGTAACTTTATGTTAAAGTATGGCTTCCCTGATTCTCTGATGCTTTTGGCTATGTTGCGGGCATGCTGATCCTTGGCTCGTAAGTCTAAAGGCTTGGAAATTCATTGTTTAGCTGTTAAAACAGGATCCCTTTCTGATCTTTATGCCAGTAGTGCTCTAGTTGATATGTATGGAAAACGTGGAGATATAAAATCTGCTCAAATTGTTTTTTCCAGGTTACATCTAAGGGATTTGGTCACATGGAATGCCCTTATATGTGGATATTCTCAAAATGAGTGGGCTGATGAAGCTTTAGCAGCATTTCATGACATGCAATGTGAAGGATTTAGATCCAAAACTATAACAATTGCATGTATTCTCTCTATTTGTGCTCACTTCTCAATTATGATTCTGTGTAAGGAGGTTCATTGTTTCTTAATACGGCAAGGGTGGAAGTCCAACGTTCTTGTGAACAATTCTCTAATTGTTTCTTATGCCAAATGTGGAGACGTCAATAGCTCATGGATTATATTTGAGAATATGCATGAAAGAAATCTAGTATCCTGGAATACAATAATATGTGCTTCAGGCTTGCATGGCCATACAGACAAAATGTTTTTTTTTCCTCTGAAAACATGAAACAAGCAGGCATGAAGCCTAACCATGTAATTTTTACAGCCCTTCTTTCTGCATGCAGCCATGCTGGGAGGGTTGATATGGGATGTAAATTTTTTCAAAGCATGGTTGAAGAGTACAAACTTCAGCTTCAAGTTGAGCATTATACGTGTATGGTTGATCTTCTAGGACAAGCTGGCCTCCTCCACCAGGCATATGATCTGATCATGACCATGCCTTGCGACCTAGATGATCGTATCTGGGGTTCACTTCTTGGATCTTGCAGAAGTCATGGTGATGAAAACCTGGCCAAAGTTGTGACGAATCACATATTCAAACTTGATGGCACAAGCATCGGTTATTTGTCCTCCTTGCAAACCTTTACGAAGATTTGGGGAAATTGCGTGAAGTTGTTAAGTTAGAGCAGAAATTAAAGACATGGGGCTTAAAAAACAGTCGGGATGTAGTTGAATTGAAGTTGTTAATAACATTCATATCTTTGTTGCAGGTGATTGTTCACACCATTAATCAGAAGAGACATATGCTGTGATAGAGAATTTAACACTAGAAATGAAAAGGGCAGGATATGTTCCTAACTTCCTCATTTATCCTTAAGAAGTGACGTGCCTGATTAGGCTGGTTTTTAAGGTCTCTTTGTTAAGAATTACCTGGTTTGGCATAATTGAGTGTGAACATGTTCATAGAAAATTTAACCAGACCATTCAAAAACATTTACAAATTTCATGGTAGGTTTCTGTTGCTGTCATTGGTGGCTAGTTGCTGTCTGCCTTTAGAGGGATTGAGATATGAGACTGACGACTAGAAAAAAGAGTAGTTGCCTGCTTGGAGACATTAGTGAGCTGTTGCGTGCCCTTCCCTATGTTTCTTTGCTAGCAGTTCGTTTCCTTCTCAGTAGGGGTGTAATCAAGCTGATTCGAGCTCAAGTTATAAGAAGTTTGAGCTCGACTCGTAATTCGAAACTCGAAGCTCGGCTCAAACTCGATCGAGTTTTACTTTAAAACTCGAGCACGACTCGAGATAAAGATCGAACTGTTCGAGCTCGCTCGATCAGGCTCATTTACCTAGTAAACAATGAGCTCGATTCCCATGCTCGACTTTAAACTCGATTATTTGTGCTTGAGCTCGAGCTCGAATTCGAATTGAGATTTTTCTATACTAATTAAAAATAATATATATATTAAAAATAAAAAAGCTCGATTAGGCTCGTGAGCTACTCGAGTCAAGCATTAGGATACTCGAATTCGGCTCGCTCAATAGCTTGAACTGCTCGAGCTTGAGCTCGACTCAATAATGACCAAGCCGAATTTCGTGTTTTTTTCGAGTAGAAACCGAGTAGCTTGCAAGCACAGATGTCTAGTTTACACCCCTACTTTTCAATGAATTTAAGGGTAAATTTTTGCTTATTTGTTAACCCTTTTTCTTTCTTTCTAAGTTTAGGTGTTCTATTGTTTTTCGCCTCGATTATATTTTTACTTTTTCACTATGTTACATGGACTCAAGTATCGGTGTCAAACATTAGTATGTGTTCGCATGTTTGATTCTGTCTTTTGTTTAAAATTTTAGACTCATGGAGTCAGCTAAAAAGGATCCAAAAATTAAAAACGGATACGTGAATATATCTTATTACAATATCTTAAATAAATATATATAAATGAAAATAATGTAATACCATATATAAATAAATATGTATGTTTATTTCTATATTTATTCATGTAATTTTATATAAATTATTCATGTTTAAATATGTTTTGTTTGATTTAATTAATTTAAATTTTTTTATATCATTGTATATATTTAAATACAATTGTAAACACATAATTTTGTCTGGCCCCCCTAAATAAGGCAAGTTCTTCCTTCAACTTCCTAGAATTCAAAAAATTTCCTCTCATTCCACAGTTGGGTTTCCAAAACTTTGATTCGGAAGTCAAAACAGAAAGTCAACCCAAAAAAGTCAACCCCAAAAAGTCAACCACTAAAAAAGTCAACTTTTGAGGAAAATCAAGATTCGAATGTGAATTGAACAATGGTGGAGGAATTTTGATAATTGGAGATCCACAAATGAAGATAGAGAGAAAAATCTGAAGGTGGAAAGACAAATTGTAAAATTCAGTGTTGAAGAAAAACATGGAATTTTCGAATTTGGGGAAAATTGCATAAACGATCAGATTGGATGAAATTGAAGCTTCAATTTGAAGGATAATCAATAAGTTGAGGTAGCCCAAGGTCCAATTTCACAAGGAGAAGTCAGTTGGAAGAAAAATTGGACAAAATCGGAAATTGTCATTTTGTAGGAAAATGAGAAATTTTGCAAATTTGGGGAAAAGTATGTAAATGATCAAATTGGACAAAATTGAAGGATCAGAATGGAATATAATCAATAAATAAGAGTATTAGAAGGTCCAATTTGAAGTGGAATTGAAGGAGGAATCAATTTGAAGAAGAAAAAGGAAATAAATATTTAATGCATAAAAGGGGAATTTTGCAAATTTGGGGAAAACTACGAAGATAGTCCAATTCGGTAAAATTGAAGCCCCTAGTTGGTGAATGATAAATAAACAAGGGTACCCCAAGTTCCATTTTGAAGTGGATCCAAAGAAAGAGCCGATTGGAAGATAAACTGGAAAATCGAGAAAATTCTCAATTTTGAAGAAAAAGAAAAAAAAAACTAAATCGGAGAGGAATTCAAATGTAAAAATTGGGAAAAATTGGGAAAAATTGGTCCAAAATCCAAATCCAATTCAATATATTACAAAGGCAATGGAAAAAGAAAATCCAAAAAATTGGCCCATTTCGAGTAAAATCGAGGTTTCAAGGGTTAAAGGGCAATTTTGGAAAATTCGAAAAAATAGAATCCGAGCTCGAAAAATTACGAAATTTTCTAGAATTAAGTTCTAGGATGAAAAGAAGGAAATGAGAAGGAAAAAACCCGAAATTAGGGTCGAAATGCAATTAGGCTAAATTCGGGGGACTAATTCGTAATTTTAGAAAACAATTCGGGAAAAATAGAAAACGAGCTTGGAAAATTATGAAAACTTCCAGAACTAAGTTTTATATTGGATAGGATGGATTGGAGAAGAAAAATCCAAAAAATGGGGCTAAAATGAAAATAGACAAAGTTCGGGGGTACTAAACTGAAAATTTGGTGAAAATCTAGGAAAAATGGAAAACAAGCTCGAAAAATTATGAAAACCTCCAGAACTAAGTTTTATATTGGATGGAATGGATTGAAAAAAGAAAAATTGAAAATTGGGGTCCATTTGCAAATAGATTAAGTTTGAGGGCCAAAATGCAATTTTACCGAAAACTTGAAAGAGGGCCAATTTGCAAATAAAAAAAGAGGAATGTCCTGGAATATTCCAGGCCATTTTCTGTCAGCTCATAGAGAGGGAAGGGTGAGGATTGATCAATTTGATCCAATAGCCAAGATTGAAGAGCAATTAACATTTTTAAGAGGAAACAAGATTCTTCACTACTTGCCTACATGGTATTTTTGGCCAATAGGAAGCTTTTTAATTGCAAAGCCATGTGAAGGCTATATGATGATGCCAAGTGGAATAAAAATGCCACCTAGGAAGATATTTTGGTAGTAAGCCACATGATCATGACAAATGTCTTAGATATTTTGTAGAAATAGAAGACAAGAATAATTGAGGTGGCATTGTTGGCCAATGAGAGGTTAGGAGACCCTTAATTTAAGGAAAACATCATGCAAAAAGGGGATAAGAAATGGCCATGTGGTAAGGATATTGGGAGAGCATGCAAACCATGACTTAGGCTAAAAAAAGAGGAGCATTCTCTACACCAAGGGAAGGCCAATCGGCCACTACATGAGGGAGGGGGTATTCTTTCATTTTTCATGTACTCTATTCACTACATTTTGAAGAGAAAATCAGTAGCAAAAAAATCTCTCAAGGAGAAAAAGAAAAAGAGAGAAAATGGGAGAAAGGAGGAAGAGTTTGAGAGCTTGATTGGAAAAGTTTTGCTAGGTGACATTCTCTTCTCTTCTTTTATTTATTTTTCTTTGATTTCATGTTCTCTTTCTCTTCTTGTCCATGTGATTGTTAACTTTCTCGGGTTGAATAAAATATTTTAAAAATAAAATTTTAAAGGTTTTTCCCTTTCTTTTTTATTCTCTACAAAATAATGAAGCTTGCAAAATCTTTTCCTACATACTTTTTCACTTTGGTCGAATCCTTGGACGCTTTATTGTGCTTGTCTTTTGCTTGATTTTCTTGCTTGCATGTTAGATGTGGGTTTCACCATTCTGGTAGGATAGACTTTCTCTTTTGTTTTCTTTAAAAAAAATTAATGAAAAAAGGTTTGAGAAGCTTGAAGATCTTGATTCTTATCAAGTGATTTTGGTTAGGTGGGACTATGTCCAAGAAACCAACCATTGAGCCAACCATTGAGCCAACCATTATTTTCTTTGTTTGTTTATATTTTTTAGCTCATGGTTGATCATTTTCATATGTTTGTCTTGTTGGAAAATCATGCACTCATATCATTCTCAACTTGATTTTTGGCTAAGACCAATCAATGGTCTATAGCCAAAGTCTCTTGTGCAAACTAGTTGGAAAAATAATGGTTTGTAAGTTGGATATTCTGATTTTGGGCAATATTTTCATCATGCATATTTTGTCAAAATAAAAATATTTTTAAACCTCATTTAGTGGACCCTTAGAGGAGCCTCTGGTATTTTTTTCTAGGATTTTTAGAATTTTTTTTTATCAAGGGTTGAAAAATAGTTTTCGGTAAAACAGATTTTAGTTTGTTGTTCTGTCTGTAAGGCAACTTTGGCCTAGGCATTTTTAGTCCTAATTAAAAAATGATTTAACCTCATTTAGTTCATCATTTCTTGAGTCTAAAATGATTTTTCCTGATTTTTTTTTAAATTTTTTTTACAAAGGTCTAAAAAAAGCTTTGCAAAATCGATTTTTAAGAGTCCAAACAAGCCTTTTTAAAGCTAGTAAAAAATCTCAATTTTTTACAAGAGAGAGGGCTGACCCAAATCATGTAGCTACTGTTTTAGGTTGTTTTCCATGTTATCTCAAGGATAAAAATTGGTTTTACAAAGATCGAATCATGGGTAGTTAATCTGGGCTTTAAAAAATAGAAAACTAGAGGTTTTTTAGGGGCCATTCGGCCATAGGTGCTTTTTTTATCCAAAAATTGCATTTTCCTTAATCCGAGCCCAAAATCATTTGTTTTAAAAATCCAATTTAAGTTTCTTTCAAAGGTAGTCAGACACCTTTTTAGGTGTACGGATGTCCTTTCTTCAAGGGAGAAACACATCTTCATGCATTGCATATTTTAAAATGTTTTTATTTAATTTGGCATAAAAACGTATTTTTCGGTTTCCTAAACATTTGGCGAGAATTAGTTCCTAATCTTTTCCAGGTTGCTGGGGAGGTTAGGAAATTATTCAATGGACATGTTTAAGGAATCGAAAGGTAAGGTTTTCGTTTTACCCGGAATCATGTAAATGTCATATGAAGGAATTATTTTTCAAGTTTTGCCTGGTTCGCCGGGGAGTATGGTAATATTTTTCGACCTATGCCATTTATGTGATTCCTCACATGAAAAATCCATGAAAATGAATAATGATATGTGCATATCTCATGATCATGCATATTCTATGATATCTATATTTGCCATCTTATCATGCAAATTCCATAAATATTTCATAATGATGTCATTTTATGATTTGTTACTCATGTTGTTATTTTAATTATGATATGATTGTGAATATTCTATGATGATGTCATTTTTATGATTGAATACTTAATTCATATGCCATGTCATTTAAATTTTGCCATGTCAAGCATGCCATGTCATTCATTCTTTTGGCCATGTCATTTAGATTTTGTCATGTTAAGCATGCCATGTCATTTATATTTTGCCATGTCAAGCATGCCATGTCATTCATTCTTTTGGACATGTCATTTAGATTTTGCTATGTCGAGCATGCCATGTCACTAATTCTTTTACCATGTCATTAAGATTTTTCTATGTCAGGCATGCTATCTCATTAATTTTTTTGTCATATCATTTAAATTTTCAAATGTCAAGCATGCCATGTTATTTATTCTTTGCCATGTTGTAATAAAGTTTGTCATGTCATGTATGCCACGTCATAATAAAATGTTTGTCATGCCATGATAAATATGCATGTTGTTTAATTTTTATCTTAGTAATACTTTGCATATTCATGATCATTTCCTTATGATTTTAAAATGCATGAAAAATAACAATGATTTTTAATAAATAAGGCAATATCTCCGAGTTGATATAATTCATTGATCTTCCTTCGGGTTGTCGGGGAGTCTTCATCAATTATTATTAACAAAAGAATACCCTTCTAAAAAGAGGATGATGCGGAGATGTTCAAACCAATAAAAATTCTATATTTTGCCGGTTTGTCGGGGAATATAGAAAATTTTTGCAATAACAAATTTCGAATCATCGTCGAATTAATATGACCATTTTTTAGGGAATTATTTTTAATATAAAATCTAAAACTGACTTTCACCGAGACTCGAGATAACACATGACTAATAATATACCATTTATACGGGCGTTGTGGGGATGTTAATCCTTCCCCACACGTAACCGACTCCCGGACCCGCCTTTGTTTTTCTCTAGATTAAAGCGTAGACCTCAAAATTGGTTTTCCTAAAATGTTTTAATTAATTTTAAAATGTTTTATTAAAACCTGTTTTAATAGGTGACCAATCACACCTAACCAAAAAAGATTATTGGTGATTCCATTTTCTTTTTCGAGGTCGTTTTCAAACCCTCATTTTTTATTTCAAGAGGAATTAAGTCGTCTTTTCCTCTCTTTCCCCCAATGTCACGCTTAACGGGTCGTGTTATCCCCGGGTTGCGACAGCTTGGCGACTCCACTAGAGAGTCAGGCCTAAAATTAGTCGTGTGTTATCGTAAGTCTCAGTTTTGTCGGTTCTAATTGGTATTTAATTATAATTCCCATTTTTTATAAAATAAAGAGGATTTCCAAAAATAATAAAATGCTTTTTAAATATGTTTATCCTCATGTACATGCGTATTATTGTTGTTCTCCGTTTATTTAAGTGTTGTATATTATCATTACTCTTTGATTGATTAATGCTTCACATTGTTTAATCTTGTTTTAATAAATTGTTGGAGTATTTAGGATAAGGGTTGTAGAATAGGTGGTGAAAGGTTTGCTTATTCCTCCTCACACACTAGACTCTCATTTGCATACCATGAGCCCTTATACCCGGGTTTCGTCCTTTTAGGTGGGAGTAAAGTACCTACGCTTCGTGAGGTGATAACCTCCGCATAAGCTAGCAAAACACTTCCGGAGTATCAGACTTCGTGAGGTGATAACCTCCGCATAAGCCTAGGAAATGTACTCTAACAAATTGAACCCGTTTTGATCCCCGCCTTACTAGCCTTCATCGGCGACAATGAGAAGCAATTTAGGGCCTTTAGAACCTAATGCAACCTCATATAGTGCACCTAGGCGAAGCCATGCTGGATTTTCGCTAGATATCTCGAAGCTAGAAACACATGGAGGAACATTTTTGACCTCTTACTATTACAAATAATCATCGTGGATCGGGCAGGGATGTACGTACATCACCCGTAATAAGTTTGATATTCCGCTCCAAAGACATCGTGATGCCTAAATAAGTTTATATTGTTGGGGAAAATGTTCATTAACTTTCTTACTTTGCATTGATGATTTTATCCTTTTACTTGCTTTGCTCTTTTTCCACACATCATTTGTAATAATACCGGAAGTTGGTATTTTTTGGTTTGTTTTGAAAATTTTCTTTTATACTTGTACCTTTGTAGGAATAAGAAGAAAAAATAAAAGAGTTTTTCTTTAATTTCCATGAAAAGAATGAAAAATGTTTCTTCTTTGAAGAAAAAAAGGAAAAAATGAAAAAACAAAAATTGAAAAAATGAGAGGTGAATAATGAATAAAGTTATTTTGTAGTGGAGTAGTGTTGTGAAAATAATAAAAATTTCTTTTTAGTTTTAGACTTTTGAGAAAATATGAAAAAAGAAAAAAATGTCAAAAAAATAGTTGTCAAGAAAATTCAAGAAAAATAGAAAGAAAAAAAAAATGATATTAGGATCTTCTTTTCCTTATCTTTTCATTTGCATTTTTTTTTTGCATAACATGAATATTATTTAAGCAGTTGTAAATATCAAAATTCATCTCCTCAAGCATCTTCGCATCTTGCACAGTTTATGCATTAATCATCATTACATTCGTGCATATATGAATAGAGCATGTACACTCATTTTTTGATCTCACGGTGATAATAATCTTCATTTTATAATTGCATTTGTTAATTGAGAATTGTAGACTGGTAGTGTTGAATAATTTTTTGGACACCCATACCATAATAGGATTCACTACCCCAAAATTTCCTTGAAAAATAATATTTTGATTAAGATTTGATTTTCATGGAGAAAACATTTCAAAAAAATTTCATGGATTAAATCTGGGGCAAATCGTGCATAATGAAGATTGACCCCACCATTCCAATTTATTTCGTATAATTTCTCTATATATGCCCATGCATTAATTTGTTCATTCTTTACATGCATCATATTGGCATTGTGTCACATTCATGATCTACATAGTCAGCATGATTTCTCTGTTTATGTTCATGCATTAATTTGTTTGGCATCGTGTTACATTTATGACATACATAGTCAATATGATTTCTCTGTATATATTAATGCATTAATTCATTTATTCTTTACATGCATCGTGTTGCATTCATAACATATATGGTCCTTCATTGTTGAATACATTTGTGACATACATGGCCATTCTCTATATATACCCGTGGATTAATTTGTTTATTCTTTACATGCGTCATATTGACATCATGTTGCATTCATAACATATATGATCATTCATCGGGGAATGCATTTGGGACATATATGGTCATTCACTGTATATATCAGTACATTGACTTGTTTATTCTTTTCATGCATTATATTGACATCGTGTCACATTCACAACATTCATGGTTCATTCATCATGAAACACATTAATGAGATGCAATTGGCTTAGCTTTAAGAGCTTTTGAAGAAATCTTTCTTTCAAATCAGAGGTATAAGAATCACTGAGAACCTATACAACACTTGTCAGGATTCATGGAAGACGGAAACTCAGATAAAATGGAAAGAATGAGACAGGCTCTGCAGGAGATGCAAGAAAGGGTAATTAGAAACCAGGAAGATTATCGGGAACAAATGGATAAAGTAATGGAATTGATGTCTGCCACTGTCAAAGGAAAATGGCATGTTGAGGACTCTACTGAGAAAGAAAGAGCCATGGAGGTCAAGTATTTGGCTAGAATAGAGAGAATGGAATAGGTTTAACAAAGGATGAAGGAAGAAGTGATTAGAACTCAGGAAGAGATCCGAGAGCAAATGATTAAACTGATGGAACTGATGCCCTCCATTGTCAAAGAAAATGGGCAAGTTGAGAATTCTACTACAAAAGAAAAATTGAAAGCCTTGGGAAATGATTTAGAGAATTGTCTCTATTGCCCGTTTGGGGAAACAGTAAACAAAGGGCAAAATCCTCAAGGTACACAGTTGCAAGATACACTACCAGGGAAGGAAGCTTTGTGCATTTGGGGAAAACATAGAGATTTGGGAATGGGATCTGAAAGAATTTAGCTTGATTCCCGATCTAGTCATTACACCTGAATTCGAAGTCCCCAACTTCGAGATATACAATGGGACAACTAATCCAATGACCCACCTCAAAATGTTATGTCGAAAAATGACGGGCCATACAAGTAAGGATGAGCTATTGATCCACTATTTTCAATTTAGCCTCGATGGATCTGCAATTATATGGTACAATCAGTTAAGTAGGGGTCAGATTTATTCTTGGAAGGATTTAGCTAGAGCTTTCTTTGTCCAATACAAATATATGACTGAATGACACCGACTCGTCTCACTTTTGCAAAATATGGAGAAGAAAGCTACTGAAAGCTTCAAAGAGTACTCTCACAGGTGGAGGGATTTAGCTGCTCGGGTACAACTGCCCTTAACTAAGAAAGAGTTGCTGTCCTATTTGCAAATACACTGCATACCCCACACTATGATAAACTCGCCGATAATGCCATGAGGAACTCTAAGGACATGGTGATCCCAAAACAAATGATGGAAAAGGTAACCAAGAATGGGAAGCTCAAAACAGGTGAGACATCCGGTGCCAAAAGAAATTGGGTACCCCAGAAAAAAGTAAAAGATGTCCAATCTATGACCAATGGTGAGCAATGGATGGGAAGCTTTACCCCATATCCTCCACAACCCATATACCAACCGTTCTGCCTTTCCATGAACAATGTATATCGGGATCCTCACTTACACCTGATGGCCTCTCAGTATAATTATTTGACAAATCTTCAACCTCAGGCTAGCCAGGGAAAGTCAAAGAACATTCGAAAAAGAGATCAGTTTGAGCCACTCTCCATCTCTTACTCTGAGTTATTACCTCAGCTTGTTGAAAACCAATTTCTCACGAAAGTTCCAGTGGAGCCTATTCAACCCCAATACTTAAGCTGGTATAACGAGAATACATTTTGCGATTATCATTGTGGAATTCGAGGTCATTCCACAAAAAATTGTCTGTCTCTAAAATGAAAGGTTTAAGCACTAATCAGTAACGGATAGATAGATTTTTAGAAGAAATAAAAATCAGATAACGGGAAGAAGCCAGTGTTCGTTCATGGTAAGATAAGTGGGGATGTCACAATGGGAAAGAAAGGCATACATGGGTTCATGAAGCAAGAAAGAAATCAAGTTGACCCTATTCCTGGGTCATACAGTGAGCTGCTACCTCAACTTATCCAGAATCGCCTTTAAAGCCCTCGTACCCAGATTGGTATAATGCTAATGAGCATTGCAATTATCATTCCAGCAAACAAGGCCACTCAACGGAGAACTGCCCCACTTTGAAGTACAAGGTCAGAGATCTCATCAAAGCTGGTTTGCTGAGTTTTGAAGAAAGGAAAGCCAAGTGTCATGATAGGCCTCCTTCCCAAGAATATCAGCAGGACGACTAAGAGAAGATTCTGATCCCAATCCCTGACCTGCTGTCTTGCTGATAAAGAACCAGTACCTTACCCCTGTGTTTTTGAAAATAGTTCCAGATTCATCAGCTAAAAGTTGTGACCACAACAGCAAATGCGAGTATCACATGGGGGCAATTGAGCATTCAACTGAAGAAAAAAATTGAAGGCCTTGTTCACGATGGCATTTTGACTCCAGAGGTCAAACAATGGAAGTCCGTTTTGCCATAAATTAGTTTCTTTTAGGGTTTTTGAGGAGGAGAATTACTATCTTTGAAGGCATGTCAATAGGAGCATTTTGATGCATGTAGTTTCATACCTCATGGTGAAAACACTTGTCTCATGTCTGCATGAAATAAATAAATTTTGAATTTTAAATGCTTTATGTTTGTTGTGTTTTAGCAATAATTTGAATTTGCAAAAAAATAAAACTTTTAGAAAATTTTTGGTGAACAATAATAATGGGTTTTCACATGAAATAATGGACAGTCTTGAGAAAATTGATGATCATTGTTAGGAATGACCCAAACCTCCCACCTCCTTTGGGCTTTCCTACGCCTAAATCCTCTAAACTGAGACCTCTTGAAGACCTATTGCCTCAAAGAAGAAGAATTCTAAATTTCATAGACCATTGTCATTACAAAATAAACAAAGATGTTGATCCTAGCTTAGGCTATGAACAAGGGAACAAACTATTTGAAAAAATTTCGAGCTTCTTAGAAACTCAAACAAATAAGACATTCTTTCAAGATTCTAGATCGTGGTAATTTGATGTGTGTCAAGGTTGTGCCAAAACCATTCACATCTATTCCAATAACCACAAAACACTAATTACCCAGACCTCATGATTGACACCTTGGGGCACAATGACTAAACTAGATTATCCTATGTCCCAGAGAAAACCTATTTTGGGCCATATTTTTCCTTATCACTTCAAGCAAACCCAAGATTGAAACTCAGCCTTTTCAATATAGACCTAGACTTGCGATGTTCCTCGTAATGATACAAATTCTCATGGTTATTTAAATTGGGGCATCATGTGTAGAAATGATGGATACATGGTGGATAAGGGGGAATCAACGCATGAATCATTGGGCATGCGACCAAAAAAGAAAAAGAAAAACAAATTGTGATATCATGTGTAACACCTAATTTTGTCCGGGACTCTTAAACCGGGAAAATTCTCCTTTTCGACTTTCCGAAACACAAAGAGACTTCCACCGTTCCATAGATGGGTCCCCAAGACTTTGTTTCAGAGGTCAGCACAAAAACGTCAACTCAAAAAAAGTCAACCTCAAAAAGTCAACCATTGAAAAAGTCAACCCTCAGTCAAAATCAAGATTAAAAGTTGAATTAAACAATGGTGAAAGAATTTTGATAATCTGAGGTCTACAACGAAATATATAAGTTCGGAAGATGGGTTGCGAAAATTCAGTGCAGAGGAAGACCTAATCCAGCAAATTTGGAGAAAACTAAATCGAAGGGGAATTTGATCATAAAAATTGGGCATTTTCGGACCAACTCAAATTCAATATAGGAAAAAGGAAGTTGAAAAAGAAAGTCTGAAAATTGAACCCGTTTTGAGTAAAACCAAGGTTTCGGTGGGTGAAGGGCAATCTCGGAAAATCCCAAAGATAATTCCGGGAAAATTAGGAAACGGGCTCAAAAAATTATGAAAACTTCAAGATCTGAGTTTTATAATTTTTGGAAGAGATTGGTGAAGAAAAATCCGAAATCGGAGCTCATTTGAAAAATGGCAAAGTTCGGGTGCACTAACCCGAAATTCCAGAAGATAATTCCAGAAAAAATAGCAAACGAGCTCAAAAAATTATGAAAACTTTTAGATCTGAGTTTTATAATTTTTGGAAGGGATTGGTGAAAAAAAAATCCAGAATCGGAGATCATTTGAAAAATGGCAAAGTTCGGGTGCACTAACCCGAAATTCCAGAAGATAAATCCAGAAAAAATAGCAAACGAGCTCGAAAAATTATGAAAACTTCCAGATCTGAGTTTTATAATTTTTGGAAGAGATTGGTGAAGGAAAATCTAGAATCGAAGCTCATTTGAAAAATGACAAAGTTCGGGTGCTCTAAGCCGAAATTCCAAAAGATAATTCCGGGAAAAATAGCAAACGAGCTCAAAAAATAATGAAAACTTCTAGATCTGATTTTTATAATTTTTGGAAGAGATCGGTGAAGAAAAATCCAGAATCGGAGCTCATTTGAAAAGGCTAAATTTGGAAGGCACTAAACCGAAATTTTAGAGAAAAATCTGGGAAAAATAGAAAATGAGCTCGGAAAAATGTGAAAACCTCCAGAGCCAAGTTTTTTATTGGATGGGTGAGTTGGAAAAGACAAATCCAAAATTGGGGTCCATTTGCAATTAAATCAAGTTCGGGGGGCTAAAAGATAATTTTACCGAAGAAACCGAAAAGAGCCAATTTTGCAAAATAAAAAAGTAAAAAAATGAAGGAAATTATGGAACATTCCAGCCCTTGTCTGGCCAACATAGGAGAAAGGGTGGAGATTTGATCAATTTAATCCAATGGTCACTATCAAGCTACAAGATGCCATTTTTATTGCCTTGCAAGTGGTCCTCCCTCATCCAATGGCCTAGGGCTTTGTAGAAAAGATAAGTACAACCTTCAATGGCCAAGATCAAATTGCAAGATGAAATTTTTATTGTTATGAAAATATTCTCATCCAATGGCCAATATTATTGAAGAAAAGATTAGCACAATTCATCCAATGGTGAGGAGAGGGGTTCGACCAAGGGAGAGCATGAAGGAGTGGTCCTTGTTTCATCCAATAGCCTAGGTTCTTTGTAAAGGATTAGTATACCTTTCAAGGGCCAAGTTCAAATGGTAAGATGACATTTTGAAAATATCCTAATCCAATGGCCTAGATTGTTGGAGAAAAAGGAGCACATTTCATCCTATGGTGGAGAGGCCAACCGACCAAGGAAGAAAGAGAGAGGGAATGTTTTTTTTTTCCTTAAGTGGATGGTCATTTGAAGAGAAAAGACAGTAGCTAATTTGGTAAGAAAAAGGTTTTTTAAAGAAAGAAAGAGAGAGTTTCTAAAAAAGCTAGGAAGATAGCCATTCCTACCTTGCTCTTGCATTGTTTCTTCTTCATTTTTCATGCTTTGTTCTTTGTTTCCCATGTGATTTCTACCTCTTTTCATGTGAAAATAAAACTTTTGAAATGTTTTTAAGCTTTCATCTTTTCCTTTTTATCAACAAAAAAAAAAAGAGAAAAGAAGAAAACAATCTTTACAAATTTTTTTATCATGGCCGAACCATGTTTGCTTGCTTGCCTTGATTTTTTGTTTTGCATTTTTGATGTGGAAACATGATTGTGGAAGGTTTATATTTATTTTATGTTCTGTTTTTAACAAATAAATGAATCGAAAGAGGTTGAAAGGCTTCATGATCTTGATAAAATCAAGTGACCATGGTTAGGAGAGGGCTATGCCCATTATACCAACCATGGAGCTCACCTCCATTTTTTTAGTTAGCTTGGATTATTTACTAATTTTTGAGTTGGAAAGGCTTCATGATCTTGATAAAATCAAGTGATTATGGTTAGGGGAGGGCTATGCCCATTTGTACCAACCATGGAGCTCACTTTCCTTGTTCTTTGTTTACTTATTTTTTTTATTACTTCCATGCATGTCTATGCATCTTTGGTCATCTTCTTTGCACCATTTTCATGCTATATTAGTTTTTGCATCATTTTCATGTTGTGATAAGTTCTCTACACATTCGTCCACCTTATGCATTTTGTGTTAATGCCATGCCTTGCATCATATTTGGTTAAGCCATGTATCTTAGGTCATGTAGATATGTCATTTACCATTTTGTGTTCATGATATGTCTTTCATGTCATTCGGCCTTCCCATGCATTTTATGTTGGGATTCGACCTCATGCTCAAACAATAATCGAATTAAAGAAGAACATGAACGCAGCCGAATAATAAACAAAGAAATAGTCGAATCTTACAGGATCATGCTTGTAAAATTTTAATGCGATCTTGTAATTATAAAGCATACATTTGATCAAGAATCATACCTTAACTCAAAGATCTAGTAATATTGAGTTTACAAATAGCCCACTCAATCTTGAACACCAAGCAGTCAATCCGAGACTTCAAGCCACACAAGTGTCTGGCCTTTAACTGTAATCCACACAAGATAATCAAGAAAAGCTTCATAAGGTAGGAATGAAGTCTACCCGAAAACGATGCTAGTAGTATAGGTTTCAAGAAACCTCTCCCCATCTAAATAAACATTCGTGGCCGAATGCTTCATAAGCATCAAGAAGAAGAAAACGCTTTTCTCGCTTCTCCTGGTTTGGTGCGCCAACCTCAAGGATTATCTTATCTTCTTTCTTCTTCACTCTGCCTTTGCTCTCTTGAAAGAAAACATTTTTTTCTCTAGCAATCCATGAAGAGGCAAGGAGGAAGTCAAGAAATCAAGAAAACACCAAAGCCTCAAAACATATCACATATGCGGCTAGGGGGGCCATTAGGAGGTCGGCTATCACATGTTTAATTATATAGGGGACGACAATCACTCTAGGGTTTGGACTATAGGCAATAACTCTTATGTATTTACACTTAAGTCCTTCCACTTAATTAAACTATTTAATTAAGTCCTTATTGATTAAATTCTCAAATTAATCAATTAGGCTCTTTCCATTTTAATCTCTTAATTCACCTTTCTGTGTGTGACCCATTAGGCTTCCAATATGTTGGCAATAAATATAAATTAATCTAATTAATTTATACTTATAGATCATGAGCGGACTCTAGAAAGCCATCATGACCACCCAAATACTGGAGAGTCAAGTTAGTCTTACATAACCTTTCGTGTTCAGTCTATCAATGTAATTCGATTCTTTCACCAAATATCCCGAAAAGACCATGAGCATGGTGCAATGTCTACTCCTTTTCAATCCATATTAGTTCTTGAAGCTATTAGTTAACTTTGTGAACTTAGAGAAATTATTTCTCCTAAATTCATCATTGATAAGCTCATAAAGTATACATTTTATGCCTTTCTACCTTTAGTTTTTGTTACGTTTTCGATCTTTATCTTCTTTACTTATATTATGTTTTTGAATTTTAGATACAATAAGGAGAATGAAGTCAAAAGATGTCAATAATGATGGTATAGAGCTTACAAAATCATAATCACAAGATGGAAGAATACTTGGGAGTAAAAAAGATCAATTTCTGGTTGAAAAGCAATCAGGCAGATTTGACCTCCGGAGAGTTTTGCAAGGAAAACCTGATTTTAGATTCTTTATTTGAAGAAACTTCTTTCTTGACTTTTGAAGTTGACTTGATTATCTTTCCAACAATATATTATGGGCCCAAATTGGATAAGAAATGGGCATCCAAATTGGCGCTAGAAGATCTCCCTAAAAAACCCTACGGCCAGAAAAACCCTAACCGCAAATCTGAAAAAAAGGTAAAAACGTGATTTTTCTATCTCCAGGCTTACTTGTGCGGAAATGACTTATTTTCAGGGTTTTAAAGCTCTATAAATACCATTTTTGAGCCACAAACTCTCATTATCTTTTGAGGAGACTCAAGGATCATTCTTCTTCTTCTCCATTCTTTTATTTTATTTTTAGTTTTATGTATATATTATCTATGCCTATGCAAGGCTAAACTTCTCTTTGGTTAAGGTGATTTCAGTTAAGTAGGGGTCAGATTTATTCTTGGAAGAATTTAGCTAGAGCTTTCTTTGTCCAATACAAATATATGACTGAATGACACCGACTCGTCTCACTTTTGCAAAATATGGAGAAGAAAGCTACTGAAAGCTTCAAAGAGTACTCTCACAGGTGGAGGGATTTAGCTGCTCGGGTACAACTGCCCTTAACTAAGAAAGAGCTGCTGTCCTATTTGCAAATACACTGCATACCCCACACTATGATAAACTCGCCGATAATGCCATGAGGAACTCTAAGGACATGGTGATCCCAAAACAAATGATGGAAAAGGTAACCAAGAATGGGAAGCTCAAAACAGGTGAGACATCCGGTGCCAAAAGAAATTGGGTACCCCAGAAAAAAGTAAAAGATGTCCAATCTATGACCAATGGTGAGCAATGGATGGGAAGCTTTACCCCATATCCTCCACAACCCATATACCAACCGTTCTGCCTTTCCATGAACAATGTATATCGGGATCCTCACTTACACCTGATGGCCTCTCAGTATAATTATTTGACAAATCTTCAACCTCAGGCTAGCCAGGGAAAGTCAAAGAACATTCGAAAAAGAGATCAGTTTGAGCCACTCTCCATCTCTTACTCTGAGTTATTACCTCAGCTTGTTGAAAACCAATTTCTCACGAAAGTTCCAGTGGAGCCTATTCAACCCCAATACTTAAGCTGGTATAACGAGAATACATTTTGCGATTATCATTGTGGAATTCGAGGTCATTCCACAAAAAATTGTCTGTCTCTAAAATGAAAGGTTTAAGCACTAATCAGTAACGGATAGATAGATTTTTAGAAGAAATAAAAATCAGATAACGGGAAGAAGCCAGTGTTCGTTCATGGTAAGATAAGTGGGGATGTCACAATGGGAAAGAAAGGCATACATGGGTTCATGAAGCAAGAAAGAAATCAAGTTGACCCTATTCCTGGGTCATACAGTGAGCTGCTACCTCAACTTATCCAGAATCGCCTTTAAAGCCCTCGTACCCAGATTGGTATAATGCTAATGAGCATTGCAATTATCATTCCAGCAAACAAGGCCACTCAACGGAGAACTGCCCCACTTTGAAGTACAAGGTCAGAGATCTCATCAAAGCTGGTTTGCTGAGTTTTGAAGAAAGGAAAGCCAAGTGTCATGATAGGCCTCCTTCCCAAGAATATCAGCAGGACGACTAAGAGAAGATTCTGATCCCAATCCCTGACCTGCTGTCTTGCTGATAAAGAACCAGTACCTTACCCCTGTGTTTTTGAAAATAGTTCCAGATTCATCAGCTAAAAGTTGTGACCACAACAGCAAATGCGAGTATCACATGGGGGCAATTGAGCATTCAACTGAAGAAAAAAATTGAAGGCCTTGTTCACGATGGCATTTTGACTCCAGAGGTCAAACAATGGAAGTCCGTTTTGCCATAAATTAGTTTCTTTTAGGGTTTTTGAGGAGGAGAATTACTATCTTTGAAGGCATGTCAATAGGAGCATTTTGATGCATGTAGTTTCATACCTCATGGTGAAAACACTTGTCTCATGTCTGCATGAAATAAATAAATTTTGAATTTTAAATGCTTTATGTTTGTTGTGTTTTAGCAATAATTTGAATTTGCAAAAAAATAAAACTTTTAGAAAATTTTTGGTGAACAATAATAATGGGTTTTCACATGAAATAATGGACAGTCTTGAGAAAATTGATGATCATTGTTAGGAATGACCCAAACCTCCCACCTCCTTTGGGCTTTCCTACGCCTAAATCCTCTAAACTGAGACCTCTTGAAGACCTATTGCCTCAAAGAAGAAGAATTCTAAATTTCATAGACCATTGTCATTACAAAATAAACAAAGATGTTGATCCTAGCTTAGGCTATGAACAAGGGAACAAACTATTTGAAAAAATTTCGAGCTTCTTAGAAACTCAAACAAATAAGACATTCTTTCAAGATTCTAGATCGTGGTAATTTGATGTGTGTCAAGGTTGTGCCAAAACCATTCACATCTATTCCAATAACCACAAAACACTAATTACCCAGACCTCATGATTGACACCTTGGGGCACAATGACTAAACTAGATTATCCTATGTCCCAGAGAAAACCTATTTTGGGCCATATTTTTCCTTATCACTTCAAGCAAACCCAAGATTGAAACTCAGCCTTTTCAATATAGACCTAGACTTGCGATGTTCCTCGTAATGATACAAATTCTCATGGTTATTTAAATTGGGGCATCATGTGTAGAAATGATGGATACATGGTGGATAAGGGGGAATTAACGCATGAATCATTGGGCATGCGACCAAAAAAGAAAAAGAAAAACAAATTGTGATATCATGTGTAACACCTAATTTTGTCCGGGACTCTTAAACCGGGAAAATTCTCCTTTTCGACTTTCCGAAACACAAAGAGACTTTCACCGTTCCATAGATGGGTCCCCAAGACTTTGTTTCAGAGGTCAGCACAAAAACGTCAACTCAAAAAAAGTCAACCTCAAAAAGTCAACCATTGAAAAAGTCAACCCTCAGTCAAAATCAAGATTAAAAGTTGAATTAAACAATGGTGAAAGAATTTTGATAATCTGAGGTCTACAACGAAATATATAAGTTCGGAAGATGGGTTGCGAAAATTCAGTGCAGAGGAAGACCTAATCCAGCAAATTTGGAGAAAACTAAATCGAAGGGGAATTTGATCATAAAAATTGGGCATTTTCGGACCAACTCAAATTCAATATAGGAAAAAGGAAGTTGAAAAAGAAAGTCTGAAAATTGAACCCGTTTTGAGTAAAACCAAGGTTTCGGTGGGTGATGGGCAATCTCGGAAAATCCCAAAGATAATTTCGGGAAAATTAGGAAACGGGCTCAAAAAATTATGAAAACTTCAAGATCTGAGTTTTATAATTTTTGGAAGAGATTGGTGAAGAAAAATCCGAAATCGGAGCTCATTTGAAAAATGGCAAAGTTCGGGTGCACTAACCCGAAATTCCAGAAGATAATTCCAGAAAAAATAGCAAACGAGCTCAAAAAATTATGAAAACTTTTAGATCTGAGTTTTATAATTTTTGGAAGGGATTGGTGAAAAAAAAAATCCAGAATCGGAGATCATTTGAAAAATGGCAAAGTTCGGGTGCACTAACCCGAAATTCCAGAAGATAAATCCAGAAAAAATAGCAAACGAGCTCGAAAAATTATGAAAACTTCCAGATCTGAGTTTTATAATTTTTGGAAGAGATTGGTGAAGGAAAATCTAGAATCGAAGCTCATTTGAAAAATGACAAAGTTCGGGTGCTCTAAGCCGAAATTCCAAAAGATAATTCCGGGAAAAATAGCAAACGAGCTCAAAAAATAATGAAAACTTCTAGATCTGATTTTTATAATTTTTGGAAGAGATCGGTGAAGAAAAATCCAGAATCGGAGCTCATTTGAAAAGGCTAAATTTGGAAGGCACTAAACCGAAATTTTAGAGAAAAATCTGGGAAAAATAGAAAATGAGCTCGGAAAAATGTGAAAACCTCCAGAGCCAAGTTTTTTTATTGGATGGGTGAGTTGGAAAAGACAAATCCAAAATTGGGGTCCATTTGCAATTAAATCAAGTTCGGGGGGCTAAAAGATAATTTTACCGAAGAAACCGAAAAGAGCCAATTTTGCAAAATAAAAAAGTAAAAAAATGAAGGAAATTATGGAACATTCCAGCCCTTGTCTGGCCAACATAGGAGAAAGGGTGGAGATTTGATCAATTTAATCCAATGGTCACTATCAAGCTACAAGATGCCATTTTTATTGCCTTGCAAGTGGTCCTCCCTCATCCAATGGCCTAGGGCTTTGTAGAAAAGATAAGTACAACCTTCAATGGCCAAGATCAAATTGCAAGATGAAATTTTTATTGTTATGAAAATATTCTCATCCAATGGCCAATATTATTGAAGAAAAGATTAGCACAATTCATCCAATGGTGAGGAGAGGGGTTCGACCAAGGGAGAGCATGAAGGAGTGGTCCTTGTTTCATCCAATAGCCTAGGTTCTTTGTAAAGGATTAGTATACCTTTAAAGGGCCAAGTTCAAATGGTAAGATGACATTTTGAAAATATCCTAATCCAATGGCCTAGATTGTTGGAGAAAAAGGAGCACATTTCATCCTATTGTGGAGAGGCCAACCGACCAAGGAAGAAAGAGAGAGGGAATGTTTTTTTTTCCTTAAGGGGATGGTCATTTGAAGAGAAAAGACAGTAGCTAATTTGGTAAGAAAAAGGTTTTTTAAAGAAAGAAAGAGAGAGTTTCTAAAAAAGCTAGGAAGATAGCCATTCCTACCTTGCTCTTGCATTGTTTCTTCTTCATTTTTCATGCTTTGTTCTTTGTTTCCCATGTGATTTCTACCTCTTTTCATGTGAAAATAAAACTTTTGAAATGTTTTTAAGCTTTCATCTTTTCCTTTTTATCAACAAAAAAAAAAAAAAGAGAAAAGAAGAAAACAATCTTTACAAATTTTTTTATCATGGCCGAACCATGTTTGCTTGCTTGCCTTGATTTTTTGTTTTGCATTTTTGATGTGGAAACATGATTGTGGAAGGTTTATATTTATTTTATGTTCTGTTTTTAACAAATAAATGAATCAAAAGAGGTTGAAAGGCTTCATGATCTTGATAAAATCAAGTGACCATGGTTAGGAGAGGGCTATGCCCATTATACCAACCATGGAGCTCACCTCCATTTTTTTAGTTAGCTTGGATTATTTACTAATTTTTGAGTTGGAAAGGCTTCATGATCTTGATAAAATCAAGTGATTATGGTTAGGGGAGGGCTATGCCCATTTGTACCAACCATGGAGCTCACTTTCCTTGTTCTTTGTTTACTTATTTTTTTTATTACTTCCATGCATGTCTATGCATCTTTGGTCATCTTCTTTGCACCATTTTCATGCTATATTAGTTTTTGCATCATTTTCATGTTGTGATAAGTTCTCTACACATTCGTCCACCTTATGCATTTTGTGTTAATGCCATGCCTTGCATCATATTTGGTTAAGCCATGTATCTTAGGTCATGTAGATATGTCATTTACCATTTTGTGTTCATGATATGTCTTTCATGTCATTCGGCCTTCCCATGCATTTTATGTTGGGATTCGACCTCATGCTCAAACAATAATCGAATTAAAGAAGAACATGAACGCAGCCGAATAATAAACAAAGAAATAGTCGAATCTTACAGGATCATGCTTGTAAAATTTTAATGCGATCTTGTAATTATAAAGCATACATTTGATCAAGAATCATACCTTAACTCAAAGATCTAGTAATATTGAGTTTACAAATAGCCCACTCAATCTTGAACACCAAGCAGTCAATCCGAGACTTCAAGCCACACAAGTGTCTGGCCTTTAACTGTAATCCACACAAGATAATCAAGAAAAGCTTCATAAGGTAGGAATGGAGTCTACCCGAAAACGATGCTAGTAGTTTAGGTTTCAAGAAACCTCTCCCCATCTAAATAAACATTCGTGGCCGAATGCTTCATAAGCATCAAGAAGAAGAAAACGCTTTTCTCGCTTCTCCTGGTTTGGTGCGCCAACCTCAAGGATTATCTTATCTTCTTTCTTCTTCACTCTGCCTTTGCTCTCTTGAAAGAAAACATTTTTTTCTCTAGCAATCCATGAAGAGGCAAGGAGGAAGTCAAGAAATCAAGAAAACACCAAAGCCTCAAAACATATCACATATGCGGCTAGGGGGGCCATTAGGAGGTCGGCTATCACATGTTTAATTATATAGGGGACGACAATCACTCTAGGGTTTGGACTCTAGGCAATAACTCTTATGTATTTACACTTAAGTCCTTCCACTTAATTAAACTATTTAATTAAGTCCTTATTGATTAAATTCTCAAATTAATCAATTAGGCTCTTTCCATTTTAATCTCTTAATTCACCTTTCTGTGTGTGACCCATTAGGCTTCCAATATGTTGGCAATAAATATAAATTAATCTAATTAATTTATACTCATAGATCATGAGCGGACTCTAGAAAGCCATCATGACCACCCAAATACTGGAGAGTCAAGTTAGTCTTACATAACCTTTCGTGTTCAGTCTATCAATGTAATTCGATTCTTTCACCAAATATCCCGAAAAGACCATGAGCATGGTGCAATGTCTACTCCTTTTCAATCCATATTAGTTCTTGAAGCTATTAGTTAACTTTGTGAACTTAGAGAAATTATTTCTCCTAAATTCATCATTGATAAGCTCATAAAGTATACATTTTATGCCTTTCTACCTTTAGTTTTTGTTACGTTTTCGATCTTTATCTTCTTTACTTATATTATGTTTTTGAATTTTAGATACAATAAGGAGAATGAAGTCAAAAGATGTCAATAATGATGGTATAGAGCTTACAAAATCATAATCACAAGATGGAAGAATACTTGGGAGTAAAAAAGATCAATTTCTGGTTGAAAAGCAATCAGGCAGATTTGACCTCCGGAGAGTTTTGCAAGGAAAACCTGATTTTAGATTCTTTATTTGAAGAAACTTCTTTCTTGACTTTTGAAGTTGACTTGATTATCTTTCCAACAATATATTATGGGCCCAAATTGGATAAGAAATGGGCATCCAAATTGGCGCTAGAAGATCTCCCTAAAAAACCCTACGGCCAGAAAAACCCTAACCGCAAATCTGAAAAAAAGGTAAAAACGTGATTTTTCTATCTCCAGGCTTACTTGTGCGGAAATGACTTATTTTCAGGGTTTTAAAGCTCTATAAATACCATTTTTGAGCCACAAACTCTCATTATCTTTTGAGGAGACTCAAGGATCATTCTTCTTCTTCTCCATTCTTTTATTTTATTTTTAGTTTTATGTATATATTATCTATGCCTATGCAAGGCTAAACTTCTCTTTGGTTAAGGTGATTTCAGTTAAGTAGGGGTCAGATTTATTCTTGGAAGGATTTAGCTAGAGCTTTCTTTGTCCAATACAAATATATGACTGAATGACACCGACTCGTCTCACTTTTGCAAAATATGGAGAAGAAAGCTACTGAAAGCTTCAAAGAGTACTCTCACAGGTGGAGGGATTTAGCTGCTCGGGTACAACTGCCCTTAACTAAGAAAGAGCTGCTGTCCTATTTGCAAATACACTGCATACCCCACACTATGATAAACTCGCCGATAATGCCATGAGGAACTCTAAGGACATGGTGATCCCAAAACAAATGATGGAAAAGGTAACCAAGAATGGGAAGCTCAAAACAGGTGAGACATCCGGTGCCAAAAGAAATTGGGTACCCCAGAAAAAAGTAAAAGATGTCCAATCTATGACCAATGGTGAGCAATGGATGGGAAGCTTTACCCCATATCCTCCACAACCCATATACCAACCGTTCTGCCTTTCCATGAACAATGTATATCGGGATCCTCACTTACACCTGATGGCCTCTCAGTATAATTATTTGACAAATCTTCAACCTCAGGCTAGCCAGGGAAAGTCAAAGAACATTCAAAAAAGAAATCAGTTTGAGCCACTCTCCATCTCTTACTCTGAGTTATTACCTCAGCTTGTTGAAAACCAATTTCTCACGAAAGTTCCAGTGGAGCCTATTCAACCCCAATACTTAAGCTGGTATAACGAGAATACATTTTGCGATTATCATTGTGGAATTCGAGGTCATTCCACAAAAAATTGTCTGTCTCTAAAATGAAAGGTTTAAGCACTAATCAGTAACGGATAGATAGATTTTTAGAAGAAATAAAAATCAGATAACGGGAAGAAGCCAGTGTTCGTTCATGGTAAGATAAGTGGGGATGTCACAATGGGAAAGAAAGGCATACATGGGTTCATGAAGCAAGAAAGAAATCAAGTTGACCCTATTCCTGGGTCATACAGTGAGCTGCTACCTCAACTTATCCAGAATCGCCTTTAAAGCCCTCGTACCCAGATTGGTATAATGCTAATGAGCATTGCAATTATCATTCCAGCAAACAAGGCCACTCAACGGAGAACTGCCCCACTTTGAAGTACAAGGTCAGAGATCTCATCAAAGCTGGTTTGCTGAGTTTTGAAGAAAGGAAAGCCAAGTGTCATGATAGGCCTCCTTCCCAAGAATATCAGCAGGACGACTAAGAGAAGATTCTGATCCCAATCCCTGACCTGCTGTCTTGCTGATAAAGAACCAGTACCTTACCCCTGTGTTTTTGAAAATAGTTCCAGATTCATCAGCTAAAAGTTGTGACCACAACAGCAAATGCGAGTATCACATGGGGGCAATTGAGCATTCAACTGAAGAAAAAAATTGAAGGCCTTGTTCACGATGGCATTTTGACTCCAGAGGTCAAACAATGGAAGTCCGTTTTGCCATAAATTAGTTTCTTTTAGGGTTTTTGAGGAGGAGAATTACTATCTTTGAAGGCATGTCAATAGGAGCATTTTGATGCATGTAGTTTCATACCTCATGGTGAAAACACTTGTCTCATGTCTGCATGAAATAAATAAATTTTGAATTTTAAATGCTTTATGTTTGTTGTGTTTTAGCAATAATTTGAATTTGCAAAAAAATAAAACTTTTAGAAAATTTTTGGTGAACAATAATAATGGGTTTTCACATGAAATAATGGACAGTCTTGAGAAAATTGATGATCATTGTTAGGAATGACCCAAACCTCCCACCTCCTTTGGGCTTTCCTACGCCTAAATCCTCTAAACTGAGACCTCTTGAAGACCTATTGCCTCAAAGAAGAAGAATTCTAAATTTCATAGACCATTGTCATTACAAAATAAACAAAGATGTTGATCCTAGCTTATGCTATGAACAAGGGAACAAACTATTTGAAAAAATTTCGAGCTTCTTAGAAACTCAAACAAATAAGACATTCTTTCAAGATTCTAGATCGTGGTAATTTGATGTGTGTCAAGGTTGTGCCAAAACCATTCACATCTATTCCAATAACCACAAAACACTAATTACCCAGACCTCATGATTGACACCTTGGGGCACAATGACTAAACTAGATTATCCTATGTCCCAGAGAAAACCTATTTTGGGCCATATTTTTCCTTATCACTTCAAGCAAACCCAAGATTGAAACTCAGCCTTTTCAATATAGACCTAGACTTGCGATGTTCCTCGTAATGATACAAATTCTCATGGTTATTTAAATTGGGGCATCATGTGTAGAAATGATGGATACATGGTGGATAAGGGGGAATTAACGCATGAATCATTGGGCATGCGACCAAAAAAGAAAAAGAAAAACAAATTGTGATATCATGTGTAACACCTAATTTTGTCCGGGACTCTTAAACCGGGAAAATTCTCCTTTTCGACTTTCCGAAACACAAAGAGACTTTCACCGTTCCATAGATGGGTCCCCAAGACTTTGTTTCAGAGGTCAACACAAAAACGTCAACTCAAAAAAAGTCAACCTCAAAAAGTCAACCATTGAAAAAGTCAACCCTCAGTCAAAATCAAGATTAAAAGTTGAATTAAACAATGGTGAAAGAATTTTGATAATCTGAGGTCTACAACGAAATATATAAGTTCGGAAGATGGGTTGCGAAAATTCAGTGCAGAGGAAGACCTAATCCAGCAAATTTGGAGAAAACTAAATCGAAGGGGAATTTGATCATAAAAATTGGGCATTTTCGGACCAACTCAAATTCAATATAGGAAAAAGGAAGTTGAAAAAGAAAGTCTGAAAATTGAACCCGTTTTGAGTAAAACCAAGGTTTCGGTGGGTGAAGGGCAATCTCGGAAAATCCCAAAGATAATTCCGGGAAAATTAGGAAACGGGCTCAAAAAATTATGAAAACTTCAAGATCTGAGTTTTATAATTTTTGGAAGAGATTGGTGAAGAAAAATCCGAAATCGGAGCTCATTTGAAAAATGGCAAAGTTCGGGTGCACTAACCCGAAATTCCAGAAGATAATTCCAGAAAAAATAGCAAACGAGCTCAAAAAATTATGAAAACTTTTAGATCTGAGTTTTATAATTTTTGGAAGGGATTGGTGAAAAAAAAAATCCAGAATCGGAGATCATTTGAAAAATGGCAAAGTTCGGGTGCACTAACCCGAAATTCCAGAAGATAAATCCAGAAAAAATAGCAAACGAGCTCGAAAAATTATGAAAACTTCCAGATCTGAGTTTTATAATTTTTGGAAGAGATTGGTGAAGGAAAATCTAGAATCGAAGCTCATTTGAAAAATGACAAAGTTCGGGTGCTCTAAGCCGAAATTCCAAAAGATAATTCCGGGAAAAATAGCAAACGAGCTCAAAAAATAATGAAAACTTCTAGATCTGATTTTTATAATTTTTGGAAGAGATCGGTGAAGAAAAATCCAGAATCGGAGCTCATTTGAAAAGGCTAAATTTGGAAGGCACTAAACCGAAATTTTAGATAAAAATCTGGGAAAAATAGAAAATGAGCTCGGAAAAATGTGAAAACCTCCAGAGCCAAGTTTTTTATTGGATGGGTGAGTTGGAAAAGACAAATCCAAAATTGGGGTCCATTTGCAATTAAATCAAGTTCGGGGGGCTAAAAGATAATTTTACCGAAGAAACCGAAAAGAGCCAATTTTGCAAAATAAAAAAGTAAAAAAATGAAGGAAATTATGGAACATTCCAGCCCTTGTCTGGCCAACATAGGAGAAAGGGTGGAGATTTGATCAATTTAATCCAATGGTCACTATCAAGCTACAAGATGCCATTTTTATTGCCTTGCAAGTGGTCCTCCCTCATCCAATGGCCTAGGGCTTTGTAGAAAAGATAAGTACAACCTTCAATGGCCAAGATCAAATTGCAAGATGAAATTTTTATTGTTATGAAAATATTCTCATCCAATGGCCAATATTATTGAAGAAAAGATTAGCACAATTCATCCAATGGTGAGGAGAGGGGTTCGACCAAGGGAGAGCATGAAGGAGTGGTCCTTGTTTCATCCAATAGCCTAGGTTCTTTGTAAAGGATTAGTATACCTTTCAAGGGCCAAGTTCAAATGGTAAGATGACATTTTGAAAATATCCTAATCCAATGGCCTAGATTGTTGGAGAAAAAGGAGCACATTTCATCCTATGGTGGAGAGGCCAACCGACCAAGGAAGAAAGAGAGAGGGAATGTTTTTTTTTTCCTTAAGTGGATGGTCATTTGAAGAGAAAAGACAGTAGCTAATTTGGTAAGAAAAAGGTTTTTTAAAGAAAGAAAGAGAGAGTTTCTAAAAAAGCTAGGAAGATAGCCATTCCTACCTTGCTCTTGCATTGTTTCTTCTTCATTTTTCATGCTTTGTTCTTTGTTTCCCATGTGATTTCTACCTCTTTTCATGTGAAAATAAAACTTTTAAAATGTTTTTAAGCTTTCATCTTTTCCTTTTTATCAACAAAAAAAAAAAAGAGAAAAGAAGAAAACAATCTTTACAAATTTTTTTATCATGGCCGAACCATGTTTGCTTGCTTGCCTTGATTTTTTGTTTTGCATTTTTGATGTGGAAACATGATTGTGGAAGGTTTATATTTATTTTATGTTCTGTTTTTAACAAATAAATGAATCAAAAGAGGTTGAAAGGCTTCATGATCTTGATAAAATCAAGTGACCATGGTTAGGAGAGGGCTATGCCCATTATACCAACCATGGAGCTCACCTCCATTTTTTTAGTTAGCTTGGATTATTTACTAATTTTTGAGTTGGAAAGGCTTCATGATCTTGATAAAATCAAGTGATTATGGTTAGGGGAGGGCTATGCCCATTTGTACCAACCATGGAGCTCACTTTCCTTGTTCTTTGTTTACTTATTTTTTTTATTACTTCCATGCATGTCTATGCATCTTTGGTCATCTTCTTTGCACCATTTTCATGCTATATTAGTTTTTGCATCATTTTCATGTTGTGATAAGTTCTCTACACATTCGTCCACCTTATGCATTTTGTGTTAATGCCATGCCTTGCATCATATTTGGTTAAGCCATGTATCTTAGGTCATGTAGATATGTCATTTACCATTTTGTGTTCATGATATGTCTTTCATGTCATTCGGCCTTCCCATGCATTTTATGTTGGGATTCGACCTCATGCTCAAACAATAATCGAATTAAAGAAGAACATGAACGCAGCCGAATAATAAACAAAGAAATAGTCGAATCTTACAGGATCATGCTTGTAAAATTTTAATGCGATCTTGTAATTATAAAGCATACATTTGATCAAGAATCATACCTTAACTCAAAGATCTAGTAATATTGAGTTTACAAATAGCCCACTCAATCTTGAACACCAAGCAGTCAATCCGAGACTTCAAGCCACACAAGTGTCTGGCCTTTAACTGTAATCCATACAAGATAATCAAGAAAAGCTTCATAAGGTAGGAATGGAGTCTACCCGAAAACGATGCTAGTAGTTTAGGTTTCAAGAAACCTCTCCCCATCTAAATAAACATTCGTGGCCGAATGCTTCATAAGCATCAAGAAGAAGAAAACGCTTTTCTCGCTTCTCCTGGTTTGGTGCGCCAACCTCAAGGATTATCTTATCTTCTTTCTTCTTCACTCTGCCTTTGCTCTCTTGAAAGAAAACATTTTTTTCTCTAGCAATCCATGAAGAGGCAAGGAGGAAGTCAAGAAATCAAGAAAACACCAAAGCCTCAAAACATATCACATATGCGGCTAGGGGGGCCATTAGGAGGTCGGCTATCACATGTTTAATTATATAGGGGACGACAATCACTCTAGGGTTTGGACTATAGGCAATAACTCTTATGTATTTACACTTAAGTCCTTCCACTTAATTAAACTATTTAATTAAGTCCTTATTGATTAAATTCTCAAATTAATCAATTAGGCTCTTTCCATTTTAATCTCTTAATTCACCTTTCTGTGTGTGACCCATTAGGCTTCCAATATGTTGGCAATAAATATAAATTAATCTAATTAATTTATACTCATAGATCATGAGCGGACTCTAGAAAGCCATCATGACCACCCAAATACTGGAGAGTCAAGTTAGTCTTACATAACCTTTCGTGTTCAGTCTATCAATGTAATTCGATTCTTTCACCAAATATCCCGAAAAGACCATGAGCATGGTGCAATGTCTACTCCTTTTCAATCCATATTAGTTCTTGAAGCTATTAGTTAACTTTGTGAACTTAGAGAAATTATTTCTCCTAAATTCATCATTGATAAGCTCATAAAGTATACATTTTATGCCTTTCTACCTTTAGTTTTTGTTACGTTTTCGATCTTTATCTTCTTTACTTATATTATGTTTTTGAATTTTAGATACAATAAGGAGAATGAAGTCAAAAGATGTCAATAATGATGGTATAGAGCTTACAAAATCATAATCACAAGATGGAAGAATACTTGGGAGTAAAAAAGATCAATTTCTGGTTGAAAAGCAATCAGGCAGATTTGACCTCCGGAGAGTTTTGCAAGGAAAACCTGATTTTAGATTCTTTATTTGAAGAAACTTCTTTCTTGACTTTTGAAGTTGACTTGATTATCTTTCCAACAATATATTATGGGCCCAAATTGGATAAGAAATGGGCATCCAAATTGGCGCTAGAAGATCTCCCTAAAAAACCCTACGGCCAGAAAAACCCTAACCGCAAATCTGAAAAAAAGGTAAAAACGTGATTTTTCTATCTCCAGGCTTACTTGTGCGGAAATGACTTATTTTCAGGGTTTTAAAGCTCTATAAATACCATTTTTGAGCCACAAACTATCATTATCTTTTGAGGAGACTCAAGGATCATTCTTCTTCTTCTCCATTCTTTTATTTTATTTTTAGTTTTATGTATATATTATCTATGCCTATGCAAGGCTAAACTTCTCTTTGGTTAAGGTGATTTCAAAGCCCTAGACATGTTTTGTAATTGATTTTTAGATTTTATCTATTATTACTTTTCTATCAAAGTTGATTATGTTCTTCCATAAGAATTGTTTATGATCTTTGTCTTGATTTGTTTAAGGTGCACAATGGATCTTGATAATTATCTAATGCTAGTTTAGGAGTCTTGATCCGTATAATTGTCTTGATTTCCTATTCATAAGTGGCAATTTGTGATTAATGATTATGATCAAGTTTTCGCTAATTGCAAAGTGGAACATAACATAGGTTAAACAATCCGAGCTTATGTGTTTGTTGCCTAGATCAATCTATCTTTTGTCATTACATTAAATCTAGAGAGCTTATTCTAGGTTGTCTAGTGGTTAGAGATTAAATAGAGAGCTTGTTCTATTTAACGACGAACTAAGGAAAGATTGGAGTAACAGAGCTTGTTGTTATCTACGGTTGATAATTTTGATAGTTAATTGATGTTGGTAGATCTGATTATTGATTCTCAATGATGTCTAGTGGTGGAGAATGAAACCTTAACCATATTTTTCTCATATTTGATTACTTCTTATTTACTTGCTTTCTTATTTGATTATAAGTCTTTAGTTTAAACTGATTTTAAAAACCTCCCCTTTTATTTTGTTTTCTTTGAAATTAAGTTTTAGACTAATAATTCTTAAACTAAAACCCAACTTTGTGGACTCGACCCTTGCTTATTGCTATATTTTACAATTGATATTTTTAGTGCAAGGATTAAATAAGATATACTCTTTTGAGTGCATCAAGTTTTTGGAGCCGTTGCCGGGGATTGTTTTCTTTAGTTTATTCGTTACGTGGTTTATTCTTATTTTCAGTTGTAATTAATTTTATTTTTCTTGTACATACAAAATTTTCTTTTCAGATTTCAAGCAATAAGAGATGGCAGGTGCTACATCAAAACTTCATAACCAACTAGACAATCTCATCTCCATAGTTCAACAAGTGGCCATAAGTAAGATTCAACAATCAAGGCAGTGTGGAGTGTGCTTCATGATGGATCATCCAACCAATTGGTGCCCATACTATCAAAAAGATAATTTTGAACCAGCCTAATGTGGGAGGATACCAAAGCCATCAAGGGTTCCAAGGACAATAGTATGATGCTTTCCCAAACACTTACAATGAGGGATGGTGGAATCATACTAATTATGGCTACTCGGGAAATTATCAAGAAATAGATCCTTATACCAACTACAATTATCCATCGATCTTCAATCAATCATGGTCTCAAGAACCAGATCTTTTGCAGCCCCCACCTCAAAGTTCAGATACTTCTTTGGAAGACCTTGTCAATACTTTTGCTGCTAATAACTTGCAATTTCAATAAAAAAAATAGAGGCAAACATTTAGGAAACAAGGACAAGTCTTTAGGTAAGTATCCAGAATTTGGAAACGCAAATGAGCCAATTGGCTAATGGTGTGGAGCGATGGGTAAAAGAAGGATCTGAGGAACTACATGAACAACTCCCTTCCCAAACTATGATTGATCCAAAGGAGAATGTTAGTGCCACACAACTTGAGGATGAATAAGAAAATCCAAGGGAACCCGAGGATGAGAAAGAACTAGAGATAGATTTACTTCTTGAAAATAATGAAGCTTCAATTTCAAAGGAGAGTATTTCAGCACTTGAGGTAACTTTTAAGGTTCCAATTTTTACTAATGTTTTTTTTCCACCTTTTCCTAGTAGATTCGCAAAGTTAAAGGAGGAGGAACATGAACAACACATGCCGAAAACCTTAAACAGCTTGTTTGTGGATGTCATTCAACAAGTACCAAAATATACTCCATTCCTCGATGAGCAATGCACTACAAAAGATGATGGAATAATACTTGTAATGGAGAATCCATCCACTATTGTGCAAAAAAAGCTTCCTATCACAAATTTGGGAAGTTTCATGTATGAGCCTGACAAGCTTAAAAAGCCAAGAAGGGGTGTTGGTTAGGTTGGGCAACTTAACTCAAGTACTAATTGGGAAGGTAGCCCAATTAATGAAGAAATTACCAATATGCCATACTCAGATTTGCTTTCTTTTCCTTTTCCTTTTCCTTTTCCCTTTTCTTTTCTTTTCTTTTATTATTTTCTTTTATTATTTTTATTTTTATTGTTTTTATTTTTATTGTTTTTATTGTTTTTACTGTTTTTACTGTTTTTACTGTTTTTATTGTTTTTATTGTTTTTATTTTTATTTGTTAATTGTTTGTTTAGTATTTTAGGATTATTTAGGTTGCATGAGTCTGTTTTGTTTTGAGTCTTAGTTATTTCTATTCTTATGTTATTAGTTCTTTCTCTTACACATGATTTTTTCATTTAGGTTAAAAGCATTACATTGAGGACAATGTAAGAATTAAGTTAGGGGAAGGATTTAGGATTTCTTTTATTTTTATCTATTATTTTTTTATGAGTCTTTAATATTATTATTATTTTTAGTGTGTTTTAGTTCTTTTTTAATACAATGATGAGATATGAATTCATCATACTCTGGCCAGAGATTCCATCAAGTTAACTTAAGCCAAGAACAGATGAGATATGTCTCCGATGTCACTAGGAGTGGTTAATCCTCTCTGGATCATTCATCCATCTTCGTATGGTTCATGTCATACCCAAAACCACCATACCATAAGCATCACTCTTGTTTAGGACCCGCACATGATGGAATTAAAGTATGACATTCCCCATACAAGATGACCTGGTATCATAAGTCAGAGGACTACTTACACAACTGGCACGTGAGAACGTTTCCATAGACACTTGAGTGACAATACCAAATGGAGTTCTCACAGCGGGTCATGTTCAGTGAACTTGTTCAACAGACAAGCACCTACGTGTTATCCTAAAGTATCTCCTATACTTCAACACGTGAGATCAGTTACTTACTAAGTAAGTAGGCTTAACATATACCAGTCTTTGACATTGCCAATGCCCCGTCTTGGCAATACGATGATCAGGAACCGTTTTAGAAACATGAATTTGATGCATAAGGATCTCACAACTATATATAATTCCTTTGCAAGGCATTATGTTCCATGGGCTTCATCCGATTATTACTTAATAACTTTTTATCATCGTACTAACATGAAGGAAAACCTTGTATCACTAAAGATGTAGTGATGGGTTTGCATTATTGGTAGTTTATGCCTGACCAAACCGATTGGCTCTAGGGAATATACCAACATTTTAGGTCTAGGTCATGCCTTGCATTATATTTGGTTATGTCATGCATCTTAGGTCATGTAGCTATGTCATGCATCTTAGGTCATTATACATGTCATATGATGTCTAGGTTCTTTTCATGCCATGTCATCATTTAATGCCATGTCACCTATGCCATGTCATCCATATATAACATGTCACTTTCCATGTCAGTTAAGGTCTAGGTTCTTTTCATGCCATGTCATCATTTTATGCCATGTCACCTATGCTATGTCATCCATTATAACATGTTATGTGCCATGTCATTTAAGGTTATGTCATTGTCATGCCATTTCATTTTCCATGTAATTTAAAGTTTAGGTCCCTTTCATGCCATGTCATCATTTTATGCCATGTCACTTATGCCATGTCATTCATATAACATGTCATGCCATGTCATATACCATGTCATTTATGGTTTAGGTGCATTTTCATGCCACGTCATTCATGCCATGTCATCATTTCATGCCATTTGGCTATCCACATGCCATCACCATGCATTCGACCATTCACACGCCATCACCATGTCATTCGGCCATCATGACATTTTATTCATGATCTATGTCATTTATGCCATATCATTCATATAGAATGTCATTTGCCATGTCATTTAGTGTTTGAGCTCATTTCATACCATAATTATACATGTCATGCCATTCATGCCATTACCATGACCATTCGGTCACCATGACATTCCATTCATGTCATTCTATTTTCATGACACAATATTCTCATGCCATGTCATTGTGTTTATCTCATTTTGGTTTGCCATGTCAATTTCATTCACATGACATTCATTTACATGCTATATCATTTTATGCCATGTCATTCTTATGCCATGTCATCATCTCATCTTCCACATTATAATGAAAATGCTTATCATGTTTTGGTAATCATGCATGCCTTACTGTCAATTTGCATATTCATAACATTTAAATGAATATGGCAATATTCCCGAGTTTAAATAATTCATGGTTTTCTCTGCTGGGCCTGCGGAGAGGATACCATTAATTATTAACAAAGGAATACCCTTTTCTAAAACAAAAATGATTTGAAAAATTTTGAAATAAATAAAACTTTCTATATTTTGCCGGGTTTGCCGAGGAACGTGAAAAGATTTTGGTATTAATAAATTTTGAGTTATTCTCAAATAAATTCATCCTCATGCTGTTACACTTGTCCATGTCATTAATACGTCATTTTGTATGCCATGTCGATTTCATCCACATGACATTCATTCTTATGCCACGTCATCTATGCCATGTCTTCCTTTTATAGCATGTCATCTATGCCATGTCATTCATGCCTTGTCATCATTTTTGCTATGTCACCTATGCCATGTCATTATTTTATGCCATGTCACCTATGCCATGTCATTCATGCCTGGTCATCATTTTATGCCATGACATTCATTTTTATGCCATATCATTTTGTATGCCATGTCGATTTCATTCACATGACATTCATTCTTATGCCATGTCATTTTGTATGCCATGTCGATTTCGTTCACATGACATTCATTCTTACGCCATGCCATTTTGTATGCCATGTCGTTTTCATTCACATGACATTCATTCTTATGCCATGTCATTTTGTATGCCATGTCGATTTCATTCACATGACATTCATTCTTATGCCATGTCATTTTGTATGCCAGGTCGATTTCGTTTACATGACATTCACCCATGCCATGTCATCCATATGCCATGTCATTTTCTATGCCATGTCGATTTCATTCACATGACATTCGTTCTTATGCCATGTCATCCATATGCCATGCCATTTTATATGCCATGTCAATTTATTTCACATGTCATTTTTGTTTGACATATCATTTGCCATGTCATTATTCCTTTTGCTAGGTCATAATAAAATGTTTGTCATATCATGATAAATGAGCATGTTTATTTCATTTTTATCTTAGTAACATTTGACATACTCATGGTCATTTTCAACTTTGAAATATATGATAAACAAAATGATATTTTTATAAATCAAGATTATTCCCAAGTTAAAATAATTTATGAGTTCTCTGCTGGGTCTGCCGAAGAGGATATCATCAATTACCATTAATAACAGAATATCTTTTTCAAAGAAAATGATTCGAAAATTTTCAAAATCGAGGAAAAATTCCATATTTTGTCTAGTTTGTTGGAAAATATGTAAAAATTTTATGCTAGTAAATTTCGGATCATTTTCAAATAAAATATGAATGTTTAAGGGAATTATTTCAGAACACCAAATTTTAAAATCGACTTTTTTATCGAGACTCGAGATAACATACGACTAATAAGGTACCATTTTATACGGGCATTGTGGGGGTGCTAATCCTTCCCCGCACGTAACCGACTCCCGAACCCGCACTTGTTTTTCTCTGGTTCAAAACGCAGACTATAAAATTGGTTTTAAAAAATATTTTTATAAAAACCGATTTTAATAGGTGGCTGATCACACTTAGCCAAAAAAGATTAGTGGCAACTCCATTTCTTTTTCAAGGTCATTTTCGTACCCTCGACCTTTTTATTTCAAGAGGAACTAAGTCGTCTTTTCCTCTGCCTGTGTTGTTTTCTCACCTCACTCGAGCGGGTCCCCTCGAACGGGATCATGTATCGACAGCTAGGTGACTCCGCTGGGGACTTTAGAAATCAAGCCTAGAACTAGTCGTGTGTTATTGAAAGTCTCGATTTTGTCGGTTTTGGTTAGTGTTCACTTTTAATTCCCATTTTCTAATAAAGGAATTTTTTTGAAAATAATCACATGTTTTAAATGTGTTTATTCTCATGTGCATGCATATTTTTACTGTTCTATGATTATTTAAAATTATATGTCATTATTATTCTTTGTTTAATTAATGCTTTACATTGTTTAAATTTTGTCTTTATTAAATTGCTCATGTTTCAGAATAAAAGGTATAGAATAGGTGGTGAAATGTTTATTTGTTCCTCCTCACACACTATACTTGCATTTGCATAATATAAGCCCTCTACCCGGGTTCCGTCCTTTAGGTGGAAGTAAAGTAAATATGCTCTTGTGAGGTGTTAACCTCCGCATGGGCTAGCGAAACACTTTCGGAGTAGTAAACTACTTACGTTTTCGTGAGGTGATAACCTCCGTATAGGCCTGGGAAATACACTCTAACAAATTGAACCCACTTTTGTCGGGGTGCCTTACTAGCCTTCACCGACGACAGTGAGGAGCAATTTGGAGCCTTTTTAGAACCTAATGCAACCTCATATAGTGAACCTAGGTGAAACCATGTCGAATTTCCGTTAGAGATACCGAAGCTAGGGACACTCGGAGGAAGCTTTCTAACCTTCGGCTATTTATTTCAAAATCACATTGATTTGATTATTAAACCCTTGTACTGACTCGTTTCCCTTTGTTTTGTTTTGCCTTGTTTTCATTGCATGCATCATGGTCACTTAGGAGTGTTTACCTTAAGCCAAATTCCAGTCATAGGGGTTTTCGTTACGATCATGGAACACCGAGATCTTGTACCAAGGCCAGTTACTTCCAAGACATACCGAGAGGTCCGAATAGAGTTAGAAAAATATCAGGTTGACAAGGGAGACTGCTTGACTAGAAGCTTCATGTTTGTTCTTCTCGAGTCGGTTCATTTAGATATGGGTCAGAATGACTTGACAGAATTTAAAGAGATTTGGGGACGATGGGGAACTGCAAAGAAAAATAAGTTCACCAAGAAGTATGGTGACATAGCATTAATTCTTCCGATCTAGATAGATGAGCAGTTGATCAGGGCAGTGGTACAGTTTTGGGATCCCTCTTACCGATGCTTCACAGTCAATCGGGAAGATATGACACCCACCATCTAGGAGTACTCAATCTTGCTTCATATCGAGTTGTCCACCCTTGATAAGATATATTGCAAGCAGCAAAAGACAGTTAGCTTTCGAAGGAAGCTATCCGATATATTGGGTATGGAGATTCCAATTGACTCCCCGAATATTAAGAAAAAGGGTTCGAGTGCTTGTATCCCATGGGTATTCTTGCGAGACTATATCATGAACAATCCGGAGAGTGATCGTGTGGTGGATGTTTTTGCCTTGACGATCTATAGTTTGGTGATATTTCCAAAGATCTTGGGGCACATTGAGATAGCCGTAGTGGATTTCATTGAGTGCCTGGGCAAACAAATTGATCCAGCTCCTGCTATCCTTGCCGAGACATTTAGGTCACTCAATTTCTGTCGAAGAAAAGGCGAGGGATGTTTCGAGGGATGTGCATAGCTCCTGTATGTTTGGATCCAAAGTCATTTGTGAGGAAATGATAAAGAAAAGCTTCGTCCCTACGTAAAGACTTTCATTCCTCTTAAGGCATTCTGCAAGAAAGAGTGGCTGAGAAAGGGAGAAAAGAAACAATGGATAATTACTCTTCGTCGCTTAGCCTGAGAGGACGTCATTTTGAGAGCTCCATAGATGCCAATGGGATCCAGTCTGTATAGTTGTGGAGACAAACCATATGTTCCGTTAATGGGAATTTGGGGAGCTATCAGCTATGCGCCATTCCTGGTACGAAGACAGTATGCGTCTGAGCAGTTCATCCCGATGACTCATGGGCTCACTTTGGTAGATTTCGCATGTAATGGGCCCGGGTACATAAAAGAAACACGTGAGCTCATCAAAGCATGGAGAAAGTTGCACCGATCAGAATTGGGTAGAAATACTAATAACGCTACTCCTGGCTACTTGGTTTGGAGGGCCAAAAGGATCCACGACATAGTGCTACCTGCCGAAGATGCCTCTGTTTATCCTGTAATCCTTCAGCCAGAGCCTGTAGTACCAACAGAGATTGAGCTTGTCAGGCAGGAATTAGAAAAAGACAAGGGGAAATTGAAGCGGCAATATGATAAGCTTCAAGAGGATGTCGAGGATTTGAAGACTAAGCTCGAGATCCAAGAGGTCAAGACACAGAAAGTGGCCAGGGAGCGAGACACGACACAATTTGATATACAGGACTTACATCAGGAAAACAAGAGGTTAAGAACCAAGGGAAAGTTCGCTGGAACTAGCAGGTTTCTGAGCGCCCATGAGAAAGATATAGAAAAGCTTCAAAAAGAACTAGACTTCTGGAAGGGTAAGGCTAAGGAAAGCAAAGAAAAGAAAAGGAGTCCCGATTTTCTCATGAGCGGCAAAAGTGGAGAGATGCACAGTCACTGATTTCGACCAAGTTAGAAAGATGCCTGCAAGAAAATGAGCTGTTAAAAGCCAAATTGGGAAATGAGAGGGAAAGGAAATCCATACTATGCAAGGAGAATGAGACACTCCATGCGACCATTCAGACTTTAGAGCATTAGTTGCAAGTTTAGAAGATTGACATCGATGCCATCATCTGGGAATACAGAGAGAGAAAGGTGGAATGGAGCCGGGCAAATGACTTAGCTTTGGATGCCAGCACCAGGTGGAAAGGCTGAGACCTTGGGAATGCAGCAGTACACCTGGCTAGGCAGATCCGCAAGGTTGTGGTCAAGGCTAAAGAGATGTCGGAGAAGGTAAAGACTCTGAGGTGTGATGTCAACCCCATAGGAGAGCATGGACAGTGCCTACTGAACTTCTTAGAGGAGGCTCAAGACTAGTATGAGCAGATCCAATCTTTTTATGTAACCCGAGAGTGAGAGGATTTGTAAAAAGTTTATATGAATTAATGAAAAACCTTTGGGTTGGAATTTGATCTTATGGCAAATACTATTATTTGCATCATCTCATTTCATAAAATTATAGAAGCATACATTCATTCATTCATTTGTTTGATCAGTGATGCATTGATTTATTCATTCATCCTTGCCCACATTTAATAAGCTAATAATAATAATGTGCCATTCTAAGGTTTAAAATTGCGCGCCCACTGAAACTCCCGAGAGAAGCACTCCGCATCAGTATAATACTCGATCACAAGTCAGGATCATGGAAAATAAGTAGCTTGATCGAATGGAGAGAATGGAAAGGGCACAAGATGAGTTAAGGGAACAGCTGGCCAAATCTCAGGTTGAATCGAGAGATCAGCTGATGAGAAAGTCAAGGGGGCAAAGAGGTCAGCAGGAAGCTATACTGACAAACGGACAACCTGCGCAGAATACAGAAATTCCACCACTGGAAGCTGAAATGCCTTTCGTGTATGTTCAAACCAATACCGGGGCACCGAAGCAAATGCCAATCGGGGTAAATATTGGGGCCATCCCAACAGATCCTATCGATATCCCAGACCTAGATGACCTTGCCAAACAAGAAAAGAGGAAAGTGACGGAATTGAAAAGGGTCGAAACAACTGAATCACAAAAGAAGTATTAGCTATTGGAAGAAAGGCTAAGGGCCGTGGAAGGGGCAAAATTGCTCGGAAGCCTCGATGCCAAAGAGATAAGTTTGGTCTTCGGTTTAGTGATCCCACCCAAGTTCAAGACGCTGGATTTTGAGAAGTATAACGGGACCACCAATCCTTCAGCACATTTGATGATGAATTGCCGAAAAATGACCGGACATGATAGTGATAAGAAGTTGCTCATCCACTGTTTCCAAGATAGCCTCACTGAGTCTGCCACTCGATGGTACAATCAACTCACCCGCAGCAAGACCTAATCATGGACGGATTTGGCTAGGACCTTCCTGGAACACTACAAGCACGTCTCTGACATGGTACCGGATAGACTATCCCTGCAAAACATGGAGAAGAAAGCTACTGAAAAATTCAAATAGTATGCCCAAAAATAGAGAGACATGGCTACCCAAGTGCAGCCACCATTGAATGGTAAAAAAACTACGGTTCTCTTCATTAATACTTTGAAGGCACCATACTATGAGAAGTTAGTGGGGAATGCCACTAAGAATTTCGCAGATATGGTCATATATGGAGAGATGATTGAAACTGCCATCAAAAGCGAGAAGATGGATAGTGGAGAACCAGCCGCCCATAAGAAAACAACTCCTGCCAAGAAAAAAAAAGGGAGGCTCATGCAATTTGTTTCAATAATCGACCTTTTTCACCTCCAGCACCCTATACACCTTACCTGACCTACAACCCTTACTATCCGACTATAAACAGCCTCACTCAGAATCTTTTTCCACCACAGCCATACCACAACAACCATATCCGACTGGCATATCTCCTCAGATAGTCATTCCACCAAACACTACCCCAAACATGCAAAACATTCCCCGTAATGATCAAAGGCCTATGAGGAATACCCAAAAACCTCAATATGACCCTATCCCCACTACTTACAGCGAGTTATACTCGAAGCTTCTACAGGGTCAACTCATTGCACCTGTCTATCTTCAACTTTTAAAACCTTCTTATCCCAAATGGTATGATTCCAATGCTCATTGCGCGTACCATGTGGGCATCCAAGGATATTCAACCGAGACTTAGATTGCTTTCAAGCGTAAGTTTCTCAGAGCCTAATTGATGCAGGAATCTTGAAATTCGGACCAAAAAATGGACCTAATATTGTGGGAAACCCGTTGCCTAATTATACGGAGGCCAAGGTTAAAGCAATCATGTCAGGGGAGGTTGAAAGGGTAAAATGGATGTTAGGAGAGTAAAAACGCCTATGATCAGAGTCTGGTTTGAGATGGTCAAGGCGGGGCTGGTTAAGCCAAAATCAAATTTGGGGAAGATAGTCAGCCAGGTGGAGGACTTTTTCCAATATCATGAGTGCAAGGGGCATGCCATTCAGTACTGTGAAGAGTTTTTAGCAAAGGATCAAAAGATGATGGATATAGGCGAGGCCCAATTTTCTAAAAAAATAGAGGAGCCTAAAATCAGTATGAATGAGACCGATTATGAGGTGGATAGACCCCTGATTATATATTATAATGAGCTCGAGGTAAAGGCTATTCCAGTAGTCGAGGGACCCGCTCTAAAGATGATCATAGAATTGTCTTCATCTTTTTCTTACAAAGGAGACAAGACGATTCCATGGAAGTATGAATGCAGTATGGCGATGCCAGGATCTTCAAACCATCAAGCAGTGACCATGGATATAATCGGAGTGGGGCACCTAACCCGGAGCGGTAGATGTTATGCCCCGGGGACAGTTGAACCTGGAAAGACAGGAGGACATGATAAAGGAAAAAGGGCAGTAGGACCAGACCCAATAAAGGTAGAACAACCAGGGGAGCTACGAAAGGATCCAGCTCCAATTAGTAAAGTAAAGGAAAAAGGGCAGTGGGACTAGACCTTATCCGGTGAATGAGAATGAAGCCTGTGAGTTCCTAAAGTTCATCAAACATAGCGAGTACAGTGTGGTAAAGCAATTGCACCGCCAACCGGCGAGGATTTCAGTACTTTCACTACTGTTAAACTGAAAGCCACACCGAAACGCTTTGCTGAGAATTTTGAACCAGGCTTACATGGCTAACAACATATCAGTGGAGAAGCTAGACGGTTGGTGGGGAACATTACAGCGGATGATTACATCTCTATCAGCTATGATGAGATACCGGCAAATGGAATAGGATCCACCAAGGCCCTTCATATCACCACTACCTGCAAGGGGCATATTCTACCCCGAGTACTCCTTGACAATGGATCTTCCTTGAATGTGATACCATTGGCTACCTTGTCAAAACTGCCAATGGATATGTCCTACAAGCTGTCGAGTCATACCGTTGTCAGAGCCTTTGATGGCACTCGTTGGGAAGTGCAAAACATTGAGATCCCATTTTAGATAGGTCCTTATAGGTCAATTTTCAAGTGATGGACATCATCCCATCTTACAATTGCTTGCTGGAAAGGCCATGGATTCACTCTGTCGGGGCTGTGTCGTTATCTCTCCACCAAAAACTGAAATTTGTAATGGAAGGACGCTTGGTCAGCGTGTCAGGAGAAGAGGATATCATCGCCTCTACATCTACAGATACCCTTTACATAGAGGTAAGCGAAGATGCTGTAGAATGCTCATTCAGGTCGCTTGAATTTGTCAATGCTGTGTTCGTCACTGAAGGATATAAAATTCCAAAGCCAAGGCTTTCCAAGAGTACCAGGTTAGGGGTGAAAACAACAGTCCAAAAAGACTAGGAAAGTATCTCCAGGGGATGGCCAGAGCAATAGAAGTGGCCGGGAAGAAAGACCGATTCGGTCTCGAATATCTTCCAAAAGCTTACGAGAAAATGAAACAAATTGAGAAAAACCGAAAGAGGAGGATGGCCCATCTTGCGGGTGTTGATATGGAGTGGGAGCCCATGACTTTCTCGCCAATCCTTCACATCTTCCGCTCGATCGGTTTCGAGTTTAGGAGCAAGAATTCTGAGGATGTGATGGTCTTGCTGAGCAGGCTTTTGAGAAGCTCTACGAGGTTGGAGATAAACAATCATATGAAATGGTGGTCAGTATGGCCGAAACAGATGAACAAAGAGAGGAGAGCATTAGTTGGATGGTGCGCCAGTGCCCTCCGGGTTATGAGCTAACCAATTGGAGCGTGACTGAACTTCCCGTAGTTTTTAGGTCTACTCCAGTGTAATGCTCGAATCAACCTTAATTGCCTCTGCCCAAAGGCATTAAGAATCCTTTGTACGAACTTATGTTTAAAACTTATCATTTAATAAATAACAACCATGATGCATTCTCTTCATATTAACGTGTCCACATTCTCTCATTTTTTCCTTCTTTCCTTATTTCATTATTATTGCCTATATGCCTTCCTATATTGTTTTCTTCCCCACCTATTTATAGGTGCCTGGATACGGAATATGAGGACTGTCCTGTCAATAATTCTGAAATTGATTTTGAAAAAAACATCTGTACGGGTGATTTCGACGCTAACTAAGATGTCGAGGACTGTGATTTGCCTCCGGATTTGTTGAGAATAATAAAACAAGAGAAGAAACAAGTATTGCCTCACAAGGAGCAGTTGGAAGTGATAAATTTGGGGGATGGGGAAGAAATAAGAGAAGTCAAGATTGGGACTGCCATTTCACCATCGATAAAGCAAGATTTGAAAAGTCTACTACGGGAATACGCGGATGTGTTCACATGGTCGTACCAAGACATGCTTGGGTTGGACCCTGACATTGTGGTTCATAAACTTCCATTGAAATCAGATTGCAAGCCAATTCAGCAGAAACTGAGAAGAATGAAGCCCAAAATGCTATTAAAAATGAAAGAGGAAGTGAAAAAGCAATTCGATGCCAGATTCTTGGAAGTGGAAAAATACCCAGAATGGGTAGCCAACATTGTCCCATTTTGGAAGAAAGACGACAAAGTATGGATGTGTGTCAATTATCGGGATCTGAACAGGGCAAGCCCTAAGGGTAATTTCTCATTGCCTCACATTGATACTCTAGTCGATAATACTGCCAAGAATTCTGTGTTTTTCTTTATGGATGGGTTTTCATGGTATAATCAGATAAAGATGGCACCGGAGGATATGGAGGAAACCACATTCGTGACGATGTGGGGAACCTTTTGCTATAAGGTGATGCCATTCGGGTTGAAAAACGCTGGAGCAACATATCAAAGAGCTATGGTAACTTTGTTCCATGACATGATGCACAAAGGGATCGAAGTTTATGTCGATGATATGATCGCAGAGTCGCAAGGAGAGGACGAACACATTGTGAATCTTAAAAAGCTCTTTGAAAGGTTGAGAAAATTTCAACTTAAACTCAACCCGACAAAGTGTACTTTCGGAGTCACTTCAGGAAAGCTATTAGGCTTCGTTTTTAGCCATAAAGGAATTTAGATTGATCCAGATAAAGTGAAAGCTATTTAGAACATGCCTCCATCTCGTACCCAGAAGAAAGTAAGAAGCTTTTTGGGTAGGCTGAATTATATCGCCCGGTTCATTTCTCAATTGACCGATAAGTGCGACCCGATCTTCAAGTTACTCAGAAAGCGTGATCCAGGGGAATGGGATGAAGGATGCCAGATAGCCTTTGATAAGGTCAAACATTATCTGTGAAACCCACCGATACTAATGCCACCAGTACCAGGGAAGCCGCTAATATTATATTTGTCAGTATTTGAAAGGTCCATGGGATGTGTGTTGAGGCAACATGATGAAACCGGAAAGAAAGAACAAGCTATCTACTATCTCAACAAAAAGTTCACTGAGTACGAGTTGAAGTACTTATTGGTAGAAAGGCTTTGTTTTGCCCTAGCCTGAACTGCCTGAAGGCTCAGACAGTACATGTATCACACGACATGGCTGATTGCAAAATTAGATCCCCTCAAATACGTATTCGAGGAGCCTTCGTTGTCAGGAAGAACGACGAGATGGCAAGTGTTGCTCTTCGAATATGATATTGTATACGTGAGCCAAAAGGCTATAAAGGGTAGCGCAGTAGCCAAATTCCGAGCAAGCCGAGCGGTGGAGGATTACGAGCCTCTAGACTTTGATTTTCCTAACGAAGACCTAATGTGTGTCTCACAAGAAAAGGGAACTTCCTCAGAAAATAAAACCTGGAAAATGTATTTTGATGGCGCATGTAATGCCATGGGGCATGGAATTGGTATTGTGCTCATATCCCCTAAGGAAGATTATTATCCTTTCACTGCCAGATTGGATTTTGATTGTACCAACAATACCGCTGAGTATGAAGCATGTACTATGGGTCTTCGTGCCACAATAGAAAGAAAGATCAAAACACTAGAGGTCTTCGGAGATTTAGCCCTGGTGATATACCAACTACGCGGAGAATGAAAAACCCGGGATGCAAAGCTAATCTGATATAAAGAGCTCATACTGAGTTTAATTGAGGAGTTCGAAAAGGTAATTTTCAATTACTTCCCCCGAGAAGAAAACCGAATGGCAGATGCTCTAGCCACTTTGTCATCAATGTTTAAAGTGAGTGAAGGGGCCGAAGTTGTGCCGATCAAGATGAGCATATACGAGTCTGCTGCCACTACTTGAGTATCGAAGAAGAAGCAGATGGTCACCCTTGGTATTACGACATCTTCCAATACATCAAGAGTCAACAGTACCCCGAGCAAGCAACGAAAAATGATAAGATAAATTTGAGAAGAATGGCAATGGGTTTTGTCTTGGATGGTGAAATCCTTTACAAGATAGGGAAAGACCAGGTTCTGTTGAGGTGTGTTGTTTCCACGAAAGCTCAAAGAATCCTCGAAGAGGTCCACGAAGGGATATGTGGCACCCACGCAAATGGCCACATGCTGGCTAAGCAGATTATGAGGCCCGGATATTATTTGCTAACCATGGAAGGGGACTACATCAATTATTCTCGAAAGTGCCATAAATGCCAGATATATGCCGATAAGAATCATGTGCCACCATCGTCGCTGCATGTCATGACGGCTCTACGGCCATTTTCAATGTAGGGAATAGATATGATCAGGCCCATTACCTCGAAAGATTTGAACAGACACCGTTTTATCCTAGTGGCCATAAACTACTTCACAAAGTAGGTAGAAGCAGCCTTTTATGCCAATGTAACAAAGTCAGTAGTGTGCAGATTCGTCAAGAAAGAGATTATATGCTGATATGGACTCCCGAAGAGAATAATCACAGACAATACTCTCAATTTGACAATAAGATGATAAGGGAAATATGTACCCAGTCCAAGATCAACCATCATAATTCGGCACCCTATCGTCCGAAAATGAATGGGGCAGTAGAAGCAGCCAATAAGAACATCAAGAAGATTACTGAAAAGATGACTGATGTGTACAAAGATTGGCATGAGATCTTGCCTTTTGCTCTCCACTCATACCGTACTTCGGTTCACACATCTACGGGGGCCACGCCATTTTCTCTGGTATACGGGATGGAAGCAATGCTGCTTATTGAGGTTGAAATCCCTTCACTTCGTGTTTTGATGGAAGTAGGCCTAGAAGAGGGAGAATAGGTTAGAGCTCGCTATGAACAATTGAACCTCATCGAGGAGAAAAAGCTGAAGGCAATTTGCCATGGGCAGATGTATCAAAAAATGATGATTCAAGCCCACAACAAAAAGGTTCACCCCAGGCAGTTTCGAGAGGGAGATTTGTGATAAGCTCATAAAATATACATTTTATGCCTTTCTACCTTTAGTTTTTGTTATGTTTTCGATCTTTATCTTGTTTACTTATAATATGTTTTTGAATTTTAGGTACAATAAGGAGAATGAAGTCAAAAGATATCAATAATGATGGTAAAGAGCTTACAAAATCATATTCACAAGATGGAAGAAGACTTGGGAGTTAAAAATATCAATTTCTAGTTGAAAAGCAATTAGGCAGATTTGACCTCTGGAGCTTGTTGTAAGGAAAACGTGATGTTAGATTCTTTATTTGAAGAAACTTCCTTCTTAACTTTTGAAGTTGACTTGGTTATCTTTCCAACGATATATTATGGGCCCAAATCGGATAAGAAATAGGCATTCAAGATGGCGCTAGAAGATCTCCCTAAAGAACCTTATGGCCAGAAAAACCCTAATCGCAAATCTGAAAAAAAAAGCAAAAACGTGATTTTTGCACCTCCAGGCTTACTTGTGCGGCAAGGACTTATTCTCAGGGTTTTAAAGCTCTATAAATACCATCTTTTGAGCCACAAACTAGACATCTTTTGAGGAGACTCAAGGGATCATCATTATTCTTCTTCTTCTCCATTCTTTTATTTTTCTTTTTAGTTTTATGTATATATTATCTATGCCTATGTTATGCTAAACTTCTTTGGTTAAGGGTGATTTCAAAGCCCTAGACATGTTTTGTAATTGATTTTCAGATTCTATCTATCATTAATTTTCTATCAAAGTTGCTTATGTTCTTCTACAAGAATTGTTTATGATGTTGTCTTGATTTATTTAGGTGTGCAACTAGATAGATCTTGATAATTATCTATTGCTAGTTTAGGAGTCTTGATCCGTGTAATTGTCTTGATTTCCTATTCATAAGTAGCAATTTGTGATTAATGATTATGGTCAAGTTTTCAATAATTGCAAAGTGGAACATAACCTAAGTTGAACAATCCGAGCTTATGTGTTTGTTGCTTAGATCAACCTATCTTTCTCATCATAAAGCTGCTATTAAATTGAACTTAGAGAGCTTATTCTAGGTTGTTTGATAGTTAGAGATTAAATAGAGAGCTTTTTCTATTTAACGACGAACTAAGGAAAGATTGGGATAACAGAGCTTGTTGTTATCTACGGTTGTTAACTTTGATAGCTAATTAATGTTGATAGATATGAAATTGATTCTTAATGATGTCTAGTGGTGGAGAATGAAACCTTAACCATATTTTTCATATTTGATTCTTCCTAATTACTTGTTTTCTCATTCTTGTTGTTAACTTTAGTTTAAATCTGATTTCAAAATTCCCTTTACTTTTGTTTACTTGTTTTTAAGTTTTAAACTATTAACTTATAAACTAAAACCCAATCCCTGAGGACTCGACCCTTGCTAATCACTATACTCTACAATTGATTTTTTTTTTTAAGTGCAAGGTTAAATAAGATACACTCTTTTGGGTGCATCAAGTTTTTGGCGCCGTTGCCGGGGATTGCATTCTTTAGTTTATTTGGTACTTGGTTTATTCTTATTTTCAGTTCTAATTAGTTTTATCTTCTTGTACATACAGGTTTTTCTTTTCAAATTTTGAAGAAAAAAAACGATGGAATTGAGCAATCTAACACTTGAAGAGTTGGTGGCATACATGAAAATGGAGAATCAACAAGCCAATCTCACCTCCCTAGTTCAACAATTGGCCATGGGAGGATGTCAAGGCCATCAAGGGTTCCAAGACCAACCGCATGATCATTACTCAAACACTTACCATGAGGGATGGTGGGATCATACTAATTATGGCTACTCAAAAAATTTCCAAGAAGTAGATCCTTATGCCAATTACACTCATCCATCTAGCTTCAATCAATCATGGTCTCAAGAACCAGATCTTTTTCAGCCATCACATATGACTCAAAACTCAGGTACTTCTTTAAAAGATCTTGTCTATTCTCTTGTTACTGATACTTTGCAATTTCAACAGGAAACAAGGGCAAGCATCCAGAGTTTGGAAAAGTAAATGAGCCAATTGGCTAGTAGTATGGTGGGATGGGTAGCACAAAGATCTGAAGAACTCCCTGCCCAAACCCAAAGGAGAATGCTACTATTGTGACCTTGAGGAATGAGGAACAAGATGAGGATGAGACAAAATTAGAGATGGATTCTATTCTTGAGGATAATGGAGCCACATATCCAAATAAGAGTATTTCGACACCTGAGGTAATGTTTAAGATTCCAATTTTTACTAATGTTTCTTCTCCACCTTTTCCTAGTAGATTCACAAAGTTCAAGGAGGAGATACATGAACAACACATGCCAGAAACCTTAAACAACTTGTTTGTGGATGCCATTCAACAAGTATCAAAATATGCTCCATTATTCGTTGAGATATGCACCACAAATGATGATGGAATAATACGTGTAATGGAGAATGCATCCACTATTGTGCAAAGAAAGCTTCCTCTCAAACGCATAAATTTGGGAAATTTCATGTATGAGCCTGACAAGCCTAAAATGCCAAGAAGGGGTGTTGGTTAGATTCAAAACACTAACTCAAGTGTTAATTGGGAAGGCAGCCCAATTAAAGAAGAAATTGCCAACCTGCCATATTCAGATTTGCTTTCTCTTTCTCTTTCTTTTCCTTTTTCTTTTCTTTTCTTTTATTATTTTTATTTTTATTTTTATTTTTATTGTTTTTCTTTTTATTTTTTATGTTTATTTGTTAATTTTTTGTTTAGTATTTTAGGATTATTTAGGTTGCATGAGTTTATTTTGTTTTGAGTCTTAGTTGTTCCTATTCTTATGTTATTAGTTCTTTTCTCTTACACATGATTCTTTCATTTGGGTTAATAGACTTACATTGAGGACAATGTAAGAATTAAGTGTGGGGGGAATGATTTAGGATGTTTTTTATTTTTGTCTACTATTTTTTTATGAGTCTTTATTATTATTATTACTATTTTTAGTGTGTTTTAGTTCCTTTTTAATACAATGATGAGATATGAATTGCATAGGTGTAAACTGGTTATTAATGAGAAGATTTTCATGAGAATTAAGCTTGATTCTAATTTTTATGAGCCAATGTTGATATGATATGTTGATTGAGAAAGAAGCATGTTTAGACTTGATATTGACTTGTATAATCATCCTTGTGAGTTTTTGAACCTATATGATTGATGCATTATACATATCAATCTAATTTCTTTCTTGAGTGCTCTTATGATTACATGATTCTCTAGAACTTGCTTTAAACCGTTTGAGACTATATTGATACATGTTATAACATGAATATGATAGAGGCATTAGGATTATAACCAGAGCCAAACAACCATCCATTACTAATGTTCCAAGAGAACATCCCACTAGTGAGCCAATTTGAGCCTACATTAAATATGTTATTTTATTGGTAACCACAACTTACACCTAGCCTAAATATACTTATATCCTTACCCTTGTTCTAAAGATGGATTATATATTTTGAGACATATTGCAAAAAACAAGTGATATTTTTAGTTGAAAATTTGGGTTGGAAACAAAAGATAAGTGTGGGGGAAGAAAAGAAAAGAAAAAGTCAAGAGAAAAAGAAAGGGATCATTATCAAATACATTCCCATATTAAAAAAAAAAAATCTTCTCTTGAACTTCTAGTTAAAGTAAAGAAAAAGATGTTACAAAGTTGGTTAGAATGAAGCAAAGGCTCAACATGAATATTTAGCCTATGTTATTATGTGCTTTATAAGAGTTTTGAGAAGTTTTATTTGTATGATCTTATTATGTCTCTAAACTCTATGAACTCTTTGGAACCTTTGTGATATCTTTATCCTTTTGTTCTTTAACCACATTATAACCCTTTGGCCCCATTACAACTGATGGAAACTCAATTAAGAGTTGTAAACCCAAGTGCAGGTTATGTTCAAGTAATAAATTCTCGGGTGTCCGAGGTCGAACCACAGGGAAGCGTATTAGTAAGTATAAGTTTATAAATATATAAGAAAAAGAAAGTAAACAAGATATTAGGGAATCAACAACAAAACAAAATAAACAAGATATTAGAGAACAAAATAAATAAAATAACATAAAAGAAATTAAACAAAATATAAAAAACAATAAGAAAGGATGTTGAGGTTAGAGAATCCACTCTTGGTGTTATGCTAAGATTAATCTTGTTTTATTACACAATTGAAATCCACACATAAGGGAGGTTCCAATCGGAAGGTTTAGCAATTCAGTCCAAATTGTCCAACGTCCATAGCATATGATATTATGTTCATTTGGTGTCCTCAAAACTCATAAAAAGAGTCCAAGCATTCCTTATGCCAAGGTATATGTCTACAACAAATCAAGGTTATGAAACCAAGCATTTACTGTGCCATTTTCATTGTCAATAATGAATCAAGATCTCTACTTTGCAAGTATGATTTTAAACCAAAAGAAAATATTATCTATGCTAGTGCTTATAAATGATGATTCATTTTAGCTCATGTTTAAGAGACTAACCTTAGCATTTACCAAGAGCTTCACCTCATCACCTCAACAATATGATTAGAAACACATACTAGATATGAATAAAATGAAAAGAAATGTAAGAAGAAAAAGAAAACTAGAGAAAGGAAAGAAAAAGAAAACTTAGAGAATTTTATTACAATGGCTATCCTACCAATGTATCAATGTACTCTTACACTCATCCAAGGCCCTCTATTTATACACATTTTGGAGAGCTAAATGACAAGAGACAAGCTTTATAAATTTCAAAGGTAGGTATAATAGGTGGGTGCATTTTCCTAACAATTTTCGTCATATTGTATGACAATTCTGATCAGCCAGCTTGATGGTCGATTTTGTCAATGTTGGAGGCTCGATCTGATAAAATGGTCTTCTAGAAAAATATACCCCTATCCGTTACGGATCCATAGCCGTTGGAATCAGATCATTTGCTCATGTGGATCGGAAGATATGGTCCAAATACCAAAACAGGTCAGCACAGACGTCATTGCACATCAGCCAACTTGATGGTCGATTTCGCTAGGGAAAACGACTCCGTTTCAAGAAGTGTAAAACATGAAAAAGATAGATATGCCTCTTAACTTTGCACGGTTAAAATTTCAGCCTTATTGCTTCAGTGAAACTCCAGATATAGCTGATATGGAAAAAGGTGTCGGAACTGGAACGAAACTGGATTTGCCCTTAATTGTTGATTTAACCTAGTAATCTGAAATCACTCAAAGAAACTCGTGAAAAAACACCAAATTACATAAAAATATAAAAGATCATAAACACAATTAGACTAAGCAATAATAACTCGTATTTGACGCAAAACAATAATAAAACATAACTAAGAACTATATAATTATACGAGTTATCACACCCCCACACTTAGATTGTTGCTAGTCCCTAGCAACCACTCAATAAAAATAAAATAAGAAAATCTAATCTAATCCATTTTCGTAGGAAATCACGGTGGCACTTAGCATGTGACACAAGCCTTTAAACCCCTAGGTGTCCCTAGTGGACGAGTTTAGTCTCGTGAGGGTTTGCTAGGACGATACCCACAAACATTGAAGACATAAGAAAAACTAAAAATAATAATTATAACTAATCCTTCCAATATAAATTAGAGATAATCATTGGACAAGTCTTAAAAACTAATCAATAGCTTAAAGAAATTCACAAAAAAATCTTGCTTGAATGTAAATAGTTTGAGTTAAGCCAATATTAACATAACATATTTCAATCAAAATAGTGTATATTCAAACTTAATCTCAACTTCTCACATGGGATACTCTCTTGATTTTCACTCTTTTAAGTAGTGGTAAAGTGTTTACACTCAATCAATCTCATGAAAACACTTCTACCATATGCTTGCTTGTCCACCTATTCTCCACTATTTAGATCATACAACTTCATAAATCAAGAGGTCTTTATTCAAGGTTGTAATGGGGCCAAAGGGTTATAATGTGGTTAAAGAACAAAAGGATAAAGATATCACAAAGGTTCCAAAGAGTTCATAGAGTTTAGAGACATAATAAGATCATACAAATAAAACTTCTCAAAACTCTTATAAAGCACATAATAACATAGGCTAAATATTCATGTTGAGCCTTTGCATCATTCTAACCAACTTTGTAACATCTTTTTCTAGAAGTTCAAGAGAAGATTTTTTTTTTTTAATATGGGAATGTATTTGACAATGATCCCTTTCTTTTTCTCTTGACTTTTTCTTTTCTTTTCTTCCCCCACACTTATCTTTTGTTTCTTACCCAAATTTTCAACTAAAAATATCCCTTGTTTTTTTGCAATATGTCTCAAAATATAAAATCCATCTTTAGAACAAGGGTAAGGATATAAGTATATTTAGGCTAGGTGTAAGTTGTGGTTACCAATAAAACAGCATATTTAATGTAGGCTCAAATTGGCTCACTAGTGGGGATGTTCTCTTAGAACATTAATAATGGATGGCTGTTTGGCTCTGGTTATAATCCTAATGCCTCTATCATATTCATGTTGTCACATGTATCAATATAGTCTCAAACGGTTTAAAGCAAGTTCTAGAGAATCATGTAATCATAAGAGCACTCAAGAAAGAAATTAGATTGATTTGTATAATGCATTAATCATTATAGGCTCAAAAACTCACAAGGATGATTATACAAGTCAGATTAAGTCTAAACATGCTTCTTTCTCAATCAACATATCATATTAACATTGGCTCATAAAAAGGTTGACATCAAGCTCAATTCTCATGAAAATCTTCTCACTAATAAATCTGTTTTAGACTTATGCAATTCATATCTCATTATAGTATTGAAAGTAACTAAAACACACTAAAAACACACTAAGTCTAAACATGCTTTTTTTTTTTTTTTTTTTTTTGAAGAAGAAGAAGATTAAATCAAACTGACAAGGTATGTCTCAAGTCTCCCTTACTCAGACCTTGTTCAGAATGAATATTTCTAAATGTCTTAAAACACAACAATTTTTTTTTTTTTTTAGCAAAATATGTCCCTTACCCCCTACTAAAATATGACATTGTCCCCAATGTCAAATTTTAAAGGTAGAATTTAGGAGATATTACCTGCAGAGGTTGCTAACCACTTATTATAACTGAGACACAACAAACAAAATGTTAGATAATGTTGCCGAAAGTGTATTTGACCTGTCAGAAGAAAATGTTAACCTAACAAAAGATTTTTGCGTGATTTCAGGAAGAAAATCAAAAAGAGAAGAAAAATCAACCGTAAAAGTCCAATGCAAAAAATACGAGAATAATTACACAAATCGAACAACAGTAAATTAAACCGAAATGAAATTATTGCAAATCAAACCAAAAGCTGAGAAGTCATTTATTGTAGTTGTGATTGTGGCTCACATCTTCCTCTGGTTTTACGTCCAGAAACGGCTTAAACGCCTTCTATGAGTCGAGGATATGCTTCCCATCCAGTTTTCTTACAAGCTGGCAAACAGGGTCTTTTAACATCAGATTCCCAAGATGTTGCCATTCCCTTTGGAATTGCGGCCATAAATCAAGAATTTCTCTTTGTACGTCTCCACTAGGATGCGTCTCAAGAGAAAGTTGGATATTCCCCAAATTCTCCTTACTCAGTCCATCCTTAATGAATTCAATTTTTATCATCTCGATTAGAGGACGGAATCCCAATAGAACGACATTTACCGTTACACGTCCATCGTGCACATGGTAGGAGTTGTATTAGAAAGATTACCTGAAAAAGTTTCACAATAAAATCTAACTAAACGACGAGATCTAAAATCACGTCGCCAAACAAGCATAAAACAAAGTTAATATACAGATTAGGCGGTATAACCAGCCAATAAAAATAAAACAAAGTTAATATACAATATAAATATAAATATATAGAAAATTAGGCGGTATAACCAGCCAAAATAAATCAAAGTTAATATACAAATTAGGCGGTATAACCAGCCAATAAAAATAAATATAGGCGGTATAACCAGCCAATAAAAATAAATATACTTATAAACTTATATACTTAGTATTGCCTCCCCGGCAACGGCGCCAAAAACTTGATGGAAACTCAATTAAGAGTTGTAAACCCAAGTGCAGGTTATGTTCAAGTAATAAATTCTCGGGTGTCCGAGGTCGAACCACAGGGAAGCGTATTAGTAAGTATAAGTTTATAAATATATAAGAAAAAGAAAGTAAACAAGATATTAGGGAATCAACAACAAAACAAAATAAACAAGATATTAGAGAACAAAATAAATAAAATAACATAAAAGAAATTAAACAAAATATAAAAAACAATAAGAAAGGATGTTGAGGTTAGAGAATCCACTCTTGGTGTTATGCTAAGATTAATCTTGTTTTATTACACAATTGAAATCCACACATAAGGGAGGTTCCAATCGGAAGGTTTAGCAATTCAGTCCAAATTGTCCAACGTCCATAGCATATGATATTATGTTCATTTGGTGTCCTCAAAACTCATAAAAAGAGTCCAAGCATTCCTTATGCCAAGGTATATGTCTACAACAAATCAAGGTTATGAAACCAAGCATTTACTGTGCCATTTTCATTGTCAATAATGAATCAAGATCTCTACTTTGCAAGTATGATTTTAAACCAAAAGAAAATATTATCTATGCTAGTGCTTATAAATGATGATTCATTTTAGCTCATGTTTAAGAGACTAACCTTAGCATTTACCAAGAGCTTCACCTCATCACCTCAACAATATGATTAGAAACACATACTAGATATGAATAAAATGAAAAGAAATGTAAGAAGAAAAAGAAAACTAGAGAAAGGAAAGAAAAAGAAAACTTAGAGAATTTTATTACAATGGCTATCCTACCAATGTATCAATGTACTCTTACACTCATCCAAGGCCCTCTATTTATACACATTTTGGAGAGCTAAATGACAAGAGACAAGCTTTATAAATTTCAAAGGTAGGTATAATAGGTGGGTGCATTTTCCTAACAATTTTCGTCATATTGTATGACAATTCTGATCAGCCAGCTTGATGGTCGATTTTGTCAATGTTGGAGGCTCGATCTGATAAAATGGTCTTCTAGAAAAATATACCCCTATCCGTTACGGATCCATAGCCGTTGGAATCAGATCATTTGCTCATGTGGATCGGAAGATATGGTCCAAATACCAAAACAGGTCAGCACAGACGTCATTGCACATCAGCCAACTTGATGGTCGATTTCGCTAGGGAAAACGACTCCGTTTCAAGAAGTGTAAAACATGAAAAAGATAGATATGCCTCTTAACTTTGCACGGTTAAAATTTCAGCCTTATTGCTTCAGTGAAACTCCAGATATAGCTGATATGGAAAAAGGTGTCGGAACTGGAACGAAACTGGATTTGCCCTTAATTGTTGATTTAACCTAGTAATCTGAAATCACTCAAAGAAACTCGTGAAAAAACACCAAATTACATAAAAATATAAAAGATCATAAACACAATTAGACTAAGCAATAATAACTCGTATTTGACGCAAAACAATAATAAAACATAACTAAGAACTATATAATTATACGAGTTATCAACAACCTTGAATAAAGACCTCTTGATTTATGAATTTGTATGATCTAAATAGTGGAGAATAGGTGGACAAGCAAGCATATGGTAGAAGTGTTTTCATGAGATTGATTGAGTGTAAATACTTTACCACTACTTTAAAGAGTGAAAATCAGGAGAGTATCTCATGTGAGAAGTTGAGATTATGTTTGAATATGCACTATTTTGATTCAAATATGTTAAGTTAATATTGGCTTAACTCAAACTATTTACATTCAAGCAAGATTTTTTGTGAATTTCTTTAACCTATTGATTAGTTTATAAGACTTGTCCAATGATTATCTCTAATTTATATTGCAAGGATTAGTTGTAATTATTATTATTATTATTTTTAATTTTTTTTAGTTTCTCTTATGTCTTCAATGTTTGTGGGTATCGTCCTAGTAAACCCTCACGAGACTAAACTCGTCCACTAGGGACACCTAGGGGTTTAAAGGCTTGTGTCACATGCTAAGTGCCACCGTGATTTCCTACAAAAATGGATTAGATTAGATTTTCTTATTTTATTTTTATTTTGTTTTGCTCGAGGACTAGCAAAAAGCTAAGTGTGGGGGTATTTGATAAGCTCATAAAATATACATTTTATGCCTTTCTACCTTTAGTTTTTGTTATGTTTTCGATCTTTATCTTGTTTACTTATAATATGTTTTTGAATTTTAGGTACAATAAGGAGAATGAAGTCAAAAGATGTCAATAATGATGGTAAAGAGCTTACAAAATCATATTCACAAGATGGAAGAAGACTTGGGAGTTAAAAATATCAATTTCTAGTTGAAAAGCAATTAGGCAGATTTGACCTCTGGAGCTTGTTGTAAGGAAAACGTGATGTTAGATTCTTTATTTGAAGAAACTTCCTTCTTAACTTTTGAAGTTGACTTGATTATCTTTCCAACGATATATTATGGGCCTAAATCGGGTAAGAAATGGGCATTCAAAATGGCGCTAGAAGATCTCCCTAAAGAAACCTGTGGCCAGAAAAACCCTAATCGCAAATCTGAAAAAAAAAAAAAAAAAAAAAAAAAAAAGGCAAAAACGTGATTTTTGCACCTCCAGGCTTACTTGTGCGGCAAGGACTTATTCTCAGGGTTTTAAAGCTCTATAAATACCATATTTTGAGCCACAAACTAGACATCTTTTGAGGAGACTCAAGGGATCATCATTATTCTTCTTCTTCTCCATTCTTTTATTTTTCTTTTTAGTTTTATGTATATATTATCTATGCCTATGTTATGCTAAACTTCTTTGGTTAAGGGTGATTTCAAAGCCCTAGACATGTTTTGTAATTGATTTTCAGATTCTATCTATCATTAATTTTCTATCAAAGTTGCTTATGTTGTTCTACAAGAATTGTTTATGATGTTGTCTTGATTTATTTAGGTATGCAACTAGATAGATCTTGATAATTATCTATTGCTAGTTTAGGAGTCTTGATCCGTGTAATTGTCTTGATTTCCTATTCATAAGTAGCAATTTGTGATTAATGATTATGGTCAAGTTTTCAATAATTGCAAAGTGGAACATAACCTAAGTTGAACAATCCGAGCTTATGTGTTTGTTGCTTAGATCAACCTATCTTTCTCATCATAAAGCTGTTACTAAATTGAACTTAGAGAGCTTATTCTAGGTTGTTTGATAGTTAGAGATTAAATAGAGAGCTTGTTCTATTTAACGACGAACTAAGGAAAGATTGGGGTAACAGAGCTTGTTGTTATCTACGGTTGTTAACTTTGATAGTGATGCACCAAAAAGAGTGTATCTTATTTAACCTTGCACTAAAAAGATAAATTGTAAGTATAGTAGTTAGCAAGGGTCGAGTCCTCAGGGATTGGGTTTTAGTTTATAAGTTAATAGTTTAAAACTTAAATTCAAGAACAATAAAAGAAAAGGGGTTTTTGAAGCCAGATTTAAACTAAAGTAAATAATAAGAAGAAGATGCAAGGCGGTATAACCAGCCAATAAAAATATATATACTAAATTAGGCGGTATAACCAGCCAATAAAAATATATATACTAAATTAGGCGGTATAACCAGCCAATAAAAGTAAAACAAAGTTAATATACAAATTAGGCGGTATAACCAGCCAATAAAAATAAATATACTTTTAAAAATAAGCAAACTAGAAAAGTAAGAAAACAAGTAAGTAAGAAGAATCAACTATGAAAAATATGGTTAAGGTTTCATTCTCCACCACTAGACATCATTAAGAATCAATTTCAGATCTATCAATATCAACCAACTATCAAAGTTAACAACCGTAGATAACAACAAGCTCTGTTATCCCAATCTTTCCTTAGTTTGTCGTTAAATAGAACAAGCTCTCTATTTAATCTCTAACCATTAAACAACCTAGAATAAGCTCTCTAAATTCAATTTAATGGCAGCTTTATGATGAGAAAGATAGGTTGATCTAAGCAACAAACACATAAGCTCGGATTGTTCAACTTAGGTTATGTTCCACTTTGCAATTATTGAAAACTTGACCATAATCATTAATCACAAATTGCCACTTATGAATAGGAAATCAAGACAATTACACGGATCAAGACTCCTAGACTAGCAATAGATAATTATCAAGATCTATCTAGTTGTACACCTAAATAAATCAAGACAACATCATGAACAATTCCTGTAGAAGAACATAAGCAACTTTGATAGAAAATTAATGATAGATAGAATCTGAAAATCAATCACAAAACATGTCTAGGGCTTTGAAATCACCCTTAACCAAATAGAAGTTTAGCCTAGCATAGGCATTATAAACATAAAATTAAATAGAATCTAAGAAGAAAATAAAAGAAAGAAAGAAGAAGAAGAAGAATATTAATTATCCAACCTCTTGCTCTTTCTAAAGAAAAAGAAAACTATAGAAAAGAAAGAAGAAGAAAACTTAGAGAATTTTATTACAATGGCTAATATCCTACCAATGTACAATATGATCCTCTACAATCATCCAAGGCCCTCTATTTATACACATTTTTGAGGGCTAAATGACAAGAGACAAGCTTTACAAATTTCAAAGGTAGGTATAATAGGTGGGTGCATTTTTCTAACAATTTTCGTCATATTGTATGACCATTTTGATCAGCCAACTTGATGGTCGATTTTGTCATTCTTTGAGGCCTGATCTGATCACATGGTCTTCTAGAAAAATGTTCCCCTATGAGTTACTGATTCATAGCCGTTGGAATCAGCTCATTTGCTGATGTGGAGAAGAAGATATGGGCAAAATACGAAAACAGGTCAGCACAGACGTCATTGCACATCAGCCAACTTGATGGTCGATTTCTTCAATATTGGAGGCTTTATCTGATCATATGGTCTTCTAGACAAATGTTCCCCTATCAGTTAGTGATCCATAGCCATTGGAATCAGCTCATTTTCTGATTTGCATCGGACGATATGGTCAAAATACGAAAACTGCTCAGGACAGACGTCATTGCACATCAGCCAACTTGATGGTTGATTTCGCTAGGGAAAACGACTCCGTTTCAAGAAGTGTAAAACATGAAAAAGATAGATATGCCTCTTAACTTTGCACGGTTAATATTTCAGCCTTATTGCTTCAGTGAAACTCCAGATATAGCTGATATGGCAAAAGGTGTCGGAACTGGAACTCAACTGGATTTGCCCTTAATTCTAGTAATCTGAAATCACTCAAAGAAACTTGTGAAAAACACCAAATTACATAAAAATATAAAAGATCATAAACACAATTAGACTAAACAATAATAACTCGTATTTGACACAAAACAATAATAAAACATAACTAAAAACTATATAATTATACGAGTTATCACACCCCCACACTTAGATTGTTGCTAGTCCCTAGCAACGACTCAATAAAAATAAAATAAGAAAATCTAATCTAATCCATTTTCGTAGGAAATCACGGTGGCACTTAGCATGTGACACAAGCCTTTAAACTCCTAGGTGTCCCTAGTGGACGAGTTTAGTCTCGTGAGGGTTTACTAGGACGATACCTACAAACATTGAAAACATAAGAAAAACTAAAAATAATAATTATAACTAATCCTTCCAATATAAATCTGAGATAATCATTGGACAAGTCTTAAAAACTAATCAATAGCTTAAAGAAATTCACAAAAAATCTTTCTTGAATGTAAATAGTTTGAGTTAAGCCAATATTAACATAACATATTTCAATCAAAATAGTGCATATTCAAACTTAATCTCAACTTCTCACATGGGATACTCTCTTGATTTTCACTCTTTAAAGTGTTTACACTCAATCAATCTCATGAAAACACTTCTACCATATGCTTGCTTGTCCACCTATTCTCCACTAAAAGATCATGCAACTTCATAAATCAAGAGGTCTTTAATCAAGGTTGTAATGGGGCCAAGGGGTTTGTAATGTGGTTGAAGAACAAAAGGATAAAGATATCACAAAGGTTCCAAAGAGTTCATAAAGTTTAGAGACATAAAAAAAATTATACAAAGAAACTTCTCAAAACTCTTTACAAGTACATAGTCACCTAGGCCGGATATTCATGTTGGGCCTTTTCTTCATTCTAAACAACTTTGTAACATCTTTTTCTTTTTCCACAAATTCAAGAGATGATTCATATATTTTTTTTTACATAGGAATGTATTTTCCAGTATTCCATTTCTTTTTCTCTTGACTTTTCTTTTCTTTTCCCCCCACACTTATTTCTTGTTTCTAACCAAAAAATATCCCTTGTCTTTGCAACTTGTCTCAAATCATGCTAATTCATCTTTGGAACAAAGGTAAAGATATAAGTATATTTAGGTTAGGGACAAGTTATGGTTACCAAAGAGATAGCTTATTCAATGTAGGCTCAAATTGGTTCACTAAGGGTGTGTTCTCTTGGAACATCAATAAGGGATGGCTGTTTGGCTCTGGTTATAATCCTAATGCCTCTATCATATTCATGTTGTCACATGTATCAATATAGTCTCAAACGGTTTAAAGCAAGTTCTAGAGAATCATGTAATCATAAGAGCACTCAAGAAAGAAATTAGATTGATTTGTATAATGCATCAATCATTTTAGGCTCAAAAACTCACAATGATGATTATACAAGTCAGTTTTAAGTCTAAACATGCTTCTTTCTCAATCAACATATCATATTAACATTGGCTCATAAAAATTAGTATCAAGCTTAATTCTCATGAAAATGTTCTCACTAGTAACCAGTTTAGACCTATGCAATTCATATCTCATCATTGTATTAAAAAGGAACTAAAACACACTAAAAATAATAATAATAAAGACTCATAAAAAAAAAATAGTAGACGAAAATAAAAGAAATCCTAAATCATTCCCCCCACACTTAATTCTTACATTGTCCTCAATGTAAGTCTATTAACCCAAATGAAAGAATCATGTGTAAGAGAAAATAACTAATAACATAAGAATAGGAACAACTAGACTCAAAACAAAACAAAACAAACTCATGCAACCTAAATAATCCTAAAATACTAAACAAAAATTAACAAGTAAACATAAAAAATAAAAATAAAAACAATAAAAATAAAAATAATAAAAGAAAAGAAAAAGGAAAAGAAAGAGAAAGCAAATCTGAATATGGAAGGTTGGCAATTTCTTCTTTAATTGGGTTGCCTTCCCAATTAACACTTGAGTTAGTGTTTTGAACCTAACCAACACCCCTTCTTGGCTTTTTAGGCTTGTCAGGCTCATACATGAAATTTTCCAAATTTATGCGTTTGAGAGGAAGCTTTCTTTGCACAACAGTGGATGCATTCTCCATTACAAGTATTATTCCATCATCCTTTGTGGTGCATATCTCATCGAGGAATGGAGCATATTTTGATACTTGTTGAATGGCATCCACAAACAAGTTGTTTAAGGTTTCTGGCATGTGTTGTTCATGTTCTTCCTCCATGAACTTTGCAAATCTACTAGGAAAAGGTGGAGAAGAAACATTAGTAAAAAGTGGAACCTTAAACGTTACCTCAGGTGCCGAAATACTCTTATTTGGATTTGTGGCTTCATTATCCTCAAGAATAGAATCCATCTCTAATTTTGTTTCATCCTCATCTTGTTCCTCATTCTTCAAGGTCACAATAGTAGCATTCTCCTTTGGGTTAACCATCGTTTGGGCTGGGAGTTCTTCAGATCTTTGTGCTACCCATCCCACCATACTACTAGCCAATTGGCTCATTTGCTTTTCCAAACTCTGGATGCTTGCCCTTGTTTCCTGTTGAAATTGCAAAGAATCAGTAACAAGAGAATAGACAAGATCTTCTAAAGAAGTACCTGAGTTTTGAGTCATATGTGGTGGTTGAAGAAGATCTGGTTCTTGAGACCATGATAGATTGAAGCTAGATGGATGAGTGTAATTGGCATAAGGATCTACTTCTTGGTAATTTTCTGAGTAGCCATAATTAGTATGATCCCACCATCCCTCATGGTAAGTGTTTGAGTAATGATCATACTGTTGGTCTTGGAACACTTGATGGCCTTGACATCCTCCCATGGCCAATTGTTGAACTGGGTAGGTGAGATTGGCTTGTTGATTTTCCATGTTCATGTATGCCACCAACTCTTCAAGTGTTAGATTGCTCAATTCCATCGTTTTTTTTTTTTTTTTTTTCAAAATTTGATAAGAAAAACTTGTATGTAGAAGAAAATAGAACTAATTAGAACTGAAAATAAGAATAAACCAAGTAACAAATAAACTAAAGAAAACAATCCCCGGCAACGGCGCCAAAATTTTGATGCACCCAAAAGAGTGTATCTTATTTAACCTTGCACTAAAAAGATAAATTGTAAGTATAGTAGTTAGCAAGGGTCGAGTCCTCAGGGATTGGGTTTTAGTTTATAAGTTAATAGTTTAAAACTTAAATTCAAGAACAATAAAAGAAAAGGGGTTTTTGAAGCCAGATTTAAACTAAAGTAAATAATAAGAAGAAGATGCAAGGCGGTATAACCAGCCAATAAAAATATATATACTAAATTAGGCGGTATAACCAGCCAATAAAAATATATATACTAAATTAGGCGGTATAACCAGCCAATAAAAGTAAAACAAAGTTAATATACAAATTAGGCGGTATAACCAGCCAATAAAAATAAATATACTTTTAAAAATAAGCAAACTAGAAAAGTAAGAAAACAAGTAAGTAAGAAGAATCAAATATGAAAAATATGGTTAAGGTTTCATTCTCCACCACTAGACATCATTAAGAATCAATTTCAGATCTATCAATATCAACCAACTATCAAAGTTAACAACCGTAGATAACAACAAGCTCTGTTATCCCAATCTTTCCTTAGTTTGTCGTTAAATAGAACAAGCTCTCTATTTAATCTCTAACCATTAAACAACCTAGAATAAGCTCTCTAAATTCAATTTAATGGCAGCTTTATGATGAGAAAGATAGGTTGATCTAAGCAACAAACACATAAGCTCGGATCGTTCAACTTAGGTTATGTTCCACTTTGCAATTATTGAAAACTTGACCATAATCATTAATCACAAATTGCCACTTATGAATAGGAAATCAAGACAATTACACGGATCAAGACTCCTGGACTAGCAATAGATAATTATCAAGATCTATCTAGTTGTACACCTAAATAAATCAAGACAACATCATGAACAATTCTTGTAGAAGAACATAAGCAACTTTGATAGAAAATTAATGATAGATAGAATCTGAAAATCAATCACAAAACATGTCTAGGGCTTTGAAATCACCCTTAACCAAATAGAAGTTTAGCCTAGCATAGGCATTATAAACATAAAATTAAATAGAATCTAAGAAGAAAATAAAAGAAAGAAAGAAGAAGAAGAAGAATATTAATTATCCAACCTCTTGCTCTTTCTAAAGAAAAAGAAAACTAGAGAAAAGAAAGAAGAAGAAAACTTAGAGAATTTTATTACAATGGCTAATATCCTACCAATGTACAATATGATCCTCTACAATCATCCAAGGCCCTCTATTTATACACATTTTGGAGGGCTAAATGACAAGAGACAAGCTTTACAAATTTCAAAGGTAGGTATAATAGGTGGGTGCATTTTTCTAACAATTTTCGTCATATTGTATGACCATTTTGATCAGCCAACTTGATGGTCGATTTTGTCAATCTTGGAGGCCTGATCTGATCACATGGTCTTCTAGAAAAATGTTCCCCTATGAGTTACTGATTCATATCCGTTGGAATCAGCTCATTTGCTGATGTGGAGAAGAAGATATGGGCAAAATACGAAAACAGGTCAGCACAGACGTCATTGCACATCAGCCAACTTGATGGTCGATTTCTTCAATATTGGAGGCTTTATCTGATCACATGGTCTTCTAGACAAATGTTCCCCTATCAGTTAGTGATCCATAGCCATTGGAATCAGCTCATTTTCTGATGTGTATCGGACGATATGGTCAAAATACGAAAACTGCTCAGGACAGACGTCATTGCACATCAGCCAACTTGATGGTTGATTTCGCTAGGGAAAACGACTCCGTTTCAAGAAGTGTAAAACATGAAAAAGATAGATATGCCTCTTAACTTTGCACGGTTAAAATTTCAGCCTTATTTCTTCAGTGAAACTCCAGATATAGCTGATATGGCAAAAGGTGTCGGAACTGGAACTGAACTGGATTTGCCCTTAATTCTAGTAATCTGAAATCACTCAAAGAAACTTGTGAAAAACACCAAATTACATAAAAATATAAAAGATCATAAACACAATTAGACTAAACAATAATAACTCGTATTTGACACAAAACAATAATAAAACATAACTAAAAACTATATAATTATACGAGTTATCAGATAGCTAATTAATGTTGATAGATATGAAATTGATTCTTAATGATGTCTAGTGGTGGAGAATGAAACCTTAACCATATTTTTCATATTTGATTCTTCTTAATTACTTGTTTTCTCATTCTTGTTGTTAACTTTAGTTTAAATCTGATTTCAAAGTTCCCTTTACTTTTGTTTACTTGTTTTTAAGTTTTAAACTATTAACTTATAAACTAAAACCCAATCCCTGAGGACTTGACCCTTGCTAATCACTATACTCTACAATTGATTTTTTTTAAGTGCAAGGTTAAATAAGATACACTCTTTTGGGTGCATCAAGTTGGTACTAAGAAAAGTTCTCCCTATCGTGAAAGATCCTCGTGAAAAATGGGCTTCGAATTGGGAAGGACCCTATGTGGTGAAAAGAGCTTTTTCTGGAGGAGCATTGATCTCAACTCGGATGGACGATGATGACTTGAGGAATCCTGTGAACGCTGACGAATTTAAGGAAGAATAAAAGAAATAAAAAGAAAAGAAAAGAAAAGAAAAGAAAAGAAAAGAAAAAAGAAAAAGAAAAGTGTGATACTGTGCATGAGAGGATTCGAATGATTCCAAATGTAACAATGAGAATTCTATATATCTATTTTTCCTGAGGATTGCTTTTCAATGAGAATATTCGTGCTTGATACGATAAATGACCATTTTTCATATTCCTTTCACTAAGAAGAAATTATCCCTAGTCACCCCTTTGAGCCTTAGGAACCCTTTATTTCTTTGAACCTTGATCAAGGATCACCCTCTACACTGGAGGACAAATGCGAGGAAAATCCTCCTTCAAAAAAAGTCATGGAGAAATTAGCCATCATAAACAAAAAATCATCATGGCGAAAAGAGCCATCAGAAACAAAAAAGAAAAAGAAGAAAAAAACACACAAAAAAAGGAGCAATATCAAAGAGCGGCAAATGAAAGCGAAGAATGAAAAGAAACAAGAATCAAAATTCAAAGGAGAAAAATTCAAAAAGGACGAATGTTTCTAAAATGAAACCTCCTCATGATCTTTGGTCCAATCACCCTTAAACACATTTTGGACCTATTTATCCTTTCTTTCTAAAACCAAACCTTGGCCTACATTACGGGCTTTTAAAGTCCATTTTGATCAAGCATGGGTATTTAATTTGAAGGGTTTTTCTCAGATTTCATCCCATCTTTTGAATTGTCATTTTTACCTTGCAAACGTTTAGAATTCTCAGATGCATGGTAGAACACAAGAAAAAAAGAAAGCAAAAATGAGAAAATGAAAAAAAGAATGTAAAAGGTGAGGTTTAAGCCGAAAACTCAGAAAGGGTGACTTAAAACCGAACGGGGGACACTTGGGTTGAAAACCCGCAAAGGGCGGCCCAAGTACTGATCAAAGATTGGATCAATGCTCCGTGTAAAGGGGGGAAAATATCAGAAAATTAGAGAAAAGGGGTAAAGCTCCGTCTGAAGCAACAGCAAAAGCCGAGAAGTCACCCAAGCAAATGGCAAGCTTAAAAGATATTCTAGATATTTCGCGTCTGGGGCATCTATACCTTCTCTTTTGCATTTTCCTTTTAATCCTTGATATTCATCTTTGTTATCTAAACCTTTTGCAATCAACTCATGTTGGCCCTTTCGTGGCATATAGCTGTTTCATACCATCTTTCATATATGTTGTGATGATTTTTGAGTGTTATCAAATTGAACGATAATTAGTAAACATAAAAATCTTTAAATTAAAGGATTTCTTTGCATTACTGTGGAGTAGATCTAAATTTTAGAAGAGGTTTGGAAACCACTAAAGTTTGGAGAAAATCGAGATAGCCCATAATGCTGAGAAACTCATCAAGTGGGGCAAACATTGGATGCGCTAAACACGTCAATCCAAGATATAGAGAAAATCTCATCAAGAAGGGAAAATCAGAGATAGATTAGAGACACTATCAAAGCCAAAACTTGCGGATCACGGTGAAACCATAAAGAAAGGCTCGTCAAGTAAAGCAAACAGTGGAGTTGAAAAGATTCGTGAACCTCAATAAAATCATGGATTAAAACTCATAACAATCATGTAATTGCATTCATCCCTAGGGAACATGCATCTTACAAACAATTGCAAAACCTGTCATCATCATCACTGCATTTGACTAACATTGCATAAATCATGGAAAGTTTTTTTCTTAAGTCCAACACAGCTGGCACAAAAGGAAGTAAGACATCCACAATTTTCCTGCACAAGACAACCAGATTTCTCGGACAAGACATCCACTTTTCTTGGACAAGAAAACCAGATTTCTTGGATAAGACATCCAAATTTTCCTGGACAAGACAACCAGTTTTTTTGGACAAGACATCCAACTTTTCCTAGACAAGACAACCAAACTTTTCGGATAGGACATCCAAGTTTTGCAAATCGAACTCATTTCCTTAAGATGGGTCGAGCCTTGATTAGTCAGGGAACTCAAGTTAAGGATAAATCTTTTGTTTTAGCCAAAGTTGCACAAAGATGAGGTAAGGCCTCGGGACTTCCGTCGAGGTTTTTTTCTTTCTCTTGTAAAATCGAACTCGTTTCCTTAAGACGGTTCGAGCCTTAATTAGTCAGGGAACTCAATTTAAAGACAAATTTCTTTTATTTTCATTTTTTACAGTTTGCAAAAAATCAATAAATGGAAAAATGGAAATTCCCCTTCTTATCTTGCAAATATGATTTCACTGACCGGAAAAAATTATTGTCTAGTTTATCTTTGCATGATTCTTGATTCTCAGCAATAGTCAAAGAGGGGCAGTTGTAGACACCTAATTTTGTCCGAGCCACCTAAACCGGGCAGATTCTTCTTTTTGACTTCCCAGAACGCAAAGAGATTTCCACCGTTCCATAGATAGGTCCCCAAGACTTTGTTTCGGAGGTCAACACAAAAAGTCAACCACTTAAAAAGTCACCTCTTAGTCAAAATCAAGATTCGAAGTTGAATTGAAAAATGGCGAAAGAATTTTGATAATCCGAGATCTACAACGAAAGATATAGAGTTTGGAAGACGGGTTGCGAAAATTCAGTGTAAACGAAGACCTAATCCGGCAAAATTGGGGAAAACTAAATCGAAGGGGAATTTGATCGTCAAAATTGGGCGTTTTTGGACCAACTCAAATTCAATATAGGACAAAGGAAGTGGAAAAAGAAAATTCGAAAATCGGACCCATTTTGAGTAAAACTGAGGTTTCGTAGGTTGAAAGGCAATATCAGAAAATCCCAAAGATAATTTTGGAAAAATTAGGAAACGAGCTCGAAAATTTATTAAAATTTCCAGATCTGAATTTTGTAATTTTAGGAAGGGATTGGTGAAGAAAAATCGAAAATCAGGGCTCATTTGAAAAATGGCAAAGTTCGGGTGCACTAACCCAAAATTCCAAAAGATAATTACGGGAGAAATAGCAAACGAGCTCGGAAAATTATGAAAACTTCTAGATCTGAGTTTTATAATTTTTGAAAGGGATTAGTGAAGAAAAATTAGAAATCGGAGCTCATTTGAAAAATGGCAAAGTTCGAGTGCACTAACCTGAAATTCTAGAAGATAATTCCGGAAAAATAGCAAACGAGCTCGAAAAATTATGAAAACTTCCAGATCTGGGTTTTATAATTTTTGGAAGAGATTGGTGAAGAAAAATCCAAAATCAGAGCTCATTTGAAAAATGACAAAGTTCGGGTGCATTAAGTCGAAATTCCAAAAGATAATTCCAGGAAAAATAGCAAACGAGCTCGAAAAATTATGAAAAATTTCAAATCTAAGTTTTATAATTTTTGGAAAAGATCGATGAATAAAAATCCAAAATCGGAGCTCATTTGAAAAAAGGCTAAATTTGGGAGGCACTAAACTGGAATTTTAGAGAAAAATTCGGAAAAATAGCAAATGAGCTTGGAAAAATGTGAAAACCTCCAGAACCAAGTTTTTTATTGGATGGGATAAGTTGGAAAAGACAAATCCGAAATTGGGGTCCATTTGCAATTAAATTAAGTTCGGCGTGCTAAAAGGTAATATTATCGAAGAAACCAAAAAAGGCCAATTTGCAAAATTAAAAAGTAAAAAAATGAAGGAAATTATGGAACATTCCAGCCCTTGTCCGGCCAGTATAGGATAAAGGGTGGAGATTTGATCAATTTAATCCAATAGTCACTATCAAGCTACAAGATGCCATTTTTATTGCCTTACAAGTGGTCCTCCCTCATCTAATGGCCTAGGTGCTTTGTAGAAAATATGAGTACATCCTTCAATGGCCAAGATCAAATTGCAAGATGAGAATTTTATTGTCATGAAAATATCCTCATCCAATGGCCAAGATTATTGAAGAAAAGATGAGCACAATTCATCCAATGGTGAGGAGAGGGGTTCAGCCAAGGGAGAGCATGAAGGAGTGATCCTTGTTTCATCCAATGGCCTAGGTGCTTTGTAAAGGATGAGTAACCTTTCAAGGGCCAAGATCAAATGGCAAGATGACATTTTTATTTGTCATGAAAATATCCTAATCCAATGGCCTAGATTGTTGGAGAAAAAAGAGCACATTTCATCCTATGGTAGAGAGGCCAACCGACCAAGGAAGAAAGAGAAGGGGGAATGTTTTGTTTTCCTTAAGTGGCTGGTCATTTGAAGAGAAAGGACAGTAGCTAATTTGGCAAGAAAAAGGTTTTTGAAAGAAAGGAATAGAGAGTTGTCTAAAAAAGCTAGGAATGTAGCCATTCCTATCTTGCTCTTGCATTGTTTCTTCTTCATTTTTCATGCTTTGTTCTTTGTTTTCCATGTGATTTCTACCTCTTTTCATGTGAAAATAAAAGTTTTGAAATGTTTTAAAGCTTTCATCTTTTCCTTTTTCTCAAAAAAAGAAAAGAAAGTAGAAAACAATCTTTACAAATTTTTTTATCATGGCCGAACCATATTTGCTTGCTTGCCTTGATTTTTTGTTTTGCATGCTTGTTGTGGGAAACATGATTGTGGAAGCTTTATATTTCTTTTATGTTCTGTTTTTAACAAATAAATGAATCAAAAGAGGTTAGGAGAGGGCTATGCCCATTATACCAACCATGGAGCTCACCTCCATTTTTTTAGTTAGCTTGGTTTATTTACTGATTTTTGAGTTGGAAAGGCTTATCTTGATAAAATCAAATGATTATGGTTAGGGGAGGGGAGGGGAGGGGAGGGGAGGGGAGGGCTATGCCTATTTGTACCAACCATGGAGCTCACTTTCCTTGTTCTTTGTTTACGTTTTTTTATTACTTCCATGCATTTCTATGCATCTTTGGTCATCTTCTTTGCACCATTTTCATGCTATATAAGTTTTTGCATCACTTTCATGTTGTGATAAGTTCTCTACACATTCGGCCACCTTATGCATTTTGTGTTAATGCCATGCCTTGCATCATATTTGGTTAAGCCATGTATCTTAGGTCATGTAGATGTCATTTAGCATTTTGTGTTCATGATATGTCTTGCATGCCATTCGGCCTTCCCATGCATTTTAGGTCTAGGTCATGCCTTGCATTATATTTGGTTATGTCATGCATCTTAGGTCATGTATCTATGTCATGCATCTTAGGTCATGATACATGTCATATGAAGTCTAGGTTCTTTTCATGCCATGTCATCATTTTATGCCATGTCACCTATGCCATGTCATCCATATATAACATGTCACTTTCCATGTCATTTAAAGTCTAGGTTCTTTTCATGTCAAGCCATCATTTTATGCCATGTCACCTATGCTATGTCATCCATTATAACATGTTATGTGCCATGTCATTTAGTGCAGGTTTGGTTCGGTGAATCTTACATTGCGGTTGGTAATAGGATTACCCCTTACAAGATGACGAAGTCACATTCCCGTGAATCTTACATGCATGAGTTTGGTTGACTGTCCCTTCATTTAAGATGATCATGTTTGGATGGCAGGTATGTAACATTCCGGAATCCTCACATTACTAAAATGCCCTTGCCTTTATACAAGCCAATAGTAGGTAGGGATTGCCCACCTCCAACCTTATTTTCCAAAGAAGAATTATTTCTTCTCTTATCTGTCAACTGTGTAACATTAAGGCTGAAAATGGAAGCCTCGATAACCCAAACATTGAGGATAGAACATTTTTTAAGTATTAACAAAAAGAAAACTACTATTTAAGTCTCAAAATAATGCTACAATTCTTAAAGTATCAAGCATACACAAACAAAATTATACACAAATACATTGATCAACAACAGAATTTACCCTACATAAGTTGTTCAAATTTACAAGAAAACTAAAATCATTTGCCAATATACAAAATAAGCAAAGTTGTCCAAACTCCAATAAAAAATCGTATAATTAATCCTTTATTATAATAAGAATGAGATGCATAATTGCTACTGCACATATCGTTTGAATTTTTTTGAAATATTTCTTCCTATTGTTCCATCATGTTTAAGTTCCAATACTCTACAAAATGCAGTTTATGCATCCCTTCGATCCTTATACATTTTGTGATGGGCACCCCGATAACCCAAGACTTGCACTTTAGCTTCATCCCGAGTATTATAAATACCTGGTCTACGCCCGTTGAAAACAACATAATACTTTCCAATCATTTTCAAAAAACCTAAAAACATAAAGTAATTATCAACATAATTTTCAAAAAATCTAAAAACAACACCACAAAAACATACACAAAACTCTTGTATTACCCCCATATTATGCAATTACCAACAAAGATCAAAGAAAGCAACACAGATTTATATTTTGTTCTCCTATTTGTCACCGACTTGTACTTTGCATTTGCCTAAAACCATGTAAACAGGGGCAGTAAAAAATTTGCCAAAAAGAATTTGAAATTCAAAGTCCAGTGTATCAAAACTGGGTGTAGACAAGATGCACCAAATTTTAAACGCATTGAATAAATTAGATGATCCTATTCAAGGAAAGTAAAGATTATGGCCTTCAATTTTAAACATATGTGCTGCAATATTAAAGGTATATATATATATAGTATGAGTCATATAAAGACCAATAGTAAAAGGAAAAGATAAGGTAATTTATAATTTAATTTCAAGAATTCCTTCGTTAGATCTATTCAGAACTTAATAAAGAAGTGTATGGCAATTCTTGTTAAGTATAGAATTCCTGGGTATTTTTATTCATATTAAGCATACAATTATTAATGCATTCAAACCAAAATTAATTACTGTAATAGAAAGAACACTACAAGACTGCAGAAAAGAAAAAGGAAAAAGATCGCAGATTAAAGGGTATCTACTGTTAGAATATTCAAAATCAAAAACAAAGAAAATGGAAGTAATTAGAGTGTGGTTTCCAAAGGTCTATCCCTAAATCTAGACCTAAACTCCTAAAAATAGAAAGTCCTAAAATTAAAACCCAAAATCAAAACCCTAAACCTTGAATCTGACATACACACGCAAAATAAATAACCTAAATAATATAAATCGAAGATTTTAAAATGAAATCATACCTTTATTGACCGACGAAATCAAAAAAGGGGAAGAAATTAAATGGGAGAGGCAAACACCAAGGGAGAAGTCGAGAGGGAGAGGCACTACCGGCTTAAAACGAATGGTGGTATTGGGTAATATTATACTAATAATATGAGGCAAAAGTGGCAAAAATGTTACATTACGGGCGTAGTGTAACATAACCTCGGAGAGAGGAGGGTATGACATTACACCCAAATTGACCCAATTTTGACACTGTAGCTAATATCATATTACCGATATTGCGGAATGTTAATGAACCAAATATGAAAATCTCATGATGGAATGTAAGATTAAGGCCTGTAATGAAAGATTCACCGAACCAAACCCACCCTTAAGGTTATGTCATTGTCATGCCACTTCATTTTCCATGTCATTTAAAGTTTAGGTCCCTTTCATGCCACATCATCATTTTATGCCATGTCACTTATGCCATGTCATCCATATAACATGCCATGCCATGTCATTCATGGTTTAGGTGCATTTTCATGCCACATTATTTATGCCATGTCATCATTTCATGCCATTCGGCCATCCACTTGCCATCACCATGCATTCGGCTATTCACATGCCATCACCATGTCATTCGGCCATCATAACATTTTATTCATGATCTATGTCATTTATGCCATATCATTCATATAGCATGTCATTTGTCATGTCATTTAGTGTTTAAGCTCATTTCATACCATGATTTTATATGTCATGCCATTCATGTCATTACCATGACCATTCGGTCACCATGACATTCCATTCATGTCATTCTATTTTTATGACACAATATTCTCATGCCATGTCATTGTGTTTATCTCATTTTGGTTTGCCATGTCAATTTCATTAACATGACATTCATTACCATGCTATATCATTTTATGCCATGTCATTCGTATGCCAGGTCATCATCTCATCTTCCACATTATAATGAAAATGCTTATCATGTTTTAGTAATCATGCATGCCTTAATGTCAATTTGCATATTCATAACATTTTAATAAATATGGCAATATTCCCGAGTTTAAATAATTCATGGTTTTCTCTGCTGGGCCTGCCGAAGAGGATATCATTAATTATTAACAAAGGAATACCCATTTCTAAAACAAAAATGATTCAAAAAATTTTGAAATAAATAAAACTTTCTATGTTTTGCCGGGTTTGCCGAGGAACGTGAAAAGATTTTGGTATTAATAAATTCTGAGTCATTCTCAAATAAATTCATCCTCATGCTGTGATACTTGTCCATGTCATTAATACGTCATTTTGTATGCCATGTCGATTTCATCCACATGACATTCATTCTTATGCCATGTCATCTATGCCATGTCTTCATTTTATGCCATGTCATTCATGCCTTGTCATCATTTTAGCCATGTCACCTATGCCATGTCATCATTTTATGCCATGTCATTCATGCCTGGTCATCATTTTATGCCATGACATTCATTTTTATGCCATGTCGATTTCATTCACATGACATTCATTCTTACGCCATGTCATTTTGTATGCCATGTCGATTTCGTTCACATGACATTCATTCTTACGCCATGCCATTTTGTATGCCAGGTCGATTTCATTCACATGACATTCATTCTTACGGAATGTCATTTTGTATGCCATGTCATTTCATTCACATGACATTCATTCTTATGCCATGTCATTTTGTATGCCAGGTCGATTTCATTTACATGACATTCACCCATGCCATGTCATCCATATGCCATGTCATTTTGTATGCCATGTCGATTTCATTCACATGACATTCGTTCTTATGCCATGTCATCCATATGCCATGCCATTTTATATGCCATGTCAATTTATTTCACATGTCATTTTTGTATGACATATCATTTGCCATGTCATTATTCCTTTTGCTAGGTCATAATAAAATGTTTATCATATCATGATAAATGAGCATGTTTATGTCATTTTTATCTTAGTAAAATTTGGCATACTCATGGTCATTTTCAATTATCTTTGAAATATATGAGAAACAAAATGATATTTTTATAAATTAAGATTATTCCCGAGTTAAAATAATTCATGAGTTCTCTGCTGGGTCTGCCGGAGAGGATATCATCAATTATCATTAATAATGGAATATCTTCTTCAAAGAAAATGATTCTGAAAATTTCAAAATCGAGGAAAAATTCCATATTTTGCCAAGTCTGTCAGCAAATACAAAAAAAAATGTATGCTAGTAAATTCCTAGTCATTTTCAAATAAAATATGAATTTTTAAGGGAATTATTTCAGAACACCAAATTTTAAAATCGACTTTTTTACCGAGACTCGAGATAACATATGACTAATGAGGTACCATTTTATACGGGCGTTGTGGGGGTGTTAATCCTTCCCTGCACGTAACCAACTCCCGAACCCGCACTTGTTTTTCTCTGGTTCAAAGCACAGACTATAAAATTAGCACCTAGCCAAAAAATATTGGTGGCAACTCCATTTCTTTTTTGAGGTCGTTTTCATACCCTCGGCCTTTTTATTTCAAGAGGAGTCATCTTTTCCTCTGCCTGTGTTGTTTTCTCACCTCACTCAAGCGAGTCCCCTCGAACAGGATCACGTAACGACATCATACATATGAGAATTCGGATGATTCCAAGTGCAAAATGAAATTCTGATCATCTATTCCCCTAAGGATTGCTTTTCAACGAGAATATTTGTACTTGATATGAGAAATTGCCATCTTTCATATCCCTTTCACAAAAAGAAATTGTCCATAGTCACCCCTTTTGAGCCGAAAGAATTTTTTTTTTTTTTGAACCCTAATCAAGGATCACCCTGTACAATGGGGGGCAAATGCGAGGAAATATCTTCTCAAAGATACGGGGAAATGAGTCCTAACTCAAAGACAGAAACAAAGCAAATTGAGCTCCCAAATAAGTATGGGTCTGTCAAAATGGAGATACAAAAGGAAAAGGAAAAAAAGATGGCAAAATAAAAGACAAGAACAAGACAAAAAAGAAGAAAAAAGAAAATGTGAAAATGATGGCGAACGAAAGCCAAGGACAAAGAAGAAAAGGAGCAAAAGTCAAAAGAAGGAAAGAGTCCAAAAGGGACAAATGCTTCAAAGAGAATCCTCCTCAGGAAATGATCCTTGATCTGATTACCCTCAAACATACATTTTGGGCCTATTTATCCTTTCTTTCTGAACCTCGAACCTTGGCCTACATTACGTGCTTTAAAAGTCCATTTTGATCAAGCGTGGATATTTAACTTGAAGAGTTTTTCCTCAGATTTTATCCCATTTCTTCGAATTATCATTTCATTATGGAAGAATTTAGAATTCTCAGACGCATGGTGGAACAATAAAAAAAATGAAAAGAATGGGACTCTAGGGCGAAAACCTAAAAATGGGCAGTCTACAGTAAAATAGGAATTTTTGATGCCATCATGTTAGCGTCGATGCCACAACAAAAGAAGAGGTCATCTTGAAGAAATCGAGGAACATTTAGGAATTCCTGAACCTCTCAAACTGTCAGCTCTCATTTGGAGGATTGACATAAAAAACAGAGACCTTTTTTTCCTCCAAAATTAACTTTCCAGTTTAAACATCCCAGCCAATCTTGACGCTTGTCAAAACGCCATGATTTGGAAACTAAAAAAATGTCGAAATTGTTTGATTCTCAAGGAGTTTGTGTTTTATAAAACTTGGGAATTTTTGATGCCATCATGTTAGTGCCGATTCCATAACAAAAGAAGAGGTCATCTTGAAGAAATCGAGGAACATCTAGGAATTCCTAAACCTCCTAAACTGTCAGCTCTCATTTAGAGGATTGACTTCAAAAACTGAGACCTTTTTTTCCTCCAAAATTAACTTTCCAGTTTAAACATCCCGGCCAATCTTGACGCTTGTCAAAACGCCATGATTTGGAAACTAAAAGAATGTCGAAATTGTTTGATTCTCAAGGAATTCGTGTTTTATAAAACCTGTTCCATTTGTGAACCTAGAAAGGACATACATTTTTCTTGTTGTGAAGTTTTCTTGGATCAACCAAAATCCTGTTATACCAAGCTTTTTCAATTCAAGTTGAAAAACCCAAATTGACATTTAGAAAAATTCCTAACAGTGATCATCAGTCTTGAAGAGATTCGTACATCACACACTATAGGGTTAATATTTTTGGCTCAGAAATTTTCATTAAAAAAGCAATTTTTTCTAAAAGGGGAAAACAAATAAAAGAAATATAAATATTTTTGAAATAACCATTTTTGATGTTGACATGAGACAAGGGTTTTTCTAACCCAAAGGTAGGGAGCTACTAGGGTTGATCTTGACTTCTAGAAATGAGAAGAAAAAAATAGAACTCGGTAAACAGGCTTCTGTGGATAAGAGTCTTAGAAACTGTCGGGGCAAGGAGATACCCAAGTACTGAAAAGGGAATGATCTCTTATAAGGCATGAGTATTCAAGATACACTCTGATTTGAAAAGGAAGAATAAATTGGAAAGGCTAAGCCAAAGTCTAGAAAAATAATCGGGGACATTGACATCATTCATAAGCACTTACCTTTTTATTGAGCTTTGCACCTGCACCATGTCAGGAAGCATTTGCATCATTTATAGGTATTGGCATTTGCACCATTCCATGAGCATTTGCATTTTACCATTACATTTATATCCTTCATGGATATTCTCATTTGCATCATCTCAAGCAATTGCGTCATTTCTAGGATCATTGCATCTTCACTATTGTGTGGTAACTGCAGTTACACCATTCGTGGATCATTTACATGAACACGATTTGTAGAGACATCTGCATCTTTTCATGAAGCATCAACATCATTATTGATGCTCTCATTTGCATCTTTTCATGAAGCATTTGCATCATAATTGATCCTTGCATTTGCATCTTTTCATGAAGCATTTGCACATTGTTGATCCTTGCATCTGCGTCATTCCATGAAGTAGTTGCATCATTTGAGGATATTTGCATTTGCATCATTCAGAAGCATTTGCACACTAATAATCTTTACATTTGCATCATTCAGAAGCATTTGCACACTGTTAATCTTTTCATTTGCATCATTCAGAAGCATTTGCACATTGTTGATCTTTGCATCTGCATCATTTTAGGAAGTAGTTGCATCATTTGAGGATATTTGCATTTGCGTCATTCAGAAGCATTTGCGCATTGATAATCTCTGCATTTGCATCATACAGAAGCATTTGCACAATGTTAATCTCTGTATCTGTATCAGTCAGAAGCATTTGCATATTGTTGATCTTTGCATATGCATCATTCCATGAGGCATTTGCATCAATCGAAGACATTTGCATCAAGAAGCATTTGCACATTAAGGTTATTTGCATCTGCATCAAGAAGCATTTGTATTAGTCCAAGACATTTGCATTTGCACCAAGAAGCATTTGCATCTTGTTTAATCTATGAATTCGCAGCATCTTATGAAGCATTTGCATCCTCTCTCAAAGCCTTCGGGTATAATCTTCAACATATTTTCAAAAATCAAGGTATCTTTTTAAGCCCAATATAGCTGGCACAAAAGGAAGTAAGCCCAGTAAAGTTGGCATCTTAGATTTTAAGCCCAATATAGCTGGCACCAAAAAAGTAAGCCTAATAAAGTTGGCATCTTAGATTTTAAGCCCAATATAGCTGGCACAAAATAAAGTAAGCCCAGTTTAGTTGGCACCTTAGATTTTAAGCCCAATGTAGCTTGCACAAAAGGAGTAAGCCCAGTAAAGTTGGCATTTTAGATTTGGTTAAGCCCAATGTAGCTGGCACAAAAGAAAGTAAGGCCAATGAAGTTGGCACCCTGGACAAGACAACCAGATTTTTCATGGACAAGACATCCAAAAAATTTCTTAGACAAGACAACCAAATTTTTCTCAGACAAGACATCTAAAATTTTTCCTGGACAAGACATCCAAAATTTATCCTAGACAAAACAACCAGATTTTTCTTGGACAAGACATCCAAAAATTTTCTTGGACAAGACAACCAAAATTTTTTCGGGACAAGACAACTAGATTTTTCTTGGACAAGACATCCAGAATTTTAAAAAAATTGAACTAGTTTCCCGAAGACGGGTCGAGTCTTGATTAGTCCAGGGAACTCAATTTAAGGATAAATTCTTTTATTTACAATTCTTTTTGAAAAATATGATTTTCTTTTTATCCAATTATATACATGTCATGTGAAAATATATTTTTCTAAAGCTCTGTTGGATTTACTGGGGAGTTCGGTGAAATATCCTGACAAATGCCATTTATATAATTTCACACAAAAAAATCCATGAAAAATATTCCTAGACAAGACATCCAGAATTTTAAACAAAATTTTACCAAGATAAGATAAGGCTCTGGATCACCGTCGATGTATTTTCTTCTCTTGCAAATTGAAGTCGTTTCCTTAAGACGAGTTGAGCCTTGATTAGTCAGGGAACTCAATTTAAGGACAAATTCTTCTATTTACAATTTTTTTTTGAAAAATATGATTTTCGTTTTATCCCAAAATTATATACATGTCATGTGAAAAGATATTTTTCTAAAGCTCTGCTGGGTTTGCCGGGGAGTTCGGTGAAATATCCTGACACATGCCATTTATATAATTTCACACAAAGAATCCATGAAAAAAATTTCCTGGACAAGACATCCAGAATTTTAAAAATCAAACTCGTTTCCTTAAGACGGGTCGAGTCTTGATTAGTCAGGGAACTCAATTTAAGGATAAATTCTTTTATTTACAATTTCTTTCGAAAAATATGATTTTCACTTTATCCCACAATTATATACATGTCATGTGAAAAGATATTTTTCTAAAGCTCTGCTGGGTTTGCCGGGGAGTTCAGTGAAATATCCCTATACATGCCATTTATATAATTTCACACATTATATCCATAAAAAATAATCCTGGACAAGACATCCAAAATTTTAAACAAAATTTCACCAAGATAAGATAAGGCCCCGGGATCACCGCCGAGGTATTTTCTTCTCTTGCAAATCGAACTCGTTTCCTTAAGACGGGTCGAGCCTTGATTAGTCAGGGAACTCAATTTAAGGACAATTTCTTCTATTTACAATCTTTTTGAAAAAAAAAATGAAATGAAAAATGATGGAAAATGAAGAAAAACTCTCTCTTCTCTCCTTTACATGTGATCTCACTAACCGGAAAAAATTATTGTCTATTTATCTTTGCCTGATTCTTGATTCTTAGCAATAGTCAAAGAGCAGCAGCTGTAGACACCTAATTGTGTTTGGGCCCCCTAAACAAGGCAAGTTCTTCCTTCAACTTCTCGAAATTCAAAGAATTCCCCCTTATTCCACAGTTGGGTTTCCAAAACTTTGATTCGAAAGTCAAAACATAAAAGTCAACCCAAAAAAGTAAACTTCAACAAGTCAACCACTAAAAAAGTCAACTTTTGGGGAAAATAAAGATTCGAAGGTGAATTGAACAATGGTGAAGGAATTTTGATAATCGGAGATCCACAATTGAAGATAGAGAGAAAAATCTGAAGGTGGAAAGACAAATTGTAAATTTCAGTGTTGGAGAAAAGCATGAAATTTTTGAATTTGGAGAAAAGTGTGTAAACGAGCAAATTGGATGAAATTGAAGCTTCAATTTGAAGGATTATCAATAAGTGGAGGTAACTCAAGGTCCAATTTCACAAGGAGAAGTCAGTTGGAAGAAGAATTAGACAAAATCGAAAATTGTCATTTTGTAGGAAAATGAGAAATTTTGCAAATTTGGGGAAAAGTATGTAAACGATCAAATTGGACAAAATTGAAGATTCAGAATGGAATATAATCAATACATAAGAGTATTGGAAGATCCAATTTGAAGTGGAATTAAAGGAGGAATCAATTTGAAGAAGAAAAAGGAAATAAATATTTAATGCATAAAAGAGGAATTTTGCAAATTTGGAGAAAACTACAAAGATGGTCCAATTCGGTAAAATTGAAGCCCCTAGTTGGTGAATGACAAACAAACAAGGGTACCCCAAGTTCCAATTTGAAGTGGATCCAAAGGAAGAGCCGATTGGAGAAGAAACTGAAAAATTGAGAACATTCTCAATTTTGAAAAAAAAAAAAGAACTAAGTTTTATATTGGATGGAATGGATTGAAAAAGAAAAATCTGAAATTGGGGTTCATTTACAAATATATTAAGTTTGGGGGCCAAAATGCAATTTTATCGAAAACCCAAAAAGGACCAATTTACAAATAAAAAAAAGGAATGGCCTGGAATATTCCAGGCCATTTTCGGTCAGCTCATAGAGAAGGAAGGGAGAGGATTGATCAATTTGATACAATGACTAAGATTGAGTAGCAAAATGACATTCTTAAGAGGAGACAATATTCTCCACTACTTGCCTATATGGCATTTTTGGTCAATAGGAGGCTTTTTAATTACAAAGTCATGTGAAGAGCATGTGAAGGCTATATGATGATGCCAAGTGGAATAAAAATGCCACCTAGGAAGATATTTTGGTAGTAACCCACATGATCATGACAAATGGCTTAGATATTTTGTAGGGATAGGAGACAAGAATAATTGAGGTGCCATTTTTGGCCAATGAGAGGTTAGGAGACCCTTAATTTAAGGAAAGCATCATGCAAAAAAGGAACAAGAAATGGCAATGTGGCAAGGATGTTGGGAGAGCATGTAAAGCATGACTTAGGCTAAAAAAGATTAGCATTCTCTACACCAAGGGAAGACCAATCGGCCACTACATGAGGGAGGGGGTTTTCTTTCATTTTTCATATACTCTACGCACTACATTTTCAAGAGAAAATCAGTAGCAAAAAAACCTCTCAAGGAGAAAAAGAAAAAAAAGAAAAAAAAGAGAAAGTGGGAGAAAGGAGGAACAGTTTGAGAGCTTGATTGGAAAAGTTTTGCTAGGTAACATTCTCTTCTCTTCTTTTATTTATTTTTCTTTGATTTCATGTTCTCTTTCTCTTCTTTTCCATGTGATTGTTAACTTTTTCGGTTTGAATAAAATGTTTTCAAAATAAATTTCTAAAGGTTTTTCCCTTTCTTTTTTATTCTCTACAAAATAATGAAGCTTGGAAAATCTTTTCCTACATACCTTTTCACTTTGGCCGAATCCTTGGAGGCTTTATTGTGCTTGTCTTTTGCTTGATTTTCTTGCTTGCATGTTGAATATGGGTTTCACCATTGTGGTAGGATAGACTTTCTCTTTTGTTTTCTTAAAAAAAAAAATCAATGAAAAAAGGTTTGAGAAGCTTGAGGATCTTGATTCTTATCAAGTGATTTTGGTTAGGTGGGACTATGTCCAAGAAACCAACCATTGAGCCAACCTTCATTTTCTTTGTTTGTTTATATTTTTTAGCTCATGGTTGATCATTTTCATATGTTTGTCTTGTTGGAAAATTATGCATTCATATCATTCTCAACTTGATTTTTGGCTAAGACCAATCAATGGTCTACAGCCAAAGTCTTTTGTGCAAACTAGTTGGAAAAATAATGGTTTGTAAGTTGAATATTCTGATTTTGGACAATACTTTCACCATGCATATTTTGTCAAAATAAAAATATTTTTTAACCTCATTTAGTAGACCCTTAGAGGAGCCTTTGGTATTTTTTTTCTAGGACTTTTAGAATTTTTTATCAAGGGTTGAAAAATAGTTTTTGGTAAAACAGATTTTAGTTTGTTATTCTGTCTTTAAGGCAACTTTGTCCTAGGCATTTTTAGTCTAATTTAAAAACTGATTTAACCTCATTTAGTTCATCATTTCTTGAGTCTAAATTGATTTTTCCAGTTTTTTTGAATTTTTTACAAAGGTCTAAAAAATAGCTTTGCAAAACCGGTTTTTAGGAGTCCAAACAAGCCTTTTTAAAGCTAGCAAAAAAATCTCAATTTTTTACAAGAGGGGAGGGCTGACCCAAATCATGTAGCTACTATTTTAGGTTGTTTTCCATGTTATCTCAAGGATAAAAATTGGTTTTACAAAGATCGAATCTTGGGTAGTTAATTCGGGTTTTAAAAAATAGAAAACTAGAGTTTTTTTTAGGGATCATTTGGCCATAGGTGTTTTTTTTATCCAAAAATTGCACTTTCCTTAATCCGAGCCCAAAATCATTTGTTTTAAAAATCCAATTTAAGTTTTTCTCAAAGGTAGTCGGACACCTTTTTAGGTGTACGGATGTCCTTTCTTCAAGGGAGAAACACATCTTCATGCATTGCATATTTTAAAATGTTTTTATTTAATTTGGCATAAAAACGTATTTTTCGGTTTCCTAAACATTTGGCAAGAATTAGTTCCTGATCTTTTCCAGGTTGCCGGGGAGGTTAGGAATTATTCAATGGACATGTTTAAGGAATCGAAAGGTAAGGTTTTCGTTTTACCCGGAATCATGTAAATGTCATATGAAGGAATTATTTTTCAAGTTTTGCCGGGTTCGTCGGGGAGTATGGTAATGTTTTCCGACCTATGCCATTTATGTGATTCCTAACATGAAAAATCCATGAAAATGAATAATGATATGTGCATATCTCATAATCATGCATATTCTATGATATCTACATTTGCCATCTTAATCATGCAAATTCCATAAATATTTCATGATGATGTCATTTTATGATTTGTTACTCATGTTGTTATTTTAATCATGATATGATGGTGAATATTCTATGATGATGTCATTTTTATGATTGAATACTTAATTCATATACCATGTCATTTAGATTTTGCCATGTCAAGCATGCCATGTCATTCATTCTTTTGCCCATGTCATTTTGATTTTATCATGTCAAGCATACCATATTATTCATTCTTTTGGCCATGTCATTTAGATTTTGCCATGTAGAGCATGCCATGTCACTAATTCTTTTACCATGTTATTAAGATTTTGCCATGTCAAGCATGTTATCTCATTAATTTTTTTGTCATATCATTTAGATTTTGAAATGTCAAGCATGCCATGTTATTTATTCTTTGTCATGTTGTAATAAAGTTTGCCATGTCATGTCATGTATGTCATGTCATTAATTCTTTTTCCATGTCATAATAAAATGTTTGCCAAGCCATGATAAATATGCATGTTGTTTAATTTTTATCTTAGTAATACTTTGCATATTCATGATCATTTCCTTATGATTTTAAAATGCATGAAAAATAACAATGATTTTTAATAAATAAGGCAATATTCCCTAATTGATATAATTCATGGATCCTCCTCCGGGTTGCCGGGGAGTCTTCATCAATTATTATTAACGAAGGAATACCCTTCTAAAATGAGGATGATGCGGAGATTTTCAAAACAACAAAAATTCTATTTTTTGCCGATTTGCCAGGAAATATAAAAAAAAAAATTGCAATAACAAGTTCTGAATCATCCTCGAATTAATATGACCATTTTTTTAGGGAATTATTTTTAAAACAAAATCTAAAATCGACTTTCACCGAGACTCGAGATAACACATGACTAATAAGGTACCCTTTTATACGGGTATTGTGGGGATGCTAATCCTTCCCCACACGTAACCGACTCCCGGACCTACCTTTGTTTTTCTCTGGATTAAAGCGCAGACTTCGAAATTGGTTTTGGTAGAATGTTTTAATTAATTTTAAAATGTTTTCTTTAAACCGGTTTTAATATGTGACCAATCACACCTAGCCAAAAAAAATTGGTGGCGACTCTATTTCTTTTTCGAGATCATTTTCAAACCCTCATTTTTTTTTTCAAGAGAAATTAAGTCGTCTATTCTTCTTTTTTTCCCCACACCTAATATATTCATTATTTTAAACGTCGCTTAACGGGTCGCGAGATTCCGGGTTGTGACAACAATGATCTTTTTTAAATTCATTCTTTTTGCCAAAAGTACTCATTCCTTAAAAGCTATAACTTCAACCTGGACACGAATATCAGCTAATACACTTTTTCCTATTCCACCAATTAATTTTCCATCCTCATCTCTAATTATTACTCAATTTTAGTTCAAACAATTTAAAATATTAATGGTACTGTTCAAGAGAAGCTGGGTATTTAGAATATAGAGATTAAAAGAGGAAAGTTGAAAAGGGATAAGGGAGTGTAGATATATGGATCAAATCACATAAATGGTGGACCAAACTTCTTCTTCTTCTTCTTCCTCCAATAGTAGCAATTACAAAAATCGTGTTGACTTTTGTGATGAAGTATCAGACACATATTTTGTAATATATCCTACCAATAAGAGTTAGACACGAATACAACAATCATTATTAAAAAATTCATGTAACAACGTTTTTTCATACTATTTTATATTAATTTAAATTTCTTTGTGAATAGATGCAGTAAATTACTAATGTTGTGCTTTTATTGCTACAAGGTTACTTGTTTCTCAAGACATTATTTAGCAACTTGTAGGTCTCCCATGTAATGCACCAAGAAACTGTATCTAAATATATGCCATTAATCACCACTGTTTCCATCTTGAAGACCTCAAGGGGCAATCTTTCAGAAAAATGTGAGTTTCGCCTCAAAATTTTCTGCATTGCTCCATTATTAATAAAACGATCCTCTTTAACTGTTATTTCATTGAGCAGGTCACAAATCAACAGCGCAGGGGTCAATAGCTGTCTTGAGGGTATCCTAATGCTATGTTTGGAAAAATGAATTTAAAATTTTGAATTTGGATTTCATTTACTATATAAATTGTGAGAACGAAATGCATACATTATGTATAAATTAGTTAAGATTCAATATGATTATGTATTTGAAAGGTATAAAAATATGAATTTCAAATTCACAAATAGCTATAAGTATTTCAAATTCTAAATAGGCATCCAACAAATCCATGGATTTGAAAAATAATCATCAATATTACATTTACATGTGTTGTATTGCACAATTTATATTATTTTTGAAATCTAAATCCATCTTCTGAAATCTAAGTTCCCAAATGCAACCTTAGAGTCTTTGACTGATGTCAATCCCAGCATTATTGTATATCCTGTATATTGTCTAGAGCTATGTTATTCGGACTCGGATGTGAGTGTCGGATATGAGTATATTCAATTTTTTCTAAGTTTTTCTATGTTTTTAGAGGATTCTTGGAGGGTCATATCCCCATACCCATGTCCGGATATGCGTCGGACACGAAATACTTCAAAAAAAATGAAGAGTCGGAGCAACATAGGTCTAGAGTCTGACAACACTTAGATCCAACACCAGAAGCATCAGCTGTTTGTGAGTTGTGACTGACACCCTAGTATTGCTCAAGTGTGTATGTCTGAAGAAAGGGTTGATTAATCAGTTAGACTAACCACCTCAATGGATTAGTTTCTCCTCTTTTACCTCAACCTTCTGGCAAACCGAACTGTGATGGGGCTGAAAAATCTGCCATGGAAATGGGTAGAAGGCTTCGAGGGTAAAAGAGAGGTAAGTTGGAATCCCAGAACAAATTAGGTATATTAGATGCTCTGATGAAATTGCGCCACTTTTTTTGTTTCTTGATGCTCTTGACCATTGTGTGGTGGTTGATGATATTATATTGGCAGCGGAGATGTAAATTTATTACCTGTAACATGGGTACTAGGATGTTTGTAAGAAGTATACACCTGTCCCCTCCTCCCCATGTTTGGCTTGGTTGGTTAGAGTGGAGTATGCCAACCAGTGACCATTCAAAATACATATATATACTAACCATGGATCAGTTCCTCGCTTATTCGACTATACAAAAGAGAGAAAACGCTCGCTGAAAGTAGCATCCAGCGGGTCTTATTCTCAGATTACAACTTTACATATATATATATATATATATATATATATATATAATTTGCTTACAACCAATCCCTGGCTTCATCAAATAATTTGATGCTCTAATTCATCAACTATTAACATCCAACTTAACTTTTGAGACTTTCATGTAAATAGAAAATGCCCTCTGTTTTAACATTACTGATCAAACTGGGGGAACAGACATCTTTGCCCAAGTGGAAACTACAAACCTACATTTACATGAAACACAAGATTTACAAAAAATTTATAACAGGATTAGCTATCAATCAACTTAATAAAATGTTAAGTCATTATTACAACAGCTCATTACAGACATCTGATCAAAGAATCTTTATTTACACCACTCTAAGCATATCCATACTCCTTCAGCAGTTTTTATATAAATAATATCACAATTTATTAGAAAATAATTAAAAGGCAACCTTTAATCAAATATAGAATTACAATAAATAATACAGCCAAAAACCCCATACAGTTATTTCATCCCACCCTACAGTCCATTATACCCTTCCCCATGCCAATAATCAAACCCAAAAAAAAAAAAAAAACAATAACTTCTATTCTGTTCTTCTTGTTCTTTCATTATTTCTCACTTTAATGGGTCCTATAATACATTATCTTCAATCATAAATACATAAAAATTCATCCTTATCACACCTTAATTTCCTCACCATTTAAATTATGAGGGTTGGCATCAAGAAGGGTTTCTAATGATCTGGCTTTCCGGCTCCGAACTCTTCCTGCTTCTTTTAATAATTCAGCTAACCTTTTCTTCTCATCATAAACCTCAGGATTTGCAGTCCCAAGTTTTTCCTCTCTCATCTGAACAACATACTCCAGTATTTCAATGGCATCATCCAACCTGTGTTAACAGCATATATCACAACAATAATCACAGTAAGAACATTAAAATTGTGCTCAGAATTCATCAGCTGCCACAAAGAAGTAGAATGGTAGCGGCTCAGTTGAATATTTTATACATCCATCATACCTAGCATAACCCGAGGAAAGACGGAGGAATAATAAGTTAACTACAAATTAAAAAAGTATTTTTTGTATCTTTCCCTTTTATTTCTTTTAAAAGGAAAACGGGGGAAGAGTGGAGCATTGTGGATTTTGACAATTTATTGTATGGAAATGAGATTGAGAAGAAAGGAACAAAAGTTGTATACCTGCCGCTTGCATCATAAGTGCCTGCAAGATTACTATATACCCCAAGTGTATCAGGGTGGTATGGTCCACACTCTTGCTCCAAAATGCTCTTGGCTTCTTCAAACAACTCAACAGCCTCCTGTATATCGTAGCGTTGCACACAAGCCAGCCCCATTTGATTGAGAGCAATGCCAAAGAAGACAGATTTCCTCTCTCCACATGCACGTAGCTTTGAAATGGCACTTTTGAAGGAGTTGTAAGATTCTGAATAATTCCCCAACATGTAATACATTACTCCCATCTGCGCTTCAATTCCAGCTATTGTGCTTTGCTGACCAGGGGCATCATTGTATATTTTTAAGGCCTTTTGTAGCAACTTGATTGCCTGATCAAGGTCATTCATTGATTCATAGATAGCAGAAACATCTGTGAGGCCACTTGCAATCTCCTCTGGAGGGATCCCAGGCATGGGCTTTTCATAGATTCGGAGGGCATTCTCACAGTATGATTTTGATTCCCTTAATTTCCCTGTCCTGTTATACAAATCAGCCAACCGGACAAAGACTGATCCAATAGCTGGATGATTCTCTCCTTTGGTTGTCTTAAAAGCTGTGAGTGCTTTCTGATAGGCAAAAACAGCCTCATCGTATCGAGACAAAGATAAGTATGTGTCTCCAATGCTGCAATCAACAGAAGCCACCTCTGCCTCCTGGCCATTTGCCACCATGGCCATACTGGCTAAAACAAGATGCTCCAAAGCAGCTTCATGGTCTCCCTTTGTTTCACATATGAGACCCATGAGCCTCCTATCTGCTGCCTCTTCAAGAAAAGCCAGTGAACCGTTTTCTTTGTGAATGTCAAGAGCCATTTGGCATAGCCTCTGAGCTTCATCAAATTGCAATGCCTGCACATGAGCTTCAGCCAAATACCTGCAGGTCTCACCAACTCTGGGATCTGTTTCTCCAAGAACTTGTTTCTGGACTTCAAAGCCAGTGCTGTAACAAGTAATTGAGTTTTCAAGCTGTCCTAGCATTGCATAAGTGTCACCCAACTGCATATGACCAGCAAATCTAGCCAGGGCCTGCTCTTGCCCTTCCTCAATCACTGGAATTTCAATTGATTGCTCAAGAAGAGGAATTGCCTCACTGTACTGGCCTAAGCTGCAATATATTGCCGCAGTGACATGCAAACACATGACCAGTTCTAAGCTGGGTTTCCCATTGGCGCAAAGTTCATATGATTTTGCTGCTCGAAGTGCTAATTCAAGAGCTTTCTGGGGATTGTCTCCTGCAGAAACCAAATCCCTAGCTTGCTTGAGTAAAAACGGTCCGAGATCAGGATTACCTAACCATGACTCGGAAGCATCCTCGGTTCCATTTTGTAACTTTGACCCTTTCCCTTTCTTTATGGATAAGACTCCAGTGTTTGATTTCTTTGGAGTCTTATTGTTCCGCTTATTGATGGGAGGTTTCTCAGGTGGACTTTTTCCCTTAAGACTGGGTTTTGTTGATGCTTCAGAGTCCAATTGTGATTGAGACGCTTTCTTCACATGATCTGAAGAAATGGATGCAGATTGGGTCTTGTCCAATTGCCCTGACTTCTTACCACTAGATGAGCCTCCCTTCTTAGAAGAGGAATTACTACGACTATCATCTTCTGGTTTATCCACCTCCTCCTCTTGCATTATCTCAACTTCCCTCACCTCTCCTCCTACAAGATGGCCCAATTCTGAATCAATCCTAGACTCTTCACCATATGATCCAAAGCTCTGCCTTGAGGGTGACTGATCAGAACTCTGCATATCACACACATTCTCATAAAGCTGCTCAATGGAGGTGTCAGCCTGAATCATCCCATTATTGGGGTGATCTGCACCATGAGAGCTTCGCGGACTTGGCGTACTCTTAGAGGACTTATTTAAAACTGAATTTTCCTTAATATGTGCAGAAGTCCCATTCACTTCATTCATCACTGCTTCTTCTTTAATTTCATCCATAATAAGACCAGGCATCGTTATGTACCAACACCCACAAAAACCCTAAACTTATCTGCACCAAAAAGTTTCAAACACAAACCAATCCTATCAAACAATTGAAACGTCAGATCCTAGCAGGAAAAAGCATAAATTTTTACAGCATATCCAATTATATAGCAATCTACAAACAAAACAAAAAAAAGAACCAAAACTAAGTAAAAACAATATCAAAAACACCATAATAACATCAAAAGTTAAACCTTTTAACTCATCATAACAATTTCTTATCTAGACTTCCCTTAATACCCAAAAAGCGCATATAGTAAGAAAAGTCAATGGTCCTCAATCAGATCTTCCAGAATCAAATCCACCCAAATATTCATTAACTCATCAACAAATAAAGAAAACCAATCATGCAAATCAACATAAATAAACAAGAAAAAGAAAACCCACAATTAATATCACAGAATATCAAGAAAAAAATTGCAGTTGACCTAATAGAAAAGGGGAATAAAATGAAAAAAGTAAAGCCATGATAATACCTCAATAAAACAACCATGAAAGAAGAATAAACCAACAAACAAGGTGATATCTTCTCTGGGTTTTACATAATAATGACAATTGTCAGAAAAGGGGAAAAAATATTTTATATACAGATAAAATGTCTAACTTCTGGAGGCTTGGTATAAATAAAGCCGGAGCCTTGGGAAGGTGACAGAAGAGGGAAATAGAGGGAAAGATAAAGGGCAAAAATGAGATAATGAAGCTGTAAAGACAATATAAAAATGGGGTGGCTTTGCACATAGCAAGGGTTAGAATTTCAGAAAGAAAAGGGGGAAGGTAACTTCTACTACCCCAACCCAAAACCCGCGCGTAGACCTATAATTTTAAACATGAACAAGATAGAAAAAATAAAATATAATATAATATGAGATAAAAAAAATAATATAAATACGATATAAATATATCAAAATTTATATAAATATATAAAATTTAAATATAATTATAATATAAAAAAATAAACACGCCCGGCCTGCAGGCTGCAACTGCCTATCTGTTTCCAGTCTGTTTTTTCTGTTTTCATAGGAACTTCCACTTGGCAAGTTAGTAATGGTCCATGGTTTTTCAGTTGGGCGATAATGCCCTTTAGTCAAGTTGGGATTTGAAAGCCCTTTTGACTTTTTCATTTTTTTTTTGGGTGGAATGTTAGCATTTTATATGGACAAAGTGTCATAATCCTGAAGTTTACTTCCCTTCCCTTGCACTTGAAATCTACTTTCAGAAAACTTGTCTCTTTCTTCTTCTTTTTTCTTTTTTGTAGTTTAATGTTTTAAAGTTAAGCAACCCAGATCTGTTTCACAGCTAAAATCTAAAGCATACTTTGTTTTCTAGGTTTAATTATTACTAGTCTTTTACTTTTTTTCCCTTTTTGTTTTTTTTTTCTTCTCGTTTCCATGGCAGAAAGCAAGACAATGAAGCACAGTGACAGTCTAGACTTGTCCATGGCCGAGTCGAGTAAGGCTGCAGTTTCTATTGTTTTTTTTACTCAAATCCGATTTGGATCAAGTTCGAGTCGGCCTGTATGTTCGGTTTATTGTTTATAAATATAAAAAAAAAATTATATTAATATTTATATATTTTTATAATTAAATTTAAAAAAAATAATTTTTATTAAATAAATAGTAATTCAAATTGAATCGAGTTAATCTAAATTAAAAAAAAATATTATATCTAAATTCGATCCAATTTAAACAAAATGAATAACTCAGATTTTTTATCAATGTAAGTAACACCAACTCTAAATAGCAGATGTGGTACTTTTTAAGATTTGCATCATTGTATGCAAAAGGGTATTGTTTTGAAACATGTACCTTTTTCTTTTTTTAACTTTGGGTCTATGGGAGATATATATATATATATATATATTTATATATGTATTTGTCGGTGGAGAAAATTCAATGAACTTTCCCGGTGAAACCTAGCATTGGAAATTTATCATATTAGAATAATTAGTATTATTAAATTCAACAATTTATATATTTATGTGGTATTTATATTTTTTTATAATAATATTTAAAGTATTAAATATTTATATAAATTTTAATGCATTATAGATTTTAACACGTTCATGTATTAATATTGTATTCATATTATTTTTTTATATTGTATTATATTTTGTTTTATTTTTTAATTATTTTTTTATATCATATTCATATCATGTAATCGTATCGTATTTAAAATTATCAAATCTAAGTAATATGCAATTAACTAGTTTCTTTTCTATAAATCCATCCATGAACCATGATGACATGAAAATAGATTGCTCTATCGCCAAGTCAATCCAAGATGCGTTGTACTTAATAGAATTGTCACGTGTTTGAGATTCATGTTACGATGAACTATCAATAAGATTCTAATATAAAACAATTCTTTGATATCACTTGTAAAATTATCGTGAAAATTTAAATATTATGGTGATAAAATTATCAAAATGATTTGATCACTAATGATTTTATATTATCATATTTGATATAATAATATAATTACTAGTGATCTTAAATCAATATATTTGGTATTACAAAAAAAAATCACTAAGTAAATAATATCCAAAATAACTTTTCAAAAAAAGCAATTTTTTTTCTTAAAAGGACATTTTTTCACTTATTTTTTTAGTGTTCAGATTTTTGCTTTACAAAAAAATATTTTTGGATAAAAATACATAAAAGCTTATACAATAATAAAGATCGAGTACAAAAATTATAAGGTAACAAAACTATTTATCATCACCTTAAAACACAAAAGTTATAATTTTTTTACCAAGCTTTGGCCAAGTTTAGAGGTCTACGCTAAGGATTAGCTAGTAGAAATAATATAGAAGATTACTTTTCCACGATGATAAATTTTTTTCATCCTTTTAGATAAGAATAAGACCACTCCTTCAAATAGTGATCTTATCATCCTAGTAATTTAAGATTACTGTCATGTAAGATTTTTAAATTGCTAACAAACAAGGTAATGTAATTACGAATACAGATCACTCTAATTTTAAGATGATCATCTCATACCAAACATCCCAAAATAAATGATTTTATCAAGTATTCAACTCCTTGTTAGTTCCAAGATACGATTTATATAAATTGAAAAATATATGGTAATTATAATACTAATTTTTTTTTATGAGTAAATAACACCTATAGTTAAATTTTCAGCCAATTGGTCCTTATATTATTAGAAGTCACTTGTTGATTCTCATACTTGTAAAGTCATAATGTTTCGAGCCCTCTGTTAGCGTTTTTCCCAATTCAGCATCAGGGCTTAGGGTTTGTTTGATTTGAACCTTTTTTTTATCATCTTATGATTTTAATTAGCCACCCAAAAGTCGATAATAAAGGGAATGTGAAGTAGCTATTTATTTTGCAGGCCAAGAATGATAGAGCACCAAATTCGGATTATTAGCTCAAATCATAGTCAACTATTAATTATTATTAAATAATAAAAATAGAGACCTAACAACTCTCTTACAACTTACAATTTACAAATCACATCTGTCATTAATTTAGATTTAAGCATTTAATTTATTTATTTGGAAAAAGAGAGATTTTTTTTTTTGTTCATAGAAAAAGAGATATTTCTTAATGATACTTTTTTTAGCAATAAATCATGCATTAAAACAAGTTAACCAAATGTTCGGATGCAAATAATGAGTGAAAATCATTAATAATATTAGGTAAGCAAAGCTAATGAAAAATAAAATATAACATTCAGAAAATTACAAATGTCCCTGTCCCAAATTAAATTGCATATTTCTAGTTTATATTAAAAAAAAATTATCGTTCATAGTAAGAATGTCTGATTTTAAAGAATAAGTCTTACATTTTACATATTTAGTACAATGACTATGACTGAAAATAAACTGACCAAACAAAGACAAGAGATGTTAATTTGTAAAGACTATTGCAACTTTTGATTAGAAATGGTAAAATTCGATTCGTCCAACAAGTTTCCTATCATTTTGAATAAGGAAGATTTTAAAAAAAAAAAAGTGAGATAGAGCAGACAATTTTAATAAATACTCTTCTGCTTCATTAATCTTTTAAAATTACTATTTTATCTCTTCAAATATTTTATATTTCTCTTTATACTTTTATATATATATATATATATATACTAAAATCTTATATACTAATATTATATATATATAATTTTAGTATTTCTCGTCCGGTCCCATTATCAACCTACTATTCAACTCTAGACTCTTGAGTTGGTTTCCTTTGATTTGTACTCTCCATAATAAAAATTGCATTCTTTTATGTCATACATTTATCTATACTATATCTATATTATTATAAATAAAAAATAGTTGAGTTAGTATCACTAAGTCAAGTGATATCAACTTAGTCACTCCTTTTATTAAAAAATCAAATATTTAATAAATCAAGTAATAATCTTATAAAGATGTTTATGTCTTTCAATTTTTAATATAATATTTTTTTAAATTATTCACTTTCTTAAAATAAAAAAAACTACTACTCCCTTAAAAAATTAACATTCTCTTAAAAACTACCACTAATTTAAAAACTACATTCTCTTATAAAAAACTATCATTTCCTGGTAAAATTATTATTCTTTAAAAAAACTGCTTATATATATATATATATATATATATATACAATTTTTTTTCATTCAAATATTGAGTGTGACATAATTTAGTATAAAGAAAATAACTGAGTTGGTGACTCATGACACCAACTCGTTTAAAACTTATAAATAAATTATTAGATAAAAAATATAACAAAAGTATTGATGATTTTTTAATTTTTATATAATTTTTTTTTGAAATAATTTACCAACCTTTTTTTTTTAAAATATCCACCTTTTCAAAAAAATTACTCATACTTACAAATTACCCACTAAATAATTTTAATAAAAACTTACTATTTTTTTTTCTCATTCACCCCACATGGTGGGTGTGCCATAATATTGTCATACACTTATCTATAAAATATATATAAAAATATGAATGCGGAGAATATTTTAAATTGACGAAAATATTCATTATTTTTTATTAAATTACTAATTTACCATTTTAAATATTTTTAATTAATAAAATTTATCTAATTTATAAGGAAAAAATTTAATTTTATTAAAATACTTTCGTTAAATGAATTAATTTAATAAAAAATAAAATTTATATGAAACTGTTTTATTTTAAAAGTTTAAATTTTTCACTAACCTTGAAAAATAATCAATTTATTTAGTATGAATAAAAATAATTAATTTTTACATTAATTTTTTTTTATATTCATAATTAATTTTGCATTGATATTAAAAATAATAAATTTTATAATAAGTTGATATAATTTGCATATGAAACAAATTTTACCAAATTTTAGAAGTTTTATTTATTTTTAAAATATACAAATATATATTCAAAAATAGATAAAACAACGAACATTCACATGCAAACGCATGTGATAACAAATACTAGTATTATATAAAAGATAGAAGTAAATCAATTTTTTCTTTATTAGATAAAAGAGGAAAATCTCCGTAGATTTAACTGCTGTAGAAATCTAGCCCATGCCCTTTCAGACCAGAGCTAAAAATTGGTGCCTTAGATCACCGGACCTAACTGTCAGCATATTCTTTACAGCACATCAAATATTATTTACTGTGTGGAAATGGAAATAACGCATACACAATAGTTTGAAATTGCATTTCTGGTTGAACAGCTTCATATCGACGCATAAAATTTGTAGCAAATAGGCATAAACATAGCAATCAAAGGAACTACTTCAGTTCCAATATATAAAGTTCAGTTGAACATCTGAACCTACCTAGACAAGTAAAGAATATGGTACACTTAGCATCACACATCATTTAAGAAAGACATCTAAGGTTTAAAAGCAGCAGATCAATAATGTCCAACAATACATTTTGGTAGGCATCTCAAAATAGAATGATCTGGAGCAGGTTTATAAGTCGAGAAAAATTCCGGGTCCTCTTCGAGGGACTCAGCATAACTTTCCAAAATCGAAACTATCTCATCAAAATGTGGTCGTTTCTCTGGATTGCTCGACCAGCATCCGTTGATGAGATGACTAAATGCAAGAGGGCATGAGGAGGGTAGCGGTGGTCTTGCATTCTGCATAAAAACCCAGAAGATATAATAAGATGAAGAAAATCATTTTTACACTGACTATTTAAGAGCTCATCAAGAGAAAAGAACAGCAGTCACCCAACAATCCTGCCCATGCCCCTCTGAAAATTCAGGAATGAGTGATGTTTGAACTCAGACCATACAAATCATGTTAAAATGAAGTAACAGCAGCTCCAGATAAATATCAAATAGAAGTTTATTATGCAGCTACTCCTATGCTGATGCTGAAAAGTTCTGTCGTTTATCTTATGAGAGGATGGTAACTCAAGAGAAGATTCTATGTAAAATTTTATGCTTTTATTATGCCTAACACTTCTCTCTGCTATTAGCAACACCCAGGATTCAGGAAACACGGTAGGGACAGAAAAGAGCAACATGAACAATGAGAAATTATGATAGGGTGCTACTAACTGATCATTGATCAAATGATCTGCATTTATTTCTGTGAAATATCATGCACTCGCAATGAATCGGAAAAGATATAAAAAGACCTTTATATGACAGATAGATGATAGAAGCTTAATTTGATTCTACTGAAATACTCATTTACGGCATGCCTGCTGCCTGAGTATTTGAAAAGGCCACAAGAAATTGCTGGTTATTGGGGGTTAAGAAGCTATGTTTAATGGGAAAGAGAGTGATGTAAATAAATCTGTGGTTGGAGCAGATTTTTTTTTTTTTGACATTTTGTTGAATAAGTGAGAATGAGCTCCACTTACAGGTTCACACTCAAGAGGCGTATGTCAGCAATCAAGATAAAGATAGATTTGCCTCTCGTACTCACTTCAACGCCAACTTAAGAATTGATTTAAGATGGTGCATCATGCATTCCATATTCTTTCACATAGTGCTACCATCACCCAATTATAGGTTTATAGGTCAATAATTAATTCATGCATAGTATGGGCTATAAAATGTTCACATGCATGGGATATATCAGCCCAAATCAAATAAAAAAAAGGGTACCCTGACCTACAAAATATTTCCAAGTTCTTTATTTAGAGTCATATCCTCTATCAAGTTGCATGATTTCTTTGTAAACTTAAAAAGGGTTCTAGGCCTACATATATTCATAGTACTTCATCCAACTTCAATCATATTTTAGCATCTAATATTTCTCAACTTCTCTTGCCATGTCCTAATCATCATACGGCTCATTATTTCATATCCTAATTTCATACTTTTTTTTTATTCCTAACTTCCCAATAATCAGTTCCACAAAGTTAAGATTCTATATGGCTTTCTTAATAAGATTTTTCACATACTTCAAGAAGTCTCACACCACATCTGCATCCTATGCTATTCTACTCCATCTTAGCTTACAAGGAAGAAACTGACTTCAAGTCTTTTTCCCCCAACCACATCATAAGCAGGCAATTTTCAGGCATTTAATTTGTTATAGTATCATCTAGCTTGAAAAGGTAAAAGTTTTTGAAGTAGAAAACTTCATCAAATCAAATTCTCCTAAAGCATTACTTCGACATTATATTTGCATATTAGCACTTCCATTATGAGAAAAGGGAAAGGGAGATGGGTGGAATCTCGTGTGTATAATACTAATCAGTTACTGAGAACGCTCCCCAACTGTCTTCTTCATATGTGAGTTAAATAACTCTCAATATAAATTATATTGCGTCATCACCATCCAGCTTCCTATTTCCTATATAATTGACAAATCAGAATTAATCCATGACCTTAATAAAGAAAAAATAAAAAATAAAACGGCTAGCAATGGGCCAAAGGGAGAGAATCTTAATAACATGAAAGCTTCATACCAAGAATGAGTTAGGTACTTTTACCTTTTGGCAGACTGCAAATGCAGCCTGTTCTGGAGTCATGTTGTCGAATGGTGTCAGAGCTGTTAAAAGCTCCCAGAGGACTATGCCAAAACTGTAAACATCAACTTTCTTTGTATGATGTTTCTCTTTAATCATTTCAGGTGCCATCCATCGATATGTACCTGTAAATCCCTTTGCACTACCACACTGAGATTCTAAGCACGAGATACCAAAATCTGCCACTTTCACACCCATATCTTCTCCAAGGAGCAAATTTTCTGATTTGAGATCCCTGTGAAGTATTCCTTGCGAATGAAGGTACTGCATCCCACGTGCAATGTCAAGAGCTAATTTGAGAACTAAGTTAAGTGGGACCGAATATGGCTCCTGCTGATGCAGGTACTTCCTTAATGAGCCACCAGCAAGATACTCAGTGATTATACAGAACACAGGAGGCTTCTTACAGGCTGCAACGAACTGATTGGAGGATAAAGTAACAACAATTAGTGAATTAATAAGTGAATGGAAGCCCCCAGCTTTAAAACATTAAGACCAGCAGTTGCTTGTCATGCACAAAAAGTTCAGGTTATTATACTGTGATTTATAAAGATGATTGCTGGCATGCTGACAGGCAGGAAGAGGCATGATCTCTGTAGGTTTAAGCGATTCAGGCTTTCTCTTCATTCCTTTTCGGTTTTGAATATTTCATGATTACCAAAGGGAAAAAAGAGGGGGTGGGGGAATCAATTGCTTGTTGTGCAACAATGTTCAAGAATTTAACTTATTTTAACCGCATCCATAATTTGGATATTAACGCCAAGAACATCAGAGACATAACATTTCACATCTGAAAAATCCCTGATAGAGCATCCATAAGCCAGAATATGATAAATGACACTTTAGTGATAACAACTAATTGCTAGGACAGGAATCCGCAGTTGAATTTACCTAGATGTAAGTGGGACAGAATTAATAACTACATCATAATTCATGACCGCACCTCCAGAGATAAGCTTAAATATGTGACCATACAAGCACATTAGTGGTCCATTTCACAGCCTTTCCTCATTCCACCAAAAAACAACAAATTAAAATGGAAGAAATTCTTAACCTCAATAATCACAGTGGCTGACCTTTAGAGAAGTTCAAAGTGCGACTAATATCTTGGGAACCGGTTTGCCTACATCTAAACAATCAACTTAAGATAATAAAGAGACACCTTTGGGCATCAGATTCTGATTATTCTTTCCCACCAGGCATCATCTCACTACTGGGAATTAATTATCCTATCTTATGGCCACAGCTGGTTCTGATGCCAGACTTTGTAAATGAGAAAAGGTTTTATCAAGGCTAGCAGTGGGCAAGTTGAAAGGAATCCACATTGCTAGAGTACGTCAATTCAATGGCACAGGCAGGAGTTGTAACCCCTCCTTATCAAGAGGAGTGAAAGAGTAAGAGTACTAAATATTGCACATGGGTAATATGTCATGGATAGGTATGATAAACAAGGCTCAATAAATGCCAACAGAAGTAGTTCAACAGCGTTCCCCCCTTCCCCCAAACAAAACCATAAAAAAAGAACAAGAGACCAAACCAAACAAAAAAGTTGCCAAATGGTAGGGAGAAGAAAAGGGTCACAAACTTGAATGAAAGTGAGGCTACTTCAGTGGTCAAAGTATGAATTTGGTCCCTCTACTCTAATTTTGATGAATTTAATCATATACTTTAATAAAAAGTAGATTCAAGGACAATTGATAACAGTATTAAAAAACTTCTGCAATTAAATTCAACTCTGTGGCTTTTTTTTTATGACATAATATGCTAGCCTGAACTTTTTTTTTACCATGGCACACATTAGTATGAAAAGAAAACTTTATTTTTAATAAAAATATACTGAAAATTGTTTTTTTTTAGAATTTAAAAACTATTAATTATTACTTAATTAAAATAAATGAGGTCTTTTAGACTTATACATGTCACCTAGCCAAAAAATTGATCTAACTCAACATGTCGAGTAATCACTAAACTTCATTCCATCCAAATTAAAGGAAAAATCTTAATATCGTTTTCAAATTGTCCTTATATCCACTTTTAATAGAAGCGCACAGACTAAATTCATTAAAATTGGAGTAGATGGACTAAAACATCAAGATTGAGATAATAGGAGGGGCCAAATTCAGACATTAACCCTACTTCAGCTGTATAGCTAAGTATTGGGGTTGACTCATTTCAAAAGGCTAAAGACCTTTTAAGTTGGAATCTTATGAAGGAAAAATAAGCACATTCTTCCTTTTCAAGGAAAAGTAGTGTTATTCCCCCAATTTCTTTTTTATAAGCTCATTCTCATTCCTGCAAAGTTGCTATCCCACAGGATATGTCATGATACATTAATTTTCAGCAATCTTTTTCACTAAACTCTTACCTGATAAAGTTATGATTGTGATCACAATAAAATCATAAAATCAAAAGCATATCACTATGTTTCTTTATATCATCAACATCACATTCTCCTCCCACCAAAAAAAAAAGATACATTATTCGAACATAAATGGAAACAAAGATCCTTTTCAATAGAAACATAATGCAGGTAAAAGAATACCAAAGAAACAGATAGAACTTACAGTAATAATATTGGGATGCCTCAAATGAAAAAGCAAAGCCACCTCAGAAATGAACTGCCTCTCTAGAAAGTTAGCCAAATTCTCATCCTCCTCAGGCTGGCTTATAATTTTAATTGCCACATCTCTTTGCTTATATATCCCTCTGTAAATCCTACTATGTCTACCTGAAGCAAACTTGTTGCCAATAAACAACTGTGACATGTCAGCACTCCATTCTTCTTCTCCCTCTCCCTTAATCTCAGCACCAGAGGAAACCAAATACTTGGACCAAGAAACTGCTCTTTTGTATTCTCCAAGTGAAAGCCTCCTCTCTGACCTAGCATTGTTTGAGATTTGCTTAAACCAGTAAAAATTCTTCATGGATTATCACTAAAACTCAAAGAAAATCATCAAATCAACCCAATGTAGAACCTTGAAGAAAAAAACACCACCCAGATTTCGTGGTGTTTGAGTTAAATGTGAGCCAAATATTTGAAGTTTTGAACTTGGAAATTTAATGAAGGTTTCTCACCCAGCTACATTTCGGAAATGTCATAAATTATGGGTTATGCAAATATATAATTCAAAGCACAAGTATCATAATTTGAATTAAATCCTTATACTTTGAAAAAGAAAAACTTGACAATAGTAAACAAAAGTTTTGTAGCTAAAAAATGAAGCTTTTTTCCTCTCTTTGTTTTCTTGAAGATGATAAAGCAACCCCTTTTTCTGTTCTTACACGATCTTGAAGATGATAAAGCAACACCTTTTTCTGTTCTTACAGAATCTCAAAGCCTTAGCTCAAAAATCGAACGATAAGAGCAAGGAGAGAAGGCAGAACCCACCAGCTGGAAATTTCCCTCTTTTTTTATATATATTTTTTTTATTTTAAGAAAACTAAACCAATAGTAGTTGATTTGTTGACATACCAAAGGTTAAAGCTAATTTTAAAATGGTAGGCATAGAGAAAACTGAAAAGACCCTGAAAATTATTTTGGGGTGGAAAGCTTTTCTCAGGGCTTCAAAGCTTCAAAAAAAGCTAAGAGAGAAAGAGTAAAGAAAAGAAAGAGTCGGTTGGGTTGTCGTTGTTGTTGTTGTTGTTTATGGTGTGCAGTGAAAGCATATGCAGAGAGCTGAGGCTCAGCTGGCTGTTTTTTTTTTTTCTTTTCTTTTTTCTTTTCCCTTTCTCAAAGTAACCCAAAAATATAAAAAGAAAAAGAAAAACTACTACTGCTAGTAAAAATAAAATAAGAAAAAAATCCTTTTTTTTTTTTTGTCTGTGTGAAGACTGAAGACTGAAGAGTCAGTAAAGAGATGAGCTTAGCTTAGCTATGCCTATGCTTCAGCTTACTACTGGTATAAGACTGACTAGTTGAACATAGATAACGTGCGAAAATTCACTTCTGAGGAACAATCTGGGTCTTCCTGGATTATGACTTCTTCTGCCCATTCATTCTCTTTTCTCCTTTGCCCCCTCTTTCCTTTCTTATTATCTTCCCTGCCACTTTTGTTTACTTTTTCTTTTTTTTGCTTCCTACTGCCTGCGTATTTGTAATATATTTTTTTTATTTAAATACTTATATAATCTCTGTATTATAATAAAAAGAATAATTTAATTTTTTTATTGTAAAAATAAATAATTTAGTTTTATACAATTAAAATAAGTACAAATAAGTAAAATTGATAACAATTTTAATGAAAAATCGTTAAAATGCTGATGTGAACTCATAAAATCTAACAGAATTAATGATTTGAAATAAAATATGACTCAAAATATATCTAAATCTGTTAGCTTTTACGAGTCAACGTTAGCATTTTAACGGTTTTTCATTAAAATCGTTATTAATTTTACTTATTTGCACATATTTCAATTATACAGTGATTAAATTACTCATTTTTACCGTACAGAAATTAATTTACTTTTTTTATTACAGTATAGGGACTGTGTGTACTAAAATCTATATTTTTTTGTTATAATTATATTTAAAGTATTTATATTAATAATTAATATTATATAAATTTTAATATATTTATATATTCGTATTGTGTTTAAATTATTTTTTATATTATATTATAATTATTTTTTTATATTATATGATCATACCATATTCAGCATCATAAAATTTATTGCCTAGCTTAAATTTTAATTGCCTATACTGTCTCTTCCCATCATCCAACCCCAATTTTTCTTCACAAACCAATTTAAGTATATTTTTTGTCATTAAATATTAATTTAATAAACAAACTAAAAAAACCAATCGAGTTAGCACTATAAATAATGAAAACATATTGCTTCCCATAGTAATCAAACTCGGTCGGTATAAGGAGATAATTAAAAAATTGAATCGGATAGATTAAAACTAAAATTGATATTTGGATATAAAATTAAATTCTCAACAAACCGGTTAAGAACTTATTTAATAGGTAAAAAGGGGATTAAATAAACATTTAAACAATTTTAAGATTTATTTTATTGTTTTATTATTCAAAAAAAAAATATAAGTTATGATATTTAAATTTTTAATCTTTTTATAATTTATATTAAAGATTACGCTACTAAATTAAATGCATATTTTATTAATATTTATTCAATAATAAAATCATGTATTTAATATTATAATTTTTTTTATTCCAATCAAATGTTTGATTCGATTAGATCAATCGATAGGAAATCAAAATTCGCATCAACTCAACAACTTCCGTTCCAATTTCAAAAAAATTGAAATAAGGTATGCAATTATCAAGTCAATGACTGAACAATATATCAAATTTTTATTTTTCTATATTTCAGTAATATTTTTAAGAATATAGAAAAATGTAACAATTGACTATAAAGCCTAATTTTTATTCCAATTGAGATTAAGATTCAAATCCTAAAAATGTTGCTTAAATGTTTAAATATGAGTATAATCGGGTCAAGACCAATTTAACCGTTTGGATCAATAGAACTAGTGTAGAGTATATCCAAAAAAATTCACAGATTTGACCAAAATGGATCGGATTATTTGGTTTCCCAATCCAATCTCATGGTCCAATATGTGGCCGACTTTAGTAACTATATATTTAATGTTTAAATATGACATATGAGTTAAAACGGGTCAATACCAATCTCATGGTCCAATATAAGTATATGATATTTCGTGTTTATGTTTTAAGTTTTGTATTTTTTTTCGTATCAATCATACAAATATAAATATAATAAAAATTATTAAATATATTAAAATTTTAAAATTAATATGATACGTATATTAAATATGTTATGTTAATCATATTTAAATGTATCATGTTTATTATATTATTTTTATATTTATTAAATATTTCATGTCCGTATCGTATTTTTATATCGTGTCAAAAACTATATATATATTTCATATAAAAAGTAATGAATGGAAATATATTATTTGTTACATAAAGAATGTAACTATGACAGTCATAAAATGTGTGAAGTTTTAAAACTTAAAAAATAGTCTCTAAAATAATAGAACTTGCTTCATAATATATTCTTTTTGCTATAGAAAGAAATACAAGTGTTATTCATAAAAAGTTTTTAAAAAACAATTAAATATATAAATATCGATAAAAACCAGCATACTTAAAATTAGACCTATTTTTGGATCGGGTCGGGCCGCGGTTCTAATTTATTTTTTTTATTTCTCTATCCATGCCTGGGTCGACCTGCAGGCCTGGATGAACAGTAAGTTTTATATAAAAAATATTTTTTATTATTAAATTTTTAAAAATTTTATTATTTTAATATGTGAACAGTAATTCGAAACAGACCGATCTGATCCTAAATATTCTTACTCAGATCCGGCTTAATACGGATTAGATCTGTCGGGCCGGACAGCTCGTCCGACCGTTAGCAGGTCTATTAAAATGTACAAAGAACTTGGACTAAATTCGTTTGTATACTTTATATATGAATCTGGACTCAAAAATGTCTTTTTTTTCTTAACATGTTTTGATATAAAAAGAATAGATGATTATCTTATAAATATATAATAAATTTTTTAAACTCCACCATACATATTTAAATAATTGACACTTATTTTGTCTAAGAAATTTGCGTTTAATTACATTAAGATTAGTATGTCTATAACTCTTGTTTACTAGTAAGAAAGTAAAAGGAAATAGCAATACTTTTTCCTTTTTTTTTTCTTTATTTTGTAATATTATCCACCACTTTATATCTTCTACCTCACAAATCATGTCATAGAGTTGGTAAAACTTATCAAAACTGAAAATTTCTTCCATTCAAATTTATATTCGATTTAAAAAAATATATAATTCAAACTCCAAACGTCTTAAATTTGAATTATCTTAAATGTGAAAAGATTTAATTTAAAATTAAATTAATTTAATTTTAAAATTCAATAATCTAGATTCAAACTCAAATAATCTAAATGTGAAATTCAAAAAACCTAAACCTAAATCTAAAATAACATAAATCTAAAACAACCTTATCCAAATTCGACTTAGGATTAGTTTAACATTGCTGTTGGAAAAAGTTTGGGTTAAAAAAAGTGTGTTTAAAAAGTGTGGTGAAAAAATGTAGTTTAAAAACTTTTAAGTGTTTATCATTGCTGTGAAAACGTGTTATGGGGAATTGAAATGTAAAAGATAAATATATTTAAAATAATAAAAGTGTACATATATGAAAATAATAAAATTATTTTATTCAAAAGTCAGTTTTTAAATCCTAAAAACTATATTTTTTGACTTTGTAAACCAAAATTTTAACAACAAAAACTAATTTTTTTTACCTAAAATAACTTTTGACCTTAAAAATTGTGTCAAAAATAATGTTAAATAAGATTTAATCTGTCCAAGAATTTTTTTTTCCCACAAAAAAATTAATGCTACAAACATCCAAACCAGGGATTGTATGGTAAAGTAGGTTCCAAACATAAGAACGGATAATAACGTCATTTCGTACACCAAAAGGGACAAAAAACTCAAAAAAGGCTTAGGTGAAGTTTGGTTTGGAAAATTTAATATTATTATCCTAAATCTTTGTTTTCGTCATAATAATATTATCTCATCCTATTAAAAAATATTTTCGAAACTAGAGAATTTTACATGCAATGTCAATATTCGATCATATTGGGATAATTACAAACTCATCTTTCTTTAAAGTTATGTTATAAACCATGGATAATGTAATTTTTATCATATTTATGCTCTTACTAATTTATCTTTTTGTTTGATATTACTCTTGCTTTTGAATAGAACTACAAACGGTTTTTTTATCAGAATATAACTAAAAAAAAATTATTTATTAAAATATCATTGTTTTCAAATTAATTCTCAAAATTCGTTTGTTTTAAAACTAGTTGGGAAATCGCCATCCCCCATGGCGATTTTCCAGCGTCAAATTTTCAAAATTTTCATAAAACACCAATAGAAATCGCCATGGGAGTGGTGATTTTCCTTGGTGGTATATATTTTTTTACTTAAATTAAAAAAAAATTACAAATTTGTTTTTAAAATTTGTATTTTAATTTTAAAAATTGTAAATTAAATAAAAAAATTATAATAAATTTTTTAAAAAAAAAAATTAAAAGTTCAACGGTATATTTTTTATTTAAATTTTATAAAACTTTTTTTTTTAATTTTTTAGTTAAATTTTACTATATAACCTTTTAAAACAAAGAAATAAAAATAATAAAAATCAAAATTAAATTTTTTTGAAGGCAACGGTAACTTGACCGTTGCCTTCAAAATTCCTTCCCCTCCCCTCCCCTCCCCCCACACACACCACTCTTCTATAAATAACCCCTCTCATTTTTTACAATTTATATTTATTTTCTTTCTTCTTTTTACAATCAATTTTTTTTTCTACCAACAATTTTTTTCTACAACAATATTTAAAAATGGCTTCATCATCACTATTGAGGTTGCAAGAAAATCACATATCCGAGGTTATATTTAAAGAGGTAAGTAAATTGCTGTAATATTATTTGTATTACATTATCAATTTTTAGTAATTTTTTAATTATTATTAATTTGTAAATTTATAATTTATAATTTTATATATTTTTAATGTTTTAATTATTATAGTTTTATCATTTTTTAATTAGTATTGTTTTTTCATTTTATAATTTTATAATTATTTACTTTTTATATTGTTTAATTTTTTATTATTATAGTTTTTTAATTTTTTAATTATTATTGTTTTTTCATTTTATAGTTTTATATAAGTTTAATTTTTATATTATATATTTTTTTATTATTATAGTTTTATAATTTTTTAATTATTATTGTTTTTTCATTTTATAGTTATTTTATTTTTATATTATTTAATTATTTAATAATTATATAAATAATTTTAAAATTTTATATTATTATTGTTTTGTTATTTTATTTTATTTTATAGTTTTAGATTTTTTTATATTTTTATATTGTTTAATTTTTTAATTATTATAGTTTTATAATTATTATAGTTTTATAATATATTATTTAATTTAATTTAATTAATTATCAACAGGATACTTGTCGCGTGTTACGTTCAAGGAAATTTACATTGGAGGACCCACATCCATCTATTATCGACCACTTAAGAAGAGCCGGATTTTATCACGCAACTCAAATTCGACGATTTTTTATACAACCCGACTTAATCAGTGCGTTGATCGAACGATGGAGACCCGAGACGCACACTTTTTATTTTCCATTTGGTGAATGCACGGTAACTCTAGAAGATGTTACGCTTCAACTTGGACTTCTGGTCCATGGCGATGCAGTTACAGGAGGAAGCTTGCTAGATTGAAATGAAGAGTGTCAAAATCTATTGGGCTCGGTACCTCCAGATGAGTATATATCTAGCTCAACGGTGAGACTAAATTGGTTGAAATCCTTTCAAAATCTTCCATTACACGCAACTGAAGAACAGATACAATATGCTGCTAGAGCATATATTTTACGTTTGATTGGAGGATTACTGATGCCTGACAAATCGAGCAGTCGGGTACATTTAATGTATCTTCCATTACTACGTGATTTAGAGCATTTGGCAAATTATAGTTGGGGTTCTGCGTGTTTGGCGGTTTTGTATAGAGAACTGTGCCCGGCTATAGTTCCAAAAAGCCATGACATAGGTGGATGTTTAGTGCTTCTACAATCATGGGCTTGGTATCAGCTGTCATTTCTTGCTCTGCGCGTGGATGTTTCGGCTGTATACCCCCTTGCAAGCAGGTAATAATCTTTACTATTTTATTAATTTTGTACGAACTTATATTTTTATAGGTCTATTAAGATTTTATATGCATTTTAACAGGTGGAGTAGGAGTAGAGATTTTACCGAGACTCTAACCGACCTTGCAAGTATAAGATTGCGACTAGATCAAGTAGGATATGATAAGGTAAATATTTCGATTGTTACATTCAAGTATTTTTCTATTTAATCCATATGAAACTAATAATTTGTAATAATTATTATCAGTTTCTGTGGATGCCATATTCCTCAAGTGAAATTATGGCATGCCTCCCATCGGATGCCTACAATATTGTAATATATGGAAAGCAAACACAGCATTGATATGCCTTTCATATGTAGAGTGACACCAAACTGACAGGGTGTTGCGACAATTTGGGATGCAACAACCAATTCCTACAGCCCCGGTGAACCTGGATAAGCTTCACAAGATCGACATGCGTGGTCGTCATGAGGAATTTTGGCCTGCGAAGCATGAACATTGGATCCATTGGTGGAATATACGTTGTCAACGAATTTCGACAGGTTATCCGATTGTTGGTAATAATTTCAACCCATCTGATGATTACATAGGATGGTATAAAAATGAAGGTCGGTCTTTTTGTTTGTCCACCCGGTGTATAAGGATGTTAGGAGTATGCCATTTACTAGACAAACTTCAACTCCAGTTCCTCCTACACAGGATATGGAAGCTCCTAGACCTAGCCGACAACGTGGACGGACGCGTCAACCGGCCTCATCGGAGTTCACAGCACCGAGGATGTCATTTAGTCATCTTGAACCTGAACGGGATCATGGAGTACCATCCAGTCATCGTTATACCGTCAGTCACCCCGAATATGACGTTGATGAGTGTTACTGACCATCACCGCCAATGAAGAGGTTAAATGACCAGTTCCCCATCCTAAGTCCAAGTTCAGCATATCTAACATCAATGTATCAGTTTGAAACCCCTGCGTCAGCATTTGATGGTACATCATTTTTGGATCCATCTAGTAGTCAGGTTCCTGTTATGGGTGAACTAGGTGTTGGCTCCTCCAGCAGTGGGTTTCAAATTTTTGATACAGAAGAAATGACTGATTACATACAACCGAAACCAGTGACGGTTACAGCAGGAGGTCGTGGTCGACCGTGAATACGTGCCACTGACGAGGTTGAACGACGGTGTCCAACCACCACGCACTAGGAGAGCTCGACACTGTTGCTCTACACCACACAATGATTATAATAAATGTACTTTTATCAATATAACGAGAATAATGTATTTTAAATTTGTAATATATAAATTTATATGTTTTGCATTTCATGTTATTTATTTTAAATTTATTGGGAAATTAATTGTTATTTTTAATTTTTTTATTCAGCATATCTAACTAAAATGTTAATGTTGTTATTTAATTTATAAAAATGTAATAAAATATATTATTCAATATATTATTATAAAATTTCTTAATTTTATATAAAATAATAATCCAAATTACATGATAAGTAGAAAAAAAACTTGCATAACATTTTTCCTTAATGGAAAAATATGTAAATATTACAGGTTATGAAAACATGTAATTCTTTTATTGTTGATGCGAACTCTCCCCCGATGTGCCAGATTGATGCGGACATTTTCGATGGTTATGACTTTCATTTTTGCATAATCCACAACGTTTTGGTTGGCCTTTCTCCTTGAGGTCCATTTCATTATGAATACGACTTGATTTTGGCCGACCATGTGGATTTCTCCGCATTTCTTGATTGGGACACACTTCTGGACCATCATATTGAGGCCAATAACCTTCATTTCCAACTGTTTCGAACTCATGTCTATAAACATTCAATATAGTTTTCAGTCTATAGACATTGTCCACATATTGCATGCAATTTACATGGACATGTGCACAAGCAGCAACTACATGTGAACAAGGGAACCTTTGTGCTTGAAACTTTCCACAGTCACACCACATGTCACTAAGCTTGACTTTGTACTTCATTGCAGAAACACCCTCTTGTGGATCAACTAACTCTTCAATAAGAAAAAATTGATTTGCTCGCGTAAAATTACGAACAAAGTGGGAGTTAGCTTTCCTGCGATTTTCTTGCATAGTCTGTGTGACTGTTTCACAGTATGTGTGCCCTCCCTCCATCATTGCAATTTTCTTTTTCCCCATCCTAACAAAAAGTGCAGCCAACCTATAATATGTTGATTGCACTAAAGCAATAATGGGAATATGACGCGTTCCCTTCAACACCGAATTGATAGATTCAGCTAGGTTGGTTGTCATATGGCCATAACGTCTTCCTTGATCATATGATTGGGCCCACTTCTCCTTGGGGATCCTATCAAGCCAATTAGCCGCTTTGCATTTTCTCCACGAAGATTCTCATACATGAAATGAAAATTCGGTCGCCTCAACTCGTATCCTAATAAAATTAAAAACAAAAGACTTGTGAATTTCAGTATTATTTTATATACTGAAGGAAATATAAGAGATAAAATAACTATGATTCGATTCCATACCCATGTTAACAATGTGTCGACGCAATTCCTTATTGTTAAACTTCTTCATAAAGTTAGCTGCAATGTGTCGAATGTAGTACACTGAATATGCATGTAGAGGATTCCATCCACTACCATCGCGTCTAATCACAGCTTTGATGGCTTCATGTCGATCAGACATCAAGCATATGCCAGGCTGTTTTGTCACATGTCTACACAAATTAGTGAGAAAGAATGACCAAGCCTCTGTTGTCTCACCCTCCACAATGGCAAAGGCAATTGGCAATATGTTTCGGTTGCCATATTGTGCAATAGCTAACAATAATGTTCCTTTGTATTTTCCATATAAGAAAGTACCCTCTATTTGCACAATAGGTTTACAATACGGATACCCTTCAATGCACGACTTAAATATCCAAAATAGTCGATGGAATATTCTCTTACCCTGGACCAGTCGATCACCGTGATATGCATGTACCGTTTGCAATTCAATAATTGTACCAGGCACGAAATGTTGCATTGCACCTGACCATTTAGGTAGCTCATTGTACGATCTTTCCCAATCGCTAAAAACTCGAACAATTGCCTTTTGCTTTGCTTTCCACGTTTTCTTATAGGAGGTGATGTATCCATACCGGATTCGCATCTCAGCGATCAAAACTGAAACGGAGATCTCCGAATTTGCTTGGACCAATGACAGAATGCATGAACAGATCATGTTAGAATCTAACTTGCAGTGATCTTGTGAAATCCTCCCTGATGTGCAAGTATGAGGCCCTTCATATTTTCTAATCTCCCATGCCTGTTTCTTCTTCATAAAAGTTGCCCTTATTCTCCAATTGCACCCTTTCCCATACATTAGAAATTTGGCATAATATTTGGTCCGCTCAGATTCAATTACTCTGTAATCTACAGAGTTTTTGATGTTATAGTGCTTAATAGCTGAAAGCATAGTCTCTTTCGTTGGAAATTGTAACCCAACATACAGATCAACTGCAGATGGATCAAATGTCAGAGACGTAGCTAATGTATGAGCATACTCAAGAAATTCTGGCACTTGCATTGCCTCCAGATCCAGGGTATGCATATGGGATGCAGCCTTATATGGGGGAAGATCTCCATGAGTGTTGATCTCAGCAGGGACGACGTCTGGGTCAGAATCACTGTTGTCATCACTTGCGAATTCAGCATCCTCTTCCTGCTCACTAAAGTCACCAACATATTCACCATGGACTCCACGTGGCGGAACAGGACCAACACCAGCTGGCTCATCTTCGAGGGTAGTAGGAATTGTTTGTGAGACTAATGAATTATGAAACGTTGTAGCTTGAGATAGCGGAACGACTTCTTCTGTGGGAACATCGTATGTAGTGTGAATATAGAACGACCCAGAATCATCATCTTCTATGGGAAAGTTTTCTGTAGTGCGAACATTTGAAGGCCCACAATCATTGTGAACATCCTCTATGTAAGCATATAACTCAAGTACACCAACATTTGCAAATGTCTCATGAGCATAAAACATGCATCTAACATCATCATCATGTGGAAATGTTCTATATCGGACACATCCTTCACCAATAGAAAGAGGATGCCTATACTTAATCTCTAAAACTCTTTTTTTATTTTTATTTCCAGCTTTAATTTTTGTATGAATTTACAGCTTCAGTTCCTCTAATGTGACTTCTTCTTCAACACGAAAACTTTTAGGATGTTCACAATCAAAGGTAGCACCTTCGTCAGTATTATGAATTTGGCCATTATAGTAGACCAATGCAATCACTCTATTGCTCATGTTGTGTAGTAATGAAACTAAGAAGGATGAGAATGGAGATATTATCACTCGGCAAAAGAAAGAAGAAATATAGAAGGATGAGAATGAGGAGGTATTAGCACTCAGAAAAAATCTGATTGAAAAACTAGTGTAGGGGGTATTGTAAACCTTCATCAGTATTATGAATTTATAATGGTTCATTATGTTGTACCGGTTGACAAATCCCATCCTTTGTACATGATGGAATCTGATTCTCATTTTCTGGCTAGGGTTAATTGACTGAAAAACCGATAACTCATTCAATGCAAAAACTGATGACAAATCCCATCCTTTGTACCGGACTGTCCAATAGTCCCATCCATTGCAGAAGGAATCCAATTCCAATATTTTCTGCAGCATTTGATTCACTGAAAAATAGCAAAAACCTATCCCTTACCCTAAATCATTAGTCCTATCCATTGCAGAAAGAATCTAATTCCAATATTTTCTGCAGCATTTGATTGACTGGAAAATAGTTGAAACCTATCCCTTACCCTAACTTATTAGTCCCATCCATTGCAGAAGGAATCCAATTACAATATTTTCTGCAGCATTTGATTGACTGAAAAATAGCTGAAACCTATCCCTAACCCTAAATCATTAGTCTCATCCATTGCAGAAGGAATCCAATTCTAATATTTTCTACACCATTTGATTGATTGAAAAATAGCTGAAACTTATCCCTAACCCTAAATCATTAGTCCCATCCATTGCAGAAGGAATCCAATTCCAATATTTTCTGTAACATTTTATTGACTGGAAAATAGCTGAAACCCTAACCCTAAATCTGGTCAATACTCCCATCCATTGCATAAGGAATCCAATTCCAATATTTTCTGCAGGATTTGATTAACTGAAAAATAGCTGAAACCCTAACCCTAAATCATTAGTCCCATCCATTGTAGAAGGAATCCAATTCCAATATTTTCTATAGCATAAAATTAAAATAATAATAAAAATTTAATTTTATATAAAATTCAAATAAGAAATTAATTTAATTTTATATAAAATTCAAATAAGAAATTAATTTAATTTTATATAAAATTCAAATAAGAAATTAATTTAATTTTTATATAAAATTTAAATAAGAAATCAAAATTTAATTTATATAAAATTTAAATAAGAAATACATTTTTTAAAATAAAATTGTATTTTATATAAAATTTAAATAAGATTTTTTTTTTATAATTTTAATAAGAAATAAAATTTTTATAAAATTAAAATAATAAATTTTATTTTAATTTTTATAAAATAAAAATAAAATTAGATTTTTTATAAAATTAAAAAATTAAATAAATTATAAAATTTTAGTATATATATTTTAAAAAAATTAAAACAATTGAAGATAAATTTTTTTATACCTGTTTGTTACAGATCTCACATATAAAATTTAAATAAGAAATTAAAATTTTTATTTATATAAAATTTAAATAAGAAATAAATTTTTTTATATAAAAATTTAATAAGAAATATAATTTTCTTTTTAAAATTTTAGTAAGAAATAAAATTTTATTTTTTATAAAATTTTAATAATAAATTAAATTTTATTTTTTAAAAAATTAAAAAATTTTAATATATATTAAAAAAAAAAACCAAGATTATTTTTTATTTAATTTACAATTTTTAAAATTAAAATACAAATTTTTAAAACAAATTTGCAATTTTTTTTTTTTAAATTTAAGTAAAAAAAATACCACTAAGGGAAATCGCCACTCCCCATGGCAATTTTCCTTGGTGTTTTTTAAAAATTTTGAAAATTTTACGTTGAAAAATTACCATGGGGGATGGTGATTTTTCAGCTAGTTTTAAAACAAGCGGATTTTAAAAATTAATCTGAAAACAACGGTATTTTGGTAAATAATTTTTTTTAACTATATTCTGATAAAAAAATCACTACAAACCCATACAAGTGAAAAAGATTGATCCTTTTAATGAGAGGGTTGATCCATAAGCTTTGCAATCAAGGGGATTATTTTATTATTGAAAATGATTGATCTTTTTACAAGAGAATTAATCTCAATGAGCTTTGCAACCAAATGAGACTTATTCTGTTTGAGAAATGATCAATCCCTTCTAAACTGGGGATTAATCTCTTTATCCAAATTTAGCAAATTTACAAAATTTTGCATAAGGTTGATTTTGTCTAAAATTATTTTGTTGTTGGTAAATAAAAGATTAATTATAAATTTTTTATTGAAATTGACACTTTTGATTATTTTTTATATTGACAAATGATCTGTTACCTTAAAAAATATTTTAATTGTAAATTTAAACTACTTCTTATGTAGGATAAAAATTTTTATTCCATGTAATTGGCTTGTTATTATAATGGATACTTTAGTTCTTATTTTAACATATTTGTATGATTTATATTAAAATTATGGATTATTATCCTATTATGCAACACAAATTATTATTTTGGTATAATGTGGTGATATAAATTCTTTGATAACAACATATTATTTTAATTCTTTTTTTATATCTAAATATGTGTAATTTTATATAAAGTTACATGTATATGGATTCAAGTTATGAATTGTTAATGTTATAAGGTATTTTAATAATTTAACCATTTAAAATTGTTATATTTTTTGTCAATCAAATATAATAATATTTTATGCAAAACAGATGAATCAAAAGCATACATGATATAATATTAAAAATATATTTTGATAATTTTATAAATAAAAAATTTATTACCAAAAAGTAATGTACTAAAACGTCCGTTAAAGGTTGGACACGACGTTACAACTTACAATGCAAAACAAAGAACAAGAAATTGAAGATAAGGCAATAAACAATTCAAGGCAAAAAATAAAGGTAGATATTTTTAATTTTATAAGCGAAATTTATATATTTTTATAATTTTTATATGATTTTTATTTTTATAAATTAATCATCGGATTTAATAATATAATTGTATTTTTTGTGCACGTAAAATTTTGAAACGATCCAATATTTTTATCATATCGATCGAGAATATTATATTTTTTAATATATATTAACGGTCGAAAGTTTTTTTTACGTTGGAACGAATAGTTAAATATTTTTAATTTACTCGAAATTCGATATGCATGATTTTCTCGAATAAAACACGAAATATGACAATGAAATTAAAAAAATATAAATCGTAAAAAAAAATTACGAAAATGTGCAAATTTCGTTTGTGAAATTAAAAATATTCATCATTAACGTACAAAATAATAATCTAAAAAAAAATATATAAATAAATAAATAAAGGGGGAGAGAGCAATGAAAAGAGGGGCCCAGTCTTCCGTGGATGTGTCGGACATTTGCCGTATTGGTATGGTCCTCTTCCGTATACGGTCCTCCCTTTCTTTACTTTTTTATTTTTTATTATTATTTTTCTTGATTTTAGTGCCTCTCTTTTTATTTACTTCTTGTTGTTGTTTTAAGTTTTAAGGCCCACACACCGCTGTTGGAAAACGCGTGGCAGAAGGTCCTCCAGGAAGGACATTCTGGGGCTGGGCTGCCATTAACTAGCTGGGTTTGGGTTGGCATACCCACTGCTCAGCCGGCAATATTGGGACAATCTTCCTATTGCCTTCCTTCTTTGCTTCCCTTGCCTTGCTGGATCTAACCTGTTAATCTCTATTTTATTTATTTATTTAGTTAATTTTCGATGACATTTTTATTTTTTGGATTTTATAAATGCCCACTTCTTTCTTAAGGAGAAGTTTGATGTCTTCCCATCTCATAATAATAATAATAATAATAATAATAATAATAATAATATAATGGAAATGTGATTCTTGAAAATAAATTATTGAAAAGATAACATTAAAGTGTTTGGTACACATAAGAATTAAGAAAGTGATGATTAAAATTTTGAAAAAAATTATATTGACACATTTAATTCATTAAACAGTTTACTGAGAATATGATGATAATTTTTCAAATTATCTTTATCAATTAACTTTTTAGATTTTATAAATATTATTATAATATATATATATTTTTTTATATATATATATTATAATCATTATATTTGAATTTGAACTTTTCCTTAGTAAGCTATGTACATGATTTAAAAAAAAAATATTAATTAACTTTTTTTTTTTTTAGATTTATATGGTAATAATTTAAGTTTTTAATCAATTTTTTGAAGAGATGTTTTTATTTTAAATTTATTTGTGATTAAAATATAAAAAGAAAGACATTCTAAAAATTTTGAACGAAATAATTTTTATTTTCAAAATTCAATTAATAAAATATTTTAAAAATAAAGTTTATGTAATTAAATTTAAAAATAAATAAAATTTATGTAATTAAACTTAAAAATAAAAATTAATTTTGCTAGCCTTCTTCTTTCTTACATTCAAGATTTTTTAATTAATTGTTAATTAATATGACTTATTATTTTTTTGATAAGATTTTAAAAGGATAATTTTGTCTCAAAATTTTATTTTAACTTTCTCATAACATGGGAAAGTAACTTTACCAATTTTTAGGAAGAAAAAACATTTTCATGATTCATGATAATCTAATGCCCATGGAAAAACTATATTCCCAAGAATGTATCATACCAAACAAGAAAATTTGCTTTCCATCAATTAAATTTTCAGGAATGTGAGCACATTCCATCATACCCAATCAAAATTAAATTCTTTGCTAAAAAATGCAATTTTTTTTAGTATGAACTAATTTCTTGACACGAATAATTATTATATATTTTGCAATTAATTATTTTGATATGATTTATTACATTTTAAATTTTAAGAAAATTATTATGTCTAAATTAATTACATTGTATTCAATCTTAAATATTCATATCCTTTAATTTGATTATAGAGGTATTCAAGAGTTGAGCCACTAGTTCAATGCCAAAAGTTCGTCTAATATTTGAGAGAATTTGAAAGTTGAGACCTGTTTAAAAATGGATCCAGCCTTAACTCCAATATTTAAGATCTGAACTCGACTTGTTTCGGTCTGAAAATTATATAATATATATTATATAAAGATAAATATATATATTTTAGTGCAAACTTTAAAAAATATGTTAAGTTACTCATATTTTTAAATTTAATAAAAAATACTAAAGATTAAATAAAAATATTATATATTTTTTAAAAAATTATTTGAGCAAATTTGGATTGCACCATTTATTATTCAATTGAATTTAGACAAATTTAAGACCCTAATAATTAAGTCGAGTCTGACTTGGACAAGCATTTATCATATTATTTTCATGTCTAGACTCGATCCAAACTTAGCCACGTCCAGTCTAGCAATTCAAATTTAAAAGTCAAAACTTAATTGAAACTAAATAAATTACAAATACTCGTTTTTCTTTTATGTGCAAATATATTGAAATGTCCGTATTTAAAACATTAACCACTCTTCCGTCTCTTATGCGCAATATGTTTGGATAGATGTTAGTAAAGGAAAGAAAAGGAAGGATTTTTAAAAGAAAAGAAAGCATGCATCTTTCTTTTGTTTGAATAATTAAAATGTATTAGGGAAAGGAAAAGAAAAAAATGTTAGCCTCCATCATTTGGTTAAAGTGTGAAAAGAAAAGGAAAAGATACATTTTCAATTATGCCCTTTCTTTATAATTAAAATTACAATATAAATATTACAAATTAAATAATAAAAATAAAATAAACATTACATTAAAAATATGAATGTAATATAAAATATATATATATATAATAAAAAAAATTGTTATAATTTTTAATGTCAATTACGTGAAGTATATAAGTCTAAAAATGAAAAAAAATTATTCTTTATAATATTGCTTGTAATTTGATGAATATAGAATGGGCAATATGGATATTTTATATTAATTCTTTTTTTTTTACTTTTCTTTCCCTTTCTTTTCTACCGATTTGGGATTTAAAAAAAAAGAATATTTTAAGGGAAAGTGAGGGGTGCTCTGCTCAACTCCCATCACTTTTCTTTATATAATTTATTTTTATACAAACAAGAAAAAACAAATTTTTTTCCCATTCTTCCTTACTTTATTTTCCTTTCTCTCCCTCTATCTCAATCCAAAGGCTAAAAAAATGATTTTTAATAGTTTTTTGTAAGATCTATAACTTTTTTTTTTGGGTCTATCATCATGTTTTCCTTTATGTTGTTATCTTCTGATTCTATTACTTTTATAAAATTTAAACACTTGTGAAATGAAAAGGGGAGCATGTGAATTTGTACTATTTAGGATGTGTTTGGAATGTAGCAATCATTGCAAGTGCACAAAAAGTATATTTGGATAGCACCTTGCGATGTATTTATTTTAAAAAAATGTTAACCAATATCATTAGACACTAGTTAAGATGATATATATATATATATATAGAAGTATAATTAATACATTTTTTTTTTGGAATTTAGTAAAAATAATGTATTAAATGATTTTTTTTTGACATTATAAATGAATAATCTTTAATCAATGTCTATAAGCACCAGTTAACGAATCCTTATTTTAATTGTCCTTTTAGCTGGTCATCCAAGGGTGCGGGATTTATTGGTTTTATTGGATCTTGCGTTGGGATAAAGTGATATTTTATCCATATTTTTCAATCATTTTATTATTTTTTTACTTAAAATTTTTAAAATTATTTATTTTTAAAATTCTTTCATTTTCATCATCATGTTTTCCTTTATTTTTGTAAGATCTATAACTTCTTTTTTTTGGGTCTATCATCATGTTTTCCTTTATGTTGTTATCTTCCGATTCTATTACTTTTGTAAATTTAAGTACTTGTGAAATGAAAAGTAGAGCATCTGAATTTGTACTACTTAGGGTGTGTTTGAAATGTATCAACCATTGCAAATGCACAAAAAGTATATTTGGAAAGCACCTTGCGATTTATTTATTTTAAGAAAAATGTTAACCAATATCATTAGACATTGGTTAAGATGATATATATATATATTTATAGAAGTATAATTAATACTTTACTTTTTTTTTGAATTAAGTAAAAATAATGTATTAAATGATTTTTTTTTTTGAAATTATAAATGAATAATCCTTAATCAGTGTCTATAAACACCGGTTAACGAATCCTTATTTTAATTGTCCTTTTAGCTGGTCATCATGGGTGCGGGATTTATTGGATCTTGCGTTGGGATAAAGTGATATTTTATCCATCTTTTTCAATATTTTTTCATTTTATAATTTTTTTACTTAAAATTTTTTAAATTATTTATTTTAAAAATTCTTTCATTTTCATCATCATATTTTCCTTCATTTTTGTAAGATCTATAACATCTTTCTTTGGGTCTATCATCATGTTTTCCTTTGTGTTGTTATCTTCCGATTCTATTACTTTTATAAAATTTAAGTACTTGTGAAATGAAAAGGAGAGCATGTGAATTTGTACTACTTAGGGTGTGTTTGGAATGTACCAACCATTGCAAATGCATAAAAAACATCTTTGGATAGCATCTTGCGATGTATTTATTTTAAGAAAAATGTTAACCAATATCATTAGACACTGTTTAAGATATTATATATGTATATATTGAAGTATAATTAATACATTACTTTTTTTTGAATTCTGTAAAAATAATGTATTAAATAATTTTTTTTTTTTGAAATTATAAATGAATAATCCTTAATCAGTGTCTATAAGCACCGATTAACGAATTTCTTATTTTAATTGTCCTTTTAGCTCGTCTTCCAAGGGGGCGGGATTTATTGGTTTTATTGGATCTTGCGTTGGAATAAAGTGATATTTTATCCATCTTTTTCAATATTTTTTCATTTTATTATTTTTTTTACTTAAAATTTTTAAAATTATTTATTTTTAAAATTCTTTCATTTTCATCATCATGTTTTCCTTCATTTTTGTAAGATCTATAACTTATTTTTTTTGGGTCTATCATCATGTTTGAGCAGCTCTATGAAGAAATATTAACTTATTATTATTATGTATTTGTCCCATACATTTTTGCAACATATCCATCTCGATGCCCAAACTTTCCAACATAAAGCTTTACTTGACTTCATTTACCAACTTAAAACCCTAATTCTCCATGTTATAACATTCTTCAACTGACTGTACAAAGCCCTATAACATAAAAACTCTTTCACTTTTGCACAATCAACAGTCTTTTCATTTATAAAAACCAGCAACCAGTAAACCCTGAACACTGGAGACTGGTGATAGCAGTGATAAATTAAGCTAGCTTTTAAAAAAGAAAGCCAAACTATATGGACTGAACAAAGTGACATCAGAATAAAGGGCCAAGGGATTATCTCATATTTGATCTTAACAGAAAGGCTTTGTTCTTGGCCCATTGATGCACTCAAAAGAGTGTATATTAATTGACCTTGTACTTAAAAAGAATAAATTGTAGAGTATAGTGATTGGCAAGGGTCGAATCCACAGGGATTAGTGTCTAGTTTATAAATTATTAGTTTAAAACTTAAATTCATGGAAAACAAAATAAAAAGGGGGTTTTTGAAATTAGTTTAAACTAAAGCAAACAATAAAAGTAAGAAAGCAAGTAAATAAGAAGTAATCAAATATGAGAAAGGTATGGTTAAGGTTTCATTCTCCACCACTAGACATCATTAATAATCAAATTCAGATTTATCAACATCAATTAGCTATCAAGGTTAACAACCGTAGATAACAACATCCTGTGTTACCACAATCTTTCCTTAGTTTGTCGTTAAACAAGACGAACGCCACTACTTAATCTCTAACTATCAAATAACCTGAGATAAACATCATTAGGTTCAAAGTGATAGCAGCTTTATGATAAAAAAGATAGGTTGATCTAAGCAACAAACACATAAATATGGATTCATTCAACTTATGTTATGTTCCACTTCATAATTCCTGAAAACTCAATATAATCATGAATTACAAATTGCTACTATTGAATAAGAAATCAAGACAATTACACAGATCAAGATTCCTAAACTAGCATTAGATAATTATCAAGATCTATCTAGTTGATCACCCTAAACATATCAAGACAATATCATGAACAATTCTTGTAGAAGAACATAAACAACTTTGATAGAAAACTAATATATGATAGAATCTGAAAATTAATTACATATGTCTAGGGCTTTGAAATCACCCTTAACCAAAGAGAAGTTTAGCCTTACATAGGCATAATTAACATAAACATGAATATTTAAAGAAAACTAATAAGAAAACTAAAATAAAAACTAAGAGATTAGAAAAGAAGAAGAAGATTGATAATTAATCAAAAGCATGTCATAGTTGATGGCTCAAAAGATGGTATTTATAGAGCTTTAAAGTATTGGAAGCCCTTTCTTGCTGATCAAGAAAGCTAGGAGGCAAAGGAGTGCAAGATAGGTAAGTTTTTGGACTTTTCTCGTTTTTTTTGGATTTGAAGACAGTAGGGTCGGCATTGCGGTGCCAACTTCCGGCGCCGCGGCACCGAGCGGGCTGACTTTTTGGTTTTTTGTCCGCTGACTTCTGTTTCGTGACTGCTGCATCTTCTCGCACTTCATCGACTGATTTGGATGACCATTTCTTGTCCGATTTTGAGAGTGTAAACTATAGTTGGAAAGGTATTCAAGTTAGCTTCAAAAGTCAAGAGGAAGTTTTTTCAAATAAAAATTTAACATAATGATTTCTTAGCAACAAGCTCCGGAGGTCAAATCTGTCTAATCACTTAGCACTAAGAATTTGATCTTTTTGACTCCCAAGTCTTCTTCCATCTTATGATTGTGATTTTGTAAGCTCTTTAACATCATATTTGACTTCATCTCATCTAAAATACCTATAATTCACAAAAATATAATAAAATATCAAGGAACTTAAGAATTAAAACACAAAATATAAGGAAATAATATATGAAAATGTATGAAATTAAGCACTTATCAAATCTCCCCACACTTAGTCTTTTGCTAGTCCTTGAGCAAAATCAAAAAAAAAAAAAAGAAATCCTCATCTAGTCCACTTTCAATAAAAATGAGAAACAATCATTGAACAAGTCTTATAACTTATCAATAACTTAAAGAGTTTCGCAAAGAATCAAGCTTGATGGTAAAGGGTTTGAGTTAAGCTAACATTAACATAACATATCTCAATCAAAATAGTGCATGTTCAAACTTAATCTCAACTTCTCACATAGGATACTCTCATATTTTCACTCTTTAAAGTAGTGGTAAAGTGTTTACACTCAATCAATCTCATGAAAACAGTTCTATCATATGCTTGCTTGTCCACCTATTCTCCACTACTTAGATCATGCAACTTCATGAATAAAGAGGTCTTTATTAAAGGTTGTCATGGGGCCAAGAGGTTGTAATGTGGTTAAAAAATAAAAAGGAAAAGATATCACAAAGATTCCAAAGACTTCATAGAATTTTAGAGACAAAATAAGATTTTGCAAATAAAACTTTCTCAATATTCTTTATAAGTACATAATCACATAGGCTAAATATTTCATGTTGAGCCTTTGCTTCATTCTAATCAACTTTGTAACATTCTTTTCTTTTCCCAAAAGTTCAAGAGATGATTCAAATTTTTTTTTCTTTTTACATGGGAAAGTATTTTTACAATGTTCCATGGTCTTTTTCTCTTGACTTTTGCCTTTTTTTCTTCCCCACACTTATCTTTTGTTCTAATCCAATTTTTCAACTAAAAATATCCCTTATTTTTGCAATATGTTTCAAACATTCTAGTTCATCTTTAGAAGAAGGGTAAAGATATAAATGTGTTTAGACTAGGTGTAAGATGTGGTTACTAATAAAATAGCATATTCAATGTAGGCTCAAATTAGCTCACTAGGGGGCTGTTCTCTTGGAACATCAATAATTGATGGCTGTTTGGCCCTGGTTATAATCCTAATGCCTCTATCATATTCATGTTGTCACATACATCAATATAGTCTCAAAAAAGTTTAAAGAAAGTTCTAGAGAATCATATAATCATAAGAGCACTCAAGAAAAAAATTAGATTGATATGTATAATGCATCAATCATATAGGCTCAAAACTCACAAGGATGATTATACAAGTCAATATTAAGTCTAAACATGCTTCTTTCTTAATCAACATATCATATTAACATTGGCTCATAAAAAATGATATTTCAAGCTCAATTCTCATGAAAAATCTTCTCACTAATGATCAGTTTTAGACCCAATGCAATTAATATCTCATCATAGAATTGAAAGGAACTAAAACACACTAAAAGCAAACTAAAAACAAAACAAAAACAAAACTAAAGGAAATCCTAAATTCTTATAATTCTTGTAGGTCAAGTTTTCGTTGCTTACCTACCTCATCCATTTCCATGTTGCATTGTTTGATAGCCCAATATGCTTTATGTTCTAATTCAACTGGAAGATGACAAGGCTTACCATAAACAAGACGATAAGGAGACATACCAAAAGGTGTCTTGTATGCTGTTCTATAAGCCCAAAGTGCATCATCTAAACGTAAACTCCAATCCTTCCGATTTGGATTGACAATCTTTTCAAGGATGGATTTTACTTCTCGATTTGACACTTCAGCTTGCCCACTAGTTTGAGGATGATAGGATGTAGAAACCTTAGGTGTGATGTTATATCTTCTTAAAAGTGCTTCCATGGACCTATTACAAAAGTGAGTACCTCCATCGCTGATTATATTGCATTTTTACCTTGGAAGCATTTAGAATTCTCAGATGCATGGTAGAACACCAAAAAAAAAAGAAAAAATAATATAAAAGGAAAGGTTTAAGTCGAAAACCCAAAAAGAGAGACTTAAAATCGAATGGGGAACACTTGGGTTGAAAACCCATAAAGGGCGGCCCAAGTACTGATCCAAGATTGAATCAATGCTTCGTGTAAAGGGGGAGAAAGTATCAAAAAATCAGAGAAAATGGGTAATGCTCAATCTGAAGCAACAGCGAAAGTTGAGAAATCACTCAAACAGATGTCTAGCTCAAAAGATATTTCAGAGGAACTAAGGCAGAAAGGGTCCAGGATATTTCGCATTTGGGGCATCTATACCTTCTCCTTTGCATTTTCCTTTTAGTCCTTGATATTCATCTTTGTTATCTAAACCTTTTTGCAATGAACTCATGTAGGCCCTTTTGGGGCATTTGGCTGTTTCGTACCATCTTTCATATATGTTGTGATGCATTTTGAGTGTTATCAAATTGAATGATGATTAGTAAACATAAAAATCTTTAAATGAAAGGATTTCTTTGCATTACTGTGGAGTAGATTTAATTTTAGAAGAGGTTTGGAAACCACTAAAGTTTGGAGAAAATCGAGACAACCCATAATGTTGAGAAACTCATCAAGTGGGGGCAAACATTGGATGTTCTAAACACGTCAATTCAAGATACATAGAAAAGTTCATCAAGAAAGGCAAATCATAGATAGATTAGAGACACTATCAAAGCCAAAACTTGTGGATCAAGGTGAAACCATAGAGAAAACTCATCAAGTAGAGCAAATCAGAGTTAGATTGAAGACACCGTCACAAAGTCAAAACTTGTAGATCACGGTGAAAAAATAGAGGAAGAGCTCATCAAGTAGAGCAAACGGTGGAGTTGAATAGATTCATGAACCTCATTGAAATCATGGATTAAAACTCAAAACACAATCATGTAATTGCATTTATCCCTAGGGATCATGCACCTTATAAACATTGGTAAAACATGACATCACATCACTATATTTGACTAATATTGCATAAATCATAGAAAGTTTTCTTTCTTAAGGTCAACACAACGGGCACAAAAGGAAGCAAGACATCCAATTTTTCTTGGACAAGACAACTAGATTCTTCGGACAAGACATCCAATTTTCCTGGACAAGACAATCAGATTTCTCGGATATGACATCCAAGTTTTGCAAATTGAACTCGTTTCCTTAAGACATGTTGAGCCTTGATTAGTCAGGGAATTCAAGTTAAGGACAAATCTCTTGTTTTAGTCAAAGTTGCACCAAGATGAGGTAAGGCCTCGGGACTTCGGCCGAGGTATTTTCTTCTCTTGCAAGTCGAACTCGTTTTCTTAAGACGGGTCGAGCCTTGATTAGTCAAGGAACTTAATTTAAGGACAAATTTCCTTTACAGTTTAAAAAAAATGAAAATTAGAAATTTCCTATCCTTCGCATGTGATTTCACTAACCGGACAAAATTATTCTCTAGTTTTTCTTTGCCTGATTCCTGATTCTCAGCAATAGTCAAAGAGGGGCATTTGTAGACACCTAATTTTGTCCGAGCCCCCTAAATGGACCAGACTCTCCTTTTCAACTTCCCAGAATGCAAAGAGACTTGCACCAATCCATAGATAGGTCCCCAAGACTTTGTTTCGGAGGTCAGCACAAAAAATCAACTCAAAAAAAGTCAACCCCAAAAAAGTCAACCACTAAAAAAGTCAACTCTTAGTCAAAATCAAGATTCAAAGTTGAATTGAATAATGGAGAAAGAATTTTGATAACCGAGGTCTACAACGAAAAATATAGAGTTCGGAAGATCGATTGTGGAAATTCAGTGCAGATCAAGACTTAATCCGACAAATTTGGGAAAAACTAAATCGGAGGGGAATTTGATTGTAAAAATTGGGCATTTATGGACCAACTCAAATTCAATGTAGGACAAAGGAAGTGGAAAAAGAAAATCCAAAAATTGGACCCGTTTTGAGTAAAATCAAGGTTTTGAAGGTTGAAGGGCAATCTCGAAAATTCCCAAAGATAATTTCGGGAAAATAGCAAACGAGCTCGAAAAATCATGAAAACTTCCAGATCTGAGTTTCATAATTTTTGGAAGAGATTGGTGAATAAAAATCCAGAATCAGATCTCAAATGAAAAAGGTGAATTTCGGGTGCACTAATTCGGAAATTCCAAAAACAAATTCGGGAAAAATAGCAAACGGGCTCGAAAAATTATGAAAACATCCAGTTCTGAGTTTCATAATTTTTGGAAGAGATTGGTGAAGAAAAATCCAGAATCAAAGCTCATATGAAAAAGGTGAATTTCGAGTGCACTAATCCGAAAATTCCAAAAGAAAATTTCGGGAAAAATAGCAAACGAGCTCAGAAAATTATGAAAAATTCTAGATCTTAGTTTCATAATTTTTGGAAGAGATTGGTGAATAAAAATCCGGAATCGAAGCTCAAATGAAAAAGGTGAATTTCGGGTGCATTAATCCGGAAAATCAAAAGAAAATTTTGGGAAAAATAGCGAACGAGCTCGAAAAATTATGAAAACTTCCAGATCTGAGTTTCATAATTTTTGGAAGATATTGGTGAAGAAAAATTCGGAATTATAGCTAATTTGAAAAAGTCTAAATTTGGGAGGCATTAAACCGAAATTTTAGAGAAAAATTCGAGAAAAATAGCCAATGAGTCCGGAAAAATGCGAAAACCTCCAGAACCAAGTTTTATATTGAATGGGATGAGTTGAAAAGACAAATCCGAAATTGGGGTCCATTTGTAATTAAATTAAGTTCGAGGGGGCTAAAAGGTTATTTTATCGAAGAAACCGTAAAGGGCCAACTTTGCAAAATTAAAAAGGTGAAAAAATGAAGAGATTATGGAATATTCAGGCCTTTGGCCTACCATGCATAGGAGAAGGAGGAGGGTTTGATCAATTTAATTCAATGGTCACTATCAAGCTACAATATGCCATTTTTATTGCCTTGCAAGTGGTCCTCCCTCATCCAATGGCCTAGGTGCTTTGTAGAAAAGATGAGTACACCATTCAATGGTCAAAATCAAATTTCAAGATGAAATTTTTATTGTCATGGAAATATCCTCATCCAATGGCCAAGATTATTGGAGAAAAGATGAGCACAATCCATCCAAGGGAAGAGAGGCATTCGGCCAAGCAAGGGAGCATGCAAGTGGTCCTTGTTTCATCCAATAGCCTAGGTGCTTTGTAAAGGATGAGTACACCTTTCAAGGGCCAAGATCAATTTGCAAGATGACATTTTTATTTTTCATGAAAATATCCTAATCCAAGGGCTAAGATTGGTGGAGAAAAATGAGCACTTTTCATCCTATGGTGAAGGGGGCATACGGCTAAGGAAGAATGAAATGGGGGAAATTTTTTTTCCCTTAAGTTGGCTGGCAATTTGAAGAGAGAAGTTAGTAGCTAATTTGGCAAAGAAGAGGAATTTGAAAAAAGGAAGAGAGAGTTGTCTAAGAAAGCTAAGAAGGTAGCCATTCCTACCTTGCTCTTGCATTGTTTCTTATTCATTCTCATGCCTTTTTCTTTGTTTTCCATGTTATTTCTACTTCTTTTCCTGTGAAAATAAAAGTTTTGAAATGTTCTTTTAAGCTTTCTTCTTTTCCTTTTCGTAAAAAAAAAAATAAAGAAGAAAACAATTTTTACTAATATTTTTCATCATGGCCGAATGCTTGCTTGGCTTACCTTGATTTTTTTTTTGCATGTTTGATGTGGGAAATATGATTGTGTGAGGTTTAATATATATATATATATATATTTTATGTTCTGATTTTTAAAAAAATAAATAAATGAAACAAAAGAGGTTGAAAGGCTTCAAGATCTTGATAAAATCAAGTGACCTTGGTTAGGGGAGGGTTATGCCCATTATACCAACCATGGAGCTCACATCCATTTTTTATTTTGTTTACTTGGTTTATTTTTCTGATTTGTGAGTTGGAAAGGCTTCATGATCTTGATAATATCAAATGATTATAGTTAGGGGAGGGCTATGCCCATTGTACCAACCATGGAGCTCACTTTTCTTGTTCTTTGTTTACTTGTTTTTATTTGCTTCCTTGCATGTCTATGCATCTTTGATCATGTTCTTTGCATCATTTTCATGCTATATTAGTTTTTAAATCATTTCCATGTTGTGATAAGCCCCTATACCATTCGGCCATCTCATGCATTTTGGTCCATGCCATGCCTTGCATCATACTTGGTTGTATCATGCATTTTAGGTCATGTAGTTGTTTTATCTTGCATTTTGTGTTCTTGACATGCAACATATACCATTCGGCCAGCCCATATATTTTTCATGCCATGTCTTGCATCATGTTTGGTTATGTCATGCATCTTAGGTCATATAGCTATGTCATGCATCTTAGGTCACTTTCCATGTCATGTAGAGAATAGGTCATTTTCGGCTATGCCATGTCACCTATGCCATGTCATCATTTCATGTCATGCCACCTATGCCATGTCATCATGCTACGCATGTCACATATGCCATGTCATCATTTCATGCCGTGTCACCTATGCCATGTCATCATTTCATGCCATATCACCCATGTCTTGTCATCATTTTATGCCATGTCACCTATGCCATGTCATCATTTTATGCCATATCATCTATGCCATGCATCCATATAACATGTCATGTCATGCCATGTCATTTATAGTTTAGGTGCATTTTCATGCCATGCCATTCATGCCTTGTTATCATTTCATGCCAATTTGCCATCCACATGCCATCAGCATGCATTCGGCCATTCACATGCCATCAGCATGCATTCGGCCATTCACATGCCATCACCATGACCATTCGGCCACCATGATACTTCATACATGTGATTGTATTTTTATGCCATACCATTCATATAGCATGTCATTTGCCATGTCATTTAGTGTTTGAGCCCATTTCATGTCATGATTAAGCATGCCATGACCATTCGGTCACCATGACTTTTCAGCCATGTCATTCTATTTCCATGACACAATATTCTCATGCCATGTCATTTGGTTTGCAATGTCATTGTGATTATCTCATTTTGGTTTGCCATGTCGATTTCATTCACATGACGTTCATTACCATGCTATATCACTTTATGCCATGTCATTCTTATGCCATGTCATCATCTCATCTTCCATATTACAATGAAAATGCTTATCATGTTTTGGTAATCATGCATGCCTTAATGTCAATTTGCATATTCATAACATTTTAATAAATATGGCAATATTCCCGAGTTTAAATAATTCATGGTTTTCTCTGCTGGGTTTGCCGAAGAGGATGTCATTAATTATTGACAAAGGAATACCTTTTTCTAAAACAAAATGATTCGGAAAATTTCGAAATAAATAAAACTTTCTATGTTTTACCGGGTTTGCCGAGGAACATGAAAAGATTTTGGTATTAATAAATTTCGAGTCGTTCTCAAATAAATTCATTCTATGCCATGTCATCATTTTATGCCATGTCATCATTTTATACCATGTCATCATTTTATGCCATGTCACCTATGCCATGTCATCATCTTATGCCATGTCATTCATGCGTTGTCATCATTTTATGCCATGTCACCTATGACATGTCATCATGTATGCCATGTCATGTCGATTTCATTCACAAGATATTCGTTCTTATGCCATGTCATCCATATGCCATGTCATTTTGTATGCCATGTTGATTTCATTCACATGACATTCATTCTTATACCATGTCATCCACATGCCATATCATTTTGTATGCCATGTCAATTTCATTCACATGACATTTATTCTTATGTCATGTCATCATTTTATGCCATGTCACCTATGCCATGCCATCATTTTATGCCATGTCACCTATACCAAGTCATCATTTTATGCCATGTCATCGTGTATGCCATGTCATCTTGCATGTCATGTCGATTTCATTCACATGATATTCGTTCTTGTGCCATGTCATGCATATGCCATGTCGATTTCATTCACATGACATTTATTCTTATGCCATGTCATCCACATGCCATATCATTTTGTATGCCATGTCGATTTCATTCACATGTCATTCATTCTTATGCCATGTCATCCATATGCCATGTCATTTTGTATGCCATGTCGATTTCATTCACATGACATTCATTCTTATGCCATGTCATCTATATGCCATGCCATCCATATGCCATGTCGCTTTTATTCACATGTCATTTTGTATGCTATATCAATCATTTGTCATGTCATTATTTCTTTTACTAGGTAATAATAAAATGTTTGTCATATCATGATAAATGAGCATGCTTACTTAATTTTTATCTTAGTAGCATTTTTGCATATCCACGGTCATTTTCTAAGATTTTTAAAATACATTGAAAAAAAATTATAAATTAAGATTATTCCCGAGTTAAAATAATTCATGAATTCTCTGCTAGGTCTGTCGGGGAGGATATCATCAATTATCATTAATAATGAAATATTCTTTTTAAAATGAGAATGATTCGGAGAATTTTAATATCAAGGAAAAATTCCATATTTTGCTAAGTCTTTCGGAAAATATGGGAAATTTTATGCTAATAAATTTAGGATTATTTTCAAATAAAAATGATTTTTTAAGGGAATTATTTACGAACACCAATATTAAAACCGACTTTTTACCGAGACTCGAATAACACACGACTAATAAGGTACCCTTTTATACGGGCGTTGTGGGGATGCTAATCCTTCCCCACACGTAATCGATTCCCGAACCTGCACTTGTTTTCTCTAGTTCAAAGTGCAGACTTCGAAATTGGTTAAAAAAATGTTTTAATTAATTTTAAAATGTTTTTTTTATTTATAAAAATCGGTTTTAATAGGTGGCCGATCTCTCCTAACCAAAACAAAGATTGGTGGCAACTCCATTTCTTTTTTTTTTGAGGTCGTTTTCATACCCTCAACCTTTAGTTTTCAAGAGAAATTAAGTCGTCTTTTCCTCTTCCTGTTTTTTTCCCTCACTCGAGTGGGTTCTCCTTCCTCAGAGGATCACGTATCGACACTAACGGATTTGCTAATGAAAGGACCACACTGATACAAAACTATAAGATCGAGGATCTGATTGATAGGTTTTTAAGTTTGGGGACCAATATAAAATATACCCTAAAATTTTGGGACCATTGGTGCTATTAACTCAATATGTTTTAGAACTTAATAATAAAAGAGAAAAAGATAAAATTACTAAAAATTAAATAAAAAGTAATATATTTATTTAAACTTTTTTTGGAAAAAAATATGGACGGGTCTAAACGGGTTTGAACTACCCATTTACACATATGAGCAGTCTAGGACAGAATTTAAGACCCATATTTCGATCTAGATCGAGTTTGAACAAATATATGTGAGGTTGATACTATACTTAGATCCGATCCGAATAAGACCAACTCGATCCAACGCATAAACACCTCTATTATCCAAGTTTGGGAAATCTGGTGATTCAAATCAAATGTCTTTGTATTCTAAATGTAAGTAAACACTGTAAATACACAATTTGATGCAGATTATTCAAAGTAAAACACTTGTTTAGATATTCTTTAACAACATCCATTAATTATAGTATTATAAAATTGAAATTTTTTCCAGCACTTGAAGTGAGTCAAGAAAGTTTCCGTTTCATCAATCAATGCTTCAAAAAACATATAGCATGTGGAATTGCCTGCAAAATGCACCCAACGACAGGAACACAAACCCAGAAATAACATCATGCATAGTTGTTGGCTTAGGACATAAAGGGTCTTAATCACCATTTCCTGCCATCCATTCATGGTTTTAATTAGTTTCTGATTACTATTAATAGGTTTGAATTAAATTAGACCATAGCAAACTCATGATTTAGTTCGGTTAGTTCGTATAATTATTTTTAAAAGATAATAAATTTTAAGTTTGAATTTTAACATCTGCAATCCGTTCTTCTATTCTCAAACTGTGATTTCTTTTATACAAAAATAAAAAGACCATAACAAATAAGGATGAAAAATTAGAAATATAATAAAAATATACTTAATAATCTTTTAGTTTCGCTTATAAAATTTATAAACTTTATAAATAATTTAAAAAAAATTCTCGATAATAATATAAAAAATATTATAAACACATCTAGCAAGTGTAAGACTTTCTTTTTCAGCTTGGTGAAATGGAGGGACCAAACCAAACCCATTTGCCTACTGTTATCACGTGCCAAATACGAATTTAGCATGCTAGAAGCAAATCATGGAGTCGTTACTATTCCTTTTTTTTTGCTAGGTGTGACTTGTCACCTATATGAATCTATCCTTTTCAATCTTAAGCTTGACTAAGGCACCCTAAAAAGAATAGGTTCTGATATACGTTTCAGAACTAGGTTCGAGAGTTCGGTTACGTGTGGAAAAAGATTAACACCCCCACAATATCTATTTAGAGACAGTACCTAATTGATCTTGTGATCCAAAAAGGTCTTAACTAGATGACCTTATTTATCCTAACTTCATTTTAATTTGTTCAAGTTAAAAAATATCAAAAATAATTTTTAGGTCTCCCTTCCACCATATTGGAAAGATTGTTAAAAAAGTTTCCTCACCTCAAGAGCATTCAAAACAAACCATTCTTTTCCCTGAAAAGGCTCCGTCATCGAAAAAGTTAAATTTTATGAAAGATACTTAAACCTAAGTCTAATCTTCAAAATTAATTACACGTCAAAAAACTCTTATTTTATTCATGTTTTCTCAAAAAATAAATCTTAACTTTTAATATCGAAAATTATCCCTCAAAACCCTTCCACCATTCTGAAGAATTTTTAAAAGAATTTTCTCACCTAGAAATTTCTCAGAAATCACCTATTGGTACCCCCTTGAATTTCATCCTCGGAAAGATCTGAATTTATTCTTTGATTTTAATTAAGCATTAATTATGAAAAATTATCCCTCAAAATCAATTATTGAAAATTAACTATCTTAGAAAATAAATCTTGACCTTTTTTGGTATCGAAAATTATCCCTCAAAGCCCTTCCACCATTCTGGAGAATTTTTAAGAGAGTTTTCTCACCTAAATATTTCTCAAAAGTCACTCGTTCTTGACCTGTTTCAATTTCATCATCGAAAAGATCTTAATTTATTTCTTGATTTAATTAATTTTCAATTATAAAAAATCAATTAGTAAAAATAAAATTTTTACCTAACTCAATCACAATTATCCTAAAAATAATAAATAAACAAGTAATAAATAGACAATTAATAATTAATATACAATTATTTACATAAACTAAAAAAGAAAGAAAATCAAATAAAGTTAATCATAAAAATATACGTGCAATAATCAAAACAAAATTAATCAAAAATTAATTAATAAATAAAAATTAACAATGAAATTAAATTAAAAAAATCATATCATAAAAAAAATTCATAATATAAAGATGAAAAAAACCCGTAAAAACATAAAAAAATACAAGAAAAATAGAAATAAAAAAGGAATTGGCTACATTCGGGTCGGGTCCAGGCGCGGGTCGCGCCTAGGTCCCTCAACCCGACCCGAATGCTGCCCTTTAAAAGACAACCTTTCTTTTCTGGTTTAGTTCTTACCTCTTTTTTAAAAAAATCCTTTTTCTTTGAATCTCTCTCCCAACCGATCACCACTGTTTTTGAGGTTTCTAGAAATTGGCAAGCTTCCATCGTGTCCGCTGCCATCTGTCGTCGGTGACCGCCATCGTTCGACACCCAAAAATTCTCGAAAAATCTCCCAAACCTACCTTTCGATCCCCTGAACTCCAAAATCACATTGGATTCTTCAAAATCAACTCCAAAAACCCTAGATCTAAGATGCAAACCCGAGACTTTTAACCCCCTAACCGTATCCGACAACCGTCGGATCTGCCTATAAATCTAATATGTTATTTCCCTCCCTAGGCTACCCCTTCCCATCGGTTTCAATCTTCAAGACAACCTCCGTGTTAACTCCATTCTGAACCCAACCCCAAAAACTCATTGCTATATTTTTACTTCTTCTAACTCTCTGTATTGTGATTGCTCTTCTCCGTCTGTGATTCGGGTTGTTGTTGGTGTTTCACTATTTTTGTGTGATTGTGTTTTTGGGTTGTGTTCTTTGCTGAGTTTACTTTGTTCTTTAAATAAGAATCCAGAATAGAGTTTCAATTTGTTTTAACTTTGTATTTATGTTCTAAACCAAATTCCAAAGAAATCCTTTTAAGTTTAGAACTCAAACTCTTTTTCAGATTAGAAGAGAAATCCTTTTTGGATTCAAATTCAAAGTTCTAGAGTCCTTTGTTGAAATCTATTTCTTTTTTTTCTTTTAATTTTTTTAAAAAATAAATAAATAATAAAGGAAAAGAAATAAATTAATGAAAAATAAGGACATAAAAGAAGAAAAGAAAAGGAAAATAAAAATGAAATATAAGTAGATTTGGCCCGAGTTGATTTCAAAGCCCAATTGTCCGACTGATTTTCAAAACCACATTAATAAAACCCAATCATGGATTGTAACTTGATTAAACTTTGAATTCGAACAACATTTGATTAAAATTAAAATCCCAAAAAGAAAATAATTTCACAATCGAATACGGTTCGAATTCGATTACGCTTTAAGAACCCCAGACAAAATCAGGTGTCTACACCTACTTAATTTGGTGTTTTGAGTGCCTTAATCATTAAATGAACTATCTTCTTTAAAGAAGTTTTAACAACAATAGAGATGAGAGGAAAAGGCTTAAAGCCATCTAATGTATTGCATTGTATTTATAGTACAATCTAGACTAATAAGATAATCTAGGTTAATGAGATAAATGCATAACATGATAATCTAGCCTATTTGAGATAAATATACAAGATAAATACATGACATGATAAATGTATAAGAGAGTAATCTTAATTTGTTGAAATTGCTAAACTTAAGCCTTTATCCAATATGGCCTCGCAAGATGGTGGAACCATTGATGACACCAATCTTGGATAAAAGATAAAGAAAACGAACTCTAGAAAGGGGTTTTGTGAGTGCATCTGCCAGTTGATTGACTATTGAGATGTGTTTAACCACAAATTGACCTTGGTTTACATTTTCTCTAACAAAAAATATCCAAAGCGAAATGTTTCATTCTTGTATGGAAGATAGGCCATGAAAGTGCAAGTGGCACTGATATTGTCACAAAATAGCTGTTGGAGGAATGGATAATGACAATCCAAGTTCCTTGAGCATGGATTGGACCCAAGTAGCTTCAGATACAGCAGTTGCAATAACTCTATATTCAGCTTCAGTAGAGGATCGTGCCACTGTCTTTTGTTTTTTTAAAGACCAAGAAATAGGAGTACCTCCTAAATATATCAAATATGCTGATGTTGAGGTTCTTTCATCAAGATTACTAGTCCAATCTGAATCAAAAAATACATTTAAGTACAATTTTGGTTCTTTCATAATAAGCAGACCATGAAAAATTGTACCCTTTAAGTATCTCAAAACTCTTTTGAGAGCTTAATAATGCAAGTCAGGAGGTTTGGGCATAAACTATGATAATTTATTGACAACAAATGAAATGTCAGGTCTGGTGAGTGCTAAATATTGTAGAGAGCCTACCAATCTTCGAAAATGCTCCTCATTTGTGGATGTCGAACCATCATTTAAACTTAAAGACACTGAAACTGATAGAGGTGTGTTGGACTCCTTGGCACTAGTCATGTTTACTTTGCTCAATATCATATATGTACTTTTGCTGAGAGAGAAACATATCTTTGGCAGTTGATATAACTGATAACTCTAGAAAATATAGTTATTTTGCCACCTTTTATGCATTCAAATCGGCGAAGTCCTTGAGGTTTTTATTCGGATTTGATTAGTTTTAAATGTTTTTAGATTAATTTTATATATCCATTTCATGTTTAAAATAGTTATCTAGTTATTATTTATGTGTTTTTATAGGTCCAAAGTGAGAAGGAGCTTCGCAGTGCGAAAAGATGAAAATGGTGCAAAGCAACGTATAGGCAGATTTGACCTTTGTAGCTTGTTGCAAGAAAAACATTATCTTAAAATATTTTTTAAAGAAAACTTCACTCTTGACTTTTGAAGCTGATTTCCATACCTTTCCAATGGTAGTTTACTCATTCAAATCGGACAAGATTGGCAAATCCAAATCAGTCGGAGAAGTGCAAGAAGATGATAGAAGCGAAGTTTAGCAAATCGAGAGGCTGGCGCTGCAAGGCCGAGACCCAGTGCTGCAGTGCTGGAAAGCCAGCGCTGCAGTGCCAAGCTGAGAAAAAAATAAAAATAAAAATTATTTCTTTTACCTGTTTCTTGCACACAAAGTTTATGACTCCAGGGGTCTAAGACATTATAAATAGGACTTTTTAAGGTTGAAATAAAGGGGAATCAAGTTCTAAAAATCTAATTTTCTTAAGAGGAGAGTAGCCACCAAAATATTTCAAGGATCTAAGGAGATTTTGGAAAATTGAAGACTGAAAACTTGACAAACCTTAGTTTTCTCTTTTCCTTTACTCTTTTTTATCTTTCTTGTAATATCGATGATGGTGAAACTCCTTTGTTATTTGTTTTCTTTAATTAGCATGAACTAAATTTATTTTTCTAGGATTGCAATGGAACTCAACATGTAGTTTGAATTATTTTACTCTCTAGCTTGATTTAATGATAGTTGAGTTGTTTATTTAATCTTGTTCTTAATGTTTCTAATTGTTTGGCCACCAATTAGATTGATTTGGTAACCTAAATATAACTTGGAAAAGGGAGTTTAGTGTTAGACATGGATTGCGTTCCACATATTTCAGATTCATTTATTAGGATGAATTGATCTGCATGTAGGGTAAGAATACATTTACTTGTCATGTGTAACCAATTTTAGAGTCTAAGCTTAATGAGTTCTTCTTTAATTCAATTATCATAGGAATATAGTTAATTGGTTAAGAGGGATATTTTTATAAGACCATCGGAAGATCTTTATAAATAGATTAGAACTCTAGGTTAACAACTCAAAGTCATTAATCAAGTTAAGAGGATAGGAGACGCTCAAGTGAAGTGTTGAGGGAAATCGTAATCCTAGGTTTTTTTCCATTGAATTAAATCCAATTTTAATTTGCTTTCTTTCTTTCTTTCTTTGTTTATTATTTACTTTAATTTAGTTTTAGTTCACAAACCTTTTACTTAATTATTTGGATAAGAGTAAGTTGTTTTAATTTTAGTATTTAACGAATTTAATAACAATTCCTCGTGGGTTCGACACTCTACTTTCACTTTATTACTTGTTTGCGATAACGTGCACTTGTGTAGTTAAATCTGACAACAAGTTTTTGGCGCCGTTGCCGAGGAATTGTTTATTATTTTTGTTGATAATAATACCAAGCAACCTTAGTCTTAATTTAAACTTTTTTTTTCTTTCTTATTTTCAGGTACTCTTGATCGTGGTATGCGAAGAGCTCAAAGTCTGGAACTTGTCCCTTTTGATCCAGAACTGGAAAGAACTTTCCATCGACTTCAAAATGAGAATTTACAAGCTTCGACTCACAACCATGCAATGGCTGAAGCAAATGATACAAAGACTTTGCTAGAGTTTACGGTTCCTCTCATGCAAGAACTTCAGACCAGTATCCGGAGGCCTGCCATCCAGGCAAACAATTTTGAGATAAAGCCAACCATCATTCAGATGATCCAAACATCAGTTCAATTTGGCGGCTTATCGAACGATGATCCAAATGCTCACATCGTGAATTTCCTGGAAATTTGCAATACATTCAAACACAATGGCGTTTTTGACGATGCCATTAGATTGAGACTCTTCCCTTTCTCACTTCGAGATAAGGCCAAGTATTGGTTGCACTCCCTTCCTACTGGCTCCATTACTACTTGGGATGATCTGGCCCAAAAATTTCTTGCCAAATATTTTCCTCCTGCCAAGACAGCTAAGATGCAGAATGATATCACATCTTTTATGCAGTATGACTCAGAATCATTATATGAAGCTTGGGAAAGATACAAAGATCTGCTCCGAGATGTCCTCATCATGGGTTACCTAAATGGCATCAGGTGCACACTTTCTACAATGGGTTAATGGATCCTACTAGAACTACTATCGATGCTGCAGCAGGTGGGGCACTCATGGGAAAACAAATTGATGAGGCTTATGATTTAAGTGAGGAGATGGCTTCCAATAATTATCAATGGTCCACTGAGAGAATTTTGACAAAGAGATCTACAGGTGTTTACCAATTGGATGAGAGCAGTGCCTTATCGGCACAGGTGGCTGCTTTGTCCAAGAAATTTGACACTATGGGTGTACATTCAGTCCAAAGCCCATTTGTAACATGTAAATTTTGTGGGGAAGGACACACCAGTGATAGATGCCCAACCAAGGCTGAATCTGTTCAATATGTTGGAAACTATAACAGACAGCAGAACAATCCATATTCCAACGACTGTAATCAGGTTGGAGAAATCACCCAAACTTTTCTTGGAACAACAGTCAAAGGTCATCATCTCTAGCCAAGCAAGTAGTCCCTCCTGGGTTTCAACCACAAGCCCGAGCTCCTGTCCAAGAAAAGAAGCCATCAATGGAGGAAATATTATTGCAGTACATAGCAAAGACCGATACTTTGATTCAAACTCAGGCAGCCATGCTTCAAACTCAAGCAGCATCACTTAGAAATATTGAGACACAAATGGGCCAGTTTGCTAATGCAATTAGCAATCGTCCTATGGGAACTCTTCTGAGTAATACTGTGACTAATCCTAAGAGCCATGGGAAAGAACAATGCAATGCCATCATATTAAGGAGTGGGAAAGAATTAGAAAAAGGTAGCAAGAAGTTAGAATTGCCAACCAAGCCTCTTAAAGACAAAGATATGGGGAAAAAGAGGCTGAAAAAGTTCAAGTAAAGAAGCCTCTAGTCTACCCACAACCATATTTTCCTCAGCATCTTCAAAAGCAAAAGCTTGACAAGCAGTTCCAACAATTTTTTGAGGTATTTAAAAAGCTCCATATTAATATACCTTTTGCTGAAGCTTTAGAACAAATGCCTAAATATGTCAAGTTTATGAAAGAAATATTATCCAAGAAGAGGAAATTGGATGAAATTGAGACAATTGCACTTACTGAAGAGTGTAGCGCTATCCTTCTAAAGAAACTCCACCCAAACTCAAAGATCCAGGAAGCTTCGCCATTCCATACGCCATTGGTAATAAATTTTTTGGTTAAGCTTTATGTGATTTGGGGGCGAGTATCAATTTAATGCCTCTTTCCATCTATCGTAAACTTGGTTTGGGGAAAATAAAATCCACTACAGTAATGTTGCAACTAGCCGACAGATCCTACAAACATTCAAGAGGTATTGTTGAAGATGTGCTAGTCAAGGTTGACAAATTTTTCTTTCCTGCTGATTTTATTGTGCTTGATATGGAGGAAGAGAGTGAAATACCTATAATTCTTGGGAGACCATTCCTAGCTAACGGTATAACTCTCATTGATGTGCAAAAAAGAGAACTTACCATGAGGGTTCTGGACCAAGTGGTAACTTTTAAAGTGTTTAAAGCTATGAAGTTTCCTAATTTAATGAATGTTTGACAGTCAAAATGGTGAATAGTGATTCCAAAGAAGCATTCAAAGAAAATTGTTCCACTAAACCACTTGAGACAAGTTCAAATTCTACTTCTAAGATGCATGGAAGCCACAATTATATGAATGCCAGGCTTCATAAATCAATGGAAAATAGGGGGCATGATAAGAAGATTGTCAAGTGGAAGGATGTCAGCTAATGGGCATGAGATAGTCAAGCCGATGACTATAAATCAAGCGCTTCTTCGGAGGCAACCCAAGTTCTAAACTTTTTCTTTTCTTTTTAAATTTTAATTTTTGGGATATTTTTAGTAATTTCTTTTTACTTTGTTTTCTTTTGTAGTAGGCACTCACTCGACTTGGACAAGCATCATGAGGTCTAAGAGGAAAACTAGAGCTTCTCCTGCTTTGCGTGTATCGTTAGGGGAGTTTTCTTGTTCTTATTTTTTTTATTTATTTCTACACATTGAGGACAATGTTTGTTCTAAGTTTGGGGGTTTCTTTAGTTTTGTGTGTTTTCTTTTCTATATATATGTTTTAGGAGTCTTTTAAAAAAAAAAATTTGCTTGAGATATTGTGCATTTATCATGATGAGGTCCATATCCAATGATGAAATTTTAGTTATTTATTTATCTTGAATTTTGGGAAAAATGTAAGCATGATTTGATTTTATGTTAAATTCTTTTGATAGTCTTATTGTTAGGAATTGAGCACTTGATCTCTTTTTTAGATTTGCATTGCTTATTTAAAGAATGATTATGTTAATGTGAATTGCGATTATGTCTAGTGTCGCAACCTAAAAAAATAACAAGTCTCATCGTGAGACATTTACTCGTTAAGGGTGACATTGGGGAAACAGAGGAAAAAATGATTAAATTCCTCTTGAAATAAAATGAGGGTTTGAAAACAACCTTGAATAAGAAATGGAGTCACCACCAATATTTTTTTGGGCTAGGTGTATCAACTACCTATTAAAACCGGTTTTGTAAAACATTTTAAAATTAATTAAAACATTTTAAAAACCAATTTCAAAGTCTGCACTTTTAAACTAGAGAAATCAAAGAAGCAGGTTCGGGAGTCGGTTACGTGCAGGGAAGGATTAGCACCCCCACAACGCCCGTATAAAATTGTACCTTATTAATCGTGTGTTATCTCGAATCTCGGTAAAAGTTGGTTTTAAATGCGGCATTTAAAAATAATTCCCAATTTAAAGAAAAATAATTCCATTTTTAATTAAAAATAGTCCGGAATTTATTAATTCAACAAACTCAGCAAAATATAGAAAATTTATTTATTTGGAAAATCTCCAAATTATTTTCATTTTTGAAAGAAAGATATTCTTTTATTAATGATAATTGATGATATCCTCCTCAACAAACCCGGCAGAGAACTCATGAATTATTTTAACTCGGGAATATTTTTATTTTTTTTTTATTGAAAATCATTATCTTTTTTTAAAAAAACATTTTAAAAAGATGAATATGAACATGTATGACATGGTAAAAGATAACATAGCAAAATCTAGATGACATAGTATAATCTAAATGACATAGTATATTCTAAATGACATAGCATAATTTAATAACATGACATAATAAGAAACATAAAATAACATTATAATAAAATATGCATGTAAATGAAAAAACAATGCATGAACATAATAAACCCTAAATATATGGAAAAATAATTGATGACTAAGCAAAAAGCATAGAAAAACATAAAATATCCATAACTATATAATCACCATGACAATCACCGTGAAATCTAAATCAAAACAATAACATCACCATAGAAATATTCATAGCAAAAATCATATATCATATAATATGCATGAACATGGAAAATGCAATGCATGAGAGTGTATTTTTTCCATTAAATAAGGACATTCGTATACCTAAAAAGATATCCAACTACCTTAGGAAAAGACATTAAATCAGGTTTTTCTAAATCAAAAATACTTTGTGATTGGATGAAAAACAATTTGAAATTTTTTAGGTGAAAATGGCACTATGGCCGAAACCCCCTTTAAAAAGGCTCTATTTTCCTAACTTTAAAAATTCGAGTTTGACCACCCTTGACCCGACCTTGATAAAATCATTTTTTTAGGATTAAAATGACTTAGAAATTAATCTAGGACAGTAGCTATTGTTCTAAATTAGCCCCCTTTTAATGACTTAACCAAAACAGAAAATTATTTTCTTCTTGAAAAAAGATATGACTTTTCTGACCAGTTTTAAAATGTGATTTTTTTTTTTTACCTATTTTAAAATTTTCAAAAAACTTTGAAAAACTTATGGGAGACTCAGAACATGTCGACCTCTATGGAAAAAAATCAGCTTAATATTTAGACTAAGGATGACCTACCCGAAAATTCATGAAAGTCAATACACTGGGTGAAAAACTGTTTAACCAAAAAATATATTTAAACCTTTGATAAAAACGTCCAAAAATCAGAATAAAAATATTAGAGACTCCTTTAAGATCCTATAATCAGTGGTAAAAATTTCTAAAAATTGGACAAGGATTGCTTAATGAAAAAAAATCACAAAAGTAAAAAATCCAACTTGACAACATCTTAATTTTCCACAAGCATGCTCATGAGAGCTTAGCTTTGAGCCATTGATTGGTTTAAGTCAAAAATCAAGTGGGATGAGATGAAATGCATGAACAAACAGCAAGTTAAATGCATGAAATACATGACCTAATGCCTAAATGACATAGAAAATATGCATGGCATAAAAGATGACCTAATGCCTAGATAGAAATATGCATGGCAATAAATGGAACCCTAGACCTAATAAGCATGAAACATGCATGGCAATAAATATGACCCTAGACCTAATGAACATGAAACTATGCATGGAAATACAAGATGACCTAAGACCTAATAAGCATGAAAATATGCATGGCATACAAAGATGACCCTAATGCCTAAAATGTCATAGGAATATGCATAGCAATATAATATAATCTAATGCCTAATATGACATATAAACATGCATGGCTATAACATGAACAAATAATGACCAAATGAACATAAAAAAAATGCAAGAACATGGCACAACAAATACACAATAACATGGCATAATGATGCAAAGCATGAATGAAAGCATGGTAACTAAACAATCAAGATGAAAATGCAAATACACAAGGAAAGAAAAGATTGAAATCGAATGGTCACTTAAAAAATATGTGAGATCCTAGTAAAGCAATAACACAAACATATGGCATGGCAAATATGCAAGACATAAATGAAAGCAAGGTAGTCAAGCAATCAAGATGAAAATGCAAAGATATAGCTAGGCAAATACTCAAACACAAGGTATGACAATAATGCAAAGCATGAACAACTTGATATAGTAAAAATAGAAAATTAAAGTTAGTAAACAAAACAAGTAGACATGAAAATGGATGATAAAAACAGAAAAAGAAGAACAAGTAAAGAGAGAAGAAATAAGCTCCACATTTTGATTATTTTAGAAATGTAAATCATCAAAAAAAATTAACGTACCACAACCAACATAGGAAACAATTCAATCACAAGACAATCACACCAAAAGGAGACCATTCGGCCAGTTTGAAAAAATGTAGTAAAAAATTATTTTTGATTTTTTTTATGAAAACACAAGATAAGAGCCTTAAAATAGAGTTTTAAAAACCTTTATTTCATAATAAAATAACAATAAATCATATGAAAAATAAGCAAAATCATAATAGAAAAAGAAAGAAAAATGCAAGACTTAGGTGCCAAAAGGCTACCTTTTAAAGCAATCTTTCAAGCTTCCTTCTCTTCAAAATTTTTCTTTGTTTTTCTACCACTTAGCTATTGCTCAAACATCAAAATACTCAGCCAAAAAAAAAACCTCCTCAAAGAATGAAAACCCCCCTCTTAATATAGGCAGTCAAATGGACTTCTATGTTGACATAATGTTGTCATTTTTTTTCCTACCTAGCAAGATCCAAAGGCCACTAATCAAAGATGATAAAAATGTGAATTTGCAACCATAAGATGAAGTGGTCAGCCCTTAACAACAATAGCTGGCCTAAAATATGTAACCATAATAATGTGCACATCCTTTCTCTTCATTCATTTGGCCACTTAGCAAGATCACAAAGGCTCAATCAAATAAAAATACCATCTTGCAATCCAATTCTGGCCTTTGGATGTGAGAGCTCAACCAATCCTCCTCTTCTTCATGGGCTGGCCGAATGGCCCATAAAATTCCAGCATCTTTTTTTTTTTTTTAAATTGCAAAAATGGCCCTCTTCAATTTCTTCGGTAAAATTGCACTTTAGCCCCTTAAACTTAATTAAATTGCAAACGGACCCCAAATCCGGATTTTCTATTTCCAATACCTCCTAACCAATATAAAACTCAATTCTGGAAATTTTCATAATTTTCCAAGTCTGTCTCCTATTTTTTCCGGATTTTTTTAAAAGTTTCAGTTTGGTGCCTCCCAAATTTAGCCTTTTTCAATTGAGCTTTGATTCTAGATTTTTCTTCGCCAATCTCTTCCAAATAATATAACATTGGGGTCTAGAAGTTTTGGTAATTTTCTGAGCTCATTTCCTATTTTTCCTGGATTTATCTTCTGGAATTTCAACTTAGTGCACTCGAATTTGCAATTTTTCAAATGAGCTCTGATTTTGGATTTTTCTTTGCCAACCTGTTCCAAATAATATAATATTGAGATCTGGAGATTTTCATAATTTTTCGAGCTCGTTTCCTATTTTTCCCGAATTTATCTTATGGAATTTCACCTTAGTGCACCCGAACTTTGCCATTTTTCAAATGAGCTTCGATTTCGGACTTTTCTTCGTCAATCTCTTCCAAATGATATAAAATTGAGATCTAGATTTTTGGTAATTTTATGAGCTTGTTTCCTATTTTTTCTGAATTTTCCAATATTGCCTTTTAACCTCCAAAACCTCGGTTTTACTCCGATTTCGATTTTTTTTTCCATTGCCTTTTTTATATATTGAACTGGAGTTGCTCCAAGAACTTCCAATTTTTACGATCAAATTCCCCCCCGATTTGATTTTTTCCTTTTTCCAATATCAGGAATTTCCTCGTTTTTCCATTTTTGCTCCAACCGGCTCTTTTCTCGGAATTACTTCAAACTGAGCCTTGAGCTATCTTTGTTTACTCACTCTTCATCAATTAGGGGCTTCAACTTTACCGAATCAGGTCATCTCTTCAATTTTCCCTAATTTTGCAAAATTCACAAAAAAACCTAATTTTTGGTTTTCCTTCCAAATTGATTCTTAATTTGGTTCTGCTTCCAATTGGCCTTTCCAATACCCTTAGTCAATGATTATATTCCATTTAAGCATTTTTTCCCAAATTTACTGAATTAGGGTTTCTTTTCCACTGAATCTCCATAACCCAATCTTCCGGACTCTATATCTCTCGTTGTAGACCTCGGATTATCAAAACTCTTTCACCATTGTTCAATTAAACTTTGAACCTTGATTTTGAATGAGGGTTGAATTTTTTAGTGGTTGACTATTTGAGGTTGACTTTTTTGGGGTTGACTTTTTTTGGATTGACTTTTTGTGCTTGACCTCCTAAACAAAGTCTTGGAGTACCCATTGCAGGATGAGAAGAGACTTTCTGTATTTTAAAACATCATCAGGAATGAATTACCTAATTTAGGGATCCAGACAAAACTAGGTGTCTACAGCTGCCCCTCTTTGGCTATTGCAAAGAATCAAGAATCAGGCAAAGATAAATAAACACTAATTTTGTCCGGTTAGTGAAATCACATGTGAAAAAAAGGAAAGATACTTTTCATTTTTTCATCAATTTTTTTTTTTGAAAAAGCTATAAATAGAAGATTTTGTCCTTAAATTGAGTTATCTGACTAATCAAGACTCGACTCGTCTTAAGGAAATGAGTTCAATTTGCAAAAGAAGAAAATACCTCAACGGTGGTCTTAGGGCCTTATCTGTGATCTGGAAAATTGTGCTCGGAGGTCTTAAAAATGGTGCCCGAAGGTCTTATCCTTGATCTGGACAATTATGCCTAGAGGTCTTAAAAATGGTGCCCGAAGATTTTATCTGTGATCTGGAAAATTATGCCCGGAGGTCTTAAAAATGATGCCTGGAGGTCTTATCCATGATTTTGGAAAATTATGCCCGGAGGCAACTTTAAAAATGGTGCCCGGAGGTCTTATCCATGATTTTGAAGAAATGATGCCTGCAGGCGACTTTAAAAATGGTGCCCGGAGGTCTTATCTAGGATTTTGAAAAAATGGTGCCTCGAGGTCTTGTCCATGATTTTGGAAAATTATGCTCGGAGGTGACTTTAAAATTGGTTTTGAGGAATTATGCACAGAGGCGACTTTAAAAATGGTTCCCGAAGGTCTTATCTAGGATTTTGAAAAAATGGTGCCCAGAGGTCTTATCCATTATTTTAGAAAATTATGCCTAGAGGCGACTTTAAAAATGGTGTCGGGAGGTCTTATGCAGGATTTTGAAAAAATGGTGCCCGGAGTTCTTACCCATGATTTTTTTGAGAAGATGTAAATGCTTAAAAATGCAAATGTTTTGGGTTTAAACAAAAAATACCTCGACGATGATCTCGAGGCTCGACTTATTTGAGAAGCAGAACGAGCTCGATTCAAAAACAAGAGGAATGTCTTCACAATGATCCTGGGTTTGACTCATTTAGAAAACAAGTTCAATTTGAAAACAAAAGGAAAATACCTTGACGGTGGTCTCAAGGCTCGACTCATTTGAGAAGCAGAACGAGTTCAATTTGAAAACAAGAGGGAAATACCTCGACGGTGGTCTCGGGGCTCGACTCATTTGACAAGCAGAACGAGTTCGATTTTAAAACAAAATACCTCGACGATGGTCTCAGGGCTCGACTCATTTGAGAAGCAGAACGAGTTCGATTTGAAAACAAAAAGAAAATACCTCGATGGTGGTCTCGGGGCTCGACTCATTTGAGAAGCAGAACGAGTTTGATTTTAAAACAAAATACCTCGACGAGGGTCTCGGGGCTCGACTCATTTGAGAAACAGAACGAGTTCGATTTGGGGAAGCAAAATTTCCATGATTCCTGCAATTCGAATGCAATGATGAGAATGACATGCTTTGCAAATGCTTGTAGGATGTATGTTCCCTAAAGATGAATGCAATTAAATTATTGTGTCATGATTTCTAATCCATGATTTCTTTGAGGTTCACGGACTGTCTGACTTCATGACGGTGTCTTCAACTTTTCACTGACACCCTACTTGAGGATCCTTCAATCAAGATAAATAAGTCTCAGTTTATGGCTTCACTAAAATTCACAAATTTTATGACTTCAAGTCTTCAATACATTCACGGTTTACCTCTACTTGGTGAATTTTCCATCTTGATGTGCTGTTTGTGTTTTCGAATTTTAGTGGTTTCTAAACCTCTTCTAAAATTTAAATCTACTCCTTTAGTAATACTCTGAAATCCTTTTGTTTAAAGATTTTTATGTTTACTAAAACATCATTCAATTTAATAACAATCAAAATGCATCACAAAATGTATGAAAGAAAGTATGAAACAACCAAATGTCATAAAAGGGATAACAAGATGACAGAGGTGAATATCAAGGATACAAGAAACAAATGTAGAATTATAGGTTGTAGATGCCCCAGATGCGGAATATCTTGGACCCTTCCTTTTTCAACTCATCTGAAATTTCTTTTGAATGAGCAATTTACTTGGGTAACCTCTCGGCTTCCGTATTTGCGTCAGACTGAGTTTTTCCCCTTTCTTCTGATTTTCTAATACTTTATCCCCCTTTACACGGAGCATTGATTCAATCCTTAATCAGTACTTGAGCCGCCTTTTGCGGGTTTCCAACCCAAGTGTCCCTCATTTGGTATTAAGTCGCCCTTTTGCGGGTTTTCGGCTTAAACCTCTCCTTTTACATTCTTTTTTCATTTTCATTTTTTGTTTGTGTGTTCTACCATGCATATGAGAATTATAAATGATTCAAAGGTAAAAATGTCAATTCAAAAGATGGGATGAATTCTGAGAAAAAACCTTTCAAATTAACTATCCATGCTTGATCAAAATGGACTTTTAAAAGCACGTAATGTAGGCCAAGGTTCGGGTTTAAAAGGAAAGGGTGAATGAGCCCAAAATGTGTTTAAAGGTGATTGGATCAAGGATCATTTCCTGAGGAGAATTTATTCTTGAAACATTCATCCTTTTTGGATTTTTCTCTTCTCTTCTTTTTTTTTTTCCTTTTTTTTTGGAATCTGTTTCTTTTATTCTTGGCTTTCATTTGCCACTCTTTGATTTCACACTTTATTTTCGGTGGCTCTTTTCGTCATGATTTTTCGAAGGTTATTTTTCCTCGCATCTGCCCTCCAGTGTAGAGGATGATCCTTGATTAAGGTTCAAAGAAAGAAAGAATTCCTAAGGCTCAAAGGGGTGACTAAGGATAATTTCTTCTTGGTGAAAGAAATATGAAAGATGGCCATTCATCATATCAAACATGAATATTCTCATTGAAAAGCAATCCTCGGGGCAAATAGATATATAGAATTTTTATTTTTACATTTGGAATCATTCGAATTTCCATGTGTACAGCTCACACTTTTCTTTTTTCTTCTTCTTCAAGCATAATACTTCTTCAATTCGTCAGCATTCACGGGATTTCTCAAGTCATCCCCGTCCATCCAAGTCAGAATCAATGCTCCTCCAGAAAAAGCTCTCTTTACCACGTAGGGCCCTTCCCAATTTGGAGCCTATTTCCCTCATAGATCCTTCACTATAGGGAGAACTTTTCTTAGTACCAACTCTCCTTCTCAAAACTGCCTTGGACGAACCTTCTTGTTGTGAGCTCGAATCATCCTTTTATGATACAACTGCCCATGGCAAATTGCTTTCATCCTTTTCTCTTTGATAAGATTCAACTGTTCATAGTGAGCTCTAACCCACTCTACCTCTTCTAAACCAACCTCCATCAAAACATTAAGGGAAGGAATTTCAACCTCAATAGGTAACACTGCCTCCATTCCATATACCAAAATGGCATGGCACCCGTAGATGTGCTGACCGAGGTACGGTATGAGTGAAGAGCAAAAGGCAAGATCTCATGCCAATCTTTGTATACATCGGTCATCTTTTCAACAATCTTCTTAATGTTCTTATTGGCTGCTTCTACTGCCCCATTCATTTTTAGACGATAAGGTGCCGAATTATGATGCGTGATCTTGAATTGAGTACACACTTCTCTCATCGTCTTATTGTTCAGATTAAGAGCGTTGTCTGAAATGATTCTCTCTAGCAATCCATACCGGCATATGATTTCCTTCTTGACGAATCTGCACACTACTAACTTCGTTACATTAGCATAAAAAGCGGTTTCCACCCATTTTGTGAAGTAATCTATGGCCACTAGGATCAAACGATGTTCGTTTGAAGCTTTCGGAGTAATAGGCCTGATCATATCCATACATCCAAAATGGCCATGGTGCAGTCATGACATGCAATGGTGATGGAGGCACATGAATCTTATCTGCATATATCTGACATTTATGGCACTTTCGGGAGTAACTAATGCAATCTCCTTCCATTGTTAGCCAATAATATCCTGCTCTCATAATCTGTTTAGCAAGCATGTGACCATTGGCATGAGTGCCACATATCCCTTCGTGGACTTCCTCAATGATTCTCAGAGCTTCGGCAGACCCGGCATATCTCAATAGAACCTAAACTTTCCCTTTCTTGTAGAGAATCTCATAATCTAGGACAAAACCCATTGCCAATCTTCTCAGAGTCTTTTTATCATTTTCTGTTGCTTGTTCAGGATACCGTTGACTCTTGATGTATTGCAAGATATTGTAATACCAAGGGAGGCCATCCGCTTCTTCTTTGATACTCATGCAGTGGGTAAGAGATTCGTATATGCTCATCTTTATTGGCACATCACTAGGGATGAATCTCCAAAAACTTCCAGTCTTTTGATCTTTCTATATACGGAAGCACGAAAGCCCATAGTACACGCCTCATATTCAGTAGTATTGTTTGTACAATCAAATTCCAATCTGGCAGTGAAAGGATAATATTCTTGTTCTGGGGATATGAGCACTACGCCGATCCCGTGCCCAATGGCATTAGATGCACTATCAAAGTACATTTTAAACATTTTCTTCTTCGGGGGAATCCTCCATCCTCTTGCGAAACACACATCAAGTCTTCATTAGGGAAATCAAAGTTTAAAGGCTCATAATCTTCAACCGCTTGACTTGCTAAGAACTCGTCTACTGCGCTGCCCTTTATAGCTTTCTGACTCACATACACAATGTCGTACTCTGACAACAAAACTTGCCATCCTATCGTTCTTCCTGACAAGGAGGGCCCGTCCAACATATACTTGATAGGATCTAGCTTGGCAATCAACCACGTCGTGTGGTACAACATGTATTCTCTGAGCCTTCGAGCAATCTAAGCTAAGGCATAACAAAGCTTTTCTACTGACGAATACTTCAGCTCATACTCTGTGAACTTCTTGCTGAGGTAATAAATCGCTTGTTCTTTTTCCCCGATCTCATCATGCTGCCCCAAGACACAACCCATAGATCTCTCAAATACTGATAAATACAGTATCATTGGTTTCTCTATCACAGGTGGCATTAATACTGGTAGGCTGGATAGATAGTGCTTAACCTTTTCAAAGGCGATCTGACACCCTTCATCCCATTCTCCCGGATCACGCTTTCGAAGTAGCTTAAATATTGGATCACACTTGTCGATTAACTGGAAAAAAATCGAGCAGTGTAATTCAATCTTTATAGAAAGCCTCTCACTTCCTTTTGAGTGCGAGCTGGTGACAAGTCCTGGATGGCCTTTACTTTATCTGGATCAATCTCAATTCCCCTCTTACTGACGATAAAACCTACAACTTCCCCGAAATGACTCCAAAAGTGCATTTTGTAGGGTTTAGTTTGAGTCGAAACTTTCTTAGTCTTTCGAAGAGCTTCTTAAGATTCGCAATATGAGCATCTTCTCCTTATGACTTTGCAATCATGTCATCAACATAGACTTCAATCTCCTTATGCATCATATCATGAAACAATGTTACCATGGCTCTCTGGTATGTTGCTCCGGCTTTTTTCAATCCAAACGGCATCACCTTATAGCAAAACGTTCCCCACATTGTTACAAATGTGGTTTTCTCTAGACCTGGCAATACTGGACAAGACACGATTACACGATACGAACACAACACGAAAAAAATAACTAAAAACATGACACGAACACGATACGACATGAAAAAATAACACGAACACGACACGAATACACGAATGTCTCAAAATCTAATTACGAATTATTAACGTATCAAAGTTTATATAAATATAAAATACCTTAAACACGATTATGACACGACAAAATACACGAACACGACACGTATACACGAATTGCCAGGTCTAGTTTTCTCCATATCTTCTGGTGCCATCTTAATCTGATTGTATCCTGAGAATCCATCCATAAAGGAAAACAAAGAGCTCTTTGCCATATTATCCACCAAGGTATCAATATAAGGCAAAGGGAAATTATCTTTAAGACTGGCTTTATTTAGATCCCGATAATCAACACACATTCGTACTTTGCCATCATTCTTCGGAACTGGGACAATATTTGCTACCTATTCCTGATATTTTGCCACTTCCAAGAACCCGGCATCAAGCTTCTTTTTCACCTCGTCTTTTATCTTTAACAACATGTCAGGCCTCATTCTTCTCAATTTTTGTTGAATTGGCTTGCAGTCTGGTCTTAATGGGAGCTTGCGAACCACAATATCAGGATCCAACCCTGGCATGTCTTGGTATGACCATGCAAATACATCGACATATTCTCGGAGTAAAGCTATCAGTTCACACTTGTTGATGATGACAATGAGATCCTAATTTTGACCTCCTTTATTTCTTCTCCACTTCCCAAGTTTATCATTTCTAACAGCTTCTTATGAGGCAAAACTTGCTTCTCCTCTTGTTCTATTTTTCTTAATAAATCTAGGGGCAAACCATAATCTTCAGCATCTTCGTTGACGTCGAAATCACCCGTGCAAATGGGTTTTCAAAATCAATTTCAGAATTATTGACAGGATGGTCCTCATATTCCTCATCCGTACACCTATAAATAGGTGAGGAAGAAACAATATAGGAAGGCATATAAGCAATGAAAAAAAATGAAAGAGCAAAAATGAAAGAATATATACACATCAATATGAAGAAAATGCATCGTGCTTGTTATTTATTAAATGATGAGTTTTAAACATAAGCCCGTACCTAAAAAAATTCTTAATATCCTTGGGCAAAGATAATTAAGATTGTTTCAGAGTATTACTCTGGAGTAGACCTAAAAACTATAGGAAGCTTGGTCGCACTCTAGTTTGTTAATTTATAACCCGGTAGACATGGTCGCACCATCCAACTTGCATTTCTATTTCCAATTCCTTCTTCACCGGCCATACAGATTACCATGTCTTGCATCTGCTCTTCCTTGCTCATGTGGAATTTCTCAAAGGCTTGTTCGATCATTACCAGTATATCGTCGGAATCCTTTTCCCCAAACTCGAAGCCAGTCGAACGGAAGCTATAAAGGATTGGTGGGAAAGTCATGGGCTCCTACTCTATATCTATACCCGAGAGACGGGCCATCCTTCTCTTTGATTTTTTCTCAATTTGTCTCCTCTTTTCATGAGCTTTTGGCAGATATCTGAGACCAAATCGATCTTTCTTCCCTGTTACTTCAATTGCTCTGGCCATACCCTGGAGATATTTTCCCAGTCCTTTTCCTACTCTGCAACCTTTTCCTACCGTCGTTCTTACCCCCAACCTGGTATTATTGGACAGCTTTGGCTCTGGAATTTTACGTCCTTCAGTGACGAATACAGCATTAACAAATTCCAGTGACTTGAATGAGCATTGCACAACATCCTCATTCGGTTCTATGTAAGGGGAGTCAGTAGATGCAGAGGCTATGATATCCTCCTCTCCCGATACACTGACCAGGTGTCCTTCTATTACAAACTTCAATTTTTGGTGGAGAGATAATGGTACCGCCCCAGCAAAATGTATCCATGGCCTTCCCAATAAACAGTTATAAGACGGGGTAATGTCCATAACCTGGAAATCAACCTTATAGGTACAAGGACCTATCTCAAATGGGACCTCAATAGTTCCCATCACTTCCCGTCGAGTGCCATCAAAAGCTTTGACCACAGTGTGACTTGGTATCATGTAGGACATGTCAACCGGCAGTTTAGATAAGGTCGCCAAGGGCAATACATTCAACAAAGAACCATTATCCAGGAGTACTCGAGGTAGAATGTGCCCCTTGCAAGTTGTCATGATGTGAAGGGCTTTTGTAGATCCTACATCGTTGGGTGGTATCTCATCATAACTGAAGAAAATATGATCATCTACTGCGATGTTTCCCACCAACCGATCTAATTTCTATACTGATAAGTTGTTGGCCACATATGCTTGATTCAAAATCCTTAGCAGGGCATTTCTATGCGGCTCCGAATTCAGCAACAGTGAAATAATCAAAATCCTTGCTGGTTGATGGTGCAGTTGTTCTACCACACTGTACTCACTGTATTTTATAAAATTCAAAAATTCACAAGCCTCTTTCTCATTTATTGGTTCTTTCACTTTGTTAACTGGGTTTGAATTTTTCTCCACTCTTTTTGACTGATCCATCTCTATATGGACCGGCTCTTGTATTCTCTTTCCTTTGCCAATTCCTTATTCCTTTCTCATCGGACTTTGCTCAACAATTTCGGGGGCATAACATCTACCACTACGAGTTAGATGTCCTACACCCGTTATATCGGTTGTTGTTTGCTTACTTGAAGAGCCCGGCGTAACCACAATGCAATCGTATCTCCAAGGTGCGTCTTTATTCTTCTTGTATGAGAAAGAAGATAGCAATTCTATAATCAACTTTGGCATGATTTCTTCATAAATCGGGGTAGACTTTTCTTCCGGTTCATCATAGTAGATAAAAAAGGTCTGTCCACCCCATAACCAGCTTTATTCTCTGTAGTATCTACCTCTTCCTCTATTTTTCATAGAATTGGGCCTCGCCCTTATCCATCATTCGCTGAACCTTGGGTAAAAAACCTTTACACCCCTGTATGGTGTGACCCTCACATCTATGAAACGGACAAAAATCCTGTATCCTGCTTGCAATCATTTTCAGACTAGCTTCATCCTGAACTATTCCAGCCCTGGCCATTTCAAACCACACTTTTATCATCGGATTCTCCTCACTGATGTGTCTTTTTACCTTACCAATTTTCCTTGACAGCACTGCATTCACCTTGGCCTCAGTATGATTGGGTAATGGGTTACCCGCAACATTAGGTCGGTTCCTAGATTCAAACTTTATGACCCCAGTGCCAATCAAGATTTGGACCTTCTTTTCAAAAGCAATGCAATCCTCGATCGAATGCCCCTAAATTTTCGCATGATATGCACAGTTAGCATTTGTGTTATACGATTTGGGATATGTTGGTTTCAAGGGTTGGAGGTATACTGGTGCCACAAGTTGTCCTTGTAATAATTTAGGGCATAACTCACCATAAGTTGTAGGAATGGGATCAAATTGAGGCTTTTGATTATTCCTTGGTGATCTTTGGTCATTGCGAATGATACTCTGGGTATTCGAGATGGTGTTTTGGGGAATGCTATTTTTGGGGATATGCCAGTTGGGTATGGCTGTTGCGGTATGGTTGTGTAAGGAAAAGGGTTTTGGGTAAGATGGTTCACGGCAATATAGTAAGGTGTATAAGGTGTAGGAGGTGTATAGTGTTGGTGTATGCCCTAGAGCCAATCAGATTGAGCTTGGGATACACAGTCAATAAAGCATACCCTTCACTATGATTATAGTGATACAAGGTTTTCCTTCATGTTAGTACAATAATAAGGAGTTATTAAGTACGAATCAGATGAAGCCCATGGAACATAATGGCCTTGCAAAGGAATTATAAATAGTTATAATTATGAGATCCTTATGCATCAAAGCCTTGTTCCTCAAACAGTTCCTGGTCATCGTGTTGCCAAGACGAGGCATTGGCAATACTCAAAGACTAGTATATGTTAAGCCTTCTTACTTATGAAGTAAGCAACCGATCTCATACAGGTTGAAGTATGGGATACTTGGGATAAAATATAGGTGCTTGTCTGTTGAACAAGTTCATTGAACATGGCCCGCCAAGAGAACTTCATTTGGTAATATATCACTCTAGTGTCCATGATAATGTTCTCTTAGTACCAGTTGTGTAAATTAGTCCTCAGACTTGTGATACCAGGTCATCTTGTATGGAGAGTGTCATACTTAGATTTCATCACGAACGGGTCCCAATCACGAGGATGCTTAAGGTAGGGTTTTATTGGGTATGACATGAACCATACGAAGATGAATAAGTGATCCAAAGAGGATTCACCACTCCCTATGATATTGGAGACATATCTCGTTTGTTCTTGACTGCGATTAACTTGATTAAGTTTTTGGCCAAAGCATAATGGATTTAGGAGAAAGTTTTTTCTCTAAATTCATAAGGTTAATCATAAGTTGCAAAGAACTAATATGGATTGATCATGAGTAGACACTGCACCATGCTCATACGCTATTCGAGATATATGGTGAAAGGACTGTATTACATCGACAGGCTGGTTATTGAAAGTTTCTAAAAAGGTCATGCTGACTTCACAATATTTGGGTGGTCATGATGGGTTGCTAGATCCCGCTCTTGATCTATGATAACAAGTTAATGAGATTAACTTATAATCATTGCCAACATATTGGGAATCTAGAGGGTCACACACATAAGAACATATATGTATGGATTAAACATGGTATTCTATTAAGGTAAAACTTAATGGAATAAAAGATCTATATTAAGGACTCAATTGAAGAAGTTAAATTGAGATGAATTAAGACATAATTGAGATTGAGAAATCCAAGGACAATGTCTTAATGAGATAAGAGGAACCAAGAAGTCTTATCTAGTGTAGTAGTCGACTTTGACATATAGATATGCAAAGTAAATTGCGATTGACTATACTATATTGGAATAATATCAGGAGATGATATTAATAGATTAATGACATGAATTGATTCATTAGGAGAAAGAAAATTTAATTGAGAATTAAATTACTTCGTTTAGAAATTAATCTATCCAATAAATAAGCATGACAAAATTAGAAAGGATCTAAAGTGACTATTCTAATTTAGGACTGTCCATTGAGGATGGTTGGCCCAACTTAAGGCATTAAGATTGTTGGACCATTATTATTATTAGATAATATAATAGGCCTATTGATCCATCTTAGAATTAAATAGTTTAAGTCCAAGTGGATTAATGAAAATCTTGTGCAACAAGTAACACATGGTCGGCCAAGCATAGGGAGATAGGGATTAGGGTGTGCGCCACTATATATTCTATTTTAGAGGTTGTATCCGCTCAAGCAAGCTCTATTCTACTTGTGATATTCTGATTTTGCTTAAGAAAAAGTTTGGTTTCAAGAAGAGAACTCTAACTTAGCAAAAAGCTGAAATCGCAGCCTCCCTAAGCTCCCTAAGGCTTGCCGCAATTCTTCCTATCTTGGTGTTCTTCTTGCTGCTTCTTCACCTAGTTGATTGAGATTGATTAAAGAAGAAAGATACAAGAATATAGACCTTTTAATTATGATCTTATGATCAACTTGCTAGCACAAGTGAATAACCATACCTTAGAGAAGGATCCATCAGCTGTTCGTGTGGACTAACTCTAGAGGAAGGACAATTGTGCTTTTTGTGGCCTTGAACGAGTTGAAGCTTTGTAGATCTTGGATTCGAGATTAGGATCTGCAACTTAAGGTTACGATATCTTAAGTAGGTAATTTCTAAATCATATGGGTGATTTAATTGTTTTTGAATGTTATATACCTATGCAAACACAAGCCTAAGATCCTTTTGTACTTCGGGTGCTTCTTTGTTTATTTTCACTGCACTTTGATTATCATGTTTTTGCATGAGCCCGAGGTAGTGTATTCCCAACATATAGGGTGTAGGAGATGTATAGGGTCTAGGAGGTGTATAGGGATAATGGTTATAGCTAACTGCATGAGTTTCCCTTTTTTTTTTTTTTTTTAGCGGGGATTGCTTTCTTTGGAGTTGAAGATTCTCCACCTTCCATCTTTCCACTCTTAATGGCAGTTTCTATCATTTCACCAGATATGACCATATCCGCAAAATTCTTAGTAGCGCTACCCACCAATTTGTCATAGTACGGTGCCTTTAAAGTGTTGATGAAAAGGACCGTAGTTTCCTTACTGGTCAGAGAGGGTTGCACTTGAGTGACCAAATCTCTCCACCTTTGAGAACACTCCTTAAAGCTTTCAGTAGTTTTTTTCTCCATGTTCTGCAACAACAATCTGTCCAGTATCATATCAGATACGTGCTTATAATGTTCCATAAAGGCTCTGGCCAAATCCATCCAACAACGAATCTTAGTCCGAGTTAACTGATTATACCGACGGGTTGCAAAACCTATTAAACTATCTTAGAAGCAGTGAATGAGCAGCTTTTCATCCTCATCATGTCCCATCATTTTTCGATAGTACATGGTTAAATGTGCTAAGGGGTTGGTGGTCCTATTATACTTTTCAATGTCTGGTACCTTAAACTTAGGGGGAATTACCAAGCCATGCACCAGACTCATTTCCTTGGCATCCGAGCTGCCAAACAATTATGCACCTTCCACAGCCCTTAACCTTTCCTCCAACAACTGATACTTTTTCTTTGATTTTCAGATTCAATCTTCTTTAATTTAGCCATCTTTGCTTTCTCCTTCTCAGCGAGCTCTTCAAAGTCTGGAACATCAACAAGATCAGTTGGGTTAGCCCCAATGTTAAACCTTTTCGGGAGCAGAGTTTTGTGATTCTGCCATCGGTTAGATGTAAACAAAAGACGCTGCCCCTATTGGAAGCTCATTTCTAGCATTCTGGGATGTTTGCCATTTAGCTGCACAACTTCAGGTTGGCCCTCTTGATTCACTACCCTTTTTTCCCTTAATTGAATTCTCACCCGGCGTTTTCTATCTAAGCATGGCATTCATCATTTCCATAAGCTTGGACATCTGCTCTCTTGATTCTTCCTGGGATTTAGCCAATTGCTTTTGCAGTTCCCTCTGAGCCCATTCTATCCTTTCAATACGGGTAATATGGTCATTCTCCATAATTCTGGCCTAAGATCTGGTATTATAACGATGCTGAAACTCTGGTTCTTTGGGAGGGCCCCAGTTTTTACCTTTAATTTTAAAAAAACTATGGATTAGAACTTATTGATTTATTTATTAAAGTATTTATTGAGTGTATGGAAGTAGGAATTGTTGAATGTACATGTTTATCAACAAACAAATAAATAAATGTGATGAATGAGTTGGTAAATGGAGAATGCTTTCATAAAGATGAAACTAATGGTATTTGCCTTAAAATCGGATCCCAAAGCCAAAGGTTTTTTCATTAATTCATAGAAAACTTCATACAATACATTTCTCAACATCGAGTTACATAGAAACATTTGCTCATACTAGTCTTGAGCTTTTTCCAAAAGATGCAACAGTTGCTGGTCATACTTCTTAAAGTCTTTACCTTCTCAACCCTCTCACTTGCCCTGTCGGTGTTCTCGGACGATATCTGCAATGTCAACTTTCTCGGCTGGCGGCTGCTGTTCTATGGTCTGAATAGTCGCATAGAGTGACTCATTCTCCTTGCGCATCAGGGATGTTTTTCTTTTCTTATTTCCCAATCTGAACTTTAACTGTTCGTTTTCTTGCTGACACCTCTCTAGCTTGGCCGACATCAAAGAATACGTATCCTCCCATTTCTGCCGCTCATGAGAAAACCTAGACTCTTTTTCTTTACCTTCCTTGGACTTATTCTTCCAATAGTCCAATTCTATTTGAAGTTTCTTCATTTCTTTCTCATGTGCTTTAAAAGAAATGCTAGCTCCCGTAAATCTTCCCATGGCCCTTATCTTCTTGTTTTCTTGGTGCATATCTAATATATCGACCAATGCTGTATCTCTCTCTCTCTGACCACTTTTCTTGTCTTGGTCACTTGGATCTCAAGCCTAGTCTTCAAGTCCTCGACATCTTCTTGAAGCTTATCACATTCTCGCTTCAATTTCCCTTTGTCTTTTTCTAATTCCTGCCTAACCAGCTCAACTTCTGATGGTATTATCGGTTTAGGTTGAAGAATGACTGGATGAATAGAGGCATCTTCGGCGGGAAGCACAATGTCGCGAAGCTTCTTGGCCCTCCATACTATATACGCCAAAGTGGCATTGTCGGTAAACCTACCCACTTGTGACCGATATAACTTCTTCCATGCCATGATGACTTCACGTATTCTTCCCATATATCCGAGCTCTCCATAGGAGAAATTCATAGAGATAAGATCATGAGTCATCAGGATAAACTGCTGATATCCATACTTCCTCCGTACTAGTAATGGTGTATAGCTAACAGCCCCCTAAATTCCCAACAGTGGAACCCATAAATTCTCACCACAACGGTACAAGATCGACCCAAGTGGCATCCACGAAGCCCTCCAAGTTATATCCTCCTTTCCTAAGTGACGGAGAGTCCTTATCCATTGCTTCTTATCCCCTTTCTTTGACCATTTCTTATTGTTGAATTCTGTAAGAGGAACACATGTCTTCATGTAGGGGTGGATCTTTCCATTATCATCTCCCCAAAAGTGACTCTGAATCCAGACATACAGAAGCTGTACACAACCCTCGAAACGCCCTTTACGTTTTCTTCAACAGTGACTGAGTGACCTGATCATCTTAGCAAGAATGGAAAGAGAATGATCAATATGTTTTTCCAATCGATCAAAGAAATCCACCACGGCTACTTCGACATGACCTTCCACTATCGAAAATAAGACCAAACCTTAAATTGCCAGAGCAAAGACATCCACCACCTGATCATCATCCGAGTTGCTCTTAATATAATTTCGTAAGAATACCCAAGGAATGCAGTCGCTCGAACCCTTTTTCTTTATCTGTGGGGAATCTACTAGGATATCTATACCCATCACTTTGGAAAGCTTCTTCCGATAGTTCGATGTTTTATGGTCTTTCCAATAGAATTTATCCGAATGTGCTGACTCAACACGGAGCAAGATAGAACATTCCTCAATGGTGGGCACCATATCTTCCTGATTAAAAGTGAAGCACCGGTACGAAGGATCCCAAAACTGTACTATGGCCCTAGTCAGCTGCTCGTCCACCTCGATTGGGAGAAGTAGAGCTATGTCACCATATTTCCTAGTAAACTCATTCTTCCTCTCAAATCCCCACTGTCTCCAAATTTCCTTTAACTCCACTAGGTCATTTCGAACAAAATCCAAGTGAATTGACTCAGGAAGTATAGACACAAAACCCATGCCAAACAGTCTCCTTTGTCGCGCTGATTCATCTCAGACTCAGTTCTGACCTCGTGGTATGTCTTGATAACCACTGATACTGATAGAAGGTCCCGTCATTCCATGATTATAACGAAAAAATCCTCGGTTGGCACCCGGTTTAAGGAAAATATCCCTAAATGACCATGATGCATGAAATGAAAATAAAAATAAAAATAACAAAAAAAGCATGAGTTAGTAACATGATTTAATATCATAATAAAATAAAATAAATAGTAAAAGGTAAGAAGTGCTCCACCAAATGTTCCTAGCTTCAGGATATCTAATCGGAAATCCGGCATGGCTTCGCCTAAGTTCACTATATGAGGGTGAATCGGTTCTAAAGGCACCGAATTGTTCCTCATTGTCGCCGGTTAAGGCTAGTAAGGCACCCCGATTAAAGCGGGTTAAATTCGTTAGAGTTTATTTCCCCGGCTTATGCGGAGGCTATTTCTACACGAAGCGTAGGGACTTTACTTCCACTTAAAAGGACAGAACTCGGATATAGACCTCATGTTATGCAAAATGTAAGTGTCGTGTGTGAGGAGGAACAATCAAACCTTTCACCAACTATCCTAACCTCTATCCTAAGTATCTCGACAAAAATATTAAAGATAAGAGTAAATAATGTCAAGCATTAATCTAGCAAAATACAAGAAAATAACCAAAGAATAACAATACTATGCATGCACATGAGTATGAACATTTTCGAAAACATTTAATTATTTTCAAAATTCTCCTTTTTATTAAAAAATATGGGAATTAAAATTAAATATAGGATAAAACTGACAAAACCGAGACTTTTGATAACACTCGACTAACTCTAGGCCTGACTCTCTGATTTCCCCAGTGGAGTCGCCAAGCTGTCGCAATCTAAAAAAATAACAAGTCTCATTGCGAGACATTTACTCGTTAAGTGTGATGTTGGGAAAATAGAAGAAAAATGACTTAATTTCTCTTGAAATAAAATGAGGGTTTGAAAACAACCTCGAAAAAGAAATGGAGTCGCCACCAATCTTTTTTGGGCTAGGTGTGATCAGCCACCTATTAAAATCGGTTTTGTAAAACATTTTAAAATTAATTAAAATATTTTTAAAACCAATTTCAAAGACTGAGCTTTTAAACCAGAGAAATCAAAGAAGCGGGTTCGGGAGTCGGTTACGTGCAGGGAAGGATTAGCACCCCCACAACGCCCGTATAAAACGGTACCTTATTAATCGTGTTTTATCTCGAATCTTGGTAAAAGTTGGTTTTAAATTCGTCATTTTAAAATAATTCCCAATTTAAAGAAAAATAATTCCATTTTTAATTGAAAATAATCCGAAATTTATTAATTCAAAATTTTCGACAAACTCAGCAAAATATAGAAATTTTATTTATTTGGAAGTCTCTGAATCATTTTCATTTTTGAAAGAAAGATATTCCTTTATTAATGATAATTGATGATATCCTCCCCAGCAAACCCGACAGAAAACTAATGACTTATTTTAACTCGGGAATATCTTCATTTTTTTATTGAAAATCATTATCTTTTTTTAAAAAAACATTTTAAAAAGATGAATATGAACATGTATGACATGGTAAAAGATGACATAGCAAAATCTAGATGACATAATATAATCTAAATAACATGACAACATCTAAATGACATAGTATATTCTAAATGACATAGCATAATTTAATAACATGACATAATAAGAAACATAAAATAACATTATAATAAAATATGCATGTAAATGAAAAAACAATGCCTTAACATAATAAACCCTAAATATATGGCAAAATAATTAATGACTAAGCAAAAAGCATAGAATAACATAAAATATCCATAACCATATAATCACCATGACAATCACCATGAAATTTAAATCAAAACAATAACATCACCATAGCAATATTCATAGCAAAAATCATATATCATATAATATGCATGAACATGGAAAATGCAATGCATGAGAGTGTATTTTTTCCGTTAAATAAGGACATCCATATACCTAAGAAGATATCCGACTACCTTAGGAAAAGACATTAAATCAGATTTTTCTTAATCAAAAATACTTTGTGATTGGATGAAAAACAATTTGGAAAGTTTTAGGTGAAAATGGCACTATGGCCGAAACCCCCTTTAAAAAGGCTCTATTTTCCTAACTTTGAAAACCCGGATTTGACCACCCTTGACCCGACCTTTATAAAATCATTTTTCTAGGATTAAAATGACTTACAAATTAACCTAGGACAATAGCTATTGTTCTAAATCAGACCACTCCTAATGACTCAACCAAAACAGAAAATTATTTTCTTCTTGAAAACAAATCTGACTTTTCTAACCAGTTTTAAAACATGATTTTTTTACCTATTTTAAAATTTTCAAAAAAATCTGAAAAACTTATGGGAGACTGAGAACATGTCGACCTATATGGGAAACAATCATTTTAATTTTTAGACTAAGGATGACCTACCCAAAAATTCATGAAAGTCAAAACACTGGGTGAAAAACTGTTTAACCAAAAAATGTTTTTAAACCTTTGATAAAAACGTCCACAAATCAGAATAAAAATATTAGAGACTCCTTTAAGATCCTATAATCAGTGGTAAAAATTTCTTAAAACTTCTAAAAATTTGTTTAATGAAAAAAAATTACAAAGGTAGAAAATCCAACTTGACAACATCTTAATTTTCCACAAGCATGCTCATGAGAGCTTGGCTTTGAGCCATTGATTGGCTTAAGTCAAAAATCAAGCGGGATGAGATGAAATGCATGAACAAACAGCAAGTTAAATGCATGACCTAATGCCTAAATGACATAAAAAATATGCATGGCATAAAAGATAACCTAATGCCTAGATAGAAATATGCTTGGCAATAAATGGAACCCTAGACCTAATAAGCATGAAACATGTATGGCAATAAATATGATCCTAGACCTAATGAACATGAAACTATGCATGGAAATACATGATGACCTAAGACCTAATAAGCATGAAAATATGCATGGCATACAAAAATGACCCTAATGCCTAAAATGTCATAGGAATATGCATGCAATATAATATGATCTAATGCCTAATATGACATATAAACATGCAAGGCTATAACATGAACATATAATGACCAAATGAACATAACAATAATGCAAGAACATGGCACAACAAATACATAATAACATGGCATAATGATGCAAAGCATGAATGAAAGCATGGTAACTAAACAATCAAGATGAAAATGCAAATACACAAGGCAAGAAAAGATGGAAAGTGAATGGTCCCTTAAAAAATATGTGAGATCCTAGCAAGGCAATAACACAAACATATGGCATGGCAAATATGCAAGACATAAATGAAAGCATGGTAGTCAAGCAATCAAGATGAAAATGCAAAGATATAGATTGACAAATACACAAACACATGGTATGACAATAATGCAAAGCATGAACAACTTGATATAGTAAAAACATAAAATTAAAGTTAGTAAATAAACCAAATAGACATGAAAATAGATGATAAAAACAGAAAAATAAGAACAAGTAAAGAGAGTAGAAATAAGCTCCATATTTTGATTATTTTAGAAAGCTAAATAATCAAAACTGTCGCAACCTAAAAAAAATAACGACGAGTCTCATCGCAAGACTTTATTATTCGTTAGGCGTGACATTTAAAAAAAAAATCGAGGAAAAGTCGACTTAATTCCTCTAGAAAAATTAAGGTTTTGAAAATGACCTTAAAAAAGACATGGAGTCGCCACCAATCTTTTTTAGCTAGGTGTGATTGGCCACCTATTAAAACCGGTTTTATAAATATTTTAAAAATTAATTAAAACATTTTAAAAACCAATTTCAAGTCTGCGTTTTAAAACCAGAGAAATCAAAGAAGCGGGTTCAGGAGTCGGTTACGTGCGGGGAAGGATTAGCACCCCCACAACGCCCGTATAAATCGGTACCTTATTAATCGTGTCTTATCTCAAGTCTCGGTAAAGATTGGTTTTAAATTTAGTATTTCAAGTTAATCCCCAATTTAAAGAAAAATAATTCAATTTTTATTTGAAAATGATTCGGAATTTATAAATTCAAAATTTTCCTATATTCCCCAACAAACGTGGCAAAATATAGAAATTTTTATTAGTTTTGAAAAACTTTCCGAATCATTCTCTTTTTTTTTTTTTTGAAAGAAAGATATTCCTTTATTAATGATAATTGATGATATTCCCTCCAGCAAACCCGGTAGAGAACTCATGAATTATTTTAACTCGGGAATATCTTTATTTTTTATTGAAAAATCATTATCCTTTTGAAAACATTTTAAAAGATATGAATATGTATATGCATGACATAAATAAAATGACATAGCAAAATCTAAATAATATAATGCAACCTAAATGACATGGCAAACATGAATGATATGGCATATAATTTAAATGACATGGAATAAAATAATGCTATCATATAATATACATGAAAATAAAAATGCAATGCATGAAATGTATTTTTTCCTTTAATTAGGGAAATCCGTATATCTAAAAAGATATCCGGCTACCTTAGGAAAATATGTCAAATTAAATATTCTAAAACCAAAATACTTTGTGATTGTTTGAAAACAATTTTGAAAAGCTTGAATTAACAATAAAAACTGGGCTAAAAATTTTTAAATGGCTCTAATTTCCTAAGTTTAAAAAATCCAGACTTGACTACCCTTAGCCCGGGACTTGAAAAACCATTTTTAGAGTTTAAAAGGCTTAGAAATCACCCTAAGTCAGTAGCTAACCCTACTAATCAGCCCACTCTAAGTAGATTAACCAAAACAGAAAATTGGTTTTTCTTTAAATTCAATTCTGACTCCATTGTCCAGTTTTAATCCACGATTTTTTACCCTATTTTTAAAAATTCCAAAAATTCTGAAAAAATTACTGGAGCCTCAGGACATGTAAAACTACACGAGAAAAAATCGGCTTAATTTTTTGATCAAAGATGAATTCCCAGAAAAACCAGAGATGTACGAGTTTTTGGAGGAGAAAAAACTGCTTTGTTTTTCTTTAAAATCAATTCTGACTTCACTGTCCAGTTTTAATCCACGATTTTTTATCCTATTTTTAAAATTTCCAAAAATTCTAAAAACAATACTGGAGACTCAAGACATGTAAAACTACACGAGAAAAAATCGGCTTAATTTTTTGATCAAATATGAATTCCCAGAAAAACCAGAGATGTACGAGTTTTTGGAGGAGAAAAAACTGCTTTGTTTTTCTTTAAAATCAATTCTGACTCCACTTTCCAGTTTTAATCCATGATTTTTTATCCTATTTTTAAAAATTCCAAAAATTCTAAAAAAAGTACTGGAGACTCAGGACATGTAAAACTACACGAAGAAAAATTTTCTTAATTTTCTGATCAAAGATGAATTCCCAGAAAAATCAGAGATGTACGAGTTTTTTGAAAAAAACTGAAAAAAACTGCTTTGCCAACACATTTTTTTTTTGTCCTTGATAAAATCATTTAAAAATCAAAATAAAAATATTTGAAACTCATAAAATGACTTGAAAGCAGTAGCTAGGACTTTTTGAAAGTTAGATAAAAATTGGCTAAGTAAAAAAAAAATCACAAAGGTAGAATAATCAATTTGACAAACTTAATTTTCCACAAGTGTGCTCAAGAGAGCATGATCTTGAACCATTAATTGGCTCAAGTCATTATTCAAGTGGCATGAACATGAAATGCATGAAACAATGCAGCAAACATAATGCATGAAATGCATGGATCTAAACCTAAATGTAAGGAAAATGCATGACATAAATAATATGGCCTAGACCTAACATGAACTTGCATGGCATTTAATGTAACCTAGACCTAAGACATGCATGGCATTTTCACAAACACAAGGCATGCTTAATTCAAAAATCCAACCAAATATCATGCAAATGCAAAAACCTAACAACTAGCATGACAAAAATACAACACACAATGCAAAACACATGGAGTAGCCAAATGGCCCCAAGCTTCAACAAGCATGGCATTTTCACAAACACTTGGTATGCTAGCATGAAAAACTAAGTCATAACACAAAAATCACACAAGCATTTTCACAAACACCTAATATACCAAATCTAAAACATGCTCACTAAGCATTTTCACAAACACTTAATATGCTAACTCTAAAACATGCTCAAATTTAAACAACATGAAAACAGAAAATTAAAAATGCAAAAACATGATATCTAAGACATAAATGGCAACAAACAAAGCAACCAAATTAAATATAACTTAAGAACATGAAATAACATAATATTTAAAACATCAAAAATAAAGAAAATAGCATAAACAATATGGTAAAATGAATCAAAAACAACAACTTAAAATAAATAATGTAGGCCATTTGGCCATGGTGAGTTTATTGTAAAAACAAAATGTAAGAAAAATATACTTAAGAAAGGAAATGAAGGAAGAACAAGAAACATTATTTTAAAATGAAAACTCACCAAGTAGCTTTTGAACGGATTAAGCTATAAACCCTCAGAGTAGCTTTTGAACGGATTAAGCCACAAACCCTCTCACAAGTAGCTTTTGAATGGATTAAGCTATAAACCCTCAGAGTAGCTTTTGAACGGATTAAGCTACAAACCCTCAGAGTAGCTTTTGAACGGATTAAGCTACAAACCCTCTCAACAAAAACACTATGACTCACTACCCGGATAATCCTAATACAAGTGTATAGACTATCTCACAAGGGGTAGTGGGTGATTTCAACCAAAGGCCAAGACCCCTTATTTATAAGGTGAGCACCTCCTTGGCTTGACATTACAAAGGGATGTGGGATTGGGACTTAGGCTCAAAAATGAAAATCTCTAACTTAACTCTTGATTTTTAATCACTTGATTGAAAAAATCCTAAGCTTCCTCCTTCCTTTGGGCTTGGGCAGGCCAGCACTTCTCTTTTCCAGCCCAGCTCTGATTTTTGAAAGGCCCAAAGAAACCCTTTTCGGTTGCTTAGGTGAAACGACCATTTTGCCCCCCGGATGCAAAATAAATATCAAACGGGCTTCAAATTCAATTTTTCTTTTTTTAATACTTCCAAAATAATAAAATATTGAGTTCTGGAAGTTTTCAAAATTATCCGAGTCCGTTTGCTATTTATTTGGATTTTTTCTTTCCAAAATGTCCTTTTATGCCCCTACTTTTTACCATTTTTTAAACGAGCTCCAAATCAAGATTTTTCTTCACCAATCTCTTCAAAATAATTAAAAAGTGTGATCTGGAAGTTTTCATAATTTTTGGAGCTCATTTGGTATTTTTTTCGGGATTTATCGGCTTGAATTACTGCATAGGAGGCTCGGGATTTAGCCATTTTGCAAACGAACTCGGAATCAAGATTTTCTTTCGCCAATCTCTTCCAAATAATTTAAAATTGAGATTTGCCAAATTTCAGAATTTTTGGAGTCCATTTGCTATTTTTCCGGGATTTATCTTTTTGAATTACTACATAAGAAGCCCGGGATTTGGCCATTTTGCAAACGAACTCGGAATCAAGATTTTCTTTCGCCAATCTATTTCAAATGATTTAAGAATGAGATTGACAAATTTTCCATAATTTTCGGAGTCCATTTGCTATTTTTCCCAAATTTTTCCAATTTTGCCCTTTAACCTCCGAAACCCGGTTTTGCTCAAAACAAGTTCGATTTTCAGATTTTCTTCAATCTGAGCCTTGGGCCTTCCTTTTTAACCATTCTTCATCCATTGGGGGCTTTGGTCTTACCAAGTCGGGCCATTTCTGTGATTCTTCCCGATTTCACTGAAATCCACTAAAAACCCTAATTCTCGGTTTTCTCCCGGATTGACCTTTCTTTCGATTTTTCTTGCAAGTGACTTCTCCATTACCCGTAGTCAGTGCTTATCTTTCATTTGGAACCTTCAATTTCGACCGGTTTGATCGTTTAAGCACTTTTCCACAAATTTCTCGGATTAGGGTTTCTTTTCTACTGAATCTCCAAATCCCAACTTCCGAACTCCATATCTTTCAATGTAGACCTCGGATTATCAAAATTCTTTCTCCATTTTTCAATTGAACTTAAAATCTTGATTTTGAAAGTGGGTTGACTTTTTCAGTAGTTGACTTTCTGGGGTTGACTTTTTCGGGGTTGACTTTTTTGGGGTTGACTTTTTTCAAGTTTGACTTTTTGTGCTCGCCCTCTTAAACTAAGTCTCGGAGTACCACATGCAGGATGAAAACAGTCTTTTTATACTCGGAAACATCAATATAGGAAGAAAACATACCTGTTTAGTGGCCCGGACAAAATTAGGTGTCTACAGCTGCCCCTCTTTGGCTATTGCTGAGAATCAGGAATCAGGCAAAGATAAACCGACACTAATTTTGTACTGTCAGTGACATCACATGTGAAGGAAAGGGAAAGGGGTTTCTTTTTCATTTTCATTTTTTCATTTTTTTCATTTTCTATTTTTTCATTTTTTTCATTTTCTATTTTTTCATTTTTTTTCATTTTTCCTTTTTTCAATTTTTTTTTTTTAAACAGTAAATTGAAGATTTGTCTTTAAATTGAATTCCCCATCTAATCAAGGCTCGATTCGTCTTAAGGAAACGAATTCGATTTGCAAGAAAGGAAACGACCTCGACGATAGTCTCGGGGCCTTAACCTGTCTTGTTCTCAGCTGTGTTTAAAATTCTGGATATCTCCTCCAGAAGCTTCGGCTATCACCACCAAAGTCTTGCTCATTTTTTAAAATGTAAAAATTCTGGGTATCACCTCCAGAAGCTTCAGCTATTGCCACCAAAGACTTTTTACCTTTTCAAAGGATTTTAAAACTCTGGATATCTCCACCAGAGGCTTCAGCTATCACCACCGAAGACTTGTTCATAGTAATAATAAAAAAAGTACCTCGACGATGATTTCGGGGCTCGACTCGCCTTAAGGAAACGAAATCGATTATACCTGAAAGCTTTAAGAGATGATGCAAATGCTTCATGATGCAAATGCAAATGTCTTTTGTTGATGCAAACGCTTCTTGATGTAGATGCAAATGACTTAGATTGGTGCAAATGTCTTTGATGCAAATGTAAATGACTTGATTTGATGCAAACTTTCTTGATACAGATTTAACTAACTTAGATTGATGCAAATGCTTCTTGATGTAGATGCACATGTTGAAAAAAATTCTGGATAACTCCTTCAAAAGAAGATTTCTCATTTTTCAAAATTATAAAACCCTGGATATCTCCACCAGAGGCTTCAGCTATCACCACCGAAGACTTCTTCATTTTTAAAACTGTAAAATTCTGGATATCCCCACCAGAAGCTTTGGCTATCACCACCAAAGACTTGCTCAATATAAAATTCTAGATAACTCATCTAGAAGAAGATTTCTCATGTTTCAAAATTATAAAACCCTGGAAATCTCCACCAGAGGCTTCAGCTATCACCACTGAAGACTTGTTCACTTTTAAAACTGCAAAATTCTGGATATCACCATCAGAAGCTTTGGCTATCACCACCAAATACTTGCTCATTGTAAAATTCTGGGTAACTCCTTCAGAATAAAATTTCTCATGTTTTAAAATTATAAAACCCTGGATATCTCCACCAGAGGCTTCAGCTATCACCACTGAAGACTTGTTCACTTTTAAAACTGCAAAATTCTGGATATCACCACCAGAAGCTTTGGCTATCACCACCAAATACTTGCTCATTGTAAAATTCTGGGTAACTCCTTCAGAATAAAATTTCTCATGTTTTAAAATTATAAAACCCTGGATATCTCCACCAGAGGCTTCAGCTATCACCACCGAAGACTTGTTCACTTTTAAAATTGTAAAATTCTGGATATCCCCACCAGAAGCTTTGGCTATCACCACCAAAGACTTGCTCATTGTAAAATTTTGGGTAACTCCTTCAGAATAAAATTTCTCATTTTTCAAAATTATAAAACCCTGGATATCTCCACCAGAGGCTTCAGCTATCACCACTGAAGACTTGTTCATTTTTAAAACTGCAAAATTCTGGATATCACCACCAGAAGCTTTGGCTATCACCACCAAAGACTTGCTCATTGTAAAATTCTGTGTAACTCCTTCAGAATAAAATTTCTCATGTTTTCAAAATTATAAAACCCTGGATATCTCCACCAGAGGCTTCAGCTATCACCACCGAAGACTTGTTCACTTTTAAAACTGTAAAATTCTGGATATCCCCACCAGAAGCTTTGGCTATCACCACCAAAGACTTGCTCATTGTAAAATTCTGGGTAACTCCTTCAGAATAAAATTTCTCATGTTTTAAAATTATAAAACCCTGGATATCTCCACCAGAGGCTTCAGCTATCACCACCGAAGACTTGTTCACTTTTAAAACTGCAAAATTCTGGATATCACCACCGAAGACTTGCTCATTGTAAAATTCTGGATATCCCCACCAGAAGAAAATTTCTCATTTTTCAAAATTATAAAACTCTGGATATCTCCACCAGAGGCTTCAGCTATCACCACCGAAGACTTGTTCACTTTTTAAAAACTGTAAAATTCTGGATATCCCCACCAGAAGCTTTGAGAAATGATGCAGATGCACATGTCTTTTAACAAGGTGCTCATGCTTCATGGTGCAAATGTAAAATATTTCTTATTGCAAATGCAAATGGCCTGGATTGATGCCCATGTTTCGTGATGCAGATGCCCCTACTAATTGTGTTCATGTAACTGGTTTATGAATGGTGTAACTACAATTACCACACAATAATGAAAATGCAATGATTCTAGAAATGATGCAATTGCTTGAGATGACACAAATGCGAATTCCATGAAGAATGTAAATGTAAAGGTAAAATGCAGACGCTTATGGAATAGTGCCAATGCAAATACCCATGAATGATGCAAATGCTTGCTGACACTGTGCAGATGCAAAAGCTCGATAAAGAGATGAGTGCTCATGAGTGATGCAAATGCCCCCGGTTGTTTTTCTAGACTTTGGCTTAGCCTTTCAAATTCATTTTTCCTCTTCAAATCAGAGTATATCTTCAATTCATTTTGGCTATTCTCTTTGCCCCAAAAGTTTTCAAACTTTCATCAATAGAGATCTGAACTGAATTTGATTTCTTCTTCTCATATCTGGAAGTCGGGACCTATCCTGGCAGTTCTATACTTTTGGGTTAGAAAAACCCTTGTCTCATGTCAACATAAAAAATGGGTATTTCAAAAATATTTTTATTTTCCCTTTTTGAAAAACAATTTTGCTTATTTAAGGAAAACTTCTAAGCCAAAAATTTTAACTCCACAGTGTATGATGTACAAATCTTTTGATGACTGATGATCACTGTTAGAAAATCCCCTAAGTATTAATTTGGGTTTTCCAATTTGAATTGACAAGGCTTGATACAACAAGATTTTGGTTTTTTCAGGAAAACTTCACAACAAAAATGCATGTCCCTTCTAGGCTCACAAATGGAACAGGTTTTATAAATCATGAATTCATTGAGAACCAAGCAAATTCAACATTCTTTTAGTTTCCAAGGCTTTTTGACAAGCGTCAAGATTGGCCGGGATATTTAAATCGGAAAGTTTGATCTTGGAGGAAAAAAAGATTCAATTTTTGAAGACAATCCTCCGAATGAGAGCTGACAATTTGGGGGGTTCAGGAATTCCTAGATGTTCCTCGATGACCACTTTTTTTAAAATGACCTTCTTTTTTTTTTTTTTGGGTATCGGCACGGATGGCATTGAAAATTTCCAAATTTACTCTAGACCGCCCGTTTTTGGGTTTTCGCCCTAGAGTCCCATTCTTTCCTTTTTTTTTACCACACACTTGAGAATTCTAAATTCTTCCTTAGTGAAATGATAATTCGATGAGATGGGATAAAATCCGAGGAAAAACCCTTCAAATTAAATATTCATGCTTGATCAAAATGGACTTTTAAAGCATATAATGTAGGCCATGGCTCAGGGTTCAGAAAGAAAGGATAAATAGGCCCAAAATATGTGTTTGAGGGTAATCAGATCAAGGATCATTTCTTGAGGAGGATTCCCTTTTAAGCATTTGTCCCTTATTGGACATTTCTTTCCTTTTGACTTTGCTCTTTTTCTTCCTTGCTCTTGGCTTTCAATTTGCCATGTCTTTCACACACATTTTCTTTTTCATTGTGTTTTTCTTTTGTTTTTCTTGGCTTTCATTTCACCATCTTTTTCTCTTCTTTTTCTTTGACAGAGTGAGCCTGTATCTATTCGGGGCTCCATTTGCTTTGTGTCTGTCCTTGAGCTATCACTCATTTCTCAATGATCTTTGAAAAGATCTTTCCTCGCATTTGCCCCCCAGTGTAGAGGGTAATCCTTGATCAGGGTTCAAAGAAGAAAGAATTCTTTTGGCTCAAAAGGGGTGACTATGGATAATTTCTTTTTGTGTGAAAGGGATATGAAATATGGCCATTTCTCATGTCAAGCACAAATATTCACATTGAAAAGCAATCCCTAGGGGAAATAGATATTGAGAATTTCATTTTGCACTTTGGAATCATCCGAATTCTCATATGCATGATATCACAAATTTTTTTTTTTTTTTTCGTTGCATGCCCCCAATAATTCATGCATTAGCCCATCCTTCTTCACTATGTATCCATCATTTCCACATATGATGCCCCAATTTGATTAACCATGCGAATTTGTATCAACGAGGAACATGGCAAGTCTAGGTCTGTTTTGAAAAGGCTGAGTTTCCAATCTGAGTTCTTTGAAGAGACAAGGAAAACATGACCCAAAAGCAGGTTTTCTCTGGGACAAGGGATAATCTAGTTTAATCATTGTGCCCCAAGGTGTCAATCATGAAGTGATGTCTGGGCAATTAGTGTTTTGTGGTCATTGGGAAAGGTCATGAATGGTTTTAGCACAATCCTGACACACACCAAATTATCAAAATCTGGATTCTTGAAAGAATGTCTCATTTGTTTGATTTTCAAGGAATTTGAAAATTTTCAAAAAGTTCGTTCCTTTGTTCATAGCCTAGACTAAGATCTAAGTCTTTGCTTATTCTGTGATGACAATGGTTTTATGAAGTCAAATCATTCATATTCCTTGAAGCATTAGGTTTTTCAAGTGGTCTCGGTTCAAAGGATTTAGGCTTAGGAAAGCCTAAAAGAGAAGGCTGAAGGTATTGGGTCATTTCTAACAATGATCATCAATATTCTCAAGATTGTTCATTATTTCATGTGAAAACCACTTATTTATTGTGTACCACAAAGTTTCTCAAAGTTTCATTTGTTTTTTTTTTTTTTTTACAATTTCAAATTTATTGCTAAAATAAAATGAACACAAAATATTAAAATTCAAAATTTATTTATTTCATGTAGATGTCATCATGAGACAAGAGCTTTCATCATCAAAGTGTATAGAAAAATATGCATCAGAATGCTCCTATTGACATGCTTTCAAAGATAACAAATCTTATCCTCAAAATTCTTCAAGAGGAAATCAATCTATGGTAAAACAGATTTCCACTGTTCGATAAGCTCTGGAATCCAAATGCCATTGTGGACAAGACCCTCAATTCTTTCCTTCAGTTTTCTGCATTTTTAGTCGAATGCCCAATTGCCCCAATATGATACTCGCACTTGCTGTTGGGGTCATAGCTTTTAGCTGACGAAGAAAACTCTTCAAAGCTAAGCCAATTTCTATTTCATCTTATTAATGTGTTTCATGATGAATGAGCTATGAATGTCATGAGTGCAATTTGATGCATGTGAAGGATAAACAAAGTTATGTGTGGTCATATACAGTGGAAACATGTTGACCATGTATGTTATAAATGCAACACGATGCCAACATGATGCATTTAAAGAATAAGAAAAACCAATGCATGGATATATGCAATGAATGACCATGTATGTTCCAAATGCATTTCTCAATGAATGATCATATACACTATGAATGCCACACAATGTCAATTATGATGCATGTGAAGAATAAATGATTGACACAGAGTATATACAAAGAAAGTCATGCTGGCCGTGTATGTCATGAACGCAACCTGATGCCAATATGACAAATTAATGCATGAGCATATCATGATGACTATGTATGCCATGAATGCACCCTGATGCTAACATGATGCATGTAAAGAAAGAATAAATTGATATATGAATAGATACAGAAAAATCATGCTGACTATGAATGCATGAATGCAACTTGATGCTACCATGATGCATATAGAGAAAGAATAAATTGATAATGGATATATACAGAAAAATCATGCTGACTATGAATGCATGAATGCAACTGGATGCCAACATGATGCATGTAAAGAAAGAATAAATTGATATATGGATATATACAGAAAAAATCATGCTGACTATGAATGCATGAATGCAACTTGATGCCAACATGATGCATGTAAAGAAAGAATAAATTGATACATAAGTATATACAAATAATGACCATGCATGTCATAAACGTATCTTACAATGAATGACCATGCATGCTATGACTATAACATGATGTCAAAATGATACATGCAAAAATAAATGAATTAACACAAAGGTATATACAAAGAAATCAATGATTACACGAAATTTGTGGGACCTAAATCTTGGTTATTCAAAAATCTCATTATGCAAGATTTGCCTCCAATTTTTTTTTTTTTTTTGATAAACCAATCACATCATTTTCAAAAGAATTTCAGGGTGGATCTTACTATGGTACAATATGCAAATGTTCATGTGACACTACCGGTTTTATGAAATCATCAAATTAAATTACCAACTGTTTATTGCAAAGAATGAGATCAATAATACAACCAAAAATGTATATGCCCCATTCACACATGCATGAAATGTGCAACATGCAAAAATGCTTGAAAAAAGATTTTTTTTTTTTTAAAAAAACAGCTAATGAACATCTGCCCCAGCAATATCTGCTTATTTAGGCATCACGATGCCATCGAGGCGGAGTATCACATTTATTACGGGCGATGTACGTACATCGTTGCCCGATCTACCACACTTATTCGGAGTGTAAAATAGGTAACAAAAAGTTTAGAAATGTCCCTCCATGTGTTCCTATTTTCGGTATGTCTAACGGAAATTCGGCATGGCTTCGCCTAGGTTCACTATATGAGGGTGAATCGGTTCTAAGGCCTCGAATTGTTCCTCACTGTTGCCGGTGAAGGCTAGTAAGGCACCCCGATAAAAGCGGGTTCAATTCGTTAGAGTATATTTTCCTATGCCCATGCGGAGGATCATCACGAAGGCATTAGGTACTTTATACTCCGAAAGTGTTTCACTAGCCCATACGGAGGATCAATCACGAAGGCTTAGTTACTTTACTTCCACTTAAAAGGACGGAACCCGGGTAGAGGATTCATGTTATGCAAATGCACGTGTAGTGTGTGTGGAGGAATAACAAACCTTTCACTACCTATTCTACAAACCTTATTCTAAATGCCCTAGCAATTAAAACATTCAAGAATAGTGTAACGCATTAACCAACAAGCAATTATAATATACAACCTAAATAACTAGAGAACAATAATAAAATGCATGCACATGAGAATGAACATTTTTAAAAACATTTTATTATTTTCAAAATTCTCTTTATTAGAAAAATGTGGGAATTAAAATTAAATACCAATTAAACCAACCAAAACTGAGACTTTGATAACACACGACTATTTCTAGGCCTGACTCTCTAATAGTCCCCAGCGGAGTCGCCAAGCTGTCGCAACCTAAAAAAAATAACGACGAGTCTCATCGCAAGACTTTATTATTCGTTAGGCGTGACATTTAAAAAAAAAAATCGAGGAAAAGTCGACTTAATTCCTCTAGAAAAATTAAGGTTTTGAAAATGACCTTAAAAAAGACATTGAGTCGCCACCAATCTTTTTTAGCTAGGTGTGATCGGCCACCTATTAAAACCGGTTTTATAAATATTTTAAAAATTAATTAAAACATTTTAAAAACCAAATTCAAGTCTGCGTTTTAAAACCAAAGAAATCAAAGAAGCGGGTTCGGGAGTCGGTTACGTGCGGGGAAGGATTAGCACCCCCACAACGCTCGTATAAATCGGTACCTTATTAATCGTGTATTATCTCAAGTCTCGGTAAAGATTGGTTTTAAATTTAGTATTTCAAGTTAATCCCCAATTTAAAGAAAAATAATTCAATTTTTATTTGAAAATGATTCGGAATTTATAAATTCAAAATTTTCCTATATTCCCCAACAAACGTGGCAAAATATAGAAATTTTTATTAGTTTTGAAAAACTTTCCGAATCATTCTCTTTTTTTTTTTTTTGAAAGAAAGATATTCCTTTATTAATGATAATTGATGATATTCCCTCCAGCAAACCCGGTAGAGAACTCATGAATTATTTTAACTCGGGAATATCTTTATTTTTTATTGAAAAATCATTATCCTTTTGAAAACATTTTAAAAGATATGAATATGTATATGCATGACATAAATAAAATGACATAGCAAAATCTAAATAATATAATGCAACCTAAATGACATGGCAAACATGAATGATATGGCATATAATTTAAATGACATGGAATAAAATAATGCTATCATATAATATGCATGAAAATAAAAATGCAATGCATGAAATGTATTTTTTCCTTTAATTAAGGAAATCCGTATATCTAAAAAGATATCCGGCTACCTTAGGAAAATATGTCAAATTAAATATTCTAAAACCAAAATACTTTGTGATTGTTTGAAAATAATTTTGAAAAGCTTGAATTAACAATAAAAACTGGGCTAAAAATTTTTAAATGGCTCTAATTTCCTAAGTTTAAAAAATCCGGACTTGACTACCCTTAGTCCGAACTTGAAAAACCATTTTTAGAGTTTAAAAGGCTTAGAAATCACCCTAAGTCAGTAGCTAACCCTCCTAATCAGCCCACTCTAAGTAGATTAACCAAAACAGAAAATTGGTTTTTCTTTAAATTCAATTCTGACTCCATTGTCCAGTTTTAATCCACGATTTTTTACCCTATTTTTAAAAATTCCAAAAATTCTGAAAAAATTACTGGAGACTCAGGACATGTAAAACTACACGAGAAAAAATTGGCTTAATTTTTTGATCAAAGATGAATTCCCAGAAAAACCAGAGATGTACGAGTTTTTGGAGGAGAAAAAACTGCTTTGTTTTTCTTTAAAATCAATTCTGACTTCACTGTCCAGTTTTAATCCACAATTTTTTATCCTATTTTTAAAAATTCCAAAAATTCTAAAAACAATACTGGAGACTCAAGACATGTAAAACTACACGAGAAAAAATCGGCTTAATTTTTTGATCAAATATGAATTCCCAGAAAAACCAGAGATGTACGAGTTTTTGGAGGAGAAAAAACTGCTTTGTTTTTCTTTAAAATCAATTCTGACTCCACTGTCCAGTTTTAATCCATGATTTTTTATCCTATTTTTAAAAATTCCAAAAATTCTAAAAAAAGTACTGGAGACTCAGGACATGTAAAACTACACGAAGAAAAATTTTCTTAATTTTCTGATCAAAGATGAATTCCCAGAAAAATCAGAGATGTACGAGTTTTTTGAAAAAAACTGAAAAAAAACTGTTTTGCCAACACATTTTTTTTTGTCCTTGATAAAATCATTTAAAAATCAAAATAAAAATATTTGAAACTCATAAAATGACTTGAAAGCAGTAGCTAGGACTTTTTGAAAGTTAGATAAAAATTGGCTAAGTAAAAAAAATCACAAAGGTAGAATAATCAATTTGACAAACTTAATTTTCCACAAGTGTGCTCAAGAGAGCATGATCTTGAACCATTAATTGGCTCAAGTCATTATTCAAGTGGCATGAACATGAAATGCATGAAACAATGCAGCAAACATAATGCATGAAATGCATGGATCTAAACCTAAATGTAAGGAAAATGCATGACATAAATAATATGGCCTACACCTAACATGAACTTGCATGGCATTTAATGTAACCTAGACCTAAGACATGCATGGCATTTTCACAAACACAAGGCATGCTTAATTCAAAAATCCAACCAAATATCATGCAAATGCAAAAACCTAACAACTAGCATGACAAAAATACAACACACAATGCAAAACACATGGAGTAGCCAAATGGCCCCAAGCTTCAACAAGCATGGCATTTTCACAAACACTTGGTATGCTAGCATGAAAAACTAAGTCATAACACAAAAATCACACAAGCATTTTCACAAACACCTAATATACCAAATCTAAAACATGCTCACTAAGATATAAAACAAGAATCATGCAAAGAATCACACAAGCATTTTCACAAACACTTAATATGCTAACTCTAAAACATGCTCAAATTTAAACAACATGAAAACAGAAAATTAAAAATGCAAAAACATGATATCTAAGACATAAATGGCAACAAACAAAGCAACCAAATTAAATATAACTTAAGAACATGAAATAACATAATATTTAAAACATCAAAAATAAAGAAAATAGCATAAACAATATGGTAAAATGAATCAAAAACAACAACTTAAAATAAATAATGTAGGCCATTTGGCCATGGTGAGTTTATTGTAAAAACAAAATGTAAGAAAAATATACTTAAGAAAGGAAATGAAGGAAGAACAAGAAACATTATTTTAAAATGAAAACTCACCAAGTAGCTTTTGAACGGATTAAGCTATAAACCCTCAGAGTAGCTTTTGAACGGATTAAGCCACAAACCCTCTCACAAGTAGCTTTTGAACGGATTAAGCTATAAACTCTCAGAGTAGCTTTTGAACGGATTAAGCTACAAACCCTCAGAGTAGCTTTTGAACGGATTAAGCTACAAACCCTCTCAACAAAAACACTATGACTCACCACCCGGATAATCTTAATACAAGTGTATAGACTATCTCACAAGGGGTAGTGGGTGATTTCAACCAAAGGCCAAGACCCCTTATTTATAAGGTGAGCACCTCCTTGGCTTGACATTACAAAGGGATGTGGGATTGGGACTTAGGCTCAAAAATGAAAATCTCTAACTTAACTCTTGATTTTTAATCACTTGATTGAAAAAATCCTAAGCTTCCTCCTTCCTTTGGGCTTGGGCAGGCCAGCACTTCTCTTTTCCAGCCCAGCTCTGATTTTTGAAAGGCCCAAAGAAGCCCTTTTCGGTTGCTTGGGTGAAACGACCATTTTGCCCCCCGGATGCAAAATAAATTTCAAACGGGCTCCAAATTCAATTTTTCTTTTTTTAATACTTCCAAAATAATAAAATATTGAGTTCTGGAAGTTTTCAAAATTATCCGAGTCCGTTTGCTATTTATTTGGATTTTTTCTTTCCAAAATGTCCTTTTATGCCCCTACTTTTTACCATTTTTTAAACGAGCTCCAAATCAAGATTTTTCTTCACCAATCTCTTCAAAATAATTAAAAAGTGTGATCTGGAAGTTTTCATAATTTTTGGAGCTCATTTGGTATTTTTTCGGGATTTATCGGCTTGAATTACTGCATAGGAGGCTCGGGATTTAGCCATTTTGCAAACGAACTCGGAATCAAGATTTTCTTTCGCCAATCTCTTCCAAATAATTTAAAAATGAGATTTTCCAAATTTCAGAATTTTTGGAGTCCATTTGCTATTTTTCCGGGATTTATCTTTTTCAATTACTGCATAAGAAAACCGGGATTTGGCCATTTTGCAAACGAACTCGGAATCAAGATTTTCTTTCGCCAATATATTTCAAATGATTTAAGAATGAGATTGACAAATTTTCCATAATTTTCGGAGTCCATTTGCTATTTTTCCCAAATTTTTCCAATTTTGCCCTTTAACCTCCGAAACCCGGTTTTGCTCAAAACAAGTCCGATTTTCAGATTTTCTTCAATCTGAGCCTTGGGCCATCCTTTTTAACCATTCTTCATCCATTGGGGGCTTTGGTCTTACCAAGTCGGGCCATTTCTGTGATTCTTCCCGATTTCACTGAAATCCACTAAAAACCCTAATTCTCGGTTTTCTCCCGGATTGACCTTTCTTTCGATTTTTCTTGCAAGTGACTTCTCCATTACCAGTAGTCAGTGCTTATCTTTCATTTGGAACCTTCAATTTCGACCAGTTTGATCGTTTAAGCACTTTTCCCTAAATTTCTCGGATTAGGGTTTCTTTTCTACTGAATCTCCAAATCCCAACTTCCGAACTCCATATCTTTCAATGTAGACCTCGGATTATCAAAATTCTTTCTCCATTTTTCAATTGAACTTAAAATCTTGATTTTGAAAGTGGGTTGACTTTTTCAGTAGTTGACTTTCTGGGGTTGACTTTTTCGGGGTTGACTTTTTCGGGGTTGACTTTTTTGGGGTTGACTTTTTTTCACGTTTGACTTTTTTTGCTCGCCCTCTTAAACTAAGTCTCGGAGTACCACCTGCAGGATGAAAACAGTCTTTTTATACTCGGAAACATCAATACAGGAAGAAAACATACCTGTTTAGTGGCCCGGACAAAATTAGGTGTCTACAAAAACAAACAAACTAACATATCACAACCAACATAGGAAATAAATAAAACACAAGACAATCACACCAAAAGGAGACCATTCAGCCATTTTGAAAAAATGTAGTAAAAATTTTGTTTTTGATTTTTTTATAAAAATACAAGATAGGAGCCTTAAAAACCTTTATTTCATAATAAAATAACAAGAAATCATATGAAAATAAGCAAAATCAGCATAGAAAAATGCAAGAGTTAGGTGCCAAAAGGCTATCTTTCAAAGCTAACTTTCAAGCTTCCTTCTCTTCAAAAATTTTCAAGGGCTTTTCTACCACTTAGCTATTGCTCAAACATCAAAATACTCAGCCAAAAAAAACCTCCTCAAAGAATGAAAAGCCCCCTCTTAATATAGGCAGACGAATGGATTTCTATGTTGACATAATGTTGTCATTTTTTCCTAGCTAGCAAGATCCAAAGGCCACTAATCAAAGATGATAAAAATGTGAATTTGCAACCATAAGATGAAATTATCAGCCCCTAACAATAACAGCTGGCCTAAAATATGTAACCATAATGTGCTCATCCTTTCTCTTCATTCATTTGACCACTTGGCAAGATCACAAAGGCTCAATCAAATAAAAATACCATCTTGCTATCCAATTTTGGCCTTTGGGTCAGAGAACTCAGCCAATCCTCCTCTTATTCATGGCATGCCCGAATGGCCCTTAAAATTCTAGCATCTTCTCTTTTTTTTTTTTAAATTCCAAACATGGTCATCTTCTGTTTCTTCGAGAAAATTACACTTTAGCCCCCTAAACTTGATTAAATTGGAAACGGACCCCAAATTTGGATTTCCTTTTTCCAATACCTCATAACCAATATAAAGCTCAGTTCTGAAAGTTTTCATAATTTTTCAAGCTCGTTTCCTATTTTTCTCGAATTTTCTTTAAAAGTTTCAATTTGGTGCCTCTCAAATTTAGCCTTTTTCATTTGAGCTCTGATTCCGAATTTTTCTTCGCCAATATCTCCCAAATAATATAAAATTGAGATCTGAAAAGTTTGGTAATTTTCCGAGCTCGTTTCCTATTTTTTCCGGATTTATCTTTTGGAATTTCAACTTAGTGCACCCGAACTTTGCCATTTTTCAAATGAGCTCCGATTCCAGATTTTCCTTCGCCAATCTCTTCCAAATAATATAATATTGAGATCTGGATATTATCATAATTTTCCAAGCTCGTTTCCTATTTTTCCCGGATTTATCTTCTGGAATTTCAACTTAGTACACCCGAACTTTGCCATTTTTCAAATGAGCTCCGATTCCGGATTTTTCTTCGCCAATCTCTTCCAAATGATGTAAAATTGATATCTAGAATTTTTGATCATTTTTTGAGCTCGTTTCCTATTTTTTCCCAAATTTTCCAAGATTGCCCTTTAACCTCCAAAACCTCGGTTTTACTCAAAACAGGTCCGATTTCCAAATTTTCTGTTTCTATTTCCTTTGTTCTATATTGAATTGAATTTGTCTGAAAACGCCCAATTTTTACTATCAAATTTCCCTCCGATTTGATTTTTCCTTTTTTCCAATATCAAAAATTTCCTCTTTTTTCTATTTTTCCTCCAACCGGCTCTTTTCTCGGAATTACTTCAAACTGAGCCTTGGGCTATCTTTGTTTACTCACTCTTCATCAATTAAGGGCTTCACCTTTACCAATCGGGCCATCTCTACAATTTTCCCCATTTTTGCAAAATTCACCAAAAACCTTAATTTCCGATTTTCCTTCCAAATTGATTCTTCCTTTGGTTCTACTTCCAATTGGCCTTTCCAATAACCGTATTCATTGATTATATTCCATTTGAAACTTTCAATTTCGACCAATTTGATCGGTTAAGCACTTTTCCTCAAATTTATCGAATTAGGGTTTCCTTTCCACTGAATCTCCATAACCCAATCTTCCGGACTCTATATCTCTCGTTGTAGACCTCGGATTATCAAAATTCTTTCACCATTGTTCAATTAAACTTTGAATCTTGATTTTGAATGAGGGTTGACTTTTTAATGGTTGACTTTTTTGGGATTGACTTTTTGTGCTTGACCTCCTAAACAAAGTCTTGGAGTACCACCTGCAGGATGAGAAGAGACTTTTTGCATTTTAAAACATCATCAAGAAGAAATTACCTGATTTAGGGATTCAGAAAAAATTAGGTTTCTACATCTAGAGCCTAGAATTTGTTTGATTCTCTCTCGAGGTGAAATCCTAGACAATACTAAGTTGAGGAAATGATTAGGCCATCTTTGGATCGTTTGAGCCTTTCTAGCCTACCTATATATAGTATCTTTAGTCTACCTTTTTGTGCCTGATTGATATATCTATTTTCTTTATTGCCACATCTTTTAGCCTAGCCAAATAAGAAAAACCATGATTAACCCTCACTACATAGTCATGTGTATGACATACAAAAAAAAATATGAGCCATGTCAAATTTGGGTGAAATGGTGATGTAAAAAAAAAAAAAAGGAATAATGTGGTGAAGCAAAAAGGAAGATACATTCAAAAAATGGAGACTGTAATTTGAGGAAAAGATTTTGGCTCTCAAAAATCCTAAAAAAAATGAAAAGTGTTGATGGGTGACTTGAACCGAATTATATCTTTATCCTATCTTGACCCTAGCCTTATATTACAAGCTTAATAAAGACCTACTTGATCCTTGTTGAAGTGTTAGTCTACATTAGTGGAGAGAGAGATGAAAAGCAAACATATGACAATCTAGTACTAATTCGTATTTTGCACTAACATAAACTTATTTGGATTGCATGCACTAATTTGCAAAGAGATTTTACACACACACACTGAAAATCCATTCAAGCATGAAGTTTACGATTGAATTGAATCATAAATTTGGATTATGTTTGTGTTCTACTTTGAGTTGGATTTTGAGATAACTTTTGAGGACAATTAAGGAAATCATTGTTTGAGTGCATTTATATTAAGTTGTGTTTGAGTCAGTTTATTTTGTTTTGTTTTACTCGAGGACTAGCAAAATCTTAAGTTTGGGGGTGTCATAACTCTAGGAAATATAGTTATTTTGCCACATTTTATGCATTCAAATCGGTGAAGTCCTTGAGGTTTTTATTTGGATTTGATTAGTTTTAGATGTTTTTGGATTAATTTTATTTATCCATTTCATGTTTAAAATAGTTATTTAGTTATTATTTATGTGTTTTTATAGGTCCAAAGTGAGAAGGAGCTTCACGATGCGAAAAGACAAAAAATGGTGCAAAGCAACGTATAGGCAGATTTGACCTCCAAAGCTTGTTGCAAGAAAAACATGATCTTAAATCTTTATTAATTCTTGACTTTTGAAGCTGAGTTCCATACCTTTCCAACGGTAGTTTACTCGTCCAAATCGGACACGATTTGCCCATCCAAATCAGTCAAGGAAGTACAAGAAGACGATAGAAGCGAAGTGCCGCAAACCAAGAGGCTGACGCTGCAGCGCTAGCAAGGCCGAGACCCAGCGCTGCAACGCTAGGCGAAGAAATAAAAAACAAAAAAATATGTTTCTTTTACCTGTTACTTGCACGCAAAGTTTTTGACTCTAGAGGTCCAAAGCACTATAAATAAGACTCTTTAAGGCAGAAATAAAGGGGAATCAAGTTCTAAAAAACTTAATTTTCTTAAGAGGAGAGTAGCCACCAAAAGATTTCAAGGATCTAAGGAGATTTTGGAAGATTGAAGACTGAAGACCTGACAAACCTTAGTTTTCTCTTTTCCTTTACTCTTCTTTATCTTTCTTGTAATATTGATGATGGTGAAACTCCTTTGTTATTTGTTTTCTTTAATTAGCATGAACTAAATTTATTTTTCTAGGATTGCAATGGAACTCAAAATGTAGTTTGAATTATTTTACTCTCTAGCTTGATTTAATGATAGTTGAGTTGTTTATTCAATCTTGTTCTTAATGCTTCTAATTGTTTGGCCACCAATTAGATTGATTTGGTAACCTAAATACAACTTGGAAAAGAGAGTTTAGTATTAGACATGGATTGCATAACACATGTTTCATATTCATTTATTAGGATGAATTGATCTGCATGTAGGGTACGAATACACTTACTTGTCATGTGTAATCAATATTAGAGTCTAAGCTTAATGAGTTCTTCTTTAATTCAATTATCATAGGAATATAGTTAATTGGTTAAGAGAGATATTTTTATAAGACCATATGAAGATCCTTATAAATAGATTAGAACTCTAGGTTAACAACTCAAGGTCATTAATCAAGTTAAGGGGTAGGAGACGCTCAAGCGAAGTGTTGAGGGAAATTGTAATCCTAAGTTTTTCTCCATTGAATTAAATCCAATTTTAATTTGCTTTCTTTGTTTATTATTTTCTTTAATTTAGTTTTAATTCACAAACCTTTTAATTAATTATTTGGATAAGAGTAAGTTGTTTTAATTTTAGTATTTAACGAATTTAATAACAACTCCTCGTGGGTTTGACACTCTACTTTCACTTTATTACTTGTTTGCGATAACGTGCAATTGCATAGTTAAATCTGACAACAATAACTTCAATTCCTAAAAAATACTGCAAGGAACCAAGATCTTTAACTGAAAATTTACAAGACAAAGCATGTAAAAGTTCAGAGAGAAATGTTGTGTTATTGCCTGTTAGTATAAGATCATCGACATATACCAGCATGTATGCAATGATACCGTTGCAGCAATAGATAAAAAGAGAAGCATCAGCAACTGAGTTAACAAAACCATAGGAAAGAAGAAAACTTCTTAAGGCACAATACCATGCTTTTGGTGCTTGTTTCAGTCCATAAATAGCTTTGTTAAGCTTGCAGACATAATTTGGTTTGGATTTGTCATAAAGAACTAGAGGTTGCTTTATATAGACTTCTTCAGAATGTTCCCCTTGAAGAAATGCATTGTTGACATCAAGCTGGTGAAGAGGCCAACCATTAGAGACTGCTAAAATAGAACCAACTTGATAGTTACTGGTTTAACAACTGGACTAAATGTTTCATTGAAGTCCAGACCATGTCTTTGAGTAAAACCTTTGGCGACAAGCCTAGCCTTGTATCTAGCAATTGTACCATCAAGATGCCTCTTGACTCGGAACACCTATTTACAACTAACAATAATCCTGTCATATGGAGGTGGAACTAGCTCCCATGTCTGATTTTTATTGAGTGCAATGAATTCATCAACCGTTACCTATTTCCAGTGAGGATATTTGATAGCTTGTGTGGCACATGTTGGTTCAATGATCTTAGGTAAAGGATGTTTTGTGGCTGCATTAATTTGTTTGGGTTTAAAGATGTTTTGCGATCTGGTGACCATGGGGTGAGTTCCTTGGGGAAATGGAGAAGAGGATTTAGATGCCTTTAATGAGTTTTCAGTATTAGAAGCAAAATTGGAAGTGGGTGATTGTATTGGAGAGGAAGAATGGACCTATCACATGAAGCTTCACCCTGTAATATAGATGGAGTAGATATACTGAGTGAAAGAGAGTCATGATTGAGTTCTGTACCCGGGTTTGTGTATAAGAGTGGTTGAATTTGAGTAATCAGTGGCAGATCAAAGGCTGGATGCCAAGAAGACTGTGATGCATCAGAGACTACAAACTGAGAATGAAAGTTAGTAAAAAAAAAGGAAATTTGTTCTCATCAAACATAACATGTCTTGACACAAAGATTTTGCCAGTGGTAGGATCTAAACAAAAATATGCACTTTGATGCTTAGAATAACCAAGAAACACACAAGGTTTAGACTTATTTTCAAGTTTATAAGTAGTATTTGGTTTGAACCATGGGTAACACAAACAACCAACACTTTAAGTTTTTCATAGTTTGGTTCTTGATTAAACAACAACTTATAAGGACGAACATTATTCAAAACAGGAGAAGGCAGTCTATTTAATAGGTAAACAGCAGCAGAAAAGGCATAAGACCAATATGATAGTGGCATGGAGGCTTGGTGCATTAATTTCAATCTTGTTTCCACAATGCTTCTATGTCTCCTTTCAACTATGGCATTATGTTGTGGAGTATAAATAATGTCTAGAGGTCCTCTACTAATTAAACTGGAACTAGCAAAAGGTAACCTATGACTCTTATTACAGCTACATGCATCACATGAAGTAATAGGCTTAGCTGAAGAACATGGCAATGAATTTTTTTGAGAAGGAATTGTAAAGTGGAATATGAAGGATGCCCAAGTCTCTGATGCCAGGTTAGAAAGTTGGCTTTGAGTCTAATTATGGCTAAAGCAGGTGGATTTATGATAGAATCAGTGGACAGTTGGTTTAGTGGCTCAGGGTCTTGGAAATCATATACTCCATTTTTATTTAGGCCTCGAGCTAATGTGTTCCTCGTATGAAGATCTTAACCAAAAAACAAGAAGGAAAAAATTCAACAGAAACATTATTAGTATCAATGAATTTAGAAACTGATATAAGATTTGATTTGGCTTCAAGAACACAAAGAACATTATTTAAGGAAAAGAATTGAGAAGAAGGGTGAATAGATGTAGAACTAGTGTGATATATGGATAAACCTGTGCCATTACCAACAAGTAACTCATCTGGACCATATTCTGCAGAGAACGTCAGATTTTGCAACTTATTTGTAACATGATGAGAGGCCCCTAAATCAACTAGCTAGTTTTGTGCTGGTGCTCTAACACTGACATTATTTGATGTTGGTTGAGACTGCTTGGGTCTAACCTTGAAACATGTCTTGGCAAAGTGACCAGGTTGATCACAAAATTAAAAAATAGTTCCGGTAGTAGATTGATTGGAATGAGTAAAAGGTCTAGACATACCAGTGGTTGATGCAGAAAATTTGTTGAAAAATCAATGTCGAAATTGCTTCTGTTTGTTAGCAGAAAATATGACAGAATTGGTAGCAACATGAGCAGAAAGAAGCACCAATTCAAAGGAATCTTGTTTATTGAGAAACACTTTATACTCAATCAATTTGTCCATTAGCTCCTCAAAAGAGATATAAGATTCTCGAGTTCTAATGTTAGCTGCAAGTTCTTTAAATTCAATGCCAATACCATTCAAGGCATGAATAACAAGCTCATCTTCATTAATTGGAGAATTAATTAAGGCAAGTTCATCAACAAGACATCTAAGATGTTGAAAATAGTTTGAAACAGACCTGGAGCGCCGATGCTAGGTGAGTTTTTCTCTAAGGTTCATCATCCTGGACCTAGACTTATTTGCATAGAGCTTGTTTATTTTCTGCCAAGCATGATAAAAAGTTTCACAAGAAGCAATGAAAGGAACAACACTTTCTGAAGCAGAAGAAATAATATCATGAAATAGTTTCACAAGAAGCAATTGATCTTGACAAACCCAATGTTCATATGTTGGATTGGCAACCATGATAGGAGGATTGGTTTCTTCTTGTGGAATCATTTGAGGAGGATAGGGAGTTGTGTCGTCAATATAGCCACAAAGTTTATATTCAAGAAGGAGGGATCGAAACTGTGTTTTCCAAGAAAGAAAATTGGTAGGAGTGAGTTTGATAGGTAAATGGGTTGCAGCATTGATAGTAAGTAATGGAGTTGGACGATTAGAATAGATTACAGGTGTAGTAGAGGAAAGGTAAGATGAAAGGGTAGAATTTTCAGAGTAAGTAGTTGAAGCTAGACTTGTTCATGGGCTGGGTCGGGCCGCGGCCCGAAATTTTTTGAACTTCTTTGCCCGGGCCCGGCCCGTAGGCCCGAATACACTGTTCACCATATATAATTTTTTTTTTTATAATTAAATTTTTAAAAAAATAATTTTTTTTATTATGTGAACAATGATCCGGGTCGGGCCGGCCCAAATCATAAAAATGCTCACCCAAGTCCAACCCAGTACGGGTCGAGCCTGCCGGGCTGCCCGGCCCTTGAGCAAGTCTAGTTGAAGCCATAGATACCAGTAAGTAAAAGGAAATTATCTCGTAAGAAATTTAGATCTTTGATACTATAAATAAGTTTTAACAACAATAGAGTTGAAAGGAAAAGGCTTAAAGACATCTAATGTATTGCATTATATTTAAGCTAATGAGATAATCTAAGCTAATGAGATAAATATACAAGATAATTACATAACAAGATAATCTAACCTACTTGAGATAAATATATAAGATAAATACATAATATGATAAATGTATAAGAGAGTAATCTTAATTTGTTGAAATTGCTAAACTTAAGCCTTTATCCAATATTCTTCCCTGTATGGATAACTATGAAATTTGAATAATATTTTTACTTTTAAAGTGTAAGAATTAGAATGGCAACGTTCGTTCGAGGTTTGAGAGTGCTAAAACTGAAAATAATACTACATTCCAATAACTTTAATACTTCTTTGTCATATTTTTTTTTTCTATATATATTTTTTTTAATGTTCCAAAATTATGGGTTTTTTTTTGAACATCTCATTTTTTTACCTTTTTTTTTTATATATATTTTAAAGGGACAAGATTCAAACTTATCATTATACTTATACAAGTAGTCTAAATTTATTATCAATCTTCCATTTTGTATAATTTTACCATTATAATTCTAGAACAAATTTATCATCATATTTCTAATTTTAAAATAATTAAAGAACATTCAGTAAAGTATTCTGTTAAAGAATGTTTTACAATTCAAAAAACAATTTTAAAATGACATGGTAGGAGAGGAAAAAAAAAAAAGCCATAAAGCTAAAATCTCAAAATTTTCTTTTTAATTTATTTATTTTCTTTTTTTATCATGACATTTTTAGTAGGAAAAAAAAACCATAAAGCTAAAATCTCAAAATTTTCTTTTTAATTTATTTGTTTCTTCTTTTACCATGACATTTTTAACAGAAATATAATACCACATAACCCAAAAAATTTCTTTTCTTTTATTCTTTCATTCTTTCATTATGGTATTTTTTACTAAATAAAATGTAAACCATGATTTTTCTGTCGGCTTTGACCTTTCTTCCCTACCAAGTCATTTTCAAGACTTCTAGCAAAATATTATGCGAAATATTTCGCAACTAAGTCTTTGAAAAAAATTACTTCAAAAACAGAAAATACGATGTGGTACATTTGTCTCAAAATTAAAAGTATAGTGATAAAATTGCACTAGTTGAAAAATTAATGATAAATTTGGATTACTCACAGAATGATAAATTTGTGCCTTATCTCTATTCTAAAATTATTTTTCATGGTTTTTTAATTTCAAATTAACAATCATGGTACATCAATTTTATAAGAAATTAAAATTTTAATATAAAATACACTAAAATTAAAGTTCTTTTCTTAAGCTCCGTAAAAATCAAATAAGAAAAAAGAAAACAAAAAGAACATAAGGGGTAGTTGGTATTCCATGTTTAATTTGGCCAGGTGAAGATATTGCGATTGAAATTCCATGTACAAGTTCCACAGCTTGAATATGGCAATTATGGTGTCCAAGTGCTAAGAATTAGATCCTGCACGAACCCTGTGGACAGTTGCAAGGCCCAATTCTTTCTTGGAACAGTGGTTGTGGTGGGCCTATTCAATTGTCAGGCTTAAACAAAGTTCTCCTTTAATAGTTCACAACGATTCTACTAATTGAGCCGAGCCGAGTTCAAGTTGTAAGAAACTCGAAGGCTCGAGGCTCGGCTCGAGTTTGATTGAGTTTCACTTTTAAAGCTCGAACTCGATTCGAGATAAAAATCGAACTGCTCGAGCTCACTCGATTAGGTTCGATTACCTAGTAAAAATAAGCTCAATTCTCATCCTCGACTTCAAACTCGATTATTTGTGCTCGAGCTCGAGTTCGAATTAAGATTTTTCAATACTAATTAAAAATAATTAAAACTTGATTAGGCTCGCAAGCTACTCAAATCAAGCATTAGAATACTCGAATTCGGCTCGCTCGATAGTTCGAGCTACTCGAGCTTGACTCAACAATGATCGAGCCGAATTCAAGTAGCTTGCGAGCACAGGTGTCTCATTTACACCCCTATACTGGACGAATTCAAGGTTTAGCTTAGTTGATTCATGCAGTTATCTTTGAGAAGTGACATCCAACAAATCTAGAGTTCGAATTTTTAGAGTACGGTCTCCTTTATAATTTTTTTTTTTGGCTGGGGCACTTGGGCAATTAAGCTGTGACCATAACCGTTGAATGTTTATAAGGCCAGGCCCCATGGCATCACAGTAGAGCAAATCCAAGACACTGGCTTTGCTCCTCTTAAACTTGAAATAGAAGAGGAAAGCTCCTCTTAAACTCGAATGTACCTCATTTCACTCTTTTCTATCATGATAATTTTTTCCCCTCTTCTAAACATGATTAATGTTAAAGAAGTAGGAAATCGCTTAAGTCAATGATTGAAGCGCCAGAAAAGTACAGTTCCAATTAGCTGGGATAAGTATTTCTCTTTGCATGGAGTAGGCTAGGGAATCACCAGAAAAGGGTGACAAGAAAAAAAATATTAGATAACCAACCAAACTGATATATTAGATGTTAGACCTGAATCCACCAGAAAATCGGCTTTGATCTTGATTTCTCGACATTAATAAACCCCACGTCAGGTCTATGCAACAGCCTGCTGACAAGAACAATGAGCAGATTTCACTGATAAGAGTTGAAGTGCAGCGAGATGGAATGCAAATTCTATGCAGACAAGGACAGTGAGTCGGGCTCAGGTACAAAAAAGAAATGGTATATTTTGTTGGCACTCATTGTTTAATTATGTCATCCTAAAATTGGTTTATGGTGATAGACTGATACTTCGACAACATAGAACCATATAAGGCCAAGCCTGAAGACAACTGATATAGAATAGATAGAACAAACAATGCAACCTAAGACATGACTAAGAGCATGTAAGTTTCTAAGGTTTCCACTTAATCAATTAATTTTCTCAAAATTTTCTCAACTTGAATTGTTGCCCTCCCCCCCTTCTCTTTAACTTTAGAACTCGGACATGACTAAGAACATGGAACATTGAACATGTTTGGTTCCAATGTGATCTCATATAACAACTCTCTCTTTAATCATAAATCTTGATATACTGGTAGGTCAACTTATACATCATTTGTTACTGTGAGCAACCAATGCAAGTGTTTAGCAATGGCCATGGACAAACATCATCGTCCAGGCTCTTTCGGCTAGAGGTTAGAAGAATGTAGCAAAAATCGTCAGGGAAAATTCAAAAAAAAGTTCAGTGTTGTGGTGGAGTGACCACCAAGCCCATGTTCTGGTATAGTTTCTGTGCCTGTAGAATCATGAGCTGCCACATTCAAGCCTCCATTCTCAGCAGTTTCTAAAGCAACATCTGCATCATTAGGTGCCCTGGCATTGCCTGTTCGGACTGGACGGAGCAAACCTTGCAATCTCAACAAATAGCTCTGGCTGGGAGGCTGACTTCTCACATATTGGCTTCTTGTTACTACACTGTCAGATGATCGCTCAGAGTCAGCACTTCGGAGATTGGATAAGGCACTGAGGTCAAGATTTGGGAACACAGAACATCGGCATCGAGGACACTTCACATTCAGTCTAAGCCACTCGTCAATGCACTCTACATGAAAATTGTGTGCACAAGGCAAGCCACGAACCTGCACCACTCCTTGTTAGAAACTCAGGCTCATATGCCATAACCAAAATGTACGATTTAATATGTTTTCAAACTATAAATAGAACCATTTGCAAGCATCTTCAGATTTCAAATCATGGAAAGCTTCTCATCATAGTATTATAAGTACTAGGTTTTCAGCTTTCTATATGATCTGTGTGAATTGCAGTGATTTTGGAAATGTTATGTCAGGCCAGGATTTGCAAACTGGGGACTCTGAGTATAAACTTCCGATCCCGTGGACATAATGGAAAAAACATCAAGGTAATTGCCTGTATAGAGCCTAAATGTAAAAGAATATATCCAACTAGACCTGCTCATGGGCCAGGTCGGGTCGAGCCACGGCCCATTTTTTTTTTTTTTTTCAAATTCTTTGCCCAGACCCGGCCCGGTAGGCACGAATTTACTGTTTACCGTATTAAAAAAATATATTTTTATTTTTTTTATATTTTTATAATTAAAATTAAATAAAATAATATTATTATAATAAAAAAATTACTGTTCCGGGCCAGGCCGGATCAAAAATATCCTGCCCAGACCCAGCCCAATACGGGCCGGGCCTGCCGGGCGGGTTGCCCGGCCCATGAGCAGGTCTATATCCAACTTACTTCTAATTGATGGAGAATAACTCATTTAATCTAAGGGTCCGTTTATTTCACAGAAAATTATTTTCAGAAAATAATTTCTGCATTTTTTAGTGTTTGGTTGGCGGAAAATTGATTGGTCAACGGAAAATGACTTACTGGTCAACGAAAAATAAGGCTTCTTTTCTGAAAATTGTCTTCCCCTTTTCAAAAGTGGAAGACAATTTCTAAAAAAAAAAACTAGGGCTACTCGAATCGGGATTTGAACATCATATTTTAGATCAAAACTTAACTTGACTCGAGGCAAATATTATTATATTAATAAAAAAATTATTTTTTTAATTATTAAAATATATTAAAATATTAGTATAAACATATTTTAATATTATAATTTTCAATATTTTATTTAAATATTATTAAACCTACATATTTATATTTTAATAATATAATATAATATAATATAAAATATTATATTATATTATATTATATTATATTTTTATTTTAATAATAAATAATAAATTATTAATATAATGACTATCATTTATTATTTTAATAAAAATATTATTTCATATAACAATATTATTATTTTAATAATAAATTGTAATATTTTAAATTTTAAATAGTATTTTTAATATTATATTGAAAAATGTTTTTATATTACTATTTTAATAATAAATATATATAAATTATACTTTATAAAAATTTAATAATAAATGTTTTTAGTATAAAAATATTATTATTTTAATCGTATAAATATTAATAGAAATAATATTTTAATAATTATTAGAATACTTTAAATATTTTAAGATATTAATATAATTAATGTTTTAATAATAAATAATATTATTTTTAGTATTTAATATTAATATAATGTTTTAGTATTAAATATTATTATTAAAATATTACTATTTGAAATATTAATATTAAAAATTAACATTTTAATAATTAATATTTTTTAATATTTATACCATATTACTATTTGAAAAAAATAGAAATAATATTTTAATAATAATTATATTAATAGAAATAATATTTTCTTAATATTTTAATATTTATATCAATATTACTATTTGAAAAACTAGATATAATATTTTTATAATAATTATATTAATATAAATAAAATTTTAATAATTATTATATTAATCAAAATAATATTTTGATAATAATTACATTAATTGAAATAATATTTTAATAATACTTATAATATTTTAAATATTAATATAATTAATGTTAATATTTTAAATATTAAATAATTAATGTTTTAATAATAAATAGTATTATTTTAAGTATTTAATATTTTAATAATAAATCATTTTTACTATTTTAATAATTAATATTTAATAGTTATAACAATATTGATATTTGAAAAAAAGTAGATTTTCTAGAAAATAACCAAACAACAAAAAATATTTTTCATTAAGTCATCCAAACATCAGAAAATCTCTACATTTCCGAAAAATCTTTATATTTTCCAGAAAATATTTTTTGAAAACCAATTTCTGCGAAACAAAGAAACCCTAAACCATGAAAATTAGAGTACAGTATAAATGGAAGACCTTAGATTAAGCGCAAGAGTTGAACTAAAAGGTTTTTACCTCATTCCCTTCATGGAACTCTTCCAAGCAGATTGGACATTCACTGCAATCAGTTGGAACAGCCTTCAACCTGAATTTTGGAAGTTCGTGAATGAGTGCCTCCACTGCTTCTCTCTGAGCAAAGACCACAAAGAAAAGATTGAAAATAGGATTTACAGCATGTAAAACTAAATATACGGGGAGTTGCATCAATGCAGTCCGGTTGGAAAGGATATTCAGTGTTCAACCTCAGCTTTTGATGGAGGATGCACATATGCTAGTTGAGGGATTAAATTATCTAGGGCTTTGTTTAATATTTTATGTGTTTAATTGTAACTTTTATATATTTTTAGTATTTTACTTCTTCTCTAAGTATTAGGGATATATTTGGTATTTTGCATTTTTATTAGAGTTCTGGGTTTAGTTAAATACCTATGTTATTTTAGTTCCAACTAGGTTGTGCATATTGAATATGGGAGATATTGTGATTTTGGTTATTGAAACTTTCTCCCTCTATGGATTCTGTCTGGTTTTCTCCCTTAGTTCCTCTGGTCCTCCCCTAATTTCCTCTATCTTCCCTAATTGTTCTTGTCTATTTCTGAGTTCCTTCCTAACTTTCTATATTCCGTCTCTTCTCCCTACTTGTTCTAGATCACATTTTCTAGTTAGTTATAATTTAATGCGTACAACAAAAAATTTTGAAATAAAGGAAACCATCAATGTGGTTCATAATAGCTAAAGCACAAACCTGAGCTGGAGTCAAATAAAGTCCAGGATGGTATGATGCTGTATCTAGGCCCATGCCTCTCATCTCTTGACCTGCAGCTTCAAATGCCCAATCTGGTACTCGAATCATGTCCACCAAAACCTGGATTACATTGTGTTTAGTCAGGAGCCATCAAACTGAAGTGGTACCTAATATGGAATTAAATTTTCTTTGAAAACTACTATCACTTGCCCACACATGTTTTACATAGTCAAGGAATTTTATCACAATTATAAACTAGACAAAATGGAGGAGAAGAAGAGAAACACAAATGACTAATTCAAATAAAAGAAAAAACCTGCATATCTTAAGCTTAAAGAGATATGCAATGATTGAAACCACTTCAGGTACTACTCTGAAATCAATTGGATGTGGTCGAGTACAAAAGATGTCTTAAATCATATAATAACGAAGAAGTTATAAAGGATGTAAGTGACTCAGCAGAACTAAGCTGTATTAACTATGATAGTCAATGTTCTTGTGTATTCACATAATTATTTCTACTCAAAGATAGATATAATATTGTGCTTTGAAACCAAAAAAATAGAAATTCCAGTCAAGCTTACTACAGCAATCTCCATGAAGATTGGACAGAAAGCAAAATGAAAAATAAACCTTTAGCACATAAATTGTGCAATTATTTACATCATAAACCCCACAATGACCACTCTATTAGTGATATCTATACAAGTTAAATCTCTTTTGTTTCTCCAAGCTCATTAACCTTTATACATTTCTCACATAATGGAAGTATATTTTATCCATATTTCAACATAAACCACATGCTTTGCGCATCTTATATTTGCATGAAACTTTCAAATAAGTAATATGTCATTAAATAGCTGAATTTCAAGGAAATAATAAACCAAGACAAAGTTTGCAGGATACACAACTCAAGATATATGTAGCAAGAGATTCAAGAACTCACCCCATATTCTGAAATAGGAATTCCCTGCTGAGCACGTAATAGGTGTGCTTGTCTCCGTGTCATCCACTGCAGAAGAGGAATTTCATGAACAAAGAGAAGAACATAGCAGTCAAAAAGCAACATAACCAACAGTTTAGATGCTCTATGTACGCATCCAGGCCAATGAGAACACATGACATAAAGTAAAGAAACAGAAACAGAAAGAAAAGAGAGCCCTCATCATGAGTCTGTAACACACAGCAAGATCATTGATGAACTAAATGACACTCTACTGTAGTATAGGCATGACTAACCTTTCCCATAGACATATAAGCAATGCAGAGCAGTCCACAGTAACTGAAAAGCAGCCAAATCAGGAAACCATATTTCTGACCTTCTTCTGGCAACTGCATATATTTACAACATTACCTCCAGTGATAAGATAGCTTGCACAAAACAATGATCCTGACAACTGTGAAAGTATAAACCACTTACACAGTTCCTTGCGCTGGTGAACCATAGAGTGCCGGTTATAGTCCAAGCCCAAAGAAATGGATAAAGTAGCAGAGATAGAATTGAAAGAACGAATATTCTTCCGCAAAAACGAACATACCTCTGGGACCATCCAAAATCCCTAGAAACAAATGAAATCAAACATAAGAGAATTGCCAGTCAAGTTAAAGTCAGCTACTAACAGAGTTCTACTTTTTAAAGACAGCTCCTGAGTAGGAAAAAGCTCAAGCAACTGCTAAGAAGAAAGAATTGCAGGTAATCATAACTGACAATCAAACAGTAAATGGGGAGAAATAGATTTTTAAACATACTTTTCCTGGCTAATAGGCATTCTAATATCTAAGTTAAGTGACATGACAGCACAACCATGCAATTAAAGCAACAATTTCTACTTCAAGATGATTAATTCATAAGCCCATTATCAAACTCTCACACTTAAACTACTCAATGGTAAAAGATAAGAAGTCCTTACAAACCCATTCCAGCGGCAAGTCCATTATCTACAAACATCAAAAGGCGAAAAACGAACACAGTAGTATAATCAACCTGAAACAATAGTCATTAAGTTCCAATCTTAGAAGAAACATTTCCAACATCAGCAAAATCCAAAAGGAAACAACTTTTCAATCCATACAAAATTCTCAAAGCCAAAAAACACTCACGACGATCCATATATGCAACGGATATGTGCAAAGATGATAGCATTTCCAATTGATTGCAACAATGATTCTAGTGGAAAACAATTGTTAAAGAAGAAATAAACATTATCCACTGTCCTAACTTTTAAAGTTTATAATCTCCAAAAACAAAAACAAAAAATTTAAAGATTCAGTTTCTTTCCCCCTATTTCCTCCATTTTACCCAGCGAGCAAAACGTACTAAAACAAAGATCACCTTAAAAAACGAATTTTTTTTCTTCACATAATTGTACAAAACTAGCAAGAAAAACAAAAACCCAAAATTCAAAATCAAGAAAAATAAAAAGAAAAACGAAAACCCAAATTGAAAAAATTAAAAAAGAAAAAAAGGGATACACACTTGTAGCCAGCATAGACAAGAAGAACCCATCATACCTGCAACAACAAAAAGAAAATAATAAAAAAAAAAAAACCAATTTTTAACTTCATAAATAAATGAAAGAAAAATTAAAGAAATGGAAAACAAACCACTTGAAATCGACGCCTCTAATGGCCATAGAGGAACGAGTTTAAAGAAGTATAAGAGAAGAACGAATGGGGGGACCTTAGAGAGAGTAAGAACAGCAAAACTCCAAAGATGGAATATTCATTTGGAAGACAAAATAGAAAAAGAAATGGATGGAATCGAAAAAGGAAATATCCGTACGAAGATTATCTTGTTTTAGTTGTTGATTCATTAAATGTAGAAAAACAACTCTCGGTCTCAGATTAAAGAAAAAGAAAAAAAAAAAAAAATATATATATATATATATATATATATATATATATATATATTTTGGTAAGCTGAACTGAAAGCAGTAGCTTTTAGAGGACTTATAAGCAAACGGAACGGCAGAAGTTAATTAATCCGAGCTGGAAGAGAAGTGAAGGATCTAAAATAAATAAATTTTGCAATTTAACCCTGATGACTTCAAATATATTAAAAAAAAATTGTAATTTAATTAAATTTTAGTAATTAATTAGACTTCCAAAAAAAAAAATTTATGATAAATTATTTTTACAAAGTGTTGGTTTTTTTTATTAAAAAAAATTTAGACGGTGGAGAGTTGTGACACGTGTGATATTTGGGTGACATGTTTGAATTTAATCCGCTTAAATTAGATTGAATTTTTTTTTAATCTCAAATGATTTTTTTTTCTTATCATTAACAATTCTTATTATTTTCGCAATTTACACATGTTTATATGTATCCACTTTAATCAAAAAATATAATAATACAATTATTATTATTATTATTTTTTAAAATTGTGTTTGTGCTAAAATTACTTAAAAATATTTTCCAATTAAAAAAACCAAAATAAAGCATATAGACATAGTATCCAAAATTCCTTCATTAGGCATAACAACAAATTTAATAAGACAATAAACTCAAATTTAGAAAAAATGTCCCTCTACTTCTCTCTCATCTTACTTATCCTTTATAGTTTTATAATTTATTTATTTTTTTACATAAGCATCATCTATAAAGTTAATATGATAAACAGTAATTAACCATAATTCACATAAAAAATGTAAATGAATATAAGCAAATTATTACAAAAAAAATGTTAAAAAATTAAGCAATCCCATAAGAAATAAACATGTGTAAATTTAAAACTGAAATTTAATTCAAATGATTAATCAGTCTTTTTTAAGAGGTGAATGTTCATAAAATTAAGATTCGATCCAACATTTACAAATTTTTCTTCATTAATTCCTTGGATTTTAACTTCCCATTGTTTGACATAAAACTTAGAACCCAATCACATCTTATCTTCCGATTTTGCAAGATTTATAATTATATATTAATGATGATTGGACCAACAATGAGTGAAAGCTGGATTATCTAGTTGTACACTAACTAAGAAAACGTCCCTTGTAAAATTTCCCCAGAATTAAAAGAGTCCTGCCTGCATACACCATACAGAAACTACAGTGGCACAACAAATACTATCTGTTGTATCAGATTGAGCCCATTTCTGGGAACTGGCAATGTTCCTAAAATAACAAGTGAGAACACCGGATGCATGCACTCAACAGCTATGTTACCCGGACTCGAGTGTGAGTATTGGATACGGATATGTATTCGACAGGAGTATGTTCAATTTTTTCTAAGTTTTTTCATGTATTTGGAAGGTCCTTAGAGGATTATATCTTCATACCATGTCCGGATATGCATTGGATATGGTGTCAAATACGAATATTTCAAGAAAAATGAAAAGTGGGAGTAACATAGCTCAGCAGAACAAGAATGAACGTGGGGCAGCCAAATTGCATCAGCCTCAGCTCCAGGTAGCTGGTTTGTTAGACCAGATTTTTTTCCCCTGAATATAAGGAACAAAAGAGAAACATGGTATATCACTTTGAAAACAAAGATCCTTGGAGCACTCATGATAAGACACAGCCACTCACAAGTCACCAGAAACCAATTAAGTTTCATTATCTTGTCTAGTATTGTAGTTTTAGGTGGCAATAACAAGTGTAACGGCTCAATCTTTTACATTATTTGTTTATTATGCCCTGAAAGATCTTGAAAAAGAATCTACCAAAAAAGGCAGATCCTGACAAAAACATGCTGCTGGATTATGATAATTGATAATGACGAAGATAAACCATATATAATAAATGCAGAAGGGGCAAATAAATCAGCAGCAGATATTTTTCTATTGTATACATTAGACTTTGTAAAGAAATAATGCTATCAGTTACAGTTGGGTGGGTTTAAACATTTATAGACAGCAGATGCAGGTTGCTTGTAGGTTGGAATGCTACTTGGATCAACGTATCTTACTTCGCCAGGGGCAAAGGAAAGATCTCTGTGCCTGAAAAAGAAAAGAAGGAAAACAATAAAAAAATTTGGTGGTAATTAGTTTTTTTTTTTTTTTTCATTTTTCTTTCTGGAACAGCATCAGTTATAGTCACTATTTACAGGTTCGATACAGTTAAAGGCCGTCAGATTACCTTCGAAGGTCAAGTCCAACTAAACCAGCTTGCAATATCGTCAAATTGTCAGAATCTGGAGAGACTATAATTACAGTGTCTTCAGAGTACTGAGTCTCAAGGATAGACATGAGTTGTGTCACACGAACAAATACATCAGCCACACTTTCATTTGGGGTTCCATCATCTATAGGAGGCGGCTTGATTGTAGAAGAAATGCTATCTGATTCATACACCTGAACCATTTTCAAACAGCCAATAACACTTCTAAGCAGTTACTTCTCAACTATATATCAACTATACTCACAATAGCTCAGGCATCCAAAGGATAAAAAAGTAGCATCCTTAATTTAGTATATGATTTCTTAAAAAGGAAAATATATGCACGGACACACAGAAATTACTCTAACAAAACATGTTGTAATTATACCAAATAAGGCTTGTATATAAAGTAAGAGATCTTACTTCTGAAACGGCTTCCAGTTTCTTGCCTTCATATGCTCCCAGTCCACGAGCATCGAGGAAGCTGTACTCTGGAACTATATAACTGCAACCAATTCAAATTGTTTGGAGCAACATATAGCAAGTCAACATACATTGATCTTATCCTCTTTCCAACCAAAAAAAAAAAACATTGACCTTCAAATCATAAGTTGAAATCCATAAATAAAAAAGTTAAGAATAGCTTCTGGTGACAACCCATTGTCTTGCAAGAAAGTGGAAGAGAAACAAAGTAAGTTCATTCCTCATCATTCAATGTTTCAACTAAACCATCTATGGACATTGATGTTTCTTTTTCATGGATTCAAGTTCAGTAACAGCAAACAAAAAATTTGCTTCTTTCAAGAAAACTGGCATTTGTTTCCTAGTTAATCGAGTCCAATAGAATATGTACATTAATTTGCATACCTACGACTGACTCCATTAACAGCAGCAATGATCTCAGCAGCCTGGTAAGCTCTCTGAGTAATTGAAGGCCAAATCCAGCAGTTCCTTTCACAGGCCCCAATTGCCTTCAATTCCAATGCAGCCCTCACTGTCTGCTTCTTCCCTTTCTCTGATAATCCATTGTCAACAGATGTTTTTGCTACGGGGTTGGTGTTGATTAATCCGAAGCTCTCATATTCAGACTCGCCAGCCCTCACCAAAAAGTACCTTCACAGAAACTCAAACAATTAAAACCAAAATTCAAAGAAGAAAGTGGCCACAACAACCACATTTCACACCTTTTGTTTGCATAGAAGAAGAAAAATACATTAAATTTGAACATCCACATAATCCTTTATTCACATCATTTCTATCCAAATAGAGCTAAAACCTTCACTCAGCTAAAATTAAACATAGAACATGCATGATGAAGAAGTGAAAATATGTTAAAACTTATAGTTGAATTACCAATTATCTAATTAGTAAGAACTTAATACTAATTAGTAAGAACTTACTAATTAAGTTAACAGGAAAAGACCCAAAATTTTACATTCTAAGTATTAAAATGCCCCCTTAAGTACTTAATTGTAAGCTTAATAAATGATTAATGGATTTTACGGATAGACTCAAGCATAGAAGAATGGCACAAGCAAAAAAGCATTAGAAAAGCATTGCTTATAAAACTCAATGTAGAAGACACAGTATGAACAACTAGAAAAAGGCAACGCGGTTTCCAAAATTAGGACATGGAACCTCAGCTCTAATACCATGTTGATGTATAAAACTGACTGAAAGAGAAAGAATTTTGTATTTCAAGTTAAAATTGTACACTTTATATATAAGATGGAAAGGGTTTATATGGTCTCTATAAAATACATAGTATATGGAAAGTACAATAGATATAGTTGCACAAAATATTAACGAAAATTGTCAAATATTATCAGCATTTTGACACCCAAAGGAACAAAACTAAACCCTTCCATGAAATTTACTGCTAATTAAGCGCTGCTTAATTGAGATTATATCGAGCCAGAGCAGGGTTTGAATCTCCCTTCCCTGAATAAAGAAAAAAAATTTGAGGCTATACCCAATTCAATTCTCCACTTACTGATTTCCATTTTTTTTCTTCAATTTCCAACAATTCTGTCAGCAACCAACAAATTATGAACTAAATGAAAAGCCCAGAGAAGAAAAAGTAAAAGAAACAAAAAAGTATGGGGAGAGAGAGAGAGGGGGGGGGGGGTTCACCTGTTACTGAGGCGAGGTGGGGGCATCTGAAGAAGGCCACGGGCAGTGGCAACTGAAACTGAGACTGAGAATGAAGATAAGGAGAGGGCAGTGAGGGAAGTGAGAAGCAAGTGGCGGCGGTTGATTGGTTGGCAAGAGTTGTGGAGGCTAGGCGTTTGATGAGTTGCTGATGGTGGTGGTGGGGCGATGGTGGAAAGAGAAGGAGATATGGAAACGGTCGTTATTGTCAGCATTTTGGCGGGGTTTCCAGGTTAACTACTAATAACTACCCCAAAGCGGACTTTTAATAAGTCTTAAGTCTTAACTGGAAGTCCGTAACTTGTTTGTTTGATATTGTATTTCCGGGTTTTGGGAGCCGAGAGTAAGCGTAACACTTGGGATTTTTTTTTCTCTTGCTTCTTTATTTTTTATTTTTTCATTTTTCTTGAGATTTTTTCTCTCAAAAATTTGTAAGGCTTCCACCTTTCATTTTCTAAATATAAACAAAAATAATTATTACCACTAAATTGTCTTTTTGATAATGACTATTATTTTAAAGCCATCCCTAATTGTATGAAATTGTTTAAGATTAAAAAAATCAAATCAAATATCAAATCGATCAGATCTGTTCGATCGATCGGTTTGATCAAAATACTTTTAATTATATATATATATAAATAATTTTAATGTTAAATAAGTAATAAATATAATTAATAATTAATAAGAATATGTATTTGTTTTAGTGGTATGGTTTTTAATTTAAATCCAAAGAGTTAAGAGTTCAAATCTCATTACTTTCAAATAAATAAATAAATAAATAAATAACGGTTTTTTACTGGTTAAACTGGTTTTCCACCGGTTCAAAAGAAATCCGATTTTATATATAGTATCGAACAAAACTAACTATCGATTCCCGATTCGATCGATCAATCCGATTCATTTTTTAATCACTAAAATTGTTCAATTTTTTTAGAGCATTTTTTGAGACAAGTAATATGTGTCTTAAATTATGATTAAGGGGTTATTTGGGACAGAGTTAATTTATTTGGGTTAAATTTTGACTTTCAACTCAAGGTTTTAGTGGTAATTAGGACATTTAGTTATAGTTTAAGGTTGGTTTAAGGAGTTTTTTTTTTTTTTTTTCTTAAAGTAAGGTCTATTAAAATCTTTATTCCCAAATAGGAATACTTTTAATCTTTTTTCCTTAAACATGATATTTTAAGCCATGTCAGCTTCATATTATTGTCTAAGTGGCTGAAGTGCCACCGTGGTAGTTGAGTTAACTTTTTTTTTTTTTTTTTTTAATTTTACCAACATTTTTGTTAATTATTTTTATCTACTTTGTACAGTAAAGATAATTAAAAACCCTTTTCATTTGATGAAACCATTTATTTTTCATTATTTTTTTGAATTCTATAGTTCATAGTTTCTCTTGTTCTTGGACTTTAAAACATGTGTGGTTTCCTTTTCGCCAAATCCAAAAATAAATGTTTGGCTTTGTTTGTTATCAAAAAGGTAAAATTATACGTGGGTATGTGAAAGAATTTGGGTTTCAATGGGTCGAATTCATATGGATGGATTTTGTGAAAAAGTTAATATTGTCTGTTGGGAGGACGACAAGATGGCAGGTTTTGTTGTCAAAGTAAGACATTGTACATGTAAGTCAGAAAACTATCAAGTGCAGCGCAGTGGCTGAATTCTTATCAAGTCGGATAGTGGAAGATTATGAGCAGTTAAACTTCGATTTCCCTGATGAAGATCCTCGGAAGAAGATTATTATCTTTTCACTGCCAGATTAGATTTTGATTGTACAAACAATACTGCTGAGTATGAGGCGTGTACTATGGGCATTCGTGCTGCAGTGGACAAAAAAAACAAAATATTGGAAGTTTTTGGAGACTCAGCCCTAGTGATATACCAGTTACGAGGAGAATGGGAAACCCGAGGTACAAAGCTAATCCGATATCGAGAACTCATACTGAGTTTGTTGGAGGAGTTTGAAGAAGTGAGTTTCAATTACTTCCCCCGAGAAGAAAACCGAATGGCGGATGCTCTAGCTACTTTGTCATCAATGTTTAAAGTGAATAAAGGGGCTGAAGTTGTGCCGATCAAGATGAGTCTCCTACCCACTGCTTGAGTATGAAGAAGAAGCAGATGGCCTCCCTTGGTATAACGACATCTTGCAATACATCAAGAGTCAACAGTACCCTGAACGAGCAACAGAAAATGACAAGAGGACTTTGAGAAGTTTGGTGATGGGTTTTGTCTTAGAGGTGAGATTCTCTACAAGAAAGGGAGAGACGAAGTCTTATTGAGATGTATCGAATCTGTCAAAGCTCGAAGAATCATAGAAGAGGTCCATGAAGGGATATGTGGCACCCATGCTAATGGTCACATGCTTGCTAAGCAGATTATGAGGGCAGGGTATTATTAGCTAACGATTGAAGGAGATTGTATCAGTTATTCCTGGAAGTGCCATAAATGCCAGATCTATGCAGATAAGATTCATGTGCTGCCATTACCATTGCATGTCATGACCGCACCATGGCCATTTTCAATATGGGGAATGGATATGATAGGGCCTATTACCCCGAAAGCTTCAAATGGACATCGTTTCATCTTGGTGGCCATAGATTATTTCACAAAGTGGGTAGAAGTTGCTTCTTATGCGAATGTAACGAAGTCAGTAGTATGCAGATTTGTTAAGAAGGAAATCATATGCCGATATGGACTACCAGCAAGAGTTATTTCAGATAATGCTCTCAATCTGAATAATAAGATGATGAGAGAAGTGTGTACTCAATTCAAGATTAGACATCATAATTCGGCACTGTATCGTCCGAAGATGAATGGGGCAGTAGAAGCAACCAATAAGAACATCAAGAAGATTGTTGAGAAGATGACTGATGTGTACAAGGATTGGCATGAGATTTTGCCTTTTGCTCTTCATGCGTATCGTACCTCGATTCGTACATCTAAAGGGGCAACCCCATTTTTTTGGTATACGGGATGGAAGTAGTGCTGCCTATTGAGGTTGAGATCCCTTCACTTCGTGTTTTGATGGAGGTTGGCCTAGAAGAGGCATAATGGGTTAGAGCTCATTATGAACAGTGATGCACCCAAAAGAGTGTATCTTATTTAACCTTGCACTTAAAAAGAATCAATTGTAGAGTATAATGATTAGCAAGGGTCGAGTCCTCAAGGATTGGGTTTTAATCTATGAGTTATTAGTTTATAACGTACTTTCAAAGAAAACAAAAGAAAAGGGGGTTTTGAAATAGTTTTAAAAATAAGCAAACAAGAAAAGTAAGGAAACAAGTAATTAAGAAGAAATCAAATATGAGAGAAATATGGTTAAGGTTTCATTCTCCACCACTAGACATCATTAAGAACCAATTTCAGATCTATCAATATCAACCAACTATCAAAGTTAACAACCGTAGATAACAACAAGCTCTGTTATCCCAATCTTTCCTTAGTTTGTCGTTAAATAGAACAAGCTCTCTATTTAATCTCTAACCATCAAACAACCTAGAACAAGCTCTCTAAATTCAATTTAATGACAGCTTTATGATGAGAAAGATAGGTTGATCTAAGCAACAAACACATAAGCTCGGATTGTTCAACTTAGGTTATGTTCCACTTTGCAATTATCGAAAACTTGACCATAATCATTAATCACAAATTGCCACTTATGAATAGGAAATCAAGACAATTACACGGATCAAGACTCCTAAACTAGCAATAAATAATTATCAAGATCTATCTAGTTGTACACCTAAACAAATCAAGACAACATCATGAACAATTCTTGTAGAAGAACATAAGCAACTTTGATAGAAAATTAATGATAGATAGAATCTGAAAATCAATTATAAAACATGTCTAGGGCTTTGAAATCACCCTTAACCAAATAAAAGTTTAACCTAGCATAGGCATTGTAAACATAAACATAAAATTAAAGAGAATCTAAGAAGGAAATAAAAGAAAGAAAGAAGAAGAAGAAAATAAAGAAAAAGAAAACTAGAGAAAGGAAAGTAGAAGAAAACTTAGAGAATTTTATTATAATGGCTAATATCCTACCAATCTACAATGTCTCTTACAATCATCCAAGGCCCTCTATTTATACACATTTTGGAGAGCTAAATGACAAGAGACAAGCTTTATAAATTTCAAAGGTAGGTATAATAGGTGGGTGCATTTTTCTAACAATTTTCGTCATTGCATATGACAATTCTGATCAGCCAGCTTGATGGTTGATTTTGTCAATGTTGGAGGCTTGATCTGATCAAATGGTCTTCTAGAAAAATGTTCCCCTATCAGTGTGTGATCCATAGCCATTGGAATCAGCTTATTTTCTGATGTGGATCAGAAGATATGGTCAAAATACCAAAACTGGTCAGCACAGACGTCATTGCACATCAGCCAACTTGATGGTTGATTTCGCTAGGGAAAACGACTCCGTTTCAAGAAGTGTAAAGCATGAAAAAGATAGATATGCCTCTTAAATTTGCACTGTAAAATTTTCAGCCTTAATGCTTCAGTGAAACTCCAGATATAGCTGATATGGCAAAAGGTGTCGGAACTGGAACTGAACTGGATTTGCCCTTAATTCTTGATTTAACCTAGTAATCTGAAATCACTCAAAGAAACTCGTGAAAAACACCAAATTACATAGAAATATAAAAGATCATAAACTCAATTAGACTAAGCAATAATAACTCGTATTTGACACAAAACAATAATAAAACATAACTAAAAACTATATAATTATACGAGTTATCACACCCCCACACTTAGATTGTTGCTAGTCCCTAGCAACGACTCAATCCTAGAAAAAATAAAAATAAACAGGAAAACAAGTTAAAGGGATCTCAAACAAACAAGCAAGATCAAGCGTAAGAATTGGCAAGGCATCTAATTAAGTATCATTGGCATATTAAGTTCGAGTAAAGGGTCAATGAGATTAAAATTGAAGGCATTACCGTACGATTGAGGAACTTCCTTCTTGGCGAGACTTTAGCTAGCCATGGAGGACTAGGCAAACTATAGCTTCATAAGTACACATGCTAAGATCCTTGTCACCGCAGTTCACAAGTGAACTCGACAAATCTGATCAGTACAGAGATGAATCTGAGGCTTATGGACAAGTGAGGGGTGGAATGTTCAAACATAATCTGAGGTTTATCACAAGTTAGGCTTAAGAAATATAATAATAATGTGATCAATCCTCTCAAAATATTTCCATTCTCACTCATCCTTAGTCCTATGTTCAACATTAATATTTTGAAAAGAAAACAAAAAGCAAGAAAAGACTCGATCCAAAGAAAATAGAAAAGTAAAAACCTTTCTACAATGAAGAACCTCGAATCTTGAATTCAAATTTTTTTTTTCTTTTTTTTTTTTTTTCAGAAATCACATTGGATTCCATACTTTCTTTTTCTTTCTTTTCATTCAATTGATCAAACAAGACAGATTTTCATCAGCTCTTTTTTTTTTCTCAACTCATCACAACATTGTTTTGGCATCAATAAGTTCGAAGTTCACGACTCTAACAACAGTCACTCATTCTAACTACCCTTTTTTGCATTATTCCCTTTTTTTTTTTCAGATTTCAAAAGATAACAAAATAAACAAGAAGGAAACACACAATCCCAAACCCAATGATCACAAATATTATCATAAAAGTATAAAGAGGGAATAGGGGTCGGAATCGTATCCGTTCACTTTGGCATAATTTCTGGAGTTCATATCTAGGGATCCAACCCGAAGGTTTACAACCTATGGGCTCCTAATGTAAGGGGGGCAAAGATAAGGAGCTTTCTGGATAGTGACTTTGTTCTAAGATCAGATCATGTATAGATGCAAGCATCTATGTGATGACTTAAATCTGCATGTGGAATAAAGAGAAAAAGTAAACTTACTATGTCTTCCCAGTTTTCCGTGGCTTTCCAAAGGCTCACCATGAATTCACATTCCAACAAAAATCGAACCGATCTGCCAAAAACAATCTCAAAGACATTTGATCATCAAAAATATTCAATTTTCAGAAAACCAAATTGAAAATAACCTAGATAACTTAATCAAAGCCTTTGTAACTCTATTGCTTTATCCACATGCTTGCCAAGATTATACTAATACTCAAAAAAAGAAAAATACATACATAAAAGTAGTAAAACACATGCAGATAATAAACAGACCAGATAGTTTTTTTTTTTTAGAAGATTAAATCAAACTGACAAGGTATGTCTCAAGTCTCCCTTACTCAGACCTTGTTCAGAATGAATACTTCTAAATGGCTTAAAACACAACAAATTCTTTTTATTATTTTTTTTTAGAAGATTAAATCAAACTGACAATGTATGTCTCAAGTCTCCCTTACTCAGACTTTGTTCAGAATGAATACTTCTAAATGGCTTAAAACACAACAATTATTATTATTTTTTTTTTACAAATTAGAAAAATATGTCCCTTACCCCCTACTAAAATATGACATTGTCCCCAATGTCAAATTTTAAAGGTAGAATTTAGGAGATATTACCTGCAGAGGTTGCTAACCACTTATTATAACTGAGACACAACAAACAAAATGTTAGATAATGTCACAAAGACAAAGTGCAATCCACTCCTTGCTTGTCTATATCTCTTTTTCTTTTTCCGAGCGTTTGCGAAACAACCATAGCAGGTAAATACTCATAAGCTTGGAGCTTTTTGAGTAAATCGTCAATGGTTGTAGCAGAAATTATGGTTCTCCTTGCCTCTGAAAACATGAATCCATTTTCCACAGCATTATCTAAATATGAAAGCAAATTACTAAAATAACCATTAATATTAAGCAAACCAATGGGTTTCTTTTTTGTGACCAAAGATGACCAAGAAGCCACGCAAGCTATTTCTTCCAATGTACCCAGACCTCCTGGTAAAACAATGAATGCATCGGCACAATGGTACATGATTGTCATCCGTTCAGGGATACTCCAGACTTGTATTTCCTTACCCACGGTAGGTCCACAAAAACCTGTGAATAGTTTTGGCACGATTCCTAGAACTGGACTTCCTCCGGCGTGTGCTGCTGTAGCGACTGCTCCCATTAAACCCGTACTACCGCCTCCATAAATCAACTGGATCTTTTGTTGGGCAAGTATTACTCCAACTCTTATGGCTTCATCAGCTAATATTTTATTTTTCCCTGGATAAGCACCTCCAAAGACACAAATTTTTTCAATGCGCTGGGACGAAGTACTTTCCAATTTTTTTTTTTTCGAGTGCCTGAAAGAGAATGAGTACATGGTGTAATATATAGAGGACTGAGTAGTGAATCAGACAAGAGTAATAATGTCGCCGAAAGTGTATTTGACTTGTCAGAAGAAAATGTTAACCTAACAAAAGATTTTTGCGTGATTTCAGGAAGAAAATCAAAAAGAGAAGAAAAATCAACCGTAAAAGACCAATGCAAAAAAAAAAGAAAACGAGAATAATTACACAAATCGAACAACACGTAAATTAAACCGAAATGAAGATATTGCAAATCAAACCAAAAGCTGAGAAGTCATTTATTGTAGTTGTGATTGTGGCTCACATCTTCCTCTGGTTTTACGTCTAGAAATGGCTTAAACGCCTTCTATGAGTCGAGGATATGCTTCCCATCCAGTTTTCTTACAAGCTGGCAAACAGGGTCTTTTAACATCAGATTCCCAAGATGTTGCCATTCCCTTTGGAATTGCGGCCATAAATCAAGAATTTCTCTTTGTACGTCTCCACTAGGATGCGTCTCAAGAGAAAGTTGGATATTATCCAAATTCTCCTTACTCAGTCCATCCTTAATGAATTCAATTTTATCATCTCGATTAGAGGACGGAATCCCAATAGAACGACATTTACAGTTACACGTCCATCGTGCACATTTGTGGCAATTTGAACTCATGCGCTTTGCTCGTCGCTTCTTTGCAAAAGTGCTTCTACCTGTACCTGGTAAATGCAAAACAGGAAGATATTCATCTTCACGTACCTTGGCTTCAATTATCCAACGTATGTCTTCAGGAATCCCTTTGTGCATAAGCATTCTTAATCTTTCAAATCGAACTTGGTAAAGCTTCAGTAAAATATTTTGAGGAAAAGGAGGAAATCGTTTCTGCAATTTTGTGAGAATATCATCCATCCTGAAAAAAAAATGAAAGAGAAATTGAAAGAGAAATTTATATACAATATCAGTTTTGTGGGTAGCTGATGGAACCGACTTAAATAATCACGGAGTACCGTTATCCGCCATTTAACCGGGGTTAAAAAAATTAAAATAAAAATTATATTTACATCTAGTCCTCGAGCAAAATCAAATAGCGACAAAATAATAAAACCTAATCTAATCCTCTTTCAATACAAATTAGAGACAATCATTGAACAAGTCTTATAAACTAATCAATAGCTTAAAGAGTTTCACAAAAAATCATGCTTGATAGTAAATGGTTTGAGTTAAGCTAAAATTAACATAACATATCTCAATCAAAATAGTGCATGTTCAAATTTAATCTCAACTTCTCACATGGGATACCCTCATGATTTTCACTCTTTAAAGTAGTGGTGAAGTGTTTACACTCAATCAATCTCATGAAAACAGTTCTACCATATTCTTGCTTGTCCACCTATTCTCCACTATTTAGATCATACAACTTCATGAATCAAGAGGTCTTTAATCAAGGTTGTAATGGGGCCAAGGGGTTTGTAATGTGGTTGAAGAACAAAAGGATAAAGATATCACAAGGGTTCCAAAGAGTTCATAAAGTTTAGAGACATAATAAGATCATACAAAGAAACTTCTCAAAACACTTTACAAGTACATAGTCACCTAGGCCGAATATTCATGTTGGGCCTTTTCTTCATTCTAAACAACTTTGTAACATCTTTTTCTTTTTCCACAAATTCAAGAGATGATTCATATATATATTTTTTTTTTACATAGGAATGTATTTGCCAGTATTCCATTTCTTTTTCTCTTGACTTTTCTTTTCTTTCCCCCCACACTTATTTCTTGTTTCTAACCCAAATTTTCAATAGATCTTCCTTGTCTTTGCAACTTGTCTCAAAACATGCTAATTCATCTTTGGAACAAAGGTAAAGATATAAATAAGTATATTTAGGTTAGGGACAAGTTATGGTTACCAAAGAGATAGCATATTCAATGTAGGCTCAAATTGGTTCACTAAGGGTGTGTTCTTTTGGAACATCAATAAGGGCTGGCTGTTTGGCCCTGGCTAAAAATCCTAATGCCTCTATCATATTCATGTTGTCACATGCATCAATATAGTCTCAACAAGGTCTAAAGCAAGTTTTAGAGAACCATGTAATCAAAAGAGCACTCAAGAAAGAAATTAGATTGATTTGTATAATGCATCAATCATTATAGGCTCAAAAACTCACAAGGATGATTATACAAGTCAGATTAAGTCTAAACATGCTTCTTTCTCAATCAACATATCATATTAACATTGGATCATAAAAAGGTTGATATCAAGCTCAATTCTCATTAAAATCTTCTCACTAATAAATCTGTTTTAGACTTATGCAATTCATATCTCATCATAGTATTGAAAGTAACTAAAACACACTAAAAACAACATAAAAAAACTCAAAAACAAAACACTCTAAATAAAATCCTAAATTCTTCCCCCCCACACATAATTTTTACATTGTCCTCAATGTAATGCTATTATCCCCAAATGCAAGAATTATATGTAAGAGAAAAGAAAAGAAAAACAATAAAAGATAGAATGATGGAGAGTAAGGAATATGCAAATCTGATATAATAGATGTTCTCCATCCTTTTGGGTTGCCTCCCAAGAAGCGTTTGGTTTATTGTCCTCAGCCTGACTTAGACCCATGCCATTATTATTCAACATAATTTGGCTCAAAAAGTGGAAACTCCTCTACATCTTGTATTGGGAAGTTCTCATAGTAAGGCTTCAATCTATGACCATTCACTTTGAATGCCTTATCTGTTTTTGGGCTTTGGATTTCAACTACACCATGAGTAAATACATTAGTAATAACAAAAGGTCCAACCCAACGAGAACGTAACTTACCTGGAAATAACTTAAGGCGTGAATGGAAGAGAAGAACTTTTTGTCCAACAACAAATTCCTTTCTTGATATCATCTTGTCATGGAATGCCTTAGTCTTTTCCTTGTAAATCCTAGAATTCTGATAGGCATCATTCCTTATCTCCTCTAATTCTTGTAGGTCAAGTTTTCTTTTCTTTCCTGTCTCATCCATCTCCATGTTGCATTGTTTGATAGCCCAATATGATTTATGTTCCAATTCAATCGGAAGATGACAAGGCTTACCATAAACAAGTTGATAAGGAGACATACCAATGGGTGTCTTATATGCTTTCCTATAAGCCCAAAGTGCATCATCAAGTCGTGAACTCCAATCCTTCCTATTTGGATTAACTGTCTTTTCAAGGATGGACTTAACTTCTCGGTTTGACACTTCAGCTTGCCCACTAGTTTGAGGATGATATGAGGTGGAGACCTTGTGTGTGATGTTATACTTCCTCAAAAGTGTTTCCATAGTCCTATTGCAAAAGTGAGTACCTCTATCGCTGATTATGGCCTTTGGCGTTCCAAACCTAGCAAAGATGTTAGTCTTGACAAAATCTGAAACCACTTTAGAATCATTAGTCCTAGTGGATTTTGCTTCCACCCACTTTGAAACATAATCAACGGCAAGTAAAATATAAAAGATTACCAAAAGAAGAAGGAAAAGGTCCCATGAAATCCATGCCCCATACATCAAAAATTTCAACAATAAGTATTGGAGTTTGAGGCATTTGATTTCTAGCACCTAAGTTACCTGTTCTTTGGCAACGATCACATGACTTGCAAAAGAGGTATGCATCTTTGAATATAGTAGGCCAATAAAATCCAGAATCAAGAACTTTCATGGCTGTTCTTTTGGATCCAAAGTGTCCTCCACATGCATAAGAGTGACAAAAGGTGAGAATAGATTGAAATTCAGATTCGAGTACACACCTTCTTATAATCTGATCGGAGCAATGCTTCCAAAGGTAAGGATCATACCATATGTAATATTTGGCATCACTCTTGATCTTATTTCTTTGAGCTTGTGTCAACTCTTGTGGCAACTTCTTGGTAACTAAGTAATTAACAATATCGGCATACCAAGGAGTTGTTGTACTTATAAAAAGAAGTTGCTCATCTGGAAAGTTCTCATTCAAGGGTAGTGCATCTTCTTCATGAACTAAACGGCTAAGATGGTCCGCAACCAGGTTGTCAGTACCTCTCTTATCTTTTATCTCCAAATCAAACTCTTGTAAGAGAAGTATCCATCTAATCAACCTTGGTTTGGCCTCCTTCTTAGTGAGTAAGTACTTAAGGGCTGCATGGTCAGAATATACAATTACTTTAGTACCAATTAAATAAGATTGAAATTTTTCTAAAGCAAATACAACAGCCAAAAGTTCTTTTTCAGTAGTGTAGCTGGTGCATTACAAAGACCAAATATGATTCTCTAGACATCTATCAAAAGAATCACCATAGACACTAAAATCATCCATAAACACTTCTATGATGTTCTCTACATAATCTGAAAATATGCTAACCATACACCTTTGGAATGTAGCTGGTGCATTACAAAGACCAAATGGCATACGCCGGTATGCAAAAGTACCAAATGGACATGTGAATGTTGTTTTCTCTTGGTCCTCCGGAGCAATGGCTATCTGATTATAACCTGAAAAACCATCAAGAAAACAATAATGAGAATGGCCAGCTAACCTTTCAAGCATTTGATCAATAAAAGGTAAAGGAAAGTGGTCTTTGCGAGTTGTGGAATTAAGTTTACGATAATCAATACAAACTCGCCATCCTGTTTGAATCCTAGTAGGAACAAGTTCATTCTCATTATTTGTTACCACCGTTACACTTGATTTCTTTGGAACCACTTGGACTGGGCTCACCCATTTGCTATCCGAGATAGGATAGATCAATCCAACATCTAGGAGCTTCAGTATCTCCTTTTTCACAACCTCCATCATAGGAGGGTTCAATCTTCTTTGTGCTTCTCTTGTTGGTTTGGACCCCTCCTCTAACAAAATCTGGTGCATGCACATGGATGGGCTTATTCCCTTTATATCGGCAATTGTCCAACCAATTGCTGTTTTATGCTCTCTAAGCACCCGGATAAGTCGCTCTTCTTGCAAAGGTGTGAGCTCTTTGGCAATGATGACAGGTAGTGTGTCCTTTTCACCTAAGAACACATATTTCAAGTGGTTCGGTAGTGGTTTCAACTCTAAAGTTGGTGCCTGCAAAATGGAAGGTAGAAGTTTCTCATTAGATAATTGCAAATCAATAAATGAAACATCAAACCTTGCATCTTTAGGTGGCAGTGAGTGTAAAGATTCTAGTGCCCCTTCCACATGGTTACTCAAGGCTAGTTCCCCTTTAGCATTCCACATTCCGAGATGTTTGCTAAGGACTATCCCACACTATCTTCACCATCTAGCTCATAAGTTTGCTGCACTAGTGAGTCAATTATATCAATATTAAAAACAGAATGCACATCACTAGGATATCTCATGGCCTCAAAAATGTTAAAGCGAATTATTTCACCATCAAATTCCATAGTTAAAGTGCCATCATGTACATCTATTTTAGTTCTTGCTGTTTTCAAGAATGGTCTCCCTAATAGAATAGGTGTGGGATTAGAAGACATCTCATCTTCCATCTCAATAACATAAAAGTCAGCGGGAAAAACCAATTCATTAACCTGTACAAGAACGTCTTCTACAACTCCTCTTGGATAAGTGTTAGAACGGTCAGCAAGTTGTATTATAACACCGGTTTCCTCTAATGGTCCTAGATTCAATGAAGCATAAATTGAATATGGCATGACATTAATAGATGCCCCTAGATCTAGCATAGCACGCTCAAACCTGGTGTTGCCTATCTTATAAGGAATGGTAAACATACCTGGATCCTTGCATTTAGGTGGGAGTTTCTTTTGAAGAACAGCTGACACATTCTCCCCCACACTTACCTTTTCATTCCATTTCAACTTCCGTTTAGATGTGCACAACTCTTTTAGGAACTTGGCATATCTTGGCACTTGCTTGATAGCATCTAGTATAGGAATGTTCACCTCTACTTTCTGGAAGGTTTCCAAAATTTCCTTCTCTTGCTCCTTCTTCTTGGACTTTGCTAACCTGCTAGGAAAAGGTGGAGGAGTTATATAAGAAGGAAAGAATGGTTTAGGAATTACCTTTTTTAGTGGCTCGTTGGGATGTGAAGAGGATGCCATGGTATTGTTCTCCCCTTGAGCACTATCATTTTGTGGTGTCTCTAGCTGTTTCCCACTTCTTAAAGTTATAGCATTGGCATTCTCTCTTGGATTCACTATAGTTTGGGAAGGTAATTTCCCAGAATCCCTTGCTTGCATTTGACTCATGGTTGTTGCCAATTGCCCTATTTGAGTCTCCAAATTTCGAATACTTGTCTTTGTTTCTTGTTGAAATTGAATTGTATTAGTAGAAAGAGCTTTAACAAGATCTTCAAGAGAAGTACCTGAATTTTGGGTGGGTGGCAGTTGTTGTCGGGTTTGGTATGGTTGTTGCACTCTTTGCTGAAAACCCGGTGGCCTGTTGTCAAATGGTGGAGGAATAGTTTGTGATTGGTTCCCTCCATAATTGAAGTTTGGATGATCCCTCCATCCTGGATTGTAAGTGTTTGAGTAGGGATCATATTTCCTTGATTGGATCTGAAATCCACCCATGGCATTCACATGTTCATTGGTGTCCTCTTGAAGTGTTGGACATATATCAGTTTGGTGCCCTATGTTTGAACATATGTGATAACTCGTATAATTATATAGTTCTTAGTTATGTTTTATTATTGTTTTGTGTCAAATACGAGTTATTATTGCTTAGTCTAATTGTGTTTATGATATTTTATATTTTTATGTAATTTGGTGTTTTTCACGAGTTTCTTTGAGTGATTTCAGATTACTAGGTTAAATCAACAATTAAGGGCAAATCCAGTTCAGTTCCAGTTCTGACACCTTTTTCCATATCCGCTATATCTAGAGTTTCACTGAAGCAATAAGGCTGAATTGTTTACAGTGCAAAGTTAAGAGGCATATCTATCTTTTTCATGTTTTACACTTCTTGAAACGGAGTCGTTTTCCCTAGCGAAATCGACCATCAAGTTGGCTGATGTGCAATGACGTCTTTGCTGACCTGTTTTGGTATTTTGACCATATCTTCCGATCCACATGAGCAAATGATCTGATTCCAACGGCTATGGATCCGTAACTGATAGGGGTATATTTTTCTAGAAGACCATTTGATCATATCGAGCCTCCAACATTGACAAAATCGACCATCAACCTGGCTGATCAGAATTGTCATACAATATGACGAAAATTGTTAGAAAAATGCACCCACCTATTATACCTACCTTTGAAATTTATAAAGCTTGTCTCTTGTCATTTAGCTCTCCAAAATGTGTATAAATAGAGGGCCTTGGATGATTGTAAGAGTATCATTATAGATTGGTAGGATATTAGCCATTGTAATAAAATTCTCTAAGTTTTCTTCTTCTTTCCTTTCTCTAGTTTTCTTTTTTTATTTACTTATGCTTCTTACATTTCTTTTCATTTTATTCATATCTAGTATGTGTTGCTAATCATATTGTTGAGGTGATGAGGTGAAGCTCTTGGTAAATGCTAAGGTTAGTCTCTTAAACATGAGCTAAAATGAATCATCATTTATAAACACTAGTATAGATAATATTTTCTTTTGGTTTAAAATCATACTTACAAAGTAGGGATCTTGATTCATTATTGACAAGGAAAATGGCACAGTAAATGCTTGGTTTCATAACCTTGATTTGTTGTAGACATACACCTTGGCATAAGGAATGCTTGGACTCTTTTTATGAGTTTTGAGGACACCAAATGAACATAATATCATATGCTATGGACGTTGGACAATTTGGACTGAATTGCTAAACCTTCCGATTGGAACCTCCTTTATGTGTGGATTTCAATTGTGTAATAAAACAAGATTAATCTTAGCATAACACCAAGAGTGGATTCTCTAACCTCAACATCTTTTCTTATTGTTTTGTTTATATATTGTTTAATTTCTTTTATGTTATTTTGTTTATTTTGTTCTCTAATATCTTGTTTATCTTATTTTGTTGTTGATTCCTTAATATCTTGTTTACTTTCTTTTTCTTATATATTTATAAACTTATACTTACTAATACGCTTCCCTGTGGTTCGACCTCGGACACCCGAGAATTTATTACTTGAACATAACCTGCACTTGGGTTTACGACTCTTAATTGAGTCTCCATCAAGTTTTTGGCGCCGTTGCCGGGGAGGCAATACTAAGTATATAAGTTTATAAGTATATTTATTTTTATTGGCTGGTTATACCGCCTAATTTTCTATATATTTATATTTATATTGTATATTAACTTTGTTTTATTTCTATTGGCTGGTTATACCGCCTAATCTGTATATTAACTTTGTTTTATGCTTGTTTGGCGACGTGATTTTAGATCTCGTCGTTTAGTTAGATTTTATTGTGAAACTTTTTCAGGTAATCTTTCTAATACAACTCCTACCATGGCTGACAATGAAAGTGTTCATGCTGAAGATGAGAACAGACAAGTACGCACCATGCGTGACTACTTGCAACCAACTCGAAGCTCATCACCCTCTTGTTTTATTTTTCCTCTCAATGCGAACAACTTTCGTTTTAAACCAGGTATGATAGCTTTGCTTCCAAATTTCCATGGGTTAGAATCGGAAAGTGCTTACTCGTTTCTAAAAGACTTCGAAGATGTATGTGTCACCTTTAATGACCAACAATGTACAAATGAAATTGTCAAGCTAAAATTATTTCCTTTTTCTTTAAAAGATAAAGCAAAAATTTGGCTTCATAATTTAAAAGCAAGGTCAATTGGCACATGGCAAGAATTACAAACTGAGTTTCTAAAGAAATTTTTCCCAGCACATAAAACTACTGCTTTGAAAAGACAGATTCAAAATTTCAATCAAAATCAAAATGAAGCATTTTTTCAGTGCTGGGAGCGTTTTAAAGATTTGTTAAGTTCTTGTCCACATCATGGTTTTGAAAAATGGCGTCTTATTAGTTTCTTTTATGAAAGTTTAACTCCCGAAACTAAACAATTTGTTGAAACAATGTGTAACGGTGAGTTTCTAGAAAAATAACCTGAAGAAGCCTTTGACTACCTAGACCATTTGGCAGATAACTCTCAAGCCTGGCACACAGATAATTCCTCTGAAAGTTCCAATAGATCTAATCTTATTTCTAACAGAGGTAAATATCATTTTAGTCAAGAAGATGAGATAAAAGCTAAAGTAGTTAATTTGGCTAGAAAGATTGAAGCCATGGAACTTAGAGAAGTAAAAGAAGTCAAAACGGTTAAAAATGAAGAAAGTTGTGGAATTTGTGAAATCATGGGACACCCCACTTCTGAATGCCCAAACATTCCCATTCTTAAAGAAGCGTTGCATGATCAAGTAAATTCCATAAACACATTTAAAAAGCCTTTTCCTTCTCCTTACTCTGAAACGTATAACCCTGAATGGAGAAATCATCCCAACTTCAGTTGGCGGAATAATAATCATGTTCAGGTACCACAATCTCAAAAGCCGGGCAACACTTTTTCCTATCAACCTTCACGTGTACAAACCTTGGAAGAGACATTGCAAGCATTCATGCAAACACAAGCAAATGTGAATAACCAAACTTCACAGGACATCAATGAGATCAAAAACACCTTGTCCACATTGACAGCTTCATTACGCACTCAAGAAAAAGGTAAGTTTCCTGCTCAACCTCAGCTTAACCCTTCTACTCAATGTCTTGTTTCTTGCTCCAATGAAACTCAACAGGAAAATGCCAGTTCTATCACAACTCTTCGAAGTGGAAAGGCAATTGACAAAAACATTCAATCAAAAGACCAAGATCCTTCTTCCCCTCCGAAAAGTAATGGTAAGGATGATGGTAAGTCTGAACTTCTTGAAAATTTGGACAAAGAAAAAGGTATGCATCCTGCTCCTTTTCCTCAAAGGTTGCAAACAATAAAGAATTTGAATCAAAATGCAGAAATTTATGAACTTTTCAAACAAGTTAAGATTAACATTCCTTTATTGGATGCAATCAAACAAGTTCCATCTTATGCTAAACTTTTGAAGGACATGTGCACAGTTAAAAGGAAACATAATGTACAAAAGAAAGCATTTCTGACGGAAAGTGTGAGCTCAATCATTCAGCACCTTACTCCACCAAAATTCAAAGATCCTGGATGTCCAACAATCTCATGCATTATTGGAAACACTAGAATAGAACATGCATTGCTTGATCTTGGTGCTAGTGTTAATCTTTTGCCTTTTTCTGTTTATCAACAGTTAGGTTTAGGTGAACTCAAGGAAACACCTGTTACACTTCAACTAGCTGACCGCTCTGTAAAAATTCCTCGAGGGATAGTTGAAGATGTTTTGGTTCAAATTGATAATTTTTACTTCCCTGTTGATTTTATTGTTTTGGACACACATCCTGTTTCAAATCCAAATGTTCAAATTCCTGTTATATTAGGCCGTCCGTTTCTTGCAACTTCTAATGCTCTGATAAATTGCAGGAATGGTATTTTGAACATTTCTTTTGGAAATATGACTTTAGAATTAAATGTGTTCAACACTTGCAAGCAACCTGGTGATGATTCAGAAGTACATGAAGTGGATTTCATTGAAGAACTTGTTCATGAACATCTCACCACTACCACATTCCATGATCCTTTAGAAGCTTATTTAATTGAATGTGAGTTTGATAATGCTTCAGAAATTTCACACACTGATTCTTTGTTAAATTCTTTTCAGGATAAGCATCGTTGGAAACAAAAGTTTGAGGAACTCCCATCACTCACAAATGTCACTGTACCATCAACTATTGAACCGCCTAAGCTGGATTTAAAACCATTGCCATCCGAGCTAAAATATTCCTTTTTGGGAAAAATTCCTTCTCAATGGAGCCCCCAAGATAAAAGGAAGTTTCTGAATGAGGTAAAGAAGTTCTACTGGGATGACCCTTACTTGTTCAAATATTGTCCTGATCAAATTTTTCGAAGATGCATTCCCGACAATGAGGTAAGTAGTGTAATTAAGTTTTGTCATTCCGAGGCATGTGGTGGTCATTTTTCATCAAAGAAAACTGCTGCAAAAATTTTACAGTGTGGATTTTACTGGCCAACTTTATTCAAAGATGCATATGAGAATTCTAAAATTCATAAAGAAAGAACTAAAGCCTTTCATGACAAGTTAATTTCAAGAAAAACATTTGATGTTGGGCAAAAAGTTCTACTTTATAATTCTAGACTTCACATATTTCCTGGTAAGTTGAGATCAAGATGGACTGGCCCATTTGTGGTTAAACATGTGTATCATTATGGAGCAGTTGACATTGAGAATCCTCAAAATGGTAACGTATTCAAGGTAAATGGACAAAGACTCAAACTCTTTTTGGAAAATCATGTTACTCAAGAAGAGGTTGTTTTTCTTTCTGATCCTTGTTTTGAAAATAACTAGATGTAAATATAATTTTATTTTTTTTAACCCCGGTTAAATGGCGGATAACGGTACTCCGTGATTATTTAAGTCAGTTCCATCAGCTACCCACAAAACTGATATTGTATATAAATTTCTCTTTCAATTTCTTTTTCAATTTTTTTCAAGATGGATGATATTCTCACAAGATTGCAGAAACGATTTCCTCCTTTTCCTCGAAATATTTTACTGAAGTTTTACCAAGTTCGATTTGAAAGATTAAGAATGCTTATGCACAAAGGGATTCCTGAAGACATACGTTGGATAATTGAAGCCAAGGTACGTGAAGATGAATATCTTCCTGTTTTCCATTTACCAGGTACAGGTAGAAGCACTTTTGCAAAGAAGCGACGAGCAAAGCGCATGAGTTCAAATTGCCACAAATGTGCACGATGGACGTGTAACGGTAAATGTCGTTCTATTGGGATTCCGTCCTCTAATCGAGATGATAAAATTGAGTTCATTAAGGATGGACTGAGTAAGGAGAATTTGGGTAATATCCAACTTTCTCTTGAGACGCATCCTAGTGGAGACGTACAAAGAGAAATTCTTGATTTATGGCCGCAATTCCAAAGGGAATGGCAACATCTTGGGAATCTGATGTTAAAAGACCCTGTTTGCCAGCTTGTAAGAAAACTGGATGGGAAGCATATCCTCGACTCATAGAAGGCGTTTAAGCCGTTTTTGGACGTAAAACCAGAGGAAGATGTGAGCCACAATCACAACTACAATAAATGACTTCTCAGCTTTTGGTTTGATTTGCAATAACTTCATTTCGGTTTAATTTACGTGTTGTTCGATTTGTGTAATTATTCTCGTTTTTTTTTTTTTTGCATTGGTCTTTTACGGTTGATTTTTCTTCTCTTTTTGATTTTCTTCCTGAAATCACGCAAAAATCTTTTGTTAGGTTAACATTTTCTTCTGACAGGTCAAATACACTTTCAGCGACATTATTACTCTTGTCTGATTCATTACTCAGTCCTTTATATATTACACCATGTACTCATTCTCTTTCAGGCACTTGAAAAAAAAATGGAAAGTACTTCGTCCCAGCGCATTAAAAAAATTTGTGTCTTTGGAGGTGCTTATCCAGGGAAAAATAACATATTCGCTGATGAAGCCATAAGAGTTGGAGTAATACTTTCCCAACAAAAGATCCAGTTGATTTATGGAGGCGGTAGTACGGGTTTAATGGGAGCAGTTGCTACAGCAGCACACGCCGGAGGAAGTCCAGTTCTAGGAATCGTGCCAAAACTATTCACAGATTTTTGTGGACCTACCTTGGGTACGGAAATACAAGTCTGGAGTATCCATGAACGGATAACAATCATGTACCATTCTGCCGATGCATTCATTGCTTTACCAGGAGGTCTGGGTACATTGGAAGAAATAGCTTGCGTGGCTTCTTGGTCATCTTTGGTCACAAATAAGAAACCCATTGGTTTGCTTAATATTAATGGTTATTTTAGTAATTTGCTTTCATATTTAGATAATGCTGTGGATAATGGATTCATGTTTTCAGAGGCAAGGAGAACCATAATTTCTGCTACAACCATTGAAGATTTACTCAAAAAGCTCCAAGCTTATGAGTATTTATCTGCTACGGTTGTTTCGCAAACGCTCGGAAAAAGAAAAAGAGATATGGACGAGCAAGGAGTGGATTGCACTCTGTCTTTGTGACATTATCTAACATTTTGTTTGTTGTGTCTCAGTTATAATAAGTGGTTAGCAACCTCTGCAGGTAATATCTCCTACATTCTACCTTTAGTAGGGGGTAAGGGACATATTTTGCTAATTTTTTAAAAAAAAAAAATTTGATGTGTTTTAAGCCATTTAGAAGTATTCATTCTGAACAAGGTCTGAGTAAGGGAGACTTGAGACATACCTTTTCAGTTTGATTTTAATCTTTTTATGTTTACTTGTTAATTTTTGTTAAGTATTTTAGGATTATTTAGGTTGCATGAGTTTGTTTTGTTTTGAGTCTTAGTTATTCCTATTCTTATGTTATTAGTTCTTTTCTCTTACACATGATTCTTTCATTTGGGTTAATAGACTTACATTGAAGACAATGTAAGAATTAAGTGTGGGGGGAACGATTTAGGATTTCTTTTATTTTTGTCTTCTATTTTTTTTTATGAGTCTTTATTATTATTATTATTATTTTTTAATGTGTTCTAGTTCCTTTTTAATACAATGATGAGATATGAATTGCATAAGTCTAAAACAGATTTATTAGTGAGAAGATTTTCATGAGAATTGAGCTTGATGTCAACCTTTTTATGAGCCAATGTTAATATGATATGTTGATTGAGAAAGAAGCATGTTTAGACTTAATCTGACTTGTATAATCATCCTTGTGAGTTTTTGAGCCTATAATGATTGATGCATTATACAAATCAATCTAATTTCTTTCTTGAGTGCTCTTATGATTACATGATTCTCTAGAACTTGCTTTAAACCGTTTGAGACTATATTGATACATGTGACAACATGAATATGATAGAGGCATTAGGATTATAACCAGAGCCAAACAGCCATCCATTATTAATGTTCTAAGAGAACATCCCCACTAGTGAGCCAATTTGAGCCTACATTAAATATGCTATTTTATTGGTAACCAGAACTTACACCTAGCCTAAATATACTTATATCCTTACCCTTGTTCTAAAGATGGATTATATATTTTGAGACATATTGCAAAAACAAGGGATACTTTTTGAAAATTTGGGTTAGAACGAAAGATAAGTGTGGGGGAGGAGAGAGGCAAAAGTCAAGAGAAAAAGAAAGGGATCATTGTCAAATACATTCCCATATTAAAAAAAAAAAAAAAAATCTTCTCTTGAACTTCTAGTTAAAGTAAAGAAAAAGATGTTACAAAGTTGGTTAGAATGAAGCAAAGGCTCAACATGAATATTTAGCCTATGTTATTATGTGCTTTATAAGAGTTTTGAGAAGTTTTATTCGTATGATCTTATTATGTCTCTAAACTCTATGAACTCTTTGGAACCTTTGTGATATCTTTATCCTTTTGTTCTTTAACCACATTATAACCCTTTGGCCCCATTACAACCTTGAAAAAAGACCTCTTGATTTATGAAGTTGTATGATCTAAATAGTGGAGAATAGGTGGACAAGCAAGCATATGGTAGAACTGTTTTCATGAGATTGATTGAGTGTAAACACGTTACCACTACTTTAAAGAGTGAAAATCATGAGAGTATAGTGAGAAGTTGAGATTAAGTTGAATATGCACTATTTTGATTGAAATATGTTATGTTAATATTGGCTTAACTCATTTATTTACATTCAAGCATGAATTTTTGTGAAATTCTTTGAGCTATTGATTAGTTTATAAGACTTGTTCAAAGATTGTCTCTAATTTATATTGAAAGGATTAGGAGTAAATATTTTTAGTGTATGTAGTTTACTTATATTTTAGTTTTTCAATGTTTGTGGGTATCGTTCTAGCAAACCCTCACGAGACTAAACTCGTCCACTAGGGACACCTAGGGGTTTAAAGGCTTGTGTCACATGCTAAGTGCCACCGTGATTTCCAACGAAAATGGATTAGATTAGATTTTCTTATTTTATTTTTATTGAGTCGTTGCTAGGGACTAGCAACAATCTAAGTGTGGGGGTGTGATAACTCGTATAATTATATAGTTCTTAGTTATGTTTTATTATTGTTTTGTGTCAAATACGAGTTATTATTGCTTAGTCTAATTGTGTTTATGATATTTTATATTTTTATGTAATTTGGTGTTTTTCACGAGTTTCTTTGAGTGATTTCAGATTACTAGGTTAAATCAACAATTAAGGGCAAATCCAGTTCAGTTCCAGTTCTAACACCTTTTTCCATATCCGCTATATCTGGAGTTTCACTGAAGCAATAAGGCTGAATTTTTTACAGTGCAAAGTTAAGAGGCATATATATCTTTTTCATGTTTTACACTTCTTGAAACGGAGTCGTTTTCCCTAGCGAAATCGACCATCAAGTTGGCTGATGTGCAATGACGTCTTTGCTGACCTGTTTTTGTATTTTGACCATATCTTCCGATCCACATGAGCAAATGATCTGATTCGAACGGCTATGGATCCATAACTGATAGGGGTATATTTTTCTAGAAGACCATTTGATCAGATCGAGCCTCCAACATTGACAAAATCGACCATCAACCTGGCTGATCAGAATTGTCATACAATATGACGAAAATTGTTAGAAAAATGCACCCACCTATTATACCTACCTTTGAAATTTATAAAGCTTGTCTCTTGTCATTTAGCTCTCCAAAATGTGTATAAATAGAGGGCCTTGGATGATTGTAAGAGTATCATTATAGATTGGTAGGATATTAGCCATTGTAATAAAATTCTCTAAGTTTTCTTCTTCTTTCCTTTCTCTAGTTTTCTTTTTTTATTTACTTATGCTTCTTACATTTCTTTTCATTTTATTCATATCTAGTATGTGTTGCTAATCATATTGTTGAGGTGATGAGGTGAAGCTCTTGGTAAATGCTAAGGTTAGTCTCTTAAACATGAGCTAAAATGAATCATCATTTATAAACACTAGTATAGATAATATTTTCTTTTGGTTTAAAATCATACTTACAAAGTAGGGATCTTGATTCATTATTGACAAGGAAAATGGCACAGTAATTGCTTGGTTTCATAACCTTGATTTGTTGTAGACATATACCTTGGCATAAGGAATGCTTGGACTCTTTTTATGAGTTTTGAGGACACCAAATGAACATAATATCATATGCTATGGACGTTGGACAATTTGGACTGAATTGCTAAACCTTCCGATTGGAACCTCCTTTATGTGTGGATTTCAATTGTGTAATAAAACAAGATTAATCTTAGCATAACACCAAGAGTGGATTCTCTAACCTCAACATCTTTTCTTATTGTTTTGTTTATATCTTGTTTAATTTCTTTTATGTTATTTTGTTTATTTTGTTCTCTAATATCTTGTTTATCTTATTTTGTTGTTGATTCCCTAATATCTTGTTTACTTTCTTTTTCTTATATATTTATAAACTTATACTTACTAATACGCTTCCCTGTGGTTCGACCTCGGACACCCGAGAATTTATTACTTGAACATAACCTGCACTTGGGTTTACGACTCTTAATTGAGTCTCCATCAATATGCCACAAGCCTTTATTTGTTGTATATTACCTACAGCCAATTGTTGAACAAGAGAAGTTAGTTTATCAAATTTTTGTTCAAGGGATGATATACTTACCTCATTAACTGGGTTGTGGTGGTGGATCTTGTCTCATTGAGAACTGTTGAGAATTGGCTGCCATGTTGGAGATTAATGTTCTAGCAGCCCCGGGAGTCTTATCAACTAGAGCTCCCCCACTAGCGGCATCTATCATACTTCTCTCCATGGGCATGAGACCTTCATAGAAGTATTGGATGAGAAGTTGTTCACTTATCTGATGGTGTGGACATGAGGCACAAAGTTTCTTGAACCTCTCCCAATATTCGTATAAGGACTCTCCGTTGTATTGCCGAATCCCACATATTTCTTTCCTAATGTTGGCAGCCTTAGATGCTGGGAAATACCTTTCCAAGAATGCTTTCTTCAAATCATTCCATGTAGTGATGGTCCCGGATGGTAGATAGTAGAGCCATTCCTTTGCTGAATCAGCTAGAGAGAATGGGAAGGCTCTCAACTTAACTTGCTCTTCCGTGACCCCTGTTGGTCTCATGCTTGAGCAAACTACATGGAATTCCTTGAGGTGCTTATTTGGATCCTCTCCTGCAAAACCATGAAATGTTGGGAGAAGATGAATCAAACCAGATTTTAATTCAAAAGCTACCTCAAGATTAGCATATTCAATGCATAATGGTTGTTGACCCAAGTCCGGAGCGGCAAGCTCCTTGAGAGTTTGGTTGTCAGCTGCTGCCATCTCTCCTTGCTCCTCTTGGATGTTTTGGATCAATTCCTCGATTGGTTGTTGGTGAGAAGTTATAAATTCCCGAATTCTCCTAAGTCTTAAGTCTTCTTCAGGAGCTTGGAACATTCACTAATAAAAAAAAAATAAGAAAGTAAATAATTAGAACAGAAAATAAGAATAAACAAATAAACTAATAAACTAAAGAAAGCAATCCCCGGCAACGGCGCCAAAAATTTGATGCACCCAAAAGAGTGTATCTTATTTAACCTTGCACTTAAAAAGAATCAATTATAGAGTATAATGATTAGCAAGGGTCGAGTCCTCAAGGATTGGGTTTTAATCTATGAGTTATTAGTTTATAACTTACTTTCAAAGAAAACAAAAGAAAAGGGGGTTTTGAAATAGTTTTAAAAATAAGCAAACAAGAAAAGTAAGAAAACAAGTAATTAAGAAGAAATCAAATATGAGAGAAATATGGTTAAGGTTTCATTCTCCACCACTAGACATCATTAAGAACCAATTTCAGATCTACCAATATCAACCAACTATCAAAGTTAACAACCGTAGATAACAACAAGCTCTGTTATCCCAATCTTTCTTTAGTTTGTCGTTAAATAGAACAAGCTCTCTATTTAATCTCTAACCATCAAACAACCTAGAATAAGCTCTCTAAATTCAATTTAATGACAGCTTTATGATGAGAAAGATAGGTTGATCTAAGCAACAAACACATAAGCTCGGATTGTTCAACTTAGGTTATGTTCCACTTTGCAATTATCGAAAACTTGACCATAATCATTAATCACAAATTGCCACTTATGAATAGGAAATCAAGACAATTACACGAATCAAGACTCCTAAACTAGCAATAAATAATTATCAAGATCTATCTAGTTGTACACCTAAACAAATCAAGACAACATCATGAACAATTCTTGTAGAAGAACATAAGCAACTTTGATAGAAAATTAATGATAGATAGAATCTGAAAATCAATTATAAAACATGTCTAGGGCTTTGAAATCACCCTTAACCAAATAAAAGTTTAACCTAGCATAGGCATTGTAAACATAAACATAAAATTAAAGAGAATCTAAGAAGGAAATAAAAGAAAGAAAGAAGAAGAAGAAAATAAAGAAAAAGAAAACTAGAGAAAGGAAAGTAGAAGAAAACTTAGAGAATTTTATTATAATGGCTAATATCCTACCAATCTACAATGTCTCTTACAATCATCCAAGGCCCTCTATTTATACACATTTTGGAGAGCTAAATGACAAGAGACAAGCTTTATAAATTTCGAAGGTAGGTATAATAGGTGGGTGCATTTTTCTAACAATTTTCGTCATTGCATATGACAATTCTGATCAGCCAGCTTGATGGTTGATTTTGTCAATGTTGGAGGCTTGATTTGATCAAATGGTCTTCTAGAAAAATGTTCCTCTATCAGTGTGTGATCCATAGCCGTTGGAATCAGCTTATTTGCTGATGTGGATCAGAAGATATGGTCAAAATACCAAAACTGGTCAGCACAGACGTCATTGCACATCAGCCAACTTGATGGTTGATTTCGCTAGGGAAAACGACTCCGTTTCAAGAAGTGTAAAGCATGAAAAAGATAGATATGCCTCTTAAATTTGCACTGTAAAATTTTCAGCCTTAATGCTTCAGTGAAACTCCAGATATAGCTGATATGGAAAAAGGTGTCGGAACTGGAACTGAACTGGATTTGCCCTTAATTCTTGATTTAACCTAGTAATCTGAAATCACTCAAAGAAACTCGTGAAAAACACCAAATTACATAGAAATATAAAAGATCATAACTCAATTAGACTAAGCAATAATAACTCGTATTTGACACAAAACAATAATAAAACATAACTAAAAACTATATAATTATACGAGTTATCAAACAGCTGAATCTTATCGAGGAGAAAAGATTGAACGCAATTTGTCATGGGCAGTTGTATAAAAAAAGGATGATTCGAGCCCACAGTAGGAAGGTTCATCCCAGACAGTTCCGAGAAGGGGAGTTGGTACTAAGGAAAATTCTCCCTATAGTGAAGGATCTGCGAGGAAAACGGGCTCCAAATTGGGAAGGACCCTATATGGTAAAAAGAGCTTTTTCTAGAGGAGCATTGATCTAACTCGGATGGATGGGGATGATTTGAGAAATCCCGTGAATTCTGATGAATTGAAGAAGTATTATGCTTGAAGAAAAAAGAAAAGAAAGAAAGAGAAAGAAAGAAAGAAAAAGAAAAAAAAAGAAAAGAAAAGAAAAAGAAAAGAAAAGTAAAAAAAAATGTGATGCTATGCACATGGAAATTCGAATGATTCGAAGTATAAAAATGAAAATTCTATATATCTATCTCCCCTGAGGATTGATTTCTAATGAGAATATTCTTGCTTCATATGATGAATGACCATCTTTCATATTCCCTTCATTAAGAAGAAATTATTCTTAGTCACCCGTTTGAGCCTTAGGAATTATTTCTTTCTTTGAACCTTAATCAAGGATCACCCTCTACATTTGAGGGCAAATGAAGGGAAAATAATAAAAAAATCATGGAAAAAAAAAAGAGCCATCGAAAAATGTGAAATCAAAGAATGGCAAATGAAAGCCAGCAATGAAAGAAAAAAGATTGAAGAAGAGAAAGAAAAAAAGTCCAAAAAAGGACAAATGATTCAAGAATGAATTCTCCTCAGGAAATGATCCTTGATCCAATAACCCTTAAACAGACTTTGGGCCTATTTATCCTTTTTTTCTAAACCCAAACCTTGGCCTACATTACATGCTTTAAAAGTCCATTTTGATCAAGCGTGGATATTTAATTTGAAATGCTTTTCTCAGAATTTATCCCATATTTTGAATTGACATTTTTACCTTGGAAGCATTTAGAATTCTCAGGTGCATGGTAGAATACAAGAAAAAAGAGAAAACACAAAAATGAAAATGAAAAAAAGAATGTAAAAGGAGAGCTGTAAGCCAAAAACCCATAAAAGGCGACTTAATACCGAATGGAGGACACTTGAGTTGAAAACCCACAACTGGTGGCTCAAGTACTGACTAAGGTTTGAACCAATGCTCTATGTAAAGGGGGAGAAAATATCTAAAAATCAGAGGAAAGGGGAAAAACTCAGTCTAACGTAATTACGAAAGCCGAGGGATTACCCAAGTAAATTGCTCATTCAAGAGAAAATTTTGATGATTTGAAAAAGGAGGGTCCAAGATATTCCGCATTCGGGGCATCTACAACCTATAACTTTACATTTGTCTTTTATATCCTTAAAACATTTGTTGCATTGAATCTTTGTTATCCCTTTTATGGCATTTACTCGTTTCCTACTTTCTTTCATACATTTTTGAGATGCATTTTGTTTGTTATTAAATTGAATGATGATTAGTAAACATAAAAATCTTTAAATAAAAGGATTTCAGAGTATTACTAAGGAGTAGATTTAAATCTTACAAAAGGTTTGGAAACCACTAATCCTAATGGAAAATTCACCAAGTAAAGGAAAAGTGAATGTGTTGGGGACTTCATCATGAAATCAGAAAATTTGTGAATTTCAGCGAAGTCAATAACTGGGACGGTTTGACGATTTTTCTTGAATGAAAGGTTCCTCAAGTGGGGCATCAGTGAACAATTGAAGACTCCATCATGAAATCGGATAATCTGTGAACCTCAAAAAAATCATGGATTAGAAATCATGACACAATCATTTGATTGCATTCATCCTTAGGAAACATACAACCATTTGCAAAGCATGTCATTCTCATCATTGCATTTAGCTAACATTGTAGGAATCAGGAAAACTTTGGCTTCCCTAAATCGAACTCGTTCTGCTTCTCAAATGAGTCTAGCCCCGAGACCACAGTCGAGGTATGTTTCTTTCAAATCGAACTCGTTATGTTTCTCAAATGAGTCGAGTCCCGAGACTGCCGTCGAGGTATGTTCTTTTCATTTTCATTTTCATTTTCATTTTCAAGTTAAGTTTATTTTTTCAATCAAACCCAAGATCATTCTTAGTATTTCCCTTTGATTTTAAATCGAATTCATTCTGCTTTTCAAATGAGTCGAGCCCCAAGACCATCGTCGAGGTATTTCCTTTTGTTCTAAATAGAATTCATTTTGCTTCTCAAATAAGTCAAGCACCGAGACCATCGTCAAGGTATTTCCTTTTGTTTTAAATCAAATTCATTTTGCTTCTCAAATGAATCGAGCCTCGAGACCATTGTCGAGGTATTTTCCTTGAGTTTTCAAAGTCAAATCTATTTTACAAAAGAACCAAATCCAGGTATTTCTTTTTGTTTTAAAAAATTCATTCTGCTTCTCAAATGAGTCGATCCCCGAGACCATCGTCGAGGTATTTCTTTTTGTTTTAAATCGAATTCATTCTGCTTCTCAAATGATTCGAGCCTCGAGATCATCGTCGAGGTATCTCTTTTTGTTTTAAATCGAATTCATTTTGCTTCTCAAATAAGTCAAGCACCGAGACCATCGTCAAGGTATTTCCTTTTGTTTTAAATCAAATTCATTATGCTTCTCAAATGAGTCGAGCCCCAAGACCATCATCGAGGTATTTCCTTTTATTTAAATCGAATTCATTCTGCTTCTCAAATGAGTCAAGCTCCGAGACCATCGTCGACGTATTTCCTTTTGTTTTAAAACTCGTTCTTCTTCTCAAATGAGTCAAATATTTTGTTTTAAAATCGAACTCGTTTCCTTAAGACGGGTTGAGCCTTGATCAGTCAGGGAACTCAATTTAAGAACAAAATCGTCGAAGTCTTTTCTTCTCTTTTAAATCGAACCCGTTTTCTTAAGACAGGTCGAGCCTTGATTAGTCAGGGAACATAATTTAAGGACAAAATCTATTTTAGAGTTTTTTCACCCAAAAAAAAAATGAAAAAAGAAAAAAGGAAAAATGGAAATGAATAAAAACCCTTTTCCCTTTTCTTCACATGTGATTTCACTAATCGGACAAAATTAGTGTTTGTTTATCTTTGCCTGATTCCTGATTCTTAGCAATAGCCAAATAGGGGCAACTGTAGACACCTAATTTTGTCCGGACCACTAAATCAGGTATGTTTTCTTCTTAAAGTGATGTTTCAAAATGCAAAAAGGCTTTTCTCATCCTGTAGGTGGTACTTCGAGACTTAGTTTAAGAAAGCAGACATAAAAAGTCAATCTTGAAAAAGTCAACCCCAAAAAAGTCAACTACTGAAAAAGTCAACCCACTCTCAAAATCAAGATTCAAAGTTCAATTTAAAAATGGTGAAAGAATTTTGATAATTCGAGGTCTACATTGAAAGATATGAAGTTCGGAAGTTGGGTTACGGAGATTCATTAGAAAAGAAACCCTAGTTCGAAAAATTTAGGGAAAAGTGCTTAAATGATTAAATGGGTTGAAATTGGAGGTTCCAAATGAAATATAAGCACTGACTACAGGTAATGGAGAAGCCATTTGGAGGCAAAACTGAAGGAAAAGTCAATTTGGAAGAAAATTGAGAATTAGAGTTTTTAGTGAATTTTAGTGAAATTAGAGAAAATTACAAAAATGGCCTGATTCGATAAAACTAAAGCCCCTAATTGATTAGGAATGAGTAAACAAGGATAGCCCAAGGCTTAGTTTGAAGTAATTCCAAAAAAAGAGCTGATTAGAGGAAAAACGAAAAAACGAGGAAATTCCCGATACTGAAAAGAGGAAAAATCAAAACAGAAGGGAATTCGATCGTAAAAATTGGGCCTTTTTGAACCAACTCCAATTCAATATATGACAAAGGCACAAAAAAAGAAAATTTGGAAATCAGACTTTTTTTGAGCAAAACCAGGCTTTGGAGACAAAAGGGCAAAATTGGAAAATTCAGGAAAAATAGCAAATGAGCTCCAAAATTTCCCTAAATTCGCAGATCGCATTCTTAAATCATTTGGAAGAGATTGGATAAAGAAAATCCAGAATCGGAGCTCGTTTGCAAAATGTCAAATTTCGGGCCCACTAAGCTGAAAATTCCAGAAGGAAAATCGCAAAAAAATTGCAAATGAGTTCCAAAATTTTTGAAAATTTGCAGATCTCATTTTTAAATTATTTGAAAGAGATTGGAAAAATAAAATCTGGATTCGGAGTTCTTTTACAAAATGGAAAATCCCGGGCCCACTATGTAGAAATTCAAGCAGATAAATCCCGAAAAAATAGTAAATGAGTCCCAAAAATTATGAAAACTTTCAGAACACACTTTTAAATTATTTGGAAGAGATTGGTGAAGAAAATATAGATTATGAGCTCGTTTAAAAAATGGTAAAGTTCGGGTGCACAAAAGGGTAATTTTGGAAGAAAAATCCAAAAAAATAACAAATGGGCTCGAAAAATTTTGAAAACTTCCAGAATTCATTTTTTTTTATCATTTTATAAGTATTGAAAACAGAATTTGAATTTCGAGTCCGTTTTCTATTTATTTAGGTTCGAGGGTCAAAAAGGTTATTTTACCGAAGAAACCAAGAAAGGCTTTTCTTGCAATTAAAAAAATGAAGTGTGGGCTGGGAATATGAAGAAGCAGCCGGCCAAGGCCCATGGAGGTGTGGATATTTTCTGTATTTTAGATCAAAGGGCCAAGAGTGAGGAGGAAGGTAGTTATTTTTCTTGATCAAGCCTTTGAAATTGTGACACATGGACCAATGGATGGAGGGGATGATGTCATATTTATGACATCATCTTCATGACATCATATTTAGGAGTTGATTATTCCAATCTAAGGGTGAGAATTTTACATAGAAAGCATCTTGGATTAAAGGCTATAGGACCAAATTGGTTAAAAAAATTCTAAAACCTTCTACATTCTTCCTAGGCTATTCGGCCACCTTAAGGAAAAGGGGGTCTCTTTCATTTTCACTCTCTTGCTTGGCTGAATATTCTCCATTGTTGAAAACAACTAGAAAGTTTAGAAAAGTAAAGAAAGTAAGAAGTGGAAAAAGCTTGCAATATAGCTTTTAGAGGTAGCTAAAAGCACCTTTCTCTTGCACTTTTTTTACATTTCCATCCTTAATTTGCTATTTTTGTTTAATATTTTGGTGAGTTTCTTTTGATTTTGATTTTCAAATAAGTGTTTTTAAGCTTTCTTTTCAACCTTTTCTTTTATGCTTTCTTGAAAAAAAAAAACTTTAAAAAACCATTTTTTTTTACATTCTTTTGAAGAGGCCGAATGGTCATGTTTTTTTAATGGTTGATGTTTGCTTCTTTTTCATGTTGATTGGGATGCTTAGCACGTTTTGATGTTCTATTTTTTTTTCTAAAAATAACAAAAGCATGGAGTTTGATTTGATCTTTCTACTTACTTACCTCTATTTTTTTTTAATTCTTTCATCTTGTATTCATGTTTACTTTCCTTGTTTACATTTTTTTAATTTTTTGTTTTCAAAATGTTTGAGTTGTTCATGATTTGCATTTTACTATTCTATGTGTTTGTGAAAATGTCTAACTGTCTTCATGCCTTTACTTATATTTGCATGTTTTAGCATGTTTCTTCTTTGGCCTTGCATTTAGTATGTCATGTGTTTGCGAAAATGCCATGGTAGAATATTATCATTTTGAGCTTATGTCCATCCGGCTTCTTCATTTTCTATGCTTTGTATGTGCATTTTCATTATGCTAGTTGATAGGTTTGCATTTCCATGCTATGATTTTATGTATTTTGATTTAATAAGCCATGTGTTTGTGAAAAAACATGCCCATTTAGGCCTACAGGCCATTTGGCTACCTCCCCCATTTTATGTCTCCTATGTGCAATTTCATCATGTTAGTTGATAGGTTTGCATTTCCATGCCATGACTTTGTGTATTTTGATTTAGCATACTATGCGTTTGTGTTATTGCCATGCATTCTTTAGGTCTAGGTTTCATTTGCATTGCCATGCATGTTTAGACCTAGGTTGCATTTATTGCCATGCAAGTTCATGTTAGGTCTAGGCCATATTATTTATGTCATGCATTTTCATGTCATTTAGGTTTTAAATCATGCATTTCATGCATTCAATTTGCTGTATGTTCATGCATCTCATGTCATACCACTTGATTTATGACTTAGGCCAATCAATGGCTCAAAGTCATGCTCACTTGAGCATACTTGTGGAAAATTAAAGAGTTGTCAAATTGATTATTTTATCTTTGTGATTTTTTTTGCTTAGCCAATTTTTATCCAAATTTTTAGAAGTTTTAGTTACTGTTTGTAGGTCTTTAGGAAAGTCTCCAATATTTTTACTTTGATTTTTAAATGATTTTATCAAAAGCAAAAAATGTGTTTTGACAAAATGGTTTTTCACCTAGTGTTCTGACTTTCCCGATTTTTCTGGGAAGTTATCTTTAATCATAAAATTAAGCCAATTTTTTCTTGTATAATTTTACATGTTGTTGAGTCTCCTGTATTAGATTTTTTAAAAATTTTAAAAATAGGTTAAAAAATCGTGATTTAAAATTGGACAGTAGAGTCAGATTTGAATTTGAGAGAAAATTAATTTTCTGTTTTGGCTAAGTTACTTAGAGGGGGCTGATTAGGAACTTTAGCTACCATCTTAGGGTGGTTTCTAAGCCTTTTTAAACTTAAAAAATGATTTTATAAAGCTCGGGTCAAGGGTGGTCAAGTCCGGATTTTCAAATTTAGGAAATTAGAGTTATTTAAAAGGGGGGTTCGGCTATGGCTCATTTTCATCCAAGAATTTTCAAATTTTTTTCAAACAAATCACAAAGTATTTTGATTTTAGAAAATTTAATTTGATGTCTTTTCCAAAGGTAGTCGAATATCTTTTTAGATATACGGATTTCCTTATTTAAAGGAAAAAATACACTTTCATGCATTGCATTTTCCATGTTCATGCATACTATATAATATGTGATTTTTGCTATGATAATTTATATGGTATTGTTATTATTTTGATTTATGTTTTATGATGTTATATTGTTTGTTATATGGTTTTGAATATTTCATGCTATCCTATGCTTTTTATTTAGTAATTTATTTTTGTCACATTATTTAGCATATACTATGTTCATGCATTATTATTTCTATTTTTATTTTCATGCATATTTCATGATAGTATTATTTTATGTTTCATGTCATTTCATGTCACTTAGATTATATTCCATGTCATCTAGATTATATTATTTAGAATATGCCATGTCATTTAAATTTGCCATGTCATTTAAATCATTTCATTTTATTTAGAATATATCATATTACCTAGGTTATTTATTTCATTTAGAATATATTATGTCACTTAGGTTATTTCATTTCACTTAGAATATATCATGATACTTAGGATATTTCATTTCATTTAGAATATGCTATGCCATTTAAATTTTATCATATCCTTTAGGTTGCATTATATTATCTAGACTTTGCTATGTCATCTTTATTATGTCACACATGTTCATATTCATTTTTTTTTAAATATTTTAAAAAGATAATGATTTTCAACAAAATAAAGATATTCTCGAGTTAAAATAATTCATGTGTTCTCTTCTGGGTTGCCGGGGAGGATATCATCAATTATCATTAATAACGGAATATCTTTCTTAAAACGAGATTGATTCGAAAATTTTTCTAAATAAATAAAATTTTCTATATTTTCCCGAATTTTCGGGGAATGTAGGAAAATTTTGAATTAATAAATTTCGAATCTTTTTTCAATTAAAAATGGAATTATTTTTTCTTTAAAATGGGAATTAATTTAAAATGCCAAATTTAAAACTGACTTTTTACCGAGATTTGAGATAACACACGATTAATAAGGTACCATTTTTATACGGGCGTTGTTGGGGTGCTAATCCTTCCCCGCACGTAACCGAGTCTCAAACCCGCTTTCTTTGATTTTCTCTGGTTTAAAATGCAGACTTGAAATAGGTTTTAAAAATGATTTAATTAATTTTAGAATATTTTACAAAATCGGTTTTAATAGGTGGCCGATCACACCTAGTAAAAAAAAGATTGGTGGCGACTCCATGTCTTTTTTCGAGGTCGTTTCCAAACTCTTATTTTATTTTAAGAGGAATTAAGTCATCTTTTTCTCTGATTTCCAATGTCACGCTTAACGAATATAAAGTCTCGCGGTGAGACTTGTTATTTTTTAGGTTGCGACACTATGAATGATAAGACTATAATTAAATTGATATACAAAATCCCTAATCCAAATATTGAGTCACATGTTTCGCATCATAAAGTTGTCTTCCATCGTCATAGCAAGATAACCAAAGGCTACACCTAAGGTCAAACTTTTACACGAATATATTTGGGCTATGAAGGTGGGTTTTACTTAACTAATACTATGTTGTTCAGATGCGTAAAAACTTGACCGCATTGCATTAGAGGAAAAGTTAGGCGAAATACATATGATGTATTTGGGCAAAGAATTGCCACCTAACTGTTTTGGGAGTTTTTTGTCGGATTTAACCACGCAAGTGCACGTATCGTTAACAAGTAATAAATTGAAGAGTAGAGTATCATTCCCACGAGGAATTGTTACCAAATTCGTTAAGTACTAAAATTAAAACAACTTAATCTTATCCAAACAATTAATTAAAGGATGTAAATTAAAAACCAAATAAAAGAAAATAATAATTAAATCAATAGAGAAATGCCTAGGATTACAATTTCCCTCAACACTTCGTATGAACCTCTCCTACCCTCTTAACTTGACTAATGACCTTGAGTTGTTAACCTAGAGTTCTAATCTATTTATAAGTATCTAACGATGGTCTTATAAAAATATCTCTCTTAACCAATTAACTATATGTCTATGATAATTGAATTAAAGATAAACTCATTAAGTTTAGACTCTAAAATTGGTTACATATGACATGTAAGTATATTTCTACCAAACATGCAGATCAATTCATCATAATAAATGAATATGAAACATATGTTATTCAATCCATGTCTAACACTAAACTCCCTATGTCTAGTTGTATTTAGGTTACCAAATCAATCTAATTAGTAGCTAAGCAATTAGAAGCATTACGAACAAGATTGAATTAACAACATCAAATATCATTAAAATCAAGAAAGATGGTAAAATAATTCAAAGAACATGTTGAGTTCCATTGCAATCCTAGAAAAATAAATTTAGTTCATGCTAAATAATAAAAATATAAAGCAAAGGAGTTTCACCATCATCAATATTACAAGAAAGATAAAGAAGAGTAAAGGAAAATAGAAAACTAAGGTTTGTCAGGTCTTCAGTCTTCAATCCTCCAAAATCTCATTAGCTCCTTGAAATATTTTGGTGGCTACTCTCCTCTTAAGAAAATTAGGTTTATAAAACTTAATTCCCCCTATTTGAGGCTTAAAAGATCCTATTTATAGAGTCTTAAACCCTTGGAGTTAGAAACTTCGCTTGCAAGCAATAGGTAAACAAACGAATCTTTTTTTCCCACCTCAGCGCTGCAGCGCTGGCTCTCAAATGGGCTGGCATTGCAGTGCCAGCTTCTGGTGCTGCGGTGCTAGCCTTGCTAGTTGCTACACTTCGACTCTGCTGTCTTCTTGCACTTTGTTAGCTGATTTGGATGGGTAAATCTTGTCTGACCTTGATGAGTAAATTTCCATTGGAAATATATTGAAGTCAGCTTTAAAAGTCAAGAAGGAAGTTTTCTTGAATAAAGACTTTAATATCATTTTTTCCTAGCAACAAGCTCCGGAGGTCAAATCTGCCGTTGCATTGCTTTGCACCTTTTTTCGTCTTTTCGCACCTCGAAGATCCTTCTCACTTTGGACCTATAAAAATACAAAAATACTAACTTAATAACTAATTTAAACATGAAATAAATAAATAAATAAAATTAATCTAAAAATAATTAAAACTAATCAATTTCAAATAAAAACTTCAAGGACTTAGCCAATTTGAATGCACAAAATATGGTAAAATAACTATATTTTATAGAGTTATCAGAGTTGCATAGAGATGCAATTGATAAACTAAGTTATCTACCTAATTAAGCTTGTTGTAGCTTGTTGGGCCACACCCAAGGTTGCCACATGTTGAAAGGGGTTCCAGCCCACTAGAAATACCATATAGAGATTTTCGAATAATAGTGACGGCTATTATCTCGAAAAATTATTGGTAGAACCAATGAAAGATCTACTACCTCATCTTAATTGGTTAATTAACAATACATGAATAAACTAATATATTTTTCCATACAACAGGTTGTTAAATATGAGTAATATGTTAATTGTGATGCAAGGCATACTTTATGCCATAAGGCCAAAATGTTTGGATTGGTATATAAATTCGAGAAAAATTCTCAATAAATGGAAGGATGCTATCTTAGCAAGTCAAGAAGAGCTCATAGAAGTTTGAAATTTGACTATGTTCATGATTGAGCTAAATATTTGTACTTTCTATCCCAGTTCTTAGATAATTTATATGTGGTTCATATTTATGTAATGACATTAGTGTGCTAAAGGATAGTAGGAAGCTAAACAAAGGAGAAGTTATCCTAAGAGTTGGTAATGGTGCAAAAGTTGCAGCCTTAGCCATAGAGACATGTGTTCTACCTTTGTCTTCTGGCTTATGTTTGGAACTAAAAGACTATTACTTTGTTCCAGTATTGTCTAGAAATATCATTTCGGTTTCTTACCTCACTGTGAATAATAATTTCAAATTTAGGATGAAGGGCAATAGTTTTTATATCATTCTAAATGACATGTTCTATGGATCGACTATAATAAATAGTGGATTGTATGTCCTAGATCCTGTTAAGCCAGTGTTCAATATAAAAGTTAAGAAAACAAGAATGGGTGACCCAAGTCAAACTTACATCTAGCGTTGTAGACTTGATCATATCAATGAGACTAGAGTAGCCAAGTTACACAAACAAGGCTATTTAGATCCATTTGATTATGAATCATATGGAACATGTAAAAGTTGTCCCTTGGTAAGATGACAAAGACTCTTTTTACAAGAAAAGGTGAAAGAGCTAGTGATTTATTAGGTTTAGTACATTCAGATATATGTGGGCATTTAAACACAGTAGCTAGTGGAAGTTACTCTTACTTCGTATCTTTTACTGATGATCACTCTAGGTATGGTTAGAAGAGGCAACATAAACCCGAACCGAAAAACCTGCCCAAAGAAACCCGAACCGAAACCCACCCAAACCCGATCTTACCAAAAAGTCAAAAACCAAACCTGAAAAAATCCGAACCCGAAATGGCCCGAACTCGAAATGACACGAACCCGAATTAATCCGAACCTGAAAAAACCCGAGCCCGAGATCAACCCAAACCCGAATTTAATACTAAAAATAAGAATGATTAAATTATAATTAAATAATTTTTTATAAAACAAAAACTTTAATTATAATTTTTATTCTAATATCTTTTTTTACTAATTTAATTAAAAATTAAATTTTAATATATTATATATATGATGAAATAATAATTTTATCAAAAAGTAAATTATATTTTGTACTTATAACTTTAACATCCCATATCTTGATAAATCCATCATCTAAAAATTCTAAACTCATGAGGATTTTAGAGATATGAAAAGAAATTTGACATAAAGTATTACTTGTCCATTGTTTATGTTATTTTAAAAATAATTTATTAAAAATCATACTATTAACTAATGAGTTACAAGCCTCTAATCAATACTAATAAGTAATAATCATATTCCTAATTTTATATAAGACAATAAAATAAATTTAAATATTAAGAAATCAATAACGCAATTGGTATGAAATCCAAAACATGATACTTATATTACCAACTGTTTGCTTTTCTTTCAAGTCTACACTTAATTAGTTTATTTGTAATCCATATTCTTTTAGAATTCATAAATTTCGCTTCTTAAGTAATTATTTTTTCTTTAATCACAATCTAATTAATTAATAAGATCATGATATTATCTTATATATCATGTGTCGTTCACGTGTCATGTAATCGTATCGTATCTAAAAATACAATGTCTATAAATTATTAATCATCACATTTTCATTAATCATTACTATTTAATATTTTCTATTCAAATGAGAAATTATTAAATTATTAAAATATATACTATATATATCAAGTAATTTTTAATCATGATTTTTTACAAAATTTAGTTTTAAGTTAAGATTAGATCATTATGACAAATAATTGAGCAATAACTAATTAGTGGTAATTTTTTTGTATTGTCTTACTAACCTGTTAAATCTTAGTCTTATACTCTTATTTATTCTTCAAATATAGCTTGTAGACACCTAATTTTGTCCAGACCCTCTAAACCAGGCAGATTCTCCTTTTCAACTTCCCAGAACGCAAAGAGACTTCCAACATTCCATAGATGGGTCCCAAGACTTTGTTTCGGAGGTCAACACAAAAAATCAACTCGAAAAAAGTCAACCCAAAAAAAGTTAACCCCAAAAAGTCAACCACTAAAAAAGTCAACTCTCAGTCAAAATCAAGATCCGAGGTTGAATTGAACAATAGTGAAGGAATTTTGATAATTCGAGGTCTACAACGAAAGATATAGAGTTCGGAAGATGGGTTACAGAAATTCAGTGTAGGGGAATACCTAATTCGACAAATTTGGGAAAAAGTGCGTAAACGATCAGATTGGACGAAATTGGAGGTCCCAAATGCAATAAGATCAATAACTCCGGATATTGGAAGGCCTAGTTTTAGAAACGGAGTTGAAGGAAGGTGCGTTTGAAGGAAAATAAGGATTTAATAAGAAATTCAGGGATTTGGAGAAAACTGCAGAGATGGCCCGATTCAGTGAAATTGAAGCCCCCAGTTGATAAAAAATGAATAAACAAAAAATAGCCTAAGTCCCAGTTTGAAGGGGATCCCAAGGAAGAGCCGGTTAGAGGAAAAACGAGAAAATTTCGGGTATTGAAAAGGGAAAAACTAAATCGGAGGAGAATTTGATTGTAAAAATTGGCCGTTTTCAAACCAACTCTAAAGAAAATCCAAAAATCAGACCCGTTTTGAGTAAAACCGAGGTTTCGGAGATGAAAGGGAAATATTGGTAAATCCAAAAAAAATAGATCCCGAGCTCAAAAAATAATGAATATTTCCAGATTTGAATTTTATAATTTTTGGAAGGGATCGGTGAAGAAAAATCAGGAATCAGAGCTCAAATGAAAAAGGCGAAGTTCGGGTGCACTAACCCGAAAAATCCCAAAGAAAATTCTGGGAAAAATAGAAAACGAGCTCGAAAAATTATGAAAATTTCCATATTTGAATTTATAATTTTTGGAAGGGATCGGTGAAGAAAAATCCGAAATCGAAGCTTAAATGAAAAGGGCAAATTTCGGGTGCACTAACTTGGAAAATCCCAAAGAAAATTCCAGAAAAAATAGGAAACGAGCTCGAAAAATTATGAAAAATTTCAGATCTGAGTTTTACAAATTTTGGAAGATATTGGTGAAGAAAAATCCAGAATCGGAGCTCAAATGAAAAAGGTGAATTTCGGGTGCACTAACCTGGAAAATCGAAAAGAAAATTTTGGAAAAAATATGAAACGAGCTCGAAAAATTATGAAAACTTCTAGATCTGAGTTTTATATTTTTTGGAAGAGATTGGTTAAGAAAAATCCAAAATTGGAGCTCAAAGGAAAAAGGCTAAATTTGGGAGGCACTAAACCGAAACTTTATAGGAACCGGGAAAAATAGAGAATGAGCTCAAAAAAATGTGAAAACCTCCAGAACCAAGTTTTATATTGGATGGGATAAGTTGGAAAAGAAAAATCCAAAATTAGGGTCCATTTGCAATTAAATAAAGTTTAGAGGCCAAAATGCAATTTTACCAAAGAAACCGAAAAGGGCCAATTTGCAAATAGAAAAGGTTGAATGGCCTGGAAATTTCTAGGCCATTTTTGTCCAGCAGCTGATCAAGGGGAGGGGGTGTGATCATCATGGATCAAATGGCCAAGAATGGATAGCAAGATGACATTTTTACAAGGACAAGATTCTCCACTACTTTGCCTACATGGCATTTTAAGCCAATGGGAAGGCTCCAATTTGCAAAGCCATGTGAAGGCAAGGAGATGGTGCCAAGTAGGATTAAAAATGCCACCTAAGAAGATATTTTAATAGGAGGCCATATGATCTTGATAAGTGCACAAGATATTTTGTAGAGACAAGGGGACAAGAATTATCTAGGTGGCATTTTTGGCCAATGGGAGACTAGAAATCCCTATTTTTAAGGGACGCACCATGCAAATAGGGGACAAGCTCCCTATTTTTAAGGAAAATAGTCATTTAGGGGGAACATTTTTGGCAATGTGGCAATGGATGTTGGAGGAGCATGGGAGGCATGACAAGGGTAAAAAAAATAAAAGCCACACTCACATATTATTATACAAGGGCCGGCCGAGCTTTTAAAGAGGGGGGATTCAGTTTTTTTTGATAAGGCATTGTTCATTCTTAGAGAAAACAGAGAAGAAAAAGGAAAAAGAAGAGAAAAATTTGACAACTTTGATTTGGAAAGCAAAAGCTAGGTAGCTACCTCTTTTTTTCTTCTTCTTTAATGTTTTTCTTTGATGTTGTGATTCTTTTTATTCTCCTTCTGTTCATATGATTTGTAAACTTTTGATAAATAAAAAGGTTTTCAAAAATGAATCTTAAAGGTTTTCTATCCTTTGTTCTTCATTCTTTATCAAATAACCAAATTGGCAAAAAATTTCTACTTGTTTCATGCAATAGCCGGTACTAGGATGTTTTTGTGCTTGTTCTTGCTTGATATTTCTTGCTTGCTTGGTTGTGTTCATGCTTTTGACTCATGTTTGATCTATTGTCATATGATTGTGGGCTGCAAAATCATGCATTTCATGACATTTCAACTAGGGTTTTGGCCAAGATCAACCAATGATCTTAAGCCTAAAACCCTTTGTCTATGATAGTTGAGAGAGTGATATTTTAGATTGGGTATTCTGACTTCGACTTTTTTTACTATCCAGCTATGGTCAAAATAAATTGATTTTTTTACCTCATGCAGTAGTCATTTAGGGGATGCCATGATATTTTTTTTCATTATTTTTGGATTTTTTTATCATGGTAGAAAAAATGGATTTTGACAAAGTAGTTTTTAACTCACTATCTTGATTTTGGTAAAATTCGATCATAGTACCCTTGCTCCAAAAATTAAGCTGATTTTTTCTCTAGGATATCAACATATTCTAGGGCTACCTTATTTTTTTGTAGATTTTTCTGAAATTTTTAAGAAGGAAAAAAAATAGATTTTCAAAACTGCTTGTGAGAGTCAGATTTGTTTTTAAGAAATAATAATTTTTTGTTTTTGTTAGGATACAAAGAGGGGGCTGATTTGGGACATTGGTTACTGTCTTAGGTTAAATTCCATGTCATTCCATGTCATTTCAATAATAAAATTTAATTTTATAAAAGTCGAGTCAAGAGTGGTCAACCCGGCTTTCAAAACTAGGAAAATAGAGCCTTTTAAAGAGGGGGTTCGGCCATGAGGCCTTGTTCATCTAAAAAATTTTCCAATTTTTGAAATCCGAGCCCAAAGTCTTTTGATTTTGAAAATCCGATTTAAGTCTCTTTCAAAGGTAGTCGAATACCCTTTTAGGTATATGGATGTCCTTACTTCAAGGAAGAAATACATCTTCATGCATTGCATTTTTAAAAATGTTTTTACTTAATTCGGCATAAAAACGTATTTTTCGGTTTCCTAAACATTTGGTGAGAATTAGTTCCCAATCTTTACTGGGTTTGCCGGGGAGGTTAGGAAATTATTAAACGCACGTGTTTATGGAATCGAAACGTATGGTTTTCTTTCTACTCGGAACCATGTAAATATCATGTCGCAACCCAAAAAATAACAAGTCTCACCTCGAGATATTACTCATTAAGTGTGACATTGGGAAAACAGAGGAAAAGACGATTTAATTCCTCTTGAAATAAAATGAGGGTTTGAAAACAACCTCGAAAAAGAAATGGACTCGATCTTTTTTTCCGGCTAGGTGTGATCGGCCACCTATTAAAACCGATTTAGTAAAACATTTTAAAATTAATTAAAACATTTTTTTAAAAAACCAATTTTGAAGTCTGCGCTTTTGAACCAGAGAAATCAAAGAAGCGGGTTCGGGAGTTGGTTACGTGCGGGGAAGGATTAGCACCCCCATAACGCCCATATAAAATGTACCTTATTAATCGTGTGTTATCTCGAGTCTCGGTAAAAGTCGGTTTTCAAATTAGCATTTTAAAATAATTCCCATATTAAAGAAAACTAATCCCATTTTTAGTCGAAAAGGATCCGGAATTTATTAACTTAAAATTTTCCTATATTCCCCCACAAACCCGACAAAACATAGAATTTTTATTTATTTAGAAAATTTTCGAATCACTCTCATTTTTTTTGAAAGAAAGATATTCCGTTGTTAATGATAATTGATGATATCCTCCCCAGCAAACCCGGCAGAGAACTTATAAATTATTTTAACTCGAGAATATCCTTATTTTAAAAAGCAATCATTACTAATGACATGGCAAAAGAGTGAATGACATAGCATATGGATTGATGACATGACATACTTGACATGGAAAAATATAGATGACATGGCATAATCTAAATGTCATAACAAAAGAATTAATGACATGGCAAGAAACATAAAATAACATTATCATAGAATATGCATGAAAATTAAAAAGGCAATGCATAAACATAACAAAACCTAGATAATATGGAAAAATAATTAATGACATGGCAAGAAACATAGAATAACATAAAATATCCATAACCATATAACCATCAATATAACATCATGAAATCTAAATCAAAGCAATAATATCATTGTCGCAACCTAAAAAATAACATAACAAGTCTTATCCCAAGACTTTATTATTCGTTAAGCGTAACATTAAAAAAACGAGGAAAAGTCGACTTAATTCCTCTAGAAAAACGAATGTGTCGATATGTGATCTCGATCGCGGGGACCCGTTCAAGTGAGGGGGAAACAGAAGCAGAGAAAAAGATGACTTAATTCCTCTAGATTGAAATAAAAGGTCGAGGGTATGACAACGGCCCCGTAAAAAGACATGGAGTCACCACGAATCTTTTTTAGCTAGGTGTGATCGGCCACCTATTAAAACCGATTTTATAAAACATTTTAAAATTAATTAAAACATTTTAAAAATCAATTTCAAGTCTGCGTTATAAACCAGAGAAATCAAAGAAGCGGGTTCGGGAGTCGGTTATGTGCGGGGAAGGATTAGCACCCCCACAACGCCCATATAAATCGGTACCTTATTAATTGTGTGTTATCTCTAGTCTCGGTAAAAAGTTGGTTTTTTATTTAGTATTTCAAGTTAATTCCCAATTTTAAGAAAATTAATTCCATTTTTTATTGAAAAGGATTCGGAATTTATTAATTCAAAATTTTCCTATATTCCCCGACAAAATCGACAAAATATAGAAATTTTTATTTTATTTGGAAAACTTTCCGAATCATTCTCATTTTTTGAAAGAAAGATATTCCTTTATTAATGATAATTGATGATATTCCCTCCAGCAAACCCGGTAGAGAACTCATGAATTATTTTAACTCGGGAATATCTTTATTTTTATTAAAAATCGTTATCTTTTTCAAAATATTTAAAAATATGAACATGAACATATATGACATAAATGAAATGACATAACAAAGTCTAGATAATATAATGCAACCTAAATGATATGGCATAATTTAAATGGCATAGTATATTCTAGATAAAATGAAAAATCCTAAGTGTCATGGTATATTCTAAATGAGATAAAATGATTTAAATGACATGGCAATTTTAAATGATATGGCATATTTTAAATGACATGGCATATAAATAAAATAACCTAAATGACATGGAATATGATCTAAATAAAAAAAAATGACATGAAACATAAAATAATGCTATCATAAAATATGCATGAAAGTAAAATAAAAAAAATGCATGAACATAGTATATGCTAAATAATGTGACAAAAATAAATGACTAAATAAAAAATATGAGATATCATGAAATATTCAAAATCATATGGCAAACAATATAAGATCATAAATTGTGAATCAAAATAATAATAATACCATGGAAAATATCATAGCAAAAATACACATTTAAATGAAATGCATGAACATGGAAAATGCAATGCATGGAAATGTATTTTTTCCTCTAAATAAAGAAATCTGTATATCTAAAAAGATATCTGGCTACCTTAGGAGAATATGTCAAATTAGATTTTCTAAAAAAAACAAAACTTTGCGATTGTTTGAAAACAATTTTGAGGAAAAACTTGAATAAAGATTAAGAACCCCTACCAAACCCTTTTGAAATGGCTTTAATTTCCTAAGTTTAAAATCCCGGACTTGACCGCCCTTAACCCGAGATTTATAAAATCACTTTTAAAGTTTAAAAAGGCTTAGAAACTACCCTAAGACAGTAGCTAAAGCTTCTACCCAGCCCCCTCTAAATGCCTTAGCCAAATTCAACCATTATTCTCTTTTGAATTCAAATCAGCCTCTACTGTCCGGTTTTACCACATTATTTTTTTGCCTATTTTTAAAAATTCAAAAAAATCTAAAAAAATACTGGAGACTCAGAACATGTAAAACTACATGAGAAAAAATTGGCTTAATTTTTTGATTAAAGATGTCTGCCCAGAAAAATCGGAGAAGTTCGAGTACTGGGTGAAAAAAAACTATTTTGTCAAAACACATTTTTTGCCTTTGATAAATTCATTGAAAAATCAAAGTAAAAATTGTTGGACATCATCCTAAAGACCTACGGACAGTAGCTAAAACATTTAAAAACCTTGGATAAAAATTGGCTAAGTAAAAAAAATCACAAAGATAGAATAATCAATTTGACAATTCCTTAATTTTCCACAAGTATGCTCAAGAGAGCATGACTTTGAGCCATTGATTGGCCTAAGTCATAAATCATGTGGCAATGACATGGAATGCATGAACATACAGAAAATGAAATGTATAAAATGCATGGTCTAAAGGTCTAAATGGTAAAGGAAATGCATGACAATTCAAGACAACCTAAATGCCTAGCATGAGTTTGCATGGCACTAAATGCTATCCTAACTCAATATGCATGCAATGCTTGATAATGTAAATGTGACTTGGACCTAATATGTTATGAATAAGCATGAAAATTCTAATGTAACCTAAGACCTAAATAGCATAGTAATGCATGACAATACCAATGTGATTTAAGACTCAATATGCATGGCACTACCAATATGGGCTAGACCTAAAATGAAATGAACATGCATAGCAATACTATAAACATACAATGACCAATGAAACTTATGTCATTGTTGGAACAAACAGAAAGTAATACACAATTTCAAGATATGATAATGCAAAGCATGTTACCTAAACAAAATGCAAATGCATGACAAGGCAAGGGATGCATGAAGAGGCCGAATGTGGTTACATGATGCTATCTAGTAAATGACACAAGTACATGAAAAATCACATTAAGATGCAATATGTCATGACATTTTCATAAGAATATGACATACTAAAATCAAAATGCACAAGCTCATGGCATGGAGAAGCAAAGAAGTCAAGAAGCAAGGTGAAAATGCACATGCAAGGCATATCAATATGGAGTAGCCGAATGGCCATGTAACAAAATGATGGCATTTTATCATAGCATTTTCATAAGCACATGGCATACTAAAATCAAAATGTACAAGTTCATGGCATGGAGATGCAAACAAGTTAAGAAGCAAAAGGAAAATGCACATGCAAGGCATACTAAAATGGAGTAGCCGAATGGCCATGTAACAAATAAAAAAATGCAAACATGTTTATAATATAAGACATGATACATGAAAAAAAATGCACAACATGAGCATATGAACACAATGGCCGAATAAGCAATAGAAAGTTATTAAAGCATGGAATAGTAATATATAAGTAAATATAGCATTGAAAATAATGTAAAGAACATATAAAAAAATTAACATAGACATGCGAAACAAAAAACAAGCAAAACTAGTAAATAAAATAAGGAAAGTTAAGCTCCATGGTTGGTATAAAATGGGCATAGCCTCTCACCTAACCATAATCACTTGCTCTTGCCAAGATCATGAAGCCTTTCCATTCCAAAAAAATCAGAAAATAAACCATGCTAAATAGCAAAATTAAGGTGAGCTTCATGGTAGGTAAAAATGGGCATAGCCTCTCTCCTAACCATGGTCACTTGGTCTAGCCAAGATCATGTAGCCGTTTCAATCTTTTTGCTTCATCTTTTGTAAAAAATCAGAACCTTAGAATACTCTAAAAAACCTTCTAGAAATCATTTTTCACAACAACATGCAAGGAGAAAAAAAAACCAAGGCAAGTAAACATGCCATATTCGGCCATAGCATGAAACCATGTAAAAAAATGTGTTTTCCACCATTTTAATGAAGAAGAAGAGATGAAAACATAAGTAAACATTAAAAAACTTTATTTCTATGAAAAATGTAGTAGGAAAACAAGATAGAAAATCAAGAAAACACCATGGAAAACAAGAATAAAGCTATGCTAGAACTTGGTAGAGATGACTACCTTCAAGCTCTCTATTGAAAACCTTTTTTTTTTTCTTTCAAAACCTTTTTATTTTCTAAATTAGCTACTGTTTCCAGCCAAAAAACTTTTCAAAAAATGAAACCAACCCCCCTTTAGCCTTGGCCAAATGGCCTCTCACCCTTGGATGGGAATTGCACTTTTTTCTCCTCCAATCTTGGCCTTTAGATTAAGATATTTTGATGACAACATAAAAATGTCATCTTGCCAATTGATAGTAGCCCTTAAGATGTGTACTCAGCCCTTGTAGTAACCTTAGCCCTTAGATGCAAAAGAGGACCAATTCCATGCACTCCCTTGCTTGCCCCCTTGAGTGCCTACCCTTGGATGAGTTGTGCTCTTCCATTCTTGGTCATTGGATGAGGAAAACATAAAAATGACATCCTGTAGATTAAATCCAGCCCTAAACATATGTACTCAGCCCTTGTAGATGGCCTAAGCCATTGGATGAAAAGAGACAATCCCATGCAGTCCCTTGCTTAACCGAATGGATGCTCACCTTTGGATGAATTGTGCTCATCTTTTTTCTTCCATTCTTGGCCATTAGATGAGGGTTCTTTCATGAAAAATAAAAATGTCATCTTGGCATTTAAACTTGGCCATTTAATGGTGCATTCAACTTTCCTACAAGGCACCTAAGCCATTGGATGAAGGGGGGACCATTTGCAAGGTGTTAGTGGTAGCATGTGGCTTGATTGTGACTAAGGAATTAAATTGTTCAAGATTCCTTCTTCTCCTCTATGTTGGCTGACTAAGGGAATAAAAATCCCAGCAATTCCTTCTTCTTTCATATTTTTCTCAATTACAAATTTGCCCTTTTTTGGTTTCTTCGGTGAAATGACCTTTTGCCCCCCGAACCTAAATAAATAGCAAACGGACTCCAAATTTGAATTTTCTTTTTCAATACTTCCAAAATAATAGAAAATTGAATTTTGGAAGTTTTCAAAATTTTTCGAGTCCATTTGCTATTTATTTCGGATTTATTTTCGAAATTGCCCCTTCTATGCACCAAAACTTTACCATTTTTTAAACGAGCTCCGAATCCAGATTTGTTTTCACCAATATCTTCCAATTAATTTAAAAATGCGATCTGGAAGTTTTCAAAATTTTGGAGCTCATTTGCTATTTTTTTCGGGATTTATATGCTTGAATTACTATATAGGGGACTCGGGATTTGGCCATTTTGCAAACGAACTCCGAATCAAGATTTTGTTTCTCCAATCTCTTCCAAATAATTTAAAAATGAGATTTGAAAATTTTCAGAATTTTTGGAGTTCATTTTCTATTTTTCTGGGATTTATCCTGTTGAATTTCTACATAGTGGGCCGGGTATTTGGCCATTTTGCAAACGAACTCCGAATCAAGATTTTCTTTCACCAATCTCTTTGAAATGATTTAAGAATGAGATTTGCAAATATTCAGAATTTTTGGAGTTCATTTGCTATTTTTCCCAAATTTTCCAATTTTGCCCTTTTGCCTCCGAAACCCGGTTTTGCTCAAAACAAGTTCGATTTTCAGATTTTCTTCAAAATGAGCCTTGGGCTATCCTTTTTAAATCATTCCTCATTAATTAATGGCTTTAGTCCTACCGAATCGGGCCATTTCTGTAAATCTTCCAAATTTCACCAAAATCTACTAAAAATCCTAATTCTCGGTTTTCTTTCGATTTGACTTTTCTATAAGTTTTTCTTCCAAGTAGCTTCTCCATTACCCATAGTCAGTGCTTATCTTTCATTTGTGACCTTCAATTTTGACCAATTTGATCGTTTAAGCACTTTTCCCCGAATTTCCCGAACTAGGGTTTCCCTTTTACTGAATCTCCATAACCCAACTTTCGAACTCCATATCTTTCAATGTAGACCTCGGATTATCAAAATTCTTTCACCATTTTTCAATTGAATCTCAAATGTTGATTTTGAAAGTGGGTTGACTTTTTTAATAGTTGACTTTTTTGGGGTTGACTTTTTTTGAGGTTGACTTTTTCGAGTTTGACTTTTTCTGTCTGTTTTCATAGACTAAGCCTCGGAGTACCACCTGTAGAATGAGAAAAGCCTTTCTGCATTCTGAAACATCAATTTAAGAAGAAAATGTACCTGATTTAGGGGTCCGGACAAAATTATGTGTCTATAGCTGCCCCTCTTTGGCTATTGCTGAGAATCAAGAATCAGGCAAAGATAAACAAACACTAATTTTGTACGGTTAGTGAAATCATATGTGAAGGAAAAGGAAAGGGGTTTTCAATCATCATCATTCATTTTTTCATTCATTTTTGTTTTGTTTTGAAAAAGCTGTAAATTGAAGATTTTGTCCTTAAATTGAATTCCCTGACTAATCAAGGCTCGACCCGTCTTGAGGAAACGAGTTCGATTTGCAAAAGAAAAAATTGTGCTCGAAGGTCTTAAAAATTATGCCCAGAGGTCTTAAAAATAGTGTCTGGAGGTCTTGAAAAATGGTGCCCGAAGGCCTTACCCATGATTTGAAAAATTATGCCCGAAGGTCTTAAGAATGGTGCCCGAAGGTCTTAAAAACGGTGCTCGAAGGTCTTAAAAATGGTGCGCGGAGGCCTTACCCGTGATGAAAATACCTTGACGACAGTCTCAAGGCTCGACTCATTTGATAAACAGAATGAATTCGATTTAAACAGAAGGAAATACCTCAACGGTGGTCTCAAGGCTTGACTCATTTGATAAACCAGAATGAATTCGATTTAAAACAAAAGGCAATAACTCGACGGTGGTCTCAAGGCTCGACTCATTTGATAAAACATAATGAATTCGATTTAAAACAAAAGGAAATACCTCGACGGTGGTCTCAAGGCTTGACTCATTTGATAACACAGAATGAATTCGATTTAAAACAAAAGGAAATACCTCGACGGTGGTCTCAAGGCTCGACTCATTTGATAAAACAGAATGAGTTCGATTTGGGAAGCCAAAGTTTTCTTGATTCCTACAATGTTATGGAATTATGAGAATGACATGCTTTGCAAATGCTTGAATGTTTCTTGAGGATGAATGCAATCAAATAATTGTGTAATGATGTCTAATCCATGGTTTCTTTGAGGTTCACAGATTATCTGAGTTCATGATGGAGTCTTCAATTGTTCACTGATGCCCCACTTAAGGAACCCTTTACTCAAGATAAATTTTCAAATAGTCCCTGTTTCTGACTTCGCTGAAACTCACAAATTTCTGACTTCATGACGGAGTCTCCAATACATTCACTGTTTTCCTTTACTTGGTGAATTTTCCATCAGGATTAGTGGTTTCCAAACTTTTTCTAAGATTTAGATCTATTCCTTAGTAATACTTTTGAACTCCTTTTTATTTTAAAATTTTATGTTTACTAATCATCATTCAATTTAATAACAAACAAAAAGCAATCTCAAAAATGTATGAAAGAAAGTATGAAACAAGCAATTGTCATAAAAAGGGTAACAAAAATTTATTGCAACAAAATGTTTTAAAATGATAAAAGTGGATATCAAGGATATAAGAAACAAATGTAAAGTTATAGGTTGTTGATGCCCCGGATGTGAAATATCTTGGACCCCTCATTTTTCAAATCATCTGAAATTTCTCTTGAACCGTCAATTTACTTGGGTAATCCCTCGATTTTCGTAGTTTCGTCAGACTGAGTTGTTCCTTTTTTCTCGAATTTTCAAATACTTTCTCCTCCTTTACACGGAGCATTGACTCAAAACCTTAATCAGTACTTGAGCCGCCCTTTGCGGGTTTTCAACTCAGGTATCCCCTATTCAGTATTAAGTCGCCCTTTGCGGGTTTTCGGCTTAAACCTCTCCTTTTTTTTTCTTTTTTGTCATGCATCTGAGAATTCTGAATGCTTCCAAGGTAAAAATGTCAATTCAAAAGATGGGATTAATTATGAGAAAAACCTTTCAAATTAAATATCCATGCTTTATCAAAATGGACTTTTAAAGTACGTAACGTAGGCCAAGGTTTGGGTTTAGAAGGAAAGGATAAAATAGGCCGAAAATATGTTTAAGGGTAATTGGATCAAGGATCATTTCTGAGGAGAATTCATTCTTGAGACATTTGTCCCCTTTTTGGACTTTTTTTTTTTAATCCTTTTCTTTCTTTGCTGGCTTTCATTTGCCATTCTTTGATTTCACATTTTCCAATGGCTCTCTTCTTTTGCCATGATTTTGATTATTTTTCCTCGTATTTGCTCTCCAGTGTAGAGGGTGATCCTTGATCAGGGTTCAACGAAAGAAATAATTTCTAAGGCTCAAATGGGTGACTAGGGATAATTTCTTCTTAGTGAAGGGAATATGAAAGATGGCCATTTATCACATCAAGCAAGAATATTCTCTTTGAAAAACAATTCTCAGGGGAGATAGATATATAGAATTTCCATTTCTACATTTGGAATCATTCGAATTCCCATATGCATAGCATCACACTTTTTTTTTAAGCATAACACTTCTTCAATTCATCAGCATTCACGGGATGTCTAAACTCATCACCGTCCATCCGAGTTAGAATCAATGCTCCTCCAGAAAAAGCTCTTTTTACAATATAGGGTCCTTTCCTATTTGGAGCCCATTTTTCTCGTGGAACCTTCACTATGGGGAGAATTTTCCTCAGTACCAAATCTCCTTCTCGGAACTGTCTGGGTCGAACCTTGTAATAGGCTCGAATCATCCTTTTCTGATACAACTGCCCATGACAAATTGCTTTCAATCTTTTCTCCTCGATGAGATTCAGCTGTTCATAATGAGCTCTAACCTATTCTGCCTCTTCTAGGCCAACCTTGATCAAAACACGAAGTGAAGGAATCTCAACTTCAATAGGTAACACTACTTCCATACCATATACCAAAGAAAACGGCATTGCCCTTGTAGATGTGCAAACTGAAGTGCGATATGCTTGAAGAGCAAAGGGCAAGATCTCATGCCAATCCTTGTACGCATCAGTCATCTTCTCGACAATCTTCTTGATGTTTTTGTTTGCTGCTTCTACTGCCCCATTCATCTTCGGACGATAAGGTGCTGAATTGTGATGCATGATCTTGAACTGAGTACATACCTCTCTCATCATCTTATTATTCAGATTGAGAGCATTATCTGAAATACTTCTTGCTGGCAATCCATATTGGCATATGATTTCCTTCTTAACAAATTTGCATACTACCGACTTCGTTACATTCGTATAAGAAGCAGCTTCCACCCATTTTGTGAAATAGTCTATGGCCACCAGGATGAAACGATGTCCAATTGAAGCTTTCGGGGTAATAGGCCCAATCATATCCATTCCCCACATTGAAAACGGCCATGGCGCGGTCATGACATGAAATGGCGATGGCGGCACATGAATCTTATCTGCATAGATCTGGCATTTATGACATTTTCGGGAATAACTGATACAATCTCCTTCCATCGTCAGCCAATAATATCCTGCCCTCATAATCTGCTTAGCAAGCATGTAACCATTAGCATGGGTGCCACATATCCCTTCATGGACTTCCTCTATGATTTTTTGAGCTTCGGTAGACCCGATACGTCTCAACAAGACTTGATCTTTCCCTTTCTTACAGAGAATCTCGCCATCTAGAACAAAATTCATTACTGTCCTTCTCAGAGTTCTCTTGTCATTTTCTGTTGACTGTCTTGGATACTGTTGACTCTTGATGTACTGCAAGATGTCGTTGTACCAAGGGAGACCATCTGCTTCTTCTTCAATACTCAAGCAGTGGGCAGGAGACTCATATATGCTCATCTTGATCGGCACAACTTTCGCCCCTTCATTCACTTTAAACATTGATGACAAAGTAGCCAGAGCATCCGCCATCCAGTTTTCTTCTCAAGGGAAGTAATTGAAACTTACTTCTTCAAACTCATCCAATAAACTCAGTATGAGTTCTCAGTATCTGATTAATTTTGTATCTCGGGTTTCCCATTCTCCACGCAATTGGTATATCACTAAGGCTGAGTCTCCGAAAACTTCCAAAACTTTGATTTTTCTGTCCACTACTACACGAAGGCCCATAGTACATGCCTCATACTCAGCCGTATTGTCTGTACAATCAAAATCCAATCTGGCGGTAAAGGGATAATAATCTTCTTCTGGGGATATGAGAACTGCACCGATTCCATGGCCCATGGCATTGGATACCCCGTTAAAATACATCTTCCATACTTTCTACTTCAAGGGAACCTCATCCGCTTGTGAAACATACATCAAATCTTCATCTGGAAAATCAAAGTTCAATGGCTCATAATCTTCCACTGCTCGACTTGCTAAAAATTCAGCCACTGCACTGCCCTTGATAGCTTTTTGACTCACATATACAATGTCGTATTCTGACAACAAAATCTGCCATCTTGCCGTCCTCCCTAACAAAAAAGGTGCTTCCAACATGTACTTGATTAGATCTAGCTTGGCGATCAACCACATTGTGTGGTACAGCATGCATTGTCTGAGCCTCCGAGCAGTCCAAGCTAAGGCACAGCACAGCTTTTCTACCGATCAATATTTCAACTCATAATCTGTGAACTTCTTGCTGAGGTAGTAAACCGCCTGTTCTTTCTTTCCAGTCTCATCAAGCTGCCCCAAAACACAACCCATGGATCTCTCAAATACTGATAGATACAATATCGTCGGTTTATCCGGAGCTAGTGGCAGTAATACTCGTGGGTTTGTTAGATAATGCTTAATCTTTTCAAAAGCAATCTGACACCCTTCATCCCACTCTCCTGGATCACGTTTTCGAAGTAACTTGAATATTGGATCACATTTATTGGTTAACTGAGAAATAAATCGAGCAATGTAATTCAATCACCCCAGAAAATCTCTTACTTTTTTTTGAGTACGTGGAGGTGGCAAATTCTGTATGGTCTTCACTTTATCCGGATCAATCTCAATACCCCTTTTGTTAACAACAAAATCCAACAATTTCCCCGAAATGACTCCAAAAGTGCATTTTGCCGGGTTTAGCTTGAGTTGAAACTTTCTTATCTTTCAAAGAGTTTCCTAAGATTCGCAATATGCTCCTCTTCTCCTTATGACTTTGCAATCATATCATCAACATAAACCTCAATTCCCTTATGCATCATGTCATGAAACAAGGTCACCATGACTCTTTAAAACGTTGCCCCAGAATTCTTCAACCCAAACAGCATTACCTTGTAGCAGAATATTCCCCACGTTATAATAAATGTGGTTTTCTCCATATCTTCCGGTGCCATCTTAATCTGATGATATCTTGAGAATCCATCCATGAAAGAAAACAAGGAACTCTTCACCGTATTATCCACCAAAGTATCAATGTGGGGCAAAGGGAAATTATCTTTGGGACTGGGTTTGTTCAAATCTCGGTAATCGATGCACATACGCACCTTGCCATCCTTCTTTGGTATTAGAACAATGTTTGCCATCCATTCCGGATATTTTGCCACCTCTAAGAATCCAGCATCAAATTGCCTCTTCACCTCCTCATTTACCTTTAATGGCATGTCTGGCCTCATTCTTCTCAATTTTTGCTGAATTGGCTTGCACTCTGGTCTTAAAGAGAGCTTATGAACCACAATGTCTGGATCCAAACCTGGCATGTCTTGGTATGACCTTGCAAATACATCTATATATTCCCGAAGCAAGGCTATGAGTCAACCTTTATTGATGACGACAATGTAGTCCCGATTTTAACCTCTTTTATCTCCTCATCACTTCCCAAATTCAACAATTCCAATAGCTCCTCATGAGGAAGTACTTGTTTCTCTTCTTGTTCTATTTTTCTTAATAAGTCTAGAGGTAGACCATAATCCTGAATATCTTCGTCAGCCTCAAAATCACCCGTGCAAATAGGCCTCTCAAAATTAATTTCATAATTACTGACAGGAAGGTCCTCATATTCCGCATCCATACACCTGTAAATAGGTGGGGAAGAAACAATATAGGAAAACATATATACAATCGAAGCAAAATAAATAGCATAAATGAAAGAATATGGACACATCAATATGAAGGAAATGCATCACGTTTGTTATTTATTGGATGAAAAGTTTTAGACAAAAGCCCATTACAAAAGAAATTCTTAATATCTTCGGGCAAAGAAATTTAAGATTTGTTTAAAAGCATTACGTTGGAATAGACCTAAAAACTATGGGCAGCTCAGTTGCACTCCAATTGGTTAGTCTATATCCTGGTGGACATGGTCGCCCCATCCAGTTAGCATTCTCACTTTCAATTCTTTCTTCCCAGTCGTGCAGATCTCCATATCATACATTTGCTCATCCCTATTCACCTAGAATCTCTCGAAGGCTTGCTCAATCATTACGAGCACATCATCAGAATTCTTTTCACTGAACAGAGAACCGGCTGAGCGAAAGCTTTGAAGGATAGGTGGGAATGTCATAGGCTCCCATTCAATATCCATACCCGCAAGACGGGCCATCCTCCTTTGTCGGTTCCTTTCAACTTGTTTTCTTTTCTCATGGGCCTTCGAAAAATACCCTAGGACAAACCGATCTTTCTTTGCCATTACTTCCATTGCTAAAGCCATCCCCTGAAGATATTTTCTGAGACCTTTTCTAGCCCTGTAGCCTTTTCCCACCATAGTTCTTACCCCCAGCCTTGTGTTCTTGGACAGCCTTGGTTTTGGAATTTTTCGTACTTCAGTGACGAAAACTGCATTTACGAATTCCAAAGACCGAAAAGAACATTCTACGGCATCTTCATTGGATTCAACATAAGGAGATTCAGTAGATGCAGATGTTATTACGTCCTCTTCTCCTGATACAGTGACCAAACGCCCCTCTATCACAAATTTCAGCTTTTGGTGGAGAGATGAAGGTACAGCCCCTGCTGAATGTATCCACGGCCTTCCCAATAGGCAATTATATGATGGATTAATATCCATAACCTGAAAGTTCACTTTATAAGTGCATGGGCCTATCTTCAGAGGAACCTCAATAGTTCCCATTACATCTCTCCTGGAACCATCAAAGGCTTTGACCGTCGTGCAACTTGGCAGCATATAAGAAATATCCACTGGCAATTTCGACAGGGTTGCCAAGGGCATTACATTTAATGAAGAACCATTATCCAAAAGGACCCTTGGTAATATGTGCCCCTTACAAGTGGTAGTTATGCGGAGAGCCTTTGTTGACCCAATACCATTGGGTGGTATTTCCTCATAACTGAAATATATATGGTCGTCTGTCGCGATGTTTCCCACTGGCCTGTCTAATTTTTCTACTGATATGTTGTTAGCCATATATGCCTGATTCAACACTCTCAACAGGGTATTTTTGTGTAGCTCTGAATTCAAAAGCAAAGACAATATTGAAATTCTAGCTGGTTGACGTTGCAGTTGCTCAACCATACTATACTCACTATGCTTTATGAATTTTAAGAAATCAAGCTTCTTTCTCATTCACCGGCTCTTTTATCCTGTTTATTGAGGCTAACCCCTTTTCTACTTTTTTTGACAAATCCATCTCAATATTGATTGGTTCAGCTGCTTTCTTCCCTTTGCCCGTTCCTCTATCTTTTCCTGTTAATCCCTGATCAACACCCTCAGGAGCATAACACCAACTTCGTGTTAAAGGCCCCACACCTGTGATATCTTGCTGACTTGAAGACCCTGGATGTTGCAATCGTATTTCCATGGTGCAGCTTTGTTTTCCTTGTACGAAAAGGAAACAGGCAAATCATTGATTAACTTAGACGCACTTTCCTCAACGACTGGCATAACTTTCTCCTCTGGTTCATCATAATAGATGATCAAGGGTCTTCCTATCCCGTAGCCAGCTTTATTCTCAATAACCTCTATTTCTTCCTCTGTCTCCTCGTAAAATTGGGCCTCCCCATCATCTATCATCTTTTGGACTTTAGCCAGAAAGTCCCCCGTCCTGTATGATATGACCTCTATACTTATGAAACGGGCACCAATTCTGCACCATCTTTGCAACCATTTTTAGACTGTCAGCATCCCTCACCATTCTTGCCTTAACCATCTCGACCCATACTATCAACATCGGAGTCTTGACTTCCCTGGTATCCCTTTTTACCCTTCTGACTTCCCCTGTCCATACTGCATTTACCCGGTTCTCCATATGATCTGGCAATGGGTTTCCTGCTACATTTGGCCCATTCTTTGCCCCAAACTTCACAACTCCGGTCTTGATCAGGCTTTGGACTTTTTTTTTAAAGGCCAGGCAATCTTCAGTTGAATGTCCTTGAATTCATGCGTTGTACGTGCAGTTAGTATTTGCATTGTACCACCTTAGATATGGCGGTGTCAGAGGTTTTAGGTACACGGGTGCAACAAGTTGACCCTACAACAGCTTGAGATATAGCTCACCATAGGTGATAGGAATCGGATCAAATTGGGGTTTTTGATCGTTCCTTGGTGAAAGTGGGTCATTGCGCCCGGCTCCTTAAGTGTTTGGGATAGCGTTTCGGGGAAGGTTTATCTGTGGGGATATGCCAGCCGAAAATGGCTGTTGTGGTATATTGGTATAAGGGAAGGGATTTTGGGTAAGGTGGTTCATATTGGGGTAATAAGGATTATACCCCGGGTAAGGTGTGTAGGGTGTAGGAGGTACATAAGATATGATAGTAATATATGGCTTTGGTGGTGTATGTGGTGTGGGAGGTGCATATGGGTATTGGTTGATACTAACTGTGTGGGTCTCCTCTTTCTTTCTGGCAGGGAATACCTTTTTCAGAGTAGAAGGCTCTCCCCCTTCCATTTTCCCATTCTTAATGGCCGACTCTATCATCGCCCCAGATCTTACCATGTCCGTAAAGTCCTTGGTGGCACTCCCCACCAATTTATCATAATAGGGTACTTTCAAGGTGTTGATGAAAAGCACTGTAGTTTATTTTCTAGTTAAAGGGGGTTGCACTTGTGTGGCCAGATCCCTCCATCTTTGCGAGTATTCTTTGAAACTCTCAGTGGTCTTCTTTTCCATGTTCTGTAGCGACAACCTATCAGGTACCATATCAGATACATGCTTATAATATTCCATGAAAGCCCTGGCTAAATCCGTCCATGAACGAATCTTGGTACGACTCAGTTGGTTGTACCATCGGGTTGCAGACCTTGTCAAGCTATCTTGGAAACAATGGATAAGTAGTTTCTCATTATCATCGTGCCCTGTCATTCTTCTACAGTACATGGTCAGATATGCTGATAGGTTGGTAGTCCCATTATATTTTTCATAGTCTGGTGGTGGAATTACCAGATCGTGTACTAAACTCATCTCTTTGGCATCCAGACTGCCAAATAACTCCGCCCCTTCAAAGGCCCTCAGCCTCTCCTCCAGCAGTTGATATTTTTTTTGTGATTCTGCCATTTCGACCCTCTTCAGCTCAGTTATCTTTGCTTTTTTCCTTTTCAGCTAGTTCCTCAAAGTCTGGAACGTTAATATCATTTGGGTCAGCTCCTATATTACCCTTTCCGAGAATAAAGTTCTGTGTCTCAGCAGCTGGTTGGATATAAACATAGGAGGCTGCCCCAATTGACAGCTCTTGGCCCTTTTGCTGTATGTTTTCAGGTTGATCCTCTTCAATTACCACCCTTTTCCCAGTAATCGAATTCTCTCCTGGCCTTTTTTGTTTCATCATGGCACTCATCATTTCCATGAGTTTAGTCATCTGTTCTCGTGACTCCTCCTGAGATTTAGCTAACTGTTCCTGCGGTTCCATTTGAGTTCTTTCCATTCTTTCAATTCTAGCAAGCTGATCGTTCTCCATAGCTCTGGCTTGAGATCGAGTATTGTAAAGGTGTCGAAAATCCGATTCTTTTTGAGTGCGACCAATTGTACCTTTATTTTTGAAAACCATGAATTAGAATTTATTGACACATCCTTTTTTATGTTTTATAAAAATGAATGAATGAATGACTAAATGTGAATGAATGCATCAAATAAAATGAATAAGTATATGACTACGTATATGAATATGAAAGAATAAATTAGTGGTTAAGTGTATGAATATGAATGAATGAACAAGTAAGAGGAATAAATATGTGGTTAAGTGTATGACTATGAATAAATTTCAAAAAATGAATGATTATAAATAGGAGTTAAGTGTATGAATATGAATAAATTTCAAAAAATGAATGATTATAAATATGAGTATGTACAAATGAACAAACAAAATATATAAAATATGAATGCATATGAATGTATTGGCCCCGGGATAATTTCAACCGAACTGTTTTTCATTGATTTCCTGGAACTAAATACATCACAGATAGAATAAAAAGATCATTGCCTAAGATAAGTCCGTAATTCACCTTTCAAAGTGCTATTACAAAATTAGTCCTATAGTGACTTCCTCAAACCTTGGACTTTCTTTCACAGTCTCTTTTTGATTGCCCTGCTCTTCAATCTGACCCTTACTTGTTCACGGCCCCTTGACACGTCAACAGAAGCATCACTGTGTAAGCTTTCCTTAGCTTGCTTCTCCAGTTGATTGGCTCGGGCTTCCTCATGCTTCGCTCTCTCTTTCTAGTAGTTATTCTCCTTCTTGAGGTTTTTGACCTCATGCTCCCATTCCCCGGAAGTCTTGAGAGTCCCCTCAAATCTTAGCTCAAAGCGGTACCTCTTGTTCTCCAAATGTAATTCCCGAAGATCGCTCTTAGCAGTGTCCCTTTCTCTCTTGATCTTTTCCTTTTCTCTTTCTCGAGCTGATTCCCTATTTTTCATGTCCTCAAGCTCTTCTTGTAGTCGGGAAATCTCCTTGATCATCTGGGCCTTTTCTTTTTCAAATTCTGCCCTTGCGATTTCTATCTCTGATGGTATTTCCCTCGGTGGAGGATTCATGAACTGGACCTCTTCCCCATCTGATGTCAACAGCCTATCATTAACCCTTAATTCCCTCCATACCAGGTAATCAGGTGTGACGATGTCGGCATATCTGGCCAATTTTATCCGGTGAGTTTTCTTCCATGCTTCAATCACTGCCCGCACTTTTCCAGAATATCCGTCTCTCCATAAGTGAACTCTGATGATCCTAGATTATGATTTACGGGTGTGAATTGCTGAGACTCAACCTGTATTTGCACCAACAAAGGCGGATAACTCACAGACCCCCAAATTTCGAGTAATGAAACTCCCGAGTTGTCCCCAAATTTGTACATAATCGGCATAGGAACCATCCATGGAGCTCTCCAAGTCACTATCTTCCCTTTTAGATTCCGGAACATGTTGGCCCATTTCTCTTCATCCCCGTCTTCAAGCCAATCATTTTGAAGGAATTCCATAATCGGAACTAAAGACTTCATGTACGGTTTAAAGGAAACCTTTTCTATCTTCCAAAAGTGACTTTCAATCCAAATTTAAAGGAGTTGTACACACCCCTTGATTCTCCCTTGTCCTTCCCTTTTACAAAAATTCAAAGATCGGATAGTTCAACTAGGATGGCCGAAAATGGGTTTGATAACTCGTATAATTATATAGTTTTTAGTTATGTTTTATTATTGTTTTGTGTCAAATACGAGTTATTATTGTTTAGTCTAATTGTGTTTATGATCTTTTATATTTTTATGTAATTTGGTGTTTTTCACAAGTTTCTTTGAGTGATTTCAGATTACTAGAATTAAGGGCAAATCCAGTTCAGTTCCAGTTCCAACACCTTTTGCCATATCAGCTATATCTCGAGTTTCACTGAAGCAATAAAGCTGAAATTTTAACCGTGCAAATTTAAGAGGCATATCTATCTTTTTCATGTTTTACACTTCTTGAAACGGAGTCGTTTTCCCTAGCGAAATCGACCATCAAGTTGGCTGATGTGCAATGACGTCTGTGCTGACCTGTTTTCGTATTTTGCCCATATCTTCTTATCCACATCAGCAAATGAGCTGATTCCAACGGCTATGGATCAGTAACTGATAGGGGAACATTTTTATAGAAGACCATGTGATCAGATCAGGCCTCCAAAATTGACAAAATCGACCATCAAGTTGGCTGATCAAAATTGTCATACAATATGACGAAAATTGTTAGAAAAATGCACCCACTTATTATACCTACCTTTGAAATTTGTAAAGCTTGTCTCCTGTCATTTAGCCCTCCAAAATGTGTATAAATAGAGGGCCTTGGATGATTGTAGAGGATCATATTGTACATTGGTAGGATATTAGCCATTGTAATAAAATTCTCTAAGTTTTCTTCTTCTTTCTTTTCTCTAGTTTTCTTTTTCTTTATTTTCTTCTTCTTCTTTCTTTCTTTTATTTCCTTCTTAGATTCTCTTTAATTTTATGTTTATGTTTACAATGCCTATGCTAGGCTAAACTTCTATTTGGTTAAGGGTGATTTCAAAGCCCTAGACATGTTTTGTGATTGATTTTCAGATTCTATCTATGATTAATTTTCTATCAAAGTTGCTTATGTTCTTCTACAAGAATTGTTCATGATGTTGTCTTGATTTATTTAGGTGTACAACTAGATAGATCTTGATAATTATCTATTGCTAGTCTAGGAGTCTTGATCCGTGTAATTGTCTTGATTTCCTATTCATAAGTGGCAATTTGTGATTAATGATTATGGTCAAGTTTTCAATAATTGCAAAGTGGAACATAACCTAAGTTGAACAATCCGAGCTTATGTGTTTGTTGCTTAGATCAACCTATCTTTCTCATCATAAAGCTGCCATTAAATTGAATTTAGAGAGCTTATTCTAGGTTGTTTAATGGTTAGAGATTAAATAGAGAGCTTGTTCTATTTAACGACAAACTAAGGAAAGATTGGGATAACAGAGCTTGTTGTTATCCACGGTTGTTAACTTTGATAGTTGGTTGATATTGATAGATCTGAAATTGATTCTTAATGATGTCTAGTGGTGGAGAATGAAACCTTAACCATATTTTTCATATTTGATTCTTCTTACTTACTTGTTTTCTTACTTTTCTAGTTTGCTTATTTTTAAAAGTATATTTATTTTTATTGGCTGGTTATACCGCCTAATTTGTATATTAACTTTGTTTTATTTTTATTGGCTGGTTATACCGCCTAATTTAGTATATATATTTTTATTGGCTGGTTATACCGCCTAATTTAGTATATATATTTTTATTGGCTGGTTATACCGCCTTGCATCTTATTCTTATTATTTACTTTAGTTTAAATCTGGCTTCAAAAACCCCTTTTCTTTTATTGTTTTCTTTGAACGTAAGTTATAAACTAATAACTCATAGATTAAAACCCAATCCCTGAGGACTCGACCCTTGCTAATCATTATACTTACAATTGATCTTTTTAATGCAAGGTTAAATAAGATACACTCTTTTGGGTGCATCAAATTTTTGGCGCCGTTGCCGGGGATTGCTTTCTTTAGTTTATTTGTTACTTGGTTTATTCTTATTTTCAGTTCTAATTAGTTTTATTTTCTTGTACATACAAGTTTTTCTTTTCAAATTTTTTTAAAAAAAAAACAATGGAATTGAGCAATCTAACACTTGAAGAGTTGGTGGCATACATGAACATGGAGAATCAACAAGCCAATCTCACCTCCCCAGTTCAACAATTGGCCATGGGAGGATGTCAAGGCCATCAAGTGTTCCAAGACCAACAGTATGATCATTACTCAAACACTTACCATGAGGGATGGTGGGATCATACTAATTATGGCTACTCGAAAAATTACCAAGAAGTAGATCCTTATGCCAATTACACTCATCCATCTAGCTTCAATCAATCACGGTCTCAAGAACCAGATCTTTTTCAACCACCACATATGACTCAAAACTCAGGTACTTCTTTAGAAGATCTTGTCTATTCTCTTGTTACTGATTCTTTGCAATTTCAACAGGAAACAAGGGCAAGCATCCAGAGTTTGGAAAAGCAAATGAGCCAATTGGCTAGTAGTATGGTGGGATGGGTAGCACAAAGATCTGAAGAACTCCCAGCCCAAACGATGGTTAACCCAAAGGAGAATGCTACTATTGTGACCTTGAAGAATGAGGAACAAGATGAGGATGAAACAAAATTAGAGATGGATTTTATTCTTGAGGATAATGAAGCCAAAGATCCAAATAAGAGTATTTCGGCACCTGAGGTAACGTTTAAGGTTTCACTTTTTACTAATGTTTCTTCTCCACCTTTTCCTAGTAGATTTGCAAAGTTCAAGGAGGAAGAACATGAACAACACATGCCGGAAACCTTAAACAACTTGTTTGTGGAGGTCATTCAACAAGTATCAAAATATGCTCTATTCCTCGATGACATATGCACCACAAAGGATGATGGAATAATACTTGTAATGGAGAATGCATCCACTGTTGTGCAAAGAAAGCTTCCTCTCAAACGCATAAATTTGGGAAATTTCATGTATGAGCCTGACAAGCCTAAAATGCCAAGAAGGGGTGTTGGTTAGGTTCAAAACACTAAATCAAGTGCTAATTGGGGGAGGCAGCCTAATTAGTGAAAGCATTGCCAAACTGCCATCCTCAGATTTGCTCTCTTTTTCTTTATCTTTTTCTTATGTTTCTTTGCTAATTGTGTTTAGTGTTTCTAAGTTCATTTAGGCTGCATAAGTTTATTTTGTTTATTAGTTCTTTTCACTTACACATGATTCTTTCATTTGGGATTAATAGCATTACATTAATGACAATGTAAGAATTATGTGTGGGGGGAAGAATTTAGGATTTTATTTAGAGTGTTTTGTTTTTGAGTCTTTTTATGTTGTTTTTCTTTCTGATCCTTGTTTTGAAAATAACTAGATGTAAATATAATTTTTTTAACCCCGGTTAAATGGCGGATAACGGTACTCCGTGATTATTTAAATCGGTTCCATCAGCTACCCACAAAACTGATATTGTATATAAATTTCTCTTCCAATTTCTCTTTCAATTTTTTTCATTTTTTTTTTCAGGATGGATGATATTCTCACAAGATTGCAGAAACGATTTCCTCCTTTTCCTCGAAATATTTTACTGAAGCTTTACCAAGTTCGATTTGAAAGATTAAGAATGCTTATGCACAAAGGGATTCCTGGAGACATACGTTGGATAATTGAAGCCAAGGTACGTGAAGATGAATATCTTTTTGTTTTGCATTTACCAGGTACAGGTAGAAGCACTTTTGCAAAGAAGCGACGAGCAAAGCGCATGAGTTCAAATTGCCACAAATGTGCACGATGGACGTGTAACGGTAAATGTCGTTCAATTGGGATTCCGTCCTCTAATCGAGATGATAAAATTGAATTCATTAAGGATGGACTGAGTAAGGAGAATTTGGGTAATATCCAACTTTCTCTTGAGACGCATCCTAGTGGAGACGTACAAAGAGAAATTCTTGATTTATGGCCGCAATTCCAAAGGGAATGGCAACATCTTGGGAATCTGATGTTAAAAGACCCTGTTTGCCAGCTTGTAAGAAAACTGGATGGGAAGCATATCCTCGACTCATAGAAGGTGTTTAAGCCGTTTCTGGACGTAAAACCAGAGGAAGATGTGAGCCACAATCACAACTACAATAAATGACTTCTCAGCTTTTGGTTTGATTTGCAATAACTTTATTTTGGTTTAATTTACGTGTTGTTCGATTTGTGTAATTATTCTCGTTTTTTTTTTTGGTCTTTTACGGTTGATTTTTTCTTTTCTTTTTGATTTTCTTCCTGAAATCAAGCAAAAATCTTTTGTTAGGTAGGTTAACATTTTCTTCTGACAGGTCAAATACACTTTCGGCGACATTATTACTCTTGTCTGATTCACTACTCAGTCCTCTATATATTACACCATGTACTCATTCTCTTTCAGGGACTCGGAAAAAAAAAATTGGAAAGTACTTCATCCCAGCGCATTGAAAAAAATTTGTGTCTTTGGAGGTGCTTATCCAGGGAAAAATAAAATATTAGCTGATGAAGCCATAAGAGTTGGAGTAATACTTGCCCAACAAAAGATCCAGTTGATTTATGGAGGCGGTAGTACGGGTTTAATGGGAGCAGTTGCTACAGCAGCACACGCCGGAGGAAGTCTAGTTCTAGGAATCGTTCCAAAACTATTCACAAGTTTTTGTGGACCTACCATGGGTAAGGAAATACAAGTTTGGAGTATCCCTGAACGGATGACAATCATGTACCATTGTGCCGATGCATTCATTGCTTTACCAGGAGGTCTGGGTACATTGGAAGAAATAGCTTGCGTGGCTTCTTGGTCATCTTTGGTCACAAATAAGAAACCCATTGGTTTGCTTAATATTAATGGTTATTTTAGTAATTTGCTTTCATATTTAGATAATGCTGTGGATAATGGATTCATGTTTTCAGAGGCAAGGAGAACCATAATTTCTGCTACAACCATTGAAGATTTACTTAAAAAGCTCCAAGCTTATGAGTGTTTATCTGCTACGGTTGTTTCGCAAACGCTCGGAAAAAGAAAAAGAGATATGGACGAGCAAGGAGTGGATTGCACTTTGTCTTTGTGACATTATCTAACATTTTGCTTGTTGTGTCTCAGTTATAATAAGTGGTTAGCAACCTCTGCAGGTAATATCTCCTAAATTCTACCTTTAAAATTTGACATTGGGGACAATGTCATATTTTAGTAGGGGGTAAGGGACATATTTTGCTAATTTAAAAAAAAAAAAAATTAAGAAGTATTCATTCTGAACAAGGTCTGAGTAAGGGAGACTTGAGACATACCTTGTCAGTTTGATTTCTTCTTTTCAAAAAAAAAAAAAAGTTTGTTGTGTTTTAAGCAATTTAGAACTATTCATTCTGAACAAGGTCTGAGTAAGGGAGACTTGAGACGTACCTTGTCAGTTTGATTTTAATCTTTTTATGTTTACTTGTTAATTTTTGTTTAGTATTTTAGGATTATTTAGGTTGCATGAGTTTGTTTTGTTCTGAGTCTTAGTTATTTCTATTCTTATGTTATTAGTTCTTTTCTCTTACACATGATTCTTTCATTTGGGTTAATAGACTTACATTGAGGACAATGTAAGAATTAAGTGTGGGGGGAATGATTTAGGATTTCTTTTATTTTTGTCTACTATTTTTTTTTATGAGTCTTTATTATTATTTTTAGTGTGTTTTAGTTCCTTTTCAATACAATGATGAGATATGAATTGCATAAGTCTAAAACAGATTTATTAGTGAGAAGATTTTCATGAGAATTGAGCTTGATATCAACCTTTTTATGAGCCAATGTTAATATGATATGTTGATTGAGAAAAAAGCATGTTTAGACTTAATCTGACTTGTATAATCATCCTTGTGAGTTTTTGAGCCTATAATGAGTGATGCATTATATAAATCAATCTAATTTCTTTCTTGAGTGCTCTTATGATTACATGATTCTCTAGAACTTGCTTTAGACCTTGTTGAGACTATATTGATGCATGTGACAACATGAATATGATAGAGGCATTAGGATTTTTAGCCAGGGCCAAACAGCCACCCCTTATTGATGTTCCAAGAGAACACACCCTTAGTGAACCAATTTGAGCCTACATTGAATAAGCTATCTCTTTGGTAACCATAACTTGTCCCAAACCTAAATATACTTATATCCTTACCTTTGTTCCAAAGATGAATTAGCATGTTTTGAGACAAGTTGCAAAGACAAGGAAGTTCTATTGAAAATTTGGGTTAGAAACAAGAAATAAGTGTGGGGGGTAAAGAAAAGAAAAGTCAAAAGAAAAAAAAAAAGAAATGGAATACTGGCAAATACATTCAAAAAAAAATATATATATGAATCATCTCTTGAATTTGGGGAAAAAGAAAAAGATGTTACAAAGTTGTTTAGAATGAAGAAAAGGCCCAACATGAATATCCGGCCTAGGTGACTATGTACTTGTAAAGAGTTTTGAGAAGTTTCTTTGTATGATCTTATTATGTCTCTAAACTTTATGAACTCTTTGGAACCTTTGTGATATCTTTATCCTTTTGTTCTTCAATCACATTACAAACCCCTTGGCCCCATTACAACCTTGATTAAAGACCTCTTGATTCATGAAGTTGTATGATCTAAATAGTGGAGAATAGGTGGACAAGCAAGAATATGGTAGAACTGTTTTCATGAGATTGATTGAGTGTAAACACTTTACCACTACTTTAAAGAATGAAAATCATGAGAGTATCCCATGTGAGTAGTTGAGATTAAGTTTGAATATGCACTATTTTGATTGAAATATGTTATGTTAATATTGGCTTAACTCAAACAATTTACATTCAAGCATGATTTTTTGTGAAATTCTTTAAGCTATTGATTAGTTTATAAGACTTGTTCAAAGATTGTCTCTAATTTGTATTGAAAGGATTAGGAGTAAATATTTTTAGTATATGTAGTTTATTTATATTTTAGTTTTTCAATGTTTGTGGGTATCGTTCTAGTAAACCCTCACGAGACTAAACTCGTCCACTAGGGACACCTAGGGGTTTAAAGGCTTGTGTCACATGCTAAGTGCCACCGTGATTTCCTACGAAAGTGGATTAGATTAGATTTTCTTATTTTATTTTTATTGAGTCGTTGCTAGGGACTAGCAACAATCTAAGTGTGGGGGTGTGATAACTCGTATAATTATATAGTTTTTAGTTATGTTTTATTATTGTTTTGTGTCAAATACGAGTTATTATTGTTTAGTCTAATTGTGTTTATGATCTTTTATATTTTTATGTAATTTGGTGTTTTTCACAAGTTTCTTTGAGTGATTTCAGATTACTAGAATTAAGGGCAAATCCAGTTCAGTTCCAGTTCCGACACCTTTTGCCATATCAGCTATATCTCGAGTTTCACTGAAGCAATAAGGCTGAAAGTTTAACCGTGCAAAGTTAAGAGGCATATCTATCTTTTTCATGTTTTACACTTCTTGAAACGGAGTCGTTTTCCTTAGCGAAATCGACCATCAAGTTGGCTGATGTGCAATGACGTCTGTGCTGACCTATTTTCGTATTTTGCCCATATCGTCTTATCCACATCATAAAATGAGCTGATTCCAACTGCTATGGATCCGTAACTGATAGGGGAACATTTTTATAGAAGACCATGTGATCAGATCAGGCCTCCAAAATTGACAAAATCGACCATCAAGTTGGCTGATCAAAATTGTCATACAATATGACGAAAATTGTTAGAAAAATGCACCCACCTATTATACCTACCTTTGAAATTTTTAAAGCTTGTCTCTTGTCATTTAGCCCTCCAAAATGTGTATAAATAGAGGGCCTTGGATGATTGTAGAGGATCATATTGTACATTGGTAGGATATTAGCCATTGTAATAAAATTCTCTAAGTTTTCTTCTTCTTTCTTTTCTCTAGTTTTCTTTTTCTTTATTTTCTTCTTCTTCTTTCTTTCTTTTATTTCCTTCTTAGATTCTCTTTAATTTTATGTTTATGTTTACAATGCCTATGCTAGGCTAAACTTCTATTTGGTTAAGGATGATTTCAAAGCCCTAGACATGTTTTGTGATTGATTTTCAGATTCTATCTATGATTAATTTTCTATCAAAGTTGCTTATGTTCTTCTACAAGAATTGTTCATGATGTTGTCTTGATTTATTTAGGTGTACAACTAGATAGATCTTGATAATTATCTATTGCTAGTCTAGGAGTCTTGATCCGTGTAATTGTCTTGATTTCCTATTCATAAGTGGCAATTTGTGATTAATGATTATGGTCAAGTTTTCAATAATTGCAAAGTGGAACATAACCTAAGTTGAACAATCCGAGCTTATGTGTTTGTTGCTTAGATCAACCTATCTTTCTCATCATAAAGCTGCCATTAAATTGAATTTAGAGAGCTTATTCTAGGTTGTTTAATGGTTAGAGATTAAATAGAGAGCTTGTTCTATTTAACGACAAACTAAGGAAAGATTGGGAACAGAGCTTGTTGTTATCAACAGTTGTTAACTTTGATAGTTGGTTGATATTGATAGATCTGAAATTGATTCTTAATGATGTCTAGTGGTGGAGAATGAAACCTTAACCATATTTTTCATATTTGATTCTTCTTACTTACTTGTTTTCTTACTTTTCTAGTTTGCTTATTTTTAAAAGTATATTTATTTTTATTGGCTGGTTATACCGCCTAATTTGTATATTAACTTTGTTTTATTTTTATTGGCTGGTTATACCGCCTAATTTAGTATATATATTTTTATTGGCTGGTTATACCGCCTAATTTAGTATATATATTTTATTGGCTGGTTATACCGCCTTGCATCTTATTCTTATTATTTACTTTAGTTTAAATCTGGCTTCAAAAACCCCTTTTCTTTTATTGTTTTCTTTGAACGTAAGTTATAAACTAATAACTCATAGATTAAAACCCAATCCCTGAGGACTCGACCCTTGCTAATCATTATACTTACAATTGATCTTTTTAATGCAAGGTTAAATAAGATACACTCTTTTGGGTGCATCAGGGTTGATCTTTTGTTCGAACTTTTCAAAGAAATCAAACACGGCTATATCCACATGACCCAATATCTTTGGGAATATGATTAATCCGTAGACTGCTAGAGCGAAGATGTCCCTGGCTTTTTCTTTGTCGGAATAACCCAATATCAATTGTCGGAGAGTTTCCCATGGAATGCATCCATTTTTCTACTTTGTATCCACATGACTCTCAACCCATGCTGTACCCATTATTGTGATCCTATCCACTTTCTTCTTAAAACCTGAAGGTTTCACTTCCTTCAAATATACTCGATCAGGATTAGGACATTCAATACGTAACAGTGCTGAATATTGTTCAATCAGTGGAGTCATATCCTCCTTGTTAAAAGTAAAACATCTATAAGCAGGATTCCAAAACTGTACCATAGCCTGAATTAGCCCACTATTAACCCGAATCGAAATTAAGAGTGCTATATCTCCATATTTATGAGTGAAGGCTTTTTTCTCTGATACATTCCATTGATTCCAAATGTCGGCTAACCTTCGAAGATTATTTTGTCTAGAATCCACTTTGACCATTTTCGGTAATACTGACACATAATCTTTCTTCAGGCAATCACCATCCTCCCTCTGATCTTTTTTCGACCGTGCCCTGGCTACTACATGATCTTCTATCACTGAAATAACCTGACACTCCATGAAAGTCTTTTGGGTTGATGACTATCCCGAGGCCAATAAACTCCAAGTGTATGATGATGTCTATGATGCATGTCAAAGAAAAGAAAACAGAAAGAAATAGATTAGTAAAGAAATGAATTCACAAATATAACATAAAAAACAACATGCTTTTTAAAAAAAAAATGTCTCGAAAATTTTAACAGAGGTTAGACATTACGAAACCTTTGGGACAAAATAATAAATTTATTACGAGCGATATGATGTTCGTTCATCATCACCCAATTAGTAAAATCTAACATATAGAAAGATGGTAAAAGGTTGGAAATGTTCCTCCATGTGTTCTTAAACTTCGGGTATCTAACAAAAGTCCGGCATGGCTTCGCCTAGGATCGCTATATAAAGGTGAATCGGTTCTAAGGCCCCGAATTGTTCCTCACTGTCTCCTGTGAAGGCTAGTAAGACACCCCAATAAAAACAGGTTCAATTCATTAGAGTATATTTTCTTATGCCCGTACGGAGGATTATCACGAAGGCATTAGGTACTTTATACTCCGAAAGTATTTCACTATCCCTTACGGAGGATCATCACGAAGGCGTAGTTACTTTACTCCCACTTAAAAGGACGAAACCCAGGTAAAGGATTAATGTTATGCAAATGCAAATATAGTGTGTGCGGAGGAACAAAACAAACCTGTCACCACCTATTCTACACCCCTTATTCTAAATACCCCACTAAAATCAAACAATGTAAAGCATCAGTCAAGCAATCATATAAATATACACAACAAAATAACCAGAGAACAAATAATAAGATGCATGCATATGAAGATGGAAAAATTTAAAACATTTTATTATTTTCAAAATTCTCTTTATTATTTTAAAAATATAGGAATTAAAATTAAATACCAATTAAACCAACAAAATCGAGACTTAGATAACACACGACTAATTCTAGGCCTGACTCTCTAAAAAAGTCACCAGCAGAGTCGCCAAGCTGTCGCAACCTAAAAAATAACATAACAAGTCTCATCGCAAGACTTTATTATTCGGTAAGCGTGACATTAAAAAAAACGAGGAAAAGTCGACTTAATTCCTCTAGAAAAACGAAGGTGTCGATACGTGATCCCTTTCGCGGGGACCCGTTCGAGTGAGGGGGAAAGAGAAGCAGAGGAAAAGACGACTTAATTCCTCTAGATTGAAATAAAAGGTCGAGGGTATGAAAACGGCCTCGTAAAAGAGTCGCCACCAATCTTTTTTAGCTAGGTGTGATCAGCCACCCATTAAAACCGGTTTTATAAAACATTTTAAAATTAATTAAAACATTTTTAAAACCAATTTCAAGTCTGCGTTATAAACCAGAGAAATCAAAGAAGCGGGTTCGGGAGCCGGTTACGTGCGGGGAAGGATTAGCACCCCCACAACGCCCACATAAATCGGTACCTTATTAATCGTGTGTTATCTCAAGTCTCGGTAAAAAGTTGGTTTTTTAGTTAGTATTTCAAGTTAATTCCCAATTTTAAGAAAAATAATTCCATTTTTTGTTGAAAAGGATCCGAAATTTATTAATTCAAAATTTTCCTACATTCCCTGTCAAAATCGGAAAAATATAGAAAATTTTATTTTATTTGGAAAATTTTCCGAATCATTCTCATTTTTTGAAAGAAAGATATTCCTTTATTAGTAATAATTGATGATATTCCCTCCAGCAAACCCGGTAGAGAACTCATGAATTATTTTAACTCGGGAATATCTTTATTTTTACTTAAAATCATTATCTTTTTTAAAACATTTAAAAATATGAACATGAACATATATGACATAACAAAGTCTAGATAATATAATGCAACCTAAATGATATGGCATAATTTAAATGGCATAGTATATTCTAGATAAAATGAAAAATCCTAAGTGTCATGGTATATTCTAAATGAGATAAAATGATTTAAATGACATGGCAATTTTAAATGATATGGCATATTTTAAATGACATGGCATATAAATAAAATAACCTAAATGACATGGAATACGATCTAAATAACAAAAAAAATGACATGAAACATAAAATAATGCTGTCATAAAAAATGCATGAAAGCAAAAAAAAAAAAAATACATGAACATAGTATATGCTAAATAATGTGACAAAAATAAATGACTAAATAAAAAAATATGGATATCATGAAATATTCAAAATCATATGGCAAACAATATAAGATCATAAATTGTGAATCAAAATAATAATAATACCATGGAAAATATCATATCAAAAATCACACATTTAAATGAAATGCATGAACATGGAAAATGCAATGCATGGAAATGTATTTTTTCCTCTAAATAAAGAAATCCGTATATCTAAAAAGATATCCGGATACCTTAGGAAAATATGTCAAATTAGATTTTCTAAAAAAACAAAACTTTGTGATTGTGTGAAAACAATTTTGAGGAAAAACTTGAATAAAGATTAAGAACCCCTACGAAACCCTTTTGAAATGACTCTAATTTTCTAAGTTTAAAATCCCGGACTTGACCGCCATTAATCCGAGATTTATAAAATCACTTTTAAAGTTTAAAAAGGCTTAGAAACTACCCTAAGACAGTAGCTAAATCTTCTACCCAGCCCCCTCTAAATGCCTTAGCCAAATTCAACCATTATTTTCTTTTGGATTCAAATCTGCCTCTATTGTCTAGTTTTGTCACACGATTTTTTTGCCTATTTTTAAAAATTCAAATCAATCTAAAAAAAATACTGGAGACTTAGAATATGTAAAACTACACGAGAAAAAACTTGGGTTAATTTTTTGATTAAAGATGACTGCCCAGAAAAATCAGAGAAGTTCGAGTACTGGGTGAAAAGAAACTGTTTTGTCAAAACACATTTTTTGCCTTTGATAAATTCATTCAAAAATCAAAGTAAAAATTGTTGGAGATCATCCTAAAGACCTAAGGATAGTAGCTAAAACATTTAAAAAACTTGGATAAAAATTGGCTAAGTAAAAAAAATCACAAAGATAGAATAATCAATTTGACAATTCCTTAATTTTCCATAAATATGCTCAAGAGAGCATGACTTTGAGCCATTGATTGGCCTAAGTCATAAATCATGTGGCAATGACATGGAATGCATGAACATACAGCAAATGAAATGTATGAAATGCCTGGTCTAAAGGTCTAAATGGTAAAGGAAATGCATGACAATTCAAGACAACCTAAGTGCCTAGCATGAGTTTGCATGGCAATAAATGCTATCCTAACTCAATATGCATGCAATGCTTGATAATGTAAATGTGAATTGGACCTAATATGTTATTAATATGCATGAAAATGCTAATGTAACCTAAGACCTAAATAGCATAGTAATTCATGACAATATCAATGTGATTTAAGACTCAATATGCGTGGCACTACCAATATGGCCTAGACCTAAAATGTAATGAACATGCATAGCAATACTATGAACATACAATGACCAAAGAAACTAATGTCAATGTTGGAACAAACAGAAACTAATACACAATTTCAAATATGATAATGCAAAGCATGTTACCTAACCAAAATGCAAATGCATGACAGGGCAAAGGATGCATGAAGAGGCCGAATGTGGTTACATGATGCTCTAATGCAATCCTATCTAGTAAATGACACAAGTACATGACAAATCATTTTAAGATGCAATATGTCATGACATTTTCATAAGCATATGACATACTAAAATCAAAATGCACATGCTCATGGCATGGCATGGAGAAGCAAACAAGTTAAGAAGAAGGTGAAAATGCACATGCAAGGCATATCAATATTGAGTAGCCGAATGGCTATGTAACAAAATGATGGCATTTTATCATAGCATTTTCATAAGAACATGGAATACTAAAATCAAAACGTACAAGTTCATGGCATGGAGATGCAAACAAGTTAAGAAGCAAAAGGAAAATGCACATGCAAGGCATACTAAAATGGAGTACCCGAATGGCCATGTAACAAAATAAAAAAATGCAAACATGTTTATAATTTAAGACATGATACATGAAAAAAAAATGCACAACATGAGTATATGAACACAATGGAAGAATATGCAAGGGAAAGTTATTAAGCATGGAATAGAAATATATAAGTAAATATAGCATAGAGAACATATAAAAAAATTTAACATAGACATGCAAAACAAATAACAAGCAAAACTAGTAAATAAAACAAGGAAAGTTAAGCTCCATGGTTGGTATAAAATGGGCATAGCCTCTAACCTAACCATAATCACTTGGTCTTGCCAAGATCATGAAGCCTTTCCATTCCAAAAAATCAGAAAATAAACCATGCTAAATAGAAAAATTAAGGTGAGCTTCATGGTAGGTAAAAATGGGCATAGCCTCTATCCTAACCATGGTCACTTGGTCTAGCCAAGATCATGTAGCCATTTCAACCTTTTACCTTCATCTTTTGTAAAAAATCAGAACCTTAGAATACTCTAAAAAACCTTCTAAAAATCATTTTTCACAACAACATGCAAGGAAGAAAAAAAAAAGAAAACCAAGGCAAGTAAACATGCCATATTCGGCCATAGCATGAAACCATGTAAAAAAAATTGTTTTCCACCATTTTCATGAAGAAGAAGAGATGAAAACATAAGTAATCATGAAAAAACTTTATTTCTATGAAAAATATAGTAGGAAAACAAGATAGAAAATCAAGAAAACACCATGGAAAACAAGAAGAAAGCTATGCTAGAACTTGGTAGAGATGACTACCTTCAAGCTCTCTATTGAAAACCTTTTTTTTCTTTCTTCCAAAACCTTTTTCTTTGCCAAATTAGATACTGTTTCCAGCCAAAAAACTTATCAAAAAATGAAACCATCCCCCTCTTTAGCCTTGGCCGAATGGCCTCTCACCCTTGGATGGGAATTGCACTTTTTTCTCCTCCAATTCTTGGCCTTTAGATTAAGATATTCTGATGAAAACATAAAAATGTCATCTTGCCAATTGATAGCAGCCCTTAAGATGTGTACTCAGCCCTTGTAGTAACCTTAGCCCTTAGATGCAAAAGAGGACCAATCCCATGCATTCCCTTGCTTGCCCCCTTGAGTGCCTACCCTTGGATGAGTTATGCTCTTCCATTCTTGGTCATTGGATGAGGAAAACATAAAAATGACATCTTGTAGATTAAATCCAACCCTCAACATATGTACTCAGCCCTTGTAGATGGCCTAAGCCATTGGATGAAAAGAGACAATCCCAAGCACTCCATTGCTTAACTGAATGGATGCTCACCCTTGGATAAATTGTGCTCATCTTTTTTCTTCTAGTCTTGGCCATTAGATGAGGGTTCTTTCATGAAAAATAAAAATGTCATTTTGGCATTTAAACTTGGCTATTGGATGGTCCATTCAACTTTCCTACAAGGCACCTAAGCAATTGGATGAATGGGGGACCATTTGCAAGGTGTTACTGGTAGCATGTGGCTTGATAGTGACTAAGGATTAAATTGTTCAAGATTCCTTCTTCTCTTCTATGTTGGCTGACCAAGGGAAAAAAAATCCCAGTAATTCCTTCTTCTTTCATATTTTCTCAATTACACATTTGCCCTTTTTTGGTTTCTTTGGTGAAATGACCTTTTTGCCCGCCGAACCTAAATAAATAGCAAACGTACTGAAAATTCGAATTTTGCTTTTTCAACACTTCCAAAATAATAAAAAATTGAATTCTGGAAGTTTTCAAAATTTTTTGAGTCCATTTTCTATTTATTTCGGATTTATTTCTGAAATTGCCCCTTTTATGCACTCAAACTTTACCATTTTTTAAACGAGCTCCGAATCCAGATTTTTCTGCACCAATATCTTCTAAATAATTTAAAAATGTGATCTGAAAGTTTTCATAATTTTTGGAGCTCATTTGCTATTTTTCAGGATTAATCTGCTTGAATTACTACATAGGGGACTCGTGATTTGGCCATTTTATAAACGAACTCCGAATCAAGATTTTATTTTTCCAATCTCTTCCAAATAATTTAAAAATGAGATTTACAAATTTTCAGAATTTTTGGAGTACATTTGCTATTTTTTCGGGATTTATCCTGTTGAATTTCTACATAGTGGGCCCGGTATTTGGCCATTTTGCAAACAAACTCCGAATCGAGATTTTCTTTCGCCAATCTCTTAAAAATGATTTAAGAATGAGATTTGCAAATTTTAAGTATTTTTGGAGTTCATTTGCTATTTTTCCCAAATTTTCCAATTTTGCTTTTTCGCCTCCGAAACCCGGTTTTGCTCAAAACAAGTCCGATTTTCAGATTTTCTTCAAACTGACCCTTGGGCTATCCTTTTTAAATCATTGTTCATCAATTAAGGGCTTTAGTCCTACCGAATCGAGCCATTTCTATAATTCTTTCAAATTTCATCGAAATCTACCAAAAACCCTAAGTCTCGATTTTCTTTCGATTTGACTTTTCTATTAGTTTTTCTTCCAAGTAGCTTCTCCATTACCCGTAGTCAGTTCTTATCTTTAATTTGTGACCTTCAATTTCGACCAATTTGATCGTTTAAGCACTTTTCCCCAAATTTCCCGAACTAGGATTTCCTTTTTACTGAATCTCCGTAACCCAACTTCCGAACTCCATATCTTTCAATATAAACCTCGAATTATCAAAATTATTTTACCGTTTTTCAATTGAATCTCAAATCTTGATTTTGAAAGTGAGTTGATTTTTTTAGTAGTTGACTTTTTTGGGGTTGACATTTTTTGGGGTTGACTTTTTTGAGTTTGACTTTTTCTGTCTGCTTTCTTAGACTAAGCCTCATAGTACCACTGCAGAATGAGAAAGGCCTTTTAGCATCCTGAAACATCAATTTAGGAAGAAAATGTATATGATTTAGGGGTCCGGACAAAATTAGGTGTCTACAATCATTATAGAATATTCATAGCAAAAATTATATATCATAGAATATGCATGAACATGGAAAATGCAATGCATGAAAGTGTATTTTTTTCTTTAAATAAGGACATCCGTATACCTAAAAAGATATCCAACTACCTTAGGAAAAGACTTAAATCAGATTTTCTAAATCAAAGAAACTTTGTGATTCGATTGAAAAAACAATTTAAAATTTTTTTGGATGAAAATACGTCATGGTCGAACCACCCATTAAAAAAGGCTCTATTTTCAAAAATTTGAAAACCCTGGTTGACTATCCTTGACCCAACTTTTATTAAACCTAATTTTATGATTAAAATGATTTAGAAATTAACCTAAGACAGTAGCTAATTTCCTAAATCAACCCCCTCTTAATGCCTTAAACAAAACAAAAAATTATCAATTCTCAAAAACAAATCTGACTTCTTTGACCAGTTTTAAAATGTGATTTTTTTACCCTTTTAAAAAAATTCAAAAAAAACTAAAAAAATATGGGAGACTTATAACATGTCGACCTCTATGGAAAAAAAATCAGCTTAATTTTTTGACCAAGGGAACTATGACCGAATTCACCAAAACAGAAAGTTATCAATTCTACAAAAAACATCTCTGACTCTAACAAGCAGCATTGAAAACCTATTTTTTTCCCTTTTAGAAATTTTCAAAAAAATCATTAAACATTAAGGTAGACCTAGGACATGTTTATCTGCATGAAGAAAAACCAGCTTAATTTTTGAAGCGTGGGAACCAAGACCGAAATTTTATCAAAGTCAGAACAGTAAGTTAAAAACTGCTTTGTCAAAATCCATTTTTCCAACCATGATAGATAAAAAAGCTAAAAATCATGAAAAAAATATCATGGCATCCCTCAAATGACTACTGGATGTAGTTAAAAAATCAATTTATTTTGACAAAGGATGAGCAGTAAAAAAAAAATGACAAAGTTAGAATACCCAATCTAGACTATTAATTTTCCACAAGCATGCTCAAGAGAGCTTGGCTTTGAGCCATTGATTGGCTTAAGTCAAGAAATCAAGTGGGCATGAAATGAAATGCATGAACAAACAGCAAGTTAAATGCATGGCACATGCATGACGTAATGCCTAAATGATATAAAAAATATGCATGGCAATAAGATATCCTGATGCCTAAAATGACATGTGAAATGTGCATGGCATACAAAGATGACCTAATGCCTAACATGACATGAAAATGTATGTGGCATAAATGATGACCTAATGCCTAATATGACATAGAAGTATGCATGGGAATATAATATGACCTAAGACCTAATATAACATAGGAAATATGCATGGCATAAAATGACATAAGAAATATGCATCGCATAAAAGATGTGATAATACCTAATATAACATGAAAATATGCATGGCATACAAAGATGACCTAGTAGCCTAAAATGACATAAGAAATATGTGCAAAAATATGGCAAAGAAAAAAACAAACACATGGCATGGTGATGTAAAGCATGAATGGAAGCATGGTAGCCATATAATCATGATGAAAATGCAAATACACAAGGCAAGAATGAAGCATGGCAACCGAATGGACAATTTTGAAAATGTTAGAATATGGCATGGCAATAACACAAACATATGGTATGGCAAATATGCAAAACACGAATGAAAGCATGGTAGCCAAATAATCATAATGAAAATGCAAAGATATGGCTAATACACAAACATATGGCATGGTAATAATGCAAAGCATGAATAACTTGATATAATAAAAACAGAAAACTAAAGTTAGTAAATAAAGAAAGTAGACATAAAAATAAATGATAAAAACAGAAAAATAAGAGTAAGTAAAGAAAATAGAAATGAGCTCCATATTTTGATTATTGTAGAAAGCTAAATCATTAAAACAAACTAACCTACCACAACCAACATAGGAATAAAATCAAACCAAGATAATCATACTCAAGGAAGCATTCGAACAACTTAGAAAAATGTAGTGAAAAAATGTTTTTGATATTTTTTTATGAAAACGAAAGATAGGAACCTTAAAAGAAAGCTTTAAAAACCTTTATTTCATGAGAAAAGAACAAGAAATCACATGGAAAATAAGCAAATCAGCATGGAAAAAGAAAGAAAAATGCAAAAGATTGGTGCCAAAAGGCTACCTTTCAAAGCTATCTTTCAAGCTTGCTTCTCTTCAAAAATTTTCTTTGATTTCTAACACTCTAGCTATTGCTCATACATGAAATCATCAACCAAAAAACCTCCCAAAAAATGAAAACCCCCTTTATTTATAGGCTAGCCAAATGGCCTTGATGTTGTAATAGTGTTGTCATCTTTTTTCCTATCTAGCAAGATCCAAAGGTTACTAATAAAATATGATAAAAATGTGAATTTGTAACCATAGGATTAAGTGATTAAGCCCTAACCATAACCAACTGTCCAAAAATCCTATCCATAATGTGCTAATCTTTTCTCTTCATCACCTTGGCCACTTGACATGATCACAAGGGCTCAATCAAATAAAAATGTCACCTTGCTCTCCAATTTTGGCCCTTGGATGAGAGAATCAGCCATTACTTCCCTTCTTCATGGGCTGGCCGAATGGCCTTGAAGTTTTCAGCATCTTCTCTATTTTTGTAAATTGCAAAAATGGCCCTTTTCATTTTCTTCGATAAAATTGCATTTTAGCCCCTTAACTTAATTAAATTGGAAACAGACCCCAAATCTAGATTTTATTTTTCCAATCATTCCAAATAAGTATAAAACTCAGTTCTGAAAGTTTTCCTAATTTTTTGAGCTTGTTTCCTATTTTTCCCAGAATTTTCTTTAAAAGTTTCAGTTTGGTGCCTCCCAAATTTAGCCTTTTTCAATTGAGCTCTAATTCCAGATTTTTCTTCACCAATACCTTCCAAATAATAAAAAAAAAATGAGATTTGGAAGTTTTCATAATTTTTCAAGCTCGTTTCCTAATTTTCCCGATTTTTTTTTGGAATTTCGGACTAGTACGCCCAAACTTTGTCATTTTTCATTTGAGATTCGATTCCTGATTTTTCTTCACCAATCTCTTCCAAATGACATAAAATTGAAATCTGGAGGTTTTCGTGATTTTTCGAGCTTATTTCCTATTTTCTCGGATTTTCCAAGATTACCCTTTAACCCCCGAAACCTCGATTTTACTCAAAACAAGTTCGATTTCCAGATTTTCTTTTTCCATTGCCTTTGTTACATATTGAATTGGATTTGGTTTGAAAACACCCAATTTTCATGATCAAATTCCCCTCCGATTTGATCTTTCCTTTTTCTAATATTAGAAATTTTCTCGTTTTTTCGTTTTTCCTCCAATCGGCTATTTTCTTGGAATTACTTCAAACTGAGCCTTGGGCTATCTTTGTTTACTCACTCTTCATCAATTAGGGGCTTCAAGTTTACCGAATCGGGCCATCTCTGCTGTTTTCCCTAATTTTGCAAAATTCACCAAAAACCCTAATTTTCGGTTTTCCTTCCAAATTGACTCTTCCTTTGGTTCTGCTTCCAACTGGCCCTTCCAATACCGTAGTCATTGATTATATTCCATTTGGAACCTCCAATTTCGACCAATTTGATTGTTTAAGCACTTTTCCCTAAATTTATCGAATTAGGGTTTTCTTTTCACTGAATTTTTATAACCCATCTTCCGAACTCCATATCTTTCGTTGTAAACCTCGGATTATCAAAATTCTTTCACCATTGTTCAATTAAACTTTGAATCTTGGTTTTGAATGAGGGTCAACATTTTTCAGTGGTTGACTTTTTGATGTTGACTTTTCTCGAGTTGATCTTTTTCCTAATTGAATTTTCATGCTGACCTCCTAAACAAAGTCTTGGAGTACCATCTACAGGATGAGAAGAGATTTTTTGCATTCTAAAAAAGCACAAGAAGGAATTTACCAGACTTAGGGGCTCGGACAAAATTAGGTGTCTACATATCATATGAGAGAATTATTTTCGAAGCTTTGCCGGGTTTGCTGGGAAGAATGGTAATATTTTTTGACATATTCTATTCATGTGATTCCCCACATGAATAATACATAATGATCTGTGCATGTGATTACGAATATTTTATGATGATGTTATTTTGTGATTTTGCCATGTCATCTATTTACATGTCATTCATTCATGTGCCATATCATTTAGATTATGTCATGTCATTCTCATGCTATGTCATTCATATGTCATTCATTCACATGCCATATCACTTATATTATGTCATGTCATTCTCATGCTATGTCATTCATATGTCATGTAATCCATTCACATGCCATGTCATTATTTAGTATGCCATGTCATTCGGCCTTGCCATATCACTTAGATTATGTTATGACATTCATTCTTATGCCATGTCATTTCATTTATATGCCATGTCATGTTCATGCCATGTCATTTTGTTTGCCATGTTGATTTCATTCACATGGCATTCATTCTTATGCCATGCCATTCATATGCCATGTCATTTTGTTTCCCTTGTCATTTCATTCACATGACATTCATTCTCACGCCATGTCATTCATATGCCATGCCATTTTGTTTTCCATGTCGATTTCATTCACATGATGACATTCATTCTTATGCCATGTCATTCATATGCCATGTCATTTTGCATACTATGTTGATTTCATTCACATGACATTCATTTTTATGCCAAGTTATTTTGTTTGCCATGTCAATCTCAATCACATGACATTCATTCTTATGTCATGTCATTCATATGCCATGTCATTTTGTTTGCCATGTCGATTTAATTCACATGACACTCATCCTTATGCCATGTCATTTTGTTTGCCATGTCGATTTCATTCACATGACATTCATTCTTATGCCATGTCATTCATATGCCATGTCATTTTGTTTTTCATGTCGATTTCATTCACATGACACTCATCCTTATGCCATGTCAATTTGTTTGCCATGTCGATTTCATTCACATGACATTCATTCTTATCCCATGTCATTCATATGCCACGTCATTTTGTTTGCCATGTCGATTTCATTCACATGACATTCATCCTTATGCCATGTCATTTTGATGGCCATGTCGATTTCATTCACATGACATTCATTCTTATGCCATGTCATTCATATGCCATGTCGATTTCATTCACATGACATTCATCCTTATGCCATGTCATTCATATGTCATGTCATTTTGTTTGCCATTTCGATTTCAGTCACATGACTTTCATTCTTATGCCATGTCATTTTTGTTTGCCATGTCGATTTCATTCACATGACATTTATTCTTATGCCATGTCATTTTGTTTGCCATGTCGATTTCATTCACATGACATTCATCCTTATGCCATGTCATTTTGTTTGCCATGTCATTTTGTTTGCCATGTCGATTTTATTTACATGACATTCATTCTCATGCCATGTCATTTATATGCCATGTCATTCATTTAGCATATCATTTTCACGCCACGACATTCTTCTCATGCCATGTCATTCGTTCCATGTCATCTTGTCATGCCATGTCATTTAGTTCGCCAAGCTTATGTTTGCCATGACGATTTCGTTCTCATGACATTCATTTCTTTATGCCATGTCATTTAAACTTTCGCCATGTCTAGCATGTCATAATTTCTTATACCAAGCCATAATAAAATGCTTACCATGCCATGAATACGCATGCTCATTTAATTTTTATCTAGGCTACATTTTTGCATACTCATGGTTGTTCCCAATAATTTTTCAAATACATGGAAAATAAATAATATTTTTTATAAATCAAGATTATTCCCAAGTTAAAATAATTCATGAATTCTTTGCCGGGTCCGCCGGGGAGTATATCACTAATTATCATTAACAACGGAATATCTTTTTAAAAAACGAGGATGATTCGAAAAATTTCAAAACCAAGGAAAAATTCCATGCTTTGCTGAGTTTGTTGAAAAATATGGAAAATTTTATATTAATAAATTCAGGATCATTTTCAAAATAAAATATGAATTTTTAAGGGAATTATTTACAAACACCAATTTTAAAACCGACTGTTCACCTAGACTCGAGATAACACATGACTAATAAGGTATCATTTTATACGGGCGTTGTTGGGGTGCTAATCTTTCCCCACACATGACCGACTCCCGAACCCGCATTTCTTTTCTTTAGTTCAAAGCGCAGACTTCAAAACTGGTTTTAAAAATGTTTTAATTAAATTTAACATGTTTTATAAAAACTATTTTTAATAGGTGTCCGATCACACCTAGCCAAAAAAGATTGGTGGTGACTCAATTTCCTTTTCCAAGGTTGTTCTCAAAACCTTCCAATTTTAACTTAAGAGGATTTAAGTCGTCTTTTCCTCTGCCTGTTTTTCCCCCTCACTCGAACGGGTCCTCCCCCCCGAGGGTCACGTATCAACAGCTTGGCGACTCCACTGGGATCAATTAGAGAGTCAGGCCTAGAGTTAGTCGCGTGTTATCGGAAGTCTCAGTTTTGTCGGTTTTGGTTGGTTTTTACTTTTAATTCCCTTTTTTCTAATAAGGAAAATTTTGAAAACGACCAAATATTTTAAAATATGTCCATTCTCATGTGCATGCATATCTTTACTATTCTCTGTTTATTCAGCTTTAATTGTCATTATTATTCTTTGTTTAACTAATGTTTTGCATTGTTTAATTTTGTCTTTATTAAATTGCTCGGGTGTTAGAATAAGGGTGTCAATATGTGATCCTTGTCGCGGACGAGGACCCGCTTGGGTGAGGGGGAAAAACAGGAGGAGGAAAAGACGACTTAATTCCTCTTGAAATAAAAGGTTGAGGCTGTGAAAATGACCTCGAAAAAGAAATGGAGTCGCCACCAATCTTTTTTGGCTAGGTGTGATCGGCTACATATTAAAACTGGTTTTTATGAAACATTTTTACAACCAATGTCATAGTCTGTGCTTTGAACCAGAGAAAAACAAGTGCGGGTTCGGGAGTCGATTACGTGCAAGGAAGGATTAGCACCCCCACAACGCCCGTATAAAACAGTACCTTATTAGTCATGTGTTATCTTGAGTCTCGGTGAAAAGTTGGTTTTAAAATTGGTGTGTGTATATAATTCCCTTAAAAATTCGTATTTTATTTTGAATGATTCGAAATTTACTAGCATAAAATTTCCCATATTTTTTGACAAACTTGGCAAAATATGGAATTTTTCTTTGATTTTGAAATTCTCCGAATCATCCTTGTTTTTTTTTTTTTTAAAAAAAAGATATTCCTTTGTTAATGATAATTGATGATATCCTCCCCGACAGACCCAGCAGAGAATTCTTGAATTATTTTAACTCGGGAATAATCTTGATTTATAAAAAGTTATTATTTATTTTCCATGTATTTGAAAATTTATTCAGAATAACCATGAGTATGCAAAAATGTTGCTAAGATAAAAATTAAATGAGCATGCACATTTATCATGGCATGACAAACATTTAATTATGACATGGTAAAAGAAATTCTGACATGCATGAGGATGAATGTCATGGCATGAGAATGATGTGGCAAAAGAATGACATGGCATATAAATGACACGACATAAGCATGAATGTCATGTGAATGAAATCGACATGGCAAATAAAAATAACATGGCATATGAATGACGTGGCATAAGAATGGATATCATGTGAATGAAATCGACATGGTAAACAAAATGACATGGCATAAGAATGAATAACATGTGAATGAAATCGGCATGGTAAACAAAATGACATGGCATAAGAATGAATGTCGTGTGAGTGAAATCGACATGGCATACAAAATGACATGGCATATGAATGAATGTCATGTGAATGAAATCGACATGGCATGCAAAATGACATGGCATATGAATGACATGGCATAAGAATGAATGTCATGTGAATGAAATCGACATGGCATACAAAATGACATGGCATATACATGACATGGCGTCAGAATGCATATCATGTATTTGAAATCAACATGGTAAACAAAATGACATGGCATGTGAATGACATAGCATAAGAATGAATGTCATGTGAATGAAATCGACATGGCATACCAAATGACATGGCATACGAGTGGCATGACATAAGAATGAAATGTCATGTGAATGAAATCGACATGGCATGCAAAATGAAATGGTATATAAAAAGACATGGCATAAAGATTAATATCATGTGAATGAAATCGACATGGCATACAAAATGACATGGCATAAGAATGAATATCGTGTTAATGAAATCGACATGGCATACAAAATGACATGGCATATAAATGACATGGCATAAGAATAAATGTCATGTGAATGAAATCGACATGGCAAACAAAATGACATGGCATAAGAATGAATGTCATGTGAATAGCATCGACATGGCATACAAAATGACATAGCATGATAATGAATTTATTTGAGAATGACTCGGAATTTATTAATACTAAAATCTTTTCATGTTCCCCGGCCAACCCAGCAAAACATAGAAAATTTTATTTATTTTGAAATTCTCTAAATCACCTTTATTTTAGAAAAGGGTATTCCTTTGTTAATAACAATTAATGATATCCTCCCCGACAGACCCAGCAGAGAAAATCATGAATTATTTAAACTTGGGAATATTGGCTTATGTATTGAAATGTTATTAATATGCAAATTGACATTAAGGCATGCATGATTACCAAAACATGATAAGCATTTTATTGTGATATGAAGGTGAGATAATGACATGGAAAATGACATGCTATGGAATTGAATGTTATGGCATGAAAATAAATTGACATGAATGAAATGTCATGGTGGCCGAATGGCATAACATGCTTAATCATGGTGTGAAATGAGCTCAAACACTAAATGACATGGCCAATGACATGCTATATGAATGTTATGGAATAAAGGACATAGATCATGAATAAAATGTCATGGTGGCCGAATGGCATGTAGACGGCACATAAATGACCAAAATGCATGGAGATGGCATATGAATGGCCAAATGCATGGTGATGGTATGCAAATGGCCGAATGACATGAAACAATGACATGGCATGAATGACATGGCATAGGTGACATGGCATGAAAAGAACCTAAACTCTAAATGACATGGCAAGACATGTTATATGAATAAAATGGCATAGGTGACATGGCATAAGATGATGACATGGCATGAAAAGAACATAGACTCTAAATGATATGGAAAATGAAATGGCATGAAAATGACATAACCACTAGAATGGCATGGACATGGTCGAAAATGACCTAGACTCTAAATAACATGGAAAATATCATAAAAATGACTTAACCACTAAAATGACATAAACATGGCCGAAAATGACCTATTCTATAATGACATGGAAAATGACATGGCAAATGACATGTTATATGGATGACATGGAATAGGTGACATAGCATAAAATGATGACATGGCATGAAAATAACCTAAACTTTATATGACATGGATAATGACATAGCAAATGACATGTTATATGGATGGCATGGCATGAAAATGACATAACCACTAGAATGACATGGACATAGCCGAAAATGACCTATTCTAAGATGACATGGCTACATGACCTAAGATGCATGACATAGCTACATGACCTAAGATGCATGACATAATCAAATATGATGCAAGGTATGGCATAAACCAAAAATACATGGGCTGGCCGAAAATGATTTAAGGCATGTCATAAACACAAAATGCAAAATGATATAGCTACATGACCTAAGATTTATAACATAACCAAATATGGGTTTAAGTACCCACATAGTCCCTGTACTATAATGAAAAGAGTAAAATAGTCCCTGTATTGTAAAAGTGAGTAATTTAGTACCTTTACAATTGAAATAGGTGCAAATAAGTAAAATTGTTAATGGTTTTAATGAAAAACCGTAAAAATGCTGATTTGGACTCATAAAATCTAACAGATTTTGAAATATTTCAAGTCATATTTTATTCCAAGTCATTAATTCTGTTAGATTTTAGGAGTCCACATCAGCATTTTAACGGTTTTTCATTAACATTGTTATCAATTTTACTTATTTGCACCTATTTCAATTGTATAAGGACTAAATTACTCACTTTTACAATACAGGGACTAATTTACTCTTTTCAAAATAGTACAGGGACTATGTGGGTACTTAAACCCCAAATATGATGAAAGGGCATGGCATGAACCAAAAATACATGGGCTGACCGAATGGTGTAGGAAGCTAACATGACTTGAAAATGATACAAAAACTAATAAGGCATGAAGATAATGCAAAGGAACATGACCAAAGATGCATAGACAAGCATGGAAGTAATAAAAAATAAGCAAACAAAGAATAAGAAAAGTGAGCTCCATGGTTGGTACAATGGACATAGCCCCCCAACCATTATCACTTGATTTTCATCAAGATAATGAAGCCTTTCCAACTCAAAAATCAAAAAATAGATTAAGCAAACTAAGAAAAATGGAGGTGAGCTCCAAGGTTGGTACAATAGACATAGTCCCCCTAACCATGATCACTTGATTTTTATCAAGATCATGAAGCCTTTCAACCTTTCTTATTTCATTTATTTTTCTTTAAAAAAAAAACCTAAAAGAAATATAAATCTTCCACAATCATGTTTCCCACATCAAACATGCAAACCAAAAATCAAGGCAAGCAACAAGCATACATTCGGCTATAGTGAAAAGCTTGTAAGCATTGTTTTCTTTTAACTTTTATTTTATTTTATTTATGAAAAGGATAAGATGAAAGCTTAAAAAATCATTTCAAAACTTTTATTTTCACAAGAAAACAAGTAGAAATCACTGGAAACAAAGAACAAAACATGAGAAAGAAGAAGAAATAGTGCAAGAGCAAAAGAGGAATGGCTACCTTCTTAGCTTTCCTTGGTTAACTCTCTCTTCCTTTCTTTAAAATTTCTTTTTTCTCTCTTGTTTAGCTAATGCCTCCCTTCAAAAATGACTAGCCAACTTAATAAATAAAACCCTTCCCCTCTCATTCATGCCCTTGGCCGAATAGCCTCTCCACCAATGGATAAGGATGTGCTCATCTTTTTTTAAACAATCTAAGCCATTGGATGAGGATATTTTCATGACAATAAAAATGACATCTTGTAATTCGATCTTGGCCATTGAAGGATGTACTCATCTTTTTACAAAGCACTTAGGCTATTGGATGAGCAAAGACACTTGCAAGACAATAAAAATGACATCTTGCCATTTGATAGTGACCATTGGATAAAATTGATCAAATATCCATCCTTCTCCCATGAGCTAGCCGGCCAAGGGCCTGGGATATTCCAGAAATTCCTTCATTTTTTAATTTTGCAAATAGGCCCTTTTCAGTTTCTTCGGCAAAAGTACCTCTTAGCCCCCAATCTTAATTTACAGACCCCAATTTCAGATTTGTCTTCTCCAACTCATCCCATCTAATATAAAACTTGGTTCTAGAGATTTTCATATTTTTCTGAGCTCATTCTCTATTTCTCTCGAATTTTTCTCTAAAGTTTCAGTTTAGTGCCTCCCAAATTTAGCCCTTTTCATTTGAGCTCCAATTCCAGATTTTTCTTTACTAATCTCTTTTAAAAATTAGAAAACTCATATTTCGAAGTTTTCATAATTTTCTGAGCTCGTTTCCTATTTTTCCAGGAATTTTCTTTTGGATTTTTCGGGTTAGTGCACCCGAACTTTGCCATTTTTCATTTGAGCTCTGATTCCAGATTTTCTTTCTCCAATACCTTCCATAAATTATAAAATTGAGATCTGAAAGTTTTCATATTTTTTTCGAGCTCGTTTCCTATTTTTCCTGAAATTTTCTCTTCGAATTTTGAGTTAGTGCACCCGAACTTTGCCCTTTTTCTTTTGAAGTCCGATTCTGGACTTTCTTTCTCCAATCTCTTCCAAAAAATATAAAACTCAGATAGGGAAGTTTTTATAATTTTTCGAGCTCATTTGCTATATTTTTCGAAATTTTCTTTGGAATTTTTTGGGTTAGTGCACCCGAATTTCGCATTTTTCTTTTGAGCTCCGATTATGAATTTTATTTCTCCAATCTCTTCCAAAAAATATAAAACTCAGATCTGAAAGTTTTTAATAATTTTTCGAGCTTATTTGCTATTTTTTCCAAAATTTTCTTTGGGATTTTTTCGGGTTAGTACATCCGAACTTTGCTTTTTCCGTTTGAGCTTCTCTTCTGGATTTTTCTTCACTGATCCTTTCCATACGATATAAAATTCAAATTTGAAAGTTTTCATAATTTTCTGAGCTCAGGACCTATTTCTCTTGGATTTTCCAATATTGCCCTTTAACCTTCGAAACCTCGATTTTATTCAAAATGGGTCCGATTTTTGGATTTTCTTTTTCCACTGCCTTGGTTATATATTGAATTTGAGTTAGTCTGAAAATGCCCAATTTTTACAATCAAATTCTCCTTCGATTTAGTTTTCCCTTTTTAATACCGAGAATTTTCTCATTTTTCTATTTTTTTCTCTAACAGGCTCTTCCTTGGGATCCACTTCAAACTGGGTTTTGGGCTTTTTTTTATTCATTCTTTATCAACTGGGGGCTTCAATTTCACCGAATCGAGACATCTCTATAGTTTTCCCCAAATTTTTCGGATTAGGTCTTCCCCTATACTGAATTTTCGCAACCCCTCTTTCGAACTCTATATCTTTCGTTATAGACCTTGGATTTTCAAAATTCTTTCTCCATTGTTCAATTCAACTTCGAATCTTGATTTTGACTGAGAGTTGACTTTTTTAGTGGTTGACTTTTTGGGGTTTACTTTTTTGGTTTTTACTTTTTTCACGGTGACTTTTTATGCTGGCCTTTGAAACAAAGTCTTGGGGACCCATCTATGGAATGGTGGAAGTCTCTTTGCGTTTTGGGAAGTTGAAAAAGAGAATCTGCCTAGTTTAGGGGGTGATAACTCGTATAATTATATAGTTTTTAGTTATGTTTTATTATTGTTTTGTGTCAAATACGAGTTATTATTGTTTAGTCTAATTATGTTTATGATCTTTTATATTTTTATGTAATTTGGTGTTTTTCACAAGTTTATTTGAGTGATTTCAGATTACTAGAATTAAGGGCAAATCCAGTTCAGTTCCAGTTCCGACACCGTTTACCATATCAGCTATATCTCGAGTTTCACTGAAGCAATAAGGCTGAAATTTGTAGCCGTGCAAAGCTAAGAGGCATATCTATCTTTTTCATGTTTTACACTTCTTGAAACGGAGTCGTTTTCCCTAGTGAAATCGACCATCAAGTTGGCTGATGTGCAATGACGTCTGTGCTGACCTGTTTTCGTATTTTGCCCATATCTTCTTATCCACATGAGCAAATGATCTGATTCCAACGGATATGGATCCGTAACGGATAGGGGTATATTTTTCTAGAAGACCATTTGATCAGATCGAGCCTCCAACATTGACAAAATCGACCATCAAGCTGGCTGATCAGAATTGTCATACAATATGACGAAAATTGTTAGAAAAATGCACCCACCTATTATACCTACCTTTGAAATTTGTAAAGCTTGTCTCTTGTCATTTAGCCCTCCAAAATGTGTATAAATAGAGGGCCTTGGATGAGTATTGGGATACATTATACATTTGGAGGATATTAGCCATTGTAATAAAATTCTCTAAGTTTTCTTCTTCTTTCCTTTCTCTACTTTTCTTTTTCTTTGTTTACTTATGCTTCTTACATTTCTTTTCATTTTTAGTATGTGTTGCTAATCATATTGTTGAGGTGATGAGGTGAAGCTCTTGGTAAATGCTAAGGTTAGTCTCTTAAACATGAGCTAAAATGAATCATCATTTATAAACTCTAGTATAGATAATATTTTCTTTTGGTTTAAAATCATACTTGCAAAGTAGAGATCTTGATTCATTATTGACAATGAAAATGGCACAGTAAATGCTTGGTTTCATAACCTTGATTTGTTGTAGACATATACCTTGGCATAAGGAATGCTTGGACTCTTTTTATGAGTTTTGAGGACACCAAATGAACATAATATCATATGCTATGGACGTTGGACAATTTGGACTGAATTGCTAAACCTTCCGATTGGAACCTCCCTTATGTGTGGATTTCAATTGTGTAATAAAACAAGATTAATCTTAGCATAACACCAAGAGTGGATTCTCTAACCTCAACATCCTTTCTTATTGTTTTTTATATCTTGTTTAATTGCTTTTATGTTATTTTGTTTATTTTGTTCTCTAATATCTTGTTTACTTTCTTTGTTATTGATTCCCTAATATCTTGTTTATTTTCTTTTTCATATATATTTATAAACTTATACTTACTAGTACGCTTCCCTGTGGTTCGACCTCGGACACCCGAGAATTTATTACTTGAACATAACCTGCACTTGGGTTTACAACTCTTAATTGAGTCTCCATCAAGTTTTTGGCGCCGTTGCCGGGGAGGCAATACTAAGTATATAAGTTTATAAGTATATTTATTTTTATTGGCTGGTTATACCGCCTAATTTTCTATATATTTATATTTATATTGTATATTAACTTTGTTTTATTTTTATTGGCTGGTTATACCGCCTAATCTGTATATTAACTTTGTTTTATGCTTGTTTGGCGACGTGATTTTAGATCTCGTCGTTTAGTTAGATTTTATTGTGAAACTTTTTCAGGTAATCTTTCTAATACAACTCCTACCATGGCTGACAATGAAAGTGTTCATGCTGAAGATGAGAACAGACAAGTACGCACCATGCGTGACTACTTGCAACCAACTCGAAGCTCATCACCCTCTTGTTTTATTTTTCCTCTCAATGCAAACAACTTTCGTTTTAAACCAGGTATGATAGCTTTGCTTCCAAATTTCCATGGGTTAGAATCGGAAAGTGCCTACTCGTTTCTAAAAGACTTCGAAGATGTATGTGTCACCTTTAATGACCAACAATGTACAAATGAAATTGTCAAGCTAAAATTATTTCCTTTTTCTTTAAAAGATAAAGCAAAAATTTGGCTTCATAATTTAAAACCAAGGTCAATTGGCACATGGCAAGAATTACAAACTGAGTTTCTAAAGAAATTTTTCCCAGCACATAAAACTACTGCTTTGAAAAGACAGATTCAAAATTTCAATCAAAATCAAAATGAAGCATTTTTTCAGTGCTGGGAGCGTTTTAAAGATTTGTTAAGTTCTTGTCCACATCATGGTTTTGAAAAATGGCGTCTTATTAGTTTCTTTTATGAAAGTTTAACTCCCGAAACTAAACAATTTGTTGAAACAATGTGTAACGGTGAGTTTCTAGAAAAAGAACCTGAAGAAGCCTTTGACTACCTAGACCATTTGGCAGATAACTCTCAAGCCTGGCACACAGATAATTCCTCTGAAAGTTCCAATAGATCTAATCTTGTTTCTAACAGAGGTAAATATCATTTTAGTCAAGAAGATGAGATAAAAGCTAAAGTAGCTAATTTGGCTAGAAAGATTGAAGCCATGGAACTTAGAGAAGTAAAAGAAGTCAAAACGGTTAAAAATGAAGAAAGTTGTGGAATTTATGAAATCATGGGACACCCCACTTCTGAATGTCCAAACATTCCCATTCTTAAAGAAGCGTTGCATGATCAAGTAAATTCCATAAACACATTTAAAAAGCCTTTTCCTTCTCCTTACTCTGAAACGTATAACCATGAATGGAGAAATAATCCCAACTTCAGTTGGCGGAATAATAATCATGTTCAGGTACCACAATCTCAAAAGCCGGGCAACACTTTTTCCTATCAACCTTCACGTGTACAAACCTTGGAAGAGACATTGCAAGCATTCATGCAAACACAAGCAAATGTGAATAACCAAACTTCACAGGACATCAATGAGATCAAAAACACCTTGTCCACATTGACAGCTTCATTACGCACTCAAGAAAAAGGTAAGTTTCCTGCTCAACCTCAGCCTAACCCTTCTACTCAATGTCTTGTTTCTTGCTCCAATGAAACTCAACAGGAAAATGCCAGTTCTATCACAACTCTTCGAAGTGGAAAGGCAATTGACAAAAACATTCCATCAAAAGACCAAGATCCTCCTTCCCCTCCGAAAAGTAACGGTAAGGATGATGGTAAGTCTGAACTTCTTGAAAATTTGGACAAAGAAAAAGGTATGCATCCTGCTCCTTTTCCTCAAAGGTTGCAAACAATAAAGAATTTGAATCAAAATGCAGAAATTTATGAACTTTTCAAACAAGTTAAGATTAACATTCCTTTATTGGATGCAATCAAACAAGTTCCATCTTATGCTAAATTTTTGAAGGACATGTGCACAGTTAAAAGGAAACATAATGTACAAAAGAAAGCATTTCTGACGGAAAGTGTGAGCTCAATCATTCAGCACCTTACTCCACCAAAATTCAAAGATCCTGGATGTCCAACAATCTCATGCATCATTGGAAACACTAGAATAGAACGTGCATTGCTTGATCTTGGTGCTAGTGTTAATCTTTTGCCTTTTTCTGTTTATCAACAATTAGGTTTAGGTGAACTCAAGGAAACACCTGTTACACTTCAACTAGCTGATCGTTCTGTAAAAATTCCTCGAGGGATAGTTGAAGATGTTTTGGTTCAAATTGATAATTTTTACTTCCCTGTTGATTTTATTGTTTTGGACACACATCCTGTTTCAAATCCAAATGTTCAAATTCCTGTTATATTAGGCCGTCCATTTCTTGCAACTTCTAATGCTCTGATAAATTGCAGGAATGGTAATTTGAACATTTCTTTTGGAAATATGACTTTAGAATTAAATGTGTTCAACATTTGCAAGCAACCTGGTGATGATTCAGAAGTACATGAAGTGGATTTCATTGAAGAACTTGTTCATGAACATCTCACCACTACCACATTCCATGATCCTTTAGAAGCTTATTTAATTGAATGTGAGTTTGATAATGCTTCAGAAATTTCACACACTGATTCTTTGTTAAATTCTTTTCAGGTTAAGCATTGTTGGAAACAAAAGTTTGAGGAACTTCCATCACTCACAAATGTCACTGTACCATCAACTATTGAACCACCCAAGCTGGATTTAAAACCATTGCCATCCGAGCTAAAATATTCCTTTTTGGGTGAGAATGAAACTTTTCCAGTCATAAATGAACTTGAGGAACTCAGAAATGATGCATATGAGAATTCTAAAATTCATAAAGAAAGAACTAAAGCCTTTCATGACAAGTTAATTTCAAGAAAAACATTTGATGTTGGGCAAAAAGTTCTACTTTATAATTCTAGACTTCACATATTTCCTGGTAAGTTGAGATCAAGATGGACTGGCCCATTTGTGGTTAAGCATGTGTATCATTATGGAGCAGTTGACATGGAGAATCCTCAAAATGGTAACGTATTCAAGGTAAATGGACAAAGACTCAAACTCTTTTTGGAAAATCATGTTACTCAAGAAGAGGTTGTTTTTCTTTCTGATCCTTGTTTTGAAAATAACTAGATGTAAATATAATTTTTACTAATCTTCAAAAAAAAAAAAAAAAATTCATTTTTTTCCCGGTTAAATGGCGGATAACGGTACTCCGTGATTATTTAAGTCGGTTCCATCAGCTACCCACAAAACTGATATTGTATATAAATTTCTCTTTCAATTTCTTTTTCATTTTTTTTCAAGATGGATGATATTCTCACAAGATTGCAGAAACGATTTCCTCCTTTTCCTCGAAATATTTTACTGAAGCTTTACCAAGTTCGATTTGAAAGATTAAGAATGCTTATGCACAAAGGGATTCCTGAAGACATACGTTGGATAATTGAAGCCAAGGTACGTGAAGATGAATATCTTCCTGTTTTGCATTTACCAGGTACAGGTAGAAGCACTTATGCAAAGAAGCGACGAGCAAAGCGCATGAGTTCAAATTGCCACAAATGTGCACGATGGACGTGTAACGGTAAATGTCGTTCTATTGGGATTCCGTCCTCTAATCGAGATGATAAAATTGAATTCATTAAGGATGGACTGAGTAAGGAGAATTTGGGTAATATCCAACTTTCTCTTGAGACGCATCCTAGTGGAGACGTACAAAGAGAAATTCTTGATTTATGGTCGCAATTCCAAAAGGAATGGCAACATCTTGGGAATCTGATGTTAAAAGACCCTGTTTGCCAGCTTGTAAGAAAACTGGATGGGAAGCATATCCTCGACTCATAGAAGGCGTTTAAGCCGTTTCTGGACGTAAAACCAGAGGAAGATGTGAGCCACAATCACAACTACAATAAATGACTTCTCAGCTTTTGGTTTGATTTGCAATAATTTCATTTCGGTTTAATTTACGTGTTGTTCGATTTGTGTAATTATTCTCGTATTTTTTGCATTGGTCTTTTACGGTTGATTTTTCTTCTCTTTTTGATTTTCTTCCTGAAATCACGCAAAAATCTTTTGTTAGGTTAACATTTTCTTATGACAGGTCAAATACACTTTCGGCGACATTATCTAACATTTTGTTTGTTGTGTCTCAGTTATAATAAGTGGTTAGCAACCTCTGCAGGTAATATCTCCTAAATTCTACCTTTAAAATTTGACATTGGGGACAATGTCATATTTTAGTAGGGGGTAAGGGACATATTTTGCTAATTTAAAAAAAAAAAAAATTGTTGTGTTTTAAGCAATTTAGAAGTATTCATTCTGAACAAGGTTTGAGTAAGGGAGACTTGAGACATACCTTGTCAGTTTGATTTAATCTTTTTCTTCTTCAAAAAAAAAAAAAAAGCATGTTTAGACTTAGTGTGTTTTTTTAGTTACTTTCAATACTATAATGAGATATGAATTGCATAAGTCTAAAACAGATTTATTAGTGAGAAGATTTTCATGAGAATTGAGCTTGATGTCAACCTTTTTATGAGCCAATGTTAATATGATATGTTGATTGAGAAAGAAGCATGTTTAGACTTAATCTGACTTGTATAATCATCCTTGTGAGTTTTTGAGCCTATAATGATTGATGCATTATACAAATCAATCTAATTTCTTTCGTGAGTGCTCTTATGATTACATGATTCTCTAGAACTTGCTTTAAACCGTTTGATACTATATTGATACATGTGACAACATGAATATGATAGAGGCATTAGGATTATAACCAGAGCCAAACAGCCATCCCTTATTAATGTTCTAAGAGAACATCCCCACTAGTGAACCAATTTGAGCCTACATTAAATATGCTGTTTTATTGGTAACCACAACTTACACCTAGCCTAAATATACTTATATCCTTACCCTTGTTCTAAAGATGGATTATATATTTTGAGACATATTGCAAAAAACAAGGGATTTTTTTAGTTGAAAATTTGGGTTAGAAACAAAAGATAAGTGTGGGGGAAGAAAAGAAAAGAAAAAGTCAAGAGAAAAAGAAAGGGATCATTGTTAAATACATTCCCATATTCAAAAAAAAAAAAAAAAAAAAATCTTCTCTTGAACTTCTAGTTAAAGTAAAGAAAAAGATGTTACAAAGTTGGTTAGAATGAAGCAAAGGCTCAACATGAATATTTAGCCTATGTGACTATGTACTTGTAAAGAGTTTTGAGAAGTTTCTTTGTATGATCTTATTATGTCTCTAAAATCTATGAACTCTTTGGAACCTTTGTGATATCTTTATCCTTTTGTTCTTTAACCACATTATAACCCTTTGGCCCCATTACAACCTTGAATAAAGACCTCTTGATTTATGAAGTTGTATGATCTAAATAGTGGAGAATAGGTGGACAAGCAAGCATATGGTAGAAGTGTTTTCATGAGATTGATTGAGTGTAAACACTTTACCACTACTTTAAAGAGTGAAAATCATGAGAGTATAGTGAGAAGTTGAGATTAAGTTGAATATGCACTATTTTGATTGAAATATGTTATGTTAATATTGGCTTAACTCATTTATTTACATTCAAGCATAAATTTTTGTGAAATTCTTTGAGCTATTGATTAGTTTATAAGACTTGTTCAAAGATTGTCTCTAATTTATATTGAAAGGATTAGGAGTAAATATTTTTAGTGTATGTAGTTTACTTATATTTTAGTTTTTCAATGTTTGTGGGTATCGTTCTAGTAAACCCTCACGAGACTAAACTCGTCCACTAGGGACACCTAGGGGTTTAAAGGCTTGTGTCACATGCTAAGTGCCACCGTGATTTCCTACGAAAATGGATTAGATTAGATTTTCTTATTTTATTTTTATTGAGTCGTTGCTAGGGACTAGCAACAATCTAAGTGTGGGGGTGTGATAACTCGTATAATTATATAGTTTTTAGTTATGTTTTATTATTGTTTTGTGTCAAATACGAGTTATTATTGTTTAGTCTAATTATGTTTATGATCTTTTATATTTTTATGTAATTTGGTGTTTTTCACAAGTTTATTTGAGTGATTTCAGATTACTAGAATTAAGGGCAAATCCAGTTCAGTTCCAGTTCCGACACCGTTTACCATATCAGCTATATCTCGAGTTTCACTGAAGCAATAAGGCTGAAATTTGTAGCCGTGCAAAGCTAAGAGGCATATCTATCTTTTTCATGTTTTACACTTCTTGAAACGGAGTCGTTTTCCCTAGTGAAATCGACCATCAAGTTGGCTGATGTGCAATGACGTCTGTGCTGACCTGTTTTCGTATTTTGCCCATATCTTCTTATCCACATGAGCAAATGATCTGATTCCAACGGCTATGGATCCGTAACGGATAGGGGTATATTTTTCTAGAAGACCATTTGATCAGATCGAGCCTCCAACATTGACAAAATCGACCATCAAGCTGGCTGATCAGAATTGTCATACAATATGACGAAAATTGTTAGAAAAATGCACCCACCTATTATACCTACCTTTGAAATTTGTAAAGCTTGTCTCTTGTCATTTAGCCCTCCAAAATGTGTATAAATAGAGGGCCTTGGATGAGTATTGGGATACATTATACATTTGGAGGATATTAGCCATTGTAATAAAATTCTCTAAGTTTTCTTCTTCTTTCCTTTCTCTACTTTTCTTTTTCTTTGTTTACTTATGCTTCTTACATTTCTTTTCATTTTTAGTATGTGTTGCTAATCATATTGTTGAGGTGATGAGGTGAAGCTCTTGGTAAATGCTAAGGTTAGTCTCTTAAACATGAGCTAAAATGAATCATCATTTATAAACTCTAGTATAGATAATATTTTCTTTTGGTTTAAAATCATACTTGCAAAGTAGAGATCTTGATTCATTATTGACAATGAAAATGGCACAGTAAATGCTTGGTTTCATAACCTTGATTTGTTGTAGACATATACCTTGGCATAAGGAATGCTTGGACTCTTTTTATGAGTTTTGAGGACACCAAATGAACATAATATCATATGCTATGGACGTTGGACAATTTGGACTGAATTGCTAAACCTTCCGATTGGAACCTCCCTTATGTGTGGATTTCAATTGTGTAATAAAACAAGATTAATCTTAGCATAACACCAAGAGTGGATTCTCTAACCTCAACATCCTTTCTTATTGTTTTTTATATCTTGTTTAATTGCTTTTATGTTATTTTGTTTATTTTGTTCTCTAATATCTTGTTTACTTTCTTTGTTATTGATTCCCTAATATCTTGTTTATTTTCTTTTTCATATATATTTATAAACTTATACTTACTAGTACGCTTCCCTGTGGTTCGACCTCGGACACCCGAGAATTTATTACTTGAACATAACCTGCACTTGGGTTTACAACTCTTAATTGAGTCTCCATCAGGGGGCCCAGACAAAATTAGGTGTCTATAGCTGCCCCTCTTTGACTATTGCTGAGAATCAGAAATCAGGCTAAGATAAACTAGACAATAATTTTTTTCGATCAGTGAAATCACATGTGAAGGATAGGAAGGGGAGAATTCTCATCATTTTTTTTTGTAAAAAGAAAAAAAAAAGAAAATAAAAGAAATTTGTTCTTAAATTGAGTTCCCTGACTGATCAAGGCTCGACCAGTCTTAAGGAAACGAGTTCGATTTGCAAGAGAAGAAAATACCTCGACGAAAGTCCTAGGGCCTTACCTCATCTTGGTGCAGCTTCGACTAAAACAAAAGATTCGTCCTTAACTTGAATTCCCTGACTTGCCACTTGACACGTATTAAGGAAATGAGTTCGATTTGCAAATTTTAGATGTCTTGTCCACGAAAAGTTTGGTTGTCTTGTCTAGGAAAATTGGATGTCTTGTCTGAAAATTTTGGTTGTCTTGTCTAGGAAAAATTGGATGTCTTTTCCGGAAAGTCTGGTTGTCTTGTCGAGGAAAAATTGGATGTCTTGTCCGAAAAGTTTGGTTGTCTTGTCCAGGAAAAATTGGATGTCTTGCTTCCTTTTGTGCCAGTTGTGTTGGACTTAAGAAATAAAACTTTCCGTGATTTATTCAATGTTAGTCAAATTCAGTGATGCTGATGATAGGCTTTGTAAATATTTGTAAGATGCATGTTCCCTAGGGATGAATGCAATTACATGATTGTTCAGCGTTTTAATCCATGATTTCATTGAGGTTCACGAATCTTTTGAACTCTACTGTTTGCTTTACTTGATGAGCTTTTCATCGTTATGGACTCGCTAAGACCCACAAGTTTCCTGATTCTGTGGCGATGTCTTCATCCTATCCATGATTTGCTTTACTTGATAAGCTCTTCTTTATGGTTACACCATGATCCATAAGTTGACTTTGTGACGGTGTTTTCAGCCTATCTCTAATATGCCCTTCTTGATGAGTTTTTCAGCATTATGGATTGTCACGAGTTTTCTCCAAATTTTAGTGGTATCCAAATCTCTTCTAAAATTTAAATTTACTCCATAGTAATACAAAGAAATCCTTTTCTTTAAATATTTTTATGTTTAGTAATCATCATTCAATTCGATAACATTCAAAATGCATTGCAACATATATGAAAGATGGTATGGAAATAGCCAAATGCCATGAAAGGGCTAACAAGAATTCCTCGCAAAAAGATTTAGGTAACAAAGATGAATATCAGGGATTAAAAGGAAAAAAAAAAAACGGTATAGATGCCCCAGACGCGGAATATCCTGGACCCCTTCTGTCTTATTTCCTCTAAAATATCTTTTGAGCTTGCCATTTGCTTAGGTGACTTCTCGGCTTTCACTGTTGCTTCAGACTGAGTTTTACCCCTTTCTCTGAATTCTTGACTCTTTCTTCCACTTTACACGGAGCATTGATTTGATCTTTGAGCAGTATTTGGACCGCCCTTTGCGGGTTTTCAATCCAAGTGTCCCTTATTCAATTTTAAGTCGCCCTTTTCGGGTTTTCAGCTTAAACCTCTCATTTTACGTTATTTTTTCTCTCTCTTTTTTTTCTTCTTGTGTTTGACCATGCATATGAGAATTCTAAATGCTTCCAAGGTAACAAAAAAAATTCAAAAGATGGGATGAAATCTGAGAAAAACCCTTCAAATTAAATACCGATGCTTGATCAAAATGGATTTAAAAGCATGTAATGTAGGCCAAGGTTCGGGTTTAGAAAGAAAGGATAAATAGGCCCAAAATGTGTTTAAGGGTGATTAGATCAAGCATCATTTCATGAGAAAAATTCATTTTTTAAACATTCGTCCTTTTTGGACTTTCCTCTCCCTTTTTGGAATTTGTTTCTTTTCATTCTTGGCTTTCATTTGCCAATCTTTAATTTGACACCTTTTTTTCTTTTATGTGTTTTATTTTTTATTTTTTCTCTTTTTTCTTTTTTTGTTTTCGGTGGCTCTTTTCGCCATGATGATTTTTTTTGAAGGAGTTTTTTTCTCGCATGTGCCCTCTAGTGTAGAGGGTGATCCTTGATCAGGGTTCAAAGAAAGAAATAATTCCGAAGGCTCAAAGGGGTGACTAGGGATAATTTATTATTAGTGAAAGGAATATGAAAAATTGTCTTTCATCATATCAAGCATGAATATTCTCATTGAAAAGCAATCCTCAGGGGAAATAGATTTATAGAATTCTCATTGTTACATTTGGAATCATTCGAATTCCCATTTGCACAGTATCACACTTTTCCCTTTTTGTTTTTTTTTTGTTTCTTCTTCAAGCATAGTATTTCTTCAATTCGTCGACAGTCACGGGATTTCTCAAGTCATCACCGTCCATCCGAGTTAAGATCAATGCTCCTCCAGAAAAAGCTCTTTTCACTACGTAGGGTTTTTCCCAATTTGGAGCCCATTTTCCACGAGGATCTTTCACAATAGGGAGAACTTTTCGTAGTACCAATTCTCCCTCTCGAAACTGCCTGGGTAGAACCTTCTTGTTGTAGGCTCGGATCATTCTTTTCTGATACATCTATCCATGGCAAATTGCCTTCAGTCTTTTCTCCTCAATGAGATTTAGCTGTTCATAGCGAGCTCTAAACCATTCTGCCTCTTCTAGGCCAACCTCTATCAAAACACAAAGTGAAGGGATTTAAACCTCAAAAGGTAGCACTGCCTCCATCCCGTATACCAACGAAAATGGTGTGGCACCAGTAGATGTCTGAACTAAAGTATGGTATGCATGGAGAGCAAAGGGCAAGATCTCATGCCAATTTTTGTACACATCAGTCATCTTTTCAACAATCTTCTTGATGTTCTTATTGGCTGCTTCTACTGCCCCATTCATATCCTTGTACTGACTCATTTTCTTTACTTTTGTTTTGTTTGTTTTGTTTTGCTTTGTTTTCATCGCATGCACCATGATCATTTAGGAGTGTTTGCCTTAAGCCGAATTCCAATAAGAGGGGCTTTCATTAAAAATACGAGTTGAAGTATTCATTGGTAGAAAGGCTTTGTTGTGCCCTAGCTTGGAATTTGGCTTAAGGAAAACACTCCTAAATGATCATGATGCATGCGATGAAAACAAAACAAAGCAAAACAAAACAAACAAAAGGAAATGAGTCAATACAAGGATATGAATGGGGCGGTAGAAGCAGCCAATAAGAACATCAAGAAGATTGTTGAAAAGATGACTGATATGTACAAAGATTGGCATGAGATATTGCCTTTTGCTCTCCACGCATACCGTACTTCGGTTCACACATCTACGGGTGCCACACCATTTTCATTGGTATACGAGATGGAGGCAGTGCTACCTATTGAGGTTGAAATCCCTTCACTTCGTGTTTTGATGGAGGTTGCCTAAAAGAGGCAGAATGGGTTAGAGCTCGCTATGAATAGTTGAATCTCATCGAAGAGAAAAGGCTAAAGGAAATTTTCCATGGGAGATGTATAGAAAATGATGATCTGAGCCCATAACAAAAAGGTTCACCCCAGGCAGTTTCGAGAGGGAGAGTTGGTACTACAAAAAGTTCTCCCTATTGTGAAAGATCATCGCGGGAAATGGGCACCGAATTGGGAAGAACCTTATGTGGTGAAAAGAGCTTTTTCTGGTGGAGCATTGATCTTAACTCGGATGGACGATGATGGATTGAGAAATCCCGTGAACGCCGACGAATTGAAGAAATACTATGCTTGAAGAAGAAAAAGAACCAAAAATAAAAAAGAAAAGTGTGATATTGTGCATGTTGGGAATTCAAATGATTCCAAATGTAAAAATGAGAATTCTATATATCTATTTCCCCTGAGGATTGATTTTCAATGAGAATATTCGTGCTTGATATGAAGAATGACCATTTTTCATATTCGTTTAACTAAGAAGAAATTATCCCTAGTCACCCCTTTGAGCCTTAGGAATTTTTTATTTCTCTGAACCCTGATCAAGAATCACCCTCTACACTGGAGGGAAAATGCGAGGAAAAATCTCCTTAAACAAAAAATCATGGCGAAAAGAGCCATCGAAAATAAAAAAGAAAAAAGGAAAACACACAAAATTTGTGAAATCAAAAAATAGCAAATGAAAGACAAGAATTAAAAGGAACAAATTCCCAAAAAGAAGAAAGTCCAAAAAGGACGAATGTTTCAAAGACAAAAAATGATGAAATTTTCCTCATGAAATGATCCTTGATCTAATCACCCTCAAACACATTTTGGGCCTATTTATTCTTTCTTTCTAAACCCAAACCTTGGCCTATATTACATGCTTTTAAAGTCCATTTTGATTAAGCATTGGTATTTAACTTGAAGGGTTTTTCTCAGATTTCATTCCATCTTTTGAATTGTCTTTTTTTTTTTGTTACCTTGGAAGCATTTAGAATTCTCAGATGCATGGTAGAACACAGGAAAAAAGAAAAAATGAGAAAAGAAAAAAGAATGTAAAAGGAGAGGTTTAAGCCAAAAACCTGAAAAGGGCAACTTAAAACCGAATGGGGGACACTTGGGTTGAAAACCCGTAAAGGGCGGCCCAAGTACTGATCAAAGATTGAATCAATGCTCAATGAATAGGGGGAGAAAGTATCGAGAATTCAAAGAAAAGGGTAAAGCTCAGTCTGAAGCAATAGCAAAAGCCGAGAAGCCACCCAAGCAAATGTTTTGTTCAAAAGATATTTCAGAGGAACTAGAGCAGGAAGGGTCCGGGATATTCTGCAATTGGGCCATCTATACCTTCTCCTTTAATTTTCCTTTTTAATCCTTGATATTCATCTTTGTTATCTAAACCTTTTTGCAATGAACCCTTGTTGACCCTTTCGGGGCATATGGCAATTTCATACCATCTTTCACACATGTTGTGATGCATTTTGAATGTTATCAAATTGAATGATAATTAGGAAACATAAAAATCTTTAAATGAAAGGATTTCTTTGCATTACTGTGGACTAGATTTAAATTTTAGAAGAGGTTTAGAAACCACTAAAATTTGGAGAAAATCGAGACAACCCATAATGCTGAGAAACTCATCAAGTTGGGTAAACATTGGATGCACTAAACACGTCGATCCAAGATACAGAGAAAAGCTCATCAAGAAGGGAAAATCAGAGATAGATTGGAGACACCGTCACAAAGCCAAAACTTGTGGATCATGGTGAAACCATAAAGAAGAACTCATCAAGTAGAGCAAATCATAGATAGTCTGGAAACACCGTTACAAAGTCAAAACTTGCTGGTCACGGAGAAACCATAGGAAAGAGCTCATCAAGTAGAGTAAACAGTGGAGTTGAAAAGATTCGTGAACCTCAATGAAATCATGGATTAAAACTCATAACAATCAAGTAATTGCATTCATTATTAGGGAACATGCATCTTACAAATATTTGCAAAGCCTATCATCAACATCACTGCATTTGACTAACATTACATAAATCATGGAAAGTTTTCTTTTTTAAGTCCAACACAGCTGGCACAAAAGAAAGTAAGACATCCAAATTTTCATGGCCAAGACAACCAGATTTCACGAAAAAGATATCCAAATTTTCCTGGACAAGACAACCAGCTTTCTCGGACAAGACATACAACTTTTCTTAGACAAGACAATCAGACTTTTCGAACAGGACATCCAAGTTTTGCAAATCGAACTCGTTTCCTTAAGACGGGTCGAGCCTTGATTAGTTAGGAAATTCAAGTTAAGGACAAACCTTATCGTTTTAGTCAAAGCTACACCAAGATGAGGTAAGGCCCCGAGACTTCCGTCGAGGTATTTCCTTCTCTTGCAAATTGAACTCGTTTCCTCAAAACAGGTCGAGCCTTGATTAGTCAAGGAACTCTATTTAAGGACAAATTTCTTTTATTTTATTTTAATTTTTATAGTTTGAAAAAAATCAATAAATGAAAAGATGGAAATTCCCCTTCTTATCTTACACATATGATTTCACTGATCGGACAAAATTATTGTCTAGTTTATCTTTGCCTGATTCTTGATTCTCAGCAATAGTCAAAGTGGGGCAGCTGTAGACACCTAATTTTGTTCGGGCCCCTTAAACCAGATAGATTCTCCTTTTCAACTTCCCAAAATGCAAAGAGACTTCCACCATTCCATAGATGGGTCCCCAAAACTTTGTTTCAGAGGCCAACACAAAAAATCAACTTGGAAAAATTCAACCCCAAAAAAGTCAACCACTAAAAAGCCAACTCTCAATCAAAATCAAGATCCGAGGTTGAATTGAACAATGGTGAAGGAATTTTGATAATCCGAGGTCTATAACGAAAGATATAGAGTTCGGAAGATAGGTTACGAAAATTCAGTGTAGGGGAATACCTAATTCGGCAAATTTGGGGGAAAGTGCGTAAACGATCAAATCGGACGAAATTAGAGGTCCCAAATGGAATAAGCTCAATAAATATAGAAATTGGAAGGTCCAGTTTTGGAAACGAAGTTGAAAAAAGGCGTGGTTTAAAGGAAAATAAGGATTTAATAAGAAATTCACGAATTTGGGCAAAACTGCATAGATAGCCCAATTCAGTGAAATTGAAGCCCCTAGTTGATAAAGAATGAATAAACAAAAAATAGCCCAAGGCCCAGTCTGAAGTGGATCCCAAGGAAGAGTCGGTTAGAGGAAAAAAGAAAAAACGAGAAAATTCTCGGTATTGATAAGGGGAAAACTAAATCGGAGGGGAATTTGATCGTAAAAATTAGGCGTTTTTGGACCAACTCAAGTTCAATATATGAAAAAGGCAGTGGAAAAAGAAAATCAGGAAATCGGACCCGTTTTGAGTAAAACCGAGGTTTCAGAGGTTAGAGGGCAATGTTAGAAAATCCAAAAAAATAGATCCCGAGCTCAGAAAATTATGAAAATTTCCAAATTTGAATTTTATAATTTTTGGAAGGGATCGGTGAAGAAAAATCGGAATTGAAGCTCAAATGAAAAAGGCCAAGTTCGGGTGCACTAACCCAAAAAATTCGAAAAAAATTCTGGGAAAAATAGGAAACGAGCTCGAAAAATTATGAAAACTTTCATATTTGAATTTTATAATTTTTGGAAGGGATCGATGAAGAAAAATCAAGAATCGGAGCTCAAATGAAAAAGGCAAATTTCAGGTGCACTAACACGGAAAACCCCAAAGAAAATTTTGGGAAAAATAAGAAACGAGCTCGAAAAATTATGAAAACTTCCAGATCTGAGTTTTATAATTTTTGGAAGATATTTGTGAAGAAAAATCCAAAATCGGAGCTCAAATGAAAAAGGCGAATTTCAGGTGCACTAACCCGAAAAATCCAAAAGAAAATTCCGAGAAAAATAGGAAACTAGCTTAGAAAATTATGAAAACTTCAAGATCTGAGTTTTATATTTTTTGCAAGAGATTGGTGAAGAAAATCCGGAATTAGAGCTCAAATGAAAAAGGCTAAATTTGGGATGCGCTAAACCAAAATTTTAGAGAAAAATCAGGGAAAAAAAGAGAATGAGCTCGAAAAAATGTGAAAAAAATCCATAAACAAGTTTTATATTGGATGGGACAAGTTGGAAAAGAAAAATCTGAAATTGGGGTCTATTTGCAATTAAATAAAGTTTGGGGGCCAAAATGCAATTTTACCAAATAAATTGAAAAGGGCCAATTTGCAAATAAAAAAGGTTGAGTGGCTTGGAAATTTCCAGGCTATTTTCAGCCAGCAACTGATCAAGGGGAGGGGGTGTGATCATCATGGATCAAATGGCCAAGGATGGATAGTAAGATGACATTTTTACAAGGGCAAGATTCTCCACTACTTTGCCTACATGGCATTTTAAGCCAATGGGAAGGCTCCAATTTGCAAAGGCATGTGAAGGTCATATGAAGAGCATGTGAAGGCAAGGAGATGGTGCCAAGTAGGATTAAAAATATCACCTAGGAAGATATTTTAATAGGAGGCCATATGATCTTAACAACTGGACAAGATATTTTATAGAGACAATGGGACAAGAATTATCTAGGTGGCATTGTTGGCCAATTGGAGGCTAGGAATCCCTATTTTTAAGGGAAGCACCATGCAAATAGGGGACAAGCTTTCTATTTTTAAGGAAAATAGTCATTTAGGGGGAACTTGTTTGGCCATGTGGCAATGGATGTTGGAGGAGCATGGGAGGCATGACAAGGGTAAAACAATAAAAGCCTCACTCTCATATTATTATACAAGGGCCAGCCAAGTTTTAAAGAGGGGGGATTCATTTTTTTTTTTTTTTGATAAGGCATTGTTCATTCTTGAGAGAAAAAGGGAGAAGAAAAAGAAAAAAGAAGAGAAGATAAAAAATTTGACAACTTTGATTTGGAAAGCAAAAGCTAGGTAGCTACCTCTTCCTTTCTTTTTCTTTAAGGTTTTTCTTTGATGTTGTGCTTCTTTTTATTCTCTTTTTGTTCATGTGATTTGTAAACTTTTGACGAATAAAAAGGTTTTCAAAAATAAATCTTAATGGTTTTCTATCCTTTGTTCTTCATTCTTTATCAAATAACCAAATTGACAAAATTTTTCTACATGTTTCATGCAATAATCCAACCTACTAGGATGTCTTTATGCTTATTCTTGCTTGATATTTCTTTCTTACTTGGTTGTGTTCATGCTTTTGACTCATGTTTGATCTATTGTTATATGATTGTGGGCTGTAAAATCATGCATTTCATGACATCTCAACTAGGTTTTTGGCCAAGATCAACCAATGATCTTAAGCCAAAAACCTTTGTCTATGATAGTTGAGAGAGTCATACTTTAGATTGGGTATTCTGACTTTGATTTTTTTTTACTATCCAGCCATGGTCAAAACAAATTGATTTTTTTACTACATGCAGTAGTCATTTAAGGGATGCCATGATATTTTTTTTCATGATTTTTGGATTTTTTATCATGGTAGAAAAATGGATTTTGACAAAGCAGTTTTTAACTCACTGTCTTGATTTTGGTAAAATTCGGTCATAATACCCTTGCTCCAAAAATTAAGCTGATTTTTTCCCATGGAGATCAACATATTCTAGCGATACCCTAATTTTTGCAGATTTTTGAAATTGTTTAGAAGGTCAAAAAAATAGATTTTCAAAACTGTCTATGAGAGTCAGATTTGTTTTTAAGACATAATAATTTTTTGTTTTTGTTAGGATACAAAGAGGGGGCTGATTTGGGACATTGGTTACTGTCTTAGGTTAATTTTCATGTCATTTCAATCATAAAATTTGATTTTATAAAAGTCGGGTCAATGGTGGTCAACCAGGATTCCAAAACTAGGAAAATAGAGCCTTTTGGGGTTTGGCCATGAGGCCTTGTTCATCTAAATTTTTTTCCAATTTTTTAAATTCGAGCCCAAAGTCTTTTGATTTTGAAAATCCTATTTAAGTCTCTTTCAAAGGTAGTCGAATACCTTTTTAAGTATACGGATGTCTTTACTTCAAGGAAGAAATACATCTTCATGTATTGCATTTTTAAAAATGTTTTTACTTAATTTGGCCTAAAAACGTATTTTTTGATTTCCTAAACATTTGGAGAGAATTAGTTCCCAACCTTTGCCGGGAGGTTAGGAAATTATTCAACGCACATGTTTATGGAATCGAAACGTATGGTTTTCATTTTACTAGGAACCATGTAAATATCATATGAGAGAATTATTTTCCAAGCTTTGTCGGGTTTGCCGAAAAGCATGGTAATATTTTCTGACATATGCTATTCATGTGATTCTCGACATGAATAATCCATAATGATGTGTGCATGTTATTGTGAATATTTTATGATGACGTCATTTTGTGATTTTGCCATGTCAAGCATTCTATGTCATTCATATGCCATGTCATCCATTTACATGTCATTCATTCATGTGCCATATCACTTAGATTATGTCATGTCATGTCATTCTCATGCTATGTCATTCATATGTCATTCTTTCACATGCCATATCACTTAGATTATGTCATGTCATTCTCATGCTATGTCATTCACATGCCATGTCATTTATTTAGTATGCCATGTCATTCGGCCTTGCCATATCACTTAGATTATGTTATGACATTCATTCTTATGCCATGCCATTTCATTCATATGCCATGTCATTTTGTTTTCCATGTCGATTTCATTCACATGACATTCATCCTTATGCCATGCCATTCATATGCCATGTCATTTTGTTTGCCATGTCGATTTCATTCACATGACATTCATTCCTATGCCATGTCATTTTGTTTGCCATGTCGATTTTATTCACATAACATTCATTCTTATTCTCATGCCATGTCATTTTTTTTTGCCATGTCGATTTCATTCACATGACATTCATTCTTATGCCATGTCATTCATATGCCATGTCATATTGTTTGCCATGTCGATTTAATTCACATGACATTCATTTTCATTTTCATTCTCATGCCATGACATTCATTCTTATGCCATGTCATTTTGTTTGCCATGCCGATTTCATTCACATGACATTCATTCTCACGCCATGTCATTTTTTTTCCATGTTGATTTCATTCACAAGATATTCATTCTTATGCCATGTCCTTCATATGCCATGTCATTTTGCATACTATGTCGATTTCATTCACATGACATTCATTCTTATGCCATGTCATTTTGTTTGCCATGTCGATCTCATTCACATGACATTCATCCTTATGCCATGTCATTCATATGCCATGTCGATTTCATTCACATGGCATTCATTCTTATGCCATGTCGATTTCATTCACATGACATTCATCCTTATGCCATGTCGTTATATGCCATGTCATTTTGCTAGCCATGTCGATTTCATTCACATGACATTCATTCTTATGCCATGTCATACATATGCCATGTCATTTTGTTTGCCATGTCGATTTCATTCACATGACATTCATCCTTATGCCATGTCATTTTGTTTGCCATGTCGATTTCATTCACATGACATTTATTCTTATGCCATGTCATTTTTGTTTGCCATGTCGATTTCATTCACATGACATTCATTCTTATGCCATGTCATTTTGTTTGCCATGTCGATTTCATTCACATGACATTCATCCTTATGCCATGTCATTCATATGTCATGTCATTTTGTTTGCCATGTCGATTTTATTCACATGATATTCATTCTCATGCCATGCCATTTATATGCCATGTCATTCGTTTGCCATATCATTTTCATGCCACGACATTCATTCTCATGCCATGTCATCTTGTCATGCCATGTGATTTTGTTTGCCATGTCATTTAGTTAGCCAAGCTTATGTTTTCCTTGACGATTTCGTTCTCATGACATTCATTTCTTTATGCCATGTCATTTAAACTTTTTCCATGTTTAGCATGTCATCATTTCTTTTACCATGCCTTAATAAAATGCTTACCATTCCATGAAAACGCATGCTCATTTAATTTTTATCTTAGCGACATTTTTGCATACTCAAGGTTGTTCCCAATAATTTTTCAAATACATGGAAAATAAATAATATCTTTTATAAATCAAAATTATTCCCTAGTCAAAATAATTCATGAATTCTCTACCGGGTCTGCCGGGGAGGATATCACCAATTATCATTAACAACGGAATATCTTTTTAAAAAACGAGGATGATTCGAAAAATTTCAAAACCAAGGAAAAGTGTCATGTTTTGCCGAGTTTGTCAGAAAATATGGAAAATTTTATATAATAAATTCTGAATCATTTTCAAAATAAAATATGAATTTTTAAGGGAAATATTTACAAACCCCAATTTTAAAACCGACTTTTCACCGAGACTCGAGATAACACACGACTAATAAGGTACCATTTTATACAGGCGTTGTGGGGGTGCTAATTCTTCCCCACAAGTAACCGACTCCTGAACCCGCACTTCTTTTCTCTGGTTCAAAGCGTAGACTTCAAAACTGGTTTTAGAAATGTTTTAATTAAATTTAACATGTTTTATAAAAACCAGTTTTAATAGGTGGCCAATCACACCTAGCCAAAAAAGATTGATGGTGACTCCATTTCTTTTTCCGAGGTTGTTCTCAGAACCTCCCAATTTTAACTTAAGAGGAATTAAGCCGTCTTTTCCTCTGCCTGTTTTTCCCCTCACTCGAACGGGTCCTCCCCCCCCCCCGAGGATCACGTATCAACATAGCCATTTGCCCATTTTGATTTAATTATTTGTATGTACAATTATATTTATATGTATGCATAATATCAATTATAAAGTATTTACATGTTGAAATTTGAGTTCATCAAATCAATTATTTTAAATATCAACATGATTAATTTATAATATATCATATTTTTTATAATAAATTATTTAACAAATTGATCTTATATAACAAATTAATTTTATATCCTTTTTTGGATTAATATTTAGTAAAAAAATTGATATTTCACGGAAGTGTGGGTCAGGCCAGTTGGATTTAGGTTTCGAAATTTGGATTAAATATTTTTTAGAGGCAAACGATTAATTCATGATTAATTATAGAAAAAAGTCAACCTTTTTTAGGTGTAATCATTGTCTTGAGCTATAAGGATAATTAAGACACGAGACTAAGACAATGGTATTTATCAAATATGTTAACGTTAAAATCACTATCAAAGGAGTTGGCTGAATTGGTAAATTCTTTTGCTTCAATTGATAAATGAGAAATGTTGATCAGTGTCTAATGGTATTGGTTAAAGTGATATTTAAAGAAAGAAAAGTGTAATTAATGATTTTTATTTTATTTAGTAAAACTAATGCATTAAATGCAACAAAAAAAATTCTTAAAATAGTAAGTAAATAAATTTTAACCAATACTTAAGTCACCAATTAATCTAACCCTTGATTTTAATATATAAATATAATTAAAAATATGACTATAATAATAATAATAAATTAATAGCTTATTTTTAGATGTAAACATTTAAATTACATAAAAATGATTACATCTAACATAAAATAAAAAATGATGTAAAACATACTCAAACCGAACCCGAGCCCGAAGTAGTCCGAACTCAAAAAGATCCGAACTCGAAATAGCCCAAACCCAAAATGACTTGACCCGAACCCGTCCAATTGCCACCTCTAGGTATGGTTATGTGTACCTAATGAGGTATAAGTCCGAACCTTTTGAAAGGTTCGAAGAGTTCAGGGTTGAAGTAGAGAAACAAACTGGTAGGAGTATTATCACTCTTAGACCCAATCGTGGAGAAGAATATTTGAGTCAAAAGTTCTTGGATCATTTGACAGAAAATGGTATCATAATGGACTCCACCTGGAACTCCACAGCATAACGGAGTATTCGAAAAGAGGAATAGAATTTTATTAGACATGGTTCGATTCATAATGTCTAAGGCAGACCTTTCAATATCCTTTTAGGGATATGCCTTAATAAATGCTGCATACCTTCTAAATAAGCTTCCAATCAAGTTGGTTGATAAGACACCATATGAGATATGTAAAGGCAAGAAGCCGAGTTTGTCTCATACCAAAATTTGGGGTTGTACGACTTATGTGAAGCGTACATCATTTGATAAACTTAGTGTAAGATCAGATAAATGTAAGTTTGTGGGGTATCCTAAGGAAATGAAATGATACTATTTTGACCATCCTATTGAGCAAAAGGTGTTTGTCTCAAAACATGCAACCTTGCTTGAGAAAGTTTCTACTTGAAGGGACTAGTAGGAGTAAAATCGTTCTTGAAGAAATTCAAAAGCCATAAACTGACATTTTTGTGGAACCTAAGCCCATGGTTGTATGGTAGGATGATTTTGGGTATAGCATGAAGCACATGAAGATGGATGAGTGGTCAAGATAGGATTCATCACCTTAAGTGATATAGAAGGGATATATCTCATTTGTTCCTGACTTATGAATAACTCATGAAGTCCTTGGCCATGGCAATTGTGGGAGTTATCGAAGAAGATGTAAGACTAATATGGAAGGAGCTAGAAAATAGAAACTGCACCATGCTTTAACTCCTCTAAGATATTTGATGAAATGATCGAATTACAGTGACATATTATACACTAAAAGGTTCAGTCAAAAGCCATTTTGCCCTTACTAACAATTGGGGGCCATGATATATTGCTAGATGCTGCTCATGGTCTATAAAGATGACTCAAAATAATTTATGATTATTGCCAACATGTTAGAAGCCTAATGGGTCACATACAATAAGGTGAAATTAAGAGTTTAAATTAGATTGGACCTAATTGATAAAATTAACAAGTTATCAATATAAGGGCTTAATTAAATGGTTTAATTAAGTGGAAAGACTTATGTGCAATTACACAAGAATTGTGTTTTAGCCATATGTCTATAAAACGCCTTGTGCTAGCCGCCCCTTAAATAGAGAAGTAAGAGTTGCGACATAAACCTTGTGCCAAAACCCTTCAAATCGCAAGTCACAAAATTAGAAAAGTTGTTTTCTTCACCTATTTTTCTTCGGTGCTATTTAGCCTATACTTCTCATATTAAGGGTGAGGTTTATGAAATCTAGTCTACTAGCATAGAACTCAGTTAGCGCACCATTCCTACCTTAAAAAATGATCTCTAAATCACCTATGTGGGTTAGAGGCCAGACACTTGGACGACTTTGATTTGCGACGACCGGGCCTTTGGTGTACAAGAAGTGGATATCGTGATTGTGGATTTCAAAAATCCTAATTCTTGGTATGGGATTCTATCCCTTGTATGTTTCTTGAATTCCTGATCAATTGATATGACAAACAAGTAGATTCCTTGGTGGACTTGGTTTTCTTTATTTAAACTTCCGCTGCATTTTGATGCATGTTAACAATTCATGCTCATTATATTTGAAACAAGCATGTCAAAATCCTTCACAAATGATCCTCCCAAGTGGTTGGATACACCAGGATATCATTAAAGAACACTAACAGAAACTTCCTCAAGAAGGGTTGAAAAAAGGTATTCATCAAACTTTGAAACTAGAGGGGGCACTAGTTAAACCTAATGACATCACCACGAATTCCTAATGCCCCTGGTAGGTTCTAAAGGCAGCTCTTCTCAGTTCATCAAGTAACTCCTCCAAAAAAGGTATGATAAACTTGTCTTTAATAGTAGCCTTATTCAACTGCTTGTAGCGTACACAGGCACCAAGTGCCATCTTTCTTCTTAACTAGCACCACAGGAGAAGCAAAAGAGCTTGTGCTATCCCTTATAATGCCTTCTTCATTTATAACATCATTCTCTCAATTTCTTCCTTTTGCACATTAGGATACTTGTAAGTTTTAATGTTTAAGGTATGCATTTCATCTTTCAAAGGTATCTTATGATAATGGGATCTAGATGGAAGTAGCTCCTTAGGTACCTCAAATACTATTGAGTACCTATCCCACAGTTTCTACAACTCCAGTGGTAGGTTGTGTTTCCCGGTTCCTAACATTGTTGGATTTACCAACTTAGGAGATTTTGTTTAGTGATCATCATCAACCCATTATTCTTTATAGCTAGATTCAACTTTGTTACTTGTGTTGTTGTAGCTAGCTATAAATCACTAGCAACTGATCCCTGAAGGGTATGCCATATTATTTTATAGTAAACTTCATGTTTGCAAGGAAAAATCTAATAAAATAGAGGTTAGTATTTGAAGCCAATGTACAACAAGCACTATGTCACAACCCATCAAAGGTAAGACTACGAAGTCCGTATACTGTATTAACCCTTGAGCTTCTCATTTTAAGCACTTACACACCTGTCTAGTTACCAACCTATCCTCATTAGCAACAATAACACTGACTCCACCAATTTTTTATAGCATTGCACCCTAGTCTTTTGAGCCTTGTCTTATCTATGAAATTATGAGTGCTTCCAGAATCCACCAATATCACCATTTCCTGATTTTTTACTCTACCACATGGTATGAGGCCCTTCAGAACCAATCAAAGCTTGTAGGGAAATAGTTGGTTTATGCATTGTTTCATTCTCCTAACCATAGGCTCCTCTATTGTTTCTAAACAGTCCAAGAACTATTTTTGTTCACTATCTCCAGTCTCCTCTATCAACATATGGTATAACTAGGATCTCATACACTTATGGCCAACAGTAGAGTTAACCCCACACCATATGCATAGCCTTTTTTCCCTTTCATTCCTCTCCTCTCGAGTAGGTGCTTTGTTTTTGGTTTTGGATAAATTGTTTTCAGGTTTGGTGTTAAAGGTCTTTTAAGAACTCATAGGTGTTTGGTATAGAGGTTGTTGGTTGTAGGTGAGAAATGTTGTTTTAGGTGTAGGTAATAGAGGCGGTAGGGTGGATTTGGCAGGGTATGATGTGTGAGTTTGTAAAGGTGGGGCTGTTAGTTGATTTTTGTAAGGTATGAAGGGTTTTCTAGGCAGATTAAGATAAGTGATTTCATCTGTTTGGCAATGTTAAAGGCATGAGTTAGTGATTTTTGGTAGAACATATGCCTTGGTCTAGATATCTCAGGCCTCATGTTTCTAATGAAAATACTAATGGTATACTCTTTTGATAATTGCAGCAAGTTCAACAAACTCTTAAACTTCTCAAAGTATTCTTCCACATTAATTGTTTGTTTCAGACTAACTATTTCAAACATAGGATCAGTAAATTCATTATCAACAAACCTAGACCTCATTTCAGTATCATAGTGAGTTCAGTTTACCTCTTGAAGTCTTCCTTGGTTTTTCATAAAAATTGGTGCCATTGAAGAGCCGTCCCTTTCTAATGCATGATTGCTATTCTAACTTTATCGTGCTCCTTAGTCTGGTCAGCTTAAAAAAATTATTTTATTTTAAGCAGCCATCTCCTAAAATCCTCCCCATTAAACCAAAGACACTCAAGTTTAAAGTATTTGGTAAGGATCTTGAGTGAATCAGTGGTCTCAATTTGGAAATTGGGTTTTGAGGTCATCACTATGTTATCTTCTACAGCTCCCAAGACTGATTTTTGCATGACATCGGACAAACCACTCTGGCCAGAGTCTCTAGACTCAGGTCCCTTGGCAACCCGTCAATCATGCCCATCATCTGTTCAAACATTTTCCTCATCTCTACTCCTATAAGCTTCATCCCTGATAGCATCTCTACCCTGAGCTCAGTCTTAACTTGACCAGTGTTGCTTCCCCACTTGACCTCATTTTTTTCAAGATCCTTTTGTAATTGTTGTTGACACCTAATTTTGCCCGGACTACTAAAATAGGTATGTTTTCTTCCTAAATTGATGTTTTAGAATGTAAAAAGACCTTTTTCATCCTGCAGGTGGTACTCCGAGACTTAGTTTAAGAGGGCGAGCATAAAAAGTCAAACTTGAAAAAAGTGAACCCCAAAAAGTCAACTACTAAAAAAGTCAACCCACTTTCAAAATCAAGATTTGAAGTTCAATTGAAAAATGGCGAAAGAATTTTGATAATCCGAGGTCTACATCGAAAGAAATAGAGTTCGAAAGTTGGGTTATGGAGATTCAGTAGGAAGAAAGCCCTAATCCGGGAAATTTGGGGAAAAGTGCTTAAACGATCGAATTGGTCAAATTTGAAGGTTCCAAATGAAAGATAAGCACTGACTACGGGTAATAGAGAAGCCACTTGAAAGAAAAACTAAAAGAAAAGTCAATCGGGGAGAAAATCGAGAATTAGGGTTTTTGGTGGATTTCGATGAAATTGGGAAGAATTACAGAAATGACCCGACTCGATAGGACTAAAGCCCCTAATGGATGAGGAGTAATTAAAAAAGGATAGCCCGAGGCTCAGTTTGAAGAAAATCTGAAAATCGAACTTGTTTTGAGCAAAACCGGGTTTTGGAGGCAAAATGGCAAAATTGGAAAATTTGGGACAAATAGCAAATGAATTCCAAAAATTCTGAAAAATTACAAATCTCATTCTTAAATCATTTGGAAGATATTGGAGAAACAAAATCTTGATTCAGAGTTCGTTTGCAAAATGGCCAAATCCCGAGTCTCCAATGCAAAAATTCAAGAAGATAAATCCCAAAAAATAGCAAATGAACTCCAAATCTTCTGAAAATTTGCAAATATCATTTTTAAATTATTTAAAAGAGTTTGGTGAAATAAAATCTTGATTCGGAGTTTGTTTACAAAATGGCCAAATCTCAAGTCTCCTATGCAAAAATTCAAGAAGATAAATCCCGAAAAAGTAGCAAATGAACTCAGAAAATTCTGAAAATTTGCAAATCTCATTTTTACATTATTTGGAAGAGATTGGCGAAAGAAAATCTTGATTCAGAGTTCGTTTGCAAAATGGCCAAATCCCGAGCTGCCTATGTAGTAATTCAAGCAGATAAATCCCAAAAAAAATACCAAATGAGTTCAAAAAATTATGAAAACTTCAAGATCACAATTTTAAATTATTTGGAAGATATTGGTGAAGAAAAATCTTGATTTGGAGCTCGTTTAAAAATGGTAAAATTTGGGGGCATAAAAGGGAAATTTTGGAAAAAAAAATCCAACTAAATAGCAAATGGACTCGAAAAATTTTGAAAACTTCCAGAATTCAATTTTTTATTATTTTGAAAGAATTTAAAAAATAAATTTGAATTTGGAGTCCATTTATTTGCATTCGGAGGGCAAAAATGTCATTTTACCCAAGCAACCGAAAAGGGCTTTTCTTGCCTTTCAAAAAAATCAAACTTCGGCTAGAAGAAGGAGGGCTGGTCGGCCAAGCCCCAAGGATGGGAAGGAGGATTCTGATTTTTTAATCAAGAGGCCAAAAATGAAGAGTTAGTTAGTGATTTTTTGATCAAGCCTTTGCAAATAAGCCACATGGACCAATGCATGAAGAGGGATAATGTCAACATAATGGCTTAAGATTCTTGAAGAGCTATAATTATGGATAGCTGATGGCCTAATCTAAGGGTGATAATTTCATGTTTTAAACATCTTGGCTCAATAGCCCTTGGATGAAAATTGGTTGGAGGAAAAATGACAACATCCTAGCCTATGAGAGGGGGGTTCGGCCACTACAAGGGGACTATTCTCTTTCATTTTTAGCACTCTCATTTTTCCTATTCTCTCTTTCTTTTGGCTGATTTTCTCTCCATTGTTGAGAAGCAAAAAGAAAAGTTTAGAAAAGAAAAGAAAGTTATAAGAGAAAAAGCTTGAAAGATAGCTTCTAGAGGTTGCTTTTAGCACCATACTCTTGCACTTTCTTTGATTTTCCATTCTTGTCTTGCTGTTTTTATTATTATTTTGGTGAGTTTCTTTTGATTTTTCTTTTTAAATAAGTGTTTTTAATTTTTTTCTTTAAGTTCTTTATTCATCTTTTCTTATAAAAATTTCTTGAAATATTTTTTTCTTGTTCTTTGACATGGCCGAATGGCCCATATTTTTTTAGTTGCTGTTTTACTTTGATTTTTCATGTTATTTTTTATATTAAATAAGTTTTTATGCTTTAAATTTTCTTCTACTACATATACTTGAAGCTTGTTTTAATTTGGTTTCTTGTTTATTTCCATTTATGAGTCTATTATCATTTTCTTGCATTTTTAATTTTTTGTTTTCAAAATGTTTAAATTTGTTTATGTTTTATATTTTGAAATCCATGTGTCTGTGAAAATGCTTGTTAGTTTTCATACCTCTGCTTTATATTTGCATGATTTGAGTGTTATGTTTTAGTTAAGTATGTTAGTATATCAAGTGTTTGTGAAAATGCCATGCTCACTTGGAACATGAGGCCATTCGGCCACCTCATTTATTTTTCTTTGTGTGTGCATTTTTGTTATGTTAGTTGATAGGTTTGCATTTTCATGACATTTGATTAATTATTTGGTTTAAGCATGCCTTGTGTTTGTGAAAATGCCATGCTTACTTGGAACTTGAGGCCATTCGGCCACCTCATTTATTTTGCTTTGTGTGTGCATTTTTTTTATGTTAGTTGATAGGTTTGCATTTTCATGATATTTGGTTGAGTATTTGGTTTAAGCATGCCTTGTGTTTGTGTTATTGCCATGCATGTTTTAGATGTTAGAATTGGTTTGTTTTGCCATGCATATCTATGCATTTTAGACCTAGTTTCCATTAAATGCCATGCAAGTTCATTTAGGTCTAGGTCATTTTATTGATGCCATGCATTTTTCATGACATTTAGGTTTAAACTCATGCATTTCATGCATCATATTTTCTGTATCTTTCATGCATTTCATGTCCATGCCACTTGACTTATGACTTAGGCCAATCAATGACTCAAAGTCATGCTCTCTTGAGCATACTTGTGGAAAATTAAAGAGTTGTCAAATTGATTATTCTACCTTTGTGATTTTTTTTACTTAGCCAATTTTTGTCTAACTCTTTAAAAGTGCTAGCTACTGTTTGTGAGTCATTTAGAGAGTCTTAAATATTTTTACTTTGATTTTTAAATGATTTTATCAAAGGCAAAAAATGTGTTTTGGCAAAACAGTTTTTTTCACCCAATACTCGTACTTTCCCGATTTTTCTGGGCAGCATCTTTAATCAAAAAATTAAGCCGATTTTTTTTCATGTATTTTTACATGTCTTGATTCTCCATTATTTTTTTTTTAATATTTTTTAGAAGTTTTAAAAATAGGGTAAAAAAATCGTGGTTTAAAACTGGACAGTGGAGTTAGAATTGAATTTGAAGGAAAATCATTTTTCTTTTTTGGTTAAGTTACTTAGAGGGGGCTGATTAGGAAGTTTAGCTACTGACTTAGGGTAGTTTCTAAGCCTTTTTAAACTCTAAAAATGATTTTTTACGTCTCGGGTTAAGGGTGGTCAAGTCCGAGATTTTAAACTTAGGAAATTAGAGCCATTTTAAAAAAGGGTTTAGCTAAGTTTTTAGTTTTAATCTAAGCTTTTCAAAATTGTTTTCAAACAATCACAAAGTATTTTGGTTTTAGAATATTTACTATGACATATTTTCCTAAGGTAGCCGGATATCTTTTTAGATATACGGATTTCCTTAATTAAAGGAAAAAATACACTTTCATGCATTGCATTTTCCATATTCATGCATTTTATATAATATGTGATTTTTGCTATGATAATTCCTATGGTATTGTTATTATTTTGATTTATATTTTTTTTTATGTTATATTGTTTATTATATGGTTTTAATATTTCATGATATCCTATGCTTTTTATTTAGTTATTTTTTGTCATATTATTTAGCATATACTATGTTCATGCATTATTATTTTCATGCATATTATATGATAGTATTATTTCATATTCCATGTTATTTAAATTATATGCCATGTCATTTAAATTATTTCATTTCATACAGAATATATTATGTTACCTAGGTCATTTCATTTCATGTAGAATATATTATGTTACCTAGGTCATTTTATTTCATTTAGGATATATTGTGTCATTTAGGATATTTTATTTCATTTGGAATATATCATATGACTTAGGATATTACATTTCATATAGAATGTATTATGTTACCTAGGTCATTTCATTTCATTTAGAATATATTATAACTTAGGATATTTCATTTCATTTAGAATATGCTAAGACATTTAAATTATATCATATCATTTAGGTTGCATTATATTATTTAGACTTTGTTATGTCATTTTATTTATGTTATACATATTCATATTCATATTTTTTAAATGTTTTCAAAAATATAAAGATTTTCAATAAAATAAAGATATTCCCGAGTTAAAATAATTCATGAGTTCTCTGCCAAGTTTGCTGGGGAGGATATCATCAATTATCATTAAACGGAATATCTTCTTTAAAATAAGAATGATTCGAAAAGTTTTCCAAATTAATAAAAATTCCTATATTTTGCCACGTTTGTTGGGGAATATAGGAAAATTTTGAATTTATAAATTCCAGATCATTTTCAATTAAAAATGGAATTATTTTTCTTTAAATTGGGAATTAACTTGAAATACTAAATTTAAAACCAACTTTTTATCGAGACTTGAAATAACACACGATTAATAAGGTACCGTTTTATACGGGCGTTGTGGGGGTGCTAATCATTCCCCACATGTAACTGAGTCCCGAACCCATTTCTTTGATTTCTTTGGTTTAAAATGCAGACTTGAAATTGGTTTTAAAAAATATTTTAATTAATTTTAAAATATTTTATAAAATCGGTTTTAATAGGTGGCCGATCACACCTAGCTAAAAAAGATTGGTAGCGACTCCATTTCTTTTTCAATGTCACTTTCAAAACCTTCATTTTTCTAGAGGAATTAAGCCAACTTTTTCTCGGTTTTTTTAATGTCACGCTTAACGAATAATAAAGTCTTGCGATGAGACTTGTTATTTTTTGAGGTTGCGACAGCTTGGTGACTCCACTGGGGACTATTAGAGAGTCAGGCTTAGAATTAGTCGTGTGTTATCAAAGTCTCGGTTTTGTTGGTTTAATTGGTATTTTATTCTCACATTTTAAATAAAGTAAGGATAATTTTGAAAATAATAAAATGTTTTTAATATGTCCATATTCATGTGCATACATATTATAATTGTTCTCTGGTTATTTTGGTGTATATATTCATTTATTGATTAATTGATGACTTATGTTGTTTAATCTTGTTGGGGCATTTAGAATAAAGGATATAGAATAGGTGGTGAAAGGTTTGTTATTTCTTCTCACACACTACACGTGCATTTGCATATCATGAATCCTATACCCGGGTTCCGTCCTTTTAGGTGGGAGCAAAGTAACTAAGCCTTCGTGATTAACAATCCGCATGGGCTAGTGAAACACTTCCGGAGTACTAGATTACCTAAGCCTTCGTGATTAACAATCGGCATGGGCTAGGGAAATAGACACTAACGAATTGAACCCACTTTTATTGCGGTGCCTTACTAGCCTTCACCGGCGACAGTGAGGAACAATTCGGGGCTTTTAGAACCAATTCACCTTCATATAGTAAACCTAGGCGAAGCCATGCCGGATTTCCAATTAAGATATCCCGAAGTTAAGAACACATGGAGGAATATTTCCAATCCTTTTGCCTTCTATTCTACTTTTCGAATAAGTTTATTTTTGAAAATCGAACAATGATGAACGTACATCACAATGCCCGTAATAAGTGTTGGTATTTCATCCCAGGGGTGTTATAATGCCGAAATTTTGTTGACATTCTCAAGGATAATTATTGTTTTGAATTATATGTTTTTTTGTATTATTCATATTTATTCCCATTACTAATTCATTTTCTTTTTTGTTGTTGTTTTTTGTTTTTGCATTCTTGTCATCATTTTTTGCACATGGAAAGTTATTGGTCTCGGGATAATATTCAACCAAAAGGGCTTTCATGGAGGGTCAGAGTGTCTCAGTGGTTGAGAAGCATTTAGAGGTTAGGAAACAGTCCGAGAAAAGTCAGCTTGATAATGGGGATTGTTTGAAGATGGGATATGTGTCAGCATTACTAGCGGAGGTTGATCTTACTATCAAGCAAAATGATCTCCAGGAATTGATGGATATATGGAATCAGTGGAACATATCAGAAATAGAAGCCTTCACTCAGACTTATGGGGACATAGCACTGCTAGTTTAGGTCAAGGTCAGTGGTGAGGTAATCCGGGCTATGATGCAATTCTGGAATCCCACTTATCGGTGTTTTACCTTCAACCGAGAGGATATGACTCCAACCATAGAGGAATATTCGACCTTGCTGCATATTGAGAATGTTATTCCCGACCGTATTTATTTGAAGGATAGAAAGACGCTGGGTTTCAAGAAAAAGATGTCTAAAATTCTAGGAGTGGAAAGAAATTGGGTCGAAAGCCATGTTGTCCGGAAAGGGGTAAGCTACTGTATATCATGGGATATTTTACGGACCTTAATCCATAGCCATTCAAGTAAGGAGACAGTTAGGAATATTTTTGCTTTGGCTGTCTATGGTTTAGTTATCTTCCCAAAGACATTAGGTTATGTGGATGTGGCGATATTTGATGTTTTTGAGAGGCTTGAGCAAAGGATAAACCCAGGCCCGACAATTGTACCAAAAACAATCTGATCCCTGAATTTCTGTAGATGGGAAGGAAAAAGGCATTTTCTAGGTTGCATACAGCTCCTTTACATATGGGTTCAGAGCCATTTCTGTAAACAGGAGAATTTCGCTCTTCGCTCATACTGGAAATCTTTTGCACCAATTGGTGAATTTCTTAAGAGGGAGTGGCTTGAAAATAGGACTGAGGAACAATGGATCAACATATTCCGGAATATCAGGGCTGAGATGATAATTTGGAGAGCTCCATGGATAGCTCCTATGCCGACATTGTACAAGTGCGGAGATAAAGCTTTTGTTCCATTATTGGGAGTATGGGGAGGAGTGAGCTATGCACCACTACTGGTACTGAGACAATTAGAATCCCGTCAGTTTACTCCTATGACCCATGACCTTAGTAATATGGAATTTGCTTATGGAGAAGATGGATATTCGGAAAAGGTACGTGAGATTGTAGTAGCATGGAAGGAAACTCATCGATTGGAGGTAGCTAGATATGCCGACATCGTCACACCTGATTACCTGACATAGAGGGAATTAAGGGTTAATGATAGGTTGTTGACATCAGATGGGGAAGAAGTTCAGCATTTGAGTTCGCTACCCAAGGAAGTGCCATCGGAGTTAGAAATCGCAAGGGCAGAATTTGAAAAAGAAAAGGCATAATGAGCAAAGAAATTGCCTGTTTACGAGAAGCGCTTGAGGATATGAAAAATAGGGAATCAGCCCGAGAAAGAGAAAAGGAAAAGATCAAGAGAGAGAGAGAGAGGGACACTGCTAAAAGCGATCTTTAGGAATTACACTTGGAGAACAAGAGGTACCGTTTCGAGTTCAAATTCGAGGGGACTCTCAAGAGTTCTGGGGAATGGAACAAGAAGTCAAAAACCTCAATAAGGAGAAGAACTATTGGGCAGAAAGAGCAAAACATGAGGAAGCCCGAGCCAATCAACTGGAGAAACAAGCTCAGGAAAGCTTACACGGTGATGCTTTTGCTGACATGTCAAAGGGTCGTGAACAAGTAAGGATCAAATGGAAGAGCAAGGCAGTCAAAAGAGGATAGTGAAAAAGGTTCAAGATCCGAAGGAGTTACTATAGGACCAGTATTTTGTAATAGCATTTTAAAATTAGGAGAGACAGATTATCAGATTGTCTTAAGCAGTGAACTTTTTTTTGATGTATTTAGTTCCAGGAAATCAATGAAAGACCGTTTGGTTAGAATTATCCCGGGGCCAATACTTTTAAAATCATTCATCATTCATTTGTTCTTTCTTTTATATATTTTATTTGTTCATTCATTTATATTCATAATCATTCATTCATTTATTCTTCTTTATAATTAGTCATTTAGGTTCATGCACTTAGTTATTTACTTATTTTTTCATTCATTAACATTTAGTCATTCATTCATTCATTTTTATAAAATAATAAATGTGTCAATAATTTCTAATCCATGGTTTTTAAAACTAAAGGTACAATTGGTCGCACTCAGAAAGAATCAGAATTTCGACACCCTTACAATACTCGACCCCAAGCAAGAGCTATGGAGAACGATCAACTTGCTAGAATTGAAAGGATGGAAAGAATTCAAAAAAAGCTACAAGAACAGTTAGCTAAGTCTCAAGAGGAGACACAGGAACAAATGACCAAACTCATGGAGATGATGAGTACCATGATAAGGTAGAAATGGCCAGGAGAAAATTCAGTTACAGGAATGGGGGTAGTGAACCAGGAAGACTGACCAGAAGTGGTACAGAAGAATGGCCAGACATCCCAACCTGTGGGAAATGAACTTCCGACTGGGGCAGCATCCTATATTTACATCCAACCAGTGGCCAAAGCACAAAATATTGGTCCTAAAAGGGGTAATATTGGGGTTGATCCAATTGATGTGGAAGTTCCAAACTTTGAAGAAATGGCTGAAAAGGAAAGGGCAAAGATGACTGAACTGAAGAGGGTTGAAACTACAGAATCCCAAAAAAAATATCAGCTGCTGTAGGAAAGGTTAAGGGCAGTTGAAGGGGCTGAGTTATTTGGCAGTCTGGATGCCAAAGAGATGAGCTTAGTACACGATCTAGTAATTCTCCCAAAGTTCAAAGTACCAGACTTTGAAAAGTATAATGGGACTACCAACCCATCAGCACATCTGACCATGTACTGCAGAATGATGACGGGGCATGATGATAATGAGAAACTGCTTATCCATTATTTCCAAGATAGCTTAACAAGGTCAACAACCCGATGGTACAATCAACTGAGTCGTACCAAGATTCGTTCATGGACGAATTTAGCCAGGGCTTTCATGGAATATTATAAACATGTGTCTGATATGGTACCTGATAGGCTGTCGCTACAGAATATGGAAAAGAGGTACAATGAGAGCTTCAAAGAATACTCGCAAAGGTGGAGGGATCTGGCCATACAAGTGCAACCCCCTTTAACTAGCAAAGAAACCACAGTGCTTTTCATCAACACCTTGAAAGCACCCTATTATGATAAATTGGTGGGGAGTACCACCAAGGACTTTGCTGATATGGTGATATCTGGGGAGATGATAGAGTCCGCTATTAAAAATGGGAAGATGGAACGGGGTGAGTCTGCTACCCCGAAGAGAGTTTTTCCTGCAAAGAAGAAGGAGGAGACACATGTAGTCAGTTTCAATCAATACCCCTATACACCTCCTACACACCTCCTAGGCCATATACTCCTACCACATCTTATGCACCTCCGACACCTTACACACCTTACCCGAGATATAATCCTTACTACCCCAAGGTGAACCACCTTACCCAAAATCCATTCCCCTATACCAATATACCACAACAGTCGTTCCCAACTGGTATATCCCCACAAATAACTCTTCCTCGAAATATTGTCCCAAACACTCAAGGTCCCGCACACAATGACCAACGTTCACCAAGGAATGATCAAAAACCTTAATTTGATCCGATTCCTACCACCTATGGTGAGCTATATCCTAAACTATTGCAGGGTCAACTTGTTGCACCTGTGTACCTCAAACCTCTGACAACTCCATATCCAAGGTGGTACAATGCAAACACTAACTATGCATACCACGCAAGAATTCAAGAACATACGACTGAAGATTGCCTAGCCTTTAAAAAGAAAGTCCAAAGCCTGATCAATGCCGGAGTTATGAAGTTTGGGGCAAAGAATGGGCCGAATGTAGCGGGAAACCCATTGCCAATCATGCTGAGAATTGGGTAAATGCAGTATTGACAGAGAAAGTCAGAAGGTTAAAAAGGGATGTCAGGGAAGTCAAGATTTCGATGTTGACAATATGGGTTGATATGGTCAAGACAGGAATGGTGGGAGATGCAGACAGTCTAAAAAATGGTCGCAAAGAGGGTGCAGAATTGGTGCCCATTCCATAAGTGTGGAGGTCATGTCATACAGGACTGCGGAGACTTTCTGGTTAAAGTCCAAAAGATGATGGATAATGGGGAAGCCCAGTTCTACGAAGAGACAGAGGAGGAAGTAGAAGTTACTGAGAATGCAGCTGGCTATGGGATAGAAAACCCTTGATCATCTATTATGATGAACCAAAGGAGAAAGTTATGCCAGTCGTTGAGGAAAGTGCACCTAAGTTAATCATTAATTTACCTGTTTCCTTTTCATACAAGGAAAACAAAGCTGCACCATGGAAATACGACTGCAGCATGGTTATGCCTGGGTCTTCGACTCAGCAAGATATCACAGGTGTGGGGCATTTAACACGAAGCGAAAGATGTTATGCTCATGAGGTTGCTGAACAGGGGTTAACAGGGAAAGACAGAGGAGCAGACAATAGGAAGAAAGTAGTTGAACCAATCCATATTGAGATGGATTTGTCAAAAGAAACAGAGAGGGGATTAGCCCCGATAAATAGGATAAAAGAACCGGTAAACGAGAAGGAGGCCTGCGAGTTCTTAAAATTCATAAAGCACAGTGAGTATAGCTTGGTTGAACAACTACAATGTCAACTAGCTAGAATTTCAATCTTATCTTTGCTTTTGAATTTAGAGCCATACAAAAATGCCCTGTTAAGAGTGTTAAATCAGGCATACGTGGCTAACAACATATCAGTAGAAAAGTTGGACAGGCTGGTGGGAAACATCGCAGTGGACGACCATATATTTTTTAGTTATGATGAAATACCACCTAATGGTATTGGGTCCACAAAGGCTCTTCACTAACAACTACCTATAAGGGGCATATACTGCCAAGGGTGCTTCTGGACAATGGTTTTTCCTTAAATATGATTCCCTTAGCAACCTTGTCTAAGTTGCTAGTGGATATGTCTTATATGTTACCGAGTTGTACAGTGGTCAGGGCTTTCGATGGTACAAGGAGAGAGGTAATAGGAACTATTGAGGTTCTTCTGGAGATAGGCCCATGCACTTATACAGTGAACTTCTAGGTCATGGATATTAATCCGTCTTATAATTTCTTGTTGGGAAGGCCATGGATACATTCACCTGGGACTGTACCCTCGTCTCTCCACCAAAAGCTGAAATTTGTGATGGAGGGCCGTTTGATCACTGTATCAGGAGAAGAAGACATAATAGCTTCTGCATCTACTGAATCTCCATATGTTGAACCCAATGAAGATGTCGTAGAATGTTCTTTTCGATCTCTGGAATTCGTAAATGTGGTTTTCGTTATTGAAGGACGAAAAATTCCAAAGCCAAGGTTGTCCAAGAGCACAAGGCTAGGAGTAAGAACCAAAGTGGGAAAAGGCTGCAGGGCTGGAAAAGGTCTGGGGAAATATCTTCAAAGGATGGCCCGGGCAATGGAAGCAGTGGGAAATAAAGACCAGTTTGGCTTAGGGTATCTTCTGAAGGCCTATGAGAAAAGGAGACAGGTTGAAAAGAACAGACAAAGAAGAATGGCCCATCTCATAGGTATGGATATTGAATGGGAACCCATGACTTTCCCACCAATCCTTCACAACTTCTACTCTGCTGGTTTTCTAATCGGGGAAAAGAATTCAGAGGATTTACTTGTCATGATCAAGCAAGCTTTTTGAAAAATTCCATGTGAATAAAAGGGGCAGATTCAGGATATGGTGATTTGCATGATCGAGAAAGAAGGGATGAAAAGTGACAATACGAACTGGATGGTGCGACCTTGTCCACCAGGATATAGACTAACCAATTGTAGTGCGACTGAGTTGCCTATAGTTTTTAAGTCTATTCCAACGTAATACTTTTAAAAAGCAATCTTAATTATCTTTACCCAGAGATAGTAGAGTTTTTTCAGTAATGGGTTTTTTGTTTAAACATTTTCATTCAATAAATAACAAGCACAATGCATTTTATCCATATTGATGTGTCCATATTCTTTCATTTTTGTTATTTATTTTGTTTTCATTATATATATTTTCCTATATTGTTTCTTCTTCACCCATTTATAGGTGTACAGATGTGGAATATGAGGACCTTCCTATCAGTAATTTTGAAATTGATTTTGAAAGACCCATTTGCACGGGTGATTTTGAGGCTAACGAAGATACTGAGGATTATGGTCTATCTCCAGATCTATTAAGAAAAATATAACAAGAGGAGAAACAAGTACTTCCTCATAAGGAATTATTGGAAGTGATAAATCTGGGAGATGGTGAAGAGATAAAGGAAGTCAAAATCGGAACTTCATTGTCATCATCAATAAAAGGCAAATTGATAGCCTTGCTCCAGGAATATGTAGATGTATTTGCATGGTCTTACAAAGACATGCCAGGGTTGGGTCCAGATATTGTGGTTCATAAGCTCCCTTTAAAGCCAGAATGCAAGCCAATTCAGCAAAAGTTGAGAAGAATGAGGCCAGACATGCTATTAAAGATAAAAGAGGAGGTAAAGAAGCAATTTAATGCTGGATTCTTAGAGGTGGAAAAATATCCAAAATGGGTGGCAAATATTGTTCCAGTACTAAAGAAGGATGGCAAGGTACGGATGTGCGTTGATTACTGAGATTCAAACAAGGCTAGTCCTAAAGATAATTTCCCTTTGCCCCATATTGATAATCTGGTGGATAATATGGTGAGAAGTTCTTTATTTTCTTTCATGGACGGATTCTCAGGATACAATCAGATCAAGATAGCACCGAAAGATATGAAGAAAACCACATTTGTTACAATGTGGGGAACCTTCTGTTACAAAGTAATGCCATTTGGGTTGAAGAATGCTGGGGCAACATATCAGAGAGCCATGGTGACCTTGTTTCATGATATGATGCATAAGGGAATTGAGGTTTATGTTGATGATATGATCGCAAAGTCACAAGGAGAAGAGGAGCATATTGCGAATCTTAAGAAGCTCTTTGAACGACTAAGGAAATTTAGACTCAAGCTAAATCCGACAAAATGCACTTTTGGAGTCACTTCAAGGAAATTGTTGGGTTTTGTCGTCAGCAAAAGAGGAATCGAGATTAACTCGGATAAAGTGAAGGCTGTTCAAAATTTTCCACCACCTCGTACTCAAAAGGAAGTAAGAGGCTTTCTAGAGAGATTGAATTACATTGCTCGATTTATTTCTCAATTAACCGACAAATGTGATCCAATGTTTAAGTTACTTCGAAAAGGTGATACAAGAGAATGGGATGAAGGTTCTCAGATTGCATTTGAAAAGGTTAAGCATTATCTATCCAGCCCACCAGTATTAATGCCACCTGTTCCGGATAAGCCAATGATACTGTATTTATCAGTATTTGAGAGATCCATGGGTTGTGTTTTGGGGCAGCTTGATGAGACTGGAAAGAAAGAACATGTAGTTTACTACCTCAGCAAGAAGTTCACAGATTATGAGTTGAAATATTCGTCGGTAGAAAAGTTGTGTTATGCTTAAGCTTGGACTGCTCGAAGACTCAGACAGTACATGTTGTACCACACAACGTGGTTGATTGCCAAGCTGGATCCAATCAAGTACATGTTGGAAGCACCTTCTTTGTCAGGGAGGACGGCAAGATGGTAGGTTTTATTGTCAGAGTACGACATTGTATATGTAAATCAAAAAGCTATCAAGGGCAGTGCAGTGGCTGAATTCTTAGCAAGTCGGGTAGTGCAAGATTATGAGCCGTTGAATTTTGACTTCCCAGATGAAGATTTGATGTATGTTTCACAAGAAGATGAGATTCCCCTAAAGAAAAAAGTATGGAAAATTTACTTTGATGGCGCATGTAATGCCATGGGGCATGGAATCGATGCAGTGCTTATATCCCCAAAAGAAGATTATTATCCTTTCACCGCTAGATTGGATTTTGATTGTACAAACAATACTGTCGAGTATGAAGCGTGTACTATAGGCCTTCGTGCTTCAGTGGACAGAAAGATCAAAGTATTGGAAGTTTTTGGAGACTCAGCCTTAGTGATATACCAGCTACGAAGAGAATGGGAAACCCGAGATACAAAGCTAATTCGATACCGAGAACTCATACTGAGTTTATTGGAGGAATTTGAAGAAGTGAATTTCAATTACTTTCCTCGAGAAGAAAATTGAATGGCATATGCTCTGGCTATTTTGTCATCAATGTTTAAAGTGAATAAAGGGGTTGAAGTTGTACCCAATAAAGATGAGTATATATGAGTCTCCTGCCCATTATTTGAGTATTGAAGAAGAAGCAGATGGCCTCCCTTGGTATAACGACATCTTGCAGTACATCAAAAGTCAATAGTATCCAGAACAAGCAACAGAAAATGACAAGAGGAATCTGAGAAGGCTAGCAATGGGTTTTGTTTTAGACATTGAGATTCTCTACAAGAAAGGAAAAGACCAAGTCTTGTTGAGATGTGTCGGATCTACTGAAGCTCTGAGAATTATAGAAGAGGTCCATGAAGGGATATGTGACACTCATGCTAATGGTCACATGCTTGCTAAACAGATTATGAGGGCAGGGTACTATTGGTTGACGATGGAAGGAAATTGCATCAATTATTCCTGGAAGTGCCATAAATGCTAGATATATGTAGATAAGATTCATGTGCCGCCATCGCCATTACATTTCATGACTACACCGTGGCCCTTTTCAATATGGGGAATGGATATGATAGGGCCTATTACCCCAAAAGCTTCAAATGGACATCATTTCATCTTGGTGGCCATAGATTATTTCACAAAGTGGGTAGAAGCTGCGTCCTATGCGAATGTAACAAAGTCGATGGTATGTAGGTTTGTTAAGAAAGAAATCATATGCCGTTACGAGTTGCCAACAAGAATTATTTCGGATAATGCTCTCAATTTGAACAATAAGATGATGAGAGAAGTGTGTACTTAATTCAAGATCACACATCATAATTCGGCACCTTACCGTCCGAAGATGAATGGGGCAGTAGAAGCAGCTAACAAGAACATCAAGAAGATTGTTGAGAAGATGACCAATGTGTACAAAGATTGGCATGAGATCTTGCCTTTTGTTCTTCATGCATATCCTACTTCGGCCCGCACATCTACAAGGGCAATGCCATTTTTCTTTGGTATACAGGATGGAAGCAGTGTTACCTATTGAAGTTAAGATCCCTTCACTTCGGGTTTTGATGGAAGTTGGCCTAGAGGAAGCAGAATGGGTTAGAGCTTGTTATGAATAGTTTAATCTCATTGAGGATAAAAGATTGAAAGCAATTTGTCATGGACAGTTGTATCAGAAAAGGATGATTCGAGCCTACAACAAGAAGGTTCGTCCTAGACAGTTCCGAAAAGGGGAGTTGGTACTGAGGAAAATTCTCCCTATAGTGAAGGAACCGAGAGAAAAATGGGCTTCGAATTTGGAAGGACCCTAAGTGGTAAAAAGAGCTTTTTCTGGAGGAGCATTGATTTTGACTAGAATGGATAGGGAGGATTTCAGAAATCCCGTGAATGCTGATGAACTGAAGAAGTATTATGCTTAAAAAAAAAAAAAGAGGGTGTGATGCTGTGCACATGGAAATTTGAATGATTCCAAGTGTAAAAATGGAAATTATATATATCTATCTCCCCTGAGAATTGCTTTTCAATTAAAATATTCATGCTTGATATGATGAATGGCCATCCTTCATATTCCTTTCACTAAGAAGAAATTATCCTTAGTCACCCCTTTGAGCCTTAAGAATTATTCTTTTCTTAAAACCTTGATCAAGGATCACCCTCTACACTGGAGGGCGAATGCGAGGAAAAAACAATAAAAAATCATGGCAAAAAGAAAGCCATAAAAAATGTGGCAAATGAAAGCCAACAAAGCAAAAAAAGGAAGAAAAGAAAGTCCAAAAAGGGACAAGTGTTTCAAGAATGAGTTCTCCTCAGGAAATGATCCTTGATCCAATCACCCTTAAACACACTTTAGGCCTATCTTATCCTTTCTTTCTAAACCTAAACCTTGGCCTACATTACGTGCTTTAAAAGCCCATTTTGATCAAGCATGGTTATTTAATTTGAAAGGTTATTCTCAGAATTCATCCCATCTTTTGAATTGATTTTTTACCTTGGAAGCATTTAGAATTTTCAGATGCATGGTAGAAAAAAATGGAAATGAAAAAAGAATGTAAAAGGAGAGGTTTTAGCCGAAAACCCGTAAAGGACAACTTAATACCGAATAGAGGACACTTGAGTTGAAAACCCACAAAGGGCGGCTCAAGTACTAATCAAAGTTCGAATCATTGCTCCGTGTAAAGAGGGAGAAAGTATCTGACAATCAGAGGAAAGGGGAACAACTCAGTCTGATGTAACTACGAAAGCCGAGAGGTTACCCAAGTAAATTGCTTGTTCAAAGGAAATTTCAGATGGTTTGAAAAAGGAGGGGTCCAAGATATTTCGCATCCGGGGCATCTACAACCTATAACCTTACATTTGTTTCTTATATCCTTGATATTTAATTTTACTACCATAAAACATTTCTTGCAATAAATTCTTGTTATCCTCTTCATTACAATTTTTGCTTGATTCATATTTTCTTTCATACATTTTTGAGATGCATTATGATTGTTATTATATTGAATGATGATTAGTAATAAAAAATCTTTAAATAAAAGGATTTCAAAGTATTACTAAGGAATAGATTTAAATCTTGGGAAATGTTTGGAAAGTTCACCAAGAAAAGAAAACAGTGAACGTGGTGGAAACTCTATCACGGAGTCAAAAAAATCTGTGAATTTCAGCAAAAGCCAGAAACTGAGACTGTTTGACAAGTTATCTTGACTGTTTGAAGACTCTGTCATGAAGTCGGATAATCTGGGAATCTCAAAGAAACCATGGATTAGAAACCATGACACAATCATTTGATTGCATTCATTCTTAGGAAACATACAAGCATTTGCAAAGCATGTCATTCCCATCATTGCATTTAGCTAACATTGCAGAAATCAGGAAAACTTTGGACTTCCCCAAAGTGAACTCGTTCTGTTTTTCAAACGAGTCGAGCCCCGAGATCACCGTTGAGGTACGTTTCCTTTCCAAATCAAACTCATTTTGCTTCTCAAATAAGTCGAGCCCCGAGACCGCCGTCGAGGTATGTTCTTTTCATTTTCAAGTTAAATTTATTTTTTCCAAATGAACCAAACCCAGAATCATTCTTAGTATTTCCTTTTCTTTTAAATCGAATTCATTCTGTTTTATCAAATGGGTCGAGCCTTAAGACCTCCGTCGAGGTATTTCTTTTTGTTTTAAATCGAATTCATTCTGTTTTATCAAATCAGTCGAACCTTGAGACCTCCGTCGAGGTATTTCTTTTTGTTTTAAGTCGAATTCATTCTATTTTATCAAATGAGTCGAGCCTTGAGACCACCGTTGAGGTATTTCCTTTTGTTTTAAATCGAATTCATAATGTTTTATCAAATGAGTCGAGCCTTGAGACCATCGTTGAGGTATTTCCTTTTGTTTTAAATCAAATTCATAATGTTTTATCAAATGAGTTGAGCCTTTAGACCTCCGTCGAGGTATTTCTTTTTGTTTTAAATCAAATTTATTCTGTTTTATCAAATGAGTCGAGCCTTGAGACCACCATTAAGGTATTTCCTTTTGTTTTAAATTGAATTCATTCTGTTTATCAAATGAGTCGAGCCTTGAGACTGTCATCAAGGTATTTTCAAATCACGGGTAAGGCCTCCGGGCACCATTCTTAAGACCTCCAGGCATTTTTTTTAAAGCCGCATACAGCGCATTTTTTTTTCAAATCACGAGTAACGCCTCTTGGCACAATTTTTAAGACCTCTGGAACCATTTTTAAGACGTCCGGGCATTTTTTTTTCAAGTCGCATACAACGCATTTTTTTTAAAAAATCACGGGTAAGGCCTCCAGGCACCATTTTTAAGACATCAGGGCATCATTCTTAAGACCTCTCCGAGCATAATTTTTTTCTTACAAATCGAATTTGTTTCCTTAAGACGGGTCGAGCCTTGATTAGTCAGGGAATTTAATTTAAGGACAATATCTTCTATTTACAGAATTTCTCAACAAAAAAAAAATTGAAATGAAATGAAAATGAAAATGAAAATTAAAATGAAAATGAAAATGAAAAAAGAAATCCCCTTCCCTTCTCTTCACATGTGATTTCACTAACCGGACAAAATTAGTGTTTATTTATCTTTGCTTGATTCTTGATTCTCAGCAATAGTCAAAGAGGGGCAGCTGTAGACACCTAATTTTGTCCGGACTACTAAAACAGGTATGTTTTCTTCCTAAATTGATGTTTCAGAATGTAAAAAGACTTTTTTTATCCTGCAGGTGGTACTCCGAGACTTAGTTTAAGTGGGTGAGCATAAAAAGTCAAACTTGAAAAAAGTCAACCCCAAAAAGTCAACTACTGAAAAAGTCAACCACCTTCCAAAATCAAGATTTGAAGTTCAATTGAAAAATGGAAAAAGAATTTTGATAATCCGAGGTCTACATCGAAAGATATCGAGTTCGGAAGTTGGGTTATGGAGATTCAATAGAAATGAAATCCTAATCCGAGAAATTTGGGGAAAGTGCTTAAACGATCGAATTGGTCGAAATTGAAAGTTCCATATGAAAGATAAGCACTGACTACGGGTAATGGAGAAGCCACTTGAAAGAAAAACTGAAAGAAAAGTCAATCCGGGAGAAAATCGAGAATTAGGATTTTTGGTGGATTTCGGTGAAATTGGGAGGAATTACAGAAATGACCCGACTCAGTAGGACTAAAGCCCTAATGGATGAGGAGTAATTAAAAAAGGATAGCCCGAGGCTCAGTTTGAAGAAAATCTGAAAATCGAACTTGTTTTGAGCAAAACCGGGTTTCGGAGCCAAAAGGTCAAAATTAGAAAATTTGGGAAAAATAGCAAATGAACTCCAAAAATTCTGAAAAATTGCAAATCTCATTCTTAAATCTTTTGGAAGAGATTGGAGAAAGAAAATCTTGATTCGGAGTTCGTTTGCAAAATGGCCAAATCCCGGGTCTCCTATGTAGAAATTCAAGAAGAGAAATCTCGAAAAAATAGCAAATGAACTCCAAATCTTCTGAAAATTTGCAAATATCATTTTTAAATTATTTCAAAGGGGTTGGCGAAAGAAAATCTTGATTCGGAGTTCGTTTGCAAAATGGCCAAATCCCGGGTCTCCTATACAGAAATTCAAGAAGATAAATCTCGAAAAAATAGCAAATTAACTCCAAAAATTCTGAAAAATTGCAAATCTCATTTGTAAATTATTTGGAAGAGATTGAAGAAAGAAAATCTTGATTCGGAGTTCGTTTGCAAAATGGCCAAATCTTGGGCTCCATATGTAGTAATTCAAGCAGATAAATCCCAAAAATACCAAATGAGTTCCAAAAATTATGAAAAATTTCAGATCACACTTTTAAATTATTTGGAAGATATTGGTGAAGAAAAATCTTGATTTAGAGCTCGTTTAAAAAATGGTAAAATTTGGGGGCATAAAAGGGCAATTTTGAAAGAAAAACTCCAAATAAATAGCAAATGGACTCGAAAAATTTTGAAAATTACCAGAATTCAATTTTTTATTATTTTCAAAGTATTGAAAAAAGAAAATATGATTTGGACCCGTTTGCCATTTATTTGCATTCGGGAGGCAAAAATGTCATTTTACCCAAGAAAACGAAAAGGGTTTTTCTTGCCTTTCAAAAAAATCAAACTTGGGCTGGAAGAAAGAGGGCTGGCCGGCCAAGACCCAAGGATGGGAAGTAGGATTTTGATTTTTTAATCAAGAGGCCAAAACTGAAGAGTTAGTTAGTGATTTTTTGATCAAGCCTTTGCAAATAAGCCATATGGACCAATGCATAAAGAGGGAGAGTGTCAACATAATGGCTTAAGATTCTTGAACAGCTGTAATTATGGATAGCTGATGGCCTAATCTAAGGGTGATAATTTCATGTTTTAAACATCTTGGATCAATAGCCCTTGAATGAAAATTGGTTGGAGGAAAAATGACAACATCCTAGCCTATGAGATGGGGGGTTCGGCCACTACAAGGGGACTATTCTCTTTCATTTTCAGCACTCTCATTTTTCCTATTCTCTCTTACTTTTGGCTGATTTTCTCTCCATTATTGAGAAGCAAAAAGAAAAGTTTAGAAAAGAAAAGAAAGTTAGAAGAGAAAAAGCTTGAAAGATAGCTTCTAGAGTTTCTTTTAGCACCATACTCTTGCACTTTCTTTGATTTTCCATTCTTGTTTAGCTGTTTTGATTATTATTTTGGTGAGTTTCTTTTGATTTTTCTTTTTAAATAAGGGTTTTTAATGTTCTTCTTTAAGTTCTTTCTTCATCTTTTCTTATAAAAATTTCTTGAAATATTTTTTTCTTGTTCTTTGACATGGCCGAATGGCTCATTTTTTTTAGTTGCTATTTTGCTTTGATTTTTCATGTTACTTTTGATATTAAATAAGTTTTGATGCTTTAAATTTTCTTCTACTACATATACTTGAAGCTTGTTTTAATTTGGTTGTTTGTTTATTTCCATTTATGAGTCTATTATCATGTTCTTGCATTTTTGATTTTCTGTTTTCAAAATGTTTAAATTTGTTTATGTTTTAATTTTGAAATCCATGTGTTTGTGAAAATTCTTGTTAGTTTTCATGCCTCTATTTTATATTTGCATGATTTGAGTGTTATGTTTTAGTTAAGTATGTTAGTATATCAAGTGTTTGTGAAAATGCCATGCTCACTTGGAACATGAGGCCATTCGGCCACCTCATTTATTTTGCTTTGTGTGTGCATTTTTGTTATGTTAGTTGATAGGTTTGCATTTTCATGACATTTGATTGAGTATTTGGTTTAAGCATGCCTTGTGTTTGTGAAAATGCCATGCTTACTTGGAACTTGAGGCCATTCGGCCACCTCATTTATTTTGCTTTGTTTGTGCATTTTTGTTATGTTAGTTGATAGGTTTGCATTTTCATGATATTTGGTTGAGTATTTGGTTTAAGCATGCCTTGTGTATGTGTTATTGCCATGCATGTTTTAGATGTTAGGATTGGTTTGTTTTGCCATGCATATCCATGCATTTTAGACCTAGGTTGCATTAAATGCCATGCAAGTTCATTTAGGTCTAGGTAATTTTATTGATGCCATGCATTTTTCATGACATTTAGGTTTAAACCCATGCATTTCATGCATCATATTTGTTGTATCTTTCATGCATTTCATGTCCATGCCACTCGACTTATGACTTAGGCCAATCAAAGGCTCAAAGTCATGCTCTCTTGAGCATACTTGTGGAAAATTAAAGAGTTGTCAAATTGATTAATCTACCTTTGTGATTTTTTTTACTTAGCCAATTTTTGTATAACTCTTTAAAAGTGCTAGCTACTGTTTTTGAGTCATTTAGAGAGTCTTAAATATTTTTATTTTGATTTTTAAATGATTTTATCAAAGGCAAAAAATGTGTTTCGGCAAAACAGTTTTTTTTCACCCAGTAGTCGTACTTTCCCGATTTTTCTGGGCAGCCAGCTTTAATCAAAAAATTAAGCTGATTTTTTTCTGTGTATTTTTACATGTGCTGAGTCTCCAGTATGTTTTTTATATTTTTTATAATTTTTAAAAATAGGGTAAAAAATCATGGTTTAAAACTGGACAGTGGAGTCAGAATTGAATTTAAAGGAAAATCATTTTTCTGTTTTGGTTAAGTTACTTAGAGGGGGCTGATTAGGAAGTTTAGGTACTAACTTAGGGTAGTTTCTAAGCCTTTTTAAACTCTAAAAATGATTTTTTAAGTCTCGGGTTAAGGGTGGTCAAGTCCGGGATTTTAAACTTAGGAAATTAGAGCCATTTTAAAAAAGGGTTTAGCTAAGTTTTTATTTTTAATCTAAGCTTTTCAAAATTGTTTTCAAACAATCACAAAGTATTTTGGTTTTAGAATATTTAATTTGACATATTTTCCTAAGGTAGACGGATATCTTTTTAGATATACGGATTTCCTTAATTAAAAGAAAAAAATACACTTTCATGCATTGCATTTTCCATATTCATGCATTTTATATAATATGTGATTTTTGCTATGATAATTCCTATGGTATTGTTATTATTTTGATTTATATTTTTTTGATGTTATATTGTTTATTATATGGTTTTGAATATTTCATGATATCCTATGCTTTTTATTTAGTTATTTTTTGTCATATTATTTAGCATATACTATGTTCATGCATTATTATTTTCATTTTTATTTTCATGCATATTATATGATAGCATTATTTCATATTCCATGTCATTTAAATTATATTCCATATCATTTCTATTTGCCATGTCATTTAAATTATTTCATTTCATACAGAATATATTATGTTACCTAGGTCATTTCTTTTCATGTAGAATATATTATGTTACCTAGGTCATTTTATTTCATTTAGCATATATTGTGTCATTTAGGATATTTTATTTCATTTAGAATATATCATCTGACTTAGGATATTACATTTCATATAGAATGTATTATGTTACCTAGGTCATTTCATTTCATTTAGAATATATTATAACTTAGGATATTTCATTTCATTTAGAATATGCTAAGACATTTAAATTATATCATATCATTTAGGTTGCATTATATTATTTAGACTTTGTTATGTCATTTTATTTATGTCATACATATTCATATTCATATTTTTTAAATGTTATCAAAAATATAATGATTTTTAATAAAATAAAGATATTCCCAAGTTAAAATAATTAATGAGTTCTCTACCGGATTTGCTGGGGAGGATATCATTAATTATCATTAATAACGGACTATCTTCTTTAAAATAAGAATGATTCGGAAAGTTTTCGGAATTAATAAAAATTTCTATATTTTGCCACGTTTGTTGGGGAATATAGAAAAATTTTGAATTTATAAATTCCGGATCATTTTCAATTAAAAATGGAATTATTTTTCTTTAAATTGGGAATTAACTTGAAATACTAAATTTAAAACCAACTTTTTACTAAGACTTGAAATAAAACATGATTAATAAGGTACCGTTTTATACGGGCGTTGTGGAGGTGCTAATCCTTCCCCACACGTAACCGAGTCCCGAACCCGTTTCTTTGATTTGTCTGGTTTAAAACGCAGACTTGAAATTGGTTTTAAAAAATATTTTAATTAATTTTAAAATATTTTATAAAATCGGTTTTAATAGGTGGCCGATCACACCTAGCTAAAAAAGATTGGTAGCGACTCCATGTCTTTTTCAAGGTCACTTTCAAAACCTCATTTTTCTAGAGGAATTAAGTCGACTTTTTCTCAGTTTTTTTAATGTCACATTTAACGAATAATAAAGTCTTGCGATGAGACTTGTTATTTTTTGAGGTTGCGACAATTGTCATAGCTTGTTTTGCAAATGTGTGGTGGTACCTTCCTCCATTGATAACCAGAAACAAAGCTCCAATACCAATTGATAACATTCATCAGGAATTATAGAAGGAGAAAAGAACAAAATTTGGATAACATAAAAGAAATAAAGAGATAGAAGATTGTAGAGAAAAATACTGATAATTGATTTTCTGAGTGGCAACCACCTTTACAACAATTTTGGTACGTACCCTTCCTCTGCGAATCTCTCTAACTTCCAGCTGACTCAACACAGCTAATGCAGTCCTACATAATTAACAAACTTAATTGAATTTTAAATATTAATTAATGACCTGACTTAACTGTTAAACAATGGATTGACTAAACTGGATTATTTAATTACTAATGGGTTGACTTCCCACCACAACTCTCAAGTTCATTTAGAATCATTTAATTACAAGAACTTTATACTTCCTTCTTCAAAATATTGAATTTTTCTTTTTATATTTGTCTAGTGAAGAAAATAAGAAAGACTTGAAAAGAAAAAAGTTGGTTATTTTACTATGTTTTCCTCTAATAAGTTCAAGAAAATAAATAAAAAGAAAATGTATTTTTCTATTTTCGATGTTCATTTTACCATTTTGTTTCATGATTCAACTTAGTATTTTAATGTGTTTTAACTTTTTATTTCATGGGTACAGGTATGTGTTTGCCTTTGCTTGCAATTTTGATAGTTAAGCTTGCAGAATTTAATTCATGAAATGCTGCTTGCAAATATTATTAAATGTGATTTCTTTTTTCATTTCAGGCATTCTTAACTCTAAACTGCAATTTAAAGGGATATAATGCATCCATTTTTTCAAGGTTTTTTTTTTATTTTATTTTTTTAGAGTTTTTCTTTGTTATTGGCTTGCTTTTGTCTTTGTTTTGCTTTTTAGGAGCAAGTTATTATATGTTGTTTATGTAATCGATTCTCGGCATCTAAACTTTTATTTTTGGATATGACTCTGCTTATATGTTTTGGTAGCTATATAATTTTTCTAGCTCTCTCTGGATTCTAAACTACAATATAGTTCATATGTTGTTTCACAAAGTTTAGGAATATATTAACTCATTTTACTAGTTCAAATATGAGATGATGTTGATTCTTATTGCATTCTAACTCCATGATAATGAATAAATGAATAATAATCACAAGAGATTCTTGAATTACTTTGGAAATGTTTGGGGAATGGGAAAATCGAAAAAATTGAAAAAAGAAAATGGAAAAATGAAAGGTTGAAAGGAAAGCCTGCGATGACATCGATACACCAGTAAACTAAAAAAGGAAACTCAAGAAAGGTTCAGGACTTAATAAGCAACCCAAGAAAAGTTAAAGTGTAGAGAAATATGAGATTATAAGAGAAGAATTCGAGATTGGTCAGAAGAATTCGCAAAGAACAAAATCCAACCCAATTTTAAGTCGATCAACGGTTTGAGGAAATGAGCTTTAAAGAAACATAAACTAGAATGTGTGTAATGACTTACAATAATGACTTTTGCATTATTGTGATCATTCATTTCATTTTCATCGCATCGCAAGCATATAGAAAGCATTGTTTGTGTAGGCACGAGGATGTTGGCAATGTATGGAGGAGAAAAGCAAAAATCTAAGCTGTGGAGTTAGAAACCAAGATCGTCAAATTCAGAGGTGACATGATTAAGTTGAGAAGAATAAAAATTTTTAGAAGTTGTGGAGCCCAGAATGAGGAGGGTTTTTTTTTTTCACTTTTCAAGGTTGTGATATTTTTAAGGTTCGAAGGATTTTTTTTCAATTTTCAGGATTATGATATCTTTAATGTAGACACCTAATTTTATCCGGACTCCTAAATCAAGTACGTTTTCTTCCTAAATTGATGTTTCAGAATGCTAAAAGGCTTTTCTCATCCTGCAGGTGGTACTCCGAGACTTAGTCTAAGAAATCAGATAGAAAAAGTCAAACACAAAAAAAAGTCAACCTTAGAAAAAGTCAACTTCGGAAAAAGTCAACCTCAGAAAAAGTCAACCCCAAAAATTCAATTACTAAAAAAGTCAACCCACTTTTAAAATCAAGATTTGAGGTTCAATTGAAAAACGGTGAAAGAATTTTAATAATCCGAGATCTACATTGAAAGATATGGAGTTCGAAAGTTGGGTTACGGAGATTCGGTAGAAAGGAAATCCTAGTTCGGGAAATTTGGGGAAAAGTGCTTAAACGATCAAATTGGTCGAAATTCAAGGTTCCAAATGAAAGATAAGTATTGACTACGGGTAATGGAGAAGCCACTTGGAAGAAAAACTAATAGAAAACTCAATTCGGAAGAAAACCGAGAATTAGGTTTTTTTTTTTTTTTGCTGGATTTCGATGAAATTTGAAAGAATTACAGAAATGGCCTGATTCGGTAGGAATAATGCCCTTAATTGTTGAGGTATGATTGAAAAAGGGTAGTCCAAGGATCAGTTGAAGAAAATCTGAAAATCGAACTTGTTTTGAGCAAAACCGGGTTTCGGAGGCAAAAGGGCAAAATTGGAAAATTTGGAAAAAATAGCAAATAAACTCCAAAAATTCTGAAAATTTGTGAATCTCATTCTTAAATCATTTCGAAGAGATTGGCGAAAGAAAATCTTGATTCAGAGTTCGTTTGCAAAATGGCCAAATCCCGGGCCCATTATGTAGAAATTCAACAGGATAAATCCCGGGAAAATAGCAAACGAGTTCCAAAAATTTTGAAAATTTATAGATCTCATTTTTAAATTATTTGGAAGAGATTGGCGAAAGAAAATCTCGATTCGGAGTTCGTTTGCAAAATGGCCAAATCCCGGGTCCCCTATGTAGTAATTCAAGCAGATAAATCCCGAAAAAAATAGCAAATTCGCTCCAAAAATTATGAAAAATTCCAGATCACATTTTTAAACTATTTGGAAGAGATTGGTGAAGAAAAATCTGGATTCGGACCTCGTTTAAAAAATTGTAAAGTTTGGGTGCATAAAAGGGGCAATTTTGGAAATAAATAGCAAATGGACTCGAAAAATTTTGAAAACCATCAGAATTCAATTTTTTATTATTTCAGAAGTATTGAAAAAAGAAATTTGAATTTGGAGTCCGTTTGCTATTTATTTAGGTTCAGAGGGCAAAAAGGTCATTTCATTGAAGAAACTAAAAAGGGCAAATTTGTAATTGAGAAAAATATGAAAGAATAAGGAAATGCTGGGATTTTTTTTTTCCCTTGGTCAGTCAGCATAGAGGAGAAGAAGGAAGCTTGATCAATTTAATTCCTTAGTCACTATCAAGCCACATGCTACCACTAACACCTTGAAATGGCCTCTTTCATCCAATGGCTTAGGTGCCTTGTAGGAAAGTTGAATGTACCATCCAATAGCCAAATTTAAATGCCAAGATGACATTTTTATTTGTCATGAAATAACCCTTATCTAATGGCCAAGAATGGAAGAAAAAAGATGAACACAATTCATCCAAGGGTGAGCATCCTTCCGGCCAAGAAAAGGAGTGCATGGGATTGTCTCTTTTCATCCAATGGCTTAGACCATCTACAAAGGCTGAGTACACATGTTGAGGGCCGGATTTAATCTACAAGATGTCATTTTAATGTTGTCCTCATCCAATGACCAAGAATGGAAGAGCACAATTCATCCAAGGATAGGCACTCAAGGGGGCAAGCAAAGGAATGCATGGGATTGGTCCTCTTTTGCATCTAAAGGTTGAGGTTAGTACAAGGGCTGAGTACACATCTTAAGGGCTGCTATCAATTGGTAAGATGAGAATTTTATGTTGTCATCAAAATATCTTAATCTTAGGGCCAAAATTGGAGGAGAAAAAGTAAAGATTTCATCCAAGGGTTAGAGGGCCATTTGGCCAAGCCATTAGTGGGGGGGTTGATTTCAATTTTGCATAAGTTTTTTGGCTGAAGTCAGTAGCTAATTTAAAAATAAAAAGTTTTTGAAAGAACAAAAAAAGAAAAAAGGTTTTCAATGGAGAGCTTGAAGGTAGTCATCTCTACCAAGCTCTAGCATAGATTTCTTCTTGTTTTCCATGGTGATTTCTTGATTTTCTATCTTGTTTTCCTACTACATTTTTCATAGAAATAAAGTTTTTTAAATGTTTACTTAAGTTTTCATCTCTTCTCCTTCATCAAAATGGTTGAAATTTTTTTTTTTACATAGTTCTTGCTTTGGCCGAATATGGCATGTTTGTTTGCCTTGGTTTTCTTTTTTTTTCTTCCTTGCATGTTGTTGTGGAAAAATGATTTTTGGAAGGTTTGTTTAGAGTATTTTATATTCTGATTTTTTACAAGAAGATGAAACAAAAAAGGTTGAAATGGCTACATGATCTTGGCAAGACCAAGTGACCATGGTTAGGGGAGAGGTTATGCCCATTTTTACCTACCATGAAACATACCTTAATTTTGCTGTTTAGTATGGTTTATTTTTCTAATTTTTGAAATGGAAAGGCTTCATGATCTTGGCAAGACCAAGTGATTATGGTTAGGTGAGAGGCTATGGCCATTTTATACCTACAATGGAGCTTAACTTTCCCTGTTTTATTTACTAGTTTTGCTTGCTATTGTCTTTTCATGTCTATGTTATATTTTATCTATGTTCTTTACATTATTTTCTATGCTATATTTGGTTCTATATTTCATTTCCATGCTTGATATTGTTTCCTTGAAGATTAGTCCTTTGTGTTCATTTGAGTCATATTGTGCATTTTTTTCATATATCATGTCTTATACTATACACATGTTTGCATTTTTCATATTTTGTCATATGGCCATTCGGCTACTCCATGTGCATTTTCATCTTGCTTCTTGGCTTGTTTGCATCTCCATGCCATGATCTTGTGCATTTTGATTTTAGTATGTCATATGCTTGTGAAAATGTCATGACATTATGCATCTTGATATGATTTGTCATGTACTTGTGCCATTTACTAGATAGGATTGCATTAGAGCATCATGTGACCATTCGGCCTCTTCATGCATTCCTTGCCCTGTCATGCATTTGCATTTTGTTTAGGTAACATGCTTTGCATTATCATATCTTGAAATTATGTATTAGTTGCTGTTTGTTCCAGCATTAGCATTAGGTTTATTGGTCATTTTATGTTCATAGTATTGCTATGCATTTTCACTACATTTTAGGAATAGGCCATATTAGTATTGCCATGCATATTGGGTCTTCAATCATATTGGTATTGCCATGCATTGCTATGCTACTTAGGTCTTAGGTTACATTAGCATTTTCATGCATATTCATAACATATTAGGTCCAAGTCATATTTTCATTATCAAGCATTGCATGCATATTATGTTAGGATAGCATTTATTGCCATGCAAACTCATGCTAGGCATTTAGGTTATTTTGAATTGTCATGCATTTCCTTTACCATTTATGCTTTAGAACATGCATTTCATACATTTCATTTGCTGTATGTTCATTCATTCCATGTCATTGCCACATGATTTATGACTTAGGCCAATCAATGTCTCAAAGTCATGCTCTCTTGAGCATACTTGTGAAAATTAAAGAGTTGTCAAATTGATTATTCTATCTTTGTGATTTTTTTTACTTAGCAAATTTTTGTCCAAGGTTTTTAAATATTTTAGCTACTGTCCTTAGTTCTTTGGAATGATCTCCAACAATTTTTACTTTGATTTTTGAATGACTTTATCAAAGGCAAAAAATATGTTTTGTCTAAATAGTTTTTTCACCCAGTGCTCGAACTTCTATGATTTTTTTTGGGCAGTCATCTTTAATCAGAAAATTAATCCAATTTTTTCTCGTGTAGTTTTTTTTTTTTGATAATTGGGTAAAGGAAGGGGTATCTTGGGTTTGAACCCAAGACTTCATGCCCCCAAGTCTCTTGACCACTAGACTAAATTTCAAGTATGTTTTTTATATTTTTTTGAATTTTTAAAAATAGGCTAAAAAGTCGAGTGTCAAAACCGGACAGAAGAGGCAAATTTGAATTCAAAAGAGAAATACTGGTTGAATTTGGCTAAGGCATTTAGAGGGGGTTGGTTAGAAGCTTTAGCTACTATCTTAGGGTAGTTTCTAAGCCTTTTTAAACTTTAAAAATTATTTTATAAATCTCAAGTCCTGGATTTTAAACTTAGGAAATTAGAGCCATTTTAAAAAGGTTTGGTAGGGGTTTTAATCTTTATTCAAGTTTTTCCTCAAAATTGTTTTCAAACAATCACAAAGTTTTGTTTTTTTTTTTAGAAAATCTAATTTGACATATTTTCCTAAGGTAGCCAGATATCTTTTTAGGTATACAAATTTCTTTATTTAGGGGAAAAAAATACATTTTCATGCATTCATTTTCCATGTTCATGCATTTTCCCTCGACCTTTTATTTCAATCTAGAGGAATTAAGTCATCTTTTCCTCTGTTTCAGTTTCCCCCTCACTCGAATGGGTCCCCGCGATTTGGGATCACGTATCGATAGCTTGGTGACTCCGCTGGGGACTTTTTAGAGAGTCAGGCCTAGAATTAGTCGTGTATTATGAAAGTCTCAGTTTTGTTGGTTTTTATTCGGTATTTAATTTTAATTCCCATCTTTTTTGTAAATAATAAAGAGAATTTTGAAAATAATAAAATGTTCTAAATATGCCCATCTTCATGTGCATTCATACTATTATTGTTCTCTGGTTTTCTTGTTGTGTATATTTATATATTTGGTTAACTGATGCTTTACATTGTTTGATTTTAGTGGGGTATTTAGAATAAGAGGTGTAGAATAGGTGGTGACAGGTTTGTTTTGTTCCTCCACAAACACTATATTTGCATTTGCATAACATGAACTCTCTACCCGGGTTCCGTCCTTTTAAGTGGGAGTAAAGTAACTATGCCTTCGTGATGATCCTCCGTATGGGCTAGTGAAACACTTTCGGAGTATAAAGTACCTAATGCTTTCGTGATAATCCTCCGTACGGGCATAGGAAAATATACTCTAACGAATTGAACCTGCTTTTATAAGGGTGCCTTACTAGCTTTCACAGGCGACAATGATGAACAATTCGGGACTTTAGAACCGATTCACCTTCATATAGTGAACATAGGCGAAGCCATGTCGGATTTCTATTAGATACCCAAAGTTTAAGAACACATGGAGGAACATTTCCAACCTGTTACCATCTTTCTATATGTTAAATTTTACAAATTGGGTGATGATGAACGAACATCATATCGCTCATAATAAATTTATTATTTTGTCCCTAAGGCGTCATAATGCCGAAGCTCTGTTAAAATTTTTGGGATATTTTTTTTTATAAAAAAAGCATGTTGTTTTTTATGTCATATTTGTGAATTCATTTCTTTACTAATCTATTTCTTTCTGTTTTTTTTCTTTGACATGCATCATAGACATCATCATACACTTGAAGTTTATTAGCCTCGGGATAGTCATCAACCCAAAGGACTTTCATGGAGTGTCAGGTTATTTCAGTGATAGAAGATCATGCAATAGTTAGGGCACGGTCGAAAAAAGATCAAAGGGAGGATGGTGATTGCCTGAAGAAAGATTATGTTTCAGTATTATCGGAAAGGGTCAAAGTGGATTCCAGACAGAATAATCTCTGAGGGTTAGCCGACATTTGGAATCAGTGGAATGTATCAGAGAAAGAAGCCTTCACTCAGAAATATGGAGATATAGCACTCTTATTTCCGATTCGGGTCAATAGTGTGTTGATTCAGGCTATGGTACAGTTTTGGAATCCTGCTTATAGATGTTTTACTTTTAACAAGGAGGATATGACCCCACTGATTGAAGAATATTCAGCACTGTTACGTATTGAATGTCCTAATCCTGATCGGGTATATTTGAAAGAAGTGAAACCTTCAGGTTTTAAGAGGAAAGTGGCTAGGATCACAGGAATGGATACAAGCTGGGGTTGAGATTCATGTGGATTCAAAGCAGAAAAATGGATGCATTTCGTGGGAAACTCTCCGATAGTTGATATTAGGTTATTCCGACAAAGAGAAAGCTAGGGACATCTTCGCTCTAGCCATCTACGGATTAATCATATTCCCAAAGATATTGGGTCATGTGGATATAGTCATGTTTGATTTCTTTGAAAAGTTGGAACAGAAGATCAACCCATCTCCGACCATCATAGTGGAAACTATCCGATCTTTGAATTTTTGTAAAAAGGAAGGGTAGGGGAGAATCAAGGGGTGTGTACAACTCCTTTATATTTGGATTCAAAGTCACTTTTGGAAGATAGATGAGGTTTCCTTCAAACCGTACATGAAGTCTTTAGTTCCGATTAGGGAATTCCTTCAAAATGATTGGCCTGAAGACGGAGATGAAGAGAAATGGGTCAACATGTTCCGGAATCTAAAAGGGGAGATGGTGACTTGGAGAGCTCCATGGATGGTTCCTATGCTGATTATGTATAAATGTGAGGACAACTCGGGAGTTCCACTACTCGAAATTTGGGGGTCTGTGAGTTATCCGCCTCTGTTGGTGCAAAGACAGGTTGAGTCTCGGCAATTCACACCTGTGACTCATAATCTAGGATCATCGGAGTTCACTTATGGAGAAGACGAATATTCTGGAAAGGTGTGGGCAGTGACTGAAGCATGGAAGAAACTCACCGGATAAAAGTTGCCAGATATGCCGACATCATCACACCTGATTACCTGGTATGGAGGCAATTAAGGGTTAATGATAGGTGTAGACACCTAATTTTGTCCAGACCCCTAAATCAGGTACATTTTCTTCCTAGATTGATGTTTTAGAATGCTAAAAGGCTTTTCTCATCCTGTAGGTGGTACTTTGAGGCTTAGTCTAAGAAAGCAAACTAGAAAAAGTCAAACTCAAAAAAAGTCAACCCCAAAAAAGTCAACCTCCAAAAAAGTCAACCCACTTTCAAAATCAAGATTTGAGGTTCAATTTAAAAACGGTGAAAGAATTTTGATAATCCGAGGTATACATTGAAAGATATGGAGTTTGAAAGTTGGGTTACAGAGATTCAGTAGAAAAAAAACCTTAGTTCGGGAAATTTGGTGAAAAATGCTTAAATGATCAAATTGGTCGGAATTGAAGGTTCCAAATGAAAGATAAGTACTGACTACGGGTAATGGAGAAGCCACTTAGAAGAAAAACTGATAGCAAAGTCAATTCGGAAGAAAACCAAGAATTAAGGTTTTTTGGTGAAATTCGGTGAAATTTGGAGGAATTATAGAAATGGCCCGATTCGATAGGAATAAGGCCCCTAATTGATTAGTAACTCTTAAACAAGGATAGCCCAAGGCTCAGTTTGAAGAAATCCAAAAATCGGACTTGTTTTGAGCAAAATCGAGTTTCGGAGGCAAAAGGTCAAAATTGGAAAATATGGGGAAAATAGCGAATGAACTCCAAAAATTCTGAAAATATGCAAATCTCATTCTTAAATCATTTTGAAGAGATTGGTGAAAGAAAATCTTGATTCGGAGTTCGTTTGCAAAATGGCCAAATACCGGGCCTACTATGTAAAAATTCAATAGGATAAATCCCGAAAAAATAGCAAACGAGTTCGAAAAATTTTGAAAATTTGCAAATCTCATTTTTAAATTATTTGGAAGAGATTGGCGAAAGAGAATCTTGATTCAGAGTTTGTTTGCAAAATGGCCAAATCCCGGGTCCTCTATGTAGTACTTCAAGTAGATAAATCCCGAAAAAATAGAAAATGAGCTCCAAAAATTATGAAAACTTACAGATCACATTTTTAAATTATTTGGAAAATATTGGTCAAAAAAAATCTGGATTCGGAGCTTGTTTAAAAAATGGTAAAGTTCGGGTGTATAAAAGGGGCAATTTTGGAAATAAATCCAAAATAAATAGCAAATGGACTCGAAAAATTTTGAAAACTTCCAGAATTCAATTTTTTATTATTTTGGAAGTATTGAAAAAATAAAATTCGAATTTGGAGTCCGTTAGCTATTTATTTAGGTTCGGGGGCCAACAAGGTCGTTTCACCGAAGAAACCAAAAAGGGCAAATTTGTAAATTGATGAAAATATGAAAGACGAAGGAATTGCGGGGATTTTTCTTCCCTTGGTCTGCCAGCATAGAGGAGAAGAAGGAAGCTTGAACAATTTAATTCCTTAGTCACTATCAAGCCACATGCTATCACTAACACCTTGCAAATGGTCCCCCTTCATCCAATGGCTTAGGTGCCTTGTAGGAAAGTTGAATGCACCATCCAATGGCTAAGTTTAAATGCCAAGATGAAATTTTTATTTGTCTTGAAAGAACCCTCATCTAATGGCTAAGAACGGAAGAAAAAAGATGAGCACAATTCATCCAAGGGTGAGCATCCATTCGGTCAAGCAAGAGAGTACATGGGATTGTCTCTTTTCATCCAATGGCTTTGGCCATCTACAAGGGCTGAGTAGACATGTTGAGGTCTGGATTTAATCTACTAGATGTCATTTTTATGTTGCCCTAATCCAATGACCAAGAATGGAAGAGCACAACTCATCCAAGGGTAGGCATTCAAGGGGGCAAGCAAGGGAGTGCATGAGATTAGTCCTCTTTTGCATCTAAGGGCAGAGGTTACTACAAGGGATGAGTACACATCTTAAGGTATGCTATAAATTGGAAAGATGACATTTTTATGTTTTCATCAAAATATCTTAATCTAAAGGCCAAGATTGGAGAGGAAAAAAGTGCAATTTCCATCGAAGGTTGAGAGGCCATTCGGCCAAGGCTAAAGAGGGGGGGTTGGTTTCATTTTTTAATAAGTTTTTTGGCTGAATTCAGTAGCTAATTTAGAAAAGAAAAAGGTTTTGAAAGAAAGAAAAAAAAAGGTTTTCAATAGAGAGCTTGAAGGTAGTCATCTCTACCAAGCTCTAGCATAGCCTTCTTCTTGTTTTCCATGGTGTTTTCTTGATTTTCTATCTTGTTTTCCTACTATATTTTTCATAGAAATAAAGTTTTTTAATGTTTACTTATGTTTTCATCTCTTCTTCTTCATTAAAATGGTGGAAAACAAAATTTTTTTACATGGTTTTATGCTTGGCCGAATATGGCATGTTTGCTTACCTTGGTTTTCTTTTTCTTTCTTCCTTGCATGTTGTTGTGAAAAATGATTTTTAGAAGGTTTTTTAGAGTATTCTAAGGTTCTTATTTTTTACAAAAGATTAAGCAAAAAGGTTGAAATGGCTCAATGATCTTGGCTAGACCAAGTGACCATGGTTAGGGGAGAGGCTATGCCCATTTTTACCTACCATGAAGCTCACCTTAATTTTTATGTTTAGCATGGTTTATTTTCTTATTTTTGAAATGGAAAGGCTTCATGATCTTGGCAAAACCAAGTGATTATGGTTAGGTGAGAGGCTATGCCCATTAGATACCAACCATGGAGTTTAACTTTCCTTGTTTTATTAACTAGTTTTGCTTGTTATTTGCTTTGCATGTCTATGTTAATTTTATATATGTTCTTTACATTACTTTCTATGCTATATTTGTTTCTATATTTCATTTCCATGCTTAATATATTTTCCTTGAAGATTCGGCCTTGTTGTCTATTGGAGTCATATTGTGCATTTTTCATATTTCATGTCTTATATTATAAACATAATTGCATTTTTCATATTTGTCATATGGCCATTCGGATGATATGCCTTACGTCTGCATTTTCATCTTGCTTCTTGACTTGTTTGCATCTCCATGCCATGAGCTTGTGTATTTTGATTTTAGTATGTCATATGCTTGTGAAAATGTCATGACATTATGCATCTTGATATGATTTGTCATATATTTGTGTCATTTACTAGATAGGATTGCATTAGAGTCTTATGTGACCATTCGGCCTCTTCATGCATTCCTTGCCCTATCATGCATTTGCATTTTGTTTAGGTAACATGCTTTGCATTATCATATCTTGAAATTGTGTATTAGTTGCTGTTTGTTCCAGCATTAGCATTAGTTTCATTGGTCATTGTATGTTCATAGTATTGCTATGCATGTTCATTACATTTTAGGTCTAGGCCATATTGGTATTGTCATGCATATTGAGTCTTAAATCATATTGGTATTGCTATGCTACTTAGGTCTTATGTTACATTATCATTTTCATGCATATTCATAAAATATTAGGTCCAAGTCATATTTGCATTATCAAGCATTGCATGCATATTAAGTTAGGATAGCATTTATTGCCATGCAAAATCATGCTAGGTATTTAGGCTATTTTGAATTGTCATGCATTTCCTTTACCATTTAGGCTTTAGACCATGATTTCATACATTTCATTTGCTGTATGTTCATGCATTCCATGTCATTGCCACATGATTCATGACTTAGGCCAATCAATGGCTCAAAGTCATGCTCTCTTGAGCATACTTGTGAAAAATTAAGGAATTGTCAAATTGATTATTCTACCTTTGTGATTTTTTTTACTTAGCTAATTTTTGTCCAAGGTTTTTAAATGTTTAACTACTGTCCTTAGGTCAATAGGATGATCTCCAACAATTTTTACTTTGATTTTTGAATGACTTTATCAAAAGCAAAAAATGTGTTTTGACAAAACAGTTTTTTTTACCCAGTACTCGAACTTCTCTAATTTTTATGGACATGCATCTTTAATCAGAAAATTAAGCCAATTTTTCTCGTGTATATTTACATGTTTTGACTCTCCAGTATTTTTTTAGATTTTTTTTAATTTTTAAAAATAGGCTAAAAAATCGTGTGACAAAACCGGACATAGAGGCAGATTTGAAATCAAAAGAGAAATAATGGTTGAATTTGGCTAAGGCATTTAGAGGGGGTTGATTAGAAGCTTTAGCTACTGTCTTAGGGTAGTTTCTAAGCCTTTTTAAACTTTAAAAATGATTTTATAAATCTCAGGTTAAGGGTGGTTAAGTCCGGGATTTTAAACTTAGGAAATTAGAGCAATTTTAAAAGGGCTTGGTAAGGGTTTTAATTTTTATTCAAGTTTTTCCTCAAAATTATTTTCAAACAATAACAAAATTTTGTTTTTTTTTAGAAAATATAATTTGACATATTTTCCTAAGGTAGCAGGATATTTTTCTAAATATACGAATTTCTTTAATAAAAGGAAAAAATACATTTTCATGCATTGCATTTTCCATGTTCATGCATTTTATTTAATATGTGATTTTTGCTATGATATTTTCCATGGTATTATTATTACTTTGATTTAAATTTTATGATGTCATATTGTTTGCCATATGATTTTGTATATTTCATGCCATCCTATATTTTTTATTTAGTCATTTATTTTTCTCACATTATTTAGCATATACTATGTTCATGCATTTTTATTTTATTTTCATGCATATTTTATGATAGCATTATTTTTTGTTTTATGTCATTTCATGTCACTTAGATCATATTCCATGTCATTTAGGTTATATTATCTAGAATATGCCATGTCATTTAAAATATGCCATATCATTTAAAATTGCCATGTCATTTAAATCATTTTATCTCATTTAGAATATACCATGATACTTAGGATTTTTCATTTCATCTAGAATATTCTATGCCATTTAAATTATGTCATATCATTTAGGTTGCATTATATATCTAGACTTTGCCATGTCATTTTATTTATGTCATACATGTTCATATTCATATTTTTAAATGTTTTGAAAAAGATAATGATTTTCAATAAAAATAAAGATATTCCCGAGTTAAAATAATTCATGAGTTCTCTACCGGGTTTGCTGGAGGGAATATCATCAATTATCATTAATAAAGGAATATATTTCTTTCAAAAAACGAGAATGATTCGAAAAGTTTTCCAAATGAATAAAAATTTCTATATTTTGCCGATTTTGTCGAGGAAGATAGGAAAATTTTGAATTAATAAAATTCCAGATCATTTTCAATTAAAAATGGAATTATTTTTCTTAAAATTGGGAATTAACTTGAAATACTAAATTAAAAACCAACTTTTTACCAAGACTTGAGATAACACATGATTAATAAGGTATCGTTTTATATGGGCGTTGTGGGGGTGCTAATCCTTCCCCGCACGTAATCGAGTCCTGAACCCGATTCTTCAATTTCTCTAGTTTATAACGCAGACTTGAAATTGGTTTTAAAAATATTTTAATTAATTTTAAAATATTTTATAAAACCGGTTTTAATAGGTGGCCGGTAACACCTAGCTAAAAAAGATTGGTGGCGACTCCATGTCTTTTTACGAGGCTGTTTTCATACCCTCAACCTTTTATTTCAATCTAGAGGAATTAAGTCATCTTTTCCTCTGCTTCTGTTTCCCCTTACTTGAATGGGTCCCCGCGATCGGGATCACGTATCAACACCTTCATTTTTCTAGAGGAATTAAGTCGAATTTTCCTCCTTTTTTTAATGTCACGCTTAACGAATAATAAAGTCTTGCGATGAGACTTGTTATTTTTTAGGTTGCGACAGCTTGGCGACTCCACTAGGGACTTTTTAGAGAGTCAGGTCTAGACTTAGACTTGTGTTATCTAAGTCTCGGTTTTGTTGGTTTAATTGGCATTTAATTTTAATTCCCATATTTTTAAAATAATAAAGAGAATTTTGAAAATAATAAAATGTTTTAAATATGTCCATCTTCATATGCATGCATATTATTATTTGTTCTCTGGTTATTTTGTTGCATTTATTTTTGCTTGACTGATACTTTACATTGTTTCATTTTAGTGGGGTATTTAGAATAAGGGGTGTAGAATAGGTGGTGATAGGTTTGTTTTGTTCCTCCGCACACACTATATTTGCATTTGCATAACATGAACTCTCTACCCGGGTTTCGTCCTTTTAAGTGGGAGTAAAGTAACTACGCCTTCATGAGGATCCTCCGTATGGGTTAGTGAAACACTTTCGGAGTATAAAGTACCTAATGCCTTCATGATAATCCTCCGTACGGGCATAGGAAAATATACTCTAACGAATTGAACCCGCTTTTATCGGGGTGCCTTACTAGCCTTCACAGGCGACAGTGAGGAACAATTCGGGACCTTAGAACCGATTTACCTTCATATAGTGAACCGAGGCAAAGCCATGCCGGATTTTTGTTAGATACCCGAAGTTTAAGAACACATGGAGGAATATTTCCAACCTTTTACCATCTTTCTATATGTTAGATTTTACAAATTGGGTGATGATGAACGAACATCATATCGTTCGTAATAAATTTATTATTTTGTCCCTAAGGCGTCATAATGCCGAAGCTCTGTTAAAATTTTTGGGACATTTTTTTTTAAAGCATGTTGTTATTTATGTTATATTTGTGAATTCATTTCTTTACTAATCTGTTTCTTTTTGTTTTCTTTTCTTTGACATGCATCATAGACATCATCATACACTTGAAGTTTATTGGCCTCGGGATAGTCATCAACCCAAAGGACTTTCATGGAGTGTCAAGTTATTTCAGTGATAGAAGATCATGCAGTAGTCAGGGCACGGTCGGAAAAAGATCAGAGGGAGGATGGTGATTGCCTGAAGAAAGATTATGTGTTAGTATTGCCGGAAAGGGTCAAAGTGGATTCTAGACAGAATAATCTTCGAGGGTTAGCCGACATTTGGAATTAGTGGAATGTATCAAAGAAAAAAGCCTTCACTCAGAAATATGGAAATATAGCACTCTTAATTCCGGTTTGGGTCAATAGTGGGTTGATTCAAGCTATGGTACAGTTTTCGAATCCTGCTTATAGATGTTTTTCTTTTAACAAGGAGGATATGACCCCATTGATTGAAGAATATTCAGCATTGTTACGTATTGAATGTCCTAATTCTGATCGGGTATATTTGAAGGAAGTGAAACCTTCAGGTTTTAAGAAGAAAGTGGCTTGGATCACAGGAATGGATACAACATGGGTTGAGAATCATGTCGATACAAAGCAGAAAAATGGATGCATTCCATGGGAAACTCTCCAGCAGTTGATATTGGGTTATTCCGACAAAGAAAAATCCAGGGACATCTTCGCTCTAGCCATCTACGGATTAATCATATTCTCGAAGATATTGGGTCATGTGGATATAGCCGCGTTTGATTTCTTTGAAAAGTTGGAGCAGAAGATCAACCCATCTCCGGCCATCATAGCTGAAACTATCCGATCTTTGAATTTTTGTAAAAGGGCAGGACAAGGGAGAATCAAGGGGTGTGTACAACTCCTTTATATTTGGATTCAAAGTCACTTTTGGAAGATAGAAAAGGTTTCCTTCAAACCGTACATGAAATCTTTTGTTTCGAATAGGGAATTCCTTCAAAATGATTATCTTGAAGACAAGGATGAAGAGAAATGGGTCAACATGTTCTGGAATCTAAAAGGGGAGATGGTAACTTGGACAGCTCCATGGATGGTTCCTATGCCGGTTATGTATAAATGTTGGGGCAACTATGGAGTTCCACTACTCAGAATTTGGGGGTCTGTACGTTATACGCCTCTGTTGGTGCAAAGACAGGTTGAATCTCGACAATTCACACCCGTGACTCATAAGCTAGGATCATCAGAGTTCACTTATGGAGAAGATGGGTATTCTGGAAAAGTACGGTCAGTGATTGAAGCATGGAAGAAAACTCACCGGATAAAAGTGGCCAGATATGTTGACATCGTCACACCTGAATACCTGGTATGAAGGGAATTAAAGGTTAATGATAGGCTGTTGACATCAGATAGGAAAGAGGTCTAGTTCATGAACCTACCACCGAGGGAAATGCCATTAGAGTTAGAAATCGCAAGGGCGGAATTTGAAAAAGAAAAGGCTAAGATGAGCAAGGAGATTGCCCGACTACAAGAAGAGCTTGAGGACATGAAAAATAGGGATCAGCTTGAGAAAGTGAAAAGGAAATGATCAAGAGAGAAAGGGACACTGCTAAGGGCGATCTTCGAGAATTACATTTGGAGAACAAGAGGCACCGCTTTGAGCTCAGATTTGAGGGGACCCTCAAGACTTTCGGGGAATGGGAGCATGAGGTCAAAAACCTCAATAAAGAGAATAACTATTGGAAAGAGAGAGCGAAGCATGAGGAAGCCCGAGCCAATCAACTGGAGAAGCAAGCTAAGGAAAGCTTACACGGTGATGCTTCTGCTGACGCGTCAAGAGGCTGTGAACAAGTAGGGGTCAGATTGAAGAGCAGGGCAATCAAAATGAAACTGTGAAAGAAAGTCCAAGATCCGAGGAAATCACTATTGGACTAATTTTGTAATAGCACTTTGAACGACGAATTACAGACTTATCTTAGGCAGTGATCCTTTTATTCTATCTATGATGTATTTAGTTCCAGGAAATCAATGAAAGAACGTTCGATTGAAATTATCCCGGGGCCAATACATTCAAATGCATTCATATTTTATATATTTTGTTTATTCATTTGTACCTTTACTCATATTTATAATCATTCATTTTTGAAATTCGTTTATGTTCATACATTTAACAACTTATTTATTCCTTTTACTTGTTCATTCATTCATATTCATACTTAACCCCTTATTTATTCCTTTTACTTGTTCATTCATTCATATTCATACACTTAAAAACTTATTTGTTCATTTCACTTGTTCATTCATTTATTCTTTCGTATTCATATACGTAGTCATGTACATATCCATTTTATTTGATTCATTCATTCACATTTAGTCATACATTCATTCATTTTTTATAAAACATAAAAAAGATGTGTCAATAATTTCTAATTCATGGTTTTAAGAACTAAAGGTACAATTGGTCGCACTCAGAAAGAATCGGATTTTTGACACCCTTACAATACTCGATCTCAAGCCAGAGATATGGAAAACGATCAGCTTGCTTGAATTGAAAGAATGGAAAGAACTCAAAGGGAACTGCAGGAATAGTAAGCTAAATCTCAGGAGGAGTCTCGAGAACAGATGACTAAACTCATAGAAATGATGAGTGCCATGATGAAACAAAAAAGGCCGGGAGAGAATTCGGTCACCGGGAAAAAAGTGGTAGTTGAAAAGGATCAACTTGAAAACATACAGCAAAAGGGCCAAGAGGTGCCAATTGGGGTAACCTCCTATGTTTATATCCAGCCAGCTGCTAAGACACAGAACTATGTTCCCGGAAAGGGTAATATAGGAGCTGACCTAAATGATGTTAACGTTCCAGACTTTGAGGAACTAGCTGAAAAGTAAAAACCAAAGATGACTGAGCTAAAGAAGGTCGAAATGGCAGAATCACAGAAAAAATATCAACTGCTAGAGGAGAGGCTGAGGGTCGTTGAAGGGGTGGAGTTATTTGGCAGTCTAGATGCCAAAGAGATCAGCTTAGTACACGATCTAGTAATCCCCCAAAGTTCAAACTACCAGACTTTGAAAAATATAATGGGACTACCAACCCATCAGCACATCTGACCATGTACTGTAGAAGAATGACAGGGCACGATGATAATGAGAAACTGCTTATCCATTGTTTCCAAGATAGCTTGACAAGGTCTGCAACCCGATGGTACAACCAACTGAGTCGTCCCAAGATTCGTTCATGGACGGATTTAGCCAGGGCTTTCATGGAATATTATAAGCATGTATCTGATATGGTACCTGATAGGTTGTCACTACAGAACATGGAAAAGAGGACCATTGAGAGTTTCAAAGAATACTCACAAAGGTGGAGGGATCTGACCACACAAGTGCAACCCCATTTAACTAGCAAAGAAACTACAGTGCTTTTCATCAACACTTTGAAAGCACCATATTATGATAAATTGGTGGGAAGTGCCACCAAGGACTTTGCAGACATGGTAATATCCGGGGAGATGATAGAGTCGGCCATTAAGAATAGGAAAATGGAAAGTGGAGGGCTTTCTACTCTGAAAAAGGTATTCCCTGCCAGGAAGAAAGATGAGACCCACGTAGTTAGTATCAACCAATACCCATATGCACCTCCCACACCACATACACCACCAAGGACCTATACTCCTACCACATCTTATGCACCTCCTACAACCTACACACCTTACCCTGGGTATAATACTTATTGCTCCAATGTGAACTACCTTGCCCAAAATCCCTTCCCTTATACCAATATACCACAACAATCATTTTCGAATGGCATATCCCCATAGATAAACCTTTCTCGAAACACTGTCCCAAACACACAGGGAGCTGGGTGTAATGACCAACGTTCACCAAGGAACGATAAAAAACCCCAATTTGATCTAATTCCTACCACCTATGGTAAGCTATATCCCAAACTGTTGCAGGGTCAACTTGTTGCACCCGTGTACCTCAAACCTCTGACACCGCCATATCCAAGGTAGTACAATGCAAATACTAACTGCGCGTACCACGCAAGAATTCAAGGATATTCGACTGAAGATTTCCTAGCCTTTAAAAAGAAAGTCCAAAGCCTGATCAATGTCGAAGTTGTGAAGTTTGGAGCAAAGAATGGGCCGAATGTAGTGGGGAACCCATTGCCAGATCATGCTGAGAATCGGGTAAATGCAGTATGGACAAGGGAAGTCAGAAGGGTAAAAAGGGATGCCAGGGAAGTCAAGACTACAATGTTGATAGTATGGGTTGAGATGGTTAAGGCAGGAATGGTGGCGGATGCAGACAGTTTAGAAATGGTTGCAAAGAAAGTGCAGAATTAGTGCCCGTTCCATAAGTGTGGAGGTCATATCATATAAGAGTACAGGGACTTTCTAGCTAAAGTCTAAAAGATGATAGATGATGGGGAAACCCAGTTTTACGAGGAAACAGGAGAGGAAGTAGAGTTTATTGAGAATGCAACTAGCTATGGGATAGGAAGACCCTTGATCATCTAATATGATGAACCAGAGGAGAAAGTTATGGCAACCATTGAGGAAAGTGCGACTAAGTTAATCATTGATTTGCCTGTTTCCTTTTCGTACAAAGAAAACAAATCTCCACCACGAAAATACGACTGCAGCATGGTTATGCCTGGGTCTTCGAGTCAGGAAGATATCACAGGTGTGGGGCACTTAACACGAAGTAGAAGGTGTTATGCTCTTGAGGGTGTTGAACAGGGGTTAACAAGAAAAGATAGAGGAACGAACAAAGGGAAGAAAGCAGCTGAACCAATCCATATTGAGATGGATTTGTCAAAAGAAGTAGAAAGAGGGTCAGCCCCGATAAACAGGATAAAAGAGCCGGTGAATGAGAAAGAAGCCTGCGAGTTCTTAAAATTCATAAAGCATTGTGAGTATAGTGTGGTTGAGCAACTACAACGTCAACCAGATAGAATTTCAATCTTCTCCTTGCTTTTGAATTCGGAGCCACACAAAAATGCCCTGTTGAGAGTGTTGAATTAGGCATATGTGGCTAACAACATATTGGTCAAAAAATTAGACAGGCTGGTGGGAAACATCGCTGCAGACGACCATATATATTTCAGTTATGAGGAAATACCATCCAATGGTATTGGGTCAACAAAGGCTCTCCACATAACTACCACTTGTAAGGGGCACATATTACCAAGGGTCTTTTTGGATAATGATTCTCCATTAAATGTGATGCCCTTGGCAACCCTATCCAAGTTGCCAATGTATATTTCTTATATGCTGCCAAGCTGCACGGTGGTCAGAGCCTTTGATGGTACCAGGAGAGATGTAATGGAAACTATTGAGGTTCCTCTGGAGATAGGCCCATGCACCTATACAGTGAGCTTTCAGGTCATGGATATTAATCCGTCGTATAATTACCTGTTGGGAAGGCCGTGGATACATTTAGCAGGGGCTGTACCTTCATCTCTCCACCCAAAGCTGAAATTTGTGATAGAAGGGCATTTGATCACTGTATCAGGAGAAGATGACCTAATAGCCTCTACATCTACTGAATCCTCTTATGTTGAACCCAATGAAGATGTCGTAGAATGTTTCTTTCGGTCTTTGGAATTCGTAAATAAGGTTTTTGTTGCTGAAAGACAAAAAATTTCGAAACCAAGGTTGTCCAAGAACACAAGGCTGGGGGTCAGAACTACTACGGAAAAAGGCTACAGGGCTGGAAATGGACTCAGAAAATATCTTCAGGGGATGGCTCGAGCAATAAAAGTAATCGGAAAGAAAGACCGGTCTAGCCTAGGGTATCGTTCGAAGGCCCATGAGAAAAAGAAACAAGTTGAAAGGAACCGACAAAGGAGGATGGCCCGTCTTGCGGGTATGGATATTGAATGGGAACCTATGACATTCCCACCTATCCTTCACAAATTTCGCTCAGCTGGTTCTCTGTTCGGAGAAAAGAATTATGATGATGTGCTCGTAATGATCGAGCAAGCCTTCGAGAGATTCCAGGTGAATAGGGATTAGCAGATGTATGATATGGAGATCTGCACGACTTGGGAAGAAAGAATTGAAAGTGAGAATGCTAACTGGATGGTGCGACCTTGTCCACCAAGATATAGACTGACCAATTGGAGTGCAACCGAGCTACCCATATTTTTTAGGTCTATTCCAACGTAATGGTTTTAAACAAATCTTAAATATATTTGCCCGAAGATATTAAGAATTTCTTTTGTAATAGGCTTTTGTCTAAAACTTTTCATCTAATAAATAACAAACATGATGCATTTTCTTCATATTGATGTGTCCATATTTCTTTTATTTGTGCTATTTATTTTGCTTCCATTATATATATGTTTTCCTATATTGTTTCTTCCCCACCTATTTACAAGTGTACGGATGCGTACAATGAGGACCTTTCTGTCAGTAATTCTGAAATTGATTTTGAGAGGCCCATTTGCACGGGTGATTTTGAGGCCGACGAAGATATTGAGGATTATGGTCTACCCTCGGACTTATTAAGAAAAATAGAACAAGAAGAGAAACAAGTACTTCCTCATGAGGAGCTATTGGAATTGTTGAATTTGGAAAGTAGTGAGGAGATAAAAGAGGTTAAAATCGGGACTACATTGTCGTCATCAATAAAGGGTGAATTGATAGTCTTTCTCCGGGAATATGTAGATGTATTTGCATGGTCATACCAAGACATTCCGGGTTTGGATCCAAATATTGTGGTACATAAGCTCCCTTTAAGACCAGAGTGCAAGCCAATTCAGTAAAAGTTGAGAAGAACGAGGCCGGACATGCTATTAAAGGTAAAAGAGGGGGTAAAGAGGCAGTTTGATGCTGCATTCTTAGAGGTGGAAAAATATCCGAAATGGGTGGCAAACATTGTTCCAGTACCAAAGAAGGATGGCAAGGTGCGTATGTGTGTCGATTATCGAGATTTAAACAAGGCCAGTCCCAAAGATAATTTCCCTTTGCCTCACATTGATACTTTGGTAGATAATACGATGAAGAGTTCCTTGTCTTCATTCATGGATGGATTCTCGGGATATAATCAGATTAAGATTGCACCGGAAGATATGGAGAAAACCGTATTTGTTACAATGTGGGGAACATTCTGCTACAAGGTAATGCCGTTTGGGTTGAAGAATGCTGGAGCAACGTATCAGAGAGCCATGGTGACCTTGTTTCATGACATGATGCATAAGGGAATTGAGGTTTATGTTGATGATATGATTGCAAAGTCACAAGGAGAAGAGGAGCGTATTGCGAATCTTAGGAAACTTTTTGAAAAACTAAGAAAGTTTCAACTCAAGCTAAACCTGGCAAAATGCACTTTTGGAGTCACTTCGGGGAAATTGTTGGGTCTTGTTAGCAAATGGGGAATTGAGATTGATCCGGATAAAGTGAAGGCTATCCAGAATTTGCCACCTCCACGTACTCAAAAAGAAGTAAGAGGTTTTCTGAGGAGATTGAATTACATTGCTCGACCTATTTCTCAGTTAACCGATAAATGTGATCCAATATTCAAGTTACTTCAAAAAAGTGATCCAGGAGAGTGGGATGAAGGGTGTCAGTTTGCTTTTGAAAAGGTTAAGCATTTTCTATCAAACCCACCAGTATTAATGTCATCGGCTCTGGATAAACCGATGATATTGTATCTATCAGTATTTGAGAGATCCATGGGTTGTGTTTTGGGGTAGCTTGATGAGACTGGAAAGAAAGAACATGCGGTCTACTACCTCAGTAAGAAGTTCACAGATTATGAGTTGAAATATTCATCAGTAGAAAAGCTGTGCTGTGCCTTAGCTTGGACTGCTCGAAAACTCCGACAATACATGTTGTACCATACAACGTGGTTGATCGCCAAGCTAGATCCAATCAAGTACATGTTGGAAGCACTTTCTTTGTCAAGGAGGACGACAAGATGGCAAGTTTTGTTGTCAGAATACGACATTGTATATGTGAGTCAGAAAGCTATCAAGGGCAGTGCAGTGGCTGAATTTTTAGCAAGTCGGGCAGTGGAAGATTATGAGCTGTTGAACTTTGATTTCCCAGATGAAGAATTGATGTATGTTTCGCAAGCGGATGAGGTTCCCCCGAAGAAGAAAATATGGAAGATGTATTTTGACGAGGCATCCAATGCCATGGGGCACGAAATCGGTGCAGTTCTCACATCCCCAGAAGAAGATTATTATCCCTTCACCGCCAGATTGGATTTTGATTGTACAAACAATACGGCATGTACTATGGGCCTTCATGCAGTAGTGGACAGAAAAATCAAAGTTTTGGAAGTGTTCGGAGACTCAACTTTAGTGATATATCAATTGCGCGGAGAATGGAAAACCCGAGATACAAAGCTAATCCGATACCGAGAACTCATATTGAGTTTATTGGAGGAGTTTGAAGAAGTAAGTTTCAATTACTTCCCCCGAAAAGAAAATCGGATGGCGGATGCTCTAGCTATTTTGTCATCAATGTTTAAAGTGAATGAAGGGGCGGAAGTTGTGCCGATCAGAATGAGCATATATGAGTCTCCTGCCCACTGCTTGAGTATTGAAGAAGAAGCAGATGGTTTCCCTTGGTACAACGACATCTTGCAGTACATCAAGAGTCAACAGTATCTAGAATAGGCAATAGAAAACGACAAGAGAACTCTAAGAAGGCTAACAATGAATTTTGTTCTGGATGACGAGATTCTCTACAAGAAAGGGAAAGATCAAGTCCTGTTAAGATGTGTCGGGTCTGCTGAAGCTCGAAGAATCATAGAGGAAGTCCATGAAGGGATATGTGGCACCCATGCTAATGGTCACATGCTTGCTAAGCATATTATAAGAGCAGGATATTATTGGCTGACGATGAAAGGAGATTGTATCAGTTATTCCTGAAAATGCCATAAATGCCAGATATATGCAGATAAGATCCATGTACAGCCATCGCCATTGCATGTCATGACCGCACCATGGCCATTTTCAATATGAGGAATGGATATGATTGGGCCTATTACCCCGAAAGCTTCAAATGGACATTGTTTCATCCTGGTGGCCATAGACTATTTCACAAAGTGGGTGGAAGTTGCTTCTTATACGAATGTAACGAAGTCGATGGTATGCAGATTTGTTAAGAAGGAAATCATATGCCGATATCGATTGCCAGCAAGAATTATTTCAGATAATGCTTTCAATCAAAATAATAAGATGATGAGAGAAGTGTGTACTCAGTTCAAGATTATGCATCACAATTCGGCACCTTATCGTCCGAAGATGAATGCGGCAGTAGAAGCAGCCAACAAAAACATCAAGAGGATTATCGAGAAGATGACTGATATGCACAAGGATTGGCATGAGATTTTTCCTTTTGCTCTTCACGCATATCGCACTTCGGTTCGCACATCTACAGGGGCAACGCTGTTTTCTTTGGTATATGGTATGGAAGTAGTGTTACCTATTGAAGTTGAGATTCCTTCACTTCGTGTTTTGATGGAGGTTGGCCTAGAAAAAGCAGAATGGTTTAGAGCTCGTTATTAACAACTCAATCTAATCGAGGAGAACAGATTGAAGGCAATTTGCCACGGGCAGTTGTATCAGAAAAGGATGATTCGAGCCCATAACAAGAAGGTTCGACCCAGACAGTTCTAAGAATGAGAGTTGGTACTGAGGAAAATTCTTCCCATAGTAAAGGATCCGCGAGAAAAATGGGCTCCAAATTGGGAAGGACCCTATATGGTAAAAAGAGCTTCTTTTGGAGGAGCATTGATTCTAACTCGGATGGACGGGGATGATTTTAGACATCCCGTGAATGCTGATGAACTGAAGAAGTATTATGCTTTAAAAAAAAAAAGGTATGATGCTATCCACATGTGAATTCGAATGATTCCAAGTGTATAAATGGAAATTCTATATATCTATCTCCCCTGAGAATTGCTTTTCAAAGAGAATATTCATGCTTGATATGATGAATGGCCATCTTTCATATTCCCTTCACTAAAAGAAAATTATCCCTAGTCACCCCTTTGAGCCTTAGGAATTATTTCTTTTGTTGAACCTTGATCAAGGATCACCCTCTACACTGGAGGGAAAATACTGAAAAATAATCAAAATCATGGGAAAAAAGAGAGCCATTGGAAAGTGTGAAATCAAAGAATGGCAAATGAAAGCCATCAATGAGAGAAACGAGATTAAAAAAAAAAGAGTCCAAAAAGGGGACAAATGTCTCAAGAATGAATCCTCATCAGGAAATGATCCTTGATCCAATTACCCTTAAACACATTTTGGGCATATTTTATCCTTTCCTTCTAAACTCGAACCTTGGCCTACATTACGTACTTTAAAAGTCCATTTTGATCAAGTATGGATATTTAATTTGAAAGGTTTTTTCTCAGAATTCATCCCATCTTTTGAATTGACATTTTTACCTTGGAAGCATTTAGAATTCGCAGATGCGTGGTAGAATACAAAAAAAAAAAAAAAAAAGAGGTTTAAGCCAAAAACTCGCAAGGGCGGCTTAATACCGAATGGGGGACACTTGAGTTGAAAACCCGCAAAGGGCAGCTCAAGTACTGATAAAGGTTTGAATCAATGCTTCATGTAAAGGGGGAGAAAATATTTAAAAATCAGAGAAAAATAGAACAACTCAGTCTGACATAACTACGGAAGCCGAGGGATTTCCCAAGTAAATTGACCGTTCAAGAGAAATTTCAGATGATTTGAAAAAGGAAGGGTCCAAGATATTCCACATCCGGGGAATCAACAACCTATAACTTTACATTTGTTTCTTATATCCTTGATATCCACTTTTATAATTTTAAAACATTTTGTTGCAATAAATTTTTGTTACCCCTTTTATGACAATTGCTTGTTTCATACTTTCTTTCATACATTTTTGAGATTGCATTTTGTTTGTTATTAAATTGAATGATGATTAGTAAACATAAATTTTTTAATAAAAGAGAGTTTAAAAGTATTACTAAGGAATAGATCTAAATCTTAGAAAAGGTTTGAAAACCACTAATCTTGATGGAAAATTCACCAAGTAAAGGAAAGCAGTGAATGTGTTGGAGACTCCGTCATGAAGTCAGAAATTTGTGAATTTCAGCAAAGTCAGAAATTGGGACTGTTTGAAAATTTATCTTGAGTAAAGGGTTCCTTAAGTGAGGCATCAATGAACAATTGAAGACTCCGTTATGAAGTCAGTTATTCTGTGAACCTCAAAGAAACCATGGATTAGAAATCATGACCCAATCATTTGATTGCATTCATCCTCAAGAAACATACAAGCATTTTCAAAGCATGTCATTCTCATTAGTGCATTTTGCTAACATTATAAGAATCAAGAAAACTTTGGCTTCCCAAATCGAACCCTTTCTGCTTCTCAAATGAGTCGAACCTTGAGACCACTGTTGAGGTATTTCCTTTTGTTTTAAATCGAATTCATTATGTTTTATCAAATGAATCGAGCCTTGAGACCACCGTCGAGGTATTTCCTTTTGTTTTAAATCGAATTCGTTCTGTTTTATCAAATGAGTCGAGCCTTGAGACCACCGTTGAGATATTTCCTTTTGTTTTAAATTGAATTCATTCTGTTTATCAAATGAGTCGAGCCTTGAGACTGTCGTCAAGGTATTTTAATCACGGGTAAGACCTTCGGGCACCATTTTTAAGACCTTCAGGCATAATTTTTTATCACGGGTAAGGCCTCCGGGCACCATTTTTAAGAGCTTCGGGCATAATTTTTCATCACGAGTAAGGCCTCCAGGCACCATTTTTAAGACCTCCGGGCATTATTTAAACACCTTCGGGCATAATTTTTCATCACGGGTAAGGCCTCTGGGCACCATTTTTAAGACCTTCGGGCATAATTTTTCAAATCACGGGTAAGGCCTCCGGGCACCATTTTTAAGACCTTCGGGCACCATTTTTAAGACCTTCGGGCATAATTTTTTCTTTTGGAATCGAACCCGTTTCCTTAAGACGGGTCAAGCCTTGATTAGTCAGGGAATTCAATTTAAGGACAAAATCTTCAATTTACAGCTTTTTCAAACAAAAAAATTGAGGAAAAATGAAAAAATGATGAAAAAGAAGAAATGAAAAAAGAAAACCCCTTTCCTTTTCCTTCACAAGTGATTTCACTAACCGTACAAAATTAGTGTTTGTTTATCTTTGCCTGATTCCTAATTCTCAGCAATAGCCAAAGAGGGGCAGCTGTAGAAACCTATTTTTGTCTGGACCCCTAAATCAGGTACATTTTCTTCCTAAATTGATGTTTCAGAATGCTAAAAGGCTTTTCTCATCCTGCAGGTGGTACTCCGAGGCTTAATCTAAGAAAGCAGACAGAAAAAGTCAAACTCAAAAAAAGTCAACCCCCAAAAAAGTCAACCCCAAAAAAGTCAACTACTGGAAAAGTCAACCCACTTTCAAAATCAAGATTTGAGATTCAATTGAAAAATGGTGAAAGAATTTTGATAATCCGAGGTCTACATTGAAGATATGGAGTTCGGAAGTTAGGTTCTAGAGATTCAGTAGAAAAGAAACCCTAGTTCAGGAAATTTGGGGAAAAGTGCTTAAACGATCAAATTGGTCAGAAATGAAGATTCCAAATGAAAGATAAGTACTAACTACGGGTAATGGAGAAGCCACTTGGAAGAAAAACTGATATAAAAGTCTATTCGGAAGAAAACCGAGAATTATGGTTTTTTGGAGGATTTCGGTGAAATTTGGAGAAATTACAAAAATAGCCCTATTCAGTAGGACTAAGGCCTCTAATTAATGAGGAATTATTAAATAAGGATATCCTAAGGCTCAGCTTGAAGAAAATCTAAAAATCGAACTTGTTTTGAGCAAAATCGGGTTTCAAAGGCAAAAGGGCAAAATTGAAAAATGTGGGAAAAATAGCAAATGAACTCCAAAAATTCTGAAAATTTGCAAATCTCATTCTTAAACCATTTCGAAGAGATTGGCGAAAGAAAATCTTGATTCGGAGTTTGTTTTCAAAATGGCCAAATATCGGGCCCACTATGCAAAAATTCAACAGGATAAATCTCGAAAAAATAGCAAACGAGTTCCAAAAATTCTGAAAATTTGTAAATCTCATTTTTAAATTATTTGTAAGAGATTGACAAAAGAAAATCCTGATTCAGAGTTCGTTTGCAAAATGGCCAAATCCCGGGTCTTTTATGTAGTAATCAAGCAGATAAATTCCGAAAAAATAGCAAATGAGCTCCAAAAATTATGAAAACTTCCATATCACATTTTTAAATTATTAGAAAATATTGGTGAAGAAAAATCTAGATTCGGAGCTCGTTTAAAAAATGGTAAAGTTTGGGTGCATAAAAGGGGCAATTTTGGAAATAAATAGCAAATGGACTCGAAAATTTTTGAAAACTTCCAGAATTCAATTTTTTATTATTTCGGAAGTATTGAAAAATAAAATTAGAATTTGGAGTCCGTTTGCTATTAATTTAGGTTCGGGGGAGCAAAAAGGTCATTTCACCGAAGACACCAAAAAAGGTAAATTTGTAATTGATGAAAATATGAAAGAAGAAGGAATTGCTGGGATTTTTCTTCCCTTGGTCAGCCAGCATAGAGGAGAAGAAGGAAGCTTGAACAATTTAATTCCTTAGTCGCTATCAAGCCACATGCTACCACTAACACCTTGCAAATGGTCCCCCCTTCATCCAATGGCTTAGGTGCCTTGTAGGAAAGTTTAATGCACCATCCAATGGCCAAGTTTAAAAGCCAATATGACATTTTTATTTTTCATGAAAGAACCCTCATGTAATGGCCAAGAATGGAAGAAAAAAGATTAGCATAATTCATCCAAGGGTGAGCATCCATTCGGTCAAGCAAGGGAGTGCATGGGATTATCTCTTTTCATCCAATGGATTAGGCCATCTACAAGGACTGAGTACACATGTTGAGGGCTGCATTTAATCTACAATATTTCATTTTTATGTTGCCCTCATCCAATGACCAAGAATGGAAGAGCACAACTCATCCAAGGGTAGGCACTCAAAAGGGCAAGCAATGGAGTGCATGGGATTGGTCCTCTTTTGCATCTAAGGGCTGAGGTTACTACAAGGGCTGAGTACACATCTTAAGGGCTGCTATCAATAGGCAAGATGACATTTTTATGTTATCATCAAAATATCTTAATCTAAAGGCCAAGACTGGAGAGGAAAAAAGTGCAATTCCCATCCAAAGGTGAGAGGCCATTCGGCCAAGGCTAAAGAGGGGGGCTTGGTTTCATTTTTTCATAACTTTTTTGGCTGAAGTCAGTAGCTAATTTAGAAAATAAAAAGGTTTTGAAAGAAAGAAAAAAAAGGTTTTCAATAGAGAGCTTGAAGGTAGTCATCTCTACCAAGCTCTAGCATAGTTTTCTTCTTGATTTCCATGGTGTTTTCTTGATTTTCTATCTTGTTTTCCTACTACATTTTTCATAGAAATAAAGTTTTTTAATGTTTACTTATGTTTTCATCTCTTCTTCTTCTTCATTAAAATGGTGGAAAACAAATTTTTTTTACATGGTTTTATGCTTGGCCAAATATGGCATGTTTGCTTGCCTTGGTTTTCTTTTTCTTTCTTCCTTGCATGTTGTTGTGAAAAATGACTTTTAGAAGGTTTTTTAGAGTATTCTGAGGTTATGATTTTTTACAAAAGATGAAGCAAAAAGGTTGAAATGGCTACATGATCTTGGCTAGACCAAGTGACCATGGTTAGGGGAGAGGCTATGCCCATTTTTACCTACCATGAAACTCACCTTAATTTTGCTGTTTAGCATGGTTTAGTTTCTGATTTTTGAAATGGAAAGGCTTCATGATCTTGGCAAAACCAAGTGATTATGGTTAGGTGAGAGGCTATGCCCATTAGATACTAACCACGGAGCTTAACTTTCCTTGTTTTATTTACTAGTTTTGCTTGTTATTTGCTTTGCATGTCTATGTTAATTTTATATATGTTCTTTAGATTATTTTTTATGCTATATTTGTTTCTATATTTCATTTCCATGCTTAATATGTTTTCCTTGATGATTCGGCCTTGTTGTCTACTAGAGTCATATTGTGCATTTTTAATATTTCATATCTTATATTATAAACATGTTTGCATTCTTCATATTTGTCATATGGCCATTCGGGTACTCCATGTTGATATGCCTTGCATGTGCATTTTCATCTTGCTTCTTGACTTGTTTGCATCTCCATGCCATGAGCTTGTGTATTTTGATTTTAGTATGTCATATGCTTGTGACAATGTCATGACATTATGCATCTTGATATGATTTGTCATATATTTGTGTCATTTACTTGATAGGATTGCATTAGAGTCTCATGTGACCATTCGGCCTCTTCATACATTCCTTGCCTTGTCATGCATTTGCATTTTGTTTAGGTAACATGCTTTGCATTATCATATCTTGAAATTGTGTATTAGTTGCTGTTTGTTCCAGCAATAGCATTAGTTTCATTGGTCATTTTATGTTCATAGTATTGCTATGCATGTTCATTACATTTTAGGTATAAGCCATATTGGTATTGTCATGCATATTGAGTCTTAAATCATATTGGTATTGTCATGTATTGCTATGCTACTTAGGTCTTAGGTTACATTAGCATTTTCATGCATATTCATAACATATTAGGTCCAAGTCATATTTGCATTATGCATGCATATTAAGTTAGGATAGCATTTATTGACATGCAAAATCATGGTAGGTATTTAGGGTATTTTGAATTGTCATGCATTTCCTTTACATTTAGGCTTTAGACCATGCATTTCATACATTTCATTTGCTATATGTTCATGCATTCCATGTCATTGCCACATGATTCATGAATTAGGCCAATCAATGGCTCAAAGTCATGCTCTCTTGAGCATACTTGTGGAAAATTAAAGAATTGTCAAATTGATTATTCTACCTTTGTGATTTTTTTTACTTAGCTAATTTTTATCCAAGGTTTTTAAATGTTTATCTACTGTCCTTAGGTCTTTAGGATTATTTCCAACAATTTTTACTTTGATTTTTGAATGACTTTATCAAAGGCAAAAAATGTGTTTTGACAAATCAGTTTTTTTCACCCAGTACTCAAATTTCTCTGATTTTTCAGGGTAGTGATCTTTAATCTGAAAATTAAGACAATTCTGTATCGTGTATATTTACATGTTCTAAGTCTCCAGTATTTGTTTTAGATTTTTTTGAATTTTTAAAAATAGGCTAAAAAATCGTGTGACAAAACCGGACAATAGAGGCAGTTTTGAAATCAAAAGAGAAATAATGGTTGAATTTGGCTAAGGCATTTAGAGGGGGTTGGTTAGAAGCTTTATCTACTGTCTTAGGGTAGTTTCTAAGCCTTTTTAAACTTTAAAAACAATTTTATAAAACTTGGGTTAAGGGTGGTTAAGTCCGGGATTTTAAACTTAGGAAATTAGAGCCATTTTAAAAGTGTTTGGTAAGAGTTTTAATTTTTATTCAAGTTTTTTTCTCAAAATGTTTTCAAACAATCACAAAGTTTTGTTTTTTTAGAAAATCTAATTTGACATATTTTCCTGAGGTAGCCGGATATTTTTTTTTAAATATACGGATTTCTTTAATTAAAGGAAAAAAAATACATTTTCATGTATTGCATTTTCCATGTTCATGCATTTTATTTAATATGTGATTTTTGCTATAATATTTCCCATGGTATTATTATTACTTTGATTTACATTTTATGATGTCATATTGTTTGCCATATGATTTTGAATATTTCATGCTATCCTATATTTTTTTATTTAGTCATTTATTTTTGTCACATTATTTAGCATATACTATGTTCATGCATTTTTATTTTATTTTCATGCATAGTTTATGATAGCATTATTTTATGTTATATGTCATTTCATGTCACTTAGATCATATTCCATGCCATTTAGGTTATATTATCTAGAATATGCCATGTCATTTAAAATATGCCATATCATTTAAAATTGCCATGTCATTTAAATCATTTTATCTCATTTAGAATATACCACGATACTTAGGATTTTTCGTTTCATCTAGAATATACTATGCCATTTAAATTATGTCATATCATTTACGTTGCATTATATTATCTAGACTTTGCCATGTCATTTTATTTATGTCATAAATGTTCATATTCATATTTTTAAATGTTTTGAAAAATATAATGATTTTAAAAAAAAATAAAGATATTCCTGAGTTAAAATAATTCATGAGTTCTCTACCGGGTTTGCTGGAGGGAATATCATCAATTATCATTAATAAAAGAATATCTTTCTTTCAAAAAATGAGCATGATTCATAAAGTTTTCCAAATGAATAAAAATTTCTATATTTTGTCGATTTTGCCGAGGAATATAGAAAAAATTTGAATTAATAAAATTCCAGATCATTTTCAATTAAAAATGGAATTATTTTTCTTAAAATTGGGAATTAACTTGAAATACTAAATTAAAAATCAACTTTTTATCGAGACTTGAGATAAAACATGATTAATAGGGTACCGTTTTATAAAGGCATTGTGGGGGTGCTAATCCTTCCCCCTACGTAACCGAGTCCCGAACCCGATTCTTTGATTTTCTCTGGTTTATAACGCAGACTTGAAATTGGTTTTAAAAATGTTTTAATTAATTTTAAATTGTTTTATAAAACCGATTTTAATAGGTGGCCGATCACACCTAGCTAAAAAAGATTGGTGGCGACTCCATGTCTTTTTACGATGTCGTTTTCATACCCTCGACCTTTTATTTCAATCTAGAGGAATTAAGTCGTCTTTTCCTCTGCTTCTGTTTCCCCCTTACTCGAACGTGTCCCCGCAATCGGGATCACGTATCGAAACCTTCGTTTTTCAAGAGGAATTAAGTTGACTTTTCCTTTTTTCTAATGTCACGCTTAACGAACAATAAAGTCTTGCAATGAGACTTGTTATTTTTTAGGTTGCGACAATAGGCTGTTGACATCAGATGGGGAAGAGGTCCAGTTCATGAATCTACCACCGAGGGAAATGCCATCAGAGCTAGAAACTGCAAGGGTGAAATTTGAAAAAGAAAAGGCCCAGATGAGCAAGGAGATTGCCCGACTACAAGAAAAGCTTGAGGACATGAAAAATAGGGAATCAGCTTGAGAAAGAGAAAAGGAAAAGATCAAGAGAGAAAAAGGACACTGCCAAAGGAGATCTCAGGGATTTGCACTTGGAGAATAAAAGGTACTGCTTCGAGCTCAGATTTGAGGAGACCTTCAAGACTTCCGAGGAATGAGAGCATGAGGTCAAAAACCTCAAGAAGGAGAATAACTACTGGAAAAAAAGAGCGAAGCATAAGGAAGCCCAAGCCAATCAACTGGAGAAGCAAGCTAATGAAAGCTTACATAGTGATGCTTCTGCTAACATGTCAAGGGGCCATGAACAAGTAGGGGTCAGATTGAAGAGAAGGGCAATCAAAAGGAGACTGTGAAAGAAAGTCCAAGATCCGAGGAAGTCACTATAGGACTAATTTCATTATAGCACTTTGAAAGTCAAATTACGGACTTATCTTAGGCAGTGATCTTTTTATTCTATCTGTGATGTATCTAGTTCCAGGAAATCCATGAAAGACCGTTCGGTTGAAATTATCCCGGGGCCAATACTTTCAAATGCATTCATATTTTATATATTTTGTTTGTTCATTCGTACATTTACCCATATTTATAATCATTCATTTTTGTTCATTCATTCATATTCATACATTTAACCACTTATTTATTCTTTTTACTTGTTCATTCATTCATATTCTACACTTAACCACTTATTTGTTCATTTCGCTTGTTCATTCATTTATCCTTTCATATTCATATACGTAGTCATGTACTTATTCATTTTATTTGATTCATTCATTCACATTTAGTCATTCATTCATTCATTTTTTATAAAACATAAAAAAGATGTGTTAATAAATTCTAATTCATGGTTTTCAAAACTAAAGGTACAATTGGTCGCACTCAGAAAGAATCGGATTTTCGACATCCTTAGAATACTCAATCTCAAGCCAGAGCTATGGAGAACGATTAGCTTGCTAGAATTGAACGAATAGAAAGAACTCAAAGGGAACTGCAGGAACAGTTGGCTAAATCTCAGGAGGAGTCACGAGAACAGATGCTAAACACATGGAAATGATGAGTGCCATGATGAAACAAAAAGGGCAGTGAGAGAATTCGATCACTGGGAAAAGGGTGGTAATTGAAGAGGATCAACCTGAAAACATACAGCAAAAGAGCCAAGAGGTGCCAATTGGGGCAGCCTCCTATGTTTATATCCAGCCAGCTGCTGAGACACAGAACTATGTTCCCGTAAGAGGTAATATGGGAGTTGACCCAAAAGATGTTAACGTTCCAGACTTTGAGGAACTAGCGAAAAAGGAAAAACCAAAGATGACTGAGTTGAAGAGGGTCGAAATGGCAGAATCATAGAAAAAAATATCAACTACTAGAGGAGAGGCTGAGGGTCGTTGAAGGGGCGAAGTTATTTGGCAGTCTGGATGCCAAAAAGTTGAGTTTAGTACACGATCTAGTAATTCCCCCAAAGTTCAAAGTACCAAACTTTGAGAAATATAATGGGACTACCAACCCATCAGCACATCTGACCATGTACTGCAGAAGAATGATGGGGCACGATGATAATGAGAAACTGCTTATCCATTGTTTCCAAGATAGCTTGACAGGGTCTGCAACCCGATAGTACAATCAACTGAGTCGTACCAAGATTCGTTCATGGACGGATTTAGCCAGGGCTTTCATGGAATATTATAAGCATGTATCTGATATGGTACCTGATAAGCTATCACTATCGAACATGAAAAAGAGGACCACTGAGAGTTTTAAGGAATATTCACAAAGATAGAGGGATCTAGCCACACAAGTGCAACCCCCTTTAACTACCAAAAAAACTACAGTGCTTTTCATCAATACCTTGAAAGCACCATATTATGATAAATTGGTGGGGAGTGCCACCAAAGACTTTGCAGACATGGTAATATCTGGGGAGATGATAGAGTCGGCCATTAAGAATGGGAAAATGGAAGGGGGTGAGTCTTCTACTTCAAAAAAGGTATTCCCTGCTAGGAAGAAAGAGGAGACCCACGTAGTTAGTATCAACCAATACCCATATACACCTCCCACACTATATACACCACCAAGGCCCTATATTTTTACTACATCTTATGCACCCCTTACACCCTACCCTACACACCTTACTCGGGGTATAATCCTTACTACCCTAATGTGAACCACCTTACCAAAAATCCCTTCCCTTATACCAATATACCACAACAGCCGTTTCCAACTAGCATATCCCCACAAATAAACCTTCCCTGAAATACAAAACACTTAGGGAGTCGAGCGCAATGATCAACGTTCACCAAGGAACGATCGAAAACCCCAATTTAATCTGATTCCTACCACCTATGGTGAGATATATCCCAAACTATTGCAGGGTCAACTTGTTGCACCCGTATACCTCAAACCTCTGACATCGCCGTATCCAATGTGGTACAATGCAAATACTAGCTTGACGTACCACACAGGAATTCAAGGACATTCGACTGAAGATTGCCTAGCCTTTAAAAAGAAATTCCAAAGCCTGATCAACGCCGGAGTTGTGAAGTTTTGGTCAAAGAATGGGTCGAATATAGCGGGAAACCCATTGCCCGATCATGCTCAGAATCAGGTAAATGCAGAATGGATAGGGGAAGTCAAAAGGGTAAAAAGAGATGCCAAGAAAGTCAAGACTCCAATGTTGACCGTATGGGTTGTGATGGTTAAGGCAGGAATGGTGAGGGATGCAGACAGTTTAAAAATGGTTGCAAAGAAGGTGAAGAATTGGTGCCCGTTCCATTAGTGAAGAGGTCATATCATACAGGACTGCGGGGACTTTCTAGCTAAAGTCTAAAATATGATGGATGATGGGGAGGCCCAGTTTTACGAGGAGACAGAGGATGGAGTAAAGGTTATTGAGAATACAGCTGGCTACGGGATAGAAAGACCCTTGATCATCTATTATGATGAACCAGAGGAGAAAGTCATGGCAGTTATTGAGGAAAGCACCATGGAAATATGACTTCAGCATGGTTATGCATGGGTCTTCGAGTCAGCAAGATATCACAAGTGTGGGGCACTTAACACGAAGTTGAAGATGTAACGCTCCTGAGGCTGTTGAACAGGGATTAACAGGAAAAGAAAGAGGAATGGACAAAGGGAAGAAAGCAGCTGAACCAATCCATATTGAGATGGATTTGTCAAAAGAAGTAGAAAAGGGGTCAGCCCTGTAAACAGAATAAAAGAGCCGATGAATGAGAAAGAAGCCTGTGAGTTCTTAAAATTCATAAAGCATAGTGAGTATAGCGTGGTTGAGCAACTGCAACGTCAACCAGATAGAATTACAATCTTATCTTTGCTTCTGAACTCGGAGCCACAAAGAAATGCTCTGTTGATAGTGTTGAATCAGGTATATGTGGCTAACAACATATCGATAGAAAAATTAGACAAGCTGGTGGGAAACATCGCGACAGACGACCATATATATTTCAGTTATGAGGAAATACCACCCAATGGTATTGGGTTAACAAAGGCTCTCCACATAACTACCACTTGCAAGGGGCACATATTACCAATGGTCCTTTTGGATAATGGTTCTTCATTAAATGTGATGCCCTTGGCAACCCTGCCGAAATTGCCAGTGGATATTTCTTATATGCTGCTAAGCTGCACGATGGTCAGAGCTTTTGATGGTACCAGGAGAGATGTAATGGGAACTATTGAGGTTTCTCTAGAGATAGGCCCATGCACGTATACGGTGAACTTTCAGGTCATGGATATTAATCCATCCTATAATTGCCTGTTGGAAAGGCCGTGGATACATTCAGCAAGGGTTGAACCTTCATCTCTCTATCAAAAGCTAAAATTTGTGATAGAGGGGCGTTTGATCACTGTATCAGGAGAAGAAGACGTAATAGCCTCTACATCTTCTGAATCTCCTTATGTTGAACCCAATGAAGATGCCGTAGAATATTTTTTTCAATCTTTGGAATTCGTAAATACGGTTTTCGTCGCTAAAGTACAAAAAATTCCAAAACCAAGGCTGTCCAAGAACCCAAGTCTGGGGTAAGAAATTCCGTGGGAAAATGCAGCAAGGCTGGAAAAGGACTCGAAAAATATCTTTAGGGGATGGCTCGAGCAATGGAAGTAGTGGGAAAGAAAGACTAGTTTGGCCTAGGGTATCTTTCGAAAGCCCATGAGAAAAGGAAACAAGTTGAAAAGAATCGACGAAAGAGGATGGCCCGTCTCGCGGGTATGGATATTGAGTGGGAGCCTATGACATTCCCACCTATCCTTCACAGCTTTCGCTCAGCAGGTTCTCTGTTCAGAGAAATGAATTTTGATGATGTACTCATAATGATCGAGTAGGCCTTCGAGAGATTCCAGGTGAATAGGGATTAGCAGATGTATGATATGGAGATCTGCACGACTGGGAAGAAAGAATTGAAAGTGAGAATGCTAACTGGATGGTGCGACCTTGTCCACAAGGATATAGACTGACCAATTGGAGTGCAACTGAGCTACCCATAGTTTTTAGGTCTATTCCAACGTAATGCTTTTAAACAAATCTTAAATATATTTGCCCGAAGATATTAAGAATTTCTTTTGTAATGGGCTTTTGTCTAAAAGTTTTCATCCAATAAATAACAAAATGATGCATTTCCTTCATATTGATGTGTCCATATTCATTTATGCTATTTATTTTGCTTCGATTGTATATATGTTTTCCTATATTATTTCTTCCCCACCTATTTACAGGTGTACAAATGCGGAATATGAGGACCTTTCTGTCAGTAATTCTGAAATGGATTTTGAGAGACCCATTTGCACGGGTGATTTTGAGGCCGACAAAGATATTGAGGATTATGGTCTACCTCTGGACCTATTAAGAAAAATAAAACAATAGGAGAAACAAGTTCTTCCTCACGAGAAGCTATTGGAATTGTTGAATTTTTGGGAAATAATGAGGAGATAAAAGAGGTTAAAATCGAAACTACATTTTCGTCATCAATAAAGGGTGAATTGATAGCCTTGCTCCGGGAATATATAGATGTATTTGCATGGTCATACCAAGACATGCCGGGTTTGGATCCAGACATTGTGGTTTATAAGCACCTTTTAAGGCCATAGTGCAAGCCAATTCAGCAAAAGTTGAGAAGAATGAGGCCGGACATGCTGTTAAAGGTAAAAGAGGAGGTGAAGAGGCAATTTGATGCTGGATTCTTAGAGGTGGAAAAATATTCGAAATGGGTGGCAAACATTGTTCCTGTACCAAAGAAGGATGACAAGATGCATATGTGCGTCGATTACCGAGATTTAAACAAGGCCAGTCCCAATGATAATTTCCCTTTGCCTCACATTGATACTTTGGTGGATAATACGACAAAGAGTTCCTTGTTTTGTTTCATGGATGGATTCTCGGGATATAATCGGATTAAGATAGCACCGGAAGATACGGACAAAACCACATTTGTTACAACGTGGGGAACATTCTGCTACAAGGTAATGCCGTTTGGGTTGAAGAATGCTGGGGCAACATATTAGAGAGCCAAGGTGACCTTGTTTCATGACATGATGCATAAGGGAATTGAGGTCTATGTTGATGATATGATTGCAAAGTCACAAGGAGAAGAGGAGCATATTGCGAATCTTAGGAAACCCTTTGAAAGACTAAGAAAGTTTCAACTCAGGCTAAACCCGACAAAATGCACTTTTGGAGTCACTTCAGTGAAATTGTTGGGTTTTGTTGTTAGCAAAAAGGGAATTGAGATTGATTCGGATAAAGTGAAGACCATTCATAATTTGCCATCTCCACGTACTCAAAAAAAAGTAAGAGGTTTTCTGGGGAGATTGAATTACATTGCTCGGTTTATTTCTCAGTTAACCGATAAATGTGATCCAATATTTAAGTTACTTCAAAAACATGATCCAGGAGAGTGGGATGAAGGGTGTCAGATTGCTTTTGAAAAGGTTAAGCATTATCTATCAAACCTATCTGTATTAATGCCACCGGTTTCAGATAAACCAATGATATTATATCTATCAGTATTTGAGAGATCTATGGGTTGTGTTTTTGGGGCAGCTTGATGAGACTGGAAAGAAAGAATAGGTGGTTTACTACCTCAGTAGGAAGTTTACAGATTATGAGTTGAAATATTTGTCGATAGAAAAGCTGTGCTGTGCCTTAGCTTGGACTGCTCGGAGGCTCAGACTGTACATGTTGTACCACACAATGTGGTTGATCGCCAAGCTAGATCCAGTCAAGTACATGTTGGAAGCACCTTCTTTGTCAGGGAGGACGGCAAGATGGCAGGTTTTGTTGTCAGAATACCATATTGTATATGTGAGTCATAAAGCTATTAAGAGCAGTACGGTGGCTGAACTCTTAGCAAGTCGGGCAGTGGAAGATTATAAGCCGTTGAACTTTGATTTCCTAGATGAAGATTTGATGTATGTTTCGAAGCGGATGAGGTTCCCTTGAAGAAGAAAATATGAAAGATGTACTTTGATAGGGCGTCTAATTCCATGGGGCATGGAATTGGTGCAGTGCTCATATCCCCAGAAGAAGATTATTATCCCTTCACCGCCAGATTGGATTTTGATTGTACAAACAATACGACTGAGTATGAGGTGTGTACTATGCGCCTTCGTGCACCAGTGGACAAAAAATCAAAGTTTTGGAAGTTTTCGGAGACTCAGCCTTAGTGATATACCAGTTACGGGGAGAATGGGAAACCCGAGATGCAAAGTTAATCCGATACCGAGAACTCATACTGAGTTTATTGGAGGACTTTGAAGAAGTAAGTTTCAATTACTTCCCCCGAGAAAAAAATCAGAAGGCGGATGCTCTGGCTACTTTGTCATTAATGTTTAAAGTGAATGAAGGGGCGGAAGTTGTGCCGATAAAGATGAGCATTTATGAGTCTCCTTCCCACTGCTTGAGTACTGAAGAAGAAGCAGATGGTCTCCCTTGGTATAACTACATCTTGCAGTACATCAAGTGTCAGCAGTATCCAGAACGAGCAATAGAAAATGACAAGAGAACTTTGAGAAGGCTAGCAATGGGTTTTGTTCTAGATGGGGAGATTCTCTACAAGAAAGGGAAAGATCAAGTCCTGTTGAGATGTGTCGGGTCTGTCGAAGCTCAAAGAATCATAGAGGAAGTCCATGAAGGGATATGTGGCACCCATGCCAATGGTCATATGTTTGCTAAGCAAATTATGAGGGCAGGATATTATTGGCTAACGATAGAAGGAGATTGTATCAGTTATGTCATGTGCCGCCATTGCCATTGCATGTCATGACCGCACCATGGCCGTTTTCAATGTGGGGAATGGATAGGATTGGGCCTATTACCTTGAAAGCTTCAAATGGACATCGCTTCATCCTGATGGCCATAGATTATTTCACAAAGTGGGTGGAAGCTGCTTCTTATACGAATGTAACGAAGTCGGTGGTATGCAGATTTATTAAGAAGGAAATCATATGCCGATATGGATTGACAGCAAGAATTATTTCAGATAATGCTCTCAATCTGAATAATAAGATGATTAGAGAGGTATGTACTCAGTTCAAGATCACACATCACAATTCGGCACCTTATCGTCCGAAGATGAATGGAGTAGTAGAAGCAGCCAACAAAAACATCAAGAAGATTGTCGAGAAGATGACTGATGTGTATAAGGATTGGCATGAGATCCTGCCTTTTGCTCTTCACGCATATCGCACTTCGGTTCGCACATCTATAGGGGCAACGCCGTTTTCTTTGGTATATGGTATGGAAGCAGTGATACCTATTGAAGTTGAGATTTCTTCACTTCGGGTTTTGATGGAGGTTGGCCTAGAAGAGGCAGAATGGTTAGAGCTCGTTATGAACAGCTGAATATCATCGAGGAGAAAATATTGAAGGCAATTTGTCACGGGCAGTTGTATCAAAAAAGGATGATTCGAGCCCATAACAAGAAGGTTCGACCTAGACAGTTCCGAGAAGGAGAGTTGGTACTGAGAAAAATTCTCCCCATAGTGAAGGATCCGCGAGGAAAATGGGCTCCAAATTGGGAAGGATCCTATGTGGTAAAAAGAGCTTTTTCTAGAGGAGCATTGATTCTAACTCGGATGGACAGGGATGATTTTAGACATCCCGTGAATGCTGATGAACTGAAGAAGTATTATGCTTAAAAAAAAGTGTGACGCTATGCACATGGGAATTCGAATAATTCCAAGTGTAGAAATGGAAATTCTATATATCTATCTCCCCTGAGAACTGATTTTCAAAGAGAATATTCATGGTTGATATGATGAATGGCCATCTTTCATATTCCCTTCACTAAAAAGAAATTATTACTAGTCACCCCTTTGAGCCTTAGGAATTATCTCTTTCGTTGGACCCTGATCAAGGATCACCCTCTACACTGGAGGGAAATATGAGAAAAAATAATCAAAATCATGGGAAAAAAAAAAGAGCCATTGGAAAATGTGAAATCAAAGAATGGAAAATGAAAGTCAGCAATGAAAAAAAAAAGAAAAAAAAAGTCCAAAAAGGTGACAAATGTCTCAAGAACGAATTCTCCTCAGGAAATGATCCTTGATCCAATCACCCTTTAAACACATTTTGGGCCTATTTTATCCTTTCCTTCTAAACTCGAACCTTGGCTTACATTACGTACTTTAAACGTCCATTTTGATCAAGAATGGATATTTAATTTGAAAGGTTTATCTCAGAATTTATCCCATTTTTTGAATTGACATTTTTACCTTGGAAGCATTTAGAATTCTTAGATGCATGGTAATATAAGAAAATAAAAAAAAAGGGGAGAGGTTTAAGTCGAAAACACAAAAAGGGCGACTTAATACCGAATGGGGGACACCTGAGTTGAAAACCTGCAAAGGGCGGCTCAAGTACTAATTAAGGTTTTAATCAATGCTCCGTGTAAAGAGGGAGAAAGCATTTGAAAATCAGAGAAAATGAGAACAACTCAGTCTGACGTAACTACAGAAGCCGAGGGATTACCCAAGTAAATTGTTTGTTCAAGAGAAATTTCAGATGATTTGAAAAATGAGGGGTCCAAGATATTCCAAATCCGGGGCATCAACAACCTATAACTTTACATTTGTTTCTTATATCCTTGATATCCATTTTTATCATTTTAAAACATTTTTTTGCAATAAATTTTTGTTACCCCTTTTATGACAGTTGCTTGCCTCATACTTTCTTCCATACATTTTTGAGATTGCATTTTGTTTGTTATTAAATTGAATGATGATTAGTAAACATAAATTTTTTTTTAATAAAAGGGAGTTTAAAAGTATTACTAAGGAATAGATCTAAATCTTAGAAAAGGTTTGGAAGCCACTAATCCTGATGAAAAATTCACCAAGCAAAGGAAAACAGTGAATGTGTTGAAGACTCCGTCATGAAGTCAAAAATTTGTGAATTCCAGCGAAGTGAGAAACTGGGACTGTTTGACATTTTATCTTGAGTAAAGGGTTCCTTAAGTGGGGCATTAGTAAACAATTGAAAACTCCGTCATGAAGTTAGATAATCTGTGAACCTCAAAGAAACCATGGATTAGAAAACATGACACGATCATTTGATTGCATTCATCTTCAAGAAACATAAAAGCATTTGCAAAGCATGTTATTCTCATCATTGCATTTAGTTAACATTGCAGGAATCAAGAAAACTTTGGCTTCCCAAATTGAACTCGTCTGCTTCTCAAATGAGTCAAACCCGAGACCACCGTCGAGGTATTTCCTTTTGCTTTAAATCTAATTCATTCTGTTTTATCAAAAGAGTCGAGCCTTGAGACCACCGTCGAGGTATTCACTTTTGTTTTAAATCGAATTCATTCTGTTTGTCAAATGAGTCGAGCCTTGAGACTGTCATCAAGGTATTTTCATCATGGGTAAGGCATTCGGGCACCATTTTTAAGACCTTCGGGCATAATTTTTCAAATCACGGGTAAGGCCTCTGGGCACCATTTTTAAGACCTTCGGGCACCATTTTTAAGACCTTCGGGCATAATTTTCAAATCATGGGTAAGGCCTCCGAGCACCATTTTTAAGACCTTCAGGCATAATTTTTCAAATCACGGGTAAGGCCTCCGGGCACCATTTTTAAGACCTTCGGGCATAATTTTTCAAATCACGGGTAAGGCCTCCGGGCACCATTTTTAAAACCTTCGGGCACAATTTTTAAGACCTTCGTGCATAATTTTTAAAATCACGGGTAAGGCTTCCGGACACCATTTTTAAGACCTTCGGGCACCATTTTTAAGACCTACGGGCATAATTTTTCAAATCACGGGTAAGGCCTCCGGGCACCGTTTTTAAGACCTTCGGGCGCCTTTTTTAAGATCTTCGGGCATAATTTTTCAAATCACGGTAAGGCCTCCGGGCACCATTTTTAAGATCTTCGGGCAACATTTTTAAGACCTTCGAGCATAATTTTCAAATCACGGGTAAGGCCTCCGGGCACCAGTTTTAAGATATTCGAGCACCAATTTTAAGACCTTCGGGCATCATTTTTTAGACCTTCGGGCATCATTTTTCAAATCACGGGTAAGGCCTTCGAACACCATTTTTAAGACCTTGGGCATAATTTTTCAAATCACGGGTAAGGCTTCCAGACACTATTTTTAAGACCTTCGGGCATAATTTTTCAAATAACTAGTAAGGCCTCTAGGCACCATTTTTAAGACCTTCGGGCACAATTTTTCAAATCAAGGGTAAGGCCTCTAGGCACCATTTTTAAGATCTTCGGGCACCATTTTTAAGACCTTCGGACATAATTTTTTAAATCACGGGTAAGGCCTTCGGGCACCATTTTTAAGACCTCTGAGCATAATTTTTTAAATCACGGGTAAAGCCTACATTTGGGCATCATTCTTTAGACCTTCGGGCATAATTTTTACTTTTCAAATCAAACTTGTTTCCTTAAGACGAGTCGAGCCTTGATTAGTCAGGGAATTCAATTTAAGGACAAAATCTTCAATTTACAGCTTTTACAACAAAAAAAAAATTGAAAATTTTGAAAAATGAAATGATGATGATTGAAAATCGCTTTCCCTTTCCTTCACATGTGATTTCACTAACCGTACAAAATTAGTGTTTGTTTATGATTCTCAGCAATAGCCAAAGAGGGGCAGCTATAGACATATAATTTTGTCCGAACCCCTAAATCAGGTACGTTATCTTCCTAAATTGATGTTTCGGAATGCTAAAAGGCTTTTCTCATCTTGCAGGTGGTACTTCGAGACTTAGTCTAAGAAAGCAGATAGAAAAAGTCAAACACAAAAAAGTCAACCCTAAAAAAAGTCAATTACTGAAAAGGTCAACCCACTTTCAAAATCAAGATTTGAGGTTCAATTGAAAAACAGTGAAAGAATTTTGATAATCCAAGGTCTACATTGAAAGATATGGAGTTCGGAAGTTGGGTTACGGAGATTTGGTAGAAAGAAAACCCTAGTTCGCGAAATTTGGAGAAAAGTGCTTAAACGATCAAATTGATCGAACTTGAAGGTTCCAAATGAAAGATAAGTACTGACTATGGGTAATGGAGAAGCCACTTGGAAGAAAAACTAATAAAAAAGTCAATTCGGAAGAAAATCGAGAATTAGGGGTTTTTTTGTGGATTTCGGTGAAATTTGGAAGAATTACAGAAATGGCTCGATTCGGTAGGACTAAAGCCCTTAGTTGATGAGGAATGATTAAACAACGATAGCCCAAGGCTCAGTTTAAAAAAATCAAAAAATTGGACTTGTTTTGAGCAAAACCGGGTTTCGGAGGTAAAAGGGCAAAATTGGAAAATTTGGAAAAAAATAGCAAATGAACTCCAAAAATTTTGAAATTTTGCAAATATCATTCTTAAATCATTTTGAAGAGATTGGAGAAAGTAAATCTTGATTCGGAGTTCATTTACAAAATGGCCAAATCCCGGGCCCACTATGTAGAAATTCAACAGGATAAATCCCGAAAAAAATAGCAAACGAGTTCCAAAAATTCTGAAAATTTGCATATCTGATTTTTAAATTATTTGAAAGAGATTGGAAAAAGAAAATCTTGATTCAGAGTTCGTTTGCAAAATGGCCAAATCTCAGGTCCCCTACGTAGTAATTCAAACAGATAAATCCCAGAAAAATAGGAAATGAGCTCCAAAAATTATGAAAACTTCCAGATCACATTTTTAAATTATTTGGAAGAGATTGGTGAAGAAAAATCTGGATTCAAAGCCCGTTTAAAAAATGGTAAAGTTCGGGTGTATAAAAGGGGCAATTTTGGAAATAAATCTGAAATAAATAGCAAATGGACTAGAAAATTTTGAAAACTTCCAGAATTCAATTTTTTATTATTTTAGAAGTATTGAATAAATGAAATTTGAATTTGGAGCCCGTTTGCTATTTATTTGGGTTTGGAGGGCAAAAAGGTCATTTCACCGAAAAAACCAAAAAGGGTAAATTTGTAATTGAGAAAAATATGAAAGAAGAAGGAATTGCTGGGATTTTTATTTCCTTGGTCAGGAAGCATAGAGGAGAAGAAGAAGGCTTGATCAATTTAATTCCTTAGTCACTATCAAGCCACATTCTACCACTAACACCTTGCAAATGGTCCCCCCTTCATCCAATGGTTTAGGAGCCTTGTAGGAAAGTTGAATGCACCATCCAATGGTCAAATTTAATTGCCAAGATGATATTTTTATTTTTCATGAAAGAACCCTCATCTAAGGGCCAAGAATGGAAGAAAAAAGATGAGCACAATTCATCCAAGGGTGAGCATCCATTCGGCCAAGCAAGGGAGTGCATGGGATTGTCTCTTTTCATCCAATGGCTTGGGCCATCTACATGGGCTGAGTACACATGTTGAGGGCCTTCTACAAGATGTCATTTTTATGTTGTCCTCATCCAGTGACCAAGAATGGAAGAGCACAACTCATCCAAGGGTAGGCACTCAAGGGGGCAAGCAAGGGAGTGCATGGGATTGGTCCACTTTTGCATCTAAGGGCTGAGGTTACTACAAGGGCTGAGTACACATATTAAGGGCTGCTATCAATTAGCAAGATGACATTTTTATGTTTTCATCAAAATATCTTAATCTTAGGGCCAAAATTGGAGGAGAAAAAGTGAAGATTTCATCCAAGGGTTAGAGGGCCATTCAGCCAAGCCATTAGAAGGGGGGTTGATTTCATTTTTTCATAAGTTTTTTGGCTGAAGTCAGTAGCTAATTTAGAAAGAAAAAGGTCTTGAAAGAAAAAAAAAAAAAAAAGGTTTTCAATAGAGAGCTTGAAGGTGATCTCTACCAAGCTCTAGCATAGCTTTCTTCTTGTTTTCCATGGCGATTTCTTGATTTTCTATCTTGTTTTCCTACTACATGTTTCATAGAAATAAAGTTTTTTAAATGTTTACTTAAGTTTTCATCTCTTCTCCTTTATCAAAATGGTTGGAAATATTTTTTTTTTTCTTACATAGTTCTTGCTTTGGCATAATATGGCATGTTTGTTTGCCTTGGTTTTCTTTTTTTTTTTTCTTCCTTGCATGTTGTTGTGGAAAAATGATTTTTGGAAGGTTTGTTTAGAGTATTTTATATTCTGATTTTTTACAAGAAGATGAAACAAAAAAGGTTGAAATGGCTACATGATCTTGGCAAGACCAAGTGACCATGGTTAGGTGAGAGGCTATGGCCATTTTTACCTAACATGAAGCTCACCTTAATTTTGTTGTTTAGCATGGCTTATTTTCTGATTTTTGAAATGGAAAGGCTTTATGATCTTGGCAAGACCAAGTGATTATGGTTAGGTGAGAGGCTATGCCCATTTTATACCCACCATGGAGCTTAACTTTCCTTGTTTTATTTACTAGTTTTGCTTGCTATTTGCTTTGCATGTCTATGTTAAATTTTATATATGTTCTTTACATTATTTTCTATGCTATATTTGTTTCTATATTTCATTTCCATGCTTGATATTGTTTCCTTGAAGATTCGGCCTTTGTGTTCATTTGAGTCATATTGTGCATTTTTTTCATATATCATGTCTTATATTATACATATGTTTGCATTTTCATATTTTGTCATATGGCCATTCGGCTACTCCATGTTGCTATGCCTTATATGTGCATTTTCATCTTGCTTCTTGGCTTGTTTGCATCTCTATGACATGAGCTTGTGTATTTTGATTTTAGTATGTCATATGCTTGTGAAAATGTCATGACATTATGCATCTTGATATGATTTGTCATGTACTTGTGGCATTTACTAGATAGGATTGCATTAGAGCATCATGTGACCATTCAGCCTCTTCATGCATTCCTTGCCTTGTCATGCATTTGCATTTTGTTTAGGTAACATGCTTCGCAATATCATATCTTGAAATTGTGTATTAGTTGTTGTTTCTTCCAGCATTAGCATTAGGTTCATTGGTCATTGTATGTTTATAGTATTGCTATGCATTTTCACTATATTTTAGGTATAGGCCATATTGGTATTACCATGCATATTGGGTCTTAAATCATATTGGTATTGCCATGCATTGCGATGCTACTTAGGTCTTAGGTTACATTAGCATTTTCATGCATATTCATAACATATTAGGTCCAAGTCATATTTGCATTATCAAGCATTGCATGCATATTAAGTTAGGATAGCATTTATTGCCATGCAAACTCATGCTAGGCATTTAGGTTATTTTGAATTGTCATGTATTTCCTTTACCATTTATGCTTTAGAACATGCATTTCATACATTTCATTTGCTGCATGTTCATGCATTCCATGTCATTGCCACATGATTTATGACTTTGGCCAATCAATGGCTCAAAGTCATGATCTCTTGAGCATATGGAAAATTAAGGAGTTGTCAAATTGATTATTCTATCTTTGTGATTTTTTTTACTTAGCTAATTTTTGTCCAAGGTTTTTAAACGTTTTAGCTATTGTCTTTAGGTCTTTAGGATGATCTCCAACAATTTTTACTTTGATTTTTGAATGACTTTATCAAAGGCAAAAAATGTGTTTTGACAAAACAGTTTTTTCACCCAGTATTCGAACTTCTCTGATTTTTCTGGGCAGTCATCTTTAATCATAAAATTAAGCCAATTTTTTCTCATGTAGTTTTACATGTTCTGAGTCTCAAGTATGTTTTTTAGATTTTTTTGAAGTTTTAAAAATAGGCTAAAAAATCGTGTGTCAAAACCGGACAGAAGAGATAGATTTGAATTCAAAAGAGAAATAATGGTTGAATTTGGCTAAGGCATTTAGAGGAGGTTGGTTAGAAGCTTTAGCTATTGTCTTAGGATAGTTTCTAAGCCTTTTTAAACTTTAAAAATAATTTTATAAATCTCGGGTCAAGGGTGGTCAAGTCCGGGATTTTAAACTTAGGAAATTAGAGCCATTTTAAAAGGGTTTGGTAGGGGTTTTAATCTTTATTCAAGTTTTTCCTCAAAATTGTTTTCAAACAATCACAAAGTTTTGTTTTTTTTTTTTTTTTTTTTTTATAAAATCTAATTTGACATATTTTCCTAAGGTAGCCGGATATCTTTTTAGACATACGGATTTCTTTATTTAGAGGAAAAAATACATTTTCATGCATTGCATTTTCCATGTTCATGCATTTTATTTAATATGTGATTTTTGCTATGACATTTTCCATGGTATTATTATTATTTTGATTTACATTTTATGATGTTATATTGTTTTCCATATGATTTTGAATATTTCATACTATCCTATGCTTTTTATTTAGTTATTTATTCTTGTCACATTATTTAGCATATCCTATGTTCATGCATTTTTATTTTATTTTCATGCATATTTTATGATAGCATTATCTTATGTTTCATATCATTTCATGTCACTTAGATCATATTCCATGTCATTTAGGCTATATTATTTAGAATATGTCATGTCATTTAAAATATGCCATATCATTTAAAATTGCCATGTCATTTAAATCATTTTATTTCATTTAGAATATACCATGATACTTAGGATTTTTCATTTCATCTAGAATATACTATGCCATTTAAATTATGTCATATCATTTAGGTTGCATTATATTATCTAGACTTTATTATGTCATACATGTTCATGTTCATATTTTTTTAAATGTTTTGAAATAGATAATGATTTTCAATAAAAATAAAGATATTCCCTAGTTAAAATAATTCATAAGTTCTCTATCGGGTTTGCTGGAGAGAATATCATCAATTATCATTAATAAAGGAATATCTTTCTTTCAAAAAAAGAGAATGATTCGGAAAGTTTTTCAAATAAATAAAAATTTCTATATTTTACCAATTTTGTCGGGGATATAGAAAAATTTTGAATTAATAAATTCTGGATCATTTTCAATTAAAAATGGAATTATTTTTCTTTAAATTGAGAATTAATTTGAAATACCAAATTTAAAACTGACTTTTTTACCGAGACTTGAGATAACACACGATTAATAAGGTACCAATTTATATGGGCGTTGTGGGGGTGCTAGTCCTTCCTCGTACGTAACCGACTCCTGAACCTGCTTCTTCGATTTTCTCTAGTTTAAAACGCAGACTTGAAATTGGTTTTAAAATGTTTTACAAAACCGGTTTTAATAGGTGGCCGATCACACCTAAGCCAAAAAAGATTGGTGGCGACTCCATGTCTTTTTACGAGGCCGTTTTCATACCCTCGACCTTTTATTTCAATCTAGAAGAATTAAGTCATCTTTTTCTCTGCTTCATTTTCCCCCTCACTCGAACGGGTCCCCGTGATTCAGGATCACGTATCAACATTTAAAGTTGTGGAGTCTCGAATTTTCCAATTTCCAAGGTTGTGATATTTTTAAATTTGTGGAGCCTCGAATGAGGAGTTTTCCAATTTTCAAAGTTATGATGTTTTCAAAATTGTGGAGCCTCAATAGTGGAGTCTGTTTAAATTTCTTAAAGTTATGGAGCCTCAACGGAGGAGTTTATTTCAAATTCTTTTTAAAGTTGTGAAGCCTCGATGAAGGATTCTATTCCAAATTCTTTTAAAAGTTGTGAAGCCTCGATAGAGGAGTCTGTTTTAAATTATAGGGAGCCTCGATTGAGGGGTCGGTTTCAAATTCTTTTCAAAATTGGGAATCTCGATGGAGGAGTCTATTTAAAAACTTTCAAAGTTATGAAGCCTCGAAGGATGAGGTTTTCAATATGCAAGATTACGATATTTTTTAAAGTTGTGGAGCCTTGATGACAGAGTCTATTTCAAAATTATGGAGCCTCGATAGAGGAGTTTGTTTTAAATTCTTTTTAAATTTAAGAAACCTCGAAGGAGGAGTAAGTTTCAAATTCTTTGTAAAATTGTGGAGTCTTGAATGAGGAGATTTTCAATTTGCAAAGTTATGATATTTTTAAATTGTGGAGCCTCGAAGGGGGAGTATCTTTTCAAATTCTTCTTAAAAGTTGTGAAACCTCAAAAGAATGATCTTTTCCCAAAATTCTTTTGAAGTGGTGAGATTTCAATGAGGGGTACTTTTTTCGAATTCTTTTTTTACCAAACCTAGACAAAAAGGTTGTCGAAGTCTTTGCCTATTCCTGATCTCAACAATGTGCAAAAAAGAACAAATGTAGACACCTTATTTTGTCTTGATAACTTAGAATAATTTTTTTTTTTTGGAATCGAGTATTAGGTAATTAGTTTCTTTTTTAATTATGCGTTAAACATGTTTATTCGAGTTTATCTTGATTGAGTCGGATATGTTCAATTTAAGTCCATTTAGATTGGGCTTGGGTAAATTCTGACACATGCCTACTATTAGGCCATTTGGACTTTGTAATCCAAAATAAAAGGAAACCTTCAACAAACAAAAAAAAAAACAAAATTTTTTTAAATTTTTAAAAAATTTAAAATGTGATGGACAGCTTGGTAGCCTGAATAATGCTGCCAAGCCACCATCTCCCTTCATTCTTAAATCAATCATACTACTAGGAAACCATTTTCTTTGCCTAAATTCTCATTTCCCACATCTACCAATCTTGACTTTGAGTTACCAAATGCCCAGAAGAAGATTTTTCAACCCCAAAAAATATGGAATTTGGCCCAACAACCTTCTACAAAAATGGATTCAAATTGCATTGAAAAAAAAATGAAGATTCTTTTGTGCAAAAAAAAAGGCTGGAAACAAAATCAAAAAACCAATTTTTTCCAAAAAAGAGACCTAAACTACTATCCCCACCTGAAATCCCCATCTTGAACCCAAATAAATCCCAATTTTCAAAATTGAAAATCACAAAAAGACCTAAAAAAGTAGTCAAAATCAACCAAAAAAAAAGCAGCTACTAGCATCATCCTCAAAGGGAAGTAACAAAAAACAACAAAAAAGCAAAATAGAAAAAACAGAAAAGAAAGAAGAACTTTCTTTTACCTAGAGATTGGGTTTGGGTATTTCTAGGGGATTTGGCGCTTGAAAAATGGAGGGAATTGAGATTACGAGTCAAGGAACAACATACTAGAAAATGATAGCATTTGCAGTGAAAAAAAAAAGGGATTTTGGAGGAGGTAATCATGGGTTCAAGGCTTATTTCTAAGCTTTTTGGGGTTGTTTTAGGAAAATCTAGCTTGAGAACGGGAAAGAGAAGGTCAACAGAGCATTCAACTGTTTTTTGGGCAAAATTTGACCCAGGCAAGCGTTAATCGAGAATGATAGACCGTGAGGCGTGAATGTGACCAGTCGAATTTCAAGTTTTAGGGTTTCAGCCATTAAGTTATTTTAAAAAGAAATGAGAGAGTTTGGGGGAAGATATTGAAGGAGAGAGAGAAAATAGGGAAAATATAGAAATAACAGCTTAAAACACTGCATTTTAGAAGGGGAGGGAGATCGCATGTCAATCCAGGTTCGAGCAAGAAGAAGAAAAAGGAAAGAAAATAGAAAATATAAAGGAAAAGGAAAAAATAAAGTAAAAGAAAAAGATTTGGCTCGTTTTCGTTTTGGATTATAACTCGACTCGATTTGCGTGGATTCCAACCCAACCCATCAATCTTCCTTCATTTTGGGTCTTGTGTGTTATTTTTCTACTTTGTGCCAAGACCCAAATCTCGGAGGTATAATTTCTTTTTTGAATTTTTGTATTTCATTTGTGTGTTTACTTGTGAGCTTTATAAGATAAATAAAATTTTCTAAAAAATGTATAATTTCTTTGTGAAAGATCGAGATTTTTTGATAATATGAAAAATGTTTTAACAATTATTTTTTTAGAAAATCTTCTAAAAGGGATTTTCTAGAAAAATTGAAAGTATGAACCATTCCTTTAAATATCCCAAATAAAAGTGATTATTGAGAGGTTACTAAAGGTATTGCATATCTCAAAAATTATTATTACAGAGTTGATTTTTCTATAAATAGTCACCAAAAAATATAGTTTTCTTTAATAAAAAGGAATAATAAATTGTAAAAAATTTAATTCATATCATCGTTTTTAATTGTTTGCATCCTTTGCATACATATAAATCAGAAAAAGTGAATATGAATCTCCAAGGATGGGATTTTAAGGAAGTCACAAGTAGTGATTCTTAAAAAATCCCTAAGTGAGAAAATTCCTCTAAATGTTAACAAAAGTATTGGAGTATTTAGAGGATTTTTCAATACATAAAAAAAATTCATTTACTTTTTCTCGAAGGAAATAAAAAACAAATTTGTTTTTTTTTTTTTTTTCTAAAATAAATAAAGTTGTTGAAAGAAAACAAAAAAAAAATATTTTGGTTGCGATAAAAGAAGTTAAAGGAATTGAATTTAAATATCATATTAATACCATTTTGATTCAGATTAAAAGGATAACACATGATTAATTGATACTATTTTTAATGGACGCGGTGAGAAATATTGATACCTTCTTCACGCGTAATCGTACTTTTGAATCCAAACTTTGTTTTCGTTGATTAAAATTTATCTTTTTAATAAACATAATTAATTTTGTTTTTTATTTTTATTTTTTTGAAAAGCATAAAATATTATTGATGACAATAGAAAGATACAAAGTTCAAGGAGACAGGAACAACACAAAAAACACAATACAGAGAAAATAACAAAAAGATCTAAAAGTAAGCAGAAAAAGATTGTGCCCCGGAGGATGCATTCTTAGCCAAACCATCTGCAATGAAATTAAGTTCTCTAGAGACATGACAGATAATAACCCCTTTAATCTTGGGTTGAATTTGCAAGATGTGATTGGAAAGGTTCTTCATGCTCCAAGGCACCTGGGAAGTGTTAAGAGACCATTTGACAGCGTTTGTGGAGTCACTTTCAATGATGAGTTGGAAGCAGTTTCTAAATTCAGATGCAAGAGAAAAGAGATATGCTTCACGAATGGCCATGAACTCGGCAAGGTTGGATTCAGCAGAGCCAATGTATTTAGCGAAGACACCCCGAATAGAACCTGACTCATCCCTTAGAACACCTCCAATTCCAGCAGGACCCGGCTTTCCAAATGCCGAGCCGTCAACATTTAATTTCATGAATCCAATAGGAGGGCAAGACCAACAAGCAGACCTACAGAGAGAAGAATTAATCTTGACAGTGGAAATAGTTAAGGGATTTAAAAAAATCCTCAACCAGGTATGGAGAAGGCCATTTAGCCTTAAACCACCAAGCAAGCTTAGTCCGGATGAGATCAAAAATTTGCTGGATGTCCAACGATTTTTGATTGAAGACAATATCATTCCTGCAAAGCCAGATGGACCAAACGATAAGCATAAAAAAGCATTTTCCAAACCTTTTCACAATCTGAAGATGGAGACGAATTCTGACATAATAGAAAAAATGTTTTTGCATTGTTTGGACAGACCTATTGAGCGTTCCATTGGGAGAAGCATAAAGACCAGATTTTCCAAGAATGAAGGCAAGTAAAGAAAAGGTGATCAACCGTTTCAAACTCAGACTTGCAAAGAGGGCACAAAGCTTGGTTGGGCTCCAATAAATTCCTTTTTGTAAGCTCTGCCTTGACAGCCACGTGACCATGAAGGACCTGCCAACAAAACAATTCCACTTTTTTTTTTTTTTTTGGGGGGGGGGGGGGCAAAACCTTTCCAAAGAGATTTCCACTGAAAAGTAGGTGAGAATGAATTTTGTTGGTACACCTCGTAGAAAGATTGGGCTGTGTAATTTTCACTCGACGAAGGCTTCCAAATAACTTTATCACAGCCATTCTTATCTAAAAAGACCTCGTTAATAGTATTCAAGAACTCATCCCATTGTCCGATTGCCCAAGAGAAAACATTTCTTCTAGAACCACTTGCCATTTCCATTCAACATTGGACCAGCATCCACAATCGCACACAAAACCAGACTTGTTAGCAGCAAGTGCAAAAATTCTGGGAAAGTTTGACTTTAGAGTAGAGTTCCCAATCCAAACATCAGAACAGAATCTGATTCTAGCACCATTACCTAACAAAAATCCCCAACCAGCAGACAAGTGGGTGGAGTAGGCATTAGTGGGGGAGAGGGGTTTGGTAATATTACGCCAAATTTTTGAATAAACTCTCAAGGAGCCCAGTGAAGAAGCCAAAGAATTAGGATCCAGGCAATATTTCTTAGTAATCACAGAACGCCAAAAACTGGAAACCTCGTTTCCAAAGCGCCAAAGCCACTTGTTAAGAAAAGCCCTGTTTTTAAGTTCAGGATTATGTAAGCCAAGACCCCTAAGCTCTTTATTTCTAGTAATGGATGACCAGTCAATATAGTGTATTTTATTATTCGGCGAGCTACCGTTCCAAAAGAAACGCCTTTGCATTTTTTCAAGCTCCTGACAAACACCAACTGGAAGCTGGAATAGAGACATACAGTACAAAGGAAGGCTAGAAAGGACAGATTTGATAAGGGAAAGGCGTCCCCCAGAAGATAGATACTTATTGTTCCAACATTCAAGTTTCGACTTGCATTTTTCAATAACTGGTCTCTAGGTTGCCATACAGGAGAAGTTTGCACCCAAAGGCAGCCCTAAATACTTAACAGGGAGGGGTTCAGAAATACAATAGATAATATCAGCCCAAGAGTTGGACAAAGCAGGGTCAATACCAACACCAATCAAACTACTCTTAGAAAAATTGATTTTGAGACCAGACGCAACTTGAAAGCACCTCAAGACTCTTTTGATATTGAGCAGTTGAGAGATGTCAGGTTTAGAGAATATAATAGTATCATCAGCAAATTGAAGGTGACTGATAGTCATACCGTTAATTTCCCACTGAAACGCCTTCGAAGAGTCCACAAGAAACCGCTTTATGGCAAAGAGCACTGAAAGCCTCGGCAATAATATTGAAAAGGAGAGGTGAGAGTGGACACCCTTGTCGAAAACCCCTTTTAATACGAAATTGCCTAGTTGGAGAACCATTAACGAAAATAGATAATGAAGCAGTAGAGACACAATTCAAAATCCACTTTCTCCAAAGGGTACCGAAACCCATTTTGCTCATGATGAAATCTAAAAAGCCCCAATTAACGCTGTCAAAAGCTTTCTCAAAATCCACTTTTAGAATTATCCCACCTTCATATTCTTCTTTAAGTGATCCAACAATTCATTGGCTACTAAAGAACAGTCGAGAATTTGACGCCCTTTCATAAAAGCAAACTGGTTTGGACCGATAATTGTATCCATAACACGTTTGAGCCTGTTGGCCAGAACCTTAGCCAAGATCTTGTAAAGACTACCAATCAGACAAATAGGTATGTATTCTGATAATCAAGAAGGCCCTGCACATTTAGGGATTAGTGTAACGAATGAAGTGTTAATTCAGCTCTCCATACTACCTTTTTCATAGAAATCAGACATAAAGGACATGATATCACTCTTCAGGAAAGACCAATTCTTTTTGAAAAAGTTGAAGTTGAATCCATCCGGACCTGGGGCTTTGTTCCCATCGCAATAGAAAATAGCCTCTTTAACCTTATCCACTGGAAAAGGTAGTTCAAGTTGCTCTACTTGAATGTGCTCAAGAGACTGAAAGTCAACATTGAGATCTCTAGGGGTAGTGCTGTTACCCCATTAAACTGATTCTCAAAATGAGAAGCTAGCTTCTTTGATGTCAGAAGGGCTAGTGAGGTGAATACCATTTACTGATATTTTATCAATAAAATTGTTTTTTCTTCTAGAGGTGGCAATCTGATGGAAGTATCTTGTGTTACGGTCACCCTCGGAGAGCCAATTCACTCTAGATTTCTGGTGCCATTCCTTTTCCTCAACCCTATAAATCTTTCAGAGGTTAGAACGGAAATTTGCAAGTATAAGAGATTTGTCATTGGAGAGCGGCCCATCCTAAGCTTCCATTTCAAGTTCACTAATTTTCTCCTCAGTGGAAGAAATCATAAAGGGGTCGGAGAAGAAGACTTGGTGGAGCCATTGCTTAATTATGGGTTTAATGGCCTTCAATTTCTGCCAAACTCCCAAACCAGTCAAACGACCAGTGGAGATTTGAATCCAAGAAGAACTAATCATCTGTCGAAAATCATCATTATCCAACCAATGATTGAAAAATCTAAAAGGTTAAGGACCCTAATTAAGATTATCAAGATACAAACAAACAGGATTATGATCAGAAAGTGACTTTGGAAGTAACTTTTGATAGAGGAGAGGCATGATATTTATAAACTCATCAGAAAGCAGAAAACGATCCAGCCTACTCATAGAACTACCATTGCTCCATGTAAACTTGCCCCCAAGCAAAGGCAGATCAATAAAGTTGTTTTCCAAAATAAATTTCGAGAAGGCATCCATAGCAAAATAGTTGAAAGATAGCCCGATTTTCTCCTCAGAGCATCTAATGGAATTAAAGTCACCTCCCAAACACCAATTACACCAAAATAAATAATATGGTGGTGAGTCCATACTTACTTTTTTTTCTTTTTTTTTTATAATCCGACGGTCGAATTTTTAGACGAAATCATTACGACAGTACCAATACCATTGTCACTGGTTTGATAACCAGAGAATAATCCAAGCCAGTCTCTAATTAACTCCTTTTGTAAATAATCTTGCTTTATAATTGCAAAAACTACCATTAGAATTCCTTTTTACCTTGAAAATCCATTTACAACCTATAATTGTTCTGTTGAAAGAGGAGGGACCAAATCTCAAGTTTGATTTTGAGAGAGAGAGAGTTGCTGCAAGTTCATCCATCATAGCTGCTTTCCAGTAGGGTTGTTTAATAGCACTTGATGCTCATGTAGATTTAATAGATTCAGGGAAGGGGTGTTTAGTAACTGAAAATAGTTGTTTTGCTTTGAAATTTTTGTTTTGGACCTAGTAATCATAGGACGAGTTTGACCATGAGCATTATGAATAGATATAGTAGAATGGGAAGGAGATGATATTTGAGATGGTGAGGATTATTCTGTAGTCGAGGATGCCACTTGCCATGCGGCAAATGAACTTAAAATATCAGGTCGAGTTTATAGGCACTTGGTTGGTGAATTCAGTTGAAGCATTACTAGAGTTAAATGGTGTTAAAGAAGATATGGTGACAAGAGGAAGAGGTTGAATTGGAAGGTACAAGGCTGGATTCGACTGTGAACTAGTATCATAAGTGACTTTGGGAGATGAAGTTTGTATATCAGCAAAACAAAATTGAGACTCATCAAAAAGTACATGTTTGGAAGTATAAATTTTACCACTATGAGGATCAAGGCAAAAATGGGCATTTTAGTTTTTAGAATAGCCTAAGAAAACACAAGGTGGGGATTTATGAGCCAATTTATGAGGTGCAAAGGGTTTCAACCAAGGGTAACACAATGAACCAAATTGTAGACACCTAATTTTGTACGGACCACTAAAACAGGTATGTTTTCTTCCTAAATTGATGTTTCAGAATGCAAAAAGGCTTTTCTCATCCTGCAGGTAGTACTCCGAGACTTAGTTTAAGAAAGCAAACATAAAAAGTCAAACTTGAAAAAGTCAATCCCGAAAAAGTCAATCGTAAAAAGTCAACTATTGAAAAAGTCAACTCAATTTAAAAATCAAGATTTGAAGTTCAATCGAAAAATGGTGAAAGAATTTTGATAATCCGAGGTCTACATTGAAAGATATGGAGTTCGGAAGTTGGGTTACGGAGATTTAGTAGAAAGGAAACCCTAGTTCGGAAAATTTAGGGAAAAATGCTTAAACCATCAAATTGGACAGAATTGAAGATTCCAAATGAAAGATAAGCACTGACTACGGGTAATGGGAGAGGCTACTTGGAAGAAAAATTGAAGGAAAAGTCAATTCGAAAGAAAATCGAGAATTAGGGTTTTTGGTGGATTTTGGTGAAATTGGGGAAAATTGCAGAAATGGCCCTATTCGATAAAATTAAAGCACCTAATTGATGAGGAGTGAGTAAACAATGATAGCCCAAGGCTTAGTTTGAAGTAACTCCGAGAAAAGAGCCGATTGGAGGAAAAACGGAAAAATGAGAAGATTTTCGATAGTAAAAAAAGAAAAATCAAATCGGAGGGGAATTTGATTGTAACAATTGGGAGTTTTTGGACTAACTCCAATTCATTATATGACAAAAGCCCAGAAAAAGAAAATATGAAAATCGAATTTGTTTTGAGCAAAACCGGGCTTTGGAGGCAAAAAGGCAAAACTAGAAAATTCGGGAAAATTACCAAATGAGCTCCAAAAATTCTAAAAATTTGTAGATCTTATTCTTAAATCATTTGGAAGAGATTGGAGAATAAAAATCCGGATTCAGAGCTCGTTTGCAAAATGAAAAATCTCAGGCCCACTATGCTAAAATTCAAGAAGATAAATCCCGAAAAAATAGTAAATGAGCTCCAAAAATTCTAAAAATTTGTAGATCTCATTCTTAAATTATTTGGAAGAGATTGGAGAAATAAAATCTGAATTCAAAGTTCGGAGTTCGTTTGCAAAATGGCAAATCCCGAGCCCACTATGCAAAAATTGAAGCAGATAAATCTCGAAAAAAATGGCAAATGAGCTCAAAAAATTTTGAAAATTTGCAGATCTCACTTTTAAATTATTTGAAAGAGATTGGTGAAGAAAAATCCAGATTTGGAGCTCGTTTACAAAATGGTAAAAGTTCGGGTGCCCAAAAGGGCAATTTTGGAAGAAAAATCTAAAAAAAATAGCAAATGGGCTCAGAAAATTTTGAAAACTTCCAGCATTCAATTTTTAATCATTTCAAAAGTATTGAAAAAATAAAATTTGAATTTGGAGTCCGTTTGCTATTTAGGTTTGGGGGTCAAAAAGGTCATTTTATTGAAGAAACCGAAAAGGGTTTTTTCTTACAATTAAAAAATGAAGTGTGGGCTGAGAAGGTGAAGGGGAAGCCGGCCAAGGCCCATGGAGGATTTATATTTTCTGATGTTTTAGATCAAAGGGCTAAGAGTGAAGAGGAAGGTAGTTATTTTTGTGATCAAGCCTTTGAATTTGCAATGCATGAACCAATGGTTGGAGAGGGATGATGTCATATTTATGATCCTATTTATGACATCATCTTCATGATATCATATATTTAGGAGCTGACTATTCTAATCTAAGGGTGAGAATTCTACATAGAAAGCATCTTGGATTGAAGACAATTGGATCAAATTTGGCCAAAAAATTCTAGAACCTCCTAGAGAATTCCTACACCAACCGGCCACACTAAAGGGGAGGGGTCTCTTTTTCATTTTTTTTTTTTTTTTGCTTGGCTGATTTCTCTCCATTTTTTAAAAGGCAGAAAGAAAGTTTAGAAAGGCAAAGAAAGTAAGAAGAGGAAAAGCTTGCAATATAGCTTTTAGAGGTAGTTAAAAGCACCATACTCTTGCACTTTTTTTTTTGCATTTCCATCCTTGATTTGCTGTTTTCATTTAATATTTGGTGAGTTTCTATTGATTTTAGTTTTTTAATAAGTGTTTTTAAGCTTCTTCTTCAAGTTCTTCTTATATACTTTCTTGAAAAAAAACTTTGAAAAACAAAGTTTTCTCCATGTTTTTAGAAGTGGCCGAATGGCCTAGTTTTTCTTAAATGGTTGATGTTTGTTTTTATTTCATGTTGCTTGTGATGCTTAGCATGTTTTGATGTTCTATTTTTTTCTAAAAATAACTAAAGCATGGATTTTGTTTTGATCTTTCTATTTACTTACTTTTTTTAATGATTCCATCTTGTATTCATGTTTATTTTCCTTGTTTACATTTTTTAATTTTCTGTTTTTAAAATGTTTGAGTTTGTTTATGATTTACATTTTACTATTCTATGTGTTTGTGAAAATGTCTAGTTGTGTTCATGCCTTTACTTCATGTTTGCATGTTTTAGCATGTCTCTTCTTTAGCTTTGCATTTAGTATGTCATGTGTTTGTGAAAATGCCATGCTAGAATACCTCATTTTGAGCCATGGACCATTCGGCTACCCTCCATTTTTGTGCTTTCTATGTGCATTTTCATCATGCTAGTTGATAGGTTTGCATCTCTATACTATGATTTTATGTATTTTCATTTAGTATGTCATGTGTTTGTGAAAATGCCATGATAGAATATCATTATTTTGAGTCATAGACCATATGGCTACTTCCATTTTCTTTGCATTGCATGTGCATTTTCATCTTGCTTGTTGATTTGTTTGCATTTTCATGCCATGAGTTTGTATATTTTGATTTAGAATGCTATGTGTTTGTGTTATTGCCATGCATTCTTTAGATCTAGGTTTTATTTGCATTGCCATGCATTTCATGCATGTTTAGACCTTGGTTGCATTTATTGCCATTCAAGTTCATTTTAGGTCTAGGCCATATTCTTTATACCATGCATTTTTCATGTTATTTAGGTTTTAAATCATGCATTTCATACATTCAATTTGCTGTATGTTCATGTATATCATATCATGCCACATGATTTATGACTTAGGGCAATCAATGGCTCAAAGTCATGCTCACTTGAGCATACTTGTGCAAAATTAAAGAGTTGTCAAATTAATTATTCTACCTTTGTATTTTTTTTTTATTTAGCCAATTTTTGTCCAAGTTTTTTAGAGGTTTTAGCTACTGTTTGTATGTCTTTAAGATAGTCTCCAATATTTTTAATTTGTTTTTTTAAATAATTTTATCAAAGGCAAAAAAATGTGTTTTGGCAAAATAGTTTTCACCCAGTTTTCTAACTTTCCCAATTTTTTTGGGAAGTTATCTTTAATCAGAAAATTAAGCCAATTTTTTCTTGTGTACTTTTACATGTTCTAGTCTCCAGCATTTTTTTATATATTTTTTTGAATTTTTAAAAATTGGTTAAAAAATCATGATTTAAAACTGGACAGTAGAGGCAGATTTGAATTCAAAAGAAAAACAATTGTTGAATTTGGCTAAGGCATTTAGAGAGGGGTTGGTTAGGAACTTTAGCTACTGTCCCAGTTTAGTTTAGACTTTTTTAATCTTTAAAAATGATTTATAAAGCTCGGGTTAAGGGTGGTCAAGTCCGAGATTTTAAACTTAGGAAATTAGAGCCATTTTTAAAAGGGATCCGGCTAAGAGGTTTTTATTATCCAAGATTTTCAAAATTGTTTTCAAACAAATCACAAAGTATTTTGATTTTAGAAAATTTAATTTGATATATTTTCCTAAGATAGCCGGATATCTATTTAGGTATATGAATTTCCTTATTTAAAGAAAAAAAAAATACACTTTAATGCATTGCATTTTCCATATTCATGCATATTGTATAATATATGATTTTTTTTTTTTGCTATGATAATTTCTATGGTATTGTTATTATTTTGATTTATATTTTATGGTGTCATGTTATTTGTCATATGGTTTTGAATATTTCATGTTAACCTATGCTTTTTATTTAGTCATTTATTTTTGTCACACTATTTAGCATATACTATGTTCATGCATTATTATTTTTATTTTATTTTCATGCATATTTCATGATAGCATTATTTTATGTTTCATGTCACTTAGATTATATTCCATATCATTTAGATTATATTATTTAGAATATGCCATGTCATTTAAAATATGCCATATCATTTAAATTTGCCATGTCATCTAAATCATTTTATTCCATTTAGAATATATCATGTTACCTAGGTCATTTCATTTCATATAGAATATATTGTCACGTAGGATATTTCATTTCATTTAGAATATGCTATGCCATTTAAATTATATCATATCATTTAAGTTGCATTATATTATCTAGACTTTGCTATGTCATTTTATTTATGTCACACATATTCATATTCATATTTTTTAAAAATGTTTTGAAAAAGATAATGATTTTCAATAAAATAAAGATATTCCCGAGTTAAAATAATTCATGAGTTCTCTGCCGGGTTTGCTAGGGAGGATATCATCAATTATCATTAATAACGGAATATCTTCTTTAAAACGAGAATGATTCGAAATTTTTTCCAAATTAATAAAAATTTCTATATTTTGCCACATTTGTTGGGGATATAGAAAAATTTTGAATTAATAAATTTCGGATCATTTTCAATTAAAAATGGAATTATTTTTCTTTAAATTGGGAATTAACTTGAAATACTAAATTAAAAACTGACTTTTTACCGATACTTAAGATAACACACTATTAATAAAGTACTATTTTATACGAGCGTTGTGGGGGTGCTAATCCTTCCCCGCACGTAATGGAGTCACGAACCCGATTCTTAGATTTTCTCTAGTTTATAATGCAGACTTGAAATTGGTTTTAAAAAAATATTTTAATTAATTTTAAAATGTTTTACAAAATCGATTTTTAAATAGGTGGCCGATCACACCTAGCTAAAAACGATTGGTGGCGACTCCATGTCTTTTTCAAGGTCATTTTCAAAACCTTCATTTTTCAAGAGGAATTAAGTCGACTTTTCCTCGGTTTTTTAATGTCACGCTTAATGAGTAATAAAGTCTCGCGATGAGACTTGTTATTTTTTATGTTGCAACAGCTTGGCGACTCCATTGGGGACATTAGAGAGTCATGCCTAGAATTAGTCGTGTGTTATCAAAGTCTCGGTTTTTGTTGGTTTATTCAGTATTTAATTTTAATTCCCAATTTTTTTTCAATAATAAGGAGAATTTTTTTTTAAATAATAAAATGTTTTAATTATGTCATGTGCATACATATTATTATTGTTCTCTGGTTATTTTGATGCATATATTTATTTATTGCTTAATTGATGATTTATTGTTGTTTAGTCTTATCGGGGTATTTAGAATCAGGGTAGTAGAATAGGTGGTGAAAGGTTTGTTGTTCCTCCTCACACACTACACTTGCATTTGCATAACATGAGCTCTATACCCGAGTTTCGTCCCTTTAAGTGGAAGTAAAATAGCTATGCTCTCGTGATGATCCTCCGCATGGGCTAGCAAAATACTTTCGGAGTATAAATTACCTAAGCTCTCGTGATGATCCTCTGCATGGGCTAGGGAAATATACTCTAACGAATTGAACCCGCTTTTATCAGGGAGTCTTACTAGCCTTCATAGGCGACAGTGAGGAACAATTCGGGGCCATTTAGAATTTCGTTCACCCATATATAGTGAACCATAGAGCCAACATAGGCGAAGCTCTGCCGAATTTTTGATAAATATACTGGAGTTAGGAACACATGGAGGGATACTCTAACCTTTTATTACCTATTTTACATCCCAAATAAATTTTGTAAATCGGGCAGTGATGAACATATATTGTTTTGCCCGTGATAGATTCGATACTCGTCCCAAAGGCGTCATAATGCCGAATTTTCATTGGGACATCTTGTTTACTTTATATTATTTATTATTATTTGATTTTTTCACCTTTACTAACTTGTTTCTTTTCCATGCATTTTTTTGTGCCATCATAATGCATAGGGAAAGTTATTGGCCTCGGGATAATCTTCAATCAAAAGGGCTTTCATGAAGGGTCAGGCTAGTTCGATAGTGGAAGAGCATGTAGGGGTACGACAGTGGTCGGAGTCAGAGAAGCGAAGAGATAGGGATTGTTTAAAAGAGGGATATATATCAGTATTACCAAAACGGGTAGAGTTAGATATCCGGCAAAGTGATCTCCGAGGGTTGATGGATATTTGGAGTCAATGGGATGTGTCAGAAAAGAGGATTTTCACTTAGATATATGGAGACATAGCATTGTTGATACCGGTTAGGATTAATAGTGAGTTGATTCGGGCTATGGTAAATTTCTGAAATCCTGCTTACCGATGCTTCACCTTCAACAAAGAAGACATGTCACCGACCATAGAGGAATATTCGGCTTTGTTGCATATTGAGGATACCATCCCAGATCGAATTTATTTGAAGGATTCAAAGATGTTAGGATTTAAGAAAAAGTTAGCTAGGATTGTGGGAATGGATAGTAAATGGGTCGATGCTCATGTGGTTAAGAAAGGGAAAAGTGAGTGTATTCCTTGGGATGCCCTCATATCTTTGATCCGAAGTCACCCGAATAGAGAGACTGTTAGGTATATTTTTGCTTTAGCTGTATATGGTTTGGTTATTTTCCCGAGGACACTAGGATGTGTCGAGTTAGCCATAGTTGACCTTTTCGACAAGTTAAGACATAAGATAGATCCGTCTCCAGCCATTATAGTAGAAACTATCCGATCTTTGAATTGTTGCAAAAGGGAAGGAAAAGGGAGATTCAGGGGATGTATTCAACATCTCTATGTGTGGATTCAAAGTCATTTTTAGAAGAGAAAGGATGTTTCTTTCAAACCATATCTGAAAACCCTAGTACAAATAAATGAGTTCCTTAAGATAGATTGGCCCGAAGACAGAAATGAAGAGCAGTAGATCAGTCTGTTCTAAAATCTTAAAGGTAAAGTGATAACTTGGAGAGCTACATGGATGATTCCTATGCCGATATAATATAAATGTGGATACAAGTCAAGGGTTCCACTACTCGAGATTTGGGGAGCCGTGAGCTACGCACCTCTGTTGGTGCAAAGATAGTTTGAATCTCGGCAGTTCACACCCGCGCTCATGGATTGGCTCTATTAGAGTTCACCTATAGAGAAGAAGGTTACTCAGGAAAGGTTTAAGGAATAATTGAAGCATGGAAAAGGACCCATTGGATAAAGGTAGCCAGATATGCCGACATCGTTACACTCGACTACCTAGCATGGAGAGAAAGGAGGGTTAATGATAGATTATTGGCATCTAATGGGGAAGAAGTTCAATTCTTGAGTTCACCACCAAAGGAAGTACCATTGAAATTAGAAATTGCAAAGTCGGAATTTGGAAAAGAAAAGGCCCAAATGAGCAAAGAGATTGCCCGACTTCAAGAAGAGCTTGAGGACATTAAAAATAGGGAATCATCCCGGCAAAAGGAAATGGATTGGATTAAGAGAGAAAGGGACACTATCAAGGGTGATCTTCAAGATTTGCACTTGGAAAACAAAAGGTACCTCTTCAAGCTCAGATTTGAAGGGACCCTCAAGGCTTCCGAGGAATGGGAGCAAGAGGTCAAAAACCTCAAGAAGGATAGTAACTATTGGAAAGAAAGAGCGAAGTATGAAGAAGCCTGAGCCAATCAGCTTGAGAAGCAAGCTAAGGAAAGTTTACATAATGAGGTTTCTGCTGACATGTCTAGGAGCCATGAACAAGTAGTGATCAGATTGAAAAGCAAGGCGATCAAAAAAGACTGTGAAAGAAAGTCCAAGATCCGAGGGAGTTACTATAGGACTAATATTTTGTAACAACAGTGTAGACACCTAATTTTGTCCGGGCCACTAAACAGGTATGTTTTCTTCCTATATTGATGTTTCAGAGTATAAAAAGACTGTTTTCATCCTGCAGGTGGTACTCCGAGACTTAGTTTAAGAGGTCGAGCACAAAAAGTCAAACTTGAAAAAAAGTCAACCTCGAAAAAGTCAACCCCAGAAAGTCAACTACTAAAAAAGTCAACCCACTTTCAAAATCAAGATTTTGAGTTCAATTGAAAAATGGAGAAAGAATTTTGATAATCCGAGGTCTACATTGAAAGATATGGAGTTCGGAAGTTGGGATTTGAAGATTCAATAGAAAAGAAACCCTAATCCGAGAAATTTGGGGAAAAGTGCTTAAATGATCAAACTGGTCAAAATTGAAGGTTCCAAATGAAAGATAAGCACTGACTACGGGTAATGGAGAAGTCACTTGCAAGAAAAACAGAAAGAAAAGTCAATCCGGGAGAAAACCGAGAATTAGGGTTTTTAGTGGATTTCGGTAAAATCGGGAAGAATCACAGAAATGGCCCGACTTGGTAACACCAAAGCCCCCAATGGATGAGGAATGATTAAAAAGGATGGCCCAAGGCTCAGATTGAAGAAAATATGAAAATCGGACTTGTTTTGAGCAAAACCGGGTTTCGGAGGTTAAAGGGCAAAATTGGAAAAATTTGGGACAAATAGCAAATGGACTCCGAAAATTCTGAAAATTTTGTCAATCTCATTCTTAAATCATTTGAAAGAGATTGGCGAAAGAAAATCTTGATTCCGAGTTCGTTTGCAAAATGGCCAAATCCTGAGCTTCTAATGCAGTAATTCAAAAAGATAAATCCCGGAAAAATAGCAAATGGACTCCGAAAATTCTGAAATTTGGCAAATCTCATTTTTAAATTATTTGGAAGAGATTGGCGAAAGAAAATCTTGATTCCGAGTTCGTTTGCAAAATGGCCAAATCCCGGGCCTCCTATGCAGTAATTCAAGCCGATAAATCCCGAAAAAAATACCAAATGAGCTCCAAAAATTATGAAAACTTCCAGATCACACTTTTTAATTATTTTGAAGAGATTGGTGAAGAAAAGTCTTGATTTGGAGCTCGTTTAAAAAATGGTAAAAAGTAGGGGCATAAAAGGACATTTTGGGAAGAAAAAATCCAAATAAATAGCAAACGGACTCGGATAATTTTGAAAACTTCCAGAACTCAATATGTTTATTATTTTGGAAGTATTAAAAAATTAAAAATTGAATTTGGAGCCCGTTTGATATTTATTTTGCATCCGGGGGGCAAAATGGTCGTTTCACCCAAGCAACCGAAAATGGCTTCTTTGGGCCTTTCAAAAATCAGAGCTGGGCTGGAAAAGAGAAGTGCTGGCCTGCCCAAGCCCAAAGGAAGGAGGAAGCTTAGGATTTTTTCAATCAAGTGATTAAAAATCAAGAGTTAAGTTAGAGATTTTCATTTTTGAGCCTAAGTCCCAATCCCACATCCCTTTGTAATGTCAAGCCAAGGAGGTGCTCACCTTATAAATAAGGAGTCTTGGCCTTTGGTTGAGATCACCCACTACCCCTGGTGAGATAGTCTATACACTTGTATTAGGATTATCCGGGTGGTGAGTCATAGTGTTTTTGTTGAGATGGTTTGTAGCTTAATCCGTTCAAAAGCTACTCTGAGGGTTTGTAGCTTAATCCGTTCAAAAGCTACTCTGAGGGTTTATAGCTTAATCCGTTCAAAAGCTACTTTGAGGGTTTATAGCTTAATCCGTTCAAAAGCTACTCTGAGGGTTTATAGCTTAATCCGTTCAAAATCTACTTGGTGAGTTTTCATTTTAAAATAATGTTTCTTGTTCTTCCTTCATTTCCTTTCTTAAGTATATTTTTCTTACATTTTGTTTTTACAATAAACTCACCATGGCCAAATGGCCTACATTATTTATTTTAAGTTGTTGTTTTTGATTCATTTTACCATATTGTTTATGCTATTTTCTTTATTTTTGATGTTTTAAATATTATGTTATTTCATGTTCTTAAGTTATATTTAATTTAGTTGCTTTGTTTGTTGCCATTTATGTCTTAGATATCATGTTTTTGCATTTTTAATTTTCTGTTTTCATGTTGTTTAAATTTGAGCATGTTTTAGAGTTAGCATATTAAGTGTTTGTGAAAATGCTTGTGTGATTCTTTGCATGATTCTTGTTTTATATCTTAGTGAGCATGTTTTAGATTTGGTATATTAGGTGTTTGTGAAAATGCTTGTGTGATTTTTGTGTTATGACTTAGTTTTTCATGCTAGCATACCAAGTGTTTGTGAAAATGCCATGCTTGTTGGAGCTTGAGGCCATTTGGCTACTCCATGTGTTTTGCATTGTGTGTTGTATTTTTGTCATGCTAGTTGTTAGGTTTTTGCATTTGCATGATATTTGGTTGGATTTTTGAATTAAGCATGCCTTGTGTTTGTGAAAATGCCATGAATGTCTTAGGTCTAGGTTACATTAAATGCCATGCAAGTTCATGTTAGGTCTAGGCCATATTATTTGTGTCATGCATTTTCCTTACATTTAGGTTTAGATCCATGCATTTCATGCATTATGTTTGCTGCATTGTTTCATGCATTTCATGTTCATGCCACTTGAATAATGACTTGAGCCAATTAATGGTTCAAAGTCATGCTCTCTTGAGCACACTTGTGGAAAATTAAGTTTGTCAAATTGATTATTCTACCTTTGTGATTTTTTTACTTAGCCAATTTTTATCTAACTTTCAAAAAGTCCTAGCTACTGCTTTCAAGTCATTTTATGAGTTTCAAATATTTTTATTTTTAAATGATTTTATCAAAGACAAAAAAAATGTGTTGGCAAAGCAGTTTTTTTTCCACCCAAAACTCGTACATCTCTGATTTTTCTGGGAATTCATCTTTGATCAAAAACTTAAGCCGATTTTTTCTCGTGTAGTTTTACATATCCAAAGTCTCCAATAATTTTTTCAGAATTTTTGGAATTTTGAAAAATAGGGTAAAAAATCATGGATTAAAACTGGACAGTGGAGTCAGAATTGAATTTAAAGAAAAACAAAGCAGTTTTTTTTCCTCCAAAAACTCGTACATCTCCGATTTTTCTGAGAATTCATCTTTGATCATAAAATTAAGCCGATTTTTTATCGTGTAGTTTTACATGTTCTAAGTCTCCAGTATATTTTTTCAAAATTTTTGGAATTTTTAAAAATAGGATAAAAAATCGTGGATTAAAACTGGTTAGTGGAGTCAGAATTGAATTTAAAGAAAAACCAATTTTCTGTTTTGGTTAACTTACTTAGAGTGGGCTGATTAGGAGGGTTAGCTACTGACTTAGGGTAATTTCTAAGCCTTTTTAAACTCTAAAAATGGTTTTTCAAGTCCCTGGTTAAGGGTAGCCAAGTCCCGATTTTTTAAACTTAGGAAATTAGAGCCATTTTAAAAAATTTTAGCCCAGTTTTTATTTTCTTATTCAAGCTTCTCAAAATTGTTTTCAAACAATCACAAAGTATTTTGGTTTTAGAATATTTAATTTGACATATTTTCCTAAGGTAGCCGGATATCTTGTTAGATATACGGATTTCCTTAATTAAAGGAAAAAATACATTTCATGCATTGCATTTTTATTTTCATGCACATTATATGATAGCATTATTTTATTCCATGTCATTTAAATTATATGCCATACCATTCATACTTGTCATGTCATTTAGGTTGTATTATATTATTTAGATTTTGCTATGTCATTTTATTTATGTCATGCATATACATATTCATTTCTTTTAAATGTTTTCAAAAAAAGATAATGGTTTTCAATAAAAAAAATATAAAGATATTCCCAAGTTAAAATAATTCATGAGTTCTCTACCGGGTTTGCTGGAGGGAATATCATCAATTATCATTAATAAAGGAATATCTTTCTTTCAAAAAGAGAATGATTCGGAAAGTTTTCCAAAACTAATAAAAATTTCTATATTTTGCCACGTTTGTTGGGGAATATAGGAAAATTTTGAATTTATAAATTCCGGATCATTTTCAATAAAAAAATGGAATTATTTTTTTTAAATTGGGAATTAACTTGAAATACTAAATTTAAAACCAACTTTTTACCGAGACTTGAGATAACACACGATTAATAAGGTACCGATTTATACGGGCGTTGTGGGGGTGCTAATCCTTCCCCACACGTAACCGACTCCCGAACCCGCTTCTTTGATTTCTCTGGTTTAAAACGCAGACTTGAAATTGGTTTTTAAAATGTTTTAATTAATTTTTAAAATATTTTTATAAAACCGGTTTTAATAGGTGGCCGATCACACCTAGCTAAAAAAGATTGGTGGCGACTCCATGTCTTTTTTAAGGTCATTTTCAAAACCTTCATTTTTCTAGAGGAATTAAGTCGACTTTTCCTCGATTTTTTTTTTAATGTCACGCCTAACGAATAATAAAAGTCTTGCGATGAGACGTCGTTATTTTTTTTTAGGTTGCGACAGCTTGGCGACTCCGCTGGGGACATATTAGAGAGTCAGGCCTAGAAATTAGTCGTGTGTTATCAAAGTCTCGGTTTTGTTGGTTTAATTGGTATTTTATTTTAATTCCCATATTTTTTTTAATAAGGAGAATTTTGAAAATAATAAAATATTTTTAAATATGTTCATACTCATGTGCATGCATTTTATTATTGTTCTCTAGCTATTTAAGGTTGAATATTATAACTGCTTGTCAGTTAATGCGTTACACTATTCTTGAATGTTTTAATTGTTAGGACATTTAGAATAAGGTTTGTAGAATAGGTGGTGACAGGTTTGTTTTGTTTCTCCACACACACTACACGTGCATTTGCATAACATGAATCCTCTACCCGGGTTCCGTCCTTTTAAGTGGAAGTAAAGTAACTAAGCCTTCGTGATTGATCCTCCGTATGGGCTAGTGAAACACTTTCGGAGTATAAAATACCTAATGCCTTCGTGATAATCCTCCGTACGGCCATAGGAAAATATACTCTAACGAATTGAACCCGCTTTTATCGGGGTGCCTTACTAGCCTTCACCGGCGACAGTGAGGAACAATTCGGGGCCTTAGAACCGATTCACCTTCATATAGTGAACCTAGGCGAAGCCATCCCGAATTTCCGTTAGATATACCGAAAATAGGAACACATGGAGGGACATTTCTAAACTTTTTGTTACCTGTTTTACACTCCGAATAAGTGTGGTAGATCGGGCAACGATGTACGTACATCGCGCGTAATAAATGTGATACTCCGCCTCGAAGGCATCGTGATGCCTAAATAAGCAGATATTGCTGGGGCAGATGTTCATTAGCTGTTTTTTTTTTTAAAAAAAAAATCCTTTTTCAAGCATTTTTGCATGTGGCACATTTCATGCATGTGTAAATAAAGCATGTACATTTTTGGTTGTATTATTGATCTCATTCTTTGCAATAAACAGTTGGTAATTGAATTTGATGATTTCATAAAACCGGTAGTGTCACATGAGCATTTGCATATTGTACCATAGTAAGATCCACCCTGAAATTCTTTTGAAAATGATGTGATTGGTTTATCAAAAAAAAAAAAAAAAAAAATTGGAGGCAAATCCTGCATAATGAGATTTTTGAATAGTCCCACCAATTTCGTGTAATCATTGATTTCTTTGTATATACCTTTGTGTTAATTCATTTATTTTTGCATGTATCATTTTGACATCATATTATAGTCATAGCATGCATGGTCATTCATTGTAAGATACGTTTATGACATGCACAGTCATTATCTGTATATATCTGGCATTAGATTGCATCCATAGCATACATAGTCATCATAATTTCTCTGTATATGTTCATGCATTAATCATCAGTTTATTCATGCACATAGGAATAGAGCATGTACATTCATAATTGTATTCCTAATCTCATGACATTTTCATTTGCATGAAAGGGATTCGAGATATGAGGAATGAATCGGAGGAACGATTGGGTGCTTTGGAACGCAATCAAGAGGAATATGGACATGAAATCCGAAAGGTGAAGGAACAACTTGCCAAATTGCTGAAAATGGTTGAGGATATGGGTAACAGTAAAGGTGAACTTTCTCAGGGCTTCGCATCATCTTCGGATCAACCAAAACCATTAGGCCCAGAACACATAATCCTTGCTGGATCCTGCGCTTGTCAATGCCACAAAGGTTGCAATCCTGATGAAATTATGGACAAAATCGTGAAAATGATTAAACCTGAGAGCCTGATACCAAAGATAGAAACCTTGGATCCTGTACCATACCTGCAAACTGTTCGAGGTCCAAGCCAGTATCCCCACCCTACCATGGTCCAATCGTCCATTGGGATGACCACTACGGGATTCCTGAATCCCACTCCATCACCAACAACTACCAGTTCATACTATTTCCCTCATCAACCACCTTATCCAGCATTTGGGATAGGAACCTCGAGCTATGTACAACCTCCAAAGGCCCCGTATCCGAATCCATACCCTCATCATGCTGTTCCGCCACATCTCCATGTAAACACTCTGGTTCGGACCTTAGTGCCACCACCAAGTGCCCCAACTCCTAGGCCATGTGTAACTAAGAAACGACCCCAGGATAAGACCCAAATGCCTTTTGATCCCATTCCAATCAGCTACCAAGAGCTCCTCCCTATACTGATCCAAAATCACATGGTTGCCTGTGTCCCATTGAAACCCTTGTTACCACCATATCCAAGGTGGTATAATCCAAATGCAAAATGTGATTATCATTGTGGAATTGTTGGCCATAACATTGAAGACTGTATGGCATTCAAAAAGAAAGTGCAAACTCTTATAAATGCCAAGTGGTTGGATCCCACGACACTGATTGATAGAGGACTAGGAAAGCGTCATTAGGATTGGGAGATTTACATCATTGAGGTGGAAAGACTTCGGTCTTATATGATGTAATAGGATTTCACTTTTTCAGTAGCCGGCTCTTATAGCCTTAGGATGTTAGGAAGAATAAAGTGCTTGTAAGGACAGTCTTAACCACAGTTCAAATTTTGTAAAACATGGTTTATACCATTGTGAATGTTGATGTGGGAATGAATTGATTATGTTTCAAATTAATGAGAGGTTGATGATTAAGTTCCTACGATTCTTATTTCCTCCGTGATATCTCCCCCTTTGCATTTTGCATCCCATCAATTATTTGTCAGGTTGCATTCATGCATTCGTAATCAGCATGATTTTTCTGTATATATCTATGCATTAATTTGCTTATTACATACATCATGATTAGCATTAGGTCACATTCATGACACACATGGTTAGTATGATTTTCTTTGTATATACTCTGTATCAATCATTCATTGTTTGCATGTATCATAATTGACACCATGTTGCATTCATAGAACATATGAACATTCATTGGGAAATATGCTGAAATGCACATGATCAGTCATTGCATATATCCATGTGTTGATTTGTTTATTCTTTGTTTGCAACATGTTGGCATTGTGATTGCATTTATTACATATATGGTCAGCATGTTTCCATTATACATGTCCATACATCATATTGTTTAGGCTTCACATGCATCAAATTGCATTCATGGCTCATTCATCATGACATACATTTTGGGGAAAATAGAATAGAAGTTGGCTTGGCTTTAGGAGTCTTTGAAAGAATTTCCATTTCAAATCAGAAGAAGTACTGAGTACACTTTTAATACAGGTTGGTGCTATGGAGGATGAACATGTTGCCCGAATGGAAAAAATGGAAAGGGAACAGAGAGAATTGCGAGAACAGCTAGCAAAATCTCAAGCAGAATCTAAAGGTCAGATGACTAAATTGATGGAGTTGATGTCTGCCGTAATCAAAGGAAAAGGATACACCGAAAACGTTATCGCCAGAGAATGGTTAGAGGCACAAAAGGGCCAGGATGAGGTCATAATAAGTGATGCCCAGAACACTGTTAACCTCGTCAATGTCCTAAACTCAGATGATCTAGCTGAACAGGCAAAGTTGAAAAGGGTTGCAGTAAATGAGGTTGAGTTGGCAGATTCCCAAGGGAAATATCAGTTGTTAGATGAAAGGCTCCGGGCAATAGAAAGAACAGATGTATTCGGGAGTGTGGAGGCGAAAGAACGATGCTTGGTCCTCGATTTAGTCATTCCTCCTAAGTTCAAGATCCCTGACTTTGTGAAATATGACGGGACGACCGATCCATGAGCCCACATCACTATGTTCTGCCGGAAGATGATGAGTCATATAGGTAATGATAAGCTTTTGATTCACTGTTTTCAGGATAGCCTCAGCGGGTCCGCAATTAGGTGGTATAGTCAGTTGAGCAAGGACCAAATACGCTCTTGGAATGATTTGGCTAGGGCTTTTCTAAACCAGTACAAGCATATGACCGACATGGCGCCTGACCGTCTCACATTGCAAAATATGAAGAAAAGAGCTACTGAGAGCTTCAAAGAATATGCGCAACGGTGGATGAGCCTGGTCGTCCAAGTACAACCGCCTTTAACTCAGAAGGAAACCACTGTCCTTTTTGTGAATACACTACAGGCCCCATACTACGATAGACTTGTCGGCAACACCATGAAGAATTTTTCGGACATGGTAATTTCAGGGGAGATGATTGAGAATGCTATCAAGGATGGGAAAATTGAAGGAGAAAGAACATCCAATACCAAGAACAGGGCATCTGAAAATAAAAAGGAAGATACCCAAGTCATGGAAGACTTTGCCCCATCTCCCCAATTCTCCTCGTATCAGCCATTTAACTCTACCCTGAACAATGTCTCTCAAGGTTTTTATCCCTACCAACCAATGACTGCAACTACACCAGAATTTACATCTGTCTATCAATCGAACATCCTCGGGAATAATCGAAGGGGGCATAAAAAGCGAAAAATAAATCAGGTTGACCCGATTCCTGTGACATACAGTGAGCTACTACTTCAACTCATCCAGAATCACCTTGTGACACCCATGCAAATAACGCCTCTGAAGCCCCCTTATCCGAGCTGGTATGATGCTAATAAGTGTTGTGGGTACGATTCTGGCAATCAAGGTCACTCAACAGGAACTGCCCCACTTTGAAGTACAAGGTCAGAGATCTCATCAAGGCTGGTTCGATAAGTTTTGAAGATGGGGAAGCCAAGTGTCACAAGAAACATTGTGCATGATCATATTAGGTTTTTGACACATGTAGTTCTATACACTGTGATGATGAAAGCACTTGTCTCATGTTAACATCTACATGAATTAAATAAATTTTGAATTTTAAATGCTTTGTGTTTGTTGTGTTTCAACAATAACTTGAATTTGCAAAAACAAGCATTAAGGAATTTTTAGTGATGGATAGTCTCAAGAAGATTGATGATCAGTGTTACAAATGACCCAATACCTTCTCCATTCTCTTTAGGTTTTCCTAAGCCTAAATCTCTTAAACCAAGAGCACTTGAAAGACGTAATGCTTCAAGGGATATGAATGATTTGACTTCATAGAAGTATTGTCATTGCAGAATAAGCAAGGATGTAAATCCTAGTCTAGGCTATAAACAAAGGAATGAACTTTTTGAAAATTTTCGAATTCCTTGAAATTCAAACAAATGAGACATTCTTTCAAGAGTCTAGATATTGATAATTTGGTGTGTGTCAAGATTGTGCTAAAACCATTCATGACCTTTCCCAATAACCACAAAACACTAATTGCCCAAACATCATGATTGACATCCTGGGGCACAATGATTAAACTAGATTATCCCTTGTCCCAGAGAAAACCCGTTTTTGGGTTATATTTTCCTTGTCTCTTCAAAGAACTCAGATTGGAAACTCAGCCTTTTCAAAATAGACCTAGACTTGCTATGTTCCTCGTTGATACAAATTCTCAAGGTTAATCAAATTAGGGCATCATATGTGGAAATGATGGATACATGGTGAATAAGGATGGATTAAACGCATGAATCGTTGGGGCATGCGATGAAAAATGAAAAATGAAAAAATTTGTGATATCATGCATATGAGAATTCAGATGATTCCAAAGTGCAAAATGAAATTCTGAATATCTATTTCCCCTGGGGATTGCTTTTCAAAGTGAATATTCGTGCTTGACATGAGGAATGGCCATCTTTCATATCCCTTCACACAAAAAAGAAATCATCCATAGTCACCCCTTTTGAGCCAAAAGAATTCTTTCTTGTTTGAACCTTGATCAAGGATCACCCTCTACACTAGGGGGCAAATGCAAGGAAAGATTTTTTTAAAGATCATTGAGAAATGTGTCCTAGCTCAAAGACAGATGCAAAGCAAATGGAGCCCCGAATAAAGACGGGCTCACTCCGTTGAAAAAGAATGGGGGCAAAATGAAAAAAGAAAAAAAGGAAAAATGTGTGAAAGATATGGCAAATTGAAAGCCAAAAGCAAAGAAGAAAAAAAAAGCAAAGTCAAAAGGAAAGAAATGTCCAAGAAGGAACAAATGCTTCAAAGAGAATCCTCCTCAAAAAAATAGATCCTTGATCTGATTACCCTCAAACACATATTTTAGGCCTATTTATCCTTTCTTTCTGAACCCTAAGCCATGGCCTACGTTACATGCTTTAAAAGTCCATTTTGATCAAGCATGAATATTTAATTTGAAAGGTTTTTCCTCAGATTTTATCCCATTTCATCGAATTATCATTTCACTAAGGAAGAATTTAGAATTCTCAAGTGTATGGTAAAAATGAAAAAAATGGAAAGAATGGGACTCTAGGGCGAAAACCTAAAAACGGGCGGTCTAGAGTAAATTTGGAAATTTTCGATGCATCTGTGCCGATACCCAAAAAAAAAAAAAGAAAAAAAGGTCATCTTAAAAAAAGGTGGTCATCGAGGAACATCTAGGAATTCCTGAACCCCCCAAATTGTCAGCTCTCATTCGGAGGATTGTCTTCAAAAAACTGAAACTTTTTTCCTCCAAGATCAAACTTTCCGATTTAAACATCCCAGCCAATCTTGATGCTTGTCAAAAAGCCTTGATATGGAAACTAAAAGAATGTTGAATTTGCTTGGTTCTCAATGAATTCATTATTTATAAAACCTGTTCCATTTGTGAGCCTAGAAAGGACATACATTTTTGTTGTGAAGTTTTCCTGGAAAAGCCAGAATCTTGTTATACCAAGCCTTGCCAATCCCAGTTGAAAAATCCCAGATTAATACTTAGAGAATTTTCTAACAGTGATCATCAGTCATCAAAAGATTTGTACATCATACATTGTGGAGTTAAAATTTTTGGCTTAGAAGTTTTCCTTAAATAAGCAAAATTGTTTTTCAAAAAGGGAAAATAAAAATATTTTTGAAATACCCATTTTTGATGTTGACATGAGACAAGGATTTTTCTAACCCAAAGATATAGAACTGCCAGGATAGGTCCTGACTTCCAGATATGAGAAGAAGATATCGAACCCAGTTCAGATCTCTGTTGATGAAAGTTTGAAAACTGTTGGGGCAAAGAGAATAGCCAAAATGAATTGAAGATATACTCTGATTTGAAGAGGAAAAATGAATTTGAGAGGCTAAGCCAAAGTCTAGAAAAACAACCGGGGGCATTTGCATCACTCATGAGTACTCATCTCTTTATCGAGCTTTTGCATCTGCACAGTGTCGGCAAGCATTTGCATCATTCATGGGTATTTGCATTGGCATTATTCCATAAGCATCTGCATTTTACCTTTACATTTACATTCTTCATGGAATTCGCATTTGTGTCATCTCAAGCAATTGCATCATTTCTAGAATCATTGCATTTTCATTATTGTGTGGTAATTGTAGTTACACCATTCATAAACCAGTTACATGAACACAATTAATAGGGGCATCTGCATCATGAAACATGGGCATCAATCCAGGCCATTTGCATTTGCACTAAGAAATATTTTACATTTGCACCATGAAGCATGAGCACCTTGTTAAAAGACATGTGCATCTGCATCATTTCTCAAAGCTTCTGGTGGGGATATCCAGAATTTTACAGTTTTTAAAAAGTGAACAAGTCTTCGGTGGTGATAGCTGAAGCCTCTGGTGGAGATATCCAGAGTTTTATAATTTTGAAAAATGAGAAATTTTCTTCTGGTGGGGATATCCAGAATTTTACAGTTTTAAAAGTGAACAAGTCTTCGGTGGTGATAGCTGAAGCCTCTGGTGGAGATATCCAGGGTTTTATAATTTTGAAAAATGAGAAATTTTATTCTGAAGGAGTTACCCAGAATTTTACAATGACCAAGTCTCTGGTGGTGATAGCCAAAGCTTCTGGTGGTGATATCCAGAATTTTGCAGTTTTAAAAGTGAATAAGTCTTCGGTGGTGATAGCTGAAGCCTCTGGTGGAGATATCCAGGGTTTTATAATTTTGAAAACATGAGAAATTTTATTCTGAAGGAGTTACCCAGAATTTTACAATGAGTAAGTATTTGGTGGTGATAGCCAAAGCTTCTGGTGGTGATATCCAGAATTTTGCAGTTTTAAAAGTGAACAAGTCTTCAGTGGTGATAGCTGAGGCCTCTGGTGGAGATATCCAGGGTTTTATAATTTTGAAAACATGAGAAATTTTATTCTGAAGGAGTTACCCAGAATTTTACAATGACCAAGTCTTTGGTGGTGATAGCCAAAGCTTCTGGTGGTGATATCCAGAATTTTGCAGTTTTAAAAGTGAATAAGTCTTCGGTGGTGATAGCTGAAGCCTCTGGTGGAGATATCCAGGGTTTTATAATTTTGAAAAATGAGAAATTTTATTCTGAAGGAGTTACCCAGAATTTTACAATGACCAAGTCTTTGGTGGTGATAGCCAAAGCTTCTGGTGGTGATATCCAGAATTTTGCAGTTTTAAAAGTGAATAAGTCTTCGGTGGTGATAGCTGAAGCCTCTGGTGGAGATATCCAGGGTTTTATAATTTTGAAACATGAGAAATCTTCTTCTAGATGAGTTATCTAGAATTTTATATTGAGCAAGTCTTTGGTGGTGATAGCCAAAGCTTCTGGTGGAGATATCCAGAATTTTACAGTTTTAAAAATGAAGAAGTCTTCGGTGGTGATAGCTGAAGCCTCTGGTGGAGATATCCAGGGTTTTATAATTTTGAAAAATGAGAAATCTTCTTTTGAAAGAGTTATCCAGAATTTTTTTTCAACATGTGCATCTACATCAAGAAGCATTTGCATCAATCTAAGTTAGTTAAATCTGCATCAAGAAAGTTTGCATCAAATCAAGTCATTTACATTTGCATCAAAGACATTTGCACCAATCTAAGTCATTTGCATCTACATCAAGAAGCGTTTGCATCAACAAAAGACATTTGCATTTGCATCATGAAGCATTTGCATCATCTCTTAAAGCTTTCAGGTATAATCGATTTCGTTTTCTTAAGGCGAGTCGAGCCCCGAAATCATCGTCGAGGTACTTTTTTTATTTATGAACAAGTCTTCGGTGGTGATAGCTGAAGCCTCTGGTGGAGATATCCAGAGTTTTTTTTAAAGTCCTTTGAAAAGGTAGAAAGTCTTCGGTGGTGATAGCTGAAGCTTCTGGAGATGATACCCAGAATTTTACAGTTTTAAAAATGAGCAAGACTTCGGTGGTGATAGCTGAAGCCTCTGGTGGAGATATCCAGAGTTTTAAAATCCTTTGAAAAGATAGAAAGTCTTCGGTGGTGATAGCTGAAGCTTCTGGAGGAGATATCCAGAATTTTAAACACAGCTGAGAACAAGACAGGTTAAGGCCCCGAGACCATCGTCGAGGTCATTTCTTTTCTTGCAAATCGAATTCGTTTCCTTAAGACGAATCGAGCCTTGTTTAGGCAGGGAATTCAATTTAAGGACAAATCTTCAATTTACTGTTTTCAAAAAAAAAAAAAAATTTTGAAAAAAAAAGAAAAAAGAAAAAAGAGAAAAAATGAAAAAAATAGAAAATGAAAAAAGAAAATGAAAAATGCAAAATGCAAAAATGAATGAAGAAATGAAAAAGAAAACCCCTTTCCTTTCCATGTGATTTCACTGACCGTACAAAATTAGTGTTGGTTTATCTTTGCCTGATTCCTGATTCTCAGCAATAGCCAAAGAGGGGCAGCTGTAGACACCTAATTTTGTCCAGGCCACTAAACATGTATGTTTTCTTCCTATATTGATGTTTCAGAGTATAAAAAGACTGTTTTCATCCTGCAGGTGGTACTCCGAGACTTAGTTTAAGAGGGCGAGCACAAAAAGTCAAACTTGAAAAAAAGTCAACCCCGAAAAAGTCAACCCCGAAAAAGTCAACCCCTGAAAGTCAACTACTAAAAAAGTCAACCCACTTTCAAAATCAAGATTTTGAGTTCAATTGAAAAATGGAGAAAGCATTTTGATAATCCGAGGTCTACATTGAAAGATATGGAGTTCGGAAGTTGGGATTTGAAGATTCAGTAGAAAAGAAACCCTAATCCGAGAAATTTGGGGAAAAGTGCTTAAATGATCAAACTGGTCAAAATTGAAGGTTCCAAATGAAAGATAAGCACTGACTACGGGTAATAGAGAAGTCACTTGCAAGAAAAACCGAAAGAAAAGTCAATTCGGGAGAAAACCGAGAATTAGGGTTTTTAGTGGATTTCGGTGAAATCGGGAAGAATCACAGAAATGGCCCGACTTGGTAAGACCAAAGCCCCCAATGGATGAGGAATGATTAAAAAGGATGGCCCAAGGCTCAGATTGAAGAAAATCTGAAAATCAGACTTGTTTTGAGCAAAACCGGGTTTCGGAGGTTAAAGGGCAAAATTGGAAAAATTTGGGAAAAATAGCAAATGGACTCCGAAAATTCTGAAATTTTTTTCAATCTCATTCTTAAATCATTTGAAAGAGATTGGCGAAAGAAAATCTTGATTCCGAGTTCGTTTGCAAAATGGCCAAATCCTGGGCTTCTAATGTAGTAATTCAAAAAGATAAATCCCGGAAAAATAGCAAATGGACTTCGAAAATTCTGAAATTTGGCAAATCTCATTTTTAAATTATTTGGAAGAGATTGGCGAAAGAAAATCTTGATTCCGACTTCGTTTGCAAAATGGCCAAATCCCGGGCCTCCTATGTAGTAATTCAAGCCGATAAATCCTGAAAAAAATACCAAATGAGCTCCAAAAATTATGAAAACTTCCAGATCACACTTTTTAATTATTTTGAAGAGATTGGTGAAGAAAAATCTTGATTTGGAGCTCGTTTAAAAAATGGTAAAAAGTAGGGGCATAAAAGGACATTTTGGGAAGAAAAAATCCAAATAAATAGCAAACGGACTCGGATAATTTTGAAAACTTCCAGAACTCAATATTTTATTATTTTGGAAGTATTAAAAAAAGAAAAATTGAATTTGGATCCCGTTTGATATTTATTTTGCATCCGGGGGGCAAAATGGTCGTTTCACCCAAGCAACCGAAAATGGCTTCTTTAGGCCTTTCAAAAATCAGAGCTGGGCTGGAAAAGAGAAGTGCTGGCCTGCCCAAGCCCAAAGGAAGGAGGAAGCTTAGGATTTTTTCAATCAAGTGATTAAAAATCAAGAGTTAAGTTAGAGATTTTCATTTTTGACCCTAAGTCTCAATCCCACATCCCTTTGTAATGTCAAGCCAAGGAGGTGCTCACCTTATAAATAAGGAGTCTTGGCCTTTGGTTGAGATCACCCACTACCCCTGGTGAGATAGTCTATACACTTGTATTAGGATTATCCGGGTGGTGAGTCATAGTGTTTTTGTTGAGAGGGTTTGTAGCTTAATCCGTTCAAAAGCTACTCTGAGGGTTTGTAGCTTAATCCGTTCAAAAGCTACTCTGAGGGTTTATAGCTTAATCCGTTCAAAAGCTACTCTGAGGGTTTATAGCTTAATCCGTTCAAAAGCTACTCTGAGGGTTTATAGCTTAATCCGTTCAAAAGCTACTTGGTGAGTTTTCATTTTAAAATAATGTTTCTTGTTCTTCCTTCATTTCCTTTCTTAAGTATATTTTTCTTACATTTTGTTTTTACAATAAACTCACCATGGCCAAATGGCCTACATTATTTATTTTAAGTTGTTGTTTTTGATTCATTTTACCATATTGTTTATGCTATTTTCTTTATTTTTGATGTTTTAAATATTATGTTATTTCATGTTTTTAAGTTATATTTAATTTAGTTGCTTTGTTTGTTGCCATTTATGTCTTAGATATCATGTTTTTGCATTTTTAATTTTCTGTTTTCATGTTGTTTAAATTTGAGCATGTTTTAGAGTTAGCATATTAAGTGTTTGTGAAAATGCTTGTGTGATTCTTTGCATGATTCTTGTTTTATATCTTAGTGAGCATGTTTTAGATTTGGTATATTAGGTGTTTGTGAAAATGCTTGTGTGATTTTTGTGTTATGACTTAGTTTTTCATGCTAGCATACCAAGTGTTTGTGAAAATGCCATGCTTGTTGGAGCTTGAGGCCATTTGGCTACTCCATGTGTTTTGCATTGTGTGTTGTATTTTTGTCATGCTAGTTGTTAGGTTTTTGCATTTGCATGATATTTGGTTGGATTTTTGAATTAAGCATGCCTTGTGTTTGTGAAAATGCCATGAATGTCTTAGGTCTAGGTTACATTAAATGCCATGCAAGTTCATGTTAGGTCTAGGCCATATTATTTGTGTCATGCATTTTTCTTACATTTAGGTTTAGATCCATGCATTTCATTCATTATGTTTGCTGCATTGTTTCATGCATTTCATGTTCATGCCACTTGAATAATGACTTGAGCCAATTAATGGTTCAAAGTCATGCTCTCTTGAGCACACTTGTGGAAAATTAAGTTTGTCAAATTGATTATTCTACCTTTGTGATTTTTTTACTTAGCCAATTTTTATCTAACTTTCAAAAAGTCCTAGCTACTGCTTTCAAGTCATTTTATGAGTTTCAAATATTTTTATTTTTATTTTTAAATGATTTTATCAAAGACAAAAAAAAAATGTGTTGGCAAAGCAGTTTTTTTTTTCCACCCAAAACTCGTACATCTCTGATTTTTCTGGGAATTCATCTTTGATCAAAAACTTAAGCCGATTTTTTCTCGTGTAGTTTTACATGTCCTGAGTCTCCAATAGTTTTTTCAGAATTTTTGGAATTTTTAAAAATAGGGTAAAAAATCATGGATTAAAACTGGACAGTGGAGTCAGAATTGAATTTAAAGAAAAACAAAGTAGTTTTTTTTTCCTCCAAAAACTCGTACATCTCCGATTTTTCTGGGAATTCATCTTTGATCAGAAAATTAAGTTGATTTTTTCTCGCGTAGTTTTACATGTCCTGAGTCTCCAGTATTTTTTTTAGAATTTTTGGAATTTTTAAAAATAGGGTAAAAAATCGTGGATTAAAACTGGACAGTGGAGTCAGAATTGATTTTAAAGAAAAACAAAGTAGTTTTTTTTCCACCCAAAACACGTACATCTCCGATTTTTCTGGGAATTCATCTTTGATCAGAAAATTAAGCCGATTTTTTCTCGTGTATTTTTACATGTCCTGAGTCTCCAATAAAATTTTCAGAATTTTTGGAATTTTTTAAAATAGGTTAAAAAACCGTGGATTAAAACTGGACAGTGGTGTCAGAATTGAATTTAAAGAAAAACAAAGCAGTTTTTTTTCTCCTCCAAAAACTCGTACATCTCTGGTTTTTCTGGGAATTCATATTTGATCAAAAAATTAAGCCGATTTTTTATCGTGTAGTTTTACATGTTCTGAGTCTCCAGTACTTTTTTCAGAATTTTTGGAATTTTTAAAAATAGGATAAAAAATCATGGATTAAAACTGGTTAGTGGAGTCAGAATTGAATTTAAAGAAAAACCAATTTTCTGTTTTGGTTAACTTACTTAGAGTGGGCTGATTAGGAGGGTTAGCTACTGACTTAGGGTAATTTCTAAGCCTTTTTAAACTCTAAAAATAGTTTTTCAAGTCCCGGGTTAAGGGTAGCCAAGTCCCGATTTTTTAAACTTAGGAAATTAGAGCCATTTTAAAAATTTTTAGCCCAGTTTTTATTTTCTTATTCAAGCTTCTCAAAATTGTTTTCAAACAATCACAAAGTATTTTGGTTTTAGAATATTTAATTTGACATATTTTCCTAAGGTAGCCGGATATCTTGTTAGATATACGGATTTCTTTAATTAAAGGAAAAAATACATTTCATGCATTGCATTTTTATTTTCATGCACATTATATGATAGCATTATTTTATTCCATGTCATTTAAATTATATGCCATACCTTTCATACTTGTCATGTCATTTAGGTTGTATTATATTATTTAGATTTTGCTATGTCATTTTATTTATGTCATGCATATACATATTCATTTCTTTTAAATGTTTTCAAAAAAAGATAATGGTTTTCAATAAAAAAATATAAAGATATTCCCGAGTTAAAATAATTCATGAGTTCTCTACCGGGTTTGCTGGAGGGAATATCATCAATTATCATTAATAAAGGAATATCTTTCTTTCAAAAAGAGAATGATTCGGAAAGTTTTCCAAAACTAATAAAAATTTCTATATTTTGCCACGTTTGTTGGGGAATATAGGAAAATTTTGAATTTATAAATTCCGGATCATTTTCAATAAAAAAATGGAATTATTTTTTTTAAATTGGGAATTAACTTGAAATACTAAATTTAAAACCAACTTTTTACCGAGACTTGAGATAACACACGATTAATAAGGTACCGATTTATACGGGCGTTGTGGGGGTGCTAATCCTTCCCCACACGTAACCGACTCCCGAACCCGCTTCTTTGATTTCTCTGGTTTAAAACGCAGACTTGAAATTGGTTTTTAAAATGTTTTAATTAATTTTTAAAATATTTTTATAAAACCGGTTTTAATAGGTGGCCGATCACACCTAGCTAAAAAAGATTGGTGGCGACTCCATGTCTTTTTTTAAGGTCATTTTCAAAACCTTCATTTTTCTAGAGGAATTAAGTCGACTTTTCCTCGATTTTTTTTTTAATGTCACGCCTAACGAATAATAAAAGTCTTGCGATGAGACGTCGTTATTTTTTTTTAGGTTGCGACAAACAGTTTGAAGTAGATAGGCGAATTATGGACTTGTCTTAGGTAGTGATCTTTTTATTTTATCCTTGATGTATTTAGTTCTAGAAAATCAATGAAAGACCGTTCGGTTGGAATTATCCCGGGGCCAATACTGTCAAATGTATTCATATTTTTTATATATTTTGTTTATTCATTTGTACATTTATTTATAGTTGTAATCATTAATGTTTTTATGATTATTCATTTCATATTCATATACTTAGCCATTTATTTATTCATTTTACTTGTTCATTCATTCATTCTTTCATATTCATATACTTAGCCATTTATTTATTCATTTTATTTGTTCATTCTTTTATTCTTTCATATTCACATACTTAGTCATTTATTTATTCATTTTATTTGTTCATTCATTCACATTTAGTCATTCATTCATTTTTAATAAAATATTAAAAAAAATGTGTGTCAATAAATTCTAATCCATGGTTTTTTAAAACTTAAGGTAAAATCGGGCGCACTCCAAAAGAAACAGATTTTCGACACTGCTACAACACTAGATCTCAAGCTAGGATCATGGAGAATGATCATCTTGCTCGTATTGAGAGGATGGAACAGGTTCAAAGGGAATTACAGGAACAGCTGGTTAAGTCTCAAGAGGAATCAAGGGAACAAATGGCTAAACTCATGGAAATGATGAACGCCATGATGAGACAAAAAGGGCCGGGGGAGAATTCGGTCACAAGAAAAAGGGTGGTAAATGAATAAGATCAGCCTAAAATCGTGCAGCAAAAGCGCCAAGCATCCCAGCATATGGCAAATGAGCTGCCAACTAGGGTAGCTTCCTATGTTTATATCCAACTAGCGGCTGAAGCACATAATTCTGCTCCTGGAAAAGGTAATATTGGGGCTGATCCAAGTGATATTATTGATGTTCCGGACTTTGAGGAACTGGCTGAGAAAGAAAAAGGAAGGTTGGCTGAGCTGAAAAAGATGAAAACTGCAGAACTTAGAAGAAGTATCAGTTGCTAGAAGAGAGATTAAGAGCAATAGAAGGGGTAGAGTTATTTGGCAGTCTGGATGCCAAAGAAATGAGCTTGGTACATGGCTTGGTTATTCCTCCCAAGTTTAAAGTACCCGATTTTGAGAAATATAATTGGATTATCAACCCATCAGCACACCTAACCATGTACTGCAGAAAAATGGCAGGACATAATGATGATGAAAAATTGCTTATCCACTGCTTTTAGGATAGCTTGACCAGGTCTGCAACCCGATGGTATAATCAACTGACTCGGACTAAGATCCGTTCTTGGATGGATTTAGCCAGGGCCTTTATGGAGCATTATAAGCATGTATCTAATATGGTACCTGACATGCTATCACTGCAGAACATGGAAAAAAAACTACTGAGAGTTTTAGGGAGTACTCTCAAAGGTAGAGGGACCTGGCCACTCAAGTGCAACCCCTTTTAACCAGCAAAGAAACAACGGTGATTTTTATCAATACTTTAAAGGCCTTGTATTATGATAAGTTGGTGGGGAGTTCCAATAAGAATTTCGCGAATATGGTTATATCCGGCGAAATGATGAGGCTACCATCAAAAATGGAAAAATGGAGGGGGTGAGTCTACTACTCCGAAGAAAGTATTTCCTGCTGAGAAGAAAGAGGAAACTCACGCAGTTAGCATCAACCAATATCCCTATACACCTCCTACACCATATACACATCCCAGGCCCTATACTCCTTCTATATCTTATGCATCTCCTACACCCTACACACCTTACCCGGAATATAATCCTTACTACCCCAATGTGAACCACCTTACTGAAAATCCATTCCCTTATACCAATATACCACAACAGCCAACTGGCATGTCCCCACAGATAAATCTTCCCCGAAACACTGTCCCAAACGCTCAGAGTATCATGCAAAATGACCAACGTTCAACAAGGAATGATAAAAAACCCTCATTTGACCCAATTCCTACCACTTATGGTGAACTATATCCCAAATTATTGCAAGGTCAACTTGTTGCACCCATATACCTTAAACATCTAACACCGCCATACCCAAGATGGTACAACGCAAATGCTAACTGTACGTATCACGCAAGGATTTAGGGGCATTCGACTGAGGATTGCATTGCCTTCAAAAAGAAAGTCCAAAGTTTGATCAACTCCGGGGTTGTGAAATTTGGGTCAAACAATGGGCCAAGTATAGCGGGAAATCCATTGCCCGATTATGCTGAGAAGCGAGTAAATGCAGTACTGACAGGGGAAGTCAGAAGGGTAAAAAGGTATGTTAGTGAAGTCAAGACTCCAATGATAAAAGTCTGGGTCGATATGGATAAAGCAGGAATGGTGGAGGATAGAGACAGTTTAAAATGGTTGCAAACAGGGTGGAGAATTGGTGTCTGTTCCATAGGTGTAAAGGTCATATCATACATTGGACTTTCTGGCTAAAGTCCAAAAGATGATGGATGAGGGCGAAGCCTAGTTTTACGAGGAAATAGAGGAGGAAGTAGAGGTTATTGAGAATACAGCTGGCTACAGGGTAGGAAGACCTTTGATCATCTATTATGATGAACCAGAGGAGAAAGTTATGCCGATTGTTGAGGAAATTACGCCTAAGTTAATCATAGAATTGCCTTCTTCCTTTTCATACAAGGAAAATAAAGCTGCACTGTGGAAGTATGACTCCAGCATGGTTATGCCAGGGTTTTTGAGTCAGCAAGATATGACAGGAGTGGGGCACTTAACAGGAAGTGGAAGGTGTTATGCCCTTGAGGTTGTTGAACAAGGATCAATAATAAAGGATGAAGGAATGGATAAAGGGAAGAAGGCAGCTGAACCAATCCATATTGAGATGGATTCGTCAAAAGAAGTAGAGAGGGGGGTCAGCCCCTGTTAACAAGATAAAAACGTCGGTGAACGAAAAAGAGGCTTGCGAGTTTTTAAAAATTCATAAAGCATTGAGTATAGTGTGGTTCATCAATTGCAGCATCTACCAGTAAGAATTTCAATCCTCTCATTGCTACTGAGCTCGGAGCCACACCGAGATATCTTATTGAGAGTTTTGAATCAGGCATATGTGGCCAACAACATATCGGTGGAAAAACTAGATAGGCTGGTGGGAAACATTGCCGCAGACAATCACATATATTTCAGTTATGATGAAATACCACCCAATGGTATTAGGTCAACAAAGGCTCTTCACATAACGACCACTTGCAAGGGGCACATGCTATCAAGGGTGCTTTTGGATAATGGTTATTCATTAAATGTGATGCCCTTGGCAACTCTGTCTAAACTGCCAGTTGATATTTCTTATATGTTGCCAAGTTGCACGATGATTAGAGCTTTTGATGGAACTAGACGGGAGGTAATGGGAACTATCGAGGTCCCAATAGAGATAGGTCCTTGTACTTACAAGGTGAATTTCCATGTCATGGATATTACCCCGTCCTACAATTGCTTGTTAGGAAGGCCTTGGATACATTTTGCTGGGGCTGTACCCACATCTCTCCACCAAAAGCTGAAATTTATGATGGAGGGACGTTTGGTCATTGTGTCTGGAGAAGAGGACATCATAGCCTTTGCATCTACTGGTTTTCCTTACATTGAGCCAAACGAGGATGCTGTGGAATGTTCCTTCCTGTCTTTGGAGTTTGTAAATGCAGTATTCGTCACTGAAGGATGAAAAATTCCAAAACCGAAGTTGTCCAAGAATACAAGGTTGGGAGTAAGGACTACCATGGGAAAGGGCTGTACGGCTGGAAAATGTCTTGGAAAATTTCTTCAGGGAATGGCCCAAGCAATTAAATGGTTGGAAATAAGGATCAGTTTGGTCTAGGATATCTTTCGAAGGCTCAGGAAAAAAGGAAACAAGTGGAGAAGAACCGACAAAGGAGGATGGACCGTCTTGCGAGTAGGGATATTGAGTGGGAACCTATGATTTTCCCACCAATCCTTCACAGCTTTCGCTCAGTCAGTTTTCTGTTCAGAGAAAAGAATTCTGATGATGTACTAATAATGATTGAACAAGCTTTCGAGAAGTTCAATATGGGTAAGGGTGAGCAGATATAGGATATGATGATCTGCATGACTGGGGAGGAAAGAATTGAAAGTAAGAATACAAATTGGATGGTGCGACCTTGTCCACCAGGATATAGACTGACCAATTGGAGTGCGACCGAGCTGCCCATAGTCTTTAGCTCTATTCCAAAGTAATACTTTAAAACAATCTTAATTATCTTTGCCCAGGGATATTAAGAATTTTTTCTGTAATAAGGCTTTTGTTTAAACATTTTCATTCAATAAATAACAAGCACGATGCATTTTCTTCATATTGATGTGTCCATATTCTTTCATTTATGCTATTTATTTTGCTTTCATTGTATATATATATATATATATATATATATATATTTCTATATTGTTTCTTCCCCACCTATTTACAGGTGTACGGATACGGAATATGAGGACCTTCCTGTTAGTAATTCTGTAATTGATTTTGAAAGACCCATTTGCACGGGTGATTTTGAGGCCAACGAATATACTGAGGATTATGGTCTACCTTCGGACTTATTAAGGAAAATAGAACAAGAGGAGAAACAAGTACTTCCTCATAAAGAGCTATTGTAAATGATAAATTTGGAAAGTGGTGAGGAGATAAAAGAGGTTAAAATTGGGACTACATTGTCATCATCAATAAAAGATAAATTGATAGCCTTGCTCCGAGAATATGTAGATATATTTGCAAGGTCATACCAAGATATGCCAGGGTTGGATCCAGATATTGTGGTTCATAAACTCCCTTTAAGGCCAGAGTGCAAGCCAGTTCAGCAATAAGTTGAGAAGAATGAGGCTGAACATGTTATTAAAGATAAAAGAGGAGGTGAAGAAATAGTTTGATGCTGGATTCTTAGAGGTGGCAAAATATCCGAAATGGGTGGCAAATATTGTTCCAGTACCAAAGAAGGATGGCAAGGTGCAGATGTGCGTCGATTACTGAGATTTGAACAAAGCCAGTCCCAAAGATAATTTCCCTTTGCCTTACATTGATACTTTGGTAGATAATACGGCGAAGAGTTCCTTGTTTTCTTTCATGGACGAATTCTCGGGATACAATCAGATTAAGATGGCACCAGAAGATATGGAGAAAACCATATTTGTTACAATGTGGGGAACATTCTGCTACAAGGTAATGCCGTTTGGGTTGAAGAATGCTGGGGCAACATATCAGAAAGCCATAGTGACCTTATTTCATGATATGATGCATAAGGGAATTGAGGTTTATGTTGATGATATGATTACAAAGTCACAAGGAGAAGATGAGCATATTGCAAATCTCAAGAAACTCTTTGAAAGACTAAGAAAGTTTCGACTCAAGCTAAACCCGATTAAATGCACTTTTGGAGTCACTTCGGGAAATTGTTTGGTTTTGTTGTTAGCAAAAGGGGAATTGAGATTGATCCGGATAAAGTGAAGGCCATCCAGAATTTTCCACCATCATGCACTCAAAAAGAAGTAAGAGGCTTTTTGGGAAGATTGAATTACATTGCTCGGTTTATTTCTCAGTTAACCGACAAATGTGATCCAATATTTAAGCTACTTCCAAAATGTGATCCAGGAGAATGGGATGAAGGGTGTCAGATTGCTTTTGAAAAGGTTAAGCATTATCTATCAAACCCACAAGTATTAATGCCACCTGTTCCTGATAAACCATTGATACTGTATTTATCAGTATTTGAAAGATCCATGGGTTGTATCTTGGGGCAACATGATGAGACTGGGAAGAAAGAACAAGCAATTTATTACCTCAGCAAGAAGTTTACAGATTATGAGCTGAAATATTAGTCGGTAGAAAAGTCGTGTTGTGCCTTAGCTTGGACTGCTCGGAGGCTCAGGCAGTACATGCTGTACCAAACGACATGGTTGATTGCCAAGCTAGATCCAATCAAGTACATGTTGGAAACACATTTTGTCTGGGAGGACAGCAAGATGGCAAGTTTTGTTATCAGAGTACGACATTGTATATGTAAGTCAGAAAGCTATAAAGGGCAGTGCAGTGGCTAAATTTTTAGCAAGTCGGGCAGTTGAAGATTATGAGGCTCTGAACTTTGATTTCCCGGATGAAGACTTGATATGCGTCTCGCAAGAAGATGAGATTCCTATAAAAAGAAGAAAATATGGAAGATGTACTTTGATGGGGCATCCAATGCCATGGGGCACGAAATTGGTGCAGTCTTCATATCCTCAGAAGAAGATTATTATCCTTTCACTGCCAGATTGGATTTTGATTGTACAAACAATACTATAGAATATGAGGCATGTACTATGGGCCTTCGTGCTGCCGTAGACAAAAAGATCAAAAAATTGGAGGTTTTTGGAGACTCAGCTTTAGTGATGCAAAGTTAATTCGATATTGAGAACTCATACTGAGTTTATTGGAGGAGTTTGACAAAGTAAATTTCAATTACTTCCCCCAAGAAGAAAATCGAATGGCAAATGCTCTGGCTACTTTGTCATCAATGTTTAAAGTGAATGAAGGGGCTGAAGTTGTGCCGATAAAGATGAGCATATATGAGTTTCTTGCCCATTACTTGAGTATCGAAGAAGAATCAGATGGTCTCCCTTGGTATAACGACATCTTGCAGTACATCAAGAGTTAACAATATCCAGAACGAGCAACAGAAAACAACAAGAGGACTTAGAGAAGGTTAGCAATGGGTTTTGTTCTCAATGGTGAGATTCTCTACAAGAAAGGGAAATAGCAAGTCTTATTGAGATGTGTCGGATCTGCCGAAGCTCGAAGAATCATAGGGGAAGTCCATGAAGGAATATGTGGCACCCATGCCAATGATCACATGCTTGCTAAGCAGATTATGAGGGCAGGATATTATTGGCTGAAGATTGAAGGAGATTGTATCAGTTATTCCCGAAAGAGCCATAAATGCCAGATATATACAGATAATATTCATGTGCCGCCATCGCCATTGCATGTCATAACCACACCATGGCCATTCTCAAAGTGGGGAATGGATATGATTGGGCCTATTACCCCGAAATCTTCAAATGGACATCGTTTCATCCTGGTGGCTATAGATTATTTCACAAAATGGGTAGAAGCTGCTTCTTATACGAATGTAACAAAGTCGGTGGTATACAGATTTGTTAAGAAGGCAATCATATGCCGATATGGATTGCCAGCAAGAATTGTTTCAAATAATGCTCTCAATCTAAATAATAAGATGATGAGAGAAGTGTGTACTCAGTTCAAGATCACGCATCATAATTCGGCACATTACCGTCCGAAGATGAATGGGGCAGTAGAAGCAGCCAACAAAAACATCAAGAAGATTATTGAGAAGATAACTGATGTGTACAAGGATTGGCATGAGATCTTGCCTTTTGCTCTTCACGCATATCATGCTTCGGTTCGCACATCTACAAGGGCAATGCCATTTTCTTTGGTATACGGGATGGAAGCAGTGCTACCTATTGAAGTTGAAATCCCTTCACTTCGGATTTTGATGGAGGTTGGCCTAGAAGAGGCGGAATAGGTTATAGCTCGTTATGAACAGCTAAATCTTATTGAGGAAAAAAGATTGAAGGCAATTTGTCATGGGCAGTTGTATCAGAAAAAGGATGATTCGAGCCCATATCAAGAAGGTTAGTCCCAAACAGTTTCGAGAAGGGGAGTTGGTACTAAGGAAAATTCTCCCTATCGCGAAGGATCCGCGAGGGAAATGGGCTCCAAATTGGGAAGAACCCTATGTGGTAAAAAAAGCTTTTTCTAGAGGAGCATTGATTCTAACTCGGATGGATGGGGATGATTTGAGAAATCTCGTGAATGCTGATGAATTGAAGAAGTATTATGCTTGAAGAAAAAAAAAAAGAGAGGAAAAAGTGCGATGCTATACACATGGAAATTCGAATGATTCCAAGTGAAAGATGGAAATTCTATATATCTATCTCCCCTGAGAATTGCTTTTCAATGAGAATATTTATGCTTGATATGATGAATGGCCATCTTTCGTATTCCCTTCACTAAGAAAAAATTATCCTTAGTCACCATTTTTGAGCCTTATGAATTATTTCTTTCTTTGAACCTTGATCAAGGATTACCCTCTACACTAGAGGGGAGATGCGAGGAAAAATAATCAAAATCATGGGGAAAAAGAGAGCCATTGGAAAATGTGAAATCAAATAATGGCAAATGAAAGCCAGCAATGAAAAAAGATTAACAAAGAAAAAAGAAAAGAAAGTCTAAAAAAGGACAACTGTTTCAAGAATGAATTTTCCTCAGGAAATGATCCTTGATCCAATCACCCTTAAACACACTTTGGGCCTATTTATCCTTTCTTTTTAAACCCAAACCTTGGCCTACATTACGTGTTTTAAAAGTCTATTTTGATCAAGCATGGATATTTAATTTGGAAGGTTTTTCTCAGAATTCATCCGTCTTTTGAATTTACATTTTTTTACCTTGGAAACATTTAGAATTCTCAGATACATGGTAGAATACAAGAAAAAAGAGAAAACAAAAAAAATGAAAATGAAAAAAAAATGTAAAAGGAGTGGTTTAAGCCGAAAACCCGCAAAGGGTGACTTAATACCGTATGGGGAACACTTGAGTTGAAAACCCGCAAAGGGCGGCTCAAGTACTGATTAAGGTTTGAATCAATTCTTAGTGTAAAGGGGGAGAAAATATCTGAAAATCAGAGGAAAAGGAAGAAAACTCAGTCTGACGTAACTACGGAAGCCGAGGGAAAACCCAAGTAAATTGCTCATTCAAAAGAAGTTTCAGATGGTTTGAAAAAGGAGGAGTCCAAGATATTCCGCATCCAGGGCATCTACAACCTATAACTTTACATTTATTTTTGATATTCACTTTTACCATTTTAAAACATTTGTTGCAATAAATTCTTGTTATCCTTTTTGTGACATTTTCTTGTTTCATATTTTCTTTCATACATTTTTTAGATTGCATTTTGTTTGTTATTAAATTGAATGATAATTAGTAAACATAAAAATATTTAAAAGGATTTAGAGTATTACTAAGGAATATATATAAATTTTAGAAAAGGTTTGGAAACCACTAATCCTGCTGGAAAATTCACCAAGTAAAGGAAAACAGCGAATGTATTGGAGATTCCGTCATGAAGTCAGAAAATTTATGAATTTCAACGAAGTCAGAAACTAGGGTTGTTTGACAATTTATCTTGAGTGAAAGGTTCTTTAAGTGGGGCATCAGTGAACAATTGAAGACTCTGTCATGAAGTCAGATAATCTGTGAACTTCAAAGAAACCATGGATTAGAAATCATGACACAATCATTTGATTGCATTCATCCTTAGGAAACATACAAGCATTTGCAAAGCATGTCATTCTCATCATTGCATTTAGCTAACATTGCAGGAATCAGGAAAACTTTGGCTTCCCCAAATCAAGCTCGTTCTGCTTCTCAAATGAGTCGAGCCTCGAGACCACCGTCGAGGTATGTTCCTTTCATTTTCAAGTTAAATTTATTTTTTCCAAATGAATCAAACCAGGATCATTCTTAGAATTTCCCTTTGTTTTAAAATCGAATTCATTCTGTTCTCAAATGAGTCGAGCCCCGAGACCATCATTGAGGTATTTCCTTTTGTTTTAAATCAAATTCATTCTGCTTTTCAAATGAGTAGAGCCCCGAGACCATCGTCGAGGTATATTCCTTTAGTTTTCAAAACCAATTGATTTTACAAATGAACCAAATCCAGGCATTCTTTTTGTTTTAAAATCGAACTCGTTCTATTTCTCAAATGAGTCGAGCCCCGAGACCATCGTCAAGGTATTTCCTTTTGTTTTAAATTGAATTCATTCTACTTTTCAAATGAGTCAAGCCCCGAGACCATCGTCGAGGTATTTTCTTTGTTTTAAATCGAATTCATTTTGCTTCTCAAATAAGTCAAGCCCCGAGACCATCGTCGAGGTATTTCCTTTTATTTTAAATCGAATTCATTTTGCTTCTCAAATTAGACGAGCCCCGAGACCATTGTCGAGGTATATCCTTCTGTTTTTAAATCGAACTTGTTCTGCTTCTCAAATGAGTCGAGCCTTGGGACCGTCGTCAAGGTATTTTCTGTTTAAATAATGGATAAAACCTATGGGCACCATTCTTAAGACCTCTGGGCATAGTTTTCCTTTTTAAATCATGGATAAGACCTCCGGGCACCATTCTTAAGACCTCCGGGCATCATTTTTAAAGTTGCATACAGCGCAATTTTTCAAATCATAGATCAGACCTCCAGGCACCATTTTTAAGACCTCCGGGCGCAATTACTCAAAATCATGGATAAGACCTCCGGACGCCATATTCAGAAAATACCCTTGGTTTCACCCAGGTCTTTTTCGACTTCTGGTTTCGCCCAAGTCATCACCTTGAAAATTATCTATGGTTTCGCCTAGATAACTTTTCGACTTCTGGTTTTGCCCAAGTCATCACCTTGAAAATTATCTGTGGTTTCACCTAGATAACTTTTCGACTTTTGGTTTCGCCCAAGTCATCATCCTTGAAAATTATCTGTGATAACTTTTCACTTATGGTTTCGCCCAAGTCATCACCTTGAAAATTATCTACGGTTTCGCCTAGATAACTTTTTGATTATTGATTCTGCCCAAATCATCACTTTGCAAATCGAACTCGTTTCTTTAAGACGGGTCGAGCCTTGATTAGTCAGGGAACTCAATTTAAGGACAAAATCTTCAATTTATAGCTTTCTTTTTTTAAAAAAAAAAAATTGAAAAAATGATGAATGGAAACCCCTTTCCCTTTACTTCACATGTGATTTCACTAACCGGACAAAATTAGTGTTTGTTTATCTTTGCCTGATTCCTCATTCTCAGCAATAGCCAAAAAGAGGCAGCTGTAGACACCTAATTTTGTCCGAACCACTAAAACAGGTATGTTTTCTTCCTAAATTGATGTTTCAGAATGCAAAAAGGCTTTTCTCATCTTGCAGGTGGTACTCCGAGACTTAGTTTAAGAAAGCAAACATAAAAAGTCAAACTTGAAAAAAGTCAACCCAAAAAAGTCAACCCGAAAAAGTCAACTACTGAAAAAGTTAACCCACTTTCAAAATCAAGATTTGAAGTTCAATTGAAAAATGGTGAAAGAATTTTGATAATCCGAGGTCTACATTGACAGATATGGAGTTCGGAAGTTGGGTTACGGAGATTCAGTAGAAAGGAAACCCTAGTTCAAAAAAATTAGGGAAAAGTGCTTAAAAGATCAAATTGGTCAGAATTGAAGATTCCAAATGAAAGATAAGCACTGACTACGGGTAATGGAGAGGCTACTTGGAAGAAAAATTGAAGGAAAAGTCAATTCGGAAGAAAATCGAGAATTAGAGTTTTTGGTGGATTTTGGTGAAATTGGGGAAAATTGCAGAAATGGCCCGATTCGGTAAAATTAAAGCCCCTAATTGATGAGGAGTGAGTAAACAAGGATAGCCCAAGGCTCAGTTTGAAGCAAATCCGAGAAAAAAGCCGATTGGAGGAAAAACGGGAAACGAGGAAATTCCCGACAGTGAAAAAAAGAAAAATCAAATCGAAGGGGAATTTGATTGTAAAAATTGGGTGTTTTCGGACCAACTCCAATTCATTATATGAAAAAGGCCCAGAAAAAGAAAATCTGAAAATCAGACTTGTTTTGAGCAAAATCGGGCTTCAAAGGCAAAAGGGCAAAACTGGAAAATTCGAGAAAAATACCAAATGAGCTCCAAAAATTCTAAAAATTTTCAGATCTCAATCTTAAATCATTTGGAAGAGATTGGCGAAGAAAAATCCGGATTCAGAGCTCGTTTGCAAAATGGCAAATCTCAGGCCCACTATGCTGAAATTCAAGAAGATAAATCCCGAAAAAATAGCAAATGAGCTCCAAAAATTATGAAAATTTGCTAATCTCATTATTAAATTATTTGGAAGAGATTGGCAAAATAAAATCTGAAAAAATGGCAAATCCTGGGCCTATTATGCAGAAACTCAAGCAGATAAATCCTGAAAAAATGGCAAATGAGCTCGGAAAATTCTAAAAATTTGTAGATCTCACTTTTAAATTATTTGAAAGAGATTGTTGAAGAAAAATCCATATTTGGAGCTCGTTTACAAAATGGTAAAAGTTTGGGTGCACAAAAGGGCAATTTTGGAAGAAAAATCTAAAAAAATAGCAAATGGGCTCGAAAATTTTTGAAAACTTGCAGAATTCAATTTTTATCATTTTGGAAGTATTGAAAAAATAAAATTTGAATTTGGAGTCCATTTGCTATTTATTTAGGTTCGGGGGTCAAAAGAGTCATTTTATCAAAGGACCGAAAATGGCCTTTTCTTTCAATTAAAAACTAAAGTATAGGCTGAGAAGGTGAAGGGGCAGCCGGCCAAGGCCCATGGAGGATGGATAATTTTTGATTTTTTAGATCAAAGGGCCAAGAGTGAAGAGGAAGATAGTTATTTTTGTGGTCAAGCCTTTCAATTTGCAACACATTGACCAATGGTTGCAGAGGGATGATGTCATATTTATGACATCATCTTCATGACATCATATATTTAAGAGCTGATTATTCTAATCTAAATTTGAGAATTCTACATAGAAAGCATCTTGGATTGAAGACCATTGGATCAAATTTAGCCAAAAAATTCTAGAACCTCCTAGAGAATTCCTACACCAACCAGCCACACTAAAGGGGGAGGGGTCTCTCTTTCATCTTTTTTTTCTTGGCTGATTTCTCTCTATTTTTGTAAAAGGCAAAAAGAAATTTTAGAAAGGCAAAGAAAGTAAGAAGAGGAAAAGCTTGTAATATAGCTTTTAGACGTAGCTAAAAACACTATACTCATGCACTTTTTTTGCATTTCCATAATTGATTTACTGTTTACATTTAATATTCGATGAGTTTCTATTGATTTTAGTTTTTTAATAAGTGTTTTTAAGCTTCTTCTTCAAGTTCTTCTTATATACTTTCTTGAAAAAAATTTGAAAAACAAATTTTTCTCCATGTTTTTAGAAGTGGCCAAATGGCCTAGTTTTTCTTAAATGGTTGATGTTTGTTTTTATTTCATGTTGCTTGTGATGCTTAGCATGTTTTGATATTCTATTTTTTTTCTAAAAATAACTAAAGTATGGATTTTGTTTTGATCTTTCCATTTACTGACTTTTTTTTTTAATGATTCCATCTTGTATTCATGTTTATTTTTCTTGTACATTTTTTTTTTTTTTTTGTTTTTAAAATGTTTGAGTTTGTTCATGATTTGCATTTTACTATTCGATATGTTTGTGAAAATGTCTAGTTTTGTTCATGCCTTTACTTCATGTTTGCATGTTTTAGCATGTCTCTTCTTTAGCTTTGCATTTAGTATGTCATGTGTTTGTGAAAATGCCATGCTAGAATACCCTCATTTTGAGCCATGGACCATTTGGCTACCCTCCATTTTTGTGCTTTCTATGTGCATTTTCATCATGCTAGTTGGTAGGTTTGCATCTCTATGCTATGATTTTATGAATTTTCATTTAGTATGTCATGTGTTTGTGAAAATGCCATGATGGAATATCATTATTTTGAGTCGTGGACCATTCGGCTACTTCCATTTTCTTTACATTGCATGTGCATTTTCATCTTGCTTGTTGATTTATTTGCATTTTCATGCCATGAGTTTGTGTATTTTGATTTAGAATGTTATGTGTTTGTGTTATTGCCATGCATTCTTTAGGTCTAGGTTTTATTTGCATTGCCATGCATTTCATGCATGTTTAGACCTAGGTTGCATTTATTGTCATTCAAGTTCATTTTAGGTCTAGGCTATATTCTCTATGCCATGCATTTTTCATGTTATTTAGGTTTTAAATCATGCATTTCATACATTCAATTTGCTGTATGTTCATGCATATCATATCATGCCACATGATTTATGACTAAGGCTAACCAATGGCTCAAAGTCATGCTTACTTGAGCATACTTGTGGAAAATTAAAGAGTTGTCAAATTAATTATTCTACCTTTGTGATTTTTTTTATTTAGCCAATTTTTATCCAAGGTTTTTAGAGGTTTTAGCTAATATTAGAAGCAGTTAAATTAAAAAGATAAATTCAATTAATTAATAAAAGCCTATGATTACAACTTCTCTGAACACTTCGCTTGAATCTCTCTCTACCTCTTCACTTGATTAATGAATCTGAGTTGTTAACCTAGAGTTCTAATATATTTATAAGCATCTGTCGATGGTGTTATAAAAATATTCGTCATAACCAATTAACTATATGTCTATGATAATTGAATTAAAGAAGAACTCATTAAGCTTAGGCTCTAACAATGGTTACACATGACAAGTAAGTATATTTCTATCCTACCTGCAGATCAATTCATCCTAATAAATGAATATGAAACATGTGTCATTCAATCCATGTCTAACACTAAACTCCCTATGTCTAGTTGTATTTAGGTTAACAAATCAATCTAATTGGTGATCGATCAATTAGAAGCATTAAGAACAAGATTGAACAAACAACTCAACAAAATATTAAATCAAGATAGAGGAGAAAGTAAATTCAAACTATGTGTTGAGTTCCATTTAAATCCTAGTAAAAGAAAATTAGTTCATGGTAATTAATGAAAACAAATAATAAAATGGTTTCACCATCATTAACTACACAAGAAAAATAAAGAAGAGAAAAGAAGAAACTAAGAGTTGTCAATTCTTGAGTCTTCAATCTTCAATCTTCTTGAGAGAATTTGATGGTGGCTATCTTCTTGAGAGAGAATTAGGTTTCTAGATGTCTAATCCCCTTTATTTTGACCTAAATAAGTCCTATTTAAAGTGTCAAAGGCCTCTTGGAGTTTGAAACTTCATTCCCATGCAAAATAGGTAAGATTTGCGTGTTTGCATTTTTTTTTTCTATTTTCACAGGTACTGTTCATGCCCCTTGGCATCGCGGCGCCACTACTGCTGCCTTCTCGGTGTTTCTCCTCCGTTTGTCTGAACTAGTTCCTGTCGTCTTCTCGAACTTCAATAAGCTGTTTTGACTATGAACATCTTGTCCGATTTTGACGCGCCTTATACCGTTGGAAAGGTATGGAAGTCAGCTTCAAAAGTCAAGAAGGGAGTTTTCTCATTTGAAGTTTTAAGATTGAGTTTTGCTTGAAAGAATCTCTGGAGGTCGAATCTACCTGCTTATTAGAATGCACCTTGGACCTATAAAAACACATATATAACAACTAAATAACTATTTTTAAACATAAAATGGATAATTAAAATAAATATAAAGTATCTAAAACTAATCGAATCCTAATAAAATCCTCAAGAACTTAGCCAGTTCAAAAGCATAAAAGGTGGCAAAATAACTATATTTCATAGAGTTATCACACCCCAAAACTTAATATTTTGTAGTCCTCGAGCAAAACAAAACTAAAAAATAAATGCACTCAAACAACGATTTCTTTAATCTTCCTCAAAAGTTACCTCAAAATCCTAATTCAAAGTAGAACATAAACATAATCCAAATCTATGATTCAATTCAATCGTAAACTTCATGCTTGAATGGATTTTCAATGTATGTGTGTATATAATCTCTTTGCAAATCATCACATGCAATCTAAATAAGTTTATGCCAATGCAAAAATACAAATTAGTACTAGATTCTCATATGTTTGTTTTTCATCTCTCTCTCCACTAATATAGACTAACATTTCATCAAGGATCAAGTAAGTCTTTATTAAGCTTATAATTTATGGCTAGGGTTAAGGTAGGATAAAGATATATTTCAGTTTAAGTTCACCCATAGACACTTTACATTTTTATCAGGATTTTGAGAGCCATAGTCTTTTCCTCAAATTACATTCTCCATTCTTTGAATACACTTTATTTTTGCTTCACCACTTTATCCTTTTTTTTTCTATTTTTTGTTTTCGAAGAATCATAACTTTTTTTTTTATAGAGAAATTTCACATCACCATTTCACCCAAATTCGACATGGCTCATAGTTGTTTCCTATAATATCATCACATGCCTATATAGTGAGGGTTCATCATGGTTTTTCTTATTTGGCTAGGCTAAAATATGTGGCAATCAAAGAAAATAGATATATCAATTAGGCTCAAAGAGGTAGACTAAAGATATTAATGTATAAAGGTAAGCTTGAAAGGCTCAAACGATCCAATGATGGCCTAAATCATTTCCTCAACTTAGTGTTGTCTAGGATTTCGCCTTGAGAGAGAATCAAACAAATTCTAGGTTCTAGACATAATCGCAATTCACATCAACATAATCAGTCTTTAAATAGGCTATGCAAATCTAAGCAATAGATTAAGTGCTCAATTTGTGAAAATCACATCCTAACATGAAACTAACAAAAAGAATTTAACACAAATTCTTTTCATGCTTATGTTTTCCCAAGAATCAAGATAAATCAATAACTAAAATTCATCATTGGATAAGGATTTCATCATACTAAGTGCATTATATCTCAGGCAAAAAAAAAATAATAATAATAAGACTCTTAAAAAAATTAGACAATCACAGAAACTAAAATAAATCTAAAGACACACCCCTAAACTTAAAACAAACATTGTACTTAATGTTTAGAAATAAAAAGAGTAAGAACAAGAAAACTCCTCTATCGATGAAAGCAACACAGGAGAATCTTTAGTTTTCCTCTTAGACTTCATCATGCTTGTCCAAGTTGGATGAATAGTCACTACAAAAGAAAAGAAAATAAAACGAAATTAATAATAAAAATACTCTAAAAATTAAAAGAAAAGAAAAATGAAAAATTTAGAACTTGGGTTGCCTCCCAAGAAGCGCTTGTTTTATAGTCATCGGCTTGACTATCTCATGCCCATTAGCCGGCATCCTTCCACTTGAACCATTGCCCCTCTTTTTCTTTGCTTTATGAGGCATTGCATTCACAAAATTGTGGCTTCCATGCATCTTGGAAGTAGAATGTGAGATTGCTTCAAGTGGTGTAGTGGAACAATTTTCATTGAATACTTCTTTGGAATCCATGTTCACCACTTTGACTGTGAAACATTTATCAAATTCGTTAGGAAACTTCATAGCCTTAAAAACTTTAAAAGTTACCTGTTGGTCTAGAACTCTCATGGTAAGTTCTCTTTTTTGCACATTAATGAGAGTTCTACCGATGGCTAAGAATGGTCTCCCAAGAATTATGGGTATTTCACTATCCTCCTCCATGTCAAGCATAATGAAATCAGCAGGAAAGAAGAATTTGTCAACCTTGACTAGCACATCTTCAACCATGCCTCTTGGATGTTTGATAAATCTATCAGCAAGTTTCAACATCACTCTAGTGGGTTTTATTTCCCCCAAACCAAGCTTGCGATAGATAGAAAGAGGCATTAAATTGATACTCGCCCCCAAATCACACAAAGCTTTACCAAAACATTTATCACCAATAGCACATGGAATGGCGAAGCTTCCCGGATCTTTGAGTTTGGGTGGGAGTTTCTTTTGAAGAATAGCACTGCACTATTCAGTAAGTGCAATTGTATCAATTTCCTCTTCTTAGACGAAATTTCTTTCATAAACTTGACATACTTAGGCATTTGTTCTAAAGCTTCAGCAAAAGGTATATTAATATGGAGCTTTTTGAATACCTCAAGAAACTTCTAAAACTGTTTGTCAAGCTTATTCTTTTGAAGGCGCTGAGAAAAAGGTGGTGGTGGATAGACTAGAGGCTTCTTCTCTTCTTCTTGTGATTTTTCAATTTCTTTTTCCCCCAAATGTTCCACTTCAAGAGGCTTGGGCGGTAATTCTGGCACTTTTCTTTGAAGACGTTGAGGAAAGGGTGGTGGTGGGTAACCTCGAGGTGTTTCTCTTGAATTCTCTCATTATGCTTTTGGCTACCCATTTCTACTTCTTTCCCACTCCTTAATGTAATGGCAATGCATTGCTCTTTCCCATGGCCCTTAGGATTGGTTTCAGTATCACTTGGAAGAGTTCCCAGGGGACGATTGTTAATTGCATTAGCAAGCTGGCCTATTTGTGTCTCAAGACTTCTAAGTGTGGCATTGTTTGATGCCATGTATTGCATAAGCATTTCTTCTATAGATGGCTTTTTTTTTGGGACAGGAGCATGGGCTTGTTGTGAAGAAAACCCAGGAGGGGATGCTTGCTTAGTGGCGGAAGTAGGCCCTTGATTATTGTTCCAAGAAAAATTTGGATGATTTCTCCAACCTGGATTGTAATTGTTGGAATAATGATTGTTTTGCTATCTATTGTAGTTTCCAACATATGAAATTGATTCAGCATTGGTTGGGCATCTATCACTGGTATGTCCTTCACCACATAATTCACATGATACAAACGGGCTTTGGACTGCTTGTACACTCAAGTTTTCAACTTTCTTTGATAATGCTTCCATCTGTGCCGATAAGGCACTGATTTCATTCAACTGATAACTGCCTAGAGCTTTCTTTGGCAAAATTCTTTCAATGGACCATTGATAATTATTGGACGCCATCACTTCAATTAAAATGTAAGCCTCATCAATTTCTTTCCCCATGAGTGATCCACCTGCTGCAGCATCTATAGAACTTCTAGTATGACCCATTAACCCATTGTAGAATGTGTTTACCTGAAGCCAGTCAGGTATCCCATGATGAGGACATCGTCGAAGCAGATCTTTGTACCTTTCCCAAGCTTCATATAATGATTCTGAGTCATACTGCATAAAAGATGTGATATCATTCCGCATCTTAGCTGTCTTGGCAGGAGGAAAATATTTGGCAAGAAATTTCTAGGCCAGATCAGCCCAAGTGGTAATGGAGCTAGCAAGAAGATAGTTCAACCAAATCTTGGCCTTATGTCGAAGTGAGAAAGGGAAGAGTCTCAATCTTATGGCATCATCAGTAACACCATATTGTTTGAAAAGATCGCAAAGTTCCAAGGAATTTACGATGTGAGTGATAACTCTAGGAAATATAGTTATTTTGCCACCTTTTATGCTTTTAAATTGGCTAAGTCTTTGAGGATTTTATTAGGATTTGATTAGTTTTAGATGTTTATATGTTTATTTTAATTATCCATTTTATGTTTAAAATAGTTATTTAGTTGTTATTTAGGTATTTTTATAGGTCCAAGGTGATCTGGAGCTTCGAGGTGCAAAACGACAAAAATCGATGCATTCCAATGAGCAGGCAGATTCGACCTAAGAAGATTCTTTCAAGAAAACCTTGATCTTAAAGACTTCAAATGATAAAACTCTCTTCTTGACTTTTGAAGCTCACTTCCATACCTTTCCAACGGTATAAGGTGTGTCAAAATCAGACAAGATTTTCCTAGTAGAAACAGCTGACGAAGTTTGAGAAGATGATAGAGGCAAAATACAGCAATTCGAGAGTCAGCGTTGCAGCGCCGGGGGTCGTGAACAGTACCGTAAAAACGTAAAAAATGGAAAAACTTACCTGTTTTGCTTGGGAGCAAAGTTTCGGACTCCAGGAGGCCTTGGACACTTTAAATATGACTCTTTTAGGTCAGAATGAAAGGGATTAGACATCTAGAAACCTAATTCTCTCTCAAGAAGATAGTCACCATCAAATTCTCTCAAAAAGATTGGAAGCTTGAAGATTGAAACTCAAGAATTGAAAACTCTTAGTTTCTTCTTTTCTCTTCTTTATTTTTCTTGTGTAGTTGATATGGTGAAACTATTTGATTATTTGTTTTCATTAATTATCATGAACTAATTTTCTTTTACTAGGATTTCAATGGAACTCAACACATAGTTTGAATTTACTTTCTCTCTCTAGCTTGATTTAATGATTTGTTGAGTTGTTTGTTCATTCTTGCTCTTAATGCTTCTAATTGCTTAGCTACCAATTAGATTGATTTGTTAACTTAAATACAACTAGACATAGGGAGTTTAGTGTTAGACATGGATTGAATGACACATGTTTCATATTCATTTATTAGGATGAATTGATGTGCAGGTAGGGTAGAAATATACTTACTTGTCATGTGTAACCATTGTTAGAGCCTAAGCTTAATGAGTTCTTCTTTAATTCAATTATCATAGACATATAGTTAATTGGTTAGGAAGGATATTTTTATAAGACCATCGACAGATGCTTATAAATAAGATAGAACTCTAGGTTAACAACTCATGATCATTAATCAAGTGAAGAGGTAGAGAGAGATTCAAGCGAAGTGTTGAGGGAAGTTGTAATCCTAGGCTTTCATAATTAATTGAATTAACCCTTTTTAATTTACTTGCTTTTATTTTTAGTTTTTTTTTTTTTAAATTTGATTACCATCTTTAATTATTTGTTTAGATAAGATTAAGTGTGTTAATTTTAGTACCTAACGATTTTAATAACAATTCCTCGTGGGTTTCAACACTCTACTTCTCATTATATTACTTGTTTCCGATACATGCACTTGCGTGGTAAATTCGACAACAAGTTTTTGGCGCCGTTGTCGGGGAATTGTTTATTATTTTTGTTAATATTAATACCAAGCAACCTTAGTCTTAATTTAAACCTTATTTTTCTTTATTTTCAGGTTTTGTTGATTTGGATGCACTATGTGGGATTATAAACGGGAGGCAATAAATGCTTTATCTACACAAGTGGTTGCACTTAACAAGAAGCTTGACAATTTGGGTGTACATGCCGTCCAAAGTTCGTTTGTGATTTTTGAATTTTGCAGGGAAAGACATCATAGTGATTGTTGCCAATATGTTGGAAACTACAATATGCATCAAAATAATTTTTATTCCGACGACTACAATCCAGGTTGGGGAGATCACCAAAATATTTCCTGGAGCAACAATCAATGGTCCTCATATTCCGAAAATCAAGCACATCATCCTGGGTTTTCATCACTAGCTCAAGCTCATGTTCCAGAAAAGAAGCTATTATTGGAAGAGATAATGTTGCAATTTATGGCGAAAAACGATGCATCAATTAAAAATCTTGAGACACAAATAAGCCAGCTTGTTACCACCATTAACAACCAACCTCAAGAAACTTTTCCATTGCAAGGTCAAGCTCTAGTCCCAGAAAAGAAGCCATCATTCGAAGAGATGATGTTGCAATACATGGCAGAAAATGATGCATCAATTAGAAATCTTGAGACACATATAAGCCAGCTTGTTACCGCCATTAACTACCAATCTCAAGAAACTCTTCCAAGTGATACTGAGATTAATCCTAGAAAAGAAGAACCAGAGCATTGTAACGTCAACACACTTGGGATTGAAAAAGAGATTGATGAGGATAGCAAGAACTCAAAATTGTCAACTGAGCCTATTGAAGAAGAATTTGTGAAAGCTCAAGAAGACGGGATTTAGTGCGACCCACCACCACTAACCAAATCTCTTGAAGAAGAAATTGTGGGTGCAAAAGAAGTTAAAAAAGTTCAAATAGAGGAGATCCAGTGTGACCCACCACAGCCTATTCCCCAATGCATCCAACAGCCAAAGCTAATAGATGGGATAGATAGTGCTAACAACGAGGAATTCATAGAGATTTATCCCATTGATCCACTTAAAGCATTTTTGAATTCTACCACGGAAAGGGATGAATTTCGCTTTCAAGCCTGCAAGACTGCTAAACTGTTCAAAGAAAGAACAGTCAAATGGCATGAATCGGAAATCATCAATGTCGTAACCTAAAAAAAAATAACAAAGGTCTCATCGCAAGACTTTATTATTCGTTAAGCGTGACATTTAAAAAAAAAAAAAGTTGGACTTAATTCCTCTAGAAAAACAAAGGTGTCGATACGTGATCCCGATCGCGGGGACCTGTTTGCATAAGGGGGAAGCAGAGGAAAAGATGACTTAATTCCTCTAGATTGAAATAATTGGTCGAGGGTATGAAAACGGCCTCGTAAAAAGACATGGAGTCCCCACCAATCTTTTTTAGCTAGGTGTGATCGGCCACCTATTAAAACCGGTTTTATAAAACATTTTAAAATTAATGAAAACATTTTTAAAACCAATCTGCGTTGTAAACCAGAGAAAATCGAAGAATCGGGTTCAGGACTCGGTTAAGTGCGGGGAAGGATTAGCACCCCAACAACGCTCGTATAAAACGGTACCTTATTAATCATGTGTTATCTCAAGTCTCGGTAAAAGGTTGATTTTTAATTTAGTATTTCAAGTTAATTCCTAATTTTAAGAAAAATAATTCCATTTTTAATTGAAAATGATCCGGAATTTATTAATTCAAAATTTTCCTATATTCCCCGACAAAATCGGTAAAATATAAAAATTTTTATTTTTTTGAAAAACTTTCTGAATCATTCTCGTTTTTTGAAAGAAAGATATTCCTTTATTAATGATAATTGATGATATCCCCTCTAGCAAACCTTGTAGAGAACTCATGAATTATCTTAACTCGAGAATATCTTTATTTTTATTGAAAATCATTATCTTTTTCAAAACATTAAAAATATGAACATGAACATGTATGACATAAATAAAATGACATGGCAAAGTCTAGATAATATAATGCAACGTAAATGATATGACACTATTTAAATGGCATAGTATATTCTAGGTGAAATGAAAAGTCGTAAGTATCATGGTATATTTTAATGAAATAAAATGATTTAAATGACATGGTAATTTTAAATGATATGGCATATTTTAAATGACATGGCATATTCTAAATAATATAACCTAAATGACATGGAATTCGATGAAATGACATGAAACATAAAATAATGCTATTATAAAATATGCATGAAAATAAAATAAAAATGCATGAACATAGTATATGCTAAATAATGTGACAAAAATAAATGACTAAATAAAAAAAAATATGGGATATCATGAAATATTCAAAATCATATGGCAAACAATGTAACATCATATAATGTAAATCAAAGTAATAATAATACCATGGAAAATATCATAGCAAAAATCACATATTAAATAAAATGTATGAACATGGAAAATGCAATGCGTGAAAATGTATTTTTCCTTTAATTGAGGAAATCCGTATATCTAAAAAAGATATCTGGCTACCTTAGGAAAATATGTCAAATTAAATTTTCTAAAATCAAAACACTTTGTGATTGTTTGAAAACAATTTTGAAAGAAAACTTGAATGAAGATTAAAACTCTTACCAAACCCTTTTAAAATTGCTCTAATTTCCTAAGTTTAAAATCCCGAACTTGACCACCCTTAACCCGAGATCTATAAAATCATTTTTAAAGTTTTAAAAGGCTTAGAAACTACCCTAAGACAGTAGCTAAAGCCTCTAACCAACCCCCTTTAAATGCCTTAGCCAAATTCAACCATTATTCTCTTTTGAATTCAAATCTGCCTCTACTGTCCGGTTTTGCCACACGATTTTTTAACCTATTTTTCAAAATTAAAAAAATCTAAAAAAATACTGGAGACTCAGAACATGTAAAATATGACTGCCCAGAAAAATCAGAGAAGTTTGAGTACTAGGTGAAAAAACTGTTTTGTCAAAACACATTTTTTTGCCTTTGATAAAATCATTTAAAATTCAAAGTAAAAATTGTTGGAGATCATCCTAAAGACCTAAGGACAGTAGCTAAACATTTAAAAACCTTGGACAGAAATTGGCTAAGTAAAAAAAATCACAAAGATAGAATAATCAATTTGACAACTCTTTAATTTTCCACAAGTATGCTCAAGAGAGCATGACTTTGAGTCATTGATTGGCCTAAGTCATAAATCATGTGGCAATGGCATGGAATGCATGAACATACAGTAAATGAAATGTATGAAATGCATGGTCTAAAGCCTAAATGGTAAAGGAAATGCATGACAATTCAAAATAAACTAAATGCCTAGCATGAGTTTGCATGGCAATAAATGCTATCCTAACTTAATATGCATGCAATGCTTGATAATGAAATTATGACTTGGACTTAATATGTTATGAATATGCATGAAAATGCTAATGTAACCTAAGACCTAATAGCATAGTTATGAATTACAATACCAATATGATTTAAGACTCAATATGCATGGCAATACCAATATGGCCTAGACCTAAAATGCAATGAACATGCATAGCAATACTATGAACATACAATGACCAATGAAACTAATGCTAATGCTGGAACAAACAACAACTAATACACAATTTCAAGATATGATAATGCAAAGCATGTTACCTAAACAAAATGCAAATGCATGACAAGGCAAGGAATGCATGAAGAGGGAGAATGCGGTTACATGATACTCTAATGCAATCCTACCTAGTAAATGCCACAAGTACATGACAAATGATATCAAGATGCATAATGTCATGACATTTTCACAAGCATATGACATACTAAAATCAAAGTACACAAGCTCATGGCATGGAGATGCAAACAAGTCAAGAAGCAAGATGAAAATGCACATGCAAGGCATACTAAATGGAATACCCGAATGGTCATATACCCCAAATGATGGCATTTTATCATAGCATTTTCACAAGCATATGGCATACTAAAAATTAAAATATGCTAACTCATGGCATGGAGATGCGAACAAGCCAAGAAGCAAGATGAAAATGCATATGCAGGGCATACTAACATGGAGTAACTGAATGGCCAGATGAAAGATATGAAAGATGCAAACATGTTTATAATATAAGACATGATACATAAAAAGAAAAATGCACAATATGAGCATATGACACAATGGACGAATCTTCAAGGACACAATATCAAGCATGGAAATGAAATATAGAAACAAATATAGCATAGAAAATAATGTAAAGAACATATACAAAATTAAACATAGACATGCAAAGCAAAGCAAATAACAAGCAAAACTAGTAAATAAAACAAGGAAAGTTAAGCTCCATGGTTGGAATCAAATGGGCATAGCCTCTCACCTAACCATAATCACTTGGTCTTGCCAAGATCATGAAGCCTTTCCATTTCAACAATTAGAAAATAAACCATGTTAAATATCAAAATTAAGGTGAGCTTCATAGTAGGTAAAAATGGGCATAGCCTCTCCCCTAACCATGGTCACTTGGTCTTGCCAAGATCATGTAGCCATTTCAACCTTTTTGCTTCATCTTTTGTAAAAAATCAGAATATAAATACTCTAAAAAAATTTCTAAAAATCATTTTCCACAACAACATGCAAGGAAAAAAAGAAAAAGAAAACCAAGGCAAGCAAACATGCCATATTCGGCCAAGCATAAAACCATGTAAAAAAAAAATTTGTTTTCCACCATTTTGATGAAGAAGAAGAGATGAAAAATTAAGTAAACATTAAAAAACTTTATTTCTATGAAATATGTAGTAGGAAAACAAGATTGAAAATCAAGAAATCAACATAGAAAACAAGAAGAAACCATGCTAGAGCTTGGTAGAGATGACTACCTTAAGCTCTCTATTGAAAACCTTTTTATCTTTCTTTCTTTCAAAACCTTTTTTTTTGCTCAATTAGCTACTGAATTCAGCCAAAAAACATATGAAAAAAATGAAATCACCCCCTCTAATGTCTTGGCCGAATGGCCCTCTCACCCTTGGATGAAAATTGCACTTTTTCTCCTCCAATCTTGGCCCTAAGATTAAGATATTTTGTTGACAACATAAAAATGTCATCTTGCCAATTGATAGCAGCCCTTAAGATGTGTACTCAGCCCTTGTAGTAACCTCAGCCCTTAGATGCAAAAGAGGAGCAATCCCATGCACTTCCTTGCTTGCCCCCTTGAGTGCTACCCATGGATAAGTTATGCTCTTCCATTCTTGGTCATTGGATGAGGACAACATAAAATTGACATCTTGTAGATTAAATCCAGCCCTCAACATGTGTACTCAGCCCTTGTAGATGGCCTAAGCCATTGGATGAAAAGAGACAATCCCATGCACTCCATTGCTTGACCGAATGGATGCTCACCCTTGGATGAATTGTGCTCATCTTTTTTCTTCCATTCTTGGGCATTAGATGAGGGTTCTTTCATGACAAATAAAAATTTTATCTTGGCATTTAAACTTGGCCATTGGATGGTGCATTCAACTTTCCTACAAGACACCTAAGCCATTGGATGAAGGGGGGATGTGGCTTGATAGTCACTAGGGAATTAAATTGTTCAATCTTCCTTCTTCTCCTTTATGCTGGCTGACCAAGGGAAGAAAAACCCCAGCAATTCCTTCTTCTTTCGGATTTTTCTCAATTACAAATTTGCCCTTTTTGGTTTCTTCGGTGACATGACCTTTTTGCCCCCCGAACCTAAATAAATAGAAAACGGACTCCAAATTCAAATTTTCTTTTTTCAATTCTTCAGAAATAATAAAAAATTGAATTCTAGAAGTTTTCAAAATTTTTCGAGTCTATTTGCTATTTATTTCGGATTTATTTTTGAAATTGCCCCTTTTATGCACCCGAACTTTACCATTTTTTAAACGAGCTACGAATCCAGATTTTTCTTCACCAATCTCTTCCAAATAATTTAAATGTGATCTGCTTAAATTACTGCATAGAGGACCCGGGATTTGGTCATTTTGCAAACGAACTCCGAATCAAGATTTTATTTCTCCAATATCTTCCAAATAATTTAAAAATAAGATTTGAAATTTTTTAGAATTTTTGGAACTCGTTCGCTATTTTTTTGAGATTTATCCCGTTGAATTTCTACATAGTGGGCCCGGGATTTGGCCATTTTGGAAACGAACTCCGAATCAAGATTTTATTTTGCAAATATCTTCCAAGTAATTTAAAAATGAGATTTGCAAATTTTCAGAATTTTTGGAACTCGTTCGCTATTTTTGCGGGATTTATCTCGTTGAATTTCTGCATAGTGGGCTCGGGATTTGGCCATTTTGAAAACGAACTCTGAATCAAGATTTTGTTTCACCAATCTCTTAGAAATGATTTAAGAATGAGATTTTCAAATTTTTAGAATTTTTGGAGTTCATTTCCTAATTTTTCCCATATTTTCCAATTTTACCCTTTTACCTACGAAACCCGATTTTGCTCAAAACAAGCTTGATTTTCAGATTTTCTTCAAACTGAGCCTTGGGCTATCCTTGTTTAATCATTCCTCATCAATTAGGGGCTTTATTCCTTCCGAATCGGGCCAATTCTGTAATTCTTTCAAATTTCACCAAAATCCACCAAAAAACCCTAATTCTCGGTTTTCTTCCGAATTGACTATTCTATCAGTTTTTCTTCCAAGTGGATTCTCCATTACCCGTAGCCAGTGCTTATCTTTCATTTGGAACCTCAATTTCGACCAATTTGATCGTTTAAGCACTTTTCCCTAAATTTCCCGAACTAAGATTTCTTTCCTATTGAATCTTTGAAAGCCAACTTCCGAACTCCATATCTTTCAATGTAGACCTCGGATTATCAAAATTCTTTCACCATTTTTCAATTGATCCTCAAATCTTGATTTTGAAAGTGGGTTGACTTTTTTAGTAGTTGACTTTTTCGGCGTTGAATTTTTTCGGGGTTGACTTTTTTGAGTTTGATTTTTTCTATACGCTTTTTTAGACTAAGTCTCGGAGGACCACCTGTATAATGAGAAAAGCCTTTTAGCATTCTGAAACATCAATTTAGGAAGAAAACGTACCTGATTTAGGGGTCCGGACAAAATTAGGTGTCTATAGCTGCCTCTCTTTGGCTATTATGAGAATCAGGAATCAGGCAAAGATAAACAAACAGAAATTTTGTACGGTTAGTGAAATCACATGTGAATGAAAGGGAAAGGGGTTTTCAATCATTATCATTTTTTTTGAAAAAGCTATAAATTGAAGATTTTGTCCTTAAATTGAATTCCTTGACTAATCAAGGCTCGACTCATCTTAAGGAAACGAGTTCGATTTGAAAAAGAAAAAATTATGCCTGAAGGTCTTAAAAATAGTGCCCGGAGGTCTTCAAAATGGTGCCCGGAGGCCTTACCTGTGATTTAAAAAATTATGCTCGAAGGTCTTAAAAATGGTGCCCCAAGACCTTACCCTTGATTCAAATATTATGCCCGGAGGTCTTAAAAATGGTGCCCAGAGGCCTTACCCGTGTTGAAAAATTATGCCCGAAAGTCTTAAAAATGGTGCCCGAAGGTCTTTAAAATGGTGCCCAGAGGTCTTAAAAATGGTGCCCGGAGGCCTTACCCGTGATGAAAAATTATGCCCGAAGGTCTTAAAAATGGTGCCTGGAGGTCTTAAAAATGGTGCCCGGAGGCCTTACCCGTGATGAAAATAACTTGACGACGGTCTTAAAAATGGTGCCCGAAGGTCTTTAAAATGGTGCTCGAAGGCCTTACCGTGATGAAAATACCTTGACGACGGTCTCAAGGCTCGACTCATTTGATAAAACATAATGAATTCGATTTAAAACAAAAGAAAATACCTCGACAGTGGTCTCAAGGTTCGACTCATTTGATAAAACAGAATGAATTCGATTTAAAACAAAAAGAAATACCTCGACGGTGGTCTCAAGGCTCGACTCATTTCAGAAGCAGAATGAGTTCGATTTAAAAGAAACATACCTCGACGGTATTCTCGGGGCTCGACTCATTTGAGAAACAGAACGAGTTTGATTTTGGGAAGCCAAAGCTTTCCTGATTCCTGCAATGTTAGCTAAATGCAATGATGAGAATGACATGCTTTGCAAATGCTTGAATGTTTCCTGAGGATGAATGCAATCAAATGATTGTGTCATGATTTCTAATCTATGGTTTCTTTGAGGTTCACAAATTATCTGACTTCATGACGGAGTCTTCAATTGTTCATTGATGCCCCACTTAAGGAACCCTTTACTCTAGATAAAATGACAAACAATCCCAGTTTCTGACTTTGCTGAAATTCACAAATTTCTAACTTCATGACGGAGTCTCCAACACATTCACTGTTTTCCTTTACTTGGTGAATTTTCCATCAGGATTAGTGGCTTCTAAAACTTTTCTAAGATTTAGATCTATTCCTTAGTGATACTTTTAAAACTCTCTTTTATTAAAGATTTTTATGTTTACTAATCATCATTCAATTTAATAACAAACAAAATGCAATCTCAAAAATGTATGAAAGAAAGTATGAAACAAGCAATTGTCATAAAAGGGGTAACAAAAATTGATTGCAACAAAATGTTTTAAAATGATAAAAGTGGATATCAAGGATATAAGAAACAAATGTAAAGTTATAGGTTGTTGATGCCCCAGATGCAGAATATCTTGGACCCCTCCTTTTCAAATCATCTGAAATTTCTCTTGAATGAACAATTCACTTGGGTAACCCCTCGGCTTTCGTAGTTATGTCAGACTGAGTTGTTCCCATTTTCTCTGATTTTCAAATACTTTCTCCCCCTTTACACGGAGCATTGACTCAAACCTTAATCAGTACTTGAGCCGCCCTTTGCGGGTTTTCAACTCAGGTGTCCCCCATTCAGTATTAAGTCGCCCTTTGCGGGTTTTCGGCTTAAACCTCTCCTTTTATTATTTTTTTTGACCATGCATCTGAGAATTCTAAATGCTTCCAAGGTAAAAATGTCAATTCAAAAGATGGGATGAATTCTGAGAAAAACTTTTCAAATTAAACATCCATGCTTGATCAAAATGGACTTTTAAAGTACGTAATGTAGGCCAAGGTTTGGGTTTAGAAGGAAAGGATAAAATAAGCCCAAACTGTGTTTAAGGGTGATTGGATCAAGGATCATTTCCTAAGGAGAATTCATTCTTAAGACATTTGTTCCCCTTTTTTTTTTGTATTACTGGCTTTCATTTGCCATTCTTTGATTTCACATTTTCTAATGGCTCTCTTTTTTTTGCCATGATTTTGATTATTTTTCCTTGTATTTGCCCTCCAGTGTAGAGGGTGATCCTTTATCAGGGTTCAACGAAAGAAATAATTCCTAAGGTCAAAGAGGTGACTAGGGATAATTTTTTTTTAGTGAAGGGAATATGAAAGATGGCCATTCATCTTATCAAGCATGAATATTCTCTTTGAAAAGAAATTCTTAGAGGAGATAGATATATAGAATTTCCATTTATACGCTTGAAATCATTCGAATACCCATGTGCATAGCATCATACCTTTTTTTTTTTTAAGTATAATACTTCTTCGGTTCATCAGCATTCACGGGATGTCTAAAATCATCCCCGTCTATCCCAGTTAGAATCAATGCTCCTCCAAAAAAAGCTCTTTTTACCACATAGGGTCCTTCCCAATTTGGAGCCCATTTTCCTCGCAGATCCTTCACTATGGGGAGAATTTTTCTCAGTACCAACTCTCCTTCTCGGTCGGAACTGTCTGGGTCGAACCTTCTTGTTATATGCTCAAATCATCCTTTTCTGATACAACTGCCCTTGACAAATTGCCTTCAATCTTTTTTCCTCAATGAGATTCAGCTGTTCATAACGAGCTCTAACCCATTCTGCCTCTTCTAGGCCAACCTCCATCAACACCTGAAGTGAAGGAATCTCAACTTCAATAGGTAACATTGCTTCCATACCATATACCAAAGAAAACGACGTTGCCCCTATAGATGTACGAACCGAAGTGCGATATGCATGAAGAGCAAAAGGCAAAATCTCATGCCAATCCTTGTACACATTAGTAATCTTCTCGATAATTTTCTTGATGTTCTTGTTGGCTGCTTCTACTGCCCCATTCATCTTTGGATGATAAGGTGCCGAATTGTGATGCGTGATCTTGAACTGAGTACACACTTCTCTCATCATCTTATTATTCAGATTGAGAGCATTATCTGAAATAATTCTTGCTGGCAATCCATATCGGTATATGATTTTCTTCTTAACAAATCTGCATACCACCGAATTCGTTACATTTGTATAAGAAGCAGATTCCACCCACTTTCTGAAATAGTCTATGGCCACCAGGATGAAGCGATGTCCATTTGAAGCTTCCGGGGTAATAGGCCCAATCATATCCATTCCCCACATTGAAAACGGCCATGGTGCGGTCATGACATGCAATGGCGATGGTGGCTCATGAATCTTATCTGCACAGATCTTGCATTTATGACACTTCCGGGAATAACTGATACAATCTCCTCCATCGTCAGCCAATAATACCCTGCCCTCATAATCTGCTTAGCAAGCATGTGACCATTAGCATGGGTGCCACATACTCCTTCATGGACTTCCTCTATGATTCTTCGAGCTTCGGCAGATTCGACACATCTCAACAGGACTTGATCTTTCCCTTTCTTGTAGAGAATCTCCCCATCTAGAACAAAACCCATTGCTAGCCTTCTCAGAGTTCTCTTGTCATTTTTTATTGCTCCTTCTAGATACTGTTGACTCTTGATGTACTGCAAGATGTCGTTGTACCAAGGGAGACTATCTGCTTCTTCTTCAATACTCAAGTAGTGGGCAGGAGACTCATATATGCTCATCTTGATTGGCACAACTTCCGCCCCTTCATTCACTTTAAACATTGATGACAAAGTAGCTAGAGCATCTGCCATTCTGTTTTCTTCTCGAGGGAAGTAATTGAAATTTACTTCTTCAAACTCCTCCAATAAACTCAGTATGAGTTCTTGGTATCAGATAAACTTTGCATCTCAGGTTTCCCATTCTCCTCGTAACTGGTATATCACTAAGACTGAGTCTCCAAAAACTTCCGAAACTTTGATTTTTCTGTCTACTGCTGCACGAAGGCCCATAGTACACGCCTCATACTCAATCGTATTGTTTGTATAATCAAAATCCAATCTGGCAGTGAAGGGATAATAATCTTCTTCTGGGGATATGAGCACTGCACCAATTTCGTGCCCCATGGCATTGGATGCCCCGTCAAAATACATCTTCCATACTTTCTTCTTCGGGGGAACCTCATCCGCTTGCGAAACATACATCAAATATTCATTTGGGAAATCAAAGTTCAACGACTCATAATCTTCCACTGCCCGACTTGCTAAAAATTCAGCCATTACACTACTCTTGATAGCTTTTTGACTCACATATACAATATCGTATTCTGACAACAAAACCTGCCATCTTGCCGTCCTCCCTAACAAAGAAGGTGCTTCCAACATATACTTGATTGGATCTAGTTTGGCGATCAACCACGTCGTTTGGTACAGCATCTACTGTCTGAGCCTCCGAGCAGTCCAAGCTAAGGCACATCACAGCTTTTCTACCGACGAATATTTCAACTCATAATCTGTGAACTTCTTGATGAGGTAGTAAACCGCCTGTTCTTTCATTCCAGTCTCATCAAGCTGCCCCAAAACACAACCCATGGATCTCTCAAATACTGATAGATACAATATCATCGCTTTATCCGAAGCCAATGGCATTAATACTGGGGGGTTTGATAGATAATGCTTGACCTTTTCAAAAGCAATCTGACACCCTTCATCCCACTCTCCTGGATCACGTTTTCGAAGTAACTTGAATATTGGATCACATTTATTGGTTAACTGAGAAATAAAACGAGCAATGTAATTCAACCTCCCCAGAAAACCTCTTACTTCTTTTTGAGTACGTGGAGGTGGCAAATTCTGGATGGCCTTCACTTTATTCGGATCAATCTCAATTCCCCTCTTGCTAACAACCTAACCCAACAATTTCTCCGAAGTGACTCCAAAAGTGCATTTTGTCGGGTTTAGCTTGAGTTGAAACTTTCTTAGTCTTTCAAAGAGTTTCCTAAGATTCGCAATATGTTGTGGCTTTGCAATCATATCATCAACATAGACCTCAATTCCCTTATGCATCATGTCATGAAACAAGGTCACCATGGCTCTCTGATATGTTGCCTCAGCATTCTTCAACCCAAATGGCATTACCTTGTAGCAGAATGTTCCCCATATTGTAAAAAATGTGGTTTTCTCCATATCTTTCGATGCCATCTTAATCTGATTATATCCCGAGAATCCATCCATGAAAGAAAACAAGGAACTCTTCTCCATATTATCCACCAAAGTATCAATGTGAGGCAAAGGGAAATTATCTTTGGGACTAGCCTTGTTCAAATCTCGGTAATCGACGCACATACGCACTTTTCCATCCTTCTTTGGTACTGGAACAATGTTTGCCACCTATTTCAGATATTTTGCCACCTCTAAGAATCCAGCATCAAACTGCCTCTTCACCTCCTCTTTTACCTTCGCCTCATTCTTCTCAACTTTTGCTGAATTGGCTTGCACTCTGGCCTTAAAGGGAGCCTATGAACCAAAATGTCTGGATCCAAACTCGGCATGTCTTGGTATGATCATGCAAATACATCTACATATTCCCGGAGCAAGGCTATCAATTCACCCTTTATTGATGACGACATTGTAGTCCCGATTTTAACCTCTTTTATCTCCTCACTACTTCCCAAATTTAAGAATTCCAATTGTAGACACCTAATTTTGTCCGAACCACTAAAACATGTATGTTTTCTTCCTAAATTGATGTTTCAGAATGTAAAAAGACTTTTTTTTCATCCTGCAGTTGGTACTCTGGGACTTAGTCTAAGAAGGCGAGCATAAAAAGTCAAACTTGAAAAAGTCAACCTCATAAAGTTAACCTCGAAAAATCAACTACTGAAAAAGTCAACCCACATTCAAAATCAAGATTTGAAGTTCAATTGAAAAATGGCAAAAGAATTTTGATAATCCGAGGTCTACATTGAAAGATATGGAGTTCGAAAGTTGGGTTATGGAGATTCAGTGGAAAGAAATCCCTAATCCAGGAAATCTGGGGAAAAGTGCTTAAACGATCAAATTGGTTGAAATTGAAGGTTTCAAATGAAAGATAAGCACTGACTGTGGGTAATGCAGAAGCCATTGGAAAGAAAAACTGAAAAAAAAAAGTCAATCCGAAAGAAAATCGAGAATTAGGGTTTTTGGTATATTTTGGTGAAATTGGGAAGAATTACAGAAATGACCTGATTCCGTAAGACTAAAGCCCCTAATGGATGAGGAGTGATTAAAAAAGGATAGCCCAAGGCTCAGTTTAAAGAAAATCTAAAAATCGAACTTGTTTTGAGCAAAGCCTGGTTTCGAAGGTAAAAGGGCAAAATTGGAAAATTTGGAAAAATAGCAAATGAACTCCAAAAATTTTGAAAAATTGCAGATCTCATTCTTAAATCATTTCAAAGATATTGGCGAAAGAAAATCTTGATTAGGAGTTCGTTCGCAAAATGGCCAAATCCCGGGTCCCCTTTGTAGAAATTTAACAAGATAAATCTCGAAAAAATAGCAAATGAACTCCAAAAATTCTAAAAATTTGCAAATATCATTTTTAAATTATTTGGAAGAGATTGGAAAAAGAAAATCCAGATTCGGAGTTCGTTTGCAAAACGGCCAAATCCCGAGCCCCCTATGCAATAATTCAAACAAATAAATCCCGAAAAAATACCAGATGAGTTCCAAAAATTATGAAAACTTTCAGATCACACCTTTAAATTATTTGGAAGAGATTTGTGAAGATAAATCTGGATTTGGAGCTCGTTTAAAAAATGATAAAGTTTGGGAGCATAAAAGGGCAACTTTGGAAGAAAAAATCCAAATAAATAGTAAATGGGCTCGAACATTTTTGAAAACCTCCAGAATTCAATTTTTTATTATTTTGGAAGTATCGAAAAAATAAAAATTGAATTTGGAGTCCGTTTGCTATTTATTTATGATCGTGGGGCAAAAAGGTCATTTTACCCAAGAAACCAAAAAGGGATTTTCTTGCTTTTTAAAAAAATGAAGACTGGGCTGGAAGAAGAGGGGTCAGCCAGCCAAGGCCCACGGATGGGTAGATATTTTCTGATTTTTAATCAAAAGGCCAACAATAAAGAGGAATGTAGTTATTTTTTGATCAAGCCTTTGCAAATAAGCCACATGGACCAATGCATGAAGAGGGTGAGTGTCAACATAATGGCTTAAGATTCTTGAATAGATGTAATTGTGGATAGCTGATGACCTAATCTAAGGGTGATAATTTCATATTTTAAACATCTTGGATCAATAGCCTTTGGATGAAAATTAATTTGAATGAAAAATGAAAACATCCTAGCATTGGGGGGCATTCGGCCACTACAAGGGGAGCTCTCTCTCTTTTCATTTTCATCTATTCACTCTCTATTCTCTCTTGGTTTTGGCTGATTTTTCTCTCTATTGTTGAAAGGCAAAAAGAAAAGTTTAGAAAAGAAAAGAAAGTTAAAAGAGAAAAAGCTTGAAAGATAGCTTCTAGAGGTTGCCTTAAGCACCACACTCTTGCACTTTCTTTGATTTTCCATTCTTGATTTGCTGTTTTCATTTAATATTTGGTGAGTTTATTTTGATTTTTTTTTAAATAAGTGTTTTTAACAATCTTCTTTAAGTTCCTTCTTGATTCTTTCTTGTAAAAGGCTTTTGAAACTTTTTTTTCTTTTTTTGATGTGGCCGAATAGCCTAGTTTTTTGATAGTTGCTGTTTGCATTTTTTATTTCATGTTATTCTTGATATTTAACAAGTTTTGATGCTTTAAATCTTCTTCTACTACATAAATATGAAGCTTGTTTTAATTTGGTTGCTTGCTTGTTTCTATTTTTTAGTCTATTATCATGTTTATTTTACTTATCTTGCATTTTTGATTTTCTATTTTCAAAACATTTAAGTTTGTTTATGTTTTACATTTCGTTATCCATGTGTTAGTGAAAATGCTTATTGGTTTCATGCCTTTACTTTATATTTGCATGATTTGAGCATTATTCTTTAGCTATGCATGTTAGTATATCATGTGTTTGTGAAAATGCCATGCTCATTTTAAGCATGAGACCATTCGGCCACCTTATGTTGTATGCTTTGTGTGTGCATTTTTGTTATGTTAGTTGATAGGTTTGCATTTTCATGATATTTGGTTGAGTATTTTGTTTAAGCATGCCATATGTTTGTGTTATTGCCATGCATTTTTTAGGTTTAGGATTGGTTTGCTTCGCCATGCATATTCATGCATTTTAGACCTAGGTTGAATTAAATGCCATGCAAATTGATTATTCTACCTTTGTGATTTTTTTACTTAGCCATTTTTTTGCCTAACTTTTCAAAAGTGTTAGCTACTGTTTGTGAGTCTTTTAGAGAGTCTCTAATGTTTTTAATTTGATTTTTAAATGATTTTATCAAAGGCAAAAGAATGTGTTTTGGCAAAATAGTTTTTTCACCTAGTACTCGTACTTTCTCGATTTTTTTGGGAAGTCATATTTAATCGAAAAATTAAGCCGATTTTTTCCCATGTATTTTTACGTGTCCTGAGTCTCCAGTATTTCTTTTACATTTTTTTGAATTTTTAAAAATAGGGTAAAAAGTCATGCTTTAAAACTGGACACTGGAGGCAGAATTGAATTTGAAGGAAAATCAGTTTTCTGTTTTGGTTAAGTTACTTAGAGGGGGCTGATTAGGAAGTTTAGCTACTGACTTAGGGTATTTTATAAGCCTTTTTAAACTCTAAAAATGATTTTTTAAATCTCGGGTTAAGGGTGGTCAAGTCCGGGATTTTAAACTTAGGAAATTAGAGCCATTTAAAAGGGGTTTAGCTAGGTTTTTATTTTTAATCTAAGCTTTTCAAACAATCACAAGGTATTTTGGGTTTTAGAATATTTAATTTGATATATTTTCCTACAATAGCCGGATATCTTTTTAGATATATGGATTTCCTTAATTAAAGGAAAAATATACATTCTCATGCATTGCATTTTTCATATTCATGCATATTATATAATATGTAACTTTTGTTATGTTTAATTTTCATGATGGTGTTATTATCTTTGATTTAAATTTTTGATATTATATTATTTTTTATATGGTTTTGAATAATTCATGATATCCTATGCTTTTTATTTAGTTATTTTTGTCTTATTATTTAGCATATACTATGTTCATGCATTATTATTTTTATTTTTATTTCCATGCATATTATATGATAGCATTATTTTATGTTTCATGTCATTTAGATTATATGCCATATCATTTATATTTGCCATGTCATTTAAATTATTTCATTTCATATAGAATATATTATGTTACCTAGGTCATTTCATTTCATGTAGAATATATTATGTTACCTAGGTCATTTCATTTCATTTAGAATATATTATGTCACTTAGGATATTTTATTTCATTTAGAATATATCATATAACTTAGGATATTTCATTTCATTTAGAATATGCTAAGACATTTAAATTATGTCATACCATTTAGGTTGCATTATATTATTTAGACTTTTCTATGTCATTTTATTTATGTCATACATATTCATATTTATATTTTTTTAAATATTTTGAAAAAGGTAATGATTTTCAATAAAATAAAGATGTTCCCGAGTTAAAATAATTCATGAGTTCTCTGCTGGGTTTGCTGGGGAGGATATCATCAATTATCATTAATAACAGAATATCTTCTTTAAAATAAGAATGATTGGGAAAATTTTCCAAACTAATAAAAATTTATATATTTTGCCACGTTTGTTGGGAATATAAGAAAATTTTGAATTTATAAATTCCGGATCATTTTCAATTAAAAATGAAATTATTTTTCTTTAAATTGAGAATTAACTTGAAATATTAAATTAAAAATCAACTTTTTACCGAGACTTGAGTTATTACACGGTTAATAAGGTACCGTTTTATACGGGCGTTGTGGGGGGCTAATCCTTCCCTACACGTAACCGAGTCCCGAACCCGCTTCTTTGATTTCTCTGGTTTAAAACGCAGACTTGAAATTGGTTTTAAAAAAAATATTTTAATTAATTTTAAAATGTTTTATAAAATCGGTTTTAATAGGTGGCCGATCACACCTAGCTAAAAAAGATTGGTGGCGACTCCATGTCTTTTTCAAGGTCATTTTCAAAACCTTCATTTTTTTCAAGAGGAATTAAGTCGACTTTTCCTCTGTTTTTTTAATGTCACGCTTAACAAATAATAAATTCTTGCGATGAGACTTGTTATTTTTTAGGTTGCGACAGCTTGGCGACTCCGCTGGGGACATATTAGAGAGTCAGGCCTAAAATTAGTCGTGTGTTATCAAAGTCTCGGTTTTGTTGGTTTAATTGGTATTTAATTTTAATTCCCACATTTAAAAAAAATAAGGGTAATTTCTAAAATAATAAAATGTTTTAAATATGTCCATATTCATGTGTATACATATTATAATTATTCTCTGGTTATTTTGGTGCATATATTCATTTATTGATTAATTGTTGGTTTATGTTGTTTAATCTTGTTGGGGCATTTAGAATAAGGGATGTAGAATAGGGGGTGAAAGGTTTGTTATTTCTCCTCACACACTACACGTGCATTTGCATATCATGAATCCTATACCTGGTTCAATCCTTTTAGATGGGAGCAAAGTAAGTAAGCCTTCGTGATTAACAATCTGCATGGGCTAGTGAAACACTTCCGGAGTACTAAATTACCTAAGCCTTCGTGATTAACAATCTGCATGGGCTATGGAAATAGACTCTAATGAATTGAACCCTCTTTTATCGGGGTGCCTTACTAGCCTTCACCAGCGACAGTGAGGAACAATTCTAGGCTTTTAGAACTAATTCACCTTCATATAGTAAACCTAGGCGAAGCTATGCCGGATTTCCAATTAGATATCCCGAAGTTAAGAACACATGGAGGAATATTTCCAATCCTTTTACCTTCTATTATACTTTTCGAATGAGTTTATTTTTGAAAATAGGACAACGACGAACGTACATCACAATGCCTGTAATAAGTGTTGGTGTGTCATCCCAGGGGTGTTATAATGCCAAAATTTTGTTGGCATCCTCAGGGATAATTATTGTTTTGAATTATATGTTTTTTTTGTATTATTTGAATTTATTCCCGTTACTAATTCATTTTCTTTTTGTTGTTGTGTTTTTTGTTTCCTTTTTTGCATTCTTGTCATCATTTTTGTACATGGAAGGTTATTGGTCTCGGGATAATATTCAACCAAAAGGGCTTCCATGGAGGGTCAAAATGTCTCAGTGGTCGAGAAGCATTTAGAGGTTAGGAAACAGTCCGAGAAAGGTCAGCAGGATAATGGGAATTGTTTGAAAATGGGATATGTGTCAGTATTGCTAGCCGAGGTTGATCTTACTATCAAGCAAAATGATCTCCGGTAATTGATGGATATATGGAATCAATGGAACATATCAGAAAAAGAAGCCTTCACTCAGACTTATAGGGACATAGCACTGTTAGTTCAGGTTAAGGTTAGTGATGAGGTGATCCGGGCTGTGGTGCAATTATGGAATCCCGTTTATCGGTGTTTTACCTTCAACTGAGAGGATATGACTCCAACCATAGAGGAATATTTGACCTTGCTGCATATTGAGAATGTTATTCCCGACTGTATTTATTTAAAGGATACAAAGACGCCAGGTTTCAAGAAAAAGGTGTCTAAGATTCTGGGAGTGGAAAAAGATTGGGTCGAAAGCCATGTTGTTCGAAAAGGGGTAAGCTACTGTATATCATAAGATATTTTACGGACCTTAATCCATAGCCATTCAAGTAAGGAGACAGTTAGGAATATTTTTTCTTTGGCTATCTATGGTTTAGTTATCTTCCTAAAGGCATTACGGTATGTGAATGTGGCGATATTTGATATTTTTGAGAGGCTTGAGCAGAGGATAAACCCAGCCCCGGCAATTATAGCAGAAATAATCCGATCCCTGAATTTCTGTAGACGGGAAGGAAATGGGCATTTTATAGGTTGTATACAGCTCCTTTACATATGGGTTCAGAGCCATTTTTGTAAACAGGAGAATTTCCCTCTTCGCTCGTATTGGAAGTCTTTTGCACTAATTGGTGAATTTATTAGGAGAGATTGGCTTGAAAATAGGACTAGGGATGGCAATGGAGCGGGGCGGGGGCGGATTTTGCAGTATCCGCCCCCGCCCCGCCATTGTACTGCTCCGCGCCCCGCCCCGCCCCGCTCCGCCATGGATGTTGAAATTTCAATACCACTACCACCTCCATGGATGTCGGTTACATCCATAACCGCCCCGCCCCGCTCCGCCCCATTTGATATTTATTAATTATTTTTATTTTTTTCAAATAATAAAGCATTTTAAAAATAAATTAAATATAAACATAAAAATAATAAGTTTAATTATATTATTTTATTATTCATTTAAAAGCTAAATATGTAAGGGTAAAATTGTAATTTCACTATTCGGGGCGGGGCGGTGCGGAGCAGGCAATTACCACAACTGCTCCATCCCCGCCTTTCAGACAAAAAAAACCGCCCCGCCTCGCCCCGCCTCCATTGTTCAAAAAAAAAAAACCTCTCCATTCGGATCGGATCGGTTCGAAATCCATCGGTCGGATCAGGTTTTGCCATCCCTAAATAGGACTAAGGAACAATGGATCAACATATTCCGGAATATCAGGGCTGAGATGATAATTTGGAGAGCTCCATGGATAGCCTCTATGTCGACATTGTACAAGTGCGGAGATAAAGCTTCAATTCCATTATTGGGAATATGGGGAGGAGTGAGCTATACACCACTACTGGTACTAAGACAATCGAAATCCCGTTAGTTTACTCCTATGGCCCATGATCTTAGTAATTTGGAATTTGCTTATGGAGAAGATGGATACTCGAGAAAGGTAAGTGAGATTGTAGTAGTATGGAAGGAAACTCATCGGGTGGAGGTAGCTAGATATGCCGACATCGTCACACCTGATTACCTGACATGGAGGGAATTGAGGGTTAATGATAGGTTGTTGACATCAGATGGGGAAGAAGTTCAGCTCTTGAGTTCGCCACTTAAGGAAGCGCCATCAGAGTTAGAAATTGCAAGGGTCGAATTCGAAAAACAAAAGGCCCAAATGAGCAAGGAAATTGCTCGATTGCAAGAAGAGCTTGAGGATATGAAAAATAGGGAATCAGCTCGAGAAAGAGAAAAGGAAAAGATCAAGAGAGAAAGGGACATTGCTAAAAGCAATCTTCAGGAATTACACTTGGAGAACAAGAGGTACCGCTTCGAGCTCAAATTCGAGGGGACTCCCAAGACTTCCAGGGTATGGGAGCAAGAACTCAAAAACCTCAAGAAGGAGAAGAACTATTGGACAGAGAGAGCAAAGCATGAGGAAGCCCGAGCCAATCAACTGGAGAAACAAGCTAAGGAAAGCTTACATGGTGATGCTTCTGTTGACATCTCAAAGGGCCGTGAACAAGTAGGGGTCAGATTGAAGAGCAAGGCAATCAAAAGAGAACAGTGAAAAAGGTCCAAGATCCGAGGGAGTTACTAAAGGACCGATGTTTTGTAATAGCATTTTTAAATTAGGATAGACAGATTATCAGATTGTCTTAAGCAGTGATCTTTTTTCTTTCATGTATTTAGTTCTAGGAAATGAATGAAAGACCCTTTGGATGGAATTATCCCGGGGCCAATACTTTTAAATGCATTCATCATTCATTTGTTCTTTCCTTTATATATTTTGTTTTTTCATTCATTTATATTTATAATCATTCATTTATTCTTTATAAATTGTTCATACACTTAGTCATTTATTTATTTCTCTATTCATTTATTCTTTATAATTAGTCATTCATGTTCATACACTTAGTCATTTACTTATTTGTTCACTCATTAACATTTAGTCATTTATTCATTCATTCATTTTTATAAAAAAAAATGTGTCAATAATTTCTAATCCATGGTTTTTAAAACTAAACGTACAATTGGTCGCACTCAGAAAGAATCAGACTTTTGACACCCCTACAATACTTGATCTCAAGAAAGAGCTATGGAGAATGATCAGCTTGCTAGAATTGAAAGGATGGAAAGAATTCAAAAAGAAATGCAAGAACAGTTGGCTAAGTCTCAAAAGGAGTCACGGGAACAAATGACCAAACTCATGGAGATGATGAGTACCATGATGAGGCAGAAGTGGCCAGGAGAAAATTCAGTTACAGGAATGGGGGCGTAAACCAGGAAGACCGACCAGAGGTGATACAGAAGAATGGCCAGACATTCTAGCTTGTGGGAAATGAACTTTCGACTCGGGCAGCATCCTATATTTGCATCCTACCAGCGGGTGAAACATAGAATTTTGGTCCTAAAAGGGGTAAAATTGGGGTTGACCCAATCGATGTGGACCTTCCGGACTTTGAGGAATTAGCCGAAAAGGAAAGGGCAAAGATGACTAAATTGAAGAGGGTTGAAACTGAAGAATCCCAGAAAAAATATCAACTGCTAGAGGAAAAATTGAGGGCAGTTGAAGGGGCGGAGCTATTTGGCAGTCTGGATGCCAAAGAAATGAGTTTAGTGCATGGTCTGGTGATTCCTCCAAAGTTCAAAGTACCAGACTTTGAAAAATATAACGGAACTACCAACCCATCAGCGCATCTGACCTTGTATTGCCAGAAGATGACCGGACATGATGAAGACGAAAAATTGCTCATCCATTATTTTCAAGATAGCTTGATAGGGTTCGCAACTCGGTGGTATAACCAGCTTACTCGTATTAAGATTCGTTCCTGGATGGATCTAGCTAAAGCTTTCATGGAACAATACAAGCATGTGACAGACATGGTGCCTGACCGTCTAACTCTCCAAAACATGGAAAAGAAAGCTACTGAAAGCTTAAAAAAAATTCTCAGAGATGGAGAGACCTGGCTACAGAAGTGCAACCCCCTTTAACCAACAAGGAAACTACAGTGCTTTTCATCAATACTCTGAAAGCACCGTATTATGATAAAGTGGTGGGAAGTTCCACCAAGGACTTTGCAGATGTGGTGATATCTAGGGAGATGATAGAGTCTGCTATTAAGAATGGGAAAATGGAAAGGGGTGAGTCTGCTACTCAAAGAGAGTTTTTCCTGCAAAGAAGAAGGAGGAGACACATGCAGTCAGTTTCAATCGATACCCCTATAGACCTTCTACACCATACACACCTCCCAACCCTTATACTCCTACTACATCTTATGCACCTCCGACACCTTACACACCTTACCCGGGGTATAATCCTTACTACCCTAATGTGAACCACCTTACCCAAAATCCATTTCCTTATACCAATATACCACAACAGCCATTTCCAAATAGTATATCCCCACAGATAACCCTTCATCGAAACACTTTCCCAAACACTCAAGGTCCCGCACGCAATGACTATCGTTCACCAAGGAACGATCAAAAACCCCAGTTTGATCACATTCCTACCACCTTTGGTGAGCTATATCCTAAACTACTACAAGGACAACTTGTCGCGCCTTTATATCTTAAACCTTTGACCCTACCATACCCAAGGTGGTACAATGCAAATACCAAATGCGCATATCATGCAGGAATTCATGGGCATTCAACGGAGGATTGCATTGCCTTAAAAAAAAGTCCAAAGTTTAATCAATACCGGAGTTGTGAAGTTAGGGTCAAAGAATAGGCCGAATGTAGCAGGAAACCCATTGCCCGATCATGTTGAGAATAGGGTAAATGCAGTATTGACAGGGGAAGTCAGAAGGTTAAAAAAGGATGCCAGGGAAGTCAAGACTCCGATGTTAACAGTATGGGTCGAGATGGTTAAGGTAAGAATGGTGGGGGATGCAAACAGTTTAAAAATGGTTGCAAAGAGGATGCAGAATTGGTGCCCGTTCCATAAATGTTCAGGTTATATCATACAGGACTGCGGGGACTTTCTAGCTAAAGTCCAAAAGATTATGGATAATGGAGAAGCCCAATTTTATGAGGAGACAAAGGAAGAAGTAGATGTTATTGAGAATGCAACTGGCTATAGAACAGGAAGACCTTTGATCATCTATTATGATGAACCAGAGAAGACTACTATGGTTGTTGAGGAAATTGCGCCTAAGCTCATCTTAGATTTGCCTTCTTCTTTTTCATACAAGGAAAACAAACTACACCATGGAAATATGACGGCAGCATGGTTATGCCCGGGTCTTCAAGTTAGCAAGATATTATAGGTGTGGGGCACTTAACATGGAGTGGAAGGTGTTATGCCCCTGAGGTTGTTGAACAGGGATCAACAAGAAATGATAGAGGACTAGACAAAGGGAAGAAAGCAGTTGAACCAATCCATATTGAGATAGATTTGTCAAAAGAAACAGAGAGGGGATCAGCCCCGATAAATAGGATAAAAGAGCCGATAAACGAGAAAAAAGCCTGCGAGTTTTTAAAGTTCATAAAACATAGTGAGTATAGTGTGGTTGAGCAATTGCAGCGTCAGCCAGTAAGAATCTCAATCTTATCTTTTCTATTAAACTCAGAGCCACACAGAAATGCCCTATTAAGAGTGTTGAATCAGGCATACGTGGCTAACAACATATCGGTAGAAAAGTTAGACAGGCTGGCGGGAAACATTGTGGCAGACGACCATATATTTTTCAGTTATGATGAAATACCACTGAATGGTATTTGGGTCCACAAAAGCTCTTCACATAACAACCACCTGCAAGGGGCATATACTACCAAGGGTGCTTTTGGATAATGGTTCTTCATTAAATATAATGCCCTTGGCAACCCTGTCTAAGTTGCCAGATGATATGTCTTATATGTTACCAAGTTGCACAGTAGTCAGGGCTTTCGATGGTACCAAGAGAGAGGTAATGAGAACTATTGAGGTTCCTCTGGAGATAGGACCATGCACCTATACAGTGAACTTCCAGGTTATGGATATTAATCCATCCTATAATTGCTTGTTGGGAAGGCCGTGGATACATTCAGCAGGGGCTGTACCCTCGTCTCTCCACCAAAAGCTAAAATTTGTGATGGAGGGCCGTTTGGCCACTGTATCAAGAGAAAAAGACATAATAGCCTCCGCATCTACTGAATCTCCTTATGTTGAACCCAATGAAGATGCCATAGAATGTTCTTTTCGGTCTTTGGAATTCGTAAATGTGGTTTTCATCGCTGAAGGATGAAAAATTCCAAAGCCAAGGTTGTCCAAGAACACAAAGCTGGGAGTAAGAACCACATTGGAAAAAGGCTGCAGGGCTGGAAAAGGTCTTGGGAAATATCTTCAAGGGATGGCCCGAGCAATGAAAGCAGTGGGAAAGAAAGACCGATTTGGCTTAGGGTATCTTTCGAAGGCCTATGAGATGAGGAAACAAATTGAAAGGAATCGACAAAGAAGGATGGCCCATCTCGTGGGTATGGATATTGAATAGGAATCCATGACTTTCCCACCAATCCTACACAACTTCCGCTTTGCTGGTTTTTTATTCTGAGAAAAGAATTCAGAGGATGTACTCATAATGATCAAGCAAGCTTTTGAAAAATTCCATATGGATTAAAGGGGGCAGATTCAGTGTTTGATGATTTGCATGACCGGGAAAGAAGAGATGGAAAGTGACAGTGCGAACTGGATGGTGCGACCTTGTCCACCAGGATATAGACTAACCAATTGGAGTACGATTGAGTTTCCTATAGTTTTTAAGTCTATTCCAACGTAATACTTTAAAAAATAATCTTAATTATCTTTACCAAGAGATATTAAGAGTTTTTCTGTAATGGGCTTTTTGTTTAAACATTTTCATTTAATAAATAACAAGCACAATGCATTTTCTTCATATTGATGTGTCCATATTCTTTCATTTTTGTTATTTATTTTGTTTTCATTATATATATTTTCCTATATTGTTTCTTCTCCTCCTATTTACAGGTGTACGGATGCGGAATATGAGGATCTTCCTATCAGTAATTTTGAAAATGATTTTGAAAGACCCATTTGCACGGGTGATTTTGAGGCTAACGAAGATACTGAGGATTATGGTCTACCTCCGGATCTATTAAGGAAAATAGAACAAGAGGAGAAACAAGTACTTCCTCATAAGGAATTATTGGAAATGATAAATCGGGGAGATGGTGAAGAGATAAAGGAAGTCAAAATCGGGACTTCATTGTCATCATCAATAAAGGGTGAATTGATAGCCTTGCTCCAGGAATATGTAGATGTATTTGCATGGTCTTACCAAGACATGCCAGGGTTGGATCCGGATATTGTGGTTCATAAGCTCCCTTTAAGGCCAAAATGCAAGCCAATTTAGTAAAAGTTGAGAAGAATGAGGCCAGACATGCTGTTAAAGATAAAAGAGGAAGTGAAGAAGCAATTTGATGCTGGGTTCTTAGAGGTGGCAAAATATCCAGAATGGGTGGCGAACATTATTCCAGTACCAAAGAAGGATGGCAATATGCGAATGTACGTTGATTACAGAAATTTGAACAAAGCCAGCCCTAAAGATAATTTCCTTTTGCCCCATATCAATACTCTGGTGGATAATACGATGAAAAGTTCTTTATTTTCATTCATGGATGGATTCTCAGGATATAATCAGATTAAGATGGCACCGGAAGATATAGAGAAAACCACATTTTTTACAATGTAGGGAACCTTCTGCTACAAGGTAATGCCATTTGGATTAAAGAATGCTGGGGCAACATATCAGAGAGCCATGGTGACTTTGTTTCATGATATGATGCATAAGGGAATTGAGGTCTATGTTGATGATATGATCGCAAAGTCACAAGGAGAAGAGAAGCATATTGCGAATCTTAAGAAGCTCTTCGAACGACTAGGAAAGTTTAGACTCAAGCTAAATCCGGAAAAATGCACTTTTGGAGTCACCTCGGGAAAATTGTTGGGTTTTGTCGTCAGCAAAAAAAGAATTGAGATTGACCTGAATAAAGTGAAGGCCATTCAGAATTTGCCACCACCTCGTACTCAAAAGGAAGTAAGAGGTTGTCTGGGGAGATTGAATTACATTGCTCGGTTTATTTCTCAATTAACCGACAAATATGATCCAATATTTAAGTTATTTCGGATACGTGATCCAGGAGAATAGGATGAAGGTTGTTAGATTGCATTTGAAAAGGTTAAACATTATCTATCCAATCCACCAGTATTAATGCCACCTGTTCCGAAAAAACCAATGATACTGTATTTATCAGTATTTGAGAGATCCATGAGTTGTGTTCTGGGGCAGCTTGATGAGACTGGAAAGAAAGAACAGGCGGTTTACTACCTCAGCAAGAAGTTCATAGATTATGAGTTGAAATATTCGTCTATAGAAAAGTTGTGCTGTGGCTTAGCTTGGACTGCTCGAAGACTCAAATAGTACATGTTGTACCACACAACGTGGTTGATTGCCAAGCTAGATCCAATCAAGTACATGTTGGAAGCATCTTCTTTGTTAGGGAGGACGGCAAGATGGCAGGTTTTATTGTCAGAGTACGACATTGCATATGTAAGTCAAAAAGCTATCAAGGGCAGTGAAGTGGCTGAATTCTTAGCAAGTCGGGTAGTGGAAGATTATGAGTCGTTGAGCTTTGACTTCTCGGATGAAGATTTGACGTATGTTTCACAAGAAAATGAGATTCCCCTGAAGAAGAAAGTGTGGAAAAAATGTATTTTGATGGCGCATCTAATGCCATGGGGCATGGAATCGGTGCAGTCCTCATATCCCCATAAGAAGATTATTATCCTTTCACTGCTAGATTGGATTTTGATTGTACAAACAATATTGCCGAGTATGAAGCGTGTACTATGGGCCTTCGTGCTACTGTGGACAGAAAGATCAAAGTATTGGAAGTTTTCGGTGACTCAGCCCTAGTGATATACCACCTACGAGGAGAATGGTAAACTTGAGATACAAAGCTAATCTGATACTGAGAACTCATACTGAGTTTATTGGAGAAATTTGAAGAAGTGAATTTCAATTACTTCCCTCGATAAGAAAACCAAATAGCAGATGCTCTGGCTACTTTGTCTTCAATGTTTAAAGTGAATGGAGGGGCTGAAGTTGTGCCAATAAAGATAAGTATATATGAGTCTCCTGCCCACTTTCTGAGAATTGAAGAAGAAGCAAATGGCCTCCCTTGGTATAACAACATCTTGTAATACATCAAGAGTCAACAGTATCCAGAACAAGCAACAGAAAATGACAAGAGGACTCTGAGAAGGCTAGCAATGGGTTTTGTTCTAGACAATGAGATTCTCTACAAGAAAGGAAAAGACCAAGTCTTGTTGAGATGTGTCGGATCTGCCGAAGCTCGGAGAATTATAGAAGAGGTCCATGAAGGAAATGTGGCACTAATGCTAATGGTCACATGCTTGCTAAGCAGATTATGAGGGCAAGGTATTATTGGTTGACAATGGAAGGAGATTGTATCAGTTATTCCCGGAAGTGCCATAAATGCCACATATATGCAGATAAGATTCATGTGCCGCCATCGCCATTACATGTCATGACTGCACTATGGCCTTTTTCAATGTGGGGAATGGATATGATCGGGCCTATTACTCCGAAAGCTTCAAATGGACATCGTTTCATCTTGATGGCCATAGATTATTTCACAAAGTGGGTAAAAGCTGCTTCCTTTGTGAATGTAACAAAGTTGATGGTTTGCAGATTTGTTAAAAAGGAAATCATATGCTGTTATGGATTGCCAGCAAGAATTATTTTGGATAATGCTCTCAATTTGAACAATAAGATGATGAGAGAAGTGTGTACTCAGTTCAAAATCACACATCATAATTCAGCACCTTACCGTCCGAAGATGAATGGGGCAGTAGAAGCAGCCAATAAGAACATCAAGAAGATTGTTGAGAAGATGACCAATGTGTACAAGGATTAGTATGAGATATTTCCTTTTGCTCTTCATGCATATCGTATTTTGGTCCACACATCTACAGGGGCAACACCGTTTTCTTTGGTATACGGGATGGAAGCAGTGCTACCTATTGAAGTTGAGATCCCTTCACTCCGGGTTTTGATGGAAGTTGGCCTAGAAGAAGCATAATGGGTTAGAGCTCGTTATGAACAGCTTAATCTCATCGAGGAAAAAAGATTGAAAGCAATTTGTCACAGGCAGTTGTATCAAAAAAGGATGATTCGAGCCCACAACAAGAAGGTTCGTCCCAGATAGTTTCGAGAAGGGGAGTTAGTACTAAGAAAAATTCTCCCTATAGTGAAAGACCCGAGAGGAAAATGGGCTCCGAATTGGAAAGGACCCTATGTGGTAAAAAGAGCTTTTTCTGGAGGGGCATTGATTTTAACTAGAATGGACGGGGAGGATTTCTGAAATCCCGTGAATGCTGATGAACTGAAGAAGTATTATGCTTGGAAAAAAATGTGATGTTGTGTACATGGAAATTCGAATGATTCCAAGTGTAAAAATGGAAGTCTATATATCTATTTCCCCTGTGGATTGCTTTTTAATGAGAATATTCATGCTTGATATGATGAACGGATATCTTTCATATTTCTTTCACTAGGAAGAAATTATCATTAGTCACCCCTTTGAGCCTTAGAAATTATTTCTTTCTTTAAACCTTGATCAAGGATCACCCTTTACACTGGAGAGCAAATGCGAGGAATAATAAAAAATTACAGCAAAAAGAAAGCCATTGAAAAATGTGGCAAATGAAAGCCAACAAAGCAAAAAAGAAGAAAAAGAAAGTCCAAAAAAAGGACAAATGTTTCAAGAATGAGTTCTCCTCAGGAAATGATCCTTCATTCAATCACCCTTAAACACATTTTGGGCCTATTTTATCCTTTCTTTCTGAACCCTAACCTTGGCCTACATTACGTGCTTTAGAAAGTCCATTTTGATCAAGCATGGATATTTAATTTGAAAGGTTATTCTCAGAATTCATCCCATCTTTTGAATCGATATTTTTACCTTGGAAGCATTTAGAATTCTCAGATGCACGGTAGAATACCAAAAAAAGAAAAAAAAAATGTAAAAGGAGAGGTTTAAGCCAAAAACCCGCAAAGGGCGACTTAATACCGAATGGAGGACACTTGAGTTGAAAACCCGCAAAGGGCGGCTCAGGTACTGATTAAAGTTTGAACCAATGCTCTGTGTAAAGGGGGAGAAACTATCTGAGAATCAGAGGAAAGGGGAGCAACTCAGTATGACGTAACTACGAAATCCGAGATGTTACCCAAGTAAATTGCTCGTTGAAGAGAAATTTCAGATGGTTTGAAAAAGGAGGGGTCCAGGATATTCCGCATCCGTGGCATCTACAACCTATAACATTACATTTGTTTCTTATATCCTTGATATTTCACTTTTACAATTTTTTTTTTTTTTTAAAAAAATTGTTGCAATAAATTCTTGTTATCCTTTTCATGACATTTTTGCTTGATTCATATTTTCTTTCATACATTTTTTAGATGCATCATGATTGTTGTAGACACCTAATTTTGTCCGGACCACTAAAACAGGTATGTTTTCTTCCTAAATTGATGTTTCAGAATGTAAAAAGACTTTTTTCATCCTGCAGGTGGAACTCCGAGACTTAGTTTAAGAGGGCGAGCATAAATAGTCAAACTTGAAAAAAGTCAACCCTAAAAAGTCAACTACTGAAAAAGTCAACCCACTTTCAAAATCAAGATTTGAAGTTCAATTGAAAAATGGCGAAAGAATTTTGATAATCCGAGGTCTACATCGAAAGATATGGAGTTCGGAAGTTGGGTTATGGAGATTCAGTAGAAAGGAAACCCTAATCCGAGAAATTTGGGGAAAATTGCTTAAACGATCGAATTGGTCAAAATTGAAGGTTCCAAATGAAAGATAAGCACTGACTACGGGTAATAGAAAAGCCACTTGAAAAAAAACTGAAAGAAAAGTCAATCCGGGAGAAAATCGAGAATTAGGGTTTTTGATGGATTTCGGTGAAATTGGGAAGAATTACAGAAAAGGCCCAACTTGGTAAGAACAAAGCCTATAATGGATGAGGAATGATTAAAAAGGGATAGCCCAAGGCTCAATTTGAAGAAAATCAGAAAATCGGACTTGTTTTGGGCAAAACCGGGTTTCAAAGGCAAAAGGGCAAAATTGGAAAATTTGGGAAAAATAGCAAATGAACTCCAAAAATTCTGAAAAATTGCAAATATCATTCTTAAATCATTTGGAAGAGATTGGCGAAATAAAATCTTGATTCGGAGTTCGTTTGCAAAACGGCCAAATCCTGGGTCTCCTATGTAGAAATTCAAGAAGATAAATCCCGAAAAAATAGCAAATGAATTCCAAAAATTCTGAAAATTTGCAAATCTCATTTTTAAATTATTTGGAAGAGATTGGAAAAATAAAATCTTGATTTAGAGTTCGTTTTCAAAATGGCCAAATCCCGAGCCCCTATGTAGTAATTCAAGTAGATAAATCCCGAAAAAATACCAAACGAGTTCCAAAAATTATGAAAAATTTCAGATCACACTTTTAAATTATTTGGAATATATTGGTGAAGAAAAATATTGATTTGGAGCTCGTTTAAAAAATGGTAAAATGTGGGGGCATAAAAGGGCATTTTTGGAAGACAAAATCCAAATAAATAGCAAACGGACTCGGAAAATTTTAAAAACTTCCAGAATTCAATATTTTATTATTTTAAAAGTATTAAAAAAATAAAATTTGAATTTGGAGTCCGTTTACCATTTATTTGCATCCGGGGGGCAAAATGGTCATTTTACCCAAGCAACCGAAAAGGGCTTTTCTTGCCTTTCAAAAAAATTAGACTTGGGCTGGAAAAGGGAGTGCTGGCCAGTCAAGGCCCAAAGGAGGGAAGAAGCTTCTGATTTTTCAATCAAAAGGCCAAGAATTGAGAGTTGGTTAGTGATTTTTTTGATCAAGCCATTGCAAATAAGCCACATGGGCCAATGCATAAAGAGGGAGAGTGTCAACATTATTCTTGAACAGCTGTAATTATGGACAGCTGATGGCCTAATCTAAGGGTGATAATTTCATGATTTTTCACCTTGAATCACTAGCCTTTGGATGGAAATTGGTTGGAGTAAAAATGACAACATCCTAGGCATGAGAGAGGGGTGGTTCGGCCAGCACTAAAGGGAGAGGCAGATTTTCATTTCAGCTCACTTGATTTTTTCATATTTCTCTTGGTTTTTGCTTAGTTTTCTCTCCTTGGTTGAAAGCAAAAAAGAAAAGTTTTTAAAATAAAAAAAGTTTGAAGAGAAAAAGCTTGGAAGATAGCTTCTTGAGGTTGCTTTTAGCACCAACTCTTGCACTTTCTTAATTTTCCATTCTTGATTTTGCTATTTTGATTATTATTTTGGTGAGTTTTCTTTTGATTTTCCTTTTAAATAAAGTGTTTTTTAATGTTCTTTTGAAGTTCTTTCTTCATCTTTTTCTTAAACAAGTTTTTACAATTTTTCTTCTTATTTTTCTTACTATGGCCGAATGGCCTATATTTGTTTTTAATTATTGTTGCTATTTTGGCTTTGATTTGTCATGTTATTTTCTTTAGTCTTGATGCTTTAAGTATTCTTCTACTTCATATACTTGAAGCTTGTTTTAATTTGGTTGCTTGTTTGTTGTCATTTATGAGTTTATTATCATGTTCTTACATTTTTAATTTTTTGTTTTCATAATGTTTCAATTTGTTGATGTTTTATATTTAGTATATCAAGTGTTTGTGAAATTACCATGCTTGTTGAAGCTTGAGGCCATTCGGCCACTTCATGTGTTTTACATTGTGTGTGCATTTTTGCTATGTTAGTTGATAGGTTTGCATTTGCATGACATTTGGTTGAGTATTTAGTTTAAGTATACCAAGTGTTTGGGAAAATGCCATGCTTGTTAGAGCTTGAGGCCATTTGGCCACTTCATGTGTTTTACATTGTGTGTGCATTTTTTCTATGTTAGTTGATAGGTTTGCATTTGTATGACATTTGATTGAGTATTTAGTTTAAGTATATCAAGTGTTTGTGAAAATGCCATGCTTGTTGGAGCTTGAGGCCATTCGGCCATTTCATGTTATTTTGCATTGTATGTGCATTTTTGTTATGTTAGATGATAGATTGGCATTTTCATGACATTTGGTTGAGTTTTTGGTTTAAGCATGTCTTGTGTTTGTGTTATTGCCATGCATATTTTAGTTGCTAGGTTTGGTTTATTTTGCCATGCATGACCATGCATTTTAGACCTAGGTTGCATTAAATGCCATGCAAGTTCATTTAGGTCTAGGTCACTATATTGATGCCATGCATTTTTTCATGACATTTAGGTTTAAAACCATGCATTTCATGCATCATATTTGCTGTATTTTTTCACGCATTTCATGTCCATGCCACTTGACTAATGACTTAGGCCAATTAATGGTCCAAAGTCATGCTCTCTTGAGTATACTTGTGGAAAATTAAAGAGTTGTCGAATTGATTATTCTACCTTTGTGATTTTTCTTACTGCCATTTTTTGCCTAACTTTTCAAAAGTCCTAGCTATTGTTTGTGAGTTATTTTGTGAGTCTTAAATATTTTTACTTTGATATTTAAGTGATTTTATCAAAGGCAAAAAAAAAATGTGGTTTGGCAAAACAGTTTTTTTCACCCAATACTCGTACTTTCCCGATTTTTCTAGGCATTCATCTTTAATCAGAAAATTAAGATGTTTTTTTCCCGTGTAGTTTTACATGTTCTGAGTCTCCAGTATATTTTTAGATTTTTTAGAATTTTTAAAAATAGGATAAAAAATCGTGACTGAAAACTGGACAATAGAGTCAGAATTGAATTTGAAGGAAAATCATTTTTCTGTTTTGGTTAAGTTACTTAGAGGGGGCTGATTAGGAAGTTTAGCTACTGACTTAGGGTAGTTTCTAAGCCTTTTCAAACTCTAAAAATGATTTTTTAAGTCTCGGGTTAAGGGTGGTCAAGTCCGGGATTTTAAACTTAGGAAATTAGAGTCGTTTAAAAAGGGGTTTAGCTAAGTTTTTTATTCTTAATCTAAGCTTTTCAAAATTGTTTTCAAGCAATCACAAAGTATTTTGGTTTTAGAATATTTAATTTGATATATTTTCCTAAGGTAGCTGGATATCTTTTTAGATATACGGATTTCCTTAATTAAAGGAAAAAATACATTTTCATGCATTGCATTTTTCATATTCATGCATTTTATATAATATGTGATTTTTGATACGATAATTTCTATGATATTGTTATGATTTTGAGTTATGTTATATTATTTATTATATGATTTGGAATATTTTATGATATCCTATGCTTTTTTTTAGTTATTTTTGTCATATTATTTAGCATATACTATGTTCATGCGTTATTATTTTCATTAATATTTTCATGCATATTATATTATAGCATTATCTTATATTCTATGTCATTTAAATCATATGCCATATCATTCATATTTGCTATGTCATTTAAATTATTTCATTTCATATAGAATATATTATGTTACCTAGGTCATTTCATTTCATGTAGAGTATATTATGTCATTTAGGATATTTTATTTCATTTAGAATATATCATATGACTTAGGATATTACATTTCATATAGAGTATATTATGTTACCTAGGTCATTTCATTTCATTTAGAATATGTCATATAACTTAGGATATTTCATTTCATTTAGAATATGCTAAGACATTTAAATCATATCATATCATTTAGGGTGCATTATATTATTTAGATTTTGCTATGTCATTTTATTTATGTCATGTATATATATATTCATATCTTTTAAAAATGTTTTCAAAGAGGTAATGATTTTCAATAAAATAAAGATATTCCCGAGTTAAAATAATTCATGAGTTCTCTGCCGGGTTTGCTGGGGAGGATATCATAAATTATCATTAATAACGGAATATCTTTTTTAAAATGAGAATGATTCAGAAAGTTTTTCAAATTAATAAAAATTTCTATATTTTTCCACGTTTGTTGGGGAATATAGGAAAATTTTGAATTTATAAATTCTGGATCATTTTCAATTAAAAAATGGAATTATTTTTCTTTAAATTGGGAATTAACTTGAAATACTAAATTTAAAACCAACTTTTTATCGAGACTTGAAATAACACACGATTAATAAGGTACCGTTTTATACAGGCGTTGTGGGGGTGCTAATCCTTCCCCGCACGTAACCGAGTCCCGAACCCGTTTCTTTGATTTCTCTGGTTTAAAACACAGACTTGAAATTGTTTTTAAAAATATTTTAATTAATTTTTTAAATATTTTTATAAAACCGGTTTTAATAGGTGGCCGATCACACCTAGCTAAAAAAGATTGGTGGCGACTCCATGTCTTTTTCAAGGTCATTTTCAAAACCTTCATTTTTCTAGAGGAATTAAGTCGGCTTTTCCTCGATTTTTTTTAATGTCACGCTTAGCGGATAATAAAGTCTTGCGATGAGGCTTGTTATGTTTTTTAGGTTGCGACAGCTTGGCAACTCCACTGGGACTATTAGAGAGTTAGGCCTAAAATTGGTCGTGTGTTATCAAAGTCTCGGTTTTGTTGGTATTAATTCGTGAATCCTATACCCAGGTTCCGTCCTTTTAGATGGGAGCAAAGTAACTAAGCCTTCGTGATTAACAATCCGAATGGGCTAGTGAAACATTTCTGGAGTACTAAATTACCTAAGCCTTCGTGATTAACAATCCGCATGGGCTAGGAAAATAGACTCTAACGAATTGACCCCGCTTTTATCGGGGTGCCTTACTAGCCTTCACCGGCGACAGTGAGGAACAATTCAGGGCTTTTAGAACTAATTCACCTTCATATAGTAAACCTAGTAGAAGCCATGCCGAATTTTTAATTAGATATCCCGAAGTTAGGAATACATGGAGGAATATTTCCAATCCTTTTACCTTCTATTCTACTTTTCGAATAAGTTTATTTTTGAAAATCGGTCAATGATGAACGTACATCACAATGCCCATAATAAGTGTTGATATTTCATACCAGAGATGTTATAATGCTAAAATTTTGTTCTCATCCTCAGGGATAATTATTGTTTTGAATTATATGTTTTTGTATTATTCGTATTTATTCCCGTTACTAATTCATTTTCTTTTTGTTGTTGCTTTTTTTTTTTTTTTTGCATTCTTATCATCATTTTTGCACATTTGAAGGTTATTGGTCTCGGGATATTATTCAACCAAAAGGGCTTTCATGGAGGGTCAGAGTGTCTCAGTGGTCGAGAAACATTTAGAGGTTAGGAAACAGTCCGAGAAATGTCAGCAGGATAATGGGGATTGTTTGAAGATGGGATATGTGTCAGTATTGCCAGCCGAGGTTGATTTTACTATCAAGCAAAATGATCTTCGGGAATTGATGGATATATGGAATCAGTGGAACATATCGGAAAAAGAAGCCTTCACTCAGACTTATGGGGACATAGCACTGTTAGTTCAAGTTAAGGTCAGTGGTGAGGAAATCCGGGCTATGGTGCAATTTTGGAATCCGCTTATCGGTGTTTTACCTTCAGCCGAGAGGTTATGACTCCAACCATAGAGGACTATTCGACCTTGCTGCATATTGAGAATGTTATTCCTGACCGTATTTATTTGAAGGATACAAAAACGTCGGGATTCAAGAAAAAGGTGTCTAAAATTCTGGGAGTGGAAAGAAATTGGGTAGAAAGCCATGTTTTTCGAAAAAGGGTAAGCTACTGTATATCATGGGACATTTCACGGGCTTTATTCCATAGCCATTCAAGCAAGGAGACAGTTAGGAATATTTTTGCTTTGGCTATCTATGGTTTAGTTATCTTCCCAAAGACATTAGGGTATGTGGATGTGGCAATATTTGATGTTTTCGAGAGGCTTGAGCAAAGGATAAACCCAGCCCCGGCAATTATAGTAGAAACAATCTGATCCCTGAATTTTTGTAGACTGGAAGGAAAAGGGCGTTTTTTAGGTTGTATACAGCTCCTTTACATATAGGATCAGAGTCATTTTTGTAAACAGGAGAATTTCCCACTTCGCTCATATTGGAAATCTTTTGCACCAATTGGTGAATTTCTTAAGAGGGGTTGGCTTGAAAATAGGACTGAGGAACAATGGATCAACATATTCTGGAATATCAGGGCTGAGATGATAATTTGGAGAGCTCCATGGATAGATCCCATGCCGACATTATACAAATACGGAGATAAAGCTTCTGTTCCATTATTGGGAATATGGGGAGGAGTGAGCTATACACCACTGCTAGTACTGAGACAATCAGAATCCCGTCAGTTTACTCCTATGACCCATGACCTTAGTAATTTGGAATTTGCTTATGGAGAAGATGGATATTCGGGAAAGGTCCGTGAGATTGTGGTAGCATGGAAGGAAACTCATCGGGTGGAGGTAGCTAGATATGCCGACATCATCACACCAGATTACCTGACATGGAGGGAATTGAGTGTTAATTATAGGTTGTTGATATCAGATGGGGAAGAAGTTTGGCATTTGAGTTCGCCGCCCAAGGAAGCTCCATCGGAGTTAGAAATCGCGAGGGCAGAATTTGAAAAGGAAAAGGCCTAAATGAGCAAGGAAATTTCCCGATTGCAAGAAGAGCTTGAGGATATGAAAAATAGGGAGTCAGCCCGAGAAAGAGAAAAGGAAAAGATCAAGAGAGAACGTGACACTATTAAAAGCGATCTTCAGGAATTACACTTGGAGAACAAGAGGTACCATTTCGAGCTCAAATTCGAGGGGACTCTCAAGACTTCTGGGGAATGGGAACAAGAAGTCAGAAATCTCAAGAAGGATAAGAACTATTGGGCAGAAAAAGCAAAACATGAGGAAGCCCAAGCAAATCAACTGGAGAAACAAGCTAGGGAAAGCTTACACAGTGATGCTTCTGCTGACACGTCAAAGGGTCGTAAACAAGTAGGATCAGATGGAAGAGCAAGGCAGTCAAAAGAGGACAGTGAAGAAGGTCCAGGATCCGAGAGAGTTACTATAGGACCAGTATTTTGTAATAGCATTTTTTTAGGAGAGACAGATTATCATATTATCTTAAGCAGGGATCTTTTCTTTGATGTATTTAGTTCCAAGAAATCAATGAAAGACCGTTTGGTTGGAATTCTCCCGGGGCCAATACTTTTAAATGCATTCATCATTCATTTGTTCTTTCTTTTATATATTTTATTTGTTCATTCATTTATATTCATAATCTTTCATTCATTTATTCTTTATAAATTGTTCATACACTTAGTCACTTATTTATTTGTTCATTCATTCATTCTTTATAATTAGTCATTTAAGTTCATACACTTAGTCATTAACATATGTTTATTCATTAACATTTGTTCATTCATTCATACATTCATTTTTTATAAAATAAAATAAGAACTGTGTCAATAATTTCTAATCCATGGTTTTTAAAACTAAAGGTACAATTGGTCGCACTCAGAAAGGATCAGACTTTCGACACCCTTACAATACTCGATCTCAGGCAAGAGCTATGGAGAACGATCAGCTTGCCAGAATTGAAAGGATGGAAAGAATTCAGAAAGAACTACGGGAACAATTAACTAAGTCAATAAAAAAAATAAGAACTGTGTCAATAATTTCTAATCCATGGAAAGAATTAAAATAAGAATTGTGTCAATAATTTCTAATCCATGGTTTTTAAAACTAAAGGTACAATTGGTCACACTCAGAAAGGATCAGACTTTTGACACCCTTACAATACTCGATCTCAGGCTAGAGCTATGGAGAACGATCAGCTTGCCAGAATTGAAAAGATGGAAAGAATTCAGAAAGAACTGTAGGAACAGTTAATTAAGTCTCAAGAGGAGACACGAGAACAGATGACAAAACTCATGGAGATGATGAGTACTATGATGAGGCAGAAGTGGCTAGGAGAAAATTTGGTTACCGGAATGGGGGCAGTGAACCAGGAAGATCGACCAGTAGTGGTACAGAAAAATGGCCAGACATCCCAACCTATGGGAAATGAACTTCCAACTAGGGCAGCATCCTATATTTACATCCAACCAGCAGCCGAAGCACAAAATTTCGGTCCTAAAAGGGGTAATATCGGAGTTGATCCAATTGAGGTCGAAGTTCCAGACTTCGAAGAAATGGAAGAAAAGGAAAGGGCAAAAATGACTGAACTGAAGAAGGTCGAGATTGCTGAATCTCAAAAAAAAAAAATTAACTGCTGGAAGAAAGGTTAAGGGCAGTTGAAGGGGCAGAGTTATTTGGCAGTCTGGATGCCAAAGAGATGAGCTTGGTACATGATCTACTAATTCTCCCAAAGTTCAAAGTACCAGACTTTGAAAAGTATAATGGGACCACCAACCCATCAGCTCATCTGACCATGTATTGCAGAAGGATGACGGGGCATGAGGATAATGAGAAATTGCTTATTGATTGCTTCCAAGATAGCTTAACAGGGTCAACCACCCGATGGTACAATCAACTGAGTCGTACCAAGATTCGTTCATGGACGGATTTGGCCAGAGCTTTCATGGAATACTATAAGCATGTGTCTGACATGGTGCCTGATAGGCTGTCATTACAGAATATGGAAAAGAGGTCCAATGAGAGCTTCAAAGAATACTCGCAGAGGTGGAGGGATCTGGCCAAACAAGTGCAACCCCCTTTAACCAACAAAGAAACCACGATGCTTTTCATCAACACCTTGAAAGCACCCTATTATGAAAAATTGGTGGGAAGCGCCACAAAGGACTTTGCAGATATGGTGATATCTGGGGAAATGATAGAGTCAACTATTAAGAATTGAAAGATTGAAGGAGGTGAGTCTGCTACCCCAAAGAGAGTTTTTCCTGCAAAGAAGAAGGAGGAAACACATGCAGTAAGCTTCAATCAATACCCCTATACACCTCCTACATCATACACACCACCAAGGCCTTATACTCCTACCACATCTTATGCACCTCCGACACCTTACACACCTTTCCCGGGGTATAATCCTTATTACCCTAATGTCAACCACCTTACCCAAAATCCATTCCCCTATACCAATATACCGCAACAGCCATTCCCGACTGGTATATCCCCACAAATAACCCTTCCTTGAAATACTATCCCAAACACTCAAGGTCCCACACGCAATGACCAACGTTCGCCAAGAAACAATCAAAAACCCCAACTTGACCTGATTCCTACTACCTATGGTGAGCTATATCCTAAACTACTGCAAGGACAACTTGTTGCACCCATGTACCTCAAACCTATGACATCTCCATATCCAATGTGGTACAATGCAAACACTAACTGCGCATACCACGCAGGAATTCAAGGACATTCAACTGAAGATTGCCTGGCCTTTAAAAAGAAATTCCAAAGCCTGATCAATGTCGGAGTTGTGAAGTTTGGGTCAAAAAATGGGCCAAATGTAGCAGGAAACCCATGGCCCGATCATGCTGGGAATCGGGTAAATGAAATATTGATCGGGGAAGTCAAAAGATTAAAAAACGACGTCACAGAAGTCAAGACTCCGATGTTGACAGTATAGGTTGAGATGGTCAAGATAGGAATGGTGGAAGATGCGGATAGTCTAAAAATGGTGGCAAAGAAGGTGCAGAATTGGTGCCCATTCCATAAGTGTGAAGGTCATGTCATACAAGACTGCGGAGATTTTTTGGTTAAAGTCCAAAAACTGATGGGGGAAGCCCAGTTCTATGAAGAGATAGAGGAGGAAATAGGAGTTATTGAGAATGCAGCTGGCTACGGGATAGGAAGACCCTTGATCATCTATTATGATGAACCAGAGGAGAAAGTTATGCCAGCCATTGAGGAAAGTGCACCCAAGTTAATCATTGATTTACCTGTTTCCTTTTCATACAAGGAAAACAAAGCTGCACCATGGAAATACGACTGCAGCATGGTTATGTCCGGGTCTTCGAGTCAGCAGGACATCACAGGTGTGGGGCATTTAACCCGAAGCAGAAGGTGTTATGCTCCGGAGACTGCTGAACAGGGGTTAACTGGGAAAGATAGAGGAGCAGACAAAGGGAAGAAAGTAGTCGAGCCAATCCATATTGAGATGGATTTGCCAAAAGAAACAGAGAGCTGATCAGCCCCGGTTAACAAAATAAAAGAACCGGTATGTGAGAAGGAAGCCTGTGAGTTCTTAAAATTCATAAAGCATAGTGAGTATAGCGTTGTTGAACAACTATAGCATCAACCAGCTAGAATTTCAATCTCATCTTTGCTTTTGAATTCAGAGCCACACAGAAATGCCCTGTTAAAAGTGTTGAATCAGGCATACGTGGCTAATAACATATCTGTAGAAAATTTGGACAGGCTAGTGGGAAACATCGAAGCAGATGACTATATATTTTTCAGCTATGAAGAGATACCACCCAATGGTATTGGGTCAACGAAAGCTCTCCATATAACTACTACTTGTAAGGGGCACATATTACCAAGGGTCCTTTTGGACAATGGTTCTTCATTAAATGTGATGCCCTTAGCAACCCTATCCAAATTGCCAGTGGATATATCTTATATGATACCAAGTTGCACAGTGGTCAGGGCTTTCGATGGAACAAGGAGAGAGGTTATGGGAACTATTGAAGTTCCTCTAGAGATAGGCCCATGTACTTATACAGTGAACTTCCAGGTCATGGATATTAATCCATCTTATAATTGTTTGTTGGGAAGGCCATGGATATATTCAGCTGGGGCTGTACCCTCGTCTCTCCACCAAAAGCTAAAATTTGTGGTGGAAGGTCGTTTGATCACTATATCAGGAGAAAAAGACATAATAGCCTCTGCATCTACTGAATCTCCTTATGTCGAGCCCAATGAAGATGTCGTGGAATGTTTTTTTCGGTCTTTGGAATTCGTAAATGCAGTTTTCGTCGCTGAAGGACGAAAAATTCTGAAACCAAGATTGTCCAAGAGCATAAGGCTGGGACTAAGAACCACAGTGGGAAAAAGCTGCAGGGCTGGAAAAGGTTTGGGGAAATATCTTCAAGGGATGGCTCGAGCAGTAGAAGCAGTGGGAAAAAAAGACCGATTTGGCTTAGGGTATCTTCCGAAGGCCCATGAGAAGAGGAAATAGGTTGAAAGGAATAGGCAAAGAAGAATGGCCCGTCTCACGGGTAAGGATATTGAATAGGAACCCATGACTTTCCCACCAATTCGTCATAGCTTTCGCTCTGCTGGTTTTCTATTAAGAGAAAAGAATTCAGAGGATGTGCTTGTAATGATCGAGCAAGCTTTTGAAAAATTTCATGTGAATAATGGGGGGCAGATTCAGGATATGGTGATTTGCATGACCGAGAAAGAAGGGATGGAAAGTGGCAGTACGAACAGGATGGTGCGACCTTGTCCACCAGGATATAGACTAACCAACTGGAGTACGACTGAGTTACCCATAGTTTTTAAGTCTATTCCAACGTAATACTTTAAAAAAAAAAAAAAAAAAAAAAAAAAAAAAAAGCAACCTTAATTATCTTTACCCAGAGATATTAAGAGTTTTTTTTTCTGTAATGGGCTTTTTGTTTAAACATTTTCATTCAATAAATAACAAGCACAATGCATTTTATCCATATTAATGTGTCCATATTCTTTCATTTTTGTTATTTATTTGTTTTCATTATATATTTTCCTATATTGTTTCTTCTCCACCTATTTACAGGTGTGCGGATGCGGAATATGAGGACCTTCATGTCAGCAATTCTGAAATTGATTTTGAAAGACCTATTTGCACAGGTGATTTTGAGGCTAAAGAAGATACAGAGGATTATGGTCTACCTCCGAATCTATTAAGGAAAATAGAACAAGAGGAGAAATAAGTACTTTCTCATAAGGAATTATTGGAAATGATAAATCTGGAAGATGGTGAAGAGATAAAGGAAGTCAAAATCGGGACTTCATTGTCATCATCAATAAAGGGTGAATTGATAGCCTTGCTCCAGGAATATGTGGACGTATTTGCATGGTCTTACCAAGACATGCCACGGTTGGATCCGGATATTGTTGTTCATAAGCTCCTTTTAAGGCCAGAATGCAGGCCAATTCAGCAAAAGTTGAGAAGAATGAGGCCAGACATGTTGTTAAAGATAAAAGAGGAGGTGAAGAAGCAATTTGATGCTGGATTCTTAGAAGTGGCAAAATATCCAGAATGGGTGGCCAATATTGTTCCAGTACCAAAGAAGGATGGCAAAGTGCGGATGTATGTTGATTACCGAGATTTGAACAAGGCCAGCCTAAAGATAATTTCCCTTTGCCCCATATTGATACTCTGGTGGATAATACGACAAAAAGTTCTTTATTTTTTTTCATGGACGAATTCTCAGGATACAATCAGATCAAGATGGCACCTGAAGACATGGAGAAAACCACATTTGTTACAATGTGGGGAACCTTCTGCTACAAAGTAATGCCATTTTGTTTGAAGAATGTTGGGGCAACATACCAAAGAGCCATGGTGACCTTGTTTCATGATATGATGCATAAGGGAATTGAGGTCTATGTTGATGATATGATCGCTAAGTCACAAGGAGAAGAGGAGCATATTGCGAATCTTAAAAAGCTCTTTGAACGACTAAGGAAGTTTAGACTCAAGCTAAATCCGGCAAAATGTACTTTTGGAGTCACCTCGGGAAAATTGTTGGGTTTTGTCGTCAGCAAAAGAGGAATTGAGATTGACCTGGATAAAGTAAAGGCCATTCGGAATTTGCCACCACCTCGTACTCAAAAAAAAGTAAGAGGCTTTCTGGGGAGATTGAATTACATTGCTCGGTTTATTTCACAGTTAACCGACAAAAGTGATCCAATATTTAAGTTACTTCAAAAACGTGATCCAGGAGTATAGGATGAAGGTTGTCAGATTGCATTTCAAAAGGTTAAACATTATCTATCCAACCCACCAGTACTAATTCCACCTGTTCCGGATAAACCAATGATACTGTATTTATCAGTATTTGAGAGATCCATGGGTTGTATTTTGGGGCAGCTTGATGAAATTGGAAAGAAAGAACAGGCAGTTTACTACCTCAGCAAGAAGTTCATAGATTATGAGTTGAAATATTCGTCGGTAGAAAAGTTGTGTTGTGCTTTAGCTTAGACTACTCGAAGACTCAGACAGTATATGTTGTACCACACAACATGGCTGATTACCAAACTAGATCTAGTCAAGTACATGTTGGAAGCACCTTCTTTGTCAAGGAGGACGGCAAGATGGCAGGTTTTATTGTCAGAGTACGACATTGTATATATAAGTCAAAAAGCTATCAAGGGCAGTGCAGTGGCTGAATTCTTAGCAAGTCGGGCAGTAGAAGATTATGAGTCGTTTAACGTTGACTTCCCGGATGAAGATTTGATGTATGTGTCGCAAGCAGATGAGATTCCCATGAAAAAGATAGTATGGAAGATGTACTTTGATGGCGCATCTAATGCCATAGGGCATGGAATCGGTGCTTATATCGCCAAAAGAAGATTATTATCCTTTCACTACTATATTGGATTTTGATTGTACAAACAATACTGCCGAGTATGAAGCATATACTATGGGCCTTCGTGCTGTAGTGGACAGAAAGAACAAAATATTGGAAGTTTTCGGAGACTCAACCTTAGCGATTTACCAGCTACGAGGAGAATGGAAACCCGAGATACAAAACTAATCCGATACCGAGAGCTCATACTAAGTTTATTGGAGGAGTTTGAAGAAGTGAATTTCAACTACTTTCCTCGAGAAAAAAATCAGATGGCAGATGCTCTGGCTACTTTGTCATCAATGTTTAAAGTGAATGAAGGAGCTAAAATTGTGCCAATAAAGATGAGTATATATGAGTCTCCTGCCCACTGTCTGAGTATTGAAGAAGAAGCAGATGGCCTTCCTTGGTATAATGACATCTTGCAGTACATCAAGAGTCAAAAGTATCCTAAACAAGCAATAGAGAATGACAAGAGGACTTTGAGAAGGCTAGCAATGGGTTTTGTTCTAGACAGTGAGATTCTCTATAAGAAAGGAAAAGACCAAGTTTTATTGAGATGTGTCGGATCTGCTGAAGCTCGGAGAATTATAGAAGAGGTCCATGAAGGGTTATGTGGCACTCAAGCTAATGGTCACATGCTTGCTAAACAGATTATGAGGGCAGGTTACTATTGGTTGACGATGGAAGGAGATTGCATCAGTTATTCCCGGAAGTGCCATAAATGCCAGATATATGCAGATAAGATTCATGTGTCGCCATCGCCATTACATGTCATGACTGCACCATGGCCCTTTTCAATGTGGGGAATGGATATGATCGGGCCTATTACCCCGAAAGCTTCAAATGGACATCGTTTCATCTTGGTGGCCATAGATTATTTCACAAAATGGGTAGAAGCTACTTCCTATGCAAATGTAACAAAGTCGGTGGTATGCAGATTCGTTAAGAAAGAAATCATATGCCGTTACAGGTTGCCAGCAAGAATTATTTTGGATAATGCTCTTAATTTGAACAATAAGATGATGAGAGAAGTGTGTACTCAATTCAAGATCACACATCATAATTCGACACCTTACCGTCCGAAGATGACCAATGTGTACAAAGATTGGCATGATATTTTGCCTTTTGCTCTTCATGCATATCGTACTTCGGTCCGTACATCTACAGGGGCAACGCCGTTTTCTTTGGTATGATGGAAGCAGTGCTACCTATTGAAGTTGAGATCCCTTCACTTCGGGTTTTGATGGAAGTTGGCCTAGAGGAAGCAGAATGGGTTAGAGCTCGTTATGAACAATTGAATCTCATCGAGGAGAAAAGATTGAAAGCAATTTGTCACAGGCAGTTGTATCAGAAAAGGATGATTCGAGCCCACAACAAGAAGGTTCATCCCAGACAGTTACGAGAAGGGGAGTTGGTACTGAGAAAAATTCTCCCTATAGTGAAGGATCCCAGAGTAAAATGGGCTTCGAATTGGGAAGGACCCTATGTGGTAAAAAGAGCTTTTTCTGGAGGAGCATTAATGTTAACAAGAATGGACGGGGAAGATTTCAGAAATCCCGTGAATGCCGATGAACTAAAGAAGTATTATGCTTGGAAAAAAAATGTGTGTGATGTTGTGCACATGGAAATTCGAATGATTCCAAGTGTAAAAATGGAAATTATATATATCTATTTCCCCTGTGAATGGTTTTTCAAAAAGAATATTCATGCTTGATATGATGAATGGCCATCTTTCATATTCCTTTCATTAAGAAGAAATTATCCTTAGTCACCCCTTTGAGCCTTAGGAATTATTTATTTCTTCAAACCTTGATCAAGGATCACCCTCTACATTGGAAGGCAAATGTGAGGAAAAATAATAAAAAATCATGGCAAAAAGAAAGCCATCGAAAAAATATGGCAAATGAAAGCCAACAAAGCAAAAAAGAAGAAAAGAAAGTCCAAAAAGAGTTAAATGTTTCAAGAATGAGTTCTCCTCAGGAAATGATCCTTGATTCAATCACCCTTAAACACACTTTGGGCCTATTTTATCCTTTCTTCCTAAACCTAAACCTTGGCCTACATTACTTGCTTTAAAAGCCCATTTTGATCAAGCATGGATATTTAATTTGAAAGGTTATTCTCAGAATTCATCCCATCTTTTGAATTGATATTTTTACCTTTGAAGCATTTAGAATTCTCGGATGCATGGTAGAAAAAAAAATGGAAATATAAAAAAAAGAATGTAAAAGGAGAGTTTTAAGCTGAAAACCCGCAAAGGGCTACTTAATACCGAATAGAGGACACTTGAGTTGAAAACCCGTAAAGGGCGGCTCAAGTACTAATCAAAGTTTGAATCAATGCTCCGTGTAAAGGGGGAGAAAGTATCTGACAATCAGAGAAAAGAGGAACAACTCAGTCTGATGTAACTGCGGCAGCTAAGAGGTTACCCAAGTAAATTGCTCGTTCAAGAAAATTTTCAGATGGTTTGAAAATTGAGGGGTCCAAGATACTCCGCATCCGGGGCATCTACAACCTATAACCTTAAATTTGTTTCTTATATCCTTGATATTTATGTTTACTATTATAAAACATTTAGCAATAAATTATTGTTATCCTTTTCATGACAATTTTTGCTTGATTCATATTTTCTTTCATACATTTTTGAGATGCATTATGATTGTTATTAAATTGAATGATGATTAGTAATAAAAAAATCTTTAAATAAAAGAATTTCAAAGTATTACTAAGGAATAGATTTAAATCTTGGAAAAGGTTTGGAAAGTTCACCAAGAAAATAAAACAGTGAAAGTGGTGGAGACTCCGTCCCGAAATAAATAATTTGTGAATTTCAGTGAAATCAGAAACTGGGACTGTTTATCTTGAGTAAAGGGTTCTTTAAGTGGGGCATCAGTGAACAATTGAAGACTCCATCACGAAGTCGGATAATCTGTGAACCTCAAAGAAACCATGGATTAGAAATCATGACATAATCATTTGATTGCATTTATTCTTAGGAAACATACAAGCATTTGCAAAGCATGTCATTCTCATCATTGTATTTAGCTAACAGTGCAGAAATCAGGAAAACTTCGACTTCCCCAAAGTGAACTCATTCTGTTTTTCAAACGAGTCGAGCCCCGAGATCAGCATCGAGGTACGTTTCCTTTCCAAATCAAACCTGTTTTGCTACTCAAGTAAGTCAAGCCCCAAGACTGTTGTTGAGATATGTTCCTTTCATTTTCAAGTTAAATTTATTCTTTTTCGAATGAACCAAACCCAGAATCATTCTTAGTATTTCCTTTTGTTTTAAATCGAATTCATTCTATTTTATCAAATGAGTCGAGCCTTAAGAATCTACGTCGAGGTATTTCTTTTTGTTTCAAATCAAATTCATTCTGTTTTATCAAATGAGTCGAGCCTTGAGACCTCCGTCGAGGTATTTCCTTTTGTATTAAATCGAATTCATTCTATTTTATCAAATGAGTCGAGCCTTCAGAATCTCCGTCGAGGTATTTCTTTTTGTTTTAAATCGAATTCATTTTGTTTATCAAATGAGTCGAGCCTTGAGACCGTCATCAAGGTATTTTCAAATCACGGGTAAGGCCTCCGGGCACCATTCTTAAGACCTTCGGGCATAATTTTTCATCACGGGTAAGGCCTTCGGGCACTATTTTAAAGACCTTCGGGCACCATTTTAAGACCTCCGGCACCAATTTTTAAAGACGTCTGGGCATTATTTTAAAGACCTCCGGGTACCAATTTTAAAGACCTCCGGGCACCATTTTGAAGACCTCCGGGCACCATTATAAAGACCTTCGGGCACCAGTTTTAAAGACCTTCGGGCACCAGTTTTAAAAACCTTCGGGCACCAGTTTTGAAGACCTTCGGGCACCAGTTTTAAAGACCTTCGAGCACCATTTTTAAGACCTTCGGGCATTATTCTAAAGACCTTCGGGCGCAATTTTTTCTTTTGAAATCGAACCCGTTTTCTTAAGACGGGTCGAGCCTTGATTAGTTAGGGAATTCAATTTAAGGACAAAATCTTCAATTTACAACTTTTTCCAACAAAAAAAAAAATCAATAAAAAAAAAAGATGAAAAATAAAAAAGAAAACCCCTTTCCCTTTTCTTCACAAGTGATTTCACTAACCGTACAAAATTAGTGTTTGTTTATCTTTGCCTGATTCTTGATTCTCAGCAATAGCCAAAGAAGGGCAGCTGTAGACACCTAATTTTGTTCGGACCACTAAAACAGGTATGTTTTCTTCCTAAATTGATGTTTCAGAATGTAAAAAAGACTTTTTTTCATCCTGCAGGTGGTACTCTGAGACTTAGTTTAAGAGGACGAGCATAAAAAGTCAAACTTGAAAAAAGTCAACCCCGAAAGTCAACTACTAAAAAAGTCAACCCACTTTCAAAATCAAGATTTGAAGTTCAATTATAAAATGGCGAAAGAATTTTGATAATCCGAGGTCTACATCGAAAGATATGAACTTCGAAAGTTGGGTTATGGAGATTCAGTAGAAAGAAAACCCTAATCCGGGAAATTTGGGGAAAAGTTCTTAAACGATCGAATTGGTCAAAATTGAAGGTTCCAAATGAAAGATAAGCACTAACTATGGGTAAAGGAGAAGCCAATTGAAAGAAAAACTGAAAGAAAAATCAATCCGGGAGAAAACCGAGAATTAGGGTTTTTTGTGGATTTCGGTGAAATTGGGAAGAATTACAGAAATGGCCCGACTTGGAAAGACAAAAGCCCCTATTGGATGAGGAATGATTAAAAAGGGATAGCCCAAGGCTCAATTTGAAGAAAATTTGAAAATCGAACTTGTTTTGGGCAAAATCGGGTTTCGGAGGTAAAAAGGAAAAATTGGAAAATTTGGGAAAAATAGCAAATGAACTCCAAAAATTCTGAAAAATTGTAAATATCATTCTTAAACCATTTGGAAGAGATTGGTGAAAGAAAATCTTGATTCGGAGTTCGTTTGCAAAATGGCCAAATCCCGGGTTTCCTATGTAGAAATTAAAGAAGATAAATCCCGAAAAAATAGCAAATGAACTCCAAAAATTCTGAAAATTTTCAAATCTCATTTTTAAATTATTTGGAAGAGATTGGCGAAAGAAAATCTTGATTCGGAGTTCGTTTGCAAAATAGCCAAATCCCGAGCCCCTATGTAGTAATTCAAGTAGATAAATCCCGAAAAAATACCAAACGAGTTCCAAAAATTATGAAAACTTACAGATCACACTTTTAAATTATTTGGAAAATATTGGTGAAGAAAAATCATGATTTGGAGCTCGCTTAAAAAATTGTAAAATGTGGGGGCATAAAAGGGAATTTTGGAAGACAAAATCCAAATAAATAGCAAACGGACTCAAATATTTTGAAAACTTCGAGAATTCAATATTTTATTATTTTGAAAGTATTAAAAAATAAAATTTGAATTTGGAGTCCGTTTGCATTTATTTGCATCCGGGGGGCAAAATGGTCATTTTAGCCAAACAATCGAAAAGGGCTTTTCTTGCCTTTCAAAAAAATCAGATTTGGGCTAGAAAAGTTAGTGCTGGCCAGCCAAGGTCCAAAGGAGGGAAGAAGCTTCTGATTTTTCAATCAAAAGGCCAAGAATTGAGAGTTGGTTAGTGATTTTTTTGATTAAGCCATTGCAAATAAGCCTCATGGGCCAATGCATGAAGAGGGAGAGTGTCAACATTATTCTTGAACAGCTGTAATTATGGACAGCTGATGGCCTAATCTAAGGGTGATAATTTCATGATTTTTCACCTTGAATCACTAGCATTTGGATGGAAATTGGTTGGAGTAAAAATGACAACATCCTAGGCATGAGAGAGGGGTGGTTCGGCCAGCACTAAAGGGAGAGGCAGATTTTCATTTCAGCTCACTTGATTTTTTCAGATTTCTCTTGGTTTTTGCTTAGTTTTCTCTCCTTGGTTGAAAGCAAAAAAGAAAAGTTTAGAAAAGAAAAAAAAGTTTGAAGAGAAAAAGCTTGAAAGATAGCTTCTTGAGGTTGCTTTTAGCACCAACTCTTGCACTTTCTTAATTTTCCATTCTTGCTTTTGCTATTTTGATTATTATTTTGGTGAGTTTTCTTTTGATTTTCCTTTTAAATAAAGTGTTTTTCAATGTTCTTTTGAAGTTCTTTCTTCATCTTTTTCTTAAACAAGTTTTTACAATTTTTTTTCTTATTTTTCTTACTATGGCCGAATGGCCTATATTTGTTTTTAATTATTGTTGTTGTTTTGGCTTTGATTTGTCATGTTATTTTTGTTATTTTCTTTAGTCTTGATAATTTAAGTATTCTTCTACTTCATATACTTGAAGCTTGTTTTAATTTGGTTGCTTGTTTGTTGTCATTTATGAGTTTATTATCATGTTCTTACATTTTTAATTTTCTGTTTTCATAATGTTTAAATTTGTTGATGTTTTATATTTAGTATATCAAGTGTTTGTGAAATTTCCATGCTTGTTGAAGCTTGAGGCCATTCGGCCACTTCATGTGTTTTACATTGTGTGTGCATTTTTGCTATGTTAGTTGATAGGTTTGCATTCGCATGACATTTGGTTGAGTATTTAGTTTAAGTATACCAAGTGTTTGTGAAAATGTCATGCTTGTTGGAGCTTGAGGCCATTCGGCCACTTCATATGTTTTACATTGTGTGTGTATTTTTGGCTATGTTAGTTGATAGGTTTGCATTTGTATGACATTTGATTGAGTATTTAGTTTAAGTATGTCAAGTGTTTGTGAAAATGCCATGCTTGTTGGAGCTTGAGGTCATTCGGTCATTTCATATTATTTTGCATTGTATGTGCATTTTTGTTATGTTAGATGATAGGTTGGCATTTTCATGACATTTGGTTGAGTTTTTGGTTTAAGCATGCCTTGTGTTTGTGTTATTGCCATGCATATTTTAGTTGCTAGGTTTGGTTTATTTTTCTATGCATAACATGCATTTTAGACCTAGGTTGCAGTAAATGTCATGCATGTTCATTTAGGTCTAGGTCACTATATTGATGCCATGCATTTTTTTCATGACATTTAGGTTTAAACCCATGCCTTTCATGCATCATATTTGCTGTATTTTTTCATGCATTTCATGTCCATGCCACTTGACTAATGACTTAGGCCAATTAATGGTCCAAAGTCATGCTCTCTTGAGTATACTTGTGGAAAATTAAAGAGTTGTCAAGTTGATTATTCTACCTTTGTGATTTTTCTTACTTAGCCAATTTTTGCCTAACTTTTCAAAAGTCCTAGCTACTGTTTGTGAGTCATTTTGTGACTCTTAAATATTTTTACTTTGATTTTTAAGTGATTTTATCAAAGGCAAAAAAAATGTGTTTTGGCAAAACAGTTTCTTTCACCCAGTACTCGTACTTTCTCGATTTTTTTGGGCATTCATCTTTAATCAAAAAGATTAAGCTGATTTGTTCCCGTGTAGTTTTACATGTCCTAAGTCTCCAGTATTTGTTTTAGATTTTTTACAATTTGTAAAAATAGGATAAAAAATCATGGCTTAAAACTGGATAGTGGAGTCAGAATTGAATTTGAAGGAAAATCATTTTTCTGTTTTGGTTAAGTTACTTAGAGGGGGCTGATTAGGAAGTTTAGCTACTGACTTAGGGTAGTTTCTAAGCCTTTTCAAACTCTAAAAATGATTTTTTAAGTCTAGGGTTAAGGGTGGTCAAGTCCGGGATTTTAAACTTAGGAAATTAGAGCCATTTAAAAAGGGGTTTAGCTAAGTTTTTATTCTTAATCTAAGCTTTTCAAAATTGTTTTCAAACAATCACAAAGTATTTTGGTTTTAGAATATTTAATTTGATATATTTTCCTAAAGTAGCCGGATATCTTTTTAGATATACGGATTTCCTTAATTAAAGGAAAAAATACATTTTCATGTATTGCATTTTTCATATTCATGCATTTTATATAATATGTTATTTTTGCTATGCTAATTTCTATGGTATTGTTATGATTTTGAGTTATGTTATATTATTTATTATATGATATGGAATATTTTATGATATCCAATGCTTTTTATTTAGTTATTTTTGTCATATTATTTAGCATATACTATGTTCATGCATTATTATTTTCATTTTTATTTTCATGCATATTATATGATAGTATTATCTTATATTCTATGTCAATTAAATCATATGCCATATCATTCATATTTGCCATGTCATTTAAATTATTTCATTTCATATAGAATATATTATGTTACCTAGGTCATTTCGTTTCATGTAGAATATATTATATCATTTAGGATATTTTATTTCATTTAGAATATATTATATGACTCAGGATATTACATTTCATATAGAATATATTATGTTACCTAGGTCATTTCATTTCATTTAGAATATGTCATATAACTTAGGATATTTCATTTTATTTAGAATATGCTAGGACATTTAAATCATATCATATCATTTAGGGTGCATTATATTATTTAGATTTTGCTATGTCATTTTATTTATGTCATGCATATACATATTTATATCTTTTAAAAATGTTTTCAAAAAGGTAATGATTTTCAATAAAATAAAGATATTCCCGAGTTAAAATAATTCATGAGTTCTCTGCCGGGTTTGCTGGGGAGGATATCATCAATTATCATTAATAACAGAATATCTTCTTTAAAATGAGAATGATTCGGAAAGTTTTCCAAATTAATAAAAATTTCTATATTTTTCCAAATTAATAAAAATTTCTATATTTTCATAGGAAAATTTTGAATTTATAAATTCCGGATCATTTTCAATTAAAAAATATAATTATTTTTCTTTAAATTGGGAATTAACTTGAAATACTAAATTTAAAACCAAGTTTTTACCGAGGCTTGAGATAACACACGATTAATAAGGTACCGTTTTATACGGGCGTTGTGGGGGTGCTAATCCTTCCCCCCACGTAACTGAGTCCCAAACCCGTTTCTTTTATTTCTCTAGTTTAAAACGCAAACTTGAAATTGGTTTTAAAAATGTTTTAATTCATTTTTAAAATATTTTTATAAAACCGGTTTTAATAGGTGGCCGATCACACCTAGCTAACAAGGATTGGTGGCGACTCCATGTCTTTTTCAAGGTCATTTTCAAAACCTTCATTTTTCTAGAGGAATTAAGTCGGCTTTTCCTCGATTTTTTTTAATGTCACGCTTAGAGAATAATAAAGTCTTGCGATGAGGCTTGTTATTTTTTTTAGGTTGCGACAATTGTTATTAAATTGAGTGATGATTATTAATAAAAAAAACTTTAAATAAAAGGATTTCAGAGTATGACTAAGGAATAGATTTAAATCTTGGAAAAGGTTTGGAAAGTTCACCAAGAAAAGAAAACATTGAACATGTTGGAGACTCCATCACGAAGTCAGAAAATTTGTGAATTTCAGCGAAAGTCAAAAACTGAGACTGTTTGACAAGTTATCTTGAGTGAAGGATTCATTAAGTAGGGCATCAATGAACAATTGAAGACTCCGTCATGAAGTCGGATAATCTGTGAACCTCAAAGAAACCATGGATTAGAAATCATGACACAATCATTTGATTGCATTCATTCTTAGGAAACCTACAAGCATTTGCAAAGCATGTCATTCTCATCATTGCATTTAGCTAACATTGCAGAAATCAGGAAAACTTGGACTTCTCCAAAGTGAACTCGTTCTGCTTCTCAAAAGAGTCGAGCCCCGAGACCGCCATCGAGATATGTTCCTTTCATTTTCAAGTTAAATTTATTTTTTCCAAATGAACCAAACCCATAATCATTCTTAGTATTTCCTTTTGTTTTAAATCGAATTCATTCTATTTTATCAAATAAGTCGAGCCTTGAGATCACTGTCGAGGTCTTTTCTTTTAAATCAAATTCATTCTGTTTTATCAAATGAGTCAAGCCCCGAGACCATCATCGAGGTATTTCCTTTTGTTTTAAATCGAATTCATTCTGTTTTATCAAATAAGTCGAGCCCTGAGACCATCTTCGAGGTATTTCCTTTTGTTTTAAATCGAATTCATTCTATTTTATCAAATGGCTCGAGCCTTGAGTCCACCGTCGAGGTATTTCCTTTTGTTTTAAATCGAATTCATTTTGTTTTATCAAATGAGCCGAGCCTTGAGACCACTATCGAGGTATTTCCTTTTGTTTTAAATCGAATTCATTCTGTTTATCAAATGAGTCGAGCCTTGAGACTGTCGTCAAGGTATTTTTAGATCATGGGTAAGGCCTCCGGGCACCATTCTTAAGACCTCCGGGCATCATTTTTAAAGTCGCATACAGCGCATTTTTTTCCAAATTATGGGTAAAGCCTTCGAGCACTATTCTTAAGACCTCCGGACATTATTGTTAAAGTCGCATACAGCGTATTTTTTTCGAATCACGGGTAAGGCCTCCGGGCACCATTTTTAAGGCCTCCAGGCACCATTTTTAAGACCTCCAGGCATAAGTTTCCAAAGCTTTTACATTTGCTTGAACAAGTCTTTGGTGGTGATAACCAAAGCCTCTGGTGGAGATATCCAGAGTTTTACATTTGCTTGAACAAGTCTTTGGTGGTGATAGCCAAAGCCTCTGGTGGAGACATCCAGAGTTTTACATTTGCTTGAGCAAGTCCTTGGTGGTGATAGCCGAAGCTTCTAGAGGAGATACCCAGAATTTTTAAACACAACTTAGCACAAGATAGGCTAAGCCCTCGAGACCATCGTCAAGGTCTTTTCTTTTCTTGCAATTCGAACTCGTTTCCTTAAGACGGGTTGAGCCTTGATTAGTTATGGAATTCAATTTAAGGACAATATCTTCTATTTACAGATTTTTTTCGAAAACAAAAAAAAAAGGAAAAAAAAATGAAAATGAAAATGAAAAATTAAAAATGAAAAATGAAAAATGAAAAATGAAAAATGAAAAAAAAAAACCCTTCTCTTCACATTGGATTTGACTAACCGAACAAAGCTAGTATTTGTTTATCTCTGCCTGATTCCTGATTCTCAGCCACTGCACTACCCTTGATAGCTTTCTGACTCACCTATACAATATCGTATTCTGACAACAAAACTTGCCATATTTCCGTCCTCCCTGAAAAAGAAGGTGCTTCCAACATATACTTGATTGGATCTAGTTTGGCGATCAACAACGTCGTATGGTACAACATGTACTGTCTGAGCCTCCGAGCAGTCCAAGCTAAGGCACAGCACAGTTTTTCTACCGACGAATATTTCAACTCATAATCTGTGAACTTCTTTCTGAGGTAGTAAATCGCCTGTTCTTTCATTCTAGTCTCATCAAGCTGCCCCTAAACACAACCCATGGATCTCTCAAATACTGATAGATACAATATCATCGGTTTATCCCGAGCCGGTGGCATTAATACTGGTGGGTTTGATAGATAATGCTTAACCTTTTCAAAAGCAATCTGACACCCTTCATCCCACTCTCTTGGATCACGTTTTCGAAGTAACTTGAATATTGGATCACATTTATCGGTTAACTGAGAAATAAATCGAGTAATGTAATTCAATCTCCCCAGAAAACCTCTTACTTCTTTTTTAGTACGTGGAGATGGCAAATTCTGGATGGCCTTCACTTTATCCGGATCAATCTCAATTCCCCTCTTGCTAACAACCTAACCCAACAATTTCCCCGAAGTGACTCCAAAAGTGCATTTTGCCGGGTTTAGCTTGAGTTGAAACTTTCTTAGTCTTTCAAAGAGTTTCCTAAGATTCGCAATATGCTCATCTTCTCCTTGTGACTTTGCAATCATATCATCAACATAGACCTCAATTCCCTTATGCATCATGTCATAAAACAAGGTCACCATGGCTCTCTGATATGTTGCCCCAGCATTCTTAAACCCAAACGGCATTACCTTGTAGCAGAATGTTCCCCACATTGTAACAAATGTGGTTTTCTCCATATCTTTCGGTGCCATCTTAATCTGTTTATTTCCCGAGAATCCATCCATGAAAGAAAACAAGGAACTCTTCGCCATATTATCCACCAAAGTATCAATGTGAGGCAAAGGGAAATTATCTTTAGGACCGGCCTTGTTCAAATCTCGATAATCGATGCACATACGCATCTTGCCATCCTTCTTTGGTACTGGAACAATATTTGCCACCCATTTCGAATATTTTTCCACCTCTAAGAATCCAGCATCAAACTGCCTCTTCACCTCCTCTTTTACCTTTAACAGCATGTCTGGCCTCATTCTTCTCAAATTTTGCTGAATTGGCTTGCACTCTGGCCTTAAAGGGAGCCTATGAACCACAATATCTGGATTCAAACCCGGCATGTCTTGGTATGACCATGCAAATACATCTACATATTCCCAGAGCAAGGCTTTCAATTCACCCTTTATTGATGAGGACAATGTAGTCCCGATTTTAACCTCTTTTATCTCCTCACTATTTCCCAAATTTAACAATTCAAATTGTAGACACCTAATTTTGTCCGGACCACTAAAACAATTATGTTTTCTTCCTAAATTGATGTTTCAGAATGTAAAAAGACTTTTTTTCATCCTGCAAGTGGTACTCCGAGACTTAATCTAAGAAGGCGAGCATAAAAAGTCAAACTTGAAAAAGTCAACCCATTTTCAAAATCAAGATTTGAAGTTCAATTGAAAAATGGCGAAAGAATTTTGATAATCAGAGATCTACATTGAAAGATATGGAGTTCGAAAGTTGGGTTATGGAGATTCAGTGCAAAGGAAACCCTAATTTCGAAAATTTGGGGAAAAGTGCTTAAACGATCAAATTGGTTGAAATTGAAGGTTCCAAATGAAAGATAAGAACTGACTACGGGTAATGGAGAAGCCATTGGAAAGAAAAACTGAAAGAAAAGTCATTCCGGAAGAAAACCGAGAATTAGTGTTTTTGGTGGATTTCGGGGAAATTTAGAAGAATTACAAAAATGACCTGATTCGGTAAGACTAAAGCCCCTAATGGATGAGGAGTGATTAAAAAAGGATAGCCCAAGGCTCAGTTTAAAGAAAATCTGAAAATCGGACTTGTTTTGAGCAAAATCGAGTTTCAGAGGTAAAAAGGCAAAATTGGAAAATTTTGGGGAAAATAGCAAATGAACTCCAAAAATTCTGAAAAATTGCATATCTCATTCTTAAATTATTTTGAAGAGATTGGCGAAATAAAATCTTGATTCGGAGTTCTTTTGCAAAATGGCCAAATCTCGGCTCCCCTATGTAGAAATTCAAGAAGATAAATCCCGAAAAAATAGCAAATGAACTCCAAAAATTTTGAAAATTTTCAAATCTCATTTTTAAATTATTTGGAAGATATTGGCAAAAAAAATACGGATTCGTAGTTCGTTTGCAAAACGACCAAATCCCGGGCCCCTTGTGTAGTAATTCAAGCAGATAAATCCCGAAAAAATATCAAATGAGTTCCAAAAATTATGAAAACTTTCATATCGCACTTTTAAATTATTTGGAAGGGATTGGTGAAGAAAAATCTGGATTTGGAGCTCGTTTAAAAAGTGGTAAAGTTTGGCAGCATAAAAGGGCAATTTTGGAAGAAAAAATCCAAATAAATAGCAAATGGATTTGGAAATTTTTGAAAACCTCCAGAATTCAATTTTTTATTATTTTGGAAGTATTGAAAAAATAAAAATTGAATTTGGAGACCATTTGCTATTTATTTATGTTCGGGGGGCAAAAAGGTCATTTTACCCAAGAAATCGAAAAGGGCTTTTCTTGCCTTTTAAAAAAATTAAGATTGGGCTGGAAGAAGAGGGGTCAACCGGCCAAGGCCCAAGGATGGATAGATATTTTTTTATTTTTAATCAAAAAGCCAACAATAAAGAGGAAGGTAGTTATTTTTTGATCAAGCCTCTGCAAATAAGCCACATAGACCAATGCATGAAGAGGGAGAGTGTCAACATAATGGCTTAAGATTCTTGAACAGCTGTAATTGTGGATAGTTGATGGCCTAATCTAAGGGTGATAATTTCATATTTTAAATATCTTGGATCAATAGCCTTTGGATGAAAATTGGTTGAATGAAAAATGACAACATCCTAGCATTGGGGGGGCATTCGGCCACTCCAAGGGGAGCTCTCTCTCTTTTCATTTTCAGCTATTCACTCTCTATTCTCTCTTGGTTTTGGCTGATTTTTCTCTCCATTGTTGAAAGGCAAAAGGAAAAGTTTAGAAAAGAAAAGAAAGTTAGAAGAGAAAAAGCTTGAAAGATAGCTTCTAGAGGTTGCTTTAAGCACCATACTCTTGCACTTTCTTTGATTCTCCATTCTTGATTTGCTGTTTTCATTTAACATTTGGTGAGTTTCTTTGTATTTTTCTTTTTAAATAAGTGTTTTTAACATTCTTCTTTAAGTTCCTTCTTGATTCTTTCTTGTAAAAAGCTTTTGAAACTTTTTTTCCTTTTCTTTTTTTGAGGTGGCCGAATGGCCTAGTTTTTTTATAGTTGTTGTTTGCATTTTTTATTCCATGTTATTCTTGATATTTAATAAGTTTTGATGCTTTAAATCTTCTTCTAATACATAAATATGAAGCTTGTTTTAATTTGGTTGCTTGCTTGTTTCTATTTTCGAGTCTATTATCATGTTTATTTTACTTATCTTGCATTTTTGATTTTCTGTTTTCAAAATGTTTAAGTTTGTTTATGTTTTACATTTTGTAATCCATGTGTTTGTGAAAATGCTTATTGGTTTTCATGCCTTTACTTTATATTTGCATGATTTGAGCATTATTCTTTAGCTATGCATGTTAGTATATCATGTGTTTGTGAAAATGCCATGCTCATTTTAAGCATGAGACCATTCGGCCACCCTATGTTGTATGCTTTGTATGTGCATTTTTGTTATGTTAATTGATAGGTTTGCATTTTCATGATATTTGGTTGAGTATTTTGTTTAAGCATGCCATATGTTGTGTTATTGCCATGCATTTTTTAGGTTTAGGATTGGTTTGCTTTGCCATGCATATTCATGCATTTTAGACCTAGGTTGCATTAAATGTCATGCAAGTTCATTTAGGTCTAGGTCATTTTATTGATGCCATGCATTTTTCATGTTATTTAGGTTTTAAATCATACATTTCATGCATCATATTTTCTGTATTTTTCCATGTATTTCATGTCCTTGCCACTTGACTAATGACTTAGGCCAATCAATGGTTCAAAGTCATGCTCACTTGAGCATACTTGTGGGAAATTAAAGAGTTGTCAAATTGATTATTCTACCTTTGTGATTTTTTTACTTAGCCATTTTTTTGCCTAACTTTTCAAAACTGTTAGCTACTGTTTGTGAGTCTTTTAAAGAGTCTCTATTATTTTTACTTGGATTTTTAAGTGGTTTTATCAAAGGCAAAAGAATGTGTTTTCGTAAAACGGTTTTTTCACCCACTACTCGTATTTTCCCGATTTTTCTGGAAAGTCATCTTTAATCAGAAAATTAAGCCGATTTTTTCCCATGTATTTTTACTTGTCCTGAGTCTCCAGTATTTTTTTTAGATTTTTTTGAATTTTTAAAAATAGGGTAAAAGATCATGCTTTAAAATTGGATACTGGAGGCATAATTGAATTTGAAGGAAAATCATTTTTCTGTTTTGGTTAAGTTACTTAGAGGGGGTTAATTTGGAAGTTTAGCTACTGACTTAGGGTAGTTTCTAAGCCTTTTTAAACTCTAAAAATGATTTTTTAAATCTCGGGTTAAGGGTGGTCAAGTCCGGGATTTTAAACTTAGGAAATTAGAGCCATTTAAAAGGGGTTTAGCTAGGTTTTTATTTTTAATCTAAGCTTTTCAAACAATCACAAAGTGTTTTGGGTTTTAGAATATTTAATTTGATATATTTTCCTAAGGTAGCCGGATATCTTTTTAGATATACGGATTTCCTTAATTAAAGGAAAAAATACATTCTCATGCATTGCATTTTCTATATTCATGCATATTATATAATATGTAACTTTTGCTATGTTTAATTTTCATGATGGTGTTATTATCTTTGATTTAAATTTTTGATATTATATTATTTTTTATATGGTTTTGAATATTTCATGATATCCTATGCTTTTTATTTAGTTATTTTTGTCATATTATTTAGCATATACTATGTTCATGCATTTTTATTTTTATTTTTATTTCCGTGCATATTATATGATAGCATTATCTTATGTTTCATGTCATTTAGATTATATGCCATATCATTTATATTTGCCATGTCATTTAAATTATTTCATTTCATATAGAATATATTATATTACCTAGGTCATTTCATTTCATATAGAATATATTATGTTACCTAGTTCATTTCATTTCATTTAGAATATATCATATGACTTAGGTTATTTTATTTCATTTAAAATATATCATATAACTTAATATATTCCATTTCATTTAGAATATGCTAAGACATTTAAATTATGTCATACCATTTAGGTTGCATTATATTATTTAGACTTTGCTATGTCATTTTATTTATGTCATACATATTCATATTCATATTATTTAAAATGTTTTGAAAAAGGTAATGATTTTCAATAAAAATAAAGATATTCCCGAGTTAAAATAATTCATGAGTTCTCTGCCGGGTTTGTTGGGGAGGATATAATCAATTATCATTAATAATGGAATATCTTCTTTAAAATAAGAATGATTGGAAAGTTTTCCAAACTAATAAAAATTTCTATATTTTGCCACGTTTGTTGGGGAATATAGGAAAATTTTGAATTTATAAATTCCGGATCATTTTCAATTAAAAATGAAATTATTTTTCTTTAAATTGGGAATTAACTTGAAATATTAAATTAAAAATCGATTTTTTACCGAGACTTGAAATAATACACGGTTAATAAGGTACCATTTTATACGGGCGTTATGGGGGTGCTAATCCTTCCCCACACGTAACCGAGTCCCGAACCCGCTTCTTTAATTTCTCTGATTTAAAATGCAAACTTGAAATTGGTTTTTAAAAAAATATTTTAATTAATTTTAAAATGTTTTATAAAATCGATTTTAATAGATGGCCGATCACACCTAGCTAAAAAAGATTGTAAGTAACTCCATGTCTTTTTCAAGGTCATTTTCAAAACCTTCATTTTTTTCAAAAGGAATTAAGTCGACTTTTCCTTGGTTTTTTTTATGTCATGCTTAATGAATAATAAAGTCTTACGATGGGACTTGTTATTTTTTAGGTTGCGACACCAATAGCTCCTCACGAGGAAGTACTTGTTTCTCATCTTGTTCTATTTTTCTTAATAAGTCCGGAGGTAGACCATAATCCTCAATATCTTCGTCGGCCTCAAAATCACCCGTGCAAATGGGTCTCTCAAAATCAATTTCAGAATTACTGACAGAAAGGTCCTCATATTCCGCGTCTGTACAACTGTAAATAGGTGGGGAAGAAACAATAGAGGAAAACATATATACAATAGAAGCAAAATAAATAGCATAAATGAAACAACATGGACACATCAATATGAAGGAAATGCATCATGTTTGTTATTTATTAGATGAAAACTTTTAGACAAAAGCCCATTACAAAAAAAATTCTTAATATCTTCGGGCAAAGATATTTAAGATTTGTTTAAAAGCATTACGTTGGAATAGACCTAAAAACTATGGGCAGCTCAATTGCACTCCAATTGGTCAGCCTATATGTCGCACCATCCAGTTAGCATTCTCACTTTCAATTCTTTCCTCCCTGGTCATGCAGATCTCCATATCATACATCTACTCATCCCTATTCACTTGGAATCTCTCGAAGGCTTGCTCGATCATTATGAGTACATCATTAGAATTCTTTTCTCCGAACAAAGAACCGGCTGAGCAAAAGTTGTGAAGGATAGGTGGGAACGTCATAGGCTCCCACTCAATATCCATACCCGCGAGACGGGCCATCCTCCTTTGTCTGTTCCTTTCAACTTATTTCCTTTTCTCATGGGCCTTCGAAATATACCCCAGGCAAAATCGGTCTTTATTTCCCACTACTTCCATCGCTCGGGCCATCCCCTAAAGATATTTTTTGAGACCTTTTCCAACCCTGCAGCCTTTTTCCACTGTAGTTCTTACCCCCAACCTTGTGTTCTTGGACAACCTTGGTTTTGGAATTTTTCGTCATTCAGCGACGAAAACTGCATTTACGAATTCCAAAGAGCGAAAGGAACATTCTACGGCATCTTCATTGGGTTCAACATAAGGAGATTCAGTAGATGTAGAGGCTATTGCGTCCTCTTCTCCTGATACAGTGACCAAACGCCCTTCTATCATAAATTTCAATTTTTGGTGGAGAGATGAAGGTACAACCCCTGCTGAATGTATCCATGGCCTTCCCAATAAGCAATTATAGGATGGATTAATATTTATGACCTGAAAGTTCACTGTATAGGTGCATGGGCCTATCTCTAGATGAACCTCAATAGTTCCTATTACATCTCTCCTGGTACCATCAAAAGCTCTGACCACCGTGCAGCTTGCCAGCATATAAGAAATATCCACTGGCGATTTGGACAGGGTTGCCAAGGGCATCACATTTAATGAAGAACCATTATACAAAAGGACCCTTAGTAATATGTGCCCCTTGCAAGTGGTAGTTATGTGAAGAGCATTTGTTGACCCAATACCATTGGGTGGTATTTCTTCATAACTAAAATATATATGGTCGTCTGTCGCGATGTTTCCCACCAGCCTATCTAATTTTTCTACCAATATGTTGTTAGCCACATATGCCTGATTCAACACTCTCAACAGGGCATTTCTATGTGGCTCCAAGTTCAAAAGCAAAGAAAAGATTGAAATTCTAGCTAGTTGACGTTGTAGTTGCTCAACCACACTATACTCACTATGCTTTATGAATTTTAAGAACTCGCTGGCTTCTTTCTCATTCACCGACTCTTTTATTCTGTTTACCGGGCTGACCCCCTTTCCACTTCTTTTGACAAATCTATCACAATATGGATTGGTTCAGCTACTTTCTTTCCTTTGTCTATTCCTCTATCTTTTCCTGTTAATCCCTGTTCAACAGCCTCAGGAGCATAACACCTTTCGCTTCGTGTTAAGTGCCCCACGCCTGTGATATCTTGCTGACTCGAAGACCCAGGCATAACCATGCTGCAGTCATATTTCCATGGTGCAGCTTTGTTTTCCTTGTACGAAAAGGAAACAAGCAAATCAATGATTAACTTAGGCGCATTTTCCTCAATGACTGGCATAACTCTCTCCTCTGGTTCATCAAAATAGATGATCAAGGGTCTTTCAATCCCGTAGCTAGCTGCATTCTCAATACCTCTACTTCCTCTTCTGTCTCCTCGTAAAACTGGGCCTCCCCATCATTCATCATCTTTTGGACTTTAGCCAGAAAGTCCCTGCAGTCCTGTATGATATGACCTCCACACTTATGGAACGGGCACCAATTCTGCACTCTCTTTGCGACCATTTTTAAATTGTGTGCATCCCTCAGCATTCATGCCTTAACCATCTCGACCCATACTGTCAACATTGGAGTCTTGACTTCCCTGGCATCCCTTTTTACCCTTCTGACTTCCCCTATACATACAGTATTTACCCGATTCTCTGCATGACCAGGCAATGAGTTTCTCGCTACATTCGGCCCATTCTTTGCCCCAAACTTCACAACTCCGGCGTTGATTAGGCTTTGGACTTTCTTTTTAAAGGCCAGGCAATCTTCAGTAGAATGTCCTTGAATTCCTGCGTGGTACGCACAGTTAGTATTTGCATTGTACCACCTTGGATATGGCGGTGTCAGCGGTTTGAGGTATACGGGTGCAACAAGTTGACCCTGCAACAGTTTGGGATATAGCTCACCATAGGTGGTAGGAATCAAATTAAATTTGGGGTTTTTCATCGTTCCTTGGTGAACGTTGGTCATTGCACCTGGTTTCCTGAGTGTTTGGGATAATGTTTCAGGGAAGGTTTATCTGTGGGGATATGCCAGTTGGAAACGGCTGTTGTGGTATATTGGTATAAGAAAAGAGATTTTGGGTAAGGTGGTTTACATTGGGGTAATAAGGATTATACCCCGGATAAGGTGTGTAGAGTGTAAGAGGTGTATAAGATATGGTAGGAGTATAGGGCCTTGGTGGTGTATATGGTGTGGGAGGTGTATATGGGTATTCGTTGATACTAACTGTGTGGGTCTCCTCTTTCTTCCTGGCAGGGAATACCTTTTTCAGAGTAGAAGACTCTCCCCCTTCCATTTTCTCATTCTTAATGGTCGACTCTATCATCTCCCCAGATATTACCATGTCCGCAAAGTCCTTGGTGGCACTCCCCACCAATTTATCATAATAGGGTGCTTTCAAGGTATTGATGAAAAGCACTATAGTTTCTTTGCTAGTTAAAGGGGGTTGCACTAGTGTGGCCAGATCCTTCCACCTTTGCGAGTATTCCTTGAAACTTTCAGTGGTCCTCTTTTCCATGTTTTGTAGTGACAGCCTATCAGGTACCATATCAGATACATGCTTATAATATTCCATGAAAGCCCTAGCTAAATCTGTCCATGAACGAATCTTGGTACGACTCAGTTGATTGTACCATCGGGTTGCAGACCCTGTCAAGCTATCTTGAAAACAATGGATAAGCAGTTTCTCATTATCATCGTGCCCGTCATTCTTCTGCAGTACATGGTCAAATGTGCTGATGGGTTGGTAGTCCCATTATATTTTTCAAAGTCTGGTACTTTGAACTTTGGGGGAATTACTAGATCGTGTACTAAACTCATCTCTTTGGCATCTAGACTGCCAAATAACTCTATCCCTTCAACGGCCTTCAGCCTCTCCTCCAGCAGTTGATATTTTTTTTGTGATTCTGCCATTTCGACCCTCTTAACCTCAGTCATCTTTGCTTTTTCCTTTTCAGCTAGTTCCTCAAAGTCTGTAACTTAACATCGTTTGGGTCAGCTCCCATATTACCTCTTCCGGGAACATAGTTCTGTGCCTCAGTAGCTGGCTGGATATAAACATAGGAGGCTACCCCAATTGACAGCTCTTGGCCCTTTTGCTGTATGTTTTCAGGTTGATCCTCTTCAATTACCACCCTTTTCCCGATGATTGAATTCTCTCCCGGCCTTTGATAAAATCATTTAAAAATCAAAGTAAATATTATTGGAGATCATCCTAAAGACCTAAGGACAGTAGCTAAACATTTAAAAACCTTGGACAAAAATTGGCTAAGTAAAAAAAAAATCACAAAGATAGAATAATCAATTTGACAACTCTTTAATTTTCCACAAGTATGCTCAAGAGAGCATGACTTTGAGCCATTGATTGGCCTAAGTCATAAATCATGTGGCAATGGCATGGAATGCATGAACATACAGCAAATGAAATGTATGAAATGCATGGTCTTAAGCCTAAATGGTAAAGGAAATGCATGACAATTCAAAATAACCTAAATTCCTAGCATGAGTTTGCATGGCAATAAATGCTATCCTAACTTAATATGCATGCAATGCTTGATAATGCAAATATGACTTGGACCTTAAATCTTATGAATATGCATGACAATGCTAATGTAATCTAAGACCTAAATAGCATAGTAATGAATGACAATACCAATATGATTTAAGACTCAATATGCATGGCAATACCAATATGGCCTAGACCTAAAATGCAATGAACATGCATAGCAATACTATGAACATACAATGACCAATGAAACTAATGCTAATGCTGGAACAAACAGCAACTAATACACAATTTCAAGATATGATAATGCAAAGCATGTTACCTAAACAAAATGCAAATGCATGACAAGGCAAGGAATGCATGAAGAGGTCGAATGTGGTTACATGATACTCTAATGCAATCCTACCTAGTAAATGGCACAAGTACATGACAAATCATATCAAGATGCATAATGTCATGACATTTTCACAAGCATATGACATACTAAAATCAAAATACACAAGTTCATGGCATGGAGATGCAAACAAGTCAAGAAGCAAGATGAAAATGCACATGCAAGGCATACTAAATGGAATAGCCGAATGGTAATATACCCCAAATGATGGCATTGTATCATAGCATTTTCACAAGCATATGGCATACTAAAAATTAAGATATGCTAACTCATGGCATGGAGATGCAAACAAGCCAAGAAGCAAGATGAAAATGCACATGCAAGGCATACTAACATGGAGTAGCAGAATGGCCATATGACAAGATATGAAAAATGCAAACATGTTTATAATATAAGACATGATACATAAAAAAAAAATGCACAATATGAGCATATGACACAATGGCCAAATCTTCAAGGACACAATATCAAGCATGGAAATGAAATATAAAAACAAATATAGCATAGAAAATAATGTAAAGAACATATAAAAAATTAAACATAGACATGCAAAGCAAATAACAAGCAAAACTAGTAAATAAAACAGGGAAAGTTAAGCTCCATGGTTGGTATCAAATGGGCATAGCCTCTCACCTAACCATAATAACTTGGTCTTGCCAAGATCATGAAGCCTTTTCATTTCAAAAATCAGAAAATAAACCATGTTAAATAACAAAATTAAAGTGAGCTTCATGGTAGGTAAAAATGGGCATATCCTCTCCCCTAACCATGGTCACTTGGTCTTGCCAAGATCATGTAGCCATTTCAACCTTTTTGCTTCATCTTTTGTAAAAAATCAGAATATAAAATACTCTAAAAAAACTTTCTAAAAATTATTTTCCACAACAACATGCAAGGAAGAAAGAAAAAGAAAACCAAGGCAAGCAAATATGCCATATTCGGCCAAGCATAAAACCATGTAAAAAAAAATTGTTTTCCACCATTTTGATGAAGAAGAAGAGATGAAAACTTAAGTAAACATTAAAAAACTTTATTTCTATGAAATATGTAGTAGGAAAACAAGATCGAAAATCAAGAAATCAACATAGAAAACAAGAAGAAACCATGCTAGAGCTTGGTAGAGATGACTACCTTCAAGCATTCTATTGAAAACCTTTTTTTTTCTTTCTTTCAAAACCTTTTTTTTTTGTTTCTAAATTAGCTACTAACTTCAGCCAGAAAACATATGAAAAAAATGAAATCATCCCCCCTCTAATGGCTTGGACGAATGGCCCTCTCACCTTTGGATGAAAATTGCACTTTTTCTCCTCCAATCTTGGCCCTAAGATTAAGATATTTTGATGACAACATAAAAATGTCATTTTGCCAATTGATAGAAGCCCTTCAGATGTGTACTCATACCTTATAGTAACCTCAGCCCTTAGATGCAAAAGAGGACCAATCCCATGCACTCCTTTGCTTGCCCCCTTGGGTGCCTACCCTTAGATGAGTTATGCTCTTCCATTATTGGTCATTGGATGAGGACAACATAAAAATGACATCCTGAAGATTAAATCCAACCCTCAACATGTGTACTCAGCCCTTGTAGATGGCCTAAGCCATTGGATGAAAATAGACAATCCCATGCACTCCCATGCTTGACCGAATAGATGCTCACCCTTGGATGAATTGTGCTCATCTTTTTTCTTCCATTCTTGGCCATTAAATGAGGGTTCTTTCATGACAAATAAAAATTTCATCTTGGCATTTAAACATGGCCATTGGATGGTGCATTCAACTTTCCTACAAGGAACCTAAGCCATTGGATGAAGGGGGGACCATTTGCAAGGTGTTAGTTGTAGTATGTGGCTTGATAGTGACTAGGAAATTAAATTGTTCAAGCTTCCTTCTTCTCCGCTATGCTGGCTGACCAAGGGAAGAAAAATCCCAGCAATTCCTTCTTCTTTCATATTTTTCTCAATTACAAATTTGCCCTTTTTGGTTTCTTCGGTGAAATAACCTTTTTGCCCCCCGAACCTAAATAAATAGCAAAAGGACTCCAAATTCAAATTTTATTTTTTTCAATACTTCCAAAATAATAAAAAACTGAATTCTGGAAGTTTTCAAAAATTTTCGAGTCCATTTGCTATTTATTTCGGATTTATTTCTAAAATTGTCCCTTTTATGCACCCGAACTTTACCATTTTTTAAACGAACTCCGAATCCAAATTTTTCTTCACCAATATCTTCCAAATAATTTAAAAATGTGATCTGAAAGTTTTCATAATTTTTGAAACTCGTTTGCTATTTTTCGGGACTTATCTGCTTGAATTACTACATAGGGGACCCGAGATTTGGCCATTTTGCAAACGAACTCCGAATCAAGATTTTCTTTAAACAATCTCTTCCAAATAATTCAAAAATAAGATTTGCAAATTTTCAAAATTTTTGGAACTTGTTTGCTATTTTTCCGAGATTTATCCCATTGAATTTCTACATAGTGGGCCCGAATTTGGCAATTTTGCAAACGAACTCCGAATCAAAATTTTCTTTCGCCAATCTCTTCCAAATAATTTAAAAATGAGATTTACAAATTTTCAGAATTTTTGGAACCCGTTTGCTATTTTTTCGGGATTTATCCCGTTGAATTTCTACATAGTGGGCCCAGGATTTGGCCATTTTGCAAACGAATTCCGAATCAAGATTTTATTTCTCCAATCTCTTCGAAATGATTTAAGAATGATATTTGAAAATTTTCAGAATTTTTGGAGTTGATTTGCTATTTTTCCCATATTTTCCAATTTTGCCATTTTGCCTCTGAAACCCGGTTTTGCTCAAAACAAGTCTGATTTTTAGATTTTCTTCAAACTGAGCCTTGGGCTATCCTTTTTTAATCATTCCTCATCAATTAGGGGCTTTATTCCTATCGAATCGGGTCATTTCTATAATTCTTCCAAATTTCACCGAAATCCACCATAAAACCCTAATTCTCGGTTTTCTTCTGAATTGACTTTTCTATCAGTTTTTCTTCCAAGTGGCTTCTCCATTACCCATATTCAGTGCTTATATTTCATTTGGAATCTTCAATTCTGACAAATTTGATCGTCTAAGCACTTTTCCCCAAATTTCTCGAACTAGGGTTTTCCTTCCTATTGAATCTTTGTAACCCAACTTCTGAACTCCATATCTTTCAATGTAGACCTCGGATTATCAAAATTCTTTCACCATATTTCAATTGATCCTCAAATCTTGATTTTGAAAGTGGGTTGACGTTTTTAGTAGTTGACTTTTTTGAGGTTGACTTTTTTGTACGCTTTCTTAGACTAAGTCTCAGAGGACCACCTGCAGGATGAGAAAAGCCTTTTAGCATTCTAAAACATCAATTTAGGAAGAAAACGTGCCTGATTTAGAGGTCCAGACAAAATTTGGTGTCCACAATCAAGTGGTTAGATACAGGATGATGAACAATGAGATAGTCAAGGCGATGACTATAAATCAAGCACTTCTTGGGAGGCAACCCAAGTTCTAAACTTTTTACTTTTTCTTTATCTTTTAATTTTTAAAGTAGTTTTTTTGTTATTATTATTATTTTCTTTTTACTTTGTTTTCTTTTGTAACTACTTACCCAACTTGGACAAGCATGATGAAGTCTAAGAGGAAAACTAGAGAGTTTCCTTCTTTGCTTTCATCGATAGGGGAGTTTTCTTTTTCTTACTCTTTATATTTCTAAACATTGAGGACAATGTTTGTTTTAAGTTTGGGGTGTGTCTTTAGATTTATTTTAGTTACGTGATTGTTTAATTCCTTCTTTATTAGAAGTCTAAATTTTTTTTTGTTTTGTTTTTTGCTTGAGATATGATGCACTTAATATGATGGAGTCTTTATCCAATGATGAATTTTAGTTATTGATTTATCTTGATTCTTGGAAAAATATAAGCATGAGAAGAATTTATGTTAAATTCTTTTGTTAGTTTCATGTTAGGATGTGATTTTCAACACATTGAGCACTTGATCTCTTGCTTAGATTTGCATAGCCTATTTAAAGACTGATTATGTTGATGTGAATTGCAATTAAGTCTAGAACCTAGAATTTGTTTGATTCTCTCTCAAGGCAAAATCCTAGACAACACCAAGTTGAGGAAGTGATTTAGGCTATCTTTGGATCGTTTGAGCCTTTCAAGCTTACCTTTATATATGATTATCCTTAGTCTACCTCTTTGTGCCTATTGATATATCTATTTTCTTTGATTGCCACACCTTTTACCCTAGCCAAATAAGAAAAACCATGATTAACCCTCACTACATAGGCATGTGATGATATTACAGGAAAAAAAATTATGAGCCATGTCGAATTTGGGTGAAATGGTGTTATAAAAAATAAATAAATAAAAATGTTATGATTCTTCAAAAATGATGAATAGAAAAAAAAAAAAGTGAATAAGTTGGTGAAGCAAAAAGGAAGTGTATTCAAAGAAGAAAGTATGTAATTTGAGGAAAAGATTATGGCTCTCAAAAATCCTGGAAAAAGAAAATGTAAAGTGTCTATGGGTGAATTTAACCGAAAATATATCTTTATCCTACCTCCACCCTAGCCTTACATTACAAGCTTAATAAAGACCTACTTGATCCTTGATGAAGTGTTAGTCCACATTAGTGGAGAGAGAGATGAAAAGCAAACATATGAGAATCTAGTACTAGTTCGTATTTTGCATTGATATAAACTTATTTAGATTGCATGTGATGATTTGCAAAGAGATTATACACACACACACTGAAAATCCATTCAAGCATGAATTTTACAATTGAATTGAATCATGGATTTGGATTATGTTTATGTTCTACTTTGAATCAGGATTTTGAGGTAACTTTTGAGAAAAATTTAAGAAATCATTGTTTGAGTGCATTTATCTTGAGTGATGTTTTGAGTCATTTTATTTAGTTAGTTAGTTTTGTTTTGTTTTGCTCGAGGACTAGAAAAATCTTAAGTTTGGGGGTGGGATAACTATAGGAAATATAGTTATTTTGCAACCTTTTATGCTTTTAAATCGGCTAAGTCTTTGAGGATTTTATTAGGATTTAATTAGTTTTAGATATTATTATATTTATTTTAATTATCCATTTTATGTTTAAAATAGTTATTTACTTGTTATTTATGTGTTTTTATAGGTCCAAGGTGATCTGGAGCTTCGAGGTGCGACAAAAATCGATGCATTTCAATGAGCTGGCAGATTCGACCTCCGAAGCTTTTTTCAAGAAAAACTTGATCTTAAAGACTTCAAATGAGAAAACTCTCTCTTGAATTTTGAAGCTGACTTCCATACCTTTCCAACGGTATAAGGTGCGTCAAAATTGGACAAGATTTGCCTAGTCAAAACAGCTGATGAAGTTTGAGAAGACGACAGAGGCGAAGTGCAGCAATTCGAGAGTCAGCGCTGCAGCGCCGGGGGTCGTGAACAGTACCGTAAAAACCTAAAAAAAGGCAAAACTTACCTGTTTTGCTTGGGAGCAAAGTTTCAAACTCCAGGAGGCCTTGGACACTTTAAATATGACTCTTTCAGGTCAGAAAGAAAGGGATTAGACATCTAGAAACCTAATTCTCTCTCAAGAAGATAGTCACCATCAAATTCTCTCAAGAAGATTGGAAGCTTGAAGATTGAAGACTCAAGAATTGACAACTCTTAGTTTCTTCTTTTCTCTTCTTTATTTTTCTTGTGTAGTTGATGATGGTGAAACTATTTGATTATTTGTTTTCATTAATTATCATGAACTAATGTTCTTTTACTAGGATATCAATGGAACTCAACACATAGTTTGAATTTACTTTCTCTCTCTAGCTTGATTTAATGATTTGTTGAGTTGTTTGTTCATTCTTGTTCTTAATGCTTCTAATTTCTTAGCTACCAAATAGATTGATTTGTTAACCTAAATACAACTAGACATAGAAAGTTTAGTGTTAGACATGGATTGAATGACACATGTTTCATATTCATTTATTAGGATGAATTGATCTGCAGGTAAGGTAGAAATATACTTACTTGTCATGTGTAACCATTGTTAGAGCCTAAGCTTAATGAGTTCTTCTTTAATTCAATTATCATAGACATATAGTTAATTGGTTAGGAATGATATTTTTATAAGACCATCGACAGATGCTTATAAATAAGATAGAACTCTAGGTTAACAACTCAGGATCATTAATCAAGTGAAGAGGTAGAGAGAGATTCAAGCGAAGTGTTAAGGGAAGTTGTAATCCTAGGCTTTCATAATTAATTGAATTCACCCTTTTTAATTTACTTGCTTTTATTTTTAGTTTCTTTTAAATTTGATTACCATCTTTAATTATTTGTTTAGATAAGATTAAGTGTGTTAATTTTAGTACTTAACGATTTTAATAACAATTCCTCTTGGGTTCGACACTCTACTTCTCATTATATTACTTGTTTGTGATATGTGCACTTGCGTGGTAAATCGGACAACAGTGAGCATTAGGATCATCGTTCGGTAAGCCGCTGAACTGAACTGATGTATTGATCATCTGAAGGATGGCCGGCTTTATCTCGATTGTATTGGCCTGGATGGCAGGCCTCTGAATACTAGTCTGAAGATGTTGCATTAGAGGAACCCCATATTCGCAAAGACTTTGTTTCGTCAGCTTCAGCCATTGCACCTGAAAATAAGAAAGAAAAAGAAAGTTTAAATTAAGACTAAGGTTGCTTGGTATTAATATTAACAAAAATAATAAACAATTCCCCGGCAACGGTGCCAAAAACTTGTCGTCATATTTCATTACGCAAGTGTACATATTGTTGACAAGTAATATAATGAAAAGTAGAGTGTCGAACCCACGAGGAATTGATAATAAATTTGTTAAATACTAAAATTAACACAACTTAATCTTATCTAAACAACTAATTAAAGATGATAATCTAAAACTAAATTAAAATAAACTAATATTAGAAGCAAGTAAATTAAAAAGATAAATTCAATTAATTAATAAAAGCCTAGGATTACAACTTTCCTCAACACTTCGCTTGAATCTCTCTCTACCTCTTCACTTGATTAATGAATCTGAGTTGTTAACCTAGAGTTCTAATCTATTTATAAGCATCTGTCGATGGTCTTATAAAAATATTCCTCCTAACCAATTAACTATATGTCTATGATAATTGAATTAGAGAATAACTCAATAAGCTTAGGCTCTAACAATGGTTACACATGACAAGTAAGTATATTTCTATCCTACCTGCAGATCAGTTCATCCTAATAAATGAATATGAAACATGTGTCATTCAATCCATGTCTAACACTAAAGTCCCTATGTCTAGTTGTATTTAGGTTAACAAATCAATCTAATTGGTGATCAAGCAATTAGAAGCATTAAGAACAAGATTGAACAAACAACTCAACAAAACATTAAATCAAGCTAGAGAGAGAAAGTAAATTCAAACTATGTGTTGAGTTCCATTGAAATCCTAGTAAAAGAAAAATAGTTCATTATAATTAATGAAAACAAATAATAAAATAGTTTCACCATCATCAACTACACAAGAAAAAAAAAAAGAAGAGAAAAGAAGAAACTAAGAGTTGTCAGTTCTTGAGTCTTCAATCTTCTTGAGAGAATTTGATGGTGGCTATCTTCTTGAGAGAGAATTAGGTTTCTAGATGCCTAATCCCCTTTATTTTGACCTAAAAAGTCATATTTAAAGTGTCCAAGGCCTCCTGGAGTCTGAAACTTCGTTCCCAAGCAAAACAGGTAAGATTTGTGTTTTTGCATTTTTTTTTCCTTTTTGCGGGTACTGTTCATGCCCCGCGGTGCCGCAGCGCCACTTCTACTGCCTTCTTGGTGTTTCTCCTCCATTTGTCCGAATTGGTTCCTGCCATCTTCTTGAACTTCGTCAGCTGTTTTGACTAGGCAAATCTTGTCCGATTTTGATGCGCCTTACACCGTTGGAAAGTTATGGAAGTCAGCTTCAAAAGTCAAAGGGGGGTTTTCTCATTTGAAGTCTTTAGGATTGAGTTTTTCTTGAAAGAAGCTCTGGAGGTCGAATCTGCCTGCTCATTGGAATGCACCTTGGACGTATAAAAACACATAAATAACAACTAAATAACTATTTTTAAACATAAAATGGATAATTAAAATAAATATAAAAATATCTAAAACTAATCAAATCCTAATAAAATCCTCAAGGACTTAGCCGATTCAAAAGCATAAAAGGTGACAAAATAACTATATTTCCTAGAGTTATCAGTAGGTCCTTAAGAGAGTCTCCAATATTTTTACTTTTTTTTTTAAATAATTTTATCAAAGGCAAAAAAAATGTGTTTTGGCAAAACAGTTTTCACCCAGTTTTCTAACTTTCCCAATTTTTCTGGAAAGTTATCTTTAATCAAAAAATTAAGACAATTTTTTTATCGTGTAGTTTTACATGCTCTGAGTCTCCAGCATTTTTTTTTATATTTTTTTGAATTTTTAAAAATAGGTTAAAAAATCGTGATTTAAAACTGGACAGTAAAGGCAGATTTGAATTCAAAACAAAAATAATTGTTGAATTTGGCTAAGACATTTAGCGAGGGGTTGGTTAGGAACTTTAGCTACTATCCTAGTTTGGTTTAGACTATTTTAATCTTTAAAAATAATTTATAAAGCTCGGGTTAAGGGTGGTCAAGTCCGGGATTTTAAACTTAGGAAATTAGAGCCATTTTTAAAAGGGATCCGGCTAAGAGGTTTTTATTATCCAAGATTTTCAAAATTGTTTTCAAACAAATCACAAAGTATTTTGATTTTAGAAAATTTAATTTGATATATTTTCCTAAGGTAACCGGATATCTATTTAGGTATACGAATTTCCTTATTTAAAGAAAAAAATATACTTTCATGCATTGCATTTTTCATATTCATGCATATTGTATAATATATGATTTTTTTTTTTTTTTTTTTGCTATGATAATTTCTATGGTATTGTTATTATTTTGATTTATATTTTATGGTGTCATGTTATTTGTCATATGGTTTTGAATATCATGTTATCCTATGCTTTTTATTTAGTCATTTATTTTTGTCACACTATTTAGCATATACTATGTTCATGCATTATTATTTTTATTTTATTTTCATTCATATTTCATGATAGCATTATTTTATGTTTCATGTCACTTAGATTATATTCCATGTCATTTAGATTATATTATTTAGAATAACACCATATCATTTAAATTGCCATGTCATTTAAATCATTTTATTCCATTTAGAATATATCAAGTTACCTAGGTCATTTCATTTCATATAGAATATATTATGTCACTTAGGATATTTCATTTCATTTATAATATATCATGTTACTTAGGATATTTCATCTCATTTGAATATGCTATGCCATTTAAATTATATCATATCATTTATGTTGTATTATATTATCTAGACTTTGCTATGTCATTTTATTTATGTTACACATATTCATATTCATATATTTTTTAAATGTTTTGAAAAAGATAATGGTTTTCAATAAAATAAAGATATTTCCCAGTTAAAATAATTCATGAGTTCTCTGTCAGGATTGCTGGGAGGATATCATCAATTATCATTAATAACGGAATATCTTCTTTAAAATGAGAATGATTCGGAAAATTTTCCAAATTAATAAAAAATTGTATACTTTGCCACGTTTATTGGGGAATATAGGAAAATTTTGAATTAATAAATTCCAGATCATTTTCAATTAAAAATGAAATTATTTTTTTTAAAATTGGGAATTAATTTGAAATATTAAATTAAAAACAGACTTTTTATCGAGACTTAAGATAACAAATGATTAATAAGGTACTGTTTTATACGGGCGTTGTGGGGGTGCTAATCCTTCCCCGCACGTAACTGAGTCCCGAACCCGATTTTTAGATTTTCTCTGGTCTATAACGCAGACTTGAAATTGGTTTTAAAAAAATATTTTAATTAATTTTAAAATGTTTTACAAAATCGATTTTAATAGGTGGCCAATCACACCTAGCTAAAAAAGATTGGTGGCGACTCCATGTCTTTTTCAAGGTTATTTTCAAAACCTTCATTTTTCAAGAGGAATTAAGTCGACTTTTTCTCGGTTTTTTAATGTCATGCTTAATGAGTAATAAAGTCTCGCGATGAGACTTGTTATTTTTTAGGTTGCGAGAACCAAAGACTTTAAGTTTTGTATAATTGGGAGCTAGTTTAAAAATTAATTGAACAAATTTTTGAATTAGAAAGACATGAATCTCATAATCTAGTCATTATGCATAATCCCCTTGCTTTAAATGGGCCAATAGAGGTTATAGAAGATCAATCTCACCATGAGCCTTCTGTGCCTAACGGATCAACATATGAAAGCATGTCTATTAGGGATGTTCATTCGGTTAATTTGGTTAATAACCGAACCGAATTACCATTAACCGAATTAACCGATTTTTTTTATTAACCATTAACCGAACCGAAATATTAAAACGGTTAATTAACCGAACCGAAATTATTTCGGTTAATTCGGTCGGTTTTCGAATTAACCGAAATATTTACCTAATTTATTTTGCAACTTATTTTAATACATGATTTTATATCCAAACAATCTATCCAACCAACCAAAATCCAAAAACAAAGCATAATAAAACTATTATAAAATTCAAACATCAAACATACTAAACAACTAAACATACTAAACAACTAAACATACAAGATTTACTATAGTTCGGTTACCGAATTAACCGATAACCGACATATTCCAAAAGCATTAACCGTTAACCGAACCAATTTTGTTCGATTAACCGAACCGAAAAAAATTCGGTCCATTAATTCGGTTAAACCCGAATAGTGTACACCCCTATTGTCCACTGATCAGGTTAAGGAGTGTAATCCCATTGGGCCTTCTTCAGTTAACTTGGGTGGCATTTCTGCCTCTTTTAAATTAGGCCCACGTAAAATCAAATTTCTTGAAGACATTGAGGAAGCATTACTAAAAAGAGTCACTAAGAAAACAGGGAAGAAATGAGGAAAAGGTAAGAGAAAATGGAAGATGCAAGTGAAAAACAAGACACAAAGGTTTGTTAATAAGTCTTTATGGACAATGACGTCAGGAATAGGGTAATAATTCTCAAACTGGAGGCCCAAGAAACTTAGAATTTGGGGAAACTTTTTGGGCGCTCTGCTAACTGTGAAGACGATGAAATTATTGATAGATTAATAGCCTTAGAAGAAAGGAATTGAGGGCGTAATTTGAACCTGCTTTCTTTCTCAAGGAACCTTGACAGAGTGACGCTGGGTGATTTTATTTTTTCGATCAATGGGGCATTCTTTCATGATTATTAGTGGTGAAAGGTAAACGATTTAATTGGATCTTTGAATCTGTGGTATGTAATGTTTATAATATGTGAGTTGCGAAAATCTTTGGGATTATTTTCAAATTGTGTCGGGGAGATTGTCATGGATAAGTTGATGGGATTGATGGATTGAGGAATTCTTTTATTCCTCTGTTTTGCTTTGCTCGCATGTTCTTTCTTCTAGTATATGGTTCACTCGATATTTGTGTTGTTGTGTACAACCAGGTGATTGCAGGGATGGTTGTTGTATTAGATTTTGGAGGTTTTGGAAGTGTGGTTAAGGGGTAGGTTTTCATTGTTATCTATGCTTGATTATTGATTGTGAGGGTTTTTGTTTTTGGTAACCAATATGGTGTCAAATAGTTATTGGTTTGAAGTCTGTGATGTTGCTTGATGATTGAGTTTGATATATTTTTTCTTTTTGAATGGAAAAGGTTTCTTTAATTCGACTAGTGGTTTGGGTGATAGGTGGTTTTGTTGGAAACTCTCAAACAAGATATTCTGAGTTGGGTGATGGAGTATGTTATTTTCTCTCGACTTAAATTGCAGTGATTGCAGTTTTGATAGGAATGTCATTTCTTTCCTTTTTTGGTTGATCTGGTGATCTGGATGTTAAGACCCTTCTTGTTTTGATTGAGGGTGGTTTGTATGAATTAAGGTTGAATGTTAAAGACAAGGATATTTTGTTTGATTGTGATGGCGTTTGCTCAAGTACCCAAGTTTGAGGTTTTTTTTTCCAGATCTTATTTTTTTATTCGGTGGTGGGATTGCATTTATTTGGCATATTGAGTTTGAGTGGAATCTGAGGATCTTTTTTTTTATTGGGGATTTATGCTATTTTATTTTGGAAAGATTTGCTACAAAGAGTTATTTTTTCTGATGATGAAGGTGTGTTAGGTTTGGGTTGGGTTGGCATGTTTGATTGTGTATTATGCTGTGTATGTTTCTTGGGTCATTGTTGATAAAAATCATGATGGAATATTGTTTTGATTGTTCTTCAATTGAGAAATGAGCTGAGCTTCGAGAACGTGGTTTTTTGCAAATTGGGTTGAAAGTGTATATCTTGTGGGATCCTATTCGATTGTTATATAATCATTTTGTTGTTCGGTGTTCTTTTGTGAAAATGGATTTGGTCTCTCAATTCATTTTGGTGTATAAAGTATCTTCTTTAACGAATTATCGAAACAAAGGAGTGAGCTTAAAGTCAGTTTTAATGCGATTTCATTTGCATGATGGCTCTCTGTTCTGTCATTCGTTCTTAATCTGTACAGAGTTGTTCTAATTTAAGGTATCTAGAGTAGTCCTTTGTTGATGTCCCTGGTTGTTCTGTTTTTTTAATGTAGTTTAAGTTTCTGGATTTGTACTGTTTCGTCCTTGTCTGGTGTTATTATTTTGAATCTTGTGCTTGTTATTTTTTGGTGCTCTTTTTGCGGTTTTTGGGCATGTAACAGATGTTTGAGATCTTGGCACAAACTTGAACTTATGGAAGACGAATAGGATAAGTTGAGATTCTGAAAATCAGCAATGACATGGTGAGGCATTAGAATCACCTAATTAGTTCTGGTTTAAAGCAGCAATGGAGGTTTAATGAGCTACTGGTGTTGTAGATTTTGGTTTGATTTTGAAGCACTATTTAGTTAAATAACCAATCTTGCCACAATACTGACGGGTAACTTTAGGAGCAGACTGATAACCAGAAGAAAGTTTCCTTGGAGCAGAAGAACTAAATCTAGGAGCAGTAGGTAGACGGTTCTGTTTGAACCTATCACCATTGAAAGTTAAAAGGTTCGTTAGCAAGGTGGGCAGAAGGAATGACAATATCTAAAGCAATAGCCTGATGCTTCAACACTTCTTCATAATCTGTAAGTTTTACACGCAACTCTTCAAAGGAAATGTGAGATTCCCTAGCTCTAATGGCAACTGCTATTTCTTTATCGAACTAGCACCATTCAATGCATGTATAACTAAATTAGAGGTGCTCATGGGCCGGGGCGAGGCCCGAAAATTTTTCAAGATCCTTGCCTAGGCCCAGTCCTGGAGGGTCCGGACCGGCCCGTGAGCACTGTTCATCCTATTTTAATATATATATATATTAATATTTTTATATTTTTATAATTAAAATTAAATAAAATAATATTATTTAATACCTAAAACATTGTTTCGGGCCAGGCGGCCCAGAACAAGAATTCCCTACCTAGGCCTAACCCAATACGGGCCGGGCTGGCTGCCCGGCCCGTGAGCAGGTCTAAACTAAATCATCTTATAGGATTGTTAATGAGAGCCAATTCATCATATATGTTGTGGAGAAGATGAAAGTATTCTAAAACTAAAGTTTTACCTCTAGTTTGGTAAGTTTTTTCCCTTAAGTTCATCATTCTAGACTAGACTTATTAGCAAACATCTTCTTGATTTTTTCCCATGCATGATAGGATGATGGAGAAAAAGCAAGAAAATGAACCACTATTTCTAATGTAGAAGAAATGATATCGTTGAGTAACAATTGGTCTTGTCCAGTGTTGTTAAGGCGTGCGCCTAGGCGCACCTATGCCTTGAGCCTTAGCATTAGATAACAAAAATGCCTCAGACCCTTTCGGGCAAGGCTCATTTGATCAGGCGCACGCTTGGTGCGCCTAGGCGCGTTTTTTTGTAAGGCGATAGGCTTAAAAAAAGCCCGCTTGATTGAAGTTCTTTTTAATTTCTTTTATTTCAACTCTCCACTTCTCAATATTTGAGTATTCAACAACAGATATGGGACCATAAGGAAATCGTGCATATTGGGCAAAAAAAAATTGCATGTTTTGTAGATAAACTGGACCACTCTTTAGAATTTATTATCATAATTATATATCTTAAGCTTATTATATATATATATATATATATATATATATATATATATACACACACACATATACATATTGCGCCTTACTTCATTCAGGCGATCGTTTTTTTTGCGCCTTGCGTCTAAGGCAATATAAGGGTTCTAGCGCTTAGAGGCGCCTTGCGCCCTTGAGAACATTGGTCTTGTCTGTGCTAGTGTTGATAAACTGGACTTGGAACCATTTAGGGTGGAGTGGAGGTCGAGCCTTCTTTGGGATCAGTTGAGAATGACATGGCAAAGAACCATCTACATAACTAGAGAGCTTGTATCCAACTAGAAGAGAGTTGAATTGACCTCTCCAAGAATGATAGTTGATAGCATTTAGTTTGATAGGAAGCTGTGCAGGGGGCGATAATGATAACCAGTTGATTTGGTTGATCAAGAGCAATAGTGATAGAAGTTGGAAGACAAGAAGAAATAGCAGAATTGGCTGTGGAAGAAGTGTTGTTGGATTGAGTGGCCATGGTTGATAAAAAAAATGAAGTTTAAGAATTGAATGGAATGCGACTTGTGAGAACTTAATGCTGTGATACTCCATAACAGATATGGTAGAGAGAACTTTGGAAAAGAAAGCCTTAATTGAGTTGTATTTATAATTGTATATATATATATATACACATATGTACACGGATAGGATATATACAGCATGTTTAAACTACTTTAAAACTAAGATAAGATAATACCATATGTTATGGTAATGTTGAGACTGTCTTATTATTTGAATTACATCTGTAATTTGAATTCCCTCTAATATCGAGTAGTAAATTTTTATTCAGTCAATTTTATCATGTGAAAAAGGCACGTCAACGTTCATGTGTTTAGAAAATGTCAACTGACAGCGGCAAATGACCGATAAATTCATATGAAAACTTGTTCATGGGTCAGATCGAGTTGGATCTTTTATCCAAGTTCGGGGTGGCTCTTAAACTCAAATCATTATCTAAAAAATATTAAAATTTTTATTTCTATATTAATATTTATATATTTTATAATTAAATTTAAATTAAAAAAAATTATTAATAAATAGTAATTCATACCGATCCAAATTGAAAAATACTTATCTAGATCCGGTTGAGTCTATCAAGTTGAGTGCGTAACTCGACCCTTAAATAAATCAAATCACATATACTCGTTAACATAAAAATAATAATTTTTGTTGTTATATATATATATATATATATATATTTGGTATGGGGAAAAACGTACTTACAATTTTCTCAATAAGCATTGTTAGAATGAAACTGTTACAGTAGCTAGTTGCTCTCTATCAGGTTACTTGTCTAGAATTAGCCTTAACAATGGTATTAATAAAAACTAACTTCAAGTATTTAAAGTCGAAACTCCTGGCAATAATAACTAGCTATTATTGCTAGATTGAGCAGTTTGACGTTTGATACTTTGATTTCGATGATAAAAATGATTCAAGTCAAGAGTTATATGTGGTCGGTTTGGACCTGAGCTTTATAGCAATGTTAGCAATATAACTGGACTCTGAAGTCTGAACCCAAAACTATGAACCCCACGGCTATGCCATTCCAAATTAATTTCTCCTATCAAGAAATTGGAAACCTATAGTGAATGATTGAATATATGTAATTTTTTAAATATTTGAATTCGTTTAATATATTCAAAATTTAAATTCGTTTATTATCTGCTTACTATTTGAATTCGCATCCGATTTAAAAAACAATATCCGTCGGATATTCGAATCTGTTAAATATTTGAATTTATTAAATCAATTTTTTAAAAGAATTAAAAATATAAAATTAAACAAGAATTAAATATGTAAATGAATATCGAATTCGAATATACGAACCCGTTATCCGTATAAATAAAGCTTCGGATAATAGATTAGGATATTCGATACTAACCGAACCAAAATCAAAGCAGATTCGATAACGGCTATCCAAATATTCATATTCGAATCTATTCCGAATTTACTGTAAATAATAAATTTAATATCGAAATTCATATATTGTCAATCCGCAATATCCAAATTCACAAAATACAAATTATATAATATTAAATATCTAATTTTTACTATCACTACATCTAAATATAGCATGAAAATTTGCAAACCCAAAAAGATTAAGATACTTGGTTAATTGGTTTTCTATTTGAAGTTTTGATGGTAATAAATTTACACACCTTTGTTTGTCGTTTATGATTTAATTAATGGAACAACCTGTTTTATGAATGAAATAAAGTTTTAATGATGCTACATATGCCTGCCTATCCATCTAGGGGCAGTCTCCCCGTCCCGCCTGGTTTGGCAGTCACAAATAGGAGAATATACATGAGATACCTGTGCTCGTAAACTATTCGAGTTCGACTCGAAAAAAACTCGAATTCGAATTCGATCATTATCAAGCCGAACTCGAGTAGCTCGAGCTTTCGATCGAACCGAGTTCGAGTATCCTAATACTCGACTCGAGTAGCTCACGAATTTAATCGAGCTTTTTCATTTTTAATTATAAATTTACTATTTTACCCTTAATGTGTATATATATACACTTAAAACCCTAAACCAAATTTTTCTCTTTCTCTCTTCTAAGTCCCAACTCCCACTCCGAGTCCCAACTCAAATATGAAGTTTATTGGCAAGTTATGGAGTCAATTTTCCAGCAAGATCAGGGTCAGGTAAGCTCATTGGACATCTTCTCTAAAAACATTCTAGATGGCAAAGGACAAGTTAGCCATGACAGCTCTCACGGAGTTTCGGAAGATCAGCAACCTCTTATCAGAGATGTGAGATTTGTTCTATTTATGAAATCTGTATATACTTTTGTAATTGTCATTTTTTTAGTGCAAATAAAATGAGTTTTGTTGGTTTCTTGGCTCTTTCATATTGTCGCATAATCCAAATCTTGTGGGTGTCTGAGAGTCCTGCCAAGGTTTTCTTGTCTCACCTGGAAAGTTTAGCTTATGTTGTCTGGTTTCCTCTGGAACGTTTAATTTTATTGAAAGAACCCGAATACTTTGCTTTTTTTCTTTTTCTTACTTTTGTTACTTGATTTTCATCTTTGTAGATCTAATATGTTAAAATTTGTTTTTATTTTTAGTAATTTGTTCATTGCTTGATCATTGTACCTTTTCATTATTTATTAAATTTAATTAATATAAAAATTTATATATGAAATTTTTTAATTCGAGTTCGAACTCGAGCTCGAATATGAAAATCGAGTAAATGAGTCTAATCGAATGAACTCGAATAATTTGATTTTATTTCGAGCCGAGCTCGAGCCTAAAAAATGATACTCGATCGAGTTCAAGTTGAGTTTCGAGCTACGAGTTTCGAATCGAACTCGAACTCAAATTTCTCACAATTCGAGTTCGGTTCGACTCTATTACAACTCACAATCAGCAAATTATTTCACAAATATTTTAAATTTTATTTCCTCCAAAACAGACACTCTCCCCTGTAAAGTTCTAATATCATGATTTAGGCTTCCTTTCCTCACTGAATTACCCCCCTTTTTTTAAAATTATTTTTTATGAAAACCCACCTTTTGCCTTTATTTGTTTGTTGAAACCTCATTCATCTTTTAGGTTTGATTGTTTCGAGGAAATTATTTTTTTGAATATAATTTTTGAAAAATAAATTTATTTTTTGAAAAAATTTAATATTTTTATTATTTGATTGATTTTATAAAAAATATTTTTTTTTGTTTGATTATTTTTTCCAAAAAATTTACATTAATAAAAAAAAAAAAAAATTTTGATCCTTAAGAGATTGATTTTTTTGTTTTGTTTTAGTTTTTATATTTAAGGGATCGATTTTTTTTTTTTTATTGTTTTGCTTCAACTTCTATATTTAGAAGATCGGTCTTTTTGTTGTTTTGCTTCATCTTTAATAAAAAAGGATGGATAAATATATTTAGGATAAATTCTTTTAGTTTATTTCAACTTTTGAAAAATATCTTTCGTTTTTAAAAAATGTAAAACAATTTTCAAAAAATATAGATAATTTTCTATTGATAGAAATTTCATTTTTAATTGATCAAATTATTTTGTACAAAACAGTCTCGAAAAAATATAAAAAAAAATTCAAAATTTATTTTTTACGAAACAAACAAACCCTTAATAAAAGATCTTTTAAATTCAAAATCAAAAGAACACAAATGATAGAACCTATTTCATCCGGGAGAACCCATACCCATATATCCAATATTAATTTGATCGAAATACAATTCAACTTCAAAGTTAATCAATCTAGAAACTATACTATAGGTGTGATGAGTATCTGAATTTTGAGAAAATTGACATGGGTTTTTATTTCTTTGGCTTGCAACTTGCAAGTGCTGGAAAGTGGGATTCAAGACATTGGAAGGAACACAATAAAATGATAAGCAAAAAATGTAAACCATAAGTAAAAAGTGAAGACTGAAGAGGGATTAGATCTGAAATTTTTTGCCAAAGAAATATATCCCATTGCCATTGGGGAAGAAAGAAAAGATGGAGTTCGAGCTTTGAGAAACAAAAAATAATGAAGAAATAGACAACAAAATTCATAAATTTCTGACATGGATTTGCCACGTCAGTCGGGATGGGGAAGCAGTAAAGAATGATAGGACATTTAGCATTTTTGTTACGTGCTCTCTTAGGTTTTTTTATCAGAATATAAAAAAAAAAATTTATTTATCGAAATATCATTATTTTTAAATTAACTCTAAAAATCTGCTCGTTTTAAAATCAATTGAAAAATCGTCATCCTTATAGCGATTTCTCAACGTGTATTTGAAAAAAAAAAATTAAAAACACCAAAAAAAATCGTCATGGAGGTGACGATTTTTTTGTGTGTAATTTTTATAAAAAATTATATTTTAAGAAGGGAAATCGCCACTCCTGATGGCGATTTCCCTTATTTCTTTTCTTTTCTTTTTTAATTATTAAATAATATAAAATTATATAATTAAAAATAATTTCCTTTTTTTAATTATTAAATAATAAAAATTATATAATTTATAATTTTAAAAAATAAAAATAAAAATTTAATAAAATTTATAATTTAAATAACAAAATTAAAAAAATAACAATTTATAAAAAATTTAAAAATTATATTCGTAATATCAATCGGATTCTTTCAATTTGTATTCGTAATAAATGGACTTCCGGGAGAAAGACCAGCCAAAGCGTTGTGGATTATGCATGAATGAAGGTCATAGCTAGACCTATCCACGGGCAAGATAGCCCACCCGGCCCGATAAGCCCGGGTCGTATTTGGGCCGATCTTGGACAAGTGTTTTTGTAATTCGGACCAGCCTGCTTAGCCCGAATTATTATTTATTAAATATAAATATTTTTATTTAACTTTAATTATAAATATTTATATAATTTTTAAAATTTTGTAAATTGTTATTATTTAAATTTTACAATTTATTAATTTTTAATTTTTTTAAATTATAAATTATATAATTTTTATTTTCGGGCTTGGGCAAGGGAAATAAAAAAATTCGGGCCTCAGCCCGACCCGACCCATGGACACCTCTAGTCATAGCCGTCAAAAATGTCCTTATCAATCTGGTATTTTATATAAATATTAAAAATACATTTTTATATTTATATATATATATTTATAATTAAAGTTAAACAAAAAATATTTTTATTTAATAAATAATAATTTGGGCTAAGCCGGCCGGCTCGAATTACAAAAACACTTGTCCATGCTTAGCCCAAATACGATCCGGGCTTATCGGTCCGGGCGGGCTACCCGGCCCGTGGACAGGTCTAACTATGACCTTCATTCCTGCATTAATCCACAACGCTTTGGTTGGTCTTTCTCCCGGAGGTCCATTTATTACGAATACAAGTTGAAAGAATCCGATTGATATTACGAATATAATTTTTAAATTTTTTATAAATTGTTATTTTTTTATTTTTGTTATTTAAATTATAAATTTTATTAAATTTTTATTTTTATTTTTTAAAATTATAAATTATATAATTTTTATTATTTAATAATTAAAAGAAAAAGAAAAGAAATAAGGGAAATCGCTTTTTTTAATTATATAATTTGTATTATTTAATAATTTAAAAAAAAAAGAAGATTTCCCTTCTTAAAATATATATATATATATATATATTTTTTTAAATGATCAAGGGAAATCGCCATGGACCATGGCAATTTTCCTTGATCAATTTTAAAAAAATGAAAAACTCATTGGAAAATCATCATGGGTCATCACGATTTCTCAACTGGTTAAAAAAAGAAAATTTTGAAAAATAATTTGAAAACAACGGTATTTTGGTAATTAATTTTTTTTAGCTATATTAAGATAAAAAAGTCATCTCCTATTACCAAACTAGGACAAATAAATTATTATATAGATATTAATATTTGCTAATTAGGTGTTGAGTTGGTTTTGATACAATAGTGATAAAAAAATTTAATTTTAGAAACAAGATTAGGAGGTTGTCGTATATTTTATTTTTTTAATTAATTTTTTAATATATTTTAAAGGTTATGTGTTACTACTGATCTTGTTTGAGGAATTTAAAAACTCTACGGACGATAGATGAGCTAATTTCTTTTACACGTTTTGCAATTCATATTTGTGAATCGGGTGATTACCATAAGAGTTCGGTTTTAATACACTGACAGTGAAATTTTTTAACTCCGGGATTAAGAAACTGTCACATGATCGATTTTTTTAAATTAATTTTTTAAATATACCCTAAGAGTATGTGTAGGGGTGTAATCGAGCCGAGCCGAGCTCAAGCTATAAAAAGCTCAAGCTCGAGCTCAACTCGAAATTCGAAATTCGAAACTGGGTTCGAGCTCGATCGAATTTCACTTTTAAAGCTCGAGTCCAGTTTGAGATAAAAATCGAACTGCTCGAACTCGAGTTGGAATTGAGATTTTTCAGTACTAATTAAAAATAAATATATATATATATATTAAAAAAAAAAAAGCTCAACTCGACAATGACCGAGCCGAATTCGATTTTTTTCGAGTCGAACTCAAGTGGTTTGCAAATACAAATGTCTCGTTTATATCCCGAAATATGTGCCACCTTAGTAACTACGTTAATAAAATCTAAAAACTTCGATGGATGAAATAATTTATCTTACCATAATTATATGATAGGATATATATGATACAATATTAATTAAAGAGTAACTTTATCTTATACTGAATATTAATTGTAGATATATAATACTATGACTCATCTTAATATCTCATATCTGTTGCATGAATATATTGATATAGCAATATTAATTATCTACTTCTTTTATTCTCTCCAAAACTATGTACAATTTTTTATTCATGTAAGATATGAGATATTTAATATAAATGCTAGTGTTTGAATTCTCGTGTTACTTATGTTTTATTGTTATTGATAATACATTGAATACGATTATGGCACAAAAAAAAAATTAGAGTTAAAATTAAATTACTATAATAAACTATGCAAAATATCACAACTTGATGATAATTTTTAAAGTAAGGTATTATAAATATAAATTAACACGAATACACGAATCAATTCATTAAATGTACTGTCGCAACCTAAAAAATAACAAGTCTCATCGCAAGACTTTATTATTCGTTAAGCGCGACATTAAAAAAAATCGAAGAAAAGTCGACTTAATTCCTCTAGAAAATGAAGGTTTTGATAATAACCTTGAAAAAGACATGGAGTCGCCACCAATCTTTTTTAGCTAGGTGTGATCGGCCACCTATTAAAACCGGTTTTATAAAATATTTTAAAATTAATTAAAATATTTTTAAAACCAATTTCAAGTCTGCGTTTTAAACCAGAGAAATCAAAGAAACGGGTTCGGGACACGGTTACATGTGGGGAAGGATTAGCACCCCACAACGCCCGTATAAAACGGTACCTTATTAATCGTGTGTTATCTCAAGTCTCGATAAAAATATCAGTTTTAAATTTAGTATTTCAAGTTAATTCCCAGTGTAAAGAAAAATAATTCCACTTTTAATTGCAAATGATCCGGAATTTATAAATTCAAAATTTTTATATATTCCCCAACAAACGTGGCAAAATATAGAAATTTTTATTAGTTTGGAAAACTTTCCGAATCATTCTTATTTTAAATAAGATATTCCGTTATTAATAATAATTGATGATATCCTCCCCAACAAACCCGGCAGAGAACTCATGAATTATTTTAACTCAGGAATATCTTTATTTTATTGAAAATCATTACCTTTTTGAAAACATTTTAAAAAATATGAATATGAATATGTATAACATAAATAAAATGACATAGCAAAGTCTAAATAATATAATGCAACTTAAATGGTATGATATAATTTAAATGTCTTAGCATATTCTAAATGAAATGAAATATCTTAAGTTATATGATATATTCTAAATTAAAATGAAATAACCTAGGTAACATGATATATTCTATATGAAATCTAATATCCTAAGTCATATGATATATTCTAAATGAAATAAAATATCCTAAGTGACATAATATATTCTAAATGAAATAAAATGACCTAAGTAACATAATATATTCTACATGAAATGAAATGACCTATGTAACATAATATATTCTATATGAAATGAAATGAAATGATAAAATGACATGGCAAATATAAATGATATGGCATATAATCTAAATGACATGTTACATAAAATAATGCTATTATATAATATGCATGGAAATAAAAATAAAAATAATAATGCATGAACATAGTATATGCTAAATAATATGACAAAAATAATTAAATAAAAAGCATAGGATATCATGAAATATTCAAAATCTTATAACAAATAATATAATATCAAAAATTTAAATCTAAGATAATAACACCATCATGAAAATTAAACATAGCAAAAATTACATATTATATAATATGCATGAATATGGAAAATGCAATGCACGAGAATGTATTTTTTCCTTTAATTAAGGAAATTCGTATATCTAAAAAGATATCCGGCTACCTTAGGAAAATATATCAAATTAAATATTCTAAAACCAAAATACTTTGTGATTGTTTGAAAACAATTTTGAAAAGCTTAGATTAAAAATAAAAACTTAGCTAAACCTTTTTTTAAATGGCTCTAATTTTCTAAGTTTAAAGTCCCGGACTTGACCACCCTTAACCCGAGACTTAAAAAATCATTTTTATAGTTTAAAAATGCTTAGAAACTATCCTAAGTCAGTAGCTAAACTTCCTAATCAACCCTCTTTAAATAACTTAACCAAAACAGAAAAATATTTTTTCTTCAAATTCAATTCTGCCTCCACTGTCCAGTTTTAAAGCACGATTTTTTACCCTATTTTTAAAAATACAAAAAAATCTAAAACAAATACTGGAGACTCAGGACACATAAAACTACACGGAAAAAAATCGTCTTTATTTTCTAATTAAATATGACTGCCCAGAAAAATTGGGAAAGTATGAGTACTGGATAAAAAAACTGTTTTGCCAAAACACATTCTTTTGCCTTTGATAAAATCATTTAAAAATCAAGGTAAAAATATTAGAGACTCTCTAAATAACTCATAAACAGTAGCTAACACTTTTGAAAAGTTAGGTAAAAAATTGGCTAAGTAAAAAAATCACAAAGGTAGAATAATCAATTTGACAACTCTTTAATTTTCCACAAGTATGCTCAAGAGAGCATGACTTTGAACCATTGATTGGCCTAAGTCATAAGTCAAGTGGCAAGGACATGAAATGCATGAAAAATACAGCAAATATGATGCATGAAATGCATGATTTAAAACCTAAATAACATAAAAAAAAATGCATGGCATCAATAAAATGACCTTGACCTAAATGAACTTGCATGGCATTTAATGCAACCTATGTCTAAAATGCATGAATATGCATGGTAAAACAAACCAATCCTAAACCTAAAATATGCATGGCAATAACACAAACACATGGCATGCTTAAAGAAAATACTCTACCAAATATCATGAAAATGCAAACCTATCAACTAACATAACAAAAATGCACACACAAAGCAAACAATATAAAGTGGCCGAATGTGGTGGATGCTTAAAATGAGCATGGCATTTTCACAAACACATGATAAACTAACATGCATAGCTAAAGAATAATGCTCAAATCATGCAAATATAAAGTAAAGGCATGAAAACTAATAGGCATTTTCACAAACACATGGATTACAAAATATAAAACATAAACAAACTTAAACATTTTGAAAACAGAAAATCAAAAATGCAAGACAAGTAAAATAAATATGATAACAAGATAATAGACTCAAAAATAGAAACAAGCAAGCAACCAAATTAAAACAAGCTTCATATTTATGTATTAGAAGAAGATTAAAGCATCAAAACTTGTTAAATATCAAGAACATGAAAATAAAAATGCAAACAGCAACCCTCAAAAATACTAGGCCATTCGACCAACCTTATAACAAAAGAAAAAAAATTTCAAAGCCTTTTTTTTCAAGAAAGCATGAAGAAGAACTTGAAGAAAAATATTAAAAACACTTATTTTAAAAGAAAAATCAAAAGAAACTCACCAAAATAGTGATCAAAACAACAAATCAAAAATCAAAAATCAAAAAAAGTGCAAGATTATGGTGCTTAAAGCAACCTCTAGAAGCTATCTTTCAAGCTTTTTCTCTTCTAACTTTCTTTTTTTTTCTAAACTTTTCTTTTTGCCTTTAAACAATGAAGAGAAAAATTAGCCAAAACCAAGAGAGAATAGAAAGTGAATAGCTGAAAATGAAAAGAGAACCCCCTCCCCTTAGTGTGGCCGAATGGCCTTATTCACCCATGATGTTGTCATTTTTTCTTCCACCAATTTTTGATCCAAAGGCTATTGATCCAAGATGTTTAAGAAATGAAATTATCACCCTTAGATTAGGCCATCAGCTATCCACAATTACAGCTGTTCAAGAATCTTAAGCCATTATGTTGAAACTCTCCATCTTCATGCATTGGTCCATGTGGCTTATTTGCAAAGGCTTGATCAAAAAATAACTAACTTCCTCTTCATTGTTGGCCTTTTGATTAAAAATAAAAAAATGTCTACCCATCCTTGGCCTTGGCCGGCCAACCCCTTTTCTTCCAGCCCATGCTTTCATTTTTTTAAAAGGCAAGAAAAGCCATTTTTGGTTTTTTGGGTAAAATGACCTTTTTACCCCCGAACATAAATAAATAGCAAACAGACTCCAAATTCAATTTTTCAATACTTCCAAAATAATAAAAAATTAAATTCTGGAGGTTTTCAAAAATTTTCGAGCCCATTTGCTATTCATTTGGATTTTTTCTTCCAAAATTGCCCTTTTGTGCTCCCAAACTTTACCATTTTTTAAATGAGCTCCAAATCCAGATTTTTCTTCACCAATCTCTTCCAAATAATTTAAAAGTGTGATCTGGAAGTTTTCATAATTTTTGGAACTCATTTGGTATTTTTTCAGGATTTATCTGCTTGAATTACTGCATAGGGGCTCGGGATTTGGCCATTTCGCAAACGAACTCCGAATCCGGATTTTTTTTTTCGCCAATGTCTTCCAAATAATTTAAAAATGAGATTTAAGAATGAGATCTGCAATTTTTCAAAAGTTTTTTGGAGTTCATTTGCTATTTTTTCCAAATTTTCCAATTTTGCCCTTTTGCCTCCGAAACCCGGTTTTGCTCAAAACAAATTCGATTTTTAGATTTTCTTCAAACTGAGCCTTGGGCTATCCTTTTTTAATCACTCCTCATCCATTAGGGGCTTTATTCCTACCGAATCGGGCCATTTCTATAATTCTTCCCAATTTCACTTAAATCCACCAAAAACCCTAATTCTCAGTTTTCTTCCGGATTGACTCTTCTTTCAGTTTTTTTTTTCAAGTGGCTTCTCCATTACCTATAGTCAGTGCTTATCTTTCATTTGGAACCTTCAATTTCAACCAATTTGATCGTTTAAGCACTTTTCCCCATATTTCCCGAATTAGGGTTTCCTTTCTACTAAATCCCTATAATCCAACTTTCGAACTCCATATCTTTCAATGTAGACCTCGGATTATCAAAATTCTTTCGCCATTTTTCAATTGAACTTCAAATCTTGATTTTGAAAGTGGGTTGACTTTTTCAGTAGTTGACTTTTCAAGGTTGACTTTTTCAAGTTTGACTTTTTCAAGTTTGACTTTTTCAAGTTTGACTTTTTATGACTCGCCTTCTTAGACTAAGTCTCGGAGTACCACCTGCATGATGAAAAAAATCTTTTTACATTCTGAAACATCAATTTAGGAAGAAAACATACCTGTTTCAGTGGTCCGGACAAAATTAGGTGTCTACATATACATTATATGTAAAAAATTAAGATAGATATCAAAATTTAATTCGTTTAGGTTATATTGATATCCATCATTTCTATTCATATTAAGAAATAAAAAAGAAAAAAATATATAAATCTAACAACTATCATACAATAACTCATAACTTATAACATCATTTAACATAATTTCATTTTTACTATTTTATCATCATAATATATTTTTTTTTATTCAACATTAAAAGTTAAAAAAAAAAAATTATTTATATCAACCCATCCCATATTATTATTCAATATTTTAATTTTTACCGATAATTTATCAATACAATAATTTTTTTTTATTTCAAAAAATCAAAAAAATAATATGACTTTATTTTTAAAAAAAAATTAAAAAGGAACCAATCATTATACAACATGTGACACAAAATTAAGAGTTATTTGAATAGTGTTACACACAAACATGACCTGAAAAAATAACTAAAATACGACACAACACGAAAAAATAACATAACCACGACATAAAAAAATACACGAACGTGTCAAAACTTATATATAACGAACTTGATACAAAATTGAAAATAATTTGAATAGTGCTAATTAGACCTAGCAATTTCGGACATGAAAAAATAACACGAATGCAGGAATGTGTCAAAATCTATCAACACGACATAAAAAAATAACGGGACACAAAATTGAGAGTTATTCGAATAATGCTAATTAGGCCTGGTAATTTCGAACCCATCACAAACACGAAAAAATAACTAAAACACAATATAATATGAAAAAATAACACTAACACAATAAGAATGCAAGAATGTGTCAAAATTCATATATATGTAAATACATATGAATTTTTTCGTATAACACAATTATAACACACAAAAAAAAATATATAAATACAACATAAAAACAAATTTTAAAAATGAAATTGGAGCCCTCAATTGAGGGAGCAAATCACCCTCAATTGAGAGGACTTATTTTATTTATTTTATAAGATAGCTACAAAAAAAAAAAATTGTAAACAATATTAAATACAAAATATTTATCATTTAGTGCATAACAATAATAAAAAATTATAGTACTAATATACATTATCCTATGTTATAAATAATATAAAAGTGTTGATTGATCAGATCAAGGCAAACCTAATTGATTTCGTAAAAATTTCAACTCGAGCCCATTTTCTATTATGTTTTAATATTAAAATATGTATATTAATATCTTAATATTCTAAAATATTTTATAATTATAATTAAATAAAAATATATTATTTATTTTAAATCAAGCCGAACATAAAAATTCAAACCCAAAACTCAGCCCAGCCGCTCGTTTACACAGTTTTCGGATTGATTTATGTATCTTTTTCAAGTAAATTTTTGGGGGCTTTGATGGTTGCAATTCCATAGAGTTATTTCTATTTTTTTTATAAAAATATAATTAACAATAATAAATCTAAATTTGATAAATTTTTATATGTTATGAAAATAATACGTATTTACAATTTTAACATATTTAATAAAAAATTTCATTTATATTTACATCATTAACACAAAAAAAATATAAATCACGATACGCATACACAAATTATTAAATTTAAATAAACCTAAAGCATTTTATCATAAAATCAAAAGAAAAGTTTCTTTAAATTTTGGAGTATTAAAAAAAATATATATTAACCAATGTCATTAGACATTGGATAAGATGATATAAATAAAAAAAATTATAATTAATGATTTATTTATTTTTGAATTCAGTAAAAATAATATATTAAATAAAAAAATTAAATTAATAATTAAATAATTTTTAACCGATACCTATAAATATCAATTAAGCGAACCCTTAAAAAAAAATTCTAAAAATCATCAAAAACCACCGAAATTTTTCTTCATAGTGTCGGCGGCATGTATGCAAGAGCAAGAGCTGCAATAATATTAATTAATATAAGTAGTATATATTATCATCAATCAGAAGCACCAAATCCACGATTTTCTAAATTATATGTATCCTAATCGATATAACAACTTGCCACTAGAGGTGGCAATTGGGCGGGTTCGGACGGGTTCGGGTCGGGTTCATTCGGGTTCGGGTTTATTCGGGTTCGGGCTCATTCGGGTTCGGGTCCATCCGGGTTCGGGCTCATTCGGGTTCGGGTCCATTCGGGTTCGGGCTCATTCGGGTTCGGGCTCATTCGGGTTCGGGCCCATTCGGGTTCGGGCCCATTCGGGTTCGGGCTCATTCGGGTTCGGGCCCATTCGGGTTCGGGTTCGGTCTGGGTTCGGGTTCGATCTGGGTACGGGTATGTTTTACATTATTTTATTTTATATTAGATGTAATCATTTTTACGTAATTTAAATATTTATATCTAAAAACAAATTATTAATTTATTATTATTATTATTATTATTTTTATACTTTTGCTATTATATGATATTTTTAATTATATTTATTTTTTAAAATTAATATTTGTTAGCACCAAAAGAATAAGAAATTAATTTGTTATATAAAATCAAATTTTGAAATAATTTATTATAAAAAATATGATATATTATAAATTAATATATTGATATTTAAAATAATTGATTTGATGAGCTCGAATTTCAAAATATAAATACATTATAATTTATATTCACTATAAAATAAAAAACTTTTAAAAATAAATCCTGGCCTTCATCTATTCGTTTATATACTTATAAAATGCAAAAAATTTATGCTTATAGTCAAGATATATATATATATATATATATATATATATATATATATCGAGTACTTATATTTTTTTCATCAGTATAAAGTATAAATTATAAAGTAGTACTAAAAAATATAATTTATATTTAAATTATACGTAATAAATATATAATTAATATGATTATTTATTAATATATAATAAATATACCCAAAACCAAAAGGCCATAAAACCCAAAACCCCATTAAATCCACCCGCTAAAATAAAATCACATGAAAGCCATAATCCAATTAAACCCACCCTAACCTAACCGCATAAGTATAACTAGAGCTGCTTATGGGCCGGGTCGGGCCGCGGCCCAGTTTTTTTTATTTTCTCTGCCCAGGCCTGGCCCTGGGTCGGCCCGGCCCGCCCGTTTAGGCCCGAAACACTGTTCATTGGAATAAAAAAATAATTTTTTTATTTTTTTTATTTTTTTATAATTAAAATTAAATAAAATAATATTATAATAAAAATTACTGTTCCGGGCCGGGCCAGCCCGGAACACAAAATATCCTGCCCAGGCCCGGCCCGTGAGCAGGTCTAAGTATAACCCAAAAGGCCAAAATAATTGAATTATTGTCAATTTTTTTACCCTTATAGATTAATTGAATTATTGTCAAATTTTTTTTCACATCTTTAAAATTTTCAAGAATTTAAAATATTTAGATTGTAAATTCATCATGATATGAGACGTTAAAGTTATAACTTATAAGTACAAAATATAATTTACTTTTTGATAAATTTATTATTTCATCATATATATATAATATATTAAATTTTAAATTTTAAATTTTAATTAAATTATTAAAAAAATTAGAATAAAATTAATAATTAAAGTTATTGCTTTGTAAAAAAAAATAATTGCAATTTGTTTATTTTTATTTTTAGTATTAAATTCGGGTTCGGGTTCGGGCCGGTCTCGGGTTCGGGTCCATTCGGGTTCGGGCTCATTCGGGTTCTGGCTCATTCGGGTTCGGGCCCATTCGGGTTCGGGTCCATTCGGGTTCGGGCCCATTCGGGTTCGGGCCCATTCGGGTTCGGGCTTTTTCGGGTTCAGGTTTTTGACTTTTTGGTCAAATCGGATTTGGGCGGGTTCGGGTTCGGATTTTCCTGGGCGGGTTTTCGGGTTCGGGTTCATTTTGCCACCTCTACTTGCCACCCATTTTGGGTATTTCTGTAATATAGTCCTCTTGGAATTAATTTGTTCACTCTCTGTTCTTAATCTCATTAAGCTCTAGATTTCCTAACCCTAACTCACTTTCTATGCTACTTTAGACCCCTAACCCTAAATTAAAGCACCATTTTCTTTTATCCTCGATTTTTTTTATTTATTTAAAATACTAAAAAAAATTATATTTTTTCAAATTTTTTAGATAAGCTCCTATCCGTCTATTATTCTTTTCAATTGAACCCCTTAAAATTAATTTTATTTAATTAAATCCTAAAAATATTATTTTTATCTAATTAAATCTTTAAATTACTATTTTTATTTAATTAAACTCTATTCTTCTAACGAAATTTTGTGGTTTTTTTCTAAGACAAAGCAGAAAAATACTAATATGATAATTTTTTATTAAAAGTTCTTAATCATTCCTAAAACCAATATTAATTAGATTTGATAATTTTAGACACGACAAAATTACACGAAATGAAAAAATAATTAAAACATGATACAATATGAAAAAAATAATATAAACTATATACGAATACACGAACGTATCAAAATTTATTTAATATGCATTAATAACGTATCAAAATTTATATACACTGTAAAATATAAACATGATATGACACACAAAAATAATACCAATAAAACATAAATACACCAATTATCCGATCAATAATATTATAAACAAATCAAGAATAGATAGACGGTTTGCAAATAATACATCCCTTTAATTTCTCAAATTCATTGTTTAAATCTCAAGTGATATTTTATAAAGTAAAATGACTCATATAATTTTTAAAAACATTTTTTAAAAATCTATACCTATCTATTACTATATTCTATTATTACTATATATAAAAACAATCTCCAAATTAAAGGAGATGGCAGAATTAAGAATTTTGGGTTAAGGGTTAAAGGTTAGGTGACAACTAAGTATAGGTATTAAGAGAGTTGGGGAGGTTAGTTTCGGTATTTAAAAAAAAAAATTGATTAGGAAGGAAAGAAAGAAAAGAAAAAATTGTGTGTTCGTATCGTTTTTGTGTTCGTGTTATTTTTTGTGTGTTCAAATATTATAACTTTATACAATTTTTACATGTTGATAATTCGTTTTATGTAGATTTTGATACGTTTGCATATTCGTGTCGTGTTCGTGTTATTTTTTATCAATACAAAATATTATAAATTTATATAATTTTTACATTTTAATAACTCATTTTATGTAGATTTTGAAACATTCAGATATTCGTTCGTGTTCATATTATTTTTTGTGTTCGTGCTATTTTTGTGTGTGTTCAAAGTATTATAAATTTATATAAACTTTTACATGTTAATAATTCATTTTATGTAAATTTTGACTTGTTGGTGTATTTGTGTTGTGTTCATGTTATTTTCGTGTCGTGCCGTCTTTTTCAATTCATCCAAATATTTTGCATAGTTTGTTATGGTAATCCAATTTAGAGAAAATTTTATGTGTTTGTGTCGTGTCTCCAAATATTTTGCATTATTTGTCATGGTGATCCAATTTAGAAAAAAATTGTGTGTGTTCGTGTCGTGTCTCAATTCATCCCATATTTGCATAATTTGTTATAATTATCCAATTTAGAGAAAATTTGTATGTCCGTAACATGTTCGTGTTATTTTATCATGTGTTTTAAATATTATAAATTTATATAAATTTTTACACGTTAATAATTCGTTTTATGTAGATTTTGACACGTTTGTGTATTTGTGTCGTGTTCATACTATTTTTTGTGTCATGTTTTAATTTTTTTTTTTTTTATGTTGTGTTTGAGTCGTATAATTATGTTGTATCTGAAATTGCCAAGTCTAATTGATACTATTCAAATAACTCACAAAGTTGTGTCACGTGTCATCATATTCGTGTTATTTTTTCTATTATACTTGTATTCAAGGTATTATGTATTTATATAAATTTTGACACGTTAATAATTCGTTTTATATAGATTTTGATACGTTCATATATTTGTGTCGTGTTCATGTTATTTTTGTGTCATGTTTTAATTATTTTTTCATGTTATGTTCGTGTCGTATAATTATATTGTGTTTGGAATTGTCGGATGTAATTAACCATATTCAAATAACTCTCAATAATAATTATTATTTTTCTAAATTATTATCTTTATTACTCTTACTTTTTTATCTTCTAAATTTATTAAAAAATGTTAATTCAAATTCGATAATATTTCGCAGCGAAACCTGAACATTATCGAGTAAGATTAAAAGAATCCCTGTCGGTTACTGTAGCTAATGAAAAAGCTAGTGATGGCACGTGTTTAGTTGCTACTGTTCTTTAGCTGCTACAGTTCTTTTATGTTTGCAAGAAAGGTTTTGGGAGAATTACAGAACAGATTAATGAACCAAAAATATTTATCATCTACTGTCATTATAATAAATAATTATTAGTAAGGAAATAAAAAAAATTCACCAACCTTAAAAAAAAACTTTTTCGAGAATTACAAACGAATCAATTGTTAAACATATCTTGTAAGCATTTAGCAATTATTTCGTTACTAGTTAAACATATAAATATAAGAATAACATGAACAGAATATTTAAAATATTCAAATACGAATATACTCACAGATTCAGTAGAACCAGAAAATAAAATATGAGTCAAGGTTGGACCTCTGATCTTAAGACGATTATTGCTTGTCCTTACAGTATATTGCAATTCGTCTCTCAGACCTCCCCAATAACGTTGCAGATTGACAGCACAACCACTGCAACACAACGAACCAAAAAGATACAGTGTCTCTCTCACAAGATAGTTGAAAGAACCGAGAGCAGAAGAGTAAAAATAAGATTAATTTTCGATATATCTTAAAACAGGACCAGCCCTCAGGTTTATATAGAAAACGAGAAAGCTGTTTAAATAAGACACAATTGTGCGAAAACAAACATACCTTCAGACACATCTTTTGGACTAAAACCGGTCTGAACAGACATGTAATGATCAGACACGTCTCTAGGTTGACCGACGGTCAATGAAAAACCGTCAGTATATGGGGTATCTATAGCAACGGAAAATAAAGTGTCGGCATTGGTAAACATATTCTGACGGTAACAGAAATCCTTCGGTATAGATACCTTATACCGACAGATTTTGACCGTCGGTATAGATGAGCGTCAGTATATGGCAATTTGTTTGTAGTGGTTGATGGAGGATCAAATTTTCATTCATTATTGATAGCAATTGTGTACATAAATAATACATCGTGTATCTACTTATGACAACCTACGTATTAGTATAAGTATTTTGTATTTATACACAAATTATACAATGATATCCAATAATCCCCCACATGAATGAAAATTGTTTGATTAAAATGATGAACTGACTGAGAATATGAGAGAGAATAACTTTGAAGAGTTATTGCATCAGGATAGGTAGCTTTTGGCTTTAAACCTTCCATAGTGATAACTATCAAATTTACTCGGCTAACTAGTGAACATGATGCCTTTCGTGTAAACCAAGACAATAGGTATCACACAATTCCTCTTCGAACATCTTTGGTTCTCACGGTTGTTTTCATTTTGGCCCCAAACACTATCTGGTTTCTTATGAGTACTCTAGAGAATTTAGCCTAATCAATTCACATAGAAATGGCCAAGTTTCTTACTCATAATAGGTGATTGCTTATTAAGAGTATCCTGCAATACCCCACTTGATTTTATCACGCTATAAGAATCATTAAAAGCATAGCTTATCCTAACTCCTTTGCAGTCAACACTAGTTAATCATAGGAATGGATAAGAGTGTTTAACTATTCTAGTGCCCATACTAAGTTAGCATAATTCGGTTGTTCCTTTGAACCTAGATCTTGGGATCTCTAGTCAACTAGGTTGGGGTGCCATTATGTAACTTTAATTTATAGGCTTAAGACCCATTCCCCTCGATGATTGCTCTCTTGTTAAACCTTTCGTAAGTGCGCACTATTATCCTTTAATTTACATAATCAAAAGAGATAATTCCATTTGAGAGCAACTGTTTAACGGTATTATGTCTTCGACAAGTGTCTCGGGATTTACCGTTATACAAACTACTCTGTGCCCTACCAATTGCAAATTGGCAATCGCAATTTATACAAATTACAGGCACAGGTTTCGGCCAACATAGAATATCTTCTAAAAATTTCGAAGCCATTCCGCTTCTTCTCCAGCTTTATCTAAAGCTGTAACTTCAGATACCATGGTAAATCTGGCTATTCAAGTTTGTTTAGAAAATTTCCAAGACACTGCAGCTCCTCCAATAGTAAAGATAAATTCGCTAGTGGATTTCGAATCTTTAGTATTGGATATCCAATATCCATTTCTGTACTTTTCAAGTACAGCTTGATATCTTGTATAGTGCAGTCCATAATTTGAGGTGTATCTCAAATATCTGAGTACCCTTACTATGGCCTTCCAGTGATCCTTTTCAGGATTACTTGTAAATCTACTCAGTTTGCTAACTGAGTATGCTATGTCTAGTCTTGTGCAGTTCATGAGATACATGAGACTATCAATTATCCACGAATATTTTGTTTGAGATATTACGTCACTAGTATTTTCCTTGCCTTTAACATACCCCTCGGGTTGTTACATACAAACCTTTTCTTAAGGTCATCATATAGGCAAGCTGTATTTACAAGCATTTACAACCTAATGGTTTGCTTCCAGGGTCTGTGCCACTCTTGGCACCATCAGGGATCACCGATATTATGGACAAGGTCTCATCCCCCGTTCTACAACGGGGTAGTCATGGTAGCACCAATGCATGCTGATACTAGACCATGACACTCTTCCCAACTTACTATGTCGATACCTTCATTGACGCCAAGATCACACCCGAGTACCCTTGTTGCACAAAGTTGACATTTTCTCACATGTCTTTCTCTTGCCCTCAAGGACTGCGTCATGATCCCATCAAATGAAGCACCGAACATAGTTTTAGGTCCTATCATGACCTTTTTAAGCGGAGAAACCGATACCTTAACAAGACACCCCTACACTTTCATGTATTTATAGGATATTGGTTTTGACCCTTCCATAATACATATGGTGTCTTGTATGATTTCTTTGAGGTATTTTATTTAAAAAAATAATTAGCTGTTAAATAGCTTACCCCCACAAGTTCTGAGATAACCCTGAACTTATCAACAAACCATTCATCATTTCTTTCAACGTTTGGTTCTTACGTTCAACAATACTATTTTGTTGAGGTGAATAAGGAGCAGTGGTTTAATGGATGATACCATTTTCTCAACAGAATTCATTAAACAATGAATCATATTAACCACTCATATCACTCCTTATTATCTTAATTTTCTTGCTTAGTTGATTTGCGACTTTATTATTAAAGAGCTTAAAAGCTTCCAAGGCCTTGTCTTTGCTTCTTAGAAAATAGGCATAACAATATCTTGTGCATCATCATTAAAAGTAATAAAATACTTTTTATCGCCTCTAGTTTGCACAAATTTTAAGTCACAACTATCAGTGTGAATTATATCTAGAGGTTCACTACTTCTTTCTACCGAATAGAAATGAGTCTTAGCAAATTTTGGAAGCAAATCCAAATTGCTGATTCTTCGCAAGGTCTTGTAATCTACATGACTTAATCTACCATTCCATTCATTTAGAGGATATAACCTAAACAGAAGAAATAATTTAAATATAATTCTTTGTTCTTTGGCACAAAAACCATTACATTGAGCTTAAAAGACCCATCACATAAATATCCTCTACCCACAAACATGCCATAATTAGTGAGTACAAATTTAGCAGATTCAAATACCAGCCTGAACCCGTTCTTGCTCAACAGAGAGCCGGAAACCAAATTCTTACGAATACATATCTTTCCCGGATGTCATCTTGAGTACCACCTTCCCATGGCCAAGTACCTTGCAAATCGAAGAGTTTCCCATAAACAGTTGCTCATCAACAGCAGCTTCTTTATATTCGAAAAACTCTTTCTATCAGAACAAATGTGACAAGTGGCACCCGTATCAACCCACCATGTCTTAGGGTTTTCTACCATGTTCACTTTTGAAACTATAACAGCAAGCTCAATCTCATTATCATTAACTAAGTTGGCTTGAGCTCTTTCCTTGTTCTGAAGGTAGTCCTTTGCTTGATGATCGGGCTTGTTACATATGAAACAAGTTCACGTGAACTTTTTGAAATTCGTTCCCTTATTACCTTGGGAAGAACTAGAACCAACATGTTTTTTCTTGATGGTCTTGTGCGAATGTTCAACAACATTTGCCTTGGCTTCCAAGGTCTGAACTTTAACCCTCTTTTCTGAGCCACAGTTATCCTCTTCGACTCTTAACCGAACAATCAAGTCCTCTAAGCTCATCTCCTTTCTCTTGTGCTTTGATAGTTCTTGAAATCCTTCCACGAAGGTGATAATTTCTCTATCAAAGCCGCCGTTTCAAATGATTCACTAAGAATCATTCCTTCGGTAGTAATCTCATGGAGGATCAACTGATACTTTTGGACTTGACTAATCACAGTTTTTGAGTCAACCATTTTGAAATCCAGAAACCGGCCAACCACAAATTTCTTTGTGCCGGCATCCTCGGTTTTGCATTTTCTCTCTAAGGACTCTCATAGCTCTCTTGCAGTCTTGATCGGGCTATACACGTTGTATAACGTGTTGTCCAATCCGTTGAGGATTTCTTGCATAGGAAGTCAGATGCTTCCATGCTTCCACCGAGGCTACAATCGTAGTATCGGTCTCTCCCTCTTTGAGAACCGTGGCCTCCTCTCGTAAGAACCGGGCTAGGTTCAAAGTGGTCAGATAAATAATTACAATAAAATAAATAATTATTTGTAAGAAAATAAAAAAAAAATAGTTAAGACTGGATTTTTTTTGAAAGAATTATAAAATAAATCAATGAACAAAAAATATTTACTATTTATTATTATTATAATAAATAATTATTATTCAGGAAGTAAAAAAATTTTGTAAAATAAATATTCTACAATAACTTTTTATCCTTAAATCTGAAGAAAGAAAAATGAAAAATAGCAGCAGCAATTGATCGATTGGGTTTCACAATTGAAGAAAGTTAAATTTGGTTGATAAAAAATTGACTTAAATTTCATTTTTCGATTAATTTGTCACTTAATTTTTTAAAAAACTAAAATTTATAATTTTATGGTTTTTTATTTAAAATTAGTTTAACTTTTTTTTTTATTTGTGAGAAAGATATAATTTGAAATATTTAGTTTTTATATTAAAAATATAATTATTTTCATATATCATTATATATTAAAACATAAATAAATAACTCAATAAATAATTATTACTTAATATAATTGAATTACATAAAAAAAAATCTCAACGAAGTGGGAAAAACATTCTAGTATATATAATGAAAATTAACCTGCTGGTACTACCAATTACATCAGTCAACCGGTATTCCCCCTTTCAAGTGCTACACTTGCAAGCTTTTAGCTTTCTTTAAATCTTGTCATTGTTCTTTTTCTTTACTCCCTTTCAAATTAGATTCATGTTAGGTCTCCTTTAGCATTGTTTCTGGCACAGTTTTTGAGATCAAAAGTTGCTTTTCACCGCAAACGCAATGCTAAACAGATAAAAAAATTTGGCTTCTGCTTTTGAAACCATAATTTGAAAAGCCAAACCAAAAAGCCAAAAAATATAGCTTTTGAGCTTTAAAAGCTGACTTTTGGATAAAATGACTTTATTACCCTCACATCTCTACACTTTTATTATTTTAAACATATCTTTTTTTGACATTTCAATTTCCTACAACACTTTTTCACAGCAATGCTAAACACTTAAAAAATTTTATACCACATTTTTTCACCACACTTTATAAACACATTTTTTTTTAACTCGAAATTTTTTCAACCAAAATTTTTTCCACCATCAATGTTAAAGTAGCACTTAGTCAGTCGGACCAGCTTCGTTTTCCTAAACTAAAAAACAAAACTTAAACAAAAAGATTCGGACAAAGGAAGGCCTCCGTTATATATTCCTCAAACACACCGCTCTCTCTTCTCCAACTCGTGTTGGATACATTACTTACATTACATTACAGAACAAAACAAAACAACATGAAAATCATCCTTTTCTTCTTCTACCTCTCTCTCTCATCTTTCAGTGTAAGAAACTAAATTCCCTAATCTTGTTTTTGCTCTATATATTGTCTCTTCTATCTTTATTAATTTCATATATTTGTTTTTTACGTTATAGACTTAGTTTTTCTTTATTCTATTTCCAGATGGTGCAAGTTTTTTCTACAGGCACAAGCAAAGCTAAGGAGAACCCTTTTACAACCAAAGCTTCCCTGATTCGTTACTGGAACAAACACATTTCCAACAATCTTCCAAAGCCACCATTCCTTATCTCCAAAGTTTCTCCATTAAACGCCATTGACTTGGCCAAGTTCACCAAACTCACCAACCGTAGCTCTCTATCTTCCCACACTGAATCTTTTTGTTGCTTAGCCAATCTTTTCTGTTTATTTGAGGACTCCTCGAAACAAGACGTTATTGGCAAGCGTAACCAGGATGCAGACTTCGCAGTGTATTCCAGTAAAAGCTTTTCAGGTTATGGCACCTCAAGATTCGGAGGGGTCGACTCGTTCAAGAACTATTCCGATGGGTTAAATACTCCCAATGAATCGTTCAAGAAATACAGCAGGGAATCAAATGGCCATAGAGAAGAGTTCACAAGCTATGCCAAAGACGCCAATGTTGCTACTGACAACTACAACAACTATGGTTCCAGCACCACAGGCGGCTCTGGTGAGTTCAATAACTATCAGGAACGAGTTAACGTGCCAAACCTCCGATTCACCACCTATGACTCGGATGGTAACAACCATAAACTCTCTTTCTCAAGCTATAGCTCCGAGACAAACTCAGGCTCCGAAGCATTCATTAGCTATGGCAAGAGCGGCAATGCAGTTCCAGCTGAGTTCACTAGCTATAGTGATAATGCAAACACTATTGGGTCGAGTTTTACAGGGTATGGAGAGTTAGGGAACGCACCAAACGACTCGTTTAAAGCCTATGGCCACTCAGGTAACAATCCCCATAACAATTTTAAAAGCTATGGTTTAGCTGCTAACTCTGGGATTAATAGCTTTGCTAGCTATCGAGATTCTGCCAATGTTGGAGATGATTCTTTTCAATCTTATGCAAGGAATTCAAATTCCGGGAAAGTGGATTTTGCAAATTATGGGAAAACATTCAATGTTGGAAATGATACATTCAAAGAATATGGTAAAGGTTCCACCGGTTCCACTGCTACAGGATTCAAAATTTATGGTTTGGGCCAAAAAACAAAGATTATACCAAAAAGGGTGTCACATTTACCGGATACACAAATTCAAGCTCTATAGATACAGCTTCTTCACTAATTACTGGCATTTCCGTAAATAAATGGGTTGAACCAGGTAAATTCTTTAGGGAGTCCTTGTTGAAGCAAGGGAATGTCATGGTGATGCCTGACATTGGTGATAAAATGCCCAAAAGGTCATTCAACCTCCCGCTTACCTGAGCTTAGGGAATTTTTTGACGCACCGGAGAATTCAAGCATGGAGCGCGTGCTTTACAACGCGCTGACGGAATGCGAGAGGCCGCCCAGCCTGGGTGTGACCAAGAGGTGTGTTGGCTCTGTTGAGGACATGATTGACTTCGCCACATTGGTCTTAGGCAACAATGTTACGGTGAGAACAACCCAAAATGTGAAGGGTTCAAAGCAAGAGGTCATGATTGGAAAAGTCAAAGGAATCAACGGTGGGGAGGTGACAAAATCAGTATCATGCCATCAGAGTTTGTACCCATACCTACTCTATTATTGTCACTCAGTGCCCAAGGTTAGGGTTTATGAAGCTGAAGTTCTTGGCCTTAAGAGCAAATCCAAGATTAATCATGGTGTTGCAATTTGTCATCCTGACACGTCAGCTTGGAGCCAGAGTCATGGAGCCTTTGTGTTAGAAAAAAATAACAAATATAAAAGATTTAAATGCGGATTTTGAGGCGTGAGAAACACTTTCTTTAAGGCTTTATAATGCCTCCAGGATACAACAAAGTCATAAACGTTCCAAGCAGAATAGTGAAAATGGCAGAATAGAAAAGTCTCTTTTATAGACACTATACAACAAATATCTGTTGACTTAGGTTGTGTTCTTACACAACAACTGTTTAGTTAAGTGTTATGTCTTTACATAACAGTATTGTTAAGAAACACAACCATTCAATACAACTGACTTTTAATATAATTTTTTCGGTTTAATTAATAAATTAATTTATTCCGAAAATCAAAAAATAAAACAAAAAATCAATTGTATTAACAATTTTAAGCCCAAGTGCCCCAAGTGCCCAAGTGCCCATCTTTGACATTAAATAAGTAGTAGCCCACTAGGTAAGCCTACTAGGTGAGCCCACTAGGTGAGCCCACTACCACCTTGGGCTTTTGGCACTTAGTGCAATTGTCTAAGCTAAGAAGAATAACTTATTATATATTCTTTTCTCTTGACTTTTCTAAGTGATATGGGATAGTATCCATCAACATTGCAAACTACTAACAATCACCAATTAGTTTGGAATGTTGGTAATTTGATTTAGTAGCATTTCACACAAATAAATATTATGCATACAAGAAGGTATCTCTCGATTTGAACCATCAATTAGCGAATGTATCTTAGAATTTTAATGAAGTTGTTGGTGTCCGCAGATTGAACCACAACTCCTTGTATTAAAATTGAAGATACAACACACATAATATTTATTCATATTTCTCTCAGAACTTTTTCACCTTTAGCACTAAATGGCCATGTGCTTATCCTGTTCTTAATAAACATTTACAAGAGAACCCTTAACTCTTCTTGTTGAAGCGGCACCACTTCTTATGTTTATATAGGTAGAGTTCATTTAATATCCGCATTGCTTCGGACATTTAAACAATAGATATTGAACTCCATTAAGAGTATTAAAGCTCATCCTTTATACGCAATGGACCGCACTAGTCTTCATAAAAAAATTTCTTTGGAATGAGTTTTTTTTTACTAGTGCATCACAGACACATAACAATAACTTGTTTTTACTCTTTGAACTTTATAATTAAAGGTTACTAATTAAAAGTTGGGTTCCCATTATCGGTGTCTAATATTAAGGGTTTTAAACCCATTCCTTTTGTAGTACTACTTACCAAATCCTTTGGTAATCCTTTAGTTAAAGGATCTGCCAAATTACAGGCAGATTTCACATATGTTATGGTAATTACCCCATTAGAGATCAGTTCTCTAATATAATCATGTCTTATGCTAATATGTCTAGATTTTCCATTATATACATCATTATATGCTCTAGACATTGTAGCTGCACTATCGCAATACAGGGAAATGGCTGGCATTGGTTGTGGCCACAACTCTATATCCAGTAACATATTTCTTAGCCATTCCGCTTCCTTGCCCGCAGCAGCTAAAGCTATAAATTCAGATTTCATGGTTGAATGAGAGATGCAAGTTTGTTTTTTAGATGCCCAACTAATAGCACCTCCTCCTAGTGTGAATATCCAACCTGATGTGGATTTATTATCATTTGCACTAGTTATGCATCAGAATAACCTTCCAACACTGCAGGGTAATCTGAATAATATAAGCTAAAACTTTTAGTTCTATTAAGATATCCAAGAACTCTTCCAATGGCTTTCCAATGAATTGTACTAGGTTTACTTGTATATCTTGATAATTTGCAAACTGCAAATGCTATATCCGGTCTAGTACAATGCATGGCATACATTATACTTCCAATAGCACTAGCATATTCAAGTTGTGCAATTACTTGATCATGATTCTCAATCAGCTTCATGCTTGAGTCATATGGAGTATTAAAGTCTTTTATATTGAGATATTTAAATTTTGCAACCAATTTTTCAATATAATGACTTTGGTTAAGAACATAACCATTACTATGCTTCTTAACTTTAATACCCAAGATTGTATCAACCTCATTTAAGTCTTTCATCTTAAAAACAGAGGTTAGATAACTCTTTGTCTCATTTATGCCAACCATATTATTGCTAAAAATAAGCATGTCATCGACATAGAGACATATTATTACTCCATATTCTTTAGTGAATTTTGAGTAAATGCACTTATCAGCCCCATTATGTCTGAAACCATTTGATAATATGGTTGAGTCAAATTTCTCATGCCATTGCTTAGGGGCTTGCTTTAGTCCGTATAGTGACTTAATCAATTTACAAACTTTTTTCTCATTTCCGGGAAGTATAAAACCTTCTGGTTGTTCCATATATACTTCTTCCTTTAAGTCACCATTTAGAAAGGTTGTTTTAACATCCATTTGATGTACATGTAACTTGAAAATTGAAGCTAGAGCCATAAGAGCTCTAATGGATGTAATTCTTGCTACCGGAGCATATGTATCGAAATAGTCTATGCCTTCCTTTTGCTTGAAACCCTTAGCAACTAGTCTTGCCTTAAAGGTTTGTATTGAACCATTAGAATTGTACTTTTTTCTAAACACCCATTTACATCCAATAGGTTTTGAACCTATAGGTAAATCAACTAATACCCATGTATTATTGGACATTATTGAATCCATTTCATCATTTACAGCTTCTTTCCAGAAAGCTGCATCTCTTGAAGTCATTGCTTCAATATAAGTCTTAGGATCTTCTTCTACATTTAGAAGCATTGGTGTTTTATTTAGTACTTTGGTTCTATTTCCTTCAACTAGGAAAATTATTGAATCTGGAGAAACAAAATCAGAATGTAAAGATTGTTCTTTTCTCATTCTTTGACTTCTTCTTAGCTCAATTGGATCTTTATTATCTTTTCTTTTCTCACCAATTATAGGAGCCAAGCTCGTTTGTTTCTCATTTTCCTTTTCATAATCAATAGTATTAAAAATAAATTTGTTTTCAAAAAATTCAACATGTATAGATTCAACAATAACATTGGAACTTAGATCAAGTAATCTATATGCTTTTGAATTTTTCGCATAACCAACAAATATACTTTTAATACCTCTAGGACCTAATTTTGTTTTATGAGGTTCAGGTACTTTATAGAAAGCTACACACCCCCATACTTTAAAGTAATTTAAACTTGGTTTTCTGCCATTGTTCCATAATTCATATGGTGAAACACGTAACTTTTTCAATGGAACTCTATTAGTAATATGACATGCTGTTAATAAAGCTTCTCCCCATAGATTATGAGATAACTTAGCATTTAACAACATGCTATTGACCATATTTACTAATGTTCTATTTTTCCTTTCGGCTAAACCATTCTGTTGGGGTGCATATGGTGCGGTTCTTTGATGAATTATTCCATTTTCTTCACAGAACAAAGAAAACGAATCTGGAAAATATTCACCTCCTCTATCACTTCGAAGAATTTTAATATTCTTTTCCTTTTGATTTTCAACCATTGATTTGAATTCTTTGAATTTCTCAAATGCTTCATCCTTTGTTTTAAGAAGACATAAGTGAAACGAGAATAATCATCAATAAAAGTTATAAAATACCTTTTCCCTCCTCTTGTTAACAAACCATTTAATTCACAAATATCAGAATGAATAAGTTCTAATAATTTTGAATTTCTTTCAACTTTTGGAAAAGGTTTCTTAGTCATTTTTGCTTCCACACATATTTCACATTTATCTTTATTGTCCTTTTGATAAGAAATGTAACCATGCTTAGACATATAATTTAAAGATTGATAATTTAAATGACCTAGCCTAGCATGCCATAAAGTAGAAGTATGCTCAACAGTATAAACAGAAGCAACATTTATTTCATTAATACTAAGTTTGAACATACCACCACTAGAGTAACCTTTCCCAACAAATACAGAATTTCTGGATACTATAACCTTATCAGATTCTAGTACAATCTTAAACCCATTTTTGCACAATAGATGTGCAGATACAAGATTTTTCCTAATTTCGGGAACATGAAATACATTGAGTAATTTTAATTTCTGTCCTGAAGTAAACTTTAACTCAACAGTTCCTTTGCCAAGGACCTTAGCAGCATTGTAGTTTCCCATTAGGATCTCTTCTGGTTTTCCACATTTTTCATATGTCTTGAACTGCCCTTTATTATTGCACACATGAATAGTAGCTCCAGAATCCAACCACCATTCTGAAGATTTAGTTGCAGTAGCCATATGAACTTCAGTAACCATGCCAATCTGTATTTCAGTTATCATAGCAACAAGTTCTTTCATATCTTGTTCAACAAGATTTGTTGTGTTTGTGTTTTCAGAACCAGAAGCAGTCTTGTTTCCAGCGGCCTTGTTTCCAGATTTTCTGAATCTGCAATCCTTGATAAAATGCCCTTTCTTTCCACAATGGAAGCATATTTTGTCAGTCTTATATTTCTTGATCTTTTTGAATTCTCCTTTCTGGACTCGAGATCGTTTTTGAGTTTTACCAGAATTTTTCTCACTTACAAAATTCACATTTGAATCAAGAATAATTTTATCTCGAATGCGATTTTCAGCCTCTATTTGTAAATGAGTTTGAAACTCCTGAATAGTATAAGATTCTGGAGAATGCAGTATCTTCTTTCTATATCCATTCCAAGAAGGAGGCAATTTAGATAAAATTGCTCCCACTTGAAGTGAATCAGGAATTTTGATTTCCAGTTCACTTAACTTAGAGGCCAGAATTTGCAATTCATGCACTTGCTCAATTATAGGTTTGGTATCAGTCATGGTAAATCCAAAATATCTCAAAGCAAGAAACTTATCTGTGCCTTTCTTTTCATTTCTGTATGTGTTCTCAAGTGCAGTCCAGATTGCTTGTGGTGAAGACATATTTCTGTAGAGGTCATATAATCGATCAGTAAGAGAGTTCAGAATATATCCACGGCAGATGAACTCGTCCTCTTGACGTTTCCTTCTCTCCTTTGTAATAGCATCAGAATCTGAAGTTGTTTCTTCTGGTAATGGTTGCAGACTCGGATCAAGAACATAAAAAATCTTCAATGTGGTTAACAGAAACACCATCTTGTCTTTCCATCTTGTGTAGTTGGTTCCATTGAACCTGTCCAGCTTGATAATATCTTGATTTTGGAAATGAACCTTCACACTTGAACTTAATTCGGTCTCCATATTATAAAGCCTTAAGATTGTTAGAAAAAAAATAACAGATATAAAAGATTTAAATGCGGACTTTGAGGCGTGAGAAACACTTTCCTTAAGGCTTTATAATGCCTCCAGGATACAACAAAGTCATAAACGTTCCAAGCAGAATAGTGAAAATGGCAGAATAGAAAAGTCTCTTTTATAGACACTATACAACAAATGTCTGTTGGCTTAGGTTGTGTTCTTACACAACAACTGTTTAGTTAAGTGTTATGTCTTTACATAACAGTATTGTTAAGAAACACAACCATTCAATACAACTGACTTTTAATATAATTTTTTCGGTTTAATTAATAAATTAATTTATTCCGAAAATCAAAAAATAAAACAAAAAATCAATTGTATTAACAATTTTAAGCCCAAGTGCCCATCTTTGACATTAAATAAGTAGTAGCCCACTAGGTAAGCCTACTAGGTGAGCCCACTAGGTGAGCCCACTACCATCTTGGGCTTTTGGCACTTAGTGCAATTGTCTAAGCTAAGAAGAATAGCTTATTATATATTCTTTTCTCTTGACTTTTCTAAGTGATATGGGATAGTATCCATCAACATTGCAAACTACTAACACTTTGTGGCACTGGGGTCCAGCCCTGGACGAATTGAAGTCTGCCATTGGATCTTTGAGAATGATCTGACTTGGACAATAGCCGATTGAAGACTAATTGCTTAGGAGGTTTTTTTTTTTTTTTTTTTGGTTTTAACGTTAATAATTTTGATCATAATTAATTATTTGTTACTTGGAAAGTCTATTTCTCATATGCCCCTTCTAATTTTTACGTATGGAAGAGTTTCAATTGTTTTGTTTAGTTATAATTATTATTAATGAAGTTTTTTGGTTGGTTCAATTAATCAAAATATATTTTGCTAATTAAATCAGGTAATTTTGGGAAGAAAAAAAATACATGACATAATATATTTAATCATAATTAACATGACCATTAATATAATATTATATTTACATTTAAAATTTTAATAAATTTAATAATTTATATCATGTTTATATTTAAATAATTAATAAAAAAAACATAAAATACAATATACAGACATAAATTATCATATCTAACGGTAATAATCAAGCCTCAACCAAGAGCATTAAAAGCCTAACCACTAACATAAAAGTGCAGTTATGCTTTTTCATATCTGTCTAATTAAAGAGCTGGAGTATGGCAAGTTTCTCTCTTGATATCTGTGAAAGAAAATAGTCCCCATCTGCAAGAGCAAGAGGAAACAGAATTACTGTTATCATTAATCGAATGTCTATAGCTCTGTCCCATCTTCTTTCTTTTCTCTTTAACTTGCAGGTTCCACATTCGAATTCGATCATAACTTCATGAGTAGGGGTCACATATTTTATCCTTTATAATTCGACAGAAGTAGAATAAAATTAGATTTGTTTAACGTTCATTTATTCGAAAGTTCATTTGATATTTAAAAAAATTTAAATAAAAATATTAAACCAAAAATAAACATGGATAAAATGAAAAGTTTATTTTGCTAAATGGACAGAGTCTTGAGCACAGAATTTTAAACTCCAAATCTGACAGAGCTCGATCCCAATAATATATTTTTTGTGAGATGTAATAAAAATAAGTCTTGTTTTTATGCCCTTCTCTTGAGAGGCCCACCATTAAAGAAGTAAGTTCATGTTCTTACAAATTTTTAGGTAAAAACTAAAAAGCCATCATCTACCAAACAATTTCTCAAGTCTCAACAAGAACCCATAACAAATGAGATTCATGACAATAATAATCATGTAAATATATTATATAAGCTCTTTTCAGTATTTTTTTTTTTTTTCACCTCTAATATGACGATTCCAATCATAAGTCAATTTGGGAAAAACGATACCTTGCTGAAGTTGGGGTCTTCGGCATTGCTGTTGTTGCATACAAATTGTGCCATCTGCATAATACACAGCCCGAAGCCCAATCCAACATCTTAATAATAAATAAATTAAAGTAATCCTTCAATCCACGGATCAATTGATCCCTTAATTTTTTAATTTTTTTTGGTTATATTTATATTATTTTTTATGTTATAATCGTATTAAGGGTATTACATATATATAAATTTTGATATTTTATGTATAAATTTTGACATATTTGTGCATTCGTGTTGGGTTAGTGTTATTTTTTCGTGTTGTATTGTGTTTTAATTATTTTTTTCGTGTTCGTGTCGGGTCCGAAATTATCAGGTCTAATTGGCACTACTCAAATACTCCAAATTTTGTGTCGTGTTGATAGATTTTGACACATTCATGCATTCGTGTTGTGTTAGTGTTATATTTTCGTGTTGTATTGTGTTTTAGTTTTTTTTTTTTTCATGTTCGTTTCTTGTCCAAAATTGTCAAGTCTAATTGGCACTATTCAAATAATTTTCAATTTTTTGTCAAATTCGTTTTATATAAATTTTGACATGTTCGTGTATTCATATCGTGGTCATGTTATTTTTTCGTATCATGTCGTATTTTAGTTATTTTTTCATATCTTGTTCGTGTGTAACACTATTCATATAACTCTTAATTTTGTGTCAAGTGTAGTATAATGATTGATTTTTTATTTTTGAAAATAAAGTCATATTATTTTTTTATTTTTATATTATTGAATAAAAAATTATTGTATTGATAAATCATCGGTAAAAATTAAAATATTGAATGATAATAGATAATTGTTTAATTGGACTCAATTTGATTTCAAAAAACAAAATTGGATTAATGAATTGATTTTTTTAAATCGAACCTAATTAGCATAGAAATTTAATCGACCTCTAACAAAATTTCAAAAATTCAAATCAATTCGATATTAATTTTTTAAATTTAAAAATCTTCATTTTTTAATATTATTCTAAATTTATAATTTGTTTTTATTTTATAAAATATATAAAAAATAAAATGAAAAATAATTAAACCGAATCAAATAAACTTTTTTATGATCTAAATCGAATACGAAAAAATCCGAACAGAACATTGAATCTCTAATCGATATTTGATTTACTTTTACACATTTTTCAGACTCTAATAATGTTTTCTTAGCTTCAACCATATGTTGTTTAAACACTTTTATTTTGATATGTATATAATATAACGATCTTAATATCTTGCTCAACGTTCAGCATAATTTACAACCAAAGCATCGCGAGGTTTAAACACTTATCTTTTTTATACTTCTAGTACATCTGAAACAATGAAATCATCAAACCATTCAATCAGATTAGACTAGTAAAACTTCAGAACACAAATAAAATTATAACAATAAAGATTGTGAGCGGATATACGTTAACAAATCAAGTAAATTCAGACTAGTAAATTTGCATTATTTCCTTCAAATGGGACGTGTTAATGAAATTAATACAAAAAAAGGGGGTCGACTCTGGACACCCTTTTAAGGGTTGGACATATAATACTGTTCATATTTCGGGTCAAGTCAGGCCGAGTTTGGACGGACATAAAAAATATTAATATCTTGTCTGGATCCGACCCGAACACGATCCGATCCATAAATAGGTCTAACTGAAACATATATTTAATTCCTTGTACCCTTATCTTTTTCCACCGCTTCCTCTTAACTTCTAACTTTTAATTTTTTTTACAATGAACATAGCAGTTTAAGGATAAAAAAAGTTTATACTGGAATTTGAATTCAGTTTGTTGAATATTACTTTATCAACTCGACTAAACCTAAGTTCTTTCTCTACTTCTAACTTGCAATTTGAAAAAAGAGTAATTCAAGGCTCATTTCAATGCCTCATGCAACTATATCCCTCAAATTCTATCGTACCAAGTTACCTACTAATCCAATTGAGCTTTACCATGTTAATTATGGCACCATCAAAATTTTATCTGTTAGTTATGCTCACGAAAAAAGTTTAAAACCTGTTGAAAGTAATATGATTATTTATATATGTTAAATTCAGTAACATTCTCCAATATGATGACATCCATAGCCAAAGGCCAAACAACATGATGAACTAGTTGAAGGGTGGTAACTGCTAATAAATTGCGCGTGTTGTGTTGTTCAACTGATTATGCACTCAAAAGAGACAGCATATAACATTGCATTTGCAGGCAGCTTTGAGTGAAGCCCAAGAAAAGGAAATGCTGCTACTTCCTCACTCCTTAAGGCTCTTGATTGCATAACCGCATAAAAGCATTAATAAACAATAAAATATTACTACAAAGATTATTGCAGATTCAAGCATGGAGGGCTGTCCTGTCCTAGCCCCTTCCAACACCATTTGAGCCCACCTGATAAAGCACCCATTTCCATCATCCCTCTCTTACAACAACATTTTCACTTGATTTCTCTTTTTTCTTTTTCTTTTTCCTTTCATTCTATTTAATTTCTTGACTGATCAGGACCAAGAGATATATCTTAAGCCTTTTTATTTGATCCACGATAAAATACTGTGAGATTTGGTTATTATCATGATAAATCTTTTAACCTAAACGTAAAAAGGTATAGTCAATCACTTGATGATTTCTTAATGATATTTCCCATTCTAATTATATACAGTTACTCTTTCTCAAGTAAAAAGGTATTGACATTGATGATTATTTCCTTCTTGAATTTTGTACATTCCATTTTAAACCTAAACCCAATACATGAGCACATCGATACTTTGATAATATTATTGTTTGTTGTAATGATCCGCATTTACTATGATTCCCGTTGCAAGTGAGTCTCTATTAATTATCACCTTTTCCTTGTCTGTCAATTTAGTCGTGCTGTTTGGATGGATGATGGAACATTTTCTGGATTATTGGTCTTTCATCTACGGATTTTTGGCTAAATCTATTTATTAAGGCAAAACAGGTGGATCAGTTACAAGGTCGTTTGAATGTGCTGTGGCTGCTTTGGTCGAATATATAGGAATAGGTTCTATAATGATTGGACTTGGGGCTCACCATGAGCACTAGCTATAACAGCTGTTAGATTGGCAAAGGAGGTTGGAGCTTTGAGGGTTTTGATGAGTGAAGGTAGGAGAGTACTTGATATTGCACAAAGTTGGCAACCACCATCTGCTCTTGACTCGAGTGGAATAAAGTGAACACTGATGCAGCTTTAATTTTGGTGTTCAAAATGGAATATTGGCTGGGTTAGGCATGGTATGGTATGGTATGGTAGTGAGAGATAGAAATGGGACTGTCCGACTGAGTGCAGTAACTAAACTGCATCATTTGCAGACTCCTCGTGCTGAGATGAGAGCTATTGTTTTTGGCATCAATGTTTAAAATAACCGATTTAACAAGTTCGACCAGTTGTATTAAGAAAAAATTTAAATATTAAACATAGTAAATACTTAATAAATATATATATATATATATTTGGCTAAATAGTATGGTTTTTAGTATAGATTCAAGAGATTAAATGTTCAAATCTCATCACATACAATATTTTTAAAAAAAAAAAATTTAAACCGGTTTTTACGATTTTTTTCCGGTTCAACCAGTTTTTCACCGGTTTGAACAATCCTGGTTTTATGATATGTACTGAATCGAACAAGCCATCGATTTTTGGTTCATCCAGTTTGATTTTTTTAACACTGTTTGGCATGGGTTTGGCTCGAGTATAACTAAAGTACGACACAAAATACGACATCATACGAAAAAATAATACGAATATGACACAATTGTCAACACATGACACGAACGTATCAAAATCTATATAACACGAATTATTAACGTATCAAAATTTAAATAAATATATAACACTTTAAATACAATCATGACACAAAAACTTTTACGAACACAACATAAATACAAAAATTATCAAATCTACTTGATACAATGGTTTTGATTCTATACTATGGTTTTGATTCTATTACCTCTTTATGTCCCAATTAGGTTCTAATCTATCAATATACGTACCATTGATTCATTAAATTTATGTCTCATAGATGAATTAGATTTGCATCTCGTATTATGAAAGCAAAATATGCATTTTATCACTAATATGCATTGACGACTGTACACACAAATTTTATGTCAAAAATATGATAAGGAAAATTTGGAGTCAAATAATAATTTTATTAATCAAACTTTGAGGTTACAATCTCTGAATATTCTTAAAGAAAGAAATCCTTTGATTCTTTTCTTCAGTAAAATTTTGATTCAAGGGTCTTCACGACTTGATCTTGAATCGGTGAGATCTGCTTCAAGGGTCTTCTAGACTTGGTCTTGAAAAACAGGAATTATCTCCTTTCCTTCGATGAACAAGATCAGAGAGCAGCTTCTTAGAGAATTCTCAAGAACAAGCACCGCGTTCTTAGAATTTCTCTAATTTCTTCTTAAGAATTTTGAGAGGATTTGGCTCTTCAAAATCTTCTTCTCTTCAGGCTTTCTGAATTGTGAATTTGTGTTAAGAGGAGGTCTCTATTTATAGTGGTAGCTAGCCAGGTAAAAGAGAGTTTTAAAAGAACTCATCCTCCTTATTTATCTCTTAATTAATTTAATTAAATTAGAGATAAAGCTTCATTATTTATCCCTTAATTAATTAATTAAATTAGAGATAAAATATTTATTTTTTATCACTTAATTAATTAATTAAATTAGAGATAAAATATTTATTTATCTCTTAATTAATTAATTAAATTAGAGATAAAATATTTATTTATCTCTTAATTAATTAATTAAATTAGAGATAAAATATTTATTTTTTATCACTTAATTAATTAATTAAATTAGAGATAAAATATTTATTTTTATCACTTAATTAATTAATTAAATTAGAGATAAAATATTTATTTATCTCTTAATTAATTTAATTTAATTAGAGATAAAATATTTATTTATCTCTTAATTAATTTAATTTAATTAGAGATAAAAATTTATTATTTATCTCTTAATTAATTTAATTTAATTAGAGGTAAAATAATTATGACACATGGGTGAAATTTGATTGGATAACCCATGAATCCTTGCAATTTGATTGGTCAAACCATGTGTACATATTTAATTAATTATAAAATAATTAATTATAATATGATATTATCAATTTCACATGGTAATGTATAATTTAATTGAAAATTTCTTAATTAAAAGAATTTCAATTGACACGTGGCAATTTGTAATTGGTTACAAATTTTCTCCTTCTACAAATGCCCCCTCAAGACTTGGTTACGTACACGAATTTTTTTTTTTTAGTGTAGCAAGTGGACAAGTCTTGAAATTTATCTACATCAATTAATTATCCTCATATAATTTTGCATATGAGACGAAAAAAATTGATTTAGCAAATATAATTTCCTATGCATCAAGATCGGCCCACCCTAAATGGTTTAAAAAAAAATGGATATGGGCCAACATTGGCCTACGTAACAAAAATAGTTTTAAAGCCAAACTTAAAGTATTTTTCAAAGAGTTTGACTTGGTAAATATCAAAAGTTCATACCAAGCATGGCCCACACCCATTTGTTAAGTTAATTGATCAGGCAAAACATGAAACCATGCAAATGACGTGTTTATTTTCCTAACCAATAAAGAAGTTCAATTGGTTTACGAAACTTAAGGAACCAAAAACTCCTAGTCCGACTTTCAATTAATAATCCAACTAAAACTCAACCTCCAGTTTTAAAGAAATTCTAATGCAATTAGAAGTTCTATTCCTTAACCGCATAGGACTTGAATTATTTTCCCTATAAAAGCAAGGCCTTCTCAAGCTAATCTGCATATCAAATTAATTGCCAAAAGTTTCTACGTTGGAGAGCTTGATAGGTTGCTACGTTGGAGTGCCCGACAGGTGAGCCCTCTTTTTTTTTTTTTTTTTTTTTTTTTTTTTTTTTTTTGCTACTACTGAACCGCCATAGAATATTCTTCATCTTTGCTTGAGAAAAACTGTCAATGTGTGGATCACCACAACAAAACAATACAAATATGTTACAACTTGTCTCTTCTGCTTAGACAACATTTTGAGTGGTGTCGGCTCAGCTAAAAAAAATAATAATAGTCTATCTTTGGGATATAACAAGACAATTTAAATCAGATGATGGAAAAACTAATCTAGCTAGCTCGTTAGCAACATGCTTGCTTTTGATCCCAATTTAATATTATAATAAATAAAAGTTGAAGTGGGACTCCAAAGAGGAACTCGCATCGTTTGTTGAGTTGGTGAACAAACTTTCTTCAAGCGCTTTATGTCCCAAAAATATGTCTCTGAACAGGTGCAGCATCAAAATATTTTTTTTTTTTGGAAGGAGACGATAGTTGCCATAATGACGACAAATGCTTGCTGCTTACAATTAATTGCATGCAGTGACTTGTTATTTTGTTAGGAACCGTAATGGAAAAGAAGTAAATGCCTCTTTCCTTTCTTTTGTTAAAAATAATATATAAAAAAAAATTCTCTGTGTTCTTTCAGCTGCATTAACCGCTTCTCTCTCAGCTTTCAAATCAGGTTTCCTTTCTACTTTTGTACGTGTTGCGTACCTTGGCCCCACATTATCATTGCCATAACTGTGAGCAGTATCAGGGTGGTCCAAACCCAAGCAACGTTCATTTATAATTAGTTCTTTGTGCTGTTGCATTATGGCTCCAGCCATATCTCCTGCATGATACAAAACCATAGCAAGGTACCGACAGCAATTGGCAACTTCCAAAGAAACAGTTCAAAAAATGTGAGATTGTCGGTCCAAGATCATGATCCTCTGTATCTTTTGATTGCTTGCCACCAGGACACCTTGATCTTTTATAAAGCCATACATAAATATTCTTTCACTTGTCACCTATTCATATTTATTCATGCATGGTTTTATTACTTGTAAATTACATGCATGTTGACACGTTTGTCTTGCATGTTTTATTTCATTCTTTGTAGCAAGACATCATACCAAGTCTTCATGCGCCACTTGTCTTGCCATCATGAAGCCTTGTTACATTAAAGTTATAAATTATTTTTTGAATGACACGTTAACACTTTAATGCCACTTTGATTCGTATCTAGGTGAATAAAGAATTTTTTTTTATTCTTTATTTTGACTTCATGACTTGTTTTTTTTTTTTTTTTTACTAAGATATATATATATATATTTTAATTCTCTACCTACTTTGACATTTTTTTTTTGTTTTTTTTTTGTAGAATCATCATGGTGTACTTCAAAGATCACAAAGATTATCTTGTGATTCTTTCCAAGGAAGACGAAGACATAAAAGAAGGATTATATCTCTCCACCGACAAGCCCATATCGGGTAGATATAAGTCCGCTTGGAAATCATTTGATTTTCCTACCACTTTGGAAGATTGGTCGATAGAACTTTCTCCAACCTCACAATCTTCTCCAAAGGCGAGATCTCTTCAATCTAATCTTCACGTCAATACTTCTAATCATGAGAAGTTTGACACGTTGGGAAGCCGTATCACTTCCGAAAAGTCCTATTGGGGATTTTCCTTCAAGATTTTTGGAGAGTTTGGTTACATACCAAAGTACTGGGAATGGACTGAAGATGTGTTATACCACTTCAACAAAAATTTAACGACTGTTAGTATATATGATGCTGTTTATGCATCATTATACACTTATGATCACAACAAGGACGTCATTCGCGCTTTTTGTGAAGCTTGGTGCCCGGCTACCAATACTCTCCACCTTGCTACTGGGGAAGCTTCCATCTCCTTATGGGATCTACATAGACTAGGCGGTTTACCTATTCACGGCATATTTTATGATGAAGTCATTCCTTGTGCTGCCGAATTGACTGGCTTTGATAACAAGGGAAGATTCATCCCGCGATGTTGTGAATATCTATTTGCTGCATTCCATCTTTTGAAGCAAGGCAAGGAGGATAAGGTGTCTATTGAGGATTGGATCAATTTTTGGTTTCAAGGGAAATTGCGTTACACCAAACCACCTGCTCGAAAAGCAAAGAAGCTTGTTCGCCCAAAAGCTACACATAACCCTACTGGATTCTTCGGAAATACCAAGGTCGGGGAGTGGCAGGAGATGGAGCATTCACTACACTTGGAATCAAAGACAGTTTAACAACAGACACTTATTTAGCTGCCTTCCTTTCTTGTTGGATTTGTGTTTTCGTTTTTCCAAGTAAAGATTCAGAATTTGTTCGGCCAGAGACATTTAAGATAGCCAGCCTGATGGCGATTGGGAGAACTGTTAATCTCGCGGTCCCGGTGTTAGCCAATATTTACCATGGACTAAACCGAATTACACTTTCTGCTCAAGCGGGCTCTTCAGATGCGTGTTTTCCAATTCACTATATTTATGGGTGGCTAAGTTATTACTTCCGGACTCACTTTCAAAATCCAGATGATGTATATGGGCCTTTGATGAGCAAGTTTTCAGGAGAAGGTGGAGCCAAATACTTTGAGGATTATGACGCCCGCAAGTTAATTCATAGTGGCATAGTGTGGAATGCTAACTTATATCCCAGAAATAGGGATGAAGTGATTGTTGATGATGACACTCTTAGTAAGATCAATCATGGCTACCTTGTTAACGTTCGTTCGAGCTATTTGTCTGCCCGATGTAACCAAGCCATCATTGTAGAACCTTACAGTCCTCATCGATTTGGGAGACAATTTGGGTTTTGTCAGGATATTCCCGGAGCTCTTAAGGAAGACATTCGTTCTGGGTCTGTGGATGATTTATGTAGGTTTTGGAGAATTTGCACTCGTTCTCATACAAAGTCCAGATTGATCTCTCCAGCTCGTTCTCTAAATCCTAATGATCATGCAACCGCAAGATACATGGAATGGTGGTCGAAAGTTCATGAGTCATATCTTGAGCATTCTATTGATATTTTGATTTCGAGTATCCGTACATCACCGTCAAAGAGAAGAAAACCTCCAAAGGATGTTAAGAAAAAGTCTTTAGAGATTTCGCAAGACAAATCCAATAAAGCCAAAGTCTCGTCCACCATAGATTTAACAGAGGAGCATGTGAAGACTTCACAAGAAATTCCTCGATCAGTGTCATTAGTTGATGAAGGACGAAGGGTTTTACCGAAAGTCATCGAAGGGAAGCATAATGCGATCGTTGAAGATTCAATTGATGAGAGTGATCATGAAAGACATTGGAAGCGGACCAGGCCAAGGAAATCCTTTCAAGGTGATATATCCCCCGCCAAAAGTGAAGCTTCAGTTTCTAGTTCGCATGAGTTCAACAAACTTGCAGCTAAAATCAGAAATAATGTTTCAAGTACCGTTTCCAACCAAGAAGATGCTCGCCCTAATGTGATTGTTAATAATACTTCTTCTATAGTGAAGACTCCCACAGGCCCTCATGTTGAAGCTAGTCATCTCGCCCTTCCAGAATTTTCTAAGTTTAGTGCTGAAAAAGTGATATCCGATAGTCAGTTGAAGCTTGCAACTATTTTGTGGGAAAGCATTCAACCAAGGATTATTCGCGCTTCTTTTGATCGGGTTTCTTCACTTAGTGGTGATGTTCACAAGATCTTTGATGCAATAGAAGCAATCAAGTCCGTTGATTCATCCTTATTGAAAGGCATGGTGGAAGACTACTTTACACAAGTCCAGAAGTTTAATGAGTTTGAATCTTCCATTTCTTCATCCAAGGACAGAATTGAAAGACTTCAAGCACTTGAAATTCGACTTAAAGATTCAATGTTACTTGAACATAAGACTGTTGAGAACCTTAACACCTTGCAGTCGAACTTGGCAGATATAGAGCAAGAGTTCATTACTTTGCAACGCAAAAAACATAGACTTGAATCTTCGCTCCAAGAAACTGAAGATGAACTGAAAAGAAGAAAAACCGACACTTCCAAGATTCGTGAAGAGATGAATTCTGTTGAGTCTATTACTACCCTTACTGAGGATGAAGCCAAAAACTTAGATTTGTTGCGAAATATGTTGGAAGCCTCTCGAGACGACTTGAAGAATTTCAAATGGAAGCCCTGAATCCCTTTTGATGTAACTTTTTTTTTTGAAATTTATATTAGTTCTTAGGCTTGCTAGTTTTTTTTTTTTATTTTATTGTAAGTTCCTTTCAAGTTTGAAATGAAGTTAAATTTCTTTTTCTTCATATATCATCTTTCTTTTGCACTTTCTGAAGCATTTTTGCATCATGTATGGATTACAAATTAAATTCCCAAAGATCTTTAATTTGCAAAAGATTTGTTTTACTTGAAAAATAATTTGAATCATGAGATTTGAATGGAGAATCATCATGATACTTTCAAGTGAACAAAAGATAATATTTGAATCAAAAAATAAGTTTTTTTTTTGTTTGGACTGAACTTGGCAATGAAACCAAGCTGCCTACGTACCCTCGAATTTGAAGGATCAAGTCATAACGTAGTTCATCATTTTTTTTTTGTGCCCTAACTTTTGCCTAAGTTGTCCTAGAAAGGATTTTCAACATAGCGGGGTTTTTTTTTTTTTTTTTTGATGTACAGTTTAAGCTCGTGTTTAGGAGCAACATACAACAGTTTAAGCTCTTGCTTAGGAGCAACATACAACAGTTTAAGCTCTTGCTTAGGAGCAACATCTTCTTTAAGCATAGTAACGCTTCAAAAACTTTCCATCGATTGGTCCAACTTTGACACCATCTTGATCAACGATCTTGTATGCACCATTGGTATAAACTTCTCGAACAACGTATGGTCCATCCCATTTTGAAAGGAACTTGTTGCCAATACGATGTGAAGTATTTATGGGTCTTCTTACAGCAAGGACTAAATCTCCAACTTGGAAAGATCGCTGCTTGACTTTCTTATTAAAAGCTTTGGATAGTCGAGCTTGATAGCACTCCAAGCGTTGTTGGGCTTCCAACCTTTTCTCATCCAGTGCTTCTAATTCTTCCAAACGTAAGCGTACATTGTCTTCACTAGATAGATCTTCCTGGATTGCAATCCTCAATGATGGAATTTGTCGCTCAAGTGGTAGAACAGCTTCTACACCATAAACAAGTGCATATGGAGTAGCTTGAGTTGGTGTGCGATATGTAGTTCGATAAGCCCACAGAGCTTCTCCTATCCTTTCGTGCCAATCTTTCTTTGAACGGTTAACAACTTTCTTGAGGAGATTGCACAAAGTCTTGTTAAAAGCTTCTGCTAATCCGTTTGCTGGAGCATGGTACATTGAAGACTTGTACTGCTTGAAGTCAAACTGTGCACATAATTTGCTCATGTCAAATTGCTTCCCATTATCAGTTATGATGTGATGAGGTACACCATACCGATAAATGATGTTTGTTCTGATAAAAGTTGCAACAGTTTCCTTTTTTACTTCCCTGTAAGGTGCCACTTCTGCCCACTTTGAAAAGTAATCCGTAGCGGCAAGTATATACATATGCCCTAGTGAACTCTTAGGTAATGGTCCTACCAAATCAAGTCCCCAAGCATCGAACGGCCAAGATGTGACTGTCGGATGTAATGGTTCAGGAGGTTGATGGATGAAGTTTGCATGAAACTGACAAGCTTGACATTTCTTGGAGTAGTCCATGCTATCCTTTACCATTGTTGGCCAATAGTATCCCATTCTTTTAATTTGAAAGTGCAATTTAGCTCCAGACTGATGTGCACCACAAATTCCTGAATGAGCTTCTTGTAAGGTTTTGGATACTTCATCTTCTCCTAAACATCGAAGGAAGACACCATCAAAAGAGCGGCGATAGAGCGTACCCTTAAAGTAAATAAATCGAGGAGCTCGACGTTTCACTTCTGTTTTATGCCTTGGATCATTGGGTAGCTTCCCATGCTCCAAATAATCAATCAATGGTTGTCTCCAATCTTCTTTTTCAACTTCGCAAACTGAAACAACATTGGATTCCGTATTGTTATCTTTAAAATCAACTGGAGGTAAAATCCATCGTTTGCAAAGAGGGACTTTTACTTCTACACTTGGCATGGCAAGAGCTGATGCTAGATTAGCTAGAGAATCTGCTTGCTTGTTCTCTCTTCTTGGTACATGTTCCAAGCTTACATTGTCAAACCATTCCAAAATCTTCTTTGCATAGTTGACGTATGGTAAGAGGTCTGGCTTCTTAACTTCATAAAGTGAAAGAAGTTGGTTGATGACCAATTTGGAATCCCCAAACACTTTAAGTTGAGTGATCTTCATATCCACTGCCATTTCCAATCCAATGATCAGAGCTTGGTATTCTGCTACATTGTTGGAACAGTTTTCAATGAGAGTAAATGCATAAGGTAATACATCTCCTTCTGAAGTGACAAAGACAACACCTGCTCCAGCTCCATCTTGACGGGCTGCCCCATCGAAAAATAGTTTCCATGGCCTGGGAATTTCGATGAAAAGAGCATCTTCATCTGGGAGATCTTCAGAGAATTCCCAATCATCTGGAATCGGATGGTTTGCAAGGAAATCGGCAAGTGCTTGCCCTTTAACAACCTTTTGTGGAATATAAGTAATATCGAACTCTTGTAGCAAAAGAGCCCATTTTGCCAATCTTCCACTGAGCACAGACTTGGACATGAGATATTTGAGGGGATCTGCTCGCGAAATCAAACGAACAGAATGAGCTTGCAAATAATGTCTCAGCTTTTTAACTGCAAACATCAATGACAAACAAGTTTTTTCAATAGGAGAATAATTTAATTCAGCGCCATTAAGAGTTCTACTAAGATAGTAGAGCGCAGTTTCTTTTCCTTCATCATTCTCTTGTGCCAACAGTGCTCCTAAGGAACGTTCTTGTGCAGCAATATAAAGGATCAACGGCTGTCCTGGTATAGGTGCCTTCAGAATAGGTGGTTGTAACAAAAAAGTCTTAATGCTCTTAAAAGCATTACTGCAGGCCTCATCCCAGACAAAAGGGACATCCTTCTTCATTAGCCGGCTAAATGGTTGACATCGACCAGCCAAGTTTGAGATAAAACGTCGGATATATGCCAATCTTCCTTGCAGACTTTTAAGTTCATGCAGATTGCGCGGTTCAGGCATTTTCATGATTGCATCTATTTTTGATTGATCGATCTCAATCCCACGATGTCGTACGATGAACCCCAAAAACTTGCCTGAGGATACTCCGAACGCACACTTGAGCGGATTCATCTTCAATTGGTATCTACGCAATCTTTCAAACACTTGGCGAAGATCAGCAAGATGATCGGATTTTTTCTTTGACTTCACTACCAAGTCATCAACATAACATTCGACATTCTTGTGAAGCATATCATCAAAGATCTTTTGCATTGCTCTTTGATAAGTAGCACCTGCATTCTTTAATCCAAACGGCATAACTTTGTAACAGTATATACCTTTTGGAGTTCGAAATACAGTAAGTTCTTCATCTCTTGGAGCCATGCGAATTTGATTATAGCCAGACGATCCATCCATAAATGACAAAGCTTCATGGCCAGTTGTAGCATCAACCATTATTTCTGTTATAGGGAGAGGAAAGTCGTCCTTTGGACAAGCATTGTTCAAGTCTCGAAAATCTACACAAACTCGAAGTTGACCATTTTTCTTTCTCATTGGAACAATATTTGAGATCCAAGTGGGATACTTGACTTCTCTAATAAAGCCAGCTTTGATGAGCTTATTTACCTCAGCTTCAATTTGGGGGATCAAGTCAGGATGGAAACGTCGTTGAGCTTGTTTGATAGGTCGGACACTTTTCTTGACAGCCAGATGATGCATAGCTACTTTTGGATCAAGTCCCGGCATTTCTTTGTAAGTCCAAGCAAAGATATCTCGATACTCTATCAAAAGATCAAGATAGACTTTTTCCTCTTCAGGTGGTAAGCAAGCGTTAATAAAGATCGGTCGTGGATCTTCACTAGTGCTGATGTTAACCTCCTTTAACTCATCAATAGTAGCTTGATTTCCTTCTTCAAAAGACGAAGGGGCTTCTTGGGCTTCTTCTTCTTGAGATTTTTCACCAGTTTCTTTTACAGAAACATGGTTAGAAGTAAATATTTCCGTTTCTTCAAGTTCTTCTTCCTCTGAGGATGAGACTGATTTGGTTATAACCACTGTGTGTTTTCTAGCCTTTAAAACTTCACCAGTAGTTACCTTCCATTCGCTTTGCCTTTTCATTCGAGAAGGAATTTTGCTGTGAAAATCTCTTGATTCCTTTAAAGTGGAAGACTTTCTTTTTCGGCCACAGTTAACTTCTTCAGAGTACAGACTTCCAAGCCTTGAGTGAATGGAAATTGGTTTACTTACAGAAACTTCACTGCATTTTTCTCCCATTCGTTCAAAAACTGACCTTCGTGATGATTGAATGCTCAAACGATCAAACACTGAACATCGTGTTGAGCGTGCCCCCAAGCGATCAAATACTGAAAGTCCTGGTGGCTTCACTGCATCTTTTGGCTCCTCGGGAACTTCCTCCATATTTATGTATCTCGAAGTTTGTTTATGAATCTTCAATTTTAATGGAGAATATCCAAGCCCCTCTCTAGAAGTTCCGATGTGATCCATCTTCTTTTTCCAGACCTGTCGGATCTTGAATGAACTTTGCGGCTTTTCTTTGCTAGGCTCTTTTGTCTCGTGAGCCAATTTTGCAACATCCTCTTGTTTATACCCAGCTTTGACAAGCAACCTATAAGCATTAGGATCAAAATCTTTAGCTCGACGAGTGGGAAGATCCTGATGTTCGCAAAGAGATTCTTCTACTGGTCTAACAAATCCTTGCAGTGGAGGTATAAGGCCTCTTGATTCTTCCAAGTTAGTGAGGGGAAGAGTCAGATCCTTTAAACCTTGAGCAATTTCATCTTCTCCAACTGTGGAAGAAGCCAAATTCTTTCCCTTTTGCTTTAATTCTTGCATCGGGTTGGGCATTACTTCTTCGATAAATGTATCTTTTAGATAAAACTTTGCATCTGCGAAATGTGCTTCTGCTATAGTAAATGGCTTAGCGTCTGCAAGGATCGTCTTGACTTGACCGTTTCTGCAATACTTGAGACATTGGTGCAGAGTTGAGGAGACTACACCATTTTGATGTATCCACGGTCGTCCTAACAACATGTTGTACGTCGTTTTGGCATCGATTACATGGAAAAGTGGACTTGACTCCATATCTCCAATGAAAAGTTGGAGTCTAAGTTTTCCAAGAGCTCTTTGTCCCCCTTGGTTGAATCCTTGGATCATCAAGCGGCTTTGCATCAATTCATCCAAAGGAACTCCCAATTCTTTCATTGTCATCAGCGGGAGTATGTTGACAGCAGAACCATCATCGATCAAGATTCTATTGATCTTCTGTTCCCGAGTATATCCTAAGACGAACAACGGCCGATTATGAGGGGTTGACCCTAGCAACAGATCCTCATCAGAAAAGTTAATTTTCGTAGCACAAGAATGCTCATCAACTTCAAATGCTACTGAGTCTGTGTTGTTTTCATTATCTTCATTGCCACCGTTATGGTAACAAGTCATGAAAATCAAATCTTCATTTCTAAGCTGAATTGGCATGAATTCGTTTAAAGTGATTTGCCTCCTTGACTTCCTCCCTACTGAATTTTTACCCTGAGATGGCATTTTTGCTTCTTGAGGCACATTAGGCTTTGGGAATTTAGATGGTTGTTTGACCATCTTAGTTCTTGTAGGCACTTTCACAACTTTTGGAAGATTCTTCTTTTTGCTTTTTCGGCGTGTGACTAGAGTCCAACCATCGTGATCTTGATTTTGTCTTTGAAGCAAATAGTTGCCCCCACTTCCCTGAAGATCCACTATCGTACTTGTACTTGGAGCCAGCATGATAGGATCAAAAGAGCCAAATTTTATGGTTCTATCCAGCAAATTGGATTGAGAAACCGTATTGACTGATGCCAAATTTGACGACATCGTTTCTTCTTCAAACTCGATTTTCCCTTCTTCATAGAGTCGCATAATTCTATCCTTCAAAATAAAGCACTTCTCCAGAGGATGGCTAATCAAGCGATGGTACTTGCAATAATTGGAGTCTTCTACTTTATCAGCTTCTTCAGGTCGCTTCATTTCTGGCAACTGAATCAGCTTAGTCTTTAAAAGTTCTTCAAGGATGCTTGAAACATCAGAATCAGGAAAAGGATACTTCTTTTCTTGCCTCTCCTTCAAAGTGATCTTGCCTTTACCTTTGTCTTGGATAGGAAAAGATTTCGTCTCTTGAGATTGTTTTGACTTGGGAGATATCTTAAGAGGCTTGGTAGTCACGGCCATGGACTGTTTGCTTTCTCCCTTGTTGGTAAAGGTTTTGCCCCCTTTGCGGGTATCTTGTTTTTCCTTGGCTTTCTTTGGCTCTTGCATCGGAGGTTCTTGATTTCCAGCAGCTGTCATACTCAACTCCATATCATGAGCACGAGTGGCTAATTCTTCAAAGGTCTTAGGCTTGATGCCTTGAAGAATGTAACGCAAGCCCCAATTCATGCCTTGGATGCACATGTCAAGGGCAGAAGACTCAGACAGTCTTTCTTTGCAGTTAAGGCTCAGATTTCTCCATCTGTGAATGTAATCAATGACTGGCTCATCCTTCCATTGACGTGAGCTTGTGAGTTCGATCATGCTGACTAAGCGACGAGTGCTGTAGAATCGATTAAGGAATTCACGCTCAAGTTGTTCCCAGCTGTCAATCGTCCCAGGCTCAAGATCAGTATACCAATCAAAAGCGTTGCTTTTTAAGGAGCGAACGAACTGCTCCACCATGAGATCCCCATAGGTGCCAGCATTATTGCAAGTCTCCACGAAATGTGCAACATGTTGGCGTGGATTTCCTTTTCCATCAAACTGCTGAAACTTTGGGGGTTGATAGTTCCCAGGCATCCTCAGACGATCGATCCTTTGAGAATATGGTTTTGCATATGTATATGAAGGTTGAGTGATGCTTTCAACTTGATCTTTGATGGCTTCCTTGATAAGATCTTTGAGCTGACTGGTAGTGACGAGTTCATTGATCTTTTCCTTAGAATCTTTAGCAACTTCCTTGCCAGAGTTCTCACCATCATCTTGAAAGATTGATTGCCAATTCTGGTTTGAAGCTTTGTTCCTTTTTCCAGTGAGACCGGCGATCTTGTCCATCATGGAAGCGATCTGGTTATCCTTCTCTTTGATACTTGTTGAAAGGATTTCAACAGATTTTGCCAGAAGTGCAACTTGTTCTTCCAATGATGTGGTGCCAGTTGTCATGACAGCCATTACTCCAGCACTTGATTTTGGAGCAGAGGATGGAATAGGCTTGTTGCTGGAGTAGCTATCTTGTTCTTTATATGTTAACTGGCGACTTGCACTTGATCCTCGAGGAGAATCAACTTGTCCAGCGGAAACTTCTTCTAAGTTTTGAATTGGAGAAGAAGTGTCATAGAGAGGGTTTTGATTGAGCACTGGAAAAGTTTGCTCATACAATTCAGCAAGAGCTTTGGTCTTCCTTCTAGTGCCATAAGGATGAGCAGGGATATCAGCCCTTGATGATGAAGTGGGATAGACTGCAGGATTAGCTCGAGCAGGCTTGAGAGTTGGTCTGTTAGCAAGGTTCTTCTTGGGAGCCATTGCAACTTGATAACTTGAGTTTTGAAGAAAAGAGATGAAAGGCGAGATTGTCCCACCGGGCGTGCCAAAATTTGTACACACAAATTTTATGTCAAAAATATGACAAGGAAAATTTGGAGTCAAATAATAATTTTATTAATCAAACTTTGAGGTTACAATCTCTGAATATTCTTAAAGAAAGAAATCCTTTGATTCTTTTCTTCAGTAAAATTTTGATTCAAGGGTCTTCACGACTTGATCTTGAATCGGCGAGATCTGCTTCAAGGGTCTTCTAGACTTGGTCTTGAAAAACAGGAATTATCTCCTTTCCTTCGATGAACAAGATCGGAGAGCAGCTTCTTAGAGAATTCTCAAGAACAAGTACCGCGTTCTTAGAATTTCTCTAATTTCTTCTTAAGAATTTTGAGAGGATTTGGCTCTTCAAAATCTTTTATTCTCTTCAGGCTTTCTGAATTGTGAATTTGTGTTAAGAGGAGGTCTCTATTTATAGTGGTAGCTAGCCAGGTAAAAGAGAGTTTTAAAAGAACTCATCCTCCTTATTTATCTCTTAATTAATTTAATTAAATTAGAGATAAAGCTTCATTATTTATCCCTTAATTAATTAATTAAATTAGAGATAAAATATTTATTTTTTATCACTTAATTAATTAATTAAATTAGAGATAAAATATTTATTTATCTCTTAATTAATTAATTAAATTAGAGATAAAATATTTATTTATCTCTTAATTAATTAATTAAATTAGAGATAAAATATTTATTTTTTATCACTTAATTAATTAATTAAATTAGAGATAAAATATTTATTTTTATCACTTAATTAATTAATTAAATTAGAGATAAAATATTTATTTATCTCTTAATTAATTTAATTTAATTAGAGATAAAATATTTATTTATCTCTTAATTAATTTAATTTAATTAGAGATAAAAATTTATTATTTATCTCTTAATTAATTTAATTTAATTAGAGGTAAAATAATTATGACACATGGGTGAAATTTGATTGGATAACCCATGAATCCTTGCAATTTGATTGGTCAAACCATGTGTACATATTTAATTAATTATAAAATAATTAATTATAATATGATATTATCAATTTCACATGGTAATGTATAATTTAATTGAAAATTTCTTAATTAAAAGAATTTCAATTGACACGTGGCAATTTGTAATTGGTTACAAATTTTCTCCTTCTACAACGACAACGAAATAAATTAATACCTACCACATTTCATTGCCCTTAAATTATTATGTGTTGGGTATTCACATATCAAATTCTTAACAAATTATAGGACTTCATTTTCGGGTCTATTAATGCCTCATTGATGAAGATTGTACAATAATTCAACTACAAAATGTTTGGGGTCTATTAATATATATACGACTTCATTATTATATTTTTTGAAGGAGGTACCACTCTTTATTATTATGGTACCAGAACGATTTGTACAGGTATTCAATTATAAATGGTTGAATTGATAATTTATGTATTTATTATTGTATATTTTTAAGCATTATAATTATATTTAAGGTATTATATATTTATATAAATTTCAATACGTTAATAATTTGTGTTATATAAATTTTAACACGTTCGTATATTTGAGTCGTGTTCGTACTATCTTTTCGTGTTGTGTCATATCTTATTTTGTATTTTAATTATTTTTCTCGTATCGTGTAATTGTATCGTATTTAAAATTGTCATAGGTAATAAATAGCAATGTTATTTATCTACTAGACAACTACAGTAACTCCTTTTACGTTATTAAAACCTTCACATGATATGAGTTTGGGATCAGAGTCGAAATATTGTGATTTAATTAAAAGGTAATATAAATTACTGTTTGTCAACGATTTTGCGACCGCGAAATTAAGTTAATTGGAGAGGAAAAGATAATGGTTCCTCATAAAAGTTAGGGTTTTAAAGACAACCTTTAAAAAAAAAAAAGTCGTCATCGACTTTTTTTTTGTTAGGTGTTATTAGTCATCTATTAAAATCGATTTTTTAAAATATTTTAAAATTATTTAAAATTTTTAAAAAATCAATTTTGAGATCTACGCTTTAAATCAGAGGAAAAACAAAAATGGATTCGAGAATCGGTTACGTGCGGGAAAGGTATGAGCACCCCACAACGCTCGTATAAACGGTACCTTATTAATTATGTATTATCTTAAGTCTCGGTGAAAGTTGGTTTTGAATTTGGTATTTAAAAATAATTCTCTTTTAAAAGCGATTTTATATTATTTGAGAATGATTCGGAATTAATTACCACAAAAAAATTTATATTTCCCGACAAACCCGACAAAACATAAATTTTTTTCCTCGTTTTGAAATCTTCTGTCATTCTCCCCTTTAAAAGAAAGGATATTCCGTGGTTAATGATAATTGATGAAATCCTCCCTGTAAACCCAGCAGAGAACCCATGAATTATTTTAATTCGGAATATTAAAACATGATTTTTCATATGCATTAAAATTCATTTTGAATAAATATGAATATGCAAAACAAGAATTAATGTGCAATATAGCAAGTAATATAGACGTTAATTAACACATGGCATAAATAAAAAATTAATCTAAGCAACAATTATCATATGGAATAAAGATCTAATATGAACATTAAATATAGATAACATGAATTAACAAGAGAAATCAACATGGCATTAATTATCCAATAATCATGGAAATGGAAATAACAAGAATATAGCAATCATAGAAAGCCTATTATTCATCAAAGAATATAATTAAGATCATGCTATAACAATAGTTATTGAATAACATAAACCAACAATATGCACAGAACAATTATTTAAAATTATTTTTCATGTATATTATGTAAGAAATTACATAAATGGCATACGTCGAAAAATTTAACCGAACTCCCCGGCAGACCCGGCAAAGCTTAGAAAATATTCTTTCGTCTAACAGGTCCGAATAAAACGAAAATCATACTTTAGAATTTCCTAAACACGTGTGTTGAAGAATTTCCTAACCTCCCTAACAAACCCGACAAAGATTAAGAAATAATTCTAGCCAAATGTTTATGAAACTTGAGAAAGCATGTTTTAATGAAGAATTTTGAAAAACACATTTTTTAAAGTATGAAATGCCTGAAAAAGGGACCTTCATCGGAATGTGTTTCTCTCTTGAAGAGAGGGCATCCAAATACCTAAAGAGGTATCCTAATGTTAGTATATCCTTAGAGCCAATCAGATTGGACAAGGGATATACAATTAATAATGCATACCCATCACTATACATTAGTGATACAAGGTTTTCCTCCATGTTAATATGATGATAAAGAGTTATTAAGAACTAATTGGATGAAGCCTATGGAACATAATGGCCTTACAAAGGAATTATTTATAATTGTGAGATCTTTATGCATCAAAGCCATGTTACTAAAATGGCTCTCGGTCATCGTATTGTCAAGATGGGGCATTGGCAATACTCAAAAACTAGTACATGTTAAGCCTACTTACTTATGAAGTAAGCAACTGATCTCACGTCTTGTAATATGAGGGATACTTGGGATAACATATAGGTGCTTGTCTGTTGAACAAGTTCACTGAGCTTGGCCCGCTGTGAGAACTCCATTTGGTATGGTCACTCAAGTGTCTATGGAAATGTTCTCACGTGCCAGTCGTGTAAATTAGTCCTCGGACTTGTGGTACCAGGTTATCTTGTATGGAGAGTGTCATACTTTGATTCCATCACGAACGGGTTCCAAATGAAGGGATTCTTATGGTAGGGTGGTTTTAGGTATGACATGAACCATACGAAGATGGATGAGTGATCCAGAGAGGATTCACCACTCCAAGTGACATCGGAGACATATCTCATTTGTTCTTGGCTTCGGTTAACTTAATAAAGTCTCTGTCTAGAACATGATTGATTTAGGAGAAATCGTTTCTCTAAATTCATAAGGTTAACCATAAACTACAAGAACTAATATGGATTGAACATGAGTAGACACTGCACCATGTTCATGGGCTTTCCAAGATATTTGGTGAAAGGACCGTATTACACTGATAGGCTGGTTACTGAAAGGTTTCAATGAGGTCAAGTTGACTTCTCAACATTTGGATGGTCATGATGGGTTGCTAGATCCCGCTCTTGATCTATGTGTATAAATTAATGGGATTAATTTATACGCATTGTCAACATGTTGGGAACCTAATGGGTCACACACAAAGACGAAATTGTTGGCTAAAGCTTGGGATTTAATTAAGTAATGACTTAATTTAATAAAAGGTTAATTTGGAGGATCTAATTGAATAAGATTCAAATTAGGAAGGTTAAGACATAATTTGGATTTGAGACATCCAAATAAAAATGTCTTAATAAGACAATATGGATAAGCTTGTCTTAAGCAGACCATGTCTTAATTTAGACATGTCTTAGGATAAGGTTGTCCTAGCCGAAAATAAGAAGTTGTCCAAAATGAGAAAAAGTTTCTCATTTTAGAGGAGTTTGATTACGAATCAAATTCCAAATTCTCGTATTTCACTAAACCGAACATTGATTCGATTATGTCAAGTCCGAGTCTGTCACTAAGAGTTAGTGTTTGACTAGGACTCTAACACTTGTTAAGTGAAAGAGTTTCACTTAAACAAGTACTCTATTAATTCGAGTTGGTTGAGTTCGATTAGGACTCTAAGAGTTTGATTTGGAATCAAACTCTTATCTCTGTAAAACCGAGCAATTAACATAGAAATAATCCGAGATAGGTTCGACCTCGGCTTTAAGAGTTAGAGTTTCAGTCGAATTAGGACGCTTGAGGTTGAAACTGTTTGACCTCAACTAGGTTGTTAGATTAAAATCAAACTCCTATCCCTTGTTGGCCGAATGTGGACACTATTAGGACTAGGTTTGGTAAAGCTTCTAAGTGTTAGAAGTTTAACCAATCCATGTCACTTGAAGTGATAGTGTCACACTTGTGATAGGAGTTTAAAATAAGTTTAAACTATTATCACTTGTGAATGGTATGGCCGACTAAGAGAGTTCAACGTGAACTGGTATTCTTTTTGCTATTAACGCCAAAAGTAAGAAAAGAATTGCTAGGGGGTTCTCTTACGGTTTGAGTGAAACACAAAAAATGACAAAAAGGAAATAAAAATGGTATTCTTCATATGTTATTGGTTTTGACGCCAAGAAGAAATTTGAGAGAATCCTATTTTTATTCTTAGTGACGTCATTGAGAGTTTTTGAACAAAGTGGAAAGATGGATTTTTCATCTTGAGAATAAAATTAATATAGAATTCGGCCATGGCACAATTTTATATTGCCGAATCATCTCCCTCTTTTTGTTATTTGTTTTTCTTAACGCCGAACAAGAAAAGAAGTTGTTCTTATTTATTGTTTCGGTCAAGAAGGAAAATAAGAAAGGTAGCTTTTTTATTGTTGGTCGGAAGATCGGAATGCTAGTATAGTAGAATCCCTTAGATCTTACGAAGGTGCCAACAGCCGTCCGTGTGGATTACCGTTGGAGGCAAGACACTTGTGTTGCTCGTGGCCTAAAAGAAGTCGTTCGGTGACTGTCCATTTGCTGACTTGTTGTAGGGATCGGCACACTCGGGATTACGAGTTCTCGAGTAGGTATGATTCTGATTTTATTGGTGATTTAAAAAGTTTTAAATGCCATGAAACCCTTGCAAATCATGATCCGAGATCTTGAGATTGTCCGGGTGTTTGTATGTTTACTTCTGCTGCTTTAATTTTGTATAACTTTGTTTATGCATGAGCTTGAACTTTCCCAACACCTAATACCTTTGAAAGAAACTTAAATTGAACTTAGAGACAAAAAGATTTTTGGGCACGGATTTTGCTCGGATTAGAGAGGGTATTCGAATGCCCTTGTTTGGCATCCGAATGCCTCTAAGTGAGCCTTAATGCAATGTTTTAAAACCAAAGAAACAAAAAAAAAAAAAAATGCAAAATTTTTTTAAGGTAAAAGTATTGGCTGAATGCCTCTAGGGAAAAAATGTCCAAATTTTAACGAGGTTTAATTACCCATGACCCGGTTTATCAAAACATTATTTTTTTAAACCTTAAATAACCAAAAAACAACCTAGAAACAGCTCTTAAGAGTCTCGGCCAGCCCCTCCCTTTTGTGTAAAAAAATTCAAACTTTACTCGTTTTACCCACCTAAAAGCGGTTTTATCAAAACTACTTTTTTAACCCTTAAGAAAAACTCAAAAAATCTAAAATTTTAACCATAGGTTCATCCAAGGATGCATTAAATGAGGTTAAAACAGTTTTTTATTTGGACAAAAAATGTATACACTCATGTTGCCCAAAATCACCACATCCAACCTTTAAAACATTGTTTTTTCTAACACTTTGGAAAACAAGATTTTGGCTATGGACCATTGATTAATCCTAACCAAAAGCATGCTAAAAATAATTTTAAAAACATGTTTTAATGCAAACAAAATGATTGCCTCAAGGTTAGCCTCATGGATGTCAATCTGGCCTAACCATCACTTGGAAGAATCCAAGGTCATCAAGCTCAAAATCATTTTCTAAAGAGAAGAAACAATATACAACATAAAGGATGCTCCACAATAAACTCATATTCAACAAAGTATGCACATGAGGATGGAAAAATATAAGTAAAAAAGTATAGCTAAGCAAGAAAAATGAAGGTTAGCTAAAGGTTGGCCTCTTGGATGTTTAATCCGACCTAACCATTACTTGGAAGAACCAAGGTCATTAAGCTCATAACCTTTTCATTCCAAGAAGGAAACAAGATGAAAATAACATCAAACAACCCAATAGACCAACAAGCATCATATGTCAAAGTGAAAGCAAGAAGCAAAAAAATAAGACCATAAACACTAGAGGTTCGACCATGTTGAAAAACCAAGAGAAAAATGTTGTAACGCTTTATTTTTTTGGTAAAGAGAGGAGGAAAGGAAAAGCTCTTTGAAAACCGTTTGTTTTTGAACAAAAGAAAATGAAAATCACATAGAAAAGAAAAGAAGAAAGCTTGAAAATGAATAGAAAAGCAAGGAAGAAGAAAAGAAAAAAAGCTACCTTAGGTAAGTTTAAAAAAACCTCTCTACTTTCTCCTTTTTTCTCTCTTCCTTTCCCTTTCTCCTTAGTGATTTTTAGCTACTGCTTATTGCTACAAAATGAAGAGTGAATGAATGAAAAAAATATCTCCTTTAACCTTCCATATAGCCTTGGCCTACCTCCCCTACATGCTTCTAGTGTCATCTTTTTTTTAGCCAAGTGGCATGATCACATGGCTTAGCCAAAGGGATTCACCCTTCCTCATTAGTTTGCCACTCATGGCTAGCCAATGGTCTTCCAAACTTAACCTCCAAGAGTGGCCCTCATTGGCCAAAAATGCCAACTCATGTACTAATAAGATAACTCTTGTCTTTTACTCTTATCACCTATTCATTTATTTACTAACATGTCATTTAGCCCCTTCAAGGATATCCTCCACTCTTCCTTTTTAATTACAACTTTACCTCATTTATTTACACCAAGCTCCTACATCTTTTGTTTATTCTAAACTCACCCCTCTTCCTCTCATCCATTTTTCTACATGGACTTTAAGTTTGGGCCCTCCACAAAAAAAACCTACATGGATTTTTTTAAGTTGGGCTCTCCATATTTTTTACACAAGTTGGGCTCCCTATTTTCCTACCCATCATCCTTCCCTTGGGTCTTAAAAATGGGCCATCTTCATCCATAAAAAATCCTACCACTTAGGCAATAAAGAATGGGCTTCAATATTTTCCACCAAAATTCATTACTTAAGCAAAAATGGGCTTTCCATATTCCCACCAAAAATTGCCATCCACTTGGATAAAAATAATGGGCTTCCCCTTGCTTTTAACTGCCTTGGCCGAAACCCACCAATAGCATGATCTACCATTTTGTTCACTTCACTTCCAATTGATTTCATCACTTCAATGTTAAAAATTGACTTTAAAAACATCAAGATTACTTCTTTAACACCCAAATTTCCTTTTTAATATTGATTTTTCAAAGTTGACTTTTTGACCTTTGACTTTGATTTTTCTGTCAACTTTGACTTTTTAATCCGAAGTATCAAAAATGGCACGCTCACTTCACCGAACCCAAATGCTAAGTTACTAGGCCATGAAGAACAGATAAGCTTAGAAAAAGTTTAAATTGAAGGAAAACATACCTTATTTAGTGGCCCGGACAAAATTAGGTGTCTACAGTGTACTCTCTTAAATTATATATTAATATATTTGTTAGTTTTAAATCGATTATCATTTTTAAATGACACAAATTTTAAGACTTTGTTTGTTAGGATGGATAGAAAAATATATAAATTAAAAATTAAAAGAAAAAGAAGCAAAAAGATAGAAAATATATGTATTTAAAAATATATATAATTTTATTGCCATCCATTGTCTAGTTGTGTTGAAAATTGATAAAAAATAAAATAATGTTATTTTTAGCATTATATCTTTTATAAATTAAGATGAAAAAGGTAAAATTTAAAATTTGATGAACAATTTTGTAAATATGCAACATTTGATGTATACCTCTATCAATTTTTTTATCTTATCTTTTGAACTTGAAATATTTTTTTTTTGTTTTGTTGTGAATAAGTGTGAAAAATGATCTTCTTTTATATTTACTTTGTTTTCACTTTTCTCTCTTGTCAAGCACACTCAAAATTAATTTTATTTTCATTTTTCACCCTCCTCTATCCATCTTTTCACTTTTATACTCTACCAAGCTATGAGTGATGTGAGTGTCACTTCTTGTGCTCTTGGGTGTGGGCATAGGTTCGATTATAAGAGTCACCACTTGATTAATTTATATACCGAAAATCAAGACCAATTTCTAGATCTTAAATCTCATCTTTACCAAAGAATTTGGTTTGGAGAGCTGTGTATAGGTTAAGAGGAACCAAAGCTGCGGAATTTAAAAATTTTCAATTTCCTAACCATTGGATCACATTGAAAAGCACTTATGCAAACATACAGGGCTAATTGCATATAGCATAATACATACCTTGGGTTTGTAATTTCTGGCAAGTATTTTATCTTGAGAACCACCAAGCTAGGTTGTAGCAAACTATCAGTTGTCCAGGTGTCCAATCTCTAACAGTAATCCACACAAACACGAGTGAAAAAGCCTTTTTAAATATTGGTAGTGTTCTAGCCGAAATCCTATGTGAGTAGGATCTTCGATTACCTTATAGTTTTCTTTCCCTCAATTTGTTCTCAACAAGAATAAGAAAGTAGATTCATTCTCAAATGATTTTGTGGTGTTTTAAAACCAACATTAATTAGACTTATAGAGGGGATGACATAAACACTTATAAATATGGGATGATCGACCATAGTCCTAATCTCCTTAGAACACTTAGGGGTATGCGGCTAGGCCTAGTTCTAGTCTAAATAGACTAGCTTGATGATCAACCATGCATGTCTTCTATTCTAAATACAATTCCCTTAATGGAAGCTTTTAAAGGCCTATTAAATTATTTCAATTTGGTCCTTAATCAAATCCTTTAATTATTCAATTAAGTCTAACTTAATTCCAATCTAATTTAATTTTCACACGCCATGTTCTATTTTATGTAGCCCATTAGGTTTCTTAATATGTTGGCAATAAATATAAGCATTGTAATGCATAAATAAATTAGATTAGATGAATCAAACTATTTGAATTTGTCATTGATTATCTAATTAATCAATCTTATATTAGATCATGGTTGTCATTTAGCAATGAGTCATGACCTCAATTTGTTAAGAAAAGTCAATGAGGTTTGACAAACCTATCCATGGTTAGTTTCCTAGTATAACTATTATCTTTCCATCACTTAATATATTGGTTTAATATTGAGCATGGATTAATGTCTACTCAAAATTTTTAACCATATTAAGTCTTAGATTAGCAATTAATTCTTTGGGTAAGCTTTAAAACTATTCAAAAACTTCTAGTCAGAGATTTCTTTAGTCAATTCTTATCATGACTAGTGAGATATTATCTCGGTCACTCAAAGTGATGTATCCTATCTTGATTATTTATGCATCTTTATATGCCTCATGTTATACCGAAAACAAACTATAACATTCCTCATATAAGATTATTAGTAATCTCAAGTTAAAAGATCACTTATACAACTTACACATGATAATGTTGACATACACTAAGTGATTTACCAAACGACATTCTGATATTGGATCATGTTCAGTGAACTTGTTCTTGTAACAAGCACCTACACGTTAGCTCAAGTTTATCCAATCTTCAACCTATATGAGATCGGTTGTTTGCTTCATAAGCAAGAGCATAATTAAGTGTCGGTCTCAGCAACTTTATCAATGTCCTATCTTGATAAAGCATTAACTACAAGCAATTTAGAGATATATTTTGATGCAATGGGTGTCTTATAACAATATGCTTGTAATGCTTTTGCAAGTCTTTAATTATTCCAAGAACTTTATCTAAGAAGTAAGTTTATCAAATATGTATACAATCTTGTAAATAAAGAATGCCTTGGTAAATAATAATATAATGTTTAATATGACATGTATCTCATAGCCAATGCGATTGGTTTTAGGGCATATACCAACAATGGCATCTTTAAGTGGTCTATCGATCATTAAAATGATGCAAGCAGCAAGTAAAACATAAAATTTGCATGTGAATAAATGATCCATACACTAGAAAAAATAATGAATATTCAAAAACTCATGCAAAATGACAAAAATACCCCTAAGCTACATGACATACCAAATTACTAAAATACCCCCAGGATATGTTTAACAAAATGTATATAATTATAAATGACATAATTAGAATGATATATTTGAACATAATAACTAATATAAGCATTCAAAAATGAAGAGTTTAAGTTGAAATACATTTTTTCATGACAGAATCCTAATGGCAGTAGGATCTAGATGAGATGCATAATGACATAAATACCCTTGATCTAAATGTCATAATATCATATGAATGCATGAGATCATTTATGTGATGCATTGTAAGAGTCCTAGTTGTATACAAACTTTACATGTCAAGAGTCCTGGTTGAATTGAAATTCCACATAACATGTGAATATGATAGAAATACCCTTAGGGCGGGTTTGGTTCGGTGAATGTAAGATTGCGGTTAGTAATAGGATTCCCCCTTACAAGATGACGAAGTCACATTCCCGTGAATCTTACATGCATGCGTTTGGTTGACTGTCCCTTCATTTAAGATGATCATGTTTGGTTGGCAGGAGTGTAACATTCCGAAATCCTCACATTACTAAAATACATTTGCCTTTGTACAAGCTAATAGTAGATGGGGACCTGCAGTGTGCTTTTAAAGTAAACATTCATGCAGCCTGCTACAAATTCACAGTTTTACAAATAATTTCAAATTGAATTACATCCAACCAATGCATGCACATCCAACCAATTCATGCATATCCAACCAATAATTTCGAATTGAAGTACATTAGTAGTTAAACTAAACATGACCTAGAGTTGTTAACATATGCACAGCTATTTTACCAAGCAAGTCATAAACAGTTTTACAAAAGTTTTTTTCCATGGCATCTCAAAACATAAGCCACGAAGTCAAAATATTAGTGTATGCAATTACAAGAAGTTGCCAATATCTTCATAGAAGCTCTAAACAGAAACAAAAGCTAGATATCTCCAGAAGGGTTGAAGTCAAAGGAAGGTCGATACGGATTACATTCACTTAATTGCTTAAGAATGTAATTGATGGTAACTCAATTAAGAGTTGTAAACCCAAGTGCAGGTTATGTTCAAGTAATAAATTCTCGGGTGTCCGAGGTCGAACCACAGGGAAGCGTATTAGTAAGTATAAGTTTATAAATATATAAGAAAAAGAAAATAAACAAGATATTAGGGAATCAATAACAAAGAAAGTAAACAAGATATTAGAGAACAAAATAAACAAAATAACATAAAAGCAATTAAACAAGATATAAAAAATAATAAGAAAAGATGTTGAGGTTAGAGAATCCACTCTTGGTGTTATGCTAAGATTAATCTTGTTTTATTACACAATTGAAATCCACACATAAGGGAGGTTCCAATCGGAAGGTTTAGCAATTCAGTCCAAATTGTCCAACGTCCATAGCATATGATATTATGTTCATTTGGTGTCCTCAAAACTCATAAAAAGAGTCCAAGCATTCCTTATGCCAAGGTATATGTCTACAACAAATCAAGGTTATGAAACCAAGCATTTACTGTGCCATTTTCCTTGTCAATAACGAATCAAGATCTCTACTTTGCAAGTATGATTTTAAACCAAAAGAAAATATTATCTATACTAATGTTTATAAATGATGATTCATTTTAGCTCAAGTTTAAGAGACTAACCTTAGCATTTACGAAAAGCTTCACCTCATCACCTCAACAATATGATTAGCAACACATACTAGATATGAATAAAATGAAAAGAAATGTAAGAAACATAAGTAAATAAAGAAAAAGAAAACTAGAGAAAGGAAAGAAGAAGAAAACTTAGAGAATTTTATTACAATGGCTAATATCCTACCAATGTACAATGTATCCAAATACTCATCCAAGGCCTTCTATTTATACACATTTTGGAGGGCTAAATGACAAGAGACAAGCTTTACAAATTTCAAAGGTAGGTATAATAGGTGGGTGCATTTTTCTAACAATTTTCGTCATATTGTATGACAATTCTGATCAGCCAGCTTGATGGTTGATTTTGTCAATGTTGGAGGCTCGATCTGATAAAATTGTCTTCTAGAAAAATATACCCCTATCAGTTACGGATCCATAGCCGTTGAAATCAGCTCATTTTCTGATGTGGATAAGAAGATATGGGCAAAATACGAAAACAGGTCAGCACAGACATCATTGCACATCAGCCAACTTGATGGTCGATTTCGCTAGGGAAAACGACTCCGTTTCAAGAAGTGTAAAACATGAAAAAGATAGATATGCCTCTTAGCTTTGCACGGCTACAAATTTCAGCCTTATTGCTTCAGTGAAACTCGAGATATATCTGATATGGCAAACGGTGTCGGAACTGGAACTGAACTGGATTTGCCCTTAATTCTAGTAATCTGAAATCACTCAAAGAAACTTGTGAAAAACACCAAATTACATAAAAATATAAAAGATCATAAACACAATTAGACTAAGCAATAATAACTCGTATTTGACACAAAACAATAATAAAACATAACTAAAAACTATATAATTATACGAGTTATCACACCCCCACACTTAGATTGTTGCTAGTCCCTAGCAACGACTCAATAAAAATAAAATAAGAAAATCTAATCTAATCCATTTTCGTAGGAAATCACGGTGGCACTTAGCATGTGACACAAGCCTTTAAACCCCTAGGTGTCCCTAGTGGACGAGTTTAGTCTCGTGAGGGTTTACTAGGACGATACCCACAAACATTGAAGACATAAGAAAAACTAAAAATAATAATTATAACTAATCCTTCCAATATAAATTAGAGATAATCATTGGACAAGTCTTAAAAACTAATCAATAGCTTAAAGAAATTCACAAAAAATCTTGCTTGAATGTAAACAGTTTGAGTTAAGCCAATATTAACATAACATGTTTCAATCAAAATAGTGTATATTCAAACTTAATCTCAACTTCTCACATGGGATACTCTCTTGATTTTCACTCTTTAAAGTAGTGGTAAAGTGTTTACAGTCAATCAATCTCATGAAAATAATTCTACCATATGCTTGCTTGTCCACCTATTCTCCACTATTTAGATCATACAACTTCATAAATCAAGAGGTCTTTATTCAAGGTTGTAATGGGGCCAAAGGGTTATAATGTGGTTAAAGAACAAAAGGATAAAGATATCACAAAGGTTCCAAAGAGTTCATAGAGTTTAGAGACATAATAAGATCATACAAATAAAACTTCTCAAAACTCTTATAAAGCACATAATAACATAGGCTAAATATTCATGTTGAGCCTTTGCATCATTCTAACCAACTTTGTAACATCTTTTTCTAGAAGTTCAAGAGAAGATTTTTTTTTTAATATGGGAATGTATTTGACAATGATCCCTTTCTTTTTCTCTTGACTTTTTCTTTTCTTTTCTTCCCCCACACTTATCTTTTGTTTCTAACCCAAATTTTCAACTAAAAATATCCCTTGTTTTTTTTTGCAATATGTCTCAAAATATAAAATCCATCTTTAGAACAAGGGTAAGGATATAAGTATATTTAGGCTAGGTGTAAGTTGTGGTTACCAATAAAACAGCATATTTAATGTAGGCTCAAATTGGCTCACTAGTGGGGATGTTCTCTTAGAACATCAATAGGGGATGGCTGTTTGGCTCTGGTTATAATCCTAATGCCTCTATCATATTCATGTTGTCACATGTATCAATATAGTCTCAAACGGTTTAAAGCAAGTTCTAGAGAATCATGTAATCATAAGAGCGCTCAAGAAAGAAATTAGATTGATTTATATAATGCATCAATCATTATAGGCTCAAAAACTCACAAGGATGATTATACAAGTCAGATTAAGTCTAAACATGCTTCTTTCTCAATCAACATATCATATTAACATTGGCTCATAAAAAGGTTGATATCAAGCTCAATTCTCATGAAAATCTTCTCACTAATAAATCTGTTTTAGACTTATGCAATTCATATCTCATTATAGTATTGAAAGTAACTAAAACACACTAAAAACACACTAAGCCTAAACATGTTTTTTTTTTTTTTTTTTTGAAGAAGATTAAATCAAACTGACAAGGTATGTCTCAAGTCTCCCTTACTCAGACCTTGTTCAGAATGAATACTTCTAAATTGCTTAAAACACAACAAATTTTTTTTTTATTAGCAAAAGTATGTCCCTTACCCCCTACTAAAATATGACATTGTCCCCAATGTCAAATTTTAAAGGTAGAATTTAGGAGATATTACCTGCAGAGGTTGCTAACCACTTATTATAACTGAGACACAACAAACAAAATGTTAGATAATGTCACAAAGACAAAGTGCAATCCACTCCTTGCTCGTCCATATCTCTTTTTCTTTTTCCGAGCGTTTGCGAAACAACCGTAGCAGATAAATACTCATAAGCTTGGAGCTTTTTGAGTAAATCTTCAATGGTTGTAGCAGAAATTATGGTTCTCCTTGCCTCTGAAAACATGAATCCATTATCCACAGCATTATCTAAATATGAAAGCAAATTACTAAAATAACCATTAATATTAAGCAAACCAATGGGTTTCTTATTTGTGACCAAAGATGACCAAGAAGCCACGCAAGCTATTTCTTCCAATGTACCCAGACCTCCTGGTAAAGCAATGAATGCATCGGCAGAATGGTACATGATTGTTATCCGTTCAGGGATACTCCAGACTTGTATTTCCTTACCCACGGTAGGTCCACAAAAATCTGTGAATAGTTTTGGCACGATTCCTAGAACTGGACTTCCTCCGGCGTGTGCTGCTGTAGCGACTGCTCCCATTAAACCCGTACTACCGCCTCCATAAATCAACTGGATCTTTTGTTGGGCAAGTATTACTCCAACTCTTATGGCTTCATCAGCGAATATGTTATTTTTCCCTGGATAAGCACCTCCAAAGACACAAATTTTTTTTATGCGCTGGGACGAAGTGCTTTCCATTTTTTTCTTTTTCGAGTGCCTGAAAGAGAATGAGTACATGGTGTAATATATAGAGGACTGAGTAGTGAATCAGACAAGAGTAATAATGTCGCCGAAAGTGTATTTGACCTGTCAGAAGAAAATGTTAACCTAACAAAAGATTTTTGCGTGATTTCAGGAAGAAAATCAAAAAGAGAAGAAAAATCAACCGTAAAAGTCAAAAGTAATAATGTCGCCGAAAGTGTATTTGGCATCTTCCTCTGGTTTTACGTCCAGAAACGGCTTAAACGCCTTCTATGAGTCGAGGATATGCTTCCACCCAGTTTTCTTACAAGCTGGCAAACAGGGTCTTTTAACATCAGATTCCCAAGATGTTGCCATTCCCTTTGGAATTGCGGCCATAAATCAAGAATTTCTCTTTGTACGTCTCCACTAGGATGCGTCTCAAGAGAAAGTTGGATATTACCCAAATTCTCCTTACTCAGTCCATCCTTAATGAATTCAATTTTATCATCTCGATTAGAGGACGGAATCCCAATAGAACGACATTTACCGTTACACGTCCATCGTGCACATTTGTGGCAATTTGAACTCATGCGCTTTGCTCGTCGCTTCTTTGCAAAAGTGCTTCTACCTGTACCTGGTAAATGCAAAACAGGAAGATATTCATCTTCACGTACCTTGGCTTCAATTATCCAACGTATGTCTTCAGGAATCCCTTTGTGCATAAGCATTCTTAATCTTTCAAATCGAACTTGGTAAAGCTTCAGTAAAATATTTCGAGGAAAAGGAGGAAATCGTTTCTGCAATCTTGTGAGAATATCATCCATCTTGAAAAAAAATGAAAAAGAAATTGAAAGAGAAATTTATATACAATATCAGTTTTGTGGGTAGCTGATGGAACCGACTTAAATAATCACGGAGTACCGTTATCCGCCATTTAACCGGGAAAAAAAATGAATTTTTTTTTTTTTTTTTGTAAAAATTATATTTACATCTAGTTATTTTCAAAACAAGGATCAGAAAGAAAAACAACCTCTTCTTGAGTAACAAGATTTTCCAAAAAGAGTTTGAGTCTTTGTCCATTTACCTTGAATACGTTACCATTTTGAGGATTCTCAATGTCAACTGCTCCATAATGATACACATGCTTAACCACAAATGGGTCAGTCCATCTTGATCTCAACTTACCAGGAAATATGTGAAGTCTAGAATTATAAAGTAGAACTTTTTGCCCAACATCAAATGTTTTTCTTGAAATTAACTTGTCATGAAAAGCTTTAGTTCTTTCTTTATGAATTTTAGAATTCTCATATGCATCATTTCTGAGTTCCTCAAGTTCATTTATGACTGGAAAAGTTTCATTCTCACCCAAAAAGGAATATTTTAGCTCGGATGGCAATGGCTTTAAATCCAGCTTGGGTGGTTCAATAGTTGATGGTACAGTGACATTTGTGAGTGATGGAAGTTCCTCAAACTTTTGTTTCCAACAATGCTTAACCTGAAAAGAATTTAACAAAGAATCAGTGTGTGAAATTTCTGAAGCATTATCAAACTCACATTCAATTAAATAAGCTTCTAAAGGATCATGGAATGTGGTAGTGGTGAGATGTTCATGAACAAGTTCTTCAATGAAATCCACTTCATGTACTTCTGAATCATCACCAGGTTGCTTGCAAGTGTTGAACACATTTAATTCTAAAGTCATATTTCCAAAAGAAATGTTCAACATACCATTCCTGCAATTTATCAGAGCATTAGAAGTTGCAAGAAATGGACGGCCTAATATAACAGGAATTTGAACATTTGGATTTGAAACAGGATGTGTGTCCAAAACAATAAAATCAACAGGGAAGTAAAAATTTTCAATTTGAACCAAAACATCTTCAACTATCCCTCGAGGAATTTTTACAGAACGATCAGCTAGTTGAAGTGTAACAGGTGTTTCCTTGAGTTCACTTAAACCTAACTGTTGATAAACAGAAAAAGGCAAAAGATTAACACTAGCACCAAGATCAAGTAATGCACGTTCTATTCTAGTGTTTCCAATGATGCATGAGATTGTTGGACATCCAGGATCTTTGAATTTTGGTGGAGTAAGGTGCTGAATGATTGAGCTCACACTTTCCGTCAGAAATGCTTTCTTTTGTACATTATGTTTCCTTTTAAATGTGCACATGTCCTTCAAAAATTTAGCATAAGATGGAACTTGTTTGATTGCATCCAATAAAGGAATGTTAGTCTTAACTTGTTTGAAAAGTTCATAAATTTCTGCATTTTGATTCAAATTCTTTATTGTTTGCAACCTTTGAGGAAAAGGAGCAGGATGCATACCTTTTTCTTTGTCCAAATTTTCAAGAAGTTCAGACTTACCATCATCCTTACCATTACTTTTCGGAGGGGAAGGAGGATCTTGGTCTTTTGATGGAATGTTTTTGTCAATTGCCTTTCCACTTCGAAGAGTTGTGATAGAACTGGCATTTTCCTGTTGAGTTTCATTGGAGCAAGAAACAAGACATTGAGTAGAAGGGTTAGGCTGAGGTTGAGCAGGAAACTTACCTTTTTCTTGAGTGCGTAATGAAGCTGTCAATGTGGACAAGGTGTTTTTCATCTCATTGATGTCCTGTGAAGTCCGGTTATTCATATTTGCTTGTGTTTGCATGAATGCTTGCAATGTCTCTTCCAAGGTTTGTACACGTGAAGGTTGATAGGAAAAAGTGTTGCCCGACTTTTGAGATTGTGGTACCTGAACATGATTATTATTCCGCCAACTGAAGTTGGGATGATTTCTCCATTCAAGGTTATACGTTTCAGAGTAAGGAGAAGGAAAAGGCTTTTTAAATGTGTTTATGGAATTTACTTGATCATGCAACGCTTCTTTAAGAATGGGAATGTTTGGACATTCAGAAGTGGGGTGTCCCATGATTTCACAAATTCCACAACTTTCTTCATTTTTAACCGTTTTGCCTTATTTTACTTCTCTAAGTTCCATGGCTTCAATCTTTCTAGCCAAATTAGCTACTTTAGCTTTTATCTCATCTTCTTGACTAAAATGATATTTACCTCTGTTAGAAACAAGATTAGATCTATTGGAACTTTCAGAGGAATTATCTGTGTGCCAGGCTTGAGAGTTATCTGCCAAATGGTCTAGGTAGTCAAAGGCTTCTTCAGGTTCTTTTTCTAGAAACTCACCGTTACACATTGTTTCAACAAATTGTTTAGTTTCGGGAGTTAAACTTTCATAAAAGAAACTAATAAGACGCCATTTTTCAAAACCATGATGTGGACAAGAACTTAACAAATCTTTAAAACGCTCCCAGCACTGAAAAAATGCTTCATTTTGATTTTGATTAAAATTTTGAATCTGTCTTTTCAAAGCAGTAGTTTTATGTGCTGGGAAAAATTTCTTTAGAAACTCAGTTTGTAATTCTTGCCATGTGCCAATTGACCTTGGTTTTAAATTATGAAGCCAAATTTTTGCTTTATCTTTTAAAGAAAAAGGAAATAATTTTAGCTTGACAATTTCATTTGTACATTGTTGGTCATTAAAGGTGACACATACATCTTCGAAGTCTTTTAGAAACGAGTAAGCACTTTCCGATTCTAACCCATGGAAATTTGGAAGCAAAGCTATCATACCTGGTTTAAAACGAAAGTTGTTTGCATTGAGAGGAAAAATAAAACAAGAGGGTGATGAGCTTCGAGTTGGTTGCAAGTAGTCACGCATGGTGCGTACTTGTCTGTTCTCACCTTCGGCATGAACACTTTCATTGTCAGCCATGGTAGGAGTTGTATTAGAAAGATTACCTGAAAAAGTTTCACAATAAAATCTAACTAAACGACGAGATCTAAAATCACGTCGCCAAACAAGCATAAAACAAAGTTAATATACAGATTAGACGGTATAACCAGCCAATAAAAATAAACAAAGTTAATATACAAATTAGGCGGTATAACCAGCCAATAAAAATAAAACAACGTTAATATACAATATAAATATAAATATATAGAAAATTAGGCGGTATAACCAGCCAATAAAAATAAATATACTTATAAACTTATATACTTAATATTGCTTCCCCGGCAACGGCGCCAAAAACTTGATGGTAACTCAATTAAGAGTTGTAAACCCAAGTGCAGGTTATGTTCAAGTAATAAATTCTCGGGTGTCCGAGGTCGAACCACAGGGAAGCGTATTAGTAAGTATAAGTTTATAAATATATAAGAAAAAGAAAATAAACAAGATATTAGGGAATCAATAACAAAGAAAGTAAACAAGATATTAGAGAACAAAATAAACAAAATAACATAAAAGCAATTAAACAAGATATAAAAAATAATAAGAAAAGATGTTGAGGTTAGAGAATCCACTCTTGGTGTTATGCTAAGATTAATCTTGTTTTATTACACAATTGAAATCCACACATAAGGGAGGTTCCAATCGGAAGGTTTAGCAATTCAGTCCAAATTGTCCAACGTCCATAGCATATGATATTATGTTCATTTGGTGTCCTCAAAACTCATAAAAAGAGTCCAAGCATTCCTTATGCCAAGGTATATGTCTACAACAAATCAAGGTTATGAAACCAAGCATTTACTGTGCCATTTTCCTTGTCAATAACGAATCAAGATCTCTACTTTGCAAGTATGATTTTAAACCAAAAGAAAATATTATCTATACTAATGTTTATAAATGATGATTCATTTTAGCTCAAGTTTAAGAGACTAACCTTAGCATTTACCAAAAGCTTCACCTCATCACCTCAACAATATGATTAGCAACACATACTAGATATGAATAAAATGAAAAGAAATGTAAGAAACATAAGTAAATAAAGAAAAAGAAAACTAGAGAAAGGAAAGAAGAAGAAAACTTAGAGAATTTTATTACAATGGCTAATATCCTACCAATGTACAATGTATCCAAATACTCATCCAAGGCCCTCTATTTATACACATTTTGGAGGGCTAAATGACAAGAGACAAGCTTTACAAATTTCAAAGGTAGGTATAATAGGTGGGTGCATTTTTCTAACAATTTTCGTCATATTGTATGACAATTCTGATCAGCCAGCTTGATGGTCGATTTTGTCAATGTTGGAGGCTCGATCTGATAAAATTGTCTTCTAGAAAAATATACCCCTATCAGTTACGGATCCATAGCCGTTGAAATCAGCTCATTTGCTGATGTGGATAAGAAGATATGGGCAAAATACGAAAACAGGTCAGCACAGACGTCATTGCACATCAGCCAACTTGATGGTCGATTTCGCTAGGGAAAACGACTCCGTTTCAAGAAGTGTAAAACATGAAAAAGATAGATATGCCTCTTAGCTTTGCACGGCTACAAATTTCAGCCTTATTGCTTCAGTGAAACTCGAGATATATCTGATATGGCAAACGGTGTCGGAATTGGAACTGAACTGGATTTGCCCTTAATTCTAGTAATCTGAAATCACTCAAAGAAACTTGTGAAAAACACCAAATTACATAAAAATATAAAAGATCATAAACACAATTAGACTAAGCAATAATAACTCGTATTTGACACAAAACAATAATAAAACATAACTAAAAACTATATAATTATACGAGTTATCAGTAATCCCTTCAAAATTTCCTTGGCAAAGAAAAGAAGAAATCTACCTTGTGTGCATCTTTGCTAATATATTCTCCTACGGTAATCATTTCATCTTTGGAAAGGCCTTTAATTTCCATAATTTTCGTGAAAATCATCATCCTCCTATTATTCCCCTCGTCTCTTTTCTGAATTCTGGAGTTTGGAAATTGGAAGCAAATTATTAGAACAAGAACTTTCTTTTAAGTAGCCCCCCACCCCCATGGATGTAGCCAACAAAAAATTGAACTAGACATGTCCAATATAGATTCAAATTCTGATAAGTGCTGATGGGAACAAATCTAATCCAAGTGGGGAGACGATATTTTAATAATTATCCAAAACAAAAAAGGTTATAGAAAATTCTATCAAAATTATATCAAAAGTTACTAAATTTTTTATAAACTTCATTACTTTTTAGAATGTGCTGTGGATTATTTGTCGGTTTGAGTTATAAACTAAAAATTATTAAAACAGGTTTTTCCAAACCACCACTCATCAAATTCTAACCATCTTTCCCACATGCCAACTATGATTAATTCCTTCCAACTATTTGTTGTCAGATTTCACTATACAAGTGCACGTATCGCAAACAAGTAATAAAGTGGAAGTAGAGTGTCGTACCCATAAGGAATTGCTATTAAATTTTTTAAATACTAAAATTAAAACAACTTACTCTTATCCAAATAATTAATTAAAAGGTGTGTAAATTAAAATTAAATTAAAGAAAATAATAAAAAAAGAAAACAAATAAAAATTGGATTTAACTTAGTGGAGAAAAGCCTAGGATTACAACTTTCCTCAACACTTTGCTTGAACGACTCCTGATTACTCTAGGAAATATAGTTATTTTGCCACCTTTTATGCATTTAAATTGGCTAAGTCCTTGATGCTTTTATTTGGATTTGATTAGTTATAGATGTTTTTATATTTATTTTATTTATCCATTTTATGTTTAAAATAGTTATTTATTTATTGTTTATGTGTTTTTATAGGTCCAAGGTGATCTGGAGCTTCGAGGTGCAAAACGATGAAAAATGGTGCAAAGCAATGAGCAGGCAGATTCGACATCAGGAGCTTCTTTCAAGAAAAATTTGATCTTAAAAACTTCATTTGGGAAAACTCTCTCTTGACTTTTGAAGCTGACTTCCATACCTTTCCAATGGTATAAGGCTCGTCAAAATCGGATGAGATTTGCCCATCCAAAACAGCTGACAAAGTTTGAGAAGACAGTAGGAACCAACAAGGAGGCAGAATGGTGGCGCTGCGGCGCCCAAATCTGGAGCCGTGGCACCGGGCATGAACAGTAAACACGTAAAAAAATGAAAATTTGCTGATTCTTGCTTGTGCGCGAAGTTTCGGACTCCAGGAGGCCTTGGACACTTTAAATAAGACTCTTTTAGGTCAGGATAAAGAGGATTGGATACCTAACCTAATTCTCTCTCAAGAAGATAGTTGCCATAAAAATTCTCTCAAGAAGATTGGAAGATTGAAGATTCAAGAATTGACAACTCTTAGTTTTCTCTTTTCTCTTCTTTATTTTTCTTGCGTTGTTGATGATGGTGAAACTATTTCATTATTTGTTTTCATTGATTATCATGAACTAAATCTCTTTTACTAGGATTTCAATGGAACTCAACACATGGTTTGAATTTACTTTCTCTCTCTAGCTTGATTTAATGGTTTGTTGAGTTGTTTGTTCAATCTTGTTCTTATTGCTTCTAATTGATTGGCCACCAATTAGATTGATTTGTTAACCTAAATACAACTAGACATAGGGAGTTTAGTGTTAGACATGGATTGAATGACACATCATTTATTAGGATGAATTGATCTGCAGGTAAGGTAGAAATATACTTACTTGTCATGTGTAACCATTGTTAGAGCCTAAGCTTAATGAGTTCTTCTTTAATTCAATTGTCATAGACATATAGTTAATTGGTTAAGAAGGATATTTTTATGAGACCATCGACAGATACTTATAAATAAGATAGAACTCTAGGTTAACAACTCGGGATCATTAATTAAGTGAAGAGGTTGAGAGAGATTCGAGCGAAGTGTTAAGGAAAGTTGTAATCCTAGGCTTTTATAATTAATTGAATTCATCATTTTTAATTTACTTGTTTTTAAGATTAGTTTCTTCTAATTTAGTTTTTAATTACCATCTTTAATTAATTGTTTAGATAAGATTAAGTGTGTTAATTTTAGTACTTAGCGAATTTAATAACAATTCCTTGTGGGTTAGACACTTTACTTCCACTTTATTACTTGTTTGTGATACGTGCACTTGAGTGGTAAATCCGACAACAACTCTAGAAAATATAGTTATTTTGCCACCTTTTATGCATTTAAATCGGCTAAGTCCTTGATGCTTTTATTTGGATTTGATTAGTTTTAGATGTTTTTATATTTATTTTTTATCCATTTTATGTTTAAAATAGTTATTAATTTATTATTTATGTGTTTTATAGGTCTAAGGTGATTTGGAGCTTCGTGATGCAAAACGATGAAAAATGGTGTAATGCAATAAGCAGGCAGATTCGAACTTTGGAGCTTCTTTCAAGAAAAATTGATCTTAAAAACTTTATTTTAAAAACTCCATTGTTAACTTTTGAAGCTGACTTCCATACCTTTCCAACGGTATAAGTCTTGTCAAAATCGGACGAGATTTGCCTATCCAAAACAGTTGACAAAGTACGAGAAGATGGTAGAAACCTACAAGGAGGCAGAATAGATGGCGCCGCGGCGCCGGGTATGAATAGTAAACACGTAAAAAAAATGAAGATTTGCTGATTCTTACTTGTGCGCAAAGTTTCGAACTCCAAGAGGCCTTGAACACTTTAAATAGGACTCTTTTAGGTCAGAATAAAGAGGATTGGATACCTAGAAACCTAATTCTCTCTCAAGAAGATAGTTTCCATAAAAATTCTCTCAAGAAAATTGGAAGATTCAAGAATTGACAACTCTTAGTTTTCTCTTTTCTCTTCTTTATTTTTTCTTGTGTTGTTGATGATGGTGAAACTATTTGATTATTTGTTTTCATTAATTATCATGAACTATATCTTTTTTACTAGAATTTTAATGGAACTCAACACATAGTTTGAATTTACTTTCTCTCTCTAGCTTGATTTAAGGGTTTGTTGAGTTGTTTGTTCAATCTTGTTCTTAATGCTTCTAATTGATTGGCCATAGGGAGTTTAGTGTTAGACATGGATTGAATGACACATATTTCATATTCATTTATTAGGATGAATTGATCTGCAGGTAGGGTAGAAATATACTTACTTGTCATGTGTAACCATTGTTAGAGCCTAAGCTTAATGAGTTCTTCTTTAATTCAATTATCATAGACATAGAGTTAATTGGTTAAGAAGGATATTTTTATGAGACCATCGAGAAATACTTATAAATAAGATAGAACTCTAGGTTAACAACTCAGGATCATTAATCAAGTGAAGAAGTTGAGAGAGATTCAAGCGAAGTGTTGAGGGAAGTTGTAATCTTAGGCTTTTATAATTAATTGAATTCATCCTTTCTAATTTACTTGTTTTTAATATTAGTTTCTTCTAATTTAGTTTTTAATTACCATCTTTAATTAATTGTTTAGATAAGATTAAGTGTGTTAATTTTAGTACTTAGCGAATTTAATAACGATTTCTCGTGGGTTCGACACTTTACTTCCACTTTATTACTTGTTTGCGATACGTGCACTTGCTCGGTAAATCCGACAACATCTCCTACCCTTTTAACTTGATTAATGACTTTGAGTTGTTAACCTAGAGTTCTTATTTATAAGGATCTTCCGATGGTCTTATGAAAATATCATTCTTAATCAATTAACTATATTCCTATGATAATTGAATTAAAGAAGAACTCATTAAGCTTAGACTCTAACTTTGATTACACATGACACGTAAGTGTATTCCTACCCTATATGCAGATCAAATCATCCTAATAAATGAATATGAAACATGTGTTATGCAATCCATGTCTAACACTAAACTCCTTTTCCCAAGTTATATTTAGGTTAACAAATCAGTTTAACTGGTGATCAAGCAATTAAAAGCATTAAGTACAAGAATGCATAAACAACTTCAAATATCATTAAATCAAACTAGAGTAAAACAATCCAAACTATGCGTTGAGTTCTATTGCAATCCTAGAAAAAGAAATTTACTTCATGCTTGATATTGAAAACAATAACCAAAGGAGTTTCACCAACATCAAATTACAAGAAAATAAAACAAGATTAATGAATAAAAGAAAACTAAAGGTTGTCAGCTCTTCAATCTTCTAGTCTCCAAAACTTTTCTTAGCTCTTTGCAAAATGGTTGTGGCTGCTCTCCTCTTCAGAAAACAAAAGCAAAAACTAAGTAGGTCTAAAAAATAAAAGCCTAAGGGTTCCTATTTATAGAGCCTTAAAAGCCTGAAGAAGGGAAACTTTATGGCAAAGTAATTGCCTCCAGCTTGGACTTTCCATATATGAGTTGAGTCTTTCCTTCATGTTTTTGACTCTGCAAAACTACAAAAGACATTAATTAATAACTAAAATAAAACTAAATCAGAAATAAATAAAAATAACTAAAAATAATAAATTAATAGTTTTTAATGGTTTCTCGATTCTTTTTTAGAAAGATGACATAATATTAGCACTTCGAACCTTACAAGGATTTTAGTTTTATTTGTTTGAAGATCAAATATACAGGTTCAGGATTTGTTTATATTGATAAAGGGTACATTGGTTCTTTGTGGTTTTTTCTAGGCTTAGGAGTCTTTAAGTTGTCTAACAATAACTATCATATTTTCGATTGTAAGGGCTTAATAGGGGTATGGCTTTTAGGCTTGGTTCAATTTTGTTGGACTCAAGTGTTTTTCTTTAATAAATTATCATTGTTGAAAAAAAAAATTAATAGTTTAAACTACAATGACGTAACTATTTTAAAAGCACAAAATAGGATAAAATAACTCTATTTTATAGAGTTATCACACCCCCAAACTTAATATTTTTCTAGTCCTCGAGCAAAACTAAACTAAACAAAACAAAGTAAATAAAACAAAACATAGTTATAGATGAATGCACTCAAGTGATGGTTTCCTTAATTTTCCTCAAAAGCTATCTCAAAATCTCAACTCAAAGTAGAACACAAACAAAATCCAACTTTATGATTCAATTCAATCGTATGTTTCATGCTTGAATGGATTTCCAATGTTTGTGTGAATAATCTCATGACAAATCATTGCATGCAATTCGAATAAGTTTATGTCAATGAAAAATACGAATTATAGTACTAGATTCTCATATGTTTGCTTTTCATCTCTCTCTCCACTAATGTAGACTAACACTTCGTCAAGGATCAAGTAGGTTTTTATTAAGCTTGTAATGTACGGCTAGGGTCATGGTAGGATAAAGATATATTTCGATTCAAGTCACCCATAGACACTTTACATTTTTCAAGATTTTTAAGAGCCATAGTCTTTTCCTCAAATTACATTCTCCATTCTTTGAATGCACTTCCTTTTTGCTTCACCACTTTATTCATTTTTTTAATTTCTCTGTTCAAGTCACCATAACCTTTTTTGTTCTTTTTTTATTTTATTTTTTATTCACCACCATTTCACCCAAATTTTACATGGCTCATAATTTTTTTCCTGTAATATCATCACATGCCTATGTAGTGAGGGTTAATCATGGTTTTTCTTATTTGGCTAGACTAAAATATGTGGCAATCAAAGAAAAGAGATATATCAATTAGGCTCAAAGAGGTAGACTAAGGATATTAATATATAAAGGTAGGCTCGAAAGGCTCAAACGATCCAAAGATGGCCTAAATCACTTCCTCAACTTAGTGTTGTCTAGGATTTCACCTTGAAAGAGAATCAAAAAAATTCTAGGCTCTAGACATAATCGCAATTCACATCAACATAAGCGGTCTTTAAATAAGCAATGCAAATCTAAGCAAGAAATCAAGTGCTCAATTTTGTTTTTTTTTTAAAGTCACATCATAACAATAAGACTAACAAAAGAATTTAAAATAAAATAAAATCATGCTTATGTTGTTCCCAAAAGTTAAGACAAATCAATAACTAATTCCCATCATTGGATAAGGACCTCATCATGTTAAAGTGCATAATATTCCAAGCATTTTTTTTATAACTCCTAAACATATAAACATGCAAAATAAACTAAACTAAAAAAAACACAATGCATAATAAATAAAAAGACACACATAACATAATAAAACTATGAATAAATAAAAACAAATAAACACCCCTAAACTTAAATTAAACATTGCCCTCAATGTTGAAAAAATAAAAGAGTTAGAATAAGAGAACTCCCCTGTCAATGAAGAAAACTCGAGATCACTCTAATTTTCCTCTTCCTCTTCTTTTTCCGCTTCCTGGGCATCCAAAGATGATGGAGGTGGCATAGTGGGAAATTGGGTCATGTCGGCACCCATATGACGAGCACAAAGATGGAGCATTTGCTCGACAACATTGAAGCATTCATGGTTGTGAGCATTCTGAAATTCAAGTCAGGCTATGCGCTCCGCCATGGTCAATTGTCGAGGCTGAGGAGGCCTGGGTGGAGAAGCAAATGATGAACTGGCACCGGCTCCGATTCTGGAAAGTGCTCCTCTGATTACTCTACTAAGAAATGTCTCATCAAGAGGACTTTTTGGCTGCAACATTTTTTCACTTAGATCCCATCGCACTTCGGCTTGGCCACATGAAGAAGTGATCAAAGATGGGAACCATAGACCTTCTCGAGGTGAACGAGCAGTATGGTGAATGGCAGTGAATAATAGTTGGCCAATATCTACGGATTTACCAGTGAGAATAGCATAGAGCAAGATTGCTTGATCCTTAGTGACATCACTGATATGTTTGACCGGAAGCATCTTGGTCGCGATAAAGTGCAACCACACCTTTGCGTCGCTATCCATGGTATTGGCCTTAAATGATATCGGTTCCTCTTTTGAGTATTTCCAGACGGTGCCGTTTGGGCAAAGAGAGGCAGTTACCTCATCCAAGTTAATCTGTCCAGCTAGAATTCACCCACACTCATCATTTACAATAACTGGTGTTTGATAGAAGTGGTTGATCATAAGTCTATCAAATGGGACCTGACATCCGCGTACAAACACTGTCCCCCCAGTTTGCTTATAGCGTTGGTATAGAATTCTCGCACAACAGGTATCACTGCTGCTTGTGGTTGAGCACAAAATTGTTGCCAGTGCCTTGAAGCAATTACATTATGAATGTGTGGAAAAAGTACTGGATTGAGAGCAAAACCTCGTTCGGGAATTGGAGTTTTATTGAGCAAGGGTTGTGTATGTCTGACACTAGCCGCCAATGACACAAATTTGCTAGTATCAAAACCGGGATCTGTAGCACCCCTTATTCTTTTTAATCTTCTGGGTGGCATTTTAAATAATCTTCACTTGTCAATGTCATAACCCACAATCAATTTGTATCAAGCAAACAACTACTCGTCAACAATTACCCACTATCAAAGACGGCTTCTCAACACAATCTCAACCTCAATCCACCAGTATTAACAAGAAATTCGTCCAAAATTCATAAATTCGACTAACAAAATCACCCAAATCCACAAATTGTTAATACCAATATCACCAACTATCCACAATATTGTAGTAATAAAATCACCCAATATCCACAATTATCACCAAGCAATTACAATAAAATCCACAAACTGCTACTACTAAAATCACCTAATAGTCACAAAGTTCACTAATTTCTACTAGCTAAAATCACCCAAAACCACAAACTTTCACTATCAAGATTTCCAAACTCCACCAATTAGGAAAATTAATATCATCAAAATCCACAAGATTTGACTATTAAGAACACTCAATAACCATAAATTCCAATTCACTATCAAAAATTCTTCAAGAGCATGTAAAATTATCAAGAAAACTATCACTTACTTGTAGAATGTGTATTTTGATGATGCATAAAGAAGATCCTTGGTGGAGATAGAGTAGAGAGAGATGAGGAGATGGTTTGGAGTGAAGGTGAGTGGTGTTGTGTTTGGGTGAAGATGTGAGGAGAAGAAAAGTGATGTAGTGTTTGGGTGTTTGAAAGAAATTTGAAAAAGAGGAGTGGGTTAGGGATTTTTTTTTGAGAAGAGAGGAATAGGTTTAAAGACTGCTTGGGGTTTTTGTTTTAAGGGGGTGGGGGTACAAGGGATTAAAGAATCCCGTAAAAAATCATTTTTTTATATTGCCCAGCGCCGCAGCGCTGGGCTTCGAAATAAATAAAATTTTTAAATAATAATAAAATGTAAATAAATAAAAGAATTAGAAAATAATAATAAGAAAAATTATCGAAACCAACGCTGCAGTGCCAAGTTTCAAAAATTGTTTTTGGTCGAGCCAGCGCTGGATGTATGGCGCTACAGCGCCCGGGCTAGACATATTTCCAGTGCTGCAGCACTGGTTCTGGCGTTGCAGCATCATATTTTTTATTATTAAAACCTACAAAATAAATAATAAAAAAATTATTAGAACTTAATAAAAATCAAATCAAATCAAAATTAAAATTAAAAATAAAAATAAACAATAAACAATAAAGAGTAAAGAGCTTGGGTTGCCTCCCAAGAAGCGCTTGATTTATATTCATCGACTTGACTATCTCGAGCTCATTCTAGGTCGGCTAAGGTGAAGGAGGACTTTTGGAGTTCAAAATCGCCTTCCTAGTAATGCTTGAGCCGTTGGCCATTCACTTTGAATATTCGATTGGAACTCTCTTCAACCACCTCAACTGCTCCATGAGGAAAAACTTTAGTGACTTTGAAAGGTTTGGACCATCGAGAGTTGAGTTTTCCTGGAAATAGCTTTAGGTGGGAGTTGTAGAGTAAAACATATTGGCCTGGCTCAAATTGTCGCTCAATGATCTTCTTATCATGCCATCTTTTGGTCTTTTCTTTATACAGCTTGGCATTTTCATAGGCTTGAAGACGGAATTCATCCATCTCATTGAGTTGCAATAGATGCCTCTCTCCTACTACTTGAAGATCGAAATTCAACTTCTTGATGGCCCAATATGCATTGTGTTCCAACTCTACCGGAAGATGACATGCTTTTTCGAATACCAAATTGTAGGGACACATCCCAATCGTAGTTTTGTAAGCAGTTCAGTATGCCCATAATGCATCATCCAATCTTTTGGACCAATCTTTTCTAGTTGGGCTGACAGTCTTCTCCAAAATCCTCTTGGTTTCTCTATTGGAGACTTCGACTTGACCACTTGTTTGTGGATGGTAGGCGGTGGCAATCTTGTGCTTGACCCCATATTTAGCAAGGAGGGCTTTTATAGTGTTTGTTGCAAAAGTGAGACCCCTCATCACTTATGATTGCTCTTGGAGTGCCAAAGCGGGTAAAGATATTATTTTTCAAGAAGTTTAGAACCACCTTGGAATCATTGGTTGGCAAGGCTGTTGCTTCCACCCACTTAGATACATAATCAACCGCAACTAGAATGTAAAGATTGTTGTAAGAGGAAATAAATGGACCCATGAAATCAATTCCCCATACATCAAAAATTTCTACTTCGAGAATGCTGTTGAGAGGCATCTCATTTCTCCTTAAGATGTTGCCTACTCTTTGACATCTATCACATCTTGTAACAAACTGATGAGCATCTTTAAAGAGAGTTGGCTAGTAAAAACCTAATTGGAGCACTTTTGCTGCAGTTCGTTCGCCTCCAAAGTGCCCTCCATAATCCGAGGAGTGAGAATGTCGCAAGATATTTTCAACTTCTTCCTTGGGCACACACTTTCTAAGAATTTGATCCTTGCATTGCTTAAATAGGAAAGGTTTCTCCCAATAATAGTTGTAGACACCTAATTTTGTCCGGACCCCCTAAACCAGGTAAATTCTTCCTTTTACTTTTTTAGAATGCAGAAAATATCTTCTCATCTTACAGATGGTCCTCCAAGACTTGTGATTTGGAGTTTAGCATGAAAAGTCCATCCAAAAAAAGTCAACTCCAAAAAGTCAACCCCAAAAAGTCAACCCCACAAAAGTCAACCCTGTCAAAATCAAGATTTGAAGTTGAATTGAAAAATGGTGAAAGAATTTTGATAATTCGAGGTCTACAATGAAAGATATGGAGTTCGAAAGAGGGATTGCAAAAATTTCAGTGTAGGGGAAGCCTTAATTCGGCAAATTTGGGGAAAAGTGCTTAAACGATCAAAGTGGTCAAAATTGGAGGTTTCAAATGGAATATAATTAATGACTACGGGTATTGGAAGGGCCAATTGGAAGCAGAACCAAAGGAAGAGTCAATATGGAAGGAAAATCGGAAATTAGGGTTTTGGTCAAAAATGGTGAATTTTGCAAATTTTGGGAAAACGGCAAAGATGACCCAATTTGGTGAAATTGAAGCCCCTAGTTGATAAAAAAATGAGTAAAAAAGGATAGCCCAAGGCCCAGTTTGAAGTGGATCCCAAGCAAGAGACGTTTAGGGAAAAAATGGAAAAGAGAGAAAATTCCCGAGTTTGAAAAGGGGGAAAAATCGGAGGGAAATTTGATCGTAAAAATTGGGCATTTTTGGACCAACTCGAATTCAATATAGGACAGATGAAGTGGAAAAAGAAAATCTAGGAATCGGACCCGTTTTGAGTAAAACCGAGGTTTCGGAGGTTGAAGGGCATTCTCGAAAAATCCCAAAGATAATTCCGGGAAAAATAGAAAACGAGCTCCAAAAATAATGAAAACTTCCAGATCTGTGTTTTATAAATTTTGGAAGAGATCAGAGAAGAAAAATTGAGAATTAGAGCTCATTTGAAAAATGACAAAGTTCGGGTGCACTAAGCCGAAATTCCATAAGATAGTTCCAAAAAAATAGCAAACGAGCTCCAAAAATTCTGAAAGCTTCCAGATCTGAGTTTTATATTTTTTGGAAGAGATTGGTGAAGCAAAATCCTGAATCGGAGTTCAAATGAAAATGGCAAAGTTCGGGTGCACTAAGCTACAATTCCAGAAGATAATTTCGGAAAAAATAGCAAACGAGCTCCAAAAATTTTGAAAACTTCCTGATCTGATTTTTATAATTGGAACAAATAGGTGAAGAAAAATCCAGAATCGAAGCTCATTTGAAAAATGACAAAGTTCGGGTGCACTAAGACGAAATTCCATAAGATCATTTTGGGAAAAATAGCAAACGAGCTCCAAAAATTTTGAAAACTTCCAGATTTGAGTTTTATATTTTTTGGAAGAGATTGGTGAAGAAAATCCAGAATCGGAGTTCAAATGAAAAAGGTGAATTTTGGATGCCACTAACTGAAAAATCCAAGAGAAAGTTTCGGGAAAAGTAGGAAATGCGCTCGAAAATTTTTGAAAATCTCCAGATCTCAATATTATGTTTATTTGGATGGATTGGAGAAAGGAAAGACGGATTTGGGGTCCTTTTGCAATAAAATCAAGTTTGGGAGCCAAAATGCAATTTACCGAAGAAGTCGAAAAATGCCAGTTTTGCAAAATTAAAAGGTGAAAAAAATGAAGGGATTTCTAGAACATACCAGGCCTTGGCCGGTCATGCATGGGGGAAAGGTGGGGATTTAATTCATTTCATCAAGTGGTCAATATTAAGCTACAAGATGTCATTTTTACTATCTTGGAATGTCCTTGCTCATCCAATGCCTAAGTACCTTGTCAAAAGATAAGTACATCCTTGAATGGCCAAGATCAAATTGCCAGATGACATTTTTATTGTCATGAAAATGTCCTCATCCAATGGCCAATATTGGTGGAAGAAAGATGAGCACAAGTCATCCGATGGTTGGAAATGCATGTAGCCAAATAAATATCCTTGCCCATCCAATGGCTTAGGCACCTTATGAAAAGTGAGTACATCCTTGAATGGCCAAGATCAATTTGCAAGATGACATTTTTATTGTCATGAAAATATCTTGGATCCAAGGGCTTAGATTGTGTAGGAGGATTAAAAGAATTAATCTCCACCCTTCACCAAAAGCATAGGGGTTCGGCCAAGAGCTATTCAAGGGGGAGGTTTTCATTTTTTTCAAAAGGGAAGTTGGCTATTTTTGAGCTGAAGTCAATAGCTAAAACCTTAGAAAAAAATATTTTTGAAAGAAAAGAAAGAAAGCTTTTGCTAAGGTAGGCATTCCTCTTTGTTTTTTACATGATTTCTTTGTCTTTCTTCATGTTATTCTTTATTTTTTCATGTGATTTCCCACAATTTTCTGTGCTTAACAAAAGTTTTATGAAAGCTTCCTTGTTGTTCTTGATTTTTCAAAAATAAATAAAACAATGGTTAGGCTTCATGATCTTGATGAGAATCAAGTGATAATGGTCAGGATGGGCTTTGTCCAATATACCAACCATGGAGTTCATTTCCATATATATATATTTTTATTTTTTTATTTATTTGCTTACTTTAACTTGCTTATTTCTATTGCTATTTATTTTCATGTGTATTTATATTCTTGCTAACCATTTTGTTCTTTTGATTTATGACATACTTTTGCATATTGTGGCTATTTGTCATATAGTTTAGGTTTTTTTTTTTACCATGCTCTCTAGGCCATTCGGCCAAAATGCATTTTTAGCCTTCATGTTATTTTCCATGACATCTAGGCATCTAGTTCATTTTACATGTCATTTAAGCTTTAGGCCATTTTCATATGCCATGCCATTTTACATGTCATTTAGGAATTTAGGTCATTTTCATATGCCATGTCATTTTACATGTCATTTAAGCTTTTAGGTCATTTTCATGTGCCATGTCATTTAAGCTTTAGGCCATTTTCATATGCCATGACATTTTACATGTCATTTAAGCTTTAGGTCATTTTTGCATGCCATGTCATTTTCCATGTCATTTAGGCATTTAGGTCATTTTTCATGTCACTTAGACATTTAGGTCATTTTTATTATTCCATGTCACTTAGACATTTAGGTCATTTTTATTATTCCATGTCATTTTCCATGTCACTTTAAGCATTAGGTCATTTTTATTATTCCATGCCATTTTACATGTCATTTAACCATTAGGCCATTTTCATATGCCATGTCACCTTCCATGTCATTTAGGCACTAGGCCATTTTCATTATTCCATGTCATTTATTTCATGCATTTTTGCATTTGCTACTTGATTTTTGACTTAAGCCAATCAATGGTTCAAAGCCAAGCTCTCATGAGCATGCTTGTGGAAAATTAAGATTTGTACAAGTTGGATTTTCTAACTTTAGGATTTTTTTCCACTAGGCAGACCATGTCCAATTTTTTAGAAATTTTTACCACTGGTTGTAGGACATTAAAGGAGTCTCTAATATTTTTATTCTGATTTTTGGACGTTTTTATCAAAGGTTTAAAAATGTTTTTTGGTTAAGCAGTTTTTTACCCACTGTTCTATCTTTCATGAATTTTCGGGTAGGTCATCCTTAGTCTAAAAATTATGTTGATTTTTTCCCATTGAAGTCGACATGTTCTAAGTCGCCCATAATTGTTTTAGATGTTTTTGAAATTTTTTAGAAGGATAAAAAAATCAGTTTCCAAAACTAGTCAAAAAAGTCAGATTTGTTTTTAAGAACTAATAGTTTTCTATTTTGTTTAAGGCATTAGAGGGGGGTGATTTTAAAACATTAGTTGCTTTCTTAGGTTAATTTCCAAGTCATTTTAATCCTAAAATTTGATTTTATAAAAGTCAGGTCAATGGTGATCAACCCCGAGTTTCAAAACTAGGAAAAATTAGAGCCTTTTAAAGGGTGTTTTCAGCCAAAACTTTTTTCACTCAAAAATTCCAATTTTTAAATCCGAGTTAGAAAATCCAACTTAGGTCTCTTCCAAAAGTAGTCTGATGTCTTTTTAGATATACAAATATCCTTATTTTGTGGGAGAAATACATTTCCATGCATTTGCATTTTTCATATTCATGCATATTTTATGACATTTAATTTTTGCTATTTTGATTATATAAATTCCATATATATATATATATGTGAATATTCCTTAGTGATGTCATGGCTTTGATTTAGATTTTATGTTTTCATTTTGATTATGGCATAATTATGAATATTCTATGATAATGTTTGCCATTTAATTTAATTTAATTTAGATTTTTGCTATGTCATATAGATTTCGAATATGTCATCTAGGTTTTATCATGTCACTAATTATTGCCATTTAATTTAGATTTTTGCTACGTCATATAGATTTCTAATATGCCATCTAAGTTTTATCATGTCATTAATTCTTGTCATTTTATTTAGATCTTTGCCATGTCATTTAGATTCTACCATGTCATCTAGATTTTTTCATGTCAAGCATGCCATGTTATTAATCCATATGCCATGTCATTCACTCATATGCCATGACATTAGTAGTAATTTGCATACCTTTTTTTTAAAAAAATGTTTTCCAAAAGATCATGTTATTTTTTTTATAAAAAAAAGGATATTCTCGAGTTAAATGAGTTCTCTGTCGGGTTTGCTGGGGAGGATATCATCAATTATCATTAACAATGGAATATCTTTCTTTCAAAAAATGAGAGTGATTCGGAGATTTTCTAAATAAATAAAAGTTTCTATATTTTGTCGGGTTTGCCGGGGAATATAGGAAAATTTTAAGTTAATAAATTCCGGATCATTTTCAACTAAATATGGGATTATTTTTCTTTAATATGGGAATTATTTTAAAATGCTAATTTCAAAACCAACTTTTTACATAACTCGAGATAACACGTGATTAATAAGGTACCGTTTTATACGGGCATTGTGGGGGTGCTAATCCTTCCCTGCACGTAACCGACTCCCGAACCTTTTTTTGTTTTCTCTGATTTAAAAGTGCAGACTTCGAAAGTGGTTTTAAAAAATGTTTTAATTAATTTAAAAATGTTTTATAAAACTGGTTTTAATAGATGGTCGATCACACCTAGCCAAAAAAGGATTAGTGGCGACTCCATTTCTTTTTCGAGGTTGTTTTCAAACCCTCATTTTATTTCTAGAGAAATTAAGTCGTCTTTTCTTCTATTACCCCAATGTCACACTTAACGAGTAACATGTCGCGATGAGACTTGTTATTGTTTAGGTTGCGACAGCTTGGCGACTCCGCTAGGGACACTTAGAGAGTCAGGCCTAAAATTAGTCATGTGTTATCGAAAGTCTCGGTTTTATCGATTTTTAATTAGTATTTAATTATAATTCCCACATTTGTTTAAAACAAATAAGGAGAACTTTTAAAAATAATAAAATGTTTTTAATATGTTCATTTCCATGCATATTATTATTCTTCTCTGGTTATCTTGTTGAATATTATTTTTTGTCTTTGCTTAATTAAATGCTTTTTATTGTTTAATCTTGTCCTTAATAAATTGTTGGGGCATTTAGAAGAAGGGTTGTAGAATAGGTGGTGAAAGATTTGTTGTTCCTCCTCACACACTACACGTGCATTTGCATATCATGAGCCTTATACCCGGGTTCTATCCTTTAAGGTGGGAGAAAAGTAACTAAGTCTTCGTGATTAACAATCCGCATGGGCTAATGAAACACTTCCGGAGTACTGAAATACCTACGCCTTCGTGATTAACAATCTGCATGGGCTAAGGAAATATACTCTAACGAATTGAACCCGCTTTTATCGGGGTGCCTTACTATCCTTCACCGACGACAGTGAGGAACAATTCGGGCTTTTAGAACTGGTTCACCTTCATATAGTAAACCTAGGCAAAGCCATGCCGAATTTCTATTAGATATCCCGAAGCTAAGAACACATGGAGGAATATTTCTAATCCTTTTACCCTCTACCCTACATTTCGAATAAGTTTACCTTTGAAAATTGGGCGATGATGAACGCACATCACACCGCCCATAATAAGTTTTGATGTTCTGTCCCAGGGGTGTTATAATGCCGAAAATTTGTTGGCATCCTTAGGGATAATTATTGGTTTGAATCTTATATATATATATATATATTTATATTATTTAAACCTACTTCCTTTACTAATTTGTTTATTTTCTTTTTCATGCATTCTTGTCATCATTCTTGCACATGGAAGGTTATTGGTCTCAAGGTAATATTTAACCAAAAGGGCTTTCATGGAAGGTCAGTATGCCTCAGTGGTTGAAAAAACATTTAGTGGTGAGGAAACAATCCGGGGAGAGCCAGCAGGATAATGGGGATTGTTTGAAAGTAGGATATGTATCAGTATTGCCAACCGAAGTTGATCTTACTATCCGACAAAACGATTTTCGTGGGTTGATGGATATAAGGAATCAGTGGGACATAGCAGAAAGAGAAGCCTTCACTCATATTTATGGGGACATAGCACTGTTAATTCCAATCAAGGTCAGTGGTGAGTTGATCTGGGCCGTGGTGCAATTTTGGAATCCCGCCTATCGATGCTTCACTTTCAACCGAGAGGATATGACTCCGACCATCGAAGAATATTCGACTCTGTTGCATATTGAGAATGTCATTCCAGATCGTACTTATTTGAAAGATACAAAAACGCCGGGTTTCAAGAAAAATGTGTCCACGATTCTGGGGGTGGAAAGAAATTGGATTGAAAGTCACGTTGTCCGAGAAGGAGCAAACTATTGCATCTCATGGGATATTCTACGGGCTTTAATCCATAGTCATTCTAGTAAGGAGACGACTAGAAATATTTTTGCCTTGGCTATCTATGGTTTAATTATCTTCCCGAAGACATTGGGATATGTGGAAGTGGCAGTATTTGATCTTTTCGTGAGGTTAAAGCAGAGGATAAACTCGGCCCCGGTAATCATAGCTGAAATGATCCGATCCTTGAATTTTTGGTGGACGGAGAGGAAAAGGGCGTTTCATGGGTTGTGCGCAGCTTCTCTACTTATGGGTTCAGAGCCACTTCTGGAAGCAAGAAAAATTCCCTCTTCGCCCGTATTGGAAGTCTTTTGCCCCAATCAGTGAATTTCTTAAGAGGGATTGGCTCGAAGATGGGATCGAAGAACAGTGGAACGTCAAGACCGAGATGATAACTTGGAGGGCTCTATGGATAGCTCCTATGCCAATGTTGTACAAGTGTAGGGATAAGGCATGTGTTCCATTATTAGGAGTATAGGGAAGTGTGAGTTATGCGCCACTGCTAGTGCTAAGGAAATCGAAATTTCGTCAGTTCACTCCTACACCCTTGATCTTAGTGAGTTAAGATTTGCCTATGGAGAGGACGGGTACTCGGGAAAAATGCGCGAGATTGTAGTGGCGTTGAAGAAAACTTATCGGGTAGAGGTGGCTCGATATGTCGACATCGTCACACCCGACTACATGGTATGGAGAGATAAGAGGATTAATGATAGACTATTGGCACCCGATGGGAGGATTGTCTTATTGATGGATCTAAGACTGGAAAAGATGCCGTCGGATTTAGAAATTACGAAGTCGGAATTTGAAAAGGAAAAAGCTCGAATGAGTAAAGAGGTTACTCGACTCCAAGAAGAGATCACTGACTTAAAGACTAGGGAATCGATTCGGGAAAGAGAAGTGAAAGTGGAAAAGGTCAAGAGAGAAAGGGATACTGTCAAGGGAGGTCTCGAGGAACTACACTTGGAAAATAAAAAGTTTCGTTTTGAACTAAAATTTGAAGGGACCGTCAAGTCTTCCAGGGTATGGTAGAAAGAAGTCGACTATCTCAAAAAAGAAAATGACTATTGGAAAGAGAGAGTGAAATAGAAGGAAGCTCGAGCCGACAAACTCGAGAAAGAGAAGCAAGTCAAGAAAAGCTCACACACTATTGTTTCTACTGAACTATTGAGATGTCAGCTGGAAAATGAAGAATTACGGGCCAGATTGAAAAGCAAGGCAATCCAAAGGGGGACTGTGAGGGAAAGTCCGAGAACCAGGAAGGTTACTTTAGGACCATCACTTTGTAACGACACTTTGAAATAGATGGGCAAACTATTTGATAAAAATTGAATTGCCTTAGGACAGATCTTGTTATTTTATCCTTGATGTATTTAATTTCAGAAATCAATGGAAGACTGTTTGGTTGAAATTATCCCGGGGCCAATACTTTCAAATGCATTCATACATTTATTTATTACACATATTCATGTACTTAGTCATTCATTTATTCATTTCATTATATATTCATTCATTTATTCATTTATTATACATATTCATGTACTTAGTCATTCATTTATTCTTTCTATTATATATTCATTCATTCATAATAAAACATAAAGAATAAACCACAGAGTTCTAATCCATGGTTTCTGAACTCAAGGTAAAAATTGGACGTCCTCCAAAAAATCCAGATTTTCAGCGCCGTTATAATACCAGATCTTAGGCTAGAATTATGAAAAAGGAACAGACTGCCCGTATTGAAAGGATGGAAAGGGCTCAGAAGGAACTACAAGAGCAATTGGCTAAATCCCAGGAAAAATCGAGAGAGCAGATGGCCAAGCTTATGGAAATGATGAATGCCATGCTTAGGCACAAAGGGCCGGTTGAGAATTCAATTGCGGGAAGAGTGGTAGTAAATCAAGAGGGCCGACCTGAAGCCGTGCATTTAAATGGCCAAACATCCCAAAATACTGGAAATGAGCCTCCGACAGGGGTAGCACCTTTTGTGTATATCCAATCGATGGCCGAAGCAAAGAACCAGGCTCCCGAAAATGTTAACATTAGGGCTGACCCAACTGATCCTGTTGATGTTTCGGATTTTGAAGAGCTCGCTGAGAAAGAAAAAGCAAAGATGGCCGAACTGAAGAAGATTGAATCTGCTGAATCACAGAAAAAGTATCAGTTATTGGAAGAGAGGTTAAAGGCCGTGGAGGGTGCAAAATTGTTCGGCAGCCTGGATGCCAAGGAAATGAGTTTGGTGCATGGCCTGGTAATTCCCCCTAAGCTTAAGGTACCAGATTTTGAGAAGTATAATGGGACCCCTAACCCATCAGCACACTTAACCATGTATTGTCGGAAAATGATGGGACATGAAGAGGATGAAAACCTGCTCATTCACTACTTTGAAGACAGCTTAACAGGTTTTGCAACCCGTTGGTATAATCAGTTAACCCGAACTAAGATCCACTCTTGGATGGATTTGGCCAGAGCCTTTATGGAACACTACAAGAACGTATCACCTGACAGATTATCGCTGCAAAACATGGAGAAAAAAACTACTGAAAGCTTCAAGGAGTATTCTCAAAGGTGGAGATATCTGGCCACTTAGGTGCAACCCTCTCTGACCAGTAAGGAAACTACGACTTTTTTCATCAACACTTTAAAGACACCGTACCTTGACAAGTTGGTGGGTAGTGCCACTAAGAATTTTGCGGATATGGTCATATCCGGTGAAATTATAAAAACCGCCATTAAGAGTGGGAAGATGGAAGGTGGAGAATTTACTACTCCAAAGAAGACAATCTTCGCCAAAAAGAAAGAAGGGGAAACTCATGCAGTCAGTTATAACCACCGTCCCTATACACCTCTTGCACCTTATACACCTTACCTTGCATACAATCCCTACTACACTACCGTGAACCACCTTACCCAAAACCCTTTTCTTTACACAGCCATACCGCAACAAGCATACCTAACTGACATATCCCCGCAAATAGCCATTCCCCAAAACACCGTACCAAACACCCAAAATATTATCCGCAATGACCAAAGACCACCAAGGAATAATCAAAAGCCTCAATTTGATCCCATTCCTACAACCTATGGTGAGTTATACTCTAAACTATTATAGGGGCAGCTCGTTGCACTAGTATACCTCCAACCTCTGAAACCACCATATCCCAAATGGTATAACGTAAATGCTAACTGCGCATATCATACGGGAATTCAGGGGCATTCGACCGAGGACTGCATCTCTTTTAAATGGAAGGTCCAAAGCTTAATTGATACTGGGGTCGTAAAGTTCGGATCTAAGAACGGGCCTAATATTGCGGGTAACCCATTGCCCAATCACATGGAGGCTAAGGTGAATGCGATTTTGTCAGGGGAAGTTGGCAGGGTAAAAAGGGATATCAATGAGGTGAAGACGCCAATGATAAAAGTATGGTTTGAAATGGTCAAGGCTGGGTTAGTTCAGGATGAAGCCAGTTTGAAAATGGTTGCAAGCAAGACTGAGGATTTTTGTCCGTTTCACAGATGTGAATGTCACACTATACAGGGGTGTGAAGGTTTTTTAGCCAAGGTTCAGAAAATAATGGATGAGGGCGAGGCCCAGTTCTATGAAAAAACAGAGGAAGAGGTATATACTACTGAGAATACAGTTGGTTATGAGGTGGACAAACCCTTGGTTATATACTATGATGAGCCGGAAGAAAAGGCTATCCCGGTTGATAAAGAAACCATGCCAAAGTTGATTATAAAGTTACCATCTTTTTTCCTATACAAGGAGAATAAGGCTGCACCTTGAAGATACGATGCAGTATGGTAATGTCGGGTTCTTCAAGTCAGCAAACAGCAACCGATGTAACATGTGTAGGACATTTAAATCGCAGTGGTAGATGCTATGCTCCTGGAACCGTTGAACAAAGTCCGATAGAAAAGGTAGGGGGATTTGACAAAAGGTAAAAGAATAGCAGAACCGGTCCATACAGAGATGTATCAATCAAAGGGAATGGAGAAAAATTCAACCCCGACTTATAAGGTGAAAGAGCCGATGAATGAGAAAGAGGCTTGCGAATTCTTGAAGTTTATAAAACACAGCGAGTACAGTGTGTTAGAACAACTGCACCATCAACCAGCAAGGATTTTGGTCCTTTCACTATTACTAAACTTAGAGCTGCATAGAAATGCCCTGCTAAAGATTTTGAATCAAGCATATATGGCCAACAACATACCAGTGGAGAAGTTAGATCGGTTGGTGGGGAATATCACAGAAGATGACCACATTTCCTTCAGTTATGATGAGATACCACCCAACGATATAGGATCTACTAAAGCCCTTCATATCACGACTACCTGCAAAGGGCACATTCTGCCACAAGTACTCCTGGATAATGGCTCTTCTTTGAATGTGATGCCCTTAGCAACCTTGTCTAAGCTGTCGGTCGACATGTGCTACATGCTACCAAGCCACACTATAGTCAGAGCTTTTGATGGCACCCAACGGAAAGTGATGGGAACCATTGAGGTCCCACTTGAGATAGGTCATTGTACCTATAAAGTTGATTTCCAAGTTATGGACATTACCCCGTCTTACAATTGTTTATTGGGAAGGCCATGGATCCATTCTGCTGAGGCAGTACCATCATCTCTCCACCAAAAATTGAAGTTTGTAATGGAAGGATGCCTGGTCAGCATATCGGGAGAGGAGGACATCATAGCCTCTGCGTCCACTGACTCCCCCTAAATCAAATGAGGATGTTGCAAAATGCTAATTCAAGTCACTAGAATTCGTTAATGCTGTGTTCATTACTGAAGGACATAAAATTCCAGAGCCGAAGCTATCTAAGAATACCAGGTTAGGGGTGAGAACGACAGTAGGGAAAACTTGCAGAGCAGGAAAGGGACTAGGAAAATATCTCTAGGGGATGGCCAGAGCATTGAAGTAACCAGGAAGAAAGACCGATTCGGTCTCAGATATCTCCCAAAAGCTCACAAAAAGAGGAAACAAATAGAGAAAAATTGAAAGAGAAGGATGGCCCGTCACTCGGGTGTGGATATGGAGTGGGAGCCCATGACTTTCCCATCAATCCTTCACATCTTTCGTTCGACTGGATTTGAGTTGTGGGGAGAAGGATTTTAATGATGTGTTAGTAATGATAGAACAAGCCTTTGAGAAGTTCTACATGAGCAAGGAAGAACAGATGCAAGAAATGGTAATCTGCATGGCTGGGAAGAAGAAATAGGAAATAGAAATGCAAGTTGGATGGTGCGTCCATGTCCACCGGGTTATGAATTAACAAACTGGAGTGCGACCGAGCTTCCTATAGTTTTTAGGTCTACTCCAGAGTAATACTCTGAAACAATCTTAGTAATCTCTACCCAAGGACATTAAGAATATTTCTATATGGGCTTATGTTTAAAACTCTTCATTTAATAAACAACAATCACGATGCATTTTCTCCATATTGATGTGTCCATATTCTTTCATTTTTGTTCTTTTATTTTTCTTTCATTATTAATTGCCTATATGCCTTCCTATATTGTTTCTTCTTCACCTATTTGCAGGTGTACGAATGCGGAATATGAGGACCATCCTGTCAATAATTCTAAAATTGATTTTGAAAGATCCATTTGCACGGGTGATTTCGATGTCAACGAAGATGCAAAGATTATGGTCTGCCCCCAGATTTATTAAGAATAATAGAACAAGAGGAGAAGCAAGTATTGCCTCATAAGGAGCCGTTAGAAGTGATAAACCTAAAAAGTGGAGAAGAAATAAAGGAGGACAAAATTGGGACCTCAGTGTCACCATCAACAAAGTGTGAACTGATAGCCTTACTCCAAGAATATGTCAATGTATTTGCATGGTCATACCAAGACATGCCAGGGTTGGATCCTGATATTGTGGTTCACAAGCTCCCTTTAAGGCCAGAATGCAAGCCAATTCAGTAGAAATTGAGAAGAATGAGGCCTGACATGTGATAACTCGTATAATTATATAGTTTTTAGTTATGTTTTATTATTGTTTTGTGTCAAATACGAGTTATTATTGTTTAGTCTAATTGTGTTTATGATCTTTTATATTTTTATGTAATTTGGTGTTTTTCACAAGTTTCTTTGAGTGATTTCAGATTACTAGAATTAAGGGCAAATCCAGTTCAGTTCCAGTTCCGACACCGTTTACCATATCAGCTATATCTCGAGTTTCACTGAAGCAATAAGGCTGAAATTTGTAGCCGTACAAAGCTAAGAGGCATATCTATCTTTTTCATGTTTTACACTTCTTGAAACGGAGTCGTTTTCCCTAGTGAAATCGACCATCAAGTTGGATGATGTGCAATGACGTCTGTGCTGACCTGTTTTCGTATTTTGCCCATATCTTCCGATCCACGTGAGAAAATGATCTGATTTCAATGGCTATGGATCCATAACTGATAGGGGTATATTTTTATAGAAGACCATTTTATCAGATCGAGCCTCCAACATTGACAAAATCGACCATCAAGCTGGCTGATCAGAATTGTCATACAATATGACGAAAATTGTTAGAAAAATGCACCCACCTATTATACCTACCTTTGAAATTTGTAAAGCTTGTCTCTTGTCATTTAGCCCTCCAAAATGTGTATAAATAGAGGGCCTTGGATGAGTATTGGGGGAGATTATACATTGGTAGGATATTAGCCATTGTAATAAAATTCTCTAAGTTTTCTTTTTCTTTCCTTTCTCTAGTTTTCTTTTTCTTTATTTACTTATGCTTCTTACATTTCTTTTCATTTTTAGTATGTGTTGCTAATCATATTGTTGAGGTGATGAGGTGAAGCTCTTGGTAAATGCTAAGGTTAGTCACTTAAACATGAGCTAAAATGAATCATCATTTATAAACACTAGTATAGATAATATTTTCTTTTGGTTTAAAATCATACTTGCAAAGTAGAGATCTTGATTCGTTATTGACAAGGAAAATGGCACAGTAAATGCTTGGTTTCATAACCTTGATTTGTTGTAGATATACCTTGGCATAAGGAATGCTTGGACTCTTTTTATGAGTTTTGAGGACACCAAATGAACATAATATCATATGCTATGGACGTTGGACAATTTGGACTGAATTGCTAAACCTTCCGATTGGAACCTCCCTTATGTGTGGATTTCAATTGTGTAATAAAACAAGATTAATCTTAGCATAACACCAAGAGTGGATTCTCTAACCTCAACATCTTTTCTTATTGTTTTTTATATCTTGTTTAATTGCTTTTATGTTATTTTGTTTATTTTGTTCTCTAATATCTTGTTTACTTTCTTTGTTATTGATTCCCTAATATCTTGTTTATTTTCTTTCTCTTATATATTTATAAACTTATACTTACTAATACGCTTCCCTGTGGTTCGACCTCGGACACCCGAGAATTTATTACTTGAACATAACCTGCACTTGGGTTTACGACTCTTAATTGAGTCTCCATCAAGTTTTTGGCGCCGTTGCCGGGGAAGCAATACTAAGTATATAAGTTTATAAGTATATTTATTTTTATTGGCTGGTTATACCGCCTAATTTTCTATATATTTATATTTATATTGTATATTAACTTTGTTTTATTTTTATTGGCTGGTTATACCGCCTAATCTGTATATTAACTTTGTTTTATGCTTGTTTGGCGACGTGATTTTAGATCTCGTAGTTTAGTTAGATTTTATTGTGAAACTTTTTCAGGTAATCTTTCTAATACAACTCCTACCATGGCTGACAATGAAAGTGTTCATGCTGAAGATGAGAACAGACAAGTACGCACCATGCGTGACTACTTGCAACCAACTCGAAGCTCATCACCCTCTTGTTTTATTTTTCCTTTCAATGCAAACAACTTTCGTTTTAAACCAGGTATGATAGCTTTGCTTCCAAATTTCTATGGGTTGGAATCGGAAAGTGCTTACTCGTTTCTAAAAGACTTCGAAGATGTATGTGTCACCTTTAATGACCAACAATGTACAAATGAAATTGTCAAGCTAAAATTATTTCCTTTTTCTTTAAAAGATAAAGCAAAAATTTGGCTTCATAATTTAAAACCAAGGTCAATTGGCACATGGCAAGAATTACAAACTGAGTTTCTAAAGAAATTTTTCCCAGCACATAAAACTACTGCTTTGAAAAGACAGATTCAAAATTTCAATCAAAATCAAAATGAAGCATTTTTTCAGTGCTGGGAGCGTTTTAAAGATTTGTTAAGTTCTTGTCCACATCATGGTTTTGAAAAATGGCGTCTTATTAGTTTCTTTTATGAAAGTTTAACTCCCGAAACTAAACAATTTGTTGAAACAATGTGTAACGGTGAGTTTCTAGAAAAAGAACCTGAAGAAGCCTTTGACTACCTAGACCATTTGGCAGATAACTCTCAAGCCTGGCACACAGATAATTCCTCTGAAAGTTCCAATAGATCTAATGTTGTTTCTAACAGAGGAAAATATCATTTTAGTCAAGAAGATGAGATAAAAGCTAAAGTAGCTAATTTGGCTAGAAAGATTGAAGCCATGGAACTTAGAGAAGTAAAAGAAGTCAAAACGGTTAAAAATGAAGAAAGTTGTGGAATTTGTGAAATCATGGGACACCCCACTTCTGAATGTCCAAACATTCCCATTCTTAAAGAAGCGTTGCATGATCAAGTAAATTCCATAAACACATTTAAAAAGCCTTTTCCTTCTCCTTACTCTGAAACGTATAACCCTGAATGGAGAAATCATCCCAACTTCAGTTGGCGGAATAATAATCATGTTCAGGTACCACAATCTCAAAAGCCGGGCAACACTTTTTCCTATCAACCTTCACGTGTACAAACCTTGGAAGAGACATTGCAAGCATTCATGCAAACACAAGCAAATGTGAATAACCAAACTTCACAGGACATCAATGAGATCAAAAACACCTTGTCCACATTGACAGCTTCATTACGCACTCAAGAAAAAGGTAAGTTTCCTGCTCAACCTCAGCCTAACCCTTCTACTCAATGTTTTGTTTCTTGCTCCAATGAAACTCAACAGGAAAATGCCAGTTCTATCACAACTCTTCGAAGTGGAAAGGCAATTGACAAAAGCATTCCATCAAAAGACCAAGATCCTCCTTCCCCTCCGAAAAGTAATGGTAAGGATGATGGTAAGTCTGAACTTCTTGAAAATTTGGACAAAGAAAAAGGTATGCATCCTGCTCCTTTTCCTCAAAGGTTGCAAACAATAAAGAATTTGAATCAAAATGCAGAAATATATGAACTTTTCAAACAAGTTAAGATTAACATTCCTTTATTGGATGCAATCAAACAAGTTCCATCTTATGCTAAATTTTTGAAGGACATGTGCACAGTTAAAAGGAAACATAATGTACAAAAGAAAGCATTTCTGACGGAAAGTGTGAGCTCAATCATTCAGCACCTTACTCCACCAAAATTCAAAGATCCTGGATGTCCAACAATCTCATGCATCATTGGAAACACTAGAATAGAACGTGCATTGCTTGATCTTGGTGCTAGTGTTAATCTTTTGCCTTTTTCTATTTATCAACAGTTAGGTTTAGGTGAACTCAAGGAAACACCTGTTACACTTCAACTAGCTGATCGTTCTGTAAAAATTCCTCGAGGGATAGTTGAAGATGTTTTGGTTCAAATTGATAATTTTTACTTTCCTGTTGATTTTATTGTTTTGGACACACATCCTGTTTCAAATCCAAATGTTCAAATTCCTGTTATATTAGGCCGTCCATTTCTTGCAACTTCTAATGCTCTGATAAATTGCAGGAATGGTATGTTGAACATTTCTTTTGGAAATATGACTTTAGAATTAAATGTGTTCAACACTTGCAAGCAACCTGGTGATGATTCAGAAGTACATGAAGTGGATTTCATTGAAGAACTTGTTCATGAACATCTCACCACTACCACATTCCATGATCCTTTAGAAGCTTATTTAATTGAATGTGAGTTTGATAATGCTTCAGAAATTTCACACACTGATTCTTTGTTAAATTCTTTTCAGGTTAAGCATTGTTGGAAACAAAAGTTTGAGGAACTTCCATCACTCACAAATGTCACTGTACCATCAACTATTGAACCACCCAAGCTGGATTTTAAACCATTGCCATCCGAGCTAAAATATTCCTTTTTGGGTGAGAATGAAACTTTTCCAGTCATAAATGAACTTGAGGAAATCAGAAATGATGCATATGAGAATTCTAAAATTCATAAAGAAAGAACTAAAGCCTTTCATGACAAGTTAATTTCAAGAAAAACATTTGATGTTGGGCAAAAAGTTCTACTTTATAATTCTAGACTTCACATATTTCCTGGTAAGTTGAGATCAAGATGGACTGGCCCATTTGTGGTTAAGCATGTGTATCATTATGGAGCAGTTGACATTGAGAATCCTCAAAATGGTAACGTATTCAAGGTAAATGGACAAAGACTCAAACTCTTTTTGGAAAATCATGTTACTCAAGAAGAGGTTGTTTTTCTTTCTGATCCTTGTTTTGAAAATAACTAGATGTAAATATAATTTTTACTAATCTTCAAAAAAAAAAAAAATCATTTTTTTTCCCGGTTAAATGGCGGATAACGGTACTCCGTGATTATTTAAGTCGGTTCCATCAGCTACCCACAAAACTGATATTGTATATAAATTTCTCTTTCAATTTCTTTTTCATTTTTTTTCAAGATGGATGATATTCTCACAAGATTGCAGAAACGATTTCCTCCTTTTCCTCGGAATATTTTACTGAAGCTTTACCAAGTTCGATTTGAAAGATTAAGAATGCTTATGCACAAAGGGATTCCTGAAGACATACGTTGGATAATTGAAGCCAAGGTACGTGAAGATGAATATCTTCCTGTTTTGCATTTACCAGGTACAGGTAGAAGCACTTATGCAAAGAAGCGACGAGCAAAGCGCATGAGTTCAAATTGCCACAAGTGTGCACGATGGACGTGTAACGGTAAATGTCGTTCTATTGGGATTCCGTCCTCTAATCGAGATGATAAAATTGAATTCATTAAGGATGGACTGAGTAAGGAGAATTTGGGTAATATCCAACTTTCTCTTGAGACGCATCCTAGTGGAGACGTACAGAGAGAAATTCTTGATTTATGGCTGCAAGTCCAAAGGGAATGGCAACATCTTGGGAATCTGATGATAAAAGACCCTGTTTGCCAGCTTATAAGAAAACTGGATGGGAAGCATATCCTCGACTCATAGAAGGCGTTTAAGCCGTTTCTGGACGTAAAACCAGAGGAAGATGCCAAATACACTTTCGGCGACATTATTACTTTTGATTTTTACGGTTGATTTTTCTTCTCTTTTTGATTTTCTTCCTGAAATCACGCAAAAATCTTTTGTTAGGTTAACATTTTCTTCTGACAGGTCAGATACACTTTCGGCGACATTATTACTCTTGTTTGATTCACTACTCAGTCCTTTATATATTACACCATGTACTCATTCTCTTTCAGGCACTCGAAAAAAAAAAATGGAAAGCACTTCGTCCCAGCGCATTAAAAAAATTTGTGTCTTTGGAGGTGCTTATCCAGGGAAAAATAACATATTCGCTGATGAAGCCATAAGAGTTGGAGTAATACTTGCCCAACAAAAGATCCAGTTGATTTATGGAGGCGGTAGTACGGGTCTAATGGGAGCAGTCGCTACAGCAGCACACGCCGGAGGAAGTCCAGTTCTAGGAATCGTGCCAAAACTATTCACAAATTTTTGTGGACCTACCGTGGGTAAAGAAATACAAGTCTGGAGTATCCCTGAACGGATGACAATCATGTACCATTCTGCCGATGCATTCATTGCTTTACCAGGAGGTTTGGGTACATTGGAAGAAATAGCTTGCGTGGCTTCTTGGTCATCTTTGGTCACAAATAAGAAACCCATTGGTTTGCTTAATATTAATGGTTATTTTAGTAATTTGCTTTCATATTTAGATAATGCTGTGGATAATGGATTCATGTTTTCAGAGGCAAGGAGAACCATAATTTCTGCTACAACCATTGAAGAATTACTCAAAAAGCTACAAGCTTATGAGTGTTTATCTGCTACGGTTGTTTCGCAAACGCTCGGAAAAAGAAAAAGAGATATGGACGAGCAAGGAGTGGATTGCACTCTGTCTTTGTGACATTATCTAACATTTTGTTTGTTGTGTCTCAGTTATAATAAGTGGTTAGCAACCTCTGCAGGTAATATCTCCTAAATTCTACCTTTAAAATTTGACATTGGGGACAATGTCATATTTTAGTAGGGGGTACGGGACATATTTTGTTAATTTGTAAAAAGAAAAAAAAAAAAAATTGTTGTGTTTTAAGCCATTTAGAAGTATTCATTCTGAACAAGGTCTGAGTAAGGGAGACTTGAGACATACCTTGTCAGTTCTTTTTATGTTTACTTCTTAATTTTTGTTTAGTATTTTAGGATTATTTAGGTTGCATGAATGTGTTTTGTTTTTGAGTCTTTTTTTTATGTTGTTTTTAGTGTGTTTTAGTTACTTTCAATACTATAATGAGATATGAATTGCATAAGTCTAAAACAGATTTATTAGTGAGAAGATTTTCATGAGAATTGAGCTTGATATCAACCTTTTTATGAGCCAATGTTAATATGATATGTTGATTGAGAAAGAAGCATGTTTAGACTTAATCTGACTTGTATAATCATCCTTGTGAGTTTTTGAGCCTATAATGATTGATGCATTATACAAATCAATCTAATTTCTTTCTTGAGTGCTCTTATGATTACATGATTCTCTAGAACTTGCTTTAAACCGTTTGAGACTATATTGATACATGTGACAACATGAATATGATAGAGGCATTAGGATTATAACCAGAGCCAAACAGCCATCCATTATTAATGTTCTACGAGAACATCCCCACTAGTGAGCCAATTTGAGCCTACATTAAATATGCTGTTTTATTGGTAACCACAACTTACACCTAGCCTAAATATACTTATATCCTTACCCTTGTTCTAAAGATGGATTTTATATTTTGAGACATATTTCAAAAAAACAAGGGATATTTTTAGTTGAAAATTTGGGTAAGAAACAAAAGATAAGTGTGGGGGAAGAAAAGAAAAGAAAAAGTCAAGAGAAAAAGAAAGGGATCATTGTCAAATACATTCCCATATTAAAAAAAAAAATCTTCTCTTGAACTTCTAGAAAAAGATGTTACAAAGTTGGTTAGAATGATGCAAAGGCTCAACATGAATATTTAGCCTATGTTATTATGTGCTTTATAAGAGTTTTGAGAAGTTTTATTTGTATGATCTTATTATGTCTCTAAAATCTATGAACTCTTTGGAACCTTTGTGATATCTTTATCCTTTTGTTCTTTAACCACATTATAACCCTTTGGCCCCATTACAACCTTGAATAAAGACCTCTTGATTTATGAAGTTGTATGATCTAAATAGTGGAGAATAGGTGGACAAGCAAGCATATGGTAGAAGTGTTTTCATGAGATTGATTGAGTGTAAACACTTTACCACTACTTTAAAGAGTGAAAATCAAGAGAGTATCCCATGTGAGAAGTTGAGATTAAGTTTGAATATGCACTATTTTGATTGAAATATGTTATGTTAATATTGGCTTAACTCATTTATTTACTTTCAAGCAAGATTTTTTGTGAATTTCTTTAAGCTATTGATTAGTTTTTAAGACTTGTCCAATGATTATCTCTAATTTATATTGGAAGGATTAGTTATAATTATTATTTTTAGTTTTTCTTATGTCTTCAATGTTTGTGGGTATCGTCCTAGTAAACCCTCACGAGACTAAACTCGTCCACTAGGGACACCTAGGGGTTTAAAGGCTTGTGTCACATGCTAAGTGCCACCGTGATTTCCTACGAAAATGGATTAGATTAGATTTTCTTATTTTATTTTTATTTAGTCGTTGCTAGGGACTAGCAACAATCTAAGTGTGGGGGTGTGATAACTCGTATAATTATATAGTTTTTAGTTATGTTTTATTATTGTTTTGTGTCAAATACGAGTTATTATTGTTTAGTCTAATTGTGTTTATGATCTTTTATATTTTTATGTAATTTGGTGTTTTTCACAAGTTTCTTTGAGTGATTTCAGATTACTAGAATTAAGGGCAAATCCAGTTCAGTTCCAGTTCCGACACCGTTTACCATATCAGCTATATCTCGAGTTTCACTGAAGCAATAAGGCTGAAATTTGTAGCCGTACAAAGCTAAGAGGCATATCTATCTTTTTCATGTTTTACACTTCTTGAAACGGAGTCGTTTTCCCTAGTGAAATCGACCATCAAGTTGGATGATGTGCAATGACGTCTGTGCTGACCTGTTTTCGTATTTTGCCCATATCTTCCGATCCACGTGAGCAAATGATCTGATTTCAACGGCTATGGATCCATAACTGATAGGGGTATATTTTTCTGGAAGACCATTTTATCAGATCGAGCCTCCAACATTGACAAAATCGACCATCAAGCTGGCTGATCAGAATTGTCATACAATATGACGAAAATTGTTAGAAAAATGCACCCACCTATTATACCTACCTTTGAAATTTGTAAAGCTTGTCTCTTGTCATTTAGCCCTCCAAAATGTGTATAAATAGAGGGCCTTGGATGAGTATTGGGGGAGATTATACATTGGTAGGATATTAGCCATTGTAATAAAATTCTCTAAGTTTTCTTTTTCTTTCCTTTCTCTAGTTTTCTTTTTCTTTATTTACTTATGCTTCTTACATTTCTTTTCATTTTTAGTATGTGTTGCTAATCATATTGTTGAGGTGATGAGGTGAAGCTCTTGGTAAATGCTAAGGTTAGTCTCTTAAACATGAGCTAAAATGAATCATCATTTATAAACACTAGTATAGATAATATTTTCTTTTGGTTTAAAATCATACTTGCAAAGTAGAGATCTTGATTCGTTATTGACAAGGAAAATGGCACAGTAAATGCTTGGTTTCATAACCTTGATTTGTTGTAGACATATACCTTGGCATAAGGAATGCTTGGACTCTTTTTATGAGTTTTGAGGACACCAAATGAACATAATATCATATGCTATGGACGTTGGACAATTTGGACTGAATTGCTAAACCTTCCGATTGGAACCTCCCTTATGTGTGGATTTCAATTGTGTAATAAAACAAGATTAATCTTAGCATAACACCAAGAGTGGATTCTCTAACCTCAACATCTTTTCTTATTGTTTTTTATATCTTGTTTAATTGCTTTTATGTTATTTTGTTTATTTTGTTCTCTAATATCTTGTTTACTTTCTTTGTTATTGATTCCCTAATATCTTGTTTATTTTCTTTCTCTTATATATTTATAAACTTATACTTACTAATACGCTTCCCTGTGGTTCGACCTCGGACACCCGAGAATTTATTACTTGAACATAACCTGCACTTGGGTTTACGACTCTTAATTGAGTCTCCATCAACATGCTGTTAAAGGTAAAAGAAAAGGTGAAAAGCAGTTCTACGTTGGGTTCTTGGAAGTGGCAAAATATCCGGAACGGATAATGAATATTGTCCCAGTTTCGAAGAAGGATGGCAAAGTACGGATGTGTGTTGATTACCGGGATCTGAATAGGGCCAGTCCTAAAGATAATTTCCCTTTGCCTCACATTGATACCTTGGTGGATAATATGGCAAAGAGCTCTATGTTTTCCTTCATGGATGGATTCTCAGGGTACAATCAAATTAAGATGGCATCGGAGGATATGAAGAAAACCACGTTTGTAATGATGTGGGGAACGTTTTGCTATAAGGTGATCCCGTTTGGATTGAAAAATGTTGGGGCAACATACCAGAGAGCCATGGTAACTTTGTTTCATGATATGATGCATAAGGAGATCGAAGTTTATGTCAATGACATGATCGCAAAGTCAAAAGGAGAAGATGAGCATGTTGTGAATCTTAAGAAGCTCTTCTAAAGATTAAGAAAGTTTTGACTCAAACTAAACCCGAAAAAATGCACTTTCGGAGTCACTTCGGGCAAGTTGTTAGGTTTTGTCGTCAGTAAAAAGGGAATCGAGATTGATCCAGATAAAGTAAAGGCCATCCAGAACTTGCCACCACCTCGTACTCAAAAATAAGTGAGAAGCTTTCTAGGAAGATTGAATTACATTGCTCGATTTATTTCTCAGCTAACCGACAAATGTTATCCAATACTTAAGCTACTTCGGAAGCGTGATCCGGGAGAATGGGATGAAGGGTGTCAGATCGCCTTTGATAAAGTTAAGCACTATCTATCCAACCCATCAGTGCTAATGCCGCCTGTTTTGGAGAAACCAATGATACTATATTTATCAGTATTTGAGAGATCTATGGGCTGTGTATTGCAACAGCATGATAAGACTGGAAGAAAGAACAAGCAATTTATTACCTCAGCAAGAAGTTCACAGAGTATGATCTGAAGTGTTCATCGGTATAAAAGCTTTGTTGTGCCTTAGCTTGGATTGCTCAAAGGCTCAGACAATACATGTTGTACCACACGATGTGGTTGATTGCCAAGCTAGATCCCATCAAGTATATGTTGGAAGCACCCTCCCTGTCAAGAAGAACGGCAAGATGGCAAGTTTTGTTGTCAGAGTACGACATTGTATATGTGAGTCAGAAAGCTATAAAGGGTAGCGAAGTAGCCGAGTTCTTAGCAAGTCGGGCGGTTGAAAATTATGAGCCTTTGAACTTTGATTTCCCTGATGAAGACTTGATGTGTGTCTCGCAAGAAGATGGGATTCCCTCTAAGAAGAAAATATGGAAAATGTACTTTGATGGCGCATCTAATGCCATGGGGCACGGGATCGGCTCAGTGCTCATATCCCAGAGGAAGATTATTATCTTTTCACTGCCAGAATGGATTTTGATTGTACAAACAATACCGCTGAATATGAAGAGTGTACTAGGGCCTTCATGCTGCCATAGACAGAAAGATCAAAACACTAGAAGTTTTCGAAGATTCAGCCCTAGTGATATACCAACTACGGGGAGAATGTTAAACCCGAGATGCAAAGTTAATCCGATACCGAGAGCTCATACTAAGTCTGATAGAGGAATTCGAAGAAGTGAGTTTCAGCTACTTCCCCCGAGAAGAAAACCGAATGGCTGATGCTTTAGCTACCTTATCATCAATGTTTAAAGTAAATAAAGGGGCCGAAGTTGTGCGAGTAAGGATAAGCATATACGAGTCTCCTGCCCACTACCTGAGTATCGAAGAAAAAGCGGATGGCCTCCCTTGGTATTACGACATCTTACAGTACATCAAGAGTGAACGGTATCCTGAACAAGCAACATAAAATGATAAGAGGAGTCTGAGAAGATTGACAATGGGTTTTGTCCTAGATGGTGAGATTCTCTACAAGAAAGGGAAAGACCAGGTTCTATTGAGGTGTGTCGGGTCTGCCGAAGCTCGAAGAATCATTGAAGAAGTCCACGAAAGGATATGTGGCACTCATGCCAATGGTCACATGCTTGCTAAATAGATTAGGAGATTGCATTAGTTATTCTCGAAAGTTCCATAAATGTCAGATATATGCAGATAAAATTCATTGGCCTCCATCACCATTGCATGTCATGACTGCACCATGGCCATTTTCGATGTGGGGAATGGATATGATCGGGCCTATTACCCCAAAAGCTTCAAATGGACACTGTTTCATCCTTGTGGCCATAGATTACTTCACAAAGTGGGTGAAAGCCGTTTCTTATGCTAATATAACGAAGTGAGTGGTATGCAGATTCGTCAAGAAGGAAACTATATGCCTGTATGGATTGCCAGAGAGAATCATTTTAGACAATGCTCTCAATCTGAACAATAAGATGATGAGAGAAGTGTGTACTGTGTACTCAGTTCAAGATCACGCATCATAATTTGGCACCTTATCGTCCGAAAATGAATGGAAGTAGAAGCAGCCAATAAGAACATCAAGAAGATCGTTGAAAAGATGACCGATGTGTACAAAGATTGGCTTGAGATCTTGCCTTTTGCTCTTCACGCATACCGTACCTCGGCCTGCACGTCTACGGGTTCCACGCCATTTTCTTTGGTTTATGGAATGGAGGCAGTGTTACCTATTGAGGTTGAAATCCCTTCCCTTCGTGTTTTGATGGAGGTTGGTTTAGAAGAGGCAGGGTGGGTTAGAGCCAGCTATGAACAGTTGAATCTTATCGAAGAGAAAATGATGAAAGTAATTTGCCATGGGCAGATGTATCCAAAAATGATGATTCGAGCCCACAACAAGAAGGTTCATCCCAGGCAGTTCCGAGAAGGAGAGTTGGTACTAATAAAAGTTCTCCCTATAGTGAAGGATTCGCGAGGGAAATAGGCTCCAGATTGGGAAGGACCCTACGTGGTAAAGAGAGCTTTTTCTGGAGGAGCATTGATTCTGACTCAGATGGATAGGGATGACTTGAGAAATCCCGTGAATACTGACGAATTGAAGAAGTACTGTGCTTGAAGATGAAAAATAAGAAAAGAAAAATGTGCTACTTTGCACATGGAAATTCTAATGATTCCAAATGTAAAAATGAAAATTCTATATATCTATTTCCCCTGAGGATTGCTTTTCAATGAGAATATTCATGCTTGATATGATGAATGGCCATCTTTCATATTCCTTCCACTAAGAAGAAATTATCCCTAGTCACCCCTTTGAGCCTTAGGAATTCTTTCTTTCTTTGAACCTTGATCAAGGATCACCCTTTACACTGGAGGGCAGATGCGAGAAAAAATAACCTCCCAAAAATCATGGCAAAAAGAGCCATCGATGAAATAAAAAAAATAAAAAAAAAAGTGTGAAATCAAAGAATGGCAAATGAAAGCCAAGAATGAAATAAACGGATTCCAAAAAAAAAAAAAAAAAAGAGGAAAGTCCAAAAAGGACAAATGTTTCAAGAATGAATCCTCCTCATGAAATGATCCTTGATCCAATCACCCTTAAACACATTTTGGGCCTATTCACCCTTTCTTTCTAAACCCGAACCTTGGCCCACATTACGTGCTTTTAAAAGTCCATTTTGATCAACCATGGATATTTAATTTGAAGGGTTTTTTTCTCAAAATTCATCCCATCTTTTGAATTGACATTTTTACCTTGGAAGCATTTAGAATTCTCAGATGCATGGTAGAACACACACAAAAAAAAGGAGAGGTTTAAGCCGAAAACCAGCGAAAGGCGACTTAATACCGAATAGGGGACACTTGGGTTGAAAACCCTCAAAGGGCGGCTCAAGTACTGATTAAGGATTGAATCAATGCTCCGTGCAAAAAGGGAAAAAGTATTAGAAAATCAGAAGAAAGGGGAAAAATTCAGTATGGCGCAACTATGGAAGCCGAGAGATTACCCAAGTAAATTGCTCATTCAAGAGAAATTTCAGATGAATTGAAGAAGGAAGGGTCCAAGATATTCTGCATCTGGGGCATCTATAACCTACAACACTATATTTGTTTCTTGTATCCTTGATATTCACCTCTGTCATCTAAAACATTATTGCAATAAATTCTTGTTATCCCTTTTATGACATTTGGTTGTTTCATACCTTCTTTCATACATTTTGTGATGCATTTTGATTGTTATTAAATTGAATGATGTTTAGTAAACATAAAAATCTTTAAACAAAAGGATTTCAGTGTATTACTAAGAAGTAGATTTAAATTTTAGAAGAGGTTTGGAAACCACTAAAATTTTGAAACACAACAACGCATCATGATGGGAAAATTCACCAAGTAGTGGTAGACAGTGAATGTGTTGAAGACTCTGCCATGAAGTCAGAAAATTTGTGAATTTCAGTGAAGTCATAAACTGGGACTTTTTGACAATTTATCTTGATTAAAGGCTACTCAAGTGGGGCGTCAGTGAAAAGTTGAAGATCCAGTCATGAAGTCAAACAGTCGGTGAACCTCAAAGAAATCATGGATTAGAAATCATGACACAATCATTTGATTGCATTCATCCTTAGGAAACATACATCCTACAAGCATTTGCAAAACATGTAATTTTCATCACTGCATTCAGCTAACATTACAGGAATCGTGGAAATTTTCCTCTCCAAAATCGAACGCGTTCTACTTCTCAAATGAGTTGAGCCCCGAGACCACCGTCGAGGTATTTTGTTTTAAAATCAAACTCTTTCAGCTTCTCAAATGAGTCGAACCCCGAGACCACCGTCGAGGTATTTTGTTTTTAAATTAAACTTGTTTTTAAAAAATGAGTCGAGCCTCGAGACTACCGTCGAGGTATTTTTCTTTTCAAATCGAACTTTTTTTCTCAAATGAGTCGAACCCAGGATTGACGTTAAGGCATTCCTTTTGTTTTTAAATCGAACTCGTTCTGCTTCTCAAATAAGTCGAGCCCTAAGACCACCGTCGAGGTATTTTGTTTTAAAATTGAACTCATTTTGCTTCTCAAATGAGTCGAACCCCGAGACCACCGTCGAGGTATTTTCTTTCTAAATCGAACTTGTTTTTAAAAAATGAGTCGAGCCCCAAAACCACCGTCGAGGTATTTTCCTATTCAAATCGAACTTGTTTTCTCAAATGAGTCGAACCCAGGATTGATGTTAAGGCATTCCTTTTGTTTTTCAATCGAACTTGTTCAGCTTCTAAAATGAGTCGAGCCCTAAGACCACTATCGAGGTATTTTGTTTTAAAATCGAACTCATTCTACTTCTCAAATGAGTCAAACCCTGAGACTACCGTCGAGGTATTTTGTTTTAAAATCGAACTCGTTCTGCTAAAAATGAGTTGAGCCTCGAGACCACCCTCGAGGTATCTTCTTTTGTTTAAATTTAACTTGTTTTTAAAAATGAGTCGAGCCCCAAGACCACTGTCGAGGTATTTTCTGTTTAAACCCTAACACAGCTGACACCAAGACAAGATAAGGCTCCGAGACCACCGACGAGGTAATTTCTTCTCTTGCAAATCGAACTCATTTCTTTAAGACAGGTCGAGACTTGATTATTCAGGGAACTCATTTTAAGGAAAAAATCTTCTATTTACAGCTTTTTTCGAAAACACAAAAAAATGATGATGAAATAAATGGAAATGAAGAATAAAGCAAACTCTCTTGCCTTTTCTATACATGTGATTTCACTAACCGGACAAAATTATTGTCTATTTACCTTTGCCTGATTCCTGATTCTCAGCAATAGCCAAAGAGGTAGACACCTAGTTTTGTCTGGGCCCTCTAAACTAGGTAAATTATTCCTTGTACTTTTTTAGAATGCAAAAAATTTCTTCTCATCTGGCAGATGGTCCTCCAAGACTTGTGATTCAGAGTTCAGCATGAAAGTTCCATCTGAAAAAATCAACTCCAAAAAAGTCAACCCCAAAAAGTCAATCATTGAAAAATTCAACCCTTAGTCCAATCGAGATTTGAAGTTGAATTGAACAATGGTGAAAGAATTTTGATAATCTGAGGACTACAATGAAAGATATGGAATTCGAAATAGGGATTGCAAAAATTTCAGTGTAGGGGAAGCCCTAATTCGACAAATTTGGGAAAAAGTGCTTAAACGATCAAATTGATTGAAATTGGAGGTTCCAAATGGAATATAATTAATGACTATAGGAAGAGTCAATTTGGAAAGAAAACCAAAAATTAGGGTTTTGGTCAAAAAGGGTGAATTTTGCAAATTTGGGAAAAACGACAAAGATGGCATAATTAGGTGATATTGAAGCCCCCAGTTGATAAAAATGAGTAAAAAGGATAGCCCAAAGCCCAATTTGAAGTGGATCCCAAGGAAGAGCCGTTTAGGGCAAAAACGAAAAAACGAGAAAACTCCCGAGTTTGAAAAGGGAAAACAAAATCAGAGGGAAATTTGATCATAAAAATTGGGCATTTTTGGACCAACTCAAATTCAATATAGGACAAAGGAAGTGGAAAAAGAAAATCTGGAAATCGGATGCGTTTTGAGTAAAACTGAGGTTTCGAAGGTTGAAGGGCATTCTCGAAAAATCCAAAAGATAATTCCGGGAAAAATAGCAAACGAGCTCCAAAAATTATGAAAACTTCTAGATCTGAGTTTTATAATTTTTGGAAGAGATCGGTGAATAAAAATCCGGAATCGAAGCTCATTTGAAAAATGGCAAAGTTTGGGTGCACTAAGCCGAAATTCCAAAAGATAATTTTGGGAAAAATAGCAAACGAGCTCCGAAAATCCTGAAAACTTCCAGATCTGAGTTTTATATTTTTTGGAAGAGATTGGTGAAGAAAAATCCAAAATCGGAGTTCAAATGAAAAAGGTGAATCTTGGATGCCACTAACCGAAAAAATCCAAGAGAAAATTCCGGGATTAATAGGAAACGTGCTCAAAAAATTCTAAAAACCTCCAGATCTCAGTATTATATTTATTTGGATGGATTGGAGAAAGAAAATCCGGATTTGGGGTCCGTTTGCCATAAAATCAAGCTTGGGGGCCAAAATGCAATTTTACCGAAGAAACCGAAAAAGACCAATTTTGCAAAATTAAAAGATGAAAAAAATGAATGGAATTCTAGAACATACCAGACCTTGGCCGGCCATGCATAGGGGAAGGGTGGGTATTCAATTCATTTGATCAAGTGGTCAATATCAAGCTACAATATGTCATTTTTACTATCTTGAAATGTCCTTGCTCATCCAATGCCTAAGTACCTTGTAAAAAGATAAGTACATCCTTGAATGGCCAAGATCAAATTGCAAGATGACATTTTTATTGTCATGAAAATGTCCTCATCCAAGGGCCAATATTGGTGGAAGAAAGATGAGCACAAGTCATCCAATGGTTGGAAATGCTTGTAGGCAAATAAATATCCTTGCTCATCCAATGGCTTAGGCACCTTATGAAAAGATGAGTACATCCTTGAATGGATAAGATCAATTTGCAAGATGACATTTTTATTGTCATGAAAATATCTTGGATCCAAGGGATTAGATTGTGTAAGAGGATTAAATGAATTAATCTCCACCCTTCACCCAAAGCATAGCGGTTCGGCCAAGGGCTATTCAAGGGGGAGGTTTTCATTTTTTTTAAAAAGGAAAGTTGGCTGTTTTTGAGCTGAAGTCAGTAGCTAAAACCTTAGAAAAAAATATTTTTGAAAGAAAAGAAAGAAAGCTTTTTCTAAGGTAGCTATTCCTCTTTGGTTTTTACATGATTTCTTTCTTCTTCTTCTTCATGTTATTCTTTATTTTTCCATGTGATTTCCCACCATTTTCTTTGCTTAATAAAGGTTTTATGAAAGCTTCCTTGTTGTTCTTGCTTTTTCAAAAATAAATAAAACAATTGTTAGGCTTCATGATCTTGATGAGAATCAAGTGATAATGGTTAGGGTGGGCTTTGTCCAATATACCAACCATGGAGTTCATTTCCATTTTTTTTATTATTATTTTATTTTATTGCTTACTTTAACTTGCTTATTTCTATTATTATTTATTTTCATGTGTCTTTATATTCTTGCTAAAAATTTGTTATTTTGATTTATGACATACTTTTGCATATTGTGGCTATTTGTCATATAGTTTAGGTCATTTTTTTACCATGCTCTCTAGGCCATTCGGCCAACATGCATTTTTAGCCTTCATGTTGTTTTCCATGACATTTAGGCATCTAGGTCATTTTACATGTCATTTAGGTCTTTAGGTCATTTTTATTTTACATGTCATTAAGCATTTAGGTCATTTTTGTGATGCCATGTCATTTTACATGTCATTTAAGCTTTTAGGTCATTTTCATGTGCCATGTTATTTTGCATGTCATTTAAGCTTTAGGCCATTTTCATGTGCCATGACATTTTACATGTCATTTAACTTTTAGGTCATTTTTGCATGCCATGTCATTTTCCATGTCATTTAGGCATTTAGGTCAATTTCGTATGCCATGTCATTTTACATGTCATTTAAGCTTTTAGGTCATTTTCATGTGCCATGTCATTTAAGCTTTAGGCCATTTTCATATGCCATGACATTTTACATGTCATTTAAGCTTTAGGTCATTTTTGCATGCCATGTCATTTTCCATGTCATTTAGGCATTTAGGTCATTTTTCATGTCACTTAGACATTTCGGCCATTTTTATTATTCCATGTCATTTTCCATGTCACTTAGACATTTAGGTCATTTTTATTATTCCATGTCATTTTCCATGTCAATTTAAGCTTTAGGTCATTTTTATTATTCCATGCCATTTTAAATGTCATTTAAGCATTAGGCCATTTTCATTATTCCATGTCATTTATTTCATGCATTTTTGCATTTCCCACTTGATTTTTTACTTAAGTCAATCAATGGCTCAAAGCCAAGCTCTCATGAGCATGCTTGTGGAAAATTAAGATTTATACAAGTTGGATTTTCTAACTTTAGGATTTTTTTTTTCTAGGCAGCCCTTGTCCAATTTTTTAGACTTTTTTACCACTGTTGTAGTACCTTAGAGGGTCTCTAATATTTTTATTCTGATTTTTGGACTTTTTATCAAAGGTTTAAAAATGTTTTTGGTTAAGTAGTTTTTTACCCATTGTTTTGTCTTTCATGAATTTTCGGGTAGGTCATCCTTAGTCTAAAACTTAAGCTGATTTTTTTCCATATAGATCGACATGTTATAAGTCTCCTAAAATTTTTTCAAACTTTTTTGAAATTTTTTAGAATGTAAAAGAATCGGTTTCCAAAACTGGTCAGAAAAGTCAGATTTGTTTTTAAGAACTAATAGTTTTCTGTTTTGTTTAAGGCATTAAGAGGGAGCTGATTTTAAAATATTAGTTGCTGTCTTACGTTAATTTACAATTCATTTTAATCCTAAAATTTGATTTTATAAAAGTCAGGTCAAGGGTGGTCAACCCCAGGTTTCAAAACTAGGAAAAATTAAAGCCTTTTAAAGGGTGTTTTCGGCCAAAACTTTTTTCACTCAAAAATTCCAATTTTTTTAAATCCAAGTCCATAATCCGAGTTAGAAAATCCAACTTAGGTCTCTTCCAAAGGTAGTCGGATGTGTTTTTAGATATAAGAATATCCTTATTTTGTGGGAGAAATACATTTCCATGCATTTGCATTTTTCATATTCATACATATTTTATGACATTTAATTTTTGCTATTTTGATTATATATATATATATATATGAATATTCCATAGTGATGTCATGGCTTTGATTTAGATTTTATGTTACATTTGATTATGGCATAATTATGAATATTTTATGATAATGTTTGCCATTTAATTTAATTTAGATTGTTTCTATGACATAGATTTCTAATATGTCATCTAGGTTTTATCATGTCATTAATTCTTCCATTTAATTTAGATTTTTGCTATGTCATATAGATTTCTAATATGTCATCTAGGTTTAATCATGTCATTAATTCTTGCCATTTAATTTAGATTTTTGCTACGTCATTTAAATTTCTAATATGTGATCTAGGTTTTAGCATGTCATTTTATTTAGATCTTTGCCAGGTCATTTAGATCTTTGCCATGTCATTTAGATTCTACCATGTCATTTAGATTATGCCATGTTATTTAGATTTTGCCATGTCAAGAATGCCATGTCATTAATCCATATGCCATGTCATTCTCTCATATGTCATGACATTAGTAGTAATTTGCATGTTCATAACCTTTTTTTAAAAAATGTTTTCCAAAGACCATGTTTTTTTAAAAAATAAGGATATTCCCGAGTTAAAATAATTTATGAGTTCTCTGCCGGGTTTGATGGGGAGGATATTATCAATTATCATTAACAATGGAATATCTTTGTTTCAAAAAATGAGAGTGATTCGGATATTTTCTAAATAAATAAAAAAAATTTATATTTTGCCGGGTTTGCCGGGGAATATAGGAAAATTTTAAGTTAATAAATTTCGGATCATTTTCAACTAAAAATGGGATTATCTTTCTTTAATATGGAAATTATTTTAAAATGCTAATTTCAAAACCGACTTTTTATCGAAACTCGAGATAACACACGATTAATAAGGTATCGTTTTATACAGGCGTTGTGGGAGTGCTAATCCTTCCCCGCACGTAACCAACTCACTAACCCGTATTTTTTTTGTTTTCTCTAGTTTAAAAGCGCAGACTTCGAAATTGGTTTTAAAAAATATTTTAATTAATTTTAAAATATTTTATAAAACCGATTTTAATAGGTGACCGATCACACCTAGCCAAAAAAAGATTGGTGGCGACTCCATTTTTTTTCAAGATTGTCTTCAAACCCTCATTTTATTTCAAGAGGAATTAAGTCGTCTTTTCCTCTGTTACCCCAATATCGCACTTAACGAGTAATGTCTCGCGATGAGACTTGTTATTTTTTAGGTTGCGACAATAGTACTTCACATCTTGCTAGAACTTCTTCTTTTGTTGAGAATTTAAATCAGGTGAAAAAAATTCTACTCATAATATAGTTCACATAGTCGAAAAACCATTTTGATTCCTGTTTATGAACTAGAAAGAGTTGCTCATCAGGAAAAGTCTCATTGATTTGGATTGCAATGCCAACTTGTGCCCCATTATCCAATCTTGATAAATGATCTGCCACTTGATTTTCTGTTCCTTTTCTATCTCGGATCTCTAAATCAAACTTTTGCAAAAGAAGTATCCAACGGAGCAAGCGAGGTTTTGCATCCTTCTTTTCAATCAAGTACTTGATAGCTGAATGATCGGTGTAGACTATGACTTTGGTGCCCACGAGATAAGATTGGAATTTATCAAAAGCAAATATAATGCAAGCAAATCCTTTTCAGTGTTGGTGTAATTCAACTGAGCATCGATCAAAGTTTTGCTTGCATAGTAGATATAATGAAATATTTTATCTTTTCGTTGGCCTAAGACTGCACCAACTGCAAAGTCACTAGCATCACACATGAGCTCGAATGGCAGGTTCCAATCTGGAACAATAATGATAGGTGCAGAAACCAATCTCTCTTTCAATGTCATAAAAGTTGTTAGACATGCATCGCCAAACTTGAAAGGGACATATTTTTCAAGCAGATTACAAAGTGGCTTAGAGATCTTGGAAAAGTCTTTAATGAACCTCCTATAGAACCCGGCATTACCAAGGAAACTCCGAATGCCTTTGACAGGGATTGGAGGTGGGAGCTTCTCAATTGTTTCAATCTTTGCTTTATCTACTTCTATCCCTTTACTAGAAACTTGATGTCCTAAACAATGCCTTCTTGAACCATGAAGTGGCATTTTTCTCAGTTTTACACCAAGTTTTTTTATTCACATCTTTTAAGCACTCTAGCAAGGTGATGTAGACATTCATCAAAAGATTCTCCAAAGAATGAAAATTCATCCATAAATACCTCTAAACATTGCTCCACCATGTCGGAGAATATGGCCATCATGCATCTCTGAAAGGTAGCAGGAGCGTTGCAAAGTCCGAATGGCATTCTCCGAAAAGCAAAAGTTCCATAAGGGCATGTGAAGGTAGTCTTTTCTTGATCTTCAGGAGCTATAGCAATTTGATTGTATCCTGAATATCCATCCAAGAAATAATAAAACTCCTTACCAACCAATCTGTCTAGCATCTGATCAATGAATGGCAAAGGAAAGTGATCCTTCCTAGTTGCTTTGTTAAGCTTTCGATAGTCCATGCAAATCCGCCAACCAGTCATTGTTCTAGTTGGAATGAGCTCATTATTAGCATTGGCAATCGCCGTCATTCCTCCTTTCTTGGGCACACATTGAACTGGACTTACCCATGAACTGTTGAAAATAGGATATATGATGCCTGCATCCAACCACTTAATAATCTCCTTTTTTACCACTTCTTTCATGATGGGATTAAGTCTCCTTTGATGCTCTATGGTAGCCTTATGATTGTCTTCAAGAAGGATTTTATGCATGCAAATTGAATGACTAATCCCCTTGATGTCGACAATCGACTAACCTAATGCCCTCTTGTGTTCTCTAAGTACCCTAAGGAGTTTATCTTCCTGCTCAACATTAAGAAAAGATGAGATAATAACAGGTAATTCAAATTTTTCACCAAGAAAAGCATACCACAAATGTGAGGGTAACTACTTAAGCTCCAGGGATGGTGGCTCTTCAATGGGTGGCTTGGTGGATGATGTTTCACTTGTCTTAAGTCCCAATGGTTCAAATTGATGAATGGATCTTCCAATACGTGGATGAGAATTCAAAAAATTTACATATTCAATAAAGTCATCATCATCCCTTTCTGAAGTACTTATCAAGGATGCCTCAAGTGGATCAACATGATAGCTATTTTTGAAAATCTTAGTTGTAGCACTATCCACCACATTAACTGCAAAACACTCATCAAATTCATTAGGAAATTTCATAGCTTTAAAAACATTAAAAGTTACCTCTTGGTCTTGAACTCTCATGGTAAATTCGCCTTTTTGCACATCGATGAGAGTTCTACCAATAGCTAAGAAAGGTCTCCCAAGAATAATTGGTATTTCGCGACCCTCCTCCATATCCAATACAATGAAATCAGCAGGGAAGATAAATTTATCTACCTTCACTAATACATCTTCAACAATGCCTCTTGGATATGTGTAAGATCTATCTACCAATTATAGTGTGACTATTGTAGGCTTAACTTCCCCCAAACCCAGTCGCCGATATATTGATAAAGGCATAAGATTAATGCTTCCTCCCAAATCACATAAAGCTCTACCAATGAACTAATTTCTAATTGTGCATGGAATGGTGAAGCTTCCCGGATCCTTGAGTTTTGGTGGAAGTTTCTTTTGGAGGATAGCACTGCACTCTTCAGTAAGTGCAACTGTCTCAAATTCACCCAGTTTCCTTTTCTTGGACAATATGTCTTTCATAAACTTGACATATTTTGGTATTTGTTCCAACGCTTCAGCAAAATGTATATTAGTATGGAGCTTTTTAAATACCTCAAGAAATTTCTGGAACTGCTTGTCAAGCTTGTTCTTTTGAAGGCGTTAAAGAAAGGGTGGTGGTGGATAACGTTGCTTCTTTTCTTCTTGAGTCTTTTCAACTTCTTATTCCACCATATCTTTTTCTTTAAGAGGCTTGGTTGGAAATTCTTGCTTCTTGCTCTCCTCTTCTAACTCCCTTCCATTCCTAAGTGTGATGGCTTTGCAATGTTCTTTTCCATCTCCCCTAGGATTGATTTCAGTATCACTTGGAAAAGATCCCCTAGGACAATTGTTAATTGCATTAACAAGCTGGCCCACTTGTGTCTCAAGATTTTTAAGTGACGTTGTTTGACTTTGAATTAATTCAGCTTGACTTTGAAGTGTCGCTGCATGAGTCTGATTGTCACTTCTTGACTAGCCATGAACTTTGTAAACATATCTTCCAATGATATCTTCTTTTCTGGAACAGAAGCATGGGTTTGTGATGGAAACCCAAGAGGGATTGCTGGTTTAGCAGAGGATGAAGGTCTTTGATTGTTATTCCATGAAAAGTTTGGGTGATTTCTCCAACCCGGATTGTAATTGTTGGAATAAGGATTGTTTTGTTATCTATTATAGTTTCCAACATATTGCACTGATTCGGGGTTGGTTGGGCAACTATTACTGGTATATCCTTCTCCACATGATTCACAAGTTACTAATGGGCTCTTGACGACATTAACACTTACTGTGTCAAATTTCTTAGCTAAGGAAACTATCTGGGCACTTATTGTACTCATTGCATCCAAGTCGTGAACCCCTGCAAGTTTTCTCGGTACAAGTCTTTCTGATGGCCATTGATAATTATTAGATGCCAACTCTTCAAGCAAATCATAGGCTTCCTCAAGCAATTTTCCCATTAAAGCTCCACTTGCAGCGGCATCAATAGAGGTTCTAACTGGTCCTAACAATCCACTATAGAAAGTTTACACTGAAGCCACTTGGGTAGTCCATGGTGAGGACATCTTCAAAGAAAATCCTTGAATCTCTCCCAAGCTTCATATAGCGATTCAGAATCAAATTGCATAAATGATGTGATATCATTACGCATCTTTGCAGTCTTGGCTGGGGGAAAGTATTTGGCTAGAAACATTTGAGCCAAGTCATCCCATGTAGTAATAGAGCCAGCTGGGAGTGAATTTAACCAACTCTTGGCCTCATCTCGAAGTGAGAAAGGGAGAAGTCTCAATCTGATGACGTCATCCGAAACTCCATTATTCTTGAAAGTATCGCAAATTTCCAGGAAATTTTCGTAATGAGTATTCGGATCATCATTAGGCAATCCCCCAAACTGTACTGAATGTTGAATCATCTGTATGATGGCTGGCTTGATCTCAAATTTATTGGCTTGAATAGCAGGTCTTTGAATGCTTGAATGCAATCCTTGCACGAGTGGGACAACATAATCGCGCAAGGTTCTTGTATCTTCACCTTCAGCCATTGTATGGTTGTTAGTTGCAACTTGTAAATTATCCCTTCGATGTCAATGAAAAGTTCTTTCTGGTTCTGGATCAAAAGGGACAAGGTCGAAACTTCTAGATCTCCGCATTCAACAACCAAAAGTACCTGAGAATAAGAAAAAGAAAATTTGAATTAAGACTAAGTATGCTTGGTATTAATATTAACAAAAATAATAAAACAATTCCCCGACAACGGGGCCAAAAACTTGTTGTCAGATTTCACTACGCAAGTGCACGTATCGGAAACAAGTAATAAAGTGAAAGTAGAATGTCGTACCTACAAGGAATTGCTATTAAATTTGTAAAATACTAAAATTAAAACAACTTACTCTTCTCCAAATAATTAATTAAAAGGTGTGTAAATTAAAATTAAATTACAGAAAATAATAAACAAATAAAAATTGGATTTAACTTAATGGAGAAAAGCCTAGGATTACAACTTCCCTCAACACTTCACTTGAACGTCTCCTACCCTCTTAACTTGATTAATGACTTTAAGTTGTTAACCTAGAGTTCTAATCTATTTATAAAGATCTTCCGATGATCTTATAAAAATATCCTTCTTAATCAATTAACTATATTCCTATGATAATTGAATTAAAGAAGAACTCATTAAGCTTAGACTCTAACTTTGATTACACATGACACGTAAGTGTATTCCTACCCTACATGCAGATCAATTCATCCTAATAATGAATATGAAACATGTGTTATGCAATCCATGTCTAACACTAAACTCCATTTTCCAAGTTATATTTAGGTTAACAAATCAGTTTAATTGGTGATCAAGCAATTAAAAGCATTAAGTACAAGAATGCATAAACAACTTCAAATATCATTAAATCAAACTAGAGAGTAAAATAATCCAAACTATGTGTTGAGTTTCATTGCAATCCTAGAAAAAAAAAATTAGTTCATGCTTGACATTGAAAACAGTAACCAAAGGAGTTTCACAAACATCAAATTACAAGAAAATAAAACAAGATTAAGGAAGAAGAGAAAACTAAAGGTTGTCAGCTCTTCAATCTTCTAGTCTCCAAAACTGTTATTAGCTCTTTGCAAGATGGTGGTGGCTGCTCTCCTCTTCAGAAAACAAAAGCAAAAACTAAGTAGGTCTAAAAAATAAAAGCCTAAGGGTTCCTATTTATAGAGCCTTAAAGCTTGAAGAAGGGAAACTTTGTGGCCAAGTAACTGCCTCCAGCTTGGACTTTCCATATATGAGTTGAGTCTTTCCTTCTAGCTTTTTTACTCTACAAAACTACAAAAGACATTAATTAATAACTAAAATAAATAAATAAAACTAATTAGAAATAAATAAAAATAACTAAAAATAATAAATTAATAGTTTAAACTACAAGGACTTAACTATTTTAAAAGCACAAAATAGGATAAAATAACTCTATTTTATAGAGTTATCACTATTCAACCAATCTTCTCTTCCCCTTCCACCCATTTGAATAAACCTTAAAAAGATTAGTAGTATACTAATACTTTTATCTATTTTTAATGAATTTTAACACCTCATGTCCTGAGGTAATCAATCTATTTTCTATCTATCAATTATTAGAATACTTTCTGTTCTTGCACTTCGAAAATTCAACAAAAATTTGGTACATGCTACCAAGCAGCACAGTTTCGAGTATTTCGAAAAGAAAAAAAATCATAAAAGCCCAAAAACAAAGACAATAGGGAGAGGCAACGATCGAGAGCACCAAGAAAGAAAAAAAAGAACAAGGACACTAGGGATTATCGCATTGAATGTAACTAAAGGAAAGGCAAAATCCAAAATCGAAACCCCAAACCTAAACCCTAACATTCAAACCCCCAAACATTAAAACCAAAATCAAAACCCTAAACCTTCAATCTAACATGCAAACACAAAATCAATAACCTAAAATAAATCTAAATCAAAGATTTCGAAATGAAATCATTCCTGGATTTCGAATGGGAGAAGCAATGATTCGGGAGAAGTCGAGAGGTAGAGGCAACGGTCCAGGTAGAAATTGAGACCAGAGAAAGAGTGACTGTCGGCTAAAATGTTATTTCATAAATGTCGAGAGGTCGTCGCATTGGGGGTGTTATTTCAATATGTTATTAAGGGCAAAAGTGGCAAAAATGTTACATTACGGGCGTAATGTAACATAACCTCAGAGAGAGGAGTGTATGACATTACACCCGATATGACCCAATTTTGACATTGTAGCTAATGTCATATTACCGAGCTTGCAGAATGTTAATGAACCAAATATGGTAATCTCATGATGGAATGTAAGATTACGGCTTGTAATGAAAGATTCACCAAACCAAACCCGCCCTTAATGCTATATAGCATGTGATTACATAATATCCAAGAATCCTAATGATAGTCAGATTCTACATGAGATGCAAAATTGCTAAAATACCCTTCGACCTACATGGCATATTTTGACATTATATAAACCTAATATCATCACACTTTATTCATATGGCATACCATACTTATAACAATTCTAATAGCATGTAGTTCTATATGGCATATAATAATCCTAACCTAAGCATGTAATCATTCATATCTATATCAACATGATGAATGTTCATGAACAGATTATGTCACATGCTTATAATGTTGATAAGAGTTTGGATTTTACCAAAGTGAACCTACTTAGATCTAGGTACAAAGGTTCAACTAGGCCAAGCCTGTGGGCTGAGTTGATTATGGAAGAGTCTAGGCTTTATGGGTCTGGCTGGACTAGCTGCGGTAGAGTCAGGGCTCTTTTTGGGCTTGGATAGGTAGAGTTTAGACTCTCTTTGGATCTTTGGGCTTAGTTAGACAAAGTTTGAGCAAAAATTGAACGTCTGGAGACCAATTGGACAGTATCTAGATAATAATTAGACAATGTTTGGTAGCAATTTGGAGTGTTTGAGTAGCAATTGGACAGTGTTTGAGTAACAATTGGACAACAAAGTTTAGGTGGCAGTAGCTAAGAACAGGAGTTTTTTCTCTAACTAAGATAGTTTAAAATTTTAATTTCCAAAATAAGATACATTTAAACTTTATTCTTAAATAAAGATACTTTCATCTAATTAGATTACACGTCAGCATTATAGTCCAGATCAGCATCTTCTTCCTTAAACAATGAACCAAAATAATCTGTCATTTTTAAATCTCAGCCAAGAAACAATAAAACTTTTTTTTTTATACATAAGGTTTGGGTCGGATCATTCTGTATCGTCCTTGATCCAAGTACATCTCTCGTCGATATTCTCTTGACGGATGAGGACCCTGAATGGTAATTTACTCCTCTCTCACATCAAATGGCCATCTGCCTCGAGGAGGAATTGAAGCTGTCTTAGTAATGTATAACACTCAGCAAAGCTGGATAGGCACAGAGGCGACCGCTATGGCAACAAGAATAACAGCAACAACCAAGACTCTTAGGCCTCGTTTAGCATTGTTTCTGACACAGTTTTTGAGATCAAAAGTTGTTTTTCACCGCAAACGCAATGCTAAACAGATAAAAAAAATTGACTTCTGTTATTGAAACCATGGTTTGAAAAGCCAAACCAAAAAGCCAAAAAATATAGCTTTTGGATTTTAAAAGCTAGCTTTTGGATAAAATGACTTTATTATACTCAGATCTGTACACTTTTATTATTTTAAACATATCTTTTTTCGACATTTGAATTTCCTATAACACTTTTTCACAGTAATACTAAACACTTAAAAAATTTTAAACCATATTTTTTTACCACACTTTATAAACACATTTTTTTTAACTCAAGTTTTTTCCAACCCAAATTTTTTTCAACAGCAATGCTAAACTAGGCCTTACTATGATAACATCAATCACAACCGTCACTCGCGAGGCCCCTCACACTTCTCTGACGTGCCTCCTCCTATGAACCGCTATAAAAACAACAACGACGACAACAATAATAATAGTAATTGGAGGTGGTTATGGCAGCGGTGGGGGAGGGTTTTGGCCTATGGGTGGTGGTTTTGAGGGTAATTATCCACGCCCTTCATCGCATCCTCCGCAGCAAACTATAGCAGACAGAAACGCGCATTTCCGTTCTCTAGCCGTGGAGGAGCTTCTCCCAATAAAGGTCTGTTTTATTGCTTACAATTGTTTCTTAAAATTACTATATATTTTTCCATTATAATTTTTCTCTTATCTACCTTTTTCAGTAATTAAATAAATCGTTAATTTGAAGGATTTTAGAGTATTTCCTTACCATTTGCTTCTATTTGATGATTTTTTTTTTTTAAGTAAAATTTTCATGTGTTAATTGTTTACTGCAATTTCTTGTTTCATGGGTGCTTTCAGGTACAATGAATATATTCTTACCGCCCAACATCTTAAAACATATTTACTAAAATTTTGTCAAAATAATCTCTCTCTCTCTCTTTTCAAAACTAATCTTAGAAATTCAAAAATCAAAATCCCAATAAATGATTATGAAATCACCAAATTTGATTTTCATTCGCCTTTCACCGTAAAAATCTCTTCACTTTTCATTTTTGTGACCTCTTTCTTTTTCCCCCAATTTCTTGATTCAATTTTTTTGTTTATTTTTCTGATTTTGGATTTAGATTTCTTCTTCTGTCTCCTCCAATTTAAAGTTTTCTTTTTATTTTGGAAAATTTTAAAGGATGAAACTGGTGAGATGAAGTTGGTTTTGTTGTTTCTTGACATGGAATGACAAATTGTTTTGGTTCACATGGAAGAAGATGCTGACCTGGAGTATAATGTTGACATGGAATCCAATTAAAACAAAATATCTTTATTTGAGAATAAAGTTTAAATGTACACCTTATTTTGAGAATTAAAATTTTAAACTATCTTAGTTAAGGAAAAAACTCTAAGAAGAGCGACCGTTAGGTGGCAAAAGCTGGGACAAGGGGCGGCAATCGAGAAGTGACTGGGCTAAGTAACGGCTGCCGAATGGTGGCTAGGCGACGGTGGCTAGGCAATGGTGCTTAGGCAAGTGTGGCTAGGCGGCGTTGGAGGCTAGCAAATGTAGCTAATAACCAAAAACTCGAAGGCTAAGGATGAGAGAAACAATATTTAGAGAGTGAAGAGAACGAATGATTTTGAAGTGTGAAAAAATGAACGGGAGAGACTATTTATCGGCAGAGCATGGTGATTAGGTCGGACTTTATAAGATAATAAGGATAACTTTTGGAATGATTTATCTAGGTCATAAATGATGAGATAGTTCAAACAAAAATTGCATTATACATCTCTAAGATTACAGCACATTAAGTGCCAATCGGCACAAGGCAATGTCTTAGATTCATTAAATGATTGAAAATCTGGCCAAATTTATCATAATCTCAAACTTTGGGTCAGTGCCGATGGACAATATGGAGTATCAATTAGCACGGTGTAGTTTTGAAGCTCGTAGGTAAAAAATACGTCAGATTCATAATTTTCGAAAAAATAACTTAGAGTGTAAATCGAGATTTCAAGAGTGTAATCAGCATTCCACTTCCTAGTTTCGTAGGTCCAACTTCAAACGGTCATAACTTTTTCATTTGATGTCAAAATTGAGTGATCTTACTCTTGCATGAAAGTTTAGAGAGTCTAATTTCAAATAAAATTGGTTTCACTAAAAAAATCAATATAAAAATATTAAATGTATATCAAATTAAAATATGCTTCGTATTTCGTATCTTGTTAAATACTTTTGAGATTATAATATATCAAAATAAAAGGATTTGAATGCACTTTTCAATCATAAAAAGTTTTTTTTTATTAACTTTAAGATTTTGACAAGTTATGAAATTCATAATCAACCAATATTACAAAATTAATGTAAAAATTTCCTAAATACTTTCTAAAATAATTTTAATACACGATTTTCACATCAACTTTAGTTTATCCAAACTTTCAAAAGTCCAAGAATGATTTCAAGCCAAAAAAATTATTTGCAAACCTATGTTATTAGAATGCAAATTTGGTACCGACACTTACATGCTACCTCATGTTGTAAGTTAGATGCTTCTTATAAGTATCAAATTAGATTGTGAGTTGATCCTTCCTATACCTGCTCAAGGGTCGGACTACCCGTCCAAATGCAAAAATCTGTTCATATTTTGAAGGGTTTGGATAAAAATATTAAACCCAAAATATGAGTTTAGGCAAAAAAAAATGAGGCTCAGCCTTGACTCCAACAATCAAGACCCGAGCCTAGCCCGTTTTTCATTTATTTAATATATTATTTTTATATTTTATATAATTTATATCATATAAAAAATAAATATATATAATATTATAATGTAAACATTTAAAAATATGTTAAGTTATTCATATTTTAAAACTTAATAAAAGAAAAAAAAGAAGATAAAATTATTAAAAATTAAATAAAAAAATATTTTTTTTATTTTTTATTTTAAATATGGACAGACCTAAACGGGTTTTGACTACCCATTTACAAATATGAATTGATTTGAATAGAATTTGAGATTCATATTTCGAATCGAGCAAGACTTGTATAAGTATATATAGTGTTGATACCATAACTGAACCCAACCCGAACCTGACCCGACATGAGCACCTCTAGTTGAGCCTATTCCTATAAATATAAACTCTTTTGATGACAGTCTATGATATTATACTGTTAGATTGATTTTGATTCAAGACTTCCTGAAATAATGAGTTTTTTTTTTTTTTTTTCAAAAAATCTAATGAGGTTAAGTTTTGATCTTAGGCACCTTAAAGAGTAATGTTTGTGATTGAAATTCTTGAGTCAAAATATTTTATTTTATTTTTCAAATGTGGACCGAGTTGGATAACCCCATGATAAAATCCGTGTCGAACAGCAACCTGGTCGGATTGGATTGGTTCTCGGATATACCGAATCCAAATCGCAGCCCTATTTCAAACAAGTTAGCCATAAAATTCAACTCTTTCCAGACTAACTGCCTTTGAAACACAATATTAAACCCCTGCCTTACACTTTTTGTGCCCCCAAAATTGTCTAGCTTGAATCTAAAAGATGCATATTCCAAATATTGTTGGTAAAAACGGTCGATTAAAGCACAATTAAGTACATAGAAATTTGTTAGTCCGGTCAATTAAAAAACATACATGACCAAAAGTTCAACAGCCGCTTTGGTAGAATAGCCGACAGTTCTATTTAAACCATAAGAGAACCAATCTAGTCCCTGTCAGCATCTTCTATATCTTCATCTTCTGGAACCCCACGAAGATAGAGAACATTATTGCATCTGCAGCAGAAAGGGCCCATTGAAAGGGAAAAAAAAAAAGCAATCAGTTCATTTATTTTTAAACATGCAAAACATCTAAAATCTAATTTTCTTCTACATACTATCTTCGTATCATAATTTGATGAAACATAGCTGTACTGTACTTCTATGTTACTCGGATTTGGATGTGAGTATTAAACACGGGTATGTTCAATTTTTTTCATATATTTGGAGGGTCCTTGAAAGATCATATCCCTATAAAAATGTCCGGGTATGGATTGGATACGGATACTTCAAGAAAAATTAAGTATCGGAACAACATAGCTGTACTTTTTGCATAGTAATAGGAAACAGAATAGATGGAGGAATTGTAGTTTCAATATTTTCAAAGATCGTCAAAGGGCGCTTAAACAATCTTAGTATGGCATAAATTCTCGTCATTTATGCATGTCAACATCACACAACCTGATACTTTAAGTAGTACCAATTACTTGTACAACTAAACTCATATTACAACAAAAAATGACACCAGAAATCCAAATGTTAATTCCCTAGTATTAAGAAATATTATTGGTAGCAAATAGATTTTCATTCCAAACAAGATTTGTTGGATTGACATGCTTGTAATCTGATCAATAATTTCAGAACTTATGTTGTTGACAGATAAAGTGCACTGGCCCATGGTTCGACATGCAATTTTAAGACACAACAGAGCAGATAACCTATACTAATAACATAAATCACTTCTTTGTTTTTTGAAATAGGACGTTTTACGAAGTATATTGCTTTCACTAAACCCTAAAAGGGATAGCAATTGAAGTCAACCTGATGGTCTTCGTACTCAATCAAACCAGACATGCAATCCCAAATGCAGAAAAGCTCATGGTACAGAAACTCATGTATTATTTATACCACATAAAAGTAACATGACTTTTAAGAAAATAACAAAGAATATTGAGAAAAAGAAAATCTTTCATAATGGGAGAATAAAAAGAAAAGATTAGTTCTGATATAAGATAGTCCAAACATTCAATCAACTCTAAAGATCGACATAACAACAATAAAATAATATGCTTGCATGCCATAAAGTCAAGGAAGAAAATTTTAACATTTGCAAGAAATTACCTGATCAAAATCTCCCCCAGATTTCCAGTCAATTGCCCATCGATATACTCTTCAGCATTGCCGAGCTACCAAAAAGATAAAACAAAAAAAAAAACTCAATTCATTGGAAAATGTTAGTAACAATGCCCATTCAAGACAGAGAAGAAAATTCAAAACAAAAAAAACTCCATGGAATTAATCAATGTTATTTCCAAGGTACAAACAACAATATTACACTCAAAATATACTAATACTAATGACATAGTTATATGATAATTTCAATGTGGTTCCAAATGTTAAAAGCAATGTATGCAATTTAGAAATTATACTATTTACAGGATTTAAGATCACACCTGCAAGTTCATGTATGAATCAACCGAGGCAAGAAAACCTGCAAAAAAATACCAAATCAAGTGCAATGTTAGAATATCAACCTATGTTACATAGACTCAGGTTCGGGTGTCCGACACAGGTATGTATCTAAGGGTCAAACTCGTCTTTTACTTGTTTTGGACACTTGGAGTCTGCTAAAAAGTGTCCGGAAATAGGTTATAGATACGGGGATACATTATTTAAAAATATCACAAAAATATATTAGTACAATATCTTATATAAATAATTTTTTTTATTTCTTTTCCCAAAACCTATTAAAAAACTTTTTTTTAAATATTTAAATTCAATTTTTTATAATTAATGTTAATTTTAAATATTTGTATTTAATAATCTTAAATCTTTGATATTAAATGTTATATCAAAGATTTAAAAGGCTTATGATCTTTGATATTAAAAGCTCAAAACTCTTCTTTCTTTTTTTTTTTTTTCCTTTTGGGCCAGGCAAACTTTCATTTCCTTTCTTTTTTCTTTTCTTTTTTTTTCTTCCTTTTCTTTCTTCTCCTCTGCGAATACCTCATTCTCTCTTCTCTCCAAACTCTCTCTCTACAATCAGCACAGCAACACCTTAAGACCCAGAATCCGACGGTGGACCACCGCGCCTGCCGCCACCTATCAATATCGGATTTTCTTCAAATCTCACCAACATATTCCCCTTTATCTTCTCTTTCCATTTTTCCAGCTAGATTTTAAAAAAAAAAAAAATCTCCAAAAAGCCTAAATCTAGAATCAAAATCCTCGGCAATTACCCCAAAACATCTCATTCTGTCACTCCAGACGGCCTAATTTTTTAATATGTTATTCTCCACACAATTTGCTCTTCCTCCTCACACCTTTTGAATCTTCAAAACAGTCTCACCGCTGTAAGCCGCCACTACCGACTTCACCGCCACCTCTCACAGCCCAAATAGACGAGTCAGAATGCACAGCACTGAGTCCGACACATATTCCGTGTCCGTACCGGTGTCGTGTCGACACGGGTACGGCACCCTAAAGTGCCGAGTCCATGTAACAGAGATATCAACTACCAACAAACAAAAAAGAAGATTTTTTTGGATAATTAAACATAAAAAGAAAATAAAATAAAGATTTTGCATTACCTTTGTATTCCATCCCCCACTTAAGCTTCACTATAACAGTCTTTCCAGTCAAGTTGTTCAAGAAAGGTTTCGGGTTAACAGGTATTGTCTACAATGTTCAAACAAATTTTAAAATATTAGATTTCAAATTACACTAAACAAAGCATACAAAGAGAAAAAGATTAACAGATTAAATAAATTTAACTATCTTGTTCATTTAACCCCCAATGCAAAATAAACATAATCTACATATCCCTTGGATCAAAAATTAAGTCAACGAATACAAAATAAAAAATCTAAGGCTATGTTTGGTTCAAGGAAATTTTGAAGGAAAGGAAAGTATGTTTCTTGCATTTTATTTTCTCTTTGTTTGGTTGATATGGAAAATAAAAAGGAAAAGTTTTCTAAGGAAAATGTGAAGGGAAATCTGCAATAACGTTTTGCTCCAACTTTCATTAAAAAAAAAAAAAAGAAATAGGAAAATGGGGGAAAATTTTTCAAGCTTAAAGGAGGTGTCACGCCTAAGGTTCTGACTTTGCTACTCAACTGGAAAATAACATAAAATTTAACCACAACATCATTATTTTATTTTAATAAAAATTATTTACATGATTTTATTAGTAATTCAAGATTTCTTTTTTGAAAGATAGAAAAAGTGCAAAATAATTTTACATAAAATTTTCCCTTCCTGTTTCTCAGTGCCATCCGAACATAGTAGCAAATTTATTTTCCCTATCCATTATTTTGTTTTGCTTAAACTTTTCTCATACTTTTTTCTTTTCCATCATATTTTCCTCCAACCAAAAATTCCTAAATAATTTGAATTTTGAGATCTTAAAAACAAGTGAAGCATCTATAAATTTCCACAACATAGAGAAGAAATAGAGTGCTGGAGGTAGGAAAATCTCTATAAATTTCAGCTTCCCACCTTGCATCTTTGTTAAAACTGAAACTTTCTGAACCAATACTAATTATGGCTTCGCTTGATGCTGGGTTCGTGAAGAAATTTAATATAAATTGAATTCAATTAATAATAATAAAAAAAAAAAAAAGATACTCACTGCCATTGAAGACGCGATTAAAGGAGGCTTCAGTGATGAGCAGAAAATTTGGGGTTTCAAACTACGAGCCTTTTGTGGTTGGCTTCGAGGGTTTTAGGGTTGTTGTCTTCTACAATACAAGCATAATCTCAAAAACGCAAAACTCATCCAAAAAAAATGAATATTCGAGATCTGAAATCATATATATATATATATATATATATATATTCGAGATCTTGTTAAAAATAAAAGGGAAAAGGGAAGGTGAAGAGCATACCTGAGAGAGGCGGCGAGAGAAAGAAAAGAGATGAAGATTTTGGGAACTCTATGTCGAATGAGAGGCAAACAAAGGAAAACAGAGATGCCGAAGCAGTGCGTTTGAGAGAGTGAGTGAGCCTCTCAGCTAGGGTTTTTCTCTTCATTTTTTCGTTTGGGCTTTTAATGCTGCTGGGTTGAACTGCTGATAGTTTGTCTGACCCGATAAATTTATCTGTATTAAGTTAAATTTGAATAAAAAATATAATAATTTTGATTGATGTGATTTAAAGTATTGTTTACATAATAAAAAAATTATTTAAATTTAATTATAAAATTATATAAATATTAATATAAAAAATAAATTATTATTTTTTAAACAATAAACCAAATAGACAACCTAGTTTGAGCTCATCCAAAGCTAGATTCGAATAAAAAATTTAAAAAAATTTTAATCATTTCGATCTAAGAGCAAATCTATTCCTGAATAAGAAAAATATATATATTTGATTTTTAAAAACTTTTCGTTTTAGATATTTTTCAATTCCTTTAATTAATTCTTTTGTTGACTTTTTTCTATTTTTTATGTAGAATTATAAATCTTGCACGATAAGTTTCAAACTTAATGAATCTAGGAATTTTTTTTTTTTTTTTATGTTAGAATTATAGATCTTGAACGGTAAGTTTTAAATTTAATGAATCCATATTTATATTATTTATAAAATAATTTTATTGAATTTAGTATTAAGAATTAAGTGACATTAATTTATTGAGAAAGTATAAAATATAATCTATTATAAATTAAAAAAATAATAGGGATATATTAATCTTTTATTTTATTTAAAAATATAATTTAAATTCTCTCATTTTTATACTAACACTTTTATTTATTTTATTTGTAAAACTGATATGATTGTGTAAGTTACTTTCTTATTTTTTCTTTATTTAAAATTTTAAATATCTTTATTTTCCCTCTTTTAACATTTATCTAAATAACATAAATTTTATGTTATCGAAACATTATCGAAATAACATAAATTTTATGTTATCGAAACATTATCTAAATAACATTTATTTAAAATTGGAGTATCAATTGTTCCTCGAAATGGTTCGAGTAAAAATAGTTATCGAAACATTATCGAAAGTATCGAGCTGATTCAAGAATTATTTTATATAGACAATTTCCTTTATTCCAGAATTAATTATAAAAGACATTTCATTTGTTTTTTTAATAAAAATAAAAATGTTTTCAGAGATATGATTTGTCGACGACGGAATTCGAAAGATGTCACAGTAGTGATTCTTAAGATATCTTGAGGTGAGAAAAGTTCGTTAAAATATTACCAAAAGTATTGGGAGTATCTTTATGAACATTTTCAATAAAAGATTCGCATTCGCTTTCATAAAAAGAATAATTTATTTTTTACACAAATAAAATGATCTTGAAAAATAAATAGAAAATAAATATGAGCGATGAATCTCCGACAACGGAATTCGAAGGACGTCATAGTAATGATTCCTAAGATGTCCCGAGGTGAGAGGATCTCGTTAAATACCACCAAAAGTATTGAGAATATTTAACGAGTATTCTCAACAAAAGATTTACGTTCATTTTCATTTTCAAAAAAGTAATGACAATTCATTTTTTCGATCAATAAACATATTTTGGAAAAGAAATAAAAAAGATAATTAGTTTTAAATACCGTTGTTGAGTTCATTAAACCGAGATTTAGGATAACACATGATTAATTGGTACCGTTTTATTAAACGGGCGTCGTGAGGGTGCTAATACCTTCCCCATACGTAACCGTACTCCCGAACTCGTCATAGTTTTTCCTCTGGTTTTTCAATCGCAGACTTTGAAATTATCTTTTTAAAAGGTTTTTAATTAAATTTAAAAATTCTTTTTTCAAAGATAAATTTTAGTAAGTGGCCAATCACACCTAGTCAAAAAAGATTAGTGGCGACTCCATTTTATTTTGAAAATCGTCTAGCGGTCGAAAAACCGTTATGACACTTACTAAAAAAAGAAATGGTTAGCTTAGCCAAATTTGTTTTAAATTTTAGCATGGCAACTCTTGATGTGTTTTTTTAGGTAATACTATTATTATTATTATTAAAGTTGTGAAAGGTGGTAATATATATATATATATATATATATTTATATATGATATCTTATAGTGCTGTTTTTAGTGAAAGTTTGTTTTATGTTAAGCATGCTTTTGTTGCAGGCAGGATTTTAATAGGGGTTCTGGAATTTGATGGCAGAGTTTTTGCAACAATGGATTTAGAGCATGTTCTTGTCTTGAGTATCTATCTAGTTCTGAGTAAAATTGACTCAAGTCTTAGTGAGTGGATGAATGAAAATTTTTGGTATTGTAGTTAATTAAGTAAAGTCTACTACTATGAATGTACAGTCTATTCAAGAAAGAATTACCCTCCAATTCAAGCCATCAACCTAATGAAAATTGAAAATGGACTTAGTAAGCTCCTTATGTCTCGATAATTTCTCTCAAAAATTAAGTATGACATATTTGGTTTGTGAAATACTACAGATGGCCTTTTGGTCTAGATTAACCACCAGCAGCAGACAAAAACTCCAAGTGGACAAGGAACGGGGAGTCAGTTGTGAAATCTCTTCCAATTTAGGTAATTATTCCTGCTGTAAACACCTAATTTTTTCCGGACCCTCCTAAACCAGGTAATTTCTTGCTTGTACTTATTTAGAATGCAGAAAATCTATTCTCATCTTGCAAATGGCCCTCCAAGACTTGTGATTCAAAGTTTAGCATGAAAAGTCAATCCAAAAAAAAAAGGTCAACTTTGAAAAGTCAACCCTAAAAAGTCAACCATTAAAAAAGTCAACCCTGAGTCAAAATCAAGAATTGAAGTTGAATTGAACAATGGTGAAAGAATTTTGATAATCCGAGGTTTACAACGAAAGATATGGAGTTCGGGAGAGGGATTGCGGAAATTTCAATGTAGGGGAAGCCTTAATTCGGCAAATTTGGGGGAAAATGCTTAAACGATTATATTGGTCGAAATTGAAGGTTCCAAATGGAATATAATTAATGACTACAGGTATTGGAAGGGCCAATTGGAAGCAGAACCAAAGGAATAGTGAATTTGGAAGGAAAACCGAAAATTAGGGTTTTGGTTAAAATGTGTGGATTTTGCAATTTTGAAAAAAACTGTAAAGATGGCCTAATTCGGTGAAATTGAAGCCCCCAGTTGATAAAGAATGAGTAAAAAAGGATAGCAAAAGGCCCAGTTTGAATTGAATCCAAAGGAAAAGTCGATTAGGGGGAAAACGAAAAAACGAGAAAATTCCCGAGTTTGAAAAGGGGAAAACTAAATCGGAGGGGATTTAATCGTAAAAATTAGGCGTTTTTGGACCAACTCAAATTCAATATAGGACATAGGAAGTGGAAAAATAAAATCCAAAAATCAAACCCGTTTTGAGTAAAACCGAGGTTTCGGAGGTTGAAGGGCATTCTCAAAAATTCCATAAGATAATTTTGGGAAAAATAGCAAACAAGCTCCAAAAATTTTGAAAATTTCCATATCTGAGTTTTATAATTTTTGGAAGAGATCGGTGAAGAAAAATCTGGAATCGAAGCTCATTTGAAAAATGGCAAAGTTCGGGTGCACTAAGCTGAAATTCCAGAAGATAATTCCAGGAAAAATAGCAAACGAGCTCCAAAAATTTTGAAAACTTCCAGATCTGAGTTTTATATTTTTTGGAAGAGATTGGTGAAGAAAAATCCGGAATTGGAGCTTATTTGAAAATTGGCAAAGTTCTGGTGCACTAAGTCGAAATTTCAGAAGATAATTTCGGGAAAAATAGCAAACGAGCTCCAAAAATTATGAAAACTTCTAGATCTGAGTTTTATATTTTTTGGAAGAGATTGGTGAAGAAAAATCCATAATCGGAGCTCATTTGAAAAAAAATGGCAAAGTTCGGGTGCACTAAGCCGAAATTCCATAAGATAATTAAGGAAAAATAACAAACGAGCTCCAAAAATTCTGAAAACTTCCAAATCTAAGTTTTATATTTTTTGGAAGAGATTGGTGAAAAAAAATCTGGAATCGAAGTTCAAATGAAAAAGGTGAATTTCGGGTGCATTAAGCCTAAATTCCAGAAAATAATTCCGGAAAAAATAGCAAACGAGCTCGAAAAATTATGAAAACTTTCAGATATGAGTTTTATAATTTTTGGAAGAGTTTGATGAAGAAAAATTTGGAATAGGAGTTCAAATGAAAAAGGTGAATTTTGGGTGCCACTAACCGAAAAATCCAAGAGAAAATTCTAGGAAAAATAGGAAGGGAGCTTGAAATTTTTTGAAAATCTCCAGATCTCAGTATTATATTTATTTGGATGGATTGGAGAAAGAAAACCGGATTTGGGGTCCGTTTGCTTAAAATCAAGTTTCCAAAATGCAATTTTACCGAAGAAACCGAAAGAGGTCAATTTTGCAAAATTAAAAGGTGAAAAAAAATGAAGGAAATTCTAGATCATACCAGGCCTTAGCCGACCATGCATAGGGGAATGGTGGGGATTTAATTCATTTCATCAAGTGGTCAATATCAAGCTACAAGATGTCATTTTTACTATCTTGAAATGTCCTTGCTCATCCAATGGCCTAAGTACCTTATGAAAAGATGAGTACATCCTTGAATGGCCAAGATCAAATTGCAAGATGACATTTTTATTGTCATGCAAATGTCCTCATCCAATGGCCAATATTGGTGGAAGAAAGATGAGCACAAGTCATCCAATGGTTGGAAATGCATGTAGCCAAATAAATATCCTTGCTCATCCAATAGCTTAGGCACCTTATGAAAAGATGAGTACATCTTTGAATGGCTAATATCAATTTGCAAGATGACATTTTTATTATCATGAAAATATCTTGGATCCAAGGGCTTAAATTGTGTAGGAGAAATAAATGAATTAATCTCCGCCCTTCGCCAACACTAAGGGATGGCCGGCCAAGGCTATTCAATGGGGGGTTTCATTTTTTCAAATACAAGTTGGCTGATTTTGAGAAAGAGGCATTAGCTAAAACCTTAGAAAAAAAGATTTTTGAAAGAAAAGAAAAAAAGTTTTTGCTAAGGTAACCATTCCTCTTTGGTTCTTAGATTTTTTTTCTTTCTTCTTCTTCATGTTATTCTTTATTTTTCCATGTGATTTCCTACTATTTTCTTTTCTTAATAAAGGTTTTATGAAAGCTCTCTTGTTTTTCTTGCTTTTTCAAAATGAATAAAACAATGGTTAGGCTTCATGATTTTGATGAGAATCAAGTGATAATGGTTAGGGTGGGCTTTGTCCAATATACCAACCATGGAGTTCATTTCCATATTTTTTATTATTTGATTACTTTAACTTGATTATTTTTTATGTGTATTTATATTCTTGCTAACCATTTTGTTCTTTTAATCTATGACATACTTTTGCATCTTATGGCTATTGTCATATAGTTTAGGTCATTTTTATTTTTCACATCATTTTTCATATCATTTAGCTAGGTCATTTTTCATGACATTCTCGAAACATCTTGGCTCCTAGACCATTCAACCATGTAGATTTTTTTTAGGCTTTTAGGCAATTTTTGCATGCCATGCATATTCCATGTCATTTAGGCATCTAGGTCATTTTACATGTCATTTAAGATTTAGGTCATTTTCATATGCCATGTCATTTTACATGTCATTTAAGCTTTAGGCCATTTTCATATGCCATGTCATTTTCTATGTCATTTAAGCTTTAGGCCATTTTCATATGCCATGTTATTTTACATGTCATTTAGGCTTTCAGATCATTTTTGCATGCCATGTCATTTTCCATGTCATTTAGGCATTTAGGTCATTTTATTATTTCGTGTCATTTTTTATGACATTTAGACACTAGGTCATTTTTATTATTCCATGTCATTTTCTATGACATTTAAACACTAGATCATTTTTATTATTCCATGTCATTTAGACATTAGGCCATTTTTATTATTCTATGTCATTTTACATGTCATTTAAGCATTAAGCCATTTTCATATGCCATGTCATTTTCTATGTCATTTAGGCATTTATGTCATTTTTATTATTACATGTCATTTAGACATTAGGTCATTTTTGTAACAATCGAGGTTACGTACAATCATGTAAAGTTAAATCCCGAAAATTTTAAAGACAAACTTGGAAATTGGTAAGAAGTTATAAGTGAAGGAATTAAAAGAAGAAATGATCAAATTGAACAAACTAAAAAAAGTTTAGGGGCTTAATGGTTATTATAAAAAGTTGAGGGACCAATGGGCAATTATACCAAAAGTTGAAAAATATCTTTTAGTCATCTTATTATCTTGAAATTTCTAGAAAATTGTCTTCATTTTTTTATGAGCTAGCTAGCCACCCTCCCCTCTCATTCTCTCAAATTCTCTTCATCTCCTCCAACATTTCTCTTCAAGTATTCCACTAAAATCTCAACAACAATCACATCCAAGATTAGTTTCTTGATAAATTCTTCCTTTTCTTTAGATATTCTACTTGAGCATGCTAAGATATTAGCTCCATAAACATGTTAAGGTCTGAAATCCATCTATTAAGTATGAGTTTTACTCACCTTTGGTAAGAATTACAAGGATTTGAAAGCATGAACAAGAAAATGGGAAGAAAAAGCAAAACAAGGGAAATTGAACATGCTTGCTGTTCAGATTTTCTAGGTTTTTCACAGCTGGGTTTGTATTTTTTTGATATTTTTCCTAGAAACTATACTTCAATACGAGAATTTTGGTTTTTGAAACACCCAAAACAGAGAAGCGGTTAAAAAGATAAAATTCGGTGAAGTTGGTTGTTCTGTATTGACCCCTGTTTCGGCATAGTTTCGGGATTTATCAAATTTGATCAAGATTTTGTTCTAATTGTCTAATTTAGTTATTTTCTTCATAAAGTAGACTTATTGGTTGAAATAAACCAATTGGAATCACTTCAAAATTCCTTACCAAACTCAAGTTATGATTTTCTAATCTAGCTTGATAGTAAGGAATTTATTGCTTAAGAGAAATATAGTACTAAATGATGGTTATGGATTATGAAAATCTCTAAGGCATGGAGTACTAGAAAGGAATTTGATAAGGAGATGAACATGGAGTTGAATTATGGAGAAAATGATTATGGAAATGATATTAAAAATTAAGGATATGTTGTTTTGAGTATGAGAAATTAGTATTGACTATGGGGTAGATTAATGGGACTTAAGTTGCATTCATAATTGTGTAATACTTTGAACATGTATAGTTACTAATTATCGTTAATCTCTAGGCCACGTAGATCCGACGTCACCTGTGGATCCCGAAGTTTCAGATCGAGGTGTACAGTGAGATCATCTCAAGGATTGTGAGTAGACGACAACTATAGTTCTTTGAAATTTCTTTAAATATAATTATATTTTTTTTAGCATGATATTTATTTTACGTATTAAAGGTATATACAATATATAATCATATGAATTGATTTGTTATTAAAGTACATTTATTTCAAGAAATATTATATCGAGTAAGTTGGTTGATTTATGAAATATGATTATACATAGAATTTGACGTACATGGTTTTGGCTCCACCTGACTTAATGTATGAGATTATACCTTTGATCGAAATACGGGAGCTGCGTGCTACGCCTTTGTGGCGGGAGCCACCTCCAGAGTCCTAATTTCGTGAAATTAGACTGGGTATGGGAGCGGTGTGCTACGCCTTTGTGGTGGGAGCCACCTCCAGAGTCTCTATCCCTTTATATTAGCCTTTTGGGGGCACATCATAGCGATACATATGCCTTTGGGGCGTCCTATGGTGGTATTGGCCTTTGGGGCCGGCTACTAGTATGCCTACATGGATATTGCCTGGTTATTTCATGGATGTATTCTTATGCATGACAGTAAGTTGGAGCCCAACTATACGTAACTTGATTTACTTTACAGATTTTATACATTGATTTAATATTATAATATTGTTATACATTTGAAAACTTCGCTACATCTTTGAATTACTCATTATGGTTTTACTATTATTTATTTTGAAAATGTCAATTATGCTTTACAGGTTACCATTATAGTTTTCACACGCTTTAAATGTTGTCTACTCATTGAGATATTCATATATCTCACCTCTTCTTATTTCTCATATTCAGGTCACAGTTAGGTGTCGGGATTGCTGTCTTTCTCTACTCTCCGCTTCGAGAGTATATTGACGTGGTGGGCATCATATCTAAATTTCTAGAAGATTTGATCTCTTGATGTTTTTATCTAGTAAACCTTGCTGAGATAGGTTTACTTCTGGATAGATTATATATATATTTGAAGCTATGAGATAATAGATCAATATGTTTTGACTTGAGCATAAATTGATCATGGATACTTTTTGAATATGCATGGATATATGTGATAATAGTATTGAGAAATATTGCTGGTTGAGGATATGAATTGAGTGTTATTTGCAGGAGGGTTATAGTTGAGATAGAAAGGAAACTCTGTCGGATTTTAGGTAGATTATCCGGACAGGGTGTTTCAATTTTTATTATTCTATATCATTTTACATGTCATTTAGACATTAGGCCAATTTCATATGCCATGTCACTTTCCATGTCATTTAGGCACTAGGCCATTTTCATTATTCCATGTCATTTGCCAAGTCATTTAGACACTAAGTCATACGTATTCCATATCATGTATTTCATGCATTTTTTGCATTTTCCACTTGATTTTTGACTTAAGCCAATCAATGGCTCAAAGTCAAGCTCTTATGAGCATGCTTGTGGAAGATTAAAATTTGTACAAGTTTTATTTTCTAACTTTAGGATTTTTTTTCACTAGGTAGCCCTTGTCTAAATTTTTAAAATTTTTTACCACAGTTTTTAGGACCTTAGAAGAGTCTCTAATATTTTTATTCTGATTTTTGGACGTTTTTATCAAAGGTTTAAAAATATTTTTGGATAGGCAGTTTTTTACCCACTGTTCTGTCTTTCATGAATTTTCGAGTAGGTCATCCTTAGTCTAAAAATTAATCTAATTTTTTACCATAGAGGTCGACATGTTCTAAGTCTCCCATAATTTTTTTTTTTCAGATTTTTTTGAAATTTTTTAGAAGGATAAAAAAATCGATTTCCAAAACTGGTCAGAAAAGTCAGATTTGTTTTTAAGAACTAATAGTTTTTTGTTTTGTTTGAGGCACTAAGAGGGGGCTGATTTAAAACATTAGTTGCTATCTTAGGTTAATTTCCAAATCATTTTAATCCTAAATTTTGATTTTAAAAAAGTCGGGTTAAGGGTGGTCAACCCTGGGTTTCAAAACTAGGAAAAACTAAAACCTTTTAAAAGTTGTTTTCGGTCAAGTTTTCTTTTACTTAAAAATTCCATTTTTTTTTTAAATCTGAGTCCAAAATCCGAGTTAAAAAATCCAACTTAGGTCTCTTCCAAAGGTTTTAAAAATACGAATATCCTTATTTTGTGGGAGAAATACATTTCCATGCATTTTTATTTTTCATATTCATGCATATTTTATGACATTTAATTTTTACTATTTTGGTTTTATAAATTCCATAGAAATATGAATATTCCATAGTGATGTTATTGCTCTGATTTAGATTTTATGTTGTCATTTTGATTATGGCATAATTATGAATATTCTATGATAATGTTTGCCATTTAATTTAAATTTTTGCCATGTCATATAGATTTCTAATATGTCATCTAGGTTTTATCATGTCATTAATTCTTGCCATGTTATTTAGATCTTTGCCATGTCATTTAGATTCTACCATATCATTTAGATTATGCCATGTCATCTAGATTTTTGCCATGTCAAGCATGTCATGTCGTTAATCCATATGCCATGTCATTTAGATTATGCCATGTCATCTAGATTTTGCCATGTCAAGCATGCCATGTCGTTAATCCATATGCCATGTCATCCACTCATATGCCATGTCATTAGTGATGATTTGCATATTCATAACCTTTTTTAAAAATGTTTTCCAAAAGATCATGTTTTTTAATTATTTTTTAAATAAGGACATTCCCGAATTAAAATAATTCATGAGTTCTCTGCCGGGTTTGCTGGGGAGGATATCATCAATTATCATTAACAATGGAATATATTTCTTTCAAAAAATGAGAATGATTCGAAAATTTTCTAAATAAATAAAAATTTCTATGTTTTGCCGGGGAATATAGAAAAATTTTAAGTTAATAAATTCCGGATCATTTTCGACTAAAAATGGGATTATTTTTCTTTAATATGGAAATTATTTTAAAATGCTAGTTTCAAAACCGACTTTTTACCGAGACTCGAGATAACACACGATTGACAAGGTACCGTTTTATACGGGCGTTGTGAGGGTGCTAATCCTTCCCCACACGTAACCGACTCCCGAACCCCTTCTTTTGTTTTCTCTGTTTTAAAAGCGTAGACTTCGAAATTGGTTTTTAAAAAAATGTTTTAATTAATTTTAAGATGTTTTATAAAATCAGTTTTAATAGGTGGCCGATCACACCTAGTCAAAAAAAGATTGGTGGCGACTACATTTCTTTTTCGAGGTTGTTTTCAAACCCTCGTTTTATTTCAAGAGAAATTAAGTCGTCTTTTCCTCTGTTACCCCAATGTTACACTTAACGAGTAATGTCTCGTGATGAGACTTGTTATTTTTTAGGTTGCGACACCTGCCATAACTTATTTTCTCCTTCGACTGACAAAGATTGCATAATGGCTAATAATGAAAAGCTTTTTGAAATTCATCTTGCCAAAATTGATCGAATATTGCAGTCAGTACCAAGTCCTAGAGCTGGCCATTAGCTAGACTCATTTGTCTCCCTAGTCCCCAACATCTCCCACTACAGTAAGATTTTATTATTCGTTAAGTGTGACATAATAAAAAAAACGAGAAAAAGTCGACTTAATTCCTCTAGAAAAATGAACGTTTTGAAAATGACCTTAAAAAAGACATGGAGTCTCCACCAATCTTTTTTAGTTAGGTGTGATCGGCCACCTATTAAAATCGGTTTTATAAAATATTTTAAAAATTAATTAAAACATTTTAAAAACCAATTTCAAGTATGCGTTTTAAACCAGAGAAATCAAAGAAACGGGTTCGGGACTCGGTTACGTGCGGGGAAAGATTAGCACCCCCACAACGCCCGTATAAAACGGTACCTTATTAATCATGTGTTATCTCAAGTCTCGGTAAAAAAAGTCAGTTTTAAATTTAGAATTTCAAATTAATTCCCAATTTAAAGAAAAATAATTCCATTTTTAATTGAAAATGATCCAGAATTTATAAATTCAAAAATTTCCTATATTCCCCAACAAACGTGGCAATATATAGAAATTTTCATTAATTTGGAAAACTTTTCGAATCATTCTCATTTTAAAGAATATATTCCGTTATTAATGATAATTGATGATATCCTCCCCAGCAAACCCGGCAGAGAACTAATGAATTATTTTAACTCGGGAATATCTTTATTTTATTGAAAATCATTACCTTTTTTGAAAACATTTAAAAGAAATGAATATGTATATGCATGACATGAATAAAATGACATAGCAAAATCTAAATAATATAATGCAACCTAAATGATATGATATAATTTAAATGCCTTAGCATATTCTAAATGAAATGAAATATACTAAGTTATATGATATATTCTAAATGAATTGAAATGACCTAGGTAACATAATATCTATATGAAATGTAATATCCTAAGTCATATGATATATTCTAAATGAAATGAAATAATTTGAATGACATGGCAAATATGAATGATATGGCATTTAATTTAAATGACATGGAATATAAAATAATGCTATCATATAATATGCATGAAAATGAAAATAATAATGCATGAACATAGTATATGCTAAATAATATAACAAAAAATAACTAAATAAAAAACTTAGGATATCATGAAATATTCAATACCATATAATAAAATAATATAACATCAAAAATTATAAATCAAAATAATAACAATACCATAGAAATTATCATAGCAAAAAAAAATCACATATTATATAAAATGCATGAATATGGAAAATGCAATGCATGAAAATGTATTTTTTCCTTTAATTAAGGAAATCCGTATATCTAAAAAGATATCCGGCTACCTTAGGAAAATATGTCAAATTAAATATTTTAAAACCAAAATACTTTGTGATTGTTTGAAAACAATTTTGAAAAGCTTAGATTAAAAGTAAAAACTTGGCTAAACCCTTTTTTAAATGGCTCTAATTTCTAAAGTTAAAATCTCGGACTTGACCACCCTTAACCCGAGATTTAAAAAATTATTTTTAGAGTTTAAAAAGGCTTAGAAACTACCCTAAGCCAGTATCTAAACTTCCTAATCAGCCCCCTCTAAGTAACTTAACAAAAACAAAAAAATGATTTTCCTTCAAATTCAATTCTGACTTCACTATCCAGTTTTAAGCCACGATTTTTTAACCCTATTTTTAAAAATTCTAAAAAATCTAAAAACATTACTGGAGACTCAGGACATGTAAAACTACACGGGAAAAAATTAGCTTAATTTTATGATTAAAGATGATTGCCCAGAAAAATCGGGAAAGTACGAGTACTGGTGAAAAAACTGTTTTGCCAAAACACATTTTTTTGCCTTTGATAAAATCATTTAAAAATCAAAGTAAAAATATTTAAGACTCACAAAATGACTCACAAACAGTAGCTATGACTTTTAAAAAGTTAGACAAAAATTTTTTAAGTAAGAAAAATCACAAAGGTAGAATACTCAATTTGACAAACCTTAATTTTCCACAAGTATGCTCAAGAGAGCATGACTTTGAACCATTAATTGGCTTAAGTCATTAGTCAAGTGGCATGAACATGAAATGCATGAAAAAATACAGCAAATATGATGCATGAAATGCATGAGTTTAAACCTAAATGTCATGAAAAATGCATGGCATCAATAAAATGACCTAGACCTCAATGAACTTGCATGGCATTTAATGCAACCTAGGTCTAAAATGCATGGTCATGCATGGCAAAATAAACCAAACCTAACAACTAAAATATGCATGGCAATAACGCAAACACAAGGCATGCTTAAACCAAAAACTCAACCAAATGTCATGAAAATGCAAACCTATCATCTAACATAACAAAAATACACATACAGTGCAAAATAACATGAAATGGCCGAATGGCCTCAAGCTCCAAATAAGCATGGCATTTTCACAAACACTTGATATGCTTAAACCAAATACTTAATCAAATGTCATGCAAATGCAAAACTATCAACTAACATAGCAAAAATGCACATACAAAGCAAAATCAATGAGGTAGCCGAATGGCCTCAAGTTCCAAGTAAGCATGGCATTTTCACAAACACTTGATATACTAACATACTCGACCTAAATATGTCACTCAAATCATGCAAATATAAAATAGAGTTATTAAAACTAACAAACATTTTCACAAACACTTGATATACTAAATATAAAACATCAACAAATTTAAACATTATGAAAATAGAAAACAAAAAAATGCAAGAACATGATAATAAACTCATAAATGACAACAAACAAGCAACCAAATTAAAACAAGCTTCAAGCATATGTAGTAGAAGAATATTTAAAGCATCAAGACTAAAGAAAATAAAAAAATAACATGACAAATCAAAGCCAAAACAGCAACAAATAAAAAAATATATATAGGCCATTCGGCCATGATAAGAAAAATAAGAAAAAAAATTGTAAGAACTTTTTAAGAAAAGATGAAGAAAGAACTTAAAAAGAACATTAAAAAACACTTTATTTAAAAGGAAAATCAAAAGAAAACTCACCAAAATAATAATCAAAATAGCAAAAAAAGAATGGAAAATAAAGAAAGTGCAAGAGTTGGTGCTAAAAGCAACCTCAAGAAGCTATCTTTCAAGCTTTTTCTCTTCAAACTTTTTTTTCTTTTCTAAACTTTTCTTTTTGCTTTCAACCAAGGAGAGAAAACTAAGCAAAAACCAAGAGATAAATATGAAAATGAGGTGCTGAAAAATAAAAAATCTGACTCCCCTTATGCTGGTCGAAACTTGCCTCACTCCTCTCTTAGGATGTTGTCATTTTTCCTCCAACCAATTTCCATCCAAGGGCTAGTGATTCAAGGTGAAAAAACATGAAATTATCACCTTTAGATTAGGCCACTAGCTACCCATAATTACAGCTGTTCAAGAATAATGTTGACACTCTCTCTCTTCATGCATTGGCCCATGTGGTTTATTTGCAATAGCTTGATTAAAAAAATCACTAACCAACTCTTAATTTTTGGCCTTTTGATTGAAAAATTAGAAACTCCTTCCCTCCTTTGGGCCTTGGCCGGCCAGCACACCCTTTTCCAGCCCAAGTCTGATTTTTTTGAAAGGCAAGAAAAGCCCTTTTCGGTTGCTTGAGTAAAACGACCGTTTTGCCCCCCGGATGCAAATAAATGGCAAACGGACTCCAAATTCAAATTTTATTTTTTTAATACTTTCAAAATAATAAAATATTGTATTTTGGAAGTTTTCAAATTTTTTCGAGTCCGTTTGCTATTTATTTGGATTTTTTCTTCCAAAAATGCCCTTTTATGCCCCCATATTTTACCATTTTCTAAACGAGCTCCAAATCAAGATTTTTCTTCACCAATATCTTCCAAATAATTTAAAAGTGTGATCCGAAAGTTTTCATAATTTTTGAAACTCATTTGGTATTTTTCCAAAATTTATCTTATTGAATTACTACATAGGGGGGCCCAGGATTTGGCCATTTTGCAAACGAACTCCGAATCAAGATTTTATTTTTCCAATATCTTCCAAATAATTTAAAAATGAGATTTGAAAATTTTCAGAATTTTTGGAGTCCATTTGCTATTTTTTCGAGATTTATCTTCTTGAATTACTACATAGGAGACCCGAGATTTGGTCATTTTGCAAATGAACTCCGAATCAAGATTTTATTTTTCCAATATCTTTCAAATAATTTAAAATTTATATTTGCAAATTTTCAGAAGATTTGGAGTTCATTTGCTATTTTTTTCGGGATTTATCCTCTTGAATTTCTGCATAAGAGACCCGGGATTTGGCCATTTTGCAAACGAACTCCGAATCAAGATTTTCTTTCACTAATCTCTTCCAAATGATTTAAGAATGAGATTTGCAATTTTTCAGAATTTTTGGAGTTCATTTGCTATTTTTCCCAAATTTTCCAATTTTGCCCTTTTGCATCCGAAACCCGGTTTTGCCCAAAACAAGTCCGATTTTCAGATTTTCTTCAAATTGAGCCTTGGGCTGTCCCTTTTTAATCATTCCTCATCCATTAGGGGCTTTGGTCTTACCAAGTCGGGCCATTTCTGTAATTCTTCCCAATTTCACCAAAATCCACCAAAAATCCTAATTCTCGATTCTCTCCCGGATTGACTTTTCTTTCAGTTTTTCTTTCAAGTGGCTTCTCCATTACCCGTAGTCAGTGCTTATCTTTCATTTGGAACCTTCAATTTTAACCAATTCGATCATTTAAGCATTTTTTCCTAAATTTCCCGGATTAGGATTACTGAATCTCCAAATCCCAACTTTCGAACTCCATATCTTTCGATGTAGACCTTGGATTATCAAAATTCTTTTGCCATTTTTCAATTGAGCTTCAAATCTTGATTTTGAAAGTGGGTTGACTTTTTCAGTAGTTGACTTTTCGGAGTTGACTTTTTTCAAGTTTGACTTTTTATGCTCGCCCTCTTAAACTAAGTCTCGGAGTACCACTTACAGGATGAAAAAAAATCTTTTTACATTCTAAAACATCAATTTAGGAAGAAAACATACCTGTTTTAGTAGTCCGGACAAAATTAGGTGTCTACAATATATACTTATTAGGTAGTGAAAAATAATAATTAGTTTGAAAATATGTAAGGAATAAAAGATTATATGGTTTGTCTTACTCTTATGTTGTTACCTGCAATATAGTGGTTAATTAGCATCTTTCTTGCAATACGAAGCAGTTCATATAAAATGCTGAATTGTTGTCTGCTGTACTTCATGTTCATGGGAGAGAAGCTGGCTAGCTTCAAGTATCCAGCCAAAAATCCCCAATGATAATAGGACGAGAAGCTAAATTTGTATATAGGGATATTCTGAACCCAAATACAGCTGATGTGGAACAAATCTTGATTACAAATACTGCTTAAGAGTCAAAAAGGTAAATAAATAAATAAAAATTAGAATTTGCTTATAAAAAATTCTACCTTCATTTGTTGCATCTTAGCTATAGTCTTTTGGCATACTTAGGTATTGTCTTTTTTTACCTTTCTCTGGTGCTTTCGTAACAGATAAAGCAAAGATATTTGTTTTTTATTTAATGAAGTTCTGAAATTATACATAGAATTTGTCTTTTTTTACCTTTGTTTTTTTACCCTTCTCACATCTTAGCTATATTTCATATTACAAAATGCTGAAATTATACATAGAATTTATAAATGCATCCAGATTGTAGTCATTGCCCCTATGGTTCTCAATACACAAATCTATGCTTGGTATGCAAGTGTAACTTATTAGGAGTATAAAGTGAGCATGTATGGCCAACCTAGAGAGTATGCAGTAAGTTATAACTTGTCTGAAAACACAGTTTTTTGCATTTGTATGAAATTTGAGTTCATGGGAGTGTTGTGTAGTCATGTATTACAGGAATACATCTTAAAGAGCTCGGAGGCCCTCTGTTTGTTGTGCTACATGATAGGACTAAGTTGGGGCTTAGAAAAGTTTCAATACTCTTTGGCTGCTATATCTGATGAGCAATTACATAAAAATATGAATTTTTTATTGGATTTAACCCTTTTTCTTTCATTTGGTATCATACTATATTTGATAATTTAGCTGGTTTCATGTGGTATTTGTTTGGTGATGTCCATAAACAGCTTAACTTAACTAAAGGTAATGTTTTGTTTTTACTGAATAATAATGGCGATATCTTCGCCATAATGAGAAAAAGGCTGGCATAATAAATTTTTATGAGGTCTATTAGTTCATTTTAATACATTAACTCATGGTATTGATGATGAAGTTCCATTCTCTTCTTGCTTTGCTTGATTTCTGTTCCATGACAAATAATTTATTTAAATTGCTTTGCTTTGTCTATTTGGATGCAGGGAATGCACCGGAAGAAGATTGGATCATGTTTTATAACCCGTAAGAAGTTTAGAAAATGTGTTTGAAATTTGTTTGGGGTGTTTTTGTAATTGGAGACATATGTAAGGGGGCTCAAGCTATTGTGCCTTCATTGCTTGGGAAAATTTTCAAAAAGGAAAATTCACTTAGGAAATGGGAAGGTAGGACTTTTTCTTGACGAGATATCTTAGTGAGTGGCGAGATATGCCGTGTTCAACTATTTTTGTAAATAATCTACCACCAAAGATACATTGGAGGTGGTTATGGCATATATTTCATTTCATGGGAGAGTAATAGTGTGTTTATTCCACAGAAAAGGAGCAAGAGAGGAAGGAAGTTTGGATTCGTAAGATTTTCAAGTTTGAAGGAAGCAAGAATAGCGGTCAACAGGCTCAATGATGTTTGGTTACTAGATTACCGTATTGGTGTTAACATCGCCAGATTTAATGGAAGAGCATCATACTGGAAGAAGATCCAACCATCTGATAATCATAAGAGGGTGGTAGACATGGCCAAGCATTCTGAAAAAGTTCCTGGAATTTGAAGAGGCTGGGAGTAGGTATCCAGAAGAAAACATATAAACAAGTGCTTATTCATGAAGATACTGCTGGGAAAGTTGTAAACATAGGAAAATACAATGAGGCCGGTTCATCTTCAAGCGAAGCTGAATATAGCAGTGAAACTGGAGAGGAGCTGAGAAATATGAATTCTGTTTGTGGGAATGTTGACGAGGAGGCCATTCATAGACTTGAGAGGTGCCTAATTGGAACCACAAGAGATTACTATGAAGTGAACAGATTGAAGGAAAATTTTAGAATGGAAGGAGCATTTGACGTTAATATTAAAAAAATCTCCCCCAGACAATTTCTCATTGAATTTGAAGATGAGGAAACCAAAAATATGATGCAAAATCTTGGGTGGTCTTGGTTAAAAGAGTGGTTCATTGACATAGAACCTTGGTCAAGAATGTGCTATATGAAATATAGAACCACCTGGGTATCAGTGGTAGGAGTTCCACTCCATGTCTGGAACTATAAAACTTTCCAGGATATTGCAAATATTTGGGGCGATCTTGTGTCAATGGATGATAAAACTTTGAATTTCCAGGATTTCAGCAAAGGTGCAATGCTTATTATGACGAACCAACTTAAAAGGATTGAGGAAGTAGTTATTTTGAAGTGTGGCGGTGAAAATTTTCCAATTCGAGTGTCAGAAATTGGAGATGTCATAACATCTGTTCAATGCTGCTGCAAAAAAATAGAGTACATAGGTAATAGTACATCATCGGATTATGGATCGTGCAAAAGTCCGATGGGAGAGGAGAATATAGAAGACGAACAGTTATAGCAACAGAGACAGGGAGGAAGATATTATGGATGATACAAATGAGGCATATCAAGTAATAGAAGAAACATGCAATGGCGATGGGTCCAATACATGCGATAATATCGAGATGATTATTAATTCAGACACGGTGGTTAGAAACTCTCTAGAGGATGATAGAGTTGACCTTCAGATTGCTACAGGGGAAGGAAATCTGGTGGGACCAAGTATACAAGATGAAAATGTCGAGAACAGGGATGGCAATGGAGCGGAACGGGGCGGGGGCGGATTTTGTAGTATCCGCCCCGCCCCATCATAGTACTGTTCTGTTCCGCCCCACGTCCCGCTCCACTGTAGATGTTGAAATATCAATACCACTACCACCTCCATGGATGTCGGTTGCATCCATAACTGTCTCGCTCCGTCGCATTTGATATTTATTAAATATTTTTATTTTTTTCAAATAATAATACATTTTTAAGAAATTTAAATATAAATAAAATATAAACGTGTTTTTAATATAGGAAGAGAAAAAAAAATAAAGTATTAGATTTAAGTTTTTAAAAAGAAAAAGAAAAATAATAAGTTTAATTATATTATTTTATTATTCTTTTAAAAGTTAAATATTTAAGGGTAAAATTATAATTTCAATATTCGGGACGGGACGGTGCGGAGCAGGCAATTACCACGACTGATCTATCCTCGCCTTTCAAACAAAAAAAAAAACCGCACCGTCCCGCTCCGCCTCCATTGTTCAAAAAAACAAAAATCTCTTCATTCGGATCGGACCGGTTCGAAAAACATCGGTCGGATCGGGTTTTGCCGTCCCTAGTCGAGAACATGTTTGGAGAATGTCCGAATAAGACTGGACAATGGGCCCTAGTGATGAGCAAAAATCAAAGTGGACCTAATGGGCTTGCTAACGGAGAGCTTCACAAAATCAATGTGATGGAGTGAAGAATGGGCCGGGCAGGAATAAGGGGGGTAAGTAACACTAGTCATAACAGAAGGAAGGTTAAGACTATTGAGGAGATTGAGGAGGCTATGGTTTCGAAAATCTTCAACAAAGTGCAGAAAAGAGGAAGAAAAATAAGGAGCAAAAGCAAGACACAAAAACCCAAATATCCGTGCAGTAGAATTGCCAACGAGTCTCTTTCTGATTCTGACTTTCAAAATAGGAAGCGAATCATAATGAAAGAAGCAGAAGAAGCGTGGGAATTGGGGAAGTTATTGGTTCTTTCGGCAGACTGCAACGACGAAGTTATAATTGGAGAACTGGCTGACCTTGAAATCAGAGGGAGATCCTGCTCCTAATTTGGTAAGGACTTCAGTGAACTGCCAGGTGCGTTTAGGGTGGGTTTTCTTCGTGAGAAGGCGTTGGGTTTGATTGTTAGGATGAGTTCGGTTATGAGAATAAAAGAAGCATATTGGATCGTTTCTTGGTTTCAACGGAGTGGGTTGTCAGCTTCAAGAATTGTGCCAGAGAGGACTAAAGAGGTAAGTATCTGTTCCTATAATGCCTTTGACTGAAACGGTGGATTGGGGTCCTAGGCCTTTTAAATTTCTGAATTGTTGGCTATTGAATAGAGATTTTATAAAGGAAATTGAGAATGAGTGGTGTGGGATGGGATGGGTGTTAATGGAACTGTGGGTTATTATTTACTATCAAAATTGAAGTAAATGAAGTTTTTTTTAAGGAAATGGAACAAGGATGTATTTGGTGATATTGATGTATAATTGTGGAGTTAGAAAAAACAATTGATGAATTTGATGAGTTATGTAATCAAAGAGATCTGAGCACAAAGGAAATTGAAGAGAGGAAGACCACTATGCAGGAACTATGGAAAGCTTTGAGAAGCAGAGAATCATTATGGCGCCAAAAATCAAGAGTGACATGGTTAAAGGAAGGAGATAAGAACATCAGTTCTTCCATTGTACTGCGAAAATTAGAGCTAAAAGAGACAACATCTCGGGTTTGTGTCTTGACAATGGGTGGGTTGTGGATCCGCGAATCATAAAGGCAAAGATTTTTTAGTAAGCTGGTATGGCTAATGCTCTTGCTAAAGCTGGTGTTTGTGACGTACCAGAAGCTGTTAAGAGATTGGGGAGATAGGCTTCATCAACATATACAGGGAGGCTAATAGTATGGCTGATGCTCTTGCAAAGGCAGATATTAATAGACCGAACATGTTTATGACATGGTCGTAAGGTAATATACATATTTTGATAGGAAGTTTTGGATGTGTTAACTGAAAAGTTCTTAATAACTCGAAGGTTTCAGATCAAATGTTCTGGGGTCAGGTGTTTATAGTAGGGACTAATGTTGAGTATTGAGAGGTCGGGAGAAGATTAATATTCTGGGTTTATGGTGATATACTGGGTTTTCAGTATTGGTTTATATTCTGGTTTTGTAATTTCAGCTGAGGCGTTACTCTGTATTTCAAGTGATATTGAATAAAATATATTTTTGGCTGAGCAAAAAAATTGAATATATTATTAATTATAAGACAATTGTTTTCTTTCTTTATTTTTCTAAGAAATTATATTTTAATTAATATTTTTTTATTTATAATTACAATTATAATAAAATGAATTTTAATAACGTAAAATATATAAACGAAATGAAAAGCTATTTAGCAATTAAACATCAGATTTTATACCAGTGGCATACAAATACTGACGGACAAATTGAGCATTACTGATGGATAAGATTTGACAGATTACACTTTGACCTACGGACAGTCCATCGGTAAATATAGTTTATTACTCGTGGACACTAACCTATACCGACAGATAGGTTGAGGATTAAAAAAAAAGGAATGAAATTACTGATGGTCATCTGTCACTATTGGATCATATGTTTTATCGAAGAAAATTGCCGACAGTAAATATCCATAGAGATTGTCGTAATTGAAAAGTTGTGAAACATTTTACTCACGAAAAAATCCGTCAGTATAAGGTAAATATATCTTTACCGATGAAATTTGCCCGTCACGAGATATCTTTACCGACAAGGCCTATACTGACGATAATTTTTCTGTCAGAATATCTATATTTACCATCGGTAAAGATATTTTGGTTCTTTACAGGCGGATTTTGGGTATATACCGGTGGAGTATTGACCGTCAGTAAATGGCATTTTTTTTGTAGTGCCAGCTGATATCTTCACAAAGACACATTTTCATAGTCGTTTTCGATCTTTGATTTTCAAACTCAAGTTGATATCTGCAATACCACTTTGAGTTTGAGGAGGGGTGTTAATATATTAATTGTATGGTTAACTGTAATTGTCGCAACCTAAAAAATAACAAGTCTCATCACAAGACTTTATTATTCGTTAAGCGAGACATTAAAAAAAATCGAGAAAAAGTCGACTTAATTCCTCTTGAAAAAAGAAGGTTTTGAAAATGACCTTGAAAAAGATATGGAGTCGCCACAAAATTTTTTTTAACTAGGTGTGATTGGCCACCTATTAAAACCGATTTTGTAAAACATTTTAAAATTAATTAAAATATTTTTAAAACCAATTTCAAGTCTGCGTTATAAACCAGAGAAAATCGAAGAATCGCATTCGAGACTCGGTTACGTGCGGAGAAGGATTAGCACCCCCACAACGCCCGTATAAAACGGTACCTTATTAATCATGTGTTATCTCAAGTCTCGGTAAAAAAGTCAGTTTTTAATTTAATATTTCAAGTTAATTCCTAATATAAAGAAAAATAATTCCACTTTTAATTGAAAATGATTCGAAATTATTAATTTAAAATTTTTCTATATTCTCCAACAAACGTGGCAAAATATAGAAACTTTTATTAATTTGAAAAAATTTCTGAATCATTCTTGTTTTAAAAAAAGATATTCCGTTATTAATGATAATTGATGATATCCTCCCCAGCAAACCGGGCAGAGAACTCATGAATTATTTTAACTCGGAAATATCTTTATTTTATTGAAAATCATTATCTTTTTCAAAATATTTTTTAAAAAATATGAATATGAATATGAATATGAATATTTTAGTAAAGATGATATAACAAAGTCTAGATAATATAATGCAACCTAAATGATATGATATAATTTAAATGGCATAGCATATTCTAGATGAAATGAAATATCCTAAGTAAGATGATATATTCTAAATGAAATGGAATGGTATAAATGACATAGCAAATTTAAATGACATGGCATATTTTAAATAATATAATCTATATGACACGGAATATAATCTAAGCGACATGAAATGATATTAAACATAAAATAATGTTATCATGAAATATGCATGAGAATAAAAACAATAATGCATGAACATAGTATATGCTAAATGATGTGATAAAAATAAACGACTAAATAAAAATCATAGGATAGCATGAAATATTTAAAACCATATAACAAACAATATAACATCATAAAATATAAATCAAAGTATTAACAATACCATAGAAATTATCATAGAAAACATCACATATTATATAGTATGCATGAATATGAAAAATGTAATGCATGAAAGTGTATTTTTTCCTTTAAATAAGGAAATTCATATACCTAAAAAGATATCCGGCTACCTTAGGAAAAGACATCAAATTAAATTTTCTAAAATCAAAATACTTTGTGATTGTTTGAAAACAATTTCTAAAATCTTGGATGAATATCAAACCCTAGCCGAATTCCCTTAAAAAATGGCTCTAATTTCCTAAGTTTAAAATCCCGAACTTGACCACTCTTGACCCGAACTCTATAAAATAATTTTTTAAGTTTAAAATGGCCTAGAAACCATCCTAAGACAGTAGCTAAATTTCCTAATCAGCCCCCTCTAAGTAACTTAGGCAAAACAGAAAAATAATTTTTCCTCAAATTCTAATGTGACTCTACTGTCGAGTTTTAAATCACGATTTTTTAACCTATTTTTAAATCTTCAAAAAAATCTAAAAAAAAAAAAACTGAAGACTCAGAACATGGAAAACTACACGAGAAAAATGGCTTAATTTCCTGATTAAATATAACTTCCCAGAAAAATTGAAAAAGTTAGAAAATTGAGAGAAAATTGTTTTGCCAAAACACATTTTTTTTGCCTTTGATAAAATCATTTAAAAATCAAAGTAAAAATATTGGAGACTATCTTAAGGACCGACAAAAATGAGGATATTTAAAGGTCCAATTTGAAGTAGAATTGAAGGATAAGTCAATTGGAAGAGAAATTGGAAAATTGAGGTCAAAATCAAATAAATTGAAAATTTCAATTTCTGGAAAAAAGAGAGAAGATCAAATTGGAAAGGAATTTGGCAATAAAAATTGGGTAAAATGGGCTCAAATCCAATTCAATATGAGGCAAAGGTTATGGAAAAAGAAAAATCCGAAAAATTGGCCCAATTCAAGTAAAAATGAGGTTTTAGGGGCTAAAATGCAATTTTAAAAAATCTGAAAAAAATAGAATTTGAGCTCGAAAAATTGCAAAACTTTTCAAAATTAAGTTTTAGGATGGAAAGAAGGAAAGGAGAGGGAAAAAACCCAAAATTGGGGCTAAAATGCAAATAGGCTAAATTCGAAGAGAAAACCGTAATTTTATAAGAAAATCCGAAAAAAATGGAAAACGAGCTCGAAAAATTACAAAATTTTTCAGAACTGAGTTTAATATTGGATAGGATGAATTGGATAAGAAAGACTCAAAATTAGGGCCCAAATGTAAATCGGTCAAGTCTGGGGGCCAAAATACAATTTTACCGAAATTCGAGGAGGGACCAAGTAGCAAAATAAAAAAGATGGAAATCTTGAATATTCTAGGCCATTTTCGGCCAGGAGAGAGAGAGGGAGATGAAGAAAAGATGATCAGTGGCTAAAATGTGGGATAAGATAGATATTTTTCAAAGCACGGATGAGTCACCTTTTAGTGCCTTAGGTGGCATTTTTGGCCAATAAGAGACATTTTAATTGTAAGGATGACAGATCATTGGCTAAGGCCATGTGATGAAGCCAAGCGGATAAAAAAATGACACTAGGAAGATATTTTTGTTGGTGTAAGCCCTGCAAGCCAATCTAGTTGGGCTTGTAAAACACTATTTATATATTCATGTATTGCACATTATAGTTTATTAATTATAATTGGGTATTTCTTTATCCATAAGTTTTGTTATAATTGTTACAAATCACTTGTGAAGATAAAGCCCATGAAACACAATGGCATTGCAAAGGAATTCTAAGGAGTTACAATTATGAGGATCCTTATGCATCAATGTTGTGTTTCTAAAACTGTTTATGGTTATTGTGTTGTCAAGACAGGGCATTGACAATGCTCAAAGACTCGCATATGTTAAGCCTTCATGCACTTGATGCACGCAATCGGTCTCATAGGTTGAAAGTATAGAGATACTTGGGGATAACATATGGGTGCTTGTTAGTTGAACAAGTTCACTGAACATGACCCTATATGAGAGTTCCATTTGGTATTTCACTCAAGTGTCTATGGAAAATACTCTCATGTGTCAATAGTGTAAGTAATCCTTTGACTTGTGACACCAGGTCATCTTGTATGTGAACTGTCATACTTATATTTCATCACGAACGGGTCCCAATCACGAGGATGCTTATAGTAGGGTGTTATTGGGTATGACATGAAGCATACGAAGATGAATGAGTGGTCTAGAGAGGATTCATCACCCCAAGTGATATGAGGGGACATATCTCACATATATCTGGCTTATATTAACTTATGAAAGTCCTTGGCCAAGGCAATACTTAAGGAGTTAATATTAAAGCTACAGATCTAATATGGAATAGGATTAAGAGTAGACATTGAACCATGCTCTTTCCTATCTCGGGATATTTGATGAAGGGATCGAATTACACAGACATATTGTATACGAAAGGCTTGTTGAAGCTTGATGACTCTCTTGGCATTTGGGTGGTCATGATGCATTGCTAGATGTTGCTCATGATCTATAAATATAAATAGGAAATTCTTAATTGAATTAATTATATTTATTGCCAACATGTTAAGGGCCTAATGGGTCACACACAAAAGGTGATTATTGAAATTAAAATGAGATTGGGCCAGATTAAATATTCATTAAGTGTTGTGGGCTTAGTGTGAATATTTAATAATATGTATAAGGGCTTTAGTGCAATTAGTCCAATAGTTGGCATGCACTAAACCTAGTTATATATATATATATATGCCTCTTATGTTGTTGCCGCCTCCAATGCAAGGAAAACCCTGGAAATCGACGCCTCCCACTCTCCCTAAGTGAGGTTCGACTGAATAGCAAAAGTAAGAGGAGAATTTGATTCTTCTTGTTACTTTTGGCTAACCAAGGTAGATGAGGAAGGTTTCTCACAACCTAGACTACTAGCATCATCTTGGCAAAACATAATCTCAACCTTGTGAACGGTTTTGAGTCATCTGTGTGGATTACTGTTAGAGGCCGGGCAATTGGACGGCTTTGATTTGCGACAAGCGAGCTTTGTTACAAGAACATGAACATCGAGAATCTGTCTTGAGGTTTCGGCAATCTCCATTACAGAGGTATGAGATTTTGATTGTTATTTGTTCTTGACAGGATTATCATTTTGAATTCATAGGCAGATCCATGGAGGGATTCGATTTCTCTTTGTTTTGTTTTATTTCGCTGCGTTGTATGTTTAACTTGTTGATTAAATTATACATTATCTCTATTTGAGCATGAGCCAAATCCCAACAATTTTGGCTAAGCAACATGATCATGCCAAGTGGCTAAAAAAGATGTAGAGAGAGGGGACAAGAATATATGACATGACATTTAGGGCCAACAGGAATGATGAATGATCCCCAATTTTAGGAGAGATAACCATGTGGAAAGGGGGATTATGGGGAGCATGAAGAAAGCATGACTAAAGGAAGCATGAGGAGAGCATGAACTCCCCATGCAAATTTTCGGCCAAGGCATAATAGTAGAGGCAATAGGCCTTCATTTTTTCATACACTCCTACAATTTTTAGAGAGGGGCAGTAGCTAAAATCATCTGAGGAGAAAAGGAAAGAAAGAGGAAAAAAGAAATAAGGAGGAGGAGTTTGAGAGCTTTTTGGAGGAGCTTTACTAGGTAGTATCCTCTTCTCTTCTCTACCTGTTCTTTATTCTTTTTCATTTTCATATTCTTTTCCTCTTCTTTTCTTGTTGTTTTTCATTCCACTTTCTTAAAAAACAAAGGTTTCAAAATGGTTTTCTTAAAGGTTTTTCTCTTCATTTTCGCTTTTTCAAAGAGACAAAACTTTACAACATTTTCTCCTCTATTTTTCCTACTTAGCCAACCTATGGGCCTTCATTGTGCTTATATTTTGCTTATGTTTCTTGCTTGCCATTGTGATGTGGGTTGTTCTATTGTGTTAGGATAGATGTTCTTCCTTTATTTTCTTTTAAAAACATGATAAAAAAAGGTTTTTGAGCTTGATGATCTTGGTTTTACCAAGTGATAGCTATAGCTGGATCTAGCATCCAAGGGGCTAGCCTTGAGCCAACCTTGTTTTCTCTTGTTTGTTTACATCTTCTTGCTTGTATATTTTCATTTTGATATATATATATATATATATATATATATATATATATATATATATATATCTTGTTGGTTGTGTGCTTTATGTTGCTTATTTCCTTTAAATAAAATGATTTTTGAGCTCGATGACCTTGATTTTTACTAAGAGATTGATTAAGCCGGATTTATGTCTAAGGAGCCAACCTTGAGCTAATCATTTTGCTTGCTGTAAAATCATGCTTTCAGCTCATTCCCAGCATGTTTTTGGTTAGGATCAACCAATGATCCATAGCCAAAACCTATTTTTCAAACTAGTTGGAAAAAACAATGTTTTGCAAGTTGGATATGCTGATTTTGGGCAATATTTTCACTATGCATTTTTTGTCAAAATAAAAAACTGTTTATACCTCATTTAGTTTATTATTTGCTAAACCTAAACTGATTTTTCTAGTTTTTTTTTTTTTTTTAATTTTTCATAAAGGCCTAAAAATAGCTTTGTAAAACCAGTTTTTTGAAGTCAAAACAAGCTTTTAAAGCTAGCTAAGGTCTCATTTTTTTCCACCAAAAGGGAGAGGCTAGTCGAAACATGTGGGTTACTGTTTTGGGGATGTTTTCATAGCATTTTAAAGTTTTAAAATTGGTTTTAAGAAAATCGGACTATGGGAAGGTAAAACGAGCTTCAAAATTGAACAAAAACTAGGATTCTTGCACTAAGGCCATTTAGCCATCTTGATTTTTTTCAAAAATTGCATCATTTTAAACTTTTTTGGCTTTCAAAATATGGCATTCAAGGCTCATTTAAAGATACTCGAATGTCAAACAATGGCATTTGAATGCCTCCTTAATCCGAGCCAAAATCTGTGCTCGAAGTCTTTCGATTTTGAAATCCAACTTAAGTTTCTTTAAAAGGTAGTCGAACATCTTTTTAGGTGTTGGGATATCCTCTCTTCACGAGAGAAAAACATTCAATTTTCATGCATTTCATATTTAAAAATGTTTTCTATAAAAACGTGCCTTTCGATTTCATAAACATTTGGCGAGAATCCTTTCTTAATTTCTGTCGGGTTGCCGGAGAGGTTAAGAAATTATTCAATGCATATGTTTATGAAATCATAAGGTATGGGTTTCGTTTTACTCGGAATTATATAAATGTCATATGGAATAGTTATTTTCCAAGCTTTGCCGAGTTTGCTGCGGAGTGCGATAATATTTCCCGACATATGACGTTGATGTAATTTCACAAAGAAAATGCATGAAAAATAATTTTAAAATAATGATGTGTGCATATTCTATGTTCATGCATATTCCATGATGAAATCATTCTATGATTGATGTTTACATTGCTATCTTAATGATAATATTCCATGTTCATGCATATTCCATGATGATGTCATTTTATAATTTATGTCCATGTTACAATCTTGATCATGTTATTTTGATTAATATACATATTCTATGATGATGTCATTTAATGCATTTTGCCATGAATTAAGTTATATGCTATGTCATAGTGAATTTTTCCATGCATTAAACTATATGCCATGTCATAATAAAGTACATGCCATGTCATGATTTATTTCCCATGTCATAAAATGCTTACCATGCTATGATAATTATGCATGTTTTATATTTATGTCTTAGTAATAATTTGCATATTCATGACCATTCAAATATTTGAAAATTGATATCTTTTTAATAAATAAGGCAATATCCCAGAGTTAATATAATTCATGAATTCTCCATCGGATTGCCTCTTCATATTGTTATTAACGAAGGAATACCCTTCTAAAAGAGAGGATGATACGGAGATTTTCAAAACAATAAAAATTCTATGTTTTGCCGGTTTGCTGGGGATTATAGAAAATTTTTGTAATAATAAATTCTGAATCGTCCTCGGATTAATATGACCATTTTTTAGGGAATTATTTCTAAATACCAAACCTAAAACTGACTTTCACCAAGACTCGAGATAACACATTATTAATAAGGTACCATTTCATATGGACGTTGTGGGGGTGATAATCCTTCCCCGTGACGTAACCGACTCCCAAACACGCTTTTGTTTTCTCTCTGGTTCAAAGCGCTGACTTCAAAATTGATTTAAAAAAATGTTTTAATTAATTTTAAAATATTTTACAAAAAAACCTGTTTTAATAGGTGACCGATCACACCTAGCCAAAAAAGATCGATGGCGACTCCCTTTTTTTTTTCCTTTTTCCAGGGTCGTTTTCAAACCCTCCTATTTTAATTCCGAGGAAAGCCATTAATTTTTCCTCCTAACTTTTAACGTCACTTAACGAAAGAGGGGTCCACGCATGGGACACTTATAATTTCGTTATGACAGATATGTCTAGCTAAAGAGGCGGAGCTTTCATGCTTGCACTAGCGGTATGTATTTCTTTGCAACTCATTGAGCTATTGGGAGGTATGCCTAAGGGTTTCTTGTGGGTTTGCTTCCTAGCGTTCAAGACCTGTATTTGGGTGAGAATGAGCTTATTGTATTATTCTATTGGGGTGTAACATAGAATGGCTAGGGGTGAGGTTTTGTGGCGGAGCATTAGTTGCATAAGGCATGTGAAGGATGGAAGTGGGCCTTGTGGTGTCTCGATGGTCGATAGGCCCTAGGTTAAGGGTAGAGTGGCTAATGTATGAGGCTCGTGAGGGTAATGGTTGTTGTGCATATTGGTAGGATAGCGATTGGGACAGTCGAGGGCGTAGTTGTCGTGGTATGGGGGCAGAGGTTATGCCTTGTATTAAACTATATGCAATGTCATGATTTATTTCCCATGTCATAAAATGCTTACCATGCTATGATAATTATGCATGTTTTATATTTATGTCTTAGTGATAATTTGCATATTCATGACCATTCAAATATTTAAAAATTGATATCCTTTTAGTAAATAAGGCAATATCGCCGAGTTAATATAATTCATGAATCCTCCATCGGGATGCCGGGGAGTCTTTATATTATTATTAACGAAGGAATACCCTTCTAAAAAATAGGATGATACGAAGATTTTCAAAACAATAAAAATTCTATGTTTTGCCGGTTTGCTGGGATTATAGAAAATTTTTGCAATAATAAATTCTGAATCGTCCTCGGATTAATATGACCATTTTTTAGGGAATTATTTCTAAATACCAAACCTAAAACTGACTTTCACCAAGACTCGAGATAACACATTATTAATAAGGTACCATTTTATACGGTCGTTGTGGGGGTGCTAATCCTTCCCCTTGATGTAATCAACTCCCGAACCCGCTTTTGTTTTCTCTCTGGTTCAAAGCGCTAACTTCAAAATTGGTTTTAAAAAAATGTTTTAATTAATTTTAAAATGTTTTACAAAAAAACCGGTTTTAATAGGTGACCGATCACACCTAGCCAAAAAAGATCGGTGGCGACTCTTTTTTTTTTCCTTTTCGAGGGTCATTTTCAAACCCTCCTATTTAAATCCTAGGAAACCCATTAATGTTTCCTCCTCCCTTTTAACATCACTTAACGAAAGAGGGGTCCACACACGGGACACTTAAAATTTCGTTATGACAGACATGTCTAGCTAAAGAGGCGGAGCTTTCATGCTTGCACTAGTGGTATGTATTTCTTTGCAACTCATTGAGCTATTGGGAGGTTTGCCTAAGGGTTTCTTGTTGGTTTGCTTCCTGGGCGTTCAAGACATGTATTTGGGTGAGAATGAGCTTATTGTATTGTTCCATTGGGTTGTAACGTAGAATGGTCGAGGTGAGATTTTGTGGGGGAGCATTAGCTGCATAAGGCATGTGAAGGATGGAAGTGGGCCTTGTGGTGTCTCGATGGTCGATAGGCCCTAAGTTAAGGGTAGAGTGGCTAATATATGAAGCCCGTTAGGGTAATGCTTGTTGTGCATATTGGTAGGATAGCGATTGGGATAGTCGAGGGCGTAGTTGTCGTGGTATGGGGGCAGAGGTTATGCCTTGTATTAAACTATATGCCATGTCATAATAAAGTATATGCCATGTCATGATTTATTTCCCATGTCATAAAATGCTTACCATTCTATGATAATTATGTATGTTTTATATTTATGTCTTAGTGATAATTTGCATATTCATGACCATTCAAATATTTGAAAATTGATATCTTTTTAGTAAATAAGGCAATATCCTCGAGTTAATGTAATTCATGAGTCGTTCATCGGGTTGCCGGGGAGTCTTCATATTATTATTAATGAAGGAATACCCTTCTAAAAAAGAGGATGATACGGAGATTTTCAAAAAACAATAAAATTCTATGTTTTGCCAGTTTGCTGGGGATTATAGAAAATTTTTGCAATAATAAATTCTGAATCTTCCTCGGATTAATATTACCATTTTTTAGGGAATTATTTCTAAATACCAAACCTAAAACTGACTTTCACCAAGACTCGAGATAACACATTATTAATAAGGTACCATTTTATACAGACGTTGTGGGGGTGCTAATCCTTTCCCGTGACATAATCAACTCCCGAACCCACTTTTATTTTCTCTCTGGTTCAAAGCGCGGACTTCAAAATTGGTTTAAAATTTTTTTTAATTAATTTTAAAATATTTTACAAAAATATCGTTTTTAATAGGTGACCGATCACACCTAGCCAAAAAAGATCGGTGGCGACTCCCTTTTTTTTTTCCTTTTCCAGGGTTGTTTTCAAACCCTCGTATTTTAATTCTGAGGAAACCCATTAATTTTTCCTCCTCACTTTTAACGTCACTTAACGAAAGAGGGGTCTACGCATGGGAAAGTTAAAATTTTGTTATGACAGACATGTCTAGCTAAAGAGGTGGAGCTTTCATGCTTGCAATGGCGATATGCATTTCTTTGCAACTCGTTGAGCTATTGGGAGGTTTGCCTAAGGGTTTCTTGTTGGTTTGCTTCCTGGGCATTCAAGACCTGTATTTGGATGAGAATGAGCTTATTGTATTGTTCCATGGGGGTGTAACGTAGCATGCCCAGGGGTGAGGTTTTGTAGGGAAGCATTAGCTGCATAAGGCATGTGAAGGATGGAAGTGGGCCTTGTGGTGTCTCGATGGTCGGTAGGCCCTAGGTTAACGGTAGAGTGGCTAATGTATGAGGCTCGTGAGGGTAATGGTTGTTGTGCATATTGGTAGGATAGCGATTGGGACATTCGAGGGCGTAGTTGCTGTGGTATGGGGGCAGAGGTTTTGCCATGTATTAAACTATATGCTGTGTCATAATTAAGTATATGCCATGTCATGATTTATTTCCCATGTCATAAAATGCTTACCATGCTATGATAATTATGCATGTTTTATATTTATGTCTTAGTGATAATTTGCATATTCATGACCATTCAAATATTTCAAAATTGATATCTTTTTAATAAATAAGGCAATGTCCCCGAGTTAATATAATTCATGAATCCTCCATCAGGTTGCCGGGGAGTCTTCATATTATTATTAACGAGGGAATACCCTTCTAAAAAAGAGGAAGATACGGAGATTTTGAAAACAATAAAAATTCTATGTTTTGCCGGTTTGCTAGGAATATAGAAAATTTTTGCAATAATAAATTCTGAATCGTTCTCGGATTAATATGACCATTTTTTAGGGAATTATTTTTAAATACCAAACCTAAAACTGACTTTCACCAAGACTTGAAATAACACATTATTAATAAGGTATAGTTTTATACGGACGTTGTGGGGGTGCTAATCCTTCCCTGTAACGTATCTGACTCCCGAGCCCGCTTTTGTTTTCTCTCTGGTTCAAAGCGCTGACTTCAAAATTGGTTGTAAAATTTTTTTTAATTAATTTTAAAATGTTTTACAAAAAAACCGATTTTAATAGGTGACCGATCACACCTAGCCAAAAAAGATAGGTGGCGACTCCCTTTTTTTCCTTTTCTAGGGTCATTTTCAAACCCTCCTATTTTAATTCCGAGGAAACAAATTAATTTTTCCTCCTCCCTTGTAAAGTCATTTAACGAAAGAGGGGTCCACGCATGGGACACTTAAAATTTTGTTATAACAGACATGTCTACCTAAAAAGTGGAGCTTTCATGCTTGCACTAGCGGTATGTATTTCTTTGCAACTAGTTGAGCTATTGGGAGGTTTGCCTAAGGGTTTCTTGTTGGTTTTCTTCCTAGGCGTTCAAGACATGTATTTGGGTGAGAATGGGCTTATTGTATTGTTCCATTGGGGTGTACCGTAGCATGCCTAGAGGTGAGGTTTTGTGGGGGATCATTAGCTGCATAAGGCATGTGAAGAATGGAAGTGGGCCTTGTGGTGTCTCGATGGTCGGTAGGCCATAGGTTAAGGGTAGAGTGGCTAATGTATGAGGCTCGTGAGGGTAATGGTTGTTGTGCATATTGGTAGGATAGCGATTGGGACAGTTGAGGGCGTAGTTGTCGTGGTATGGGGCAGAGGTTATGGTGGTATTGTTGGGTAAGCTGGTATGAACAAGTGGTGATGGAGTGGAGTACATAGAGAGGGGATATCCCATAAGGCTTTGGTAATAGTTAGGTGGATATTGAAACTATGAGCCGAAAGGCATTGGTGCTTGAATGCAAGGGTTTGCATGCTCAAGATGTTGAGCTGCATGGTAGTGCATGGGTTGTTGGAAGAAGTTTTGGGGTGTAAGTAAGCTGGTTCCAGTAGTTATATTGAGGGGATGTGATGGCATAGTCCTAGAGGAGGTTTTAATGGCACCAGGGATAGAAGAAGTTATCGTTGTCTTGTTTTTGGGAGTGGGGTGGAGACATGACTTATCGTTTCTCATAGACTGCGTCAAATTGTTGATGTCCTCTAAATGGTGGAGCAGAGTGAGCCTCTAAGGATTATCTGGCAAAGGGATGATGGTTATCTAGAAAGACGGAAGATGTCAGAGGGGCATTAGAGTTTGGTCTTCGAGGTGTGCTCTGATACTTAAGTTAGCTTGGGATTAGAGGATTTTTAGAGAAAAAAGCAAGAATAATCAAAGGGTTCGGTGTTTATTTTTCTCTTACCTCAAGCAAACTTTTACTTCATTTATTTATACTTTGGTTGCTAGACAGATGTAGACCAGGTGTTTATTCTACTTGGAGGTGCTGGGCAGCTATAGGCATGCCAAATGTTCTGCATGTAGAAGTCCAGCGTGACGAGATCCAGGTGAATATAACAAAATGTTCACTTGATCAAACTAAATTATATCTGAACTTAATTTTATCTTCAGCTCTTAAAGGCAATCTAGTTTGCAATTACAAGAGATGCTACTTATCACAACCTAAAAAATAACAAGTCTCATCGCGAGACTTTATACTCATTAAGCGTGACATTGGAAAACAAAGGAAAAGTCGACTTAATTTCTCTTTAAATAAAATGAGGGTTGAAAACAACCTCGAAAAAGACATAGAGTCGCCACCAATCTTTTTTAGGTAGGTGCGATCGGCCATCTATTAAAACCGATTTTGTAAAACATTTTAAAATTAATTAGAAGATTTTTAAAACTAATTTCAAGTCTGCGTTTTTAAACCAGAGAAATCAAAGAAAGCGGGTTCGGGACTCGGTTACGTGCAGGGAAGGATTAGCACCCCCATAACGCCCGTATAAAACGGTACCTTATTAATCGTGTGTTATCTCAAGTCTCGGTAAAAAATCGGTTTTAGATTTGGCATTTAAAAATTATTCCCAATTTAAAGAAAAAATAATTCCATTTTTAATTGAAAATGACTTGGAATTTATTAATTCTAAATTTTCCCATACTCCCCGACAAATGCGACAAAATATAAAATTTTTTATTTGTTTGGAAAATTTTCGAATCATTCTCGTTTTTTGAAAGAAATATATTTCTTTATTAATGATAATTAATGACATCCTCCTATAAACTCGGCAGAGAAATCATGAATTATTTTAACTCGGGAATATCTTTGTTTTATTGAAAAACATTAACTTAATTTGAAAACATTTAAAAAAAAATGAATATGAACATATGTGACATAATAAAAATGACATAGCAAAATCTAAATGATATAATACAACCTAAATGACATGATATAATATATTCTAAATGCAATGATATAACCTATGTAACATAAATATTCTAAATGAAATGATATAATCTAAGTAACATAATATACTCTAAATTAAATGATATAACATAAGTAACATAATATATTTTAAATGACCTAATATAATTTAAATGACATGGCAAATCTAAATGACATGACATATTTTAAATGACATGGCAAACCTAAATTACATGGCATATTCTAAATGACATAATATAATCAAAATGTCATGGAAATATAATTTAAGTGACATGAGATGATATGTAACATAAAATAATATTATCATAAAATATGCATGAAAATAAAAAAAAATGCATGGACATAATAAATCCTAAAAGATATGACAAAATTAAATGACTAAAGAAAAAGCATAGGATAACATATAATATTTACAACCATATAATAAACAATAACACCATAAAATATAAATCAAAATAATAACATTACCATAGAAATATTCATAGCAAAAATCATATATCATATAATATGCATGAACATGGAAAATGCAATGCATGAAAGTGTATTCTTTCCTTTAAATAAGGAAATCCATATACCTAAAAAGATATCCGACTACCTTAGGAAAAGACATCAAATTAAATTTTCTAAAATAAAAAATACTTTGTGATTAGTTTAAAAACAATTTTGAAAATCTTGGATAAAAATAACCATGGTCGAACCCCCTTTTCAAATGGCTCTATTTTCCTAACTTTGAAAACCCGAGCTTGACCACCATTGACCCGAGCTTTATAAAATAATTTTTTAAGATTAAAATGGCTTAGAAAAAAACCTAGGAAAGTAGCTAAGGTTCTAATCAGCCTTCTCTTAATGCCTTAGACAAAAACAGAAAATTAATTTTCCCTCAAATTCAAATCTGACTCTACTGTCCAATTTTAAAACGTGATTTTTAAACCTGTTTTAACAAATTCTAAAAAATCTGAAAATAATATATGAGACTCAGAACATGTCTAGCTCTATGGGAAAAATTGGCTTAATTTTTAGACTAAGGATAACCTACCAGAAAAATCACGAAAGTCAGAACACTGGGTGAAAAACTGTTTTTCCAAGAATCATTTTTAAGCCTTTGATAAAATCATTTAAAATCAAACTAAAAATATTGGAGACTCTTCTAAGGACCTAAAAACAGTAGCTAAATTTTCTAAAAATTTGGACAAGAATTGCCCAAGTAAAAAAAAAAAAAATCACAAAGGTAGAATTTCCAACTTGACAATTTCTTAATTTTCCATAAGCATACTCATGTGAGCTTGACTTTAAGCCATTGATTGGCTTCATTCAAAAATCAAGTGGTATGATATGAGATGCATGAACAAACAAAAAGTTTAATGTATGAAATGCATGTTCTAAGGCCTAAATGACATAGAAAATGCATGGCAATTGAAAATGACCTAATGCCTAGCATGAACTTGCATGCAATAAATGCAACCTAGACCTAAACATGCATGAGATGCATGGCAATATAAATGTAACTTAGACCTAAAAAATGCATGGCAATAAAACAAACACATAACATACTAAATCAAATACACAAATCATGGCATGGAAATGTAAGCATGTCAACTAACAAGATGAAAATACACATACAAAGCAAAATACAAAGGGAGGGCCGAATGGTCATTTAAAATGGTGTAATCCTATCATGGCATTATCACAAACACATGGCATACTAAATCAAAATACACAATATTATGGTATGGAAATGCAAGTCTATCAACTAAACAAGATGAAAATGCACACACAAAGCAAGATATAAAGGGTAGCCCAATGGACCTAGGCCTAAATGGTGAAATGTTAGCATGGCATTAACACAAACACATGACATACTAAATACAAGACTTAAGAGGAAACATGTTAGACTAAACTAACATGATGCAACTGCAAATATGTAGCTAGACATTTTTACAAACACATAGTATAGTAAAAATAAAAACATGAACAACTTAACATGTTGAAAACAAAAAAATTAAAAATGGCAAACAAAGTAAGTAGACATGGAAACAAAATGATAAAATCAACAAAAATAAAGATAAGTAAGTAAAGAAGGTTAAAACAAGCTCCATATCTTGATCATTTTTAAAAATTAAAACATCAAAACATGCTAGAACATCACAACCAACATGGAAAAAGATCAAACATCAACCATTCACAAAAACAAGGCCATTCGGCCAACTCCAAAAAAGTAGTAAAAAAATTGTTTTTTCAAGATTTTTTTTAATAAAACATAAGAGAGGAGCTTCAGGAGGAAGTATGAAAACATTTATTTCACAACCAAAAACAATATAAAATCATAAAAAAAAAAATCAAAGAAAATCAGCAAGTTAAGCAGGGAAAGGAAAGAAAATGCAAGAGCTATGTGCCTTTTGGCTACCTTCAAAAGCTATTTTTCAAGCCTTTCTTCTCTTCTAACTTTCTTTGCTTTTCAAAACTTAACTCTTTTCTCCCAAAATCAGAAATGATCAGCCAAAAGAAGTGAGCCAAAATGAAAATCAGCCTCCCCCTTGTAGTGGCCGAATGGCCTTCTAGAATAGGGTAGAATGATGTAATTTTTTTCTAGCCAATTTTGATCCAAAGGCCCTTAATCAAAGATGCTTTTTATGTGAAATTACCACCCTTAGATTAAGTAACCAGCCCCTAACTAATTCAGCTGTTCAAGAATATGATGTCATTATGGTGGCATCATCTCTCTCCATGCATTGGTCCATGTGTCACAATTACAAAGGCTTGATCAAAAAATAACTACCTTACTATCCACTTAGCCTTTGGATGCAAGAACTCAGCAAAATCACTCTCTATTATGGGCTTGGCCGAATGGCCCTTGATATTTTAGCCCAATATCTATTTTTTAAAATGCAAGAAAGGCCCTCTTCGGTTTCTTTGGTGGCCCCCGAACCTAAGTAAATAGAAAACAGACTCCGAATCCAAATTTTATTTTTTCAATACTTCCTAAATAATAAAAAATTGAATTCTGGAAATTTTCATAATTTGTCGAGCCCATTTGCTATTTTTCCTAGATTTTTCTTCCAAAATTGCCCTTTAGTGCACCCGAACTTTTACCATTTTTCAAACGAGATCCAAATTTGAATTTTTCTTCTCCAATCTCTTCCAAATTATTTATAATTGAGATCTAGAAGTTTTCATAATTTTTCGAACTCATTTGTTATTTTTTGGGGATTTATCCTCTGAAATTTCAACTTAGTGGGCTTAAAATTTTCCATTTTGCAAACGAGCTCCGAATCTGGATTTTTATTCACCAATCTCTTCCAAATAATTTAAGATTGAGATTTGGAAGTTTTCATGATTTTTCGAGCTCATTTGCTATTTTTTCGGGATTTATCTTCTGAAATTTTCAGCTTAGTGGGCCCGAAATTTGCTATTTTGCAAACGAGCTCCGATTTCGGATTTTCTTCACCAATCTCTTTCAAATGAAATAATATTGAGATTTGGAATTTTTGGTAATTTTCTGAGCTCATTTGCTATTTTTCCCGTATTTTTCCAAATTTTCCCTTTTACCTTCGAAGCTCGATTTTACTCAAAACAAGTCCGATTTCCAGATTTTCTTTTTCTATGCCTTTGTTATATATTGAATTGGAGTTGGTCCGAAAACGCCCAATATTTACGATCAAATTTCCCTCGAACTTGATTTTTCCTTTTTCCAACATCGAGAATTTCCTTGTTTTTCCGTTTTTTCTCCAATCGGTTCTTTTCTCGGAATTACTTCAAACTGAACCTCGGGCTATTTCTGCAATTTTCCAAATATCACCAAAATCCACCAAAAACCCTAATTCTCGATTTTCTTCCAAATTGATTTTTCCTTCAGTTTTGCTCCCAAATGGCCTCTCCATTACTCGTAGTCATTGCTTATCTTTCATTTGGAACATCTAATTCAACCAATTTGATCGTTTAAGCATTTTCCCTAAATTTTCTGCACTAGGATTTCCTTTCTACTGAATCTCCGTAACCCATCTTCCGGACTCCATATCTTTCGTTGTAGACCTTGGATTATCAAATTTTTTTCACCATTGTTCAATTGAACTTTGAATCTTGATTTTTAATGTGGGTTAACTTTTTCAATAGTTGACTTTTTGGGGTTGACTTTTTTGAGGTTGACTTTTTCAGCAGTTGACTTTTCATGCTTGACCCTTTAAACTAAGTCTCTGAGTACCATCTGCAGGATGAGAAGAGCTTTTCTGCATTCTAAAACATTATTTTAGGAAGAATGAATACCTGATTTAGTGGTCCGGACAAAATTAGGTGTCTACAGCTGCCCCTCTTTGGCTATTGCTGAGAATCAGGAATCAGGCAAAGAAAAATAAACCCTAATTTTGTCCGGTTAGTGAAATCTCATGTAAAGGAAAAGGAAGGGGTTTTCATTTTTTCCGTTTTTTCTTTTTTCATTTTTTATCATCATTTTTTTTATTATTATTAAAAGATGTAAATTGAAGATTTTGTCCCTAAATTGAGTTCCCTGACTAATCAAGGCTTGACCCGTCTTAAGGAAACAAGTTCATTTTGGAAGAGAATAAAAGACCTCGACGATGGTCTCGAGGTCTTAACCTGCCCTTGTGCTCAACTGTATTTAAAATTCTAGGTATCTCCTCCAGAAGTTTCGGCTATCACCACTAAAGACTTGCTCAAAAAATCGTAAAACTCTGGATATATCCACTAGAGGCTTTGGATATCACCACCAAAGACTTGTTCACATTTAAAACAGTAAAACCCTAGAAATCTCCACCAGAGGCTTTGGCTATCACTACCAAAGACTTGTTTACTTTTAAAATTGTAAAACCCTGGATATCTCCACCAGAAACTTTGGATATCACCACCAAAGACTTGTTCACATTTAAAATTGTAAAATTCTAGAAACTTGTGCCGGAGGTATTATCCATGATTTAAACATAAAAATTATGCCCGGAGGTATTAGCCATGATCTAAACATAAAAATTGTGCCCGGAGGTCTTAAGAATGGTGCCCAGAGGTCTTATCCATGATTTAAACATAAAAATTATGCCTGGAGGTCTTAAGAATGGTGCCCGGGGGTCTTATCCCTTATTCAAACAGAAAATACCTCGACGATGGTCTCGGGGATCGACTCATTTGAAAAACAAAACGAGTTCGATTTAAAAACAAAGGAAAAATACCTTGACGATGGTCTCGGGGCTCGACTCATTTGAGAAGCAGAACGAGTTCGATTTGGAAACAAAGGGAAAATACCTCGACGATGGTTTAGGGGCTCGACTCATTTGAGAAACAAAATGAATTCAATTTGAAAACAAAGGGAAAAAACCTCGACGATGGTCTCGGGGCTCGACTCATTTGAGAAACAAAATGAGTTCAATTTGAAAACAAAGGGAAAATACCTCGACGATGGTCTCGGGGCTCGACTCATTTGAGAAACAGAACAAGTTAGATTTAAAACAAAAGAGAAGTACCTCGACGATGGTCTCGGGGCTTGACTTATTTGAGAAGAAAAACGAGTTCGATTTAAAACAAAAAGAAAGCCTTAAGAATGATCCTGGGTTTGATTTATTTAGAAAATAAATTTAATTTAGAAAAACAAAAAGAATGTACCTCGATTGTGGTCTCGGGGCTCAACTCAATTGAGAAGCAGAACAAGTTCGATTTACAAGAAAATACCTCGACGATGGTCTCGGGGCTCAACTCATTTGAGAAACAGAACGAGTTCGATTTGGGGAAGCCAAAATTTTCCTGATTCCTGCAATGTTAGCTAAATGCTATGATGAGAATGACATGCTTTGCAAATGCTTTTATGTTTTCTAAGGATGAATGTAATCAAATGATTGTGTCATGATTTCTTTGAGATTCACAAATTATCTGACTTCATGATAGAGTCTTTAATTTTTCACTGATGCCCCACTTGAGGAACCTTCAATCGAAACAAATTGTCAAACAGTCCCAGTTTATGACCTTACTGAAATCCACAAACTTTCTGACTTCATGACAGAGTCTCCAACATATTCATTGTTTATCTTTACTAGCGAATTTTCCATCAAGATTAGTGGTTTCCAAACTTCTTCTAGGATTTAAACCTACTCCTTAGTAATACTCTAAAATCTTTTTATTTAAAGATTTTTATGTTTATTAATCATCATTCAATTTAATAACAATCAAAAATGCATTTCAAAAATGTATGAAAGAAAGTATGAAACAAGCAAATGTCATAAAAGGGATAACAAGAATTTATTGCAACAAATGTTTTAAAATGATAAAAGTGAATATCAAATATATAAGTAACAAATGTAGAGTTGTAGGTTGTAGATGCCCCAGATGCGGAATATCTTGGACCTCTCCTTCTTCAATTCATCTGAAATTTCTCTCGAATGAACAATTTACTTGGGTAATCTCTCGGCTTACGTAGTTACATCAGACTGAGTTTTTCCTCTTTCCTCTCATTTTCAGATACTTTCTCCCCCTTTACACGGAGCATTGATTCAAACCTTAATCAGTACTTAAGCCGCCCTTTGCGGGTTTTCAACTCAAGTGTCCCCCATATGGTATTAAGTCGCCCTTTACGGGTTTTCGGCTTAAACCTCTCCTTTTACATTCTTTTTTCATTTTTTCTTTTTTCTTGTGTTCTACCACACACCTGAGAATTCTAAATGCTTCCAAGGTAAAAATGTCAATTCAAAAGATGGGATGAATTCTGAGAAAAACCCTTCAAATCAAATATCCATGTTTGATCAAAATGGACTTTTAAAAGCAAGTAATGTAGGCCAAGGTTCAGGTTTAGAAAGAAAGGGTAAATAGGCCCAAAATATGTTTAAGGGTGATTGGATCAAGGATCATTTCCTGAGGAGAATTCGTTCTTGAAACATTCGTCCCTTTTTTTTTCTTTTCCTTTTTCCTCTTTTTTTCTTTTTCCTTTCATTCTTGGCTTTCATTTTCCATTCTTTGGTTTCACACTTTTTTATGGCTTTTTTTGCTATAATTTTTGGAGGTTATTTTTCCTCGCATTTGTCTTCTAGTGTAGAAGTTGATCCTTGATCAAGGTTTAGAGAAAGAAATAATTCCTAAGGCTCAAAGTGGTGAATAAAGATAACTTCTTCTTAGTGAAAAGAATATGAAAGATGGGCATTCATCATATCAAGCATGAGTATTCTCATTGAAAAGCAAAATAGATATAGAGAATTTTCACTTTTACATTTGGAATCATTCGAATTTCCATGTGCACAATATCACACTTTTTTTTTTTTCAAGCATAGTACTTCTTCAATTCATCAGCATGTACGAGATTTCTCAAGTCATCCCCGTCCATCCGAGTCAGAATCAATGCTCCTCCAGAAAAATCTCTTTTCACCACATAGGTTCCTTACCAATTTGGAGCCATTTTCCTCGCGGATCCTTCACTATAGGGAGAATTTTTCTTAGTACCAACTCCCCTTCTCGGAACTGTCTAGATGAACCTTCTTATTATGGGCTCGAATCATCCTTCTCTGATACAACTGCCATGACAAATTGCCTTCAATCTTTTCTCCTTGATGAGATTCAACTGTTCATAGTGAGCTCTAACCCACTCTGCCTCTTCTATTCCAACCTCCATCAAAACACGAAGTGAAGGAATTTCAACCTCAATAGTCAACACTTCTTCCATCCCGTATACCAGGGAAAATGGCGTAGCACCCATAGATGTGCAAACCAAAGTATGGTATGCATGAGAGCAAAAGGCAAAATCTCAGGCCAATCCTAGTACACATCAGTCATCTTCTTCACAATCTTCTTAATATTCTTATTGGCTGCTTCTACTGCCCCATTCATCTTCGGATGATAAGGTGCCGAATTATGATGTGTGATCTTGAACTGAGTACACATTTCTTTCATCATCTTATTGTTCAAATTGAGAGCATTATTTGAAATAATTCTCTCTGGCAATCCATATCAGTATATGATTTCTTTTTTAACGAATCTGCACACCACTGACTTTGTTACATTCGCATAAAAAATAGCTTCCACCCACTTTGTGAAGTAGTCTATGGCCACCAGGATAAAATGGTGTCCATTTGAAGCTTTCGGGGTAATAGGCCCGATCATATCCATTCCCCATGTCGAAAATGTCCGTGGTACAGTAATAACATGCAACGGCAATGGTGACACATGGATCTTATCTGCATATATCTAACATTTATGGCACTTTCGAGAATAACTAATGCAATCCCCTTCCATCGTCAACCAATAATACCCTACTCTCATAATCTGCTTAGCAAGCATGTGACTATTAGCATTAGGGCCACATATCCCTTCATGAACTTCTTCAATAATTCTCCGAGCTTCGGCAGACCCGACACACCTCAATAGGACTTGATCTTTCCCTTTCTTGTAGAGAATCTCACCATCTAGGAAAAAACCCATTGCCAATATTCTCAAAGTCCTCTTGTCATTTTCTGTTGCTTGTTCAAGGTATTGTTGACTCTTGATGTATTGCAAGATGTCGTTATACCAATGGAGGCCATCTGTTTCTTCTTCGATACTCAGCCAGTGGCAGAAGACTTGTATATGCTCGTCTTGATCGGCACAATTTCGGCCCCTTCATTTACTTTAAACATTGATGACAAAGTGGCTAGAGCATCCGCCATTCTGTTTTCTTCTCGGAAGAAGTAATTGAAACTTACTTCTTTAAACTCCTCCAACAAACTCTGTATGAGCTCTCGATATTGGATTAGCTTTGCATCTCGGGTTTCCCATTCTCCCCATAGTTGGTATATCACCAGAGCTGAATCTCTGAAAACTTTGAGTGTTTTGATCTTTCTGTCTACTGTAGCACGAAGGCCTATAGTACATGCTTCATACTCAACGGTATTGTTCGTACAATCAAAATCCAGTCTAGCAGTGAAAGGATAATAATTTTCTTCTGAGGATATGAGCACTGCGCCTATCCCATGCCCTATGGAATTAGATGCACCATCAAAATACATTTTCCATATTTTCTTCTTTTTAAGGGGAATCTCATCTTCTTGCAAGACGCACATCAAATCTTCATCGGGGAAATCAAAGTTCAACGGCTCATAATCTTCCACCACCCGACTTGCTAAGAATTCAGCTATTACTCTACCCTTTATAGCTTTCTGACTCACATATACAATGTCGTACTCTGACAACAAAACTTGCCATCTTGCCGTTCTTCCTGACAAAGAGGGTGTTTCCAACATATACTTGATAGGATCTAGTTTGGCAATTAACTACGTCGTATGGTACAACATGTATTGTCTGAGCCTTCGAGCAGTCCAAGCTAAGGCACAACACAACTTTTCTACCTATAAATACTTCAGTTCATAATCTGTGAACTTCTTGCTGAGGTAATAAATCACTTGTTCTTTCTTCCCGGTCTCATCGTGTTGCCCCAAGACATGACCCATAGATCTCTCAAATACTGACAAATACAGTATCATTGGTTTCTCCGGAACAAGCTGAATACTAGTGGGTTGGATAGATAGTGCTTAACCTTTTCAAAAGTAATCTGACACCCTTCATCCCATTCTCCCGGATCACGCTTCCAAAGTAACTTAAATATTGGATCAGACTTGTCGATTAACTGAGAAATAAATCGAGCAATGTAATTCAATCTTCCTAGAAAGCCCCTTACTTCCTTTTGAGTACGAGGTGGTGGCAAGTTCTGGATGGCCTTTACTTTATCTAGATGAATCTCAATTCCTTTTTTGCTGACGACAAGACCTAACAACTTCCCTGAAGTGACTCCAAAAGTGCATTTTGTCGGGTTTAGCTTGAGTCAAAACTTTCTTAGTCTTTCAAAGAGCTTCTTAAGATTTGAAATATTCTCCTCTTCTCCTTGTGACTTTGCAATCATATCATCAACATAAACTTCAATCCCCTTATGCATCATATCACGAAACAAAGTCACCATGGTTCTCTGATATGTTGCCCTAGCATTCTTCAATCCAAATGGCATTACCTTATAGCAGAATGTTCCCACATCGTCACAAATATGGTTTTCTCCATATCTTCCGGTGCCATCTTAATCTTATTGTACCCAGAGAATCCGTCCATGAAAGAAAACAAAGAACTCTTTGTCGTATTCTCCACCAGAGTATCAACGTGAGGCAAAGGAAAGTTATCTTTAGGACTGGCCTTGTTCAGATCCCGATAATCGACACACATTCGTACTTTGCCATCCTTCTTTGGTACTGGGACAATATTTGCTACCCAATCCGGATATTTTGCCACTTCTAAGAACCCGACATCAAACTGCTTCTCACTTCTTCTTTTATCTTTAACAGCATGTCTGACCTCATTCTTCTCAATTTTTGCTGAATCGGCTTGCATTCTGGCCTTAAAGGGAGCTTGTGAACCACAATTTATGGATCCAACCCTGCATGTCTTGGTATGACCATGCAAATACATCTACATATTCCCGAAGCAAAGCTATTAGTTCACCTTTTCTTGATGGTGACAATGCGATCCCAATTTTAACCTCCTTTATTTCTTCCCCACTTCCCAGATTTATTATTTCCTATGGCTCCTTATGAGATAGTACTTGCTTCTCCTCTTGTTCTATTTTTCTTAATAAATTCGAAGGCAGACCATAATCCTCAACATCTTCGTTGGCATCGAAATCACCTATGCAAATGGGTCTTTCAGAATCAATTTCAGAATTATTGTCAGGATGGTCCTCATATTTCGCATCCGTACACCTGTAAATAGGTGAGGAAGAAACAATATAGGAAAGTATATAGGCAATGAAAGAAAAATAAAAAGTGAAAATGAAAGAATATGGATACATCAATATAAAGAAAATGCATCGTGCTTGTTATTTATTGAATGAAGATTTTTAAACAAAAACCCGTACAAAAAAATTCTTACTATCCTTGGGCAAAGATAATTAAGATTGTTTTAAAGTATTACTTTGGAGTAGACCTAAAAACTATTGGACACTCGGTCGCACTCCAGTTCGTCAATTTGTAACCTGGTGGACATGGTTGCACCATCCAACTTGCATTTCTTTTTTCAATTCCTTCTTCACCAGCCATACAGATCATCATATCTTGCATCTGCTCGTCCCTACTCATATGGAACTTCTCAAAAAGCCTGTTCAATCATTATCAGCACGTTGTCGGAATCCTTTTCTCCAAACAAAAAGCCGGCCGAACTGAAGCTGTGAAGGATTGGTGGAAAAGTCATAGGTTCCCACTCTATGTCCATACTCGAGAGACTGACCATCCTCTTTTGTCGGTTTTTCTCAATTTGTCTCCTCTTTTCATGAGCATTCGAGAGATATCCAAGACCAACCGGTCTTTCTTTCCAGTCACCTCAATTGCCTTGGCCATACCCTAAAGATACTTTCCCAGTCCTTTTCCTGTCCTGTAGCCCTTTTCGATCATGGTTCTCACTCCCAGCCTAGTATTTTGGATAGCTTTGGCTTTGGAATTTTACATCCTTCAACGACGAATATAGCATTAACAAATTCCAAAGATCTGAATGAGCATCCCACAACATCTTCATTTGGTTCTACGTAAGGAGAGTTAGTAGATGCAGAGGCTATGGTGTCCTCTTCTCCCGATACAATGACCAAACGTCCCTCCATTACAAACTTTAACTTCTGGTGGAGAGATGAGGGTACCACCCCAGCAGAATATATCCAAGGCCTTCCTAATAAGCAGTTATAGGATGGGATGATGTCCATAACCTGGAAATCCACCTTATAAGTACAAGGACCTATCTCCAACGGAACCTCAATAGTTCCCATTACCTCCCATCGAGTTCCATCAAAAGCCCTGACCACAGTGCAGCTAGGTAGCATGTAGGATATATCAACTGGCAACTTAGATAGGGTTGCCAAGGGCACACATTTAATGAGGAACCGTTGTCCAAGAGTACCCACGGTAGTATATGCCCCTTGCAAGTGGTCGTTATGTGAAGGGATTTTGTAGATCCAATACCATTGGGTGGTATTTCATCATAACTGAAAAAGATATGATCATCTACTGCAATATTCCCCACCAGCCTATCCAATTTCTCCACCAATATATTATTGGCCATATATGCGTGATTCAGAACCCTTAACAAGGCATTTCTGTGCGGCTCCGAGTTCAGCAGCAGTGAGAGGATTGAAATCTTTGCTGGTTGACGCTACAATTGCTCCACCACACTATATTCAATATGCTTTATAAATTTTAGAAATTCACAAGCTTTCTTTTCACTTATCGGCTCTTTCACTGGGATTGAGTTCTTCTCCACTCTTCTCAACTGATCCATCTCAATATGGACCATCTCAGCTATTTTCTTTCCTTTATCAACTTCTCCTTTCTTTCTCAATAGACCTTGCTCAATAGTCTCGAGGGCATAACATCTCCCGCTACATGTTAAATGCCCTACACCCGTTATGTTGGTTGTTACCTGCTGACTAGAAGAGCCTGGCGTAACCACACTGCAGTCATACTTCCATGGGGCAGCCTTGTTCTATTTGTATGAGAAAGAAGATGAGAGCTCTATGATCAATTTGGTATGACTTCTTCAACAACCGAGGTAACCTTCTCCTCTGGCTTATCATAGTAAATGATAAGAGGTCTACCTACCCCGTATCCGGTTGTATTCTCCGTAGCATCCACTTATTCCTCTGCTTCCTCATAATATTGGGCCTAGCCCTCATACATCATCCGTTGAACTTTGGCTAGAAAATCCTCGTATTCCTGTATGGTGTGTCCTTTGCATTTATAGAACGGACAGTAACCCTCCGTCCTACTGACAACCACTTTCAGACTGCCTCCATCTTGAATCAACCCTACTTTAACCATTTTAACCCACACTTTTAACATCGGAGTCTTCGTCTCACTAATGTGCTTCTTCACCCTATTGACTTCCCCTGACGTCACTGCGTTCACCGATTTTCAGCATGATTGGGCAATGGATTACCCGCTACATTTGGCCCGTTCTTTGATCCGAATTTCACAACCTTGGAGTTGATCAAACTTTAGATTTTTCTTTTAAAGGCAACGCAATCCTCGGTTGAATGCCCCTAAATCCCCATCTGATACGTGCAATTAGCATTTACATTGTACCATTTTGGGTATGGTGGTGTCAAGGGTTTCAGGTATACGGGTGCAACAAGCTGACCTTGCAACAATTTGGGATATAGTTTACCATAAGTTGTAGGAATAGGATCAAATTGGGGTTTTTTTTCGTTCCTTGGTGAACGTTGGTCATTGCACCCAGCACCCTGGGTATTCGGGACAATGTTTCAGGGAAGGGTTATCTGTGGGGATACGCCAGTTGGGTATGGCTGCTGTGGTATGTTGGTATAAGAGAATGGATTTTGAGTAAGGTGGTTTACAGCGGGGTAGTAAGGATTGTACCCTAGGTAAGGTGTGTAGGGTGTAGAAGGTGTATAGGGTCTAGGGGATGTATAGGGTGTAGAAGTAGTATAGGGATAATGGTTGTAGCTAACTGCGTGAGTTTCTCCCTCCTTCTTTTTAGTGGGGACTATTTTCTTTGGAGATGAAGACTCTCCTCCTTCCATTTTGCCACTCTTAATGGCGGTCTCAATCATTTCACCGGCTATAACCATATTTGCGAAATTCTTAGTGGCATTCCCCACCAATTTATCATAGTATGGTGCCTTTAAAGTGTTAATAAAAAGCACCGTAGTTTCTTTGCTGGTCAAAGGGGGTTGCACTTAAGTGGCCAAGTCCCTCCACCTTTAAGAGTACTCTTTAAAACTCTCAATAGTTTTCTTTTCCATATTTTGCAGCGACAACCTATCATGTATCATATCATATACATGCTTATAATGTTCCATGAAGGCCCTGGCTAAATCCATCCAAGAATGGATCTTAGTCCGAGTCAGCTGATTATACCATCGGGTTGCAGAACCCGTTAAACTATCCTGGAAGCAGTGGATGAGCAATTTTTCATCGTCATTTTTCTGTAATACATGGTTAGGTGTACTGGTTGGTAGTCCCATTATACTTCTCAAAGTCTAGTACTTTGAACTTTGGAGGAATTACTAGGCCGTGTACCAAACTCATCTCCTTGGCATCCAAACTGCCAAACAATTCTGTCCCTTTAACTGCCCTTAGCCTCTCTTCCAAAATCTGATACTTTTTTGAGAATCTGCAGATTAAATCTTTTTTAGTTCAGCCATCTTTGCCTTTTCCTTCTTAGCAAGTTTCTCAAAGTCTGGAACATCAACAACATCAATTGGGCCAGCCCCAATGTTACCCTTTCCAAGAGCATAATTATGTGTTTCAGCCACTGGTTGAATATAAATATAGGATGTTGCCCCAGTTGGAAGGTCGTTTCTCGCATGCTGGGATGTTTGGCCATTCAGCTGCATAACTTCAGGTCGGCTTTCCTGATTCACTACCCCTTTTCCTGTAACCGGATTCTCCCCCGGCCCTTTCTGCCTTATCATGGCGTTCATCATTTCCATGAGTTTGGGCATTTGTTTTCTTGATTTCTCTTGAGACTTAGTCAATTGTTCCTTCAATTCCCTCTGAACCTGTTCCATCCTTTCAATGCGGGCAAGTTGGTCATTCTCCATAACTCTGGCTTGAGATCGATGTTGTAACGGTGTCGAAAATCCAGTTCTTTCAGATGTGCCCTATTTTACCTTTAAGTTTTAAAAAACCATGAATTAGAATATATTGACACATTCTTTATGTTTTATTATAATTGAATGAATGAATGACTAAATGTGAATGGATGAATAAATGAAATAAATAAACAAATGCTTAAGTAGATGAATATGAATGAATAAACATAAAGAATGAATAAATGAATGACTATAACTATGAATAAATATATAAATGAACAAACAAATATATATAAAGGAAAGAATAAATGAATGATAAAAATATGAATGCATTTGAAAGTATTGGCCCCGGGATAATTCCAACCAAATGGTCTTTCATTGATTTCTAGAATTTAAATACAGCAAAAATAACAAGACCATTTCCTAAGACAATGCAGTAATTCACCTATCTATTTCAAAGTGTTGTTACAAAATACTGGTCCTAGAGTAACCCCCTCGGATCTTGTACTTTCTTTCACTGCCCTCTTTGAATTGCCTTGCCTTTCAATCTGGCCCGTACTTGTTCACTCTCCAACTGGCCCCTTGATATATCAGCAAAAACAACACTGTGTGAGCTTTCCCTAGCTTGCTTCTCTTGCTCAAGTTGGTTGGCTCGGGCTTCTTCATGCTTCGCTCTCTCTTTCCAATAGCTACTCTCTTTCTTGAGGTTTTTGACTTCTTGCTCCCATTCCCCAGAAGTCTTGATGGTCCCTTCAAATCTGAGCTCGAAACGAAACCTCTTATTTTCCAGGTGTAATTCCTTGAGATCGCCCCTGACAGTGTCCCTTTCTCTCTTGATCTTTTCCTTTTCTCTTTCCCGAACTGATTATTTATTTTTCATGTCCTCAATCGCTTCTTGAAGTTGGGCAATCTCTTTGCTCATTTGGGCCTTTTCTTTTCCATATTCCGACCTTGCAATTTTTAGCTCCGATGGTGCTTCCTTTGGTGGTGAACTCATGAATTGAACCTCTTCCCCATTAGATACCAACAATCTATCATTAACCTTCATTTCTCTCCATACCAGGTAGTCGGGTGTAACAATATTGGCATATCGAGCTACCTTTATCCGATGAGTGTTTTTCCATGCTTCAATTATTCCCCGCATCTTTCCTGAATAGCCCTCCTCTCCATAGGTGAACTCTAATATACCCAGTCCATCCATCGCGGGTGTGAATTGTCGAGATTCGACTTGTCTTTGCACCAACAGAGTTGCATAACTCACGGATCCCCCAAATCCCGAGTAATGGAACCCTGACTTGTCTCCACATTTGTACAAAATCGGCATGGGAATCATCTAAGGAGCTCTCCAAGTTATCATTTCACCTTAAAGGTTTCGGAACATATTGATCCATTTCATTTCTGTCTTTGGGCCAATCTATTTTAAGGAACTCATTGATCGGTACTAGGGTTTTCAAATATGGTTTGAAAGAAACATCTTCCCTCCTCCATAAATGACTCTGAATCCAAACATAGAGGAGTTGCACACATCCCTTAAATCTCCATTTTCCTTCCCTTTTACAAAATTCAAAGATCGGATAGTTTCTGCTATGATGGCCGGAGACGGATCTATCTTATGTCTTAACCTCTCGAAAAGGTCAACTATGCCTAACTCGACACGTCCTAGTGTCCCCGGGAAGATAACCAAAACATATATGGCTAAGGCAAAAATATCCCTAGCAATCTCTCTATTTAAGTGATTTCAGATCAAAGATTGGAGAGTATCCCAAGGGATACACTCACTTTTCCCTTTCTTAACCACATGAGCATCGACCCACTTGCTGTCCATTCCCACAATCCTAGCTAACTTCTTTTTATACCCTAATGTCTTCGAATCTTTCAAATAAATCCGATCCATAATGATATCCTCAATACCCAACAAAGCCGAATATTCCTCTATGGTCGGTGTCATATTTTTTCCTTGTTGAAAGTGAAGCATTAGTAAGTAGGATTCCAGAAATGTATCACAGCCCGAATCAACTCACTATTAATTCTAACCGGTATCAATAATGTTATGTCCCCATATATCTGAGTGAAAATCCTCTTCTCTGACATATCCCATTAACTCCAAATATCCATCAACCCTCGGAGATCATTTTGCCGGAAATCTAACTCTACCCGCTTTGGTAATACTGATATATATCCCTCTTTTAAACAATCTTTGTTTCTTCGCTGATCTAACTCCGAGCGCTCTCAAACCACTCCATGCCCTTCCACTATCGAACTAACCTGGCCCTCCATGAAAGCCCTTTTAGTTGAAGATTATCTCGAGGCCAATAACTTTCCCTATGCATTATGATGACACAAAAAATGCATGAAAAAAAAAAAAGAAATAAGTCAGTAAAGGTGAAGAAATCAAATAATAACAAATAACATAAAGTAAACAAGATGTCCCAATGAAAATTTTGGCATTACGACGCCTTTGGGATGGAATATTGAATTTATTATGGGCAAAACAATGTGCGATCATTACTGCCCGATAAAACTTATTCGGGATGTAAAATAGGTAATAAAAGGTTAGAATGTCCCTCAATTTGTTCCTAACTTTAGTATATCTATCAAAAATTCGGCAGGGCTTCGCCTATGTTTGCTCTATGGTTCACTATATGTGGGTGAATGAAGTTATAAAAGGCCCCGAATTGTTCCTCACTGTCGCCTGTGAAGGCTAGTAAGGCATCCCGATAAAAGTGGGTTCAATTCGTTAGAGTATATTTCCCTAGCCCATGCGAAGGATCATCACGAGAGCTTAGGTAATTTATACTCCGGAAGTATTTTGCTAGCCCATGCGAAGGATCAATCACGAGAGCGTAGCTACTTTACTTCAACTTAAAAGGACGAAACTCGGGTATAAAGCTCATGTTATGCAAATGCAAGTGTAGTGTGTGAGGAGGAACAACAAACCTTTCACCACCTATTCTACAACCATATTCTAAATGCCCCAATAAGATTAATAATGTATAGCATCAATTAGGCAATAAATAAATGCACCAAAATAACCAAAGAACAATAATAATATGTATGCACATTAGTATCTATGGACATATTAAAAACATTTTATTATTTTCAAAATTCTCTTTATTTAAAAAAAATGTAAGAATTAAAATTAAATACCGAATAAACCAACAAAATCGAGACTTTGATAACACACGAATTTTTCTAGGCCTGACTCTCTAAATCTCCCCAGTGGAGTCGCCAAGCTGTCGCAACCTACAAAATAACAAGTCTCATCGCGAGACATTATACTCGTTAAGTGTGACATTGGAAAACAGAGGAAAAGTCGACTTAATTCCTCTTGAAATAAAATGAGGGTTTGAAAACAAACTCGAAAAAGACATGGAGTCACCACCAATCCTTTTTAGCTAGGTGTGATCGGCCACCTATTAAAACCGGTTTTGTAAAACATTTTAAAATTAATTAAAAGATTTTTAAAACCAATTTCAAGTCTGCGTTTTTAAACTAGAGAAATCAAAGAAAACGGGTTTGGGACTCGGTTACGTGCGGGGAAGGATTAGCACCCCCACAACGCCCGTATAAAATGGTACCTTATTAATCGTGTGTTATCTCAAGTCTCGGTAAAAAATCGGTTTTAGATTTGGCATTTAAAAATAATTCCCAATTTAAAGAAAAATAATTCCATTTTAATTGAAAATGACTCAAAATTTATTAATTTAAAATTTTCTTATACTCCCTGACAAACGCGACAAAATTTAGAAATTTTTATTTATTTGGAAAATTTTCCGAATCATTCTCGTTTTTTGAAAGAAAGATATTCCTTTATTAATGATAATTGATGATATCCTCCCCAGCAAACCCGACAGAGAAATCATGAATTATTTTAACTCGAGAATATCTTTTTTTGTTGAAAATCATTAACTTAATTTGAAAACATTTAAAAAAAAAAAAGAATATGAACATGTGTGACATAATAAAAATGACATAGCAAAATCTAAATGATATAATACAACCTAAATGACATGATATAATTTAAATGACATAGTATATTCTAAATGAAATGATATAACCTATGTAACATAATATACTCTAAATGAAATGATATAACCTAAGTAACATAATATACTCTAAATGAAATGATATAACCTAAGTAACATAATATATTTTAAATTACCTAATATAATTTAAATGACATGGCATATTTTAAATGACATGGCATATTCTAAATGACATAATATAATCAAAATGTCATGGCAATATAATTTAAGTGACATGAGATGATATGTAACATAAAATAATATTATCACGAAATATGCATGAAAATAAAAAATAATGCATGGACATAATAAATCCTAAATGATGTGACAAAAATAAATGACTAAATAAAAAGCATAGGATAACATAGAATATTCACAATCATATAATAAACAATAACACCATAAAATATAAATCAAAATAATAACATTACTATAGAAATATTCATAGCAAAAATCATATATCATATAATATGCATGAACATGGAAAATGCAATGTATGATAGTGTATTTTTTCTTTTAAATAAGGAAATCCATATACCTAAACAGATATCCGACTACCTTAGGAAAAGACATCAAATTAAATTTTCTAAAATAAAAAATACTTTGTGATTAGTTTAAAAACAATTTTGAAAATCTTGGATAAAAATGACCATGGTCGAACCCCCTTTTCAAATGACTCTATTTTCCAAACTTTCAAAACCCGGACTTGACCACCCTTGACCCGAGCTTTATAAAATCATTTTTTAAGATTAAAATGGTTTAGAAATCAACCTAGGATAGTATCTAAGGTTCCTAATCAGCCTTCTCTTAATGCCTTAGACAAAACAGAAAATCAATTTTCCCTCAAATTCAAATCTGACTCTACTGTCCAATTTTAAAACGTGATTTTTAAACCTATTTTAAATATTTCTAAAAAATCTGAAAAAAAAAATATATGAGACTCATAACCTGTCTAACTCTATGGGAAAAGATTGTCTTAATTTTTAGACTAAGGATAACCTACCAGAAAAATCACGAAATTCAGAACATTGGTGAAAAACTGTTTTTCCAAAAAATCATTTTTAAGCCTTTGATAAAATCATTCAAAAATCAAAGTAAAAATATTGGAGACTCTTCTAAGGACCTACAAATAGTAGCTAAAATTTCTAAAAATTTGGACAAGAATTGCCTAAGTAAAAAAAAGAAATCACAAAGGTAGAATTTCTAACTTGACAATTTCTTAATTTTCCACAAGCATGCTCATGTGAGCTTGACTTTAAGCCATTGATTGGCTTAAGTCAAAAATCAAGTGGTATGATATGAGATGCATGAACAAACAGCAAGTTTAATGTATGAAATGCATGTTCTAAGGCCTAAATGACATAGAAAATGCATGGCAATTCAAAATGACCTAATGCCTAGCATGAACTTGCATGCAATAAATGCAACCTAGACCTAAACATGCATGAAATACATGGAAATATAAATGTAACCTAGACCTAAAAAATGCATAGAAATAACACAAACACATAACATACTAAATTAAATACACAAAATCATGGCATGGAAACGCAAGCATGTCAACTAACAAGATGGAAATACACATATAAAGCAAAATACAAAGGCAAGGCCGAATGGTCACTTTCAAAATGGTGGAATCCTATCATGGCATTATCACAAACACATGGCATACTAAATCAAAATACACAATATTATGGTATGGAAATGCAAGCCTATCAACTAAACAAGATGAAAATGCACACAGAAAGCAAGATATAAAGGGTAGCCGAATGGACCTAGGCCTAAATGGTGAAATCTTAGCATGGCATTAACACAAACACATGGCATACTAAATACAAGACTTAAGAGGAAACATGTTAGACTAAACTAACATGATGCAAATGCAAATATGTAGCTAGACATTTTCACAAACACATAGTATAGTAAAAATAAAAACATGAACAACTTAACATGTTGAAAACAGAAAATGAAAAATGGCAAACAAAAAAAGTCAACTTGGAAAGTAAATGATAAAATCAGCAAAAATAAAGATAAGTAAAGAATGTAAACACCTAATTTTGTCCGGACCATTAAAACATGTATGTTTTCTTCCTAAACGAATGTTTCAGAATGCAAGAAGGCTTTCTTCATTTTGCAAGTGGTAATCCGAGACTTAGTCTAAGAAGGCAAGCATAAAAAGTCAAACTAGAAAAAGTCAACCATTAAAAAGTCAACCCTAAAAACTCAACTACTAAAAAAGTCAAACCACTTTCAGAATCAAGATTTGAAATTCAATTGAACAATGGTGAAAGAATTTTGATAATCCAAGGTCTACATTGAAAGATATGGAGTTCGAAAGTTGGTTTACGGAGATTCAGTAGAAAAGAAACTCTAATTCGGGAAATTTGGGGAAAAGTGCTTAAACGATCAAATTGGTAGGAAATGAAGGTTCCAAATGAAAGATAAACACTGACTACGGGTAATGGAGAAACTACTTGGAAGAAAAACTGAAGGAAAAGTCAATTCATAAGAAAATCAAGAATTAGGGTTTTTAGTTGATTTTGGTGAAATTGGAAAAATTACAAAAATGACCCGATTCGGTAAAATTAAAGCCTCTAATTGATGAAGAGTGAGTAAACAAGGATACCCCAAGGCTCAATTTGTAGAAATTCCGAGAAAAGAGTCGATTGGAGAAAAAAAGGGAAAAACAAGGAGATTCCCGACAGTGAAAAAAAGGAAAAATCAAATCGAAGGGGAATTTGATTGTAAAAATTGGACGTTTTCGGACCAACTCCAATTCAATATATGACAAATGCCCAGTGTCGCAACCTAAAAATTAACAAGTCTCATCGCAAGACTTATTATTCGTTAAGCGTGACATTAAAAAAAAAAAAAACTGAGGAAAAGTCGACTTAATTCCTCTTGAAAATTGAAGGTTTTGAAAATGACCTTGAAAAAGATATGGAGTCGCCACCAATCTTTTTTAGCTAGGTGTGATCGGCCACCTATTAAAACCGATTTTATAAAACATTTTAAAATTAATTAAAATATTTTTAAAACCATTTCAAGTCTGCGTTTTAAACCAGAGAAATCAAAGAAGTGGGTTTGGGACTCGGTCACGTGTGGGGAAGGATTAGCAACCCCACAACGCCCGTATAAAACGGTACCCTATTAATCGTGTGTTATCTCAATTCTCGGTAAAAAGTCAGTTTTAAATTTAGTATTTCAAGTTAATTCCCAATTTAAAGAAAAATAATTCCATTTTTAATTGAAAATGATCCGGAATTTATAAATTCAAATTTTTTCTATATTCCCCAACAAACGTGGCAAAATATAGAAATTTTTATTAGTTTGGAAAACTTTCCAAATCATTCTCATTTTAAAGAAGATATTTCATTATTAATGATAATTGATGATATCCTCCCCAGCAAATCCGGCAGAGAATTCATGAATTATTTTAACTTGGGAATATCTTTATTTTATTGAAAATCATTACCTTTTTGAAAACATTTTTAAAAAATATGAATATGAATATGTATGACATAAATAAAATGACATAGCAAAGTTTAAATAATATAACGCAACCTAAATGATATGATATAATTTAAATCTCTTAGCATATTCTAAATGAAATGAAATATCCTAAGTTATATGATATATTCTAAATGAAATGAAATGACCTAGGAAACATGATATATTCTATATGAAATGTAATATCCTAAGTCATATGATATATTCTAAATGAAATAAAATATCCTAAGTGACATAATATATTCTAAATGAAATGAAATGACCTAGGTAACATAATATTCTACATGAAATGAAATGACCTAGGTAACATAAAATTTTCTATATGAAATGAAATAATTTAAATGACATGAAAAATATAAATGATATGGCATGTAATCTAAATGACATGAAATATAAAATAATGCTATCATATAATATGCATGAAAATAAAAATAAAAATAATAATGCATGAACATAGCATATGCTAAATAATATGACAAAAATAACTAAATAAAAAGCATAGGATATCATGAAATATTCAAAACCATTTAACAAATAATATAATATCAAAAATTTAAATCAAAGATAATAACACCATCATGAAAATTAAACATAGCAAAAATTACATATTATATAATATGCATGAATATGAAAAATGCAATGCATGAGAATGTATTTTTTTCCTTTAATTAAGGAAATTCGTATATCTAAAAAGATATCCGGCTACCTTAGGAAAATATATCAAATTAAATATTCTAAAATCCAAATACTTTGTGATTGTTTGAAAACAATTTTGAAAAGCTTAGATTAAAAATAAAAACTTAGCTAAATCCTTTTGAAATGGCTTTAATTTCCTAAGTTTTAAAATCCCGGACTTGACCACCCTTAACTCGAGATTTAAAAAATTATTTTTAGAGTTTAAAAACGATTAAAAACTACCCTAAGTCAGTAGCTAAACTTCCTACTCAGCTCCCTCTAAGTAACTTAACCAAAACAGAAAAATGATTTTCCTTCAAATTCAATTCTGACTCCACTATCCAGATTTAAAGCACGATTTTTTTACCCAATTTTTGAAAATTCAAAAAAATCTAAAAAAAAAAATACTAGAGACTCAGAACATGTAAAACTACACGAAAAAAATTGGCTTAATTTTTTGATTAAAGATGACTGCCCAGAAAAATCGAAAAAGTACAAGTACTGGGTAAAAAACTATTTTGTCAAAACACATTTTTTTGCCTTTGATAGAATCATTTAAAAATCAAAGTAAAAATATTAAAGACTCTCTAAATGACTCAAAAACAGTAGCTAACACTTTTGAAATGTTAGGCAAAAAAGTGGCTACGTAAAAAAATCACAAAGTTAGAATAATCAATTTGACAACTCTTTAATTTTCCACAAGTATGCTCAAGAGAGCGTGACTTTGAACCATTGGTTGGCCTAAGTCATAAGTCAAGTGGCAAGGACACGAAAAGCATGAAAAATACAGCAAATATGATGCATGAAATGCATGATTTAAAACCTAAATGACATGAAAAATGCTTGGCATCAATAAATTGACCTAGACCTAAATGGACTTGCATGGCATTTAATGCAACCTATGTCTAAAATGCATGAATATGCATGGCAAAACAAACCAATCCTAAGCCTAAAATATGCATGGCAATAACACAAACACATTGCATGCTTAAACAAAATACTCAACCAAATATCATGAAAATGAAAACCTATCAACTAACATAACAAAAATGCACACACAAAGCAAACAATATGAAGTGGCCGAATGTCCTCATGTTTAAAATGAACATGGCATTTTCACAAACACATGATATACTAACATGCTTAGCTAAAGAATAACACTCAAATCATGCAAATATAAAGTAAAGGCATGAAAACCAATAAGAATTTTCACAAACACATGGATTACAAAATATAAAACATAAACTAACTTAAACATTTTGAAAACAGAAAATCAAAAATGCAAGACAAGTAAAATAAACATGATAACATGATAATAGACTCAAAAATAGAAACAAGCAAGCAACCAAATTAAAACAAGCTTCATATTTATGTATTAGAAGAAGATTAAAGCATCAAAACTTGTTAAATATCAAGAATAACATGAAAATAAAAATGCAAACAGCAACCCTCAAAAACTAGGCCATTCGGCTATCTCAAAAACAAAGGGAAAAAAATTTTCAAGAGCTTTTTACAAGAAAGAATGAATAATGAACTTAAAGAAGAACATTAAAAACACTTATTTTAAAAGAAAAATCAAAAGAAACTCACCAAAATAGTGATCAAAACAGCAAATCAAGAATGAAAAATCAAAGAAACTGCAAGAGTATGGTGCTTAAAGCAACCTCTAGAAGCTATCTTTCAAGTTTTTTCTCTTCTAACTTTCTTTTCTTTTCTAAACTTTTCTTTCTGCTTTTCAACAATGGAGAGAAAATCAGCCAAAACCAAGAGAGAATAGAGAGTGAATATCTGAAAATGAAAAGAAAACCCCTCCCTTGTAGTGTGGCCGAATGGCCTCATTGGTAGCTAGAGTGTTGTCATTTTTTTCCCAACCAATTTTGATCCAAAGGCTATTGATCCAAGATGTTTAAAATATGAAATTATCACCCTTAGATTAGGCCATCAGCTATCCACAATTACAGCTGTTCAAGAATCTTAAGCCATTATGTTGACACTCTCCCTCTTCATGCATTGGTCCATGTGGCTTATTTGCAAAGGCTTGATCAAAAAATAACTAATTTCCTCTTCATTGTTGGCCTTTTGATTAAAAATCAGATACTATCTACCTATCCTTGGGCCTTGGCCGGCCAACCCCCCTTCTTCCAGCCCATGTTTCATTTTTTTAAAAGGCAAGAAAAGCCCTTTTCAGTTTCTTGGATAAAATGACCTTTTTGCCCCCTGAACATAAATAAATGGAAAACGGACTCCAAATTCTAATTTTCTTTTTTCAATACTTTCAAAATAATAAAAAATTTAATTCTAGAAGTTTTCAAAATTTTCTGAGTCCATTTGCTATTTATTTGGAGTTTTTCTTCCGAAATTGCCCTTTTATGTCCCCAAACTTTACTATTTTTTAAACGAGCTCCAAATACAGATTTTTCTTCACCAATCTCTTCCAAATAACTTAAAAATGTGATCTGGAAGTTTTCATAATTTTTGGAACTCATTTGGTATTTTTTTCGGGATTTATCTGCTTGAATTACTACATAGGGGGCCCTAAATTTGGCCATTTTGCAAACAAACTCCGAATCCAGATTTTCTTAGCCAATCTCTTCCAAATAATTTAAAAATGAGATTTACAAATTTTCAGAATTTTTGGAGTTCATTTGCTATTTTTTCGGGATTTATCTTCTTGAATCTCTACAAAGGACGGGATTTGGCCATTTTGCAAACGAACTTAAAATCAAGATTTTTGTTCGCCAATCTCTTCGAAATGATTTAAGAATGAGATCTGCAATTTTACAGAATTTTTGGAGTTCATTTGCTATTTTTCCCAAATTTCTAATTTTGCCATTTTTTCTCCGAAACCCGGTTTTGCTCAAAACAAGTCCGATTTTCAGATTTTCTTCAATTTGAGCCTTGGGCTATCCTTTTTTAATCACTCCTCATCCTTTAGGGGCTTTAGTCCTACGAGTCGGGTCATTTCTGTAATTCTTTCCAATTTCACCGAAATCCACCAAAACCCTAATTCTTGATTTTCTTCCGGATTGACTTTTCTTCCAGTTTTTCTTTCAAGTGGCTTCTCCATTACCCGTAGTCAGTGCTTATCTTTCATTTGGAACCTTCAATTTCGACCAATTTGATCGTTTAAGCACTTTTTCCTAAATTTTCCGGATGAGGGTTTCCTTTCTACTAAATCTCTATAACCCAACTTTCAAACTCCATATCTTTCGATGTAGATCTTGGATTATCAAAATTCTTTCTCCATTTTTTTTTTGAACTTCAAATCTTAATTTTGAAAGTGGGCTGACTTTTTCAGTAGTTGACTATTTGGGGTTGAATTTCTAGGGTTGACTTTTTCAAGTTTGACTTTTTATGCTCGCCTTCTTAGACTAAGTCTCGGAGTACCACCTGCAGGATGAAAAAAGTCTTTTTATATTCTGAAACATCAATTTAGGAAGAAAACATACTTGTTTTAGTGGTTCGGACAAAATAAGGTGTCTACACCCAGAAAAAGAAAATATGAAAATCAGACTTGTTTTGAGCAAAATCGGGCTTCGGAGGTAAAAGGACAAAATCGAAAAATTCAGAAAAAAATACCAAATGAGCTCCAAAAATTCTGAAAATTTGCAGATCTCATTCTTAAATCATTTGGAAGATATTGGAAAAGAAAAATCCAGATTTGAAGATCATTTGCAAAATGGTAAATCCCGGGCCCACTATGCAAAAATTCAAAAGGATAAATCTCGAAAAAATAGCAAATGAGTTCCAAAAATTCTAAAAATTTTCAGATCTCATTATTAAATTATTTTGAAGAGATTAGCGAAAGAAAATCTGGATTCGGAGTTCGTTTGCAAAATGGCCAAATCCCAGGCCCACTATGCAAAAATTCAAATAGATAAATCCCGAAAAAATAGTAAATGAGCTCCAAAAATTATGAAAACTTCCATATCACACTTTTAATTTATTTTTAATATATTGGTGAATAAAAATCTCGATTCGGAGCTCGTTTAAAAAATGGTAAAAGTTCGGGAACACAAAAGGGCAATTTTGGAAGAAAAATCCAAAAAAATAGCAAATGGGCTCGGAAAATTTTGAAAACTTGCAGAATTCAATTTTTTATTATTTTGGAAGTATTGAAAAAAGAAAATTTGAATTTGGAGTCCGTTTGCTATTTATTTAGGTTCGGAGGTCAAAAATGTCATTTTATCGAAGAAACCGAAAAAGGCCTTTCTTGCAATGGAATTGGGCTGGATTTTAAGAGGGAAATTAGCCAAGCCCATGATGGAGATTGATTTTGCTAAGCCATTTCATCTAAGGGCCAAGATAGAAGAGGAAGGTAGTTATTTTTCTTGATCAAGTCTTTGAAATTGTGACACATGGACCAATGGATGGAGAGAGATGATGTCATATTTATGACATCATCTTCATGACATCATATTTAGGAGCTGATTATTCCAATCTAATGGTGAGAATTTTACATAGAAGGCATCTTGGATTAAAGACCATTGGATCAAAATTGGTGTAAACAATGACAACTTTCCAAGGCACACGACATAATAATTTAAGTTTTCATAATCTTTCGAGCTCATTAGCTATTTTTTCGGGATTTATCCTCTGAAATTTCAGCTCAGTGGGCTCGAAATTTTCCATTTTGCAAATGAGTTCCGAATCCGTATTTTTATTCACCAATCTCTTCCAAATAATTTAAGATTGAGATTTGGAAGTTTTCATAATTTTCCGAGCTCATTTGCTATTTTTTCGGGATTTATCTTTTGAAATTTTCAGCTTAGTGGGTCCGAAATTTGCCATTTTGCAAACGAGCTTCGATTCTGAATTTTTCTTCGCCAATCTCTTCCAAATGACATAGTATTGTGATTTGGAATTTTTGGTAATTTTCCGAGCTCATTTGCTATTTTTCTCGCATTTTCCAAATTTGCCCTTTTACCTCCGAAGCTCGGTTTTACTCAAAACAAGTTTGATTTCCAGATTTTCTTTTTCTATGCCTTTGTTATATATTGAATTGGATTTGGTCCAAAAAGGCCCAATTTTTAAGATCAAATTCCCCTCCGACTTGATTTTTCCTTTTTCCAACATCGGGAATTTCCTCGTTTTTCCGTTTTTTCTCCAATTGGCTCTTTTCTCGAAATTACTTCAAACTGAACCTTGGGCTATCCTTGTTTACTCACTCCTCATCAATTAGGGGCTTTAGTTTTACCGAATCGGGCCATTTCTGCAATTTTCCAAATTTCACCAAAATCCACCAAAAACCGTAATTCTCGATTTTCTTCCAAATTGACTTTTCCTTCAGTTTTGCACCCAAATGGCTTCTCCATTATCATAGTCATTACTTGTCTTTCATTCGGAACCTCTAATTTTGACCAATTTGATCGTTTAAGCATTTTTTTCTCCAAATTTTCCGAACTAGGGTTTCCTTTCTATTGAATCTTCGTAACCCATCTTTCGAACTCCATATCTTTCGTTGTAGACCTCGGATTATCAAAATTCTTTCACCATTGTTCAAATGAACTTTGAATCTTGATTTTGATTATGGGTTAACTTTTTCGGTAGTTAACTTTTTGGGGTTGACTTTTTTGAAGTTGACTTTTTCAGTAGTTGACTTTTCATGCTCGACCCCTTAAACTTAGTTTTTTGAGTACTATCTGCAGGATGAGAAGAGTTTTTCTGCATTCTAAAACATCATTTTAGGAAGAAAAAATACCTGATTTAGTGGTCCGGACAACAATTAGGTGTCTACACTACTGTTTCAAGTTACAATTCACATTATGTTTTGATTATTTAGTTTTTAACTTGTCTGTAAGTGTGTACAATTAAATGTGGTGGTTTTGCAATTTGAGTAGATTATTACATCCTTTATGGGTAAAATCTAAATAGCCATTGGAATCAAAGGTTTAATTAACTTTTGAGGGGGCTAGACAGTTAGTTCGCCCCCATAAGGGTGAAAATGATACCCTGTTTAAGCATGTTGAATGTCTTGTTGTTTCAGACACCATGTGGCCACAATTTCGGCCTTAAATGCTTCCCGAAATGGATAGACCAAGAAAAGCCTACTTCAAAATTTCTAAAAAGTAAAAATTGATAGACTAAATCTATTTCTATAAATTACCAATATTATATGTATTAATAATCGATTCAATGAAATAACTTTTTTTTTTTTTGTATTTGAAATTTTTTTTTTTTTTTTTTGGTTGAGAAAGATGGGTTTTTTAGATCTTCAAATTAGAGCGCAGATGTTGGAAATTCACTCACTGGATAGGTCCAACTCCAATATGAAGGAATTCATGTCAATCATAGTATTTGGTGGACAAAATATATAATGAAAATTAAAAGAAATGAAATGAAATGAACGTGGAAAAACAAAATTGAAACAAAAAAATTTCTCATGACCTTGATTCTATATTTACATTTTTTTTCTTTTTTCCTCGTAATTAAAAAAAGATTTACATTTGTTGCACTGACAGTGTATAAATTTATACACTATCATTGAATCAGATGATGTCAACTCATTAAAAATGAAGTAATCTGTATTTATTTTTAAAAACTTGTAATGATGTGGCATCATCTGATTCACTGATAGTATATAGATATATATACTATCAGTGTATCAAATACAAACCCATTATAAAAATAGCCTATCATACAACTACAAATGTTAAAGTACAAATTTGCCACTATACTATAATTAGATATTGAAATTTACCACTATACAAATTTGCCACCATACAAAAATAAAGTGGCAAAATTCAAAATTCTATATTGAAATTTATCCTTTAACAATGCCACCATGCCACTATATTTGTCATTGTGCTTTTGAGATTAAACGTAAATTTACCATTATATTTTAACTTAATATTGAATTTTGCCACTTTCTTTTTGTTTGATTGAATTTTGTTTTTAAATTTTGATTTTTTATTAAATTTTACCACTCAACTTTAATTTTGAATGATTTGAAAACAAAATTTAATAAAAAATAATATTTTTTCAAATATTTTATTTTAAATTATTAATAATAATTAATTAATTAATTAATAAAAAACATTAACATCGAATTCTTATTTTATAAATAACTAAATTAATTTTTTCTCTTTTTTTGGTAATTCTTTTATTTTTTCAAGTCTTTCTTTTATAAAATAAAAATTCTATTAATTTTTTAATTTTTTAATATTTTTTATAAATTAATTTAATGTTGTTAATTATTAAAATGAAATATTTGAAGGAATATTTTTTTTTGTTAAATTTTATTTTCAAATCATCCAAAATCAATGTTGAGTCACAAAATTCAATCAAAAGTCAAAGTTTAATTGCAAAATTCAATCAAATAAAAATAGAATGTCAAATATGCCCTTAATCTCAAAATATAATAGCAAATATCAATAAAAATAAAATATAGTGGTAAATTTCAATATCTACTTATAGTAAAGTGGTAAATTTGCCATTAAAAACCAAAAAAATATTGTATTGCTTAAAGATTTGTAAAAAATTAAATTATTAAATAACATGGGTTAATGTATGTAGGACTTTTTTTAAAGAAATAAAATGAGTTGTATAAAAAAAAATACTATCACGGTTAAATGTTGATAAAAAATTAAAATTGAATGATGTTATCATTGTTATGGTTAATGTACGACAGTTATTGGTTTCTGTTTTATTATTTATTGATTATATTCTCATTTATGATGGATATCAAACATAATGTGTGATATTCTATCACAATTTTATATTTATTTATTTATATACATATATTTTAAATATAAATGCATTTAAATTTCAAACACCGATAATAATCACTTGTGCTATTTTTCAGTGTTGAAAAATTGGATCTCATCAATCGGTCGAACCGATTCAAACGAAAACAAAAAACATGTTTGGTCCGATATATATCATAGAATTATAAATTTTATATACCAATGAAAACCCGATTGAACCGATAAAAATTAAAAAAAATCTGATTTTTTTTATTTTTTTTAATTTATTATATGTAATGAGATTTGAACATTTAACCTCTTACATCTATATTAATCACTATATCATTTAACCAAATTCACATTTTTATTAAATATTTACTAGATTTAATAATTATTTAATATTAAAATGACTCATTTAATATTTAAATTTTTAATTAAATCGATGATCGAAAATCTCATCGATTTGATTTTTCGTTCTATTTTTTAAACATTGCTATTTTTAGTTCTATATTTTTATAATTTATTTTTGAATACAAATTAATCCACGTAAAGTGGGGCCACATTTTTTTTTTTTTTTGGGTACTTAGCCAAAAATTGAAAGGATGAGAATTTTTTTGAGTAGTCACCTACACTTTTAATGGAGTCAAATATGCAAGTGCATAGATACTTTATTTATATCCTAGGATTTTTTTATTTTTGTATTTATAGCATAGGATTTTTACTTTATAATGTATGCACTTTTTAATGTAAAAAAATTATATTTGATTCTAATTTGATAAATCTTTATAGATAAGTAACAACATTTGGGTCATAAAAAATTTATGGGCAATATATTATTACCATGAGCCATTTTTTTTCTTTTATTATAATAATAAATTATATTGCATGAAATTAAGTTCAAACTAGTGATAAATATGGGCCATGATTTATTTCAAGTAGATTTAACAATCCGTGTATTGTGTTATTTTTTCGTGTCATAATCATATTTAATGTATTATATATTTTATATAAATTTTGACATGTTAATAATTCATGTCATATTTTGATATATGCGTTTATTCATGCCATGTTCGTATTATTCTTTTCGTGTCGTGTCATGTTTTATATCGTATTTTAATTATTTTTCTCATATTATGTTCGAATCGTATAATTGTATCGTATCTAAATTTATCAAGTGACACCACTTCCCAATTTTTTTAAGGGGGGGGATATGAGACTACTAGAGCCACACCAAGGTTCAGAAACCAATAGGATGAGGCTAGAAGTAATTTGAGTGAAAGGAGGATCAAAATAAACAGTGCCTCAGACAGACGAACAGACAGAATCTCAAGCTTTGGATAGGACTCTGTGCAAAAATGAGGGCATTCCTCCAAAGTCGAAAGCAATTGAACCTGCTACTTCTTTCATCAAAAAGTCTGTAACAACCAAGCAATTACAACTCAAATATCTCTGCATGAAACTCTCAACATGCTCATTCACATAATAAAACAAGAACATATAAAAGGATATCTAATAGCCATGTTTTCCATTGATAAACTTTTTAGCAGGACAAAGTCACAAATAGACTAAAAACAAGAACATAACATTGCACCAACCTTCTTCTTTTTTTTTCCGGGGAGAAGTAAATACACTTATTCAAATGGTAGAGAAGACAAAATCAGAAAATCTACCAAAAGCTTGAGCTAACATCTTTTTCATTCAACATAAAGCACAAGGTGAAACACTAGTTTCAATACGATATGTACCACTTTGGCACAGGGTAAAAACGGCAATGTAAACACCTAATTTTTTCCGGATCCCTTAAACCAAGTAAATTCTTCCTTGCACTTTTTTAGAATGCAGAAAATCTCTTCTCATCTTGTAGATGGTCCTCCAAGATTTGTGATTCGAGTTTAGCATGAAAAGTCAATCTTGAAAAAGTCAACTCCGAAAAGTCAACCCCAAAAGTCAACCATTGAAAAAGTCAACCCTTACTAAAAATCAAGATTTGAAGTTGAATTGAACACTGCTGAAAGAATTTTGATAATCTGAGGTCCACAACGAAAGATATGGAGTTCGGAAGAGGGATTACGGAAATTTCAGTGTACGGGAAGCCCTAATTCGACAAATTTGGAGAAAAATGCTTAAACGATCAAATTGGTCGAAATTGGAGTTTTCAAATGGAATATAATTAATGACTTCGAGTATTGAAATGGCCAATTGGAAGCAGAACCAAAGGAAGAGTTAATTTGGAAGGAAAATCGGAAATTAGGGTTTTGGTTTTAAAGGGTGAATTTTACAAATTTGGGGAAAACTGCAAAGATAGCCCAATGCGGTGAAATTGAAGCCCCCAGTTGATAAAGAATGAGTAAACAAAGATAGCCCAAAGTCCAGTTTGAAGTGAATCCAAAGGAAGAGCCGATTGGAGCAAAAAACGAAAAAGCGAGAAAATTCCCAAGTTTGAAAAGGGGAAAACAAAATCGGAGGGGGATTTGATCGTAAAAATTGGACGTTTTCAGACCAACTCAAACTCAATATATGAAAAAGGCAGTAGAAAAAGAAAATCCAAAAATCAGACCTGTTTTGAGTAAAATCGAGGTTTTGGAGTTTGAAGGGCATTCTTGGAAAATCCCAAAGAAAATTTCGGAAAAAATAGCAAACGAGCTCGAAAAATTATGAAAACTTCCAGATCTGAGTTTTATATTTTTTGGAAGATATTGGTGAAGAAAAATCCGAAAACGGAGCTCATTTGAAAAATGACAAAGTTCGGGTGCACTAAGCTGAAATTCTAGAAAATAATTCGGGAAAATTAGCAAACGAGCTCCAAAAATTTTGAAAACTTGCAATTCTAAGTTTTATATTTTTTGGAAGAGATTGACGAAGAAAAATCCGGAATCGGAGCTCATTTGAAAAATGGTAAAGTTTGGATGCACTAAGCTGAAATTCCAGAAGATAATTTCGGGAAAAACGAGCTTCAAAAATTCTGAAAACTTGCAGTTCTGAGTTTTATAATTTTTGGAAGAGATCGACGAAGAAAAATCCGGAATCGGAGCTCATTTTAAAAATGGCAAAGTTCGGGTGCACTAAGTCGAAATTCCTGAAGATAATTTCAGTAAAAATAACAAACGAGCTCCAAAAATTATAAAAACTTTCAGATCTAAGTTTTATAATTTTTGGAAGAGATTGGTGAAGAAAAATCAAGAATTCGAGTTCAAATGAAAAAGGTGAATTTTAGGTGCCACTAACCAAAAAATCCAAGAGAAAATTCCAGAAAAAATAGGAAACAAGCTCAAAAAATTCTGAAAATCTCCAGATCTCAATATTATATTTATTTAAATGGATTGGAGAAAGAAAAACCGGATTTGGAGTCCGTTTGCAATAAAATCAAGTTTGGGGGCTAAAATGTAATTTTACCGAATAAACCGAAAAAGGCCAATTTTACAAAATTAAAAGGTGAAAAAAAAAAATGAAAGAAATTTTAGAACATACCAGCCCTTGGCAGGCCATACATAGGGGAAGGGGTGGGGTTTTAATTCATTTCATCAAGTGGTCCATATCAAGCTACAAGATGTCATTTTTACTATCTTGAAATGTCCTTGCTCATCCAATAGCCTAAGTATCTTATGAAAAGATGAGTATATCCTTGAATGGCCAACATCTAATTGCAAGATGACATTTTTTATTGTCATGAAAATATCTTCATCCAATGGCTAATATTGGTAGAAGAAATATGAGCACAAGTCATCCAATGGTTGGAAATGCATGTAGCCAATAAATATCTTTGCTCATCCAATGGCTTAGGCACCTTATGAAAAGATGAGTACATCCTTGAATGGCTAATATCAATTGGCAAGATGACATTTTTATTGTCATGTGAATATCTTGGATCCAAGGGCTTAGATGGTATAGGAAGATTAAATGAAATAATCTCCACCATTGACACCAACATGGAGGTTTGGCCAGCCTATTATTCAAGGGGGAGGGTTTCATTTTTTTGGACACACGTTGGCTGATTTGAAAAGAGGGCAGTAGCTAAACCTTAGAGGAAAAAATATATATTTTTGAAAGGAAAGAAAGAAAGTTTTTGCTAAGGTAGCCATTCCCCTTTGGTTCTTACATTTTTTTCTTCTTCTTCTTCATGTTATTCTTCATTTTTTTCATGTGATTTTCTACTATTTTCTTTGCTTAATAAAAATTTTATGAAAGCTTTCTTGTTGTTCTTGCTTTTTCAAAACAAATAAAATAATGGTTAGACTTCATGATCTTGATAAGAATCAAGTGATAATGGTTAGGGTGGGCTTTATCCAATATACCAACAATGAAGTTCATTTTCATATTTTTTCTATTTTTCTATTTATTTGCTACTTTAACTTGCTTATTTATATTATTATTTATTGTTATATAAATTTATTATTCTTACTAACCATTTTGTTCTTTTGATTTATGATATATTTTGCATATTGTGGCTATTTGTCATATAGTTTAGCCATTTTCATATGCTAGGTCATTTTACATTTCATTTAGACATTTAGGCCATTTTCATATGCTATGCCATTTTACATTTCATTTAGACATTTAGGCCCATTTTCATATGCTATGTCATTTTACATGTCATTTAAGTTTTAGGTCATTTTTATTACCTATGTCATTTTACACTTCATTTAGACATTTAGGCCATTTTCATATGCTATGTCATTTTACATGTCATTTAAGTTTTAGGTCATTTTTATTACTTATGTCATTTTACACTGCATTTAGACATTTAGGTCATTTTCATATGCTATGCCATTTTACATGTCATTTAATTTTAGGTCATTTTTATTATCTATGTCATGTTACATTTCATTTAGACATTTAGGCTATTTTCATATGCTATGTCATTTTACATTTCATTTAGACATTTAGGCCATTTTCATATGCTATGTCATTTTACATGTCATTTAAGTTTTAGATCATTTTTATTATCTATGTCATTTTACATTTCATTTAGACATTTAGGCCATTTTCATATGCTAGATCATTTTACATTTCATTTAGACAGTTAGACCATTTTTATATGCTATGTCATTTTAACCTTTAGGCCATTTTTATATGCCATGTCATTTTAAGCTTTAGGCCATTTTTATATGCCATGTCATTTTACATGTCATTTAAGCATTAGGTCATTCTCATTATTCCATGTCATTTGCCATGTCATTTTGGACACTAGGTTATGCATATTCCATGTCATTTATTCCATGCATTTTTGCATTTCCAACTTGAATTTTTACTTAAGCCAATCAATGACTGAAAGCCAAGCTTTAATGAGCATACTTGTAGAAAATTAAGATTTGTCAAGTTGGATTTTCTAATTTTATGATTTTTTCTCATTAGGCAACCCTTGTCCAAATCTTTAGAAATTTTTACCACTGGTTGTAGGACTTTAGAGGAGTCTTTAATATTTTTATTTTGATTTTTGGACTTTTTATCGAAGGTTTAAAAATATTTTTTAGTTAAGCAGTTTTTTACCCACTGTTCTGTCTTTCATGAATTTTCGGATAGGTTATCCTTAATCTAAAAATTAATCTGATTTTTTCCCATAAAGGTTGACATGTTCTAAATCTCCCATAATGTTTTTAGATTTTTTTTAATTTTTTTAGAAGGGTAAAAGAATTGATTTCCAAAACTGGTCAGAAAAGTCAGATTTGATTTTAAGAACTAATAGTTTTCTGTTTTGTTTAAGGGATTAAGAAGGGGATGATTTAAAACATTAGTTGTTGTTGCCTTAGGTTAATTTCCAAGTCATTTTAATCATAAAATTTGATTTTACAAAAGTCGGGTCAAGGTTGATCAACCTCGGGTTTCAAAATTAGAAAAAATTAGAGCCTTTTGAAAGGTATTTTCGGCCAAGTGTTATTTTATCCAAAAATTCTGATTTTTTTTAATCCAAGTTAGAAAATCCAACTTAGGTATCTTTCAAAGGTAGTCGGATGTCTTTTTAGATATACGAATATCCTTATTTTGTGGGAGAAATACATTTTCATGCATTTGCATTTTTTCATATTCATGCATATTATATATATATATATATATATATATATATATATATGTGTGTGTGTGTGTGTGTTTGTGTGAATATTCCATAGTGATGTCATTGCTTTGATTTAGATTTTATGTTGTCATTTTGATTATGGCATAATTATGATTTATGAATATTCTATGATAATTCTTGCCATTCAAGTTAGATTTTTGCTATGTCATATAGATTTCTAACATGTCATCTAGGTGTTATCATGTCATTAATTCTTGCCATTTAATTTAGATTTTTGCTATGTCATATAGATTTCGAATATGTCATCTAGGTTTTATCATGTCATTAATTATTGCCATTTAATTTAGATTTTTGCTACGTCATATAGATTTCTAATATGCCATCTAAGTTTTATCATGTCATTAATTCTTGTCATTTTATTTAGATCTTTGTCATGTCATTTAGATTCTACCATGTCATTTAGATTATGCCATGTCATTAATCCATATGTCATATCATTCATTCATATGTCATGCCATTAGTAATAATTTGCATATTCATAATATTTTTAAAATGTTTTCTAAAAGATCACATTTTCAATAAAATAAAATTATTCACGAGTTAAAATAATTCATGAATTTTCCTCCGAATTACCGAGAAAGGCATCATCCATTATCATTAATAATAGTATATCTTTTTTCTCAAAACGAGAATGATTCTAAAAAATTTCAAATAAATAAAATATTTTATATTTTGCTTGATTTGCCGAGAAATATAGGAAAATTTTAATAAATTCCGAATCATTTTCGACTAAAAATGAGATTAATTTTCTTTAATATGAAAATTATTTTAAAACACCAATTTTAAAACCAACTTTTTACCGAGACTCGAAATAACACATGACTAATAAAACACCGTTTTATACGAGCGTTGTGGAAGTGCTAATCCTTCTCCGCACGTAACCGATTTCCGAACCCGTTTCTTTGATTTTTCTGGTTTGAAAGAGCAGAATTCAAAATTGATTTTAAAAATGTTTTAATTAATTTTAAAATATTTTACAAAATCGATTTTAATAAGTGACCGATCACACCTAGCCAAAAAAAGATTGATAACGACTCCATTTCTTTTTCAAGATTGTTAGGAATTAAGTCATCTTTTCTTCTGTTTCTCCAATGTCATACTTAACGAGTAATATCTCGCGATGAGACTTGTTATTGCGACAGGCAACTTAACGCCCTTAGCTGTAACAAAATAAAAACACATCTCTGGAAATTTGTTCATATAACCTTGATGCTAGAATTCCTTTGAACCTTAAAGCAAATGGATTTACCTCCAATGTGTTTATATTTATATCACAAACATACTCTATGAATTTTATATGCAAATGTGTCTAATCGTGTTTATGTGCTCCTACATGCATGCAATATTTGCGTGCATGTGTCTGCTTGGCACAAGAAACAGACAAATTTATCCCAGCAAATGAGAACACTACCTTCTGAATTCTTTAGTATTTTGTGTTTTCCCAGTTGGTTTTCCTTTTGCTTCACTATTGTCGTTCGATTTTTTTTTTCTCACTAACTGATTCGCAATGTCAATCACTCTGTTAAATAATTTTTACCATACATGCATTACAATTATTTGAAAACTTCAATAACCAATAGTAGCCTCTCAAACATCATAAATAAGCAGTTAAAATTGAAAGAAAAATATGGAGAAAATTAGGTATACAAGTGACATAAAACAAAGAATTCTAATTCAAATAGCAAATGAAGAAAAAAAACCTCTTATTGCAGACTTGTAAAGTTTCTATATTCTGTTAGTTTAATAATTTAATACTTATTGTTAATAGGAGTACATTTCCAACTAAATTGATCTATAGTGCTCCTATGTAATAATTGGAATATGATTGTAAGGGGGGTAGTCACTAAACTTTTTTTCCTAGTTGTTCTGTTGTTTTTGGAAGCGGGTTTTCCCCTACTTTCTTGGATAAATAAAACGTTAGTTATCCAAACAAAAAAAAGTTGATCTCTACCAACTAATAAAGACACTCAATTGTTGACTTGATATTGGTATAGATACTTTTAGTGACACCAATAATTTAAAGAATTAAAGAAATTTGGATAAAGGCACTCATATACTGTAAACTGAAGAAAAAAACCTGAAAATGTGGAAAAAGAAAGCTAAATATAGCCAAAATGTCTTGCTAAATTTAATCAGAGAGCTATTGTTCAGTAATTATTTTCTATCTGCACAGGTCCTCTCCTTCCTCCTTAATCAATAGCATGTCAGCAGCCATTTCTCATAAAACCAAAACAAATACAACATCTGGCAACAAATTCATATGCTCCAACACAATGAAGAAAAGAAGATTCAAGAAAGTGACGATAATGAATCAAGTATCAAAAATAGTATGAGGGAATAAAAGAAGAGAGAGACTAAGCAGAAGGTGATGGAGCCCTAAAATGAATATAAATGCAGGTGAAAGCACAATTGTGTTAGAAATGAGAAAATTAAAAAGAAGTTTCTATTGCAAGACAGCAGTCAAAACTCAAAACAAATTAAATATTACTCCTAAGTTTACTAGAAAAATACCAAAAACAGAAACCTGGCTAAGGTATTTGTGATGAAGAAGTTGGCAATGGGGGTGAGGGAGGAGGTTCTCTTTGGAGTTCCTTGACAACAGCAGCCAAAGCCTCAGGGTTGAGACCCAAGTCACAGAGGGCAATGACGACTGAGAGGGTATGCCGATCAAGTCCCGTATCAAGAATATTTGACATGTGAAATGCCAGGTCCAGAGATTCTCGGGCAGTTCGTGCTGCTTCTGGATCCATAACAACAGACTACAAAAACAAAAAAATCCTTCACAAAGTTATGCTTGAGTCAACCACCTTACAAGTATAACATATAACACCAAAGTATCTATGATTACATATTTCCAACTGGAGGCTGGAGCACAAGGACACAAACTAATCATCTAAAAAAGCAAAATTTCAAGATCATATACAGCCAACCTATGAAGCACGGACACGCCGTGTGCCCTTGCGTATACGGTGTCCGACACGACGGGATATCGTATCGGACAAGTCAAAAAAATAAAAAAATAAAAAAAATCAGACACGGCGGGGATACGACCGGGACACGGCGGGAAAGTCATAGACACGGTTGTACAGAGGAAGGGGGTTTTTTTTTTTTTTTGCATTTTCCCCCAAATCAAGTTCTAAATTAGAAAAGATTGTGATGGTGCAAACCCAATCATACTCAATATTAATCAAATTTTCTAAATTACTTGGCAAATCACATGATAGAAAAATTAAAAATTAAAAAAAAAACATCTTTCTTACCTTTGAAGAAGGAAATTGTTCCTGGAAAGGCAAACTTGAATATCGCAGCCTCTTTCTTGCGAGGCTCTTTGCTTGACTGCGCTATCTCTTTGTTTTTCTGAGCTAATTTCTCCCCTAAAGAAAAACCTTGCTTTGAAATTATGCAAAAATTTTGCTCTTTGTGCACGTAGCTGAAGAAGCTTGTAGAGAAGCGGCAGCTAAACCGGTTAATACCATTACGACTTCAACTCTTCAACTTAAACACCCAATTTCTAGGTTGCCAGGTAACCCCACACGTGGCCCAATTATATTTAAGACCTTTTCCCTTTATTTTAATTTATTTACTAGAATTAAGACCCCTTTCATTGAGGTTTATAATTTTTTTTTAAATTTCATTAATTAATAATAAAAATAATTTTATTTTTTATTTTATTTTTTATTTTAATATAATTATATTTTTTAATTATAGAAATTAAATTTATTATAATTATTTATCTATAAATTACGTGATACAAATGTATTTTCAATTGTTATTTATATGCATTTTTTAAACATATTTAAATTTTATTGTGTAGTGTATATTTTTATATATAGGAGATAAAAATAATAAATAAAATTTATTAATAATAAAAATTTAATTTTAAACTGAATTTTATTAAATAATAGTAATTTATTTAATTTTTATTTTAAATTTTAAATTTTAATAATATTAATATAATTATATTTTGTTAATTATGAAAATTAAATTTATAATACTTGTTTATTTATAAATTATGTAATACTAATATTAACATATTTAGATATTATCGTATAGTGTATATTTTCTTTTGTAGGAAGTAAAAAATAATAAATGAAACATAACAAAATAAAATTATAGTTTGTATTTTATTCTCTCGTTGGGTCGACTTGCGCATATAAGTTAGCATCAAATTCGTTTTTTCTTTTTTAAACTTTTTTCGAGAGGATCGGATACGGATCCTAAATCAACCTGCAATTCAACGTTCGAACCAATCCCTTTAAATATATCATTTAAAAATAAGATAAAAATAATTAATAAAATAAATTAATATAAACTAAAAAAAAAACTTGAAACTATAAAAAAAAAACTCTAAAAAAAAAAAAAAAAAAAACTTGTCACGTGCCCGTTAAGGGATTTTTTCGGCTTTCTCATACTGGTTAGCAGCAAATTCGTTTTTTGTTTTTAATTTTTTTCTCGAGTGACTCGGGTACAGATCCTAAATCGATCTGTGAATCAACATGCGAACCGATCCCTTTAAATATATTATTTAAAAATAAAAATAATTAATTAATATAAATTTTAAAAAAATTTAAAAAAAAAAATTGCCACGTGTCCAGTAAAGAAAGCTTAACACATGTCAAGCATTAATCCCATTAGAGGATTTTTTTTAATGAATATGTATAGATTGATCAAAGCTCTCAAAGTTTCAAATCAAAGCTTTATTTTAATCTAAATAAAATATAATAAAATTAAAATCCAATTTTTCAGATGATATGTAACTTTTGAATTTGAGTTATTTAGATTTTAATGAATTTTTAAAGATTCAAAGTTTTTATACTCAAAACTAATACAGATTTTTAAAGCAGGTTTGTTAATACAAAATTATAGCAAAACAAAATCTTATCGTCAAATACACCCTAAAAAGTGTAAATTTGAAATTCACATTACCCAATCATGAATCGAACACCTATTTTTTGCAAAGTTTATAGCCAATTATCCGAAATTAATACATAAACCAGCTAAAATGACACTTAAATTAGATATACACAGAAGAACAAAAAATGGCAGTAAAATTCCAGCCCAAATTCAATTCTAAAGATTAAAACTTTGTTGACATTGTTAAAATTTTAAGAGAAATTGAAACAAACAAAAAATGAAAATGCTAACCTCGGGAGATCTCGAGAAAAGGAGTAAATAGAGCCATCAGATTGATAGAGAGAGTTTTCATTTTTTGTTCTTTCAAAAGTTAATTAATGAATAACCATTTCTGAATTTTTCATACATAAAAATTTAAATAAATATTTTAGATTAGTAATTGATAATGCCCGTTTAGACCTACAAGCACAGCCCACAAATCAAATTTCTGTATCGTGAACATTGTTGTAAGTTTGGTCATTGGCCAATAGTGTCAATGATTTGGTAGGTGAACTTTGATCATCCGTTTAAAAAAAAATTCTTGCAAGTAAATCAGAAGAATGAAATCAACGAATCACAAATTCATTTTCTAGAAAACTGAAAGAGAGAAGAAGAAAATAAAAAAATAATAATAATGGGAATTTACTCGACGGTGATGGACGAGGTGTCGGGGCTATCTCAGACGGTATTTTTCACTTCTTGCCATGATGGTGGTTGTCTATAAAATAGTGTGCAGCATGTTTTTGGGTCTAGAAGATTTTCGTCAAAATCCTCGAAAAAAGCCAAAAAAAATATAAAATTAATTTGTTAAATAAAATCAGTTTGTTACATAATTGATTATAGAAAATATGTTATCATATTCATATTTAAAACAATTTATTCAATGAACTCTAATATTCAACATGCATTATGATTTATATCATATATACATGTCAATATAATTATTCACACTAATAATTAAATAAAAATGGACAAATGGCTATATTTGAAAAAAAAAAAAAAAATTAAAGTTTAAGAGTTGGTAAGGCAATGCAAAAAAAATATTATTATTAGTTATTGCTCAATTATTTTTCTTAATGATATAATTTTAACTAAAAACTAAAAATTTAAAGAAATCGTGATTAAAAATTACTTGATATATATTATATATTTTAATAATTTATCATTTGAATAGTAAATGTTAAATACTAATGATCAATGAAAATGAGATGATATAATGATTTATAAACATGATAATTTTAGACACAATATGATTAAATGACACGTGAATGACATAGGATATATAAGATAATATATTGATCCTATTAATTAATTAGGTTGTAATTAAAGAAAAAATAATTACTTAAATTTTTTTTTTGTGAATTCTAAAAAAATACGAAGTATGTATAAACTAATTAAGTTTAGGCATGAAAGAAAAGAAAACAATTAGTAATATAACTATCTCAGTATCATGTTTTGAATCTCATACTAATTGAGTTTTTGATTTCTTAATTTTTTTTATTTATATCATTTTCTTATATAAAATTAGTAGTACGATTGTTTATAAGTTTGTAACTCATCAGTTAATAGTATAACTTTTAATATATTATTTTAAACAATTTTTAGACATATCAAATAGAGCTGCTCATGGGTCGGGCCGGACCAGGCCGCGGCCCTTTTTTTTTTTTTTCTCTGCCCAGGCCTGGCCCTGGGTCGGCCCGGCCCGCCCGTTTAGGCCCGAAACACTGTTCATTGGAATAAAAAAATAATTTTTTTATAATTAAAATTAAATAAAATAATATTATCATAATAAAAATTACTGTTCCGGGCCGGGCCGGCCCGGGACACAAAATATCCTGCCTAGGGCCGGGCCTGCCGAGTCGGGCGGGCTGCCCGGCCCGTGAGCAGGTCTAATATCAAATATGTAAATATGTAGGAGAAAATAAATAAATAAATAAAATGTTACATTAAAATTTAAGAACAATGAAATATACAAAAAATAATAATCACCATTTTAAATACTTTCAACTTTATTCTAAAGAAATTTCTTTTAGATGATTTTTCAAAAATAATCACCATTTTATTCTTTATAGTTATAAGAAAAGACATTTATCTTTTGTTCACAACTCAATTTTTACACATAAATTAATTTTTCTTATGTTATTATCTTAAGACGAGTTTAAATTTTAAATTAATTATTGATAATTAGACAATAGACATATTCATTTAGATGATGGATTCATCAAGACACAACAGATTAAAATTACAAGTAGAAAATACAATATTTTAATATTATATTAATTATCGTTTTTAAATAAATCAATAAAAAAAGATTAGAATAAAATTGATAATTAAAGTTTTGTATTATAAAAAATTATTTAATTACAATTCGAGTATTTTTATTTTTAGTATTAAATTCGAGTTTATGATCGGATCAGTCTCAAGTTCGGATCGGTCTCGAGCTCGGATTATTTCGGGTTCGAAACTTTTTGAATTTGAATTTTTGACTTTTTTTATCAAAACGGATTTGAATGAATTCAATTTTTTTTTTAACATATTTTCGGATTCAAGTTCATTTTACCACCTCTCAAATATTACTCGTGTATCTTTTGAGTTGCAAGAGCTTTGGGTAAACCAACTCCTAATTTTTGCATGTGAGAGAAAATGAAGATATTGATCATACATGTAACTCAACTTCGGCTAGAGTAGTAGACTTCTATTACTAGATTTACCGCTTATAGAAATCATATAAAAGATCATGACAATTTTAGCCAGTATAATGCAATTTTATTTTTTTTTTTAATATAAAAAAGATTGCAATATTATGAGATATAAGATGCAAACGTTGTTATTCGAATATAAACTTAAGATGACTGTATGAACAACTCATTTAAACCCCAAATTCAATACTTAAAATAATAATAATAATATGACTTTTTTATTACAGTAATATTCCCTTACATTATAATAGTAACAAATTTTAGTCGTACATTTGTTTTATCCTTTCCTTTCTTAGATGCTCACCTAGATTTTCCGAGCAGCTAACAAACGAAAAATGTAAAGCCCTCAATCTGATGCTTTATTCTATCATCATTTCAATCAAAAAGGATAAAAGGGGCGATTTACCAAATCGAAATCACCAAGTTACCAACATAACAAGATGTGGAAAGAATTACACAATAATCTCCTTTCACAACTTGAAGTTTGGACCTCCATTTGGATTAATCTTTACATTGGTGCCTGCCTTTTGTATGAAAAATCAAATTGTGAAACAAAAGTACAATCATGCTCTCTAAAATCTATGGGGTGGTTGACATGTTCGCATAGAGGAGAGTGAAGAAGAGCCCAACTTCTGGAACACTTTGTATGATTTGGATAAACTGGTTTTTGCTTGGATCGTCAACCAAAGATGGACAGGTTTGTGTAATTCGCGGCAAAAGTCTAGCTAGAGGCATCCCCAATGTTAGACTGCCTCCAAAGCCTTTCTCCTCCACCAGGGCGTTCACCACGGCTTTTAATGATATTTCAACAACACTACCAAATTCTGCACTGCAAGGTACAATACAAGGAATTAAAGGATGAACGAAAACTCATACTTGACACCAAAATTATTGTTGTCTGCATGAGATTAAGATTTGACAATGTCTACATATTTCACAGATAAATAAAATCTATAATTAATTTTGCTCGTTGAAGTCTAAACTCTAAATGACAATTATTCAACAAACTACAAGCAAGAAGGAAGAAAGAAAAAGGAAAAAGTTGTGAGGTTCCAGTTTAATGACTTCACAATAAAATTAGAGAAATAGGATGATAAGATAGTCATCAAAATTCTCAACTAACTGCACAGAAAACATGCTTCAGGGGGTAGTCATCACTCAGCTTCATTCTGAGATCAGAAGGCCTTTCTAACTTTGATGTGATGCTCATGAACATATTATACTCTTGGGTGATCTAGACAACATGGGCTACTTTTTTTTTTTTTCAATTGTGATCTTCTAACCTTGAGCAAGTATTTTGGTTATTAAAAACCTCTGTTTTATTGGCTTGTTAACCTTTCATCTCACCGTTAAGGAAACTAAGGTTTTCTTCATAGAGGTCAAGACTCAAGAGAGGTAAAATGAAAGGAATGGAGAGTGTTGCCCTCTCCCTTGTGACTTGTGTGGAAAACATAGGAAATGGAGGATTTAGAAGGATAAATGTGCCCCTCCAAAGCTCTAACCTTTTAAAACCTTCCCAGTTGGGAGGTATTTGGAAGGCATTGTTCATCTTTAAAAGTTTTTGCTTTACAGGAAAAATTATTCATATTTTAACATTTTATTTTAACTAGGATATAACTGTACAAGAACATGATAAGCAATCATCTCCTTCTCTTCCTATCTTTTCCTTTTCCTTTTTTAAGAACTCCAAAAAAAGGGGGAGCTTTCCCTCTCCTTCTCCCCCATTTCCTACTCTTTACTTCCTAGCTTTTTTATGAATGGTATGTTCCGATTCACTAGTCACTCATCCCTAAGAACCCCAGATGTGAAACTTTAGGTTTGCCACGTTGGGGCCCTACTACTTGTAGTGTTACCCCCCACAAGGCCCTGTACTCTCTTCAAAGTTTCATAATGTAGGTGGTCCTTCATGACATACATATTCTAGGTCACATAATCAATTGCATGCCCCTAGCTAGAAACTTACCCCCCCCCCCCTCCCCCCCCCCCAAACAAAAAAAATCATAAAATAAAAGGAAAACTAGAAAAGAAAAATAATGGTATCTAAGGCTTCAGCATCTTCACTTTTCTTTTATTTCCGCTTTTTTTCCAAGCAATGCTTTGACATATAATTATGAAATAAGAATGGTTGGAAACTAAACCCTTGTTGAGATGCAATGGAGCCATGAAATTGAGTATTGACCACACACCGCCCCTAGTTAAATTCTAAAACTCATAAATTGCTAAACAGGAAGCACAATAAAACAACATTTTCTGGGCCAATGTACTAATGATACCTTGAAAGCACTTCTCTTGTCTCAACCACAAGTTGATCATATTGTGTAAACTCAGGAGGATTTGTTCTATCACTGCTGGAAGTTGTGGCAAGCTTGTACAACCTTGGGTCCTCGGGCATCAAGCAGTCCACCCAGTGATGAGGACTTCCCATGCTAAGGAATATGTCAAGTATCAGCATGATAGTTTGATGAAGTACTGCAGTATCGAAGAAGTCTCTCAACTGCTTTCTGCAAGAAAGTACCCAAATTCCAAGCCATGTGAGATGACCTTAATATTCATCCAATCTTCTTGATAATCTAAGATAACATTCATGAAGTATTCCAGTATATCTATTTCAGGAAACAACAATGGAGTTTCAGAGTAGCATCTTCTTAATCTTGAAGTGAAAGCATATATAGCTTGTCTATCAGTTACTTCTGCCGTTAGCAAGGAATGCCATAAAGTTCAAGATGTTTTCCCAAAGGATTATTCGGATGCATCTTTCAGTTTCAAGTCTTGCCCTCCAACCATTTTGATATATATTCTCTTAGGATCTAAATATCTAAAAGACAGATCTAATTACCCCTTAGCGTAAAGGGGTAATAAGGTTAAAACTCAGGCAAGACTACATAATCTGAAGAGAGTTGAAATAATATCAGAAATCCGTCATTTCAAGGACATTAGGTTAGGCTATTGATAACTTTTTGGGGTATGAAGCATTACAAACATGTCATGATAGTAAACCTCATTACTTTTTCAGTTCTTAGAGTGCCTTATCACCTCATTTGAACCTCATTATTTTACATTACAGGCGTATTCTTTCTTGATTAGGAAAAGAAATGTCAAAGGATTACTCCATAAACCGGAAGATCAAATTGACAGATCAAACCTAATTTGAAGATGGACAATTGAAAATTCTCACCTCAATCAAGCCGTAATCCAAAAACCAATTTGGTCAGCTATATAAGTTAGTTTCCTCCATTTTACCCATTTTATGGCTATGTTTTTTTGGAAATTATTTAGATATCCAGTCCCACTCTAGCTTATTACTTCAAGTAATGTAATTTTTGGCCAACCTATAAAAAAAGTTCATTCCAAGAATAATAAACCAAAAGTAAAAGATAAAGAACTGGAAAACCACTTACTCCTTTAGAACTTCTGTTGCTGCTGTCTGCATATTTGAAATCAATTTTGGCAAACCAAAATTGGCAAGAAAGTCAGCACTTTCCAGAAATTTTTGCTGGTCATCCCTGTCGATGAAATCCGCACCCCCCTGCATGAAAGGAGTGAAGACCATGTTGAGAGAACAAGACAGATAAAGATGCCTGAAAGAGTGCAAAATAAGATTTATGGGGAGAAAATATAACAGGTCTCATGAGAGTAATCGACAATGAGACTATTCAGTGTTATTACCAACCAATAAGATGATGGCTTAAACTCTAGGAAACAATGAACACTAAAAATCACATAACAATGCAAAAAGAAAAAAGAAAAGAAAGAAATTGTGATGTAGGCAACAGGGTCAAGTGGACTACGAGCATGAATGGTTTAATCCACAAAAATCTCTGCAACTCTCGGTTATCACATATATCAAGTACTATTCATTTATATGCTTGACACCGCAGCTAGAAGAGTCAGCACCTAGTATCAATCAACGTACTCATTACTATCTTAATATTTTAACAACCAATGCCACTACTTCCAACTGGCTTAGATCCAGGATCATACAAAAATTAAATTTCTCATTTAGCACCCAAACAGCCATCAAACTCAGTTGAGTCCACAAGAATAATTACAAGTACTAAATTCTTATTAAAAACTTTCTTTATGAGGTTAGTCAATAATTAGAAATATTGAGGTGCACCATCTTAATCCCTTTTCATTTATAATTTTCTCTATTGATAGTTGTATCATTCAATCTGTATGGATCAGTTTTGGTGTTCTTAGGCTTAAGAAGCCAATATATAAGGTGAATAACAATAATAGTTCAGGAATGTAAGTAGCCTTCTACAGCATCAATATCAAACTTTATAGGAGCAATATGAAGGGTTCAGATAAGCATCCAAGTAGTAACATGTATGAAATCACAACTATTATCATGGATTTCGTATCTGTCTGATGCAGGAGCATCGATTTTAGTATTAAAGTTTATGCTTGTTTACTTAGTTTATTTTAAGTAGAAGTCTTAAAGTTTATGCTTGTTTACTTAGTTTATTTTAAGTAGAAGTCTTATGCTATTTAAGTATTTTATTTAGGCATGTGACTTTTAATAAATTAGGGTTATTATAAATACCCTAACTTAGGGTAGCTGCCGGCTAGACTATTGTTAATAATTTCAGAGTTTTAACTCTTTCTAATAAAGGTTTAGCAGATTTGCATCTAAACCTAGAGTCCTACTCGATCAACAGCCTATTTTCTTAGATTGTTTACTGTTCTAGATCCTACCCTGCATCAAATTGGTATCAGAGCTTAACAAGATCCTTGTTTTGTGTCGAGAATCACCATCAACCATGGTTGGACGTGGTAGAGGTCGTGCCAGGGGAAATCAAGGGCAGCAAACTGATTGAATGAGATGAGGCAGATGATTGAAGAATTGTCGCGGGCTGTTCAAGCCTGCAGCGACCAGGACTAGTGGGAGCCCGAATGGAGATTCCGGAAGGTGACCACAACCCTTTTGATTTACCGGAAGGTGGTCAGGAGGAAGAATCCGATGATGGAGAGGCTGAGAACCCCTTCCATAAAGCTGGACCTGCGAATCTGGCAGCAAGAGGTGGATTGGAAGATAGGTTGCTACATGCCTTGGACTTGAATGGAGGAGGAGTGAGGATCCAAGTGGATGATTTCCATGGGGATCTACACGCTGAAGATTATCTAGATTGGGAAGCCACGGTGGATAATTATTTCGAATGGAAGCCCATGGCAGAGCCTCGAATGGTATTGTTGTGAAGCTTCACTTGAAAGGGGCGGCACTTCAATGGTGGAAGAGAGTTGAAGAGCAGCGGGCACGTCAAGGAAAGCTGAAAATTGGTAGTTGGGAACACATGAAGAGCAAGATGCGAAAACAGTTCCTACCAGCAGATTATGCAATGGATCTTTATCGCAAATTTCATCTACTCAGACAGAATGGTAGGTCGATTGACCAATACACATCTGACTTTAACAATCTGTCTATTAGAGTCGATTTGAAGGAAACCAATGAGCAGTTAACATCTCGCTATCTTGCGGGAATGGATCTAAGCATTAGAGATGAGTTGGGGGTGGTTCGGTTGTTCACTTTAGAAGATGCGAGACAAGCAGCCTTGCAAGCTGAGAAAAGGGTATTACGCTATGGTGCTAGGAGGCCTATTTTTAACAAGACAGATTCTGCCTCCCACGGCAATTTCAGTGGGAAAGGGGCTGCCTCAACCAGTAAACTGACTGGCAGCAACTCCATGGGCAGTAGCAAGGGTTACAAGGGGCAGAATGAGTACAGGGGCAGCACACAATCAGGGTATGGCAAAACAGGAGGCGGCACACAGTCAAATCCTAACAAAACAGGGGGTGGAAGTCAGATTCGGTGTTTCAGTTGTGGAGAAAGGGGGCATGCTTCTTACACATGTCCTAAACGAAGGGTGAATCTGATTGAAATAGATGAGGATGGTCAAGACTTGTCAGAACCAATCTATGATGACCATAATGATGATGATGATGTGGATATTTATCCGGTACAAGAAGAGTCTTTGATGGTTCGGAGAGTTATGACAACAACCGCCAAAGATGATAAGGAAGATTGGAGGAGGCGAAGCATATTTCGAACCCGTGTTCTTTGTGGTACCAAAGTATGTGACGCTATTATCGACAATGGGAGTTCGAAAAATTATATTTCCAAGGAAACAGTCGACAAATTGCACTTGCCTACAGAGAAACACCCTCACCCTTACAAGATCCAATGGGTTACAAAAGGCTTTGAGATACCGGTACAATCTCAATGCTTAGTTAAATTTGTTATGGGCAGTAATGTGGATGATGAGGCGCTATGCGACGTTGTGCCAATGGATGCTTGTCATATTCTTTTGGGTCGACCTTGGTTATATGATCATGATATGCAACATTACACTAGAGAAAACACATATTCCTTCCATAGAGCGGGTAAAAAGTACACTCTACATCCTCATAGAGAGGTTGCGACACCCAACACCAGCAAATTGAATGGGTTTCTAACAGCTGAAGAGTTGGAGGATGAAGGAAGGGAAGCAGGAGTGATGTTCGCTGTTATCAGCAAGGTTACTAATTGTGTCGACAGTGATGGGGACAGCAAGGAACAACCAAATCTGCCAGCATACAGAATACAGCCTGCACAACGGCTTGAGATGCAAAAACAGGTTGAAGAGTTGATGGAAAAAGGGTTAGTGCGAGAAAGCAAAAGTCCTTGTGCTTGTCCGGCCTTGCTAGCCCCTAAAAAAGATGGTTCTTGGAGGATGTGTGTGGACAGTCGAGCCATAAACAAAATCACAGTCAAGTACAGGTTTCCAATCCCACGATTGGAGGACATGCTCGATCAATTGGCAGGTTCTAAGGTATTTTCTAAGATTGACTTGAGAAGTGGTTATCATCAAATCAGATTGAGAGAAGGAGATGAGTGGAAGACTGCTTTCAAGACCCCGGATGGCTTATATGAATGGCTAGTAATGCCTTTCGGCTTGTCAAATGCTCCTAGCACATTCATGCGCATCATGACTAAGGTACTCAAACCTTTTCTGACACGTTTTATTGTCGTTTATTTTGACGATATTCTGATTTACAGTCGAAGTGAAAAAGAGCATTTAGTACATTTGCGCCAAGTACTGGAAGTCCTACAAAAAGAGAAGCTTTTTGTAAACTTGAAGAAGTGCTCCTTTTTACAAACAGAAGTGGTATTTTTGGGGTTCATTGTTTCTGCCGAAGGGCTGAAACCAGATCCGAGAAAGGTCCTAGCAATCCAAGACTGGCCAGCACCACAGTCAGCCAAAGAAGTGAGGAGTTTCCATGGGTTAGCTTCATTTTATAGGAGGTTCATAAGGAATTTCAGCTCCATTATGAGTCCTATCACAGAAACTTTGAAGAAAGAGCATTTCGAATGGACCAATTCAGCTTAGAAAGCTTTTGAGCGAATTAAACTCCTGTTGACAGCCGCACCAGTTCTAGCGTTACCGGATTTTGATAAATTATTTGTTGTGGAATGTGATGCTTCCCATAACGGGATTGGGGCTGTTCTTAGTCAGGAAAGAAAGCCTTTGGAGTTTTTTAGCGAGAAATTGTCAGATTCTAAGCGAAGGTATTCCACTTATGATCTGGAATTTTATGCTTTGGTGAGGGCCATTCGGCATTGGCAGCACTATATAGCTTATAGGGAATTCGTGGTTTATTCAGACCATCAAGCCCTAAGGTATTTGAGTTCGCAAAAGAAGCTCAATGATCGTCATGCTAAATGGAGTTCGTATTTGGATGAATTTAATTTTTCCTTGAAGTATAAGACAGGGAAGACTAATGTGGTGGCGGATGCCTTGAGTCGGCGATCGTTAATTTTAACTACGATGAGTTCCCAAGTTATTGGCTTCGAAGAACTCAAAAATCAGTATGTTACTGATTCTTATTTTAAGCAGATTGTGGCAAATTTACAAGGGACAGAAGCTGACCAGCAGCTGCCATACAGGCTGCATGACGGGTATCTTTTTAAGGGTAATCAGCTTTGTATTCCTGAAGGGTCTTTTCAAGAACAGATTATCAAGGAACTTCATGGGAATGGTTTAGGTGGACATTTTGGCAGGGACAAGACAATAGCGCTGGTGACAGATCACTATTATTGGCCGCGAATGTATAAAGATGTGAGCAGGTTTGTGCAACGATGTTCTATTTGTCAGTTCGGCAAAGGGACATCCCAAACACTGGGTTGTACACGCCATTACCAGAACCGGAGGCACCTTGGATTCATTTGAGCATGGATTTCGTCTTGGGTCTTCCTAAGACATCCAAAGGGTATGACTCTATTTTTGTTGTAGTGGATAGGTTTTCTAAAATGGCACATTTTATTCCTTGCTCCAAAACAGCGGATGCTTCCCACATAGCTGATTTGTTTTTTAAAGAAGTGGTACGTTTGCATGGTGTTCCTACTTCGATTGTTTCTGACAGGGATGTCAAGTTTGTGGGTCATTTTTGGAGGACTTTGTGGCGGAAGTTAGGAACTGAATTAAAATATTCCAGCACTTGTCATCCACAAACAGATGGTCAGACTGAAGCCATTAATAGGAGCTTGGGTAATTTGCTAAGGTGTTTGGTTAGAAACCATGTGAAGGGTTGGGATTCAGTTATACCTCAAGCTGAGTTTGCTTACAACAACTCAGTTAATAGAACTATCAAGAAGACTCCTTTTGAAGTTGCTTATGGTCTCAAACCTCAACATGTGTTGGACCTAGTGCCATTGCCGCAAGAATCTAGGGTGAGTGAAGATGGAGAAGCCTTTGCTGACCATGTCCGCAAGCTTCATGAGGAAGTGCAAACAGCCCTAAAAGCTAGCAATGCCGCATATGCTGATGCTATAGGCGTTTCAAAGAATTTGAGGAAGGAGACCTAGTGTTGGTCCACTTGAAGAAGGATAGATTTCCTAAGGTTGCTTATCATAAGCTAAAGTCCCAGAAGTTTGGCCCATGTAAGGTATTGAAGAAGATTAGCTCAAATGCCTATCTAATTGAGCTGCCTGGTGAGTTGCAAACAGTCCCATTTTTAATGTTTCTGATTTATATTCTTTTGAGGGGTTTGATGAAGCGGATGTGAACACAATTGAAGACCAAGCTGATCAGCTTCCTACTAAACAATCTGATGTTGTCCAAGAAGTTCTAGATGTAAGGGAAGTGAAGTCTAGAAGAGGTAATGCTTATAGACGATTCCTAATAAAGTGGTTGGGCAAACCAGCTTGTGAAAGTACATGGATTGCCGAGGAAGAATTAAGGAAGATTGACCCTGAAGTATATGCTGAAGCGGCCAAGGTTTATTCTACGGAGTCAGCTCATTTTTAACCAAAGGAGATTGATGCAGGAGCATCGATTTTAGTATTAAAGTTTATGCTTGTTTACTTAGTTTATTTTAAGTAGAAGTCTTAAAGTTTATGCTTGTTTACTTAGTTTATTTTAAGTAAGAGTCTTATGCTATTTAAGTATTTTATTTAGGCATGTGACTTTTAATAAATTAGGGTTATTATAAATACCCTAACTTAGGGTAGCTGCCGGCTAGACTATTGTTAATAATTTCAGAGTTTTAACTCTTTCTAATAAAGGTTTAGCAGATTTGCATCTAAACCTAGAGTCCTACTCGATCAACAGCCTATTTTCTTAGATTGTTTACTGTTCTAGATCCTACCCTGCATCACTGTCAATGGCCAATTTTCTATATTCAATGAAAGAAACTCTCTTATTAAACCAAAATTTAAAGTTTAAAACCTAGAAGGCAAGGCAAGCCACCAGAAAAACACTTTTTGTATAATAAAAAGGGCGCACTAAATTCTTAAAAGGGACAATCAATAAAACCTAAAAAATAGAACCCTATAAGCTCCCAAAACAAAGAGGCACACCAACAAATAGGGATTTGAATTAATACACTTTATCTATCCATTCATTTAACTAACACACATGCACACACAAACATCCAAGTTCCAAATAATGAATAGTTCACGTGACATAGCTCTTCCAAAGCCCTAAACCCCCCCCTGGTTGAATCCCGGCATCGTTAACCACCGCTTGAGGGATTTTTTCATATGTAAACACGGGCAACATTTGAATACATGACTGCATATCCCACAATTATTTGGCATCAACTAACATTTTCAAAAATAGAAGCCAAAGTCTTATATTATTCCACCTCAATAAACCCGCTTACTGAAAACAATCATAAAAAAATCCTCTGTTACTCAAACAGCAGAGGCAACTAAAATGGAGTTTGGTGGATATGCCAACTATCATTAGCAGAGGCAACTTTGGACTAAAAGTAAAAATACTCTCAGAAATTTCAGCATATGAAGAGGTAAAAACTGAAGTTGATATAGTTTCAGAAATCATCTGTAGGTAACAATAGATGAATTGAACATATTATCAGGCATTATGGATAAAAAATACAGTGCTCTTACAAGTAAATGAGAGCTTCCAAGACCACGTGCTGTATCAATATATAAATGTCTTCCTAGAATGTTGACTTGAACTCTAATATATAAACTAAGAATTGTTACTGCCCATACTGACACCACCATTCTTGTAAAACCTGGAAAAAAAAAAATCAGATATCAATTATGAAAGATTACATTCACCAACATGGCATAAGAAACTTGCAATTTATAATATCCACAACAGCAAAACACTAAGAAACCAAAAGGTATCAGCTTCATACTTAAAATTTTGAGCCTATCCCATAATTCAAGTTTCTCTGAAGAAGATAAACTGTTGGGCTGACCCTTCCCTTTCATCAGTTTCTTCGTAAGATGTGAAAGGTCCAAATCTTCAGCTATCCGACAACTTAAATAGTGCATTGCATGAGGCAATGTTGTTGTATCAGCTATTCTTTGAATGTTCTCAAAATGAACTTGCATTCTATCAAAAGTTACAAAACCAAAAAAGTAAGAACCAAAAAAGTGAATTGTTCCACAAAGATCATAATAGTTTTGATCACTCTTACTGGGCTTTAATGAATTCATCATTTTCCTGCTCGCTTGCAAGTTGTCTTCCTAAATCAGAAAGCCTACGTTTGTGAGCATCATATAGTTTATACAAAAAATACCCACTTCCTACAACACCTGCCGTAACCAAAATCTTCCTCCTATGCCTTCTCCAGAGATCCCTATATGGACGAAAATGTACTAATTTATGAGCAAGCAATTGAAGCACTAAAAGAAATGTCAAAATATCTCGTAAACCCAATATTGAAACTAAAGCAAACTATAAACTAGCAATTAAATGACAACAACAGGAAATTGTCTAATAACACATCCTAAGCATAATATGAGCAAATGCAACTGACCCAAAAATAAATAAAAAACTGTAATTGAAGCACAAAAGAAGCTGTCTCATAAAACCCGGATAAAATCGACAAAAACAAACAATTAAAAAAAATAATAATAATAATAAAACTGACCTTAAAGATAGCATATTTGATGCTATGGAAGCCAAACGTCTATTTGGAGTAGCAAAGATAAAAAGGAGAAAAAAACAAAAAGGAAACCCTTGAGTGTATATATGAGAAACAAGGGTAATCTTTAAAGACTAAAGAGAAAATAAAAGTTTTTTTTTGATAAAGGGGGGACAGGAAAAGGCAGGCATAGAAATACCCGCCCCTTAAAACATTAAGAAAAATGAAAGGTTTCAGTAGATTGGATACCCCCAGTCATTCTCTACCAATTCCTTTCAAAGCGGGGATTTCAGGCGATCCTAAGGGAAGAATCATTTTGCAAAGGGCTAGGGTTTATCAGAGAAGAGGAGAGTAATAAAAGAGAGAAAAGCTTTGCCTACTAGATAATTAAAGTGCAGCTATATTAAAATATTTAAAAAATGAAAAGATTCATTTATATTTAGAGAAGAGATTTATTTATATTATTGTAAAATTAATTTAATTTTATTTATTTTATAATTTTTATATGATTTATATTTATTTAATATTAATATTGTATTTTATATTTTATCTATTAGATCATGAACGTATAATTTTTTGATTAAATTAAACAGGAAATGGTCCAAGGTTTGGTAGACAAAATGTATGCAGTCCAAGGGTGTTTGGAAAATAAAAGATAGATAGATGGTTTCAGTCAATCATCATCCTAGCCTAGTGATTCGGATACTACAAAGAGGTCGACTGATGATTAAAAAAAAAAAATGATTCTTTTAGGGTAAATTTGAAAAATATATCATCAATAATATAATAATTATTAAATAATATAATGAATAAAAATTATTTAAAAAAAAATAAAAAATAAAAAATTGTTAAGAAGGAAATTATAAAAATAAAATTATCTTTCATAAAAAAACCTTCTCCTCTCTTTTTTCTCTTATTTTTTAATTAAAAAATAAATTTTTTTGAAAATAAATTTTTTTAATTTTTAAAATAAATATTTAAATATTTTTATTTTTTATTACTTTTTTTAATTAAAAAATGAAAATAATTTTTTTAAATTTATTTTCAATTAAAATTTTTAAAAAATAATATTTTCTTAATGGAAGAAGAAAAAAAAAAGTAAGTTTTTTTATTAAGGACAATTTTATCTTTATAATATCTTTTATAATAATTTTTATTTTTTTAAATAATTTTTATTAATTAGATTATTTAACAAATATTTGATTATTAAAAGCATGTTTTTTTAGATTTACCCATTCTTTTACTGCTAAATATGCGAGAAATCTCAGTCACTTCCTCTCTTCCTTCTTCATGCGATTTAGGAACGGTATGACTATGAGGCGTCACAACTTATAAACAAAACCTGTTTATCTCCTGTTAACAAAAAAAAAAAAGTGACATTATGTGTATATACTGCATATTGTTATAAATAAAATAAATAGAGTAAATAAATAGAAATCAAGATAAAAAAATATGAACTTTCAAAATCTAGTTTAGCTATGTCATTAAGCTTTTTTTTATTACTTCTTCTTGAATACAAATTCATCTTTATATAGGATTATAAGAATCATTAGTGTCGTAATGATCTCGCGACCGTCAGAAGACGTTTAAAAGAAAATAAGTGTGGGAAAAAGAAGAGGAAAAAAACAACTTAATTCCTCTTGAAATAAAAAATGAGGGTTTGAAAACGATCTCGAAAAATGAATGGAGTCATTACCAATTTATTTTGGCTAGGTGTGATTGATCACCTATTAAAATCGGTTTTAATAAAATATTTTAAAATTAATTAAAATATTTTAAGAAAACCAATTTCGAGGTTTACGCTTTAATCCAGAGAAAAACAAAGGCGGGTCCGGGAGTCGGTTACGTGTGGGAAATGATTAGCACACTCACAACGCCCGTATAAAACGGTACCTTATTAGTCATGTATTATCTCGATTCTCGATGAAGGTCGATTTTAGATTTGGTATTAAAAATAATTCCCTAAAAAATGGTCATATTAATTCGAGGAATATTTGGAACTTGTTATTGCAAAAATTTTCTATATTCCCCGGCAAACCGGCAAAATATATAATTTTTATTGTTTTAAAAAGGGATAATGTCATGAATAGCCCCTGAAGTTTATCAAATTTGTCAATGTGTTACCTGTACTTTAAAAATGTTCAATGTGGTACATGTACTATCAAACCGTGTATCAATGTGGTATTTTGACTTAACACCGTCAAATATAGATTATGATGTGGCATTGACCAATCAGGTGATGACAAGTGGCAACACCTAATTTTTTAAAAATTAATATCTGAATTTTTGTAAAAAATTTAAAAATTAATATCTAATCTTTTAAAAAACTTAAAAAAACTATATTAAAATAATAATAAATTTAAAATCCTATTTTTTAAATTCAAAATTTTAAAAAATAAAAAAATTAAAATATTTAACTAAAATTATTTTTAAAATATAAAATATTTTAAAATTAAATATTAAATCATTTATAATATTTAAAAATTTTATATTTTTTTTAAAAAAGAAAAGTTATTTTTGAAAATTATAAAATTTAAGTTATGAAATTCTTTTAATTCTTTTAAAAAAATATTTATTAAAAAATTACAAAAAATAAATATGAAATTAATTTTTTTAATTTTTAATTTTTTTTAAATATTTATCAATTTTTGTAAAGTTAATACACGTGGCATCATTATATGGTGCCACGTGTCATCATTATATTTTAAAAATAATTTTTATTTTTATTTTTAAAATTAAAATAATAATTTTTTAGTTAGTACACGTGGCATCATTATATGATGCCACGTGTCAAGTTTTCATTGGATACAAAAGCCACGTAATCAATTTTTAACGGTGTTACTGACAAGTACTACAATAGCATACGGAGTGTAAACTTTAAGTACCAAAATATACATTTTTAAAGTACATGTACTACATTGATAAATTTAATAAACTTTAGGGATCATTCATGACATTATCCCTTTTGAAAATCTTCGCATCATCCTCTTTTTAGAAGGATATTCTTTCTTTAATAATAATTGATGAAGACTCCCCGGCAACCCGGGAGGAGGATCCATGAATTATATTAACTCGGGGATATTGTCTTATTTATTAAAAATCATTGTTATTTTCATGCATTTTAAAATCATAAAGAAATGATCATAAATATGCAAAGTATTACTAAGATGAAAATTAAACAACATGCATATTTATCATGGCCTGACAAACATTTTATTAGGGCATGGCAAAACAATTAATGATATGGCATACATGACATGACAAACTTTATTACAATATGGCAAAGAATAAATAACATGGCATGCTTGACATGGCAAAATCTAAATGATATGACAAAAGAATGAATGCCATAGCATGCTTGACATAGCAAAATCTAAATGACATGGTCAAAAGAATTGATGACATGGCATATGAATTAAGTACTCAATCATAAAAATGAGGTCAAAGTACCTAGGAAGTCCCTGTACTATACCATCTAGTGCAAATTAGTCTCTCTACTATAAAACTGAGTAATTTAGTCCATGTACTTTTAAAATTGAAGCAAAAAGGTAAAATCACTGACTAGTGTAATATAAACTGTTAAAAAAGTTGACGTGACATTTAATCTTGTGTTTATTTGATGACGTGGATGTCAAATGCTGACGTGACACAAATAAAATATATTATTTTAAGTTGACGTGGACAAAATAACAAACTAAGTTGGCAAAAATGCCACATCAATTTTTTTTTTGCCAACTTAGTTTGTTATTTTGTCGACGTCAGCTTAAAATAATATATTTTATTGGATTCACATCATCAAATAAACACAAGGTTAAATGTCACGTCAGTTTTTTTAATAGTTTTTGTTACACTAGTTAGTGATTTTACCTTTTTGCTTCAATTTTAAAAGTATAGGGACTAAATTACTTAGTTTTATAGTAGATGGACTAATTTGCATTAAATGATATAGTATAGGAACTTCCCAGGTACTTTGACCTAAAAATGACATCATCATAGAATGTTCACAATCATATTATGATTAGGATAACAACTTGAATAACAAATCATAAAATGACATCATCATGGAATATTTATAGAATTTGCATGATTAAGATGGCAAATGTAGATATCATAGAATATGCATGATCATGAGATATGCACATATCATTATTCATTTTCATGGATTTTTCATGTGAGTAATCACATAAATGGCATAGGTCGGAAAATATTACCATACTCCCCAACAAACCCGGCAAAGCTTGGAAAATAATTCCTTTATATGACATTTACATGATTTCGGGTAAAACGAAAACCATACCTTTCGATTCCTTAAACATGTGCATTGAATAATTTCCTAACCTCTCTGGCAACCCGGCAAAGATTAGGAACTAATTCTCGCCAAATGTTTAGGAAACCAAAAAATACGTTTTTATGTCAAATTAAATAAAAACATTTTAAAATATGCAATGCATGAAGATGTGTTTCTCCCTTGAAGTAAGGACATCTGTACACCTAAAAGGGTATCCGACTACCTTTGAAAGAAACTTAAATTGGATTTTTAAAACAAATGATTTTGGGCTCGGATTAAGGAAAATGCAATATTTGGATAAAAAAACACCTATGGCCGAATGCCCCCTAAAAGAAAACTCTAGTGTCTTTTTTTTTTTTAAACCCGTATTAACTACCCATGACCCGATCTTTGTAAAACCAATTTTTATTAAGATGGAAAACAACCTAAAATAGTAGCTACATGATTTTGGTCAGCCCTCCCCTCTTGTAAAAAATTGAGATTTTTGCTAGCTTTAAAAAGGCTTTTTTGGACTCCTAAAAATCGATTTTACAAAGCTATTTTTTAGACCTTTGTAAAAAATTCAAAAAAATCTGGAAAAATCAGTTTAGACTCAAGAAATGATGATCTAAATGAGGTTAAATTAGTTTTTAATTCGGACTAAAAATGCCTAGGCCAAAGTTGCCTTAAAGACAGAATAGCAAACTAAAATCTGTTTTACCGAAAACTATTTTTCAACCCTTGATAAAAAATTCTAAAAATCCTAGGAAAAATACCAGAGGATCCTCTAAGGGTCTACTAAATGAGGTTAAAATTATTTATAAAAAATATGCATGGTGAAAATATTGCCTAAAATCAGGATATCCAACTTACAAACCATTATTTTTCCAACTAGTTTGCACAAGAGACCTTGGCTATAGATCATTGATTGATCTTAGTCAAAAATCAAGTTGAGAATGATATGAATGCATGATTTTCCAGCAAAACAAACATATGAAAATGATCAATCATGAGCTAAAAAAATAAACAAGTAAAGAAAAATCAAGGTTGGCTCAATGGTTGGTTCTTTGGACATAGTCCTACCGAACCAAAATCACTTGGTAAAACCAAGATCCTCACGCTTCTCAGACCTTTTTATTTCATTTTTTAAAAGAAAATCAAAGGAGAAAATCTATCCTACCACAATAGTGAAACCCACATCCAACATGCAAGTAAGAAAATCAAGCAAAAGACAAGCATATCAAGGAAGCAATGTTTCGGCCAAACAAGAAAATGTGTAGGAAATTTTTTTGCCAACTTTGATATTTTGTAGAGAATAGAAGAAAACCTTTTAGAAATTTATTTTGAAAACATTTTATTCAAACAAAGAGAGTTAATAATCACATAGAAAAGAAGAAAAAGATATCATTAAATCAAAGAAAAATAAATAAAAGAAGAGAAGAGAATGTTACCTAGCAAAGCTTTTCCAATCAAGCTTTCCCTCCTTTCTCCCTCTCCCTCTTTCTCTTTTCTTCTTTTTCTCCTTGAGAGGTTTTTTTGCTACTGATTTTCTCTTCAAAATGTAGTGAATAGATTATGAAGAAAAATGAGAGGAGAGCCCTTATTATTGCTTTGGCTGATCCTCCCTATTGGTGTGAGAGTGCTCATATTTTTTTTTTTAGCCTTAGTCATGCCTTGTGAATGCTCTCCAACATCTTTTCCACATGGCCATTTATTATCCCCTTTTTGTATTATTCTTTCCTTAAATTAAGGATCTCCTAACCTCTCATTGGTCAACAATGCCACCTCTATTATTCTTGTCTCCTATCTCTACAAAATATCTAAGCCATTTGTCTTGATCATGTAGCTTACTACCAAAATATCTTCCTAGGTGGCATTTTTATTCCACTTGGCATCATCATATAGCCTTCACATGCTCTTCACATGGCCTTCACATGGATTTGCAATTAAAACGCCTCCTATTGGCCAAAAATGACATGTAGGCAAGTAGTGGAGAATCTTGTCTCCTCTTAAAAATGTCATCTTGCTACTCGATCTTCGCCATTGGATCAAATTGATCAATTCTCTCCCTTCCCTCTCTATGAACTGATTGAAAATAGCCTAGAAAATTTCAGGCCATTCCTATTTTTTTATTTGCAAAATGGTCCTTTTTGATTTTTTTCGGTAAAATTGCATTTTGGCCTCCAAACTTAATTTATTTGCAAATGAACCCCAATTTCAGATTTTTCTTTTTCAATCTATCCCATCCAATATAAAACTTAGTTCTGGAGGTTTTCATAATTTTCTGAGCTCGTTTTTCATTTTTCCTAGATTTTTCTCTAAAATTACGGTTTAATCCCCCCGAACTTTGCCTATTTTCATTTCTGTCCCGTTTTCAGATTTTTCTTCTCCAATCCATCCCATCCAATATAAAACTAAGTTCTGGAAGTTTTCATAATTTTTCGAGCTTGTTTTCCATTTTTTTCGAATTTTTTAAAATTGTCCTTTAGCCCCTGAAATCTCGGTTTTACTCGAAACGGGCCAATTTTACGGATTTTCTATTTCCATTGCCTTTTTCATATATTGAATTGGAGTTGGACCAAGTTTTCCCAATTTTTAGATCTGAATTCCTCTTCGATTAAGTTTTGCCCTTTTTCCTCAAAATTAGGAATATTCTCGATTTTCCAACTTCTCCTCCAATCGGCTCTTTCTTTGGATCCACTTCAAATTGGGATTTGGGGTATCTTTATTTATTTATTTTTCATCAACTGGGGACTTCAATTTCACCGAATTGGACCATCTCTATAGTTTTTCCCAAATTTGTGAAAATTTCATTTATTCATTAAATCTTTATTTTTCTTTTTCTCTTCAATCTGATTCCTCCTTCAACTTCGCTTCAAAATTGGACCTTCCAATATCTTTATTGATTGATTTTATTCCATTTTAAACCTTCAATTTTGTCCAATTTGATTGTTTACGCTCTTTTTCCAAATTTGAAAATTCTATGCTTTTCTCATACACTGAATTTAGCAATTTGTCTTTCCACATCTATATCTTCAATTATAGATCTCCGATTATCAAAATTCCTTCACCATTGTTCAATTCATCTTCGAATCTTGATTTTTTTGAGAGTTGACTTTTTTAGTGGTTGACTTTTTAAAGTTGACTTTTTTGAAGTGGACTTTTTTTTCGGTTGACTTTTCATGTTGACCTTCGAATCAAAGTCTTGGATACCCATTTTTGGAATGAGGGAGATTCTTCGCATTCCAGGAAGTTGAAGGAAGAACTTACCTTGTTTATGGGGCCCGAACAAAATTAGGTGTCTACAACTACCCCTCTTTGACTATTGCTGAGAATCGAGAATCAGGCAAAGATAAACTAGACAAAAATTTTGTCCGGTTAGTGAAATCACATGTCAACGAGAGAAGAGAGTTTTCTTCATTTTTTTTCATTCATTTTTTGTAAACTGTAAATAAAAGGATTTGTCCTTAAATAGAATTCCCTGACTAATCAAGGCTCGACCCGTCTTAAAAAAAGGAAACGAGTACGATTTGCAAGAGAAGAAAATACCTTGAGAGCAATCTCGAGACCTTATCTTATCTTGGTGAAATTTTATTTAAAACTCTAGACGTCTTGTCCAAGAATATTCTTTTTCATGGATTATTTGTGTGAAATTATATAAATGACATGTGTCAGGATATTTCACCAAACTCCCCGGCAAACCCAGCAGAGCTTTAGAAAAATATCTTTTCACATGACATGTATATAATTTTGGATAAAATGAAAACCATATTTTTGAAAAAAACTATAAATAGAAGAATTTGTCCTTAAATTGAGTTCCCTGACTAATCAAGGTTCGACCCGTCTTAAGGAAACGAGTTCGATTTGCAAGAGAAGAAAATACCTCGGTGGCAATCCCGGGGTCTTATCTTATCTTGGTGAAATTTTGTTTAAATTTCTGGATGTCTTGTCCATGAATATTCTTTTTCATGGATTTTTTGTGTGAAATTATATAAATGGCATGTGTCGGGATATTTCACCGAACACCCCGACAAACCCAGCAGAGCTTTAGAAAAATATCTTTTTCACATGACATGTATATAATTTTGGATAAAATGAAAACCATATTTTTGAAAAAAACTGCAAATAGAAGAATTTGTCCTTAAATTAAGTTCCCTGACTAATCAAGGCTCGATCCGTCTTAAGGAAACTAGTTCGATTTGCAAAAAAAGAAAATACCTCGACGGTAGTCCCGGGGCCTAATCTAATCTTGAGCTAACCTTACTGACGAAACCATAAATTGAAACAACTTGGGTGAAACCAGTAATTGGGTGATGACCTAGGTGAAGCCAATAGTCGAGAAAGATCTGGGTGAAGCCAGAAATTGAAATGACTTTGGTGAAATCGAAAGTCAAGAAAGATCTAGATGAAGCCAGAAATTGAAATGACTTGGGTGAAACCGAAAGTCGAGAAAGATCTAGATGAAGCCAAAAATTGAATGACTTGGTTGAAATCGAAATTCGAGAAAGATCTGGGTGAAACCAAAAATTGAAATGACCTGGGTGAAACTGAAAGTCGAGAAAGATCTGAGTGAAGCAAAAAATTGAAATGACTTGGGTGAAATCGAAAGTCGAAAAAGATCTGGATGAAGCCAGAAATTGAAATGACCAAAAATTGAAATGACTTGGGTGAAACCGAAAGTCAAGAAAGATTTGGGTTAAGCCAGAGATTGAAATGACCTGGGTGAAATCTCAAGTCGAGAAAGATCTGGGTGAAGCCATGAATTGAAATGACCTAGATGAAACCGAAAGTCGAGAAAGATCTGGATAAAGCCAGAAATTGAAATGACTTGGATGAAACTGAAAGTCAAGAAAGATCTGGATAAAGCCAGAGATTGAAATGACCTGGGTGAAACCAAAAGTCAAGAAAGATCTGGGTGACTCTAGAAATTGAAATGATCTGGGTGAAACCGAAAGTCGAGAAAGATCTGGGTGAAACTAGAAATTGAAATGACATGGGTGAAACTGAAAGTCGAGAAAGATCTGGGTGAAGCCATAGGTATTTTCTACGAGATGACCTGGGCGGAGCCAAAGGTCAAGAAGAGATCTGGTAAAGCCAGAGGTATTTTCTGAAAATGGTGTCCGGATGACCTATCCATGGTTTTTGAAAATGTGTGAAAATTAACTTGGAGGTTTTGAGAGGATGCAATTTTTTCTTGATGCATATGCAAAGATTAAGAATGATGCAAATGCTTCGTAATACAGATGCACAGATTAACAAAGATACAAATGTTTCATGATGCAAATGCAACAATTAACAAAGATGCAGATGCTTCTTGATGCAACTGCAGATGTCTCAGATTGATGCAAATGCTTCCTAAAATGATGCAAATGCAAAGATCAATTATGATGCAAATGCTTCCTGAGATGCAGATCCAAATCTCAATAATGATGCAAATACTTCATGGAATAATGCAAATGCAAGTTTCAATAATGATGCAGATGCTTCATAATGCATATGTAAAGATTAAAGATGCAAATGCTTCTAGATGCAGATGCCAAAATTAGAGACCCAAATGCTTCTTGATGCAGCTGCCCCTACGAATCGTGTTCATGTAAATGGTTCATGAATGGTGTAACTACAGTTACCACACAATAATTAAGATGCAATGATCCTAGAAATGATGCAATTGCTCGAGATGACGTAAATGCAAAAATCCATGAATGATGCAAATGCTTGCTGACACGGTGCAAATGCAAAGCTTAATAAAGAGCTACGTGCTTATGACTGATACAAATGTCCCCGATTATTTTTTTAGACTTTGGCTTAGCCTTTCTAATTCATTTTTCCTTTTCAAATCAGAGTGTATCTTGAACACTTGTGCCCTATAAGGGATTATTCCCTTGTCAATCCTTGGTTATCTCTTTGCCCCAATAGTTTTCAAACTCTTATCAACAGAAGCCTGTTTGCTGAGTTCTATTTCTTTTTCTCATATCTGGAAGTCAAGATCAACCCCAGTAGTTCCATACATTTGGGTTGGAAAAACCCTTGTCTAATGTCAACATAGAAAATGGTTGTTTCAAAAATATTTCTATTTCTATTATTTGTTTTCCCCTTTTGGAAAAAATTGCTCATTTAATGAAAACTTCTGAGCCAAAAATATTAATCCCATAATGTGTGACATACAAATCTCTTGAAGACTGATGATCATCGTTAGAAATTTTTCTGAATGTCAATTTGGGTTTTTCAATTCGAATTGAAAGGCTTGGTACAATAGGATTTTGGTTGATTCCAAGAAAATGTCACAACAAGAAAAATGTATGTCCCTTATATTCTCAGAAATGGAACAGGTTTTATAAAACATGAATTCCTTGAGAATCAAACAAATTCAACATTCTTTTAGTTTCCCTATCATGGCATTTTGACAAGCGTCAAGGTTAGCCGGGATGTTGAATGTTGGAAAGTCAATTTGGAGGGGAAGAACATATTCAGTTTTCAAAGTTAATCCTCCAAATGAGAGCTGACAGTTTGGGAGGTTCAGGAGTTTCTAGATGTTCTTTGATTTCTTCAAGATGACCTCCTCTTTTGTCGGATCAACACTAACATAGATGGCATCGAAAATTCTCATTTTACCCTAAACCGCCCATTTTTGGATTTTCGCCCTAGAGTCCCATTCTTTCCTTTTTTTTTATTGTTCCACCATGCATCTAAAAATTCTAAATTCTTCAAAAATGAAATGAAAATTCGAAGAGATGGGATAAAATCTGAGGAAAAACCCTTCAAGTTAAATATTCATGCTTGATCAAAATGGACTTTTAAAGCACGTAATGTAGGCCAAGGTTCGGGGTTCAGAAAGAAAGGATAAATAGGCTCAAAATATGTGTTTAAGGGTAATCAGATCAAGGATCATTTCTTGAGGAGGATTCCCCTTGAAACATTTGTCCCTTTTGGACTTTTCTTTCATTCTTTTGACTTTTGCTCCTTTTCTTCTTTGTTCTTAGCTTTCATTTCGCCATCCTTTTCACATCTTTTTTCTTTTGTTTTGTTCTTGGCTTTCATTTTGCCATCCTTTTCTCCTTTTCCTTCTTTTTGTTTTGTTTTTGGCTTTCATTTCGCCATTTTTTCTACATTTTCCTTTCCCTTTGCATCTTCATTTCGACAGAGTAAGCCCGTATGTATTTGGGAGCCCAATTTGCTTTGTATCTGTCTTCGAGTTAGGACTCATTTCTCTGTGATCTTTGAGAAGATCTTTCCTCACATTTACCCCATAGTGTAGAGGGTGATCCTTGATCAAGGTTCAAAGAAGAAAGAATTCTTTCAGCTCAAAAGGGGTGACTATGGATAATTTCTTTTAGTGAAAGGGATATCAAAGATGGCCATTTCTCATATCAAGCACAAATATTCTTATTGAAATGCAATCCCCAGGGGGAATAGATAATCAGAATTTCATTTTACACTTGGAATCATCTGAATTCTCATATGCATGATATCACAATTTTTCCTCTTTTTTTTTTTTTTTTTTTTGCATGCCCCAATGATTCATGCGTTAATTTCCCCTTATCCACCATGTATCCATCATTTCTACATATGATGCCCCAATTTGATTAACCATGAGAATTTGTATCATTACGAGGAACATCGCAAGTCTAGGCCTATATTGAAAAGGCTGAGTTTCAATTTTGGGTTTGCTTGAAGTGACAAGGAAAATATGGCCCAAAAATAGGTTTTCTCTGGGACATGGGATAATCTAGTTTAGTCATTGTGACTCGAGGTGTCAATCATGAAGTGATGTTTGGGATATTGGTGTTTTGTGGTTATTGGAAAGGTTGTGAATGGTTTTGGCACAACCTTGACACACATCAAATTACCATGATCTAGATTCCTGAAATAATGTCTCATTTGTTTGAGTTTCCAAGGAGCTCGAAAATTTTTTAAATAGTTTGTTCAGTTTTTCATAGCCTAAGCTATGATCTACATCTTTGCTTATTCTGTAATGAAATTCATCATTTATATCCCTTGAAGCATTAGGTCTTTCAAGTGGTCTCGGTTCAAAGGATTTAGGCATATGAAAGCCCAAAAGAGAGGTGTGAGGGTATTGGGCCATTTCTAACAATGATCATCAATATTCTCGAGATTGTCCATTATTTCATGTGAAAACCCCTTATTATTGTTCACAAAAAATTTCTCAAAGTTTCATCATTTTTTTTGTAAATTCAAATTATTGCTAAAAAAACACAACAAACACAAAAACATTTTAAACTTCAAAATTTATTTAGTTTATATGGATGTCAACATAAGACAAGTGTTTTCATCATGAGGCATAGAACTACATGCATCAGAAACTCCCCTCTTGACATAATTCAAAATCGGTTATTCCTCGGTACTTTTTTCAATCTTTATGTCTTCTTCCCTCATTGTGACATCCACGATGGTCTCATCATTCCCATTCAGTGAATTCTCCACACTTTTTGACCTTTGATTCTTCCCCACATCTAATTGCCCTTTATTGATGAGTGTTTGAACCTTCCGTTTTAGACATATGCAATTTTTCATGGAATATCCTCGAATCTCGGAATGATAATCACAATATGCATTCTCATCATACCAACTCGAGTATGGGGGTTGAATAGGCTCCACTATAACTTTAGTGAGGAGTTGCTCTTCGACCAGCTAGGGCAATAATTCAAAATAAGACAAGGGGAGTGGCTCAAATCGATCTCTTTTTTGGATGCTCTTCGGCTTTCTCTGGCTGACAAGAGGTTGAAGATTTGCTGGATTCTGAGAGGCCAACAGATATGAATATGGACCCTGGGATATGTTATTCATAGAAGGACAGGATGGTTGGTATGAGAGGGCCTGAAGATAGGGGGCAAAGCCTCTCATAGCTTGGACATCTTCCTCTTTCTTTTTGGGTATCCTGTTTCTCTCCGCATTGGATGTTTTATCTCCTTTGAGTTTCCCAGTCTTGATAGCATTCTCAATCATTTCCCCAGAGATTACCATGCCCGCAAAAATTTTTCGTGGCATTGTCGACGAGTCTATCATAATACTGGCCCCGTAGTGTATTCACAAAAAGGACAGTGATTTCCTTTTGAGTCAAGGGTGATCGTACTTAGGTGGCCATGTCCCTCTACCTCTTAGTATACTCTTTGAAGCTCTCAGTAACCTTTTTCTCCATATTTTGTAAAGTGAGACGGTCAGGTGCCATATCAGTCACATGCTTGTATTAACTTAAAAATGCATTAGCCAAATCATTCCAAGAGCCAATCCGATCCTTGCTCAACTGATTATACCACCTAATTGCGGATCCGCTGAGGCTATCTTGAAAAGAGTGAATCAAAAGCTTACCATTATCTGTATGGCTCGTCATCTTTCTCCAAAACATAGTGATGTGGGATGATGGATCGGTTGTCCTATCATTATTCTCAAAGTTGGGAACCTTGAATTTAGGAGGAATAACTAAATCGGGGACCAAGCAATATTTGTTTGCATCTACACTCCCAAATACATCTCTGCTTTCTAATGCCCGGAGCCCTTCATCTAATAGCTGGTATTTCCCTTGGGAATTTGCCTACTCAGCTTTCTTCAATTCAGCCATTTTCAACTTTGCTTGTTCATCCGGATCATCTAAGTTTAGGACATTGATGAGATTGGTTGTGTTCTGAAAAGATTGGTCATTTAGTAGTATGGTCTTAATCTGGCCCCTTTGTGCCCCCGACCCTTCTCTGACGGTCAAGTTTTCAGTGTATCCCTTTCCCTTGATCGTGGGGGACACCAGTTCCTTGAGCTTGGTCATCTGACCTCTAGATTCTGCTTGAGCTTTTGCCAACTATTCTCGCAATTCTTCCTATGCCCTTTAATTCTCTCCATCCGAGTAGATTGTTCACTCTCCATAGCTCTGGCCTGTGTTATAAAGGTACTCAGTACTTCTTATACCTCTGATTTGGAATGAAAATTTCTTCAAAAACTCTTATAGCCAAGCCAACTTCTGTTTTATCCCCCCAAGTGTGTGTCATGATGAATGAGCCATGAATGTCGTGAATGTAACACGATGCCTACATGATGCGTATAAAGAATAAACAAATTAATGCATGAACATATACATTGAAATCATGCTAACTATGTATGTCATGAATGCAACCTGATGCCAACATGATACATTTAAAGAATAAACAAATCAATGCATGAACATATATAGAGAAATCATGTTGACTATATTTGTCATGAATGCAACCTGATGCCAGCATGATGCATGTAAAGAATGAACAAATTGATACACGGGTATATATAGATAATGACCATGTATGTCACAAATGTATTTTACAATGAATGACCATGAATGCTATGACTGCAACATGATGTCAATATGATGCATGTAAAGAAATGAATTAACACAAGGGTATATACAAAGAATGACCATGAATGTCACAAATGTATTCTACAATGAATGGCCATGCATGTTAGGACTGTAACATGATGTCAATATGATACATGTAAAGAATAAATGAATTAACACAAGGGTATATACAAAGAATGACCATGTATGTCACAAATATATTCTACAATGAATGACTATGCATGTTAGGACTGTAACATGTTGTCAATATGATACATGTAAAGAATAAATGAATTAATCACAAGGGTATATACAAAGAATGACCATGTATGTCACAAAAATATTCTACAATGAATGACCATGCATGTTAGGATTGTAACATGATGTCAATATGATACTTGTAAAGAATAAATGAATTAATCACAAGGGTATATACAAAGAAATTAATCAATGATTAAACGAAATTGGTAGGACCAATCTTGATTATTCAAAAATCTCATTAAGCGAGATTTGCCCCCAAATTTAATCCATGATTTTTTTTAAAACATGTTTTCCCCCACAAAAATCAACATATTACTGTTCAAAAGATTTTTGGGGTAATGGATTCTATTATGGTATAATGTCCAAATGTTTATTCAACACTACCGGTCTACAATTCTTATTCAACCAATGAATGTTCATGAAACTATCGAATGAGATTATTATCACCATCCATTGAAAAGAATGAGATAAAAAATACAACCATAAATGTACATACTCCATTCTCATATGCATGAAATGTATAAAAATGCAAAAATATTTGATTTTTTTTAATATTTTCAATTTCAAAAAGTCAATGAACATTTGCCCCAACAGTATCTACTTATTTAGGCATCACGATGCCTTTGGGGCAGAAGACCAAATTTATTACAAGCGATACAATGTACGTTCATCATTGCCCGGTTTATGAATCTTGTTCGGGATGCAAAATAGATAGCAAAGGGTCGGAAGCATTCCTTCATGTGTTCCTAGTTTCGGTGCATCTGACGAAAATCCTGCATGGCTCTACCTAAGTTGGTTCCGTACGGCTCATTATATGAGGTTGAATCAGACTCTAAAGGCTCCAAATTGTTCCAAACTATCGCCGGTGAAGGCTAGCAAGGCACCCCGATTAAAACGGGTTCAATTTGATAGAGTACATTTCCCACGCTTAAGCAAAGGTTATCACCTCACGAACCGTAGGTAGTCTGATACTCCGGAAGTGTTTCGCTAGCTTATGTGGAGATTATCACCTCACGAAGCGTAGGTACTTTACTCCCACCTAAAAAGACGGAACTCGGGTTTAAGGGCTCATGCTATGTGAATGCAAGTGTAGTGTGTGAAGAGGAACAAAAAAATATTTCACCATCTATTCTACAACCCTTATCCTAAACACCCCGATAATGAACAAAATCAAATAAAGCAAAGCATTAGAAAGCAATAATAATATACACAACCTCAAATAATCAAAGAATAACAATATGCATAAAATGAACATTTAAAAAACATTTTTTTTAAGGAAATCCTCCTTATTATATAAAAAATGGGAATTATAATTAAATACCAATTAGAACCGACAAAACTGAGACTTTTTATAACACACGACTAATTCTAGGCCTGACTCTCTAAATATCCCCAGCGGAGTCGCCAAGCTGTCATAACGATCTCGCGACCGTTAGAGGACGTTTAAAAGAAAATAAGTGTGGGGAAAAGAAGAGGGAAAAGACGACTTAATTTCTCTTGAAATAAAAAATGAGGGTTTGAAAACGACCTCAAAAAAGAAATGGAGTCCGAGACTTTTGATAACACATGCCTAATTCTAGGCCTGACTCTCTAAATATCCCCAGCGGAGTCTCCAAGCTGTCGTAACGATCTCGTGACTGTCAGAGGATGTTTAAAAGTGGGGAAAAGAAGAGGGAAAAGACGACTTAATTTTTCTTGAAATAAAAAACGAGGGTTTGAAAACGACCTCGAAAAGGAATGGAGTTGCCACCAATCTTTTTTGGCTAGGTGTGATTAGTCACCTATTAAAATTGGTTTTAATAAAACATTTTAAAATTGATTAAAATATTTTAAGAAAACCAATTTCGAGGTCTGCGCTTTAATCCAGAGAAAAACAAAAGCGGGTCTGAGAGTCGGTTACGTGTGGGGAAGGATTAGCACTCCCACAACGCCCGTATAAAACGGTAGCTTATTAGTCATGTGTTATCTTAAATCTCGGTGAAAGTCGGTTTTAGATTTGGTATTAAAAATAATTCCCTAAAAAATGGTCATATTAATTCGAGAATGATTCGAAATTTGTTATTGCAAAAATTTTCTATATTCCCCGGCAAACCGGCAAAATATAGAATTTTTATTGTTTTAAAAATCTTCGCATCATCCTGTTTTTAGAAGGGTATTCCTTCGTTAATAATAATTGATGAAGACTCTCTGGCAACCCGAAAGAGGATCCATGAATTATACTAACTCGGGGATATTGCCTTATTTATTAAAAATCATTGTCATTTTTCATGCATTTTAAAATCATAAAGAAATGATCATGAATATGCAAAGTATTACTAAGATGAAAATTAAACAACATGCATATTTATCATGGCATGACAAACATTTTATTATGACATGGCAAAACAATTAATGACATGGCATACATGACATGGCAAATTTTATTACAACATGACAAAGAATGAATGACATGGCATGCTTGACATGACAAAATCTAAATGACATGGCCAAAAGAATTGATGCCATGGCATATGAATTAAGTACTCAATCATAAAAATGACATCATCATAGAATATTCACAATCATATCATGATTAAGATAACAACTTGAGTAACAAATCATAAAATGACATAATCATGGAATATTTATGAAATTTACATGATTTAGATGGAAAATGTAGATATCATAGAATATGCATCATCATGAGATATGCACATATCATTATTCATTTTCATGGATTTTTCATGTGAGGCATCACATAAATGGCATAGGTCGGAAAATATTACCATACTCCCCGACAAAACCAGCAAAGCTTGGAAAATAATTCCTTCATATGACATTTACATGATTTCGGGTAAAACGAAAATCATACCTTTCGATTCCTTAAACATGTGCATTGAATAATTTCCTAACCTCATCGGCAACCCGAAAAAGATTAGGAACTAATTCTCGCCAAATGTTAGGAAACCGAAAAATATGTTTTTATACCAAATTAAATAAAAACATTTTAAAATATGCAATGCATGAAGATGTGTTTCTCCCTTGAGGTAAGGATATCCGTAGACCTAAAAAGGTGTTCGACTACCATTGAAAGAAACTTAAATTGGATTTTTAAAACAAATGATTTTGGGCTCGGATTAAGGAAAATGCAATTTTTGGATATAAAATACCTATGGCCCAATGCCCCATAAAAAAAACTCTAGTTTTCTATTTTTTTAAAAATCCGGATTAACTACCCATGACCCAATCTTTGTAAAACCAATTTTTATCCTTGAGATAACATGGAAAAGAACCTAAAATAGTAGCTACATGATTTTGGTCAGCCCTCCCCTCTTGTAAAAAATTGAGATTTTTGCTAGCTTTAAAAAGGCTTGTTTGGACTTCTAAAAATCGATTTTGCAAAGCTAGTTTTTAAACATTTGTAAGAAATTCAAAAAAATTTGGAAAAATCAGTTTATGCTCAAGAAATGATAATCTAAATGAGGTTAAATCAGTTTTTAATTCGGACTAAAAATACCTAGGCCAAAGTTGCCTTAAAGACATAACTAACTAAAATTTGTTTTACCGAATACTATTTTTCAACCCTTGATAAAAAAATCTACAAATCCTAGGAAAAATACCAGAGGCCCCTATAAAGGTATACTAAATGAGGTTAAAAAATATTTTTATTTTGACAAAACATGCATGGTGAAAATATTTCCCAAAATCAGGATACCAACTTACAAACCATTATTTTTCCAACTAGTTTGCACAGGAGACCTTGGCTATAGATCATTGATTGATCTTAGCCAAAAATCAAGTTGAGAATGATATGAATGCATGATTTTCCAGAAAAACAAACATATGAAAATGATCAATCATGAGCTAAAAAATAAACAAGCAAGGAAAAATCAAGGTTGGTTCAATGGTTGGTTCTTTGGACAAAGTCCCACCTAATTAAAATCAGTTGGTAAAACCAAGATCCTCAAGCTTCTCAAACTTTTTTATTTAATTTTTTTTAAAGAAAATCAAAGGAGAAAATATATCCTACCACAATAGTGAAACCCACATACAATATGCAAGCAAGAAAATCAAGCAAAAGACAAGCATATCAAGGAAGCAATGTTTCGGCTAAACAAGAAAATGTGTAGGAATTTTTTTTGCCAACTTTGATATTTTGTAGAGAATAGAAGAAAACCTTTTAGAAATTCATTTTGAAAACATTTTATTCAAACAAAGAGAGTTAATAATCACATAGAAAAGAAGAAAAAGAGATCATGAAATCAAAGAAAAAAAAATAAAATAAAATAAAAGAAGAGAATAGAATGTTATCTAGCAAAGCTTTTCCAATCAAGCTCTCAAACTCTCCATCCTTTCTCCCTCCTTCTCTTTTTTTCTTTTTCTCCTTGAGAGGTTTTTTTGCTACTTGTTTTCTCTTCAAAACGTAGTGAATAGAGTATGAAAAAAATGAGAGGAGAGTCCTTATTATTGCTTTGGCCGATCCCCACTATTGGTGTGAGAGTGCTCCTCTTTTTTTAGCCTTAGTCATGCCTTGTGCATGCTCTCCAACATCTTTGACACATGGCCATTTCTTGTCCCCTTTTTGAATGATGCTTTCCTTAAATTAAGGTTCTCCTATCCTCTCATTGGCCAACAATGCCACCTCAATTGTTCTTGTCTCCTATCTCTAGAAAATATCTAAGTCATTTGTCATGATCATGTGGCTTACTACCAAAATATCTTTCTAGGTGGCATTTTTACTCCACTTGGCATCATCATATAGCCTTTACATGCTCTTCACATGGCCTTCACATGGCTTTGCAATTAAAAAGCTTCCTATTGGCCAAAAATGGCATGTAGACAAGTAATGGAGAATCTTGTCTACTCTTAAAAATGTCATCTTGCTACTCAATCTTGGTCATTGGATCAAATTGATCAATCCTCTCCCTTACCTGTCTATGAGCTAACCGAAAATGACCTGGAAAATTCCAGGCCATTCCTTTTTTATTTATTTGCAAAATAGTCATTTTCGATTTTTTCGATAAAATTGTATTTTGACCCCCAAACTTAATTTATTTGCAAATGGATCCCAATTTCGGATTTTTATTTTTCAATCCATCTCATCCAATATAAAACTTAGTTCTAGAGATTTTCATAATTTTTCGAGCTCGTTTTCCATTTTTTCCGGATTTTTCTCTATAATTACGGATTAGTCCCCCCGAACTTTGCCTATTTTTATTTCAGCCCATTTTTCAGATTTTTCTTCTCCAATCCATCCCATCCAATATAAAACTCAGTTCTGGAAGTTTTCATAATTTTCCGAGCTCGTTTTCCATTTTTCTCGGATTTTCCAAAATTGCCCTTTAGCCCTTGAAACTCGGTTTTACTCGAAAGGGGCCAATTTTTTGGATTTTCTTTTTCCATTGCCTTTTTCATATATTGAATTGGAGTTGGACCAATTTTACCCAATTTTTACATCCAAATTCCTCTCCGATTTAGTTTTTCCCTTTTTTTTTCTCAAAATTGAGAATTTTCTTGATTTTCCAATTTCTCATCCAATCGGTTCTTCCTTTGGATCCACTTCAAATTGGGACTTGGGATATCTTTATCTATTTAATATTCATCAACTGTGGACTTCAATTTCACCGAATCGGATCATCTCTGTAGTTTTCTCCAAATGTGTGAATTTTCCATTTATTCATTAAATCTTTATTTTTCTTTTTCTCTTCAAACTGATTCATCCTTCAACTTCGCTTCAAAATTGGACCTTCCAATATCTTTATTTATTGACTTTATTCCATTTTAAACCTTCAATTTTGTCCAATTTGATCGTTTACGCACTTTTTTCCAAATTTGGAAATTTCATGCTTTTCTCCTACACTGAGTTTTGCAATTTGTCTTTCCACCTCTCTATCTTCAAGATCTCCGATTATCAAAATTCCTTCATCATTGTTCAATTCATCTTCGAATCTTGATTTTTCCTGAGAGTTGACTTTTTTAGTGGTTGACTTTTTTGGGTTGACTTTTTTGAAGTTGATTTTTTTTTTTGTTGACTTTTCATGTTGACCTCCGAATCAAAGTCTTGGAGACCCATTTTTGGAATGAGGGAAGATTCTTCGCATTCTGGAAAGTTGAAGGAAGAACTTACCTGTTTAGGGGGCTCGGACAAAATTAAGTGTCTACAATTAGGGAGGAAATAATACATTTCTCAATACAATGTACAATAATTATTATGTACATAATAATTAATCTAATTCATTCACCATATGCATTCATTATAATCTAGTCATCCACCACATGCATCCATCTACCACATGCATGTATAACACTTCTCCTTGGATGACTATTCACTATGAATATGCCTTGTTAAAACCTTGCTAAGAAAACTCCAGTGGGAGAAAAACTTAGCGAAGGAAAAAGAGTACAATATTCATAGGAAACGTACTTCCCCTAAAAATAAAACAAATTATTTAATGTCCTTAAGTCAACGCATTCCAGTGTTATGTACGTGCTTCTTGAAAATTGAAGTTGGCAATGCCTTTGTGAATAGATTTGCTAGGTTGTTGCTTGAGCGAATTTAGCAAATATCAATATCACAGTTGTTCAAGAGTTCATGTGTGTAAAAGAACTTTGGTGAAATATGTTTAATTCTATCACCTTTTATGTAGCCACCTTGGATTTGTATAATGCATACTGCATTATCCTCATGCAATATAGTTGTCTTGTCATTTTCACGAACAATCCACATGCTCTTCTAATATGTTAAATCATAATTCTTAACCACACGTATTCATGACTTGCTTCATGAATAACCAATATTTCTGAATGGTTTGACGAGAAAGCAGTGTTTGTTTGTTTAACAGACCGCCATGATATAACAGTATCACCACATGTGAAGACATAACCTGTTTGGGATCGAGCTTTGTGAGGATCAGAAAGATATCCAACATTAGCATATCCCGTTAATTATGATTTTACTCCATTTGGGTAAAACAAACCCATGTCAGTCGTGCCACGGAGATTAAAAAAAATATGTTTCACTCCATTCCAATGTCTTCGTGTTGGTACAGAACTAAATCTTCCAAGTAAATTTACTGCAAAAGTTATGTCTGGTCTAGTGCAATTTGCCAGATACAAAAGTGCTCCTATTGTACTAAGATATGGTACTTCAGAATCAAGAATTTCTTCATCATCTTCTCGTGGAAGAAAAAGATCTCTTTTCACATCAAGTAGCGAACAACCACTGGAGAGCTTAATGGGTAAGATTTATCCATATAAAATTGTTTCAAAATCTTTTCTATATAAGATGATTGATGAATAAGAATCTCATTTCTCAAATGTTCGACTTGAAATCCAAGACAAACTTTTATCTTCACAAGATCTTTCATTTCAAATTCCTTCTTAGGTAGTCAGCAGTCTTTAAGATCTCTTCTAGAGTCCCTACTGTGTTTAAGTCATCAACATACACTGCTACTATAGCCAATCCAGAATTTATTTCCTTGATGAAAACAAAAGGACAAATGATATTATTTTCATATCCATTTTTCAATAAATATTCACTTAGACGATTGTACCACATGCGTCCAAACTGCTTTAATTCATACAAGGATCTTTGTAGTATAACAGAGTACAATTTTCGAGGTTTTGAATTATATGCTTAAGGGATTTTCATGTATATGTCATTATCTAATGACGCATATAAGTAAGTTGTTACTACCTCCATTAGATGTATGTCAAGTCCTTCAAAGACTACCAAATTAATCAGAAATCTAAATGTAATTGCATCTATAACAAGAGAATATGTCTCTTCATATTCTATACCAGGTTTTTGTGAAAAACCTTGTGCTACAAGTCGTGCCTTGTATCTCACAATTTCATTTAACTCATTTATTTTACATGCAAAGACCCATTTATACTCGACTGGTTTGACATCTTCAGGTGTCTGTTGTACTGGTCCAAATACTTTACATTTGGTTAATGAGTCTAGCTCAGCCTTTATTGCTTCTTTCCATTTTGGCCAATCAATATTAGAAGCAATTGTATATGCAAACACATTATCAACAACAACTTCATTTCTTTCTCACATATTTCCAGATTTTAATGAGATCACATAATTTACTGGTACCGGAACCACTTTTGGGGTTGCTTGTTTAGAAATATGAGGTTATTGATCTATATTATTTCTGACCTCTTCTGGAGAGTCATTTTGAAATGTTTTCATTTCCTTTTTCTTTCGAGGAACATAATCCTTTGCACCAAAAGGTTTACCATGCTTCTGGCGTACTTTAGATTCATTGACTGCCATACCCACAAGATGTCCTGCAAGGACAATTACACGTTCAGGAATATTTGCAGTCGGTACATGTGATTTAGAGACCTATTGGGTGTCAGTAAAAATATTTGATAATTGATTTACAACATTCTGCAAATGAATTATTCTTTGAACTTCAAGTTCACATTGATTTGTACGTGTATCAAGATTGGACAATGTTGGTGTATACCAATAAATTTCTTGTGCATTAGATCTTTTACCTTTTTCTTTTCCTAATGATGGGAAAACTGATTTATCAAATTGACAATCTAAAAATCTTGCTATAAAAACATCACCTGTTAAAAGTTCAAGATATCTAATGATTGATGGAGAGTCAAAACCAACATAAATTCCAATGATAGTGCAATAAGGACATATATAACACAACCAAAAACTCTAAGATACAGCATGTTATATGCAGCATGTACTATAGCATGTGCCCGAGTAGATACAGGAAGTTTTGATCTCATAAGCATAGGTATAGCAATCAATTGTAAATGTTTAATTAAATATTCTGCTAAACCATTTTGAGTATGAACATGTAAAGATATATACTTTTGCAAATAAGAAGATATACTAGATTTCTAGATAACACATGTTAGAGACTTGAGGGACTTTACTACCGTTAGAGATTTGATCGTGCTGATAACGTGTTATAAATAAAATAAAATGAGTAAATAAAGAGAGATCAAGACAAAAAAAAAATGAACTTTCAAAGTCTAGTTCTTTAGGAACTAGCTATGTCACCAAACCTTTTTCTATTACTTCTTCTTGGATACAAACCCATTCTTATATAGGACTCCAAGAATCATTAGGGAGGGGAGAATACATTTCTCAATATAATGTACAATAATTAATATGTACATAATAATTAATCTAATTCATTCACCATATGTATTCATCCTAATCTAGTCATCCACCACATGCATGTATAACACATACCGAAATATTTGTACACCATTCGAAAAATTAGTTTTAGATGAAAATTTTAAACAATAAAAAAATGTATTATAAACTTGTGTATATATAATATTAGATATAGGAATGATAACGGATCGGGGCGGGAGTGGGAGTGAGAATTGTCTTATCTACTTTCGCCTCGCTCTTGCATGGATGATGAAAACTTTCATCTTCATAGATGTCGGTTATATCCATAACATTTTCACCCCATTTTTTATTTAATATTATAAAAAATATATATATTATAATTTATTCATGAACATAATTTTAGTATATATATACTAAAAGTATATATAAAATATTAATATACATACATATAATATATACACTAAAAATATAAAAGAAAATATAAAATATTTTAAAGAGTAAAATAATAATTTCGAAAGACGGGCCGAGGAGAAGCGGAGTAAGCATTTACCAAAATCGTCCAGCCCACCCCGCCTCCGATTTTTAAAAAAAAAAACTTCTCATTAAAAATATATCGGTACAAAATCCGTTGAACATATCGGATTTTACCACCCTTAATTAGATATATAAATACATAAAAAAATCACAATCAACTACAAAATTTATGAAATAATCGTATACCATTATTCTCAAATATGTAATAATATATTAAAATCATATTGAAAATAATCGTTATTTGGGGTTACCTGTCATGATTGGGAGAGCAAAAAAATGAGAATTTCAAGTCTTGAAGGATAGACTGTAACAAAAATTACAGGGATGGAATGGTAAGCTCCTCCCTTTTGCAGGTAAAGCGGTTCTAATTCAAGCTGTAGCTCAGGCTGTCCCAGTGTATGCAATGAGCTGCTTTAAATTCCCAAAAAGTTTTGTGCACGAGCTGGACATGGTGATCGCAAAGTTTTGGTGGGGTGACGGTAGAGGGAAAAACAAAATACACTGGCTCAATTGGGATACACTTTGTGTCTCAAAATTGGATGGTGGCTTGGGATTTAGAGATTTTGAGGCTTCCAATTTGGCACTGCTTGCAAAACAATGTTGGAGGCTGATTAACTATGAGGATACTCTTTACTTTCAAGTCCTAAAGGCCAGGTACTTTGCAAACTATAGTTTTCTTGAGGCAAATCTTGGTTATAATCCGTCCTTTATATGGAGAAACCTTTTGGAAGGCAGGAAAGTTTTGCTTGCAGGGTCCAAGTGGAGGGTGGGGGATGGCTCTATGATTGATGTGTGGGCGGACAAGTGGTTGAACAAGCCACCCCACTTTCGGCCTACTAGTTCAATAGCACAACCAATGAAAATGGCCAACTTAATAAATCAGAAGAGCAAAACTTGGAATGAGTCTTTACTTAACCAATTATTTATCCCAGGAGATGTGGATATAATAGCTCAACTGCCTCTAAGCCGGCGATGCATCAAAGACAAGCTAATTTGGAGTAACACTGTTCTGGGTGATTTTACGGTTCGCTTCGCTTATTTTATTGCCAGGAATATGCTGTTAGAAAATAAGAGAAATATTGAGGAAGAGAATACAACTCAACTTGTATTTCAATCTCCAAGTACAATAGGTATATATAGGCACACTAGGTGACCTCTTAACATCTAGTTAGATGAACCTTATTAATAAACCATACATGAACCATAATAAATTCTAGATACATCATGAACTTCATTAATAAGCCATACATGAATCACCAAATACAAAGCACACACTTAATCTAGAAGAAGACACATGAATCTAGACACAAACATTATAGATGGTTGCAAATTATTATTTTCAACATTCCCCCTTAATTTGCAATTTTCTTCTTCACTCCAAGACTATTACGCAATCTTCGAAAAACTTCAAACTTGAGAGGCTTTGTAAAAATATCCGCAATTTGATCTTGAGTCTTCACATACTTGAGCTCCACTTCCTTTTTAGCAGTGCAATCTCTAATGAAATGATACCTTGTATCTATATGCTTGCTTCGATCATGGAACACCGGGTTCTTAGCAAGAGCTTGTGCGGACTTATTATCAATGCAAATCTTTGTAGCTTCGTCTTTAGACAAGTGAAGTTCCTTCAACAACCTTCTAAGCCAAATAGCATGACAAGTGCAAGAAGTTGCCGCCACATATTCGGATTCACAAGTTGAAAGTGTGACGATGGATTGCTTCTTAGAACTCCATGTGATTGCACAATCTCCCATAAAAAATACAAAACTGGTGGTGCTCTTTCTATCATCAATATCTCCCGCAAAATCACTATCACAAATCCCACAAGCTTGAAATCATTAGATGATGAATAAAATAGCCCAAAATCAATAGTACCTCTTAGGTAACGAAGAATTCTTTTAGCAATTTTCATGTGAGTGGACGTAGGAGCTTCCATGAAACGACTCACTACTCCAACCGCAAAGAGAATATCGGGCCTCGTACATGTCAAATATCTCAAGCTTCCCACAAGACTTTTGAAAAGAGTAGGATCTTTATTTTCTCCTTCATCAAACTTTGACAATCTCACTCCATATTCCATGGGTGTGTTCACGGGATTGCAATCAAACATTTTGAACTTCTTCAAAATTTCCTTTACATAGCTTTCTTGAGAAACAAAAATAGCATCTCCCATTTGCTTCACCTCTAGGCCCAAATAATAAGACATGAGTCCAATATCGGTCATCTCGAACTCAAGTGACATAGCCTTCTTGAATTCTTCAAACAAGCTAGGATTGTTGCCGGTGAAGATAAGATCATCCACATAAAGAGAAACAAGCAAAATATCATCATTATCGTGCATTTTAACATAAATAACATATTCATGAGGACAACGAACAAACCCGTTGTCTTGAAAGTACTTGTCAATGCGACTATTCCATGCTCTTGGTGCTTGTTTCAATCCATACAAAGCTTTCTTCAATCTCAACACCTTATCTTTATGGCCTTCAACCACGAATCCCAACGGTTGTTCTACATAGACTTCTTCTTCAAGATAACCATTGAGGAAAGCTGACTTCACATCAAGTTGATAAATTCTCCACTTCATTTGAGTCGCTATGACTATGAGCAAACGAATAGTCTCCATGCGTGCAACAGGTGCAAAAACCTCTTCATAATCAATTCCATGCTTTTGCTTGTAACCTTTAGCCACAAGCCTCGCCTTGTATCTCTCCACATCTCCTTGAGCATTCTTCTTTGCCTTGTACACCCATTTGACGCCAATAACTTCATGACTTTTGGGAAGAGTTGATAACTCCCAAGTGTTATTCTTCTTAATGGCATTAATCTCTTCCTCCATGGCTTGTCTCCATCTTTTTTCTCTCATGGCCTCATCAAAGTTCATAGGCTCACTATCAGCAAAAAGACAAAACAAATCATTTATATCATCATTAGTAATCTCCTCAGTTTCATCTAAAAGTTCATAGATACTCCTGATTTTTCTTGGCTTTTCACTTGAACTTTCTTGAGAAGAAGGTGATGCAACATGAGTTGGAGAAGAAGGTGGTGATGCAACATGAGTTGGAGAAGAAGGTGGAGTTGTCTCTTGTATAGGCACCATGGTTTCTTGTTCAAAATATGGAAAGAAATCATAGACTCCTTCTTCTTGTGCCTCCCAGTTCCACGTTGCTTCTTCATTAAACTCAACATCTCTACTGACCACAATCTTGCTATTGCTTGGGTTGTACAACTTGTAGCCTTTTGAATTTGAATCATAGCCAATAAAAACATGCTTGACACTTCGATCATCAAGCTTGGATCTCTCTTGTTGCGGAACATGAGCATATGCAATGCTTCCAAAGACTCGCAAATGATCAACATTAGGCTTCCTTCCACTCCATGTTTCTTGGGGAGTTTTGTCTTTGACACTCCTTGTTGGAGACCTGTTGGACAAATAAACTGCACAAGAAATAGCTTCGGCCCAAAATTCCTTGGGCATATTTTTGGCTTTCAACATACATCTAGCCATGTTAAGAATAGTTCTATTTTTTCTCTCCGCTACACCATTTTGTTGTGGTGATCTAGGTACCGTTAGTGGACGACGAATTCCATGTGATTCACAAAAACTGTTGAATTCTTTGGAAGTGAATTCGCCTCCTCTATCGGATCTCAAAGATTTAATTTCATAGCCACTCTTTTTTCTACAAGAGCTTTGAAATTTTTAAATGCAACAAATGCCTCTGACTTTTGCTTTAGAAAATAAACCCAAGTCTTTCTACTATAATCATCAATAAAGAGCAGGAAGTATTTATTTTTACCGAATGAGGATGGATTGATTGGTCCACACACGTCGGTATGAACAAGTTGGAGTGGTTTGGTTGCTCTTGTAGTTGCTTCTTTTGGGAAACTCCTTCTTGAATGCTTGCCGAGAAGACATGCTTTACACAATTGGTTAGGATGGTTGATTGAAGGCATCCCCTTCACCATCTTCTCTTCTCCCAAAGCTTTGAGTGCGCCAAAGTTCAAATGGCCAAATCTCATATGCCAACACCAAGCTTCATCTTTCACACTAGCCTTCAAACACCTTGCTTCAATGGTCTTGAGATTTAACATGAACATTCTATTTTTTGACATAAGTACCTTAGCAATCAAATTAGCATTTTGATCTCTAAGCCAAAGACAACAATCCTTCATGTTAATTTCATACCCCTTCTCAAGGAGTTGGCCCAAACTCAAAATATTACTCTTTAATTGTGGCACATAAAAAACATTGGAGATAAGTCTATGACTACCATCTTTTGAGGAAATTAAAATTGTACCTTTCCCTCGAATTTGAACTTTTGAAGAGTCTCCAAAGGAAACATTGCCATTCACATTCTCATCAAGCTCGACAAACTTTTCTTTGTAGCCGCACATGTGATTACTTGCTCCATTGTCCAAGTACCACGAACTTTTGTCATCCTTCTCATTACTTTTGAGTGCTAGTAACAAGGTTGGCTCCTCCTCATCTTGCTTGTAACCAACACGATTTACTTTCTCCTCCTTATCATTGGAAGCACTACGACACTCCCAAGAATAATGGCCATATTTGTGACAATTATAACACTCAATTTTAGACTTATCATACCTTCCTTCATTTGATCTATGATAGTTTCCTCTTCCTCTTCCTCTTCCACGATCTCTAAAGGATAGATGGTTTTTATCTTCATTGTTGGCATTATTTTGGTTGCTTCTTCCTCTACCTCGTTGGCCACGACCACGAACACGTCCTCTTCCTCTTCCTATTTGGCTCTTTTCACCTCCATCTTCTTTCAAAGAAACCTTTGATTTGAGGACTTGCTCCAAAGGCTCTTCATGCCTCTTCTTGATCTTGTCTTCTCGAGCTTGTAGGGACCCCTCTAGTTCCTCAATTGTCATGGAGTCTAAATCTTTTGACTCCTCTATGACACATGCCACATAATCAAATTTTGGCGTTAAGGAACGAAGAATTTTCTCCACCACACGAACATCTTCTATATCTTCACCATATCTCTTCAATTGGCTCACTATAGCCTTCACCCTTGAGCAATAATCCGAAATGGATTCGGAATCCTTCATTTGCAAAGCTTCAAAGTCTCCACGTAACGTTTGGAGTCGCACCTTCTTCACTTTGTCAACTCCTTGGAGGGAGTTTTTCAAAATCTCCTAAGCTTGCTTTGCGTTAGTAGCATCCGCTACCTTCAAGAACATTGTTTCATCCAAACCTTGATGGATGAGAGCAAGGGCTTGTTGATCCTTCTTCTTTATCTTTGCCAAAGCATCCCTCTCCTCTTGAGACGATGATGCTTCATCTATTGTTGAAGTATAGCCTTTATCTACAATCTCCCACACATCTTGTGAGCCAAGCAAAGCTTTCATACGAAGACTCCAAGTATCATAATTTTCCTTTGTAAGACGAGGAAATTGGAATGAAGATAAACCACTGTTAGCCATCTCTCAAAGACAAGGAAAATGGCTCTTGATACCACTTTGTTAGAAAATAAGAGAAATATTGAGGAAAAGAATACAACTCAACTTGTATTTCAATCTCCAAGTACAATAGGTATATATAGGCACACTAGGTGACCTCTTAACATCTAGTTACATGAACCTTATTAATAAACCATACATGAACCATAATAAATTCTAGATACATCATGAACTTCATTAATAAGCCATACATGAATCACCAAATACAAAGCACACTTAATCTAGAAGAAGACACATGAATCTAGACACAAACATTATAGATGGTTGCAAATTATTATTTTCAACATATGCTGGGAAAGAAGTGGATTCTGCCGAGTTTCGATCGCCTATATGGTCCTTAATTTGGTATGCTAGAGTCCTTCCAAAAATAAAATACTTTATGTGGAGACTACTTTGGAGTGTTCTTCCAAGTATGGATGTTATGAGAAGGAGAGGACTCTAAGTGCATGTTCGTTGTAGGGTGTGTGACAATGAGGAGAAGACACTTTTTCATGTGTTCTATGGTTGTGGCTTTAGTAACAAAGTCTGGGGATTAGTATGCACTTGGCTATTGCCGTTCCTCATCACTATCATTGACTTCACAGACTTTTGGTTGAACATCATTCTTAAAGCTCATCAGGATGGGGACCTTGACTTTGTTATGGTCAATTTGGAATAACAGAACCTGTGTTTTCATGAAAGTAAGTGTTGTAGACCACAAGAGGTTGTGTCCCAAGCAGTAAGAGTGGTCCTGGAAGTGTCTAATGTAGCAGAATGTCATACAGGGAGGCAGGCAAGGATTGTGCGTGATATATGGGTTCCTCCACCAATAGGGACTTACAAAGTTAACACTGATGCCTCTGTCACTGCTTCTTCTGGAACTGCAGGTCTAGGGATGATTTTAAGGGATAGCGCTGGCTCAGTTCTTCTTTGTGCAGTGTCAAAAATTAAACATACAGCTACTCCTCTGCATGTTGAGGTACGAGCAATTTTGTTTGGCTTGAAATTGGCACGAGAGTGGGGCTTTGACCCGTTAATTATTGAGAGCGATTCCATGCTAGCAATTGCAGAAGTCAACAGGACAGATTCTTCATGGTGGGATGGAGAATGAATGATAATAGACATTTTGGATTTAGCTCAGTCATGCATTTGCAACTTTGTTCACACAAGATGAGAAGCCAATATGTTGGCTCATGACATCGCTAGAATAGAATGTCAAATTGATCATCAAAGAATCTGGGATGGTGTTTTACCACATTGGGTTTCTAAACCTGATTGATTTAAATGAAAGTTCATTTTTCCTCAAAAGTATAATATTAAATATAATATAAATTATTAAATATATCTAATATTTAAATGATTTAAAATATATAGTTTTAAAAAAATGATAAGTGTATATTTGTGATATAAAAATACTCTATCATGTCTCAAAACTTAATATTTAATGTTAAAACTTAAAAATTCTTATTATCTAATTTGTCATCATAAATAACATAAAGTGATATTACAATTTATTATTACTACATTTATTTTTATGGAATTACAAGTTTTATTATCCTGAATAATCTAAAAAAATTACAATTTATTTTTACACTTACAATTTTTTATTATCCAATTATTTATTCGGTTACTTTAAATAATCTAAAAGTTTTATTACCTTTTTATATTTAATATTTACATAAATATGTTATGGAATTACTTATTTTATCAGTGTAGATAACTACAAACTATTATACTAGGAATATAATCTCGCGATGCGGGATCGAATTTTAATAAATTAATATAAAAGTTTTTTATATAAAAAATTATTAAGATTGTATATATATATATATATATATATAAATCACATTTCTAATTAGTGTGTATATATATATATATCAAATAATAAATTATTATACGTTATTATTATATTTTATCAATCATTATTTACTTTCAATTACTTTAATATTTTTATATTTCTTATTTGCACTTATGCCTTTGAAGATTCATTGAACCTTAAGTTATAGAATAGAAGTGGTATATAAATGTATCAGTATATAAATGTATTTTTTACTTATCTTTAATATTTTATTTTATTTTATGTGTTAAATATTGGATATTGCATATATTATCAATTATTAAAAAATCATTAAAATGTTATTTATACACAAAATAATTTATAACAGTAAAATAAAATTAATCACAATAAAAATCCAATTGACACCCCCACAATAAAATCAAATTTTAAAAAAGATTTTAAAATTATTGATTTCATAACCCAATTGAAACCCCCACAATAAAATCAAAATTTAAAAGAATTATTGATTTCATAAATGAGAGATGGACTAATTATTAGTAAAAACATTAATCAAGAATATTTAAATTTAATTAACTATTACTATTATTATTATATAGATTATTATTATTATATAAGGTAAAACTTTAGTATTCTACAACGTAAACATTTAAATACTACATTTAATTACATATCAACTAAAGTCTAATACATAATTTGCAATCAATTTTTCATTAATTTTATTTGGAACAATGGTCATTGGCTACAACCATGATCTTAATTAAATTGAAATACACAAAAAAAACTGCACAAAAAATTTAAAAAACAATTAACCCTACACAAATAAAAACAATTTAATAGGTAATGAAATCATTTATAACACTATTAATTAAATTAAAATGTAATAGTTAAATCATAAAAAGGAAATAACCAAACCATAATTAATTTTATTGAAATATCCAAAACTATCCTATTTACTCAAAAAAGGAGTAGCAAATATATGATTTGGTAAACTAAAAATCATTTTATGATTTGATAGTAAAAGGGAAAAAATATTCTAAATTACCAAAGATTTTGAATTTTAAATCATTAACCAAACAAATTTGAATTTTGTGAATAATCAATGTGATATTAATCCAAAAACAATAATCAACATATCCATGTAATTTCACAAAAAAGTAAAAGTTGAGATACTGAATATTTGATTTTATTAGTCTGTTCTTTTGCCCAAAATATGATATTAATGAGATGATATATTACATTTTAGTTTCAAAACATGATTTGTTAAAAGAATTTTTTTTATAAAATTATGATTGAGGCTAAAAAAGAAAAAATGTTTTCTTTTAAATTACTAAGGACCTTTCCCTTAAGCCATTAGCCAAACAATATTAATTTTATAGTCAATATGATATTAAACAATCAATTTCATGTATTTCTCATGTGACACCAATTACTTTTTTTTTTTTTCCTCATTTTCTCTCTTAGTTTAGATAGAGATGAGAGAGAACTCATTCACATAAAATCCATACACACATGCACAGTCACACAACATTCAGTATTGAATCCTCACATATTGGAAAATTTTGCACTACTCCTTTGCAATGCATTCGCGCATGAAATACGTTCACATTGGTTTTACCATTTTTTTGCTGTCCGTTCCTCAGCAGCTTTCAATCTTTCTTCCCTCATGTTAAGCTCATCTAATTCCTTCCATTCCTCTTCTTGTAGTCGACATCCATCTTGAAAGCAAGCCAGTCTTGCTCTTTTCGTCTCATCAGCCGATTCTGTAACAAAAGACAACTTATTAATTTGAGAAAAAATGACTGAGGATTTGAAAGACTGGAAGTCATCTAATTTTACATACTCAAATTGTCCAAACAATTATAAGCAATCAAAATGTTACAATGTAAACTTAACTCAATAAATTGCTTATATCATATGCTGCACCAATCCAACAAAAAAGATTCAATCGATAGTTAAAGTAATAAAATACTGGTGAAAATCACCGGACTTAGAACCAACAAAACTTCTAAAGGTCTTGCTAAAGTGGACGTAGACAGTCTCTATAATGCGGCAGAGCTTCACCTCTAAGTCCTTTTCCTCCTCCTTGAATATTGGCTTCTCAAATTATTCACCTAAATTACAAAAACAACATAAACACATTTGAAAGAGAGAAGAGAAATATTTTACATTCAAATCAAGTTTACCTTTTTAAATGCAAGATTTGGTTTTCTATATATTTTTTTTCTTTCTAAAAATTAAAGTAGATTTAAAACCATAAAATTTTCAAAAAGTGAAAAAGTTGATCTCATGAGCTTTGAGAGGTACCTTATAAATGGAATAAATCAATTACATAGGAATTAAATCTTGATTGTAAATAAAAATATTAATTAAATGCTCAATATAGTCAATTAGTGTAAATAAAAAATAACTATATTAATTTATTTAGGAACATGCAACGTGTTATTAAATAAAAAAAATAAAGAAAATTGTATGCTCATGACGATTTATTTAGTAACATAGATACATTACAATTACATATATACATTACAATGCCCATATATACATTACAATTTATTTAGTAACATAGATACATTACAATTACATATATACATTACAATAGCCTTTTTTTTAATTCCTGAAATATCGATGCTTTTGTTTTAATTATCAAAATCCATTTTTTTAATCATGTTGGGAAATCGCCATGGCTATGGCGATTTGCCAACAGGTTTTGATTTTTGATTTTATTTTTTAAATTGATCAAGGGAAATCGTCATGGCCCATGACGATTTTCCTTGATCATAATAAAAATTTTGGGAATTTTAGATTGGGAAATTGCCACCTAGGGTGGCGATTTCCCAACTTTTTTTTAATTATTAAATAATAAAATTTAAATAATTAATAATTTTAAAAAATAAAAATTTAATAAAATTTAAATAAGAAATTAAAAAAATAACAATTTACGAAAATTTTAAAAATTATATTCGTAATGTCAATCAGATTCTTTCAACTTGTATTCGTAATAAATAGACCTTCGGGAGAAAGGCCAACTAAAGCGTTGTGGATTATGTAGGAATGAATGTCATAACTAGACCTATCCACGGGTTTTGTAGCCCGCCTGGCTCGGTAAGCCCGGAACGTATTGAGCCAGGCTTGGACAAGTGTTTTTGTAATTTGGGCCGGCCGACCTAGGCCGAATTATTATTTATTAAATAAAAATTATTTTTATTTAAATTTAATTATAAAATATATATAAAAATTATATAATTTATAATTTTTAAAAAATTAAAAATTAACAAATTGTAAAAGGCGGGACACATGGACAATTCTAGTCATAGCCGTCGAAAATATCCTTATCAATCTGGTACATCGGGACACATCCGGGCGTACCGGGTCGGGCGGGCTACCCGGCCCGTGGATAGGTCTAGCTATGGTTGGCCTTTCTCTCGGAGATTGATGGTGACTCAATTAAGAGTCGTAAACCCAAGTGCAGGTTATGTTCAAGTAATAAATTCTCGGGTGTCCGAGGTCGAACCACAGGGAAGCGTATTAGTAAGTATAAGTTTATAAATATATAAGAAAAAGAAAGTAAAAAAGATATTAGGGAATCAACAACAAAACAAGATAAACAAGATATTAGAGAACAAAATAAACAAAATAACATAAAAGAAATTAAACAAGATATAAAAACAATAAGAAAAGATGTTGAGGTTAGAGAATCCACTCTTGGTGTTATGCTAAGATTAATCTTGTTTTATTACACAATTGAAATTCACACATAAGGGAGATTCCAATCGGAAGGTTTAGCAATTCAGTCCAAATTGTCCAACGTCCATAGCATATGATATTATGTTCATTTGGTGTCCTCAAAACTCACAAAAAGAGTCCAAGCATTCCTTATGCCAAGGTATATGTCTACAACAAATCAAGGTTATGAAACCAAGCATTTACTGTGCCATTTTCATTGTCAATAATGAATCAAGATCTCTACTTTGCAAGTATGATTTTAAACCAAAAGAAAATATTATCTATACTAGTGTTTATAAATGATGATTCATTTTAGCTCATGTTTAAGAGACTAACCTTAGCATTTACCAAGAGCTTCACCTCATCACCTCAACAATATGATTAGCAACACATATTAAAAATGAAAAGAAATGTAAGAAGCATAAGTAAATAAAGAAAAAGAAAACTAGAGAAAGGAAAAAAAGAAGAAAACTTAGAGAATTTTATTACAATGGCTAATATCCTACCAATGTATCCCTCTTTTCCAATACTCATCCAAGGCCCTCTATTTATACACATTTTGGAGGGCTAAATGACAAGAGACAAGCTTTACAAATTTCAAAGGTAGGTATAATAGGTGGGTGCATTTTTCTAACAATTTTCGTCATATTGTATGACAATTCTGATCAGCCAGCTTGATGGTCGAGTTTGTCAATGTTGGAGGCTCGATCTGATAAAATGGTCTTCTAGAAACATATACCCCTATCAGTTACGAATCCATAGCCGTTGGAATCAGATCATTTTCTCATGTGGATCGGAAGATATGGTCAAAAGACCAAAACGGTGCAGAACAGACGTCATTACACATCAGCCAACTTGATGGTTGATTTCGGTAGGGAAAACGACTCCGTTTCAAGAAGTGTAAAACATGAAAAAGATAGATATGCCTCTTAACTATGCACGGTTAAAATTTCAGCCTTATTGCTTCAGTGAAACTCCAGATATAGCTGATATGGCAAAAGGTGTCGGAACTGGAACTGAACTGGATTTGCCCTTAATTCTTTATTTAACCTAGTAATCTGAAATCACTCAAAGAAACTCATGAAAAACACTAAATTACATAAAAAATATAAAAGATCATAAACACAAGTAGACTAAGCAATAATAACTCGTATTTGACACAAAACAATAATAAAACATAACTAAAAAATATATAATTATACGAGTTATCAGAGATCCATTTATTACGAATACAAGTTGAAAGAATTCGATTGACATTAAGAATATAATTTTTAAAATTTTTGTAAATTAATATATTTTTAATTTTGTTATTTAAATTTTATTAAATTTATAATTTTTGAATAGTGAAACAGGTTTTTGGGCCAGCCCGGGCCTGACCCGAAATGGGCTTGGGCAAGGGAAATAAAAAAAATTTGAGCCTGGCCGGCCCATGGACACCTCTAGTCATAGCCGTCGAAAATGTCCTTATCAATCTGGTACATCGAGAGAGAGTTCGCATCAACAATAATACCGTTATACATATTTTGCCCGAAAATCCGTTTCACTATTCAAAAAATATTAAATTTTTTTTATATATTTTATAATTAAATTTAAATAAAAAAATTAATTTATATAATTTATGTAAATTATTATTATTTTACAATTTATTAATTTTTAATTTTTTAAAATCATAAATTATATAATTTTTATTTAAAATTTATTATTTAATATTATAAAAAAATTTATTGTTTCAATTAGTGAAGGAAAATCACCATTCGCCACCTTGAAATTTTTTTAAATTTATCCTAAGGGATTGAGGGATAATTTTTTTTTTGTCCCTTAGTAAAAATTGCCATGGACATTTTAAATAAAAATTCTAATTTTTTTGAAATTGATCAAGGAAAATCGCCATGACCCGTGGAGATTTCCCTTAGTAAAAATTTTAATTTTTTTTGTTAATGATTAAGGGAAATCATCATGGGCCATGGCGATTTTCCTTGATCAATTTCAAAAAAAAAATTGAAAAACCTGTTGGGAAATCATCATGGCCCATGGCCCATGAGCCATGGCGATTTTCCAACAGGTTAAAAAAAAAAAGCAAATTTTGGTATTTAAAAGCAAAGTTGCGGTATTTTGAAAATTAAAAAAAAAAAATAGCTATATTAAAATTTAAAAAAACTAATTTTTATCTCCAAATGTATGAGGGATTGAAGGGTTTATTTTTTGGGGAGTATAGGATTGAAGGGTTATTTATATACAACAATCATTTGTAACCGCAAAGATAGCAAGAAATAATGACGAAAAAAAAGTTTTTTTATAGAGCTATAACGGAAGAATTAGTTTTCAATAAAATCATCATTAAACCCTAAATCAATTGTAAATAATAACAATATCATGGAAAATATCATAGAAAAAATCACATATTTAAATAAAATGCATGAACATGAAAAATGCAATGCATGAAAAATGTATTTTTTCCTTTAATTAAAGAAATCCGTATATCTAAAAAGATATTCGGCTACCTTAGGAAAATATGTCAAATTAGATTTTCTAAAAAAAACAAAACTTTGTGATTGTTTGAAAATAATTTTGAGGAAAACTTGAATAAAAATTAAAACCCTTACCAAACCCTTTTAAAATAACTCTAATTTCCTAAGTTTAAAATCCCAGACTTAACTACCCTTAACCCGAGATTTATAAAATCATTTTCAGAGTTTAAAAAGGCTTAGAAACTATCCTAAGACAGTAGCTAAATCTTCTAACTAACCCCCTCTAAATGCCTTAGCCAAAATCAACCCTTATTCCTCTTTTGATTTCAAATCTGCCTCTACTGTCCGATTTTTCCACACGATTTTTTAGCCTATTTTTAAAAATTCTAAAACTTCTAAAAAAATACTAGAGACTCAAAACATGTAAATCTACATGGGAAAAAATTTATTAATTTTCTGATCAAAGATGACTGCCCAGAAAAATTGGAGATGTTCGAGTATTGGGTGAAAAAAACTGTTTGTCAAAACATATTTTTTGCCTTTGATAAATTCATTCAAAAACCAAAATGGAAATTGTTGGAAGTCATCCTAAAGACCTAAGGACAGTAGCTAAACATTTTAAAAGCCTTGGACAAAATTGGCTAAGTAAAAAAAATCACAAAGGTAGAATGATCAATTTGACAATTCCTTAATTTTCCACAAGTATGCTCTAGAGAGCATGACTTTGAGCCATTAATTGGCCTAAGTCACAAATCAAGTGGCAATGACATGGAATGCATGAACAAAAAGCAAATGAAATGTATGAAATGCATGGTCTAAAGGTCTAAATGGTAAAGGAAATGCATGACAATTCATGGCAACCTAAATGCCTAGCATGAATTTGCATGGCAATTAATGCTATCCTAACTTTATATGCATGCAATGCTTGATAACGTAAATGTGACTAGGACCTAATATGTTATAAATATGCATGAAAATGAATGTGACCTAAGACCTAAATAGCATATTAATGCATGACAATACCAATATGATTTAAGACTCAATATGCATGGCAATACCAATATGGCCTAGACCTAAAATGTAGTGAGCATGCATAGCAATACAATGAACATATAATGACTCATGAAATTAATGTCAATGCTGGAACAAACAGTAACTAATACACCATTTCAAGATATGATAATGCAAATCATGTCACCTAAACAAAAATACAAATGCATGAGAAGGCAATGAATGCATGAAGAGGCCAAATGATCACATGAGACTCTAATGCAATCCTATTTAGTAAATGACATAAGTACATGACAAACCATATTAAAATGCATAATGTCATGACATTTTCTATAACATATAACATACCAAAATCTAAATGCACAAGCTCATGACATGGAAATGCAAACAAGTTAAGAAACAAAAGAAAAATGCACATGCAAGGCAAACAAGCATGGTATTGCCGAATGGTCATTTATCAATATGATGGCATTTTTATCATAGCATTTTCATAAACACAAGACATACTAAAATCAGAATATGCAAGTTCATGACATGGAGATGTAAACAAACTAAGAAGCAAAAGAAAAATGCACATGCAAGGCAAACAAACATGGTATGACCGAATATGCATGAAACAAAACTATGAAAATGCAAACATGAAATACATGGTACATGAAAAAAATGCACAACATGGATATATGAACAACAATGGCCGAATATGCAAGGATGCAATATCAAGCATATAAATGAAATATAACACATATAGCATAGAAAATAATGTAAAGAAAATGTATACACAAGATTTAACGTAGACATGCAGAAATTATAAGTAAAACAAGTAAGTAGAACAAGGAAAGTTAAGCTCCATGGATGGTATCAAATGGGCATAGCCTCTCACCAAACCATAATCACTTGGTCTTGCCAAGATCATGAAGCCTTTCCATCTCATCAAAACAGAAAATAAACCATGTAAAACAGAAAATAAGGTAAGCTTCATGGATGGTGTCAAATGGGCATAGCCTCTCACCAAACCATATTCACTTGGTCTAGCCAAGATCATGTAGCCATTTCAACCTTTTTTGCTTCATATTTTGTAAAAATCAGAACCTTAGAATACTTTAAAAAACTTGTATAATTCATTTTTTCACAACAACATGCAAGGAAGAAAGAAAAGAAAAAAACAAGGCAGAAAAATGAGCCATTCGGCCATGGCATGGAACTCCAAGAAAAAAATTATTTCCACCATTTTAAAGAAGAAGAAGATAGTGAAAACATGAATAAACATTAAAAAACTTTATTTCTAAGAAAAATGTTGTATGAAAACATGATAGAAAAACCAAGAAAACACCATGAAAATGAAGAAGAAAGCTAGACTAGAACTTGGTAGAGATGACTATCTTCAAACTCTCTAATGAAAACCTTTTTTTTTCTTTCTTTCAAAACCTTTTTTCTTGCCAAATTAGCTACTGTTTTCCAGCCAAAAGCTTCTGAAAAAATGAAACTCCCCCTCTCCCTTTAGCCTTGGCCGAATCCCCCCTTAACCATTGGATGAGAATTGCACTTTTTCTCCCCCAATCTTGGCCATTAGATGTAGATATTTTGATGACAACATAAAAATGTCATCTTGCCAATTGATTCCAGCCCTTAAGATGTGTACTCAGCTCTTGTATTAACCTTAGCCATTAGATGCAAAAGAGGACTGTCGCAACCTAAAAAATAATGAGTCTCATCACAAGACTTTATTATTCGTTAAGCGTGACATTAAAAAAAACTCGAGGAAAAGTCGACTTAATTCCTCTAGAAAAATGAAGGTTTTGAAAATGACCTTGAAAAAGACATGGAGTCACCACTAATCTTTTTTAGCTAGGTGTGATTGGCCACCTATTAAAATCGGTTTTATAAAATATTTTAAAAATTAATCAAAACATTTTAAAAACCAATTTCAAGTATGCGTTTTAAACCAGAGAAATCAAAGAAGCGGGTTCGGGAGTCGGTTACGTGTGGGGAAGGATTAGCACCCCCACAACGCCCGTATAAATCGGTACCTTATTAATCGTGTGTTATCTCAAGTCTCGGTAAAAATTGGTTTTAAATTTAGTATTTCAAGTTAATTCCCAATTTAAAGAAAAATAATTCCTTTTTTTTTTATTAAAAATGATCCGGAATTTATAAATTCAAAATTTTCCTATATTCTCAACAAACGTGGCAAAATATAGAAATTTTTATTAATTTTAGAAAACTTTCCGAATCATTCTCTTTTTTGAAAGAAAGATATTCCTTTATTAATGATAATTGATGATATTCCCTCTAGCAAACCCGGTAGAGAACTCATGAATTATTTTAACTCGGGAATATCTTTATTTTTTATTGAAAAATCATTATCCTTTTGAAAACATTTTAAAAGATATGAATATGTATATGCATGACATAAATAAAATGACATAGCAAAATCTAAATAATATAATGCTTCCTAAATGACATGATATAATGTAAATGCCTTAGCATATTCTAAATGAAATGAAATAAATGCCTTAGCATATTCTAAATGAAATAAAATATCCTAAGTTATATGACATATTATAAATAAAATGAAATGACCTAGGTAACATAGTATATTCTATATGAGATGCAATATCCTAAGTTATATGATATATTCTAAATGAAATAAAATAACCTAAGTAACATAACATATTCTATATGAAATGAAATAACCTAAGTAACATGATATTTTCTAAATAAAATAACCTAAGTAACATAACATATTCTATATGAAATGAAATAATTTAAATGACATGGCAAACATGAATGATATGGCATATAAATTAAATGAGATGGAATATGAAATAATGCTATCATATAATATGCATGAAAATAAAAATGAAAATAATAATGCATGAACATAGTATATGCTAAATAATATGACCCAAAAAAATAACTAAATAAAAAGCATAGGATATCATGAAATATTCCAAATCATATAATAAATAATATAACATAATTCAAAATCATAACAATATCATAGAAATTATCATAGCAAGAATCACATATTATATAAAATGCATGAATATGGAAAATGCAATGCATGAAATGTATTTTTTCCTTTAATTAAGGAAATCCGTATATCTAAAAAAGATATCCGGCTACGTTAGGAAAATATGTCAAATTAAATATACTAAAACCAAAATACTTTGTGATTGTTTGAAAACAATTTTGAAAAGCTTGAATTAAAAATAAAAACTGGGCTAAATCTTTTTTTAAATGGCTCTAATTTCCTAAGTTTAAAAATCCGGACTTGACTACCCTTAACCTGACACTTGAAAAACCATTTTTAGAGTTTAAAAAGGCTTAGAAACTACCCTAAGTCAGTAGCTAACCCTCCTAATCAGCCCACTCTAAGTAACTTAACCAAAACAGAAAAATGATTTTTCTTTAAATTCAATTCTGACTCCACTGTCCAGTTTTAAGCGACGTTTTTTATCCTATTTCTAAAAATTCAAAAAATTCTGAAAAAAAATACTGGAGACTCAGGACATGTAAAACTACACGGAAAAAAATCAGCTTAATTTTCTGATTAAAGACGAATTCCCAAAAAAATCGGAAAAGTACGAAAACTGGGTGAAAAAAAAATTGTTTTGTCAAAACACATTTTTTCCTTTGATAAAATCATTTAAAAATCAGTGTAAAAATATTTGAAACTCATAAAATAGCTCACAAACAGTAGCTAGGACTTTTTGAAAGTTAGATAAAAATTGGCTAAGTAAAAAAAATCAAAAAGGTAGAAATCAATTTGACAAAACTTAATTTTCCACAAGTATGCTCAAGAGAGCATGACTTGGAACCATTAATTGGCTCAAGTCATTATTCAAGTGGCATGAACATGAAATGCATGAAAAATTACTGCAAACCTAGTGCATGAAATGCATGAGTTTAAACCTAAATGTCATGAAAAAATGCATGGCATTCATATAGTGACCTAGACCTAAATGAACTTGCATGGCATTTAATGCAACCTAGACCTAAAATGCATGAACATGCATGGAAAATAAACCTAACTTAGTAACTAAAATATGCATGGCATTTTCACAAACACAAAGCATGCTTAAACCAAAAACTCAACCAAATATCATGCAAATGCTAACCTATCAACTAACATGGCAAGAATGCACATAAATGCAAAAATTCCAAGGATGACCGAATAGCATAATGTAACTAGCAAACATGGCATTTTCACAAAGACTTGGTATATTAGCATGCAAAACTAAATCAAATGTCATGCAAATGCAAAAACCTACCAACTAACATGGCAAAAATGCAAGACACAATGCAAAACACATGGAGTAGCCAAATGGCCTCAAGCTCCAACAAGCATGGCATTTTCACAAACACTTGGTATACTAACATGCTCAACTAAAATATAACACTCAAATCATGCAAAAACCACACAAGCATTTTCACAAACACTTAATATACTAAATCCAAAACATGCTCAACTAAGATATAAAACTCAAATCATGCAAAAACCACACAAGCGTTTTCACAAACACTTGATATACTAAATCTAAAACATGCTCAAATTTAAACATCATGAAAACAGAAAATTAAAAATGCAAGAACATGATATTTAAATCATAAATGACAACAAACAAAGCAACCAAATTAAAATATAACTCAAGTATATGAAGTAACATAACATTTAAAACACCAAGATCAAAGAAAATAACATAAACAATATGGTAAAATAAACCAAAACAGCAACTTAAATAAATAATGTAGGCCATTTGGCCATGGTGAGTTTATTGTAAAAAAAAAATGTAAAAAATATATTTAAGAAAGAGATGAAGGAAGAACTTAAAAGAACAATAAAAAAACATTTATTTAAAATAGAAACTCACCAAATAATAATCAAAATAGCAAAAACAAGAATGAAAAATCAAGAAAGTGCAAGAGTTGGTGCTCAAGAGAAACCTCAAGAAGCTATATTTCAAGCTTTATCTCTTCAAACTTGCCTTTCTTTTCTAAACTTTTTTTTTTTGCTTTCAACCAAGGAGAGAAAAACCAAGTAAAAACTAAAAGAACTCAGCAAAATGAAGATGAAAAATGAAATTTCTGACCTCCACAACATGCTGGCCGAAACCCCCTCATATTGCCCAAGGATGTTGTCATTTTTCTTGTAACCAATTTTCCATCAAATGGCTAATAATTCAAGGTGAAAAATCATGAAATTACCACCTTTAGATTAGCATCTCAGCTCTCTCAAATTACAACTGTTCAAGAATAATGTTGACATCTCTCTTGGCCTATGTGGCTTAATCACCATGGCTTGATCAAAGAGAATCTCTAACTAACTATTGATTTTTAGCCATTTGATTGAAAAATCAGAAGCTTCCTCCTTCCTTTGGGCCTGGGCAGGCCAGCACTTCTCTTTTCCAGCCCAAATCTGATTTTTTGAAAGGCCCAAAGAAGCCCTTTTCGGTTGCTTGGGTGAAATGACCGTTTTGCCCCCCAGATGCAAATAAATATCAAACGGACTCCAAATTCAGTTTTTATTTTTTTAATACTTCCAAAATAATAAAATATTGAGTTCTAGAAGTTTTCAAAATTATCCGACTTCGTTTTCTATTTATTTGGATTTTTTCTTCCAAAAATGCCCTTTTATGCCCCTACATTTTACCATTTTTTAAACGAGCTCCAAATCAAGATTTTTCTTCACCAATCTATTAAAAATAATTAAAAAGTGTGATCTGGAAGTTTTCATAATTTTTGGAGCTCATTTGGTATTTTTTCAGGATTTATCGGCTTGAATTACTGCATAGGAGGCCCGAGATTTGGCCATTTTGCAAACGAACTCCAAATCAAGATTTTATTTCGTCAATCTCTTCCAAATAATTTAAAAATGAGATTTGAAAAATTTCAGAAGATTTGGAGCTCATTTGCTATTTTTTCGGGATTTTCATTTTTGAATTATTGCATAAGAAGCCCGGGATTTGGCCATTTTGCAAACGAACTCCGAATCAAGATTTTCTTTCGCCAATATCTTTCAAATTATTTAAGAATGAGATTGACAAATTTTCAGAATTTTTGGAGTCCATTTGCTATTTTTTCCAAATTTTCCAATTTTGCCCTTTTGCCTCCGAAATTCGGTTTGCTCAAAACAAGTCCGATTTTCAGATTTTCTTCAAGCTGAGCCTTGGGCTATCCCTTTTTAATCATTCTTCATCCATTGGGGGATTTGGTCTTACCAAGTCGGGCCATTTCCGTGATTCTTCCCGATTTCACCGAAATCCACTAAAAACCCTAATTCTCGGTTTTCTCCCGGATTGACTTTTCTTTCGGTTTTTCTTGCAAGTGACTTCTCCATTACCCATAGTCAGTGCTTATCTTTCATTTGGAACCTTCAATTTCGACCAATTTGATCGTTTAAGCATTTTTCCCCAAATTTCTCGGATTAGGGTTTCCTTTCTACTGAATCTCTAAATCCCAACTTCCGAACTCCATATCTTTCAATGTAGACCTCGGATTATCAAAATTATTTTGCCATTTTTCAATTGAACTTAAAATCTTGATTTTGAAAGTGGGTTGACTTTTTTAGTAGTTTGACTTTTTAGGGTTGACTTTTTCGGGGTTGACTTTTTCCGGGGTTGACTTTTTTCAATTTTGACTTTTTATGCTCGCCCTCTTAAACTAAGTCTTGGAGTACCACATACAGGATGAAAAAAGTCTTTTTACACTCGAAAACATCAATTTAGGAAGAAAACATACCTTGTTTAGTGGTCGGACAAAATTAAGTGTCTACAGCTGCCCCTCTTTGGCTATTGTTGAGAATCAGGAATCAGGCAAAGATAAACAAACACTAATTTTTTACGGTCAGTGAAATCACATGTGAAGGAAAGGGAAAGGGGTTTCTTTTTCATTCTTCTATAATTTTTTCCTTTTTTTTCCATCTTCTATTTTTTTAATATTAAATTGAAGATTTTGTCCTTAAATTGAATTCTCTGACTAATCAAGGCTCGACCATTCTTAAGGAAACGAATTCGATTTGCAAGAAAGGAAATGACCTCGACGATGGTCTCGGGGCCTTAACCTGTCTTGTTCTCAGCTGTGTTTAAAATTCTGGGTATCTCCTCCAGAAGCTTCGGCTATCACCACCAAAGTCTTGCTCATTTTAAAACTGTAAAAATTCTGGGTATCACCTCCAGAAGCTTCAGCTATCACCACCGAAGACTTTTCAAAGGATTTTAAAACTCTGGATATCTCCACCAGAGGCTTCAGCTATCACCACCGAAGACTTGTTCATATAAAAGAAAGTACCTCAACGATGATCTCGGGGCTCGACTCATTTGAGAAGCAAAACGAGTTCGATTATACCTGAAAGCTTTAAGAGATGATGCAAATGCTTCATGATGCAAATGCAAATGTCTTTTGTTGATGCAAACGCTTCTTCATGTAGATGCAAATGACTTAGATTGGTGCAAATGTCTTTGATGCAAATGTAAATGACTTGATTTGATGCAAACTTTCTTGATGCAGATTCAACTAACTTAGATTGATGCAAATGCTTCTTGATGTAGATGCACATGTTGAATAAAATTCTGGGTAACTCCTCTAAAAGAAGATTTCTCATTTTTCAAAATTATAAAACCCTGGATATCTCCACCAGAGGCTTCAGCTATCACCACCGAAGACTTGTTTACTTTTAAAACAGTAAAATTCTGGATATCTCCACCAGAAGCTTTGGCTATCATCACCAAAGTTTTGCTCATTGTAAAATTCTGGGTAACTCCTCCAGAAGCTTTGGCTATCACCACCAAAGACTTGCTCATTGTAAAAAATCTGGGTAACTCCTCCAGAAGCTTTGGCTATCACCACCAAAGACTTGCTCATTGTAAAAAATCTGGGTAACTCCTCCAGAAGAAGATTTCTCATTTTTCAAAATTATAAAACCCTGGATATCTCCACCAGAGGCTTCAGCTATCACCACCGAAGACTTGTTCACTTTTAAAACTGTAAAATTTTGGATATCCCCACCAGAAGCTTTGGCTATCACTACCAAAGACTTGCTCATTGTAAAATTCTGGGTAACTCCTCAAGAAGAAGATTTCTCATTTTTCAAAATTATAAAACCCTGGATATCTCCACTAGAGGCTTCAGCTATCACCACCAAAGACTTGTTCACTTTTAAAACTGTAAAATTCTGGATATCCCCACCAGAAGCCTTGGCTATCACCACCAAAGACTTGCTCATTGTAAAATTCTGGGTAACTCCTCCAGAAGCTTTGAGAAATGATGCAGATGCACATATCTTTTAACAAGGTGCTCATGCTTCATGGTGCAAATGTAAAAGCTTGGATTGATGTAAATGTTTCTTGATGCAAATGCAAATGGCCTGGATTGATGCCCATGTTTCATGATGCAGATGCCCCTACTAATTGTATTCATGTAACTGGTTTATGAATGATGTAACTACAATAACCACACAATAATGAAAATGCAATGATTCTAGAAATGATGCAATTGCTTGAGATGACACAAATGCGAATTCCATGAATATGTAAATGTAAAGGTAAAATGCAGATGCTTATGCAATAACGCCAATGCAAATACCCATGAATGATGCAAATGCTTACCGACACTGTGCAGATGTAAAAGCTTGATAAAGAGATGAGTGCTCATGAGTGATGCAAATGCCCCCTGTTGTTTTTCTAGACTTTGGCTTAGCCTTTCAAATTCATTTTTCCTCTTCAAATCAGAGTATATCTTCAATTCATTTTGGCTATTCTCTTTGCCCCAACAGTTTTCAAACTTTCATCAACAGAGATCTGAACCGGGTTCTATTTCTTCTTCTCATATCTGGAAGTCAAGACCTATCCTGGCAGTTCTATACCTTTGGGTTAGAAAAATCCTTGTCTCGTATCTTGAAAACTTCTGAAAAAAATATTAACCCCACAATGTGTGATGTACAAATCTTTTGAAGACTGATGATCATTGTTAGAAATTTCTCTAAGTATCAATCTGGGTTTTTTTCAACTGGGATTGGCAAGGCTTGGTATAACAAGATTCTGGCTTTTCCAGGAAAACTTCAATGTATATCCCTTCTAGGCTCACAAATGGAACAGGTTTTATAAATCATGAATTCATTGAGAATCGAGCAAATTCAACATTCTTTTAGTTTTCATATCAAAGCATTTTGACAAGCATCAAGATTGGCCGGGATGTTTAAACCGGAAAGTTTAATCTTGGAGAAAAAAATTTCAGTTTTTTGAAGACAATCCTCTGAATGAGAGTTGGCAATTTGGGGTTCAGGAATTCCTAGATGTTTCTCGATGACCACTCCTTTAATAAGATCTTCTCTTTTGTGGTATCGGCACTATCATCGATGGCATCAAAAATTCCCATCCTACTCTAGACCGCCCATTTTTGGGTTTTAGCCCTAGAGTCCCTTTTCTCTCCAATTTTTCTTTTTTTTTTTCATTGTTTTACCATGCACTTGAGAATTCTAAATTTTTCCTTAGTGAAATGAGAATTTGATGAGATGGGATAAAATCTGAGGAAAACCCTTCAAATTAAATATTCATGCTTGATCAAAATAGACTTTTAAAGCACGTAATGTAGGCCATGGCTCAGGGTTCAGAAAGAAAAGATAAATAGGCCCAAAATATGTGTTTGAGGGTAATCAGATCAAGGATCATTTCTTGAGGAGGATTCTCTTTGAAGCATTTGTCCCTTCTTGGACATTTCTTTCCTTTTAACTTTTGCGTCTTTTCTTTTTCGCTTTTGGCTTTCAACTTGCCATGTCTTTCACACACATTTTTTTTGTGTGTGTTTTTCTTGGCTTTCATTTCGCCATGTTTTCCTCTTCTTTTTTCTTTGACAGAGTGCGCCCGTATTTATTCGGGGTTCCATTTGCTTTGTATTTGTCTCTGAGCTAGGACTCATTTCTCAATGATCTTTAAAAAGATCTTTCCTCACATTTGCCCCCAGTGTAGAGGGTGATCCTTGATCAGGGTTCAAAGAAGAAAGAATTCTTTTGGCTCAAAAGGGGTGACTATGGATAATTTCTTTTTGTGTGAAAGGGATATGAAAGATGGCCAATCCTCATGTCAAGCACGAATATTCGCATTGAAAAGCAATCCCCAGGGGAAATAGATATTCAGAATTTCATTTTGCACTTTGGAATCATCTGAATTCTCATATGCATGATATCACAAATTTTTCATTTTTCATTTTTCATCGCATGCCCCAATGATTCATGCGTTTAGTCCATCCTTATTCCCCATGTATCCATCATTTCCACATATGATGCCCCAATTTGATTAACCAATGAGAATTTGCATCAACGAGGAACATAGCAAGTCTAGGTCTGTACTGAAAAGGCTGAGTTTTCAATCTGAATTCTTTGAAGAGACAAGGAAAGTATGACCTAAAAAATGGGTTTTCTCTGGGACAAGGGATAATCTAGTTTAATCATTGTGCCCCAAGGTGTCAATCATGAAGTGATGTTTGGGTAATTAGTGTTTTGGTCATTGGGAAAGGTCATGAGTGGTTTTAGCACAATCTTGACACACACCAAATTATCAAAATCTAGATTCTTGAAAGAATGTCTCATTTGTTTGAATTTAAAGGAATTTGAAAATTTTCAAAAAGTTCGTTCCTTTGTTCATAGCCTAGACTAAGATCTACGTCTTTGCATATTCTGTGATGACAATGGTTTTATGAAGTCAAATCATTCATATTCCTTGAAGCATTAGGTCTTTCAAGTGTTCTTGGTTTAAAAGATTTAGGCTTAGGAAAACCTAAAGAGAGGGGAGAAGGTATTGGGTCATTTGTAACACTGATCATCAATCTTCTTGAGACTATCCATTATTAAAAATTCCTTAATGCTTGTTTTTGCAAATTCAAGTTATTGTTAAAACACAACAAACACAAAGCATTTAAAATTCAAAATTCATTTAATTCATGTAAATGTTAACATAAGACAAGTGCTTTCATCATTATAGTGTATAGAACTACATGTGTCAAAAACCTAATATGATCATGCAAAATGTTTCTTATGACACTTGGCTTCCCCATCTTCAAAAATTATCGAACTAGCCTTGATGAGATCTCTGACCTTGTACTTCAAAGCGGGGCAGTTCTCTGTTGAGTGACCTTGATTGCCAGAATGATAACCACAACACTCATTAGCATCATACCAGCTTGGATAAGGGGGCTTCAAAGGCTCTAATTGCATGGGTGTTACAAGGTGATTCTGGATGAGTTGAGGTAATAGCTCACTGTATGTCACAGGAATCGGGTCATCCTGATTTCTTTTTCGCTTTTTATGCCCCCTTCTATTATTCCCAAGGGTGTTCGCTTGATAGACAGATATAAATTCTGGTGTAGTTGCAGTCATTGGTTGGTAGGGATAAAAACCTTGGGAGACATTGTTCAGGGTAGAGTAAAATGGCTGATACGAGGAGAATTGGGGAGGTGGGGCAAAGTCTTCCACGACTTGGGCATCTTTCTTTTTCTTTTCAGATGCCCCTTTTTTCTTGGTATTGAATGTTCTTTCCCTTTCAATTTTCCCATCCTTGATAGCATTCTCAATTATCTCCCCTGAAATTACCATGTTCGAAAAATTCTTCGTGGTGTTGCCGACAAGTCTATCATAGTATGGGGCCTGTAGTGTATTCACAAAAAGGACAGTGGTTTCCTTCTGAGTTAAAGGCGGTTGTACTTGGGCGGCCAGGCTCATCCACCGTTGCGCATATTCTTTGAAGCTCTCAGTAGCTCTTTTATTCATATTTTGCAAGGTGAGACGGTCAGGCGCCGTGTCGGTCATATGCTTGTACTGGTTTAGAAAAACCCTAGCCAGGTCATTCCAAGAGCGAATCTTATCCTTGCTCAACTGACTATACCACCTAATTGCGGATCCGCTGAGGCTATTCTAAAAGCAGTGAATCAAAAGCTTATCATTATCTATATGACTTGTCATCTTCCGGCAAAACATAGTGATGTGGGCTGATGGATCAGTCATCCTTTCATATTTCACAAAGTCAGGGATCTTGAACTTAGGAGGAATGACTAAATCGAAGACCAAACATCGTTCTTTCGCATCTAAACTCCCAAATACATCTGTATTTTCTACTACCCGGAGCCTTTCATCTAGCAACTGATATTTCCCTTGGGAATCTGCCAACTCAACCTCATTTACTGCAACCTTTTTCAACTTTGCCTATTCAGCTGGATCATCTGAGTTTAGGACATTGACTGTGTTCTGGGCATCAATCATTACGACCTAATTATGACATTTTTGTGCCTCTAATCCTTTCCTGGCGACAAAGTTTTCGGTGCATCCTTTTCCCTTGATTACGGCGGACATCAGCTCCATCAATTTAGTCATATGATCCTTAGATTCTGCTTGAGACTTTGCTAGTTGTTCTCGCAATTTTTTCTGTTCCCTTTCCATTTTTTCCATTCGGGCAACTTGTTCATCCTCCATAGCACTAGCCTGTATTAAAAGGGTACTCAGTACTTCTTATACCTCTGATTTGAAATGGAAATTCTTTCAAAGACTCCTAAAGCCAAGCCAACTTCTGTTTTATTTCCCTCAAATGTATGTCATGATGAATGAGCCATGATTGTCATTTGATGCATGTGAAGAATAAAAAAATGATGTATGGACATATATAGTGGAAACATGCTGACCATGTATGTAATAAATGCAATCACGATGCCAACATGTTGCAAGTAAAGAATAAACAAATCAACGCATGGATATATGCAATGAATAATCATGTACATTTTAGCGTATTTCCCAATGAATAATCATATATCCTATGAATGCAACACGGTGTCAATTATGATACATGCAAACAATGAATGATTGATATAGAGTATATACAAAGAAAATCATGCTAACCATGTGTGTCATGAATGCGACCTAATGATAACATGATGTATGTAATAAGCAAATTAATGCATGGATATATACAGGAACAAATCATGCTGATTATGAATGCATAAATGCAACCTGATGCTAACATGATACATGTATGAATGTATGGTATGACCAATAATTGATCGGATGCAAAATGCAAAAGGGGAAGATATCACGGAGGAAATAAGAATCGGAGGAACTTAATCATCAACATCTCATAAATTTGAAGAATAGTCAATTCATTCCCATATCAATGTTCACAATGGTATAAACCATGTTTTACAAAATCTGAGCAGTAGTTAAAACTGTCATTTACAAGCACTTTATTCTTCCTAGCATCCTAAGGCTATAAGAGTCGGCTACTGAAAAAGTGAAATCCTATTACATCATATAAGACCGAAGTCTTTCCATCTCAATGCTGTAAATCTCCCAATCCTAATGACGCTTTCCCAGCCCTCTATCAATCAGTGTCGTTGGATCCAACCAGTTGGCATTTATAAGAGTTTGCACTTTCTTTTTGAAGGCCATACAGTCTTCAATGCTATGGCCAACAATTCCACAGTGATAATCACATCTTGCATTTGGATTATACCCATTTGGATATGGTGGTAACTGATAACTCGTATAATTATATAGTTCTTAGTTATGTTTTATTATTGTTTTGTGTCAAATACGAGTTATTATTGCTTAGTCTAATTGTGTTTATGATATTTTATATTTTTATGTAATTTGGTGTTTTTCACGAGTTTCTTTGAGTGATTTCAGATTACTAGGTTAAATCAACAATTAAGGGCAAATCCAGTTCAGTTCCAGTTCCGACACCTTTTGCCATATCCGCTATATCTGGAGTTTCACTGAAGCAATAAGGCTGAATTTTTTACAGTGCAAATTTAAGAGGCATATCTATCTTTTTCATGTTTTACACTTCTTGAAACGGAGTCGTTTTCCCTAGCGAAATCGACCATCAAGTTGGCTGATGTGCAATGACGTCTGTGCTGACCTGTTTTGGTATTTTGACCATATCTTCCGATCCACATGAGCAAATGATCTGATTCCAATGGCTATGGATCCGTAACTGATAGGGGTATATGTTTCTAGAAGACCATTTGATCAGATCGAGCCTCCAACATTGGCAAACACGACCATCAAGCTCGCTGATCAGAATTGTCATACAATATGACGAAAATTGTTAGAAAAATGCACCCACCTATTATACCTACCTTTGAAGTTTATAAAGCTTGTCTCTTGTCATTTAGCTCTCCAAAATGTGTATAAATAGAGGGCCTTGGATGAGCATGAAAGAGACATTGGGAGGATATTAGCCATTGTAATAAAATTCTCTAAGTTTTCTTCTTCTTTCCTTTCTCTAGTTTTCTTTTTCTTTATTTACTTATGTTTATTACATTTCTTTTCATTTTATTCATATCTAGTATGTGTTTCTAATCATATTGTTGAGGTGATGAGGTGAAGCTTTTGGTAAATGCTAAGGTTAGTCTCTTAAACATGAGCTAAAATGAATCATCATTTATAAACACTAGTATAGATAATATTTTCTTTTGGTTTAAAATCATACTTGCAAAGTAGGGATCTTGATTCATTATTGACAAGGAAAATGGCACATTAAATTCTTGGTTTCATAACCTTGATTTGTTGTAGACATATACCTTGGCATAAGGAATGCTTGGACTCTTTTTATGAGTTTTGAGGACACTAAATGAACATAATATCATATGCTATGGACGTTGGACAATTTGGACTGAATTGCTAAACCTTCCGATTGGAACCTCCTTTATGTGTGGATTTCAATTGTGTAATAAAACAAGATTAATCTTAGCATAACACCAAGAGTGGATTCTCTAACCTCAACATCTTTTCTTATTGTTTTTTATATCTTGTTTAATTTCTTTTATATTTTGTTTATTTTGTTCTCTAATATATTGTTTATCTTATTTTGTTGTTGATTCCCAAATATCTTGTTTACTTTCTTTGTCTTATATATTTATAAACTTATACTTACTAATACGCTTCCCTGTGGTTCGACCTCGGACATCCGAGAATTTATTACTTGAACATAACCTGCACTTGGGTTTACAACTCTTAATTGAGTCTCCATCAAGTTTTTGGCGCCGTTGCCGGGGAGGCAATACTAAGTATATAAGTTTATAAGTATATTTATTTTTATTGGCTGGTTATACCGCCTAATTTTCTATATATTTATATTTATATTGTATATTAACTTTGTTTTATTTTTATTGGCTGGTTATACCGCCTAATTTGTATATTAACTTTGTTTTATGCTTGTTTGGCGACGTGATTTTAGATCTCGTCGTTTAGTTAGATTTTATTGTGAAACTTTTTCAGGTAATCTTTCTAATACAACTCCTACCATGGCTGACAATGAAAGTGTTCATGCTGAAGATGAGAACAGACAAGTACGCACCATGCGTGACTACTTGCAACCAACTCGAAGCTCATCACCCTCTTGTTTTATTTTTCCTCTCAATGCAAACAACTTTCGTTTTAAACCAGGTTTGATAGCTTTGCTTCCAAATTTCCATAGGTTAGAATCAGAAAGTGCTTACTCGTTTCTAAAAGACTTCGAAGATGTATGTGTCACCTTTAATGACCAACAATGTACAAATGAAATTGTCAAGCTAAAATTATTTCCTTTTTCTTTAAAAGATAAAGCAAAAATTTGGCTTCATAATTTAAAACCAAGGTCAATTGGCACATGGCAAGAATTACAAACTGAGTTTCTAAAGAAATTTTTCCCAGCACATAAAACTACTGCTTTGAAAAGACAGATTCAAAATTTCAATCAAAATCAAAATGAAGCATTTTTTCAGTGCTGGGAGCGTTTTAAAGATTTGTTAAGTTCTTGTCCACATCATGGTTTTGAAAAATGGCGTCTTATTAGTTTCTTTTATGAAAGTTTAACTCCCGAAACTAAACAATTTGTTGAAACAATGTGTAACGGTGAGTTTCTAGAAAAAGAACCTGAAGAAGCCTTTGACCACCTAGACCATTTGGCAGATAACTCTCAAGCCTGGCACACAGATAATTCCTCTGAAAGTTCCAATAGATCTAATCTTTTTTCTAACAGTGGTAAATATCGTTTTAGTCAAGAAGATGAGATAAAAGCTAAAGTAGCTAATTTGGCTAGAAAGATTGAAGCCATGGAACTTAGAGAAGTAAAAGAAGTCAAAACGGTTAAAAATGAAGAAAGTTGTGGAATTTGTGAAATCATGGGACACCCCACTTCTGAATGTCCAAACATTCCCATTCTTAAAGAATCGTTGCATGATCAAGTAAATTCCATAAACACATTTAAAAAGCCTTTTCCTTCTCCTTACTCTGAAACGTATAACCCTGAATGGAGAAATCATCCCAACTTCAGTTGGCGGAATAATAATCATGTTCAGGTACCACAATCTCAAAAGCCGGGCAACACTTTTTCCTATCAACCTTCACGTGTACAAACCTTGGAAGAGACATTGCAAGCATTCATGCAAACACAAGCAAATGTGAATAACCAAACTTCACAGGACATCAATGAGATCAAAAACACCTTGTCCACATTGACAGCTTCATTACGCACTCAAGAAAAAGGTAAGTTTCCTGCTCAACCTCAGCCTAACCCTTCTACTCAATGTCTTGTTTCTTGCTCCAATAAAACTCAACAGGAAAATGCCAGTTCTATCACAACTCTTCGAAGTGGAAAGGCAATTGACAAAAACATTCCATCAAAAGACCAAGATCCTCCTTCCCCTCCGAAAAGTAATGGTAAGGATGATGGTAAGTCTGAACTTCTTGAAAATTTGGACAAAGAAAAAGGTATGCATCCTGCTCCTTTTCCTCAAAGGTTGCAAACAATAAAGAATTTGAATCAAAATGCAGAAATTTATGAACTTTTCAAACAAGTTAAGATTAACATTCCTTTATTGGATGCAATCAAACAAGTTCCATCTTATGCTAAATTTTTGAAGGACATGTGCACATTTAAAAGGAAACATAATGTACAAAAGAAAGCATTTCTGACGGAAAGTGTGAGCTCAATCATTCAGCACCTTACTCCACCAAAATTCAAAGATCCTGGATGTCCAACAATCTCATGCATCATTGGAAACACTAGAATAGAACGTGCATTGCTTGATCTTGGTGCTAGTGTTAATCTTTTGCCTTTTTTCTGTTTATCAACAGTTAGGTTTAGGTGAACTCAAGGAAACACCTGTTACACTTCAACTAGCTGATCGTTCTGTAAAAATTCCTCGAGGGATAGTTGAAGATGTTTTGGTTCAAATTGATAATTTTTACTTCCCTGTTGATTTTATTGTTTTGGACACACATCCTGTTTCAAATCCAAATGTTCAAATTCCTGTTATATTAGGCCGTCCATTTCTTGCAACTTCTAATGCTCTGATAAATTGCAGGAATGGTATGTCGAACATTTCTTTTGGAAATATGACTTTAGAATTAAATGTGTTCAACACTTGCAAGCAACCTGGTGATGATTCAGAAGTACATGAAGTGGATTTCATTGAAGAACTTGTTCATGAACATCTCACCACTACCACATTTCATCATCCTTTAGAAGCTTATTTAATTGAATGTGAGTTTGATAATGCTTCAGAAATTTCACACACTGATTCTTTGTTAAATTCTTTTCAGGATAAGCATTGTTGGAAACAAAAGTTTGAGGAACTTCCATCACTCACAAATGTCACTGTACCATCAACTATTGAACCACCCAAGCTGGATTTAAAACCATTGCCATCCGAGCTAAAATATTCCTTTTTGGGTGAGAATGAAACTTTTCCAGTCATAATTTCTTCACATCTTGATGAACTACAAGAAGGAAAAATTCCTTCTCAATGGAGCCCCCAAGATAAAAGGAAGTTTCTGAATGAGGTAAAGAAGTTCTACTGGGATGACCCTTACTTGTTCAAATATTGTCCTGATCAGATTTTTCGAAGATGCATTCCCGACAATGAGGTAAGTAGTGTAATTAAGTTTTGTCATTCCGAGGCATGTGGTGGTCATTTTTCATCAAAGAAAACTGCTGCAAAAATTTTACAGTGTGGATTTTACTGGCCAACTTTATTCAAGGATGCATATAATTTTTGCAAGACATGTGAAAGTTGTCAAAAATTAGGTTCCATTTCGAAAAGAAACATGATGCCTTTGAACCCAATTCTTGTAATTGAAATTTTTGACTGTTGGGGTATTGATTTCATGGGACCATTTCCACCATCTTTTGGTTTCTTATACATTTTAGTTGCAATAGATTATGTTTCAAAGTGGATAGAGGCAATTCCATGTCGAAATAATGATCACAAAACAGTGATTAAATTTTTAAAAGAAAATAATTTGAGTCGATTTAGAATTCCTCGATCTATCATAAGTGATGGGGGAACACATTTTTGCAACAAGGTTTTTGAAACATTAATGAAGAAATATGCCATTACACACAAAGTTGCAACCCCTTATCACCCGCAGACAAATGGACAGGTAAAATTAGCAAATAGGGAGATTAAACAAATTTTGGAAAAGACGGTTAATCCAAATCGCAAAGATTGGTCTCTTAGACTTAACGATGCATTATGGGCCTATCGAACAACTTTTAAAACAGCATTGGGCATGTCTCCTTATAGGCTAGTTTATGAAAAACCTTGTCATTTATCTGTGGAACTTGAGAATAAAGCATATTGGGCCATTAAAATGTTCAACTCAAACCTTGATGACGGTTCTAATTTACGGAAATTACAAATAAATGAACTTGAGGAACTCATAAATGATGCATATGAGAATTCTAAAATTCATAAAGAAAGAACTAAAGCCTTTCATGACAAGTTAATTTCAAGAAAAACATTTGATGTTGGGCAAAAAGTTCTACTTTATAATTCTAGACTTCACATATTTCCTGGTAAGTTGAGATCAAGATGGACTGGCCCATTTGTGGTTAAGCATGTGTATCATTATGGAGCAGTTGACATTGAGAATCCTCAAAATGGTAACGTATTCAAGGTAAATGGACAAAGACTCAAACTCTTTTTGGAAAATCATGTTACTCAAGAAGGGGTTGTTTTTTTTTCTGATCCTTGTTTTGAAAATAACTAGATGTAAATATAATTTTTACTAATCTTCAAAAAAAAAATACATTTTTTTTAACCCCGGTTAAATGGCGGATAACGGTACTCCGTGATTATTTAAGTCGGTTCCATCAGCTACCCACAAAACTGATATTGTATATAAATTTCTCTTTCAATTTCTTTTTCATTTTTTTTCAAGATGGATGATATTCTCACAAGATTGCAGAAACGATTTCCTCCTTTTCCTCGGAATATTTTACTGAAGCTTTACCAAGTTCGATTTGAAAGATTAAGAATGCTTATGCACAAAGGGATTCCTGAAGACATACGTTGGATAATTGAAGCCAAGGTACGTGAAGATGAATATCTTCCTGTTTTGCATTTACCAGGTACAGGTAGAAGCACTTTTGCAAAGAAGCGACGAGCAAAGCGCATGAGTTCAAATTGCCATAAATGTGCACGATGGACGTGTAACGGTAAATGTCGTTCTATTGGGATTCCGTCCTCTAATCGAGATGATAAAATTGAATTCATTAAGGATGGACTGAGTAAGGAGAATTTGGGTAATATCCAACTTTCTCTTGAGACGCATCCTAGTGGAGACGTACAAAGAGAAATTCTAGATTTATGGCCGCAATTCCAAAGGGAGTGGCAACATCTTGGGAATCTGATGTTAAAAGACCCTGTTTGCCAGCTTGTAAGAAAACTGGATGGGAAGCATATCCTCGACTCATAGAAGGCGTTTAAGCCGTTTCTGGACGTAAAACCAGAGGAAGATGTGAGCCACAATCACAACTACAATAAATGACTTCTCAACTTTTGGTTTGATTTGCAATAACTTCATTTCGGTTTAATTTACGTGTTGTTAGATTTGTGTAATTATTCTTGTTTTTTTTTTTTTTTTGCATTGGTCTTTTACGGTTGATTTTTCTTCTCTTTTTGATTTTCTTCCTGAAATCACGCAAAAATCTTTTGTTAGGTTAACATTTTCTTCTGACAGGTCAAATACACTTTCGGCGACATTATTACTCTTGTCTGATTCATTACTCAGTCCTCTATATATTACACCATGTACTCATTCTCTTTCAGGCACTTGAAAAAAAAATGGAAAGTACTTCGTCCCAGCGCATTAAAAAAATTTGTGTCTTTGGAGGTGCTTATCCAGGGAAAAATAACATATTCGCTGATGAAGCCATAAGAGTTGGAGTAATACTTGCCCAACAAAAGATCCAGTTGATTTATGGAGGCGGTAGTACGGGTTTAATGGGAGCAGTCGCTACATCAGCACACGCCGGAGGAAGTGCAGTTCTAGGAATCGTGCCAAAACTATTCACAGGTTTTTGTGGACCTACCGTGGGTAAGAAAATACAAGTCTGGAGTATCCCTGAACGGATAACAATCATGTACCATTCTGCCGATGCATTCATTGCTTTACCAGGAGGTCTGGGTACATTGGAAGAAATAGCTTGCGTGGCTTCTTGGTCATCTTTGGTCACAAATAAGAAACCCATTGGTTTGCTTAATATTAATGGTTATTTTAGTAATTTGCTTTCATATTTAGATAATTCTGTGGATAATGGATTCATGTTTTCAGAGGCAAGGAGAACCATAATTTCTGCTACAACCATTGAAGATTTACTCAAAAAGCTCCAAGCTTATGAGTATTTATCTGCTACGGTTGTTTCGCAAACGCTCGGAAAAAGAAAAAGAGATATGGACGAGCAAGGAGTGGATTGCACTTTGTCTTTGTGACATTATCTAACATTTTGTTTGTTGTGTCTCAGTTATAATAAGTGGTTAGCAACCTCTGCAGGTAATATCTCCTAAATTCTACCTTTAGTAGGGGGTAAGGGACATATTTTGCTAATTTAAAAAAAAAAAAAAATTTGATGTGTTTTAAGCCATTTAGAAGTATTCATTCTGAACAAGGTCTGAGTAAGGGAGACTTGAGACATACCTTGTCAGTTTGATTTCTTCTTTCAAAAAAAAAAAAAGTTTGTTGTGTTTTAAGCAATTTAGAAGTATTCATTCTGAACAAGGTCTGAGTAAGGGAGACTTGAGACATACCTTGTCAGTTTGATTTTAATCTTTTTATGTTTATTTGTTAATTTTTGTTTAGTATTTTAGGATTATTTAGGTTGCATGAGTTTGTTTTGTTTTGAGTCTTAGTTATTCCTATTCTTATGTTATTAGTTCTTTTCTCTTACACATGATTCTTTCATTTGGGTTAATAGACTTACATTGAGGACAATGTAAGAATTAAGTGTGGGGGGAACGATTTAGGATTTCTTTTATTTTTGTCTACTATTTTTTTTTTATGAGTCTTTATTATTATTATTATTTTTTTAATGTGTTCTAGTTCCTTTTTAATACAATGATGAGATATGAATTGCATAAGTCTAAAACAGATTTATTAGTGAGAAGATTTTCATGAGAATTGAGCTTGATGTCAACCTTTTTATGAGCCAATGTTAATATGATATGTTGATTGAGAAAGAAGCATGTTTAGACTTAATCTGACTTGTATAATCATCCTTGTGAGTTTTTGAGCCTATAATGATTGATGCATTATACAAATCAATCTAATTTCTTTCTTGAGTGCTCTTATGATTACATGATTCTCTAGAACTTGCTTTAAACCGTTTGAGACTATATTGATACATGTGACAACATGAATATGATAGAGGCATTAGGATTATAACCAGAGCCAAACAGCCATCCATTATTAATGTTCTAAGAGAACATCCCCACTAGTGAGCCAATTTGAGCCTACATTAAATATGCTATTTTATTGGTAACCAGAACTTACACCTAGCCTAAATATACTTATATCCTTACCCTTGTTCTAAAGATGGATTATATATTTTGAGAAATATTGCAAAAACAAGGGATACTTTTTGAAAATTTGGGTTAGAACGAAAGATAAGTGTGGGGGAGGAGAGAGGCAAAAGTCAAGAGAAAAAGAAAGGGATCATTGTCAAATACATTCCCATATTAAAAAAAAAAAAAATCTTCTCTTGAACTTCTAGTTAAAGTAAAGAAAAAGATGTTACAAAGTTGGTTAGAATGAAGCAAAGGCTCAACATGAATATTTAGCCTATGTTATTATGTGCTTTATAAGAGTTTTGAGAAGTTTTATTTGTATGATCTTATTATGTCTCTAAACTCTATGAACTCTTTGGAACCTTTGTGATATCTTTATCCTTTTGTTCTTTAACTACATTATAACCCTTTGGCCCCATTACAACCTTGAAAAAAGACCTCTTGATTTATGAAGTTGTATGATCTAAATAGTGGAGAATAGGTGGACAAGCAAGCATATGGTAGAACTGTTTTCATGAGATTGATTGAGTGTAAACACTTTACCACTACTTTAAAGAGTGAAAATCATGAGAGTATAGTGAGAAGTTGAGATTAAGTTGAATATGCACTATTTTGATTGAAATATGTTATGTTAATATTGGCTTAACTCATTTATTTACATTCAAGCATGAATTTTTGTGAAATTCTTTGAGCTATTGATTAGTTTATAAGACTTGTTCAAAGATTGTCTCTAATTTATATTGAAAGGATTAGGAGTAAATATTTTTAGTGTATGTAGTTTACTTATATTTTAGTTTTTCAATGTTTGTGGGTATCGTTCTAGCAAACCCTCACGAGACTAAACTCGTCCACTAGGGACACCTAGGGGTTTAAAGGCTTGTGTCACATGCTAAGTGCCACCGTGATTTCCAACGAAAATGGATTAGATTAGATTTTTTTATTTTATTTTTATTGAGTCGTTGCTAGGGACTAGCAACAATCTAAGTGTGGGGGTGTGATAACTCGTATAATTATATAGTTCTTAGTTATGTTTTATTATTGTTTTGTGTCAAATACGAGTTATTATTGCTTAGTCTAATTGTGTTTATGATATTTTATATTTTTATGTAATTTGGTGTTTTTCACGAGTTTCTTTGAGTGATTTCAGATTACTAGGTTAAATCAACAATTAAGGGCAAATCCAGTTCAGTTCCAGTTCCGACACCTTTTGCCATATCCGCTATATCTGGAGTTTCACTGAAGCAATAAGGATGAATTGTTTACAGTGCAAATTTAAGAGGCATATCTATCTTTTTCATGTTTTACACTTCTTGAAACGGAGTCGTTTTCCCTAGCGAAATCGACCATCAAGTTGGCTGATGTGCAATGACGTCTGTGCTGACCTGTTTTGGTATTTTGACCATATCTTCCGATCCACATGAGCAAATGATCTGATTCCAACGGCTATGGATCCGTAACTGATAGGGGTATATTTTTCTAGAAGACCATTTGATCAGATAGAGCCTCCAACATTGACAAACTCGACCATCAAGCTCGCTGATCAGAATTGTCATACAATATGACGAAAATTGTTAGAAAAATGCACCCACCTATTATACCTACCTTTGAAATTTATAAAGCTTGTCTCTTGTCATTTAGCTCTCCAAAATGTGTATAAATAGAGGGCCTTGGATGAGCATGAAAGAGACATTGGGAAGATATTAGCCATTGTAATAAAATTCTCTAAGTTTTCTTCTTCTTTCCTTTCTCTAGTTTTCTTTTTCTTTATTTACTTATGTTTATTACATTTCTTTTCATTTTATTCATATCTAGTATGTGTTGCTAATCATATTGTTGAGGTGATGAGGTGAAGCTTTTGGTAAATGCTAAGGTTAGTCTCTTAAACATGAGCTAAAATGAATCATTATTTATAAACACTAGTATAGATAATATTTTCTTTTGGTTTAAAATCATACTTGCAAAGTAGGGATCTTGATTCATTATTGACAAGGAAAATGGCACAGTAAATTCTTGGTTTCATAACCTTGATTTGTTGTAGACATATACCTTGGCATAAGGAATGCTTGGACTCTTTTTATGAGTTTTGAGGACACCAAATGAACATAATATCATATGCTATGGACGTTGGACAATTTGGACTGAATTGCTAAACCTTCCGATTGGAACCTCCTTTATGTGTGGATTTCAATTGTGTAATAAAACAAGATTAATCTTAGCATAACACCAAGAGTGGATTCTCTAACCTCAACATCTTTTCTTATTGTTTTTTATATCTTGTTTAATTTCTTTTATATTTTGTTTATTTTGTTCTCTAATATCTTGTTTATCTTATTTTGTTGTTGATTCCCTAATATCTTGTTTACTTTCTTTGTCTTATATATTTATAAACTTATACTTACTAATACGCTTCCCTGTGGTTCGACCTCGGACACCCGAGAATTTATTACTTGAACATAACCTGCACTTGGGTTTACAACTCTTAATTGAGTCTCCATCAGTAACAGGGGTTTCAATGGGATACAGGCAACCATGTGATTTTGGATCAGTATAGGGAGAAGCTCTCGGTAGCTGATTGGAAGGGGATCAATAGGCCTTTGGGTCTTATCCTGGGGTCGTTTCTTAGTCACACTTGGCCTAAGAGTTGGGGCACTTGGTGGTGGCACTAAGGTTCGAACCAGTGTGTTTACATGAAGATGTGGCGAAACAGCATGGTAAGGGTATGGATTTGGACACGGGGCCTTTGGAGGTTGTACATAGCTCGAGGTTCTTATCCCAGGTACTAGATAAGGTGATTGATGAGGGAAATAGTATGAACTGGCAGTTGTTGGTGATGGAGTGGGATTCAGGAATCCCGTAGTGGTCATCCCAATGGACGATTGGACCATAGTAGGGTGGGGATACTGGTTTGGACCTAGAACAGTTTGCAGGTATGGTACAGGATCCGAGGTTTCTGTCTTTGGTATCAGACTCTCAGGTTTAATCATTTTCACGATTTTGTCCATAATTTCATCAAGATTGCAACCTTTGCGGCATTGACAAGTGCAGGATCCAGCAAGGATTGTATGTTCTGGACCTAATGGTTTTGGGTGATCCGAAGGCGATGCAGAGCCCTGAGAAAGTTCCCTTTTACACTTACCCATATCCTCAACCATTTTCAGCAATTTGGCAAGTTGTTCCTTCACCTCTCGGATTTCATGTCCACATTCCTCTTGATTGCGTTCCAAAGCACCCAATCGTTCCTCCGATTCATTCCTCATATCTTGAACCCCTTTCATGCAAATGAAAATGTCATGAGATTAAGAATACAATTGTGAATGTACATGCTCCATTCCTATGTGCATGAATATACTGATGATTAATGCATGAACATATACAGAGAAATTATGGTGACTATGTATGCTATGATGTCAAAATGATATATACGAAGAATAAATGAATTAATACAAAGGTAGGTACAAAGAATGACCATGTATATCACAAATGTATTCTACAAAGAATAACCATGCATGTTAGGACTGTGACATGATGTCAACATGATACAAATAACTTAACCAATGATTACACGAAATTGGTGGGACCTAAATCTTGATTATTCAAAAATCTCATTTGCAAGATTTGCCTCCAAATTTATGATTTTTTTTTTAAACATGTTTTTTTTCTATGAAAAACCAATCATATCATTTTCAAAAGAATTTTGGAGTAATGGATCTTACTATGGTAAAATATGCAAATGTTCATGCAACACTTATGAAATTATTAAATGAAATTACCAACTGTTTATTGCAAAGAATGAGATCAATAATACAACAAAAAATGTACATGCTCTATTCACACATGCATGAAATGCGCAACATGCAAAAATGCTTGAAAAAGGATTTTTTTTTTTATTTTAAAAAAACAGCTAATGAACATCTGCCCCAACAATATCTGCTTATTTAGGCATCACGATGCCTTCGAGGCGGAGTATCACATTTATTACGGGCGATGTACGTACATCGTTGCCCGATCTATCACACTTATTCGGAGTGTAGAATAGGTAACAAAAGGTTTAGAAATGTCCCTCCATGTGTTCCTATTTTCGGTATATCTAATGGAAATCTGGCATGGCTTCGCCTAGGTTCACTATATGAGGGTGAATCGGTTCTAAGGCCCCGAATTGTTCCTCACTGTCGCCGGTGAAGGCTAGTAAGGCACCTCGATAAAAACGGGTTCAATTCGTTAGAGTATATTTTTCTATGCCCATGCGGAGGATTATCACGAAGGCATTAGGTACTTTATGCTCCAAAAGTGTTTCACTAGCTCATACGAAGGATCAATCACGAAGACTTAGTTACTTTACTCCCACTTAAAAGGACGGAACCCGGGTATAGGATTCATGATATGCAAATGCACGTGTAGTGTATGTGGAGGAATAACAAACCTTTCACCACCTATTCTACAAACCTTATTCTAAATGCCCTAGCAATTAAAACATTCAAGAATAGTGTAACGCATTAACCAACAAGCAATTATAACATACAACCTTAAATAACTAGAGAACAATAATAAAATGCATGCACATGAGTATGAACATATTTAAAAATATTTTATTATTTTCAAAATTCTCCTTATTAAAAAAAATGCGGGAATTAAAATTAAATACCAATTAAACCAACAAAATCGAGACTTTGATAACACACGACTAATTCTAGGCCTGACTCTCTAATAGTCCCCAGTGGAGTCGCCAAGCTGTCGCAACCTAAAAAATAACGAGTCTCATCGCAAGACTTTATTATTCGTTAAGCGTGACATTAAAAGAAAAACTCGAGGAAAAGTCAACTTAATTCCTCTAGAAAAATGAAAGTTTTGAAAATGACCTTGAAAAAGACATGGAGTCGCCACCAATCTTTTTTAGCTAGGTGTGATCGGCCACCTATTAAAACCGATTTTATAAAATATTTTAAAAATTAATTAAAATATTTTAAAAACCAATTTCAAGTCTGCGTTTTAAACCAGAGAAATCAAAGAAGCGGGTTCGGGAGTCGGTTACATGTGGAGAAGGATTAGCACCCCACAATGCCCGTATAAATCGGTACCTTATTAATCGTGTGTTATCTCAAGTCTCGGTAAAAATTGGTTTTAAATTTAGTATTTCAAGTTAATTCCCAATTTAAAGAAAAATAATTCCTTTTTTTTATTGAAAATGATCCAAAATTTATAAATTCAAAATTTTTCTATATTTCCCAACAAACGTGGCAAAATATAAATTTTTTTATTAATTTTGAAAAACTTTCCGAATCATTCTCTTTTTTGAAAGAAAGATATTCTTTTATTAATGATAATTGATGATATTTCCTCCAACAAACCCGGTAAAGAACTAATGAATTATTTTAACTCAGAAATATCTTTATTTTTTATTAAAAAATCATTATCCTTTTAAAAACATTTTAAAAGATATGAATATGTATATATATATATATATATGACATATACAATAATAGTTCTATTTTCTATAGAAAGCAATGGAGTTAAGTGCTGAACCCCCTTGAAAACACCCAGAAATAGTTCTCTCCCCCCCCCCCCCCCCCCTCTTTTCTTGTTGATCCTGCCCAAGCCAACTTTGTACATTACTTTCATGTGGACCCACCCATTTCCACCTCCTGGAAAATCCCGTAGGAGCCACATAATTCCCAAAATACCCCTCTGACACCGTTGAGACCACCACCTCTTTTCTTCCCTCACACACAACCACCTACCTTATTGGTCTGTCAGGATTAGCTGGCTTGGTTGAGTTTGTTTGAATTCTGTTGAAATTCGAAACTTTTGGCTGCGATATAAATTGATTTGGGTTTTGTAGTGTACAAATTTTTGGTGTCTGCAAGTTTGGCTGTTTAATGGCTGTAGTAGGTGGTTGTGATGGTTGAAGTTGGTTCCAACTGGCAGTGAGTGGCAAGATGGCCAGTTCTGACCAGTTCTTTTGATTGCTATCCTCTGCTTTTATCTTGGTGTCTTGGAGAATGATAATTGGTGAAACTGCCACCTGATTGGTGGCTATATTCTGGTCAACACCACCTTGGGTAGAGAGGAGTGAGCTCGATGGTTTTACCTTTTTTTTCTTCAAGACTTGAGCAAGGCTCCATATCCTCCCTTGCTTCATCTATCTTTGTATATCTAAAGTTGCTGATGGTACCGGAAAGAAAGCGTTGAATTTGGGTCAAAAGTGGAGAGACTTTTCATGGTGTTTCCAGGAAGCGGAAAGGGGAGGGGGAAGGTCATATTTAACTTGAAAGCAATGGCAGCATTAAACTAGAGAATACTGTTTAACTATAGTTTTTGCTTATTTGTAGCTTGGTAACCTTACAGGTAAGAAAGAAATTTAGGTGTGTAGTACGAGTTGTTGCTGCAATTCCATGGCGAGTTGAGGATTTTTGCTCTCCTCGGTGGAACTTATAGGGTTAGATTCACCCTAGAGGATCCAACTGCCAGAATACATGCTTTTGCTTATGCTGAAGATGGGGTAAGGACATTATTCTACCATTTCTCTTCACATTTATAAATCTTGTGGTGAGATAACCTTAGACTTTTCTGAAGTAAAATCATTTTACATGAACTCTTGAATTCATATAGGCAAACTAGAATCATGATTGCACATTTCAGTGACAGGCTTCCTTCAATAGTTGACTCCTACTCCCCCAAATGTAAACCCAAAAGAAAAAAAATGAAGAATAATAAAAGCAAGAGTTTAAATAACACTTCCTCTTGCATGTAGTAGCTATAAACATATTTTCAGCCTCTATGCCAATACTAAAAGAAACGTTTACTTCTAAGCTTGAGCTATAAGGTTCTTCCTTTGTAAGCCTAGGATGACGAAAACCTGCATGATATAATTTTCTTTATTAAGTGTCTCAGACAAATTTAAGAATTGACTGAAATGTAAATTCCGAGTCATAGTAGCAGGAAAAGGAAAAATTTGGAAGCCTCTTCTGGAAATCCTTCTAAACATTTCTACTTGTTTTTTGTTTTCTTCAGCTGAACATCTGCTTACTAAACTTGAAGTGTGGTGCATCTGCTGATATGATTTTGTAAAAGATTCATCTGTCTTGTGAAATTGAAGTCTACAAGTAAATTATTCTGTCCTCATAGCTCTTCTACATTATTGGATTCTGTTTTACTGCATTTCTTCATCCATAATAGGAAAAACTTTTTGATGGTTATCCCTCCACGGATTGATTGAAAATTAAGCTAAATAAATTACTTGGAGTAGCTATAAGTTCTGATGGCAATGAAATAAGGTGTGCTGCTAGAAATCCGCCATGGGTGCAGTTGTTGCTTGAAATCTCATTACCTCAAGTGCTGTAAGATCTGTGACACCAAGCTTGTTGGTTAACGAGTTTGACTGCAATTGGTTGGTATCTATTATCTAGGAGTAACTTTTGAAGAAAAAAACAAAAGGAAGTTTATTTTATTGGGCTTTTGCTTCTTGATGGGTAAAATTTATGCAAAGTTACTTTGATCACTGAGGATTCTGTAAATGGGATACCTTTTTGCCTCAATTAAAATGAAAAAAGAAGAAAAAACATGTTTTGTGTATGGTTTTCCATCCTTTTCACACATTTTACTGATATGATTTTAGAAGCGCTAATATTTGACAAGCAGTATTGAATGTTGAGGCGCATAATCCCTTTTTAAATAATAATAATAATAATAATAATAATAATAATAAATGTTTCATTAAAAGGGTCATGTGTTGCTATATATTAATGAGCTACGTCTTGTTTGATTTATATAATCTTACACACTCTACTTAAGGTCATTTTGGTAAGCTGTGAGTAGAGGTGATAATTGGGTGGGTTTGAATTGGGTCATTTCGGATTTGAATTATATTGAATTTGATTTTTTTTGGATTTTGATTATTTTGAGTTTGGGTCATATCGGGTTCGGATTTTTTCGGCCTTGAGTCATTTTGGATTTTGGTGTTTTTGGTTCGAGTTATTTCGGGTTTGGACTATTTCGGGATTTGGGGGTGGGTGGATTTTACATCATTTTTTATTTTATGTTAGATGTAATGTCTTGTTTGATTTATATAATCTTACACACTCTACTTAAGGTCATTTTGGTAAGCTGTGAGTAGAGGTGATAATTGGGTGGGTTTGAATTGGGTCATTTCGGATTTGGATTATATTGAATTTGAATTTTTTTGGATTTTGATTATTTTGTGTTTGGGTCATATCGGGTTCGGATTTTTTCGGGCTGGAGTCATTTTGGATTTTGGTGTTTTTGGTTCAAGTTATTTTGGGTTTGGACTATTTCGGGATTTGGGGGTGGGTGGATTTTACATGATTTTTTATTTTATGTTAGATGTAATTATTTTTACATAATTTAAATGTAAATTCAAAAATAAATTATTATTGTTTTTTAGTAAGTTTTTTTATATAATAATTATATTTGTATATTAATATCAATATTTATTAGCACAAAAAAAATATAAAATTATTTTGTTACATAAAATCAATTTGTTAAATAATTGATTATAGAAAATATGTTATATTGATATTTAAAACAAATGGTTCGATGACTCTAATATTCAACATGTAAATACATTATGATTTATATTATGAATATAAAAAAATAAATGTACACACTAATAATTAAATAAAAATGGAAAATGGTTATCGTAGACACTTAATTTTGTTCGGGCTTCCTAAACTAGGCGAATTCTCCTTTTAATTTCTCGGAACGCAGAAAAACTTTCACCATTCCACAGATGGCTCTCCAAGACTTCATTTCGGAGGTCAACATAAAAAGTCAACCTCAAAAAAGTCAACCACTGAAAAAATCAATCTTCTTTCGAAATCAAGATTCGAAGTTGAATTGAACAATAACAAAAGAATTTTGATAATCCGAGGTCTATAACGAATGATATAGAGTTTGGAAGACCGGTTGTAGAAATTCAATGTAAGGGAATACCTAATTGCGCAAATTTGGGAAAAAAGTGCGGGAATGATCAAATTGGATGAAATTAGAGGTCCCGAATGAAATAAGATCAGTAACTACGAATATTGAAAAGTCCAATTTTGAAGTAGAGTTGAAAGAAGAATTGTTTTGAAGAAAAGAAAGAAAAAAAGGATTTAATTAATAAATAAGAAATTCACAGATTTGGAAAAAACTGTAGAGATGGCCCGATTCAATGAAATTGAAGCCCCCAGTTGATAAAGGATAAATAAACAAGAATATTCCAAATCCCAGTTTGAAGTAGATCCCAAGGAAGAGCCGGTTAGAGAAAAACGAGAAAATTCTCGGTGTTGAAAAGGGAAAAACAAAATCAAAGGGGAATTCGATCGTAAAAATTGGGCATTTTCTGACCAACTCCAATTCAATATATAAAGAAGGCAGTGGAAAAAGAAATTATGGAAATCAGACCCTTTTTGAGTAAAACCGAGGTTTCAGGGGTTAAAGGGCAAACTTGGAAAATCCGGGAAAAATAGAATCCGAGCTAAAAAAAAAAATAAAAACTTCCAGATCTTAATTTTATATTTTTTGGAAGGTGTTGAAGAAGAAAAATCCGGATTCGGAGCTCAAATAAAAAAGGGCAAAGTTTGGGTGCGCTAACCCAAAATTCCAAGAAAAATTTTCGAAAAAAAGGAAACGAGCTCAGAAACATATGAAAACTTCCAGATTTGAGTTTTATATTTTTTTGGAAGGCATTGGAAAAGAAAAATCCAGAACCGAAGCTCATTTGAAAAAAAAAAAAGTTTAGGACGCATTAAACCGAAACTTTAGAGAAAAATCCAGGAAAAATAGAGAATGAGCTCAGAAAAATTTGAAAACTTCCAAAATTGAGTTTTATATTGGATGGGATGAATTGGGAAATAGAATTTCGAAATTGGGGTCTATTTGCAATTAAATTAAGTTTGGAGGCTAAAATGCAATTTTATCGAAGAAACCGAAAAGGGCCGTTTTGCAAATTAAAAAAATGAGAAAGTTGCTGGAACATTCAGGCCATTCGGCCAGCTCATGAGGAATGAAAGATGAGATTTGATCAATTTTATTCAATGGCCAAGATTGAGTTGCAAGAAGACATTTTTAATATTTGGTTAGTTCCTTAGTGATTATGCCAAATGGCTTAGATATTTTGAAGAGAAATGAGCACATCCTTATCTCCCTTTGGCCGACCAGCTCATAAACTTGGAGAGGAAGGTCTGATCAATGGCTAAGATGAAGTTGCAAGATTGCATTTTTATTTCTTTGGCTAGTATACCTTGTGATGGTGCCACATGTCTTAGATTTGAAAAAAAGATGAGCACATCTACTCACCTTAGAGGGGGCATTCGGCCAACATGATAAAAAGAGAGGGTCGTCTTTATTTTTCAGGGGTTAGTCATCTTTTATAGAGCTTAGGCAGTAGCAAAAAGAAAAGAAAACAATTTTGAAGAGAAAACAAGCTTGAGAAAGCATTGAAGGTAGCCATTGGCACCACTCTCTTGCATTTTCTTTTCTTTCCTTTCCATGTTTCTTTTTCTTTTCCATGTTGGTTGTGGTAGAATAGCTTTCTTTGATGGTTTAGTTTTAAAAAATAAACAAAAATAAAGAGGTGGAAAGGTTTTATGACCTTGATGAAAATCCAGAGATGATGGTTAGGGGGGACTATGTCCAAGGCACCAACTATGGAGCTCACCTCTATTTTCTTTATTTGCTTGCTTTAGCTTGCTGTTTTTTTATTTTTATTTTCATGTGTATCCTTGCTATACTATTTTGTTCATACCAAGTCATCCATGCCTTTGCATCTTGTGGCTATGTCATTTAGCATCCTTGCTACACTATGTTTTGCATCATAGAGTCTAGATCATTTTCGTTATGCCATGCATCTATATTGTCTCCAAGACAATCGGCTGCTGTAGATACCTAATTTTGTCCGGACCATTAAATCAGGTATATTTTCTTCCTAAATTGATGATTCAAAATGCAAAAAGGCTTTTCTCATCCTATAGGTGGTACTCCAAGACTTAGTCTAAGAAAGCAGACAGAAAAAGTCAAACTCAAAAAGTCAACCCCAAAAAAGTCAACCCCAAAAAAGTCAACTACTGAAAAAGTCAATCCACTTTCAAAATCAAGATTTGAATTTCAATTGAAAGATGGTGAAAGAATTTTGATAATCCAAACATTGAAAGATACGGAGGTCGAAAGTTGGGTTACGAAATCTCAGTAGAAGGGAAACCCTAGTTCGGGAAATTTGAGGAAAAATGCTTGAACGATCAAATTGGTCGAAATTGAAGGTCTCAAATGAAAGATAAGCACTGACTACTTGAAAGAAAAACCGAAAGAAAAGTCAATTCGAAAGAAAACCGAGAATTAGGGTTTTTGGTGGATTTTGGTGAAATTTGAAAGAATTACTGAAATGGCCCGATTCGGTAAAACTAAAGCCCCTAATTGATGAGGAGTGATTAAACAAGGATAGCCCAAGGCTCAGTTTGAAGAAAATCTGACTTGTTTTGAGCACAACCGTGCTTCGGAAGAAAAAAGGCAAAATTGGAAAATTTGGGAAAAATAGCAAATGAACTCCAAAAATTCTGAAAATTTTCATATCTCATTCTTAAATCATTTCGAAGAGATTGATGAAAGAAAATCTTGATTCGGAGTTCGTTTGCAAAATGGCCAAATCTCGGGTCCACTATATAGTAATTCAAGCAGATAAATCCCAAAAAAATAGTAAATGAGCTCCAAAAATTCTGAAAATTTGCAGATCTCATTCTTAAATTATTTGGAAGAGATTGACAAAAGAAAATCTTGATTCGGAGTTCGTTTGCAAAATGGCCAAATCCCAGGTCCACTATGTAGTAATTCAAGCAGATAAATCTCGAAAAAATAGCAAACGAGTTCCAAAAATTATGAAAACTTCCAGATCACACTTTTAAATTATTTGGAAGAGATTGTTGAAGAAAAATTTGAATTTGGAGCTTGTTTAAAATTGGTGAAAGTTCGGGTGCACAAAAGGGCAATTTTCGAAGAAAAAATCCAAATAAATAGCAAATGGACTCGGAAAATTTTGAAAATTTCCAAAATTCAATTTTTTATTATTTCGGAAGTATTGAAAAAATAAAATTTGAATTTGGAGTCCGTTTTCTATTTATTTAGGTTCGGGGGTCAAAAAGGTCATTTTATCGAAGAAACCGAAAAGGGCAAGTTTGTAATTAAGAAAAATATGAAAGAAGAAGGAATTGCTGGGATCTTAGCTCATTTGATCATCCAGCCTAGAGGAGAAGAAGGAAGCTTGATCAATTTAATTCCTTAGTCACTATCAAGCTCACATGCTACCACTAACACCTTGCAAATGGTCCCTTCTTCATCCAATGGCTTAGGTGCCTTGTAGTAAAGTTGAAGGCACCATCCAATGGCCAAGTTTAAATGCCAAGATGATATTTTTATTTGTCATGAAAGAACCCTCATCTAATGGCCAAGAATGGAAGAACACAACTCATCCAAAGGTGGACATCCATTTGGCCAAGCAAGGAAGTGCATGGGATTGTTCCTTTTCCTCCAATGGCTTAGGCCATGTACAAGGGCTGAGTACACATGTTAAGGGCTGGGATTAAATGCCAAGATGACATTTTAATGTTGTCATGAAAGAATCATCATCCAATGGCCAAGAATAAAAGAGCACAACTCATCCAATGGTAGGCACTCAAAAGGCCAAGCAAAGAAGTGCATGGGATTGGTCCTTTTTTGCATCTAAGGGCTGAATACACATCTTAAGGGCTGCTATCAATTGGCAAGATGACATTTTTATGTTTTCATGAAAATATCTTAATCTAAGGGACAAGATTGGAGGAGAAAAAGTGCAAAAATCATCCTTTGGTTGAGGGCCTATTCGGCCAAACAAGATGGAAGGGGGGAATGGTTTATATTTTCCATATAGGCTGATCATTTAGGAGGGGAAGTCAGTAGCTAATGGAGAAAAAAAAAAGGTTTTTGAAAGAAAGGAAGAAAAGCTTTTGTTAAGATAGCCATTCTACCATTGCTACTACATTTTTTCTTCTTTTTCTTCCTCATGCTTTATTTCTTGTTTTCCATGTGATTTCCTACCATTTTTTTTACATCTTTCTTGTTGTTCTTGCTTTTCAAAAAATAAATAAAACAATGGTTAGGCTTCATGATCTTGATGAAAATCAAGTGATAATGGTTAGGGTGGGCTTTGTCCAATATACCAACCATGGAGCTCATCTCTATATTTTTTTTTTCTTACCTTAGTTATTTTTTATGATTTTGAGATTGAAAAGGCTTCATGACCTTGATGAAAATCAAGAGATAATGGTTAGGGGGGCTTTTTCCAATGTACCAACCATGGAGCTCATCTCTTTGTTATTTATTTGCTTATTTCTATTATTGTTTATCTTTATGTGTATTTATATTTATTTTCTTGCTAACCATCTTGTTCTTTCGACTTATGTCATATTTTTTTCATCTTGGGGCTATTATCATATAGTTTAGGCCATTTATATTTTTCATATCATCTTCCATAGCATTTAGTTAGGTCATTTTACATGACATTTCTCACAACACTTTGGTTCCTAGGCCATTCGGCCATGTGTATTTTCTTTAAGCATTAGGTCATTTTCATATGCCATGTTTTTTTTCATGACATTTAGACATTAGGCCATTTTCATATGCCATGTCATTTCACATGTCATTTAGCTTTAGGGCATTTTTATTATTCCATGTCATTTAAGATTAGGTCATTTTATTATTTTATGTCTTTTTACATGTCATTTAGCATTAGACCATTTTCATATGCCATGTTATTTTTCCATGACATTTAGACATTAGGCCATTTTCATATGCCATGTCATTTAGCTTTAGGCCATTTTTATTATTCCATGTCATTTAAGTTTAGGTCATTTTATTATTTTATGTCATTTTACATGTCCTTTAGCTTTAGGCCATTTTCATATGCCATGTTATTTTTCCATGACATTTAGACATTAGGCCATTTTAATATGCCATGTCATTTCACATGTCATTTAGCTTTAGGCCATTTTTATTATTCCATGTCATTTAAGCATTAGGCTATTTTCATATACCATGTTGCTTTTCCATGACATTTAGACATCAGGCCATTTTCTTATGCCATGTCATTTCCCATGTCATGTAGGCACTAGGCCATTTTCATTATTCCATGTCATTTGCCATGTCATTTAGACAGTAGGTCATGCATATTAAGTTAGGATAGCATTTATTGTCATGCAAACTCATGCTAGGCATTTAGGTTATTTGTGCCATGCATTTTCCATATCACTAGACTTTAAACCATGCATTTCATGCATTCACTTTGCTGCATTTTCATGCATTCCATGTCATGCCACATGATTTATGACTAAGGCCACTCAATGGCTCAAAGTCATGCTCACTTGAGCATACTTGTAGAAAATTAAAGGGTTGTCAAATTGATTATTCTACCTTTATGATTTTTTTTTTTTTACTTAGCCAATTTTTGTCCAAGGTTTTTAAATGTTTTAACTACTGTTTGTAGGTATTTAGTATGACCTCCAACAATTATACTTTGATTTTTAAATGATTTTATCAAAGGCAAAAAAATGTGTTTTGGCAAAACAGTTTTTCACCCAGTACTCGTACTCAACCTATTTTTTTGGGAAGTCATCTTTAATCAGAAAATTAAGAAAATTTTTTATCGTGTAGTTCCACATGTTCTGAGTCTCCAATATTTGTTTTAGATTTTTTTTTTTAATTTTTAAAAATAGGCTAAAAAATCGTGTGTCAAAATCGGACAGTAGAGACAGTTTTGAATTCAAAAGAAAAACAATTGTTGAATTTGGCTAAGGCATTTAGAGGGGGTTGGTTAGAAGCTTTAGCTACTGCCTTAGGATAGTTTCTAAGTCTTTTTAAACTGAAAAAATGATTTTATAAATCTCGGGCTAAGGGTGGTCAAGTCCGGGATTTTAAATTTAGGAAATTAGAGCTATTTTTAAAGGGTTTGGCTAGGTTTTTAATTTTAATCCAAGATTTTCAAAATTGTTTTCAAACAATCACAAAGTATTTTGATTTTAGAAAATTTAATTTGACATATTTTCCTAAGGTAGCCGGATATCTTTTTAGATATACAGATTTCTTTAATTAAAGAAAAAAAATACATTTTCATGCCTTGCATTTTCCATGTCCATGCATACTATAATATGTGATTTTTGATAATTTCTATGATATTATTATTATTTTGATTTATTTTATGGTGTTATATTGTTTTTTATATGTCTTTGAATATTATATGTTATTCTATGCTTTTTATTTAGTTATTCATTTTTGTCACATTATTTAGCATATACTATGTTCATGCATTATTATTTCTATTTTCATGCATATTACATGATAGCATTATTTCATGTTTCATGTCATTTAGATTATATTTCATGTCATTTAGGTTAACCATTTACATTTGCCATGTCATTTAAATTATTTTATTCCATTTTGAATATACCATGTTACTTAGCTTATTTCATTTCATATAGAATATATTATGTCATTTAGGACATCTCATTTAGAATATTAGGTTATTTAAATCATTTCATCTCATTTAGAATATGCTATGCCTTTTGAATTATGTCATAACATTTAGGTTGCATTATATTATCTAGACATTGCTATGTTATTTTATTTGTCACACATGTTCATATCCATTTTTTTTAAATATTTTAAAAAAAAAGATAATAATTTTCAATAAAAATAAAGATATTCTCGAGTTAAAATAATTCATGAGTTCTCTACCGGGTTTGCTGGAGGGAATATCATCAATTATCATTAATAAAGTAACATCTTTCTTTCAAAAAATGAGAATGATTCGGAAAATTTTCCAAATAAATAAATAAAATTTATATTTTGCCGATTTTTTCGAGGAATATAGGAAAATTTTGAATTAATAAATTCCGGATCATTTTCAATTAAAAATGGAATTATTTTTCTTTAAATTGGGAATTAATTTAAAACACCAAATTTGAAACCAACTTTTTATCGAGACTTGAGATACATGATTAATAAGGTACCGTTTTATACGGGCATTGTGGAGGTGCTAATCCTTCCCCGCACGTAACCGAGTCCCGAACCCGATTCTTCGATTTTCTCTGGTTTAAAACGCAGACTTGAAATTGGTTTTAAAAATGTTTTAATTAATTTTAAAATGTTTTACAAAACCGGTTTTAATAGGTGGCCGATCACACGTAGCCAAAAAAGATTGGTGGCGACTCCATGTCTTTTTTCGAGATTGTTTTCAAACCCTCATTTTATTTCAAGAGAAATTAAGTCGACTTTTTCTCGGTTTTTTAATGTCACGCCTAACAAATAATAAAGTCTTGCAATGAGACTTGTTGTTGTAGGTTATTTTTTAGGTTGCGACAGCTTGGCAACTCCACTGGAGAATTTAGAGAGTCAGGTCTAGAATTAGTCGTGTGTTATCAAAGTCTCGATTTTGTTGGTTTTTACTCGGTATTTAATTTTAATTCCCATTTTTTTAAAAAAAATAATAAAGAGAATTTTAAAAATAATAAAATGTTTTAAATATGTTCATTTGTCATGTGCATGCACATTATTATTTGTTCTCTGGTTATTTTGTTACGTATATTTATATGTTTTACATTATTTGATTTTAGCCTGGTATTTAGAGTAAGAGGTGTAGAATAGGTGGTGACAAACACTATATTTGCATTTGCATAACATGAACCCTCTACCCGAGTTTCATCCTTTTACGTAGGAGTAAAGTAACTACGCCTTCTTGATGATCCTCCGTATGGGCTAGTGAAACACTTCCGGAGTATAAAGTACCTAATGCCTTTGTGATGATCCTTCGTACGGGCATAGGAAAATATACTGTAACGAATTGAACCCGCTTTTCTCGGGGTGCCTTACTAGCCTTCACAGGCGACAGTGAGGAACAATTCGGGGCCTTAGAACCGATTCACCTTCATGTAGTGAACCTAAGCGAAGCTATGCCAGATTTCTGTTAGATATCCGAAGTTTAAGAACACATGGAGGAACATTTCCAACCTTTTACCATCTTTCTATATGTGAGATTTTACAAATTGGGTGATGATGAACGAACATCATGTTGCTCATAATAAATTTATTATTTTGTCCCAAAGGCGTCATAATGCCGAAACTCTGTTAAAATTTTCGGGATATTTTAAAAAAAAAAGCATTTTGTTATTTATGTTATATTTGTGAATTCATTTCTTTACTAATCTATTTCTTTTTGTTTTGTTTTCTTTGAAATGCATCATAGACACCATCATACACTTGAAGTTTATTGGCCTCGGGATAGTCATCAACCCAAAGGACTTTCATGCAGTGTTAGGTTATTCAGTGATAGAAGATCATGCAGTAGTTAGGGCACGGTCGAAAAAAGATCAGAGGGAGGATGGTGATTGCCTGAAGAAATATTATGTGTCAGTATTGCCGGAAAGGGTCAAAGTGGATTTTAGACAGAATAATCTCCGAGGGTTAGCCGACATTTGGAATCAGTGGAATGTATTAGAGAAAGAAGCCTTCACTCAGAAATATGGAGATATAGCACTCTTAATTCTGATTAGGGTTAATAGTGGGTTGATTCAGGCTATGGTACAGTTTTGGAATCCTGCTTATAGATGTTTTACTTTTAACAAGGAGGATATGACCCCATTTATTGAAGAATATTCAGCACTGTTACGTATTGAATGTCCTAATCCTGATCGGGTATATTTGAAGGAAGTGAAACCTTCAAGTTTTAAGAGGAAAGTGGCTAGGATCACAGGAATAGATACAACATGGGTTGAGAGTCATGTGGATACGAAGCAGAAAAATGGATGCATTCCGTGGGAAACTCTCCGACAATTGATATTGGGTTATTCCGATAAAGAAAAAGCCAGGGACATCTTCGCTCTAGCCATCTACGGATTAATCATATTCCCGAAGATATTGGGTCATGTGGATATAGCCGTGTTTGATTTCTTTGAAACGTTGGAACAGAAGATCAACCCATCTCCGGCCATCATAGTTGAAACTATCCGATCTTTGAATTTTTGTAAAAAGGAAGGACAAGGAAGAATCAAGTAGTGTGTACAACTCCTTTATATTTGGATTCAAAGTCACTTTTGGAAGATAGAAGATGTTTCCTTCAAACCGTACATGAAGTCTTTAGTACCGATTAGGGAATTCCTTCGAAATGATTGGCCTAAAGAGGGAGATGAAGAGAAATGGGTCAGCATGTTCCAGAATCTAAAAGGGGAGATAGTAACTTGGAGAGCTCCATGGATGGTTCCTATGCCAATTATGTATAAATGAGGGCTGGGAGTTCCACTACTCGAAATTTGGGGGTCTGTGAGTTATGCACCTTTGTTGGTACAAAGACAGGGTTGAGTCTCGGCAATTCACATCCGTGACTCATAAGCTAGGATCATCAGAGTTCACTTATGGAGAGGATGGGTATTCTGGAAAGGTGCGGGCAGTGATTGAGGCATGGAAGAAAACTCACTGGATAAAAGTGGCCCGATATGCTGACATCGTCACACCTAATTACCTGGAATGGAGGGAATTAAGGGTTAATGATAGGTTGTTGACATCAGATGGGGAAGAGGTCTAGTTCATGAATCCGCCACCAAATGAAGTGCCATCAGAGTTAGAAATTGCAAGGGCATAATTCGAAAAAGAAAAGACCTAGATGAGCAAGGAAATTGCCCGATTGCAAGAAGAGCTTGAGGACATGAAAAATAGGGAATCAGCTCGGGAAAGAGAAAAGGAAAAGATCAAGAGAGAAAGGGACACTGTCAAGGGAGATCTCAGGGATTTGCACTTGGAAAACAAAAGGTACCGCTCTGAGCTCAGATTTGAAGGGACACTAAAGACTTCTGGGGAATGGGAGCAAGAGGTCAAAAACCTCAAGAAAGAGAATAACTATTGGAAAGAGAGAGCGAAGCATGAGGAAGCCCGAGCCAATCAACTGGATAAGCAAGCTAAGGAAAGCTTACACGGTGATGCTTCTGCTAACATGTCAAGGGGCCATGAACAAGTAGGGGTCAGATTGAAGAGCAAGGCAATCAAAAGGAGACTGTGAAAGAAAGTCCAAGATCCGAGGAAGTCACTATAGGACTAATTTTGTAATAGCACTTTGAAAGGTGAATTACGGACTTATCTTAGGCAGTGATCTTTTATTCTATCTTTGATGTATTTAGTTCCAGGAAATCAATGAAAGACCGTTCGGTTGAAATTATCCCGGGGCCAATACTTTCAGATGCATTCATATTTTATATATTTTGTTTGTTCATTCGTACATTTACTCATACTTATAATCATTCATTTTTGAAATTCATTCATATTCATATACTTAACCACTTATTTATTCATTTCGCTTGTTCATTTATTTATTCTTTTATGTTCATATACGTAGTCATGTACGTATTCATTTTATTTGATTCATTCATTCACATTTAGTCATTCATTCATTTTTAATAAAAAAAAACAAAAAAAATGTGTCAATGATTTCTAATTCATGGTTTTCAAAACTAAAGGTACAATTGGTCGCACTGTGAAAGAATCGGATTTTTGACACCCTTACAATACTCGATCTCAAGCCAGAGCTATGGAGAATGATCAGCTTGCTAGAATTGAAAGAATAGAAAGAACTCAAAGGGAACTGCAAGAACAGTTGGCTAAGTCTCAGGAGGAGTCACGGGAACAAATGACCAAACTCATGGAAATGATGAATACCATGATAAGGCAGAAATGGCCAGGGGAAAATTCAGTTACAGGAATGGGGGTAGTAAACCAAGAAGGCTGACCTGAGGTGGTGCAACTGAACGGCCAGACATCCCAGTATGTGGGAAATGAACTTCCAACTGGGGCAGCATCCTATGTTTACATTCAACCAGTGGGTGAAGCACAGAATTTTGGTCCTGGAAAGGTTAATACTAGGGTTGACCCAATGTATGTTAATGTTCTAGACTTTGAGAAACTAGCTGAAAAGGAAAAGACAAAAATGACTAAGCTGAAGAGGGTTGAAATGGCAGAATCCCAGAAAAAATATCAACTGCTGGAGGAGAGGCTGAGGACCGTTGAAGGGACGAAGTTATTTGGCAGTCTGGATGCCAAAGAGATGAGTTTAGTACACGATCTGGTAATTCCCCCAAAGTTCAAAGTACCCGACTTTGAGAAATATAATGGGACTAGCAACCCATCATCACATCTGACCATGTACTGCAGAAGAATTACGGGGCACGATAATAATGAGAAACTGCTTATCCACTGTTTCCAAGATAGCTTGACAAGGTCTGCAACCCGATGGTATAACCAACTGAATCGTTCCAAGATTTTTTCGTAGACGGATTTAGCCAGGGATTTCATGGAGTATTATAAGAATGTATCTGATATGGTACCTGATAGGCTGTCACTACAGAACATAGAAAAGAGGACTACTGAAAGTTTCAAGGAATACTCGCAAAGTTGGAGGGATCTGGCCACACAAGTACAACCCCCTTTAACTAGCAAAGAAACTACAGTGCTTTTCATCAATACCTTGAAAGCACCATATTATGATAAATTGGTGGGGAGTGCCACCAAGGACTTTGCAGACATGGTGATATCCAGGGAAATGATAGAGTCTGCCATTAAGAACAGGAAAATGGAAGGGGGTGAGTCTGCTACTCTGAAGAAGGTATTCCTTTCTAGGAAGAAAGAGGAGACCCACGCAGTTAGTATCAACCAATATCCATATACACCTCCCACACCATATACACCACCAAGGCCCTATACTCCTACTACATCTTATGCACTTCCTACACCTCACACACCTTACCCGGGGTATAATCCTTACTACCCCAATGTAAACCACCTTACCCAAAATCCATTTCCTTATACCAATATACCACAACAGCCGTTTCCAACTGGTATATCCCCACAGATAACATTTCCAAGAAACACTGTCCCAAATACTCAAGGTCCCGCGCGCAATGACCAACGTTCACCAAGGAACGATCAAAAACCCTAGTTTGATCCTATTCCTACCACCTATGGTGAGCTATATCCCAAATTACTGCAGGGCCAACTTGTCGCGCCCATATATCTTAAACCTTTGACCCCACCATACCCAAAGGTGGTACAATGCAAATACCAACTACACATATCACGCAGGAATTTAGGGGCATTCGACTGAGGATTGTATTGCCTTCAAAAAGAAAGTCCAAAGTTTAATCAATATCGGAGTTGTGAAGTTTGGGTCAAAGAATAGGCCGAATGTAGCGGGAAACCCATTGCCCGATCATGCTGAGATTCGGGTAAATATAGTATGGACAGGGGAAGTCAGAAGGGTAAAAAGGGATGTCAGGGAAGTCAAGACTCCAATCTTAACAATATGGGTCGAAATGGTAAAAGCAAGAATAGTGGAGGATAGTGACAGTTTAAAAATGGTTGCAAATAAGGTGGAGAATTGGTGCCCGTTCCATGGATGTAAAGGTCATATCGTACAGGAATATGGGGACTTTCTGGCTAAAGTCCAAAAGATGATGGATGAGGGGGAAGCCCAGTTTTATGAAGAAATAGAGGAGGAAGTAGAGGTTATTGAGAATGCAGCTGGCTATGGGATAGGAAGACCTTTGATCATCTATTACGATGAACCAGAGAAGACTACTCCAGTTGTTGAGGAAATCGCACCTAATCTAATCATAGATTTGCTTGCTTCTTTTTCGTACAAGGAAAACAAAGATGCACCATGGAAATATGACTGCAGCATGGTTATGCCAGGGTCTTTGAGTCAGCAAGATATCATAGGTGTGGGGCACTTAACACGAAGTGGAAAGTGTTATGCTCTTGAGACTGTTGAACAGGGATTAACAGGAAAGGATAGAGGAATGGACAAAGGGAAGAAAGCAGTTGAACCAATCCATATTGAGATGGATTTGTCAAAAGAAGTAGAAAGGGGGTCAGCCCCGGTGAATAGGATAAAAGAGCCGGTGAAAGAGAAGGAGGCTTGTGAGTTTTTAAAATTCATAAAGCATAGTGAGTATAGTGTGGTTGAGCAATTGCAATGCCAACCAGCAAGAATCTCCATCTTATCTTTTCTATTGAACTCGGAGCCACACAGAAATGCCCTATTGAAAGTGTTGAATCAGGCATATGTGGCTAACAATATATCGGTAGAAAAATTAGACAGGCTGGTCGGAAACATTGCGGTAGACGACCATATATATTTCAGCTATGATGAAATACCATCCAATGGTATTGGGTCAACAAAGGCTCTTCATGTAACAACCACTTGCAAGGGGCATATATTACCGATGGTGCTTCTGGATAATGGTTCTTCATTAAATGTAATGCCCTTGGCAACCCTGTCTAAGTTGCCAGTTGATATTTCTTATATGTTGCCAAGTTGCACAGTGGTCAGAGCTTTTGATGGTACTAGGAGAGATGTAATGGGAACTATTGAGGTTACTCTGAAGATAGGCACATGCACCTATATGGTGAACTTTCAGGTCATGGATATTAATCCTTCCTACAATTGCTTGTTGGGAAGGCCGTGGATACATTCAGCAGGGGCTGTACCCTCATCTCTCCATCAAAAGCTGAAATTTGTGATGGAGGGACGTTTGGTCACTGTATTAGGAGAAGAGGACATAATAGCCTTTGCATCTATTGAATCTCTTTATGTTGAACCCAATGAAGATGCTGTAGAATATTCCTTTAGGTCTTTGGAGTTCGTAAATGCGGTTTTCATTGCTGAAGGATGAAAAATTTCAAAACCAAGGTTGTCCAAGAACACAAGGTTGGGAGTGAGGGCTGTCGTAGGAAAGGGCTGCAGGGCTGGTAAAGGTCTCGGAAATTATCTTCAGGGGATGGCCCGGGCAATTGAAATAGTGGGAAAGAAAGATCGGTTTGGCTTCGGATATCTTTTGAAGGCCCATGAGAAGAGGAAACAAATTGAAAAGAACCGACAAAGGAGGATGGCCCGTCTCGCGGGTATGGATATTGAGTGGGAGCTTATGACATTCCTACCAATCCTTCACAGCTTTCGCTCGGCTAGTTTTCTGTTTGGAGAAAAGAATTCAGATGATGTACTTATAATGATTGAGCAAGCCTTCGAGAGATTCCAGGTGAAGAGGGATGAGCAAATACAGGATATAGAGATCTGCGTGACCAGGGAGGAAAGAATTGAAAGTGAGAATGCTAACTGGATGGTGCGACCTTGTCCACCAGGATATAGACTGACTAATTGGAGTGCGACTGAGCTGACCATAGTCTTTAGGTTTATTCCAACGTAATGCTTTTAAACAAATCTTAAATATCTTTGCCCGAAGATATTAAGAATTTCTTTTGTAATGGGCTTTTGTCTAAAAGTTTTCATTCAATAAAAAACAAACACGATGCATTTCCTTCATATTGATGTGTCCATATTCTTTTATTTATGCTATTTATTTTGCTTCCATTGTATATATGTTTTCCTATATTGTTTCTTCCCCACCTATTTACAGGTGTACGGATGTGGAATATGAGGACCTTCCCTTCAATAATTCTGAAATTGATTTTGAGAGGCCCATTTGCATGGGTGATTTTGAGGCCGACGAAGTTATTGAGGATTATGGTCTACCTCCGGACTTATTAAGAAAAATAGAACAAGAAGAGAAACAAATACTTCCTCATGAGGAGCTATTGGAATTGTTAAATTTGGGAAGTAGTGAGGAGATAAAAGAGGTTAAAATCGGGACTACATTGTCGTCATCAATAAAGGGTGAATTGATAGCCTTACTCCGGGAATATGTAGATGTATTTGTATGGTCATACCAAGACATGCCGGGTTTGGATCCAGACATTGTGGTTCATAAGCTCCCTTTAAGGCCAGAGTGCAAGCCAATTCAGCAAAAGTTGAGAAGAATGAGGCCGGACATGTTGTTAAAGGCAAAAGAGGAGGTGAAGGGGCAGTTTGATCCTGGATTCTTAGAGGTGGCAAAATATCCGGAATGGTGGCAAACATTGTTCCAGTACCAAAGAAGGATGGCAAAGTGCGTATGTGCGTTGATTACCGAGATTTGAACAAAGCTAGCCCCAAAGATAATTCCCTTTACCCCACATTGATACTTTGATGGATAATATGGCGAAGAGTTCTTTGCTTTCTTTCATGGACGGATTCTCGGGATATAATCAGATTAAGATAACACCGGAAGATGTGGAGAAAACCACATTTATTACAATGTGGGGAACATTCTGCTACAAGGTAATGCCGTTTGGGTTGAAGAATGTTGGGGCAACATATCAGAGAGCCATGGTGACCTTGTTTCATGACATGATGCATAAGGGAATTGAGGTCTATGTTGATGATATGATTGCAAAGTCACAAGAAAAATAGGAGCATATTGCAGATCTTAGGAAACTCTTTGAAAGACTAAGAAAGTTTCAACTCAAGCTAAACCCGGCAAAATGCACTTTTGGAGTCACTTCGGGGAAATTGTTGGGTTTTGTTGTTAGCAAAAAGGGAATTGAGATTGATCCGGATAAAGTGAAGGCCATCCAGAATTTGCCACCTCAACGTATTCAAAAAGAAGTAAGAGGTTTTCTGGGGAGATTGAATTACATTGCTCGGTTTATTTCTCAGTTAACCGATAAATGTGATCCAATATTTAAGCTACTTCGAAAACGTGATCCAGGAGAGTGGATGAAGGGTGTCAAATTGCTTTTGAAAAGGTTAAGCATTATCTATCAAACCCACCAGTATTAATGCCACCGGCTCCGGATAAACCGATGATATTGTATCTATCAGTATTTGGGAGATCCATGGGTTGTGTTTTGGGGCAGCTTGGTGAGACTGGAAAGAAAGAACAGACGGTTTACTACCTCAGTAAGAACTTCACAGATTATGAGTTGAAATATTCGTCGGTAGAAAAGCTGTGCTGTGCCTTAGCTTGGACTGCTCGGAGGCTCAGACAGTACATGCTGTACCACACGACGTGGTTGATTGCTAAGCTAGATCCAATCAAGTACATATTGGAAGCACCTTCTTTGTCAGGGAGGAAGCAAGATGGCAAGTTTTGTTGTCAGAATACGACATTGTATATGTGAGTCAGAAAGCTATCAAGGGCAGTGCAGTGGCTGAATTTTTAGCAAGTCGGGCAATGGAAGATTATGAGCCGTTGAACTTTGATTTCCCAGATGAAGATTTGATGTATGTTTCGCAAGCGTTTGGGGTTCCCTTGAAGAAGAAAATATGAAAGATGTACTTTGATGGGGCATCTAATGCCATGGGCACGGAATTGGTGCAGTGCTCATATTCCCAGAAGAAGATTCATATCCTTTTATTGCCAGATTAGATTTTGATTGTACAAACAATACTGCAGAATATGAGGCATGTACTATGGGCCTTCGTGCTGTCGTAGACAGAAAGATAAAAAAAGTGGAGGTTTTCGGAGATTCAGCCCTAGTGATATACCAGTTATGCGGAGAATGGGAAACCCGAGATACAAAATTAATCTGATACCGAGAACTCATACTGAGTTTATGGGAGGAGTTTGAAGAAGTGACTTTCTATTACTTCCCTCGAGAAGAAAATTGAATGGCGGATGCTCTGCCTACTTTGTCATCAATGTTTAAAGTGAATGAAGGGGCTGAAGTTGTGCCGATTAGAATGAGCATATATGAGTCTCCTGCCTACTGTTTGAGTATCGAAGAAGAAGCAGATGGTCTCCCTTGGTATAACGACATTTTGCAGTACATCAAGAATCAATAGTATCCAGAGCGAGCAACAGAAAACGACAAGAGAACTCTGAGAAGGCTAGCAATGAGTTTTGTTCTAGATGGCGAGATTCTCTACAAGAAAGGGAAAGATCAAGTCCTGTTGAGATGTGTCGGGTCTGCTGAAGCTCAAAGAATCATAGAGAAAGTCCATGAAGGGATATGTGGCACCCATGCCAATAGTCACATGCTTGCTAAGCAAATTATGAGGGCTGGATATTATTGGTGACAATGGAAGGACATTGTATCAGTTATTCCCGGAAGTGTCATAAATGCCAGATCTATGCAAATAAGATTCATGTGCCGCCATCGCCATTGCATGTCATGACCACACCATGGCCGTTTTCAATGTAGGGAATGGATATGATTGGGCCTATTACCTCGAAAGCTTCAAATGGACATCGCTTCATCCTGGTGGCCATAGATTATTTCACAAAGTGGGTGAAAGTTGCTTCTTATACGAATGTGACAAAGTCGGTGGTATGCAGATTTGTTAAGAAGGAAATCATATGCCTATATGGATTGCCAGCAAGAATTATTTCAGATAATGCTCTCAATCTAATTAATAAGATGATGAGAGAGGTATGTACTTAGTTCAAGATCACGCATCACAATTCGGCACCTTATCGTCCGTAGATGAATGGGGCAGTAGAAGCATCCAACAAAAACATCAAGAAGATTATCGAGAAGATGACTGATGTGTATGAGGATTGGCATGAGATCTTGCCTTTTGCTCTTCGCGCATATCGCACTTCGGTTCGCACATCTACAGGGGCCACATCGTTTTCTTTGGTATATGGTATGGAAGCAGTGTTACCTATTGAAGTTGAGATTCCTTCACTTCGTGTTTTGATAGAGATTGGCCTAGAAGAGGCAAAATGGGTTAGAGCTCATTATGAACAGCTAAATCTCATCGAGGAGAAAACATTGAAGGCAATTTGTCAGGGGCAGTTGTATCAGAAAAGGATGATTCGAGCCCATAACAAGAAGGTTCGACCCAGAAAGTTCCGAGAAGGAGAGTTGGTACTGAGAAAAATTCTCCCTATAGTGAAGGATCCGTGAGGAAAATAGGCTCCAAATTGGGAAGGACTCTATGTGGTAAAAACAACTTTTTCTGGAGGAGCATTGATTCTAACTCGGATGGACGGGGATGATTTTAGACATCCCGTGAATGCTGATGAACTGAAGAAGTATTATGCTTAAAAAAAATGTGATGCTATGCACATGGGAATTCGAATGATTCCAAGTGTAGAAATGGAAATTCTATATATCTATCTCCCCTGAGAATTGCTTTTCAAAGAGAATATTCATGCTTGATATGATGAATGACCATCTTTCATATTCCCTTCACTAAGAAGAAATTATCCCTAGCCATCCCTTTGAGCCTTAGGAATTATTTCTTTCGTTGAACCCTGATCAAGGATCACCCTTTACACTGGAGGGTAAATACGAGGAAAAATAATCGAAAATCATGGCAGAAAAAAGAGAGCCATTGGAAAATGTGAAATCAAAGAATGGCAAATGAAAGCCAGCAATGACAGAAAAGAGATTAAAAAAATTAAAAAAAAAAAGAGGACAAATGTTTTAAGAATGAGTTCTCCTCAGGAAATGATCCTTGATCTAATCATCCTTAAACACATTTTGGGCCTATTTTATCCTTTCCTTCTAAACCTGAACCTTGGCCTACATTACGTGCTTTAAAAATCTATTTTGATCAAGCATGGATATTTAATTTGAAAGAATGTTCTCAGAATTTATCCCATCTTTTGAATTGACATTTTTACCTTGGAAGCATTTAGAATTCTCAAATGCGTGGTAAAAAAAAAGGGAGAGGTTTAAGTCGAAAACCCGCAAAGGATGACTTAATACCGAATGGGGGACACTGGAGTTGAAAACCCGCAAAGGACGGCTCAAGTACTGATTAAGGTTTGAATCAATGCTCCGTATAAAGGGGGAGAAAACATTTGAAAATCAGAGAAAAGGGGAACAACTCAGTCTGATATAACTACGGAAGCCAAAGGATTACCCAAGTAAATTATTTGTTCAAAAGAAATTTCAGATGGTTTGAAAAAAGAGGGGTCAAAGATATTCCGCATCCGGGGCATCTACAACCTATAACTTTACATATATTCTTGATGTCCACTTTTATCATTTTAAAACATTTTGTTGCAATAAATTTTTGTTATCCCTTTTACGACATTTGCTTGTTTCATACTTTATTTCATACATTTTTGAGATGCATTTTGTTTGTTATTAAATTAGACAATCACACAAACTTAAATAAATCTAAAGACACACCCCAAAACTTAAAACAAACATTATCCTCAATGTTTAGAAATAAAAAGGGTAGGAACAAGAAAACTCCCCTATCGATGAAAACAACGTAGGAGAAACTTTAGTAGGAGAAACTTTAGTTTTCTCCTTAGACTTCATCATGCTTGTCCAAGTTGGGTGAGTAGTCACTACAAACGAAAACAAAGTAAAAAGAAATTAATAATAATAGAAACACTCTAAAAGTTAAAAGAAAAATAAAAAGTTTAGAACTTGGGTTGCCTCCCAAGAAGCGCTTGATTTATAGTCATCGGCTTGACTATCTCATGTTTATCATCAAATATCCAACCACTTGATGATTTTCGATTCATGCCATTTGGTTGTTCTTTCTTTGAACAATTTAGCAGTCTTGCAGGCTTGAAAGCGAAATTCATCCCTTTTCGTGGTAGAATTCAAGAATGCTTTAAGTGGATCAATGGGATAAATCTCTATGAATTCCTCGTTGTTAGCACTATCTATCCCATCGATTAGCTTTGGCTGTTGGATGCATTGGGGAACAGGTTGTGGTGGGTCACACTGGGTCTCCTCTATGTAAACTTTTTCACCTTCTTTTGCATCCACAATTTCTTCTTCAAGAAATTTGGTTGGTGGTGGTGGGTCGCACTGAATCCCGACTTCTTGAGCTTTCACAAATTCTTCTTCAATAAGCTCAGTTGACAATTCTGGGTTCTTGCTATCCTCATCTAACTCTGGTTCAATTCCAAGTGTATTGGCATTGCAATGCTCTTGTTCTTCGCTCATAGGGTTAAGTTCAGTATCACTTGGAAGAGTTTCTTGAAGTTGGTTGTCAATGGCATGAGCAAGCTGGCTTATATGTGTCTCAAGATTCCTGAGTGTCGTTGCTTGACTCTGATTGATAGCTTCTTGTTCCGCCATGTAGTGCATAAACATCTCTTCCAATAAAGGATTCATTTCTGGAACTGGTGCTTGAGCTTGTGATGAGAACTCAAAAGGATATGCTTGATTGTCTGGATATGAGGACCATTGATTGTTGTTCCAAGAAGAATTTTGGTGATCTCCCCAACCTGGATTGTAGTAGTTGGAATAAAAATTATTTTGCTGCATATTGTAGTTTCCAACATACTGCGTTGATTCAGCATAGTTTGGGCACCAATCACTATAATGTCCACCCCCATAGAGTTCACAAATTACAAACGAGCTTTGGATAGAAGGTACACACAAAGTGTCAAACTTCTTGTTAAGTGTAGCCACTTGTGCAGATAAGGCATTGATGCATCCTGTTTATAATCCCACATAGTGCATCCAAATCAACAAAACCTGAAAATAAAGAAAAATAAAGTATAAATTAAGACTAAGGTTGCTTGGTATTAATATTAACAAAAATAATAAACAATTACCCGGAAACGGTGCCAAAAACTTATTGTCGATTTTAATCACGCAAATGCACGTATCGTTGACAAGTAATATAATGAAAAGTAGAGTGTCGAACCCATGAGGAATTGCTATTAAATTTTGCTAAGTACTAAAATTAACAAACTTAAACTTATCTAAACACTTAAATAAAGATGATAATCAAAAACTAAATTAAAATAAACTAATATTAAAAGCAAGTAAACTCAAAAGGGTGAATTCAATTAATTATAAAAGCCTAGGATTACAACTTCCCTCAACACTTCGCTTGAATCTCTCTCTACCTCTTCACTTGATTAATGATCCTGAGTTATTAACCTAGAGTTCTATCTTATTTATAAGGATCTTCCAATGGTCTCATACAAATATCCTTCTTAACCAATTAACTATATTCCTATGATAATTGAAATAAAGAAGAACTCATTAAGCTTAGGCTGTAACAATGGTTACACATGACAATTAAGTATACTTCTACCCTACCTGCAGATCAATTAATCCTAATAAATGAATATGAAACATGTGTCATTCAATCCATGTCTAACACTAAACTCCCTTTTCCAAGTTGTATTTAGGTTAACAAATCAATCTAATTGGTGGCCAATTAACTTGACGCATTAAGAACAAGAATGAACAAACAATTCAACAAACCATTAAATCAAGTTAGAGAGAGAAAGTAAATTCAAACTATGTGTTGAGTTCCATTGAAATCCTAGTAAAATAAAATTAGTTCATGATAATTAATGAAAACAAATAATCAAATAGTTTCACCATCATCAACATCACAAGAAAAATAAAGAAGAGAAAACTAAGAGTTGTCAGTTCTTGAATCTTCAATCTTCTTGAGAGAGAATTTGATGGTGGCTATCTTCTTGAGAGAGAATTAGGTTTCTGGATGTCTAATCCTCTTTATTCTGACCTAAAAGAGTCCTATTTAAAGTGTCCAAAGCATTCTGGAGTCCCAAACTTTGTTCCCAAGCAAAACAGGTAAGATTTGCGTTTTTTGCATTTTTTTTCCATTTTTTCGGGTACTGTTCATGCCCCTTGGCGCCGCGGCACCACTGCTACAGCCTCCTTGGTGTTTCTCCTCCGTTTGTCCGAACTAGTTCCTGTCGGCTTCTTGAACTTCGTTAGCTATTTTTACTGGGAAAATCTTGTCCGATTTATTCTGACCTAAAAGAGTCCTATTTAAAGTGTCCAAAGCATTCTGGAGTCCCAAACTTTGTTCCCAAGCAAAACAGGTAAGATTTGCATTTTTTCCATTTTTTCGGGTACTGTTCATGCCCCTTGGCGCCGTGGCACCACTGCTATAGCCTCCTTGGTGTTTCTCCTCCGTTTGTCTGAACTAGTTCCTGTCGGCTTCTTGAACTTCGTTAGCTATTTTTACTGGGAAACTCTTGTCCGATTTTGACGCGCCTTATACCGTTGGAAAGGTATGGAAGTCAGATTTAAAAGTAAAGAAGGGAGTTTTCTCATTTGAAGTTTTGAAGATCGAGTTTTTCTTGAAAGAAGCTCCGGAGGTCCAATCTGCCTTCTTATTGGAATGCACCGATTTTGTTGTTTTGCACCTCGAAGCTCCAGATCACCTTGGACCTATAAAAATACATAAATAACAACTAAATAACTATTTTTAAACATTAAATGGATAATTAAAATAAATATAAAAATATCTAAAACTAATCAAATCCTAATAAAATCCTCAAAGACTTAGCCGATTTAAAAGCATAAAATTTAGCAAAATAACTATATTTTCTAGAGTTATCAATTTCACTAACCATATAAAATTAGTGTTTGTTTATCTTTGCCTGATTCCTGATTCTAAGCAATAGCCAAAGAGGGGTAGCTGTAGACACATAATTTTGTCCGGACCACTAAATCAGGTATGTTTTCTTCCTAAATTGATGATTCAAAATGCAAAAAGGCTTTTCTCACCCTGCAGGTGGTACTCCGAGACTTATCCTAAGAAAGCAGACAGAAAAAGTAAAAAAAAGTCAACCCAAAAAAAGTCAAGCTCGGAAAAGTCAACCTCAAAAAAGTCAAATACTGAAAAAGTCAACCCACTTTCAAAATCAAGATTTGAATTTCAATTGAAAGATGGTGAAAGAATTTTGATAATCCGAGGTCTAGATTGAAAGATACGGAGGTCGAAAGTTGGGTTATGGAATCTCATAGAAAGGAAACCCTAGTTCGGGGAATTTGGGGAATTATGCTTGAACGAACAAATTGGTCGAAATCGAAGGTCCCAAATGAAAGATAAGCATTGACAATGTAAAGAACATATAAAAAATTTAACATAGACATGCAAAACAAATAACAAGCAAAACTAGTAAATAAAACAAGGAAAGTTAAGCTCCATGGTTGGTATAAAATGGGCATAGCCTATCACCTAACCATAATCACTTGGTCTTGCCAAGATCATGAAGCCTTTCCATTAAAAAAAAATCAGAAAATAAACCACGCTAAACAGCAAAATTAAGGTAAGCTTCATGGTAGGTAAAAATGGGCATAGCCTCTCTCCTAACCATGGTCACTTGGTCTAGCCAAGATCATGTAGCCATTTCAACCTTTTTGCTTCATCTTTTGTAAAAAATCAGAACCTTAGAATACTCTAAAAAACCTTCTAAAAATCATTTTTCACAACAACATGCATGGAAGAAAAAAAAAAGAAAAAAGAAAACCAAGACAAGTAAACATGCCATATTTGGCCATAGCATGAAACCATGTAAAAAAAATTGTTTCCACCATTTTAATGAAGAATAAGAGATGAAAACATAAGTAAACATAAAAAAACTTTATTTCTATGAAAAATGTAGTAGGAAAACAAGATAGAAAATCAAGAAAACACCATAGGAAACAAGAAGAAAGCTATGCTAGAACTTGGTAGAGATGAATCTTCAAGCTCTCTATTGAAAACCTTTTTTTTTTGTTTCTTTCAAAACCTTTTTCTTTGCCAAATTAGATACTTTTTCCAGCCAAAAAAAATATGAAAAAAATGAAACCAACCCCAATCTTTAGCCTTGGCCGAATGGCCTCTCACCATTGGATGGGAATTGCACTTTTTTCTCCTCCAATCTTGGCCTTTTGATTAAGATATTTTGATGACAACATAAAAATGTCATCTTGCCAATTGATATCAGCCCTTAAGATGTGTACTCAGCTCTTGTAGTAATCTTAGCCCTTAGATGCAAAAGAGGACCAATCCCATGCACTCCCTTGCTTGCCCTATTGAGTGTCTATCCTTAGATGAGTTGTGCTCTTCCATTCTTGGTCATTGGATGAGGACAACATAAAAATGACATCTTGTAGATTAAATCCAGCCCTCAACATGTGTACTCAGCCCTTGTAGATGGCCTAAGCCATTGGATGAAAAGAGACAATCCCATGCACTCCCTTGCTTAACCGAATGGATGCTCACCCTTGGAATAATTGTGCTCATCTTTTTTCTTCCATTCTTGGCCATTAGATGAGGGTTCTTTCATGACAAATAAGAATGTCATCTTGGCATTTAAACTTGGCCATTGGATGGTGTATTCAACTTTCCTACAAGGCACCTAAGCCATTGGATGAAGGGGGGACCATTTGCAAGGTGTTAGTGGTAGCATGTGGCTTGACAGTGACTAAGGAATTAAATTGTTCAAGCTTCCTTATTCTCCTCTATGCTGGCTGACCAAGGGAAGAAAAATCCCAGCAATTCCTTATTCTTTCATATTTTCATAAATTACAAATTTGCCCTTTTGGTTTCTTCGATGAAATGACCTTTTTGCCCCCCGAACCTAAATAAATAGCAAACGGACACCAAATTTGAATTTTATTTTTTCAATACTTCCGAAATAATAAAAAATTGAATTCTGGAAGTTTTCAAAATTTTCCAAGTCCATTTGCTATTTATTTCGGATTTCTGACATTGCCCCTTTTATGCATCCGAACTTTATCATTTTTTGAACGAGCTCCGAATCCAGATTTTTCTTTACTAATATTTTTCAAATAATTTAAAAATGTGATCTGGAAGTTTTCATAATTTTTGGAGCTCAATTGCTATTTTTTCGGGATTTATCTGCTTGAGTTACTACATAGGGGACCTGGGATTTGGCCATTTTGCAAACGAACTCCGAGTCAAGATTTTCTTTCGCCAATCTCTTCCAAATAATTTAAAAATGAGATTTGCAAATTTTCAAAAATTTTCGAGTTCATTTGTTATTTTTTTGGGATTTATCTGCTTGAATTACTACATAATGGGCCCGGTATTTGGCCATTTTGCAAACGAACTCCGAATCAAGATTTTATTTCACCAATATATTTGAAATGATTTAAGAATGATATTTGCAAATTTTCAAAATTTTTGGAATTCATTTGCTATTTTTCCCATATTTTCCAATTTCGCTCTTTTGCCTCCGAAACTCGGTTTTGCTCAAAACAAGTCCGATTTTTAGATTTTCTTCAAACTTGGCCTTGGGCTATCCTTGTTTAATCATTCCTCATCAATTAGGGGCCTTAGTCCTAACGAATCGGGCCATTTCTGCAATTTTTCCAAATTTCACCGAAATCCACCAAAAAACCCTAATTCTCGGTTTTCTTCCGAATTGACTTTTCTATCTGTTTTTCTTTCAAGTGGCTTCTCCATTACCCGTAGTCAGTGCTTATCTTTCATTTGAGACCTTCAGTTCTGACCAATTTGATTATTTAAGCACTTTTCCCTAAATTTCCCGAACTAGGGTTTCTTTTCTACTGAGATTCCGTAACCCAACTTCCGACCTCCATATCTTTCAATGTAGACCTCGGATTATCAAAATTCTTTCACCATTTTTCAATTGAACCTCAAACCTTGATTTTGAAAGTGGGTTGAATTTTTCAATAGTTGACTTTTTTGGGGTAAACTTTTTCTGGGGTTGACTTTTTGAGTTTGACTTTTCTGTCTGCTTTCTTAGACTAAGTCTCAGAGTACCACTTGCAGGATGAGAAAAGCCTTTTAGCATTCTGAAACATCAATTTAGGAAGAAAATATATCTGGTTTAGGGGTCCGGCCAAAATTAGGTGTCTACATAAGAAAAATATGAAAAAATAAGGAATTGCTGGGATTTTACCTCCTTTGATCAGCCAGTATAGAGGAGAAGAAGGAAGCTTGATCAATTTAATTCCCTAGTCACTATCAAGCTCACATGCTACCACTAACACCTTGCAAATGGTTCCCCCTTTATCTAATGGCTTAGGTGCCTTTTAGGAAAGTTGAAGGCACCATCCAATGGCCAAGTTTAAGTGCCAAGATGATATTTTTATTTTTCATGAAAGAACCCTCATCTAATGGCCAAGAATGGAAGAACACAACTCATCCAAAGGTGGACATCCATTTGGCCAAGCAAGGAAGTGCATGGGATTGTTCCTTTTCATCCAATGGCTTAGGCCATGTACAAGGGCTGAGTACACATGTTAAGGTCTGGGATTAAATGCCAATATGACATTTTTATGTTGTCATGAAAGAATCCTCATCCAATGGCCAAGAATAAAAGAGCACAACTCATCCAAGGGTAGGCACTCAAAGGGCTAAGGTAGGGAGTGCATAGGATTCGTCCTCTTTTTCATCTAAGGGCTAAGGTTATTACAAGGGCTGAGTACACATCTTAAGAAATGCTATCAATTGGCAAGATGACATTTTTATGTTGTCATGAAAATATCTTAATCTAAGGGACAAGATTGGAGGAGAAAAAGTGCAAAAATCATCTTATGGTTTGTTTCTTGTTTTCCATGTGATTTCCTACCATTTTTTTTACATCTTTCTTGTTGTTCTTGCTTTTCAAAAAATAAATAAAACAATGGTTAGGCTTCATGATCTTGATGAAAATCAAGTGATAATGGTTAGGGTGGGATTTGTCCAATATACCAACCATGGAGCTCATCTCCATATTTGTTTTCTTACCTTAGTTATTTTTTATGATTTTGAGATTGAAAAGGCTTCATGACCTTGATGAAAATCAAGAGATAATGGTTAGGGGGGCTTTGTCCAATGTACCAACCATGGAGCTCATCTCTTTGTTATTTATTTGCTTACTTTAACTTGCTTACTTCTATTATTGTTTATCTTTATGTATATTTGTATTCTTGCTTGATGGAAACTCAATTAAGAGTTGTAAACCCAAGTGCAGGTTATGTTCAAGTAATAAATTCTCGGGTGTGCGAGGTCGAACCACAGGGAAGCGTATTAGTAAGTATAAGTTTATAAATATATAAGAAAAAGAAAGTAAACAAGATATTAGGGAATCAACAACAAAACAAAATAAAACAGAGATATTAGAGAACAAAATAAATAAAATAACATAAAAGAAATTAAACAAAATATAAAAAACAATAAGAAAGGATGTTGAGGTTAGAGAATCCACTCTTGGTGTTATGCTAAGATTAATCTTGTTTTATTACACAATTGAAATCCACACATAAGGGAGGTTCCAATCGGAAGGTTTAGCAATTCAGTCCAAATTGTCCAACGTCCATAGCATATGATATTATGTTCATTTGGTGTCCTCAAAACTCATAAAAAGAGTCCAAGCATTCCTTATGCCAAGGTATATGTCTACAACAAATCAAGGTTATGAAACCAAGCATTTACTGTGCCATTTTCATTGTCAATAATGAATCAAGATCTCTACTTTGCAAGTATGATTTTAAACCAAAAGAAAATATTATCTATGCTAGTGCTTATAAATGATGATTCATTTTAGCTCATGTTTAAGAGACTAACCTTAGCATTTACCAAGAGCTTCACCTCATCACCTCAACAATATGATTAGAAACACATACTAGATATGAATAAAATGAAAAGAAATGTAAGAAGAAAAAGAAAACTAGAGAAAGGAAAGAAAAAGAAAACTTAGAGAATTTTATTACAATGGCTATCCTACCAATGTATCAATGTATCAATGTCTACCAATACTCATCCAAGGCCCTCTATTTATACACATTTTGGAGGGCTAAATGACAAGAGACAAGCTTTACAAATTTCAAAGGTAGGTATAATAGGTGGGTGCATTTTTCTAACAATTTTCGTCATATTGTATGACAATTCTGATCAGCCAGCTTGATGGTCGATTTTGTCAATGTTGGAGGCTCGATCTGATAAAATGGTCTTCTAGAAAAATATACCCCTATCAGTTACGGATCCATAGCCGTTGGAATCAGATCATTTGCGCACGTGGATCGGGAGATATGGTCAAAATACCAAAACGGTGCAGAACAGACGTCATTGCACATCAGCCAACTTGATGGTCGATTTCGCTAGGGAAAACGACTCCGTTTCAAGAAGTGTAAAACATGAAAAAGATAGATATGCCTCTTAGCTTTGCAGGGATACAAAGTTCAGCCTTATTGCTTCAGTGAAACTCGAGATATAGCTGATATGGCAAAAGGTGTCGGAACTGGAACTGAACTGGATTTGCCCTTAATTCTAGTAATCTGAAATCACTCAAAGAAACTTGTGAAAAACACCAAATTACGTAAAAATATAAAAGATCATAAACACAATTAGACTAAACAATAATAACTCGTATTTGACACAAAACAATAATAAAACATAACTAAAAACTATATAATTATACGAGTTATCACACCCCCATACTTAGATTGTGGTAGTCCCTAGCAACGACTCAATAAAAATAAAATAAGAAAATCTAATCTAATCCATTTTCGTAGGAAATCACGGTGGCACTTAGCATGTGACACAAGCCTTTAAACCCCTAGGTGTCCCTAGTGGACGAGTTTAGTCTCGTGAGGGTTTACTAGGACGATACCCACAAACATTGAAGACATAAGAAAAACTAAAAATAATAATTATAACTAATACTTCCAATATAAATTAGAGATAATCATTGGACAAGTCTTAAAAACTAATTAATAGCTTAAAGAAATTCACAAAAAATCTTGCTTGAATGTAAATAGTTTGAGTTAAGCCAATATTAACATAACATATTTCAATCAAAATAGTGTATATTCAAACTTAATCTCAACTTCTCACATGGGATACTCTCTTGATTTTCACTCTTTAAAGTAGTGGTAAAGTGTTTACACTCAATCAATCTCATGAAAACACTTCTACCATATGCTTGCTTTTCCACCTATTCTCCACTATTTAGATCATACAACTTCATAAATCAAGAGGTCTTTATTCAAGGTTGTAATGGGGCCAAAGGGTTATAATGTGGTTAAAGAACAAAAGGATAAAGATATGACAAAGGTTCCAAAGAGTTCATAGATTTTAGAGACATAATAAGATCATACAAATAAAACTTCTCAAAACTCTTATAAAGCACATAATAACATAGGCTAAATATTCATGTTGAGCCTTTGCATCATTCTAACCAACTTTGTACATCTTTTTCTAGAAGTTCAAGAGAAGATTTTTTTTTTTTTTTTTTTTTTTTTTTTTTTTTAATATGGGAATGTATTTGACAATGATCCCTTTCTTTTTCTCTTGACTTTTTCTTTTCTTTTCTTTCCCCCACACTTATCTTTTGTTTCTAACCCAAATTTTCAAATAAAAATATCCCTTGTTTTTTTGCAATATGTCTCAAAATATAAAATTCATCTTTAGAACAAGGGTAAGGATATAAGCATATTTAGGCTAGGTGTAAGTTGTGGTTACCAATAAAACATCATATTTAATGTAGGCTCAAATTGGCTCACTAGTGGGGATGTTCTCGTAGAACATTAATAATGGATGGCTGTTTGGCTCTGGTTATAATCCTAATGCCTCTATCATATTCATGTTGTCACATGTATCAATATAGTCTCAAACGGTTTAAAGCAAGTTCTAGAGAATCATGTAATCATAAGAGCACTCAAGAAAGAAATTAGATTGATTTGTATAATGCATCAATCATTATAGGCTCAAAAACTCACAAAGATGATTATACAAGTCAGATTAAGTCTAAACATGCTTCTTTCTCAATCAACATATCATATTAACATTGGCTCATAAAAAGATTGACATCAAGCTCAATTCTCATGAAAATCTTCTCACTAATAAATCTGTTTTAGACTTATGCAATTCATATCTCATCATTGTATTGAAAGTAACTAAAAAAAAAAAACACACTAAGTCTAAACATGCTTTTTTTTTTTTTTTTTTTTTTTTTTGTTTTTTTTGTTTTTTTGAAGAAGAAGATTAAATCAAACTGACAAGGTATGTCTCAAGTCTCCCTTACTCAGACCTTGTTCAGAATGAATACTTCTAAATGTCTTAAAACACAACAATTTTTTTTTTTTTTTTTTTTTTTTAGCAAAATATGTCCCTTACCCCCTACTAAAATATGACATTGTCCCCAATGTCAAATTTTAAAGGTAGAATTTAGGAGATATTACCTGCAGAGGTTGCTAACCACTTATTATAACTGAGACACAACAAGCAAAATGTTAGATAATGTCACAAAGACAAAGTGCAATCCACTCCTTGCTCGTCCATATCTCTTTTTCTTTTTCCGAGCGTTTGCGAAACAACCGTAGCAGATAAACACTCATAAGCTTGTAGCTTTTTGAGTAAATCTTCAATGGTTGTAGCAGAAATTATGGTTCTCCTTGCCTCTGAAAACATGAATCCGTTATCCACAGCATTATCTAAATATGAAAGTAAATTACTAAAATAATCATTAATATTAAGCAAACCAATGGGTTTCTTATTTGTGACCAAAGATGACCAAGAAGCCACGCAAGCTATTTCTTCCAATGTACCCAGACCTCCTGGTAAAGCAATGAATGCATCGGCAGAATGGTACATGATTGTTATCCGTTCAGGGATACTCCAGACTTGTATTTCCTTACCCACGGTAGGTCCACAAAAATCTGTGAATAGTTTTGGCACGATTCCTAGAACTGGACTTCCTCCGGCGTGTGCTGCTGTAGCGACTGCTCCCATTAAACCCGTACTACCGCCTCCATAAATCAAGTGGATCTTTTGTTGGGCAAGTATTACTCCAACTCTTATGGCTTCATCAGCGAATATGTTATTTTTCCCTGGATAAGCACCTCCAAAGACACAAATTTTTTTAATGCGCTGGGACGAAGTGCTTTCCATTTTTTTTTTCTTTTTCGAGTGCCTGAAAGAGAATGAGTACATGGTGTAATATATAGAGGACTGAGTAGTGAATCAGACAAGAGTAATAATGTCGCCGAAAGTGTATTTGACCTGTCAGAAGAAAATGTTAACCTAACAAAAGATTTTTGCGTGATTTCAGGAAGAAAATCAAAAAGAGAAGAAAAATCAATCGTAAAAGACCAATGCAAAAAAAAAACGAGAATAATTACACAAATCGAACAACACGTAAATTAAACTGAAATAAAGTTATTGCAAATCAAACCAAAAGCTGAGAAGTCATTTATTGTAGTTGTGATTGTGGCTCACATCTTCCTCTGGTTTTACGTCCAGAAACGGCTTAAACGCCTTCTATGAGTCGAGGATATGCTTCCCATCCAGTTTTCTTACAAGCTGGCAAACAGGGTCTTTTAACATCAGATTCCCAAGATGTTGCCATTCCCTTTGGAATTGCGGCCATAAATCAAGAATTTCTCTTTGTACGTCTCCACTAGGATGCGTCTCAAGAGAAAGTTGGATATTACCCAAATTCTCCTTACTCAGTCCATCCTTAATGAATTCACTTTTTTCATCTCGATTAGAGGACGGAATCCCAATAGAACGACATTTACCGTTACACGTCCATCGTGCACACTTGTGGCAATTTGAACTCATGCGCTTTGCTCGTCGCTTCTTTGCATAAGTGCTTCTACCTGTACCTGGTAAATGCAAAACAGGAAGATATTCATCTTCACGTACCTTGGCTTCAATTATCCAACGTATGTCTTCAGGAATCCTTTTATTCATAAGCATTCTTAATCTTTCTAATCGAACTTGGTAAAGCTTCAGTAAAATATTCCGAGGAAAAGGAGGAAATCGTTTCTGCAATCTTTTGAGAATATCATCCATCCTGAAAAAAAAATGAAATAAAATAAAATGAAAGAGAAATTTATATACAATATCAGTTTTGTGGGTAGCTGATGGAACCGACTTAAATAATCACGGAGTACCGTTATCCGCCATTTAACCGGGGTTAAAAAAAAATTATATTTACATCTAGTTATTTTCAAAACAAGGATCAGAAAGAAAAACAACCTCTTCTTGAGTAACATGATTTTCCAAAAAAAGTTTGAGTCTTTGTCCATTTACCTTGAATACGTTACCATTTTGAGGATTCTCAATGTCAACTGCTCCATAATGATACACATGCTTAACCATAAATGGGCCAGTCCATCTTGATCTCAACTTACCAGGAAATATGTGAAGTCTAGAATTATAAAGTAGAACTTTTTGCCCAACATCAAATGTTTTTCTTGAAATTAACTTGTCATGAAAGGCTTTAGTTCTTTCTTTATGAATTTTAGGATTCTCATATGCATCATTTCTGAGTTCCTCAAGTTCATTTATGACTGGAAAAGTTTCATTCTCACCCAAAAAGGAATATTTTAGCTCGGATGGCAATGGTTTTAAATCCAGCTTGGGTGGTTCAATAGTTGATGGTACAGTGACATTTGTGAGTGATGGAAGTTCCTCAAACTTTTGTTTCCAACAATGCTTAACCTGAAAAGAATTTAACAAAGAATCAGTGTGTGAAATTTCTGAAGCATTATCAAACTCACATTCAATCAAATAAGCTTCTAAAGGATCATGGAATGTGGTAGTGGTGAGATGTTCATGAACAAGTTCTTCAATGAAATCCACTTCATGTACTTCTGAATCATCACCAGGTTGCTTGCAAGTGTTGAACACATTTAATTCTAAAGTCATATTTCCAAAAGAAATGTTCAACATACCATTCCTGCAATTTATCAGAGCATTAGAAGTTGCAAGAAATGGACGGCCTAATATAACAGGAATTTGAACATTTGGATTTGAAACAGGATGTGTGTCCAAAACAATAAAATCAACAGGGAAGTAAAAATCATCAATTTGAACCAAAACATCTTCAACTATCCCTCGAGGAATTTTTACAGAACGATCAGCTAGTTGAAGTGTAACAGGTGTTTCCTTGAGTTCACCTAAACCTAACTGTTGATAAACAGAAAAAGGCAAAAGATTAACACTAGCACCAAGATCAAGCAATGCACGTTCTATTCTAGTGTTTCCAATGATGCGTGAGATTGTTGGACATCCAGGATCTTTGAATTTTGGTGGAGTAAGGTGCTGAATGATTGAGCTCACACTTTCCGTCAGAAATGCTTTCTTTTGTACATTATGTTTCCTTTTAAATGTGCACATGTCCTTCAAAAATTTAGCATAAGATGGAACTTGTTTGATTGCATCCAATAAAGGAATGTTAATCTTAACTTGTTTGAAAAGTTCATAAATTTCTGCATTTTGATTCAAATTCTTTATTGTTTGCAACCTTTGAGGAAAAGGAGCAGGATGCATACCTTTTTCTTTGTCCAAATTTTCAAGAAGTTCAGACTTACCATCATCCTTACCAATACTTTTCGAAGGGGAAGGAGGATCTTGGTCTTTTGATGGAATCTTTTTGTCAATTGCCTTTCCACTTCGAAGAGTTGTGATAGAACTGCATTTTCCTGTTGAGTTTCATTGGAGCAAGAAACAAGACATTGAGTAGAAGGGTTAGGCTGAGGTTGAGCAGGAAACTTACCTTTTTCTTGAGTGCGTAATGAAGCTGTCAATGTGGACAAGGTGTTTTTGATCTCATTGATGTCCTGTGAAGTCCGGCTATTCACATTTGCTTGTGTTTGCATGAATGCTTGCAATGTTTCTTCCAAGGTTTGTACACGTGAAGGTTGATAGGAAAAAGTGTTGCCCGACTTTTGAGATTGTGGTACCTGAACATGATTATTATTCCGCCAACTGAAGTTGGGATGATTTCTCCATTCAGGGTTATACGTTTCAGAGTAAGGAGAAGGAAAAGGCTTTTTAAATGTGTTTATGGAATTTACTTGATCATGCAACGCTTCTTTAAGAATGGGAATGTTTGGACATTCAGAAGTGGGGTGTCCCATGATTTCACAAATTCCACAACTTTTTTCATTTTTAACCGTTTTGACTTCTTTTACTTCTCTAAGTTCCATGGCTTCAATCTTTCTAGCCAAATTAGCTACTTTAGCTTTTATCTCATCTTCTTGACTAAAATGATATTTTCCTCTGTTAGAAACAACATTAGATCTATTGGAACTTTCAGAGGAATTATCTGTGTGCCAGGCTTGAGAGTTATCTGCCAAATGGTCTAGGTAGTCAAAGGCTTCTTCAGGTTCTTTTTCTAGAAACTCACCGTTACACATTGTTTCAACAAATTGTTTAGTTTCGGGAGTTAAACTTTCATAAAAGAAACTAATAAGACGCCATTTTTCAAAACCATGATGTGGACAAGAACTTAACAAATCTTTAAAACGCTCCCATCACTGAAAAAATGCTTCATTTTGATTTTGATTGAAATTTTGAATCTGTCTTTTCAAAGCAGTAGTTTTATGTGCTGGGAAAAATTTCTTTAGAAACTCAGTTTGTAATTCTTGCCATGTGCCAATTGACCTTGGTTTTAAATTATGAAGCCAAATTTTTGCTTTATCTTTTAAAGAAAAAGGAAATAATTTTAGCTTGACAATTTCATTTGTACATTGTTGGTCATTAAAGGTGACACATACATCTTCAAAGTCTTTTAGAAACGAGTAAGCACTTTCTGATTCTAACCCATGGAAATTTGGAAGCAAAGCTATCATACCTGGTTTAAAACGAAAGTTGTTTGCATTGAGAGGAAAAATAAAACAAGAGGGTGATGAGCTTCGAGTTGGTTGCAAGTAGTCACGCATGGTGCGTACTTGTCTGTTCTCATCTTCAGCATGAACACTTTCATTGTCAGCCATGGTAGGAGTTGTATTAGAAAGATTACCTGAAAAAGTTTCACACTAAAATCTAACTAAACGACGAGATCTAAAATCACGTCGCCAAACAAGCATAAAACAAAGTTAATATACAAATTAGGCGGTATAACCAGCCAATAAAAACAAATATATACAAAATTAGGCGGTATAACCAGCCAATAAAAATAAATATACTTATAAACTTATATACTTAGTATTGCTTCCCCGGCAACGGCGCCAAAAACTTGATGGAAACTCAATTAAGAGTTGTAAACCCAAGTGCAGGTTATGTTCAAGTAATAAATTCTCGGGTGTCCGAGGTCGAACCACAGGGAAGCGTATTAGTAAGTATAAGTTTATAAATATATAAGAAAAAGAAAGTAAACAAGATATTAGGGAATCAACAACAAAACAAAATAAACAAGATATTAGAGAACAAAATAAATAAAATAACATAAAAGAAATTAAACAAAATATAAAAAACAATAAGAAAGGATGTTGAGGTTAGAGAATCCACTCTTGGTGTTATGCTAAGATTAATCTTGTTTTATTACACAATTGAAATCCACACATAAGGGAGGTTCCAATCGGAAGGTTTAGCAATTCAGTCCAAATTGTCCAACGTCCATAGCATATGATATTATGTTCATTTGGTGTCCTCAAAACTCATAAAAAGAGTCCAAGCATTCCTTATGCCAAGGTATATGTCTACAACAAATCAAGGTTATGAAACCAAGCATTTACTGTGCCATTTTCATTGTCAATAATGAATCAAGATCTCTACTTTGCAAGTATGATTTTAAACCAAAAGAAAATATTATCTATGCTAGTGCTTATAAATGATGATTCATTTTAGCTCATGTTTAAGAGACTAACCTTAGCATTTACCAAGAGCTTCACCTCATCACCTCAACAATATGATTAGAAACACATACTAGATATGAATAAAATGAAAAGAAATGTAAGAAGAAAAAGAAAACTAGAGAAAGGAAAGAAAAAGAAAACTTAGAGAATTTTATTACAATGGCTATCCTACCAATGTATCAATGTATCAATGTCTACCAATACTCATCCAAGGCCCTCTATTTATACACATTTTGGAGGGCTAAATGACAAGAGACAAGCTTTACAAATTTCAAAGGTAGGTATAATAGGTGGGTGCATTTTTCTAACAATTTTCGTCATATTGTATGACAATTCTGATCAGCCAGCTTGATGGTCGATTTTGTAAATGTTGGAGGCTCGATCTGATAAAATGGTCTTCTAGAAAAATATACCCCTATCAGTTACGGATCCATAGCCGTTGGAATCAGATCATTTGCGCACGTGGATCGGGAGATATGGTCAAAATACCAAAACGGTGCAGAACAGACGTCATTGCACATCAGCCAACTTGATGGTCGATTTCGCTAGGGAAAACGACTCCGTTTCAAGAAGTGTAAAACATGAAAAAGATAGATATGCCTCTTAGCTTTGCAGGGATACAAAGTTCAGCCTTATTGCTTCAGTGAAACTCGAGATATAGCTGATATGGCAAAAGGTGTCGGAACTGGAACTGAACTGGATTTGCCCTTAATTCTAGTAATCTGAAATCACTCAAAGAAACTTGTGAAAAACACCAAATTACGTAAAAATATAAAAGATCATAAACACAATTAGACTAAACAATAATAACTCGTATTTGACACAAAACAATAATAAAACATAACTAAAAACTATATAATTATACGAGTTATCATTGCTAACCATTTTGTTCTTTTGACTTATGTCATATTTTTGCATCCTGGGGCTATTGTCATATAGTTTAGGCCATTTCTATTTTTCATATCATCTTCCATAGCATTTAGTTAGGTCATTTTACATGACATTTCTCACAACACTTTGGTTCCTAGGCCATTCGGCCATGTGTATTTTCTTTAAGCATTAGGCCATTTTCATATGCCATGTTTTTTTTCCATGACATTTAGACATTAGGCCATTTTCATATGCCATGTCATTTCACTTGTCATTTAGGGCCATTTTTATTGTTCCATGTCATTTAACTTTAGGTCATTTTATTATTCTATGTCATTTTAAATGTCATTTAGCATTAGGCCATTTTCATATGCCATGTTATTTTTCCATGACATTTAGACATTAGGCCATTTTCATATGCCATGTCATTTCACATGTCATTTAGCTTTAGGCCATTTTTGTTATTCCATGTCATTTAAGTTTAGGTCATTTTATTATTCTATGTCATTTTACATGTCATTTAGCTTTAGGCCATTTTCATATGCCATGTTATTTTTCCATGACATTTAGACATTAGGCCATTTTAATATGCCATGTCATTTCACATGTCATTTTGCTTTAGGCCATTTTTATTATTCCATGTCATTTTACAGGTCATTTAAGCATTAGGCTATTTTCATATGCCATGTTGTTTTTCCATGACATTTAGACATTAGGCCATTTTCATATGCCATGTCATTTCCCATGTCATTTAGGCACTAGGCCATTTTCATTATTCTATGTCATTTGCCATGTCATTTAGACACTAGGTCATGCATATTAAGTTAGGATAGAATTTATTGTCATGCAAACTCATGCTAGGCTTTTAGGTTATTTATGCCATGCATTTTCCATATCACTAGACTTTAAATCATGCATTTCATGCATTCACTTTGCTGCATTTTCATGCATTCCATGTCATGCCACATGATTTATGACTTAGGCCAATCAATGGCTCAAAGTCATGCTCACTTGAGCATACTTGTGGAAAATTAAAGGGTTGTCAAATTGATTATTCTACCTTTGTGATTTTTTTTTACTTAGCCAATTTTTGTCCAAGGTTTTTAAATGTTTTAGCTACTGTTTGTAGGTCTTTAGGATGATCTCCAACAATTTTACTTTGATTTTTAAATGGTTTTAACAAAGGCAAAAAAATGTGTTTTGGCAAAACAGTTTTTCACACAGTACTTGTACTTTTCCGATTTTTTTGGGTAGTCATCTTTAATTAGAAAATTAAGCCAATTTTTTCTCGTGTAGTTATACATGTTCTAAGTCTCCAGTATTGTTTTTAGATTATTTTGAATTTTTAAAAATAGACTAAAAAATCGTGTGTCAAAATCGGATAGTAAGGTAGTTTTGAATTCAAAAGAAAAACAATTGTTGAATTTGGCTAAGGCATTTAGAGGGGGTTGGTTAGAGCTTTAGCTACTACCTTAAGATAGTTTCTAAGTCTTTTTAAACTAAAAAAATGATTTTATAAACTACCTTATATTATTATCTTAAGACACGGATTTAATTAACTTGACATGTTCCAAAAATAAATCGGCAAGCATATAGTAAAAGTGACTTTAAAGAAATGAGATTATATCTTCCAAGGCCTTTGAATTGAGACTTAAACATTGAACTGTACCCAACAATAAAGAAAATGGTCTCTTGACTGGGTCAAATTTTACGTAGAGTTCTTCTACTGTTTTTTTTTTTTTTCTTTCTTTGTACTCACCGTTTTGAATAGGACCACACTTGGCTAACACTTCTACTTTCCCTCTTGGAATGACGAACAAATTGTAGCCGTTAGTTTTTAGAGAGGAAACCAAAAGTTTTTTTTTTTTTTTTATTTGAAGGGTGAAGCTTTAAATTTTTTTAAAATCATTTCATAATCTCATAATTCTGTTTCGCAAACCATTAAGTAAGACATCAAAGTTTTTTTACTTTATTTTTATTTTTAATTTTTATTTTTATAAAATATAAATTACTTTAATTAAGAAAAAAATACTATATATTTTATCTTGACTTGACAATTCGTGTACTTATGTCGTATTCATGTATTTTGTCGTGTCATAATCGTGTTTAAGGTATTTTATATTTATATAAATTTTGATATGTTAATAATTCATATTATATAGATTTTGAGACATTCGTATATTCGTGTCGTGTTCGTGTTATTTTTTCGTGTCGTGTTCGTGTTGTATTTTTAATTATTTTTTTCGTGTCATGTCCAATATTGCTAAATCTAATTTTATCTGAACAAAAATTTAAAAGTTCAACTATCACATGAATTTTAAAAATGTATCATATTGAAAAATTAATTGTAAACTATTTTATTAATTGGATAAAAAAATTAATCAATTTCAACTAAAAAACTTAGTGGCAGTGTTGTGTGTGTTGTGTCCGTGATTTCCTTGAGAAATCACGGACCTGAGCAAATGGTTTTCCTTTTGAATACCTAAAGGCTAAAGAACTAAAAATCTAGAACAACAATCCTAATTATTTTTCTCCTATCTCTTTCCCCTTTCACCTACGGCACATATCCCTTCCTTCTTTTCCTTCAAGCCAAAACCAGTAGCAACTCCCTCTTCTTCTCCACACCAGATCACTGCTCAAGCCACCATACTCATCTTTCCTTCGATCATCAGCACCCAAAACCCACTCTCTTTTCTATTTCCTTCTTCTCTTCTTTCTTTCAACAACAAATAAAATGGCCTCTTGATCGGGTCAAATTTTAGATAGAAATTTTCTACTCTCTTCTCTCTCTCTCTCTCTTTTTTTTTTTTTTTTTTTGCTTTTGATTTTTCAGCCTCTCTTTGTACTCATCGTTTTGAATACCTAAAGAACTAAAAATCTAAAACAACAACCCTAATTAATTTTTCTCCAATCTCCTTCTCCCTTCACCAACGATGCATCTCCCTTCCTTTTTTTCTCTTTCAAGTCAAAACAAACAGCATCTCCCTCTTCTTTCACAACCAGATTAGCCACCATACTCATCTTTCCTCCGATTATCAACTACCGTAATTATCTAAATTTTTGGTTAATTTTCTCAAATTTCCTCGTAAAGTAAATATGTTGTTTCTTGCATCCTTGGTGTACCACTAAAGTAAAGAGTCCAACTGTAAGGGATTCTAAGGCCACAGTTCTCTGGACTCGTGGTTTAATAGGGGCCAACATAGGAGTTTTCATATATGTTTGTATTTTAGTCTTAATTTTCTATATTACGAGAATATTGTAGGGTTTCTTCTTAGTTTGCTGTAAGTAGGATTCATGTTGCTATTATTTTCGTATGAAAGTGTTACTTGGGGTTATTTGAACTATTGTGTGATTGATTATTTATGTTGTACGAGTGGGGAGTGACATGTTGTACTATAAATTTGTAATATTGTAATATGTGACAATTTCTTTTAACTTTCTACTCAAATTTCATCCCCCAATGTTTCCAATTCATATATAGCATTCGGTTATTCAGTTGTAGTACATGACTAAGTAAACTTTTTTCTTTGTCTTATCTGATGGCCTTATTTACCTTACTAAGTCTTTGCATTTTCCCCCATTCTTAGCGACTGAATTATTTTCGATGGAAAAATTCCGTCTAAATTCGTTTATTTATGTCGGAATTTCCGTAGGTAAAAGTTGTGACTTTTAGCGATGGAATTTTGGTTTTTAGCGATGAAAATTGACTATTTCCAACGGAATTTTTGCAACGCTAAATTCCATCCGTAAAAGTTTGGCGGGAAGAATGGCCATTCCCGCCAATTTTTTGCGACGAAAATTTTGTCTATTAACGAAGGAATTATCCGTCGCAAAAAAAGAGAGTCAATTTCAATAAATTTTTTTGTAGTCCAAAATTATTTCCAATGGAATTTCGTTGAAAATATATATTTTTTAAAATTAAAAAAATATTTAATTGATGGAAAAACTATTTTCGATGGAAATTCCGTAGGAAATATATTTTTTGAAAAAAAATTATTCATGGAAAAAATTATTTTCGTCCAAAAAAGTTTAAGCGGGAAATTAAAAATTTTATTTTTTTTGGTGGAAAACTAAAATTTTCAAAAAAGAAAAAAACTAGTGAAAGAAATTCCGTAAAAAAAAGTCAAAATTTTTGTCGCTAAAAATTAAGCCATTATTTAACCCCTTTCCTTATTTTTTTACTTTCACTTTTTTCTTCTCTCTTTTTCTCTCTCTACTCGACATCCACTTCCCTATCTCCCCTCGCTCTCCTCCTCTCCTAGCCACCCCAGCTAAAGCCCCCGGCCTCCCAGCATCCCAGCCCCAAGCGCCCCAACCCCCAGCACCCCAGCGCCCCAGCCCTCCCTAGGGATGGCAATGGAGCGGGGCGGGGGCGGATTTTGCAGTATCCGCCCCCGCCCCGCCATTGTACTGCTCCGCGCCCCGCCCCGCTCCGCCATGGATGTTGAAATTTCAATACCACTACCACCTCCATGGATGTCGGTTACATCCATAACCGCCCCGCCCCGCTCCGCCCCATTTGATATTTATTAATTATTTTTATTTTTTTCAAATAATAAAGCATTTTAAAAATAAATTAAATATAAACATAAAAATAATAAGTTTAATTATATTATTTTATTATTCATTTAAAAGCTAAATATGTAAGGGTAAAATTGTAATTTCACTATTCGGGGCGGGGCGGTGCGGAGCAGGCAATTACCACAACTGCTCCATCCCCGCCTTTCAGACAAAAAAAACCGCCCCGCCCCGCCTCCATTGTTCAAAAAAAAAAAAAAAACCTCTCCATTCGGATCGGATCGGTTCGAAATCCATCGGTCGGATCGGGTTTTGCCATCCCTAGCCCTCCCTCCCTCCCGCCCCCGCCCTTGCCCCCTGCCCCCTCTCTCCTTCTCTTTTTATTTTTTTATTATTATTTAAAGTTGTAAATACATGAAATAAATAATTGTTTAGTATTTAAATTTCCTTTAAATGATTATTATCTTGTTGTTGTAGATATTAAAAATTTATTATTATAATTATATACATAACTATATATATTTATAAATAGATTATATAATTATAATTATATATAAATAATAAACCAAAATAATTATTATATTTTTTCTGAGGTAAAATTAATTAGCGACGGAAATTGAAAGTTGTTAGCGACGGAATTTAACCCTATTTCCAATTTTCGTCGCCCATACTTTTATTAGCGAAGGAAATTTCGTCATTAATAATTTTAGGGACGAAATTTTATGTCATTTTATTGTTTTCCTCATTGATTTTTTTGTCGAAAAAAACACCAATTCTGTCGAAAATAACATTTTCGACGGAAGATTATCATCGACTTAAGTATTTTCAACAAAATTTTGGCTTTTTTCGACGGAAAATTATGTCGAAAAAAGTCCGACCTATTTGGCTGCTTCTTTTAGTCACACTTTTTTGTATCCCCTATCTCTTTTGCTTGTTTTAATTTGGTTATTTGTTTTTTACAGTTTTAGAAATGGAATCACAGATAATGGATCCTAATAGTCATCAAGAGTCTGTCAATGAACATGCAACATATTCCATTACTCCTACTTCTTCAAGAAAGTGGTCTGAATTTTGGGAAGAGTTTTTATGCTCGAACCCGATTCTCGGAGGAGATATCAACAACTTCGTGGAGATTCAAAAGATAGACTAAATGTATACATTGTAGGAAGGTTATAATTGGCAAATCTCATTCAGGTACTAGTTCTTTAAACCTTCATTTGAATAAATGTCCTAAACGTCCTGTGCGCGAATGTGAAGGAAGGGTAAGAGCATCGAGCAAGATAGAATTAGATGTTTATCGAGAAATGATTGTTGAATGTGTAATTGAGCAGGTTATCCATTTGAATGGGTTGAACATAGAAAAACTAGGGCTTTATGTTGCTATTTAAATATAAATTTCAAACACATTTCTAGGAATACATGTAAGTTTTATTGCTTGAAACTACACAAGAAAACGAAAAAAATGCTTAAATCTAGTTCGGAAAAAGTTTCAAGTAGGATTTGTTTGATATCTGATATGTGGAGATCATGCACACCAGATGGATATCTTTGTTTAACTGCTCATTAATTGATGTTGATTGGAAGTTGTGTACCAAAATTTTGAGTTTTTGTCATGTTGCACCCCCACATTCTACAAATATTTTGTATACATTATCTATGATTTATTGAAAGATTGGGGAATTGAAAGAAAAGTTTTTAGTGTTACCTTGGACAATGCAAGTAACATGTATAGCAACTAACATATATTGTACAATCAACTTGATCAACAAGATGCTTTTCTATGTCATGGCTAGTTTTTTCACATTCCTTGGTGTGCTCATATGTTGAATTTTATGGTTCAATATGGTTTATAAGTGATTAGAGATGGTTTGGTGAAAGTAAGAAATTGTGTGAAATATGTTGAAGATTCATAACCTAGAAAGATTAAGTTTCATGAATGTGTAGTTCAATTATTCTAAGGGATTATAGTTGGATGTTCCAACTAGATGGAACTCGACTTATTTGATGCTAGAAAGGTTTCTCTATTATCTTGATGCCTTATAAATTTGGCAATGGTAGATCAGACTTTTAATAATTATTTTCCAGAAAATGATGAACTTCCTTGGATTGAGAAGATTTTTGCAATTTTGAAGTCTTTTTATGATATAACCACCTTTTCTCAGGAACTGAATACCTACCTCTAACTTATATTTTGAAAATGTATGCCAAATTCAGAAAAATATTGAGAAAGAACTTCTATCTGAAGATCCGATCATTAAGAAAATGACACTAATTATGAAAAGTAAGTTTACAAAGTATAGGAACTTACTTTGGTGCTATCTTTTGCAACCATACTTGACCTTCATTTTAAATTTGCAATTTTTGCAGTTTGTCTTCTCACAATTAGGTCCACAATATGAAAACAAGTGGGTAAATATTCTTGAACAAATGAAGAAGCTTTTCGAAAAGTATCAGAGTCAATTTGGTGGGCAGCTATTTGCTTCGAACACTGATGTTGAATGAGGTAATCAAAGAGTAATTTCTCAAGATATGAGAGTAAGAGTTATATTTGTCTGGATCTTTTATTAAATTATTAATTAGAATTCAGTATTTGGTTATTTTTGAACTTTTTATTTAATTTTACAGTTATTATCACTATATGATATGTGTTTGTTTATTTTGTTAATCTAAGCATTTTGTCATTTTGAATCTCGATCTAGTTCAAATAGATTAGAATTGGATATATATTTGGATAAAGTCAGAGAGGACTACAACAAGGATCATATATTCTTTATTAATGAAAAAAAAAAACAATTTCGATATCTTATCCTTGCACTACTAGCAAAGGATGTGCTAAGCATTCCAGTTACTATATTTTCTTCAGAATAAACATTTAGTATGGGTAGTAGAGTTATCGAGAAATGGAGAGTTGTCTTTTGTCTGAGAATGCAGAATGCAGAAATGTTGATTACCACTTAAAATTGGTTATATGGATATCATGGTAAGATTTTCTTTTTGTGGAACCTTTCTTAAATAATCTATTTTTAAATGATTTAGTATATATATATATATTTGTTTTAGATGAAGAAAAAATGCAATCACATTTGGATGGGAGATTGTCCAGCTTTAATTATCTTGTGAAGAATCTAGAACTTCTAGTTTCTAAGTATGTTCATAATATTTTACTTTTTAATATCAGTTTTGCTTGTCAATCATAAAAAGTTAATAAAAGTTTAATTTATAGTAATATTTGTTTTGATCTTAATTTGTAGGTTTGATTTTTTGAAACCTGAGGTGATACTCACAAGTGAAATGAATTAAATGTTTAATGTATTGACCAAAAAAATTAATTTTCATCTGATAATTATTTTTGTTTGGATAATAGATATTGTTGATTTTATTTAGTTACTTAAGTTTACTAATCTTTTTAATATTTATGAATTTATATAGTTTTTGGTTAAATGATTTTTTGGGGTCTTTTTAGTATTAAAGAATTATTCATTTTGGCATTTGAGATGAACTGTTATTTATTTTGTTACTTGGTTTTCACTTTTCTATTTTAATGGTTTCTTATATTTGTGGTTTTGGATTCTAGTTTTTGGTATTGGTTCTATTAAAGCATGGAGACTTTCTGCAGTGTCTGCTGGACTGTTGGTGCATTTGGATGTTTATGATTTATAAACCATTTCTTTGCTAGGCAACGGTTATCTCATCTCCTTCCTTTTATGAGATAAATAAATATGTAAATATGGTTTTTTGTATGAAAGATAAAAGTCGTATCGTTAGAAGAAATATGATCTTTGTTTTACTTTTACATTTTGGATAAATTACGTTGTTCAAAACCAAGGGAAAGACTGATGGATTACAATAAGCCATTTTTTGTACTTCGATAGAAATTTTTATATGAAATGAAGCAAACAGAATCAATCTATATTTAGTTCTTCATAGGAAAAAAAGATAATTCCATTTAACCCAAATATTTAATATGGTTTTAACTTTATAATATGAAAAGTCTCGTCTATATCATAATTTGCTTGTCTCTTTTGAATTTGAAAGACAAACTTGTGTTGATAATTTATGTTACTGAACTTTAAAACAACAACTTATTTTGATGATTTATATTATAAGAATTTGTTGAATAAGAAGGATTATTTAATTCAAATTAAGAGCTTTTCAAAGAAAGTTCTAATAATATTTTGGTTAAATTTAAAGTTATACTTTTGAAGAATTAACTTGAAAGTTGTTTTCAAATTTAATAAGAAATTAAATAATATGTGTGAAATTAAATTTAACTATAACTATTAAGAAAGTATCAAGTGTGTTTGTTGATCTTGACATAAATTTAAAATTTTTAAAAGGTTTGAAGTGATTTTAGTGATTTGTTTATACAATTCAGATTATTTTATACTCATATAGTTTCAATATCTTTATAAGTTACAAATACAAAATACAATTGACTTTTTTTGTGATAAAATTATTATTTTACCTTATATATATTAGATTTTAACTTTTTGATTAAAAAAGTTAGGGTAAAAGTGTAAATTTGCCACTATACTATAGGTGGATATTGAAATTTGTCACTATACTTTATTTTGATTGATATTTGCCATTGTACTTTTTGAATTAAGGGCAAATTTGTTGCTCTACTTTTATTTGATTGAATTTTGCCACTAAACTTTTATTTTTAATTGAAATTTTCCACTAAACTTTTGGTTTTAGATGATTTGAAGATAAATATTAACAAAAAAACATTTTTCAAATATTTCATTTTAATAATTAACAATAATAAACTAATTTAAAAATATTAAAAATTAAAAAACATAGAATTTTTATTTTATAAAAAAACTAAAACTTAAATTTTTTTCTCTTTTTTTGGTCTTTCTTTATTATTCAAGTCTTTGGTGACAAATGATGGCATCAGTTAGTAGTGATACATAAAGGAGAAATTTGACCGTCGAACACCAAATCTGACATATCCATGTCCTTTTCCTAATTTTTTCCATGTTGGTATTTTCTCTTTGTCATGTCATTTTTATTTTTTATTTTTAATTTGATACAAACCTAATATTAGAAAAAAAAATAGTTTTATATTTTTCTTCCTTGCCACATCATTTCTTAATTTTTTAATTTTAATTTGATACAAACGAAATATATTATGAATTATTCTATTCTTGTTAAATTTTAGAAAAATACTAACATGAATAAAGTTTAAAAAATAACATTGTGGAAGAGAGATATATAAGATTTGATGTCCAACGATCAAGTTTGATCTTACAACATTGAAGGGATTCGGTTACATGCTCAATCAATAACAAGCATAATATTTAAAATTTCTAATATTATAAATTAGAGATGTGCAGAAGAAACATAATCTTTCTTAACAAACAGTAGCCAAATCCTCCAAGGATCATACTTACAAACTTTAATATGATTAAAAACAATTGATAAAGACAAACAAGTGATTCAAGAAACATACCTACTTGAGATATAGTAATCAAAAGTTAATTCCCCAAAGGCTTGCTTGAATCTTGATCTGTCACACCCCAAGTTCAGGGCATGTGACCGGCTAGAGACAAGGTATGCCCCAGCCTCCGAAGCTTGACTATATTTATTAAACCAAATTAAAGAAAATTTTGGCATAATCTAGCCCTACATGGGCGTTTGCCGCTCAATCATCAACATTCACAATGTAATAATTCATCAACACATGACATCTCGGTTTGGACGCCTCCGATAGGGAGTAACCGAAATGCACCGCAGCAGACTCAACCTTTATGATATCTTATACACAAACACACATTTTTACTATATCATAATAAAATGAACATCACCATGTCATACCAGGCCTCTAAGATTGATATACATCATACATCACTTAATTACATCCGCTTATAAATATACAGAACATATTCAACATACACAAAATACAGAGGACCCATGATACCCTAGTGACTGCAAAATGTACCCTACCATCGCCACTGCTTAACACATCTTGGGTCAATTCGCTCACCACAAGTATGTGAGCAGCTAGCTATCCGGAATATGAGAAGAGCTAGGTCTGTTAGAATCTGAAAAAAATTGAAAATAAACAAAGTGAGTCGAAAAACTCAGTGAGCATAAGGTAACTAGGAAGAGTACTTGGAAATTTCATGTTTCCTTTCTTAACCATTAAAGCATAAACATGACATATCAAGTACGACTAATCAACCAAAAAGTAATATTTAAATATTGTTCCGGGACTTATAAAAATTATTTGTCCCATATGAAATCTTCTATACTGAGTGTTGAATATAAATAAGCCATTGGCTAGCCTAACATGATAGCCAAAAATATTTAACAATCGATTTTACGTGTATACCTCCACAATTATTAATGAAGAATTTCTCATGTCTATATCATCAAAACATCCCGGACTTATACCAGTCCGTAATATTTGTCATCGTAGACTATCTTGTCCATATCATCCCGGACTCATCTTGCCCGTACAACAATAGCATCCCGGACATCACCTTGTCCGTACAATATTAGCATCCCGGACATTACCCTGTCTGTATAATAATAGCATCCCGGACTTCGCCTTGTCCGTACAATATTAGCATCCCGGACATCACCCTGTCCGTACAATAATAGTACCTCGTACATCACCCTGTCCGTATAATAATAGCATCCCGGACTTCACCTTGTCCGTACAATAATAACATTCCGGACATCATCTTGTCCTTACAACAATAACATCCCGGACATCATACTATCCGTATAATAATAGTATCTCTGACATCACACTGTCCGTATAATAATAGTATCCCGGACTTCACCTTGTCCGTACAATAATAGCATTCCGGACATCATCTTGTCCTTACAACAATAACATCCCGGACATCATACTGTCCGTATAATAATAGTATCCCGGACATCACACTGTCCGTATAATAATAGTATCCCGGACATCACCCTGTCCGTATAATAATATCAACATGATATATTAACTCTCTTATATCGTGGAGTAATATATATATATACTGTACTAGGAAACAATCTCTACACTAATATATTTCTACTTATGTTTCTCAAAGCATTACAAATAGCTAACATTCATTATTATTCAACTCCACAACACTTACCTCATGTAACCATACTAATACTACACTTACGCCTTTGATCCGCGTAAGGTTTGAAACTCACCATTTTCGTGATTCAAGCAATCTTTCGTGTTTCAATATCCATATCAATCAACAATGCATATAAGGCAATAACTACCTCCTAGATTAACCTAAATACTCACAGTGTTATTTCGAGTATTAAAGCGGCACTTTCGTGACTTTGTCGCGATCCCAGGTGAACTCCACGATACGGGTACCTACGACATCGTCAGGATATTCTGTAAATATTTTACAACTACGGGACACTCAAATTTCCATTATTTATAATAGTTAGTTGCTATCCAAAAAATTTCAGCTTAAAAATTTTTACAAATAAATTCCTACACTTAGCTCGAGTCAAAATTCGGAGCAACAATCAACTGAAAAGTTGCTCATACAATAACAATGAAGCTAACGGTGGCCTCGGACAACCAAGGAACGTGGCGACACCATCTCAAGGCAAGCTAGGGTTTCAACCAAACTCATTTTAGCCTCTAACTTTTGATTCAAAGCTATTCGATACTAATTTATGGATTAAGGGGGCAGAGGAACACCTCCTGTGGCGAAAAAAATGGTGGCAACATGGTGGTTCACCACCACCAATTTTTATTTTTATTTTTCGACATGGTTTCTCATAGTTAAAGGAAAAATTTTCAAAATATAACATCAAAATCAAGCTTAGAACATGAAGTTACCTTTGGGTTTGTGAAATCTTTGAAGATTTTGGTGATATGCCTAGTAAACGGAAGAGAGAGAAAGCTTGGAAGCAAGCTTCTATGGCTTCCTTTCTTTTTTTCACCCTTTTCTGGTTCCTCCCGTGAAAATTGGGGGAGGAGAAGTCTGATTTTCGGACTTAACAAGTGGGCTATGGTCAAATGACCATTTTGCCCCTATTTTGTCTTTTAGTGCCTTAATAGGCCAACATGAAATTTTAACGTTCGGAAGCCCGTTTTTCACTTTTCTTGACACGGATATGTTCCAAATATGACGATATACTGATCTACATGTTCGGATAATTTTTTTTGATATCCCGAAACCCAAATCCGAGCCTCGGAGCGCCAACGGGTCAATATTTTGACTTTTTCGGTTTTAGCTCCGATTTTTGTTCTGATTTCACCAGTAGCTTTCTAACATCATTTTATGTCTATATTAATCTATTGATCCATTTAAAACCTTTTTCGGACCTTCCCACGATTAGTTTTCGGTTTTCATTCCTTTAGGTTACTTAAGGACTAATCCGATTTCAACTCCGTTTTTGACTTTTCTTGTCATATTCATAATCCTCATATGTTATAACATATGTCCATGTGTTCGATTAGTTTCAAAAAAATTCCGAACCATGTTTTTACGGCAATTTACGTCAAATTCACTAAATGACGAATTAGACGATTTTAGCTATCGGATTTTATTTTAATGTCCAATTTTTGATCTAGACATCATATTATGATCCTATAGGATCACTTAGTCCATTGGTACCATTTACGGACTAAAAACAAAATATTTGGTAAAATCACCAAAATACCCCTGTTCACATTTTATCGATTTTTCTGTCGATTCATGTTCTAACACTCCCAAATAATGTTATATCACATTTCAAAGACTTTCTCCTATCCCGACTTTTAGTCAATTTGGGGTTAAATCACTTAATCACTCGATTAAACCCCCAACTCTACAATTTATCATACAACATGTGTACCACATGGTAGCCCATCCTTTCTGTAGGCATTTCAAAGTTTAACCTCGAGCCATCCGCATGTTATAATTATCTCGAATTGATCTCGTACTTACGAGAGTCTTACAATTCTTCCCCCCTTAATAAAATTCGTCCTCGAATTTTGCATAAAGTCAACTTATATAAAAGTACAAGCACTATCTTTGGCTGTATCACATGAAAATCGTCTGACATGAATCTCCACATCATAAGTACATGAAACACAGAGTATACACCACTCATCTCAGGTGATAGGTCTCACTCAATATCTGAAATGGTCTGATATACCTTGGACTCAGCTTGACTCATCCGCCAAAGCTCATAACACTCTTGAAAGGTGAAACTTTCAAGAATACTTAGTCACATGCTATCGGCATACGACTTTTGCCTACTCTAGCAGTTACTAATATATCTTTGATTAACTACACCTTTTTCTAGGTGTACTGTACCATATCTGAACTGAACAACTGATATCCTCCTGTCTTAAATTAACTGACAGGATATTGGCACATCCGGCCATACAATGTCTCGGTCCTAGTTTTGCAATGATCAACAATAAATACACTCAGATCGCAATCCTAAATAATCAATAAGATAAGCCCGAAACTAGATCGAACTAGAAATGGTATCATTTGAATACTATACTGAAAACTGTTAATATATACAAACTCAATCAATGATAGGTAACGATCCCGATTCTCTTCCGAATCTAGTATATTAACACATAACATGTCCTCAAGGACTGTTCGTCTGTCCGTAAATTAAATACAGTACTAAATCGCAACTGTATTTCAGAAGCTACCTGGAATGATCTCCAGAATTTAACTATAAACTTGATGTCTCAATCAAGTACAATAAACACAAAAACTTCACGAAGACCCAATCTGGTCTAAAAAGAGCCTAGCACACTGACTTATGTTATACGTAATTTAACCAGAATTAAGTGTGCTAATTTAGTTAGTCTATCGACAATCACTCAAATAAAATCACATTCCTTGCCTACCTTAGACAAGCCTATATCTAGGCCCCATAATGACTTTATCTCAATCCCATTATTATGTATTCAACTTTATAACCTATTGAATCTCATTATTGTATATTAAACTCTATAGCATTACTGTTGGCTTCTGATGCTTAGCTTAAACCTACTAGCATAGTAAATATTTAATCACCACTCCGTAACAATGTGTTCCATACTCTATCACTATTATAACTATTTAAACTCACGATAAATCATAACTTTATCGAGATAAAACACATAAGAAAAATTGGGTGCCACTTCGAGGATTTTACCTCGAGCACCTTTTATCTCGAGGACTACTAATCGATTATATAAATGGGGGGTTTCCTTTACTATTAACTATCAGTGATATTTTAAAACATTGCCATAATATTGGCTTTATCCAATGATAGAAAAATAATATACTCATAGTCTTTTAATATTTCCAAAATCAATCCTGTTTCAATCAATTTTTTTTTTTTTGATTACACTATACTTTCGCTGCATAGCTCTGACTTATTCTTTCAACTATACATGCTTAATAAATAACATTGTGTCTCGTACGTTCACTACATTCGTTCAATAAACCATTCATTTATACCATATAAATAGATGTAACTTCAGACCAACACTATCATCAAATTATACTCAAGTATCCCCTGCACCGAGACCCATATACTATACAATTTTAGACAAAGTCTATAGTATCTGTATAAATTTGCATACAGTTTGCGATATCAACACACGTCCCGGGCATAGCCCGTAATACCATTAAACATTTTGAATACAATCTAAATGTTAAATAACCAGTACTAGGGCAATATGTCTCAATCACGTACAATAACCAAAAAACTCTATATTTCACATAGTCGCGAGATTAATGTGATAATTCATGATTAAATCCATCACATCTCGTTCCACGTGCTAGCACATAACCCGGACAAAGTTCGTGTGGTGATGATCTGCCAGGCATAGCCCCTCATGTCATCTAAGATATATGATGATCTCCGCCTGTTAAGGCCCATCATCTTAAACTCAAGAACTAGTGCGAGAATGAAATCTCAAAACTCCCTGGTGCACAGGGAAAACTTAAACATCCCCATCCGTATATTTATCCGTATAGATTACTACTAGGCAACAACAACCATATAATCAATATAACCCACTTAGAAACTATACTAGGCTATCATGACTATACCATCAGTTTTATCTGCCTAGGCACGCTACTAGGCTAGCCACAATAAATATACATCAATCTTACGACATTGGAATCCATGCCAAATCATATTCTTATCTTGGTTACTTAGGATCTTCCAAGGCTATATATTTTCATTCAAGTATTAAACCAAAAACCTTGTAGACATAATAATCGCCTTCCTCCTAGGCATTTTCACAAGCACCTTGTGTGTGATTTATAATCCAACTTAAAATATATCTTTTAGCACTCAAATATTAGCCAGCCTACAAGTTCAGTTTAATATCCAACCACCACCATTTCACAACATCCTCAACATCAATAACAAATATCGAAACTAGGTTAAAATACTTCAAAGTTTCTTGAAATACAACTCAATACATAGTGCTCAAATTAAATAAAATCAGTTTGCCAAAATCTGACTAAAGTTATACCTGTCACCATGGCAGTAGATGCAAAATCACGGGCTTGTCCTTTATTGCCCATAGTATCTTCTCTGCCCACAGACTGTTGTTCCCTACCCTAGGAACCCTGACCCGTCTGTAATTCTACTAACCCTGCTGATTGCCCTGGATATGCTGTAGCTGGATGTGGAGCTCGCATTGATGGGGATAAACCTGGACCTAATGGGCAATCTCTCCTGAAATGCCCTGGCCTGCCACATCTATAACATACACCAGTAGATCTCCTCCTCCAACTACTGACTTCTCTATCCCTCAACATCCATGATTCTAGGGTTGTTCTAACCCTTAGTCCATATGGCCTTGTTTGCCTAGATATTTGTCTTTCATATCTCGCTCTCTCCTGTGACCTATCCTCGAATCGCCTTAACCTCTCGTATTCATGAATTCCTAAATCCCTTTCATTTTCTGGTAAAAATTCTCGAAGAAGCTCAACACTAAATTCTGACCACTCGAGGGGAGGGTCATCAATCCACCTTCTGGCTACTAAAGATATATAACATGCATGTGCCCTACCATACAACTGAAATCTCTCTAATTGTATGGCTCTAGTCGGCGAGCACCCTAAGCCTACACACCGTTGGCCGTACTCTTTTAAAAAACCTTCTAGGATCAAAATCGAATTCCACCCCTGCAAAACTAGGTGGTAATGTTCCTCCGAAGTAGGTAAGGTTATATGTTGATAGGGTGTATGTTATTCCAACAACAACTCATTACTAACAACACCTGGTTGAAGGAATTTGGTCGAACAATCGTGGCTGTCATTGTTCTATCACCAGCCCTACCAGGGCCTGAATATATTAAAATGTTCTATTTACCATATCCAATAACTATTCATATGTGTCGTCATCTAATACTACTCCAGCAATCCTATCTATTTCCCTAGTAGCAGACCTACTACTATCCTCACTCTGGCCTCTAACCTCAAGGCCAATAAAAATATTATCCAGGACCTCAAGCTCTCGGTCCCCCAGTACGTCTCTATATCTATGAGATCGTGATCGTGACAACATCATATTTAGAAAATAAATATATTATCAGTAATTCCACAATATTCCCGACACAATTCTATATATACTAGCTGGCTTATAGATTAAACGGTGTAACCGCATGTGACGATGGACATCTGTAGGGGCAGTACAGTACTTATAGATACCCTAAGATAACCTGTAAGCAATGCACTACTATCCTACCCTTTTTGCAGTCACTGACCTCTAGACCATGCTCTGATACCACCTTTGTCACACCCCAAGTTCAGGGCATGTGACCGGCTAGAGACAAGGTATGCCCCAGCCTCCGAAGCCTGACTATATTTATTAAACCAAATTAAAGAAAATTTTGGCATAATCTAGCCCTACATGGGCGTTTGCCGCTCAATCATCAACATTCACAATGTAATAATTCATCAACACATGACATCTCGGTTTGGACGCCTCCGATAGGGAGTAACCGAAATGCACCGCAGCAGACTCAACCTTTATGATATCTTATACACAAACACACATTTTTACTATATCATAATAAAATGAACATCACCATGTCATACCAGGCCTCTAAGATTGATATACATCATACATCACTTAATTACATCCGCTTATAAATATACAGAACATATTCAACATACACAAAATACAGAGGACCCATGATACCCTAGTGACTGCAAAATGTACCCTACCATCGCCACTGCTTAACACATCTTGGGTCAATTCGCTCACCACAAGTATGTGAGCAGCTAGCTATCCGGAATATGAGAAGAGCTAGGTCTGTTAGAATCTGAAAAAAATTGAAAATAAACAAAGTGAGTCGAAAAACTCAGTGAGCATAAGGTAACTAGGAAGAGTACTTGGAAATTTCATGTTTCCTTTCTTAACCATTAAAGCATAAACATGACATATCAAGTACGACTAATCAACCAAAAAGTAATATTTAAATATTGTTCCGGGACTTATAAAAATTATTTGTCCCATATGAAATCTTCTATACTGAGTGTTGAATATAAATAAGCCATTGGCTAGCCTAACATGATAGCCAAAAATATTTAACAATCGATTTTACGTGTATACCTCCACAATTATTAATGAAGAATTTCTCATGTCTATATCATCAAAACATCCCGGACTTATACCAGTCCGTAATATTTGTCATCGTAGACTATCTTGTCCATATCATCCCGGACTCATCTTGCCCGTACAACAATAGCATCCCGGACATCACCTTGTCCGTACAATATTAGCATCCCGGACATTACCCTGTCTGTATAATAATAGCATCCCGGACTTCGCCTTGTCCGTACAATATTAGCATCCCGGACATCACCCTGTCCGTACAATAATAGTACCTCGTACATCACCCTGTCCGTATAATAATAGCATCCCGGACTTCACCTTGTCCGTACAATAATAACATTCCGGACATCATCTTGTCCTTACAACAATAACATCCCGGACATCATACTATCCGTATAATAATAGTATCTCTGACATCACACTGTCCGTATAATAATAGTATCCCGGACTTCACCTTGTCCGTACAATAATAGCATTCCGGACATCATCTTGTCCTTACAACAATAACATCCCGGACATCATACTGTCCGTATAATAATAGTATCCCGGACATCACACTGTCCGTATAATAATAGTATCCCGGACATCACCCTGTCCGTATAATAATATCAACATGATATATTAACTCTCTTATATCGTGGAGTAATATATATATATACTGTACTAGGAAACAATCTCTACACTAATATATTTCTACTTATGTTTCTCAAAGCATTACAAATAGCTAACATTCATTATTATTCAACTCCACAACACTTACCTCATGTAACCATACTAATACTACACTTACGCCTTTGATCCGCGTAAGGTTTGAAACTCACCATTTTCGTGATTCAAGCAATCTTTCGTGTTTCAATATCCATATCAATCAACAATGCATATAAGGCAATAACTACCTCCTAGATTAACCTAAATACTCACAGTGTTATTTCGAGTATTAAAGCGGCACTTTCGTGACTTTGTCGCGATCCCAGGTGAACTCCACGATACGGGTACCTACGACATCGTCAGGATATTCTGTAAATATTTTACAACTACGGGACACTCAAATTTCCATTATTTATAATAGTTAGTTGCTATCCAAAAAATTTCAGCTTAAAAATTTTTACAAATAAATTCCTACACTTAGCTCGAGTCAAAATTCGGAGCAACAATCAACTGAAAAGTTGCTCATACAATAACAATGAAGCTAACGGTGGCCTCGGACAACCAAGGAACGTGGCGACACCATCTCAAGGCAAGCTAGGGTTTCAACCAAACTCATTTTAGCCTCTAACTTTTGATTCAAAGCTATTCGATACTAATTTATGGATTAAGGGGGCAGAGGAACACCTCCTGTGGCGAAAAAAATGGTGGCAACATGGTGGTTCACCACCACCAATTTTTATTTTTATTTTTCGACATGGTTTCTCATAGTTAAAGGAAAAATTTTCAAAATATAACATCAAAATCAAGCTTAGAACATGAAGTTACCTTTGGGTTTGTGAAATCTTTGAAGATTTTGGTGATATGCCTAGTAAACGGAAGAGAGAGAAAGCTTGGAAGCAAGCTTCTATGGCTTCCTTTCTTTTTTTCACCCTTTTCTGGTTCCTCCCGTGAAAATTGGGGGAGGAGAAGTCTGATTTTCGGACTTAACAAGTGGGCTATGGTCAAATGACCATTTTGCCCCTATTTTGTCTTTTAGTGCCTTAATAGGCCAACATGAAATTTTAACGTTCGGAAGCCCGTTTTTCACTTTTCTTGACACGGATATGTTCCAAATATGACGATATACTGATCTACATGTTCGGATAATTTTTTTTGATATCCCGAAACCCAAATCCGAGCCTCGGAGCGCCAACGGGTCAATATTTTGACTTTTTCGGTTTTAGCTCCGATTTTTGTTCTGATTTCACCAGTAGCTTTCTAACATCATTTTATGTCTATATTAATCTATTGATCCATTTAAAACCTTTTTCGGACCTTCCCACGATTAGTTTTCGGTTTTCATTCCTTTAGGTTACTTAAGGACTAATCCGATTTCAACTCCGTTTTTGACTTTTCTTGTCATATTCATAATCCTCATATGTTATAACATATGTCCATGTGTTCGATTAGTTTCAAAAAAATTCCGAACCATGTTTTTACGGCAATTTACGTCAAATTCACTAAATGACGAATTAGACGATTTTAGCTATCGGATTTTATTTTAATGTCCAATTTTTGATCTAGACATCATATTATGATCCTATAGGATCACTTAGTCCATTGGTACCATTTACGGACTAAAAACAAAATATTTGGTAAAATCACCAAAATACCCCTGTTCACATTTTATCGATTTTTCTGTCGATTCATGTTCTAACACTCCCAAATAATGTTATATCACATTTCAAAGACTTTCTCCTATCCCGACTTTTAGTCAATTTGGGGTTAAATCACTTAATCACTCGATTAAACCCCCAACTCTACAATTTATCATACAACATGTGTACCACATGGTAGCCCATCCTTTCTGTAGGCATTTCAAAGTTTAACCTCGAGCCATCCGCATGTTATAATTATCTCGAATTGATCTCGTACTTACGAGAGTCTTACATGATCACCAAGAAAGTTTTTGTCCAGTCACCAAAGCCTCCCAAGTGTTAGGCTTACAATGGTAATCCACACAAGCACAAGCAAGGATATTCCCAAGGTAGAGACAATCTTATGCTAGCAAGATGACAAAAGTCCAAAGCAAAAGCAATTTCATTGTGTGTTGAAACCCCTTGGAGAGCTTATTCTCCTTCTTTCTTTATGATTTACGGCAAAGATGTATCAAGAATAAGGTTCTTGTGCTTTCTCTTTTGGCTAGTATCTTTCTTGGAGAATAATTTTCTTTTGGTGGCTAGGGTAGAGAGAAAATAAGAAGGCAAGAAAGCTAGGATAGCAAGATGATAACAACTTATCAAAGCTTGAAAGTTTTATGTAGGGTGCGACATACATGGTTTATATAACCCTAAGGTATGCGCCCCTTGTTACTAGGATTCCAATAAAATCTTTTTCTTGCCCTATGATTTAATTAAACACTTTAATTAAATCCTTTATTCTTTTGCTTTTGTTCAATTAAGTCCCACTTAGTTGAATCTCACTTTTAATCCTTCTTTATGATTATTATGTATAACCCATTAGATTTTCAACATGTTGGCAATTAAATATAAACTACAATCTAAGTTTTATCAAAGATCAAGTAATTTATATTTAAGACCATGAGCGGCATCATGGCCAACCAAATGTTAGAAAGTCATTTGTGATTTTGATTAACCTTTCAGTGATCAATCTATCAGTGTAATTCGGTCATTCCATATTAGTTCTTGCAGCTCTTGGTTAATCTAAGTGAATTCTAGGATGTTCACAACATCCTAAATTAATCATGCTTTGGTCAAAGACTTTATTAACCTAAGCCAAGAGCAAGTGAGATATTGTTGGTGTAAGCCCTACAAGCCAATCTAGTTAGGCTTGAAAAACACTATTTATATATTCATGTATTGCACATTATAGTTTATTAATTATAATTGAGGTATTTCTTTATCCATAAGTATTGTTATAATTGTTATAAATGACCTGTAAAGATAAAGCCCATGAGACACAATGGCATTGCAAAGGAATTGTAAGGTGTTACAATTATGAGGATCATTATGCATCAATGTCGTGTTTCTAAACTGTTCCTGGTCATTGTATTGTCAAGACAGGGCATTGACAATGCTCGAAGACTGGCATATGTTAAGCTTTTATGCACTTGATGCATGCAACTGATTTCATAGGTTGAAAGTATAGAGATACTTGGAGATAACATATGGGTGCTTGTTAGTTGAACAAGTTCACTGAACATGACCCGTTATGAGAGTTCCATTTGGTATTTCACTCAAGTGTCTATGGTAAATACTCTCATGTGTCAATAGTGTAAGTAATCCTTTGACTTGTGACACCAGGTCATCTTGTATGTGAACTGTCATACTTAGATTTCATCACGAACGGGTCACAATCACGAGGATGCTTAAAGTAAGGTGTTATTGGGTATGACATAAAGCATACGAATATGAATGAGTGGTCCAGAGAGGATTCATCACCCCAAGTGATTAAGGGGACATATCTCACATGTATCTGGCTTATATTAACTTATTGAAGTCCTTGGCCAAGGAAATACTTAAGGAGATAATATAAAGTTGCAGATCTAATATGGAATGGGTTAAGAGTAGACACTGAACCATGCTCTTTCCTATCCCAGGATATTTGATGAAGGGATCGAATTACACAGACATATTGTACACGAAAGACTAATCGAAGCTTGATGACTTTCTTGGCATTTGGGTGGTCATGATGCATTGCTAGATGCTGCTCATGATCTATAAATATAAAGAAGAAATTATTAATTGAATTATTATATTTATTGCCAACATGTTAAGGGCCTAATGGGTCACACACAAAAGGTGATTATTGAAATTAAAATGAGATTGGGCCAGATTAAATATTTATTAAGTGTTGTGGGCTTATTGTGAATATTTAATAATATATGTATAAGGGCTTTAGTGCAATAAGTCCAAGAGTTGTCATACACTAAACCTGATAATATATATATTCCTTATGTTGTTGCCGCCTCCCCCTAAGGAAGAAAAACCCTGGTAGCCATATTCTCTCACCTCACTATGAGAATCGGTGCATAGAGAAAAGAGGAGGAGGAATCAGTTTTCTTCTTGCCTGCTTCTTTTCGGCTAACTAGAGTAAGAGGAGGAAGGTTTCTCACAACCTAGACCACTAGCATCGTCTTGGAAAAACATAATCTCAACCTTGTGAAGGCTTTCAGATCACCTATGTGGATTACCGTTAGAGGTCGGACAATTGGATTACCGTTAGAGCTAGCATTGTGTACAAGAGCAAGAACATCAAAAATCTATGATGTGGTTTCGGCAATCTCCATTACAGAGGTATGAGATTTTTTAATTGTTATCTGTTCTTAAAGCATGATTGTTTTGAATTCATAGGCAAATCCATGAAGGTATTTAGTGTCTCTTTGATTTTATTTGATTCCGCTACGTTGTATATTTAACTTGTTGATTAAATTATACATTATCTCTGTTTGAGCATGAGCCGAATCCCAACAGATATATCTCTTCTAAATCACTCGAAGTGTTGAATCCTCTCTGGACTACTCATTTACTTTTGCATGCTTCATGCCATACCCAAAATCACCTTACCATAAGCATCATTTCTTGGAACTCATTCAGATGAAGTCAAAGTATGACAATTCACATACAAGAGAACCCGGTATCACAAGTTAGAGGACTAGGTACACAACTAACACATGAGAATTTTTTCCATAGACACTTGAGTGAAATACCAAATGGAGTTTTCATAGCGGGCCAAGTTCAATGAACTTATTCTCATAACAAGCACCTACATGTTATCCCCAAGTATCTCTATACTTCAATCTATGAGACCGATTAATTACTTCATAAGTAAAGAGGATTAGCATGTACTAGTCTTTGAGCATTGTCAATGCCCAGTCTTGACAATATAATGACCATGAACTAATTTAGGAATATGGTTTTTGTAGACACCTAATTTTGTCTGGGCCCCTAGATAAGGTAGGTTTTTCTTCAATTTCGAGTTTCTAAGTTTACCTCTTTTTCATGGCCTTGTGACTTAACATTTGGGCTCGGTAAAGTGGGCATGCCGGTTTTGATACTTCAGATTAGAAAAATCAAAGTTGACCAAAGTCAAAGTCAAAGTCAACTTTGGAAAATCAAGATTAAAAAGGAAAATCGGATGTTAAGGAAGTAATCTTGATGATTTAAAGTCAACTTTGAATAATGGAGAGGTGAGATTAGATGGAATTAAGGTGAAAACTATAGCTGATCATGATTTTACAATTCTGTTAGTATCAGATTTGGCAACTGATGTTGAAAATTCTGCTACCTTGAAGATCCTGCTAGTTGATATATGTGGTTGACAGTTGATGATATGTTTTGGATGCTTTGGTTGTTGGTGAGCTCCCTTTACATGCCCCCGCAAGATGGTAGAGCTATCAGCTACACCATTTTTGGTTCTGAGAAACAGAAATCTTTGTATGGCAAGTGGCTTAGTGGGACCACCAGCTAGCTGGCCAGTGGTGGAGACATAAGAGACTTTGATTTGGCCTGCTTGAACATGTTGTCGTACAAAATGGTAGTCAAGGGCCAGAGGCTTCATTTGAGTGTGAAAAGATAGGGTTTGCAGTGAGGTATGTGGCACCAATGTTGTCGGAATAGAGAGTGGGAGAGCTGGTTGGGTAGAGTAGTTTAGAAAGTATGTTTTTGATCTAGATGAGTTTTGTTGTTGTGTTGGCAATAGCTCTGTACTCTTCAGTAGAAGACCTGGCCACTGTGAGTTGTTTTGTTGACTTCCATGAGATTGTATTTCCACCAGTATATATTATGTAACCTATTGTAGAGGATCTATCATTAGGTTTCCAGCCCAGTCTGAATTGCTGAAGGCAGTGATGTGTAGTTGAGAGGGTTTCTTGAGGAAAAGACCATGGTGAGGAGTTCCTTTCAGGTAGCATAGGACCCTCTTGAGGCTTGTCCAGTGTGTTTGACAAGGAAGTGCATATACTGAGAGAGTTTGTTGATTGAATGTGCAATGTCAAGTCTTGTGATGGAGAGATACTGAAGGGAACCGACTAGTTTCCTGTATGTAGAGGCATCAGCTGGACCTGAGCCATCTTTAAGTTGGAGCTTTGTGGTTGGAGCTAGTGGTGTTATTGTGGCTTTTGCATTGTCTATGTCACACTTTTGAAGGAGGTCGCAGATGTATTTGTCTTGGGACAAGAATAGTCCAGTGGGAGTAGAGATCACTTCCACTCCAAGAAAATAGCTGAGTCCACCAAAGTCTTTGAGGGAAAATTTGTAAGCAAGTTGTTGCTGAAAATGTTGTAAGGCTACTTGGTCATTGACAGTGAGCAACAAGTCATCAACATAGATTAGAAAATATAGTAGAGTCTTGTCCTTGGCATAGGCAAAGGGGGAAGCATCAGAAACTGATCTGCAAAAACCAAAGAGAGTAAAAACTTACTTAGTTCTTGATACCAGGCACGAGGGACCTATTTCAAGCCATAAATGGCTTTCTTCAGTTTTTAGACATAGCTGTGTCATGCACCCAAAAGATTGTATCTTAATTAACCTTGCACTTAAAAAGAATCAATTGTAGAGTATAGTGATTAGCAAGGATCGAATCCACAGGGATTGATGTCTAGTTTATAAATTATTAGTTTAAAACTTAAATTCAAGGAAAACAAAATAAAAAGAGGGGTTTTTGAAATCAGTTTAAACTAAAGCAAACAATAAAAGTAAGAAAGCAAGTAAATAAGAAGTAATCAAATATGAGAAAGATATGGTTAAGGTTTCATTCTCCACCACTAGATATCATTTAGAATCAAATTCAGATCTATCAATTAGCTATCAAAGTTAACAACCATAGATAACAACATCCTGTGGTACCCCAAACCTTCCTTAATTCGTCGTTAAGCAGAACGAATACCACTACTTAATCTCTAACTATCAAATAACCTAAGATAAACATCATTAGATTCAAAGTGATAACATCTTTATGATGAGAAAGATAGGTTGATCTAAGAAATAAACACATAAACATGGATTCATTCAACTTATGTTATGTTCCACTTCATAATTCCTGAAAACCCAACATAATCATGAATTCCAAATTGCTACTATTAAATAAGAAATCAAGACAATTACACGGATCAAGATTCCTAAACTAGCATTAGATAATTATCAAGATCTATCTAGTTGATCACCCTAAACAAATCAAGACAATATCATGAACAATTCTTGTAGAAGAACAAAAACAACTTTGATAGAAAACTAATATATGATAGAATCTGAAAATTAATTACATAACATGTCTAGGGCTTTGAAATCACCCTTAACCAAAGAGAAGTTTAGCCTTGCATAGGCATAGTTAACATAAACATGAATATTCAAAGGAAACTAATAAGAAAACTAAAATAAAAACTAAGAGATTAGAGAAGAAGAAGAAGAACAAGATTGATAAAATAATCAATAACATTTCATAGCTGGTGGCTCAAAAGATGGTATTTATAGGGCTTTAAAGTCTTGGAAACCATTTCTTGCTATCAAGGAAGCTAGGAGGCAAAAGAGTACAAAATAGGCAAGTTTTTGGACTTTTCCAGTTTTTTATGGATTTGAGGACAGTAGGGCCGGCGCCGCGGCGTCGAATGGGCTGACTTGCATGTTTTTGCTCGCTGACTTCGTTTTGTGCCTACTGCACTGTCTCGCACTTCGTTGGCTTATTTTGAATGAGCGTTGGCGGGTCCTGGAGTGCCTATCAAGGGCGTTAGCGCATACCCCGGGGTGATCATCACCACCTGCACCTCACATCTCGGCGCAGTGGAACGTGTAACCCGCCTGCTGTCTCATTCAACTACATTTGTTCCTGTAATCTATAGCCTAACAGAACGCAGCAACGAGGGACAACCCGCCCATACAGCCAGCGGGGAGGATGGCACTACTGGCCAAAGACCGTCTGGCGAAAACATCGCGGGCGGGAAGCGTGGTAGGCCTGCGCCGGGGGAGCATAGCATAGGGAGGAAAGGGAGCCCGGACGGTGGAAGAGCTAGGGGAGGCCGGTTCATTTGACGGAAATAGAGTGTAAACTATCGTTGGAAAGGTATTCAAGTCATCTTTAAAACTCAAGAAGGAAGTTCTTCAAATAAAGAATTTAACATAATTATTTCTTAGCAACAAGCTCCGGAGGTCAAATCTGCCTGATCATTTAGCACTAAGAATTTGATCTTTTTGACTCCCAAGTCTTCTTCCATCTTATGATTGTGACTTTATAAGCTCTTTAACATCATATTTTACATGTTTTGAATTCATCTCATCCAATATACCTATAATTTACAAAAATATAATAAAATGTCAAGGAACTTAAGAATTAAAGCACAAAGTATAAGGAAATAATATATGAAAATGTATGAAATTAAGCACTTATCAAATTTCCCCACACTTGGTCTTTTGCTAGTCCTCGAGCAAAATTAAATAAAAACAAAATAAGAAATCCTAATCTAGTCCACTTTCAATAAAAATGAGAGACAATCATTAAACAAGTCTTATAACTAATCAATAACTTAAAGAGTTTCACAAAGAATCATGCTTGATAGTAAAAAATTTGAGTTAAGCTAACATTAACATAACATATCTCAATCAAAATAGTGCATGTTCAAACTTAATCTCAACTTCTCACACAGGATACTCTCATGATTTTCACTCTTTAAAGCAGTGGTAAAGTGTTTACACTCAATCAATCTCATGAAAACAATGCTACCATATGCTTGCTTATCCACCTATTCTCCACTACTTAGATCATGCAACTTCATGAATCAAAAGGTCTTTATTCAATGTTGTAATGGGGTTGAGGGGTTGTAATGTGGTTAAAGAATAAAAGGAAAAGATATCACAAAGGTTCCAAAGACTTCATAGAATTTAGAGACAAAATAAGATTTTGCAAATAAAACTTTCTCAATATTCCTTGGAAGTACATAATCACATAGGCTAAATATTTCATGTTGAGCCTTTGCTTCATTCTAATCAACTTTGTAACATTCTTTTTCTTTTCTTTTTCCTAAAGTTCAAGAGATGAATTTTTTTTTTTTTTATATGTGGGAATGTATTTTTACAATGTTCTCGTTTCTTTTGCTCTTGACTTTTGCCTTTCTCCTCCCCCACACTTATCTTTTGTTCTAACCCAAATTCTCAAAAAGATATCCCTTGTTTTTGCAATATGTCTCAAACATTCTAGTCCATCTTTAGAACAAGGGTAAAGATATAAATGTGTTTAGGCTCAAATTGGTAAGATGTGGTTACCAATAAAATAGCATATTCAATGTAAGCTCAAATTGGCTCACTAGGGGGTGTTCTCTTGGAACATCAATACGGGGTGGCTATTAGGCCCTGGTTATAATCCTAATGCCTCAATCATATTCATGTTGTTACATGCATCTATATAATCTCAAAAAGGTTTAAAGAAAGTTATAGAGAATCATGTAATCATAAGAGCACTCAAGAAAGAAATTAGATTGATATGTATAATGCATCAATCATATAGGCTCAAAACTCACAAGGATGATTATACAAGTCAATATCAAGTCTAAACATGCTTCTTTCTCAATCAACATATCATATTAACATTGTCTCATAAAAAACAATATCAAGCTTAATTCTCATGAAAATCTTCTCACTAATAACCAGTTTTAGACCTATTCAATTCATATCTCATCATAGTATGGAAAGTAACTAGAACACATTAAAAACAAACTAAAAACAAAACAAAACTAAAGGAAATCCTAAATTCTCCCCCCCCCCCACACTCAATTCTTACATAGTCCTCAATGTGATTCTATTCTCCCCAAATATAAGAATCATGTGTAAAAGAAAAGAATTACTAATAAAAACAAACTAAAGAAAAACAATAAAAGATAGAATGATGGAGAGTAAAGAATAGCAAATCTGATTATAATATATGCTCTCCATCCTTTTGGGTTGCCTCCCAAGAAGGGCTTGGTTTATTGTCCTCAGCCTGACTTAGACCCATGCCATCATCCATACCTTAAAGACAGAACAGTAAACTAAAATCTGTTTTACTGAAAATTATTTTTCAACCATTGATAGAAAATTCTAAAAATCCTAGAAAAAATACCAGAGACTCCTCTAAGGGTATACTAAATGAGGTTAAAAAATATTTTTATTTTGAAAAAAGATGCATGGTGAAAATATTTCCCAAAATCAGGATATCTAACTTAAAAACCATTATTTTCCAACTATTTTGCACAAGAGACTTTGGCTATAGACCATTGATTGGTCTTAGCCAAAAATCAAGTTGAGAATGATATGAATGCATGATTTTCCAGAAATACAAACATATGAAAATGATCAATCATGAGCTAAAAAAAATAAACAAGCAAAGAAAAATCAAGGTTGACTCAATGGTTGGTTCTTTGGACATAGTCCTACCTAACCAAAATCACTTGGTAATTCAAGATCCTCACGCTTCTCAAACATTTTTATTTCATTTTTTAAAAATAAAATCAAAGAAAATCTATCCTACCACAATAATGAAACCCACATTCAACAAGCAAGCAAGAAAATCAAGTGAAAGACAAGCACAATGATAAGCATGTTTCGGCCAAACAAGAAAGTGTAGAGAAATTTTTGTTAACTTTATTTTTTGTAGAGAATAGAAGAAAGCCTTCTTAAAACCTCTTTTTTCTAAAACATTTTGATGAAAAGAAGATGTACATGACATAGAAGAAAATAAATCATAGACATGGAGATTAGAAGAAAATCATAAACAAGAGGAGAAAGGAAGGCTACCTTGTAAAGCTTCCAAAATCCTCTTAGAACTCCACCCTTTTTTCTCCTCTTTCTCCCTTCCTTTTTATTTTTGAGAGGTTTTAGCTACTGCCTTGCTTTCAAAATGTAGTGAATAGAGTATGAAAAATGAGAGAAAACTTCCCCTCTTATACCTTAGCCGATTGGTATTCCCTTGGTGTGAGAGTGCTCATCCTTTTTTTAGCCTTAGTCATGCTTTACATGCTCTCCTAACATCTTTGTCACATGGCCATTTCTTGTCCCCTTTTTGCATGATGCTTTCCTTAAATTAAGGGTCTCCTAACCTCTCATTGGCCAAGAATGCCACCTCAATTATTCTTGTCTCCTACCTCTACAAAATATCTAAGCCACTTGTCATGATCATGTGGCTTATTACCAAAATATCTTCCTAGTTGGCATTTTTATTCCACTTGGCATGGTCATATAGCCTTCACATGCTCTTCACATGGCCTTCACATGGTTTTGCAATTAAAAAACCTCATATTGGCCAAAAATGCCACATAGGCAAGTAGTGGAGAATGTCCCCTCTTAAAAATGTCATCTTTCTACTCAATCTTGGCCATTGGATTAAGATGATCAAACTCTCCTCTCTTGCTCTTCATGCTGGCCAAAAATGTCCTGGATCCAGGCCATTCCCCTTTTTTTATTTACAAAATGGTCATTTTCGATTTTTTTGGTAAAATTGTATTTTGGCCCCCAAACTTAATTTATTTGTAAATGGGCCCCAATTTTGGATTTGTCTTTTTTAGTCCATCTTATCCAATAGAAAACTCAGTTCTGGAGGTTTTCATAATTTTTCGATCTCATTTTCTATTTTTCTTGGATTTTTCTCTAAAATTACGGATTAGTCCCTCGAACTTTGCCTATTTTAATTTCAGCCCCTTTTTGCGGATTTTTCTTCTCCAATACATCCTATCCAGAATAAAACTCAGTTCTGGAAGTTTTCATAATTTTTCGAGCTCGTTTTCTATTTTTCCCAATTTTTTCTTTAAAATTGCGGATTAATCCCCCGAATATAGCATATTTCTGTTTCAGCCCCAATTTCGGATTTTTTTTATTCTCATTTCCTTCTTTCCATCCTAAAACTCAGTTTTGGAAAGTTTCGCAATTTTCCAAGCTCAGATTCTATTTTTCTAGGATTTTTCAAAATTGCCCTTTAGCCCTTGAAACCTCGATTTTACTCGAAACGGGTCAATTTTCCAGATTTTCTTTGTCCCTTGCCTTTGTCATATATTAAATTGGAGTTGTACCAATTTTGCCCAATTTTTACATCCAAATTCCTCTTCGATTTAGTTTTTCCTTTTTTCCTCAAAATTAGGAATTTTCTCGATTTTTCAACTTCTCCTCCAATCGGCTCTTCCTTTGGATCCACTTCAAATTGGAGCTTGGGGTATCTTTATTTATTTATTATTCATCAACTAGGGATTTCAATGTCACCGAATCGGATCATCTTTGTAGTTTTCCCCAAATTTATGAATTTTCCATTTATTCATTAAATCTTTATTTTTCTTTTTCTCTTCAAACTAATTCATCCTTCAACTCCGCTTCAAAATTGGACCTTCCAATATCCTTACTTATTGATCTTATTCCATTCTGAAACTCCAATTTTGTCCAATTTGATCGTTTACGCATTTTTCCCCAAATTTGCAAAATTTCTCATTTTCCCAAAAATGGCAATTTTCCAATTTTGTCCACTTCTTCTTCCAATTGATCCCTCTTGGTGAAATTGGACCTTGAGATATCCTTTTTTATTGATTATCCTTCAATTTGAGGTTTCAATATCATTCAATTTGATCTTTTACATACTTTTTCCCAAATTTGAAAATTTCATGCTTTTCTCCTACACTGAATTTTGCAATTTGTCTTTCCACCTCTTTATCTTCAATTGTAGATCTCCGATTATCAAAATTCCTTCATCATTGTTCAATTCACCTTCGAATCTTGATTTTCCCTAAGAATTGACTTTTTTAGTTTTTGACTTTTGGGGTTGATTTTTTCGGGTTAACTTTTTTTGGTTGACTTTTCGTGTTGACCTCCGAATCAAAGTCTTGGAGACCCATCTATAGAATGAGAGGAGATTCTTCGCATTCCGGGAAGTTGGAGGAAGAACTTATCTTGTTTAGGGGGCCCAGACAAAATTAGGTGTCTACAGCTGCTCCTCTTTTGTCTATTGCTGAGAATCAGGAATCAGGTGAAGATAAAATAAAATAGACAATAATTTTGTCCGATAAGTGAAATCACATGTTATGGAGAGAAGGGAGTTTTCTTCATTTTTTGTTTTTCATTCTTTTTTTTTCTTTGTAAATAAAAAGATTTGTCCTTAAATTGAGTTCCCTGACTAATCAAGGCTCGACCCATCTTAAGGAAACGAGTTCGGTTTTTTTAAAACAATAAGATTCTGGATTTGTCCTTAAATTGAGTTCCCTGACTAATCAAGGCTCGACCCGTCTTAAGGAAACGAGTTCAATATATTTTTTTAAAACAATAAGATTTGTCCTTAAATTGAATTCCCTAACTAATCAAGGTTTGATCCGTCTTAAGGAAACGAGTTTGATTTTTTAAAACAATAAGATCTGTCCTTAAATTAAATTCCCTAACTAATCAAGGCTCGACTCGTCTTAAGGAAATGAGTTTGATTTTTTTGGTGTAAAATTCTGGATTTGTCCTTAAATTGAGTCCCCTGACTAATCAAGGCTCAACCCGTCTTAAGGAAACGAGTTCGATTTTTTTAAAAACAATAAGATTTGTTCTTAAATTGAATTCCCTGACTAATCAAGGCTCGACCCGTCTTAAGGAAACGAGTTCGATTTTTTAAAACAATAAGGTTTGTCCTTAAATTGAATTTCCTAACTAATCAAGGCTCGACCAGTCTTAACGAAATGATTTTGATTTTTTTGGTGTAAAATTCTGGATGTCTTGTCCAGGAAAAGTTTGGATGTCTTTTCCATGAAAATTTTTGGATGTCTTGTCCAAAAAAAAAAGTTTGGATGTCTTGTCTAGAAAACGTTTGGATGTCTTGTCCAGAAAATTTTTGGATGTCTTGTCCAGAAAAATTTTGGGTGTCTTGTCCAAAAACTTGTTTAAAACAGTAAAATTCTGATATCTCCTCCAGAAGCTTCAGCTATCAACATCAAAGACTTGCTCATTTCTTTTAAAACAGTAAAATTTTAGGTATCTCCTCCAGAAGCTTTGGCTATCACCATCAAAGACTTGTTCATTTCTTTTAAAACAGTAAAATTTTGGATGTCTTCCAGAAGTTTCGGCTATCACCACCAAAGACTTATTCAATTTTAAAACTGTAAAATTTTAGGTATCTCCTCCAGAAGCTTCGGCTATCACCACCAAAGACTTGCTCATTTCTTTTAAATCAATAAAATTCTGGATGTCTTTTCCAAAAGTTTCGGCTATCACCACCAAAGACTTGTTAATTTTTAAAACAATAAAATTCTGGGTATCTCCTCCAAAAGCTTCGGCTATCACCACCAAATACTTGCTCATTTATTTTAAAACAATAAAATTCTGGATATCTTTCACAAAAGTTTCAGCTATCACCACCAAAGACTTGTTAATTTTTAAAATAGTAAAATTCTGGGTATATCCTCTAGAAGGTTCGGCTATCACCACCAAAGACTTGCTCATTTCTTTTAAAACAATAAAAATCTGGATGTCTTTTCCAGAAGCTTCGGCTATCACCACCAAAGACTTGTTCATTTTTAAAACAGTAAAATTCTGGGTATCTCCTCCAGAAGCTTCAGCTATCACCACCAAAGACTTGCTCATTTCTTTTAAAACAATAAAATTATGGATGTCTTTTCTAGAAGCTTCGTTTAAAACAATAAAATTCTAGATGTCTTGTCCACAACGCCCCTATAAAGGGCTTACTTCCTTTTGTGCCAGCTACATTGGACTTAAAAAGGAAAACTTTCCACAGTTCCTGCAATGTTAGTCGAATGCAGTGATGTTGATGACAAGTTTTGCAAATGCTTGTAAAATGCATGTTCTTTAGGGATTAATGCAATAATATGATTGTGTCATGAACTCTAATCCATGATTTCATTGGGGTTCACGGACTTTCCGACTCCGCTGTTTGCTCTACTTGATGAGCTTTTCATCATTATGAGGTCACTAAGATTCATAAATTTCCTGGATCCATGACGGCGTCCTCAATCTATCCATGGTTTGCCCCACTTGATGAGCTCTAACCTAACGGTTTACATCCACAAGTTTTCTGACACTGTTGACGGTGTCTCCAACCTACCCATTGTTCGTCTCACTGGATGTGTTCTTCAGTATCATGGATTGATGTGTTTAATCTATCCACTGTTTTGCCCCAGTTGATGAGCTTTCAGCATTATGGATTGTCATGCATTTTTCTAAATTTTAGTGGTTTCCAAACCTCTTCTAAAATTTAAATCTACTCCATAGTAATGTAAAGAAATCCTTTTATTTAAAGATTTTTATGTTTACTAATCATCATTCAATTTAATAATATTCAAAATGCATCACAACATATATGAAAGATGGTATGAAACAGCCAAATGCCATGAAAGGGCCAACAAGAATTCATTGCAAAAAGGTTTAGATAACGAATATGAATATCAAGGATTTAAAAGGAAAATGTAAAGGAAAAGGTATAGATGCCCTAGATGCGGAATATCCTGGACCCTTCCTGCTTCAGTTCATCTGAAATATCTTTTGAACGAGCCATTTGCTTGGGTGACTTCTTTCGCAATTGCTTCAGACTGAGCTTTACCCCTTGTCTCTGATTTTTCGATACTTTCTCCCCCTTTACACGGAGCATTGATTCAATTTTTGATCAGTACTTGGGTTGTTCTTTGCGGGTTTTCAACCCAAGTGTCCCCCGTTCGATTTTAAGTCGCCTATTTCTGGTTTTCGGCTTAAACCTCTCCTTTTTACATTCTTTTTTCATTTTCTTTTTTCGTGTTCCATCATGCATTTGAGAATTCTAAATTTTCCCATGATAAAATGACAATTCAAAAGATAGGATGAAATCTGAGGAAAAACCCTTCAACTTAAATACCCATGCTCGATCAAAATGGACTTTAAAAGCACGTAATGTAGGCCAAGGTTCGGGTTTAGAAATAAAGGATAAATAGGCCCAAAATGTGTATAAGGGTATCAGATCAAGGATCATTTCATGAGGAGGATTCTTTTTTGAAACATTCATCTTTTTTGGACTTTTCTCTCCTTCTTTGACTTTTGTTTCTTTTTCAATTTTGGCTTTCATTTGCCACACATTTTCTCGCACACATTTTTTGTGTTTGTTTGTTTTTTTTTTTCTTTTTTTTTTTTCGCTATTATGGCTCATTTCACCATGATTTTTGGAGAAGGTCTTTCCTCGCATTTGCCCCCCAGTGTGGAGGGTGATCCTTGACCAAGGTCCAAAGAAAGAAAGAATTCTTAAGGCTCAAAAGGGGGAACTAGGGATAATTTTTTTTTTTTAAAGGGATATGAAAGACAACCATTTCTCATATAAGCACGAATATTCTCATTGAAAAGCAATCCTCAAGGGAAATAGATAATTAGAATTTTCAATTTTTCACTTGGAATCATTTGAATTCTCATATGCACAGTATTACGCTTTTTCTTTTTTTCTTTCTTTTTTTCTTCAAGCATAGTATTTCCTCAATTCAACGACGTTTACGGGATTGCTCTAGTCATCAACGTCCATCCGAGTTAAGATCAATGCTCTTCTAGAAAAAGCTCTTTTCACCATATAGGGTCCTTCCCAATTCGGAGCCCATTTTCCATGAGGATCTTTCACAATAGAGTGAACCTTCCTCAATACAAACTCTTATTCTCAAAACTGCTTGGGGCGAACCTTTTTGTTATGGGCTAAAATCATCATTTTCTGATACATTTGCCCATGGCATATCGCCTTCAGCCTTTTCTCCTCGATGAGGTTCAACTGTTCATAGCGAACTCTAACCTGTTCTGCCTCTTCTAGACCGACTTCCATCAAAACACGAAGCGAAGGGATTTCAACCTCAATAGGCAGCACTGCCTTCATCCCGTATATTAGAGAAAATGGCATGGCACCCGTAGATGTGCGAACCGAGGTATGATATGCGTGGAGAGCAAAAGGCAAGATCTCATTCCAATCTTTATACACATCAGCCATCTTTTCAACAATCTTCTTGATGTTCTTATTGGCTGCTTCTATTGCCCCATTCATTTTCGGACGATAAGGCGTTGAATTATGATGCTTGATCTTGAACTGAGTACATACTTCCCTCATCATCTTATTATTCAGATTGAGAGCATTCTCCAAAATGATTATTTTCGGGAGTCCATATCGGTACACAATCTCCTTCTTGATGAATCTGCACACCACTAGCTTCGTTACATTGGCATAAGAAACAGCTTCTACCCACTTTGTGAAGTAATCTATGGCCACTAGGATGAAACATTGTTTGTTTGAAGCTTTTGGGTAACGGGCCCGATTATATCCATTCCCCACATCGAAAATGGCCATGGAGCCGTCATGACATGCAGCGGTGATAGAGGCACATGAATCTTGTCCGCATATATCTGCCATTTATGGCACTTCCAGGAATAATTAATGTAATCCCCTTCAATCGTTAGCCAATAGTATTTAGCCCTCATAATCTGTTTAGTTAGCATGTGGCTATTGGCATGAGTACCACATCCCTTCGTGGAACTCTTCGAGGATTTTCTGCGCTTCAGCGTAAATGACACATCTCAACAGAACCTGGTCCTTCCCTTTCTTGTAAAGGATTTCACCATCTAAGACAAAAACCATCGCCATTCTCCGAAAGTGTTTCGCTAGCCCATGCGGAGGTTAACACCTCACGAGAGCGTAGGTACTTTACTTCCACCTAAAGGACAGAACCCGATAGAGGGCTCATTTTATGCAAATGCAAGCGTAGTGTGTGAGGAGGAACAAACAAACCTTTCACCACCTATTCTATACCCTTATTCTAAAACCCGAGCAATTTAACAAAGACAAAATTAAACAACTTAAAGCATTAATTAAACAAAGAATAATAATGACATATAAAATTAAATAACCAAAGAACAGTAAAAATATGCATGCACATGAGAATGAACACATTTAAAAAATTTCCTTTATTAGAAAATGGGAATTATAAGTAAACACCAACCAAAACTGTCAAAATCGAGACTTTTGATAATACATGACTAATTCTAGGCCTGACTCTCTGAAAGTCCCGAATGGCGTCGCCAAGCTGTCGATACGTTACCCGCTCGAGTGAGGTGAGAAAACAACACAGGCAGAGGAAAAGACTTAATTCCTCATGAAATAAAAAGGTCAACGGTATAAAAACGACCTCGAAAAAAGAAATGGAGTCGCCACCAATCTTTTTTGGCTAGGTGTGATCGGCAACCTATAAAAACGGTTTTTACAAAACATTTTAAAATTAATTAAAACATTTTTAAAACCAATTTTATAGTCTGCGCTTTGAACCAGAGAAAAACAAGTGCAGGTTCGGGAATCAGTTACGTGCGGGGAAGGATTAGCACCCCCACAATGCCCGTATAAAACGGTACCTTATTAGTTGTGTGTTATCTCGAGTCTCGATAAAAAGTCGATTTTAAAATTGGTGTTTGTAAATAATTCCCTTAAAAATTCATATTTTATTTGGAAATGATCTGGAATTTACTAGCATAAAATTTCCCATATTTTTCGACAGACTCGGCAAAACATGGAATTTTTCTTTGATTTTGAAATTCCCCAAATCATTTTTTGAAAAAGATATTCCGTCATTAATGATAATTGATGATATCCTCTCCGACAGACCTAGCAGAGAACTCATGAATTATTTTAACTTGGGAATAATCTTGAATTATAAAAAATATTTTTTGTTTTTCGATTATTTTGAAAGTCATTAAAAATGACCATGAATATGCCAACATGTTACTAAGATAAAAATGAAATAAACATGCTTATTTCTCATGGTATGACAAACATTTTGTTATGACTTAGTAAATAAATAATGACATGGCAAATGATTGACATGGCATACAAAATGACAAGTGAATGAAATCGACATGGCATATGGATGGCATGGCATATAGAGTACATGGCATAAGAATGAATGTCATGTGAATGAAATCGACATGGCATACAAAATGACATGGCATATGGATGACATGGCATGGGTGAATGTCATATGAATGAAATCGACAAGGCATATGGATGACATGGCATAGGTAACATGGCATAAAATGATGACATGGCATAGGTGACATGGCATAAAATGATGCATGGCATAAGAATGAATGTCATGTGAATGAAATCGACACGGCATACAAAATGACGTGGCATGGGTGACATGGCATAAAATGAAGACATGACATAGGTGACATGGCATAAAATGATGACATGACATGGATGACATGGCATAAAATGATGACATGGCATGGATGACATGGCATAAAATGATGACATGGTATCGGTGACATGGCATAGGTGACATGGCATAAAAGGATGACATGGCATAGGTGACATGGAATAGTGTCATGGCATGAGGATGAATTTATTTGAGAATGACTCGGAATTTATTAATACCAAAAATCTTTTCATATTCTCCGGTAAACTTGGCAAAACATAGAAAGTTTTATTCATTTCAAAAATTTTTGAATTATTTTTGTTTTAGAAAAGGGTATTCCTTTGTCGGCCAAGGGCCTAGGATATTCTATAATTTCCTTCATTTTCTCATCTTTTAATTTTGCAAAATTGGCCCTTTCGGTTTTTTCGGTAAAATTACCTTTTATACCCCCAAACTTAATTTAATTGCAAATAGATCCCAATTTCGGATTTGTCTTTTCCAACTCATCCCATCCAATATAAAACTTGGTTCTGGAGGCTTTCACATTTTTCCGAGCTCATTTGCTATTTTTCCTGGATTTTTCTCTAAAATTTCGGTTTAATGCCTCCCAAATTTAGCCTTTTTCAAATGAGCCCCAATTCCCAATTTTTCTTCACCAATCTCTTCCAAAAATTATAAAACTAAGATCTGGAAGTTTTCATAATTTTTCGAGCAAGTTTGCTATTATTTTCCGAAATTATCTTTTGGAATTTCGGGTTAGTGCACCCGAACTATGTCATTTTTCAAATGAGCTCTGATTTCGTATTTTCCTTCACCAATCTCTTCCAAAAATTATAAAACTTAATTCTAGAAGTTTTCATATTTTTTTGAGCTTATTTCCTATTTTTCCCGGAATTATCTTTTGAAATTTCGGGTTATTGCACCCGAATTTTGCCCTTTTTCAAATGGGCTCCGATTTCGAATTTTCTTATTCCAATATGTTCCAATAAATATAAAATTGAGATCTAGAAGTTTTAATAACTTTTCGAGTTCATTTGCTCTTTTTCCCGAAATTTTCTTTTAGGTTTCCTGAGATTGCCCTTCAACCTCCAAAACCTCGATTTTACTCGAAACGGGTCTGATTTCCTGATTTTCTTTTTCTACTTCCTTTTTCATATATGGAATTTGAGTTGGTCCAAAAACACCCAATTTTTATGATCAAATTCCCTTCCGATTTAGTTTTCCCATTTTCAAACTCAGGAATTTTCTCGTTTTTTTTTGTTTTTGCTCTAACCGGCTCTTCCTTGGGATCCACTTCAAACTGGGCCTTGGGAAATTTTTATTTATTCATCCTTTATCAACTACGGGCTTCAATTTCATCGAATTAGGCAATCTTTGCAGTTTTCCCAAATTTGCCGGATTAGGTCTTCCCTTACATTGAATTTCTGCAACCCATCTTTCGAACTCTATATATTTTGTTGTAGACCTCGGATTATCAAAATTCTTTCGCCATTGTTCAATTCAACTTCGAATTTTGATTTTGACTGGGAGTTGACTTTTACAGTGGTTGACTTTTTGGGGTTGACTTTTTTTGAGTTGACTTTCTGTGTTGACCTCCGAAATAAAGTCTGGGGGAACCATCTATGGAACGGTGGAAGTCTCTTTGCATTCCGGGAAGTAGAAAAGGAGAATCTACTCGATTTAAAGGGCCTGGACAAAATTTGGTGTCTACAAAGTGCATATACTGAGAGAGGCTGTTAACTGAATGTGCAATGTCAGGTCTTGTGATGGAGAGATACTGAAGAAAGCTGACTAGTTTCCTGTATGCAGAGGCATCAGCTGGACCTGAGCCATCTTTAAGTTGGAGCTTTGTGGTTGGAGCTAGTGGTGTTATTGTGGCTTTTGCATTGTCTATGTCAAACTTTTGAAGGAGGTCGCAGATGTATTTGTGTTAGGATAGGAATAGTCTAGTGGGAGTAGAGACCACTTCCACTCCAAGAAAATAGCTGAGTCTACCAAGGTCTTTGAGGGAAAATCTGTAAGCAAGTTGTTGCTGAAAATGTTGTAAGGCTACTTGATCATTGCCAATGAGCAACAGGTCATCAACATAGACTAGAAAATACAGTAGAGTCTTGTCCTTGGCATAGACAAAGAGGAAAGCATCAGAAACTGATATGCAAAAAGCATAGGAGAGTAAAAACTTACTTAGTTCCTGATACCAGACACGAGGGACCTATTTCAAGCCATAAATGGCTTTCTTCAGTTTGCAGGCATAGTTGGGCTTGTCAGGGTCAGTGTAGCCAATTGGTTGTGCTGTGAAAACTTCATCTGTTAAGGTGCCTTGAAGAAAGGCATTATTTACGTCCATTTGATGAACTGGCCAACTATTTACAGGAGCAATACATAGCTGTCGCAACCCAGATCTTGCGACCCGTTAAGCATGACATTGGGGGAAAGAGAGAAAAAGACGACTTAATTCATCTTAAATAAAAAATTAGGGTTTGAAAAAAATCCTCGAAAAAAGAAATGGAGTCGCCACCAATCTTTTTTTGGCTAGGTGTGATCGGCCACCTATTAAAACTGGTTTTTGTAAAACATTTTAAAATTAATTAAAACATTTTAAGAAAACCAATTTCAAAGTCTGCGCTTTGAACCAGAGAAAACAAGTGGAGGTTCAGGAGTCGATTACGTGTGGGGAAGGATTAGCACCCCCACAACGCCCGTACAAAACGGTACCTTATCAATCGTGTGTTATCTCGAGTCTTGGTGAAAGTCGGTTTTTATATTTGGTATTTAAAAATAATTTCCTTAAACACAAATATACTATTTGAGAATGATCTTGAATTTATTGACATAAAATTTTCCATATTTACCGACAAACTCGGCAAAACATGGAATTTTTTATTTATTTTGAAATTCTCGGAATCACCCTTGTTTTTTGAGAAAAAGGATATTCCTTTTTTAATTATAATTGATGATATTCTCTCCGACAAACCCAGCAGAAAACTCATAAATTATTTTAACTCGGGAATAACCTTGTTTGATTAAAAATCATTGTTATTTTTCATGCATTTTAAAAATCATAAAAAAAATGATCATGAATATGTAAATTATTACCAAGGCACAATATAAATTAAACAACATGTACAATTATCATGGCATTGCAAACATTTATTATGACATGGCAAAAGAATTAATGACATGGCATGCTTGACATGGCAAAATCTAAATGACCTGGCCAAAAAGAATTAATAACATGGCATGCTTGACATGGCAAAATCTAAATGATATGACAAAAGAATTAATGAGATGGCATGCTTGAAATGGCAAAATCTTAATGACATGGTAAAAGAATTAATGAAATGGCATATGAATTAATGACATGACAAATCCTATTATGACATGACAAAAGAATTAGTGACATGACATGCTTGACATGGCAAAATCTAAATGACATGGCCAAAAGAATTAATGACATGGCATATCAATTAAGCACTCAATCATAAAAATGACATCATCATAGAGTATTCACAATTATATCATGATTAAGATAGCAAAATAAATAACAAATCATAAAATGACATCATCATGGAATATTCATGGACATGGAATTTGCATGATTAAGATGGCAAATATAGATATCATGGAATATGCACACATCATTATTTTGAAATTCATTTTCATGGATTTTTCATGTGAGGAATCACATAAATGGCATATGTCGAAAAATATTATCGTACTCCCCGGCAAATCCGGTAAAGCTTGGAAAATAATTCTTTCATATGACATTTACATGATTCCGAGTAAAACGAAAACCATATCTTTCGATTCCATAAGCATGTGCGTTGAATAATTTCCTAACCTCCCCGGCAAACCCGGCAAAGATTAGGAACTAATTCTCACCAAATGTTTAGGAAATCGAAAATACATTTTATACCAAAAAAAATAAAACATTAAAAATATGCAATGCATGAAGATGTATTTCTCCCTTGAAGTAAGGACATCCGTACACCTAAAAAGGTATCCAATTCCCTTTGAAAGAAACTTAAATTGAAATTCTAAACCGAATGACTTTGGGCTTGGATTAAGATCAAAAGGAACCCCATGGCCGAATGGCCCCCTCAAAAAAACTCTAGTTTTCTATTTTTTTTTTTATAAAAAAAACCCGGGTTGACTTCCCATGACGCGATCTTTGTAAAACCAATTTTTATCCCTGAGATAACATAGAAAACAACCCAAAACAGTAGCTAATGACTCCATCAGCCCCTCTTTTTTTACAAATAAAAAAAATTGTTAGTTTTAAAAAGACTCATTTTGACTCCAAAAATCGGTTTTAAATAGCTTTTTTTCTTACCTTTATAAAAAAATCAAAAAAAAATCTAGAAAAATTAGTTTAGGCTCAAGAAATTATGAACTAAATGAGGTTAAATCAGTTTTTAATTCAAACTAAAAATGGCTAGGCCAAAGTTGCCTTAAAGACAGAACAATAAACTAAAATCTATTTTACCAAAAATTATTTTTCAACCCTTGATATAGAATTCTAAAAATCCTAGAAAAATACCAGAGACTCCACTAAGGGTCAACTAAATGAGGGTAAAAACTATTTTTATTCTGAAAAAAGATGCATGGTGAAAATATTGCCCAAAATCAGGATATCCAACTTAAAAACCATTATTTTTCCAACTAGTTTGCACAAGACACTTTAGCTATAGACCATTGATTGGTCTTAGCCAAAAATCAAGTTGAGAATGTTATGAATGCATGATTTTCCAGCAGGACAAACATATGAAAAAGATCAATCATGAGCTAAACAAATAAACAAGTAAAGAAAAATCAAGGTTGGCTCAATGGTTGGTTCTTTGGACATAGTTCTACTGTTGTCAGATTTCACTAAGCAAGTGCACGTATCGCAAACAAGTAATAAAGTGGAAGCAGAATGTTGTACCCACGAGGAATTCCTATTAAATTTGTTAAATACTAAAACTAAAACAACTTAATCTTATCCAAATAATTAATTGAAAATTTGTGAGTTAAAACTAAATTAAAGAAAAATAATAAAATAAAGAAAGCAAATAAAAATTGGATTTAAATCAATGGAGAAAAGTCTAGGATTACAACTTCCCTCAACACTTCGCTTGAATGTTTCCTACTGTCTTCACTTGATCAATGATCCTGAGTTGTTAACCTAGAGTTCTAATCTATTTATAAGCATCTGTCGATGGTTTTATAAAAATATCTTTCTTAATCAATTAACTATATGTCTATGATAATTGAATTAAAGAGAAACTCATTAAGCTTAGACTCTAACTTTGATTACACATGACACGTAAGTATATTTCTACCCTACATGCAAATCAATTCATCCTAAAAATGAATATGAAACATGTGTTATGCAATCCATGTCTAACACTAAACTCCCTATGTCTAGTTGTGTTTAGGTTAACAAATCAGTTTAATTGGTGATCAAGCAATTAAAAACATTAATTTAAAGAATGCATAAACAACTCAAATATCATTAAATCAAACTAGAGAGTAAATTAATCCAAACTATGTGTTGAGTTCCATTGCAATCCTAGAAAAGGAATTTAGTTCATGCTTGACATTGAAAACAACAACCAAAGAAGTTTCACCAACAGCAAATTACAAGAAAATAAGAGAAGATTAAGGAAAAAGAGAAAACTAAAGGTTGTCAGCTCTTCAATCTTCTAGTATCCAAAACTTCTTAGCTCCTTGCAAGAAGGTGGTGGCTGCTCCTCTTTAGAAAATAAAAGCAAATAATAACTAGGTCTTGAAAAATAAAGCCTAAGGGTTCCTATTTATAGAGCCTTAAAAGCTTGAAGAAGGGAAACTTTGTGGCCAAGTAACTGCCTCCAGCTTAGACTTTTCATATATGAGTTGAGTTCTTCCTTCTAGCTTTAGGACTCTACAAAACTACAAAAGACATTAATTAATAACTAAAATAAAACATAAAATAGATAAATTAAACTAAATTAAAAATAACTAAAAATAATTAATTAATAATTTAAACTACAAAGACTTAGCTATTTTAAAAGCACAAAATATGATAAAATAACTCTATTTTATATAGTTATCACACCCCCAAACTTAAAATTTTGCTAGTCCTCAAGCAAAACTAAACTAAACGAAAACAAAATAAATAAAACAAAACGAAATAAAGCAAAGCTAAATATGAATGCACTTAACCAATGATTTCCTTAATTTTCCTCAAAAGCTATCTCAAAATCTCAATTTAAAGTAAAACACAATCATAATTCAACTTTATGATTCAATTCAATCGTATGTCTCATGCTTGAATGGATTTTCAATGTGTGCGTGTAAAATCTCTTCGCAAATCATTGCATGCAATCCGAATAAGTTTATGTCAATGCAAAATATGAATTATAGTACTAGATTCTCATATGTTTGCTTTTCATCTCCCTCTCCACTAATGTAGACTAACACTTCGTCAAGGATCAAGTAGGTCTTTATTAAGCTTGTAATGTAAGGCTAGGGTCAAGGTAGGATAAAGATATATTTCGGTTTAAGTCACCCATAGACAGTTTACATTTTTTTTTCATGATTTTTGAGAGCCATAGTCTTTTCCTTAGATTACATATTCCATTCTTTGAATACACTTCCTTTTTTGCTTCACAAATTTATTCTTTTTTTTCTATTCTGTTCTTCGTTTTCGAAGAAACGTAACCCTTTTTTTTATTCACAACACCATTTCACCCAAAGTTGACATGGCTCATATTTTTTTTCCTGTAATATCATCACATGCCTATGTAGTAAGGGTTAATCATGGTTTTTCTTATTAGGCTAGGCTAAAAGATGTGGCAATCAAAGAAAAGAGATATATCAATTAGGCTCAAAGAGGTAGACTAAGGATATTAATATATAAAGGTAGGTTTGAAAGGCTCAAACAACCCAAAGATGGCCTAAATCACTTCCTTAACTTAGTGTTGTCTAGGATTTCGCCTCGAGAGAGAATCAAACAAATTCTAGGTTCTAGACATAATCGCAATTCACATCAACATAATCAGTCTTTAAATAAGCAATGCAAATCTAAGCAAGAGATAATGTGCTCAAATTGTTGAAAATCACATCCTAACAATGAGACTAACAAAAGAATTTAACATAAAAACAAATCATGCTTATGTTGTTCCCAAGAATCAAGATAAATCAATAACTAAAATTTCATCTTTGGATAAGGATTTCATCATCTCAAAGTGCATCATATCTCAATTTTTTTTTATAACTCCTAAACATAAACATAGATAATAAACTAAAAAGACACATAAAACTATAAAAAAAAGAAAACAGATAAACCCCCCCAACCTTAATTTAAACATTGTTCCCAATGTAATAAAAAGAAAAGAGCTAGAATAAGAAAACTCCCCTTTCAATGAAGACAACCGCAAGAAAGCTCTTAGTCAGCCTCTTCCTCGTCCTCTTCATCTGTCTCATCATCAAAAGGTGGTGGTGGTGGCATAGCGGGGAACTGGGTCATGTTGGCACCCATATAATGACCAAGGAAATGTAACATTTGATCAACGGCTTGGAAACAGTCATTGTGGTAGGCACTGCGAGCTTCCAATTGGGCCATGCGTTCTGTCATGGTCAATTGTCGAGGTTGAAGAGGCCTGGGTGGAGAAGGGGCTTGTGATGAACTAGCATCGGGTCTTGAGGGTGCACCCTCCATGTCTCGGGTCAAGCGATAAATAATGGTGCCATCAATGGGACCTTTCGGATGTAACAATTCTTCACTATCGCCCTATCGGACCCCTGCCTGGTCACACAATCGAGTGATTAAAGAAGGAAACCAAAGGTCTTCTCTTGGAGATCGAACACTAGCTGGCCAATGTCAATCGTCTAGCCTGTGGTGAAAACATTGAGCAAGATGGCTCGATCTTTGGTGACATCACTAACATGCTTACAAGAAAGCATATTGGCCGCTAAAAAATGCAACCAAACCCGAATCTCTCAATTTAAAGTGTTGGCCTTGAATGAAGCAAGTTCCTCCTCCTTCAAAGTCTTCCAAGTCGTCCCATTGGGGCACAAATATGTTGTGACAGTATCCATGTCAATTGGGCCATTCAAATACTGAGTATATTCATCAGTCTCAATATCCGATGTTTGGTAATACTGATTAATTGTCTGAGGATCAAATGGAACGTGGCATCCAAAGACAAAAATCGTATTACCGCTAAGTTCAAAGGCATTGGCATAAAACTCTCTAACGATCGAGAGCATAGAAGATGGCGGTGGAGCACAGAATTTTTGCCAAGGTCGTGAATTAATGACTTGTTGAAACTCAAAATGATGATGCGAATCAATATGAAACCCCCTCTCTAGAATAGGGCTTTTATGTAGGAGAGACTGGTTATGCCGTTGAACTGCTGCATCAGATACGAACTTGCTTCTATCAAAAGTGGAGGCACTAGTGCTAGTTTGGGTTTTCTTCCTTGGTCCCATGTTCTAGTTCTAGGTTCAACAATTAACCAACAATACCAAATAACAATTGTCTCCACCCAATTAATCAATGACAATGCCCAATGTAGACCCAACAAATATCTTTAACAAACACTATCATCAATATTCAATAATAACCACAATCGACCACAATTGTATTCAAGCACTATCAATTGAAACAAATTTCCTATACTCCAAGTATAATCCATTCAATCAACAATCAATCCAATACACCGCAATCAACAATTCAATACGATTTGATGCATGAACAAACTCCAACACCCAATTGTTTCACAATCAACCAAAAAAATCCAAACACCATATATAATCTTCAAGAAAAATGAGAAACTTACTTGAAGAACTTGAAGATTGTGGGAGAATCCTTGCTTGAGTATGAAATTTGTGGTTGACTAGTGTAGTGGGTTTGTGAAAAAATTTGAGAGGGAGGTGGGTAGGGGGTTTTTATGGAGATAGGTAATGGGGAAAGATGAGATTTTGTATAAGAAAAGAGATGAGAGAGATGAGAGATGTGGAGAAGAAGACAGAGTTGATAGTTGAAAGAAAGAAGAGAGGGTTTGGAAGAGAGGAGAGTGAAGGTGGTTGCCAAAAAAAAAATTGAAAGGGGTTATGGGGTTAGGGTTTTAAAAACCCTTAAAAAACAAAAAAAATATTCACGATCTGGCACCGCGACGCCACCAATTCTGTTCGAATGTCTTAGAAAATTTACGAGGTCGGGCGCTACGACGCCAGGGTTCAGCGTCGCGGCTCTGACCTCTCTGACTTCATCAAAAAAATTCACTTTTTGGTGCCGCGACGCCACCAATTCTGACTTATCATTGGTTAAAAAAATATAAGGTATGGCGCTGCTGCGGCGACCTCTCTTCCTTTTTTTTTTAAGAGAAACCTGCAAAATAAAAAAATAAAAATTATTAGATAAAATAGAAAAATTCAAATCAAATCAAATATAAAATAAAATAAAATAAAAACAAACAATAAAGAGTAAAGAGCTTGGGTTGCCTCCCAAGAAGCGCTTGATTTATAGTCGTTGGCTTGACTATCTTGAGGTCATTCTGGATCAGCTAAGGTGATGAAGGACTTTTGGCAATCAATATCGCCTCCGCAGTAATGCTTGTGTCGTTGTCCATTCACTTTCAAGTTAAGATTGGCCTTTTCATCGACCAACTCGACTGCTCCATGAGGGAATACTTTTGTGATTTTGAAAGGGCCAGAAAATCGAGATTTTAGTTTTCCTGGGAATAGTTTAAGTCGAGAGTTGTGGCCTGGTTCAAAGTGTCGCTCAATGATCTTCTTGTCATGCCATCTCTTGGTATTTTCCTTGTAAAGCTTGGCATTTTCATAGGCTTGAAGACGGAATTCATCCATCTCATTGAGTTGCAATAGACACCTCTCTCCTGCTACTTGAAGATCAAAATTCAACTTCTTGATGGCCCAATATGCATTGTGTTCTAACTCTACTCGTAGATGGCATGCTTTCCCAAAAATCAATTTGTAAGGAAGCATCCCAATCGGAGTTTTATAAGCCGTCCAATATGCCCACAATGCATCATCCAATCTTTTGGACCAATCTTTTCTAGTTGGGCTGACGGTCTTTTCCAAAATCCTCTTGATTTCTCTATTAGAGACCTCGGCTTGACCACTTGTTTGTGGATGGTAAGCGGTGGCAATCTTGTGCTTGACCTCGTATTTAGAAATGAGGGTTTCAAAATATGTATTGCAAAAGTGAGACCCCTCATCACTAATAATTGCTCATGGAGTGCCAAAGCGGGTGAAGATATTCTTTTTCAAGAAGTTTAGTACCACCTTGGAATCATTGGTTGGCAAGGCTGTTGCTTCCACCCATTTAGATACATAATCAACCACAACATGAATGTAAAGGTTGTTGTAGGAGGAAATAAATGGACCCATGAAATCAATTCCCCATACATCAAAAATCTCTACCTCTAGAATGTTGTTTAGAGGCATCTCATTTCTCCTTGAGATGTTGCCCACTCTTTGACATCTATCATATCTGGCAACAAACTGATGAGCATCTTTAAAGAGAGTGGGCCAATAAGAACCGGATTGTAGCACTTTTGCCGCAGTCCTTTCTCCTCTAAAATGCCCTCTATAGTCCGAAGAGTGACAATGCTGCAAAATATCTTCAATTTCTTCCTTGGGTACACACTTTCTAATAATCTGATCCATGCATTGCTTAAACAAGAAAGGTTCATCCCAGTAATAATGCTTGACATCATGCAAGAACTTCTTCTTGTGTTGAGAATTTAAATCAGGTGGAAAGATTCTACTCACGATATAGTTCACATAGTTGGCATACCATGGTGATTCCTGTTTATGAACTTGAAAGAGTTGCTTATCAGGAAAAAGTCTCATTTATTTGGATTGCATCTTCAACTTGTGCCCCATTATCCAATCTTGATAGATGATCTGCCACTTGATTTTTTGTTCTTTTTCTATCTCGGATCTCTAAATCAAATTCTTGAAAAAGAAGTATCCAACGGATCAAGCAAGGTTTTGCATCCTTCTTTTCTATCAAGTACTTGATAGCTGAATGATCGGTGTAGACAATGACTTTGGTGCCCACAAGATAAAATCGAAATTTATCAAAAGCAAATACCATTGTAAGCAACTCTTTTTTGGTGGTGATGTAATTCAACTGAGCAACGGTCAAAGTCTTGCTTGCATAGTAGATGCGATGAAATTCCTTCTCTTTTTGTTGGCCTAAAACTGCACCAACTGCAAAGTCACTAGCATCGCACATGAGCTCGAATGGCAAGTTCCAATCTGGAACAATAATGATAGGTGCGAAAACCAGATTCTCTTTCAATGTCTTAAAAGCTGTTAGACATGCATCATCAAACTTGAAAGGGACATCTTTCTCAAGGAGATTGCAAAGTGGCTTTGAGATCTTGAAAAAATCTTTAATGAACCTCCTATAGAACCCTGCATGACCAAGAAAACTTTGAATTCCCTTGATGGAGATTGGAGGTGGGAGATTCTCAATAGTTTCAATCTTTGCTTTATCTACTTCTATCCCCTACAAGAAACTTGATGTCCTAAAACAATGCCTTCTTAAACCATGAAGTGGCATTTTTCCCAGTTTAACACCAAGTTTGTTTCTTCACATCTTTTAAGCACTCTAGCTAGGTGATGTTGACAATCATCAAAATAATCTCCAAAAACTGAAAAGTCATCCATAAATACCTCTAAACATTGCTCCACCATGTCGGAGAATATGGCCATCATGCATCTCTAAAAGGTAGCAGGAGCGTTGCAAAGTCCGAATGGCATTCTCCGAAAAGCAAAAGTTCCATAAGGGCATGTGAAGGTAGTATTTTCTTGATCTTCAGGAGCTATAGCTATTAGATTGTATCCCGAATATCCATCCAAGAAACAATAAAACTCCTTACCAGCCAATCTGTCTAGCATCTGATCAATGAATGGCAAAGGAAAGTGGTCTTTCCAAGTAGCTTTGTTAAGCTTTCGATAGTCCATGCAAATCCGCCAACCAATCACCGTTCTAGTTGGAATGAGCTCATTATTAGAGTTCGCAACTACCGTCATTCCTCTTTTCTTGGGCACACATTGAACTAGACATACCCATGAACTGTCGGAGATAGGATATATGATGCCTGTCGAAACGTGATCCTGTTGTAGGGACCCGTTCGAGTGAAGGGGAAACAGAAGCAGAGGAAAAGATGACTTAATTCCTCTGGATTGAAATAACAGGTCGAGGGAATGAAAACGGCCTCGTAAAAAGACATGGAGTCGCCACCAATCTTTTTTAGCTAGGTATGGTCGGCCACCTATTAAAACCGGTTTTATAAAACATTTTAAAATTAATTAAAACATTTTTAAAACCAATTTCAAGTCTGCATTATAAACCAGAGATAATCGAAGAATCGGGTTCGAGACTCGGTTACATGCGGGGAAGGATTAGCACCCCCACAACGCTCGTATAAAACGGTACCTTATTAATCATGTGTTATATCGGTAAAAAGTTGGTTTTTAATTTAGTATTTCAAGTTAATTCCCAATTTTAAGAAGAATAATTCCATTTTTAATTGAAAATGATCCGAAATTTATTAATTCAAAATTTTTCTATATTCCCCGACAAAATCGGCAAAATATAGAATTTTTATTTATTTGAAAAACTTTCTAAATCATTCTCGTTTTTTGAAAGAAAGATATTCCTTTATTAATGATAATTGATGATATTCCCTCCATCAAACCCGGTAGAGAACTCATGAATTATTTTAACTCGAAAATATCTTTATTTTTTATTAAAAATCATTATCTTTTTTTTATAAAAAAAAAAAAAAATTAAAAAATGAATATGAACATGTATGACGTAAATAAAATGACATGGCAAAGTCTAGATAATATAATGCAATCTAAATGACGTGACATAATTTCAATGGCATAGTATATTCTAGATGAAATAAAAAATCCCAAGTATCATGGTATATTCTAAATGAAATAAAATGATTTAAATGACATGGCAATTTTAAATGATATGGCATATTTTAAATGACATGGCATATTATAAATAATATAACCTAAATGACATGGAATATGATATAAGTGACAAGAAATGACATGAAACATAAAATAATGCTATCATAAAAATGCATGAAAATAAAATAAAAATGCATGAACATAGTATATGCTAAATAATGTGACAAATATAAATGACTAAATAAAAAATATAGGATAGCATGAAATATTCAAAATCATATGGCAAACAATATAACATCATAAAATGTAAATCAAAGTAATAATAATACCATGGAAAATATCATAGCAAAAATCACATATTAAATAAAATGCATGAACATGGAAAATGCAATGCATGAAAATGTATTTTTTTCTTCTAAATAAACAAATTCGTATATCTAAAAAGATATCCAGCTAACTTAGGAAAATATGTAAAATTAGATTTTCTAAAATAACAAAACTTTGTGATTGTTTGAAAATAATTTTGAATAAAAACTTGAATGAAGATTAAAACCTCTACCAAACCCTTTTAAAATGGCTTTAATTTCCTAAGTTTAAAATCCCGGACTTGACCACTCTTAACCCGAGATTTATAAAATCATTTTTAAAGTTTAAAAAGGCTTAGAAACTACCCTAAGACAGTAGCTAAAGCTTCTAACCAACCCCCTCTAAATGCCTTGGCCAAATTCAAACATTATTTCTCTTTTGATTTCAAATCTGCCTCTACTGTCCGGTTTTGACACACGATTTTTTAGCCTATTTTTAAAAATTCAAAAAAATCTAAAAAAAAATATTGGAGACTCAGAACATGTAAAACTACATGGGAAACAATTGGCTTAATTTTCTGATTAAAGATGACTGCCCAGACAAATTGGAGAAGTTCGAGTACTAGGTGAAAAAAACTGTTTTGTCAAAACACATTTTTTGCCGTTGATAAGGTCATTTAAAAATCAAAGTAAAAATGTTGGAGACTCTCCTAAAGACCTACAAACAGTAGCTAAAACATTTAAAAACCTTGGACAAGAATAGGCTAAGTAAAAAAATCACAAAGGTAGAATAATCAATTTGACAAATCTTTAATTTTCCACAAGTATGCTCAAGAGAGCAAGACTTTGAGCCATTGGTTGGCCTAAGTCATAAATCATGTGGCAATGACATGGAATGCATGAGCATACAGCAAATGAAATGTATGAAATGCATGGTCTAAAGCATAAATGGTAAAGGAAATGCATGACAATTCAAAATAACCTAAATGCCTAGCATGAGTTTGCATGGCAATAAATGCTATCCTAACTTAATATGCATGCAATGCTTGATAATGCAAATATGACTTGGACCTAATATGTTATGAATATGCATGAAAATGCTAATGTAACCTAAGACCTAAGTAGCATAGCAATGCATGGCAATACCAATATGATTTAAGACCCAATATGCATGGCAATACCAATATGGCCTAGACCTAAAATGTAATGAAAATGCATAGCAATACTATGAACATACATGACCAATGAACCTAATGCTAATGCTAATGCTGGAACAAACAGCAACTAATACACAATTTCAAGATATGATAATGCAAAGCATGTTACCTAAACAAAATGCAAATGCATGACAAGGCAAGGAAATGCATGAAGAGACCGAATGGTCACATGGTACTCTAGTGCAATCCTATCTAGTAAATGACACAAGTACATGACAAATCATATCAAGATACATAATGTCATGAAATTTTCACAAGCATATGACATACTACAATCAAAATACACAAGCTCATGGCATGGAGATGCAAACAAGTCAAGAAGCAAGATGAAAATGCACATGCAAGGCATACTAAATATCAAGATATGCTAACTCATGGCATGGAGATGCAAACAAGTCAAGAAGCAAGATGAAAATGCACATGTAAGGCATAACAAAATGAAATAGCTGAATGGTCATATGACCAAATATCAAACATGTTTATAATATAAGACATGATATATGAAAAAAAATGCACAACATGATTCCAATGAACACAATGGCCGAATCTACAAAGAAAAATTATTAAGCATGGAAAGAAATATATAAGCAAACATAGCATAGAAAATAATGTAAAGAACATATAAAAAAAAAATTAAGCATAGACATGCAAAGCAAAATACAAGCACAACTAGTAAATAAAACAAGGAAAGTTAAGCTCCATGGTTGGTATAAAATGGGCTTAGCCTCTCACCTAATCATAATAACTTGGTCTTGCCAAGATCATGAAGCCTTTCCATTTCAAAAATCAGAAAATAAACCATGCTAAACAACAAAATTAAGGTGAGCTTCATGGTAGATAAAAATGGGCATAGTCTCTCCCCTAACCATGTTCACTTGGTCTTGCCAAGATCATGTAGCCATTTCAACCTTTTTTGCTTCATCTTTTTGTAAAAAATAAGAATAAAAATACTTAAACAAACCTTCTAAAAATCATTTTTCCACAACAACATGCGAAGAAGAAAAAAAAAGAAAAGACCAAGGCAAACAAACAACCACATTATGCCAAAGCAAGAACTATGTAAAAAAATTATTTTCAACCATTTTGATGAAGAAGAAGAGATGAAAACTTAAGTAAACATTTAAAAAACTTTATTTCTATGAGAAATGTAGTAGGAAAACAAAGTGGAAAATCAAGAAATCAACATAGAAAACAAGAAGAAAACCATGCTAGAGCTAGGTAGAAATGACTACCTTCAAGCTCTCTTATTGAAAACCTTTCTTTTTTTCTCTCAAAACCTTTTTTTTCTTCTTTAGCTACTGTTTCCAGCCTCCAAACTTCTGAAAAAAATGCTCAGCCCCCCTCCCTTAGCCTTGGCCGAACGGTCTCGCCACCATAGGATCAAATGTGCACTTTTTTCAACCCCAATTTTGGCTTTTAGATTAAGATTTTTTCATGACAACATAAAAATGTCATCCTGCCAATTGATAGAAGCCCTTAAGATGTATACTCAGCCCTTGTAATAACCTCAACCCTTAGATGAAAAAGAAGACCAATCCCATGCACTCCCTTGCTTGCCCTTTTGAGTGCCTACCCTTGGATGAGTTGTGCTCTTCCATTCTTGGTCATTGGATGAGGACAACATAAAAATGAAATCTTGTAGATTAAATCCATCCCTTAATATGTGTACTCAGCCCTTGTACATGGCCTAAGCCATTAGATGAAAAAGAACAATCCCATGCACTTTCTTGCTTGGCCAAATGGATGTCCACCTTTGGATGAGTTGTGTTCTTCCATTCTTGGCCATTTGACGAGGGTTCTTTCATGACAAATAAAAATTTCATCTTGGCATTTAAATTTGTCCATTGTACGGTGCATTCAACTTTCCTACAAGGCACCTAAGCCATTGGATGAAGGGAGGACCATTTGCAAAGTGTTAGTGGTAGCATGTGAGCTTGATAGTGACTAAGGAATTAAATATATCAAGCTTCCTTATTCTCCTCTATACTGGCTGACCAAGGGAAGAAAAATCCCAGCAATTTCTTCTTCTTTCATATTTTTCTTAATTACAAATTTGTCCCTTTTCGGTTTCTTCAATAAAATGACCTTTTTGACCCCCAAACCTAAATAAATAGCAAACGGACTCCAAATTCAAATTTTATTTTTTCAATACTTCCGAAATAATAAAAAATTGAATTCTAGAAGTTTTCAAAATTTTCTGAGTCTATTTGCTATTTATTTTGGATTTATTTCCAAAATTGCCCTTTTTATGCACCCGAACTTTAGCATTTTTTAAACGAGCTCCGAATCCAGATTTTTCTTCATCAATATCTTACAAATAATTTTAAAATGTGATCTGAAAGTTTTCATAATTTTTGGAGCTCATTTGCTATTTTTTCGGGATTTATCTACTTGAATTACTGCATAGGGAACCCGAAATTTGGCCATTTTGCAAACGAACTCCGAATCAAGATTTTGTTGCCAATATCTTCCAAATAATTTAAAAATGAGATTTGCAAATTTTCAGAATTTTTGGAACTCGTTTGCCATTTTTCTGGGATTTATCGTGTTGAATTTCTACATAGGGGACCCGAGATTTGGCCATTTCACAAACGAAATCCGAATCAAGATTTTCTTTTGCCAATCCTTAGAAATGATTTAAGAATAAGATTTGAAAATTTTCAGAATTTTTGGAGTTCATTTGCTATTTTTCCCATATTTCCCAATTTTGCCTTTTTACCTTTGAAACCCGATTTTGCTCAAAACAAGTCCGCTTTTCAGATTTTCTTCAAACTGAGCCTTGAGCTATCCTTGTTTAATGACTCCCCATCATTTAGGGGCTTTAGTCCTATCGAATCGGGCCATTTTTGTAATTCTTCCAAATTTCACCAAAATCCACCAAAAACCCTAATTCTCGGTTTTCTTCCGAATTGACTTTTCTATCAGTTTTTCTTCCAAGTGGCTTCTCCATTACCCGTATTCAGTACTTATCTTTCATTCGGAACCTTCAATTCTGACCAATTTGATCGTTTAAGAAATTTTCCCCAAATTTCCCGAACTAGGATTTTCTTTCTACTGAATCTCCGTAACTCAACTTCCGAACTCTATATCTTTCAATGTAGACCTCGGATTATCAAAATTCTTTCACCATTTTTCAATTGAACCTCAAATCTTGATTTTGAAAGTGGGTTGACTTTTTAGTAATTGACGTTTTTAAGGTTGACTTTTTTGGGGTTGACTTTTTTAAGTTTGACTTTTTCTGTATGCTTTCTTAGATTAAGTCTCGGAGTACCACCTGCAGGATGAGAAAAGCCTTTTAGCATCTTGAAACATCAATTTAGGAAGAAAACATACCTGTTTTAGTGGTCCGGACAAAATTAGGTGTCTACAGCTGCCCCTCTTTGGCTATTGCTGAGAATCAGGAATCAAGCAAAGATAAACAAACACTAATTTTGTCCGGTTAGTGAAATCACATATGAAGATAAGGGAAAGGGAGTTTTCTTTTTTCCATTTTTCAATTTTTTCATTTTTTCATCATTTTTTCTTTCTTTTTTTTTTAAAAAAAAAAAAAACTTGTAAATAGAAGATTTTGTCCTTAAATGGAGTTCCCTGACTAATCAAGGCTCGACCCATCTTAAGGAAACGGGTTCGATTTTCAAAGTGAAAATTATGCTCGAAGGTCTTAAAAATAGTGCCCGAAAGTCTTAAAAATAGTGCCCGAAGGCCTTATCCGTGATTTGGAAAAATACGTTGTATGCGGCTTTAAAAATGATGCCTGAAGGTCTTAAGAATGGTACCCGAAGGCCTTACCCATAATTTGGAAAAACTATGCCCGGGGGCCTTAAGAATGGTGCCCAGAGGCCTTACCCGTAATTTGGAAAAACTATGCCCGGGGGTCTTAAAAATGGTGTCCGGAGGCCTTACCCGTGATTTGAAAAAATTCACTGTATGCAACTTCAAAAATGATGCCCGAGGGTCTTAAAAATGGTGTCGGGAGGCCTTATTCGTGATTTGGAAAAATGCGTTGTATGGGACTTTAAAAATGATGCCCGAAGGTCTTAAGAATGGTGCCCAGAGGCCTTACCCGTGATTTGGAAAAACTATGCTCGGGGGTCTTAAAAATGGTGCCCGGAGGCCTTACCCGTGATTTGGAAAAATCCGCTGTATGCGACTTTAAAAATGATGCCTGAAGGTCTTAAGAATGGTGCTCGGAGCCCTTACCCGTAATTTGGAAAAATGCGTTGTATGCGTCTTTAAAAATGATGCCCGAAGGTCTTAAGAATGGTGCCCGGAGGCCTTACCCGTGATTTGAAAAAACTATGCTCGAGGGTCTTAAAAATGGTGCCCGGAGGCCTTATCCGTGATTTGGAAAAATGGGCTATATGCGACTTTAAAAATGATGCCCGAGGGTCTTAAGAATGGTGCCCGGAGGCCTTACCCATGATTTGGAAAAACTATACCTGGGGGTCTTAAAAATAATCTTTGAAGAATTGTTGAAAAATTAACCTGAAAATTTTGAGAAGATGCAAATGCTTTTTGATGCTGGTGCAAATGATGCACATACCTCATATTGCAAATGTGAATGTTTTGAATTGATGCAAATGTTTCTTGATGCTGATGCAGATGTTGGATAAGATGCAAATGCTTCATAGTGTACGTGCAAATGATCCTTAAATAACGCAATTACTTCACAGAAGGATGCAAATGCCAAGGTCAACATTGTGCAAATGCTTCTAAATGATGCAAATACGAAAATTGGCGTTAACTCAACTACTTCATGGAATGATGCAGATGCAAATATTGACATTATGCAAATGCTTCTAAATGATGCAAATGCAAGGATTGACAATGTGCAGAATGATTCTACATGTGCAAATGTAAAGATCGATAATGATGCAAATGCTTTATGAAAAGATGCAAATGCAAAGATTGACATTATGCAAATGTTTCTAAATGATGCAAATGCACCTGATCATTTTTCTAGACTTTGGCTTAGCCTTTCCAATTCATTTCTCCTCTTCAAATCAGAGTATAACTTCAATTATTTTTTTCAATCTTTGGCTATTTCCTTTGCCCCAAAAGTTTTCAAACTCTTATTGACAGAAATCTGCTTGTCGGGTTCTATTTCTTCTTCTCATATTTGCAAATCAAGATTAACCCTAGTAGTTCCACACCTTTGGGTTAGAAAAACCTTTATCTCATGTCAACATCAAAAATGGGTATTTCAAAAAATATCTTTATTTGTTTTCTCATTTTGAAAACTTTTGAACAAAAATATTAACCCCATAGTGTGTGATGTACAAATTTTTTGAAGACTGATGATCATTGTTAAAAATTTCTCTAAGTGTTAATCTGGGTTTTTTCAACTGGGATTGGCAAGGCTTGGTATAACAAGATTTTGGTTGATCAAAGAAAATTTCATAACAAAATGTATGTCCCTTCTAGGCTCACGAATGGAACAGGTTTTATAAATCATGAATTCATTGAGAATCAAACAAATTCAACATTCTTTTAGTTTTCATATCAAGGCATTTTGACAAGCGTCAAGATTAGTTGGGATGTTTAAACTGGAAAGTTTAATTTTGAAGGGAAAAAGAAGATCTCGGCTTTTGAAATTAATCCTCCAAATAAGGGCTAACAATTTGGGAGGTTCAGAAATTCCTAGATGTTCCTCAATGACCACTTTTCCAAGATAACCTTCTCTTTTGTGGTATCGGTACTAACATAAATGGCATCAGAAATTCCATCTTACTCTAGACCGCCCATTTTTGCATTTTCACCCTAGAGTCCTATTCTTTCCATTTTTTCTTCTCTTTTTTTTATTGTTTTACCATGCACTTGAAAATTCTAAATTCTTCTATAGTGAAATGATAATTCGATGAGATGGGATAAAATCTGAGGAAAGACCCTCAAGTTAAATATTCATGCTTAATCAAAATGGACTTTTAAAGCATGTAATATAGGCCATGGTTCGGGGTTCCGAAAGAAAGGATAAATAGGCCCAAAATATGTGTTTAATGGTAATCATATCAAGGATCATTTCTTGAGGAGGATTTTCTTTGAAGCATTTGTCCCTTTTGGACTTTTCATTCCTTTTGACTTTGCTCTTTTTCTTGTTTGCTTTTGGCTTTCATTTGCCATACTTTTTCACACTTTTTTATTTTTCTCTTTCATTTTTATTTTGACAGAGTGGACCCATATTTATTCGAGGCTCAATTTGCTTTGTATCTGCCTTTGAGTTAGGACTCATTTCTCGGTGATCCTTTCTCGCATTTGCCCCCCAGTGTAGAGGGTGATCCTTGATCAGGGTTCAAAGAAGAAAGAATTCTTTTGGCCCAAAAAGGGTGACTATGGATAATTTTCTCTTTGTGAGAGGGATATGAAAGATGGCCATTTATCATATCAAGCACGAATATTCTCATTGAAAAGCGATCCCCATGGGGATTAAATAATCAAAATTTCATTTTGCACCTTGGAATCATTCGAATTCTAATATGCATGATATCACAATTTTTCTTTTTTTTTCTCTTTTTTTGTCACATGCCCCACTGATTCATGCGTTAGTCCCATCCTTTTTCACCATATATCCATCATTTCCACATATGATGCCCCAATTTGATTAACCATGAGAATTTGTATCAACGAGGAACATAGCAAGTCTAGGTCTATTTTGAAAAGGTTGAGTTTCAATTCTGAGTTCTTTGAAGAGACAAGGAAATTAGGGCCCAAAAACAGGTTTTCTCTGGGACATGGGATAATCTAGTTTAATCATTGTGCCCCAGGGTGTCAATAATGAAGTGATGTTTGGGCAATTAGTGTTTTGTGGTTGTTGAAAATGTCATGAATGGTTTTGGCACAACCTTGACACACACCAAATTACCATGATCTAAATTCTTGAAAGAATGTCTCATTTGTTTGAATTTCAAGGAGTTCGAATTTTTTTTTTTAAAAAGTTCGTTCCTTTGTCCATAGCCTAGACTAGGATCTACATCTTTGCTTATTCTATGATGTCAATGGTTTTATGAAGTTCAATCATTCATATTCCTTGAAGCATTAGGTTTTCCAAGTGGTCTTGGTTCAAGGGATTTAGGCCTAGGAAAGCCTAAAAAGGGGAGAGGGTATTGGGTCATTTGTAACAATGATCATCAATATTCTCGAGATTATCCATTATTAAAACTTCCTTAATGCTTGTTTTTGCAAGTTCAAATTATTGTTAAAACACAACAAACACAAAGCATTTAAAATTCAAAATTCATTTAATTCATATGAATGTCGACATGAGACAAGTGTTTTCATCCTAAGGTCTGAAACTACATGCATCCAAATGCTCCTATTGACATCCTTCAAAGGTAGTAATTCTCCTCCTAAAACCTTGAAAGAAACTGATTTACGGCAAAGCAGCCTTCCACTGATTGATAAGCTCCGGTGTCAAAATACCATTGCGGATAAGACTTTCAATCCTTTCCCTCAATTGTCTGCATTTTTCAGTTGAATGCCCAATTACCCCCAGGTGATAATCACACTTGCTGTCAGGGTCATAACTCCTTGCTGATGGATTCGGAGCTATTTTTAAAGGTACCGGGGTAAGGTACTGATTCTTTATTAGTAATGGCAATAAGTGAGGGATTGGGATTGGAATTCTTTCTTGGTTATCCCGCGGTCGTTTTCTGGAAGTAGGCCTTGTTGCAAGAACTGGTATAGGATTAGGTGCTTGGGTTGGTGTGTAAGAATAAAGGCTTGGAGATACCTCAGTAGGATAACATGATTGGTATGAGGGAAATTGGGAATATGGGACGAAATCTCCCATAGCTTGGACATCTTCCTCTTTCTTTCTAAGTACCCTATTTCTCTCGGCATTGGATGTTCCTTCTCCTTCAAATTTCCCATTCTTGATAGCATTCTCAATCATCTCCCTGAGATTACCATATCCGCAAAATTCTTCGAGGCATTGCCGACGAGTCTATCATGTTACAGGGCCCGTAGTGTACTCACAAAAAGGACGGTGATTTCTTTTTGTGTCAAAGGTGGTTGTACTTGGGTAGACATGTTCCTCCACCTCTGAGCATACTCTTTGAAGCTCTCTGATGTGAATCTTAAGGGTTAAACCCTTTGAACCCACTAACAAATTGAAATACCTAACCCAAAAAAGCCAAGATTCAGGCAAAGAAAACTTAAACCCTTAAAAGCCTGTTTCAAAGAACCTAGATTAAGCATGTAAGTTAGACCCTAAGAACTCTCGTTTCAATAACCTAAGTTTGATAGGTTGAATGCCACAAAGAAAGAATTCTTTGATAAGTTCCTAAGTTCTTTGAAGGACTAAAAAAGAAAACTCTCACTGAAGAAAATCAGACTTAATTGATTAAAAGATAATTGAAGTAGGCGGCTAAGACATATATTTATAGCCTCCCTACAATAACCCTAACCTACTAATTAATAATATGTAAAACATGGGATGAACATGCTCAAGCCCAAACCTAAATAATTAAAAGGATGTCCAACAAGTTAATGAAGATAGACCCCACAAGCCTAATGGACATAATACATAAAGCAGGCCCAAAAGCCTAAGTAATTAAAAGACCCAACTAAAGCTTCTAATTTAGGCGCCACAACATTAATGAATTGGTCCCCACTTCATATTAGATAATGAACTAAAAACAGGCCCACTAATTCATTAAGATTGTCGCCCCCTTGAATTCCTCTATGGCCCATCATGTGAAGCTTGGATCACATGGACCAATTCTTGGTCTTCCTCATTCAAGCAGCCCAACTTGAATGGATTGACATTGCTTAAAAGACTTGTAGATTCTTCCCAAGTCCTTTTTACCAATCCTTGCATAGCTTCCTTGAGCTTCTTGGATCTTGACCTTGTAATAGGCCCAATAGGAACATGCAATGGATCTTGAAGTCCAATACCAGCTTGGTTCTCATCATTCCCCCTTTCCTCAAAAGGATTCGACCTCGAATCATCACCTACATCATAAAGGGAAAGATCAGAAATGTTAAATGAAGCAGAAACGTTATACTCACCTGGTAAGTCTACTTTGTAAGCATTGTCATTAATTTTCTCAAGGATTTGGAAAGGCCCATCTCCTCGAGGATGCAACTTGGTTCTCCTATGGGCTGGAAATCTTTCCTTGCGCATATGAACCCAGACCCAATCACCTGGTTCGAAAGTAACTCGCCTCCTACCTTTGTTTGCTTGTGAAGCAACTTTTGCATTCTTTTTCTCAATTTGAAGCTTTACTTTTTAATGAGGAGACTTCACCAATTCAGCTTTCTTACTCCCATTCAAACTATTCATTGCATCAACAGGTAAAGGCATTAAATCTAGAGGAGTCAATGGATTAAAACCATAAACAATCTCAAATGGAGAATGAGAAGTAGTAGAATGCACAGTCCTATTATATGCAAACTCTATGAACGACAAACATTCTTCCCAAGTTTTCAAGTTCTTTTGTATAACAGTGCGCAAAAGTTATGTTAAAGTCCTATTAACTACTTCAATTTGCCCATCAGTTTGTGGATGACAAGTAGTAGAAAACAAAAGTTTAGTACCCAATTTCCCCCACGAAACCTTCCAAAAGTAACTAAGGAACTTAACATCTCTATCAGATACAATGCTTCTAGGAACACCATGTAGGCGCACTATCTCTCTAAAGAACAATTCAGCAATGTTAGTTGCATCATCAGTTTTATGGCATAGGATAAAATGTGCCATCTTGCTAAACCTATCCACTACCACAAAAATTGAATCCCTACCCCTTTTCGTCCTAGGTAAACCCAATACAAAGTCCATAGATATGTCTACCCATGGTTCACTAGGAACTAGTAAGGGTGTATACAACCCATGAGGTAAAACCTTAGATTTGGCCTTTCTACATGTAATGCATCTATCACATATGCGAATAACATCCCTTTTTCATTTTAGGCCAAAAGAAATGTTCATACAATATTTCTAAGGTCTTCTTGACACCAAAGTGTCCCATTAAACCACCACCATGTGCCTCACGCACTAATAATTCTCTCATAGAACAATTAGGCACACATAGTTTATCTTGTCTAAACAAAAAACCATCATGCTTGTAAAATTTACCATATGCTGTCTTATCACATGCTAGTATACATCACAAAAATCAGCATCATTGGCATATTCATCCTTTATATATTCAAATCCAAGCATCTTAGCATTCATAGATGTGAGAAATGCATACCTCCTAGATAAAGCATCAGCCATAATATTTTCCTTGCCTTGCTTATATCTAATGACATAAGGAAAGGTCTCTATGTATTCCATCCACCTAGCATGTCTCTTATTCAACTTACCTTGACCCTTGAGATGTTTCAATGACTCATGATCAGTATGTATCATAAATTCCTTAGGCCATAAGTAATGCTGGCATGTCTCCAAAGCTCTAACAAGTGCATAGAGCTCCTTGTCATAAGTTGGATAGTTCAAGGCCGCTCCACTAAGCTTCTCACTAAAGAATGCGATTGGACGCTTTTCCTGCACTAAAACAGCTCCAAATTCTATTCCTGAGGCATCACATTCAATCTCAAAAGCTTTGTCAAAGTTAGATAATGTTAAAACAGGTGCTGAACATAACCTATCTTTAAGATTAACAAATGCTTTCTCTTGTTCATTGCCCCAATGAAAACCAACATTCTTTTTAATAACTTCAGTAAGTGGTGCAGCAATAGTGCTAAAGTCTTTAACAAAACGCCTATAAAAACTAGCTAAACCATGAAAGCTTCTTACCTCACTTACCCCTTTAGGCGTCAGCCAATCCTTGATGGCCTTGACTTTCTCTTCATCCATCTCAATACCTTTTGAGCTAACAACATATCCAAGAAATATAACTCTATCCATGCAAAAGGTACACTTCTTAAAATTAGCATACAACTTTTCAGTTTTCAACACATTAAACACGAATCGCAAATGTTCAACATGCTAATCTAAGCTTTTGCTGTACACTAAAATGTCATCAAAGTAGACTACTACAAATTTACCTATAAACTCTCTCAAAACATGATTCATTAGTCTCATAAAAGTACTAGGTGCATTAGTAAGTCCAAATGGCATGACTAACCATTCATACAACCCATATTTAGTCTTAAAAACTGTTTTCCATTCATCACCTTCTTTCATCCTAATCTGATGGTAACCACTTTTAAGATCTGTCTTACTAAAAACACAAGATCCATACAATTCATCTAGCATATCATCTAATCTAGGAATGGGATGACGAAACTTTACAGTGATATTGTTGACTGCTCTACAATCAACACACATCCTCCAAGACCCATCCTTCTTTGGCACTAGAAGAACTGGAACAGCACATGGACTCATGCTTTCTCTTATGGTACCTTTACTCATCAAGTCTTCAACTTGCCTTTGAAGTTCCTTTGTCTCCTCCGGATTACTTTTATAGGCTGGTCGGTTTGGAATGACTACTCCGGGTACAAAATCAATTTGATGCTCGATGCCTCTTATGGAAGGCAACCCACTTGGCATCTCGTCCGAGAATAACTCTTCAAATTCCTGTAACAAAGAAATAGCAACACTAGGAAGAGCTTGGTTAGATTCATCAACATTAAGATATGATTCTTTATAAACAAGGAAGATCATGGGCTGATCATCTAAAAAAGCCTTCTTAACCTCACTCTCTTTTGCATAAAAGCTCATCTTTGTTTTTGCTTTTCTTTCTTGTGGCATCACTTTATTGTTTTCAGCCACTTCTCTGTTTTTGTAACTTTCTTTTTCCTCCTTTTTTTCGGCCAATCTCTTTTTTTTTTATCTCTCCTTTTTTCCTCATTAGATTCGGCCACACTCAATTCTTTTTTCTCAAAAACAGTTTTCAATTTCATTTGGTCTTCATAGACCAGCTTTGGTGTTAAAAGAACAAGGTTTATGGTTTTGCCATCTTTTACAAAGCTGTATCTATTCCTAAACCCATCATGTGTAACCCTCCTATCATACTGCCATGGCCTCCCCAACAATAGATGGCCAGCATGCATAGGCATTACATCACAAAGCACCTCATCACTATACCTCCCAATAGTAAAAGCTACCCTTACTTGCCTATTCACCTTAACCTCCCCACAATCATTCAACCATTGCAATCTGTAAGGCTTAGGATGTTTAAGCATACGTAAACCCAACTTTTCTACTAAGGTAGTACTAGCTACATTGGTGCAACTCCCCCCATCAATTATCATACTACATACTTTATTGTTCACAAAACATCTAGTATGAAAAATGTTTTCCCTTTGTTCCTCACTTTCGGTCACGACTTCACCAATAGCATGCATGATCATCGCCCTTTTGTTTGGACATTGAGATGCAATATGGCCTGAACCCAAACATTTAAAGCATTTAATATCTCTATTCCTTGAAGAATTGGAATTTTGAAATACCTTGGGTTTGTCTTTGCTAGTGCTCTCTTCTTTCCCCTTTGGTGGTTCGATTTTGCCCTTGACAACAGCCCGGTCTTTGTCCCACTTTGGTTTCCAAGGAGTCCTAGAAACCGAAGAATACCTTCCTACCCCCTTTTTTTTTCAATTGCCTCTCCACCTTCATAGCCATGTGCACTATGTCTTCTACCTCCACATAATGTTGCAACTCCAAAACATTGGCTATGTCTCTATGTAAGCCACTCAAAAATCTAGCCATGGTGGCTTCCCGATCCTCCTCTACATTGGCTCTAATCATAGCCACCTCCATCTCCTTATAGTAATCCTCTACACTTTTATATCCTTGGGTAAGGTTTTGAAGTTTTTGGTAAAGGTCCCTATAATAGTGGCTAGGTACAAACCTCCTTTTCATGAGAGCTTTCAATTCCCTCCATGTCTCTATAGGTCTCTCATGGTTTCTCCTCCTACTGGTTACTAGTTGATCCCACCAAACTATGGCATAGTCAGTAAATTCAATGACTGCCAACTTCACTTTTTTCTCTTCCGAATAGTTGTGACAATCAAATATCAACTCTATCTTCTTCTCCCACTCCAAATACACCTCAGGATCAGTTCTACCTTGGAATGGTGGAATTTTCATTTTAATATTCCCAAGGTTCCTATCTTCTCTATTTTCCCAATCATGATCCCTAGTGTTTCTCCTAGGCCTTCCTCTATGTCTAACTCCTCTAGGTCTACCCATATCAACTTCCTCATCATCTGCCTCCTCTATATCATGTTCATCAACAACACTAGGCTCTCGCCTAGCCCCTCTATCTCGCCCACCTTGTAGGTTTTGAATGGCTGCCGATTGGCTCTCTATCTTGTCTGACATCTGTGCCATCGCAAAATTCATCCTCTCAAACTGTTGTTGCATAGCTCTCCATGTAAAGGATGAATTTTCATCACCCTTGTGTGATGATTCACTATGGTGAGACATTTGAAGTTGCTGCAAAACAAAATGTTAGTGATAAAAATAAACTCACACACTCCCTTAGTGTTTACACTCAATTAAGATATCACTCCAACTCTTGTTTGCACTCTTTTAGGTTTTTTTTTTTTAATAAACTTACTTACTCTTGCCTTTTACCAGTCTATTTCCTCTTTCAGGTTCTTTAGGAACTAGAAGAACTCTTCAAGAACTCCACTTGCTTAATTCTACCTAGCAAAAGACTCAAGAAACAAGAAACAATTAGTAAAAAGGTAAAACAAGTAAAAGTCAAGAACAAGATAACCAAGAATTCAAGTCTTTCCTACTTCCCTTGATCTTTTTTCGAATCTTTCTTTCTTTTTCTTGCTGCTCGAACACTTTTCTTTCTTTTTTTTTCTTTCTTGGGACTGTTCGAATGCCCCTCTGAATTCTTGAATTTTTTTTTTTCAAGATTCGGATCAAGAATCAATAAGAAGAAATTTTAATTGATCAAGAATTCAAGAAACGAAATCTTGATTTAAACCACTTTTCAAGACTGAAACCCCAAACTTAGACTGCCTAAAAACTATAACCCTAGAAAAAATGTCTAAAGCTATAACCCCAAAACAAGAATGCTGAAACCCCAAAATTTTGTTAAATTGATTTGATTCAATTACAAGAAACGAAACCCCAAAGCAAGACTGCCTAAAAACTATAACCCAGGGCAAGAATGCCTAAAGCTATAACCCCAAGACAAGAATGCCTAAAACCCCAAAATCTTGTTATTGATTTTGCTGTGGTAGTATTTGAAACCCCAAAAAGAAGTAACAAACAACAAATCAAAGCGATAACTATAAAAACCTGGTTGGAAGCCTAAGCTCTGATACCAACTGATGTGAACCCTAGGGGTTAAACCCTTTGAACCCACTAACAAATTGAAATACCTAACCCAGAAAAGCCAAGATTCAGGCAAAGAAAACTTAAACCCTTAAAAGCCTGTTTCAAAGAACCTAGATTAAGCATGTAAGCTAGACCCTAAGAACTCTCGTTTCAATAACCTAAGTTTGATAGGTTGAACGCCACAAAGAAAGAATTCTTTGATAAGTTCCTAAGTTTTTTCAAGAACTAAAAGAGAAAACTCTCACTGAATAAAATCAAACTTAATTGATCAAAAGATAATTGAAGTAGACGGCTAAGACATATATATATAGCCTCCCTATAATAACCCTAATCTACTAATTAATAATATGTAAAATATGGACCGAACATGCTCAAGCCCAAACCTAAATAATTAAAAGGATGTCCAACAAGTTAATGAAGATAGACCCCACAAGCCTAATGGACATAATACATAAAGCAGGCCCAAAAGCCTAAGTAATTAAAAGACCCAACTAAAGCTTCTAATTTAGGTGCCACAACATTAATGAATTGGTCCCCACTTCATATTAGATAATGAACTAAAAATAGGCCCACTAATTCATTAAGATTGCCGCCCCCTCGAATTCCTCTATGGCCCATCATGTGAAGCTTGGATCACATGGACCAATTCTTGGTCTTCCTCATTCAAGCAGCCCAACTTGAATGGATTGACATTGCTTAAAAGACTTGTAGATTCTTCCCAAGTCCTTTTTACCAATCCTTGCATAGCTTCCTTGAGCTTCTTGGATCTTGACCTTGTAATAGGCCCAATAGGAACATGCAATGGATCTTGAAGTCCAATACCAGCTTGGTTCTCATCACTCTCAGTAGCTCTTTTCTGCATATTTTGCAAAGTGAGACGATCAGGTGTCATGTCGGTCACATGCTTGTACTGGTTTAGAAAAGCCATGGCTAAATCATTCCACGAGCGAATCTGATCCTTGCTCAACTGACTATACCACCTAATTGCGGACCCGCTGAAGCTATCCTGAAAGCAGTGAATCAAAAGCTTACCATTATCTATATGACTTGTCATCTTCCGGCAGAACATAGTGATGTGGGCTGAAGGGTCGGTCGTCCCGTCATATTTCACAAAGTCATGGATCTTGAACTTAGGAGGAATGACTAAATCGAGGACCAAACATCGTTCTTTGGCATCTAAACTCCCAAATACATCTGTACTTTCTACTATCTAGAGCCTTTCATCTAACAACTGATATTTCCCTTGGGAATCTGCCAACTCAGCCTCATTTGACTCAACCATTTTCAATTTTGCCTATTCAACTGGATCATCTGAGTTTAGGACATTGATGGGGTTAACTGTGTTTTGAGCATCCATCATTACGACCTCATTCTGACCCTTTTTGTGCCTCTAACCCTCTCTAGCGGCCAAGTTTTCAGTGTATCCTTTTCCCTTGATTACGACAGACATTAGTTTCATCAATTTAGTCATCTGATCTTTAGATTCTACTTCAGATTTTGCCAACTTTTCTAGCAATTCTTCCTGTACCCTTTCCATTCTTTCCATTCCGGCAACTTGTTCATTCTCCATAGCACTAGCCTGTATTAAAAAGAGTACTCAGTACTTCTTATACCTCTGATTTGAAATGGAAGCTTCTTAAAAACTCTTAAAGCCAAGCCAACTTCTATTTTAATTCCCCCAATGTATGTCATGATGAATGAGCCATGATTTTCATTTGATGCATGTGAAGAATAAACAAAATGATGTATGGACATATATAGTGGAAACATGCTGACCATGTATGTAATAAATGCAATCACGATGCCAACATGCTGCAAGCAAATAATAAACAAATCAATGCATGGATATATGCAATGAATGACCATGTACATTTCAGCGTATTTCCCAATCAATGATCATATTCACTATGAATGCAACACGATGTCAATTATGATGCATGTAAACAATGAATGATTGACATAGAGTATATACAAAGAAACTCATGCTGACCATGTGTGTTATGAATGTGACCTAATGCTAACATGATCTATGTAATTGAAAATTAGAGCATGAACATATAGAGAAATTATGCTGACTATGCTTATCATAAATACCACCTGATGCTACCAAGATGCATGTATGAATGTATGGTATGACAAATAATTGATCGGATGCAAAATGCAAAGGGGAAGATACCACTGAGGAAATAAGAATCGGAGGAACTTAATCATCAACATCTCATAAATTGAAGCACAACCAATTCATTCCCAAATCAATATTCATAATGGTATAAACTATGTTTACAAAATCATGAGCAGTGGTTAAAACTGTCTTTACAAGCACTTTATTCTTCCTAGCATCCTAAGACTATAAGAGTCGGCTAATGAAAAAGTGAAATCCTACTACATCATATCAGGACAAAGTCTTTCTACATCATTGCCGTAAATCTCCAAATCCTAATGACGCTTTCCCAGCCCTCTATCAATCAGTGTCGTTGGATCGATCCCCTTGATCTCTATAAGAGATTGCACTTTCTTTTTGAATGCTATACAGTCTTCAATGCTATGGCCAGCAATTCCACAGTGACAATCACATCTTGCATTTGGACTATACCACTTTGGATATGGTGGTAACAGGGGTTTCAGCAGGATACAGGCAACCATGTGATTTTGGACCAGTATAAAGAGAAGCTCTCAGTAGCAGATTGGAATGGGATCATACTGCTCTTGAGTCTTATTTTTGGGTTGTATCACATATGTCCTAGGAGTTGGGGCACTTGGTGGTGGCACAAAGGTCCAAACCGAAGTGTTTACATAAGGAGATGGCGAAATAACAAGGCAAGTGTATGGATTTGGACTCGGGACCCTTGGAGGTTGTACATAATTTGAGATTCCTATCCCGGATGCTTGATAAGGTGATTGATGAGGGAAATAGTATGAACTGCCAGTTGGTGGTGATGGTGTGGGATTCAGGGGTCCCGTAGTGGTCCTCCCAGTGGACAATTGGGCCATAGTAGGGTGAGGATACTAGTTTGGACCTAGGACCAATTGCAGGGACTGTTTGGGATCTGAGGTTTCTATTTTTGGTATCAGGCTCTTGAGTTTAATCATTTTCACGATCTTGTCCATAATTTCATCAGGATTGCAACCTTTGTGGCATTGACAAGTGCAGGATCTAGCAAGGATTGTATGCTCTAGACCTGATGGTTTTGGTTGATCCGAAGGCGATGCAGAGCCCTGAGAAAGTTTCCCCTTACTCTTACCCATATCCTCAAACATTTTCAGCAATTTGGCGAGTTGCTCTTTCACTTCTCGAATTTCATGTCCAAACTTATCTTGATTTGGTTCCAAAGCACCCAATCGTTCCTCCTATTCTTTCCTCATATCTCGAACCCCTTTCATGCAAATGAAAATGTCATGAGATTAAGAATACAATTATGAATGTACATGCTCTATTTCTATATGCATGAATATATTGATGATTAATGCATGAGCATATACAGAGAAATTATGATGACTATGTATGAAATGGATGCAATCTAATGTCAACATGATGCATTTTTAAAAAATGAATAAATTGATACATGGGTATATACAAATAATGACCATGCATGTCATAAACGTATTCTACAATGAATGACCACGCATGCTATGACTATAACATGATGTCAGAATGATACATGCAAAGAATAAATGAATTAACATAAAGGTAGGTATAAAGAATGACCATGTACATCACAAATGTATTCTGCAATGAATAACCATGCATGTTAGGACTGTAACATGATGTCAAAATGATACAAATAAATTAACCAATGATTACACGAAATTGGTGGGACCTAAATCTTGATTATTCAAAAATCTCATTATGCAAGATTTTTGCCTCCAAATTTAATCTATGATTTTTTGAAACATGTTTTCTCTATGAAAAAACACACATTATTTTCAAAAGAATTTCGGGGTGGTGGATCCTAACTATGGTACAATATGCAAATGTTCATTTAACACTACCGGTTTATGAAATCACCAAATGAGATTATTATCAACTGTTTATTGCAAAGCATGAGATAAAAAATACAACCATAAATGTACATGCTCTATTCACACATACATGAAATGTGCAAAATGTAAAAATGTTTGAAAAATAATGTTTTGATATTTTCAATTTTAAAAATAAAAAAAAAAAAAAAAAAAAACTAGTGAACACTTGCTCCAACATTATCAACTCATTTAGACGTCACGATGCCTTCATAACGGGATATTAAACTTATTACGGGCAATATACGTACATCGTTGCCCGATCTACAACCCTTATTCAGAGTGTAAAATAGGTAACAAAAGGTTTAGAAATGTTCCTCCATGTGTTCCTATCTTTGGTGTATCTAATGAAAATCCGGCATGGCTTTGCCTAGGTTCACTGTGAATCGGTTCTAAAGGCCCCGAATTACTCCTCACTGTCGCCGGTGAAGGCTAGTAAGGCACTCCGATAAAAGCGGGTTCAATTCGTTAGAGTATATTTTCCTAAGCCCATACGGAGGATCATCTCGAAGGCTTTAGGTACTTTATACTTCGGAAATGTTTCACTAGCCCATATGGAGGATCATCACGAAGGCGTAGTTACTTTACTCCCACTTAAAAGGATGGAACCCGAGTAGAGAGCTCATGTTATGCAAATGTAAGTGAGTGTGTGTGGAGGAACAACAAACCTTTCACCACCTATTCTACAATCCTTATTCTAAATATCCTAACAATTTATTAAAACAAAGATCAAGAATAGTGTAACACATTAACCAACAAGCAATTATAATATACAACATTAATTAACTAGAGAAAAAATAATAAAATGCATGCACATGAGTATGGCCATATTCAAAAACATTTTATTATTTTCAAAATTTTCCTTATTTAGAAAAATGTGGGAATTAAAATTAAATACTAATTAAAGCAACAAAACCGAGACTTTGATATCACACAACTAATTTTAGGCCTGACTCTCTAAAATGTCCCTGGTGGAGTCGCCAAGCTGCTGATACGTGATCCCTGTCATGGGGACCCGTTCGAGTGAGGGGGAAACAGAAGCAGAGGAAAAGATGACTTAATTCTTCTAGATTGAAATAAAAGGTCGAGGGTATGAAAACGGCCTCGTAAAAAGACATGGAGTCGCCACCAATCTTTTTTAGCTAGGTGTGATCGGCCACCTATTAAAACCGATTTTATAAAACATTTTAAAATTAATTAAAACATTTTTAAAACCAATTTCAACTCTACGTTATAAACCAGAGAAAATCGAAGAATCGGGTTCAGGACTCGGTTATGTGCGTGGAAGGATTAGCACCCCCACAACGCTCGTATAAAACGATACCTTATTAATCATGTGTTATCTCAAGTCTCGGTAAAAAGTTGGTTTTTAATTTAGTATTTCAAGTTAATTCCCAATTTAAAGAAGAATAGTTCCATTTTTAATTGAAAGTGATTCGGAATTTATTAATTTAAATTTTTTCTATATTCCCCGACAAAATCAGCAAAATATAGAAATTTTTATTTATTTGGAAAACTTTTCGAATCATTCTCATTTTTTGAAAGAAAGATATTCCTTTATTAATGATAATTGATGATATTCCCTCTAACAGACCCGGTAGAGAACTCATGAATTATTTTAACTCGGGAATATCTTTATTTTTTATTGAAAATCACTAGCTTTTTTTAAAAAAAAAAAAATTAAAAAATGAATATGAACATGTATGACATAAATAAAATGACATGGAAAAGTCTAGATAATATAATGAAACATAAATGACATGACATAATTTAAATGGCATACTATATTCTAGATGAAATAAAAAAATCCCAAGTATCATGGTATATTCTAAATGAAATAAAATGATATAAATGACATGGCAATTCTAAATGATATGGCATATTTTAAATGACATAGCATATTATAAATAATATAACCTAAATGACATCGAATATGATCTAAGTGACAAGAAATGACATGAAACATAAAATAATACTATCATAAAATATGCATGAAAATAAAAATGCATGAACATAGTATATGCTAAATAATGTGACAAAAATAAATGACTAAATAAAAAATATAAGATAGCATGAAATATTCAAAATCATATGGCAAACAATATAACATCATAAAATGTAAATCAAAGTAATAATAATACCATGGAAAATATCATAGCAAAAACCACATATTAAATAATAATACTATTTAAAATTATTTAAATGACATGGCAATTTAAAATGATATGGCATATTTTAAATGACATGGCATATTATAAATAATATGACCTAAATGACATGGAATATGATCTAAGTGACAAGAAATCACATGAAACATAAAATAATGCTATCATAAAATATGCATGAAAATAAAATAAAAATGTATGAACATAGTATATGCTAAATAATGTGACAAAAATAAATGACTAAATAAAAAATATAGGATAGCATCAAATATTCAAAATCATATGGAAAACAATATAACATCATAAAATGTAAATCAAAGTAATAATAATACCATGGAAAATATCATAGCAAAAATGACATATTAAATAAAATACATGAACATGGAAAATGCAATGCATGAAAATGTATTTTTTTTCCTCTAAATAAATAAATCCGTATATCTAAAAAGATATCCGGCTACCTAAGGAAAATATGTCAAATTAGATTTTCTAAAAAAAAAAAACTTTGTGATTGTTTGAAAACAATTTTGAATAAGAACTTGAATGAAGATTAAAACCTCTATCAAACCCTTTTAAAATGGCTTTAATTTCCTAAGTTTAAAATCCCGGACTTGACCACCCTTAACCCGAATTTATAAAATCATTTTTAAAGTTTAAAAAGGCTTAGAAACTACCCTAGGACAGTAGCTAAATCTTCTAACCAACCCCCTCTAAATGCCTTAGCCAAATTCAACCATTATTTCTCTTTTGATTTCAAATCTGCCTCTACTGTCCGGTTTTGACACACAATTTTTTAGCCTATTTTTAAAAATTCAAAAAAAACTAAAAAAAATACTGGAGACTTAGAATATGTAAAACTACATGATAAAACATTGTCTTAATTTTCTAATTAAAGATGACTACCAAGAAAAATTGGAGAAGTTCGAGTACTGGGTGAAAAAAAACTGTTTTGTCAAAACACATTTTTTGCCTTTGATAAGGTCATTTAAAAATCAAATAAAAAATGTTGGAGACTCTCCTGAAGACCTACAAACAGTAGCTAAAACATTTAAAAACCTTGGACAAGAATAGGCTAAGTAAAAAAATCACAAAGGTAAAATAATCAATTTGACGAATCTTTAATTTTCCACAAGTATGCTCAAGAGAGCAAGACTTTGAGCCATTGGTTGGCCTAAGTCATAAATCATGTGGCAATGACATGGAATGCATGAACATACAGCAAATGAAATGTATGAAATGCATGGTCTAAAGCATAAATGTAAAGGAAATGGATGACAATTCAAAATAACCTAAATGCCTAGCATGAGTTTGCATGGCAATAAATGCTATCCTAACTTATTATGCATGCAATGCTTGATAATGCAAATATGACTTAGACCTAATATGTTATGAATATGCATGAAAATGCTAATGTAACCTAAGACCTAGGTAGCATAGCAATGCATGGCAATACCAATATGATTTAAGACCCAATATGCATGGCAATACCAATATGGCCTAGACGTAAAATGTAATGAAAATGCAAGAACATACAATGACCAATGAATCTAATGCTAATGCTGGAACAAACAGAAACTAATACACAATTTCAAGATATGATAATGCAAAGCATGTTATCTAAACAAAATGCAAATGCATGACAAGGCAAGGAAATGCATGAAGAGACCAAATGGTCACATGGTACTCTAGTGCAATCCTATCTAGTAAATGACACAAGTACATGACAAATCATATCAAGATACATAATGTCATGACATTTTCACAAGCATATGACATACTACAATCAAAATACACAAGCTCATGGCATGGAGATGCAAACAAGTCAAAAAGCAAGATGAAAATGCACATGCAAGGCATACTAAATATCAAGATATGCTAACTCATGGCATGGAGATGCAAACAAGTCAAGAAGCAAGATGAAAATGCACATGTAAGGCATAACAAAATGAAGTAGCTGAATGGTCATATGACCAAATATAAAAATGCAAACATGTTTATAATATAAGACATGATATATGAAAAAAATGCACAACATGATTCCAATGAACACAATGGCCGAATCTACAAAGAAAAATTATTAAGCATGGAAAAAAATATAGAAGCAAATATAGCATAGAAAATAATATAAAGAACATATAAAAAAATTAAGCATAGACATGCAAAGCAAAATACAAGCAAAACTAGTAAATAAAACAAGGAAAGTTAAGCTTCATGGTTCGTATAAAATGGGTATAGCCCCTCACCTAACCATAATCACTTGGTCTTGCCAAGATCATGAAGCCTTTCCATTTCAAAAATCAGAAAATAAACCATGCTAAACAACAAAATTAAGGTGAGCTTCATGGTAGGTAAAAATGGGCATAGCCTCTTCCCTAGCCATGGTCACTTGGTCTTGCCAAGATCATGTAGCCATTTCAACCTTTTTTGCTTCATCTTTTTGTAAAAAATCAGAATATAAAATACTTAAACAAATCTTCTAAAAATCATTTTTCCACAACAACATGCAAAGAAAAAAAAAAGACCAAGGCAAACAAACAACCACATTCGGCCAAAGCAAGAACTATGTAAAAAATTATTTTCAACCATTTTGATGAAGAAGAAGAGATGAAAACTTAAGTAAACATTTAAAAAACTTTATTTCTATGAGAAATGTAGTAGGAAAACAAAGTGGAAAATCAAGAAATCAACATAGAAAACAAGAAGAAAACCATGCTAGAGCTAGGTAGAAATGACTACCTTCAAGCTCTCTTATTGAATACCTTTCTTTTTTTCTCTCAAAACCTTTTTTTTCTTCCTTAGCTACTGTTTCCAGCCTCCAAAATTCTGAAAAAAATTCACAACCCCCTCCCTTAGCCTTGGCCGAATGGCCTCTCTACCATAGGATCAAATATGCACTTTTTTCTCCCCCAATTTTGGCCTATAGATTAAGATATTTCATGACAACATAAAAATGTCATCTTGCCAATTGATAGCAGCCCTTAAGATGTGTACTCATCCCTTGTAATAACCTCAACCCTTAGATGAAAAAGAGGACCAATCCCACGCACTCCTTTGCTTGCCCCTTTGAGTGCCTACCCTTGGATGAGTTGTGCTCTTCCATTCTTGGTCATTGGATGAGGACAACATAAAAATGACATCTTGTAGATTAAATCCAGCCTTTAACATGTGTACTCATCCCTTGTACATGGCCTAAGCCATTGAATGAAAATGAACAATCCCATGCACTTCCTTGCTTGGCCAAATGGATGTCCACCTTTGAATGAGTTGTGTTCTTCCATCTTGGCCATTAGATGAGGGTTCTTTCATGACAAATAAAAATATCATCTTGGCATTTAAATTTGGCCATTGGATGGTGCATTCAATTTTCCTACAAGGCACCTAAGCCATTGGATGAAGAGGGGACCATTTGCAAGGTGTTACTGGTAGCATGTAAGCTTGATAGTGACTAAGGAATTAAATTGATCAAGCTTCCTTATTCTCCTCTATGCTGGCTGACCAAGGGAATAAAATCCCAGCAATTCCTTCTTCTTTCATATTTTTCTTAATTACAAATTTGCCCCTTTTTGGTTTCTTCGATAAAATGACCTTTTTGACCCCCAAACCTAAATAAATAGCAAACGGACTCCAAATTCAAATTTTCTTTTTTCAATACTTCTGAAATAATAAAAAAAAATTGAATTCTTGAAGTTTTCAAAAAATTTCGAGTCCATTTGCTATTTATTTCCAAAATTGCCCCTTTTATGCACCTAAACTTTACCATTTTCTAAATGAGCTCTGAATCCAGATTTTTCTTCACCAATCTCTTCCAAATAACTTGAAAATGTGATCTAGAAGTTTTCATAATTTTTGGAGCTCATTTGCTATTTTTTCGTGATTTATTTGCTTGAATTACTTCATAGGGGACCCGAAATTTGGCCATTTTGCAAACGAACTCCGAATCAAGATTTTCTTTCGCCAATATCTTCCAAATAATTTAAGAATGAGATCTGAAAATTTTCAAAATTTTTGGAACTCGTTTGCTATTTTTTCGGGATTTATCTTGTTGAATTTCTACATATGGGACCTGGATTTGGCCATTTTGCAAACGAACTCCGAATCAAGATTTTTTTTCTCCAATCTTTTTGAAATGGTTTAAGAATGAGATTTGCAAATTTTCAGAATTTTTGGAGTTCATTTGCTATTTTTTTCACATTTTCCAATTTTTCCCTTTTGCCACCGAAACCCGATTTTGCTCAAAACAAGTCCGATTTTCAGATTTTCTTCAAACTGAGCCTTGGGCTTTCCTTGTTTAATCACTCCCCATCAATTAGAGGCTTTAGTCCTACCGAATCGGGCCATTTCTGTCATTCTTCCAAATTTCACCGAAATCCACCAAAAACCCTAATTCTCGGTTTTCTTCCGAATTGATTTTTCTATCAGTTTTTTTTCCAAGTGGCTTCTCCATTACCCGTAGTCATTACTTATCTTTCATTTGGAACCTTCAATTTTGACCAATTTGATCGTTTAAGCACCTTTCCCCAAATTTCCCGAACTAGGGTTTCCTTTCTACTGAATCTCCGTAACCCAAGTTTCAAACTCCATATCTTTCAATGTAGACCTCGGATTATCAAAATTCTTTCACCGTTTTGCAATTGAACCTCAAATATTGATTTTGAAAGTGGGTTGACTTTTTCGGGGTTGACTTTTTGGGGGTTGACATTTTCAAGTTTGACTTTTTCTGTATGCTTTCTTAGACTAAGTCTCGGAGTACCACCTGCAATATGAGAAAAGCCTTTTAGCATTTTGAAACATCAATTTAGGAAGAAAACATACTTGTTTTAGTGGTCCGGACAAAATTAGGTGTCTACAATGCCTGCATCCAACCACTTAATAATCTCCTTTTTTACCACTTCTTTCATGATGAGATTAAGTCTCCGATACTCTATGGTAGCCTTGTGATTGTCTTCAAGAAGGATTTTGTGCATGCAAATTGAAGGACTAATCCCCTTTATGTCGATAATCGACCAACCCAATGCCCTTTTTGTGTTCTCTAAGTACCCTAAAGAGTTTATCTTCCTGCTCAACATTAAGAAAAGATGAGATAATAACAGGTAATTCAGATTTTTCACCAAGAAAAGCATACCGCAAATATGAGGGTAACTGCTTAAGCTCCAGGGATGTGGCTCTTCAATGGATGGCTTGGTGGATGATGTTTCACTTGTCTTAAGTCCCATAGTTCAAATTGAGGAATGGGTCTTCTAATACGTGGATGAGCATTCACCAAATTTACACATTCAATAAAGTCATCATCATCCCTTTCTGAAGTACTCATCAAGGATGCCTCAAGTGAATCAACAGGATAACTATTTTTGAAAACCTTAGTTGTAGCACTATCCACCACATTAACTGCAAAACACTCATCAGATTCATTAGGAAATTTCATAGCTTTAAAAACATTAAAGTTACCTCTTGATCTTGAACTTTCATGGTAAGTTCGCCTTTTTGCACATCGATGAGAGTTCTACCGGTAGCTAAGAAAGGTCTTCCAAGAATATTTGGTATTTCGCGATCCTCCTCCATATCGAATACAATGAAATCAGCTGGGAAGATAAATTTCTCTACCTTCACTAATACATCTTCAACAATGCCTCTTGGATATGTGTAAGATCTATCCGCCAATTGAAGTGTGGCTGTTGTAGGCTTAACTTCCCCCAAACCCAGTCGTCGGTATATTGATAAAGGCATAAGAGTAATGCCTGCTCCCAAATCACATAAAGCTCTATCAATGAACTGATTTCCAATTGTGCATGGAATGGTGAAGCTTCCCGGATCCTTGAGTTTTGGTGGAAGTTTCTTTTGGAGGATAGCACTACACTCTTCAGTAGGTGCAACTTTCTCAAATTCACCCAGTTTCCTTTTCTTGGACAATATATTTTTCATAAACTTGACATATTTTCGCATTTGTTCCAACGCTTCAGCAAAAGGTATATTAATATGAAGCTTTTTAAATACCTCAAGAAATTTCTAGAACTGCTTGTCAAGCTTGTTCTTTTGAAGGCGCTGAGGAAATGGTGGTGGTGGATAACATTGCTTCTTTTCTTCTTGAGTCTTTTCAACTTCTTTTTCCACCTTATGTTTTTCTTCAATAGGCTTAGGAGTCGATTCTAGCTTCTTGCTCTCCTCTTCTAACTCCCTTCCATTCCTAAGTGTGATAGCTTTGCAATGCTCTTTTCCCTCCTTCCTATGATTGGTTTCAGTATCACTTGGAAGAGTTCCCATGGGACGATTGTTAATTGCATTAGCAAGCTAGCATATTTATGTCTCAAGAGTTCTAAGTGTTGCATTGTTTGATGCCATGTATTGCATAAACATTTCTTCCAGAGATGGCTTCTTTTCTGGGACAGGAGCACGGGCTTGTTGTGAAGAAAACCCAGGAGGGAATGCTTGCTTAGTGGTGGAAGTAGGCCCTTGATTATTATTCCAAGAAAAGTTTGGATGATTTCTCCAACCTGGATTGTAATTGTTCGAATAAGGATTATTTTGCTGTCTATTGTAGTTTCCAACATATTGAACTGATTCGGCATTGGTTGGGCATCTATCACTGGTATGTCCTTCACCACATAATTCACATGATACAAACGGGCTTTGGACTGCTTGTACACTCAAGGTTTCAACTTTCTTGGATAATGCTTCTAATTATGCTGTTATGGTGGTGAATGCATCCACGTCATGAATCCCTGCAGCTCTCTTTGGCACAAATCTTTCAGATGGCCATTGATAATTATTAGATTCCATCTCTTCAAGCAACTCATAGGCCTCATCAAGCAATTTTCCCATTAAAGCTCCACCTGCAGCGGCATCAATAGAGGTTTTAAATGGTCCTAACAACCCACTATAGAATGTTTGCACCTGAAGCCATTTAGGTAACCCATGGTGAGGACATCTCCGAAGTAAATCCTTGAATCTCTCCCAAGCTTCATATAGCGATTCAAAGTCAAATTGCATAAATGATGTGATATCATTACGCATCTTTGCAGTCTTGACTGGGGGAAAGTATTTGGCTAGAAACTTTTGAGCCAAGTCATCCTATGTAGTAATAAAGCCAGCTGGGAGTGAATTTAACGAACTCTTGGCCTTATCTCAAAGTAAGAAAGGGAAGAGTCTCAGTCTGATGGCGTCGTCCAAAACTCCATTATGTTTGAAAGTATCGCAAATTTCCAGGAAATTCTTGATGTGAGTATTCAGATCATCATTAGGCAATCCCCCAAACTATACTGAATGTTGAATTATTGATATGATGGCTGGCTTGATCTCAAAATTATTAGCTTGAATAGCAGGTCTTTGAATGCTTGAATGTAGTCCTTGCACGAGAGGGACAGCAAAGTCGCGCAAGGTTCTTGTATCGTTTTCCTCAGCCATTATATGGTTGTTAGTTGCGACTTCTAAATTATCCCTTCGATGTCTATGAAAAGTTTTTTTTGGTTCTGGATCAAAAGGGACAAGTTCGAAACTTCTAGATCTCTGCATTCAAGAACTAAAAGTACCTGAGAATAAGAAAAAGAAATTTTGTATTAAGACTAAATTTGCTTGGTATTAATATTAACAAAAATAATAAAACAATTCCCCGGCAACGGCGCCAAAAACTTGTTGTCAGATTTCACTACGCAAGTGCACGTATCGCAAACAAGTAATAAAGTGGAAGCAGAATGTTGTACTCACGAGGAATTGCTATTAAATTTGTTAAATACTAAAATTAAAACAACTTAATCTTATCCAAATAATTAATTGAAAATTTGTGAATTAAAACTATATTAAAGAAAAATAATAAGATAAAGAAAGCAAAAAAAAAAAATTGATTTAAATCAATGGAGAAAAGCCTAGGATTACAACTTCCCTCAACACTTCGCTTGAATGTTTCCTACTCTCTTCACTTGATCAATGATCTTGAGTTGTTAACCTAGAGTTCTAATCCATTTATAAGCATCTGTCGATGGTCTTATAGAATATCTCTCTTAATCAATTAACTTTATCTCTATGATAATTAAATTAAAGAGAAACTTATTAAGCTTAGACTCTAACTTTGATTACACATGACACGTAAGTATATTTCTACCCTACATGCAGATCAATTCATCCTAATAAATGAATATGAAACATGTGTTATGCAATCCATGTCTAACACTAAACTCCCTATGTCTAGTTGTATTTGGGTTAATAAATCAGTTTAATTGGTGATCAAGCAATTAAAAGCATTAAGCACAAGAATGCATAAACAACTCAAATATCATTGAATCAAACTAGAGAGTAAAATAATCCAAACTATGTGTTGAGTTCCATTGCAATCCTAGAAAAGGAATTTAGTTCATGCTTGACATTGAAAACAATAACCAAAGGAGTTTCACCAACATCAAATTACAAGAAAATAAGAGAAGATTATGGAAAAAGAGAAAACTAAAGTTGTCAGCTCTTCAATCTTCTAATATCCCAAACTTCTTAGCTCCTTGCAAGATGGTGGCTCTAGCTTAAACTTTCCATATATGAGTTGAGTCTTTTCTTGTAGCTTTAGGACTCTACAAAACTACAAAAAATATTAATTAATAACTAAAATAAAACATAAAATAAATAAATTAAACTAAACTAAATTAAATTAAGAATAAATAAAAATAACTAAAAATAATTAATTAATAGTTTAAACTACAAGGACTTAGCTATTTTAAAAGCACAAAATAGGATAAAATAACTTTATACCAAAATCACTTAGTAAAACCAAGATCCTCAAGCTTCTCAAACCTTTTTATTTCTTTTTTTCATACAAGAAAATCAAAGAAAATCTATCCTACCACAATAATGAAACCCACATTCAACAAGCAAGCAAGAAAATCGAGTGAAAGACAAGCACAATGATAAGCATGTTTCGGCCAAACAAGAAAGTGTAGAGAAATTTTTGTAAACTTTTATTTTTTGTAGAGAATAGAAGAAAGCCTTCTTAAAACCTCTTTTTTTAAAAACATTTTGATGAAAAAAAGATGAACATGACATACAAGAAAAGAAATCATAGACATGGAGATGAGAAGAAAATCATAAACAATATGAGAAAGGAAAGCTACCTAGTAAAGCTTCCAAAATCCTCTTAGAACTCCACACTTTTTTCTCCTCTTTCTCCCTTCATTTCCTTTTTCTTTTTGAGAGGTTTTAGCTACTGCCCTTGCTTTCAAAATGTAGTGAATAGAGTATGAAAAATGAGAGAAAACCTCCCCCCTTATGCCTTAGCCTATTGGTATTCCCTTGGTGTGAGAATGCTCATCCTTTTTTTTAGCCTTAGTCATGCTTTGCATGCTCTCCCAACATCTTTGCCACATGGCCATTTCTTGTCCCTTTTTTGCATGATGCTTTCCTTAAATTAAGGGTCTCTTAACCTCTCATTGGCCAAGAATGCCACCTCAATTATTCTTGTCTCCTATCTCTACAAAATATCTAAGCCACTTGTCATGATCATGTGGCTTACTACCAAAATATCTTCCTAGTTGGCATTTTTATTCCACTTGGCATGATCATATAGCCTTCACATGCTCTTCACATGGCCTCATATGGCTTTGCAATTAAAAAGCCTCCTATTGGCCAAAAATGCCACTAGGCAAGTAGTGGAGAATCTTGCCCTCTCTTAAAAATGTCATCTTTCTACTCAATCTTGGCCATTGGATTAAGATGATCAAACTCTCCTCTCTTGCTCTTCATGCTGGCCGAAAATGGCCTGGAACTCTTTTTTTATTTCCAATATGGTCCTTTTCGATTTTTTCAATAAAATTGCATTTTGACCCTCAAACTTAATTTATTTGCAAATGGACCCCAAATTTGGATTTTTCTTTTTTAATCCATCCCATCCAATATAAAACTCAGTTCTAGATGTTTTCATAATTTTCCAAGCTCGTTTTCTATTTTTCCTAGATTTTTCTCTATAATTGCGAATTAGTCCCCCGGACTTTGCCTATTTTCATTTCAGCCCCTTTTTCAGATTTTACTTATTCAATCCATCCTATCCAATGTAAAATTGAGTTCTAAAAGTTTTCATAATTTTCCGAGCTCGTTTTTTATTTTTCTAGATTTTTCTTTAAAATTACGGATTAGTCCCCCGAATTTAGCATATTTGTATTTCATCCCCAATTTTGGGTTTTTTTCTTCTTATTTCCTTCTTTACATCCTACAACTTAGTTCTGGAAAGTTTCGCAATTTTTTGAGCTCGGATTCTATTTTTTTCGGATTTTCCAAAATTGCCTTTTAGCCCTAAAACCTCGGTTTAACTCGAAATGGGCCAATTTTCCGAATTTTCTTTTTCCCTTGCCTTTGTCATATATTGAATTGGAGTTTGACCGATTTTGCCCAATTTTGACATCTGAATTCCTCTCCGATTTAGTTTTTCCCTTTTTCCTCGAAATTAAAAATTTTCTCGTTTTTCCAACTTCTCCTCCAATCGGCTCTTCCTTTGGATCCACTTTAAATTGAAGTTTGGAGTATATTTATTTATTTATTATTCATCAACTGGGTACTTTAACTTCACCAATCGGACTATCTCTGTAGTTTTCCCCAAATTTGTGAATTTCTCATTTATTCATTAAATCTTTATTTTTCTTTTTCTCTTTAAACTGATTCCTCCTTCAACTCCGTTTCAAAATTGGACCTTCCAACATCCTTATTTATTGATCTTATTCCATTCTGAACCTCAAATTTTGTCCAATTTGATCGTTACGCAATTTCTCCAAATTTGGAAAATTTCCCATTTTCCCAAAAATGGCAATTTTCCAATTTTGTCCACTTCTTCTTTCGATTGATCCCTCTTGGTGAAATTGGACCTTGAGATATCCTTTTTTTATTGATTATCCTTCAATTTGAGGTTTCAATTTCATTCAATTTGATCATTTACATATTTTTTCCCAAATTTGAAAATTTCATGCTTTTCTCCTACACTGAATTTTGCAATTTGTCTTTCCACATCTCTATCTTCAATTGTAGATCTCCCATTATCAAAATTCCTTCACCATTGTTCAATTCACCTTCGAATCTTGATTTTCCCTGAGAGTTGACTTTTTTAGTGGTTGACTTTTTTAGTGTTGACTTTTTTAGGTTGACTTTTTTGATTTGATTGTTTTCAGTAGACTTTTCGTGTTGACCTCCGAATCAAAGTCTTGGAGACCCATCTATGGAATGAGGGGAGATTCTTCGCATTCTGGGAAGTTGAAGGAAGAACTTACCTTGTTTAGGGGGCTCGGACAAAATTAGGTGTCTACAATAGTACTATTCTGATTGTTGCAGGCTTGATGACTGGACTGAAGGTTTCTTTGAAATCCATGCCTGGTCTTTGATGGAATCCTTTAGCAACCATCCTAGCTTTGTGTTTCTCGATAGAGCCATCTGGTTTTCTTTTGATACGGAAGACCCAGTTGTAGCCTATAACATTTTGTGTGGATGATGGTGAAACTAAGTCCCAAGTGTGGTTTTTCACCAATGCATTGAATTCTTCTATCATTGCTTTTAACCAAGTGTGGTCACTTAGTGCTTGCTTGGCAGAGGTTGGCTCAAGGGAAGGAGGCATGGGATGTTTGAAGGCTGTTTTTATAAGTTTAGGTTTGTGGATGTTATTCTGGGATCTTGAGGTCATGGAGTGAGTTCTAGTGTAAGGCTATGTGGGTAAAGTGGTATTTTGGGGTGTGACTAGACTTACTGCTGAAGGTGTATTACCTGATGAGGGCTGCAGGTGCACTTGCTGGGAGAGGAGGCTGAGTTTGAGCTGGAGAGCATACTACATTCTGCATACATGATATTGTGAAAGAGTGAAACAATGTTGGATCAAATGCTGCATGAGATATTGGTGGTCTGGTTGTCTCAGTGCTTGGAGCAGATTTGCTAAAAGGAAATATGTGCTCATGAATAAAACATGCCTTGAGATAAATACTCTTTGTGATTTTGGATTAAAGCATTTGTATGCGCTTTGTGTTGGTGAGTAACCAAGAAATATACATTGTGTGGACTTTGATTGTCATTTGTGGGTGTTATAAGGTTTGAGCCAGGGGTAGCAGAGACAACCGAACACTTTTAATTTGTTAAAGTTGGATGTTATGTGGAAGAGTGCTTCGAATAGAGATGTCATGTTGAGTATTGGTGTGGGAAGTCTGTTAATTAGATACACTGCTGCTTGAAATACATGTGACCAGAACTTAAGTGACATGGATGCATGATGCAGTTGTTCTAGACCAGTTTCCACAACATGTCTGTGCCGTCTTTTTGCAGTGCCATTGTGCTGGGGTGTGTGTGATGGGGTGGTGAGATCTGAGATGCCGTGAGTAGCAAAAAGTTGTGACAACTTTTTGTATTCACCTTCATTGTCAGAGTACATGGTGACAATAGGTGCAAGAGCTTTGAAAGATGCAAACAATGAGTAAACATCAAACTTATTTCTTTTGGGGAACAACCAAATGTATTTGGTGAAGCGGTCAATAAATATGATATAGTAACGAAAACCATCTGTAGATGTTGTGTATGCAGGCCCCCAGACATCAGTGTATATGAGTTCTAATGGTTTGGAACTTGTTAGAGTTGACTGAGCAAATGGTAATTGTTTACTTTTATTACAGTGACAGGCATCACAAATGAGCTGTTTATTTGTAGATTGAAATGACAGATTAAATGTGCTAAGCATATGGTTGAGGATTTTTTTAGAAGAGTGACCAAGTCTGTTGTGCCACAACTCAGTGGAAGCTTTTACAGTTAGCATAGCTTTAGCAGTGTTTAAGGTAGACTGAATGGAGCTACGCAGTTCGTAGATGTCATCCTTACTCATGCCTCTCACAAGTGGCGCCCCCGTAGCTAGATCCTTCACCAGAAAATGAGAAAAAAAAAAGTTCAATAGAAACGTTGTTAGTTTGACATAGTTTTGATACTGAAAGCAGATTTCTTTTCATGTTTGGGACATGCAAAATATCTTTTAAATGAAGAGGTTTATGAGGTATAGAGATAATAAAAGAGCCAATATTATTTATTTTCAAACCTATCCCATCTCTAACTAGGATTTCATCTGGTCCTCCATACTCTGAATACAGTGAGAGATTGTTCATGTCAGTTGTAACATGGTGTGAGGCACCTATGTCAATAATCCAGTTTGATGGACCTTTTTGTTGAAAGGTGGTGACATGATGTGCCACTGGTTCTTTGTGATACTGGGTGGAGCTTCTGCAAAATTTTGAACTATGAATTGATTTGTCATACAGCTAGCAAACTAACTTGGGTGATGGCAGGCTTGTGTTGGGGTAGAATCTTTCTCCTTTGAAAGGGAGGATTGTATCAATGTGCATTGGTAGACTGATGGGGAGTTGCCTCTTCCTCTGTGATATAGGCTGCCTTTAGATTTTCTGGCAAAATGGGCAGTTGTTGGTTGCACATGATAGAAATCTTCTTGTTTGAGATTGTTTTCATAGTTAGTGAGCTTATCATGTAGTTCTTTTATGCAGAAAGTTCTGATACCATGTAAGAGCCAAATGTATTTATTGTAATCAGCTTGTCTTTGTCATTCACTAATGAGTTTAATATATACAAGTATGTAGTGTCCAAAGGAATTCGGACACAGTGTGTTAGTTACAATTTTAAAATTTAAACTATAGCTGATCATGATTTTACATTTCTGTTAGTATTAGATTTGGCAACTGATGTTGAAGATCCTGCTAGCTTGAAAATCCTAGTAGCTGATATTGTGGTTGACAGTTGCTGATATGTTTTGGATGCTTTGGTTGTTGGTGAGCTCCTTTTACAATCATCAATTAAATTGATTTGGTAACCTAAATATAACTTGAAAAAGAGAGTTTAGTGTTAGACATAGATTGAATAACACATGTTTCAGATTCATTTAATATGATGAATTGAGTTGCATGTAGGATAGAATTATACTTACATGTTATGTGTAACCAATTTTAAAATCTAAGCTTAATGAATTTCTCTTTAATTTAATTTTCATAGGATTATATTTAATTGGTTAAGAGAGATATTTTTATAAGACCATCGAAAAATACTTATAAATAAATTAGAACTTTAGGTTAACAACTAATGTCATTAATCAAGTCAAGAGAATAGGAGAGATCCAAACGAAATTGTGAAGAAAATTGTAATTATAGGGTTTTTCAATTGTTTAATCCAAATTTTAATTTGTCTTCTTTATTTATTATTATTTTTATTTAATTTTTAGTTTACAATTTTTAATTATTTATTTGAATAAAATTAAATTATTATAATTTTAATAGTTAATGAATCTAGAAATAATTATTCGTGGAATCGATATTTTACTATTTATTATATTACGGGTTATGTGATAAATTCGACAACAGCAATCGGATTGAGCAACTTCACATCTAACTCCTCCTCTCCTCTGAACCGTACCTTTCCTTCCACGATTAGGCTTGGAAAATGCCTCCATTTGCTACTGACAAGGGAAATAAGCCCGCAACGAAGAACTCGGAAACGATGACCAAGAATTAATCAACAAACTCTCTAATTTAGCACCGAAAAATGTCGAAGAAACCGCCATGGTTTTGACAAAATTGAAAAGCTCACGGTCTACCCCTCCCCCTAAAGGAAAAAAACCCCCAAAAACACAAATTAAAAGGAGAAGAAATAGAGTGTGAGCTTAAATGAGTATTTTTATTTCTTAGGAAAAAAAAAGAGAGGAAAAGTTGTGTTGTTTGATGTTTTTGATTGAAAAAAAGAAAGGGAAGGGATGGGTTGAATTTAGTTGGTATAAAATAATATATATATATATATTAATAATAATTTTTAATATTAAATAATTTACCGGTTGAATGAATAAATGATCCGAATATTTTATCCATTTAACTTTGGGTTAGGTTTTTTATTTCTTGCTATAGCTTTTCGTTTCGAGTCTCTCTGTCCTTTCTCCCTTACTTTTCCTTTCCCTAATCCTTCCTCTACTCTCCCGGGGTTGGGGTTGGTGGTGTCCGTAGAGGCGATGTCAACAAAAATAGAGCTCACACTCTTCCGGCCCAACCGCATCTATCGCCCCTCTGTGCGCTCTCTCTCTTTCTCTTTCTCTACTTTCCTCAATGAATTAAAAGTAGTGATTGACGATGGATTTATTTGGTGTTATAGGAGCCTCTTGAAGGCAAAATCGTGGTGAAGTCTGCTTCTTCCATTTCTCACTATGGAATTCGCATGGCCCTCAACGGATCAGTCAACCTCCAGGTGTTCCATTTCTATAATCACTTGTTTTGTTTCCAGAGATAACGCAACCACAATTTTAAGTAACTATTCTTTTCTTTTCTTTTTTTCACCTTTCCTGTTTGAAGGTTCGAGGAGGGTCTGCAGGAGTCATCGAGTCCTTTTATGGTGTTGTCAAGCCGATTTCCATCCAGTACGTTTATCTTAATTTTGTCTACTTGATAATTCTGAAATAAAATCACCATCTTTAACATATGTGGACTGTAACTGAAATCAAACTTGAAAATTTACCTCAATAATATGCAGCCTTGTTTACGAAAATCTGATCTCGCCTGGTGCCTTGGATCATTTTAAGCTTTTTAGCAAATCTGAATTTGATAGATTTATATTTGCGAGTATCTATCATGACTCCCTACATTTGCTCAAGTCGTAAAACTTGGCATTTGATTTGTTTAGGATCGATGGGAAAAAAAGATGAATTATGTATATCACTGTCTTATTGTGTGTTTCAAATAATAATGAGCAAATGATTTAAAATATTAGTTTCAAGTCTATATTGTCAATAGAGAGGAATCAACTTCTATGTAAATTATAGTTAGATGGTAGCTATTCTTGTTGTTGCGGACATTGGTAAATGAAACAATCAGTAGGTGGTGGCTCATATGATTTAGAAAGTTTTGAATCTCGATATCAAGGCCTCACACCTTGGGTAGTTACACATGAATACACGGTCCTTGGTCTAGAAGGCTTTTAGGTGTTCTATGGGAGTTGGGTATTGTTCTTGATGCATAATCATTTTCTAGTTATTGTGTGGTTAGTTGTGGCAAATAATGGCTGACACTTCTCTTTATCGGCTGAAAAGGCTTAGAAATTAGAATGCTATCGATGTTATTTGAAGTTCTCTTCTCTCACTCATAATGACATATCTTTGGCTGTAGACCAACTGTGCCTAGGAAACGCTTGTACAGGCATAAGCGTTAGGCTTCAAGGTAGGGTGCTTGAAGTCTCTATAAGAAAGAATTGGTTGACAGTACAGAAATAACATTTTCGCTAGCTTTCTGCATTATTTTCTTTGTGAAGCTTGCTACATGCATTATGGAAACCCTTTTAACTTGATTATTACTTGTGGGATTTCTCAAAATTACCAAAAGGCTTATTCTAAAATTAGCATTATCTTAATTACACTTTTTCTCATGTGTGTTTGGCTTATTTTCATTGTTCTCAAGCTTTCTCTTCTTATGTTGAACCTATGCAAATATTCTACAAGTGATTCTTTTTCTTATTTGCACAGGAGTAAGATCCTTGAGATTAAACCATCTGGAAAGATTGTTTCAGGTACAATAGAGGTAGTACATCAATTATGAAATATATAATTCCAATATGTTTGTGTGCTTGTGCAAATTGTATTTCATTTTCCCTTTTATTTCTACTATTTTTTTTTTGCATCATATATTTTTGCCTTATACAGGATCTACATATGTTTATTTATTTTAAAATTTTGAACAAAGAGGAAAGATAACTCACACCAACAAATGCATGCTTAAGTGAGAGATTAACAAGTCCAATGACAACATATAAATATGAAATAATGGTACTTGAGCATAAACCGCAACCCCTACCATAAATTCTAACCTTTGAGAGAGCTGAACCTAAATACCACATCTCTTCTAAATACCAGAAGGGCAGAATTTTGTTGTGTGTGTTGGTGACGAGAGTCTAACAAAAATATAAGGTTGATGTAACTATCTTTTAATTTAGCTTCCTGTCCTTGATAGTTGATTATCATTTTTGTCAACTGCAAGTACCACATATATCCTTTAGAAGTCATACTTGTTTATTGTGGCAGATACCGTTCTCTATAACTCTGCGGAGCCCTAAAGAAGATAATTTGGAAATATTTTATGAAACCTTCCATGGAACAAATATTAGCATCCAGGTGACTATTTTCTTATCCTAGAAATCTCTGTTTAATCTTGTTGTGTAGTCACTATTGGACTCTTTCTTTATTTTTAATCAATCCTGTGATAGTATTTTGCAACTGTAGATATAATGAGAGGATACCTGCATAAATCATTATCTGCCACAGTGGAATTTATTAGAAGAAGTCATAAAGGTATGGCTCAGTTTAAAGTCTTCCTCTCAATTATGTCACATGAATTAGATTAAATGGGCTTTGTCTTTTGTGATATCATTTCAGCTGATCTTCTCGATCAACCAATTTCTCCTGAGATGGTTATCTTTTACATTACACAGGACACTCAAAGACATCCTATACTTCCTGAACTGAAATCAGGTTTCTGCTATTTCCCATGTTTTTGCTCTAGTATTCTTCAAATTTCAAAGCAGGGAATTAAGATATGTTATTCATAGTTCATACTTTTATAAGAGATTGGATGATGTGGAACTTCAGCAGCATTGCATTTGAATCCTTGTTATAGTGATTTCATTAACCCTCTGCTGACTAAAGATGTTTGGCTGAATAGGTGGCTTTCGCATCACTGGAAGAATATCCACACAATGTTCGATGCTTGAACCTCTCAGCGGAGAACTAACAGTGGAAGCATCTGCACTTCCCATTTGCTCTCTTGACATTCACTTCGTGTAGAGTCAATTCTTCTTGGGGAAAAATCATCACTGAAACCTCTTTGATACAAACAACACAGGTGCAAATTTTCACACCTAGTGTAACTGCTTGAATTCATTTGATATATCTCGGATGAAAAGAAAAAATCAGTTCATGTATCATTTGACATCTTTTACTTATCTTTTCTAGATAGCAGATGGAGATGTCTGTCGGAATATGACTCTGCCAATATATGCTGTAGTACCCCGTCTTTTGACTTGTCCAACTGTCTTAGCTGGGTGAGTTGCTAATGTGTGACTGTGTGTTTTATCCTGGTAAACTTTGTAACTAACCAGTGATTAAATTTGTATCATTTACTATGACTCATAAATGAAAATGTTAAGTAAATTATAGGGAACTTATTGTATGCTAACTGGATAAATTACCATATTGTAGAGTCTGCTTTCTATGTTACTAGGATATTCTATGCTTGCTACAAATACTGCATAATACTTAATTTCAAGATGTTTGGGACCCTAGTTATAGGTAAAGGAGCTGAAACCTAAGAGGTTGAAATTTAGCAGATGCTGATAGCTGTTGGATATCTTACACCAAAAAAGGCTGCAAAACTGACAAATTTAGATGAAAAAAGAAGTATCTTCTTGGTCATTTTTTTTCTTTATTGAAGATATAGGCCTTTTGCATCAGTATTGTCTATCCTTAATATATCTGGGTGCAGGCATGTTCCCCATTGCGTGGAATATAATTCTATAATGAGTGAACATCCAACCCAGTCGTAGACTTTATCTAATTTTCCAAGTAGCAGGGCTTTGTTAGCCTTCAGATGTTTCATGAAAGATAGTTTACAAAATTCATGTGAACCTATAAATGGAGAAATCAGGCCCTCACCCTAGCATTAAGCTTCCTTCTATTTGGATTGAGCTTGGGGAGTGTAAGCCCGTGTCATATCTGTCTATGAGCATAGAATTCTTTTAAAGAAGAGGAATTTGATTTACAAAAGATTCGAAACACACTAATCTAAGCACTAATAATCTCTTAGAGAATGTTCTGATTGTAATACATCTCCTATTATTCTTTCTTGCGAATTCATCATCCAAATTTCTTTCTAGAGTAACTTTTTTTTTTTTTTTCCTGCCAGGCCCTAGTAATGTTAATATTTATTAAGTCATGTTAACCTCTACATATTGTCAATCTGTTATAGAGACTGCAAAAAATTATTTTACCTTGATAAATTCGAACGTGTTTGTTAAAATTTACAGTAGATTACCAGATCCTGATGAGTTTGTATAGAAATACAGTTTTACAATTAAAAAAAATGTAAAAATCGACAATTCAATAAAACCGATAGGAGGTTCTTGGTTAATTTATCAATATTTTTAAGCAGGCAACAAGAATTATGCGTTCACATTTCTTCATGATAATAGATGTCACAATTGATATTATAACTTTATTTAAATATATATATTTCTGTTTTGAAATGCACTGTGCAGTCCATTCTCCATTGAATTCAAAGTTGCAATAGTCATCAGCTTTCAGTCTGAATTATCCAGATTACAGCCAAAATCTGATCCAATAACTCCAAGACTATGGGTAAGCATTATTCCAGGTTTCTGTTCCAAATCGAAGTTTTTCGCTGTATCTAAAACTGCCTTTTAAAATTTCAGATGGCAATGGAAACTCTCCCACTTGAACTTGTTCGAACAAGGTGAGGTCCACAATTTCTGCATCATATTGATAAATATCATTGATAATATTTATGTATCATAGTTGTAACTGTGAAGTTGAAAAAAGGAAGAAAGAAACTTATGCATATTTATGCATGATATTTGATAATATCATTTATAATATGCATGTGATCAATTAGTTACAAACTTCAATGTGCTAGCAGCTTTCAAATTGTAATTTGGAGGTTTTGGAACCTCAATATGCTTGTACATGTGCTTTAAGTATTTAATGTAGAGTAGGATGATTGTTTTGTCATTGGTTGAAATTGCCCCTATTTATAGCATTGTACGCTTAATAGTACAATTTTATCAAAAAAATGCAAATTTTGAATTATAGGTAACCTAGGAAACATGTAAATGAATTATCAAACTCATAATACTATCCCATGGGATTGAAATAATACTCTTTTTTCAACAGAATGTGATCATCCTATGCTTGGAGGATGAGTAATCCAATTTCTTTCTTTATTTTTCTTTATGTACCCGTGTCTGATGTTCGTATCCGACGCATATCTAGACATGGGTATAAGGATATGATCTTCTAAGGACCTTCCAAATACATGAAAATTTTGAAAAAAAATTGAACATATTCATGTCGGATACCTACCTGTATCCGACACTCACACTCGAATCCGAGTAACATAGTCCAATCTTGTCCAAGTAAATACCAAACATGGTACAAAATTACTATATCCTATTCTTTCACCATCTTGTGTTATTCTTCTGTCATCTTGCGTACTAAAACACTCGGAGACATATAATGAAGTAAATTCTCATAGGAATGAATGAGATAGGTGAAGCTTTTAGAGAATGTGCAGATATTGATGATACCTCTTGTGACTGGGAAAGCTGAATGAAGTGAATGAACCATATTTAAACATTTGGCTTGTTCACGTCATTCTTGTAAGTTGTACCATTTCATCTAGTTGTGCGGAGCTAGGCTGTGTTAAAGAACAAATAAAACTAAGTATAATCTTGAATGTAACAGATCGATACGAGAGAGATTGTAGTTTTAAGATCTTCCAGAAAAGCGAAAAGGCATTAGGTTTAGGTAAAATTTGAATATACAATTGATTGTATTATATTATATATAAAAAGAAATATAGTTGGTGATGGTCACGAGTAGAGGCTGGGACTTATTATCTTGGGGAGGTTGTATTAATTTTTTGAAGGTGAGAAAGATGAGCGATAATACGATTGTGATGATTATTGTTTCTCTCTCTATTCTTGCTGTTAATTGTTTATCTCTATTTCAATAAAAGTAGAGATTTTGTATTTTCGCCTACGGTGGAATAATAATAATAAAGTACCAAAAATGAAGATTTTGTTTTGTGACTACAGTGCCTAGATCTGTCAATTGGGCAGGTTGAATTGATTTCGGGTTGGATCAATTCGGATTTTACAATTTTTAGATCATTTTGGGTTTGGATCATTTTAGGTTTTGATCATTTTGAGTTTGAGTTATTTTTATTTTTGATTCGGATCAATTGGGGTCAATTTATTAATTAAAAATCAAAACAAATCAAATTTAAATAAATTATTTGATCGAATCAGTTTTAATGAAAATTTTATTAAAATATAAAAAATAAATAATACATAATATTTTAAAATAAATATAAATTTTTAAATTTTTAATTTAAAAATAAATATTTATTTAACTCGAATTTTTTTGGATTTGGCCCAATTCATTAAAATTTTGAATTTGAGTATTTGTTTTGTTCAAACGGGTATTATTATATATCTGAAATCGTTATTCAATCCATTTAAATATTTGTAAATGTATTACTATATGTAATGTATAAATTATTATAATAACATACACATATCAATGATTTATTTTATTTACTTTAAAAAGTTGCATAATAATATTTAATAGATTATATATTTAAAATTACAAAAAACACATTTATCCTAAAATAACATGTATAACAATAAAATATTATATAATTGATCTAAATTACATGATAAGAGATTATTATACCATAGCGTACAAATCATTATGATAAAATATATGTATCATTATTAACAATATATTTTATTTTAAATTGCAAGATAATAGACTATATTTTTAAAATAAAGATAATACCTTTATTTTAAATAATATGTATAATGATAAAGAATGTTATAAGATTTAAAATAAATTAATAATATGTATAATGATAAAGAATGTTATAAGGTTATCATAAGCATATTCATGACAATTAAAATATATAATTTATTTTAAATCTTATTATAAGATTATCATAATTGATATAAAATTTTATTAATTTATTTAAGAAATTATTATATATTTAAAAGACTATTTTAGTCTTTCAACAATTATTTTGAAGTCATGAACATTTTAATTTAAGAAGGTTATTATGGTAATAATAAAACAAACTTATTATTTATCCATCTAACGGTTTGATTTAAAATAAAGATATTAGGATTGATTTACAACCATTTGATTAAAATTTTAAATCCAAATATTCTAATGCTATATATAATAACATCAAACATTCTTAATTTTTTTTGTTTTCTCACAGTCATTGCCTGTATATTGCATATGATATCGTACTCCAAAATGATAATCTCAAGTTATAAAATTAAAATAAATTAATAATTTATGTTATAATTATTATTTTTATTAAATTAATGTTTTCTAAAATAAAATTATACTTAATATAAGTTCGGATCATTTTGGGTTAAAAGAGTAAATCAGTCCCTATACTATAAAAGTGAGTAATTTAGCCATGTACAATTGAAATAGGTGTAAATAAGTAAAATTGATAACGGTTTTAATGAAAAACCGTTAAAATGCTAACGTGGACTCGTAAAATCTAACAGATTTAGATATATTTCAAGTCATATTTTATTTCAAGTCATTAATTCTGTTAGATTTTACGAATCCACATCAGCATTTTAACGGTTTTTCATTAACATCATTATCAATTTTACTTATTTGCACCTAACAGGAAAAAAATTACTCATTTTTACAATACATGGATTAAATTACTCTTTTCACTATAATACATGGACTATGTGGGTACTTAAACCCAGACTAACCACTCTATATACACAACTAACGATTAAAATAGGGAAAATGATAGACCCAAACCTACTGTAAAAAAAAAAGGCCACATAACTAAAATACTTGTCAGCTATCATAATATTTTAATATTTTCAAAATCAATCGATTGAAAATTCAAAGCCAATTGATTTGAAAATTGAAATTCAATTTGACGGCAATCGGAAGGACTACTTTTATATAGTCTTATAAGATTTGATTTGTCTACAAATATAACCGACTAGGTATATGAAAAAAGAAACTTATACATGGCTATGGGGATCGGGGATAAGACCAGGAGGGAGGATTATAGGTTTCAACCATGATAAGAGAAAAATACACCTTGTATATTAAAAGACCAAATATCATGTTTATTAGACCTATCAATTGGGCGAAACAGATTGGATTTGAATAGAATCAATTCGGATCTTAAATAATCGGATCAATTTTGGATTCAAGTTATTTTAAGTTCAGATCATTTCGGGTTGGGTAATTTGGGTTTGACATTGGGGTTATTCGGGTTCAGATTATTGGGATTCTAGTTATTTCTTGTTCAATTTATTAATTTTTAAAATCTAAACAGATTAAATTTAAGCAAAATAATATGATCGAATCAGATTTTATTATAATTTTATTCAAAGATAAAAATAAAAAATAATTTTTAAAAACAAATAGATATTATTGTGTATCTGAAAAGTGAAACTGTTATCCAAATTCATTTACATATTTGTAAAATATATAAAAAAAAATTATATTTGTGAAAATGTTTGAACCTTGACAAGCAACCCTTAATATTAAGAGTTTTACCAAGTGAACCAATTTTAGAACTTAAAATAATTTGCTACTATAAATTATATCTAAAAATGTACTTAAAAAATTAATTATCAAGTGTAAATAAAAATAATAATATATGCTTATCTAAAATAAAAATATATAATAAATTAATTATAAAATTAAATTAGTTAATTATGTTTAATTCTATTTCTAAATTCTAAACATCATGTTCCAAATACATGAAAATTTTGAAAAAAAATTGAACATATTCATGTCGGATACATACCTGTATCCGACTCTCACACTCGAATCCGAGTAACATAGTCCAATCTTGTCCAAGTAAATACCAAACATGGTACAAAATTACTATATCCTATTCTTTCACCATCTTGTGTTATTATTCTGTCATCTTGCGTACTAAAACACTCGGAGACATATAATGAAGTAAATTCTCATAGGAATGAATGAGATAGGTGAAGCTTTTAGAGAATGTGCAGATATTGATGATACCTCTTGTGACTGGGAAAGCTGAATGAAGTGAATGAACCATATTTAAACATTTGGCTTGTTCACGTCATTCTTGTAAGTTGTACCATTTCATCTAGTTGTGCGGAGCTAGGCTGTGTTAAAGAACAAATAAAACTAAGTATAATCTTGAATGTAACAGATCGATACGAGAGAGATTGTAGTTTTAAGATCTTCCAGAAAAGCGAAAAGGCATTAGGTTTAGGTAAAATTTGAATATACAATTGATTGTATTATATTATATATAAAAAGAAATATAGTTGGTGATGGTCACGAGTAGAGGCTGGGACTTATTATCTTGGGGAGGTTGTATTAATTTTTTGAAGGTGAGAAAGATGAGCGATAATACGATTGTGATGATTATTGTTTCTCTCTCTATTCTTGCTGTTAATTGTTTATCTCTATTTCAATAAAAGTAGAGATTTTGTATTTTCGCCTACGGTGGAATAATAATAATAAAGTATCAAAAATGAAGATTTTGTTTTGTGACTACAGTGCCTAGATCTGTCAATTGGGCAGGTTGAATTGATTTCGGGTTGGATCAATTCGGATTTTACAATTTTTAGATCATTTTGGGTTTGGATCATTTTAGGTTTTGATCATTTTGAGTTTGAGTTATTTTTATTTTTGATTCGGATCAATTGGGGTCAATTTATTAATTTAAAATCAAAACAAATCAAATTTAAATAAATTATTTGATCGAATCAGTTTTAATGAAAATTTTATTAAAATATAGAAAATAAATAATACATAATATTTTAAAATAAATATAAATTTTTAAATTTTTAATTTAAAAATAAATATTTATTTAACTCGAATTTTTTTGGATTTGGCCCAATTCATTAAAATTTTGAATTTGAGTATTTGTTTTGTTCAAACGGGTATTATTATATATCTGAAATCGTTATTCAATCCATTTAAATATTTGTAAATGTATTACTATATGTAATGTATAAATTATTATAATAACATACACATATCAATGATTTATTTTATTTACTTTAAAAAGTTGCATAATAATATTTAATAGATTATATATTTAAAATTACAAAAAACACATTTATCCTAAAATAACATGTATAACAATAAAATATTATATAATTGATCTAAATTACATGATAAGAGATTATTATAACATAGCGTACAAATCATTATGATAAAATATATGTATCATTATTAACAATATATTTTATTTTAAATTGCAAGATAATAGACTATATTTTTAAAATAAAGATAATACCTTTATTTTAAATAATATGTATAATGATAAAGAATGCTATAAGATTTAAAATAAATTAATAATATGTATAATGATAAAGAATGTTATAAGGTTATCATAAGCATATTCATGACAATTAAAATATATAATTTATTTTAAATCTTATTATAAGATTATCATAATTGATATAAAATTTTATTAATTTATTTAAGAAATTATTATATATTTAAAAGACTATTTTAGTCTTTCAACAATTATTTTGAAGTCATGAACATTTTAATTTAAGAAGGTTATTATGGTAATAATAAAACAAACTTATTATTTATCCATCTAACGGTTTGATTTAAAATAAAGATATTAGGATTGATTTACAACCATTTGATTAAAATTTTAAATCCAAATATTCTAACGCTATATATAATAACATCAAACATTCTTTATTTTTTTTTGTTTTCTCACAGTCATTGCCTGTATATTGCATATGATATCGTACTCCAAAATGATAATCTCAAGTTATAAAATTAAAATAAATTAATAATTTATGTTATAATTATTATTTTTATTAAATTAATGTTTTCTAAAATAAAATTATACTTAATATAATTTCAGATCATTTTGGGTTAAAAGAGTAAATCAGTCCCTATACTATAAAAGTGAGTAATTTAGTCCATGTACAATTGAAATAGGTGTAAATAAGTAAAATTGATAACGGTTTTAATGAAAAACCGTTAAAATGCTAACGTGAACTCGTAAAATCTAACAGATTTAGATATATTTCAAGTCATATTTTATTTCAAGTCATTAATTCTGTTAGATTTTACGAATCCACATCAGCATTTTAATGGTTTTTCATTAACATCATTATCAATTTTACTTATTTGCACCTAACAGGAAAAAAATTACTCATTTTTACAATACATGGATTAAATTACTCTTTTCACTATAATACATGGACTATGTGGGTACTTAAACCCAGACTAACCACTCTATATACACAACTAACGATTAAAATAGGGAAAATGATAGACCCAAACCTACTATAAAAAAAAAGGCCACATAACTAAAATACTTGTCAGCTATCATAATATTTTAATATTTTCAAAATCAATCGATTGAAAATTCAAAGCCAATTGATTTGAAAATTGAAATTCAATTTGACGGCAATCGGAAGGACTACTTTTATATAGTCTTATAAGATTTGATTTGTCTACAAATATAACCGACTAGGTATATGAAAAAAGAAACTTATATACATGGCTATGGGATCGGGGATAAGACCAGGAGGGAGGATTATAGGTTTCAACCATGATAAGAGAAAAATACACCTTGTATATAAAAAGACCAAATATCATGTTTATTAGACCTATCAATTGGGCGAAACAGATTGGATTTGAATAGAATCAATTCGGATCTTAAATAATCGGATCAATTTTGGATTCAAGTTATTTTAAGTTCAGATCATTTCGGGTTGGGTAATTTGGGTTTGACATTCGGGTTATTCGGGTTCAGATTATTGGGATTCTAGTTATTTCTTGTTCAATTTATTAATTTTTAAAATCTAATCAGATTAAATTTAAGCAAAATAATATGATCGAATCAGATTTTATTATAATTTTATTCAAAGATAAAAATAACAAATAATTTTTAAAAACAAATAGATATTATTGTGTATCTGAAAAGTGAAACTGTTATCCGAATTCATTTACATATTTGTAAAATATATATAAAAAAAAATTATATTTGTGAAAATGTTTGAACCTTGACAAGCAACCCTTAATATTAAGAGTTTTACCAAGTGAACTGATGTGAACCCTAGGGGTTAAACCCTTTGAACCCACTAACAAATTGAAATACCTAACCCAGAAAAGCCAAGATTCAGGCAAAGAAAACTTAAACCCTTAAAAGCCTGTTTCAAAGAACCTAGATTAAGCATGTAATCTAAACCCTAAGAACTCTTGTTTCAAGAACCTAAGTTTGATAGGTTGAACGCCACAAAGAAAGAATTCTTTGATAAGTTCCTAAGTTCTTTCAAGAACTAAAAAGAGAAAACTCTCACTGAATAAAATCAGACTTAATTGATCAAAAGATAATTGAAGTAGGCGGCTAAGACATATATTTATTGCCTCCCTACAATAACCCTAATCTACTAAGCAATAATAGGTAAAATATGGGCTGAACATGCTCAAGCCCAAACCTAAATAATTAAAAGATATCAATGTTACATAATATAGGCCCAAATGCCTAAGTAATTATAAGAATTAAAATAAGCCCAAATAAGCCCTTTTAATGTGCCACCTTGTGTTCTTGAATCACATGGACCAAACTTGGATGCAAGCCCATTTTGCATGTTGAAGCCTTTCTTGAATAACTTGCAATATGGCCCAAGTGAATTCCACCCATTTTTGCCATGTTTCCTAGATATTCTTGGATCTTGGACCATATAGAAATTGCCATGGGATTGGGCCATCTTGGATCCTATCATTCCCCCTTTCTTCGAAAAGATTCGCCCTCGAATCTTAGCCTTATGTGTGAGAATGACGGCGCTAGGTACTAAATCAAAGTGATGCACAATGCCGCTTTTGGGTGGCAACCCATCCTGCAACTGCTCCGAAAATAAATCTTCACAATCCTTCAACAAAGAAATAGGAAAAATAGGAAGAGATTGGTTAGGAGCATCAAGAATAAAAACCACACTCTCCTTTGCATCAGAAAATTTCTCAAATTCTTTGTTTCCCTTGGCAGGAATTGTCTCCTTTTCCACTAGTGGCTCCTCTCTTGTGTCTTTATTTTCAGCCACCACTATTTCTTTTTTACTCTCTGTTTCTTCTTGCTTTTTTTTTATTTGCAGCCATCTCACTTTCTTTTTCTTTTTTTCTTCTCTTTTTTTTTTCTTCTCCATATTTCTTCCTCTTGTTGCACAAACCTCTCAAACAATAAGGTGATCTCTTTCATCTCTTGTAGAGACTGCTTTACTTCGTCGCATAATGTGAGAGACATCTTAAAGTCGCTGCAAAACAACTTTGGTTAGTAAAAAAAAAAGATGAATGTCGATTCTTTCTTTTTTTTTAATTTTTTTCGAATCTTTCTTTCTTTTTCTGCCTATTCGAACACTTTTTTTTTTTTCAAGAACGAGACTTCTTGATTTTCTTGAAATCTCGGATGAACTTCTTTTTTCTTTCTTGGGACTGTTCGAATGCCCCTCTGAATTCTTGAATTTTTTTTTTCAAGATTCGGATCAAGAATCAATAAGAAGAAATTTTAATTGATCAAGAATTCAAGAAACGAAATCTTGATTTAAACCACTTTTCAAAACTGAAACCAAAAACTTAGACTGCCTAAAAACTATAACCTTAGGAAAAATGCCTAAAGTTATAACCCCAAGACAAGAATGCTGAAACCCCAAAATCTTGTTATTGATTTTGTTGTGATAGTATCTAAACCAACTTTCAAGAATGAAACCCCAAACGAAAACTGCCCTAAAAACTATAACTATTAGACAAAGAATGCATAAAGCTATAACCCCTATGACAAGTATGTCTGAAACCCCAAAACAATAAAGTTGAGAGAAACTCCAATACCCTATGGTAAAGAAGATAAAAAGATGTGACCTGATTGGTTCCTAAGCTCTGATACCAACTGATGTGAACCCTAGGGGTTAAACCCTTTGAACCCACTAACAAATTGAAATACCTAACCCAGAAAAGCCAAGATTCAGGCAAAGAAAACTTAAACCCTTAAAAGCCTGTTTCAAAGAACCTAGATTAAGCATGTAATCTAAACCCTAAGAACTCTTGTTTCAAGAACCTAAGTTTGATAGGTTGAACGCCACAAAGAAAGAATTCTTTGATAAGTTCCTAAGTTCTTTCAAGAACTAAAAAGAGAAAACTCTCACTGAATAAAATCAGACTTAATTGATCAAAAGATAATTGAAGTAGGCGGCTAAGACATATATTTATAGCCTCCCTACAATAACCCTAATCTACTAAGCAATAATAGGTAAAATATGGGCTGAACATACTCAAGCCCAAACCTAAATAATTAAAAGATATCAATGTTACATAATATAGGCCCAAATGCCTAAGTAATTATAAGAATTAAAATAAGCCCAAATAAGCCCTTTTAATGTGCCACCTTGTGTTCTTGAATCACATGGACCAAACTTGGATGCAAGCCCATTTTGCATGTTGAAGCCTTTCTTGAATAACTTACAATATGGCCCAAGTGAATTCCACCCATTTTTGCCATGTTTCCTAGATATTCTTGGATCTTGGACCATATAGAAATTGCCATGGGATTGGGCCATCTTGGATCCTATAATGAACCAATTTTAGAACTTAAAATAATTTGCTACTATAAATTATATCTAAAAATTTACTTAAAAAATTAATTATCAAGTGTAAATAAAAATAATAATATATGCTTATCTAAAATAAAAATATATAATAAATTAATTATAAAATTAAATTAGTTAATTATGTTTAATTCTATTTCTAAATTCTAAACATCATGTTCCAAATACATGAAAATTTTGAAAAAAAATTGAACATATTCATGTCGGATACATACCTGTATCCGACTCTCACACTCGAATCCGAGTAACATAGTCCAATCTTGTCCAAGTAAATACCAAACATGGTACAAAATTACTATATCCTATTCTTTCACCATCTTGTGTTATTATTCTGTCATCTTGCGTACTAAAACACTCGGAGACATATAATGAAGTAAATTCTCATAGGAATGAATGAGATAGGTGAAGCTTTTAGAGAATGTGCAGATATTGATGATACCTCTTCTGACTGGGAAAGCTGAATGAAGTGAATGAACCATATTTAAACATTTGGCTTGTTCACGTCATTCTTGTAAGTTGTACCATTTCATCTAGTTGTGCGGAGCTAGGCTGTGTTAAAGAACAAATAAAACTAAGTATAATCTTGAATGTAACAGATCGATACGAGAGAGATTGTAGTTTTAAGATCTTCCAGAAAAGCGAAAAGGCATTAGGTTTAGGTAAAATTTGAATATACAATTGATTGTATTATATTATATATAAAAAGAAATATAGTTGGTGATGGTCACGAGTAGAGGCTGGGACTTATTATCTTGGGGAGGTTGTATTAATTTTTTGAAGGTGAGAAAGATGAGCGATAATACGATTGTGATGATTATTGTTTCTCTCTCTATTCTTGCTGTTAATTGTTTATCTCTATTTCAATAAAAGTAGAGATTTTGTATTTTCGCCTACGGTGGAATAATAATAATAAAGTATCAAAAATGAAGATTTTGTTTTGTGACTACAGTGCCTAGATCTGTCAATTGGGCAGGTTGAATTGATTTGGGGTTGGATCAATTCGGATTTTACAATTTTTAGATCATTTTGGGTTTGGATCATTTTAGGTTTTGATCATTTTGAGTTTGAGTTATTTTTATTTTTGATTCGGATCAATTGGGGTCAATTTATTAATTTAAAATCAAAACAAATCAAATTTAAATAAATTATTTGATCGAATCAGTTTTAATGAAAATTTTATTAAAATATAGAAAATAAATAATACATAATATTTTAAAATAAATATAAATTTTTAAATTTTTAATTTAAAAATAAATATTTATTTAACTCGAATTTTTTTGGATTTGGCCCAATTCATTAAAATTTTGAATTTGAGTATTTGTTTTGTTCAAACGGGTATTATTATATATCTGAAATCGTTATTCAATCCATTTAAATATTTGTAAATGTATTACTATATGTAATGTATAAATTATTATAATAACATACACATATCAATGATTTATTTTATTTACTTTAAAAAGTTGCATAATAATATTTAATAGATTATATATTTAAAATTACAAAAAACACATTTATCCTAAAATAACATGTATAACAATAAAATATTATATAATTGATCTAAATTACATGATAAGAGATTATTATAACATAGCGTACAAATAATTATGATAAAATATATGTATCATTATTAACAATATATTTTATTTTAAATTGCAAGATAATAGACTATATTTTTAAAATAAAGATTGTCACAACCTAAAAAATAACGACGTCTCATCGCAAGACTTTATTATTCGTTAAGCGTGACATTAAAAAAAAAAAAGAGGAAAAGTCGACTTAATTCCTCTAGAAAAATGAAGGTTTTGAAAATGACCTTAAAAAAGACATGGAGTCGCCACCAATCTTTTTTAGCTAGGTGTGATCGGCCACCTATTAAAATCGGTTTTATAAAATATTTTAAAAATTAATTAAAATATTTTAAAAACCAATTTCAAGTCTGCGTTTAAAACCAGAGAAATCAAAGAAGCGGGTTCGGGAGTCGGTTACGTGTGGGGAAGGGTTAGCACCCCCACAACGCCCGTATAAATCGGTACCTTATTAATCGTGTGTTATCTCAAGTCTCGGTAAAAATTGGTTTTAAATTTAGTATTTCAAATTAATTCCCAATTTAAAGAAAAATAATTTTATTTTTTATTGAAAATGATCCGAAATTTATAAATTCAAAATTTTCCTATATTCCCCAACAAACGTGGCAAAATATAGAAATTTTTATTAGTTTTGAAAAAACTTTTCGAATCATTCTCTTTTTTGAAAGAAAGATATTCCTTTATTAATGATAATTGATGAAATTCCCTCCAGCAAACCCGGTAGAGAACTCATGAATTATTTTAACTCGGGAATATCTTTATTTTTATTGAAAACCATTATCTTTTTGAAAACATTTAAAATAAATGAATATATATATGCATGACATAAATAAAATGACATGGTACAGTCTAAATAATATAATGCAACCTAAATGACATGACAAATATGAATGGTATGGCATATAATTTAAATGACATGGAATAAAATGATGCTATCATATAATATGCATGAAAATAATAATGCATGAACATAGTATATACCAAATAAAAATAACTAAATAAAAGCATAGGATATCATGAAATATTCAAAACCATATAATAAACCATGTAACATCAAAAAATATAAATCAAAATAACAACAATATCATAGAAATTATTATGGCAAGAATCACATATTATATAAAATGCATGAATATAAAAATGCAATGCATGAAATGTATTTTTTCCTTTAATTAAGGAAATCCGTATATCTAATCAAGATATTCGGCTACCTTAGAAAAATATGTCAAATTAAATATTCTAAAACCAAAATACTTTGTGATTGTTTGAAAACAATTTTGAGAAGTTTGAATAAAAAATAAAAACTGGGCTAAAGTTTTTTTAAATGGCTCTAATTTCTTAAGTTTAAAAAAATCCGGACTTGGCTACCCTTAACCCAGGACTTGAAAAAACATTTTTAGAGTTTAAAAAGGCTTAGAAATCACCCTAAGTCAGTAGCTAACCCTCCTAATCAGCCCACTCTAAGTAAATTAACCAAAACAGAAAAATGATTTTTCTTTAAATTCAATTCTGACTCCACTGTCCAGTTTTAATCCACGATTTTTTTACCCTATTTTTAAAAATTCCAAAAATTCTGAAAAAAATACTGGAGACTCAGGACATGTAAAACTACATGAAAAAAAATTGGCTTAATTTTCTGATCAAAGATGAATTCCCAAAAAAATCAGAGATCTACGAGTTTTTGGAGGAGAAAAAACTGCTTTGTTTTTCTTTAAATTCAATTTTGACTCCACTGTCCAGTTTTAATCCACGATTTTTTCACCCTATTTTAAAAATTCCAAAAATTCTAAAAATAATACTGGAGACTCAGGACATATAAAACTACATGAGAAAAAATTGTCTTAATTTTCTGATCAAAGATGAATTCCCAGAAAAATCAGAGATCTACGAGTTTTTGGAGGAGAAAAAACTGCTTTGTTTTTCTTTAAATTCAATTCTGACTCCACTGTCCAGTTTTAATCCACGATTTTTTCACCCTATTTTAAAAATTCCAAAAATTATAAAAATAATACTGGAGACTCAGGACATATAAAACTACATGATAAAAAATTGGCTTAATTTTCTGATCAAAGATGAATTTCCAAAAAAATCAGAGATGTACGAGTTTTGGAGGAGAAAAAAAAAAAACTGCTTTGCCAACACATTTTTTTTTTTGCCTTTGATAAAATCATTTAAAAACCACAGTAAAAATATTTGAAACTCATAAAATGACTTGAAAGCAGTAGCTAGGACTTTCTGAAGGTTAGATAAAAATTGGCTAAGTAAAAAAAATCACAAAGGTAGAATAATCAATTTGACAAACTTAATTTTCCACAAGTGTGCTCAAGAGAGCATGACCTTGAACCATTAATTGGCTCAAGTCATTATTCAAGTGGCATGAACATGAAATGCATGAGATAATGCAGCAAACATAATGCATGAAATGCATGGATTTAAACCTAAATGTCATGGAAAAAATGTATGGCATTCATAAAGTAACCTAGACCTAAATGAACTTGCATGGCATTTAATGTAACCTAGACCTAAAATATGCATGGCATTTTCACAAACACAAGGCATGCTTAATTCAAAAATCCAACCAAATATCATGCAAATGCAAAAACCTAACAACTAGCATGACAAAAAAAATGCAACACACAATGCAAAACACATGGAGTAGCCAAATGGCCTCAAGCTCCAACAAGCATGGCATTTTCACAAACACTTGGCATACTAGCATGAAAAACTAAGTCATAACACTTAAATCATGCAAAAATCACACAAGCATTTTCACAAACACTTAATATACTAGATCTAAAACATGCTCAACTAGGATATAAAACAAGAATCATGCAAAGAATCACACAAGCATTTTCACAAACACCTAATATGCTAACTCTAAAACATGCTCAAATTTAAACAACATGAAAACAGAAAATTAAAATGCAAAAACATGATATCTAAGACATAAATGGCAACAAACAAAGCAACCAAATTAAAATATAACTCAAGAACATGAAATAACATAACATTTAAAACATCAAAAACAAAGAAAATAGCATAAACAATATGGTAAAATGAATCAACACAACAACTTAAAATAAATAATGTAGGCCATTTGGCCATGGTGAGTTTATTGTAAAAACAAAATGTAAATAAAATATACTTAAGAAAGGAAATGAAGGAAGAACAAAAAAACATTATTCTAAAATGAAAACTCACCAAGTAGAGATTAAAATAGCAAAAACAAGAATAGAAAATGAAAGTGCAAGAGTTGGTGCTCAAGAGCAACCTCAAGAAGCTAATATTTCAAGCTTTTCTCTTCAAACTTTCCTTTTTTTTCTTAACTTTTCTTTTTTGCTCTCAACCAAGAAGATAAAGACTAAGAAAAACTAAGAGAAATCAGCCAAAATGGAAAAGAAAAAATCAAAATCTGCTTGTGCTCTAGGGCTGGCAGAAAATGGGGTATATATGGACTCCAAGATGTTGTCATTTTTGTGTAACCTAATTTCCATCAAATGGCCAATAATTCAAGATGAAAAGTCATGAAATTACCACCCTTAGATTAGCATCTCAGCCCTCTCAAATTACAGCTATCCAAGAAAAAGGTTGACATCTTTCTTAACCTATGTGGTTTAATCACCATGGTTTGATCAAAGAGAATGGTTAACTAACTCTTGATTTTTAACCACTTGATTGAAAAAAAAAAAAAAAAATTAGAAGCTTCCTCCTTTCTTTGGGCTTGGGCATGCCAGCACTTCTCTTTTCCAGCCCAACTCTGATTTTTTGAAGGGCCAAAAAAAGCCCTTTTCGGTTGCTTGGGTGAAATGACCATTTTGCCCCCCGGATGCAAGTAAATATCAAACGAACTCCAAATTCAATTTTTATTTTTTTAATACTTCCAAAATAATAAAATATTGAGTTCTGGAAGTTTTCAAAATTATCCGAGTCCGTTTGCTATTTATTTGGATTTTTTCTTCCCAAAAATGCCCTTTTATGCCCCTACATTTTACCATTTTTTAAACGAGCTCCAAATCAAGATTTTTCTTCACCAATCTCTTCAAAATAATTAAAAAGTGTGATCTGGAAGTTTTCATAATTTTTGGAGCTCATTTGGTATTTTTTAGGGATTTATCGGCTTGAATTACTGCATAGGAGGCCCGGGATTTGGCCATTTTGCAAACGAACTCGGAATCAAGATTTTATTTTGCCAATCTCTTCCAAATAATTTAAAAATGAGATTTGCCAAATTTCAGAATTTTTGGAGTCCATTTGCTATTTTTTCGGGATTTTTCTTTTTGAATTACTACATAAGAAGCCCGGGATTTGGCCATTTTGCAAACGAACTCGGAATCAAGATTTTCTTTCGCCAATCTCCTTCAAATGATTTAAGAATGAGATTGACAAATTTTCCATAATTTTCGGAGTCCATTTGCTATTTTTCCCAAATTTTTCCAATTTTGCCCTTTTACCTCCGAAACCCGGTTTTGCTCAAAACAAATCCGATTTTTAGATTTTCTTCAATCTGAGCCTTGGGCCATCCTTTTTAACCATTCTTCATCCATTGGGGGCTTTGGTCTTACCAAGTCGGGCCATTTCTGTGATTCTTCCCGATTTCACCGAAATCCACTAAAAACCCTAATTCTCGGTTTTCTCCCGGATTGACTTTTCTTTCGGTTTTTCTTGCAAGTGACTTCTCCATTACCCGTAGTCAGTGCTTATCTTTCATTTGGAACCTTCAATTTCGACCAGTTTGATCGTTTAAGCACTTTTCCCCAAATTTCTCAGATTCGGGTTTCTTTTCTACTGAATCTTCAAATCCCAACTTCCGAACTCCATATCTTTCAATGTAGAACTCGGATTATCAAAATTCTTTCGCCATTTTTCAATTGAACTTAAAATCTTGATTTTGAAAGTGGGTTGACTTTTTCAGTAGTTGACTTTTTGGGGTTGACTTTTTCGGGGTTGACTTTTTTCGAGGTTGACTTTTTTTCAAGTTTGACTTTTTGTGCTCGCCCTCTTAAAATAAGTCTCGGAGTACCACCTGCAGGATGAAAAGAGTCTTTTTACACTTGGAAACATCAATATAGGAAGAAAACATACCTGTTTAGTGGTCCGGACAAAATTAGGTGTCTACAGCTGCCCCTCTTTGGCTATTGCTGAGAATCAGGAATCAGGCAAAGATAAACCAACACTAATTTTGTACGGTCAGTGATATCACATGTGAAAGAAAGGGAAGGGGTTTTCTTTTTCATTCTTCTATCATTTTTCCATTTTCCATTTTTTTTTTATTGATAATAAGCTGTAAATTGAAGATTTGTCCTTAAATTGAATTCCCTGACTAATCAAGGCTCGATCCGTCTTAAGAAAACGAATTCGATTTTCAAAAGAAAAATGGTGCCCGGAGGTCTTTAAAACTAGCGAAAATATATTGACGACAGTCTCAGGGTTCGACTCATTTGATAAAACAGAATGAATTCGATTTAAAACAAAGAAAATACCTCGACGATGGTCTCAAGGCTCGACTCATTTGATAAAACAGAATGAATTCGATTTAAAACAATAGGAAATACCTCGACGGTGGTCTCAAGGCTCGACTCATTTGATAAAACAGAATGAATTCGATTTAAAACAAAGAAAATACCTCGACGGTGGTCTCAAGGCTCGACTCACAGAATGAATTCGATTTAAAACAAAGAAAATACCTCGACGATGGTCTCAAGGCTCGACTCATTTGATAAAACAAAATGAACTCGATTTAAAACAAAGAAAATACCTCGACGATGGTCTCAAGGCTCGACTCATTTGATAAAACAGAATGAATTCGATTTAAAACAATAGGAAATACCTCGACGATGGTCTCAAGGCTCGACTCATTTGATAAAACAGAATGAATTCGATTTAAAACAAAGAAAATACCTCGACGATGGTCTCAAGGCTCGACTCATTTGATAAAACAGAATTAATTCGATTTAAAACAAAGAAAATACCTCGACGATGGTCTCACGGCTCGACTCATTTGATAAAACAGAATGAATTCGATTTAAAACAATAGGAAATACCTCGACGGTGGTCTCAAGGCTCGACTCATTTGATAAAATAGAATGAATTCGATTTAAAACAATAGGAAATACCTCGACGGTGGTCTCAAGGCTCGACTCATTTGATAAAACAGAATGAATTCGATTTAAAACAAAGAAAATACCTCGACGATGGTCTCAAGGCTCGACTCACAGAATGAATTCGATTTAAAACAAAGAAAATACCTCGACGATGGTCTCAAGGCTCGACTCATTTGATAAAACAGAATGAATTCGATTTAAAACAAAGAAAATACCTCGACGATGGTCTCAAGGCTCGACTCATTTGATAAAACATAATGAATTCGATTTAAAACAAAGAAAATACCTCGACGATGGTCTCAAGGCTCGACTCATTTGATAAAACAGAATGAATTCGATTTAAAACAAAGAAAATACCTCAACGGTGGTCTCAAGGCTCGACTCACAGAATGAATTCGATTTAAAACAAAGAAAATACCTCGACGATGGTCTCAAGGCTCGACTCATTTGATAAAACAGAATGAATTCGATTTAAAACAAAGAAAATACCTCGACGATGGTCTCAAGGCTCGACTCATTTGATAAAACAGAATGAATTCGATTTAAAACAATAGGAAATACCTCGACGGTGGTCTCAAGGCTCGACTCATTTGATAAAACAGAATGAATTCGATTTAAAACAAAGAAAATACCTCGACGGTGGTCTCAAGCTCTGAATCTTTTGAGAAACAAAACGAGTTTCTCCTTGGGAGAGTCCAAGCTTGCCTGATATCTGCACTGTTAACTAAATGCAATGATGAGAATGTTATGCTTTTGCAAATGCTCGTATGCTTCTTAATAAATGCAATCAAATGATTGTGCCATAATTTCTAATCCATGGTTTTTTTTTTTTAGGTTCACAGATTATATGACTTCAGGACAGAGTCTTCAACTGTTCATTGATGCCCCACTTGAGGGATCCTTCACTCAAGATATCTTGTCAAATAATCTCAGCTTCTGTCTCTCGCTGGAGTTCACAGATTTTCTGACTACGCGACGGAGTCTCCACCACGTTCACTGTTTTCTTTTCTTGGTGAACTTTCCAAACCTTCCCAAGATTTAAAATATATTCCTTAGTAATACTTTGAAATCCCATCATTCAATTTAATAACAACCATAATGCATCTTAAAAGTATATGAAAAAGAATATGAATCAATCAAAAATTGTCATGAAAAGGATGACAAGAATTTATTGCAAGAAATGTTTTAATATGGTAAAAATAAATGTCCAGGATATAATAAACAAATATAAGGTTATCGGTTGTAGATGCCCCGGATGCGGAATATCTTGGACCCCTCCTTTTTCAAACCATCTGAAATTTCTTTTGAACGAGCAATTCACTTGGGTAATCTCTTAACTTCTGTAGTTACATCAGACTGCATTGTTCCCCTTTTCTCTGACTGTCAGATGCTTTCTTCCCCATTACACGGAGCATTGATTAAAACTTTGATTAGTACTTGAGCCGCCTTTTACAGGTTTTCAACTCAAGTTTCCTCCGTTCGGTATTAAGTCGCCCTTTGGGGTATTCGGCTTAAACCTCTCCCTTTTTTTTTTTTGCCATGCATTTGAGAATTCTAAATGCTTCCACAGTAAAAATATCAATTCAAAAGATGGGATGGATTCTGAGAATAACCTTTCAAATTAAATATCCATGCTTGATCAAAATGGGCTTTCAAAGCATGTAATGTAGGCCAAGGTTTAGTTTTAGAAAGGAAGGATAAATAGGCCCAAAATGTGTTTAAGGGTGATTGGATCAAGGATCACTTCATGAGGAGAACTCATTCTGGAAACATCTGTCCTTTTGATAACTCGTATAATTATATAGTTTTTAGTTATGTTTTATTATTGTTTTGTGTCAAATACGAGTTATTATTGTTTAGTCTAATTGTGTTTATGATCTTTTATATTTTTATGTAATTTGGTGTTTTTCACAAGTTTCTTTGAGTGATTTCAGATTACTAGAATTAAGGGCAAATCCAGTTCAGTTCCAGTTCCGACACATTTTGCCATATCAGCTATATCTGGAGTTTCACTGAAGCAATAAGGCTGAAATTTGTAGCCGTGCAAAGCTAAGAGGCATATCTATCTTTTTAATGTTTTATACTTCTTGAAACGGAGTCGTTTTCCCTAGCGAAATCGACCATCAAGTTGGCTGATGTGCAATGACGTCTGTGCTGACCTGTTTTCGTATTTTGCCCATATCTGCTTATCCACATCAGAAAATGAGCTGATTCCAACGGCTATGGATCCGTAACTGATAGGGGAACCTTTTTCTAGAAGACCATGTGATCAGATCAGGCCTCCAACATTGACGAAATCGACCATCAAGTTGGCTGATCAAAATTGTCATACAATATGACGAAAATTGTTAGAAAAATTCACCCACCTATTATACCTACCTTTGAAATTTGTAAAGCTTGTCTCTTGTCATTTAGCCTTCCAAAATGTGTATAAATAGAGGGCCTTGGATGATTGTAGAGGATCATATTGTACATAGGTAGGATATTAGCCATTTTAATAAAATTCTCTAAGTTTTCTTCTTCTTTCTTTTCTCTAGTTTTCTTTCTTTTCTCTAGTTTTCTTTTTCTTTAGAGAGAGCAAGAGGTTGGATAATTAATATTCTTCCTCTTCTTCTTTCTTTCTTTTATTTTCTTCTTAGATTTTCTTTAATTTTATGTTTATGTTTACAATGCCTATGCTAGGCTAAACTTCTATTTGGTTAAGGGTGATTTCAAAGCCCTAGACATGTTTTATAATTGATTTTCAGATTCTATCTATCATTAATTTTCTATCAAAGTTGCTTATGTTCTTCTACAAGAATTGTTCATGATGTTGTCTTGATTTGTTTAGGTGTACAACTAGATAGATCTTGATAATTATCTATTGCTAGTTTAGGAGTCTTGATCCGTGTAATTGTCTTGATTTCCTATTCATAAGTGGCAATTTGTGATTAATGATTATGGTCAAGTTTTCAATAATTGCAAAGTGGAACATAACCTAAGTTGAACAATCCGAGCTTATGTGTTTGTTGCTTAGATCAACCTATCTTTCTCATCATAAAGCTGCCATTAAATTGAACTTAGAGAGCTTATTCTAGGTTGTTTGATGGTTAGAGATTAAATAGAGAGCTTGTTCTATTTAACAACAAACTAAGGAAAGATTGGGATAACAGAGCTTGTTGTTATCTACGGTTGTTAACTTTGATAGTTGGTTAATGTTGATAGATATGAAATTGATTCTTAATGATGTCTAGTGGTGGAGAATGAAACCTTAACCATATTTTTCATATTTGATTCGTCTTACTTACTTGTTTTCTTACTTTTCTCGTTTGCTTATTTTTAAGACTATATTTATTTTTATTGGCTGGTTATACCGCCTAATTTGTATATTAACTTTGTTTTATTTTTATTGGCTGGTTATACCGCCTAATTTAGTATATATATTTTTATTGGCTGGTTATACCGCCTTGCATCTGATTCTTATTATTTACTTTAGTTTAAATCTGGCTTCAAAAACCCCTTTTCTTTTATTGTTCTTGAATTTAAGTTTTAAACTATTAACTTATAAACTAAAACCCAATCCCTGAGGACTCGACCCTTGCTAACTACTATACTTACAATTTATCTTTTTAGTGCAAGGTTAAATAAGATACACTCTTTTGGGTGCATCAAATTTTTGGCGCCGTTGCCGGGGATTGTTTTCTTTAGTTTATTTGTTACTTGGTTTATTCTTATTTTCAGTTCTAATTAGTTTTATTTTCTTGTACATACAAGTTTTTCTTATCAAATTTTGAAAAAAAAAAAAAAAAACGATGGAGTTGAGCAATCTAACACTTGAAGAGTTGGTGGCATACATGAACATGGAGAATCAACAAGCCAATCTCACTTCCCTAGTTCAACAATTGTCCATGGGAGGATGTCAAGGCCATCAAGTATTCCAAGACCAACAGTATGATCATTACTCAAACACTTACCATGAGGGATGGTGGGATCATACTAATTATGGCTATTCGGAAAATTACCAAGAAGTAGATCCTTATGCCAATTACTCTCATCCATCTAGCTTCAATCAATCATGGTCTCAAGAACCAGATCTTTTTCAGCCACCACATATAACTCAAAACTCAGGTACTTCTTTAGAAGATCTTGTACATTCTCTTGTTACTGATACTTTGCAATTTCAACAGGAAACAAGGGCAAGCATCCAGAGTTTGGAAAATCAAATGAGCCTATTGGCTAGTAATATGGTGGGATGGGTAGCACAAAGATCTGAAGAACTCCCAGCCCAAACGATGATTAACCCAAAGGAGAATGCTACTATTGTGACCTTGAAGAATGAGGAACAAGATGAGGATGAGACAAAATTAGAGATGGATTCTATTCTTGAGGATAATGAAGCCACAAATCCAAATAAGAGTATTTCGGCACCTGAGGTAACGTTTAAGATTCCAATTTTTACTAATGTTTCTTCTCCACCTTTCCCTAGTAGATTCGCAAAGTTCAAGGAGGAGGAACATGAACAAAACATGCTGGAAACCTTAAACAGTTTGTTTGTGGATGCCATTCAACAAGTACCAACATATGCTCCATTCCTCGATGAGATATGCACCACAAAGGATGATGGAATAATACTTGTAATGGAGAATGCATCCAGTTTTGTGCAAAGAAAGCTTCCTATCAAACGCTCAAATTTTGGAAGTTTCATGTATGAGCCTAACAAGCCTAAAAAGCCAAGAAGGGGAATTGGCTAGGCTGAAAACAATCAATCAAGTGCTAATTGGGAGAGGCAGCCTAATTAGTGAAAGCATTGCCAAACTGCCATCCTCAGATTTGCTATTTTTTTCTTTATCTTTTTCTTATGTTTCTTTGCTAATTGTGTTTAGTGTTTCTAAGTTCATTTAGGCTGCATAAGTTTATTTTGTTTATTAGTTCTTTTCACTTACACATGATTCTTTCATTTGGGATTAATAGCATTACATTAATGACAATGTAAGAATTATGTGTGGGGGGAAGAATTTAGGATTTTATTTAGAGTGTTTTGTTTTTGAGTCTTTTTATGCTGTTTTTCTTTCCGATCCTTGTTTTGAAAATAACTAGATGTAAATATAATTTTTATTTTTTTAACCCCGGTTAAATGGCGGATAACGGTACTCCGTGATTATTTAAATCGGTTCCATCAGCTACCCACAAAACTGATATTGTATATAAATTTGTCTTTCAATTTCTCTTTCATTTTTTTTCAGGATGGATGATATTCTCACAAGATTGCAGAAACGATTTCCTCCTTTTCCTCGAAATATTTTACTGAAGCTTTACCAAGTTCGATTTGAAAGATTAAGAATGCTTATGCACAAAGGGATTCCTGGAGACATACGTTGGATAATTGAAGCCAAGGTACGTGAAGATGAATATCTTCCTGTTTTGCATTTACCAGGTACAGGTAGAAGCACTTTTGCAAAGAAGCGACGAGCAAAGCGCATGAGTTCAAATTGCCACAAATGTGCACGATGGACGTGTAACGGTAAATGTCGTTCTATTGGGATTCCGTCCTCTAATCGAGATGATAAAATTGAATTCATTAAGGATGGACTGAGTAAGGAGAATTTGGGTAATATCCAACTTTCTCTTGAGACGCATCCTAGTGGAGACGTACAAAGAGAAATTCTTGATTTATGGCCGCAATTCCAAAGGGAATGGCAACATCTTGGGAATCTGATGTTAAAAGACCCTGTTTGCCAGCTTGTAAGAAAACTGGATGGGAAGCATATCCTCGACTCATAGAAGGCGTTTAAGCCGTTTCTGGACGTAAAACCAGAGGAAGATGTGAGCCACAATCACAACTACAATAAATGACTTCTCAGCTTTTGGTTTGATTTGCAATAACTTTATTTCGGTTTAATTTACGTGTTATTCGATTTGTGTAATTATTCTCATTTTTTTTATTTGTCTTTTACGGTTGATTTTTCTTCTCTTTTTTATTTTCTTCCTGAAATCACGCAAAAATCTTTTGTTAGGTTAACATTTTCTTCTGACAGGTCAAATACACTTTCGGCGACATTATTACTCTTGACTTTTACGGTTGATTTTTCTTCTCTTTTTGATTTTCTTCCTGAAATCACGCAAAAATCTTTTGTTAGGTTAACATTTTCTTCTGACAGGTCAGATACACTTTCGGTGACATTATTACTCTTGTCTGATTCACTACTCAGTCCTCTATATATTACACCATGTACTCATTCTCTTTCAGGCACTCGAAAAAAAAAGAAAAAAAAAAGAAAAAAAAAATGGAAAGTACTTCGTCCCAACGCATTAAAAAAATTTGTGTTTTTGGAGGTGCTTATCCAGGGAAAAATAACATATTCGCTGATGAAGCCATAAGAGTTGGAGTAATACTTGCCCAACAAAAGATCCAGTTGATTTATGGAGGCGGTAGTACGGGTTTAATGGGAGCAGTCGCTACAGCAGCACACGCCGGAGGAAGTCCAGTTCTAGGAATCGTGCCAAAACTATTCACAGATTTTTGTGGACCTACCTTGGGTAAGGAAATACAAGTCTGGAGTATCCCTGAACGGATAACAATCATGTACCATTCTGCCGATGCATTCATTGCTTTACCAGGAGGTCTGGGTACATTGGAAGAAATAGCTTGCGTGGCTTCTTGGTCATCTTTGGTCACAAATAAGAAACCCATTGGTTTGCTTAATATTAATGGTTATTTTAGTAATTTGCTTTCATATTTAGATAATGCTGTGGATAATGGATTCATGTTTTCAGAGGCAAGGAGAACCATAATTTCTGCTACAACCATTGAAGATTTACTCAAAAAGCTCCAAGCTTATGAGTGTTTATCTGCTACGGTTGTTTCGCAAACGGTCGGAAAAAGAAAAAGAGATATGGACGAGCAAGGAGTGGATTGCACTTTGTCTTTGTGACATTATCTAACATTTTGTTTGTTGTGTCTCAGTTATAATAAGTGGTTAGCAACCTCTACAGGTAATATCTCCTAAATTTTACCTTTAAAAAAAAAAAAAAAAGAAAAAATATTGTTGTGTTTTAAGCTATTTAGAAGCATTCATTCTGAACAAGGTCTGAGTAAGGGAGACTTGAGACATACCTTGTCAGTTTGATTTTAATCTTTTTATGTTTACTTGTTAATTTTTGTTTAGTATTTTAGGATTATTTAGGTTGCATGAGTTTGTTTTGTTTTGAGTCTTAGCTGTTCCTATTCTTATGTTATTAGTTCTTTTCTCTTACACATGATTCTTTCATTTGGGTTAATAGACTTACATTGAGGACAATGTAAGAATTAAGTGTGGGGGGAAGGATTTAGGATTTCTTTTATTTTTGTCTACTATTTTTTTTATGAGTCTTTATTATTATTTTTAGTGTGTTTTAGTTCCTTTTCAATACTATGATGAGATATGAATTGCATAAGTCTAAAACAGATTTATTAGTGAGAAGATTTTCATGAGAATTAAGCTTGATACTAATTTTTATGAGCCAATGTTAATATGATATGTTGATTGAGAAAGAAGCATGTTTAGACTTAATCTGACTTGTATAATCATCCTTGTGAGTTTTTGAGCCTATAATGATTGATGCATTATATAAATCAATCTAATTTCTTTCTTGAGTGCTCTTATGATTACATGATTCTCTAGAACTTGCTTTAAACCGTTTGAGACTATATTGATGCATGTGACAACATGAATATGATAGAGGCATTAGGATTTTTAGCCAGGGCCAAACAACCATCCCTTATTGATGTTCCAAGAGAACACATCCTTAGTGAACCAATTTGAGCCTACATTGAATAAGCTATCTCTTTGGTAACCATAACTTGTCCCTAACCTAAATATACTTATATCTTTACCTTTGTTCCAAAGATGAATTAGCATGATTTGAGACAAGTTGCAAAGACAAGGGATATTTTTTGGTTAGAAACAAGAAATAAGTGTGGGGGGAAAAGAAAAGAAAAGTCAAGAGAAAAAGAAATGGAATACTGGCAAATACATTCCTATATAAAAAAAAAATGAATCATCTCTTGAATTTGTGGAAAAAGAAAAAGATGTTACAAAGTTGTTTAGAATGAAGAAAAGGCCCAACATGAATATCCGGCCTAGGTGACTATGTACTTGTAAAGAGTTTTGAGAAGTTTCTTTGTATAATCTTTTTATGTCTCTAAACTTTATGAACTCTTTGGAACCTTTGTGATATCTTTATCCTTTTGTTCTTCAACCACATTACAAACCCCTTGGCCCCATTACAACCTTGATTAAAGACCTCTTGATTCATGAAGTTGCATGATCTTTTAGTGGAGAATAGGTGGACAAGCAAGCATATGGTAGAAGTGTTTTCATGAGATTGATTGAGTGTAAACACTTTACCACTACTTTAAAGAGTGAAAATCAAGAGAGTATCCCATGTGAGAAGTTGAGATTAAATTTGAACATGCACTATTTTGATTGAGATATGTTATGCTAATATTGGCTTAACTCAAACAATTTACATTCAAGCATGATTTTTTGTGAAATTTTTTAAGCTATTGATTAGTTTATAAGACTTGTTCAAATATTGTCTCTAATTTGTATTGAAAGGATTAGGAGTAAATATTTTTAGTATATGTAGTTTATTTATATTTTAGTTTTTCAATGTTTGTGGGTATCGTTCTAGTAAACCCTCACGAGACTAAACTCGTCCACTAGGGACACCTAGGGGTTTAAAGGCTTGTGTCACATGCTAAGTGCCACCGTGATTTCCTACGAAAGTGGATTAGATTAGATTTTCTTATTTTATTTTTATTGAGTCGTTGCTAGGGACTAGCAACAATCTAAGTGTGGGGGTGTGATAACTCGTATAATTATATAGTTTTTAGTTATGTTTTATTATTGTTTTGTGTCAAATACGAGTTATTATTGTTTGGTCTAATTGTGTTTATGATCTTTTATATTTTTATGTAATTTGGTGTTTTTCACAAGTTTCTTTGAGTGATTTCAGATTACTAGAATTAAGGGCAAATCCAGTTCAGTTCCAGTTCCGACACATTTTGCCATATCAGCTATATCTGGAGTTTCACTGAAGCAATAAGGCTGAAATTTGTAGCCGTGCAAAGCTAAGAGGCATATCTATCTTTTTAATGTTTTATACTTCTTGAAACGGAGTCGTTTTCCCTAGCGAAATCGACCATCAAGTTGGCTGATGTGCAATGACGTCTGTGCTGACCTGTTTTCGTATTTTGCCCATATCTGCTTATCCACATTAGAAAATGAGCTGATTCCAATGGCTATGGATCCGTAACTGATACGGGAACCTTTGTCTAGAAGACCATATGATCAGATCAGGCCTCTAATATTGACGAAATCGACCATCAAGTTGGCTGATGTGCAATGACGTCTGTGCTGACATGTTTTTGTATTTTGCCCATATCTGCTTATCCACATCAGAAAATGAGCTGATTCTAACGGCTATGGATCCGTAACTGATAGGGGAACCTTTTTCTAGAAGACCATGTGATCAGATCAGGCCTCCAACATTGACGAAATCGACCATCAAGTTGGCTGATCAAAATTGTCATACAATATGACGAAAATTGTTAGAAAAATTCACCCACCTATTATACCTACCTTTGAAATTTGTAAAGCTTGTCTCTTGTCATTTAGCCTTCCAAAATGTGTATAAATAGAGGGCCTTGGATGATTGTAGAGGATCATATTGTACATAGGTAGGATATTAGCCATTTTAATAAAATTCTCTAAGTTTTCTTCTTCTTTCTTTTCTCTAGTTTTCTTTCTTTTCTCTAGTTTTCTTTTTCTTTAGAGAGAGCAAGAGGTTGGATAATTAATATTCTTCCTCTTCTTCTTTCTTTCTTTTATTTTCTTCTTAGATTTTCTTTAATTTTATGTTTATGTTTACAATGCCTATGCTAGGCTAAACTTCTATTTGGTTAAGGGTGATTTCAAAGCCCTAGACATGTTTTATAATTGATTTTCAGATTCTATCTATCATTAATTTTCTATCAAAGTTGCTTATGTTCTTCTACAAGAATTGTTCATGATGTTGTCTTGATTTGTTTAGGTGTACAACTAGATAGATCTTGATAATTATCTATTGCTAGTTTAGGAGTCTTGATCCGTGTAATTGTCTTGATTTCCTATTCATAAGTGGCAATTTGTGATTAATGATTATGGTCAAGTTTTCAATAATTGCAAAGTGGAACATAACCTAAGTTGAACAATCCGAGCTTATGTGTTTGTTGCTTAGATCAACCTATCTTTCTCATCATAAAGCTGCCATTAAATTGAACTTAGAGAGCTTATTCTAGGTTGTTTGATGGTTAGAGATTAAATAGAGAGCTTGTTCTATTTAACAACAAACTAAGGAAAGATTGGGATAACAGAGCTTGTTGTTATCTACGGTTGTTAACTTTGATAGTTGGTTAATGTTGATAGATATGAAATTGATTCTTAATGATGTCTAGTGGTGGAGAATGAAACCTTAACCATATTTTTCATATTTGATTCGTCTTACTTACTTGTTTTCTTACTTTTCTCGTTTGCTTATTTTTAAGACTATATTTATTTTTATTGGCTGGTTATACCGCCTAATTTGTATATTAACTTTGTTTTATTTTTATTGGCTGGTTATACCGCCTAATTTAGTATATATATTTTTATTGGCTGGTTATACCGCCTTGCATCTGATTCTTATTATTTACTTTAGTTTAAATCTGGCTTCAAAAACCCCTTTTCTTTTATTGTTCTTGAATTTAAGTTTTAAACTATTAACTTATAAACTAAAACCCAATCCCTGAGGACTCGACCCTTGCTAACTACTATACTTACAATTTATCTTTTTAGTGCAAGGTTAAATAAGATACACTCTTTTGGGTGCATCACCTTTTTTTTTTTCGATGGCTTTCTTTTTGCCATGATTTTTTATTATCTTTCCTCGCATTTGCCCTCCATTGTAGAGGGTGATCCTTGATCAAGGCTCAAAGAAAGAAATAATTCTTAAGGCTCAAAGGGGTGACTAAGGATAATTTCTTCTTAGTGGAAGGAATATGAAAAACGGCCATTCATCATATCAAGCATAAATATTTTCTTTGAAAAGCAATTCTCAGGGGAAATAGGTATATAGAATTTCTATTTTTACACTTGGAATCATTCGAATTTTCATGTGCACAGCATCACACAATTTTTTTTTCTTTTCAAGTATAATACTTCTTCAATTCATCAGCATTTACGGGATGTCTAAAATCATCTCCGTCCATCCGAGTTAGAATCAATGCTCCTCCAGAAAAAGCTCTCTTTACCACATAAGGTCCTTCCCAATTTGGAGCCCATTTTCCTCTTGGATCCTTCACTATAGGGAGAATTTTCCTCAATACCAACTCCCCCTCTCGGAACTGTCTGGGACGAACTTTCTTGTTGTGGGCTCGAATCATCCTTCTCTGATACAACTGCCCGTGACAAATTGCTTTCAATCTTTTCTCCTCGATGAGATTCAACTGTTCATAACGAGCTTTAACCCATTCTGCTTCCTCTAGGCCAACTTCCATCAAAACCCGAAGTGAAGGGATCTCAACTTCAATAGGTAGCACTGCTTCCATCCCGTATACCAAAGAAAACGGTGTTGCCCCTGTAGATGTGCGGACCGAAGTACGATATGCATGAAGAGCAAAAGGCAGGATCTCATGCCAATCTTTGTACACATTGGTCATCTTCTCAACGATCTTCTTGATGTTCTTATTAGCTGCTTCTACTGCGCCGTTCATCTTCGGACGGTAAGGTGCCGAATTATGATGTGTGATCTTGAATTGAGTACACACTTCTCTCATCATCTTATTGTTCAAATTGAGAGCATTATCCGAAATAATTCTTGTTGGCAACCCATAACGGCATATGATTTCTTTCTTGACGAATCTGCATACCACCGACTTCGTTACATTTGCATAAGACGCAGCTTCTACCCACTTTGTGAAATAATCTATGGCCACCAAGATGAAACGATGTCCATTTGAAGCTTTTGGGGTAATAGGCCCGATCATATCCATTCCCCACATTGAAAAAGGCCATGGTGCAGTCATGACATGTAAAGGTGATGGCGACACATGAATCTTATCTGCATAAATCTGGCATTTATGACACTTCCGGGAATAACTGATACTATCACCTTCCATGGTCAGCCAATAGTACCCTGCCCTCATAATCTGTTTAGCAAGCATGTGACCATTAGCGTGGGTGCCACATATCCCTTCATGGACCTCTTCTATGATTCTTCGAGCTTCGGCAGACCCAACACACCTCAACAAGACTTGATCTTTCCCTTTCTTGTAGAGAATCTCGCCATCTAGAACAAAACCCATTGTTAACCTTCTTAGAGTCCTCTTGTCATTCTCTGTCGCTTGTTTTGGATACTGTTGACTCTTGATGTACTGCAAGATGTCGTTATACCAAGGGAGACCATCTGCTTCTTCTTCGATACTCAAGCAATGGGTAGGAGACTCGTATATGCTCATCTTGATCGGCACAACTTCTGCCCCTTCATTCACTTTAAACATTGATGACAAAGTAGCCAGAGCATCCGCCATTCGATTTTCTTCTCGAGGAAAGTAATTGAAATTCACTTCTTCGAACTCCTCTAATAAACTCAGTATGAGTTCTCGGTATCGGATTAGCTTTGTATCTCGGGTTTCCCATTCTCCTCGTAACTGGTAAATTACCAAGGCTGAGTCTCCATAAACTTCCAATACTTTGATCTTTCTGTCCACCGCGGCACGAAGGCCCATAGAACATGCTTCATACTCAGCAGTATTGTTTGTACAATCAAAATCCAATCTAGCAGTGAAAGGATAACAGTCTTCTTCTGGGGATATAAGCACTGCCCCGATTCCATGCCCCATGGCATTAGATGCGCCATCGAAGTACATTTTCCACACTTTCTTCTTTAGGGGAATCTCATCTGCTTGCGACACATACATCAAATCCTCATCTGGGAAGTCAAAGTTCAATGGCTCATAATCTTCCACTGCCCGACTTGCTAAGAATTCCGCCACTGCACTGCCCTTGATAGCTTTTTGACTTACATATACAATGTCGTACTCTGACAATAAAACCTGCCATCTTGCCGTCCTCCCTGACAGAGAAGGTGCTTCCAACATGTACTTGATTGGATCTAGTTTGGCAATCAACCATGTGGTGTGGTACAACATATACTGTCTGAGTCTTCGAGCAGTCCAAGCTAAGGCGCAGCATAACTTTTCTACCGACGAATATTTCAACTCATAATCTGTGAACTTTTTACTGAGATAGTAAACTGCCTGTTCTTTCTTTCCCGTTTCATCAAGCTGCCCCAAAACACAACCCATGGAACTTTCAAATACTGATAAATACAGTATCATTGGTTTATCCGGGATCGGCGGCATTAATATCGGTGGGTTCGATAAATAATGCTTAACCTTTTCAAAAGCAATCTGACACCCTTCATCCCATTCTCCTGGTTCACGCTTTCGAAGTAACTTAAATATTGGATCACATTTGTCGGTCAACTGTGAAATAAACCGAGCAATGTAATTCAATCTCCCTAGAAAGCCTCTTACTTCCTTTTGAGTGCGAGGTGGTGGCAAATTCTGAATGGCATTCACTTTATCTGGGTCAATCTCAATTCCTCTTTTGCTGACAACAAAACCCAACAACTTTCCCGAGGTGACTCCAAAAGTGCATTTTGCTGGATTTAGCTTGAGTCTAAATTTCCTTAATCATTCAAAAAGCTTCTTAAGATTCGCAATATGCTCCTCTTCTCCTTGTGACTTTGCTATCATATCATCAACGTAGACCTAAATTCCCTTATGCATCATATCATGAAACAAGGTCACCATGGCTCTCTGGTATGTTGCCCCAGCATTCTTCAATCCAAATGGCATTACTTTGTAGCAGAAAGTGCCCCACATTGTAACAAATGTGGTTTTCTCCATATCTTCCGGTGCCATCTTGATTTGATTGTATCCTGAGAATCCGTCCATAAAAGAAAATAAAGAACTCTTTGCTGTATTATCCACCAGAGTATCAATATGGGGCAAAGGGAAATTATCTTTAGGGCTGGCCTTGTTCAAATCTCGATAATCAACACACATGCGCACCTTGCCATCCTTCTTCGGTACTGGAACAATATTTGCCACCCATTCCAGATATTTTGCCACCTCTAGGAATCCAGCATCAAATTGTTTCTTCACTTCCTCTTTTATCTTTAACAGCATATCAGGCCTCATTCTTCTCAACTTTTGCTGAATCGGCTTGCACTCTGGCCTTAAAGGGAGCTTATGAACCACAATATCCGGATCTAACCCTGGCATATCTTGGTATGACCATGCAAATACATCCACATGCTCCAGGAGCAAAGCTATCAATTCACTTTTTATTAATGGTGACAATAAAGTTCCAATTCTGATTTCTTTTATCTCTTCATCATTTCCCAAATTTATTGTTTCCAATAATTCCTTATGAGGAAGTACTTGCTTCTCCTCTTGTTCTATTTTTTTCAATAGATCCGGAGGTAGACCATAATCTTCAGTATCTTCATTAGCCTCAAAATCACCCGTGCAAATGGGTCTTTCAAAATCAATTTCAGAATTACTGACAGGAGGGTCCTCATATTCCGCATCCGTACACCTGTAAATAGGTGGAGAAAAACAATATAGGAAAATATATATAGAAAACAAAATGAATAAAATGAAAGAATATGGACACATCAATATGGATAATGCATTGTGCTTGTTATTTATTGAATGAAAATGTTTAAAAAGCCCATTACAGAAAAAACTTAATATCTCTGGGTAAAGATAATTAAGATTGCTTTTTAAAAGTATTACTTTGGAATAGACTTAAAGACTATGGGCAACTCAGTCGCACTCCAATTGGTTAGTCTATATCCTGGTGGACAAGGTCGCACCATCCAGCTAGCACTTTCTCTTTCAATTCTGTCTTTCCCAGTCATGCAGATCTCCACATCATTCATCTGTTCATCACCATTCACCTGGAATTTCTTGAAGGCTTTCTCTATCATCACAAGTACATCATCAGAATTCTTTTCTCCGAACAGAGAACCGGCTGAGCGGAAGTTGTGAAGGATAGGTGGGAATGTCATAGGCTCCCACTCAATATCCATACCCGCAAAACGGGCCATCCTCCTTTGTCGATTTTTTTCAACCTGTCTTCTTTTCTCATGGGCCTTTGGAAGATATCCTAAGCCAAATTGGTCATTTTTTCCTTTTACCTCTATGGCTCGAGCCATCCCCTGAAGATATTTCCCGAGACCCTTTCCTGCCCTGCAGCCTTTTCCTACGTTGGTTTTTACTCCCAACCTTGTGTTCTTGGACAGCTTTGGTTTTGGAATTTTTTGTCCTTCAGCGACAAAAACTGCATTTACAAATTCCAAAGACCGGAAAGAACACTCCACGGCTTCTTCATTCGGCTCCACATAAGGAGATTCAGTGGATGCGGAGGCTATTATGTCTTCCTCTCCTGATACCGTAATCAACCGGCCCTCCATCACAAATTTTAGTTTCTGGTGAAGAGACGAGGGTACAGCCCCAGCTGAATGTATCCATGGCCTTCCCAACAAACAGTTATAAGATGGATTGATATCCATAACCTGGAAGTTCACTGTATATGTGCACGGGCCTATTTCCAAAGGAACTTCAATGGTTCCCATAACCTCCCTTCTGGTTCCGTCAAAAGCTCTGACCACCGTGCAACTTGGTATCATATAAGATAAATCCACTGGTAACTTGGATAAAGTTGCTAAAGACATCACATTTAGTGAAGAACCGTTGTCCAGAAGGACCCTCGGTAATATGTGCCCCTTACAAGTAGTGGTTATATGGAGAGCTTTTGTTGATCCAATACCATTGGGTGGTATTTTCTCATAGCTGAAGAATATGAAGTCATCAGCTGCGATGTTTCCCACCAACCTATCCAGCTTTTCCACTGATATATTATTGGCCACGTACGCTTGATTTAATACTCTCAATAAAGCCTTTCTGTGTGGTTCTGAATTTAAAAGCAAAGATAAGATTGAAATCCTAGCTGGTTGACGTTGCAGTTGTTGAACCACGCTATATTCACTATGCTTTATAAATTTCAAGAACTCACAAGCTTCTTTTTCACATACTGGCTCTTTGATTCTATTAACCGGGGCTGATCCCCTCTCTGTTTCCTCTGGCAAATCCATCTCAATGTGGATTGGCTCGACGACCTTCTTCCCTTTGTCAATTCCTCTGTCTTTCCCTGCTACCCCTTGTTCAACAGCCTCCGGAGCATAACACCTCCCACTTCGGGTTAAATGCCCCACACCTGTAATATCCTGTTGGCCTGAAGACCCGGGCATAACCATACTGCAGTCATATTTCCATGGTGTAGCCTTGTTTTCCTTGTATGGAAAGGAAACAGGTAAATCAATGATTAATTTGGGCGCATTTTCTTCCATGGCTGGCATAACTTTTTCCTCCGGTTCATCATAGTAGATGATTAGGGGTCTTCCTATCCCATAGCCACTTGTATTTTCAATGACTTCTATTTCCCCTTCTATCTCCTCATAGAATTGGACTACCCCACTATCCATCATTCTTTGGACTTTAACCCGGAAGTCCCTACAGTTCTGTATGTCATGGCTTTCACTCTTATGGAACGGGCACCAATCATGCACCCCTCCTGCAACTATCTTCAGATCTTCCGTACCTTCCACCAATTCTGCCTTGACCATTTCAGCCCATACTGTCATCATTGGAGTCTTAACCTCTTCAATATCCCTTTTTAATTTTCTGTCCCCTCCGGTCAATATTGCATTTACTTGATTCCCAACATGATTGGGCAACGGATTTCCAGCTACGTTCGGCCCATTTTTTGATCCAAACTTCACTACCCCTCAATTAATCAAGCTTTGGACTTTCCTTTTGAAGGCTAGGCAATCTTCAATTGAATGTCCTTGGATTCCCGCATGGTATGCACAGTTGGTGTTTGCATTGTACCATCTTGGATATGGAGGTGTCAAAGGTTTTAGGTACACAGGTGCAACAAGTTGACCCTGTAACAGTTTTGGATATAGATCACCGTAAGTAGTGGGAATCGGATCAAATTGGGTTCTTTGATCATTCCTTGGTGAACGTTGGTCATTACGCGCAGGCCCTTGTGTGTTAGGAACAGTATTTCTAGGAAGGGTGATTTGAGGGGATATGCCAGTTGGGAATGACTGTTGTGGTATATTGGTGTAAGGGAACGGGTTTTGGGTAAGGTGGTTGATATTAGGGTAATAAGGATTATACCCCGGGCATGGTGTGTATGGTGTAGGAGGTGCATAAGGTGTGGTAGGGGTATAAGGCCTCGGTGGTGTGTATGGTGTTGGAGGTGTGTAAGGATATTGGTTGAAGCTTACTGCATGGGTTTCCTCCTTTTTCTTTGTAGGAAAAGCTCTTTTTGAGGTAGCAGACTCACTCCCTTCCATCTTTCCACTCTTAATGGCTGACTCAATCATTTCTCCAGATATTACCATATCCGCAAAATCTTTGGTAGCATTTCCCACCAATCTGTCATAATAAGGTGCCTTCAATGTGTTGATGAAAAGCACCGTGGTTTCTTTGTTGGTTAAAGGGGGTTGCACTTGTGTTGCCAGGTCCCTCCACCTCTGTGAATACTCCTTGAAGGTCTCATTGGACCTCTTTTCCATGTTCTGTAATGACAGCCTGTCTGGTACCATATCAGAAACGTGCTTATAATACTCCATAAAAGCCCTGGCCAGATCCGTCCATGAACGAATCTTGGTACGACTGAGTTGGTTGTACCATCGGGTGGCTGACCCTGTTAAGCTGTCCTGGAAGCAATGAATAAGCAATTTTTTATTATCCTCATGCCCTGTCATCCTTCTACAGTACATAGTCAGATGAGCGGATGGGTTGGTGGTCCCATTATACTTTTCAAAATCTGGTACTTTGAACTTTGGTGGAATTATTAGATCATGTACCAGGCTCATCTCTTTGGCATCTAGGCTGCCAAACAACTCTGCTCCTTCCACTACTCTTAGCCTTTCTTCCAACAACTGATATTTCTTCTCGATTCAGCAGTTTCGACCCTCTTCAGTTCGGTCATTTTGGCCTTTTCCTTCTCTGCCATTTCTTCGAAGTCTGGAACCTCAAACTCAATTGGATCAGCTCTGATGTTACCCCTTTTTGGACCGAAATTCTGTGGTTCGGCCGTCGGCTGGATATAGATGTAGGATGATGCCCCAGTTGGAATTTCATTTCCCATAGGTTGGGATGTCTGGCCATTTCTCTGTACCACTTCTGGTCTATCCTCCTGATTTACTGCCCCCATTCCAGCAGCTGAATTCTCTCCAGGCCACTTCTGCTTCATCATATTGCTCATCATCTCCATGAGCTTTGTCATCTGTTCTCGTGTCTCTTCTTGAGACTTAGTCAACTGTTCTTGTAGTTCTTTCTGGATTCTTTCCGTTCTCTCAATTCTGGCAAGCTGATCATTTTCCATGGCTTTTGTTCGAGACCGAGTGTTGTAAGAGTGTTGGAAATCTGGTTCTTTCTGAGTGCGACCAATTGTACCTTTATTTTTATTTTTTTTTAAAAAAACCATGGATTAGAAATTATTGACACAATTTTTTATTTTATAAAAAATGAATAAATGAATAAATGAATGAATGAATATGAACAAAGTGAGTATTGGCCCCAGGATAATTCCAACCAAATGGTCTTTCATTGATTTCCTAGAACAAAAGATCATGATAATCTGTCTCTCCTAAAAACTATTACAAGATACTAGTCCTATAATAACTCCCTCGGATCCTGGACCTTCTTCAATGTCCTCCTTTAACTGCCTTGCTCTTCCATCTGATCCCTACTTGTTCACGGCCCTTAGACGTGTTAGCAGAAACATCACCCTGTAAGCTCTCCCTAGCTTGCTTCTCAAGTTGATTTGCTCGGGCTTCCTCGTGTTTCGCCTTTTCTACCCAATAATTCTTCTCCTTTTTGAGGTTTTTGACTTCTTGTTCCCATTCCCCGGAAGTCTTGAGAGTCCCCTCAAACCTGAGCTCAAAGCGATACCTCTTGTTCTCCAAATGTAATTCTCGAAGGTCGTCCTTAACGGTGTCCCTTTCTCTCTTAATCTGTTTCTTCTCTTTTTCCCGAGCTGATTCCCTATTTTTCATGTCTCCAAGCTCTTTTTGCAGTCGGGCAATTTCTTTACTCATACGGGCCTTTTCTTTTTCAAATTCCGCTCTTGTAATTTCTAACTCTGATGGCATTTCCCTCGGTGGCGAATTTATGAATTGGATCTCCTCCCCATATGATGTCAATAGTCTATCATTAACCCTTAATTTCCTCCATACCAAATAATCAGGTGTGACGGTGTCGGCATATCTGGCCACTTTTATCCGTTGAGTTTTCTTCCATGCTTCGATCGCTGTCCGCACTTTTCCAGAATATCCATCTTCCCCATAAGTGAACTCTGATGATCCTAAATTATGAGTCATGGGTGTGAATTGCCGAGACTCAACCTGTCTTTGCACCAACAGGGGCGCATAACTCACAGACCCCCAAATTCCGAGCAGTGGAACTCCCGGGTTGTCTCCACATTTGTACATAATCGGCACAGGAACCATCCATGGAGCTCTCCAAGTCACCATCTCCCCTTTTAGATTTCGGAACATGTTGACCCATTTCTCTTCATTCCCTTCCTTAGGCCAATCATTTTGAAGGAATTCCCTAATCGGAACTAAAGTCTTCATGTATGGTTTGAAGGAAACATTTTATATCTTCCAAAAGTGACTTTGAATCCAAATATAAAGGAGTTGTACACACCCCTTGATCCTCCCGTGTCCGGCCCTTTTACAAAAATTCAAGGATCGGATAGTTTCAGCTATGATGGCCGGAGATGGGTTGATCTTTTGTTCCAACTTTTCAAAGAAATCAAACACGGCTATATCCACATGACCCAATATCTTCGGGAATATGATTAACCCGTAGATAGCTAGAGCGAAGATGTCCCTGGCTTTTGCTTTGTCAGAACAACCCAATATCAACAGTCGGAGAGTTTCCCACGGAATGCACCCATTTTTCTGCTTCGTGTCCACATGACTCTCAACCCATGTTGTATCCATTCCCGTGATCCTAGCCACTTTCTTCTTAAGACCTGAAGGTTTCATTTCCTTCAAATATATCCGATCAGGATTAGGACATTCAATACGTAACAGTGTCGAATATTCTTCGATCAGTGGTGTCATATCCTCCTCGTTAAAAGTGAAACATCTATAAGCAGGATTCCAGAACTGTACCATAGCCTGAATCAACCCACTATTGACCTGAATCGGAATTAAGAGTGCTATGTCTCCATACTTCTGAGTGAAGGCTTCTTTCTCTGATACATTCCACTGGTTCCAAATGTCGGCTAACCCTCGGAGATTATTCTGTCTAGGACCACTTTGACCCTTTCCGGCAATATTGACACATAACCCTTCTTGAGGCAATCTCCATCCTCCCTCTGATTTTTTTCTGACTGTGCCCTGACTACTGCATGATCTTCTATCACTGAAATAACCTGGTCCTCCATGAAAGTCCTTTGGGTTGATAACTATCCCGAGGCCAATAAACTTCAAGTGTATGATGATGTCTATGATGCATGCCAAAGAAAAGAAAACAGAAAGAAATAGATTAATAAGGAAATGAATTCACAAATATAACATAAATAACAACATGCTTAAAAAAATGTCCCAAAATTTAAACAGAGCTACGGTGTAGACACCTAATTTTGTCCGGACCACTAAACAGGTATGTTTTCTTCCCATATTGATGTTCCCAAGTGTAAAAAGACTGTTTTCATCCTGCAGGTGGTACTCCGAGACTTAGTTTAAGAGGGCGAGCACAAAAAGTCAAACTTGAAAAAAGTCAACCCCGAAAAAGTCAACTCCGAAAAAGTCAACCCCAGAAAGTCAACTACTGAAAAAGTCAACCCACTTTCAAAATCAAGATTTTAAGTTCAATTGAAAAATGGCGAAAGAATTTTGATAATCCGAGGTCTACATTGAAAGATATGGAGTTCGGAAGTTGGGATTTGGAGATTCAGTAGAAAGGAACCCTAATCCGAGAAATTTGGGGGAAAATGCTTAAACGATCAAACTGGTCGAAATTGAAGGTTCCAAATGAAAGATAAGCACTGACTACGGGTAATGGAGAAGTCACTTGCAAGAAAAACCGAAAAAAAAGTCAATCCGGGAGAAAACCGAGAATTAGGGTTTTTAGTGGATTTCGGTGAAATCGGGAAGAATCACAGAAATAGCCCGACTTGGTAAGACCAAAGCCCCCAATGGATGAGGAATGATTAAAAAGGATGGCCCAAGGCTCAGATTGAAGAAAATCTGAAAATCGGACTTGTTTTGAGCAAAACCGGGTTTCGGAGGTTAAAGGGTAAAATTGGAAAAATTTGGGAAAAATAGCAAATGGACTCCGAAAATTATGGCAAATTTGTCAATCTCATTCTTAAATCATTTGAAAGAGATTGGAGAAAGAAAATCTTGATTCCGAGTTCGTTTGCAAAGTGGCCAAATCCCGGGCTTCTTGTGTAGTAATTCAAAAAGATAAATCCCGGAAAAATAGCAAATGGACTCCAAAAATTCTGAAATTTGGCAAATCTCATTTTTAAATTATTTGGAAGAGATTGGCGAAAGAAAATCTTGATTCCGAGTTCGTTTGCAAAATGGCCAAATCCCGGGCCTCCTATGCAGTAATTCAAGCCGATAAATCCCAAAAAAATACCAAATGAGCTCCAAAAATTATGAAAACTTCCAGATCACACTTTTTAATTATTTTGAAGAGATTGGTGAAGAAAAATCTTGATTTGGAGCTCGTTTAAAAAATGGTAAAATGTAGGGGCATAAAAGGGCATTTTTGGGAAGAAAAAATCCAAATAAATAGCAAACGGACTCGGATAATTTTGAAAACTTCCAGAACTCAATATTTAATTATTTTGGAAGTATTAAAAAAAGAAAAATTGAATTTGGAGTCCGTTTGATATTTATTTGCATCCGGGGGGCAAAATGGTCATTTCACCCAAGCAACCGAAAAGGGCTTTTTTGGCCCTTCAAAAAAATCAGAGTTGGGCTGGAAAAGAGAAGTGCTGGCATGCCCAAGCCCAAAGAAAGGAGGAAGCTTCTAATTTTTTTTTTTTTTAATCAAGTGGTTAAAAATCAAGAGTTAGTTAACCATTCTCTTTGATCAAGCCATGGTGATTAAACCACATAGGTTAAGAAAGATGTCAACATTATTTTTGCATAGCTGTAATTTGAGAGGGCTGAGATGCTAATCTAAAGGTGGTAATTTCATGACTTTTCATCTTGAATTATTGGCCATTTGATGGAAATTAGGTTACACAAAAATGACAACATCTTGGAGGCTATATAACCATGCATTAAGGCTAGCCCTAAGGAGAGGGAGGCAGATTTTGGTTTCTTCTTTTCCATTTTGGCTGATTTCTCTTAGTTTTTCTTAGTTTTTATCTTCTTGGTTGAGAGCAAAAAAAGAAAAGTTTAGAAATAAAGGAAAGTTTGAAGAGAAAAGCTTGAAATATTAGCTTCTTGAGGTTGCTCTTGAGCACCAACTCTTGCACTTTCATTTTCTATTCTTGTTTTTTGCTATTTTAATCTCTACTTGGTGAGTTTTCATTTTAAAATAATGTTTCTTGTTCTTCCTTCATTTCCTTTCTTAAGTATATTTTTTTTACATTTTGTTTTTACAATAAACTCACCATGGCCAAATGGCCTACATTATTTATTTTAAGTTGTTGTTTCAATTCATTTTACCATATTGTTTATGCTATTTTCTTTGTTTTTGATGTTTTAAGTGTTATGTTATTTCATGTTCTTAAGTTATATTTAATTTGGTTGCTTTGTTTGTTGCCATTTATGTCTTAGATATCATGTTTTTGCATTTTTAATTTTCTATTTTCATGTTGTTTAAATTTGAGCATGTTTTAGAGTTAGCATATTAAGTGTTTGTGAAAATGCTTGTGTGATTCTTTGCATGATTCTTGTTTTATATCTTAGTGAGCATGTTTTAGATTTGGTATATTAGGTGTTTGTGAAAATGCTTGTGTGATTTTTGTGTTATGACTTAGTTTTTCATGCTAGCATACCAAGTGTTTGTGAAAATGCCATGCTTGTTGGAGCTTGGGGCCATTTGGCTACTCCATGTGTTTTGCATTGTGTGTTGTATTTTTTGTCATGCTAGTTGTTAGGTTTTTGCATTTGCATGATATTTGGTTGGATTTTTGAATTAAGCATGCCTTGTGTTTGTGAAAATGCCATGCATGTCTTAGGTCTAGGTTACATTAAATGCCATGCAAGTTCATGTTAGGTCTAGGCCATATTATTTATGTCATGCATTTTCCTTACATTTAGGTTTAGATCCATGCATTTCATGCATTATGTTTGCTGCATTGTTTCATGCATTTCATGTTCATGCCACTTGAATAATGACTTGAGCCAATTAATGGTTCAAAGTCATGCTCTCTTGAGCACACTTGTGGAAAATTAAGTTTGTCAAATTGATTATTCTACCTTTGTGATTTTTTTTACTTAGCCAATTTTTATCTAACTTTCAAAAAGTCCTAGCTACTGCTTTCAAGTCATTTTATGAGTTTCAAATATTTTTATTTTTATTTTTAAATGATTTTATCAAAGACAAAAAAAATGTGTTGGCAAAGCAGTTTTTTTTTCCACCCAAAACTCGTACATCTCCGATTTTTCTGGGAATTCATCTTTGATCAGAAAATTAAGCCAATTTTTTCTCATGTAGTTTTATATGTCCTGAGTCTCCAGTATTTTTTTTAGAATTTTTGGAATTTTTAAAAATAGGGTAAAAAATCGTGGATTAAAACTGGACAGTGGAGTCAGGATTGAATTTAAAGAAAAACAAAGCAGTTTTTTCTCCTCCAAAAACTCGTACATCTCTGATTTTTTTGGGAATTCATCTTTGATCAAAAAATTAAGCCGATTTTTTCTCGTGTAGTTTTATATGTCATGAGTCTCCAGTATTTTTTTTAGAATTTTTGGAATTTTTTTAAATAGGGTAAAAAATCGTGGATTAAAACTGGACAGTGGAGTCAGAATTGAATTTAAAGAAAAACAAAGCAGTTTTTTCTCCTCCAAAAACTCGTACATCTCTGATTTTTCTGGGAATTCATCTTTGATTCGAAAATTAAGCCGATTTTTTTTCGTGTAGTTTTACATGTTCTGAGTTTCCAGTATTTTTTTTAGAATTTTTGGAATTTTTTAAAATAGGGTAAAAAATCGTGGATTAAAACTGGACAGTGGAGTCAGAATTGAATTTAAAAAAAAAAACAATTTTCTGTTTTGGTTAATTTACTTAGAGTGGGCTGATTAGAAGGGTTAGCTACTGACTTAGGGTAATTTCTAAGCCTTTTCAAACTCTAAAAATGGTTTTTCAAGTCCCGGGTTAAGGGTAGTCAAGTCCGGATTTTTTAAACTTAGGAAATTAGAGCCATTTTAAAGAAATTAGCCCAGTTTTTATTTTTAATTCAAGCTTTTCAAAATTGTTTTCAAACAATCACAAAGTATTTTGGTTTTAGAATATTTAATTTGACATATTTTCCTAAGGTAGCCGGATATCTTTTTAGATATACGGATTTCCTTAATTAAAGGAAAAAAATACATTTCATGCATTGCATTTTTATATTCATGCATTTTATATAATATGTGATTCTTGCTATAATAATTTCTATTATATTGTTGTTATTTTGATTTATATTTTTTGATGTTACATGGTTTATTATATGGTTTCGAATATTTCATGATATCCTATGCTTTTATTTAGTTATCTTTATTTAGCATATACGTATTCATTTATTTTAAATGTTTTCAAAAGATAATGGTTTTCAATAAAAATAAAGATATTCCCTAGTTAAAATAATTCATGAGTTCTCTACCGGGTTTGCTGGAGGGAATATCATCAATTATCATTAATAAAGGAATATCTTTCTTTCAAAAAAGAGAATGATTCGGAAAGTTTTCCAAAACTAATAAAAATTTCTATATTTTGCCACGTTTGTTGGGGAATATAGGAAAATTTTGAATTTATAAATTCTGGATCATTTTCAATAAAAAAAAATGAAATTATTTTTCTTTAAATTGGGAATTAACTTGAAATACTAAATTTAAAACCAACTTTTTACCGAGACTTGAGATAACACACGATTAATAAGGTACCGATTTATACGGGCGTTGTGGGGGTGCTAATCCTTCCCCACACGTAACCGACTCCCGAACCCGCTTCTTTGATTTCTCTGGTTTAAAACGCAGACTTGAAATTGGTTTTTAAAATGTTTTAATTAATTTTTAAAATATTTTATAAAACCGGTTTTAATAGGTGGCCGATCACACCTAGCTAAAAAAGATTGGTGGCGACTCCATGTCTTTTTTAAGGTCATTTTCAAAACCTTCATTTTTCTAGAGGAATTAAGTCGACTTTTCCTCGATTTTTTTTAATGTCACGCCTAACGAATAATAAAGTCTTGCGATGAGACTCGTCGTTATTTTTTTTTTTTTTAGGTTGCGACAGCTTGGCGACTCCACTGGGGACATATTAGAGAGTCAGGCCTAGAATTAGTCGTGTGTTATCAAAGTCTCGGTTTTGTTGGTTTAATTGGTATTTGATTTTAATTCCCACATTTTTTTAATAAGGAGAATTTTGAAAATAATAAATTGTTTTTAAATATGTTCATACTCATGTGCATGCATTTTATTTTTGTTCTCTAGTTATTTAAGGTTGTATATTATAATTGCTTGTTGGTTAATGCGTTACACTATTCTTGAATGTTTTAATTGCTAGGGCATTTAGAATAAGGTTTGTAGGATAGGTGGTGAAAGGTTTATTATTCCTCCACACACACTACACGTGCATTTGCATAACATGAATCCTATACCCGGGTTCCGTCCTTTTAAGTGGGAGTAAAGTAACTACGCCTTCGTGATTGATACTCCGTATGGGCTAGTGAAACACTTTCGGAGTATAAAGTACCTAATGCCTTCGTGATGATCCTCCGCATGGGCATAGGAAAATATACTCTAACGAATTGAACCCGCTTTTATCGGGGTGCCTTACTAGCCTTCACCGGCGACAGTGAGGAACAATTCGAAGCCTTAGAACCGATTCACCCTCATATAGTGAACCTAGGCGAAGCCATGCCGGATTTCCGTTAGATATACCGAAAATAGGAACACATAGAGGGACAGTTCTAAACCTTTTGTTACCTATTTTACACTCCGAATAAGTGTGGTAGATCGGGCAACGATGTACGTACATCGCCCGTAATAAATGTGATACTCCGCCTCGAAGACATCGTGATGCCTAAATAAGTAGATATTGCTGGGGCAGATGTTCATTAGCTGTTTTTTTTAAAAAAAAAAAAAAATCTTTTTTCAAGCATTTTGCATGTTGAACATTTCATACATGTGTGAATAGAGCATGTACATTTTTGGTTGTGTTATTGATCTCATTCTTTACAATAAACAGTTGGTAATTTCATTTGATGATTTCATAAAACCGGTAGTGTCACATGAACATTTGCATATGGTACCATAGTGGGATCCACCCTGAAATTCTTTTGAAAATAATGTGATTGGTTTTTCATAAATAAAAAAAAAACACAAAAAAAAAAACATGTTAAAAAAAAAAAATCATAAATTAGGAGGCAAATCTTGCATAATGAGATTTTTGAATAATCAAGATTTAGGTCTCACCAATTTCGTGTAATCATTGGTTAATTTATTTGTGTCATTTTGACATCGTGTTACAGTCATAACATGCATGATTATTCATTATAGAATACATTTGTGATATACATGGTCATTCTTTGTACCTACCTTTGTATTAATTCATTTATTCTTAGCATGTATCATTTTGACATCATAGCATGCATGGTCATTCATTGTAGGACACGTTTATGACATGCATAGTCATTATCTGTATATACCTGGCATTAGATTGCATCCATAGCATACATAGTCATCATAATTTCTCTGTATATGTTCATGCATTATCATCAGTTTATTCATGCACATAGGAATAGAGCATGTACATTCATAATCTTAATCTCATGACATTTTCATTTGCATGAAAGGGGTTCGAGATATGAGGAATGAATCGGAGGAACGATTGGGTGCTTTGGAACGCAATCAAGATGAATATGGACATGAAATCCGAGAGGTGAAGGAACAACTTGCCAAATTGCTGAAAATGGTTGAGAATATGGGTAACAGTAAAGGTGAACTTTCTCAGGGCTTCGCATCATCTTCGGATCAACCAAAACCATTAGGTCCAGAACATACAATCCTTGCTGGATCCTGCACTTGTCAATGCCACAAAGGTTGCAATCCTGATGAAATTGTGGACAAAATCATGAAAATAATTAAACCTGAAAGCCTGATACCAAAGACAGAAACCTCGAATCCAGTACCATACCTGCAAACTGTTCTAGGTCCAAACCAGTATCCCCACCCTACTATGGTCCAATCGTCCATTGGGACGACCACTACGGGATTCCTGAATCCGACTCCATCGTTACCAACTACCAGTTCATACTATTTCCCTCATCAATCACCTTATCCAGTACCTGGGATAGGAACCTCGAGCTATGTACAACCTCCAAAGGCCCCGTGTCCAAATCCATACCCTTACCATGCTGTTCCGCCACATCCCCATGTAAACACTCCGGTTCGAACCTTAGTGCCACCACCAAGTGCCCCAACTCCTAGGCCATGTGTGACTAAGAAACGATCCCAGAATAAGACCCAAATGCATTTTGATCCCATTCCAATCAGCTACCAAGAGCTCCTCCCTATACTGATCCAAAATCACATGGTTGCCTGTGTCCCATTGAAACCCCTGTTACCACCATATCCAATGTGGTATAATCCAAATGAAAGATGTGATTATCACTGTGGAATTGTTGGCCATAGCATCGAAGATTGTATAGCAGTCAAAAGGAAAGTGCAAGCTCTCATAGATGCCAAGTGGTTGGATCCAACGACACTGATTGATAAAGGACTGGGAAAACGCCATTAGGATTGGGAGATTTACAGCATTGAAGTGGAAAGACTTCGGTCTTATATGATGTAATAGGATTTCACTTTTTCAGTAGCCGGCTCTTATAGCCTTAGGATGCTAGGAAGAATAAAGTGCTTGTAAAGACAGTTTTAACTACTGCTCAAATTTTGTAAAACATGGTTTATACCATTGTGAACATTGATATGGGAATGAATTGAGTATGCTTCAAATTTATAAGATGTTGATGATTAAGTTCCTCCGATTCTTATTTCCTCCGTGATATCTTCCCCTTTGCATTTTGCATCCCATCAATTATTTGTGAGGTTGCATTCATAACAAACATAGTCAGCATAATTTCTTTGTATATGTTCATGCATTAATTTGCTTATTACATACATCATGTTAGCATTAGGTCGCATTCATGACACACATGGTTAGCATGATTTTCTTTGTATATACTCTATATCAATCATTCATTGTTTGCATGTATCATAATTGACACCGTGTTGCATTCATAGGATATATGATCATTCATTGGGAAACATGCTAAAATGCACATGATCAGTCATTGCATATATCCATGTGTTGATTTGTTTATTCTTTGTTTGCAACATGTTGGCATTGTGATTGCATTTATCACATATATGGTCAGCATGTTTCCATTGTACATATCCATACATCATATTGTTTAGGCTTCACATGCATGAAATTGCATTCATGGCTCATTCATCATGACATACATTTGGGGGAAATAAAATAGAAGTTGGCTTGGCTTTAGGAGTCTTTGAAAGAATTTCCATTTCAAATCAGAAGAAGTACTGAGTACACTTTTAATACAGGCCGGTGCTATGGAGGATGAACAAGTTGCCCGAATGGAAAAAATGGAAAGGGAACAGAGAGAATTGCGAGAACAGCTAGCAAAATTTCAAGCAGAATCTAAGGATCAGATGACTAAACTGATGGAGCTAATGTCTGCTGTAATGAAGGGAAAAGGATACACCGAAAACTTTGTCGCCGGAGAAGGGTTAGAGGTACAAAAGGGCCAAGATGAGGTAGCAATAAGTGATGCCCAGAACACTGTTAACCCCGTCAATGTCCTAAAATCAGATGATCCGGTTGAACAGGCAAAGTTGAAAAGGGTTGCAGTAAATGAGGTTGAGTTGGCAGATTCCCAAGGGAAATATCAGTTGTTAGATGAAAGGCTCCGGGCAATAGAAAGAAAAGATGTATTCGGGAGTGTGGAGGCGAAAGAACGATGCTTGGTCCTCGATTTAGTCATTCCTCCTAAGTTCAAGATCCCTGACTTTGTGAAATATGACGGGACGACCGATCCATCAGCCCACATCACTATGTTCTGCCGAAAGATGACAAGTCAGATAGATAATGATAAGCTTTTGATTCACTGCTTTCAGGATAGCCTCAGCGGGTCCGCAATTAGGTGGTATAGTCAGTTGAGCAAGGATCAGATTCGCTCTTGGAATGATTTGGCTGGGGCTTTTCTAAACCAGTACAAGCATATGACCGACAAGACACTTGATCGTCTCACTTTGCAAAATATGGAGAAAAAAGCTACTGAGAGCTTCAAAGAATATGCACAACGGTGGATGAGCCTGGCTGCCCAAATACAACCGCCCTTGACACAAAAGGAAATCACTATCCTTTTTGTGAATACGCTGCACGCCCCGTACTATGACAGACTTGTCGGCAATGCTTCGAAGAATTTTGCGGACATGGTAATTTCAGGGGAGATGATTGAGAATGCTATCAAGAATGGGAAACTTGAAAGAGAAGGAACATCCAATACCGAGAGAAATAAGGCACCAAGAAAGAAAGAGGAAGATGTCCAAACTATGGAAGATTTCATCCCATATTCCCAATTTCCCTCATACCAATCATGTTACCCTACTGAGGTATCTCCAAGCTTTTATCCTTACCTACCTACCCAAACACCTAATCCTATACCAGCCCTTGCAACAAGGCCTACTTCTAGAAAACGACCGCGAGAAAATCAAGAAAGAATTCCAATCCCCATCCCTGACTTACTGCCATTACTAATAAAGAATCAGTACCTTACCCCGGTACCTTTGAAAATAGCTCCGAATCCATCAGCAAGGAGTTATGACCCTGACAGCAAGTGTGATTATCACCTAGGGGTAGTTGGGCATTCAACTGAAAAATGCAGACAACTGAAGGAAATGATTGAAAGTTTTATCCGTGATGGTATTTTGACACCGGAGCTTATCGATCAATGGAAGGCCACTTAGCCCTAAATCAATTTCTTTCAGGGTTTTAGGGGGAGAATTACTACCTTTGAAGGATGTCAATAGGAGCATTTTTGACGCATGTAGTTTTATACACTGTGATGATGAAAGCACTTGTCTCATGTTAACATCTACATGAATTAAATGAATTTTAAATGCTTTGTGTTTGTTGTGTTTTAAATAAACGTGAATTTACAAAAACAAGCATTAAGGAAGTTTTAATAATGGATAGTCTCAAGAAGATTGATGATCAGTGTTAGAAATGACCCAACACCATCCCCCTCTTTTTTGGGCTTCTCTATACCTAAACCTTGAATCAATAACACTTGAAAGACCTAATGCTTCAAGGAAAAATGAATGAAAAAAGAGAAGCATTGTCATTGCAAAATAAGCAAGGATGTAAATCCTAGTCTAGGCTATGAACAAAGGAACAAACTTTTTGAAATTTTTTGAATTCCTTGAAAATCAAACAAATGAGACATTCTTTCAAGAATCCAGATTTTGATAATTTGGTGTGTGTCAGGATTGTGCTAAAACCATTCATGACCTTTCCCAATGACCACAAAACACTAATTGCCCAGACATCACTTCATGATTGACACCTTGGGGCACAATGATTAAACTAGATTATCCCTTGTCCCAGAGAAAACCTGCTTTTGGGTCATGTTTTCCTTGTCTCTTCAAAGAACTCAGATTGGAAACTCAGCCTTTTCAAAGCAGACCTAGACTTGCGATGTTCCTCGTTGATACAAATTCGCATGGTTAATCAAATTGGGGCATCATATGTGGAAATGATGGATACATAGTGAAGAAGGAGGGGCTAATGCATGAATCATTGGGGGCATGCGACGAAAAAAACAAAAAAAAAAAAGAAAAAAAGAAAAAGAAAAATCGTGATATCATGCATATGAGAGTTCGGATGATTCCAAAGTGCAAAATAAAATTCTGAATATTTATTTCCCGTGGGGATTGCTTTTCAATGTGAATATTTGTGCTTGACATGAGAAATGGCCATCTTTCATATCCCTTTCGCACAAAAAGAAATTTCCATAGTCACCCCTTTTGAGCCAAAAGAATTCTTTCTTCTTTGAACCCTGATCAAGGATTACCCTCTATACTGGGGGGCAAATGCGAGGAAAGATCTTTTCAAAGATCATTGAGAAATGAGTGACAGCTCAAGGATAGACAAAAAGCAAATGGATCCCCGAATAAATACGGGCGCACTCTGTCAAAGAAAAAAGAAGAGGAAAAGATGACGAAATGAAAGCCAAGAAAAACAAACAAAAAACACAATAAAAAAATGTGTGTGAAAGACATGGCAAATTGAAAGCCAAAAGCAAGGAAGAAAAAGAGCAAAATCAAAAAGAAAGAAATGTCCAAGAAGAGACACATGCTTCAAAGAAAATCCTCTTCAAGAAAGGATCCTTGATCTGATTACCCTCAAACACATATTTTGGGCCTATTTATCCTTTCTTTCTGAATCCTGAGCCATGGCCTACATTACGTGCTTTAAAAGTCCATTTTGATCAAGCATGAATGTTTAATTTGAAGGGTTTTCCTCAGATTTTATCCCATCTTATCAAATTCTCATTTCACTAAGGAAGAATTTAGAATTCTCAAGTGCATGGTAAAAAAAAAAAAAAAGAGAAAAATTGAAAAGAATGGGACTCTAGGGCGAAAACCCAAAAAAACGGGCGGTCTAGAGTAGAATGGGAATTTTCGATGCCATCGATGATAGTGCCGATACCCCAAAAGAAAAGATCTTATTAAAGGAGTGGTCATCGAGGAACATCTAGGAATTCCTGAACCCCCCAAATTGTCAGCTCTCATTCGGAGGATTGTCTTCAAAAACTGAAACTTTGTTCCCAAGATTAAACTTTCCGGTTTAAACATCCCAGCCAATCTTGATGCTTGACAAAATGCCTTGATATGGAAACTAAAAGAATGTTGAATTTGTTTGGTTCTCAATGAATTCATGATTTATAAAACCTGTTCCATTTGTGAGCCTAGAAGGGATATACATTTTTGTCATGAAGTTTTCCTGGAAAAGCCAGAATCTTGTTATACCAAGCCTTGCCAATCCAGTTGAAAAAACCCAGATTGATACTTAGAGAAATTTCTAACAATGATCATCAGTCTTCAAAAGATTTGTACATCACACATTGTGGGGTTAATATTTTTTGTTCAGAAGTTTTCAAAATGCGAAAACAAATAAAAAGATTTTTTTGAAATACCCATTTTGATGTTGGCATGAGACAAGGAATTTTCTAACTCAAAGGTGTAGAACTGCCAGGATAGGTCTTGACTTCCAGATATGAGAAGAAGAAATAGAACCCGGTTCAGATCTCTGTTGATGAAAGTTTGAAAAACTGTTGGGGCAAAGAGAATAGCCAAAATGAATTGAAGATATACTCTGATTTGAAGAGGAAAAATGAATTTGAAAGGCTAAGCCAAAGTCTAGAAAAACAGCCGGGGGCACTTGCATCACTCATGAGCACTCATCTCTTTATCGAGCTTTTGCATCTGCACAGTGTCGGCAAGCATTTGCATCATTCATGGGTATTTGCATTGGCATTATTCCATAAGCATCTCTATTTTACCTTTACATTTACATTCTTCATGGAATTCGTATTTGTGTCATCTCAAGCAATTGCATCATTTCTAGAATCATTGCATTTTCATTACTGTGTGGTAATTGTAGTTACACCATTCATAAACCAGTTACATGAACACAATTAGTAGGGGCATCTGCATCATGAAACATGGGCATCAATCCAAGTCATTTACATTTGCATTAAAGACATTTGCACCAGTTTAAGTCATTTCGTGTCTTATTCAACACCTGCATCTGCATCAAAAAGCATTCGCATCTTCTCAAAATCGTTAGGGTAATTTTCAACAATTCTTCAAAGAACATTTTTAAGACCTCCGGGCATAATTTTTCAAATCACAGGTAAGACCTCCGGGCAATATCTTTAAGACCTCCGGGCAACATCTTTAAGACCTCCGGGCATAACTTTTTTCAGGGGTAAGGCCTCCGGGCACTATTCTTAAGACCTCCAGGCATCATTTTTAAAGTCGCATACAGCGCATTTTTTCCAAATTATGGGTAAGGCCTCCGGGCACCATTCTTAAGACCTCCGGGCATCATTTTTAAAGTCGCATACAGCGCATTTCTTCCAAATCACGGGTAAGGCCTCCGGGCACCATTCTTAAAACCTCCGGGCATCATTTTTAAAGTCGCATACAGCGCATTTTTTTCAAATCACAGGTAAGACCTCCGGGCACCAATTTTTAAGACCTCCGGGCACCATTTTAAGACCTCCGGGCATAATTTTTCAAATCACAGGTAAGACCTCCGGGCAACATCTTTAAGACCTCCGGGCATAACTCTTTTTTTCAGGGGTAAGGCCTATGGGCACCATTTTTAAGACCTCCGGGCATAATTTTTCAAATCACAGGTAAGACCTCCGGGCAACATCTTTAAGACCTCCGGGCATTATTTTTTTTAGGGGTAAGACCTCCGGGCACTAATTTTTAAGACCTCCGGGCATAATTTTTTTCAAATCATAGGTAAGACCTCTGGGCAACATCTTTAAGACCTCCGGGCATAACTTTTTTCAGGGGTAAGACCTCCGGGCACCAATTTTTAAGACCTCCGGGCATAATTTTTCAAATCACAGGTAAGACCTCCGGGCAACATCTTTAAGACCTCCGGGCATAACCTTTTTCAGGGGTAAGACCTCCGGGCACCAATTTTTAAGACCTCCGGGCACCAATTTTTAAGACCTCCGGGCACCATTTTAAGACCTTCGGGCACCAATTTTAAAGCCCTTCGAGCATAAATTTTTCTTTTGAAATCGAATTCATTCCCTTAAGACGAATCGAGCCTTGTTTAGGCAGGGAATTCAATTTAAGGACAAAATCTTCAATTTATTGTTTTTAAAAAAAAATGAAAAAAGAGAAAATAGAAAAAAAATAAAAAAAAAATAAATAAAAAAAAGGAAAATAGAAAAAAGAAAAAAAGAAGAAAGAAGAAAAAAATGAAAAATAGAAAATGAAAAAAATTAAAATGAAAAAGAAACCCCTTTCCCTTTCCTTCACATGTGATGTCACTGACCGTACAAAATTAGTGTCGGTTTATCTTTGCCTGATTCCTGATTCTCAGCAATAGCCAAAGAGGGGCAGCTGTAGACACCTAATTTTGTCCGGACCACTAAACAGGTATGTTTTCTTCCCATATTGATGTTCCCAAGTGTAAAAAGACTGTTTTCATCCTGCAGGTGGTACTCCGAGACTTAGTTTAAGAGGGCGAGCACAAAAAGTCAAACTTGAAAAAAAGTCAACCCCGAAAAAGTCAACTCCGAAAAAGTCAACCCCAGAAAGTCAACTACTGAAAAAGTCAACCCACTTTCAAAATCAAGATTTTAAGTTCAATTGAAAAATGGCGAAAGAATTTTGATAATCCGAGGTCTACATTGAAAGATATGGAGTTCGGAAGTTGGGATTTGGAGATTCAGTAGAAAGGAACCCTAATCCGAGAAATTTGGGGGAAAATGCTTAAACGATCAAACTGGTCGAAATTGAAGGTTCCAAATGAAAGATAAGCACTGACTACGGGTAATGGAGAAGTCACTTGCAAGAAAAACCGAAAAAAAAGTCAATCCGGGAGAAAACCGAGAATTAGGGTTTTTAGTGGATTTCGGTGAAATCGGGAAGAATCACAGAAATAGCCCGACTTGGTAAGACCAAAGCCCCCAATGGATGAGGAATGATTAAAAAGGATGGCCCAAGGCTCAGATTGAAGAAAATCTGAAAATCGGACTTGTTTTGAGCAAAACCGGGTTTCGGAGGTTAAAGGGTAAAATTGGAAAAATTTGGGAAAAATAGCAAATGGACTCCGAAAATTATGGCAAATTTGTCAATCTCATTCTTAAATCATTTGAAAGAGATTGGAGAAAGAAAATCTTGATTCCGAGTTCGTTTGCAAAGTGGCCAAATCCCGGGCTTCTTGTGTAGTAATTCAAAAAGATAAATCCCGGAAAAATAGCAAATGGACTCCAAAAATTCTGAAATTTGGCAAATCTCATTTTTAAATTATTTGGAAGAGATTGGCGAAAGAAAATCTTGATTCCGAGTTCGTTTGCAAAATGGCCAAATCCCGGGCCTCCTATGCAGTAATTCAAGCCGATAAATCCCAAAAAAATACCAAATGAGCTCCAAAAATTATGAAAACTTCCAGATCACACTTTTTAATTATTTTGAAGAGATTGGTGAAGAAAAATCTTGATTTGGAGCTCGTTTAAAAAATGGTAAAATGTAGGGGCATAAAAGGGCATTTTTGGGAAGAAAAAATCCAAATAAATAGCAAACGGACTCGGATAATTTTGAAAACTTCCAGAACTCAATATTTAATTATTTTGGAAGTATTAAAAAAAGAAAAATTGAATTTGGAGTCCGTTTGATATTTATTTGCATCCGGGGGGCAAAATGGTCATTTCACCCAAGCAACCGAAAAGGGCTTTTTTGGCCCTTCAAAAAAATCAGAGTTGGGCTGGAAAAGAGAAGTGCTGGCATGCCCAAGCCCAAAGAAAGGAGGAAGCTTCTAATTTTTTTTTTTTTTAATCAAGTGGTTAAAAATCAAGAGTTAGTTAACCATTCTCTTTGATCAAGCCATGGTGATTAAACCACATAGGTTAAGAAAGATGTCAACATTATTTTTGCATAGCTGTAATTTGAGAGGGCTGAGATGCTAATCTAAAGGTGGTAATTTCATGACTTTTCATCTTGAATTATTGGCCATTTGATGGAAATTAGGTTACACAAAAATGACAACATCTTGGAGGCTATATAACCATGCATTAAGGCTAGCCCTAAAGAGAGGGAGGCAGATTTTGGTTTCTTCTTTTCCATTTTGGCTGATTTCTCTTAGTTTTTCTTAGTTTTTATCTTCTTGGTTGAGAGCAAAAAAAGAAAAGTTTAGAAATAAAGGAAAGTTTGAAGAGAAAAGCTTGAAATATTAGCTTCTTGAGGTTGCTCTTGAGCACCAACTCTTGCACTTTCATTTTCTATTCTTGTTTTTTGCTATTTTAATCTCTACTTGGTGAGTTTTCATTTTAAAATAATGTTTCTTGTTCTTCCTTCATTTCCTTTCTTAAGTATATTTTTTTTACATTTTGTTTTTACAATAAACTCACCATGGCCAAATGGCCTACATTATTTATTTTAAGTTGTTGTTTCAATTCATTTTACCATATTGTTTATGCTATTTTCTTTGTTTTTGATGTTTTAAGTGTTATGTTATTTCATGTTCTTAAGTTATATTTAATTTGGTTGCTTTGTTTGTTGCCATTTATGTCTTAGATATCATGTTTTTGCATTTTTAATTTTCTATTTTCATGTTGTTTAAATTTGAGCATGTTTTAGAGTTAGCATATTAAGTGTTTGTGAAAATGCTTGTGTGATTCTTTGCATGATTCTTGTTTTATATCTTAGTGAGCATGTTTTAGATTTGGTATATTAGGTGTTTGTGAAAATGCTTGTGTGATTTTTGTGTTATGACTTAGTTTTTCATGCTAGCATACCAAGTGTTTGTGAAAATGCCATGCTTGTTGGAGCTTGGGGCCATTTGGCTACTCCATGTGTTTTGCATTGTGTGTTGTATTTTTTGTCATGCTAGTTGTTAGGTTTTTGCATTTGCATGATATTTGGTTGGATTTTTGAATTAAGCATGCCTTGTGTTTGTGAAAATGCCATGCATGTCTTAGGTCTAGGTTACATTAAATGCCATGCAAGTTCATGTTAGGTCTAGGCCATATTATTTATGTCATGCATTTCCCTTACATTTAGGTTTAGATCCATGCATTTCATGCATTATGTTTGCTGCATTGTTTCATGCATTTCATGTTCATGCCACTTGAATAATGACTTGAGCCAATTAATGGTTCAAAGTCATGCTCTCTTGAGCACACTTGTGGAAAATTAAGTTTGTCAAATTGATTATTCTACCTTTGTGATTTTTTTTACTTAGCCAATTTTTATCTAACTTTCAAAAAGTCCTAGCTACTGCTTTCAAGTCATTTTATGAGTTTCAAATATTTTTATTTTTATTTTTAAATGATTTTATCAAAGACAAAAAAAATGTGTTGGCAAAGCAGTTTTTTTTTCCACCCAAAACTCGTACATCTCCGATTTTTCTGGGAATTCATCTTTGATCAGAAAATTAAGCTAATTTTTTCTCATGTAGTTTTATATGTCCTGAGTCTCCAGTATTATTTTTAGAATTTTTGGAATTTTTAAAAATAGGGTAAAAAATCGTGGATTAAAACTGGACAGTGGAGTCAGGATTGAATTTAAAGAAAAACAAAGCAGTTTTTTCTCCTCCAAAAACTCGTACATCTCTGATTTTTTTGGGAATTCATCTTTGATCAAAAAATTAAGCCGATTTTTTCTCGTGTAGTTTTATATGTCGTGAGTCTCCAGTATTTTTTTTAGAATTTTTGGAATTTTTTTAGATAGGGTAAAAAATCGTGGATTAAAACTGGACAGTGGAGTCAGAATTGAATTTAAAGAAAAACAAAGCAGTTTTTTCTCCTCCAAAAACTCGTACATCTCTGATTTTTCTGGGAATTCATCTTTGATTCGAAAATTAAGCCGATTTTTTTTCGTGTAGTTTTACATGTTCTGAGTTTCCAGTATTTTTTTTAGAATTTTTGGAATTTTTTAAAATAGGGTAAAAAATCGTGGATTAAAACTGGACAGTGGAGTCAGAATTGAATTTAAAAAAAAAAACAATTTTCTGTTTTGGTTAATTTACTTAGAGTGGGCTGATTAGAAGGGTTAGCTACTGACTTAGGGTAATTTCTAAGCCTTTTCAAACTCTAAAAATGGTTTTTCAAGTCCCGGGTTAAGGGTAGTCAAGTCCGGATTTTTTAAACTTAGGAAATTAGAGCCATTTTAAAGAAATTAGCCCAGTTTTTATTTTTAATTCAAGCTTTTCAAAATTGTTTTCAAACAATCACAAAGTATTTTGGTTTTAGAATATTTAATTTGACATATTTTCCTAAGGTAGCCGGATATCTTTTTAGATATACGGATTTCCTTAATTAAAGGAAAAAAATACATTTCATGCATTGCATTTTTATATTCATGCATTTTATATAATATGTGATTCTTGCTATAATAATTTCTATGATATTGTTGTTATTTTGATTTATATTTTTTGATGTTACATGGTTTATTATATGGTTTCGAATATTTCATGATATCCTATGCTTTTATTTAGTTATCTTTATTTAGCATATACGTATTCATTTATTTTAAATGTTTTCAAAAGATAATGGTTTTCAATAAAAATAAAGATATTCCCTAGTTAAAATAATTCATGAGTTCTCTACCGGGTTTGCTAGAGGGAATATCATCAATTATCATTAATAAAGGAATATCTTTCTTTCAAAAAAGAGAATGATTCGGAAAGTTTTCCAAAACTAATAAAAATTTCTATATTTTGCCACGTTTGTTGGGGAATATAGGAAAATTTTGAATTTATAAATTCTGGATCATTTTCAATAAAAAAAAATGAAATTATTTTTCTTTAAATTGGGAATTAACTTGAAATACTAAATTTAAAACCAACTTTTTACCGAGACTTGAGATAACACACGATTAATAAGGTACCGATTTATACGGGCGTTGTGGGGGTGCTAATCCTTCCCCACACGTAACCGACTCCCGAACCCGCTTCTTTGATTTCTCTGGTTTAAAACGCAGACTTGAAATTGGTTTTTAAAATGTTTTAATTAATTTTTAAAATATTTTATAAAACCGGTTTTAATAGGTGGCCGATCACACCTAGCTAAAAAAGATTGGTGGCGACTCCATGTCTTTTTTAAGGTCATTTTCAAAACCTTCATTTTTCTAGAGGAATTAAGTCGACTTTTCCTCGATTTTTTTTAATGTCACGCCTAACGAATAATAAAGTCTTGCGATGAGACTCGTCGTTATTTTTTTTTTTTAGGTTGCGACACTACGGCATTACAACACCTTTAGGACAAAATAATAAAAAATACGAGTGGTATGATGTTCGTTCATCATCACCCAATTTGTATCTAACATATAGAAAGATGGTAAAAGGTTGGAAATGTTCCTCCATGTGTCTTAAACTTCGGGTATCTAACAGAAATCTGGCATGGCTTCGCCTAGGTTCACTATATGAAGGTGAATTGGTTCTAAGGCTCCGAATTGTTCCTCACTGTCGCCGGTGAAGGCTAGTAAGGCACCCCGATAAAAGCGGGTTCAATTCGTTAGAGTATATTTTCCTATGCCCGTATGGAGGATTATCACGAAGGCATTAGGTACTTTATACTCCGAAAGTGTTTCACTAGCCCATACGGAGGATCATCACGAAGGCGTAGTTACTTTACTCCCACTTAAAAGGACGGAACCCGGGTAGAGGATTCATGTTATGCAAATGCACGTGTAGTGTGTGTGGAGGAACAAAACAAACCTGTCACCACCTATTCTACAACCCTTATTCTAAATACCCCACTAAACTTAAACAATGTAAAGCATCACTCAAACAAACATATAAATATACGCAACAAAATTAACAGGGAACAACTAATAATATGAATGCACATGAATATGGACATATTAAAACATTTTTTTATTTTCAAAATTCTCTTTTTTTTTTTTTTTTTTTCAAAGAAATATGGGAATAAAAATTAAATACCAATTAAACCAACAAAACCGAGACTTTGATAACACACGACTAACTCTAAGCCTGACTCTCTAAAATTCCCCAGCGGAGTCGCCAAGCTGTAGCAACCTAAAAAATAATGACGTCTCATCGCAAGACTTTATTATTCGTTAAGCGTGACATTAAAAAAAACGAGGAAAAGTCGACTTAATTCCTCTAGAAAAATGAAGGTTTTGAAAATGACCTTAAAAAAGACATGGAGTCGCCACCAATCTTTTTTAGCTAGGTGTGATCGGCCACCTATTAAAACCGGTTTTATAAAATATTTTAAAAATTAATTAAAATATTTTAAAAACCAATTTCAAGTATGCGTTTAAAACCAGAGAAATCAAAGAAGCGGGTTCGGGAGTCGGTTACGTGTGGGGAAGGGTTAGCACCCCCACAACGCCCGTATAAATCGGTACCTTATTAATCGTGTGTTATCTCAAGTCTCGGTAAAAATTGGTTTTAAATTTAGTATTTCAAATTAATTCCCAATTTAAAGAAAAATAATTTTATTTTTTATGAAAATGATCCGGAATTTATAAATTCAAAATTTTCCTATATTCCCCAACAAACGTGGCAAAATATAGAAATTTTTATTAGTTTTGAAAAAACTTTCCGAATCATTCTCTTTTTTGAAAGAAAGATATTCCTTTATTAATGATAATTGATGAAATTCCCTCCAGCAAACCCGGTAGAGAACTCATGAATTATTTTAACTCGGGAATATCTTTATTTTTATTGAAAACCATTATCTTTTTGAAAACATTTAAAATAAATGAATATATATATGCATGACATAAATAAAATGACATGGTACAGTCTAAATAATATAATGCAACCTAAATGACATGACAAATATGAATGGTATGGCATATAATTTAAATGACATGGAATAAAATGATGCTATCATATAATATGCATGAAAATAATAATGCATGAACATAGTATATACCAAATAAAAATAACTAAATAAAAGCATAGGATATCATGAAATATTCAAAACCATATAATAAACCATGTAACATCAAAAAATATAAATCAAAATAACAACAATATCATAGAAATTATTATGGCAAGAATCACATATTATATAAAATGCATGAATATAAAAATGCAATGCATGAAATGTATTTTTTCCTTTAATTAAGGAAATCCGTATATCTAATCAAGATATTCGGCTACCTTAGAAAAGTATGTCAAATTAAATATTCTAAAACCAAAATACTTTGTGATTGTTTGAAAACAATTTTGAGAAGTTCGAATAAAAAATAAAAACTGGGCTAAAAATTTTTTAAATGGCTCTAATTTCTTAAGTTTAAAAAAATCCGGACTTGGCTACCCTTAACCCAGGACTTGAAAAAACATTTTTAGAGTTTAAAAAGGCTTAGAAATCACCCTAAGTCAGTAGCTAACCCTCCTAATCAGCCCACTCTAAGTAAATTAACCAAAACAGAAAAATGATTTTTCTTTAAATTCAATTCTGACTCCACTGTCCAGTTTTAATCCACGATTTTTTTACCCTATTTTTAAAAATTCCAAAAATTCTGAAACAAATACTGGAGACTCAGGACATGTAAAACTACATGAAAAAAAATTGGCTTAATTTTCTGATCAAAGATGAATTCCCAAAAAAATCAGAGATCTACGAGTTTTTGGAGGAGAAAAAACTGCTTTGTTTTTCTTTAAATTCAATTCTGACTCCACTGTCCAGTTTTAATCCACGATTTTTTCACCCTATTTTAAAAATTCCAAAAATTCTAAAAATAATACTGGAGACTCAGGACATATAAAACTACATGAGAAAAAATTGGCTTAATTTTCTGATCAAAGATGAATTCCCAGAAAAATCAGAGATCTACGAGTTTTTGGAGGAGAAAAAACTGCTTTGTTTTTCTTTAAATTCAATTCTGACTCCACTGTCCAGTTTTAATCCACGATTTTTTCACCCTATTTTAAAAATTCCAAAAATTCTAAAAATAATACTGGAGACTCAGGACATATAAAACTACATGAGAAAAAATTGGCTTAATTTTCTGATCAAAGATGAATTCCCAAAAAAATCAGAGATGTACGAGTTTTGGAGGAGAAAAAAAAAACTGCTTTGCCAACACATTTTTTTTTGCCTTTGATAAAATCATTTAAAAACCACAGTAAAAATATTTGAAACTCATAAAATGACTTGAAAGCAGTAGCTAGGACTTTCTGAAGGTTAGATAAAAATTGGCTAAGTAAAAAAAATCACAAAGGTAGAATAATCAATTTGACAAACTTAATTTTCCACAAGTGTGCTCAAGAGAGCATGACCTTGAACCATTAATTGGCTCAAGTCATTATTCAAGTGGCATGAACATGAAATGCATGAAATAATGCAGCAAACATAATGCATGAAATGCATGGATTTAAACCTAAATGTCATGGAAAAAATGCATGCATTCATAAAGTAACCTAGACCTAAATGAACTTGCATGGCATTTAATGTAACCTAGACCTAAAATATGCATGGCATTTTCACAAACACAAGGCATGCTTAATTCAAAAATCCAACCAAATATCATGCAAATGCAAAAACCTAACAACTAGCATGACAAAAAAAATGCAACACACAATGCAAAACACATGGAGTAGCCAAATGGCCTCAAGCTCCAACAAGCATGGCATTTTCACAAACACTTGGCATACTAGCATGAAAAACTAAGTCATAACACTTAAATCATGCAAAAATCACACAAGCATTTTCACAAACACTTAATATACTAGATCTAAAACATGCTCAACTAGGATATAAAACAAGAATCATGCAAAGAATCACACAAGCATTTTCACAAACACCTAATATGCTAACTCTAAAACATGCTCAAATTTAAACAACATGAAAACAGAAAATTAAAATGCAAAAACATGATATCTAAGACATAAATGGAAACAAACAAAGCAACCAAATTAAAATATAACTCAAGAACATGAAATAACATAACATTTAAAACAAAAAAAAAAAAGAAAAAAGAAAATAGCATAAACAATATGGTAAAATGAATCAACACAACAACTTAAAATAAATAATGTAGGCCATTTGGCCATGGTGAGTTTATTGTAAAAACAAAATGTAAATAAAATATACTTAAGAAAGGAAATGAAGGAAGAACAAAAAAACATTATTCTAAAATGAAAACTCACCAAGTAGAGATTAAAATAGCAAAAACAAGAATAGAAAATGAAAGTGCAAGAGTTGGTGCTCAAGAGCAACCTCAAGAAGCTAATATTTCAAGCTTTTCTCTTCAAACTTTCCTTTTTTTTTCTAAACTTTTCTTTTTTGCTCTCAACCAAGAAGATAAAGACTAAGAAAAACTAAGAGAAATCAGCCAAAATGGAAAAGAAAAAATCAAAATCTGTTGTGCTCTAGGGCTGGCAGAAAATGGGGTATATATGGACTCCAAGATGTTGTCATTTTTGTGTAACCTAATTTCCATCAAATGGCCAACAATTCAAGATGAAAAGTCATGAAATTACCACCCTTAGATTAGCATCTCAGCCCTCTCAAATTACAGCTATCCAAGAAAAATGTTGACATCTTTCTTAACCTATGTGGTTTAATCACCATGGTTTGATCAAAGAGAATGGTTAACTAACTCTTGATTTTTAACCACTTGATTGAAAAAAAAAATAAAAAAATTAGAAGCTTCCTCCTTTCTTTGGGCTTGGGCATGCCAGCACTTCTCTTTTCCAGCCCAACTCTGATTTTTTGAAGGGCCAAAAAAAGCCCTTTTCGGTTGCTTGGGTGAAATGACCATTTTGCCCCCCGGATGCAAGTAAATATCAAACGGACTCCAAATTCAATTTTTATTTTTTTAATACTTCCAAAATAATAAAATATTGAGTTCTGGAAGTTTTCAAAATTATCCGAGTCCGTTTGCTATTTATTTGGATTTTTTCTTCCCAAAAATGCCCTTTTATGCCCCTACATTTTACCATTTTTTAAACGAGCTCCAAATCAAGATTTTTCTTCACCAATCTCTTCAAAATAATTAAAAAGTGTGATCTGGAAGTTTTCATAATTTTTGGAGCTCATTTGGTATTTTTTAGGGATTTATCGGCTTGAATTACTACATAGGAGGCCCGGGATTTGGCCATTTTGCAAACGAACTCGGAATCAAGATTTTCTTTCGCCAATCTCTTCCAAATAATTTAAAAATGAGATTTGCCAAATTTCAGAATTTTTGGAGTCCATTTGCTATTTTTTCGGGATTTTCCTTTTTGAATTACTACATAAGAAGCCCGGGATTTGGCCATTTTGCAAACGAACTCGGAATCAAGATTTTCTTTCGCCAATCTCCTTCAAATGATTTAAGAATGAGATTGACAAATTTTCCATAATTTTCGGAGTCCATTTGCTATTTTTCCCAAATTTTTCCAATTTTGCCCTTTTATCTCCGAAACCCGGTTTTGCTCAAAACAAATCCGATTTTCAGATTTTCTTCAATCTGAGCCTTGGGCCATCCTTTTTAACCATTCTTCATCCATTTGGGGCTTTGGTCTTACCAAGTCGGGCCATTTCTGTGATTCTTCCCGATTTCACCGAAATCCACTGAAAACCCTAATTCTCGGTTTTCTCCCGGATTGACTTTTCTTTCGGTTTTTCTTGCAAGTGACTTCTCCATTACCCGTAGTCAGTGCTTATCTTTCATTTGGAACCTTCAATTTCGACCAGTTTGATCGTTTAAGCACTTTTCCCCAAATTTCTCGGATTCGGGTTTCTTTTCTACTGAATCTCAAAATCCCAACTTCCGAACTCCATATCTTTCAATGTAAAACTCGGATTATCAAAATTCTTTCGCCATTTTTCAATTGAACTTAAAATCTTGATTTTGAAAGTGGGTTGACTTTTTCAGTAGTTCACTTTTTGGGGTTGACTTTTTCGGGGTTGACTTTTTTCGAGGTTGACTTTTTTTCAAGTATGACTTTTTGTGCTCGCCCTCTTAAAATAAGTCTCGGAGTACCACCTGCAGGATGAAAAGAGTCTTTTTACACTCGGAAACATCAATATAGGAAGAAAACATACTTGTTTAGTGGTCCGGACAAAATTAGGTGTCTACAAAGATAATACCTTTATTTTAAATAATATGTATAATGATAAAGAATGTTATAAGATTTAAAATAAATTAATAATATGTATAATGATAAAGAATGTTATAAGGTTATCATAAGCATATTCATGACAATTAAAATATATAATTTATTTTAAATCTTATTATAAGATTATCATAATTGATATAAAATTTTATTAATTTATTTAAGAAATTATTATATATTTAAAAGACTATTTTAGTCTTTCAACAATTATTTTGAAGTCATGAACATTTTAATTTAAGAAGGTTATTATGGTAATAATAAAACAAACTTATTATTTATCCATCTAACGGTTTGATTTAAAATAAAGATATTAGGATTGATTTACAACCATTTGATTAAAATTTTAAATCCAAACATTCTAACGCTATATATAATAACATCAAACATTCTTTATTTTTTTTGTTTTCTCACAGTCATTGCCTGTATATTGCATATGATATCGTACTCCAAAATGATAATCTCAAGTTATAAAATTAAAATAAATTAATAATTTATGTTATAATTATTATTTTTATTAAATTAATGTTTTCTAAAATAAAATTATACTTAATATAAGTTCGGATCATTTTGGGTTAAAAGAGTAAATCAGTCCCTATACTATAAAAGTGAGTAATTTAGTCCATGTACAATTGAAATAGGTGTAAATAAGTAAAATTGATAACGGTTTTAATGAAAAACCGTTAAAATGCTAACGTGGACTCGTAAAATCTAACAGATTTAGATATATTTCAAGTCATATTTTATTTCAAGTCATTAATTCTGTTAGATTTTACGAATCCACATCAGCATTTTAACGGTTTTTCATTAACATCATTATCAATTTTACTTATTTGCACCTAACAGGAAAAAATTTACTCATTTTTACAATACATGGATTAAATTACTATTTTCACTATAATACATGGACTATGTGAGTACTTAAACCCAGACTAACCACTCTATATACACAACTAACGATTAAAATAGGGAAAATGATAGACCCAAACCTACTGTAAAAAAAAAAAAGGCCACATAACTAAAATACTTGTCAGCTATCATAATATTTTAATATTTTCAAAATCAATCGATTGAAAATTCAAAGCCAATTGATTTGAAAATTGAAATTCAATTTGACGGCAATCGGAAGGACTACTTTTATATAGTCTTATAAGATTTGATTTGTCTACAAATATAACCGACTAGGTATATGAAAAAAGAAACTTATACATGGCTATGGGGATCGGGGATAAGACCAGGAGGGAGGATTATAGGTTTCAACCATGATAAAAGAAAAATACACCTTGTATATTAAAAGACCAAATATCATGTTTATTAGACCTATCAATTGGGCGAAACAGATTGGATTTGAATAGAATCAATTCGGATCTTAAATAATCGGATCAATTTTGGATTCAAGTTATTTTAAGTTCAGATCATTTCGGGTTGGGTAATTTGGGTTTGACATTCGGGTTATTCGGGTTCAGATTATTGGGATTCTAGTTATTTCTTGTTCAATTTATTAATTTTTAAAATCTAATCAGAGTAAATTTAAGCAAAATAATATGATCGAATCAGATTTTATTATAATTTTATTCAAAGATAAAAATAACAAATAATTTTTAAAAACAAATAGATATTATTGTGTATCTGAAAAGTGAAACTGTTATCCGAATTCATTTACATATTTGTAAAATATATAAAAAAAAATTTATATTTGTGAAAATGTTTGAACCTTGACAAGCAACCCTTAATATTAAGAGTTTTACCAAGTGAACCAATTTTAGAACTTAAAATAATTTGCTACTATAAATTATATCTAAAAATTTACTTAAAAAATTAATTATCAAGTGTAAATAAAAATAATAATATATGCTTATCTAAAATAAAAATATATAATAAATTAATTATAAAATTAAATTAGTTAATTATGTTTAATTCTATTTCTAAATTCTAAACATCATGTATGAAATTTAATTAATAAAAATTTCATAGTAAGTAAATATACAATTCTTAACACGTTGACAAACATGAAAATTTTATATAATGTACAAATCTTATCATATTAATATATACATATTTATATGTATATATAATTCTCTTTGTAACTCTTTACAATAAAATAAAAAGGTATTTATTTTTTATGAGTTTAGTAGCAAGTAGAGGTGTCTATGGACCTGATCAGGCCAAGCCATGCTCGAATAACAAAATAAATTTGCTTGCCCAGACCAAACTTGACTCGGTCCGAAAGCCCGTTTTATTGTTTGAAATATATTTTAAAAAAATTTATATTAATATTTTTTATATTTCATAATTATATTTAAATAAAAATATTTTTTTATTTAAATAGTAATCTGGACGGGGCCGACCCGGGTTACAAAAATCATATCCCAGGCCTAGTCCATGGACAAGTCTAGTAGCAAATATTGTCCGACGAACCAATATTTTGGCCATTGATCAACCTCATCTAAATCATATAATAAGAAATATTATAAATTTGAAATTAAAAACAATAAATTTATTCTAAATAACATGTATAATGATAAAAGATTAATTTGTTATATCCATTAAATTTTGACAGAAACCAAGTTGAGAGGCACAATGTATATGATCATTTTACAAGAATGTTCTAAAGTTAGCTCATTTATTTTAATATTGAAAATGTAACAAAACTCAGAATCAATCACTGGACAACACAAAATAGTTTCACTCGAACACATAAATCATGGTTTATGCAAACTAGTTTCTTTTTTCATTTCTCATTTTTCTTTCTTTGTGCATATGATTGTTTTTTATATAACATATATTTTACGTCTTTTTTAGTAAATAAGGGTAGTTTACGTAATTTTTAGAGAAGTTTGAGATATGATTGTTTTCTCTTTATATTATAGATAAAAAGAGTTCCAATTGTATCGAATTACTTTTACAAAAGAGGTATACTTTTAATACAACTATAGTTGAGCTTGTGCTTTGCTACGATAATGTTATTATTATATGTACAAATAAAATTCATTCCATATATATAATTATAAGATATTATATATTAACATATGCCAATATTAGTGTTTGTACATGTTTTGTGTTGAAATATAGTGTCTGAAGTCAATATTCCAAATACATTACAAGTTGGTATTAGATGTTCTCAAAATAATGGTATTAGATGTTCTCAAAATAACAAAAGTATGATGTGATAGAAAATCAACCATTTTTTGTAAATTGAAAATGTTTGATATCTTCCACAAAGGTATTAGCAAAATTATGTTTACTGAAAGTAAAGATGTGGCGCTCAATCAAACGATCTCCTATGTTCTTGTCATGGTTCTATGATCTCCTTTCCCTTGTCTTTGAGGAGGAACAAAGAAATTATGTGAGGTGTGTTTGAAAGTTCATATAAATAAAAATGTTGAAATGTATGTATAAATCAAAGTAGATAATATGTATACTTGGTTTTTGCTTTCTTGGAGTCTATTTTTTCAGGAACTAGTTATGTCACCAAGTTGTTTCTATTATTCTTTCTTGGATGCAAATCCATCCTTATATAGAACTCCAAAAATAAATAGGGGGAGGAGAATATAATGCACCATAATAATTATGTACATAGTAATTAACCTAATACATTCACCATATGCATTTACCCAAATCTAGTCATCTACCACATGCATTCATCTACACTACATGAATGTATAACACTTCCCCTTGGATGACTATTCACTATGAATATGTCTCGTTAAAACCTTGCTAAGAAAAACCCAGTGGGAGAAAAACTTAGCGAAGAAAAAAAAGTACAATATTCATCGGAAACTTACTTCTCCTAACAAAGAAACCAATTATTTAATATCCTTAAGCCGGCGCATTCCAATGTTATGTACGTGCTTCTTGAAAATTAAAGTTGACAATGCCTTTGTGAATAGATCTGCTGGGTTGTCACTTGAGCGAATTTTGCAAATATCAATATCTCCTTTCTTCAAGAGTTCATGTGTATAAAAGAATTTTGGTGAAATATGTTTAGTTCTATCACCTTTTATGTAGCCACCTTGGATTTGTGTAATGCATGCTGCATTATCCTCATGCAATATTGTTGGCTTGTCATTTTCCACGAACAATCCACATGCTCTTTAATATGTTGAATCATAGTTCTTAACCACACGCACTTACGACTTGCTTCATGAATAGCCAATATTTCTGAATGGTTTGATGAGGTAGCGGTGATTGTTTGTTTTACAGACTGCCATGAGATAGCAGTATCACTACATGTGAAGACATAACATGTTTGTGATCGAGCTTTGTGAGGATCAGAAAGATATCCAGCATCAGCATATCCTATTAATTATGATTTTACTCCATTTGGGTAAAACAAACCCATGTCAGTCGTGCCACAGAGATAATGAAAAATATGTTTCACTCTGTTCCAATGTCTTCGTGTTGGTGCAGAACTAAACCTTGCAAGTAAATTGACTGCAAAAGCTATGTCTGGTCTAGTGCAATTTGCCAGATAAAAAAATGCTCCTTTTGCATTAAGATATGGTACTTCAGGACAAATAATTTTTTCATCCTCTTCTCGAGGACGAAAAAGATCTCTTTTTACATCAAGTAGAAGAACAACCATTGGAGAGCTTAACGAATAAGATTTATTCATATGAAATTGTTTCAAAATCTTTTCTATATAGATGATTGATGAATAAGAATTTCACTTGTCAAATGTTCAACTTGAAAGTGTTGATTGATGATGATGATGATCGTTCTAGTTTAGTCGTGTTGTAGGGTGAATCTGTGTTTGTTTCTTGTTCTGGTGTGGCTGAAGGTGCTGGTTGTTGAAGAGGCATGTTTGAGAGTAAGGGTGATGGAAGAGGTAGAAGATTGAGCTTGCTAAACTTTCATCAATCCTCTTTCAATAGCTTTTGAAGTTATGCCTATTTTGAGTATTCTCTCTGTGTTTTTCAGAGCTTGGATAGGTGCCGGAAGAATCATTTTATCAAATCCTTTAAGGCCTTGAAATTTTTTTATATTTGCCCCAATTAGTTTTTTCACTTGTTCACCAAATGCAAGTAGTTGCAATTGTGGCATCTTCCAATGACAATTCTAGGACAATACTTCAATGTTGAATGTAAGTTAATATGAAAACCTGGATATATGTAAACATGTTTGTATATTGTTAGCAAGGAATGGACTCATGTGAGAAATATGACTTTCTTGTGCTAATCAAAAGACCAAAATTTTCCCAACGAAGAAGCGAAGTCCAGCATTGCATTTTAAAACTAGGCATTTCGTGATTCTATGCTTGTGATTTGGACTTGCAATTCAAAATTTGCGTGCTATTTGAAAAGGAAGTTTCCAATGTAAGATATTAAAGTAAAGAAACAGTATTATAATTTTGATTCTGAATAATTTTAATAAGATTGTTAATTTGCCAAGATTCTCTGTTTGGATGAGTTGCACATGAACTGGTTCATTCAAGTATCTATTTATTTATTTTTTTGCTTATGAATGCTGGTATATTATATTTGTAAAATATAGTAATATCAATGTTGAAGAAAGGATATTTTGAATGAAAAGTACTTGCTTTTTATTTAAGCAATCCTTAAAATGTTTAAATTAGGATAGATATTTGTTGTTGATGATGAGGAAGCATATAAAACATCTGTAGTATATTTTTTAGTGACTTTTATAAGTTGTGTTAAAATAATGCTAGAAGTTGAATTTTTATGTGATAAGTGGTGAAAGAATAACAATTACTTATGCAAGTATGACTTGCTGATGGTCATGATAACGAAAATAAAGACTGAATTGATAATGTGATGCAAGACTTGGTCTTCATTTATGCTCATTGTCAAGTTGGCATAAATAACCACTTTTAAATTTTTACGACTAATCATAAGCATACCATATAGGAAGGTTAATAAATTTAAAATTTATTAAAGTTGATAGGTATACAGGGTAAAGAAGATATATTTTTCCTCATCATTTACCTTAGGTATTGTCTTGTCTTGTCAACCAGATCTCTATTGTTCAAGCCAACTTTTCTTACATGAGTCATAGAGGTAAGAACTCCAATTACATCAACCAAATGGAGAAGTGTAAATGTAAATCATGTCTAAAGAAACCTTAAATTGATTTGTTTAAAATATATGGTTAAGCAAATAAAAAATTATACTTGTCAAGACTTTCTTGTGGCTAATTTTGTCATTAAGAACATTGTAAGGTGCAAAGCTAAAAAGTGGACAGGATATGAAGCCAATTCGTCTTGAAATTCTTAAACTTGAGTGGCTTTTGTGAAATCACCATAATTTCTCTAGGAACAACATTGAAAGTAGTTTTGGACTTGGTGACCCGATATTGGCTAATCAGATAGAGAGACCTCCCTTAAGCATAAGAGCAAATGAAGAGTATTTAAGTTTTTAACCATGAAATGCATAGCATTTCCTGTAGAAGGATAGTAATTTAATACATTTTGTAAGTTTTGTAGAAGGATAATATAAGTGTTGCACATGGAGAATAAATTAATAGTTAAGCATAATTAGCATATTGCAAGAAGGAAAAGGTAATTTATGGAGAAATACCTTGGCATCCACAAGCAAGAAATCCAAGCTCAATAAGAAATCTGGATGGTCAAGAGTTGTTGATTCCCAGAGATGAACAACTCTTATCTTAATTGGTGCTGGTGGTTTATATAGCTTTAAATCAGTCATGTAGTGCCGATCCATATCTAATTTGCTCATTAGGTTGCAGTAAAGAAGAATAAGTTTTTTTTTATGGGAAACATATAATATAGATATAGTTGACATTTTGATGCTATACATATATGTCTTGTATTTTGTATTCTGCAACAAGTTGCTATGGTTTCAAAAATCAAAATGCTATAAAAGGGTATAAATATTGTTATTTTCAAATAAAATCTAAATAAAATGAAATATTCAATCTTATAGTCTAACTTCTCTAATGTATATTGTAGAAGGAGAAAATTTGTAACCAATTACAAATTGCCACGTGTTAATTGAAATTTCTTTTAATTAAGAAATTTTCAATTAAATTATACATTACCATGTGAAATTGATAATATCATATTATAATTAATTATTTTATAATTAATTAAATATGTATACATGGTTTGACCAATCAAATTGCAAGGATTCATGGGTTATCCAATCAAATTTCACCCATGTGTCATAATTATTTTACCTCTAATTAAATTAATTTAATTAAGAGATAAATAATAAATTTTTATCTCTAATTAAATTAAATTAATTAAGAGATAAATAATAAATTTTTATCTCTAATTAAATTAAATTAATTAAGAGATAAATAATAAATTTTTATCTCTAATTAAATTAAAGTAATTAAGAGATAAATAATAAAATTTCATCTCTAATTAAATTAAATTAATTAAGAGATAAATAAATATTTTATCTTTAATTTAATTAATTAATTAAGTGATAAATAAATAAATATTTTATCTCTAATTTAATTAATTAATTAAGAGATAAATAAATATTTTATCTCTAATTTAATTAATTAATTAATTAAGTGATAAATAAATAAATATTTTATCTCTAATTTAATTAATTAATTAAGTGATAAAAATAAATAATTTATCTCTAATTAAATTAAATTAATTAAGAGATAAATAAGAAGATATTATCTCTAATTAAAATAATTAAGAGATAAATAAGGAGGCTGAGTTCTTTTAAAACTCTCTTTCACCTGGCTAGCTACCACTATAAATAGAGACCTCCCCTTAACACAAATGGACAATTCAGAAAGCCTGAAGAGAAGAAGATTTTGAAGAGCCAAATCCTCTCAAAATTCTTAAGAAGAAATTAGAGAAATTCTAAGAACGCGGTGCTTGTTCTTGAGAATTCTCTAAGAAGCTGCTCTCCGATCTTGTTCATCGAAGGAAAGGAGATAATTCCTGTTTTTCAAGACCAAGTCTAGAAGACCCTTGAAGCAGATCTCGCCGATTCAAGATCAAGTCGTGAAGACCCTTGAATCAAAATTTTACTGAAGAAAAGAATCAAAGGATTTCTTTCTTTAAGAATATTCAGAGATTGTAACCTCAAAGTTTGATTAATAAAATTATTATTTGACTCCAAATTTTCCTTGTCATATTTTTGACATAAAATTTGTGTGTACAAATTTTGGCACGCCCGGTGGGACAATCTCTGCCTTTCATCTCTTTTCTTCAAAACTCAACTTATCAAGTTGCAATGGCTCCCAAGAAGAACCTTGCTAACAAACCAACTCTCAAGCCTGCTCGAGCTAATCCTGCAGTCTACCCCACTTCATCATCAAGCGTTGATATCCCTGCTCATCCTTATGGCACTAGGAGGAAGACCAGAGCTCTTGCTGAATTGTATGAACAAACTTTTCCGGTGCTCAATCAAAACCCTCTCTATGACACTTCTTCTCCAATTCAAGACTTAGAAGAAGTTTCCGCTGGACAAGTTGATTCTCCTCGAGGATCAAGTGCAAGTCGCCAGTTAACATACAAAGAACAAGATAGCTACTCAAGCAACAAGCATATTCCATCCTCTGCTCCAAAATCAAGTTCTGGAGTAATGGCTGTCATGACAACTGGCACCACATCATTGGAAGAACAAGTTGCACTTCTGGCAAAATCTGTTGAAATTCTTTCAGCAAGTATCAAAGAGAAGGATAACCAGATCGCTTCCATGATGGACAAGATCGCCGGTCTCACTGGAAAAAGGAACGAAGCTTCAAACCAAAATTGGCAATCAATCTTTCAAGATGATGGTGAGAACTCTGGCAAGGAAGTTGCTAAGGATTCCGAAGAAAAGATCAATGAACTCGTCACTACCAGTCAGCTCAAGGATCTTATCAAGGAGGCTATCAAAGATCAAGTTGAAAGCATCACTCAACCCTCATATACATATGCAAAACCATATTCTCAAAGGATCGATCGTCTGAGGATGCCTGGGAACTATCAACCCCCAAAATTTCAGCAGTTCGATGGAAAAGGAAATCCACGCCAACATGTTGCACATTTCGTGGAAACTTGCAATAATGCTGGTACCTATGGGGATCTCATGGTGAAGCAGTTCGTTCGCTCCCTAAAAAGCAACGCCTTTGATTGGTATACTGATCTTGAGCCTGGGACGATTGACAGCTGGGAACAACTTGAGCGTGAATTCCTTAATCGATTCTACAGCACTCGTCGCTTAGTCAGCATGATTGAACTCACAAGCTCACGTCAATGGAAGGATGAGCCAGTCATTGATTACATTCACAGATGGAGAAATCTGAGCCTTAACTGCAAAGAAAGACTGTCTGAGTCTTCTGCCCTTGACATGTGCATCCAAGGCATGAATTGGGGCTTGCGTTACATTCTTCAAGGAATCAAGCCTAAGACCTTTGAAGAATTAGCCACTCGTGCTCATGATATGGAGTTGAGTATGACAGCTGCTGGAAATCAAGAACCTCCGGTGCAAGAGCCAAAGAAAGCCAAGGAAAAACAAGATACCCGCAAAGGGGGCAAAACCTTTATCAATAAAGGAGAAAGCAAACAGTCCATGGCCGTGACTACCAAGCCTCTTAAGATATCTCCCAAGTCAAAACAATCTCAAGAAACGAAATCTTCTCCTATCCAAGACAAAGGTAAAGGCAAGATCACTTTAAAGGAGAGGCAAGAAAAGAAGTATCCTTTTCCTGATTCTGATGTTTCAAGCATTCTTGAAGAACTCTTAAAGACTAAGCTGATTCAGTTGCCAGAAATGAAGCGACCTGAAGAAGCTGATAAAGTAGAAGACCCCAATTATTGCAAGTACCATCGTTTGATTAGCCATCCTCTGGAGAAGTGTTTTATTTTGAAGGATAGAATCATGCGACTCTATGAAGAGGGGAAAATCGAGTTTGAAGAAGAAACGGTGTCGTCAAATTTGGCATCAGTCAATATGGTTTCTCAATCCAATTTGCTGGATAGAACCATAAAATTTGGCTCTTTTGATCCTATCATACTGGCTCCAAGTACGATGGTGGATCTTCAGGGAAGTGGGGGCAACTATTTACTTCAAAGACAAAACCAAGATTACGATGGTTGGACTCTAGTCACACGTCGAAGAAGCAAAAAGAAGAATCTTCCAAAACTTGTGAAAGTGCCTATAAGAGCGAAGATGATCAAACAACCATCTAAATCTCCAAAGCCCAATGTGCCTCAAGAAACAAAAATGTTATCTCAGGGTAAAAATTCAGTAAAGAGGAAGTCAAGGAGGCAAATCACTTTAAACGAATTCATGCCGATTCAGCTTAGAAATGAAGATTTGGTTTTCATGACTTGTTACCATAACGGTGGCAATGAAGATAATGAAAACAAAACAGACTCAGTAGCATTTGAAGTTGATGAGCATTCTTGTGCTACGAAAATTAACTTTTCTGATGAGGATCTGTTGCTAGGGTCAACCCCTCATAATCGGCCGTTGTTCGTCGTAGGATATACTCGGGAGCAGAAGATCAATAGAATCTTGATCGATGATGGTTCTGCTGTCAACATACTCCCGTTGATGACAATGAAAGAATTGGGAGTTCCTTTGGACGAATTGATGCAAAGCCGCTTGATGATCCAAGGATTCAACCAAGGGGGACAAAGAGCTCTTGGAAAACTTAGACTTCAACTTTTCATTGGAGATATGGAGTCAAGTCCACTTTTCCATGTAATCGATGCCAAAACGACGTACAACATGTTGTTAGGACGACCATGGATACATCAAAATGGTGTAGTCTCCTCAACTCTGCACCAATGTCTCAAGTATTGCAGAAACGGTCAAGTTAAGACGATCCTTGCAGACGCTAAACCATTTACTATAGCAGAAGCACATTTCGCAGATGCAAAGTTTTATCTAAAAGATACATTTATCGAAGAAGTAATGCCCAACCCGATGCAAGAATTAAAGCAAAAGGGAAAGAATTTGGCTTCTTCCACAGTTGGAGAAGATGAAATTGCTCAAGGTTTAAAGGATCTGACTCTTCCCCTCACTAACTTGGAAGAATCAAGAGGCCTTATACCTCCACTGCAAGGATTTGTTAGGCCAGTAGAAGAACCTCTTTATGAACATCAGGATCTTCCTACTCATCGAGCTAAAGATTTTGATCCTAATGCTTATAGATTGCTTGTCAAAGCTGGATATAAACAAGAAGATGTTGCAAAATTGGCTCACGAGACAAAAGAGCCTAGCAAAGAAAAGCCGCAAAGTTCATTCAAGATCCGACAGGTCTGGCAAAAGAAGATGGATCACATCGGAACTTCTAGAGAAGGGCTTGGGTATTCTCCATTAAAATTGAAGATTCATAAACAAACTTCGAGGTACATAAATGTGGAGGAAGTTCCCGAGGAGCAAGAAGATACAGTGAAGCCACCAGGACTTTCAGTGTTTGATCGCTTGGGGGCACGCTCAACACGATATTCAGTGTTTGATCGTTTGAGCATTCAATCATCACGAAGGTCAGTTTTTGAACGAATGGGAGAAAAATGCAGGGAAGTTTCTGTAAGTAAACCAATTTCCATTCAGTCAAGGCTTGGAAGTCCGTACTCTGAAGAAGTTAACTGTGGCCGAAAAAGAAAATCTTCCACTTTAAAGGAATCAAGAGATTTTCACAGCAAAATTCCTTCTCGAATGAAAAGGCAAAGCGAATGGAAGGTAACTACTGGTGAAGTTTTAAAGGCTAGAAAGCACACAGTGGTTATAACCAAATCAGTCTCATCCTCAGAGGAAGAGGAACTTGAAGAAACAGAAATCTTTACTTCTAACCATGTATCTGTAAAGGAAACTTTTGAAAAATCTCAAGAGGAAGAAGCCCAAGAAGCCCCTTCATCTTTTGAAGAAGGAAATCAAGCTACTATTGATGAGCTAAAAGAGGTTAACATCAGTACTAGTGAAGATCCACGACCGGTCTTCATTAATGCTTGCTTACCACGAGAAGAAGAAAAAGCCTATCTTGATCTTTTGATAGAGTATCGAGATATCTTTGCTTGGACTTACAAAGAAATGCCGGGACTTGATCCAAAAGTAGCTATGCATCATCTGGCTGTCAAGAAAAGTGTCCGACCTATCAAACAAGCTCAACGACGTTTCCATCCTGACTTGATCCCCCAAATTGAAGCTGAGGTCAATAAGCTCATCAAAGCTGGCTTTATTAGAGAAGTCAAGTATCCCACTTGGATCTCAAATATTGTTCCAGTGAGAAAGAAAAATGGTCAACTTCGAGTTTGTGTAGATTTTCGAGACTTGAACAATGCTTGTCCAAAGGACGACTTTCCTCTCCCTATAACAGAAATAATGGTTGATGCTACAACTGGCCATGAAGCTTTGTCATTTATGGATGGATCGTCTGGTTATAATCAAATTCGTATGGCTCCAAGAGATGAAGAACTTACCGCATTTCGAACTCCAAAAGGAATATACTGTTACAAAGTTATGCCGTTTGGGTTAAAGAATGCAGGGGCTACTTATCAAAGAGCAATGCAAAAGATCTTTGATGATATGCTTCACAAAAATGTCGAATGTTATGTTGATGACTTGGTAGTGAAGTCAAAGGAAAAATCCAATCATCTTGCTGATCTTCGCCAAGTGTTTGAAAGATTGCGTAGATACCAATTGAAGATGAATCCACTCAAGTGTGCGTTCGGAGTATCCTCGGGCAAGTTTTTGGGGTTTATCGTACGACATCGTGGGATTGAGATCGATCAATCAAAAATAGATGCAATCATGAAAATGCCTGAACCGCGCAATCTGCATGAACTTAAAAGTCTGCAAGGAAGATTGGCATATATCCGACGTTTCATCTCAAACTTGGCTGGTCGATGTCAACCATTTAGCCGGCTAATGAAGAAGGATGTCCCTTTTGTCTGGGATGAGGCCTGCAGTAACGCTTTTAAGAGTATTAAGACCTTTTTGTTACAACCACCTATTCTGAAGGCACCTATACCAGGACAGCCGTTAATCCTTTATATTGCTGCACAAGAACGTTCCTTAGGAGCTTTGTTGGCACAAGAGAATGATGAAGGAAGAGAAACTGCACTCTACTATCTTAGTAGAACTCTCAATGGCGCTGAATTAAATTATTCTCCCATCGAAAAGACTTGCTTGTCATTGATGTTTGCAGTTAAAAAGCTGAGGCATTATTTGCAAGCTCATTCTGTTCGTTTGATTTCGCGAGCAGATCCCCTCAAATATCTCATGTCCAAGTCTGTGCTCAGTGGAAGATTGGCAAAATGGGCTCTTTTGCTACAAGAGTTCGATATTACTTATATTCCACAAAAGGCTGTTAAAGGGCAAGCACTTGCCGATTTCCTTGCAAACCATCCGATTCCAGATGATTGGGAATTCTCTGAAGATCTCCCAGATGAAGATGCTCTTTTCATCGAAATTCCCAGGCCATGGAAACTATTTTTCGATGGGGCTGCCCGTCAAGATGGAGCTGGAGCAGGTGTTGTCTTTGTCACTTCAGAAGGAGATGTATTGCCTTATGCATTTACTCTCACTGAAAATTGTTCCAACAATGTAGCAGAATACCAAGCTCTGATCATTGGATTGGAAATGGCAGTGGATATGAAGATCACTCAACTTAAAGTGTTTGGGGATTCCAAATTGGTCATCAACCAACTTCTTTCACTTTATGAAGTTAAGAAGCCAGACCTCTTACCATATGTCAACTATGCGAAGAAGATTTTGGAATGGTTTGACAATGTAAGCTTAGAACATGTACCAAGAAGAGAGAACAAGCAAGCAGATTCTCTAGCTAATTTAGCATCAGCTCTTGCCATGCCAAGTGTAGAAGTAAAAGTCCCTCTTTGCAAACGATGGATTTTGCCTCCAGTTGATTTTAAAGATAACAATACGGAATCCAATGTTGTTTCAGTTTGCGAAGTTGAAAAAGAAGACTGGAGACAACCATTGATTGATTATTTAGAGCATGGAAGGCTACCCAATGATCCAAGGCATAAAACAAAAGTGAAACGTCGAGCTCCTCGATTCATTTACTTCAAGGGTACGCTCTATCGTCGCTCTTTTGATGGTGTCTTCCTTCGATGTTTAGGAGAAGATGAAGTATCCAAAACCTTACAAGAAGCTCATTCAGGAATTTGTGGTGCACATCAGTCTGGAGCTAAATTGCACTTTCAAATTAAAAGAATGGGATACTACTGGCCAACAATGGTAAAGGATAGCATGGACTACTCCAAGAAATGTCAAGCTTGTCAGTTTCATGCAAACTTCATCCATCAACCTCCTGAACCATTACATCCGACAGTCACATCTTGGCCGTTCGATGCTTGGGGACTTGACTTGGTAGGACCATTACCTAAGAGTTCACTAGGGCATATGTATATACTTGCCGCTACGGATTACTTTTCAAAGTGGGCAGAAGTGGCACCTTACAGGGAAGTAAAAAAGGAAACTGTTGCAACTTTTATCAGAACAAACATCATTTATCGGTATGGCGTACCTCGTCACATCATAACTGATAATGGGAAGCAGTTTGACATGAGCAAGTTATGTGCACAGTTTGACTTCAAGCAGTACAAGTCTTCAATGTACCATGCTCCAGCAAACGGATTAGCAGAAGCTTTTAACAAGACTTTGTGCAATCTTCTCAAGAAAGTTGTTAACCGTTCAAAGAAAGATTGGCACGAAAGGATAGGAGAAGCTCTGTGGGCTTATCGAACTACATATCGCACACCAACTCAAGCCACTCCATATGCACTTGTTTATGGTGTGGAAGCTGTTCTACCACTTGAGCGACAAATTCCGTCATTAAGGATTGCAATTCAGGAAGATCTTTCTAGTGAAGACAATGTACGCTTACGTTTGGAAGAATTAGAAGCGCTGGATGAGAAAAGGTTGGAAGCCCAACAACGCTTGGAGTGCTATCAAGCTCGACTATCCAAAGCTTTTAATAAGAAAGTCAAGCAGCGATCTTTCCAAGTTGGAGATTTAGTCCTTGCTGTAAGAAGACCCATAAATACTTCACATCGTATTGGCAACAAGTTCCTTTCAAAATGGGATGGACCATACGTTGTTCGAGAAGTTTATACCAATGGTGCATACAAAATCGTTGATCAAGATGGTGTCAAAGTTGGACCGATCAATGGAAAGTTTTTGAAGCGTTACTATGCTTAAAGAAAATGTTGCTCCTAAGCAAGAGCTTAAACTGTTGTATGTTGCTCCTAAGCACGAGCTTAAACTGCACATTAAAAAAAAAAAAAAAAAAAAAAAGATGAACTACGTTATGACTTGATCCTTCAAATTCGAGGGTACGTAGGCAGCTTGGTTTCATTGCCAAGTTCAGTCCAAAAAAAAAAAAAAAAAATTCTTTTGATTCAAATATTATCTTTGGTTCACTTGAAAGTATCATGATAATTCTCCATTCAAATTTCATGATTCAAATTATTTTTCAAGTAAAGCAAATCTTTTGCAAATTAAAGATCTTTGAGAATTTAATTTGTAGTCCATGCATAATGCAAAAATGCTTCAGAAAATGCAAAAGAAAGATGAAATATGGAGAAAAAGAAATTTAACTTTATTTCAAACTTGAAAAGAACTTACAATAAAAAGAAAACTAGCAAGCCTAAGAACTAATATAAATTTCAAAAAAAAAAAAAAAGTTACATCAAAAGGGATTCAGGGCTTCCATTTGAAATTCCTCAAGTCGTCTCGAGAGGCTTCTAACATATTTCGCAACAAATCTAAGTTTTTGGCTTCATCCTCAGTAAGGGTAGTAATAGACTCAACAGAATTCATCTCTTCACGAATCTTGAAGGTGTCAGTTCTTCTTCTTTTCAGTTCATCTTCAGTTTCTTGGAGCGAAGATTCAAGTCTATGTTTTTTGCGTTGCAAAGTAATGAACTCTTGCTCTATATCTGCCAAGTTCGATTGCAGGGTGTTAAGGTTCTCAACAGTCTTATGTTCAAGTAACATTGAGTCTTTAAGTCGAATTTCAAGTGCTTGAAGTCTTTCAATTCTATCCTTGGATGAAGAAACGGAAGATTCAAGCTCATTAAACTTCTGGACTTGTGTAAAGTAGTCTTCCACCATGCCTTTCAATGAGGATGAATCAACGGACTTGATTGCTTCTATTGCATCGAAGATCTTGTGAACATCACCACTAAGCGAAGAAACCCGATCAAAAGAAGCGCGAATAATCCTTGGTTGAATGCTTTCCCACAAAATAGTTGCAAGCTTCAACTGACTATCGGATATCACTTTTTCAGCACTAAACTTAGAAAATTCTGGAAGGGCGAGATGACTAGCTTCAACAAGAGGGCCTGTGGAAGTCTTCACTATAGGGGAAGTATTATTAACAATCACATTAGGGCAAGCATCTTCTTGGTTGGAAACGGTGCTTGAAACATTATTTCTGATCTTAGCTGCAAGTTTGTTGAACTCATGCGAACTAGAAACTGAAGCTTCACTTTTGGCGGGGGATATATCACCTTGAAAGGATTTCCTTGGCCTGGTTCGCTTCCAATGTCTTTCATGATCACTCTCATCAACTGAATCTTCAACGATCGCATTATGCTTCCCTTCGATGACTTTCGGTAAAACCCTTTGTTCTTCATCAACTAATGACACTGATCGAGGAATTTCTTGTAAAGTCTTCACATGCTCCTCTGTTAAATCTATAGTGGACGAGACTTTGGCTTTATTGGATTTGTCTTGCGAAATCTCTAAAGACTTTTTCTTAACATCCTTTGAAGGTTTTCTTCTCTTTGACGGTGATGTACGGATGCTCGAAATCAAAATATCAATAGAATGCTCAAGATATGGCTCATGAACTTTCGACCACCATTCCACGTATCTGGCGGTTGCATGATCATTAGGATTTAGAGAACGAGCTGGAGAGATCAATCTAGACTTTGTATGAGAACGAGTGCAAATCCTCCAAAACCTACACAGATCATCCACAGATCCAGAACGAATGTCTTCCTTAAGAGCTCCGGGAATATCTTGACAAAACCCAAACTGTCTTCCAAATCGATGAGGACTGTAAGGTTCCACAATGATGGCTTGGTTACATCGGGCAGGCAAATAGCTCGAACGAACATTAACAAGGTAGCCATGATTGATCTTACTAAGAGCGTCATCATCAACAATCACTTCATCTCTATTCCTGGGATATAAGTTAGCATTCCACACTATGCCACTATGAATCAACTTGCGAGCGTCATAATCCTCAAAGTATTTGGCTCCACCTTCTCCTGAAAACTTGCTCATCAAAGGCCCATATACATCATCTGGATTTTGAAAGTGAGTCCGGAAGTAATAACTTAGCCACCCATAAATATAGTGAATTGGAAAACACGCATCTGAAGAGCCCGCTTGTGCAGAAAGTGTAATTCGGTTTAGTCCATGGTAAATATTGGCTAACACCGGGACCGCGAGATTAACAGTTCTCCCAATCGCCATCAGGCTGGCTATCTTAAATGTCTCTGGCCGAACAAATTCTGAATCTTTACTTGGAAAAACAAAAACACAAATCCAACAAGAAATGAAGGCAGCTAAATAAGTGTCTGATGTTAAACTGTCTTTGATTCCAAGTGTAGTGAATGCTCCATCTCCTGCCATTCCCCGACCTTGGTATTTCCGAAGAATCCCAGTAGGGTTATGTGTAGCTTTTGGGCGAACAAGCTTCTTTGTTTTTCGAGCAGGTGGTTTGGTGTAACGCGATTTCCCTTGAAACCAAAAATTGATCCAATCCTCAATAGACACCTTATCCTCCTTGCCTTGCTTCAAAAGATGGAATGCAGCAAATAGATATTCACAACATCTCGGGATGAATCTTCCCTTGTTATCAAAGCCAGTCAATTCGGCAGCACAAGGAATGACTTCATCATAAAATATGCCGTGAATGGGCAAACCACCTAGCTTATGCAAATCCCATAAGGAGATGGAAGCTTCCCCAGTAGCAAGGTGGAGAGTGTTGGTAGCCGGGCACCAAGCTTCACAAAAAGCGCGAATGACGTCCTTGTTGTGATCATAAGTGTATAATGATGCATAAACAGCATCATATATACTAACAGTCGTTAAATTTTTGTTGAAGTGGTACAGCACATCTTCAGTCCATTCCCAGTACTTTGGTATGTAACCAAACTCTCCAAAAATCTTGAAGGAAAATCCCCAATATGACCTTTCGGAAATGATACGGCTTCCCAACGTGTCAAACTTCTCATGATTAGAAGTATTGACGTGAAGATTAGATTGAAGAGATCTCGCCTTTGGAGAAGATTGTGAAGTTGGAGAAAGTTCTATCGACCAATCTTCCAAAGTGGTAGGAAAATCAAATGATTTCCAAGCGGATTTATATCTACCCGATATGGGCTTGTCGATGGAGAGATATAATCCTTCTTTTATGTCTTCGTCTTCCTTGGAAAGAATCACAAGATAATCTTTGTGATCTTTGAAGTACACCATGATGATCCTACAAAAACAAAAACAAAACAAACAAAAAATGTCAAAGTAGGTAAAAAAAAAATGATGGTAAAAAGAACAAGAAACCAAAGTGCTATGGTACGTGTCACTATGCATGGTTTTAAAGTAGAACAATCAAGCTTGTTTTAACATGCATGGTTTTAAACCAAAGAAAATAATGCATGGCGAGACAAATGGTGCATGGAGGGCTTGCATGAATTTTTTTTTTTGGATTTAAAGAAATTTGTTATAATCATAAATATAATAAACATAGAATAGAAACAAATAAATAACATCAAGGTGCGTTGGCCATGGACTCGATTAGGAGCGGATAACCCTCTGGCACAGCTAGCGGTGCGTTAACATACTCTGCACGTGTAGGAACGTCAGAACCAAGGACATGGGACTTGGCCAGAAACAGCAGCAAATTAAAATCCGAAATTCTCTTCAGATTTCTTCACTGGCTTAACTTCATTGAATTCTGTTTATCTTGACTACAACCCTTTCGAACCTTGGGAGATCCCAGTGAGCGTAAAGGAAGCAACTTCTTTGAAAACTTTCTCTGCCGACAAAGCTAATATTAAAGGGAGATTTCCAGGTTTGTTTGACCGTGATACTTTTCCAACCTTGACAGAACTGCATTTGGCTATGAACAATCTTGAAGGGGAATTGCCTGCCGAGTTTGCCGGTTCTATGATTCAGTCTTTGTGGGTTAATGGGCAGAGTTTGAATGGGACAATTGAAGTGATACAGAACATGCCTTCTTTGACAGAGGTATGGTTGCACGGTAACCAGTTTTTAGGTCCCTTACCTGATTTTTCAATGTTAACTCAGTTGAGGAATTTGAGTTTGAGAGATAATCAGTTATCTGGTGTTGTTCCTTTGTCTTTGGTTAATTTAGAGTCGATAACCATTTTTTGTTACAAAGGGTAGACTCTTTGTTCTATCTAGAAGACAATGAAGAAGCACTGTTAAAGGCTCTAGACTCTCAACTAATGACAACATGGAATCTGATGTAAAGCTTAGGAAAAGAAAGGCTGATGTGGCAGGGGTCGGTAAGGAAGAAACAGAACATGGAGCCATGGGAAAAAGGCCGAGAGAAGAGAAACTTAAATGCTAGCTTTTAGGGAGGCATTGGGAGACTGAATATTGGAAGACTTGGGCTTTATTGGTGCTTGGCTTACGTAGGAATGAGGAAACCGGGCAGAAAACAATATAAGGGATGAGACTCGATCAGCCTCAACAACTGCCTAAGAGGTGAAGGAACCATTGTTGAAGTGCTCTTTCGGTGCTATGGCTCTTAGTTCAAACTTGACAGGAGCGACGAAAAAAAAAAAAAATAAAAAAAAAAAAAAGAAAAAAAGAACTCACCTGCTGAGCAGCGTAGCAACCTTTGACAATCAATTTAATATGCAAATTAGCTTGAGAAGGCCTTGCTTTTATAGGGAAAATAATTCAAGTGGTCAAGGAATACAACTTCTAATTGCATTAGAATTTCTTTAAAAGTTGAGTTTTAATTGAAATTAATTTGAGTAAAGAAGCGATTAGATCAAACTCAAATTCTTTGGAGTTGTAGAAAGTCTTCAAACTGTGAACTATATTTTGCATGGGCTATTGGGTTCTTTTACCAAGTCAAACTCTTTAAAAAAAAAAAAATAAGTTTTGCTTAAAGCCATTTTTTGTTACGTAGGCTAACATTGGCCTATATTTTCTTTACGTAGGCCAATGTTGGCCCGATACTTATTTTGTGCTAAATCATTTAGAATTGGTCGATCGTCCATTCATTTGCTAAATCAATTTTTTTTTTTGTCTCATATGCAAAATTATATGAGGATAATTAATTGATGTAGATAAATTTCAAGACTTGTCTACTTGCTACACTAAAAAAAAAAAAAAAAAAAAAAAAAAAAAAAAAATTTCGTGTACGTAGCCAAGTCTTGAGGGGGCATTTGTAGAAGGAGAAAATTTGTAACCAATTACAAATTGCCACGTGTTAATATAAATTTCTTTTAATTAAGAAATTTTCAATTAAATTATACATTACCATGTGAAATTGATAATATCATATTATAATTAATTATTTTATAATTAATTAAATATGTATACATGGTTTGACCAATCAAATTGCAAGGATTCATGGGTTATCCAATCAAATTTCACCCATGTGTCATAATTATTTTACCTCTAATTAAATTAATTTAATTAAGAGATAAATAATAAATTTTTATCTCTAATTAAATTAAATTAATTAAGAGATAAATAATAAATTTTTATCTCTAATTAAATTAAATTAATTAAGAGATAAATAATAAATTTTTATCTCTAATTAAATTAAAGTAATTAAGAGATAAATAATAAAATTTCATCTCTAATTAAATTAAATTAATTAAGAGATAAATAAATATTTTATCTTTAATTTAATTAATTAATTAAGTGATAAATAAATAAATATTTTATCTCTAATTTAATTAATTAATTAAGAGATAAATAAATATTTTATCTCTAATTTAATTAATTAATTAATTAAGTGATAAATAAATAAATATTTTATCTCTAATTTAATTAATTAATTAAGTGATAAAAATAAATAATTTATCTCTAATTAAATTAAATTAATTAAGAGATAAATAAGAAGATATTATCTCTAATTAAAATAATTAAGAGATAAATAAGGAGGCTGAGTTCTTTTAAAACTCTCTTTCACCTGGCTAGCTACCACTATAAATAGAGACCTCCCCTTAACACAAATGGACAATTCAGAAAGCCTGAAAAGAAGAAGATTTTGAAGAGCCAAATCCTCTCAAAATTCTTAAGAAGAAATTAGAGAAATTCTAAGAACGCGGTGCTTGTTCTTGAGAATTCTCTAAGAAGCTGCTCTCTGATCTTGTTCATCGAAGGAAAGGAGATAATTCCTGTTTTTCAAGACCAAGTCTAGAAGACCCTTGAAGCAGATCTCGCCGATTCAAGATCAAGTCGTGAAGACCCTTGAATCAAAATTTTACTGAAGAAAAGAATCAAAGGATTTCTTTCTTTAAGAATATTCAGAGATTGTAACCTCAAAGTTTGATTAATAAAATTATTATTTGACTCCAAATTTTCCTTATCATATTTTTGACATAAAATTTGTGTGTACATATATCTTTATAACTTAAAGAATAGCTATTACAGGTTTCACCGAATAGAACTTTTTCCACTATTTTACCATCATGAATTTTGGCTCATTCCACCACCTTGCCTATTGCCCTAAACACCTGGAAGTCGGTGAAGATAGAACCAAACATGGATAAACTTTGAGCAGAAAAAATAAAATAAAATAAAAAAATATATATATATATATAATCAGCATAATCCTCAACAATTTCCAAGGAAGCAACACACATGCAAAATCATCGAATAAAAACACAGAAAGAAGAAGAAAAGGAAAAGAGGAGATATAAAATTTTCTCTCTCCTAGGGTTTGGGTTAGGATAATTTTAGGAGGTTTCTAGGCTTCAAATTTGGTGGGGAGAAGAAAAAAATTGGGGTTTTCCTGCGGGTTTTGGGTTAATATTTATAGTTTTAGAGTTTTAGGAAAATAATTGGGGAATCGGAAAGAGGAGACAGAGATTTGTGATGAAATTTGGATTAAAAGGACGTCGAATGCCGATGACCGTTAAAATCTGGGAATTTGTGGTGGTTTTTGAAAAAACATGAAGATCGAGTTGAATGCGTTGAGTTGTAGAGAGAGTGTAGGGAGAAAATGAAGAGACAAAAAATTTAGATATTTATATGAAGAAAAAATTAATAAAATATTAAAATGTCTTAAATATTATTAAAGGTAAGAAATTAATAAAATAATATTTACAATATTATTTTAACTAAATATTTAATTTTAATTTTAGTATATTTTAAATCTATTATTAAGTATAAAATATTAAACTATCATTTATAAATATATTTTCAAATATAACATATTAAATTATTATTTATAAATATATTAAAATATTTTACTAAATAATATTTTTAGCATTATTTTTAAAATATTTATAATAGATAAAAAATAAGTTTAATTTTTATAAATAAAATATTATTATTTAATTCAAGGATAAAATAGTAATTTTATACATATTCCTTGCATATTCATTAGCATCATTTTAACCAACCAAATAATGTAATAATATTCATCTTCTATTCCATTGATTGAATCAAACTATGTAATACATATTCTTTCTCTATTCTATTCTCACCCGATAGCTATTTAACTCCCTTTATTCCATTCAACGAACCAAACGTAATGCTAGATTCATTACAAAATAATGGACACAAACCCATATCTAGAGCATCTCTATATAAAATTAGTACAACTAGTCCTATGCACACCCACTATGTGGGTGAAATTAAAATTTGATTACTTATATAAAATTAAAAGAATTAAAAAAAATCAAACAAAGAAAAATGTGGAATTTTTTATTTATCAAAACACTTACAAATTTTTATAATGGAGAAAAAAATAGAAAGAAGTGGATTTTAAAATTGGATTCTCTCTCTTAAAAGAAAGTAAATTATCATTATATCCTTATTAATATGTTTTGTTATTACATAATTGATCTATTTTGTCAATTCACCCACCGAGTTGATGTTGACTTAACTCGTGACACCAACTCAATCAGATATTTTAAACATAATACAGATAATAATGTTGAGGAAGATTTTTGAAAATTAAACAATAACAACATATATATGATTTAATGAAGAAGTTTAATTTAAAGTTCGAATCCCATGAATGCATATAAAGAATTTTAACTTAATAATGAAGAATATTGATGTTGTGCAGAAGACCTAATTAACAAAAAAAGAAATTAATTAAGCAAGGAAAATCTTACGTACCATTCTTGCAAACATATACTGTAGGCATTGAATTTTTTCTTGGTCCAATTAGCAATAATTTCACCAAAATATGTCATTAATTTCGGGTTTGAGGATTTTCTTTTGATTCCTCAAAATCGAAAAGTATTTTTAAGTCACTAATTTGGAGTCTAAATACTTCTTCGGAAGAAAATTAATTGAGTGGTTTTCAATATAAAAAATAAAATTAAAAAAAATCAACAAAGAAAAATATGAAAAGAAAATTGGGGTTTTAATGGAAAAAGAAGAAGGGTAATTTGGATATTACCTCTCCCTCATTTTGATGTTTTAATCTTATAAAAAGAAAGGCTTTTGTTGGAAAAACAACAGCTCTTGGATCAAAGAATCCAAGGGCTCATATGAAGGCTAATTATTGGGATATAAAATAGGGGAAGTACAACAAAAAGAAAAAGAAAAAGAGAGGAGGTGATATTTTCTTAGATTCCATACTTTGAAATTTGGCAGAAAAATCTAGAAATAGTCTAATTGCTTTGAGGGGAAAAGGGAGTGTTTTTGGAAAAGTGATTTCCTTTCTTTTCTTTCTTTTTCGTTTTAGCAACATACTTTGATTGTGTGGGAGATGAAGGATTAGTGATTTCTTCCTATGATAATATCCTAAACATGATACATCATGAAGAGGAAGCCCCTTTACTTGCATGTCCTTTTCATGTTTAATTTCATCTTATAGATGGAATTGATTGGTTAATAAATCTCCTTTTGAAATTGGTTTAAATACAAGATTCTATGGAGATGAGACCATAATCTTATTATTTGGACTTAGTTCTTTTAATGTTTATGGAAATGGTCTCTTAGGTTACTTGGTTCCAAATTTTGTTACTCTATTGACTAAGCCAAAAGTCAAAAATGTTTTCAAAAGATTCCCTAGTGAAATCTAACTCTAGACACCTAATTTTGTTCGGACCCCCTAAACAAAGTGGATTCTTCTTTCAACTTCTCGGAATGCGAAGAATCTCTTCTCATTCCATAGATGAGTCTCCAAAACTTTGATTCGGAGGTTAAAAAGAAAAAGTCAACTCGAAAAAATTCAACTCCAAAAAAGTCAACCATTAAAAAAGTCAACTCTCAGTCAAAATCAAGATTCGAAGTTGAATTGAACAATGGTGAAGGAATTTTGATAATCAGAGATCTACAAGTGAATATAGAGAGGTTGAAAGACAAATTGCAAAATTCAATGTAGGAAAAATGAAAAATTTTGCAAATTTGGGGAAAAGTGCATGAACGATCAAATTGGACGAAATTGGAGGTTCCAAATGGAATAAGATCAATAAATATGAATATTAGAAGGTCCAATTTTGAAGGGGAGTTGAAGGAAGATGGGGTTTGAAGAGAAAAAGAAAAATAAAGATTTAATGAATATATAGAAAATTCACAAATTTGGGAAAACTACAGAGATGGTCCAATTCGGTAAAATTGAAGTCCCGAGTTGATAAATGATAAATAAATAAAAACATCCAAAGTCCCAATTTGAAGTGGATCCTAAGGAAGAGCCGATTGGAGGAAAAACGAAAAAAACGATAAAATTCCCAATTTTGAGGAAAAAGGAAAAACTAAATCGGAGAGGAATTCAGATATAAAAATTGGGCATTTTCGGTCCAACTCCAATTCAATATATGAAAAAGGTATTGGAAAAAGAAAATTCGAAAATTTGGTCCGTTTCAAGTAAAATCGAGGTTTAAGGGGCTAAAGGGTAATTTTGAAAAATCAGGGAAAAATAGAATCCGAGCTCTGAAATTTGCGAAACTTTCTAGAACTGAGTTTTAGGATGGAAAGAAGGAAATGAGAAGAAGAAAATCCGAAATTGGGCTGAAACGCAAATATGCTAAATTTAGGAGACTAATCCGCTTTATTATAGAAAATCCTAAAAAAATAGAAAATGAGTTCAAAAAATTTTGAAAACTTCCAAAACTAATTTTTATATTTTATGGAAGGGATTGGAGAAGAAAAATCTGGAATCGAAGCTCAAAAGGGAAATAGACAATGTTCGGGGGCACTAAACCAAAATTTTAAGAGGAAAATCCGAAAAAAATAGAAAACGAGCTCGAAAAATTATGAAAACTTTCAGAACTAAGTTTTATATTTGATGGAAGGGATTGGAGAAGAAAAATCCAGAATCGGAGCTCAAATGGAAATAGACAAAGTTTGGGAGGCACTAAACTGAAATTTTAGAGAAAAATCCGAAAAAAATGCAAAACAACTTGAAAGTTATGAAAACATCAAGAACTGAGTTTTATATTGGATGGGATGGATTAAAAAAGAAAAAATCGAAATTGAGGTCTATTTGCAAATAAATTAAGTTTGAGGGCCAAAATGCAATTTTATCAAAAAATGGGAAATGGTCATTTTACAAATAAAAAAAGAGGAATGGCCTGGAAAGTTCCAAGCCATTTTTGGCCATCTCATGGATGGAGGGTGGGAGTGTGATCATCTTAAATCAAATGGCCAAGATTGAATAGCAAGATAACATTTTTAAGAAAGGACAAGATTTTCCATTACTTGCCTACATGGCATTTTTGGCCAATGGGAGGCCACCAATTTGCAAAGCCATGTGAAGAGCATGTGAAGGCTATGTGATGATTCCAAATAGGATTAAAAATGTCACCTAGGAAGATATTTTGATAGTAAGCCATACGATCATGACAAGTGGCTTAGATATTTTGTAGAGATAGGAGATAAGAATAATCTAGGTGGCATTATTGGCCAGTGAGAGGTTAGGAAACCCTTAATTTAAGGAAAGCATCATGCAAAAGGGGGACAAGAACCCTTAATTTAAGGAAAGTATCATGCAAAAGGGGGACAAGAATTAGCCATGTGGCAAGGATGTTGGAAGAGCATGCAAAGCATGATCTAGGCTAAAAAAAGATGAGCACTCTCACAAATATAGAGAGGAATTTCGGCCAGCCATAAGGAGGAGTCATATTTTTTTCAAAGGAATTTTTTCACTACACTCTTGAAGGAAGAAAGGAGAAAAAGAAAAAGAGAGAAAGAGGGAGAAAGAATGAGAAGTTTGAGTGCTTGATTTGGAAAGCTTTACTAGGTAGCTATTTCCTCTCTTCTTCTTCAATTATTTTCTTTGATTTCATGTTCTTTTTCTCTTCTTTTTCCATATGATTATTAACTTTCTTTGTTGAATAGAAAGTTTTCAAAATAAATTTCTAAAGGTTTTCTTTTCTTTATTCTTTTTCTTTACAAAATTATTAAGTTGAAAACTTTTTTCAACATATTTTCCATTTTGGCTGAAATCTAGAGGGCTTTATTGTGCTTGTCTTTGCTTGATTTTCTTGCTTGCTTGTTGATTGTGGGTTTCACCATTGTGGTAGGATAGATTTTCTCCTTTGGTTTTTCTTTTAAAAAATTAAATAAAAGGTTTGAGAAGCTTGAGGATCTTGATTTTTATCAAGTAATTTTGGTTAGGTGGGACTATGTCCAAGGAACCAACCATTGAGCCAACCTTGGTTTTTCTTGCTTGTTTATTTTTTTAGTTTATGTTTGATCATTTTCATATGTTTGTTTGGCTGTAAAATCATGCATTCATACCATCTTCAACTTGATTTTTGGCTAATACCAATCAATGGTCTCTAGCCAAAGTCTCTTGTGCAAAATAGTTGAAAAACTAATGGGTTGTTAAGTTGGATATTCTAACTTTGAGAAATTTTTTTCACTAAGTTCCTTTTGTCAAAATAAAAAGATTTTTTAACCACATGTAGTATACCTTTAGAGGAGCCTCTGGTAATTTTTCCAGGATTTTTAGAATTTTTATCAAAGGTGGAAAAAAGGTTTGGTAAAACAGATTTTAGTCTATAGTTCTGACTTCAATGCAATTTCGGTTCCATATTTAAAACTTATTTTTCCTCATAAATACCTTCATGTTTCAAGTCTAAACTGATTTTTTCAATTTTTTTTTTTGAATTTTTCCTAAGGGGTAGAAAAATAGTTTTCTAAAACTGTTTGTTGGAGTTAAGATTAGTTTTGTCTAAACTAATAATTTTATGTTTTTATTTGTAAAAGGATGGGGCTGATTGGAGTCATTAGCTACTGTTTTAAGTTGTTTTCCATGTCATTTCAAGGATAAAAATTGATTTTACAAAGGTCGGGTCATAGGTAGTCAACCCGGTTTTTTTTTTTTTTTTTTTAAAAAGGAAAACTGTAGCCTTTTTAGAGGGGGTTCGACCAAGGCATTTTTCCATCCAAAAATTCCATTTTTTTAAAACCCGAGCTCAAATTCATTCGGTTTTAAAAAAATCCAATTTAAATTTATTTCAAAGGTAGTCGGATAGCTTCTTTAGGTATACGAATATCCTTACTTCAAGGGAGAAATACATCTTCATGCATTGCATATTTTAAAATGTTTTTATTTAATTTGGCATAAAAATGTGCTTCTTGGTTTCCTAAACATTTGGCGAGAATTAGTTCCTAATCTTTTTTGGGTTCACCGGGGAGGTTAGGAAATTATTCAATGCACGTGGTTATGAAATCGCAAGGCATGGATTTTGGTTTTATTCAGAATCATATAAATGTCATATGAAAGAATTATTTTCCAAGCTTTGTCGGATTTGCCGAGGAGTACGGTAATATTTTTCCACATATGCCATTTATGTGATTCCTTACATGAAAAATCATTTTCAAAATGAAGATGTGTGCATGTGATCATGATGTGATTATGAATATTTTATGATGATGTCATTTTGTGATTTTTGCCAATATGATCTCTTTGTATGCCATGTCATGATTTATTTTGGTATGCCATAATAAGACTTAGTCTTGTCAAGCATGCCATGCCATGTCATTCATTTTTTGCCATGTCATAATAGGATTTGCCATGTCAAGCATGCCATGTCATTCATTCTTTTACCATGTCATAATAGGATTTGCCTTGTCATTAATTCACATGCCATGTCATTAATTCTTTTGGCCATGTCATTTAGATTTTGCAATATCAAGCATGCCATGTAATTAATTCTTTTACTATGTCATCATTTATTTTGCTATGTCATAATAAGATTTTTCCATGTCAAGCATGTCATGTCATTAATTCTTTTGCCATGTCATAATAGGATTTGTCATGTCATTAATTCATATGCCATGTCATTTATTCTTTTGGCCATGTCATTTAGATTTTGCCATGTCAAGCATGCCATGTCATTAATTCTTTTACCAAGTCATAATAAAATGTTTGTCATGCCATAATAAATATGCAGGTTGTTTAATTTTCATCTAGTAATATTTTTGCATATTCATGATCATTTTTTATGATTTTAAAATACATGAAAAATAAATAATTTTTTTTTTCATAAAACAAGATTATTCTCGAGTTAAAATAATTCACGAGTTCTCTGCTAGGTCTACCGAGAAGGATATCATCAATTATCATTAACGACGGAATATATTTTTTCCAAAAACAAGGGTGATTCGGAGAATTTCAAAATTAAGGAAAAATTCCATGTTTTATCGAGTTTGTCTGGAAATATGAAAAAATTTATGTTAATAAATTCTGGATCATTTTCAAATAAATGTGATTTTTTTAGGGAATTATTTTTAAACATCAAATTTAAAATCGACTTTCATCGAGACTTGAGATAACACATGACTAATAAGGTACCGTTTTATACGTACATTGTAGGGGTGCTAATCCTTCCCCGCACGTAACCGACTTTCGAACCCACACTTGTTTTCTCTGGTTCAAAGTGCAGACTTCATAATTGGTTTTAAAAAATGTTTTAATTAATTTTAAAATGTTTTATAAAAATCTGTTTTAATAGGTGGCCGATCACAACTAGCCAAAAAAGATTAGTGGCGACTCCATTTATTTCACGAGGTTGTTTTCAAACCCTCTCGATTTTAATCCAAGAGGAATTAAGTTGTCTTTTCCTCTATTTTTTAATGTCACACCCTTAACGAAGCCGATTGTCCTGCGTCGGGGCAGATTTTTCGAACATCTTTTTTAAGGTTGCTGATAACTCGTATAATTATATAGTTCTTAGTTATGTTTTATTATTGTTTTGTGTCAAATACGAGTTATTATTGCTTAGTCTAATTGTGTTTATGATATTTTATGTTTTATGTAATTTGGTATTTTTCACGAGTTTCTTTGAGTGATTTCAGATTACTAGGTTAAATCAACAATTAAGGGCAAATCCAGTTCAGTTCCAGTTCCGACACCTTTTGCCATATCTGCTATATCTGGAGTTTCACTAAAGCAATAGGGCTGAAATTTTAACCGTGCAAAGTTAAGAGGCATATCTATCTTTTTCATGTTTTACACTTCTTGAAACGGAGTCGTTTTCCCTAGCGAAATCGACCATCAAGTTGGCTGATGTGCAATGACGTATGTGCTGACCTGTTTTGGTATTTGGACCATATCTTCCGATCCACATGAGCAAATGATCTGATTCCAACGGCTATGGATCCGTAACTGATAGGGGTATATTTTTCTAGAAGACCATTTTATCAGATCGAGCCTCCAACATTGACAAAATCGACCATCAAACTGGCTGATCAGAATTGTCATACAATATGACGAAAATTGTTAGAAAATTGCACCCACCTATTATACCTACCTTTGAAATTTATAAAGCTTGTCTCTTGTCATTTAGCTCTCCAAAATGTGTATAAATAGAGGGCCTTGGATGAGTGTAAGAGTACATTGATACATTGGGAGGATATTAGCCATTGCAATGTAATTCTCTAAGTTTTCTTCTTCTTTCCTTTCTCTAGTTTTCTTTTTCTTTATTTTTCTTTTCATTTTCTTCATATCTAGTATGTGTTGCTAATCATATTGTTGAGGTGATGAGGTGAAGCTTTTGGTAAATGCTAAGGTTAGTCTCTTAAACATGAGCTAAAATAAATCATCATTTAGTATAGATAATATTTTCTTTTGGTTTAAAATCATACTTGCAAAGTAGGGATCTTGATTCATTATTGACAATGAAAATGGCACAGTAAATGCTTGGTTTCATAACCTTGATTTGTTGTAGACATATACCTTGGCATAAGGAATGCTTGGACTCTTTTTGTGAGTTTTGAGGACACCAAATGAACATAATATCATATGCTATGGACGTTGGACAATTTGGACTGAATTGCTAAACCTTCCGATTGGAATCTCCCTTATGTGTGAATTTCAATTGTGTAATAAAACAAGATTAATCTTAGCATAACACCAAGAGTGGATTCTCTAACCTCAACATCTTTTCTTATTGTTTTTTTTTTTTTATATTTTGTTTAATTTCTTTTATGTTATTTTATTTATTTTGTTCTCTAATATCTTGTTTATTTTGTTTTGTTGTTGATTCCCTAATATCTTGTTTACTTTCTTTTTCTTATATATTTATAAACTTATACTTACTAATACGCTTCCCTGTGGTTCGACCTCGGACACCCGAGAATTTATTACTTGAACATAACCTGCACTTGGGTTTACAACTCTTAATTGAGTCTCCATCAAGTTTTTGGCGCCGTTGCCGGGGAGGCAATACTAAGTATATAAGTTTATAAGTATATTTATTTTTATTGGCTGGTTATACCGCCTATATTTATTTTTATTGGCTGGTTATACCGCCTAATTTGTATATTAACTTTGATTTATTTTGGCTGGTTATACCGCCTAATTTTCTATATATTTATATTTATATTGTATATTAACTTTGTTTTATTTTTATTGGCTGGTTATACCGCCTAATCTGTATATTAACTTTGTTTTATGCTTGTTTGGCGACGTGATTTTAGATCTCGTCGTTTAGTTAGATTTTATTGTGAAACTTTTTCAGGTAATCTTTCTAATACAACTCCTACCATGTGCACGATGGACGTGTAACGGTAAATGTCGTTCTATTGGGATTCCGTCCTCTAATCGAGATGATAAAATTGAATTCATTAAGGATGGACTGAGTAAGGAGAATTTGGGTAATATCCAACTTTCTCTTGAGACGCATCCTAGTGGAGACGTACAAAGAGAAATTCTTGATTTATGGCCGCAATTCCAAAGGGAATGGCAACATCTTGGGAATCTGATGTTAAAAGACCCTGTTTGCCAGCTTGTAAGAAAACTGGATGGGAAGCATATCCTCGACTCATAGAAGGCGTTTAAGCCGTTTCTGGACGTAAAACCAGAGGAAGATGCCAAATACACTTTCGGCGACATTAATACTCTTGACTTTTACGGTTGATTTTTCTTCTCTTTTTGATTTTCTTCCTGAAATCACGCAAAAATCTTTTGTTAGGTTAACATTTTCTTCTGACAGGTCAGATACACTTTCGGCGACATTATTACTCTTGTCTGATTCACTACTCAGTCTTCTATATATTACACCATGTACTCATTCTCTTTCAGGCACTCGAAAAAAAATATGGAAAGTACTTCGTCCCAACGCATTAAAAAAATTTGTGTCTTTGGAGGTGCTTATCCAGGGAAAAATAACATATTCGCTGATGAAGCCATAAGAGTTGGAGTAATACTTGCCCAACAAAAGATCCAGTTGATTTATGGAGGCGGTAGTACGGGTTTAATGGGAGCAGTCGCTACAGCAGCACACGCCGGAGGAAGTCTAGTTCTAGGAATCGTGCCAAAACTATTCACAGATTTTTGTGGACCTACCGTGGGTAAGGAAATACAAGTCTGGAGTATCCCTGAACGGATGACAATTATGTACCATTCTGCCGATGCATTCATTGCTTTACCAGGAGGTCTGGGTACATTGGAAGAAATAGCTTGCGTGGCTTCTTGGTCATCTTTGGTCACAAAAAAGAAACCCATTGGTTTGCTTAATATTAATGGTTATTTTAGTAATTTGCTTTCATATTTAGATAATGCTGTGGATAATGGATTCATGTTTTCAGAGGCAAGGAGAACCATAATTTCTGCTACAACCATTGAAGATTTACTCAAAAAGCTCCAAGCTTATGCGTATTTATCTGCTACGGTTGTTTCGCAAACGCTCGGAAAAAGAAAAAGAGATATGGACGAGCAAGGAGTGGATTGCACTTTGTCTTTGTGACATTATCTAACATTTTGTTTGTTGTGTCTCAGTTATAATAAGTGGTTAGCAACCTCTGCAGGTAATATCTCCTAAATTCTACCTTTAAAATTTGACATTAGGGACAATGTCATATTTTAGTAGGGGGTAAGGGACATATTTTGCTAATCTAAAAAAAAAAAAAAAAAAGAGAGTTTGTTGTGTTTTAAGCAATTTAGAAGTATTCATTCTGAACAAGGTCTGAGTAAGGGAGACTTGAGACATACCTTGTCAGTTTGATTTTAATCTTTTTATGTTTACTTGTTAATTTTTGTTTAGTATTTTAGGATTATTTAGGTTGCATGAGTTTGTTTTGTTTTGAGTCTTAGTTGTTCCTATTCTTATGTTATTAGTTCTTTTCTCTTACACATGATTCTTTCATTTGGGTTAATAGACTTACATTGAGGACAATGTAAGAATTAAGTGTGGGGGGAATGATTTAGGATTTCTTTTATTTTTGTCTACTATTTTTTTTATGAGTCTTTATTATTATTTTTAGTGTGTTTTAGTTCCTTTTCAATACTATGATGAGATATGAATTGCATTAGTCTAAAACAGATTTATTAGTGAGAAGATTTTCATGAGAATTGAACTTGATATCAATCTTTTTATGAGCCAATGTTAATATGATATGTTGATTGAGAAAGAAGCATGTTTAGACTTAATCTGACTTGTATAATCATCCTTGTGAGTTTTTGAGCCTATAATGATTGACGCATTATACAAATCAATCTAATTTCTTTCTTGAGTGCTCTTATGATTACATGATTCTCTAGAACTTGCTTTAGACCTTGTTGAGACTATATTGATGCATGTGACAACATGAATATGATAGAGGCATTAGGATTTTTAGCCAGGGCCAAATAGCCATCCCTTATTGATGTTCCAAGAGAACACACCCCTAGTGAGCCAATTTGAGCCTACATTGAATATGCTATTTTATTGGTAACCAGAACTTACACCTAGCCTAAATATACTTATATCCTTACCCTTGTTCTAAAGATGGATTATATATTTTGAGACATATTGCAAAAACAAGGGATACTTTTTGAAAATTTGGGTTAGAACGAAAGATAAGTGTGGGGGAGGAGAGAGGCAAAAGTCAAGAGAAAAAGAAAGGGATCATTGTCAAATACATTCCCATATTAAAAAAAAAAAAAAAATCTTCTCTTGAACTTCTAGTTAAAGTAAAGAAAAAGATGTTACAAAGTTGGTTAGAATAAACCAAAGGCTCAACATGAATATTTAGCCTATGTTATTATGTGCTTTATAAGAGTTTTGAGAAGTTTTATTTGTATGATCTTATTATGTCTCTAAACTCTATGAACTCTTTGGAACCTTTGTGATATCTTTATCCTTTTGTTCTTTAACCACATTATAACCCTTTGGCCCCATTACAACCTTGAAAAAAGACCTCTTGATTTATGAAGTTGTATGATCTAAATAGTGGAGAATAGGTGGACAAGCAAGCATATGGTAGAACTGTTTTCATGAGATTGATTGAGTGTAAACACTTTACCACTACTTTAAAGAGTGAAATTCATGAGAGTATAGTGAGAAGTTGAGATTAAGTTGAATATGCACTATTTTGATTGAAATATATTATGTTAATATTGGCTTAACTCATTTATTTACATTCAAGCATGAATTTTTGTGAAATTCTTTGAGCTATTGATTAGTTTATAAGACTTGTTCAAAGATTGTCTCTAATTTATATTGAAAGGATTAGGAGTAAATATTTTTAGTGTATGTAGTTTACTTATATTTTAGTTTTTCAATGTTTGTGGGTATCGTTCTAGCAAACCCTCACGAGACTAAACTCGTCCACTAGGGACACCTAGGGGTTTAAAGGCTTGTGTCACATGCTAAGTGCCACCGTGATTTCCAACGAAAATGGATTAGATAAGATTTTCTTATTTTATTTTTATTGAGTCGTTGCTAGGGACTAGCAACAATCTAAGTGTGGGGGTGTGATAACTCGTATAATTATATAGTTCTTAGTTATGTTTTATTATTGTTTTGTGTCAAATACGAGTTATTATTGCTTAGTCTAATTGTGTTTATGATATTTTATGTTTTTATGTAATTTGGTATTTTTCACGAGTTTCTTTGAGTGATTTTAGATTACTAGGTTAAATCAACAATTAAGGGCAAATCGAGTTCAGTTCCAGTTCCGACACCTTTTGCCATATCCGCTATATCTGGAGTTTCACTAAAGCAATAAGGCTGAAATTTTAACCGTGCAAAGTTAAGAGGCCTATCTATCTTTTTCATGTTTTACACTTCTTGAAACGGAGTCGTTTTCCCTAGCGAAATCGACCATCAAGTTGGCTGATGTGCAATGACGTCTGTGCTGACCTGTTTTGGTATTTGGACCATATATTCCGATCCACATGAGCCAATGATCTGATTCCAACGGCTATGGATCCGTAACTGATAGGGGTATATTTTTCTAGAAGACCATTTTATCAGATCAAGCCTCCAACATTGACAAAATCGACCATCAAGCTGGCTGATCAGAATTGTCATACAATATGACGAAAATTGTTAGAAAAATGCACCCACCTATTATACCTACCTTTGAAATTTATAAAGCTTGTCTCTTGTCATTTAGCTCTCCAAAATGTGTATAAATAGAGGGCCTTGGATGAGTGTAAGAGTACATTGATACATTGGGAGGATATTAGCCATTGCAATGTAATTCTCTAAGTTTTCTTCTTCTTTCCTTTCTCTAGTTTTCTTTTTCTTTATTTTTCTTTTCATTTTCTTCATATCTAGTATGTGTTGCTAATCATATTGTTGAGGTGATGAGGTGAAGCTTTTGGTAAATGCTAAGGTTAGTCTCTTAAACATGAGCTAAAATAAATCATCATTTAGTATAGATAATATTTTCTTTTGGTTTAAAATCATACTTGCAAAGTAGGGATCTTGATTCATTATTGACAATGAAAATGGCACAGTAAATGCTTGGTTTCATAACCTTGATTTGTTGTAGACATATACCTTGGCATAAGGAATGCTTGGACTCTTTTTGTGAGTTTTGAGGACACCAAATGAACATAATATCATATGCTATGGACGTTGGACAATTTGGACTGAATTGCTAAACCTTCCGATTGGAATCTCCCTTATGTGTGAATTTCAATTGTGTAATAAAACAAGATTAATCTTAGCATAACACCAAGAGTGGATTCTCTAACCTCAACATCTTTTCTTATTGTTTTTTTTTTATTTTATATTTTGTTTAATTTCTTTTATGTTATTTTATTTATTTTGTTCTCTAATATCTTGTTTATTTTGTTTTGTTGTTGATTCCCTAATATCTTGTTTACTTTCTTTTTCTTATATATTTATAAACTTATACTTACTAATACGCTTCCCTGTGGTTCGACCTCGGACACCCGAGAATTTATTACTTGAACATAACCTGCACTTGGGTTTACAACTCTTAATTGTGTCTCCATCAGTTGCGACAGCTTGGCGACTCCACTGGGGATACTTATAGAGTCAGACCTAAAATTAGTCGTATGTTATCAAAGTCTTGATTTTATCGGTTTTAATTAGTATTTAATTTTAATTCCCACATTTTTTTATATAAGGAGAATTTGAAAATAATAAAATGTTTTTAAATATGTTCATGTTCATGTTCATGCTTATGCTTATGCTCATGCTCATGCACATGCACATGCACATGCATATTATTGTTTCTTCGTTTATTCAATGTTGTATATTACTATTGCTCTTTGGTTGGTTAATGCGTTACACTACTCTTGATCTTTAAATTGTTGGGGCATTTAGGATAAGGGATGTAGAATAGATGGTAAAAGGTTTGTTTGTTCCTCCTCACACATTACATTTGCATTTGCATAACATGATTCCTATACCCGAGTTCTGTCCTTTTAGGTGGAAGTAAAGTAACTACGCTCTCGTGAGGTGATAACCTCCGCATGGGCTAGCGAAACACTTCTGGAGTAGTAAACTACCTACGCTCTAACAAATTGAACCCGTTTTGATCAGGGTGCCTTACTAGCCTTCACCGGTGATAGTGAGGAGCAATTTGGAGCCTTTTAGAGCCTAATTCAACCTCATATAGTGAGCCCTAAGAAGTCGGCCTAGGTAGAGCCATGCCGAATTTTTTGATTAGATATCCCGAAAGTTAGGGACACTCAGAGGAACACTTCTGGCCTCTTGCTATTTATTTTACAGTCTGAATAAACCTTGTATACCGGGCAAGGATGAACTTACATCGCCCGTAATAAATTTAAATTTCCGCCCCAAAGGCATTATGATGCCAAAATAAGTAGATATTATTATGGAAAATGTTCATTGACCTTTTGAAATTGAAAATATATAAAAAAAATTTCAAACATTTTTGCATTTTTGCACATTTCATGCATATGTGAATAGAGCATATACATTTATGGTTGTATTTTCGATCTCATTCTTTTCAATAAACGGATGGTGATAATAATCTAATTTGAGAATTTCATAAACATTCATTGATTGAATAAGAATTGTAGATTGACAGTGTTGAATGAACATTTGGACACATGTGCCATAATAAGACCCACTACCCCAAAAGTTTTAAAAATTGGTTTTGGAAAATAATATTTTGATTTTTGCGGGGAAAACATGTTTCAAAAATCGTGAATTAAATTTAGGGGCAAATCTTGCATAATGAGATTTTTGAATTATAAAGATTGGTCCTACCAAATTTGTTTAATCTGATTAATTTCTTTGTATATACCCTAGTGATTAATTCATTTATTCTTTACATGTATCATATTGACATCATGTTACAGTCCTAACATGCATGGTCATTCATTGTAGAATATACTTGTGACATACATGGTCATTCTTTGTATATACCCTTGTGATTAATTCATTTATTCTTTACATGTATCATATTGACATCATGTTACAGTCCTAACATGCATGGTCATTCATTGTAGAATACATTTGTGACATACATGGTCATTCTTTGTATATACTGATTAATTCATTTAATCTTTACATGTATCACATCATATTATAGTCCTAACATACATGGTCATTCATTGTAGAATACATTTGTGACATACATGGTCATTCTTTGTATATACCCTTGTGTTAATTCATTCATTCTTTACATTCATCATGTTGGCATCAAGTTGCATTCATGACAAAAATAGTCAGCATGATATCTCTGTATATGTTCATGCATTGATTTGTTTATTCTTTACATGCATCATGTTGGCATTAGGTTGCATTCATCACAAACATAGTCAGTATGATTTCTCTTTATATGTTCATACATTGATTTGTTTATTCTTTACATGCATTATGTTGGCATCAGGTTGCATTCATGACAAACATAGTCAGCATGATTTCTCTGTATTTGTTCATGCATTGATTTGTTTACTCTTTACATGCATCATGGCATCTGATAACTCTAGGAAATATAGTTATTTTGCCCCTTTTTATGCATTTAAATCGACTAAGTCCTTGAGGATTTTATTAGGATTTGATTAATTTTAGATGTTTTATATTTATTTTATTTATCCATTTTATGTTTAAAATAGTTATTTCGTTATTATTTTTGTGTTTTTATAGGTCCAAGGTGATCTGGAGCTTCGAGGTACAAAAAATGATGAAAAATGTTGCAAAGCAATGAACAGGCAGATTCGACCTCCTAAGCTTATTTCAAGAAAAACTTGATCTTGAAGACTTCATTTGAGAAACCTTCCTGATGAATTTTGAAGCTTACTTCCATACCTTTCCAACGGTGTTTTACTCGTCAAAATCGGACAAGAATTTCCCATCCAAATCAGCTGACGAAGTTCGAGATGACAGAACCTACAGGCAGCAACCAGCAAGTCGAGGCCGCGGCTAGGGCCATGACGTCGGGGAGCAGAAAGTTGAGGTCGCGGCGCCGAAACACGTAAAAAAATTTAAAAATCCTTCACTTACCTGGTTTGCTTGCACGCGAAGTTTCGGACTCCAGGGGCCTTCGGCACTTTAAATAGGACTTTTTAAGGCTAAAATAAGGGGGATTGGATACCTAGAAACCTAATTCTCTCTCAAGAAGATAGTTTTCATCAAAATTCTCTCAAGAAGGTTGGAAGATTTGTGAAGATTGAAGATTCAAGAACTGACAACTCTTAGTTTTCTCTCTTCTCTTCTTTATTTTTCTTGTCTTGTTGATGATGGTGAAACTCTTTGAATATTTTTTTCATTAATTATCATGAACTAATTTTCTTTTACTAGGATTTCAATGGAACTCAACATGTAGTTTGAATTTACTTTCTCTCTCTAGCTTGATTTAATGGTTTGTTGAGTTGTTTGTTCAATCTTGCTCTTAATGCTTCTAATTACTTGATCACCAATTAGATTGATTTGTTAACCTAAATACAACTTGGAAAAGGGAGTTTAGGGTTAGACATGGATTGAATGACACATGTTTCATATTCATTTATTAGGATGAATTGATCTGCAGGTAGGGTAGGAATACACTTACTTGTCATGTGTAACCATTGTTAGAGCCTAAGCTTAATGAGTTCTTTAAATCAATTTTCATAGTTGGTTAGTTAATTGGTTAAGAATAATATTTTTATGGGACCATCGGAAGATCGTTATAAATAAGATAGAACTCTAGGTTAACAATTCAGAGTCATTAATCAAGTGAAGAGGTAGAGAGATATTTAAGCGAAGTGTTGAGGGAAGTTGTAATCCTAGGCTTTTATAATTAATTGAATTCATCTTTTTAATTTACTTGCTTTCAGTATTAGTTTCTTTTAATTTAGTTTTTAATTATCATCTTTAATTAGTTGTTTAGATAAGATTAAGCTGTGTCAATTTTAGTACTTAACAAATTTAATATCAATTCCTCGTGGGTTCGACACTTTACTTCCATTTTATTACTTGTTTGTGATACGTGCACTTGCGTAGTGAAATCTGACAACAAGTTTTTAGAACCGTTGTAGGGGAATTGTTTATTATTTTTGTTAATACTAATACCAAGCAACCTTAGTCTTAATTTAAACTTTCTTTTTCTTTCTTATTTTTAGGTACAATGGCTGATGCTAACGATACAAAAACTTTGCGAGAGTATGGGGTTCCTCTCATGCAAGACCTTCAGACTAGTATTCAAAGGCCTGCCATCTAGGCAATTACTTTCGAGATAAAGCCGGCCATCCTTCAGATGATCCAAACTTCAGTTCAGTTTGGCGGCTTACCGAACGATGATCTGAATTCTCACATGGGGAATTTCCTGGTGGTTTACGATCTTTTCAAACAAAATGGTGTTTCTGATGATGCCATAGACTGAGACTCTTCCCTTTCTCACATTGAGATAAGGCCAAGAGTTGGTTGAATTCTCTTCCTGCTGGCTTCATTACTACTTGGGTTGATCTGGCATAGAAATATCTTGCCAAATATTTTCCTCCTGCCAAAACAGCTAAGATGCGTAATGATATCACATCTTTTATGCAGTATGGCTCAGAATCATTATATGAAGCTTAGGAAAGGTACACAGATCTGCTCTGACGATGTCGTCATCATGGGATACCTGACTGGCTTCAGGTAAACACCTTCTACAATTGGTTAATGGGTCATCTTAGAAGTTCTATAGATTGTGCAGCAGGTGGGGCACTCATGGGAAAAGAAATTGATGAGGCTTATAATTTAATTGAGGAGATGGCGTCCAATAATTATCAATGGTCCATTGAGCAAATTTTGCCAAAGAAAGCTCCAAGCGTTTATCAGTTGGATAAGATCAGTGCTTTATCGGTGCAGATGATTGCTTTGTCCAAGAAATTTGACACCATGAGTGTGCATTCAGTCCAAAGCTCATTTGTAACATGTGAATTTTGTGGGGAAGGATACAACAGTGATAAATGCCCAACAAAGGCTGAATCTGCTCAATATGTGGGAAACTATAATAGGCAGCAGAACAACCCTTATCCAAACGACTATAATCTAGGTTGGAGAAATCAAGAAAACTTTTCTTGGAACAACCAAGGGCCATCATCACAAGCTAAGTAAGTAGACCCTCATGTTTTTCAAGCACAAGCCAGGGCTCCTATCTAAGAAAAGAAGACATCTATGGAAGAGATGTTTACGCAATTCATGGCAAGAACTGATAATCTCATTCTGAATCACTCAGAATTACTTGAGAAGCATAAAACATCACTTAGAAATCTTGAGACACAAGTGGGCCAGCTTGCTAATGCACTTAACAATCGTCCTAGGGGATCTTTTCCAAGTGATACTGAAACCAATCCTAGGGGAGATGGGAAAGAGAAATGCAATGCCATTCCATTAAGGAGTGGGAAAGAAGTAGAAGTGGGTAGTAAGAAGAATAATGAGAAAATTCAAGAGAAGCAACCTCCAGTCTTTCCACCACCACCCTTTCCTCAACGTCTTCAAAAGAAAGTGCCAGAGTTGCCACCCAAGCCTCTTGAAGTGGAAAATTTGGGGGAAAAAGAAATTGAAAAGGCTCAAGAAGAAGAGAAGAAGCTTCCAGTCTATCCACCACCACCTATTCCTCAGCGCCTTCAAAAGTAAAAACTTGACAAGCAACTTCAGAAGTTTCTTGAGGTATTCAAAAAGCTCCATATTAATATAACTTTTGTTGAAGCCTTAGAACAAATGCCTAAATATGTCAAGTTTATGAAAGAAATTTTATCTAAGAAGAGGAAATTGGATGAGATTGAGACAGTTGCACTTACTGAAGAGTGCAGTGCTATCCTTCAAAAGAAACTCCCACCCAAACTCGAAGATCCAGAAAGCTTCACCATTCCATGTGCCATTGGTAATGAATTTTTTGGTAAAGCTTTATGTGATTTGGGAGCGAGTATCAATTTAATGCCTCTTTCTATCTATGATGTTGCAACTAGCCGATAGATCTATCAAACATCTGAGAGGCATGGTTGAAGATGTGCTAGTCAAGGTTGACAAATTCTTTTTTTCCTGCCGATTTTATTGTGCTTGACATGGAGGAGGATAGTGAAATACCCATAATTCTTGGGAGACCATTCTTAGCCACCGGTAGAACTCTCATTGATGTGCAAAAAAGAGAACTTACCATGAGAGTTTTAGACCAACAAGTAACTTTTAAAGCTTTTAAGGCTATGAAGTTTTCTATTGAATTTGATGAATGTTTCGCAGTGAAAGTGGTGAACAATGATTCCAAAGAAGCATTCAATGAAAATTGTTCCGCTACACCACTTGAAGTAATTTCACATTCTACTTCCAAGATGCATGGAAGTCACAATTTTGTGAATGCTAGGCCTCATAAAGGAAAGAAAAAAGGGGGGCAATGGTTCAAGTGGAAGGATGCCGGCTAATGGGCATGAGATAGTCAAGCCAATGACTATAAATCAAGCGCTTCTTGGAAGGCAACCCAAGTTCTAAATTTTTTATTTTTCTTTTCTTTTAATTTTTAGAGTATTTTTATTATTATTAATTTCTTTTTACTTTGTTTTCTTTTGTAGTGACTACTCACCAAACTTGGACAAGCATGATGAAATCTAAGAGGAAAACTAAAGCTTCTCCTACGTTGCTTTCATCAATAAGGGAGTTTTCTTGTTCTTACTCTTTTTAGTTCCAAACATTGAGGACAATGTTTGTGTTAATTTTGGGGGTGTGTCTTTAGGGTTATTTTAGTTTGTGTGATTGTTAGGAGTCTAAAATATATATATATATATATATATATATATTTGTTTTTACTTGAGATATATTGCACTTATTATGATGGAATCCTTATCCAATGATGAATTTTAGTTACTAATTTATCTTGATTCTTAGGAAAACATAGGCATGAGAAGAATTTGTGTTAAATTCTTTTGTTAGTTTCATGTTAGGATGTGATTTTCAACAAATTGAGCACTTAATCTCTTGCTTAGATTTGCATTGCTTATTTAAAGACTGATTATGTTGATGCGAATTGCAATTATGTCTAGAACCTAGAATTTGTTTGATTCTCTCTCGAGGCGAAATCCTAAACAACACTAAGTTGAGGAAGTGATTTAGGCCATCTTTGGATCGTTTGAGCCTTTCAAGCTTACCTTTATATATGATTATCCTTAGTCTACCTCTTTGTGCCTATTGATATATCTCTTTGCTTTGGTTGCCACATCTTTTAGCCTAGCCAAATAAGAAAAACCATGATTAACCCTCACTACATAGTCATGTGATGATATTACAGGAAACAATTATGAGCCATGTCGAATTTGGGTGAAATAGTGATATAAAAAAAAAAAGTATGGTTCTTCAAAAACGAAGAATAGAAAAAAAAGTGAATAAATTGGTGAAGAAAAAAGGAAGTGTATTCAAAGAAGAAAGTATGTAATTTGAGGAAAACACTATGGCTCTCAAAAATCCTGAAAAAAAATGTAAAAGTGTCTATGGGTGAACTTAAACCGAAATATATCCTTATCCTACCTTGATCCTAGCCTTACATTACAAGCTTAATAAAGACCTACTTGATCCTTGACGAAGTGTTAGTCTACATTAGTGGAGAGAGAGATGAAAAGCAAACATATGAGAATCTAGTATTATAATTCGTATTTTGCATTGACATAAAATTATTTAGATTGCATGTGATGATTTGCAAAGAAATTATATACACATACACACTGAAAATCCATTCAAGCATGAAGTTTATGATTGAACTGAATCATGGATTTGGATTATGTTTATGTTCTACTTTGAATCAGGATTTTGAAGTAACTTTTGAGGAAAATTAAGAAATCATTGTTTGAGTGCATTTATCTTGAGTGGTGTTTTGTGTCAGGTTATTTAGTTAGTTAGTTTTGTTTTGTTTTGCTCGAGGACTAGCAAAATCTTAAGTTTGGGGGTGTGATAACTCTAGGAAATATTGTTATTTTGCCACCTTTTATGCATTTAAATTGGCTAAGTCCTTGAGGATTTTATTAGGATTTGATTAGTTTTAGATGTTTTTATATTTATTTTATTTATCCATTTTATGTTTAAAATAGTTATTTAGTTATTATTTATGTGTTTTTATAGGTCCAAGGTGATCTGGAGCTTCGAGGTGCAAAACGATGAAAAACGGTGCAAAGCAATGAGCAGGCAGATTCGACCTCCGGAGCTTCTTTCAAGAACAAATTGATCATAAAAACTTCATTTGAGAAAACGTCCTTCCTAACTTTTGAAGCTAACTTCCATATCTATCCAACGGTATTTTACTCGTTAAAATTGGATAAGATTTTCCCATCCAAATCAGCTGACGAAGTTCGAGATGACAGAACTTGCAGGCAGCAACCAGCGAGTTATGGCCGCGGCCTAGGGCCATGGCACCGGGGAGCAGAAAGTTGGAGCCGCGGCACCGAAACACGTAAATTTCTTTTTAAAAATCCTTCACTGACCTGGTTTGCTTGCACGCGAAATTTCAGACTCTAGGGGCCTTGGGCACTTTAAATAGGACTCTTTAAGGCTAAAATAAGGGGGATTGGATAACTAGAAACCTAATTTTTCTCTCAAGAAGATAGTTGCCATCAAATTTCTCTTAAGAAGGTTGAAAGATTTATGAAGATTGAAGATTCAAGAACTGACAACTCTAAGTTTTCTCTTTTCTCTTCTTTATTTTTCTTGTGTTGTTGATGATGGTGAAACTCTTTGAATATTTTTTTTTTCATTAATTATCATGAACTAATTTTCTTTTACTAGGATTTCAATGGAACTCAACATGCAGTTTGAATTTACTTTCTCTCTCTAGCTTGATTTAATGATTTGTTGAGTTGTTTGTTCAATCTTGCTCTTAATGCTTCTAATTGCTTGATCACCAATTAGATTGATTTGTTAACCTAAATACAACTTGGAAAAGGGAGTTTAGTGTTAGACATGAACTGAATGACACATGTTTCATATTCATTTATTAGGATGAATTGATCTGCAAGTAGGGTAGGAATAAACTTACTTGGCATGTGTAACCATTGTTAGAGCCTAAGCTTAATGAGTTCTTTAAATCAATTTTCATAGTTGGTTAGTTAATTGGTTAAGAATAATATTTTTATGAGACCATCGGAAGATCTTTATAAATAAGATAGAACTCTAGGTCAACAATTCAGAGTCATTAATCAGGTGAAGAGGTAGAAGAGATTTAAGCGAAGTGTTGAGGGAAGTTGTAATCCTAGGCTTTTATAATTAATTGAATTCATCCTTTCTATTTTACTTGCTTTCATTATTAGTTTCTTTTAATTTAGTTTTTAATTATCATCTTTAATTAGTTGTTTAGATAAGATTAAGCTATGTTAATTTTAGTACTTAACAAATTTAATATCAATTCCTCATGGGTTCGACACTTTACTTCCACTTTATTACTTGTTTGCAATACGTGCACTTGCGTATTGAAATCTGCTAATAGCATCAGGTTGTATTCATGACAAACATAGTAAGCATGATTTTCTCTATATATGTTCATGCATTGATTTGTTTATTCTTTACATGCATCATGTTGGCATCAGGTTGCATTCATGACAAACATAGTCAAGCATGATTTTCTCTGTATATGTTTATGCATTGATTTGTTTATTCTTTACATGCATCATGTTGGCATCAGGTTGCATTCATGACAAACACAGTCAGCATGATTTCGCTGTATATGTTCATGCATTAATTTGTTTATTCTTTACACGCATCATATAGGCATCATGTTACATTCACGACATTCATGACTCATTCATCTTGAAACACATTAATGAGATAAAATAGAAATTGGCTTAGCTTTAAAGAGCTTTCTTCATCAGCTAAAAGTTATGACCCCAACAGCAAGTGCGAGTATCACATGGGGGCAGTTGGGCATTCAACTAAAAAGATACAGACAACTGAAGATCTTGTTCACGATGGCATTTTGACTCCAGAGCTTATCAAACAGTAGAAGTTCGCTTTGCCATAAATCAGTCTCTTTCAGGGTTTTTGAGGTGGAGAATTCCTATCTTTGAAGGCATGTCAATAGGAGCATTTTAATGCATGCAGTTTCATACCTCATGATGAAAATGCTTGTCTCATGTCGGCATCTATATGAATTAAATAAATTGTGAATTTTAAATTGCTTTTGCGTTTGTTGTGTTTTAGCAATAATTTGAATTTGCAAAATAATGAAACTTTGAGAATTTTTTTTTGGTGAACAATAATAAGGGGTTTTCACATGAAATAATGGACACTCTCGAGAATATTGATGACCATTGTTGGAAATGACCCAATACCCTCTCTCTCTCTTTTGGGCTTTTCTATGACTAAATCCCTTGAACCGAGACCACTTGAAAGACCTAATGCTTCAAGGAATATGAATGATTGAACTTCATAAACCATTATTATTGCAGAATAAGAAAAGATGTAGATCCTAGTTTAGGCTATGAGCAAAGGAACAAAATTTTTAAAATTTTTTTGAGCTCCTTGGAAACTCAAACAAATGAGACATTCTTTTAAGAATCTAGTTCATGATGATTTGATCTGTGCCAAGGTTGTGCCAGAACATTCACATCCTTTCCAATGACCACAAAACACAAATTGCCCAAAGGTCACTTCATGATTGATACCTCGGGGCATAATGACTAAACCAGATTATCCCATGTCCCAAAGAAAACCTATTTTTGGGCCATATTTTCCTTGTCACTTCAAACAAAGCCAAGATTGAGACTCAGCCTTTACAATGTAAACCTAGACTTGCGATGTTCCTCTTAATGATACAAATTCTCATGGTTAATCAAATTGGGGCATCATATGTGGAAATGATGGATACATGGTGAATACGGATGGAACTAATGCATGAATCATTGGGGCATGCGACAAAAAACAAAAGAAAAAAAGAGAGGAAAAATTATGATATCATACATATAAGAATTCAGATGATTCCAAGTGTAAAATGAAATTTTGATTATCTATTCCCCCTGGGGATTGCTTTTTAGTGAGAATTTTTGTGCTTGATATGAGAAATGGCCATCTTTGATATCCCTTTCACTAAAAGGAAATTATCCATAGTCACCCCTTTTGAGCCGAAAGAGTTCTTTCTTCTTTGAACCCTGATCAAGGATCACCCTCTACACTGGGGGGAAAATGCGAGGAAAGATCTTCTCAAAGATCACAGAGAAATGAGTCCTAACTCGAAGACAAATACATAGAAAATTAAGCTCCCAAATAAATACAGGCTCACTCTGTTGAAATGAAGATGCAAAAGGTAAAGGAAAATGTAGAAAAGATGGCAAAATGAAAGCGAAGAACAAGACCAAAAGAAGAAAAAGGAAAAAGAGAAAAAGATGGCGAAATAAAAGCCAAGAACAAAACAAAAAAGAAGGAAAAAAGAAAATATGAAAAGGATGGCAAAATGAAAGCCAAGAACAAAGAAGAAAATGAGCAAAATTCAAAAGATGGAAAGAAAAGTTCAAAATGGACAAATGTTTCGAAGGGAATCCTCCTAAAAAATGATCCTTGATATGATTACCCTCAAGCACATATTTTGGGCCTATTTATCCTTTCTTTTTGAACCCAAACCTTGGCCTACATTACATGCTTTTAAAAGTTCATTTTGATCAAGTATGGGTATTTAACTTGAAGGGTTTCTGCTCAGATTTCATCCCATCTTTTAAATTGTCATTTTACCATAGAATATTTTAGAATTCTCAGATGCATGGTGGAACAATTAAAAAAAAAAAGAAAAAATGGAAAGAATGGGACTGCAGGGCGAAAACCCAAAAATGGGTGGTCTAGAGTAAAATGGGAATTTTGATGCCATCTATGTCAGTGCCGATGCCACAACAAAAGAAGAGGTCATCTTGGAGAAATCGAGGAACATCTAGGAATTTCTGAACCTCTTAAACTGACAGCTCTCATTTGAAGGATTGACTTCAAAAATTGAGACTTTTTTCCCTCCAAAATTAACTTTCCAGTTTAAACATCCTGGCCAATCTTGACGCTTGTCAAAATGCCATGATTTGGAAACTAAAAGAATGTTAAATTTGTTTGATTCTCAAGGAATTCATGTTTTATAAAACCTATTCCACTCGTGAGCCTAGAAGGGACATACATTTTTCTTGTTGTGAAGTTTTCTTCGATCAACCAAAATCTTGTTGTACCAAGTCTTTCAATTCAAGTTGAAGGACCCAAATTGACATTCAAAAAATTTCTAACGATAATCATCAGTCTTCAAGAGATTTGTATATCACACATTATGGGGTTAATATTTTTGGCTCAGAAGTTTTTATTAAATGAGCAATTTTTTTCAAAAGGGGAAAAGCAAATAAAAATATTTTTGAAATAACCATTGTAGACACCTAATTTTGTCCGGACCACTAAAACATATATGTTTTCTTCCTAAATTGATGTTTCCGAGTGTAAAAAGACTTTTTTCATCCTGCAGGTGGTACTCTGAGACTTAGTTTAAAGGGGCGAGCATAAAAAGTCAAACTTGAAAATTCAACCCCGAAAAAAGTCAACCCCGAAAAAGTCAACCCCAGAAAGTCAACTACTAAAAAAACAATCCACTTTCAAAATCAAGATTTTAAGCTCAATTGAAAAATAGCGAAAGAATTTTGATAATCCGAGGTCTACATTGAAAGATACGGAGTTCGGAAGATGCGATTTGGAGATTCAGTAGAAAGGAAACCCTAATCCGAGAAATTTGAGGAAAAGAGCTTAAACGATCAAATTGGTCAAAATTGAAGGTTCCAAATGAAATATAAGCACTAACTACAGGTAATGGAGAAGTCACTTACAAGAAAAATCGAAAGAAAAGTCAATCCGGGAGAAAACCGAGAATTAGGGTTTTTAGTGGATTTCGGTGAAATCGGGAAGAATCACAAAAATGGCCCGACTTGGTAAGAACAAAGCCCCCAATGGATGAGGAATGATTAAAAAGGATAGCCCAAGGCTCAGCTTGAAGAAAATCTGAAAATCGGACTTGTTTTGAGCAAAATCGAGTTTCGGAGGCAAAAGGGCAAAATTGGAAAATTTGGGAAAAATAGCAAATGGACTCCAAAAATTCTGAAAATTTGTCAACATCATTCTTAAATCATTTGAAAGAGATTGGTAAAATAAAATATTGATTCGGAGTTCGTTTGCAAAATGGCCAAATCCCGGGCTTCTCATGCAGTAATTCAAAAAGGAAAATCCTGGAAAAATAGAAAATGAGCTCCAAATATTTTGAAATTTTGAAAATCTCATTTTTAAATTATTTGGAAGAGATTGGCGAAAGAAAATCTTGATTCGGAGTTCGTTTGCAAAATGGCCAAATCCCGAGCCTCCAACGCAATAATTCAAGAAGATAAATCCCATAAAAATAGCAAATGGACTCCAAAAATTTTGAAATTTTATAAATCTCGTTTTCAGATTATTTGGAAGAGATTTGCGAAAGAAAATCTTGATTTGGAGTTCATTTTCAAAATGGCCAAATCACGGGCCTCATATGTAGTAATTCAAGCCGATAAATCCTGAAAAAATACCAAATGAGCTCCAAAAATTATGAAAACTTCCAGATCGCACTTTTAAATTATTTGGAATAGATTGGTGAAGAAAAATCTTGATTTGGAGCTCATTTAAAAAATGGTAAAATATGGGGGCATAAAAGGGCATTTTTGGAAGAAAAAATCCAAATAAATAGTAAACGGACTCGGATAATTTTGAAACCTTCCAGAACTCAATGTTTTATTATTTTGGAAGTATTAAAAAAATAAAAATTGAATTTGGAGTCCGTTTGATATTTATTTGCATCTGGGGTGCAAAACGGTCATTTCACCCAAGCAATCGAAAAGGGCTACTTTGGGCCTTTCAAAAAATCAGATTTGGGCTGGAAAAGAGAAGTGCTGGCCTGCCCAGGCCCAAAGGAAGGAGGAAGCTTCTGATTTTTCAATCAAATGGTTAAAAATCAAGAGTTAGTTAGAGATTCTCTTTGATCAAGCCATGGTGATTAAGCCACATAGGCCAAGAGAGATGTCAACATTATTCTTGAACAGCTGTAATTTGAGGTAGCTGATATGCTAATCTAAAGGTGGTAATTTCATGATTTTTTCACCTTGAATTATTATCCATTTGATGGAAAATTGGTTACAAAAAATGACAACATCCTTGAGGGAATATGAGGGGGTTTCGGCCAGCACTTGTTGGGAGGCAGAAAATTGATTTTTTCATTTCATTTTGCTGAGTTCTTTTGGTATTTACTTAGTTTTTTCTCTCATTGGTTGAAGGCAAAAAAGAAAAGTTTAGAAAAGAAAGGAAAGTTTGAATAGATAAAGCTTGAAAGATAGCTTCTTGAGGTTGCTCTTGAGCACCAACTCTTGCACTTTCTTGATTTTCCATTCTTATTTTTGCTATTTTGATTACTATTTGGTGAGTTTCCATTTTAAATAAATGTTTTTTTTTGTTCTTTTTAAGTTCTTCCTTCATCTCTTTCTTAAATATATTTTTTTACATTTTTTTTACAATATACTCACCATGGCCAAATGGCCTACATTATTTATTTAAGTTGCTGTTTTGGTTTATTTTACCATATTGTTTATGTTATTTTCTTTGATCTTGGTGTTTTAAATGTTATTTTACTTCATATTCTTGAGTTATATTTTAATTTGGTTGCTTTGTTTCTTGCCATTTATGTTTTAAATATCATGTTTTTGCATTTTTAATTTTCTGTTTTCATAATGTTTAAATTTGAGCATGTTTTAGATTTTAGTATATCAAGTGTTTGTGAAAATGCTTGTGTGGTCTTTGCATGATTTGAGTTTTATATCTTAGTTGAGCATGTTTTAGATTTAGTATATTAAGTGTTTGTGAAAATGTTGTGTGGTTTTTGCATGATTTGAGTGTTATATTTTAGTTGAGCATGTTAGTATACCAAGTGTTTGTGAAAATACCATGCTTGTTGGAGCTTGAGGCCATTTGGCTACTCCATGTGTTTTGCATTATGTGTTGCATTTTTGCCATGTTAGTTGGTAGGTTTTTGCATTTGCATGACATTCGATTTAGTTTTGCATGCTAATATACCAAGTGTTTGTGAAAATGCCATGTTTGCTAGTTGCATTATTCCATTCGGCCACCCTTGAATTTTTGCATTTTATGTGCATTTTTGCCATGTTAGTTGATAGGCTAGCATTTGCATGATATTTGGTTAAGTTTTTGGTTTAAGCATGCTTTGTGTTTGTCAAAATGCCATGCATATTTTAGTTATTAGGTTTGGTTCATTTGCCATGCATGTTCATGCATTTTAGGTCTAGGTTGCATTAAATACCATGCAAGTTCATTTAGGTCTAAGTTACTTTAGAATGCCATGCATTTTTTCATGACATTTAGGTTTAAGCTCATGCATTTCATGCACTATGTTTGCTGTAATTTTTCATGCATTTCATGTTCATGCCACTTGAATAATGACTTGAGCCAATTAATGGTTTAAAGTCATGCTCTTTTGAGCACACTTGTGGAAAATTAAAGTTTGTCAAATTGATAATTCTACCTTTGTGATTTTTTTTTTACTTAGCCAATTTCTATCTAACTTTCAAAAAGTTCTAGCTACTGTTTGTGAGCTATTTTATGAGTTTCAAATATTTTTACTTTGATTTTTAAATGATTTAATCAAAGGCAAAAATGTGTTTTGACAAAATAGTTTTTTTTTCACCCAGTACTCGTACATTTCCGATTTTTCTTGGAATTCATCTTTAATCAAAAAATTAAGCCGATTTTTTCCCGTGAATTTTTACATGTCCTGAGTCTCCAATTTTTTTTTTTTTTCAGAATTTGTTGAATTTTTAAAAATAGGGTAAAAAATCGTAACTGGATAGTGGAGTCAGAATTGAATTTAAAGAAAAATCATTTTTCTGTTTTGGTTAAGTTACTTAGAGTGGGCTGATTAGGAGGGTTTGCTACTGACTTAGGGTAGTTTTTAAGCCTTTTTAAACTCTAAAAAAATGGTTTTTCAAGTCTCGGGTTAATGGTAGTCAAGTCTGGATTTTTAAACTTAGGAAATTAGAGCCATTTAAAAAAAGATTTAGCCCAGTTTTTATTTTTAATTCAAGCTTTTCAAAATTGTTTTCAAACAATCACAAAGTATTTTGGTTTTAGAATATTTAATTTGACATATTTTCCTAAGGTAGTCGGATATCTTTTTAGATATACGGATTTCCTTAATTAAAGAAAAAAATACATTTCATGCATTGCATTTTTCATATTCATGCATTTTATATAATATGTGATTCTTGCTATAATAATTTATATGATATTGTTATTATTTTGATTTATATTTTTTTGATGTTATATGGTTTATTATATGGCTTTGAATATTTCATGATATCCTATGCTTTTATTTAGTTATTTTTATTTAGCATATACTATGTTCATGCATTATTATTTTTATTTTCATGCATATTATATGATAGCATTATCTTATTCCATGTCATTTAAATTATATGCCATATCATTCATATTTGTCATGTCATTTAAATCATTTCATTTCATTTAGGATATATTATGTCATCTAGAATATTTTATTTCATTTAGATTATATCATATGACTTAGGATATTGCATTTCATGTAGAATATATTATATTACCTAGGTCATTTCATTTCATTTAGGATATATTATGTCATCTAGAATATTTTATTTCATTTAGATTATATCATATGACTTAGGATATTGTATTTCATATAGAATGTATTATGTTACATAGGTCATTTAATTTCATTTAGAATATATCATATAACTTAGGATATTTCATTTCATTTAGAATATGCTAAGGCATTCAAATCATGTCATGTCATTTAGGTTGCATTATATTATTTAGATTTTGCTATGTCATTTTATTTATGTCATGCATATACATGTTCATATCTTTTAAAATGTTTTCAAAAGGATAATTATTTTTCAATAAAAAATAAAGATATTCCCGAGTTAAAATAATTCATGAGTTCTCTACCGGGTTTGCTGAAGGGAATATCATCAATTATTATTAATAAAGGAATATCTTTCTTTCAAAAAAAGAGAATGATTCGGAAAGTTTTCCAAAACTAATAAAATTTTTTATATTTTGCCACGTTTGTTGGGGAATATAGGAAAATTTTGAATTTATAAATTCCGAATCATTTTCAATTAAAAATGGAATTATTTTTCTTTAAATTGGGAATTAACTTGAAATACTAAATTTAAAACCAACTTTTTACCGAGACATGAGATAACACACGATTAATAAGGTACCGTTTTATACGGGCATTGTGGGGGTGCTAGTCCTTCCCCGCACGTAACTGAGTCCCGAACCCACTTCTTTGATTTCTCTGGTTTAAAACGCAGACTTGAAATTGGTTTTTAAAATGTTTTAATTAATTTTTTTAAAATATTTTACAAAACCGGTTTTAATAGGTGGCTGATCACACCTAGCTAAAAAAGATTGGTGGCGACTCCATGTCTTTTTTTAAGGTAATTTTCAAAACCTTCATTTTTCTAGAGGAATTAAGTCGACTTTTCCTCGATTTTTTTAATGTCACGCGTAACGAATAATAAAGTCTTGCGATGAGACTTGTTATTTTTAAGGTTGCGACAGCTTGGCGACTCCACTGGGGACAATTAGAGAGTCAGGCCTAGAATTAGTCGTGTGTTATCAAAGTCTCGGTTTTGTTGGTTTAATAGGTATTTAATTTTAATTCTCGCATTTTTCTAATAAGGAGAAATTTGAAAATAATAAAATGTTTTTAAATATGTTCATTCTCATGTGCATGCATTTTATTATTGTCCTCTAGTTATTTAAGGTTGTATATTATAATTGCTTGTTGGTTAATGCGTTACATTATTCTTGAATGTTTTTAATTGCTAGGGCATTTAGAATAAGGTTTGTAGAATAGGTGGTGAAAGGTTTGTTTTGTTCCTCCGCACACACTGAATTTGCATTTGCATAACATTAATCCACTACCCGGGTTCCGTCCTTTTAAGTGGGAGTAAAGTAACTAAGCCTTTGTGATTGATCCTCCGTATGGGCTAGTGAATCACTTCCGGAGTACTAAATTACCTAAGCTTTCGTGATTAACAATCCGCATGGGCTAGGGAAATAGATTCTAACGAATTGAACCCGCTTTTATCGGGGTGCCTTACTAGCCTTCACCGGCGACAGTGAGGAGCAATTCGGGGCCTTTAGATCCGATTCACCCTCATATAGTGAACCTAGGTGAAGCCATGCCAGATTTCCGTTAGATATACCAAAAATAGGAAACACATGGAGGGACATTTCTAAACCTTTTGTTACCTATTGTACACTCCGAATAAGTGTGGTAGATCGGGCAACGATGTAAGTACATCGCCCGTAATAAATGTGATACTCCGCCTCGAAGGTATCGTGATGCCTAAATAAGCAGATATTGTTAGGGCAGATGTTCATTAGCTGTTTAAAAAAAAAATTCTTTTTCAAGCATTTTTGCATTTTTGCATTTTTGCATTTTGCACATTTCATACATATGTGAATAGAGCATGTACATTTTGGTTGTATTATTGATCTCGTTTTTGCAATAAATGGATGGTGATAATAATTTCATTTGTTGATTTCATAAAACCGGTAGTGTTGCATGAACATTTGGACATTGTACCATAGTAAGATCCACTACTCCAGAATTCTTTTTAAAATAATATGATTGGTTTTTCATAAAAAAAAAACATGTTTAAAAAAAAAAATCATAAATTTGGAGGCAAATCTTGCATAATGAGATTTTTGAATAATCAAGATTTAGGTCCTACCAATTTTGTGTAATCATTGGTTAATTTATTTGTATCATTTTGACATCATGCACAGTCCTAACATGCATGGTTATTCATTGTAGAATACATTTGTGATATACATGGTCATTCTTTGTACCTACCTTTGTATTAATTCATTTAGTCTTAGCATGTATCATTTTGACATCATGGCATGCATAGTCATTATTTGTATATACCTGTGCATCAATTTATTCAATGCATCATGTTGGCATTAGATTGCATCCATAGCATACATAGTCATCATAATTTCTCTGTATATGTTCATGCATTAATCATCAGTATATTCATGCCCATAGGAATAGAGCATGTACATTCACAATTGTATTCTTAATCTCATGACATTTTCATTTGCATGGAAAGGGTTCGAGATATGAGGAATGAATCGGAGGAACGATTGGGTGCTTTGGAACGCAATCAAGAGGAATATGGACATGAAATCCGAAAGGTGAAGGAACAGCTGGCCAAATTGCTGAAAATGGTTGAGGATATGGGTAAGAGTAAAAAAGAACTTTCTCAGGGCTCTGCATCGCTTTCGGATCAACCAAAACCATTAGGTCTAGAACATACAATCCTTGCTGGATCCTGCACTTGTCAATGCCACAAAGGTTTCAATCCTAATAAAATTATGGACAAAATCGTGAAAATGATTAAACCTGAGAGCCTGATACCAAAGATAGAAACCTTGGATCCTGTACCATACCTGGAAACTGTTCGAGGTCCAAGTCAGTATCCCCACCCTACCATGGTCCAATCGTCCATTGGGATGACCACTACGGGATTCCTGAATCCTACTCCATCACCAACAACTCCCAGTTCATACTATTTCCCTCATCAATCACCTTATCCAGCATCTGGGATAGGAACCTCGAGCTATGTACAACCTCCAAAGGCCCTGTGTCCAAATCCATACCCTTACCATGCTGTTCTGCCACATCTCCATGTAAACACTCCGGTTCGGACCCTAGTGCCACCACCAAGTGCCCCAACTCCTAGGCCAAGTGTGACTAAGAAATGACCCCAGGATAAGATCCAAAGGCCTTTTGATCCCCTTCCAATCAGCTATCGAGAGCTTCTCCCTATACTGATCCAAAATCACATGGTTGCCTGTATCCCATTGAAACCCCTGTTACCACCATATCCAAAGGGGTATAATCTAAATGCAAGATGTGATTATCACTGTGGAATTGTTGGCCATAACATTGAAGACTGTATGGCATTCAAAAAGAAAGTGCAAACTCTTATCAATGCCAAGTGGTTGGATCCAACGACACTGATTGATAGAGGACTGGGAAAACGTCATTAGGATTGGGAGATTTATAGCATTAAGATGGAAAGACTTTGGTCTTATATGATGTAATAGGATTTCACTTTTTCAGTGGCCGGCTCTTATAGCCTTAGGATGCTAGGAAGAATAAAGGGCTTGTAAAATACAGTTTTAACCATTGTTCAAAATTTTGTAAAACATGGTTTATACCATTGTGAACGTTGATATGGAAATGAATTGATTATGTTTCAAATTTAGAAGATGTTGATGATTAAGTTCCTCCGATTCTTATTTCCTCCGTGATATCTTCCCCTTTGCATTTTGCATTTGATCAATTATTTGTCTTACCATACATTCATACATGTATCATGTTAGCATAAGATTGCATTCATGCATTCATAATCAGCATGATTTTTCTGTATATATCTATGTATTAATTTGTTTATTCTTTACATGCATCATGTTGACTTTGGGGCTGCATTCATGACAAACATAGTCAGCATGATTTTTTCGTATATGCTTATGCATTAATCTGTCATATTAACATCAGGATGCATTCATGACACACATGGTTAGCATGATTTTCTTCGTATATACCCTGTATCAATCATTCATTGTTTGCATGTATCAGACACCATGTTGCATTCATAGTGTATATGATCATTCATTGGGAAATATGCTAAAATGTACATAATCAGTCATTGCATATATCCATGTGTTGATTTGTTTATTCTTTGCTTGCAACATGATTGGCATCGTGATTGCATTTATTACATATATGGTCAGCATGTTTCCATTGTACATGTCCATACATCATATTGTTTAGGCTTCACATGCATCAAATTGCATTCATGGCTCATTCATCATGACATACATTTGGAGGAAATAAAACAGAATTTGGCTTGGCTTTAGGAGTATTTGAAAGAATTTCCATTTCAAATCAGAGGTATAAGAAGTACTAAGTACCCTTTTAATACAGGCTAGTGCTATGGAGGATGAACAAGTTGCCTGAATGGAAAAAATGGAAAGGGAACAGAAAGAATTGAGAGAACAGCTAGCAATGTCTCAAGCAGAATCTAAGGATCAAATGACTAAATTGATGGAGCTAATGTCTGCCGCAATCAAAGGAAAAGGATACACCGAAAACTTTATCTCCAGGAAAGGGTTAGAGCCACAAAAAGGAAAGAATGAGGTCGTAATAATTGATGCCCAAAACACAGTTAACCCCGTCAATGTCCTAAACTCAGATGATCCAGCTAAACAGGCAAAGTTGAAAATGGTTGCAGTAAATGAGGTTGAGTTGGCAGATTCCCAAGAGAAATATCAGTTGTTAGATGAAAGGCTCCGGGCAGTAGAAAATACAGATGTATTTGGGAGTTTAGATGTGAAAGAACGATGTTTGGTCTTCAATCTAGTCATTCCTCCCAAGTTCAAGATCCCTGACTTTGTGAAATATGACGGGACGATCGATCCATCAGCCCACATCACTGTGTTCTTCCGGAAGATGACAAGTCATATAGATAATGATAAGCTTTTGATTCACTGCTTTCAGGATAGCGTCAGCGGATTCGTAATTAGGTGGTATAGTCAGTTGAGCAAGAATCAGATTCGCTCTTGGAATGACCTGACTAGGGTTTTTCTAAACCAGTACAAGCATATGACCGACATGGCGCCTGACCGTCTCACCTTGCAAAATATGAAGAAAAGAGCTACTGAGAGCTTCAAAGAATATGCGTAACGGTGGATGAGCCTGGCCGCCCAAGTACAACCGCCTTTAACTCAGAAGGGAACCACTGTCCTTTTTGTGAATACACTACAGGCCCCATACTACGATAGACTTCTCGGCAACACCACGAAGAAATTTTCAGACATGGTAATTTCAGGGGAGATGATTGAGAATGCTATCAAGGATGGGAAAATTGAAAGAGAAAGAACATCCAATACCAAGAAAAAAGGGGCATCTGAAAAGAAAAAGGAAGGTACCCAAGTCGTGGAAGGCTTTGCCCTACCTCTCCAATTCTCCTCGTATCAGCCATTTTACTCTACCCTGAACAATGTCGCTCAAGATTTTTATCCCTACCAACCAATGACTGCAACTACACCAGAATTTACATCTGTCTATCAATCGAACACCCTTGGGAATAATCGAAGGGGGCATAAAAAGCGAAAAAGAAATCAGGATGACCCGATTCCTGTGACATACAGTGAGCTATTACCTCAACTCATCCAGAATCACCTTGTGACACCTATGCAATTAGAGCCTCTGAAGCCCCCTTATCCGAGCTGGTATGCTGCTAATGAGTGTTGTGGTTATCATTCTAGCAATCAAGGTCACTCAACAGAGAACTGCCCCGCTTTGAAGTACAAGGTCAGAGATCTCATCAAGGCTGGTTCAATAAGTTTTGAAGATGGGGAAGCCAAGTGTCATAAGAAACATTGTGCATGATCATATTAGGTTTTTGACGCATGTAGTTCTATACACTGTGATGATGAAACCACTTGTCTCATGTTAACATCTACATGAATTAAATGAATTTTGAATTTTAAATGCTTTGTGTTTGTTGTGTTTTAACAATAACTTGAATTTGCAAAAACAAGCATTAAGGAATTTTTAATAATGGATAGTCTCAAGAAGATTGATGATCAGTGTTACAAATGACCCAATACCTTCTGCCCTCTCCTTAGGTTTTCCTGAGCCTAAACCTTGAATCAAGAACACTTGAAAGACTTAATGCTTCAAGGAATATGAATTATTTGACTTCATAAAACCATTGTCATCATAGAATAAGCAAAGACATAGATCTTAGTCTAGGCTATGAACAAAGGAATGAACTTTTTGAAAATTTTCAAATTCCTTGAAATTCAAACAAATGAGACATTCTTTCAAGAGTCTAGATTTTGGTAATTTGGTGTGTGTCAAGATTGTGCTAAAACCATTCATGACCTTTCCCAATGATCATAAAACTTCAAATACCCAAAAATTACTTCATGATTGACACCCTGGGGCACAATGACTAAACCAGATTATCCTATATCCCAGAGAAAACCCATTTTTAGGTCATATTTTCCTCGTCTCTTCAAAGAACTCAGATTTGAAATTCAGTCTTTTCGGTATAGACCTAGTCTTGCTATGTTCCTCGTTGATACAAATTCTCATGGTTAATCAAATTGGGGCATCATATGTGGAAATGATGGATAGATGGTGAATAAGGATGGACTAACGCATGAATCATTGGGGCATGCGATGAAAATTGAAAAATGAAAATATTTGTGATATCATGCATATGAGAATTCAGATGATTCCAAAGTGCAAAATGAAATTTTGAATATCTATTTCCCCTGGGGATTGCCTTTCAATATGAATATTTGTGCTTGACATGAGAAATGACCATCTTTCATATCCCTTTCGCATAAAAAAGAAATTATCCATAGTCACCCCTTTTGAGCCAAAAGAATTCTTTCTTTTTTGAACCCTGATCAAGGATCACCCTCTACCCTAGGGGGAAAATGCAAGGAAAGATCTTTTTAAAGATCATTGAGAAATGAGTCCTAGCTCAAAGACAGATGCAAAGCAAATGGAGCCCCGAATAAAGACGGGCTCACTCCGTTGAAAAAGAAGGGGGCAAAATGAAAGCAAAAAGAATGTGTGAAAGACATGGCAAATTGAAAGCCAAAAGCAAGAAAGAAAAAGAGCAAAGTCAAAAGGAAAGAAATGTCCAAGAAGGGACAAATGCTTCAAAGAGAATCCTCCTCAAGAAATGATCCTTGATCTGATTACCCTCAAACACATATTTTGGGCCTATTTATCCTTTCTTTCTGAACCCTGAGCCATGGCCTACATTACGTGCTTTAAAATTCCATTTTGATCAAGCATGAATATTTAATTTGAAAGGTTTTTCCTCAGATTTTATCCCATTTTATCGAATTATCATTTCACTAAGGAAGAATTTAGAGTTCTCAAGTGTATGGTAGAACAAAAAAAAAAGAAAAATTGGAAAGAATGGGACTCTAGGGCGAAAACCCAAAAATGGGTGGTCTAGAGTAAAATGAAAATTTTTGATGCCATCTATGAAAGTGCCGATACCAAAAAAAGAGAAGGTCATCTTAAAAAAGTGGTCATCGAGGAACATTTAAGAATTCCTGAACCTCCCAAATTGTCAATTCTCATTCAGAAGATTGTCTTCAAAAACTGAAACTTTTGTTCCCAAGATTAAACTTTATGGTTTCAACATCCCAGCCAATCTTGATGCTTGTCAAAATGCCTTGATATGGAAACTAAAAGAATGTTAAATTTGTTTGGTTCTCAATAAATTCATGATTTATAAAACCTGTTTCATTTGTGAGCCTAGAAGGGATATACATTTTTGTCATGAAGTTTTCCTGGAAAAGCCAGAATCTTGTTATACCAAGCCTTGCCAATCCCAGTTGAAAAAAACAGATTGATACTCAGAGAAATTTCTAACAATGATCATCAGTCTTCAAAAGATTTGTACATCACACATTGTGGGTTTAATATTTTTTGTTCAGAAGTTTTCAAAATGCGAAAACAAATAAAGAGGTTTTGAAATACCCATTTTGATGTTGACATGAGACAAAGATTTTTCTAACTCAAAGGTATAAAACTGCAAAGATAGGTCCTGACTTCCAGATATGAGAAGAAGAAATAAAACCCGGTTCAAATCTCTGTTGATTAAAGTTTGAAAACTGTTGGGGTAAAGAGAATAGCCAAAATGAATTGAAGATATACTCTGATTTGAAGAGGAAAAATGAATTTGAAAGGCTAAGACAAAGTCTAGAAAAACAATCGGGGGCATTTGCATCACTCATGAGCACTCATCTCTTTATCAAGCTTTTACATCCGCACAGTGTCGGCAAGCATTTGCATCATTCATGGGTATTTGCATTGGCATATTCCATAAGCATCTGCATTTTACCTTTACATTTACATTCTTCATGAAATTCGCATTTGTGTCATCTCAAACAATTGCACCATTTCTAGAATCATTGCATTATTGTGTGGTAATTGTAGTTACACCATTTATAAACCAGTTACATGAATACAATTAGTAGAGGCATCTGCATCATGAAACATGGGCATCAATCCAGGCCATTTGCATTTGCACTAAGAAATATTTTACATTTGCACCATGAAGCATGAGCACCTTGTTAAAAGACATGTGCATCTGCATCATTTCTCAAAGCTTCTGGAGGAGTTACCCAGAATTTTACAATGAGCAAGTATTTGGTGGTGATAGCCAAAGCTTCTGATGGGGATATCCAGAATTTTACAGTTTTAAAAGTGAACAAGTCTTCGGTGGTGATAGCTGACCTATGTAACATAATACATATCCAGAATTTTACAGTTTTAAATGAGTCGAGCCCCGAGATCATCGTCGAGGTACTTTCTTTTATATGAACAAGTCTTCGGTGGTGATAGCTGAAGCCTCTGGTGGAGATATCTAGTGTTTTAAATTCTTTTGAAATGGTAGAAAGTCTTCGATGGTGATAGTTGAAGCTTCTGGAGGTGCTACCTAGAATTTTTATAGTTTTAAAATGAGCAAGACTTTGGTGGTGATAGCCGAAGCTTCTGGAGGAGATACCCAGAATTTTAAACACAGCTGAGAACAAGACAGGTTAAGGGCCCGAGACCATCGTCGAGGTCATTTCTTTTCTTACAAATCGAATTCGTTTCCTTAAGACGAGTCGAGCCCCGAGATCATCGTTGAGGTACTTTTTTTTTTATTATGAACAAGTCTTCGGTGGTGATAGCTGAAGCCTCTGGTGGAGATATCCAGAGTTTTAAAATCCTTTGAAAAGGTAGAAAGTCTTCGGTGGTGATAGCTGAAGCTTCTGAAGGTGATACCCAAAATTTTTACAGTTTTAAAATGAGCAAGACTTTGGTGGTGATAGCCGAAGCTTCTGGAGGAGATACCCAGAATTTTAAACACAGCTGAGAACAAGACAGGTTAAGGCCCCGAGACCATCGTCGAGGTCATTTCCTTTCTTGCAAATCGAATTCGTTTTCTTAAGACGGGTCGAGCCTTGATTAGTCAGGGAATTCAATTTAAGGATAAAATCTTCAATTTACTGTTTAAAAAAAAAATTGAAAAAAATGATAAATGACAAGAAAGAAAAAAAAAATGAAAAAAAAATGAAAAAATAGAAAATGAAAAATGAAAAAAATGATAGAAGAATGAAAAAGAAAACCCTTTTCCCTTTCCTTCACATGTGATTTCACTGACCATACAAAATTAGTGTCGGTTTATCTTTGCCTGATTCCTGATTCTCAGCAATAGCCAAAGAGGGGCAGCTAGACACCTAATTTTGTCCGGACCACTAAAACAGGTATGTTTTCTTCCTAAATTGATGTTTCCGAGTGTAAAAAGACTTTTTTCATCCTGCAGGTGGTACTCCGAGACTTAGTTTAAAGGGGTGAGCATAAAAAGTCAAACTTGAAAAGTCAACCCCGAAAAAGTCAACCCCAAAAATTCAACTACTGAAAAAATCAACCCACTTTCAAAATCAAGATCTTAAGCTCAATTGAAAAATGGCGAAAGAATTTTGATAATCCGAGTTCTACATTGAAAGATATGGAGTTCGGAAGATGGGATTTGGATATTCAGTAGAAAGAAAACCCTAATCCGAGAAATTTGGGGAAAAGTGCTTAAACGATCAAATTGGTCAAAATTGAAGGTTCCAAATGAAATATAAGCATTGACTACCGGTAATGGAGAAGTCAATTGCAAGAAAAATCGAAAGAAAAGTCAATCCGGGAGAAAACCGAGAATTAGGGTTTTTAGTGGATTTCGGTGAAATAGGGAAGAATCACAGAAATTGCCCGACTTGGTAAGACCAAAGCCCCCAATGGATGAGGAATGATTAAAAAGGATAGCCCAAGGCTCCTCTTGAAGAAAATCAGAAAATCGGACTTGTTTTGAGCAAAACCGGGTTTCGGAGGTAAAGGGCAAAATTGGAAAATTTGGGAAAAATAGCAAATGGACTTCGAAAATTCTGAAAATTTTTCAATCTCATTCTTAAATCATTTGAAAAATATTGGTCAAAGAAAATCTTGATTCGGAGTTCGTTTGCAAAATGGCCAAATCTCGGGCTTCTTATGCAGTAATTCAAAAAGGAAAATCCCGAAAAAATAGCAAATGAGCTCCAACTCTTTTGAAATTTTGCATATCTCATTTTTAAGTTATTTGGAAGAGATTGGCAAAATAAAATCTTGATTCGGAGTTCGTTTGCAAAATGGCCAAATCTCGGGCCTCCTATGCAATAATTCAAGAAGATAAATCCCGAAAAAAATAGCAAATGGACTCCAAAAATTCTAAAATTTTGCAAATCTCATTTTTAAATTATTTGGAAGATATTGGCAAAATAAAATCTTGATTTGGAGTTCGTTTGCAAAATGGCCAAATCCCGAGCCTCCTATGCAGTAATTCAAGCCGATAAATCTCGAAAAAATACCAAATGAGCTCCAAAAATTATGAAAACTTTCAGATCACACTTTTAAATTATTTGGAAGAGATTGGTGAAGAAAAATCTTGATTTGGAGTTCGTTTAAAAAATGGTAAAATGTGGGGGCATAAAAGGGCATTTTTGGAAGAAAAAATCCAAATAAATAGCAAACAGACTCGGATAATTTTGAAAACTTCCAGAACTCAATGTTTTATTATTTTGGAAGTATTAAAAAAATAAAAAATTGAATTTGGAGTCTGTTTGATATTTATTTGCATCCGGGGTGCAAAACGGTCATTTCACCCAAGCAACCGAAAAGGGCTACTTTGGGCCTTTCAAAAAATCAGAGCTGGGCTGAAAAAGAGAAGTGCTGGCCTGCCCAGGCCCAAAGGAAGGAGGAATCTTCTGATTTTTCAGGTCAAATGGTTAAAAATCAAGAGTTAGTTAGAGATTCTCTTTGATCAAGCCATGGTGATTAAGCCACATAGGCCAAGAGAGATGTCAACATTATTCTTGAACAGCTGTAATTTGAGGTAGCTGATATGATAATCTAAAGGTGGTAATTTCATGATTTTTTCACCTTGAATTATTATCCATTTGATGGAAAATTGGTTACAAAAAATGACAACATCCTTGAGGGAATATGAGGGGGTTTCGGCCAGCACTTGTTGGGAGGCAAAAAATTCATTTTTTCATTTCATTTTGCTGAGTTCTTTTGGTATTTACTTAGTTTTTTCTCTCCTTGGTTGAAGGCAAAAAAGAAAAGTTTAGAAAAGAAAGGAAAGTTTGAAGAGATAAAGCTTGAAAGATAGCTTCTTGAGGTTGCTCTTGAGCACCAACTCTTGCACTTTCTTGATTTTCCATTCTTATTTTTGCTATTTTGATTACTATTTGGTGAGTTTCCATTTTAAATAAATGTTTTTTTTGTTGTTCTTCTTAAGTTCTTCCTTGATCTCTTTCTTAAATATATTTTTTTACATTTTTTTTTTACAATATACTCACCATGGCCAAATGGCCTACATTATTTATTTAAGTTGTTGTTTTGGTTTATTTTACCATATTGTTTATGTTATTTTCTTTGATCTTGGTGTTTTAAATGTTATTTTACTTCATATTCTTGAGTTATATTTTAATTTGGTTGCTTTGTTTCTTGCCATTTATGTTTTAAATATCATGTTTTTGTATTTTTAATTTTCTGTTTTCATAATGTTTAAATTTGAGCATGTTTTAGATTTTAGTATATCAAGTGTTTGTGAAAATGCTTGTGTGGTCTTTGCATGATTTGAGTTTTGTATCTTAGTTGAGCATGTTTTAGATTTAGTATATTAAGTGTTTGTGAAAATGCTTGTGTGGTTTTCGCATGATTTGAGTGTTATATTTTAGTTGAGCATGTTAGTATACCAAGTGTTTGTGAAAATACCATGCTTGTTGGAGCTTGAGGCCATTTGGCTACTCCATGTGTTTTGCATTGTGTGTTGCATTTTTGCCATGTTAGTTGGTAGGTTTTTGCATTTGCATGACATTCGATTTAGTTTTGCATGCTAATATACCAAGTGTTTGTGAAAATGCCATGTTTGCTAGTTGCATTATTCCATTCGGCCACCCTTGAATTTTTGCATTTTATGTGCATTTTTGCCATGTTAGTTGATAGGCTAGCATTTGCAAGATATTTGGTTGAGTTTTTGGTTTAAGCATGCTTTGTGTTTGTCAAAATGCCATGCATATTTTAGTTATTAGGTTTGGTTCATTTGCCATGCATGTTCATGCATTTTAGGTCTAGGTTGCATTAAATACCAAGCAAGTTCATTTAGGTCTAAGTTACTTTATGAATGCCATGCATTTTTTCATGACATTTAGGTTTAAGCTCATGCATTTGATGCACTATGTTTGCTGTAATTTTTCATGCATTTCATGTTCATGCCACTTGAATAATGACTTGAGCCAATTAATGGTTTAAAGTCATGCTCTTTTGAGCACACTTGTGGAAAATTAAAGTTTGTCAAATTGATTATTCTACCTTTGTGATTTTTTTTTACTTAGCCAATTTTTATCTAACTTTCAAAAAGTCCTAGCTACTGTTTGTGAGCTATTTTATGAGTTTCAAATATTTTTACTTTGATTTTTAAATGATTTTATCAAAGGCAAAAATGTGTTGTGACAAAACAGTTTTTTTTCACCCAGTACTCGTACATTTCCGATTTTTCTGGGAATTCATCTTTAATCTAAAAATTAAACCGATTTTTTCCCGTGTAGTTTTACATGTCCCGAGTCTCCAGTTTTCTTTTTCAGAATTTTTTGAATTTTTAAAAATAGGGTAAAAAATCGTGGCTTAAAACTGGATAGTGGAGTCAGAATTGAATTTAAAGAAAAATCATTTTTCTGTTTTGGTTAAGTTACTTAGAGTGGGCTGATTAGGAGGGTTAGCTACTGACTTAGGGTAGTTTCTAAGCCTTTTTAAACTCTAAAAAATGGTTTTTCAAGTCTCAGGTTAAGGGTAGTCAAGTCCGGATTTTTAAACTTAGGAAATTAGAGCCATTTAAAAAAAGATTTAGCCCAGTTTTTATTTTTAATTCAAGCTTTTCAAAATTGTTTTCAAACAATCACAAAGTATTTTGGTTTTAGAATATTTAATTTGACATATTTTCCTAAGGTAGTCGGATATCTTTTTAGATATACGGATTTCCTTAATTAAAGGAAAAAATACATTTCATGCATTGCATTTTTCATATTCATGCATTTTATATAATATGTGATTCTTGCTATAATAATTTATATGATCTTGTTATTATTTTGATTTATATTTTTTTGATGTTATATGGTTTATTATATGGCTTTGAATATTTCATGATATCCTATGCTTTTATTTAGTTATTTTTATTTAGCATATACTATGTTCATGCATTATTATTTTTATTTTCATCCATATTATATGATAGCATTATCTTATTCCATGTCATTTAAATTATATGCCATATCATTCATATTTGTCATGTCATTTAAATCATTTCATTTCATTTAGGATATATTATGTCATCTAGAATATTTTATTTTATTTAGATTATATCATATGACTTAGGATATTGCATTTCATGTAGAATATATTATATTACCTAGGTCATTTCATTTCATTTAGGATATATTATGTCATCTAGAATATTTTATTTCATTTAGATTATATCATATGACTTAGGATATTGCATTTCATATAGAATGTATTATGTTACATAGGTCATTTAATTTCATTTAGAATATATCATATAACTTAGGATATTTCATTTCATTTAGAATATGCTAAGTCATTCAAATCATGTCATGTCATTTAGGTTGCATTATATTATTTAGATTTTGCTATGTCATTTTATTTATGTCATGCATATACATGTTCATAACTTTTAAAATGTTTTCAAAAGGATAATAATTTTTCAATAAAAAATAAAGATATTCCCGAGTTAAAATATTTCATGAGTTCTCTACCGGGTTTGCTGGAGGGAATATCATCAATTATTATTAATAAAGGAATATCTTTCTTTCAAAAAAAGAGAATGATTCGGAAAGTTTTCCAAAAGTAATAAAAATTTATATATTTTGCCACGATTGTTGGGGAATATGGTGTCGCAACCTAAAAAATAACGAGTCTCATCGCAAGACTTTATTATTCGTTAAGCGTGGCATTAAAAAAAACCGAGGAAAAGTTGACTTAATTCCTCTAGAAAAATGAAAGTTTTGAACATGACCTTAAAAAAGACATGGAGTCGCCACCAATCTTTTTTTAGCTAGGTGTGATCGGCCACCTATTAAAACCGGTTTTATAAAATATTTTAAAAATTAATTAAAACATTTTAAAAAACCAATTTCAAGTCTGCGTTTTAAACCAGAGAAATGAAAGAAGCGGGTTCGGGAGTCGGTTACGTGCGGGGAAGGATTAGCACCCCCACAACGCCCGTATAAATCGGTACCTTATTAATCGTGTGTTATCTCAAGTCTCGGTAAAAAATCGGTTTTAAATTTAGTATTTCAAGTTAATTCCCAATTTAAAGAAAAATAATTCCTTTTTTTTATTGAAAATGATCCGGAATTTATAAATTCAAAATTTTCCTATATTCCCCAACAAACGTGGCAAAATATAGAAATTTTTATTAGTTTTGGAAAACTTTCCGAATCATTCTCCTTTTTGAAAGAAAGATATTCCTTTATTAATGATAATTGATGATATTCCCTCCAGCAAACCCGGTAGAGAACTCATGAATTATTTTAACTCGGGAATATCTTTATTTTTTTATTGAAAAATCATTATCCTTTTGAAAACATTTTAAAAGATATGAATATGCATATGCATGACATAAATAAAATGACATGGCAAAATCTAAATAATATAATGCTTCCTAAATGATATGATATAATGTAAATGCCTTAGCATATTCTAAATGAAATGAAATAAATGCCATAGCATATTCTAAATGAAATACAATATCCTAAGTTATATGAGATATTATAAATAAAATGAAATGACCTAGGTAACATAGTATATTCTATATAAGATGCAATATCCTAAGTCATATGATATATTCTAAATAAAATAAAATAACCTAAGTAACATAACATATTCTATATGAAATGAAATGACCTAAGTAACATGATATTTTCTAAATGAAATAAAATAACCTAAATAACATAACATATTCTATATGAAATGAAATAACCTAAATGACATGTCAAACATGAATGATATGGCATATAAATTAAATGAGATGGAATATGAAATAATGCTACCATATAATATGCATGAAAATAAAAATGGAAATAATAATGCATGAACATAGTATATGCTAAATAATATGACAAAAAAAACTAAATAAAAGCATAGGATATCATGAAATATTCCAAATCATATAATGAACCATATAACATCAAAAATATAAATCAAAATAACAATATCATAGAAATTATTATAACAAGAATCACATATTATATAAAAATGCATGAATATAAAAATGCAATGCATGAAATGTATTTTTTTCCTTTAATTAAGGAAATCCGTATATCTAAAAAGATATCCGGCTACCTTAGGAAAATATGTCAAATTAAATATTCTGAAACCAAAATACTTTGTGATTGTTTGAAAACAATTTTGAGAAGCTTGAATAAAAAATAAAAACTGGGCTAAAATTTTTTTAAATGGCTCTAATTTCCTAAGTTTAAAAAATCCGGACTTGACTACCCTTAACCCGAGACTTGAAAAATCATTTTTAGAGTTTTAAAAGGCTTAGAAACTACCCTAAGTCAGTAGCTAACCCTCCTAATCAGCCCACTCTAAGTAAATTAACCAAAACAGAAAAATGGTTTTTTTAAATTCAATTCTGACTCCATTGTCCAGTTTTAATCCATGATTTTTTACCCTATTTTTAAAAATTCCAAAAATTCTGAAAAACATACTGGAGACTCAGGACATGTAAAAATACACGATAAAAAATTGGCTTACTTTTCTGATCAAAGATGAATTCCCAGAAAAATCCGAGATGTACGAGTTTTTGGAGGAGAAAAAAAACTACTTTGCCAACACATTTTTGCCTTTGATAAAATCATTTAAAAACCAAAGTAAAAATATTTGAAACTTATAAAATGATTTGCAAACAGTAGCTAGGACTTTTTGAAAGTTAGATAAAAATTGGCTAAGTAAAAAAAATCACAAAGGTAGAATAATCAATTTGACAAACTTAATTTTCCACAAGTGTGCTCAAGAGAGCATGACTTTGAACCATTAATTGGCTCAAGTTATTATTCAAGTGGCATGAACATGAAATGCATGAAACAATGCAGCAAACATAATGCATGAAATGCATGGATTTAAACCTAAATGTCATGAAAAAATGCATGGCATAAATAAAGTGGCTTAGACCTAAATGAACTTGCATGGCATTTAATGTAACCTAGACCTAAAATATGCATGGCATTTTCACAAACACAAGGCATGCTTAATTCAAAAATCCAACCAAATATCATGCAAATGCAAAAACCTAACAACTAGCATGACAAAAAATGCAACAAACAATGCAAAACACATGGAGTAGCCAAATGGCCTCAAGCTCCAACAAGCATGGCATTTTCACAAACACTTGGCATACTAGCATGAAAAACTAAGTCATAACACTTAAATCATGCAAAAATCACACAAGCATTTTCACAAACACTTAATATACTAAATCTAAAACATGCTCAACTAAGATATAAAACAAAAATCATGCAAAGAATCACACAAGCATTTTTCACAAACACTTAATATGCTAAATCTAAAACATGCTCAAATTTAAACAACATGAAAACAGAAAATTAAAAATGCAAAAACATGATATCTAAGACATAAATGGCAACAAACAAAGCAACCAAATTAAAATATAACTCAAGAACATGAAATAACATAACATTTAAAACATCAAAAACAAAGAAAATAGCATAAACAATATGGTAAAATGAATCAAAACAGCAACTTAAAATAAATAATGTAGGCCATTTGGCCATGGTGAGTTTATTGTAAAAACAAAATGTAAAAAAAAAATACTTAAGAAAGGAGATGAAGGAAGAACAAAAACATTATTTTAAAATGAAAACTCACCAAGTAGAGATTAAAATAGCAAAAACTAAGTAAAAAACTCTAAGAACTCAGCAAAATGGAAAAGAAAAAATGAAAATCTGACTTGGTTCCTAGGGCTAGCCGAATGGATATAAATGGTACAAGGATGTTGTCATTTTTTTGTAACTAATTTTCCATCAAATGGCCAATAATTCAAGATGAAAAATCATGAAATTACCACCTTTAGATTAGCATCTCAGCCCTCTCAAATTACAGCTATCCAAGAGTAATGTTGACATCTTTCTTAGCCTATGTGGCTTAATCACCATGGCTTGATCAAAGAGAATCTCTAACTAACTCTTGATTTTTAGCCACTTGATTGAAAAATCAGAAGCTTCCTCCTTCCTTTGGGCTTGGGCAGGCCAGCAGTTCTCTTTTCTAGCCCAACTCTGATTTTTTGAAAGGCCCAAAGAAGCCCTTTTCGGTTGCTTAGGTGAAATGACCATTTTGCCCCCCCGGATGCAAATAAATATCAAACGGACTCCAAATTCAATTTTTCTTTTTTTAATACTTCAAAAATAATAAAATATTAATTGCTGGAAGTTTTCAAAATTATCCGAGTCCGTTTGCTATTTATTTGGATTTTTTCTTCCCAAAATGCCCTTTTATGCCCCTACATTTTACCATTTTTTAAACGAGCTCCAAATCAAGATTTTTCTTCACCAATCTCTTCCAAATAATTAAAAAGTGTGATCTGGAAGTTTTCATAATTTTTGGAGCTCATTTGGTATTTTTTCGGGATTTATCGGCTTGAATTACTACATAGGAGGCCCGGGATTTGGCCATTTTGCAAACGAACTCCGAATCAAGATTTTATTTCGCCAATCTCTTCCAAATAATTTAAAAATGAGATTTTCCAAATTTCAGAATTTTTGGAGTCCGTTTGCTATTTTTCCGAGATTTATCTTTTTGAATTATTGCATAGGAGGCTCGGGATTTGGCCATTTTGCAAACGAACTCGGAATCAAGATATTATTTCGCTAATCTCTTCCAAATAATTTAAAAATGATATCTGCAAAATTTCAAAATATTTGGAGCTCGTTTGCTATTTTTCCGGGATTTTCCTTTTTGAATTACTACATAGGAGGCCCGGGATTTGGCCATTTTGCAAACGAACTCGGAATCAAGATTTTCTTTCGCCAATCTCTTCCAAATAATTTAAAAATGAGATCTTCAAAAGTTCAAAAGATTTGGAGCTCATTTGCTATTTTTCCGGGATTTTCCTTTTTGAATTACTACATAGGAGGCCCGGGATTTGGCCATTTTGCAAACGAACTCGGAATCAAGATTTTCTTTCTCCAATCTCTTCCAAATAATTTAAAAATGAGATCTGCAAAATTGCAAAAGATTTGGAGCTCATTTGCTATTTTTCCGGGATTTTCCTTTTTGAATTACTGCATAGGAGGCCCGGGATTTGGCCATTTTGCAAACGAACTCAAAATCAAGATTTTATTTTACCAATCTCTTTTAAATGATTTAAGAATGAGATTGACAAAGTTTTCAGAATTTTCGGAGTCCATTTGCTATTTTTCCCAAATTTTCCAATTTTGCCTTTTTACCTCCGAAACCCGGTTTTGCTCAAAACAAGTCCGATTTTCAGATTTTCTTCAATCTGAGCCTTGGTCCATCCTTTTTAATCATTCCTCATCCATTGGGGGCTTTGGTCTTACCAAGTCGGGCCATTTCCATGATTCTTCCCGATTTCACCGAAATCCACTAAAAACCCTAATTCTCGGTTTTCTCCCGGATTTACTTTTCTTTCGATTTTTCTTGCAAGTGACTTCTCCATTACCCGTAGTCAGTGCTTATCTTTCATTTGGAACCTTCAATTTCGATCAATTTGATCGTTTAAGCACTTTTCCCCAAATTTCTCGGATTAGGGTTTCCTTTCTACTGAATCTCCAAATCCCAACTTCCGAACTCCATATCTTTCAATGTAGACCTCGGATTATCAAAATTATTTCGCCATTTTTCATTTGGACTTAAAATATTGATTTTGAAAGTGGGTTGACTTTTTTAGTAGTTGACTTTCTGGGGTTGACTTTTTCGTGGTTGACTTTTTCCGAGGTTGACTTTTATTTCAAGTTTGACTTTTTGTGCTCGCCCTCTTAAACTAAGTCTCGGAGTACCACCTGCATGATGAAAACAGTCTTTTTACACTCGAAAACATCAATATAGGAAGAAAACATACATGTTTAGTGGTCCGGACAAAATTAGGTCTCTACAGCTGCCCCTCTTTTGCTATTGCTGAGAATCAGGAATCAGGCAAAGATAAACCAAAACTAATTTTGTATGGTCAGTGAAATCACATGTGAAGGAAAGGAAAGGGGTTTTGTTTTTCATTCTCCTATCATTTTTTCATTTTCCATTTTTTTTTGAAAATAAGCTGTAAATTGAAGATTTGTCCTTAAATTGAATTCCCTGACTAATCAAGGCTCGATCCGTCTTAAGAAAACGAATTTGATTTTCAAAAGAAAAATGGTGCCCGGAGGTCTTTAAAATTGGTGCCCAAAGGTCTTTGAAACTAGCGAAAATACATTGACGACAGTCTCAGGGTTCGACTCATTTGATAAAACAGAATGAATTCTAATTAAAACAAAAGGAAATACCTCGACAATGGTCTCCAGGCTCAACTCATTTGATAAAACAGAATGAATTCGATTTAAAACAAAAAGAAATACCTCGACAATGGTCTCCAGGCTCAACTCATTTGATAAAACAGAATGAATTCGATTTAAAACAAAAAGAAATACCTCGACGCTGGTCTCAAGGCTCGACTCATTTGATAAAACAGAATGAATTCGATTTAAAACAAAAGGAAATACCTCGACATTGGTCTCAAGGCTCGACTCATTTGATAAAACAAAATGAATTCGATTTAAAACGAAAGGAAATACCTCGACAGTGGTCTCAAGGCTCGACTCATTCGATAAAACAGAATGAATTCGATTTAAAACAAAAGGAAATACCTCGACGATGGTCTCAAGGCTCGACTCATTTGATAAAACAGAATGAATTTGATTTAAAACAAAAGGAAATACCTCGACGGTGGTCTCAAGGCTCGACTCATTTGATAAAACAGAATGAATTCGATTTAGAACAAAAGGAAATACCTCGACGATGGTCTCAAGGCTCGACTCATTTGATAAAACAGAATGAATTCGATTTAAAACAAAAGGAAATACCTCGACGATGGTCTCAAGGCTCGACTCATTTAATAAAACAGAATGAATTCGATTTAAAACAAAAGGAAATACCTCGACGGTGGTCTCAAGGCTCGACTCATTTGATAAAACAGAATGAATTCGATTTAAAACAAAAGGAAATACCTCGACGATGGTCTCAAGGCTCGACTCATTTGATAAAACAGAATGAATTCGATTTAAAACAAAAGGAAATACCTCGACGGTGGTCTCAAGGCTCGACTCATTTGATAAAACAGAATGAATTCGATTTAAAACAAAAAGAAATACCTCGACGGTGGTCTCAAGGCTCGACTTATTTGATAAAACAGAATGAATTCGATTTAAAACAAAAGGAAATACCTCGACGATGGCGATTTCAAACTCTGAATCTTTTGAGAAACAAAATGAGCTTCTCTTTGGGGAAGTCCAAGCTTTCCTAATTTCTGCACTGTTAGCTAAATGCAATGATGAGAATGCCATGCTTTTGCAAATGCTTGTATGCTTCCTAATAAATGCAATCAAATGATTGTGCCATAATTTCTAATCCATGGTTTCTTTGAGGTTCACAGATTATATGACTTGAGGACAAAGTCTTCAACTATTCATTGATGCCCCACTTGAGGAATCCTTCACTCAAGATATCTTGTCAAACAGTCTCAGCTTCTGTCTCTCGCTGAAGTTTACAGATTTTCTGACACGCGACGGAGTCTCCACCACCTTCACTGTTTTCTTTTCTTGGTGAACTTTCCAAACCTTCCCAAGATTTAAATCTATTCCTTAGTAATACTTTGAAATCCCTTTATTTAAAGATTTTTATTACTAAACATCATTCAATTTAATAACAACCATAATGCATCTTAAAAGTATATGAAAAAGAATATGAATCAATCAAAAATTGTCATGAAAAGGATAACAAGAATTTATTGCAAGAAATGTTTTAAAATGGTAAAAATAAATGTCAAGGATATAAGAAACAAATATAAGGTTATAGGCTGTAGATGCCCCGGATGCGGAATATCTTGGACCCCTCCTTTTTCAAACCATCTAAAATTTCTCTTGAACGAGCAATTCACTTGGGTAACCTCTTAACTTCTGTAGTTACATCAGACTGCATTGTTCCCCTTTTCTCTGATTGTCAGATGCTTTCTTCCCCATTACACGGAGCATTGATTCAAGCTTTGATTAGTACTTGAGCTGCCTTTTACAGGTTTTCAACTCAAGTTTCCTCCGTTCGGTATTAAGTCACCCTTTGGGGTTTTCGGCTTAAACCTCTCATTTTCATCATTTTTTTTTTGTATTCTACCATGCATCTGAGAATTCTAAATGCTTCCAAGGTAAAAATATCAATTCAAAAGATGGGATGGATTCTGAGAATAACCTTTCAAATTAAATATCCATGCTTGATCAAAATGGGCTTTTAAAGCATGTAATGTAGGCCAAGGTTTAGGTTTAGAAAGGAAGGATAAATAGGCCCAAAATGTGTTTAAGGGTGATTGGATCAAGGATCACAACCTGAGGAGAACTCATTCTTGAAACATTTGTCCTTTTTTGGACTTTCTTTTCTTTTTTGCTTTGTTGTCTTTCATTTGCCATATTTTTCGATGGCTTTTTTTTTTTTTTTTGCCATGATTTTTATTATCTTTCCTCACATTTGCCCTCCAGTGTAGAGGGTGATTTGATCAAGGTTTAAAGAAAGAAATAATTCTTAAGGCTCAAAGGGGTGACTAAGGATGATTTCTTCTTAGTGGAAGGAATATGAAAGACGGCCATTCATCATATCAAGCATAAATATTTTCTTTGAAAAGCAATTCTCAGGGAAATAGATATATAGAATTTCTATTTTTACACTTGGAATCATTCGAATTTTCATGTGCACAGCATCACACAAATTTTTTTTTTCAGGCATAGTACTTCTTCAATTCATCAGCATTCACGGGATGTCTAAAATCATCTTCGTCCATCCGAGTTAGAATCAATGCTCCTCCAGAAAAAGCTCTCTTCACCACATAGGGTCCTTCCCAATTTGGAGCCCATTTTCCTCTCGGGTCCTTCACTATAGGGAGAATTTTCCTCAATACCAACTCCCCCTCTCGGAACTGTCTGGGACGAACTTTCTTGTTATGGGCTCGAATCATCCTTTTCTGATACAACTGCCCGTGACAAATTGCATTCAATCTTTTCTCCTTGATGAGATTCAACTGTTCATAACGAGCTCTAACCATTCTACTTCTTCTAGGCCAACTTCCATCAGAACCCGGAGTGAAGGGATCTCAACTTCAATAGGTAGCACTGCTTCCATCCCATATACCAAAGAAAATGGTGTTGCCCCTGTAGATGTGCGAACCGAAGTACGATATGCATGAAGAGCGAAAGGCAAGATCTCATGCCAATCTTTGTACACATTGGTCATCTTTTCAACAATCCTCTTGATGTTCTTATTAGCTGCTTCTACTGCGCCGTTCATCTTCGGACGGTAAGGTGCCGAATTATGATGTGTGATCTTGAATTGAGTACACACTTCTCTCATCATCTTATTGTTCAAATTGAGAGCATTATCTGAAATAATTCTTGCTGGCAACCCATACCGGCATATAATTTCTTTCTTGACAAATCTGCATACCACCGACTTTGTTACATTTGCATAAGACGCAGCTTCTACCCACTTTGTGAAATAATCTATGGCCACCAAGATGAAACGATGTCCATTTGAGGCTTTCGGGGTAATAGGCCCGATCATATCCATTCCCCACATTGAAAAAGGCCATGGTGCAGTCATGACATGTAAAGGCGATGGTGACACATGAATCTTATCTGCATAAATCTGGCATTTATGACACTTCCGGGAATAACTGATACAATCTCCTTCCATGGTCAGCCAATAGTACCCTGCCCTCATAATCTGTTTAGCAAGCATGTGACCATTAGCATGGTGCCACATATCCCTTCATGGACCTCTTCTATGATTCTTCGAGCTTCGGCAGACCCGACACATCTCTACAAGACTAGATCTTTCCCTTTCTTGTAGAGAATCTCGCCATCTAGAACAAAACCCATTGCTAACCTTCTCAAAGTCCTCTTGTCATTCTCTGTTGCTTGTTCTAGATATTGTTGACTCTTGATGTACTGCAAGATGTCATTATACCAAGGGAGACCATCTGCTTCTTCTTCGATACTCAAGCAGTGGGCAGGAGACTCATATATGCTCATCTTGATCGGCACAACTTCTGCCCCTTCATTCACTTTAAACATTGATGACAAAGTAGCCAGAGCATCCGCCATTCGGTTTTCTTCTCTAGGAAAGTAATTGAAATTCACTTCTTCGAACTCCTCTAATAAACTCAGTATGAGTTCTCGGTATTGGATTAGCTTTGCATCTCGGGTTTCCCATTCTCCTCGTAACTGGTAAATTACCAAGGCTGAGTCTTCGTAAACTTCCAATACTTTGATCTTTCTGTCCACTGCGGCACGAAGGCCCATAGTATATGCTTCATACTCAGCAGTATTGTTTGTACAATCAAAATCCAATCTAGCAGTGAAAGGATAACAGTCTTCTTCTGGGGATATAAGCACTGCCCCGATTCCATGCCCCATGGCATTAGATGCGCCATTGAAGTACATTTTCCATACTTTCTTCTTTAGGGGAATCTCATCTGCTTGCGACACATACATCAAATCCTCATCTGGGAAGTCAAAGTTCAACGGCTCATAATCTTCCACTGCCCGACTTGCTAAGAATTCCGCCACTGCACTGCCCTTGATAGCTTTTTGACTTACATATACAATATCGTACTCTGACAATAAAACCTGCCATCTTGCCGTCCTCCCTGACAGAGAGGGTGCTTCTAACATGTACTTGATTGGATCTAGCTTGGCAATCAACCACGTTGTGTGGTACAACATATACTGTCTGAGTCTTCGAGCAGTCCAAGCTAAGGCGCAGCACAACTTTTCTACCGACGAATATTTCAACTCATAATCTGTGAACTTCTTGCTGAGATAGTAAAATGCCTGGTCTTTCTTTCCCGTTTCATCAAGCTGCCCCAAAACACAACCATGGATCTTTCAAATACTGATAAATACAGTATCATTGGTTTATCCGGGATCGGCGGCATTAATACTGGTGGGTTTGATAAATAATGCTTAACCTTTTCAAAAGCAATCTGACACCCTTCATCCCATTCTCCTGGATCACGCTTTCGAAGTAACTTAAATATTGGATCACATTTGTCGGTTAATTGTGAAATAAATCGAGCAATGTAATTCAATCTCCCTAGAAAACCTCTTATTTCCTTTTGAGTGCGAGGTGGTGGTAAATTCTGAATGGCATTCACTTTATCTGGGTCAATCTCAATTCCTCTTTTGCTGACGACAAAACCCATCAACTTCCCCGAAGTGACTCCAAAAGTGCATTTTGCTGGATTTAGCTTGAGTCTAAATTTCCTTAATCATTCAAAGAGCTTCTTAAGATTCGCAATATGCTCCTCTTCTCCTTGTGACTTTGCGATCATATCATCAATGTAGACCTCAATTCCCTTATGCATCATATCATGAAACAAGGTCACCATGGCTCTCTGGTATGTTGCCCCAGCATTCTTCAATCCAAATGGCATTACTTTGTAGCAGAAAGTGCCCCACATTGTAACAAATGTGGTTTTCTCCATATCTTCCGGTGCCATCTTGATTTGATTGTATCCTGAGAATCCGTCCATAAAAGAAAATAAAGAACTCTTCGCTGTATTATCCACCAGAGTATCAATATGGGGCAAAGGGAAATTATCTTTAGGGCTGGCCTTGTTCAAATCTCGATAATCAACGCACATCCGCACCTTGCCATCCTTCTTCGGTACTGGAACAATATTTGCCACCCATTCTGGATATTTTGCCACCTCTAGGAATCCAGCATCAAATTGTTTCTTCACTTCCTCTTTTATCTTTAACAGCATATCAGGCCTCATTCTTCTCAACTTTTGCTGAATTGGCTTGCACTCTGGCCTTAAAGGGAGCTTATGAACCACAATATCCGGATCTAAACCTGGCATATCTTGGTAAGACCATGGTAATACATCCACATACTCCTGGAGCAAAGCTATCAATTCACTTTTTATTAATGGTGACAATGAAGTTCCAATTCTGATTTCTTTTATCTCTTCATCATTTCCCAAATTTATTGTTTCCAATAATTCCTTATGAGGAAGTACTTGCTTCTCCTCTTGTTCTATTTTCCTCAATAGATCCGGAGGTAGACCATAATCCTCAGTATCTTCATTAGCCTCAAAATCACTCGTGCAAATGGGTCTTTCAAAATCAATTTCAGAATTACTGACAGGAGGGTCCTCATATTCCGCATCCGTACACCTGTAAATAGGTGGAGAAAAACAATATAGGAAAATATATATAGAAAACAAAATGAATAACAAAAATGAAAGAATATGGACACATCAATATGGATAATGCATTGTGCTTGTTATTTATTGAATGAAAATGTTTAAAAAGCACATTACAGAAAAAACTCTTAATATCTCTGGGTAAAGATAATTAAGATTGCTTTTTAAAAGTATTACTTTGGAATAGACTTAAAGACTATGGGCAACTCAGTCACACTCCAATTGGTTAGTCTATACCCTGGTGGACAAGGTCGCACCATCCAGCTAGCACTTTCTCTTTCAATTCTGTCTTTCTCAGTCATGCAGATCTCCACATCATTCATCTGCTCATCACCATTCACCTGGAATCTCTTGAAAGCTTTCTCTATCATTACAAGCACATCATCCGAATTCTTTTCTTCGAATAGAGAACCGGCTGAACGGAAGCTGTGAAGGATAGGTGGGAAAGTCATAGGCTCCCACTCAATATCCATACCCGTAAGACGGGCCATCCTCCTTTGTCGATTCTTTTCAACTTGTCTTCTTTTCTCATGGGCCTTTGGAAGATATCCTAGGCCAAATCGGTCCTTCTTTCCTTTTACCTCTATGGCTCGAGCCATCCCCTGAAGATATTTACCGAGACCCTTTCCTGCCCTGCAGCCTTTTCCTACGGTGGTTCTTACCCCCAACCTTGTGTTCTTGGACAGCTTCGGTTTTGGAATTTTCTGTCCTTCAGCGACAAAAACTGCATTTACAAATTCCAAAGATCGGAAAGAACACTCCACGACTTCTTCATTCGGCTCCACATAAGGAGATTCAGTGGATGCGGAGGCTATTATGTCTTTCTCCCCTGATACCGTGATTAGCCGGCCCTCCATCACAAATTTTAATTTTTGGTGAAGAGACGAGGGTACAGCCCCAGCTGAATGTATCCAAGGCCTTCCCAACAAACAATTATAAGATGGATTGATATCCATAACCTGGAAGTTTACTGTATATGTGCACGGGCCTATTTCCAAAGGAACTTCAATGGTTCCCATAACCTCCCTCCTGGTTCCGTCAAAAGCTCTGACCACCGTGCAACTTGGTATCATATAGGATAAATCCACTGGTAACTTGGATAAGGTTGCTAAAGGCATCACATTGAGTGAAGAACCGTTATCCAGAAGGACCCTCGGTAATATATGCCCCTTACAAGTAGTGGTTATATGGAGAGCTTTTGTTGATCCAATACCATTGGGTGGTATTTCTTCATAGCTGAAAAATATGAAGTCATCAGCTGCGGTGTTTCCCACCAACCTATCTAGCTTTTCCACTGATATATTATTGGCCACGTACGCTTGATTTAATACTCTCAATAAAGCATTTCTGTGTGGTTCTGAATTTAAAAGCAAGGATAAGATTGAAATCCTAGCTGGTTGACGTTGCAGTTGTTCAACCACGCTATATTCACTATGCTTTATAAATTTCAAGAACTCACAAGCTTCTTTTTCACATACTGGCTCTTTGATTCTATTAACCGGGGCTGATCCCCTCTCTGTTTCCTCTGGCAAATCCATCTCAATGTGGATTGGCTCGACGACCTTCTTCCCTTTGTCAATTCCTCTGTCTTTCCCTGCTACCCCTTGTTCAACGGCCTCTGGAGCATAACACCTCCCACTTCGGGTTAGGCACCTGTAATATCCTGTTGGCCTGAAGACTTGGGCATAACCATACTGCATTCATATTTCCATGGTGTAGCCTTGTTTTCCTTGTATGGAAAGGAAACAGGTAAATCAATGATTAATTTGGGCGCATTTTCTTCCATGGCTGGCATAACTTTTTCCTCCGGTTCATCATAGTAGATGATTAGGGGTCTTCCTATCCCATAGCCACTTGTATTTTCAATGACTTCTATTTCCCCTTCTATCTCCTCATAGAATTGGGCTACCCCACTATCCATCATTCTTTGGACTTTAACCCGGAAGTCCCCACAGTTCTGTATGTCATGGCCTTCACTCTTATGGAACGGGCACCAATCATGCACCCCTCTTGCAACCATCTTCAGATCTTCCGTACCTTCCATCAATTCTGCCTTGACCATTTCAGCCCATACTGTCATCATTGGAGTCTTAACCTCCTCAATATCCCTTTTTAATTTTCTGTCCCCTTCGGTCAATATTGCATTCACTTGATCCCCAGCATGATTGGGCAACGGATTTCCAGCTACGTTCGGCCGATTTTTTGATCCAAACTTCACTACCCCTGAATTAATCAAGCTTTGGACTTTCCTTTTGAAGGCCAGGCAATCTTCAATTGAATGTCCTTGGATTCCTGCATGGTATGCACAATTGGTGTTTGCATTGTACCATCTTGGATATGGAGGTGTCAAAGGTTTTAGGTACACGGGTGCAACAAGTTGACCCTGCAACAGTTTTGGATATAGATCACCGTAAGTAGTAGGAATCGGATCAAATTGGGCTTTTTGATCGTTCCTTGGTGAACGTTGGTCATTACGCGTAGGCCCTTGTGTGTTGAGAATAGCATTTCTAGGAAGGGTGATTTGAGGGGATATGCCAGTTGGGAATGGATGTTGTGGTATATTGGTGTAGGGGAACGGATTTTGGGTAAGGTGGTTGATATTAGGGTAATAAGGATTATACCCCGGGTATGGTGTGTAGGGTGTAGGAGGTGTGGTAGGGGTATAAGGCCTTAGTGGTGTGTATGGTGTAGGAGGTGTGTAAGGGTATTGGTTGAAGCTTACTGCATGGGTTTCCTCCTTTTTCTTTGTAGGAAAAGCTCTCTTTGGGGTAGCAGACTCACCTCCTTCCATCTTTCCACTCTTAATGGCTGACTCAATCATTTCTCCAGATATTACCATATTCGCAAAATCTTTGGTAGCATTTTCCACCAATATGTCATAATAAGGTGCTTTCAATGTGTTGAGGAAAAGCACCGTGGTTTCTTTGTTGGTTAAACGGGGTTGCACTTGTGTTGCCAGATCCCTCCACCTCTGTGAATACTCCTTGAAGGTCTCATTGGACCTCTTTTCCATGTTCTGTAATGACAGCCTGTCTGGTACCATATCAGAAACGTGCTTATAATACTCCATAAAAGCCCTGGCCAGATCCGTCCATGAACGAATCTTGGTACGACTGAGTTGGTTGTACCATCGGGTGGCTGACCCTGTTAAGCTATCCTGGAAGCAATGAATAAGCAATTTTTCATTATCCTCATGCCCTGTCATCCTTCTACAGTACATAGTCAGATGAGCTGATGGGTTGGTGGTCCCATTATACTTTTCAAAGTCCGGTACTTTGAACTTCGGTGGAATTACTAGATCATGTACCAGGCTCATCTCTTTGGCATCTAGACTGCCAAACAACTCTGCTCCTTCCACTGCTCTTAGCCTTTCTTCCAACAACTGATATTTTTTCTCAGATTCAGCAGTTTCGACCCTCTTCAGTTCAGTCATTTTGGCCCTTTCTTTCTCTGCCATTTCTTCGAAGTCTGGAACCTCAACCTCAATTGGATCAACTCCAATGTTACCCCTTTTTGGATCGAAATTCTGTGCTTCGGCCGCCGGCTGGATATAGATGTAGGATGCTGCCCCAGTTGGGATTTCATTTCCCATAGGGTGGGATGTCTGGCTATTTCTTTGTACCACTTCTGGTCTATCCTCCTGATTCCCTACCCCTATTCCAGCAACTGAATTCTCTGTGGGCCACTTCTGTTTCATCATATTGCTCATCATCTCCATGAGCTTTGTCATTTGTTCTCGTGTCTCCTCTTGAGACTTAGTCTACTGTTCTTGTAGTTCTTTCTGGATTCTTTCCATTCTCTCAATCCTGGCAAGCTGATCGTTTTCCATGGCTTTTGTTCGAGACCGAGTATTGTAAGAGTGTTGGAAATCTGGTTCTTTCTGAGTGCGACCAATTGTACCTTTATTTTTTAAAAAAAAACCATAGATTAGAAATTATTGACACATTTCTTATTTTATTTTATAAAAAATGAATAAATGAATGAATGAATCAGTGTTAATGAATGAACAACTAAGTGAATGACTAAGTGTGTGAACTTAGATGACTAATTATAAATAAATAAATGGCTAAATGTATGGGCAATTTATAGAGAATAAATGAATGAATGATTACGAATATGAACAAATAAAAATGAGTGAATAATGAATGTATTTAAAGTATTGACCCCGGGATAATTCCAACCAAACGGTCTTTCATTGATTTCCTGGAACTAAATGCATCAAACAAAAGATCCCTGTTAAGACAACATGATAATCTGTCTCTCCTAAAAACTATTACAAGATACTAGTCCTATAATAACTCCCTCGGATCCTGGACCTTCTTCAATGTCCTCCTTTAACTGCCTTGCTCTTCCATCTGATCCCTACTTGTTCACGGCCCTTTGACATGTTAGCAGAAGCGTCACCTTGTAAGCTCTCCCTAGCTTGTTCCTCAAGTTGATTTGCTCGGGCTTCCTCGTGTTTTGCCTTTTCTGCCCAATAGTTCTTCTCCTTTTTGAGGTTTCTGACTTCTTGTTCCCATTCCCCGGAAGTCTTGAGAGTCCCCTCAAATCTGAGCTCAAAGCGATACCTCTTGTTCTCTAAATGTAATTCCCGAAGGTCGCCCTTAATGGTGTCCCTTTCTCTCTTAATCTGTTCCTTCTCTTTTTCCCGAGTTGATTCCCTATTTTTCATGTCCTCAAGCTCTTCTTGCAGTCGGGCGATTTCCTTACTCATCCGGGCCTTTTCTTTTTCAAATTCTGCTCTTGCAATTTCTAACTCTGATGGCATTTCCCTCGGTGGCGGATTCATGAACTGGACCTCCTCCCCATCTGATATCACTAGTCTATCATTAACCCTTAATTCCCTCCATACCAGATAATCAGGTGTGACGGTGTCGGCATATCTGGCCACTTTTATCCGGTGAGTTTTCTTCCATGCTTCAATCGCTGCCCGCACTTTTCCAGAATACCCGTCTTCCCCATAAGTGAACTCTGATGATCCTAAATTATGAGTCATGGGTGTGAATTGCCGAGAATCAACCTGTCTTTGCACCAACAGAGGCGCATAACTCACAGACCCCAAAATTCCGAGCAGTGGAACTCCCGGGTTGTCCCCACATTTGTACATAATTGGCATAGGAACCATCCAGGGAGCTCTCCAAGTCACCATCTCCCCTTTTAGATTCTGGAACATGTTGACCCATTTCTCTTCATTCCCGTCCTTAGGCCAATCATTTTGAAGGAATTCCCTAATCGGAACTAAAGTCTTCATGTATGGTTTGAAGGAAACATTTTCTATCTTCCAAAAGTGACTTTGAATCCAAATATAAAGGAGTTGTACACACCCTTGATTCTCCCTTCCCCGGCCCTTTTACAAAAATTCAAGGATCGGATAGTTTCAGCTATGATGGCCGGAGATGGGTTGATCTTTTGTTCCAACTTTTCAAAGAAATCAAACACGGCTATATCCACATGACCCAATATCTTCGGGAATATGATTAACCCGTAGATGGCTAGAGCGAAGATGTCCCTGGCATTTTCTTTGTCGGAACAACCCAATATCAACTGTCGGAGAGTTTCCGACGGAATGCACCCATTTTTCTGCTTTGTGTCCACATTACTCTCAACCCATGTTGTATCCATTCCCGTGATCCTGGCCACTTTCTTCTTAAGACCTGAAGGTTTCATTTCCTTCAAATATACCCGATCAGGATTAGGACATTCAATACGTAACAGTGTCGAATATTCTTCGATCAGTGGTGTCATATCCTCCTTGTTAAAAGTGAAACATCTATAAGCAGGATTCCAAAACTGTACCATAGCCTGAATCAACCCACTATTGACCTGAATCGGAATTAAGAGTGCTATGTCTCCATACTTCTGAGTGAAGGCTTCTTTCTCTGATACATTCCATTGGTTCCAAATGTCGGCTAACCCTCGAAGATTATTCTGTCTAGGATCCACTTTGACCCTTTCCGGCAATATTGACACATAATCCTTCTTGAGGCAATCACCATCCTCCCCTTGATCTTTTTCCGACCGTGCCCTGACTACTGCATGATCTTCTATCACTGAAATAACCTGACCCTCCATGAAAGTCCTTTGGGTTGATAACTATCCCGAGGCCAATAAACTTCAAGTGTATGATGATGTCTATGATGCATGTCAAAGAAAAGAAAACAGAAAGAAATAGATTAGTAAGGAAATGAATTCACAAATATAACATAAATAACAACATGCTTAAAAAAAATGTCCCAAAATTTAAACAGAGCTACGGCATTACAACGCCTTTGGGACAAAATAAAATAAAAATACGAGTGGTATGATGTTCGTTCATCATCACCCAATTTGTATCTAATATATAGAAAGATGGTAAAAGGTTGGAAATGTTCCTCCATGTGTTCTTAAACTTCGGGTATCTAACAGAAATCCGGCATGGCTTCGCCTAGGTTCACTATATGAAGGTGAATTAGTTCTAAGGCCCCGAATTGTTCCTCACTGTCGCCAGTGAAGGCTAGTAAGGCACCCCGATAAAAGCGGGTTCAATTCGTTAGAGTATATTTTCCTATGCCCGTACGGAGGATTATCACGAAGGCATTAGGTACTTTATACTCCGGAAGTGTTTCACTAGCCCATACGGAGGATCAATCACGAAGGCGTAGTTACTTTACTTCCACTTAAAAGGACGGAACCCGGGTAGAGGATTCATGTTATGCAAATGCAAATACAGTGTGTGCGGAGGAACAAAACAAACCTGTCACCACCTATTCTACAACCCTTATTCTAAATACCCCACTAAACTTAAACAATGTAAAGCATTAGTCAAACAAACATATAAATATACGCAACAAAATAAATAGAGAACAACTAATAATATGAATGCACATGAATATGGACATATTAAAACATTTTTTATTTTCAAAATTCTCTTTTATAAAAAAAAATGGGAATTAAAATTAAATACCAATTAAACCAACAAAACTGAGATTTTGATAACACACGACTAATTCTAGGCCTGACTCTCTAATATGTCCCCAGTGGAGTCGCCAAGCTGTCGCAACCTAAAAAATAAGGAGTCTCATCGCAAGACTTTGTTATTCGTTAAGCGTGACATTAAAAAAAAAACGAGGAAAAGTCGACTTAATTCCTCTAGAAAAATGAAAGTTTTGAACATGACCTTAAAAAAGACATGGAGTCGCCACCAATCTTTTTTTAGCTAGGTGTGATCGGCCACCTATTAAAACCGGTTTTATAAAATATTTTAAAAATTAATTAAAACATTTTAAAAAACCAATTTCAAGTCTGCATTTTAAACCAGAGAAATCAAAGAAGCGGGTTCGGGAGTCGGTTACGTGCGGGGAAGGATTAGCACCCCCACAACGCCCGTATAAATCGGTACCTTATTAATCGTGTGTTATCTCAAGTCTCGGTAAAAAATCGGTTTTAAATTTAGTATTTCAAGTTAATTCCCAATTTAAAGAAAAATAATTCCTTTTTTTATTGAAAATGATTCGGAATTTATAAATTCAAAATTTTCCTATATTCCCCAACAAACGTGGCAAAATATAGAAATTTTTATTAGTTTTGGAAAACTTTCCGAATCATTCTCCTTTTTGAAAGAAAGATATTCCTTTATTGATGATAATTGATGATATTCCCTCCAGCAAACCCGGTAGAGAACTCATGAATTATTTTAACTCGGGAATATCTTTATTTTTTTTATTGAAAAATCATTATCCTTTTGAAAATATTTTAAAAGATATGAATATGCATATGCATGACATAAATAAAATGACATGGCAAAATCTAAATAATATAATGCTTCCTAAATGATATGATATAATGTAAATGCCTTAGCATATTCTAAATGAAATGAAATAAATGCCTTAGCATAATCTAAATGAAATACAATATCCTAAGTTATATGACATATTATAAATAAAATGAAATGACCTAGGTAACATAGTATATTCTATATAAGATGCAATATCCTAAGTCATATGATATATTCTAAATAAAATAAAATAACCTAAGTAACATAACATATTCTATATGAAATGAAATGACCTAAGTAACATGATATTTTCTAAATGAAATAAAATAACCTAAATAACATAACATATTCTATATGAAATGAAATAACCTAAATGACATGGCAAACATGAATGATATGGCATATGAATTAAATGAGATGGAATATGAAATAATGCTACCATATAATATGCATGAAAATAAAAATGGAAATAATAATGCATGAACATAGTATATGCTAAATAATATGACCAAAAAAAAAATAACTAAATAAAAGCATAGGATATCATGAAATATTCCAAATCATATAATGAACCATATAACATCAAAAATATAAATCAAAATAACAATATCATAGAAATTATTATAACAAGAATCACATATTATATAAAAATGCATGAATATAAAAATGCAATGCATGAAATGTATTTTTTTCCTTTAATTAAGGAAATCCGTATATCTAAAAAGATATCCGGCTACCTTAGGAAAATATGTCAAATTAAATATTCTAAAACGAAAATACTTTGTGATTGTTTGAAAACAATTTTGAGAAGCTTGAATTAAAAATAAAAACTGGGCTAAAATTTTTTTAAATGGCTCTAATTTCCTAAGTTTAAAAAATCCGGACTTGACTACCCTTAAACCGAGACTTGAAAAATCATTTTTAGAGTTTTAAAAGGCTTAGAAACTACCCTAAGTCAGTAGCTAACCCTCCTAATCAGCCCACTCTAAGTAAATTAACCAAAACAGAAAAATGGTTTTTCTTTAAATTCAATTCTGACTCCACTGTCCAGTTTTAATCCATGATTTTTTACCCTATTTTTAAAAATTCCAAAAATTCTGAAAAAAATAATGGAGACTCAAGACATGTAAAACTGCACCATAAAAAATCTGCTTAATTTTCTAATCAAAGATGAATTCCCAGAAAAATCAGAGATGTACGAGTTTTTTGAGGAGAAAAAAAAATGCTTTGCCAACACATTTTTGCCTTTGATAAAATCATTTAAAAACCAAAGTAAAAATATTTGAAACTCATAAAATGATTTGCAAACAGTAGCTAGGACTTTTTGAAAGTTAGATAAAAATTTGGCTAAGTAAAAAAAACTCACAAAGGTAGAATAATCAATTTGACAAACTTAATTTTCCACAAGTGTGCTCAAGAGAGCATGACTTTGAACCATTAATTGGCTCAAGTTATTATTCAAGTGGCATGAACATGAAATGCATGAAACAATGCAGCAAATATAATGCATGAAATGCATGGATTTAAACCTAAATGTCATGAAAAAATGCATGGCATAAATAAAGTGGCTTAGACCTAAATGAACTTGCATGGCATTTAATGTAACCTAGACCTAAAATATGCATGGCATTTTCACAAACACAAGGCATGCTTAATTCAAAAATCCAACCAAATATCATGCAAATGCAAAAACCTAACAACTAGCATGACAAAAAATGCAACACACAATGCAAAACACATGGAGTAGCCAAATGGCCTCAAGCTCCAACAAGCATGGCATTTTCACAAACACTTGGCATACTAGCATGAAAAACTAAGTCATAACACTTAAATCATGCAAAAATCACACAAGCATTTTCACAAACACTTAATATACTAAATCTAAAACATGCTCAACTAAGATATAAAACAAAAATCATGCAAAGAATCACACAAGCATTTTCACAAACACTTAATATGCTAAATCTAAAACATGCTCAAATTTAAACAACATGAAAACATAAAATTAAAAATGCAAAAACATGATATCTAAGACATAAATGGCAACAAACAAAGCAACCAAATTAAAATATAACTCAAGAACATGAAATAACATAACATTTAAAACATCAAAAACAAAGAAAATAGCATAAACAATATGGTAAAATGAATCAAAACAGCAACTTAAAATAAATAATGTAGGCCATTTGGCCATGGTGAGTTTATTGTAAAAACAAAATGTAAAAAAAAAAATACTTAAGAAAGGAGATGAAGGAAGAACAAAAACATTATTTTAAAATGAAAACTCACCAAGTAGAGATTAAAATAGCAAAAACTAAGTAAAAAACTCTAAGAACTCAGCAAAATGGAAAAGAAAAAATGAAAATCTGACTTGGTTCCTAGGGCTGGCCGAATGGATATAAATGGTACAAGGATGTTGTCATTTTTTTGTAACTAATTTTCCATCAAATGGCCAATAATTCAAGATGAAAAATCATGAAATTACCACCTTTAGATTAGCATCTCAGCCCTCTCAAATTACAGCTGTCCAAGAATAATGTTGACATCTTTCTTAGCCTATGTGGCCTAATCACCATGGCTTGATCAAAGAGAATCTCTAACTAACTCTTGATTTTTAGCCACTTGATTGAAAAATCAGAATCTTCCTCCTTCCTTTGGGCTTGGGCAGGCCAGCACTTCTCTTTTCCAGCCCAACTCTGATTTTTTGAAAGGCCCAAAGAAGCCCTTTTCGGTTGCTTGGGTGAAATGACCATTTTGCCCCCCGGATGCAAATAAATATCAAACGGACTCCAAATTCAATTTTTATTTTTGTAATACTTCCAAAATAATAAAATATTGAGTTTTGGAAGTTTTCAAAATTTTCCGAGTCCGTTTGCTATTTATTTGGATTTTTTCTTCCCAAAATGCCCTTTTATGCCCCTACATTTTACCTTTTTTTAAACGAGCTCCAAATCAATATTTTTCTTCACCAATCTCTTCAAAATAATAAAAAAAAGTGTGATATGGAAGTTTTCATAATTTTTGGAGCTCATCTGTTATTTTTTCGGGATTTATCGGCTTGAATTACTGCATAGGAGGCCCGGGATTTGGCCGTTTTGCAAACGAACTCTGAATCAAGATTTTATTTTGCCAATCTCTTCAAAATAATTTAAAAATGAGATTTTCCAAATTTCACAATTTTTGGAGTCCATTTGCTATTTTTCCGGGATTTATCTTTTTGAATTATTGCATAGGAGGCCCGGGATTTGGCCATTTTGCAAACGAACTCGGAATCAAGATTTTATTTCGCCAATCTCTTCCAAGTAATTTAAAAATGATATCTGCAAAATTTCAAAAGATTTGGAGCTCGTTTGCTATTTTTCTGGGATTTTCCTTTTTGAATTACTACATATGAGGCCCGGGATTTGGCCATTTTGCAAACGAACTCGGAATCAAGATTTTCTTTTGCCAATCCCTTCCAAATAATTTAAAAAGGATATTTGCAAAATTTCAAAATATTTGGAGCTCATTTGCTATTTTTCCGGAATTTTCCTTTTTGAATTACTGCATAGGAGGTCCGGGATTTGGCCATTTTGCAAACGAACTCGGAATCAAGATTTTCTTTCGCCAATCTCTTCCAAATAATTTAAAAATGAGATCTGCAAAATTTCAAAAGATTTGGAGCTCATTTGCTATTTTTCCGGGATTTTCCTTTTTGAATTACTGCATAGGAGGCCCGGGATTTGGCCATTTTGCAAACAAACTCAAACTCAAGATTTTATTTTACCAATCTCTTTCAAATGATTTAAGAATGAGATTGACAAAGTTTTCAGAATTTTCAGAGTCCATTTGCTATTTTTCCCAAATTTTCCAATTTTGCCCTTTTACCTTCGAAACCCGGTTTTGCTCAAAACAAGTCCGATTTTCAGATTTTCTTCAATCTGAGCCTTGGGCCATCCTTTTTAATCATTCCTCATCCATTGGGGGCTTTGGTCTTACCAAGTCGGGCCATTTCCATGATTCTTCCGATTTCACCGAAATCCACTAAAAACCCTAATTCTCGGTTTTCTCCCAGATTGACTTTTCTTTCGATTTTTCTTGCAAGTGACTTCTCCATTACCCGTAGTCAGTGCTTATCTTTCATTTGGAACCTTCAATTTTGATCAATTTGATCGTTTAAGCACTTTTCCCCAAATTTCTCGGATTAGGGTTTCCTTTCTACTGAATCTCCAAATCCCAACTTCCGAACTCCATATCTTTCAATGTAGACCTCGGATTATCAAAATTCTTTCGCCATTTTTCAATTGGACTTAAAATCTTGATTTTTAAAATGGGTTGACTTTTTCAGTAGTTGACTTTCTGGGGTTGACTTTTTCGAGGTAGACTTTTTTCGAGGTTGACTTTTTTTTTCAAGTTTGACTTTTTGTGCTCGCCCTCTTAAACTAAGTCTCGGAGTACCACCTGCAGGATGAAAACAGTCTTTTTACACTCGAAAACATCAATATAGGAAGAAAACATACCTGTTTAGTGGTCCGGACAAAATTAGGTGTCTACAATAGGAAAATTTTGAATTTATAAATTCCGAATCATTTTCAATTAAAAATGGAATTAATTTTGTTTAAATTGGGAATTAACTTGAAATACTAAATTTAAAACCAACTTTTTACCGAGACTTGAGATAACACACGATTAATATGGTACCGTTTTGTACGGGCGTTGTGGGGTGCTAGTCCTTCCCCGTACGTAACCGAGTCCCGAACCCGCTTCTTTGATTTCTCTGGTTTAAAACGCAGACTTGAAATTGGTTTTTAAAATGTTGTAATTAATTTTTTAAAATATTTTATAAAACCGGTTTTAATAGGTGGCCGATCACGCCTAGCTAAAAAAGATTGGTGGCGACTCCATGTCTTTTTTTAAGGTCATTTTCAAAACCTTCATTTTTCTAGAGGAATTAAGTAGACTTTTCCTCGGTTTTTTTTAATGTCACGCTTAACGAATAATAAAATCTTGCGATAAGACTCGTTATTTTTTAGGTTGCGACAACCATTTTTGATGTTGACATGAGACAAGGGTTTTTTCTAATCCAAAGGTATGGAACTACTAGGTTGACTTTGACTTCTAGATATGAGAAGAAGAAATAGAACTTGGAAAATAGGCTTCTGTTGATAAGAGTTTGAAAACTATTGGGGAAAGGAGATAGCCAAGGATCGAAAAGGAAATGATCTCTTATGAGGCACGAGTATTCAAGATACACTCTGATTTGAAAAAGAAAAATGAATTGGAAAGGCTAAGCCAAAGTCTAGAAAAATAATCGGGGACATTGGCATCATTCATGAGCATTGAGCTTTGCATCTGCACCTTATCAGCAAGTATTTGCATCATTCATGGGTATTTGCATTATTCCATGAGCATCTACATTTTACCCTTACATTTACATCCTTCATGGATATTTGCATTGGCGTCATCTCAAGCAATTGCATCATTTCTAGGATCATTGCATCCTCATTATTGTGTGGTAACTACAGTCACACCATTCATGGACCACTTACATGAACACGATTTGTGAGGGCATCTGTATCTTTTCATGAAGCATTTGCATCATTATTGATATATGCATTTGCATCATTTAGAAGCATTTTGCAAAATGCTAAACTTTGCAGTTGCATCATTCAGAAGCATTTGCATAATGTCGATCTTTGCATCTGCATCATTCCATGAAGTAGTTGCGTGAATGTTGATCTTTGCATTTGTATCATTTAGAAGCATTTGCATAATGTCGATCTTTGCATCTACATCATTCCATGAAGCAGTTGCGTCAATGATTGATCTCGGCATTTGCATCATTTAGAAGCATTTGCACATTGATAATCTCCGCATTTGCGTTATTCAGAAGCATTTGCATATTGATAATCTCTGTATTTGCATCATTCAGAAGCATTTGAACACTATTAATCTCGGCATTTGCATCATTGAGAAGCATTTGCACATTGTTGATCTTTGCATCTGCATCATTCCATAAAGTAGTTGCATCATTCGAGGATATTCGCATTTTGCATCATTCAGAAGCATTCGCAACTTGTTCAATCTCTGCATCAAGAAGCATTTGCATCAATCGAATACATTTTCATTTGCACCATGAGGCATTTGCATCTTATTCAATATCTGCATATGCATCAAGAAGCATTTGCATCAATCCAAGACATTTGCATTCACACCATGAAGCATTTACATCTTATTCAATATCTGCATCTGCATCAAGAAGCAATTGCATCAATCCAACACATTTGCATCATTGTTAATCTTTGCATCTGCATCAAGAAGCATTTGCATCCTCTCAAAACCTCCAGGTTAATTTTCAACACATTTTCAAAACCCATGGATAGGTCATCCGGACACAGTTTTCAGAAAATACCTCTGGCTTCACAAGATCTCTTTTCGACCTTTGTCTCCATCCAGGTCATCTCGTAGAAAATACCTCTGGCTTCACCAGATGTCTTCTCGACCTTTGGCTCCGCTCGGTCATCTTGTAGAAAATACCTCTAGCTGCACCATATCTCTTTTCGACCACTGGCTCCGCCCAGGTCATCTCATAGAAAAAACCTTTGGTTTCATCTAGATCTTTCTTTACTTTTGGTTTCACCCAGGTCATTTCAATTTCCAGCTTCATCCAGATCTTTCTCGACTTTCGGTTTCACCCAGGTCATTTCAATCTCTAGCTCCACCCAGATCTTTCTCGACTTTCGGTTTCACCCAGGTCATTTCAATCTCTGGCTTCACCTAGATCTTTCTCGACTTTTGGTTTCACCCAAGTCATTTCAATTTCTGGCTTCATCCAGATCTTTCTCGACTTTCAGTTTCACCCAAGTCATTTCAATTTTTGGCTTCATCTAGACCTTTCTCGACTTTCAGTTTCACCCAGGTCATTTCAATTTCTGGCTTCACCTAGATCTTTATCGACTTTCGATTTTACCTAGGTCATTTCAATTTCTGGCTTCATTAAATCTTTCTCGACTTTCGATTTCACCCAAGTCATTTCAATTTTTGGCTTCATCCAGATCTTTCTCGACTTTCGGATTAACCCAAGTCATTTCAATTTCTAGCTTCACCCAGATCTTTCTCGACTTTCGGTTTCACCTAAGTCATTTCAATTTTTGGCTTCATTCAGATCTTTCTTGACTCTCGGTTTCACCCAGATCATTCCAATCTCTAGCTCCATCCAGATCTTTCTCGACTTTCGATTTCACCCAGGTCATTTCAATCTCTAGCTTCACCAAGATCTTTCTCGACTTTCGGTTTCACCCAGGTTATTTCAATTTCTGGCTTCACCCAGATCTTTGTCGACTTTCGTTTTGACCCAGGTCATTTCAATTTTTGGTTTCATCCAGATCTTTCTCGACTTTCAGTTTCACCCAAGTCATTTCAATTTCTAGCTTCACCCAAATCTTTCTCGACTTTCGGTTTCACCCAAGTCATCGCCCAATTATTGGTTTCACCCAAGTTGTTTCAATTTGGGTTTTTGTCAATAAGGTTAGCCTAAGATAAGATAAGGCCCCCGGATTACCGCTGAGGTATTTTTTTCTTACAAAATCGAACTCGTTTCCTTAAAACGAGTCAAGCCTTGATTAGCCAGGGAATTCAATTTAAGGATAAATTTTTCTATCTTAAAAAAAATATGATTTTATCCCAAAATTGTATACATGTCGTGTGAAAATATATTTTTAAAAAAAGCTCTGCTGGGTTTGCCGGGGAGTTCGATATCCTGACACATGTCATTTAGATAATTTAACACCAAGATAAGATAAGGCCCCGGGATTGTCGTCGAGATATTTTCTTTTCTTGCAAATCGAACTCATTTCCTTAAGAAGGATCGAGCCTTGATTAGTCAAGGAACTCAATTTAAGGATAAATTCTTCTATCTTCAAAAAAAAAAATATGATTTTATCCCAAAATTATATACATGTCATGTGAAAAGATATATATATTTTTTTAAAAAAAAGCTATGCTGAGTTTTCCGGGGAGTTCGATATCATGACACATGCTATTTATTTAATTTCACACCAAGATAAGATAAGTCCCCAGGATTACCGCTGAGGTATTTTCTTTTCTTGCAAAATCGAACTCGTTTCCTTAAAACGGGTCGAGCCTTGATTAGTCAGGGAATTCAATTTAAGGATAAATTCTTCTATCTTCAAAAAAATATGATTTTATCCCAAAATTATATACATGTCATGTGAAAGGATATTTTTAAAAAAACCTCTGATGGGTTTGCCGGGGAGTTCAGTGAAATATCCCGACATATGTCATTCATATAATTTCACACCAAGATAAGATAAGGCCCCGAGACTTCCACCAACGTATTTGTAGACACCTAATTTTGTCCGGACCACTAAATCAGGTATGTTTTCTTCCTAAATTGATGTTTAGGAATGCAAAAAAGGCTTTTATTATCCTGCAGGTGGTACTCTTAGAGTTAGTCTAAGAAGGCAAGCATAAAATGTCAAACTTGAAAAAGTCAATACCGAAAAAGTCAACCCGAAAAAGTCAACTAATAAAAAAGTCAACCCACTTTTAAAATCATGATTTGAAATTCAATTGAAAAATGGTGAAAGAATTTTGATAATCCGAGGTCTACATTTAAAGATATGGAGTTCGAAAGTTGGGTTATGGAGATTTAGTAGAAAAAAAATCCTAGTTCAAAATATTTGGGGAAAAATACCTAAACGATCAATTTGGTCAAAATTGAAGGTTCCAAATGAAATATAAGCACTGAATATAGGTAACGGAGATGCTACTTGGAAGAAAAACTGAAAGAAAAGTCAATTCAAAAGAAAATCGAGAATTAGTGTTTTTGGTGGATTTTGGTGAAATTGGGGAAAATTGCAGAAATAGCCCGATTCGGTAAGACTAAAGCCCCTAATTGATGAGGAGTGTGTAAACAAGGATAGCCTAAGGCTCAATTTGAAGAAATTCTGAGAAAAGAGCCGATTAGAGGAAAAACGAAAAAATAAAGAAATTCCCGACAGTGAAAAAAAGGAAAAATCAAATCGGAAGGGAATTTGATCGTAAAAATTGGGCGTTTTTGGACCAAATCCAATTCATTATATGACGAAGGCCCAAAAAAAAGAAAATCTAAAAATAGGACTTGTTTTGAGCAAAACCAGGTTTCGGAGGCAAAAGGGCAAAATTGGAAAATTCTGGAAAAATACCAAATGAGCTCCAAAAATTACCAAAATTTGCATATCTCATTATTAAATTATTTCAAAGAGATTGGCAAAAGAAAATCTGGATTCCAAGTTCGTTTGCAAAATGGCCACTATGCAAAAATTCAAAATGATGAATCCCAAAAAAATAGAAAACGAGTTCCAAAAATTCTAAAAATTTGCAGATCTCATTCTTAAATTATTTGGAAGACATTGGCGAAGGAAAATCTAGATTTGGAGTTCGTTTGCAAAAAGGTCAAATCTCAAACCCACTATGCAGAAATTCAAGCAGATAAATCCCGAAAAATAGCAAATGAGCTCCAAAAATTACCAAAACTTCCAGATCAAAATTTTAATTTATTTGGAAGAGATTGGTGAAGAAAAATCTAGATTCAAAGCTCATTTAAAAATGGTTAAAGTTTGGGTACACAAAAGGGCAATTTTCGAAGGAAAAAATAGCGAATGGACTCAAAATTTTTTGAAAACTTCCATAATTCAATTTTTTATTATTTTGGAAGTATTGAAAAATGTAAATTTGAATTTGGAGTCCGTTTGCTATTTATTTAGGTTCGGGGGTCAAAAAGGTTATTTTACTGAAGAAACCGAAAAGGGTTTTTCTTGCAATGAAATTGGGCTAGATTTTAAGAGGGCAATCAGCCAAGCCCATGATGGAGATTAATCTTGTTGAGCCATTTCATCTAAGGGCCAAGAGAGAAGAGGAAGGTAGTTATTTTTGTGATCAAGCCTTTGAATTTGCAACACATGGACCAATGGTTGGATAGGGATGATGTCATATTTACTATTTATGACATCATCTCCATGACATCATATATTTAGGGGCTGATTATTCTAATCTAATGGTGAAAATTTTACATAGAAAGCATCTTGAGGTGAAAGCCATTGGATGGAAAAAAATAACTACCTTGCTTCTAGAAGAATGCCATTCGGCCAAGGCTTATATGGAGGGGGCAGAGCAGTATTTTACAAAAGTTTGGAGGCTGAAAAGAGGCAGTAGCTAAGGAGAAAAAGAGAGAACAAAGAAAGGAAAAAGAGACGAGAAAAAAAGAGAAGAAAAAGAAGGGTTTTGGCTTGTTTCTTCTTGATTTGGAAAGCTAGAGAAAGGTAGCTATGCTTTTTCATGGTTATTTTTCATATTTTATTGACATGATCTTGCTTTTTTTATTGATCTTTTTTCGTTTTTATGAAATAAACTTGTTTCTAAAGAGATACTATTTTGTTTGTTTAAAAGAAAATAAAAAAACAACAAGTTTTAATCTTTGTTTTTACAATGGCCGAATGGTTTTCTTGTTTTTAGATGATTTTCTTTTAGATTTTGTTCATGAGTTTTGTTGTGGTAGGTTAGCTTACTTGTGTTGGATTAGCTTGATTTGTGGTAGGTTATCTTGATTGTGGTAGTTTAGCAATATACCATGCTATGTGTTTGTGGAAATACCATGCTAAGTCTATAAGACCATTCGGCCATGACATGTTGAAATTACCATGTTTGCATTTTTGTGTGTGTTAACTTGCTTAGTATGCTTCCATTTATGTTTACATATTTAGACCATGCCATGTGTTTGTTATATTGTCATTGATATGTTCATGAGTTATATTAGTCACTATATTTGCATTATTATCATGTTTGCTACCATGTGTTTGTGTTATTTGCTAGCTAGGATTATACCATGATTTTTTAGGACCATTAAGCCAATATGGCCCCTTTTGCTTTGTGGATGCATTTTCAATTTGTTTAGTTGATAAGTTAGCATTTCATGCCATAACATTGTGTATTTTTATTTGGTTTGCCATGTGTTTGTGTAATTGGCTAGATAGGATTGCATTAGGTCATTTAGTGGCCATTCGGCCTTTGCATATGCTTCTTCCTTGTGTGTGCATTTACATTTTATTTAGGTACCATTGCTTTGCATTACTATGCCATGAAATTGTGTATTAGTTTCTTTTTGTTCATGCATTAGTATTAGGTTTATTGGTCATTATATGTTCATGACATTTTCATGCATTCTCATGATATTTTAGGTCTAGGTCATCTTAATATTACCATGCATATTCCCATGCATATAAGGTCTAGAATCATATTGGTATTGCCATGCATTGCTATGCTATTTAGGTCTTAGGTCACTTTGTATAGCCATGCATTTCATGTCACTTTAGGTCTAAGTTTCATTTGCATTATTATGCATCTCATGCATACTTAGGATTACATTTATTGCCATGAAAATTTGTAAGGTCTAGGCTATATTATGCACGCCATGCATTTCCCACATCATTTAGGTTTTAAATCATGCATTTCATGCATTCAATTGGCTGTATGTTCATGCATCTCATGTCATGCCACATGATTTATGACTTAGGCCAATCAATGGCTCAAAGTCATGCTCACTTGAGCGTACTTGTGGAAAATTAAAGAGTTGTCAAATTGATTATTCTACCTTCGTGATTTTTTTTACTCAGCTAATTTTTGCCAAGTTTTTTTAACAGTTTTAGCTACTGTTTGTAGGTCATGAAGAGAGTCTCCAATATTTTTACTTTGTTTTTTAGATGACTTTATCAAAGGCAAAAAAATGTGTTTTGGCAAAACAGTTTTCACCCAGTTTTCTAATTTTCCCAATTTTTCTGGGAAGATATCTTTAATAAAAAAATTAAGCCAATTTTTTCCCGTGTAGTTTTACATGTTCTGAGTCTTCAGTATTTGTTTTAGATTTTTTAAAATTTTTAAAAATAGGTTAAAAAATAGTGTTTTAAAACTGGACAATAGAGGCAGATTTGAATTCAAAAGAAAAATAATTGTTGAATTTGGCTAAGGCATTTAGTGGGGGTTGGTTAGGAACTTTAGCTACTGTCCTAGCTTGGTTTTTAGACTATTTTAATCTTTAAAAATGATTTTATAAAGCTCGGGTTAAGGGTGGTAAAGTCCGGGATTTTAAACTTCGGAAATTAGAGCCATTTTTAAAAGTGTTTCGGTTAGGGTTTAATTTTTCATCCAAGATTTAAAAAAAAAAAATTCAAACAAATCACAAAGTATTTTGATTTTAGAAAATTTAATTTGATATATTTTCCTAAGGTAGCCAGATATATTTTTAGATATACGGATTTCCTTAATTAAAGGAAAAAATACACTTTCATGCATTGCATTTTCCATGTTCATGCATACTATATAATATGTGATTTTTGCTATGATAATTTATATGGTATTGTTATTATTTTGATTTATATTTTATGATGTTATATTGTTTGTAATATGGTTTTGAATATTTCATTCTATCCTATGCTTTTTATTTAGTCATTTATATTTTGTCACATCATTTAACATATACTATGTTCATGCATTATTATTTTTATTTTCATGCATATTTCATTATAACATTATTTTATGTTTCATATTCACTTCATGTCATTTAGAATATATCATGTCACCTAGGATATTTCATTTCATTAGAATATATCATGTCACGTAGGATATTTCATTTCATTTAGACTATATCATGTCACTTAGGATATTTCATTTCATTTAGAATATATCATGTTACTTAGGATATTTCATTTCATTTAGAATATGCTATGCCATTTAAATTATATCATATCATTTAGGTTGCATTATATTATCTAGACTTTGTTATATCATCTTTACCATGTCACACATATACATATTCATATTTTCTTTTTTAAAAAATGTTTTGAAAAGGATAATGATTTTCAATAAAATAAAGATATTCCCGAGTTAAAATAATTCATGAGTTCTCTGTCGGGTTTGCTGGGGAGGATATCATCAATTATCATTAATAACATAATATCTTCTTTAAAATGAGAATGATTTGAAAAAATTTCCAAGTTAATAAAAATTTCGATATTTTGCCACGTTTGTTGGGGAATATAGAAAAAATTTGAATTAATAAATTCCGGATCATTTTCAATTAAAAATGGAATTATTTTTCTTTAAATTGGGAATTAACTTGAAATACTAAATTAAAAATTGACTTTTTACTAGACTTAAGATAACACACGATTAATGAGGTACCGTTTTATACGGGCATTGTGGGGGTGCTAATCCTTCCCCGCACGTAACCGAGTCCTACTTCTTTGATTTCTCTGGTTTAAAAGTGCGGACTTGAAATTGGTTTTAAAAATGTTTTAATTAATTTTAAAATGTTTTACAAAACCCGTTTTAATAGGTGGCTAATCACACCTAACCAAAAAAGATTGGTGGCGACTCCATGTCTTTTTCAAGATCATTTTCAAGACCTTCATTTTTCGAGAGGAATTAAGTCGGCTTTTCCTCAATTTTTTTATTGTCACTCTTAACGAATAATAAAGTCTTTGTGATGAGACTTGTTATTTTTTAGGTTGCGACAGTATTGTCTTCTCTTGCAAATCGAACTCGTTTCCTTGAGATGGGTTGAGCCTTGATTAGTCAGGGAACTCAATTTAAGGACAAATCTTACTGTATTAAACCAAATTTCACCAAGATAAGATAAGGCCCGGGATTTCCACTGAGGTATTTTTTTATCTTGCAAATCGAACTCGTTTCCTTAAGAGGGGTTGAGCCTTGATTAGTCAAGGAGCTCAATTTAATGATTGATCATTTTATTTACAGTTTTTTTTTTTTTTTTAAAAAAAACCAAAAAAATGAATAAAAATGATGAAAATTCTCCCTTCTATCCTGCACATGTGATTTCACTAAATGGATAAAATTATTGTGTATTTTATCTTTGCCTGATTCTTGATTCTCAGCAATAGTCAAAGAGGGGCAACTGTAGACACCTAATTTTGTCCAGGTCCTCTAAACAAAGTGAATTCTTCTTTCCAATTCTCGGAATGCGAAGAATCTCCCCTCATTCCACAGATGAGTCTCCAAGACTTTGATTCGAAGGTCAAAACGAAAAAGTCAACCCCAAAAAGTCAACCACAATAAAAGTCAACTCTCAGTCAAAATCAAGATTCGAAGTTGAATTGAACAATGGTGAAGGAATTTTGATAATCAGAGATCTACAAGTGAAGATAGAGAGGTTGAAAGACAAATTGCAAAATTCAGTGTAGGAAAAAGGGGAAATTTTGCAAATTTGAGGAAGAGTGCGTAAATGATCAAATTGGACGAAATTGGAGGTTCCAAATGGAATAAGATCAATAAATATGGATATTGGAAGGTCTAATTTTGAAGGGGAGTTGAAGGAAGATGGGTTTGAAGAGAAAAAAGAAAATAAAGATTTAATGAATAAATAAGAAATTCACAAATTTGGGGAAAACTACAGAGATGGTCTGATTCGGTAAAATTGAAGTCCCCAATTGATAAATGATAAATATATAAAAATATCCCAAGTCCCAATTTGAAGTGGATCCCAAGGAAGAGCCAACCGGAGGAGAAACGGGAAAAATGAGAAAATTCTCAATTTTGAGGAAAAAGGGAAAAACTAAATTGGAGAGGAATTCGGATATAAAAATTTGGCATTTTCGGCCTAACTCCAATTCAATATATGAAAAAGGTAGTGGAAAAACAAAATTCGGAAATTTGGCCCATTTCAAGTAAAACCGAGGTTTTAGAGGCTAAAGGGCAATTTTGGAAAATCCAAGAAAAATAGAATCCGAGCTCGAAAAATTGTGAAACTTTCCAGAACTGAGTTTTAGGATGGAAAGAAGGAAATGAGAAGAAGAAAACCCAAAATTGGGGCTGAAATGCAAATATGCTAAATTCGGGTGACTAATCCGCAACTTTAAAGAAAAATTCGAAAAAAATAGAAAACAAGATCAGAAAATTATGAAAACTTCTAGAACTAAGTTTTATATTTGATGGAAGGGATTGGAGAAGAACAATCCAAAAGCGGAGCTCAAATGAAAATAGACAAAGTTCGGGGGCACTAAACCAAAATTTTAAGAGAAAAATCCAGAAAAAATGGAAAACGAGTTTGGAAAATTATGAAAACTTTCAGAACTAAGTTTTATATTTTATGGAAAGGATTGGAGAAGAAAAATCCAGAATCGAAGCTCAAATGAAAATAGACAAAGTTTGGGAGGTACTAAACTGAAATTTTAGAGAAAAATCCGGGAAAAATGCAAAACGAGCTCGAAAAATTATGAAAACCTTCAAAACTGAGTTTTATATTGGATGAGTTGGATTAAAAAAGGAGAATTCGGAATTGAGGTCCATTTGCAAATAAATTAAGTTTGGGGGTCAAAATGCAATTTTATCGAAAAAATAGAAAAAAGGCCATTTTTGCAAGTAAAAAAAAGAGGAATGGCCTAGAAAATTCCAGGCCATTTTTTACCAGCTCATGGATGGATGGTGGGAGTGTGATCATCTTAAATCAAATGGCCAAGATTGAATAGCAAGATGACATTTTTAAGAGAGGACAAGATTCTCCACTACTTGCCTACATGGCATTTTTGGCCAATGGGAGGCCTCTAAATTGAAAACCCATGTGAAGAGCATGTGAAGGCTATGTGATGATGCCAAATAGGATTAAAAATGCCACCTAGGAAGATATTTTGATAGTAAGCCATAAGATCATGACAAGTGGATTAGATATTTTGTAGAGATAGAAGACAAGAATAATCTAGGTGGCATTATTGGCCAATGAGAGGTTAGGAAACCCTTAATTTAAGGGAAACATCATGCAAAAGGTGGACAAGAACCCTTAATTTAAGGAAAGCATCATGCAAAAGGGGGACAAGAATTAGCCATGTGGCAAGGATGTTGGGAGAGCATGCAAAGCATGATCTAGGCTTAAAAAAAGATGAGCACTCTCACATATATAGAGAGGAATTTCGGTTAGCCATAAGGAGGAGTCATATTTTTTTCAAAGGCATTTTTTCACTACACTCTTGGAGGAGGAAAAGAAAAGAGAGAAAAAGGGAGAAAGAAGGAGAAGGTTGAGTGCTTGATTTGGAAAATTTTGCTAGGTAGCTATTTCCTCTCTTCTTCTTCAATTATTTTCTTTGATTTCATGTTCTTTTTCTCTTCTTTTTCCATGTTATTGTTAACTTTCTTTGTTGAATAAAAGGTTTTCAAAATAAATTTCTAAAGGTTTTCTTTCCTTTATTCTTTATTCTTTACAAAATAACAAAGTTGATAAAATTTTTCAACATATTTTCCATTTTGGCCGAAACCTAGAGGGCTTTATTATGCTTGTCTTTGCTTGATTTTCTTGCTTGCTTGTTGATTGTGGGTTTCACCATTGTGGTAGGATAGATTTTCTCCTTTGATTTTTCTTTTAAAAAATCAAACAAAAGGTTTGAGAAGCTTGAGGATCTTGATTTTTATCAAGTGATTTTGGTTAGGTGGGACTATGTCCAAGGAACCAACCGTTGAGCCAACCTTGGTTTTTCTTGCTTGTTTATTTTTTTAGCTTATGTTTGATCATTTTCATATGTTTGTTTGGCTGTAAAATCATGCATTCATAGCATCCTCAACTTGATTTTTGGCTAAGACCAATCAATGGTCTCTAGCCAAAGTCTCTTGTGCAAACTAGTTGAAAAACTAATAGGTTAATATAAGTTTGATATTTTGACTTTGAGCAATTTTTTCACTAAGTTCCTTTTGTCAAAATAAAAATAGTTTTTAACCACATGTAGTAGACCTTTAGAGGAGCCTTTGGTAATTTTACTAGGATTTTTAGAATTTGTATCAAAGGTGGAAAAATGGTTTTTGGTAAAACAGATTTTAGTCTATTGTTCTGACTTCAATGCAATTTCGGTCAAGGAATTTTTAGTCCAAATTTAAAACTGATTTTTCCTCATAAATACCTTCATGTTTCAAGTCTAAAATGATTTTTTTCAGATTTTTTTGAATTTTTTTAAGGGGTAGAAAAATAGTTTTCTAAAACTGTTTGTTGGAGTTAAGATGAGTTTTCTCTAAATTAATAATTTTCTATTTTTATTTGTATAAAGGAGGAGCTGATTGGAGTTATTGGCTACTATTTTAGGTTGTTTTCCATGTCCTATCAAGGATAAAAATTGATTTTACAAAGGTCGGGTCATGGGTCGTCAACTCGAGTTTAAAAAAAGGAAAACTAGAGCCTTTTTAGAGGGGGTTCGGCCAAGGCATTTTTCCATCCAAAAATTCCATTTTTTTTTTAAATCCGAGCTCAAAGTCATTCAGTTTTTAAAAAATCCCATTTCTATTTCTTTCAAAGGTAGTCGGATAACTTCTTTAGCTATATGGATATCTTTACTTCAAGGGAGAAATACATCTTCATGCATTGCATATTTTAAAATGTTTTTATTTAATTTGGCATAAAAACGTGCTTCTCGGTTTCCTAAATATTTGGCGAGAATTAGTTTCTAATCTTTTTCGGGTTTGCCTGGGAGGTTAGGAAATTATTCAAATTACGTGGTTATGAAATCGCAAGGTATGGATTTTGGTTTTATTTGGAATCATATAAATGTCATATGAAAGAATTATTTTTCAAGCTTTGCCGGGTTTGCCGGGGAGTACGATAATATTTTCTGACATATGCCATTTATGTGATTCCTTACATGAAAAATCAATTTCAAATTGATGATGTATGCATGTGATCATGATATGATTATGAATATTTTATGATGATGTCATTTTGTGAATTTTGCCAATATGATCTCTTTGTATGCCATGTCATGATTTATTTTGCTATGCCATAAAAAGATTTAGTCATGTCAAGCATGCCATGTCATTCATTTTTTGCCATGTCATAATAGGATTTTCCATGCCATGCCATGCCATGTCATTCATTCATTCTTTTTCCATGTCATAATAGGATTTGCCATGCCACTAATTCACATGCCATGTCATTAATTCTTTTGGCAATGTCATAATTTATTTTGCTATGTCATAATAAGATTTTACCATGTCAAGCAAGTCATGTCATTAATTCTTTTTCCATGTCATTTATTCTATTGGCCATGTCATTTAAATTTTGCCATGTCAAGCATGCCATGTCATTTAGATTTTGCCATGTCAAGCATGCCATGTTATTAATTCTTTTACCATGTCATAATAAAATGTTTGTCATGCCGTGATAAATATGCATGTTGTTTAATTTTCATCTTAGTAATATTTTTGCATATTCATGATTATTTTTTAAGATTTTAAAATATATGAAAAATAAATCATATTTTTTTTTATAAAACAAGATTATTCTCGAGTTAAAATAATTCATGAGTTTTCTACTGGGTCTGTCGGGGAGGATATCATCAATTATCAATAATGACGGAATATCTTTTTTCCAAAAACAAGGGTGATTCAAAGAATTTCAAAATCAATGAAAAATTCCAAGTTTTGCCGAGTTTGTCGGTAAATATGAGAAATTTTATGTTAATAAATTCCGAATCATTTTCAAATAAATGTGACTATTTTTTGGGAATTATTTTTAAACACCAAATTTAAAACTGACTTTCACCGAGACTCGAGATAACACATGACTAATAAGGTACCGTTTTATACGGGCATCGTGGGGGTGCTAATCCTTCCCCATATGTAATCGACTCCCAACCCCGCACTTGCTTTCTCTGGTTCAAAGCACAGACTTCAAAATTGGTTTTAATGAATGTTTTAATTAATTTTATAATGTTTTATAAATATCGATTTTAATAGGTGGCCAATCACACCTAGCAAAAAAGATTGGTGGCGACTCCATTTATTTCACGAGGTTGTTTTCAAGCCCTCTCGATTTTAATTCAAGAGGAATTAAGTCGTGTTTTCCTTTATTTTTTAATGTCACACCCTTAACGAAGCCGATTGTTCAGCGACGGGGCAGATTTTTGGACACTTTTTTTTGAGGATGCGACACAACCAAGATTCAAACAATGAGTCTTTGGTTGATTTGTTTTTTTTATTATTATTATCTAAAACTAGGGAGAGCAAAGTAGACTCAAACATTGAAGAGGAAATGGGTAAAATATTTTTAAAACCCTCTTGTTTTCAACATGTTTTGGTATTAAAAATGTTTTAAAACAACCTCAAGTCAAGATTGTACCTTTTTTTCAAAAAGTTACAAACTTGTTCAATAAGAGATTTTGAAAATTGATTTACTTTGCTAAAATGTCCTTTACTAAGCCTTTTGAAACAACATTTTCACTATCTTCTTGTCAAAATTTCTAACTTTTGTATGAAGAACGTTTGAACACCTTTGTTTTCCATCAAAGTTTGATTTTCTGGAAAAATTATTCGAATGCCCTTTCATAGCATTCAAATTACCTGAATTTTTTTTTTGAAACAAAATTTAGTAGCCTAGCAAAGGAATTCGAATGCCCTCACTATGGCATTCGAATGCCTGATCCTTTTTCAGTTCTATTTGAAGTTTCCTCTAAGGCATTCGATTTACCTCATCTAGCATTCGAATACCCTTCTTAGAAATGAGTGAATTACATCCTTTGAAGCCGTCCTGGCTTATTTTAATTGCTTACTAATTATGCATTTAAAATGTTCTTATTTTGATCAAGTATTTAGTTTTCTCGCAATTTACTTTTTCACAATTTATTTTTATTACAATTTACTTTTATTGCACTTTATTTACAATATAAAGAATACATTTTTGCTAAAGTGGAAGAGAGCAATATGGCTTGGTAAAATTACCTTGGTATCTCCGCTGGGTATTTAGAGGGCATCATCGTAGGAGCTTTACGAAGGAATATTGTTCTCGTATTTCTCGATAGTGCACGAATCCTCGGGCGAAAAAAATAATTTCCTATATTCTCCCCTCATTGAGAGAGGGTTTAGGAGATTCTCTAACACTAGAGATCTTTGCAAGACCTAACCCAGGTAATAAAATATAAAATGATATTTATTTTAATGTTCTAGACACCTAATGTTGTCCGAACCCCTACAAGGTACGTTTCTCTTCAAATCCGAGTTTCTGAATTTACCTCATTTTTATGGTTTAGTGGCTTAACATTTGGGATCGGCAAAGAGGGCATGTCGATTTTGATATTTTGGTTTGGAGAAGTCAAAATGGAAAAATCAATTGGAAAAGTCAAGGTTGACAAAAGTGAAAATCAAAGTCAAAGTTGACCAAAGTCAAAGTCAAAGAGGGAAAAGTAAACTTTGGAAAAATCAAGATTAAAAAGGAAATTTGGATATTAAAGATGTAATCTTAATAATTGGAAAGTCAGGTTGGAATAATAGAAAGATGAATTTAAAAGGAATAAAATGGAAAAGTTGGTTGGAAAATTCAAGATAAGGTTGGTTCACTCAAAAGAGTATATCTTATTTAACCTTGCACTAAAAAGATCAATTGTTAGGTATAGTAGTGAGCAAGGGTCGAGTCCACAAGGATTGGGTTTTAATTTATTAGTTATTAGTTTATAAATTCAGTTCAAAGTAAAAAAAAAGAAAATAAAGGAAAAGGGGGTTTTTGAAATATTTTTAAGTAAAGCAAATCAAAAAAATAAGAATGTAAGTAAGTAAACAAGAAGAAATCAAATATGAGAAAAATATGGTTAAGGTTTCATTCTCCACCACTTGACATCATTGAGAATCAATTTCAGATCTATCAACATCAATCAACTATCAAAATTATCAACCGTAGATAACAACCTTCCGTGTTACCCCAATTCTTTCTTAGTTCGTCGTTAAATAGGACAAACGCCACTACTTAATCTCTAACTACCAAACATCCTAGGATAAAAATCTCTAAATTTAATTTGATAACAGCTTTACAATGAGAAAAATAGGTTGATCTAAGTAACAAAAGCATAAACATGAATTGTTTAACTTTGGTTATGTTCCACTTTGCAATTAGCGAAAACTTTAACATAATCATTGTCACAACCTCCCCCTTTTTAAGAAGTTTCGAAGAAATCCGCATCTGTCGCGAGGACAAATTGGCCCATTCGTTAAAGGAGTCTGACATTGGAAAAAACAGAGGAAAAGATGACTTAATTCCTCTAAATTAAAGGTTGAGGGTATGAAAACAACCTCGAAAAAGAAATGGAGTCGCCACCAATCTTTTTTGGCTAGGTGTTATCGGCCACCTATTAAAACCGATTTTGAAAAATATTTTAAAATTAACTAAAAAATTTTAAAACCAATTTTGAAGTCCGCACTTTGAACCAGAGAAAACAAGTGCGGGTTCGGGAGTCGGTTACGTGTAGGGAAGGATTAGCACCCCCATAACTCACGTAAAAAATGGTACCTTATTAGTCATGTTTTATCTTGGATCTCGGTGAAAAGTCGATTTTAGATTTGGTATTTTAAAAATAATTTCTATTTAAAAAAAAAATCAATCCTATTTTATTAGAAAATGATCCGAATTTTATTATTGCAAAAATTTTCTATATTCCCCTGCAAACCCGTAAAATATAGAATTTTTATGGTTAAGGTTTCATTCTCCACCACTTGACATCATTGAGAATCAATTTGAGATCTATCAACATCAATCAACTATTAAAATTATCAACCGTATATAACAACCTTCTGTGTTACCCCAATTCTTTCTTAGTTCGTCATTAGATAGGACAAACGCCACTACTTAATCTCTAACTACCAAACAACCTAGGATAAACATCTCTAAATTTAATTTGATAACAGCTTTATGATGAGAAAAATAGGTTGATCTAAGCAACAAAAGCATAAACATGAATTGTTTAACTTAGGTTATGTTCCACTTTGCAATTACCGAAAACTTTAACATAATTATTGTCGCAACCTCCCCCTTTTTAAGAAGTTTCGAAGAAATCTACCTCTGTCGCGGGGACAAATTGGCCCATTCGTTAAAGGAGTCTGACATTGGAAAAAACAGAGGAAAAGATGACTTAATTCCTTAAATTGAAGGTTGAGGGTATGAAAACAACCTCGAAAAAGAAATGTAGTTGCCACCAATCTTTTTTGGCTATGTGTTATCGGCCACCTATTAAAACCGGTTTTGAAAAATATTTTAAAATTAAATAAAAATTTTAAAACCAATTTTGAAGTCCGCACTTTGAACCATAGAAAACAAGTGCGTGTTCGGGAGTCTGTTACTTGTAGGGAAGGATTAGCACCCCCATAACTCCCGTAAAAAATGGTACCTTATTAGTCATGTGTTATCTTGGATCTCGGTGAAAATTCGATTTTATATTTGGTATTTTAAAAATAATTCCCATTTTTAAAAAATCAATCCTATTTTATTCGAAAATGATCCGAATTATTGCAAAAATTTTCTATATTCCCCGGCAAACCCGTAAAATATAGAATTTTTTTATTGTTTTTGGAAATTCTCCGCATCATCATCTTTCTAAAAGGGTATTCCTTCGTTAATATAGTTGATGAAGACTCCCCGACAAACCGGAGGAGAATTCATGAATTATAATTACTCGGGGATATTGCCTTATTTATTAAAAGTATCAATTTTCAAAAAGTGAATGATCATGGATGTACAAATTATCATTAAAGCATGAATGTATAGCATCCATAATTAATATGGCATGGCAAGCAATTTATTATGACATGACAAAATTTAAATGACATGGCCAAAGGAATAAATGGCATGGAATATGAATCAAATACATGACATATGAATGACATGGCACATGAATGGATGACATGGCATAAATTAAATGACATGACATGACGTATGAATGAATGATATGTCATGTGAATGACATGGCATATGAATGAATGACCTGGCCTGACCTAGATGACATGATATATGAATGGATGACATGACATATGAATGACATGGCATGACCTAGATGAAATGACATGTGAATGGATGACATGGCATATGAATGGCAGAGCATATGAATGGATGACATGGCATGACATGGCATGACCTAGATGACATGTCCTGTGAATGGATGACATGGCATATGAAAGACATGGCGTGACCTAGACGACATGGCATGTGAATGGATGACATGGCATAATCTAGATGACATGGCATGTGAATGGATGACATGGCATGCTAGATATGGCAAAATCTAATTATGGCAACATGAATATAAAATGACGTTAACATGGAATATTCATGGACATAGAATTTTCATGTGAGGAATCATAAAATAGCATATATCGAAAAATATTACCACACTCTCCGGCAAACCTGGTAAAACTTGGAAAATATTTCTTTCTTATGACTTTTATATGATTCCAAATAAAACAAAATCTAACATCTTTCAATTTCATAAACACGTGTGTTGAAAAATTTCCTAACTTCCCCGGCAACCCGGCAAAGATTAGGAACTAATTCTCACCAAATGTTTAGGAAACTGAAACACACGTTTTATGTCAAATCAAAATTTAAAAAACATTTTAAAAATGCAATGCATGAAGATGTATTTCATCCTTGAAGGACATTCGTATACCTAAAAAAGGTATCCAACTACCTTTGGAAGAGACTTAAATCGGATTTTCAAAATCAAAGGACTTTTGGCTCGGATTTAAAAAAAAATGGATTTTTTTTATGAAAAAGGCCTCATGGTGAAACCCCCCTTTACAAAGGCTCTATTTTCCTAGTTTTGAAATCCGGGTTGACCACCCTTGACCCGACTTTTATAAAATCAAATTTTATGATTAAAATGACTTGGAAATCACTCTAAAACAATAACCAATGCCCCAAATCAGCCCCCTCTTTTTATATTAATAAAAACAGAAAATTATTTGTTCTTAAAAAACAATTTTGACTCCCACTAGCAGTTTTGAAAATCTACTTTTTTGCTCTTCTAAAAAATTTCAGAAAAATCTGTAAAAATTAGGGTGGACCTAGAACATGGTTGATCTCCATGGGAAAAAATCAGCTTAATTTTTGGACCAAGGATACCATGACCTATTTTTACCAAAATCAAGACATTGAGTTAAAAACTGCTTTGTCAAAATCCATTTTTTCAACCATGATAAAAAAATCTAAAAATCTTGAGAAAAATACCATGGCATCCTCTAAATGATTTTTTATTTTGACCATGGCTGAGTAGTGAAAAAAGTCAGAATACCCAATGCAAACTATCACTCTCTTAACTAGTAGAGACAAGGGATTTTTGGCTTGAGATCATTGGTTGATCTTGGCCAAAATCCTAGTTGAAATGTCATGAAATGCATGATTTTACAGCCCACAATCATATGACAATAGATAAATCATAAGTGAAAAATATGAACACAACCAACCAACAAGAAATATCAAGCATTCTCGTTTTTTGAAAGAACGATATTCCTTTATTAATGGTAATTGATGACATTCTCTCCAGCAAACCCGGTAGAGAACTCATGAATTATTTTAACTCGGGAATATCTTTATTTAAAATCATTATCCTTTTTTTTTTTTAAAAAAAACATTTAAAAAATGAATATGAACATGTGTGCCATAAATAAAATGACATAGCAAAGTCTAGATAATATAATACAACCTAAATGTTGTGACATAATTCAAATGGCATAGCATATTCTAAATGAAATGAAATGATTTAAATGACATGGCAATTTTAAATGATATGGCATATTTTGAATGACATGGCATATTCTAAATAATATAATCTAAATGACATGGAATATAATTTAAGTGACATGAAATGACATGAAACATAAAAAAAAAAAAAATGCTATCATGAACTATGAATGAAAATAAAATAAAAATGCATGAACATATTATATGCTAAATAATGTGACAACAATAAATAACTTAAATAAAAAGCATAGGATAGCATGAAATATTCAAAACCATATGGCAAACAATGTAACATCATAAAATATAAATCAAAATAATAATAATAATACCACAGAAAAATATCATAGCAAAAATCACATATTAAATAAAATGCATGAACAAGGAAAATGCGATGCATGAAAATGTATTTTTTCCTTTAATTAAGAAATCCGTATATCTAAAAAAATATTCGGCTACCTTAGGAAAATATATCAAATTAAGTCTTCAAAAATCAAAATACTTTGTGATTTGTTTGAAAACAATTTAAGAGACTTGAATAAACATTAAAACCTTAGCCAAAACCTTTGAAAATAGCTCTAATTTCCTAAGTTTAAAATCCCGAACTTGACCATCCTTAACCCGAGATTTATAAAATCATTTTTAAAGTTTAAAAATACTTAGAAACTATCCTAAGACAGTAGCCAAAGCTTCTAACCAACCCCCTCTAATTGTCTTAGCCAAATTCAACCATTGTTTTTCTTTTGAATTCAAAACTGTCTCTATGTCCGAATTTGAGACACGATGTTTTAGCCTATTTTTAAAAATTCAAAAAAATCTAAAACAAATACTGGATACTCATAACAAGTACTGGGTGAAAAACTGTTTTGACAAAACACAATTTTTTGCCTTTGATAAAATCATTTAAAAATCAAAGTAAAATTGTTGGAGATCATCCTAAAGACCTACAAACAGTAGCTAAAACATTTAAAAACCTTGGACAAAAATTGGCTAAGTAAAAAAATCACAAAGGTAGAATGATCAATGTGATAACCCTTTAATTTTCCACAAGTATGCTCAAGTGAGCATGACTTTGAGCCATTGATTGGCCTAAGTCATATATCATGTGGCATGACATGGAATATATGAAAATGCATCAAAGTGAATGCATGAAATGCATCGTTTAAAGCCTAAGTGATATGGAAAATGCATGGCATAAATAACCTAAATGCCTAGCATGAATTTGCATGGCAATAAATGCTATCCTAACTTAACATGCATGAACTAGTGCCTAAATGACATTAAAAATAATGAAAATGGCCTAGTGCCTAAATGAAATGGGAAATAACATGGCATATGAAAATGGTCTAATTTCTAAATGTCATGGAAAAACAACATAGCATATGAAAATAGCCAAATGCTTAAATGACATGTAAAATGACGTGGAATAATAAAAATGGCTTAAAGCTAAATGACATGTGAAATGACATGGCATATGAAAATGGCCTAATGTCTAAATGTCATGGAAAAATATCATGGCATATGAAAAATGACCTAAAGCTTAGAGAAAATGCACATGACCGAATGGCCTAGGAACCAAAGTGTTGTGAGAAATGTCATGTAAAATGACCTAACTAAATGCTATGGAAGATGATATGAAAAATGGAAATGACCTAAACTATATGACAATAGCCCCAAGATGCAAAAGTATGGCATAAGTCAAAAGAACAAGATGGTTAGCAAGAATATAAATATACATAAAGATAAACAATAATAGAAATAAACAAGTTAAAGTAAGAAAATAAATAACAAAGAGATGAGCTCCATGGTTGGTACATTGGACAAAGCCCCCCTAACCATTATCTCTTGATTTTCATCAAGGTCATGAAGCCTTTTCAATCTTAAAATCATAAAAAAAATAACTAATGTAGAACAAATATGGAGATGAGCTCCATGGTTGGTATATTGGACAATCCCCACCCTAACCATTATCACTTGATTTTCATCAAGATCATGAAGCCTGACCATTGTTTTATTTATTTTTGAAAAGCAAGAACAACAAGAAAGATGTAAAAGAAATGGTAGGAAATCACATGAAAAACAAAAAATAAAGCATGAGGAAAAAGAAGAAAAAATGTAGTAGCAATTGTAGAATGGCTACCTTAACAAAAGCTTTCTTTCTTTCTTTCAAAAACCTTTTCTTTTCTAAATTAGCTATTGACTTCCAGCCTTCAACCTTGTGAAAAAATTGAGCAGCCCCCTCCCCTAATGACTTGGCCTAATGGCATGGCCACTATTGGATGATTTTTGTACCTTTTCTCCATCAATTTTGGCCCTTAGATTAAGATATTTTCATGACAACATAAAAGTGTCATCTTGCCAATTGATAGTAGCACTAAAGATGTATACTCAACCCTTGTAATAACCTCAGCCCTTAGATGAAAATGATGACCAATCCCATGTACTCCCTTGCTTGGCCTTTTGAGTGCCTACCCTACCCTTGGATGAGTTGTGCTTTTCTATTCTTGGCCATTGGATGAGGATTCTTTCATGACAACATAAAAACGTCATCTTGGAATTTAATCCCAGCCCTTTACATGTGTACTCAGCCTTGTACATGGCCTAAGCCATTGGATGAAAAGGAACAATCCCATGCACTTCCTTGCTTGGCCGAATGGATGTCCACCTTTGGATGAGTTGTGCTCTTCCATTCTTGGCCATTAGATGAGGGTTCTTTCATGACAAATAAAAATGTCATCTTGGCATTTAATCTTGGCCATTGAATGGTGTATTCAACTTTTCTACAAGGCACCTAAGCCATTGGATGAAGGGGGGACCATTTGCAAAGTACTAGTGGTAGTATGTGAGCTTGATAGTGACTAAGGAATTAAATTGATCAAGCTTCCTTCTTCTCCTCTATGCTGGCTGATCAAAGGAGGTAAAATCCCAGCAATTCCTTCTTCTTTCATATTTTTCTTAATTACAAATTTGCCCTTTTTGGTTTCTTCGGTAAATGACCTTTTTGACCCCCGAACCTAAATAAATAGCAAACGGACTCCAAAATCAAATTTTTCTTTTTTCAATACTTCCAAAATAATAAAAAATTGAATTCTAGAAGTTTTCAAAAATTTTCGAGTCCATTTACTATTTATTTCGGATTTATTTCCAACATTGCTCCTTAATGCACCCGAACTTTTGTCATTTTGTAAATGAGCTCTGAATCCAGATTTTTCTTCACCAATCTGTTCCAAATTATTTAAAAGTGTGATCTGGAAGTTTTTAGAATTTTTGGAGCTCACTTACTATTTTTTCGGAATTTATCCTTTTGAATTTTTGCATAGTGGACTCGTGATTTGGCCATCTTGCAAACGAACTTCGAATCAGGATTTTCTTTTGCCGATCTCTTCGAAATGATTTAAGAATTTGATCTAAAAATTTTCAGAATTTTTGGAGTTCATTTGCTATTTTCCCAAATTTTCCAATTTTGACTTTTTGCCTCCGAAGCCCGATTTTGCTCAAAACAAGTCCGATTTCAGATTTTCTTCAAACTAAGCCTTGGGCTATCCTTGTTTAATCACTTCTCATCAATTAGGGGCTTTAGTCTTACCAGATTAGGCCAATTCTATAATTCTTCCAAATTTCACCGAAATCCACCAAAAACCCTAATTCTTAGTTTTTTTCGAATTGACTTTTCTTTCAGTTTTTCTTTCAAGTAGCTTCTCCATTACCCGTAGTCAGTGCTCTTTCATTTGGAACCTTCAATTTTGAACAATTTGATCATTCAAGCACTTTTTCCCAAATTTCTCGAATTAGGGTTTCTTTTCTACTGAAATTCCATAACCCAACTTTCGACCTGCATATCTTTCAATGTAGACCTCGGATTATCAAAATTCTTTCACCATATTTCAATTGAAATTAAAATGTTGATTTTGAAAGTGGGTCGACTTTTTCAGTAGTTGACTTTTTTAGGTTGACTTTTTTGGAGTTTGACATTTTTTTGTCTACCTTCTTAGACTAAGTCTCGGAGTACCACCTGCAGGATGAGAAAAGCCTTTTGCATTCTGAATCATCAATTTAGGAAGAAAACATACCTGATTTAGTGGTTCAGACAAAATTAGGTGTCTATAGTCATAAGTGGGGTAATTCAAGGCTGCCCCACTTAGCTTCTCAATGAAGAACACTATGGGCCACATTTCCTGCATCAAAACGGCTCCAATTCCTATCCCTGAGGCATCACATTCAATCTCAAAAGTTTTTTTAAAGTTAGGTAATGCTAATACAGGTGCAGAACATAACCTATCTTGAAGAGTAGCAAATGCATTTTCTTGCTCTATGCCCTAATGAAATCCAACATTCTTTTTAATGATTTCAGTGAGTGGTGCAGCAATAGTACTAAAGTCCTTAACAAACGCCTGTAAATGCTAGGTAAACCGTGAAAGCTTCTTACCTTACTTATACCTTTAGGCATTGGCCAATCCTTGATGGCCTTGACTTCTCTTCATCCATCTTAATACCCTTTGAAGTAACAACATAACCAAGAAATACAACTCTATCCATGCAAAAAGTACACTTCTTAAAATTAGCATACAAGTTTTCAATTTTTAACACATCAAACACAAACCTCAAATGTTCAGTATGTTCATCTAAGCTCTTGCTATACACTAGAATATCATCAAAGTAGACTACTACAAATTTAACAAGAAACTCACGTAATACATGGTTCATTAATCTCATGAAAATACTAGGTGCATTAGTAAGTCCAAATGGCATACTAACCATTCATAAAGCCCATACTTAGTCTTAATAACTGTTTTCCATTCATCCCCATCTTTCATTCGAATCTGATGAGAACCTCTCTTAAGAACTATTTTACTAAAAACACAAGATCCATGCAACTCATCTAGCATATCATCTAATCTAGGAATGGGATGACGATACTTTACCATGATATTATTGACTGCTCTACAATCAACACAAATCTTCCAAGTCCCATCCTTCTATGGCACTAGTAGCACTGGTACTGCACATGGACTCATGCTCTCTCTCACGTACACTTTACTCATCAAGTCTTCAACTTGCCTTTGAAGCTCCTTTATCTTTTCCGGATTACTTCTATAGGCTGGTCGATTTGGAATGACTGCTCTAGGTACAAAATCAATTTGATGCTCAATGCCTCTTATGGAAGGCAACCCACTTGGCATCTCCTCTAGACATAACTCTTCAAATTCCTGTAATAAAGAAACATCAACACTAGGAAGAGATTGGTTAGATTCGTCAAGATTAAGTTATGATTCTTTGAAAACAAGAAAGATCATAGGCTGATCTTCTAAGAAAGCCCTCTTAACCTCACTCTCTTTTGCATAAAAGCTTATATTTGTTTTTGCTTTCTCTCTTGTGGCTTCACTTTTTTTTTTTTTCTGCCACCTCTCTTTCTTTTCCACTCTTTTTTTTCCTCTCTTTTTTGGCCTCACTATCATTTTTTGTTCTCTCTTTTTTCCTCATTTGTTTCAGCCTCATCATTGTTTTTCTCTCAAAGTCACTTTTCAATCTCAATTGGTCCTCATAGACCTGTTTTGGAGTTAAGGGAACAAGGTTAATGGTTTTCCCATCTTTTACAAAGCTGTACCTATTCCTAAACCCATCATGAATAACCCTCCTATCATACTGCCATGGCCTCCCCAACAATAGATGGCCAGCATGCATAGGCACTACATCACAAATCACCTCATAACTATACCTCCCAATAGTAAAAGCTACCAAAACTTGCCTATTCACCTTAACCTCCCCACATTCATTCAACCATTGCAATTTATAAGGTTTAGGATGTTTAAGCAAAGGTAAACCCAACTTTTCAACTAGGGTGGTACTCGCTACATTGGTGCAACTCCCCCATCAATAATCATACTACATACCTTGTTATTCACAAAATATCTAGTATGAAAAATATTTTCTCTTTGCAGCTCTACATCATCTACCTTAATTTACGCATTTAATGCACGCCTAGCAACAAGAGACTTGCCTTTCACGGGGTAGTCCAAATCATCGTCATCACCATCACTAGCATCTTCCAATTCTGCCATCTCATCTCCATCATCCTCACTTTCGGTCATCACCTCACCATTGGCATGCATGACCATCACCTGTTTGTTTGGACATTGAGATGCAACATGTCCTGAACCCAAGCATTTAAAACATTTAATATCTCTATTCCTTGAAGGATAGGCAATTACCTTGGGTTTCTCTTTGCTAGTGCTCTTTTTTCCCTTTAAGTGGTTCGGTCTTCCCCTTGACAACAGACCAGTCACTTTTGTCCCACTTTGGTTTCCAAAGAGTGCTAGAAAACGAAGTATACCTTGCTACCCCCTTTCTCTTAGTTGTCTCTCTACCTTTATAGCCATGTGCACCATGTCTTCTATCAACACATAATGATGCAACTCAACTACATTGGCTATATCTCTATGCAAACCACTCAAAAATCTAGCCATAGTGGCTTCCCTATCCTCCTTAACATTGGCCCGAATCATAGCCACCTCTATCCCCTTATAGTAATCCTCTACAATCCTAGACCCTTGGGTAAGGTTTTGTAGTTTTTGGTAGAGGTCTCTATAGTAGTGGCTAGGTAAAATCCTCTTTCTCATGAGAGCTTTCAACTCACCCCATGTCTCTATAGGTCTCTCATGGTTCCTCCTCCTATTGGTCACTAATTGATCTCACCAAACAATAGCATAATCAATGAATTCAGTTACTGCCATCTTCACATTCTTCTCTTCAGAGTAGTTGTGACAATAAAAAATCAACTCAATCTTCTTCTCCCATGCCAAATACACTTTAGGATCAGTTCTACCTTGGAAAGATGGAATTTTCATTTTTATGTTTCCAAGGTTCCTATGTTCTCTATCTAGTCATTCATGACCCCATGTATTTCTCCTAGGTCATCCTCTATGCCTAACTCCTATAGGCCTACCCATATCAACCTCCTCATCATCTTCTTCTTCAAATTTAGGCTCATCAACTATACTAGGCTCAAGCCTAACTCCTCTATTTTGCCCACCTTGTAGACTCCTAATGGTTGCCTATTGTCTATCCATCTTCTCTGTTATCTCTACCATCACAAAATTTAGATGCAAATTGTTGTTGCAATTACCATCATACTGATATGTGAAGGAAAACCTTGTATCACTATCGGATATAATGGGTTTGCTTCATTATTAACTGTATATCCCTTGTCCAATCTGATTGGCTCTAGGGCTTATACTAACATGACCTATAGCATAAGTTAATATGAGATTAATACTTAATTGTTTTCTTTGAATACACTTTCTTGAAATTGGTATATTTAAGCTTAATGAACAAAATTTCATAATATTTGGTATCTTGGTGCTACTGAGGAATATATTTGCCAAGAATTTCTCTACGTCTATGCAAGGTTGAGCTTACATTCCTTTTTGGAGAACTTACACTTGCACTTCAAATAGAAGCAAACAAAGCATGCCATCTTTATCAAACTCAAGCCTAGTACACCAAGGACTTGCTCAAACATTTGGTATGAAGAATTCAAAGTCAAATGAGCATGTCAACAAAGCTTGATAGGAATGGAGGTAAATGTTAACTCTGTGATATACAAGTTCATTTTAATTGGTATCAAATTTGATGACATATATGAGTTGAATAACATTTTGTATCAAATTTATGTTGTGTGCTTGAAAGGTTTGCTTAAGATGAATAAAGACATGTATATGAGTTGATTACCTTGATTTTCATTGAACTTTAAATTGCTTAAACTTATGGATTAACTATTATGCATTGAAATTTTTATAAATGATCATTTATTGTATTAAACCACTTTTTAGCATGTATCAACTTGTGCTTAAATGCTTACATTTGGTATCTTTTGAACAAATTTTTTTAACATTTGGTATAATTCACTTATGCTTATGTTCTTATAGTTATTAACATAGCTTGGTGGTTTGACCCTTTTTAATCAGAGATACTCATATCTTATTAAATTTTGTATGAACTTTGCATATGTTTGAATTGGGTATATTGCTAAAAAATTTCTAGTATTAACATTTGGTATCATATAGTTTGGTAGATGGTAGTTTGAATCTTAGTTGATCAATTGGTATTCTTGTCTAAAATTATGTATGAGCGTATGATTCTTATTGATATTGCTTTGGATTGCATATGCTTATGCAAGATTGATAATCACTTGAGACTTTTTGGTTGAGATATATGTTAGAACCTTCCATATTTTTGAGATATGTTTGCTTCATGAGATGTGCTTATCATGTAAAAATATATGCTTATCCTTGATATAGCTTATGTCATTCATGCAAAAATTCTTTGTTCCTTAAATTGATCATTCCTTTTGAGAAATGAGGAGAAGTCTTAAAATACAAATTTTGCTTGAACTGAAATGACTCTTAGATTGTGTGCTTTAATGTGTTCTTAAATGCCTTGATGAAATACTTTCTCAAGATTTTTTAAACTCTAAGTAAATTTTTTCTAAGACATAAATGTGTGACATGATTTACGAGTATTATGCATAATGTTTTTTTATTCTTTTTGCTCATAAATATCATGAAATGACTTTGTGCTTAAATGTCTTCAAATGAATACTCATTTACTTGAACTTTTGATTGAACTTAATTGTTAATTTCATGCTTGAAATTATATTGCTCTTGCTCAACTTCTCCTTAATTAGCTTTGAATTGATTTTTGATATAACAAAAAGGTAGAGAAATTTTAGATGGAACAAATTTTCTTGATTTTGTGCTTAAATATTTATGGGACAAATTTGCTTGATTTTGTGCTTAAATGCTTATCGTATATTGTGGATTGAAATGCCCTAGTTGTCAAATTTGTAAAGTTTAGTAGAATGCTTTTATTAAGGGAGAGTTTTTTGTTTTCAAATTCCTTTAATGATTTAGGACGAGTTTAATTTCTTATCATATTAAAAGGGGGAAGATTATTAACTTTGAATTGACCCTTGTTTTGAAATGACTAAAACTTAATCTTTAATTAGCTTGTTGAAAACGAGTTTGAGAAACAAAGTTTCAAATATAATATTTTCGCTTGGATTATTTTTGAAAATATTTTAGACTATTTATTTTTCTCAAAATAAAAGTTCTTGAATGAATAATTATGCTAAAATTATTTTTTAGGAAAGTCTCATTTTTTTCAAGATCAAATTAGTCAAAATAATAAAAAAATCTTGAAAAAGGATCAACCTCCTACATGAAAGAATCGATCCTTAGTGCTTTAGATGTTAAAATTTCAAACAAAAGCAAAATGATTTTCTGGGATAGCAGAGGACCAATCCCTTACAAGAAAGAATCAATCCCTAAGTGCTTTAGACGTTAAAATTTCATACAAAAGAAAAACACATTTTTTGGGATGGTATAGGATCGATCTCCTACATGCAAGGATCGAACCTTAGGTGTTCTAATGGTAAAATTTTGAAATTTAAACAGTAAACAATAGATCCATTTAAGCAAAGAATCGATCCCTATAGCACAGAGTAGTTTTCAAAGTTGAGATTTTTGAAGATTTCAGTGGCTATGTCATCCTCAATCATTTCCCAACAGTCATAATTAATAATCAAGCTATAAAAGGAATTGTCTAACACTTCTAAGAGCAAGAGACACCATGTGAGAATGATCAAAAGCAAAAAATCCATCATTCTCAAGCTTTCAAGAGTTCTTTAGTATTCTAAGCTTAATTCTTTCAATTTCTTTTATTCATTTGTTAGATTCTCATTGTATTGTCTCTTCCATTTGTACTAAACCTAGCAAACACTTAATTTAGTAGAGGGTTTTTTTGTTTGCAAAAAGTCTTTTTAGAAAAAAGGAAGTTTTCACCAAAACCTAGAAAGGTAAGAAGTTAGAGGTTTCTACCTAACCATTAAAGGTAGGGATCAAAAGACAAGGATATTAAAGTTATACCTTAGCCTCAAAAGTAGTGTGTAAAGATCCTTTATTAGTGGATTTTGAAAACACTTTGGCAAGGAAGTGCCAAGAAGAGAGGATTTAGGCGCCAGTGGAAGGGTTGAACCTCTATACATCAATTTTGTGCTATCTCTTCCTTTAATCTTTGCATTATCTACTTATATTGTTCACTTACTTCATCATTTGATTAGTTTCTTAATTTTTCATGCTTAGATTACAACTTCTCCATTAACATTTTAATAACCCAATTCACCCCCTCTCGCTTTAATCATATATTTGAGCTAACATTGTGTAACAGTCGATCAAAATATCAATCCCAAGTTGGTCGACAGTGAGGGTTGTCAATCAAAAGGTGATGAAGACTCGATCGACATTGTCGATCTAATCTTTTGAGAATTTTCAAGTTTTGATTAAAAAAAAGGATTTTTTGGATTTTCGTCAATCTGACTTGCTCGAGGTGTTGGTCGAAGTGTGCTCATTTGATTGACACTTGCTTTGTGTCAATTGATAGTTGTTCATCATGTTTTGTCAGTTTTTGTGTTTGTTCTTCCATTCAAAGGTTCATTGACACTTTTAAGTGTCTATTAATCTTGTGCTTGGTAGGATGACCCCAAATTGCAAAAAGATACTTGTCATTTGATTACAAACTCAAATGTAACTTGGGATTGAACAATTTAGGAATACTAAAGTCCAAATTAAGGTGTAAAATTTGGTGCTTATAGTTTGAGCTATTTTGATCAAGTTTTGAAACAAGTGAAGACGAAAGTAGTGATAAGCAAATTTTGCAACATAAACATGAAAATGACAAGAAGGAAGAAAGATTGTGAATGATGAAAGGTGATAAGAAGTTTTTATCCAAATGATTCGTTAAGGAACAATATTTTTTTGGTGTTGCCAAAAGAAATGATATTGGAATTCTTCCAATGAATTCTAGGGTTGCCAGGTCAATACTTGGGGTTGCTAGTATTGAAAATTTGAGGTCGACTCTTGGGATTGCTACGAGGAAAAAAGCTATTAAGACTTGGGGTTGTCAGTCTTAACAAAAGATAAGATTTGGACTGTTGAGAATGATCCAAAACTCGGGATTAACAGAATTGGACAAGGGAATCAACTCTTGAAATTGCCAAGCGAACAAAATGAATGTGACTCAAGGTTACCGACCTCAAATAAGACTTAGTCTATTGAAAAGAATCCAAAACTCAGGGTTATTGGAATTAGACAAAGGAATCGACTCTTAAAAATGCCAAGAGGACAAAATAAACTTGGTTCGTGGTTGTTGACCTTGAATAAGCCTTGGGCTAAGAAAATAATTCAAAACTCCGGATTATCACAAATGAAATTTAACCTTTGGGTTCGTATGAGAAGATTTTCATTTTTACCTAGAAATTTTGTTAGTATTGCCAACAAAAATGCATTTTGTATTGATTTTGAAAATTTTGAAGAAATGATATCCGCGGGCTTTAATTGACCAACAAAAACTTGACCAACACTATTGAACGTCAATAATGCATATTTTTTTTTTTTTTTTACTTTTCTCTCTTAACTTTCGGTCATACTCACTCTCCCATTGGGATTTTCGTTAGGGATGGCAATGGATAGTGCGGATTCTGATATGTGCAATTATCTGATTCATTTTTTGTGGATTTGGATAAAAATTGGATTCGGATATTATAATTATTATCCGCAACGGATTCGGAATGGATGCGGATATGAAACATCGGATATCCATTATGCGAATCCGCATTACTTATGCGAATAATGGATTCGGATATCCGAATCCGCTATCTGAATCCGCTATCTGAATCCGCTATCTGAATCCGCTATCTGAATCCGCTTATTTTTGTGGATTTGGATATCCGGATCCATTATCTGTTTATTTAAATTTAAAATTAATTTTTGTTTGATTTATATTTTTATTTAATTTTTTACTTACTGAATTTGGATATTACCGGATTCAGATATTTGAAGGATATTGTTATTTAATTCGGATTTGGATAGTAATATTCGGATTTAATGCGGATAATAAACGGATTCAGATTTTAAAGCATATTTGCGGATTCAAATTCGGATATTACAAAAAAGGCAAATATCCGACCCGCTGCCATCCCTGATTTTCACTCGGAACCTTTGTTTTTTTACTAAACCAAATCACAAAACTTAAGTTAGGACAAGATTATGGCTGCCCGACAAGATAACGCGAGAAATTCCAAATTCGTACAAGAAGTTCATCCTCTATTGATGAAGAAGATAGGAAGTGCAACGATGGCTGCCCTAGTATCGTTTCATCTAGAGGGGAGATTGTTGGTCTACTTGAACCAACACCTTTCTTACGAGGCTATGAGTGGCCTAGGTACTTTTCTAAAGTTCAAACATATTTGACTTTTACTATTTTTTCAGATTCTTTATTTCAAGCAATTTTTAAATCTCTTGCTTAGAAATATAGAAATTGATTTAGCACCGAATGTTGTTTGAATTAGGTTGGTCAATCTTTTAGAACCAAGGGAAATGCCATCATAGCTCGAGAGTGGTTCTTAGAGCTGTTCAATCCAATCAAGGACATGATTAAGACCACGAGCTTTGGGAACTTTGCAGAAAACTTGTCTGGTATGCAACGGGATCACTTTATAGTTTAGGGCCTTAGCTGAGAGGTGGCTAGATAGAAACCCACTATATATAGTTTTGGCGTGCTGTGAGTTAACTATAACACTAGATGATTTCACTGCTGTTACCAGGATTGCTGTTGGTGGACGTCCTCTACTGTTGGACTCCAACTTTTGGAAGTGGGGCTGAGGTGAGGTTAGAGGCCTTTTGGAGGAGAGTTCCGCTTTCAACTCAACTGGGCAATTGTGCAACACATGGTTTTATGACATCATTATGAGCACTTTATTGATGTATATGCTAGGGAAGACGATCTTTGTGACTACATCCAAGTAGAAGATGCAGGGTTATTTTCTCTGTTCTTTAAGGGACATAGCCACGAGAAACCAGTTTAGTCTATGTAGCTTGGTGCAATAAGAATCAGGTCTATAAATACAAATGAATTATAACAAGAATTAAATTTATATTTATTGTTAACATGTTGAAAGCTTAATGGTCACACACATAAAGGTGATTTAATTTGTTGCTATAGCCCAAATCAAATTTGGAGAGAGACCATTAGACTTAGACTGCAATTTCTAGAAGAAAGAGGCTGAAGTTAGGGAATTGCTCGAGAGATATCCTTCTTTTTCCTCTAGAGGGGAAGTGACTTTCAACTAGTTTTTGAACATGTATATGGGAAGCATTCTCAATACAAACCCAATGGGCGAGGCCTAATTTTCTGAGAAGTCCGGAGATGCAGAAGTAAATATGAATGAAACCATGGGCAGTTATAGAGTAAATAGACCTTTGATAATCTATTATGATGAGCAGGACGCAAAGGCTATTCCAGTGGTCGAAGGTGTTTGGAATTCAGTACCTCGGGCTCATGCATAAACATAATAATCAAAGTGCAGCGAAAATAAACAAAGAAACACCCGAAGTACAACAAGATCTTAGGCTTGTGTTTGCATAGGTTTGTTACATTCGAAAACAATTAAATCACCCATATGATTTAGAAGTAACCTAATTAAGATCTCGTAACCTTAAGTTGCAGATCCTAATCTATAATAGCTTTCGAATCCAAGATTTTCAAAGCTTCCAACTCATCCAAGACCACAAGAAGCACAATTGTCCTTCCTCTAGAGCTAGTCCACACGAATAGCTGATGGATCCTTCTCTAAGGTATGGAGATTCACTTGTGCAGCAAGTTGATCCTAAGATCACAATCAAAAGGTCTATATATATCTTTCTCCTTTAATCAATCTCACTCAACTAGGTGAAGAAGCGACACGAAGAACACCAAGATAGGAGGAATTACGGCAAACCCTTAGGGAGCTTATGGAGGCTGCGATTTCAGCTTTTTGCTAAGTTGGAGTTCTCTTCTTGAAACCAAACTTTTTCTTAAGAAAAATCAGAATATCACAAGTATAATAGAGCTAGCTTGGGCGGCTACAACCACTAAATACCATTATATAGTGGCGCACACCCTAATCCCTATCTCCATATGCTTGGCCGGCCATGTGTTACTTATTGCACAAGATTTTCATTAATCCACTTGGACTTAAACTATTTAATTCTAAGATGGATCGATAGGCCCATTATATTATCTAATAATAATAATGGTCCAACAATCGTAAGCCTAAAGTTGGGCCAACCATCCTTAGTGGACAGTCTTAAATTAGAATAGTCACATTGGACCCTTTCTAATTTTTTCATGCTTATTTATTGGATAGATTAATTTCTAAATGAAAGTAATTTAATTCTCAATTAAATTTTCTTTTTCCTCATGAATCAATTCATGTCATTAATCTATTAATATCATGTCATGATATTATTCCAATATAGTATAGTCAATCGCAATTCACTTTGCACATCTATATGTCAAAGTCGACTACTACACTAGATAAGACTTCTTGATTCCTCTTATCTCAATAAGACATTGTCCTTGGATTTCTCAATCTCAATTATGTCTTAATTCATCTCAATTAAACTTCTTCAATTGAGTCCTTAATATAGATATTTTATACCATTAAGTTTTACCTTAATAGAATACCATGTTTAATCCATTCATATCTGTTCTTATGTGTGTGACCCTCTAGGTTCCCAATATGTTGCCAATGATTATAAGTTAATCTCATTAACTTGTTATCATAGATCAAGAGCGGGATCTAGCAACCCATCATGACCACCCAAATATTGTGAAGTCAGCGTGACCTTTTAGAACCTTTCAGCAACCAGCCTGTCGGTGTAATACGATCCTTTCACCAAATGTCTCGGATAGCGCATGAGCATGGTGTAGTGTCTACTCATGATCAATCCATATTAGTTCTTTGCAACTTATGATTAACCTTATGAGTTTAGAGAAACAACTTTCTCCTAAATCCATTATGCTTTGGCCAAAGACTTAATCAAGTTAATCGTAGTCAAGAACAAACTAGATATGTCTCCAATATCACAGGGAGTGGTGAATCCTCTCTTGATCACTCATTCATCTTCGTATGGTTCATGTCATACCCAATAACACCCTACTTTAAGCATCCTCGTGATTGGGACCCGTTAATGATGAAACCTAAGTATGACACTCTCCATACAAGATGACCTGGTATTACAAGTCTGAGGACTAATTTACACGACTGGTACTAAGAGAACATTTATCATAGATACTAGAGTGATATATTACCAAATGAAGTTCTCTTGGCGGGCCATGTTCAGTGAAATTGTTCAACAGACAAGCACCTATATGTTATCCCAAGTATCCCATACTTCAACCTGTATGAGATCGGTTCCTTACTTCATAAGTAAGAAGGCTTAACATATACCAGTTTTTGAGCATTGCCAATGCCCCATCTTGGCAATACGATGACCAGGAACAGCTTGAGGAACAAGGCTTTGATGAATAAGGATCTCATAATTATAACTCTTTATAATTCCTTTGCAAGGTCATTATGTTCCATGGGCTTCATCCGATTAGTACTTAATAACTCCTTATTATTGTACTAACATGAATGAAAACCTTGTATCACTATAATCATAGTGAAGGGTTTGCTTTATTGACTGTGTATCCCAAGCTCAATCTGATTGGCTCTAGGGCATACACCAACAATCTCCTACTTGCATTAAGCCAATCCCTAATGCATCCAATGCCGAACTCTTTCATTTAGTAATTGTGTCTCTACAAGGACATAGCTTAAGTGCATCGAGAATATGCTTTGTCATATATATGATAATCTTATTATCAAGGTTAATAATTCGGATCACAACGAGGCCTAGATTCCATTCATATGGCTCAGTTGTATCTAAAACAACTATTGGAATCTACTTGTTAGCTAGTAGCTAATAATCCAAATATAACTCCTTTTGCAAGCCAAAAGAAAAGAGTTAGTCTTAAAAACCTTTAATATAAACGTGCAATCTTTTCAAGTATGGAACGATTCCTACTAATTGCATTTTTTTAAACATATATCATAACATTTAATCATTCAAAAACTTATTAATAGCTCCCACTAAATCCTACATATGTAGATGTTAAGGGATTAATTCAATAACAATTCGAATTCCATATCACTAAGCTAAATGGTGTTCAAAATACTTTGCAAGTTGTATAATATATAAGACTAAGTTATAGAACTATTCTATAACCGATTTATTTAAGAGGAAACTAAATAAGCTTGGCATCATATGCTATCAAAACAATATGTTTCGAAAACATAAATAGAATATCGTCAAACATTGGCTTATAATGCCAATGAAAACATCAAGTGTCTCTAAGTAAATCCTAACTAAATAGTCTTATTAAAAAAAAAAACCATAAGATCGACAAGCTCTAATGCAGTATCAAACTCGGTTGCCATCTTCATGGTCTAGCTTCACTACTCTTTCCTTTGGTCCCTACAATATGTCATACATATTTAGTACCAAATTATTGGTATCATATACCAAGAGGAGTGAATCAAATTATACCTGAAATTGAAACTCCTTTCAACTTCTTTCCCTTGTTAGACTCAAGGTACTCCTTGCAATTGCGCCTCCAATGACCAGTTTTCCCACAATGGAAGCAAGCTTTATTAGCATTATCCTTATCCTTTGCTTCCTTTACAACACCATCATCAGGCTTCATACTCTTTGAAGCAAGAGGAACATCCCATCTAGTCTTCCTTTTCTTCTTACCTTTTAGTTTAGAGGAATAGACTAAATGGACAGATGACTTGTCTTTAACAATGGTTTGCTTGACCTGTGTGAGCATATTCAATAACCCAGAAAGGGTTGCCTCTAAATGGTTCATGTTGAAGTTTAACACAAACTGCGAGTAGCTCTCAGGTAATGAAGAAAAATTAGATCAATGCTTAGATCATGATCCATAACCCATCCTATCTGCTCCAATCGGGTAATATACCCTATCATCTTAAGCACATGAGGCCTCACTGGGCTTCCCTCTGACATCTTTGTTTGGAACAATTCCTTTGAGATGTCAAATCTCTCAGTGTGGTTCTCCTTAGCGAACAGTTCTCTAAGGTTAAGGATGATATCCTGAGCATTCATAGCCTCATTCTGCTTTTGGAGATCGGGTGCCATACTAGCCAACATCACACATGTTGCTTGCACGAGATCATCTCTATGAACTCTATAGGCCACCCTCTCCTCACCAGTTGCATCAGCAGCAGGCTTATCTGGGATGGGCTCATCAAGAACATAAGCTTTCTTTTCCCGTGTCAAGAAATCTTAACATTGCAAAACCAATCAACAAAGTTCGGTCCTGTTAACTTATTAGCATCAAGTATGCTTCTCAGTGATAATGCATTTGCCATTTTAGCGTTTATATCCTGTATGAATCAAAACAATTAACAGTAAAAAAATAGCAAGTAGTAATCATTTATGTCAGGCTTTAATACTTAAATGATTATTCTCATTATTTTAACAAAATAATAGCCCTCTACTACTATTTCGAGAAATTTAACTTTTAAACTTCTTAATGAGCTAGGACCCCTTTCATTCCAGCATAACCTTGGGTGACTCAACAAGCTATGTTGAAACTAATTGAGTAGGTAACTTAATTTACCAATTATATCTCTATGCAACTCGTAGATCCAGTTAGGTGACAACTCTTTGCCTAAATACATCATATGTATTTCGCTTAACTTTGTGTCTAAATGTCATGTGATCAAGTTTGAAAGCATCCGGATAACATAACACCTAGTTGAGTAAGACCCACCTTCAATAACTCAAACATGTTCGTACATAAGTTTGACCTTGAGTGACTCAACAGCCTCCGAATGGAAGAACTCTGGTTATCTTGTTATGATGGTGGAAGGTAACTTATCATGCGTAACATGGAATCAATATAATTTAATGAGGGATTTCATTTAACTTTTATATAGGTCTCATTGATTTCATATTTGATTGACATGCATAGCATTCATTCAATTACATATATCGCATATATATATAATTCAAAATAAATCTATCACATGCAATCTACTAGGATGATTATGGACTTTATTCTAGTCTAGTTTCCTTGAGCCATTAGGAAACTAGTTGGTCAAATTCCTAGGGGATACCATACATAGTCTTCGAAAGTTTTGTTGGTAATCTCCTTGGTTGCTTCTTCTTGGCGCCATTTCTCCTTACAAACTTGGAATTTACATAAATTCTACTTTCTATCCTAAATCTAAATCTATAAAGAATATAACAGTTACATTGCTTTATCAGAAACCTCGAGTTACATTTGAGGGGAGTTAGATGAGAAGAGAATTTACAACTCCGGAATGAAAAAGAGAAGGCAGGGTGCGTAGACCCTATTTATAAAATACCAATAAGAAAATTCAACCATACATTCCCTAGTCATACTAAGGTCTAGTCCATAACCATCCTTCATGCATACATAATCATATTATAAGCATGAAATATAAACATGCATAATCAATATCACTTGGTGATCTTGTGTATTATTTGCATAAAATGTCACCAAATAAATCTGAGACAATTTATCAAATCATTCTAGCAATTTCGGTTCCACCCATTAAAACACTTTTAATAACATCTTAACAATTAAGAAGGCTATCTTGAAATCGGACTTTACCTAACTTTTAGGTTGCTTGTCTTAATTAGGATAAAACATTATAGCATGCTTAAAATCCTAAACCTTTTAGGACTTCTATGTTTGTCATATACCAAGTCTTTAAGTTTCCAATCCATCCTAACTTTTTAGGAACTTAAAGTATTATTAGATAACTCTTACCTAATCATACTACATGTTTCTCCTAACCTTTAGGATTCACACTCCCACTAGAAAACGGTTTCCTTATTAGAGCAGGACTATACCTCTTAATGTCCTAGGCGTAGGCAATCTCTTTGGCCATCGAATGGCCGCTGCCAGCCTGTGTTCAGACCATTGTATGCCATCTACATGTGGCTACTGGATGCTCAAAAGAGCCTAATGACCGCCCTAATAACTGTACTCAATTCGGCAACAATTGCCTCCTTGGTATTTTGGTTCAGTCTTACTAGTATGTAGCAATAATTGCCACCTTGTCTAGTCATGTTCCATGCCTAAACCAGCCATCATAGATGAATCATATTCACCTTAGACGCTGTCCAAAATTCCTAGCAAACATGTGGAACGTTTCCACACTTATGCTCGAATTTTATGGCATGCAAATACCTACAAAACAGTCCATAAAATTTTAGCATTGTAGTAACAACGTTTCATGTCCAAAAACAACTTTGCTTAAACGTTTTAAGCTTAATTCAATTTGTTAACTTCAATAGAAGTATATAATATAAAATTTCCAGATCTAAAACATCTATAAAATTAATTTTATATTATCTCCAAATCAGCTTACAAAACTTGACTCAAAACTATGTTTTTGATATCAAAACTTGTCGGGTTTACTAAGACATGTCACGGCTTTAATCCTTGGTTGATTAAAACAATTTTAATCTATCGTTTAAACAATTTTAAACATGATTAAAGTCATTATATAGCTGTTGTCCAGATTTAACAAAATAAAGAAAATAATATTTCCTTTCATACATAGGAACTGAAATCATGCCAAAATCAATACACAACACTTTAACTTGTATATCACCAAGAATTAACATGTATAAACCTTATGTAAACAACATAACCTTGGCTTTGATACCACTGTTGGGAATTCACTACCTCGGGCTCATGCATAAACATAATATTCAGAGTGCAGCTAAAATAAACAAAGAAGCACCCGAAGTTCAATAGGATCTTAGGCTTGTGTTTGCATAGGTTTGTTACATTCGAAAACAATTAAATCACCCATATGATTAAGAAGTTACCTACTTAAGATAACGTAACCTTACGTTGTAGGTCTTAATCTCTAATAGCTTTCAAATCCAAGATCGAAAAAGCTTCCAACTCGTCCAAGACCACAAGAAGCACAATTGTCCTTCCTCTAGAGCTAGTCCACACGAACAGCTGATTGATCTTTCTCTAAGGTATGGCGATTCACTTGTGCTAGAAAGTTGATCCTAAGATCACAATCAAAAGTTCTATATTCTTATATCTTTCTCTTTTAATCAATCTCACTCAACTAGGTGAAGAAGCGGCAAGAAGAACACCAAGATAGGAGGAATTGCAGCAAGCCCTTAAGCAACTTAAGGAGACTGCGATTTCAACTTTTTGCTAAGTTGGGGTTCTCTTCTTGAAACCAAACTTTTTCTTAAGAAAAATCAGAATATCACAAGTAGAATAGAGCTAGCTTGGGAGGCTACAACCTCTAAATATCATTATATAGTGGCGCACACCCTAATCCCTATCTCCCTATGCTTGACCGGCTATGTGTTACTTGTTGCACAAGATTTTCATTAATCCACTTGGACTTAAACTATTTAATTCTAAGATGGATCAATAGGCCCATTATATTATCAAATAATAATAATGGTCCAACAATCTTAATGCCTTAAGTTGGGCCAACCATCCTTAATGGACAATCTTAAATTAGTATAGTCGCTTTGGACCCTTTCTAATTTTATCATGCTTATTTATTGGATAGATTAATTTCTAAGCGAAAGTAATTTAATTCTCAATTAAATTTTCTTTCTCCTCATGAATCAATTCATGTCATTAATCTATTAATATCATCTCATGATATTATTCCAATATAGTATAGTCAATCGCAATTCACTTTGCACATCTATATGTCAAAGTCGACTACTACACTAGATAAGACTTCTTGATTCCTCTTATCTCATTAAAACATTGTCCTTGGATTTCTCAATCACAATTATGTCTTAATTCATCTCAATTGAACTTCTTCAATTGATTCCTTAATATAGATCTTTTATTCCATTAAGCTTTACCTTAATGGAATACCATGTTTAATCTATTCATATATGTTCTTATGTGTGTGACCCTCTAGGTTCCCAATATGTTGCCAATGATTATAAGTTAATCTCATTAACTTGTTATCATAGATCAAGAGCGGGATCTAGCAACCCATCATGACCATCCAAATATTGTGAAGTCAGCGTGACCTTTTAGAACCTTTCAGCAACCAGCCTGTCGGTGCAATACGTTCCTTTCACAAAATATCTCGGATAGTGCATGAGCATGGTGTAGTGTCTACTCATGATCAATCCATATTAGTTCTTTGCAACTTATGATTAACCTTATGAATTTAGAGAAACAACTTTCTCCTATATCCATTATGCTTTGGCCAAAGACTTAATCAAGTTAATCATAGTCAAGAACAAACGAGATATATCTCTAATATCACAGGGAGTGGTGAATCCTCTCTGGATCATTCATTCATCTTCGTATGGTTCATGTCATACCCAGTAACACCCTACTTTAAGCACCCTCATGATTGGGACCCGTTCGTGATGAAATCTAAGTATGACACTTTCCATACAAGATGACCTGGTATCACAAGTCTGAGGACTAATTTACACGACTGGTACTAAGAGAACATTTATCCTAGACACTAGAGTGATATATTACCAAATAAAGTTCTCTTGGCGGGCCATGTTCAGTGATCTTGTTCAACAGACAAGCACCTATATGTTATCCCAAGTATCCCATACTTCAACCTGTATGAGATCGGTTGCTTACTTCATAAGTAAGAAGGCTAAACATATACCAGTCTTTGAGCATTGCCAATGCCCCATATTGGCAATACGATGACCCAGAACAGTTTGAGGAACAAGGCTTTGATGCGTAGGGATCTCATAATTATAACTCTTTATAATTAGTTTGCAAGGCCATTATGTTCCATGGGCTTCATCCGATTAGTACTTAATAACTCCTTATTATTGTACTAACATAAAGGAAAAGCTTGTATCTCTATAATCATAGTGAAAGGTATGCTTTATTGACTGTGTATCCCAAGCTCAATCTGATTGGTTCTAAGGCATACACCAACAGAAGGATTTGCTCCAAAGTTGATCATAGTGTTGCTGTCTCTTTTTTCCTTATAAAGAGGATAAGGTTAGTCCATGGAGTATAGTATGTTGATGCCGGGACCCTCGAATCACCAGACAGCCGTTGTGGATGTAACGAGAGTCAACTGTCTAACTCGGAATGGGAGATGTTATGCCTCGAAAATGATTGAGGTTGACCAGAGAAAGGACATAGTAAGACATAGTAGAGTCAATCCTAGTAGAGCCTACACAGTCAAGAGGGAAAGAAATGAATTTGCCTCCAGTTGATAAGATGAAGGAGCTAGTGAGTGAGAAAGAAGCTTGTGAATTTATAAAGTTTATTAAACACAGTGAGTACAACATGGTGGAGCAGTTGCACCCTCAACCGGCTAGGATCTCAGTCCTATCGCTGTTGCTAAATTCAGAGCCTCATCGCAACGCTTTACCGAGAATACTGAATCAGGCCTACGTGCCCAGCAATATCTCCATGGAAAAGCTGGACAAACTAGTGGGGAATATCATGGTGGATGACTTTATCTCTTCCAGCTATGACGAGATACTGCCTAATGGTATAGGGTCTACCAAGGCCTTTCATATAATCACTACATGCAATAGGCATATTTTGCCACGGGTGCTCCTCGACAATGGATCCTCTTTGAATGTGATGGCATTGGCAACTTTGTCTAAGTTGCCAATTGATATGTCCTACATGCTGCCAAGTCATACCACAGTTAGAACCTTTGATGGCACCCGCCGGGATGTGATGGGGAATATTGAGATCCCGCTTCAAATAGGACCGTGTACTTACTAGGTCAAATTCCAAGTAATGGACATCACCCCATCCCATAATTATTTGTTGGTAAGGTTGTGGATTCATTCAACCGGGGTTGTGCCATCATCTCTCCATCAAAAGTTGAAGTTTGTGATGGAAGGACACCTAATCAGTGTGTCGGGAGAAGAAGATATCATGGCTTCTGCATCCACCAATGCCTCTTATATAGAAGTAAATGAGGATGCTGTAAAGTGCTCTTTCAGATCGTTGGAGTTTGTCAATGCTGTATTCATTACCCAGGGGTATAAGATCCCAGAGCCAAAGTTATCAAAGAGCACCAAGTTAGGGGTGAAGACGACAACGGGAAAAGGTTGTCGTGCAGGAAAAGGATTAGGAAAATACCTTTAAGCGATAGCTAGAGCGATAGAAGTGGCCGAAAAGAAGGATCGATTTGGTCTTGGGTACCTCCCTAAAGCCCATGAGAAAAGAAGACAAGTTAATAAAAACAGGAAGAGAAGGTTGGCCCGATTTTCGGGTGTGGATATGGAATGGGAACCCATGACTTTCCCTCTAATCCTTCAAACTTTTCGCTTAGTAGGTTTTGAGTTTGGTGAGAGGAATTCTGATAATGTGATTGTAATGATAAAACAAGCCTTCGAGAGGTTCTATGTGGGCAGGGATAAACAGCTGTAAGAAATAATGATCGGCATGGCCGAGATAGATATGGGGAATAAAAGCACAAGCTGGATGGTGCGCCCATGTCCCCGGGGTAATGCTCTGCCCAATGGCATTAAAAATCCTTCTGTATGGGCTTATGCTTACAACTTTTCATTCAATAAATAACAATCACGATGCATTTTCTTCATATTTATTTGTCCATATTCTTTCATACTTTCATACTTTTATTCCTTCATTCTTACATTCTTTCATTATTTCTGCCTATATGCTGTTGTCGGATTTAACAACGCAAGTGCATGTATAATTAACAAGTAATAAAGTGAAAAGTAGAGTGTCAATCTCACAAGGAATTGTTACTAAATTTGTTAAGTACTAAAATTAAAACAACCTAATCTTATTCAAACAATTAATTAAAAGTTGTAATTAAAAACTAATAAAAGAAAGCAAATTAAAACGTGAATAAAATCAATTGAGAAAATCCTAGGATTACAAATTTCCCTCAACACTTCGTATAAACCTCTCTTACCCTCTTAACTTGATTAATGATCTTGAGTTGTTAACCTAGAGTTCTAATCTATTTATAAGGATCTTCCGATGGTCTTATAAAAATATCCCTCTTAACCAATTAACTATATTCCTATGATAATTGAATTAAAGAGAAACTCATTAAGCTTAGACTCTAAAATCGATTACACATGACACGTAAGTGTATTCCTACCCTACATGTAGATCAATTTATCATAATAAATGAATATGAAACATATGTTATTCAATTCATGTCTAACACTAAACTCTCTTTTCCAAGTTGTATCTAGATTACCAAATCAATCTAATTGGTGACCAAACAATTAGAGGCATTAAGAACCAGATTGAATAAACAACTCAAATATCATTAAATCAAGCAAGAGAGTAAAATAATCCAAACTACATGTTGAGTTCCATTGCAATCCTAGAAAAATAAATTTAGTTCATGCTAAATAATAAAAATATAAAACAAAGGAGTTTCACCATCATCAATATTACAAGAACGATAAAGAAGAGTAAAGGAAAATAGAAAACTAAGGCTTACCAGGTCTTCAGTCTTGAATCCTCCAAAATCTCCTTAGCTCCTTGAAATTTATTGGTGGCTACTCTCCTCTTAAGAAAATTAGGTTTCTAGAACTTGATTCCCCCCTATTTGAGGCTTAAAAGATCCTATTTATAGAGTTTAGACCTTTGGAGTCAGAAACTTCGCGTGCAAGCAACAGGTAAACAAGCAGGTTTTTTTTAATTTTTTTCCCACCTCGGCACTGCAGTGCTGACTCTTGGATGGGTTGGAGCTACAGCGCCAACTTCTGGCGTCGCGGAGCCAGCCTTGCTGGTTGGCTGATGTTGCTTCCTTCATCTTCTCGCACTTCCACAACTGATTTGGATGGGAAAATCTGTCCAATTTGGACGAGTAAACTACCACTGGAAAGGTATATAAATCCGCTTCAAAAGTCAAGAAGGAAGTTTTCTTGAATAAAGACTTTAAGATCAAGTTTTGCTAGCAATAAGCTCCGGAGGTCAAATCTGCCCATACGCTGCTTTGCACCTTTTTTAGTCTTTACGCACCTCGACGCTCCTTCTCACTTTGGACCTATAAAATACAAAAAAAATAACTTAATAACTAATTTAAACATGAAATAAATAAATAAAATTAATCTAAAAACAATTAAAACTAATCAATTCCGAATAAAAACTTCAAAGAAGTTGGGTTACGGAGATTCAGTAGAAAAGAAACCTTAGTTCAGAAAATTTGGGAAAAAGTGCTTAAACGATCAAATTGGTCAAAATTGAAGGTTCCAAATGAAAGATAAGCACTAACTACGGGTAATGGAGAAGTTACTTGGAAGAAAAACTGAAAGAAAAGTCAATTCGAAAGAAAACCGAGAAATAGGGTTTTTGGGGGATTTTGGTGAAATTGGGGAAAATTGCAAAAAATGGCCCGATTCGACAAAACTAAAGCCCCTAATTGATGAGGAGTGAGTAAAGAAAGATAGTGCAAGGCTCAGTTTAAAGAAAATCCAAGAAAAGAGCCGATTGGAGGAAAATTGGAAAAAAACGAGGAAATTCCCGATAGTAAAAAGGAAAAATCAAATTGGAAGAGAATTTGATCGTAAAAATTGGGCATTTTTGGACCAAATCTAATTCAATATATGAAAAAGGCCCAGGAAAAGAAAATATGAAAATCGGACTTGTTTTGAGTTAAATCGGGTTTCGGAGGCAAATGGGCAAAATTGGAAAATTCGGGAAAAATAGAAAATGGGCTCCAAAAATTCTAAAAATTTGTAGATCTCATTCTTAAATCATTTTGAAGATATTGGCAAAAGAAAATCTAAATTCGGAGTTCGTTTGCAAAATGACCAAATCCCGGATCCACTATGAAGAAATTGAAAGAGATAAATCCCAGAAAAATAGCAAATGAGTTCCAAAAATTTTGAAAATTTGCAGATCTCATTCTTAAATTATTTGGAAGAGATTGGAAAAAGAAAATCCAGACTCAGAGTTCGTTTGCAAAATGGCCAAATCTCGGGCCCACTATGTAGTAATTCAAGCAGATAAATCCCGAAAAAATAACAAATGAGCTCCAAAAATCATGAAAACTTCTAGATAATACTTTTAAATTATTTGGAAGACATTGGTGAAGAAAAATTTTGGATTCATAGCTCGTTTAAAAATGGTGAAAGTTCGGGTGCATAAAAAGGGCAATTTTAGAAGAAAAATCCAAAAAAATAGCAAATGGGCTCCAAAAATTATGAAAACATCCAGAATTCAATTTTTTATTATTTAGGAAGTATTAAAAAAAGAAATTTTGAATTTGGAGTCCGTTTGCTATTTAATTTGTTTTGGGGGTCAAAAAGGTCATTTCACCGAAGAAACCGAAGAAGGCCTTCAAAAAATTTGAGATTGGGCTGGATTTTAAAAGGGCAATCAGCCAAACCCATAATGGAGAGTAATTTTTCTGAGATTTTAGATCAAAGGGCCAAGAGTGAAGAGAAAGGTAGTTATTTTTCTTGATCAAGCCTTTGAAATTGTGACACATGGACCATTGGATGAAGAGGGATGATGTCATATTTATGGCATCCTATTTATGACATCTTCATGACATCATATTTAGGAGCTGATTATTCCAATCTAATGGTGGGATTTTACATAGAAAACATCTTGAATTAAAGGCCATTGGATCAAAATTGGTTAGGAAAAAACTACAACATTCTACACAATTCTTATACCATTTGGCCAAGCCTTTTTGTAAGGGGGAATTCAGATTTTTGCTGGAGATTTAGGGGCTGAATAGGGGCAGTAGCTAAGGGAAAAAGGAGAAAGGAAAAAGAGAGGAGAAAAAAGGAGACGAAAAAAAGAAAGGTTTGGCTTGCTACTTCTTGATTTGGAAAGCTAGAGCAAGGTAGCTATGTTCTTTCATGGTTTTCTCATACTTTGTTGACATGATTTTGATATTTTGATTGTCATTTTATTCTCTTTTATGAAATAAACTTGTTTTTAAAAATAAGTTCTAAGGAGCTTCTACTTTGTTTTTTAAAGAAATCAAGAAAACAAGTTTTTCTCTATTTTTCATCATGGTTGAATGAATCACTTTTGTTAAATGATTTTGTGTTTGATCTTGCTTATGTGATTTGTTGTGGTAGGTTAGCTTACTTGTGGTATATTAGCTTGATTGTGGTAGGTGAGCTTGATTGCAGTAGTTTAGCTATAGACCATGCCATGTGTTCGTGAAAATGTCTAGCTATATTCATGCATTTGCATTATGATTGCTTAGTTTAGCATGTTTCCTTTTTAGTCTTGTATTTAGTATGCCATGTGTTTGTGTTATTTCCATGCATTTTTGAGGTCTAGGTCTCATTTGCATTGCCATGCATTTCATGCATTTTAGACCTAAGTTGCATTAAATGCCATGCAAGTTCATTTTAGGTCTAGGCCATATTCTCTATGCCATGCTTTTTTTTTCATGTCATTTAGGTTTTAAATCATGCACTCAATTTGCTGTATGATCATGCACTTCCTGTCATGCCACATGATTTATGACTTAGGCCAATCAATGGTTCAAAGTCATGCTCACTTGAGCATACTTGTGGAAAATTAAAGAGTTGTCAAATTGATTATTCTACCTTTGTGATTTTATTTTACTTAGCAAATTTTTGTCTAACTTTTTAAAAGTGTTAGCTACTGTTTATGGTCTTTAGGAGAGTCTCCAACATTTTTACTTTGATTTTTAAATGATTTTATCAAAGGCAAAAAAATATGTTTTGGAAAAACAGTTTCTCACCCAGTACTCGGACTTTCCTGATTTTTCTGGGAAGACATCTTTAATCAGAAAATTATTACAATTTTTTATCGTTTAGTTTCACATGTTTTGACTCTCTAGTATTTTTTTTAAGATTTTTTAAAATTTTTAAAAATAGGTTAAAAGATTGTGTTTTAAAACCGGACAGTAGAGGCAGATTTGAATTCAAAATAAAAACAATTATTAAATTTGGCTAAGGCATTTGAGGGAATTGGTTACAAACTTTAGCTACTGTCATAGAGTAATTTCTAAGCCTTTTTAAACTCTAAAAATGATTTTACAAACCTCGAGTTAAGGGTGGTCAAGTCTGGGATTTTAAACTTAGGAAATTAGAGCCATTTTTAAATTGTTTGGCTAGGGTTTCAATCTTCATTCAAGTTTCTTTCAAAATTGTTTTCAAACAAATCAGAAAGTATTTTGATTTTAGAAAATTTAATTTGATAAATTTTCCTAAGGTATCCGGATATCTTTTTAGATATACGGATTTCCTTAACTAAAGGAAAAAATACACTTTCATGCATTGCATTTTCCATATTCATGCATTTTATATAATATGTGATTTTTGCTATGATAATTTCTATGATATTGTTATTATTTTGATTTATTTTATGGTGTTATGTTGTTTGTTATATGGTTTTGAATATTACATGCTATCCTATGCCTTTTATTTAGTTATTTATTTTTGTCACATTATTTAGCATATATTATGTTCATGCATTACTATTTTATTTTTATTTTCATGCATATTACATGATAGCATTATTTTATGTTTCATGTCTGTAGACACCTAATTTTGTCCGGACCACTAAAACAGGTATGTTTTCTTCCTAAATTGATGTTTTAGAATGTAAAAAGACTTTTTTCATCCTGCAGGTGGTATTCCGAGACTTAGTCTAAGAAGACGAGCATAAAAAGTCAAACTTGAAAAAGTCAACCCTAAAAGTCAACTACTAAAAAAGTCAACCACTTTCAAAATCAAGATTTGAAGTTCAATTGAAAAATGGCGAAAGAATTTTGATAATTCGAGGTCTACATTGAAAGATATGGAGTTCGAAAGTTGGGTTACGGAGATTCAGTAGAAAGAAACCCTAGTTCGAGAAATTTGGGGAAAAGTGCTTAAACGATCAAATTGGTCAAAATTGAAGGTTCCAAATGAAAGATAAGCACTGATTACGGGTAATAGAGAAGCTACTTGGAATAAAAACTGAAAGAAAAGTCAACTCGGAAGAAAACTGAGGATTAGGGTTTTTGGTGGATTTTGGTGAAATTTGGAAGAATTACAGAAGTGGCTCGATTCGGTAAGACTAAAGCCCTTAATGGATAAGGAGTGATTAAAAAAGGATAGCCCAAGGCTCAGTTTGAAGAAAATCTAAAAATCGGACTTGTTTTGAGCAAAATCGGGTTTCGGAGGCACAAAGACAAAATTGGAAAATTTGGGAAAAGTAGCAAATGAACTCCAAAAATTCTAAAAAATTGCAGACTCATTCTTAAACCATTTCGAAGAGATTGGCGAAAGAAAATCTTGATTCAGAGTTCGTTTGCAAAATGGCCAAATTTCGAGTCCCCCCTATGCAAAAATTCAAGAAGATAAATCCCGAAAAAATAGCAAATGAACTCCAAAAAATCTGAAAATTTGCAAATCTTATTTTTAAATTATTTGGAAGAGATTGGAGATAGAAAATCCGGATTCGAAGTTCGTTTGCAAAATGGCCAAATCCCGGGCCCCTTATGTAGTAATTCAAGCAGATAAATCCCGAAAAAATACCAAATGAGTTCCAAAAATTATGAAAACTTCACAAAGCAGCTAAACCAATCCATATTGAGATAGATTTTTTCAAAATAAGTAGAGAGATGACCAGCCCTGGTAAACAAGATAAAAGAGCTGGTGAACGAGAAAGAGGCCTGCGAGTTTTTAAAGTTCATAAAACATAGTGAGTATACTGTGGTTGAGCCAGCAAGAATCTCCATTTTATCTTTGCTATTAAACTCAAAGCCACACAGAAATGCCCTGTTGAGAGTGTTAAATCAGGCATATGTGGCTAACAACATATCAGTGGAAAAGTTAGACAGACTGGTGGGAAACATTGCGGCAGACGATCATATATATTTCAGTTATGATGAAATACCACCCAATGGTATTGGGTCCACAAAGGCTCTTCACATAACAACCACCTGCAAGGGGCATATACTACCAAGGGTGCTTCTGGATAATGGTTCTTCATTAAATGTAATGTCATTGGCAACCTTGTCTAAGTTTCCAGTTGATATGTCTTATATGTTACCGAGTTGCACAATAGTCAGGGCTTTCGATAGTACTAGGAGAGAGGTAATGGGAACTATTAAGGTTCCTTGGAGATAGGCCCATGCACCTATACGGTGAACTTTCAGGTCATGGATATTAATCCATCCTATAATTGCTTGTTGGGAAGGTCGTGGATATATTCAGCAGGGGCTGTACCCTCGTCTCTCCACCAAAAGCTAAAATTTGTGATGGAGGGTCGTTTGGTCACTGTATCAAGAGAAGAAGACATAATAGCCTCTGCATCTACTGAATCTCCTTATGTTGAACCCAATGAAGATGCCATAGAATGTTTTTTTCGGTCTTTGGAATTCATAAACGTAGTTTTCGTCACTAAAGGATGAAAAATTCCAAAACCAAGATTGTCCAAGTACACAAGGCTGGGAGTAAGAACCACAATGGGAAAGGGTTGCAGGGCTGGAAAAGGTCTTGGAAAATATCTTCAAGGGATGGCCCGAGCAATGGAAGCAGTGGAAAACAAAGACCGTTTTGGCTTAGGGTAACTTCCGAAAGCCCATGAGAGGAAGAAACAAGTTGAAAGGAACCGACAAATGAGGATGGCCTGTCTCGCGGGTATGGATATTGAATGGGAACCCATGACTTTCCCACCAATCCTTCACAATTTCCGCTCTGCTGGTTTTCTATCCAAAGAAAAGAATTAAGAGGATGTACTCATAATTATCTAGCAAGCTTTTGAAAAATTCCATGTGAATAAAAGGGGGCAGATTCAGGATATGGTGATTTGCATGACCGGGAAAGAAGGGATCGAACTGGATGGTGCGACCTTGTCCACCAGGATATAGACTGACCAATTAGAGTGCGACTGAGTTCCCATAGTTTTTAAGTCTATTCCAACGTAATACTTTAAAAAACAATCTTAATTATCTTTACCCAGAGATATTAAGAGTTTTTTTTTTCTATAATGGGCTTTTTGTTTAAATATTTTCATTAAATAAATAACAAGCATAATGCATTTTATTCATATTGATGTGTCCATATTCTTTCATTTTTGTTATTTATTTTGTTTTCATTATATATATTTTCCGATATTATTTCTCCTCCACCTATTTACAGGTGTACGAATGCGGAATATGAGGACCTTCCTCTCAGTAATTCTGAAATTGATTTTGAAAGACTTATTTGCACGGGTGATTTTGAGGCTAACGAAGATACTGAGGATTATGGTCTACCTCTAGATTTATTAAGGAAAATAGAATAAGAGGAGAAAAAAGTACTTCCTCATAAGGAATTATTGGAAATGATAAATCTGGGAAATGGTGAAAAGATAAAGAAAGTCAAAATCGGGACTTCATTGTCATCATCAATAAAGGGTGAATTGATAGCCTTGCTCCAAGAATATATGGATGTATTTGCATGGTCTTACCAAGACATGCCAGGGTTGGATCCAGATATTGTGGTTCATAAGCTCCCTTTAAGGCCAGAATGCAAGCCAATTCAGCAAAAGTTGAGAAGAATGAGGCCGGGCATGCTGTTAAAGTAAAAGAGGAAGTGAAGAAAAAATTTGATGCTGGGTTCTTAGAGGTGGCAAAATATCCAGAATGGGTGGCGAACATTGTTCCAGTTCCAAAGAAAGATGGCAAGGTGCGGATATGCATTGATTACAGAGATTTGAACAAGGCCAGCCCTAAACATAATTTCCCTTTGCCCCATATTGATACTCTGGTGGATAATACGGTGAAGAGTTCTTTATTTTCTTTCATGTACGGATTCTCAAGATACAATCAGATTAAGATGGCACCGAAAGATATGGAGAAAACCATATTTGTTACAATGTGGGGAACCTTTTGCTACAAGGTAATGCCATTTGGGCTGAAGAATGCTGGGGCAACATATCAAAGAGCCATGGTGACCTTGTTTCATGATATGATGCATAAGGGAATTGAGGTCTATGTTGATGATATGATCACAAAGTCACAAGGAGAAGAAGAGCATATTGTGAATCTTAAGAAGCTCTTCGAACGACTAAGAAAGTTTCGACTCAAGCTAAATCTGGCAAAATGCACTTTTGGAGTCACATCGGGAAAATTGCTGGGTTTTGTCGTCAGCAAAAGAGGAATTGAGATTGACCCGGATAAAGTGAAGGCCACTTAGAATTTTCCACAACCTCGTACTCAAAAAGAAGTAAGAGGAATTATGGGGTGATTGAATTACATTGCTAGGTTTATTTCTCAGTTAACCGACAAATGTGATCCAATATTTAAGTTACTTCGAAAATGTGATCCAGGAGAATGGGATGAAGGTTGTCAGATTGCATTTGAAAAGGTTAAACATTATCTATCCAACCCACCAGTATTAATGCCACCTGTTTCGGATAAACCAATGATATTATATTTATCAGTATTTCACAGATCCATGGGTTGTGTTTTCGGGCAGCTTGATGAGACTGGAAAGAAAGAACAGGTAGTTTACTACCTCAACAAGAAATTCATAGATTATGAGTTGAAATATTCGTAGGTAGAAAATTTGTGTTGTGCCTTAGCTTGGACTGCTCTAAGACTCAGACAGTACATGTTGTACCACACAACGTGGTTGATTGCCAAGCTAGATCCAATCAAGTACATGTTGCAAGCACCTTCTTTATCAGGGAGAACAGCAAGATGGCAGGTTTTATTGTCAGAGTACGACATTGTATATGTAAGTCGGAAAGCTATCAAGGGCAGTGCAGTGGCTGGATTCTTAGCAAGTTGGGCAATGGAAGATTATGAGCCGTTGAACTTTGACTTCCCGGATGAAGATTTGATGTATGTTGCGCAAGCAGATGAGATTCCCTTGAAGAAGAAAGTACGAAAATGTACTTTGATGGCTCATCTAATGCCATGGGGCACAGAATTGGTGCAGTGCTCATATCCCGAGAAAAAGATTATTATCCTTTCACTGCTAGATTGGATTTTGATTGTACAAACAATACTCCTGAGTATGAAGCATGTACTATGGGCTTTCGTGCTGCAGTGGACAGAAAGATCAAAGTACTGAAAGTTTTCAGAGACTCAGCCCTAGTGATATACCAGCTACGGGTAGAATGGAAAACCCGAGATACAAAGCTAATCTGATACCGAGAACTCATACTGAGTTTATTGGAGGAATTTGAAGAAATAAATTTCAATTACTTCCCTCGAGAAGAAAACCGAATGGCAGATGCTCTGGCTACTTTGTCATCAATGTTTAAAGTAAATAAAGGGGCTGAAGTTGTGCCAATAAAGATCAGTATATATGAGTCTCCTGTCCACTATCTAAGTATTGAAGAAGAAGCAGATGGCCCCCTTAGTATAACGACATCTTGCAGTACATCAAGAGTCAATAGTATACAGAACAAGGAACAGAAAATGACAAGAGGACTCTGAGAAGGCTAGCAATGGGTTTTGTTTTAGACAGTGAGATTCTCTACAAGAAAGGAAAAGACCAAGTCATGTTGAGATGTGTCGGATCTGCCGAAGCTCAAAGAATTATAGAAGAGGACCATGAAGGGATATGTGGCACTCATGCTAATGGTCACATGCTTGCTAAGCAGATTAGTTATAATACTTTTCATTCATTTGTATATGCAAATTGTTCATTCATTTGTGATTAGTTATAATGCTTTTCGTTGGGTAACGTGTAGTCTTCCCTAATATGAAATAGTGATTGTCGTAATTCCCTAATACGTTTTTTTTTATTTCTCATGGTATATCGAGGCATATCAATTTTTTCGGATTATGTGATTACATACTCAAAATTCCTAATCATCCTTTATTTATCCGAAAATGTTTTAAAAATCCAAAAACAATTTTTCAAGACTATTTTTCGAAGTAAAAATTTTTTTTTAAGACCTTCGAGCATTTGCTTTCAAAACCTTTAGGTTACAATTCTTCAAATCCTTTGGGCATTGTGTTTTTTTTAAAACCTTCGGGTCCGTTTTTGCTAAATTCGATTTAAGTATCTTTCTAAGGTAGTCGGATAAATTTTTAGGTATACGAATGTCCTTACTTTAAGGAAGAAATACATCTCCATGCATTGCATTTTCAAAATGTTTTTACTTAATTTGTCATAAAAACGTACTTTTCGTTTTATTAAACATTTGGCGAGAATTAGTTTCCGATCTTTGTCGGGTTTACCGGGGAGGTTAGGAAATTGTTCAACGCACGTGTTTATAGAATCGAAACGTATGGTTTTCATTTTACTCGGAATCATGTAAATATCATATAAAAGAATTATTTTCCAAGCTTTGTCGGGTTTGCCGGGAAGCAAGATAATATTTTCCGACATATGCTATTTATGTGATTCCTCACATGAATAATTCATTTCAAATAATGATTTGTGCATGTGATCATGATGTGATTATGAATATTTTGTGATGGTGCCATTTTGTTGATTGTCATGTGATTCATATTGCCGTGTCATTCATTTTGCCATGTCATTTCAGACACTAGGTCATGCATATTCCATGTCATTTAGTTCATGCATTTCATATCATGCCACTTGACTAATGACTTAGGCCAATTAATGGTTCAAAGTCATGCTCTCTTGAGCACACTTGTGGAAAATTAAGTTTGTCAAATTGATTATTCTACCTTTGTGATTTTTTTTACTTAGCCAATTTTTATCTAACTTTCAAAAAGTCCTAGCTACTGTTTTTAAGTCATTTTAGGAGTTTCAAATATTTTTACTTTGATTTTTAAATGATTTTATCAAAGGCAAAAATGTATTTTGGCAAAGCAGTTTTTTTTCACCCAAAACTCGTACATCTCTGATTTTTCTGGGAATTCATCTTTGATCAGAAAATTAAGCCGATTTTTTCCCGTGTATTGTTACATATCCTGAATCTCCAGTATTTTTTTCAGAATTTTTTGAATTTTTAAAAATAGGGTAAAAAATCCTGGCTTAAAACTGGACAGTGAAGTCAGAATTGAATTTAAAGAAAAATCATTTTTCTTTTTGGTTAAGTTACTTAGAGTGGGCTGATTAGGAGAGTTAGCTACTGACTTAGGGTAGTTTCTAAGCCTTTTTAAACTCTAAAAATGGTTTTTCAAGTCTCGGGTTAAGGGTAGTCAAGTCCGGATTTTTAAACTTAGGAAATTAGAGCCATTTAAAAAAAAAGATTTAGCCCAGTTTTTATTTTTAATTCAAGCTTTTCAAAATTGTTTTCAAACAATCACAAAGTATTTTGGTTTTAGAATATTTAATTTGACATATTTTCCTAAGGTAGCCGGATATCTTTTTAGATATACGAATTTCCTTAATTAAAGGAAAAAATACATTTCATGCATTGCATTTTTCATATTCATGCATTTTATATAATATGAGATTCTTGCTATAATAATTTCTATGATATTGTTATTATTTTGATTTATATTTTTTGATGTTATATTGTTTATTATATGATTTGGAATATTTCATGATATCCTATGCTTTTTATTTAGTTATTTTTTTTTTGTCATATTATTTAGCATATACTATGTTCATACATTATTATTTTCATTTTTATTTTCATGCATATTATATGATAGCATTATTTCATATTCCATCTCATTTAATTTATATGCCATATCATTCATGTTTGCCATGTCATTTAGGTTATTTCATTTCATATAGAATATGTTATGTGACTTAGGTTATTTTATTTCATTTAAAAAATATCATGTTACATAGGTTATTTCATTTCATATAGAATATGTTATGTTACTTAGGTTATTTTATTTCATTTAGAATATATCATATAACTTAGGATATTGCATATCATATAGAATATACTATGTTATCTAGGTCATTTCATTTTATTTATAATATGTCATATAACTTAGGATATTTTATTTCATTTAGAATATGCTAAGGATATTTCATTTCATTTTAGAATATGCTAAGGCATTTACATTATATCATATCATTTAGGAAGCATTATATTATTTAGATTTTGCCATGTCATTTTATTTATGTCCTGCATATATATATTCATATCTTTTAAAATGTTTTCAAAAGGATAATGATTTTTCAATAAAAAATAAAGATATTCCCGAGTTAAAATAATTCATGAGTTCTCTACCGGGTTTGCTAGAGGGAATATCATCAATTATCATTAATAATGGAATATCTTTCTTTCAAAAAAGAGAATGATTCGGAAAGTTTTCCAAAACTAATAAAAATTTCTATATTTTGCCACGTTTGTTGGGGAATATAGGAAAATTTTGAATTTATAAATTCCGGATCATTTTCAATTAAAAATGGAATTATTTTTCTTTAAATTGGGAATTAACTTGAAATACTAAATTTAAAACCAATTTTTACCGAGACTTGAGATAACACACGATTAATAAGGTACCGATTTATACGGGCATTGTGGGGGTGCTAATCCTTCCCCGCATGTAACCGACTCCCGAACCCGCTTCTTTGATTTCTCTGGTTTTAAAACGCAGAATTGAAATTGGTTTTTAAAATGTTTTAATTAATTCTTAAAATATTTTATAAAACCGGTTTTAATAGGTGGCCGATCACACCTAGCTAAAAAAGATTGGTGGCGACTCCATGTCTTTTTTTAAGGTCATTTTCAAAACCTTCATTTTTCTAGAGGAATTAAGTCGACTTTTCCTCGATTTTTTTTAATGTCACGCTTAACAAATAATATAGTCTTGCGATGAGACTCGTTATTTTTTAGGTTGCGACAGCTTGGCGACTCCACTGGGGACTATTAGAGAGTCAGGCCTAGAATTAGTCGTGTGTTATCAAAGTCTCGGTTTTGTTGGTTTAATTGGTATTTAATTTTAATTCCCATATTTTTTTTTAAATAAGGAGAATTTTGAAAATAATAAAATATTTTTAAATATGTTCATACTCATGTGCATGCATTTTATTATTGTTCTCTAGTTATTTAAGGTTGTATATTATAATTGCTTGTTGATTAATGCGTTACACTATTATTGAATGTTTTAATTGCTAGGGCATTTAGAATAAGGTTTGTAGAATAGGTAGTGAAAGGTTTGTTATTCCTCCACACACACTACACGTGCATTTGCATATCATGAATCCTATACCCGAGTTTCATCCTTTTAAGTGGGAGTAAAGTAACTACGCCTTCGTGATGGTCCTCTGTATGGGCTAGTGAAACCCTTTCGGAGTATAAAGTACCTGAAGCCTTCGTGATGATCCTCCGTATGGGCTTAGGAAAATATACTCTAACGAATTGAACCTGCTTTTATCGGGGTGCCTTACTAGCCTTCACCGGCGGCAGTGAGGAACAATTCGGGGCCTTAGAACCGATTCACCCTCATATAGTGAACCTAGGCGAAGCCATGCCGAATTTTCGTTAGATATACCGAAAATAGGAACACATGGAGGGACATTTCTAAACCTTTTGTTACCTATTTTACACTTTGAATAAGTGTGATAGATCGGGCAACGATGTACGTACATCGCCCGTAATAAATGTCCTACTCCGCCTCGAAGGCATCGTGATGCCTAAATAAGCAGATATTATTGGGGCAAATATTCATTAATCATTTGAAAAAAAAATAAAAATCTTTTTCCAAGCATTTTTGCATTTTGCACATTTCATACATGTGTGAATAGAGCATGTACATTTTTGGTTGTGTTATTGATCTCATTCTTTGCAATAAACAGTTGGTAATTTCATTTGATGATTTCATAAAACCGGTAGTGTCACATGAACATTTGAACATTGTACCATAGTAGGATCCACTACCTCGAAATTCTTTTGAAAATAATATGATTGGTTTTTTCATAGAAAAAAACATGTTTCAAAAAATCATAAATTTGGAGACAAATCTTGCATAATGAGATTTTTGAATAATCAGGATTTAGGTCCCATCAATTTCATGTAATCATTGATTTCTTTGTATATACCTTGGTGTTTATTCATTTATTCTTTATTTGTATCATTTTGACATTGTGTTACAGTCCTAACATGCATGGTTATTCATTGTAGAATACATTTGTGATTACATGGTCATTCTTTGTACCTACCTTTGTATTAATTCATTTATTCTTAGCATGTATCATTTTCACATCATAGCATGCATGGTCATTCATTGTAGAATACATACATGGTCATTATTTGTATATACCCATGCATCAATTTATTCATTTTTTAAATCCATCATGTTGGCATTAGATTGCATCCATAGCATACATAGTCATCATTATTTCTCTGTATATGGTCATGCATTAATCATCAGTATATTCATGCACATAGGAATAGAGCATGTACATTCACAATTGTATTCTTAATCTCATGACATTTTCATTTGCATGAAAGGGGTTCGAGATATGAGGAATGAATCGGAGGAACGATTGGGTGTTTTGGAACGCAACCAAGAGGAATATGGACATGAAATCCAGGAAGTGAAAGAACAACTTGCCAAATTGCTGAAAATGGTTGAGGATATGGGTAAAAGTAAAAAGGAACTTTCTCAGGGCTTTGCATCGCCTTCGGATCAACCAAAACCCTTAGGTCCAGAACATACAATCCTTGCTGGATCCTGCGCTTGTCAATGCCACAAAGGTTGAAATCCTGATGAAATTGTGGACAAAATCATGAAAATTATTAAACCTGAGAGCCCGATACCAAAGATAGAAACCTCGGATCCTGTACCATACCTGCAAACTGTTCTAGGTCCAAACCAGTATCCTCACCCTACCATGGTCCAATCGTCCATTGGGATGACCACTACGGGATTCCTGAATCCCACTCCATCACCAACAACTGCCAATTCATACTATTTCCCTCATCAATCACCTTATCCAGCATCTGGATAGGAACCTCGAGCTATGTACAACCTCCAAAGGCCCCGTGTCCAAATCCATACCCTTACCATGCTGTTCCGCCACATCTCCATGTAAACACTCCAGTTCGGACCTTTGTGCCACCACCAAGTGCCCCAACTCCTAGGCCATGTGTGACTAATAAACGACCCCAGAATAAGACCCAAATGCATTTTGATCCCATTCCAATCAGCTACCAAGAGCTCCTCCCTATACTGATCCAAAATCACATGGTTGCCTGTGTCCCATTGAAACCCCTGTTACCACCATATCCAAATGGGTATAATCCAAAAGCAACATGTGATTATCACTGTGGAATTGTTGGCCATAACATTGAAGACTGTCTAGCATTCAAAAAGAAAGTACAAACTCTTATAAATGCCAAGTGGTTGGATCCAACGACACTGATTGATAAAGGACTGGGAAAGCACTATTAGGATTGAGAGATTTACAGCATTGAGGTGGAAAGACTTCGGTCTTATATGATGTAATAGGATTTGACCTTTTCAGTAGCCGGCTCTTATAGCCTTAGGATGCTAGGAAGAATAAAGGGCTTGTAAAAGACAGTTTTATCCATTGTTCATATTTTGTAAAACATGGTTTATACCATTGTGAACGTTGATATGGGAATGAATTGATTATGTTTCAAATTTATGAGAGGTTGATGATTAAGTTCCTCCGATTCTTATTTTCTTCGTGATATCTTCCCCTTTTGCATTTTGCATCCGATCAATTATTGGTCATACCATACATTCATACATGTATCATGTTAGCATCAGGTTGCATTTATGCATTCATAATCAGCATGATTTTTCTGTATATATCCATGCATTAATTTTCCTATTACATACATCATGTTGGCATTAAGTCGCTTTCATGACACACATGGTTAGCATGATTTTCTTTGTATATACTCTGTATCAATCATTCGTTGTTTGCATGTATCATAATTGACACCGTGTTGCATTCATAGGGTATATGATCATTCATTGAGAAATATGCTAAAATGCACATGATCAGTCATTGCATATATCCATGCGTTGATTTGTTTATTCTTTAATTGCAACATGTCGGCATCGTGATTGCATTTATTACATATATGGTCAGCATGTTTCCATTGTACATATCCATACATCATATTGTTTAGGCTTCACATGCATCAAGTTGCACTCATGGCTCATTCATCATGACATACATTTGGGGGAAATAAAACATAAGTTGGCTTGGCTTTAAGAGTCTTTGAAAGAATTTCCATTTCAAATCAGAAGAAGTATTGAGTACCCTGTTAATACATGCTAGTGCTATGGAGGATGAACAAGTTGCCCGAATGGAAAAAATGGAAAAGGAACAGAAAGAATTATGAGAACAGCTAGCAAAGTCTCAAGCAGAATCTAAGGATCAGATGACTAAATTGATGGAGCTGATGTCTGCCGTAATCAAGGGAAAAGGATACACCGAAAACTTTGTCGCCAGAGAAGGGTTAGAAGCACAAAAGGGCCAGGATGAGGTCGTAATAAATGATGCCAAGAACACTGTTAACCCCGTCAATGTCCTAAACTCAGATGATCCAGCTAGACAAGCAAAGTTGAAAAGGGTTGCAGTAAATGAGGTTGAGTTGGCAGATTCCCAAGGGAAATATCAATTGCTAGATGAAAGGCTTCGGGCAGTAGAAAATACAGATGTATTTGGGAGTTTAGATGCGAAAGAACGATGTTTGGTTCTTGATTTAGTCATTCCTCCTAAGTTCAAGATTCCTGACTTTGTGAAATATGACGGGACGACTGATCCATCAACCCACATCACTATGTTCTGCCGGAAGATGAAAGGTCATATAGATAATGATAAGCTTTTGATTCACTGCTTTCAGGATAGCCTCAGCGGATCCGCAATTAGGTGGTATAGTCAGTTGAGCAAGGATCAGATTCACTCTTGGAATGACCTGGCTAGGGTTTTTCTAAACTAGTACAAGCATATGACTGACACGGCGCCTGACCGTCTCACCTTGCAAAATATGAAGAAAAGAGCTACTAAGAGCTTCAAAGAATATGTACAACGGTGGATGAGCATGGCCGTCCAAGTACAACCGCCCTTAACTCAGAAGGAAAACACTGTTATTTTTATGGATACACTGCAGGCCCCGTACTATGATATAATTGTCGGCAACGCCACGAAGAATTTTTCGGACATGGTAATTTCAGGGGAGATGATTGAGAATGCTATCAAGGATGGGAAAATTGAAGGAGAAAGAACATCCAATACCAAGAACAAGGGGGCATCTGAAAAGAAAAAGAAAGATACCCAAGTCGTGGAAGACTTTGCCCCACCTCCCCAATTCTCCTCGTATCAGCCATTTTACTCTACCCTGAACAATGTCTCTCAAGGTTTTTATCCCTATCAACCAATGACTGCAACTACACCAGAATTTACATCTGTCTATCAATCGAATACCCTTGGGAATAATCGAAGGGGGCATAAAAAGCGAAAAATAAATCAGGTTGACCCGATTCCTGTGACATACAGTGAGCTATTACCTCAACTCATCCAGAATCACCTTGTAACACCCATGCAATTAGAGCCTTTGAAGCCCCCTTATCCGAGCTGGTATGATGCTAATGAGTGTTGTGGTTATCATTTTGGCAATCAAGGTCACTCAACAGAGAACTGCCTCGCTTTGAAGTACAAGGTCAGAGATCTCATCAAGGCTGGTTCGATAAGTTTTGAAGAGGGGGAAGCCAAGTGTCATAAGAAACATTGTGCATGATCATATTAGGGTTTTGACGCATGTAGTTCTATACACTATGATGATGAAAGTATTTGTCTCATGTTAACATCTACATGAATTAAATGAATTTTGAATTTTAAATGCTTTGTGTTTGTTGTGTTTTAACAATAACGTGAATTTGCAAAAACAAGCATTAAGGAAGTTTTAATAATGGATAGTCTCGAGAATATTGTTGATCATTGTTAGAAATGACCCAACACCCTCCGCCTCTTTTTTGGGCTTCTCTATACCTAAACCTTGAATCAAGAACACTTGAATGACCTAATGCTTCAAGGAATATGAATGATTGAACTTCAAAAAAAAAAAAAAAAGAAAAGAGAGAAGCATTGTCATTGCAGAATAAGCTAGGATGTAAATCCTAGTCTAGGCTATGAACAAAGGAACGAACTTTTTGAAATTTTTCGAATTCCTTGAAATTCAAACAAATGAGACATTCTTTCAAGAATCTAGATTTTGGTAATTTGATTTGTGTCAAGGTTGTGCCAAAACCGTTCATGTCATTTTCAACAAACCACAAAACACTAATTGCCCAAACATCACTTCATGATTGACACCCTGGGGCACAATGACTAAACCAGATTACCCCATATCCCAGAGAAAACCCATTTTAGGTCATATTTTCCTTGTCTCTTCAAAGAACTCAGATGTGAAGCTCAGCCTTTCCAAAATAGACCTAGACTTGCTATGTTCCTCTTTGATACAAATTCTCATGGTTAATCAAATTGGGGCATCATATGTGAAAATGATGGTTATATGGTGAAAAAAGGATAAGACTAACGCATGAATCAGTGGGGCATGCGATGAAAAATGAAAAAATGAAAAATTTGTAATATCATGCATATGAGAATTCAGATGATTCCAAAGTGCAAAATGAAATTCTGAATATCTATTTCCCCTGGGGATTGCTTTTCAATATTAATATTTGTGCTTGACATGAGAAATGGCCATCTTTCATATCCCTTTCGCATAAAAAAGAAATTATCCATAGTCACCCCTTTTGAGCCAAAAGAATTCTTTCTTCTTTAAACCCTGATCAAGGATTACCCTCTACACTGGGGGGCAAATGCGAGGAAAGCTCTTTTCAAAGACCATTGAGAAATGAGTGACAGCTCAAAGACAGACACAAAGCAAATGGAGCCCCGAATAAATACGGGCTCACTCTGTCAAAGAAAAAGAAGAGGAAAATATGGCGACATGAAAGCCAAGCAAAAAAAAAAAGTGTGTGAAAGACATGGCAAATTGAAAGCCAAAAGCAAAGAAGAAAAAGAGCAAAGTCAAAAGGAAAGAAATGTCCAAGAAGGGACAAATGCTTCAAAGAGAATCATCCTCAAGAAAGGGTCTTTGATCTGATTACACTCAAACACATATTTTGGGCCTATTTATCCTTTCTTTCTAAACCCTGAGCCATGGCCTACATTACGTGCTTTAAAAGTTCATTTTGATCAAGCATGAATATTTAATTTGAAAAGTTTTTTTTCCTCAGATTTTATCCCATCTCATCGAATTATCATTTCACTAAGGAAGAATTTAGAATTCTCAAGTGTATGGTAGAACGAAAAAATGAGAAAGAAAATTGGAGAGAAAAGGGACTCTAGGGCGAAAACCCAAAAATGGGCGATCTAGAGTAAAATGAAATTTTTTTAATGCCATCTATGAAAGTGCCGATACCACAAAAAGAGAAGGTCATCTTAAAAAATGGTCATCGAGGAACATTTAGGAATTCCTGAACTTCCAAATTGTCAATTCTCATTCAGAGGATTGTCTGCAAAAACTGAAACTTTTTTTTCTCCAAGATTAAACTTTCCGGTTTAAACATCCCGGCCAATCTTGACGCTTGTCAAAATGCCTTGATATGGAAACTAAAAGAATGTTGAATTTGTTTGGTTCTCAATGAATTCATGATTTATAAAACCTGTTCCATTTGTGAGCCTAGAAGGGATATACATTTTTGTCATGAAGTTTTCCTGGAAAAGACAAAATCTTGTTATACCAAGTCGTGCCAATTCCAGTTGAAAAAAACCAAATTGATACTTAGAGAAATTTCTAACAATGATCATCAATCTTCAAAAGATTTATACATCACACATTGTGGGGTTAATATTTTTTGTTCAGAAGTTTTCAAAATGCGAAAACAAATAAAGAGGTTTTTTGAAATACCCATTTTGATGTTGACATGAGACAAGGATTTTTTCTAACTCAAAGGTGTAGAACTGCCAAGATAGGTCCTGACTTCCAGATATGAGAAGAAGAAATAGAACCCGGTTCAGATCTCTGTTGATGAAAGTTTGAAAACTGTTGGGGCAAAGAGAATAGCCAAAATGAATTGAAGATATACTCTGATTTGAAGATGAAAAATGAATTTGAAAGGCTAAGCCAAAGTCTAGAAAAACAACCGGGGCATTTGCATCACTCATGAGCACTCATCCCTTTATCGAGCTTTTGCATCTGCATAGTATCGATAAGCATTTGCATCATTCATGGGTATTTGTATTGGCATTATTCCATAAGTATCTGTATTTTACCTTTACATTTACATTCTTCATGGAATTCGCATTTGTGTCATCTCAAGCAATTCCATTATTTCTAGAATCATTGCATTTTCATTATTGTATGGTAATTGTAGTTACACCATTTATAAACCAGTTACATGAATACAATTAGTAGGGGCATCTGCATCATGAAACATGGGCATCAATCCAGGCCATTTGCATTTGCACTAAGAAACATTTACATCAATCCAAGCATTTACATTTGCACCATGAAGCATGAGCACCTTGATAAAAAGACATGTGCATCTTCAGCATTTCTCAAAGCTTCTAGTGGGGATATCCAGAGTTTTACAGTTTTCAAAGTGAACAAGTCTTCGGTGGTGATAGTTGAAGCCTCTGGTGGAGATATCCAGGGTTTTATAATTTTGAAAAATGAGAAATTTTCTTTTAGAGGAGTTACCCAGAATTTTACAATGAGCAAGTCTTTGGTGGTGATAGCCAAAGCTTCTGGTGGGGATATCCAGAATTTTACAGTTTTAAAAGAACAAGTCTTCGGTGGTGATAGCTGAAGCCTCTGGTGGAGATATCCAGGGTTTCATAATTTTGAAACATGAGAAATCTTCTTCTGAAGGAGTTACCCAGAATTTTACAATGAGAAAGTCTTTGGTGGTGATAGCCAAAGCTTCTGGTGGGGATATCCAGAATTTCACAGTTTTAAAAGTGAACAAGTCTTCGGTAGTGATAGCTGAAGCCTCTGGTGGAGATATCCAGGGTTTTATAATTTTGAAAAATGAGAAATCTTCTTCTAGAGGAGTTACCCAGAATTTTACAATGAGCAAGTCTTTGGTGGTGATAGCCAAAGCTTCTGGTGGGGATATCCAGAATTTTACAGTTTTAAAAGAACAAGTCTTCGGTGGTGATAGCTGAAGCCTCTGGTGGAGATATCCAGGGTTTCATAATTTTGAAACATGAGAAATCTTCTTCTGAAGGAGTAACCCATAATTTTACAATGAGCAAGTCTTTGGTGGTGATAGCCAAAGCTTCTGGTGGGGATATCCAGAATTTTACAGCTTTAAAAGTGAACAAGTCTTCGGTGGTGATAGCTAAAGCCTCTGGTGGAGATATCTAGGGTTTTATAATTTTCAAAAATGAGAAATCTTCTTTTGGATGAGTTATCCAGAATTTTATTCAACATGTGCATCTACATCAAGAAGCATTTGCATCAATCTAAGTTAGTTGAATCTGCATCAAGAAAGTTTGCATCAAATCAAGTCATTTACATTTGCATCAAAGACATTTGCACCAATCTAAGTCATTTGCATCTACATCAAGAAGCGTTTGCATCAACTAAAGACATTTGCATTTCCATCATGAAGCATTTGCATCATCTCTTAAAGCTGTCAGGTATAATTGAACTTGTTTTGCTTCTCAAATGAGTCGAGCCTTGAGACCACCGTCGAGGTATTTCCTTTTGTTTTAAATTGAATTCATTCTGTTTTATCAAATGAGTCGAGCCTTGAGACCACCGTCGAGGTATTTCCTTTTGTTTTAAATTGAATTCATTCTGTTTTATCAAACGAGTCGAGCCTTGAGACCACCGTCGAGGTATTTCCTTTTGTTTTAAATCGAATTCATTTTGTTTTATCAAATGAGTCGAGCCTTGAGACCACCGTCGAGGTATTTCCTTTTGTTTTAAATCGAATTCATTCTGTTTTATCAAATGAGTCGAGCCGTGAGACCACCGTTGAGGTATTTCCTTTTGTTTTAACTCAAATTCATTCTGTTTTATCAAATGAGTCGAGCCTTGATACCACCATCGAGGTATTTCCTTTTGTTTAAAATAGAATTTATTCTGTTTTATCAAATGAGTCGAGCCTTGAGACCACCGTCGAGGTATTTCCTTTTGTTTTAAATCAAATTCATTTTGTTTTATCAAATGAGTCGAGCCTTGAGACCACCATTGAGGTATTTCCTTCTGTTTTAAATCGAATTCATTCTGTGTTATCAAATGAGTCGAGCCTTGAGACCACCGTCGAGTTATTTCCTTTTGTTTTAACTCAAATTCATTCTATTTTATCAAATGAGTCGAGCCTTGAGACCACCGTCGAGGTATTTCCTTTTGTTTTAAATCGAATTCATTCTGTGTTATCAAATGAGTCGAGCATTGAGACCACCATCGAGGTATTTCCTTTTGTTTTAACTCAAATTCATTTTGTTTTATCAAATGAGTCGAGCCTTGAGACTATCGTCGAGGTATTTCCTTTTGTTTTAAATCGAATTCATTCTATTTTATCAAATAAGTCGAGCCTTGAGATTATCATCGAGGTATTTCCTTTTGTTTTAAATTGAATTCATTCTGTTTTATCAAATGAGTCGAGCCTTGAGACCGCCGTCGAGGTATTTCCTTTTGTTTTAAATCGAATTCATTCTGTTCCATCAAATGAGTCAAGCCTTGAGACTTCCGTCGAGGTATTCCTTTTTGTTTTAAATCAAATTCATTCTGTTTTATTAAATGAGTCGAACCCTGATACCGTCGTCGAGGTATTTTCAAACCAGTTTTAAAGACCTTCGGGCACCAGATTTAAAGACCTTCGGGCACCAGTTTTAAAGTCCTTCGGGCACCAGTTTAAAAGACCTTCAGGCATCAGTTTTAAAGACCTACGGGCACCATTTTAAAGACCTTCGGGCACCAGTTTTTAAAGATCTTCGGGCATAATTTTTTCTTTTAAAAATTGAATCCGTTTCCCTAAGACGGGTCGAGCCTTGATTAGTCAGGGAATTCAATTTAAGGACAAAATTTTCTATTTACAGCTTTTCAATAATATAAAAAAAGAAAAAAAGAATGAATGAAAAAATGATGAATGAAAACCCTTTTCTTTCTCTCCACATGTGATTTCACTGACCGGACAAAATTGTTGTCTATTTTATGTTTGCCTGATTCCTGATTCTCAGCAATAGCCAAAGAGGGGCAATTGTAGACACCTAATTTTGTCCGGGCCTTTTAAAACCAATTTTGATTTGTCCCCCTCTCGGGTTTAATATTTTTGTAAAAGTCACGGTCGCGATTTTAGATTTTTAAAATGTTCTAAATTATATATATATCCTTTTTAGCTTTAATCGTTCAGATAAAATCGGACCGTAAAATTACCAATTTTAAAATTCAATTTAAACCCAAAGTGAAAAGTTTAATCTTGAGTTTTATTAGATTTTTAAAATAAATTTTTTAATTGAAAATATTTGAAAAAAGATTTGAAAAAATAAAAGAGGGGGTAATTTAGACATTACACATTTTTATGTTAAGAATTGGTTATAAAGAGGCTGATTTTTTTTTTGAGGGGGGGCGATTTTATGAAAAAGGGAGAAAAGGACTGGCGGTTGGGAAAAGAAAAAGAAGGAAAAAGCTTTGTTTTTTTATGGGGGGCTGGCTGCTGAGAAAAAAAAAAAGAGAAAAAAGCTTGGTTTGGTTTTTTTGAGGGAGCAAAAAGCTTTGAAGAAGAAGAAAGCTCAAGAAGAATTATTGAAGCAAGTTGATACGTGGCTTATCAATGTCGAGCAACAATTGGCAGATATTGAACTAGCAAGCAAGCAAAAAGCTGTTTTTGATAGTATGAAAGTAGGTAACAATGCAATTAAGGCGATACAAAGTGAGATCAACCTAGACGATATCCAGAAGTTAATGGATGACACTGAATAGGCTAAGGCTTATCACTTCATTTCAATTCTTACTCATCTTGATTCCTTTTAAGTCATCTTGGCTTTGCTCATTTGCTTGATTTCTCTGTCTAAAATGAAATACGATCCTTGATGTAAATATCTCCTGTTTGTTCTCTCTCTAAGTCCTTCTTTTTGTTTGCAAGTATTTGTCAACTTCAGATAAGCTGTTTATCATGCCATCAGAAAGTTGCATACAAATAAGGGCATGTTAATCTATTTTGAAGTCTTCAAAACAGAAATAATTCTAGATGGTGGCTTGCATTACCAGGTTGTCAATCTATTATGTTTATGCATCATTTTCAAGAAGCTTTTTGTCACGTTTTTTTCTTAGATATGTTTTTCTTTTAGTATTTCAAATAATGTCCTTCTAAAATCTTTGAGTGACATAGGTCATCTGAAAGCCTGTAAACATGTTACGCTTCTGGTTTTAGACAACCATGCTATAAATGGAGAATAACCCATGTGTTATCCTTTTTTTAAGAATCATTTATATTTTCATAATGATTTTATTAACGTAGTTTTCTCTTTATCTGTCAAAAAGTATAGCATTTTTGTCTGTTTAATTATAACTTGAGCATTTCCTCTTTACATGGACTTTCGGCTTCTTCTCCATTCATTTTTGTTTTCCCCTGAAATTGAGCTGCATGTTTGTGATATTTAAGGAAATCAATGCAATCTTGGGGGAGAAATTATCAGAATTTGAGAGCTTAGAAACTCAGGAACCTGAACTCGCCAAGTTCTCTGCCATTGCCGATACTTGGTGGGATTCTGAAGGACCATTTAAGCCATTGCTTAAAATGAATCTTACCAGCTAGAAGAAACAGCGAGGATGTGTATTCAGGGAAATTGCAAAAAGAAGAGGATGAGAGTGTGGTTTCTAGTTCAGAGTATATTTTTAGATTGGGGCTCAACATGCTAAGCTGAACCCAGGGACAGAATGGGCAAAGCATGATTTGGGGTAAAGGAACAATGGTATTTATGATGATGAATCATCCGATGAAGAAAAGGGTGTAGTGGCAGCTTGTGGTTATAGAAACGGTGGCTAGTGAAGAGAACAAAGGATTCGAAGCCGTTTTTCTTGGCCCCCGCAACCATGTACGACCTTCTACATATGGACAAGTAAAGAGGTTCTTTTCCATCACTTTTGACTGAGCATTGCATATTTCATTAGATTAGGATTCTCGTGTTTATAGTGAAAAAAAAAAGATATTCTTTTGCATGATGCTCGTCTCAGTATGACTAGAATTGTTCTTTACATGGATTAGTTCATTTACCTATGTTTTCGAACTTCATTGTCAAATGAAAGATGATCATTTTTGTTTTTGTACAATGTCTAATGACCCTCTTCACCTACTATATAGTTTTCTTTGTTCAATTGTATATGCAAATGGTTCATTCATTTGTGATTAGTTATAATGCTTTTCATTGGGTAACGTGTAGTCTTCCCTAATATGAAATAGTGATTGTCGTAATTCCCTAATACGTTTTTTTTTATTTCTCATGGTATATCGGGGCATATCAATTTTTTCGGATTATGTGATTACGGACTCAAAATTCCTAATCATCCTTTATTTTCCCGAAAATGTTTTAAAAATCCAAAAACAATTTTTCAAGACTATTTTTCGAAGTAAATTTTTTTTTTAAGACCTTCGAGCATTTGCTTTCAAAACCTCTAGGTTACAATTATTCAAATCCTTTGGGCATTGTGTTTTTTTCAAAACCTTCGGGTCCGTTTTTGCTAAATCCGATTTAAGAATCTTTCTAAGGTAGTCGGATACCTTTTTAGGTATACGGATGTCCTTACTTTAAAGAATAAATACATCTCCATGCATTGCATTTTCAAAATGTTTTTACTTAATTTGTCATAAAAACGTACTTTTCGTTTTATTAAACATTTGGCGAGAATTAGTTTCTGATCTTTGCCGGGTTTGCCGGGGAGGTTAGGAAATTGTTCAACGCACGTGTTTATAGAATCGAAACGTATGGTTTTCATTTTAATCCGAATCATGTAAATATCATATAAAAGAATTATTTTCCAAGCTTTGTCGGGTTTACCGGGAAGCAAGATAATATTTTTCGACATATGCTATTTATGTGATTCCTCACATGAATAATTCATTTCAAATAATGATGTGTGCATCTGATCATGATGTGATTATGAATATTTTGTGATGGTGCCATTTTGTTGATTATGTCATGTCATTCATATTGCCGTGTCATTCATTTTTCCATGTCATTTCAGACAATTGGTCATGCATATTCCATGTCATTTAGTTCATGCATTTCATATCATGCCACTTGACTAATGACTTAGGCCAATTAATGGTTCAAAGTCATGCTCTCTTGAGCACACTTGTGGAAAATTAAGTTTGTCAAATTGATTATTCTACCTTTATGATTTTTTTTACTTAGCCAATTTTTATCTAACTTTCAAAAAGTCCTAGCTACTGTTTGTAAGTCATTTTAGGAGTTTCAAATATTTTTACTTTGATTCTTAAATGATTTTATCAAAGGCAAAAATGTGTTTTGGCAAAGCAGTTTTTTTTTCACCCAAAACTTGTACATCTCTGATTTTTCTGGGAATTCATATTTGATCAGAAAATTAAGCCGATTTTTTCCCATGTATTTTTACATGTCCTGAATCTCCAGTATTTTTTTCAGAAGTTTTTGAAATTTTAAAAATAGGGTAAAAAATCGTGGCTTAAAACTGGACAGTGAAGTCAGAATTGAATTTAAAGAAAAATCATTTTTCTGTTTGGTTAAGTTACTTAGAGTGGGCTAATTAGGAGGGTTAGCTACTGATTAGGGTAGTTTCTAAGCCTTTTTAAACTCTAAAAATGGTTTTTCAAGTCTCGGGTTAAGGGTAGTCAACTCCGGATTTTTAAACTTAGGAAATTAGAGCCATTTAAAAAAAAGATTTAGCCCAGTTTTTATTTTTAATTCAAGCTTTTCAAAATTGTTTTCAAACAATCACAAAGTATTTTGGTTTTAGAATATTTAATTTGACATATTTTCCTAAGGTAGCCGGATATCTTTTTAGATATACGAATTTCCTTAATTAAAGGAAAAAATTACATTTCATGCATTGCAATTTTCATATTCATGCATTTTATATAATATGTGATTCTTGCTATAATAATTTCTATGATATTGTTATTATTTTGATTTATATTTTTTGATGTTATATTGTTTATTATATGATTTGGAATATTTCATGATATCCTATGCTTTTTATTTAGTTTTTTTTTTGTCATATTATTTAGCATATACTATGTTCATGCATTATTATTTTCATTTTTATTTTCATGCATATTATATGATAGCATTATTTCATATTCCATCCCATTTAATTTATATGCCATATCATTCATGTTTGCCATGTCATTTAGGTTATTTCATTTCATATAGGATATGTTATGTGACTTAGGTTATTTTATTTCATTTAAAAAATATCATGTTACTTAGGTTATTTCATTTCATATAGAATATGTTATTTTACTTAGGTTATTTTATTTCATTTAGAATATATCATATGACTTAGGATATTGCATATCATATAGAATATACTATGTTATCTAGGTCATTTCATTTTATTTATAATATGTCATATAACTTAGGATATTTTATTCCATTTAGAATATGCTAAGGATATTTCATTTCATTTTAGAATATGCTAAGGCATTTACATTATATCATATCATTTAGGAAGCATTATATTATTTAGATTTTACCATGTCATTTTATTTATGTCATGCATATACATATTCATATCTTTTAAAATGTTTTCAAAAGGATAATGATTTTTCAATAAAAAATAAAGATATTCCCGAGTTAAAATAATTCATGAGTTCTCTACCGGGTTTGCTAGAGGGAATATCATCAATTATCATTAATAAAGGAATATCTTTCTTTCAAAAAAGAGAATGATTCGGAAAGTTTTCCAAAACTAATAAAAATTTCTATATTTTTCCACGTTTGTTGGGGAATATAGGAAAATTTTGAATTTATAAATTCCGGATCATTTTCAATTAAAAATGGAATTATTTTTCTTTAAATTGGGAATTAACTTGAAATACTAAATTTAAAACCAATTTTTACCGAGACTTGAGATAACACACGATTAATAAGGTACCGATTTATACGGGCGTTGTGGGGGTGCTAATCCTTCCCCGCACGTAACCGACTCCCGAACCCGCTTCTTTGATTTCTCTGGTTTTAAAACGCAGACTTGAAATTGGTTTTTAAAATGTTTTAGTTAATTCTTAAAATATTTTATAAAACCGGTTTTAATAGGTGGCCGATCACACCTAGCTAAAAAAGATTGGTGGCGACTCCATGTCTTTTTTTAAGGTTATTTTCAAAACCTTCATTTTTCTAGAGGAATTAAGTCGACTTTTCCTCGATTTTTTTTAATGTCACGCTTAACAAATAATACAGTCTTGCGATGAGACTCGTTATTTTTTAGGTTGCGACACTGATGAACTGAAGAAGTATTATGCTTAAAAAAGAAGTGTGATACTGTGCACATGGAATTTCGAATGATTCCAAGTGTAAAAATAGAAATTCTATATATCTATCTCCCCTGTAGATTTCTTTTTAATGAGAATATTCATGTTTGAGATGATGAATGGCCATCTTTCATATTCCTTTCACTAAGAAGAAATTATCTTTAGTCACCCCTTTGAGCCTTAGGAATTATTTCTTTCTTTAAACCTTGATCAAGGATCACCCTCTACACTAGAAGGTAAATAAGAGGAAAAATAATCAAAAAATCATGGCAAAAAGAAAGCCATCGAAAAATGTGATAAAAGAAAGCCAACAAAGCAAAAAAGAAGAAAAGAAAGTCCAAAAAAGGGACAAATGTTTCAAGAATGAGTTCTCCTTAGGAAATGATCCTTGATTCAATAACCCTTAAACACATTTTGGGCCTATTTTATCCTTTCTTTCTAAACCTGAACCTTGGCCTACATTACGTGCTTTAAAAGCCCATTTTGATCAAGCATGGATATTTAATTTGAAATGTTATTCTCAGAATTCATCCAATCTTTTGAATTGATATTTTTACCTTGGAAGCATTTAGAATTCTCATATGCATGGTAGAATACAATAAAATGGAAATGAAAAAAGAATGTAAAAGGAGAGGTTTAAGCCGAAAACCCGCAAATGACGACTTAATACCGAATAGAGGACACTTGAGTTGAAAACCCATAAAGGGCGGCTCAGGTACTGATGAAAAGTTCGAATCAATGCTCCATGTAAAAGGGGAGAAAGTATCTGAAAATCAGAGGAAAGGGGAACAACTCAGTATGACGTAACTATGGAAGCCGAGAGGTTACCCAAGTAAATTGCTTGTTCAAGAGAAATTTCAGATGGTTTGAAAAATGAGGGGTCCAAGATATTCCGCATCTGGGGCATCTAGAACCTATAACATTACATTTGTTTCTTATATCCTTGATATTCACTTTTACATTTAAAAAAAAAAAAAATTGTTGCAATAAATTCTTTTTATCCTTTTCATGACATTTTTGCTTGATTCATATTTTTTTTCATACATTTTTGAGATGCATCATGATTGTTATTAAATTGAATGATGATTAGTAATAAAAAATCTTTAAATAAAAGGATTTCAGAGTATTACTAAGGAATAGATTTAAATCTTGGGAAAAGTTTGGAAAGTTCATCAAGAAAAGAAAACAGTGAACGTGTTGGAGACTCCATCACGAAGTCAAAAAATCTGTGAATTTCAGCGAAAGTCAAAAAACTGAGACTGTTTGACAAGTTATCTTTAGTGAAGGGTTCCTTAAGTGGGGCATCAGTGAACAATTGAAGACTTCTCATGAAGTTGGATAATCTGTGAACCTCAAAGAAACCATGGATTATAAATCATGACACAATCATTTGATTGCATTCATTCTTAGGAAACATACAAGAATTTGCAAAGCATGTCATTCTCATCATTGCATTTAGCTAACATTACAGAAATCAGGAAAACTTGGACTTCCCTAAAGTGAACTCGTTCTGCTTCTCAAACGAGTCGAGCCCTGAGATCACCTTCAAGGTACGTTCCTTTCCAAATCGAACTCGTTTTGCTTCTCAGATGAGTCGAGCCCCGAGACCGTCGTCGAGGTATGTTCCTTTCATTTTCAAGTTAATTTTTTTTTCAAATGAACCAAACCTAGAATCATTCTTAGTATCTCCTTTTGTTTTAAATCGAATTCATTCTGTTTTATCAAATAAGTCGAGCCTTGAAACCACCGTTGAGGTATTTCCTTTTGTTTTAAATCGAATTCATTCTGTTTTATCAAATGAGTCGAGCATTGAGACCACCGTCGAGGTATTTCCTTTTGTTTTAAATCAAATTCATTTTGTTTTATCAAACGAGTCGAGCCTTGAGACCCCGTCGAGGTATTTCCTTTTGTTTTAAATCGAATTCGTTCTGTTTTATCAAATGAGTCACATATAGCACATATTTTCAAATCACGGGTAAGGCCTCCGGGCACCATTTTTAAGACCTCTAAGTATAAGTTTTTCTGAGTTTTTACATTTGCTTGAACAAGTCTTTGGTGGTGATAGCCAAAGCCTCTGGTGGAGATATCCAGAGTTTTACATTTGCTTGAGCAAGTCTTGGGTGGTGATAGCCGAAGTTTCTGGAGGAGATACCCAGAATTTTAAACACAGCTTAGCACAAGACAGGTTAAGCCCTCGAGACCATCATCGAGGTCTTTTCTTCTCTTGCAAATCGAACTCGTTACCATAAGACGGGTCGAACCTTGGTTAGTCAGGGAATTCAATTTAAGGACAATATCTTTTATTTACAGCTTTTTTTCAACAAAAAAAAATGAAAAAATGAAAAAACGAAAAAATGAAAAAATGAAAAATTGAAAAAATGAAAAATGAAAATAAAATGAAAATAAAAAATGAAAAAAGAAACCCCCTTTCGCTTCCCTTCACATGTGATTTCACTAACCGGACAAAATTAATATTTGTTTATCTTTGCTTGATTCCTGATTCTCAGCAATAGCGAATGAGGGGCAGCTGTAGACACCTAATTTTGTCCGGACCACTAAAACATGTATGTTTTCTTCCTAAATTGATGTTTCATAATATAAAAAAACTTTGTTCATCCTGCAGGTGGTACTCCGAGACTTAGTCTAAGAAGACAAGCATAAAAGTCAAATTTGAAAAAAGTCAACCCCAAAAAGTCAACTACTGAAAAAGTCAACCAACTTTCAAAATCAAGATTTGAAGTTCAATTGAAAAATGGTGAAATAATTTTGATAATTCGAGGTCTACATTGAAAGATATGGAGTTCGGAAGTAAGGTTACGGAGATTCAATAGAAAGAAAACCCTAGTTCAGGAAATTTGGGGAAACGTGCTTAAACGATCAAATTGGTCAAAATTGAAGGTTCCAAATGAAAGATAAGCACTGAATACGGGTAATGGAGAAGCTACTTGGAAGAAAAACTGAAAGAAAAGTCAATCCGGAAGAAAACCGAGGATTAGGGTTTTTAATAGATTTCGGTGAAATTTGGAAGAATTATAGAAATGGCCCGATTCGATAAGACTAAAGCCCCGATTCGATGATGAGTGATTAAAGAAGGATAGCCCAAGGCTCAGTTTGAAGAAAATCTGAAAATCGGACTTGTTTTGAGCAAAAACGGGTGTCGGAGGCAAAATTGGAAAATTTGAGAAAAATAGCAAATGAACTCCAAAAATTGTTGGTTGTGCTTGTTCTTGCTTGATATTTCTTGCTTGTTGGTTGTGTTCATATTTTAATTCATGGTTGATCTATTGTCATATGATTTTGGTCTGTAAAATCATGCATTTCATGACATTTCAACTAGGTTTTTGGCTAAGATCATACAATGATCTCAAGCCAAAAAACCCTTGCCTATATTAGTTGAAAGAGTGATAGTTTAGAGTGGGTATTCTGACTTTGGGATTTTTTTTTCACTACTCATCCACGGTCAAAATAAAATTTTTTTTTTACCACATGCAGTAGTTCATTTAAGGGATGCCATGGTATTGTTTTCATGATTTTAAGATTTTTTTATCATAGTTGAAAAAATGGCTTTTAACAAAGCAGTTTTAACTCACTGTTCTGACTTTGATAAAAATTCGGTCATGGTACCCTTGGTCCAAAAATTCAGCTGATTTTTCCCATGGAGATCAACATGTTCTAGGTCTACCCTAATTTTTATAGATGTTTTTGAAGTTTTTTAGAAAGGCAAAAAAATAGATTTTCAAAACTGCCTGTAGGAGTCAGATTTGTTTTTTAAGAACATATGATTTTATGTTTTTATTAGGATACAAAGTGGGGGCTGATTTGGGTCATTGGTTACTGTCTTAGGTTAAGTTTCATGTCATTCCAGCCATAAAATTTGATTTTATAAAAGTCGGGTCAAGGGTGGTCAACCCGGGTTTCGAAACTAAGAAAAATAGAGCCTTTTAAAGAAGGGGGTTCGGTCATGAAGCCATTTTCATCCCAAAAATTCTGATTTTTTTTAAATCCGAGCCCACAGTCTTTTGATTTTGAAAATCCGATTTAACTCTCTTCTAAAGGCAGTCGAATACTTTTTTAGGTATACAGATGTCCTTACTTTAAGGAAGAAATACATCTTCATGCACTGCATATTTAAAAATATTTTTACTTAATTGGCATAAAAACGTATTTTTCGGTTTCCTAAACATTTGGCGAGAATTAGTTTCCAATCTTTGCCGAGTCTGCCGGGGAGGTTAGGAAATTATTCAACACACGTGTTTATGTAATCGAAATGTATGGTTTTCATTTTACTCAGAACCATGTAAATGTCATATGAAAGAATTATTTTTCGAGCTTTGTCGGGTTTGCCGGGAAGCACGGTAATATTTTTTGACATATGCTATTTATATGATTCCTCACATAAATTATTCATTTCAAATAATGATGTGTTCATGTGATCATGATGTGATTATTAATATTTTATGATGATGTCATTTTGTGATTTTACCATGTCAAGCATGCCATGTCATTCATTCATATGCCATGTCATTCATTTACATGCCATGTCATTCATATGCCATGCTATTTATTCACATGCCATGTCATTTATTCACATGCCATGTCATCTAGGTTATGCCATATCATTCATATGCCACGTCATTCATTCACTTGCCATGTCATCTAGATTATGCCATGTCATTCATTTGCCATGTCGTTCATTCAATGCCATATCATCAAGAATTTGCCATGTCATTCATATGCCATGCCATTCATTCACATGCATGTCATTCATATGCCATGTCATTCGTTCACATGCCATTTTATTCATTCACATGCCATGTCGTCCAGATTATGCCATGTCATTCATTCAGATGTCATGTCATCAAGAATTTGCCATGTCATTCACATGCCATGTCATTCATTTACATGCCGTATCATTTAAAATTTTCCATGTCATTCATTCACATGCCATGTCATCTAGATTATGTCATTTCATTCATATGCCATGTCATTCATTCATATGCCATGCCATTCATTCACATACCATGTCATTTCATGTGCCATATCATTTAAATTATGCCATGTCATTCATTCAAATTATGCCATGTCATTTAGATTTTTGCCATGTCAAGCATGCCATACCATTCATTCATAGGTCATAATATTCATTCATGCGCCATCTCATTTAGAGCATGTTAAGTCATTCATTCATATGCCATGTGATTCATTTCCTTATGCCATGTCATTTATATTTTTGTCATGTCAAGCATACTATGTTATTTTTTTTTTTACCATGTTATAATAGAACGTTTGTCATGCCATGATAATTATTCATGTTTATTTAATTTTTCTCATTTTAATATTTTTGCACATTCATCGTCATTTTCTACGTTTTTTTAATACATGAAAAGCAAATAGTATTTTTTTATAAATCAAGATTATTTTCGAGTTAAAATAATTCATGAATCCTCTATTGGGTCTGTCGGGGAGGATATCATCAATTATCATTCACAATGGAATATCTTTTTTCAAAAAACGAGGATGATTCAGAGAATTTTGAAATCAAGGAAAAATCTCATGTTTTACCGAGTTTGTCGAAAAATATGGGAAATTTTATGTTAATAAATTCCGGATCATTTTCAAAATAGAATATGAATTTTTTTTAGGGAATTACTTTCGAACACCAAATTTAAAATCGATTTTTCACTGAGACTCGAGATAACACACGACTAATAAGGTACCGTTTTATACGGGGGTGCTAATCCTTCCCCGCAGGTAACCGACTTTCGAACCCGCACTTGTTTTCTCTGGTTCAAAGCGCAGACAACAAAATTGGTTTTAAAAATGTTTTAACTAATTTTAAAATGAATTATAAAGACCGATTTTAATAGGTTGACGATCACACCTAGCCAAAAAAGATTGGTAGCGACTCCATTTCTTTTTCGAGGTCGTTTTCATACCTTCAACCTTTAATTTTAAGAGTAATTATGTCGTCTTTTCCTCTATTTCCCCCCCTAAGTCACCACCCTTTAACGAGGTCGACTGTCTCGCAACGGAGCAAGATTAAATTTCGGTACCCCTTTTTAAGTAAGTTGCGACAACTTGGCGACTCCACTGGGGAGATTTAGAGAGTCAGGCCTAGAATTAGTCGTGTGTTATCAAAAGTCTCGGTTTTTCGGGTTTAATTGGTGTTTAATTGTAATTCCCACATTTTTGTAAATAAGGAGAATTTTTTAAAATAACAAAATATTTTTAATATGTTCATTTGCATGCATATTATTACTGTTCTCTGGTTATTTAATCTTGTACATTATTATTGTCCATTGGTTATTTAACCTTTTATATAATTACTGTTCTCTAGTTGGTTAATGCATTACACTATTCTTGATCTTTGTTTTAATAAATTGCTAGGGCGTTTAGAATAAGGGTTGTAGAATAGTGGTGAAAGGTTTGTTTGTTCCTCCTCACACACTACACGTGCATGAGCATGAGCATAAAATGAGCCCTCTACCCGAGTTTCGTCCCTTTAGGTGGAAATAAAGTAACTACGCTCTCGTGAGGTGATAACTTCTGCATGGGCTAGCGAAAAACTTTAGAGTAGTAGACTACCTACGCTTTCGTGAGGTGATAACCTCCGTGTAGGCCTGGGAAATACACTCTAACAAATTGAACCCGCTTTTATCGGGGTGCCTTACTAGCCTTCACCGGTGACAGTGAGGAGCAATTTGGAGCCTTTTAGAACCTAATGGAACCTCATATAGTGAACCTAGGTGAAGCCATGCCAAATTTCCTTTAAAGGTACCGAAGCTAGGAGCACATGGAGGAACACTTCTGACCCTTTGCTATCTATTTTGCATCACGAACAAGATTCATAAATCGGGCGATGATGAACGTACATCGTATCGCCTGTAATAAATTTATATTTTTGCCCCGAAACATTGTGATGCCTAAATAAGTAGATACTGTTGGGGCAAATGTTCATTGACTTTTTGAACTTGAAAATATAAAAATTCTTTTTCAAACATTTTTTCATTTTGCACATTTCATGCATGTGTGAATAGAGCATGTACATCTATGGTTGTATTTCTTGATCTCATTCTTTTCAATAAATGGATGGTGATAATAATCTCATTTGATGATTTCATAAACATTCATTGGTTGAATAAGAATTGTAAACCAGTAGTGTTGAATAAACGTTTGGACATTGTACCATAGTAGGATCCACTACCCCGAAATTCTTTGGAAAAATAATATTTTGATTTTTGCGGGGAAAACATGTTTCAAAAATCATGGATTAAACTTGGGGGCAAACCTTGCATAATGAGATTTTTGAATAATCAAGATTGGTCCTACCAATTTCGTTTAATCATTGATTAATTTCTTTGTATATACCCTTGTGTTAATTCATTTATTCTTTACATGTATCATTTTGACATCATGTACAGTCCTAATATTCATGGTCATTCATGGTAGAATACATTTGTGACATACATGGTCATTATCTGTATATACCCGTGTATCAATTTCACCATTCTTTACATGAATCACGTTAGCATCAGGTTGCATTTATGACAAACACAGTCAGCATGATTTCTCTGTATATGTTCATGCATTGATTTGTTTATTCTTCACATGCATCATGTTAGCATCAGGTTGCATTCATGACAAAAACAGTTAGCATGATTTCTTTGTATATGTTTATGCATTGATTTGTTTATTCTTCACACTCATCATGTTAGCATCAGGTTGCATTCATGACAAACACAGCCAGCATGATTTCTTTGTATATGTTCATGCATTGATTTGTTTATTCTTTACATCATCATTATGGCATCAGGTTGCATTCATGACATACATAATCAGCATTGATTTCACTATATATGTTCATGCATTAATTTGTTTATTCTTTACACGCATCATATAAGCATCATGTTACATTCATGACATTCATGGCTCATTCATCATGACACACATTTGGGGGGATAAAATAGAAGTTGGCTTGGTTGTAAGAGTTTTTGAAAGAAGTTTCTCTTTCAAATCAGAGGTATAAGAAGTGCTGAGCATCTTTATAACACAGGCCAGAGCTATGGAGAATGAACAAGCTGCCCGGATAAAGAGAATGGAAAAGGCATAGGAAGAATGGCGAGAACAATTGGCAAAATCACAAGCAGAATCTAGAGATCAGATGACTAAACTGATGGAGCTGGTGTTTGCCTCGATCAAAGGAAAGTGATACATTGAAAACTTGACCGTTAGAGAAGGGTCGAAGGCACAAAAGGGTCAGAATGAGGTCATAAGTTAGATGTCCAGTCTTTTTAGAACACAGTCAATCCTGTCAACGTCCTGAACTTAGATGATCCAAGTGAACAGGCAAAATTGAAAATGGCTGAATTGAAGGAGGCTAAGTCGGCAGATTCCCAAGGAAAATATCAGCGGTTAGATGAAAGGCTCCGAGCATTAGAAAACACATATATTTTTGGGAGTGTAGATGCGAATGAACGTTGCTTGGTCCCCAATTTAGTCATTCCCCCTAAATTCAAGGTTCCAATTTTGAGAAATATGATGGGACAACCGATCCATCAGCCCACATCACTGTGTTCTGTTGAAAGATGACGGGCCATACAGATAATGATAAGCTTTTGATCCACTACTTCCAGGATAGCCTTAGTGGGTCCGTAATTAGGTGGTATAATCAATTAAGCAAGGATCGGATTCGCTCTTGGATTGATTTGGCTAATGCATTTTTAAGCCAATACAAGCATGTGATCGATATGGCGCCTAACCTTCTCACCTTGCAAAATATGGAGAAAAGGGCTACTGAGAGCTTCAAAGAATATGCTCAACGGTGGATGGACATGGCCTTCCAAGTATGACCGCCTTTGACATAGAAGGAAACCACCGTCCTTTTTGTGAATACATTGTAGGCCCTATACTATGATAGACTCGTTGGCAATGCCATGAAGAATTTTGTAGATATGGTAATCTCAGGGTAGATGATTGAGAATGCTATCAAGACTGGGAAACTCGAAGGAGATAAAATGCCTGGTGCTGAGAGAAACAAGACACCCGAAAAGAAAGAGGAAGATGCCCAAGTTATGGAAGGCTTTGCCCCATATCCCCAATTCTCCTCGTATCAGCCATTCTACCTTACCCTAAACAACGTCTCTCAAGGTTCTTATCCTTACTGACCAATGCTTGCAACTGTGCCAGCATTTACATCTTTCTATCAATCAAACACCCTTAGGAATAATCGAAGAGGGCGTAAAAAGCGGGAAAGAAATCAGGTTGGCCCGATTCCTGGGTCATATAGTGAGCTGCCACCTCAACTCATCCAGAATCACTTTTTGACACCCATGAAATTAGAGCCTCTGAAACCCCCTTATCTGAGCTAGTATGATGCTAATGAGTGTTGCGATTATCATTCTGGCAATCACGGCCACTCAACGGAAAACTACCCCGCTTTGAAGTACAAGGTCAGGGATCTCATCAAGGTTGGGTCGATAAGTTTTGAAGATGGGAAAGCCAAGTGTCATAAGAAAAATTATGCATGATCATATTAGGATGTCTGATGCATGTAGTTCTATATACTGTGATGATGAAAGCACTTGTCTCATGTTGACATCTACATGAAATAAATAAATTTTGAATTTAAATGTTTTGTGTCCATTATATTTTAGCAATAATTTGAATTTGCAAAAAAATGAAACTTTGAGAAAAATTTTGGTAAACAATAATAAGGGGTTTTCACATAAAGTAATGGACAATCTCGAGAACATTGATGATCATTGCTGGAAATGAACTGATACCTTCACTCTTCTCTTTTAGGCTTTCCTATGCCTAAATCCCTTGAACCGAGACCACTTGAAATGCCTAAAGCTTCAAGGAATATGAATAATTGAACTTCATAAACCATTGTCACTACAAAATAAGCAAAGATGTAGGTCCTAGTCTAGTCTATGAGTAAAGGAACGAAATTTTTGAAAATTTTTCGAGCTCCTTGGAAACTCGGACAAATGAGACATTCTTGCAAGAATCTAGATCATGGTAATTTGGTGTGTGTCAAGGATGTGCCAAAACCATTCATAGCTTTGCTAAAACCATAAAACACCAATTTCCCAAACATCACTTCATGACTGACACCTCAGGGCACAATGACTAAACTAGATTAACGCAGGTCTTAGAGAAAATCTATTTTTAGGCCATATTTTCCTTATCACTTCAAGCAAACCCAAGATTGAAACTCAGCCTTTTCAATATAGACCTAGACTTGCGATGTTCCTCATAATGATATAAATTCTCATGGTTAATCAAATAGGGGCATCATATGTGGAAATGATGGATACATGATGAATAAGGATAGAACTAATGCATGAATAATTGGAGGCATGCGACAAAAAAAAAAATTGTGATATCATGCATATGAGATGCGGACACATCAATATGAAGAAAATGCATCATGATTATCATTTGTTGAATGAAAAGTCTTAAACGTAATCTCATACAAGAGGATTCTTGGCACATGATTAAATGGCATGGCATATGAATGAATGATATGACATGCTTGACATGGCAAAATCCAAATGACATGGCACATGAATGAATGACATAGCATTATCTAAATGATATGGCATATGCATGAATGATATGGCATATGAATGAATGATATGAAATATGAATAAATGACATGACATATGAATGAATGACATGGAATAATTTAAATGATATGGCACATGAATGAATGACATGGCATAATTTAAATGATATGGCACATGAAATGAAAGACATGGCACATGAAATGGAATAGCATGTCAATTAAATAATCAATCATAGAAATGACATCACCATAGAATATTCACAAACATCATGATCACATGTACACATCATTATTTTGAAATGGATTCTTCATGTGAGAAATCATATAAATGGCATATGATGGAAAATATTATCGTGCTCCCCGGCAAACCCGGCAAAGCTTGGAGAATAATTCTTTCATATGATATTTATATGATTCCGAATAAAACAAAATCTGTGCCTTGCGATTTTGTAACCACGTGCGTTCAATCATTTTCTAACCTCCCCGGCAAACCCGGCAAAGATTAAGACTAATTCTCGCCAAATGTTTAAGAAATCGAAAAGCGCGTTTTTATGCCAAATTATGTAAAAACATTTTTAAACATGCAATGCATGAAGGTGTATTTCTCTCTTGAAGTAACGATATCCATATAACCTAAAAAAGTATCCGGCTACCTTTGAAAGAAACTTATATTGGATTTTCAAAACCGAATGACTTTGGGCTCGGATTGAAAAAAATGGAATTTTTGGAGCAAAACAAGGCCTTGGCCGACCCCTCCTCTAAAAGGTCTAGTTTCTCCTATTTTTGAAACCCGAGTTGACCATCCTTGACCTGAACGATTTTTGTAAAATCTAATTTTATTCTTGAAATGACATGGGAATCAACCTAAGACAGTAGCTAATAACTCAAATCATCCCCTCCTTTGTATACAAATAAAAACAGAAAAATGTTAGTTTTAGAAAACAATTCTGACTCCCAAAACCAATTTTGAAAAACTATTTTTTTTAACCTTCATAAAAAAATCAAAAAAATCTGGAAAAATCAGCATAGACTTAGAACATAATGGTCTCCATGGGTAAAAATCATCTTAATTTTTGGACCAAGATGCCTTGACCGAATTTTCACCAAAGTCAGAATAGTGAGCTAAAAATTGTTTTATTGAAAACCATTTTTCCAACCTTGATAAAAAAATCTTGGAAAAAATACCAAGGCATCCTCCAAAGGTCTACTACATGTGGTAAAAAAATTCATTTTATTTTGACAAAAAATGAGTAGTGAAAAAAAAAATTCCAAAGTCAGAATATCCATAAACTATCACTCTTTCAACTAGTATAGACAAGGGATTTTTGGCTAGAGATCATTGGTTGATCTTAGCCAAAAACCTAGTTCAAAATGGCATGAAATGCATGATTTTACAACCAAAAAACATATGACAATGAATCAATCATGAGTTAAAAATATGAACAAACAAGCAAGAATAATCAAGCACAAACAAGCACAAAAATTCCCCTAGGTTTCGGCTAAGCAAAAAAAAAAATGTGTAAAAAATTTTGTCAACTTGGTTATTTTGTAAAGAATAAAGAATATAGGAGATAAAACATTTAAGATTTATTTTTGAAAACTTTTTATTCAACAAAAAGTTAACAAATCATATAAAAAAGGAAGGAAAAGAACATGATATCAAAGAAAATAATTGAAGAAGAAGAGAGGGAATAGCTACCTAGCAATTGCTTTCCAAATCAAGCTCTCTAAATTCTCCTTCCTTCTCCCTCTTTCTCTCTTTTTTCTTTTTCTTCTTTTCTTCTCGAAGAGTGTAGTGAAAAAATACCTTGAAGAAAAAATGAATTCCCCATTTCTAGCTTGGCCGACCCTTGGTATTCTATAGGAGAGTGTGTTTTATTTTTTGCCCTTTGTCATGCTTTGCATGCTCCTCCAACATCCTTGCCACATGGCTAAAAAATGTCCCCTCCTTGCATGATGCTTTCCTTAAATTAAAGGTGTGTGCCCCCTATTTGCATGATGTTTCCCTTAAATTAAGGGTTTTCTAGCCTCTCATTGGCCAACAATGCCACCTAGATTATTCTTGTCTCCTATCTCTACAAAATATCTAAACCACTTGTCATGATCATATGGCTTACTATTAAAATATCTTCCTAGGTGGCATTTTTAATCCTACTTGGCATCATCTCATAGCCTTCACATGCTCTTCACATGGCCTTTACATGGCTTTGCAATTTGGAGACCTCCCATTTGCCTAAAATGCCATGTAGGCAAGTAGTGTAGAATCTTGTCCTTTTCAAAATGTCATCTTGCTATTCAACCTTGGCCATTTGATTCAAGATGATAACACCCCCTCTTCTATTCAGCAAGTTGGCCGAAAATGGCCTGAAAATTTCCAGGCCATTCCTTTTTTTATTTGCAAAATGGCCCTTTTCGATTTTTCAGTAAAATTGCATTTTGGCCCCCAAACTTAATTTAATTGCAAATGGACCCCAATTTTGAATTTTTATTTTCCAATCCATCCAATCCAATATAAAACTCAGTTATGGAGGTTCTCATATTTTTTCAAGCTCGGATTCTATTTTTCTCGGATTTTTCTCTAAAGTTTCGGTTTAGTGCCTCCCAAACTTTGTCTTTTTCCATTTGAGCTCCGATTCTGGATTTTTCTTCTCCAATCCCTTCCATAAAATATAAAACTCGGATATGGAAGTTTTCATAATTTTTCGAGCTCATTTTCTATTTTTCCCATAATTTTCTCTTGGAATTTCGGATTAGTGCACCTGAACTTTGTCTATTTTCATTTGAGCTCCGATTCTGGATTTTTCTTCTCCAATCCCTTCCATAAAATATAAAACTCAGATTTGGAAGTTTTCATAATTCTCCAAGCTCATTTTCTATTTTTCTCAGAATTTTCTCGTGGAATTTCAGACTAGTGCACCCGAACTTTGCCTTTTTTCATTTGAGCTCTAATTCCTGATTTTTCTTCTCCAATCCCTTCCATTAAACATAAAATTCGGATCTAGAAGTTTTCATATTTTTTCGAGCTCGTTTTCTATTTTTCCTAGAATTTTCTCTTGGAATTTCGAATTAGTGCACCTGAACTTTGCCTTTTTCAATTTGAGCTCCAATTCTGGATTTTTCTTCTCCAATCCCTTCCATAAAATATAAAATTCAGTTCTGAAAGTTTTCATATTTTTTTGAGCTCGTTTTTTATTTTTTCTGAATTTTCCAAAATTATCATTTAACCCTCGAAACCTCGATTTTACTCAAAACGGGTCCAATTTCGGATTTTCTTTTTCCACTGCCTTTTTCATAAATTGAATTGGAGTTGTTCCGAAAACGCCCAAGTTTTACATCCGAGTTCCTCACCAATTTAGTTTTTCCCTTTCTCAATATTGGGAATTTTGTCGTTTTTCCGTTTTCCTCCAATCGGCTCTTCCTTGGGATCCACTTCAAATTGGAACTTGGGATATTTTTATTTATTTATCCTTTATCAACTGGGGGCTTCAATTTTACCGAATCAGGCCATCTCTGCAATTTTCCCCAAATTTGTGGTTTTATTATTTATTTCATTAAATCCTTATTTTCCTTTTTCTCTTCCAACCAATTATTCCTTCGACTCCGCTTCAAAATTGGACTTTCCAATATCCATATTTACTGTTCTTATTCCATTTGGAACCTCCAATTTCGTCCAATTTGATCGTTTACGCATTTTTTCCCAAATTTGCCAAATTAGGTATTGTCCTATATTGAATTTTTTGCAACCTGTCTTTCAAACTCTCTATCTTTCGTTGTACACCTCCGATTATCAAAATTCCTTCACCATTGTTCAATTCAACTTTGAATCTTGATTTTGATTGAAAGTTGACTTTTTAGTGGTTGACTTTTTAGGTTGACTTTTTTAGAGTTGACTTTTTTTTAGTTGACTTTTTGTGTTGACCTCCGAATCAAAGTCTTGAAGACCCATCTGAGGATTGGTGGAAGTTTCCTTGCATTCCGGAAAGTTGAAAAGGAGAATTTGTCTTGTTTAGGGGGCCCGAACAAAATTAGGTGTCTACATCCTTCTCATCTCTCCCAACTCTCTTCCTCTCCCAAAACTTTGTTTTTACCCACCCATCTCCAAATTTCACCTCCCTCTCAAATTTCTCACTCACACAACAATCATCATCAATCATCTTCAAGAAAGCCTTCTTGCAACAATTTGGGGATTTTCTCTCTTTCCCACTTCAATTTCTTCAAGTAAGTATCTAATTTTCTTGAAGATTGTTCATGATTAATTAGTTGATTTTGAGAGAATTTAGTGTTGAAGATTGTAGTTGTCTGAGTACTATTGCTTGAGTGGGATTGGATGGTTCTTGGGTATTATTGAAGTGTAGGAGATTGATTGGTGAAAATTGATAGTGGTTGTGTGCTTGGGTCTTGTTCTTGTTGAAGTTTAGCATAATTAATTGAGGAATATTGTTGGGTTTTGCATTGCCAAACTTAGTTCATTAGTTGGTTGGGTGATTTGGAACATTGCTCTTAGAAACGGTTAGAAGTGGGTAAATTGGTTGAAGAAAATTGTTGCTCTTCTTGGTTGTGAATTATTGAAATTAGTAATATTGTGATGGCACCAAAAAGGGAACATAGCACTAGTGACAGTTTTGATAGAAGAACATTTGTGTCAGAAGCAATTGTTCATAGACATAATCAATCCCTTCTACAGAAAAGTCTCATTTAGGAGAGGGGTTTTGATATTAATCTTTCCCATCACATTGAGTTTCAAAGAGTTTTTAATTCAAGGAATTGGCAAATATTTTGTGCACAACCGAAATCCTCAGTACTACCGGTGATTAGGGAATTTAAGCTAATGCTTATGAACAAGCCGATGATAAGATTTTTGTTCGAGGGTGCCAAGAGCCATTTGATTCCAAGACAATTAATCAATTTTACCAAACACCAGATATAGAGTATGATGATTATAACCAATATCTGAATAGGCAAGTTGATTTGAATGAGGTGACTGCACATTTATGTCCAAATGGTACTAAATGGAAAATCTCTAAGGGTGAGCTCATTTCATTCAAGGCTAATACAATGGATAAGGAGATTAAGGTTTGGATGCACTTTTATTGGCCAGTATGCTTCCATGTAAGCATGTTAGAAATGAGACTAAGGATAGAGCAATCTTGCTCTACTCTATCACCACAGGTAAATCAATTGATATTGGTCAGCTCATCTATAGGGTCGTTATGCACAGTGTTCGATCATCACGAGAAGGCCTTTGGTTTTCATCCTTAATAATTGCATTGTGTGCTCGAGCTAGAGTACAATGGGGGGATGGTGAAGAATTATTACATCCGAAAGGTCCCATTGATGGGACAATTATTCATCGCTTGATCCCAGGCCTACTCAACATCGAAAATTAACTATGACAGAGCGCATGGAATGGCTTGAAAGTCAAAATGCCCAACATCATAAATATCATGCCTATCATGCCTATCAGATTGAGTGCAACAAAGCCTTTGAGCAGATGTTCCAATTCTGTGCTAGTCATATAAGCGCAAACATGACACAGTTTCGAACTCTATCACAATCACCAACCAACTTTGATGCACTTGATGAAGATGAGGAAGAGGAAGATTAGAGCTCTCCCGTGTTTATTTCATTGACAGGGGAGTTTTCTTATTTCTTACTCTTTTTATTTTCAAACATTGGGGACAATGTTTTATTTAAGTTTGGGGGTTATCTATTTTTATCATCTTTTCTTTATTATGCTTATTAAGTTTGTGTTATTTTTATTTTCTATGTTTAGGAGTCTTCAAAAAAAATGCTTGAGATATTTTGCATTGATCATGATGAGGTCCTGGTCCCATGATGAAATTTTAATTATTTATTTATCTTGACTCTTGAAAAAATATAGGCATAATTTGAGTTTGTGTTAAAATATTTTGTTAGTCTCAATGTTAGGATGTAATTTTCAATAATTGAGCACTTGATCTTTTGCTTAGATTTGCATTACTTATTTAAAGACTGTTTATGTTGATGTGAATTGCGATTATGTCTAGACAACACTAAGTTGAGGAAGTGATTTAGGCCATCTTGGATCGTTAGATCCTTTCTAGCCCACCTATATACATGAATATCCTTAGTCTACCTCTTTGTGCCTAATTGATATATCTTTTTTCTTTGATTGCCACATATTTTAGCCTAGCTTAATAAGAAAAACCATGACTAACCCTCACTTCATAGGCATGTGTATGATATTACAAGAAATAATTATGAGCCATTTCTAATTTGGATGGAATGGTGATATTCAATGAATGAAAATGTAAAAAAAGAAAAAAATAGAAAAATAGAAAGAAAAATGTAAAGAAAAAAAAGAATAAAGTGATGAAGAAAATGAGAATGCATTCAAAGAATGAAGAATTTAACTTGAGGTAAAGACTATGGCTCTAAAAATATCCTAAAACAATGAAAAGTTTTATGGGTGACTTAAACCGAAATATATCCTTTACCATACCTTGATCATAGCCTTTCATTAAAAGCTTAATAAAATCCTACATTATCTTTGATGAAGTGTTAGTCTACATTAGTGGAAAGAGATGAAAAGCAAACATATGAGAATCTAGTACTAATTCGTATTTTTCATTGGCATAAACTTATTTGGATTGTATGCAATGATTTGCAAAGAAATTATACACACACATTGAAAATCTATTCAAACATGAGGCATACGATTGAATTGAATCATAAATTTGGATTATATTTATGTTCTACTTTGAGTCAGAATTTTGAGATAACTTTTGAGGACAATTAAAAGAATCATTATTCAAGTGCACTCGTCTCTAATTGTGTTTTGATTTGTTTTGTTTTACTCGAAGACTAGCAAAATCTTAAGTTTGGAGGTATGATAATTTTATGAAATAGAGTTATTTTATCATATTTTGTGCATTCAAATTAGCTAAGTCTTTGTAATTTAAACTTTTAATTAATTATTTCTAGTTATTTTTTTAGATTAGTTTTATTTATTTATTTTATGTTTAAATTAGTTATTAATTTAATATCTTTTGTATTTTTGTAAATTCCAAAAGCAAGAAAGAGAAAAAAGTAGTAACAAGCAGGCAGAACACTGATGCATATATAAAAAGTCCAATCTATTACTTGCCTACAAAGTTTTCCTTTTTCAGGCCTTTGGTGCTCTATAAATAGAAACCCTTTAGGACTTAATAGGTACTTCTTAGCTTTTACTACTTCTTAGCTTTCAATAACCTAGTTTTCTTAAGAGGAGAGTAGTCACCAAAAGTCACAAGAAGTTAAAGAGAAATTTTGGAGATTTGAAGATTGAAAACCCTGCAAACCTTAGTTTTCTCTTTTCCTTTAATCTTCTTTTATTTTTTTGTAATATTTATGATGGTAAAACTCATTTGTTTTGTCTTTTCATTAGTAAGCATGGACTAATTTACTTTTTCTAGGATTGCAATAGAACTCAACATGTAAATTGAATTATTTTACTCTCTTTCTTGATTTAATAATATTTGAGTTGTTTATTCAATATTGTGCTTAATGCTTCTAATTGTTTGGCCAACAATTAGATTGATTAGATAACCTAAATACAACTTAACAAAGAAAGTTTAGTGTTAGACATAGATTGAATAATATATGTTTCAAATTCATTTATTATGATAAATTAAGTTGTATGTATAATATAAATATACTTACATGTCATGTGTAACCAATTTTAGAGTTTAAACTTAATGAGTTTTTCTTCAATTCAATTTTCATAGAAATATAGTTAATTGGTTCAAATGGATATTTTTATAAGACTATCGACAAATATTTATAAATAAATTAAAACTCTAGATTAACAACTCAATGTCATTAGTCAAGTTAAGAGAGTAAGAAAGATTCATACGAAATGTTGAAAAAAATTATAATTTTAAGCTTTTCTCAAATATTTAATCTAAGTTTTAATTTATCTTCTTTGTTTGTTATTTTTTTTTTTAATTTTTAATTAACAATCTTTAATTAAGTGTTTGAATAAAATTAAGTTGTTTTAGTTTTAATATTTAACGAATTTAGTAACAATTTTTTGTGAGAACGATATTCTACTTTCACTTTATTACTTGTTACGATACATACACTTACGTGATTAAAATCCGAAAACAGTAACGCATGGATTAAACTAGTTATAAATAATAATGCCACCCCAATAACTCATTACCACAAGGTCCACCCTTTCACGAAGGTGCCAATAACTCATTACCACGTCCATAACATTCATTTTAAATTTTGAAATACTCATCATTTTTTTTTTATCAATTATGTAAATATAAACATCACAAAATTATTGAATATGTTAAAATTTTAAACACGAATATGATACTTTTATTAAACATCATATGCATGTCATTTTCATATAATGTCCAAAATTACCAAATCTACAATAAATCCATAACATTCATTCGAAAATTTGCAAGTCAATCTAAACCGAAAGGGATTTAATTACACGCTTGAAACTCGAATTATAGTGAATTAGCGATTTAAAAAATTAATTCATAATTAAATACTCTTTCATTTTTCTTCAACTAAATAGCAGTCAGCTAATTCCATTTAATCAAATGAATAAAGGGGTCAAAAACAATTAATACAAATTAAACACATTTCTAATTTTTATGTCACATAATCCATTTAACTAATAAAGCTAGGATCAGCTCATAAGTAAAAACTATGTAACAAAAGCAAAATTGAAATACTTAATTACAAATTTGTAAATTTTAAATACCAAATAAAAATTATGATCATAGTCCGAATACCATATGTTTAATTATAGCAAAGTGTAAACGCACCAACTTCAATGCAACCTCTTGGGTATCACCCCAACCAAATTTAGTTCATAGTTCAAAGCCTGATGACTAATATAATGCGAAGAATAGAATAGAAAAGTTAAGGAATGAATGAAAGCATAATTTAACTGGACGGAAGGTTACATTGATAAGATCCATATACCAAACTCATAAGATATTCATATAACCAAAACGAAAGTTCTATGTTAGGCCAACCAAATTCAAGTTTCTATCACACAAACCAATTAATAATAATTTCGTTCCAATAAAGAAAAGATAAAAATAAAGATAAAGAGACATAGCACGATATAATTGGGCAAAGATATTACAATGATGATGAGGCCGAATGCACACATTAAAGTAAGCAAAAATCAAAGAATAGGCACACAAAAAAAAAAAACAAAGGGAAAGGGGGGAGGGGGGGCATATATTTATCAGGAAATGGACAGAACAATTCCTCTTCTGCAATCGGTCAATTTACACGTAATATGAGCTTGAACAAGGCCTTATTACAGCATATTTATGGGGAGAAAAGATATTGTGAAGGAATAAGAAAAAGAAAAGCTAGAAGGTGATGTACCTCTGCTACACACAACAATTGGAGAAGTCCACCTACATTTCAGCTAACTGTGTTTTGCCGCTGGCTGGCCGGCCCTTGTATCTCTCTGATACAAAAATTATCATTATCAACCATCTTTTATCACGCTTGACCTGATTAATGCAAACTGTGGCTCAACTGTACATCCTCATTCCATGAGGGATCCACTGGAGGTAGCTGATATTCATCAGGTTTCAATGCTAAAGCAAAATCTGGTAAAGTTGGAGCTGTCTCCATGATTCTGAATAACATTACAAATACCCAGGTTATTGTATCTTTGTCGACCCTCCTTTTATTAACCAAAAGAATTGACTGTCTAATTTAGAATTAGAAACCATACACTTACTTTTCATGAGAGTAGAGGTCACGGTTTATCCGCACCTTGCTAGAAGTGTCTTTTGGAATTTTCTCGGATAGATACTTCATGGTCCCCCAAAGAGGTGGGTTTCTGCAACAACAATCAAGAATCTTTAGCAAGTATACTACATGCGAGGACGATCTGCAGTAAGAGACAAAATCTACTAACATGAAACCTCAAATTACTAGAAGAAAATGCTAGTTTGTCGGTATATAGCAAATAGAGATCAAGTCCAAACAGAGCAAGCATGTATGGAAATCACGTTAGCAAGATTATTTTACCATCTCTAGTCTCCCATAAGCAGCAAAATCAACATACATCTCTAGTCTACCATTATTGGGAAATGTGCACTAAAAACTATTTGTATTTTGTTTCCAATGAAAATGAGCCAGCAAATCTTATTATCTATAACACCACCATGCCGTCGATTAATTCTTCTCCAGATAAAATTTTCAATGTAAACCAAGATTCTAAGTACTAAGCAACCCACTTCAGCCGAATCTCGAAAGGCTCAGGACAAAGTTCCCCTCAAGATATGCTCAGGGGAAAAAATTGAGAGTTTGAGACATGAAATCTAGCTAAAGTACACTATGTGCAAGTAGAAATCAGTGACACACTTTACCTGTGTAGTTAAATAAAAAAAATTCTCTATCAGATAAATTTTAGTTCTAAGAATAGATTACTATAAAATAAGGAGATGGAAGATGTCAGTTTTTGCATGTAAAAATAAACGAGGAAAAAGTAGCAACAATATAAGAGCGAATTTGTGTAATAGCAAAGCACCTACTGGCATCACATATTATTTCTTTTGTGCTAAAAAGACAGCAATGACATTAATTTGTTCTAGCAATCTTAGGCAGCAAAAAATTACCAAGACCAAGAGTTTAGCTCATAACTTCATAGAATGTATGTACCCAGAGGATCATTCTAGTGCACACAATTCACTTAAGTTGATAGACAACTTTACGAGGGGAAGGTGATAGTGGATTCAAAGATCAGCTGGAAAAATTCAAGGACTTGTTTGAGTGGTGTCACTCGACTGACCAAAAACATATGCTTTACTAAGATGAAACTGCTAGGTTAGCTCATCGAGGAGCCAACAATGTAACCAGTTAGTCATATGTGGAAATTTATGAGGACATCCTTAGGTGCAATTGAGGTTTTGAGGAGGATGTTTTTCATAAAGCTAGGAGGTTTACTTATGGACTAAAAAGGAAACCAAGAAGGATGTACAACTCGATGTTATTTAGATGAAACTGTAAAAGCGCATTTGTTGCTGAGAGATAACTTGGGAATTTTTCCCAACATATCACTTCTTTACAGTTTGATAGTCGTGGTCAATCCAAGGGCATCTGATAACTCTATGAAATATAGTTAATATACCACGTTTTGTGCATTCAAATTGGCTAAGTCTTTGAAGTTTAAACTCGGAATTACTTATTTTTAGTTATTTTTAGATTAAATTTATTTATTTATTGATCTACACATGAGGACTGTTAAGTGGTGTTATCCCACATCTATTAAGTCTTGGATTTCCTGTGATCTTATATTCAAGTTGGGCACCTCCATCTATTGCCAATTGATTTTAGGTTGAATGCTTAACATGGTATTAGAGCTCAGGTGTGTTTTGTTCTTCCCGCCTAACCCCATGTGAGGTTGACCACCCATTGTAAGGTTGTCCACATGTAGGCCTTTGTTGAGCTACACGTGAGGGGAAGTGTTAAGTGGAGTTATCCTACATCTATGAAGTCTTGGTATCCTGTGGTCTTATATTAAAGTTGGACCTCTCCACTTATAGCCAATTGGTTTTAGGTTAGATGCTTAACATAATGCATACTAAAGTTTAGTACTTTGATTCATGAAGCATAACATGTGTGTATGTTAAGTACATATATGATATTGAAGGCAAGTTGGACCTCTCCACTTATAGCCAATTGGTTTTAGGTTAGATGCTTAACATAATGCATACTAAAGTTTAGTACTTTGATTCATGAAGCATACACATGTGTATATGTTAAGTACATATATGATATTGAAAGTATGCCGGACAAATGATTGCTTTCTCACACAGGCAATCACCTCTAAGGCTTAATGTCAGGTAGAGATGAGATTAGTTTTAAAGTTCAAGCTTAAAATGGAATCGCCTTGATAACGAATCAAATGAGGTCATATAAGGATAAACTTATGACCGAAAGTTAATGTTCTCGCAATTCACTTTATCTGTCTATCTATGTCAGGTCGAAGTTCTATTATTGAATTTTATTAAGAAAGTAGAGTTGTGGACTCAAGTTAGACACTGAGTGTATCTGAACTATACATGTAGGGTATTGATATTGTGATAAAAACATACGCTCCATGAGAAAAGGAGAATAATACCATAGTATGTGATTCATACCACATGTACATTATTCGACCAATATTGGTAACAAAAGATTTGATCTTTGCTTCTAAGTTGTGTGAGACCCATGAGATCAACTAAGGACCTCAATTTAGTATTCTTATGACCTTTAACTGTTTCTTGAAGTTTCAACTCAATGTTAGTTATTTTGGAATATTTTCAATGATCATGAATGATTCGATCTTAATAGGTCATTTTCGGAAAACAGTTGATTTGGAATGAAAATATTCTAGAAGAACGGAAGATCATTCAGTGTAGACATAGCAATATTGGACACGACACGAAAAAAATAACTAAAACACGACAAGAATACACGAACGCGTCAAAATCTATATAACACGAATTATTAACGTATCAAATTTTATATATATATATAACACTTTAAACACGATTATAACACGAAAAAATACACGAATACGACACACATACACGAGTTGACAAGTATAATTCAATGTCGCATTTGATTGTATTCACAGGTCGACCAATTTTGTTGTATATGGTAAACACGATTATGAATAGAAAAGTTTATTATATCATTGATATAAGAGACGTGGGGAACTTGAAATGTGACTAAATAGATTTGAGGTACTGCATGCTTACTTTAATTAAAATATTTGATTTGCTAATATACCTAACAGTTGTATACTAACAAGCTCTTGATATTATGAAGTATATTGGTCGCACGACCTATTTTCTTGTATGAACTTTACAGAGAAAAACGATATCGTTCTCTTGGAATTTTTTTCAAAGAGATTATGTGAGAGTGGGAGATGTTGGAAATCTTGGAGGGTCCACCCATAATGTGGGTATCCGATTCAAGTAATCCAACATTGTCATAATTGCTTGAGGCAGTTTATAAGTTTTCCCTCCAATGGATGAAAATTGCCAAGGCATTTAAATAAGTTTGAATGATGGCAGTTGAAATAAATGGGAAGTAAAACTTTCATTGAAGTGTGAGTTTGAGATAAGAGAAAACGAAAAAAAAAAAAAAAAGACTTTCTGAAAGTTAAGAGCAATACTCAAAATTCTCTACAAACAAGAAAGGGGATTTAGGCCGGAGACAATAGGACAATTCCCTATTGTGGTTTTGTTCTTGACCTGTAAATCAAAACACTTCTTCGTCAGACGATCCGAATTTATTTATATATAGATTATTCGCAATAATCAACAGGCAGCATAGACCATTCTTGTTTTATTCTTTGTAGAATGTTGTGGTCAGCATTTACTATTGTACATTGTCAGCATTTACTGTTGAACATTTGTTAGAGCTGTAAAATACTAATTAGCTGTAAATGAGTGTACTAAAATTATAGGAAGCTAGCTGTACTAATTAGCTGACTAATTAATTGCTGTAAAGTAGTACTTAGCTGTAAATTAGCAAGCATGAAAGCTGAAAGTTAGCTGTAAATTAGGAGCATCAGTATGTATAAATACCTTGTATGCAGATTTGAATTAATAAGGAGAATTCCAAATTATCTTCTTCATGGTATCAGAGCTGTAGGCTCATTTTTCTGAGATCCAAAATCTGATCAAAACAGATTTCTTTTTCCAGCCTTCATTGTTGAATTTTCAGCTTCATTCTAAAATCTGATCAAAACAGATATTTCCCAGCCTTCATTGCTGAATTTACAGCTTTATTGCTGAATTTTCAGCTTCATTGCTAAATTTTTTTTTCTCTCTTCTCATTGCTGAATCTTTTAAAGGCCCAACCTCCGGAATGGCTACTGAAAAACCAACTTTAAACTCTGAAGTCACAACTCCAAATAATCATGGAGTAACAGACAACTCTCATCTCCCCATTACAGGTCATACACTGAATGGGCAAAATTTTCTCCAATGGTCTCAATCTGTCATGATGTTCATATGCGGCAAAGGCAAGGATGACTATCTCCTCTTGCTACAGAAGATCCTAAGTTCAAAGGATGGAAGGCAGAAAATAATATGATCATGTCATGGTTGATTAATTCTATGAACGACATAGGGGAGAATTTCCTTCTGTATGAAACTGCAAAGGAAATCCGGGACGCTGCAAGAGAGACGTTTTCAGACAACGAAAATACAACAGAACTATTTGAAATCGAAGGCATTCTCTATTATTTGAGTCAAGTTGATCTCCCAATCACTCAATATTTTAATCTTCTCTCTCGATATTGGCAGCAATTAGACATGTTTGAAACACATGTTTGGACATGCCCGACTGATGGTGCTAGATACAAAAAGATCGTTGAAACTAGGCGGATTTACAAGTTCTTATTAGGACTAAATCAGAACTTTGATGATGTTCGAGGCAGAATCATGGGAATGAAACCTCTTCCCACCCTCCGAGAAGTTTTCTCTGAAGTTCGTCGGAGGAAAGTAGAAAGAGGTTTATGATGGGCTCACCAAATCCCCAAAATGCTGCCGAGAATTCTGCTCTTGTCGCACGAGGATCGCAATATCAGCCCCAAGACAATCGACAAAAGAAGCAAGGAAGACCTTGGTGTGATCATTGTCACAAGCCTAGACACACCAAGGACACATGTTGAAAGATACACGGCAAACCAGCAAACTGGAAGCCTAGACCACCATCTAAAGGCAGAGGTTTTATGACCAACAGTGAGGAAAAGACACCGGTTGAAGCCACACCTTTTAGCAAAGAGCAGATTGAATTTCTTTAGAAGATTCTAAGCCATCAAACATCATCCTCCACTCCAATAGGTTCTGTTGCTCAAACAGGTAATTTTCCTATGGCTTTGAGTACCATCATGCAGAAAAACAGCACTTGGATAGTAGACTTCGGCGCATCAGATCATATAACTGGTAATGCTACACTATTCAATTCTTACAGACCAAGTTCCAAAAATTTTATGGTTCGAATTGCTGATGGATCATTGTCCAAAATGGCAGGAACAGGATCGGTGACTATCACCGATAAGTTGATTTTAAAATCTGTGCTTTTGGTTCCCAATTTGACTTGTAACTTGCTGTCCATTAGCAAACTCGCCAAAGATTTGAATTGTGTTACTAATTTTTTCCCAAATCGTTGTGAATTTCAGGACTTGGAATCAGGGAGGATGATTGGCAATGCTAAGGAATGTGCGGGGCTCTATCTTCTTAACGGTCCTAATAATCTTGGAGAACAAGCTCAAGCTGCAAGAAGTGTGTCGTTTCCAGTTTTTCCAATTTCATCAAATAACAATAATGCAATCATGTTGTGGCACTATAGGTTAGGTCATCCCAATTTCCAGTATTTAAAAAGATTGTTCCCAACACTATTCAATGAGAACAAACCTGAGTTTTTCCAATGTGAAGTGTGTCAATTATCCAAACATGCGAGAAACAATTACTCAATCCAAGGATACAAATCATCTCATCCTTTTGCAATGATTCACAGTAATATATGGGGACCCTCTAGAGTTAATAACATCTCGGGAGCTTGGTGGTTTATTTCATTTGTTGATGATCACACTCGAATAACCTGGGTATATTTGATGAAAGAAAAATCAGAGGTTGGCACTATCTTCAAAAATTTCAACAACATGATCCAAACACAATTCCAGACAAAAATAAAGGTGTTTCGATCAGATAATGCCAAAGATTACTTCAATTCTATACTTGGAGAATATTTGATGGATCATGGAATAATGCATCAAAGTTCATGTGTTGACACACTTCAGCAAAACGAGGTGGCAGGAAGAAAAAACAGACACCTTCTTGAAGTGACAAGATCTATTATGATCACCACAAATGTTCCCAAACATTTTTGGAGCGAGGCAGTCCTCACAGCCACATATCTCATTAATAGGATGCCATCGAGAGTTCTAAAATTCCAAACACCTTGCCAATCTCTTCTTCTCTCCTACCCAGATACCCGAATCATCTCATCCTTACCATTGAAAGTATTTGGGTGTATGGCATTTGTTCATTTACATCAACAACATCGAAGCAAGCTTGATCCAAAGGCCATAAAATGTCTCTTTCTTGGCTACTCTTCTACTCAAAAGGGTTACAAGTGTTACTCGCCTGTCACTAGGAAATTCTACACTTCTATGGATGTCGCATTTTTTGAAAATCAATCATATTACCAAAAAACTCCCATTCAGGGGGAGAAATCAGTCTTACAAGAATGTAGTTTTTGGCTTGACACCTCAATTCTTCCAGAGTTCGAACCCAACAACTTTATTCCACCTAAAATCGAGTCAACCATCACTCCAGAAACCGAGCCAAACACTAATACCCCTGTTTCTGTCAGCACACAACCTGCAGTTGACAAAGAGCTAGTTGTTTATTCAAGAAGAAGGGCCCAAGAGAAAATAGAGGATCGCACACTTCTTGAGCAGAACCATGAAGCCAATCCAAGTCCAAATATTCCAGGTAACACATCTCTGTTAGAACCGAAACAGAAACAGAAACAGAATAGAAACAGAATATACTAAGAAAACTGAACAGAAACAGAAAATGCCAAGAGAGAAATTGGAAAAGTGTGCTGACTGTCAGCCCCCCCTTCCCTTCTTATACATTTATGTATTCTATACATGGAAAGCTCATCAATTACTCTACACTGTAATCCCTATCATTGTGCCTAAATATCTGGTATCTAATCCCTATCATTGTGCCTAAATACATGGGAATTAGTCCCCAATGTTCAGCCTATATACATGGGAATTAGTCCCTAATGTTCAGCCTATATACATGGGAATTAGTCCCTAATGTTCAGCCTATATACATGGGAATTAATCCCTATTATTCAGCTTATATAGACAGCTAATAGTCCTAAAATAGATATGGTAACAATCTCAAACTAATATTACTATTAATGATGATCTTAATATTCCTATTGCTTTGAGAAAAGGTGTAAGATCCTGTACCAAGCATCCAGTCTACAACTTTGTTTCCTATGATGGTCTGTCATCAGAATATCAAGCATTTGCTACTAATCTGTCCAATGTAGAAATTCCGCAAAATATTCCAAATGCTCTAGGAAAATCAGAATGGAGGGCTGCTATCCAAGAAGAGATGAATGCTCTCAAAAGGAATGATACTTGGAAACTCTCAGATTTGCCAGAAGGGAAGCGACCAGTGGGATGTAAGTGGATTTAACTGTCAAACATAATCCAGATGGGAGTGTAAATCGCTACAAAGCGAGACTTGTTGCTAAAGGATTCACTCAAACCTATGGCATCGACTATCAAGAAACTTTTGCTCCTGTTGCTAAGCTCAATATTGTTCGGGTTTTGCTATCTTTTGCAGCCAATCTAGACTGGCCTCTTCATCAATTAGATGTAAAAAATGCTTTCCTCAATGGTGACTTGGAAGAGGATGTGTACATGGAAATTCCACCCGGCTTTGAGACAGGAAGCAATGTTAACAAAGTCTGTAAGCTCCGAAAGCCCCTGTATGGTCTCAAGCAATCTCCTAGAGCGTGGTTTGACAGGTTTACAAAGGCAATCAAGAAACATGGGTATTCTCAAGGTCAAGCTGATCATACCCTATTCACAAAATTTTCTCCTAATGGGAAAGTTGATATTTCTTATTGTTTATGTTGATGATATTATTGTAATTGAGAATTATACTGAAGAAATGGGCTACTTGAAAGAGGTACTTGCTAAGGAATTTGAGATCAAAGATCTAGGATTGCTGAGATATTTCCTAGGCATGGAGGTTGCTCGTTCAAAGAAAGGTATTGTAGTTTCACAATGCAAGTACATCTTGGACTTATTAAAAGAAACTGGAATGTTAGGATGCAAGCCCGCAGACACTCCAATGGAATCAAATTATAAAATTGGTTTCAAAGAGGACAGTCCATCGGTTGACACTGGAAGATATCAACGACTAGTAGGAAAGCTTATTTATCTGTCGCACACAAGGCCAGATATAGGTTTCCCTGTTAGTGTTGTAAGTCAATTCATGAACAAGCCAAATGAAGAACATCTTGAAGCAGTTTATCGGATTCTTAGATACTTGAAGATGAACCCTAGTAAAGGAATATTCTTTCGAAAAGGAACAACTAAGGGAATTGAAGTCTACTCAGATGCTGATTGGGCAGGATCCATTACAGATCGAAGATTGACTACAGGATATTGCACCTATGTCTGGGGAAACTTGGTAACTTGGCGTAGCAAGAAATAGTATGTTGTTGCCAAGAGCAGTGCCGAGGCAGAGTATAGAGCTTTAGCTCAGAGCATATGTGAAGGATTATGGCTGAAAAGATTACTTGAAGAGTTAAGGATTTCAACAAGAGAGCCAATGAAGGTGTTTTGTGATAATTTGGCTACAATAAGTATTGCTAAAAATCATGTTCATCATGATAGAACCAAACATGTAGAACTAGATCGACATTTTATCAAAGAAAATATTGAAGCAGGAATGGTGAACTTGATTTACACACCTACCCACCTCCAAGTGGCAAATGTTCTAACAAAAGCTCTTCCAAGAATAAAGTTTGAGGAATTGAATTCCAAGCTGGGAATGATCAACATCTATTCTCCAGCTTGAGGGGGAGTGTAGAATGTTGTGGTCAGCATTTACTGCTGTACATTGTCAGCATTTATTGCTGAACATTTGTTAGAGCTGTAAGATACTAATTAACTGTAAATGTGTACTAAAATTATAAGAAGCTAGCTGTACTAATTAGCTGCTGTAAAGTAGTACTTAGTTGTAAATTAGCAAGCATGAAAGCTAGAAGTTAGCTGTAAATTAGGAGCATCAGCACGTCTAAATACCTTGTATGCATATTTAAATTAATTAGAAGAATTCCAAAATTATCTTCTTCATTCTTTATATTAGAACGAGATTTGTTTGTTAGATATCTAGGACAAAGTATAGTTCTAATGTCATCAACTATGCTCTGCGCCACCACCTTTGTTTTCATTGTTTGCCAATGCTCAACTTACCTTTGAATTTAACCAAGTACATCTATTGCTCTTCTCCAAGCTAAGTGGATGGCTCCAGAAGTACTACGAAATGAACCTTCAGATGAGAAGTAGGTTTTTCCCTTCTCACTATGTTATTTTGCATTACAGTTTTTATTATCATCCGAGAATCATTTGTTAGGGTTTTATGATGATGCCTATAAATAATTTTATGGGTTATTCTTTTCAATATGTTTTGGATTGTAAATTATTGAGATTTTGGAATTTTGAATTCAAGATTTCTCAATTAATTATTTCTAGTTTTCTCTCCCCTAGTTTTATATCTCCCCCACCCCCCCCCCCCCAAAAAAAAAAAAATTTCCTTAGTTGCTATCCCCTCACTTCATAATTTCCATCTTTGTTTTGCAACAACCTTGACTACTGCCATTATAGAAAAAAACCCTCAACTTTTTTTTTTTCCAAGAGATAAAAAGAAGTTTATTAAAATAATAAAAGTGAAACAAATTCTATCATGGCCTAATCCACCAAAATCACCTAAAGGGAGATAGTCCCAAACTTAGGACCCATGCTTCCAATGATGGTCTAAATATAATCCGAATGAGACAAAGGAAAAGGTCTGTAACTTTGATATTAAGATTTATTGAGTATTGCTATTCTGGAATATTTGTTCTACATCAAGTTGTATCAGAAAGCTAGAAACTAAGTAGATTTTTTTTTTTTTTTTGAGAACAAAAGAATTACATTTTCTTTCTCATGAGTGAATTTTTTTTCTTGTCCCGTTTAAAAAAAAAAAAAAAAAAAAACAATGTCGTGCCGATCACCATTCAGACTCCCAGCCCCCTCACTACAGTCGACCACAGCCAGTTTTTCACAACCATTCACCATGCCTTCTACCATATATCTGCTTTGATCTAGCAAATCAAAATTAAAAGTACAACTGTGCTATTTGGGGATGATCCAAACCACATTGGGTGTCAGTAGGATTTATCCTTTTTTTAAAAAGTAGCTCAAGAATAATAGAAAGTATACTTCTATTATTGGTGTTTGTAATTTAATTGTTTAGAGTAATTAATCATATGTTTATTCTTTTTTTATTGTTTTATCTTATATTATGTAATGATATAGTAATTATTTATAAATCATATATAGTACATTTAATATTAATATATCTGTGTCCTCGCGAAACACAGATAACCCAAGGGTTAGTGGCATGTCCATAGCCCTGACAATCTGTGTATTTGTATTCGTGTTATTTTTCTGTGTCATAATCGTATTTAAAGTGTTATATTTATATAAATTTTGACACGTTAATAATTAGTGTTATATAGATTTTGACACGTTCGTGTATTTGTGTCGTGTTCATGTCATTTCGTGTTTTGTGTCATGTTTTACTTATTTTTTTCGTGCCATGTTCATGTCATGTAATCGTTTCGTATCCAAAATTACCAAGTCTACATATTCATGCTTCATAGTTCAACGATAAGGATATTGTACTAATTACATTGAAATAAAGGATATATGAGCATGTTCAAATAACATTTCTACTTGTCTAACAATGGTAATTCTACCTATTTTACAATGAACCACCAATCATAATTATTTGAGATTTTAATTCTACGTAAATCCAAATAGGCATGAAAAATTAAACCCACCATGTCCAAGTTTCTATTTATGCATGCAAGATAAGAACGCTAAAGTTTGTCACTAATATGATGGATGGTAGAAAGAAAGTCATTGAAAGATTATATCAAAGTGATGATAAACGAAAGCCAACAATAGTTAAGTTTGGTGTATTTTGCATAAATAAATATAACAAGGGTCTCTCCACTTATTGCTAAATGATTTTAGATTGGATGCCTATCCTAAAATTTAAAATGGTATCAGAGCACAAGTTTGTTCTCTCACAGGGTAGGCCAACTTGTTTTAATAGTTAGTATTGGGCATACCAATGAGGGGGAGTGTTGAGTGATATTCTCACATCGATTAAGACTTGAGTTTTTTATGGCCTTATATTCAGGTTGGGCCTCCACCTATTATCAATTGATTTTAGGATGATATCAGACCTAAGCTTTAGCATGGTATCAAAGCAAGCACTGCTCCCATTGTTGTACCCTCTATTACAAGCTTATTGTTCCTACATGTGATGTTCAAGCCACATGATAGGCTCATCATCTCGACTAAACCTGATAATTTGGACATGACACGATTACACGACACGGGAAATGCTAAAACACGACACGATACGAAAAATAACACGAACACAATACGATTACACAAATATGTCAAAATCTATATAATACGAATTATTAACGTGTCAAAATTTATATAAATATATAATACCTTAAATACGATTATGACACATTAAAATAACACGAACACGAATACACAGATTGCCAGATCTATTCTCGACACATGAAATTCATGCCACGTAATAGGTTTGTTTTTCTTATACGTGAGGAAAAGTTTTAAAGTAGTGATAAAAAAACCCAATATCAATTAAGTTTGAGGTATTCTAGCCCCATACAAATGCCTGTCAATCTATTGGCAATGGTTTTAGGTTGAAGCCTCCAAAAATATAATAGATTAATCTATTTTTTTTTTCACTTTGTTATATTTTATGGGCTCTATTGTAGTTTCTATCATTGAGAGTAATTTACACTTCCCTCTATTTCAAATTGAATGTCTGTTTTTAAAATTGCACAACTTTTTATGAAGGAGGTATTTTGTACTTTACTTTCAGATTTTCAACCTATAAAACATAAAGGGTGGCACATCTAAAGAAATGTTTTCATATGAAGGGTAATATTGAGAAAATGACATCCACTTTGGACATTATTTTGAAACATCCTAATAAGATATACACTCAATTACAAAGGAGAGGTAGTAGTAGCTAAGTTATTTTATATTAATTAGTTAGTTGTCTACCAATTACTAGAGTTAAGTAGGCCATAAATACTTGTGTTAGTCTCAAGGTTAGTTAGTATCTTATTGATGATAACTTGAGAACTCTCTCCCTCTCCATTTTTCCTTCGTTTCCTATAATTCTTCCTTTCCACCTTGGCCCTTGATTCATCTTTTTCTTCTTACTCTTTGTCTCCCCCCTCTCCCTTATTTCTCTCTTTCCTCCTACCAATGTCACATCATCCCCCATGCCTATTTTTGTTTCTTCCAGCACAATGATTTACTGTAGTTCATTGACATCGAGAGTTGTTCATGGGAACTTAGGGTAACAACTATAGCACCTGATATGGCATTATGACCAAGTCCTTGCGGCAATTGTGGGAGTGGGTTTAATATAGATCATTAAGTTGTGAGAATGAGAAGGGCAATTTTTTAATGGGGAGTTTTTTTTTTTTACATAACCAACTCAATAACTGCTAACAAGGATAGGCGGGACAGATCGTAGGGCTTAGGATGGCAAGGGATGAGCATAAAATTTCTGCCCCTACAAAGGGTTGTAGTTCCCTCACCACCTTCCTGTCAAGTTCCTGTTCCTATAAGGCTAAAATTACCTCTGCACCATAGCCTAAGAACACGAATAGATGCTTAGAAAAAAAAAAAAAAAAACCGCTTAGAGGATAAATATCATTTACCAAAAAAGACCAATTAGCTATCCAAAAAGCTAAAGGGAGAATGACAGAAAAATAAATAAATAAACCCGGAAGGGATCCAATATCAATTACCTAGACAAAGGATGAGCTGCATTAAACAGCTCACAAGCCTTCTTACTTTCTTTGAAATACTCATCAGCAGCTTGCAAAGCTGCTACAGCCATACCATGGGATTTCTCTGTATTTCCCTCATCAAGGATCAAACCATGATAATAATATGCTGCAGCCTGTACTTGTATAAATCAATAAATATAATTAAATTACTACCATTAGCCTAAAAATGCAACCTCAAGATAGTCATCAATACTAGCACCAAATATTAGTAGCAAAAGAAACCATGTTGGCTGCATCATTACAGTCTAACGATTCAATTTAACACATCAAGGTCAGCTCAAACCTACGAAAGTTCCAGTAAGAAAGAGAGAAATTTTGCATATATAGTCCATCATATATTGCCCCGACTTGCTAAAATCTAATTAAAAAGCAGAGACAGAGTTTCCAAAATTCATTCCATTTCATCTCACAGTTAGTAGCTGGATCTGAAGTGATTAAGAACACTACTGTCAGTTCTTCAAAAAAAAAAGCTTGTTACTGCTTTCAGGAAAGAGAGATTTATGCTCAATTAGGTAAACAATTCTAAAAGCACATTACTGAGAAGTCAGTCTCTGCAGTTCTATAAATGATTACACTTCCAAGATCTCACATGGTAAGCCACTAGCACTTCTAAAGAACCACACTATTCCTAGAGCCAAACTTCTGGATCTTTGCCCAATAGTACTCCTCATTAGAAGTCAATATTTTAGTTTCAACCAAATTACTTCATAAATGCTAACCAAGAATTTATATACAATAAGGGGATTTAGAACTCAATAACCCATTTTAGTACTTTAAAATTTAGAAAGATAGAAAATGACTTCCCTTTACAAGGATACCCATCCCAAAATAACATGTACATCTGATTATATTATTCTAATACAAAGGTAACATCATAAAAGAAATTTGATCAGAGAAAGAAAGAACATATTTGAACTAATTAGGTACAATCCTAGTAGCTAAAAGATAAAACCGTGGAAATTAAAGTTGGTCAGAAAATGGCCAACACGCCAACCAGCAATATTTTGGTTGATTTTAATATTGTTTTCGTGGAGATTTGTGGAAAATAAAACTAATATTTTGGATTTTCAACCAAACAGAGTCTTGTGTCGCTAGATTTTATCATTTAAAACATGTTTTCTTGAGGTTTTCAACTATGTTACTCAGACACGGGTATGTTCAATAATTTCTAAGTTTTCCATGTATTTGGAGGGTCATTGGAGGATCATATCCCTATACCCATGTCCGGATGTGCGTCAGACACGGGTGTCGGACACGGGTAATTCAAGAAAAACGAAGAGTCGGAGCAACATTGGTTTTCAAATATCGTTTTGGAAAATTTTCATGACATTATAGGGGGTATTCGGATGCCCCGTCAGTGACATCTAAATACCTCATCTTTTTCAAAATTTTACACTAGGACATTCAGAAGCCCAATATCGGACATTCAGATGCCCGTTCGTTTTTCGTCCCAAAACATTTTCCAAAAATGACATTCGAATGCCCTTCAAGCAGTATCCAAATGCTCCATTTGTTTCTAACAAAAATTGATTACCCGGGTTAGGCATCTGAATGCCCTCCCTATGGCTTTCGGATGCCTAGCCTTTTTTCCATTTTGTTTATTTATTTAAGGTATTTGGATACCACTTATGGGTATTCGAATGCCCTAAATCTAAAGAAGAAATACATTTCCCAGAATGGGCATTCGGATGCCCTATATTGGACCCTTTTCTTTTTATTGCCCATTTTTTTAGCTTTTTATTTATTTATTTTATTTGTAATTTATTTATTTATTTGCCATTATTTGTCATTTACTTTTTCACAATTTATTTTATTTATTTATCGCACTTTTTTTATTTACTTTACTCATTTTATTTACTTAATTCATTGTTATTTAATTTCTTGGATTTTATTTACATTGCTTATTTATTTACTTTTTAATTTTTAATTTGATGTAACTAAATGTTGGTAATATGGAAAACATTTCTAAAAAAACTAAAATAAATGGTGTGACTTAGTAGGATGATCTCAGGACCTACGCCAAGTTGTAGGGAAAGACTAATGATCTTTTCACGAGGGAGCATTATTCTTATTATATAGAATATTATGGAGATTTTCGGACGAAAGAATAATTTCCTATATTCCGCCAAGTTGTTGGGGAGTCCAGAAAATTCTCTGACACAAGTAGTTTTCATGGTATTCCACAAAAAATAAAATAATATTTAATTCTAAAAAACTAAAATAAATATTCATTCATATTTTTTTTTATTTCTTGTCATATTCATTTCATTGTTTTTAAAATAATGGGTTAAAGAATAATGCTTTTGCCAAATTAGAATCATTTTCTTAAAAAATAAAACGAGACAATATCCCTGAGTGAATAATTCTCGAGTCTCTGTTAGGTTGTTGGAGAGAATTTCAACAATTATTTATCATAAAAGAATTTAGGAATGAAATAAACATTTGAAAATTAAACAAAAGAAAAAATTAAAAAGTAAAATCTGAAACTTAAAAAAAAAAAAAAAAAAAAAAAAAAAAAAAAAAAGAGAGAAGGGAATCGAGGGAGAAGGGGAAGGGAGAGGGAAAGGGGAGGATGAAGATGAAGATGAAAGTGAAAGGGTTTGGCGATGACAATCAACCAGTTTGGAGCAGATCGGCCCTGGTCTACCGGCCGGCGCCACCCACCTCCCCCTCCTACCTTCCCTCTGACCCCTCCCCCCTCCTAATTCCCTTCTCTTTCTTTTTTTATTTTTTAAATTTTTTTTCAGATTTTAATTTTTTTTAAAAATGATTTTTCCTTTTTATTTTTTTTAAAAATTCCAAATTTTAATTTTTATATTTTTAAAATTAATGCCACGTACACATTTTAATATGACATGGCAATGTGACTTGGCAAAAATATATCATTTGTCATCACCTGATTGGTCATTCGTCATGTCATCGTCTCTAGTTAACGGTGTTAAGCCCAAGTACCACATTGACACATTGTTTGATAGTACAAGTACCACATTGGACATTTTTAAAATATATGTACCACATTGACAAAAAAAGGGTATAATATAGGGGCTATTTATGCCATTATTTCTTTTTGCAAAAATAGTCATTTTCTTAAAAAATAAAACAATGCAACATCCCCGATTGAAAATAATTCTTGAGTCTCTATCAAGTTACTGAAGAGAATTTCAACAATTATTCTTCATAAAGGAACCTTTTTAGGAATGAAATGAAAATTTTTATAGGGAAAAACATTTCTATATTCTGCCACATTAATATATATAACGCTGAGGGCATGTTTGGTGCACAGGATGATAGATAGGATAGGATGAATATCATCCTATCCTATGTTTGGTATGCACCTAAAGATAAAGATTAGATTATTGATAGGATGAGTCATCCTACGACAATAGGATCATAGGATGAGTCATCCTATGACAATAGGATGACTCAATCCTTTCAAAAAGTGGAGGATTATTTTTTAATCTTATGGGATTAGATGACATTTTTTTACATTTTGTAATATACCCTTACAACTTACTAAAAAAATTTACTTGAGATAATGGTAAGAGGGACAAGCATCATTGTTCGATTGGCTAGTCCAAATATTTTTTTCTTTCTTTTTTTTCCTTTTTTCCCTTTTCGGCCTCCGACACCAGATCCAAACAAGGAATTGACTACATAGAGCTCCTGGAGCCGAACCAACGTCAACCGAGGCTAGATTTTTACCCCTCGCGCGCCATCAGTGGCGTCAGCCGCTGCGGTGGTCCCCTCTAATGACTTCGGCCACTCCGACAGTCTAGATCCGACCCTTCCCAAGCCACAGCTGAGCCCTTGCCGACAGGGAGAAGAAAAAGAAAATTATATTTTCATAAAAATTAATTTATTTTGAAAATTCAATTTATTTAATTTTAAAAATAAATATTTTTTGGAAAAAAAATCAATTTTTTTCTTGAAAAATCAGTTTATTATTCTTTTTTGAAAATATTTTCAATTCTTAAACATAAAATTTATTATAAATTTAAACTATATATATTTTTTGCTATAAATTTTAATAATATTTTAATAAAAATATAAATCCAAATTAAATTTACATTAAAGAAGGGTAATTTTTTATCAGTAAAAAATCATCCCCATCTTACCCATGATAAAAGTAATCCTTACTCGTAATCCTTGAACACAACAAACATAAGATAGGATAACATCATCTAATCTAATCCAATGCTATCCATAATCTTATTTTATCCCATCCTATCCATCATCCTATGCACCAAATACGCCCTAAGTGCCTTGTCTAATTTGCTAACTAATCTCTTTCTTTAGTAGAAGTAGAATATAGCTCACACTGCTAGAAAGTCTAGCAAATATCCCTTTGATTGATATTTCTACATTCTATATATACTGATATTGTTTTCTTCAAAAATGCTACCATAAACTGATATAAATTCAAGAATGCACTAGGAGAATATTTGCATAACCATGCTTTCGTCCTCATAACTAAAAAAGAAAATAGAGAAATGATAGAAAGGATGATATACCTTAGCTTCGATGGATTTCCACTTTACAAAAAGTCGATGCTTTTCACCCCATCCATTTGATAATGGAAGATTCATAACGTTATCTTGAGCCTATTAAGAAATGGCAATAAATATAAATATATGTATAAAGACAACTAACTACACTTTTATTCAGCAAGTAGATGACATATAGAGACAAAATGAATGATTCATAAAAGGCTTAGTGAAGAAAGAAGACTAACCATGATTTCTATAGCAAAATAAGTAAAATTTCAAAAACCTTCTTATCAAACCTTAATAAATGTCATAAGAGATGCTCATTAAGTGCCGAAAATTGCAAACTAGGTAAAAGTTTATCAGGACACCATTAATCTCATTCATACTACATTTACAATGGAATATCATCAATATAAAGCAAGGCCTACACACAAACTAAAGAATGATATATGTAAATCAAATGAAAAGGCAAATTTCATGAAAAAATAGAAGTATAACTGAATTCAAAACTTTAAAGGATGTGCTTGGCTGGTCAGAGCTCAAAAAATGATAAAATAAACAGTGCATTCATACCTGCTGCCAGTATTTTACCATCTCACATGCAAGCCTTCGCTTCACAGCTAGAGTAGCCTTGGTACTATCAATAGCCATTCCAAGCTGGATATCAACAACCTACACCAGATACAAATAACCTTAAACCATGAGAAGATAAAAAAAAAATGCCTACACAAGGTCTTTTCTAATTTGTTCTTAGACACACACAGCCACCTATGAAGCACAGACACTTCTGTCAGGAGAGTGTCCAAGTGTCGGACACGTGTCCGACACAGCGGAATATGTGTTGGACACGTTAAAAAAAATAAAAATAAAATCGAACATGGTCAAGACACGGCCGAACACGTCCGGACACGGCTGGACACGTGAAGAAGGTTTTTTTTTTGGCACTTTTCTCTCAAATATAGAATCAATAATGAACAATTTGGTTCTAATGGATTTTTTTAAGGTTCAAGTTTTTAAATTCAAAAATAATTTTAAAAAATTAAAAAGCTATTTGCATGTTAATATTTAATTGAAAAGTATCAATTTTATATTTTTATTGTATATTATTATATAAAAAATATTTTTTATTGTCGTGTCCTGCCGTACCCATGTCCTAATTTTCTAAAAGTTTCTGTGTCACTGTGTCCGTATCGTGTCGTACTCGTATTGCGTGTCCATATCCGTGCTTTCTAGCTCTCCATTTCTTGATACAAGCATCCTCTGTTAATGACATCTTCTCAATAAGCATTTGTAGTTCTCTTAACTTTTTTCCACTAAAATCTATTCTTATTTTTCTCGTACAGCCACCCATCTAGAGTAGCATGCCATCTCAGTCACCCTCTTTTTTCTTACTTATTTCAATACTTTGTTGCCCAAAATTCAATGCCATCTACAACTTTGCTGGTCTTCTCACAATCCTAAAAGTTTTTCCTTAAGCTTTTATTGAACTTTATTGTCATAACGATACTTCAAATGTCCTCCAAAATATGCTTTCACGATTTAAAATACTTTTTTTTCACAATCACGTAAATATCACATAAACACTTCTCATTGGTTCTAGTCACAATTAAATCAAGAAAACTGATCAATAGAATTCCTTTGGCACATAGACTGATTTTTAAATCATGTCAAGTGAGCCTTTTAATCCACAATTATATATCATATCACATTGTTGCGGATGCAGAAATATATCCTCACTGCTATTCTTGAATAACAAAGCTTTTGGCGTTGATATTGACAACTGAGGGCCCAATGTTTTTGTCATAGAATATATCACATGTTATTTATGTTCAGTACTGTAAAGAAACTACAATAAAGAAAAATATCTCATATCTTGTCTTACACCTGAATTTTATTGTTTTACATCATCCACATCAATCAAGGTGGAAAAAGATAATAAAGTAAAAGGAAGAAGCCCACCTTTAAGGCCTTGACGCACGGATGTGGATGGAGGATACAAGCATAATAAGTTATGCATATCGTAATACTAATTCTTGAAAAATAGGATATAGTCCAACACATTGTTTTCTTTTCTTCTTTCTTTTTGTGGGATTTGTGTTTGTTGTGAGTATTCATACTAATCTCAATTCTGTAGGATCTTTATTATATAAGTAAAAGTTCATTATAGAAAGAAACAAATCCATGATTATTCCTTCTCAAAATAAGCTAAAACCTGCATCTATTCTCTTTCAATTCCTTTATTTATAACTAAATCTAAAACTATGTTTAAAAAGATGGGAAAAAGGTTTTTACAAGGTTCAACATGTATCTGACAATCCAAAAGTATTTAACATTGGAAGCACCTGGAAAGTACAAAATTTTTGTTTTTAAACTGGATATGCAAATTAAGTATCAAAAATGTATTTGGAAGCACTAGATGTGTATTGTATCCAACATGAATATAATGCAAGATACAACTTCAATCTAACATGCTAAACTATTTATGCTTCTAGAAAATACTAGTATCCTTAGCATGTAAGGGCAATTAACACAAATAAACAGATGTCATCAAATGAAAAAAGAACATCAGACAATGTGCAGCAATACAAATCCAGCAACATTCAGACATGTCACTCCAATGTTTACAGGAATATAAGAAAATGATAGAATTGATTATTGCTCGTCAAAATGTATTCATAGTCATTAAAAGAACAAATTCACCAAATGAGATACTGGAAAGTCCACATTTGTAAACATGATTCACATGCAACCTAACAGTTCATACCTATATTGATCCAGAGATGAAGTTAGTACCTGCCCTAAAGCTTGCAAACAAAGTGCTCGAAGAACTCCTTCTGCTAGGTCTACCGGTAAATTTCTCCTACAATCAAAGTAAAGATCTATAACTTACTACTAAATTTGGAAAGCCAGAAAGTGATTGTGAAGATATCAAAGAAAGTTGATTGCAAGTATTTCGTCTTTATACACCTGAGTTCAGATGGCAACTGAGGGAGAACATGTCTGACAGCACAATCCAAGTATCCAGCTGCCTTCAAGAAAGTATCAATAGAAGCTCGCCTGCTTTCTGTTTATCAAGAGAAAATGGCAGTCATTAGGCCCATTAAAATAATGGTTAAAGAAAATGTAAGAACGAAAATATAAACTGAGTAGAAAGGATCAACAGATTTGCCAATAATCAGTCTTTTAAACTTTAAAAACAAAGGGGGAAAGAGAAAGAAAGAAAACAAAACAATAGCAGCCACAGAGAAAAATCAGCATTAGAATTTTTTTATTTCCCCTTCATAAACACCTGCCTTCTGATACTTTTGGTTCATGGTCAGCAGAAGTCCTTGGAAGAAGTAATAAGTTGGCTTGTGATAATGATAACATTGCCATCAAATGTAATACTGACAACACCTCATACCAAGCATTAAACATGGTTGTTTCCTGCCAAAAAATTGATTCACATCAAATCTGTATTCTTCAAAGAGTAAATGAACCAAATAAAACACCAAAAGCAAATAAAAGGCATGTTGACAATAATAGCCTAAACCCACAGTCAGACCTCAGCATCATCCTCCTGATTTACCCAAATAAACTGTACTTTGTATTGTATCTGGCTCCCTGAAAAGATAACAATGGACCCTAGTGTCAAACTTCGCCTAATACGGAACACTAAACATTTTAAGGAGTGTGAAATTTAATAATATGTTTCACCATCAGTAACTAATCCTAAAAGCACAGGCAAGTAGTCTTCAAGAGCCTGATGAAGATATGCCAATGTTGAACCCCCTGCAGACAGTATTTTCAACTGAAATATGAGTAAAAATGCTTAGTACAATCTATTTAGAAGGAAACCAGGTTTTCCCGCAACAAACCATGCTGTGTAGCAGTTTTCCTCCTTGTTCTTGTAATTGTAGGTGCTTCTTGGCCAGCCATAACAACTATACGAGTTCTCAAGGCAATAAGGCGTTCCACTAACGTCTTTGACAAGTGACCACCGAGTGATTGAAAGAAATCAACAGGCTTGGGAATACGTAAACCCGGTACATATACAGAAACTTCCCCAATATTTCCTGGCCTCCTCCTATTTCCCCCAGAATCCTTTGGTGTTGAAACCAGACATCCCATATCTTGAGAGTTACTGTCTCTGCCAATCCAGGCAAAAATGAAGTCAAATTCCCCCAATAAATAGAATTATTCCTAGCATGAAAGAAAGGAGTTCTAAAGAGTGTAGCCAATATAATCTGCTAGATCATAAAAGTAAAAAAGCAAAGTAGAAAGAACACAGACATATGTTGCAAAAGAAGCAGATAAGTGTATGCAGTATGCAAGCCATAGAGAAAAAAGTAATTAAATGTCCAACCAACAAAGCAGAACTAGTAGGTAACTCACGAGCCCCATAAAAGGACTCTAACTACAACTCTCCAAAAGATTTTTGACTTTTTTTAATAGGAAAAAAAAGAAAAGAAAAAGAGTGATGGATTTACTCACTTTGTTGTCCCTTATCAGAAGAAGGTGAAAGGATGGGTCAAAACTCTAGTAGTTTCTGCATCCAACAAAATTACAAAACTTCAAGTTAAATTAAAAAAAAAAAAAAAAAAAAAAGGAAGGGAGGGAGGGAGGGAGAATGAGTAAACAGACCAAATAAATGTACAGATAAATAAAAGCAAGTGAATCACAAGAACGACATGAAACTTGACAATTTTCATTACCTTGTCATATCGCAAATTCGCAATAAAAAAAATTATTAAATAATTGATGTGTTTTCCCTTCTAAGACAATTTTAGATGCTTTCATGGTTTTGCATGCAAAATTCAAAAGAATAATGTGAAAGTGAAGAATTATGAATTCAATTCACAAGCAGCTTCAATAAATAATAAGAGACCATTTAATTTTATTTGAATTTAGTGAATATTGCGAGTCAAGAAAGCATCACCGGAATTTTGAGTCAAAGCAAATGGCCATAGCATAATGAAAATCGTAATGAAAAGTAAAGCTGAAACCAGAAAATCAATCATCAAAATGAAAATGGAAAGAAGAGAAGAGAATTCAAAGTTTTTGGTTCTGCGATCGAAAGCAGAAAGTTGATCAAAGCTGTGGAAAAGAAAGAAAAAAACAAGTCTCACCATGCGTCTGAGTAAAGAGTCAAACTCCAAAACCCCAAACCCTAGCAGTAGCAGGCAAGGCAAATGCTTTTGAAAAGGAAATTGGAAGCAGCGATTGAGAGGTTAAGGTTAGGGAATTTCAAATTTTCTGATTGGAAACTGAACATAGATAAGGGATGGCGTTTAGAAATTATAGTAGAATTTAAGAATTAGAATTATACAAAACCAAGGTTCACAGTTACCTCCGTCTAAGCAAAATCTAACGTGGAATAGAATATTCACTCTACCTTTGACCTTTGCCTCACATTACATACAAAGTTAATTTATTTTTTTATTTTACTAATAAATTCTGACATCCTTTTTAACCCAAAAGACCCTGTAGCATACCTCTCACGTAGAAATAAGGACTTAAGAATTTTTCTTCTATACTTATATTGACACCAATTATATATATTACTAGAATTCTTGTCCCCGTTGGAGGTTTTTTTAGTATTTATAAAATTTTAATTAAATTAACAGTCATATTAAATTATTATTAATTATTTTTAAAAAAATTATATTTAAATATCGTAAGTAAATGAATTTAGAATTAAAATCGAATCATTAGGATTAAATATACAAAATATAGAATGAATTGAGATACAACACAAACACAACATGAGAAAATAATTAAAAATGACACAACATGAAAAATAATATAAACATGACACGAATACACGGGCGTGTCAAAATCTATGTAAAACGAATTATTAACATGTAAAAATTTATATAAATTTATAATATTTTAAAATAACAAAAAAGTAACACGAAAACGTTACGAACACACAAAAAAAATTTTAATTGAATCACTATAACAAATTATGTAAAATATGTCATGAATTGAGACACGATACCAACAGATAATTTTTTTTTTTTAAAATTGAATCACGATGACAAACTATGCAAAATATGAAATGAATTGAGACACGACACGAATACAGGATAAGAAAAATAATTAAAACACAACACGAATATACGAACGTGTCAAAATATATATAAAATGAATTATTACAGTGTAAAAATTATATAAGTTTATAATACTTTAAACACACTAAAAAAAAATAACACGAACACATAAATTTTTATCCGCTAGGGATTTTTTTCAATATATATAAAATTTTAATTAAATTAACAATTATAAATAAACATAAGTTGAATCATATTAATTAAATAATTTTTTATGTTTTAATATAGTAAGTAAATGAATTTAGAGTTAAAATCAAATCACTATGACAAATTATGCAAAATATGGAATGAATTGAGATACGACACAAATACAACATGAGAAAATAATTAAAATACCACACAACACAAAAAATAATATGAACAGAACACGAATATACGAACGTGTCAAAATTTATATAAAACGAATTATTAACGTGTAAATTTTTTTATAAATTTGTAACACTTTAAACACACACAAAAAAAAAAACACGAGCACAAACACACAAATTTTTCTCTAAATTGATTCTCTATAACAAATTATACAAAATATGTCATGAATTGAGGCACGATATGAACAGACAAATTTTTTTCTAAATTGAATCACAATAACAAACTATGCAAAATATGATATGAATTGAGGCACGACACGAACACAACGTAAGGAAAATAATTAAAACACAATATGAAAAATAACATGAACACTATACGAATACACAAATGTGTTAAAATATACATAAAAAGAATTATTAATGTGTAAAAATTTATATAAATTTACAATACTTTAAACATACAAAAAAAAAACATGAACACAGATAAATAAATTTTTGTCATCTTTTTTTTATTTTTCCTTTTTTTCTCTTTCTTTTTTTTTTTTTCTTTTTTTCTCTTTTTTATCTTTTAAGAAAAAAAAAAAACAAAGTGCCACATGTCGGCTCCTAAAAGTTGTATGTAGTCAAAAATATAAAGTGTTATAGATAGATAGATAGTAAAATATATATATATATATATAATTAAATGAGATTTTAACCAACAAAAAATGTTATAAAAAGATTAACTATCTGAACAAAAAATTTAAAGTAATTAATCATAAATATATAATGAAAAACTTAGGCCTTGATTATTAGATATATGATCACATTAAAAATAGTAAAAATTAATAATTTACTAATAAGGAAGGAAATATTTGATAATGTTGAATAATGAAACACATCTATTGTCGGTTTTTTTATTTTAATATAGCTAAAAAAAAAATTCCCAAAATACAGTTGTTTTTAGATTATTTCCCAAAATACGCTGGTTTTAATACTAGCTGCGAAATCGCCACCCCCCATGGCGATTTCCCAGCGTCAAAAAACATATTTTGGCTAAAAATACCAAGGGAAATCGCCATGGGGGGTGGCGATTTCCCTTGGTGTTTTTTGCAAATTTTGCTAAAAATACCAAGGGAAATCGCCACCCCCCATGGCGATTTCCCTTGGTATTTTTAGCCAAATTTGCTAAAAACATGAAGGGAAATCGCCATGGGGGATGGCGATTTCCCTTCATGTATATTTTTTTTTAATTCTTGAAAAAATATGAAAAACATGTACCAATAGTGAACTTATTGTGAAATGGTATAATGAATAAAAGTTATTTGAAAAAGAGAAATAAATAAAAATTAATTTTAGGCATATTATTTTTATTTTTTAAAATTTTTTAAATAAAAAAAGTAAATAAAAAATTAAATTTTTTTTTTAAAAAATTAAAAAGTTTTTATTTTCAGAATATTTATTTTTTAATTAAAAATTAAATTAAAAAATAAAAGAAAAAGGGAAAAGAACGTTTTTTTATCAAGGATAATTTTGTCTTTACAATATCCTTTATAGAGGTGCTCATGGGCGCCCATTTTTTTTTCTTTTCTGCCCAGGCCCTCCCGTTTCGGCCCGAATCACTGTTCATTGGAATAAAAAAATAAATTTTTTTATATTTTTAATTAAAATTAAATAAAATAATATTATTATAATAAAAATCACTGTTCCGGGCCGGGCCGGCCTGGAACATAAATTATTCTGTCCAGGCCCGGCCCAATACGGGCCGGGCGGGTTGCCCGGCCCGTGAGCAGGTCTAATCCTTTATAATAATTTCTAATTATTCATTTCTCTTTTTCAAATAACTTTTATTCATTATACCATTTCACAATAAGTTCACTATTGAATCATGTTTTTCATATTTTCCCAAAAATTTGAAAAAAAAAAAATAAAAAAATAAAAAATAAAACCTTTGGGAAATCGCCACCGTGGGTGGCCATTTCCCAATGGGAAAAAAAAAATTGCAAATTTTAGTTAGGAAATCGCCATGGGCCATGGCGATTTCCCAACTGGTATTTTAAAAAAAATTAAAATTTTCAGTTGGGAAATCGCCATGGGCCATGGCGATTTTCCAACTGATAAAAAAAAAAGCGGATTTTGGGAATTAATCTGAAAAGAGCGGTATTTTCGTAAATAATTTTTTTTTTGCTATATTAATATAAAAAAACCTCTATTGTCCCAAAATTAAAATATAATAATTTAAGCTGAAAAATTAATTTATTCTTTTACAAATACTATTTTCTACATTTGCATATATATTTGATCATATCATAAACTTAATAATGAATATATGTAAGTAATATTAATAAATAATTAGTCCTATTGTACACCCATTATGTGGGTGGAATAAATAATTAAATATTTTATAAAATTATTTTTTAAAAATAAAATAATTAGTCATTTTTAAATATAAAAAATATTGAAAGTAAAATAGTTGCATGTAGAGTTTTTTAAGATAGAAAAAAAGTTGGAAGAAATTTGTTAAAAATGGTTATAATTCTTTCTTTTTTTTTTAAAGCTAAATTACTAATATGACCTTATTAATATATATTGTTTATTTTATAATTTGGTTTGTAATTTCTCTAACTAAGTTGGTGTCTAGTTAACTCGTGAGTGAATTGGCAACTTTGATTGTTCCAGACAAGGTTGATATTATTCACATCCGAGGTTTGGATAGCAATGAAAGTGTCTTGATTCCTTCAGCTCCGAATGAAGTCTCTTTTTTTAGCTTTTCACTGTTGGTAGCATCTTTAATGTTGATCCACATAATCATATAGTTGTTGGAAAGTGGCCAAATGGATTGCAAAACAGTTTGTCGTAGTAGACAAGCAGTAGTTTCTTCACAATAATTCAAACTTGGTCTTTTTCAGTAAGCCTAGTCCTCATCAATGCAGCTTTAGCTCTCCATTTGATCAGGAATTCAACAAAAGTCTCGTTGGGCTTCTGTTTGGTGGTTTCCAAGTCCCAAATGGTGATATCAAGTTGGGTGTTGTCAGCATATTGCTTGACAAAAGCCCTGGTCATCTCTTCCCCGTCCACAGTTATGGTTTCAGGCTGGTTGTGGAACCAATTGGAGGCGACTCCAGTCAAGGTCATAGTGAAGGCAGCAGTGAGCTGCTATTTGTTTAGACCATTAAGTTGCAAGGTGGATATGAACTGTCTGTGATGGACTTTAGGATCTTTGGCCCTATCAAGTCTGTCAAGAATAGGCATCTTGAAGTTGATGGGTAGGCAAATTTAGGTTTGAGGTTTAGTTTGTAAATTTTGAAAAGATAATTGTCACTAAGGGATATTCTTTTCACTAGAGAGTGGATCCTTTGGATCTCTTTAATAGTTGGGGTATATCATGAGTTTCATGGCTTTTTTGTGTGGTTTCTTTGGTAGGCTTAAAGAATTTTTGGATTGAATGGTCTAAGTTATCATTTCCATGGTCAACATCCACAACCTTCTTCTTTTTGTCTCTAGATATGTCTACTAACTCAACATTGATTTTCTGCATCCTCTCATCACTTTTTCAAGTGATCATTGTTAGAGGCTATCCAGTTTAGTATCTAACTTTGTTGCTGGGCTATTTCCATCAACATCTCCTTCTTGATTTTCTCATCATTGGTAGTCATGGCTAACCTAAACTCTAAGATTAGGTTTTTTACTAGCCTACTGGTATGGTCTCTAGTGTAAACAGAAGGTTCAGATTTTGGGTTTAGTTTTGGGCCGATATTTGCAAGATAAGAAAAAGACCAAAGTTTTTTCTTAGAATTTCTTTAACCATTCTCTCCACTTGTTCAAAAATAAAAGCAGCACAAAACCAGGGTTTTCAATCACAATGGTGGAATCATGTAAGCACATGCACAAGGGTCAATCATAAGGACAATATTTAGGATTTTTCTATATGCAAGAAGGTCCACTCCATTCTTATTTCTCCATAGGATCCAATGTCCAACCATAGCCCGACGACCAACAGCATCATCACACCATATAGGGTGAATCATTGTCATGGAGTCGGTGCATCACTTTAAACCCATCATAGGACAAAGTTGCACTATGGGTTGAAAGAAACCCCAAGGTATGCATGCTGGGTTAGTGCGACCCCTAGCACCTACATGCTTTCTTTTCGAGTTAAGGTTTGAATGCATTGGTGGAATTTCGAGTTAAATCAATCCTAGTAGATTTGTAGCGTCGATCCAAAAAAATAAATAAATAAATAAACAGGTCGTAAGGGTGGCGCCACGGCACCACCACAGAAAAAAAATATTTTTTTTACAAGTGTTTAAATCTTTTTATATTTTTTATTTCAAATTCTAATTTTTTTAGGATATTATTATTATTAATTTACTTTTACTTTGTTTTCTTTTGTAGTGGTCACTCATCCAACTTGGACAAACATGATGAGATCGAATAGAATACTAGATCTTATCCCGCGTTGCTTTCATCGATAGGGAAGTTTTCTTGTTCTTACTCTTTCAATTCCTAAACATTGAGGACAATGTTTTTTTTAAGTTTGGGGGTGTTGGTCGTTAGCTTTTTGATTTCTTTTGTTTTATGTGATTTCTTTTTTGTGTGTTTTCTTTTTAGTTTCTTTTCTAAGTTTATGTTTAAGAGTCTTAAAAAAAAAAAAACTTGAGATGTTTTGCACTTAATCATGATGAGATCCTTATCCAATGATGAAATTTTAGTTATTTATTTATCTTGACTCTTGGAAAAACATAAGTATGATTTGATTTTATGTTAAATTCTTTTGTTAGTCTCATTTTTAGGATGCGATTTTCAACAATTAAGCACTTGATTTCTTACTTAGATTTGCATTGCTTATTTAAAGACTGTTTATATTGATATGAATTGCGATTATGTCTAGAAGCCTAGAAATTGTTTGATTCTCTCTCGAGGCGAAATCCTAGATAACACTAAGTTAAGGAAATGATTTAGGTCATCTTTGGATCGTTTGAGCCTTTCTAGCCTACCTATATTATTAATATCCTTAGTCTCCCTTTTTGAGCCTAATTGATATATTTATTTTCTTTGATTGCCACATCTTTTAGCCTAGCCTAATAAGAAAAGCCATGAAAAACCCTCACTACATAGGCATGTGTATGATATTACAAGAAAAAATTATGAGCCATGTCTTGGTGTATGCCCCAGAGCCATTCAGATTGAGCTTGGGATACACAGTCAAGAAATAATTATGAGCCATGTCTTGGTGTATGCCCCAGAGCCATTCAGATTGAGCTTAGGATACACAGTCAAGAAATAATTATGAGCCATGTCTTGGAGTATGCCCTATGATTATAGTGATACAAGGTTTTCCTTCATGTTAGTACAATAATAAGGAGTTATTGAGTACTAATCGGATGAAGCCCATGGAACATAATGGCCTTGCAAAGGAATTATAAAGAATTATATTTATGAGATCCTTATGCATCAAAGCCTTGTTCCTCAAAATGTTCCTAGTCATCGTATTGCCAAGATGAGGCATTGGCAATGCTCAAAGATTGGTATATGTTAAGCCTTCATACTTATGAAGTAAACAACCGATCTCATAAAGGTTGAAGTATGGGATACTTGGGATAACATATAGGTGCTTGTCTGTTGAACAAGTTCACTAAACATGGCCCGCCAAGAGAACTTAATTTGGTAATATATCACTCTAGTGTCTATGATAATGTTCTCTTAGTACCAGTCGTGTAAATTAGTCCCCAGACTTGTGATACCAGGTCATCTTGTATGGAGAGTGTCATACTTAGATTTCATCACGAACGGGCCCAAACACGAGGATGCTTATGGTAGGGTGTTATTGGATATGACATGAACCATACGAAGATGAATGAGTGATCCAGAGAGGATTCACCACTCCCTGTGATATTGGAGACATATCTCATTTGTTCTTGACTACGATTAACTTGATTAAGTCTTTGGCCAGAGCATTATGGATTTAGGAGAAAGTTGATTCTCTAAATTCATAAGGTTAATCATAAGTTGCGAAGAACTAATATGGATTGATCATGAGTAGACATTGCACTATGCTTATGCGCTATCCAGGATATATGGTGAAAGGACTGTATTACACTGACAGGCTAGTTGTTGAAAGGTTCTAAAAGGTCACCCTGACTTCATAATATTTGGGTGGTCATGATGGGTTTCTAGATCCCACTCTTTATCTATGAAAAACAAGTTAACGAGATTAACTTATGTTCATTGCCAACATATTGGGAACCTAGAGGGTCACACACATAAGAACAGATATGTATGTATTAAACATGGTATTCTATTAAGGTAAAACTTAATGGAATAAAAGATCTATATTAAGGACTTCATTGAAGAAGTTGAATTGAGATGAATTAAGACATAATTGAGATTTGAGAAATCCAAGGACAATGTCTTAATGAGATAAGAGGAATCAAGAAGTCTTATCTAGTGTAGTCGACTTTGACATAGAGATGTGCAAGGTGAATTTTGAATGACTATACTATATTGGAATAATATCATGAGATGATATTAATTGATTAATGACATGAATTGTTCATGAGGAGAAAGAAATTTAATTGAGAATTAAATTACTTTCGTTTAGAAATTAATCTATCCAATAAATAAGCATGATAAATTAGAATGGGTCCAAAGTGACTATTCTAATTTAGGACTGTCCACTAAAGATGGTTGGCCAACTTAAGGCATTAAGATTGTTGGACCATTATCATTATTAAATAATATAATGGGCCTATTGATCCATCTTAGAATTAAATAGTTTATGTCCAAGTGGATTAATGAAAATCTTGAGCAACAAGCTACAGGTGGCCGGCCAAGCTTAGGGAGATAGAGGTCAGGGTTTGCGCCACTATATAATCTGATTTAGAGGCTGTAGCCCCCTAAGTGACTTTCATTCTACTTGTGATATTCTGATTTTTCTTAAGAAAAAGTTTGGTTTCAAGAAGAGAACCTTTCCTTGACAAAACAGTGAAATCGCAGCCTCCCTACAGCCCTTTGTGCTTGCCGTAATTCCTTCTTTTCTTGGTGTTCTTCTTGCCACTTCTTCACCTAGTTGAGTGAGATTGATTAAAGGAGAAAAATACAAGAATATAGAGCTTTTGATTGTGATCTTAGGATCAACTTGCTAGCACAAGTAAATCGCCATACCTTAGAGAAGGATCCATCAGCTGTTCGTGTGGACTAGCTCTAGAGGAAGGACAATTGTGCTTCTTGTGGTCTTGGATGAGTTGGAAGCTTTGTAGATCTTGGATTCGAAAGCTATTCGATATTTGGATCTGCAACTTAAGGTTACGGTATCTTAAGTAGGCAACTTTTAAATCATATGGGTGATTTAATTAATTTTGAATGTCATAAACCTATGCTAAACACAAGCCTATGATCCTATTGTACTTCAGGTGCTTCTTTGTTTATTTTCGTTGCACTTTGATTATCATATTTATGCATGAGCCTAAGGTAGTGTATTACCAACAGTGGTATCAGAGCTAAGGTTCTGTAGTTTGCATGAGGTTTGTGCATGTCAATTCTTGGTGATATACAAGTTAATGTGTTGTGTATTGATTTTGGCATGATTTCGGTTCCTATGTTTGAAAAGAAAAGTTGTTTTCTTTATTTTGTTAAATCTGAACAGCAGCTATATAATGACTTTAATCATGTTTAAAATTGTTTAAACGGTAGATTAAACTTGTTTTAATCAACTCGGGTTAAAGCCATGACATGTCTTAGTAAACCCGATAAGTTTTGATGTCAAAAACATAGTTTTGAGTCAAGTTTTGTAAGATGATTTGGGGATGATATAAAATTGATTTTTTAGATGTTTCAGATCTGGAAATTTTATATTACATGTTTCCATTGAAGTTACAAAATTGATTTGAGCTTAAAACGTTTAAGCGAAGTTGTTTTTGGACATGAAACGTTGTTACTACAATGCTGAAATTTTCTGGACTGTTTTGTAGGTGTTTGCATGCCATAAAATTCAAGCGTAAGTGTGGAAACGTTCCACATGTTTGCTAGAATTTTGGACAGCATCTAAGGTGAATATGATTCATCTATGATGGCTGGTTTAGGCATGAAACATGACTGGATAAAGCGACAATTGTTGCTGCACGCTAGTAGGCCGAACCGCGGCACCAAGGAGGCAATTGTTGTCGAATTGAGTGTAGCTGTTAAGGGGAGGCCATTAAGCTCTTTTGGGCATCCAGTAGCCACTGTAAATGGCATATAATAATCTGATCACAGGCTGGCAGCTGCCATTCGATGGCCAAAGATATTTCCTACGCCTAGGACACTAAGAGTTAGAGTCCTGCTCTTTAAAGGAAATCGTTTCCTAGTGAGAGTGTGAATCCTAAAGGTTAGGAGAAATATGTAGTATGGCTAGGTAAGAGTTACCTAATAAGACTTTAAGTTCCTAAAGAGTTAGGATGGATTGCAAACTTAAAGACTTGGTATAAGACAAACATAGAAGTCCTAAAAGGTTTAGGATTTTAAGCATGCTAGAATGTTATGTCCTAATTAAGACAAGCAGCCTACAAGTTAGGTAAAGTCCGATTTCAAGATAGCGTTCTTAATTGTTAAGATGTTATTAAAAGTGTTTGAATAGATGGAACCGAAATTGCTAGAACGATTTGATAAATTGTCTCAAATTTATTTGGTGACATTTTATGCAAATTATACATAAGATCACCAAGTGATATTGACTATGCATGTTTATATTTCATGCTTATAATATGATTATGTATGCATGAAGGATGGTTATGAACTAGACCTTAGTATGACTAGGGAATGTATGGTTGAATTTTCTTATTGGTATTTTTTAAATAGGGTCTGCGCATCTTGCCTTCTCTTTTTCATTCCGGAGTTGTAAATTCTCTTCTCATCTAACTCCCCTCGAATGGAACTCGAGGTTTTTGATAAAGCAATGTAACTGTTATATTCTTTATAATTTAGACTTAGGATAGGAAGTAGAATTTATGTAAATTCTAAGTTTGTAAGGAGATATGGTGCCAAGAAGAAGCAACCAAGGAGATTACCAACAAAGCTTTCGAAGACTATGTATGGTATCCCCTAGGAATTTGACCAACTATTTTCCTAATGGCTCAAGGAAACTAGACTAGAATAAAGTCCATAATCATTCTAGTAGATTGCATGTGAGAGATTTATTTTGAATTATGTATATGCGATGTATGTAATTGAATGAATGCTATGCATGTCAATCAAGTACGAAATCAATGAGAACTATATAAAAGTTAAATGAAATCCCTCATTAAATTATATTGAGTCCATGTTACGCATGATTAGTTGCCTTCCACCATCATAACAAGATAACTAGAGTTCTTCCATTTGGAGGCTTATTGAGTCACTCAAAGTCAAACTTATGTACGAACATGTTTGAGTTATTGAAGATGGATCTTACACAACTAGGTGTTATGTTATCCAGATGCGTAAAACTTGATCACATGACATTTAGAGGCAAAGTTAGGCGAAATGCATATGATGTATTTAGGCAAAGAGTTGTCACCTAATTGGATCTAGAAGTTGCATAGAGATGTAATTGGTAAACTAAGTTACCTACTCAATTAGTTTCAACATAGCTTGTTGAGGCACTCAAGGTTATGTTGGAATGAAAGGGGTCCTATCTCATTAAGAAGTTTAAGAGTTAAATTTCTCGAAATAGTAGAAGAGGGCTATTATTTTGTTAAAATAATGAGAATGATCATTTAAGTATTAAAGTTTAACATAAATGATTACTACTTGCTATTTATTGACTGTTAATTGTTTTGATTCATATAGGATATAAACGCTAAAATGGCAATTGGTTTATCACTGAGAAGCATACTTGATGCTAATAAATTAATTGGACTGAACTTCGTTGATTGGTTTCGCAATGTTAAGATTGTCTTGACACAGAAAAAGAAAGCTTATGTTCTTGATGAGCTCATTCCAGATAAGCCTGCTGCTGATGCAACTGAGGAGGAGAGGGTGGCCTATAGAGTTCATAGAGATGATCTCGTACAAGCAACATGTGTGATGTTGGCTAGTATGGCACCCTATCTCCAAAAGCAGCATGAGGCCATGAATGCTCAGGATATCATCCTTAACTTTAGAGAACTGTTCGCTAAGGAAAATCAACCTGAGAGATTTGACATCTCAAAGGAATTGTTCCAAACAAAGATGTCAGAAGGAAGCCAGTGAGGCCTCATGTGCTTAAGATGATAGGGTATATTACACGACTGGAGCAAATATGATGGGTTATGGATCATGATCTAAGCATTGATCTAATTTTTTCTTCACTGCCTGATAGCTATTCGCAGTTTGTGTTGAACTTCAACATGAACCATTTAGAGGCAACCCTTTCTGGGTTATTGAATATGCTCACACAGGCTGAGAAAACCATTGTTAAGGACAAGTCATCTATCCATTTAGTCTCTTCCTCTAAACCGAAAGGTAAGAAGAAAAGGAAGACTAGATGGGATGTACCTCCTGCTTCAAAGAGTTTGAAGCCTAATGATGATGTTGCAAAGGAAGCAAAGGATAAGGATAATGCTAACAAAGCTTGCTTCCATTGTGGGAAAATTGGTCATTGGAGGCGTAATTGCAAGGACTACCTTGAGTCTAACAAGGGGAAGAAGCTGAAAGGAGTTTCAACTTCATGTATAATTTGATTCACTCCTCTTGGTATATGATACCTATAATTTGGTACTAAATATGTATGACATATTGTAGGGACCAAAGGAAAGAGTAGTGAAGTTTGACCATGAAGATGGCAACCGAGTTTGATATTGCATCAGAGCTTGCCGATCTTATGGGTTTTTAAAAAAAAGACTATTTAGTTAGAATTTATTTAGAAACATTTGATGTTTTCATTGGCATTATAGGCCAATGTTGAGGAAATTCTATTTATGTTTTCGAAGCATATTGTTTTGCCGGCATGGGATGCCATGCTTTTTTAGTTTTCTCTTAAATAAATCAGTTATAGAATAGTTCTATAACATAGTCTTATATATTATACAACTTGCAAAGTATTTTGAATACCATTTGGCTTAGTGATATGGAATTCGAATTGTTATTGAATTAATCCCTTAACATCTATATATATAGGATTCAGTAGGAGCTATTAATAACTTTTTGAATGATTAAATGTTATGATAAAATTGCCACTTTTGAAAAATGCAATTAGTAGGAAACATTCCATACTTGAAAAGATTGCACGTTTATATTAAAGGTTTTTAAGACTAACTCTTTTGTTTTGCCTTACAAAAGGAATTATATTTGGATCATTAGCTACTAGCTAATAAGTAGATTCCAATAGTTGTTTTAAATACAACTGAGCCATTTGAATATAATCTAGGTCTCGTTGTGATCCGAATTATTAACCTTGATAATAAGATTATCATGTATATGACAAAGCATATTCTCGATGCACTTAAAGCTATGTCCTAGTAGAGACACAATTACTAATCAAAAGAGTTCGGCATTGGATCGTTAGTGATTGGCTTAGTGCAAGTGGGAGATTGTTGGTGTATGCCCTAGAGCCAATCAGATTGAGTTTGGGATACACATTCAATAAAGCATACCTTCACTATGATTATAGTGATACAAGGTTTTCCTTCATGTTAGTACAATAATAAGGAGTTATTGAGTACTAATCGGATGAAGCCCATGGAACATAATGGCCTTGCAAAGGAATTATAAAGAATTATATTTATGAGATCCTTATGCATCAAAGCCTTGTTCCTCAAACTGTTCCTAGTCATCGTATTGCCAAGATGGGGCATTGGCAATGCTCAAAGATTGGTATATGTTAAGCCTTCATACTTATGAAGTAAACAACCGATCTCATAAAGGTTGAAGTATGGGATACTTGGGATAACATATAGGTGCTTGTCTGTTGAACAAGTTCACTGAACATGGCCCGCCAAGAGAACTTAATTTGGTAATATATCACTCTAGTGTCTATGATAATGTTCTCTTAGTACCAGTCGTGTAAATTAGTCCTCAGACTTGTGATACCAGGTCATCTTGTATGGAGAGTGTCATACTTAGATTTCATCACGAACGGGTCCCAAACACGAGGATGCTTATGGTAGGGTGTTATTGGGTATGACATGAACCATACGAAGATGAATGAGTGATCTAGAGAGGATTCACCACTCCTTGTGATATTGGAGACATATCTCGTTTGTTCTTGACTACGATTAACTTGATTAAGTCTTTGGCCAAAGCATGATGGTTTTAGGAGAAAGTTGTTTCTCTAAATTCATAAAGTTAATCATAAGTTGCGAAGAACTAATATGAATTGATCATGAGTAGACACTGCACCATGCTTGTAGACACCTAATTTTGTCTGAACCCTTAAATCAGGTACATTTTCTTCCTAAATTGATGTTTTAGAATGTTAAAAGGCTTTTCTCATCCTGCAGCTGGTACTCCGAGGCTTAGTCTAAGAAAGCAGACAACAAAAGTCAAACTAAAAAAAAAGTCAACTCAAAAAAGTCAACCCCAAAAAAAGTCAACTACTGAAAAAGTCAACCCACTTTCAAAATCAAGATTTGAGGTTCAATTGAAAAACGATGAAAGAATTTTGATAATCCGAGGTCTACATTGAAAGATATGGAGTTCGAAAGTTGGGTTACGAAATTCACTAGAAAGAAACCCTAATTCGAGAAATTTGGGGAAAAGTGCTTAAACGATCAAATTGGTCAGAATTGAAGGTCTCAAATGAAAGATAAGCACTGACTACGGGTAATGTAGAAGCCACTTGGAAGAAAAACTGATAGAAAAGTCAATTCGAAAGAAAACCGAGAATTAGGGTTTTTTTGTGGATTTCGGTGAAATTTGGAAGAATTACAGAAATGGCCCGATTCAGTATATCTAAAGCTCTTAATTGATGAGAAATGATTAAACAAAGATAGCCCAAGGCTCAGTTTGAAGAAAATCTGAAAATCGGACTTGTTTTGAGCAAAACCGGGTTTCGGAGGCAAAAGGGAAAAATTGGAAAATATGGGAAAAATAGCAAATGAACTCCAAAAATTCTAAAAATTTGCAAAACTCAATTTTAAATTATTTGGAAGAGATTGGCGAAAGAAAATCTTGATTCGGGAGTTCGTTTGCAAAATGGCCAAATCTCGGGTCCCCAATGCAGTAATTTAAGGAGATAAATCCCGAAAAAATAGCAAATGAGGTCAAAAAATTATGAAAACTTCCAGATCATATTTTTAAATTATTTGAAAGAGATTGGTGAAGAAAACTCTGGATTCGGAGCTCGTTTAAAAATGGCAAAGTTCGGGTGCATAAAAGGGGTAATTTCAAAAATAAATCCGAATTAAATATCAAATGGACTCGAAATTTTTTGAAAACTTTCAGAATTCAATTTTTTATTATTTCGGAAGTATTGAAAAAAAAAAATTCGAATTTGGAGTCCGTTTGCTATTTATTTAGATTCGGGGGGCAAAAAGGTTATTTCACCAAAGAAACCAAAAAGGGAAAATTTGTAATTTGATGAAAATATGAAAGAAGAAGGAATTGCTGGGATTTTTCTTCCCTTGGTCAGCCAACATAAAGGAGAAGAAGGAAGGTTGAATAATTTAATTCCCTAGTCACTATCAAGCCACATGCTACCACTAACACCTTGCAAATGGTCCCCCCTTCATCCAATGGCAAAATTTAAATACCAAGATGACATTTTTATTTGTCATAAAAGAACCCTCATCTAATGGCTAAGAATGAAAAAAAAAGATGAGCACAATTCATCCAAGGGTGAGCATCCATTCGGTTAAGCAAAGAAGTGCAAGGGATTATCTCTTTTCATCCAATGGCTTAGGCCATCTACAAGGGCTGAGTACACATGTTGAGGGTTGGATTTAATCGACAAGATGTCATTTTTATGTTGTCCTCATCCAATGACCAAGAATGGAAGAGCACAACTCATCCAAGGGTAGGCACTCAAGGGGGGCAAGCAAGAGAGTGCATGGGATTGGTCCTCTTTTGCATCTAAGGGCTAAGGTTACTACAAGGGCTGAGTACACATCTTAAGGGCTTCTATCAATTGGCAAGATGACATTTTTATGTTGTCATCAAAATATTTTAATCTAAAGGCCAAGATTGGAGGAGAAAAAGTGCAATTCCCATCCAAGGGTTAGAGGGCCATTCGGCCAAGGCTAAAAGGAGGGGGATGATTTCATTTTTTAGAGGTTTTTTGGCTGGAAACAGTAGCTAATTTGGCAAAGAAAAAGGTTTTGAAAGAAAGAAGAAAAAAAGGTTTTCAATAGAGAGCTTGAAGGTAGTCATCTCTACCAAGCTTTAGCCTAGCTTTCTTCTTAATTTCCATGGTGTTTTCTTGATTTTCTATCTTGTTTTCCTACTACATTTTTTATAGAAATAAAGTTTTTTAATGTTTACTTATGTTTTCATCTCTTCTTCTTCTTCATTAAAATGGTGGAAAACAATTTATTTTATGGTTTCATGCTATGGCCGAATATGGCACATTTACTTGCCTTGGTTTTTCCTTCTTTTTTTTTCTTCCTTGCATGTTGTTGTGAAAAATGATTTTTACAAGGTTTTTAGAGTATTCTAAGGTTCTTATTTTTTACAAAATATGAAGCAAAAAGGTTGAAATGGCTACATGATCTTGGCTAGACCAGGTGACCATGGTTAGGAGAGAGGTTATGCCCATTTTTACCTACCATGAAGCTCACCTAATTTTGCTGTTTTGCATGGTTTATTTTCTGTTTTATTGAGATGGAAAGGCTTCATGATCTTGGCAAGACCAAGTGATTATGGTTAGGTGAGAGGCTATGCCCATTTGATACCAACCATGGAGCTTAACTTTCCTTGTTTTACTTACTAGTTTTGCTTGTTATTTGTTTTGTATGTCTATGTTAATCTTTTATATAATGTTCTTTACATTATTTCCTATGCTATATTTACTTATATATTTCATTTCTATGCTTGATATTGCATCCTTGCATATTCGGCCATTGTTGTTCATATGCTCATATTGTGCATTTTTTTTAAGTATCATGTTTTACATGTTTGCATTTTCTTCATTTTGTTCCATGACCATTCAGCAACTTCATTTTTGTATGCCTTGCACCTTTTGCTTCTTAAGTTGTTTGCATCTCCATGCCATGAACTTGTAAATTTTGATTTTAGTATGCCATGTGCTTATGAAAATACTATGATAAAATGCCATTTTTTTTCTTGACCATTCAGCACTCAATTTTTGTATGCCTTGCATGTGCATTTTCCTTTTGTTTCTTAACTTGTTTGCATTTCCATGCCATGAGCTTGTGCATTTTGATTTTAGTATGCCATGTGCTTATGAAAATACTATGATAAAATGCCATCATTATTTTTCATGACCATTCGGCACTTCACTTTTTGTATGCCTTGCATGTGCATTTTCCTTTTGTTTCTTAACTTGTTTGCATTTCCATGCCACGAACTTGTGCATTTTGATTTTAGTATGTTATATGCTTATGAAAATGTCATGACATTATGCATCTTAATATGATTTATCATGTACTTGTGTCATTTACTAAATAGGATTCCATTAGAGTCTCATGTGATCATTTGGCCTCTTCATGCATCCCTTGCCTTGCCTTGTCATGCATTTGCATTTTGTTTAGGTAATATGCTTTGCATTATCATGTCTTGAAATTGTGTATTAGTTGCTTTTTGTTCCAGCATTGACATTAGTTTCATGGGTCATTGTATGTTCATAGTATTGCAATGCATGTTCATTACATTTTAGGTCTAGGCCATGTTGGTAGTGCCATGCATATTGAGTCTTAAATCATATTAATATTTGTCATGCATTACTATGCTATTTAGGTCTTAGGTCACATTAGCATTTTCATGCATATTCATAACATATTAGGTCCAAGTCATATTTGCATTATCAAGCATTTCATGCATATTGAGTTAGGATAGCATTTATTTCCATGCAAATTCATGCTAGGCATTTAGGTTGTCTTGAATTGTCATGCATTTCCTTTACCATTTAGACCTTTAGACCATGCATTTCATACATTTCATTTGCTGTATGTTCATGCATTCCTTGTCATTGCCACTTGATTTGTGACTTAGGCCCAATTAATGGCTCAAAGTCATGCTCTCTTGAGCACACTTGTGGAAAATTAAGGAATTGTCAAATTGATTATTCTACCTTTGTGATTTTTTTTACTTAGCCAATTTTTTTCCAAGGTTTTTAAATGTTTAGCTACTATCCTTAGGTCTTTAGGATAATCTCCAACAATATTTACTTTGATTTTTTAATGAATTTATCAAAGGCAAAAAATGTGTTTTGACAAAACAATTTTTTTTCTCACCCAGTACTCGAACTTTTCTGATTTTTTTGGGCAGTCATGTTTAATCAAAAAATTAAGCCTATTTTTTCTCGTATATATATACATGTTCTGAGTCTCCAGTACTTTTTTTAGATTCTTTTGAATTTTTAAAAATAGGCTAAAAAACCGTGTGGAAAAACCGGACAGTAGAGGCAGATTTGAAATCAAAAGAGGAATAATGGTTGAATTTGGTTAAGGCATTTAGAGGGGGTTGGTTAGAAGATTTAGCTACTGTCTTAGGGTAGTTTCTAAGCCTTTTTAAACTTTAAAAATGATTTTATAAATCTCAGGTTAAGGGTAGTTAAGTCCGGGATTTTAAACTTAGGAAATTAGAGCCATTTTAAAAGGGTTTGGTAAGGGTTTTAATTTTTATTCAAGTTTTTCTCAAAATTGTTTTCAAATAATCACAAAGTTTTATTTTTTAGAAAATCTAATTTGACATATTTTCCTAAGGTAGCCAGATATCTTTTTAGATATACGGATTTCGTTATTTAGAGGAAAAAATACATTTTTATGCATTGCATTTCCATGTTCATGCATTTTATTTAAATGTGTGATTTTTGCTATGATATTTTCCATGGTATTATTATTATTTTAATTCACATTTTATGCCATATGATTTTGAATGTTTCATGATATCCTATGCTTTTTATTTAGTTATTTTTGTCATATTGTTTAGCATATACTATGTTCATGAATTATTATTTTTATTTTAATTTTCATGCATATTATATATTAGCATTATTTTAATTTCTTGTCATTTAGATCATATTCCATGTAATTTAAGTTATTTTATTTATAACAAGCCATGTCATTTAAAATATGCCATATCATTTAAAATTGCCATGTCATTTAAATTATTTTATCTCATTTAGAATATACCTTGATACTTAGGATTTTTCATTTTACCTAGAATATACCATGTCATTTAAATTATTCATATCATTTAGGTTGCATTATATTATCTAGACTTTGCCATGTCATTTTATTTATGTCATACATGTTCATGTTCATAATTTTAAATGTTTTGAAAAAGATAATGATTTTCAATAAAAAATAAAGATATTTCCGAGTTAAAATAATTCATGAGTTCTCTACCGGGTTTGCTGGAGGGAATATCATCAATTATCATTAATAAAGGAATATTTTTCTTTAAAAAAAACGAGAATGATGAGGAAAGTTTTCCAAATGAATAAAAAATTCTATATTTTGCCGATTTTGTTGAGGAATATAGGAAAATTTTGAATTAATTAATTCCGGATCATTTTCAATTAAAAATGGAATTATTTTTCTTAAAATTGGGAATTAACTTGAAATACTAAATTAAAAACCAACTTTTTCACCGAGACTTGAGATAACACACGATTAATAAGGTATCGATTTATACGGGCGTTGTACGGTGCTAATCATTCCCCGCACGTAACCAACTCCTAAACTTGCTTCTTTGATTTCTCTGGTTTATAACGCAGACTTGAAATTGGTTTAGAAAATGTTTTAATTAATTTTAAAATGTTTTAGAAAACCGGTTTTAATAGGTGGCCGATCACACCTAGCTAAAACAGATTGGTGGCGACTCCATGTCTTTTTACGAGGCCGTTTTCATACCCTTGATCGACCTTTTATTTCGATCTATAGGAATTAAGTCGTCTTTTCCTCTGCTTCTGTTTCACCCTCACTCGAACGGGTCCCCGCGATCGGGATCACGTATCGACACCTTCGTTTTTCTAGAGGAATTAAGTCGACTTTTTCTTGGTTTTTTTAATGTCACGCCTAACGAATAATAAAGTCTTCCGATGAGACGTTGTTATTTTTTAGGTTGCGACAGCTTGGCGACTCCGCTGGGGAATTTTTTAGAGAGTCAGGCCTAGAATTAGTCGTGTGTTATCTAAGTCTCGGTTTTGTTGGTTTAATTGGTATTTAATTTTAAATCTCATATGTTTAAAATAATAAAGAGAATTTTGAAAATAATAAAATGTTTTAAATATGTCCATCTTCATATGCACACATATTATTATTTATTCTCTGGTTATTTTGTTGCGTATATTTATATGTCTGCTTGACTGATGCTTTACATTGTTTGATTTTAGTGGGGTATTTAGAATAAGGGATGTAGAATAGGTGGTGACAGGTTTGTTTTGTTCCTCCGCACACACTATATTTGCATTTGCATAACATGAACTCTCTACCCGAGTTTCGTCCTTTTAAGTGGGAGTAAAGTAACTACGCCTTCGTGATGATCCTCCATATGGGCTAGTGAAACACTTTCGGAGTATAAAGTACCTAATGCCTTCGTGATAATCCTCCGTACGAGCATAGAAAATATACTCTAATGAATTGAACCCGCTTTTATCGGGGTGCCTTACTAGCCTTCACAGGCGACAGTGAGAAACAATTCAGGGCCTTAGAACCGATTCACCTTCATATAGTGAACCTAGGCGAAGCCATGCCGGATTTTTGTTAGATACCCGAAGTTTAAGAACACATGGAGGAACATTTCCAACCTTTTACCATCTTTCTATATGTTAGATTTTACAAATTGGGTGATGATGAACGAACATCATGTCGCTCGTAATAAATTTATTATTTTGTCCCAAAGGCGTCGTAATGCCAAAGCTCTATTAAAATTTTCGAGACATTTTTTAAAGCATGTTGTTATTTATGTTATATTTGTGAATTCGTTTCTTTACTAATCTATTTCTTTCTGTTTTCTTTTCTTTGACATGCATCATAGACATCATCATACACTTGGAGTTTATTGGCCTCGGGATAGTCATCAACCCAAAGGACTTTCATGGAGTGTCAAGTTATTTCAGTGATAGAAGATCATGCAGTAGTCAGGGCACGGTCGAAAAAAGATCAGAGGGAGGATGGTAATTGCCTGAAGAAAGATTATGTGTCAGTATTGCCAGAAAGGTTCAAAGTGGATTCCAGACAGAATAATCTCCGAGGGTTAGCCGACATTTGGAATCAGTGGAATGTATCAGAGAAAGAAGCCTTCACTCAGAAATATGGAGATATAGCACTCTTAATTCCGATTCGGGTCAATAGTGGGTTAATTCAGGCTATGGTACAGTTTTGGAATCCTGCTTATAGATGTTTACTTTTAACAAGGAGGATATGACACCACTGATTGAAGAATATTCAGCACTGTTACACATTGAATGTCCTAATCTTGATCGGGTATATTTGAAGGAAGTGAAACCTTCAAGTTTTAAGAGAAAAGTAGCTAGGATCACAGGAATGGATACAACATGGGTTGAGAGTCATGTGGACACAAAGCAGAAAAATGGATGCATTCCGTGGGAAACTCTCCGACAATTGATATTGGGTTGTTCCGACAAAGAAAAAGCCAGGGACATCTTCGCCCTAGCCATCTACGGATTAATCATATTCCCGAAGATATTGGGTCATGTGGATATAGCCGTGTTTGATTTCTTTGAAAAGTTGGAACAAAAGGTCAACCCATCTCCGTCCATCATAGCTGAAACTATCCGATCTTTGAATTTTTGTAAAAGGGCAGGACAAGGGAGAATCAAGGGGTATGTACAACTCCTTTATATTTGGATTCAAAGTCACTTTTGGAGGATAGAAAAGGTTTCCTTCAAACCGTACATGAAGTCTTTAGTTCTCATTAGGGAATTCCTTCAAATGATTGGCCTGAAGACGGGGATGAAGAGAAATGGGTCAACATGTTCAGGAATCTAAAAGGGAAAATGGTGACTTGGAGAGCTCCATGGATGGTTCCTATGCCGATCATGTACAAATGTGGGGACAACTTGGGAGTTCCACTACTCGGAATTTGGGGGTCTGTGAGTTATGCGCCTTTGTTGGTGCAAAGACGGGTTGAGTCTCGGCAATTCACACCCGTGACTCATAATCTAGGATCATCAGAGTTCACTTATGGAGAAGACCGATATTCTCGAAAAGTGCGGGCAGTGATTGAAGCATGGAAGAAGACTCACCGGATAAAAGTGGCCAGATATACCGATATCGTCACACCTGATTACAGGTATGGAAGGAATTAAGGGTTAATGATAGGCTACTGACATCAGATGGGGAAGAGGTCCAGTTCATGAATCGACCACCTAGGGAAATGCCATCAGAGTTAGAAATTGCAAGGGCGGAATTTGAAAAAGAAAAGGCCCACATGAGAAAGGAGATTGCCCGACTGCAAGAAGAGTTTGAGGACATGAAAAATAGGGAATCAGCTCAAAAAAGAGAAAAGGAAAAGATCAAGGGAGAAAGGGACACTAAGGGCGATCTTCGGGAATTACATTTGGAGAATAAGAGGTACCGCTTTGAGCTCAGATTTGAGGGGACCTTCAAGACTTATGGGGAATGGGAGCATGAAGTCAAAAACCTCAAGAAGGAGATTAACTACTGGAAAGAGAGAGCGAAGCATGAGGAAGCCCGAGCCAATCAACTAGAGAAGCAAGCTAAGGAAAGCTTACACGGTGATACTTCTGCTGACGCGTCAAGGGGCCGTGAGCAAGTAAGGGTCAGATTAAAAAGCAAGGCAGTCAAAATAAGACTTTGAAAGAAAGTCCAAGATCTGAGGAAGTCACTATAGGACTAATTTTGTAATAGCACTTTGAAAGGCGAATTATGGACTTATCTTAGTCAGTAATCCTTTTATTCTATCTGTGATGTATTTAGTTCCAGGAAATCAATGAAAGACCGTTCGGTTGAAATTATCCTAGGGCCAATACATTCAAATGCATTCATATTTTATATATTTTGTTTGTTCATTTGTACATTTACTCATATTTATAATCATTCATTTTTGAAGTTCGTTTATGTTCATACACTTAACCACTTATTTATTCCTTTTACTTGTTCATTCATTCATGTTCATACATTTAACCACTCATTTATTCATTTCGCTAGTTCATTCATTCTTTCGTATTCATATACGTAGTCATGTAATTATTGAATTTATTTGATTCATTCATTCACATTTAGTCATACATTCATTCATTCATTTTTTGTAAAACATAAAAAAGGATGTGTCAATAATTTATAATTCATGGTTTTCAAAACTAAAGGTATAATTGGTCGCACTCAGAAAGAAACGGATTTTCGACACCCTTACAATACTCGATCTCAAGCCAGAGCTATGGAAAACGATCAGTGTGCTAGAATTGAAAGAATGAAAAGAACTAAAAGGGAACTGCAGGAACAGTTAGCTAAATCTCATGAGAAGTCTCGAGAATAGATGACTAAACACATGGAAATGATGAGTGCCATGATGAAGCAAAAAGGGTCAGGAGAGAATTCAGTCACCAGGAAAATGGTGGTAGTTGAAGAGGATCAACCTGAAAACATACAGCAAAAGGGCCAAGAGGTGTCGATTGGGGCAGCCTCCTATGTTTATATCCAGCCAGCTGCAAAGACACAGAACTATGTTCCCGAAAAGGGTAATGTGGGAGCTGACCCAAATGATATTAATGTTCCAGACTTTGAGGAACTAACTGAAAAGGAAAAAAGCAAAGATGACTGAGCTGAAGAGGGTCGAAATGGTAGAATCATAGAAAAAATATCAACTACTGGAGGAGAGGCTGAGGGCCATTGAAGGGGAGGATTTATTTGGTAGTCTGGATACCAAAGAGATGAGCGTAGTACACGATATAGTAATTCCCCCAAAGTTCAAAGTACCAGACTTTGAAAAATATAATGGGACTACCAATCCATCAGCACATCTGACCACGTACTGCAGAAGGATGACGGGGCATGATGATAATAAGAAACTGCTTATCCATTGTTTCCAAGATAGCTTGATAGGGTCAGCAACCCGATGGTACAATCAACTGAGTCGTACCAAGATTCGTTCATGGACAGATTTAGCCATGGCTTTCATGGAATATTATAAGCATGTGTCTGACATGGTACCTGATAGGCTGTCGCTACAGAACATGGAAAAGAGGACCAATGAGAGTTTCAAAGAATATTCGCAAAGGTAGAGGGATCTGGCCACACAAGTGCAACCCCCTTTAACTAGCAAAGAAACTACAGTGTTTTTCATCAACACTTTGAAAGCACCATATTATGATAAATTGGTGGGGAATGCCACCAAGGACTTTGCAGACATGGTAATATCTGGAGAGATGATAGAGTCGGCCATTAAGAATGGGTAAATGGAGGAGGGTGAGCCTTCTATTCCGAAAAAAATATTCCCTGCCAGGAAGAAAGAGGAGACCCATGCAGTTAGTATCAATCAATACCCATTTGTACCTCCCACACCGCATACACCACCAAGGCCCTATACTCCTACCACATCTTATGCACCTCCTACACCCTACAACCTTACCCGGGGTATAATCCTTATTACCCTAATGTGAACCACCTTACCCAAAATCCCTTCCCTAATACCAATATACCACAACAGCCATTTTCGACTGGCATATCCCCACAGATAAACCTTACCCGAAACACTGTCCCAAACACTCAGGGAGCCTGGCGCAATGACCAACGTTCACCAAGGAATGATCAAAAACCCCAATTTGATCCGATTCTTACCACCTATGGTGAGCTATATCCCAAACTGCTGCAGGGTCAACTTGTTGCACCCGTGTACCTCAAACCTCTGACACCGCCATATCCAAGGTGCTACAATGCAAATACTAACTGCGCATACCACGCAGGAATTGAAGGACATTCGACTGAAGATTGTCTGGCCTTTAAAAAGAAAGTCCAAAGCCTGATCAACACCGGAGTTGTGAAGTTTGGGGCAAAGAATGGACCGAACGTAGAAGGGAACCCATTTCCAGATCATGCGAGGAATCGGGTAATGCAGTATGGATAGGGGAAGTCAGAAGGGTAAAAAGGGATGCTAGGGAAGTCAAAACTCCAATGTTGATAGTATGGGTCGAGATGGTTAAGGCAAGAATGATAGGAAATGTAGACAGTTTAAAAATGGTCGCAAAAAGGGTGTAGAATTGGTGCCCGTTCCATAAGTATGGAGGTCATGTCATACAGGACTGCGGGGACTTTCTGGCTAAAGTCCAAAAGATGATGGATAATGGGGAGGCCCAATTTTACGAGGAGATAGAGGAGAAAGTAGAGGTTATTGAGAATACAGCTGGCTACGGGATAGGAAGACCGTTGATCATCTATTATGATGAACTAGAGGAGAAAGTTATGCCAGTTGTTGAGGAAAGTGCGTCTAAGTTAATCATTGATTTGCCTGTTTTCTTGTCGTATAAGGAAAACAAAGCTGCACCATGGAAATATGACTACAGCATGGTTATGCCTGGGTCTTTGAGTCAGCAAGATATCACAGGTATGGGGCACTTAACACGAAGTGGAAGGTGTTATGCTCCTGAGGCTGTTGAACAGGGGTTAACAGGGAAAGATAGAGGAACGGACAAAGGGAAAAAAACAGCTGAACCAATACATATTGAAATGGATTTGTTAAAAAAAGCAGAAAGGGGATCAGCCCCGGTTAACAGAATAAAAGAGCCGGTGAATGAGAAAGAAGCCTGCGAGTTCTTAAATTTATAAAGCATAGTGAGTATAGCGTGGTTGAACAACTGCAACGTCAACCAGCTAGAATTTCAATCTTATCCATGCTTTTGAACTCAGAGTCACACAGAAATACCCTGTTGGGAGTGTTGAATCAGGCATATGTGGCTAACAACATATCGGTCGAAAAATTGGACAGGCTGGTGGAAAACATCGCGACAGATGACCATATATATTTCAGTTATGAGGAGATACCACCCAATGGTATTGGGTCAACAAAAGCTCTCCATATAACTACAACTTGTAAGGGGCACATATTACCAAGGGTTATTTTGGATAATGGTTCTTCATTAAATGTGATACCTTTGGCAATCCTGTCCAAATTGCCAGTGGATATTTCTTATATGCTGCCAAGCTGCACGATGGTCAGAGCCTTTGACGGTACCAGGAGAGATGTAATGGGAACTATTGAGGTTCCTCTGGAGATAGGCCCATGCACCTATACAGTGAACTTTCAGGTCATGGATATTAATACGTCCTATAATTGCCTGTTGGGAAGGCCGTGGATACATTCAGCAGGGGCTGTACCTTCATCTCTCCACCAAAAGCTGAAATTTGTGATAGAGGGGCGTTTGGTCACTGTATCAGGAGAAGAGGACGTGATAGCCTCTACATCTACTGAATCTCCTTATGTTGAACCCAATGAGGATGCCGTCGGTCTTTAGAATTCGTAAATGCAGTTTTCGTCGCTGAAAGAATAAAAATTCCAAAACCGAGGCTATCCAAGAACACAAGGCTTAGGGTAAAAACTACCGTGGGAAAAGGCTGCAGGGCTGGAAAAAGTCTCAAAAAATATCTTTAGGGGATGGCCTGAGCAATGGAAGTAATGGGAAAGAAAGATCGGTTTGGCCTAGGGTATCTTTCGAAGGCCCATGAGAAAAGAAAACAAGTTGAAAGGAACCGACAAAGGGGGATGGCCCGTCTTGCGGGTATAGATATAGAATGGGAGCCTATGACATTCCCACCTATCCTTCACAGCTTTCGCTCAGTCGGTTCTCTGTTCGGAGAAAAGAATTCTGATGATGTGCTCGTAATGATCGAGCAAGCCTTCGAGAGATTCTAGGTGAATAGGGATGAGCAAATGTATGATATGGAGATTTGCACGACTGGGGAAGAAAGAATTGAAAGTGAGAATGCTAATTGGATGGTGCGACCTTGTCCACTAGGATATAGACTGACCAATTGGAGCGCAACCGAGCTACCCATAGTGTTTAGGTCTATTCCAACATAATGCTTTTAAACAAATCTTAAATATCTTTGCTCGAGGATATTAAGAATTTCTTTTGTAATGGGCTTTTGTCTAAAACTTTTCATCCAATAAATAACAAACATGATGCATTTCCTTCATATTGATGTGTCCATATTCTTTCATTTATGCTATTTATTTTGCTTCGATTGTATATACGTTTTCCTATATTGTTTCTTCTCCACCTATTTACAGGTGTACAGATACGGAATATGAGGATCTTCCTGTCAGTAATTCTGAAATTGATTTTGAGAGGCCCATTTGCACGGGTGATTTTAAGGCCAACGAAGATATTGAGGATTATGGTTTACCTACGAACTTATTAAGAAAAATAGAACAAGAAGAGAAACAAGTACTTCCTCATGAGGAGCTATTGGAATTGTTGAATTTGGGAAGTAGTGAGGAGATAAAAGAAGTTAAAATCGAGACTACATTATCGCCATCAATAACGGGTGAGTTGATAGCCTTGCTCCGGGAATATGTAGATGTATTTGCATGGTCATACCAAGACATGCCGGGTTTGGATCCAGACATTGTGGTTCATAAGCTCCCTTTAAGGCCAGAGTGCAAGCCAATTAAGCAAAAGTTGAGAAGAATGAGGCCGGACATGTTGTTAAAGGTAAAAGAGAAGGTGAAGAGGCAGTTTGATGCTGGATTCTTAGAGGTGGCGAAATATCCGGAATGGGTGGCAAATATTGTTCCAGTACCAAAGAAGGATGGCAAGGTGCGTATGTGCGTCGATTATCGAGATTTGAACAAGGACAGTCCCAAAGATAATTTTCCTTTGCCTCACATTGATACTTTGGTGGATAATACGGCGAAGAGTTCCTTGTTTTCTTTCATGGACGGATTCTCGGGATATAATCAGATTAAGATGGCATTGGAAGATATGGAGAAAACCACATTTGTTACAATGTAGGGAACATTTTGCTACAAGGTAATGCCGTTTGAGTTGAAGAATGCTGGGGCAACGTATCAGAGAGCCATAGTGACCTTGTTTCATGACATGATGCATAAGGGAATCGAGGTTTATGCTGATGATATGATTGCAAAGTCACAAGGAGAAGAGGAGCATATTGCGAATCTTAGAAACCTTTTTGAAAGACTAAGAAAGTTTCAACTCAAGCTAAACCCGACAAAATGCACTTTTGGAGTCAGTTCGGGGAAATTGTTGGGTTTTGTTGTTAGCAAAAGGGGAATTGAGATTGATCCGGATAAAGTGAAGGCCATCCAGAATTTGCCACCTCCACGTACTCAAAAAGAAGTAAGAGGTTTTTTGGGGAGATTGAATTACATTGCTCGGTTTATTTCTCAGTTAACCGATAAATGTGATCCAATATTCAAGTTACTTCGAAAACGTGATCCAGGAGAGTGGGATGAAGGGTGCCAGATTGCTTTTGAAAATGTTAAGCATTATCTATCAAACCCACCAGTATTAATGCCACCGGCACCGGATAAACCGATGATATTGTATCTATCAGTATTTGAGAGATCCATGGGTTATGTTTTAGGGCAGCTTGATGAGACTGGAAAGAAAGAACAGGTAGTTTACTACCTCAGCAAGAAGTTCACAGATTATGAGTTGAAATATTCGTCGGTAGAAAAGTTGTGCTGTGCCTTAGCTTGGACCACTTAGAGGCTCAGACAGTACATGCTGTACCACACGATGTGGTTGATCGCCAAGCTAGATCCAATCAAGTACATGTTGGAAGCACCTTCTTTGTCAGGGAGGACAGCAAGATGGCAGGTTTTGTTGTCAAAATATGGCATTGTATATGTGAGTCAGAAAGCTATCAAGGGCAGTGCAGTGACTGAATTTTTAGCAAGTCGGGCAGTGGAAGATTATGAGCAGTTGAACTTTGATTTCCCAGATGAAGATTTGATGTATGTTTCGCGAGCGGATGAGGTTCCCTTGAAGAAGAAAGTATAGAAGATGTACTTTGATAGGGCATCTAAAGCCATGGGCATGGAATCAGTGCAGTGCTCATATCCCCAGAAGAAGATTATTATCCCTTCATCGCCAGATTGGATTTTGATTGTACAAACAATACGGCTGAATATGAGGCGTGTACTATGGGCCTTCGTGCAGCCATGGACAAAAAAATCAAAGTTTTGGAAGTTTTCGAAGACTCAGCCTTAGTAATATACCAGTTACGAGAAGAATGAGAAACCCGGGATACAAAGCTAATCCGATACCAAGAACTCATATTCAGTTTATTGGAGGAGTTTGAAGAAGTAAGTTCCAATTACTTTCCCCGAGAAGAAAATCGGATGGCGGATGCTCTGGTTACTTTGTCATCAATGTTTAAAGTGAATGAATGGGCGGACGTTGTGCCAATCAAAATGAGCATATATGAGTCTCATGCCCACTGTTTGAGAATCGAAGAAGAAGCAGATGGTCTCCCTTGGTATAACGACATCTTGCAGCACATCAAGATTCAACAATATCCAGAACAGGCAACAGAAAATGACAAGAGGACTCTGAGAAGACTAGCAATGGGTTGTGTTCTAGACAGCGAGATTCTCTACAAGAAAGGGAAAGATCAAGTCCTATTGAGATGTGTCGGGTCTGCCAAAGCTCGAAGAATCATAGAGGAAGTCCATGAAGGGATATGTGGCACCTATGCTAATGGTTACATGCTTGTTAGGAAGATTATGAGAGCAGGATATTATTGGCTGATGATGGAAGAAGATTGTATCAGTTATTCCCAGAAGTGCCATAAATGCCAGATATATGCAAATAAGATCCATGTACCGCCATCGCCATTGCATGTCATGACCGCACCATGGCCGTTTTCAATGTGAGGAATGGATATGATTGGGCCTATTACCCCGAAAGCTTCAAATGGACAACGTTTCATCCTGGTGGCCATAGACTATTTCACAAAGTGGGTGGAAGCTGCTTCTTATACGAATGTAACGAAGTCAGTGGTATGCTGATTTGTTAAGAAGGAAATCATATGCCGATATGGATTGCCAGCAAGAATTATTTCAGATAAGGCCCTCAATCTGAATAATAAGATGATGAGAGAGGTATGTACTCAGTTCAAGATCACACATCATAATTCGGCACCTTATCGTCCGAAGATGAATGGGGCAGTAGAAGCAGCCAATAAAAATATCAAGAAGATTGTCGAGAAGATGACTTATGTGTACAAGGATTGGTATGAGATCTTGCCCTTTGCTCTTCACGTATATCGCACTTCGGTTCGTACATCTACAGGGGCAACGTCATTTTCTTTGGTATATGGTATGGAAGCAGTGTTACCCATTGAAGTTGAGATTCCTTCACTTCGGGTTTTGATGGAGGTTGGCCTAGAAGAGGCAGAATGGGTTAAAGCTCGTTATGAACAGCTGAATCTCATCGAGGAGAAAAGATTGAAGGCAATTTGTCACGGGCAGTTGTATCAGAAAAGGATGATTCGAGCCCATAACAAGAAGGTTCGACCCAGATAATTCTCCCCATAGTGAAGGATCCGCGAGGAAAATGGGATCAAAATTGGGAAGGACCCTATATGGTAAAAAGAGCTTTTTCTGGAGGAGCATTGATTCTAACTAAAAATGGACGGGGATGAATTTAGACATCCCGTGAATGCTGATGAACTGAAGAAGTACTATGCTTTAAAAAAAAAAGTGTGATGCTATGCACATGGGAATTCGAATGATTCCAAGTGCAGAAATGGAAATTCTATATATCTATCTCCCCTGAGAATTGTTTTTTTAAAGAGAATATTCATGCTTGGTGTGATAAATGGCCATCTTTCATATTCCCTTCACTAAGAAGAAATTATCCCTAGTTACCCCTGTAGACACCTAATTTTGTCCGGACTACTAAAATAGGTATGTTTTCTTCCTAAATTGATGTTTCAGAATGTAAAAAGTCTTTTTTCATCCTGCAGGTGGTACTCCGAGACTAAGTTTAAGAGGGCGAGCATAAAAAGTCAAACTTGAAAAAAGTCAACCTCAAAAAGTCAACCTCGAAAAGTTAAATACTGAAAAAGTCAACCCACTTTCAAAATCAAGATTTGAAGTTCAATTGAAAAATGGTGAAATAATTTTGATAATCCGAGGTCTACATCGAAAGATATGGAGTTCGGAAGTTGGGATTTAGAGATTCAATAGAAAGGAAACCTTAATGTGGGAAATTTGGGAAAAAGTGCTTAAATGATCGAATTGGTCAAAATTGAAGGTTCCAAATGAAAGATAAGCATTGACTATGGGTAATGGAGAAGCCACTTGAAAGAAAAACTGAAAGAAAAGTCAATCCGGGAGAAAACCGAGAATTAGGGTTTTTGGTGGATTTCGGTGAAATGCGGAAGAATTACAAAAATGGCCCGACTTGGTAAGACTAAAGCCCCCGATGGAGGAGGAATGATTAGAAAGGGATAGCCCAAGGCTTAGTTTGAAGAAAATCTGAAAATCGGACTTGTTTTGAGCAAAACCGGGTTTCGGAGGCAAAAGGGCAAAATTGGAAAATTTGGGAAAAATAGAAAATAGACTCCAAAAATTCTGAAAATTTACAAATATCATTCTTAAATCATTTGGAAGAGATTGGCGAAAGAAAATCTTGATTCAGAGTTTGTTTGCAAAATTGCCAAATCTCGGGTCTCTTATGTAGAAATTCAAGAAGGAAAATCTTGAAAAAATAGCAAATGAACTCCAAATCTTCTAAAAATTTTCAAATCTCATTTTTAAATTATTTGAAAGATATGGGCAAAAGAAAATCTTGATTCGGAGTTCGTTTGCAAAATGGCCAAATCCCGGGTCTCTTATGTAGTAATTCAAGAAGATAAATCCCGAAAAAATAGCAAATGGACTCCAAAAATTTTGAAAATTTGCAAATATCATTTTTGAATTATTTGGAAGAGATTGGCAAAAGAAAATCTTGATTCGGAGTTCGTTTGCAAAATGGCCAAATCTCGAGCCCATATACAGTAATTCAAGAAGATAAATCCCGAAAAAACTACCAAATGAGTTCCAAAAATTATAAAAACTTCCAGATCACACTTTTAAATTATTTGGAGGAGATTTGTGAAGAAAAATCTTGATTTGGAGCTTGTTTAAAAAATGGTAAAATGTAAGGGCATAAAATGGCTTTTTTGGAAGAAAAAATCCAAATAAATAGAAAACGAACTCAGAAAATTTTGAAAACTTCCAGAATTCAATATTTTATTATTTTAAAATTATTAAAAAAATAAAATTTGAATTTGGAGTCCGTTTGCCATTTATTTGCATCCGGGGAGCAAAATGGTCATTTTACCCAAGAATTCGAAAAGGGCTTCTCTTACCTTTCAAAAAAATCAGAATTGGGCTGGAAAAGGGAGTGCTGGCCTGCCAAGGCCAAAAGGAGAGAAGAAGCTTCTGATTTTTCAATCAAAAGGCCAAGAATTAAGTGTTAGTTAGTGATTTTTTGATCAAGCCATTGCAAATAAGCCACATGAGCCAATGCATGAAGAGGGAGAGTGTCAACATTATTCTTGAACAACTGTAATTATGGACAGCTGATGGCCTAATATAAGGGTGATAATTTCATGATTTTTCACCTTGAATCACTAGCCCTTGGATGGAAATTGGTTGGAGGAAGGATGACAACATCCTAGCTTATTTGAGAGAGAGTTTCGGCCAGCACTAGGGGATCCAGATTTTTTATTTTCAGACTTCATTTTTCAGATTTCTTCTTAGTTTTGCTTAGTTTTTCTCTCCTTGGTTGAAAGCAAAAAGAAAAAGTTTAGAAAAGAAAGGAAAGTTTGAAGAGATAAAGCTTGAAAGATAGCTTCTTGAGGTTGCTTTTAGCACCAACTCTTGCACTTTCTTGATTTTCCATTCTTGTTTTTGCTATTTTGATTATTATTTGGTGAGTTTTCTTTTTAAATAAGTGTTTTTTTTAATATTCTTTTTAAATAAGTGTTTTTTCTTCATCCCTTTCTTAAACAAATTTTTACAATTTTTTTTCTTATTTTTCATACTATGGCCGAATGGCCTATATTTTTTTTATTATTGTTGCTGTTTTGGCTTTGATTTGTCATGTTATTTTTGTTATTTTCTTTAGTCTTGATGCTTTAAGTGTTCTTCTACTTCATATACTTGAAGCATGTTTTAACTTGGTTGCTTGTTTGTTGTCATTTATGAGTTTATTATCATATTCTTGCATTTTCAATTTTCTGTTTTCATAATGCTTAAATTTGTTGATGTTTTATATTTAGTATATCAAGTGTTTGTGAAGTTGCTTGTTAGTTTTAATATCTCTACTTTGTGTTTGCATGATTTGAGTGTTATATTTTAGTTGAGCATGTTAGTATATCAAGTGTTTGTGAAAATGCTTGTTAGTTTTAGTATATCTACTTTGTGTTTGCATGATTTGAGTGTTATATTTTAGTTGAGAATGTTAGTATATCAAGTGTTTGTGAAAATTCCATGCTTGTTTGGAACCTTAGGCCATTCGGCCACTTCATGTATCTTGCATTGTGTGTGCAATTTTGCCATGTTAGTTGATAGATTTGCATTTGCATGACATTTGATTGAGTATTTAGTTTAAGTATACCAAGTGTTTGTGAAAATGCCATGCTTGTTTGGAACCTTAGGCCATTCGGCTACCTCATTATTTTGCCTTGTGTTTGCATTTTTGATATGTTAGATGATAGGTTTGGATTTTCATGACATTTGGTTGAGTTTTTGGTTTAAGCATGCCTTGTGTTTGTGTTATTGCCATGCATATTTTAGTTGTTAGGTTTGGTTTATTTTTCCATGCATGTCCATGCATTTTAGACCTAGGTTGCATTAAATGCCATGCAAGTTCATTTAGGTCTAGGTCACTATATTGATGCCATGCATTTTTTCATGACATTTAGGTTTAAAACCATGCATTTCATGCATCATATTTGCTGTATTTTTCATGCATTTCATGTCCATGCCACTTGAATAATGACTTAGGCCAATTAATGTTCAAAGTCATGCTCTCTTGAGCACACTTGTGGAAAATTAAGGTTTGTCGAATTGATTATTCTACCTTTGTGATTTTTTTTTACTTAGCCAATTTTTATCTAACTTTTAAAAAGTCCTGGATACTGTTTGTGAGTCATTTTGTGAGTCTTAAATATTTTTACTTTGATTTTTAAATGATTTTATCAAAGGCAAAAATGTATTTTGGCAAAACAGTTTTTTCACCCAGTACTCGTACTTTCCCGATTTTTCTGGTCATTCATCTTTAATAAAAAAATTAAGCCAATTTTTTCCCGTGTAGTTTTACATGTCCTAAGTCTCCAGTATTTGTTTTATATTTTTTAGAATTTTTAAAAATAGGGTAAAAAATCATGGCTTAAAACTGGACTGTGGAGTCAGAATTGATTTGAAGGAAAATCATTTTTCTGTTTTGGTGAAGTTACCTAGATGGGGCTGATTAGGAAGTTTAGCTACTGATTTAAGGTAGTTTCTAAGCCTTTTTAAACTCTAAAAATGATTTTTTAAGTCTCGGGTTAAGGGTGGTCAAGTCCGAGATTTTTAAACTTAGGAAATTAGAGCTATTTAAAAAAGGGTTTAGCTAAGTTTTCATTCTTAATCTAAGCTTTTCAAAATTGTTTTCAAACAATCACAAAGTATTTTGGTTTTAGAATATTTAATTTGATATATTTCCTAAGGTAGTCGGATATCTTTTTAGATATACAGATTTCCTTAATTAAAGGAAAAAATACATTTTCATGCATTGCATTTTCCATATTCATACATTTTATATAATATGTGATTTTTGCTATGATAATTTCTATGATATTGTTATGATTATGTTATATTGTTTATTATATGATTTTGAATATTTCATGATATCCTATGCTTTTTATTTAGTTATGTTATTTTTTATATTCTTTAGCATATACTATGTTCATGCATTATTATTTTCATTTAATTTTCATGCATATTATATGATAGCATTATTTTATATTCCATGTCGTTTAAATTATATGCCATATCATTCATATTTGCCATGTCATTTAAATTATTTAATCTCATATAGAATATATTATGTTACCTAGGTCATTCATGTAGAATATATTATGTCACCTAGGTCATTTCATTTCATTTAGGATATATATTATGTCATTTAGGATATTTTATTTCATTTAGAATATATCATATGACTTAGGATATTACATTTCATATAGAATATATTATGTTACTTAGGTCATTTCATTTCATTTAGAATATGGCATATAACTTAGGATATTTCATTTCATTTAGAATATGCTAAGACATTTAAATCATATCATATCATTTAGGGTATATATATTATTTAGATTTTGCTATGTCATTTTATTTATGTCATGCATATACATATTCATATCTTTTAAAATGTTTTCAAAAAGGTAATGATTTTCAATAAAATAAAGATATTCCCGAGTTAAAATAATTCATGAGTTTTCTGCCGGGTTTGCTGGGGAGGATATCATCAATTATTATTAATAACGGAATATCTTCTTTAAAAAGAGAATGATTCGGAAAATTTTCCAAAACTAATAAAAATTTCTATATTTTGCCACATTTGTTGGGGAATATAGGAAAATTTTGAATTTATAAATTACGGATCATTTTCAATTAAAAATGGAATTATTTTTCTTTAAATTGGGAATTAACATGAAATACTAAATTTAAAACCGACTTTTTACCGAGACTTGAGATAACACACGATTAATAAGGTACCGTTTTATACGGGCGTTGTGGGGGTGCTAATCCTTCCCCGCACGTAACCGAGTCCCGAACCTGTTTCTTTGATTTCTCTGGTTTAAAACGCAGACTTGAAATTGGTTTTAAAAATGTTTTAATTAATTTTTAAAATATTTTATAAAACCAGTTTTAATAGGTGGCCGATCGCACCTAGCTAAAAAAGATTGGTGGCGACTCCATGTCTTTTTCAAGGTCATTTTCGAAACCTTCATTTTTCTAGAGGAGTTAAGTCGACTTTTCCTCGTTTTTTTTAATGTCACGCTTAACGAATAATAAAGTATTGCGATGAGACTTGTTATTTTTTAGGTTGTGACAGCTTGGCGACTCGACTGGGGAATATTAGAGAGTCAGGCCTAGAATTAGTTGTGTGTTATCAAAGTCTCGGTTTTGTTGGTTTAATTGGTATTTAATTTTAATTCCCACATTTTTTTAATATGGAGAATTTTGAAAATAAAAAAATGTTTTTAAATATGTCCATACTCATATGCATGCATTTTATTATTTTTCTCTAATTATTTAAGGTTGTATATTATAATTGCTTGTTGGTTAATGCGTTAGACTATTCTTGAATGTTTTTTATAAATAGTTGGGGCATTTAGTATAAGGGGTGTAGAATAGGTGGTGAAAGGTTTGTTGTTCCTCCACACACACTACACGTGCATTTGCATATCATGAATCCTATACCTGGGTTCCATCCTTTTAGGTGGGAGCAAAGTAACTAAGTCTTCGTGATTAACAATCCGCATGGGCTAGTGAAACACTTCCAGAGTACTAAATTACCTAAGCCTTCGTGATTAACAATCCGCATGGGCTAGGGAAATAGACTCTAACGAATTGAACCCGCTTTTATTGGGGTGCGTTACTAGCCTTCATCGACGACATTGAAGAGCAATTCGGGGCCTTTAGAACCAATTCACTCTCATATAATGAACCTAGGCGAAGCCATGCCGGATTTTCGTTAGATATACCGAAGACAGGAACACATGGAGGGACATTTCTAAACCTTTTGTTACCTATTTTACACTCTGAATAAGTGTTGTAGATCGGGCAACGATGTACGTACATCGCCCGTAATAAATGTGATAATCCGTCCCAAAGGCACTGTGATACCTATATAAGTAGATATTTGTTGGGGAAAATGTTCATTAACTAAAAAATAAAAGTCATTTTCAAGCATTTTTGCATTTTGCACATTTCATGCATGTGTGAATAGAGCATGTACATTTTTGGTTGTATTATTGATCTCGTTTTTGCAATAAATGGATGGTGATAATAATCTCATTTGATGATTTCATAAAATCGGTAGTGTCACATGAACATTTGCATATTGTACCATAGTAGGATCCACTACCCCGAAATTCTTTTGAAAATAATATGATTGGTTTTTCATAGAAAAAACATGTTTCAAAAAATCATAAATTTGGAGGCAAATCTTGCATAATGAGATTTTTGAATAATCAAGATTTAGGTCAAAATTGAAGGTCTCAAATGAAATATAAGCACTGACTATGGGTAATCTAGAAGCCACTTGGAAGAAAAACTGATAGAAAAGTCAATTCGGAAGAAAACCGAGAATTAGGGTTTTTTGGTGGATTTCGGTGAAATTTGGAAGAATAACAGAAATTACCCAATTTGATAGATATAAAGCCCTTAATTGATGAGAAATGATTAAACAAGGATAGCCCAAGGCTGAGTTTGAAGAAAATCTGAAAATCGGACTTGTTTTGAGCAAAATCGAGTTTCGGAGGCAAAAGGGCAAAATTGGAAAATATGTAAAAAATAGCAAATGAACTCCAAAAATTCTGAAAATTTGCAAATCTCATTCTTAAATCATTTTGAAGAGATTGGCGAAAAAAAAATCTTGATTCAGAGTTCGTTTGTAAAATGGCCAAATACCGGGTCTCCTATATAGTAATTGAAGCAGATAAATACCGAAAAAATAGCAAATGAACTCCAAAAATTATGAAAATTTGCGAATATCATTTTTAAATTTTTTGGAAGAGATTGGTGAAATAAAATCTTGATTCGGAGTTCGTTTGCAAAATGGCCAAATCCCGGGTCTCCAATGTAGTAATTCAAGTAGATAAATCCTGAAAAAAATAGCAAATGAGCTCCAAAAATTATGAAAACTTCCATATCACATTTTTAAATTATTTGGAAGAAATTTGTGAAGAAAAATCTGGATTCGGAGCTCATTTAAAAAATGGTAAAGTTCGGGTGCATAAAAGGGGTGATTTCAGAAATAAATCCGAATTAAATAGCTAATGGACTCGGAAAATTTTGAAAACTTTCAGAATTCAATTTTTTATTATTTCAGAAGTATTGAGAAAATAAAATTTGAATTTGGAGTCTGTTTGCTATTTATTTAGATTCGGGAGGCAAAAAGGTCATTTCACCAAAGAAACCAAAAAGGGCAAATTTGTAATTGATGAACATATGAAGGAAGAAGGAATTGCTGGGATTTTTCTTTCCTTGGTCAGCCAACATAGAGGAGAAGAAGGAAGCTTGAACAATTTAATTCCCTAGTCACTATCAAGCCACATGCTACCACTAACACCTTGCAAATGGTCCTCCTTCATCGAATGGCTTAGGTGCCTTGTAGGAAAGTTGAATGCACCATCCAATAGCCAAATTTAAATGCCAAGATGACATTTTTATTTGTCATAAAAGAACCCTCATCTAATGGCCTAGAATGGAAGAAAAAAGATGAGCACAATTCATCCAAGGGTGAGCATCCATTCGGTTAATTAAAGAAGTGCATGGGATTATCTCTTTTCATCCAATGGCTTAGGCTATCTACAAGGGCTGAGTACACATGTTGAGGGCTGGATTTAATCTACAATATGTCATTTTTATGTTGTCCTCATCCAATGACCAAGAATGGAAGAGCACAACTCATCCAAGGGTAGGCACTCAAGGGGAGCAAGCAAGGGAATGCATGGGATTGGTCCTCTTTTGCATCTAAGGGCTAAGGTTACTACAAGGGCTGAGTACACATCTTAAGGACTGCTATCAGTTGGCAAGATGACAGTTTTATGTTTTCATGAAAATATCTTAATCTAAAGGCCAAGATTGGAGGAGAAAAAGTGCAATTCCTATCTAAGGGTTAGAGGGCCATTCGGCCAAGGCTAAAGGGAGGGGGATGATTTCATTTTTTTAGAGATTTTTTGGCTGGAAACAGTAGCTAATTTGGCAAAGACAAAGGTTTTGAAAGAAAGAAAAAAAAAGGTTTTCAATAGAGAGCTTGAAGGTAGTCATCTCTACCAAGCTCTAGCCTAGCTTTCTTCTTGATTTCCATGGTGTTTTCTTGATTTTCTATCTTGTTTTCCTACTACATTTTTCATAGAAATAAAGTTTTTTAATGTTTACTTATGTTTTCATCTCTTCTTCTTCATTAAAATGGTGGAAAACAATTTATCTTATGGTTTCATGCTATGGCCGAATATGGCACATTTACTTGCCTTGGTTTTTCCTTTTTTTTTCTTCCTTGCATGTTGTTGTGAAAAATGATTTTTACAAGGTTTTTAGAGTATTCTAAGGTTCTGATTTTTTACAAAATATGAAGCAAAAAGGTTGAAATGGTTACATGATCTTGGCTAGACCAAGTGACCATGGTTAGGAGAAGGCTATGCCCATTTTTACCTACCATGAAGCTCACCTTAATTTTGCTGTTTTGCATGGTTTATTTTCTGTTTTATTGAGATGGAAAGGCTTCATGATCTTGGCAAGACCAAGTGATTATGGTTAGGTGAGAGGCTATGCCCATTTGATACCAACCATAGAGCTTAACTTTCCTTGTTTTACTTGCTAGTTTTGCTTGTTATTTGTTTTGTATGTCTATGTTAATCTTTTATATATATGTCCTTTACATTATTTTCTATGCTATATTTACTTATATATTTCATTTCTATGCTTGATATTGCATCTTTGCATATTCGGCCATTGTTGTTCATATGCTCATGTTGTGCATTTTTTTTATGTATCATGTCTTACATGTTTGCATTTTCTTCATTTAGTTCCATGACCATTCGGTAACTTCATTTTTGTATGCCTTGCATGTGCATGTGCATTTTACTTTTGCTTCTTAACTTGTTTGCATCTCCATGCCATGAACTTGTACATTTTGATTTTAGTATGCTATGTGCTGATGAAAATACTATGATAAAATGCCATTTTTTTTCATGACCATTCAGCACTTCACTTTTTGTAAGCCTTGCATATGCATTTTCCTTTTGTTTCTTAACTTGTTTGCATTTCCATGCCATGAGCTTGTGCATTTTGATTTTAGTATGCCATGTGCTTATGAAAATACTATGATAAAATGCCATCATTTTTTTTCATGACCATTCGGCACTTCACTTTTTGTATGCCTTGCATGTGCATTTTCCTTTTGTTTCTTAACTTGTTTGCATTTCCATGCCATGAGCTTGTGCTTTTTGATTTTAGTATGTTATATTCTTATGAAAATGTCATGACATTATGCATCTTAATATGATTTATCATGTACTTGTGTCATTTACTAAATAGGATTGCATTAGAGTCTCATGTGATCATTTGGCCTCTTCATGCATCCCTTGCCTTGCCTTGCCTTGTCATGCATTTGCATTTTGTTTAGGTAATATGCTTTGCATTATCATGTCTTGAAATTGTGTATTAGTTGCTGTTTGTTCCAGCATTGACATTAGTTCCATGGGTCATTGTATGTTCATAGTATTGCTATGCATGTTCATTACATTTTAGGTCTAGGCCATGTTGGTAGTGCCATGCATATTGAGTTTTAATTACATTGGTATTTTCATGCATTACTATGCTATTTAGGTCTTAGGTCATATTAGCATTTTCACGCATATTCATAACATATTAGGTCCAAGTCATATTTGCATTATCAAGCATTTCATGCATATTGAGTTAGGATAGCATTTATTGCCATGCAAATTCGTTCTAGGCATTTAGGTTGTCTTGAATTGTCATGCATTTCCTTTACCATTTAGATCTTTAGACCATGCATTTCATACATTTCATTTGGTGTAGGTTCATGCATTCCATGTCATTGCCACTTGATTTGTGACTTAGGCCAATTAATGGCTTAAAGTCATGCTCTCTTGAGTACACTTGTGGAAAATTAAGGAATTGTCAAATTGATTATTCTACCTTTGTGATTTTTTTTACTTAGCCAATTTTTGTCCAAGGTTTTTAAATGTTTAGCTACTGTCCTTAGGTCTTTAGGATGATCTCCAACAATTTTTACTTTGATTTTTGAATGAATTTATCAAAGGTAAAAAATGTGTTTTGACAAAACAGTTTTTTTTCACCTAGTACTCGAACTTGTCTGATTTTTCTGGGCAGTCATCTTTAATCAAAAAATTAAGCCAATTTTTTCTAGTGTATATTTACATGTTCTGAGTCTTCAGTATTTTTTTTAAATGTTTTTGAATTATTAAAAATTGGCTAAAAAATCATGTGGAAAAACCGGACAGTAGAGGCAGATTTGAAATCAAAAGAGGAATAATGGTTGAATTTGGTTAAGACATTTAGAGGGGGTTGGTTAGAAGATTTAGCTACTGTCTTAGGGTAGCTTCTAAGCCTTTTTAAACTTTAAAAATGATTTTATAAATCTCGGGTTAAGTTTAAACTTAGAAAATTAGAGCCATTTTAAAAGGGTTTGGTAAGGGTTTTAATTTCTATTCACGTGTTTCTCAAAATTGTTTTCAAACGTGAAAACAATCACAAAGTTTTATTTTTTAGAAAATCTAAATTGACATATTTTCCTAAGGTAGCTGGATATCTTTTTAGATATACGAATTTCTTTATTTAGAGGAAAAAATACATTTTTATGCATTGCATTTTCCATGTTCATGCATTTTATTTAAATGTGTGATTTTTGCTATGATATTTTCCATGGTATTATTATTATTTTAATTCACATTTTATGCCATATGATTTTGAATGTTTCATGATATCCTGTGCTTTTTATTTAGTTATTTTTGTCATATTGTTTAGCATATACTATGTTCATGCATTATTATTTTTATTTTCATTTTCATGCATATTATATGTTAGCATTATTTTAATTTCATGTCATTTCTTGTCATTTAGATCAGATTTCATGTCATTTAAGTTATTTTATTTATAACATGTCATGTCATTTAAAATATGCCATATCATTTAAAATTGCCATGTCATTTAAATTATTTTATCTCATTTAGAATATACCATGATACTTAGGATTTTTAATTTTACCTAGAATATACCATGTCATTTAAATTATTCATATCATTTAGGTTGCATTATGTTATCTAGAGTTTGCCATGTCATTTTATTTATGTCATACATGTTCATATTCATAATTTTAAATGTTTTGAAAAAGATAATGATTTTCAATAAAAAAATAAAGATATTCCCGAGTTAAAATAATTCATGAGTTCTCTACCGGGTTTGCTGGAGGGAATATCATCAATTATCATTAATAAAGGAATATCTTTCTTTGAAAAAAAAAACAAAAATGATTCTGAAAGTTTTCCAAATGAATAAAAATTTCTATATTTTGCCGATTTTGTCGAGGAATGTAGGAAAATTTTGAATTAATAAATTCCGGATCATTTTCAATTAAAAAAGGAATTATTTTCCTTAAAATTGGGAATTAACTTGAAACACTAAATTAAAAACCATCTTTTTCACCGAGACTTGAGATAACACACGATTAATAAGGTACCGATTTATACGGGCGTTGTAGGGGTGCTAATCCTTCCTCGCACGTAACCGACTCCGAACCCGCTTCTTTGAGTTCTCTGGTTTATAACGCAAACTTGAAATTGGTTTTAAAAAATGTTTTATAAAATCGGTTTTAATAGGTGGCCTATCACACCTAGCTAAAAAAGATTGGTGGAGACTCCATGTCTTTTTACGAGGCTGTTTTCATACCTTCGATCGACCTTTTATTTCGATCTATAGGAATTAAGTCATCTTTTCCTCTGCTTCTGTTTCCCTCTCACTCGAACGGGTCCCCACGATCGGGATCACGTATCGACACCTTCGTTTTTCTAGAGGAATTAAATCAACTTTTTCTCGGTTTTTTTTTCTTAATGTCATGCCTAACGAATAATAAAGTCTTGCGATGAGACGTTATTTTTTAGGTTGCGACAATGCTCATGCGCTATCCGGGATATATGGTGAAAGGACCATATTACACCGACAGGCTGGTTGCTGAAAGGTTCTAAAAGGTCACGCTAACTTCACAATATTTGGATGGTCATGATGGGTTGCTAGATCCCGCTCTTGATCTATGAAAAACAAGTTAATGAGATTAACTTATGTTCATTGCCAACATATTGGGAACTTAGAGGGTCACACACATAAGAACAGATATGTATGGATTAAACATGGTATTCTATTAAGGTAAAACTTAATGGAATAAAAGATCTATATTAAGGACTTAATTGAAGAAGTTGAATTGAGATGAATTAAGACATAATTGAGATTTGAGAAATCTAAGGACAATGTCTTAATGAGATCAGAGAAATCAAGAAGTCTTATCTAGTGTAGTCGACTTTGACATAGAGATGTGCAAGGTGAATTTTGAATGACTATACTATATTGGAATAATATCATGAGATGATATTAACAGATTAATGACATGAATTGTTCATGAGGAGAAATAAATTTAATTGAGAATTAAATTATTTTCTTTTAGAAATTAATCTATCCAATAAATAAGCATGATAAATTAGAATGGGTCCAAAGTGACTATTCTAATTTAGGACTGTCCACTAAGGATGGTTGGCCCAACTTAAGGCATTAAGATTGTTGGACCATTATCATTATTAAATAATATAATAGGCCTATTGATCCATCTTAGAATTAAATAGTTTAAGTCCAAGTGGATTAATGAAAATCTTGTGCAACAAGCTATAGGTGGCCGGCCAAGTTTAGGGAAATAGGGGTCAGGGTTTGCGCCACTATATAATCTGAATTAGAGGCTGTAGCCCCCTAAGTGACTTTCATTGATATTCTGATTTTGCTTAAGAAAAAGTTTGGTTTCAAGAATAGAACCTTTTCTTGACAAAACAGTGAATTCCTACAGCCCTTTTTGCTTGCCGCAATTCCTCTTTTTCTTAGTGTTCTTCTTGCCGCTTCTTCACCTAGTTGAGTGAGATTGATTAAAGGAGAAAGATACAAGAATATAGATCTTTTGATTGTGATCTTAGGATCAACTTGCTAGCACAAGTGAATCGCCATACCTTAGAGAAGGATCCATCAGCTGTTCGTATGGACTAGCTCTAGAAGAAGGACAATTGTGCTTCTTGTGGTCTTGGATGAGTTGGAAGCTTTGTAGATCTTGGATTTGAAAGCTATTCAAGATTTGGATTTGCAACTTAAGGTTACGATATCTTAAGTAGGTAACTTCTAAATCATATGGGTGATTTAATTAGTTTTGAATGTCATAAACCTATGCTAAACACAAGCCTAAGATCCTATTGTACTTCGGGTGCTTCTTTGTTTATTTCCGCTGCACTTTGATTATCATGTTTATGGATGAGCCCGAGGTAGCGTATTACCAACAATGCATTCAAAGAATGGAGAATGTAATGTGAGGTAGACTATGGCTCTTAGAAAATCCTGAAAAAATGAAAAGTATCTATGGGTGAATTAAAGCGAAATATATCTTTATCCTACCTTGACCCTAGCCTTACATTACAAGCTTAACAAAAACCTACTTGATCCTTGATGAAGTGTTAGTCTACATTAGTGGAGAGAGATGAAAAACAAACATATGAGAATCTAGTACTAATCCGTATTTTGCATTGGCATAAATTTATTCGAATTGCATGCAATATTTGCTACGAAATTATACACACACACTGAAAATCTATTCGAGCATGAGGTATACGATTGAATTGAATCATGAATTTAAATTATGTTTGTGTTCTACTTTGAGTTGGAATTTTGAGATAACTTTTGAGGATAATTAAAGAAATCATTATTTAAGTGCATTCATCTCTAGCTTTGTTTTGTTTCGTTTTATTTAATTTCGTTTGTTTTGTTTTGTTTTGCTCGAAGACTAGAAAAATCATAAGTTTGGGAGTGTGATAACTCTATAAAATAGAGTTATTTTACCATATTTTGTGCATTTAAAGTCCTTGTAGTTTAAACTCTTAATTTATTTATTTTTGGTTATTTTTTTGATTAGTTTTTATTTATTTATTTTATGTTTAATTTGTTATTAATTTAATATCTTTTATATTTTTGTAGAGTCCTAAAGTAAGAAGAAGAATCAGCTCATATATGGAAAGTCCAAGTTAGAAGCAGTTACTTGGCTACAAAGTTTTTCTTTTTCAGGCTTTTGGAGCTCTATAAATAGGAACCCTTTAGGACTTTAGCTTACACTTCTTCTTAGCTAATAGACCTTCTTAGCTTGTAAATAACCTAATTTTCTTAAGAAGAGAGCAGCCACCACAAAGTTGTAAGGAGCTAAGAGAGATTTTGGAGGATTGAAGATTAAAGATCTGACAACCCTTAGTTTTCTCTTATCTCTTATCTTCTTTATCTTTCTTGTAATATTTATGATGGTGAAACTCCTTTGTTTTATGTTTTTATTATTTAGCATGAATTAATTTATTTTTCTAGAATTGCAATGGAACTCAACATGTAGTTTGGATTATTTTACTCTATTACTTGATTTAATTATATTTGATGTTGTTTATTCAATCTTGTGCTTAATGCTTCTAATTGCTTAGCTACCAATTAGATTGATTTGGTAACCTAACTACAACTAGACATAGGGAGTTTAGTATTAGACATAGATTGAATAATATGTGTTTCATATTCATTTATTATGATGAATTGATCTGTATGTAAGGTAGAAATATACTTACGTGTCATGTGTAACTAATTTTAGAGTCTAAGCTTAATGAGTTTCTTTTTAATTCAATTATCATAGACATATAGTTAATTGGTTAAGAGAGATATTTTTATAAGACCATCAACAGATACTTATAAATAGATTAGAACTCTAGGTTAACAACTCAATGTCATTAATCAAGTTAAGAGGGTAGGAGAGGTTCAAGCGAAGTGTCAAGGAAAATTGTAATCCTACGTTTTTCTCCATTGATTTAATCCAAGTTTTTATTTGCTTTCTTTGTTTATTATTTTCTTTCATTTAGTTTTAATTCACAAACTTTTAATTAATTGTTTGGATAAGATTAAGCTGTTTTAACTTTAGTATTTAACAAATCTAGTAACAATTCCTCGTGGGATCAACACTCTACTTTTCATTATATTACTTGTCAACGATACGTGCACTTGCGTGGTTAAGTCCGACAATAAGTTTCCACTGTGAGCAACAACGCGGGTTTCACCCATTTCATTCTCGTATGTTTGATTCGAGAGTCACCACTCCATTTATACCAGAAATCGAGAAACGAATATAGGCACCAAAGTTACTAGTCTTTTTTTACCAAAAAAATTGGTTCGAAAATTACGGTACAAAATTAGCAGGAACTAAAGCTCCTAATTTCCCTAGGATAACCCAACCTTTATTATTCCGCTTCAAATACTACACCATCAAGCTTTTAAATAAATAATTATATTTACCACTCCCCTAATGCATGCATGCAATTATGATTTTGTATGTCCCATGCTATCACGCATGCATCTAAAGAGATATAAGTTGGCTAAAAACCTTGGCGATCTTTCAATCATTAATAATATGATGCAATCAAAGCATTTAAAATAAGAAATTAAAAATAATATATAAGTGTCGTAACGAATCTCATCGCGGGATCCGTCATGTGACATTGAAAAGGGAGAAAAGAGGAAAAGACGATTTAATTTCCTCTTAAATTAAAATTGAGGGTTTGAAAACAATCCTCGAAAAGAAATGGAGTCGCCACCAATCTTTTTTGGCTAGGTGTGATTATTCACCTATTAAAACCAGTTTTTGTAAAATATTTTAAAATTAATTAAAATATTTTTTAAAACCAATTTCGAAGTCGTTTGAACCAGAGAAAACAAGTGCGGGTTCGGGAGTCCGTTACGTATGGGGTAGAATTAGCACCCCCATAACGCCCGTACGAAACGGTACCTTATTTCTTGTGTTATCTCGAGTCTCGGTAAAAGTTGGTTTTAGGTTTGGCATTTAAAATTAATCCCCTTTAAAAAATGATTATATTATTTAAGAATGATCCAGAATTTATTGAGACAAAATTTTCCATATTTCTCGACAAACTTGGCAAAACATGGAATTTTTCCTTTATTTTAAAAATTCTCCGAATCATCATTGTTTTCGAAAAAAAGATATTCCGTCGTTAATGATAATTGATGATATCCTTCCCGACAGACCCAGCAAAGAACTCATGAATTATTTTAACTCGGGAATAACCTTGTTTTATAAAAAAATCATTAATTATTTTTTTATACATTTTAAATCATAAAAAAAAAAAAAAAAAATTGGTCATGAATGTGCAAATCAATACTAAGATATAAATGTAATTTAAACAATATGTACAATTATCATGGCATTGCAAACATCTATTATGACATGGCAAAGAATTAATTACATAGTCAAAAGAATAAATGACATAGCATGCTTGACATGGTAAATCCTATTATGACATGGCAAATGAATTAATGACATGGTCAAAAGAATAAATGACATGGCATGCTTGACATGGAAAATCCTAATATGACATGGCGAAAGAATTAATGACATGGTCAAAAGAATAAATGACATGGCATGCTTGACATGGCAAATCCTATTATGACATGGCAAAAGAATTAATGACATGGTATGCTTGACATGGCCAAAAGAATGAATGACATGGCATGCTTGACATGGCCAAAAGAATGAATGACATGGCAAAGCTTGAAAAATAATTCTTTCATATGACATTTACATGATTCCTAATAAAATGAAAACCATACTTTTCGATTCCATAAACACGTGCGTTGAATAATTTCTTAACCTCCCCGGCAAACCCGACAAAGATTAGGAACTAATGCTTGCCAAATGTTTAGGAAACCGAAAAATATGTTTTTATACTAAATTAAATGATAACATTTTTAAATATGCAATACATGAAGATGTATTTCTCCCTTGAAGTAAGGATATCTGTATACCTAAAGAAGGTATCTGACTACATTTGAAAGAAACTTAAATTGGATTTTTAAAACCAAATGACTTTGGGCTCGAATTAAAAAAAGTTGGAATCTTTGGATGGAAAAAGCCTTGGCCGAATCCCCTTCTAAAAAAGGCTCTACTTTTCCTATCTTTGTAAAACCCAGGTTGACTACCCATGATTCGATCTTTGTAAAATGAATTTTTATCCTTGAGATGACATTGAAATCAACCTAAAACAGTAGTTAATGACTCCAATCAGCCCCTTCATTTTACAAATAAAAATCAGAAATTTATTAGTTTAGAGAAAACTCATTTTAACTAAAACAACCAGTTTTAGAAAACTATTTTTATACCCCTTATAAAAAATTCAAAAAAAATCTAAAAAAATCAGTTTAGACTTGAAACATGATGGTATTTATGAGAAAAAATCGGATTTAAATTTGGACTAAAAATGACTTGACCGAAATTGCATTGAAGTCAGAACAGTAAACTAAAATATGTTTTACCGAAAACCATTTTTCCACTCTTGATAGAAAATTCTAAAAATCCTGGAAAATTACCAGAGGATCCTCTAAAGGTCTACTACATGTGGTTAAAAAATGTTTTTATTTTGACAAAAGGAACTTAGTGAAAAAATTGCTCAAAGTCAAAATATCCAACTTGGTTGGCTTCTCTAAAGGTCTACTCATTAGTTCTCTAAAGGCCAAAAATCAAGTTGAGGATGGTATGAATGAATGACTTTACAGCCAAACAAACATATGAAAATGATCAAACATAAGCTAATAAAAATAAACAAGCAAGAAAAACCAAGGTTGGCTCAATGGTTGGTTCCTTGGACATTGTCCCACCTAACCAAAATCACTTGATAAAAATCAAGATCCTCAAGCTTCTCAAACCTTTTATTTGATTTTTTTTAAAAGCAAAACCAAAGGAGAAAATCTATCCTACCACAATGGTGAAACCCACAATCAACAAGTAAGAAAGAAAATCAAGCAAAGACAAGCACAATTAAGCTCTCTAGGTTTCGACCATGGTGAAAATATGTTGAAAATTTTTATCAACTTTGTTATTTTGTAAAGAATAAAGAATAAAGGAAAGAAAACCTTTAGAAATTTATTTTGAAAACCATTTATTCAACAAAGAAAGTTAACAATCACATGGAAAAAGAAGAGAAAAAGAACATGAATCAAAGAAAATAATTGAAGAAGAAGAGAAGAAATAGCTACCTAGCAACTTTCCAAATCAAGCACTCAAATTTCTACCTCTTTCTCTCTTTTGATTTTTCTCCTTTCTTCCTTCAAAAGTGTAGTGAAAATTTCCTTTGAAAAAAATCACTCCTCCCTCCAGAGGGCTGGCCGAAAATCCCCTATATATTAGTGTGCTCATCTTTTTTTTTTTAGTGCTCTCCCAATATCCTTGCCACATGGCTAATTCTTGTCCCCTCCTTGCATGATGTTTTCCTTAAATTAAGCGTTCTTGTCCCCCTTTAGCATGATGCTTTCCTTAAATTGAGGGTTTTATAACCTCTCATTGGCCAATAATGCCACCTAGATTATTCTTGTCTCATATCTCTACTAAATATCTAAGCTACTTGTCATGATCATATGGCTTACTACCAAAATAGCTTCCTAGGTGGCATTTTTAATCCTATTTGGCATTATTACATAGCCTTCACATGGCTTTGCAATTTGGAGGCCTCCCATTGGCCAAAAATGCCATGTAGGGAAGTAGTGGAGAATCTTATCCTTTCTTTAAAATGTCATCTTTTTGCTCAATCTTGGCCATTTGATTTAAGATGATCAAACCTCCATCTTCTCTCTCCATCAGCTAGCTGAAAATGGCCTGGAATTTTCCAGGCCATTCCTCCTTTATTTATTTCCAAAATGGGCTTTTTCGAATTTTCGATAAAATTGCATTTTGGTCCCCAAACTTAATTTATTTACTAATGGATCCCAATTTTGAATTTTTCTTTTTTAATCCATCCCATACAGCATAAAACTCAATTCTGGAGGTTTTCATAATTTTTTGAGCTCGTTTTGCATTTTTCCCAGATTTTTCTCTAAAGTTTCGATTTAGTGCCTCCCAAAATTTGTCTATTTTCATTTGAGCTTCGATTCTAGATTTTTCTTCTCCAACCCATTCCATCCAATATAAAACTCAGTTCTGGAGGTTTTCATAAATTTTCGAGCTCGTTCTCAATTTTTCATGGATTTTTCTCTAAAATTTTGGTTTAGTGCCCCCGAACTTTGTCTATTTCCATTTTAGCTCCGATTCCATATTTTTCTTCTCCAATCCATTCCATCCAATATAAAACTCAGTTCTGGAATTTTCATAATTTTTCGAGTTCGTTTTCTATTTTTCCCGATTTTTTCTTTAAAATTGTGGATTAGTCTCTCGAATTTAGCATACTTGTGTTTCATCCCCACTTTCGGGTTTTCTTCTTCTCATTTTCTTATTTCCATCCTAAAACTCAGTTCTGGAAAGTTTCACAACTTTTTGAGCTCAGATTCCATTTTTTTTCAAAATTTCCAAAACTGTCCTTTAGCCCTTAAAACCTCGGTTTACTCGAAACGGGCCAAAACTCTGGATTTTCTTTTTCCACTACCTTTGTCATATATTTATTAGAGTTGGACCAAAAAGGCCCAAATTTTACATCCAAATTCCTCTCCGATTTATTTTTTTCCTTTTTCCTCAAAATTAGAAAATTTCTCGTTTTTCCCGTTTCTCCTCCAATCGGCTCTTCCTTGGGATCCACTTCAAATTGGGACTTGGGATATTTTTATTTATTATTCATCAACTGGGGGCTTCAATTTTACCGAATCAGATCATCTCTATAGTTTTCCCCAAATTTGTTAATTTCCTATTTATTCATTAAATGTTTATTTTCTTTTTTCTTTTCAAACAACATCTTCCTTCAATTCCGCTTCAAAATTGGACCTTCCAATATCCATATTTATTGATCTTATTCCATTTGGAACCTCCAGTTTTGTCCAATTTGATCATTTATGCACTTTTCAAAAAAAAATTGCAAAATTTCCCATTTTCTCCTATACTGAATTTTGTAATTTGTCTTTCATCCTCTCTATCTTCAATTGTAGATCTCCGATTATCAAAACTCCTTCACCATTGTTCAATTCAACCTTGAATATTGATTTTCCCAAAAAGTTGACTTTTTCAGTGGTTGACTTTTAGAGATTGACTTTTTTGGTTGACTTTTTTGTTATTGACCTTTGAGTCAAAGTTTTGGAGATCCAACCATGGAATAAGGGGAGATTCTCTGTATTTCGGGAAATTGAAGGAAGAACTTACCTTGTTTAGGGGGCCTGGACAAAATTAGGTGTCTACAGCTGCCCCTCTTTGACTATTGTTGAGAATCAGAAATACGGCAAAGACTAATAGGCAACCATTTTGTCCGAGTACAGAGGCTGCTCGTAAAAAGAGGAGGGATTTTTTTTCAAAATTTTTAAAGTAAAACAGAAGATAAAACATTTAGGTCTTGAATTAAAAAAAATACCTTGACTGCGATACCAAGGCTCGATTCGTCTTAGGGGAATGAATTCGACTTTTGGAAATGAAAGCAATACCTTGGCGGTGCTCCCGGGCTCGATTCATTTTAAAAAACAAGTTTGATTTAAAATAAAAAAAATACCTCGACGGTGATCTCGGGGCTCGACTCATTTGGAAAACAAGTTCAATTTAAAATAAAAGAAAATACCTCGACGGCGATCTCGGGGCTCGACTCATTTGAAAAACAAGTTCGATTTAAAAGAAAAGGAAATACCTGGATGGTGGTCTCGGAGTTCGACCTATTTTAAAACATATTCGACTTAAAACAAAAAGAAATACCTCGACGGTGGTCTTGGGGCTCGACCCATTTTAAAAATTGATTCGACTTAAAACAAAAAAAAAATACCTCGACGGTGGTCTCGAGGCTCGACCCATTTTAAAACTGGATTCGACTTAAAACAAAAAGAAATACCTCGACGAAGGTCTTGGGACTCGACCCATTTTAAAAACGGATTCGACTTAAAACAAAAAGAAATACCTCGACGGTGGTCTCGGGGCTCGACCCATTTTGAAAGAGACTATTCATTTGATGGACATTCGGCCAGCCCTAACGCCTACAAGAATAGCTACAGGCAAAGCCAAACCCATCCTAGAAATAAAATCGCATATTACTAAATTCATAGTTAGTACGTACGTCCTAGTGCTCGTAAAGAAAGACCGCCAATTCTTATCCCGAAGATACAAGCGAAGCGACCGGTCCTCTTCTCTTGTCTTGCCCCGAAGTGTAGTGTGGTGAGGTTTTGCCTCACAGAAGGAGTGGTAAATTTGGGACTAAGCCGAAATTGAACTAACGGAGATTGAGGTCGGATTCGACTTAAAACAAAAAGAAATACCTCGACGGTGGTCTCGGGGCTCGACCCATTTTAAAAACGGATTCGACTTAAAACAAAAAGAAATACCTCAATGGTGGTCTTGGGGCTCGACCCATTTTAAAAATGGATTCGACTTAAAACAAAAAGAAATCCACAGTTCTTGCAATGTTAGTCGAATGCAGTGAAGTTAATGACAAAGTTTTGCAAATTCTTGTAAAATGCATGTTTCCTAGAGGCAAATACTACTACCCATAATGATGCAAATACTCATGACTGATGTAGACGTAAATATCCTCGAATGATGCAAATGCTTCATGAAATGGTGCAAATGCAAAGTTTAACAATGATGCATGTCACAACCTAAAAACTAACAAGTCTCATCGCGAGACTTTATTATTTGTTAGGCGTGACATTAAAAAACTGAGTAAAAGTCGACTTAATTTCTCTTGAAATAAAATGAGGGTTTGAAAACAACCTCGGCAAAAGACATGGAGTCACCACCAATCTTTTTTGGCTAGGTGTGATCGGCCACCTATTAAAACCGGTTTTATAAAACATTTTAAAATTAATTAAAACACTTTTAAAACCAATTTCAAGTCTGTGTTATAAACCAAAGAAAATCGAAGAATCCGGTTCGGGACTCGGTTACGTGCGGGGAAAGATTAGCACCCCACAACGCCCGTATAAAACAGTACCTTATTAATCATGTGTTATCTCAAGTCTCGGTAAAAAGTTGGTTTTTAATTTAGTATTTCAAGTTAATTCCCAATTTAAAGAAAAATAATTCCATTTTTAATTGAAAATGATCCGGAGTTTATTAATTCAAAATTTTTCTATATTCCCCGACAAAATCGGCAAAATATAGAAATTTTTATTTATTTGGAAAACTTTTTGAATCATTCTCATTTTTTAAAAGAAAGATATTCCTTTATTATTGATAATTGATGATATCCCCTGCAGCAAACCCGGTAGAGAATACATGAATTATTTTAACTCAGGAATATCTATATTTTTATTGAAAATCATTATCTTTTTCAAAACATTTAAAAATTATGAACATGAATATGTGTGACATAGTAAAGATGATATAATAAAGTCTAGATATTATAATGCAACCTAGATGAGATGATATAATTTAGATGGCATAGCATATTCTAAATGAAATGAAATATCCTAAGTAACATGATATATTCTAAATGAAATAAAATGATTTAAATGACATGGCAAATGTAAATGAAATGGCATATTTTGAATGACATGGCATATTATAAATAATATAATCGAAATGACATGGAATATAATCTAAGTGACATGAAATGACATGAAACATAAAACAATGCTATCATGAAATATGCATGAAAATAAAATAAAAATGCATGAACATAGTATATGCTAGATAATGTGACAAAAATAAATGACTAAATAAAAAGTATAGGATAGCATGAAATATTCAAAAAATCATATAACAAACAATAACCATCATAAAAAGTAAATGGAAATAATAATAATAATACCATAGAAAAATATCATAGCAAAAATCACATATTAAATAAAATGCATGAACATGGAAAATGCAATGCATAAAAAATGTATTTTTTCCTCTAAATAAAGAAATCCGTATATCTAAAAAGATATCCAGCTACCTTAGGAAAATATGTCAAATTAGATTTTCTAAAAACAAAACTTTGTGATTGTTTGAAAACAATTTTGAAGAAAAACTTGAATGAAGATTATAACCCCTACCAAACCCTTTTAAAACGGCTCTAATTTCCTAAGTTTAAAATCCCAGACTTGACCACCCTTAACTCGAGATTTATAAAATCATTTTTAAAGTTTAAAAAGGCTTAGAAACTATCCTAAAACAGTAGCTAAAGCTTATAACCAACCCCCTCTAAATGCGTTAGCCAAATTCAACCATTGTTTTTCTTTTGAATTCAAATCTGCCTCTACTGTCCGATTTCGACACACAATTTTTTAGCCTATTTTTAAAAATTCTAAAAAATCTAAAAAAATACTGGAGACTTAGAACATGTAAAACTACATGTGAAAAAATTGGCTTAATGTTTTGATTAAAGATGACTGCCCAGAAAAATGGAATAAGTACGAGTACTGGATGAAAAACTGTTTTGCCAAAACATATTTTTTTGCCTTTGATAAAATCATTTAAAATTAAAAGTAAAATTGTTGGAGATCATCCTAAAGACCTACAAACAGTAGCTAAAACATTTAAAAACCTTGGACAAAAATTGGCTAAGTAAAAAAAATCACAAAGGTAGAATAATCAATTTGACAACCCTTTAATTTTCCACAAGTATGCTAAAGTGAGCATGACTTTGAGTCATTGATTGGCCTAAGTCATAAATCATGTGGCATGACATGAAATGCATGAAAATACATCAAAGTGAATGCATGAATGCATGGTTTAAAGCCTAGTGATATGAAAAATGCATGGCATAAATAACCTAAATGCCTAGCATGAGTTTGCATGGCAATAAATGCTATCCTAACTTTATATGCATGCAATGCTTGATAATGAAAATATGACTTAGACCTAAATGTTATGAATATGCATGAAAATGTTAATGTAACCGAGGACCTAAGTAGCATACCAATGCATGGCAATACCAATATGATTTAAGACCTAATATGCATGGCAATACCAATATGGCCTAGACCTAAAATGTAATGAGAATGCATAGCAATACTATGAACATACAATGACCAATAAACCTAATATTAATACTTGAACAAACAACAACTAATACACAATTTCAAGATATGATAATACAAAGCATGTTACCTAAACAAAATGCAAATGCATGACAAGGCAAGGAATGTATGAAGAGGCCGAATGGTCACATGGTACTCTAATGTAATCCTATCTAATAAATAACACAAGTACATGACAAATCATATCAAGATACATAATTTCATGACATTTTCACAAGCATATGACATACTAAAATCAAAATACACAAGCTTATGGCATGGGAATGCAAACAAGCCAAAAAGCAAGATGCAAAATGCACATGCAAGGCATACTAAATATCAAGATATGCTAACTCATGGCATGGAGATGCAAACAAGTCAAGAAGCAAGATGAAAATGCATATGCAAGGCATAGCAAAATGGTGTAGTCGAATGGTCATATGACCAAATATAAAATGCAAACATGTTTATAATATAAGACATGATATATGAAAAAAAATGCACAATATGATCCCAATAAACACAAAGGCCAAACCTATAAGGAAAAATTATTAAGCATGGAAAAGAAATATAGAAGCAAATATAGCATAGAAAATAATGTAAAGAACATATATAAAAAATTAAGCATAGACATGCAAAGCAAATAACAAGCAAAACTAGTAAATAAAACAAGGAAAGTTAAGCTCCATGGTTGGTATAAAATGGGCATAGCCTCTCACCTAACCATAATCACTTGGTCTTGCCAAGATCATGAAGCCTTTCCATTTCAAAAATCAGAAAATAAACCATGCTAAAAAATAAAATTAAGGTGAGCTTCATGGTAGGTAAAAATGGGCATAGCCTCTCCCCTAACCATAGTCACTTGGTCTTGCCAAGATCATGTAGCCATTTCAACCTCGTTTGCTTCATTTTTTTGTAAAAAAACTAGAACATAAAATAATTAAATAAACCTTCAAAAATCATGTTTCCCATAACATCATGCAAAGAAGAAAAAAAAATAAAGATCAAGGCAACCACTCATGCTACATTCGGCGAAAGAAAGAATCTTATTAAAAAAATTATTTTCAACCATTTTTTATGAAGAAGAAGAGATGAAAATTTAAATAAACCTTTTAAAACTTTGATTTCTATGAGAAATGTAGTAGGAAAACAAGATATAAAATCAAAAAAAATCACCATGGAAAACAATAAGAAAACTATGCTAGAGCTTGGTAGAGATGACTACCTTCAAGCTCTTCTATTGAAAACTTTTCTTTTTTTCTTTCAAAACCTTTTCTTTTCTAAATTAGCTACTGTTTCCAGCCTCCAAACTTGTGAAAAAAAATTCTCAGCCCCCCCTCCCTTAGCCTTGGCTGAATGGCCTCTCCACCATAGGATCAAATGTGCACTTTTTTCTCCCCCAATTTTGGTCTTTAGATTAAGATATTTTCATGATAGCATAAAAATGTCATCTTTCCAATTGATAGCAGCCCTTAAGATGTGTACTCAGCCCTTGTACATGGCCTAAGCCATTGGATGAAAAGGAACAATCCCATGCACTTCCTTGCTTGGCCAAATGGATGTCCACATTTGGATGAGTTGTGTTCTCCCATTCTTGGCCATTAGATGAGAATTCTTTCATGAAAAATAAAAATTTCATCTTGGCATTTAAATTTGGCCATTGGATGGTGCATTCAACTTTTCTACAAGGCACCTAAGCCATTGGATGAAGGGGGACCATTTGCAAGGTACTAGTGGTAGCATGTGAGTTTGATAGTGACTAAGGAATTAAATTGATCAAAGTTCCTTCTTCTCCTCTATGTTGGCTGATCAAAGAAGGTAAAATCCCAGCAATTCCTTCTTCTTTCATATTTTTCTCAATTACAAATTTGCCCTTTTTGGTTTCTTCGGTAAAATGACCTTTTGACCGCTGAACCTAAATAAATAGCAAACGAACTCCAAATTCAAAATTTATTTTTTCAATACTTTCGAAATAACAAAAAATTGAATTTTGGAAGTTTTTAAAATTTTTCGAGTCCATTTGCTATTTATTTCGGGTTTATTTCCAAAATTGCCCCTTTTATGCACCCGAACTTTACCATTTTTTAAACGAGCTTTGAATCCAGATTTTTCTTCACCAATCTCTTCCAAATAATTTAAAAATGTGATCTGAAAGTTTTCATAATTTTTGGAGCTCATTTGCTATTTTTTTGGGATTTATCTTCTTGAATTTCTGCATAGGGGACCGAGGATTTGGCCATTTTGCAAACGAACTCTGAATCAAGATTTTCTTTTTTCAATCTCTTCAAAATAATTTAAAAAAGAGATCTGCAAATGTTCAAAAATTTTGGAACTCGTTTGCTATTTTTTCGAGATTTTTCCTGTTAAATTTCTACATAGTGGGCTTGGGATTTGACCATTTTGCAAACGAACTCCGAATCAAGATTTTCTTTCGCCAATCTCTTCGAAATGATTTAATAATGAGATTTTCCAATTTTCAAAAATTTTGGAGTTCATTTGCTATTTTTCCCAAATTTTCCAATTTTGCCTTTTTGCCTTCGAAACCCGGTTTTGCTCAAAACAAGTCCGATTTTCAGATTTTCTTCAAACTAAGCCTTGGGCTATCCTTGTTTAATCACTCCTCATCAATTAGGGGCTTTAATCTTACCGAATCGGGCCATTTCTGTAATTCTTCCAAATTTCCCCGAAATCCACCAAAACCCTTAATTCTTGGTTTTCTTACGGATTGACTTTTCTTTCAGTTTTTCTTTCAATTAGCTTCTCCATTACTCGTAGTCAGTGCTTATCTTTCATTTGGGACCTTCAATTTCGACCAATTTGATCGTTCAAACACTTTTCCCCAAATTTCCCGAAATAGGGTTTCCTTTCTACTGAAATTTCGTAACTCAACTTCAGACCTCCATATTTTTCAATGTAGACCTCGGATTGTCAAAATTCTTTCACCATCTTTCAGTTGAAATTCAAATCTTGATTTTGAAAGTGGGTTGACTTTTTCAGTAGTTCACTTTTCAAGGTTGACTTTTTTAGGGTTGACTTTTCTGGGGTTGACTTTTTTCAAGTTTGACTTTTTTTGTATGCTTTCTTAGACTAAGTCTCGGAGTACCACCTGTAGGATGAGAAAAGCCTTTTAGCATTCTGAAACATCAATTTAGGAAGAAAACATACCTGTTTTAGTGGTCTGGACAAAATTAGGTGTCTGCAATGCAAATGCTCATTAATCATGCAAATGCAACTATCCTCGAATGATGCAGATGCAAAGATCAACAATGTGCAAATGCTCATGAATGATGCAAATATCCTCGAATTATGCAAATACTTCATGAAATGATGCAAACGCAAAGATTAACATTGTGCAAATGGTTCTGAATTATGCAAATGCAAATATTAACAGTGTGCAAATGCTTTTAAATGATGCAAATGCAAATATCCCTCGAATGATGCAACTATTTCATGAAATGATATAGATGCAAAGATCAATAATGTGCAAATGCTCCTGAATGATGCAGATGTGCATGTCCCTGATTGTATTCTTTCAGTTTGGCTTAGCTTTTCTAATTCATTCTTCTCCTCAAATCAAAATGTATCTTGGACGTTCTTGCCCCATAAGGGATCATTCCCTTGTCAGTCCTTGGTCATCTCTTTGCCCCGACAGTTCCTCAAACTCTTATCCACGAATTCTATTTGCCGAGTTCTATTTCTTCTTCTCATATTTGGAAGTCAAGGTTAACCCCAGTAGTTCCTTACCTTTTGGTTAGAAAAACCCTTGTCTCATGTCAACGTCAAAAATGGTTATTTCAAAAAATTTATTTATTTCATTTCTTTTCCCCATTTCAGAAAAAACTGCTCATTTAGTGAAAACTTCTAAGCCAAAAATATGAACCCCATAGTGTGATGTACAAATCTCTTGAAGACTGATGATCACTATTAGAAATTTTTCTGAATGTCAATTTGGCTTTTCCAATTTGAGTTGAAAGGCTTGGTATAATAGGATTTTGGTTGATCCAAGAAAAACTTCACAACAAGAAAAATGTATGTCTCTTCTAGGCTCACAAATGGAACAGGTTTTTATAAAACATGAATTCCTTAAGAATCAAACAAATTCAACATTCCTTTATCTTCCAAATCATGGCGTTTTGACAAGCGTCAAGATTGGCCGGGATGTTCAAACTGGAAAGTTAAGTTTGGAGGGAAAAAGTCTTAGTTTTTTAAGTCAATCCTCCAAGTGAGAGCTGACAATTTGGGATGTTCGGGAATTCCTAGATGTTCCTCGATTTCTTCAAGATGAGCTCCTCTTTTGTTGTGGCATCGGCACCAACATAGATGGCATCAAAAATTCCATTTTACTCTAGATCGCCCATGTTTGGGTTTTCGCCCTAGAGTCTCATTCTTTCTATTTTTTTTATTGTTCCACCATGCATCTGAGAATTCTAAATTCTTCCATAGTGAAATGATAATTTGAAGATATGGGATAAAATCTGAGGGAAAACTCTTCAAGTTAAATATACACACTTGATCAAAATAGACTTTCAAAGCACGTAACGTAGGCCAAGGTTCGGAGTTCAGAAAGAAGGGATAAATAGGCCCAAAATAAGTTTTTGAGGGTAATCAGATCAAGGATAATTTCTTGAGGAGGATTCCCTTTGAAACATTTGTCCCTTTTAGACTTTTCTTTCTTTCTTTTGACTTTTGCTCCTTTTCTTCTTTGTTCTTGGCTTTCATTTCGCCATCTTTTCTATATTCTTCTTTTCTTTTTCTTTTGCATCTCCATTTTGACAGAGCGAGCCCGTACTTATTTGGGAGCTCAAATTACTTTGTATCTTTCTTCGAGTAAGGATTCATTTCTCCGTGATCTTTGAGAAGATTTTTCCTCACATTTGCCCCATAGTGTAGAAGGTGATCCTTGATCAAAATTCAAAGAAGAAATAATTCTTTCAGCTCAAAAGGGGTAACTATGGATAATTTCTTTTCGTGAAAGGGATATGAAAGATGGCTATTTCTCATATCAAGCACAAATATTCTCATTGAAAAGCAATCCTCAGGGGGAATAGATAATCAGAAAGTCATTTTGCACTTGGAATCATCCAAATTCTCATATGCATGATATCACAATTTTTCTTTCCTTTTTTTTTTGTGGATGCATGCCCCAATGATTCATGCATTAATTCCATCCTTATTCTCCATACATCTACAGATGATGCCCCGCTTGATTAACCATGAGAATGAGGAACTTCGCAAGTCTAGGTTTATACTGAAAAGGCTGAGTTTCAGTCTCGAGTTTGCTTGATGTGACAAGGAAAAATATGGCCCAAAAATAGGTTTTCTTTAGGACATGGGATAATCTGGTTTATCATTGTGCCCCGAGGTGTCAATCATGAAGTGAGGTTTGGGCAATTGGCTTTTTGTTGTTATGGGAAAGGGTGTGAATGGTTTTGGCACAACCTTGACACACATCAAATTACCACGATCTTGATTCTTGAAAGAATGTCTCATTTGTTTGAGTTTCCAAGGAGCTCAGAAATTTTCAAAAAGTTTGTTCCATTGTTCATAGCCTAAGCTAGGATCTACATCTTTTCTTATTCTGCAATGAAATTCATCATTTATATCCCTTGAAGCATTAGGTCTTTCAAGTGGTTTCGGTTCAAGGGATTTAGATATAAGAAAGCCCAAAAGAGAGGTGGAAGGGTATTTGGCCATTTCTAACAATGATCATAAATATTCTCGAGACTGTCCATTATTTCATGTGAAAACCCCTTATTATTGTTCATCAAAAAATTTCTCAAAGTTCCATTTGTCGCAACCTAAAAAATAACAAGTCTCATCGCGAGACTTTATATTCGTTAAGCGTGACATTGGAAAAATAGAGGAAAAGTCGACTTAATTCCTCTTGAAAAATGAAGGTTTTGAAAATGACATGGAGTCGCCACCAATCTTTTTTAGCTAGGTGTGATCGGCCACCTATTAAAACCGATTTTGTAAAACATTTTAAAATTAATTAAAACATTTTTTAAAACCAATTTCAAGTCTGCGTTTTAAATCAGAGAAATCAAAGAAGCGGGTTCGGGACTCAGTTACGTGTGAGGAAGGATTAGCACCCCCACAACGCCCGTATAAAACGGTACCTTATTAATCGTGTGTTATCTCAAGTCTCGGTAAAAAGTCAGTTTTTAATTTAGTATTTTAAGTTAATTCCCACTTTAAAGAAAAATAATTCCATTTTTAATTGAAAATGATCTGGAATTTATTAATTCAAAATTTTCCTATATTTCCCGACAAACGTGACAAAATATAGAAAATTTTATTTATTTAAAAAAAAAAAATTGAATCATTCTTATTTTAAATAAAATATTCCGTTATTAATGATAATTGATGATATCCTCCCCAGCAAACCTGACAGAGAACTCATGAATTATTTTAACTCGAGAATATCTTTATTTTATTGAAAATCATTATCTTTTTCAAAACATTTAAAAAAATGAATATGAACATGTGTGACATAAATAAAATGAATGGCAAAGTCTAGATAAAATAATGCAACCTAAATGATATGATATAATTTAAATGGCATAGTATATTCTAGATGAAATGAAAAGTCCTAATTATCATGGTATATTCTAAGTGAAATGAAATATCCTAAATGAAATAGTATATTATATATGAAATGAAATGACCTAGGTAACATGATATATTCTAAATGAAATAAAATGATTTAAATGACATGGCAAATTTAAATATCATAGCATATTTTAGATGACATGGCATGCTTAAATGATATGGTATATTTTAAATGACATGGCATATTCTAAATAATATAATCTAAATGACATGGAATATAATCTAAGTGACATGAAATGACATGAAACATAAAATAATGCTATCATGTAATATGCATAAAAATAATAATGCATGAACATAGTATATGCTAAATAATGTGAAAAAAATAAATAACTAAATAAAAAGCATAGGATAGCTTGTAATATTCAAAACCATATAACAAACAACATAACACCATAAAATAAATCAAAATAATAACAATATCATAGAAAAAATCACATATTATATAGTATGCATGAACATGGACAATGCAATGCATGAAAATGTATTTTTTTTCCTTTAATTAAGGAAATCTGTATATCTAAAAAGATATCTGGCTACCTTAGGAAAATATATCAAATAAAATTTTCTAAAATCAAAATATTTTGTGATTGTTTGAAAACAATTTTGAAAATCTTGGATTAAATATAAAACCCTAACCAAACTACCCTTTTAAAATAGCTCTAATTTCCTAAGTTTGAAATCCCGGACTTGACCACCCTTAACCCGAGGTTTATAAAATCATTTTTAAAGTTTAAAAAGGCTTAGAAACTACACTAAGACAGTAGCTAAAGTTTCTAACCAACCCCCTCTAAATGCCTTAGCCAAATTCAACAATTGTTTTTCTTTTGAATTCAAATCAGCCTCTACTGTCCAGTTTTAAAACATGATTTTTTTTACCTATTTTTAAAAAATCAAAAAACTCTAAACAAAATACTGGAGACTCAGAACATGTAAAACTACATGAGAAAAAAGGGCTAAATTTTCTTATTAAAGATGACTTCCTAGAAAAATCGGGAAAGTCCAAGTATTGGGTGAAAAAACTGTTTTACCAAAACACATTTTTTTTGCCTTTGATAAAATCATTTAAAAATCAAAGTAAAAATGTTGGAGACTCTCCTAAAGACCTACAAACAGTAGCTAACACTTTTAAAAAGTTAGACAAAAGTTGGCTAAGTAAAAAAAAGCACAAAGGTAGAATAATCAATTTGACAACTCTTTAATTTTCCACAAGTATGCTCAAGTGGGCATGACTTTGAGCCATCGATTGGCCTAAGTCATAAATCATGTGGCATGACATGAAATGCATGAAAATACAGCAAATTGAATGCATGAAATGCATGATTTAAAACCTAAATGACATGAAAAATACATGGCATAGAGAATATGGCCTAGACCTAAAATGAACTTGCATGGCATTTAATGCAACTTAGGTCTAAAATGCATGAAATGCATGGTAATACAAGCAAAACCTAGACCTAAAGAATGCATAGCAATAACACAAACATATAGCATTCTAAACCAAAATACACAAAAACATATCATGGAAATGCAAACCTATCAACTAGCATGATGAAAATGCACATACAAAGCATACAAAATGAAGAAGCCGAATGGTCCCAAGCTCAAAATGGTCATGGCATTTTCACAAACACATGGTACACTAAATCAAAACACATAAAATCATGGCAAGGAAATGCAAACCTATCAATTAGCATGATGAAAATGCACATACAAAGCATACAAAATGAAGAAGCCAAATGGTCCTAAGCTTAAAATGGTCATGGCATTTTCACAAACACATTACATACTAAAATGCAAGACTAAAGAGAAACATGCTAAAACATGCAAATATGAAGTAAAGGCATGTATAAGACTAGACATTTTCACAAACACATAACATAGTAAAATGCAAATCATGAGCAAACTCAAACATTTTGAAAACAGAAAATTAAAAATGTAAGACAAGGAAAATAAACATGAAAACAAGATAGTAAACTCAACAATGGAAGTAAGTAAACAACAAAATCAAAACAAGCTTCATATTTTTTTGTTATTTGAAGAAGATATAAAACATCAAAAAAAAACATGATAGTCATCACCAATCAACATGAAACAAAAAAGCAAATCTCGACCATAAAAAAAGGGCCATTCGGCCACTTCTAAAACAAGGAAGAAAAAAAATTTCAAAGCTTTTTTAAAGAAAGTATAAAGAAGAACTTGAAGTATAAGCTTAAAAACACTTATTTTAAAATCAAAATCAAAAGAAAACTCACCAAAATATCAATGAAAATAGCAAATCAAGAATGGAAATGCAAGGAAAGTGCAAGAGTATGGTGCTTTTAGCTACCTCTAAAAGCTATATTGCAAGCTTTTCCTCTTCTTACTTTCTTTGCCTTTCTAAAATTTCCTTTTTGCTTTTAAAAAATGGAAAGAAATCAGCCAAGCAAGGTGAAAGAAATGAAGAAGAGACCCTTCTATTATGCCTTGGCCGGTTGGCCTTCTTTCTAGAAGCGAGGTGGTTATTTTCATCCAATGGCTATCACTTCAAGATGCTTTCTATGTAAAATTTTCACCATTGGATTAGAATGATCAGCCCTTGAATTATGATGTCATAAATAGGGTGATAAATATGACATCATCCCCTTCCATCCATTGGTCCATGTGTTGCAAATTCAAAGGCTTGATCACAAAAATAACTACCTTCCTCTTCACCTTGGGCCCTTTGATGAAAAATCAAAAAATATCTGTCCTCTTTTGAGCCTTGGCCGGCTGACCTTTCATCTTCCAGCCCATGCTTCATTTTTTTTAAATGCAAGAAAAGGCCCTTTTCGGTTTCTTTAGTAAAATGACCTTTTTGACCCCCAAACCTAAATAAATAGCAAACGGACTCCAAATTCAAAATTTCTTTTTTTTTTACTTCCAAAATAATAAAAAATTGAATTCTGGAAGTTTTCAGAATTTTTCGAGCCTATTTGCTATTTTTTGGATTTTTTCTTCCAAAATTACCCTTTTATGCACCCAAACTTTCACCATTTTTAAACGAGCTCCGAATCCATATTTTTCTTCACAAATCTCTTCCAAATAATTTAAAGTATGATCTGGAAGTTTTCATAATTTTTGGAGCTCATTTGCTATTTTTTTGGGATTTATCTTTTTGAATTTCTTCATAGTGGGCTCGGGATTTGGCCATTTTGCAAACGAACTCCAAATCCAGATTTTCATTCCCCAATCTCTTCAAAATGATTGAAGAATGAGATCTGCAAATTTTTAGAATTTTTGGAGTTCATTTGCTATTTTCCCAAATTTTCCAATTTTGTCCTTTTGCCTTCGAAGCCCGATTTTGCTCAAAACAAGTCTGATTTTCATATTTTCTTTTCCTGGGCCTTTTTCATATATAGAATTGGAGTTGGTCCAAAAGTGCCAAATTTTTACGAGCAAATTCCCTTCCGATTTGATTTTTCCTTTTTTTCACTTCGGGAATTTCCTTTTTTTTTTCGTTTTTCCTCTAATTGGTTCTTTTCATGGATTTTCTTCAAACTAAGCCTTGGGCTATCCTTGTTTACTCATTCCTCATCAATTAGGGGCTTTAGTTTTACCGATTCGGGCCATTTCTACAATTTTCTCCAATTTCACCAAAATCCACCAAAAACCCTAATTCTCAGTTTTTTTTCGGATTGACTTTTCTTTCAGTTTTTCTTCCAAGTATCTTATCCATGACCCGTAGTCATGCTTATCTTTCATTTGGAACCTTCAATTTCGACCAATTTGATCGTTTAAGCACTTTTCCCCAAATTTCCCGAATCAATGTTTCCTTTCTACTGAATCTCCATAACCCAACTTTCGAACTCCATATCTTTCAATGTAAACCTCGGATTATCAAAATTCTTTCACCATTTTTCAATTGAACTTCAAATCTTGATTTTGAAAGCGGGTTGACTTTTTCAGTAGTTGACTTGTTGAGGTTGACTTTTTTGGGGTTGACTTTTTCAAGTTTGTCTTTTTATGCTTGTCTTCTTAGACTAAGTCTCGGAGTACCATCTGCAGGATGAGAAAAGCTTTTTTGCATTCTGAAACATCAATTTAGGAAGAAAACATACCTGATTTAGTGGTCAGGACAAAATTAGGTGTCTACATCATTTTTTTGCAAATTCAAGTTATTGCTAAAACACAATAAATACAAAGCATTTAAAATTCAAATTTTATTTAGTTCGTATAGATGCCAACATGAGACAAGTGTTTTCATCATGCAGTATGAAAATACATGCATCAGAATGCTCCTATTGACATGCCTTCAAAGATAGTAATTCTCCTCCTCAAAACTCTAAAAAAGAAACTTATTTATGGCAAAACGGACTTCCACTGTTCGATAAGCTTTGGAGTCAAAATGCCATCATGAATAAGACTTTCAACCCTTTCTTTCAGTTGTCTTCATTTTTAGTCGAATACCCAATTGCCCCCATGTGAGACTCGCACTTGCTGTTAAGGTCATAACTTTCGACTAATGAATCTGGAACTGTTTTCAAAAGCACAGGGTAAAGTACTGGTTCTTTATCAGCATTGGCAGTAGGTCAGGGATTGGGATCAAAATCTTCTCTTGGTTATCCTGTGGCTACTTTTGGGAAGGAGGCCTGTCATAGTACTTGGCTTTCCCTTCTTCAAAACTCAGCAAACCAGCTTTGATGAGATCCCTGACCTTGTATTTCAAAGATGCGCAGTTATCGGTTAAGTGGCCTTGGTTGCCGAAATGGTAATGGCAATGCTCATTAGTATCATACCAGCTTGGATACGGGGACTTTAGAGGCTCCAATTGCTTAGGTGTTGGGAGGCGATTCTGGATGAGTTGAGGTAGCAGCTCACTATATGATACAGGAATTAGGTCAACTTGATTTCTCTCTTGCTTCATGAACCTATGTATGCCTTTCTTTCCCATCATGACAACCCCACTTCTCTTACCATGAATGAACAATAGTTTCTTCCCATCATCTAAGTTTTGCTTTTTCTCAAGATCTATCTGCCCGTTATTGGTGAGTGCTTGAACCTTTCATTTCAGAGACAAACAATTTTCAGTGGAATGACCTCGAATCCCGCAATGATAATCACAAAATGCCTTTTCATCGTACAAGCTTGGGTATGGGGGTCGAATAGACTTCACTGGCACTCGAGTGAGAAGTCGGTTTTCAACAAGCTGGGGTAACAACTCAGAGTAAGAGATGGAGAGTAGCTCAAATTGATCTCTTTTTCGAATATTCTTTGAATTTCCCTAGTTGGCCTGAGGTTGAAGATTTGTCAAATAATTATATTGAGAGGACATCAGGTATAAGTAAGGACCCCGATATACATTGTTCATGGAAAGGTAGTATGGTTAGTACATGGCTTGTGGAGGATATGGGACAAAGCTTCCCATCCGTTGTCTACCATAGGTCATAGATTGGATATTTTTTACTTGTTTTTTGGGTTTCCAATTTCCCTTGGTACTAGATGTTCACCTACTTTGAGCTTCCTATTCTTGGCTGTTTTCTCCATCATCTCTTTTGGGATTACCATATCCATGGAGTCTTTTGTGGTATTACCAACGAGTTCATCATAGTATGGGGCCTGTAGTGTATTTGCAAATAGGACAACAACTTCTTTTTCAGTTAAAGGTGGTTGTATCTAGGCCGTTATATCTCTCCATCTGTGAGAATACTCTTTGAAGCTTTCAGTGGCCTTTTTCCTCATTCTTTGCAAAAAGAGATGGTCCGGTGCCATTTCAGTCATATACTTGTATTGGTCATGGAAAGCTTTAACCAAATCATTCCAAGAACAAATTTGATCCCTACTCAGCCAATTATACCATTTGATTGCGAACCCACTAAGGCTATCCTGAAAATTGTAGACCAATAACTTATCATTATCCATATGGCTCACCATATTTCGGCAAAACATTTTGAGGTGGGTCATTGGATCGATTGTCCTGTCATATATCTCGAAGTTGGGGACCTCGAATTTAGGTGGAATGATTAAATCAGGAACCAAGCTAAATTCCTTCGGATCCCATTCCCAAATATATCTGCTTCCCCTAGTGCACAAAGCTTTCTCCTCTAACAGCTGGTAGTGTGTCTTACAGTTGTGTGCCTTGAGAATTCTGCCCTTTAATTACTGTTACCCCAAATGGGCAAGAGAGGCAATTCCCCGAATTGTTTCCCAAGACTTTTTATTTTCCTTTTGCAATAGAACTCTCAACCTGCCCCTTTTCTTTGACAGTGGAGGGCATCAGCTCCATCAGCTTAATCATTTGCTCTCGGACCTCTACCTGAGTTCTAATCACTTCTTCCTTCATCCTTTGCTGAACCTGTTCCATTCTCTCTATTCTAGCTAAGTACTTGACCTCCATGGCTCTTTCTCTCTCAACAGAGTCCTCAACATGCCCTTTGTCTTTGACAGTGGCAGACATCAATTCCATCAGTTTATCCATTTGTTCTCAGTAATCTTCCTAATTTCTAATTAGCCTTTCTTGCGTCTCTTGTAGATCCTGTCTCATTCCTTCCATTTTATCTGAGTTCCTGCAATCCATGAATCTTGACAAGTGTTGTATAGGTTTTCAGTGACTCTTATACCTCTGATTTGAAAAAAAGATTTCTTCAGAAGCTCTTAAAGTTAAGCCAATTTCTATTTCATCTCATTAATGTATTTCATGATGAATAAGCCATGAATGTCGTGAATGTAACATGATGTCAATATAATACATGCGAAGAATAAACAAGTCAATGTACGGACATATACGGTGAGTGACCATGCATGTCCCAAATGCATTCCCCTATGAATGACCCTATATGATATAAATGCGACACGATGCCACTATAATGCGTGCAAAGAATAAACAAATTAATGTATGGGCACATACAAAGCAATCATATGATAATTAAATAAAATGGTAGGGACCAATCTTGATACCTTATTTTGAATTTCACAGATTAGAAACTCATGACATATTATTCTTCTACACTTTATTGAATGTATGAAAGAACGAATGAATAGAGGTGTATGAATAAATTAATGAAAGAATGAATAAGTAAGTAAGTAAACAAATGAATAAATGTAAACGTTAGTGCATTAATGAATGAATGTGTGGAAGGTATTGGCCAGGAGATAATTCCAACCAAACGGTCTTTCACTACTGATTTGATTACACCAATGATAGAACAACAAAACCTGTCCATATTGCATAATAACCTTGCCTAAGAAAATCTAGCATCTACTGAGTAATTTGCCAATCTATTTCCTTTCTATCCGAAGTCAAAGTGTCATTACAACTATGATGGCCCTAGAGTGACCTTCTAGGATATCAGACTCTCATTCACAGTGTCCCTTTTTCGTACTGCTTCGCTTCTTGAACTTTCAACCTGGCCCGTAACCTTTCATTTTCTAGTTGACATCTCAATAGTTCAGCAGAAACAAGGTGTGTGAGCTTTCCTTAACTCACTTCCCTTGCGCAAGTCCGACAGCTCTGACTTTCTCCTTTTTCTCTTTCCCTTTCCAGTAGTCGCTCCTTTTTTTGAGATTGTCGACTTCTTCTGCCATTCCCTGGAAGACTTAGCGGCCCCTTCATATTTCAGTTAAAATCGAAACCATTTATTTTCCAAGTGTAGGTCTTCGAGACAATATCACATCCTCTCTTGACCTTTTCCTTATCAGCTTCCTACATAATGTCTTCCATTTTAAACTCGCTGACCTCATCCCGAAGTTAGGCAATTTGTTTATTCAGTCGGGCTTTCTCATCTTCAAATTCTTGCCTCATGATCTCTATTGCCGGTGGCGCTTCCTTTGGTTGTGAATCCGTGAGTTGAACTTCTTCCCCATCAGACGTCAACAATCTAGCATTAACCCTCTTACCTCTCCATACCATGTAGCGAGTATGACGATGTCGGCATATCGAGCCATCTTTATTCGATGAGTCTTCTTCCATGCTTTGACTATTTCCTGCACCTTTCCTAAGTACCCCTCATCTCCGTAGGTAAACTCTAATAGACCCAGCCCGTGAGTTGTGAGCATGAATTGCCGAGACTCGACCTGTCTTTGCACCATCAGAGGTGCGTAACTCACGACTCCCTAAATCTCCAATAGTGGAACCCCTGACTTGTCCCCACATTTGTACAACATCGGCATAGGAACCATCCACGGAGCTCTCCACGTTATTATCTCACCCTTAAGGTTCAGAGCATGTTGATCCATTGCCCTTCATTTTTATCCTCGGGCCAATCCCTCTTAAGAAACTCGACGATCTATACTAGGGATTTCATGTATGGTTTTAAAAAAACTGCATCCCTCTTCTAGAGGTGACTCTGAATCCAAATATAGAGGAGTTGCTCACATCCCCTGAATCTCCCTTTTCCCTCTCGCTTGCAAAAATTCAAAGACCGGATTATTTCTGCTATGATGGCTGGGGACAGATCTATCTTCTGCCTTAACTTTTCAAAGAGGTCGACCACGACTACCTCAACACGTCCTAATGTCCCTGGGAAGATAACCAAACCATATATGGCTAGAGCGAAGATATCCCTAGCGATCTCTCTATTCGGGTGGCTTCGGACCAAAGATTGAAGGGCGTCCCGAGGGATACACTCACTTTTCCCTTTCTTAACCACATGACCTTCGACCTATTTGCTGTCCATTCCCACAATCTTAGCTAACTTCTTTTTGAATCCCAATCTCTTTGAATCCTTCAAATAAATCCGATCTGGGATGGTATTCTCAATACGCAACAAAGTCGAATACTCTTCTATGGTTGGTGTCATATCTTCTTTGTTGAAGGTGAAGCATCGGTAAGCAGGATTGCAGAACTGCATCATGGCCCGAATCAACTAACTATTAACTCTGATCGGTATCAACAATGCTATGTCCCCATATATCTGAGTGAAAGCTTTCTTCTCTGACATATCCCACTGATTCCAAATATTTGTCAACCCACGGAGATCATTCTATCGGAGATCTATCTCTACCTGTTCTGGCAATACTGACACATTTCCTTCTTTTAAGCAATCCCCATATTTTTGTTGATCCGACTCCGAGCGCTCTCTTACCACTGCATGCTCTTCCACTATCAAAGTAACCCAATCCTCCATGAAAGCCCTTTTGGTTGAAGACTATGCCGAGGCTAATAACTTTCCCTGTGCATTATGATGACAAAAAATGCATAGAAAAAGGAAACAAATTAGTAAAGGTGAAGAAATCAAATAATAACGAATAGTATATAATAAAATAAACAATTGTCCCAACAAAATTTCGGCATTATGACACCTTTGGGACGGGATATTAAACTTATCACGTACGTTCATCATCGCCTGATTGGCAAAATTTATTTGGAATCTAAAATAGGTAACAAAAGGTTAGAAATGTCCCTCCATGTGTTCCTAACTTCGATATATCTATCAAAAATTCGGCAGGGCTTCGCCTATGCTGGCTTTATATGGCTCACTATATGTGGATGAATGAGGTTCTAAAAGGCCCCGAATTGTTCCTCACTGTCTCTTGTGAATGCTAGTAAGGCATCCCGATAAAAACGGGTTCAATTCGTTAGAGCATATTTCCCTAGCCCATGCGGAGGATTATCACGAGAGCTTAGGTAATTTATACTCCAGAAGTATTTTGCTAGCCCATGCGGAGGATCATCAGAAGAGCGTAGCTATTTTACTTCCACTTAAAGGGATGGAACTCGACTATAGAGCGCATGTCATGTAAATACAAGTGTGGTGTGTGAGGAGGAACAACAAATCTTTCGCCACCTATTCTACACCCCTTGTTCTAAATACCCCGACCATTCATTAAGGACAAGATTAAACAATGTAAAGCATTAATTAAGCAGAAAACAATAATATTTAACAAGATAACCAGAGAACAATAATAATAAGCATTTACATGAGTATGAACATATTCAAAACATTTTTTTATTTTCAAAATTATCCTTATTATTATTATTAAAAATGTGGGAACTAAAATTAAATACCGAATAAAACTGACAAAACTGAGACCTTTGATAACACACGACTAATTCTAGTACTGACTCTCTAAGTGTCCCCAGCGGAATCGCCAAGTTGTCTTAACGAATCTCGTCGCGGGATCTGTCATGTGACATTGAAAAGGGGGAAAATAGGAAAAGACGACTTAATTCCCCTTAAATTAAAATTGAGGGTTTGAAAACAATCCTCGGAAAAGAAATGGAGTCGCCACCAATCTTTTATGGATAGGTGTGATCGGTTACCATTAAAACCGATTTTGTAAAATATTTTAAAATTAATTAAAATATTTTTTAAAACCAATTTCGATGTCTGTGTTTTGAACCAGAGAAAACAAGTGCGAGTTCGAGAGTTAGTTACGTGTGGGAAAGGATTAGCACCCCCATAACGCCCATATAAAACGGTACCTTATTAATCGTTTGTTATCTCGAGTCTCAGTAAAACTTGGTTTTAGGTTTGGTATTTAAAATTAATCCCTTTTAAAAAACGATTATATTATTTGAGAATGATCCGGCATTTATTAACACAAATTTTTTCATATTTCCCGGCAAACTCAGCAAAACATGAAAATTTTCCTTTATTTTGAAAATTCTCCGAATCATCATTTTTTCTGCAAAAAAGATATTCCGTCATTAATGATAATTGATGATATCCTCCCCGGCATACCAAGCAGAGAACTCATGAATTATTTAACTCGGGAATAACCGTGTTTTATAAAAAATCATTAATTATTTTTTCACGCATTTTAAATCATAAAAAGAAAATTGGTCATGAATGTGCAAATCAATACTAAGATATAAATGTAATTTAAACAACATGTACAATTATCATGGCCTTGCAAACATTTATTATGACATGGCAAAGAATTAATGACATGGTCAAAAGATTAAATGACATGGCTATTGGGATTCGACCTCATGCTCAAACATCAATCGAATTAAAGAAGAACATGAACGCAGCGAAATAATAAACAAAGTTATAGCCAAATCTAACAGGATCATGCTTGTAAAATTTTAATGTGATCTTGTAATTATAAAGCATACATCTTAAGATTCATACATTAACTCAAAGATCTAGTAATCTTGAGTTTACAAACAGACAACTCAATCTTGAAAACCAAGAAGGCAACACCGAAACTTTAAGCCACACAAGTGTCTGGCCTCTAACGGTGATCCACACAAGATGATCAAGAGAACCTTCATAAGGTAGGAATGGAGTCCTGCCAAAAACCATGCTAGTGGTTTAGGTTTTAAAACCTCTCCCCATCTAAACATCCATGGTCGAATGCTTCATAAGCATTAAAAAGAAGAAAACGGTTTTCTACTTCCACAGGGTTTGGTGCGTCAACCAAAAATGAAGATCTTGATCTTCTTTCTCTTCACAGGGTTTGGAGCATTAACCAAAGGCAAGATCTTGATATTCTTTCTTCTCACTCTAAGTCTTTATTCTCTTGAGAGAAACCTTTTCTCTCTAGCAACCCATAAAGAGGCAAGAAGGAAGAAAGAAATCAAGAAGATGCCAATACACAAGGCACATTTCTTGTGCCACAAGCCATAGGGAATTCGGTCAAGCTATCATGTTGTTTATATAGGGGCGGCAACACTCTAGGGTTTGGACTAAGTGCTACAACATAACTCTTATGTATTTGCTCTTAGGTCCTTCCACTTAATTAAACTATTTAATTAAGTCCTTATTGATTAAATTCTCAATTTAATCAATTAGGCTCATTCTATTTTAATCTCTTAATTCATCTTTCTGTGTGTGACCCATTAGGCTTCCAATATATTGGCAATAAATATAAATTAATCTAATTAATTTATACTCATAGATCATGAGCAGACTCTAGCAAGCCATCATGACCACCCAAATGCTGGAGAGTCAAGTTAGTCTCGACATAACCTTTCGTGTTCAGTCTATCAGTGTAATTCGATCCTTTCACCAAATATCCCGGAAAGACCATGAGCATGGTCCAGTGTCCACTCATGTTCAACCCATATTAGTTCTTGCAGCTATTGGTTAACTTTGTGAAGTTAGAGAAACTATTTCTCCTACATTCATCGTATTCTGGCCAAAGATTCCATCAAGTTAACTTAAGCCAAGAACATATGAGATATGTCTCCGATGTCACTTGGAGTGGTGAATCCTCTCTGGATCACTCATCCATCTTCGTATGCTTCATGTCATACCCAAAATCACCCTACCATAAGCATCACTCTTTGGGACCCGTTCGTGATGAAATCAAAGCATGACAATTCACATACAAGATGACCTGGTATCACAAGTCAGAGGACTACTTACACGACTGACACGTGAGAATATTTTCATAGACACTTGAGTGACAATATCAAATGGAGTTCTCACAGCGGGCCATGTTCAGTGAACTTGTTCAACAGACAAGCACCTACATGTTATCCTAAAGTATCCCTCATACTTCAACACGTGAGATAAGTTGCTTACTTCATTAGTAAGTAGGCTTAACATGTACTAGTCTTTGAGCATTGCCAATGCCCCGTCTTGGCAATACGATGACTAGGAACCGTTTTAGGAACACAACTTTGATGCATTAGGATCTCACAATTATAAATAATTCTTTTGCAAGGCCTTTATGTTCCATGGGCTTCATCCGATTAGTACTTAATAACTCTTTATCATTGTACTAACATGAAGGAAAACCTTGTATCACTAAGATATAGTGATGGCTTTGCATTATTGGTAGTTTACGCCTGACCAAACCGATTGGCTCTAGGGCATATACCAACAATGGCATGCTTGACATGGCCAATCCTATTATGACAAGGCAAAAGAATTAATGACATGGTCAAAAGAATAAATGACATGGCATACTTGACATGGCAAATCCTATTATGACATGGCAAAAGAATTAAAGACATGGTCAAAAGAATAAAGGACATGGCATGCTTGACATGGCAAAACAATTAATGACATGGCAAAATCTAAATGACATGGCCAAAAGAATGAATGACATGGCAAACAAAGAGATCATATAGGCAACAATCACAAAATGACATCATCATGGAATATTTATAATCACATCATGATCACACTAGCAATATGAATATAAAATGACATCAGCATGGAATATTCATAAACATAGAATTTGCATAATTAAGATAACAAATAAAGATATCATGGAATATTCACACATCATTATTTTGAAATTGATTTTTCATGTGAAGAATCACATAAATGGCATATGTCGAAAAATACTACCGAACTCCCCGGCAAACCCGGCAAAGCTTGGAAAATAATTCTTTCATATGACATTTACATGATTCCTAGTAAAATGAAAACCATGCCTTTCGATTCCATAAACACGTGCGTTGAATATTTCTCTAACCTCCCGACAAACCCGACAAAGGTTAGGAACTAATTCTTGCCAAATGTTTAGAAAATCGAAAAATACATTTTTACACTAAATTAAATGATAACATTTTTAAATATGCAATGCATGAAGATGTATTTCTCCCTTGAAATAAGGATATCCGTATACCTAAAGAAGGTACCCAACTACCTTTGAAAAAAACTTAAATTGGATTTTTAAAACTGAATGACTTTGGGCTCGGACTAAAAAAAGTTAGAATCTTTGGATGGAAAAAGCCTTGGTTGAACCCCCCTCTAAAAAAAGCTCTAGTTTTCCTATTTTTGTAAAACCCGGGTTGACTACCCATGACCCGATCTCTGTAAAATCAATTTTTATCCTTTAGATGACATGGAAATCAACCTAAAATAGTAGCTAATGACTCCAATCAGCCCTGCCATTTTACAAATAAAAATCAGAAAATTATTAGTTTAGAGAAAACTTATTTTAACTCCAACAACCAGTTTTAGAAAACTATTTTTATACCCCTTAAAAAATTTTCAAAAAAATCTGAAAAAATCAGTTTAGACTTGAAACATGATGGTATTTATGATGAAAAATCAGCTTTAAATTTTGACTAAAAATGACTTGACCGAAATTGCATTGAAGTCAGAACAGTGGACTAAAATCAGTTTTGCCTGAAACCATTTTTCCACCCTTGATAAAAAAAATTCTAAAAATCCTGAAAAAATTACCAGAGGCTCATCTAAAGCTTTACTACATGTGGTTAAAAAATATTTTTATTTTGATGAAAGGAACTTAGTGAAAAAATTTCTCAAAGTCAAAATATCCAACTTAACAACCCGTTAGTTTTTCAACTAGTTTGCACAATAAACTTTGGCTAGAGACCATTGATTGGTCTTAGCCAAAAATCAAGTTGAGGATGGTATGAATGAATGACTTTACAGCCAAACAAACATATAAAAATGATCAAACATAAGCTAAAAAAAATAAACAAGCAAGAAAAACCAAGGTTGGCTCAATGGTTGGTTCCTTGGACATAGTCCCACCTAACCAAAATTACTTGATAAAATCAAGATCCTCTAGCTTCTCAAACCATTTATTTGATTTTTTTAAAAAGAAAAAGGGTTAATATGTAAATTAGCCCCTGTACTTTAGACGTTTTGTCTGTTTGGTACCTGAAGAATTTTTTTGTCACTTTGGTACTCAAACTTTCATTCGGTCAATCACATTGGCCCTTTGCCCTAACACCGTTAGTTAATGGCTGACTACGCAAAAAAACACCCAATCAGAGTCTGACACATGGCAAAACTGCCACATAATTACTGCCACGTCATCATATAAGAAAAAAAATTCAAAAAAATTCAAAAAATTCAAAAAAATTTCAAAAAAAAAAAACAAAAAACTTAATAAAAAATTTAAAAAATCAAAATTAAAAATTAAAAATTTGAAAATCTCATTTTTTTTAAAAAAAATTATAAAATAAAAAACCAAAATTCAAAATAAATTATAAATTATGAATTATAAAAATTGAAAACTTTATATATATATATATATATTTAAAAATCTGTAAAAAAAATTAAAAATTAAAATTAAAAAATAAGAAAAAAATATGAATATTTTTAATAAAAAAGCAAAAAAAAAAAAAAAGGTTTCTATTTTTAAATTTTAAACTTCTATTTTTTTTTTTAATTTCACATTTTCATATTTTTTTTAATTTGAAATTTCTATATTTTAAAAAATTATTTTTTATTTTTCTTTTAAATTTTGAATTTTTTAGATTTATCTTTTGATTTTTTATAAATTTTTTATTATTTTTATAATTTTTTAATTTCTAAATTTTAAAAAAAAAAAATTAAAATTTTGATTTTTTAATAAAAAAATCATTTTTTTAATTTGATTTTATTTAAATTTTTTTATTTTTTAGATTTATCTTTTGAATTTTTATAATTTTTTAATTTATAATTTTTTTAAAAAAATTAAAATTTTTATTTTTAAAAAAAAATAAATTTTTTATTTTGATTTTTATAAAAAAATTTTGAGTTTTTTTGAATTTTTTCTTATACGATGACGTGGCACTAATGATGTGGCAGTTTTTGCCACGTGTCAGCCTGTGATTGGTTGTTTTTTGCCTAGTCAGCCATTGACTAACGGTGTTAGTCAATGGACTAATGTGATTGACGGAATGAAAGTTGAAGTACCAAACTAACAAAAAAAAAATTCTTCAGGTACCAAACAGACAAAACGTCTAAAGTACAGGGGCTAATTTACATATTAACCCAAAGAAAAATCAAAGGAGAAAATATATCCTACCACAATGGTGAAACCCACAATCAACAAGTAAGCAAGAAAATCAAGCAAAGACAAGCACAATAAAACCCTCTAGGTTTCAGCCATGGTGAAAATATGTTGAAAAATTTTATCAACTTTGTTATTTTGTAAAGAATAAAGAATAAAGGAAAGAAAACCTTTATAAATTTATTTTGAAAACCATTCATTCAACAAAGAAAGTTAACAATCACTTGGGAAAAAAAAGACAAAAAGAACATGAAATCAAATAAAATAATTGAAGAAGAAAAGAGGAAATAGCTACCTAGCAAAACTTTCCAAATCAAGCACTCAAACTTCTCCTTATTTCTCCTTATTTCTCCCCCTTTCTTTTTTCATTTCTTCCTCCAAGAGTGTAGTAAAAATTGCCTTTGAAAAAAATCACTCCTCCTTCCAGAGGGCTGGCTGAAAATCCCATATATGTTGGTGTGCTCATCTTTTTTTAGCCTTTGTCATGCTTTGCATGCTCTCCCAACATCCTTGCCACATGGCTAATTCTTGTCCTCTCCTTGCATGATGCTTTCCTTAAATTAAGGGTTCTTGTCCCCCTTTAGCATGATGCTTTCCTTAAATTAAGGGTTTTATAACCTCTCATTGGCCAATAATGCCACCTAGATTTTTCTTGTCTCCTATCTCTACAAAATATCTAAGCCACTTGTCATGATCATATGGCTTACTACCAAAATAACTTCCTAGGTGGCATTTTTAATCCTATTTGGCATCATCACATAGCCTTCACATGCTCTTCACATGGCCTTCACAGGGCTTGGCAATTTGGAGGCCTCCCATTGGCCAAAAATGTCATGTAGGCAAGTAGTGGAGAATCTTGTCCTTTCTTAAAAATATCATCTTGCTACTCAATCTTGGCCATTTGATTTAAGATGATCAAACCTACATCTTCCCTCTCCATCAGTTGGCTGAAAATGGCCTGGAATTTTCCAGGCCTTTCCTCTTTTTTATTTGCAAAATTGTCCTTTTCGATTTTTTCGGTAAAATTGTATTTTAGCCCCCAAACTTAATTTATTTGCAAATAGACCTCAATTTTGAATTTTTATTTTTTAATCCATCCCATCCAATATAAAACTCAGTTCTGGAGGTTTTCATAATTTTTTGAGCTCGTTTTGCATTTTTCCCGGATTTTTCTCTAAAGTTTTGGTTTAGTGCCTCCCAAACTTTGTCTATTTCTATTTGAGCTCCGATTCTGGATTTTTCTTCTCCAATCCATTCCATCAAAGATAAAACTCTATTTTGGAGGTTTTCATAATTTTCCAAGCTCGTTTTCCATTTTTCTCGGATTTTTCTCTAAAATTTTGGTTTAGTGCCCCCGAATTTTGTCTATTTCCATTTGAGCTCCGATTCTGGATTTTTCTTCTATAATCCATTCCATCTAATATAAAACTCAGTTATGTAAGTTTTCATAATTGTTCGAGCTTGTTTTCTATTTTTCCCGGATTTTTCTTTAAAATTGAGTATTAGTCTCCTGAGTTTAGCATATTTGCGTTTTAGCCCCAATTTCGGGTTTTCTTCTTCTCCTTTCCTTTTATTCCATCCTAAAACTCAGCTCTGGAAAGTTTCACAATTTTTCGAGCTCGGATTTTATTTTTCTTGTATTTTCCAAAATTGCCCTTTAGCCCTTGAAACCTCGGTTTTACTTGAAACGGGCCAAAATTTTGAATTTTCTTTTTCCACTGCCTTTGTCATATATTGTATTGGAGTTGGACCGAAAATGCCCAATTTTTACATCTGAATTCCTCTCCAATTTAGATTTTCCTTTTTCCTCAAAATTGGAAATTTTCTCGTTTTTCTCATTTCTCCTCCAATCGGCTTTTCCTTGGGATCCACTTCAAATTGGGACTTGGAATATTTTTATTTATTTATTATTCATCAACTGGAGCTTCAATTTCACTGAATCGGACCATGTCTGTAGTTTTCCCCAAATTTGTGAATTTCCTATTTATTCATTAAATCTTTATTTTCCTTTTTCTTTTCAAACCACATCTTCCTTCAACTCCGCTTCAAAAGTGGACCTTCTAATATCCATATTTATTGATCTTATTCCATTTGGAACCTCCAAATTCGTCCAATTTGATCATTTACGCACTTTTCCCCAAATTTGCAAAATTTTCCATTTTCTCCTACACTGAATTTTGCAATTTGTCTTTCATCCTCTCTATCTTCAATAGTAGATCTTCGATTATCAAAATTCCTTCACCATTGTTCAATTCAACCTTGAATCTTGATTTTCCCCAAAAGTTGAATTTTTCAGTGGTTGACTTTTCGACGTTGACTTTTTTGGAGTTGACTTTTCTGTTATTGACCTCCGAATCAAAGTCTTGGAGACCCAGCCATGGAATGAGGGGAGATTCTCTGCATTTCGAGAAATTGAAGGAAGAACTTACCTTGTTTAGAGGGCCCGGACAAAATTAGGTGTCTACAATAAGAAAATAAATAAAGTAAAGCATAACTAAAAGATGTTTATATGTAATAAATATGTTATATCATTAGGTTCCTTCATGGTGTGAACATGCTTGTCAAATCCTAAACGTGCTTCTACATGGCATACTTGAAAGTATAAAAAAACCTAGCATAAGATTCTACATGTTTAATAGGAATCTAAAAAAAACTACATATAGATTTATATCTTTTTTAAGTGATCATCATGCATACCTAAGTCTACATGATGAAGGATCATAGACAAATTATGTCACATACTCAATGTATGAGAAGAAAAGAATGGGAATTACCTAATTGAATCTATTTGTAGACTCAATAGATTAAAATGAGGAAAAATAGATTTCAGTAGAATTTTGGCTTACCCGAAGATGCAAGAAAGCCTTCAAACGAGCATAAAATAGCTACTAGTCATCTGGGAAACTAGAGACAGGGTTCAGATCAAGTCGAGGAAGGATCGTACAAGAGGATTTTAGTTATGTGTGGCTGAGAGAGTTCTAATCGACACTGGCTATTGCCAATAGGCATTATGTTGAAAACAACTACTCCTCTAAACTTCATGTGATATTTCCTTAGTACTTCAAATGTTTCATCCAAGTCAATACTGTGGTTTTGTTCATTCTGACTCATCACCAACATATCTTCTATCGATACGTGATCCTCCCGGGGTGAGGGAGAACCCACTCAAGTAAGGGGGGAAAACAACAGGCAGAGAAAAAGACGACTTAATTCCTCTTGAAATAAAAAGGTCGAGGGTATGAAAATGACCTCAAAAAAGAAATGGAGTCGCCACCAATCTTTTTTTGGCTAGGTGTGACACCTATTAAAATCGATTTTTATAAAATATTTTAAAATTAATTAAAACATTTTTAAAACCAATTTTATAGTCTGCGCTTTGAACCAGAGAAAAACAAGTACGGGTTCGGGAGTCGGTTACGTGCAGGGTAGGATTAGCACCCCCACAACGCCTGTAAAAACGGTACCTTATTAGTCGTGTGCTATCTTGAGTCTCGGTAAAAAGTCGATTTTAAAATTGGTGTTTGTAAATAATTCCCTTTAAAGTTCATATTTTATTTGAAAATGATCCGGAATTTACTAGCATAAAATTTCCCATATTTTCCTACAGACTCGGCAAAATATGGAATTTTTCCTCGATTTTGAAATTCTCCCAATCATTTTATGAAGAAGATCTTCCGTCATTAATGATATCCTCTCCGGCAGACCTAGCAGAGCACTCATGAATTATTTTAACTCGGGAATAATCTTGATTTATAAAAATATTATTTGTCTTTCATGTATTTTGAAAATCATTGAAAATTACCATAAGTATGCCAAATATTACTAAGATAAAAATGAAATAAACATGCTCATTTATCATGATATGACAAACATTTTATTATGACCTAGTAAAAGAAATAATGACATAACAAATGATTGACATAGCATACAAAATGACATGTGAATAAAATCGACATGGCATATGGATGGCATGGCATATAGATGACATGGCATAAGAATGAATGTCATGTGAATGAAATCGACATGGAATACAAAATTACATGGCATATGGATGACATGGCATAAGAATGAATGTTATGTGAATGAAATCGACATAGCATAGAAATGACATGGCTTAAAATGAATGTCATGTGAATGAAGTCGACATGGCATACAAAATGACATGGCATAGGTGACATGGCATAAAATGATGATATGGCATAGATAATCATGGCATAAAATGATGGCATGGCATAGGTGACATGGCATAAAATGATGACAGGGCATAAAATGATGACATGGCATAGGTGACATGGCATAAAATGATAACATGTCATAAGAATGAATGTCATGTGAATGAAATCAACATGGCATACAAAATGACATATTAATGATATGGACAAGTGTCACAGCATGAGGATGAATTTATTTGAGAATGACTCGAAATTTATTAATACCAAAAATCTTTTCATATTCCTCGGCAAACCCGGCAAAACATAAAAAGTTTTATTTATTTTGAAATTCTCCAAATCACCCTTATTTTAGAATAGGGTATTCCTTGTTATCAATTGTCATAACATGAAAATCCGGTGTCTACAATAATAATTAATGATATCCTCCCCGGCAGACCCAACAGAGAAAATCATGAATATTTAAACTCGGGAATATTGCCTTATTTATTAAAAATGTTATGAATAGCATAGCATGATAATAAATGTCATTTGAATGAAAATGACATGGCAAACCAAAGCTAGATAAGCATAAAGACATGGCAAACCAAGTGACGTGACATGAGAATGAATGTCATGTGAGTGAATTCGACATGGCAAATATGAGCTTAGCATACTAAATGACATGGCGAAAGACATGCTATGGAATTGAATGTTATGGCATAAAAATACAATGACATGTATGAAATATCATGGTGGCCGAATGGTCATGGTAATGGCATGACATGCATGGAGATGGCAAATGATTGGCCGAATGCATGGTGACCTAGCCTAAAATGATGACATGGTATGAAAAGAGCCTAAACTTTAAATGACATAGAAAATGACATGATAAATGACATGTTATATGGATGACATGACATAGGTGACATGGCATAAAATGATGACATGGCATGACATAGCATGAAAATGACATGACTACTAGAATGCATGGAAAAGCTGAAAATGACCTATTCTCTAAATAACATGGAAAATAACGTAAGATGCATGACTTAGCTACATGACACAAGATGCATGACATAACCAAATGTGATGCAAGGCATGACATGAACTAAAAAACATGGGCTGGCCGAATATGATATGTTGCATGTCATGAGCACAAAATGCAAGCTAACATAGCTAAATGACCTAAGATGCATGACATAACCAAATATGATACAAGGAATGGCAAGAACCAAAAAAACATGGGCTGGCTGAATGGTGTAGGAGGTTAATATGTCATGAAAATGCTATGAAAATTAGTAAGGCATGAAGATAATGTAAAAAGACATAACCAAAAATCCATGGACAAGCATGGAGGTAATAAAAAGATAAGCAAACAAAGAACAAGGAAAGTGAGCTCCATGGTTGGTACAAATGGGCATAGCCCTCCCCTGACCATGATCACTTGATTTTTATCAAGATCATGAAGCCTTTCCTACTCAAAAATCAGAAAATAAACCAAGCAAACTAAAAAAAATGGAGGTAAGCTACATGGTTGGTACAATGGGCATAGCCTTCCCCTAACCATGGTCACTTGATTTTCATCAAGATCATGAAGCCTTTCAACCTCTTTTACTTCATTTATTTAAAAAAATATATATATAAAAAAGAAATATACCTTCCACAATCATGTTTCCCACATCAAACATGCAAAACAAAAAATCAAGGCAAGCACAAGCAAAGCATTCGGCCATGGTAAAAAGAATTGTGAAACATTGTTTTCTTCTTTTCTTTTTTTTTTTTTTTTTTTTGATGAAAAGGAAAAGATGAAATCTTAAAAAAACATTTCAAAACTTTTATTTTCACAAGAAAAGAGATAGAAATTACATGAAAAACAAAGAAAAACACATGAGAATGAAGAAGAAATGATGCTGGAGCAAGGGAGGAATGGCTACTTTCCAAGCATTCTTTATAAACTCTCTCTTCCTTTCTTTCAAATTTTCTCTTCTTGCCAAATTAGCTACTGACCTCCTCTTTCAAATGACCAACCCACTTAAGGAAAAAATATCCTCCCCTCTCATTCATGCTCTTGGCCGGTTGGCCTCTCCACCATTGGATGAATTGTGCTCATTTTTCTCCCGCTATCTAAGCGATTGGATTAGGATATTTTCATGACAATAAAAGTGTCATCTTGCAATTTGATCTTGGCCATTGAAGAATGTAGTCATCTTTCTACAAAGCACCTAGGCCATTGGATGATGAAGGACCACATTCAAGATAGTAAAAATGACATCTTGTAGCTTGATAGTGACCATTGGATGAAATGAATTAAATCTCCACCCTATCCTATGCATGGACGGCCAAGGGTTGGAATATTCCAGAATTCCCCTCATTTTTTCACCTTTTTAATTTTGCAAAATGGCATTTTTTGGTTTCTTCGATAAAATTACCTTTTAGCCCCCTGAACTTAATTTAATTGCAAAAGGACCCCAATTTTGGATTTGTCTTGTCCAACTCATCTCATTCAATATGAAACTTGATTCTGGAGGTTTTCACATTTTTTTGAGCTTATTCGCTATTTTTCCCTGATTTTTCTCTAAAATTTCGGTTTAGTGCCTCCCAAATTTAGCCCTTTTTATTTGAGCTCCAATTCTGAATTTTTCTTCACCAATCTCTTCCAAAAAGTATAAAATTCAGATTTGAAAGTTTTTATAATTTTCTGAGCTCGTTTGCTATTTTCGCAGAATTATCTTTTGGAATTTCGGGTTAGTGCACCTGAACTTGCCATTTTTCAAATGAGCTCCGATTCCAAATTTTCCTTCACCAATCTCTTCCAAAAATTATAAAACTCAGATCTGGAAGTTTTCATAATTTTTCGAGCTCGTTTGCTATTTTTCCCTAAATTATATTTTGGAATTTCGGGTTAGTTTACCCGAACTTTGCCATTTTTCAAATGAGCTCTAATTCTGGATTTTTCTTCACCACTCTCTTCCAAAAATAATAAAACTCATATCTGGAAGTTTTCATAACTTTTCGAGCTCGTTTGCTATTTTTTCAGGAATTATCTCTGGGATTTTTTAAGATTGCCCTTCAACCTCTAAAACCTCGGTTTTACTCAAAATGGGTCCGATTTCTGGATTTTCTTTTTCCACTTCCTTTGTCCTATATTGAATTTGAGTTGGTCCGAAAACGCAGAAAATTTTTACTATCAAATTTCCCTTCGATTTAGTTTTCCCTTTTTCAAACTCGGGAATTTTCTCATTTATTCATTTTTGCTCTAACCAGCTCTTCCTTGGGATCCGCTTCAAATTGGGCCTTGGGCTATCTTTGTTTATTCATCTTTATCAACTGGGGGCTTCAATTTCACTGAATTGGGCCATCTTTGCAGTTTCCCCAAATTTGTCGGATTACGTTTTCCCCTAACTGAATTTTCGCAACCCATCTTTCGAACTCTATATCTTTCAATGTAGACCTCGTATTATCAAAATTCTTTCGCCATTGTTCAATTCACCTTTGAATCTTGATTTTGACTGAGAGTTGACTTTTTTAGTGGTTGACTTTTTAGGGTTGACTTTTTAGGGTTGACTTTTTTGAGGTTGACTTTTTCTCAGTTGACCTTTTGTGCTGACCTTCGAAACAAAGTCTTGGGGACCCATCTGTGGAATGATAGAAGTCTCCTTGCGTTTCGAGGAGTTGAAAAGGAGAATCTGCCCGGTTTAGGGGGCCCGGACAAAATTAGGTTTCTACATCATCCATGTAGACTTCCACGTTTCTACCAATCTAATGATTGAACACCTTGTTCACTAGCCATTGATACATGGCTCCTGCATTTTTAAGTCCGAATGGAGTGACTTTATAGCAGTATGTTCCCTTTCGATAATGAACGATGTTTTTTTTTTCATCTTTGGCGCCATTTTGATCTGATTGTATCTAGAGCATGCATCCATGAAGCACAAAAGACCTTGACCCAAGCTACTGTCAACCAATTTGTCAATGTCAAGAAGAGGGAAACTATCCAGTCTAGATATTACTTATTTAGATCGGTAAAATCTACACACATCCTTCATTCACCATTTTCATTTTTTACCATTACAAGGTTGGCTAGCCAGTCTAGATATTGGACTTCCTTTATGGACTCAGTGTCAAGGAGTTTGTTTACTTCTTCCTCTATTGCCTTTTGCCTTTCGTTTACGAAGAGCCTTTTTCTTTTGCTTGATTGGTTTGTGTGTGGGATCAACGTTCAAAGGGAGGACGATAACATTGGGGACTATCCCAGGCATGTCCACAGCTGTCCATGCAAACAAGTTTTGGTTCTTTCTCAAAAACTCAATTAGTTCTTATTTCACTTGTCTAGAAAGCTCCGACCCAACTCGAACAGTCTTAACAGGTTCTTCTCTTCGTAAGACAACCTCAACAAGCTCTTCCATAGGTTCAACCCTTTTCTCTCAGTTCGTTGTGCATGTCCAAGTTTTTAACATTGAGGTTTTCTCCTTTCGGACCTCTTTTCCAATGGTGTTATAACATTCCTTGCTTCTTTTTTATCTCCTTTTACCTCACCAATACCTTGGGGCATCTGAAACTATACTTTGAGATGTGGTGATTGATAACTCTAGGAAATATAGTTATTTTGCAACCTTTTATGCATTTAAATCGGCGAAGTCCTTGAGGTTTTTATTTGGATTTGATTAGTTTTAGATGTTTTTAGATTAATTTTATTTATCCATTTCATGTTTAAAATAGTTATTTAGTTAGTATTTATGTGATTTATAGGTCGAAAGTGAGAAGGAGCTTCGTGGCGCTAAACGACGAAAAATGGTGCAAAGCAACGTACAGGCAGATTTGACCTCTGGAGTTTGTTTCTAGGAAAACATGATCTTAAATTCTTCATTTGAGAAAACTTTATTCATGACTTTTGAAGATTACTACAATATCTTTCAACGGTAGTTTATTCATCAAAATCGGACGAGATTTGCCCATCCAAAATAGCTGAAAAAGTGTGAAAAGATGGAGGAATCGGCAGGCGACCAACCAGAGGGGTCGACGCCGAATCACAGAGAAAAAATAAGATACCTGCTCTTACCTGGTTTCCTTGTATGCAAAGTTTTAGACTCCAGGGATCTTGGACACAATAAATAGGACTCTTTTAGGCTGAAACAAGGGGGATTTAAGTTCTAAAACCTAATTCTCGTAAGAGGAGAGTAGCCACCAAAAGCTTTCAAGGAGATAAGAAGATTTGTGAAGATTGAAGACTCAAGACTTGACACCCCTTAGTTTTCTCTATTCTCTTTTTTATTTTTCTTGTATTGATATGATGGTGAAACTCCTTGGATATTTGTTTTCTTTGATTATCATGAACTAAATTTATCTTTCTAGGATTACAATGGAACTCAACATGTAATTTGAATTACTTTCTCTCTCTAGCTTGATTTAATGGTTTTTGAGTTGTTTGTTCAATCTTGTTCTTAATGCTTCTACTTGATTGGCTACCAATTAGATTGATTTGGTAACCTAAATACAACTTGGAAAAGGGAGTTTAGTGTTAGACATGGATTTAATGACACATGTTTCATATTCATTTATTAGGATGAATTGATCTACATGTAGGATAGGAATACACTTACGTGTCATGTGTAACCATTGTTAGAGCCTAAGCTTATGAGTTTCTCTTCAATTCAATTATCATAGGAATATAGTTAATTGTTTAAGAGAGATATTTTTATAAGACCATCGGAAGATCCTTATAAATAAATTAGAACTCTATGTTAACAACTCAAGGTCATTAATCAAGTTAATAAGGTAAGAGAGATTCAAGAGAAGTGTTGAGGAAAATTGTAATCCTAGGCTTTTCTCATTTGATTTAATCCATCTTTTTAATTTACTTGCCTTTATTTTTAGTTTCTTTTAAATAGTTTGATTATCATCTTTAATTATTTGTCTAAATAAGATTAGGTTGTTTTAATTTTAGTACTTAGCAAATCTAGTGACAATTCCTCATCGGTTCAACTCTTTACATTAAACTATATTACTTGTTACGATACGTGCACTTGCGTGGTGAAAATAGACAACAAGTTTTTGGCGCCGTTACTGGGGAATTGTTTATTATTTTTGTTAATATTAATACCAAGCAACCTTAGTCTTAATTTAAACTTTCTTTTTCTTTCTTATTTTCAGGTACTCTTGATCGTGGCATGCGAAGAACTCGAAGTCTGGAACTTGTCCTTTTTGATCCAGAACTGGAAAAAACTTTCCATCGACTTCAAAGGGAGAATTTACAAGCTTCGACTCACAACTATACAATGGCTGAAGCAAATGATACAAAGACTTTGCGAGAGTACTCGGTTCCTCTCATGCAAGAACTTCAGACCAGTATCCGGGGGCTTGCCATCCAGGCAAACAATTTTGAGATCAAGCCAGCCATCATACAGATGATTCAACATTTAGTACATTTTGGGGGATTGCCTAATGATGATTCGAATACTTACATCGGGAATTTCCTGGAAATTTGCGATACTTTCAAACATAATGGAGTTTCGGACGACGCCATCAGACTGAGATTCTTCCCTTTCTCACTTCGAGATAAGTCCAAGAGTTGGTTAAATGCACTCCCAGCTGGCTCTATTACTACATGGGATGACTTGGCTCAAAAGTTTCTAGCCAAATACTTTCCTCCGGCCAAGACTGCAAAGATGCGTAATGATATCACATCATTTATGCAATTTGATTTTGAATCGCTATATGAAGCTTGGGAGAGATTCAAGGATTTACTTCGAAGATGTCCTCACCATGGATTACCCAAATGGCTTCAGGTGCAAACATTCTACAGTGGATTGTTAGGACCAATTAGAACCTCTATTGATGCCGCTACAGGTGGAGCTTTAATGGGAAAATTGCCTGATGATGCCTATGATTTGCTTGAAGAGATGGCATCTAATAATTATCAATGGCCATCTGAAATACTTGTACCATGGAAAGCTGTAGGGATTCATGACTTGGATGCAATGAGTACCATTAGTGCCCAAATAGCTGCATTAGCGAAGAAATTTGAAACTGTAAGTGTTCATGCCGTCCATAGCCCATTTGTAACTTGTGAATTATGTAGGGAAGGACATACCAGTGATAGATGCCCAACCAACTACCAATCAGTGCAATATGTTGGAAATTATAATAGACAGCAAAACAATCCTTATTCCAACAATTACAATCCGGGTTGGAGAAATCACCCAAACTTTTCATGGGATAACAATCAAGGGTCTTCATCTTTTGCTACCCCAGCAATCCCTCCTGGGTTTCCATCACAAGCCCGTGCTCCTGTTCCAGAAAAGAAGACATCATTGGAAGAGATGTTTACAAAGTTCATGGCTAGTCAAGAAGTGACAAATCAAACTAATGCAGTGACATTTCAAAGTCAAGCGGCAGTAATTAGAAATCTTGAGACACAGATAAGCCAGCTTGTAAATGCAATTAACAACCGTCCTAGGGGATCTTTTCAAAGTGATACTGAAACCAATCCCAGAAAAGACAGACAAGAGCATTGCAATGCAGTTAAACTAAGGAATGGAAAAGAAGTAAAAGTGGGTAGCAAGAAGAATAATGAGAAAATTCAAGAAAAGAGACCTCTAGTCTACCCACCACCACCCTTTCCTCAGCGTCTTCAAACCAAAGTGCCAGAATTGCCATCCAAGCCTCTTGATGCAAAAATTATGGGGGGAAAACGAAATTGAAAAGGCTCAAGAAGAAGAAAGAAGCCTCCAGTCTACCCACCACCATCTTTTCCTCAACGCCTTCAAAAGCACAAACTTGACAAGCAGTTTCAGAAGTTTCTTGAGGTATTTAAAAAGCTCCATATTAATATACCTTTTGCTGAAGCTTTATAACAAATACCTAAATATGTCAAGTTTTTGAAAGAAATATTATCCAAGAAGAGAAAATTGGATGAAATTGAGACAGTTGCACTAACTGAAGAGTGCAGCATTATCCTTCAAAAGAAACTCCCACCCAAACTCAAAGATCCGGGAAGCTTTGCCATTTCATGCGCCATTGGTAATAAATTTTTTGGTAAAGCTTTATGCGATTTAGGGGCGAGTATCAATTTAATGCCTATTTCTATCTATCGCAAACTTGGTTTGGGGGAAATAAAACCCACTACAGTGATGTTGCAACTAGCCGATAGATCCTACAAACATCCAAGACGTATTGTTGAAGATGTGCTAGTCAAGGGTGACAAATTTTTCTTTCCTGCTGATTTCATTATGCTTGATATGGAGGAGGATAGTGAAATACCTATAATTCCTGGGAGACCATTCCTAGCTATCGGTAGAACTCTCATTGATGTGCAAAAAAGAGAACTTACCATGAGGGTTCTAGACCAAGAGGTAACTTTTAAAGTGTTTAAAGCTATGAAGTTTCCTAATGAATTTGATGAATGTTTGGAAGTCAAAATGGTGAATAGTGATTCCAAAGAAGCATTCAAAGAAAATTGTTCCACTAAACCACTTGATACAAGTTCACATTCTACTTCTAAGATGCATGGAAGCTACAATTATGTGAATGTCAGGCCTCATAAAGCAAAGGAAAAGGGGGGCAATGGTTCAAGTGGAAGGATGCCGGCTAATGGGCATGCGATAGTCAAGCCGATGACTATAAATCAAGCGCTTCTTGGGAGTCAATTTTAATTCTTTAGGATATTTTTATTATTATTATTTTTTTACTTTGTTTTCTTTTGTAATGACTACTCACCCAACTTGGACAAGCATGATGAAGTCTAAGAGGAAAACTAAAGCTTCTCATGCGTTGCTTTCATCAATAAGGGAGTTTTCTTGTTCTTACTCTTTTTATTTCTAAACATTGAGAACAATGTTTGTTTTAAGTTTGGGGGTGTGTCTTTAAATTTATTTTAGTTTGTGTGATTGTCTAATTTTATTAGGAGTCTAAAAAAAATTTGGTTTTGCTTGGATATGATGCACTTAGTAAAATCCTTATCCAATTATGAGAATTAGTTATTAATTTATCTTATTTTTGGGAAAAACATAAGCATGAGAAGAATTTGTGTTAAATTCTTTTGTTAGTTTCATGTTAGGATGTGATTTTCACAAATTGAGCACTTGATCTCCTGCTTAGATTTGCATTGCTTATTTAAAGACTGATTATGTTGATGTGAATTGCAATTATGCCTAGAGCCTAGAATTTGTTTTATTCTCTTTCAAGACGAAATCCTAGACAACACTAAATTGAGGAGATGATTTAGGTCATCTTTGGATCGTTTGAGCCTTTCAAGCTTACCTTTATATATTAATATCCTTAGACTACCCCATTGTGCTTAATTGATATATCTCTTTTCTTTGATTGCCACATCTTTTAGCCTAGCCTAATAAGAAAAACCATGATTAACCCTCACTACATAGCATGTGATGATATTACAGGAAACAATTATGAGCCATGTCGAATTTGGGTGAAATTGTGATGTGAAATTTCTCTGGAAAAAAAAATAGAAAAAAATGTTATGGTTCTTCGAAAAAGAAGCAACGAAAAAACATTAAAAAAAAAAAAGAATAAAGTGGTGAAGCAAAAAGGAAGATGCATTCAAAGAAGGAAGTATGTAATTTGAGGAAAAGACTATGCCTCTCAAAAATCCTGAAAAAATGTAAAGTGTCTATGGGTGACTTAAACCGAAATATATCTTTATCCTACCTTGACCGTAGCCTTACATTACAAGCTTAATAAGACCTACTTGATCCTTGATGAAGTGTTAGTCTACATTAGTGGAGAGAGAGATGAAAAGCAAACATATGAGAATCTAGTACTGATTCGTATTTTGCATTGGCATAAACTTATTTAGATTGCATGCATTGATTTGCAAAGAGATTTTACGCGCACATACTGAAAATCCATTCAAGCATAAGGCATACGATTGAATTGAATCATAAATTTGGATTATGTTTTTGTTCTACTTTGAGTTGAGATTTTAAGATAATTTTTTAGGACAATTAAGGGAATCATTGTTTGAGTACATTTATCTTAATTTGTGTTTGAGTTAGTTTATTTAGTTTGTTTCTTTTTTTTTTTTGCTCGAGGACTAGCAAAATCTTAAGTTTGGGGGTGCGATAACTCTAGGAAATATAGTTATTTTGCCACCTTTTATGCATTTAAATCGGCGAAGAACTTGAGGTTTTTATTTGGATTTGATTAGTTTTAGATGTTTTTAATTTTTTTTTTATCCATTTTATGTTTAAAATAGTTATTTAGTTATTATTTATGTGTTTTTATAGGTCCAAAGTGAGAAGGAGCTTAGTGGTGCGAAATGACGAAAAATGGTGCAAAGCAATGTGCAGGCAGATTAGACCTCTGGAGTTTGTTTATAAGAAAACATGATCTTAAAGTCTTCAATTGAAAAAACTTCCTTCATGAATTTTGAATATTACTTCCATATCTTTCCAACGGTAGTTTACTTGTCAAAATCAGACAAGATTTTCCCATCCAAAATAGCTGAAGAAGTGCGAAAAGATGGAGGAATCAGCAGGCGACCGACCAGAGGGGTTGGCGCCGCGGTGCTGGAGGGTCAGAAAGTTGGCGCCGCGGCGGGGTCACAAAAAAAAAAGATACCTGCTCTTACCTGGTTTGCTTGTACGTGAAGTTTCGGACTCCAGGGGCCTTGGACACTTTAAATAGGTCTCTGGAGTTTGTTTCTAGGAAAACATGATCTTAAAGTCTTCAATTGAAAAAACTTCCTTCATGACTGTTGAAGATTACTTCCATATCTTTGCAATGGTAGTTTCTTCTTCAAAATCGGACGAGATTTTCCTATCCAAAACAACTGAAGAATTACGTAAAGATGGAGGAATCAGCAGGTTACCAACTAGAGGGGTCGGCGCAGCGGCGCTGGAGGGTCAGAAAGTTGGCGCCGCGGTGGGGTCACGAGAAAAAAATAATAAGATACCTACTCTTACCTGGTTTGCTTGTATGAGAAGTTTCAGACTCCAAGGGACTTGGACACTTTAAATAGGACTCATTTAGGATGAAACAAGGGGGATTTGAGTTCTAAAAACCTAATTCTCCTAAGAGGAGAGTAGCCACCAAAAGTTATCTTTATTATTCGTTAAGCGTGACATTAAAAAAAACCAAGGAAAAGTTGACTTAATTTCTCTAGAAAAATGAAGGTGTCGATACGTGATCCCGGATCACGGGGAACCGTTCGAGTGAGGGGGAAACAAAATCAGAGGAAAAGACAAATTAATTCCTCGAGATTGAAATAAAAGGCCGAGGGTATGAAAACGGCCTCGTAAAAAGACATGGAGTCTCCACCAATCTTTTTTAGCTAGGTGTGATCGGCCACCTATTAAAACCGGTTTTATAAAATATTTTAAAATTAATTAAAACATTTTTAAAACCAATTTCAAGTCTGCGTTATAAACCAGAGAAATCAAAGAAGCGGGTTCGGGAGTCGGTTACGTGCGGGGAAGGATTAGCACCCCCACAACGCCCATATAAATTGATACCTTATTAATCGTGTGTTATCTCAAGTCTCGGTAAAAAGTTGGTTTTTAATTTAGTATTTCAAGTTAGTTCCCAATTTTAAGAAAAATAATTCCATTTTTAATTAAAAACGATCCGGAATTTATTAATTCAAAATTTTCCTACATTCCCCGACAAAATCGGCAAAATATAGAAATTTTTATTCATTTCGAAAACTTTTCGAATCATTCTCGTTTTTTGAAAGAAAGATATTCTTTTATTAATGATAATTGATGATATTTCCTCCAGCAAACCCGGTAGAGAACTCATGAATTATTTTAACTTGGAAATATCTTAATTTTTATTGAAAATCATTATCTTTTTCAAAACATTTAAAAATATATATGAACATGAACATGTATGACATAAATAAAATGACATGGCAAAGTCTAGATAATATAATGCAACCTAAATGATATGACATAATTTAAATGACATAGTATATTCTAGGTAAAATGAAAAATCCTAAGTATCATGATATATTCAAAATGAGATAAAATAATTTAAATGACATGGCAATTTTAAATGATATGGCATATTTTAAATGACATGGCATGTTATAAATAAAATAACCTAAATGACATGGAATATGGTCTAAATGACAAGAAATGACATAAAATTAAGAAAATGCTAACATATAATATGCATGAGAATAAAATAAAAATGCATGAACATAATATATGCTAAATAATGTGACAAAAATAAATTACTAAATAATAAAAAAATATGGGATATCATGAAATATTCAAAATCATATGGCAAACAAATATAAGATCATAAAATGTGAATTAAAATAATAATAATACCATGGAAAATATCATAGCAAAAATCACACATTTAAATAAAATGCATGAACATGGAAAATGCAATGCATTAAAATGTATTTTTTCCTCTAAATAAAGAAATCTGTATATCTAAAAAGATATCCGGCTACCTTAGGAAAATATGTCAAATTAGATTTTCTAAAAAATAAAAATTTGTGATTGTTTGAAAACAATTTTGAGGAAAACTTGAATAAAAAATAAAACCCTTACCAAATTAAGAAGATTTGTGAAGATTGAAGACTCAAGACTTGACACCCTTTAGTTTTCTCTATTCTCTTCTTTATTTTTCTTGTATTGATGATGATGGTGAAAATCCTTGGATATTTGTTTTCTTTAATCATCATGAACTAAATTTATCTTTCTAGGATTGCAATGGAACTCAACATGTAGTTTGAATTTACTTTCTCTCTCTAGCTTGATTTAATGGTTTTTGAGTTGTTTGTTTAATCTTGTTCTTAATGCTTCTAGTTGACTGGCCACCAATTAGATTGATTTGGTAACCTAAATACAACTTGGAAAAGGGAGTTTAGTGTTAGACATGGATTGAATGACACATGTTTCATATTCATTTATTAAGATAAGTTGATCTGCATGTAGGGTAGGAATACACTTACCTGTCATGTTTAACCATTGTTAGAGCCTAAGCTTAATGAGATTCTCTTTAATTCAATTATCATAGGAATATAGTTAATTGGTTAAGAGAGATATTTTTATAAGACCATCGGAAGATCCTTATAAATAAATTAGAACTCTAGGTTAACAACTCAAGGTCATTAATCAAGTTAAGAGGGTAAGAGAGATTCAAGCGAAGTGTTGAGGGAAATTGTAATCCTAGGCTTTTCTCATTTGATTTAATCATCTTTTTAATTTACTTGAATTTATTTTTAGTTTCTTTTAAATAGTTTGATTATCATCTTTAATTATTTGTTTAGATAAGATTAGGTTATTTTAATTTTAGTACTTAGCAAATATAGTGACTATTCCTCGTGGATTTGACTCTTTACTTTAAACTATATTACTCGTTACGATACGTGCACTTGCATGGTGAAAATCGATAACAGTGATCATCCCACGGCACTCATGATGTTCTGGCTAGGACATTTAAGCAAGGCATTATAGGTGGATATAGTTTTGATGACTACATGTTATAGTCCATGGTTATGTCCTTATTGTCAGTGGTAATTTGATAGTTCCCTCCGCATTTACATGTTATTTCCAAAGCCAACGAAGGGTATCGCAAAAGGATTTAGTCAACTCTCCTCAATGCCCATCCTCTTCATGGTTTCGAAGTAAAGGACATCGATCACACTACCATTATCGAAAATGATCCTTTTCACAATGTGATTGTTGATTGTGGGAGTGATTACAATTGCATCATTGTGAGGTGAGCGAACTCCTTCTAAGCCTTCACGTCTAAAGGATATTGGTTCGTCCTTCCAAGTCTGAGGTTTTTTCATCAATCTGACGTCATATTCTCTTTCTTTTCTAAGGACGTCATGGGTGGAGTCATAGGTTATATCTTTGGCATGATGCCCATGATGCTGCCCTTGAGGTGGCGTACTTGAGACGTGTCTCGAACTCTTTGGGATGAGCTTTGGTCATTGTTCTCAAAAGTGTCGCCATCTCTTTCCTAACCTTTGGAGAGAGGATCATCGCTTGAAGAGGGCGGCTAGCTCGGATCAACCTCTACAAAAGCCTTTTTTTATGAGGCATTGAATGAGGTCGCCTCTCAACGAAAACACCAAATGTTAAGGAGTGAAATCAGACTTCCACTAAAATGAAGAAGACTTGCAAAATCTAAGTGTTTCGATGTGTAGAGTGAAAAGCCAACAAGCTAATGATCCTTGAACGTCCGTAGAGCAAGTCTTGCGAGACAAATAAGAGGTTAAGAGCATCGGAGGTTGTTCTCCATGATGCGTTCCAACGCTCAAGTCAGTATTTCACTTAAATAGGTTGTGAGAGAGAGAAAGGCATAAATGTAAAGAATTTTAGAGAAAGAAAGGGGCAAACTCTTATGGTCTTACCAAATCAGGAATGGTGACCCTTATTTAAAAGGGAATGGATGGCGAAGATCATGCCACGTCGTGGCTCCCAGCAATATGTGAGGTCATAGAGCTTGATGGGCATTTTTCCTTCCTCTTGTGTGATTGACCCAAGTGGCCTTTTGGGGTTCTCTTTTGCATGGTTGACCCTAACAAGTCTTGGACTAATATTGATGTTGTTTTAGGCCAATGTGGCCATGATTCCAAAGGCCCAATGAGGCATGACTAGGCCTAAGTGTAGCCTATTGAGCTAAGTGTTATTATTTTGGGCCCTGTTTAAATTCCTTCCAATCACATGGATTCAGGTATTGGTATCAGACGCTCGTATCTGTTTGTGTGTCTGATTTGTCTTTTGTTTAAAATTTGAGACTTGTGGAGTTGGCTGAAAATGATTCAAAAATTATATACGGGTACGTCGATACGTCTTATAATAATGTCTTAAATAAAGATATATAAATGTAAATAATGCAATACCATATATAAATTAATATGTTTATTTACTTATATATTTGTTCATATAATTTTATATGAGTTATTCATATTTAAAAATGTTTTGATTGATTTAATTAATTTTATTTAAAATATTTTTTATATCATTGAGTCATATTTATATACAATGATCTTTTTAAATTTTTTTTTTTTTGCTAGATATTTCTTAATAACCATAGTTTCAACCTAGACACTTATGTCAGCCAGTTATACTTTTGCCTACTCCGTCAATCAACTTTTTATCTTCATCTCTAATTACAATCCCAACTTTAATTCAAATAATTCAGAGAATTGATGGTGTTGTTTAAGAGAAACTAAGTATTCAGGATACAAAGATTAAAAAAAGAAAATTGAAAGGGAATAAGGGAATGGATATATGAATCAAACCATAGAAATGATGGACTAAACTTTTTCTTCTTTCTTCTCCTTCTCCAATTACATCAGTCACAAGAATCGTATATAGTTTTGTGATGAAATATCCACCTTATGATGAAGTGCTTAATACATATTCTATGTCTATCCTACTAATAAAAAGTCAAATATGAATACTACTAGATAAATGCCCACGTTTCACTGCGAGCATGTTATCGGATGAATTGATATTTTATAATAAATTTGAAAGATAAAAAAACCAAGAGGAGTAAAGATAATTTAGAAAAATAATAACTTTTATCCTTATACGACACTTGGTATAAAATTGAAAGTTATTTGAATATGGTCAATTAGATCCGACAATTCCAGACATAATATAATTATATGATACAAATATAACATGAGAAAAATAATTAAAAAACGACATGACACAAATACACGAACGTGTCAAAATCTACATAAAACGAATTATTAACGTGTCGAAATTTATATAAATATATAATACTTTGAATACGATTATAACAGGAAAAACAACACGAACATGACGACGCGCAACATAAATTTGGGAGTTATTTGAATAGTGTCAATTAGACTTGGCAATTTCGGACACAACATGATTATACAACACGAACACAACATAAAAAATAATTAAAATACAACACGAAAAATAACATGAACACGACAAAAATACATGAACGTGTCAAAATCTACATAAAATGAATTATTAACTTGTAAAAATTAATATAAATTTATAATACTTTAAACAAACAATAAAATAACACGAACATGTTACGAACATACAAAATTTTCTCTAAATTAAATCATCATGATAAATTATGTAAAATATGGGATGAATTGGGACACGACATGAACACACACAATTTTCTTTAAATTGAAATACCATGACAAACTATATAAAATATTTAGATGAATTGAAATATGATACGAACACATGAAAAAAATAATTAAAATACGATACTACACGAAAATAACATGAACACAACTCAAATATACGTACGTGTCAAAATCCACATAAAATGAATTATTAATATGTAAAAATTTATATAAATTTATAGTACTTTGAACGTACAAAAAAAACACGAACACAACACACAAAAAAATATGAACACGAACGAATATCCAAACGTGTCAAAATGTACATAAAATGAATTATTAACGTGTGTAAATTTATAATATTTTGAACATACAAAAAGACATGAACACAATTTTTTCTCTATTTTTTTTTCTTTTCTTTATTTTTTCTTTATTTTTCCTTTATTTATTTTCTTTCTTTCTTTTTCTTTTCTTTTCTTTCTTTCCTTCTTAATAAAAAAAATTGAGAATATCCAAACTAATCCCTCAACTTTTTTAATGTTCATACTTAATTGTCAAAATTCAAAATTCTTAATTCTTATCTCTCATGGATTTGAGAGATTGTCAAATTGCTTTTAATGTTAGTAATAAATAATCAATATTAGAGAATTCATCAGACTTCTTCTCTATGACTGTCAATTTTTGAATGTTTGATAGATTCTTTATTTTAAATAAATTCTTAGTGGAATGAAATCTCTTAACGTGTCAATTTTTGATTGATTGCTAGATTTTTTTTAGTTAAATTCGTGGTAAAATGAAATCTTCAAGTTGCATCTTTGCTCCACGTGCCACATACCTTTCATTCATTGGATGGGAAAAGATTTGATGTAGACAGAAATCAACACCTTATTTGGTAAAAAAACGTAAAAAATGAAACTGTGTACTTCCAGCTTCTCTCATTCCAATCTTTTACTCTAACGTTAGTTCGTTTGATTAGTTGAATGAAATAGAAAGAGAATAAATTATTTGAGGGTAAAAATAGTATTTGTTTGATTGATTAAAATGTTTTTAAGAAATATATTAAGAATATGTATAAAATTACGATTTTATTTTTGAAATAAATAATTTATTTATAAAAATTAAATTTATTTCATTTTTATCTCTTATAAATTATTATAAAATATATAAAAGTATTTAAATATGTTATATTTAACAATAAATTATAAAAATATTAAATATTAAATATTTTTAATAAATTATAATTTAATTATTATTGACATTATTTTAATATATTATATTAATGTTTACATATTAAATTAATTTTAAAAATATTATAATTACAAATAATATAAAAAGATATTATTTAAAAATAATAATTGAAATTATTATTTAAAGATATTTTTATATAAATGATTTAATATTATTTTCAGAATATAAATATTCTTTTTTTCATTTCTCTCTCCTCTCTCTCTCTCTCGTAAAATTCATAAGCTTCACTAGAAAACACGTATAAACCAAAAAATCGTTATCCAAACCAAATTTTCGATCGTTGCAGTCGTCGTTCTACCTAGAAACATTACAAGAGAAAAGCTTTTTAGCAACGGAATTATTCCGTCGTAAATACACAATTTTTATTGATGAAATTCATTTATTTTCTACGAAATTTACATCGGAAAAAGTTTTGACTTTTTGCAATGAAATTTTGATTTTTTAACGACGAAAATTAAGTATTTGCGACAAAATTTTTCAGACAGAACTTTTCGTCGCAAAAGTTTGGCAGAAGATTGTTCATTCCCGCCAAACTTTTTGTGACGGAATTTTTGTCTATTAGCTCGCAAATTTCCATCGCAAAAAAAAATAATTCAATTGCATATACTTTTTTAGCCAAAAATATTTTTTGTTATTAATAAGTATTAGCGACGAAAACTATTTTTAATAATTAATTTTATTTATATATTATTAATATAAATCAATTTCAATATACTTATTTTAGCCAAAACTAATTTCGGACAAAATTTTTCGTCGGAAATAGTATTTCCATCGCTAATAAATATTAGCGACGGAGATTAATTTTAATAATTAATTTTATTTTTATTTATATAAACTTTTTTGTCGAAAATAATAGTTTCGACGGAATTTTTCATCAGAAAAAATATTTTCGACTAAAAATTCCATCCGAAAAGTTATTTCCACCGAAAATTTGAATTTTTTGGAGGGAAAATTTTACGTTTAAATTTTTTTTGCAACGGAATTTTCTATCATTTCGTCGCTAATGTTTTTAGGTATAATAAATTCTGTCTGAGACCCCCTTCTCCTTTCTTTCTTTTTCTCTCTTTTTCCTCTATTCTCTCTCTTTTCTCTCTTCCCTTCGTGCCGACCCCTCGTCTTCTCGGTGCCCGCCCGACCAGTCCGATCCAACCCCTCTCCTCTGCGACACCATCCGCCTCTGCCCGCATGTCCGCCCTCTCTCTTCTCTCTTCCTTACTTTATTTCTTTTTTTCTTCCTTGATGTATTTGAAATAAATGTGAGACGACCAAGAGCAATTTTCTTTATATGTTGATGGATGACAGTTATTTGCATGCTATTCTCATCATGTGTTGATTTAATTTTTACATTTTGATTGGCTTAAACTCCACAGTTCTAGACTTTATTGTTGAGAGAAAGAAAGTGGATGATTTACGCTCTTCCATATGGAATAATCACTACAGGGATCAGAAACTAAGACTTCTGGTATTGATTCTTATATTCAATAATTTATGATTTTGGTTTCATAACTAATGGTGATGTTTGTTGCTAGTATTGATTCAGGTATTGATTCTTATATTCATGATCAGAAACTAGTATTTTTTTTATTAATTATGATAACTAGTATTTTTTATTAAATTAATTTTATTATAATAATTATATAACTAAAATTATAAATTAATTTTTTTATTTATAAAAAAATATTATCGAAGAAAATTTTCATCAGTAATAACAATTGTCGACAAAATGACTAAATAAGTCATTCCGTCGCAAATTGTATTACCGACGGAATATTCCGTAGGTAATACTTTTCAGACAGAATTTTCATTGAAAATATTATTTCCAACGGAATTATTATTTTCGACGAAAAATTATCACCGACTTAAGTATTTTTCGTAGGAAATACTCATTTCCGATTGAATTTTGACTTTTTCAACGAAAAATTCCGTCGAAATAAGTCTTCTCTCTTGTAGTAAAATTTCCCAAATTTCAGTAAAAACTTCCTCTAGATCTCCTCTTTCGTCTTTTCCACCTTGTTTTTCCTAAAAATTTCGGAAAAATCTAGATCTACAAAGTTACACCGAGACTTCCATCCCATTTTTGACCTTCCTCCGCCGCTCCAACTACCTCCCCTTTTATATGTTCATCCTCTTTCAATTCTCTTCTTTCTTCCCAAATTTGATGCCCCAAATCTCTTTATAAATAGATTAACTCGAAGAGAAAAAAAGTTTCTCATTCTTCTATTTTCCAAGTTTTTTTTGGTTGTTTTGTTGTGCTTATGATTTTCGTGTTGAAAAAAAAAAATTTCTTACTCATTTTTCTTTTTGTCGTCATTTTATGTTAAAAGAAGTTAAAAATTTTTTGGAGACTATTCCACATTGCAACAAATAGCCATTCAGAAGTTCTACCTCTGAATGGCTATTCTATGATTTTGCGGAATAGCCAATTCTGTGAAATGGCTATTCCTTGCATTGTATTGAATTAAATGATTCAAAACAGCTATAAAAAATAAAATAAGACCTGCATTAAATGGTTATACATGCGAAACAAACAAATCGTAAGTGACAAGTATTTATATTTAAAGGCTAAATTAAATGTGTTTTTCAGTCTTCCATTCATGGACATTACTATTGTTTCTTTCCATCCAAACTCCAAAAATTAAACTGCAAAAACCTGTGTTTATATAATTATTATTGCCATCATGATTTATCAAACCTTATGATTCTTCACAATAACCAATCTCTTCATACCAATCCTTCATGTTTCTACTATTACTGCACCGAACCAGGAAATTAACTGCGTGGTCTCTCTGGCAGAAATGATGTTTCTTCAGAACTGTTCTTTTTTGGGCCATGAAATTTAGTTAAATTTGAATTTATTTATTTATTTGTACGGACCATTGCAAGATGAACCATAGAGAAGAATTGATTTAACGTTTATGTTGGAGGGAGATGAGACAAATTGTTAGTTAAAAAAATGATAGCGAAAAATGATTCTGGAAATATAAGATACAAAAGTTGCTGCAAAACAAGTTAGCATCCAGAACATACATATAATCTTTTCAACACTTGTGACGCCTGAAGTGACAAAAGTAGATTACAGTTTAGACTCTTAACACACAAACGGACTCCTCTTTCCCCATCATACTGGGCCATTCCAACTCTGAAGCTATAGACATATTGAACCACATGATTGATAAGCTGCCAGCAGCTTCTCTGCTTCAAATGAGCCATCTGAAGGGCGCTGATATACAGAAACAGTTAAAATAGTCTAGAATCCATTGAAACTTTTGGCTATAATCTTTGGAAAGCAACACCTGAAATAATTACCTGTCATCCTCCCACTAACTAAATTTGCTTAAAACATTTTAATATTTCATTATCAGAACAACAGCGGCAGCTAGTATGAGCATACTCGGGCCCTTTGCCTCCCCTGCTCTTCGGACACGACCACAGAGGATGACATATCTCTTTCTGCTAAGCATCTTTTGTATGGCACAAACCCCTTACTACACTTTTGGGGAGTCGTTTTTCCCTCAGGACAAGGATGTTGGCATTCAGAATCAACAGAATCTGAATTCTTCCTATTTTCTGCTTGACTAACTGAGCCAGTATTTGAACCACTACAGGATCTTTCATTTAGAATTTCCCTCTCTTTCATCCTCTCTTCAACACAAGAATCTGTGCGGGTTTGATTAAATGAGGTAATGTAATAGAAGGGTAGACCTTGGTAAAAAGCCCACCATGGCAGAGGAGCATCATTGGTGGATTCTACATGGTCATTTTTATCTGGGTGGATTTCCATGGAAGGGGATAAATTAGCTCTGGAAGGCACTGCACTCCAATTATCAATGACTGTCCCAAGTGACAAACGCGTGTCTAAGTATGTTGACGGTAATGCTTGAACAAGCATCTTACTGACAGCATCAACATCCTCTTCATCAGTCTTAAATGTTTGTGACTCAAAATTTTCTGCACCTATGGAAGGTTTACGGGAATCTGTCACCTGAACTGTTTTTCCGAAAAGCTTAATACTAGTGAAAGGCACAACTCTTGTTGCATCTCCTTTAGCACATACAAAGTCCTTGAAATCTGCATTGAATTTCTGGATAATTACATGAAGGAAAAAGAAATTAGAGTCCAAATTCTACATAAGTAAAGGCTAGCAATAGTTGTTAACAAAATAAACAAAGCCAGAGATTTAACGCCATAATCTTACCATGGACAAAATGTTTTCCACAGCTGAATGACCAAATACTTTCACAGACGACAAAGATGCTTTCTCTTCCTCAGCAGATAAGTTAGATGTCTCATAGTCATTTTCCTTTTCAGCAGGGGATGTATTGATTGACTGCATATTGGTAGTACAAGAAGTTGGGGAAGAACATCCTTTTTGTTGCTCTGAGGCAGCAGACCCCATTGCATCGGATAAAACTGACGTGGGTGATTTGTTATCTTGTTCTCTGACAAATTGGTTGGGGGATGGAGACCTCTCTGGTTGAGATGATGGTGATTTTCCTTTGAGCGAATCAACAGATTTGCGGGGATATGGATGTATTGGCTTTCTTTTTGGACGAGGAGGGGGTATCTCAATTGGTTTAATGGAACCCTCAAAGCTACCATTTGATTCTCGGACAACCTAGAACCAAAATCAGAAAACATGCAAGTATGAGAAACAAACTAACTAGAAAAACCTGCCTAAGAATGTCTACACATTGCATGGTAATAAAAGATACAATACATATTCTTAATCAAGGAAATCTTGTAATGAACTTAAAGCAATAAACCTTGGAGAAAAACTTTTGAGCATGGCTTCGAATTTGAACTGCAGTTTTGGTGCCTACATGCTCTGCATGAAAATAAGAGTAACTTAAACTGTTCAAACCATAATAACTGCGGCAAAAAAAGTAAATTAGTTCATCCCCACTATGCACTTACCTTCTATTTGGCGCCAGCCACGACCATACAGCCTTAAAGCTTCAAGAAACTTCTGATGCTCTTTCTCAGTCCATTTCTCCCTCTGTTTAGATATAGTGTAGGGTTTCCTGGCCTATTTTAAAGGAAAGAAATAAACAAGAGGTTTAAACATAGCCAAGAAAAGATTAACAATTACATGTTGGGGACTGGTCTTGAAAGGAAAGTATAATTCACAGGCAACATGAAGAAAGGAACCTTGAGTGTATGATCATGCTTAAATGTGTATAACTCCGGCAACTGGGTCAATGTCTCAGATTGGGGGCTGCCATCGGAACAGCATATACCAGAGTTAAGGGCGTTGGGCGATGTTGTGCCTTCAATTTGGTCCTACATTAAAATTTCCAATAGCATTTAAACAATAAGGAAACACTATTCACAATATGAATCGTAATATCACTTTCTAATAACAACTGTTGGTACTAAAATCTATGCTAATTCTCATTGAAGCATATTCACCTCCACACCGATAAATTTCATGCATAAGAAAACACACCACTTAGAAGAACAAAAAAGCATGTGATTCCAAAAATTGCAATAATTCATAAAACATGGAGCATTTCTAAAATCAAGCAACAAGCATAGTGATGACAATTAAAGAAGCGGCAAATTTGCACCCCCAGCATTTGGGGCCAATGGTTGCTCATGCTTTCCCCGGCTCAAAGAACTGGATTTGAATCCTCCACCATCCCAATATCAAAAACAAGTTTTAAGCAGCGAGTCTATCTAGGATGGAGAAGATAAGAGGACAAATCCAGTTATTTGAAACCACCCAAGGGCACAGAATATCTATTTTGGTTTACCCTGCAAATCAAATTATGCGGACTTGACTGCAAATTTTACCAGGAAAAAAAATATCTAAATTAATCAAGTAGAGTCCATAACTCTGTGCAAGTATAAGCCCCATAAATGATATAATATAATAGGTTAATACGTACCTGAGTAGCCATCACCAGAAACGGATTTTGTTTCAAATCTTGAAGAGTCAATACTTGAATAATAACTCCTGCAACTCCCCCAAAACCAAAACCACTCTTTAGTATATCTATCTATAGCTAACAATCCTTAATAAGTTATACTTATAAAAAGATCATTAAAATATCAAGGCAACTGAAATATTATCCACAAAAGAAAGCAGATCAGCCACAAACTTACCAGTTTAAAAGAGAAGAAATCCCCAGTAAATAATAAGAAATTAGAAATAGCAGAAATTAAACAGCCGTACAGGTGAGTGGCTGCGAAAGTATTTTTAAAGAAAAAGGGAAAAAATAAAAGAGAAGAAAAATCAAGAAGAATCGAAATAGCAGATAAACTAGATAGATACAGAGAGAAGGAAAGAAAAGGAAAAAACAAGGAATGTTATCGAGTTACGGGTGTTATTGTGTATAAAAGCAGGGAAGGATCCCACGTCAGGTACAATTTCTGAATTTTTTTTTTTTTCTTCATGGAAAACTCGAGAAGGGCTTGGAGTCTTGTGGCTGAGAACGCTCAGGTCCCTCGACACGCGGCATGTTTTTCTTGCACCTTTTTTTTATTTCAAATTTTTTTTCTCTTGTTGGTTTTATTTTGTGGAAGATATTGAGTGATGAATGGATAAATGATAAATGTAGCCATTTTCAGATATTTTATGACTTTTAATTCCACTCGCGCTTTGCTCACTCCCCCGTTTCTTTCATCTCTCGGTCCCATTAGTGAGAGAGCGTACGATGCATTCGCTGAATAAAAAAAGGGGCAGGAACAGAAAATAATAAAAAGAAAAAAAGCAAGAGAAAAAAAATCGAAAAGTGTGAAGGAGCGAGAGAGAGAGACACAGACGGCTGGCCAAGTGCTTGTGACATAAAGAGTCTTTGATGAGCTGAGGTGGGGACCACCACACCTCCTCTGCGCTTTTTGCCACATCAGCTCTAACCATTACCATCCATGTAAATTTAAAATTTTATTTGTCTCTTTCAAGACAATTTGAGGGACAAATTTATCAAAATATTAATTTTTTTTAATTATCAAATTATTTATATTTTGTAATTATATATCAAAATTTATTGATTTTTTTATCCGTTGAAAAATCGTCATATGATATGATGCTTTTTCAACTTCATATTTTATTTTTTTGGCAAAAATTAGGCTCAAAAATCGCCCAAGCTTAAAAAAAAAATTAAAACCACTAGGAAGTCGCCATATGATATGACGACTTTCAAGTGTTATTTTTAAAAAAAAAAAAAAAAAAATTTGTAACATTGTTGGAAAGTCCCCATATGATATGACGACTTCCCAACAGCTTTTTTTTTTTAAAAAAAATTAATTTAATATATTTTAATTAAAATATAAAAATTAATTTTCATACATATGAATGGTATTTTTTCATATACAAGGATAAGAAGTTCCATCTAGCAATTCGCACCAATTGAGCCATTGTAGCTCGGGTTTGGTAAGCAACGGGTAAATGCAAGGCTAAGCATGACTTGATTTTGACGAGAAAAACCTGTCTTTTATAAAAGGGTGAGACCAAAATGGACAAAAGTCAGACGAAATTATGCATGAGTTTTTGTCTTGAAATAGATGATTATGAGTTTCCATTTATTTGTGGAGAATTTTTACTGGTGTTGCAGTTTTATGTTCATTTATTAAAGTTTTAAAAAGTATATTCTAAATTTTTATTTATTAAATTTATATAAAATTTTTTAAAAAGCATATTCTAAATTTTTATTTATTAAATTTATATAATTTTTTTATTTAACTTTTTAAAAATTTTAAAAATTCTTATTATAAAAATTTAATATTTTTTAATAAAATATTTAAAAATGATAAATAAGAATGTAATGATAAATAAGAATAAATCAGCATATAACAAGGAATGTGAAATATGTAAATATTACGAAATATGTAAATATTACAGGTGTAGAACATGTAATTGGTTCATTGTTGATGCTAACTCTCCCCCGATGTAACAGATAGATAAGGACATTTTCGACGACTATGACCTTCATTTCTTCATAATCCACAACGTTTTGGTTTGTCTTTCTCCCTGAGGTCCATTTCATTACGAATGCGACTTGATTTTGGCCGACCATGTGGATCTCTTTGCATTTCTGATTGGGACACACTTCTTGTCCATTATATTGAGGCCAATAACTTTCATTTGCAACTGCTTCAAACTCATGCCTATAAACATTGAATATAGTGTCAAGTCTATAGACATTATCCACATATTGCATTCAATCTACATAGACATATGCATAAGGAGCAACTACATGTGAACAAGGGAACCTTTGTGCTTGAAACATCCCACAGTCACACCACATCTCACTAAGATTTACTTTGTACTTCATTGCAACAACTTCCTCTTGTGGGTCAAGTAACTCCTCAATAAAAAAAAAAAAAGATTGATTTGCGCATGTAAAATTACGAACCGAGTGGGAGTTAGCTTTTCTACGATTTTTTTGCATTGCCATTGTGACTATTTCTGTCACACCCCGAATTCAGGGCATGTGACCGGCTATAGACAAGGTATGCCCCTGCCTCCGAAGCCTGATATACTCATTAACCAAATCAAACAAAATTTTGGCATAATCTCGCCCTACATGGGGGTTTGCCGCTCAATCATCAACATTCACAAGGTAATAATTTATCAACACATGACATCTCGGTTTGGACATCTCCGATAGGGAGTAACCGAAATGCCCCGCAGCAGACTCAACCTTTATGACATCTTATATACAAACATACATTTATATTATATCATAACAAAATAAATATCACCATCTCATACTAGGCCTCTAAGAGCGATATACGTCATACATCACTTAATTACATCCATTTACAAAATATACAGTACATATTCATCATACACAAAATACAGAGGACCCATGATACCCTAGTGACTGCAAAAATGTATCCCACCATCGCCACTACTTACCACGTTCTGGGTCAATCCGCTCACCACAAGTATGTGAGCAGCTAGCTACCCGAAATCTGGGAAGAGCTGGGTCTATCAGAGTCTGAAAAAAAAATGAAAATAAACGGAGTGAGTCGAAAAACTCAGTGAGCATAAGGTAACTACGAAGAGTACTTAGAAGTTTCGTGCTTCCTTTCTTAACCATTAAAGCATAAACATGACATATCAAGTATGACTAATTAACCGAAAAGTAATATTTAAAAATTGTTTCGGGACTTATAAAAATTATTTGTCCCATATGAAATCTTCTATGCTGAGTGCTAAATATAAATAGATCATTGGCCAGCCAAAATCAGTAGCCAAAAATATTTAACAATCGATTTTACTGTATACCTCCACAATTATTAATTAAGAATTTCTCATGTCTATATCATCAAAACATCCCGGACTTATACCAGTCCGTAATATTTGTCATCCTGGACTATCTTGTCCATATCATCCCGGACTCATCCTGTCCGTATAACAATAGCATCCCGGACTTCACTTTGTCCGTACAATAATAGCATCCCGGACATCACCCTGTCCGTATAATAATAGCATCCCGAACATCACACTGTCCGTACAATAATAGCATCCCAGACATCACCCTGTCCGTACAATAATAGTATCTCGGACATCACCTTGTCCGTATAATAATAGCATCCCGGACATCATCCTTTCCGTATAATATCAACATGATATATTAATTATATATATATATATACTATGCTAGGAAACAATGTCTACACTAACATATTTCTACTTATGTTTTTCAAAGCATTACAATTTCACTTAGATTTTTTATCAAACAACTTATGTGCATAACCTTTTAATCTACAATATCTAACTATCCTTAAATATTCAGCCATCCTATACAATATAATTCATCAACCAATTTCACAAATTAATAACCATAATGCTTCAAACACAATTTCATACTATTGTTTCTTTAATCCGACAAGTACAATCATAATCCGTACCTTGACCAACATCTCAATTAAGCATATTCGAGCATTTCAAATAGCTCACATTCATTATTATTCAACTCCACAACACTTACCTCATGTAACCATATTAACACCACACTTACGCCTTTGATCCGCGTAAGGTTCGAAACTTACCATTTTTGTAATCCGAGCAATCTTTCGTGTTTCAATATCCATATCAATCAACAATGCATATAAAACAGCAACTACCTCCTAGATTAACCTAAATACTCACAGTGTTAGTCCGAGTGTTAAAGCGGCACTTTCGTGGCTTTGTCGCGATCCCAGGCGGACTCTACAATATGAGTACCTATGGCATCATCAGGATATTCTGTGAATATTTCTCAACTACGGGACATTCAAATTCTAACTATTTATTCTAGTTAGCTGCTATTCAAAATTATCCAGCTTAAGAATTTTTACAAATAAATTCCTACACTTAGCTCGGGTCAAAATTCAGAGCAACAATCAACTAGAAAGTTGCTCACACAATAACAACGAAGCTAACGGTGGCCTCGGACAACCAAGGAAGGTGGCGGCACCACCTCATGGGCAAGCTAGGGTTTCGACCAAGCTTGTTTTAGCCTCTAAATTTTGATTCAAAGTTATTCGATACTAATTTACGGTTTAAGGAGGCGAACACCTCCCATAACGAAAAAAGTGACGGCAACATGGACTTTTAGCCAAAATGATTTATCATAGATAGAGATAAATTCTTCAAAATCTGATATCAAAATCAAGCTTAGAACATGAAATTACCTATAGGTTAATGAAATTCTTGCAAAATTTGGTGATTTCTCTTGAAATTTGGAGGAGAGAGAAAGCTTCTTATTTTTGGTGAGAAAATGCCTAAGGCATAAAGAGTAAGAAGAAGACGTGATGTCTTCTTATTTTTGGCTGAAAATTTATGGGAAATTATCCCATGTTCTTAATCTTGCCTAAGCTTGGTCAAAAGAGTTGACCAACTTTGACTTTTTGCACATGCCCTACAGAACGTGATGTTCGGGATTTCGTTTTTCATTTTTCATTTTTTCTCAATATATTCATGTTCCTTGGGTGTTAAAACATCTATCATGTGTTCGGATCGATTACAAGAATTTTTGAACCACGTTTTTTCGACTAAGTATGACAACGTCCCAATTTTCCAATTTTACCGATTCTAGTCTCGTTTTTTCGTTCTAATGTCAAATATTTGATCCAAATGTCATATTAACATATTATATAGTCAGAAAGTCCATTTATATCATTTCTAGGACTAAAAATGAAAAGAGGTATAAAATGACCAAAATATCCTTGGTGCATATTTTTTTCGAATTTGATGCCTATTGTTGTTATGATAATAGGTATGGGTTCTATATCGTATATTATCATCATAACCACTCAATTTATCATATTTTATGGACTTTTCCCCTTCCCGATTTTAGTATGAATTTTTAAATTACTTTAGGGTCAAATCGCTTAACCACCCGATTTAACCTCCAATTCTATAATCTGTCATACAACATGTATACCACATGATAGCCCTTCCTTCCTAGTGGCTTTTACATGTGTAGTTTCGAGCCATCAGAATGTTATAGGAGACCCGAGTTATCTCTGGCTTACAAAGGTCTCATAATTCTCCCCCTTAATAAAAGTTGTCCTCGAATTTTGTATAAAATTAACCTATAAAGAATTACCTCATGTTTGAAATAACTGGGGGTACTGCTGTCTCATCTCATCGTCAAGCTCCCACGTAGCCTCCTGCATATTGTGATATTGCCACACAACTTTAACTGTAGGAACTTCCTTGGACCGCATCTTTCGCACTTGACGATCTACTATGGCTACGGGTTCCTCAATATATGTTAACCGGGAGTCTATCTGTGCTGCCTGTGGTTGTAAAACATGTGAATCGTCTGGAATGTATTTTCGCAACATAGACACATGGAATACGGGGTGTACATAGCTCAAGTCTAGAGGCAACGCTAACTCATATGCTACTACACCCTTACAGCTCAATATCTGAAATGATCCAATGTACCTTGGACTCAACTTACCTCGTCTCCCAAATCTCATAACCCCCTTGAAAGGTGAAACTTTTAGGAACACATAATCTCCAACTTCAAACTCTAACTCACGTCTCCGGTATCAGCATAGGCCTTTTGCCGATTTGGGCAGCCATCAACTTCTCTCTTATTACTCCAACCTTTTGCACTGCATCCTGCATAATATCTGGACCAAGTAGCCGATACTTGCCTACCTCAAACCAACCAACAGGCGATCTACACTTCCGACCATATAGTGCCTCAAATGGTGCCATTTGTATACTGCTGTGATAACTGTTGTTATAAGCGAACTCAATCAAAGGTAAATGATCATCCCAATTCCCTTCAAAATCTAATACACAGGCCCGCAACATATCCTCAAGGGTTTGTATAGTCCTCTCGAACTGTCCATCTGTCTGGGGGTGAAAAGCAGTGCTAAACCACAATTGTGTACCGAGGGCCTCCTGGAATGATCTCCAAAATCTCGCTGTAAACTGCGAACCTCTATCTGATATATAATGGTACACCATGTAAAGGCACAATCCGATCCAAATAAATCTTAGCATACTTATTAGCTGGATAAGTAGTTTTCACCGGAATAAAATGTGCCAACTTAGTCAATCTGTCGACAATCACCCAAATAGAATCATATCCTGCCTTAGTTCTAGGCAAAGCAATCACTAAATCCATGGTAACATGATCCCATTTCCACTCTGGCACTTCAAGGCTCTGTAATGGACCAGCTGGTCTCAAATGTTCAGCCTTTACTTGATGACATATTAGGCATTTAGCCACATAATCTGCTACATCACGTTTCATGCCTTGCCACCAGTAGAACTGCTTAAGATCACGGTACATCTTGGTAGCACCAGGATGCATTATATATGATGAATTATGTGCTGCATCAAGGATCCTACCTCGAATTCCCTCTATCTCAGGGACTACCAATCGACTATGGAAACGGAGAGTTCCCTCTTCATCTACCTGAAATCCATCGTCCTTTCCCTGTTTCACACTAGTTATCGTCTCAGTACAAAAAACATCGACATGCTGCCTTGCTTTAACTTCCTCTACTAAGAAGGATCTAACTTGTACATGTGCAATAAGTGCACCAGTCCCGATAAAACTCAAGGTAACACCTCTTCTCAAACAATCCTAAATAGCCTTAGCCAACGGTCTCTTCTCTAGGGACAAGTGAGCCATGCTTCCCATAGATTTACGGCTCAAAGCGTCAGCAACCACGTTGGCTTTACCCGGATGATAAAGGATAATGCAGTCGTAATCCTTGAGTAACTCCAACCACCACCTCTGTCTTAAATTTAACTCCCGTTGATCAAAAATATATTTTAAACTCTTGAGATCGGTGTACATCTCACATGACTGGCCATATAAGTAATGTCACCATATCTTTAATGCAAAGATAATGGCTGCTAACTCCAAATCATGCGTAGGATAATTCTGCTCATGCTTCTTCAACTGCCTCGAGGCATATGCTATAACCTTGCCACCCTGCATTAGCATACATCCCAATCCAACCCTGGATGCATCACGATATACAACATATCCACCGGATCCCATCGGTAATGTCAAAACTGGAGTAGTAGTCAAACGTTCCTTGAGCTCTAGAAAGCTCCTCTCACATTCGTCTGACCACTCAAACGTGACATTCTTCTGGGTAAGTCTAGTCAATGGAGCTGCCAATCTCAAAAAATTCTCAACAAACCTCCTGTAATACCCTGCCAGCCCCAAGAAACTCCTAATCTCAGTAACTGTGGTAGGCCTTTTCCAGTCACGCACTGCCTCCAGCTTTTTAGGGTCCACACTAATACCTTTCTTGGATACAATATGTCCAAGGAATCCTACACTACTCAACCAGAACTCGCACTTTGAAAACTTAGCATATAACTGGTGTGTTCTCAAGGTCTCAAGCACCACCCTAAGATGCTGGCTATGATCACCCTCAGTCCGTGAATACACCAAGATATTATCAATAAACACTATCATGAAATGATCTAAATAGGATTTAAACACCCTGTTCATCAGATCCATAAAGCTGCAGGGGCGTTAGTCAGTCCAAAAGACATTACAAGAAACTCATAGTGCCCATAACGCTTATAGAAAGCAATCTTAGGCACATCTTCCCTTCGAATGCGGAGCTGATGATAACCTGATCGAAGATCAATCTTAGAAAAACAACTAGCTCCCTGCAACTGATCAGAAAAATCATCAATCCTCGGCAGTGCACACTTATTTTTAATAGTCACCTTATACATAGTCGCAGGGATCCATCATTCTTCTTAACAAATAATACCGAAGCACCCCAGGGTGAAGTACTCGGGCATATTAATCCCTTGTCCAATAAATCCTGAAGTTGTACCTTCAATTCCCTCAGCTCAAGGGGATCCATACGGTAAGGGGAAATTGAAATAGGATGGATTCCTGGCAACACATCAATACAGAACTCAATCTCTCGCTCAGGAGGAAGTCCGGGTAACTCCTCTGGAAATGCATCTGGAAACTCAGATACTATTGGTAACTTATCCAAATCCGGAACCTTGCCTTCAATATCACACACATAGGCTAAATAGCCCTTACAGCCACTATTTAACAACTTCTCAGCTTTTAAGACTGATATCTGATAACTCGTATAATTATATAGTTTTTAGTTATGTTTTATTATTGTTTTGTGTCAAATACGAGTTATTATTGTTTAGTCTAATTGTGTTTATGATCTTTTATATTTTTATGTAATTTGGTGTTTTTCACAAGTTTCTTTGAGTGATTTCAGATTACTAGAATTAAGGGCAAATCCAGTTCAGTTCCAGTTCCGACACATTTTGCCATATCAGCTATATCTGGAGTTTCACTGAAGCAATAAGGCTGAAATTTGTAGCCGTGCAAAGCTAAGAGGCATATCTATCTTTTTCATGTTTTATACTTCTTGAAACGGAGTCGTTTTCCCTAGCGAAATCGACCATCAAGTTGGCTGATGTGCAATGACGTCTGTGCTGACCTGTTTTCGTATTTTGCCCATATCTGCTTATCCACATCAGCAAATGAGCTGATTCCAATGGATATGGATCCGTAACTGATACGGGAACCTTTTTCTAGAAGACCATGTGATCAGATCAGGCCTCCAACATTGACGAAATCGACCATCAAGTTGGCTGATCAAAATTGTCATACAATATGACGAAAATTGTTAGAAAAATTCACCCACCTATTATACCTACCTTTGAAATTTGTAAAGCTTGTCTCTTGTCATTTAGCCTTCCAAAATGTGTATAAATAGAGGGCCTTGGATGATTGTAGAGGATCATATTGTACATAGGTAGGATATTAGCCATTGTAATAAAATTCTCTAAGTTTTCTTCTTCTTTCTTTTCTCTAGTTTTCTTTTTCTTTAGAAAGATCAAGAGGTTGGATAATTAATATTCTTCTTCTTCTTCTTCTTTCTTTCTTTTATTTTCTTCTTAGATTCTATTTAATTTTCTGTTTATAATGCCTATGCTAGGCTAAACTTCTATTTGGTTAAGGGTGATTTCAAAGCCCTAGACATGTTTTGTGATTGATTTTCAGATTCTATCTATCATTAATTTTCTATCAAAGTTGCTTATGTTCTTCTACAAGAATTGTTCATGATGTTGTCTAGATTTATTTAGGTGTACAACTAGATAGATCTTTATAATTATCGATTGCTAGTTTAGGAGTCTTGATCCGTGTAATTGTCTTGATTTCCTATTCATAAGTGGCAATTTGTGATTAATGATTATGGTCAAGTTTTCAATAATTGCAAAGTGGAACATAACCTAAGTTGAACAATCCGAGCTTATGTGTTTGTTGCTTAGATCAACCTATCTTTCTCATCATAAAGCTGCCATTAAATTGAATTTAGAGAGCTTATTCTAGGTTGTTTAATGGTTAGAGATTAAATAGAGAGCTTGTTCTATTTAACGACAAACTAAGGAAAGATTGGGGTAACAGAGCTTGTTGTTATCTACGGTTGTTAACTTTGATAGTTGGTTGATATTGATAGATCTGAAATTGATTCTTAATGATGTCTAGTGGTGGAGAATGAAACCTTAACCATATTTTTCATATTTGATTTTTCTTACTTATTTGTTTTCTTACTTTTCTAGTTTGCTTATTTTTAAAAGTATATTTATTTTTATTGGCTGGTTATACCGCCTAATTTGTATATTAACTTTGTTTTATATTTATTGGCTGGTTATACCGCCTAATTTAGTATATATATTTTTATTGGCTGGTTATACCGCCTAATTTAGTATATATATTTTTATTGGCTGGTTATACCGCCTTGCATCTTATTCTTATTATTTATTTTAGTTTAAATCTGGCTTCAAAAACCCCTTTTCTTTTATTGTTCTCGAATTTAAGTTTTAAACTATTAACTTATAAACTAAAACCCAATCCCTGAGGACTCGACCCTTGCTAACTACTATACTTACAATTTATCTTTTTAGTGCAAGGTTAAATAAGATACACTCTTTTGGGTGCATCAAATTTTTGGCGCCGTTGTCGGGGTTTGCTTTCTTTAGTTTATTTGTTACTTGGTTTATTCTTATTTTCAGTTTTAATTAGTTTTATTTTCTTGTACATACAAGTTTTTCTTATCAAATTTTGAAAAAAAAAAAAAAAAAAAAAAACGATGGAGTTGAGCAATCTAACACTTGAAGAGTTGGTGGCATACATGAACATGGAGAATCAACAAGCCAATCTCACTTCCCTAGTTCAACAATTGGCCATGGGAGGATGTCAAGGCCATCAAGTATTCCAAGACCAACAGTATGATCATTACTCAAACACTTACCATGAGGGATGGTGGGATCATACTAATTATGGCTATTCGGAAAATTACAAAGAAGTAGATCCTTATGCCAATTACTCTCATCCATCAAGCTTCAATCAATCATGGTCTCAAGAACAAGATCTTTTTCAGCCACCACATATAACTCAAAACTCAGGTACTTCTTTAGAAGATCTTGTACATTCTCTTGTTACTGATACTTTGCAATTTCAACAGGAAATAAGGGCAAGCATCCAGAGTTTGGAAAATCAAATGAGCCTATTGGCTAGTAATATGGTGGGATGGGTAGCACAAAGATCTGAAGAACTCCCAGCCCAAACGATGATTAACCCAAAGGAGAATGCTACTATTGTGACCTTGAAGAATGAGGAACAAGATGAGGATGAGACAAAATTAGAGATGGATTCTATTCTTGAGGATAATGAAGCCACAAATCCAAATAAGAGTATTTCGGCACCTGAGGTAACGTTTAAGATTCCAATTTTTACTAATGTTTCTTCTCCACCTTTCCCTAGTAGATTCGCAAAGTTCAAGGAGGAGGAACATGAACAAAACATGCTGGAAACCTTAAACAGTTTGTTTGTGGATGCCATTCAACAAGTACCAACATATGCTCCATTCCTCGATGAGATATGCACCACAAAGGATTATGGAATAATACTTGTAATGGAGAATGCATCCAGTTTTGTGCAAAGAAAGCTTCCTCTCAAACGCATAAATTTGGGAAATTTCATGTATGAGCCTGACAAGCCTAAAATGCCAAGAAGGGGTGTTGGTTAGGTTCAAAACACTAACTCAAGTGCGTCTTGGGAGGCAACCCAAAAGGATGGAGAGCATCTATTATATCAGATTTGCATATTCCTTACTCTACATCATTCTATCTTTTATTGTTTTTCTTTTCTTTTGTTTAATAGTTCTTTTCTCTTACATATAATTCTTGCATTGGGGGATAATAGCATTACATTGAGGACAATGTAAAAATTATGTGTGGGAGGAAGAATTTAGGATTTTATTTAGAGTGTTTTGTTTTTGAGTCTTTTTATGTTGTTTTTCTTTCTGATCCTTGTTTTGAAAATAACTAGATGTAAATATAATTTTTATTTTTTTTAACCCCGGTTAAATGGCGGATAACGGTACTCCGTGATTATTTAAATCGGTTCCATCAGCTACCCAAAAAAACTGATATTGTATATAAATTTCTCTTCCAATTTCTCTTTAATTTTTTTTTTCATTTTTTTCAGGATGGATGATATTCTCACAAGATTGCAGAAACGATTTCCTCCTTTTCCTCGAAATATTTTACTGAAGCTTTACCAAGTTCGATTTGAAAGATTAAGAATGCTTATGCACAAAGGGATTCCTGCAGACATACGTTGGATAATTGAAGCCAAGGTACGTGAAGATGAATATCTTCCTGTTTTGCATTTACCAGGTACAGGTAGAAGCACTTTTGCAAAGAAGCGACGAGCAAAGCGCATGAGTTCAAATTGCCACAAATGTGCACGATGGACGTGTAACGGTAAATGTCGTTCTATTGGGATTCCGTCCTCTAATCGAGATGATAAAATTGAATTCATTAAGGATGGACTGAGTAAGGAGAATTTGGGTAATATCCAACTTTCTCTTGAGATGCATCCTAGTGGAGACGTACAAAGAGAAATTCTTGATTTATGGCCGCAATTCCAAAGGGAATGGCAACATCTTGGGAATCTGATGTTAAAAGACCCTGTTTGCCAGCTTGTAAGAAAACTGGATGGGAAGCATATCCTCGACTCATAGAAGGCGTTTAAGCCGTTTCTGGACGTAAAACCAGAGGAAGATGTGAGCCACAATCACAACTACAATAAATGACTTCTCAGCTTTTGGTTTGATTTGCAATAACTTTATTTCGGTTTAATTTACGTGTTATTCGATTTGTGTAATTATTCTCATTTTTTTTATTTGTCTTTTACGATTGATTTTTCTTCTCTTTTTTTATTTTCTTCCTGAAATCAGGTTAACATTTTCTTCTGACAGGTCAAATACACTTTCGGCGACATTATTACTCTTGACTTTTACGGTTGATTTTTCTTCTCTTTTTGATTTTCTTCCTGAAATCACGCAAAAATCTTTTGATAGGTTAACATTTTCTTCTGACAGGTCAGATACACTTTCGGCGACATTATTACGCTTGTCTGATTCACTACTCAGTCCTCTATATATTACACCATGTACTCATTCTCTTTCAGGCACTCGAAAAAACAGAAAAAAAAATGGAAAGTACTTCGTCCCAACGCATTAAAAAAATTTGTGTTTTTGGAGGTGCTTATCCAGGGAAAAATAACATATTCGCTGATGAAGCCATAAGAGTTTGAGTAATACTTGCCCAACAAAAGATCCAGTTGATTTATGGAGGCGGTAGTACGGGTTTAATGGGAGCAGTCGCTACAGCAGCACACGCCGGAGGAAGTCCAGTTCTAGGAGTCGTGCCAAAACTATTCACAGATTTTTGTGGACCTACCGTGGGTAAGGAAATACAAGTCTGGAGTATCCCTGAACGGATAACAATCATGTACCATTCTGCCGATGCATTCATTGCTTTACCAGGAGGTCTGGGTACATTGGAAGAAATAGCTTGCGTGACTTCTTGGTCATCTTTGGTCACAAATAAGAAACTCATTGGTTTGCTTAATATTAATGGTTATTTTAGTAATTTGCTTTCATATTTAGATAATGCTGTGCATAATGGATTCATGTTTTCAGAGGCAAGGAGAACCATAATTTCTGCTACAACCATTGAAGATTTACTCAAAAAGCTCCAAGCTTATGAGTGTTTATCTGCTACGGTTGTTTCGCAAACGCTCGGAAAAAGAAAAAGAGATATGGACGAGCAAGGAGTGGATTGCACTTTGTCTTTGTGACATTATCTAACATTTTGCTTGTTGTGTCTCAGTTATAATAAGTGGTTAGCAACCTCTGCAGGTAATATCTCCTAAATTCTACCTTTAAAATTTGACATTGGGGACAATGTCATATTTTAGTAGGGGGTAAGGGACATATTTTGCTAATTTTAAAAAAAAAAAAAAAAATTTGTTGTGTTTTAAGCCATTTAGAAGTATTCATTCTGAACAAGGTCTGAGTAAGGGAGACTTGAGACATATCTTGTCAGTTTGATTTCTTCTTTTCAAAAAAAAAAATAGTTTGTTGTGTTTTAAGCAATTTAGAAGTATTCATTCTGAACAAGGTCTGAGTAAGGGAGACTTGAGACACACCTTGTCAGTTTGATTTTAATCTTTTTATGTTTACTTGTTAATTTTTGTTTAGTATTTTAAGATTATTCAGGTTGCATGAGTTTGTTTTGTTTTGAGTCTTAGCTTTTCCTATTCTTATGTTATTAGTTCTTTTCTCTTACACATGATTCTTTCATTTGAGTTAATAGACTTACATTGAGGACAATGTAAGAATTAAGTGTGGGGGGAATGATTTAGGATTTCTTTTATTTTTGTCTACTATTTTTTTATGAGTCTTTATTATTATTTTTGGTGAGTTTTAGTTCCTTTTTAATACAATGATGAGATATGAATTGCATAAGTCTAAAACAGATTTATTAGTGAGAAGATTTTCATGAGAATTGAGCTTGATGTCAACCTTTTTTATGAGCCAATGTTAATATGATATGTTGATTGAGAAAGAAGCATGTTTAGACTTAATCTGACTTGTATAATCATCCTTGTGAGTTTTTGAGCCTATAATGATTGATGCATTATACAAATCAATCTAATTTCTTTCTTGAGTGCTCTTATGATTACATGATTCTCTAGAACTTGCTTTAAACCGTTTGAGACTATATTGATACATGTGACAACATGAATATGATAGAGGCATTAGGATTATAACCAGAGCCAAACAGCCATCCATTATTAATGTTCCAAGAGAACACACCCTTAGTGAACCAATTTGAGCCTACATTGAATAAGCTATCTATTTGGTAACCATAACTTGTCCCTAACCTAAATATACTTATATCTTTGCCTTTGTTCCAAAGATAAATTAGCATGATTTGAGACAAGTTGCAAAGACAAGGGATATTTTTTGGTTAGAAACAAGAAATAAGTGTGGGGGGAAAAGAAAAGAAAAGTCAAGAGAAAAAGAAATGGAATACTGGCAAATACATTCCTATATAAAAAAAAAATGAATCATCTCTTGAATTTGTGGAAAAAGAAAAAGATGTTACAAAGTTGTTTAGAATGAAGAAAAGGCCCAACATGAATATCCGGCCTAGGTGACTATGTACTTGTAAAGAGTTTTGAGAAGTTTCTTTGTATAATCTTTTTATGTCTCTAAACTTTATGAACTCTTTGGAACCTTTGTGATATCTTTATCCTTTTGTTCTTCAACCACATTACAAACCCCTTGGCCCCATTACAACCTTGATTAAAGACCTCTTGATTTATGAAGTTGCATGATCTTTTAGTGTAGAATAGGTGGACAAGCAAGCATATGGTAGAAGTGTTTTCATGAGATTGATTGAGTGTAAACACTTTACCACTACTTTAAAGAGTGAAAATCAAGAGAGTATCCCATGTGAGAAGTTGAGATTAAATTTGAACATGCACTATTTTGATTGAGATATGTTATGCTAATATTGGCTTAACTCAAACAATTTACATTCAAGCATGATTTTTTGTGAAATTTTTTAAGCTATTGATTAGTTTATAAGACTTGTTCAAATATTGTCTCTAATTTGTATTGAAAGGATTAGGAGTAAATATTTTTAGTATATGTAGTTTATTTATATGAAGTTTATTTATATTTTAATTTTTCAATGTTTGTGGGTATCGTTCTAGTAAACCCTCACGAGACTAAACTCGTCCACTAGGGACACCTAGGGGTTTAAAGGCTTGTGTCACATGCTAAGTGCCACCGTGATTTCCTACGAAAGTGGATTAGATTAGATTTTCTTATTTTATTTTTATTGAGTCGTTGCTAGGGACTAGCAACAATCTAAGTGTGGGGGTGTGATAACTCGTATAATTATATAGTTTTTAGTTATGTTTTATTATTGTTTTGTGTCAAATACGAGTTATTATTGTTTAGTCTAATTGTGTTTATGATCTTTTATATTTTTATGTAATTTGGTGTTTTTCACAAGTTTCTTTGAGTGATTTCAGATTACTAGAATTAAGGGCAAATCCAGTTCAGTTCCAGTTCTGACACATTTTGCCATATCAGCTATATCTGGAGTTTCACTGAAGCAATAAGGCTGAAATTTGTAGCCGTGCAAAGCTAAGAGGCATATCTATCTTTTTCATGTTTTATACTTCTTGAAACGGAGTCGTTTTCCCTAGCGAAATCGACCATCAAGTTGGCTGATGTGCAATGACGTCTGTGCTGACCTGTTTTCGTATTTTGCCCATATCTGCTTATCCACATCAGCAAATGAGCTGATTCCAATGGCTATGGATCCGTAACTGATACGGGAACCTTTTTCTAGAAGACCATGTGATCAGATCAGGCCTCCAACATTGACGAAATCGACCATCAAGTTGGCTGATCAAAATTGTCATACAATATGACGAAAATTGTTAGAAAAATTCACCCACCTATTATACCTACCTTTGAAATTTGTAAAGCTTGTCTCTTGTCATTTAGCCTTCCAAAATGTGTATAAATAGAGGGCCTTGGATGATTGTAGAGGATCATATTGTACATAGGTAGGATATTAGCCATTGTAATAAAATTCTCTAAGTTTTCTTCTTCTTTCTTTTCTCTAGTTTTCTTTTTCTTTAGAAAGATCAAGAGGTTGGATAATTAATATTCTTCTTCTTCTTCTTTCTTTCTTTTATTTTCTTCTTAGATTCTATTTAATTTTATGTTTATAATGCCTATGCTAGGCTAAACTTCTATTTGGTTAAGGGTGATTTCAAAGCCCTAGACATGTTTTGTGATTGATTTTCAGATTCTATCTATCATTAATTTTCTATCAAAGTTGCTTATGTTCTTCTACAAGAATTGTTCATGATGTTGTCTAGATATATTTAGGTGTACAACTAGATAGATCTTGATAATTATCGATTGCTAGTTTAGGAGTCTTGATCCGTGTAATTGTCTTGATTTCCTATTCATAAGTGGCAATTTGTGATTAATGATTATGGTCAAGTTTTCAATAATTGCAAAGTGGAACATAACCTAAGTTGAACAATCCGAGCTTATGTGTTTGTTGCTTAGATCAATCTATCTTTCTCATCATAAAGCTGCCATTAAATTGAATTTAGAGAGCTTATTCTAGGTTGTTTAATGGTTAGAGATTAAATAGAGAGCTTGTTCTATTTAACGACAAACTAAGGAAAGATTGGGGTAACAGAGCTTGTTGTTATCTACGGTTGTTAACTTTGATAGTTGGTTGATATTGATAGATCTGAAATTGATTCTTAATGATGTCTAGTGGTGGAGAATGAAACCTTAACCATATTTTTCATATTTGATTTTTCTTACTTATTTGTTTTCTTACTTTTCTAGTTTGCTTATTTTTAAAAGTATATTTATTTTTATTGGCTGGTTATACCGCCTAATTTGTATATTAACTTTGTTTTATATTTATTGGCTGGTTATACCGCCTAATTTAGTATATATATTTTTATTGGCTGGTTATACCGCCTAATTTAGTATATATATTTTTATTGGCTGGTTATACCGCCTTGCATCTTATTCTTATTATTTATTTTAGTTTAAATCTGGCTTCAAAAACCCCTTTTCTTTTATTGTTCTCGAATTTAAGTTTTAAACTATTAACTTATAAACTAAAACCCAATCCCTGAGGACTCGACCCTTGCTAACTACTATACTTACAATTTATCTTTTTAGTGCAAGGTTAAATAAGATACACTCTTTTGGGTGCATCAATATCATTCTTGCTGTATTCATACTCCAATCTCTCTGATATTTTAAAACTAATTTCCCTGGTATCTGGAAGGTAATAACCTTCTCGAAACAATCTAACACCGCATAATTAGCAGCTAGCCAATCCATGCCCAGTATCACATCAAATTCTAGTATATCTAGTATCACTAGATCGGCTATGAACACCTCTCCGCCAATCTCAATATCACACCCTTTCAAAACTCGACTAACTACATACTCTACCCCGACAGGTGTTGAAACTAGCAAAGGTTCATTTAACTCACTAACATCTCTGAGCAAAATATCCGCAAACCGTAGGAAAATAAATGAATGGGTAGCACTCGGATCAAATAAAGCATGTGCTGGCTGTAAACAAACCATAATAATACTTTTCACAACTGCATTGGATGCCTGGGCATAACTAGGTGTCAGTGCAAAAACTCGAGCCTGCCCCCTGCCTCCTGACGTCTATCCCCTACCGGCAGATTGCTATCCCCAACCTTGAGTACCTCTACCAGCTTGCTATGCGACTGATCCTGCTGACTGCCCTGGTGCAGCTGTGGCTAGGAGTGGAGCTTTCTCCTGATGGAAGTGAGCCAGAACCCAATGGGCAGTCTCTCCTCATATGACCCGATTTATCGCATCTAAAATATAAATCTGATCTCCAACATATGCCTCTATGTCGGCGTCCACAGATCTGACATAATGGTGTAGAAGCTCCCCCAATAGTAGTAGCAGCTGATGTACTCTGAGGGCGACCATTAGGTCTATGCTGAGTGTTCTGACCCCCGTCTCTCTGTACACCACTAGTAGATGCCTCTCCTCTAGACACGACACCACCAACCGACCCCGATGACCCTACCATCCTAGAATCCTGTCCACAAAATTTGGGCCTCTTTCTTGGGCCCTTATCACTCTATCTATCCCGGGCTCGCTGCTCAAATCTCATAGCATAATTTAGTACCTCAGCATATGTAGATGTCTCTGTCAACTGAACTGACCTAAACAAATACTCCTGAAGACCATCCACAAACCTCTTAGCTCTATCATACTCGGTGGATATCAACTGTGGCGCGTATATAGAAAGATAAAAAAATCGGATATCATAATCAGTCACAGTCATGGTCTCTGTCTGCTTGAGCTGCTCGAATTCGGGAGCCCTAGCCTCGCGAACACTCTGTGGTAAGAACCTACTAAGAAACTCAGTACAAAATTCTAGCCTCGCTAATGGAGGATCAGTAGCTTGTCGTCTCCTAAACAAGATCGTATACCATGTTCCAGCTATACTCCTAAGCTGGAAACTGACTAACACCACAGATCGAACCGGAGAACATCCCAATGATATGAACAATCTACTACACTGATCCAAAAAGTCATTGGGATCTGCATTAGCATACTTCCCTGTAAACAAAGGTGGTTGATTCTTCTTAAAATCAGATAACGAAACCTGAAGGTATCCTTCTGGTCGGCCCTGCTCTGACTCTACAGGTGCAGCTACCGACTGTGGCTATGGCTGTGCCTGCTAGGCCTGATCTAGTTTCCTCTGTTGCTCTACCACAACCTGTGTCAGAGCCTCTACCTGGTGTAATACCTCATCCATTTTAGCATCCATCCTATCAAATCTCATCTCAATATCTGTAGTATCCCTAGAAGCAGTCCTACTACTCTCCCTACTCTGGCCTCTAATCTCAGGGCCAACAGAAATCTAATCCGGGACCTCAAGCTCTCGGTCCCCTGATATATCTCTAGGTCTATGAGTTCTTGTTTGGGGAGGCATCGTATCTAGAAAATAAAGATATGTCAATAACTCCATAATATTATTTATACAGTTCAATATGTGCTAGCTAGCTTAAAAATTACCCGACGTAAAAGCATGTGACGATGCACATCCGTAGGGGTAGTACACTACTTACCGATATCCCGGGATTACTTGTAAGCAATGCACTACTACCCTACCCCTTTTTGCAGTCACTGACCACTAGACCGTGCTCTGATACCACCTTTGTCACACTCCAAATTCAGGGCATGTGACCGGCCAAACACAAGGTATGCCCCTGCCTCCGAAGCCCGAGTATACTCATTAAACCAAATCAAACAAAATTTTGGCATAATCTCGCCCTACATGGGGGTTTGCCGCTCAATCATCAACATTCACAAGGTAATAATTTATCAACACATGACATCTCGGTTTGGACTCCTCCGATAGGGAGTAACCGAAATGCCCCGCAGTAGACTCAACCTTTATGACATCTTATATACAAACATACATTTATATTATATCATAACAAAACAAACATCACCATCTCATACTAGGCCTCTAAGACCGATATACGTCATACATCACTTAATTACATCCGTTTACTAAATATACAGTACATATTCATCATACACAAAATACAGAGGATCCATGATACCCTAGTGACTGCAAAAATGTATCCCACCATCGCCACTGCTTACCACATTCTGGGTCAATCCGCTCACCACAAGTATGTGAGCAGCTAGCTATCCGGAATTTGGGAAGAGCTGGTCTATTAGAAACTGAAAAAAAAATGAAAATAAACGGAGTGAGTCAAAAAACTCAGCGAGCATAAGGTAACTACGAAGAGTACTTAGAAGTTTCGTGCTTCCTTTCTTAACCATTAAAGCATAAACATGACATATCAAGTATGACTAATTAACCGAAAAGCAATATTTAAAAATTGTTTCGGGACTTATAAAAATTATTTGTCCCATATGAAATCTTCCATGCTGAGTGCTGAATATAAATAGGTCATTGGCCAGCCAAAATCGGTAGCCAAAAATATTTAACAATCGATTTTACGTGTATACCTCCACAATTATTAATTAAGAATTTCTCATGTCTATATCATCAAACCATCTCGGACTTATACCAGTCCGTAATATTTGTCATCTTGGACTTTTTTGTCCATATCATCCCGAACTCATCCTGTCCGTACAACAATAGCATCCGAGACTTCACCTTGTTCGTACAATAATAGCATCCCGGACATTACCCTGTCCATATAATAATAGCATCCCGGACATCACCCTGTCCGTACAATAATAGCATCCCGGACATCACCTTGTCCGTACAATAATAGCAACCCGGACATCACCCTGTCCGTATAATATCAACATGATATATTAATTCTCTTATATCATGGAGTAATATATATATATATATATGATATATTAATTCTCTTATATCATGGAGTAATATATATATATATATATATACTATGCTAGAAAACAATCTCTACACTAACATATTTCTAGTTATGTTTTTCAAAGCATTACAATTTCACCTAGAGTTTTTATCAAACAACTTATGTGCATAACCTTTTAATCTACAATATCTAACTATCCTTAAATACTCAACCATGCTATACAATATCATTCATCAACCAATTTCACAAATTAGTAACCATAATGCTTCAAACACAATTCCATACTATTGTTTCTTTAATCCGACAAGTACAACCATAATCCGTACCTTGCCCAACATCTCAATTAAGCATATCCGAACATTTCAAATAGCTCACATTCATTATTATTCAACTCCACAACACTTACCTCATGTAACCATATTAACACCACATTTACGCATTTGATCCGCGTAAGGTTCGAAACTTACCATTTTCGTAATTCGAGCAATCTTTCGTGTTTCAATATCCATATCAATCAACAATGCATATAAAACAACAACTACCTCCTAGATTAACCTAAATACTCATAGTGTTAGTCCGAGTGTTAAAGCAGCATTTTCGTGGCTTTGTCGCGATCCCAGGCGAACTTTGTAATATGAGTACCTATGGCATCATCAGGATATTCTGTGAATATTTCTCAACTACGGGACATTCAAATTCTAACTATTTATTCTAGTTAACTGCTATTCAAATTTTCTAGCTTAAGAATTTTTACAAATAAATTCCTACACTTAGCTCGGGTCAATAGTCGGAGCAACAATCAACTGGAAAGTTGCTCACACAATAACAACGAAGCTAACGATGGCCTCGGACAACCAAGGAAGGTGGCGACACCACCTCATGGGCAAGCTAGGGTTTCGGTCAAGCTTGTTTTAGCCTCTAAATTTTGATTCAAAGCTATCCGATACTAATTTACGGTTTAAGGAGGCGGAGGAACACCTCCCGTAACGGAAAAAGTGACGGCAACATGGTGGTTCACCACCACCAATTTTCAGCCAAAATGATTTCTCATAGATAGATATAAATTCTTCAAAATCTAATATCAAAATCAAGCTTAGAACATGAAATTACCTATGGGTTAGTGAAATCCTTGCAAAATTTGGTGATTTTCCTTGAAATTTGGAGGAGAGAGAAAGCTTTAGTAAGCTTTAATGAAGTTTTTTGTGAGAAAATGCCTAAGGCATAAAGAGTAAAAAGAAGACGTGACGTCTTCTTATTTTGGCTGAAAATTTATGGAAAATTATCCCATGTTCTTAATCTTGCCTAAGCTTGATCAAAAGAGTTGACCAACTTTGACTTTTTGCACATGCCCTACAGAACGTGATGTTCGGGATTTCGTTTTTCATTTTTCATTTTTTCTCAACATATTCATGTTCCTTGGGTGTTAAAACATATATCCATGTGTTCGGATCGATTTCAAGAATTTTTGAACCACGTTTCTCCGACTAAGTACCACAACGTCACAATTTTCTAATGTTACCGATTCTATTCTCGTTTTTTCGTTCTAATGCCAAATATTTGATCCAAATGTCATATTAACATATTATATAGTCAAAAATTTCATTTATACCATTTCTCAAACTAAAAATGAAAAAGAGTGTAAAATGACCAAAATACCCCTGATGCATATTTTTTTCGAATTTGATGACGATTGTTGTTCTGATAGTAGGTATGGGTTCTATATCGTATATTATCATCATAACCACTCAATTTTATGGACTTTCCCCTTCCCAATTTTAGTCTGAATTTTTAAACTACTTTAGGGTCAAATCGCTTAACCCCCCGATTTAACCTCCAATTCTATAATCTATCATACAACATGTATACCACATTATAGCCTTTCCTTCCTAGTGGATTTTACATGTGTAGTTCTGAGCCATCAGAATGTTATAGGAGACCCGAGTTATCTCTGGCTTATGAGGGTCTCACAGTTTCACAGTATGTTTGCCCTCCCTCGATCATTCTTTGTTGCTTATTGCCCATCTTAACAAAAAGTTCAGCCAACCTATAATATGTTGCCTGCACCAAAGCAGTAATGGGAAGATGGCGCGTCCCCTTCAACACTGAATTGATAGATTCAGCTAGGTTGGTTGTCATATGCCCATAGCGTCTTCCTTCGTCATATGATTGGGCCTACTCTCCTTGGGGATCCTATCAAGCCAATTAGCCGCCTCTGCGTTTTCTCGACGAAGAATCTCATACATCCAATGAAAATGGGGTCACCTCAACTCGTATCTTGATTAAAAAAAAACAAGTTAACTTCAGTATTATTTTATATATTAAAGGAAATATAAGAGATAAAATAACTATGATCCGATTCCATACCCATGTTGACAATTTGTTGACGCAATTCCTTATTGTTAAACCTCTTCATGAAGTTAGCTGCAATGTGTCGAATGCAGTACACAGAGTATGCATTTGGAAGATTCCATCCACTACCATGGCGTCTGATTGCAGCTTTGATGGATTCATGTCGATCAAACATTAAGCATATGCCAGGTTGTGTTGTCACATGTGTACGCAAATTAGTGAGAAAGAAGGCGCTGTCTCACCCTCCACAATGGCAAAGGCAATTGGTAGTATATTTCGGTTGCCATCTTGTGCAATAGCTAACAACAATGTTCCTTTGTATTCTCCATTTAAGAATGTACCGTCTATTTGCACAATAGGCTTGCAATAAAGAAACCCTTCAATGCACGACTTAAATGTCCAAAAAAGTCGATAGAATATTCTCTTACCCTGGACTATTCGATCACCATGATATGCAGGTACCGTTTGCAATTCCACAATTGTATCAGGAACAAAATGTTGCATTGCACCCATCTATTTAGGTAGATCATTGTACGATCTATCCCAATCGCCAAAGACTCGAATAATTGCCTTTTGCTTTACTTTCCATGCTTTCCTATAAGAAGTGATGTATCCTTACTGGATTCGCATCTCAGCTATCCAAACTGAAACGAAAATCTCCGGATTTGCTTGGACCAATGACAGAATGCATGAACAGATCATGTTATAATCTAATTTTCAATGATCTTGTGAAATTCTTCCCGATGTGCAAGTATGAGGCCCATTATATTTTCTAATCTCCCATACTTGTTTTTTCTTCATGAATGTTGCCCTTATTCTCTAATTGTACCCTTTCCATGATATTTGGTTGTCTCGGATTCAATAACTCTGTAATCTACAGAGCTTTTGATGTTGTAGTGCTTAATAGCTGAAAGTACAGCCTCTTTCGTTGGAAATTGTAACCCAACATAGAGATAAACCGTAGATGGATTCCAACTCAGAGGTGCAGCAAATGTATGACCATATTCAAGAAATTCTAGCACTTGCATTGCATCCAGATCCAGGGTGCGCATATAGGATGCAGGCTCATAAGGGGGAAGAAATCCATAAGTGTTGATATCAAGGCCAACGTCTTGGTCAGAATCATTGTTCTCATCACTGTCATTTGCTAATTCAGCATACTCTTCTTCTTGCTCACTAAGGTCACCAATATATTTACCATGGGTTCCACATGATTGAACAGGATCATCACCAGCTGGCACATCATCTAGGGTAGTAGGAATTGTTGGTGAGACAAATGAATTATGAAACGTTGTAGCTTGAGATGACACTTCTTCTGGGGGAACGTTGTATGAAGTGGGAACATAATACAACTAATGAGAATCATCATCTTCTAGAAGCCCACAATTCTCAATGTCAGAATATAACTCAAGTACACCAATATTTTCAAATGTCTCGTGAGCATGAAACATTCCTCTCACATCATCATCATCTTCTAGTGGATAAGTCCTATATAGGTCCTTCACCAATAGAAAGAGGAAGCCTATACTTAATCTCTGAAACTCTTTTTGTATTTCCAGCTTTGATTTTTGTATGAATTATCACCTTTAGTTCCTCTAATGTGACGTCTTCACCAACACGAAAGCTTTTAGGACGTTCACAGTCAAAGGTAGCACCTTCATCAGTATTATGAATTTGGCCATTATAGTAGACCAATGCGACCACTCTGTTACTCATGTTGTGTAGTAATGAAAAGTGAGAAGGATGAGAACGAAGGTATTATCACTCAACAAATGAAATAAGAAATAGAGAAGGATGAGAATGACAAGGTATTATCACTAACACCAGAAAATAACAACTAAGATTGAGAATGAGGATAGAATGAGGAAGGAAATATCATATTTATAATGGTTTATTGAGTAAAATATGGTGAAATTTTGTTGAATCTGATTCTCATTTTTCAGCTGATAAGTCCCATCCTTTGAAACTGTTGAATCTGATTCTTAATTTTTGCTGACAAGTCTCATCCTTTGAAACTGTTGAATCTGATTCCCATTTTTCTGCTCATAAATCAAATCATGGTGAAAATTTGTTGATTCTTATTCCTATTTTTTGCTCATAAATCCCATCATCATGAAATTTTTTTGAATATGATATTTTTCAGTTGATAAGTCCTATCCTTTGAAACTGTTGAATCTGGTTCTTATTTTTCTGCTGATAAATCCAATCATTGTGAAAAACTGTTGATTCTGATTCAGATTTTTTTGCTCATAAATCCCATCATGGTGAAAAACTGTTGATTCTGATTCCCATTTTTCAGTAGATAAATCCCATCCTTTGAAACTGTTGATTCTGATTCCCATTTTTCTACTGACAAGTCCCATCCGTTGAAAGTGTTGAATCTGATTCCCATTTTTTTCAAACTCTCCATTGACTTAAAAACTGATTAATGACTCAGCAAAAATCTACTGATATATCCCATCCTTGAAACTGTTGAATATGATTCTCATTTTTCTGCTGATAAATCCAATCATGGTGAAAAACTGTTGATTCTGATTCGGATTTTTTTCTCATAAATCCCATCATGGTGAAAAACTATTGATTCTGATTCTCATTTTTCAGCTGATAAATCCCATCCTTTGAAACTGTTGATTCTGATTCTCATTTTTCTGCTAACAAGTCCCATCCTTTGAAAGTGTTGAATCTGATTCTCATTTTCTTCAAACTCTTCATTGACTGAAAAACTGATTAATGACTCAGCAAAAATCTACTGTATATCACATCCTTGAAACTGTTGAATCTGATTCTCATTTTTCTGCTGATAAATCCAATCCTTTGAGACTGTTCAATGTGCTGATAAATCCCATCATTTGTACCAAAAGATCAATTTTAAAATTTTATATATATTTTCATTTTTTATATATAAAAATGAAAATTATTATAAAAATATTTATTTAGCCTTATAAAAATAAAATTAATAAATATTTTATTTTTATATATAATTAAAAATTAATATAATTAAAATAAAAATTACAAATAAAATGAAAAAAATTGAAATTTTCAGTTGGGAAGTCGCCATATCATATGGCAACTTCCCTACTGGTAAAAACTATCGACATAATTAGCAAAGTTCGGCATTTTGATCAGTATTCAAATAAAAAAAAAACCCAATTTGAGGCTTCCTATACTAAAATTAATAATTTATTAATTTATAAATACGTTACGAAAATATAATAAATATAACATGTTTAAAAAATATAAAAAATATTTAATATATATAATATATATTTAAACATAATTAACCTAATTAATAATATGTATTATGTTCGTATTTAAAATTTAATATTTTTATTATATTTATATTTATACAATTATAATATAAAAATAACAATATATATAAAGATTACACAAATCTACTCTATCTACTCTATAGCAACATCTTGTGCAGCTGCAGTAGTAGTATTAGGCTACTAGCCAATTTAGTTTGAATTTCAGCCTGAGCTCATGTTTGTATATATGTTTTGTTTATAAGAGTATTTTCTTTTCTCTTTGTGAGGATAATGGTGGCCTAGCCTCAGCCCTCAAGTTTATCATCTCATTCTCACCTACCAACCATGCTTTCCACTCCTACATATCTGATCTATATATGTCTTGTCTTTTAGCTTCTCTGACTCTACTGGAGAGTAATTGTTACTAAATTTAATAATTTTTAATATGATATAAAAATATAATATATTTAATAAATATAAAAATAATATAATAAATATAACATGTTTGAATATAATTAACACGATTCGTTAATACATATCATATTCATATTTAAAATTTTAACATTTATTTAATATTTATATTTACAAAATTGACACGATAAAAAATATGAAATATAATAGGTATACATAAATTATTAGATCTACTAGAATATATATATATATATTTGAGATTTTTAATTTACTCTTAACTCTCAAAAATTATTACGCACTTAAATTTTTTTGAACCTATAATTTTTAAAAATTTGTTAACAACTTGCAAATCATATGAGCTAATACTCAGTTGGTTACTAGAATGAATAGTTTGGTAGTAAGAAAACGGAAGAAAATAGCTAGGGATGGAAACCATTTTAAAAGAGGGGAAACAGCATAAAATGCTCGGAAATTTACTAGAAAGATAGAGTAGGCACTAGTGAGTTTTAAGAAAAATACAAAAAAATAATTGTGCATGTAATATTAAATGCTAAATGTTTTATAAAATCAATGATTTTAGAGGATTATATAGGCATAGGATTTTAAAGGATTTTTTTTTTTTTTTTTTTACTTTTTTGAAGTTTTTATCTAACCATTTCATTAAAAAAAATCCATTAAATATATATATTTTTGTATAAAAGATATCGCAGTTTAGGGATAGAGGAAGGGATTGCAGTTACTGAGATTCAAATTTCAAATATGTTGGATGCCACATCTTAAGGATAACTGCATGAATTAATTTAGCTAAACTCCGAATTCAATTAATTACATTTTCAAGGTTACTATTTCCAAACTATATTTTTAATTGGATAATAATGTAGAACTAACAAAGAAAGAAATTCTTTCTTCATTTGCAATTGAGGCACTTCAATAAAGAGTATTGCAGTAAATATATAATGAGTATTGTCAAAAGGATAAAAATAAATAAATTCGTAGCTTAGTTCAGTTGATTCATGTAGTTATCTTAAAAGGTGACATCTAACAGTTCTGAATTCAAATCATATCATTTGCTATCTCTTTCCCTATTCCTAAACTGCGACATTCTTTATAAAAAAAAAAAAAAAAGACAATATTTTTTGTTTGCATTTTTCATAAGGAAAATAATTAGCTATGGCTCCATCTTACTTTAATTGACAAAAACATAATATTCTTAATTTTAAAAATATTTAAAATAAAACTAAAAATAAAAATAAAAGTCCAAGTAAAGCATTTTGGATGAAAGGGAAAGGTTATATGATTAATGTCTTATTACCGGTAGAGCTTGCAATGTATACTGAGAATTTTTTTTTCATTTTAAAAAAAATGATAGAATCAAAATATTTGAAAATATTAAAATGTTAATCATTTATGAAGATATGAAATAACAAAAATATAGGCAATTATGAAAAATGAGATTTTAGAATAAGTATGCATTATACGACAATCAAGTATAACTAAACTATCCTTTTCATCCTAATTTTTTCCCTCAAATCTACCTATCAATTTATTCAATACCTCAATTATCCTAAATCTCATTTCTATTAATGGACATAATATCCTAAATACCCCCAATATCAGTAGCTAAAAACCTAAAATAACCCAAAAATTTCACACAATATCTCAATTAACCATCCAAATCACGGTTTGTCTCATCTTAGTTGTCTTAAAATCATGTCCTAAATTTTCTAATGGCTTACATATTTTTTGAGACAATTTTAATATTATAGAAGATACTTGCGCTGTGCAGCGGATTTACATGTTTAATTTAGTGGATTTACATATTTAATTTTATTATTTGTGTAAGTTCTAAACTTGATATTTATATATACTAATGTATGACAAATATAATGATCTAATTATTAAGTCAATGAACCTAAAGTCAAATTGAATTATTATAATAAATTATTCAAAAAATGAGATAAATTTAAATGAACTTAACAAAACATTTACGAGTAAACTATTAAACAATCTAAAAGCTTCCAAACCATCAAAAGTACTAGTTTTTATCCTTTCAATCCATGAGAATATATTTGAATTAGTAATTTCATCAAACATCTTAATAAATTCTATTTTACTTTCATATCTAGAATACATACTAATAATAGCATTTCTAAAATTATTCAAACTATCAAATAAAAATTCCATCTCCAAAAGCAATCTCCTGAATTTGCTGTCCTTTTAAACATCATATAAAAATATCAAATTTTGTATTTAAATAAACTTTAATTTATTAAAAATATTATTTATCAAAAATAACTTTTGGAACATTAATGTAAATTCTAATATAATATAATATGAATATGAATATAATTATATTTTGTTAATAACTATAATTCTATTAATAATGATAATTTCAAAAATAAATTAAAAATTAAATATATTGAATGTGATTATTCATAAACTATATAATTAATATTATAAACGTACTTGTAGGCATAATTGACATATTTTATTAAATATTAATATTAATATTTTATTAATAATTAATATGTGTATATTGATATTCTTGTTTTCAAAAAATATATTAATGTTTATGTTCATATTTTTTTAATAGACTATATATAAGTATATTATATTTTTAACATTGTATATAACGAATATAGGATTTAAAATTTGTTCACAATATTCATATACTAAAAATTAATATAAATTGATGTTTTATTTTTATTCATATTAATTATATTATTGTTGATATGATTTCCTTTTTTTTTTCATTATTTTTTCAATAAAGTTATTATTTGTTTACTTACATAATCAAAGTTAATAATTTTTTTAAAAAAGATATCACTCACAATTTTTCTAAAAATTATTTTTTAAAAACATTCAAATAACTATTTTATTTTTTTTTCTTTCCTTTCCTTTTCTTTTTCTTTTTCTTTTTCTTTTTCTTTTTCTTTTTCTTTTTCTTTCTCTTTCTCTTTTTTTTTTTCTTCTTTCTTCATCAAAATCAGAATAAAATAAAAGGGACAACTTTAATATGATGATGATGATGATAATGATGATTTTAGTTTAACTAAATAACCCTTTAATCTCAAAATCATAAGTGTATAAACAAAATCAACCCAAATCTTATAATTATTTATTTAATTTAACCCTCAAACACTAATTTAAGACAAAACTTAATTGTCTTAAAATTAATACAAAGGTTGCTTATCCAGAAGAGAAAAATAAAAAACAGTGTTGTACTTGCATATATGAGTCAGCGCTTGGCGGTCCAGATGAAAAGTGACAAGTGGTGCTGGAGGCAGTGTACCCTACCCCTTACGTGGATACAACTATAGAGGATCATTGGCTAGAGTTGCCCAATCCCAATGGGCAATGACCAATTCTTTTGTATTCAGAAACAGAAAAAGGCAAATAAACTAATACTATGAAATTTCACTTACCAAATTATAATAAAAAAGAAATAAAAAAAAAACAAATTACAAAAAGGCAGAAAAATTGAGAGCCACAAGTTGTTGTTAGCTCAAATAAACGAGAAGAGTGCAGTTATCCGCCACGTGGCCCTTGTCTTAACTCCAAAAGATATAATATACTAATAATTAATGAATTCGCTTAATTGATGTTATCGATTAAGGATTATTTTTTAATTATTTTAAAAAATTATTTTATATTTAATTTATTATTTTTATTAAATTTAAAAAATAATATATTAATTATATATTTTTAATTAATATCATTAAATATTAATTAATAATTTTTAATAAAATATGAAAAATATTAATTAATATCTAATGACATTAATTAAAATGATATATATATATAAAATATAGTTAATACATTTTTTTTTGAATTCAATAAAAATAATTTATTAAATATAAATTATTTTTTAAAAATAATAAAAAAATAATTTTAATTCATATTTTTAGTCATCAATTAAACGGACGTTAATAATATCACTTGAAACATCAATGATAAACACAAATAATTATTATTTGAAGATTTTATAAACGAAAAAAAGTTGTCTTTTCAAAATAAAATAATAACAATCTAATAATAATAGTTTCTTTCTTTTCTTTCAACAATTACAAAAACGAGAGGTGGATCATTGCCTAAGAGATTCTCTTCCTCCTGAGTCGGGGTAGGATTGTTTGGTCAAAGTATTTTATTTGTTTGTTTATATAACTTTATTAATTGCTGGGTGTTGGTTGGATTGGATTTGGGTGCAGCAAAGCAGATGGCAGATATGAGATATATGCAATTCACATGTGATTGTAAATAAATATATTAAATTAGAGGAAATTTGTGAGCCATGATTTCGATATTTCCAAATCCGCGTGTTGGTCTCAGGCAGAAGGGGTGGGCAGTGGGCAGCGAGTGTAGGCCTCTAATTGCGCTTCGCCCATACTCCTCCATCCAACTTCTTCACATGCCTTGGCTTGCCTGCTTCTACTTCATTCCCTAACATAACCTAATTTTTAGTTAGAGCCTTAAATCTCTTTCTCATTAGTCGTATGTCGTTCTCCTTTTTCCTTAATTATATGGAGCTTTGCCATCAGCTCCTATGCGGGAGCATTCACAAAGCTTATGACCTAACATGATTTTTATCATATCACATCATTAATTTTTTTATCCTTTGAAAAAATGACAAAATATATTTTAACAAAATTTTATTATCCACATACTCATTTTGTTAAAAATTACAATTTTTGTTATTCGAATATAATATTATCATTTTTTGTTATATTTATAATTATATATTATCAAATTATATATTTCTTTTATTCTTTTTAATAAAAATTAATATTACTATAATTTATTATTTTTATATCTATTGTTATCAAATTACTTAATTTCTTATTCCTTTTAATAAAAATTGATATTACTGCATTTTATTGTCTTTAAATCTATTAGTTATCAAATTATTAAAAAAATTTATTTTACCTTACACAAAATAATAATACTATTCTTTGTTATCTTTTGCAATTAATTGTTATGAAATTACATATTATGATATGTTATACTGAAAGATAACAAATAGTTGTAAAAGATAATATTGATAATAAAATTTAATTATTATAACAAATAGTTATTATTTTATTAACAAATTGTATAATAAAATTACAATTATTAGTTATAAATTATAATTTTTATTATCAATGTTATCTTTTACGACTATTTGTTATTTTTTACAAGGATTATTATCCTATACACTGGCGGTGGATATTTTTAATTCCACAAGCGGGGCTTACATCATTCCGTAACTTTTTGTACAATTTATATTTTTTTAATCCGACCTGTCGTATTTAGTGTTCTATTCCCGTAGATCATGTACGTCAAGTTTCGAGTAAATTAAAAACGTTTAACTATTCGTTCCGATGTAAAAAACTTTCAACCGTTAAATATATATTGAAAAAGACAGTATTCTCAATCGATATGATAGGATATCGGATCGATTCGAAACTTTACGTGCACGACGAGTACTATTATATTGTTAAATCCGACGGTCAGTTTGTACAAATATAAATCGTATGAAAAGTTACGGAAAGGTGTACGCCCCACTTGTGAAGTTAAAAATGTTCACCGCCAGTGTACAGGATAATAATCATTTTTATAATCATTTATTGCATTTTACAACTATTTGTTATAAAATTATAACTTTTAGTCCTTTATAATCAATGCTATCTTTTACAACTATTTTTATTATCTTTCAATCTAACATAAGATATGTAATATCTTAAAATTAGACCTATCCAAGGATCTAGCTACCTGTTAAGCTCGATGGATCAGGTCCAAGTGGATAAAGATTTAAAGCTCGAATCTGGTCTGAGATATTATTTAATTAATAAAATTTTTTTATTTAATTTTTTAAAATATATTTAAAATATTACTTATTTTTAAATTCTCTATCTTTTTAGGCTCGATTGGCTGGACCAGATCAACCTTTGAACAAAAAATTTAAAAGGCCAGTTGGACTTGGCTCAATACATGGGCAAATCTACTTACAATCTTAAATTAGTATTATCAATTTATTATTTTACATAATAAAAAGTACTATTATGTAACATCCAAAAGATAAATTTTACATTTTTTAAGCAAACTTAGGCTATCCACGTATGCAACCAATTCATCCATCTATTTGGGGAAAAAAAAAGAAACGGTTCTCTGCATGCAGCGCCACGTGTGTCCTATGCTTATGCTCCACTGTTCCTCAGCCACGTCTGTAACTCCCTTATGCTCCATGGTTCAGAGGCTTCTTTTTTTTTTTTTTTCTTTTTGTTCATTTCTTAGCTGAGACATTTTTTTAATTCTTTGCAATCTTCTCTTCGTGATTTGGTTTCTCAAATGGAGATTGCCAGTCTGATTTATTCCAGGATTTACTTCGTAAATGTAGAATGTTGTCTATGGTCCTGGTCTGTCTGTACAGTGTCTTTGGTTGCCCTCTGTTCTCTCTACTTTCTCCTGTTTTGTGTCCTTTTTTTTGGGTCAGGTTGGCCATGCTTATTTGTTTACCTGTCTGAGTTGGGATTTGTACAGGGATTTCCACTGTGTTCTCCCACTGCCCCGCAATTGCTACCGTTTCTCTTGCCCTTTCTCAGTCTTTCGTTTTTTTGGCGGTTGGTGTGGTTTGGTTAATTGTTATCACAGTTTGGTGTGTCAGATTAGACACTTTGCCCATGCTTCTGTCTGCTAGCTAGGCCCTTCTTTCTTGAAATTGTTTGCTTTGCTTTTGGAAACAAGCATTACACCAATTCTATTGCAGGTTCATGCCCAGTTTTTCTTTCTATGTTCTTCACCTTTTCTTGATCTTTTTCTTCTCTTTTTTGGGGGGTCGTAGGAACAATTGGCTTCTGTATGTCCTGTCCTGTCTTGTTCTGTTATCTTATCTGTTTTCATTTTTTTCTATGTTTTGCTACTGAGTTTTCCCTGATTTTTTTCTATTGTCTCTTCGCTCCCATTCCATTGTTTGAAAGAATGACGCCCCATAAATTGTTTTTACCTGTTTGCCCTTTTGCCTTTTTCCTTTTTTTTAAAAAAAAAATGAAACTCCTAATGCTAATAGTTTTTTTGTATGGTTTTTTTTTTAAGGTTTCCTTAACTTTATGTCGCTTTGCTGGTGTTGCTGGCCAATGTATCAAGGTGCTTAGGTGGGTTACTCTACGCTCGGTTACGCTTATCTACTGTTGCCACTTTGCTTTGGTTTACTTCTTGGTTCAAAGTTTTTCCTGCATTTCGATGTTGTATTTTTTTTCTTTCTAGGCTTTGTTTCTATTGAATGTTGAATTGGTCACTGTTGTAGTAGATATCCATTGAATTTTTTTTAGCCTAAATAGTAGATATCCATTGAATTTTGTTTAGCCTGAATAGTAGTTTATCTGTTGCTTTTGTTATCCCTTGAATTATCTTGCATTTTGTTCATTTCAATTGTTAAAAACACAGATATCTTTATATATTTTGTTTGGCTATTTAGTTTTTCTTACCCCTTTAAAGAACTTTGCTTCTGCTTTTAGAAGGAAACTTCTCATTGTAACCATTGTTTTTAATGGTTTCTTTTAAGCTTCCTTCCCTATTCAAGTTGCTTCACTGAACCTGTTGGTGATCGTGTCAACTGGCTTGGCTCGGTTCCTGTGTGGTTGGCTTCCCTCATCTGGTGCTGTATTTTTTCTTTGGTTTACTTTTCCTCTATTTTGTCGATGCTTTTTACATATTCTGTACCTTTTGGTTAATATTTGTTTGTATATCCATGTTGAATTGTTAACTGTTGTGGTGAGCATTGACTGAGTTCTGTGCTATCCAATTGGTTGTTTCTTCGTTGATTTGGTTATGTCTTTACCTACGCATATTCAATGATCTTCTTGGTTATGTCTTTCATCTTCCCCTTTCAAACCCTGGCCATTCCACTGGACTCTCCATGAAATCGATAACTAGGAGTTCCTTTTGAAAGCAACCTCATTTGCAAAGAAAATGATGCGACAACGCACAAACTCGAGAAGGATAAACAATCCGCCAGATCATATGCCTCAATTCTTTAAAGTAATGGTTCACTCATCCGTCGATAGCGATCTGCTGGTAAACAAAATAAATGGCTTGCAATTTATTCTTTTCTTTGTCATGTTTTGGGTTTTCATATGTATCTATTTTCAAAGCCTTATACCGTTCATTGTTAGGCAAAAAAATCAAACAAAGATCAGTCAGTTTAAACAAACCAGACCCATTACATATATATCATTGCCGATAGGAAAACTGTTTTAACAATTTCTGAACCAAGATGGCATAAATCGACACATACTTCACCTTTTAAGATTGTTCTCTGCCCTTCCCACCATATATGGATTTCCTTACAGATAATCATGTTCTCTCATTTCTACTAATGCTTGCATCTTTTATTTAAAATAGGCTTCGTTGCTGATTAAACGCTTTTGTATATTTAGTCACAGCTTTGCCAATTCACATTTCATTTCATGGTTAAATTCTTTTGGGTAAATATGAAAAACATGCACTCCAAAGGAAGTATTTGTTAAATGGTATAATGAATAAAAGTTATTTGAAAAAGAGAAATGAATAATTAAAAATTATTATAAAGATATTGTAAAGACAAAATTACCCTTAATGAAAAAACTTATTTTTCTTTTCTCTTTTATTAAGGAAATATTATTTTTTTAAAATTTTAATTGAAAATAAATTTAAAAAATAAAATATTTAAATATATATTTTTTTAAAATTTTAAAAAAATAAAGAAAAATTAATTTTAGGCATATTATTTTTATTTTTTTTAAAATTTTTTAATTAAAAAAAGTAAATAAAAAATTTAAAAATTTATTTTTTAAAATTAAAAAAAATTTATTTTCAGAATATTTATTTTTTAATTAAAAAGTAAATTAAAAAATAAAAAAGGGAGGAGAAGGTTTTTTTATCAAGGATAATTTTGTCTTTACAATATTCTTTATGACAATTTCTAATTATTCATTTCTCTTTTTCAAATAACTTTTATTCATTATACCATTTAACAAATACTTATTTTGGAGTGCATGTTTTTCATATAAACCCAATTCTTTTCTGCCCATGTCAACATGCCCTGCCATCACAATTTTAACATTTATACTCATTTTTCTGCTGCATATAATTGTATCAAAACCAGTGGCTGTTGATGAACCTACTCCTGAACTGTTTCAAATGCAGCATATAATTTATCAAAACCAGTGGCTGCATATAGGCATGATGAACCTAATCCTGAACTTTTTTTTTTTTTGTTGCGAATCATGCATGCAACTATCTATGAAATATTTTTTGTTATCTCAAGCAGCTTATTTAACATTTCTTGATTCACCCTTACTCATAAAATGGCTTACGTATATTGCTATTACAAAATAGAAAGCGAATTTCACCTGTAGCGTAGCGCGGGTTTTTTACCTAGTAAATATAAAGTTAACTACATAAAATGATGTAGTTGTGACACATGTCCTTTTTTTAGGAAGGAAAGAGAAAGTTAAAGAGAGAAAAAAAAAGGGAAGAAAAGAAAGAGAAAAAAAAAAAATTTGTGTGTTTGTATTTGTGTTATTTTTTCGTATGTTTGATATAAGCTTTTACATGTTAATAATTCGTTTTATATATATTTTGACACGTTTATGTATTTGTGTGTTTGTGTTGTATCTTAATTTATGACATATTTTGCATAATTTGTCAAATTGCTTCAATCTAGAGAAAATTTTGTATGTTCGTGATATGTTCGTGTTATTTTTTTGATGTGTTCAAAGTATTATAAATTTATATAAAATTTTATGCTTTAATAATTCCTTTTATATAGATATTGTACGTTCGTGTATTGGTGTCGTGTTCATATTATTTTTCGTGTCGTGTCGTGTTTTAATTATTTTTTCATGTTGTGTCTGTGTCGTGTTTCAATTCATCTCATATTTTACGTAATTTATCATAGTGATTCGATTTTAACTCTAAATTTATTTATTTAGATATTAAAAAATAAAAAATTATTTAAATAAAAATTAATATAATATAATTTAAATTTATTTATGATTATTAATTTAATTAAAATTTTATAAATATTTAAAAAAATCACATTTTAATTTTTATCTACATTTATTACTTTACATTTAGTTATTATATTATGTTACTTGATTTGTTATCAAACATAATAAAATAATATTATTACTTTATGTTATTTTTATATGTAATCTCCAGTTGATTAACATATTTTGCTACATTTTTTTATTTCAAGCTTTTCTTTTAAATATATATATATATATATATATATATATATATGAGCTAAGAAAAATTATTTTATACATACATGAGTTATTTAGCCTTGACTAAATGAATACTCGGACTTGATTATTTACTATCACGTCGAGCTTGAGTTGCTCAAATAACAAGTTAAATCAAGTTCAAACTTTGTAATATTGGCGAGAACCTAATTGTCAAGCTTTTGATTTTTCTAATATTATAAATGACTTAAGCATGATCGAGTTTTGAGCTCCCTAAATAAGTTAATAATAATTGAACTTAGTTGAATCGAGTTCGAGTAGCTTGATTATTTTTCGAGTCGAGCTCGAGTATAAAAAAAAAAATTTGACCAAGCTTGACCTAGAGTTTTTTAATTGAGTCAAGCTTGAGCCTGACACTATATCAAGTTCAAGTGGCCATTTGGCCTTAAAAATACAAAAAAAAAAAAAAAAGTCAACTCTTAAAATTTCATATTTTCTTGAAAATGCTGCTAGAACTGACAAACATGTTTGGAATACATTTTAAACTCTTTAAAGCATTTAAAAAAGTTTGATGTCACAATTCAAAATTGTTTTTATTCTCATATTTGCTCAAAAGCAAGATTTGTACTTGTCAGCTTCAAAATGTTCAAATCATTAAGCTCAAAATATTCAAATACATTATGCACTTAAAAACTTGTTAAAATAAAATTTTCACATTTTATTTTTGTAAAAATAATTTTCAAAGTGAAACTTGAAATCTTAAATGGTTAAGCTTCATATGCTCCCCTTAAGTTTGGGCATAAATACAAGTTAAACAAGTAAGCATGAATAGAAATTTCACATAGTATGATACCATCAATATCAAGCATTCATGCATGAGATCATGCTTAAGTTCATATTCTCAAAATTAAAGTATAAATATATCTCAAGAATGTAATAAATCATTTTCACCAAGCATGAAAATATTTATGTCAAGGTTATCAAGTATTGATTAAAGACAAAAAGCATATTCAGTTTTTGTCTCACACTTCCTTCAAAATTATGCAATTTATAACATGTATAATATCAAATCAAATTTGAATAATTAAGATATATCAATAAAGATCAAAGGAAGGTTGATCAATAAATATGCATATGGTATTTAAATAGAACAGGCAATCAAAGTATCAAATTCACTTCAAAATAAATACTTACCTTAGAGTAACAATCTTTCATTGTGTGTTTAGAATATCCAATCTTCAAGAAAACATTTTGTAACTCCTTGCTTTAGCACACTTGCAAAAGATATTTTTCATTTGATTTTTGGTTTCAAATTGCTTTGGGTCCTTAGAGTTAGTGGCCATATCTCGTGTTTCTTTAGAAACTAATACTTGTCTAATTTGATAAGGTGCATGTATTTTAATAGGACAAGTATTGAATGTATGTCTATAAAAATTACAGAGGTTGCATTTATTTAATAAACCACATTAGAAGTTCTTAAAATTTCATTTCTTTTATTTACCAAATCTTCAAACTTCCTTTTCAACTATAAATTCTCTTTTTTCAAAATATCAATTTTCTTTTGAGAATTGTCAAAGTCCATTTTCAACTTGTACTTTTTGTCTTTCTAAATCAATTTAATTTTCTTCAAAATATATCAATTAAAAAAAAAAGTTTCCAATTTTTTCCCTAGTTCGGTTCTATTTTTTTCTTTTATTTTCTTCTTTATTTGAGTAAAATAGCACCCATGATCCCTAAGCTTTGAGGCAAATATCATTTTGATCCCTACTCTTTCAAAAGTCATTTGAGAGAAGAGTAAAAAAAATTCAAATAATCTATTTTGTACATGCTAGCTGATGCTACGTGTGAGACACATGGCGTCAGCTACCACTTAACATCTTAATTGATGTTTAGATTGACAGAATCATCAAAATCTTATAACTTTACAAATATGGGGACTAACATGCGAATTTTGAAAATATAAGGATCAAAATATATATTTGGCTTAAAGTTTAGGGACCAAAAGTTCTATTTACTTAAATACACTAAACAAATGTCAATTTATAAACTTCCCAAAACCTTCCTTTTTAATATACAACTAGAATTCTTTCCCCGCTTCGTTGGGGATTTTTTTAATATTTATAAATTTTAATTAAATTAATATATATAAATATAAGTTGAATCATATTAAATAAATTTTTTTAATGTTTTAATATCGTAAATAAATGAATTTAAAGTTAAAATCGAATCACTATGACAAATTATGTAAAAAATGAGATGAATTGAGATACGACACAAACATAACATGATAAAATAATTAAAAGCGACACGATAAAAAAAAAACATAAACACGTCATGAATACACGAACGTGCTAAAATCTATATAAAACGAATTATTAACGTATATAAATTGGTAATACTTTAAACACAAAAAAAAAAAACGAACACGTCACGAACACGCAATTTTTTTTAAAAATTGAGTTAGTATAACAAATTATGTAAAACATGTCATGAATTGAGATACGACATGAACACACAAAAATTTTTTTTTTTCTAAATTGAATCACAATGAAAAACTATGCAAAATATGAAATGAATTGAGACACGACCACAACATAAGAAAAATAATTAAACATTACACGAAAAATAACATGAACATTACACAAATACACAAACGTATCAAAATATACATAAAACAAATTATTAACGTGTAAAAATTTATAATACTTTAAACATACGAACACATAAATTTTTATCATTTTTTTTCTTTCTTTCTCTATTTTTTGAAAAAAAAAGAAAAAAAAAGTGACACGTGTCGACTCTTGGAGGATGTTTGTAGCCAAAATTATATTATGTTATAGATAAAACTTCTATAAAATAATATTATTGGAACTAAGAAAAAATATTATTTTAAAGCAGTTATTTAATTATCGATAAATGAATAATTTATTCATTTATAGATAAATTTATGTTTTCAATGCTTATATATGTATATTGTTATTTTCTTTTACTAAGATACATGAATGACTTATAAATGAAAAAACTAGATAGAGTCAACAATTAATATTTACATAGAAACTAAGAAGTTAATATGTACATATGCATTAATGTACATACATAATAATTAATACGTTTATTGTTATACATGCAATGGATGTTTACAATTTAATGCTCTAATAGATAAATGATTGAAGATGATTCATATGCATACACTACAGGAGGACGGACTTTTACCGATGGCATTTTTCGTCGGTAAAAGTCCTAATTTCGTCGATAAAGACAATTACCGACTAAAATTTTCGTCGAAAAAAATTCCGTCGGTAATTCTTAAGTTGGTGATACTATTTTCGTAGGGAACAAAATTCCATCGGTAAAAGTATTACCGTCTAAAATAATATTTCCGTCGCTAAAACTTTTTTTGCAACGGAAAATTTCGTGGCTAATAAGCTTATTAGACATAGATTTTTTCGTTGCTAAAAAGTATTATTGACGAAATTTAAAATTAATAATTAATTTTATTTATTATTTATATATTAATTTTATTATGGAAATTTAAATTTAATATATTAAATTTAATATATTAAATTATATAAAATTTTATAAAATTATAATAAGTTAATTATAAATTATATTAAGTTAATTTTATATATTAAATTGTAATAAATAAATTATAATTCTTATTATTTTGGGGGGCTGGGGTGGCTGGGGTTGGGGTGCTGGAGGCTGGGCCTAGGGCGCGCAGGGAAGGGGGCGGCTGGGGTCGGGGTGCTGGCGGCTGCCGAGGCTGGGTGCGGAGGGGGGCCTGGGCGCGGAAGGGGCGTGGAGGAGAGGCTGGGCGCGGAGGAGGGGCTGGGGGCGGCTGGGTGAGGGGGGAGAGGGAGGGGTGGCAGGGGAGTGGGGGTCGGGTAAAGAGAAAAAAGAGAGGAAAAAAAGTGAAAGAAAAAAAAAAGAAGGAAAGGTGTTAAATAAGTCTGACTTAATTTTTATCGACATAAATTCTTTCGCTAATTTTTTTTGAAAATTTTAGTTTTCCTCCAAAAACTGAGCCTTTACAATTTCCCGCCTAAATTTTTACCGACGGAAATTCCGTCGATAAAAGTTATTTCATAAATAAATAATAAATAAAAATAATTATTAAAAGAAAAATTCCGTTGCTAATACTTTTTAGTAATGGAAAATTCCGTGGCTAATAAGATTATTAGCCACGGAATTTTTCGTTGCTAATATTTGTTACCGACGGAATTTAATTTTCGAGATATTTAAATTGAATTATATAAATAATAAATAAAAATAATTATTAAAAGAAAATTTTTGTCGCTAATACTTTTAGCGACGGAAATTTCCGTGGCTAAGCGATGGAAATTTTCGTGGCTAATAAGTGTATTAGATACAAAATTTTTTCGTCGCTAAAACGTATTAGCAACGAAATTTAATTTTCGGTTTAATTTTTTTTATTTATAAAAATTCAATTTTTTTTTTTTTTACCGACGAAAAATTTCGTCGATAATAATCCTCATTCCATAGGTAATACTTTGGCAGGAACCAATTAGATTCTTGCCAAAGTATTACCGACGGAAAATTTCAGTCGTAAATACTCGTCGGTAATACAAAAATTCAGTCGGTAATGTTCAAAAATTCCGTCGGTAATAGTCAAAAACATTACCGACAAAATTTTGTCGGTAATGCTCAAAATTTCGTAGGTGATTCTATTTATTACCGACGGAATTAATCCGTCGATAATTCGACGTTCTCTTGTAGTGATAGAACTTAATTTCTATAAATAGGCATTAGTTTTAATCACATACTAAAAATTCATACATTTTATTCGATGGCATCTCATTTAAAAGGAGTGTGCTTTACTAACTGTTTTTCCCAAAAAAACATTTGAAGCACTAGTTACCTTAAATGACTACTTGTTATAACATGAAAAAAATGTATCGAATATGGTGTGTGCAATGCAAAAAATTAAGGATGGGATTCAGTTTGGTTTAAGTACAAAGAAAACATAAACAACTTTAAATGCATATTTTGAGAAAGACCTTAAATAAGAAGGTAAAAATTGTTGAAGTGAATTTCCTTTTATAGTATTATATGAACTTTTATTTTTAAAAATTATTAATTTATATATTTGTTGGGTATAAAGAATTATAAAAAAAATTATTATCTTATGCATTTAATGAGGTTATTATTTCAATACAATGACCCGAGTCAGGTCTGCGAGATTTTATTAATTAACCGAGATTATTAATTTATCTAATATTTATTTATCGACGTTTTACTGTATAATCATGATAATAATATATGTGTATAATGATAATTTAAACTTATATTATTTGTTGACATAAAAAATAATCAATAAATTTGGGTTAAGAAATTTAGCCATAAAAATTTGGTTTAAACCAAATCTAATTCAAATAATCAATGATAATTGGATTAAAATTGATTAATTAGTAAATTAATTAATTAAATAGAAGCTCAAACCGTTAAAAGCCTAACAAGCCTTGGGTTAATAAGTGATTATGTGAAAGAGAGTGCATAACTACATGAACTCAACCCAAACAAGGAAGACTAACGAGTTCATTTTGGACAAGTCTTATGATTGTTAATTTTGTTAGAGAATATCTAGCATGATAGCTGATATGGGCAGTTATTGTACGTTTTGTGTTAGGAGGATATTCAACACAATGATAAAGTAAGGCTAAAATTAAGAAATTAAGTAGATTTTATCATGGTGGAACTCCTAATATCTTGGAAAGCTGTGAAAAAGGGCCTCGTGCTGGAGAAAGTTTAGAGTTATTGGAGATATTCCAGCTTTCATTTGACCAGTTGATGGTATCCAGGTAGAGAGAAGTTCGGCTTAAAAGCAAGGAATTCAGAAGCTGTCGAAATGGTGATTCAATCAGCAGTTACATGAAGTGAAAAGGAGAATGAAGGACGGTGACGTGAAAGCAAAAAAGTTAGCATGCAATAATTAGGCTTAGGAACTTATTAGAATTTTTGTTTTCTTCTTCATTCATGTAAGTAAAATATGATTTTTTAATATGTAAAACGAGTTTGAAAAACCAAAAACACAATGCAGTTTCAATTATCTTAATTTTATTGCTACCTTCACAATGTTTTATCTTACCTTTTTTTTTAGCACTAGGCGTAATTTAACTTAGAAAATTATGTTAGTTTTTTCTTCATAATAAATTAAATATTTCTGCCCCTTCCTAGAGGTATTTAGGTGCGAACCTTGTAACTGTCTTGAGTAATCGAATCGTCGTAAAATGTTTTCATAAAAATTATCTAAAAATAAGGAAAATTAATGAAAATCACTTTTTTTTCTTTTATTTTTCTTTTAAAAAAGTAAAAATAAATAAAATAAATAAAATTGGGAGGGTTGTCCTTGACAAATGAGTAAATTAGGCAGTCATGTGTCAATCCCACACCTCCAACTTCCTACTTTAATATATAATTTATATAGATTTTTTAAGTTTAATAATAATTGTTGGTTTTTTAAAAATGTATTTGTAAAAAATTAGTAAAATTTAAATTATTAAATAGAGATATAAATATTAAAAAAAATATTATGATAGTTAAATATTAAAAAAAAAAAAAGTTAAATGATATTATGGATTACTATAATTGTTAGATTTATGTTTCATTATTTTCTAATTATTCTCATTATGATTTATGATAGATATCATACATAGTCTAAATGAATTAAGTTTGATATTCCATCATTTTTCTACATATAACTTACACACTTTTTTTTACATAATCAATGAATTTTTATATTTCAAGTGACTTTCTCAAAAAACAAATTTATGAAATATTAACTATATTAATTATTTTTAATTCTATATCTCTATAATTTATTGTTATACAAAAAGTAATCTCACACGATGTGAAGACCAAACATTATCCCTAGATTGCATGAGAGAAGAGAATTGAGGATTTTGGATGTTTGCTTAGTTGACAACTAAGTATAGGTATTTATGGGGGTTGAGGGGTTAGTTTGAGTATTTTTTATTTTTTATTTTGGATTAAGAAAGAAAGAAAGAAAAGAAAAAAAAAAGATAGAGAAAAAATTGTGTTCATATTGTTTTTGTGTTCGTTGTATTTTGTGTGTGTTCAAAATATTATAAATCTATACAATTTTTACACATTAATAATTCATTTTATGTAGATTTTGAAACATTCAGATATTTGTTCATGTTCATATTATTTTTTGTGTCATGTTCGTGTTATTTTTTCGTATGTTTAAAGTATTATAAATTTATATAAATTTTTACATATTAGCCTCAAAGATATTGAAACGGATTATCTCGCCATCAAATTCCATAGTGAGGTGCCATCATGCACATCTATTTTAGTCCTAGCTGTTTTTAAGAATGGTCTCCCTAATAGAATGGGTGTTGGATTAGAAGACATGTCATCTTCCATCCCAAAAACATAGAAATCAGCAGGAAAGACCAACTTATTAACTTGCAAAAGGACATCTTCTACAACTCCTCTAGGATAAGTGTTAGAACGGTCAGCAAGTTATATTATAACACCAGTTTCCTCTAATGGTCCTAGATTCAATGAAGCATAAATTGAATATGGCATGACATTAATGGATACTACTAGATCTAGCATAGCACGCTCAAACCTGGTGTTGCCTATCTTATAAGGAATGGTAAATATACCTGGATCCTTGCATTTAGGTGGGAGTTTCTTTTGAAGAACAGCTGACACGTTCTCTCCCACACTTACCTTTTCATTACCTTTCAACTTTCGTTTAGAAGTGCACAATTCTTTTAGAAACTTGGCATATCTTGCACTTGCTTAATAGCATCTAGTAAAGGAATATTCACTTCTACTTTCCGAAAGGTTTTCAAAATTCCCTTCTCTTGCTCCTTCATCTTGGACTTTGCTAACCTGCTAGGAAAAGGTGGAGGAGTTATATAAGAAGGAAAATATGGTTTAGGAGTTACTTTTTCTAGTGGCTCATTGGGATGTGAAGATGATGCCATGGTGTTGTCCTCCCCTTGAGTAGTATCCTTTTGTGGTATCTCAAGCTGTTTCCCACTTCTTAGAGTTATGGCATTGGCATTTTCTCTTGGATTCACTATAGTTTGAGAAGGTAATTTTCCTGAATCCTTTGCTTGCATTTGACTCATTATTGTTGCATTTGCCCCATTCGAGTCTCCAAATTTTGGATACTTGTCTTTGTTTCCTGTTGAAATTGAATTGTATTAGTAGTAAGGGCTTTAACAAAATCTTCAAGAGAAGTACCTAAATTTTGGGTTGGTGGCACTTGTTGTCGGGTTTGATAAGGTTGTTGCCTTCCTTGCTGAAAACTCGGTGGTCTATTATCAAATGGTGGAGAAGCAGCTTGTGATTGGTTTCCTCCATAATTGAAGTTTGGATAATCCCTCCATCCTGGATTGTAAGTGTTTGAGTAAGGATCATATTTCCGTTGTTGATTCTGAAATCCACCCATGGCATTCACATGTTCATTGGTGTCATCTTGAAGTATTGGGCACATATCAGTTTGATACCCCATGGTAGAATATATACCACAAGCCTTAATTTGATGTATATTACCTACAGCCAATTGTTACACAAGAGAAGCCAGTTGAGAAAATTTTTTGTTCAAGGGATGATGTACTTTCCTCATTGACTTTCTTGGGTAGTGGTGGTGGTTCATGTCTCATTGAGAATTGTTGGGAGTTGGCTGCCATGTTGGAGATGAGAAGTCTAGTAGCTCTGGGAGTCTTATCAACTAGAGCTCCCCCACTTGCGGCATCTATCATACTTCTCTCCATGGGCATGAGACCTTCATAGAAATATTGGATGAGAAGTTGTTCACTTATCTGATGGTGTGGACATGATGCACAAAGTTTCTTGAACCTCTCCCAATATTCATACAAGGACTCTCCGTTGTATTGCCGAATCCCACATATCTCTTTTCTAATGTTGGCAGCCTTAGATGCTGTTAAATACCTTTCCAAGAATGCTTTCTTCATACCATTCCATTTAGTGATGGTCCCGGATGGTAGATAGTAGAGCCATTCCTTTGACGAATCAGCTAGAGAGAATGGGAAGGCTCTTAACTTAATTTGCTCTTCCGTGACCCCGGTTGGTCTCATGGTTGAGCAAACTACATGGAATTCCTTAAGGTGTTTTTTTAGATCCTCTCCTACAAAACCATGAGAAGTTGGGAAAAGATGAATCAAACCAGATATTAATACAAAAGCTATATCAAGATTAGCATATTCAATACATATTGGTTGTTGACCCAAGTCCGGAGCGGCTAGCTCCTTGAGAGTTCGGTTGTCAGTTGCCATCTCTCCTTGCTCCTCTTGTATGTTTTGGATCAACTCTTCGATTGAACTATGGTATGAAGCAACAAATTCCAAGATTCTCCTAAGTCTTAAGTCTTCTTCGGGAGCTTGGAACATTCATTGAAAAAAAAACAAGAAAGTAACTAATTAGAACTGAAAGTAAGAATAAACCAAATAACAAATAAACTAAAAGAAGCAATCTCCGGCAACGACGCTAAAAACTTGATGCACACAAAATAATGTATCTTTATTAAACCTTGCACTAATAGGATCAATTTTTGTAAAGTAGTATGTAAGGGTCGAATTCACAAAGATTGGGTTTCAATTTATAAGTTGGTTGGTTTAAAAATTTAGTTCTAAGACAAGAAAAGAAAATAAAGGAAAAAAGGGTTTTTTGAAATAGGTGAAAGTAAAACAAATCAGAATAATAAAAGTGCAAGTAATTAAAGAGAAGAAGTCAAATATAAGAAAAGTATGGTTAAGATTTCATCTCCACCACTAGACATCATTGAGAATCAATTTCATATCTATCAATATCAATCAATCGTAGATAACAACCTCCCGTGTTACCCCAATCCTTTTTTAGGACGAACGCCACTATTTAATCTCTAACCATCAAATAACCTAAGATAAACATCATTAGATTCAAAGTGATAGCAGCTTTATGACAAGAAATATAGGTTGATCTAAGCAATAAACACATAAACATGGATTCATTCAACTTAGGTTATGTTCCACTTTGCAATTAGCAAAAACTTGACCATAATCATTAATCACAAATTGCCACTATTGAATAGGAAATCAAGACAATTACATATCATGTCTAGGGCTTTGAAATCACCCTTAACCAAAAAGAAACTTTAGCCTAACATAGGCATTGTAAACATAAACATGAAATCAAAAAGAAAATAAGAAGAAAACTAATAGAATGGAGAAGAAGAATATTAATTATTCAGCCTCTTTCTCTCTCAAACTCTCTAAAAAAAGAAGAAAATTAGAATATAATGCTAGTAGAAGTGTGTTGTGGCTATCCCCACTTGTCTCTATTTATAGGCAGCAACTAGGGCTTCTCTCCTTGTGATTTGCGGCTAGGGTTTTAATAAAGAAAGATGATTTGCGGCTAGGGTTTTTTTGTAGCTATGGTTATTTAGGGAGATCTTCCAACGCCAATTTGGATGATAATTTCTTATCTGATTTAGGCCCATGAGCTATTGTTGGAAAGGTATTCAAGTCAGCTTCAAAAGTCAAGAAGGAATTTCTTCGAATAAAGACTCTAACATCATGTTTTCTTAGCAACAGTCTCCGGAGGTCAAATCTGCCTTCTTGCTTTGCACCAAGATTTGATCTTTTTAACTCCCAAGTTTTTTTCCATCTTGTGATTGTGATTTTATAAGCTCTTTAACATCCTAATTGACATGTTTTGACTTCATCTCTTCCAAAATACCTACAAAGCATAAAAACCTAGTAAAATGTCAAGGAACTTAAGAATCAAAGCACAAAGTATAAGGAAATTTAATAGGAAAATGTATGAAATTAAGCGTTTATCAAAGTGATAATACAATTTTGTATTATCTAATTAATAAATTGTGTAATTATAACTGTTGTTGTCTATTTGTGTCGAGGTGGTTCTCCTAGTGGTCTGAGGTCCTACGAACAAGGAAAAAGGGTCAGAGGGCACCGGAGGTTGAACTCCGAGACACGATCTGATGCTTAAGTCAGTGTTTGGAGAAGAAGGTCGAAGGGAGAGAGAGAGTTCTGAGAGAGAGAGAGATACCCTTGAGCAGTCCTCGAGAGGGCCATATATACCTGTTCGGGTGACTAGCTGGTTCCACGTGTTCAACTTCGATTGGACATTAGGAGTAAGAGACCTCGAAGGGTCTCAATCGAGGAGACGGTCGCATTTAATGCCCGTCGAGGAGAGGCTGGGACATTTAATGCCCTGCACTGCCCCAGGTGGGTGCGGAGATGGCTGGTGATGCGACCGCTGAAAGAGAGGGAGGAGACCACGTGTCCTGGGGCCTTAGCTTTATATAGTCATTGGGCTTGCTGGATTGGGCCTTGACTCTGGGTCAGCCTGTTTGGGCTTGCGTGTGGCTCTATGGCTAGGACGCCTGACGGGCCTAGGGCTTAGTGGGTCTAACAATTTCCCTCCAGGCGAGGTGGAGGTTATAAAGTGACTGCCGACGAGCCTGTGACTGACTTTGGAAAATGTCATGGCGGGCTCCCGTATGGTGGCGAGTGACGGTATGTCAGAGATGCTTGGGAACCTTTAAGTTCGGGCGAAGAGGTATTTTGAACTTTATTACTGTCCTTTGGTTGGTACGACACGACGCTTGATGTGCCCGTCTTTAATGGCATCCTTAATGGCTGGGCGTGCTGTTCGAGGTATGGCCACGTGTCGACTATCAGGTGGTGTGATGGGCGGCTGGCAGAGTGTATTTTTGCCTGGTTTCCTGCTATAAATGGGGAACTTGGTGGGGGTTGGGGTCATTTTTTCTGATTATACTGTCAAAGTGCTGTCAGTTTGTATTCTTAATGTGCTTTGTGCTCCGATCTTCTTGCATCGTCTTCGATTTGCTGGTTCATGCTCCGACTAGGTCGTTCCGAGGCTGCATAGGTATTTTCGGTGCTATTTCCTTGCTTTTGTTTTGATTTTTGGGTTTGTTTGTGGTGGTCTTTGGTGGTTTCCTCAAAATGGTGATGACTGATAGCGACGGTTCTGACGCGTTGGAGGGGATGGAAGGAATGTCCTATGGTGGTGGTGGTGCCCAGAATATCGATGATGTGTTGGATGAAATCGATCGGGACATCGAGGAGGGGGCCAGGGTGGCTGCTGGTGGTGGCATTGAGTCAAGTGGTGGCATTGGGGTTATTGGTGGTGGTGCTATGGAGGTAGACCAAACGTCTCCTAACGGGAGGGGGAGAGCTGCTGATGATGATGGTGTGGAGTGGAATGATGATATTCCCTGCACCATGATCGACAAGGAGATTGGCGTGCTATTGTTGACTCATGATATCTATCTCCCCAACTACCGCTACGAGTTTTAGATCTCCGCCAAAGGTCGACGTTCTAGCCAGATCGAGAATGGTGGGAGGAACGTGATCTTCTTCGAGCATATGTTCAAAGGGGGTTTTCACCTGCCCTTAAACCCTTTCTTCATTACTTGCCTCTAAAGGTATGGGGTCACTACTGCTCAGCTGACGAGGTCTTCGTGCCTGTCATGGTGGCTTACTTTATTGATTATCAAATGAGAGGCGAGGTTCCCCTGTACGCCTTCTTTCGCAACTTGTACCAGTTGAAGTTGAAATGGGATGGTTACTGCTATCTGAGTGCTCGCCATAATGTGGTTGTAGAAAAGGCTCCCAATAACAACACATCACCAGGACACAATGTTTTTTGCTGTCGAGCTGAAGTTGGAGGAGGACTGGGGCTTCCCAGTGAAGTGGTGCATGCCCCCGAAGGATGAGAAGAGAAATGTAGTGGGTATGGACGACCTGGAGAGGGAACAGTTTGCCTACTATATGGGCCGTAGGGTTAACTGGGAGGAGATCATGATGGACACCCGTATCTATAAGTACTGCCTGGAGAATATCAGCCCAAATAGAATGGCGGCTAAGTTTGCCAATCTCGTGCCCCTCCAAAAGGTAATGACTGGCCTGTGGGTGGCCTGGAATATATAGTGAAGGTCTTGATAGGTCCTATTCAACCTGTCAAGAAGAAGGTCAAGAAAGCGGACACCTCTCGTTAAGGTGGAGTAGGGGTTGTTCATTCGGGTGAGACGAGTGTTGTCTTTCAACGCGAGGTGGGTACGAAAGAGGTGAGCGCAGATCCAATGGTTGAGGTGGGCGACCTTCTCACCATTGTTGTTGCAGGATCAGGAGATGGCAATGCTGGCGAAGGTAATGGCCTTGGAGCGTCTGGCCATATGCTCGCCCTGGTGCCTTGGGTTCCTGATTCAACCCCTCTTGCCTTTACCCCTGCTATGATAGAACTACAACGCTTCCCGAGTTCGCGTGAGAGTGAAGGTGGTCATGGTTCAAAAGCTGACAGTCCGCTAATTGAGGTTATTGTTTTGGATGATGACGATGATGACGAGGTGATGTTCAAAATGCGGAGTTCTATGAGCTCTAATAGTTTCGATACTGAGGATGATGTAGAGTGTGGTAGTTCCACCGCGGCAGAGTTGTTCTTAAGATGTTGGTGAGCTGATATACTTTGTTTTTGTTTTTGTTTTGTTTAAGGCTTTGATGAGCTCTTATCTTGATTGTTTCCCTTTGTGCAGGTATGTCGAGCGCTACTATTACTAAAAAGATCATTCGGGCGAAAAGGGAGAAAAAAAAAGTCAGGTCTAGAGTAAGGACCAGATTCCAGCTGTTGCTTAGAAACACCCTACCGTGAAGAAGAAGAAGACTGAGCCGATGGTTGAGCCTGACCCAAAGAGGTAGAAGGTCGTTGAGGACCCTAAAAGGTCGAAGGCCGTCGAAGTCCCTAACAGGCAGAAGACGGGCCTAGACTCGTCCAAAGAGAAAAAGGTCCTGGGCTTATCCTAGCAGAAGAGGGGTAGGGGTAAAGGTGATGCCCCAGCTGCTAAGGGTAACAAGATTCTTCCCGTTGTTCCAGTGTCGTCAGGGGGGGACGGCGCTTCCTCGGCCCATGCTCCCCAAGATTACGTGGTGTTGCGTTCTGGGCATTCTTCGCCCTCGCCCCGTGGGGGCGTGGTCTGCAGTGTTCACCAAGGATCCTGCACGTATAGTGATTATCGCAGTTGCATGCCCGTCAACTCGCTGCTCGACGACGTGGATGGATGCGTCAATTGGGTTCGTAATCACCTTCCCTCTCGAGAGGTGAGGGTTATTGAGGAGTGTTCGCTGAGGACTGCTCAGCATGATCTGTTTGCCAGTATGGTGGAGGTGAGCGTAGTTTTGTGGGTTGCCTTTTAAATGTTGGTTGAGGTTACTGACTTTGTTTTTCTTATTTTTCTTAGGGTCTGGCCACTGGTATGGCCATATATAATTGTGTTGGGGAGGCGGATGCCCGTCTTCGTGAGGCAGAGAAGGATTCCTAGCTGAAGGCCACTCGTATTCAAGAGTTGGATGCCTTGTTGAAGGTTGAGAAGGAGAAAATTGCGGCGGCTGATAAAAAAGCCAAGGTCGTCGAGGACAAGTTGGTCTCCAATGAGAAGACCTGTGTTGCTAAGGTGGCGGAGGCTGAGCTCCAGACCAATATTGCTCGTGGTCAGCTCGCCAAGACGGAATATTGTGTTTTTGCCAGGGACAAAGAGATAAGCCTCCTGTAGCAGAGTTTGTTGGAGGCGGACAAGAAGAGTGAGTCAGCTATTGCTGACAAGGTGGCCAAAGCTATGGAGGCCGAAAAGGGGAAGCTTGCCTTTGTGCTGGAGGTGGAGAAGGCAAAGCTTGAGAACTCCTTGAAGGAGAAGGAGAATAGGTGGTCAAGGTAGCGGTCAACATAGTTGGCCAATTCAGGGCGACCACCCTTACCTGGGTCTAGTTGGTTTATGGGCCCTTGGATTGTAAAGGCATAGTTTTTTTTGCCCTCGGGGATCCGTCTGAGAGCTTTGATCCCTTCTTTCCAGATGTGACCTCTCTGGGGCAGTTGAAGGAGGCGTTTCATATGGTCCCGATGTCTGCTATTTTTTCAATGCCCTTAAATAAGCTTGTGCCCCCGACTCCTCTATGTGGTCAGCCCCCATCCGTTAATGTTGCTGAGGAGGCTCTTGCAGCTGACTCCTTTATTTTGGATCCCCCTGGGAGAATTAATACTGGCGATCCTCCTGTTGTAGATGGCGGGGAGAGAATTGTAACTGGGGCGGGTAGTGGTCTTGTAGTCGAAGACCTTGTAAATAAATCTTAGAAACTTGTAACAGTCTTCTAATATGAATAAAAGTTGTGGAGTTTCCATATTTTTCTCTTGTTATTTATTCTTATTTTTACTGAATTGTCTTGGCTGCATTTTTTTTGTGCGAGCCCTTGCTCTTGCTATGTTGGCGAGCTGTTCTATTGGTTGCTGTTTTATTGATTGCAGAGTAAGGGCTAAAACTATGGCATTTGTTGCAGGGAAGGTTCTGGGGCTTGTGGGTTCGACTTTTCTTTTTCTATATCCCAGTTCGGGGGAAAGTTTTGGAGACATCAGCTCTCTCTGATCAAACAATTGAAAAATATAAGGCCCGTGGGGTGTATAGCATAGCGTCTTATGGTGAGCACACGTGATTGAACGCATGGAAGAGCCAGTTAGAGGCTGTTGAGCGTGTTACACGATGTCTTATGGTGAGGACACGTGATTAAACGCATGGAAAAGCCAGTTAGAGGCTATTGAGCGTGTTACACGGTGTCTTATGGCAAGCACACATGATTGAACGCATGGAAGAGCCAGTTAGAGGCTGTTGAGCATGTTACACGGTGTCTTATGGCGAGCACACATGATTGAACGCATGGAAGAGCCAGTTAGAGGCTGTTGAGCATGTTACACGGTGTCTTATGGCGAGCACACATGATTGAATGCATGGAAGAGCCAGTTAGAGGCTGTTGAGCGTGTTACACGGTGTCTTATGGCGAGCATACGTGATTGAACGCATGGAAGAGCCAGTTATAGGCTGTTGGATCTAATGATTCCTGCAAAATTCGAGTTGTATTATTACTGGTATGAAGGGAGGTACATCTTTACAGGAAATATTTTTTCAAGTGGGTCGCATTCTAGGTCCTTGGCACGGGGCTTTCATCCATTCGTTCCAATGCATAGGCTCCAAAGCCGATCATCTTTGTTACTTTGTAGGGGCCTTCCCAATTCACCCGCTGGTCTGCTAGCTTCATAGTTTTTGAGGACAAGGTCGTCAACTTGGAACTGCCTGCATTTCACCTTTGTATTATAATAGCTGGCGACCTGGTGTGATCTGGCGGCCTGTTTTACTTGTGCCTAATCTCAGGTTTCTTCTAGGAGATCTAGGTTTGCTCTTAGTGCTTTTTCATTCGGAGTGGGGTCGTAGTTTGTCGTTTTGAGGGAGTTGATGCCTATCTCTGCTGGTATCACAGCCTCTGTCTCGTACATTAGGTTAAAAGGTGTCTCGCTTGTGCTCGAGTAGGATGTGGTTCTGATGGCCCACAAGATTCCGGGCATCTCTTCCAGCCATGCCCCTTTGGTATCGTCGAGCTTCTTTTTCAGGCCTTGGAGAATCTTTTTTTTTCATCACCTCCACTTGTCCGTTCGTTTGGTGGTGTTTGACTGAGCTGTGAGTCAGCACGAATTTGAAGTTCTCACAAAACTTCTTCAACTTGCCCCTTGGAACTGTGCACCATTGTCCACCACAATGGTGTTGGGAACCCCATATCTGCATACCATAAACTTCCAAACGAAGTTCTCAATCACCCTTTCTGTGATGGTTGCCACGGCCTCCACTTCTACCCACTTGGTAAAGTATTCGCAAGCGACGACTACAAATTTTTTCTGGCCGATGGCAGTTGGGAATAGCCCTAGGATATCGATAACCCACATTGCGAATGGCCAAGGGCTCGACAGCTGGTTGAGTAACTCTGCAGGTTGCCTTAGAACGGTGGTGAAACTCTGGCACTTATCACATTTCTTGACCAGCTCTGTGGCGTCTTTCTTCATTGTCGGCCAGTAAAAACCTTTTCTCAGTGCCTTCTATACCAGCGACCTGCCCCCATATGATTTCCACATAGTCTCTCGTGGATTTCCCGGAGGATGTAGTCGACCTCCGTTGGTTCTAAGCATCTCTGTAGGGGCTCACTGAACGACTTTCTGTATAGGGCATCGCCAATTATTGTGTATTTGGCAGCCCTTCTTCTCAGCCTTAGATGCTCCTTTGGGTCGCCTGGTAGCGTTCCTTCCCTTAGGAAGTTCGCGATGGGGGTTAACCAACTCTGGCCAACGGTTTTACTGAAGGAGTTCTTCTCCATCTTGGTGGCTTGGTGAGGGGCGATGTTCAAGGAGAATCTTTCCCCTTTGTTTGATCTAGATAGTAGAGGCGAGCTTAGACAGCGAATCAGCCCTTGTATTCTATTCTCTCGCGATTGGCTTCACTGTTAGGTGATTGAACCGCTGTTTCAAATTCATCACCCATTTATGGTACTTTACCAAGTCTGGCTCCCTGACTTCATACTCCTCGTTGACTTGTCTTGCCACCAGCTGAGAGTCAGTCGACACGAGTAGCTTCTTCGCCCTAAGCTTTAGTGCTAACTCTAGCCCCGCCAGTAGGGCCTCATACTCTGCCGCATTGTTGGAAGCGGGAAAGCCGAAGGATAACCCATATTGCCATTCATTTTCCTGGTGGTCGGTTAGCAGGATTCCAGCCCTGATCCCTCATTTCTTGAGGATCCATTCATATATAGCATCCATGTCTCGCTAGTGACGGGCTCTTATTGCTTTGGATTTTGTATTAGGGTTGGTTCTAAGGGTGGTGGCAGCGTCTCTTTATCGCTGTTGTTAGGCGGGAGCTCTTTCATGTAGCGGACCAGTGCCGTGATGGCGACGGTAAATGAGCATTCAGCTAGAAAATCTGCTAATGCCTGGGCCTTGATAGCTTTTCTTGGCCTATACTCCAAACCAAATTCACTCAGTTCAACGCTCAACTTGGCCATTCTACCTGACGTGTCTACCTTTTGCAGGAATTCCCTGAACGGCTGATCCGTTAACACTGTGATAGGGTAGGCCTGGAAGTACTGCCTCAAGCATCTAGCCACCACTATCAGGGCAAATATGGTTTTTTCTAGCCAAGTATAGTTAATTTCCCCATTCTGCAGGGCTCGACTGATATGATAAACTGGGTTCTGGCGGGCTTCCTCTTCCTTAAGCAGCACAGTGGCCACGATTTCATCTGAGGCCGCTAGGTAGATACATAGCTGATCTCTCGACAAGGGACTAGTGAGAAGAGGTGGCGAGCACATATACTACTTTAGTTCTTCGAAGGCCATTTGACAATTTTCTGTCCATTGGTACTTGGAGGCTCCCTTGAGTACCTTGAAGAAAGGTAGGCATTTTTCGACGAGTTTGGAGATAAATCTGTTAAGGGCAACCACTCTGCCCGTGAGCCTTTGCATTTCCTTGGTATTTCTTGGCAGGCACATGCCCAAGATCGCCTGAATCTTTTTCGGATTTGCTTATATTCCTCGATTGGAGACCATGAAGCCAAGGAACTTCACAGCCTCTACTTCAAACGCGCATTTTTTCTGGATTTAGTCTCATGTTGTGTTTTCTGATGACGTGAAAGACTTCTTCCAGGTCGAGGATATGTTAGTCTAGCGAGGAACTCTTAACCAACATATCGTCCACATATACTTCGATATTCTGCCCAATCTGATCTCTAAAGAGTCTGTTTACTAGCCTCTATTGGTGGCTCATGCGTTCTTTAACCCGAAAGGCATTACTTGATAGCAGAATAGGCCTTTATCCGTGACAAATTATGCTTTGTCTTGGTCTTCGGGGTTTATTCTAATCTGATTGTAGCCGGAGAAGGCATCCATGAAGCTCATATACTTGTGACCTACTGAGGAGTCTACCAGGCGATCTATGGATGGTAGGGGGAAACTGTCTTTGGGGCATGCCTTGTTTAAATCCCTGAAGTCCACACACATTCATCATTTCCTACTGGCCTTTTTTACCATCACCACATTGGCGAGCCAATTCGGGTAACTCACCTCCGTTATAAAGTCGGCGTCGAGTAGTTTCTCAACTTTTTCTCTAATTGCTCTGACTCGCTCGGGAGCAAACTGATGCTTCTTTTGTCTGATCGGCTTTGCTGCTGGGTTTACATTCAAAGAGTGGGTGATGATCTTCGGATATATGCTAGGCATGTTGGCCGCCGACCATGGAAAAATGTCAACATTTTCTTGCAGCATGGTTACTAGGGGCTGTCTTTCTACGCTTCCCAATGAAGATCCAACCTTGGTCATTTTAGCTAGGTTTTCTAGACACAAAGGGATCGTCTTCGTCTATTTTGTGGGCTCCATTTTGTACTGACTTGTCTCTGCCCTATTGTCCAAGTTTTTCAGGGTGAGCATGGTTTTTTCGATGAGGTTAACTTGAGCCTCAACTAGCTGCCCCCTATCTCTTCCTTATGCTCCCCAGTTTCTACTGTCTCCAGATCAATTTCGACCCCTTGACTCCTCTTGGTGAGCTGTATTGACAACATGTGGCACTGTCTTGCCATTTGCTGATCCGTCTTCATGTAGCCAATTCTCATGGGTGTTGGGAATTTTACTATCAGGCAGTAGACGGCAGCCACCATTCTTGCTTTTCTCATTACGGGCCTTCCAAAGATGGCATTATAGGCCAAGGGTTGGTCGACCACAAGAAACTCCAAGATGACGGTAAGAGTATGGTCGCCATCTCTCATCATTACTGGCAAGGTGACTTAGCCTTTGACGGTGATTGGTTGATTGGCGAAGCCGAATATTGGGCTTGATGGCTTCAAATCCTTCTCTGAGATGCCCATCTTCTTAAAGGCTTCCCATTGGATAACTTCCACTGCACTGCCACTGTCGATAGGACCTTTTTTACTCTGAAGTTCCCAATAGTGGCCGCCACAATAATTGGGTCATTTCTGTTTTCCTCTAAGATATCAACATCATTGTCAGTGAAGTCTACCATCCAGTTTTCACTCTGTTTCACTCTCTTAGTCATCGTATCGACTGTCATTACACTTCTGAGGTAGGCCTTTCTCTTGAAGTTACTGGCGGTCCATTCTTTTGTGCCCCCCACTATCATATTTATCACCCCCTGTATCGGTTTCTTCCCCTATGCCTTACCTTTGTCCCTTTGATTGTTCGTCGACGATTACCCCTGATAGGCCTCTGACTTTCTCACAAACTATTTGATTTGTCCCTTCTTGATCGCAGTTTCGATTGCATCTTTTAAAGACCTACAATCTTCAGTGTAGTATCCCATATCCTTGTGATAATGGCATTTTTCCTTGGAGTGAAGGCAGACTGGGTTGTCTCTAATGGGGTATGGCGTTCCCAGTATGCCCTCATGGGCCACGGCGCTTATGATATACGCCCTTGAGGCGTTGATGGGGGTATATTTTTGAAACTTGGAGTATGTGGCTCTTTCTCCTTTTCGCCCACCACTTTGTGTAGTCCTGTCAGAGTTAACCTGGCGAGCCGCTCTATCTGGTGACCTAGACCTCTGATGGTGTGAGTCAAGCCCCAATTGCCTCATACCGTCTTGGTATCCCTACCTGTTTTTCGGGGGACACCCCTGGCTCTGTAGGTAGTTGGTTCTTTCCTCGGGTCCCTCTGCCAGTTTTATTTCCTCTGTTTCGACGTACCTTTGGGCCTTCTCATACAGGTTGTAGAGTTTTTCCGACTTCTCGTCGGTCAAAGCGTATCGGAGGTGCTCATGGCGGACACCAGAAATGAACACCTGTATGGCCAAGTCATCGTGTAGGTCTTTGATTTCCATGGTGGCGGAATTTAACCTGCAGATGCATTCCCTCAGAGTCTCGCTTTCCTTTTGTCTTACTGCGAGGAGGCTGGCTGGTGTTTTGAAAGTAGCCTTATTGGCGAGGACGTAGCGATTAACGTCCTTCCAAGCTTCTGGAAGCTGTCAATAGATCCCGCCAGTAGTGAATGGTACCAATTTCTGGCGTGCACTCTAAGTGTCATAAGAAACACTCGACACTTTTGGGCGTCGCTAGCCCCTAGCATGTCTATTTAATTTTTGTACTGGATGAGGTGGTCCATGGGGTCCTTGGTGCCATCGTAGGTTTCTTTTGGAAGCTTGAATCTCTTGGGCACCTGCTCCCTCGAATTTCTAAGATCAAAGGGCTATTTTCATCCGTCATCCACTCCACTTCTTCTGTTTTATCCTTTATCATGCCATGGACCTCCTTTATAAGGGCTGCCATTTGGGCCTCGACAGCGCCACAACGATCTCTTTATTGGCAGGCGAGTATTCTTTGTTTTGGGGTCACTCCTCAAAGCGTTGCTCCTTGTTGTGCCTGCGCGCCCTTATTGCGGCCGTCCGATGGCTGCCTCGATAGAACGAGCTGGCGGAGTCTTCTTCCTAATTATCATTGTTATTTTGGATTTGCCGGGCATTCTGGTTGGTTTGTCTCGCAGCCTGTTGCTGCTCGACCAATTGAGTCTGGAGGGCTTGTATTTGATTCATGAGCATTTGGTACGTCGGGTCGATGTACGGCAGTGTTGGGGGGTAGAAGGTGGTGTTGGATGGTTGGATGGTGGGTTCAAGCACTGTTGGGGGTCCTGTGGAAGCGTTTGGTGGTAGTGTGGCTGGTGTGTTTTCTTGGCCAGCTGGTTGGGGGTCGACTCCGGGTGTAAAGAGATGCTCGTTTGCCCCGCGGTGTTGAGCTGGGTTTCTAAGGGATTGGTTGGAGTTATGTGGGTGGCTTGTTGGGTGGTTGGGGGAGGAGAGGCAGTTGTGAGTAAGTTTTGGTAGTAGTTCTGGGGGTAATACGGTTGTTGGAGCCAGAAGTTGGGTAATAGGGTGTTAGGTAGCTAGTGCCAGGTCCTGACAAGTTGAGGAAGGTTTGCGGGGATAGAGACTGGAAGCTACTCGTAACTGGAGGTGTGGAGGAGTTGGTGTTGGGGGGGTAATGCTTGGGTCTCCAAGTGAGGTGGTTTGCTAGGATGGTGGTAAAGACATGGCTTGTCGTTTCCCATAGACGGCGCCGAATGTTGATGTCTATTTGTGTCGAGGTGGTCCTTATGTTGGTCTGAGGTCTTGCGAGCAAGGAAAAATGGTCAGAAAGCACCGGAGGTTGAACTCCGGGACACGCTCCGATACTTAAGTCAGTGTTTGGAGAAGAAGGTCTAAGGGAGAGAGAGAGAGATTACCCTTGAGCAGTCCCCTAGAGGGCCATATATACCTGTTCGGGCGACCTGCTGGTTCCACGTGTTCGACTCCGGTTGGACATTGGGAGTAAGCGGCCTTTGGGGGTCTCGTCGAGGAGACGGCCGCATTTAATGCCCATCGAGGAGAGGCTGCGGCATTTAATGCCCTGCACTGCCCAGGTGACTGGTGATGCGACCACTGGGAGAGGGAGAGGCGACCACATGTCCTGGGGCCTTAGCTTCCGATAGTCATTGGGCTCGCTGGATTGGACCTTAACTCTGGGTCAGCCTGTTTGGGCTTGCGTGTGGCTCTATGGCTAGAACGCCTGACGGGCCTAGGGCTTAGTGGGTCAAACAATAACTACTTAATTTGTCTAGTCAGAACAAATAAATGTAATAATAAGAAATTTAGTAATACTACTTTTCGAAATTAAAAAATTTAGGTGAGGGAAGGCTGTCTCAATCTAGAGTCAGGGCATATTACAAATTTTAGAGAGAGCTAACAGTGATACTTATAGATCACCCACCAAGTGAGACTACTGGTAAGACTCAAATTCTGATGCTTGTTAAGACACTAAAAAATATTCAACCAACTGAACCAACTCACGTTGACTAATAATACTACTTTTTGTTACATCACTTTAAATATTAAATAATTTGATAACCAATAACTATTAAACAAATAAAATTTAGTAATGATACTATAAATAAAGTAATTTGATGACAAAGAAGTGTAGAGATAACACAATATAATATTACTACTTTCTGTCACATTAAATAAAAAAATTTAAATTCTTTGATAATAAATAAATGTAAAAGTAATAAAATGTAGTAATATTAGATATTTATTACATAAGATAACAAAAAACTAATTTGATGACAAAAAAGAAGATTATATTATACATAGTGAAGTTTTTTTTTTTAATTCAAAATGGATTTAGAAATTTTTTTACGAGGATTCACTTATACTAATGTAAAATTAAATTAGTTTTTACATATTTTTATAATTTTTTATATAATTTATATTTTAACAAACTGACCGTTGGATTTAGCAATATAATTGTACTCGTCGTGCACGTAAAGTTTCGAATCGATCCGATATCTCTATCATATTGGTTGAGAATACTGTCCCTTTTAATATATATTTAACGGTTGAAATTTTTTACATCGAACAAATAGTTAGATATTTTTAATTTACTCGAAACTCGACGTGCATGATCTACTTGAATAGAACATGAAATACGACGATCAGATTAAACAAATATATTTCGTACAAAAAATTATAAAAATGTGTAAAACTAATTTAACTTTACACTAATGCAAACGAATCCTTCCTCAATTTCTATATGTATTACATAAATGGTATTTAAATATCACAAATAAAAATAATATTTTTTGCACCGATGGTGGACCATTACATGCACTTCTTTTAGTTAATAAAGGCATTATTTTACTTCTATAGAAACTAATTAATTTATGTTATGTTTCAATTATCTATTTATTTTTAATCATTAAACTTGCTTGTGGAATATAAGATAATATTTGATTTATGCTTTATTACTTTATACACCAACGTCACGTTTTTGAACTTCACATGCATGTTTATAAGGCTATCACATATCTCTTTAAGAATTATATTAATAATTATATCTTAATAAACATACTATGTTCTCTATGTCAATGATTTGAACGGAACTGATACAGTGTCGGACTCGAGCTTGATTCAATTAAAAAACTCTATTTCAAGCTTGGTCAAGCTTTTTAATTTGTTCGAGCTCGACTCGAAAATTATTCAAGTTACTCAAGCTTGATTTAAATAGGTTCAATTCTTATTAACTTATTAAGGAGTTTGAAACTCAATTAAAGCTCAATTCATATATATAATATTAAAAAAATCAAAAGTTCGACAATTACGTTCTCATTGAGTATTATAAAGTTCAAACTTGATTTGACTCGTTACTTAAGCAATTCAAGCTCAAACTCGACTCGATAATAAATAATCAAATTAGAGTACTCTTTTAGTAGAACCTAAATAACTTATAAGTTACTGCTCATAGCTCGATTTATTTACAAGTCTAATCTTAAGTGTATAAATTTTTTTTTCCACTCATACAACATTTTATTATTAGATCATTAACATGATAGTAAATGAATGTAATTGATAACAAAAAAAATAGTATCCTTATTACTTCAAGTTATACAAAATAACATGATACCTAACGCTCTAATAAATTATGTAATGATCTAATAAATATAAGTAAATAATTAGAAAAAGGAATAATATCACTAAAGGTGACTTAAATAACAACTTATTATGCTCATTTATAACAAATACATATAAAGGATAACAATCCAATGTCATAATATCATTCATAATTACTTAAAGTGACAAAAATAAGAAATAAGTGTGAACAATAATAAAAGTATTATTATTTTTTTGTTAGGTAAAATAAAAAAAGTAAATTGATAATTAATAAAGGTAAAGATAATAAAATATAATAAAACTTTATTGAAAAAGTAATAAATTAAGTAATTCGGCAATAAATAAATGTAAAAATAATAATAAGTAGTAAATACTACTTTTGGGTAATTCACAAAAATAAAATAAGTAATTTTGTAAAAAATCAGTACAAAAGTAGCAATAAATTATAATTTTTTGGTATTATTATAAATTTAAAAATTCTAAATACAAGGATAACCTATGATAGTCTGATAACAAATAAGAGTAAGTATCAACATAAAGTAGTAATAGTATTTTTGTATTGCCAATTATAACAAAATAAGTATTTAATAACAAATAAGCGTAAAGGTAAAAAAATATAGTATTACATTTTTGTTATATATTGATAACAAATAAATGTAATAGTAATAAAATATAATATTATGACTTTCTTTTACTACATATAATAACAAATTAAGTAATTTAATAATCAACATAAATAAAAATAACAAAATCTAATATTACTACTTTCGAATACATGTAATAATAGATTAAATAATTTGATAATAGATAAATATAAAAATAACAAAAAGAAAGATAATATCAATTTTGGTGAACAAAATCTGTAAAGTTTTAATAAAATTGATGAATAAATAACAAAAATTAGCATCGCAAGCGTTTCTGGAAGCGCTCTTCAACGAGCTTATTGATGTGGGAAGTATTCTATTTTTCTAGTTAGGATTCTCTGCTTTTATGCAAAATTTGAAGAATACATTTTAACGAGGAAAATGATGCTATAAAATTGATAACTTTCAAATAATACATAATACATCATTAAAACTAATTGAATCTCAAATCTAAACATAATTTAGCGTTTGGTCATATCAGAATTGAATTAAAACTCAATAATAATAATCCTATCAAATATCTTTTACCACCTTTGCGAGTTTAAGAAAAATAAGTTTTCTCAACAATTCTGACAATTTTTACCAAAAAAACAGCGAACAAATAAAACTTTCATCAATCAAACTGATTGAACACCATTAACTATAATTGGGTATTTTAAAATGGACCCATCTCATATATCAAAAGCATAAAAAAAAAAAAAAAAAGCACAATCGGAGCAGCAACAATAACCATCTCATCTCCCCCATTAAGACTAATACATCAAGAGATTTGTAACGCAATATCTAAAGCAACAATTCTTAAAGAGTTGTCGGTGATCCTATATCTCGACTCATCTGTTCCGTGCTGCCACTGGATTAGGTAGTATTATGTTGCCAATACCAAGATACTAACTAGAGTTCATGAAATTAAGTAGCGCATGAAAAAAATAAAATATACTAATAAATAAAAAAGTCTACTCCTTGCACTAATCAACTGCCCACCCCACTCTTGAAAAGGTGCTAGCAACTAGCACAAGAAAACCCAGTTTCAACTCCATAATTCTTGAGCTGCGGGCTATGGCCCAGCAACCCAGCCAGGGTTCAAATCCTGGATCCTGCTTAGGGGGTTATACCCTATTAACCATAGCTTGAACAACACGATCCCTATTCCCCACCTCTTAGAATGTACCACCAACTAGCCTACTACAGGCTACACGCGAAGAGGCTTGGGGTCAAGCCACAACAACAGCGTAATGTAGACCAGCTATTTCAACAGGATGAATCTCCAACAATAAAGTAGGTGATGCAACGATAGTGCAATGCTTTGGTGGGAAAAGAATCCCAACCCTCACCGGCCAAGGAAAAACGTTAATAACACTCTAATTTTCTGTTGGAAGACTAAATTTCAGTATCACAAATTGATGATCAACTCAAAAATCTTATTTTCTTTTTATCCTTTTTGTTATCTCTTACATTGGATAAATACTGAAGGAGAATCAGTAGCCCAATAAAAACTTTGTATAGCCGAAATAACCAATGTTTGAATTCTCATCTCTAAGAACAAAATTGTTTTAAGCACTACTGCTTGAAGCAAGATCAGTGACTTTTCCCACTGCAACAGTTTTCCTGTAGATATGACAATTCATGTGAACCACAGCCACCAAGAATAATAATTTATCAACAACGAAAAAAAGTAAAAAAACCTGTCTCTGTTACCTCCAGTACGAAGAGTAAACCTCCCAAGTTGCGAAAAATCTGAGAACTTCTCAATGCAAATCAAGTTGTTAACCTAAGAAGCACAAGAAAATAGTATTTATCAAGCCCAAGACAATTGGAGATCAATTCAGACAATATTTTCTGTTCTGAACTGTTTCTCACTTGCTCAATCTGGCAATTCATTCAGTTCCATTTCAAACAATATATAGAACAATGCAGCCAATATTCTAGTTCCAACCCTCGACAAAAAACAAAATAACCAATTTGGTATATTTAAAAGATAGTAAGAGTCTGAACCTGAACACGACACACAACAACAGCACCATTCTTCAAAAAAAGAACTTTCTTTTTCATGGGTTTCTTTGTCTTTGGATCAATTTGCTGTAGTAGCTCAACTATCTCGCGTTCCTCAACAACAGAATGAATGTGCAAGACAGCCTTATAGCCAGCTGTAAAAATAGCCTAAACAGTAACAACATTCACAATCATTATACTTGAAATGTATCAAGTTTATTGAAAAGGACAACAGAAAATGACATTCATGCATACATTCTCAAGCAACTCAAGAATCTGCAGCTGGGCTGTAAATTCAGTGATAGCAGTTATCGGTTTTACTGATGAAGCAAAAACAAACATTAAGCCCCAAAACTAACGTAAAAATAAAACAAATTTAATTTTAATATAAAAACAAACAATTAAGACAAGATAAAGGGATTGTAAAGATTATCACATAACTCCATTTAAGGAAAACTTACCAACACTTGTCAAGACAAAACCTGACAATATGTCCTCTTCTTTCAATCCCAGATAATCTAACCCGTAGATTTTCACCAGGTCCTGCACACCTAACCTTATTTTCATCACAATATACAGCTAGAACTTTCACTTGAGCCTGCAATCCATGCAAAAAATCCTCAGACCCCATAAATTTTTAAAAAACAATGAACATATACGCATAAATATAATTAAAAGGTTGCCATGATAAAGCACCTTGTTTGGCATAATTAATAAGGAATCACCCTCACGCACACTTCCAGATTCTACCTTTCCCATAACAACAGTTCGCATGTCTTTGAATTTGTCAATTATAGGCATCCTATAGAGTCCATAACAAATCAATAGATGCATCATAAAATAAGATGATCAAGAATTTGGTTATACAAGCTACTAGTAGATGGCAGGAACTAGAGTCAAACATAAAAGTTGTGTGGGCAGTGAATTTTGCTATGGATGATAGGCTTAGACCACTACCTAAATGGACCTTTTGGATCTCTAAGAGGAACTTCAATAGAATCAACGGCTTCAAATAGGCAGGGACCATTCCACCAAGGACAAATACTCTTATCTACTCTTGTTTTCATGTTTGTACCAACAAGAACAGATACTGGTAGGAACTGAACATCTGCAAGTTCAGACAAGGATAATCAATGAAATATAACAGGTTTTAAAGCAGAGTTCTATGCTATCATATCAGACTAAAAATCTAAAATACCTCAAAATATGCCTTTAGAGAGTCGAAAACAAGTCCAATCACATAAGCAACCATAAACATGTTACATAAAACGCAAGGGGATTTGTTAGCTTATCTATTTCCTTTGCGCAAAAGTATTTCAATATCTCACTATGTCATGGTAATAATATACTTGAATGGTTCTACAAGCTTGAAAACAACACCAAGCAAATATTGCAACTTTGAAGTTATTAAAAAACAGCCCTTCAAATACCTTTCTTCACGTTGTAGCCCGAAGACCTCAGAAAAAGTGTCATCTTAGACTCAATTTCATCGTACCTTAGGAAGAACGAAGAAGACCTCTATCAATACCATTAACATACAAACCCACAACACAAAATGCACACAAAAGACAGCATACAAGCTAAGACTAGTTATAAAAGCCAGGCAAAACACCTTTCTTTAGACCAGTTGACAGTGTGGTCATCCATCTTATTAACTACTACAAGTAGCTTCGCCACACCCAAGGTCTTTGCCAGCTGGACATGTTCACGGGTATGCCCACCCTTCTCATATCCAGTTTCAAATTCCCCTTTACGAGCATAAATCACCTAATTAAGAGACAAGAGGGGTGTTTAAAAATTCAAAATCTGCAATCCATACATTATATAAGGCGTTAAAAGAAAGACACCGGATCTAACTTACCAGCACACGAATATCGGCTTGAGCTGCCCCATTGATCGCATGTGAGGCTTTGCCAACTCGTTGGCCTAAAACAGCTCCAATGGTATAATCACTAGCATCACACATGATTTCAAAAGGTAAATTCCAATCTAGTGGTTGTATGATAGGAGCTGATGTCAAGAGTCCCTTCAAAGTTTCAAATGCCTCTTTGCATTTATCATCAAAGTGGAAATCCACATCTTTTTGTAACAGCTTGCAAAGAGGTAGTGTTATCTTTGAGAAGTCTTTGATAAATCTTCTATATAAATCTGTATGTCCAAGAAAAGAACGAACCTCTCTCACATTTGTGGAAGGTGGTAAAGAATGCATAATATCTATTTTAGTTATCTACTTCTATTCCCTTAGAAGAAATAACATGGTGTTGTCGATTTTCACCACGCAAGTACACGTATCGTTGACAAATAATATAATGAAAAGTAGAGTGTAGAACCCACGAGAAATTGTTATTAAAATCGTTAAGTACTAAAATTAACACAACCTAATCTTATTTAAACAAATAATTAAAGATGATAATCAAACTTAAAAGAAACTAAAAATAAAAGCAAGTAAATAAAAAAGATTGAATTCAATTAATTATAAAAGACTAGGATTACAACTTTCCTCAATACTTCGCTTGAATCTCTCTCCACATCTTTACTTGATTAATGATCATGAGTTGTTAACCTAGAGTTCTAATCTATTTATAAGGATCTTCCGATGGTCTCATAAAAATATCATTCTTAAACAATTAACTATATTCCTATGATAATTGAATTAAAGAAGAACTCATTAAGCTTAGGCTCTAACAATGGTTACACATGACAAGTAAGTGTATTCCTATCCTACCTGCAGATCAATTCATCCTAATAAATGAATATGAAACATGTGTAATTCAATCCATGTCTAACACTAAACTCCCTTTTCCAAGTTGTATTTATGTTAATAAATCAATCTAATTGGTAGCTAAGCAATTAGAACATTAAGAACAAGAATGAATAAACAACTCAACAAACCATTAAATCAAGCTAGAGAGAGAAAGTAAATTCAAACTATTTGTTGAGTTTCATTGAAATCCTAGTAAAAAAAATTAGTTCATGATAATTAATGAAAACAAATATTCAAATAGTTTCACCATCATCAACTACATAAGAAAAATAAAGAAGAGAAAAGAAGAAACTAAAAGTTGTTAGTTCTTGAGTCTTCAATCTTCTTGAGAGAATTTGATGGTGGCTATCTTCTTGAGAGAGAATTAGGTTTCTTGATGTCTAATCCCTTTTTATTCTGACTTAAAAGAGTCATATTTAAAGTGTCCAAGGCCTCCTGGAGTCCGAAACTTCGTTCCCAAGCAAAACAGGTAAGTTTTGCATTTTTTTACATTTTTGGTATTGTTCACGATCTCCCGGCACCAGCTTGTGGCGCCGCGGCGCCACTTCTACTGCCTCCTTGGTGTTTCTCCTCATTTTGTCCGAACTGGTTTCTGTCGGCTTCTCGAACTTCATCAGCTGTCTTTACTAGGTAAATCTTGTTCGATTTTGACATGCCTTATACTGTTGGAAAGGTATGGAAGTTAGCTTCAAAAGTCAAGAGGAAGTTTTCTCCTTTGAAGTATTTAAGACCGAGTTTTTCTTGAAATTCGCTCTGGAGGTTGAATCTGCCTGCTCATTGGAATGCACCGATTTTTGTCGTTTTGCACCTCGAAGTTCCAGATCACCTTGGACCTATAAAAACACATAAATAACAAATAAATAACTATTTTTAAACATAAAATGAATAATTAAAATAAATATAAAAATATCTAAAACTAATCAAATCCTAATAAAATCCTCAAGGACTTAGCTGATTCAAAAGCATAAAAGGTGGCAAAATAACTATATTTCCTAGAGTTATCACACCACCAAACTTAATATTTTGCTAGTCCTTGAGCAAAACAAAACAAAACAAACTAAATAACCTGACACAAAACATCACTCAAGATAAATGCACTTAAACAATGATTTCTTTATTTTCCTCAAAAGTTATCTCAAAATCATGATTCAAGTTAGAACATAAACATAAACATAATCCAAATCTATGATTCAATTCAATCATAAACTTCATGTTTGAATGCATTTTCAGTGTGTGTGTGTATAATCTCTTGTCTAATCAATGCATGGAATCCAAATAAGTTTATATCAATGAAAAATACGAATTAGTACTAGACTCTCATATGTTTGCTTTTCATCTCTCTCTCCACTAATGTAGACTAACACTTCATCAAGGATCAAGTAGGTCTTTATTAAGCTTGTAATGTAAGGCTAGGGTCAAGGTATGATAAAGGATAAATTTCGGTTTAAGTTCACCCATAGACACTTTATATTTTTATCAGGATTTTTGAGAGCCATAGTATTTTCCTTAAATTACATTCTTAATTCTTTCTTTGAATCCACTTCCTTTTTGCTTCACCAATTTATTCTTTTTTTTTTAATTTTTTATATCACCACTATTTCACCCAAATTTGACATGTTTCATAATTGTTTCCTGTAATATCATCACATGCCTATGTAGTGAAGGTTAATCATGGTTTTTCTTAGTTGGCTAGGCTAAAAGATGTGGCAATCAAAGAAAATAGATATATCACTTAAGCTCAAAGAGGTAGACTAAGGATATTAATGTATAAAGGTAAGCTTGAAAGGCTCAAACAATCCAAAGATGTGCTAAATCACTTCCTCAACTTAGTGTTGTCTAGGATTTCGCCTTGAGAGAGAATCAAACAAATTCTAGGTTCTAGACATAATTGCAATTCACATTAACATAATCAGTCTTTAAATAAGCAATGCAAATCCAAGCAAGAGATTAAGTGCTCAATTTGTGAAAATCACATTCTAACATGAAACTAACAAAAGAATTTAACATAAATTCTTCTCATGCTTATGTTTTCCAAAAAATCAAGATAAATCAATAACTAAAATTCATCATTGGATAAGGATTTCATCATAATAAGTGCAAAATATCTCAAGCAAAAACCAAAAAAAAAAAAAAAATAGACACTCCTAAAAAGTTAGAGAATCACACAAACTTAAAATAAATCTAAAGACACACCCCCAAACTTAAAACAAACATTGTCCTCAATGTTTAGAAATAAAAAGAGTAAGAACAAGAAAACTCCCCTATCGATATAGGCAAAGCAGGAGAAGCTTTAGTTTTCCTCTTAGACTTCATCATCCTTGTCCAAGTTGGGTGAGTAGTCACTACAAAAGAAAATAAAGTAAAAAGAATTAATAATAATAAAAATACTTTAAAAATTAAAAAAAATAAAACAAATAAAAAGCTTAGAACTTGGGTTGCCTCCCAAGAAGCGCTTGATTTATAGTCATCTGCTTGACTATCTCATTGTTCATTAACCGGCATCTTTCCACTTGAACCATTGCCCCCCCTTTTTTCTTTGCTTTATGAGGCCTTGCATTCACAAAATTGTGGCTTCCATGCATCTTGGAAGTAGAATGTGAAATTGCCTTAAGTGGTGTGGTGGAACAACTTTCATTGAATGCTTCTTTGGAATCATTGTTCATCACTTTAACTACGAAACATTCATCAAATTCGTTAGGAAACTTCATAGCCTTAAAAACTTTAAAAGTTACCTGTTGGTTTAAAACTCTCATGGTAAGTTCTCCTTTTTGCACATCAATGAGAGTTCTACTGGTGGCTAAGAATGGTCTCCCAAGAATTATGGGTATTTCAATATCCTCCTCCATGTCAAGCACAATAAAATCATCAGGAAAGAAAATTTTGTCAACCTTGACTAGCACATCTTCAACCATGCCTCTTGGATGTTTGATGGATCTATCGGCAAGTTGCAACATCACTGTAGTGGGCTTTATTTCTCCCAAACCAAGCTTGCGATAGATAGAGGCATTAAATTGATACTTGCCCCCAAATCACATAAAGCTTTACCAAAAAAATTATCACCAATGGCACATGGAATGGCGAAGCTTCCCGGATCTTTAAGTTTGGGTGGGAGTTTCTTTTGAAGAATAGCGTTCGTCGCAACCTAAAAAATTACAAGTCTCTTTGCAAGACTTTATATTCGTTAAGCGTGACATTAACAAAAATCGAGGAAAAGTCGACTTAATTCCTCTTGAAAAATGAAGGTTTTGAAAATGACCTTGAAAAAGACATGGAGTCGCCACCAATCTTTTTTAGCTAGGTGTGATCGGCCACCTATGAAAACCGATTTTATAAAACATTTTAAAATTAATTAAAACATTTTTTTTAAAACCAATTTCAAGTCTGAGTTTTAAACCAAAGAAATCAAAGAAGCGGGTTCGGGACTCGGTTACGTGTGGGGAAGGATTAGCACCCCCACAACGCCCGTATAAAACGGTACCTTATTAATCGCATGTTATCTCAAGTCTCGGTAAAAGGTCAATTTTTAATTTGGTATTTCAAGTTAATTCCCATTTTAAAGAAAAATAATTCCATTTATAATTGAAAATGATCCAAAATTTATTAACTCAAAATTTTCTTATATTCCCCAGCAAACGTGGCAAAATATAGAAATTTTTATTAGTTTGGAAAACTTTTCGAATCATTCTTATTTTAAAGAAGATATTCCGTTATTAATGATAATTGATGATATCCTCCCCAGCAAACCCGACAGAGAACTCATGAATTATTTTAACTCGGGAATATCTTTATTTTATTGAAAATCATTACCTTTTTCAAGACATTTAAAAAAATATATGAATATGAATATGTGTGACATAAATAAAATGACATAGCAAAGTCTAAATAATATAACGCAACCTAAATGGTATGACATAATTTAAATGTCTTAGCATATTCTAAATGAAATGAAATATCCTAAGTTATACGATATATTCTAAATAAAATGAAATGACCTAGGAAACATTATATATTCTATATGAAATGTAATAACCTAGGTAACATAATATATTCTATATGAAATGAAATAATTTAGGTAACATAATATATTCTATATGAAATGAAATAATTTAAATGACATGGCAAATATAAATGATATGGCCTATAATCTAAATGACATGAAATTAAAATAATGCTATCATATAATATGCATGGAAATAAAAATAAAAATAATAATGCATAAACATAGTATATGCTAAATAATATGACAAAAATAATTAAATAAAAAGCATAGGATATCATGAAATATTCAAAACCATGTAACAAATAATATAATATCAAAAATTTAAATCCAAGATAATAACACCATCATGAAAATTAAACATAGCAAAAATTACATATTATATAATATGCATGAATGGAAAATGCAATGCATGAGAATGTATTTTTTCCTTTAATTAAGGAAATCTGTATATCTAAAAAGATATCCGGCTACCTTAGGAAAATATATCAAATTAAACATTCTAAAACCAAAATACTTTGTGATTGTTTGAAAACAATTTTGAAAAGCTTAGATTAAAAACAAAAACTTAGCTAATCCCTTTTTTAAATGGCTCTAATTTCCTCAGTTTAAAATTCCAGACTTGGCCACCCTTAACACGAGACTTAAAAAATCATTTTTAGAGTTTAAAAAGGCTTAGAAACTACCCTAAGTCCGTAGCTAAACTTTCTAATCAACCGTCTCTAAGTAACTTAACCAAAACAGAAAATGATTTTCCTTCAAATTCAATTCTGCCTCCACTGTCCAGTTTTAAAGCACGACTTTTTATCCTATTTTTATAAATTAAAAAAAATCTAAAAAAAAAAATACTGGAGAATCAGGACACATAAAACTACACAGCAAAAAATCTGCTTAATTTTCTGATTAAAGATGACTGCCCAGAAAAATCGAGAAAGTACGAGTACTGGGTGAAAAAACTGTTTTGCCAAAACACATTCTTTTGCCTTTGATAAAATCATTTAAAAATCAAAGTAAAAATATTAGAAACTCTCTAAATGACTCACAAACAGTAGCTAACACTTTTGAAAAGTTAGGCAAAAAATTGGCTAAGTAAAAAAAATCACAAAGGTAGAATAATCAATTTGAAAACTCTTTATTTTTCCACAAGTATGCTCCAAAATGAGCATGATTTTGAACCATTGATTGGTCTAAGTCATAAATTAAGTGGCAATGACATGCATGAAAATACAGAAAATATGATGCATGAAATGCATGATTTAAAATCTAAATGACATGAAAAATGCATGGCATCAATAAAATGACCTAAACCTAAATGAACTTGCTTGACATTTAATGCAACCTAGGTCTAAAATGCATGAATATGCATGGCAAAGCAAACGAATCTTAAACCTAAAGAATGCATGGCAATAACACAAACATAAAGCATGCTTAAATAAAATACACAACCAAATATCATGAAAGTGCAAACCTATCAACTAACATAACAAAATTGCACGCACAAAGCATACAATATGAGGGTGGCCGAATGGTTCCATGCTTAAAATGAGCATGGCATTTTCACAAACACATGATATACTAACATGCTTAGCTAAAGAATAACACTCAAATCATGCAAATATAAAGTAAAGGCATGAAAACAAATAGGCATTTTCACAAACACAGGGATTACAAAATATAAAACATAAACAAACTTAAACATTTTGAAAACAGAAAATCAAAAATGCAAGACAAGTAAAATAAACATGATAACAAGATAATAGACTCAAAAAATAGAAACAAGCAAGCAACCAAATTAAAACAAGCTTCATATTTATGTATTAGAAGAAGATTTAAAGCATCAAAACTGTTAAGTATCAAGAATAACATGAAACAAAAAATGCAAACAACAACTACCCAAAAAACTAGGCCATTCGGCCATCTCAAAAACAAGAGGAATTTTTTTTTTCAAAAGCTTTTTACAAAAGAAAGAATTAAAAAGGAACTTAAAAAAGAATATTAAAAACACTTATTTAAAAAGAGAAACCAAAAGAAACTCACCAAAATAGTAATCAAAACAGCAAATCAAGAATGGAAAATCAAAGAAAGTGCAAGAGTATGGTGCTTAAAGCAACCTCTAGAAGCTATCTTTTAAGCTTTTTCTCTTCTAACTTTCTTTTCTTTTCTAAACTTTTCTTTTTGCCTTTCAAAAATGGAGAGAAAAATCATCCAAAACCAAGAGAAAATAGAGAGTGAATAGCTGAAAATGAAAGAGAGAGTGACCCCTCCTTGTAGTGGCCGAATGGCCCTTATCCTCTAGGATGTTGTCATCTTTTCCTCAATCAATTTTCATCCAAAGGCTACTGATCCAAGATGTTTAAAAAATGAATTATCACCCTTAGATTAGGCCATCAGCTATCCACAATTACAGCTGTTCAAGAATCTTAAGCCATTATGTTGACACTCTCCCTCTTCATGCATTGGTTCATGTGGCTTATTTGCAAAGGCTTGATAAAAAAATAGCTAACTCTCCATTGTTGGCCTTTTGATTAAAAATTAGAAAATGTCTACCCATTCTTGGGCCTTGGTCGGCCAACCCCTTTTCTTCCAGCCCATGTTTCATTTTTTAAAAGGCAAGAAAAGCCCTTTTCGATTTCCTAGGTAAAATGATCTTTTTGCCCCCCGAACATAAATAAATGGCAAACGGACTCCAAATTCAAATTTTATTTTTTCAATACTTTCAAAATAATAAAAAATTGAATTCTAGAAGTTTTCAAAATTTTTCGAGTCCATTTGCTATTTATTTAGATTTTTTCTTCCAAAATTGCCCTTTTATGCTCCCAAACTTTACCATTTTTTAAACAAGCTCCAAATCTATATTTTTCTTCACCAATATCTTCCAAATAATTTAAAAGTGTGATCTGGAAGTTTTCATAATTTTTGGAACTCATTTGGTATTTTTTTTTTTGGGATTTATCTGCTTGAATTACTACATAGGGGGCTCAGGATTTGGCCATTTTGCAAATGAACTCCGAATCCGAATTTTCTTTCACCAATCTCTTCCAAATAAGATTTGCAAATTTTTGGAATTTTTGGAGTTCATTTGCTATTTTTTCGGGATTTATCTTCTTGAATTTCTACATAAGGGACCCGAGATTTGGCCATTTTGCAAACGAACTCCGAATCAAGATTTTCTTTCTCCAATTTCTTTGAAATGATTTAAGAATGAGATCTGCAAATTTTCAGAATTTTTGGAGCTCATTTGCTATTTTTTCCCAAATTTTCCAATTTTGCCTTTTTGCCTCCGAAACCCGATTTTGCTCAAACAAGTATGATTTTCAAATTTTCTTCAAACTGAGCCTTGGGCTATCCTTTTTTAATCACTCCTCATCCATTAGGGGCTTTAGTCTTATCGAATCGGGTCATTTCTGTAATTTTTCCAAATTTCATCGAAATCCACCAAAAACCCTAATCCTCGGTTTTCTTTCGGATTGACTTTTCTTTCAGTTTTTCTTTCAAGTGGCTTCTCCATTACCCGTAGTCAGTGCTTATCTTTCATTTGGAACCTTCAATTTTGACCAATTCGAGCGTTTAAGCACTTTTCCCCAAATTTCTCGGATTAGGGTTTCTTTTCTACTGAATCTCCATAACCCAACTTCCGAACTCCATATCTTTCTATGTAGTCCTCGGATTATCAAAATTCTTTCACCATTTTTCAATTGAACTTCAAATCTTGATTTTGAAAGTGGGTTGACTTTTTCAGTAGTTGACTTTTTGGGGTTGACTTTCCTAGGTTGACTTTTTCAAGTTTGACTTTTTATGCTCGCCTTCTTAGACTAAGTCTTGGAGTACCACCTGTAGGATGAAAAAAGTCTTTTTACATTCTGAAACATCAATTTAGGAAGAAAACATACTTGTTTTAATGGTATGGACAAAATTAGGTGTCTACAGTTGCCCCTCTTTGGCTATTGCTGAGAATCAGGAATCAGGAAAAGATAAACAAATACTAATTTTGTCCATTTAGTGAAATCCAATGTGAAGGGAAGGGAAAGGGGGTTTATTTATTTATTTATTTATTTATTTTTTTGTTGTTGAAAAAAAGCTGTAAATAGAAGATATTGTCCTTAAATTGAATTCCCTGACTAATCAAGGCTCGACCCGTCTTTAGGAAACGAGTTCGATTTGCAAGAGAAGAAAAGACCTCGACGATGGTCTCGAGGGCTTAACCTATCTTGCGCTAAGTTGTGTTTAAAAATTCTGGGTATCTCCTCCAGAAGGTTCGACTATCACCACCAAAGACTTGCTCAAGCAAATGTAAAACTCTGGACATCTGCACCAGAGACTTTGGCTATCACCGCCGAAGACTTGTTCAAGCAAATGTAAAACTCTGGATATCTCCACCAGAGGCTTTTGCTATCACTGCCAAAAACTTGTTCAAGCAAATGTAAAACTCTGGATATCTCCACCAAAGGCTTTGGTTATCACCAGTCTTAAGAATGGTGCCCGGAGGCCTTACCCGTGATTAAAAAATGCGCTGTATGCGACTTTAATAATAATGCCCGGAGGTCTTAATAATAGTGCTCGGAGGCCTTACCCGTGATTTGGAAAAAAATGCGCTATATGCGACTTTAAAAATGATGCCTGGAGGTCTTAAGAATGGTGCTCAGAGGCCTTTCCCGTGATTTGAAAAAAAATTCATTGTATGCGACTTTAACAAGAATGCTCGGAGGTCTTAAGAATGGTGCCCGGAGGCCTTATCCGTGATTTGAAAATACCTTGAAGACGGTCTCAAGGCTCGACTCATTAGATAAACAGAATGAGTTCGATTTAAAACAAAAGGAAATACCTCGACGGTGGTCTCAAGGCTCGACTCATTTGATAAAACAGAATGAATTCGAATTAGAACAAAAAGAAATACCTCGACGGTGATCTCAAGGCTCGACTCATTTGATAAAACATAATGAATTCGATTTAAAACAAAAGGAAATACCTCGACGGTGGTCTCAAGGCTCGACTCATTTGATAAACAGAATGAATTCGATTTAAAACAAAAGGAAATACCTCGACGGTGGTCTCAAGGCTCGACTCATTTGACAAAACAGAATGAGTTTACTTTGGGGAAATCCAAGTTTTCTTGATTTCTGCAATGTTAGCTAAATGCAATGATGAGAATGACATGCTTTGCAAATGCTTGTATGTTTCCTAAGAATGAATGCAATCAAATGATTGTGTAATGATTTCTAATCCATGGTTTCTTTGAGGTTCACAGATTATCCGACTTCATGACGGAGTCTTCAATTGTTCATTGATGCCCCACTTAAGGAATCCTTCACTCAAGATAACTTGTCAAACAGTCTCAGTTTCTGACTTTCGCTGAAATTCACAAATTTTCTGACTTTGTGATGAAGTCTCCAACACGTTCACTGTTTTCTTTTCTTGGTGAACTTTCCAAAATTTTCCCAAGATTTAAATCTATTCCTTAGTAATACTCTGAAATCCTTTTAAAAAAATTTTATTACTAATCATCATTCAATTTAATAGCAATCATGATGCATCTCAAAAATGTATGAAAAAAAATATGAATCAAGCAAAAATGTCAAAAAAAAAGATGACAAGAATTTATTGCAAGAAATGTTTTAAAATAGTAAAAATAAATATCAAGGATATAAGAAACAAAATGTAAAGTTATAGGTTGTAGATGCCCCGGATGCGGAATATCTTGGACCACTCCTTTTCAAACCATCTGAAATTTCTCTTGAACAAGCAATTTACTTGGGTAACCTCTCGGCTTTCGTAGTTACATCAGACTGAGTTGTTCCACTTTCTTTCGATTTTCAGATACTTTCTCCCCTTTTACACGGAGCATTGATTCGAACTTTGATTAGTACCTGAGCCGTCCTTTGCAGGTTTTCAACTCAAGTGTCCTCTATTCGGTATTAAGTCGCCCTTTGTAGGTTTTCGGCTTAAACCTCTCCTTTTACTTTCTTTTTCATTTCCATTTCTTTGCATTCTACCATGCATCTGAGAATTCTAAATGCTTTCAAGGTAAAAATATCAATTCAAAAAATGAGATGAATTCTGAGAATAACCTTTCAAATTAAATATTCATGCTTGATCAAAATGGGCTTTTAAAGCACATAATGCAGGCCAAGGTTTAGGTTCAGAAAGAAAGGATAAAATAGGCCCAAAGTGTGTTTAAGGGTGATTGGATCAAGAATCATTTCCTGAGGAGAACTCATTCTTGAAACATGTGTCCCTTTTTTGGACTTTTTTTTTTTTTTTTTTTTTGTGCTTTGTTGGCTTTCATTTGCCATATTTTTCGATGGCTTTCTTTTTGCCATGATTTTTTGATTATTTTTCCTCGCTTGCCCTCCAGTGTAGAGGCTGATCCTTGATCAAGGTTTAAAGGAAGAAATAATTCCTAAGGCTCAAAGGGGTGACTAAGGATAATTTCTTCTTAGTGAAAGGAATATGAAAGATAGCCATTCATCATATCAAGTATGAATATCTCATTAAAAGGCAATCCACAGGGGAAATAGATATATAGGATTTCCATTTTTACGCTTGGAATCATTCGAATTTCCATGTGCACAGCATCACAAATTTTTTTTAGGCATAATACTTATTCAGTTCATCAGCATTCACGGGATTTCTGAAATCCTCCCTGTCCATTCTAGTTAAAATCAATGCTCCTCCAAAAAAAGCTCTTTTTACCACATAGGGTCCTTCCCAATTCGAAGCCCATTTTCCTCTCGGGTCCTTCACTATAGGGAGAATTTTCCTCAGTACCAACTCCCCCTCTCGGAACTGTCTGGGATGAACTTTCTTGTTGTGGGCTCGAATCATCCTTTTCTAATACAACTGCCCGTGACAAATTGCTTTCAATCTTTTCTCCTTGATGAGATTCAACTGTTCATAATGAGCTCTAACCCATTCTGCTTCCTCTAGGCCAACTTCCATCAAAACCCGAAGTGAAGGGATCTCAACTTCAATAGGTAGCACAACTTCCATCTCGTATACCAAAGAAAACGGCGTTGCCCCTGTAGATGTACGGACCGAAGTACAATATGCATGAAGAGCAAAGGCAAGATCTGATGCCAATCCTTGTACATATCAGTCATCTTCTCAATAATCTTCTTGATGTTCTTGTTAGCTGCTTCTACTGCCCCATTCAACTTCGGACGGTAAGGTGCTGAATTATGATGTGTGATCTTGAACTGAGTACACACTTCTCTCATCATCTTATTGTTCAAATTGAGAGCATTATCTGAAATAATTCTTGCTGGTAACCCGTAACAGCATATGATTTCTTTCTTAACAAATCTACATACCACCGACTTTGTTACATTCGCATAGGAAGCAGCTTCTACCCATATTGTGAAATAATCTATGGCCACCAAGATGAAACGATGTCCATTTGAAGCTTTCGGGGTAATAGGCCCGATCATATCCGTTCCCCATATTGAAAAGGGCCATGGTGCAGTCATGACATGTAACAGCGATGGTGGCACATGAATCTTATCTGCATATATTTGGCATTTATGGCACTTCCGGGAATAACTGATACAATCTCCTTCCATTGTCAACCGATAATACCCTACCCTCATAATCTGCTTAGCATGCATGTGACCATTAGAATGAGTGCCTTATATCCCTTCATGGACCTCTTCTATAATTCTCCGAGCTTCGACAGATCCGACACATTCTCAACAAGATTTGGTCTTTTCCTTTCTTGTAGAGAATCTCACTGTCTAGAACAAAACCCATTGCTAGCCTTCTCAGAGTCCTCTTGTCATTTTTTGTTGCTAGTTCTGGATACTGTTGACTCTTGATGTATTGCAAGATATCGTTATACCAGGGGAGGCCATCTGCTTCTTCTTCAATACTCAGACAGTGGGCAGGAGACTCATATATACTCATCTTTATTTGCACAACTTCAGTCCCTTCATTCACTTTAAACATTGATGACAAAGTAGCCAGAGCATCTGCCATTCGATTTTCTTCTCGAGAAAAGTAATTGAAATTCACTTCTTCAAATTCCTCCAATAAACTCAGTATGAGTTCTTGGTATCGGATTAGGTTTGTATCTCGGGTTTCCCATTCTCCTCGTAGCTGGTATATCACTAAGGTTGAGTGTCCAAAAACTTCCAATACTTTGATATTTCTGTCCACTGCAGCACGAATGCCCAAAGTACACGCTTTATACTCGGCAGTATTGTTTGTACAATCAAAATCCAATCTAGCAATGAAAGGATAATAATCTTTTTCTGGGGATATGAGGATTGCACCGATTCCATGCCCCATGGCATTAGATGTGCCATCAAAATACATTTTCCACACTTTCATCTTCAGGGGAATCTCATCTGCTTGTGAAACATACATCAAATCTTCATCCGGAAAGTCAAAGTTCAACGTCTCATAATCTTCTACTGCCCGACTTTCTAAGAATTCAGCCAGTGCACTGCCTTTGATAGCTTTTTGACTTACATATACAATGTCATATTCTGACAATAAAACCCGCCATCTTGTCGTCCTCCCTGACAAAGAAGGTGCTTCCAACATGTAATTGATTAGATCTAGCTTGGCAATCAGCCACGTTGTGTGGTACAACATGTACTATCCGAGTCTTTGAGCAGTCCAAGCTAAGGCACAGCACAACTTTTCTACCGATGAATATTTCAACTCATAATCTGTGAATTTCTTGCTGAGCTAGTAAACTGCCTGTTCTTTCTTTCCAGTCTCATCAAGTTGCCCCAAAACACAACCCATGGATCTCTCAAATAGTTATAAATACAGTATCATTGGTTTATCCGAAACAAGTGGCATTAATACTGGTGGGTTGGATAGATAATGTTTAACCTTTTCAAATGCAATCTGACAATCTTCATCCCATTCTCCTGGATCACGTTTTCGAAGTAACTTAAATATTGGATCACATTTGTCAGTTAACTGAGAAATAAACCGAGCAATGTAATTCAATCTCCCCAAAAAGCCTCTTACTTCCTTTTGAGTATGAGGTGGTGGCAAATTCTAAATGGCATTCACTTTATCCGGGTCAATCTCAATTCCTCTTTGCTGATGACAAAACCCAGCAATTTCCCCGAGGTGACTCCAAAAGTGCATTTTGTCGGGTTTAGCTTGAGTTTAAACTTCCTTAGTCATTCGAAGAGCTTCTTAAGATTCTCAATATGCTCCTCTTCTCTTTGTGACTTTGCGATCATATCATCAACATAGACCTCAATTCCCTTATGCATCATATCATGAAACAAGGTCACCATGGCTCTCTGATATGTTGCCCCAGCATTCTTCAACCCAAATGGCATTACCTTGTAGCAGAAGGTTCCCTACATTGTAACAAATGTGGTTTTCTCCATATCTTTCGGTGCCATCTTAATCTGATTGTATCCTGAGAATCCTCCATGAAAGAAAATAAAGAAGTCTTTGCCGTATTATCCACCAGAGTATCAATATGGGGCAAAGGGAAATTATCTTTAGGGCTGGCCTTGTTCAAATCTCGGTAATCAACGCACATCCGCACCTTGCCATCCTTCTTTGGTATTGGAACAATATTTGCCACCCATTCAGAATATTTTGCCACCTCTAGAATCCAGCATCAAGTTGCTTCTTCACCTCCTCTTTTATCTTTAACAGCATGTCCGACCTCATTCTTCTCAACTTTTGCTGAATTGGTTTGCATTCTGGCCTTAAAGGGAGTTTATGAACCACAATATCCGGATCCAACCCTGGCATATCTTGGTAAGACCATGCAAATACATCCACATATTCTTGGAGTAAGGCTATCAATTCACCCTTTATTAATGATGACAATGAAGTTCCGATTTTGACTTCCTTTATCTCTTCACCAACTCCCAGATTTATCATTTCCAATAATTCCTTATGAGGAAGTACTTGTTCTATTTTCCTTTATAAATCCGGAGGTAGACCATAATCCTCAGTATCTTCGATAGCCTCAAAATCACTCGTGCAAACAGGTCTTTCAAAATCAATTTCAGAATTACTGACAGGAAGGTCCTCATATTCCGCATCCGTACACGTGTAAATGGGTGGAGAAAAAACAATATAGGAAAATATATATAATGAAAACAAAATAAATAACAAAAATGAAAGAATATGGACACATCAATATGAATAAAATGCATTGTGCTTGTTATTTATTGAATGAAAATGTTTAAACAAAAAGCCCATTACAGAAAAAACTCTTAATATCTCTAGGTAAAGATAATTAAGATTGTTTTTTAAAGTATTACGTTGGAATAGACTTAGAAACTATGGGCAACTCAGTTGCACTCCAATTGGTTAGTCTATATCCTGGTGGACAAGGTCGCACCATCCAGTTCGCACTGTCATTTTCCATCATTTCTTTCCCGATCATGCAAATCACCATATCCTGAATATGCCCCCTTTTATTCACTTGGAATTTTTCAAAAGCTTGCTCGATCATTATAAGCACATCCTCTAAATTATTTTCTCCAAATAGAAAACCAGTAGAGCGAAAGTTGTGAAGGATTTATGGGAAAGTCATGGGTTCCATTCAATATCCATACCCGCGAGACGGGTCATCCTCCTTTGTCGGTTCCTTTCAACTTGTTTCCTCCTCTCATGGGCCATCGGAAGATACCCTAAGCCAAATTGGTCTTTCTTTCCCACTACTTCCATTGCTCGGGCCATTTCTTGAAGATATTTCCCAAGACCTTTTCCAGACCTGCAGCCTTTTCCCACTGTGGTTCTTACTCCCAGCTTTGTGTTCTTGGACAACCTTGGCTTTGGAATATTTCGTTCTTCAGTGATGAAAACCGCATTTACGAATTCCAAAGATCGAAAAAAACATTCTACGACATTTTCATTGGGTTATGTCGCAACCTAAAAAAATAACAAGTCTTATCGCAAGACTTTATTTTTCGTTATGCGTGACATTTAAAAAAAACCGAGAAAAAGTCGACTTAATTCCTTTTGAAAAATGAAGGTTTTCAAAATGACCTTGGAAAAGATATGGAGTCGCCACCAATCTTTCTTAGCTAGGTGTGACCGGCCACCTATTAAAACCGGTTTTATAAAATATTTTCAAATTAATTAAAATATTTTTTAAACCAATTTCAAGTCTGCGTTTTAAACCAGAGAAATCAAAGAAGCGGGTTCGGGACTAGGTTACGTGTGGAGAAGGATTAGCACCCCCACAATGCCCGTATAAAATGGTACCTTATTAATCGTGTGTTATCTCAAGTCTCGATAAAAAGTCAGTTTTAAATTTAGTATTTCAAGTTAATTCCAAATTTAAAGAAAAATAATTCCATTTTCAATTGAAAATGATCCTGAATTTATAAATTCAAAATTTTCCAACAAACGTGACAAAATATATAAATTTTTATTAGTTTGGAAAACTTTCCGAATCATTCTCATCTTAAAGAAGATATTCCGTTATTAATGATAATTGATGATATCCTCCCCAGCAAACCCGACAGAGAATTCATGAACTATTTTAGCTCAGGAATATCTTTATTTTATTGAAAACCATTACCTTTTTGAAAACATTTTAAAAAAAATATGAATATGAATATGTATGACATAAATAAAATGACATAGCAAAGTCTAAATAATATAATGCAACCTAAATGATATGATATAATTTAAATGTCTTAGCATATTCTAAATGAAATGAAATATCCTAAGTTATATGATATATTCTAAATGGAATGAAATGACCTAGGTAACATGATATATTCTATATGAAATGTAATATCCTAAGTCATATGATACATTATAAATGAAATAAAATATCCTAAGTGATATAATATATTCTAAATGAAATGAAATGACCTAGGTAACATAATATATTCTACATGAAATGAAATGACCTAGGTAACATAATATATTCTATATGAAATGAAATAATTTAAATAACATGGCAAATATAAATGATATGGAATATAATCTAAATGACATGAAATATAAAATAATGCTATCATATAATATGCATGAAAATAAAAATAACAATAATAATGCATGAATATAGCATATGTTAAATAATATGACTAAAATAACTAAATAAAAAGCATAGGATATCATGAAATATTCAAAACCATATAAAAAATAATATAATATCAAAATTTTAAATCAAAGATAATAACACGATATGAAAATTAAACATAGCAAAAATGACATTATATAATATGCATGAATATGGAAAATGCAATGCATGAGAATGTATTTTTTTCCTTTAATTAAGGAAATCTGTATATCTAAAAAGATATCCGGCTACCTTAGGAAAATATATCAAATTAAATATTCTAAAATCAAAATACTTTGTGATTATTTGAAAACAATTTTAAAAAGCTTAGATTAAAAATAAAAACTTAGCTAAACCCTTTTTTTAATGGCTCTAATTTCCTAAATTTAAATTTTCGGACTTGACCACCCTTAACCCGAGACTTAAAAAATCATTTTTAGAGTTTAAAAAGGCTTAGAAACTATCCTAAGTCAGTAGCTAAATTTCCTAACCAGCCTCCTCTAAGTAACTTAACCAAAACAGAAAAATGATTTTCCTTCAAATTCAATTATGACTCCACTGTCCAGTTTTAAAGCACGATTCTTTACCCTATTTTTAAAAATTCAAAAAAACTCTAAAAAAAATATTGGAGACTCAGAACATATAAAACCACGCGGGAAAAAATTGGCTTAATTTTTTGATTAAAGATGATTGCCCAGAAAAATCGGGAAAGTACAAGTACTTGGTGAAAAAGCTTTTTTATAAAAACACATTTTTTTGCCTTTGATAAAATCATTTAAAAATCAAAGTAAAAATATTAGAGACTCTCTAAATGACTCACAAATAGTAGCTAACACTTTTGAAAAGTTAGGCAAAAAATTGGCTAAGTAGAAAAAATCACAAAGGTAGAATAATCAATTTGACAACTCTTTAATTTTCCACAAGTATGCTCAAGAGAGCATGACTTTGAACCGTTGATTGGCCTAAGTCATAAGTCAAGTGGTAAGGAAATTAAATGCATGAAAAATACAGCAAATATGATGCATGAAATGCATGATTTAAAACCTAAATGTCATGAAAAATGCCTGGCATCAATAAAATGACCTAGACCTAAATGAACTTGCATGGCATTTAATGCTACCTAGGTCTAAAATGCATGGCAAACAAACCAATCCTAAACCTAAAATATGCATGGCAATAACACAAACACATGGCATGCTTAAACAAAATACTCAACCAAACATCCTGAAAATACAAACCTATCAACTAACATAACAAAAATGCACGCACAAAGCAAACAAAATGAGATGGTCGAATGTAGTAGATGCTTAACATGAGCATGGCATTTTCACAAACACATGATATACTAACATGCTTAACTAAAGAATAACACTCAAATCATGCAAATATAAAGTAAAGGCATGAAAACCAACAAGCATTTTCACAAACACATGGATTACAAAATATAAAACATAAACAAACTTAAACATTTTGAAAATAGAAAATAAAAAATGCAAGAATAGTAAAATAAACATGATAATAGACTCAAAAATGGAAATAAGCAAGCAACCACATTAAAACAAGATTCAAGTTTATGTATTAAAATAAGATTTAAAGCATCAAAACTTATTAAATATCAAGAATAAAATGAAAAAACAAAGCAAACAACAACTCTAAAAAAAACTAGGCCATTCGGTCATATCCAAAAACAAAGGGAAAACATTTTCAAGAGCTTTTTATAAGAAATGATGAAGAAGGAACTTAAAGAAGAACATTAAAAACACTTATTTAAAAAGAAAAATCAAAAGAAACTCACCAAAATAATAATCAAAACAACAAATCAAGAATGGAAAATCAAAGAAAGTGCAAGAGTATGGTGCTTAAAGCAACTTCTAGAAGTTATCTTTCAAGCTTTTTCTCTTCTAACTTTCTTTTCTTTTCTTTTCTAAACTTTTATTTTTCCTTTTCAAAAATGGAGAGAAAATGAGCCAAAACCAAGTGAGAATAGAGAGTGTGTCATCTGAAAATGAAAGAAAGAGTCCTCTTGTAGTGTGGCCGAAACCCCCCTCTGGGCTAGGATGTTGTCATTTTTCCATCAACCAATTTTCATCAAAGGGCTATTGATCCAAGATGTTTAAAACATGAAATTATCACCCTTAGATTAGGCCATCAGCTATCCACAATTACAGCTGCTCAAGAATCTTAAGCCATTATGTTGACACTCTCCCTCTTCATGCATTGGTCCATGTGGCTTATTTGCAAAGGCTTGATCAAAAAATAACTAACTAACTATTCATTGTTGGACTTTTGATTAAAAATTCAGAAACTTCCTACTCATATTTGGGCCTTGGACGGCCAGCCCCTTTCCTTCCAGCCCATGTTTCATTTTTGTAAAAGGCAAGAAAAGCCTTTTCGGTTTCTTGGGTAAATTGACCTTTTTGCCCGCCGAATGTAAATAAATGGTAAACGGACTCCAAATTCAAATTTTTATTTTTTCAATACTTTCAAAATAATAAAAAATTGAATTATGGAAGTTTTCAAAATTTTTCGAGTCCATTTGCTATTTATTTGGATTTTTTCTTCCAAAATTGCCCTTTTATGCCCCCAAACTTTACCATTTTTTAAACGAGCTCAAAATCCAGATTTTTCTTCACCAATATATTCCAAATAATTTGAAAGTGTGATTTGGAAGTTTTCATAATTTTTGGAACTCATTTGGTATTTTTTCGGATTTATTTGCTTGAATTACTACATAGGGGGCCCGGGATTTGGCCATTTTGCAAACGAACTCCGAATCAATATTTTCTTTAACAAATCTTTTCCAAATAATTTGAAAAAGAGATTTGCAAATTTTCAGAATTTTTGGAGTTCATTTTCTATTTTTTCGGGATTTATCTTCTTGAATTTCTGCATAAGGGACCCTGGATTTGGCCATTTTGCAAACGAACTCCGAATCAAGATTTTCTTTCACCAATCTCTTCGAAATGATCTAAGAATGAGATTTGAAAATTTCCAAAATTTTTGGAGTTCATTTGTTATTTTTCCCAAATTTTCCAATTTTGCCCTTTTACCTCCGAAACTCGGTTTTGCTCAAAACAAGTCCGATTTTCAGATTTTATTCAAACTGAGCCTTGGGCTATCCTTTTTTAATCACTCCTCATCCATTAGAGGCTTTATTCCTACTGATTTGAGTCATTTCTTGTAATTCTTCCCAATTTCACCGAAATCCACCAAAAACCCCAATTCTCGGTTTTCTCCCGGATTGACTTTTCGTTCAGTTTTTTCTTTCAAGTGACTTCTCCATTACCCGTAGTCAGTTCTTATCTTTCATTTGGAACCTTCAATTTTTACCAATTCGATTGTTTAAGCACTTTTTTAGGAAGAAAACATACCTTTTTTAGTGGTCTGGACAAAATTAGGTGTCTACAGCTGCCCCTCTTTGGCTATTGCTGAGAGTCAGGAATCAGGCAAAGATAAACAAATACTAATTTTGTTCGGTTAGTGAAATCACATGTGAAGGGAAGGAAAATGGTTTTTTTTTTTTGTCGAAAAATAGCTGTAAATAGAAGACATTGTACTTAAATTAAATTCCCTGACTAATCATGGCTCAACCCGTCTTAAGGAAATGAGTTCGATTTGCAACAAAAAATTATGCCCGGAGGTCTTAAGAATGATGCCCGGAGGTCTTAAAAATGGTGCCTGGAGGCCTTACCCGTGATTTAAAAAATTATGCCCGGAGGTCTTAAGAATGGTGCCCGGAGGCCTTACCCGTGATTTTGATAAAAATGCGCTGTATGCGGCTTTAAAAAATGATGCTCAGAGGTCTTAAGAATGGTGCCCGGAGGTCTTAAGAATGGTCCCCGGAGGCCTTGCTCATGATTTAAAAAAAAATTCGCTATATGCGGCTTCAAAAATGATGCCCGGAGGTCTTAAGAATGGTGCCCTGAGGCCTTACCTGTGATTTGAAAATACCTTGACGACGGTCTCAAGCCTCGACTCGTTTGATAAATAGAATGAATTCGATTTAAAACAAAAGGAAATACCTCGATGGTGGTCTCAAGGCTCGACTAATTTGATGAAATAGAATGAATTCGATTTAAAACAAAAGGAAATACCTCGACGGTGGTCTCAAGGCTCGACTCGTTTGATAAAACAGAATGAATTCAAGTTAAAACAAAAGGAAATACCTCGACGATGGTCTCAAGGCTCGACTCATTTGATAAGACAGAATGAATTCGATCTAAAACAAAAGGAAATACCTCGATGGTGGTCTCGAGGCTCAACTCATTAGATGAAACAGAATAAATTCGATTTAAAACAAAAGGAAATACCTCAACGGTGGTCTCAAGGCTCGACTCATTTGATAAAACAGAATGAATTCGATTTAAAACAAAAGGAAATACCTCAATGGTGGTCTCAAGGCTCGACTCATTTGATAAAACAGAATGAATTCGATTTAAAACAAAAGGAAATACTGAGAATGATTATGGGTTTGGTTCATTTGGAAAAAATAAATTTAACTTGAAAATGAAAGGAACATACCTCAACGCCGGTCTCAGGGCTTGACCTATTTGAGAAGCAAAATGAGTTCGATTTGGAAAGGAAACGTACCTCGATGGTGATCTCGGGGCTCAACTCGTTTGATAAATAGAACGAGTTCACTTTGGGGAAGTCCAAGTTTTCCTGATTTCTGCAATGTTAGCTAAATGCAATGATGAGAATGACATGCTTTGCAAATGTTTGTATGTTTCCTAAGAATGAATGCAATCAAATGGATGTGTCATGATTTCTAATACATGGTTTCTTTGAGGTTCACAGATTATCCGACTTCATGACGGAGTCTTCAATTGTTCACCGATGCCCCACTTAAGGAATCCTTCACTCAAGATAACGTGTCAAACTGTCTCAGTTTCTGACTTTTGCTGAAATTCACAGATTTTCTGACTTCGTGATAGAGTAGGCAACACGTTCACTGTTTTCTTTTCTTGGTGAACTTTCCAAACCTTTCCCAAGATTGAAATCTATTCCTTAGTAATACTCTGAAATCCTTTTATTTAAAGATTTTTTTATTACTAATCATCATTCAATTTAATAACAATCATAATGCATCTCAAAAATGTATGAAAGAAAATATGAATGAAGCAAAAATTGTCATGAAAAAGGATAACAATAATTTATTGCAAGAAATGTTTTAAAATAGTAAAAATAAATATCATGGATATAAGAAACAAATGTAAAGTTATAGGTTATAGATGCCTCGGATGCGGAATATCTTGGACCCCTCCTTTTCAAACCATCTGAAATTTCTCTGGAACAAGCAATTTACTTGGGTAACCTCTCGGCTTCCATAGTTACATCAGACTGAGTTGTTCCCCTTTCTTCTGATTTTCAGATACTTTCTCCCCCTTTACACGGAGCATTGATTCGAACTTTTAATCAGTACCTGAGCCGCCCTTTGCGGGTTTTCAACTCAAGTGTCCTTCATTCGGTATTAAGTCGCCCTTTGCGGGTTTTCGGCTTAAACCTCTCTTTTTACATTTTTTTTTTCATTTTCATTTTTTTGTATTCTACCATGCATCTAAGAATTCTAAATGTTTCCAAGGTAAAATTGTCAATTCAAAAGATGGGATGAATTATGAGAATAACCTTTCAAATTTAATATCCATGCTTGATCAAAATGGGCTTTTAAAGCACGTAATGTAGGCCAAGGTTTAGGTTTAGAAAGAAAGGATAAAAATAAACAAGTCTCATCGCAAGACTTTATTATTCGTTAAGCGTGACATTTAAAAAAAATCGAGGAAAAGCCGCCAATCTTTTTTAGCTAGGTGTGATCGGTCACCTATTAAAACTGATTTTATAAAATATTTTAAAATTAATTAAAATATCTTTAAAACCAATTTCAATCAGCATTTTAAACCAAAGAAATCAAAGAAGCGGGTTCGGGACTCGGTTACGTGCGGGGAAGGATTAGCACCCCCACAACGCCTGTATAAAATGGTACCTTATTAATCGTGTGTTATCTCAAGTGTCGGTAAAAAGTCAGTTTTAAATTTAGTATTTCAAGTTAATTCCCAATTTAAAGAAAAATAATTCCATTTTCAATTGAAAATGATCCGAAATTTATAAATTCAAAATTTTCCTATATTACCCAACAAACGTGGCAAAATATAGAAATTTTTATTAGTTTGGAAAACTTTCCGAATCATTCTCATTTTAAAGAAGATATTCCGTTATAAAAGATAATTGATGATATCCTCCCCAGCAAACCTGGCACAGAATTCATGAATTATTTTAACTCGAGAATATCTTTATTTTATTGAAAACCATTACCTTTTTGAAAACATTTTAAAAATATATATAAATATGAATATGTATGACATAAATAAAATGACATAGCAAAGTCTAAATAATATAATGCAACCTAAATGATATGATCTAATTTAAATGTCTTAGCATATTCTAAATGAAATGAAATATCCTAAGTTATATGATATATTCTAAATGGAATGAAATGACCTAGGTAACATGATATATCCTATATGAAATGTAATATCCTAAGTCATATGATACATTCTAAATGAAATAAAATATCCTAAGTGACATAATATATTCTAAATGAAATGAAATGACCTAGGTAACATAATATATTCTACATGAAATGAAATGACCCAGGTAATATAATATATTCTATATGAAATTAAATAATTTAAATAACATGGCAAATATAAATGATATGGCATATAATCTAAATGACATGAAATATAAAATGATGCTATTATATAATATTCATGAAAATAAAATTAAAAATAATAATGCATGAATATAGCATATGTTAAATAATATGACTAAAATAACTAAATAAAAAGCATAGGATATCATGAAATATTCAAAACCATATAACAAATAATATAATATCAAAATTTTAAATCAAAGATAATAACACCATCATGAAAATTGAACATAGCAAAAATGACATATTATATAATATGCATGAATATGGAAAATGCAATGCATGAGAATGCATTTTTTCCTTTAATTAAGGAAATCCGTATATCTAAAAAGTTATCCGGCTACCTTAGGAAAATATATCAAATTAAATATTCTAAAATCAAAATACTTTGTGATTGTTTGAAAACAATTTTGAAAAGCTTAGATTAAAAATAAAAACTTAGCTAAACCCTTTTTTAAATGGCTCTAATTTCCTAAGTTTAAAATTTCGGACTTGACCACCCTTAACCCGAGACTTAAAAAATCATTTTTAGAGTTTAAAAAGGCTTAGGAACTACCCTAAGTCAGTAGCTAAACTTCCTAACTAGCCCCCTCTAAGTAACTTAACCAAAACAGAAAAATGATTTTCCTTCAAATTCAATTCTGACTCTACTGTCAAGTTTTAAAGCATGATTCTTTACCCTATTTTTAAAAATTAAAAAAAATCTAAAAAAAATATTGGAGACTCAAAACATATAAAACCACACGGAAAGAAATCGGCTTAATTTTTTGATTAAAGATGACTACCCAGAAAAATCAGGAAAGTACGAGTACTGGGTGAAAAAACTGTTTTGTCAAAACACATTTTTTTTTGCCTTTGATAAAATCATTTAAAAATCAAAGTAAAAATATTAGAGACTCTCTAAATGACTCACAAACAGTAGCTAACACTTTTGAAAAGTTAGGCAAAAACTTGGCTAAGTAAAAAAAATCACAAAGGTAGAATAATCAATTTGACAACTCTTTAATTTTCCACAAGTATGCTCAAGAGAGCATGACTTTGAACCATTGATTGGCCTAAGTCATAAGTCAAGTGGTAAGGACATGAAATGCATGAAAAATACAGCAAATATGATGCATGAAATGCATGATTTAAAACCTAAATGTCATGAAAAATGCATGGCATCAATAAAATGACCTAGACCTAAATGAACTTGCATGTAATTTAATGCAACCTAGGTCTAAAATGCATGGCAAACAAACCAATCCTAAACCTAAAATACGCATGGAAATAACACAAACACATGGCATGCTTAAACAAAATACTCAACCAAACATCATGAAAATACAAACCTATTAACTAACATAACAAAAATGCACACACAAAGCAAACAAAATGAGATGGCCGAATGTAGTAGATGCTTAATATGAGCATGGCATTTTCACAAACACATGATATACTAACATGCTTAACTAAAGAATAACACTCAAATCATGCAAATATAAAGTAAAGGCATGAAAACCAACAAGCATTTTCACAAACACATGGATTACAAAATATAAAACATAAACAAAATTAAACATTTTGAAAACAGAAAATCAAAAATGCAAGAATAGTAAAATAAACATGATAATAGACTCAAAAATGAAAATAAGCAAGAAACCACATTAAAAAAGGCTTCAAGTTTATGTATGAAAAGCAGATTTATAGCATCAAAAGTTATTAAATATCAAGAATAACATGAAATAACAAAGCAAACAGTAACTCTAAAAAAAACTAGGCCATTCGGCCATATCCAAAAACAAAGGGAAAAAATTTTCAAGAGTTTTTTATAAGAAAGGATGAAGAAGGAACTTAAAGAAGAACATTAAAAAAAGTTATTTAAAACGAAAAATCAAAGGAAAATCACCAAATTAATAATCAAAATAGCAAATCAAGAATGGAAAATAAAGAAAGTGCAAGAGTATGGTGCTTAAAGCAACCTCTAGAAGCTATCTTTCAAGCTTTTTCTCTCCTAACTTTCTTTTCTTTTCTAAACTTTTCTTTTTGCTTTTCAACAATGGAGAGAAAATCAGCCAAAACCAAGAGAGAATAGAGAGTGTGTCATCTAAAAATGAAAGAAAGAGTCCCCTTGTAGTGTGGCCGAAAGCCCCCTCTAGGCTAGGATGTTGTCATTTTTCCATCAACCAATTTTCATCCAAGGGCTATTGATCCAAGATGTTTAAAACATGAAATTATCACCCTTATATTAGGCCATAAGCTATCTATAATTACAGCTATTCAAGAATCTTAAGCCATTACGCTGACACTCTCCCTCTTCATGCATTGGTCCATGTGGCTTATTTACAAAGGCTTGATAAAAAAATAACTAACTAACTATTCATTGTTGGCATTTTGATTAAAAAATCAGAAACTTCCTACCATATTTGGGCCTTGGCCGGCCAGCCCCTTTCCTTCCAGCTCATATTTCATTTTTTCAAAAGGCAAGAAAATCACTTTTCAGTTTCTTAGGTAAAATGACCTTTTTGACCCCTGAATGTAAATAAATGGAAAACGGACTCCAAATTCAAAATTTTATTTTTTCAATACTTTCAAAATAATAAAAAATTTAATTCTAGAAGTTTTCAAAATTTTTCGAGTCCATATGCTATTTATTTGGATTTTTTCTTCCAAAATTGCCCTTTTATGCCCCCAAACTTTACCTTTTTTTAAACGAGCTCCAAATCCAGATTTTTCTTCACCAATCTCTTCCAAATAATTTAAAAGTTTGATCTGGAAGTTTTCATAATTTTTGGAACTCATTTGGTATTTTTTCGGGATTTATCTGCTTGAATTACTGCATAGGGGGCCCTGATTTGGCCATTTTGCAAACGAATTCTGAATCAAGATTTTCTTTTTCCAATCTCTTCCAAATAATTTAAAAATGAGGTTTGCAAATTTTTAGTATTTTTGGAGTTCATTTGCTATTTTTCCGGGATTTATCTTCTTGAATTTCTGCTTAGGGGACCCGGGATTTGGCCATTTTGCAAACAAACTCTGAATCAAGATTTTCTTTTGTCAATCTCTTCGAAATGATCTAAGAATGATTTGTGCAATTTATCAGAATTTTTGGAGTTCATTTGCTATTTTTCCCAAATTTTCCAAATTTTCCCTTTTACCTCCGAAACTCGATTTTGCTCAAAATAAGTCCGATTTTTAGATTTTTTCAAACTGAGCCCTGGGCTATCCTTTTTTAATCACTCCTCATCCATTAGGGGCTTTAGTCCTATCGAGTGGGGCCATTTCTTGTAATTCTTCCCAATTTCATCGAAATCCACCAAAAACCTTAATTCTCGGTTTTCTCCCGGATTGACTTTTCTTTTAGTTTTTCTTTCAAGTGGCTTCTCATAACCCGTAGTCAGTGCTTATCTTTCTTTTGGAACCTTCAATTTTGACCCATTTGATCGCTTAAGCACTTTTTCCCAAATTTCTCGGATTAAGGTTTCCTTTCTACTGAATCTCCGTAACCCAACTTTCTACCAACTTCAAAATCTGTCGCTAAAAGTCCTAAAACCGTATACCGACGGTCAAAATGACTATTCCGATAAAAAATTAAGCGACGGTAAAACCCTTGTCGGTATAGACCTATACCGACGAAAAAGGTGACCGTCGAAATAGGATGTATAACCTATACCAACGGTTTTAGGCGTCACTAATGTTACTTCCGTCGGTATAGCCTATGTTGGGGTAGCCCCTTTTGCTTTAACCTATATTGACGGATTTTGTATCTGTCGATATAGATACCGCAGCTTTTGTATCCGTAGGTATAGATATCGTATCTATACCGACGGCTTTTGTATCCGTCGATATAGATACCATAGATATACATATATCAACGGTTTTTTTTTCGCGTCCGTTGGTATAGATTAAAATGTAAAATATATAATTAACCTATAGCGATAGTTTGTCGTAAATTTACTGACGGTTTACTCCGTCAGTATACTATACATTTTTTGTTGTTATATGAACTGTCAGTATAGAGGTCAAAGCGTAGGTAAAAATAAAATTTTATCATATTTTCAATTACTAATATTGATATATTTATAATTTAATCCAAGATATTTCATATAAAAAAAAACATTATAAGAAAGTATAAAATATTTCATAATATTAAAAATAAAATTACAAATAAATTGTCTTAAGTATATAACTTTTACAAGCTAAATAGAAATCGTAAGCTAAAGTCATAATACAGTCTTAAAATTGAAAATTAGCAATCCAAACACAAAGTAAATAAGCAATCCAAATACATAAAGTGAAATAAGCAATCCAAATACACAAAGTAAAGTCGATTTCTGCGATGAAGTAGATATTGTTCCCAAAGAACGAGCACACCTTTTTTTTTCTCTGGTCCTTTAACTTTTGAATACACATCATCTTTCCATGAGCGTTCTTGAGAATTTTCAGATCCAATTTCATCCAAACCTTTTTTCATGAGTTTCTATAAGGAAAGTGTTACATGAAACAAAATCTTTGTTCAATTCAGTGCACACAATTAAACAAAAACAAAAACAGAACAAGAAAAAATAGACAATCTCGCTAGCTCAGGTCCTAACTATTCATTCATTCAAGTCTCGCTAACTACATTATATAAGCAGAATATGATCATATGATAAGACCATGGTGCCATTAAGTATAAATAGCTTGACCTTAGTAGTAGTGATCAGTCAACAAAATCAACATAATCATAGTCGTAGGCCAGATAAATAAAGAAAAAAGAAGGATAGAATACCGTAATTTCTGCTGCCTTCTCATTCACAACACTTTCATCTTTACGTGTACGAGTATGAATATACACCTCAGCACGTGATGGTTGAACTCCATTAGCTTGTTCAGTCTACAAAAATCATCCATTAACTATCTAGATAACAAAACCACAAATACATAAAGTAGACTTCATATAAATTTAACTCAAAGGAAAAAATTGATATAAGTACCAAAGTTTGGATGATCCTAGGGAATGATTTTGTTCCACTGCAATGAGGCTCATCTAACTTTGAGCGATTTGTTTTGCTTAAATCACTTTGTTCCTATAAAAGCAAATTGAAATAAAAGAAAAGGTTGTAATTAACCAATGTGCAGCAATTTCTACCTCTATAGTATTTATTCATCTTTTGGCTGGGTCTGTGCTTTTTGAAATGGAACACAAATATAACAATGATATTTTGGAACCAAAAAGAAAAGGAAAGAATACATTGGTGCGCCACGTTTACAACAACAAATCTGCTCACCAAATGTTGGACTGCCCCTGCCCCATTGGCCAATTTATCATGGCAGAGGCACTACTGCACAAAGAGAAAGATATTTGCCAGTTGGATTAGGAACAGTAGCATACATCAGTGCACACGTAACTTTATAATGGCAGTTAGAAAATTGAGACCTTGCTGCTGGTCAGTGGACTAAATCTAGTCACCAAAGCCATTATAACTCCCCTATTTGATAAGTATTCACTCATTCGATGTATCACCATTTTGAGGGAGAACTTACATTCTTCAGTTCCTCTACGTCTTTACCAAACCTTGCTGCTGGTTGTTTTCTTTTCATGTCAATATAGGTTCGATGCACAATAACAAAACAAGTGCAAATGCAACTAAAAGTTTTAGAAAGCTATAACTTCAGTTTGAGAGAGAACTTACATTCTTCAGTTCCTCTACGTCTTTACCAGATCTCCTGATGATTTAACAGATTTGAGCATGAGCATACAACAAATAAACAACAGTGTTGCCCTGCCATTAAAAATTTTGAATGGCAAGAATCATATGCTAATAATGATTGTAGTAATAGCAATAGTAATGAAATTAGTAGGAACAGTCAGTAAATGACAATCAGAAGAAAAAGGGGAATAAAACACAAGAAACCTTCATCATAAAAATGTTCATTAGAAACCAAAATGATGAAACAAGTTAGCTTCACAAAATCTGCAGCTAAAAGCAAGAAAATTGTTGCACCTTACCATTAAGCATCTGGTCAAAATTAAATGTGTAATTGGTCAATATGTTGTTCTTCAAGTCAGCATACCTGTAATCAGAATTCATGAATATTAAAAAGATAACAACATGGAACAAGAACTACCGAGAAGATAATAGCAATAACAGTTAGACTATATAAAGAAGTTTATATTGTAATAAGTAGCTTACTTTACAGCACCATAACCAACTGCCTCAGTAGTACTCTCAATCTCCTCATCAGTCCATTCTTCACCCTTACCTGATCAGCACACAAAGTAGCAATTTCAGATTTAAGAAGTTTGAAAGGTTGAAAGGCTACAATTTAACAACAGCAAGAACTTGCATTAACACATACATCACAAATAGTCATCAAAGCCTTCCTAATCTATTGCCATGAACTTAAGTTAGTCATGCATTTAGTCAACCAAAAGGACCACCAACCGATAGATAATCCCCATTTTTGGAGAATAAAAATAACAACAGGCCGAAACAGTGGAGAATCAGAAGAAATCTGCACAAAAAATGAACCTTCTATCACACAGTTTTTAGGGTAACAAAAAAAAATCGAACTAATATAGAAACAGAGTAATATCAAGAGAAATCAAAACCCAGAGAAAAAAAACCAGAAGCTCACCTCGCGTCTCCGCCTGAAGTTGACAAGACCAAATGCCCAATCCCAACAAGTATCAACTAGTGAAGAGACAATAAGTAGATCACTTCGACACAGAAAATCAAATAAAGCTGAAAATTATTTTAGTTCCCAACTCACTTCTCATCCTTGCAAAAAATGTATCTTTCTGTAATGCACTTCTAAATCTAACTAAACTAAAAAATAAAATAAAAAATCCAAGAGACTTCTTTCATTAATTCTTTTAAATGCTTACTTAAAACAACATTTTTTTTTTCTTTTCAGATCTCAATGGCATGTAAATGATCAAAGGAACTTTCTTACTTTGCTCATTTATAAGGGAAAAAAAGGAAGAAGAAAACTAACCAGCAATTTTAGGGATGAGCACCTACAATTTTGTTCTCCTGAAAACAAACAAAGCATAATTTGGGTTAACCAAAAGTTTCCTAGAAAATAACATGAACTAATCCCTAATTGATCCAAACAAAAACCTAAAACTTAGCAAACAAAAACCTAAAACTAAGCGAACAAAAACGTAATTCAGCAAATTGACGACTTCAAGGAACAAATCAAACCGGAAAACCAATAGATCTAACGAAAAACACGAACTAATTCGCTCCAAATGTATCAAATCGAAAACCTAACGAATAAGAACAAGCCTATTTTAAAACTTAGACCAACCAAATTTACATCAAAATCGTAATTATCAAAATCGTTATGATGGACACGACAAAATATGATAAATAGTAACCAATGCTTATTTAGAGAATGAGAAATCCTAAACATAACAGGATTTGGAGAAAATAAAAAAAATATATTACCTTGGGTCTCTTTTTCGACTCAAGTTGGAGAAAACAACTCAGTTTGTGTTTACTGATTTTGGAGAAAAGAATTGTTTGGAGAAAAGAAGGTTAGAGGGTTAGGTCGAATATCCTAATAAAATTTAGATGATCTATAGCAACGAGCCAAACAAAATAACCCGTTGCTATAGGTGATCTTTTTATAAAAATAATAATTTTAAAATTGAAATTAAAATAAAACCGCCAACTGGGAAAAAAATAGTGGGTATTTTTTTTACGAGGCATATATACTGACGGTCGAAATAAAACTGTCGGTATATATCAAACCTATACTGACGGAAAATACTCAACTGTTACAATAGATATAACCTATACCGACGGAACAAAAAAGTGTCGGTATATATTTTACATTTTCTGACGGATAAGAAACCTGTCAGTATAGACTTGATTTATTGACGGAATTTGATCGTGAGTAAAACTAAGCGTTAGTATATGGAAATTTGTTTCTAGTGTATATACTATGTTCATGCATTATTAATATTATTTTCATTTTCATTTTCATGCATATTATATGTTGGCATTATTTTAATTCCATGTCATTTCTTGTCATTTAGATTATATTCCATGTCATTTAGGTTATTTTATTTATAACATGCCATGTCATTTAAAATATGCCATATCATTTAGAATTGCCATGTCATTTAAATCATTTTATCTCATTTAGAATATACTATGATACTTAGGATTTTTTTCATTTTACCTAGAATATACTATGTCATTTGAATTATGTCATATCATTTAGGTTGCATTACATTATCTAGATTTGCCATGTCATTCTATTTTTGTCATACATGTTCATGTTCATATTTTTAAATATTTTGAAAAACATAATGATTTTCAATAAAACTAAAGATATTCCCGAGTTAAAATAATTCATGAGTTCTCTACCGGGTTAGCTGGAGGGAATATCATCAATTATCATTAATAAAGGAATACCTTTCTTTAAAAAACAAAAACGAGAATGATTCGTAAAGTTTTCCAAATGAATAAAAATTTCTATATTTTGCCCATTTTGTCGGGGAATATAGGAAAATTTTGAATTAATAAATTTTGGATCATTTTCAATTAAAAATGGAATTATTTTTCTTAAAATTTGGAATTAACTTGAAATACTAAATTAAAAACCGATTTTTATTGAGACTTGAGAGAACACACGATTAATAAGGTACCGATTAATACGGGCGTTGTGGGGGTGCTAATCCTTCCCCGCACGTAACCGACTCCAGAACCCGCTTATTTGATTTCTCTGGTTTATAACTCAGACTTGAAATTGGTTTTAAAAATGTATTAATTAATTTTAAAATATTTTATAAAACCAGTTTTAATAGGTGGCCGATCACACCTAGCTAAAAAAGATTGGTGGCTACTCCATGTCTTTTTACGAGGCGTTTTCATACCCTCGACCTTTGATTTCAATATAGAGGAATTAAGTCATCTTTTCCTCTGATTCCATTTCCCCCTCACTCGAACGGGTTCCCTACGAATCTGGATCACGTATTGACAGCTTCGTTTTTCTAGAGGAATTAAGTCGACTTTTCCTCTTTTTTTTAAATGTCATGCCTAACAAATAATAAAGTCTTGCGATGAGACTTGTTAATGTTATTTTTTTTAGGTTGCGACAGCTTGGCAACTCCACTGGGGACTTTTTAGAGAATCAGGCCTAGAATTAGTCGTGTGTTATGTAAGTCTCGATTTTGTTGGTTTAATTGGTATTTAATTTTAATTCTCATATTTTTAAAAATAATAAAGAGAATTTTGAAAATAATAAAATGTTTTAAATTTGTCCATCTTCATATGCATGCATATTATTATTTGTTCTTTGGTTATTTTGTTGCGTATATTTATATGTTTGCTTGACTGATGCTTTACATTGTTTGATTTTAGTGGGGTATTTAGAATAAGGGGTGTAGAATAGGTGGTGACAGGTTTATTTTGTTCCTCCGCACACACTATATTTGCATTTGCATAACATGAATCCTCTACCCGGGTTCCGTCCTTTTAAGTGGGAGTAAAGAACTACGCCTTCGTGATGATCCTTCGCATGGGCTAGTGAAACACTTTCGGAGTATAAAGTACCTAATTCCTTCGTGATAATCCTCCGTACAGGCATAGGAAAATATACTCTAACGAATTGAACCCGCTTTTATCGGGGTGCCTTACTAGCCTTCACAGACAACAGTGAGGAATAATTCGGGGCCTTAGAACCGATTCACTTGCATATAGTGAACCTAGGCAAAGCCATGCCGGATTTCTGTTAGATACCCGAAGTTTAAGAACACATGGAGGAACATTTCCAACCTTTTACCCTTTTTCTATATGTTAGATTTTACAAATTGGGTGATGATGAACGAACATCATATCGCTCATAATAAATTTATTATTTTGTCCCAAAGGCGCGTAATGCCTGAACTCTATTTAAATTTTTGGGACACTTTTTAAAGCATGTTGTTATTTATGTTATATTTGTGAATTCGTTTCTTTACTAATCTATTTCTTTCTGTTTTCTTTTCTTTGACAGGCATCATAGACATCATCATACACTTAGAGTTTATTAGCCTCGGGATAGTCATCAACCCAAAGGACTTTCATGGAGTGTCAGGTTATTTCAGTGATAGAAGATCATGCAGTAGTCAGGGCACAGTCAGAAAATGATCAGAGGGAGGATGGTGATTGCCTGAAGAAAGATTATGTGTCAATATTGCAGGAAAGGGTCAAAGTGGATTCTAGACAGAATAATCTCCGAGGGTTAGCTGATATTTGAAATCAGTGGAAGGTATCAGAGAAAGAAACCTTCACTCAGAATTATGGAGATATAGCACTCTTAATTCCGATTCGGGTCAATAGTGGGTTGATTCAGGCTATGGTACAGTTTTGGAATCCTACTTATAGATGTTTCACTTTTAACAAGGAGGACATGACACCACTGATCGAAGAATATTCAACACTATTACGTATTGAATGTCCTAATCCTGATTGGGTATATTTGAAGGAAGTGAAACCTTCAGGTTTTAAAAAGAAAGTGGATAGTATCATAGGAATGGATACAACATGGGTTGAGAGTCATGTGGACACAAAGCAGAAAAATGGGTGCATTCCGTGGGAAATTCTCTGACAATTGATACTGGGTTGTTCTGACAAAGAAAAGCCAGGGACATCTTCGCTCTAGCCATCTACGGATTAATCATATTCCCGAAGATATTGGGTTATGTGGATATAGTCGTGTTTGATTTCTTTGAAAAGTTGGAACAGAAGATCAACCCATCTTCGGCCATCATAGCTGAAACTATCCGATATTTGAATTTTTGTAAAAGGGCAGGACAAGGGAGAATCAAGGGGTGTGTACAACTTCTTTATATTTGGATTCAAAGTCACTTTTGGAAGATAGAAAAGGTTTCCTTCAAACCATACATGAAGTCTTTAGTTTCGATTAGGGAATTCCTTCAAAATGATTGGCCTAAAGATGGGGATGAAGAAAAATGGGTCAACATGTTCTGGAATCTAAAAGGGGAGATGGTAACTTCGAGAGCTCCATGGATGGTTCCTATGCCGATTATGTACAAATGTAGGGACAATTCGGGAGTTCCACTATTCAAAATTTGGGGCTCTGTGAGTTATGCGTCTTTGTTAGTGCAAAGACAGGTTGAGTCTCAGCAATTCACACCCGTGACTCATAATCTAGGATCATCAGTGTTTACTTATGGGAGAGACGGATATTCTGGAAAAGTGCGGGCAGTGATTGAAGCATGAAAGAAAACTCATCGGATAAAAGTGGCCAGATATGCCGACATCGTCACACCTGATTACCTGGTATGGAGGGAATTAAGGGTTAATGATAGGCTATTGACATCAGATGGGGAAGAGGTCCAGTTCATGAATCCGCCACCGAGGGAAATGCCATATGAGTTAGAAATTGCAAGGGCGGAATTTGAAAAAGAGAAGGCCCAGATGAGCAAGGAGATTGCCCAACTACAAGAAGAGCTTGAGGACATGAAAAATAGGGAATCAGCTCGAGAAAGAGAAAAAGAAAAGATCAAGAGAGAAAGGGACACTGCTAAGGGCGATATTCGGGAATTACATTTGGAGAACAAGAGGTACCGCTTTGAGCTCAGATTTGAAGGGACTCTCAAGACTTTCGGGGAGTGGGAACATGAGGTCAAAAACCTCAAGAAGGAGAATAACTACTGGAAAGAGAGCGCGAAGCATGAGGAAGCCCGAGCCAATCAACTGGAGAAGCAGGCTAAGGAAAGCTTACACGGTGATACTTATGTTGATGCGTCAAGGGGTCGTGAACAAGTAGGGGTCAGATTGAAGAGCAGGGCAATCAAAAGAAGACTTTGAAAGAAAGTCAAAGATCCAAGAAAGTCACTATAGGACTAATTTTGTAATAGCACTTTAAAAGACAGATTACGGACTTATCTTAGGCAGTGATCCTTTTATTCTATCTGTGATGTATTTAGTTCCAGGAAATCAATGAAAGACCATTTGGTTGAAATTATCCCAGGGCCAATACATTCAAATGCATTCATGTTTTATATATTATGTTTGTTCATTTGTACACTTACTTATATTTATAATCATTCGTTTTTTAAATTCGTTTATGTTTATACACTTAACCACTTATTTATTCCTTTTACTTGTTCATTCATTCATATTCATACACTTAACCACTTGTTTATTCCTTTTACTTGTTCATTCATTCATATTCATACACTTATTTGTTCATTTCACTTGTTCATTCATTTATTCTTTCGTATTCATATACGTAGTCATGTACATATCCATTTACTTGATTCATTCATTCACATTTAGTCATACATTCATTCATTCATTTTTTATAAAACATAAAAAAAGATGTGTCAATAATTTTTAATTCATGGTTTTCAAAAACTAAAGGTACAATTGGTCGCACTCAGAAAGAAACGAATTTTTGACACCCTTACAATACTCGATCTCGAGCCTGAGCTATGAAAAGCGATCAGCTTGCTAGAATTGAAAGAATGGAAAGAACTCAGAGGTAACTGTAGGAATAGTTAGCTAAATCTCAGGAGGAGTCTCGAGAACAGATGACTAAGCTCATGGAAATGATGAGTGCCATGATGAAACAAAAAGGGCCGGGAGAGAACTCGATCACTGGGAAAAGGGTGGTAGTTGAAGAGGATCATCCTGAAAACATACAGCAAAAGGGCCAAGAGGTACCAATTTGGGTAGCCTCCAATGTTTACATCCAGCCAGCTGCAGAGACAGAACTATGTCCCCGGAAAGGGTAATGTGGGAGCTGACCTAAATGATGTTAACGTTCCCAACTTTGAGGAACTAGCTGAAAAGGAAAAAGCAAAGATAACAGAGCTGAAGAGGGTCGAAATGGCAGAATAACAGAAAAAATATCAACTGCTTGAAGAGAGGCTGAGGGCCATTGAAGGGGCAGAGTTATTTGGCAGTCTGGATGCCAAAGAGATGAGTTTAGTACACGATTTAGTAATTCCCCCAAAGTTCAAAGTACCAGACTTTGAAAAGTATAATGGGACTACCAACCCATCAGCACATCTGACCATGTATTGCACAAGGATGACGAGGCATGATGATAATCAGAAACTGCTTATCTATTTTTTCCAAGATAGCTTGACAGGGTCAGTAACCCGATGGTACAATCAACCGAGTCATTTTCAATTCAGTCATTTTGGCCCTTTTCAATTCAGCGATTTTGACCCTTTTCAATTCAGTCATTTTGGCCCTTTCCTTTTCTGCCATTTCTTCAAAATCTGGAACCTCAACCTCAATTGGATTAACTCCGATGTTACCCCTTTTTGGACCAAATTCTGTGCTTCGGCCACTGGCTGGATGTAGATGTAGGATGCTGCCCCAGTTGGGATTGCATTTCCCATAGGTTGGGATGTCTGGCCATTTCTCTGTACCACTTCTGGTCGATCCTCCTGATTCACTGCCCCCATTCCAGTAACTGAATTCTCTCCGGGCCATTTCTGCTTCATCATAGTGCTCATCATCTCCATGAGCTTTGTCATATGTTCTCGTGTCTCCTCTTGAGACTTAGTCAACTGTTCCTGTAGTTCTTTCTGGATTATTTCCATTCTTTCAATTCTGGCAAGTTGATCATTTTCCATGGCTTTTGTTCGAGATCGAGTATTGTAAGGATGTTGGAAATTTGGTTCTTTCTGAGTGCGACCAATTGTACCTTTAGTTTTAAAAACCATGGATTATAAATTATTAACACATTTTTTATTTTTATTTTATGAATGAATGTTAGTGAATGCTCAACTAAGTAAATGACTAAGTGTATGAACTTAGATGACTAATTATAAAGAATAAATGAATGAACAAATAAATAAATGACTAAGTGTATGAACAATTTATAAAGAATAAATGAATGATTATGAATATGAATATGAATATGAATATAAATGAATGAACAAATAAAATATATAAAAGAAAGAACTAGTAAATGATGAATGTAATTAAAGTATTGGCCCCGAGATAATTCCAACCAAATGGTCTTTCATTGATTTCCTGGAACTAAATACATCAAAGAAAAGATCACTGCTTTAGACAACATGATAATTTGTCTCTCCTAAAAACTATTACAAAATACTGGTAACTCCCTCGGATCCTAGACCTTCTTCACTGTCCTCTTTTGATTCCTTGCTCTTCCATCTGATCCCTACTTGTTCACGACCCTTTGATGTGTCAGCAGAAGTATCGCCGTGTAAGCTTTCCCTAGCTTGTTTCTCCAGTTGATTTGCTCGGGCTTCCTTGTGTTTTGCTTTCTCTTTCTAGTAGTTATTCTCCTTCTTGAGGTTTTTGACCTCATGTTCCCACTCCTCGAAAGTCTTAAGAGTCCCCTCAAATCTGAGCTCGAAGCGATACCTCTTGTTCTCCAAATGTAATTCCCGAAGATCGCCCTTAGCGGTGTCTCTTTCTCTCTTGATCTGTTGCTTTTCTTTTTCTTTAGCTGATTCCCTATTTTTCATGTCCTCCAGCTCTTCTTGGAGTTGGGCAATCTCCTTGCTCATCGGGCCTTTTCTTTTTCAAATTCCGCCCTTGCGATTTCTAACTCTGATGGCATTTCCCTCGATGGCGGATTCATGAACTGGACCTCCTCCCCATCTGATGTCAACAATTTATCATTAACCCTTAATTACCTCCATACTAGGTAATCAGGTGTGACGGTGTCGGCATATCTGGCCACTTTTATCCAGTGAGTTTTTCTTCCATGCTTCAATTACTGCCCACACTTTCCCAGAATATCCGTCTTCCCCATAAGTGAACTCTGATGATCCTAGATTATGAGTCACGGGTGTGAATTGCCGAGACCCAACCTGTATTTGCACCAACAAAGGCGCATAACTCACAGACCCCCAAATTCCTAGTAGTGGAACTCCCGGGTTGTCCCCACATTTGTACATAATCAGCATAGGAACCATCCATGGAGCTCTCCAAGTCACCATCTCCCCTTTTAGATTCCGGAACATGATGACCCATTTCTCTTCATTCTCGTCTTTAGGCTAATCATTTTGAAGGAATTCCCTAATCGGAACTAAAGTCTTCATGTACGGTTTGAAGGAAACATTTTCTATCTTCCAAAAGTGACTTTGAATCCAAATATAAAGGAGTTGTACACACCTATTGATTCTCCCTTGTCCTGCCCTTTTACAAAAATTCAGGGATCGAATAGTTTCAGCTATGATGCCGGAGATGGGTTAATCTTCTGTTCCAACTTTTCAAAGAAATCAAACACGACTATATCCACATAACCCAATATCTTTGAGAATATGATTAACCCGTAGATGACTAGAGCGAAGATGTCTCTGGCTTTTTCTTTGTCGGAACAACCCAATATCAACTGTCGGAGAATTTCTCACGGAATGCACCCATTTTTCTGCTTTGTGTCCACATGACTCTCAACCCATGTTGTATCCATTCCTGTGATCCTAGCCACTTTCTTCTTCAAACCTGAAGGTTTCATTTCCTTCAAATATACCCAATCAGGATTAGGACATTCAATACGTAACAGTGCTGAATATTCTTCGATCATTGGTGTCATATCCTCCTTGTTAAAAGTGAAACATCTATAAGCAGGATTCCAAAACTGTACCATAGCCTGAATCAACCCATTATTGACCTGAATCGGAATTAAGAGTGCTATGTCTCCATATTTCTGAGTGAAGTCTTCTTTCTCTGATACATTCCAATGATTCTAAATGTCGGCTAACCCTCGGAGATTATTCTGTCTAGGATCCACTTTGACCCTTTCCAGTAATACTGACACATAATCGTTCTTGAGGCAATCACCATCCTCCCTCTGATCTTTTTTTTGACCGTGCCCTGACTACTGCATGATCCACTATCACTGAAATAACCTGACACTCCATGAAATTCCTTTGGAAGTGTGATATGGAAGTTTTCATAATTTTTGGAACTCATTTGGTATTTTTTCGTGATTTATCTTCTTGAATTACTGCATAAGAGGCCCGGGATTTAGCCATTTTGCAAACAAACTCCGAATCAAGATTTTCTAAATCTCTTCCAAATAATTTAAAAATGAGATTTTCAAAATTTCAAAATTTTTGGAGTCCATTTGCTATTTTTCCGGGATTTATCTTCTTGAATTATTGCATAGGAGGCCCGGGATTTGGCCATTTTGCAAACGAACTCTGAATCAAGATTTTATTTCTCCAATATCTTCCAAATAATTTAAAAATGAGTGTTGCAAAATTTCAGAAGATTTAGAGTTCATTTGCTATTTTTCCAGGATTTTCTTTTTTGAATTACTACATGAGAGACCCGAGATTTGGCCATTTTGCAAACGAACTCCGAATCAAGATTTTCTTTCACCAATATCTTCCAAATAAATTAAAAATGAGATTTGCAAAATTTTAGAAGATTTGGAGTTCATTTGCTATTTTTTCGGGATTTTCTTTTTTGAATTACTATATAAAAGACCCGAGATTCGGCCATTTTGCAAATGAACTCCAAATCAAGATTTTCTTTTGCCAATCTCTTCCAAATGATTTAAGAATGAGATTTGCAAATTTTCAGAATTTTCGGAGTCCATTTGCTATTTTTCCCAAAATTTCCAATTTTGCCTTTTTACCTCCGAAATCCGGTTTTGCTCAAAACAAGTCCGATTTTCAAATTTTCTTCAAGCTGAGACTTGGGCTATCCCTTTTTAATCATTCCTCATCCATTTGGGGCTTTGGTCTTACCAAGTCGGGACATTTCTGTGATTCTTCCCGATTTCACCGAAATCCACCAAAAACCCTAATTCTCGATTTTCTCACGGATTGACTTTTCTTTCGGTTTTTCTTGCAAGTGGCTTCTCCATTACCCATAGTCAGTGCTTATCTTTCGTTTGGAACCTTCAATTTTGACCAATTTGATCGTTTAAGCACTTTTCCCCAAATTTCTCGGATTAGGGTTTCTTTTCTACTAAATTTCCAAATCCCAACTTCCGAACTCCATATCTTTCAATGTAGACCTCGGATTATCAAAATTCTTTCACCATTTTTCAATTGAACTTCAAATCTTGATTTTGAAAGTGGGTTGACTTTTTTAGTAGTTGACTTTTTGGGGTTGACTTTTTTGGGGTTGACTTTTTTTGGGGTTGACTTTTTGTGAGTTTGACTTTTTATATTTTCCCTCTTAAACTAAGTCTTGGGGTATCACCTGCAGGATGAAAAAGTCTTTTTACATTCTGAAACCTCAATTTAGGAAAAAAAAACATACCTGTTTTAGTGGTCCGGACAAAATTAGATGTCTACAGTGGGGTCAAAGGCTTAAGATATACAAGAGCGACAAGTTGGCCTTGTAGTAATTTGGGATATAGCTCACCATAGGTGGTAGGAATGGGATCAAATTGGGGTTTTTGATCGTTCCATGGTGAACGTTGGTTATTGCGCACGGGACCCTGAGTATTTGGACAGTGTTTTGGGGAAAGTTTATTTGTGGTGATATGCCAGTTGGAAATGGCTGTTATGGTATATTGAAATAAAGGAATGGATTTTGGGTAAGGTGGTTCACATTGGGGTAGTAAGGATTATACCCAGGTAAGGTGTGTAGTGTGTAGGAGGTGCATAAGATGTAGAAGGAGTATAAGGCCTCGGAGGTGTATATGGTGCAGAAGGTGCATAGGGGTATTGGTTGAAGCTAACTACGTGGGTCTCTTCTTTTTTCCTAGCAGGGAATACCTTCTTCGGAGTAGCAGACTCACCTCCTTCCATTTTCCCATTCTTAATGGCAAACTCTATCATCTCCCGGATATCACCATATTTGTAAATTCCTTGGTGGCACTCCCCACCAATTTATCATAATATGGTGCTTTCAAGGTTTTGATGAAAAGCACTATAGTTTCTTTGCTAGTTAAAGGGGGTTGCACTTGTGTAGCCAAATCCCTCCACCTTTGCGAGTATTCCTTGAAACTCTTAGTAGTCTTCTTTTCCATGTTCTATTGTGGCAACCTATCAGGTACCATATCAGATACATGCTTATAATGCTCCATGAAAGCCCTGGCTAAATCCGTCCAAGAACGAATCTTAGTGCGAGTCAGTTGATTATACCATCGGGTTGCAGACCTTGTCAAACTATCTTGGAAACAATGGGTAAGCAGTTTATCATCATCATCGTACCCTGTCATTTTTCTGCAGTACATGGTCAGATGTCCTGATGGGTTAGTAGTCCTATTATATTTCTCAAAATCTGGTACTTTGAACTTTGGGGGAATTACTAGATCGTGTACTAAACTCATCTTTTTGTCATCCAGACTGCCAAATAACTCTGCCCCTTCAACGGCCAGCCTCTCCTCCAGCAGTTGATATTTTTTTGGGATTCTGCCATTTCAATCTTCTTCAGCTCAGTCATCTTTGCCTTTTCCTTTTCGGTCAGCTCCTCAAAGTCTGGAATGTTAACATCAATTAGGTCAACCCTAATGTTTCCTTTCCCAGGACCAAAATTTTGTGCTTCACCACTAGTTGAATGTAAACATAGGATGCTTCCCTAGTTGGAAGTTCATTTCCCCCTTGCTGGGATGTCTGACCGTTTAGCTACACCACCTCAGGTCGACCTTCTTGGTTCAACGCCCCCATTCCCGTAACTGAATTTTCCTTTGGCCATTTCCGCCTCATCATGGTATTCATCATTTCCATGAGTTTGGTCATTTGTTCTCGTGACTCCTCCTGAGACTTAGCCAACTATTCCTATAGTTCCCTTTGAGTTCTTTCCATTCTTTCAATTCTAGCAAGCTGATCATTCTCCATAGCTCTGGCTTGAGATCGAGTATTGTAAGGGTGTCAAAAATTCGGTTCTTTCACAGTGCGACAAATTGTACCTTTAGTTTTGAAAACCATGAATTATAATTTATTGACACATCATTTTTTATGTTTTATTAAAAATGAATGAATGACTAAATGCGAATGAAAGAACAAATAAAATGAATAAATAAATGACTAAGTATAAAAATATGAAAGAGTAAATGAATGAACAAATAAAATGAATAAATAAATGACTAAGTATATGGATATGAATGAATAAACATGCAGAATAAATGAATGAATAATTATAACTATGAATAAATGTATGAATGAACGAACAAAATATATAAAGGACATAATAAGTGTGATAAAAATATGTATACATTTGAAAGTATTGGCCTTGGGATATCCAACCAAGCGGCCTTTCATTGATTTCCTAGAACTAAATACATCAAAGATAGAATAAAAAGATCACTGCCTAAGACAAGTCCATAATTTGCCTTTCAAAGTGCTGTTACAAAATATTAGTCCTATAGTAACTCCCTCTGATCTTGGACTTTCTTTCACAATCTCCTTTTGATTGCCTTGCTCTTCAATCTGACCCCTACTTGTTCATGGCCCTTTGACGTGTAAGTAGAAACATCACTGTGTAAACTTTCCTTAGCTTGCATTTCAAGTTGATTGGCTCGGGTTTCTTCATGCTTCGCTCTCTCTTTCCAATAGTTACTCTCCTTCTTGAGGTTTTTGACTTCTTGCTCCCATTCTCCGGAAGTCTTGAGTGTCCCTTCAAATCTGAGCTCGAAGCGATACCTTTTGTTTTTCAAGTGCAAATCCCTGAGATCTCCCTTTGAAGTGTCCCTTTCTCTCTTGATCTTTTCCTTTTCTCTTTCCCGAGCTGATTCCCTGTTTTTCATGTCCTCAAGCTCTTCTTGCAATCGAGCAATTTCTTTGCTCATTTGGGTCTTTTCTTTTTTGAATTATGCCCTTGCAATTTCTAACTCTTATGGCATTGCTTTGGTAGTGAATTCACGAACCGGACCTCTTCCCCATCCGATGTCAACAACCTATCATTAACCCTCAATTTCCTCCATACCGGGTAATCAGGTGTGACGATGTCGGCATATCGGGCCACTTTTATCCGATGAGTTTTCTTCCATGCTTCAATCACTGCCCGCACCTTTCTAGAATACCCATCATCTCTATAAGTGAACTTTGATAATCCTAGCTTATGAGTCGCGGGTGTGAATTGTCGAGACTCAACCTGTTTTTGCACCAACAGAGGTGCATAACTCACAGACCCCCAAATTCTGAGAAGTGGAACCCCGGGTTATCCCCGCATTTATACATAATTGGCATAGGAACCACCCATGGAGCTCTCCAAGTTACCATCTCCCTTTTTAGATTCCGGAACATACTGACCCATTTCTCCTCATCTCTGTTTTCAGGCCAATCCTTTTTAAGAAATACACTAATTGGAACTAAAGACTTCATGTACGACTTGAAGAAAACCTCTTCTAACTTCCAAAAGTGACTTTGAATCCAAATATAAACGAGTTGTACACACCCCTTGATTCTCCTTTGTCCTTCCCTTTTGCAAAAATTCAAAGATCGGATAGTTTCAGCTATGATGGTCGGAGATGGGTTGATTTTCGGTTCCAACTTTTCAAAGAAATCAAACACAGCTATATCCACATAACCCAATATCTTTGGAAATATGATTAATCTGTAGATGGCTAAAGCAAAGATGTCCCTGGCTTTTTCTTTATCGGAATGACCCAATATCAATTGTCAGAGAGTTTCCCACTAAATGCATCCATTTTTCTGCTTTGTATCCACATGACTCTCAACCCATGTTGTATCCATTCCTGTGATCCTAGCCATTTTCTTCTTAAAACCTGAAGGTTTCACCTCCTTCAAATATACCCGATCAGGATTAGGACACTCAATACGTAATAGTGCTGAATATTCTTCAATAAGTGGGGTCATATCCTCCTTGTTAAAAGTAGAACATCTATAAGAAGGATTCCAAAAATGTACCATAGCCTGAATCAACCCACTATTGACCCTAATCGGAATTAAGAGTGCTATATCTCCATATTTCTGAGTGAAGGCTTCTTTATCTAATACATTCCACTGATTCCAAATGTCGACTAACCCTCGGAGATTATTCTGTCCAAAATCGACTTTGACCCTTTCCAGCAATACTGACACATAATCTTTCTTCAGGCAATCACCATCCTCCCTCTGATATTTCTTCGACCGTGCCCTAACTACTGCATGATCTTCTATTACTGAAATAACCTAACACTCCATGATAGTCCCTTGGGTTGATGACTATCCCGAGGCCAATAAACTTCAAGTTTATGATGATGATGTCTATGATGCATGTCAAAGAAAACAAAAGCAAAAAGAAATAAATTAGTAAAGAAATGAATTCACAAGAATAACATAAATAATAACATGCTTTTTTTATTTTAAAATGTCCTGAAAATTTTAACAGAGTTTCGGCATTACGATGCCTTTGGGACGTAATAATAAACTTACTACGAGCGTTATGATGTTCGTCCATCATCACCTCAAATTGTAAAATCTAATATATAGAAAGATGGAAAAAGGTTGGAAATGTTCCTCCATGTGTTCTTAACTTCGGGTATCTAAAAAATTCGGCATGGCTTCGCCTAGGTTCACTATATGAAGGTGAATTGGTTCTAAGGCCCCGAATTGTTCCTCACTGTCGCCTATGAAGGCTAGTAAGGCATCCCGATAAAAGCGGGTTCAATTCATTAGAGTATATTTTCCTATGCCCATACGGAGGATCATCACGAAGGCATTCGGTACTTTATACTCCGGAAGTGTTTCACTAGCCCATATGGAGGATCATCACGAAGGTGTAGTTACTTTACTCCCACTTAAAAGGACGGAACCCGGGTAGATAGTTCATGTTATGCAAATGCAAATATAGTGTGTGTGGAGGAACAAAACAAACCTGTCACCACCTATTCTACCTCTTATTCTAAATACCCCACTAAAATTAAACAATGTAAAGCATCAATTAGATAGACATATAAATATACGCAACAAAATAACCAGAGAACAAATAATAATATGCATGCACATGAAAAATGAACATATTTAAAGCATTTTATTATTTTCAAAATTCTCCTTATTATTTAAAAAAATACGGGAATTAAAATTAAATACCAATTAAACCAACAAAATCGAGACTTTGATAACACACGAATAATTCTAGACCTGACTCTCTAATAGTCCCCAGCGGAGTCGCCAAGCTATCGCAACCTAAAAAAAAACAAGTCTCATTGCAAGACTTTATATTCGTTAAGTGTGACATTAAAAAAAACCCGAGCAAAAGTTGACTTAATTCCTCTTGAAAAATGAAGGTTTTGAAAATGACCTAGAAAAAGACATGGAGTCGCCACCAATCCTTTTTTTTAGCTAGGTGTGATAGGGCACCTATTAAAACCCGTTTTATAAAATATTTTAAAATTAGTTAAAACATTTTTAAACCCAATTTCAAGTCTGAATTATAAATCAGAGAAAATCGAAGAATCAGGTTCGGGACTCGGTTACGTACAGGGAAGGATTAGCACCCCACAACATCCGTATAAAACAATACCTTATTAATCGTGTGTTATCTCAAGTCTCAGTGAAAATTCAATTTTTAATTTAGTATTTCAAGTTAATTCCCAATTTAAAGAAAAATAATTCCATTTTTAATCGAAGATGACCCGGAATTTATTAATTCAAAATTTTCCTATATTCATCGACAAAATCGGAAAAATATAGAAATTTTTATTTATTTGGAAATTTTTTTTCGAACATTCTTGTTTTTTGAAAGAAAGATATTTCTTTATTAATGATAATTGATGATGTCCCCTCCAGCAAACCCGGTAGAGAACTCATGAATTATTTTAACTCGGGAATATCTTTATTTTTATTGAAAATCATTATCTTTTTCAAAACATTTTAAAAAATATGGACAGGAATATGTGTGACAAAGTAAAGATGATATAGTAAAGTCTAGATAATATAATGCAACCAAAATGGTATGACATAAATCAAATGGCATAGCATATTCTAAATCAAATGAAATGATTTAAATGACATGGCAAATGTAAATGATATGGCATATTTTAAATGACATGGCATATTCTAAATAATATAATATAAATTACATGGAATATAATCTAAGTGACATGAAATGACATGAAACATAAAATAATGCTATCATGATATATGCATGAAAATAAAATAAAAATAATAATGCATGAATATAGTATATGCTAAATAATGTGACGCAAATAAATGACTAAATACAAAGTATAGGAGAGCACGAAATATTCAAAAATCATATAACAAACAATAATCATCATAAAAAGTGAATCAAAATAATAATAACACCATAGAAAAATATCATAGCAAAAATCACATATTAAATAAAATGCATGAACATGGAAAATGCAATGCATGAAAATGTATTTTTTCCTCTAAATAAAAAATCCGTACATCTAAAAAGATATTTGGCTACCTTAGGAAAATATGTCAAATTAAATTTTCTAAAATAAAAAACTTTGTGATTGTTTGAAAAAAAGTTTGAAGAAAAACTTTGAATGAAGATTAAAACCCTAACCAAGCTCTTTAAAAATGGCTCTAATTTCCTAAGTTTAAAATCCCGGACTTGACCACCCTTAACCCGAGATTTATAAAAATCATTTTTAAAGTTTAAAAAGGTTTAGAAACTATCCTAAGACAGTAGCTAAAGCTTCTAACCAACCCCTCTAAATGCCTTAGCCAAATTCAACAATTGTTTTTCTTTTGAATTCAAATCTGCCTCTACTGTCCAGTTTGATACACAATATTTTAACCAATTTTTAAAAATTCAAAAAAAAAAATATAAAAACAATAAGAACATGTAAATATACATGAGAAAAAATTGGCTTAATTTTTTGATTAAAGATGACTGCCTAGAAAAATCGGGAAAGTATCAGTACTGAATGAAAAACTGTTTTGCCAAAACACATTTTTTTGCCTTTGATAAAATCATTTAAAAATCAAATTAAAAATGTTAGTGACTTTCCTAAAGACCCACAAACAGTAGCTAACACTTGTAAAAAGTTAGACAAAAATTGGTTAAGTAAAAAAAAATCACAAAGATAGAATAATCAATTTGGCAACTCTTTAATTTTCCACAAGTATGCTCAAGTGAGCATGACTTTGAGCCATTGATTGGCCTAAGTCATAAATCATGTGGCATGACATGAAATGCATGAAAATACAGAAAAGTGAATGCATGAAATGCATGGTTTAAAGCCTAAGTGATAAGGGAAATGCATGGCATAGGGAAATGGCCTAGATCTAAAATGAACTAGCATGGCACTTAATGCAACCTAGGTCTATAATGCATGAGATGCTTGATAATGCAAATGTGACTTAGATCTAATGTGTTATGAATATGCATGACAACACTAATGTGACCTAAAACCTAAATATCATAGAAATACATGGCAATACCAATATGATCTAAGGCCTAACATGCATGGCAATACAAATATGGCTTAGACCTAAAATGTGATGAGAATGCATAAGAATGTCATGAACATATAATGACCAATAAATCTAATACTAATGCATGAACAAACAGCAACTAATACACAATTTCAAGGCATAATAATGCAAAGCATGGTACCTAAACAAAATGCAAATGCATGACAAGGCAAAAGATGCATGAAGGGGCCGAATGGCCACTAGATAACCTAAGGCAATCCTATGTAGCAAATAACACAAACAACAAGGCAAACCAAATCAAAATACATAATGTCATGACATGAAATGCTAACCTATCAACTAGAATGACGAAAATGCACATACAAGGCATGGAATGTATGAAGAGGCTGAATGGTCACATGACAACCTAAGGCAATCCTATGTAGCAAATAACACAAACACATGGCAAACCAAATCAAAATACATAATGTCATGGCATGAAATTATAACCTATCAACTAAAATGATGAAAATACACATACAAAGCATTGAATGCATGAAGAGGCCGAATGGTCACATTACAAAAATGTAAAATGCAAACATGGCAACATACAAGGCATGATATATGAGAAAAATGCAAAATATCATCAAGAAAAGCACAAGGGCCGAAACCTACAAAGAAATATCATGAAGAAAAAAAATAAATATAAAAGCAAATATATAAAAAAAATATAAGGAAAATGATCAAAATAAACATAGACATGCAAAAAAATAACAAGAAAAACTAGTAAACAAAACAAGGAAAGTTAAGCTCCATGGTTGGTACAAAATGGGCATAGCCTCTCTCCTAACCATAATCACTTGATCTTGTCAAGATCATGAAGTCTTTCCATTTCAAAAAATTAGAATATAAACCATGCTAATAAACAAAATAGAGGTGAGCTTCATGGTTGGTAAAAATGGGCATAGCCTCTTCCCTAACCATGGTCACTTGATATGTATCAAGATCATGTAGCCATTTCAACCTCTTTTGCTTCATTTTTGGTAAAAAAATCAGAACCTTAGATACTTAAAAAAAACCATCAAAAATCATGTTTCCCACAACATCATGCAAAGAAGAAAAAAAGAAAAAATCATGGCAAGCACTCATGTCACATTCGGCCAATGCAAAACCCTTGTAAAAAAAAAATTGCTTTTAACCATTTTTGATGAAGAAGAAGAGATGAAAACTTCAGTAAACATTTTAAAAAACTTGATTTCTATGAGAAATGTAGTAGGAAAACAAAGTGGAAAATCAAGAAATCAACATGGAAAACAAAAAGAAAATTATGCTAGAGCTTGGTAGATATACTACCTTCAAGTTCTTCTATTGAAAACCTTTCTTTTTTCTTTCAAAACCTTTTCTTTACTAAATTAGCTACTGCTATTTTTTTCTCAAATGACCTCCCCTATATGGAAAAAATAAAACATTCCCTTCCCTCTCTCATCTTGGCCGGTTGGCATGCCCACCCTTGGATGATTTGTGCACTTTTTCTCCTCCAATTTTGGCCCTTAGATTATGATCCTTTGATGACATAATAAAAATACCTTCTTGCCAATTGATAGAAGCCCTTAAGATGTGTACTTAGCCCTTCTAATAACCTCAGCCCTCAGATGAAATAAGGATATAATCCCATGCTTTCCCTTGCTTGGCCAATGGACCCCTACCCTTGGATGAGTTGTGCTCTTTTTTTCAACAATTCTTGGCCATTGGATGAGGATTCTTTCATGACAAATAAAAATGTCATCTTGGCATTTAATCTTATCCATTGAATGGCGCATTCAACTTTTCTACAAGGCATCTAAGCCATTGGATGAAGGGGGGACCATTTGCAAGGTACTAGTGGAAGCATTTTGAGCTTGATAGTTACTAAGGAATTAAATTGATCAAGTTTCCTTCCTCTCCTCTATGCTGGCTGACCAAGGGAGGAACTATCTCAGCAAATCTTTCATTTTTCATATTTTTCTCAACTACAAAGTGGCCCCTTTCAATTTCTTCGGTAAAATAACCTTTTTGACCCCTGAACCTAAATAAATAGCAAACAGACTCCAAATTCAAATTTTATTTTTTTAATACTTCCAAAATAATAAAAAATTGAATTCTGAAAGTTTTCAAAATTTTCCAATCCCATTTGCTATTTTTTTGGATTTTTTCTTCCAAAATTGCCTTTTTGTGCACCCGAACTTTCACCATTTTTAAACAAGCCCCGAATCCAGATTTATCTTCACCAATCTCTTCCAAATAATTTAAAGGTGTGATCTGGAAGTTTTCATAATTTTTGGAGCTCATTTGCTCTTTTTTCGGGATTTATCTGCTTGAATTTCTACATAAGGGACCCGGGATTTGGCCATTTTGCAAACGAACTCCGAATCTGGATTTGCTTTCGCCAATCTCTTCCAAATAATTTAAGAACAAGATCTTCAAATTTTCAAAATTTTTGGAGCTCATTTGTTATTTTTTCGTGATTTATTCTTTTGAATTTTCGCAAAGGAGACCCAAGATTTGGCCATTTTGCAAACGAACTCCGAACTCTGAATCCAGATTTTCTTTAGCCAATCTCTTCCAAATAATTTAAGATCTGCAAATTTTCAGAATTTTTGGAGCTCATTTGGTTTTTTTCCTGAATTTTCCAATTTTTCCCTTTTACCTCCGAAGCTCAGTTTTGCCCAAAACAAGTCTGATTTTTAGATTTTCTTTTTCTTGGCCTTTGCCATATATTGAATTGGAGTTGGTCCAAAAATGCCCAATTTTTATGATCAAACTCCCTTCCGTTTTGATTTTTCCTCTTTTCAGTATCGAGAATTTCCTCATTTTTTCGTTTTTCCTCTAATCAGCTCTTTTCTCAGAATTACTTCAAACTGAGCCTTCTGCTATCCTTATTTAATCACTCCTCATCAATTAGAGGCTTTAGTCTTTACCGAATAGGGCCATTTCTGCAATTTTCACCAATTTCACCAAAATCCACTAAAACCCCTAATTCTCGGTTTTCTTCCAAATTGACATTTTCTTCGGGTTTTTATTCCAAGTAGCCTCTTCATTACCTATAATCAGTGCTTATCTTCTATTTGGAACCTCTAATTTCGAACAATTTGATCGTTTAAGCATTTTTCCCTAAATTCTCCGAATTAAGGTTTTCTTTCTACTAAAATTTCGTAACCCAACTTCCGAACTCCATATCTTTCAATGTAGACCTCGAATTATCAAAATTCTTTCACCATCTTTCAATTGAACTTCGAATCTTGATTCTGAAAGTGGGTTGAATTTTTTAGCAGTTGACGTTTCTGAGGTTGACTTTTTCAAGTTTGACTTATACTGTCTGCTTTCTTAGACCAAGTCACGGAGTACCACCTGCAGGATGAGAAAAGTCTTTTTGCATTCCGAAACATCAATTTAGGAAGAAAACATACCTGATTTAGTGGTCCTAACAAAATTAGGTGTCTACATACCTGATTTAGGGGTCCGGACAAAATTAGGTGTCTACAGCTACCCCTCTTTGGCTATTGTTGAGAATTAGGAATCAGGAAAACATAAATAAACACTAATCTTGTCCAGTTAGTGAAATCACATATGAAGAAAAGGAAAGGGAGTTTTCATTTTTGTTTCTATTAAAAGCTGTAAAATAGAAGATTTTATCCTTAAATTGAGTTCCCTGACTAAACAAGGCTCGACCCGTCTTAAGGAAACAAGTTCGATTTGCAAGAGAAGAAAATACCTCAAAGATGGTCTCAGGGCCTTATCTTGTCTTGCTGTCAGCAGTGTTGGGTTTAAACAGAAAATACCTCGACAGTGATCTTAGGGCTCGACTCATTTGAGAAGCAGAACGAGTTTGATTTGAAACAAAAGGAATGCCTTGACGTCAATCCTGGGTTCAACTCATTTAGAAAACAAGTTCAATTTGAAATGGGAAAAAATACCTCAACGGTGGTCTCGGGGCTCAACTCATTTGAAAAGTAGAACGAGTTCGATTTAAACAAAATAAAATACCTCGACGGTGGTCTCGGGGCTCGACTCATTTGAGAAGCAAAACGAGTTCGATTAAAACAAAATAAAATATCTTGATGGTGGTCTCGGGGCTCGACTCATTTGAGAAACATAACGAGTTCGATTTAAAAATAGAAGGAAAATACCTCGACGATGGTCTCAGGGCTCGACTCATTTGAGAAGCAGAATAAGTTCGATTTAAAGAAAAAAAAATACCTCGACGGTGGTCTCGGGGCTCGACTCATTTGAGAAGCAGAATGAGTTCGATTTAAACAAAAGAAAATACCTCGACGGTGGTCTCGGGGCTCGACTCATTTGAGAAACAGAACGAGTTCGATTTAAACAAAAGAAAATACCTCGACGATGGTCCCGGGGCTTGACTCGTTTGAGAAGCAAAATGAGTTCGATTTAAACAAAAAAAAATACCTCAACGGTGCTCTCGGGGCTCGACTCATTTGAGAAGAAAAATGAGTTCGATTTAAGGAAGCCAAAAGTTTTCCACGATTCCTGCAATGTTAGCCAAATGCAGTGATGAAAATGACATGCTTTGCAAATGCTTGTATGTTTCCTAGGGATGAATGAAATCAAATGATTGTGTCATGATTTCTAATCCATGGTTTCTTTGAGCTTCAGAGATTATTTGACCTCATGACTTTAATTTTTTTTACTGATGCCCCACTTGAGGAACCTTCAATCAAGATAAGTTGTCAAACAGCCCCAATTTATGACTTCACTGAAATTCACAAATTTTCTGACTTCATGACGGAGTCTCCAACACATTCACTATTTACCTTTACTTGGTGAATTTTCCATCATGATTAATGGTTTCCAAACCTCTTCTAAACTTTAAATCTACTCCTTAGTAATACTCTGAAATCCTTTTATTTAATGATTTTTATGTTTACTAAACATCATTCAATTTAATAACAAACAAAATGCATCACAAAATGTATGAAAGAAAGTATGAATAAAACAAATGTCATAAAAGGGATAACAAGAATTCATTGGAACACTGTCTTAAAATGATAGAGGTGAATATCAAGGATACAAGAAACAAATGTAGAGTCATAGGTTGTAGATGCCCCAGGTGTGGAATATCTTGGACCCCTCCTTCTTCAATTCATCTAAAATTTCTCTTGAATGAGCAATTTACTTGGGTAATCTCTTAGCTTTCGTAGTTACGTCAAACAGAGTTTTTCCCCTCTCTTATGATTTTTTGATATTTTCTCCCCCTTTACACGGAGCATTGATTCAAACCTTAATCAGTACTTGAGCTGCCCTTTGCGGGTTTTCAACCCAAGTGCCCCCCATTCGGTGTTAAATCGCCCTTTGCGGGTTTTCGGCTTAATCCTCTCCTTTTACATTCTTTTTTTATTTTCTCTTTTTTCTTGTGTTCTACTATGCATCTAAGAATTCTAAATGCTTCCAAAGTACAAATATCAATTCGAAAGATAGGACGAATTTTGAGAAAAACCCTTCAAATTAAATATCCATGCTTGATCAAAATGGACTTTTAAAAGCATGTAATGTAGGCCAAGGTTCGGGTTTAGAAAGTAAAGGTAAATAGGCCCAAAATGTGTTTAAGGGTGATTGGGTCAAGGATCATTTCCTGAGTAGAATTCATTCTTAAAACATTCGTCCTTTTTTGGACTTTTCTCTTTTCTGTTTTTTTTTTTTTTTTTTGAATCTTTTTCTTTCTTTCTTGGCTTTCATTTGCCATTCTTTTGATTTCACAAGTTTTTTCTATGGCTCTTTTTGCCATGATTTTTTGGAGGTTATTTTTCCTCGTATCTGTCTTCCAATGTAGAAGGTGATCCTTGATCAAGGTTCAAAGAAAGAAAGAATTCTTAAGGCTCAAAGGGGTGACAAAGGATAATTTCTTCTTAGTGAAAGGAATATAAAAGATGGCCATTCATCATATCAAGCACGAATATTTTCTTTGAAGAGCAATCCTCAGGGGAAATAGATATATAGAAATTTCATTTTTACATTTGCAATCATTTGAATTTCCATGTGCACAATATCACACTTTTTTGTTCTTTTTTTTTCTTCAAGCATAATACTTCTTCAATTCATCAACGTTTACGAGATTTCTCAAGTCATCCCCCTCCATCCAAGTCAGAATCAATGTTCCTCCAGAAAAAGCTCTTTTTACCACATAAGGCCCTTTCCAATGTGGAGCCTATTTCCCTCGCTGATCCTTCACTATAGGGAGAATTTTCCTTAATACCAACTCCCCTTCTTGGAACTGCCTGGGACGAACCTTCTTATTGTAAGCTCGAATCATCCTTTTCTGATACAGCTGCCCGTGAAAAATTGCCTTCAATTTTTTCTCCTCAATGAGATTCAACTGTTCATAACGAATTCTAACCTATTCTGCCTTTTCTAGGCCCATTTCCATCAAAACACGAAGTGAAGGGATTTCAACCTCAATAGGCAGTACTACTTCCATCCCGTATACCAGGGAAAATGGCATGGCCCCTGTAGATGTGCGAACAGAAGTACGGTATGCGTGGAGAGGAAAAGGTAAGATCTCATGCCAACCTTTGTACACATCAGTCATCTTTTCAACAATCTTCTTGATGTTCTTATTGGCTGCTTCTACTACCCCATTCATTTTCGAATGGTAGGGTGCCGAATTATAATGGTTGCTCTTGAATTGGGTACATATTTCCCTCATCATCTTATTGTTCAGATTGAGAGCATTGTCTATGATTATTCTCTTCGGGAGTCCATATCGGCATATAATCTCTTTTTTGACGAATTTGCATACCACTAACTTCGTTACATTCGCATAAAAAGCAGCTTTCACCCACTTTGTGAAGTAGTCTATGGCCACTAGGATAAAACGGTGTCCATTTGAAGCTTTCGGAGTAATAGGCCCAATCATATCCATTCCCCACATCGAAAATAGCCATGGTGTAGTCATGACATGTAATGATGATGCAGGCACATGAATCTTATCTGCATATATCTTACATTTATGGCACTTCCGAGAATAACTAATGCAATCCCCTTCCATTGTTAGCCAATAATACACTGCCCTCATAATCTGTTTAGCAAGCATGTGACCATTGGCATGAGTGCCACATATCCTTTCATGGTCTTCTTCGATGATTCTCAGAGCTTCAGCAGACCCGACACATCTCAATAGAACTTGGTCATTCCTTTTCTTGTAGAGAATCTCACCATCTAGGACAAAACCCGTTGCCAATCTTCTCAGAGTCCTCTTATCATTTTTTGTTGCTTGTTTAGGATACCGTTGACTCTTGATGCATTGCAAGATGTCATAATACTAAAGGAGGCCATCCACTTCTTTTTCAACACTAAGGAGGTGGGCAGGAGACTCATATATGCTCATCTTTATTAGCACAACTTCGACCCTTTCATTTACTTTAAACATTGATGATAAAATGGCCAAAGCATCCGCCATTCGATTTTCTTCTCGGGGGAAGTAATTGAAACTCACTTCTTAAAATTCCTCTAACAAACTCAGTATGAGTTCTCGATATCGAATTAACTTTGCATCTTGAGTTTCCCATTCTCCCCATAGTTGGTATATCACTAATGCTGAATCTCCAAAAACTTCTAGTATTTTGATCTTTCTATCTACTGCAGCACGAAGGCCCATAGTACACGCTTCATATTCAGCGGTATTATTCGTATAATCAAAATCAAATCTGGCAGTGAAGAGATAATAATCTTCTTCCGAGGATATGAGCACTGTCCGTGCCCCATGGCATTAGATGCACCATCAAAGTACATTTTCCATATTTTCTTCTTTTTAGGGGGAATCTCATCTTCTTGCAAGACGCACATCAGATCTTCATCAGGGAAATCAAAGTTCAAAGGCTCATAATCTTCAACAGCCCGACTTGCTAAGAACTCGACTATTGTGCTGCCCTTTATAGCTTTCTGACTCACATACACAATGTCGTATTCTGACAACAAAACTTGCCATCTTACTGTTCTTCCTGACAATGAGGGTGCTTCCAACATATACTTGATAGGATTTAGCTTGGCGATCAACCACATCATGTGGTACAACATGTATTGTCTGAGCCTTTGAGCAGTCCGGGCTAAGGCACAAGACAACTTTTCTACTAATGAATACTTCAGCTCATACTCTGTGAACTTCTTGCTGAGGTAATAAATCACTTGTTCTTTCTTTCCGGTCTCATCATGCTGTCCCAAAACAGAATCCATACATAGCTCAAATGCTGATAAATGCAGTATCATTGGTTTCTCTGGAATAGGTGGCATTAATACTTGTGGGTTGGATAGATAGTGTTTAACCCTTTCAAAGGCGATCTGACACCCTTCATCCCATACTCCAGGATCACGTTTTTGAAGTAGCTTAAATACTGGATCACACTTGTCGGTTAACTGATAAATAAATCGAGCAATGTAATTCAATCTTCCTAGAAAACCTCACTTATTTTTTAGTATGAGGTGGTGGCAAGTTTTGGATGGCCTTTACTTTATCTGGATCAATCTCGATTCCCCTTTTACTGACAACAAATCCTAACAACTCCCCCGAAGTGACTCCGAAAGTGCATTTTGCAGGGCTTTGTTTGAGCCGAAACTTTCTTAATCTTTCAAAAAGCTTCTTAAGATTCACAATATGCTCATCTTCTCCTTGTGACTTTGCAATCATGTCATCAACATAGACTTCAATCCCCTTATGCATCATATCATGAAACAAAGTCACCATGGCTCTCTGATATGTTGCCCCGGCATTCTTCAATCCAAATGGCATTACCTTATAGCAAAATGTTCCCCACATCGTCACAAACATGGTTTTCTCCATATCTTCCGGTGCCATCTTAATCTGATTGTACCCTGAGAATCCATCCATGAAGGAAAACAAAGAGCTCTTTGCCGTATTATCCACTAAAGTATCAATGTGTGGCAAAGGGAAATTATCTTTAGGAATAGCCTTGCTCAGATCCCGGTAATCGACACACATCTATACTTTAACATCCATTTTTGGAACTGGGACAATATTTACTACCCATTTCGAATATTTTTCCACTTCCAAAAACCCGGTATCGAACTATTTTTTCACCTCTTCCTTTATCTTTAACAACATGTCCGACCTCATTCTTCTCAATTTCTGCTAAATTGGCTTACACTCTAGTTTTAGTGGGAGCTTATGAACAACAATATCATGATCCAACCCTGGCATGTCTTCGTATGACCATGCAAATATATCGACATATTCTCGGAGCAAAGCTATCAGTTTACACTTTATTGATGATGACAATGAGGTCCCAGTGTTGACTTCCTTTATTTCTTCCTCCTTCCCCAGATTTATCACTTATAACAGCTCCTTATGAGGCAATACTTGCTTCTCCTATTGTTCTATTTTCCTCAATAGATCCTGGGGCAGACCATAATCATCGACATCTTCGTTGGCGTCGAAATCACCTTTGCAAATGGGTCTTTCAAAATCAATTTCAAAACTATTGACAGGATAGTCCTCATATTCCGCATCCGTACACCTGTAAATAGGTGAGGAAAAAACAATATAGGAAGGTATATAGGCAATGAAAGAAAATTAAAGAAAAACAATGAAAGAATATGGACACATCAATATGAAGAAAATGCATCGTGCTTGTTATTTATTAAATGAAGATTTTTAAACATAAGCCCGTACACAAAAAATTCTTAATATCCTTGGGCAAAGATAATTAAGAATGTTTCAAAGTATTAGTTTGGAGTTAACCTAAAGACTATATGAAGCTCGGTTGCACTCCAATTTGTTAATTTGTAACCCAATGGACATGGTTGCACCATCCAACTTACATCTCTATTTTCAATTCCTTCTTCACCAGCCATACAAATCACCATATCTTGCATCTACTCTTCTCTACTCATGTGAAACTTCTCAAAAGCCTGTTCAATCATTACCAACACGTCGTCGGAATCCTTCTCCCCAAACAAAAAGCCAGCCGAATGGAAGCTGTGAAAGATTGGTGGGAAAGTCATGGGCTCCCACTCTATATCCATATCCGACAGACGGGCCATCCTCCTTTGTCGATTTTTCTCAATTTGTCTCCTCTTTTCATGAGCCTTTGGGAGATATCCGAGACCAAACCGATCCTTCTTCTCAGTTACTTAAATTTCCCTAGCATACCCTGGAGATACTTTCCCAATCCCTTTCCTACTCTGCAGCCCTTTCCTATCATCGTTCTCACTCCCAACCTGGTATTCTTGGACATCTTTGGCTTTGGAATTTTACGTCCTTCAGTGACGAACACAGCATTAACAAATTCCAAAGACTTGCAGGAGCATTCCACAGTATCTTCATTCAGTTTTATGCAGATGCAGAGGCTATGATATCCTCCTCTACCGATACACTGACCAAATGTTCCTCTATTACAAACTTCAATTTCTGGTGGAGAGATGAGGATACCGCCTTAGCAGAATGTATCCTCGGCCTTCCCAATAAGCAGTTATAAGATGGGGTGATGTCCATAACTTGGAAATCCACCTTATAGATGCAAGGACCTATCTCCAGGGGACCTCAATAGTTCCCATTACTTCCCGTCGAGTTCCATCAAAAGCTCTGACCACAGTGCAACTTGGTAGCATGTAGGACATATCAACCAATAGCTTAGATAGGGTTGCCAAGGGCATTACATTCAGTGAAGAACCGTTATCCAAGAGTACTCGAGGTAGTATATACCCCTTGCAAGTAGTCGTGATGTGAAGGGCTTTTGTAGATCCAACAACGTTGGGTGGTATTTCATTATAACTGAAGAAAATATGATCATCTGCTGCTATGTTCCCCACCAACCGATCCAATTTCTCCACTGATATGTTATTAGCCACATATGCTTGGTTCAAAACCCTTAGCAAGGCATTTCTATGTGGCTCTGAATTTAGCAACAGCGAAAGGATTGAAATCCTTGCTGGTTGACGATGCAGCTGTTCTACCACACTGTATTCGCTATGCTTTATAAATTTCAAAAATTCACAAGCCTCCTTTTTATTTACCGGCTCTTTCATCGGGGTTGAATTCTTCTCCCCACTTTTTGACTGATCTATCTCTATATGGACCGGTTCTGCTATTCTCTTTCCTTTATCAATTCCTCCGTCTTTTCTCACCAGACTTTGCTAAACAATCTCGGGGGCATAACATCTACCACTGCAAGTTAGATGCCCCATAACCTTTATATTATTATAAAGCTTTCTGACTGAAAGAGCCTGGCATAACCATGCTGCAATCATATTTCCACAGTGCAGCCTTATTCTTTTTGTACGAGAAAGAAGATGGCAGCTCTATGATCAACTTGGGTGTGATTTCTTCAAAAATTGGGGTAACCTTTCTTTTCGGCTCATCATAGTAGATCACCCCATAACCGGTTGTATTCTCTGTAGCATCCACTTCTTCCTCCATCTTTTCATAAAATTGGGCCTCGCCCTCATCCATCATTCACTGAACTTTAGCTAAAAAATCTCCACACTCTTGTATAGTGTGTCCCTTGCATCTATGGAACGGATAATAATCCTCCGTCCTACTTGCAACCATTTTTAGACTATCTTCATCCTGCACTATTCCCGCCCTAACCATTTCAAGCAACACCTTTATCATCGAGTCTTCACCTCACTGATGTGTCTTTTCACCCTACCAACTTCCCCTGACAACACTGCATTAACCTTGGCCTTAGTATGATTGGGCAATGGGTTACCCGCTACATTAGGCCCGTTCCTTGATCTGAACTTTACAACCCCTGTGTCGATCAAGCTTTGAACATTTCTTTTAAAAGCAATGCAATCCTCAGTCGAATGCCCTTGAATCCCCGCATGATATGCGCAGTTAACATTTACATTATACCACTTGGGATATGGTGGTTTCAAGGGTTGAAGGTATATGGGTGCAACAAGCTTCCCTACAACAGTTTGGGATATAATTCACTATAAGTTGTAGGAATGGGATCAAATAGAGGCTTTTGATTATTCCTTGGTGATCGTTGGTCATTTACGAATAGTACCCTGAATCTTTGGGACAGTGTTTTGGGGAAGGGTTATTTGTGGGGATACGCCAGTTGGGTATGGCTGTTGCGATATATTTGTATAAGGAAATGGGTTTTGAGTAAGGTGGTTCACGGCAGGGTAGTAAGGATTGTACGTCGGGTAAGGTGTATAGGGTGTAGGGGTGCATAGGGTGTATAAGGTGTATATGGTCTAAGAGATGTATAGGGATATTAGTTATAGCTAACTGCATGAGTTTCTCCCTTTTTCTTTTTAGCTGGAACTGCTTTCTTTTGGGTTGAAGATTCTCCACCTTCCATCTTGCCACTCTTAATGGTGGTTTCTTTCATTTCGCCGGATATAACCATATCCGTAAAATTCTTAGTGGCACTCCCCACCAATTTGTTATAGTATGGTGCCTTTTAAAGTGTTGATGAAAAGCACCGTAGTCGTAGTTTCTTTGCTGGTCAGAGGGGGTTGCACTTGAGTGGCCAAGTTTCTCCACCTTTGAGAGTACTCCTTAAAGCTCTCAATAGTTTTATTTTCCATATTCTGCAGTGACAACCTATCATGTATCATATCAGATACGTGCTTATAATGTTCCATGAAGGCTCTGGCCAAATCCATCCAAGAACGGATCTAGTCCGAGTCAACTAATTATACCAGCGGGTTGCAGAACCCATCAAACTATCCTGGAAGCAGTGGATGAGCAACTTTTCATCTTCATCATGTCTTGTCATCTTTTGGCAGTACATGGTTAGTTTTGCTGATGGGTTTGTGGTCCCGTTATACTTCTCGAAGTTTGGCACTTTAAACTTAGGAGGAAATATCAGGCCATGTACCAGACTGATCTTCTTGGCATCCAGACTGCCAAACAATTCGGTACCTCTACCACCCTTAGCCTTTCTTCCAACAACTGATATTTTTTCTGAGATTCTGCATATTCAATCTTCTTTAGTTCAGCCAACTTTGTTTTCTCAGCAAGCTCCTCAAAGTCTGGAACATCAACAACATCAATTGGATCAACCCCAATGTTAACCTTTTCGGGAGCATAATTCTGTGCTTCAGCCATTGGTTGGATATAAACAAAGGATGTTGCCCCTGTTGGAAGCTCATTTCCTATATTCTGGGATGTTTGGCCATTCAGCTGCACAATTTTAGGTCGGCCCTCTTGATTCAGTACCTCTTTTCCTGTAACTGAATTCTCACCCGGCCTTTTTTGTCTAAGCATGGCATTCATCATTTCCATGAGTTTAGCCATCTGCTCTCTTGACTTTTCTTGAGATTTAGACAGTTGCTCTTGCAGCTCCCTCTGAGCCCGTTCCATCCTTTCAATACGGGCAACATGGCCATTCTTCATGATTCTAGCTTGTGATCGGGTATTATAACGGTGCCAAAAATCTGGTTCTTTCGGAGTGCGCCTAATTTTACCTTTAATTTGAAGAAAACCATGGATTAGAATTTATTGATTTATTTATTAAAGTATTTATTGAGTGTATGAAAGTATGAATGATTAAATGTACATGTCTATCAACAAACAAATAAATGAATATGATGAATGAGTTAATAAATGAAACTAATGTTATTTGCCTTAAAATCGGATCCCAAAGCCAAAGGTTTTTTCATTAATTCATAGAAAACTTCATACAACGCCTTTCTCAACATCGAGTTACATAGAAATATTTGCTCATACTAGTCTTAAACTTCTTCCAAGAGATGCCACAGTCGTTGATCATGCTTCTCGAAGTCTTTACCCTTTCAACCCTTTCACTTGCCCTACCGGTATTCTTAGACGATATCTGCAATGTCGTCTTTCTCGGCTAGCGACTGCTGCTCTATGGTTTGAATAGTCGCATGGAGTAACTCATTCTTCTTGCGCATAAAGGATGCTTTTTCTTTCTCATTTCCCAATCTGAACCTTAACTGTTCATTTTCTTGTTGACATCTCTCTAACTTGGTTGACATCAAAGAAAGCGTATCCTCCCATTTCTGCCGCTCATGAGAAAACCCAGACTCTTTTTCTTTTTCTTCCTTCGCCTTATTATTCCAATAGTCCAATTCCATTTGAAGTTTCTTCATTTCTTTCTCATGTGCTTTAAAAGAAATGCTAGCTCCCGTAAATCTTCTCGTGGCCCTTATCTTCTTGTTGTCCTAGTGTAGATCCAATATATCAGCCAATGTTGTATCTCTCTCTTTGACCACTTTTCTTGTCTTAGTCTCTTGGATCCCAAGCCTAGTCTTCAAGTCCTCAACATCTTCTAGAAGCTTTACCACATTCTTGTTTCAGTTTCCCTTTGTCTTTCTCTAATTCTTGCCTAACCAGCTCAACTTCGGATGGTATTATCGGTTCAGGTTGAATAATGATTGGATGAACAGAGGCATCTTCGGCGGGAAGCACAAAGTCGCAAAGCTTCTTGGCCCTCCATACTAGATACGCCGAAGTGGCGTTGTCGGTATACCAACCTACTTGTGAACGATGTCGCAACCTAAAAAAATAACAAGTCTCATCGCAAGACTTTATTATTCATTAAGTGTGACATTCAAAAAAACCGAGGAAAAGTCGACTTAATTCCTCTAGAAAAATGAAGGTTTTGAAAATGACCTTGAAAAAGACATGGAGTCGCCACCAATCTTTTTTAGCTAGGTTTGATCGGCTACCTATTAAAACCGATTTTATAAAATATTTTAAAATTAATTAAAACATTTTTAAAACCAATTTCAAGTCTACGTTTTAAACCAGAGAAATCAAAGAAACGGGTTCGGGACTCGGTTACGTGTGGGGAAGGATTAACACCCCCACAACGCCCATATAAAACGGTACCTTATTGATCATGTGTTATCTCAAGTCTCGGTAAAAAAGTTAGTTTTAAATTTAGTATTTCAAGTTAATTCCCAATTTAAAGAAAAGTAATTCCATTTTTAATTGAAAATGATCCGGAATTTACAAATTCAAAATGTTCCTATATTCCCCAACAAACGTGGCAAAATATATAAATTTTTATTAGTTTGGAAAACTTTCCGAATCATTCTTATTTTAAAGAAAATATTCCGTTATTAATGATAATTGATGATATCCTCCCCAGTAAATCCGACAGAGAACTCATGAATTCTTTTAACTCGGGAATATCTTTATTTTATTGAAAATCATTACCTTTTTGAAAACATTTAAAAAATATGAATATGTTTGACATAAATAATATGACATAGCAAAGTCTAAATAATATAATGCAACCTAAATGATATGATATAATTTAAATGTCTTATCATATTCTAAATGAAATGGAATATCCTAAGTTATATGATATATTCTAAATGAAATGAAATGAAATGACTTAGGCAACATAATATATTCTATATGAAATGTAATATCCTAAGTCATATGATATATTCTAAATGAAATAAAATATCCTAAATGACATAATATATCCTAAATGAAATGAAATGACCTAGGTAATATAATATATTCTACATGAAATGAAATGACCTAGGTAAAATAATATATTCTATATGAAATGAAATAATTTAAATGACATGGCAAATATAAATGATATGGCATATAATTGAAATGGCATGACATATAAAATAATGCTATCATATAATATGCATGAAAATAAAAATGAAAATAATAATGCATGAACATAGTATATGCTAAACAATATGACAAAAAATAACTAAATAAAAAGCATAGGATATCATGAAATATTCAAAACCATATAATAAACAATATAACATCAAAAATATAAATCAAAATAATAACAATACCATAGAAATTATCATAGCAAAAATCACATATTATATAAAATGCAAGAATATGGAAAATGCAATGCATGAAAGTGTATTTTTTCCTTTAATTAAGGAAATCCGTATATCTAAAAAGATATCCGGCTACTTTAGGAAAATATATCAAATTAAATATTCTAAAATCAAAATACTTTGTGATTGTTTGAAAATAATGTTTTGAAAAGCTTAGATTAAAAATAAAAACTTGGCTAAACCCTTTTTAAATGGCTCTAATTTCCTAAGTTTAAAATCCCAGACTTGACCACCCTTAACTCGAGACTTAAAAAATCATTTTTAGAGTTTAAAAAGGCTTAGAAACTACCCTAAGTCAGTAGCTAAACTTCCTACTCAGTCCCCTCTAAGTAACTTAACCAAAACAGAAAAATGATTTTCCTTTAAATTGAATTCTGACTCCACTGTCCAGTTTTAAACCAAGATTTGTTACCCTATTTTTAAAAATTTTAAAAAATCTAAAAGAAATACTGGAGACTCAGGACATCTAAAACTACATGGAAAAAAATCTACTTAATTTCTTGATTAAAGATGACTGCCCAGAAAAATCGGTAAAGTACGAGTACTGGAGAAACTCTTTTACCAAAACACATTCTTTTGCTTTTAATAAATCATTTAAAATCAAAGTAAAAATATTAGAGACTCTCTAATAGACTTACAAATAGTAGCTAGCACTTTTGAAAAGTTAGGCAAAAATTGGCTAAGTAAAAAAAAATCACAAAGGTCAAATAATCAATTTGACAACTCTTTAATTTTCTACAAGTATGCTCAAGAGAGCATGACTTTGAACCATTAATTGGCCTAAGTCATAACTCAAGTGGCATGGACATGAAATGCATGCAAAATACAGCAAATATGATGCATGAAATGCATGATTTTAAACCTAAATGTCATGAAAAAATGCATGGCATCTATAAAATGACCTAGACCTAAATGAACTTGCATGGCATTTAATGCAACCTAGGTCTAAAATGCATGGACATACATGGCAAAATAAACCAACCCTAACATCTAAAATATGCATGGCAATAACACAAACACAAGGTATGCTTAAACCAAATACTCAACCAAATGTCATGAAGATACAAACCTATCAACTAACATAACAAAAATGCACACACAAAGCAAAATAAATGAAGTGGCTGAATGGCCTCATATTCCAAGTAAGCATGGCATTTTCACAAACACTTGATACACTTAAACCAAATACTCAATCAAATGTCATGCAAATGCAAACCTATCAACTAACTTAGAAAAATGCACACACAAAGCAAATAAATGTGAAGTGGCCGAATGGCCTCATGTTCCAAGTGAGCATGGCATTTTCACAAACACTTGATATACTAACATACTTAGCTAAAATATAACACTCAAATCATGCAAATAAAAAGTAGAAGTATGAAAACTAACAAGCATTTCCACAAACACATGGATTTCAAAATATAAAACATAAACAAACTTCAACATTTTGAAAACAGAAAATCGAAAATGCAAGAACATGATAATAGACTCATAAATGGAAATAAGCAAGCAACCAAATTAAAACAAGCTTCAAGTATATGTAGTAGAAGAAGACTTAAAGCATCAAGACTTATTTAATCTCAAAAAATAACATGAAAAAACAAAGAAAAACAGAAACTAAAACAGAAAAAAATGGGCCATTTGGCCATGTCAAGGAACAAGAAAAAAATATTTCAAGAAAAGATGAAGAAAGAACTTATAGAAAAACATTAAACACCCTTATTTAAAAAGAAAAATCAAAAGAAACTCACCAAAATAATAATCAAAACATCAAATCAAGAATGGAAAATCAAAGAAAGTGCAAGAGTATGGTGCTAAAAGTAACTTCTAGAAGCTATCTTTCAAGCTTTTTCTCTTCAAACTTTCTTTTCTTTTCTAAACTTCTCTTTTTTATTTACAACAATGGAGAGAAAACCAGCCAAAAACAAGAGAGAATATGAAAATGAGAGTGCTGAAAATGAAAGAGACTCTTCCTTCATGTAGTGGTCGAACCCCTCTCTCTCATAGGCTAGGATGTTGTCATTTTTCCTCCAACCAATTTTCATCCAAGGGCTAGTGATTCAAGATGTTTAAAACAAGAAACTATCACCTTAGATTAGGCCATCAGTTGTCCATAATTACAGCTGTTTAAGAATCTGTATCCATTATGTTGACACTCTCCCTCTTCATGCATTGGTCCATGTGGCTTATTTGCAAAGGCTTGATCAAAAAATCACTAACTAACTCTTCATTTTTGGCCTCTTGATTAAAAAATCAGAATCCTACTTCCCATCCTTGGGCCTTGACCTGCCAGCCCTCCTTCTTCCAGCCATAGTTTGATTTTTTTGAAAGGCAAGAAAAGCCCTTTTCGGTTTCTTGGGTGAAATGACCTTTTTGCCCCCCGAATGCAAATAAATGGCAAACAGACTCCAAATTCAAATTTTATTTTTTCAGTACTTTCAAAATAATAAAAAAATTAAATTCTGGAAGTTTTCAAAATTTTTTGAGTCCATTTGCCATTTATTTGGATTTTTTCTTCCAAAATTGCCCTTTTATGCCCCCAAATTTTACCCTTTTTTAAACGAGCTCCGAATCAAGATTTTTCTTCACCAATATCTTCCAAATAATTTAAAAGTGTGATCTGGAAGTTTTCATAATTTTTGGAACTCATTTGGGTTTTTTTAAGGATTTATCTGCTTGAATTACTACATAGAGGGACCAGGATTTGGCCATTTTGCAAACGAACTCCGAATAAAGATTTTCTTTTTCCAATCTCTTCCAAATAATTTAAAAATGATATTTGCAAAATTTCAGAATTTTTGGAGTTTATATGCTATTTTTTCGAGATTTATCTTCTTGAATTACTGCATAGGAGACCTAGGATTTGGTTATTTTGCAAACGAACTCCGAATCAAGATTTTCTTTCTCCAATCTCCTCCAAATGATTTAAGAATGAGATTTACAATTTTTTAGAATTTTTGGAGTTCATTTACTATTTTTCCTGAAATTTTCCAATTTTGTCCTTTTACCTCCGAAACTCGGTTTTGCTCAAAACAAGTATGATTTTCAGATTTTCTTCAAACTGAGCCTTGGGCTATCTTTTTTTAATCACTCCTCATCCATTAGGGGCTTTATTCTTATCAAGTCGTGCCATTTCTGTAATTCTTCCCAATTTCACCCGAAATCTACCAAAAACTCTAATTCTCGGTTTTCTCCCGGATTGACTTTTCTTTAGTTTTTCTTTCAAGTGGCTTCTCTATTACCCGTAGCCAGTGCTTATCTTTCATTTGGAACCTTAAATTTTGACCAATTCGATCGTTTAAGCACTTTTTCCCAAATTTCTCGAATTAGGGTTTCCTTCTACTGAATCTCTATAACCCAACTTTCGAACTCCATATCCTTCGATGTAGACCTCGGATTATCAAAATTCTTTCACCATTTTTCAAATGAACTTCAAATCTTGATTTTGAAAGTGGGTTGACTTTTTCAGTAGTTGACTTTTTGAGGTTGACTTTTTTCAAGTTTGACTTTTTATGCTTGCCCTCATAAACTAAGTCTCAAAGTACCACCTGCGGGATGAAAAAAACCTTTTTACATTCTGAAACATCAATTTAGGAAGAAAACATACATGTTTTAGTGGTCCAAACGAAATTAGGTGTCTACAGCTTCCCTCTTTGACTATTGCTGAGAATCAGGAATCAGGCAATGATAAATAAACACTAATTTTGCCCGGTTAGTGAAATCACATGTGAAGGGAAGGGAAGGGGTTTTCATTTTTTCAATTTTCCATTTTTTTCATTTTTTCATTTTTTCATTTTTTTTGTTGAAAAAACTTTTAACTGAAGTTTTGTCCTTAAATTGAATTCCCTGACTAATCAAGGCTCGACCCGTCTTAAGGAAACGAGTTCGATTTCAAAAGAAAAAATTATACCCTAAGGTCTTAGAAATGGTGCCGAAGGTCTTAAAAATGGTGCCCGGAGGTCTTTAAAATGGTGCTCGAAGGTCTTTAAAAATTGTGCCCGAAGGTCTTTAAAAATGGTGTCCAAAGGTCTTTAGAATGGTGCCCGAAGGTCTTTAAAATAGTGCCCGGAGGTCTTCAAAATGGTGTCTGTAGGTCTTTAAAATGGTGCCCGAAGGCTTTACCCGTGATGAAAAATTATGCTTCAAGGTCTTAAAAATAGTGCCCGAAGGCATTTTAAAATGGTGTCCGGAGGTCTTTAAAATGGTGCCTGAAGATCCTTAAAAATGGTGCCCGAAAGTCTTTAAAAATGGTGCCCGAAGGTCTTTTAAAATGGTGCCCAAAGGTCTTTAAAATGGTGCCCGAAGGTCTTTAAAATGGTGCCCGAAGGTCTTTAAAAATGGTGCCCGAAGGTCTTTAAAAATGGTGCCCGAAGGTCTTTAAAAATGGTGCCCGAAGGTCTTTAAAATAGTGCCTGAAGGTCTTTAAAATGGTGCCCGATGGTCTTTAAAAGTGGTGCCCGAAGGTCTTTAAAATGGTGCCCGAAGGTTTTTAAAATGGTGCCCGAAGGTCTTTAAAAATGGTGCCCGAAGGTCTTTAAAAATGGTGCCAGAAGGTCTTTAAAAATGGTACCCGATGGTCTTTTAAAAATGGTGCCCGAAGGTCTTACTCGTGACTAAAATACCTTGACGATGGTCTCAAGGCTCGACTCATTTGATAAAACAGAATTAATTCGATTTAAAACAAAAGGAAATACCTCGACGGTAGTCTCAGAACTTAACTTATTTGAGAAGCAAAACCAGTTCGATTTGGAAAGGAAACGTACCTCGACGGTGATCTCGAGGCTCAACTCGTTTGAAAAACAGAACGAGTTCACTTTGGGGAAGTCCAAGTTTTCCTGATTTCTGCAATGTTAGCTAAATGCAATGATGAGAATGACATGCTTTGCGAATGCTTGTATGTTTCCTAAGAAAAAATGCAATCAAATGATTGTGTCATGATTTATAATCGATGGTTTCTTTGAGGTTCACAGATTATCCGAATTCATGACAAGTCTTCAATTGTTCATTGATGCCCCACTTAAAGAACCCTTTACACAAGATAATTTGTCAAACAGTCCCAGTTTCTGACTTCGCTGAATTTCACAAATTTCTGACTTCGTGATGGAGTTTCCAACACGTTCACCGTTTTCTTTTCTTGGTGAACTTTCCAAACCTTTCCCAAGATTTAAATCTATTCCCTAGTAATACTTTGAAATCCTTTTATTCAAAGATTTTTTTATTACTAATCATCATTCAAATTAATAACAACCATAATGCATCTCAAAAATGTATGAAAGAAAATATGAATCAAGCAAGAATTGTCATGAAAAGCATAACAAGAATTTATTGCAAGAAATGTTTTAAAATAGTAAACATAAATATCAAGGATATAAGAAACAAATGTAAGGTTATAGGTTGTAGATGCCCTGGATGCGGAATATCTTGGACCCCTCCCTTTTTAAACCATTTGAAATTTCTCTTGAACGAGCAATTTACTTGGGTAACCTCTTAGCTTCCATAGTTACATCAGACTGAGTTGTTCTCCTTTCTTCTGATTTTCAGATACTTTCTCCCTCTTTATACAGAGCATTGATTCGATCTGTGATTAGTACTTGAGCTGCCCTTTACGGGTTTTCAACTCAAGTTTCCTATATTCAGTATTAAGTCGCCCTTTGCGGGTTTTCGGCTTAAACCTCTCCTTTTACATTCTTTTTTTATTTCCATTTTTTTTTTTTTTGGTATTCTACCATGCATTTGAGAATTCTAAGTGCTTCCAAGGTAAAAATGTCAATTCAGAAGATGGGATGAATTCTGAGAACAACCTTTCAAATTAAATATCCATGCTTGATCAAAATGGGTTTTTAAAGCACGTAATGTAGGCCAAGGTTTAGGTTTAGAAAGAAAGAAAGAAAGGATAAAATAGGCCCAAATTGTGTTTAAGGGTGATTAGATGAAGGATCATTTCCTAAGGAGAACTCATTCTTGAAACATTTGTCCCTTTTTGGGCTTTCTTTTATTCCTTTTTTTTTTTTTTTGCTTTGTTGGCTTTCATTTGCCGCATTTTTCAATGGCTTTCTTTTTGCCATGATTTTTTTTATTATTTTTCCTCGCATTTGCCCTCCAATGTAAAGGGTGATCCTTGATCAAGGTTGGCTCAAAGGGGTGACTAAGGATAATTTTTTCTTAGTGAAAGGAATATGAAAGATGTCCATTCATCATATCAAGCATGAATATTTTCTCTGAAAAGCAATTCTCAGTGGAAATAGATATACAAAATTTCCATTTTTACACTTGGAATCATTCGAATTTCCATGTGCACAGCATCACCTTTTTTTTCAAGCATAATACTTCTTTAGTTCATCAGCATTCACGGGATTTCTGAAATCTTCTCCGCCATTCTAGTTAAAATCAATGCTCTTCCAGAAAAAAAAAAATCGTTTTACCACATAAGGTCCTTCCAAATTTGGAGCCCATTTTCCTCTCGGGTCCTTCACTATAGGGAGAATTTTCCTCAGTACCAACTCCCCCTCTCGGAACTGTCTAGGACGAACTTTCTTGTTGTGGGCTTGAATCATCCTTTTTTGATACAACTGCCAGTGACAAATTGCTTTCAATCTTTTCTCCTCGATGAGATTCAACTGTTCATAACGAGCTCTAACCCATTCTGCTTCCTTTAGGCCAACTTCCATCAAAACCCAAAGTGAAGGGATCTCAACTTCAATAGGTAGCACTGCTTCCATCCCGTATAACAAAGAAAATGTCGTTGCCCCTATAGATGTGTGGACCGAAGTACGATATGCATGAAGAGCAAAAGGCATGATCTCATGCCAATATTTGTATACATTGGTCATCTTCTCAACAATCTTCTTGATGTTCTTGTTAGCTGCTTCTACTACGTCATTTATCTTCGGACGATAAGGTGCCGAATTATGATGTGTGATCTTGAATTTAGTACACACTTCTCTCATCATCTTATTGTTCAAATTGAGAGCATTATCAGAAATAATTCTTGCTGGCAACCCGTAACAGCATATGATTTCTTTCTTAACGAATCTACATACCATCGACTTTGTTACATTTGCATAGGAAGCAGCTTCTACCCAATTTGTGAAATAATCTATAGCCACCAAGATGAAACGATGTCCATTTGAAGCTTTCGAGGTAATAGGCCCAATCATATCCATTACCCACATTGAAAAGGGCCACGGTGCAGTCATGACATGTAATGGCGATGGCGACACATGAATCTTATCTGTATATATCTGGCATTTATGGCACTTCCGGGAATAACTGATGCAATCTCCTTCCATCATCAACCAATAGTACCCTGCCCTCATAATCTGTTTAGCAAGCACGTGACCATTGGCATGAATGCCACATATCCCTTCATGGACCTCTTCTATAATTCTCAAAGCTTCAGCAGATCTGACACATCTAAACAAGACTTGGTCTTTTCCTTTCTTGTAAAGAATCTCACTGTCTAAAACAAACCCCATTGCTAGCCTTCTCAGAGTCCTCTTGTCATTTTCTGTTGCCTGTTCTGGATACTGTTGACTCTTGATGTACTGCAAGATGTCGTTATACCAAGGAAGGCCATCTGCTTCTTCTTCAATACTCAGACAATGAGCAGGAGACTCATATATACTCATCTTTATTGGTACAAATTCAGCCCCTTCATTCACTTTAAACATTGATGATAAAGTAGCCAGAGCATCTGCCATTCGGTTTTCTTCTCGAGGAAAGTAATTGAAATTCACTTCTTCAAATTCCTCCAATAAACTGAATATGAGTTCTCGATATCAGATTAGCTTTGTATCTCAGGTTTCCCATTCTCCTCGTAACTGGTATATCACTAAGGCTGAGTCTCCGAAAACTTTCAATATTTTTATTTTCTGTCCACTGCAGCACGAAGGCCCATAGTACATGCTTCACACTCGGCAGTATTGTTTGTACAATCAAAATCCAATCTAGCAATGAAAGGATAATAATCTTCTTCTGGGGATATAAGCACTGCACCAATTCCATGCCCCATGGCATTAGATGCGCCATCAAAGTACATTTTCCATACTTTCTTCTTCAGGGGAATCTCATCTGCTTGTGAAACTGTAACACCCTGTCCGGATAATCTACCTAAAATCCGGCAGAGTTTCCTTTCTATCTCAACGATAATCCTCCTGCAAATAACACTCAATTCATATCCTCAACCAGCAATATTCCTCAATACTATTATCACATATATCCATATATATTCAAAAAAATTTCCATGATCAATTTATGCTCAAATAAAAAAATATTGATCTATTGTCTCATATCTTCAAATATATACAATATATCCAAAAGTAAACCTATCTCAGCAAGGTTTACTAGATAAAAACATCAAAAGATCAAGACTTCAATAAATTTTTACTATGATGCCCACCACGTCACAATACTATTTGAAGCAGAGAATAGAGGAAGGTTGCAATCCCAACACCTAACTATCACCTGAAAATGAGAATATGAAATGGTGAGATATATGAATATCTCAGTGAGTAAACAACTTTTAAAGCGTGTGAAAACTATAATGGTAGTCTGTAGAGCATAATTTACATTTTCAAAATAAATAATAGTAAAATCATAATAACTAATTCAAAGGCGTAGCAAAGTTTTCAAATGTATAACAATATTATAATATTAAATTAATGTATAAAATCTGTAAAGTAAATCAAGTTTCGTATAATTGGGCTCCAACTCCTTTAAAACATAATAGACGTTTTCAAAATAAATAATAGTAAAACCATAATGAGTAATTCAAAGACGTAGCAAAGTTTTCAATTGCATAACAATATTATAATATTAAATCAATGTATAAAATCTGTGAAGTAATTCAAGTTACGTATAATTGGGCTCCAACTTTCTGTCGTGCACAAGAGTACATCCATGAAATAACCAGGCAATATCCATGTAGGCATACTAGTAGCCGGCCCCAAAGGCCAATACCACCATAGGACGCCCCAAAGGCATATGTGTCTCTATGATGTGCCCCCAAAAGGCAAATATAACGGGATAGGGACTCTGGAGGTGGCTCCCACCACAAAGGCGTAGCACGCAGCTCCCATACCCCAGTATAATATCACGGAATGGGGACTCTGGAGGTGGCTCCCGCCACAAAGGCGTAGCACGCAGCTCCCGTATTCCGGTCTAATATCACGGAATGGGGACTCTGGAGGTGGCTCCCGCCACAAAGGCGTAGCACGCAGCTCCCGTATTCCGGTTAAGGAAATAATCTCATACATTAAGTCAGGTGGAGCCAAAACCATGTACGTCAAATTCTATGTAAAATCATATTTCATAAAATCTACCAACTTACTCGATATAATATTTCTTGAAATAAAACTACTTTAATAACAAATCAATTTATATAATTAAATATCGTATATACCTTTAATGCATAAAATAAATATCATGCTAAAAATATATATATATATAATTATAATTAAAGAAATTTCATATAACTATAGTTGTCGTCTACTCACAATCCTTGAGATGATCTCACTGTACACCTTGACCTGAAACTTCGGGATCCATAGGTGACGTCGGATCTACGTGGCCTAGAGATTAACAATAATTAGTATCTATACATGCTCAAAGCATTACACAATTTTGAATGCAACTTAAGTCTCATAATCTTCCCTCAAGGTCAATACTAATTCCTCATACTCAAAACAACATATCCCAAATTTTTAATATCATTTCCATAATCATTTTCTCCAAATATTCAACTCCATATTCATGTCCTTATCAAATTCCTTTCTAGTACTCCATGCCTTAGAGATTTTCATAATCCATAACCATCATTTAGTACTATATTTCTCTTAAGCAATAAATTCCTTAATATCAAGTTAGATTAGAAAATCATAACTTGAGTTTGGTACCAATAAGTCTAATTTATGAAGAAAATAACTAACTTATACAATTAGAACAAGATTTTGATCAAATTTGATAAAACCCGAAACTATGCTGAAACAGGGGTCACACTGAACAGTCAACTTCACCGAATTTTATCTTTTTAACCGCTTATCGGTTTTGGGTGATTCAAAGACTAAAATTCTTGTATTGAAGTCTAGTTTCTAGGAAAAATATCAAAAAAATATAAACCAACTGTGCCGAACCCAGAAAATCCGAACAGCAAGCATGCTCAGAAAACAGTGGTCACACTGAACAGCCAACTTCACCGAATTTTATCTTTTTAACCGCTTATCGGTTTTGGTTGATTCAAAGACCAAAATTCTCGTAGTGAAGTCTAGTTTATAGAAAAAATATCAAACAAATATAAACCCAACTGTACCGAACCCAGAAAATCCGAACAGCAAGCATGCTCAGATTCCCCTGTTTTGCTTTTTCTTCCCATTTTCTTGTTCATGCTTTCAAATCCTTTTAATTCTTACCAAAAATGAGTAAAATTCATACTTAATAGATGTATTTCAGACCTTAACATGTTTATGGAGCAAAGATCTTAGCATGCTCAAGTAGAATATCTAAAGAAAATGAAGAATTTATCAAGAAACTAACCTTGGTTGTAATTGTTGTTGAGATTTTTGGTGGAGTTCTTGAAGAGAAATGGAGGAGATGAAGAAATTGGAGAGGGGAGGCTGCCGGCTGCTCATTTAGCAAATGAAGATACCTTGTGTTTTCGGGAGATCAATTGAACATAAGGGATATTTTTTTATTTTTGGGATAATTGCATATTGGTCCCTCAACTTTTTATAAATAACCATTAAGCCCCTAAACTTTTTTAATATGTTCATTTTGATCCTTTCTTCTTTTATTTCCTTCACTTATAACTTCTTACCAATTTCCAAGTTTGTCCTTAAAATTTTCGGGATTTAACTTTACATAATTATACGTAACCTCGGTTGTTACAACTTACCCCCCTTAGAAAAATTTCGTCCTCGAAATTTACTTACCAACTTGATTGAACAAGTGAGAATATTGAGTCCGCATATCTTCGTCTCTTTTCCATATAGCTTCTTCATATGAATGATTCCTCCAAAGAACTTTCACTAATGGAATAGTCTTAGTCCTTAGAACTTGGTCCCTTCTATCCAAAATCTCAACCGGCTGCTCTTCATAAGTTAAGTTTTCCTCAATTTCCATAGGCAAATCCTTCAATATATGTGAAGAATCAAAAATGTACTTTCAGAGCATAGAAACATGGAACCCATTATGAATTCGTGACAATTCTTCTGGTAAGGACAATCTTTAAGCAACTGGGCCAATCCGTTCAATGATCTCATACGGCCCTATATATCGAGGACCCAACTTTTCTCGTCTTCCAAACCGGATTACTCCCTTCCAAGGAGTCACTTTCAAAAATATCATATCACCAACTTCAAACTCTAAATCTTTTCTTCGATTATCTGCATAGCTCTTTTGTCGATCTTGAGCTATTTTTTATCTTTTCCCGATTTACCTTAACTTTGTCTGCAGTCATCATAACAATTTTTGGACCTAGTAATTTCCTTTCATCTGTATCATCCCAACACACCGGAGTTCTGCACTTCCTTCCATACAAAGCTTCAAATTGAGCCATGTCGATGCTGGACTGATAACTATTGTTATATGCAAACTCTGCTAGGAGCAAGTGTTCATCCCAGTTTCCTTTGAATTCCATAATACAAGATCTGAGCATATCTTCCAAAATTTGAAATTTCCTTCAGATTGTCCATCTGTCTGAGGATGAAAAGCAGTACTGAACTTGAGTTTAGTACCCATAGCATTCTGCAAACTTGGCCAGAAGCGAGATGTGAATCGGGGGTCTCGATCAAATACAATCGATACTGGGGCACCATGTAACCTAACAATTTCGTTCACATAAAGTTTAGCCAGTCTTTCCATGGAAAAAGTCTTCTTGACTGGCAAAAGGTGAGCTGATTTTGTCAAACGATCAACAATCACCCAAATGCTATCATAACCAGACTGTGTTCTTGGCAATCCCGAAATGAAATCAATAGCAATATCTTCCCACTTCCATTGAGGAATAGGTAGGGGTTTCAATTTCCCAGAAGGTTTTTGATGCTCGGCTTTAATTTGTTGGCATACCAAGCATCTAGAAACAAACTCAGCTATGTCCCATTTCATACCTTGCCACCAATAATGTTCTCTTAAGGTTCGATACATCTTCACACTACCAGGATGTAACGCGTATGGTGCATTATGAGCTTCCTCCAAAATCACCTTCCGGAGTTCTTCATCCTGAGGCACACAAAGCCTATTTTTTCATTATCAGTACATCCTCATCTTTTATTTCAAAGTCAGTCCTCACACCATCCCTTACTTCTTGCTTTAACTTTACCAGCATATGGTCATTATTCTGTGCTTCACGTATCCAATCAATATGAATCGGTTTAACCTTCAAGTGGGTTATCAGGAGATTATTCTCAATAATCATCAATTCTAAAGGTAAAGACTTCAACTCATTTTTGTAAGGGTTTCTGAATTGCTCGGATATGAGCAAGAGAACTAGAAGACTTTCTACTAAGAGCATCGGCCACTACATTGGCCTTTCTTGGGTGATAATCAATTACACAGTCACAATCTTTTATCAATTCCAACCATCTCCGTTGCCTCAAATTTAATTCTTTCTGATCCATCATATATTTCAAACTCTTATGATCAGTGTAGATTGTACATTTTTCTCCAAATAAATAATGCCTCCAAATTTTCAGTGCAAACACCACTGCCGCCAACTCCAAATCATGAAGGGGATAGTTTTGCTCATGCTGTTTCAGTTGTCGAGAAGCATAAGCTATCACCTTCCCATGTTGCATCAAAACGCAACCCAACCCTCGCCTCGAGGCATCACTGTATACCACAAAGCTTCCAGTCCCTGATGGTAGTGTAAGAACTGGTGCTGTGGTCAATCTACGCTTGAGCTCTTGGAAAGCTTGCTCACATTCGTCAGTCCACTCAAACTTAGCATGCTTCCTTGTTAGTTTTAACAAATGAGAGGCAATCATGGAAAATCCTTCCACGAATAATCGATAGTACCCTGCCAATCCGAGAAAGCTCCTAACTTCTGTGACATTAGTGGGTCTTTTCCAAGCAACTACAGTTTCTATCTTTTGTGGATCCACAAAAATCCCTTTCTTAGATTTCACACTTGGAAAATTTAGCATAAAGTTGCTTTTCACGCATAGTCTGCAACACCGTTCTCAAATGGCTTACATGATCATCCTTATTCCTGGAATAAACTAGGATGTCATTGATGAAAACAATAACAAACTTATCTAAGTAGGGCCGAAACACCCTATTCATCAAATCCATAAAGACTGTAGGTGCATTAGTTAGCCGAAAAGGCATAACTAAGAATTCATAATGACCATATCGAGTTCTAAAAGCAATCTTTGGAATATCAGATTCTTTAATCTTCAATTGATGATAACCCGATCTTAGGTCTATTTTGGAGAACAAACTTGCACCTTGCAACTGATCAAACAAGTCATCAATCCTTGGCAAAGGATACTTATTCTTAATGGTGACCTTGTTCAGTTGCCGGTAGTCGATACATAATTGTAAAGATCCATCCTTTTTCTTTACAAATAAAACCGGTGCTCCCCATCGTGAAGTACTAGGCCGAATGAAACCTCTGTCAACTAGGTCTTGCAACTACACTTTCAATTCCTTTAGCTCCGAAGGTGCCATTCTTTAGGGTGCCTAAGAAATAGGAGCACTGCCAGGGATTAAGTCGACAGTAAACTCCAATTCCCTGTCAGGGGGTAAACCAACCAATTTTTTTTTTTTTTAAAAGATCTCAGGAAACTCTTTGACCACACGTATAGTTTCCAACTTTGCCTCATGTATATCCTGGTTAATCACAAAAGCAAGGTATCTGAATACCCTTTCTGCAAGTATCTATTGGCTGCCATCTTAGAGATAAGGCAAGAAGGTAAAACTTTCATTTCTCCTTGAAAGGTAAACTCTAAGTCTCCCGACTTCTTAAAAGTCACAGTTTTGAAAAAAAAAAACAATCTATTACTGCATTGTTTGCTTCTATCGATGGAGAAAATTCTGATAGTTCACTGAATTTTTGCTCATACTCTACTACTGACATACCACCCTGTTTTAAATTCATAAACTCAGTCCATTTCTTTTCCCGCAAGGCCTGAGAATAGTATTTTTCTTCAAACTCTCTTCGAAAATCTGCCCAGGTTATGGCAGGACGTCCAGCATACCTTTGCACTGTAGTTTTCCACCATGTGTGTGCATGATCCTCCAAAAATTACACCGCACATGGTAACCTCATAGGCTCGAGAATCTGAAGAGTAATGGAAGTAGTCTCAAATTTTTGTAGCCATGATCAGGCTAAATCTGATTCCAAAGACCCTGTGAAAATCTTGCAACCCATATTCTTCAAATCTTTACAGTAATCAACTATCCCCTTTTCAGCAGGGGCAGTCAAAGCGGGAATTACTCTTGCCAAGGCCGCAACTGCCTCAGCTAAATTACGATCAGCTGCTAGAGGTGCCGCTGAAGGTGCATCCACTGAAGATGAACCAGCAGCTGAACCTTGTTCTCCAATTTGCTCATCAATATCAACATTTCTATTCCTATCCCTATTTTGGGCTAGGGGATTGATTCTAAGCCTTCCTCTTCGACATGGTGGCATCGTGTCTGATTTCTTACGCAAGTGACAATATTTTAATACTTCAACAAACAGTTCCTAAGTCTACAGGACCTATAACCTTGCTCTGATACCAAATTGTAACACCCTGTCCGGATAATCTACCTAAAATCCGGCAGAGTTTCCTTTCTATCTCAACGATAATCCTCCTGCAAATAACACTCAATTCATATCCTCAACCAGCAATATTCCTCAATACTATTATCACATATATCCATATATATTCAAAAAAATTTCCATGATCAATTTATGCTCAAATAAAAACATATTGATCTATTGTCTCATATCTTCAAATATATACAATATATCCAAAAGTAAACCTATCTCAGCAAGGTTTACTAGATAAAAACATCAAAAGATCAAGACTTCAATAAATTTTTACTATGATGCCCACCACGTCACAATACTATTTGAAGCAGAGAATAGAGGAAGGTTGCAATCCCAACACCTAACTATCACCTGAAAATGAGAATATGAAATGGTGAGATATATGAATATCTCAGTGAGTAAACAACTTTTAAAGCGTGTGAAAACTATAATGGTAGTCTGTAGAGCATAATTTACATTTTCAAAATAAATAATAGTAAAATCATAATAACTAATTCAAAGGCGTAGCAAAGTTTTCAAATGTATAACAATATTATAATATTAAATTAATGTATAAAATCTGTAAAGTAAATCAAGTTTCGTATAATTGGGCTCCAACTCCTTTAAAACATAATAGACGTTTTCAAAATAAATAATAGTAAAACCATAATGAGTAATTCAAAGACGTAGCAAAGTTTTCAATTGCATAACAATATTATAATATTAAATCAATGTATAAAATCTGTGAAGTAATTCAAGTTACGTATAATTGGGCTCCAACTTTCTGTCGTGCACAAGAGTACATCCATGAAATAACCAGGCAATATCCATGTAGGCATACTAGTAGCCGGCCCCAAAGGCCAATACCACCATAGGACGCCCCAAAGGCATATGTGTCTCTATGATGTGCCCCCAAAAGGCAAATATAACGGGATAGGGACTCTGGAGGTGGCTCCCACCACAAAGGCGTAGCACGCAGCTCCCATACCCCAGTATAATATCACGGAATGGGGACTCTGGAGGTGGCTCCCGCCACAAAGGCGTAGCACGCAGCTCCCGTATTCCGGTCTAATATCACGGAATGGGGACTCTGGAGGTGGCTCCCGCCACAAAGGCGTAGCACGCAGCTCCCGTATTCCGGTTAAGGAAATAATCTCATACATTAAGTCAGGTGGAGCCAAAACCATGTACGTCAAATTCTATGTAAAATCATATTTCATAAAATCTACCAACTTACTCGATATAATATTTCTTGAAATAAAACTACTTTAATAACAAATCAATTTATATAATTAAATATCGTATATACCTTTAATGCATAAAATAAATATCATGCTAAAAATATATATATATATAATTATAATTAAAGAAATTTCATATAACTATAGTTGTCGTCTACTCACAATCCTTGAGATGATCTCACTGTACACCTTGACCTGAAACTTCGGGATCCATAGGTGACGTCGGATCTACGTGGCCTAGAGATTAACAATAATTAGTATCTATACATGCTCAAAGCATTACACAATTTTGAATGCAACTTAAGTCTCATAATCTTCCCTCAAGGTCAATACTAATTCCTCATACTCAAAACAACATATCCCAAATTTTTAATATCATTTCCATAATCATTTTCTCCAAATATTCAACTCCATATTCATGTCCTTATCAAATTCCTTTCTAGTACTCCATGCCTTAGAGATTTTCATAATCCATAACCATCATTTAGTACTATATTTCTCTTAAGCAATAAATTCCTTAATATCAAGTTAGATTAGAAAATCATAACTTGAGTTTGGTACCAATAAGTCTAATTTATGAAGAAAATAACTAACTTATACAATTAGAACAAGATTTTGATCAAATTTGATAAAACCCGAAACTATGCTGAAACAGGGGTCACACTGAACAGTCAACTTCACCGAATTTTATCTTTTTAACCGCTTATCGGTTTTGGGTGATTCAAAGACTAAAATTCTTGTATTGAAGTCTAGTTTCTAGGAAAAATATCAAAAAAATATAAACCAACTGTGCCGAACCCAGAAAATCCGAACAGCAAGCATGCTCAGAAAACAGTGGTCACACTGAACAGCCAACTTCACCGAATTTTATCTTTTTAACCGCTTATCGGTTTTGGTTGATTCAAAGACCAAAATTCTCGTAGTGAAGTCTAGTTTATAGAAAAAATATCAAACAAATATAAACCCAACTGTACCGAACCCAGAAAATCCGAACAGCAAGCATGCTCAGATTCCCCTGTTTTGCTTTTTCTTCCCATTTTCTTGTTCATGCTTTCAAATCCTTTTAATTCTTACCAAAAATGAGTAAAATTCATACTTAATAGATGTATTTCAGACCTTAACATGTTTATGGAGCAAAGATCTTAGCATGCTCAAGTAGAATATCTAAAGAAAATGAAGAATTTATCAAGAAACTAACCTTGGTTGTAATTGTTGTTGAGATTTTTGGTGGAGTTCTTGAAGAGAAATGGAAGAGATGAAGAAATTGGAGAGGGGAGGCTGCCGGCTGCTCATTTAGCAAATGAAGATACCTTGTGTTTTCGGGAGATCAATTGAACATAAGGGATATTTTTTTATTTTTGGGATAATTGCATATTGGTCCCTCAACTTTTTATAAATAACCATTAAGCCCCTAAACTTTTTTAATATGTTCATTTTGATCCTTTCTTCTTTTATTTCCTTCACTTATAACTTCTTACCAATTTCCAAGTTTGTCCTTAAAATTTTCGGGATTTAACTTTACATAATTATACGTAACCTCGGTTGTTACAGAAACATACATCAAATCTTCATCCGGGAAGTCAAAATTCAACGGCTCATAATCTTCCACTGCCCGACTTGCTAAAAATTTAGCCACTGTACTGCCCTTGATAGCTTTTTGACTTACATATACAATGTTGTACTCTAACAATAAAACCTGCCATCTTGCCGTCCTCCCTGACAAAGAAGGTGCTTCCAACATGTACTTGACTGTATCCAACTTGGCAATCAACCACGTTGTGTGGTACAACATGTACTGTCTGAGTCTTCGAGCAGTCAAAGCTAAGGCACAACACAACTTTTCTACCGACGAATATTTCAACTCATAATCTATGAACTTCTTGTTGAGGTAGTAAACTGCCTGTTCTTTCTTTCCAGTCTCATCAAGCTGATAAATACTGATAAACACAATCCATGGATCTCTCAAATACTGATAAATACAGTATCATTGGTTTATCCGAAACAGGTGGCATTAATACTGGTAGGTTGGATAAATAATGTTTAACCTTTTCAAATGCAATCTGACAACTTTCATCCCACTCTCTTGGATCACATTTTCGAAGTAACTTAAATATTGGATCACATTTTTCGGTTAATTGAGAAATAAACCGAGCAACGTAATCCAATCTCCCCAGAAAGCCTCTTACTTCCTTTTGAGTACGAGGTGATGGCAAATTCTGAATAGCCTTCACTTTATCTAGGTCAATCTCAATTCCTCTTTTGCTGACGACAAAACCCAACAATTTCCCCGAGGTGACTCCAAAAGTGCATTTTGCAGGATTTAGCTTGAGTCTAAACTTCCTTAATCGTTCAAAGAGCTTCTTAAGATTCTTAATATGCTCCTCTTCTCCTTGTGACTTTGCGATCATATCATCAACATAGACCTCAATTCCCTTGTCGCAACCTAAAAAATAACGAGTCTCATCGCAAGACGTTATTATTCGTTAAGCGTCACATAAAAAAAAAAACCAAGGAAAAGTTGACTTAATTCCTCTAGAAAAATGAAGGTTTTGAAAATGACCTTAAAACAGACATGGAGTCGCCACCAATCTTTTTTAGCTAGGTGTGATCGGCCACCTATTAAAACCGGTTTATAAAATATTTTAAAAATTAATTAAAACATTTTAAAACCAATTTCAAGTCTGCGTTTTAAACCAGAGAAATCAAAGAAATGGTTCGGGACTCGGTTACGTGCGGGGAAGGATTAGCACCCCCTGAACGCCCGTATAAAATGGTATCTTATTAATCATGTGTTATCTCAAGTCTCGGTAAAAAATCAGTTTTAAATTTAGTATTTCAAGTTAATTCCCAATTTAAAGAAAAAAAATTCCATTTTTTAATTGAAAATGATTCGGAATTTATAAATTCATAATTTTCTTATATTCCCCAACAAACGTGGCAAAATATAGAATTTTTTATTAATTTGGAAAACTTTCCGAATCATTCTCGTTTTTTGAAAAAAAAAAGATATTCCTTTATTAATGATAATTGATAATATTCCCTCCGGCAAACCCGGTAGAGAACTCATGAATTATTTTAACTCGGGAATATCTTTATTTTTTATTGAAAAATCATTATCCTTTTGAAAATATTTTAAAAGATATGAATATGTATATGCATGACATAAATAAGATGACATAGCAAAATCTAAATAATAAAATGCATCCTAAATGATATGATATAATTTAAATGCCCTGCCATATTCTAAACGAAATGAAATGTCCTAAAGATATATGACATATTCTAAATGAGATGAAATGACCTAGGTAGCATAATATGTTCTATATGAGATGCAATATCCTAAGTCACATGATATACTCTAAATGAAATGAAATGACCTAGGTGACATAATATATTCTATATGAAATAAAATAACCTAGGTAACATAATATATTCTATATGAAATGACATAATTTAAATGACATGGCAAATATGAAAGATATGGCATATAATTTAAACGACATGGAATATAAAATAATGCTATCATATAATATGCATGGAAATAAAAATGAAAATAATAATGCATGAACATAGTATATGCTAAATAATATAACAACAACAAAAATAATTAAATAAAAAGCATAGGATATCATGAAATATTCCAAATCATATAATAAACAATATAACATAACTCAAAATCATAACAATATCATAGAAATTATCATAGCAAAAATCACATATTATATAAAATGCATGAATATGGAAAATCCAATGCATGAAAATTTATTTTTTCCTTTAATTAAGGAAACCGTATATCTAAAAAGATATCCGGCTACCTTACGAAAATATGTCAAATTAAATATTCTAAAACCAAAATACTTTGTTATTGTTTGAAAACAATTTTGAAAAGCTTAGATTAAAAATAAAAAAACTAGGCTAAACCTTTTTAAAATGGCTCTAATTTCCTAAGTTTAAAATCCCGGACTTGACCACCCTTAACCCGAGACTTAGAAAATCATTTTTAGTGTTTAAAAAAGCTTAGAAACTACCTTAAGTCAGTAGCTAAACTTCCTAATCAGCCCCCTCTAGGTAACTAACCAAAAGAGAAAAATGATTTTCCTTCAAATTCAATTCTGACTCCATTGTCCAGTTTTAAGCCATGATTTTTTACCCTATTTTTAAAACTTCAAAAAAATATAAAACAAATATTGGAGATTCAGGACATGTAAAACTACACGCAAAAAAATCAACTTAATTTTTTGATTAAAGATGAATGCCCAAACAAATCGGGAAAGTACGAGTACTGGGTGAAAAAACTGTTTTTCCAAAATACATTTTTGCCTTTGATAAAATCATTTAAAAATCAAAGTAAAAATATTTAAGACTCACAAAATGACTCACAAACAGTAGCTAGGACTTTTTAAAAGTTAGACAAAAATTGGCTAAAGTAAAAAAATCACAAAGGTAGAATAATCAATTTGACAAACCTTAATTTTCCAGAAGTGTGCTCAAGAGAGCATGACTTTGAACCATTAATTGGTTTAAGTCATTAGTCAAATGGCATGAACATGAAATGCATGTAAAAATACAACAAATATGATGCATGAAATGCATGAGTTTAAACCTAAATGTCATGAAAAAATGCATGGCATCCATATAGTGACCTAGACCTAAATGAACTTGCATGGCATTTAATGTAACCTAGGTCTAAAATGCATGAACATGCATGGCAAGATAAACCTAACCTAACATCTAAAATAGGCATGGCAATAACACAAACACAAGGCATGCTTAAACCAAAAACTCAACCAAATATCATGCAAATGCCAACCTATCAACTAACATAGCAAAAATGCACACATAATGCTAGAATACATGGAGTGGCCGAATGGCCTATGGTTCCACACAAGCATGGCATTTTCACAAACACTTGATATACTAACATGCTCAACTAAAATATAACATTCAAATCATTCAAACACAAAGTAGAGATACTAACAAGCATTTTCACAAACATTTGATTTACTAACATGCTCAACTAAAATATAACACTCAAATCATGCAAACACAAAATAGAGATACTAAAACTAACAAGCATTTTCACAAACACTTGATATACTAACATGCTCAACTAAAATATAACACTCAAATCATGTAACACAAAGTAGAGATATTAGAACTAACAAGTATTTTCACAAACACTTGATATACTAAATATAAAACATCAACAAATTTAAACATTATGAAAACAGAAAATTAAAAATGCAAGAACATGATATTTAACTCATAAATGGCAACAAACAAAGCAACCGAATTAAAACATGCTTCAAGTATATGAAGTAGAAGAACACTTAAAGCATCAAGATTAAAGAAAATAACGTAAATAACCTGATAAATTAAAGCAAAAATAGCAACAATAATAAAAAATGTAAGCCATTCGGCCATTGAAGAAAAAATAAGAAAAAAATTTGTAAAAATTATTTAAGAAAGAGATGAAGAAAGAACTTAAGAAGAACATACAAAAACACTTATGTAGAAAGAAAACTCACCAAATAATAATCAAAATAGCAAAAACAAGATTGGAAAAATCAAGAAAGCGCAAGAGTTGGTGCTAAAAGCAGCCTCAAGAAGCTATATTTCAAGCTTTATCTCTTCAAACTTTCCTTTCTTTTCTAAAATTTTTCTTTTTGATTTCAACCAAGGAGAGAAAAACAAAGCAAAACAAGAAGAAATCTGAAAAAATGAAGTGTAGAAAAAATGAAAATTCTCACTCCCTTAAGCTAGGCGAATGGACCCTCTCTCCTCTAAGGAATGTTGTCATTTTTTTCCCAACCAATTTCCATCCAATGGCTAGTAATTCAAGGTGAAAAAATCATGAAATTATCACCCTTAGATTAGCATATCAGCTGTCCATAATTACAGTTGTTCAAGAATAATGTTGACACTCTCCCTCTTCATGCCAATTGGCCTATGTGGCTTAATCACAATGGCTTGATCAAAAAGAATCTCTAACTAACTCTTAATTCTTGGCCATTTGATTGAAAAATCAGAAGCTTCCTCATTCCTTTGGGCCTTGGCAGGCCAGCACTCTCTTTTCCAGCCCAAGTCTGATTTTTTGAAAGGCCAAAAGAAGCCCTTTTCGGTTGCTTGGGTGAAATGACCATTTTGCCCCCCGGATGCAAATAAATGGCGAACGGACTCCAAATTCAAATTTTATTTTTTTAATACTTTCAAAATAATAAAATGTTGAATTTTGGAGGTTTTCAAAATTTTTTGAGTTCGTTTGCTATTTATTTGGATTTTTTCTTCCAAAAATGCCCTTTTATGCCCCCATATTTTACCATTTTTTAAACGAGCTCCAAATCAAGATTTTTCTTCACCAATATCTTCCAAATAATTTAAAAGTGTGATCTGGAAGTTTTCATAATTTTTGGAACCCATTTGGTATTTTTTCGGGATTTATCTTCTTGAATTACTGCATAGGGGCTCGGGATTTGGCCATTTTGCAAATGAACTCCGAATCAAGATTTTCTTTCATCAATCTCTTCCAAATAATTTAAAAATGAGATTTGAAAATTTTCAGAATTGTTGGAGTCTATTTGCTATTTTTTCGGGATTTATCTTCTTGAATTATTGCATAGGAGACCCTGGATTTGGCAATTTTGCAAACAAACTCCGAATCAAGATTTTATTTCACCAATCTCTTTGAAATGATTTAAGAATGATATTTTCGAATTTTCAGAATTTTTGGAGTCCATTTGCTATTTTTCCCAAATTTTCCAATTTTGCCCTTTTGCCTCCAAAACCCGGTTTTGTCAAAAAAAGTTTGATTTTTAGATTTTCTTCAAATAAAGCCTTGGGCTATCCCTTTTTAATCATTCCTCATCCATTAGGGGCTTTGGTCTTACCAAGTTGGGCCATTTCTGTAATTCTTCCCGATTTCACCGAAATCTACCAAAAACCCTAATTCTCGGTTTTCTCCCGGATTGACTTTTTTTCAATTTTTCTTTCAAGTGGCTTCTCCATTACCCGTAGTCAGTGCTTATCTTTCATTTCGAACCTTCAATTTCGACCAATTCGATCGTTTAAGCATTTTCCCCCAAATTTCCCGTATTAGGGTTTCTTTTCTATTGAATCTCCAAACCCCAACTTTCGAACTCCATATCTTTCGATGTAGACCTCGGATTATCAAAATTATTTTGCCATTTTTCAATTGAACTTCAAATCTTGATTTTGAAAGTCGGTTGACTTTTTCAGTAGTTGACTTTTCGAGGTTGACTTTTTTGAGTTTGACTTTTTATGCTCGCCCTCTTAAACTAAGTCTCAGAGTACCACCTGCAGGATAAAAAAAGTCTTTTTACATTCTGAAACATCAATTTAGGAAGAAAACATACCTGTTTTAGTGGTCCGAACAAAATTAGGTGTCTACATCCCTTATGCATCATATCATGAAACAAGGTCACCATGGCTCTTTGATATGTTGCCCCACCATTCTTCAACCCAAATGGCATTACCTTGTAACAAAAGGTTCCCCACATTGTAACAAATGTGGTTTTTCTCCATATCTTCCGATGCCATCTTGATTGTATCCTGAGAGTCCGTCCATGAAAGAGAATAAAGAACTTTTCATCGTATTATCCACCAGAGTATCAACATGGGGCAAAGGGAAATTATTTTTAGGGCTGGCTTTGTTCAAATCTCGGTAATCAACGCACATCTGCACCTTGCCATCCTTCTTTGGTACTGGAACAATATTTGATATTTTGCCACCTCTAAAAACCCAGCATCAAATTGCTTCTTCACCTCCTCTTTTATCTTTAACAACATGTCTGGCCTCATTCTTCTCAACTTTTGCTGAATTGGCTTGCATTTTGGCCTTAAAGGGAGCTTATGAACCACAATATCTGGATCCAACCCTGGCATGTCTTGGTAAGACCATGCAAATACATCCACATATTCCTGGAGCAAGGCTATCAATTCACCCTTTATTGATGATGACAATGAAGTTTCGATTTTGACTTCCTTTATCTCTTCACCATTTTCCAGATTTATCATTTCCAATAATTCCTTATGAGGAAGTACTTGTTTCTCCTCTTGTTCTATTTTCCTTAATAGATTCGGAGGTAGACCATAATCCTTAATATCTTCGTTAGCCTCAAAATCACCCGTGCAAATGGGTCTTTCAAAATCAATTTCAGAATTACTGATAGGAAGGTCCTCATATTCCGCATCCGCACACCTGTAAATAGGTAGAGAAGAAACAATATAGGAAAAAAATATATATAATGAAAACAAAATAAAATAACAAAAATGAAAGAATATGGACACATCAATATGGATAAAATGCATTGTGCTTGTTATTTATTAAATGAAAATGTTTAAACAAAAAATCCATTACAGAAAAAACTCTTAATATCTCTGGGTAAAGATAATTAAGATTGCTTTTTTAAAAGTATTACGTTGGAATAGACTTAAAAACTATGGGCAACTCAGTCGCACTCCAATTGGTTAGTCTATATCCTGGTGGACAAGGTCGCACCATCCAGTTCGCACTGTCACTTTCCATCCCTTCTTTCCCGATCATGCAAATCACTATATCCTGAATCTGCCCCCCTTTATTCACATGGAATTTTTCAAAATCCTGCTCGATCATTATGATTACATTTTTTGAATTCTTTTCCCCGAATAGAAAACCCGCAGAGCGAAAGTTATGAAGGATTGGTGGGAAAGTCATGGGTTCCCATTCAATATCCATACCCGTGAGACGGGCCATTCTTCTTTCTCTGTTCCTTTCAACCTGTTTTCTCTTCTCATGGGCCTTCGAAAGATACCCTAAGCCAAACCGATCTTTCTTTCCCACTGCTTTCATTGCTCGCGCCATCCCTTGAAGATATTTCCCTAGACCTTTTCCAGCCCTGCAACCTTTCCCACTATGGTTTTTACTCCCAGCCTTGTGTTCTTGGACAACCTTGGCTTTTTAGAATTTTTCGTCCTTCAGCGACGAAAACCTCATTTACGAATTCCAAAGACCAAAAAGAATATTCTACGGCATCTTCATTAGGCTCAACATAAGGAGCTTCAGTAGATGCGGAGGCTATTATGTCTTCTTCTCCTGATACAGTGATCAAACGGTCCTCTATCACAAATTTTAGTTTTTGGTGGAGAGACAAGGGTACAGCCCCTGCTGAATATACCCATGGCCTTCCCAACAAGCAATTATAAAACGGATTAATATCCATGACTTGGAAGTTCATCGTATAAGTGCATGGGCCTATTTCCAGAGAAACCTCAATATTTCCCATTACCTCTCTCCTTGTACCATCGAAAGCCCTGACTACTGTGCAACTTGGTAACATATAAGATATGTCCACTGGCAACTTAGACAGGGTTGCCAAGGGCATTACATTTAATGAAGAACCATTGTCCAGAAGCACCCTTGTTAGTATATGTCCCTTGCAGGTAGTTGTTATGTGAAGAGCCTTTGTGGGCCCAATACCATTAGGTGGTATTTCATCATAACTGAAAAATATATGGTCGTCTGCTGTAATATTTCCTACTAGCCTGTCTAGCCTTTCTACTGATATGTTGTTAGCCACGTATGCCTGATTCAACAGTCTTAACAGGGCATTTCTGTGTGGCTCTGAATTCAAAAGCAAAGATAAGATTGAAATTCTAGCTGGTTGACGTTGCAGTTGTTCAACCACGTTATACTCACTGTGCTTTATGAATTTTAAGAACTCGCAGGCTTCCTTCTCATTTACCGGTTCTTCTATTCTGTTAACCGGGGCTGATCCCCTCTCTGCTTCTTTTGACAAATCCATCTCAATATGGATTGGCTTAACTACTTTCTTTCCTTTGTCTGCTCCTCTGTCTTTCCCTGTTAACCCCTATTCAGCAGCCTCAGGAGCATAACACCTTCTGCTTTGGGTTCAATGCTCCACACCTGTGATATCTTGCTGACTCGAAGACCCAGTCATAACCATGCTGCAGTCGTATTTCCATGGTGCAGCTTTGTTTTCCTTGTATGAAAAGGAAACAGGCAAATCAATGATTAACTTAGGTGCACTTTCCTCAATGACTGGCGTAACTTTCTCCTATGGTTCATCATAATAGATGATCAAGGGTTTTCCTATCCCGTATCCTGCTGCATGCTCAATAACTTCTATTTTCTCCGCTATCTCTTCGTAGAACTGGGCTTCCCTATTATCCATCATCTTTTGGAATTTAGCCAGAAAGTCTCCACAGTCCTGTATGACATGACCTCCACACTTATGGAATGGGCACCAATTCTGCACCCTCTTTGCGACCATTTTTAGACTGTCTGCATCTCTCACCATTCCTGTCTTGACCATCTCAACCCATACTGTCAATATTGGAGTCTTGACTTCCCTGACATCCCTTTTTAACATTCTGACTTCCCCTGTCAATACTGTATTTACCCGATTCTCAGCATGATTGGGCAATGGGTTTCCCGCTACATTCAGCCCATTCTTTGACCCAAACTTCACAACTCCGACATTAATCAGGCTTTGGACTTTCTTTTTAAAGGCCAAGCAATCTTCAGTCGAATGTCTTTGAATTCCTGCATGGTATGCGCAATTAGTGTTTGCATTGTACCACCTTCAATATGGCGGTGTCAAAGGTTTGAGGTACACGGGTGCAACAAGTTGACCCTGCAATAGTTTAGGATATAGCTCACCATAGGTGGTAGGAATCGGATCAAATTGGGGTTTTTGATCGTTCCTTGGTGAACGTTAGTCATTGCGCCTGGACCTTGAATGTTTGGGACAGTATTTTGAGGAAGGTTATTTGTGGGGATATACTAGTTGGGAATGGTTGTTGTGGTATATTGGTATAGGGGAATGGATTTTGGGTAAGGTGGTTCACATTAGGGTAGTAAGGATTATACCCCGGGTAAGGTGTGTAAGGTGTCGGAGGTACATAAGATGTAGCAGGAGTATAAGGCCTGTGAGGTATGTATGGTGTAGGAGGTGTATAGGGGTATTGATTGAAACTTACTGCATGTGTCTCCTCCTTCTTCTTTGCAGGAAAAACTCTCTTCGAGGTAGCAGACTCACCCCTTTCTATCTTCTCGTTCTTAGTGGCGGACTCTATCATCTCCCAGATATCACCATATCTGCAAAGTCCTTGGTGGCGCTTCCCACCAATTTATCATAATAAGGTGCTTTCAAGGTGTTGATGAAAAGCACTGTGTTTTCTTTGCTAGTTAAAGGGGGTTGTACTTGTGTGGCCAGATCCCTCCACCTTTGTGAGTATTCTTTGAAGCTCTCATTGGACCTCTTTTCCATATTCTGTAGCAACAGCCTATCAAGTACCATGTCAGAGACATGCTTATAATATTCCATGAAAGCCCTGGCTAAATCCGTCCATGAACGAATCTTGGTACGACTCAGTTGATTGTACCACCGGGTTGCTGACCCTGTCAAGCTATCTTGGAAACAATGGATAAGCAGTTTCTCATTATCATCATGCCCTGTCATCCTTCTGCAGTACATGGTCAGATGTGCTGATGGGTTGGTAGTCCCATTATACTTTTCAAAGTCTGGTACTTTGAACTTTGGGGGAATTACTAGATCGTGTACTAAGCTTATCTCTTTGGCATCCAGACTGCCAAATAACTCTGCCCCTTCAACTGCCCTTAACCTTTCCTCCAGCAGCTGATATTTTTTTTGGGATTCTGCAGTTTCAACCCTCTTCAGTTCATTCATCTTTGCTCTTTCCTTTTCAGCCATTTCTTCAAAGTTTGGAACTTCCACATCAATTGGATCAACCCTAATATTACCCCTTTTAGGGCCAAAATTCTGTGCTTCGGTCGCTGGTTAGATGTAAATATAGGATGCTGCCCCAGTCGAAAGTTCATTTCCCACAGGCTGGGATGTCTGACCATTCTTCTATACCACCTCTGGTAGGTCTTCCTGGTTCACTGCGCCCATTCCTGTAACTGAATTTTCTCCTGGTCACTTCTTCCTCATCATGGTACTCATCATCTCCATGAGTTTGGTCATTTGTTCCCGTGACTCCTCTTGAGACTTAGCTAACTGTTCCTGCAGTTATTTTTGAATTCTTTCCATCCTTTCAATTCTAGCAAACTGATCGTTCTCCATAGCTCTTGCTTGAGATCGAGTATTGTAAGGGTGTCGAAAGTCTGATTCTTTCTGAGTGCAACCAATTGTACCTTTAGTTTTAAAAACTATGGATTAGAAATTATTGACACATTTCTTATTTTATTTTATAAAAATGAATGAATGAATGATTAAATGCTAATCAATGAACAAATAAGTGAATGACTAAGTGTATGAACCTAAATGACTAATTATAAAGAATAAATGAATGGACAAATAAATAAATGACTAAGTGTATGAAGAATTTATAAAGAATAAATGAATGAATGATTATGAATATAAATGAATGAACAAATAAAATATATAAAAGAAAGAACAAATGAATAATGAATGCTTTTAAAAGTATTGGCCCCGGGATAATTCCAACCAAACAGTCTTTCATTGATTTCTTGGAACTAAATACATCAAAGAAAAAATCACTGCTTAAGACAATATGATAATCTGTCTCTCTTAAAAAATGCTATTACAAAATACTGGTTCTATAGTAACTCCCTCAAATCTTAAACCTTTTTCACTGTCCTCTTTTGACTACCTTGCTCTTCTATCTGACCCCTCCTTGTTCACGACCCTTTGACATGTCAGCAGAAGCATCACCGTGTAGGCTTTCCTTAGCTTGTTTCTCTAGTTGATTGGCTCGGACTTCCTCATGCTTTGCTCTTTCTGCCCAATAGTTCTTCTTCTTCTTGAGGTTTCTAACTTCTTGTTCCCATTCCCCAGAAGTTTTGAGAGTTCCCTCGAAATGGTACCTCTTGTTCTCCAAGTGTAATTCCTAAAGATCGCTTTTAGCAGTGTCCCTCTCTCTCTTGATCTTTTCCTTTTCTCTTTCTCGGGCTGATTCCCTATTTTTCATGTCCTCAAGCTCTTCTTGCAAACGGGCACTTTCCTTGCTCATTTAGGCCTTTTCTTTTTCGAATTCTGCCCTTGCGATTTCTAACTTCGATGGCGCTTCCTTGGGCGGCGAACTCAAATGCTGAACTTCTTCCCCATCTGATGTCAACAACCTATCATTAACCCTCAATTCCCTCCATGTCAGGTAATCAGGTGTGACGATGTCAGCATATCTAGCTACCTCCACTTGATGAGTTTCCTTCCATGCTACTACAATCTCACGTACCTTTCCCGGATATCCATCTTCTCCATAAGCAAATTCCAAATTACTAAGGTCATGGGTCATAAGAGTAAACTTACGTGATTCTGATTGTCTCAGTACTAGCAGTGGTGCATAGCTCACTCTTCCCCTTTCTCCCAATAATGGAACAGAAGCTTTACCTCCGCACTTGTACAATGTCGATATAGGAGCTATCCATGGAGCTCTCCAAATTATCATCTCAGCCCTGATATTTCGGAATACGTTGATCCATTGTTCCTCAGTCCTATTTTCAAGCCAATCCCTCTTAAGAAATTCACCAATTGGTGCAAAAGATTTCCAGTATGAGCGAAAAGGGAAATTCTCCTGTTTACAAAAATGGCTCTGAACCCATATGTAAAGGAGCTGTATACAACCTAGAAAACGCCATTTTCCTTCCTGTCTACAGAAATTCAGGGATCGGATTGTTTCTGCTATAATTGCCGCTGCTGGGTTTATCCTCTGCCCAAGTCTCTCAAAAACATCAAATATTGCCACATCCACATACCCTAATGTCTTTGGGAAGATAACTAAACCATAGATAGCCAAAGCAAAAATATTCCTAATTGCCTCCTTACTTGAATGGCTATGATTAAGGTCCATAAAGTGTCCCATGATATATAGTAGCTTACACCTTTTCGAACAACATGGCTTTCGACCCAATTTCTTTCCACTCCCAGAATTTTAGACACCTTTTTCTTGAAACCCGGTGTCTTTGTATCCTTCAAATAAATACGGTCGGGAATAACATTCTCAATATGCAGCAAGGTCGAATATTCCTCTATGGTTGGAGTCATATCCTCTCGATTGAAGGTAAAACACCGATAAGCGAGATTCCAGAATTGCACCATAGCCCGGATCACCTCACAACTGACCTTAACCTGAACTAGCAGTGCTATGTCCCCATAAGTCTGAGTGAAGGCTTCTTTTCTGATATGTTCCACTGATTCCATATATCCATCAATTCCCGAAGATCATTTTGCTTGATAGTAAGATCAACCTCGGCTGGCAATGCTGACACATATCCCATCTTCAAACAATCCCCATTATCCTGCTGACCTTTCTCGGACTGTTTCCTAACCTTTAAATGTTTCTCGACCACTAAAACACTCTGTCCCTCCATGAAAGCCTTTTTGGTTGAATATTATCCCGAGACCAATAACTTTCCAAGTGCAAAAAATGATGACAAGAATGCAAAAAACAAAAAACAACAACAAAAAGAAAAAGAAAAAGAAAATGAATTAGTAACGGGAATAAATACGAATAATACAAAAAAAATATAATTCAAAACAATAATTATCCCTGAGGATGCCAACAAAATTTCGACATTATAACACCCTGGGATGAAATACCAACACTTATTACGGGCATTGTGATGTACGTTCATCATTGTCCGATTTTCAAAAATAAACTTCTTCGGAAAGTAGAATAGAAGGTTAAAGGATTGGAAATATTCCTCCATGTGTTCTTAACTTCGGGATATCTAATTGGAAATCTGGCATGGCTTCGCCTAGGTTTACTATATGAAGGTCAATTAGTTCTAAAAGCCCTGAATTGTTCCTCACTGTCACAGGTGAAGGCTAGTAAGGCACCCCGATAAAAGCGGGTTCAATTCGTTAGAGTCTATTTCCCTAGCCCATGCGGATTGTTAATCACGAAGGCTTAGGTAATTTAGTACTCCGGAAGTGTTTCACTAGCCCATGCGAATTGTTAATCACGAAGGCTTAGTTACTTTGCTCCCACCTAAAAGGACGGAACTCGGGTATAGGATTCATGATATGCAAATGCAAGTGTAGTGTGTGAGGAGAAATAACAAACCTTTCACCACCTATTCTACAAACCTTATTCTAAATGCTCTAGCAAGATTACAACATAAAGCATCAATTAATAAATAACTGAATATATGCACCAAAATAACCAGAGAACAATTATAATATGTATGCACATGAATATGGACATATTTAAAACATTTTATTATTTTTGAAGTTATCCTTATTTTTTTTTTTAAATGTGGGAATTAAAATTAAATACCAATCAAACCAACAAAATCGAGACTTTGATAACACACGACTAATTTTAGGCCTGACTCTCTCATATTCCCCAGCGGAGTCGCCAAGCTGTCGCAACCTAAAAAAATAACAAGTCTCATCGCAAGACTTTAAAAAAAAGCCGAGGAAAAGTCGAACTAATTCCTCTAGAAAAATGAAGGTTTTGAAAATAACCTTGAAAAAGACATGGAGTCGGCACCAATCTTTTTTAGCTAGGTGTGATCGGCCACCTATTAAAACCGGTTTTATAAAATATTTTAAAATTAATTAAAACATTTTTAAAACCAATTTCAAGTCTGCGTTTTAAACCAAATAAATCAAAGAAACGGGTTCGGGACTCGGTTACGTGTGGGAAAGGATTAGCACCCCCACAACGCCCGTATAAAATGGTACATTATTAATCATGTGTTATATCAAGTCTCGGTAAAAAAGTCGATTTTAAATTTAGTATTTCAAGTTAATTCCCAATTTAAAGAAAAATAATTTCATTTTTAATTGAAAATGATCCGAAATTTATAAATTGAAAATTTTCCTATATTCCCCAACAAACGTGGCAAAATATAGAAATTTTTATTAATTTGGAAAACTTTCTAAATCATTCTTATTTTAAAGAAAATATTCCTTTATTAATGATAATTGATGTTATCCTCCCTAGCAAACCCGACAGAGAACTCATGAATTATTTTAACTCGGGAATATCTTTATTTTATTGAAAATTATTACCTTTTCGAAAACATTTAAAAAAATATGAATATGTGTGACATAAACAAAATGACATAGCAAAGTCTAAATAATATAATGCAACCTCAATGATATGATATAATTTAAATGTCTTAGCATATTCTAAATGAAATGGAATATCCTAAGTTATATGATATATTCTAAATGAAATGAAATGACCTAGGTAACATAATATATTCTATATGAAATGTAATATCCTAAGTCATATGATATATTCTAAATGAAATAAAATATCTTAAATGACATAATATATCCTAAATGAAATGAAATGACCTAGGTAATATAATATATTCTACATGAAATGAAATGACCTAGGTAACATAATATATTCTATACGAAATGAAATAATTTAAAAGACGTGGCAAATATAAATGATATGGCATATGATTGAAATGACATGACATATAAAATAATGGTATCATATAATATGCTTGAAAATAAAAATAAAAATAATAATGCAAGAACATAGTATATGCTAAATAATATGATAAAAAATAACTAAATAAAAAGCATAGGATATCATAAAATATTCAAAACCATATAATAAACAATATAACATCAAAAATATAAATCAAAATAATAACAATACCATAGAAATTATCATAGCAAAAATCACATATTATATAAAATGCATGAATATGGAAAATGCAATGCATGAAAGTGTATTTTTTCCTTTAATTAAGGAAATCCGTATATCTAAAAAGATATCCGATTACCTTAGGAAAATATATCAAATTAAATATTCTAAATCAAAATACTTTGTGATTGTTTGAAAACAATTTTTTGAAAAGCTTAGATTAAAAATAAAAACTTTGCTAAACGTTTTTTAGTTTAAAATCCCGAACTTGACCACCCGAGACTTAAAAAATCATTTTTAAAGTTTAAAAAGGCTTAGAAACTACCCTGGTCAGTAGCTAAACTTCCTAATCAGCCCCCTCTAAGTAACTTAACTAAAACAGAAAAATGATTTTCCTTCAAATTAATTCTGACTCTACTATCCAGTTTTAAACCACGATTTTTTACCCTATTTTTAAAAATTCTAAAAAATCTAAAAACAATACTGGAGACTTAATACATGTAAAACTACACGAGAAAAAATCAACTTAATTTTTTGATTAAAGATGACTGCCCAAAAAAATTGGGAAAGTACAAGTACTGGGTGAAAAAACTATTTTGCCAAAACACATTTTTTTTGCTTTTAATAAAATCATTTAAAAATCAAAGTAAAAATATTAGAGACTCTCTAAAAGACTTACAAACATTAGCTAACACTTTTGAAAAGTTAGGCAAAAATTGGCTAAGTAAAAAAATCACAAAGGTAGAATAATCAATTTGACAACTCTTTAATTTTCCACAAGTATGCTCAAGAGGGCATGACTTTGAACCATTAATTGGCCTAAGTCATAAGTCAAGTGGCATGGACATGAAATGCATGAAAAATACAAAAAATATGATGCATGAAATGCATGATTTTAAACCTAAATGTCATGAAAAAAAAATGCATGGCATCAATAAAATGACCTAGACCTAAATGAACTTGCATGGCTTTTAATGCAACCTAGGTCTAAAATGCATGGACATGCATGGCAAAATAAACCAACCCGAACATCTAAAATATGCACGGAAATAACACAAACACAAGGCATGCTTAAACCAAATACTCATCCAAATGTCATGAAGATGCAAACCTATCAACTAACATAACAAAAATGCACACACAAAGCAAAATAAATGAAGTGGCCGAATGGCCTCATATTCCAAGTAAGCATGGAATTTTCACAAAAACTTGATATACTTAAACCAAATACTCAATAAAATGTCATGCAAATGCAAACCTATCAACTAACATAGCAAAAATGCACACACAAAGCAAATAAATGTGAAGTGGTCGAATGGCCTCATGTTCCAAGTGAGCATGGTATTTTTACAAACACTTGATATACTAACATACTTAGCTAAAATATAACACTCAAATCATGCAAATATAAAGTAGAAGTATGAAAACTAACAAGCATTTCCACAAACACATGGATTTCAAAATATAAAACATAAACAAACTTAAACATTTTGAAAACAGAAAATCAAAAATGCAAGAACATGATAATAGACTCATAAAGGGAAATAAGCAAGCAACCAAATTAAAACAAGCTTCAAGTATATGTAGTAGAAGAAGATTTAAAGAATCAAGACTTATTTAATCTAAAAAAATAACATGAAATAACAAAGCAAAACAGAAACTAAAACAGAAAAAATGGGCCATTCGTCCATGTCAAGGAACAAGAAAAAAAAAATATTTCAAGAAATTTTTATAAGAAAAGATGAAGAAATAACTTAAAGAAGAACATTAAAAACCCTTATTTAAAAAGAAAAATCAAAGAAACTCACCAAAATAATAATCAAAACAGCAAATCAAGAATGGAAAATCAAAGAAAGTGCAAGAGTATGGTGCTAAAAGCAACTTCTAGAAGCTATTTTTCGAGCTTTTTTTCTTCAAACTTTCTTTTCTTTTCTAAACTTTTCCTTTTGCTTTGCAACAATGGAGAGAAAACCAGCCAAAAACAAGAGAGAATATGAAAATGAGAGTGCTAAAAATGAAAGAGACTCTTCCTTCATGTAGTGGCTGAACCCCCCTCTCTCATAGGCTAGGATGTTGTCATTTTTCCTCCAACCAATTTTCATCCAAGGGCTAGTGATTCAAGATGTTTAAAACATGAAATTATCACCCTTAGATTAGGCCATCAGCTGTCCACAATTACAGCTGTTCAAGAATCTTAATCCATTACGTTGACACTCTCCCTCTTCATGCATAGGTCCATGTGACTTATTTGCAAAGGCTTGATCAAAAAATCACTAACTAACTCTTCATTTTTGGGCCTTGGCCGGCTAGCCCTCCTTCTTCCAGCCCAAGTTTGATTTTTTTGAAAGGCAAGAAAAGCCCTTTTCGATTTCTTGGGTGAAATGACCTTTTTGCCCCCCGAATGCAAATAAATGGCAAACAAACTCCAAATTAAAATTTAAAATTTTCAATACTTTCAAAATAATAAAAAAATTAAATTCTGAAAATTTTCAAAATTTTCTGAGTCCATTTGCTATTTATTTGGATTTTTTTTCCAAAATTGCCCTTTTATGCCCCCAAATATTACCCTTTTCTAAATTTGCTCCAAATCAAGATTTTTCTTCCCCAATCTCTTCCAAATAATTTAAAAGTGTGATATGGAAGTTTTCAAAATTTTTGGAATTCATTTGGCATTTTTTCGGGATTTATCTGCTTGAATTACTACACAAGGGGCGCGGGATTTGGCCATTTTGCAAACGAACTTCAAATCAAGATTTTCTTTCGCCAATATCTTCCAAATAATTTAAAAATGATATTTGCAAATTTTCAGAATTTTAGAGTTTATTTGCTATTTTTTCGGGATTTATCTTCTTGAATTACTACATAGGAGACCCGAGATTTGGCCATTTTGCAAACGAACTCCGAATAAAGATTTTCTTTCGCCAAAATCTTCCAAATGATTTAAGAATGAGGTTTGCAATTTTTCAGAATTTTTGGAGTTCATTTGCTATTTTTCCCCAAATTTTCCAATTTTGTTCTTTTGCCTCCGAAACCCGGTTTTGCTCAAAACAAGTCCGATTTTTGGATTTTCTTCAAACTGAGCCTTGGGCTATCCTTTTTTAATCACTCCTCATCCATTAGGGGCTTTAGTCTTATCAAGTCGGGCCATTTCTGTAATTCTTCCCAATTTCACCCGAAATACACCAAAAACCCTAATTCTCGGTTTTCTCCCGGATTGACTTTTCTTTCAGTTTCTCTTTCAAGTGGCTTCTCCATTACCCGTAGTCAGTGCTTATCTTTCATTTGGAACCTTCAGTTTTGACCAATTCAATCGTTTAAGCACTTTTCCCCAAATTTCCCGGATTAAGGTTTCCTTTCTACTCAATCTCCATAACCCAACTTCCGAACTCCATATCTTTCGATGTAGACCTCGGATTATCAAAATTCTTTCGCCATTTTTCAATTGAACTTCAAATCTTGATTTTGAAAGTGGGTTGACTTTTCAGTAGTTGACTTTTTAGGGTTGACTTTTCGGGGTTGACTTTTTTCAAGTTTGACTTTTTATGCTCGCCCTCTTAAACTAAGTCTCGGAGTACCACCTGCGGGATGAAAAAAGCCTTTTTACATTCTGAAACATCAATTTAGGAAGAAAGCATACCTGTTTTAGTGGTCCGAACAAAATTAGGTGTCTACAAACGGTATAACTCCTTCCATGACATGATGCTGCATGTATTCTCCCCATATATCCGGGCTCACCATAGGAGAAATCCATCGAGATAAGATTATGGGTCATTGGGATAAATTGCTCGGATCCATACTGCCTCCGTACTAGTAATGGTACATAGCTAACGGCCTTCCAAATTCCTAACAGTGGAACCCATAAATTCTCACCACATTGGTACAAGATTGACCCAAGTGGCATCCACGGAGCCCTCCAAGTTATATCCTCCTTGCGAGGAGTCTTGATCCGTTGTTTCTTGTCCCTTTTCTTTGACCATTTCTTGTTGTTGAATTCTGTAAGAGGAACACATGTCTTCATGTAGGGGTGGAGCTTCCCATTATCATCTCCCCAAAAATGACTCTAAGCCCAAATGTATAGAAGCTGTACACAACCCTCGAGACGCCCTTTACCTTTTCTTCTACAGTAACTGAGTGACTTGATCGTCTCAGCAAGAATGGCTGGAGAAGGATCAATATTTATCTCCAACCGATCAAAGAAATCCACCATGGCTACTTCGACATGACCTTCCACTTTCGGAAATAAGACCAAACCATAAATTGCAAGAGCAAAAACATCCACCACATGATCGTCATCCGGGTTGCTCTTAATATAATTCCGCAAGAATACCCAAGGAATGAAGTCACTCGAACCCTTCTTCTTTATATGTGGGGAATCTATCCGGATATCTATACCCATCACTTTGGAAAGCTTCTTCCAGATGTCTTCTGCTCTTTCCAATAGAATTTTTCCGGATTTCCTGACTCAATACGGAGCAAGATAGAATATTCCTTAAGGGTGGGCACCATATCTTCCTGATTAAAAGTGAAACACCGATACGAAAGATCCCAAAATTGTACTATAGCTCTAATCAGCTGCTTGTCCACCTCGATCAGGAGAAGTAGAGCTATGTCACCATATTTCCTAGTAATCTCATTCTTCTTCTCAAATCCCCACTGTCTCCAAATTCCTTTAACTCCACTAGGTCATTTCGAACAAAATCCAAATGAACTGACTCAGGAAGTACATACACAAAACCCCTAGCCAAACAGTCTCCTTCGTCGCGCTGATTCATCTCAGACTCAGTTCTGACCTCTTGGTATGTCTTGCTAACCACTAACACTAATAAAAGGTCCCGGCATTCCATGATTATAATGGAAAAAATCCTCGGTTGGCACTCAGTTTAAGGCAAATATCCCTAAATGATCATAATGCATGAAGTGAAAACAAAAACAAAAAACATAAGTTAGTAATGGGATAATAAGATAAAAAAAATCATAACAAAATAAAATAAATAAACAGTAAAAAATAAGAAGTGCTCCTCCTAGTGTTCCTAGCTTCAGGATATTTAATCAGAAATCCAGCATGGCTTCACCTAGGATCACTATATGAGGGTGAATTGGTTCTAAAGGCCCCAAATTGTTCCTCACTGTCGCCGGTGAAGGCTAGTAAGGCACCCCGATAAAAGCGGGTTCAATTCGTTAGAGTTCATTTCCCCAGCTTATGCGAAGGCTATTGCCACACGAAGTGTAAGTAATCTGATACTCCAAAAGTGTTTCGCTAGCTTATGCGGCGGCTATTGCCACACGAAGCGTAGGTACTTTACTTCCACTTAAAGGGATGAAACCCAGGTATAGGTCTCATGATATGCAAATGCGAGTGTAGTGTGTGAGGAGGAACAATCAAACCTTTCACCACCTATTCTACAACCCTTATTCTAAATGCCCCAACAATTTATTAAACAATGTAAAGCATCAGTTAAGCAAAGAATAAATATATGAACAAAATAACCAGAGAACAATAATAATATGCAAGTACATGAGTATGGACATATTTAAAACATTTTATTATTTTCAAAGTTCTCCTTATTATTGAAAATGTGGGAATTAAAATTAAATACCAAATGAATACCAACAAAACCGAGACTTTGATAACACACGACTAATTCTAGGCCTGACTATCTAAATTTCCCTAGTGGAGTCGCAAAGCTGTCGTAACCTAAAAAATAACAAGTCTAATCGCGAGACATTTATTCGTTAAGTATGACGTTGGGGAAAACAGAGGAAAAGACGACTTAATTCCTCTTGAAATAAAATGAGAGTTTGAAAACAACCTCGAAAAAAAATGGAGTCGCCACCAAAAAAGCCACCAATCTTTTTTGGTTAGGTGTGATCAAACACCTATTAAAACCGATTTTGTAAAACATTTTAAAATTAATTAAAACATTTTTTAAAACCAATTTCAAAGTCGGAGTTTTTAAACCAGGGAAATCAAAGAAGCAGGTTCGGGAGTCGTTACGTGTGGGGAAGGATTAGCACCCCCACAACGCACGTACAAAACGGTACCTTATTAATCGTGTGTTATCTCAAGTCTCGGTAAAAAAGTCGGTTTTAGATTTAGCATTTCAAAATAATTCCCAATTTAAAGAAAAATAATTCCATTTTTAATTGAAAATGATCCGAAATTTATTAATTCAAAATTTTTCAATATTCCCCGACAAACGCGGCAAATTATAAAAAAATTTATTTATTTAGAAAATCTTTCGAATCATTCTCATTTTGAAAAAAAAAAGCATAGGATAACATAAAATATTCACAACCATATAACAAACAATATAACATCATGAAATATAAATCTAAACAATAACATAGCCATAGAAATAGTCATAGCAAAAATCAAATATCATATAATATGCATGAACGTGGAAAATGCAATGCATGAAAGTGTATTTTTTTCTTTAAATAAGGAAATTCGTATATTTAAAAAGATATCCGACTACCTTAGGAAAAACATCAAATCAAATTTTTCTAAATCAAATATACTTTGTGATTGTATTGAAAACAATTTTGAAAATTTTTAGATGAAAATGGCACTTGGCCTAAATTCCCTTTTAAAAAAATTCTATTTTTCTAACTTTCAAAACTCGGACTTGACCACCCTTGACCCGACCTTTGTAAAATCATTTTTTAGGATTAAAATGACTTAGAAATCAACCTAGGACAGTATCTATGATTCTAAATCAGTCCCCTCTTAATGCCTTAGCCAAAACAGAAAATTATTTTTTTCTTGAAATCAAATCTGACTTTACTGACTAGTTTTAAAACATGATTTTTTTTACCTATTTTAATTTTTCAAAAAAATATGAAACAATTATGGGAGACTCAGAACATGTCAAAATCTATGGGAAAAAATTGACTTAATTTTTAGACAAAGGATGACCTACCAAAAAATTCATGAAAGTCAGAACACTGGGTGAAAAACTGTTTAACCAAAAAACATTTTTAAACCTTTGATAAAAACACTCAAAAATCAGAATAAAAATATTGGAGACTCCTCTAAGATCCTACAAACAGTAGTAAAAATTTCTAAAAATATGGACAAGAATTGCCTAATGAAAAAAAAAAATCACAAAGGTAGAAAATCCAACTTGACAACTTCTTAATTTTCCACAAGCATGCTCATGTGAGCTTGGCTTTGAGCCATTGATTGGCTTAAGTCAAAAATCAAGTGGGATGAGATGAAATGCATGAACGAACAGCAAGTTAAATGCATGAAATGCATGACCTAAGGCCTAAATGACATAGAAAATGTATGGCATAAAAGATGACCTAATACTTAACATGAAATTATGCATGGCAATAAATTCAACCCTAGACCTAATATGCATGAAAATGCATGGCAATAAATACCCTAGACCTAATGACCATGAAACATGCATGGAAATGCAAGATGACCTAAGACTAATAAACATGAAAATGCATGGCAATACAAAAAATGACCTAATGCCTAAAATGTCATGAGAAGATGCATGACAATATAACATGACCTAATGCTTAATATGACATATAAACATGCATGGATATAATATGAACATATAATGATCAAATGAACATAATAATAATGCATGAACATGGCACAACCAATACAAAATCTGATTGAATAATGATGCAAAGCATGAATGAAAGCATGGTAGTCACATACTCAAAATGAAGATGCAAATGCACAAGGCAAAAAATGTAGTAGTAGCCGAATATACACAAGCATGTATAAAGAAATGTAGCAAGGCAAAAACACAAACCTATGGCATGGCAAATCAAACATACAATAACATGGCATAAAGATGCAAAGACTGAATGAAAGCATCGCAACTAAACAAGATGAAAATGCAAATACACAAGGCAAATAAGATGGAAACCGAATAGACCTTTAATCAACATATGAAATCCTAGCAAGGCAATAACACAAACACATTGCATAGTAAATATGCAAGACCTTAAATGGAAACATGTTAGACAAATAATCATGATGAAAATGCAAAGATATAGCTAGGCAAATACACAAACAAATGGTATGGCACAAAGCATGAACAACTTAATATAGTGAAAATAGAAAATTAAAATTAGTAAACAAAACAAGCATATATGAAAATAAATGATAAAAACAGCAAAATAAGAACAAGAAAGTAAAGAAAGTTAAAAATAAGCTCCATACCTTGATTATTTTAGAAAGCAAAAACATCAAAACAAGCTAACATACCATAACCAACATTGGAATAACATCAAACACAACACAAGCATACCAAGGGGCATTCGGCCAACATGAAAAAAAATGGTAAAAGATTTATTTTTTGATTTTTTCATGAAAACATAAGATAAGAGCCTTAAAGGGAAGTTTTAAAAACCTTTATTTCATAACAAAAACAACAAGAAATAACAAAATCTCATGGAAAATCAGCAAATCAAGCATGGAAAAGAAAAGAAAATTCAAGATTTAGGTGCCAAAAGGCTATCTTTGAAAGCTATCTTTCAAGCTTTTCTTTTCTTCTAAATTTTCTTTGCTTTTCTACACTTAGCTATTGCTCCATAAATGAAAAATGATCAGCCAAAGAACCCCTTGCAAAATGAAAACCCCCCTCTAAATAAAGCTGGCCGAATGGCCCCTAATGTGTTCATGATGTCATTTTTTTTCCTAGCTAATTTCATCCAAAGGCCACTAATCAAAGATGCTAAGAATGTGAATTTACCACCCTTAGATGAAGTGATCAGCTCCTAACAAATATAGCTGGTATAAAATATGTAACCATAATGTTGACATCCTTCCTCTTCATTCATTTGACCATGTGGCAAAATCACAAAGGCTTGATCAAAAAATAACCACCTTACTATCCAAATTTGGCCTTTGAATGAAAGAACTCAGCAAAATTTATCCTTTTCATGGGCTCGCTGAATGGCCCTTCAAATTCAAGCCTTCTCTCTATTTTTTTTTTAAATTGCAAAAATGGCCCTTTTCAGTTTATTCGGTAAAATTGCACTTTAGCCCCCCAAACTTGATTAAATTGCAAACAGACTCCAAATCCGGATTTTATTTTTCCAATACTTCCTAAATAATATAAAATTGAGTTCTGGAAGTTTTCATAATTTTTCGAGCCCATTTTCTATTTTCCCAGATTTATCTTCTAAATATGCCCTCAGTGCACCCGAACTTTTGCCATTTTTCAAATGAGCTCCGATTCTGGATTTTTCTTCTTCAATCTCTTCCAAATAATATAAAATTGAGATCTGGAAGTTTTCATAATTTTCCAAGCCCATTTGCTATTTTTCTCAGATTTATCTTCTGAAATTTCAGCTTAGTAGGCCAGAATTTTGCCAATTTTCAAACGAGCTCCGATTCTTGATTTTTCCTCGCTAATCTCTTCCAAATAATATAAAATTGAGATCTGGAAGTTTTGGTAACTTTTCGAGCTCATTTGCTATTTTTTGGGATTTATCTTCTGGAATTTCAGTTTAGTGGGCCCGAACTTTGCCATTTTTCAAATGAGCTCCAATTCAGGATTTTTCTTCGTAGATCTCTTCCAAATGACATAAGATTGAGATCTCAAAATTTTGGTAATTTTGAGCTCATTTGCTATTTTTCTCAGATTTTCCAAATTTGCCCTTTAACCTCCAAAGCCTCGGTTTTACTCAAAACAAGTTTGATTTCCAAATTTTCTTTTTCCATACCTTTGTTATATATTGAATTGGAGTTAGTCCAAAAATGCCCAATTTGTACGATCAAATTACCCTCCGATTTGATTTTTCCTTTTTTCCAATATCGAGAATTTCCTCGTTTTTTCGTTTTACCTCCAATCGGCTCTTTTCTTGGAATTACTTCAAACTGAGCCTTGGGCTATCTTCGTTTACCCACTCTTCATCAATTAGGGGCTTTAATTTTACTGAATCGGGCCATTTCTACAATTTTTCCCAATTTCGCCAAAACTCACCAAAACCTTAATTTAGGTTTTCTTCCAAATTGACCCTTCCTTTGGTTTTGTTTCCAAATGGCTTTTCCAATACCAGTAGTCATTGATTATCTTTCATTCGGAACCTTCAACTTCGACCAATTTGATTGTTTAAGCACTTTTCCCCAAATTTATCGAACTAGGGTTTCCTTTCCACTGAACCTCCGTAACCCATCTTTCAGACTCCATATCTCTCGTTGTAGACCTCAAATTATCAAAATTCTTTCACCATTATTCAATTAAACTTTGAATCTTGATTTTGAATGAGGGTTGACTTATCAGTGGTTGACTTTTTGGAGTTGACTTTTTGGGTTGACTTTTTCCAAATTGACTTTTCGTGCTTGACCTCTTAAACAAAGTCTTGGAATACCATCTGCAGAATGAGAAGAGCTTTTTTGTATTCTAAAACATCATTAGGAAGAAAATTACCTGATTTAAGGGTCTGGACAAAATTAGTTGTCTATTACTCCGCTCGAGAATTTTTCGCCTGTATACCCCCTTGCAAGCAGGTAATAATCTTGACTATTTTATTAATTTTGTACGAACTTGTATTTTTTATAAGTATATTAAGATTTTATATGCATTTTAACAGGTGGAGTCATCCTAAAGATTGTAGCAAAATTTCGATCAACCTTACAAGTATAAGATTATGACTAGATCGAGCAGGATATCATAAGGTAAATGTTTCGATTGTTACATTCAAGTATTTTTGCATTTAATCCATATAAAACTAATAATTTATAATAATTATTCACAGTTTGTGTGGATGCCATATTCTTCAAATGAAATTATGGCATGCCTCTCATCGGATGCCTACAATAATTGTCATATATGGAAAACAAATACAGCATTGATATGCTTTGCATATGTGGGGTGACACCACACTGACAGGGTGTTGCGACAATTTGGGATGCAACAACCAATTCCACAACCACCGGTGAACCTTGATAAGGTTCACAAGATTGTCATGCGTGGGTGTCATGAAAAATTTTGGCCTACGAAGCATCGACAATGGATCCAGTGGTGGAATCTACGTTCTGAACGAATTCCCACAGGTTATCCCATTGTTCCCATTTGATGATTTCATAAGATGGTATAAAAATAAAGGCCGGCCTTTTGTTTATCCACCGTCGGAGTTTGAGGATGTTAGGAGTATATCATTTCCCGGACCAACTTCAAATCCAGTCCCTCCTACACACGAAATGAAAGTTCCTAGACCTAGCCGACAACGTGGGCGGACGCGTCAACCGGCCTCATCACATACGGCAGAGTTCACTGCACTGAGAATGTCATTTTAGTCATCTTGAACCTCAACCAGAACATGGCATAGCATCCAGTAATCGTTATTCCATCAGTTACCCCGGATTTGATGTTGATGAGTGTTACTGACCATCACTGCCCATGACGAGGTTAGATGACCAGCTCTTCACCCTAAGTCCAAGTTCAGCATATCTAACTACAATGTATCAGTTTGGAACCCCTGTGTCAGCATTTTATGGTACATCATCTGTGGGTCCATCTAGTAGTTAGGTTCCCTTTATGGGTGGACTAGGTGTTGGCTCCTCCAGCAGTGGGTTTCCATTTGTTGATACAGAACATATGGGTCTCTCTAATAGTGCGTTTCCATCGACTGATGTAGGTCATTTCCATGAGCATGCAGATGACATATAACCAGAACCAGTGGCGGTAGGTCGAGGATGAGGTCGACAGCGAATACGTGCCATTGACGAGGTTGAACCACGGGTGCAACCACCACGCAATAGGAGAGCTCGACATTGTTGCTCAACACCACGCGATACGAGAGCTCCTCCGTAAATAATTAGAATAAACGTACTTTTGTATAATAATCATGTATTTTTGTATATTTTTATATACTGTACAAATTTACATGTTTCGCATTTCATGTTATATAATGTTTTTTTTTTCTATTTATCATTACATGTTATATAATTATATTTTTATATATGATTATAATTTTTTATTTTTCTTTCATTAAATGTAATAATTAATCGTTATTTAAAATTTTATTTTTTAATTTTGTTACTTAAATTTTGTTATTAATTTTTAAATTTAAAAAAAAAAAATATATAGTTTGGAAAATGGCATAATTTTCTTAGTTTTGTAAAATTTAGTTTTTTTTTTTAATTTAATTTTTTTTAAATTTAGTTATACAATTTAATTTTTTTGTACCGTTTTCCAATAGTGTAATATTTAAAATTTTTAAAAAATTTAGTTCAGAAAACGGTATAATTGTTTTTAAATTTTTTTAGTTTTATAAAATTAATTTTTTTTATTAATTTTTTTAATTTTAATTTTGTAAAATTAAATATACAATTTGATTTTTTTTTACCGTTTTAAAACGGTAAATTTTTTAAAAATTAAAAAAAAAATAATTCAAAAGTCTTCATATCATATGACGACTTCAAAACTAATATTTTAAAATGGCAAAAAAACATAAGTAAAGTCTTCATATCATATGGCAACTTTCCTCGTATTTTTTTTAATTTTTTTTTATTTTATAATACGAAGGAAAGTTGCCATCATATGGTGACTTCCCTTATTCTTTTTAGAATTTTTTTTAAATTTCATCAAAGAAAGTCATCATATCACTTGTTATTTTTTTAAAATCCATAAAAAAAAATTAATATTTTGATAAATAAAAAAAAAATCAGTATTTTGAAAAATATATATTTTTATCAATATTTAAATAAATTTGCCTAATAAATACACTGCTAAATTTCCAAATTCGCATAAGGCCAAAATATAACCCTCCGCCCACACTCCCCCATACAATAAAATAGGAAAAAAAAAAATCCACAAAATCAGCCGCATTTTCATCTCCGGTGAAAAAAAAAAAAAAAAAGCAAAAAGCAAAAATTAAAGGACATATTGTACTAAAAATATATTAATTTAATTTAAGAAATAGACAACAAAATATTAAAGACAACAACAAACAAAAAGCAGAGAAAGGCAGTTGACTAACCAGCCATGACTGTATACAGCTAGCTAGGGTTTGCCCCTCTCTCTCTCCTCCTTTGTGTTGTATTGTATTTTATTTCCTTCGCATCATCACTACTACTCACCCACTCTGTCTTCACCAATCGACACGAAAAATGCTCTCTTATTAACTCTCATTTCTTTTCTTCTTCTTCTTCTGAATGCCTCCAGCCTAAACAAGAGAAAAACAGGGGCAAAATCCACCTACATTGTCCGCATTATCATTAACATATAGAAAGACCACAACCAAAAATGCGAACCCAATTTCTTTTCATTGCCATTCTTTTTTCTGCCCTAGTGCCGGTAACCAAACCTGATCTTGTCACCGATAGAGCAGCACTTTTGGCGCTTCGTTCCTCGGTCGGAGGCCGAACCCTGCTCTGGAACATCTCCAACCAGAGTCCATGCTCGTGGGCTGGTGTCAGGTGCGAGCAGAACCGCGTTACAGGGCTTAGGCTACCTGGTGTTGCACTCTCTGGCGAAATCCCACCCGGCTTTTTCGGGAACTTGACTCAGCTGCGCACCCTCAGTCTCCGTCTCAACTCGTTAACTGGACAACTCCCTTCGGATCTTGCTCTTTGTCAAAATCTCCGAAACCTTTACTTGCAAGGGAACCGTTTTTCAGGTGAGATCCCAGAGTTCCTTTTTGGTCTTCATGATTTAGTAAGGCTAAATCTCGGCGCTAATAATTTTTCTGGGGAAATCTCTGTTGGGTTCAACAATTTTACAAGGTTAAGAACTTTGCTTCTTGATAGCAACAGCCTTTCTGGGTCGTTACCTGATTTGAGTTCTTTGCAAAATCTTGATCAGTTTAATGTGTCAAATAATTTGTTGAACGGGTCAATACCAAAGGGGTTACAGAAATATGGTTCCGGTGCTTTTCTGGGGAATTTGCTTTGTGGACAGCCACTTGACGAGGCTTGCCCTGCTGCTGCTGCTGCTGGGAATGCAACTGCATCTGCCAATCCAACGGATGAGAATAAAGAAGAGAAAAAGAAGAAAAGCAAGTTTTCTGGGGGTGCAATTGCAGGTATTGTGATTGGATCTGTGCTGGGATTTCTATTGATTGTTATGATTTTGATGATTTTATGTAGAAAGAAGAGTAGCAAGAAAACGAGGTCAATTGACATTGCTTCGATTAAAAATCAAGAATTGGAGATTCCTGGGGATAAATCAGGTGGGGAAATTGAGGATGGTGGATATGGAAATGGAAATGGGTATTCAGTGGCGGCGGCAGCAGCAGCAGCCATGGTGGGTGGTGTTGGAGCGAAAGCTGGTGAAACCAATGGGACCGGAGCTAAGAAGTTGGTTTTCTTTGGGACTGCGGCGAGAGTGTTTGATTTGGAGGATTTGTTGAGAGCTTCTGCTGAGGTTTTAGGTAAAGGAACGTTTGGAACAGCATATAAAGCGGTGTTGGATGGTGGGAATGCAGTGGCTGTTAAGAGGCTCAAGGATGTGACAATTTCTGAGAGGGAGTTTAAGGATAAGATTGAAGGGGTTGGAGCTATGGATCATCAGAATTTGGTCCTTCTCAGAGCTTACTATTTTACTAGGGATGAGAAGCTTCTTGTCTATGATTACATGCCCATGGGAAGCTTATCTGCACTTTTGCATGGTTAGCAATTTTTTAATTTTTTAATTTTTTTTAAAAAATCAGAGCAATTCTTTTTTGATCATTTATTGGTTTGCTTTTTCCAAAATTATGTTGGTGAATAGTTGTTATCATTTCCATTCTTCATCATTTGTTGGTGTATATGATTACTAAGTTTTTTTGTGTTGCTTTCTGTGTTTTTAGTTTTTTCGCACTCTTATTTGTTATTGGTTAGCTCTTAGACTTGGTTCCTTTGTGAAGATAATCATGAACTGCAGCACCAGTTATATATATATTATCTAATTAAGGATTTATTTTTATACCTTCATTATCTCTTTGGAGGTTATGGGTTGATTCTCTTTTAAAAAACTGATAAAATAGGTTGCTTAATGAGTGGAATTTAAAGTAATTCTTCATTGCTTCTTTTGAACATGCTCAAGTCCATATGTAGATGGTATTCATTTTAATAGGTGAATAATGTTGCATTGAGCTTCTCATTCTGCCATTTGCCTCTCCTTTTATGAGTAAAATTCATAATAGTGTTTTGGCCATCAAACTTGGTTGATTGATTTCGGATCATGTTCAGCTATTTCTGGAGATTCCATCATAGTCTCTGGAGTGGTAGTGCTGTATTTAGCTTTAATTTTTCTTTCATATTTTCACTGTTAACTTTTGGGATGCAGGGAACAAAGGAGCAGGAAGGACTCCACTGAACTGGGACATTAGATCTGGAATTGCTCTAGGAGCTGCCCGTGGAATCCAGTACCTGCACTCTCAAGGCCCTAATGTATCTCATGGAAACATAAAACCATCAAATATCCTCCTAACTAAATCCTATGAAGCTCGAGTTTCGGATTTTGGCCTAGCACACATTGTAGGGCCTTCCTCCACTCCCAATCGAGTGGCTGGGTATAGGGCACCAGAGGTGACAGACCCCCGCAAAGTATCACAAAAGGCTGATGTTTATAGCTTTGGTGTGTTGCTTTTGGAGCTATTGACTGGGAAAGCTCCCACCCATTCCATCTTGAATGAGGAAGGAATTGACCTTCCAAGATGGGTGCAGTCTGTTGTTCGTGAGGAATGGACTTCAGAGGTTTTTGATCTTGAGCTCCTTAGGTATCAGAATGTGGAGGAAGAGATGGTTCAACTCTTGCAACTTGCAGTAGATTGTGCTGCCCAATACCCTGACAAGCGCCCCTCCATCTCTGAAGTGACACGGAGAATTGAGGAGCTACGTTGTTCTAGTTTGCGAGAAGATCTGGATGCACAGCCTGATATGGTCCATGATGCAGCAGTTGATTCTCGATGAGTTAAGTTCAGGTTCAGGCCATTTTCTCTGCTCCCTGCTTTATTATGTCCATAATTAGCATGTTAAGTTTGGTGGTCTTGTATGCTCCACCTGGGTAAGTCTAATATTCCTTTATTAGGTACCAATTTGTTTTTGTCTTTTATTTTGTTTTGTTTTGTTTTTCATTTATACTTTGAGGTGGTGGATATCTGTTCCATTCGTTGTTGTTGGGTGGATTCTTGGTGGTTGTAATTATTACTTTCTCAGCTTTTGCTTTTGATGCAACTTTTGATCTGTTTAGACTTTTGAGCAGCCTGTTTTAGTTGCTTTAAAAGGTTGGTTGTCTTGTGATGTCTATTAACAAATGAGAATTTCTTTTCTTTTTAGTAACATGATTTGGCATTGCCTAATAATCTTAATTAATAAGAAATTACTTTGAAAATACAGATAGATATATTTAATTAAAGAATCATGACCGAATAATTCTTCAGATTTGAAATTTAAGAAGTGTTGATATTTTTGTAATTTATGTAATGGTAATGGATTGAATGTTGTATGTGAATGTGATGATGGAAGCCTTATGGTGGACCAAACTGGCTCATGCAATATCATGTCATGTACATGCATTAAAAAAAAAAGGGAAGCTGACATTCTTAAATTGCGGTCCTATCACATATTTTGATGCCCAAAATTTGTTGGCATCCAAAGCCAACGCCAATGCCTTGTGAATTTCTGATTTGAAGAGTTTAGTTATGGCATAGAAATGGGGAGAAAAAAACAAAGCTTCCATTTTCCAGCATGGGATAAGTTTGTCTATTGGCAATGGCATGGGGGCTGTCTTATTGGGTGTCTTTCCTCCAAAGAGGTTTTGAATTCAGAATTTGATTGAATCGAATAATACGAAAATTGGACACACAATGGAGCAATAATAATACGGACTCTTTTCATGTCCATTTTCCATTTTTAAAATACTAGAAATTTTCAAGTATTCTCAAACAGAGACAGATGGAAAAAGTTTTGTATGGTGGGTCAAAATAATTATGTTTGTAAAACTGAAAATGACTCACCACTTTCACAATATCAACTTTAAATTTTAGGTCCCGTTTTCATGCACTTATGCTTTTTTAAAAAAATGTTTTTTTTTTTGAATTTGTCGTAAAAAATGTGCTTTTTTGATTTTATAAATATTTGACAAAAGTAATTTCTTAATCTTTGCAGGGTTTGCCAGGCAAGTTTGAAAATTATTCAACGCACATGTTTATGAAATCGTGAAGTATGATTTTAGTTTTATTCGGAATTACGTAAGTGTCACGCGAAATGATATTTTCCCAAAGTTTTGCTGGGTCTGTCGGAGAATTCGGTAAAATGTCTCGACGTATGTCATTTACGTAATTTCACATATGAAAATTTATACATGAAGAAAAAAAAAATTTGTAATAATGTTGTGTGCATATTATATGCTCATATATATTGTGATTAATGTGCATATCCCATATTTATGTCATTCCATAATTGATGTCCATATTGTTATGTTGATTATGCTACTTGATGAGTTATGTGCCATGAACCATTTGCCATGTCATAATAAAATATTTTTCATGTTAGGATAAAATATTTGCCATATCATAATAAAATGTATGTCATGTCATGAACTATTTACCATGTTATGATAATGTACATGCTATGCCATGAATCAATAAATGTCATGTTAGTTTTGGATTATTTCATATTATCTATGCTCATTGTCCATGTTAGGTTATGCAATGAGACACCCAATGCCATGTTAGTTTTTGTCATGTGATGATTGGTATCCATGTTGATGTCTAGTTTATGCCATGAGATAATTAGGTTCATACTATTTCTTTCATATTGCATATTGATAATGTTTGCATATTCATATTCCTAATATAGGAGTTTTAATGCAAGTGGATGTTTTAATAAAATAAGGCAATATTCTCGAGTTAAAATAATTCATGAATTTTCTGTCTAGTCTGCTGGGAGAATCTCATCAATTATCATTAATAATGAAATATTATTTTCAAAAGAGAATGATGCGGATGATTTTTAAAACGAAAAAAAATTCTATATTTTGTCGGGTTTGCCGAAAAATATAAAAAAATTTATGATAATAAATTCCGGACCATTATCGAAATAAAACGATATTTTTAAAGAGAATTATTTTAAAATATCGAAGCTAAAATCGACTTTCATTGAGATTAATGATAACACATGATTAATAAGGTACCGTTTTATACGGGCGTTGTGGGGATGTTAATCCTTCAACGTGATGTAGCCGACTCCCAAACCCTTTTTTTTTTTCTCTCTAGTTCAAAGCGCAGACTTCAAAATTGATTTCAAAAGATGTTTTAATTAATTTTAAAATGTTTTACAAAAATCAATTTTAATAAATAATCGATCACACCTAATCAACAAAGATCGGTGACGACTCCAGTTTTCGAAGTTATTCTAAAACTCTTATATTATTTATGAGGAATAATTATTTTTTTTCCGTTTTCCATGTCATTTGATGGTCGCGACATTCGTTATGACAAGACAAATCATAGATAATCATCATTTATGAAACTGCAAATTTCTGGGGCTAAGATACCCACTTCATCTTGGCGGTTGCTCATGCAACTACTACTGCCACTTAAGCTGTCAGCATCACTGGAATCATCAAGTTCACTATCAGGATATGCATGGTCATTTGAACTCTCTGAAGTGGGAATAAAGGTAGCCTGCAAAATGTAAAAAGCAGGGTGAGTAAATATAAGACACTTAAAAACAGTTAGACGACTGAGAGCTCATAATTGATGGCAAAGACATTCATACCTTTTGCCTTGCAAGAGTGTCCCAATTGATATCTTTGAAAAATATATGCTGCTTCACCTGTATAAAAATTTCATTGTTTGTGATTCAAACATCTAAGGCAAGCAATTATGAAAAAAATATTCCCAAAAGCATAAAGAAATAAAAAAAGAAAAAAGAAGAAGAAAAGACCCAAAACTTATATTAAGAACCAATATCACCTCTGGCTTCAAGTCTCTGATGGGGATCTTCTGTAAATAGTCTGGAAATTGAATAAATTAAGCAATTTTAAGTGCATAACAAGGCACTTGAACCAAGAAAAATACTCAAATGAAAAGAGCATTACAGAAACTAAGAGACTCCTGAGATACATTTAAGCTTAATACCAGTGACTTTGAAGAACCCTCGATTAAAACATCTTGATGCAATGTATATCTTATTAAGAAAATATTTTAAAACGTTAAATGATATCATGTTGCCAAATGTTAGGACGAATAAAACTCAACAAATTAATTTTTTTTTTTTATATAAAAAAAAAAAAGGAGCATTAATGGTGCTAAACACTCTAGGTCCTTAACATATGAATACGTGAAATAATGTAAAATCGTTAAGATACTGAAACATAATTTCTAAAATATGATCAATTTAACTAAATAGCATATAGTTACAAAGTTAGCTTATTTGTAATCTATAAATGATCTTCAAGAAGGAGAAATAGAAACTTGTAGAAAAAAACAAAAATTATAGAGAAATACAGAATAAAAGTTTCATCAAATATCCCATTGCAATAGCAACAATTTAAGATGATATAGCAGTAGTATCAGTATATGCCTTTAAAAGAGAGGTTTATAGAGTGAGAAAATAAAGCTGTGAACTTTGTTAAGAAAATATAAATATCATTACGATAATAATATATCTGGGCACAGATGTGTATAGATGCATCCCTATATCTTGATGTTTTAGAAATGTTGCTTTCATGTTTGTGATGGGGAGATAATTAGACTACACAGATATGTTTTTGTATCTTGAGTTTTGGAAAACGTTGTGTTTGATACTTCTGTGTTGACGCTCGATAAAGCAGCAAAGTTCACAGCTCTATAGAAGGTCTATAGGACTGAAATCTCTCTTTTAGTAAAAAGCCATAAAGCAAATATAGTATAGCTGTTTTTGCAAACCATGCAAGCTCCAGAAAATGTTTCGATAAATAACAATATCAAAATTATGTCCACGAAATAATGTTATAAGAAACTAAGACTCATTCTTTGCATTACAACTGTTATTTATTTCAACATGTATCAACAAAACAATTTTCTTACCGATCAATTAGATCTTTTGCTTCGAGGCTCATTTCTTCCGGTACCCGTCCGTGGCCAAGGTATTTTACGGTTGAGAATATTACCAAATATTTTCTAGAACCAAAATATGGAAGAAAATGAATGCAAGAATGAGAAATAATGTAAAATGCAAATTTCAAAGTGGATTGCATATCAATAATTTTAAGCAGTGTTTTAAAGAAATCCAATAGTTTAAAAAGTGAACAGTCTTTAAAGAAATAAAAAAAAAAAAAAAAAAACCCTTAAAACAAAATCAAGATCAGATATCGAAATGCCACAATTTTATGAACCAAAAAATTAATAAATAAAGCATCAAGTTTCCTGCTAGGTCAGGAGTCCAGAGTCCCAAAACTAACTGAAAGTGAGTAAATCTACCATGATAGCTATGCAGTTTTGACTCAATCAAATAGAAGATATACCCCCTTAAATCATAATTGTCCAAGGTGCTAGAAAGAACCAATATTATTGTAGATACCTAATTTTGCCCGGACCACTAAAACATGTATGTTTTCTTCCTAAATTGATGTTTCAGAATGTAAAAATACTTTTTTCATCCTGCAGGTGGTACTCCGAGACTTATGTTAAGAGGGCGAGCATAAAAAGTCAAACTTGAAAAAAGTCAACCCCGAAAAGTCAACTACTGAAAAAGTCAACCCACTTTCAAAATCAAGATTTGAAGTTCAATTGAAAAATGGTGAAAGAATTTTGATAATCCGAGGTATACAACAAAAGATATGGAGTTCGGAAGTTGGGTTATGAAGATTCAGTAGAAAGGAAACTCTAATCTGGGAAATTTAGGGAAAAGTGCTTAAACGATCGAATTGGTCGAAATTGAAGGTTCCAAATGAAAGATAAGCACTGACTACGGGTAATGAAGAAGCCACTTGAAAGAAAAACTGAAAGAAAAGTCAATCTGGGAGAAAACCGAGAATTAGGGTTTTTGGTGGATTTGGGTGAAATTGAGAAAAATTACAGAAATGGCCCGACTCGGTAGGACTAAAGCCCCTAATGGATGAGGAGTGATTAAAAAAGGATAGCCCAAGGCTCAGTTTGAAGAAAATCTGAAAATCGAACTTGTTTTGAGCAAAACCGGGTTTTGGAGGCAAAAGGGCAAAATTGGAAAATTTGGGAAAAATAGCAAATGAACTCAAAAAATTCTGAAAAATTGCAAATCTCATTCTTAAATCATTTGGAAGAGATTGGCGAAAGAAAATCTTGATTCGGAGTTCGTTTGCAAAATGGCCAAATCCCGGGTCTCCTATGTAGTAATTCAAGAAGATAAATCCCGAAAAAATAGCAAATGAACTCCAAAAATTCTGAAAATATCAATTTTAAATTACTTGGAAGATATTGGTGAAAGAAAATCTTGATTCGGAGTTCGTTTGCAAAATGGCCAAATCTCGGGCCCCCTATGCAGTAATTCAAGTAGATAAATCCCGAAAAATACCAAATGAGTTCCAAAAATTATGAAAAATTCCAAATCACACTTTTAAATTATTTTTAAGATATTGGTTTCAGAAAAATCTTGATTTGGAGCTCGTTTAAAAAATGGTAAAATTTGGGGGTATAAAAGGGCAATTTTGGAAGAAAAAATCCAAATAAATAGCAAATGGACTCGGAAAATTTTGAAAACTTTCAGAATTCAATTTTTTATTATTTTGAAATTATTGAAGAAATAAAATTTGAATTTGGAGTCCGTTTGCCATTTATTTGTATTCGGGGGGCAAAAAGGTCATTTTGCTCAAGAAACCGAAAAGGGCTTTTCTTGCCTTTCAAAAAAATCAAACATGGGCTGGAAGAAGGAGGGCTGGCTAGCCAAGGCCCAAGGATGGGAAGGAGGTTTCTGATTTTTTAATCAAGAGGCCAAAAATGAAGAGTTAGTGATTTTTTGATCAAGCCTTTGCAAATAAGCCACATGAACCAATGCATGAAGAGGGAGAGTGTCAACATGATGGCTTAAGATTCTTGAATAGCTGTAATTGTGGATATCTGATGGCCTAATATAAGAGTGATAATTTCATGTTTTAAAGATCTTGGATCAATGGCCCTTGGATGAAAATTGGTTGATGGAAAAATGACAACATCCTAGCCTAGAGAGAGGGGGGTTTCGGCCACATGAAGAAAAGGGGGTATTCTTTCATTTTCAGTACACTCTCATTCTCTATTCTCTCTTCATTTTGGCTGATTTTTTTTCCATTGTTGAATAGCAAAAAGAAAAGTTTAGAAAAGAAAAGAAAGTTAGAAGAGAAAAAGCTTGAAAGATAGCTTCTAGAGGTTGCTTTTAGCACCATACTCTTGCACTTTCTTTGATTTTCCATTCTTGATTTGTTGTTTTGATTATTATTTTGGTGAGTTTCTTTTGATTTATTTTTTTAAATAAGTGTTTTTTAATGTTCTTCTTTAAGTACTTTCTTCATCTTTTCTTATAAAAGTTCTTGAAATATTTTTTTTTCCTTCTTTCCTTGTTTTTTGACATGGCCGAATAGCCCATTTTTTTTTTGTTTTAGTTTCTGTTTTGCTTTGTTATTTCATGTTATTTTTTATATTAAATAAGTCTTGATGCTTTAAATCTTCTTTTACTACATATACTTGAAGCTTGTATTAATTTGGTTGCTTGCTTATTTCCATTTATGAGTCTATTATCATGTTCTTGCATTTTTGATTTTCTGTTTTCAAAATGTTTAATTTTGTTTATGTTTTATGTTTTGAAATCCATGTGTTTGTGAAAATTCTTGTTAGTTTTCATACCTCTACTTTATATTTTCATGATTTGAGTGTTATGTTTTAGTTAAGTATGTTAGTATATCAATTGTTTGTGAAAATGCCATGCTCACTTTGAACATAAGGCCATTCGGCCACTTCACTTTCTTTGCTTTGTGTGTGCATTTTTGTTATGTTAGTTGATAGGTTTGCATTTTCATGACATTTGATTGAGTATTTGGTTTAAGCATCCTTGTGTTTGTGTTATTGCCATGCATATTTTAGATGTTAGGATGGTTTGTTTTGCCATGCATATCCATGCATTTTAGACCTAGGTTGCATTAAATGCCATGCAAGTTCATTTAGTCTAGGTCATTTTATTGATGCCATACATTTTTCATGACATTTAAGTTTAAAATCATGCATTTCATGCATCATATTTGCTGTATTTTTAATGCATTTCATGTCCATGCCACTTGACTTATGACTTAGGCCAATCAATGGTTCAAAGTCATGCTCTCTTGAGCATACTTGTGGAAAATTAAAGAGTTGTCATATTGATTATTCTACTTTTGTGATTTTTTTTTTTTTTACTTTCAGCCAATTTTTGTCTAACTTTTCAAAAGTGCTAGCTACTGTTTTTGAGTCATTTAGAGAGTCTTAAATATTTTTACTTTGATTTTTAAATGATTTTATCAAAGGCAGAAATGTGTTTTGGCAAAACAGTTTTTTCACCAAGTACTCGTACTTTCTCGATTTTTCTGGCAGTCATCTTTAATCAAAAAATTAAGTCGATTTTTTCCCCAGTAGTTTTACATGTCTTGAGTCACCAGTATTTTTTTTAGATTTTTTAGAATTATTAAAAATAGGGTAAAAAAATCGTGGTTTAAAACTAGAAAATGGAGTCAGAATTGAATTTGAAGGAAAATCATTTTTCTGTTTTGGTTAAGTTACTCAGAGGGGCTGATTAGGAAGTTTAGCTACTCACTTAGGGTAGTTTGTAAGCCTTTTTAAACTCTAAAAATGATTTTTTTTAGTCTCGGGTTAAGGGTAGTAAAGTTCAGGATTTTAAACTTAGGAAATTAGAGCCATTTAAACAAGGGTTTAGCTAAGTTTTTATTTTTAATCTAAGCTTTTCAAAATTCTTTTCAAACAATCACAAAGTATTTTGGTTTTAGAATATTTAATTTGATATATTTTCCTAAGGTACCGGATATCTTTTTAGATATACGGATTTCCTTAATAAAAGGAAAAAATATATTCTCATGCATTGCATTTTCCATATTCATGCATATTATATAATATTTAATTTTTGCTATGTTTAATTTTCATGATGGTGTTGTTATATTTGATTAAAATTTTGATATTATATTATTTGTTATATGGTTTTGAATATTTCATAATATCGTATGCTTTTTATTTAGTTATTTTTGTCATATTATTTAGCATATACTATGTTCATGCATTATTATTTTCATTTTTATTTTCATGCATATTATATGATAGCATTATTTTATATTTCATGTCATTTAAATTATATGCCATATCATTCATATTTGCCATGTCATTTAAATTATTTCATTTCATATAGAATATATTATGTTACCTATGTCATTTCATTTCATGTAGAATATATTATGTTACCTAGGTCATTTCATTTCATTTAAAATATATCATACAACTTAGGATATTTCATTACATTTAGAATATGCTAAGACATTTAAATTATATCATATCATTTAGGTTGCATTATATTATTTAGACTTTGTTATGTCATTTTATTTATGTCATACATATTCATATTCATATTTTTTAAATGTTTTCAAAAATGTAATGATTTTCAATAAAATAAAGATATTTCCGAGTTAAAATAATTCATGAGTTCTCTGTCGGGTTAGCTGGGGAGGATATCATCAATTATCATTAATAACGGAATATCTTCTTTAAAATAAGAATGATTCGGAAAGTTTTCCAAATTAATAAAAATTTCTATATTTTGCCACGTTTGTTGGGGAATATAGGAAAATTTTGAATTTATAAATTCCGGATCATTTTCAATTAAAAATGGAATTATTTTACTTTAAATTGGGAATTAACTTGAAATACTAAATTTAAGATCGACTTTTTTACCGAGACTTGAGATAACACATGATTAATAAGGTACCGTTTTATACGGGCGTTGTGGGGGTGCTAATCCTTCCCCACATATAACCGAGTCCCGAACCCATTTCTTTGATTTCTCTGGTTTAAAACGCAGACTATTGGTTTTAAAATTGTTTTAATTAATTTTAAAATATTTTATTAAACCAGTTTTAATCGGTGGCCGATCACACCTAGCTAAAAAAGATTGATGGCGACTCCATATCTTTTTCAAGGTCATTTTCAAAACCTTCATTTTTCAGGAGGAATTAAGTCGACTTTTCCTTGGTTTTTTTAATGTCACGCTTAACGAATAATAAAGTCTTGCGATGAGACTTGTTATTTTTTAGGTTGCGACAGCTTGGCGACTCCACTGGGGACTTTTAGAGAGTCAGGCCTAGAATTAGTCGTGTGTTATCAAAGTCTCCGTTTTGTTGGTTTAATTGGTATTTAATTTTAATTCCCACGTTTTTTAATAAGGAGAATTTTGAAAATAATAAAATATTTTTAAATATGTCCATACTCATGTGCATGCATTTTATTATTGTTCTCTAGTTATTTAAGGTTGTATATTATAATTGCTTGTTGGTTAATGCGTTACACTATTCTTGAATGTTTTTTTATATAAATAGTTGGGGCATTTAGAATAAGGGGTGTAGAATCAGTGGTGAAAGGTTTGTTGTTCCTCCTCACACACTACACGTGCATTTGCATATCATGAGCTTTATACCCGAGTTCTGTCCTTTTAGGTGGGTGATGCACCCAAAAGAGTGTATCTTATTTAACCTTGCACTAAAAAGATCAATTGTAAGTATAGTGATTAGCAAGGGTCGAGTCCTCAGGGATTGGGGGATTGGGTTTTAGTTTATAAGTTAATAGTTTAAAACTTAAATTCAAGAACAATAAAAGAAAAGGGGTTTTTGAAGCCAGATTTAAACTAAAGTAAATAATAAGAATAAGATGCAAGGCGGTATAACCAGCCAATAAAAATATATATACTAAATTAGGCGGTATAACCAGCCAATAAAAATATATATACTAAATTAGGCGGTATAACCAGCCAATAAAAATAAAACAAAGTTAATATACAAATTAGGCGGTATAACCAGCCAATGAAAATAAATATAAAAAATAAGCAAACTAAAAGTAAGAAAACAAATAAGTAAGAAAACAAATAAGTAAGAAGAATCAAATATGAAAAATATGGTTAAGGTTTCATTCTCCACCACTAGACATCATTAAGAATCAATTTCAGATCTATCAATATCAACCAACTATCAAAGTTAACAACCGTAGATAACAACAAGCTCTGTTATCCCAATCTTTCCTTAGTTTGTCGTTAAATAGAACAAGCTCTCTATTTAATCTCTAACCATTAAACAACCTAGAATAAGCTCTCTAAATTCAATTTAATGGCAGCTTTATGATGAGAAAGATAGGTTGATCTAAGCAACAAACACATAAGCTCGGATTGTTCAACTTAGGTTATGTTCCACTTTGCAATTATTGAAAACTTGACCATAATCATTAATCACAAATTGCCACTTATGAATAGGAAATCAAGACAATTACACGGATCAAGACTCCTAGACTAGCAATAGATAATTATCAAGATCTATCTAGTTGTACACCTAAATAAATCAAGACAACATCATGAACAATTCTTGTAGAAGAACATAAGCAACTTTGATAGAAAATTAATGATAGATAGAATCTGAAAATCAATCACAAAACATGTCTAGGGCTTTGAAATCACCCTTAACCAAATAGAAATTTAGCCTAGCATAGGCATTATAAACATAAACATAAAATTAAAGAAAATCTAAGAAGAAAATAAAAGAAAGAAAGAAGAAGAGGAAGAATATTAATTATCCAACCTCTTGCTCTCTCTAAAGAAAAAGAAAACTAGAGAAAAGAAAGAAAACTAGAGAAAAGAAAGAAGAAGAAAACTTAGAGAATTTTATTAAAATGGCTAATATCCTACCTATGTACAATATGATCCCTTACAATCATCCAAGGCCCTCTATTTATACACATTTTGGAGGGCTAAATGACAAGAGACAAGCTTTACAAATTTCAAAGGTAGGTATAATAGGTGGGTGCATTTTCTAACAATTTTTGTCATATATGACGATTTTGATCAGCCAACTTGATGGTCGATTTTGTCAATTTTGGAGGCCTTATCTGATCACATGGTCTTCTAGAAAAATGTTACCCTATCAGTTACTGATCCATAGCCGTTGGAATCAGCTCATTTGCTGATGTGGATAAGAAGATATGGGCATAATACGAAAACAGGTCAGCACAGACGTCATTGCACATCAGCCAACTTGATGGTCGATTTCGCTAGGGAAAACGACTCCGTTTCAAGAAGTGTAAAACATGAAAAAGATAGATATGCCTCTTAGCTTTGCATGGCTACAAATTTCAGCCTTATTGCTTCAGTGAAACTCGAGATATAGCTGATATGGCAAAAGGTGTCGGAACTGGAACTGAACTGGATTTGCCCTTAATTCTAGTAATCTGAAATCACTCAAAGAAACTTGTGAAAAACACCAAAATACATAAAAATATAAAAGATCATAAACACAATTAGACTAAACAATAATAACTCGTATTTGACACAAAACAATAATAAAACATAACTAAAAACTATATAATTATACGAGTTATCACACCCCCACACTTAGATTGTTGCTAGTCCCTAGCAACGACTCAATAAAAATAAAATAAGAAAATCTAATCTAATCCATTTTCGTAGGAAATCACAGTGGCACTTAGCATGTGACACAAGCCTTTAAACCCCTAGGTGTCCCTAGTGGACGAGTTTAGTCTCGTGAGGGTTTACTAGAACGATACCCACAAACATTGAAAAACTAAAATATAAATAAACTGCATATACTAAAAATATTTACTCCTAATCCTTTCAATACAAATTAGAGACAATATTTGAATAAGTCTTATAAACTAATCAATAGCTTAAAGAATTTCACAAAAAATCATGCTTGAATGTAAATTGTTTGAGTTAAGCCAATATTAGCATAACATATCTCAATCAAAATATTGCATGTTCAAATTTAATCTCAACTTCTCACATGGGATACCCTCATGATTTTCACTCTTTAAAGTAGTGGTGAAGTGTTTACACTCAATCAATCTCATGAAAACAGTTCTACCATATTCTTGCTTGTCCACCTATTCTCCACTATTTAGATCATACAACTTCATGAATCAAGAGGTCTTTAATCAAGGTTGTAATGGGGCCAAGGGGTTTGTAATGTGGTTGAAGAACAAAAGGATAAAGATATCACAAAGGTTCCAAAGAGTTCATAAAGTTTAGTGACATAAAAAGATCATACAAAGAAACTTCTCAAAACTCTTTACAAGTACATAGTCACCTAGGCCGGATATTCATGTTGGGCCTTTTCTTCATTCTAAACGACTTTGTAACATCTTTTTCTTTTTCCACAAATTCAAGAGATGATTCATATTTTTTTTTACATAGGAATGTATTTGCCAGTATTCCATTTCTTTTTCTCTTGACTTTTCTTTTCTTTTCCCCCCACACTTATTTCTTGTTTCTAACCCAAATTTTTAACTAAAAATATCCCTTGTCTTTGCAACTTGTCTCAAAACATGCTAATTCATCTTTGGAACAAAGGTAAAGATATAAGTATATTTAGGTTAGGGACAAGTTATGGTTACCAAAGAGATAGCTTATTCAATGTAGACTCAAATTGGTTCACTAAGGGTGTGTTCTCTTGGAACATCAATAAGGGATGGCTGTTTGGCCCTGGCTAAAAATCCTAATGCCTCTATCATATTCATGTTGTCACATGTATCAATATAGTCTCAAACGGTTTAAAGCAAGTTCTAGAGAATCATGTAATCATAAGAGCACTCAAGAAAGAAATTAGATTGATTTGTATAATGCATCAATCATTATAGGCTCAAAAACTCACAAGGATGATTATACAAGTCAGATTAAGTCTAAACATGCTTCTTTCTCAATCAACATATTATATTAACATTGGCTCATAAAAAGGTTGACATCAAGCTCAATTCTCATGAAAATCTTCTCACTAATAAATATGTTTTAGACTTATGCAATTCATATCTCATCATTGTATTAAAAAGGAACTAAAACACACTAAAAAATAATAATAATAATAAAGACTCATAAAAAAAAATAATAGACAAAAATAAAAGAAATCCTAAATCATTCCCCCCACACTTAATTCTTACATTGTCCTCAATGTAAGTCTATTAACCCAAATGAAAGAATCATGTGTAAGAGAAAAGAACTAATAACATAAGAATAGGAATAACTAGACTCAAAACAAAACAAACTCATGCAACCTAAATAATCCTAAAATACTAAACAAAAATTAACAAGTAAACGTAAAAAGATTAAAATCAAACTGACAAGGTATGTCTCAAGTCTCCCTTACTCAGACCTTGTTCAGAATGAATACTTCTAAATTGCTTAAAACACAACAAACTCTTTTTTTTTTTTTTTTTGAAAAGAAGAAATCAAACTGACAAGGTATGTCTCAAGTCTCCCTTACTCAGACCTTGTTCAGAATGAATACTTCTAAATTGCTTAAAACACAACAAACTTTTTTTTTTTTTTTTTTTTAAGAAGGTAAAATTTAGGAGATATTACCTGTAGAGGTTGCTAACCACTTATTATAACTGAGACACAACAAACAAAATGTTAGATAATGTCACAAAGACAAAGTGCAATCCACTCCTTGCTCGTCCATATCTCTTTTTCTTTTTCCGAGCGTTTGCGAAACAACCGTAGCAGATAAATACTCATAAGCTTGGAGCTTTTTGAGTAAATCTTCAATGGTTGTAGCAGAAATTATGGTTCTCCTTGCCTCTGAAAACATGAATCCATTATCCACAACATTATCTAAATATGAAAGCAAATTACTAAAATAACCATTAATATTAAGCAAACCAATGGGTTTCTTATTTGTGACCAAAGATGACCAAGAAGTCACACAAGCTATTTCTTCCAATGTACCCAGACCTCCTGGTAAAGCAATGAATGCATCGGCAGAATGGTACATGATTGTTATCCGTTCAGGGATACTCCAGACTTGTATTTCCTTACCCAAGGTAGGTCCACAAAAATCTGTGAATAGTTTTGGCACGATTCCTAGAACTGGACTTCCTCCGGCGTGTGCTGCTGTAGCGACTGCTCCCATTAAACCCGTACTACCGCCTCCATAAATCAACTGGATCTTTTGTTGGGCAAGTATTACTCCAACTCTTATGGCTTCATCAGCGAATATGTTATTTTTCCCTGGATAAGCACCTCCAAAAACACAAATTTTTTTAATGCGTTGGGACGAAGTACTTTCCATTTTTTTTTCTTTTTTTTTTCTTTTTTTTCGAGTGCCTGAAAGAGAATGAGTACATGGTGTAATATATAGAGGACTGAGTAGTGAATCAGACAAGTGTAATAATGTCGCCGAAAGTGTATCTGACCTGTCAGAAGAAAATGTTAACCTAACAAAAGATTTTTGCGTGATTTCAGGAAGAAAATCAAAAAGAGAAGAAAAATCAACCGTAAAAGTCAAGAGTAATAATGTCGCCGAAAGTGTATTTGACCTGTCAGAAGAAAATGTTAACCTAACAAAAGTTTTTTGCGTGATTTCAGGAAGAAAATCAAAAAGAGAAGAAAAATCAACCGTAAAAGACAAATAAAAAAAATGAGAATAATTACACAAATCGAATAACACGTAAATTAAACCGAAATAAAGTTATTGCAAATCAAACCAAAAGCTGAGAAGTCATTTATTGTAGTTGTGATTGTGGCTCACATCTTCCTCTGGTTTTACGTCCAGAAACGGCTTAAACGCCTTCTATGAGTCGAGGATATGCTTCCCATCCAGTTTTCTTACAAGCTGGCAAACAGGGTCTTTTAACATCAGATTCCCAAGATGTTGCCATTCCCTTTGGAATTGCGGCCATAAATCAAGAATTTCTTTTTGTACGTCTCCACTAGGATGCGTCTCAAGAGAAAGTTGGATATTACCCAAATTCTCCTTACTCAGTCCATCCTTAATGAATTCAATTTTATCATCTCGATTAGAGGACGGAATCCCAATAGAACGACATTTACCGTTACACGTCCATCGTGCACATTTGTGGCAGTTTGAACTCATGCGCTTTGCTCGTCGCTTCTTTGCAAAAGTGCTTCTACCTGTACCTGGTAAATGCAAAACAGGAAGATATTCATCTTCACGTACCTTGGCTTCAATTATCCAACGTATGTCTCCAGGAATCCCTTTGTGCATAAGCATTCTTAATCTTTCAAATCGAACTTGGTAAAGCTTCAGTAAAATATTTCGAGGAAAAGGAGGAAATCGTTTCTGCAATCTTGTGAGAATATCATCCATCCTGAAAAAAAATGAAAAAAAAAAATGAAAGAGAAATTGAAAGAGAAATTTATATACAATATCAGTTTTGTGGGTAGCTAATGGAACCGATTTAAATAATCACGGAGTACCGTTATCCGCCATTTAACCGGGGTTAAAAAAAATTAAAAATTATATTTACATCTAGTTATTTTCAAAACAAGGATCAGAAAGAAAAACAACATAAAAAGACTCAAAAACAAAACACTCTAAATAAAATCCTAAATTCTTCCCCCCACACATAATTCTTACATTGTCATTAATGTAATGCTATTAATCCCAAATGAAAGAATCATGTGTAAGTGAAAAGAACTAATAAACAAAATAAACTTATGCAGCCTAAATGAACTTAGAAACACTAAACACAATTAGCAAAGAAACATAAGAAAAAGATAAAGAAAAAGAGAGCAAATCTGAGGATGGCAGTTTGGCAATGCTTTCACTAATTAGGCTGCCTCCCCCAATTAGCACTTGATTTAGTGTTTTGAACCTAACCAACACCCCTTCTTGGCATTTTAGGCTTGTCAGGCTCATACATGAAATTTCCCAAATTTAAGCGTTTGAGAGGAAGCTTTCTTTGCACAACAGTGGATGCATTCTCCATTACAAGTATTATTCCATCATCCTTTGTGGTGCATATGTCATCGAGGAATGGAGCATATTTTGATACTTGTTGAATGACCTCCACAAACAAGTTGTTTAAGGTTTCCGGCATGTGTTGTTCATGTTCTTCCTCCTTGAACTTTGCAAATCTACTAGGAAAAGGTGGAGAAGAAACATTAGTAAAAAGTGAAACCTTAAACGTTACCTCAGGTGCCGAAATACTCTTATTTGGATCTTTGGCTTCATTATCCTCAAGAATAGAATCCATCTCTAATTTTGTTTCATTCTCATCTTGTTCCTCATTCTTCAAGGTAACAATAGTAGCATTCTCCTTTGGGTTAACCATCGTTTGGGCTGGGAGTTCTTCAGATCTTTGTGCTACCCATCCCACCATACTACTAGCCAATTGGCTCATTTGCTTTTCCAAACTCTGGATGCTTGCCCTTGTTTCCTGTTGAAATTGCAAAGAATCAGTAACAAGAGAATAGACAAGATCTTCTAAAGAAGTACCTGAGTTTTGAGTCATATGTGGTGGTTGAAAAAGATCTGGTTCTTGAGACCATGATTGATTGAAGCTAGATGGATGAGTGTAATTGGCATAAGGATCTACTTCTTGGTAATTTTTCGAGCAGCCATAATTAGTATGATCCCACCATCCCTCATGGTAAGTGTTTGAGTAATGATCATACTGTTGGTCTTGGAACACTTGATGGCCTTGACATCCTCCCATGGCCAATTGTTGAACTGGGGAGGTGAGATTGGCTTGTTGATTCTCCATGTTCATGTATGCCACCAACTCTTCAAGTGTTAGATTGCTCAATTCCATCGTTTTTTTTTAATTTTTTTTTTAATTTTTTTTTTCAAAATTTGATAAGAAAAACCCGTATGTACAAGAAAATAAAACTCATTAGAACTGAAAATAAGAATAAACCAAGTAACAAATAAACTAAAGAAAACAATCCCCGGCAACGGCGCCAAAAATTTGATGCACCCAAAAGAGTGTATCTTATTTAACCTTGCACTAAAAAGATCAATTGTAAGTATAGTGATTAGCAAGGGTCGAGTCCTCAGGGATTGGGTTTTAGTTTATAAGTTAATAGTTTAAAACTTAAATTCAAGAACAATAAAAGAAAAGGGGTTTTTGAAGCCAGATTTAAACTAAAGTAAATAATAAGAATAAGATGCAAGGCGGTATAACCAGCCAATAAAAATATATATACTAAATTAGGCGGTATAACCAGCCAATAAAAATATATATACTAAATTAGGCGGTATAACCAGCCAATAAAAATAAAACAAAGTTAATATACAAATTAGGCGGTATAACCAGCCAATGAAAATAAATATAAAAAATAAGCAAACTAAAAGTAAGAAAACAAATAAGTAAGAAAACAAATAAGTAAGAAGAATCAAATATGAAAAATATGGTTAAGGTTTCATTCTCCACCACTAGACATCATTAAGAATCAATTTCAGATCTATCAATATCAACCAACTATCAAAGTTAACAACCGTAGATAACAACAAGCTCTGTTATCCCAATCTTTCCTTAGTTTGTCGTTAAATAGAACAAGCTCTCTATTTAATCTCTAACCATTAAACAACCTAGAATAAGCTCTCTAAATTCAATTTAATGGCAGCTTTATGATGAGAAAGATAGGTTGATCTAAGCAACAAACACATAAGCTCGGATTGTTCAACTTAGGTTATGTTCCACTTTGCAATTATTGAAAACTTGACCATAATCATTAATCACAAATTGCCACTTATGAATAGGAAATCAAGACAATTACACGGATCAAGACTCCTAGACTAGCAATAGATAATTATCAAGATCTATCTAGTTGTACACCTAAATAAATCAAGACAACATCATGAACAATTCTTGTAGAAGAACATAAGCAACTTTGATAGAAAATTAATGATAGATAGAATCTGAAAATCAATCACAAAACATGTCTAGGGCTTTGAAATCACCCTTAACCAAATAGAAATTTAGCCTAGCATAGGCATTATAAACATAAACATAAAATTAAAGAAAATCTAAGAAGAAAATAAAAGAAAGAAAGAAGAAGAGGAAGAATATTAATTATCCAACCTCTTGCTCTCTCTAAAGAAAAAGAAAACTAGAGAAAAGAAAGAAAACTAGAGAAAAGAAAGAAGAAGAAAACTTAGAGAATTTTATTAAAATGGCTAATATCCTACCTATGTACAATATGATCCCTTACAATCATCCAAGGCCCTCTATTTATACACATTTTGGAGGGCTAAATGACAAGAGACAAGCTTTACAAATTTCAAAGGTAGGTATAATAGGTGGGTGCATTTTCTAACAATTTTTGTCATATATGACGATTTTGATCAGCCAACTTGATGGTCGATTTTGTCAATTTTGGATGCCTTATCTGATCACATGGTCTTCTAGAAAAATGTTACCCTATCAGTTACTGATCCATAGCCGTTGGAATCAGCTCATTTGATGATGTGGATAAGAAGATATGGGCATAATACGAAAACAGGTCAGCACAGACGTCATTGCACATCAGCCAACTTGATGGTCGATTTCGCTAGGGAAAACGACTCCGTTTCAAGAAGTGTAAAACATGAAAAAGATTGATATGCCTCTTAGCTTTGCATGGCTACAAATTTCAGCCTTATTGCTTCAGTGAAACTCGAGATATAGCTGATATGGCAAAAGGTGTCGGAACTGGAACTGAACTGGATTTGCCCTTAATTCTAGTAATCTGAAATCACTCAAAGAAACTTGTGAAAAACACCAAAATACATAAAAATATAAAAGATCATAAACACAATTAGACTAAACAATAATAACTCGTATTTGACACAAAACAATAATAAAACATAACTAAAAACTATATAATTATACGAGTTATCAGTGGGAGAAAAGTACCTAAGCCTTCTTGATTAACAATCCGCATGGGCTAGTGAAACACTTCCGGAGTACTAAATTACCTAAGCCTTCGTGATTAACAATCCGCATTGGCTAGGGAAATAAACTGTAACGAATTGAACCCGATTTTATCGGGGTGCCTTACTAGCCTTCGCCAGCTACAGTGAGGAGCAATTCGGGGCCTTTAGAACCGATTCACTCTCATATAGTGAACCTAGGCGAAGCCATGCCAGATTTCCGTTAGATATACCGAAGATAGGAACACATGGAGGGACATTTCTAAACCTTTTGTTACCTATTTTACACTCTGAATAAGTGTTGTAGATCAGGCAATGATGTACGTACATCGCCCGTAATAAATGTGATAATCCATCCCAAAGGCACTGTGATACCTATATAAGTAGATATTGTTGGGGCAAATGTTCATTAATTGTTTGAAATAAAAAATAAAAGTCATTTTTCAAGCATTTTTGCATTTTGCACATTTCATGCATGTGAATAAAGCATGTACATTTTTTGTTGTATTATTGATCTCGTTTTTTGCAATAAATGGATGGTGATAATAATCTTATTTGATGATTTCATAAAACCGGTAGTGTCACATGAACATTTGCATATTGTACCATAGTAAGATCCACTACTCCAAAATTATTTTGAAAATAATATGATTGGTTTTTCATAGAAAAAAACATGTTTCAAAAAATCATAAATTTGGAGGCAAATCTTGCATAATGAGATTTTTGAATAATTAAGATTTAGGTCCTACCAATTTCGTGTAATCATTGGTCATACCTTTGTGTTAATTCATTTTTCTTTACATGTATCATTCTGACATCATATTACAGTCCTTACATGCATGGTTATTCATTATAGAATACATTTGTGATATACATTGTCATTCTTTGTACTTATCTTTGTGTTAATTCTTATTCTTTGCATATATTATTCTGACATCATGTTACAGTCATAGCATGCATGGTTATTCATTGTAGAGTATGTTTATGACATGCATAGTCATTACTTGTATATACCTGTGGATCAATTTATTCATTTTTTTAATGCATCATGTTGGCATTAGATTGCATCCATAGCATACATAGTCATCATAATTTCTCTGTATATGTTCATGCATTAATCATCAGTATATTCATGCACATAGGAATAGAGCATGTACATTCATAGTTGTATTCTTAATCTCATGACATTTTCATTTGCATGAAAGGGGCTCGAGATATGAGGAAAGAATCGGAGGAACGATTGGGTGCTCTGGAACGAAATCAAGAGGAATTTAGACATGAAATTCGGGAAGTGAAAGAACAACTCACCAAATTGCTGAAAATGTTTGAGGATATGGGTAAGAGTAAGGGGGAACTTTCTCAAGGCTCTGCATCGCCTTCGGATCAACCAAAACCATTAGGACCAATACATACAATCCTTGCTGGATCCTGCACTTGTCAATGCTACAAAGGTTGCAATCCTGATGAAATTGTGGACAAAATCGTGAAAATGATTAAACCTGAGAGCTTGATACCAAAGATAGAAATCTCGGATCCTGTACCATACCTGCAAACTGTTCTAGGTCCAAACCAGTATCCCCACCCTACTATAGTCCAATCGTCCATTGGGATGATCACTACGGGACCCATGAATCCCACTCCATTACCACCAATTAGCAGTTCATATTGCTTCCCTCATCAATCACCTTATCCAGCATCTGGATAGGAACTTCGAGCTTTGTACAACCTCCAAAGGCCCTGTGTCCAAATTCATACCCTTACCATGCTGTTCCGCCACATCTCCATGTAAACACTCCGGTTCGGACCTTAGTGCCACCACCAAGTGCCCCAACTCCTAGGCTTTGTGTGACTAAGAAACGACCCCAGGATAAGACCCAAAGGCATTTTGATCCCCTTCCAATCAGCTATCAAGAGCTTTTCCCAATGTTTGTCCGAAATCACCTAGTTGCCTATGTGCCGTTGAAACCCCTGTCACCACCATACCCCAAGTGATATAACCCGAATGAAAAATGTGATTATCACTGTGGAACTGTTGGGCATAGCATTGAACACTGCAATACACTCAAGAACAAAGTACAATCTCTTATAGATGCCAAGTGGTTGGATCCAACGACACTGATTGATAGAGGGCTAGGAAAGCATAATTAGGATTGGGAGATTTACGGCTTTGAGGTGGAAAGACTTCGGTCTTATATGATGTAATAGGATTTCACTTTTTCAGTAGCCAGCTCTTATAGCCTTAGGATGCTAGGAAGAATAAAGTGCTTGTAAAAGACAGTTTTAACTACTGCTCAGATTTTGTAAACATGGTTTATACCATTGTGAACGTTGATATGGGAATGAATTGACTATGCTTTAAATTTATGAGATGTTGATGATTAAGTTCCTCCGATTCTTATTTCCTCCGTGATATCTTCCCCTTTGCATTTTGTATCCGATCAATTATTTGTCATACCATACATTCATACATGTATCATGTTAGCATCAGGTTGCATTCATGCATTCATAATCAACATGATTTTTCTGTATATATCCATGCATTACTTTTCTTATTCTTTACATGCATCATGTTGACTTTGGGTTGCATTCATGACAAACATAGTCAGCATGATTTCCCTGTATATGCTCATGCATTAATCTGTCATATTAACATAAGGATGCATTCATGACACACATGGTCAGCATGATTTTCTTTGTATATACTCTGTATCAATCATTCATTGTTTACATGTATCATAATTGACATCGTGTTGCATTCATAGTGTATATGATCACTTATTGGGAAATACGCTGAAATGTACATGATCATTCATTACATATATCCATGCGTTGATTTGTTTATTCTTTGCTTGCAACATGTTGGCATTGTGATTGCATTTATTACATATATGGTCAGCATATTTCCACTGTATATGTCCATACATCATATTGTTTAGGCTTCACGTACATCCAATTGCATTTATGGCTCCTTCATCATGACACGCATTTTGGGGGAATAAAACAAAAATTGGCCTGGCTTTAAGAGTCTTTGAAAGAATTTCCATTTCAAATCAAAGGTATAAGAAGTATTGAGTACCCTTTTAATACAGGCTAGAGCTATGGAGAATGAACAAGTTGCCCGAATGGAAAGAATGGAAAGGGTACAGGAAGAATTGTGAGAACAGCTGGCAAAGTCTCAAGCAGAATCTAAAGATCAGATGATTAAATTTATGGAGCTAATGTCCACTGTAATCAAGGGATACACTGAAAACTTGGCCGTCAGAGAAGGGTTAGAGGCACGAAAGGGTCAGAATGAGGTCATAATGATGGATGCCCAGAACATAGTTAACCCCGTCAATGTCTTAAATTCAGATGATTCAGCTGAACATGCAAAGTTGAAAATGGTTAATGAGGTAGAGTTGGCAGATTCCCAAGGGAAATATTAGTTGCTAGATGAAAGGCTCCGGGCAGTAGAAAATATAGATGTATTCTTGAGTGTGGAGGCGAAAGAACGATGCTTGGTTCTCGATTTAGTCATCCCTCCTAAATTCAAGGTCCCTGACTTTGTGAAATATGATGGGACGACTGATCCGTCAGCCCACATCACTATGTTCTGTCGAAAGATGACAAGTCATATAGATAATGATAAGCTTCTAATTCACTACTTTCAGGATAGCCTCAGCGGGTCCGCAATTAGGTGGTATATTCAGTTGAGCAAGGATCAGATTCGCTCTTGGAATGATTTGGCTAGGGCTTTTCTAAACCAGTACAAGCATATGACCGACAGGACACCTGACCGTCTCACTTTGCAAAATATGGAAAAAAGAGCTACTGAGAGTTTCAAAAAGTATGCTAAGAGGTGGAGGAACATGTCTACCCAAGTACAACCATCTTTGACACAAAAGGAAATCACCGTCCTTTTTGTGAATACACTGCAGGCTCCGTACTATGATAGACTCGTCGGCAATGCCTCGAAGAATTTTGTCTATATAGTAATCTCAAGGGAGATGATTGAGAATGCTATCAAGAACGGGAAACTTGAAAGATAAGGAACATCCAATGCCGAGAGTAATAAGGCACCTAGAAAGAAAGAGGAAGATGTCCAAGCTATTGGAGATTTCATCCCATATTCCCAATTTCCCTCATATCAATCATGTTACCCTACTGAGGTATCTCCAAGCCTTTATCCTTACCTACCTACCCAAACACCTAATCCTATACCAGCCCTTGCAATAAGGCTTACTTCCAGAAAATGACCGCGGGAAAACCAAGAAAGAATTTCAATCCCCATCCCTGACCTTCTGCCATTACTAATAAAGAATCAGTACCTTACCCCGGTACCTTTGAAAATAGCTCCAAATCCATCAGTGAGGAGTTATGACCCTCACAGCAAGTGTGATTATCACCTGGGGGTAGTTGGGCATTCAACTGAAAAATGCAGACAACTGAGGGAAAGGATTGAAAGTCTTATCCGCGATGGTATTTTGACACCGGAGCTTATCAATCAGTGGAAGGCCGCTTTATCGTAAATCAATTTCTTTCAGGATTTTAGGGGGAGAATTACTACCTTTGAAGGATGTCAATATGAGCACTTTGATGCATGTAGTTTCAGACCTTATGATAAAAACACTTGTCTCATGTCGACATTCATAAGAATTAAATGAATTTTGATTTTTAAATGCTTTGTGTTTGTTGTGTTTTAACAATAATCTGAATTTGCAAAAATAAGCGTTAAAGAAGTTTTAATAATGGATAGTCTCAAGAATATTGATGATCATTGTTACAAATGACCCAATACCTTTTTCCCTCTCTTTTAAAGCTTTCCTAGGCCTAAATGATGGAAACTCAATTAAGAGTTGTAAACCCAAGTGCAGGTTATGTTCAAGTAATAAATTCTCGGGTGTCCGAGGTCGAACCACAGGGAAGCGTATTAGTAAGTATAAGTTTATAAATATATAAGACAAAGAAAGTAAACAAGATATTAGGGAATCAACAACAAAATAAGATAAACAAGATATTAGAGAACAAAATAAACAAAATATAAAAGAAATTAAACAAGATATAAAAAACAATAAGACAGGATGTTGAGGTTAGAGAATCCACTCTTGGTGTTATGCTAAGATTAATCTTGTTTTATTACACAATTGAAATCCACACATAAGGGAGGTTCCAATCGGAAGGTTTAGCAATTCAGTCCAAATTGTCCAACGTCCATAGCATATGATATTATGTTCATTTGGTGTCCTCAAAACTCATAAAAAGAGTCCAAGCATTCCTTATGACAAGGTATATGTCTACAACAAATCAAGGTTATGAAACCAAGCATTTACTGTGCCATTTTCATTGTCAATAATGAATCAAGATCTCTACTTTGCAAGTATGATTTTAAACCAAAAGAAAATATTATCTATACTAGTGTTTATAAATGATGATTCATTTTAGCTCATGTTTAAGAGACTAACCTTAGCATTTACCAAGAGCTTCACCTCATCACCTCAACAATATGATTAGCAACACATACTAGATATGAATAAAATGAAAAGAAATGTAAGAAACATAAGTAAATAAAGAAAAAGAAAACTAGAGAAAGGAAAGAAGAAGAAAACTTAGAGAATTTTATTACAATGGCTAATATCCTACCAATGTATAATGTATCCCAATACTCATCCAAGGCCTCTATTTATACACATTTTGGAGGGCTAAATGACAAGAGACAAGCTTTACAAATTTCAAAGGTAGGTATAATAGGTGGGTGCATTTTTCTAACAATTTTCGTCATATTGTATGACAATTCTGATCAGCCAGCTTGATGGTCGATTTTGTCAATGTTGGAGGCTCGATCTGATAAAATTTTCTTCTAGAAAAATATACCCCTATCAGTTACGGATCCATAGCCGTTGGAATCAGCTCATTTGCTGATGTGGATAAAAAGATATGGGCAAAATACGAAAACAGGTCAGCATAGACGTCATTGCACATCAGCCAACTTGATGGTCGATTTTGCTAGGGAAAACGACTCCGTTTCAAGAAGTGTAAAACATGAAAACGATAGATATGCCTCTTAGCTTTGCACGGCTACAAATTTCAGCCTTATTGCTTCAGTGAAACTCGAGATATAGCTGATATGGCAAACGGTGTCGGAACTGGAACTGAACTGGATTTGCCCTTAATTCTAGTAATCTGAAATCACTCAAAGAAACTTGTGAAAAACACCAAATTACATAAAAATATAAAAGATAATAAACACAATTAAACTAAACAATAATAACTCATATTTGACACAAAACAATAATAAAACATAACTAAAAACTATATAATTATACGAGTTATCACACCCCCACACTTAGATTGTTGCTAGTCCCTAGCAACGACTCAATAAAAATAAAATAAGAAAATCTAATCTAATCCATTTTCGTAGGAAATCACGGTGGCACTTAGCATGTGACACAAGCCTTTAAACCCCTAGGTGTCCCTAGTGGACGAGTTTAGTCTCGTGAGGGTTTACTAGGACGATACCCACAAACATTGAAGACATAAGAAAAACTAAAAATAATAATTATAACTAATCCTTCCAATATAAATTAGAGATAATCATTGGACAAGTCTTAAAAACTAACCAATAGCTTAAAGAAATTCACAAAAAATCTTGCTTGAATGTAAATAAATGAGTTAAGCCAATATTAACATAACATATTTCAATCAAAATAGTGCATATTCAAACTTAATCTCAACTTCTCACATGGGATACTCTCTTGATTTTCACTCTTTAAAGTAGTGGTAAAGTGTTTACACTCAATCAATCTCATGAAAACACTTCTACCATATGCTTGCTTGTCCACCTATTCTCCACTATTTAGATCATACAACTTCATAAATCAAGAGGTCTTTATTCAAGGTTGTAATGGGGCCAAAGGGTTATAATGTGGTTAAAGAACAAAAGGATAAAGATATCACAAAGGTTCCAAAGAGTTCATAGATTTTAGAGACATAATAAGATCATACAAATAAAACTTCTCAAAACTCTTATAAAGCACATAATAACATAGGCTAAATATTCATGTTGAGCCTTTGCTTCATTCTAACCAACTTTGTAACATCTTTTTCTTTACTTTAACTAGAAGTTCAAGAGAAGATTTTTTTTTTTAATATGGGAATGTATTTGACAATGATCCCTTTCTTTTTCTCTTTGACTTTTGCCTCTCTCCTCCCCCACACTTATCTTTCGTTCTAACCCAAATTTTCAAAATGTATCCCTTGTTTTTGCAATATGTCTCAAAATATATAATCCATCTTTAGAACAAGGGTAAGGATATAAGTATATTTAGGCTAGGTGTAAGTTGTGGTTACCAATAAAACAGCATATTTAATGTAGGCTCAAATTGGCTCACTAGTGGGGATGTTCTCTTAGAACATTAATAATGGATGGCTGTTTGGCTCTGGTTATAATCCTAATGCCTCTATCATATTCATGTTGTCACATGTATCAATATAGTCTCAAATAGTTTAAAGCAAGTTCTGGAGAATCATGTAATCATAAGAGCACTCAAGAAAGAAATTAGATTGATTTGTATAATGCATCAATCATTATAGGCTCAAAAACTCACAAGGATGATTATACAAGTCAGATTAAATCTAAACATGCTTCTTTCTCAATCAACATATCATATTAACATTGGCTCATAAAAAGATTGACATCAAGCTCAATTCTCATGAAAATCTTCTCACTAATTCATATCTCATCATTGTATTAAAAGGAACTAAAACACACTAAAAATAATAATAATAATAATAATAAAGACTCATAAAAAAAAAATAGTAGACAAAAATAAAAGAAATCCTAAATCGTTCCCCCCACACTTGATTCTTACATTGTCCTCAATGTAAGTCTATTAACCCAAATGAAAGAATCATGTGTAAGAGAAAAGAACTAATAACATAAGAATAGGAATAACTAAGACTCAAAACAAAACAAACTCATGCAACCTAAATAATCCCAAAATACTAAACAAAAATTACCAAGTAAACATAAAAAGATTAAAATCAAACTGACAAGGTATGTCTCAAGTCTCCCTTACTCAGACCTTGTTCAGAATGAATACTTCTAAACTGCTTAAAACACAACAAACTTTTTTTTTTTTTTTGAAAGAAGAAATCAAACTGACAAGGTATGTCTCAAGTCTCCCTTACTCAGACCTTGTTCAGAATGAATACTTCTAAATGGCTTAAAACACATCAAATTTTTTTATTTTTTTTAAATTAGCAAAATATGTCCCTTACCCCCTACTAAAGGTAGAATTTAGGAGATATTACCTGCAGAGGTTGCTAACCACTTATTATAACTGAGACACAACAAGCAAAATGTTAGATAATGTCACAAAGACAGAGTGCAATCCACTCCTTGCTCGTCCATATCTCTTTTTCTTTTTCCGAGCGTTTGCGAAACAACCATAGCAGATAAATACTCATAAGCTTGGAGCTTTTTGAGTAAATCTTCAATGGTTGTAGCAGAAATTATGGTTCTCCTTGCCTCTGAAAACATGAATCCATTATCCACAGCATTATCTAAGTATGAAAGCAAATTACTAAAATAACCATTAATATTAAGCAAACCAATGGGTTTCTTATTTGTGACCAAAGATGACCAAAAAGCCACGCAAGCTATTTCTTCCAATGTACCCAGACCTCCTGGTAAAGTAATGAATGCATCGGCAGAATGGTACATGATTGTCATCCGTTCAGGGATACTCCAGACTTGTATTTCTTTACCCACGGTAGGTCCACAAAAATTTGTGAATAGTTTTGGCACGATTCCTAGAACTGGACTTCCTCCGGCGTGTGCTGCTGTAGCGACTGCTCCCATTAGACCCGTACTACCGCCTCCATAAATCAACTGGATCTTTTGTTGGGCAAGTATTACTCCAACTCTTATGGCTTCATCAGCGAATATGTTATTTTTCCCTGGATAAGCACCTCCAAAGACACAAATTTTTTTAATGCGCTGGGACGAAGTACTTTCCATTTTTTTTCGAGTGCCTGAAAGAGAATGAGTACATGGTGTAATATATAGAGGACTGAGTAGTGAATCAGACAAGAGTAATAATGTCGCCGAAAGTGTATTTGACCTGTCAGAAAAAAATGTTAACCTAACAAAAGATTTTTACGTGATTTCAGGAAGAAAATCAAAAAGAGAAGAAAAAGCAACCGTAAAAGACCAATGCAAAAAATACGAGAATAATTACATAAATCGAACAACACGTAAATTAAACCGAAATGAAATTATTGCAAATCAAACCAAAAGCTGAGAAGTCATTTATTGTAGTTGTGATTGTGGCTCACATCTTCCTCTGGTTTTACGTCCAGAAACGGCTTAAACGCCTTCTATGAGTCGAGGATATGCTTCACATCCAGTTTTCTTACAAGCTGGCAAACAGGGTCTTTTAACATCAGATTCCCAAGATATTGCCATTCCCTTTGGAATTGCGGCCATAAATCAAGAATTTCTCTTTGTACGTCTCCACTAGGATGCGTCTCAAGAGAAAGTTGGATATTACCCAAATTCTCCTTACTCAGTCCATCCTTAATGAATTCAATTTTATCATCTCGATTAGAGGACGGAATCCCAATAGAACGACATTTACCGTTACACGTCCATCGTGCACATTTGTGGCAATTTGAACTCATGCGCTTTGCTCGTCGCTTCTTTGCAAAAGTGCTTCTACCTGTACCTGGTAAATGCAAAACAGGAAGATATTCATCTTCACGTACCTTGGCTTCAATTATCCAACGTATGTCTTCAGGAATCCCTTTGTGCATAAGCATTCTTAATCTTTCAAATCAAACTTGGTAAAGCTTCAGCAAAATATTTCGAGGAAAAGGAGGAAATCGTTTCTGCAATCTTTTGAGAATATCATCCATCTTGAAAAAAAATGAAATATAAAATGAATGAGAAATTTATATACAATATCAGTTTTGTGGGTAGCTGATGGAACCGACTTAAATAATCACGGAGTACCGTTATCCGCCATTTAACCGGGGTTAAAAAAAAATGTTTTTTTTTTTTTGAAGATTAGTAAAAATTATATTTACATCTAGTTATTTTCAAAACAAGGATCAGAAAGAAAAACAACCTCTTCTTGAGTAACATGATTTTCCAAAAAGAGTTCGAGTCTTTGTCCATTTACCTTGAATACGTTACCATTTTGAGGATTCTCAATGTCAACTGCTCCATAATGATACACATGCTTAACCACAAATGGGCCAGTCCATCTTGATCTCAACTTACCAGGAAATATATGAAGTCTAGAATTATAAAGTAGAAGTTTTTGCCCAACATCAAATATTTTTCTTGAAATTAACTTGTCATGAAAGGCTTTAGTTCTTTCTTTATGAATTTTAGAATTCTCATATGCATCTTTGAATAAAGTTGGCCAGTAAAATCCACACTGTAAAATTTTTGCAGCAGTTTTCTTTGATGAAAAATGACCACCACATGCCTCGGAATGACAAAACTTAATTACACTACTTACCTCATTGTCGGGAATGCATCTTCGAAAAATCTGATCAGGACAATATTTGAACAAGTAAGGGTCATCCCAGTAGAACTTCTTTACCTCATTCAGAAACTTCCTTTTATCTTGGGGGTTCCATTGAGAAGGAATTTTTCCCAAAAAGGAATATTTTAGCTCGGATGGCAATGGTTTTAAATCCAGCTTGGGCGGTTCAATAGTTGATGGTACAGTGACATTTGTGAGTGATGGGAGTTCCTCAAACTTTTGTTTCCAACGATGCTTATCCTGAAAAGAATTTAACAAAGAATCAGTGTGTGAAATTTATGAAGCATTATCAAACTCACATTCAATTAAATAAGCTTCTAAAGGATCATGGAATGTGGTAGTGGTGAGATGTTCATGAACAAGTTCTTCAATGAAATCCACTTCATGTACTTCTGAATCATCACCAGGTTGCTTGCAAGTGTTGAACACATTTAATTCTAAAGTCATATTTCCAAAAGAAATGTTCAACATACCATTCCTGCAATTTATCAGAGCATTAGAAGTTGCAAGAAATGGACGGCCTAATATAACAGGAATTTGAACATTTGGATTTGAAACAGGATGTGTGTCCAAAACAATAAAATCAACAGGGAAGTAAAAATTATCAATTTGAACCAAAACATCTTCAACTATCCCTCGAGGAATTTTTACAGAACGATCAGCTAGTTGAAGTGTAACAGGTGTTTCCTTGAGTTCACCTAAACCTAACTGTTGATAAACAGAAAAAGGCAAAAGATTAACACTAGCACCAAGATCAAGCAATGCACGTTCTATTCTAGTGTTTCCAATGATGCATGAGATTGTTGGACATCCAGGATCTTTGAATTTTGGTGGAGTAAGGTGCTGAATGATTGAGCTCACACTTTCCGTCAAAAATGCTTTCTTTTGTACATTATGTTTCCTTTTAACTGTGCACATGTCCTTCAAAAATTTAGCATAAGATGGAACTTGTTTGATTGCATCCAATAAAGGAATGTTAATCTTAACTTGTTTGAAAAGTTCATAAATTTCTGCATTTTGATTCAAATTCTTTATTGTTTGCAACCTTTGAGGAAAAGGAGCAGGATGCATACCTTTTTCTTTGTCCAAATTTTCAAGAAGTTCAGACTTACCATCATCCTTACCATTACTTTTCGGATGGGAAGGAGGATCTTGGTCTTTTGATGGAATGTTTTTGTCAATTGCCTTTCCACTTCGAAGAGTTGTGATAGAACTGGCATTTTCCTGTTGAGTTTCATTGGAGCAAGAAACAAAATATTGAGTAGAAGGGTTAGGCTGAGGTTGAGCAGGAAACTTACCTTTTTCTTGAGTGCGTAATGAAGCTGTCAATGTGGACAAGGTGTTTTTGATCTCATTGATGTCCTGTGAAGTTTGGTTATTCACATTTGCTTGTGTTTGCATGAATGCTTGCAATGTCTCTTCCAAGGTTTGTACACGTGAAGGTTGATAGGAAAAAGTGTTGCCCGGCTTTTGAGATTGTGGTACCTGAACATGATTATTATTCCGCCAACTGAAGTTGGGATGATTTCTCCATTCAGGGTTATACATTTCAGAGTAAGGAGAAGGAAAAGGCTTTTTAAATGTGTTTATGGAATTTACTTGATCATGCAATGCTTCTTTAAGAATGGGAATGTTTGGACATTCAGAAGTGGGGTGTCCCATGATTTCACAAATTCCACAACTTTCTTCATTTTTAACCGTTTTGACTTCTTTTACTTCTCTAAGTTCCATGGCTTCAATCTTTCTAGCCAAATTAGCTACTTTAGCTTTTATCTCATCTTCTTGACTAAAATGATATTTACCTCTGTTAGAAACAAGATTAGATCTATTGGAACTTTCAGAGGAATTATCTGTGTGCCAGGCTTGAGAGTTATCTGTCAAATGGTCTAGGTAGTCAAAGGCTTCTTCAGGTTCTTTTTCTAGAAACTCACCGTTACACATTGTTTCAACAAATTGTTTAGTTTCGGGAGTTAAACTTTCATAAAAGAAGCTAATAAGACGCCATTTTTCAAAACCATGATGTGGACAAGAACTTAACAAATCTTTAAAACGCTCCCAGCACTGAAAAAATGCTTCATTTTGATTTTGATTGAAATTTTGAATATGTCTTTTCAAAGCAGTAGTTTTATGTGCTGGGAAAAATTTCTTTAGAAACTTAGTTTGTAATTCTTGCCATGTGCCAATTGACCTTGGTTTTAAATTATGAAGCCAAATTTTTGCTTTGTCTTTTAAAGAAAAAGGAAATAATTTTAGCTTGACAATTTCATTTGTACATTGTTGGTCATTAAAGGTGACACATACATCTTCGAAGTCTTTTAGAAACGAGTAAGCACTTTTCGATTCTAACCCATGGAAATTTGGAAGCAAAGCTATCATACCTGGTTTAAAACGAAAGTTGTTTGCATTGAGAGGAAAAATAAAACAAGAGGGTGATGAGCTTCGAGTTGGTTGCAAGTAGTCACGCATGGTGCGTACTTGTCTGTTCTCATCTTCAGCATGAACACTTTCATTGTCAGCCATGGTAGGAGTTGTATTAGAAAGATTACCTGAAAAAGTTTCACAATAAAATCTAACTAAACGACGAGATCTAAAATCACGTCGCCAAACAAGCATAAAACAAATTTAATATACAGATTAGGCGGTATAACCAGCCAATAAAAATAAAACAAAGTTAATATACAATATAAATATAAATATATAGAAAATTAGGTGGTATAACTAGCCAAAATAAATCAAAGTTAATATACAAATTAGGCGGTATAACCAGCCAATAAAAATAAATATACTTATAAACTTATATACTTAGTATTGCCTCCCCGGCAACGGCGCCAAAAACTTGATGGAAACTCAATTAAGAGTTGTAAACCCAAGTGCAGGTTATGTTCAAGTAATAAATTCTCGGGTGTCCGAGGTCGAACCACAGGGAAGCGTATTAGTAAGTATAAGTTTATAAATATATAAGACAAAGAAAGTAAACAAGATATTAGGGAATCAACAACAAAATAAGATAAACAAGATATTAGAGAACAAAATAAACAAAATATAAAAGAAATTAAACAAGATATAAAAAACAATAAGACAGGATGTTGAGGTTAGAGAATCCACTCTTGGTGTTATGCTAAGATTAATCTTGTTTTATTACACAATTGAAATCCACACATAAGGGAGGTTCCAATCGGAAGGTTTAGCAATTCAGTCCAAATTGTCCAACGTCCATAGCATATGATATTATGTTCATTTGGTGTCCTCAAAACTCATAAAAAGAGTCCAAGCATTCCTTATGACAAGGTATATGTCTACAACAAATCAAGGTTATGAAACCAAGCATTTACTGTGCCATTTTCATTGTCAATAATGAATCAAGATCTCTACTTTGCAAGTATGATTTTAAACCAAAAGAAAATATTATCTATACTAGTGTTTATAAATGATGATTCATTTTAGCTCATGTTTAAGAGACTAACCTTAGCATTTACCAAGAGCTTCACCTCATCACCTCAACAATATGATTAGCAACACATACTAGATATGAATAAAATGAAAAGAAATGTAAGAAACATAAGTAAATAAAGAAAAAGAAAACTAGAGAAAGGAAAGAAGAAGAAAACTTAGAGAATTTTATTACAATGGCTAATATCCTACCAATGTATAATGTATCCCAATACTCATCCAAGGCCTCTATTTATACACATTTTGGAGGGCTAAATGACAAGAGACAAGCTTTACAAATTTCAAAGGTAGGTATAATAGGTGGGTGCATTTTTCTAACAATTTTCGTCATATTGTATGACAATTCTGATCAGCCAGCTTGATGGTCGATTTTGTCAATGTTGGAGGCTCGATATGATAAAATTTTCTTCTAGAAAAATATACCCCTATCAGTTACGGATCCATAGCCGTTGGAATCAGCTCATTTGCTGATGTGGATAAGAAGATATGGGCAAAATACGAAAACAGGTCAGCACAGACGTCATTGCACATCAGCCAACTTGATGGTCGATTTTGCTAGGGAAAACGACTCCGTTTCAAGAAGTGTAAAACATGAAAACGATAGATATGCCTCTTAGCTTTGCACGGCTACAAATTTCAGCCTTATTGCTTCAGTGAAACTCGAGATATAGCTGATATGGCAAACGGTGTCGGAACTGGAACTGAACTGGATTTGCCCTTAATTCTAGTAATCTGAAATCACTCAAAGAAACTTGTGAAAAACACCAAATTACATAAAAATATAAAAGATCATAAACACAATTAAACTAAACAATAATAACTCGTATTTGACACAAAACAATAATAAAACATAACTAAAAACTATATAATTATACGAGTTATCACTAAACCCCTTGAATCGAGAACACTTGAAAGACCTAATGTTTCAAGGAATATGAATGATTGAACTTCATAAAACCATTGTTATCATAGAATAAGCAAAGATGTAGATCCTAGTCTAGGCTATGAACAAAGGAACGAACTTTTCGAAATTTTTTCGAACTCCTTGAAATTCAAACAAATGAGACTTACTTTCAAGAATTTAGATTATGGTAATTTGGTGTGTGTCAAGGTTGTGCCAAGACCATTCATGTCATTTTCAACAACCAGAAAACACTAATTGCCCAAACATCACTTCATGATTGACACCTTGGGGCACAATGATTAAACTAGATTATCCCATGTCTTAGAGAAAACCCATTTTTAGGTCATATTTTCTTTTTCTCTTCAAAGAACTCAGATTTGAAACTCAGCCTTTTCAAAATAGACCTAGACTTGCTATGTTCCTTGTTGATACAAACTCTCATGGTTAATCAAATTGGGACATCATATGTGGAAATGATGGATACATGGTGAATAAGGATGGACTAACGCATGAATCATTGGGGCATGAGAAAAAAAAAGAAAAAAAAAACAGCACAAAAGAAGAAAAATTGTGATATCATGCATATGAGAATTCGGATGATTCCAAAGTGCAAATTGAAATTTTGATTATCTATTTCCCCTGGGGATTGCTTTTCAAATTAGAATATTTGTGCTTGATATGATGAATGGCCATCATTCATATCCCTTTCGCAAAAAAATAAATTATCCATAGTCACCCATTTTGAGCCAAAAGAATTCTTTCTTCCTTGAACCCTGATCAAGGATCACCCTCTACACTGGGGGGCAAATGTGAGGAAAGATCTTTTTAAAGATCATGGAGGAATGAGTCCTAACTCAAAGACAGATACAAAGCGAATGGAGCACCGAATGAATATGGGCTCACTCTATCAAAAAGAAAAGGAAAAGATGGCGAAATGTAATCCAAAAAGAAAAAAGAAAAAAATGTGTGAAAAAGTATGGCAAATAAAAGCCAAAAGCAAAGAAGAAAAAGAGCAAAAGTAAAAAGGAAAAAAATGTCCAAGAAGGGACAAATGCTTCAAAAAGAATTCTTCTCAAGAAATGATCCTTTGATTTGATTACCCTCAAACACATATTTTGGGCCTATTTATCCTTTCTTTTTGAAACCCAAACCATGGCCTACATTACGTGCTTTAAAAGTCCATTTTGATCAAGCATGAATATTTAATTTGAAGGGTTTTTTCCTCGAATTTTATCCCATCTCATCTAATTATCATTTCACTAAGGAAGAATTTAGAATTCTCAAGTGCATGGTAAAACAATGAAAAACACAAAAAAGAAGAAAGAATGGGACTCTAGGACGAAAACTCAAAAATGAGCGGTCTAGAGTAAAATGGGAATTTTCTATGCCATTTATGATAGTACCGATACCACAAAATAGAAGGTCATCTTGAAAAAGCGATCAGGAAGGAACATCTAGGAATTCACGAACCTCCTAAATGTTAGCTCTATTCGGAGGATTGACTTCAAAAAACTGAAACTCTTTTTCTCCAAAATCAGCTTTCCAGTTTAAACATACCAGCCAATCTTGATGCTTGTCAAAATGCCTTGATATGAAAACTAAAAGAATGTTGAATTTGTTTGATTTTCAATGAATTCATGATTTATAAAACCTGTTCCATTTGTGAGCCTAGAAGGGACATACATTTTTGTTATGAAATTTCCTTTGATCAACCAAAATCTTGTTATACCAAGCATTGCCAATTCAAATTGAAAAACCCAGATTGACACTTAGAGAAGTTATTAACAATGATCACCAGTCTTCAAAAGATTTGTACATTACACACTGTGGGGTTAATATTTTTTGTTCAGAAGTTTTCAAAATGAGAAAACAAATAAAGATATATATATATTTTTGAAGCACCTATTCTTGATGTTGACATTAGACAAGGGTTTTTCTAACCCAATGGTATAGAACTGCTAGGATAGGTCTTGACTTCTAGATATGAGAAGAAGAAATAGAACTCGGCAAGCAGACCTCTATTGATGAGAGTTTGAAAACTGTTGGGGCAAAGAGAATACCAAAATGAATTGAAGATATACTCTGATTTGAAAAGGAAAAATGAATTGGAAAGGCTAAGGAAAGTCTAGAAAAATGATCAGGGGCATTTGCATCTTTCTATGAAGCGTTTGCATCATTATCGATCTTTGTATTTGCATCATGTAGAAGCATTCTGCACGTTGTCAAAACCTTGCATTTGCATCACTTAGAAGCATTTGCATCATTTAGAAGCATTTGCATAATGCCAATCTTTGCATCTGCATCATTCCATGACGTAGTTGCGTTAACACCAATTTTCGCATTTGCATCATAAAGAAGCATTTGCACATTATTGACCTTTGCATCCTTCTGAGAAGTAATTACGTTATTCGAGGATCACTTGCATTTGCATCATTTGCATCTGCATCAATAAGCATTTGCATCAATCTAAACCATTTGCATATACACCATGAAGCGTTTGCATTTTATCCAACATTTGCATCTACATCAAGAAACATTTGCATCAATTCAAAACATTTACATTTGCAAAATGAGGTATGTGTATCCTGTTAATCATTTGCACCAGCATCAAAAAGCATTCGCATCTTCTCAAAATCTTCAGGTTAATTTTCAACAATTTTTCAAAGACCATTTTTAAGACCTCCGGGCATCATTTTTAAAAGTCGCATACAGTGCATTTTTTCCAAATGATGGGTAAGGCCTCCGGGCATCATTTTTAAAGTCGCGTACAGCATATTTTTTCCAAATTACGGGTAAGGCCTCCGAGCACCATTTTTAAGACCTCCGGGTATCATTTTTAAAAGTTGCATACAACATATTTTTTTCAAATGACGGGTAAGGCCTCTAGGCACCATTCTTAAGACCTCCGGGAATCATTGTTAAAGTCGCATACAACGTATTTTTTTTCATGGATAAGGCCTCTAGACACCATTCTTAAGACCTCCGGGCATCATTTTTAAAGGTCGCATACAGCGCATTTTTTTTAGATGACAGGTAAGGCCTCCGGGCACCATTTTCAAGACCTTTGGGCATCATTTTTAACAGTCGCATACAACGCATTTTTTTCAAATGACGGGTAAGGCCTCCGGGCACCATTCTTAAGACCTCTGAGCATCATTTTTAAAAGTCACATACAGCGCATTTTTTTCCAAATGACAGGTAAGGCCTCCGGGCACCATTTTTAAGACCTCCGGGCATCATTTTTAAAGTCGCATACAGCGTATTTTTTTCTTTCACGGATAAGGCCTCCGGGCACCATTCTTAAGATATCCGGGCATCATTTTTAAAAGTCACATACAACGCATGTTTTTCCAAATGATAGGTAAGGCCACCAAGCACTATTTTTAAGACATCCGGGCATCATTTCGCATACAGCGTGTTTTTTTCTTTCACGGATAAAGCCTCCGGGCACCATTCTTAAGACCTTCGGGCATCATTTTTAAAGTTACATACAGTGCATTTTTTCACGGATAAGGCTTTCGGGCACCATTTTTAAGACCTTCGGGCGTAATTTTTTCTTTAAATTATTGATAGGACCTCCGGGCACTATTTTTAAGACCTCCGGGCACAATTTTCGTTTTGAAAATTGAACTCGTTTCCTTAAGACGGGTCGAGCCTTGATTAGACAGGGAACTCAATTTAAGGACAAAATCTTCAGTTTACAGCTTTTTAAAAAAAATGAAAAAATAAAAATGAAAAAAGAAAAAAAGAAATCCCCTTCTCTTCACATGTGATTTCACTCACCGGACAAAATTAGTGTTTATTTATCTTTTCCTGATTCCTGATTCTCAGCATATCCATGCATTTTAGATCTAGGTTGCATTAAATGCCATGCAAGTTCATTTAGGTCTAGGTCATTTTATTGATGCCATGCATTTTTCATGACATTTAAGTTTAAAATCATGCATTTCATGCATCATATTAGCTGTATTTTTCATGCATTTCGTGTCCATGCCACTTGACTTATGACTTAGACCAATCAATAGTTCAAAGTCATGCTATCTTGAGCATACTTGTGGAAAATTAAAGAGTTGTCAAATTGATTATTCCACCTTTGTGATTTTTTTTACTTAGCCAATTTTTGTCTAACTTTTCAAAAGTGCTAGCTAATGTTTGTGAGTCATTTAGAGAGTCTTAAATATTTTTACTTTGATTGTTAAATGATTTTATCAAAGGCAGAAATGTGTTTTGGAAAAATAGTTTTTTCACCAAGTACTTGTACTTTCTCGATTTTTTTGGGCAATCATCTTTAATCAGAAAATTAAGCCAATTTTTTTCCATATAGTTTTACATGTCCTGAGTCTCCATTAGTTTTTTTATATTTTTTAAAATTTTTAAAAATAGGGTAAAAATCGTGGTTTAAAATTGGACAGTGGAGTCAGAATTGAATTTGAAGGAAAATCATTTTTCTGTTTTGGTTAAGTTACTTAGAAGGGGCTGATTAGGAAGTTTAGCTACTCACTTAGGGTAGTTTTTAAGCCTTTTTAAACTCTAAAAATGATTTTTTTAGTCCCGGGTTAAGGGTGGTCAAGTCCGGGATTTTAAACTTAGGAAATTAGAGCCATTTAAAAAAGGGTTTAGCTAAGTTTTTATTTTTAATCTAAGCTTTTCAAAATTGTTTTCAAACAATCACAAAGTATTTTGGTTTTAGAATATTTAATTTGATATATTTTCCTAAGGTAGCCGGATATCTTTTTAGATATACAGATTTCCTTAATTAAAGGAAAAAATACATTTTCATGCATTGCATTTTCCATATTCATGCATATTATATAATATTTAATTTTTGCAATGTTTAATTTTCACGATGGTGTTATTATCTTTGATTTAAATTTTTGATATTATATTATTTGTTTTATGGTTTTGAATATTTCATAATATCCTATGCTTTTTTATTTAGTTATTTTTGTCATATTATTTAGCATATACTATGTTCATGCATTATTATTTTTATTTTTATTTTCATGCATATTATATGATAGCATTATTTTATATTTCATGTCATTTAAATTATATGCCATATCATTCATATTTGCCATGTCATTTAAATTATTTCATTTCATATAGAATATATTATGTTACCTAGGTCATTTCATTTCATGTAGAATATATTATGTTACCTAGGTCATTTCATTTCATTTAGAATATATCATACAACTTAGGATATTTCATTTTATTTAGATTATGCTAAGACATTTAAATTATATCATATCATTTAGGTTGCATTATATTATTTAGACTTTGCTATGTCATTTTATTTATGCCATCCATATTCATATTCATATTTTTTAAATGTTTCCAAAAAATATAATGATTTTCAATAAAAAATAAAGATATTCCCGAGTTAAAATAATTCTTGAGTTCTCTGCCGGATTTGCTGGGGAGGATATCATCAATTATCATTAATAACGGAATATCTTCTTTAAAATAAGAATGATTCGGAAAGTTTTCCAAATTAATAAAAATTTCTATATTTTGCCACGTTTGTTGGGGAATCTAGGAAAATTTTTAATTTATAAATTCCGGATCATTTTCAATTAAAAATGGAATTTTTTTTCTTTAAATTGGGAATTAACTTGAAATACTAAATTTAAAACCGACTTTTTTACCAAGACTTGAGATAACACATGATTAATAAGGTACCGTTTTATACGGGCGTTGTGGGGGTGCTAATCCTTACCCACACGTAACCGAGTCCCGAACCCGTTTCTTTGATTTCTCTGGTTTAAAACACAGACTTGAAATTGGTTTTAAAAATGTTTCAATTAATTTTAAAATATTTTATAAAACCGGTTTTAATAGGTGGCCGATCACACCTAGCTAAATAAGATTGGTGGCGACTCCATATCTTTTTCAAGGTCATTTTCAAAATCTTCATTTGTCAAGAGGAATTAAGTCTACTTTTTCTCTGTTTTTTTAATGTCACGCTTAACGAATAATAAAATCTTGCAATGAGACTTGTTATTTTTTAGATTGCGACAATTATATTATGTGTTCTTATATTTACTTCTAACTTGTCTCAGCAGTTTCTATCCCACCAAGTAAGGAACATCTGGAAACTAACTCAAAAATATACCCATCATTGGCATAAGGCTTATATGTCTTCTAATCCATGCATTACCCACAACAAAATTATGAAGGTAAGTAGCACTGAGCATTGTGATTGGATGTTAGTCAAAGATATGATTGATTTTCCCAGCCTCAACCAAACACCTAGCAACATGTCTATCACTAATTTAGAAATGGTTTCATTCTTACAAGTTACAACACCTCAGTTTCGATGCAATCTGGATTAAAAGAAACTGGCCATTGGGTGGAAATCAAAATTTAACAACTAAATAAAGAGAACATGAGATATAGAGATTGTAGAGGGTTTTTTGGTAGGGAGAGAAAGCGTTGCAAACAAATGAAACGACATGTTACCAGGAGATGGCGGAGAGAAAGACTGGAGCAGACCCTGAAGTACTGAGTGCAGCGGCAGGTGGTGGTGAGTAAGGTGAAGGAAGTAAGGAGATGGCAGAGTAAGATTGATGAGTGAATTAGAGAAGAGAGAATTGCAGAGAGAACTTTTAGAGTAAAAGTTTGCTCAAAATCCGAAGTCCTCCAATGAGTTGTGGGAACTCCTATTTATAGGTGTCAAGAATAGGAGTTACAAAACATATAATGAACTAGAGATTGTCAGTTACTAAAGTATTAATGTTTTGTTTGATGGGAGTTTAGATTGTTGTTGGTAATAGTAAATAGTGAACTAGAGATAAAATTAACCCAAGAACCCTGCCATATTCTGGGGTTATTTTCACTTCTTCTGTTTCGGTGAAGTATTATCAGGCGGAACGTCTTCTGTAGAATACTTCTCGGTGGAGGTCCCTTTTCATGAGAGTGTTGTTCTATGAATGGCTTGTTCTGTGAAGGCGTTGTTTCCGAGCAAAAGTTGTTCCGAACAAGATTAGTTTCGAACATAAGCTGTTCTGAACAGAAGCTGTTCTGAACAGGAGCTATTCTGAACAAGAGCTATTCCGAACAAAAGTTTTTCTGAACAAGAGCTGTTCTGAGTAAGAGCTGTTCCGACCAAGAGCTCTTCCGAACAAGAGTTGTTCCAGTGAAAGAACTTCCAGTGAAGCAACCTTTAGTGAAGTGATTTTATTACTTATTCTGGAATACCTTTGTTATTGTACACGGAAATGTAATTTTCTGTAAAACAATTTTATTTTTCTCTAAGAAAATATAATATATTAGTAGCCAAAATCAAGTATCTATATTTTGCCCCCTACATGAGAATTCTTAGTAGAAGAAGTTCTCATGCAATAGTCTTGTAGCGAAAAAGTGAAAGATGAAATATATAGAAGATAGTGATAAAGTAATTCTAATCTCATAATTCAGAAATATATGATATGAGTCTTTTCATCAAAGGAAACATGTAGGGTAATAAAAAGTAAAAAAAAAAAAATTATGTTTTTCTCATTTTACTGCCCCTGCATGGAATTCGGTGATATAAATCAACCAAGTTCCATGCACAAAAATAAGAAGGTTTTTTTTATTTTTTTAGAAATAAAATAATAAAAATTTTAGCTCATATTCCCACCAATTTAAAACGATTTTGATGTTATCTAAAGCTAACTTTTAAATCAAAAAGAAAAAAAAAATTTGATAATATTGAAATATAATGATTGCAAGTCGGAACATGTTAGAAACAAAAAGATGACTTTTGTCAAATAAATAAAAAGTTGCGTGAAACATATACTAAAAGCAACTGAAAAAAAAAGTAAATAAAATTGTATTGTGAATTGTAGTGGAATAGAGAAAATATGGGATCCATTCAAAGAATAAACAAAGTTAAAATTGTTGAGAACTGGAAAGAGTGGAATAATTCCAGTATTTGATTAATTTCTGTGTTGCGCTTAAGAAAAAGAGTACAGCGCGCATAAAAAAAATAGGGGAGCGACAATAATACTGCGTCCAAAAAAGTAGAAGAACAATATTATTACTACATTCCGAAAGAAAAAAAAAAGGGAATAACAGCAGTGTTGCGTCCAAAAAAAATAGGGAAGCAGTATTTTTACTCCATCCCTAGGAAATAGGGGAACAACAATAATAGGGATGTAATGCTTCGTCCAAAGTAATAGGGAAATAGTAGCAGTGCTGCTCCTCAAAATAATAGGGATGCAACATTTCTCCTGTATCTCGATTAAGTAGAACGTATTAGACAAACATATAGTATATTGACTTAAGAAGAATGCTCATACAAAAAATGCAAATAAAAAAAAAAAAATCTTATCTATTTAATATATCAATTCCAAAACACCAGTAATAGATAGTAAATTTGAAATTGTGAATACGACTTAGGAAAACTACATCAAAAAGAACCAGGGGTATGCACATGCAAACGATATGTGCAGCTTTAAGTAAAAATAAATAAATAAATAAATAAAGGCATTCCACTGTTGAAAGGTGTCATTCATGTAGCAAAATGCTCCACCACATTTAGAGCACATTTAGAGAGTAAATGTTGTTCCAGAAACCTAACAATTATCTACTAAAACACACTTTGGTATGAAACCTAACAATTATCTACTAAAACACACTTTGGTATAGTTTTCAAACGTGGGACCTGCTTTGATTTTCAGGTATAGTTATCAAGTCTCGAAGGAGCTAAAGTGGGATGCCATGTTGACAATTAAGTAATCAATCATACATGATACATACAGGGAATTGGGGTGTAGGCTTGTTAGACATGGTTAATCATTATGATTTTGTAAAATAGTCTAAAATAATATTGCATGAGAACGAATAGAAATTTAGTAAAATTAATTAAATTTTTTTAAAAAAATTGATAAGATCAAATTTATAAGGAAAGTAAATATTTATCATTAAGAATTTTAATTCTCTGAGGCTTATAAATTCAAAGGTTGCTTTGAATTTTTTTTATTTATCTCAAAGCATTAAAAGTTTAATTTCTCTCAAAATTTGAAGTCAAAGTTTTTTGAATCTTCTTTGATCAAGTAAATTCTTTTCATTATCTTATTTTGTTTTTTTTTTTTTAAATATAAAATATTGTGTGTAGATTTTTATAAAAATTTAAAATTTTGTATTTTTTTCCTGTTTGTTTTATCTTCTTTTAAAAATAAATAAGTTGTGTATTGCATTCCAAAAAGCTGCACCCGACAAAATAGGAGTGCAGCAGTAATGTTGCACCCCAAAAAAATAGTGGAACAGCATTGCTGCTGCATCCCGACAAAATAGGGGTGCAGCAGCAGTGCTGCGCCCGAAGCAAGAATAGGGGTGCAGGGAGTAGCTGCTGCATCCCGACCAAAGTTTAATAAACTCTTACGATGCAATGTAGTCTATATGAAAAGAAGAGTAATCCTTTACTTGTTTTTTTGTTTTTTAAAGCAATGCTAACTTATGCTTGGCTGGCAAGCAGGCACATCGTAATTGTAAATAAAAGTTATTTGGTTAAAGCTTTGTGCATTGTGTCAGAAAGTATAAATTAATATTTATATATATATATATATATATATTTATACAAGCAACTTTTTTTTAAACAGACGTATCATCAATATATATATTTTAATTCAACATAATTTTTTAAATAAAAAATATATATTATATGCATATAAATAAATATTTATTTGATTTTCTTTTTGGTTGACTTTGTAGATATTTCTTTCCGTAATGGTCAACATTAATTACGGACAACCTTTTTGCGTTGCTCGGCCTTCTACGAGGAAGAGAAAGATGTTGTTCTTGATGATTCTATTTATTTGGCTCCTCTTGGTAAAAAAATTCATCTTCGTATGGGAAAAGATCGTGTGTCTCCTTCTGTTCCTGAAAACTGGTATGATCAAATTATTAAAGGAGGAGAAGATCGTTTTCGGGAATGAGTGCATGAGAAGGAAATTGCTACTTATCCAACTCCTCAAGCTGGTTATTCTTGGCAAAGCATTGGTTCTGAAGCGCGTTGTAGACTTTATATTCCAGCTGATTCTGTTTTGAATTTCAGATTTGAACGTGAAGAATTCCTACTTTCAGTAACTAAGTTCGGGTCGAATTCACAATCTGTTAAGGTTGGGAAAATTGGGTGAATAAAGTCATAGAGAAACCTACTTATGCGAAAATTCTTTCTTCTGCAGGAGTGTTTGATGCTATGCGAGTCACTTCCAGACTTTGCATTCACAAGGAAAAAAGATTAGATGTGTGGCGTGCTATTCTTGTGAGATGAAGTACTTTTTCTCATACGATAGTTACTGCTTGGGGAGAGTTCACTTTTACTCTCGAGGATGTACGTGTTCTTCTTGAGCTTCCATGTCTTGGAAAACATGATATTTGTTCTCTTCAGTTATCTGAAAAGGAAGAACAAATCCGTAACTTCTTCTGCGATTTGCTCAAAAGTGAATGTGAAAGATCAAAGGTTGCTCAGTTTTCTAATTGGACTGGCATGTTTCAGCATAAGTTCCATCCCAGAAGAGGTGAAGATAGTTCTCTTGAGTTTCCTGATCATAAGCATGAGTTGGAAGCATTATTGATCATGTGGCTAGTTCGACATGTCTTTCTAGGATGTCCTAATGATGGAATCAGTCCGGCTGTCATCCCTATAGCTATTAAGATTGCTAAAGGTATGCGTTTACCTTTAGCTCCATTCTATTTGAGATCTCTTTACAAGCGGTTAGACTTATATCATTCGAAGACTGGAATATCAGTTGGTCGGTATAAAATTTTGACATACATTGATGTTTCCTTCATTCAAATGTGCTTGTGGGAAAGATTTAGTGCTTGCGCTCCTACGCATAATCCATATCCTTCACCTGTAACTTCCTCTTCTAGCAGTTTCTCCAAGAATAACTATAGAGCTTGGGTATGGCATAATCAGAAATCAAAGGGAAATATTCTTGAAGTGTTTGATGTGGCTAAGGAGTTTGCTTGGCGTCCATTCTTACAGATTAAAAATGGTTATGGTAATCCTGATTCTTACTATGGTGTTCCAAATCAACCTCGCCTTCAGAAACTAAGCAAGCAAGAAATTGAATTCTATTTGTGGGTGAATAGTACTATGTTACCTTCCATGATAGAGCGTTCTAGTGCTGGGATTGATAGAGATTCATGTTCTGTTGAAGTGTATTCAATGTGTAGAGTGGCACGTCAATTTGGGTATGATCAAATGGCTCCGCATGAACCTCTTACACCGTTAGTTGAAGATTTCTCTCCTTGTATTTATGAGTTTCTTTTTGGTAAGATCCATAGCAGGCGTAGAGAGATAGATGTTGTTTTGTGCCAGCATCCAACAGGGTTACTTATTGTAGTTCAGGATGGCTTGCTTATTGGAGTGAGTGCATCTCTGATTGGACATCCTTTTGCATACCATTAACTAATCCTAAGGGACGTCTCAAGCTTTCCATTGTCACCCAGAGTGATATATCTTTACGCTTGATACGTGCTTCCTCTAGGAAAAAGGATCAAGTGGATGGAGAGACTGCTAGTATTTCTGCTTCGCATACCCCAAATCAATTGAGGAAAAAGCGTTTGTCTTCTCCTAAAGTAAGTTGCCTTGATTATTTTTCTCTCATCATTTTTTTCCTATATACATATTTTTATTCCCGTGCTTTGCTCTTGCAGGAAAAAGAATTTGCTGTTGATGATGACAAAAAGTCTTGTAATGATGAATCAGATGATGAGTACGATGGCGAAGATTTTCTTGATCAAGAAAACCTTGCTAACGTAGATGAAATTGATGACGTAGAAGTTAAAGCCGATGTTGCTAATGATGTTTTTTCTGGGGTGATTGTTCAGAGGGAGGATTCTATATCTTTAGTTGATGTAGACTCTGATGATGTTTTTAGTGATGTTTCCAATGGTGATATTCAGAATGATGAAGTCGATGACCACATTCACGCTGTTTATAATCAATCTATTCAGAATAAGAATGAGGTTCAAGCTATTCAGACTCAATCTATTTAGAATAGGGATGAGGTTCAAGCTATTCAGACTGTTATTGTTCCCGATGTTGCTCCTCATGTTTCCTCCTCCCAGTACTAATGCACGGTGATGCTGTTAGTGTATCTGGTACTTTTGGGACGATCTCAGGGGGTGCTTCTACTCCAGTTAATTTTCATGGTTTCTTTGTCCTAACCAAACATGTGAAATATTTGGAGAACATTTATCAGAAAAAAGGTGTTTTCTGGGATTCCTATATCTTTCAGAGTACGGGCTACGTTTCTTATACATTGGATGTGTTGGGGACAACTTTGGTGATAGCTGATGCTCCATGGTCTAGCATTTCTCCAGAAAAGTTACGATTGATGTTACAATGCATGGATGATGTTGTGAAAGATGGATTCAAGCTTGGTTGTATTGACACCTGCACATCTAGAGCCAAAGCTCTTCTTTCTATAGGAGTTAACAAAATCCATTTAGAAGCAGAAGTGGAAGAAGTTACCGAAGAGATTGCCTTACTGCATAGAGACTTAGAGTCGAAGAAGAGTCGCGAGGCCCAGTTGTGGAAACAATTAGAAGTCATTTCTCAGTTTGGTAGTACTGACTCTTCTCCATGGGGGTGCATAGTTGGCTAGATTGTTATAGGCATTTTTTTTTGGTAGTTTCCTTTGTCTTGGAACTTTGATTTTTTTTTAATGCATTTCTTCGTTTTTCCAAAACTAATAATTGTTCTTCATTAGTACAACAAAAATATGTATATATGTATGCGATCAAGGAGAACTTTTCCCAACTTCGCATCAAGGAGCGAATATCTCTCAACTCGACGTTGAAGAGATTTATTTAATCCTTTTGGAAAGCATTAAAGTTACGGTCAATGTATAGCAACATATAGCCAAAGTATAAGCGATAAAGCTACGGCTATGAGTAGTAAAATACAGCCAAAGTATGAGCGATTAAGCTGCAGCTGGAATACAATTCATTTATTAAATATCAAACTCCGTTACAAGAAGGAGTAGAAGTATGAATTTGACTTGTATTGAGTTTTACTCATGATATAATATTAAAAAAAAGTGCAAGTCTCATACATGAAATTTTTTGATGTACCGAAAGTTGATGGATGCTGCGATAGCATTGTTTTTCGGATTCATCAACTTGCAATATCCACTTTCATTCACTTCATGCACAATATATGGTCCCTCCCACTTTGGACTGAACTTAGAGGCTGATGTTCCTCTTCTGATGTGTTCTGTAGCCGTAGAACCAACTCACCCTCTTCAAAATTTCTCCTTTTCACCAGTTTATCATAAGATCTTCCCAATCTTCTTTGGTACACTGACAAGTTTTTCTTTGCTTTATTTCTTCTTTCTTCTAATGCTTCAAGTTCTAGCATCCGCAAAGCATCATTATCAAACTCTGTATTCAAAGCTTGTCTTGCAGAAGGCAGTAGTACTACAACTGGTAGTATAGCTTTTGTTCAGTATTCTAGTGAAAAAGGAGTCGCCTTCGTAGGTCCCCACTTTGAAGTTCTATATGCCTATAATGCTACTGGAAGAGCTCTACACCATAGGCTTGGTTCTTCATTGACCATCCTACTAAGAATATTGAGTAGAGTTTTGTTGGTAGCTTTAGCTTGGTCGTTTCCCTTTGGATAGTAAGGAGATGATTTTACATGATCAACATCATAAAGAGCAAGTAATTCTCTCATGTTAGAATTGATGAAAAGAGTGCCATTATCTGAGAGAATCCTTTTGGGTATTCCAAACAGGCAAATGATATTCTCCTCGATGAAGTTCGCTACGGCTGGACCTGTTGCATTATTCAAAGGAATAGCTTCTACCCATTTTGTGAAACATACTGTTGCTGCTAGTATCCATGTATAACCTTTAGAAGGAGGATTGATAGGCCTAATCAAATCAAATGCCCAAGTATGGAAAGGCCATAGAGTAGTGATACTGTGGATTTCTACTGTTGGAGCATGTATGGCTTTTCTATGAACTTGAAATTGGTAACATTTCCTTGCATAATTCAAAGTATATGTTTCCATAGTAGGCCAGTAATACCCGATGTCTAAGAGTTTCTGGTAGAGCTTCCTACCTCCATCATGTTCTCCACTACTCCCACCATGTACTTCTTCTAATAATGGATATATATCAGCTGGAGAAACACACTTCAATGATCTTCCTGCGAAGGAAATTCGAAAAAGATCATTCTCATTCATAAAGAATCTTTGAGCTCTCCTCTTAAGTTGTCTTGCATCATGATAGTTGGTTAGAAGAACACCATTCTTGAGATAACCAATGTAGGGTCTACGCCAATCACCAACACTCCCTATAAAGTTGCATTCTTTAACATCTGGAGGTTCAGAACACTTGTTACAAGATTTATGAAGTTGTAACGCATCTTTGGACATCGTTGGCCAAAAGTATCCAGCTTTTTGGAGTAACCGATGTAATGGTAAACCTTCCTCCCTACACCATTGCTCATGTGCTGTTTTCAATCTTTCTTAAGCCTCATGCTTGGAAACACATCTTGCTAACACTCTACTAGTGCTTTTATGGTACAAAACACCATGGATTAAAACAAAGTGTTTCAATTATGAAATGTTAGCAGAAGTAGGCCAAACTAACTTTTCAATGATAGGCTTACGCCAATCTTCATCATCTTCGTATTCTGGAGGGTATAACAACTCACTTACTGGATAAGACATATTTCTTTTGACTACTGACATAGTGATATTCTGACTCTCTTCTAGAATATTAATTTTAGAAGCTAAAGTAACAAGAGCATCAGCATACCTGTTTGTGGATCTCGGGCTATGTTCGCATCTCACGTTCTGAAAATTCTTCCATAAAGCCTTAACAAGAGTTCTGTAAGAAGCTAACATGGGTTCTTTTAATGATAATTCCCCATTAGTCTATTTCAGAATGAGGTTGGAATCTCCGTGAATACAAAGATTGTTGATCCCAAGTGCATTTGCTGTGTATAAACCCAAGATCAATGCTTCATACTCTGCTTGATTATTAGTGCAAGGAAAATCCAATTTGAAGGACAAAGAGATAGGTTCTCTACTTGATTCTGAGGAGTTTAACTCTAAACCGGGAATCAAGGAGCACTCTTCTTCTCTCAGCTCTTCTTCCAAAGAGATGTTATTTCTACTCAAATGAGAGGAGATTAACTAAAAACTCTTCATTGAGGAATCAACTTCTCTACTTGGTGGGATTAAGACTATTCTAGCACCTCCTCCAGAAGTAGTTGAAGAACCGTCAAAATACATCTTCTACTCTCCTTCTTCTACATTTACTGAACATACTTCTTCATAGAATTCACTTGAGATTGAATAGTTTAGTGCTTCTTCATTTTGAGATGGGAAATGTGCCAATAAATCCAAAATTGCTTGAGACTTGATAGCTTTCGGCTGAACAACTGATATATCAAACTTTCCAAGTAGAAGAAGCCATTTTGTTATTCTTCCTGATAGAGTTGGTCTAGAGAGTAGGAATTTGATAGGATCTGACTTGGTTATCACAATGAGTTTATGAGCTAAGAAGTAGTGGCAGAGTTTCTGAGTAGCGAATACCAATGAAAGACAATGTTTCTCCATTCGGTGAATAGTTTAACTCACTTCCATGTAAACATCTGCTCAAGTAATACACAGGTCGTTCTTGATCTTCCACTTCCTGTACCAGTAAAGCACCAATCGAACGTGGAATAGAAGTCAGATACAACATAATTGGCTTGTCTTTCATAGGCATGGTCATGGTTGTTGGAGAAGTTAACATCTCTTTGATCTTGTCAAATGCTTTCTGCTACTGTTCACCCCATTCAAATGAAATTCCATTTTTCAGCAAAGCTTGGAAAGGAACTATGACTTCTCCCAAAAATGGAATGAATCTTCTAATTTAAGAAACTTTTCCCAACAAACTCTTAAGCTGTTTCTGATTCATCGGAGGTGGCATAGATTGAATAGCTTTTATCTTTGAGGGATCAACATCAATGCCTTTTCTGTGGACCACAAAGCCTAAGAACTTCCCTGTTGAAACTCCAAATCCGCATTTCAATGGATTTATCCTTAGTCTGTACTTTCTACACCGCTCAAATACTCTCCTTAAATCTCTGAAATAATCTGAGGCTTTCTTGGATTTCACCACTATGTCATCTACATAGTCCGCCAGACAGTCATGCATCATGTCGTGAAAAATAGCTGTCATGGTGCGCTGATAAGTTGCACCTGAGTTTTTCAATCCAAAAGGCATGACGGTGTAATAAAAATTACCAAATGGAGTTCGAAAAGCAGTCTTCTCCGCATCACTTGGAGCCATCTTGATTTGATTGTAGCCACTGAACCCATCCAAGAATGAGAACATCTCATGACCAACAGTAGCATCAACCAAAGTATCAATATTAGGAAGAGAGAAATCATCTTTGGGGCATGCCTTGTTCAAATCCTTGAAATCCACACATACTCAGATTGTTACATTCTTCTTCTTCACTGGAACTATATTTGCTAACCAAGTGGGATGATGTATTGGCTTTATAAAACCAACTTTGAGAAGCTTATTAATCTCTTCCTTAATCTGGCTCTCAATCTCGTGGTGAAACACTTGAGCATGTTGTTTGACAGGTTTGCTTCCAGAAGCAATATGTAACTCATGTGTAATGAGATTATCCTCTATCCTAGGCATCTGTTCATACGTCCAAGCAAATACATCTTGGAATTCCTTCAAAAGTTAGATAAGACCAACTCCTTGCTCACTTGAAAGATTCTTGCTAATGAAAAGTGGTTTAGCTGTCTCTCATTCTTCAGTCATGTTTATCTCTTCTAATTCATCTCCTTGTGGCTTAGGCTGGTCTTGGAGTTGTTTTCGAGCAGGTACAACCTCTTGTATCTCTTCTTTGTTTGCTTTTACTTGAAAGCAAAATGGTTGTTCATCTGGTGGTTCCCATGGAATGGGGTCTGAAGAAGGTGTTTCTCCGGACCCCGCGTCCCATCATAAACAATATACAATTTTTCCATCTTCGCGGGTGTAAGAAGTCACACTAGTATTTTGTCTATCTTCTTTCACTGCGTTATCTCTAGAAACGTTTCCACGTCTTCTTTTTCCACCTCGATGTTTCTTCTTCTTCTCATCTTTCTTCAATAGTTATTTCTCCATCTTCAGCTGGACCTTCAAAGAAAGATGCCTCTGTATAGTTTACTTCATTCCGCTTAAATGGTGCCTTAGTCGCAGGAATGAAGATTTCTTTCCCTTCCAGTGGCCTTTGATACACTGATGACGTGATGATGGAATGATATTGTGAGTTGTAGGAACTTTCTTTCTATGAGAAGATGATAAGCCACATCAGCATCAATCACATGGAAACAAATCTGATCTTGAATTGGCCCCATTTTGAAGTTCACTGTCACTTGTCCCAACGTCACAATCTCCTTATTATCAAAAGAAGAAATAGTCATAGGACGACGTAAACTCTTCACATCAATATTCACTACCTTCAAAGTAGACAAAGGCATGAGGTTCACAGAGGATCCATCATCAATAAATGTTCTTCTGATAGGACATCCATTGATAGTACTCTCCACATAAAATGGCTTGTTGTGATGAGGATGGAAAGTACACATATCTGCCTCGGTGAATACTATGGCATTCTCATAACCACTTGCAATCTTTCCCATAGGCCTTCCTACCAAATTGCACTCCCCATATTGTTCTCCTACTATCTGAACAAGTGCAATAGCTGCTTCTTTTCTTAACTCTTCTATAAACCCAAGTTGATCAAAGATGTGTCTAAAACTTGGAGTTTTCGTAAGTGAACTTGCAATGGAGGTAGTAACCATAGTACTTGCTTGTGCATCTTCAGATTGAGTGATTGAGGGAGAAGGATCATCATGGTGAACATGAATAATCGCGTTCACATGTCCTCTAGGGTTTTGATGAGTTGGGAGCGGATTGTTCTGAACCCTATTGTTCCCAATTAACACCTCTTTTGTTTGCATTCTCTGGTGGAATATCCTTCGAAGATTCCTACATTCAGAAACTGGATGGCCAACCATTCGGTGATAGTCACAATACCTTGGGTTGGACTTCTCTTCTGCTGTTGGTGGTCGTGGAACATAGGGTAGGTTCACATTTCCATCTCTAATCTATTCTTGGAGAAGCATTTTTATTCTGTCCAATGGAACTGGGAATGGTGGAGAATCAACATCATTATCCTATCCTCTTCTTAGATCATCTCTTCTAGGACGTATATTAGGTTGAGGAGGGCCTCATCTTTCTCTTCCTCCTCCTTGAATTGCATTCACTGTAGGAGTATTCCTTCTAGTAAAACGACTAACACCTCTTTGCCTAAGAACTGTATTGTTGGTCCTTCTTGCAGCTTCCACCAATATAGCAAAGGTTGGAAGAGGTAAGTTCTCCAAGTGCACCCTATACTCATCGAACACTCCCTAAATGCACACTTTCACCAGTTCTTTCTCATCATGAGAATCTTGAATGTCTAACGCCCTTTCCCTAAAGCGTTGGATAAACTCCATGAGATCCTCTCGATACTTCTGATATTCTCTTCCCCGATCAATGAGAGTAACCTTCTCCTGGGTGGAAAAGAACTTTTCTCCGAACATCTTACACATTTGGCTTCAAGATTTCACAGAGCCGGGAGTAAGGTTGACATACCAGCTGTATGCCTTTTCAGTTAGAGATTTGGAAAACTCTTTTAACTTCAAATCATCATCAAGTCTAACAACTCCAAGAGTTTCCACAAATTTCATTACATGTTCACTAGCATCTTCGATCTTCCCATTGAATTGCTTGAACTTAGGACTAGTGTAGTCCTTAGGATATGGCTTGGTAGCCACACTAACTGGGTAGGGTAATTTGAGATCAAACTCAGACAAGTTCAAACTCTTGTTCCTCTGCTCAAGTAACCTTTGGAGCTCTTCCTTAGTGACAAAACCTAGGTAATGGTTCGAGCAGCAGTTGCGGTAGAGGTACCAGCAACAGTAGTGAAAGTTCCAGCAATAGTGGTAGAAGGATTAACCACATTGGTATTTCCAGAAGGTATAAGGTTGTTAGTTGTGTTTTCTCCATTACCAGTGTTTGGAAGAGTAGCTTTATCAGAAGTATTTCCACCTCCATTGACATTCGCAGGTTGAACTTGAGGTGTTGTGGAAAAGGATGCAAACTTGGAAATGGTTTCCATCATCTACCTGTTGTTCTCTTCTAAAGTTTGCATCCTTTCTTGGGAGGCTTGAATCATGTTCATCAACTCTTGGATGTAAGCAGGAGCAGGAGCGTTCTAGTTTTTGGCGGGGTTTTCCATGTCTTCTGGTAAGGTAAGTTGAAGAATTTCATCTAATGCAATCAATCCTCCCCAGTGGAGTCGCCATAATGTAGAGGGTTCCTTGGAAGGGAGAGGAAACGTTGCAAACAAGTGAAACATGATATTACTGGGAGATGGCGGAGAGAAAGACTAGAGCAGGCCCTGAAGTACTGATTGCAACGATAGGTGGTGGTGAGGAAGATGGAGGAAGTAAGGAGATGGTAGAGCAAGGTTGAGGAGTGACTTAGAGAAGAGAGAATTGTAGAGAGAACTTTTAGAGTAAAAGTTTGCTCAAAATCCAAAGTCCTCCAATGAGTTGTGGGAACTTCTATTTATAGGTGTCAAGAATAGGAGTTACAAAACATATATATTTAATAGGTATAATGGGGAAGATTGTCAGTAACTAAAGTCTTAATGTTTTGTTTGAAGAGAGTTTAGATTGTTGTCGGTAATAGTGAATAGTGAACTAGAGTTCACTATTTGTTTTGAAAGAAAGAGAGAAGCACTCATACTTTAGGTTAAGGTTAAGAGGAGACCTTTTAACTATCTCTATGTCTGATCAACCAAGCCAACCTCTCCGGAACATCCCAATAGTGAAATTAACCCAAGAACCCTGCCATATTCCGAGGTTATTTTCATTTCTTCTGTTTCGGTGAAGTAGTATCAGGTGGAACGTCTTCTGTAGAATACTTCTCAGTGGAGGTCCCTTTTCATGAGAGTGTTGTTCTGTGAATGACTTGTTCTGTGAAGGCGTTGTTTCTGAGCAAGACTTGTTTCAACAGGAACTATTCTGAACGAAAGCTGTTCTGAACAAGAGATATTCTAAACAAGAGCTGTTCTAAACAAGAGCTCTTCCGAACAAGAGCTGTTATGAACTGGAGCTGTTCTGAATAAGAGCTGTTCCGAATAGAAACTGTTCCAAACAAGAGCTCTTCCGACTAATAGCTCTTCCGAACAAGAGTTGTTCCAGTGAAAGAACTTACAGTGAAGCAACCTTTAGTGAAGTGATTTGATTACTTGTTCTGGAATACCTTTTGCAATTTCCTGTAAAACAACTTTATTTTTCTCTAAGAAAAGATAACATATTAGTAGCCAAAATCAAGTATCTACAGAGATCTAAATAAAAAAGTAGGAAAGATAACTAAGATCTGACAGTGTAGCTCAACATGTTCACGATGATCAGAATAAGAGAATTTGTAGCACTACAAATCCCAAGCAATCTGGAAAAAGAATTTGTTATCCTTTAAAGCTTTGGATGATCAGAATAAGAAAAAAAAACTATGCTTTGAGAAAGAAGAAAGAGAAATAAAATGCATAACAAGAAAAAGTCAAAGAGAGCAGAACATTCAGTACTAGCAAGAATTAGAACACATGGAATCAAGAGATTACTTGTGGATGTTCTGCATTGAAGGGTGGAATGCCAACAATTAGTTCAAACAAAATGGCACCCACAGACAACTAATCCGTTGTTGCACTGCTGAGGAAAATTGGATGATACGGTGAACTTACTGCTTTAAAACATGATCAACCAAAGAAGAAATGCATAAGCTTATCAGGTAGAAACAATCAGGGAGAATCTAATCAGTTACCATAGCTTTGAGCAAATTATAACCAAGATATCAGTCAAAACATCTTTTAATCAACTAAATAATTTGGATCCAAGTTGATTAAGCTTCTAGAGATAGACGCTTTTAAGGTTGACCAATGTTAAGTATCCAACCTAAAACTTGTTGGATATCAATGTATTATTTTGGGTGTATAGATACGAAATACGTATAATAATATGTAGGTTGTCGTAACTACATACATGGTGTATAGTTAACATACACAATTGATATCAAAACTGAATGAGAAATTAGTCTTATTATAACCCTACTTGAAGAGAAAGAAAAGTTGATTGTTGGTGTGGCTGGTTGTCAATCCCACATAGAACTAAGATTGACTTTAGCTTATAGTTTATATAAGCTAGTGTTCCATGTTGGGTTGGGCCCCAAGGGGCAACCAAGTTTTGTGGTGGGTGAGGACCTACACAACTTGAGCTGGACCACATGCGCGCATCGTCGGATCGAGCTGGGTTGGGTCGGGTCGGACCGGACCTGGGCTTGGGTCAACAATATTCTTTTTACTGCCCAATCGGACCAACTTTATTTCTGTCCGATTAATTGTGACTATTCGGTCCTGGACCGAACCAGTTAGTTTTGCATTGTTTGTCCCTTTTCGGATTAGTCATGCCGGTTCGATGCTGTGCATGACCGAACTGGTTTGCCTCTTGGGTTGTGTCTGTTCTGCCCGAATAGACTCCTTCCAATCGGTGCACCTTTTCGAACAGGCTTCTATCCTTCTATAAATTCAAACTTCCAGAGTCTGTTTTGAAAATAAAAATTTACTGCATAATTTTTTGATTGAGAGAGAGTCTAACATTTTCCAGTTCGCAGTGTTGCTTCGAGTGTGCCCTCTAGAGCAACGGTATCGAGGAGGCCTGGGAGACGATTTGCATCAATCTGCAAGCACCCTAGAGGCAAGCAAAATTCATCTTAAGGTCAGAGGTGAAACCTTGACTCGATATTGATTTTTTCAAATCAATTTTCTATAAGTGTTTTTATATTCGGTTTATTATATAGTATATAGCAAATATTTTCCTAACAATACTAAACTAAGTTATAATAGGTGGAGGGTACAACTTTAATATAAGACCATAAGAAATCCAATATTTAATAGATATGGGATAAGACCACTAAACACTACCCTCACGTGTAGCTCACAGGGCCTTCACTTGAGGTTAGGCAGGAAGAACAACAGAACACAACCTGGGCTTTGATACCATGTTAAACATCCAACCTAAAACCAATTATTAATAGGTGGAATAACCCAACTTTAATATAAGAGCACAAAAAATCCAATACTTAATAGATGTAAGATAACACTACTTAAAGGTCAAAGAGGTGATGAAAAGATAATTAAAGCACCTTAAACTAAAAAAGGCTATACAAACCATGTGTTGTTCCCGAAAGAATCTCCGGTGCCAAATAGTCAGGTATACCTATAACAGAATGTTTCTTCAGCCTGTCTTGTTGATGTTCAAGTGCAGATAATTGAGGCTGCTCATCATCAAGTAGAGATGTGCCACTAACTGCTGGACCAGATAAGTTTTCAGTGTTGTTGATGAGACCAACTGAAAGCCCAAAATCTAACTGCTCGAAGGGAATATTTACTATAAGTTCAAAAGGGTATATTTATACAGAAAGAAAGGTCCATTTTTTTTTAAATACTGAACAAGTAATATTGATGTCACATTCCTTTTAAGGTATCCTTATTTGCTTAACAAACTATTATCTTGTAGAATAAACATCGGTAGTCCCTTGACCACTCAATCACATCTCACTTTTCAACATAATGGGTTTTCCCTAGTTAGCCATTACTGTAAAACCCAAACGTCATCTTGTCATTGTAATCTCAATAAATTTCATATACAGTAAAACCTCAATAAATGAATGTTCGATAAATTAATAATTTTGGTTAATTAATAAAATTTTGTAGTCCCTATTCGGATCAGTGTATTAAAATAATAACCTCACTAAATGCATAAGATAATAATTTTTTAGGGTCCAATAAATATATAAATTAATTATTTTTTTAAAAAATAAAAAAATACATAAAGTTCATATACTATAAATAAGTTTTCACTTAATAACTTTTACCTTCTCATTTAAGCTTTTTCTCAAAATATGGATCTAAATTTTTTTTTCGTTGTACCTAAACCAAACTGAAAATCATCCTTAATTTTTTGCAATGCACACACCACATTCGGTGTATTCTTTTTCATGTTGTAGCAAGCAGTTATTTAATGTGACTATTGCTTGAAATGTCTATTTTAGAGAAACAGTTAGTAAAGCATAATTTTCATCTGGATCTTGATCATCATCAATAGGCATATTCATAACCCCTTATAATTTCTTCATTTGTAAGTGATTCCATCATTATGTCTAATGTTTTTCATTTATAAATCATTCATGTATCTTAGTAAAAGAAAATAATAATATACATGAATAAAATTTGAAAACATAATTTTTTTATAAATTAATAAAGATTAATTTATAGATAAATGAATAATTTATTCATTTATCGATAATTGAATAACCTTTTTGTAGACACTTAATTTTGTTCGGACCACTAAAACATGTATGTTTTCTTCCTAAATTGATGTTTTAGAATGTAAAAAGACTTTTTCATCTTGCAGGTGGTACTCCGAGACTTAGTCTAAGAAGGCGAGCATAAAAAGTCAAACTTAAAAAAGTCAACCGTGAAAAGTCAACCCAAAAAGTCAACTATTAAAAAAGTCAACCCGCTATCAAAATCAAGATTTGAAGTTCAATTGAAAAATGGAGAAAGAATTTTGATAATCCGAGGTCTACATCGAAAGATATAGAGTTCGGAAGTTGGGTTACAAAGATTTAGTTGAAAGGAAACCCTAATCCTGGAAATTTGGGGAAAAGTGCTTAAACGATCAAATTGGTCAAAATTGAAGGTTCCAAATGAAAGATAAGCACTAACTACGGGTAATGGAGAAGCCACTTGAAAGAAAAACTGAAAGAAAAGTCAATCCGAAAGAAAACCGAGAATTAGGATTTTTGGTGGATTTCGGTGAAATTGGGAAGTATTACAGAAATGGATCGAATAGGTAAGACTAAAGCCCCTAATGGATGAGGAGTGATTAAAAAAGGATGGCCCAAGGCTCAGTTTGAAGAAAATCTGAAAATCGGACTTGTTTTGAGCAAAACCGGGTTTCGGAGAAAAAAGGGCAAAATTGGAAAACTTGGGAAAAATAGCAAATGAACTCCAAAAATTTTGAAAAATTGCAAATCTCATTCTTAATCATTTGGAAGAGATTGGTGAAAGAAAATCTTGATTCGGAGTTCGTTTGCAAAATAGCCAAATCCCAGGTCTCCTATGTAGTAATTCAAGAAGATAAATCCCGAAAAAATAGCAAATGAACTCCAAAAATTATGAAAATTTGCAAATATCATTTTTAAATTATTTTTAAGAGATTGGAGAATTAAAATCTTGATTCGGAGTTCGTTTGTAAAATGGCCAAATCCCGGGCCCCTTATGTAGTAATTCAAGCAGATAAATCCCGAAAAAATACCAAATGAGTTCCAAAAATTATGAAAACTTTTGGATCACACTTTTAAATTATTTGGAAGAGATTGGTGAAGAAAAATCTGGATTTGGAGCTCGTTTAAAAAATGGTAAACTTGGGGGGCATAAAAGGGCAATTTCGAAAGAAAAAATCCAAATAAATAGCAAATGGACTCGAAATTTTTTGAAAAACTCCAGAATTCAATTTTTTATTATTTTGAAAGTAGTGAAAAAATAAAGTTTGAATTTGGATCTTCCATTTATTTTTGTTCGGGGGGCAAAAAAGTTATTTTACCCAAGAAACCGAAAAGGGATTTTCTTGCCATTTAAAAAAATGAAACATTGGCTGGAAGAAGGGGGTTGGCCGGCCAAGGCCCAAGGATAGGTATATAGTTTCTGATTTTTAATCCAAAGGCCAACAATGAAGAGGAAGTTAGTTATTTTTTGATCAAGCCTTTGCAAATAAGCCACATGGACCAATGCATGAAGAGGGAGAGTTTCAACGTAATGGCTTAAGATTATTGAACAGTTGTAATTGTGGATAGCTGATGGCCTAATCTAAGGCTGATAATTTCGTGTTTTAAACATCTTGGATCAATAGCCTTTGGATCAAAATTGGTTGGAAAAAAATGACAACACTCTAGTTACCAATGAGGCCATTCGGCCACACTACAGGGGAGGGGTTTTCTTTTCATTTTCAGCTATTCACTCTCTATTCTCTTTTGGTTTTGGCTGATTTTTCTCTCCATTGTTGAAAGGCAAAAAGAAAAGTTTAGAAAAGAAAAGAAAGTTAAAAGAGAAAAAGCTTGAAAGATAGCTTATAGAGGTTGCTTTAAGCACCATACTCTTGCACTTTCTTTGATTTTCCATTCTTGATTTGCTGTTTTGATTACTATTTTGGTGAGTTTCTTTTGATTTTTCTTTTAAAATAAGTGTTTTTAATATTCTTCTTCAAGTTCTTCTTCATTCTTTCTTGTAAAAAGCTCTTGAATTTTTTTTTCATCTTGTTCTTGAGATGGCCGAATGGTCTAGTTTTTGAGTAGTTGCTGTTTGCATTTTTTTATTTCATGTTATTCTTGATATTTAACAAGTTTTGATGCTTTAAAATCTCTTTCTAATACATAAATATGAAGCTTGTTTTAATTTGGTTGCTTGCTTGTTTCTATTTTTGAGTCTATTATCTTGTTATCATGTTTATTTTACTTGTCTTGCATTTTTGATTTTCTGTTTTCAAAATGTTTAAGTTTGTTTGTGTTTTATATTTTGTAATCCATGTGTTTGTGAAAATGCTTATTGGTTTTCATGCCTTTACTTTATATTTGCATGATTTGAGCATTATTTTTTAGCTATGCATGTTAGTATATCATGTGTTTGTGAAAATGCCATGCTCATTTTAAGCATTCACCATATTCGGCCACCTCATATTGTATGCTTTGTGTGTGCATTTTTGTTATGTTAGCTGATAGGTTTGCATTTTCATGATATTTGGTTGAGTATTTTGTTTAAGCATGCCATATGTTTGTGTTATTGCCATGCATATTTTAGGCTTAAGATTGGTTTATTTTGCCATGCATATTCATGCATTTTAGACCTAGGTTGCATTAAATGCCATGCAAGTTTCATTTAAGTCTAGGTCATTTTATTGATGCCATGCATTTTTCATGTCATTTAGGTTTTAAATCATGTATTTCATGCATCATATTTGCTATATTTTTCATGCATTTCATGTCCTTGCCACTTGACTTATGACTTAGGCCAATCAATGGCTCAAAGTCATGCTCACTTGAGCATACTTGTGGAAAATTAAAGAGTTGTCAAATTGATTATTCTATCTTTGTGATTTTTCTTTTTACTTAGCCAATTTTTACCTAATTTTTCAAAAGTGTTAGCTACTGTTTGTGAGTCCTTAGGAGTGTCTCTAATATTTTTACTTTGATTTTTAAATGATTCTATCAAAGGCAAAAAAATGTGTTTTGACAAAACAGTTTTTTCACCGAGTACTCGTACTTTCTTGATTTTTCTGGGAAGACATCTTTAATCAAAAAATTAAGCTGATTTTTTTTCGTGTAGTTTTACAAGATTGGAGTCTCCAGTATTTTTTTTTAGATTTTTTTTTTATTTTTAAAAGTAAGATAAAAAATCATGGTTTAATATTGGATAGTGGAGTCAGAATTGAATTTGAAGGAAAATCATTTTTTTGTTTTGGTTAAGTTACTTAGAGGGGGCTGATTAGGAAGTTTAGCTACTGACTTAAGGTAGTTTCTAAGCCTTTTTAAACAATTAAAATGATTTTTTAAGTCACGGGTTAAGGGTGGTCAAGTCCGAGATTTTAAACTTAGGAAATTTGAGCCATTTAAAAAAGGGTTTAGCTAAGTTTTTATTTTTAATCTAAGCTTTTCAAAATTGTTTTCAAACAATCACAAAGTATTTTGATTTTAGAATATTTAATTTGATATATTTTCCTAAGGTAGCCGGATATCTTTTTAGATATACTGATTTCCTTAATTAAAGGAAAAAAATACATTCTCATGCATTGCATTTTCCATATTTATGCATATTATATAATATGTGATTTTTGCTATGTTTAATTTTCATGATGGTGTTATTATCTTTGATTTAAATTTTTGATATTATATTATTTTTTAGATGGTTTTGAATATTTCATGATATCATCTGCTTTTTATTTATTTATTTTTGTCATATTATTTAGCATATGCTATGTTCATGCATTATTATTTTTATTTTTATTTTCATGCATATTATATGATAGCATTATTTTATATTTCATGTCATTTAGATTATATGTCATATCATTTATATTTGCCATGTCATTTAAATTATTTCATTTCATTTCATATAGAATATATTATGTTACCTAGGTCATTTCATTTCATGTAGAATATATTATGTTACCTAGGTCATTTCATTTCATTTAGAATATGTTATGTCACTTAGGATATTTTATTTCATTTAGAATGCATCATATGATTTAGGATATTACATTTCATATAGAATATATCATGTTACCTAGGTCATTTCATTCTATTTAGAATATATCATATAACTTAGGATATTTCATTTCATTTAGAATATGCTAAGACATTTAAATTATATCATATAATTTAGGTTGCATTATATTATTTAGACTTTGCTATGTCATTTTATTTATATCATACATATTCATATTCATATTTTTTAAAATGTTTTCGAAAAGGTAATGATTTTCAATAAATAAAGATATTCTCGAGTTAAAATAATTCATGAATTCTCTACCGGGTTTGCTGGGGAGAATATCATCAATTATTATTAATAATCGAATATCTTATTTAAAATAAGAATGATTCGGAAAGTTTTCCAAACTAATAAAAATTTATATATTTTGCCACGTTTGTTGAGGAATATAGGAAAATTTTGAATTTATGAATTTTTGATCATTTGCAATTAAAAGTGGAATTATTTATCTTTAAACTGGGAAAAACTTGAAATACTAAATATAAAACCGGCATTTTAACCGAGACTTGAGATAATACACGATTAATAAGGTACCGTTTTATACGGGCGTTGTGGGGATGCTAATCCTTCCCCACATGTAACCGAGTCCCGAACCCGTTTCTTTGATTTTTCTGGTTTGAAACGCAGACTTGAAATTGGTTTTAAAAATGTTTTAATTAATTTTAAAATATTTTATAAAACCGATTTTAATAGGTGGCCGATCACACCTAGCTAAAAAAGATTGGTGGCGACTCCATGTCTTTTTCAAGGTTATTATCAAAACCTTCATTTTTCTAGAGGAATTAAGTCGACTTTTCCTCGATTTTTTTTAATGTCACGCTTAACGAATAATAAAGTCTTGCCATGAGACTTGTTATTTTTTTAGGTTGCGACAGCTTGGCGACTCCCCTGGGGACATATTAGAGAGTCAGGCCTAGAATTAGTCGTGTGTTATGAAAGTTTCGGTTTTGTTGGTTTAATTGGTATTTGATTTTAATTGCCACATTTAAAAAAAAGGATAATTTCAAAAACAATAAAATGTTTTTAAATATGTCCATATTCGTGTGCATACATATTATAATTGTGCTTAGGTTATTTTGGTGTATATATTCATTTATTGATTAATTGATGACTTATGTTGTTTAATTTTGTTGGGGCATTTAGAATAAGGGATGTAGAATAGGTAGTGAAAGGTTTGTTATTTCTCTTCACACACTACACTACACTACACGTGTATTTGCATATCATGAATCCTATACCCGGGTTTCATCCTTTTAGGTGGGAGCAAAGTAACTAAGCCTTCGTGATTAACAATCCGCATGGACTACTAAAACACTTCCGGAGTACTAAATTTCCTAAGCCTTCGTGATTAACAATCCGCACGGGCTAGGGAAATAGACTCTAACGAATTGAACCCGTTTTTATCGGGATGCCTTACTAGCCTTCACCGACGACAGTGAGGAACAATTCGAGGCTTTTAGAACCGATTCACCTTCATATAGTAAACCTAGGCGAAGCCATGCCGGATTTCCAATTAGATATTCCGAAGTTAAGAACACATGGAGGAATATTTCCAATCCTTTTACCTTCTATTTTACATTTCGAATACATTTATTTTTGAAAATCGGACAATGATGAACGTACATCACAATGCCCGTAATAATTGTTGGTATTTCATCCCAAGGGTGTTATAGTGCCGAAATTTTGTTGGCATCCTCAGGGATAATTATTGTTTTAAATTATATGTTTTTGTATTATTCGAGTTTATTCCCGTTACTAATTAATTTTCTTTTTGTTGTTGTAATTTTTTTTTTTTTTTTTGCATTCTTGTCATCATTTTTTTCACATTGAAGGTTATTGAACTTGGGATAATATTCAATCAAAAGGGCTTCCATGGAGGGTCAGAGTGTCTCAGTAGTCGAGAAGCATTTAGTGGTTAGGAAACAGTCCGAGAAAGGTCAGCATGATAATGGGGATTGTTTGAAGATGGGATATGTGTCAGCATTGCCAGCCAAGGTTGATCTTACGATCAGGCAAAATGATCTCCGAGAATTAATGGATATATGGAATCAATGGAACATATCAAAAAAAGAAGCCTTCACTCAGACTTATGGGGACATAGCACTGTTAGCTCAGGTAAAGGTCAGTGGTGAGGTGATCTGATCTGTGGTGCAATTTTGGAATCCCGTTTATCGGTGTTTTACCTTCAACCGAGAGGATATGAATCCAATTATAGAGGAATATTCGACCTTGCTTCATATTGAGAACGTTATTCCCAACCGTATTTATTTGAAGGATACAAAGACGCCGGGTTTCAAGAAAAAGGTGTCTAAAATTCTGGGAGTGGAAAGAAATTGGGTCGAAAGCCATGTTGTCTGAAAAGAGGTAAGCTACTGTATATCATGGGATATTTTACGGACCCTAATCCATAGCCATTCAAGTAAGGAGACAGTTAGGAATAGTTTTGCTTTGACTATCTATGGCTTAGTTATCTTCCCAAAGACATTAGGGTATGTGGATGTGGCGATATTTGATGTTTTTGAGAGGCTTGAGCAGAGGATAAACCTAGCCTCGACAATTATAGCAGAAACAATCCGATCGTTGAATTTCTATAGACGGGAAGGAAAAAGGCATTTTATAGGTTGTATGCAGCTCCTTTACATATGGGTTCAGAGCCATTTTTGTAAACAGGAGAATTTTCCTCTTTGCTCGTATTGGAAGTCTTTTGCACCAATTGGTGAATTTCTTAAGAGAGATTGGCTTGAAAATAGGACTGAGGAACAATGGATCAACATATTCCGGAATATCAGGGCTGAGATGATAATTTGGAGAGCTCCATGGATAGCTCATATGCCGACATTGTACAAGTGCGGAGATAAAGCTTCTGTTTCATTATTGGGAGTATGGGGAGGAGTGAGCTATGCACCATTGCTGGTATTAAGACAATTGGAATCCCGTTAGTTTACTTCTATGACCCATGACCTTAGTAATTTGGAATTTGCTTATGGAGAAGATGGATTCTCGGGAAAGGTACGTGAGATTGTAGTAGCATGGAAGGAAACTCATCGGGTTGAGGTAGCTAGATATGCCGACATCGTCACACCTGATTACCTGACATGGAGTGAATTGAGGGTTAATGATAGGTTGTTGACATCAGATAGGGAAGAAGTTTAGCTCTTGAGTTCGCCACCTAAGGAAGCTCTATCGGAGTTAAAAATTGCAAGGGCAAAATTCAAAAAAGAAAAGGCCCAAATAAGCAAGGAAATTGCCCGATTGCAAGAAGAGCTTAAGGATATGAAAAATAGGGAATCAGCCCGAGAAAGAGAAAAGGAAAAGATCAAGAGAGAAAGGGACACTGCTAAAAACGGTCTTCAAAAATTACACTTGGAGAACAAGAGGTACGTTTTGAGCTCAGATTCGAGGGGACTCTCAAGACTTCCGGGGAATGGGAGCAAGAAGTCAAAAACCTCAAGAAAGAGAAGAACTAATGGACAGAGAGAGCAAACCATGAGGAAGCCTGAGCCAATCAACTAGAGAAACAAGCTAAGGAAAGCTTACACGGTGATGCTTCTGCTGACATGTTAAAAGGCTGTGAACAAGTAGGGGTCAGATTGAAGAGCAAGGCAATCAAAAGAGGACAGTGAAAAAGGTCCAAGATCCGAGGGAGTTACTATAGGACTAGTGTTTTGTAATAGCATTTTTAAATTAGGATAGACAGATTATCAGATTATCTTAAGCAATGATCTTTTCTTTGATGTATTTAGTTCCAGGAAATCAATGAAAGACCATTTGGTTGGAATTATCCTGGGGCCAATACTTTTAAATGCATTCATCATTCATATGTTATTTCCTTTATATATTTTGTTTGTTCATTCATTTATATTTATAATCATTCATTCACTTATTCTTTATAAATTGTTCATACACTTAGTCATTTACTTATTTGTTCATTCATTAACATTTAGTCATTTATTCATTCATTCATTTTTATAAAATAAAATAAAAAATGTGTCAATAATTTCTAATCCATGGTTTTTAAAACTAAAGGTACAATTGGTCGCACTCAGAAATAATCAGACTTTCGACACCCTTACAATACTAGATCTCAAGCAAGAGCTATGGAGAATGATCAACTTGCTAGAATTGAAAGGATAGAAAGAATTCAAAAGGAACTGCAGGAACAGTTGGCTAAGTCTCAAGAGGAGTCACGGGAACAAATGACCAAACTCATGGAGATGATGAGTACCATGATGAGGCAGAAGTGGCCAGGAGAAAATTCAGTTATCGAATTGGGGGCAGTAAATCAGGAAGACCGACCAGAGGTAGTACAGAAGAATGGCCAGACATCTATGGGAAATGAACTTTCGACTAGGGCAGCATCCTATATTTACATCCAACCAGCAGCTGAAGCTCAGAATTTTGGTCCTAAAAGGGGTAATATTAGTGTTGATCCAATTGATGTGGACGTTCCAGACTTTGAGGAATTAGCTGAAAAGGAAAGGGCAAAGATGACTGAACTTAAGAGGGTTGAAACGGCAGAATCCTAGAAAAAATATCAGCTGCTGGAGGAAAGATTTAGGGCATTTGAAGGAGCGGAGCTATTTGGCAGTCTAGATGCCAAAGAGATGAGTTTAGTGCACGGTCTGGTGATTCCTCCAAAGTTCAAAGTACCAGACTTTGAAAAATATAACGGAACTACCAACCCATCAGTGCATCTGACCATGTATTGCCGAAAGATGATCGGACATGATGTAGACGAAAAATTGCTCATCCACTGTTTCCAAGATAGCTTGATAGGGTTCGCAACTCGGTGGTATAACCAACTTAGCCATTCTAAGATCCGTTCCTAGATGGATCTAGCTAAAGCTTTCATGGAACAGTATAAGCATGTGACAAACATGGTGCCTGACCGTCTAACTCTCCAAAACATGGAAAAGAAAGCTACTGAAAGCTTTAAAGAATATTCTCAGAGATGGAGAGACCTGGCTAAACAAGTGCAACCCCCTTTAACCAACAAGGAAACTATAGTGCTTTTCATCAATACCCTGAAAGCACTTTATTATGATAAATTGGTGGGAAGTACCACCAAAAACTTTGCAGATATGGTGAAATCTGGGGAGATGATAGAGTCTGCTATTAAGAACGGGAAAATGGAAGGGGGTGAGTCTGCTACCCCGAAGAGGGTTTTTCCTGCAAAGAAGAAGGAGGAGACACATGCAGTCAGTTTCAATCAATACCCCTATACATTTCCTACACCATACACACCTTCCAAGCCTTATACTCCTACTACATCTTATGCACCTCCGACACCTTATACATCTTACCCGGGGTATAATCCTTACTACCCCAATGTGAACCACCTTACCCAAAATCCATTCCCCTATACCAATATACCACAACAGCCGTTCCCAACTGGTATATCCCCACAGATAACCCTTCCATGAAACATTGTCCCAGACACTCAAGATTCCGTGTGCAATGACTATCGTTCACCAAGGAACGATCAAAAACCCCAGTTTGATCCCATTCCTACCACCTATGGTGAGCTATATCCTAAACTACTACAAGGCCAACTTGTTGCGCCCGTATATCTTAAACCTTTGACCCTACCATACCCAAGGTGGTACAATGCAAATACCAACTGCGCATATCATGCAGGAATTCAGGGGCATTCGATAGAGGATTGGATTGCCTTCAAAAAGAAAGTCCAAAGTTTAATCGATATCGGAGTTGTGAAGTTTGGGTCAAAAAATTGGCCGAATGTAGCGGGAAACCCATTACCCGATCATGCTGAGAATCGGGTAAATGCAGTATGGACAGGGGAAGTCAGAAGGTTGAAAAGGAATGTCAGGGAAGTCAAGACTCCGATGTTAACAGTATGGGTCGAGATGGTTAAGGAAAGAATGACGGGGGATGCAGACCGTTTAAAAATGGTTGCAAAGAGGGTGTAGAATTGGTGTCCGTTCCATAGATGTTCAGGTCATATCATACAGGACTGCGGGGACTTTCTGGCTAAAGTCCAAAAGATGATGGATGATGGAGAGGCCCAGTTTTATGAGGAGATAGATGAGGAAGTAGAGGTTATTGAGAATGCAATTGGCTACTGAGGATTGCATTGCTTTCAAAAAGAAAGTCCAAAGTTTAATCAATACCGGAGTTGTGAAGTTTGGGTCAAAGAATGGCCAAATGTAGCGAGAAACCCATTGCCTGATCATGCTGAGAATCGGGCAAATGCAGTATTGAAAGAGGAAGTCAAAAGGTTAAAAAGGGATGCCAGAGAAGTGAAGACTCCGATGTTAAGAGTATAGGTCGAGATGGTTAAGGCAAGAATGGTGGAGGATGCAGACAGTTTAAACATGGTTGCAAAGAGGGTGCAGAATTGGTGCCCGTTCCATAAATGTTCAGGTCATATCATACAATACTGCGGGGACTTTTTAGCTAAAGTTCAAAAGATGATGGATGATGGAGAGGCCCAATTTTACGAGGAGATAGAGGAAGAAATAGAGGTTATTGAGAATGCGGCTGGCTATGGAATAGGAAGACCTTTGATCATCTATTATGATGAACCAGAGAAGACTACTTCGGTTGTTGAGGAAATTATGCCTAAGCTAATCATAGATTTACCTTCTACCTTTTCATACAAGGAAAGCAAAACTACACCATGGAAATATGACTGCAGCATGGTTATGCCTGGGTCATCAAGTCAGTAAAATATTACAAGTGTGGGGCACTTAACATGAAGTGAAGGTGTTATGCCCCTGAGGTTGTTGAACAGGGATCAACAAGAAAGGATGGAGGAATGGACAAAGGGAAGAAAGCAGTTGAACCAATCCATATTGAGATGGATTTGTCAAAAAAAGCAAAGAGGGGATCAGCCCCGATAAACAGGATAAAGGAGCCGGTAAAAGAGAAGGAGGCCTGCGAGTTTTTAAAATTCATAAAACATAGTGAGTATAGTATGGTTGAGTAATTGCAGCGTCAGCCAGCAAGAATCTCCATCTTATCTTCGCTATTAAACTAGAGCCACACAGAAATGCCCTGTTAAGAGTGTTGAATCAAGCATACATGGCTAACAACATATCAGTAGAAAAGTTAGATAGGCTGGTGGGAAACTGCGGCAGACGACCATATGTTTTTCAGTTATGATGAAATACCACCCAATGGTATTGGGTCCACAAAGGCTCTTCACATAACAACCACCTGCAAGGGGCATATACTACCAATGGTGCTTCTAGATAATGGTTCTTCATTAAATGCAATGCCCTTGGCAACCCTGTCTAAGTTTCCAGTTGATATGTCTTATATGTTACCGAGTTGCACAGTAATGAGGGCTTCCAATGGTACCAGGAGAGAGGTAATGAGAACTATTGAGGTTCCTTTGGAGATAAGCCCATGCACCTATACGGTGAACTTCCAGGTCATGGATATTCATCTATCCTATAATTGCTTGTTGGGAAGGTCATGGATACTGTCGCAACCTAAAAAATAACGAGTCTAATCGCAAGACTTTATTATTCGTTAAGCGTGACATTAAAAAAACCGAGGAAAAGTCGACTTAATTCCTCTAGAAAAATGAAGGTTTTTGAAAATGACCTTGAAAAAGACATGGAGTCGCCACCAATCTTTTTTTAGTTAGGTGTGATCGGCCACCTATTAAAACCGGTTTTATAAAATATTTTAAAAATTAATTAAAACATTTTAAAAACCATTTTCAAGTCTGCGTTTTAAACCAGAGAAATCAAAGAAACGGGTTCGAGACTCGGTTACATGCGGGGAAGGATTAGCACCCCCACAACGCCCGTATAAAACGATACCTTATTAATCGTGTGTTATCTCAAGTCTGGGTAAAAAGTCGGTTTTAAATTTAGTATTTCAAGTTAATTCCCAATTTAAAGAAAAATAATTCCATTTTTAATTAAAAATGATCCGAAATTTATAAATTCAAAATTTTCCTATACTCCCCAACAAACGTGGCAAAATATAGAAATTTTTATTAATTTGGAAAACTTTTCGAATCATTCTCATTTTTTGAAAGAAAAATATTCCTTTATTAATGATAATTGATGATATTCCCTCCAACAAACCCGGTAGAGAACTCATGAATTATTTTAACTCGGGAATATCTTTATTTTTTATTAAAAAATCATTATCTTTTTTTGAAAACATTTAAAAGAAATGAATATGTATATGCATGACATAAATAAAATGACATAGCAAAAATCTAAATAATATAATGCAACCTAAATGACATGACATGATTTGAATGCTTTAGCATATTCTAAATGAAATGAAATATCCTAAGTTATATGATATATTATAATGAAATTAAATGACCTATGTAACATAATACATTCTATATGAAATGCAATATCCTAAGTCATATGATATAATCTAAATGAAATAAAATATTCTAGATGACACAATATATCCTAAATGAAATGACCTAGGTAATATAATATATTCTACATGAAATGCAATAACCTAAGTCATATGATATAATCTAAATGAAATAAAATATTCTAGATGACACAATATATCCTAAATGAAATGAAATTATTTAAATGACATGACAAATATGAATGATATGGCATATAATTTAAATGACATGGAATAAAATAATGCTATCATATAATATGCATGAGAATAAAAATAATAATGCATGAAAATAGTATATGCTAAATAAAAATAACTAAATAAAAGCATAGGATATCATGAAATATTCAAAACCATATAACGAACCATATAACATCAAAAAATATAAATCAAAATAATAACAATATCATAGAAATTATTATAGCAAGAATCACATATTATATAAAATGCATGAATATAAAAAATGCAATGCATGAAATGTATTTTTTCCTTTAATTAAGGAAATCCTTATATCTAAAAAGATATCCGGCTACCTTAGGAAAATATGTCAAATTAAATATTCTAAAACCAAAATACTTTGTGATTGTTTGAAAACAATTTTGAAAAGCTTGAATTAAAAAATAAAAACTGGGCTAAATATTTTTTTTTAAATGGCTCTAATTTCCTAAGTTTAAAAATCTGGACTCGACTACCCTTAACCCGAGACTTGAAAAAACATTTTTAGAGTTTAAAAAGGTTTAGAAACTACCCTAAGTCAGTAGCTAACTCTCCTAATCAGCCCACTCAAAGTAACTTAATCAAAACAGAAAAATGATTTTTCTTTAAATTCAATTCTGACTCTACTATCCAGGTTTAAGCCACGATTTTTTACCCTATTTTTAAAAATTCAAAAAATTCTAAAAAAAATACTGGAGACTTAGGACATGTAAAACTACACGGAAAAAAATCTTCTTAATTTTTTGATTAAAGATGAATTCCCAGAAAAATCAGAGATGTACGAGTTTTGGGAGAAAAAAAACTGCTTTGCCAACACATTTTTTGCCTTTGATAAAATCATTTAAAAATCAAAGTAAAAATATTTGAAACTCCTAAAATGACTTACAAACAGTATCTAGGACTTTTTGAAAGTTATATAAAAATTGGCTAAGTAAAAAAAAATCACAAAGGTAGAATAATCAACTTGACAAACTTAATTTTCCACAAGTGTGCTCAAGAGAGCATGACTTTGAACCATTAATTGGCTTAAGTCAATAGTCCAGTGGCATGAACATGAAATGCATGAAACAATACAGCAAACATAGTGCATGAAATACATGAGCTTAAACCTAAATGTCATGAAAAATGCATGGCATTCATATAGTGACCTAGACCTAAATAAACTTGCATGGCATTTAATGCAACCTAGACCTAAAATGCATGCACATGCATGGCAAATAAACCTAACTTAATAACTAAAATATGCATGGCATTTTCACAAACACAAAGCATGCTTAAACCAAAAACTCAACCAAATATCATGCAAATGCTAACCTATCAACTAACATGGCAAGAATGCACATAAAATGCAAAAATTCCAAGGGTGACCGAATAGCATAATGTGACTAGCAAACATGGCATTGTCACAAACACTTGGTCTACTAACATGCTTAACTAAATCAAATGTCATACAAATGCAAAAACCTACCAACTAACATGGCAAAAATGCAACACACAATGCAAAATACATGGAGTAGCCACATGGCCTCAAGCTCCAACAAGCATGGCATTTTCACAAACACTTGGTATACTAACATGCTCAACTAAAATATAACACTTAAATCATGCAAAAACCACACAAGCATTTTCACAAACACTTAATATACTAAATCTAAAACATGCTCAACTAAGATATAAAACTCAAATCATGCAAAGACCACACAAGCATTTTCACAAACACTTGATATACTAAATCTAAAACATGCTCAAATTTAAACATCAAGAAAATAGAAAATTAAAAATGCAAAAACATTATATTTAAAACATAAATGGCAACAAACAAAGCAACCAAATTAAAATATAACTCAAGAATATGAAGTAACATAACATTTAAAACACCAAGATCAAATAAAATAACATAAACAATATGGTAAAATAAATCAAAACAGCAACTTAAATGAATAATGTAGGCCATTTGGCCATGGTGAGTTTATTGTAAAAATAAAATGTAAAAAATATACTTAAGAAAGAGATGAAGGAAGAACTTAAGAAGAACAATAAAAAATATTTATTTAAAATAGAAACTCGCCAAATAATAATCAAAATAGCAAAAACAAGAATGGAAAATCAAGAAAGTGCAAGAGTTGGTGCTCAAGAGCAACCTCAAGAAGCTAATATTTCAAGCTTTTCTCTTCAAACTTTCCTTTCCTTTCTTTTCTAAACTTTTCTTTTTTGCTTTCAACCAAGGAGAGAAAAAATAAGTAAAAACTCAAAGAACTCAGCCAAAATGAAGATGAAAAATGAATTTTCTGCCCCCCTAAGAGCTGGCCGAATGGGACTTATTATGCTCCAAGATGTTGTCATTTTTTGTGTAACCAATTTTCCATCAAATGGCTAATAATTCAAGGTGAAAAATCATGAAATTACCACCTTTAGATTAGCATCTCAGCTCTCTCAAATTACAGCTGTTCAAGAATAGTGTTGACATCTCTCTTGGCCTATGTGGCTTAATCACCATGGCTTAATCAAAGAGAATCTCTAACTAACTCTTGATTTTTAGCCATTTGATTGAAAAATCAGAAGCTTCCTCCTTCCTTTGGGCGTGGGCAGGCCAACACTTCCCTTTTCCAGCCCAACTCTGATTTTTTGAAAGGCCCAAAGAAGCCCTTTTCTATTGCTTGGGTGGAATGACCGTTTTGCCCCCCGGATGCAAATAAATATTAAACGGACTCCAAATTCAATTTTTCTTTTTTTAATACTTCCAAAATAATAAAATATTGAGTTCTGGAAGTTTTCAAAATTATCCGAGTCCGTTTGCTATTTATTTGGATTTTTTCTTCCAAAAATGCCCTTTTATGCCCCTACATTTTACCATTTTTTAAACGAGCTCCAAATCAAGATTTTTCTTCACCAATCTCTTCAAAATAATTGAAAAGTGTGATCTGGAATTTTTCATAATTTTTGGAGCTCATTTGGTATTTTTTCGGGATTTTCCTTTTTGAATTACTACATTAGAAGCCCGGGATTTGGCCATTTTGCAAACGAACTCCGAATCAAGATTTTATTTTACCAATCTCTTTCAAATGATTTAAGAATGATATTGACAAATTTTCAGAATTTTTGGAGTCCATTTGCTATTTTTCCCAAATTTTCCAATTTTGCCCTTTTATCTTCAAAACCCGGTTTTGCTCAAAACAAGTCCGATTTTTAGATTTTCTTCAAGCTGAGCCTTAGGCTATCCTTTTTTAATCATTCCTCATCCATTGGGGGCTTTGGTCTTACTCAGTCGGGCCATTTCTGTGATTCTTCTCGATTTCACCGAAATTCACTAAAAACCCTAATTCTCGGTTTTCTCATGGATTGACTTTTCTTTCGGTTCTTCTTGCAAGTGACTTCTCCATTACCCGTAGTCAGTGCTTATCTTTCATTTGGAACCTTCAATTTTGACCAATTTGATCGTTTAAGCACTTTTCCCTAAATTTCTCGGATTAGGGTTTCCTTTCTATTGAATCTGAAAATCCCAATTTCCGAACTCCATATCTTTCAATGTAGACCTCGGATTGTCAAAATTCTTTCGCCATTTTTCGATTGAACTTAAAACCTTGATTTTGAAAGTGGGTTGACTTTTTCAATAGTTGACTTTTTGGGGTTGACTTTTTGAGGGTTGACTTTTTTTGGGGTTGACTTTTTCAAATTTGACTTTTTATGCTCGCCCCTTTAGACTAAGTCTCGGAGTACCACCTGCAGGATGAAAAAAAGTCTTTTTACACTCAAAAACATCAATTTAGGAAGAAAACATACTTGTTTTAGTGGTCCGGACAAAATTCGGTGTCTATGGATACATTCAGCAGGGGCTGTACCCTCATCTCTCCACCAAAAGCTGAAGTTTGTGATGGAGGGCCATCTGGTCACTGTATCAGGAGAAGAAGACATAATAGCCTCCGCATCTACTGAATCTCTTTATGTTGAACCCAATGAAGATGTTGTAGAATGTTCTTTTCAGTCTTTGGAATTCGTAAATGTAATTTTGGTCGCTGAAGGACGAAAAATTCCAAAGCCAAGGTTGTCCAAGAACACAAGGCTGGGAGTAAGAACCATAGTGGGAAAAGGCTGCAGGGCTAGAAAAGGTCTTGGAAAATATCTTCAAGGGATGGCTCGAGCAATGGAAGCAGTGGGAAAGAAAGACCGGTTTGGCTTAGGGTATCTTTCGAAGGCCCATAAGAGGAGGAAACAAGTTGAAAAGAACCGACAAAGGAGGATGGCCCGTCTTGCGAGTATGGATATTGAATAGGAACCCATGACTTTCCCACCAATCTTTCACAACTTTTGCTCTGCTGGTTTTCTATTCGAATAAAAGAATTCAGAGGATGTACTCATAATGATCGAGGAAGCTTTTGAAAAATTCCATGTGGATAAAAAGGGGCAGATTCAGGGTATGGTTATTTGCATGACCGGGAAAGAAGGGATTGAAAGTGACAGTGCGAACTGGATGGTGCGACCTTGTCTACCAGGATATAGATTAACCAATTGGAGTACGACTGAGTTGCCCATAGTTTGTAAGTCTATTCCAACGTAATACTTTAAAAAACAATCTTAATTATCTTTACCCAGAGATATTAAGAGTTTTTTCTGTAATGGGCTTTTTGTTTAAACATTTTCATTCAATAAATAACAAGCACAATGTATTTTATTCATATTGATGTGTTCATATTCTTTCATTTTTGTTATTTATTTTGTTTTGATTATATATTTTCCTATAATTGTTTCTTCTCCACCTATTTACAAGTGTACAGATGCGAAATATGAGGACCTTCCTTTTAGTAATTTTGAAAGACCCATTTGCACGGGTGATTTTGAGGCTAACTAAGATACTGAGGATTACGGTCTACCTCCGGATCTATTAAGGAAAATAGAACAAGAGGAGAAACAAGTACTTCCTCATAAGGAATTATTGGAAATGATAAATCTGGGAGATGGTGAAGAGATAAAGGAAATCAACATCAGAACTTCATTGTCATCATCAATAAAGGGTGAATTGATAGCCTTGCTCCAGGAATATGTGGATGTATTTGCATGGTCTTATGAAGACATGCCAAGGTTGGATCCGGATATTGTGGTTCATAAGCTCCCTTTAAGGCCAGAATCAATTCAGCAAAAATTGAGAAGAATGAGGCCAGACATGCTATTAAAGATAATCGAGGAGGTGAAGAAGCAATTTGATGCTGGATTCTTAGAGGTGGCAAAACATCCAGAATGGGTGGCAAATATTGTTCCAGTACCAAAGAAGGATGGCAAGTTGCGGATGTGCGTTGATTACAAAGATTTGAACAAGGCCAGCCCTAAAGATAATTTCCCTTTGCCCAATATTGATACTCTGGTGTATAATACAAAGAAAAGTTCTTTATTTTCTTTCATGGATGGGTTCTCAAATACAATCAGATCAAGATGGCACCGAAAGATATGGAGCAAACCACATTTGTTATAATGTGAGGAACCTTCTGCTATAAGGTAGTGCCATTTGGGTTGAAGAATGCTGGGGCAACATATCAGAGAGCCATGGTGACCTTGTTTCATGATATGATGCGTAAGGGAATTGAGGTCTATGTTGATGATATGATAGCAAAGTCACAAAGAGATGATGAGCATATTGCGAATCTTAAGAAGCTCTTCGAACGACTAAGGAAGTTTAGACTCAAGATAAATCCGACAAAGTGCAATTTTGGAGTCACCTCGGGAAAATTGTTGGGTTTTGTCGTTAGAAAAAGAGGAATTGAGATTGACCCAGATAAAGTAAAGGCCATTCAGAATTTGCCACCACCTCGTACTCAAAAGGAAGTAAGAGGCTTTCTGGAGAGATTAAATTACATTGCTCGGTTTATTTCTCAGTTAACCGACAAATGTGATCCAATATTTAAGTTACTTCGAAAACGTGATCCAAGAGAATGGGATGAAGGTTGTCAGATTGCATTTGAAAAGGTTAAAATTATCTATCCAACCCACCAATATTAATGCCACCTATTTCGGATAAACCAATGATACTGTATTTATCAGTATTTGAGAGATCCATGGGTTGTGTTTTGGGGCAGCTTGATGAGAATGGAAAGAAAGAACAGATAGTTTATTACCTCAGCAAGAAGTTCACAGATTATGAGTTGAAATATTAGTCGGTAGAAAAGTTGTGCTGTGCCTTAGCTTGGACTGCTCGAAGACTCAGACAGTACATGTTGTACCACACAATGTGGTTGATTGCCAAGCTAGATCCAATCAAGTACATGTTGGAAGCACCTTATTTGTCAGGGAGGACGACAAGATGGCAGGTTTTATTGTCAGAGTTCGACATTGTATAGGTAAGTCAAAAAGCTATCAAGGGCAGTGTAGTGGCTGAATTCGTAGCAAGTCGGATAGTGGAAGATTATGAGCCGTTGAACTTTGACTTCCCGTATGAAGATTTGATGTATGTTTCGCAAGCATATGAGATTCCCCTAAAGAAGAAAGTATGGAAAATGTATTTGGATGGCGCATCTAATGCCATGGGGCATGGAATCGGTGCAGTCCTCATATCCCCAAAAGAAGATTATTATCCTTTCACTGCTGGATTGGATTTTGATTGTACAAACAATACTGCCTAGTATGAAGCATGTACTATAGGCCTTCGTGCTACAGTGGACAGAAAGATAAAAGTATTGGAAGTTTTTGGAGACTCAGCTTTAGTGATATACCAGCTACGAGGAGAATAGGAAACCCGAGATACAAAGCTAATTATCGAGAACTGATACTGAGTTTATTGGAGAAATTTGAAGAAGTGAATTTCAATTACTTTCCTCGAGCAGAAAATCGAATGGCAGATGCTCTGGCTACTTTGTCATCAATATATAAAGTGAATGAAGGGGCTGAAGTTGTGCCAATAAAGATGAGTATATATGAGTCTCCTGCCCACTATCTGAGTATTGAAGAAGAAGCAGATGGCCTCCCTTGGTATAACGACATCTTGCAGTACATCAAGAGTCAACAGTATCCAAAACAAGCAACAAAAAATGACAAGAGGACTCTGAGAAGGCTAGCAATGGGTTTTGTTCTAGACAGTGAGATTCTCTACAAGAAAGGAAAAGACCAAGTCTTATTGAGATGTGTCGGATCTGTCGAAGCTCAGAGAATTATAAAAGAGGTCCGTGAAGGGATATGTGGCACTCATGCTAATGGTCACATGCTTGCTAAACAGGTTATGAGGGCAGGATATTATTGGTTGACAATGGAAGGAGATTGTATCAGTTATTCCTAGAAGTGCCATAAATGCCAGATATATGCAGATAAGATTCATGTGCAACCATCGCCATTACATGTCATGACTGCACCATGGCTCTTTTCAATGTGGGGAATGGATATGATTGGGCCTATTACCTCGAAAGCTTCAAATAGACATCGTTTCATCTTGGTGGCCATAGATTATTTCACAAAGTGGGTAGAAGCTGCTTCCTATGCGAATGTAACAAAGTCGGTGGTATGTAGATTTGTTAAGAAAGAAATCATATGCCGTTATGGATTGCCAGCAAGAATTATTTCGGATAATGCTCTCAATTTGATCAATAAGATGATGAGAGAAGTATGTACTCAGTTCAAGATCACACATCATAATTAGGCACCTTATCGTCCAAAGATGAATGGGGTAGTAGAAGCAGCCAATAAGAACATCAATAAGATTTTTGAGAAGATGACTAATGTGTACAAGGATTGGCATGAGATATTGCCTTTTGCTCTTCATGCATATCGTGCTTCGGTCTGCACATCTACAGGGGCAACGCCGTTTTCTTTGGTATACGGGATAGAAGCAGTGCTACCTATTGAAGTTGAGATCCCTTCACTTCGGGTTTCGATGGAAGTTGGCCTAGAGGAAGCAGAATGGGTCAGAGCTCATTATGAACAGTTGAATCTCATCGAGGAGAAAAGATTGAAAGCAATTTGTCACAGGCAGTTGTATCAGAATAGGATGATTCGAGCCCACAACAAGAAAGTTCGTCCTAGATAGTTCCGAGAGGGAGAGTTGGTACTGAGGAAAATTCTCCCTATAGTGAAGGACCCGCAAGAAAAGTGGGCTCCGAATTCGGAAGGACCCTATGTGGTAAAAAGAGCTTTTTCTGGAGGAGCATTGATTTTAACTAGAATGGACGGGGAGGATTTCAAAAATCCTGTGAATGCTGATGAACTGAAGAAGTATTATGCTTAAAAAAAAAGTGTGATGCTGTGCTCATGGAAATTCGAATGATTCCAAGTGTAAAAATGGAAATTCTATAGATCTATCTCCCCTGTGAACTGCTTTTCAAAGAGAATATTCATGCTTGATATGATGAATGGCCATCTTTCATATTCCTTTAACTAAGAAAAAATTATCCTTAGTCACACTTTTGAGCCTTAGGAATTATTTCTTTCTTTAAACCTTGATCAAGGATCACCCTCTACACTGGAGGGAAAATGCGAGGAAAAATAATCAAAAAAATCATGGCAAAAAGAAAGCCATCAAAAAATGTGGCAAATGAAAGCCAACAAAGCAAAAAAAGAAAAAAGAAGAAAAGAAAGTCCAAAAAAGGGACAAATGTTTCAAGAATGAGTTCTTCTCAGGAAATGATCCTTGATCCAATCACCCTTAAACACACTTTGAGCCTATTTTATCCTTCCTTTCTAAACTTGAACCTTGGCCTACATTACATGCTTTAAAGGCCCATTTTGATCAAGCATGGATATTTAATTTAAAAAGATATTCTCAAAATTCATCCCATCTTTTGAATTGATATTTTTACCTTGGAAGCATTTAGAATTCTCAGATGCATGGTAGAATACAAAAAAAAAATGATGAAAATGAAAAAAGAATATAAAAGGAGAGGTTTAAGCCGAAAACCCGCAAAGGGCGACTTAATACCGAATGGAGGACACTTGAGTTGAAAACCCGCAAAGGGCGGCTCAGGTATTGATTAAAAGTTTGAATCAATGCTCCATGTAAATGGGGAGAAAATATCTGAAAATCAGAAGAAAGGGGAACAACTCAGTCTAATGTAACTACGGAAGCCGAGAGGTTATCCAAGTAAATTGCTTGTTCAAGAGAAATTTCAGATGGTTTGAAAAGGAGGGGTCCAAGATATTCCGCATCCAGGGCATGTACAACCTATAACTTTACATTTGTTTCTTATATCCTTGATATTTAGTTTTTACTATTTTAAAACATTTCTTGTAATAAATTCTTGTTATCCTTTTCATGACAAATTTTGCTTGATTCATATTTTCTTTCATACATTTTTGAGATGCATTATTATTGTTATTAAATTGAATGATGATTAGTAATAAAAATTCTTTAAATAAAAGGATTTTGAAGTATTACTAAGGAATAGATTTAAATCTTGGGAAAGGTTTGGAAACTTCACCAAGTAAAAAAAAACAGTGAACGGGTTGGAGACTCCATCACGAAGTCAAAAAATCTGTAAACTTCAGCGAAAGCTAAAAACTGAGACTGTTTGACAAGTTATCTTGAGTGAAGGTTTCCTTAAGTGGGGCATCAGTGAACAATTGAAGACTCCGTCATGAAGTCGGATAATCTGTGAACCTCAAAGAAATCATGGATTAGAAATCATGACATAATCATTTGATTGCATTCATTCTTAGGAAACATACAAGCATTTGCAAAGCATGTCATTCTCATCATCGCATTTAGCTAACATTGCAGAAATCAGGAAAACTTGGACTTTCCCAAAGTGAACTCATTCTATTTTTCAAACGAGTCGAGCCCCGAGATCACCATCAAGGTACGTTTCCTTTCTGAATCGAACTCATTTTGCTTCTCAAATAAGTCGAGCCCCGAGACGGCCGTCGAGGTATGTTTCTTTCATTTTCAAGTTAAATTTATTTTTTCCAAATGAACCAAACCTAGAATCATTCTTAGTAGTTCCTTTTGTTTTAAATCGAATTCATTCTATTTTATCAAATGAGTCGAGCCCTGAGACCACCGTCGAGGTATTTCTTTTTGTTTTAAATCGAATTCATTCTGTTTTATCAAATGAGTCGAGCCTTGAGACCACCATCGAGGTATTTCCTTTTGTTTTAAATCGAATTCATTTTGTTTTATCAAATGAGTCGAGCCTTGCGACCTACGTCGAGGTATTTCCTTTTGTTCTAAATCGAATTCATTCTGTTTTATCAAATGAGTCGAGGCTCGAGACCACCGTCGAGGTATTTCCTTTTATTTTAAATCGAATTTATTCTGTTTTATCAAATGAGTCGAGCCTTGAGACCTCCGTTGAGGTATTTCCTTTTGTTTTAAATCGAATCCATTCTGTTTTATCAAAATGAGTCGAGCCTTGAGACCACCGTCGAGGTATTTCCTTTTGTTTTAAATCAAATTCATTCTGTTTATCAAATGAGTCGAGCCTTGAGAACGTCGTCAAGGTATTTTCAAATAATGGGTTAGGCCTCGGGCACCATTCTTAAGACCTCCGGGCACCATTCTTAAGGCCTCCGGGCATCATTTTTAAAGTCGCATACAGCGCATTTTTTTAACTCACGGGTAAGACATCCGGGCACCATTCTTAAGACCTCCGGGCATTATTGTTAAAGTCGCATACAACGCATTTTTTTCAAATCACGGGTAAGGCCTCTGGGCACCATTTTTATGACCTCTAGGCATAAGTTTCCAGAGTTTTTACATTTGCTTGAGCAAGTGTTTGGTGGTGATAGCTGATGCTTCTGGAAGAGATACCCAGAATTTTAAACACAGCTTAGCATAAGACAGGTTAAGCCCTCGAGACCATCGTCGAGGTCTTTTTCTTCTCTTGCAAATCGAACTCGTTTCCTTAAAACGGGTCGAGCCTTGATTAGTTAGGGAATTCAATTTAAGGACAATATCTTCTATTTACAGTTTTTTTTTTTTTTAAAATGAAAAAATGAAAATGAAAAAGAAAACCCCGTTCCCTTCCCTTCGTATGTGATTTCACTAACCGGACAAAATTAGTATTTGTTTATCTTTGCCTGATTCCTGATTCTCAGCAATAGCCGAAGAGGGGCAGCTATAGACACCTAATTTTGTCCGGACCACTAAAACAGGTATGTTTTCTTCCTAAATTAATTTTTCAGAATGTAAAAAAACTTTTTTCATCCTGTAGGTGGTATTCCGAGACTTAGTCTAAGAAGGCGAGCATAAAAAGTCAAACTTGAAAAAGTCAACCCTAAAAAGTCAACTACTAGAAAAGTCAACCCACTTTCAAAATCAAGATTTGAAGTTCAATTGAAAAATGGTGAAATAATTTTGATAATCTAAGGTCTACATCGAAAGATATGGAGTTCAGAAGTTGGGTTACGTAGATTCAGTAGAAAAAAAACCCTAATTCGAGAAATTTGGGGAAAAGTGCTTAAACGATCGAATTGTTCAAAATTGAAGGTTTCAAATGAAAGATAAGCACTGAATAAGGGTAATGGAGAAGCCACTTGAAAGAAAAACTGAAAGAAAAGTCAATCCAAAAGAAAACCGAGAATTAGGGTTTTTGGTGGATTTCGGTGAAATTGGGAAGAATTACAGAAATAGCCCGACTCGGTTGGAATAAAGCCCCTAATGGATGAGGAGTGATTAAAAAAGGATAGCCCAAGGCTCAGTTTGAAGAAAATCTAAAAATCGAACTTGTTTTGAGCAAAACTGGGTTTCGGAGGAAAAATGGCAAAATTGGAAAATTTGCGAAAAATAGCAAATGAACTCCAAAAATTCTAAAAAATTGAAAATCTCATTCTTAAATCATTTCAAATAGATTGACGAAATAAAATCTTGATTAAGAGTTCGTTTGCAAAATAGCCAAATCCCGGGTCTCTTATGTAGAAATTCAAGAAGATAAATCCTGAAAAAATAGCAAATGAACTCCAAAAATTTTGAAAATTTGCAAATATCATTTTAAAATTATTTGAAAGAGATTGGAAAAATAAAATCTGGATTCGGAGTTCGTTTGAAAAATTGCCAAATCCCGGGCCCCCTACGCAGTAATTCAAGCAAATAAATCTCGAAAAAATACCAAATGAGTTCCAAAAATTATGAAAACCTCCAGATCACACTTTTAAATTATTTGGGAGATATTGGTGAAGAAAAATCTGGATTTGGAGCTCGTTTAAAAAATGGTAAAGTTTGGGGACATAAAAGGGCAATTTCGGAAGAAAAATTCCAAATAAATAGCAAATGGACTCGGAAAATTTTGAAAACTTTCAAAATTCAAATTTTTTATTTTTAAAGTATTGAAAAAATAAAATTTGAATTTGGAGTACGTTTTCCATTTATTTATGTTTGGGGGACAAAAAGGTTATTTTACCCACGAAACTGAAAAGGGCTTTTCTTGCCTTTTAAAAAAATAAAACATGGGCTGGAAGAAGGGGGTTGGCCAGCCAAGACCCAAGGATAGGTAGATAGTTTCTGATTTTTAATCAAAAGGCCAACAATGAAGAGGAAGTTAGTTATTTTTTGATTAAGCCTTTCCAAATAAGCCACATGGACCAATGCATGAAGAGGGAGAGTGTCAACATAATGGCTTAATATTCTTGAATAGCTGTAATTGTGGATAGCTGATGGCCTAATCTAAGGGTGATAATTTCATGTTTTAAACATCTTGGATCAATAGCCTTTGGATCAAAATTGGTTGGAAAAAAAAATGACAACACTCTAGCTACCAATGAGGCCATTCGACCACACTACAAGGGAGGGGTTTTCTTATCATTTTCAGCTATTCGCTCTCTATTCTCTCTTGGTTTTGGCTGGTTTTTCTCTCCATTGTTGAAAGGAAAAAAGAAAATTTTAGAAAAGAAAAGAAAGTTAGAAGAGAAAAAGCTTGAAAGATAGCTTCTAGAGGTTGCTTTAAGCACCATAATCTTGCACTTTCTTTGATTTTCCATTCTTGATTTGCTGTTTTGATTACTATTTTGGTGAGTTTCTTTTGATTTTTTTTTTAAAATAAGTGTTTTTAATATTCTTCTTCAAGTTCTTCTTCATTCTTTCTTGTAAAAAGCTCTTGAAAATTTTTTTTCCTCTTGTTCTTGAGATAGCCGAATAGCCTAGTTTTTGAGTAGTTGCTGTTTGCATTTTTTGTTTCATGTTATTCTTCATATTTAACAAGTTTTGATGCTTTAAATCTTATTCTAAAACATAAATATGAAGCTTGTTTTAATTTGGTTGCTTGCTTGTTTCTATTTTTGAGTCTATTACTTGTTATCCTGTTTATTCTACTTGTCTTGCATTTTTAATTTTTTGTTTTCAAAATGTTTAAGTTTGTCTGTGTTTTATATTTTGTAATCCATGTGTTTGTGAAAATTCTTATTGGTTTTCATGCCTTTACTTTATATTTGCATGATTTGAGCATTATTTTTTAGCTATGCATGTTATTATATCATGTGTTTGTGAAAATGCCATGCTCATTTTAAGCATTCACCACATTCGGCCACCTCATATTGTATGCTTTGAGTGTGTATTTTTGTTATGTTAGTTGATAGGTTTGCATTTTCATGATATTTGGTTGGGTATTTTGTTTAAGCATTCCATATGTTTGTGTTATTGCCATGCATATTTTAGGCTTAAGATTGGTTTGTTTTGCCATGCATATTCATGCATTTTAGACCTAGGTTGCATTAAATGCCATGCAAGTTTCATTTAGGTCTAGGTCATTTATTGATGCCATGCAAGTTTCATTTAGGTCTAGGTCATTTTATTGATGCCATGCATTTTCATGTCATTTAGGTTTTAAATCATGCATTTCATGCATCATATTTCTGTATTTTTCATGCATTTCATGTCCTTTCCACTTGACTTATGACTTAGGCCAATCAATGGCTCAAAGTCATGCTCACTTGAGCATACTTGTGGAAAATTAAAGAGTTGTCAAATTGATTATTCTACCTTTGTGATTTTTTTTTTTTACTTATCCAATTTTTGCCTAACTTTTCAAAAGTGTTAGCTACTGTTTGTGAGTCCTTAGGAGAGTCTCTAAATTTACTTTGATTTTTAAATGATTCTTTCAAAGGCAAAAAAAATGTGTGTTGACAAAACAGTTTTTTCACCCAGTACTCATACTTTCATGATTTTTCTGGGTAGTCATCTTTAATTAGAAAATTAAGCCGATATTTTCTCGTGTAGCTTTACATGTTCTGAGTCTCCAATATTTATTTTTAGATTTTTTTGAATTTTTAAAAATAAGGTAAAAAATCGTGGTTTAAAACTGGACAGTGGAGTCAGAATTGAATTTGAAGGAAAATCATTTTTTGTTTTGGTTAAGTTACTTAGAGGGGCTGAACATGAAGTTTAGCTACTGACTTAGTGTAGTTTCTAAGCCTTTTTAAACTCTAAAAATGATTTTTTAAGTCTCGGGTTACGGGTGGTCAAGTCCGGGATTTTAAACTTAGGAAATTAGAGCCATTTAAAAAAGGGTTTAGCTAAGTTTTTATTTTTAATCTAAGCTTTTCAAAATTATTTTCAAACAATCACAAAGTATTTTGATTTTAGAATATTTAATTTGATATATTTTCCTAAGGTAGCCGGATTTCTTTTTAGATATACAGATTTCCTTAATTAAAGGAAAAAATACATTCTCATGCATTGCATTTTCCATATTTATGCATATTATATAATATGTAATTTTTGCTATGTTTAATTTTCATGATGGTGTTAGTATCTTTGATTTAAATTTTTGATATTATTTTATTTGTTATATGGTTTTGAATATTTCATGATATCCTATGTTTTTTATTTAGTTATTTTTGTCATATTATTTAGCATATGCTATGTTCATGCATTATTATTTTTATTTTCATGCATATTATATGATAGCATTATTTTATATTTCATGTCATTTAGATTATATGCCATATCATTTATATTTGCCATGTCATTTAAATTATTTCATTTCATATAGAATATATTATGTTACCATGGTCATTTCATTTCATGTAGAATATATTATGTTACCTAGGTTATTTCATTTCATTTACAATATATTATGTCACTTAGGATATTTTATTTCATTTAGAATGCATCATATGACTTAGGATATTACATTTCATATAGAATATATCATGTTACCTAGGTCATTTTATTCCATTTAGAATATATCATATAATTTAGGATATTTCATTTCATTTAGAATATGCTAAGACGTTTAAATTATATCATATCATTTAGGTTGCATTATATTATTTAGACTTTGCTATGTCATTTTATTTATGTCATACATATTCATATTCATAATTTTTAAAATGTTTTCAAAAAAGTAATGATTTAAAATAAAACAAAGATATTCCTGAGTTAAAATAATTCATGAATTCTCTATCGGGTTTGCTGGGGAGGATATCATCAATTATTATTAATAACTGAATATCTTATGTAAAATAAGAATGAGTCGTAAAGTTTTTCAAACTAATAAAAATTTCTATATTTTGCCACGTTTGTTGGGGAATATAGGAAAATTTTGAATTTATAAATTCCGAATCATTTGCAATTAAAAGTGGAATTATTTTTCTTTAAACTGGGAATTAACTTGAAATACTAAATTCAAAACCGACATTTTTATCGAGACTTGAGATAACACACGATTAATAAGGTACCATTTTATACGAGCGTTGTGGGGGTGCTAATCCTTCCCCACACATAACCGAGTCCCGAACTCGTTTTTTTGATTTCTCTAGTTTAAAACGGAGACTCGAAATTGGTTTTAAAAATGTTTTAATGAATTTTAAAATATTTTATAAAACCAGTTTTAATAGGTGGCCGATAAACCTAGCTAAAAAAGATTGGTGGTGACTCCATGTCTTTTTCAAGGTTATTATCAAAACCTTCATTTTTCTAGAGGAATTAAGTCGACTTTTCCTTCGTTTTTTTTTAATGTCACGCTTAACGAATAATAAAGTCTTGCGATGAGATTTGTTATTTTTTTAGGTTGTGACACTTTTTAATATATATATTTTTTTAGTTCAAAGATTATTATTTTATAAAATTTTTTATTGTATTATGACACTACATGTAAACTCACTTTTATCGGCATTTATAAGTGCTGGTAAAATACCACAAAGTTACCCCTATTAGTATCGCCAGCAGTTCATTGACCGCAGGCTAGGCGATTGCCGATGAAAAGTTTCCGACGGGCCTGGCCACTAGTGCCGGAATAGTGTTTATATTTGCCAACATGAGTTTTCCCGATGCTTTAAAATGCCATTATATGTAAAGAACTTTTCCAGGTATTTTAAAGTGTTGGTACAAGTCTTATTTGCATTAAATTTATATATTAATTTACATATTTGTTGAATGAATTATGTTAAGACTTAAAACCGCCCTACAAATTAATAACATTTAAAGACAATTTAAATTGCTATTAAAAATAATAATTTACATAAATAAACACTAAAAGAGACAGTCGATTTACCTAAAGTTTTTTTATCGACGAAAAATATCCGTCGGTAAAACACAACATTACCGATGGATTTGTCATAATTACCAACGAAATTCCATCGGTAATGTTTTTGAGAAAGACTGACGGATATTTTGAGAATCACCGACGAAAAACATGTACTACCGACGGACTTTTAACAACCGAATAATTCTGTCGCTAAATTCCGACGGTAATACTTTGGCAGGAAGGTAAGTCGTTCCCGTCAAAGTTTTACCGACGGATTAACTTTTATTACCAACGGAAATATCTGTCGGTAAAAAAATGCACGGATTCTCACATATAATAAATGATAATTTAAAACTAAATGGTCAGAAACTATTACTGACAGATTATCTGTCGGTAATAGGTGTAATCCGCCGGTGAAACAGGATTTCATCGGCAAAACATCACCGATGGATATAGATAATATCGACGGATAGAATTTGAATCATCCGCCAAAAGTAGTACAGATGGAATTTCTGTCGGTAATAATGAAATTTCGTCGGTAAAAAATTGCACGGACTCTCACGCACAATGAATGAAAATTTAAAGCTAAACGCTTAGAAAGTATTACCGATGGATTATCCGTCGGTAACAAGCGTAATCTGTCGGTGAAATAAAATTACGTCGGAAAAAACATAACCGACGGATATAGATAATACCTACGGACAGAATTTGAATCATCCACCAAAAGTATTATTGACGAAAATTCCATCGGTAATAATGGAATTCCGTCGGTGAAAGTCTCGAGCATATGTATGCCCGAGACTCATTCTTTTCTCCTCCTCATTCTTTTTCTCTCTTTCCTTTTTCTCTTTCCCTTTTTTCTCTTCCCCGATTGGTACCCTGCTCAGACCTCCTGCCCTCGTCGTTCGACCCAGCTCCATCGTCGTCGTCCGACCCCGGCACCAGCGACCCCCGCCATTGGTCCCTATCTTCTCTCTATCTCTTCCTCTCTATCTCTTCTTTCTCTCTTAATTTTTTCTTTTTTTGCAGATTTAGATTTGAAATTCGATCACCCTGCTTAATCTTTTTGCCGTCTCTGTCAAACCGTGCTCTGTCATCTCCATCCGACCGCGCTTCGTCGTCGTCGTCCAACACAGATTCGGAATCAGGTAAGTTCTCTCTTAATTATTTATTTTTAAGTATTTTTACTATTTATTTTTTGTTAATTTTCGAAAATAAATGTATTGTTATTGTGGAATGTTGTTTGTTATTGTTTTTTGTGATTAAATGAATTATGAGTTATTATTTGTTAATATATTTATTAATGTATTTGTTAATGTATTTGTTAGTGTATTTTGTGATTAAATGAATTATGAATTATTATTTGTTAATGTATTTTTTAGTATATTTGTTATTGTTCTTATTTAATATAGTAATAAATATAAAAATTTAAATTGATTCATAATAATAGTTTATTTGAAATTATAATTTAAAAGTATTAAATTAAATAATATAAAAAATTTTAATATTAAAAGTAGAGTATTTTAGGCAAGTGGAAATAATTAATATTTTTAAATTAATTATGTAGGAAAATTGTTAATTGTCCGATCAATAGAATTCAGGTTTGATTAAAAATTGCTTGATTTTTGTATATTTATTTAAATATTTTAATTAATAAAATAATTGTTATATAATTATATAAATTGTGTAGTTGTGTTGATAATTTTAGATGTGTTTATAATTATATAAATTGTGTAGTTGTGTTGATAATTTTAGATGTGCTGATAATTTTAGATGTGTTGATAATTATATAAATTGATGTTTAATTAATTTGTGACATCAATTCAATAAGGCATAAAAAAAATGGTAAATTTATGACATCAATTAAAAAAGTAATTGGTTATTGTGAACCTTAGCATAAAAAACATTAGATATATAATTCAAAGTGAACCTTAGCATAAAAAACATTAGATATTACATTAAATTGTATAATGTGTTATTGTGATTACTTATCGTTATTGTTCATTGTGATTGTTTTATTATTATGTTATTCTGTTTATTTATTAATAAATTTAATATATATTTATTAATAAATTTAATATTTTTCATTTTACAGATAAAATGCGAGGAACATGGCGTAAAACTACTGGAAAGAAAAAACAGAGTTCTATGTGGGATTCATTTCGACCATCTGGAGGATCGTCCTCGGGGCATGGTACCCCAGAGTTGCCACCTGCGTCTTCTCCCTCTTTACGGCCTCCACCGAGACAGTTGCCGCCTTATTCGGCTCCATCGCCACGTACTCCATTTGCAGTACCTATATCGCCCTTGCATCCTTTTGCACTGCCTCCATCTATAGTGGATCCGTCCAGATTGCCTCCTTCTATAGTGGCACCATCCACATCGACTCTCGCTCCACTGCTATGGCCGACACTTACTCTAGCGACTCAGGCAGTTTCCGCGTTATAGGCGTCTACGTCACCACTGGATGAAATTTCACATTATTTACTTAATGACCCAGCATCGACTTATTTCGCGGATGATGGCACGAGGTAGCAGACAGAGGTACCTGCATCACATCATACACCATCTACCGGTACTGCCACTGAGCAAAGGAAATGAGGTAGAGGTCGGACGAAATGATTACCGACACCGAGTAATCCGGATGATAGGTTTGAACTGTCAATTCTTCAAAACACGTAAGTTAATAATATTTTGATAATTTAATTATTTGAGTAAAATAAATTATTGTCCACTAACACGTATCCTTGATTTTAGGACTTTCACGGAGAGTTGTGTAAAATCGACCATTGCCTCCATCATCATACAACAGTATAACAGACCATGGCCTACTTGTTTGAAGATACCTGTTGACGTGAAACTGTCTATGTGGACTATATTTGAGGTATGATTTGGTTAAAAGTCAAATTATAATTTAATCATGTTTAATACTATATATTAACTCATAATGTCTTATTGTAGAGAAAGTTTCAGTGGCCTCCTGAGCAGAAACCATTGGTTAGGAAATTATGGGAGGCCACATGCAAGGATCGATTCAAGGACATGATGAATTTTGAGAGGGACAATGCCATGTCCTTCTTTCAAACGAATCGAACAGAAGACTGCAAGGGTTACAGGTGTGATTGGATAGCAGTCGATATTTGGGATCAATTAATTGATAGCATCTGGAGTACCGACGCTTGGAAAAATAGGTCCCAAAAGGCTTCGAGTAATAGGAACACGGAGAAAGATGGCAGCATTACAAAGCACACTAGTGGATCAGTTCCTTTTCTAGTTACCGGTGTTAGGATGGTAAGATTAAATTCTGTTTTGCAATTTATTGTTTCAAAGTTTTATCGACTTAACTTAAAATTTTTATTGGTTTAACATAATTTTCCATCTTCTTTTAATTTGTAGTCACAAGAGTTGCAGCGCAATGTGACTTTTCTGGAGCTGTTTAACAAAACCCATAAACATGCAAAGGGTCAGGGTGATTACGTTGACAACAAGTCTAAAGCTGTAACTGTAAGTATTTAACTTTATCACTATTTTATATATTACATTAATTGATTATACCAGATCTTTGTGTTTATGTACGTGTTCATTACAATGTCACATATTAATTGTTTATATATTTAAATATTTGTGATTATAGGAAAATTATACTGCTTCGTTGCAGCAAAAATTTCCGGACGATACGTCTTCATATCCTGATTTTGACCCTCAGTCCTGGTCTAATGCTATTGGGGGCATTGAGACTACGCGGACGCATGTTTATAGGTTTTGAACGAGACCGAAGAGAAGGCAAGTTTTTATCCACCCGGCAGTCACCAAAGTTCAGATGTAGCCAGTTACGCTCCCTATGGTCCTAGTACTACACAACAGCCGACAGCAGCGCCGTCTTAGGACTATCATGCATTGAGGTCCGATGTCTCGCAAATCTAGACCTCAATCGTGAGACTTGAGAATATCATGACGAGTTGGAATACGATAATCACACCTTTACTACAGTCATAGATAAAAGCTGCATTAGGAAGGATAAGTACTTAGGTTGCCGGACTCAGTGCTGCCTTAGGCATGGGTGTTGGATTGAGTGCTGTCGGAGTCGATGCTGGATCGAGTGCTGCCGGAGTCGGTGTTGTTGGACGCATGGCTGCTGGACTAGGATTAAGTGTTGCCGATGCTGGAGTCGATGCTATCGGAGGTGATGCTGGTGCGGAGGCATGGGTGCTGTCGGAGGATTGAGTGCTGCCGGAGGCAATGTCAAGGTAGACAGTTAAGCCGATGACAGCAGTACCTCGTAATGAGTTTTTTTTTTTATATTTGAGAGATACATTTGAATTTTTTTTATTTATATTTTTACGGATTTCATTTTAGATTTTAACCTTTGATAATATAAATTTTTCATTTCATTTCATTTTTAAATTTTTGTAATATTTTAAGTTTAAATTTTTATTTTTTTTGTTCCAAAAAATTAATTACCGACGGAATAATCCGTCAAATGCACATTTATCGACGGAACATTTCATCGTAATTCAACATTACCAACCAAATTCATCCGTCGGTAAAATAATAACTGACGGAACTATTCCATCGGTGATAAAATAATACTGACGAAAACTTTCGTCGATAAAGTTGAACAATGCCGACGGAATATTTCGTCGGTAAACGTCTGTCGGTAAAAATTCTTTGCCGATGAATTTTTCTTTACCGACTGAATTAGTATCACCGACTTAAGTATCACCGATGGAATATTCCATCGGTAAAACGCATCACCTACGAAAAATAGTTTTTTACTGTGGATTATTCCGTCGGTAAAAGTGTGTCCTCTTGTAGTGAATTTATTTTGACATTTTAAACTACTCTTGAAAGTATTATATTTTTATCTTACTTTCGGCAGTTCCTTTCGGCTTGATAGAAGGGTAGAATTTTCCATTTGTAATACAAAAGAAACTATATCTGTAAGCCTTGGCTGGGACTTAGCTCACACTAGAGTGAGAGAACAGAGGATTCTTGAACCCCATCAATACACAATTCAAAATTCAACATAAAGAGCAACTTCTGAAAATTTTTACACCTGTATACTGTTGATAGATTTTGCTAAGAAGTCTACACTAAATAAAGAGTGATCAAAAACCTTGAAAATTAGACCATGCAACAATAGTAATCCTTCCCTTCAAACATTTCTTTGAAGGATGGACATATAATTCAAATCCCTGATATAACTAACCCAATTTTCTAACCAAGTGTATAAATTAAACTTCCTCCTTTCTTTAGTAGCATGCCTGTTAAGTAAGAAAGTTAAATCAGACAGTCCAAAACTACAAGAAAGATAATAATTTTCATGATAGCAGCAACTAAACTTTGAAAGGCTATTGATAGTAGAAATTCAGAAGAACAACAAATAATAAATAAAACAAAAGGCATCAAGAAGACAAAATTCTATTAACAATACCAGAAACTCTTCATTGATTTCAAATCATTAGTCTTTCAGTAACCACGACTCTCTACAATTCCTCATTTGACTATACAAAAATATGAACATTAATATGGATATGGTAGACCTATAGGAATGAAACTATCCCAAAAAATTTGCTAAAAATTGCATGATAACGGGGTTGGATATATTCAATTGACCCACTTTTGGAGATCACTGACCCATCAAAACGCACTCCATGGCCAGATGATCCCCCTAAAATGAAAAACCACTGATGGGCATCCAAGAGCCCATAGTGAATCATACTACAAAGACACAAACATCCAGATCAAAACATCGAAGTAAAAAAAGCATGAAATAAGAACAAACACAGAGGTTTCGACAAGGCATTCTGAACAAAACTAAAGTCATTAGCTAGCAATCTATGTTGAAGACACCAAATTTTGTCCGGACCACTACATCAAGTATTTTTCTTCCTAAAATGATGTTTTAGAATGCAGAAAAGCTCTTTTCACTCTACAGGTGGTACTTCAAGGCTTTGTTTAAGAGGACAACATAAAAAGTCAATTTTGAAAAAGTCAACCTCATAAAAGTCAACTTCAAAAAGTCAACCATCAAAAAGTCAACCCACTTTCAAAATCAAGATTCAAAGTTCAATTGAACAATGGTGAAATAATTTTGATAATCTGAGGTCTACAACAAGAGATATGAAGTCCGGAAGATGGGTTACGGAAATTTAGTGGAAAGAAAACCCTAGTTTTGAAAATTTAGGGAAAAGTTCTTAAACGATTAAATTGGTCGAAATAGGAGGTTTCGAATGGAAGATTAGAAATGACACGGGTAATTGAGAGGCCATTTGGAAGCAAAATTGAAGGAAAAGTCAATTTGGAATAAAACCGAGACTTAGGGTTTTTGGTAGATTTTGGTGAAATTGGGGAAAATTGCAGAAATGGCCTAACTTGGTAAAACTAAAGCCCCTAATTAATGAGGAGTGAGTAAACAAGGATAGCCCATGGCTCAGTTTGAAGGAATTTCGAGAAAATAACCGATTAGAGAACAAACGAAAAATGAGAAAATTTTCGATGTTGGAAAAAGAAAAAATCAAGTCGGAGGGGAATTTGATTGTAAAAATTGGGCATTTTCGAACCAACTCTAATTCAATATATAACAAAGGCACCGAAAAGAAAATCTGGAATCGGACATGTTTTGAGTAAAACCGAGCTTCACAGGTAAAAGGGCAAATTTGGAAAATACGGGAAAAATAGCAAATGAGCTCGAAAAATTACTAAAAATTCCAAATTTCAATATTATGTCATTTGGAAGAGATTGGCGAAGAAAAATCCAGAATCGAAGCTCGTTTGCAAAATGGCGAATTTCGAGCCCACTAAGTTGAAAATTTCAGAAGATAAATCCAGATCTCACTTTCAAATTTCAGAAAAATAGCAAATGAGCTCAAAAAATTATGAAAACTTCCAGATCTCACTTTCAAATTATTTGGAAGATATTCATGAAGAAAAATCTGAATTTGGAGCTCATTTGCAAAATGGCAAAAGTTTGGGTGCATTAAGGACAATTTCGAAAGATAAATCCCGAAAAAATAGCAAATGGGCTCAAAAATTGTGAAAACTTCCAGAAGTCAATTTTTTATTATTTAAAAGTATTGAAAAAAGAAAATTTGGATTTGGAGTCTGTTTTCTATTTAATTAGGTTTGGCGGGCAAAAAGGTCATTTTACCGAAGAAATCGAAGATGGCTTTTCTTGTAATTGAAAAAATAGAGATTGGAATGGAATTCATAGGGTCAGCTGGCCAAGCCCATATTGAAGAGTCATTTCGCTGAGCCATTGCATCTAAAGGCCAAGAGTGGATAGGAAGGTAGTTATTTTTTTGATCAAGCCTTTGTAATTGTGACACATGGACCAATGCATGGAGAGGGATGATGTCACCATAATGACATCATATTATTTAGAGGTTGATTCCTTAATCTAAGGGTGGGAATTTTTCATAAAAAGCATCTTGGATTAAGAGCCTTTGGATCAAAATTGGTGAGGAAAAAATGACAACATCTTTCTACAATCTTCTAGACCATTCGGCCAAGGCTGTAAAGGGGGGTTGTTTTTAGATTTTCATAGTGGTTGAGGGGGTGAATAGAGGCAGTAGCTATAGAGAAAAGAAAGGAGAAAAAGAGAAGGAAAAAAAAAGGTTTTGCTTACTACTTTTTGATTTGGAAAGCTAAAGCAAGGTAGCTATGTTCTTTCATGCTCTCCCCATGCTTTGTTGATACGATTTTGCTATTTTGATTGTCATTTTATTTTCTTTTATGAAATAAACTTGTTTTCCAAAATAAGGTCTAAGGGGTTTCTACTTTCTATTTTTATAAGAAATCAAGAAAACAAATTCTTATTAAGTTTTTTCTTCATGGCCGAATGATACTTTTTTTAAGATGATCTATTGTTTTTTTTTTTGTTCATATGATTTGTTTTGGTAGGATAGCTTACTTGTGGTAGATTAGCTTGATTGTGGTAGGTTAGCTTGATCCTGGTAGTTTAGCTCTATACCATGCCAAGTGTTTGTGAAATTGTCATGCCATAGTCACACATTTACATTGTCATACATCATTTTATTTACCATGTTTGCATTTTTATTATGTTTACTAGTTTAACATGCTTTCATGAAGAATTTGTATAAAAGTTGCCTTATGTTAGTGAAAATGTCTTAATAGGATTTCACATGTTTGTTTAAGAGGTCCATTCGGTTTCTTTGCTTAGGTTTGCCTTGTGTATGTGCATTTTCATTTTATTAGGTTTTCATGCATTTATTTTATGCCATACATGTTTCTTATGACATGTAGTTCATTATGGGGGTATTCGGTCATATAGGAAGTCTAGGTCATTTTAGGTCTTCATTTGGTTTTCATGCACATTTTGTATGACATTTTAGGCCTTAGGTTGCCATGCTTTCATTTCATGAATATCTTGTATGTCACTTTGGGAATTAGGTTTCCATACTTTCATTGCATGCCATATATGTTTCTTATGTCATGTAGTGAATTCGACTATATTGGTATTCTAGGTCATTTTAAGTTTTCATTTTATTTTCATGCATATCTTGAATGACATGTTAGTTGTTAGGTTGCTATGTCTTCATTTCATACTTATTTTGTATGTCATTTTATTAGGTTTCCATGCTTGCATTTCATGTCATACATGTTGCTCATGACATTTAGAACCTTAGGACCATTCGGCCATACATAGTCTAGGTCATTTTAGAGGTCTTCACTTGGTTTTCATGCATGTTTCATCTCCCATAATAGATTTTAGGTTTTTATGATTTTTATGTCATATTAGTCTAGGCAATTGTATTTCATGCCATGCATATTTTTCCATGACATAGTAGGTATTAAGACATCATTGTATTGCCATGCATTTTCATGACATTTTAGTTCTAGGTCATATTTGTATTGCCATGCATTTCATGCATATTAGGTCTAGGTAGTATTTGTTGCCATGCAAGTTCATGATAGGCATTAGGACATCTTTGTATTGCCATGCATTTTCATGACACTTTAGGTCTAGGTTACATTTGCATTACCATGCATTTCATGCATATTAGGTTTATGTAGCATTTATTGCCATGCAAGTTCATGCTAGGCATTAGGTCATTTTGAATTGCCATGCATTTTCTATGTCATTTAGGTTGCATTAGATCATGCATTTCATACATCAAATTTGCTGTTTGTTCGTGCATCTCATATCATACCACTTGATTTTTGACTTAAGCCAATCAATGGCTTAAGGTCAAGCTCACATTAGCATACTTGTGGAAAATTGAGAAGTTGTCAAGTTGATTTTTCTACCTTTGTGATTTTTTTTTTTACTTAGGCAATTCTTTTCCAAATTTTTATAAATTTTAGCTATGGTTTTTAGGTCCTTAGAAAAGTCTCCAATATTTTTACTTTGATTTTTGAATAATTTTATCAACGGCTTAAAAATGATTTTTGGCAAACCAGTTTTTCACCCAGTGTTCTGAATTTTGTGATTTTTTTGGGAGGTTATACTTAGTCTAAAAATTAAGTCGATTTTTTATTATAGATTTAGACATGTTCTTAGTCTCCCATATTTCTTTCAGATTTTTTTGAAATTTTAAAAATAGGTTAAAAAATCACGTTTTAAAACTGGTCAGTAGAGTCAGATTTGAATTCAAAGGAAAATTAATTTTCTGTTTTGGCTAAGGCATTAAGATAGGGCTGATTAGGAACCTTAGCTACTGTCCTAGGGTGATTTCAAAACCATTTTAAACTTAAAAAATGATTTTATAGAGCTCGGGTCAAGGGTGGTCAAGTTCGGGTTTTCAAAGTTAGAAAAATAGAGCCATTTTAAATGGGAATTTCGGCCATGGTCATTTTTTATCCAAGATTTCCAAAATTGTTTTTAAACCAATCACAAAGTATTTTGATTTTAGAAAATTTAATTTGATGTATTTTTCTAAGGTAGTCGGATATCTTTTTAGGTATAAGGATTTCCTTATTTAAAGGAAAAAATACACTTTCATGCATTGCATTTTCTATGTTCATGCATACTATATAATATATGATTTTTGCTATGATAATTTCTATGGTAATGTCATTATTTTGATTTATGTTTTATGGTGTTATATTGTTTGATATATGGTTGTGAATATTCTATGTTATCCTATGCTTTTTATTTAGTCATTTATTTTTGTCACATTATTTAGGATTTATTATGTTCATGCATTATTATTTTCATTTTCATGCATATTCCATGATAACATTATTTTATGTTTCATATTCATTTCATGTCACTTTGGTTATTCATTTCATTTAGAATATATTATGACACTTAGGTTATTCATTTCATTTAGAATATACTATGGCACTTAGGTTATTTATTTCATTTAGAATATATTATGACATATAGGTTATTCATTTCATTTAAAATATATTATGTCACCTAGGTTATATCACTTCATTAAAATATATTATGTCACTTAGGTTATATCATTTCATTTATAATATACTATATCATTTAAATTATATCATGTCATTTAGGTTGCATTATATTATCTAGATTTTGCTATGTCGTTTTTATTATGTCACACATGTTCATATTCACCTTTTAAAATGTTTTTAAAATAAGATAATGATTTTCAATAAAATAAAGATATTCTCGAGTTAAAATAATTCATGACTTTTCTGCCGGATCTGCTGGGGAGGACATCATTAATTATCTTTAATAACGGAATATCTTTCTTAAAACGATAATGATTCGGAAAATTTTCTAAATAAATAAAAATTTCTATATTTTACCGCGTTTGTAGGGGAATCTAGGAAAATCTTGAATTAAAAAGGGAATTATTTTTCTTTAAATTGGGAATTATTTTAAATGCCAAATCAAAAACTAACTTTTTACCAAGACTTGAGATAACACACGATTAATAAGGTACCGTTTTTATACGGGCGTTGTGGGGGTGCTAATCCTTCCCCGAGCGTAACAGAGTCTCGAACCCGCTTCTTTGATTTTCTCTGGTTTAAAAATTTAGACTTGAAATTGGTTTTAAAAAAATGTTTTAATTAATTTTAAAATATTTTTACAAAATCGGTTTTAATAGGTGGTCGATCACACCTAGCAAAAAAAGATTGGTGGCGACTCCATGTCTTTTTCAAGGTTGCTTTCAAACCCTCATTTTATTTCAAGAGGAATTAAGTAGTCTTTTCCTCTGTTTCCCAATGTCACGCTTAACGAGTATAAAGTCTCGCGATGAGACTTGTTATTTTTTAGGCTGCGACAGCTTGGCGACTCCTCTGGGGACATTTAGAGAGTCAGGCTTAGAATTAGTCGTTTGTTATCAAAGTCTCGATTTTGTTGGTTTTTATTTGGTATTTAATTTTAATTCCCACATTTTTAAAAAAAAAATAAGGAGAATTTTGAAAATAATAAAATGTTTTTAATATGTCAATACTCATGTGCATGCATATTATTATTGTTCTCTGGTTATTTTGGTGCATTTATTTATTGCTTAATTGATGATTTACATTGTTTAGTCTTGTTGGGGCATTTAGAATAAGGGGTGTAGAATAGGTGGTAAAATATTTGTTATTTCTCCTCACACGTTACACGTGCATTTTCATATCATCAGCCTTATACTCGGGTTCCGTCCTTTTAGGTGGGAGCAAAGTAACTAAGCCTTTGTCATTAACAATCCGCATGGGCTAGGGAAATAGACTCTAATGAATTGAACCCGCTTTTTATCGGGGTGCGTTACTAGCCTTCACCGGCGACAGTGAGGAACAATTTGGGGCTTTTAGAACTGATTCACCTTCATATAGTAAACCTAGGCGAAACCTTGCCAGATTTTCGATTAGATATTCCGAAGTTAAAAACACATGGAGGAATTTTTCCAATCCTTTTGCCTTATATTCTACATTCTGAATAAGTTTACCTTTTGTAAATTGGGCAATGATGAACGCACATCACAATGCCCATAATAAGTTTTGATGTTTTGTCCCAGGGGTGTTATAATGCCGAAATTTTGTTGGCATCCTCAGGGATAATTATTGATTTGAATTATGTATGTTTTTTGTATTATTCGAATTTATTTCCTTTACTATTCATTTTTTTTCCTTTTTGTTTTGTTTTTTTCATGCATTCTTGTCATCATTGTTGCACATGGAAGGTTATTGGTCTTTGGATAATATTCAACCAAAAGGGCTTCCATGGAAGGTTAGTGTGTTTTAGTGGTCGAGAAGCATTTAGAGTTTAGGAAACAGTTCGAGAAAGGTTAGCAAGATAATGGGGATTTTTTGAGAATGGGATATGTATCGTTATTTCCAGTTGAGGTTGATCTTACTATCCGGTAAAATGATCCGAGTGTTGATGGGTATATGGAATCAGTGGAATTTATTGAAAAAAGAAGCCTTCACTCAGATTTATAGGGATATAGCACTGTTAGGTCAAGTTTAGGTCAGTGGTGAGGTAATACATGCTGTGGTGCAATTCTAGAATACCGCTTATCGATGCTTCACTTTCAACCGAGAGGATATGACTCTAACCATAGAAGAATATTCGACCCTGTTGCATGTGGAGAATGCCATTTCTCGACCGTATTTATTTGAAAGATACAAAGACGTTGGGTTTCAAGAAGAAGGTGTCTAAGATTCTGGGAGTGAAAAGAAATTGGGCCGAAAGCCATGTTGTCCGAAAAAGAGTAAGCCACTATATCTCATGGGATATTTTACGGACCTTAATCCAAAATCATTCAAGTAAAGAGACAATTAGAAATATTTTTTCTTTGGCTATCTATGGTTTAGTTATCTTCCCAAGGACATTGGGATATGTGGATGTGGCGGTATTCGATATTTTCGAGAGGCAGGAGTAGAGGATAAACCCAGCCCCAGCAATCATAGCAGAAACAATCCGGTCCTTGTATTTCTATAGACGGGAAAGGAAAGGGCATTTTATAGGTTGTATACAGCTTCTTTACATATGGGTTCAGAACGATTTTTGTAAACATGCCTCTTCGCCCTTGTTGGAAGTCTTTTGCAGCAATTAGTGAATTTATTGAAAGGGATTGGCCCGAAAATAGGATTGAGGAACAATGGATCGACATATTCTGAAATATTAGGGCTGATATGATAATTTGGAGGGGCCCATGGATATCTCCTATGCTGACATTGCATAAGTGTGGAGATAAAGCATCTATTCCATTATTAGGAGTAAGGGAGGAGTGAGTTACGCGCCACTACTGGTACTAAGACAATCGAAATCTCGTCAGTTCACTCCTACCACCCATGATCTTAGTGGGTTAGAATTTGCTTATGGAGAAGGTGGTACTCGGGAAAGGTACGCGAGATTGTAGTGGCGTGGAAGAAAACTCATCGAATAGAGGTAGCCAGATATGCTGATATTGTCACACCCGACTATATAGCATGGAGAGATAGAAGAATTAATGATAGATTGTTGGAACCCAATGGGAGGAGTGTCTCATTAATGGATCTACAAATGGAAGAGGTGCCATCAAAGCTAGAAATTGCAAGGGCATAATTCGAAAAAGAAAAGACCCAAATGAGCAAAGAGATTGCCCGATTTCAAGATGAGATTGAGGACATGAAAAATAGAGAATCAGTTAAGGAAAGAGAAAAGGATAAGATCAAGAGAGAAAGGGAAACTGTCATGGGAGATCTCAAGGAATTACACCTAGAAAATAAAAGATTTCGTTTCGAGCTCAGATTCGAAAAGACTATCAAGACTTCTGGGGAATGGGAGCAAGAAGTCAAAAACCTCAAGAAAGAGAGTAACTATTGGAAAGAGAGAGCGAAGCATGAAGAAGCTCGAGCCAACCAATTTGAGCAAGAGAAGCAAGCTAGGTAAAGCTTACACAATGATGTTTCTGCTAATATATCAAGGGGCCAGTTGGAGAATGAACAAGAACAGGCCAGATTGAAAGGCAAGGCAATTCAAAGGGAGATTCCGTGAAAGAAAGTCCAAGATCCGAGGGAGTTACTCTAGGACCAGTATTTTGTAACAGCACTTTGAAATAGATAGGCGAATTATTGGATTTGTCTTAGGCAATGGTTTTGTTATTTTTGATGTATTTAAATTCCAGAAATCAATGAAAGACCGTTTGGTCTGAATTATCCCGAGGCCAATACTTTCAAATGCATTCCTATTTTTATCATTCATTTTTCTATTTTTATCATTCATTTTTTCTTTCTTTCATATATTTGTTTGTTCATTCATACATTTATTCATATTCATAATCATTCATTCATTTATTCTTTATATCTATCTATCTATCTATTCATTCATATTCATATATTTAGTCATTTATTTATTCATTTTATTTGTTCATTCATTCACATTTAGTCATTCATTCATTCAATAAAACATAAAAAAAAATGTGTCAATAAATTCTAATTCATGGTTTTTAAACTTAAGGTAAAATTGGGCGCACTCCAAAAGAACCGAATTTTCGACATCAATACAACACTTGATCTCAAGCCAGAGTAATGGAGAATGATCAGCTTGCCCGTATTGAGAGGATGGAACGGGTTCAAAGAGAACTGTAGGAACAATTGACTAAGTCTCAAGAGGAATCAAGAGAACAAATGGCCAAACTCATGGAAATGATGAATGCCATGATGAGGCAGAAAGGGCCGGGAGAGAATTTGGTTAGAGGAAAAGGGGCAGTGAATTAGGAAGGTCGACCTAAAAATTGTGCAGCTGAATGGTCAAACATCCCAGCATGCGGGAAACGAGCTTCCAACTGGGGCAGCATCCTATGTTTATATTCAACCAGTGGCTGAAGCACAGAATTATGGTCCTGGAAAAGGTAACATTGAGGCTAACCCAATTGATGTTGTTGATGTTTCGGACTTTGAGGAACTTGCTGAGAAGGAAAAGGCAAAAACGGCTGAGCTAAAGAAGGTTGAATCTACAGAGTCCCAAAAAAATATCAGCTGTTGGAGGAAAGGCTAAGGACAGTTGAAGTGGAAGAATTATTTGGCAGTCTGGATGCCAAGGAGATGAGTTTGGTACACGGTCTAGTAATTCCTCCAAAGTTCAAAGTGCCAGACTTCGAGAAGTATAATAGCACTACCAACCCATCAGCTCACCTAACCATGTACTGCTGAAAGATAACAGGGCATGATGATGATGAAAAAATGCTCATCCACTGTTTCTAGGATAGTTTAACAGGTTTTGCAACCCGATGGTATAATCAGCTGACTCGGACTAAGATCCTTTCTTCGATGGATTTAGCTAGGGCCTTCATGGAACATTATAAGCATGTATCTGATATGATACTTGACAGGTTATCGCTGCAGAATATGGAAAAGAAAACTACTGAGAGTTTTAAGGAGTACTCTCAAAGATGGAGAAACTTGGCCACTCAAGTGCAACCCCCTTTGACCAGCAAAGAAACTAAGGTGATTTTTATCAACACTATAAAGGCACCATATTATGACAAATTGGTGGGAAGTGCCACTAAGAATTTAGCGGATATGGTTATATTCGGCGAAATGATTGAGACTGCCATTAAGAGTGGCAAGATGAAAGTGGAGAGTCTACTACTCCTAAAAAAACATTTCCCACCAGGAAGAAAGAAGAAACTCACGCAGTTAGCTACAACCAGTATCCCTATACACCTCCTACACCATATACACTTCATAGACCTTATACTTCTTCTACATCCAATGCACCTCCTACACCCTACACACCTTACCCGGGGTACAATCCTTACTACCCCGCTGTAAAACCACCTTACTCAAAACTCATTCCCTTATACCAATATACCACAACAGCCATACCCAACTAGCATATCCCCACAGATAACCCTTCCCCGAAACACTATCCCAAATACCCAAGGTGCTTGGTGCAACGAGCAACATTCACCAAGGAACGATCAAAAACCCCCAATTTGATCCCATTCCTACAACTTATGGTGAACTATATCCCAAACTGTTACAAGGTCAACTTGTTGCACCCATACACCTTAAACCCTTGACACCACCATACCTAAAATGGTACAGTGTAAATGCTAACTGTGCGTATCACACGGGGATTCAAGGGCATTCAATCAAAGATTGCATTCCTTTTAAAAGGAAAGTCCAAAGTTTGATGAATTTCGGGGTTCTGAAATTCGAGTCAAGAAACAGGCCAAATGTAGCGGGAAATCCATTGCCCGATCATGCTGAGAACAGGGTGAATACAGTGTTATCCAGGAAAGTTAGTAGGGTAAAGAAGCACATCAGTGAGGTGAAGACTCCAATGTTAAAAGTGTGGGTTGAAATGGTTAAAGCGGGGTTAGTTCAGGATGAGGGCAGTTTGAAAATGGTGGCAAACAGGATAAAGAATTGGTGCCCTTTTCATAGATGTAAAGATCACACCATTTAGGAATGTGAGAACTTTCTGGCTAAAGTCTAGAAGATGATGGGTGAAAGCGATGCCAGTTTTACGAGAAAGTGGAGGAAGAAGTGAAGGTTATTAAGAATACAATCGAATACGGGGTAGAAAGACCTTTGATCATCTACTACGATGAACTAGAAGAGAAAGTTATGTCGGTTGTTGAGGAAATCATACTTAAGTTGATCATAGAGTTGCCTTCTTCCTTTTCATACAAAGAAAACAAAGCTGCACCGTGGAAATATGACTGCGACATGGTTATGCCATGATCTTCTAGCCAGCAGGTAGCAGTTGACATAACAGGTGTGGGGCATTTAACGCGAAGTGGAAGATGTTATGCCTCCGAGGTTGTTGAACAAGGATCGACGGGAAAGGAAGAAGGAGTGGATAACGGAAAGAATATAGTTGACCCAATCCATATTGAGATAGATTCATCAAAAGAAGTAGAGAGGGGGTTAGCCCCGGTTAACAAAGTAAAGGAGCCAGTGAACGAAAATGGGGCTTTTGAATTTTTAAAATTCATAAAGCACAGTGAGTATAGTGTGGTGGAGCAGTTGCAGCGTCAACCAACAAGGATTTCAATCCTTTCACTGCTGCTAAACTCGGAGCCACATAGAAATGCCTTGTTAAGGGTTCTGAATCAGGCATACGTAGCCAACAATATATCGGTGGAGAAGTTGGATAGGCTGGTGGGGAATATAGCAGCGGATAATCATATATTTTTCAGTTATGATGAAATACCATCCAATGGTATTGGATCTACAAAAGCCCTTCACATAACGACCAGTTGCAAGGGGCACATACTATCGCGGGTACTCTTGGACAATGGTTCCTCGTTAAATGTGATGCTTTTGGCGACAATGTCTAAGTTCCCAGTTGATATATCCTACATGGTACCTAGCTGCACTGTGGTTAGGGCTTTTGACGGCACTCAACGGGAGGTAATGAGAACTATTGAGGTTCTGTTGGAGATAGATCCTTGTACTTATAAGGTGGATTTCCAAGTTATGGACATCATCCCGTCCTATAACTGCATATTGGGAAGGCCTTGGATACATTCTGCCAGGGCGGTACGCTCATCTCTCCACCAAAAGTTAAAGTTTGTAATGGAGGGACGTCTGGTCACTGTATCGGGAGAGGAGGACATCATAGCCTCTACATCTAATGACTCTCCTTACATAGAACCAAATGAAGATGCTATGGAATGCTCTTTCAGGTCTTTTGAATTTGTTAATGCTATATTCGTCGCTGAAGGACGTAAAATTCCAAAGCCAAAACTGTCCAAAAATACCAGGTTAGGAGTGAGAACCACGGTCGGAAAGGGCTGCAAGGTAGGAAAAGGATTGGGAAAGTATCTTCAGGGTATGGTCAAGGCAATTGAAGTGACTGGAAAGAAAGATCGGTTTGGTCTTGGATATCTCCCGAAGGCCCATGAAAAGAGGAGGAAAATCGAGAAAAATCAACAAATGAGGATGACCCGTCTCTCGGGTATGGATATAGAGTGGGAGCCCATGACTTTCCAATCAATCCTTCACAGTTTTTGGTCTGCTGGCTTTTTGTTCGGGGAGAAAGATTTCGACGATGAGATATAATGATTGAACAGGCTTTCGAGAAGTTCCACATGAATAGGGAAGAGCAGACGCAAGATATGATGATCTGTATGGCTGGGGAGGAATGAGTTAAAGAAAGAAGTGCAAGTTGGATGGTGCGACCTTGTCCGCCAGATTATAGATTGACAAATTGGAGTGCGACTGAGCTGCCTATAGTCTTTAGGTCTACTCCAAAGTAATAACTTTAAAACAATCTTAATTATCTTTGCCCAATGATATTAAGAATCTTTTTGTAATGGGTTATGTTTAAAAATGTTCATTCAATAAATAACAAGCACAATGCATTTTCTTCATATATGTGTCTATATTCTTTCATTTTTTTCTTTTTATTTTTCTGTCATTGCCTATATACTTTCCTATATTGTTTCTTCCTTACCTATTTACAGGTGTACGGAATGGAATATGAGGACCTCCCTGTCAATAATTTTGAAATTGATTTTGAAAGACCCATTTGCACGGGTGATTGCCCACGAAGAGGCCGAGGATTATGATTTGCCTCCGAATTTATTGAGAATAATAGAACAAGAGGAGAAGCAAGTAATACCTCATAAAGAGCTTTTGGAAATGATAAATCTGGGAAGTGGGGAAGAAATAAATGGGATCAAAATTGGGGCCTCATTGTCATCATCAAAAAAGGGTGAACTAATAGCTTTGCTCTGGGAATATGTAGATGTATTTGCATGGTCATACCAAGACATGCCAGGGTTGGATGCAGATATTGTGGTTCACAAGCTCCTTTTAAGGCCAGATTGTAAGCCAATTCAATAGAAATTGAGAAGAATGAGGCCGGACATGTTGTTAAAGATAAAAAAAGAGGTGAAGAAGCAGTTTGATGCTGGATTGTTAGAAGTGGCAAAATATCCGGAATGGGTGGCAAATATTGTCCCAGTACCAAAGAAAGATGGCAAAGTACGGATGTGTGTCGATTACCGGGATATGAACAAGGCCAATCCCAAAGATAATTTTCCTTTGCCATACATTGATACTTTGGTGGATAATACGACAAAGAGCTCTTTGTTTTCCTTCATGGACGGATTCTCAGGATATAATCAAATTAAGATGGCACCGGAAGATATGGAGAAAACCATGTTTATGATGATGTGGGGAACATTCTGCTATAAGGTAATGCCATTTGGATTGAAAAATGCTGGGGCAACATATCAGAGAGCCATGGTGACTTTGTTTCATGACATGATGCATAAGGGGATTGAAGTCTATGTTGATGATATGATTGCAAAGTCACAAGAGAAGAGGAGCATATTGCGAATCTTAAGAAGCTCTTTGAAAGACTAGAAAGTTTTGACTCAAACTAAACCCGGCAAAATGCACTTTTAGAGTCACTTCGGGGAAGTTTTTGGGTTTTGTCTGCAAATTGAGATTGATCCAGATAAAGTAAAGGCCATCTAGAACCTGCCACTGCCGCGTACAACAAAAAAAAAAGTAAGAGGTTTTCTAGAAAGATTGAATTACATTGCTCGGTTTATTTCTTTGTTAACCGACAAGTGTGATCCAATATTTAAACTACTTCGGAAGCGTGATCCGAGAGAATGGGATGAAGAGTGTCAGATTGCCTTTGAAAAAGTTAAACATTATCTGTCCAACCCACCAGTACTAATGCCACCTATTTTGAAGAAATCGATGATACTGTATTTATCAGTATTTGGGAGATCTATGGGCTGTGTATTGGGGCAACATGATGAGACTGGGAAAAAAGAACAAGCGATTTATTACCTCAGCAAGAAATTCACAGATTATGAGCTGAAGTATTCATCAGTAGAAAAGTTGTGTTGTGCCCTAGCCTGGACTGCTTGAAGACTCAGACAATACATGTTGTACCACATGACATGGTTAATTTCCAAGCTAGATCCTATCAAATACATATTGGAGGCACCTTCTTTGTTAGGAAGAATGGCAAGATGGCTAGTTTTGTTGTCACAATATGACATTGTATATGTGAGTCAGAAACCTATAAAGGGTAGCGCAGTAGCTAAATTCTTAGCAAGTCGGGTGGTGGAAGATTATGAGCCGTTGAACTTTGATTTCCCCGATGAAGATCTGATGTGCGTCTCACAAGAAGATGAGATTCCCCCAAAAAAGAAGAAAATATGGAAAATGTACTTTGATGGTGCATCAATGCCATGGGGCACGGAATCGGTGCAGTGCTCGTATCCCCGGAGGAATACTATTTTCCTTTCACTACTAGATTAGATTTTGATTGTACGAACAATACTACTGAATATGAGGCATGTACTATAGGCCTTCGTGCTGCAATAGACAAAATGATCATAGCACTGGAAGTTTTGAGAGATTCAGCTCTAGTGATATATCAGTTACAAGGAGAATGGGAAACCCGAGATGCAAAGCTAATCCGATATCGAGAGTTCATACTGAGTTTGTTAGAGGATTTTGAAGAAGTAAGTTTCAATTACTTCCCCTGAAAAGAAAACCGAATGGCGGATGCTCTGGCTACTTTGTCATCAATGTTTAAAGTGAATGAAGGGGCTGAAGTTGTGTCGATAAAGATGAGTATATATGAATCTCCTGCCCACTGCCTAAGTGTTGAAGAAAAAACAGATGGCCTCCCTTGGTATAACGATATCTTGTAATACATCAAGAGTCAATGGTATCTTGAACAAGCAACAGAAAATGACAAGAGGACTCTGAGAAAATTGGCAATGGGTTTTGTCCTAGATGGAGTGATTCTCTACAAGAAAGGGAAGGTCCAAGTCCTGTTGAGATGTGTTGGGTCTGTCGAAGCTCAGAGGATCATTGAAGAAGTCCACGAAGGAATATGTGGCACTCATGCCAATAGTCACATGCTTGCTAAACATATTATGAGGGCATGGTATTATTGGCTAACAATGGAAGGAGATTGCATTAGTTATTCTCGAAAGTGCCATCAATGCCAGATATATGCAGATAAGATTCATGTGCCGCCATCACCGTTGCACGTCATGACTGAACCATGGCCATTTTCAATGTAGGGAATGCATATGATTGGGCCTATTACTCCGAAAGCTTCAAACAGACACCGCTTCATCCTGGTGGCCATAGATTACTTTACAAAGTGGGTAGAAGCTGCTTCTTATGTTAATGTAACGAAGTCAGTGGTATGCAGATTTATCAAGAAAGCAAATCATATGCCGGTATGGATTGCAAGAGAGAATCATTTCAGACAATGCCTTTAATTTGAACAATAAGATGATGAGAGAAGTGTGTACTCAGTTTAAGATCACGCATCATAGTTCGACACCTTATCGTCCGAAGATGAATGGGGCAATAGAAGCAGCCAATAAAAACATTAGAAAGATTATCGAGAAGATGACTGATGTATACAAGGATTGGCATGAGGTCTTGCCTTTTGCTCTTCACGCATACCATACCTCGGTCTGCACATCTACAGGTGCCACGCCATTTTCTTTGGTATATGGAATGGAGGTTGTGTTACCTATTGAGGTTGAAATTTCTTCCCTTTGTGTCTTGATGGAGGTTGGTTTAGAAGAGGCAGAGTGGGTTAGAGCTCGTTATGAACAGTTGAATCTCATCGAGGAGAAAATACTGAAAGCAATTTATCACGGATAGTTGTATCAGAGAAGGATGATTCAAGCCCACAACAAGAAGGTTCGCCCCAGGCAATTTCGAGAAGAAGAGTTGGTGTTACAAAAAATTCTCCCTATAGTGAAGGATCCGCGAGGGAAATAGGCTCCAAATTAGGAAGGGCCCTATATGGTGAAAAGACCTTTTTTTGGAGGAGCATTGATTCTGACTCGAATGGACAGCGATGACTTGAGAAATACCGTAAATGCTGATGAATTGAAGAAGTACTATGCTTGAAGAAAAAAAGAAGGAAAAAGTGTGATACTGTGCACATGAAAATTCGAATGATTCCAAATGTAAAAGTGAAAATTCTCTATATCTATTTCCCCTGAGAATTGCTATTCAATGAGAATATTCATGCTTGATATGATGAATGACCATCTTTCATATTCCTTTCACTAATAAGAAATCATCCTTAGTCACCCCTTTGAGCCCTAGGAATTATTTCTTTCTTTGAATCTTGATCAAGGATCACCCTCTATACTGAAGGGTAAATGCGAGGAAAAGTAATCAAAAAAATAATGGCAAAAGAGAGCCATCAAAAAAGTGTGAAATCAAAGAATGGCAAATGAAAGCCAAGAATGAAAGAAAAAGATTGAAAAAAAAAAGAAAAAATCAGAGTCCAAAAAAAAGGACGAATGTTTCAAGAATAAATTCTTCTCAGGAAATGATCTTTGATCCAATCACCCTTAAACACATTTTGGGCCTATTTACCCTTTCTTTCTAAACCCGAGCCATGGCCTACATTACGTGCTTTAAAAGTCCATTTTGATCAAGCATGAATATTTAATTTGAAGGTTTTTTTCTCAGAATTCATTCCAACTTTTGGAATTGACATTTTTACTTTGGAAGCATTTAGAATTTTCAGATGCATGGTAGAACACCAGGAAAAAAAAGAGGAAAGAAAAAAGAATGTAAAAGGATAACTTTAAGCCGAAAACCCTCAAAAGGCAACTTAATACCGAATGGGGGACACTTGAGTTGAAAACCCGCAAAGGGTGACTAAAGTACTGATTAAGGTTTGAATCAATGCTCCGTGCAAAAGGGGAGAAAGTATCTGAAAATTAGAGAAAAAGGGAAAACTCAGTCTGACGTAACTACCGAAGCCAAGAGATCACCTAAGTAAATTGTTCATTCAAGAGAAATTTTAGATGAGTTAAAGAAGGAGGGGTCCAAGATATTCCACATCTGAGGCATCTACAACCTACAACTCTACACTTGTTTTCTTGTATCCTTGATATTCACCTCTGATATTTTAAGACATTGGTTGCAATAAATTTTTGTTATCCCTTTTATGACATTTGATTGATTCACACTTTCTCTCATACATTTTGTGATGCATTTTGTTTGTTATTAAATTGAATGATGATTAGTAAATATAAAAATCTTTAAATAAAAGGATTTCAGAATATTACTAAGGAGTAGATTTAAATCTTAGAAAAGGTTTGAAAACCACTAATCTTGATGATAATTCACCAAGTAAAGGTAAACAGCGAATGTGTCAGAGACTCTATCATGAAGTCAAAAAATGTGTGGCTTTCAGTGAAGTCATAAACTGGAACTGTTTGAATTTATCTTGAATAAAGGTTTCTCAAGTGGGGAATCAGTGAAAAGTTGAAGATTCCGTCATGAAGTCAAATAGTCTGTAAACTTGAAGGAAACCATGGATTAATAATCATGACACAATCATTTGATTGCATTCATCCTTAGGAAACATACAAGCTTTTGCAAAGCATGTCATTTTTATCATTGCATTTAGCTAATATTGCAGGAATCATGGAAAATTTTGGCTTCTCCAAATCGAACTCGTTCTGCTTCTCAAATGATTCGAGCCGAGACCATCGTCGAGGTATTTCCTTTTGTTTTAAATGAAACTCGTTCTTCTTCTCAAATGAGTCGAGTCCCGAGACCATCGTCGAGGTATTTCCCTTTTAAAATCGAACTCTTTCTGCTTCTCGAATGAGTCGAGCCCTGAGACCATCTTCGAGGTATGTTTCCTTTTGTTTTAAATTGAACACATTCTGCTTCTCAAATGAGTCGAGCCCTGAGACCACCGTCGAGGTATTTCCCTTTTAAAATCGAACTCTTTCTGCTTCTCAAATGAGTCGAGCCCCGAGACCATCTTCGAGGTATGTTTCCTTTTGTTTTAAATCGAACTCGTTCTGCTTCTCAAATGAGTCGAGCCCTGAGACCACCGTCAAGGTATATTCTTTAAACGATCAAATTGGTCAAAATTAGAGGTTCCAAATGAAAGATAAGCAAAGACTACGGGTAATGGAGAGGCCATTTAGAGGGAAAACTGAAGGAAAAGTCAATTTGGAAGAAAATCGATAATTAGGGTTTTTGATCGATTTTGGTGAAATTAGAGAAAATTATAGAAATGGCCCGATTCGATAAAACTAAGACCCCTAATTGAAGAGGATTGAGTAAACAAAGATAGCCCAAGGCGCAGTTTGAAGTAATTCCGAGAAAAGAGTCGATTGGAGGGAAAACTAAAAAATGAGGAAATTCTCGAAACTGAAAAAAGGAAAAATCAAAACGGAGGGGAATTTGATCATAAAAATTGGGTGTTTTTGGACCAACTCCAATTCAATATATGACAAAGGCACCGAAAAAGAAAATTTGGAAATCAGACTTGTTTTGAGCAAAACTGGGCTTCGGAGGTAAAATGACAAACTTGGAAAATTCGAGAAAAATAGAAACTGAGCTCCAAAAATTCCCAAAACTTCCAAATCTCAATCTTAAATCATTTGGAAGAGATTGGCAAAGAAAAATTCAGATTCAGAGTTCGTTTAAAAAATGGCAAATTTCAGGCCCACTAAGCTGAAATTCAAAAAGATAAATCCCAAAAAATAGCAAATGAGCTCCAAAAATTATGAAAACTTCCATATATCATTTTAAAATTATTTGGAATATATTGGAAAATAAAAATATGGATTCGGAGTTTGTTTGCGAAATGAAAAATTTCGGGCCCACTACGTTGAAATTCAAGAATATAAATCCCGAAAAAATAGCAAATGAGCTCAAAAAATTTTGAAAATCTCCAGATCTCAATTTTAAATTATTTGGAATAGATTGGTGAAGATAAATCCAGATTCGGAGCTCGTTTTAAAAATGGTAAAAGTTCGGGTGCATTAAGAGGCAATTTTGGAAATAAATCCAAAAAAAATAGTAAATGGCTCAAAAAATTATGAAAATTTCCAAAATTCATTTTTTTATTATTTAGGAAATTTTGAAGAAATAAAATTTGGATTTGGAGTCCGTTTGCTATTTAATTAGGTTTGGTGGTCAAAAATGTCATTTTATCGAAAAAACCGAAGAGGGCTTTTAAAAATTGGAGTTTGGGCTGGAATTCCATGGGTCATTAAGCCAAGCCAATAATGGAGAGTGAATTTGCTGAGATTTTGCATCCAAAGGCCAAGAGTGGATAGGAAGGTAATTATTTTTCTTGATCAAGCCTTTGCAATTGTGTCACATGGACCAATGCATGAAGAGGGATGATGTCATATTTATGACATCATATTCATGATATCATATTAGTTAGGGGCTGATTAGATCTAAGGATGGAAATTTGACATAGAAAGCATCTTGGATTAAGGGCCATTGGATCAAAATTGGTTGAAAAAAAAATGACAACTTTCCACACAATTCCTAGGTCATTCGGCCACTACAAGGGGGAGGGGAGTCTTTCATTTTCTCACTTCTTCTTGGCTGATCATTCTCCATTTTTGAAAGCAAATAGTAAGTTTTGAAAAACAAAGAAAGTTAGAAGAGAAAAAAGCTTGGAAAATAGCTTTTGAAGGTAGCTAAAAGCACATAACTCTTGCATTTTCTTTGCATTTCCATACTTAACTTGATGTTTTCCTTTGGTATTTTTTGATTTTCTATTGTTTTTGGTTATGAAACAAGTGTTTTCAAATTTCCTCCTCAAGCCCCTCTTTTATGCTTTCTTGAAAAAATCTTGAAAAAAACAATTTTTCTACCTTGTTTTTGAGTTGGCCGAATGGCTTTATTTTTGTATATGGTTGGTTTTTTATCTTTGTTTCATGTTGGTTATGATGTCCTAGCATGTTTTGATGTCTATTTTCTTGAAAAATAACAAAGATATGGAGCTTGTTTTAATGTTCTTTACTTACTTACCTCTATTTTTGACTTTATCATTATCATTTCATGTTTACTTACCTTGTTTGCCATTTTTTATTTTTCTGTTTTCAACATGTTTAAGTTGTTCATGATTTGCATTTTACTACACTATGTGTTTGTGAAAATGTCTAGCTATGTTCATGCCTTTACGTCATGTTTGCTTGGTTTAGCATGTTTCCTTTTTAGTCTTGCATTTAGTATGTCATGTGTTTGTGTAAATGCCATGCTAGGATTTCATCATTTAGGCCTATAACCATTCAGCTACTCCATGGTTCTATGTCTTGTATGTGCATTTTCATCTTGCTAGTTGACATGCTTGCATTTCTATGCTATGATTTTGTGTATTTTGATTTACTATGCCATGTGTTTGTGTTATTGCCATCCATTTTTTTAGGTCTAGGTCATATCTTTATGCCATGCATTTTCTATGACATTTAGCCCTTAAATCATGCATTTCATGCATTTAACTTGATGTTTGTTCATGAATATCATATCATAGCACTTGATTTTTTAGTTTAAGCCAATCAATGGCTTAAGATCAAACTCACATGAGCATACTTGTGCAAAATTGAGAAGTTGTCAAGTTGATTTTTCTACCTTTGTGATTTTTTTTACTTAGGCAATTCTTGTCCAATTTTTTAGAAATTTTAGCTACTGTTTGTAGGTCCTTAGAAGAGTCTCCAATATTTTTACTTTGATTTTTTAGTGATTTTATCAAAGGTTTAAAAGTGATTTTTTAGCAAAATAGTTTTTCAGCTAGTGTTCTGACTTTCATGATTTTTCTGGTCGGTTATCCTTATTCCAAAAATTAAGAAAAAAATTTTCCCAAAGAGTCAAACATGATCTGACACTCCTATATGTCTTTCGGATTTTTTAGAATTTTTTAAAATATGTTAAAAATCACGTTTTAAAACTAGACAATGGAGTCAGATTTGAATTTGAGGGAAAATTAATTTTCTGTTTTTCTAAGGCATAAAGGGATGGCTGAGTAGGAACCTTAGCTACTGTCCTAGGGGGGTTTCTAAGCCATTTTAATCTTTAAAATGATTTTATAAAGCTTGGGTCAAGGGTGGTCCAGTCCGGGTTTTCAAAGTTAGGAAAATAGAGCCATTTTAAATGGGAATTTCGGCCATTGTCATTTTTCTATCCGAGATTTTCAAAATTACTTTTAAACCAATCACAAAGTATTTTGATTTTAGAAAATTTAATTTAATATCCTTTTAGATATACGTATTTTCTTATTTAAAGAAAAAAATGCACTTTCATGCATTGCATTTTCCATGTTCATGCGTACTATATAATATATGATTTTTGCTATGACAAAATTCTATGGTAATGTCATTATTTTGATTTATGTTTTATGGTGTTATATTGTTTGATATATGGTTGTGAATATTCTATGTTATCCTATGCTTTTTTTTTAGTCATTTATTTTTGTCACATCATCTAGCATTTACTGTATTCATGCATTATTATTTCCATGCATATTTCATGTCATTTAGGTTATCCATTTTATTTAGAATATTTCATGTCACTTAGGTTATCTATTTTATTTAGAATATTTCATGACACTTAGGTTATTCATTTCATTCAGAATATATATTATGTCACTTAGGTTATATCATTTCATTTAAAATATACTATGTCATTTAAATTATATCATGTCATTTAGGTTGCATTATATTATCTAGATTTTGCTACGTCATCTTTATTATGTCACACATGTTTATATTCATCTTTTAAAATGTTTTTAAAATAAGATAATGATTTTCAATAAAATAAAGATATTCTCGAGTTAAAATAATTCATGAATTCTCTGCCGGGTTTGCTGGGGAGGATATCATCAATTATCATTAATAAAGGAATATCTTTCTTTAAAAAAAAAACGAGAATGATTCGGAAAATTTTTCAAATAAATAAAATTTCTATATTTTGCCACATTTGTTGGGGAATATAGAAAAATTTTGAATTAATAAATTCCAAATTATTTTCAATTAAAAATGGAATTATTTTTCTTTAAATTGGGAATTAATTTGAAATACAAAATTTAAAACCGACTTTTTACCGAGACTTGAGATAACACACGATTAATAAGGTACCGTTTTTATACGGGCGTTGTGGGGGTGCTAATCCTTCCTCGCAAGTAACCGAGTCCCGAACCTACTTTCTTTGATTTTCTCTGGTTTAAAATGTAGATTCGAAATTGATTTTAAAAATATTTTAATTAATTTTAAAATATTTTACAAAAATGGTTTTGATAGGTGGCTGATCACACCTAGCCAGAAAAGATTGGTGGCGACTCCATGTCTTTTCCCGAGGTTGTTTTCAAACCCTCATTTTATTTAAAGAGGAATTAAGTCGTCTTTTTTTCTGTTTTCCGATGTCACGCTTAACAAATATAAGGTCTCGCGATGAGACTTGTTATTTTTAGGTTGCGACATATATTTCTACATTTTATTATTACAAAGATTAATTTTTAGTTTTTACTTATTAAAAATTATAATTTGCCCTTGTATCTAAACATATCTATGGCTATTTTGTTTTCAGAAGCAAAAGGATATTTACGCAACTTAACTCATAAAATTTGGGGATGGCTATATCAAAAGCATGGGATAATCGTAGAGATGGCAATGGAGCGGGGCGGGAGCGGCGGGGATTGTCTTATCCACCTCCGTCTCACTCTTGCATGGATGTTGGAAACATCCACCTCCATGGATATCGGTTACATCCGTAACTGCTCCACGGTGCTCCACTCCGCTACATCCTAATTTTTATTAATTATTTTTATCTTAATATTATAAAAAAATTTATATTGTAATTTATTCATGAACATAATTTTAGTATATAAATTTTTTTAATATATATAATAACATATATATACTAAAAAAGTATATATATATATATATATATACATATAATATTAATATCTATATGATTTTAGTATATATATCTAATATATACTAAAAATATAAGGGATATATAAAAATATTTTAAGGGGTAAGATAGTAATTTCAAAAGTCGGGACGGGGCAGAGCAAAGCAAGCATTTACCAAAACCACCCCGCTCCACCCATCATCCACTTTTCAGAAAAAGAAAAAAAAAAAAACATCTCCATTTCGGAGCGAATCAGTGCAAAATCCATCGGTCGGATCGAATTTTGCCATCCCTAGATAATCATAGTAATTTTTTTTATTGAAGTAATAAGATAATATACTAAAATTTTTAATATATTTAAAATTTTTATATTTAGCATAATAGTTTGTTCAATAGTAAAATGAATAAAAGTATCATGTTATAGAATTTTTTCTTGCTACGCCACTATTCTTAGCGAAAAGCATTTGAATAGGCTAGAAAAAAGTATCCATAAAATAACTAAAGACTAGAAATGGCCTAAGAGATCGGAAAATCTTTCTTACTAGAATTCTATCCCGAGTGGAAATTATTTATTTTTTAAAAATATATACATAAATATTTTTATTAAATTATTTTAAATTAAAATTATTTAAAAAATCAATGAATAAAATGAATTAAAAAAACAAATAAACGATTTAACAATTTTTTTTTATTAATTTTTTATTTCTTTTCTTTTTAATTTTTTCAAAAAAATGTATATCAAAATTTTAAATTATTTTTAAATCAGAATTTATTTATTTTCAAAAAGATATTTAAAAAAACTATAAGAAAAAAAAATGATAAAAGTGTCTATATTCATACATAAAAATCTATCAAGTAAAAATTTTCACTAATTTTTTTTCCATTTTTTCTCCTCCTCCTTTTCTTTTTCTATCATGTAATTTATAATTTTTTTTTATGAAAATAGTAAATAAAAAAAATAATATATAAAACATTTTTCTTATTTCTTATTTCTTCTTCTTCTTCTTCTCTAGCCGGCCGGCTACCTGCGCCGTCTCCGGCACGTCGAGGCAGCCGGTCCGCTCCTCATCCTCCTCTCTCTTTCTTCGTCATCAAATTCTCTCTCCTCTCTCCCTTTACTCTTTTTTCTTTCTTTCTCTCTCTATTTTCTCCCTCTCCTGCACCATTTTCTCCTCTTCGACCAGCCACCACCGACCTCCCTCACCCACCTCTCTCTTCTTTTTTCTCTCCTCTCCTCTCCTCCCCTATCTCTTTCTCTCCCACTCGACTGTTTTTTTTTCAAACAACTTTGAAAATTACTTCTTTACCCTCACTATAAGTCAAAAGATCAAAATATTTGATCTTTTAAAAAAAAAAAAAAAATCACCGAGTTCCCAAGACTCAGTTTTAATATATAGAGATGACTATAACAAACCCTTGCCTATACTGACCTTATTCTCTGTAGTAATGAATTTCTTGGATCGCTACTACTTCAGTTCATTCTTCTTGTTCCCTTAGCTATGCTTTTTCTCTTTTGGTAGAATCGCCTCCATGTCGATCTTTTTATTGTTGCTTTGAAACAATACCTTACTTCTGGGTCATAAGAATTTGTGGATCATTTAGAAGAGTCTATACAACCTATCATTAGGATTATTCCTTTTATGTGCATGTCAATTACATTACTAGTAGTTCTGGGACAAGTATTCATGCATGTTAACTGTTGAAAAAGGGGCTTGAAAGTCAACAAAGGCTGCCTTGCCTTGTCTTCATGAAATTGCACAGCCGTTTTCAAATTAAATTTTCCTACGTTTTTATGACAAATCTAGAAGCCACCATTTTAATAGTGTTCACACCTTAATGACATGCCTATAGAAAGGCATGATACATTTGCATTCTTAGCAGGTAAGAGAGAAAAATGTAGAGAGAGGTGAGTACAAGAGGGAAAGAAAAGGAAAATTTTTCTTTGGATACTCTTGTAAGTTCTCTTTTAACTTCTCTCTCAGTTTTTTCTCTCGGGTTTGGGGTTTAATTGTGTACTACCATTAGGTAGTAGGAAACACGTAGTAATCCCTATGAGTGTCCTTTTGTGGTGATGTATTTTGGTGGTGTGAGCTTGTCCATTAAAATCTCCATTCTTTGATAGTGGATTTCTTCTTTGTTGTGTCAGTGGACGTAGGCAATTTTCTCGAACCACGTATATTGTTGTGTTCTCTTTTTAAGGGTTTCTTCTCTTGTTTCGAGTTTATTAATCGGTTAGTGCTTCAGTTGATCTATCCAATTCCTAAGTGGGTTACTTTGATCGACTTCTGCTGCAAAGTGGTTTGGTTATATAATGTCCAAATCACAAGAAACTGGTATCAGAGCAAACCCTTAGAAATTGACTGGTCTTGTTGTTCATCATGGCATCCGGTCGCAATAGCAAGAGTTCGGGTGCGGGAATGACGTTGAAGGCGGATATCGATAAATTCGACGGTAGAAAAGATTTTAGCCTTTGGAGTGTAAAATGATGAGTTATTGCGAAAACTCCGATCGAAAATACTATAGCATCCCGAGACGGTACTATAGCATCCCGGGACGGCACTGTAGCAACACAATACTGTAGCAGAAATAGAAAAAGTAAGTTGCCAGCAACGATGAGCAAAGGAGATAAGAATGACTGCTTGAATCGTGCGTTGAGTGCAATGCAGTTATATTTATCAGATGAGGTTCTTCGGGAGGTAGTGGATGAAACCACTCCTGATGGATTATGAAAAAAACTCGAGAATATTTATCTGACCAAATCCCTCGCCAATCGGCTTTATCGAAGCAGAGGTTATATGCGCTTCGGATGAATAAAGGTACGTCCGTGAAAGACCATCTCAATGAGTTCAATAAACTAATTTTAGATTTGAGAAATATTTAGATTAAAATTGAAGATAAAGATCAAGCTCTTTTACTCTTGTGTTCTTTGCCACCTTCGTATGAGCACTTTGTTGACACTATATTGTATGGGAGAACTATGATATCCTTAGAAGATGTCAAAGCTTCTCTGAATTCGAAAGAATTGAAAAACAAGGTGATGGAGGAACAAGGGGATTTTAATGTTGGCAATGACCATGGATTAGTGATGCAAAGAAAAAGAGTCGGAGAGAGCGGTGATCGGGGTGAGCCTAAATCCAAGTCACATTCAAAGAGGTCTGTGACGTGCTTTAAGTATGGAGAGAAAGGTCACGTTAAAGAGGAACTGTGCTAAACTCAAGGGTGATAGTTCGGATGATGAAACTAGTATAATTAGCAGTTGCGGTTCCAACGATGATGGTTTGGTTCTTTCTGTTCCCACTGGCAAGCCTGACAAGGTACGGTTTCTTGATTCGGCATGTTCCTATCACATGTTTGTAGGAGGGAATAGTTTGTCACCTATGAAACCATTAACAAAACGGTTTTCTTAGGTGATAATTCATCTCTCTAGGTTATTGGTGTAGGAATCATCCGTTTCAAGATGTATGATGGTACGGTAAAAGAACTGATGGTTCATCATGTATCGCGGTTGAGGCGAAATTTGTTATCCTTAAGTTTGTTAAAGGAGAATGGTGATGAATTATCCGGGAAGGATGGTGTGCTAAATGTTTGTGATGGCCCTCGGGTTTACCTGAAGGGTATTAGGATTCGAAGTCTCTATCATCTTCAAGGTCATGTAGTTGAGGTAACTACGGTAAAATCATCTTGTGCATCAGGTTGAGATGCTTTTGTTCAAGGTGGAGTTGACTTCACGGATGAACCATGTATGGCTATGTTATGTGATGCTCATGTTGGTGACTTGAAGGTTTCACAACGGTTGAGGTCCGGTTTTACTAGCCTGGAAGACATGGTGGATTCAAGATATGTATGTCCATCTCAGTTTGCATCTAATAGAGGTTCGGATCTTGATGATTTGTGGATGTGGACCTTATTGCTCTTGGTAAAAAGTGTTGTATTCCACACCTTTTGGCGATGTCTGGATCCAGTGGGAGGACTACCAAACAATGGCATTGGATTCATAGTTTGCCTGGAGTAAGGTGAGTACGGAAGATTCTGCATGGGATGTGTAGTGAAAAATCATACTGTCAAGAAAACACTGGTTCAACATATGGTTGCGGAATGGAATGCTGGTCTCTTGTTTAGAGCAAGGTATGCCATTTTTTTTTTTACTCTTAGTGGATTCATACATGTTAGAATTGAAACTGCTTTTTCTTTCTATGTTGGTTGGTCTCCATCCAGTGCAATGGTTATTGGAACTTTTATAGTTGGTTTGGTTTCTCTAGAGAACATCAAAGTGGTTTCTTGGTCCAAGTGATGGATGGTAAACTTGATGGAAGAACGTCTTGCATATATCTAGAATATGCATTGGGTGTCAGAAGGTTGCAGTGTATGATCTTTCGTTGGCCCGTGGATGTGGTAAGAAAATGCAAAACCAAGGAGGTAGTTAAGGAGTTGTTTGCACAGTTAGACCATGGAGTTAGCAAGAAGGTGGAGCATGTGACAGTGTGTAGCAGTGAGGAAATTTTGTGTTCCATTAATTGTGAAGGCATGTGTTTGTCAATTCAATGGTCAAACCGGTTGCCTTTTAGTACGAAGCAAAGTGAGAATGAGGCGAGATGTGTTATGGTTCTTTCGTCGGACAATTTTGAGACTATGCTCAAGCTTGGTGATCTCACGTGAAGCTAAGTTACCCCATGGTTGTAGGAATTGAAGAAAAATCTTTCTCAAAGAAGTTGGACTTGGTTGGCTATAATATTTTGGCTTAGCAGAATTTCAATCCAAGGTGGAGATTTGTTGAAAAAGTGGCTTGAAAGTCAACAAAGGCTGCCTTGCCTTGTCTTCATGAAATTCCACAGCCATTTTCAAATTAAATTTTGCGACTTTTTTATGACAAATCTGGAAGCCACCATTTTAACAGTGTTCACACCTTAATGACATGCCTATATAAAGGCATGATACATTTGCATTCTTGGCACGGTAAGAGAGAAAAATATAGAGAGTAAGATAGAGAGAGTGAGTGAGTGCAAGAGGGAAAGAAAAGAAATTTTTTTCTTTGGATACTCTTGTAAGTTTTTTTTTAAGTTCTCTCTCGGTTTTTTCTCTCGGGTTTGGGGTTTAATCGTCTACTACCATTAGGTAGTGAGAAACACGTAGTACTCCCAGTGAGTGTCCTTTTATGGTGAGGTATTTTGGTGGTGTGAGCTTGTCTATTGTAATCTCCATTTTTTGATAGTGAATTTCTTCTTTGCAGTGCCCGTGGACGTAGGGAATTTTTCCGAACCACGTATATTGTTGTGTTCTCTTTTTACGGTTTCTTTTCTTGTTTCGAGTTTATTGATCGGTTAATGCTTTGGTTGATCAATCCAATTTCTTAGTGGGTTACTTTGATCGACTTTCGCTGCAAAATGGTTTGGATATATAGCGTCCAAATCACAACATTAACTTACTATGTTTTTCGAAATTATAACATGGCAGGTTATTGGCATTCACTCCACCAGTGAGCTGGAAATTAAGTTGAATGCTGCTACAAGGACATCTCGCCTGGTGATATTGTACTTCACTGCAATATGGTGAGGTGAGGTCCTTTGTCGCTTCATTTCTCCTCTACAAATTTAGCTGCTAAATGGTGTTCTTAAAAGTTGATATAGATGAGGTTGCCCGCTGGAATATTAGCAGTGGGCCTACCTTTTTCTTTATTAGAAATGGGAAGGAAGTTGATAAGGTAGTAGGGGCTGATAAAATTGCAAAATTGCACTTGAAAGGAAGATTGCCCAATATGCTGGTTGATGTTGAGCCTATATATCAGTGAAAGGAAGGTAGACTCCAGCAAATTGCACGCTTTTTTCAAGCATGTGCTATATCGGAGTTAATCTGTTTTTACCCAAAAATAAGTACTACTTTTTCTCCCTGTGGGAAATACTACTACTAAATTATAGTTAGCCCAATATTCTCCCTTTGAGCCAGAACATTTCCTCCAACCTGCTTTTTAACTCGCTGCCCATGATCTGTTTGGTTCGCCAATCTAATCCAGTCTTTGTTAATATATTTATGTTTTTTCTGCAAAAATGGGATTAGTATGGAAACTCCAACTTCAGGTTGGTTTTGTTAGTAGGATTACAGTATGCGAAGTAGCCTGACTGAAGGCACACAATTAAGAAGTAAATAAGAAAAGAATCACAGTTCCACTATACTGAACTGCGATTGTGAGGCGCCCTTGCAAGGAAAAATTACCGTCTCAGGAATAGGAATCAAGTGCCAACCAAGAAAGGTGACATATATCTTAAATATTCTCTTTTCTGGGAATATGCTCGAGGTGTCAAATAGATGGGTGGAATTGGGTTTGGATTTGGTCATTTCGAATCGGATCATTTCACGTTGAAAGAAAGTCAGATCATTTTTGGATTTGGATCGTTTCGAGTTCGAGTAATTTTAGATTCGGATCATTTTGAATTTAAGTCATTCAATTTGACACGCGAGTTATTAAAGTTTGAATCATTCTCCGGTTTAAATCATTGACCTTTAAAATCAAACCAAATGGGAATTTTAAATGAATTATTAGATAAAGCCAAATTTTATTAGCTTGTAATTATTATTCAAAGTTACATTTTATCAACTTGTAGTATATTTTAGATTTCGATTTTTGATATCATAAAAATATTTATTTATGATATTTAAGTGTAAAAGAAAAACGAAAAAAAAAAACTTTAATTTATGATGTATAATTGTATAAATTGAATTTAATTATAATAATATAAAAAATTTATAATTAAGAAAGATAATCTTCAAAAGTTTATAAAAATATATTAAAAAAAGAAAATTTAAAAGATAACTCAAAATTTTTGTCAATTTTCACATTTCCAGAATATGCTGCTAATCTCATTTTTCTAGAATATCCTATGTCTTAAGCATATAGGCAAATATCAGACGTTAGAAATTGTAGTGTTTTTTTATTATTATTTTCCTTCCTATGTCAGTAAACAAATGGTCTTGTTTTTCTCGTAAGTAACATAACATGTTGTCTTCATTATTACTAGAGTTTTATGAATCCAAAGAAAAGATGAGAATTTTTTTACGAGGTTATTACGAGATGAGACATTTTTTAATCTAATATATATATATATATATATATATATATTAGATTAATGAATTTAATAGAAAAAATAATCGACAAATCAAATCAAATAAAATTAAAATAACCTTACTCTAATAGACTAATTTAGTAATTTACATACGATGACTTGTTATTTATAAGTTTTAGTCTCAGTACCCTTGTTAATGTTATCGAGACGAGACAATGACTCATTTGCGAAAAGAGAGAAAAAAATGGTTTTTTTTTTTTTTTTTTTTTAATGCTGCCACAACATGTATTTCCCTAAATTTATAAATCCAAATAAATGCTAATGGCTAATGCTTTAATATATAATAATAATGTGTTGATGAGTTTGACATGTATTAAGTAGCAAAGCAATGAAGTGAAATTTAAGAGAGAAGCAAGTACAACACAGTTTGTTTCTATTTTCTCTCATTCTTGGAATAAAATCTAAGAACCAGGTAGAAGAAGAGGCGGTAGAGGATTCCCCAAGCCAGCAAGATAAGAATGTCATACCAAAGGTTATCTAAGTGAATACCCATTGAGGATATAACATCTTCTCCAATCATTGTGCAGTTTTTAAGATCCGGGTTCTTTAGATGCGCATCACTGAGCTTCACCTCCCCTAGAGGACCTGGTGAAAGATCCGATGGGTTCCCTGAATAGCAGATTTCCTTGTCTTTGAACTCATTCACTAACAAGGCCTCGAATGGATATTTGATTGCTGAAATGTAATGGAGCCACCTCCAAGCAATGGGTATCTTACTTCCTTTGAGGAAAAAGCCACAAGTGAGGAAGAAGAGCGCTGTTGTGGCTATGACAACTGCATAACCTGTAATATAACTCGGGACGAGTGCACTCACAAGCATCACATAAGCATTTGTTGTTATCAGAGAGGCATAAAGGATCATCCAGAAGTTAAACAGACTGCTATCCAGGTGAAGCCAATATTTGGTGATTGCAGCAAATGTGAAACCTTGAATAGCAAAAAATGGGAGATAGACTATGAGGGAGGAGATGACATAAGAAGAAGCACGATACGCATTGTGGGAGGTTTCTCTAATGAAGATGAATCTTTCTTGAATGAAAGTTGGGACAGCATCATTAGAGGAGAAGAACACTAAGCAAATTGTAAAGATATAGAAATTGAGAAGCCGGTTAATTGTTTGGTAATCATAGTGACTCAAGTCTCTGAAGAGTGAGGATAGAATGATTGCCATGACTGCCAATACTATCTCACGTGAAAGGAAGAGTTCTGGCGTTCGAACCACATTCAGAGCTGTGCGCCATGAGAGAACTGCAACCTCTCGGAGCCATGGATTTGCAAACTTCGGTCCATGCTCTGGCTCATCTACCACTTCTTCTTCTTCTTCTTCTTCTTCTTCTTCTTCCAGATCAAACTCTTCAAAAGAAGGAGCATATGAGTCTAGAGATGGGCTAAAAACAACCGGGCTTTTGTGGCGAGAAGATGTTTGTTGAGGCGTTGGATATCGGCTTGAAACGTAACTTCTTGCTCCAGAACTTGGCGTTTTAGCAGATGTTTGTCCCGGAGTTCTAGCTGGAGTCCAGGATGGTGCACGACGAGGAGTTCCAGTGACACCACGGTAGACCCAGACAGAGAAATCTTTGTAGAAATGAGAGGCCAAGCGTGGATTATAGACACTGCTCTGCATACTCATTGGTGTCTGGGGGGGCCTCTGGCTAGCTTTGCGTTCCAGAGAGTAGTCAAATTCCTCCTCCTCCTCCTCATCTTCGTCGTCATTGTAATCAAATTGGCCAGATTCTGATCGAGGAGTTCCATTGCCAATAGAGAAAGCATGGCTATGAAGGGAAATAGCATGCCTGGATCCCGTCGTTTTCATCATGTAAGGGGTCCTTGGTGTTTTTGGTGGTTTCCGAACTGGAGTACTAGCAGCAGCTTGGTCAGGTTTGATACCATCACGTTGGTACAGCACAAGAGGGTCAAGTCCCACGGTTGATTCATCATACTCCTTGATAACATCTAGAAGATATTCAAGACTGTTCTCACCATCAGGAACTGGCCTTCCAAACCCAGAAAGGTGAGCAGGAACAGTGGCTGGGCTTCCCATATATATTAGTCTACCCCTATAACAATATATATATATATATAGCTTAATTAATTAGTAACCATCAATCAACTGTTGTAAATATGATGCATGATGGAGGAGTTATGGATATTTTGTTTGTACCTTGCTAAAACCGTTATGCGGTCTAAGAGCAATTGAATTCTGTAGGAAGGTTGGTGGATGGTCATGAGGACGATGCTACCTCCTCGAGCTATGTCCTTCACCTTTTCCACCACACTGTAAGCGCTTGTGGAGTCCAGACCTGATGTTGGTTCATCCAGGAACAGCAGAGATGGCTTATGAATAATGTCAATGCCAATAGATACCCTTCGCCGCTCTCCTCCAGACACTCCTCTCCTTCCCTCATCACCAATATATGTATGCGCTGCACTCTGTATGTATATGTATATGTAAAGCCATAATTAATATATATACAGGATGATTTTATTTGTGTTTCAGATACTGATCTGTAATAACTGTAGGCTTTTAGTTACCTCTAAGCCTAATTGATCAAGCAACTCATTTACTCTCTTTTTCTTCTCCTCCCTGGAAATGGAGGGAGGCAGCCTCACCTCAGCTGCAAACATGAAGGTTTCGTGAACCGTCAACATGGGGAACAGCTGGTCGTCTTGCATTACATATGATGAAATCATCTTCATGTAGCTCGCAGTCACCTGAAGAATTAAAGCATAATCAATTCAGAGAGAGTTTTTAAGATCATTCAAAGATGATGACAATTATTAACTGTATATATACTGACCGGCTTTCCATCGATTCTGACAGAACCTTCAAGACTCCCTTGTGCAATCCGACCAGCCAACGCATCAAGAAACGTGGATTTCCCAGCTCCACTAGGCCCCATGATGGCCATGATTTCGCCCCTTATAGCCTGGCCTGATATATCATTCAGAAGATAGGCTTCTTTCTTGATCCATACACCATCTTTCTTTTGCTTCTTCATGATAATGTAAGAGAGGTTACTGAACTCAAGGCCGTGGCCAGGAATTGTCTTCCGGACAGGCACAGGTGGCACCACATTCTTGCCTGCTGCTGCTGCTGCTGATTTGTCCATGTCTAAAAGACTCTCAAGGCTTCTATTCACGGTATTTCGGCCTAACTTCACCATTGAATCACGATAAGCGACCACTTAATTTGCCTGTCTTGTTTAGATTAATTTACTAAGTTTTGAGTGCCTGAAAGTTTAAGAGCTTGCCATTGAGTGATGTTTAATTAGGGTATAAAGAGGAGAAAATGGGGGGTAAGAATGGACTGTAGACAAAAGGGTGACGGTTAAAACTTAAAAGTGAGCTGGAGACGTGTATCCAAGATTGTAGACAAAGGGGAAAAAACGAAGAAATAGACGGTAACACTAATGCAAACTTCAGCTCGTTCGCTCTCTTTTATCCTTGGGTTTGTCGTTAATTTGCCTTGAGGTTACCGCCAAGTGCTACTATGTCTATGCCTTTGTTCTATTGTGCAGCTAAGACAAACTTATTCCCTTGTGTTGTCTCCGTAGTTCTAAATCGCGGATTTCGTCACAAATTTCGTTGCAAATGTGATTGCGGTTGAGGGTGTCGCAAACGTTACGTAATGCGTCGCGATTATTGTGGATGTGAATTTAATAATATTTGAATGAATTTGATAATGTCGCGGATGTTAAGTAACGGATAAAATGCGATACGAAGATCTCCATTTACGTTACGTCGCGACCGTTACGTAACGAACGGCCGTATTTTAATATTATGGTTGTCTCCCTTTTTTTGGATGATAAGCATCTTATTACAGTAAAATTTATATAAAATAATATTATTATGATTAAAAATATATATTATTTTAAAGAAATTATTTAATTATCAATAAATAATATATTTATTTATTTATCCATAAAAATATTAATTTATAAAAAAATTTATGGTTTTATTATTTTTTTTACTAAGATATATGAATGGCTCATAAATGAAAAACACTAGATAGAGTCAACAATTGCTATTAACATAGAAAACTACTTACTAGACCTGCAGGCCCGGCCCGTATTTGGCAGGGCCTAGGCAGTAAATTTTAGTTTCGGGCTGGCCCGGCCCAGAACAGTGTTTTTTATATTAAAATAATATTATTTTATTTAATTTTAATTATAAAATATAAAATATAAAAATATTAATAATTGTTTTTTAAATGTAATGAATAGGAGAAGGGCCTGGGCTAGGACTTTGAAACAAAATTTGGGACTCGACTCGGCCCATGAGCATCTCTACTACTTACTACATCATGAAAATAATTAATGTACTGAATGAGGTGTGTTCATTGCAAAATATTAAGATGAGATTGAGTTTGGTTTAGGTATAAAGAAAAAAACAAAAACTTTAGATGCATATTTTGAGAAAAAATTTAAATGAGAAGGTACAAATTGTTAAGTGAAAAATTTCTTATAGTATTATATGTTTTTTTATATATATTTTTTATTCTTTTAAAAATTAAAATTATAAAAAAATATTATTTTATATATTTAACGAGATTATTATTTTAATACATTTACCTGAGTTGGGATTAAAAAATTTATTAATTAATCAAAATTATTAATTTATGAAATTTTACTGTAGTTATGTAGTTATGTTTTAGGGTTTTAGTTGAGGACCACAAAAGTAAGACCCCTCGAATAGCGTAAATTTGAAAAACATAAAGAATTGTGTAAAAATTATTTATAAAAAAAAAATTTTAAATTTTAAAATTCTTAACAAGGAAATGGAAAAGACTTAATTACCCTTAATGAAAGAAACAAATTTCTCTTCGCATTTGACTACTTTACCGTTTTTATTTTAAGGATTCTTTTAATCTGTATATAAAAAAATATTTGTGAATAAATTTGGAGGAAGATTTATTTGTCAAAAAAATTTGTAAAAAAAATGAGATAAATAATAAGAGAAAGGAAAATAGTTGTTGTTAAACGTATTAAGTTTATGCAATTTTCTTCCTAATAATTTTTTAATTTTTAATTTCCTTTTTTCATATTACTTTTGTCCATTAGACCATTGAGCAATTATTCTCAAATGGATGGTATGTTTTTCATATTTTCCCAATGATCTATTTGTGCGCAACAACTTCCATGAACAAACATTCGGAGAGTTCTAGGATAAGCTCCCTTAGGTAAGCTTAAAATAGGCTCCATTACATATAAACATGATAAATTACATAAAATTATCATGTTTATATATAATTTTTTTTTACATATAAACATGACAAATTACATATATATATACATGACAAATTACATATAAATATGATAATTACAAATAAACATGACAAATTACATATAAACATGACAAATTTGTCATTTATTTATGTAATTTTATTTTTTTTACATATAAACATGACATAAATTACATATAAACATGATAAATTACATATGTAATGTAGCCTATGAGAAACTCATTTTAAGGAGGTTTTCTTAAAAATTTTCCAAACATTTACTTCTTTTTTTAAGGTTTCTTCTTCTAAATAGATGTTCTAAACTCTTTAAAATCTCCTGCATCTTATTCATTATATTAGTTTTTAAAAAATACTACAGATCGAAATCTGGAGACAACTAAATTGGACAAGATGCGATAATAAGCCAACTTTAGTTAGAAAAAAAAAAAAAAATCACCATAGAAAATAAAGAAATTGAAAAAGGGAGGCTAAGAAGAGATGCCCAATTTGCCAAAGAACTTTTCTTTTTGGGTGAAATTAGATTAGATTGTCTTCTACTTGCCCATAGATTTAGAGGTGTTCATAGTCGAACTTAAGTATGGTATTAATATCATATATATTTGTTCAAATCTGGTCCTGTTCAAATATAGGCTTTAAATTTTGTTCAAACACGTCTATATTTGTAAATGGATAGTCCAAACCCGTTTAGACCCGTCCATTTTTTTTTATAAAAAAATTTAAAAAAATTTGTTATTTTTATTTAATTTTTAATAATTTTATCTTTTGTTTTATTAAGTTCTAAAATATGAATAACTTAACATATTTTTAAATATTTATATTATAATATTATATTTTTTTTATATGATATAAATTACATAATATATATTAATATAAAAATTATATATTATATAAATGAGAAACGGGTCAGGTCGGATTCGAACCTTGATTGTTGGAGCTAAGGTCAAGTCCATTTTTTAAATAGGCCTCATTTTTTTCCAAGCCCATATTTCGGGCTTAATAATTTTGTCTAAAGTTTAAACCCTCTCAAATATCGGATGAACCTTCGAATTTGAACGGATAATTCAACTCTTGAACAGATCTACCATAGACTTAGGGTTCGAAAATTAACACTTACTAATAGAAGGTCATGCTGACTTGGTGATTTGAAATTGAACACTTATCAACTTTATAATAAGTTGATAATAACACAAGCTAAAAGTTTAGAAATAGTAAAGAGATTTTCTTTAAACTTACCAATTCAGGATGGGATTTCAACGTCCAACGAATGCTTTGGAATATCTTAACCCCTTGAAGCCTTTTAAGTATTTAGACAATTAAAGAACTTGAAGAATCTGGTTATCCAAGTTCAAAAACTAAAGCCAAATAATTGAGTTAACTCTCAACTCACAAGCTCATTCAAAATTATCATGGTGAAAGTTCACCTGAATTTAGTCCATTTACTATTTTAATTCTGAAGTTTTAATTCCTTTACTTTAATTTTAATGAATTTAGTCCTATTTTTATTAAAAGTTAGTTTAAGGACAATTGACAATGTTATTAAACTTCTATAATTAAATTCGATTGTGGTCTTTTTGTTGATGGTGTAGCATGTTAACCGGAACTTTTTTATCATGTAGCATATATTGGTACAAAAAAGTTATTTTTTTAGTAAAAAAATATTAAAAATTGTTTTTTAATGTAGAAATTATTAATTATTATTGAATTAAAAAAAATATAATATTTTAGACTTGACCTGCTCATGGGCTGAGCAGCCCGTCCGACAGGCCCAACCTAGATCAATATTCAACAATTAAAATAATATTTTTTATTGAAATTTAATTATAAAAAATATATAAATATTAATATAAAAATAATTTTTTAATAATTTATGAACAGTGAAATGAGCTTACGGGACTACGGAGCTCGGCTTGAAAGGGACTTAAACAAGGAAAAAAAATTACTCAGACTACGGTCCAGCCCAACCCATGAGTACCTCTATTTTAGACCAACATGAATCACGTAATAAACAATTAATCAACCTTAATGTTCCAGGTAATCAGCCAAATTAAAAATCAAATCTTAATATTGTTACCAGTTGTTCTTAAATCTACTTTCAATAAAAGTAAAGTGACTAAAGTCATTAAAATTGAAGTAGAATGATTAAAACAACATAATTAAAATAATAAATGAACTAAATTCAGACTTTAACCAATTATCTACAATGGCTTAAAGTTACAATTTTTTTTTTTTTTTTTTTTGTAATTGCTTTTTGAGAACGTGCACCATGTGCATAATTTTTTCCAAGCTTCTGCAACTTTTGCCATATATTCAGTTTTATTACATGATTTTCTTCCATTTCCTACGCACTCCATAGATAACAACCCATGAAATTGAAACTAGAAACTAGGTCTACAAAAGAAATAATAGTAAAAAGTAAAGCTAAAATATTAAAAAAAAAAAAACCCTTGAACTATGTCACTCTTCTTAAATAAGTTTCTATATTTTTATTTTACCTAAATAATCTCTTATCTTTTCATTTGTACCTAGAGATGGGTATGGCTTCGGGATGGGCAAGTGGCGAGCGGTTAACTCCCGACAACACCTCTCAAGCTTTGAACTACTTATGGGAACTCAATGGCAATCAGAGGTTCCAATAGATTACTGGTACTCAGCTCAATGATCACACTGTCAGTGATTTCGAGCATCACTTATGATATTGTTGGTACCCAAAATCGAAATCGAATAGCTATCCGTCTTGTCTGAAGGGTGAGCAGATTCTCGAATGTGGTACGCCATGGACGGCGGGTAAAGCTAAAGCAGTGATTTGACGATTCGATTCTCTTCTTTTTGTCTCTTTCTCTTTCTGTCTGGAGTCTTTCTTCAGCATCAGAAGTCAAAAGTCCCCTATTCTAGTCCACTCCCATTCTAGGGCTGAAATAGAGTAGGGACTTCACCTTTCAATTCCTCTCTTCTCTTTCATTTGTTTTCGGATATCTGTAGTTAAAGACAATATCTTTTAGCTTAATAGAATGTACGATAGTTGAATTAACTTGCATTAGTGGCCTCTGTATCAGGACGACCATTTTTATTGTACATCTGCGCTCTCGACCACTCACTTCCTCAATTGAGAAGCTAGAAGTAATTTATCAATCTTGTGCGGGCTCCTCATTTTGAAAGACATGAAGGCCTATCTATTCCGGACTTGCTTTTTTTTTTTTTATAAGCCCATGCTTCTTGTAAATCGCATAAAGGAATTGGTTCGGTAAGGAAGCTTTCATTTTTTATCTAGTTTTAGGGTCAACGAGGATCGATCTGATCTCGCACCTTCCGCCATTCCTGACCTACGATGCTCTCGTAAGGCGCGATCCATAAGAAATAGCGAAGGGAATCGCTTCTTGCTTTGTTTTGGCTCGATCCATGGATTCCTTCAAAAAGAAAACTTAAACAGATAAGGGAGATCCAATCCAAGAACTTAGAACTTAAAGCACGGGAATAAAGAAAGACGTAGACTACTTAGCCCTAAGGCTCCTACCCATCTTAGATGCTTTGGCACAAGGTTACCAATTAGAAAACATTAAACCTTCCCCTTCTAGCCCGTAAACGCCTATCTTACCTCTATTAGTAGTACGTGAGCTCTTACCTAGCTTGCACCAATTGACTTAATCCTTATAAGAAGAGGCTTTCTTATACCATAAGAAGTACGGCTTGTGTATTTGGTTAGGCAGAAAAAACAAAGGAAACTGTCGACTTGACTAGCTTTCAAACCATTCAAACAACTCTATAAAAAACAAAGGAATTTTCAAGCCTACCCTATTACCCCAGCTCTTGGCATGGCTTATCCCATACCGTATTGCGAGTTCTTGGCTGGGTCTTAGGCTTGTCCTCACCTTGCCTTCAAATGAATGGCAATTAGTCCAAGTCTGGATCGCCCCTTACTGCTTGCTTCTTCTTACTTTACTTCTTTTTTTAGACGTTTGGTACCCATAGCCAATGACGACTTTCGTAAATCGTGAAGCAGCTGAGCGATAGCTCTTCGATTGCTATATTTTAGCAATGACGAAGGACCGAAGATCTTCACGAGATGGCCCATGAATCAATCGCAAGAATTGAGCATGGGGCTTGAAAACCCTACCACATTCTGGCCCCGGGGCCTTTGATTGGTCCTTTCTCTCTTTTCTTTTACAAATAAGTGGTGAGTTTTCTTTCTAAGTAGGTACCTCTTGGATTTGGAGTTTGTGTTGGGATCCGGCCTCATGCTCAAATAAGAAATGGTTTGATATAGAACATGAATGCAGCAGAATAAGTAAACAGAGAAGTAGCCGAATCTAACAGGATCATGCTTGTAAAGTTTTAATGCGATCTAGTGATTATAAAGCATACGTATGATCAACCTTAACTCAAAGATCTAGTACTCTTGAGTTTCCAAACAGCCCACTCAATCTTGAACACTAAGAGGTAAATCTGAGACTTTAAGCCACACAAGTGTCTGGCCTCTAACGGTGATTCACACAAGATGATCAAGAGAACCTTCATAAGGTAGGAATGGAGTCCTTCCGTGCTAGTGGTTAGGTTTCATAAACCTCTTCCCAACAAGAACAAACATGGCCGAATGCTTCATAAGCATCAAGAAGGAAGAAAACATTATTCTACCTTCACAGGGTATGGTGCGCCAACCAAGAAGGAAAATCTTGATCTTCTTTCTTTTCACAAGGTTTGGAGCATTAACCAAAGGCAAGATCTTGATCTTCTTTCTTTTTCACTCTAAGTCTTTGCTCTCTTAAGAGAAACTTTTTCTCTTTAGAAATCCGTAAAGAGGCAAGGAGGAAGAAAGAAATCAAGAAAACACCTAAAAGGCACATCCAATGTGCGACAGTCATTAGGGAAGAAGATGCCTATGTTTTTTTCTTCTTTTATATAGGGGGCGGCAATATTCCTAGACTAGGGCTTAGGGTTATAACATAACATTTATGTTATATGCTATTAAGTCCCTCGACTTCATTGAACCATTCAATTAAGTCCTTATGATTAAATTCTCAATTTAATCAATTAGGTTCATTCCATTTTAATCTCTTAATTCACCTTTATTTGTGTGACCCATTAGGCTTCCAATATGTTGGCAATGAATATAAATTATAATCCAAGGACAATTAATTTACATTCATAGATCATGAGCAGACTCTAGCAAGCCATCATGACCACCCAAACACTAGAGAGTCAAGTTCGTCTCGACATAACCTTTCAGTGTCCAGTCTATCAGTGTAATTCAGTCCATTCACCAAATATCCTGGAAAGGCCGTGAGCATGGTGTAGTGACTACTCATGTTCAATCCATATTAGTTCTTGCAGCTATTGGTTAACTTTGTGAACATAGAGAAAATATTTCTCCTAAACTCATCATACTTTGGCCAAAGATTCCATCAAGTTAACCGAAGCCAAGAACAGATGAGATATATCTTCGATGTCACTTAGAGTAGTGAATCCTCTCTGGATCACTCATCCATCTTCGTATGCTTCATGTCATACCCAAAATCACCCTATCATAAGTATCCCTTATTGGGACTCGTTCAGATGAAATCAAAGTATGACACTCCCCATACAAGATGACCTGGTATCACAAGTCAGAGGACTAGTTACACGACTGACACGTGAGAACATTTCCATAGACACTAGAGTGACAAAACCAAATGGGGTTCTCACAGTAGGCCATGTTTAGTGAACTTGTTCTCTAACAAACACCTACATGTTATCCCAAGTATATCATATAATTCAATCCACGAGATCGGTTGCTTACTTCACAAGTAAGAAGACTTAATCTGTACCAGTCTTTGAGCATTGCTAATGCCCCGTCTTGGCAATACAATGACCAGGAATAGCTTTAGGAACATGGCTTTGATGCATAAGGATCTCACAATTATAACTCTTTATAATTCCTTTGCAAGGCCTTTATGTTCCATGGGCTTCATTAAATTAGTACTTTAATAACTATTATTATTGTACTAACATGAAGGAAAACCTTGTATCACTTAGATATAGTGATAGGTTTACATTATTAACAGTATCTTCCTTGTCCAATCCGATTGGCTCTAGGGCATATACCAACAGTTTGTTCCAACATCTGCCACACATGAGATCCTGGTCGTCTTTCTCCTAGTGTTGTTGCCTGCTGGGGAAGGAAAGTGGGGTTTCCTACCAGGACCGAAGAAGGTCAAACTCTGGGTTTGGGCTGGCTGCCAGGTTTCGCCTACGCTACGATTTCACAAGATTGAACCTTTCTGTTCAACCAAAGTTAAGGAGTTCCAGAGCACGAGGGAATTGAATGGGTCGATCCTCCATTCTCATTTGTTTTAGAAACTTTTCTTATGGTATCCTCGCCAAGAGCTCCCCGGTAACGACAGAGGAACCAACCCGCTTGCAGTGGCGGGGCGGTCTTTTTGTTTCACAATAAGACCTAGACGATTATCACTACCCTCGGAATGCGCATTCACTCATTCTATCTTGATAAAGAAATTAAAAATTGGACGAAATGAAGCACGGAGTGCCTCGTTCATCATTCAGATAGATGCACCGAGAAGATGGACGAGATACTCTCTCCTACTTCGCCTCCTATAACTCTTGTTTTGATGCTTAAACAGAGGCCTTATCATGTAACACACTAAGCCGAGTCTCAGATTCTTGCTGCAATAAGAAGAGGCTCAACCATAACCCAATTTTGTTGTATCCAGATTAATGCCAATCCAACCCATTTCATGAATAAAATATGACCAATTAACCAACCAACAAAATTACTTGTTACAAATAACATATTGTTGTTGCATCGAAACATATAAATGTTACTAATCTGGCTAACATTATTTGAAGAAATTTTGATCGACGGTTGGAATGGTTTGTGGATTTCGAACAGCGATAATGGCAGAACCTAATAAGATAGCAATTACAACCTAAGAAGTAATAAGTACTTGAGGATGGACTTCGTGAATGAAACTAGTTCAATGAACCTATAAGGCAAAGGATCTCACTCGATGGAAAATGACTTGGTTCAGTAAGTACGCATTTTCAGCTGTCTCAAATAGATATGGAGCCAATTGGTCAGACGACTACTTCACTTATTAGATTAGTATTAACCACATATCCCAAAATGAAATGAGATAAAATAGAAAGAACGCGAAGCTCTAGCGCTATAGGATTGATTTTGTTTTTGGGGCGGGGATAAGCTTGCTTCTTCACAAGCTTATCGAATTTCAAAGTAGCACGATCTAATTCAAGAATTTCACCAAATTGAGCACGTCTAGCATATTTTTTCACAGTAGCTGGATCACTATAACTCACGCCGCTTTCTTTAAAGGGGCGCATGAGTCTAATATAATAAAAAGTAAAAGGGGCTGAGAAGCTGTTGCTTGTTGTCTACTTTGCGAGCCTTCACTGCCTTATTTTGTAACTTCCCTTCTTTCATCTGTCTACGAGGTTGTAAAAGGAGAGATAGGGGCAGCTAAAAACCAGACCTCTATAATCCAGTTCCAAGTATGGAGCCACTTTCTTCACCTGGCATGCTCTCTTCCTTGTTTTTGAATTATCAAGGGGTAGCTGCCACCTCAACTACCGAGCTATCCTGATACTCGGGAGTAAAACTGCTTTTAAGAATAGATGCCCGCCTTCTTGTACTGACAGTTGGATGAGGATTTTTTTTTATCGTCCTTCCTCTCCCAATCACAAACTTTTCCCAGCATTCCTACTCCCACTCAGAATGGCTACTGGACAAGGGTAGGAAAACTACTTTCGCAAAACATAATTAATGCAAAACCATTGAGTTGAAGTCCAAACCTCATTCTCCATTTTAGGAATATGTCCCTGCATAACATAATCCCTCGTAGCTGTAGATTGTGGCATGATAGCAACGTTAAGAACTACCCCTAGCGGTATGTGTTTGAAGGTTTATTCTTACTGCCCTATAAACAAGGTATGGCTTCAGGATGGGTAGGTGGCGAGCGGTTAACTCCTGACAACACCTCTCAAGCTTTGAACTACTTATGGGAACTCAATGGAAATCAGAGGTTCTAGGAGATTACTAGTACTCAGCTCAATGATCACACTGTCAATGACACCTATGCTCACAAGCTATTTGGACTCGGCTCGAAAAAAACCTCAAATTCGGCTCGATCATTGTTGAGTTGAGCTCGAGCTCGAGCAGATCGAGCGAGCCAAATTCGAGTATCCTAATGCTTGACTTGAGTAGCTCGCGAGCCTAATCGAGCTTTTTTATTTTTAATATATATATATATTTTTATTTTTAATTAGTATTGAAAAAAAATCTCAATTCAAACTCGAACTTGAGCTCGAGCACAAACAATCGAGTTTGAATTCGAGCATGGGAATCAAGCTCATTTTTTACTAGGTAAATGAGCCTAATTGAGCGAGCTCAAGCAGTTCGATTTTTATGTCAAATCGAGCTTGAGTTTTAAAAATGAAACTCGATTGAGCTTGAGCCAAGATTCGAGGCTCGATTTTTTTTGAGTCAATCTCGAGCTTCTTACTACTTAAGCGCAGCTCAGCTTGATTACACCCCTAATTGTACATAAATATGCTCTTATTCAAATGAAAGGTTGATTTATGTTAAGGGTTTATTTAGGTATAAATTAAAGGTTATGGGCTTATTTAGGTACAGGTTAAAAGGTTAAGGGCTTATTTGAATACAAATTAAAGGTTAAAGACTTATTTGGGTATAATAAAATTATAGGAGTTTATCTAGATAAAGTGGTAAGATTCAGGGCTTTTGTTCATTATTTAGCCAAAAAGTAAGTAAATTCATTCTAAAACTTATGGCTTTAATTTAATGAAATTCAAAATAGTTTGGTTAGGTGTTAATTAGTAACTAAAAATATTTCTAAATATAGGTCTTTTAGAGAAAATATCTATAACCACTTGAAAAATTGTTTCTTTAATGCAAAGATCAAGGATTTAAAGTGCGGTCTGGACACGTTTTTGGCCACATCATGTTTATCGTGGTTGCGGATGTAATGGATACTGTCGCGATCATTGCGGTTGTGAATTTTTTTTCGTTTTGCACAATTTATTATACAACATAATAATAATAATAATAACTCCTTTTAATGATTTTTAAAGTAGTTTATGACACTATGATATTTTACTTATAAAAAAAATTATTCACAATTTTCTGATTTTATAGTAAATTATACATATTCACTTGGTGATACATGCTTGATATTTTCTATAAATAAAAATAAACTTATATTTAAAAATATATGGATTATGTTACTTATTCCATCATTAAAAATTGAATCTACCTTAAATTTTTTTAAAGTTGTAGTTTTTAATCCTAAAAGTAGTAGATCATGAAATGCTTAATTTATTAAGTAATTTAATTTTTTTGGCACATTAATTGATTTAACTTTTTTTTTTATCATAAATTACTTTCAATTTTTTATATAAAGGATGACATTTCTAATTGTTATTTAATTACACAATAAATAATAATAAGAATTAATCTAATACAAAATATTAATAACAATACAAATACCACGACAAACAACTATTACTAAAATTTAAATTTAAATATAAATCATAAATTAATAAATAATAAAATTAATATATATTATTTCTCCTTAAAAAATCAATATATAATTATTTCTCATAAAATATTTCCCCTAAATTAATGAAAATGAAAGGCAGTTGGGTTGGGGTCACTTTTGAACCTAACCTAATCCCACCAGTGCACACAAACCTTTCCGCTCCCACCATCCAAATCTAGGGGTGAGTAATAGCCGGCTTAACCGACTAAATCGATCAAAACCGATCGTAATTGGTCCATTTGGTTCAGTTTGTTCAATTTCGATTTAAGTCGATAAGGGTAGTCAGGTTAAATAGGTTTATTCGATCGATTTGCGATTTTTTGTTTGTTAAATCGAACCGACTGAATAAATCGACACTTAATTAAAAATGAAATAAATATATATTTATTTATATTACGTAATACCCATACCCAACTATCCTACCCATAACCATATCAACCCAATTTCATAAACCCAAATCCAATTTCATAACAAAAATGAAAAATCCCCAACTTCAGTCTTCAGATCAGATTCATTATTTTCTTCTTTTTTCTTCCTCAGTTCCTCTGCGCCCACTCTTTCACCCACACCGCACCAGTCACCAGCTTAATAGTTAGGCAGTCACCCTCACCTTTCGCCTCCAGCCTTAGTCCTCACAACCCTTTGCGTTGCACTCCCTCACCCATACGGGCCACACCAATCACCCTCTACCTCCAGCCTCTGTGCCACACTCCCACACCCACACCAGTCACCAGCTCACCAGTCACCTTCATCCCCCGCCTCCAGCCTCAGTTCTTATTGCCCTCTGCGTCGCACTCCCTCACTCTCACAATCGATGCTCACTTCGATGAGCCACTACCTCTTTAGAGCAAGTCATCCCCTTTGCTGCTTCTTATGGTTAGTCTACACCATTAATGTACAATTAACTCTTACATCATTATGAATACTTTTACATCACCTTTGGTTTATGATGATAATTTTAATTATCACTTTTGGTTTATTATTACATTAGGAATGATGAATCTACAAACCACCATTTTTGTCACATTCCCATATGAGGTTGCTTCTACCCACTTTGTGAAGTAACCGATAACTGCTAGGATGAAGCGATGTCCATTGGAAGCCTTTGGAGTTATTGGCCCAATCACATTCATTCTCCACATAGAGAATGACCATCGAAAAGTCATGACTTGCAAGGACGATGGAGGGACATGGATTTTGTCCACATAAATCTGGCATTTGTGACATTTTCGAGCATAGTCGATACAGTCACGTTCCATTGTCAACCAGTAATACCCAGCTCTCATGGTTTGCTTGACCATCATGTGCCTATTAGCGTGTGTCCAGCATATTCCTTCATGAATCTACACCTTCAACAACACTTCATCTTTTTCACTTTTCTATAAGAGTTTTCCGTCTAAGACAAAACTCATGGCTAATCTTCTTAAGGTTTTCTTCTCATTTTCTGATACATGCCCCATGTATTGTTGGTCATTCGGATATCGTAGGATGTCTTAGTACTAAGGTTGCCCATCTACTTTTTCCTTGATGCTATAAGAATGAGTTGGAAGCACATTTATATGATAAGCATGACTTTAACTCCTTCATTTATCTTGAACATTGCTACCAGTGTGGCTAGGGCATTAGTCATTTGATTTTTCTATCGAGGAAGATTCTTGAACCTGATTTCATCAAATTCCTTTATCAACCTCATTAACAAGTCTCGTAAAGAATTAATTTGGAATCTCTAGTCTCTTATTCTCCATGCAACTGGTATATCACTAGTTTTAAATCTTTGAAAACTTACGATACTTTAACCTTTTTCTCAATTGCAGCTCGTAACCCCATGACGCATGCTTCATATTTTGCTATGAAAAGGCAATGATCTCCCTCAGGGGATATTTACACTACTCCGGTGTTGTGCCCCAATGCATTTGAAGCACCATCAAAGTACATTTTCCAAGTTTTCTCTTTCTCAACAAGTTCAGCATTTCACGAGATGACCATTAGATCTTCATTCGGGAAATCAAAGTTCATGGGCTCATAATCTTCTACTACACAATCAACCAAGAATTTAGCTATAAAACTTCATTTTGTGGCCTTTTGATCGACATAAACAATGTCATATTCCAATGGTAGAACTTGCATGCTGGTTATCCTTCCTAACAAAGTTGGTTTTTCAAAGACATACTTGATTAGATCCAACTTTGCGATCAACCAAGTGGTATGATAGAGCATATATTACTTGAGTTTTCGGGTAGTCTAAGCCAATGCACAACAAAGATTTTCGAACGACGAATATCTTGTCTTGTAATCTGTGAATCTCTTGCTGAGGTAATAAACAACTTGTTTATTTTTTCCCAGTTTCATCATGCTATCTTAAGACACAACCCATAAACCTTTTGTGCACTACCAAATATAGAATCAAAGATCTTCTCGAGACAGGTGGCACCAGTATGGGTGGATTTAATAGATAGTATTTGACATTCTTCATTTCATTCTCGAGAATCATGCTTCTGAAGGAGCTTGAAGATTGGATCGCACTTTTCAAGGAGCTGCGAGATAAATTTGGAAATATAATTCAATCTTCCTAGAAACCCCATTCTTTTTGGGTACAAGGCAGTGATAGATTCCAAATGACCTTTACTTTATCAAGGTCTATTTCTATTCCTCATTTTCTTACCACAAACCCTAATAACTTCCCGAAGGTTGCACGAAAAATGCACTTTGCTGGGTTGAGCTTCAATTGGAACACCCTCAGCCTTTTAAAAAGTTTTATAAGATCTGCTACATGATCTTCTACCTTGTGTGACTTTGCAATCATATCATCTACATATACTTCTATTTCCATGTGCATCATGTCATAAAACAAAGTGACATAGCTCTTCGGTAAGTTGCCTTGCGTTTTTCAACCCGAATGGTATTACTTTGTAACAGAACGTTTTGACATAGTCATAAATGTGGTATTTTTCTTATCTTCAGTGGCCATCTTAATTTGATTATACCCTAAAAATCCATCCTTAAAGGAGAACAAAAAGTGCCTTGCAGTATTGTCTAAGAATTCATTTTGTAGTGAAGCTCTTTCCTTAAGATTTTCGAATTCTTTTTCTGAGCACCCATTTTCCTTTGTTCTTTCCAATAGATCTTGCTTGAATCGATTGATAAGTGCTTAATTTCATACAATTTTCTATCTAATTTCCTTATACTAAGTGCTTTGATTCTTAAGTTTCTTGACATTTTACTAGGGTTTTATGTTTTGTAGGTATTTTGGAAGGTAAGGAATGCTTTGGAGTTGAAAAGAATGATTTTGGACAAGTATTGAACCTTCAAGCACAAGGGATTAGCTGCCCATTCTTCAAGAATACATCAAGCGGCAACCTAAACTACCCAAACCCTTTAAAAAAATCCTAAGAGACAACTTAACTTTCACCTTAAAAAAACCCTAGCCGCAACCCTCCTAATTAAGCCCTAGCGGCAACTTAAAAAGCCACCTTAATAAACCCTAGCCGTAAACCCTCTAAATAAGCCCTAGCCGCATACTTCAACATAAAAAGGTAGCAGCCCATAAATACACTACTTTTGGGCAGAATTCAGGAGGCCGAATAGAATAGAATTAGAGAGAATTAAAGAGACTTAGAGAGCAAGAGGCTGAATTCTTTAATATTTTTCTTCTTCTCCACTCTCTTATTTTCTTTTTAGTTTTATGTTTATGTTATCTATGCCTATGCTAGGCTAAAACTTTTTTTTGGTTAAGGGTGATTTCAAAGCCCTAGACATGGTTATGTAATTGATTATCAGATATTATCTTTCATTGATTATCTATTAAGATTGCTTATGTTCTTCCATTAAAATTGTTCATGATGTTTGTCTTGATTTGTTTAGGTGTACAACTAGATAGATCTTGATAATTATCTATTGCTAGATTAAGAGTCTTGATCCGTGTAATTATCTTCATTTCCTATTCATTAGTAGCAATTTGTGATTAATGATTATGGTCAAGTTTTCAGTAATTGCAATGTGGAGCATAACATAAGTTGAATAATCCGAGCTTGTGTGTTTGTTTCTTAGATCAACCTTTGTCATCATAAAGCTGCTATCAAGTTGAATCTAGAGGGCTTATTCTAGGCTATTTGATAGTTAGAGATTAAATAGAGAGCTTGTTTTATTTAACGACGAACTAAGGAAGGATTGGGGTAGCATAGCTCGTTGTTATTTACGGTTGATAGTTTTGATAGATAATTGGTGTTGATAATTCTGATATTCATTCTCAATTATGTTTAGTGGTGGAGAATGACTCCTTAACCATAATTCTACTTTTTTTATTTTACATTATTTCTTTGAATCATACTTTTCTTGTTTTCTTTACTTTCAAAACAATAAACCCCCTTTCTTAGATTAGTGCTAAAGTTATAAATCAATAACTTATATATCCAGAACAATCTCTGTGGATTCGACGCTTGCTTACTATTATATTAAACGTCGATCATATTTAATGCAAGGTTTTAATAAGATACACTATTCTGAGTGCAACAAGTTTTTGGCGCCGTTGTCGAGGATTGTTTTCTTTAATTTATTTGTTATTTGGCTTATTTTTATTTTTAGTTCTAATTAGTTTTATTTTCTTGTTTTCTTTTTAGTGAATGTTCGAAGCTCCCGAAGAAGACACCAATCAGTTAAAGCTTAAGAGAATCTTAGAATTCACATCTTCCTACCATAAGTCAAACGAGGAGTTAATCCAAATAGCTCAATCGGAGCAAGGAGAGATGGCATTGAACAACCGAATTCTTAAGGAATTAGTAGCTCCAGATTTGGATTAACAGCCATTTTGCATAGAATATCCTAACTTTAAGGTAGCTTCTGAGCTTAAATCTGATTTGATTCATCTTCTCCCAACGTTTCATTGTTTTGCAGGAGAAAATCCAATTAAGCATCTTAAGGAATTTCGTGTAGTCTGCTCGAGCATGAAGCCAACCGATATCTCTAAAGAGCGAATCAAGTTGAAAGCCTTTCCATTCTCTCTGGCAGACTCTGCAACAAAATGACTCTATGTTTACCATCAGGGACCATCACTACATGGAATATGATGAAAAGATCATTCTTGGAGAGATATTTTTCGGTATCAAAGGCTGCCAATATCAGAAAAGAAATTTGTGGCATTCGTCAATACAATGGAGAGTCTTTGTATGAGTATTGGGAGCGGTTCAAGAAGCTTTGTGCAAGTTATCCGCATCATCAAATAACTGAACAGCTTCTTATTCAGTACTTTTATGAAGATCTCATGCCCAGGGAAAGAAGCATGATTGATGTTGCAAATGGAGGAGCTCTAGTTGATAAGACTCCTGAAGCTGCAAGGATTCTCATCTCCAACATGGCAGCCAATTCACAACAATTTAGCATGAGACATGAACAACCACCACCACCCAAGAAAGTAAATGAGGTAAGTATATCTTCTATTGAACAAAAACTCTCTCATCTTACTTGTCTTCTGCAACAAATGGCTATACGTAATTTGCAGCAAATTAAAGCTTCTTGTATATATTCTAAAATGGGGCACTCAACTGATATGTGTCCAACACTTCAAGATGGTTCCAATGAACAAGTTAATGCCATGGTCCAGGTCAACAACGCAAGTATGATCCCTTCTCAAACACATATAATCCAGGATGGACAGATCATCCAAACTTTAATTATGCAGGGAATCAACCACCAGTTGCTCTTCCACCTGTTATGAATCGACTTTTTGATTTTCAGCAAAGAATGCAACAGCCATATCAAACCCGACAACAAGTGCCACCACCTCAAAAATTAGGTATGTCTTTAGAAGACATTGTCAAATCCTTTGCTACTAATACTTTGCAATTTCAACAGGAAACAAGGGCAAGTATCCAGAGCTAGGAAACTCAAATGGGACAATTGGCAACGATAGTGAGTCGATTGGAAGCAAAGGATCTAGGCAAACTATCTTCTCAAACTATAGTGAATCCTAGAGAATATGCAAGTGCTTGGTGCCTAGTAAGGATAATGCTCAAAGAGAAGAAAACACCAATGCATCATCACAACCTGATGAGCCACTTGCTAAGGTAAGCCCTAAACAATCTTTTCCTTCTTATATAACTCCTCCACCTTTTGCAAGCAGGTTTGCAAAGTCCAAAAAGGAGGAGCATGAGAAGGAGATTTTAGAGACCTTCTGGAAGGTAGAGGTAAATATTCCTCTATTAGATGCAATAAAGCAGGTGCCTCATTATGCAAAGTTTCTGAAAGAGTTGTGCACCTAAACGGAAGCTCAAGGGTAATGAAAAGGTAAGTATGGGAGAGAATGTCTCAGTAGTCCTCCAAAGAAAGCTCCTACCAAAGTGCAAGGACCCAGGTAAGTTCACTATTCCTTGTAAGATAGGTAACACTAGGTTTGAACGTGCTATGTTTGATTTAGGAGCATCTATTAATGTTATGATATATTCAATTTATGCTTCATTGAATCTAGGATCATAGAGGAACCTGGTGTTATTATACAACTCACTGATCGTTCTAATACTTATCCAAAAGGAGTTGTAAAGGATGTTCTTGTGCAGGTTAATGAATTGGTATTGCCAGCTGATTTTTATGTTTTAGAGATGGAAAATGAGACGTCTTCCAATCCAACACCTATTTATTAGGAAGACCGTTCTTAAAGATAGCCAAGACCATGATTAATGTTCATGATGGCACCATCACTATGGAATTTGATGGCGAGGTGATTCGTTTCAATATCTTTGAGGCCACGAGGTATCCTAGTGACTTGCATTCTATTTTTACAATTGATATAATTAACTCTTTAGTGCAGCAAGCTTTTGAGTTAGATGGCAAAGACAGTTTGGAAGTAGCCATTAGCAAGCACATTGGAATGGAGAACTCTAAATGAGCCCAAGTCAGGCTGAGGACACTAAACCAAGCGCTTATTGAGAGGCAACCCAATAGATGGAGTGCAACAAATTTGATACTTCTTACTCTCCATCATTCTATCTTTTATTGTTTTCTTTAGTTATTTTTATTATTCTGTTTTTAGTTTGTTTCTCTTGCTCATAATTCTTTCATTTGGGGTGAGAGTTTTATATTGAGGACAATGTAAGAATTAAGTGTGGGAGAAAGGATTTAGGATTTCATTTTGATATTTTAACTTAGATTGTTATTTATTTTTTAGATGGTTATTTCTTTCAACTACTATGATGAGAATTGAGCTTTAATGTTATGACTTTGATTGATGATAGTCATTGTTTTTGATCTTGATTTTATTCTTTAGTTAATATGTTTTTATAATAATCATACTCAAACTTTTTATGCACAATAGCTTTGTTAGTTGGTGTAAGTTAAGCATTCCAAGACAAGTCTATCTTTATACCCTTAATTCGATGATTACTTTGATTTTGACTTGTTGGAGTTGGACATTAGAACTCTTTCGGAGGTCTATTGAGGCGACAGGCTGATCGAGCATCACTTGGAAAATGATCTAGGCATTAGGATTTTTACCACCAAGGCCAAATCAGCTAGTTCCCTATTGATGTTCCAAGAGAACACCCACCCTAGTGAGTCAATTTGAGCCTACATTGAATAAGCTGTTTCATTGGTAACCACATCTCTCACTTAGCCTAAATCTACTTATATCCTTACCCTTGTTCTAAAGATAAATTAGAATGTTTTGAGACATATTGCACAAGCAAGGGATATCTATTGAAAATTTGGGTTGGAAACAAGAGATAAGTGTGGACGGAAGAAAAAAAAAAAGAAAAGCAAAAGTCAAGAGAAAAAAAGAAAGAAAGGGAGCATTGTCAAAACATATTGCCATAAAAAATTCAATCATCTCTTGAACTTTTGGTTGAAGAAAGGATGTTGCAAGGTTGGTTAGAGTGAAGCAAAGGCTCAACATAAAATATTTAGCCTATATTATTATGTGCTTCTAAGGAGTATTGAGAAGTTTTTATTTTCATAATCTTATTATGTCTCTAAACTCTATAAAGTCTTTACAACCTTTGTGATACCCTTTCCCTTTTATTCTTTAACCATATTACTACCCCTTGGCCTCATTACAACCTTTACTAAAGACCTTTTGATTCCAGGTGATGCCTACGACGTAGTGGAGATTGGTACCAAAGGAGGAGCATATGATGTTTAACTTTTCATTAGAAATTGGTTTATTGTTTTTGTGACATTAATGAAGATTTTACTTGTTTGAAGCAAGCACATACTAATCATCATTGGCATTTATATTTCACATACACTTGAGTATGATTGTTATAGGATGTATTAGTTCTGAATGACTATGGATTAATTTAATGCTTGTTTGATTTCGAGGTTGTGATCTCTTATTATTCTCTAAGATATAAATGTTGGAAGAATCATTTAATGTCATGTTTTGTTCTTTTTGTCTAGAGTTTGCTTGATGACGAGCAAAGGTTAAGTATGGGAGAGTTTGATAAGTGTTTCTATCTAATTTCCTTATACTAAGTGCTTTGATTCTTAAGTTTCTTGATATTTTACTAGGGTTTTATGTTTTGTATGTATTTTGGAAGGTAAGGAATGCTTTGGAATTGAAAAGAATGGTTTTGGACAAGTATTGAAGCTTCAAGCACAAGGGATTAGCTACCCACTCTTCAAGAATACATCAAGCGACAACCTAAACTAGCCAAACCTTCTAAAAAACCCTAAGCGATAGCTTAACTTTCACCTTAAAAAACCTTAGTCGCAACCATCCTAATTAAGCCCTAACGATAACTTAAAAAGCCACCTTAATAAACCCTAGCCGCAAACCCTCTAAATAAGCCCTAGCCACACACTTCAGCATAAAAAGGTAGCAGCCTATAAATACATTACTTTTGGCCAGAATTCAGGAGGCTGAATAGAACAGAATTAAAGAGAATTAGAGAGACTTAGAGAGAGCAAAAGGCTGAATTCTTTAATATTATTCTTCTTCTTCTCCACTCTTTTTTTTTTTTTTTAGTTTTATGTTTATGTTATCTATGCTTATGCTAGGCTAAAACTTTCTTTTGGTTAAGGGTGATTTCAAAGCCCTAGACATGGTTGTGTAATTGATTATCAGATATTATCTTTCATTGATTATCTATTAAGATTGCTTATGTTCTTCCATTAAAATTGTTCATGATAGTTGTCTTGATTTGTTTAGGTCTACAACTAGATAGATCTTGATAATTATCTATTGCTAGGTTAGGAGTCTTGATCCGTGTAATTGTCTTGATTTCCTATTCATTAGTAGCAATTTGTGATCAATGATTATGGTCAAGTTTTCAGTAATTGTGATGTGGAGCATAACATAAGTTGAATAATTCGAGCTTATGTGTTTGTTGCATAGATCAACATATCTTGCTCATCATAAAGCTGCTGTCAAGTTGAATCTAGAAAGCTTATTCTAGGTTATTTGATGGTTAGAGATTAAATAGAGAGCTTGTTCTATTTAACGACGAACTAAGAAAGGATTGGGGTAGCAGAGCTTGTTGTTATCTACGATTGATAGTTTTGATAGATAGTTGGTGTTGATAATTTTGATATTGATTCTCAATTATGTTTAGTGGTGGAGAATGACTCCTTAACTATACTTTTACTTCATTGATTTTACATTATTTCTTTGAATCTTACTTTTCTTGTTTTCTTTACTTTCAAAACAATTCAAACCCTCTTTCTTAGATTAGAGCTAGAGTTATAAATCAATAACTTATAGATTAAGAACAATCTTTGTGGATTCGACCCTTGCTTACTACTATATTAAACATCGATCATATTTAGTGCAAGGTTTTAATAACATACACTATTTTGAGTGCATCATCGGTAATTTTAGATGCAACAAGTTGAGTACTCTTCGTTGGCAGGAACCATATCTTCTCCATTGAATGAGAAACATCGGTACGAGGGATTCCAAAACTAAACTATAACCCTGACTAGTAGTTCATTTATCTTAATAGGAAGGAGCGATGCAATATGTCCATATTTCTGGGCAAAATCTGTTCTTCTTTTGACTCCATTGTTCCCATATCTCTATCACTTCAGTCATGATATTCTGATCAAATTCTAGGTGAACTAACTCGGAAAGTGTGGAAGTAAAACCTTTTTCTAAACAATCCCCACTGTTATACTAATGAGTTTTCGATTGGCTCTTGACTTCTTGATATGTCTTATAGACAACTGTCTCTAATTGTGATCCTTGAAATTCCATGATTATCAATGAAAGCTTTTCGCTTGGAACTTGTCTTAAAACAAATGCTCCTAAAAGGTCATGACGCATGAAAAAAGAGAAAACAACAAAAACACCCAATTAGTACAAGTAGATAAAAAATCAATGTATAATCAAAATAATTTTAAACTCAAAAGGCCATAAAGATTTATCATATCTTACAGGCATCTCGATGCCTCGGGGTAGTGGTACCATTCTATTACGGGCATCCAGATGTCTTATTTAACATTGTCTGCTCTGCAGTTCTTATTTGATCATAAAATAAGCGGTAAATGGTAAGAAGCGTTTCTTCATGTGTCCCTAATATGGTGACCTCTAAAAACTTTGGCATGGCTCTACCTTAGTTGGTTCATTAAAGTTCATTTCATGAGGTTTAGATTCACACGATTTTAAAGGTTCCCAATTGTTCCTCACTGTCGTCCACTAGGAATAGTAAGACACCCCAATATTTACCCATTACAGGCTTCAAGCAAAAAAGATTCAATTTGGGTGAGAGTATTTCCCAGGCTCATGCGGAGGTTATCATCTCACAAAAGCGTAGGTACTTACACCCTGAGAGTGTTTCGCTAGCTTGTGTGAAGGTTATCATCTCACAAAAGCATAGGTACTTACATCCTGAGAGTGTTTAGCTAGCCCATGCGTAGGTTATCACCTCACGAGAGCGTAGGTACTTTACTCTCTCCTAAAAGGTTAGAGACTTGCGACAAGCTCATGTCATGCAAATGCATGTGTTAGGTGTCTGTGAAGGAACCAACAAACCTTTGATCACCTATCCTATAACCCCTATCCTAAATGCCCCAGCAATTTAAAAGAAAATAAGTTAAGGCAATAAAGAAATATTATGTACAAAAAGAATGGTAACATAATCATGAATGCAAATGAATTTCTTTGAAAATTATTTCTTTTTCCCAAAAAATCCTTTTTTTTTTTATTTCCAAAGAATGAGAATTGGATCTAAATACCGATTAGAACCATTAAATCAAAATTTAAGGCAATACATGATTAATCCATGGCTTGACTCTCTCAAAAAATCCACAGTGGAGTCGCCAAGCTGTCTTAACGATCTCACAACCACCTCGAAGTTTTAAGGATGATGGGATGTTTGAAAAAGGATTTTGGAAAACCATAAAATGAAAGGAGTTGCCACTAATATTTTGGCTAGGTGTGATTGACCACCAATAAAACTTTCTTTTTAAGAAACCCTAAAATTAATTAAGATTTCAAAAAAGACAAACTTTGAAGTCTATGTTAAAAACCAGATAACAAAAGGGTTCAGGAGTCGATTACGTATGGGGAAGGTGTTAGCACCCCATGCCGCCCGAAAATGATACTAATTAATCATGTATTTCATTTAATTTTGACATAGATGGTTCTAATTATGGTATTTAAAGATAATTCACTTAATTAAATCATGTAATTAATTTAAAAGATCATTTGGAAACGAAAATGATTTGGGGAAATCAACCTACATCCTTCGAAAGCTAGCATAACGTAAGAATTCTTATTAAAAAAATTCGTCTCATTTTTAAAAAGGATATTCCTTTGCAAAAGATAATTATTGGAATTCCTCCTAGATACTCAGCAAAAATCCAATAAATATCACTATTCAAAACATTGCCTCATTTTATAAAAATGAAATGACTCCACAAACAATGGCATGAATGCAAGCGTCGAGATAATGATCATGGCAATCACAAATAGCAAGGAAAATAAAGGATATAATATTTTTCATAATGATCTTGTGATTACTAAGACGTTTGGGGGTTGAAAAATAATTGGCCTCGTAAATAGTACGGGTTTTGAAAAACCTCGAAAAACGAGAGTCATCACCGATTTTTTTTTGCTAGGTGTGATCGGTCACCTATTAAAATCGATTTTCGTAAAAATTTTAAAATTAATTGATATATTTTGAAAAATCAATTTTAAAGTCCATGTTAAACCAGAGAAAATCAAATGCGGGTTCAGGAATCAGTTACATGTAGGGAAGGTGTTCGCACCCCCACAATGCCCGTGCAAAACGATACCTTATTAATCATGTGTTATCGTAAGTCTCGGTAAAAGTTAGTTTTAGATATTGATATTTTAAAATAATTCCCTTTAAAAACAATCATATTATTTTGAGGATGATATGGAATTAATTATCACAAAATTTTCTATATTCCCCGGCAAACCGGCAAAACATAGAATTTTCTTTAATTTTAAGTCCTCTGCGTCATTCTTTTTTTTTTTTAAAAGGATATTCCATTGTTAATGATAATTGATGACATCTTCCCCGACAAACCCAGTAGAGAACTCATGAATTATTTTAACTCGGGAATACCATCTTGTTTTTTATTAAAAAGTTATTTTTCATGTAAATTAAAACTCATTTATTGTAAACATGAATATGCAAAGCAATATTAATATGCAACATAGAAAAATAATGTGAACATTAATTATCACATGGTATAAACAATAAATTAACATAAATACCAATCATTAAGGATCATATACAAAGAAAAAAAATCATACGAACATTAATTAACAAATAACATGAACATGCAATTAACATGAATGTCAATTATTAAATATCATAAACAAAAAATATACATACAACCATAAAAATCCTTTTTTATGTATTTCTTTATTTGAAATTACATAGAAGGCAAACATCAAAAAGTTTAACCGAACTCCCCAGCAAATCCGACAAAGCTTAGAAAATATTCTTTCGCCTAACACGTACATAATTTCGAGTCAAACGAAAACCATACTTTACGATTACATAAACATGTGCATTTACGAATTTCTTAATCTCCCCGACAAACCTGGCAAAGACTAAGAAATTATTCTCGCAAAATGTTTAGGAAACCGAGAAAGCATGTTTTTATGAAAAATTTGGAAAACAATTTTTGAAAGTATGAGATGCATGAAAATGGGACCATTATCGAAATGTGTTTCTCTCTTCAAGAGAGGGCATCCGAATACCTATAGAGGTATCTGAATACCTTTGAAAAAAACTTAAATCGGACTCAGGAAAAAAAAAGGATTTTTGGGTACGGATTTTTGCATGAAGGGTATCTGACTACTTTGCCTACATGGCATTTTAAGCCAATGGGAAGGCTCCAAATTGCAAAGCCATGTGAAGAGCATGTGAAGGCAAGGAGATGATGCCAGGTAGGATTAAAAATTCCATCTAGGAACATATTTTAATAGGAGGCCATATGATCTTGACAAGTGGCCTAGATATTTTGTAGAGACAAGGGACAAGAATAATCTAAGTGGCATTGTTGGCCAATGGGAGGCTAGGAAACCCTATTTTTAAAGGAAGCACCATGCAAATAGGGGACAAGCTCCCTATTTTAAAGGAAAACACCATGCTAGGGGAACATTTTTTAGCCATATGGCAAGGGATGTTGGAGAAGCATGGGAAGCATGACAAGGGTAAAAAAATAAAAGCCACACCCTTTCATATTATTAAGGGGGTCGGCCAACGCATTCAAGAAAAAAAAGGGGATTCATTTTTTTCTTAAGGCATTTCACTCTTGAGACAAAAGAAAGAAGAAAAAGAAAAGAGAGGAGAAGAGAAGAGAAGGGAAGAGAAGAATTTGGCAACTTTGATTTGGAAAGCAAAAGCTAGGTAGCTATCTCTTCCTTTCTTCTTCTTTAATGTTTTTCTTTGATGTTGTGATTCTTTTTCTTCTCTTTTTGTTCATGTGATTTGTTAACTTTTTTATGAATAAAAAGGTTTTCAAAAATAAATTTTAAAGGTTTCCTATCCTTTATTCTTTATTATATATCAAATAACCAAGTTGACAGAATTTTTTACATGTATTTTCACATTAGCCAAACCTACTTGGATGTTTATGTGCTTGTTCTTGCTTGATATTTCTTGCTTGGTTGGTTGTGTTCATATTTTTCACTCATGATTTCTCTATTCTCATATGATTATGGGCTGTAAAATCATGCATTTCATAAAATTTCAACTAGGATTTTGGCTAAGATCAACCAATGATCACAAGCCAACAATCCATTGTCTCTACTAGTTGAGAGAGTGATAGTTTAGATTTGGTATTCTGACTTTGAGATTTTTTTTCACTACTCAGCCATGCTCAAAATAAAATTATTATTTTATCACATGCATTAGTCATTTAGAGGATGCCATGGATTTTTCTCAAGATTTTTAGTTTTTTTTTTTTTTTTTTTTTATCATGGTTGAAAAAATGGATTTTAACAAAGCAGTTTTTAACTCACTGTCTTGATTTTGGTAAAATTTGGTCATGGTATCCTTGGTCCAAAAATTAAGCTAATTTTTTCCCATGGAGATGAACATGTTCTAGGTCTACCTTAATGTTTACATATTTTTCTGAAATTTTTTAGAAGGACAAAAAAAATAGAATTTCAAGCAATGATAGTCAGAATTGTTTTTTAAGAACAAATAATTTTCTATTTTTGTTAGAATAAAAAGAGGGGGCTGATTTAGGGCATTGGCTACTGTCATAGAGTGATTTCCAAGTCATTTCAATCATAAAATTTGATTTTATAAAAGTCAGGTCAAGGGTGGTCAACCCGGATTTCAAACTAGGGAAATAGAGCCTTTTTAAAGGGGGGTTCGGCCATGAGCCCTTTTTCATCAAAAAAATTCCAATTTTTTTTTTTCATCCGAGCCCAAAGTCCTTCGATTTTGAAAATTTGATTTAAGTCTCTTCCAAAGGTAGTCGGATACCTTTTTTAGGTATACGGATGTCCTTACTTCAAGGAAGAAATACATCTTCATGCATTGCATTTTTAAAATGTTTTTAAATTTTGATTTGACATAAAATGTGTGTTTCGGTTTCCTAAACATTTGGCGAGAATTAGTTCCTAATATTCTTTTGGGTTGCCGGGGAGGATAGGAAATTGTTCAATGCACATGTTTATGAAATTGAAAGATATTGGATTTTGTTTTATTCAGAATCATATAAATATCATAAGAAAGAAATATTTTCCAAGCTTTACCGGGTTTGCCGGAGAGTGTGGTAATATTTTCCGATATATGCTATTTGTATGATTCCTCACATGAAAATTCTATGTCCATGAATATTCCATGTTAACGTCATTTTATATTCATGTTGCCATAATTAGATTTTGCCATATCTAGCATGCCATGTCATCCATTCACATGCCATGTAATCTAGATTATGCCATGTCATCCATTCACATGCCATGTCGTCTAGGTCACACCATGTCATTCATTAATATGCCATGTCTTCCATTCACTTTCCAAGTCATCTAGGTCATGCCATGTCATCCATTCATACGCCATGTCATTTATATGCCATGTCATATAGGTCATGCCATGTCATCCATTCACATGTCATGTCATCTAGGTCATGCCATGTCATTCATTCATATGCCATGTCATTCATATGTCATGTCATCCACTCATATATCATGTCATCTAGGTCATGCCATGTCATTCATTCATATGCCATGTCATTCAAATGCCACGCCATTCATTTATGTGCCATGTCATTCACATGACATATCATTCATTCATTCATTCATTCATACGTCATGTCATTTAATTTATGCCATGTCATCCATTCATGCGCCATGTAATTCATATGCCATGTCTTTGATTCATATTCTATGCCATTTATTCCTTTTGCCATGTCATTTAAATTTTGTCATGTCATAATAAATTGCTTGCCATGCCATGCTAATTATGCATGTTATATATTCATGTTTTAATGATAATTTGTACATTCATGATCATTCAACTTTTTGAAAATTGATAATTTTTAATAAATAAGGCAATATCCCCAAGTTATTATAATTCATGAATTCTCCTCCAGGTTGCTGAGGAGTCTTCATCAACTATATTAACGAAGGAATACCCTTTTAAAAAGAAGATGATACGGAGAATTTCCAAAAAAATTCTATATTTTATCGGTTTGCCAGGGAATATAGAAATTTTTTGCAATAATAAATTTCGGATAATTTTCGAATAAAATAGGATTTTTTTTTAAATAGGAATTATTTTTAAAATATCAAATCTAAAACCGATATTTCATCGAGATCCAAGATAACACATGACTAATAAGGTACCATTTTTACGGGCGTTGTAGGGTGCGAATCCTTCCCCTACACGTAACAGACTCCCGAATCCGCACTTGTTTTCTCTGGTTCAAAGTGAGGACTTCAAAATTGGTTTTAAAATGTTTTAATTAATTTTAAAATATTTCTCAAAACCGATTTTGATAGGTGGCCGATCACACCTAGCCAAAAAAGATTGGTGGCGGCTCCATTTCTTTTTCGAGGTTGTTTTCATATCCTCAACCTTTAATATAGATGAATTAAGTTGTCTTTTCCTCTATTTTTTCTAATGTCACACTCCTTTAATGAATGGGCCGATTTGTCCCCGTGACGGGGGTAGATTTCTTCGGAACTTCTTAAAAAGGGTGACGTTGCGACTGCTAGACGACTCCACTGAGGAATTTAGAGAGTAAGGCCTAAAGTTAGTCGCGTGTTATCGAAAGTCTCAGCTTGGTCGAGTTTAATGGATATTTTAATTATGATTCCCATTTTTGTAAAATAAAGAGAATTTTGAAAATAACAAAAAAATTCTCTCATTTTAATGAGCATACATATTATTATTGTGCTCCGTTTATTCAAGTGTTGTGTATTGTCATTATTTCTTTGATTGAATAATGCTTTCTTTTATTTGATTCAGTTTTTTTTATATATAATGAATTGTTGGGGTGTTTAAATTATGGGTTGTGAAATAGTTGGTGAAAGGTTTGTTGTTCCTCCTCACACACTATACTTGTATTTGCATAACATGAGCCTTCAACCCGGGTTTCGTCCTTTTAGATGGAGTGAAGTACCTATGCTTCATGAGGTGATAACCTTCGCATAAGCTAGCGAAACATTCCTGGGGTACAAATTACCTATGCTTCATGAGGTGTTAACCTCCGCATAAGCCTGTGAAATGTATTCTAACAAATTGAACTCATTTTGATCGGGGTGCCTTACTAGCCTTCACCAGCGACAATGAGGAGCAATTTGGAGCCTTTTTTTTAACCAAATACCACTCCATATAGTAAACCTAGGGGAAGCCATGCCCGTTCGCTATTAGATATCCTGGAGTTAAGTAACACTCGGAGAAACATCTCTCACCTTTTACTATTTATTTTATGACAATTTAAGATTATTTTTATCCCCATACTGACTCGTGTTCTGTTTTGTTTTGGTTTCTATCCATGCATCATGATCATTTAGGGGGTATTTGCCTTAAGTTGAGTGTCAACCGAAGGGGTTTTCAATATAATCATGGAACGTCAAGACCTTCTACCGGTATCAGTGATTAGCAAGACATATCAAGAGGTCAGGGTTGAGTCTGAGGTAAACCAGGGTGATAACTCGTATAATTATATAGTTTTTAGTTATGTTTTATTATTGTTTTGTGTCAAATACGAGTTATTATTGTTTAGTCTAATTGTGTTTATGATCTTTTATATTTTTATGTAATTTGGTGTTTTTCACAAGTTTCTTTGAGTGATTTCAGATTACTAGAATTAAGGGCAAATCCAGTTCAGTTCCAGTTCCGACACCTTTTGCCATATCAGCTATATCTCGAGTTTCACTGAAGCAATAAGGCTGAACTTTGTATCCCTGCAAAGCTAAGAGGCATATCTATCTTTTTCATGTTTTACACTTCTTGAACCGGAGTCGTTTTCCCTAGCGAAATTGACCATCAAGTTGGCTGATGTGCAATGACGTCTATTCTGCACCGTTTTGGTATTTTGACCATATCTTCCGATCCACGTGCGCAGATGATCTGATTCCAACGGCTATGGATCCGTAATTGATAGGGGTATATTTTTCTAGAAGACCATTTTATCAGATCGAGCCTCCAACATTGACAAAATCGACCATCAAGCTGGCTGATCAGAATTGTCATACAATATGACGAAAATTGTTAGAAAAATGCACCCACCTATTATACCTACCTTTGAAATTTGTAAAGCTTGTCTCTTGTCATTTAGCCCTCCAAAATGTGTATAAATAGAGGGCCTTGGATGAGTATTGGGATACATTATACATTGGTAGGATATTAGCCATTGTAATAAAATTCTCTAAGTTTTCTTCTTCTTTCCTTTCTCTAGTTTTCTTTTTCTTTATTTACTTATGCTTCTTACATTTCTTTTCATTTTTAGTATGTGTTGCTAATCATATTGTTGAGGTGATGAGGTGAAGCTCTTGGTAAATGCTAAGGTTAGTGTCTTAAACATGAGCTAAAATGAATCATCATTTATAAACACTAGTATAGATAATATTTTCTTTTGGTTTAAAATCATACTTGCAAAGTAGAGATCTTGATTCATTATTGACAATGAAAATGGCACAGTAAATGCTTGGTTTCATAACCTTGATTTGTTGTAGACATATACCTTGGCATAAGGAATGCTTGGACTCTTTTTATGAGTTTTGAGGACACCAAATGAACATAATATCATATGCTATGGACGTTGGACAATTTGGACTGAATTGCTAAACCTTCCGATTGGAACCTCCCTTATGTGTGGATTTCAATTGTGTAATAAAACAAGATTAATCTTAGCATAACACCAAGAGTGGATTCTCTAACCTCAACATCTTTTCTTATTGTTTTTTATATCTTGTTTAATTGCTTTTATGTTATTTTATTTATTTTGTTCTCTAATATCTTGTTTACTTTCTTTGTTGTTGATTCCCTAATATCTTGTTTATTTTCTTTTTCATATATATTTATAAACTTATACTTACTAGTACGCTTCCCTGTGGTTCGACCTCGGACACCCGAGAATTTATTACTTGAACATAACCTGCACTTGGGTTTACAACTCTTAATTGAGTTTCCATCAAGTTTTTGGCGCCGTTGCCGGGGAGGCAATACTAAGTATATAAGTTTATAAGTATATTTATTTTTATTGGCTGGTTATACCGCCTAATTTTCTATATATTTATATTTATATTGTATATTAACTTTGTTTTATTTTTATTGGCTGGTTATACCGCCTAATTTGTATATTAACTTTGTTTTATGCTTGTTTGGCGACGTGATTTTAGATCTCGTCGTTTAGTTAGATTTTATTGTGAAACTTTTTCAGGTAATCTTTCTAATACAACTCCTACCATGGCTGACAATGAAAGTGTTCATGCTGAAGATGAGAACAGACAAGTACGCACCATGCGTGACTACTTGCAACCAACTCGAAGCTCATCACCCTCTTGTTTTATTTTTCCTCTCAATGCAAACAACTTTCGTTTTAAACCAGGTATGATAGCTTTGCTTCCAAATTTCTATGGGTTGGAATCGGAAAGTGCTTACTCGTTTCTAAAAGACTTCGAAGATGTATGTGTCACCTTTAATGACCAACAATGTACAAATGAAATTGTCAAGCTAAAATTATTTCCTTTTTCTTTAAAAGATAAAGCAAAAATTTGGCTTCATAATTTAAAACCAAGGTCAATTGGCACATGGCAAGAATTACAAACTGAGTTTCTAAAGAAATTTTTCCCAGCACATAAAACTACTGCTTTGAAAAGACAGATTCAAAATTTCAATCAAAATCAAAATGAAGCATTTTTTCAGTGCTGGGAGCGTTTTAAAGATTTGTTAAGTTCTTGTCCACATCATGGTTTTGAAAAATGGCGTCTTATTAGTTTCTTTTATGAAAGTTTAACTCCCGAAACTAAACAATTTGTTGAAACAATGTGTAACGGTGAGTTTCTAGAAAAAGAACCTGAAGAAGCCTTTGACTACCTAGACCATTTGGCAGATAACTCTCAAGCCTGGCACACAGATAATTCCTCTGAAAGTTCCAATAGATCTAATCTTTTTTCTAACAGAGGTAAATATCATTTTAGTCAAGAAGATGAGATAAAAGCTAAAGTAGCTAATTTGGCTAGAAAGATTGAAGCCATGGAACTTAGAGAAGTAAAAGAAGTCAAAACGGTTAAAAATGAAGAAAGTTGTGGAATTTGTGAAATCATGGGACACCCCACTTCTGAATGTCCAAACATTCCCATTCTTAAAGAAGCGTTGCATGATCAAGTAAATTCCATAAACACATTTAAAAAACCTTTTCCTTCTCCTTACTCTGAAACGTATAACCCTGAATGGAGAAATCATCCCAACTTCAGTTGGCGGAATAATAATCATGTTCAGGTACCACAATCTCAAAAGCCGGGCAACACTTTTTCCTATCAACCTTCACGTGTACAAACCTTGGAAGAGACATTGCAAGCATTCATGCAAACACAAGCAAATGTGAATAGCCGGACTTCACAGGACATCAATGAGATCAAAAACACCTTGTCCACATTGACAGCTTCATTACGCACTCAAGAAAAAGGTAAGTTTCCTGCTCAACCTCAGCCTAACCCTTCTACTCAATGTTTTGTTTCTTGCTCCAATGAAACTCAACAGGAAAATGCCAGTTCTATCACAACTCTTCGAAGTGGAAAGGCAATTGACAAAAACATTCCATCAAAAGACCAAGATCCTCCTTCCCCTCCGAAAAGTAATGGTAAGGATGATGGTAAGTCTGAACTTCTTGAAAATTTGGACAAAGAAAAAGGTATGCATCCTGCTCCTTTTCCTCAAAGGTTGCAAACAATAAAGAATTTGAATCAAACTGCAGAAATTTATGAACTTTTCAAACAAGTTAAGATTAACATTCCTTTATTGGATGCAATCAAACAAGTTCCATCTTATGCTAAATTTTTGAAGGACATGTGCACAGTTAAAAGGAAACATAATGTACAAAAGAAAGCATTTCTGACGGAAAGTGTGAGCTCAATCATTCAGCATCTTACTCCACCAAAATTCAAAGATCCTGGATGTCCAACAATCTCATGCATCATTGGAAACACTAGAATAGAACGTGCATTGCTTGATCTTGGTGCTAGTGTTAATCTTTTGCCTTTTTCTGTTTATCAACAGTTAGGTTTAGGTGAACTCAAGGAAACACCTGTTACACTTCAACTAGCTGATCGTTCTGTAAAAATTCCTCGAGGGATAGTTGAAGATGTTTTGGTTCAAATTGATAATTTTTACTTCCCTGTTGATTTTATTGTTTTGGACACACATCCTGTTTCAAATTCAAATGTTCAAATTCCTGTTATATTAGGCCGTCCATTTCTTGCAACTTCTAATGCTCTGATAAATTGCAGGAATGGTAATTTGAACATTTCTTTTGGAAATATGACTTTAGAATTAAATGTGTTCAACATTTGCAAGCAACCTGGTGATGATTCAGAAGTACATGAAGTGGATTTCATTGAAGAACTTGTTCATGAACATCTCACCACTACCACATTCCATGATCCTTTAGAAGCTTATTTAATTGAATGTGAGTTTGATAATGCTTCAGAAATTTCACACACTGATTCTTTGTTAAATTCTTTTCAGGTTAAGCATTGTTGGAAACAAAAGTTTGAGGAACTTCCATCACTCACAAATGTCACAGTACCATCAACTATTGAACCACCCAAGCTGGATTTAAAACCATTGCCATCCGAGCTAAAATATTCCTTTTTGGGTGAGAATGAAACTTTTCCAGTCATAAATGAACTTGAGGAACTCAGAAATGATGCATAAGAGAATTCTAAAATTCATAAAGAAAGAACTAAAGCCTTTCATGACAAGTTAATTTCAAGAAAAACATTTGATGTTGGGCAAAAAGTTCTACTTTATAATTCTAGACTTCACATATTTCCTGGTAAATTGAGATCAAGATGGACTGGCCCATTTGTGGTTAAGCATGTGTATCATTATGGAGCAGTTGACATTGAGAATCCTTAAAATGGTAACGTATTCAAGGTAAATGGACAAAGACTCAAACTCTTTTTGGAAAATCATGTTACTCAAGAAGAGGTTGTTTTTCTTTCTGACCCTTGTTTTGAAAATAACTAGATGTAAATATAATTTTTACTAATCTTCAAAAAAAAAAAAAAAAAAAAATCATTTTTTTCCCGGTTAAATGGCGGATAACGGTACTCCGTGATTATTTAAGTCGGTTCCATCAGCTACCCACAAAACTGATATTGTATATAAATTTCTCTTTCATTTTATTTTATTTCATTTTTTTTTCAGGATGGATGATATTCTCAAAAGATTGCAGAAACGATTTCCTCCTTTTCCTCGGAATATTTTACTGAAGCTTTACCAAGTTCGATTAGAAAGATTAAGAATGCTTATGAACAAAGGGATTCCTGAAGACATACGTTGGATAATTGAAGCCAAGGTACGTGAAGATGAATATCTTCCTGTTTTGCATTTACCAGGTACAGGTAGAAGCACTTATGCAAAGAAGCGACGAGCAAAGCGCATGAGTTCAAATTGCCACAAGTGTGCACGATGGACGTGTAACGGTAAATGTCGTTCTATTGGGATTCCGTCCTCTAATCGAGATGATAAAATTGAATTCATTAAGGATGGACTGAGTAAGGAGAATTTGGGTAATATCCAACTTTCTCTTGAGACGCATCCTAGTGGAGACGTACAAAGAGAAATTCTTGATTTATGGCCGCAATTCCAAAGGGAATGGCAACATCTTGGGAATCTGATGTTAAAAGACCCTGTTTGCCAGCTTGTAAGAAAACTGGATGGGAAGCATATCCTCGACTCATAGAAGGCGTTTAAGCCGTTTCTGGACGTAAAACCAGAGGAAGATGTGAGCCACAATCACAACTACAATAAATGACTTCTCAGCTTTTGGTTTGATTTGCAATAACTTTATTTCAGTTTAATTTACGTGTTGTTCGATTTGTGTAATTATTCTCGTTTTTTTTTTTTGCATTGGTCTTTTACGATTGATTTTTCTTTTCTTTTTGATTTTCTTCCTGAAATCACGCAAAAATCTTTTGTTAGGTTAACATTTTCTTCTGACAGGTCAAATACACTTTCGGCGACATTATTACTCTTGTCTGATTCACTACTCAGTCCTCTATATATTACACCATGTACTCATTCTCTTTCAGGCACTCGAAAAAGAAAAAAAATGGAAAGCACTTCGTCCCAGCGCATTAAAAAAATTTGTGTCTTTGGAGGTGCTTATCCAGGGAAAAATAACATATTCGCTGATGAAGCCATAAGAGTTGGAGTAATACTTGCCCAACAAAAGATCCACTTGATTTATGGAGGCGGTAGTACGGGTTTAATGGGAGCAGTCGCTACAGCAGCACACGCCGGAGGAAGTCCAGTTCTAGGAATCGTGCCAAAACTATTCACAGATTTTTGTGGACCTACCGTGGGTAAGGAAATACAAGTCTGGAGTATCCCTGAACGGATAACAATCATGTACCATTCTGCCGATGCATTCATTGCCTTACCAGGAGGTCTGGGTACATTGGAAGAAATAGCTTGCGTGGCTTCTTGGTCATCTTTGGTCACAAATAAGAAACCCATTGGTTTGCTTAATATTAATGGTTATTTTAGTAATTTACTTTCATATTTAGATAATGCTGTGGATAATGGATTCATGTTTTCAGAGGCAAGGAGAACCATAATTTCTGCTACAACCATTGAAGATTTACTCAAAAAGCTACAAGCTTATGAGTGTTTATCTGCTACGGTTGTTTCGCAAACGCTCGGAAAAAGAAAAAGAGATATGGACGAGCAAGGAGTGGATTGCACTTTGTCTTTGTGACATTATCTAACATTTTGCTTGTTGTGTCTCAGTTATAATAAGTGGTTAGCAACCTCTGCAGGTAATATCTCCTAAATTCTACCTTTAAAATTTGACATTGGGGACAATGTCATATTTTAGTAGGGGGTAAGGGACATATTTTGCTAAAAAAAAAAAAAAAAAAAAAAAAAATTGTTGTGTTTTAAGACATTTAGAAGTATTCATTCTGAACAAGGTCTGAGTAAGGGAGACTTGAGACATACCTTGTCAGTTTGATTTAATCTTCTTCTTCAAAAAAACAAAAAAAAAAAAAAAAAAAAAAAAAAAAAAGAGCATGTTTAGACTTAGTGTGTTTTTTTTTTTAGTTACTTTCAATACAATGATGAGATATGAATTGCATAAGTCTAAAACAGATTTATTAGTGAGAAGATTTTCATGAGAATTGAGCTTGATGTCAACCTTTTTATGAGCCAATGTTAATATGATATGTTGATTGAGAAAGAAGCATGTTTAGACTTAATCTGACTTGTATAATCATCTTTGTGAGTTTTTGAGCCTATAATGATTGATGCATTATACAAATCAATCTAATTTCTTTCTTGAGTGCTCTTATGATTACATGATTCTCTAGAACTTGCTTTAAACCGTTTGAGACTATATTGATACATGTGACAACATGAATATGATAGAGGCATTAGGATTATAACCAGAGCCAAACAGCCATCCATTATTAATGTTCTACGAGAACATCCCCACTAGTGAGCCAATTTGAGCCTACATTAAATATGATGTTTTATTGGTAACCACAACTTACACCTAGCCTAAATATACTTATATCCTTACCCTTGTTCTAAAGATGAATTTTATATTTTGAGACATATTGCAAAAAAAACAAGGGATATTTTTATTTGAAAATTTGGGTTAGAAACAAAAGATAAGTGTGGGGGAAAGAAAAGAAAAGAAAAAGTCAAGAGAAAAAGAAAGGGATCATTGTCAAATACATTCCCATATTAAAAAAAAAAAAAAAAAAAAAAAAAAAATCTTCTCTTGAACTTCTAGAAAAAGATGTTACAAAGTTGGTTAGAATGATGCAAAGGCTCAACATGAATATTTAGCCTATGTTATTATGTGCTTTATAAGAGTTTTGAGAAGTTTTATTTGTATGATCTTATTATGTCTCTAAAATCTATGAACTCTTTGGAACCTTTGTGATATCTTTATCCTTTTGTTCTTTAACCACATTATAACCCTTTGGCCCCATTACAACCTTGAATAAAGACCTCTTGATTTATGAAGTTGTATGATCTAAATAGTGGAGAATAGGTGGACAAGCAAGCATATGGTAGAAGTGTTTTCATGAGATTGATTGAGTGTAAACACTTTACCACTACTTTAAAGAGTGAAAATCAAGAGAGTATCCCATGTGAGAAGTTGAGATTAAGTTTGAATATACACTATTTTGATTGAAATATGTTATGTTATTATTGGCTTAACTCAAACTATTTACATTCAAGCAAGATTTTTTGTGAATTTCTTTAAGCTATTGATTAGTTTTTAAGACTTGTCCAATGATTATCTCTAATTTATATTGGAAGGATTAGTTATAATTATTATTTTTAGTTTTTCTTATGTCTTCAATGTTTGTGGGTATCGTCCTAGTAAACCCTCACGAGACTAAACTCGTCCACTAGGGACACCTAGGGGTTTAAAGGCTTGTGTCACATGCTAAGTGCCACCGTGATTTCCTACGAAAATGGATTAGATTAGATTTTCTTATTTTATTATTTTTTTTTTATTTATTGAGTCGTTGCTAGGGACTAGCAACAATCTAAGTATGGGGGTGTGATAACTCGTATAATTATATAGTTTTTAGTTATGTTTTATTATTATTTTGTGTCAAATACGAGTTATTATTGTTTAGTCTAATTGTGTTTATGATCTTTTATATTTTTATGTAATTTGGTGTTTTTCACAAGTTTCTTTGAGTGATTTCAGATTACTAGAATTAAGGGCAAATCCAGTTCAGTTCCAGTTCCGACACCTTTTGCCATATCAGCTATATCTCGAGTTTCACTGAAGCAATAAGGCTGAACTTTGTATCCCTGCAAAGCTAAGAGGCATATCTATCTTTTTCATGTTTTACACTTCTTGAACCGGAGTCGTTTTCCCTAGCGAAATTGACCATCAAGTTGGCTGATGTGCAATGACGTCTATTCTGCACCGTTTTGGTATTTTGACCATATCTTCCGATCCACGTGCGCAGATGATCTGATTCCAACGGCTATGGATCCGTAATTGATAGGGGTATATTTTTCTAGAAGACCATTTTATCAGATCGAGCCTCCAACATTGACAAAATCGACCATCAAGCTGGCTGATCAGAATTGTCATACAATATGACGAAAATTGTTAGAAAAATGCACCCACCTATTATACCTACCTTTGAAATTTGTAAAGCTTGTCTCTTGTCATTTAGCCCTCCAAAATGTGTATAAATAGAGGGCCTTGGATGAGTATTGGGATACATTATACATTGGTAGGATATTAGCCATTGTAATAAAATTCTCTAAGTTTTCTTCTTCTTTCCTTTCTCTAGTTTTCTTTTTCTTTATTTACTTATGCTTCTTACATTTCTTTTCATTTTTAGTATGTGTTGCTAATCATATTGTTGAGGTGATGAGGTGAAGCTCTTGGTAAATGCTAAGGTTAGTGTCTTAAACATGAGCTAAAATGAATCATCATTTATAAACACTAGTATAGATAATATTTTCTTTTGGTTTAAAATCATACTTGCAAAGTAGAGATCTTGATTCATTATTGACAATGAAAATGGCACAGTAAATGCTTGGTTTCATAACCTTGATTTGTTGTAGACATATACCTTGGCATAAGGAATGCTTGGACTCTTTTTATGAGTTTTGAGGACACCAAATGAACATAATATCATATGCTATGGACGTTGGACAATTTGGACTGAATTGCTAAACCTTCCGATTGGAACCTCCCTTATGTGTGGATTTCAATTGTGTAATAAAACAAGATTAATCTTAGCATAACACCAAGAGTGGATTCTCTAACCTCAACATCTTTTCTTATTGTTTTTTATATCTTGTTTAATTGCTTTTATGTTATTTTATTTATTTTGTTCTCTAATATCTTGTTTACTTTCTTTGTTGTTGATTCCCTAATATCTTGTTTATTTTCTTTTTCATATATATTTATAAACTTATACTTACTAGTACGCTTCCCTGTGGTTCGACCTCGGACACCCGAGAATTTATTACTTGAACATAACCTGCACTTGGGTTTACAACTCTTAATTGAGTTTCCATCACAGGGTGACAAAGGAGGTTGTTTGGCCACTGGTTTTGTGTCTGCACTTCCTGAGTCAGTTCACTTGGATTTTGTTCAAAATGACTTAGCCGAGTTAGAGGAAATTTGGAAATAGTGGGGAGTTGCAAGGAAAGATGAGTTCATCGGAAAATATGGTGACATAACACTACTCCTTCGGGTTAAGATGGACAAGTAGTTGGTCAGGGCCATAGTACAGTTTTGGGATCCTTCGTACCGATGCTTCACTTTTAATCAGGAAGATATGGGGCCCACCATTGAGGAATATTCTATCTTGCTCAGTGTTGAGTCAACAAATCCAAATAAAATCTATTGGAAGGAGTAGAAAACATCGAGTAGTAGGAAGAAGCTTTCCAAAGTGATGGGTATAGAGTTTTCGATTGATTCTCCACATATAAAGGGCAAGGGTTCGAGTGACTGCATGCCTTGGGTATTCTTGCAAAACTGTATCAAGAATAACCTGAATGATGATCATGTTGTGGATGTCTTTGCCCTTGCAATTTACGATTTAGTCCTATTCTCGAAGGTGGACGGTCACATCGAAGCAGCCGTAGTAGACCTCTTCAATTGTTTGGACAAGAAAATTGACCCTTCCCCTGTCATTCTTGCTAAAACTATCAGGTTACTCAGTTAATATCGAAGAAGAGGTAAGGGACGTTTCGAGGGTTGTGTACAGCTTCTGTATGTCTGGATTCAGAGCAATTTTTGGGGTGATGATGGTGGGAAACTTCGTCCTTACATAAAGTCTATTAGTCCCTTTCAAGAATTCATCAAGGAAAAATGGTCAAGGAAAGGGGATAAGAAGTACTGGATCAGGACTCTTCGCCACTTAGGTAGAGAAGATATAACTTGGAGGGCTTCGTGGATGCCACTTAGATTGATCTTGTGCCGTTGTAGAGAGATTTATGGGTTCCACTATTAGGAACCTAAGGGGCCGTTAGCTATGCACCATTTCTAGTATGGGGGCAATATGGATCTGAACAGTTTATCCCAATGACTCACGGGCTTATTTCGATGGAGTTCTCCTATGGTGGGTCTGGATATATGGGAAAGATACGTGAAGTTATCAAAGCATGGAAGAAGTTACACCGGTCGCAAGTGGGTAGGTACACTGACAATGCTACCCCGGCATATCAGGTATGGAGAGCCAGGAGGGTTCGTGACATCGTGCTTCCTGCCGAGGACATATCTGTTCATCCAGTAACACTTCAGCTAGAACCCATAGTGCCGTCAGAAGTTGAGATTTTCAGGCAAGAGTTGGAAAAGGACAAAGGGAAACTAATGCGTGAATATGATAAGCTTCAAGAGGAAGTCAAAGATTTGAAGACATACCTTGAGATCCAAGAGGCCAAGACACGGAGAATGACTAAAGAGCGAGACATGGCACAATCTGACATAAAGGATTTGCATCAAGAGAACAAGAAGCTAAGGTCCAAAGGAAAATTTACTGGAACTAGCAAGCCTCTTGGTGTACATGAGAAAGAGATAGAAAAGCTTCAAAAGAATTGGAGTTCTGGAAGGGCAAGGCTAAGAAAGCAAGGAAAATGAGTCCAGATTTGCTCATGAGCAGCAGAAATGGTATGATGCACGCTCATTGGTTTCGGCCAAGTTGGAAAGGTGCCTGCAAGAGAATGAGTTGTTGAAAGCCAGATTGGGAAATGAAAGGAAAAAGACATCAATGCTGTGCAAGGAGAATGAGATGCTCCGTGCGACCATTCAGACCCTAGAGCATCAGTTGCAAGTCTAGAGGGCTGACATCACTGCCATCATTCGGGAATGCCGAGAGAGGGAGACCGAGAGGCTAATAATTTAGCCGTAGATGCTAGTATGAGGTGGAAGACAAAAACATTGGAGAGACAACAGTATATAGACCACCTGGCCAGGCAGATCCGCAAGGCTGTGATTAAAGCAAGAGAGATGGTGAAGAAAGTGAAGACTTTGAGACAGGATGTCAACTCGACGGGGAAACATGGACATCATCTGCTGAACTTCCTAGAGGAAGCACAAGACCAGTATGTGCAGATCAAATATTTCTATGTAACCTGAGATTATGAGATGATATGTAACAAGTTTCTATGAATTAATGAAAAACCTTTGAGTTGGAATTTAATATTAAGGGAAATACCATTATTTGCATCATTTCATATAATTATAGAAGCATACATTCATTCATTTATTCATTCATTTGTTGATCAGTCATGCATTGATTCATTTATTCATCCTCGCACACATTTAATAAATAAAAAGGAATAATGTGTCATGAAATTCTAATCCATGGTATTTACACCAAGGTATAAAAACTGGGCACCTACCGAAACACTCAGAAAGAAGCACTCCGCATCAATATAATACTCGACCGAAAGTCAGGATCATGAGAATGAACAGACTGCCCGGATAGAAAGAATGGAAAGGGCACAGGATGAGTTAAGGGAACAGCTGGCCAAATCTCAGGCCGAATCGAGAGATCAGATGAATAAACTGATGGAACTGATGGCTGCCACATTTAAGGGAAAGAGACACACGAAAAACTCAGTCTTAGGATTAGAATCAGGAAATCAAGGGGGCAAAGAGGGTCAGCAAGAAGCCGTACTGATAAACGGCCAATCTTCGCAGAATACAAAAATTCCACCACCGACAGCTGAAATGCCTGTCGTGTATGTTCAAACCAACACAGAGGCACAGAAATAAATGCCAATTGGGGTGAATCTTAGGACATTCCCGGCAAACCCTATCGATATCCCAGATCTAGATGATCTCGTCGAACAAGAAAAGATGAAAATGGCGGAGCTAAAAAGGGTTGAAATGACTGAATCACAAAAGAAATATCAGCTATAAGAAGAAAGGCTGCGGGCTGTCGAAAGGGCTGAGTTGCTTGGAAGCCTCGATGCCAAAGAGATGAGTTTATTCTCCAGTTTAGTGATCCCACCCAAGTTCAAAATGCCAGATTTTGAGAAGTAGAAAGACCACCAATCCTTCCGCACATTTGACAATGTATTGTCGGAAGATAACGGGACATGATTTTGATGAGAAGTTGCGTATCCATTGCTTCCAAGATAGCCTTACTGGGTCTGCCACTCGATGGTACAATCAGCTCATGCGAAGCAAGATCCGCTCCTAGACGGACTTGGATAGAGCCTTCCTGGAACACTAGAAGCACGTATCTGACATGGTAGCTGACAGACTATCCCTGTAAAACATGGAGAAGAAAGCTACTGAAAGCTTCAAACAGTATGCCCAGAGATGGAGAGACATGGCTACCTAGGTGAAGCCATCTCTGACCAATAAAGAAACTACAGTTCTCTTTATCAATACTCTAGAGGCACCATACTATGAAAAGTTTGTGGGTAATGCCACTAAGAATTTCGCTGATATGGTCATATCCGGAGAGATGATTGAAATCGCTATCAAAAGTGGGAAGATGGATAGTGGAAAACCAGTCGCCCACAAGAAAACAACTTCTGCTAAGAAAAAAAAGGGGAGGCTCATGTAGTCAGTTTCAATAACCGATCTTTTTCACCTCCAGCACCCTATACACCTTACCCAACCTATAATCTAAACTATCCAGCTATAAACAACCCCACTCAAAATCTTTTTCCCTATACAGCCATACCACAACAACCATATTCGACTGGCTTATCTCTTCAGATAGCTATTCCCTCAAACAATACCCTAAACACTCAAAACATTCCCCGAAATGATCAAAGGCTTGTGAGGAATACCCAAAAGCCTCCATATGACCATATCTCCACTACTTACAGCGAGTTATACCCAAAGCTCTTACAAGGACAGCTCGTTGCACTTGTCTATCTTTAGCCTTTAAAACCTCCTTATCCGAAGTGGTATGATTCCAACGCTCATTGCGCGTACTATGTAGGGATCTAAGGACATTCAACTGAGACTTACACTGCTTTCAAGCGCAAGGTTCATAGCCTTATTGATGTAGGAATCTTGAAATTCAGATTAAAAAATAGGCCTAATATTGTGGGTAACCCGTTGCCTAATCACACAGAGGCCAAGGTTAATGCAATTATGTTAGGAGAGTTTAAAATGGTAAAAAGGCATGTCAGGAAGGTAAAGACACCAATGATCAGAGTCTGGGTAGAGATGGTCAAGGCCGGCCTGCTTCGACCGAAATCGGATATAAGGAAGATAACCAATCAGTCAGTGGGTTTTTGCCAAGATCATGAGTGTAAGAGGCATGCCATTCAGGACTACAAAGAGTTTTTAGAAAAGGTTCAGAAGATGATAGACAGGGCGAGGCCTAGTTTTCTGAAAAGGTAGAAGATCCTAAAATCAGTATGAATAAAATCGGTTATGGGGTAAACATACCTCTGATCATATACTATGATGAGCCCAAGGTAAAGGCTATTCCAGTAGTAGAGGGACCTGCTCCAAAATTGACCATAGAATTGCCCTCACCCTTTCCTTACAAAGGGGATAAGACAATTCCGTGGAACTATGAATGCAATATGGCAATGCCGAGATCTTTGAACCATCAAACAACTACTGTAGATGTGATTGGAGTGGGGCATCTAACCTGAAGCGATAGATGCTATGCCTCGGGGACAGTTGAACAGGGTCAAATGAGAAAAAAATAGAAGGATCTGACAAGGGGAAAGGACAATGGACCAGACCCTATGGTGGTAGAATAATTTGGGGAAGTGGAGAAGGATCCACCTCCGGTTAATAAAGTAAAAGAGCCGGTGAATGAGAAAGAAGCCTACGAGTTTTTAAAGTTCATCAAGCATAGCGAGTATAGTGTAGTAGAATAATTGCATCGCCAACCGGCGAGGATTTCAGTTCTTTCACTGCTGTTGAACTCAGAGCCACACCGGAATCCTCTATTGAGAATTTTGAACCAGGCTTACGTGGCTAACAAAATATCGATGGAGAAGTTAGACCGGTTGGTGGGGAACATCAGAGCAGATGATTACATCTCTTTCAGTTATGATGAGATACCGCCAAATGGAATAGGATCCACTAAGGCTCTTAATATTACCACTACCTGCAAAGAGCACATTCTACTACGAGTACTCCTCGACAATGGATCCTCACTAAATGCAATGCCATTGGCAACCTTGTCAAAACTGCCAATTGGTATGACTTACATGCTGCCAAGTCATACCATTGTCAGAGCCTTTGATGGCACTCACAGAGAGGTGATGGGAAACATTGAAATCCCACTTCAGATAGGCCCCTGTACCTATAAGGTTGAGTAAAAAGCGATGGACATCACTCCATCTTACAATTGTTTTCTAAGAAGGCCATAGATTCACTCTGCCGAGGCTGTGTCGTCATCCCTACATCAAAAGCTGAAATTTTGTGATGGAAGAATGCCTAGTCAGTGTGTCAGGAGAAGAAGATATCATAGCTTCTGCATTCACAAATATCCCTTACATCGAAGTGAATGAAAATGCCATAGAGTGCTTGTTCAGGTCGCTGGAATTCGTCAACGCTGTATTCATCATCGAAGGACATAAAATTCCAGAGCCGAGGTTATCCAAGAGTACCAGGTTAGGAGTGAAGACGACAGTTGGAAAAGGCTATCGTGCCGGAAAAGGATTAGGAAAATATCTCTAGGGAATGGCTAGAGCAATAGAAGTGGCCGGAAAGAAAGACCAATTCGATCTTGGGTACCTGTCTAAAGCCCATGAGAAAAGAAGATAAGTTGAGAAGAATAGAAAGAGGAGGATGACCTGACTTTTAGGTGTGGATTTGGAATGGGAGCCCATGACTTTCCTTCCAATCCTTCATATTTTTTGCTCAACAGGCTATCAGTTTGGTGACAAGATTCTGATGATGTGATGGTTATGTTGGAACAACCCTTTGAGAAATTCTACGGGGTTGAAGATAAGCAGTCACAGGGAATGATGGTCGACATGGCCAAAACAGATGAGCTGGGAAAGAAAGGCACTAGTTGGATGGTGCACCCATACCCTCTGGGTTATGAGTTGACCAATTGGAGTGTGACTAAACTTCCTATAGTTTTTCGGTCTACTCCGTTGTAATGCTCTAAATGAATCTTAATTGCCTCTGCCCAAGGGCATTAAGAATCCTTTGTATGGGCTTATGTTTAAGACTTATCATTTAATAAATAAAAATCACAATGCATTTTCTTCATATTGATTTGTCTGTATTCTTTTATTATTATTGCCTACATGCCTTCCTATATTGTTTCTTCCCCACCTATTTACAGGTGCCCGGATACAGAATATGAGGACCGTCGTGTCAATAATTATGAAATTGATTTTGAAAAACCCATCTGTACGGGTGATTTTGACGCTAATGAAGATGTCGAGCACTGTGATTTACCATCGGATTTATTGAGAATAATAGAACAAGAGGAAAAATAAGTATTGCCTCATAAAGAGCAATTAGAAGTGATAAATTTGGAGAATGAGGAAGAAATAAGAGAAGTCAAGATTGGGACTGCCATTTCACCATCGATAAAGCAATATTTGATAAGTCTACTTCGGGAATACGCGGATGTGTTTGCATGGTCGTACCAAGACATGCCTGGGTTGGACCCTGATATCGTGGTTCACAAACTTCCATTGAAACAAGATTGCAAGCTGATTCAGCAGAAACTAAGAAGAATGAGGCCCGAAATGCTGTTAAAAATGAAAGTGGAAGTGAAAAAGCAATTCGATGCTGGATTCTTGGAAGTGGCAAAATACCCAGAGTAGGTAGCAAACATTGTCCCAATTTCGAAGAAAGACGGAAAAGTACGGATGTGTGTCGATCATCAGGATCTGAGCAGGGCAAGCCCTGAAGATAATTTCTCGTTTCCTCATATTGATACTCTAGTCAATAATACTTCGAAGAATTCCGTGTTTTCCTTTATGGACAGGTTCTCAGGGTACAATCAGATTAAAATGGCACCAGAGGATGTCGATACGTGATCCCTGTCTTGGGGACCCGTTCGAGTGAGGGGGAAACAGAAGCAGAGGAAAAGATGACTTAATTTCTCTAGATTGAAATAAAAGGTCGAGGGAATGAAAACGGCCTCGTAAAAAGACATGGAGTCGCCACCAACTTTTTTAAGATAGGTGTGATCGGCCACCTATTAAAACCAGTTTTATAAAATATTTTACAATTAATTAAAACATTTTTAAAACCAATTTCAAGTCTGCGTTATAAACCAGAGAAAATCGAAGAATCGGGTTCGGGACTCGGTTACGTGCGGGGAAAGATTAGCACCCCCACAACGCCCGTATAAAACGGTACTTTATTAATCATGTGTTATCTCAAGTCTCGGTAAAAAAGTCGATTTTAATTTAGTATTTCAATTTAATTCCCAATTTTAAGAAAAATAATTCCATTTTTAATTGAAAATGATCCGAAATTTATTAATTCAAAATTTTCCTATATTCCCCGACAAAATCGAAAAAATATATAAATTTTTATTTATTTGGAAAACTTTCTGAATCATTCTCGTTTTTTGAAAGAAAGATATTCCTTTATTAATGATAATTGATGATATTCGCTCTAGCAAATCCGGTAGAGAACTCATGAATTATTTTAACTCGGGAATATCTTTATTTTTTATTGAAAATCATTATCTTTTTTTTTTTTAAAAAAAATAAATAAAAATGAATATGAATATGAACATGTATGACATAAATAAAATGACATGCCAAAGTCTAGATAATATAATGCAACCTAAATGAAATGACATAATTTAAATGGTATAGTATATTCTAGATGAAATAAAAAATCCTAAGTATCATGGTATATTCTAAACGAAATAAAATAATTTAAATGACATGGCAATTTTAAATGATATGGCATATTTTAAATGACATGGCATATTATAAATAATATAACCTAAATGACATGGAATATGATCTAAATGACAAGAAATGACATGAAACAGAAAATAATGCTATCATAAAATATGCATGAAAATAAAATAAAAATGCATGAACATAGTATATGCTAAATAATGTGACAAAAATAAATGACTAAATAAAAAATATAGGATAGCATGAAATATTCAAAATCATATGGCAAACAATATAACATCATAAAATGTAAATCAAAGTAATAATAATACCATGGAAAATATAATAACAAAAATCACATATTAAATAAAATGCAATGAACATGGAAAATGCAATGCATGAAAATGTATTTTTTTCTCTAAATAAAGAAATCCGTATATCTAAAAAGATATTCAGCTACCTTAGGAAAATATGTCAAATTAGATTTTCTAAACAAAAAAAACAAAACTTTGTGATTGTTTGAAAACAATTTTGAATAAAAACTTGAATGAAGATTAAAACCTCTACCAAACCCTTTCGAAATGGCTCTAATTTTCTAAGTTTAAAATCTCGGACTTGATCGCCCTTAACCCGAGATTTATAAAATCACTTTTAAAGTTTAAAAAGGCTTAGAAACTACCCTAAGACAGTAGCTAAATCTTCTACCCAGCCCCCTATAAATGCCTTAGCCAAATTCAACCATTATTCTCTTTTGAATTCAAATCTGCCTCTACTATCCGATTTTGCCACACGATTTTTTAGCATATTTTTAAAAATTCAAAAAAATCTAAAACAAATATTGGAGACTCATAACATGTAGAAATAAACAATAAAAAACTGGCTTAAGTTTTTGATTAAAGATGACTGCCCAAAAAAATCAGAGATGTTCGAGTACTGGGTGAATAAAAACTGTTTTGTCAAAACACATTTTTTGCCTTCGATAAAGTCATTCAAAAATCAAAGTAAAAATTGTTGGAGATCATCCTAAAGACCTAAGGACAGTAGCTAAACATTTAAAAACCTTGGATAAAAATTGGCTAAGTAAAAAAATACAAAGGTAGAATAATCAATTTGATAACCCTTTAATTTTCTACAAGTATGCTCAAGAGAGCATGACTTTGAGCCATTGATTGGCCTAAGTCATAAAATCATGTGGCAATGACATGGAATGCATGAACATACAGCAAATGAAATGTATGAAATGCATGGTCTAAATCCTAAATGGTAAAGGAAATGCATGACAATTCAAAATAACCTAAATGCCTAGCATGAATTTTGCATGGCAGTAAATGCTATCCTAACTCAATATGCATGCAATGCTTGATAATGCAAATATGACTTGGACCTAATATGTTATGAATATGCATGAAAATGCTAATGTAACCTAAGACCTAAGTATCATAGTAATGCATGACAACACCAATGTGATTTAAAACCCAATATGCATGGCAATATCAACATGGCCTAGAACTAAAATGTAATGAACATGCATAGCAATACTATGAACATACAATGACCCATGAAACTAATGTCAATGATGGAACAAACAGCAACTAATACACAATTTCAAGATATGGTAATGCAAAGCATGTTACCTAAACAAAATGCAAATTCATGACAAGGCAAGGGATGCATGAAGAGGCCGAATGTAGTTACATGATACTCTAATGCAATCCTATCTAGTAATTGGCACAAGTACATGACAAATCATATCAAGATGCATAATGTCATGACATTTTCACAAGCATATGACATACTAAAATCAAAATGTATAAGCTCATGGCATGGTGATGCAAACAAGTCAAGAAGCAATATGAAAATGCACATGCAAGGCATATCAATATGGAGTAGCCGAATGGCCATGTAACAAAATAAAAAAATGCAAACATGTTTATAATGTAAGACATGATACATGAAAAAATGCACAATATGAGCATATGAACACAATGGCCGAATATGCAAGGGAAAGTTATTAAGCATGTAATAGACATATATAAGTAAATATAGCATAGAAAATAATGTAAAGAACATATAAAAAATTTAACATAGACATGCAAAACAAATAACAAGAAAAACTAGTAAATAAAACAAGGAAAGTTAAGCTCCATGGTTGGTATAAAATGGGCATAGCCTCTCACCTAACCATAATCACTTGGTCTTGCCAAGATCATGAAGCCTTTCCATTCCAAAATCAAAAAATAAACCATGCTAAACATCAAAATTAAGGTGAGCTTCATGGTAGGTAAAAATGGGCATAGCCTCTCCCCTAACCATGGTCACTTGGTCTTGCCAAGATCATGTAGCCATTTCAACCTTTTTGCTTCATCTTTTGTAAAAAAATCAGAACCGTAGAATTCTATAAAAAACCTTTTAAAAATCATTTTCCACAACAACATGCAAGGAAGAAAGGAAAAGAAAATCAATGCAAGCAAATATGCCATATTCGGCCAAGCATAAAGCCATGTAAAAAAAATTATTTTCCACCATTTTAATGAAGAAGAAGAGATGAAAACATAAGTAAACATTAAAAAAAATTTATTTATATGAAAACTGTAGTAGGAAAACATGATAGAAAAATAAGAAAACACCATGAAAAAAAGAAGAAAGCTATGCTAAAGCTTGGTAGAAATGACTACCTTCAAGCTCTCTATTGAAAGCCTTTTTTTTTTCTTTCTTTCAAAACCTTTTTTTTTTTTCAAATTAGCTACTGTTTCCAGCCAAAAACATAAAATTGCACTTTTTTTTTTTTTCTTTCAAAACCATTTTTTTTCTTTCTTTCAAAACCCCCTTCTTTAGCCTTGGTCGAATGGCCTCTCACCCTTGGATGGGAATTGCACTTTTTTCTCCTCTAATATTGGCCTTTAGATTAATATATTTTGATGACAACATAAAATTGTCATCTTGCAAATTGGAAGCAGCCCTTAAAATGTGTACTCAGCCCTTGTAGTAACCTTAGCCCTTAGATGCAAAAGAGGACCAATCCCATGCACTCCCTAACTTGCCCCCTTGAGTGCCTACCCTTGGATGAGTTGTGGTCTTCCATTATTGGTCATTGGATGAGGACAACATAAAAATGAATCTTGTAGATTAAATCCAGCCCTCAACATGTGTACTCAGCCCTTATAAATGGCCTAAGCCATTGGATGAAAAGAGACAATCCCATGCACTCTCTTGCTTAACCGAATGGATGCTCACCCTTGGATGAAATGTGCTCATCTTTTTTTCTTCCATTCTTGGCCATTAGATGAGGGTTCTTTTATGACAAATAAAAATGTCATCTTGGCATTTAAAATTGGCCATTGGATGGTGTATTCAACTTTCCTACAAGGCCCGTAAGCCATTCGATGAAGGGGGGACCATTTGCAAGGTGTTAGTAGTAGCATGTAGCTTGATAGTGACTAAGGAATTAAATTGTTCAAGCTTCCTTTTTCTCCTCTATGCTGGCTGACCAAGGGAAGAAAAATCCCAACGATTCCTTCTTCTTTTGTATTTTTCTCAATTACAAATTTGCCTTTTTTGGTTTCTTTGGTGAAATGACCTTTTTGCCCCTCGAACCTAAATAAATAGCATACGGACTCCAAATTTGAATTTTCTTTTTTCAATACTTCCAAAATAATAAAAAATTGAATTCTGGAAGTTTTCAAAATTTTTTGAGTCCATTTGATATTTATTTCAGATTTATTTTTGAAATTGGCCCTTTTATGCACCCGAACTTTACCATTTTTTAAACGAGCTCTGAATTCATATTTTTCTTCACCAATCTTTTCCAAATAATTTAAAAATGTGATCTGGAATTCTTCATAATTTTTGGAGCTCATTTGCAACTTTTTCAGGATTTATCTGCTTGAATTACTACATAGGGGACCCGAGAATTATCCATTTTGTAAACGAACTCCGGATCAAGATTTTCTTTCGCCAGTCTCTTCCAAATAATTTAAAAATGATATTTGCAAATTTTCAGAATTTTGGAGTTCATTTGCTATTTTTCCAGGATTTATCCTTTTGAATTACTATATAGGGGACCCAGTATTTGGCGATTTTGCAAACGAACTCCGAATCAAGTTTTTCTTTCGCCAATCTCTTCGAAATGATTTAAGAATGAGATTTGAAAATGTTCAAAATTTTTGGAGTTCATTTGCTATTTTTCCCACATTTTCTAATTTTGCCTTTTTGCCTCCGAAACCCGATTTTGCTCAAAACAAGTCCGATTTTCAGATTTTCTTCAGACTAAGACTTGGGCTATCCTTGTTTAATCATTCCTCATCAATTAGGGGCCTTATTCCTACTGAATCGAGCCATTTTGTAATTCCTCCAAATTTCACCGAAATCCACCAAAAAATCTTAATTCTTAATTTTATTTTGAATCGACTTTTCTATCAGTTTTTCTTCCAAGTGGCTTCTCCATTACCCATAGTCAGCATTTATCTTTCATTTGGAACCTTCAATTCCAACCAATTTGGTCGTTTAAGCATTTTTCCCCAAATTTCCCGAACTAGGGTTTCTTTTCTTTTGAGATTCCGTAACTGAACTTCTGACCTCCATATCTTTCAATATAGACATCGGATTATCAAAATTCTTTCACCGTTTTTCAATTGAACCTCAAATCTTGATTTTGAAAGTGGGTTGACTTTTTTAGTAGTTGACTTTTTTGGGGTTGACTTTTGTTGAGTTTGACTTTTTCTGTCTGCTTTCTTAGACTAAGCCTTGGAGTACCACCTGCAGTATGAGAAAAGCCTTTTAGCATTCTGAAGCATCAATTTAGGAAGAAAATGTACCTAATTTAGGGGTCCAGACAAAATTAGGTGTCTACAGCTACCCCTCTTTTGCTATTGCTGAGAATTAGAAATCAGGCAAAGATAAGCAAACACTAATTTTGTACGATTAGTGAAATCACATGTGAAGGAAAGGGAAAGGGTTTTTTTTTTCATTTCTTCTTTTACATCATTTTTTCATTTTTCCTCAATTTTTTATTTTTTCGAATAAGCTGTAAATTGAAGATTTTGTCCTTAAATTGAATTCAATGACTAATCAAGGCTCGACCCATCTTAAGGGAACGTGTTCGATTTCAAAAGAAAAAATTATGCCCGAATGTCTTAAAAATGGTGCCCGAAGGTCTTAAAAATGGTGCTCGGAGGCCTTACCCGTGATTTCAAAAATTATGCCCGAAGGTCTTAAAAATGGTGCCCGAAGGTCTTTAAAATGGTGCCCGGAGGCCTTACCCGTGATGAAAAATTATGCCCGAAGTTCTTAAAAAATGGTGCCCGAAGGTCTTACCTGTGATTAAAATACCTTGACGACAGTCTCAAGGCTCGACTCATTTGATAAATAGAATGAATTCGATTTAAAACAAAAGGAAATAACTCGACGGTGGTCTCAAGGCTCGACTCATTTGATAAAATAGAATGAATTCGATTTAAAACAAAAGGAAATACCTTGACGATGGTCTCAAGGCTCGACTCATTTGAGAAGTAGAACGAGTTTGATTTAGGAAGCGAAAGTTTTCTTGATTCCTGCAGTGTTAGCTAAATGCAATGATGAGAATGACATGCTTTGCAAATGCTTATATGTTTCTTAAGGATGAATGTAGTCAAATGATTATGTCATGATTTCTAATCCATGGTTTCTTTGAGGTTCACAGATTATCCTACTTCATGATGGAGTCTTCAATTGTTCACTGATGCCCCACTTAAAGAACCCTTTACTCAAGATAATTTTTCAAACAGTCTTAGTTTCTGACTTCGCTGAAATTCACAAATTTCTGACTTTATGGCGGAGTCTCCAACACATTCACTGTTTCCCTTTTCTTGGTGAATTTTCCATCAGGATTAGTGGTTTCCAAACATTTTCTAAGATTTAAATCTATTCCTTAGTAATACTTTTAAACTCCCTTTTATTTTAAAAATTTATGTTTCTTAATCATCATTCAATTTATTAACAAACAAAATGCAATCTCAAAAATGTATGAAAAAAGTATGAAACAAGCAATTGTCATAAAAGGGGTAACAAAAATTTATTGCAACAAAATGTTTTAAAATGGTAAAAGTGAATATCAAGGATATAAGAAAAAAATGTAAAGTTATAGGTTGTTGATGCTCCGGATGCAGAATATCTTGGACAAATAATCAAAATCATAGGTTGTTGTTGCTTTTTCAAACCATCTGAAATTTTTTTTGAACAGACAATTTACTTGGGTAATCCCTCGGCTTCCGTAGTTACGTCAGATTGAGAGGTTCCCCTTTTCTCTGATTTTCAAATACTTTTTTCCCCTTTACACGGAGCATTGACTCAAACCTTAATCAGTACTTGAGCCGCCCTTTGCAGGTTTTCAACTCAAGTGTCCCCCATTCGGTATTAAGTCGCCCATTGAGGGTTTTTGGCTTAAACCTCTCCTTTTTTTTTGTATTCTACCATGCATCTGAGAATTCTAAATGCTTCCAAGGTAAAAATTTCAATTCAAAATATGGGATGAATTCTGAGAAAAAACCTTTCAAATTAAATATCCATGATTGATCAAAATGAACTTTTAAAGTACGTAATGTAGGCCATGGTTCGGGTTTAGAAGGAAAGGATAAAATAGGCCCAAAATGTGTTTAAGGGTGATTGGATCAAGGATCATTTCCTGAGGAGAATTCATTCTTGAGAGATTTGTCTCCTTTTTGGACTTTTTTTTTTAATCTCTTTTCTTTCATTGCTGGCTTTCATTTGCCATTCTTTGATTTCACATTTTCCAATGGCTCTCTTTTTTGCCATGATTTTGATTGTTTTTCCTCGTATTTGCCCTCTAGTGTAGAGGGTGATCCTTGATTAGGGTTCAACGAAAGAAATAATTCCTAAGGCTCAAAGGGGTTACTAGAGATAATTTCTTCTTAGTGAAGGGAATATGAAAGATGGCCATTTATCTCACCAAGAATGAATATTCTCTTTGAAAAACAATTCTCAGGGGAGATAGATATATAGAATTTTCATTTCTACATGTGGAATCATTTGAATTCCCATGTGCATAGCATCACACTAATTTTTTTTTTAAAGTATAATACTTTTTCAATTCATCAGCATTCACGGGATGTCTGAAATCATCCTATCCATCCGAGTTAGAATCAATGCTCCTCCAGTTTGGAGCCTATTTTCCTCGCGGATCCTTCACTATGGGGAGAATTTTCCTCAGTACCAACTCTCCTTCTCGGAACTGTCTGGGTTGAACTTTATTGTTATGGGCTCAAATCATCCTTTTCTGATACAACTGCCCGTGACAAATTGCATTCAATCTTTTGTCTTTGATGAGATTCAGCTGTTCATGACGAGCTGTAACCCATTCTGCCTCTTCTAGGCCAACCTCAATCAAAAACCGAAGTGAAGAAATCTCAACTTCAATAGTTAACACTACTTCCATACCATATACCAAAGAAAACGACGTTGCCCCTGTAGATGTGAGAAACGAAGTGCGATATACGTGAAGAGAAAAAGGCAAGATCTCATGCCAATCCTTGTACACATCAGTCATCTTCTTGACAATCTTCTTGATGTTTTTGTTGGCTGCTTCTACTGCCCCATTCATCTTTGGACGATAAGGTGCCGAATTATGATGTGTGATCTTGAACTGAGTACATACCTCTCTCATCATTTTATTATTCAGATTGAGAGCATTATCTGAAATAATTCTTGCTGGCAATCCATATCGGCATATGATTTCCTTCTTAACAAATCTGCATACCACCGACTTTGTTACATTCATATAAGAAGCAGCTTCCACCCACTTTGTGAAATAGTCTATGGCCACCAGGATGAAACGATGTCCATTTGAAGCTTTTGGGGTAATAGGCCTAATCATATCCATTCCCCACAATGAAAATGACCATGGTGCGGTCATGACATGCAATGGCGATGGCGGCACATGAATCTTATTTGCATATATCTGGCATTTATGGCACTTCCGAGAATAACTGATACAATCTCCTTCCATCGTCAACCAATAATATCCTGCTCTCATAATCTACTTAGCAAGCATGTAACCATTAGTATGGGTGCCACATATCCCTTTATGGACTTTCTCTATGATTCTTCGAGCTTCAGCCGACCCGACACATCTCAGTAGGACTTGATCTTTCCCTTTCTTGTAGAGAATCTCGCTGTCTAGAACAAAACCCATTGCTAACCTTCTCAGAGTTCTCTTGTCATTTTCTGTTGCCTGTTCTGGATACTGTTGACTCTTGATGTACTGCAAGATGTCGTTATACCAAGGGAGACCATCTGCTTCTTCTTCGATACTCAAATAGTGGGTAGGAGACTCATATATGCTCATTTTGATCGGCACAACTTCTGTCCCTTCATTCACTTTAAACATTGATGAGAAAGTAGCCAGAGCATCCGTCATCCGGTTTTCTTCTTGGGGGAAGTAATTGAAACTTACTTCTTTAAACTTCTCTAAAAAACTCAGTATGAGTTCTCGGTATCTGATTAATTTTGTATCCCGAGTTTCCCATTCTCCACGCAATTGATATATCACTAAAGCTGAGACTCCGAAACCTTCCAAAACTTTAATTTTTCTGTCCACTGCTGTACGAAGGCCCATAGTACATGTCTCATACTCTGTCATATTGTTTGTACAATCAAAATCCAATCTGGCGGTGAAGGGATAATAATCTTCTTCTGGGGATATGAGCACTGCACCGATTTCGTGCCCCATGGCATTAGATGCCCCATCAAAGTACATCTTCCATATTTTCTTCTTCAAGGAAACCTCATCCACTTGCGAAACATGCGTCAAATCTTCATCTGGGAAATCAAAGTTCAACAGCTCATAATCTTCCACTGCCCGACTTACTAAAAATTCAGCCACTGCACTGCCCTTGATAGCCTTTTGACTTACATATACAATGTCGTATTCTGACAACAAAACCTGCCATCTTGCCATCCTCCCTGACAAAGAAGGTGCTTCCAACATGTACTTGATTGGATCTAGCTTGGCGATCAACCACGTTGTGTAGTACAACATGTACTATTTGAGCCTCCGAGCAATCCAAGCTAAGGCATAGCACAGCTTTTCTATCGACGGATATTTCAACTCATAATCTGTGAACTTCTTACTGAGGTAGTAAATCGCCTGTTCTTTATTTCCAGTCTCATCAAGCTGCCCCAAAACACAACCCATGGATCTCTCAAATACTGATAAATACAATATCATCGGTTTATTTGGAGCCGGTGGCATTAATATTGGTAGGTTTGATAGATAATGTTTAACCTTTTCAAAAGCAATCTGACACCTTTCATCCTACTCTCCTGGATCACATTTTTGAAGCAACTTGAATATTGGATCACATTTATCGATTAACTGAGAAATAAACCGAGCAATGTAATTCAATCTCCCTAGAAAACCTTTTCTTTTTGAGTATGTGGAGATGGTAAATTCTGGATGGCCTTCACTTTATCCGGATCAATCTCAATTCCCCTTTTGCTAACAACAAAACCCAACAATTTCCCTGAAGTGACTCCAAAAGTGCATTTTGCCGGGTTTAGCTTGAGTTGAAACTTTCTTAGTCTTTCAAAGAGTTTTCTAAGATTCGCAATTTGCTCCTCTTCTCATTGTGACTTTGCAATCATATCATCAACATAAATCTCAATTCCCTTATGCATCATGTGATGAAATAAGGTCACCATGGCTCTCTGATACGTTGCCCCAGCATTCTTCAACCCAAATGGCATTACCTTGTAGAAGAATGTTCCCCACATTATAACAAATATGGTTTTCTCCATATCTTCCGGTGCCATCTTAATCCGATTATATCCCGAGAATCCATCCATGAAAGAAAACCAGGAACTCTTCGTCGTATTATCCACCAAAGTATCAATCTGAGGCAAAGGGAAATTATATTTTGGAATGGCCTTGTTCAAATCTCGGTAATCGATGCATATACGCACCTTGCCATCCTTATTTGGTACTGGAACAATGTTTGCCACCCATTTCGAATAATTTTCCACCTCTAAGAATCCAGCATCAAACTGCCTCTTTACCTCATCTTTTACCTTTAACAGCATGTCTTGCCTCATTGTTCTCAAGTTTTGCTGAATTGGCTTGCACTCTGGTTTTAAAGGGAGCTCATGAACCACAATGTCTGGGTCCAAACCCGGTATGTCTTGGTATAACCATGCAAAAACATCTACATGTTCTTGGAGCAAGGCTATGAGCTCACTCTTTATCGATGACGATAATGTAGTCTCGATTTTAACCTCTTTTATCTCCTCACTACTTCCCAAATTTAACAATTCCAATAGCTCCTCATGAGGAAGTACTTGTTTCTCTTCTTGTTCTATTTTTTTTAATAAGTCCAGAGGTAGATCATAATCCTCAATATCTTCGTTGGCCTCAAAATCACCTGTGCAAATGGGTCTCTCAAAATCAATTTCAGAATTACTGACAGGAAGGTCCTCATATTCCACATCCATACACCTGTAAATAGGTGGGGAAGAAACAATATAGGAAAACATATATACAATGGAAGCAAGATAAATAGCATAAATAAAAGAAACATGGACATATCAATATGAAGGAAATGCATCATGTTTGTTATTTATTGGATGAAAAGTTTTAGACAAAAGCCCATTATAAAAGAAATTCTTAATATCTTCAGGAAAAGATATTTAAGATTGGTTTAAAAGCATTACATCAGAATAGACCTAAAAACTATGGGTAGCTCGGTTGTACTCCGGTCAGTCATATCCTGGTGGACAAGGTCGCACCATCTAGTTAGCATTCTCACTTTCAATTTTTTCTTCCCTAGTCGTGCAGATCTCCATACATTTGCTCATCCCTATTCACCTGGAATCTCTTGAAGGCTTGCCCGATCATTACGAGTACATCATCAGAATTCTTTTCTCCGAACAAAGAACCGGCTGAGCGAAAGCTGTGAAGGATAGGTGGAAATGTCATAGGCTCCCATTCAATATCCATACCCGCAAGACGGGCCATCCTCCTTTGTCGGTTCCTTTCAATTGTTTCCTTTTCTCATAGGCTTTCGTAAGATACCCTAGGCCAAACCGGTCTTTCTTTCCCACTACTTCCATTGCTCGAGCCATCCCCTGAAGATATTTTCTGAGACCTTTTCCAGCCCTACAGCCTTTTCCCACGATATTTCTTACCCCAGTCTTGTGTTCTTGGACAACCTTGGTTTTGGAATTTTTCGTCCTTCAGCGACGAAAACTGTATTAACAAATTCCAAAGACCGAAAGGAACATTCTACGACATCTTTGTTGGGTTCAACATAAAAAGATTCAGTAAATGTAGAGGCTATTACGTCCTTTTCTCCAGATACAGTGACTAAACGCCCCTTTATCACAAATTTCAGCTTTTGGTGTAGAGACGAAGGTACAGCCCTTGCTGAATGTATCCATGGCCTTTCCAACAGGCAATTATAGGATGGGTTAATATCCATGACCTGAAAGTTCCCTGTATAGGTGCATAGGCCTATCTCCAGAGGAACCTCAATAGTTTCCATTACATCTCTCCTGGTACCATCAAAGGCTCTGACCACCGTGCAGCTTGGCAGCATATAAGAAATATCCACTCGCAATTTGGACTGGGTATCCAAGGGCATCACATTTAATGAAGAACCATTATCCAAAAGGACCCTTGGTAATATGTGCCCCTTACAAATGGTAGTTATGTGGAGAGCCTTTGTTGAGCCAATACCATTGGGGTTATTTCCTCATAGCTGAAATATATATGGTCGTCTTTCGTGATGTTTCCCACCAGCCTGTCTAATTTTTCTACCGATATGTTATTAGCCACATATGCCTGATTCAACACTCTCAACAGGGCATTTCTATATGGCTCCGAATTCAAAAGCAAAGATAAGATTGAAATTCTAGCTGGTTGACGTTGTAGTTGCTCAACCACGCTATACTCACTATGCTTTATGAATTTTAAGAACTGGCAGGCTTCTTTTTTATTCACCAGCTCTTTTATTCTGTTTACCGGGGCTGACCCCCTTTCTGCTTTTTTTGACAAATCCATCTCAAAATGGATTGGTTCAGCTATTTTCTTCCTTTTGTCCTTTCCTCTATCTTTTCCTGTTAATCCCTGTTCAACACCCTCAGGAGCATAACACCTTCCACTTCGTGTTAACTGCCCCACACCTGTGATATCTTGCTGACTCGAAGACCCAGACATAACCATGCTGTAGTCGTATTTCCATGGTGCAGCTTTGTTTTCCTTGCACGAAAAGGAAACAGGCAAATCAATGATTAACTTAGGTGCACTTTCCTCAATAACTGGCATGACTTTCTCCTCTAATTCATCATAATAGATGATCAAGGGTCTTCCTATCCCGTAACCAGCTGCATTCTCAATAACCTCTACTTCCTCCTCTGTCTCTTCGTAAAACTGGGCCTCCCTATCATCCATCATTTTTTGGACTTTAGCCAAAAAAATGCCCGCAGTCCTGTATGATATAACCTCCATACTTATGAAATGGGCACTAATTCTGCACCCATTTTGCGAGCATTTTTAAACTATCAACATCTCCCACCATTCTTGTCTTAACCATCTCGACCCATACTGTGACATTGGAGTTTTGTCTTCCCTGGCATTCCTTTTTACCTTTCTGACTTCCCCTGTCCATACGGCATTTACCTGGTTCTTCGTATGATCTGGCAATGGCTTTCCTGCTATATTCGAATTATTCTTTGCCCCAAAATTTACAACTCCAGCGTTGATCATGCTTTGGACTTTCTTTTTAAAGGCCAGACAATCTTCAGTCGAATATCCTTGAATTCCTGCATGGTACGAGCAGTTAGTATTTGCATTGTACTAGCTTGGATATGGCAGTGTCAGAGGTTTGAGGTACACGAGTGCAACAAGTTGACCCTGCAACAGTTTGGGATATAGCTCACCATAGGTGGTAGGAATCGGATCAAATTGGGGTTTTTGATCGTTCCATGGTGAACGTTGGTAATTGCGCCTGACTCCCTGAGTGTTTGGGATAGTGTTTTGAGAAAGGTTTATCTGTGGGGATATGCCAGTTGGAAACGGCTGTTGTGGTATATCGGTATAAGGGAAGGAATTTTGGGTAAAGTGGTTCACATTAGGGTAATAAAGATTATACCTCGAGTAAGGTGTGTAGGGTGTAGGAGGTTCTTAAGATATGGTAGGAGTATAGGGCCTTGGTGGTGTATGTGGTGTGGGAGGTATATATGGGTATTGATTGATACTAACTGCGTGGGTCTCCTCTTTCTTCCTGGCAGGGAATACCTTTTTCAGAGTAGAAGACTCTCCCCCTTCCATTTTCCATTCTTAATGGCCGACTCTATCCTCTCCCTAGATATTACCATGTCTGCAAAGTCCTTGATGGCACTCCCCACCAATTTATCATAATAGGGTGCTTTCAAGGTGTTGATGAAAAGCACTGTAGTTTCTTTGCTAGTTAAAGAGGGTTGCACTTGTATGGCTTGATCCCTCCACCTTTGCTAGTATTCTTTGAAACTCTCAGTGGTCCTCTTTTCCATATTCTATAGCGACAACCTATCAGGAACCATATAAGATACATGCTTATAATATTCCACGAAAGCCTTGGCTAAATCTGTCCATGAACGAATCTTGGTACGACTCAGTTGGTTGTACCATCGGGTTGCAGACCCTGTCAAGCTATCTTGGAAACAATGGATAAGCAATTTCTCATTATCATCGTGCCCCGTCATTCTTCTGTAGTACGTGGTCAGATGTGCTGATGGGTTGGTAGTCCCATTATATTTTTCAAAGTCTGGTACGTTTAACTTTGGGGGAATTACTAGATCCTGCACTAAACTCATCTCCTTGGCATCCATAGTGCCAAATAACTTCGCCCCTTCAACGACCATCAGCCTCTCCTCCAGCTGTTGATATTTATTTTGTGATTCTGCCATTTTGACCCTCTTCAGCTCAGTCATCTTTGCTTTTTCCTTTTCAGCTAGTTCCTCAAAGTCTAGAACGTTAACATTATTTGGGTCTGCTCCCATATTACCCTTTCCAGGAACATAGTTCTGTGTCTCAGCAGCTGGCTGGATATAAACATAGAAGGTTGCCCTAATTGGCACCTCTTGGCCCTTTTGCAGTATGTTTTCAGGTTGATCCTCTTCAACTACCACCATTTTCCCGGTGATCGAATTCTCTCCCGGCCCTTTTTGTTTTATCATGAAACTCATCATTTCCATGAGTTTAGTCATCTGTTCTTGAGACTCCTCCTGAGATTTAGCTAACTGTTCCTGCAGTTCCCTTTGAGTTCTTTCCATTCTTTCAATTCTAGCAAGCTGATCGTTTTTCATAGGTCTGTCTTGAGATCGAGTATTGTAAGGGTGTCGAAAATGAGATTCTTTCTGTGTGCGACCAATTGTACCTTTAGTTTTGAAAACCATGAATTAGAAATTATTTACACATCTTTTTTATGTTTTATAAAAATGAATGAATGAATGTATGACTAAATGTGAATGAATGAATCAAATAAAATGGATATGCACGTGACTACATTTATGAATACGAAAAAATAAATGAATGAACAAGCAAAATGAACAAATAAGTGGTTAAGTGTATGAATATGAATGAATGAACAAGTAAAAGGAATAAATAAGTGGTTAAGTGTATGAACATAAACGAATTTCAAAAATGAATGATTATAAATATCAGTAAATGTACAAATGAACAAACAAAATATATAAAATGTGAATGCATTTGAATGTATTGGCCCTGGGATAATTTCAATCGGACGGTTTTTCATTGATTTTCTGGAACTAAATACATCACAGATAGAATAAAAAGATCACTGCCTAAGATAAATCCGTAATTCGCCTTTCAAAATGCTATTACAAAATTAGTCCTATAGTGACTTCCTCGGATCTTGGACTTTGTTTCACAGTCTCCTTTTGATTGCCCTACTCTCCAATCTGACCCCTATTTGTTCACGGCCCCTTGACGCGTCAGCAGAAGCATCACCGTGTAAGCTTTCCTTAGCTTGCTTCTCCAGTTGATTGGCTCGGGCTTCCTCATGCTTCGCTCTATCTTTCCAGTAGTTATTCTCCTTCTTGAGGTTTTTGACCTCATGCTCCCATTCCTCGGAAGTCTTGAGAGTCCCCTCAAATCTGAGCTCAAAGCGGTACCTCTTATTTTCCAAATGTAATTCCTGAATATCACCCTTAGCAGTGTCCCTTTCTCTCTTGATCTTTTCCCTTTGTCTTTCCCGAGTTGATTCCCTATTTTTCATGTCCTCAAGTTCTTCCTGTAGCCGGGCAATCTCCTTGCTCATCTGGGCCTTTTTTTTTTCAAATTTCACCCTTGCGATTTCTAACTCTGATGGCATTTCCATCGGTGGTAGATTCACGAACTGGATCTCTTCCCCATCTGATGTCAGTAGCCTATCATTAACACTTAATTCCCTCCATACCAGGTAATCAGGTGTGACAATGTCGGCATATCTGGCCACTTTTATCCGGTGAGTTTTCTTCATGCTTCAATCACTGCCCGCACCTTTCTAGAATATCCGCCTTCTCCATAAATGAACTCTGATGATCCTAGATTATGAGTCATGTATGTGAATTGCCGAGAGTCAACCTGTCTTTGCACCAATAGAGGTGCATAAGTCACAGACCCCCAAATTTCGAGTAGTGGAACTCCCGAGTTGTCTCCATATTTATACATAATCGGCATAGGAACTATCCATGGAGCTCTCCAAGTCACCATCTCCTCTTTTAGATTTCGGAACATGTTGACTCATTTCTCTTCATCCCCGTCTTCAGGCCAATCATTTTGAAGGAATTCCCTAATCGAAACTAAAGACTTCATGTACGGTTTGAAGGAAACCTTTTCTATCTTCCAAAAGTGACTTTGAATCCAAATATAAAGGAGTTGTATACACCCCTTGATTCTCCCTTGTCCTTTCTTTTTGCAAAAATTCAAAGATTGGATAGTTTCAGCTAGGATGGCCGAAGATGGGTTGATCTTCTGTTCCAACTTTTCAAAGAAATCAAACACGGCTATATCCACATGACCTAATATCTTCGTGAATATGATTAATCCGTAGATGGCTAGAGCGAAGATGTCCTTGGCTTTTTCTTTTTTAGAATAACCCAATATCAATTGTCAGAGAGTTTCCCACGGAATGCATCCATTTTTCTGCTTTGTATCCATATGACTCTCAACCCATGTTGTATCTATTCCTGTGATCCTAGCCACCTTTCTCTTAAAACCTGAAGGTTTCACTTCCTTCAAATATACTAGAATCAGGATTAGGACGTTCAACACATAACAGTGCTGAATATTCTTCAATCAGTGGGGTCATATCCTCCTTTTTAAAAGTAAAACATCTATAAGCAGGATTCGGAAACTATACCATAGCCTGAATCAACCCACTATTGACCCGAATCAGAATTAAGAGTGTTATATCTCCATATTTCTGAGTGAAGATTTCTTTCTCTGATACGTTCCACTGATTCCAAATGTCGGCTAACCTTCGGAGATTATTCTGTCTAGAATCCACTTTGACCCTTTCCGACAATACTGACACATAATCTTTCTTCAGGCAATCACCATCCTCCCTCTGATCTTTTTCCGACTGTGCCCTGACTACTGAATGATCTTCAATCACTGAAATAACTTGACACTCCATGAAAATCCTTTGGGTTGATGACTATCCCGAGGCCAATAAACTCCAAGTGTATGATGATGTCTACGATGCATTTCAAAGAAAAGAAAACAGAAAGAAATAGATTAGTAAAGAAATGAATTCACAAATATAACATAAATAACATCACGCCTTTTTTTAAAAATGTCCCGAAAATTTTAACAGAGCTTCGGCATTACGACGCCTTTGGGACAAAATAATAAATTTATTACGAGTGATATGATGTTCGTTCATCATCACCCAATTTGTAAAATATAACATGTAGAAAGATGGTAAAAGGTTGGAAATGTTCGTCCATGTGTTCTTAAACTTTGGGTATCTAACAAAAATCCGGCATAGCTTCGCCTAGGTTCACTATATGAAGGTGAATCGGTTCTAAGGCCCCGAATTGTTCCTTACTATCGCCTATGAAGGCTAGTAAGGCATCTCGATAAAAGCGGGGCGATTCGTTAGAGTATATTTTCCTATGCCCGTACGGAGGATTATCACGAAGGCATTAGGTACTTTATTCTCCGAAAATGTTTCACTAGCCCATACGGAGGATCATCACGAAGGCGTAGTTACTTTAATCCCATTTAAAAGGACGGAACCCAAGTAGAGAGTTCATGTTATGCAAATGCAAATATAGTGTGCGCAGAGGAACAAAACAAACCTGTCACCACCTATTCTACACCCCTTATTCTAAGTACCCCACTTAAATCAAACAATGTAAAGCATCAGTCAAGCAAACATATAAATATACGAAACAAAATAACCAAAGAACAAATAATAATACACATGCATATGAAGATGGACATATTTAAAGCATTTTATTATTTTCAAAATTCTCTTTATTATTTTAAAAATATGGGAATTAAAATTAAATACCAATTAAACCAACAAAACCGAGACTTAGATAACACACGGCTAATTCTAGACCTGACTCTTTAAAAAAGTGCCCAGCGGAGTCGCCAAGCTATCGATACGTGATCCCTGTCGCGGGGACCCGTTCGAGTGAGTGGGAAACAGAAGCAGAGGAAAAGACGACTTAATTCCTCTAGATTGAAAGAAAAGGTAGAGGGTATGAAAACGGTCTCATAAAAAGACATGGAGTCGCCACCAATCTTTTTTAGCTAGGTGTGATCGGCCACCTATTAAAACCGATTTTATAAAATATTTTAAAATTAATTAAAAGATTTTTAAAACCAATTTCAAGTTTGCGTTATAAACAAGAGAAAATCGAAGAATCGGGTTCGGGACTCGGTTACATGCGGAGAAAGATTAGCACCCCCACAATGCTCGTATAAAACGGTACCTTATTAATCATGTTTTATCTCAAGTCTCGGTAAAAAAGTCGGTTTTAATTTAGTATTTCAAGTTAATTCCCAATTTTAAGAAAAATAATTCCATTTTTAATTGAGAATGATCCGGAATTTATTAATTCAAAATTTTCTTATATTCCCCGACAAAATCGACAAAATATAGAAATTTTTATTTATTTGGAAAACTTTTCGAATCATTCTCGTTTTTTGAAAGAAAGATATTTGTTTATTAGTGATAATTGATGACATTCCCTCCAGCAAATCTGGTAGAGAACTCATGAATTATTTTAACTCGGGAATATCTATATTTTTTATTGAAAATCATTATTTTTTTTTATTTAAAAAAAATTAAAATGAATTTGAACATGTATGACATAAATAAAATGACATGGCAAAGTCTAGATATCATAATGCAACCTAAATGACATGACATAATTTAAATGGCATAGTATATTCTGGATGAAATAAAAAATCCTAAGTATCATGGTATATTCTAAATGAAATAAAATGATTCAAATGACATGGCAATTTTAAATGATATGGCATATTTTAAATGACATGGCATATTATAAATAATATAACCTAAATGACATGGAATATGATCTAAATGAGAAGAAATGACAAGAAACATAAAATAATGCTATCATAAAATATGCATGAAAATAAAATAAAAATGCATGAACATAGTATATGCTAAATAATGTGACAAAAGTAAATGACTAAATAAAAAAATATAGGATAGCATGAAATATTCAAAATCATATGGCAAACAATATAACATCATAAAACGTAAATCAAAGTAATAATAATACCATGGAAAATATAATAACAAAAATCACATATTAAAGAAAATGCAATGAACATGGAAAATGCAATGCATGAAAATGTATTTTTTTTTCCTTTAAATAAAGAAATTCATATATCTAAAATGATATCCGGCTACCTTAGAAAAATATGTAAAATTAGATTTTCGAAAAAAAAACAAAACTTTTTGATTGTTTGAAAACAATTTTGAATAAAAACTTGAATTAAGATTAAAATCCCGGACTTGACCGCCCTTAACCCGAGATTTATAAAATCACTTTTAAAGTTTAAAAAGGCTTAGAAACTACCCTAAGACAGTAGCTAAAGCTTCTACCCAGCCCCCTCTAAATGTATTAGCCAAATTCAACCATTATTCTCTTTTGAATTCAAATCTGCCTCTACTGTCCAATTTTTCCACACGATTTTTTAGCCTACTTTTGAATATTCAAAAAAATCTAAAAAAAAATACTGGAGACTTAGAACATGTAAAACTACACGAGAACAATTTGGATTAATTTTTTGGTTAAAGATGACTACCCAGAAAAATCAGAGATCTTCGAGTACTGGGTGAAAAAAACTGTTTTGTCATAACACATTTTTTGCTTGTGATAAAGTCATTCAAAATTCAAAGTAAAAATTGTTGGAGATCATCCTAAAGACCTAAGGACAGTATATAAACATTTAAAAACCTCGGATAAAAATTGGTACGTAAAAAAATCACAAAGGCAGAATAATCAATTTGACAACCCTTTAATTTTCCACAAGTATGCTCAAAAGAGCATGACTTTGAGCCATTGATTGGCCTAAGTCATAAATCATGTGGCAATGACATGGAATGCATGAACATACAGCAAATGAAATGTATGAAATGCATGGTCTAAAGCCTAAATGGTAAAGGAAATGCATGACAATTCAAAATAACCTAAATGCCTAGCATGAATTTGCATGGCAATAAATGCTATCCTAACTCAATATGCATGCAATGCTTGATAATGCAAATATGACTTGGACCTAATATGTTATGAATATGCATGAAAATGCTAATGGAACCTAAGGCCTAAATAGCATAGTAATGCATGACAATACCGATGTGATTTAAGACCCAATATGCATGGCAATATCAACATGGCCTAGACCGAAAATGTAATGAACATGCATAGCAATACTGTGAACATACAATGAACCATGAAACTAATGTCAATGCTAGAAAAAAACAATAACTAATACACAATTTCAAGATATGATAATGCAAAGCATGTTACCTAAACAAAATGCAAATGCATGACAAGGCAAGGGATGCATGAAGAGGCCAAATATAGTTACATGATACACTAATGCAATCCTATGTAGTAAATGGCACAAGTACATGACAACTCATATCAAGATGCATAATGTGATGACATTTTAACAAGCATATGACATAATAAAATCAAAATGTACAAGCTCATGGCATGGAGATGCAAACAAGTCAAGAAGCAAGGTGAAAATGCACATGCAATGCATATCAATATGGAGTAGCCGAATGGCCATGTAATAATATAAAAAAATGCAAACATGTTTATAATGTAAGACATGATACATGAAAAAAATGCACAATACGAGCATATGAACACAATGGCCGAATATGCAAGGGAAAGTTATTAAGCATGGAATAGAAATATATAAGTAAATATAGCATAGAAAATAATGTAAAGAACATATAAAAAATTTAACATAGACATGCAAAACAAATAACAAGCAAAACTAGTAAATAAAACAAGGAAAGTTAAACTCCATGGTTGGTATAAAATGGGCATAGCCTCTCACCTAACCATAATCACCTGGTCTTGCCAAGATCATGAAGCCTTTCCATTCCAAAAAAAAAAAAAACCATGCTAAACAGCAAAATTAAGGTGAGCTTCATGGTAGGTAAAAATGGGCATAGCCTCTCCCCTAACCATGGTCACTTGGTCTTGCCAAGATCATGTAGCCATTTCAACCTTTTTGCTTCATCTTTTGTAAAAAAACAGAACCTTAGAATACTTTAAAAAAACCTTCTAAAAATCATTTTCCACAACAACATGCAAGGAAGAAAGGAAAAGAAAACCAAGGCAAGCAAATATGCCATATTCGGCCAAGCATAAAACCATGTAAAAAAAAAATTGTTTTCCACCATTTTAATGAAGAAGAAGAAATGAAAATATAAGTAAACATTAAAAAAAAATTTATTTCTACGAAAAATGTAGTAGGAAAACAAGATGGAAAATGAAGAAAATACCATGGACAACAAGAAGAATGCTATGCTAGAGCTTGGTAGAGATGACTATCTTCAAGCTCTCTATTGAAAACTTTTTTTTATTTATTTCTTTCAAAACCCTTTTTTTTTTCCAAATTAGCTACTGTCTCCAGCCAAAAAACATATGAAAAAATGAAACCAACCCCCCTCTTTAGCCTTGACCGAATGGCCTCTCACCCTTGGATGGGAATTGCACTTTTTCTCCTCCAATCTTGGCCTTTAGATTAAGATATTTTGATGACAACATAAAAATGTCATCTTGCCAATTTATTGCAGCCCTTAAGATGTGTACTCAACCCTTGTATTAACCTTAGCCCTTAGATGCGAAAGAGGACCAATCCCAAGCACTCCCTTGCTTGCCCCCTTGAGTGCCTACCCTTGGATGAGTTGTGCTCTTCCATTCTTGGTCATTGGATGAGGACAACATAAAATTGACATCTTGTAGATTAAATCCAGCCCTCAACATGTGTACTCAGCCTATGTAGATGGCCTAAGCCATTGGATGAAAAGAGACAATCCCATGCACTCCATTGCTTAACCGAATGGATGCTTACCCTTGGATGAATTGTGCTCATCTTTTTTTCTTCAATTCATGGCCATTAGATAAGGGTTATTTTATGAAAAATAAAAATGTCATCTTGGCATTTAAACTTGGCCATTGGATGGGCATTCAACTTTTCTACAAGGCACCTAAGCCATTGGATGAAGGGGGGACCATTTGCATAGTGTTAGTGGTAGCATGTGGCTTGATAGTGACTAAGAAATTAAATTGTTCAAGCTTCCTTCCTCTCCTCTATGCTGGCTGACCAAGGGAAGAAAAATCCCAGCAATTCCTTCTTATTTCATATTTTTCTCAATTACAAATTTGCCCTATTTGATTTCTTTGGTGAAATGACCTTTTTGCCCAACGAACCTAAATAAATAGTAAACGGACTCCAAATTTGAATATTCTTTTTTCAATACTTTTGAAATAATAAAAAATTGAATTCTAGAAGTTTTCAAAATTTTCCGAGTCCATTTGCTATTTATTTTGGATTTATTTCCAAAATTGCCCCTTTTATGCACTCGAACTTTACCATTTTTTAAACGAGCTCTGAATCCAGGTTTTTCTTCACCAATATTTTCCAAATAAATTTTAAAATGTGATCTGGCAGTTTTCATAATTTTTGGAGCTAATTTACTATTTTTTCAAGATTTATCTGCTTTAATTACTGCATAAGGGACCCGGGATTTAGCCATTTTTTAAATGAACTCCGAATCGCCAATTTCTTCCAAATAATTTAAAAATGAGATTTGCAAATTTTCAGAATTTTTGGAGTTCATTTACTATTTTTTCGGGATTTATCCTGTTGAATTAATATATAGGGGACCTGGTATTTGGCCATTTTGCAAACGAACTCCGAATCAAGATTTTCTTTCACCAATCTCTTCAAATTGATTTAAGAATGAGATTTTGCAAATTTTTAGAATTTTTGGGGTTCATTTGCTATTTTTTGCATATTTTCCAATTTTGCCCTTTTGCTTTCGAAACTCGATTTTGCTCAAAACAAGTCCGATTTTTAGATTTTCTTCAAACTGAGCCTTGGGCTATCCATGTTTAATCATTCCTCATCAATTAGGGGCCTTAGTCCTACTGAATCGGGCCGTTTCTGTAATTCCTCCAAATTTCACCGAAATCCACCAAAAAATCTTAATTCTCGGTTTTCTTTCGAATCGACTTTTCTATCAGGTTTTCTTCCAAGTGGCTTCTCGATTACCCGTAGTCAGCATTTATCATTCATTTGGAACCTTCAATTCTGACCAATTTGATCGTTTACGCATTTTTTCCCAAATTTCCCGAACTAGAGTTTCTTTTCTACTGAGATTCTGTAACCCAACTTTCGACCTCAATATCTTTCAATGTAGACCTCGAATTATCAAAATTATTTCACCATTTTTCAATTGAACCTCAAATCTTGATTTTGATAGTGGGTTGACTTTTTCAGTAGTTGACGTTTTTTGGGGTTGACTTTTTTTGGGGTTGACTTTTTTTGGGTTGACTTTTTTTGAGTTTGACTTTTTATGTCTGCTTTCTTAGACTAAGCCTCGGAGTACCACCTGTAGGATGAGAAAAGCCTTTTAGCATTCTAAAACATCAATTTACGATGAAATGTACCTGATTGAGGGGTCCGGACAAAATTAGGTGTCTACAGAGGATATGGAGAAAATCACATTCGTGACGATGTGGGGAACCTTTTGCTATAAGGTAATGCCATTCGGGTTGAAAAACGCTGGGGTAACATATCAAAGATCCATGGTAACTTTGTTCCATGACATGATGCATAAGGGAATCAAAGTTTATGTCGATGATATTATCGCAAAATCGCAAGGAGAGAACGAACACATTGCGAATCTTAAAAAGCTTTTTGTAAGGTTGAGAAAGTTCTAACTTAAACTCAACCCAGCAAAGTGTACTTTCGGAGTCACTTCAGGAAAGCTACTGGGCTTCGTTGTTAGCCAGAAAGGGATTGAAATTGATACTGATAAAGTAAAAGCTATTCAGAGCTTGCCTCCACCTCCAACTCAGAAAGAAGTAATAAGCTTTTTGGGTAGACTGAGTTATATCGCTCGATTCATATCTCAACTGACCGATAAGTTTGACCCGATCTTCAAGTTACTCCGAAAGCGTGACCCATGGGAATGGGATGAAGGATGTCAGATAGCCTTTGATAAGGTTAAGCATTATCTGTCAAACCCATCGATACTAATGCCACCAGTCCTAGGAAGCCGCTGATATTGTATTTGTCAGTATTTGAAAGGTCCATGGGATGTGTGTTGGGGCAACATGATGAATCTGAAAAGAAAGAACAAGCCATCTACTGTCTCAACAAAAAGTTCACTGAGTATGAGTTGATGTATTCATTGGTAGAAAGGCTTTGTTGTGCCCTAGATTTGATTTCCTGAAGGCTCATGCAGTACATGTTATATCACACTACATGGCTGATTGCAAAACTAGATCCCCTCAAATACATATTTAAGGCGCTTTCGTTGTCAGGAAGAACGGCGAGGTGGCAAGTGTTGCTTTTCGAATATGATATTGTGTATGTGAGCCAAAAGGCTATAAAGGGTAATGCAGTAGCTGAATTCCTAGCAAGCTAAGCGGTGGAGGATTATGAGCCTCTAGACTTTGATTTCTCTGAAGAAGACTTAATGTGTGTCTCACAAAAATAAGGGACTTCCTCTGAGAATAAAACCTAAAAAATGTATTTTGATGGCGCATCTAATGCCATGGGGCACACAATCAGTGCAGTGCTCATATACCCTGAAGAAGATTATTATCCTTTCACTACCAGATTAGATTTTGATTGTACAAACAGTACCGCTAAGTATGAAGCATGTACTATAGGTCTTCATGCTTCCATAGAAAAAAAACAAAACATTAGAGGTCTTCGGAGATTCAGCCCTGGTGATATACCAATTACTAGGAGAATGGAAAACCCGAAATGCAAAGTTAATTCGATATCGAGAGCTTATACTGAGCTTGATTGAACGATTGGAAGAAGTGGTTTTCAATTACTTACCTCGAGAATAAAATCGAATTGCAGATGCTTTAGCCACTTTATCATCAATGTTTAAAGTGAATGAAGGGACCGAAGTTGTTCCTATCAAGATAAGCATATACGAGTCTTCTGCCCACTGCTTGAGTATCGAAGAAGAAGCAGATGGTCACTCTTGGTATTACGACATCTTGTAATACATCAAGAGTCAACAGAACCCAGAGCAAGCAACGAAAAATGATAAGAGAACCCTGAGAAGAATGGCAATGGGTTTTGTCTTAGACGATGAAATTTTTTACAAGAAAGGGAAAGACCCAGTTTTGTTGAGATGCGTTGTTTCCGCTGAAGCTCAGAGAATCCTCGAAGAGGTCCATGAAGGGATATGTGACACTCACGCCAATGGCCACATGCTGACTAAACAGATTATGAGGGCAGGATACTATTGGCTAACTATGGAAGGGGATTGCATTAATTATTCCTGGAAGTGCCATAAATGCCAGATATATACCGACAAGATTCATGTGCCGCCATCGCCGCTACATGTCATGATGGCTCCATGGCTATTTTCGATGTGGGGAATGCGGACACCATTTTATCCTGGTAGCCATAGACTACTTCATAAAGTGGGTAGAAGTAGCTTCTTATGCCAATGTAACAAAGTCAGTGGTATGCAGATTTGTCAAGAAAGAGATTGTGTGCCGATATGGATTCCTAGAGAGAATAATTTCGGACAATGCTCTCAACCTGAATAATAAGATGATGAGGGAATTATGTACCCAGTTCAAGATCAAGAATCATAATTCGTCAGCTTATCGTCCGAAAATGAATGGGGCAGTAGAAGCAGCCAATAAGAACATCAAGAAGATTGTTGAAAAGATGACTGATGTGTACAAAGATTGGCATGAAATCTTACCTTTTGCTCTCCACGCATATCGTACCTTAGTTCGCACATCTACAGGTGCGATGCCATTTTTTCTAGTATACGAGATGGAGGCAGTGCTGCCTATTGAGGTTGAAATCCCGTCACTTCGTGTCTTGATGGAAGTAGGCCTAGAAAAGTCAGAATGGCTTAAAGCTTGTTATGAACAGTTGAATCTCATCGAGGAGAAAAGGCTTAAGGCAATTTGCCATGGGCAGATGTATCAGAAAAGGATGATCTGAGCACATAACAAAAAGGTTCGCCCTAGGCAGTTTCGAGAGGGGGAGTTGGTATTACGAAAAGTTCTCCCTATCGTAAAAGATCCTCGCGAAAAATGGGCTCCGAATTGGGAAGAACCATATATGGTGAAAAGAGCTATTTTTCGAGGAGCATTGATCTTAACTCGGATGGATGGTGATGACTTGAGAAAACCCATGAACGCCGACGAATTGAAGAAATACTATGCATGAAGAAAAAAAAAATGTGACACTGTGCATATGAGAAATCAAATGATTCAAAATGTAAAAATGAAAATTCTATATATCTATTTCCCCTGAGGATGTCTTTTCAATGAGAATATCCGTGCTTGATATGAGTATTAGCAAATTGAATGATGATTAGTAAACATAAAAATCTTTAAATAAAAGGATTTCTTTGCATTGCTGTGGAGTAGATTTAAATTTTAGAAGAGGTTTGGAAACCACTAAAATTGGAGAAAATCAAGATAACCCATAATGCTGAAAAACTCATCAAGTAGGGCAAACATTGGATGGACTAAACACGTCAACCCACGATAGAAGAGAACCCATCAAGAAGGGCAAACTGTGGATAGGTTGAAAACACCATCTCAGAGTCCGAAAACTTGTGGATCACGGTGAAACCATTAGGACAGAGCTCATTGAGTGGGGCAAACCGTGGATAGGTTGAAGACACTGTCACAGAATCAGAAATTTTATGAATCTCAGTGAATCCATAACGATGAAGAGCTCATCAAGAAAAGCAAATAGAGGAATTGAAAAGATTCGTAAACCTCAATGAAATCATGGATTGAAACTCAAACACAATCATGTAATTGCATTCATCTTTAGGGAACATGCATCTTACAAGCATTTTGCAAAACTTATCATCAACATCATTGCATTCGACTAACATTGCAGGAACTGTAAAAAGTTTTCTTTTTTAAGTCCAATATAGCTGACACAAAAGGAAGTAAGCACTTTATCCAAGACTTTTCTGGACAAGACAACCAGATTTTTCGGATAAGACATCCAAAATTTTTCTAGACAAGACATCCAGAACACAATTTCACCCCAAATTACATACATGTCATGTGATAAGAGATTTTTTGAAAGATCTGCCAGGTTGCCAGAGAATTTGATATCCTACATATGCCATTTATATAATTTTGCCCCAAATTACATACATGTCATTTGAAAAGATATTTTCCGAAAGCTCTGTCGGGTTGCCGGGGAGTTCGATATCTTGACACATGTCATTTATATAATTTCACTAATTCCATGGACAAGGCATTCAAATATCTTATGGACAAGACATCCAACACATCCCGGACAAGACATCCAAAATTTTTCTGGACAAGACATCCAGAATATAATTTCTTCCCAAAAATTATTTATACATTGACATGTGAAAAGATATTTTTCAAAAACTATGCCGGGTTGCTGGGGAGTTTGATATCCTAACACATGTCATTTATATAATTTTCCTTGACAATACAATCAGATTTCTCGGACAAGACATCCAAATTTTCCTGGCAAGACAACAAGATTTTTCATGGAAAGGACATCCACAATTTCTCGCAAATCGAACTCGTTTCCTTAATACTGGTCGATCCTTGATTAGTCAGAGAACTCAAGTTAAGGAAAAATCTTATTGTTTTAGTCAAAGCTTCACCAAGATGAGGTAAGGCCCTGGACTTCTGTCGAGGTATTGTTTTCTCTCACAATCGAACTCGTTTCCTTAAGACAGGTCGAGCCCTAATTAGTCAGGGAACTCAAGTTAAAGACAAATCTTTTAGTTTTAGTCAAAGCTGCACCAAGATGAAATTAAGGCCCCGGGACTTCCGTCGAGGTATTTCTTTCTCGTGCAAATCGAACTCATTTCCTTAATACCGGTCGAGCCTTGATTAGTCAAGGAACTCAATTTAAGGACAAGACATTATTTCAGAGGTCAACACAAAAAGTCAACTCAAAAAAAGTCAACCTAAAAAAATCAACCCCAAAAAGTCAACCACTAAAAGGTCAACCCTCAGTCAAAATCAAGATCCTAAGTTGAATTGAACAATGGTGAAGGAATTTTGATAATCCGAGGTCTACAATGAAAGATATAGAGTGTGGAAGACGGGTTGCAGAAATTCAATGTAGAGAAATACCTAATTTGAAAAATTTGGAGAAAAGTGCAAAAACAATCAAATTGGACGAAATTGGAGGTCCCAAATGGAATAAGATCAGTAACTACGGATATTGGAAGGTCCAATTTTGACGCAGAGTTGAAAGAAGAATTAGTTTGAAGAAAAAAGAAAAATAAGGATTTAATTAATAAATAGAAAAATTCACAAATTTGGAGAAAACTCAAAGATGACCTGTTTCGATGAAATTGAAGCCCCCAGTTGATAGAGGATAAATAAACAAAAATATTTCAAGTCCTAGTTTGAAGTGGATCCCAAGGAAGAGCCGGTTAGAGGAAAAACCAAAAAACGAGAAAATTCTCGATATTCAAAAGGAGAAAACTAAATTGGAGGAGAATTCGATCGTAAAAATTGGGCATTTTCAGAACAACTCCAATTCAATATATAACAAAGGCAGTGGGAAAAAAATCCAAAAATCGATCCGTTTTGAGTAAAATCGAGGTTTCCAAGGTTAAAGGGAAATCTTGGATAATCCAAGAAAATTAGCATCCGAGCTCGAAAAATTATGAAAACTTCCAGATCTATGTTTTATATCAGATAGAAGGGATTGGAGAAGAAAAATCCAAAATCAGAGCTCAAATGAAAAAAGGCAAAGTTCGGGTGCACTAATCCGAAATTCCAAAAGAAAATTTTGGGAAAAATAGGAAATAAGCTCGAAAAAATATGAAAACCTCCAGATCTGAGTTTTATATTTTTTTGGAAGGTATTAGAGAAGAAAAATCCAGAACAGGAGCCGAAATGAAAAAGACAAAGTTTGGGACGCACTAAACCGAAACTTTAGAGAAAAATCTAGGGAAAATAGAGAATGAGCTGGAAAAAATATGAAAACCTCCAGAATTAAGTTTTATACCAGATGGGATGAGTTGGAAAAGAAAAAATCTGAAATTGGGATCCATTTGCAATTAAATTAAGCTTGGGGGCTAAAATGCAATTTTACCAAAGTAATCGAAAATGGCCAATTTGCAAATAAAAAAAGATGAATGGCCTGGAAATTTCCAGGCCATTTTCGGCCAGCAACTGATTAAATGGAGAGAGTGTGATCATCATGGATCAAATGGCCAAGGATGGATAGTGAGATGACATTTTTAAAAGGACAAGATTCTCCACTACTTTGCCTACATGGCATTTTTAAGCCAATGAGAAGGCTCCAAATTGCAAAGCCATGTGAAGGCCATGTGAAGAGCATGTGAAGGCAATGAGATAATGCCAAGTAGGATTAAAAATTCCACCTAGAAAGATATTTTAATAGGAGGCCATATGATCTTGACAAGTGGCCTAGATATTTTGTACAGACAAGGGGACAAGAATAATCTAGGTGGCATTGTTTGCCAATGGGAGGCTAGGAAACCATATTTTTAAGGGAATCACCATGCAAATAAGGGACAAGGTCCCTGTTTTTAAGGAAAACACCATGCTAGGTGGAACATTTCTTAGCCATGTAGCAAGGGATGTTGGAGGAGCATGGGTAGCATGACAAGGGTAAAAAAAATAAAAGCCACACTCTCTCATATTATTAAGCGGCCCGACAAAGGCATTCAAGAAAAAGGGGGGATTCATTTTTTTCTTACGGCATTTCACTCTTGAGAGAAAAGAAAGAAGAAAAAGAAAATAGGAGAAGAATTTGGCAACTTTGATTTGGAAAGCAAAAGCTAGGTAGCTATCTTTTCTTTTCTTCTTCTTTAATGTTTTTCTTTGATGTTGTGATTCTTTTTCTTCTTTTTTTGTTCATGTGATTTGTTAACTTTTTGATGAATAAAAAGGTTTTCAAAAATAAATTTTAAAGGTTTCCTATCCTTTATTCTTTATTCCATATCAAATAACCAAGTTGACAAAAAAATTTACATGTATTTTGGCATTAGCCGAACCTACTTGGATGTTTTTGTGCTTGTTCTTGCTTGATATTTCTTGCTTGGTTGGTTGTGTTCATATTTTTCTCTCATGATTTATCTATTGTCATATGATTGTGGGTTGTAAAATCATTCATTTCATGACATTTCAACTAGGATTTTGGCCAAGATCAACCAATGATCTCAAGCCAAAAATCCCTTGTCTCTACTAGTTGAGAGAGTGATAGTTTAGATTGGGTATTCTAACTTTTTTCACTACTCAGCCATGGTCAAAATAAAAAGTCATTTAGAGGATGCCATGGTATTTTTCTCAAGATTTTTAGATTTTTTTTGTCACGGTTGAAAAAATGGATTTTGACAAAGTTGTTTTTAACTCAATGTCTTGATTTTGGTAAAAATCGGTCATGGTATCCTTGTCCAAAAATTAAGCTGATTTTCCCATGGAGATCAACATGTTCTAGGTCAACCCTAAATTTTACAGATTTTCTAAAATTTTTTAAAAGGGCAAAAAATTAGATTTTCAAAACTTCTAGTAGGAGTCAAAATTGTTTTTTAAGAACAAATAATTTTCTGTTTTTATTAGTATAAAAAAAGGGGGCTAATTTGGGGCATTGGTTACTGTCTTAGAGTGATTTCCAAGTCATTTCAATCATAAAATTTGATTTTAGAAAAGTCGGGTCAAGGGTGGTCAACCCGGATTTCAAAACTAGGAAAATAGAGCCTTTACAAAGGGGGTTTCACCATGAGGCCTTTTTCAAAAAAAAAAATACAATTTTTTTAAATCCGAGCCAAAAGTCCTTTGATTTTGAAAATCCAATTTATGTCTCTTCCAAAGGTAGTTGGATACCTTTTTTAGGTATACAAATGTCCTTCAAGGAAGAAATACATCTTCATGCATTGCACTTTTATTGCAACAATACGGATTTCAAAAAATGTATGAAAGAAAGTATGAAACAAGCAATTGTCATTAAAAGGGTAACAAAATTTTATTGCAACAAAATGTTTTAAAATGGTAAAAGTGAATATCAATGATATAAGAAACAAATGTAAAGTTATAGGTTATTGATGCCCCAGATGCAGAATATCTTAGACCTTGCATTTTCAAACCATCTGAAATTTCTTTTGAACAGAAAATTTACTTGGGTAATCCCTTGGCTTCAGTAGTTACGTCAAACTGAGTTGTTCCCCTTTTCTCTGATTTTCAAATACTTTCTTCCCCTTTACACGGAGCATAAACTCAAACCTTAATCAGTACTTGAGCCGTCCTTTGCGGGTTTTCAACTCAAGTGTCCCCCATTTGATATTAAGTCGCCCTTTGCGGGTTTTCGGCTTAAACCTCTCCTATTTTTTTTTTCTATTCTACCACGCATCTAAGCATTCTAAATGCTTCCAAGGTAAAAATTTCAATTCAAAAGATGGGATGAATTCTGAGAAAAAACCTTTCAAATTAAATATCCATGCTTGATCAAAATGGATTTTTAAAGTACGTAATGTAGGCCATGGTTCGGGTTTGGAAGGAACGGATAAAATAGGCTCAAAATGTGTTTAGGGATGATTGGATCAAGGATAATTTCCTGAGGAGAATTCATTCTTGAGACATTTGTCTCTTTTTTGGACTTTTCTTTTTCTTCTTTTCTTTTTTTAATCTATTTTCTTTCATTGCTCGCTTTCATTTGCCATTCTTTGATTTCACATTTTCCAATGGCTCTCTTTTTTGCCAGGATTTTGATTATTTTTCCTCGTATTTGCCCTCTAGTGTAGAGGGTGATCCTTGATCAGGATTCAACGAAAGAAATAATTCCTAAGGCTCAAAGGGGTGACTAGGGATAATTTTTTCTTAGTGAAGGGAATATGGAAGATGGCCATTTATCACACCAAGCATGAATATTCTCTTTGAAAAACAATTTTCAGGGGAGATATATATATAGAATTTCCATTTCTACATTTGGAATCATTTGAATTCCCATGTGCATATCATCACACAATTTTTTTTTAAGCATAATACTTCTTCAATTCATCAGCATTCACGGGATGTCTAAAATCATCCCCGTCCATCCGAGTTAGAATCAGTGCTCCTCCAGAAAAAGCTCTTTTTACCACATAGGGTCCTTCCCATTTTGGAGCCTATTTTCCTTGCAGATCCTTCACTATGGGGAGAATTTTCCTCAGTACCAACTCTCCTTCACGGAACTATCTGGGTCGAACCTTCTTGTTATGGGCTCGAATCATCCTTTTCTAATACAACTGCCCGTGACAAATTGCCTTCAATCTTTTATCTTCAATGAGATTCAGCTGTTCATAACGAGCTCTAACCCATTCTGCCTCTTCTAGGCCGACCTCCATCAAAACCCAAAGTGAAGGAATCTCAACTTCAATAGGTAACACTGCTTCCATACCATGTACCAAAGAAAATGGCTTTGCCCCTGTAGATGTGCGAACCGAAATGCGATATGCGTGAAGAGCAAAAGGCAAGATCTCCTGCCAATCCTTGTACATATCAGTCATCTTCTCGATAATCTTCTTGATGTTTTTGTTGGCTGCTTCTACTGCCCCATTCATCTTCGGACGATAAGGTACCAAATTGTGATGCGTGATCTTGAACTGAGTACATACCTCTCTCATTATTTTATTATTCAGATTGAAAGTATTATTTGAAATAATTCTTGCTAGCAATCCATATCCGCATATGATTTCCTTCTTAACTAATCTGCATACCACCGACTTTGTTACATTCATATAAGAAGCAGCTTCCACCTACTTTGTGAAATAGTTTATGGCCACCAGGATAAAACGATGTCCATTTGAAGCTTTCGGGGTAATAGGCCCAATCATATCCATTCCCCACATAAAAAAATGGCCATGGTGCGGTCATGACATGCAATGGCGATGGCGGCACATGAATCTTATCTGCATATATTTGGCAATTATGGCACTTCTAGGAATAACTGATACAATCTCCTTCCATCGTCAACCAATAATAACCTGCTCTCATTATCTGCTTAGCAAGCATGTAACCATTAGTATGGGTGCCACATATCTCTTCATGGACTTCCTCTATGATTCTTCGAGCTTCAGCAGACCCGACACATCTCAGTAGGACTTGATCTTTCCCTTTCTTGTAGAGAATCTCGCTATCTAGAACAAAACCCATTGTTAACCTTCTCAGAGTTCTCTTGTCATTTTCTGTTGCCTGTTCTGGATACTGTTGACTCTTGATGTAATGCAAGATGTCGTTATACCAAGGGAGACCATCTGCTTCTTCTTCGATACTCAAACAATAGGCAGGAGAATCATATATGCTCATTCTAATCGGCACAACTTTTGTCCCTTAATTCACTTTAAACTTTGATGACAAAGTAGCCAGAGCATCCGCCATCCGATTTCCTTCTCGGGGGAAGTAATTGAAACTTACTTCTTCAAACTCCTCCAATAAACTCAGTATGAGTTCTCGATATCTGATTAAATTTGTATCCCAGGTTTCCCATTCTCCGTGCAATTGATATAGCACTAAAGCTGAGTCTCCGAAAACTTCCAAAACTTTGATTTTTCTATCCATTGCTGCACGAAGGCCTATAGTACATGCCTTATACTCAACCTTATTGTTTGTACAATCAAAATCCAATCTGGTGGTGAAGGGATAGTAATCTGCTTCTGGGGATATGAGCACTGCACTGATTTCGTGCCCCATGGCATTAGATGCCCCATCAAAGTACATCTTCCATATTTTCTTCTTCAAGGGAACCTCATCCGTTTGCGAAACATACATCAAATCTTCATCTGGAAAATCAAACTTCAACAGCTCATAATCTTCCACTGCCCGACTTGCTAAAAATTTAGCCACTGCACTGCCCTTGATAGCCTTCTGACTTACATATACAATGTCGTATTCTGACAACAAAACTTGCCATCTTGCCGTCCTCCCTAACAAAGAAGGTGCTTCCAGCATGTGTACTTGATTGGATTTAGCTTGGCGATCAACCACGTTGTGTGGTACAACATATACTGTTTGAGCCTCCAAGCAGTCCAAGCTAAGGCACAGCACAGCTTTTCTACCGATGAATATTTCAACTTATAATCTGTGAACTTCTTGCTGAGGTAGTAAACCGCCTGTTCTTTCTTTCCAGTCTCCTCAAGTTACCCCAAAACACAACCCATGGATCTCTCAAATACTAATAAATAGAATATCATCGGTTTATCCAGAGCCGTTGGCATTAATACTGGTGGGTTTGATAGATAATGTTCAACCTTTTCTAAAGCAATCTGACACCTTTCATCCCACTCTCCTGGATCACGTTTTCGAAGTAACTTGAATATTGGATCATATTTATCAGTTAATTGAGAAATAAATCGAGCAATGTAATTCAATCTCCCCAGAAAACCTCTTACTTCTTTTTGAGTACGTGGAGATGGCAAATTCAGGATGGCCTTCACTTTATCCAGTTCAATCTCAATTCCCCTTTTGCTAACAACAAAACCCAACAATTTCTCGAAGTGACTACAAAAGTGCATTTTGCCGGGTTTAGCTTGAGTTGAAACTTTCTTAGTCTTTCAAAGAGTTTTCTAAGATTTGCAATATGCTCCTCTTCTCCTTGTGACTTTGCAATCATATCATCAACATAAACCTCAATTCCTTATGCATCATGTCATGAAATAAGGTCACCATGGCTCTCTGACACGTTGCCCCAGCATTTTTCAACCCAAATGGCATTACCTTGTAGCAGAATGTTCCCCACATTGTAACAAATATGGTTTTCTCCATATCGTCCGGTGCCATCTTAATCTGATTATATCCCGAGAATCCATCCATGAAAGAAAACCAGGAACTGTTTGCCGTATTATCCACCAAAGTATCAATGTGAGGCAAAGGGAAATTATCTTTGGGACTGGCCTTGTTCAAATCTCGATAATCGACGCACAAACGCGCCTTGCCATTCTTCTTTGGTACTCGAACAATGTTTGCCACCCATTCTGAATATTGTACCACCTCCAAGAATCCAGCATCAAACTGCCTCTTCACCTCCTCTTTTATTTAACAGCATGTCAGGCCTCATTCTTCTCAAATTTGGCTAAATTGGCTTGTGCTCTGGTCTTAAATGGAGCTTATGAACCACAATGTCTGGGTCCAAACCCGGCATGTCTTGGTATGACCATGCAAATACATCTACATATTCCCAGAGCAAGGCTATGAGTTCACCCTTTATCGATGACGATAATGTAATCTTGATTTTAACTTTTTTTATCTCCTCACTACTTCCCAAATTTAACAGTTCCAATAGCTCCTCATGAGGAAGTACTTGTTTCTCTTCTTGTTCTATTTTTCTTAATAAGTCCGTAGGTAGATCATAATCCTCAATATCTTCGTCGGCCTCAAAATCACCTGTGCAAATAGGTCTCTCAAAATCAATTTCAGAATTACTGACAGGAAGGTCCTCATATTCCGCATCCGTACACCTGTAAATAGGTGGGGAAGAAACAATATAGGAAAACATATATACAATGGAAGCAAAATAAATAGCATAAATAAAAGAAATATGGACACATCAATATGAAGGAAATGCATCATGTTTGTTATTTATTAGATGAAAAGTTTTAGACAAAAGCCCATTACAAAAGAAATTCTTAATATCTTCGGGCAAAGATATTTAAGATTTGTTTAAAAGCATTACGTTGGAGTAGACCTAAAAACTATGGGTAGCTCGGTTGCACTCCAATTGGTCAGTCTATATCCTGGTGGACAAGGTCGCACTATCCAGTTAGCATTCCCACTTTCAATTCTTTCTTCCCTAGTCGTGCAGATCTCCATATCATACATCTGCTCATCCCTATTCACCTGGAATCTCTCGAAGGCTTGCTCGATCATTACGAGCACATAATCAGAATTCTTTTCTCTGAACAGAGAACCGGCTGAGCAGGAACTGTGAAGGATAGGTAGAAATGTCATAGGCTCCCATTCAATATCCATACCCACAAGACGGCCCATCCTCCTTTGTCAGTTCCTTTCAACTTGTTTCCTTTTCTCATGGGCCTTCGGAACATGCCCTAGGCCAAACCAATCTTTCTTTCCCTACTTCCATTGCTCGGGCCATCACCTGAAGATATTTTCTGAGACCTTTTCCAGCCTGCAGCCTTTTCCCAAGGTAGCTCTTACCCCCAGTCTTGTGTTCTTGGACAACTTTGGTTTTGGAATTTTTCGTCCTTCAGCGACGAAAACCGTATTTACGAATTCCAAAGATCTAAAGGAACATTCTACGGCATCTTCATCGGGTTCAACATAAGGAGATTCAGTAGATGTAGAGGCTATTACGTCCTCTTCTCCTGATACAGTAACCAAACGCCCCTCTATCAGAAATTTCAGCTTTTGGTGGAGAGACGAAGGTACAGCCCCTGCTGCATGTATCCACGTCATTCCCAACAGGCAATTATAGGATGGATTAATATCCATGACCTGAAAGTTCACTGTATAGGTGCATGGGCCTATCTCTAGAGGAAGCTTAATAGTTCCTATTACATCTCTCCTGGTATTATCAAAGGCTCTGACCACCATGCAGCTTGGCAGCATATAAGAAATATCCACTGGCAATTTGGACAGGGTTGCCAAGGGCATCACATTTAATGAAGAACTATTGTCAAAAAGGACCCTTGGTAATATGTGCCCCTTATAAGTGGTAGTTATGTGGAGAGCCTTTGTTGACCCAATACCATTGGGTGGTATTTCCTCATAGCTGTAATATATATTGTCGTCTGCCGTGATGTTTCCCACCAGCCTGTCTAATTTTTCGATCGATATGTTATTAGCCACATATGCCTAATTCAACACTCTCAACAGGGCATTTTTGTGTGGCTCCGAATTCAAAAGCAAAGATAAGATTGAAATTCTAGTTGGTTGACATTGTAGTTGCTCAACCATGCTATACTCACTATGCTTTACGAATTTTAAGAACTCGTAGGCTTCCTTCTCATTCACCGACTCTTTTATCCTATTTACTGGGGTTGACCCCCTTTCTCTTCTTTTGACAAATCCATCTCAATATGGATTGGTTCAGCTGCTTTCTTCCTTTTGTCTGTTCCTCTATCTTTTCCTATTAATCCATGTTCAACACCCTCAGGAGCATAACACCTTCCACTTCATTTAAGTGCCCCACACCTGTGATATCTTGCTGACTCGAAGACCCAGGCATAACCATGCTGCAGTCGTATTTCCATGGTGCAGCTTTGTTTTCCTTGTACAAAAAGAAAATAGGCAAATCAATGATTAACTTAGGTGCACTTTCCTCAATGACTGGCATGACTTTCTCCTTTGTTTCATCATAATAGATGATCAAGGGTCTTCCTATCCCGTAGCTAGCTGCATTCTTAATAACCTCTACTTTCTCCTCTGTCTCCTCGTAAAACTGAGCCTCCCCATCATCCATCATCTTTTGGATTTTAGCCAAAAAGTCCCTGCAGTCCTGTATGATATGACCTCCACACTTATGAAACGGGCACCAATTCTACACCCTTTTTGCGTCATTTTTAATCTGTCAGCATCTCCCACCATTCCTGCCTTAACAATCTCGACCTATACTGTCGACATTAGAGTTTTGACTTCCCTGGCATCCCTTTTTACCCTTCTGACTTCCCCTATCCATACTGCATTTACCAGGTTCTCCGTATGATCTGGCAATGGGTTTTCGGCTACATTCAGCCCATTCTTTGCCCTAAACTTCACAACTTCGACGTTGATCAGGCTTTGGACTTTTTTTTTAAAAGGCCAGCAATCTTCAGTCGAATGTCCTTGAATTCCTGTGTGGTACGCGTAGTTAGTATTTGCATTGTACCATCTTGGATATGGCGGTGTCAGTGGTTTGAGGTACACGAGTGCAACAAGTTAACCCTGCAACAGTTTGGGATATAGCTCACCATAGGTGGTAGGAATCGGATCAAATTGGGGTTTTTGATTTTTCCTTGGTGAACGTTGGTCATTGCGCTCGACTCCCTGAGTGCTTAGGACAGTGTTTCGTGGAAGGTTTATCTGTGGGGATATGCCAGTTGGAAACGGCTGTTGTGGTATATTGGAATAAGGGAAGGGATTTTTGGTAAGGTGGTTCACATTGGGATAATAAGGATTATACCCCGGGTAAGGTGTGTAGGGCATAGGAGGTGCATAAGATGTGGTATGAGTATAGGGCTTTGGTGGTGTATAAGGTGTGGGAGGTGCATATGGGTATTGATTGATACTAACTGCGTGAGTCTCCTCTTTCTTCCTAGCAGGGAATACCTTTTTCGGAGTAGAAGACTCCCCCCCTTCCAAATTCCATTCTTAATGGCTGACTCTATCATCTCCCCAAATATTACCATGTCTGTAGAGTCCTTGGTGGCACTCCCGACCAATTTATCATAATAGGGTGCTTTCAAGGTGTTGATGAAAAGCACTGTAGTTTCTTTGCTAGTTAAAGGGGGTTGCACTTGTATGGCCAGATCCCTCCACCTTTGCTAGTATTATTTGAAACTCTCAGTGGTCCTCTTTTCATGTTCTATAGTGACAACCTATCAGGTACCATATCAGATACATGCTTATAATATTCCATGAAAGCCCTGGCTAAATCTATCCATGAACGAATCTTGGTACGACTCAGTTGGTTGTACCATTGGGTTGTAGACCCTGTCAAGCTATCTTGGAAACAATGGATAAGCAGTTTCTCATTATCATTGTGTCCCATCATCATTCTGTAGTACATGGTCAGATGTGCTAATGGGTTGGTAGTCCCATTATATTTTTCAAAGTCTGGTACTTTGAACTTTGGGGGAATTACTAGATCGTGCACTAAACTCATCTCTTTGGCATCCAGACTGCCAAATAACTCCGTCACTTCAACGGCCCTCAGCCTCTCCTCCAGCAGTTGAAATTTTTTTTTTGATTCTGCCATTTCGACCCTTTTCAGCTCAATCATCTTTGCCTTTTCCTTTTCAGCTAGTTCCTTAAAGTCTAGAACGTTAACATCATTTGGGTCAGCTCCCATATTACCCTTTTCGGGAACATAGTTCTGTGTCTCAACAGTTGGCTGGATATAAACATTGGAGGCTGCCCCAATTGGCACCTCTTGGCCCTTTTGCAGTATGTTTTCAGGTTGATCCTCTTCAACTAACACCCTTTTCCTGGTGATCGAATTCTCTCCCGGCCCTTTTTGTTTCATCATGGCACTCATCATTTCCATGAGTTTAGTCATCTGTTCTCGAGACTCCTACTGAGATTTAGCTAACTGTTCCTGCAGTTCCCTTTGAGTTCTTTCCATTATTTCAATTCTAGCAAGCTAATCGTTTTCCATAGCTCTGGCTTGAGATCAAGTATTGTAAGGGTGTCGAAAATTCGATTCTTTCTGAGTGCAACCAATTGTACCTTTAGTTTTGAAAACCATGAATTAGAAATTATTGACACATCTTTTTTATGCTTTATAAAAAAATGAATGAATGAATGTATGACTAAATGTGAATGAATGAATCAGATAAAATGAATATGCACATGACTACGTATATGAATACGAAAAAATAAATGAATGAATAAGCGAAATGAATAAACAAGTGGTTAAGTGTATGAATATGAATGAATGAACAAGTAAAAAGAATAAATATGTGGTTAAGTGTATGAACATAAACGAATTTCAAAAATGAATGATTATGAATATGAGTAAATGTACAGTTGAACAAAGAAAATATATAAAATATGAATGCATTTGAATGTATTGGCCCCGGGATAATTTCAACCAAACGATCTTTCATTGATTTCTTGGAACTAAATACATCATAGATAGAATAAAAAGATCACTGCCTAAGATAAACCCGTAATTCGCCTTTCAAAATGCTATTACAAAATTAATCCTATAGTGACTTCCTCGGATCTTGGACTTTCTTTCACAATCTCCTTTTGATTGCCTTGCTCTTCAATCTGACCCCTACTTGTTCACGGCCCCTTGATGCGTCAGCAGAAGCATCACCGTGTAAGCTTTCCTTAGCTTGCTTCTCTAGTTGATTGGCTTGGGCTTCCTCATGCTTTGCTCTTTCTTTCCAGTAGTTATTCTCCTTCTTGAGGTTTTTGACCTCATGCTCCCATTCCCCGAAAGTCTTGAGAGTCCACTCAAATCTGAGCTCAAAGCGATACCTCTTGTTCTCCAAATGTAATTCCTGAATATCGCCCTTAGTAGTGTCCCTTTCTCTCTTGATCTTTTCTTTTTCTCTTTCTCGAGCTGATTCCCTATTTTTCATGTCTTCCTGTAGCCAGGCAATCTCCTTGCTCATCTGGGCCTTTTCTTTTTCAAATTCCACCGTTGCGATTTCTAACTCTGATGGCATTTCCCTTGGTGGTGGATTCATGAACTGGACCTATTCCCCATATGATGTCAGTAGCCCATCATTAACCTTTAATTCTTTCCATACCAAGTAATCAGGTGTGACGATGTCGGCATATCTGGCCACTTTTATCTGGCGAGTTTTCTTCCATGCTTCAATCACTGCCAGCACCTTTTCAGAATATCCATCTTCTTCATAAGTGAACTCTGATGATCCTATATTATGAGTCACGGGTGTGAATTGCCGAGACTCAACCTATCTTTGCACCAACTTCTGAGTATAACTCACAGACCCCCAAATTCTGAGTAGTGGAACTCTCGAGTTGTCCCCACATTTATACATAATCGGCATAGGAACCATCCATGGAGCTCTCCAAGTCACCATCCCCCCTTTTAGATTCCGGAACATGTTGACCCATTTATCTTCATCCTCGTCTTCAGGCCAATCATTTTGAAGGAATTCCCTAATCGGAACTAAAGACTTCATGCACGGTTTGAAGGATACCTTTTCTATCTTCCAAAAGTGACTTTGAATCCAAATATAAAAGAGTTGTACACACCCCTTGATTCTCCCTTGTCTTTCCCTTTTGCAAAAATTCAAAGATCGGATAGTTTTAGCTAGGATGGCCAGAGATGGGTTGATCTTCTGTTCCAACTTTTTAAAGAAATCAAACATGGCTATATCCGCAGGACCTAATATCTTCGGGAATATGATTAATCCGTAGATGGCTAGAGCAAATATTTCCCTGGCTTTTTCTTTGTCGGAATAACCCAATATCAATTGTCGGAGAGTTTCCCACGGAATGCATCCATTTTTTTGCTATGTATCCACATGACTCTCAACCCATGTTGTACCCATTCCTATGATCCTAGCCACTTTCCTCTTAAAACCTGAAGGTTTCACTTCTTTCAAATATAACCGATCAGGATTAGGACATTCAACATGTAACAATGCTAAATATTCTTCAATCAGTAGGGTCATATCCTCCTTGTTAAAAGTAAAACATCTATAAGTAGGATTCCAAAAATTGTACCATAGCCTGAATCAACCAACTATTGACCCGAATCGGAATTAAGAGTGCTATATCTCCATATTTTTGAGTGGAGGCTTCTTTCTCTGATATATTCCACTGATTCCAAATGTCGGCTAACCCTCGAAGAATATTCTGTCTAGAATCCACTTTGACCCTTTCCGGAAATACTGACACATAATTTTTCTTCAGGCAATCACCATCCTCCCTCTGATCTTTCTCCGACCGTGCCCTGACTACTGCATGATCTTCTATCACTGAAATAACCTGACACTCCATGAAAGTCCTTTGGGTTGATGACTATCCGGAGGCCAATAAACTCCAAGTGTATGATGATGTCTATGACGCATGTCAAAGAAAAGAAAATAGAAAGAAATGGATTAGTAAAGAAATGAATTCACAAATATAACATAAATAACAACAAGCTTTTTTTAAAAAATGTCTCGAAAATTTTAACAGAGCTTCGGCATTACGATGCCTTTGGGACAAAATAATAAATTTATTACGAGTGATATGATGCTCGTTCATCATCACCCAATTTGTAAAATCTAACATGTAGAAAGATGGTAAAAGGTTGGAAATGTTCCTACATGTGTTCTTAAACTTCGGGTATCTAACAGAAATCTGGCATGGCTTCGCCTAGGTTCACTATATGAAGGTGAATCGATTCTAAGGCCCCGAATTGTTCCTTACTGTCGCCTGTGAAGGCTAGTAAGGCATCCCGATAAAAGCGGGTTTAATTTGTTAGAGTATATTTTCCTATGCCCATACAGAGGATTATCACGAAGGGATTAGGTACTTTATACTCCGAAAGTGTTTCACTAGCCCATACGGAGGATCATCACGAAGGCGTAGTTACTTTACTCCCACTTAAAAGGATGAAACTTGGGTAGAGAGTTCATGTTATGCAAATGCAAATATAGTGTGCGCGGAGGAACAAAACAAACCTGTCACCACCTATTCTACACCCCTTATTCTAAACACCCACTAAAATCAAACTATGTAAAGCATCAGTCAAGCAAACATATAAATATACGCAACAAAATAACCTGAGAACAAATAATAATATGCATGCATATGAAGATGGACATATTTAAAGCATTTTATTATTTTCAAAATTATCTTTATTATTTTAAAAATATGGGAATTAAAATTAAATTCCAATTAAACCAACAAAATCGAGACTTAGATAACACACGACTAATTCTAGGCCTGACTCTTTAAAAAGTCCCCAACGGAGTTGCCAAGCTGTCGATACGTGATCCCTGTCGCGGGGACCCGTTCGAGTGAGGGGGAAACAGAAGCAGAGGAAAAGATGACTTAATTCCTCTAGATTGAAATAAAAGGTCGAGGGTATGAAAATGGCCTCGTAAAAAGACATGGAGTCACCACCAATCCTTTTTAGTTAGGTGTGATCGGCTACCTATTAAAATCGGTTTTATAAAATATTTTAAAATTAATTAAAACATTTTAAAAACCAATTTCAAGTTTGCGTTATAAACCAGAGAAAATCGAAGAATCGGGTTCGGGACTCGGTTACGTGCGGGGAAGGATTAGCACCCCCACAACGGCCGTATAAGACGGTACCTTATTAATCATGTGTTATCTGAAGTCTCGGTAAAAAAGTCAGTTTTAATTTAGTTTTTCAAGTTAATTCCCAATTTTAAGAAAAATAATTCCATTTTTAATTGAAAATGATCCAGAATTTATTTATTCAAAATTTCCTATATTCCCCGATAAAATCGGCAAAATATAGAAATTTTTATTTCTTTGGAAAACTTTCCGAATCATTCTCGTTTTCTGAAAGAAAGATATTCCTTTCTTAATGATAATTGATCATGTTCCCTCCAGCAAACCCGGTAGAGAACTCATGAATTATTTTAACTCGAGAATATCTTTATTTTTTATTGAAAATCATTATCCTTTTTTTTAAAATATTTAAAAATGAATATGAACATGTATGACATAAATAAAATGACATAGCAAAGTCTAGATAATGTAATGCAACCTAAATGACATGACATAATTTAAATGGCATAGTATATTCTAGATGAAATAAAAAATCCTAAGTATCATGGTATATTCTAAATGAAATAAAATGATTTAAATGACATGACAATTTTAAATAATATGGCATATTTTAAATGACATGGCATATTATAAATAATATAACCTAAATGACATGGAATATGATCTAAATGACAAGAAATGGCATGAAACATAAAATAATGCTATCATAAAATATGCATGAAAATAAAATAAAAATGCATGAACATAGTATATGCTAAATAATGTGACAAAAGTAAATGACTAAATAAAAAATATAGGATAGCACGAAATATTCAAAATCATATGGCAAACAATATAACATCATAAAATGTAAATCAAAGTAATAATAATACCATGGAAATATAATAACAAAAATCACATATTAAATAAAATGCAATGAACATGGAAAATGCAATGCATGAAAATGAATTTTTTTCCTCTAAATAAAGAAATCCGTATATCTAAAAAGATATCCGGCTACCTTAGGAAAATATGTCAAATTATATTTTCTAAAAAAAAAAAAAACTTTGTGATTGTTTGAAAACAATTTTGAATAAAAACTTGAATGAAGATTAAAACCTCTACCAAACCCTTTTGAAATGGCTCTAATTTTCTAAGTTTAAAATCCTGGACTTGACCGCCCTTAACTCGAGATTTATAAAATCACTTTTAAAGTTTAAAAAGGCTTAGAAACTACCCTAAGACAGTAGCTAAAGCTTCTACCCAGCCCCCTCTAAATGCCTTAGCCAAATTCAACCATTATTTTCTTTTGAATTCAAATATGCCTCTGCTGTCCGGTTTTCCCACACGATTTTTAGCGTACTTTTAAAAATTCAAAAAAATCTAAAAAAATACTGGAGACTCAGAACATGTAAAACTACATGTCGCAACCTAAAAAATAATGAGTCTCATCGCAAGATTTTTTTATTCGTTAAGCGTGACATTAAAAAAAATCAAGAAAAAGTTGACTTAATTCCTCTAAAAAAAAATGAAGGTTTTGAAAATGACCTTGAAAAAGACATGGAGTCGCCACCAATCTTTTTTAGATAGGTGTGATCGGCCACCTATTAAAACCGATTTTATAAAATATTTTAAAGTTAATTAAAATATTTTTTAAAACCAATTTCAAGTCTGCGTTTAAACCAGAGAAATCAAAGAAACGGGTTCGAGACTCGATTACGTATGGGGAAGGATTAGCACCCCCAAAACGCCCGTATAAAACGGTACCTTATTAATCATGTGTTATCTCAAATCTAGGTGTAAAGTTGGTTTTAAATTTAGTATTTCAAGTTAATTCCCAGTTTGAAGAAAAATAATTCCATTTTTTAATTAAAAATAATCCAGAATTTATAAATTCAAAATTTTTCTATATTCTCCAACAAACGTGGCAAAATATATAAATTTTTATTAGTTTTGGAAAACTTTCCGAATCATTCTCATTTTTTTGAAAGAAAGATATTCCTTTATTAATGATAATTGATGATATTCCCTCCAACAAACCCGGTAGAGAACTCATGAATTATTTTAACTCGGGTATATCTTTATTTTTTTTATTGAAAAATAATTATCCTTTTGAAAACATTTTAAAAGATATGAATATCTTTATGCATGACATAAATAAAATAACATAGAAAAATCTAAAAAATATAATGTTTCCTAAATGATATGATATAATTTAAATGCCTTAGCTTATTCTAAATGAAATGAAATGTCCTAAGTTAAATGACATATTCTAAATGAAATGAAATGACCTAGGTAACATAATATTATATATGAAATGTAATATCCTAAGTCATATGATATATTCTAAATGAAATGAAAAGACCTAAATGACATATATATTCTATATGAAATGAAATGACCTAAGTAACATACATATTCTACATGAAATGAAATGACCTAAGTAACATACATATTCTATATGAAATGAAATGATTTAAATGACATGGAAAATATGAATGATATGACATATAATTTAAATGACATAAAATATAAAATAACGCTATCATATAATATGCATGAAAATAAAAATGCAAATAATAATGCATGAACATAGTATCTGCTAAATAATATAACAAAAAAATAATTAAATAAAAAGCATAGGATATCATGAAATATTCCAAATCATATAATAAAGAATATAACATAGCTCAAAATCATGACAATATCATAGAAATTATCATAGTAAAAATCACATATTATATAAAATGCGTGAATATGGAAAATGCAATGCATGAAAATGTATTTTTTCCTTTAATTAAGGAAATCCGTATATCTAAAAAGATATCCGGCTACCTTAGAAAAATATGTTAAATTAAATATTCTAAAACCAAAATACTTTGTGATTGTTTGAAAACAATTTTGAAAAGCTTGAATTAAAGATAAAAACTGGGCTAATTTTTTTAAAAATGGCTCTAATTTCCTAAGTTTAAAAATCCGGACTTGACTACCCTTAACCCGGGACTTAAAAAATTATTTTTAGAGTTTAAAAAGGCTTAGAAACTACCCTAAGTCAGTAGCTAACCCTCCTAATCAACCCCCTCTTAGTAACTTAACCAAAACAGAAAAATGATTTTTCTTTAAATTCAATTCTAACTCCACTGTCCAGTTTTAAGCCACGATTTTTTACCCTATTTTTAAAAATTCAAAAAATTTTGAAAACAATATTGGAGACGCAGAACATGTAAAAATACACGGGAAAAAATGAGCTTAATTTTTTGATTAAAGATGAATGCCCATAAAAATCGGGAAAGTATGAGTACTGGGTGAAAAAACTGTTTTGCCAAAATAGATTTTTGCCTTTGATAAAATCATTTAAAAATCAAAGTAAAAATATTTAAGACTCACAAAAGGACTCACAAACAGTAGCTAAGACTTTTTGAAAGTTAGATAAAAATTGGCTAATTAAAAAAAAATCACAAAGGTAGAATAATCAATTTGACAAAACTTAATTTTCCACAAGTGTGCTCAAGAGAGCATGACTTTGAACCATTAATTGGCCTAAGTCATTATTCAAGTGGCATGAACATGTAATGCATGAAAAATTACAGCAAATATGATGCATGAAATGTATAAGTTTAAACCTAAATGTCATGAAAAAATGCATGGCATCCATATAGTGACCTAGACCTAAATGAACTTGCATGGCATTTAATGCAACCTAGGTCTAAAATGCATGAACATGCATGGCAAATAAACCAAACCTAATAACTAAAATATGCATGGCATTTTCACAAACACAATGCATGCTTAAACTAAAAACTCAACCAAATATCATGCAAATGCTAACCTATCAACTAACATGGCAAGAATGCACATACAATACTAGAATTGAAGGAGTGGCCGAATGGCCTATAGTTTCTAACAAGCATGGCATTTTCACAAACACTTGATATACTAACATGCTAAACTAAATCAAATGTCATGCAAATGCAAAACCTACCAACTAACATGGCAAAAATGCAACACACAATGCAAAACACATGGAGTAGCCGAATGGCTTCAAGTTCCAACAAGCATGGCATTTTCACAAACACTTGATATACTAACATGCTCAAGTAAAATATAACTCTCAAAACATGCAAACACAAAGTAGAAATACTAAAACCAAACAAGCATTTTCCCAAACACTTGATATACTAACATGCTCAACTAAAATATAAAACTCAAATCATGCAAACACCACACAAGCATTTTCACAAACACTTGATATACTAAATCTAAAACATCAACAAATTTAAACATTATGAAAACAGAAAATAAAAAATGCAAGAACATGATATTTAAATCATAAATGGCAGCAAACAAAGCAAACAAATTAAAATATGACTCAAGTATGAAGTAGAATAACACTTAAAACATCAAGATTAAAGAAAATAACAATAATATCATGATAAAATAAACAAAACAACAACCTTAATAAAGAATGTAGGCCATTCGGCCATGGTGAGAAATTGTAAAAAAAAATTGTAAAAAATATTTAAGAAAGAAATGATGAAAGAACTTAAGAAGAACAATAAAAAAACATTTATTTAAAAAAGGAAACTCACAAAATACTAATCAAAAAAGCAAAAAAAAGAATGGAAAATCAAGAAAGTGCAAGAGTTGGTGCTCAAGAGCAACCTTAATAAGCTATATTTCAAGCTTTATCTCTTTAAACTTTCCTTTCCTTTCTAAATTTTTTCTTTTTGCTTTCAACCAAGGAGAAAAAAACTAAGAAAAACTAAGAGAAATATCAAAGAATGAAGTCTGAAAATGAAAATTCTGAACCTCCCATAAGAGGTGGCCGAACCCCCCATTTAGTGAGCTAGGATGTTGTCATTTTGGTTCTAACCAATTTCCATCAAATGGCTAGTAATTCAAGGTGAAAAAATCATGAAATTATCACCCTTAGATTAGCATATCAGCTGTCCCAAATTATAGCTGTTCAAGAATAATGTTGACACTCTCCCTTGGCCTATGTGGCTTAATCACCATGGCTTGATCAAAGAGAATCTCTAACTAACTCTTAATTCTCGGCCATTTGATTGAAAAATTAGAAGCTTCCCCCTTCCTTTGGGCCTTGGCATGCTAGCACTTCTCTTTTCCAGCCCAAGCCTGAATTTTTGAAAGGCCCAAAGAAGCCTTTTTCGGTTGTTTGGGTGAAATGACTGTTTTGCCCCTCGGATGCAAATAAACATCAAACGGACTCTAAATTAAATTTTTATTTTTTTAATACTTCCAAAATAATAAAACATTGAGTTTTGGAAGTTTTCAAAATTATCCGAGTCCGTTTGCTATTTATTTGGATTTTTTCTTCCAAAAATACCTTTTATGCCCCTATATTTTACCATTTTTAAAACGAGCTCCAAATCAAGATTTTTCTCTACCAATCTCTTCCAAATAATTTAAAAGTGTGATCTGGAAGTTTTCATAATTTTTGGAGCTCATTTGGTATTTTTTTCGAGATTTATCTACTTGAATTACTTCATAACAGCTCGGGATTTGGCCATTTTGCAAACGAACTCCGAATCAAGATTTTCTTTCATCAATCTCTCCCAAATAATTCAAAAAAGAGATTTGAAAAATGTCAGAATTTTTGGAGTCCATTTGCTATTTTTTCGGGATTTATCTTCTTGAATTATTGCATAGGAGGCCCGAGATTTGGCCATTTTGCAAACGAACTCCAAATCAAGATTTTAATTTTCTAATCTCTTCCAAATAATTTAAAAATGAGATTTGCAAATTTTCAAAAGATTTGGAGCTCATTTGCTATTTTTTCAGGATTTTCCTTCTTGGATTACTACATGAGAGACCCGGGATTTGGCCATTTTGCAAACGAACTCCAAATCAAGATTTTCTTTTTCCAATCTATTTCAAATGATTTAAGAATGATATTTACAAATTTTTAGAATTTTCGGAGTCCATTTTCTATTTTTCCCAAATTTTCCAATTTTGCCCTTTTGCCTTCGAAACCCGGTTTTGCTCAAAACAAGTCTAATTTTCAGATTTTCTTCAAGATGAGTCATGGGCTATCCCTTTTTAATCATTCTTCATCCATTGGGGGCTTTGGTCTTAGCAAGTCGGGCCATTTCTGTGATTCTTCCCGATTTTACCAAAATCCACCAAAAACACTAATTCTCGGTTTTCTCCAAGATTGACTTTTCTTTCGGTTTTTCTTGCAAGTGGCTTCTCCATTACCCGTAGTCAGTGCTTATCTTTCATTTGGAACCTTCAATTTTGACCAATTTGATCGTTTAAGCACTTTTCCCCAAATTTCTCGGATTAGGGTTTTCTTTCTATTGAATCTCCAAATCCCAACTTCCGAACTCCATATCTTTCCATGTAGACCTTGGATTATCAAAATTCTTTTTCTTTTTTTCAATTGAACTTAAAATCTTGATTTTGAAAGTGAGTTGACTTTTTTAGTAGTTGACTTTTTGGGGTTGACTTTTATTGAGTTTGACTTTTTATGCTCGCCCTCTTAAACTAAGTTTCGAAGTACCACCTGCAGGATGAAAAAAAGTCTTTTTACACTCGAAAACATCAATTTAGGAAGAAAACATACTTGTTTTAGTGGTCCGAACAAAATTAGGTGTCTACAGCTGCCCCTCTTTGGCTATTGCTGAGAATCAGGAATCAGGCAAAGATAAAAAAAAAACTAATTTTGTACGGTCAGTGAAATCACATGTGAAGGAAAGGGAAAGGAGTGTTTTTTCATTTTTCTATCATTTTTCATTCATTATTTTTTTTCCTTTTTGAAAAATCTGTAAATTGAAGATTTGTCCTTAAATTGAATTCCCTGACTAATCAAGGCTTTACCCATCTTAAGGAATCGGATTCGATTTTCAAAAAAAAAAATTATGCCCGAAGGTCTTAAGAATAGTGCCCGAAGGTCTTAAAAAATTGGTGCCCCAAGGTCTTTAACATGGTGCCCAGAGGTCTTTAAAACTGATGCCTGAAGGTCTTTAAAATTGGTACCTGAAGGTCTTTAAAGCTGGTGCCCGAAGGTCTTTAAAACAAGAAGGTCTTAAAAAATTGGTGCCCGAAGGTCTTTAACATGGTGCCCAGAGGTCTTTAAAATTTATGCCTGAAGGTCTTTAAAATTGGTACCCGAAGGTCTTTAAAGCTGGTGCCCAAAGGTCTTTAAAACAAGTGCCCGAAGGTCTTTAAAATGGTGCCCGAAGGTCTTTAAAACTGGTGCCCGAAGGTCTTTAAAATGGGTGCCCGAAGGTCTTTAAAACTGGTGCCTGAAGGTCTTTAAAATGGGTGCCCGAAGGTCTTTAAAATTGGGATTTGAAAATACCTTGACGACAGTCTCAAGGCTCAACTCTTCTGATAAACAAAATGAATTCGATTTAAACCAGAAAGAAATACCTTGATGGCGGTCTCAGAGTCCGAATCTTTTGAGAAGCAAAACGAGTTCTCTTTGAGGAAGTCCAAGTTTCCCTGATTTCTGCACTGTTAGCTAAATGCAATGATGAGAATGTCATGCTTTGGAAATGCTTGTATGTTTCCTAAAATAAATACAATCAAATGATTGTGCCATAATTTCTAATCCATGGTTTCTTTGAGGTTCACAGTTTATATGACTTCAGGACAGAGTCTTCAATTGTTCATTGATGCCCCACTTAAGGAATTCTTCACTCAAGATATCTTATCAAACAGTCTTAGCTTCTGTCTTTCACTGAAGTTCATAGATTTTCTGACTTCGTGATGGAGTTTCCCACACGTTACCAAACCTTTCCCAGGATTTAAATCTATTCCTTAGTAATACTTTAAAACCCCTTTATTTAAAAATTTTTATTACTAATCATCATTCAATTTAATAACAACCATAATGAATCTCAAAAGTATATGAAAGAGAATATGAATTTATTGCAAGAAATGTTTTATAATAGTAAACATAAATATCAAGGATATAAGAAACAAATGTAAGGTTATAGGCTGTAGATGCCCCGGATGCGGAATATCTTGGACCCTTTTTTTTTCAAACCATCTGAAATTTCTCTTGAACGAGCAATTCACTTGGGAAACCTCTTAGCTTCTGTAATTACATCACACTGAGTTGTTCGCCTTTCCTCTAATTATCAGATACTTTCTTCCCCTTTACACGGAGCATTGATTCAAACTTTGATTAGTACTTGAGCGGCCTTTTGCAAGTTTTCAACTCAAGCATCTTCCGTTCGGTATTAAGTCGCCCTTTGCGGGTTTTCGGCTTAAACCTCTCCTTTTACATTCTTTTTTCATTTCCATTATTTTTTTTGTATTCTACCATGCATCTGAGAATTCTAAATGCTTCCAAGGTAAAAATATCAATTCAAAAGATGGGATGAATTCTGAGAATAACCTTTCAAATTAAATATCCATGCTTGATCAAAATGGGCTTTTAAAGCATGTAACGTAGGCCAAGGTTTTGGTTTAGAAAGAAAGGATAAAATAGGCCCAAAGTGTGTTTAAGGATGATTGGATCAAGGATCATTTCCTGAGGAGAACTCATTCTTGAAATATTTGTCCCTTTTTGGACTTTCTTTTCTTTTTTTTTTTTTTTTTGCTTTGTTGGCTTTCATTTGCCACATTCTTCGATGGCTTTCTTTTTTCCATATTTTTTTGACTATTTTTCCTCGCATTTGCACTCAGTGTAGAGAGTGATCCTTAATCAAGGTTTAAAGAAAGAAATAATTCCTAAGGCTCAAAATGGGTGACTAAGGATAATTTCTTCTTAGTGAAAGGAATATGAAAGATGGTCATTCATCATATCAAGCATGACTATTTTCTTTGAAATGCAATTCTCAAGGGAAATAGATATATAGAATTTCTATTTTTACACTTGGAATCATTCGAATTTCCATGTGCACAGCATCAGACATTTTCTTTTTTTTTTCCTTTTATTTTTATTTTTTTCAGGCATAATACTTCTTCAGTTCATCAGCATTCACGGGATTTCTGAAATCTTCCCCGTCCATTCTAGTTAAAATCAATGCTCCTCCAGAAAAAGCTCTTTTTACCACATAGGGTCCTTCCCAATTCGGAGCCCATTTTCCTCTCGGGTCCTTCACTATAGGGAGAATTTTCCTCAATACCAGCTCCCCCTCTCGAAACTGTCTAAGACGAACCTTCTTGTTGTGGGCTCGAATCATCGTTTTCTGATACAACTGCCCGTGACAAATTGCTTTCAGTCTTTTCTCCTCGATGAGATTCAACTGTTCATAACGAGCTCTAACCCATTCTGCTTCCTCTAGGCCAACTTCCATCAAAACTCGAAGTGAAGGGATCTCAACTTCAATAGGTAGCACTGCTTCCATCCCGTATACCAAAGAAAACGATGTTGCCCCTGTAGATGTGCGGACCGAAGTACAATATGCATGAAGAGCGAAAGGCAAGATCTCATGCCAATCTTTGTACACATTGGTCATCTTCTCAACAATCCTCTTGATGTTCTTGTTAGCTGCTTCTACTGCGGCATTCATCTTTGGACGGTAGGTGACGAATTATGATGTGTGATCTTGAATTGAGTACACACTTCTCTCATCATCTTATTGTTCAAATTGAGAGCATTATCCGAAATAATTCTTGCTGGCAACCCGTAACGACATATGATTTCTTTCTTGATGAATCTGCATACCATCGACTTTGTTACATTCACATAGCACGCAGCTTCTACCCACTTTGTGAAATAATCTATGGCCACCAAGATGAAACGATGTCCATTTGAAGCTTTCGGGGTAATAGGCCCTATCATATCCATTCCCCACATTGAAAACGGCCAAGGTGCAGTCATGACATGTAAAGGCGAGGTCGACACATGAATCTTATCTACATAGATCTGACATTTATGGCATTTCCGAGAATAACTGATACAATCTCCTTCCATCGTCAGCCAATAGTAACCTGCCCTCATAATCTGTTTAGCAAGCATGTGACCATTAGCATGAGTGCCACATATCCCTTCATGGACCTCTTCTATGATTCTTCGAGCTTCGGTAGACCCGACACGTCTCAACAGGACTTGATCTTTCCCTTTCTTGTAGAGAATCTCACTGTCTATAACGAAACCCATTGCTAGCCTTCTCAGAGTCCTCTTCTCATTCTCTGTTGCTTGTTCTGGGTATTGTTGATTCTTAATATACTGCAAGATGTCATTATACCAAGGAAGACCATCTTCTTCTTCTTTGATACTCAAACAGTGGGCAGGAGACTCATATATGCTCATCTTAATCGGCACAACTTTCGCCCCTTCATTCACTTTAAACATTGATGACAAAGTACCCAGAGAATCTGCCATCCGGTTTTTTTCTCGAGGAAAGTAATTGAAATTCACTTCTTCAAACTCCTCCAATAAACTCAGTATGAGTTCTCGATATCGGATTAGCTTTGCATCTCGGGTTTCTCGTTCTCCTCGTAGCTGGTAAATCACTAAAGCTGAGTCTCCAAAAACTTCCATTCTTCTGGGGATATAAGCACTGCACCGATTCCATGCCCCATGGCGTTAGATGCGACATCAAAGTACATTTTCCATACTTTCTTATTCAGGGGAATCTCATCTGTTTGCGACACATACATCAAATCTTCATCCGAGAAGTCAAAGTTCAACGGCTCGTAATTTTCCACTGCCCCACTTGCTAAGAATTCAGCTACTGCACTGCCCTTGATAGCTGTTTGACTTACATATACAATGTCGTACTCTGACAATAAAACCTGCCATCTTGCTGTCCTCCCTGACAAAGAAGGTGCTTCCAACATGTACTTGACTGGATCCAGCTTGGCAATCAGCCATATTGTGTGATACAACATATACTGCCTGAGTCTTCGAGCAGTCCAAGCTAAGGCGCAACACAATTTTTCTACTAATGAATATTTCAACTCATAATCTGTGAACTTCTTACTGAGGTAGTAAACTGCCTGTTCTTTCTTTCTAGTTTCATCAAGCTGCCCCAAAACACAACTCATGGATCTTTCAAATACTGATAAATACAATATCATTGGTTTATCCAGAATAGGTGGTTTTAATACTGGTGGGTTTGATAGATAATGCTTAACCTTTTCAAAAGCAATCTGACACCCTTCATCCCATTCTCCTGGATCACGTTTTCGAAGTAACTTAAATATTGGATCACATTTGTCGGTTAATTGAGAAATAAACCGAGCAATGTAATTCAATCTCCCCAGAAAGCCTCTTACTTCCTTTTGAGTGCGAGGTGGTGGCAGATTCTGAATGGCCTTCACTTTATTTGGGTCAATCTCAATTTCTCTTTTGCTGACAACAAAACCCAACAACTTCCCCGAGGTGACTACAAAAGTGCATTTTGTCGGATTTAGCTTGAGTCTAAACTTTCTTAGTCATTCAAAAGGCTTCTTAAGATTCGCAATATGCTCCTCTTCTCCTTGTGACTTTGCAATCATATCATCAACGTAGACCACAATTCCCTTATGCATCATATCATGAAACAAGGTTACCATGGCTCTTTGGTAAGTTGCCCCACATTCCTCAACCCAAATGGCATTACTTTGTAGCAGAAGGTTCCCCACATTGTAACAAATGTGGTTTTCTCCATGTCTACTGGTGCCATCTTGATCTGATTGTATCCTGAGAATCCGTCCATGAAAGAAAATAATGAACTCTTCGTTGTATTATCCATAAAAGTATCAATGTGGGGCAAAGGGAAATTACCTTTAGGGCTGGCTTTGTTCAAATCTCGGTAATCAACGCACATTCGCACCTTGCCATCCTTCTTTGATACTGGAACAATATTTGCCACCCATTCTGGATATTTTGCCACCTCTAGGAATCCAGCATCAAATTTCTTCTTCCCCTCCTCTTTTATCTTTAACAGCATATCAGGCCTCATTCTTCTCAACTTTTGCTAAATTGGCTTACATTCTACTTTAAAGGGAGCTTATGAACCACAATATCCGGATCTAACCCTGGCATGTCCGGGTAAGACCATGCAAATACATCCACATACTCCTAGAGCAAAGCTATCAATTCACCTTTTATTGATAATGACAATGTAGTTCCAATTTTGACTTCTTTTATTTCTTCACCATTTCCCATATTTATCGTTTCCAATAATTCCTTATGAGGAAGTACTTGCTTCTCCTCTTGTTCTATTTTTCTCAATAGATCTGGAGGTAGACTATAATCCTCAGTATCTTCATTAGCCTCAAAATCACCCGTGCAAATGAGTCTTTCAAAATCAATTTCAGAATTATTGACAGGAAGGTCCTCATATTCCGCATCCGTACACCTGTAAATAGGTGGAGAAAAAACAATATAGGAAAATATATAATGAAAACAATATTAATAACAAAAATGTAAGAATATGGACACATCAATATGGATAAGATGCATTGTGCCTGTTATTTATTGACTGAAAATGTTTAAAAAGCCCATTACAGATAAAACTCTTAATATCTCTGGGTAAAGATAATTAAGATTTCTTTTTTAAAAGTATTACTTTGGAATAGACTTAAAAACTATGGGCAACTTAGCCGCACTCCAGTTGGTTAGTCTATATCCTGGTGGACAAGGTCGCAACATCCAGTTAGCATTCTCTCTTTCAATTCTGTTTTCCTCAGTCGTGCAGATCTCCACATCATACATCTGCTCATCCCTATTCACTTGAAATCTCTCGAAGGCTTGCTCTATCATTATGAGCACATCATCAGAATCCTTTTCTCCGAACAGAGAACCGGCTGAGCGAAAGCTGTGAAAGAGAGGTGGGAATGTCATAGGCTCCCATTCAATATACATACCCATAAGACGGGCCATCCTCCTTTGTCGGTTCCTTTCAACTTGTTTCTTTTTCTCATGGGCCTTCGAAAGATATCCTAGGCCAAACCGATCTTTCTTTCCTTTTACTTCCATTGCTCAAGCCATCCCCTGAAGATATTTCCCGAGACCTTTTCCAGCCCTGAAGCCTTTTCCTACGATGGTTCTTACCCCAAGCCTTGTGTTCTTGGACAGCCTCGATTTTAGAATTTTTCGTCCTTTAGCGAAGAAAATTGCATTTACAAATTCCAAAGACCGGAAAGAACACTCCATGGCATCTTCATTGTGATCCACATAAGGAGATTCAGTAGATGCGGAGACTATTATGTTTTCCTCCCCTCATACTGTGATCAACCGGCCCTCCATCACAAATTTCAGCTTTTGGTGGAGAGACGAAGGTGCACCCCAGCTGAATGTATCCACGGCCTCCCCAACAAGTAGTTATAAGATGGATTAATATCCATGACCTGGAAGTTCACTGTATAAATGCACAGGCCTATCTCTAGAGGAACTTCAATGGTTCCCATAACCTCTCTCCTTGTTCCATCAAAAGCCCTAAGCACCGTGCAACTTGGTATCATATAGGATATATCCACTGGCAATTTGGATAGGGTTGCTAAAGGCATCACATTTAGTGAAGAACCATTATCCAAAAGGACCATCGGTAATATGTGCCCCTTACAAGTGGTAGTTATATGGAGAGCTTTCATTGATCCAATACCATTGGGTGGTATCTCCTCATAGCTGAAAAAATATGTAGTCATCTGCTGCGATGTTTCCTACCAACCTATCCAGCTTTTCCACTGATATATTATTAGCCACATATGCCTGATTTAATACTCTTAACAGGGCATTTCTGTGTGGTTCTGAATTCAAAAGCAAGGATAAGATTGAGATCCTAGCTGGTTGACGTTGCAGTTGTTACCACGCTATACTCACTATGCTTTATAAATTTCAAGAACTCACAGGCTTCCTTCTCACATACTGGTTCTTTCATTCTGTTAACCGGGGCTGATCCCCTCATTGTTTCTTTTTGTAAATCCATCTCAATATGTATTGGCTCGACTACCTTCTTCCCTTTATCTGTTCCTCTGTCTTTCCCTGCTAACCCTTGTTCAACAGCCTCCGAAGCATAACACCTCCCGCTTCGGTTTAAATGCCCCACACTTGTGATATCCTGCTGGCTTGAAGACCCAGGCATAACCATGCTGCAGTCATATTTCGATGGTGTAGCCTTGTTTTCCTTGTATGGAAAGGAAACAGGTAGATCAATGATTAATTTGGGCGTATTTTCTTCAATGACTGGCATAACTTTTTCCTCCGGTTCATCATAATAGATGATCAGGGGTCTTCCTATCCCATAGCCACCTGCATTTTCAATGACTTCTATTTCCCCTCTATCTCCTCGTAGAATTGGGCTTCCCCACTATCCATCATCCTTTGGACTTTAACCCGAAAGTCCCCGCAGTTCTGTATGTCATGGCCTCCATCCTTATGGAACGAGCACCAATTATGCACCCTTTTTGCAACCATTTTCACACTGTCTGTATCTTCCACCAATCCTACCTTGACCATTTCAACCCATACCGTCAGCATCGGAGTCTTAACCTCCCCAATATCCCTTTTTATTCTTCTGCCCTCTCTAGTCAATATTGCATTTACCTGATTCCTAGCATGATTGGGCAATGGGTTTCCAGCTACGTTCGGCCCATTTTTTGATCCAAACTTCACAACCCCAGCATTGATCAGGCTTTGGACTTTTTTTTTGAAGGCCAGGCAATCTTCAATTGAATGTCCTTGAATTCTCGCATGGTATGCACAGTTAGTGTTCGCATTGTACCATCTTGGATATGGAGGTCTCAAAGGTTTTAGGTACACGGGTGCAACAAGTTGACCCTATAATAGTTTTGGATATAGCTCACTATAGGTAGTGGGAATCAGATCAAATTGGGCTTTTTGATCATTCCTTGGTGAACGTTGGTCATTACGCGCAAGCCCTTGTGCGTTTGGGACAATATTTCTAGGAAGGGTTATTTGAGGGGATATGCCTGTTGGGAATGGTTGTTGTGGTATATTGGTGTAGGGGAACGGGTTTTGGGTAAGATGGTTGACATTGGGGTAGTAAGGATTATACCCCAGGTATGGTGTGTAAGGTGTCGGAGGTGTATAAGATTCGGTCGGAGTATAGGGTCTTGGTGGTGTGTATGGTATAAGAGGTGTATAAGGGTATTGGTTGAAGCTTACTGCATGGTTTCCTCCTTTTTCTTTGCAGGAAAAGCTCTCTTTGGGGTAGCAGACTCACCCCCTTCCATCTTTCCATTCTTAATAGCTGACTCAATCATTTCCCCAGATATTACCATATCTGCAAAATCCTTGGTAGCGCTTCCCACCAATTTGTCATAATAGGGTGCTTTCAATGTGTTGATGAAAAGCACCGTTGTTTCTTTGCTAGTTAAAGGGGGTTGCACTTGTGTGGCCAGATCCCTCCACCTCTGCGAATACTCCTTGAAGGTCTCATTGGACCTCTTTTCCATATTTTATAATGACAGCCTATCCGGTACCATGTTAGAAACATGCTTGTAATATTCCATGAAAGCCCTGGCCAAATCCGTCCATGAACGAATCTTGGTACGACTCAGTTGATTGTACCATCGGGTGGTTGATCCTGTTAAGTTATCTTGGAAGCAATGAATAAGCAATTTCTCATTATCCTCATGCCCTGTCATCCTTCTACAGTACATGGTCAGATGAGCTGATGGGTTGGTGGTCCCATTATACTTTTCAAAGTCTGGTACTTTGACCTTCGGTGGAATTACTAGATCATGTACCAAGCTCATCTCTTTGGCATCTAGACTGCCAAATAACTCTGCTCCTTCCACTGCTCTTAGCCTTCTTCCAACAACTGATATTTATTCTGAGATTCAGCGGTTTTGACCCTTTTCAATTCAGTCATTTTGGCCCTTTCTTTTTCTGCCATTTCTTCAAAATCTGGAACCTCAACCTCAATTGGATCAACTCCGATGTTACCCTTTTTTGGATCGAAGTTTTTTGCTTCGGCCCTGGCTGGATGTAGATGTAGGATGATGCCCCAGTTGGGATTTCATTTCCCACAGGTTGGGATGTCTGGCCATTTCTCTGTACCACTTCTGGTCGATCCTTCTGATTCACTGCCCCCATTCCAGTAACTGAATTCTCTCCCGGCCACTTCTGCTTCATCATAGTGCTCATCATCTCCATGAGCTTTGTCATCTGTTCTCGTGTCTCCTCTTGAGACTTAGTCAACTATTCTTGTAGTTCTTTCTGGATTCTTTCCATTCTCTCAATTCTGGCAAGCTGATCATTTTCCATGGCTTTTGTTCGAGATACAGTATTGTAAGGGTGTTGGAAATCTAGTTCTTTCTAAGTGCGACCAATTGTACCTTTAGTTTTAAAAACCATGGATTAGAAATTATTGACACATTTCTTATTTTTATTTTATAAAAATTGAATAAATGAATGAATATTAGTGAATGCTCAACTAAGTAAATAACTAAGTATATGAACTTAGATGACTAATTATAATGAATAAATAAATGTACAAATAAATAAATGACTAAGTGTATGAACAATTTATAAAAAATAAATGATTGAATGGTTATGAATATAAATGAGTGAACAAATAAAATATATAAAAGAAAGAACTAGTGAATGATGAATGTATTTAAAGTATTGGCCCCTGGATAATTCCAACCAAACGGTCTTTCATTGATTTCTTGGAACTAAATACATCAAAGAAAAGATCCCTGCTTTAGACAACATGATAACCTATCTCTCCTAAAAACTATTACAAAACACTGGTAACTCCCTCGGATTCTAGACCTTCTTCACTGTCCTCTTTTGATTGCCTTGCTCTTCCATCTGATCCCTACTTGTTCACGATCCTTTGACGTGTCAGCAGAAGCATCGTCGTGTAAGCTTTCCCTAGCTTGTTTCTCCATTTGATTTGCCCGGGCTTCCTCATGTTTTGCTTTCTCTTTCCAGTAGTTATTCTCCTTCTTGAGGTTTTTGACCTCATGTTCCCACTCCCCAGAAGTTTTGAGAGTCCCTTCAAATCTGAGCTCAAAGCGATACCTCTTGTTCTCCAAATGTAATTCCCAAAGATCGCCCTTAACGGTGTCCCTTTCTCTCTTGATCTGTTCCTTTTCTTTTTCCCGAGCTGATTCCCTATTTTTCATGTCCTCAAGCTCTTCTTGCAGTTGGGCAATCTCCTTGCTCAGCCGGGCCTTTTCTTTTTCAAATTCCACTCTTGCGATTTCTAACTCTGATGGTATTTCCCTTGGTGGCGGATTCATGAACTGGACTTCTTCCCCATCTGATGTCGATAGTCTATCATTAACCCTTAATTCCCTCCATACCAGGTAATCAGGTGTGATGGTGTCGGCATATCTGGCCACTTTTATCCGGTGAGTTTTCTTCCTTGCCTCAATCACTGCCTGTACTTTTCCAGAATATCCGTCTTCCCCATAAGTAAACTCTGATGATCCTAGATTATGAGTCACGGGTGTGAATTGCCGAGACTCAACCTGTCTTTGCACCAACAAAGGCGCATAACTTACAGACCCCTAAATTCCGAGTAGTGGAACTCCTGGGTTGTCCCCACATTTGTACATAATCGGCATAGGAACCATCCATGGAGCTCTCCAAGTCACCATCTCCCCTTTTAGATTCCAGAACATGATGACCCATTTCTCTTCATTCCCGTCTTTAGGCCAATCATTTTAAAGGAATTCCCTAATCGGAACTAAAGTCTTCATGTACGGCTTGAAGGAAACATTTTCTATCTTTCAAAAGTGACTTTGAATCCAAATATAAAGGAGCTGTACACACCCCTTGATCCTCCCTTGTCCTGCCCTTTTACAAAAATTCAGGGATTGGATAGTTTCAGCTATGATGGCTGGAGATGGGTTGATCTTCTGTTCCAACTTTTCAAAGAAATCAAACACGGCTATATCCACATGACCCAATATCTTTGGGAATATGATTAACCCATAGATGGCTAGACCGAAGATGTCCCTGGCTTTTGCTTTGTCGGAACAGCCCAGTATCAACTGTCGAAGAGTTTCGCACGGAATGCACCCATTTTTCTGCTTTCTGTCCCCATGACTCTCAACCCATGTTGTATCCATTCCTGTGATCCTAGCCATTTTCTTCTTCAAACCTGAAGGTTTCATTTCCTTCAAATATTCCCGATCAGGATTAGGACATTCAATATGTAATAGTGTTGAATATTCTTCAATCAGTGGTGTCATATCTTCCTTGTTAAAAGTGAAACATCTATAAGCAGGATTCCAAAACTGTACCATAGCCTGAATCAACCCACTATTGACTTGAATTGGCATTAAGAGTGCTATGTCTCCATATTTCTGAGTGAAGGCTTCTTTCTCTGATACATTCCACTCATTCCAAATGTCGGCTAACTCTCGAAGATTATTTTGTCTAGGATCCACTTTGACCCTTTCCGGCAATACTGACACGTAATCTTTCTTGAGGCAATCACAATCCTCCCTCCGATCTTTTTTCGACCGTGCCCTGACTACTGCATGATCTTCTATCACTGAAATAACCTGACACTCCATGAAAGTCCTTTGGGTTGACAACTATCCCGAGGCCCATAAACTTCAAGTGTATGATGATATCTATGATGCATGTCAAAGAAAAGAAAACAGAAAGAAATAGATTAGTAAAGAAATGAATTCACAAACATAACATAAATAACAACATGCTTTTAAAAAAATGTCCCAAAAATTTAAACAGAGCTTCGGCATTAGCATATTCTATATGCATGACATAAATAAAATGACATAGCAAAATCTAAATAATATAATGTTTCCTAAATGATATGATATAATTTAAATGCTTTAGCATATTCTAAATGAAATGAAATGTCCTAAGTTATATGACATTTTATAAATGAATTGAAATGACCTAGGTAACATAATATTCTATGTGAAATGTAATATCCTAAGTCATATGATATATTCTAAATGAAATGAAATGACCTAAATGATATACATATTCTATATGAAATGAAATGACCTAAGTAACATACATATTCTACATGAAATGAAATGACCTAAGTAACATACATATTCTATATGAAATGAAATGCTTTAAATGACATGGCAAATATGAATGATATGACATATAATTTAAATGACATAAAATATAAAATAATGCTATCATATAATATGCATGAAAAAAAAAATGCAAATAATAACGCATGAACATAGTATATGCTAAATAATATAACAAAAAAATAATTAAATAAAAAGCATAGGATATCATGAAATATTCCAAATCATATAATAAACAATATAACATAGCACAAAATCATGACAATATCATAGAAATTATCATAGTAAAAATCACATATTATATAAAATGCATGAATAGGGAAAATGCAATGCATGGAAATGTATTTTTTTTTTCTTTTAATTAAGGAAATCTATATATCTAAAAAGATATCCAGCTACCTTAGGAAAATATGTCAAATTAAATATTCTAAAACCAAAATACTTTGTGATTGTTTGAAAACAATTTTGAAAAGCTTGAATTAAAAATAAAAACTGGGCTATTTTTTTTTTAAAAATGGCTCTAATTTCCTATGTTTAAAAATCCGGATTTGACTACCCTTAACCTGAGACTTAAAAAATCTTTTTTAGAATTCAAAAAGTCTTAGAAACTACCCCAAGTCAGTAGCTAACCCTCCTAATCAACCCCCTTTAAGTAACTTAACCAAAACAGAAAAATGATTTTTCTTTAAATTCAATTCTGACTCCACTGTCCAGTTTTAAGCCACGATTTTTTACCCTATTTTTAAAAATTCAAAAAATTTTGAAAAAAGTAATTGAGACTCAGGACATGTAATAATACACGGCAAAAAATCAGCTTAATTTTTTGATTAAAGATGAATTCCCAGAAAAATCGGGAAAGTACGAGTACTGGGTGAAAAAACTGTTTTGCCAAAATACATTTTTGCCTTTGATAAAATCATTTAAAAATCAAAGTAAAAATATTTAAGACTCACAAACGGTAGCTAAGACTTTTTGAAAGTTAGATAAAAATTGGCTAATTAAAAAAAGAAAATCACAAAGGTAGAATAATCAATTTGACAAAACTTAATTTTCTACAAGTGTGCTCAAGAGAGCATGACTTTGAACCATTAATTCGCCTAAGTCATTATTCAGGTGGCATGAACATGAAATGCATGAAAAATGATACCAAATATGATGCATGAAATGTATAAGTTTAAACCTAAATGTCATGAAAACATGCATGGCATCCATATAGTGACCAAGACCTAAATGAACTTGCATGACATTTAATGCAACCTAGGTCTAAAATGCATGAACATGCATGGCAAATAAACCAAACCTAATAACTAAAATATGCATGGCATTTTCACAAACACAAGGTATGCTTAAACTAAAAACTCAACCAAATATCATGCAAATGCTAACCTATCAACTAACATGGCAAGAATGCACATACAATGCTAGAATTGAAGGAGTGGCCGAATGGCGTATAGTTTCTAACAAGCATGGCATTTTCACAAACACTTGATATACTAACATGCTAAACTAAATCAAATGTAATGCAAATGCAAAACCTACCAACTAACATGGCAAAAATGCAACACACAATGCAAAACACATGGAGTAGCCGAATGGCCTCAAGCTCCAACAAGCATGGCATTTTCACAAACACTTGATATACTAACATGCTCAACTAAAATATAACACTCAAAACATGCAAACACAAAGTAGAAATACTAAAACCAAACAAGCATTTTCACAAACACTTGATATACTAACATGCTCAACTAAAAAATAAAACTCAAATCATGCAAACACCACACAAGCATTTTCACAAACACTTGATATACTAAATCTAAAACATCAACAAATTTAAACATTATGAAAACCGAAAATTAAAAATGCAAGAACATGATATTTAAATCATAAATGGCAACAAACAAAGCAAACAAATTAAAATATGACTCAAGTATGAAGTAGAGTAACGCTTAAAACATCAAGATTAATGAAAATAACAATAATATCATGATAAAATAAACAAAATAGCAACCTTAATAAAGAATGTAGGCCATTCGGCCATGGTGAGAAATTGTAAAAAAAAAATTGTAAAAAATATTTTGGAAAGAAATGAAGAAAGAACTTAAGAAGAACAATAAAAAAATATTTATTTGAAAAAGGAAACTCAACAAATAGTAATCAAAATAGAAAAAACAAGAATGGAAAATCAAGAAAGTGCAAGAGTTAGTGCTCAAGAGCAACCTCAAGAAGCTATATTTCAAGCTTTATCTCTTCAAACTTTCCTTTCTTTTCTAAACTTTTTCTTTTTGCTTTCAACCAAGGAGAGAAAAACTAAGAAAAACTAAGAGAAATATCAAAGAATGAAGTCTGAAAATGAAAATTCTGAACCTCCCCTAAGAGCTGGCCAATCCCCCCTTTAGTGAGCTAGGATGTTGTCATTTTGGTTCTAACCAATTTCCATCAAATGGCTAATAATTCAAGGTGAAAAAATCTTGAAATTATCACCCTTAGATTAGCATATCAGCTGTCCCAAATTATAGTTGTTCAAGAATAATGTGGACACTCTCCCTTGGCCTATGTGGCTTAATCACCATGGCTTGATCAAAGAGAATCTCTAACTAACTCTTAATTCTTGACTATTTGATTGAAAAATCAGAAGCTTCCTCCTTCCTTTGGTCCTTGGCAGGCCAACACTTCTCTTTTCCAGCCCAAGCCTGAGTTTTTGAACGGCCCAAAGAAGCCCTTTTCGGTTGCTTCCGCGAAATGACCGTTTTGCCCCCCGAATACAAATAAATATCAAACGGACTCCAAATTCAAATTTTCTATTTTTAATACTTCCAAAATAATAAAACATTGAGTTCTGGAAGTTTTCAAAATTATCCGAGTCCGTTTGCTATTTATTTGGATCTTTTCTTTCAAAAATGCCCTTTTATGCCCCCATATGTTACCATTTTTAAAACGAGATATAAATCAAGATTTTTCTTTAGCAATATCTTCCAAATAATTTAAAAGTGTGATCTGAAAGTTTTCGTAATTTTTGGAGCTCATTTGGTATTTTTTCGGGATTTAACTGCTTGAGTTACTGTATAGGAGCTCGGGATTTGGCCATTTTGCAAAAGAACTACGAATCAAGATTTTCTTTCGCCAATCTCTTCCAAATAATTTAAAAATGAGATTTGCAAAATTTCAAAATTTTTGGAGTCCATTTGCTATTTTTTCGGGATTTATCTTCTTGAATTATTGCATAGGAGGCTCGGGATTTGACCATTTTGCAAACGAACTCCGAATCAAGATTTTATTTCGCCAATCTCTTCCAAATAATTTAAAAATGAGATTTGCAAAATTTCAGAAGATTTGTAGCTCATTTGCTATTTTTCTGGGATTTGCCTTATTGAATTACTACATGAGAGACCCGAGATTTGGCCATTTTGCAAACGAACTCCGAATCAAGATTTATTTTCACCAATATCTTTCAAATTATTTAAGAATGAGATTTGCAAATTTACAGAATTTTCAAAATTTTCGGAGTTCATTTGCTATTTTTCCCAAAATTTCCAATTTTACCTTTTTGCCTCCGAAACCCGGTTTTGCTCAAAACAAGTTTGATTTTCAGATTTTCTTCAAGTTGAGTCTTGGGATATCTCTTTTTAATCATTCCTCATCCATTTGGGGCTTTGGTCTTACCAAGTCGGGCCATTTCTGTGATTCTTCCCAATTTCACCGAAATCCACCAAAAACCGTAATTCTCGATTTTCTCCCGGATTGACTTTTCTTTCGGTTTTTCTTGCAAGTGGCTTCTCCATTACCCATAGTCAGTGCTTATCTTTCATTTGGAACCTTCAATTTTGACCAATTTGATCGTTTAAGCACTTTTCCCCAAATTTCTCGGATTAGGGTTTTCTTTCTACTGAATCTCCAAATCCCAACTTTCGAACTCCATATCTTTCCATGTAGACCTCGGATTATCAAAATTATTTTGCCATTTTTCAATTGAACTTAAAATCTTGATTTTGAAAGTGAGTTGACTTTTTTATGAGTTGACTTTTTGGGGTTGACTTTTTTGAGGTTGACTTTTTTGGGGTTGACTTTTGTTGAGTTTGACTTTTTATGCTCACCCTCTTAATCTAAGTCTCGAAGTACCACCTACGGGATGAAAAAAGTCTTTTTACACTCGAAAACATCAATTTAGAAAGAAAACATACCTGTTTTAGTGGTCCGGACAAAATTAGGTGTCTACACTACACGAGAAAAAATTGAATTAATTTTATGATTAAAGATGACTACCCAGAAAAATCGGAGATATTCGAGTACTAGGTGAAAAAAACTGTTTTGTCAAAACACATTTTTTACCTTTGATGAAGTCATTCAAAAATCAAAGTAAAAATTGTTGGAGATCATCCTAAAGACCTAAGGACAGTAGCTAAACATTTAAAAACCTTGGATAAAAATTGGCCAAATAAAAAAATCACAAAGGTAGAATAATCAATTTGACAACCCTTTAATTTTCCACAAGTATGCTCAAGAGAGCATGACTTTGAGCCATTGATTGACCTAAGTCATAAATCATGTGGCAATGACATGGAATACATGAACATACAACAAATGAAATGTATGAAATGCATGGTCTAAAGCCTAAATGGTAAAGGAAATGCATGACCATTCAAAATAACCTAAATGGCTAGCATGAATTTACATGGCAATAAATGCTATCCTAACTAAATATGCATGCAATGCTTGATAATACAAATATGACTTGGACCTAATATGTTATGAATATGCATGAAAATACTAATGTAACCTAAGGCCTAAGTAGCATAGTAATGCATGACAATACAATGTGATTTAAAACCTAATATGCATGGCAATATCAACATGGCCTAGACTTAAAATGTAATGAACATGCGTAGCAATACTATGAACATACAATGACCCATGAAACTAATGTCAATGCTGGAACAAACAGAAACTAATACACAATTTCAAGATATGATAATGCAAAGCATGTTACCTAAACAAAATGCAAATGCATGACGAGGCAAGGGATGCATGAAGAGGCCGAATGTAGTTACATGATACTCTAATGCAATCCTATCTAGTAAATGGCACAAGTACATGACAACTCATATCAAGATGCATAATGTCATGACATTTTCACAACCATATGACATACTAAAATCAAAATGTACAAGCTCATGGCATAGAGATGCAAACAATCAAGAAGCAAGGTGAAAATGCACATGCAAGGCATATCAATATGGAGTAGCCGAATGGCCATGTAACAAAATAAAAAAATGCAAACATGTTTATAATGTAAGACATGATACATGAAAAAATGCACAATATGAGCATATGAACACAATGGCCGAATATGCAAGGGAAAGTTATTAAGCATGGAATAGAAATAAATAAGTAAATGTAGCATAGAAAATAATGTAAATAACATATAAAAAATTTAACATAGACATGCAAAACAAATAACAAGCAAAACTAGTAAATAAAACAAGGAAAGTTAAGCTCCATGGTTGGTATAAAATGGGCATAGCCTCTTACCTAACCATAATCACTTGGTCTTGCCAATATCATGAAGCCTTTCCATTCCAAAAATCAGAAAATAAACCATGCTAAACAACAAAGTTAAGGTGAGCTTCATGGTAGGTAAAAATGGGCATAGTCTCTCCCCTAACCATGGTTACTTGGTCATGCCAAGATCATGTAGCCATTTCAACCTTTTTGCTTCATCTTTTGTAAAAAATCAGAACCTTAGAATACTCTAAAAAACCTTCTAAAAATCATTTTCCACAACAACATGCAAGGAAGAAAGGAAAAAAAAAACCAAGGCAAGCAAATATGCCATATTCGGCCAAGCATAAAACCATGTAAAAAAATTTGTTTTCCACCATTTTAATGAAGAAGAAGAAATGAAAACATAAGAAAACATTAAAAAAACTTTATTTCTATGAAAAATGTAGTGATAGAAAATCAAGAAAACACCATGGAAAACAAAAAGAAAGCTATGCTAGACCTTGGTAGAGATGACTACCTTCAAGCTCTCTATTGAAAACCTTTTTTTTTCTTTCTTTCAAAAACCTTTTTTTTTGCCAAATTAGCTACTGTTTACAGCCAAAAAACATATGAAAAAATGAAACCAACCCCCTTCTTTAGCCTTGGCCGAATGGCCTCTCGCCCTTGGATGGGAATTGCACTTTTTTCTCCTCCAATCTTGGCCTTTAGATTAAGATATTTTGACGACAGCATAAAAATGTCATTTTACCAATTGATAGCATCCCTTAAAATGTGTACTCAACCCTTGTAGTAACCTTAGCCCTTTGATGCAAAAGAGGACCAATCCCATGCATCCCTTGCTTGCCCCCTTGAAGGTCTACCCTTGGATGAGTTGTGCTTTTCCATTCTTGGTCATTGGATGAGGACAACATAAAAATGAAATCTTGTAGATTAAATCCAGCCCTCATCATGTGTACTCATCCCTTATAGATGGCCTAATCCATTAGATGAAAAGAGACAATCCCATGCACTCCCTTGCTTAACCGAATGGATGCTCACCCTTGGATGAATTGTGCTCATCTTTTTTTCTTCCATTCTTGGCCATTAGATGAGGGTTATTTTATGTCAAATAAAAATGTCATCTTGGCATTTAAACTTGGCCATTGGATGGTGTATTCAACTTTCCTACAAAGCACCTAAGCCATTGGATGAAAGGGGGGACCATTTGCAAGGTGTTAGTGGTAGCATGTGGCTTGATAGTGACTAAGGAATTAAATTGTTCAAGCTTCCTTCTTCTCCTCTATGCTGGCTGACCAAGGGAAGAAAAATCCCTGCAATTCCTTATTCTTTCATATTTTTCTCAATTACAAAGTTACCCTTTTTGGTTTCTTTAGTGAAAAGACCTTTTTGCCCCCCGAACCTAAATAAACAGCAAACGGACTCCAAATATGAATTTGGTTTTTTCAATACTTCTGAAATAATAAAAAAAATTAAATTCTGGAAGTTTTCAAAATTTTTTGAGTCCATTTGCTATTTATTTTATTTTCGAAATTGCCCCTTTTATGCACCTGAACTTTACCATTTTTTAAACGAGCTCCGAATCCATATTTTTCTTCACCAATCTTTTCCAAATAATTTAAAAATATGATCTGGAAGTTTTCATAATTTTTGGAGCTCATTTGCTATTTTTTCGGGATTTATCTGCTTGAATTACTACATAGGGGACCCGGGATTTAGCCATTTTGCAAACGAACTCCGAATCAAGATTTTCCTTTAGCAATCTCTTCCAAATAATTTAAAAATGAGATTTGAAAATTTTAAGTATTTTTGGAGTTCATTTGCTATTTTTTCGGGATTTATCCTGTTGAATTACTATATAGGGGACTCGATATTTGGCCATTTTTCAAACGAACTCCAAATCAAGATTTTCTTTTGCCAATCTCTTCAAAATGATATAAGAAAGAGATTTGCAAATTTTCAGAATTTTTGGAGTTCATTTGCTATTTTTCCCACATTTTCCAATTTTACCCTTTTGCCTCTGAAACCTGATTTTGCTCAAAACAAATCCGATTTTCAGATTTTCTTCAGACTGAGCCTTGGGCTATCCTTGTTTAATCATTCCTCATCAATTAAGGGCCTTAGTCCTACTGAATCGGGCCATTTCTGTAATTCCTCCAAATTTCATCGAAAGCCACCACAAAACCCTAATTCTCGGTTTTCTTTCGAATCGACTTTTCTATCAGTTTTTCTTCCAAGTGGCTTCTCCATTACCCGTAGTCAGCATTTATCTTTTATTTGAAACCTTCAATTCTAACCAACTTGATCGTTTAAGCACTTTTCCACAAATTTCTCGAACTAAGGTTTTTTTTCTACTAAGATTTCGTAACCAACTTTCGACCTCCATATCTTTCAATGTAGACCTTGGATTATCAAAATTCTTTCATCATTTTTCAATTGAACCTCAAATCTTGATTTTGAAAGTGGGTTGACTTTTTTAGTAGTTAAATTTTTTGGGGTTGACTTTTTAGGGTTAACTTTTTTTGGGGTTGACTTTTTTTGAGTTTGACTTTTTATGTATGCTTTCTTAGACTAAGCCTCAGAGTACCACCTGCAGGATGAGAAAAGCCTTTTAGCATTTTGAAACATTAATTTAGGAAGAAAATGTACCTAATTTAGGGGTCCGAACAAAATTAGGTGCCTACAGAGGATATGGAGAAAATCACATTCGTGACGATGTGGGGAACTTTATGGTATAAGGTAATGCCATTCGAGTTTGAAAAACGCTGGGGCAACATATCAAAAAGCCATGGTAACTTTGTTCCATGACATGATACATAAAGGAATCAAAGTTTATGTCAATGATATGATCGCAAAGTCGCAAGGAGAGAACGAACACATTGAGAATCTTAAAAAGATTTTTGAAAGGTTGAGAAATTTTCGACTTAAACTCAACCCAGCAAAGTGTACTTTCAGAGTCACTTCAGGAAAGCTACTGGGCTTCGTTGTTAGCCAAAAAGGGATTGAAATTGATCCTGATAAAGTAAAAGCTATTCAGAGCTTGCCTCCACCTCATACTCAGAAAAAAGTAAGAAGCTTTTTGTGTAGACTGACTTATATCGCTCGATTCATATCTCAACTGACCGATAAATTTGACTCGATCTTCGAGTTACTCTGAAGGCGTGACCCAGGGGAATGGGATGAAGGATGCCAGATAGCCTTTGATAAGGTTAAGCATTATCTGTCAAACCCATCGATACTAAGGCCACCAGTCATAGGGAAGCCACTGATATTGTATTTGTCAGTATTTGAAAGGTCCATGGTATGTTTGTTGGGGCAACATGATGATACCGAAAAGAAGAACAAGCCATCTACTATCTCAACAAAAAGTTCACTGAGTATGAGTTGAAGTATTCATTGGTAGAAAGGCTTTGTCATGCCCTAGCTTTGACTGCCTGAAGGCTCAGGCAGTACATGTTATATCACACGACATGGCTGATTGCAAAACTAGATCCCCTCAAATACATATTTAAGGCACTTTCCTTGTCAGGAAGAACGGCGAGGTGGCAAGTGTTTCTTTTCGAATATGATATTGTTTATATGAGCCAAAAAGCTATAAAGGGTAATGTAGTAGCCGAATTCCTAGCAAGCCGAGCGATAGAGGATTACGAGCCTCTAGAATTTGATTTCCTTGACGAAGACTTAATGTGTGTCTCACAAAAAGAAAGGACTTTCTATGAGAAGAAAACATAAAAAATGTATTTTGATGGCGTATCTAATGCCATGGGGCACAGAATCAGTGTAGTGCTCATATCCCTTGAAGAAGATTATTATCCTTTCACTGCCAGATTGGATTTTGAATGTACAAACAATACCGCTGAGTATGAAGCATGTATTACGGGTCTTCGTGCTGCCATAGAAAGAAGATCAAAACATTAGAGGTCTTAAGAGATTCAGCCCTGGTGATATACCAATTGCGAGGAGAATGCGAAACTTGAGATACAAAGTTAATCCGATATCGAGAGCTTATACTGAGCTTGATTGAAGGATTCGAAGAACTGGTTTTCAATTACTTACCTCGAGAAGAAAATCGAATGGCAGATGCTTTAGCCACTTTATCATCAATGTTTAAAGTGAATGAAGGGGCCAAAGTTGTGCCAATCAAGATGAGCATAAACGAGTCTCTTGCCCACTGCTTGAGTATCGAAGAAGAAGCAGATGGTCACCCTTGGTATTATGACGTCTTGTAATACATCAAGAGTCAACAGTACTCGGAGCAAGCAATGAAAAATGATAAGAGAACCCTGAGAAGAATGGCAATGGGTTTTGTCTTAGACGCTGAAATTCTTTACAAGAAAGGGAAAGACCAGGTTCTGTTGAGATGCGTTGTTTCCGCTGAAGCTCAGAGAATCCTCGAAGAGGTCCACGAAGGGATATGCGGCACTAACACCAATGGCCACATGCTGGCTAAACAGATTATGAGGGTAGGATACTATTAGCTAACCATGGAAGGGGATTGAATTAATTATTCCAGGAACTGCCATAAAAGCCAGATATATGTCGACAAGAATATGTGCCGCCATCGCCGCTGCATGTCATGATGGCTCCATGGCTATTTTCAATATGGGGAATATGGACACCGTTTTATCCTTATAGCTATAGACTACTTCACAAAGTGGGTACAAGCAGCTTCTTATGCCAATGTAACAAAGTCAGTGGTATGCAGATTTGTCAAGAAAGAGATTGTGTGCCGATATGGACTCTTAGAGAGAATAATTTTGGACAATGCTCTCAACCTAAATAATAAGATGATGAGGGAAATATGTACCTAGTTCAAGATCAAGCATCATAATTCGGCACCTTATCATCTGAAAATGAATGGGGCAGTAGAAGCAGCCAATAAGAACATCAAGAAGATTGAAGAATTTCCAAATAAATAAAAATTTCTATATTTTGCCGATTTTTTCAGGGAATATAGGAAAATTTTGAATTAATAAATTTTGGATCATTTTCAATTAAAAATGGAATTATTTTTCTTAAAATTGGGAATTAATTTAAAACACCAAATTTAAAACCAACTTTTTATCGAGACTTGAGATAACACACGATTAATAAGGTATCGTTTTATACGAGTGTTGTGGGGGTGCTAATCCTTCCCCGCACGTAACCGAGTCCCAAACTCGATTTTTCCATTTTCTCTGGTTTAAAACGCAGACTTGAAATTGGTTTTAAAAATGTTTTAATTAATTTTATAATGTTTTACGAAACCGATTTTAATAGGTGGCCGATCACACCTAGCCAAAAAAGATTGGTGGCGACTCCATGTCTTTTTACGAGGCCGTTTTCATACCCTCGACCTTTTATTTCAACCTAGAGGAATTAAGTCATCTTTTGCTCTGCTTTTGTTTCCCCCTCACTTGAACGAGTTTCGCTATAGGATCACGTATCAACAATGAAAAAGAGCTCTATGCTCTTGTTCGAGCTTTAGAGACATGGCAGCATCAACTTTGGCCTAAGAAGTTTGTGATCCACACTGATCATGAGTCATTGAAGCATCTTAAAGGTCAAGGTAAGTTGAATAAAATACATGCTAGATGGATGGAATACATAGAGACCTTTCCTTATGTTATCCGTTACAAGCAAGGCAATGAAAACATAGTTGTTGATGCTTTATCTAGGAGGTATGTATTTCTTACATCTATGAGTGCTAAAATGCTTGGATTTGAGTATGTGAAAGATGAGTCTGCCAATGAAGCTGATTTTTGTGATATACTATAGCATGTACAAAGCATTTGGTAAGTTTTACAAGCATGATGGTTATTTGTTTAGAGAAAGTAAACTATGTGTGCCTAATGGTTCTATGCGAGAGTTATTAGTGTGTAAGGCACATGGTGGTGGTTTAATGGGACACTTTGGTGTCAAAAAAAACTTAGAAATTTTCATGATGAATAGTTCTTTTGGCCTAGGATGAAAAGAGATGTCATTCGCATATGTGGTAGATGCATAACTTGTAGAAAGGCCAAATCTAAGGTTAAACCTCATGGGTTGCATACACCCTTACCTGATCCTAGTGAACCATGGGTAGACTTATCTATGGACTTTGTATTGGGGCTGCCTAGGACAAAAAAGGGTAGAGATTCTATATTTGTGGTGGTGGATAGATTTAGCAAGATGGCACATTTTATTCCATGCCATAAAACTGATGATGCCGCAAACATAGCTGATTTAGGTTTTCAAGGATGCGACTCCATGGTGTACTTAGGAATATTGTCTGATAGAGATGTTAAATTCCTTAGCTACTTTTGGAAGGTTTTGTGGGGAAATTAGGTACTAAACATTTGTTTTCTACTACTTGTCATCCACAAACTGATGGGCAAACTGAAGTAGTTAATAGAATTTTAACTCAACTCTTACGCACTGTCATTCAAAACAACTTGAATTGTTTGCCACTCATAGAGTTTGAACATAATAAAACTATGCATTCTAATACTTCTTATTCTCCATTCGAAATTGTTTATAGTTTTAATCCATTAACTCCTTTAGATTTAATGCCTTTACCTGTTGATGAAAGGAGTAGTTTGAATGGACAAAAAAAGGCTGAATTGGTGAAGTCGATTCATGAGAAGGTACGGCTTCAGATTGAGCAAAAGAATACAAAGTTTTCTTCATAAGCAAATAAAGGAAGAAAGTGTGTCATCTTCGAACCAGGTGATTGGATATGGGTTCATATGCGCAAGAAACGATTTCAAGCCTATAGGAGGACTGAGTTACATCCTCGAGGAGGGGGACCTTTCCAAATCCTTGAGAAAATTAATGGCAATGCTTACAAAGTGGACCTTCCAGGTGAGTATAATGTTTCTGCTTCTTTCAATGTTTCTGATCTTTCTCCTTATGATGCAAGTGTTGATTTGAGGTCAAATCCTTCTGAGGAAAGGGGGAATGATAAGCACCGAGATGGTCTTGGACTTCAAGATCGATTGCGTGTTCCAATTGGGCCTATTACAAGGTCAAGATCCAAGAAGATCAATGAAGCTATGCAAGGATTGGTGCAAAGGACTTGGGCAGAATGTACAAGTCTTTTAAGTAAGGTCAAGACATTCAAGGCTTGAATGAAGAGGAACCAGCATTGGTCCATGTGATCCAAGCTAGTGAAGTGGCAGCATAAGAAAGGATTGAAGTGGGCCTGACTTCGTTTCATTAATTGACATGGCATGTGTGGGGGCCATCCTAATTTATTAATTGATGTGGCAAGAGTGGGCTTGTTTTATTTCATTTAAAAAGATAGGCATGTGAGCCTATTTTATGTATTAAGTCTATTGGTTTATGGGGGCTACCTCATTAATCTAGTTGGACCTATTTTTAAATTATTAGGCTTTGGGCTTGAGTATGTTTAGCTCATAGTACTATTATTAGTGTGTCAATCGACTAGGGCATGTTATCATTGTGTTTAAGCCCTAGCTGACCTAAGTTAAGTTAGAAGGGATATAAATAGTTCCCTTAGCCACCTATGGAAAGTTAGTTCATTGTGTAATCTGAATTTTATTCAATTGAGAGTATTTTCTCTTATTGTTCTTGAAAGAATTTTTGAACTCATCAAAGGTTTCCTTTGTGGCATTCAACAACTAATCTAGGTTCTTGAAACTTGTTTTCATTTGGTCTAGATCTTCAACCTGAATCTTGGCTTTCTTGGGTTAGGATATTTGAATTGCTAGTGGGTTCAAAGGGTTTCAATCCTAATGGTTCACATCGCAACAAGGGTTGCGCAATTTTCATAGTGGTTGAGCAGAGTTTTTCAGCCCTTTGGTTAAGCGTCTTCTGACCGCCATGTTGTGCCCTTCATGGAGGGCATAGTCCTTTCATACGTCTTTATCTTAATGGCCGTAGAGCTCACAATCTACTACCTGTTTCCTAGACTGACCGGTTAAAATAAACGAAGGGCTAGTTCGTTCTGATCGCAGACTCCTGCCCATTCAAGGCCTGTGAATGATACAAGGCTGCATTCTTTGGTCTATTTTAAGGTTTTCTCTATGACTATGATGTCCAATTGCCTTCTGTATATTTTCAACCCCAGGATGTTATGCTTCACCCGCGGTACTAAAGTGGTAACGATCGATGGTAGATGAAAGAAGGAAAAGCCCTCCTTTTCACTCAAGTGAGTTGGTTCATTTGCTTTTGGCATTTGGGCAAACGATCTTTTTAGCTTGCACGTGATGTTCTTTAATAGCGGTCACTATGTTCTGCTTGGTAGCTAGACGGCATCTTTTTCCTTTTGCCAAAGGAGCTTGTGTAATTCTCAGAAGAATACACCCATTAGCAGACGTTTTTGCTAAAAAGTTCTTTTACCAACAGCGCTCGCTGACTCAAAAGCTTTACTAATAGGGGGGATTGGACATCGATACCAACAAGATGGCATCAAGGGCGATTAAGTGTGGCTTGCTTGATAAAGGAAATAGAAGACATCCACACTCACAAGGGACTACCAGTGATATACTGGAGGAAGGTGGGGATGACGTCAAGTCTGCATGGCCCTTTATGGGCTGGGCCACCCACGTGCTACACTGGCAATTACAATGGAAAGCAAGGCTGTAAGTCCCAAGAACAACAGTATGATCCTTACTCAAACACTTACAATGCGGGATGGTGGGATCATACTAATTATGGCTACTCAAGAAATTATCAAGAAATAGATCCTTATGCCAATTACACTCATCAATCTATTTTCACTCAACCATGGGATCAACAAGAAGACCGTTTTGAGCCACCACCTCAAAACTCAAGTAATTCTTCAGAAGATATTGTCAATTCTCTTGTTACTAATTTGCAATTTCAACAAGAACTTCAGGCCGATATCCAGGAAACAAGGGCAAGTATCCAAAGTTTGGAAACGCAAATGAGCCAATTGGCTAGTAGTATGATTGAATTAGTAGCACAAAGATCTCAAGCACTCCCTCAATCGATGATTAACTCAAAGGAGAATGCTACTATTGTGACCTTGAAGAATAAGGAACAAGTTGAGGATGAGACAAAACCAAAGATGGATTCACTTCTTGAGGATAATGAAGCCACTATTCAAATTGAGAGTATTCCGGCACTTCAGGTAACTTTTAAGGTTCCTATTTATACTAATGTTTCTTCTCCACCTTTTCCTAGCAGATTTACAAAGTCCAAGAAGGAGGAACATGAACAACAAATTTTGGAAACCTTAAACAGATTGCTTGTGGATGCTATTAAGCAAGTACCAAGAGATGCACCATTTCTTGACGAGCATACACCACCGAGAGAAAATTAAAGTGTGATAACATAATAATTGTGGTGGAGAATGCATCTGCTGTCGTACAAAGAAAGCTTCCTACCAAACGCACCGATCCTGGAAGTCTCATGCCTGAACCCGAAAATCCCAAAAAGCCAATAAGGGGTATTGGTTAGGTTGAAGACATTAAATCAAATGCTAATTGGAAGGAAGCCTAATTGATGAAAGATTAGCTAACCAGCCACATCAGATTTGCTTTCTCTTCCTTTCTTTATTTGTTTTGCTTAGTTATTAAATTTTTTTAAGTCCTTTTGGATTATTTAGGTTTCATTAGTTTGTTTTGCTTTGAATTTTTTTTATATTTTTGTTTGTATGTTTAGCAATTCAGGTTAAGACATTAAACCAAGCAGTTGTTGGGGGCAACCCAATGGATGGAGAACACACATCATAAATAAATTTGATCTTTCTTACTCTCCATCATTTTATCTTTTATTGTTTTCTTTATTTATTTTGATTGTTTTGTTTTTAGTTCTTTTCTCTTACACATAATTCTTTCATGTGGGTAACAGCATTACATTGAGGACAATGTAAGAATTAAGTGTGGGGGAAGGAGTTAGTATTTCTTTTATTTTAGGTTGTTATTATTATATTTTTTTGGTTTTATTTTGAGTCTTTGATTTTTTTTTTTTGTTCTTTTAATTCCTTTCAATACAATGATGAGATATGAATTGTGTAGGTCCAAAACTGGTTTATTGGTGAGTAATTTTCATGAGAATTGAGCTCAAAATATCATTTTTTATGAGCCAATATTAATATGATATGTTGATTGAGAAATGAGCATGTTTAGACTTGATATTGACTTGTATAAACATCCTTGTTCGTTTTGAGCCTATATGATTGATGCATTATACATATCTATCGAATTTCTTTATTATGTGCTCTTATGATTACATGTTTCTCTAGAACTTGCTTTAAACCGTTTGAGACTATATTGATATATGATTGATGCATTATACATATCAATCCAATTTTTATGTCACATGCTAAGTGCCATCGTGATTTCCTAACGAAAGTGGATTAGATTAGATTTTCTTACTTTGTTTTTATTTTATTTTGCTCAAGGACTAGCAAAAGCTATGTGTAGGGGTATTTGATAAGCACATAAAATACATATTTTCTGCCCTTTCTATTCTTAGTTTTAGTTATGTTTTCGATCTTTTTTTTGATTACTTATATTATGTTTTCTAATTTCAGGTATATTTAGGATAATGAAGTGAAAACATGTCAATAATAATGGTAAAGAGCTTACAAAATCACAATCACAAGATGGAAAAAAACTTGGGAGTCAAAAAGATCAATTTCTAGTTGCCAAGCAAGAAGGTAGATTTGACCTCCAGAGCTTGTTGCAAGGAAAACATGATGTTAAAGTCTTTATTCAAATAAACTTCCTACTTTTGAAGCTGACTTGAATATCTTTCCAACGGTATATCATACGCCCAAATCGGACAAGAAATGGTCATCCAAATCAGATGAGAAAGTGCAAGAAGATGCATAAGAACAATCAGCAACCAATGTCGTGGCACCGGAGTCTAGCGCCATGGCGCCCAAATATTCGAGAGCCAGTACTGCAGAGTTGGGAAGCTGGTGCTGCAGCGCTGGCCGAACTTAACAAAATTGAAAAAAAATGCAAATTTGACTCTCCAAACTTACTTGTGTGGCAAGAAAGGGTTTTCAGAGTTTTGAAGCTCTACAAATACCATCTTTTGAAACACAAACTAGACATCTTTTGAAGAGACTCAAGGATCATCATTATTTTCTTCTTCTTCTTCTTCTTCTTCTTCTTCTTCTTCTCCATTCTCTTATTTTCTTTTTAGTTTTATCTATATATTATCTATGCCTATGCTAGGCTAAATTCCTTCTCGGTTAAAGGTGATTTCAAAGCCTTAGAACATGTTGTGCAATTGATTTTCAGATTCTATCTATCATTAGTTTTCTATCAAATTTTCTTATGTTCTTTTATAAGAATTGTTTATGATCCTTGTCTTGATTTATTTAGGATGATCAACTAGATATATCTTGATAATTATCTAATGCTAGTTTAGGAGACTTGATATGTAATTGTCTTGATTTCCTATTCAATAGTGGTAGTTTGTGATTAATGATTATGTTAGAGTTTTCGCTAATTACAAAGTGGAACATAACCTAAGTTGAATAAGTCCATGTTTATGTGTTTGTTGCTTAGATCAACCTATCTTTCTTATCATAAAGCTGCTGTCACTTTGAATCTTTTGATGTTTATCTTAGGTTATTTGATAGTTAGAGATTAAGTAGTGGTGTTCATCCTATTTAACGACAAACTAAGGAAGGACTGGGGTAACACGGGAGGTTGTTATCTACGGTTGATAATTTTGATAGTTAATTGATATTGATAGATCTGAAATTGATTCTCAATGATATCTAGTGGTGGCGAATGACCTCTTAACCATACTTTTCTCATATCTGATTTCACTTATTTCTTTACTTCTTATTTTTCTTGTTTTCTTACTTTTAAAACATCTTAAAACCCCTTTTTTTTCTTGTCTTTGAACTTAAGTGATAAACTAATAACTAAAAAATTAAAACTCAATCCCTGAGAACTCGACCCTTGCTAACTACTATACTTAACAATTAATCATTCTAGTGCAAGGTTAAATAAGATATACTCTTTTGAGTGTGTCAATGTCTTAATATATAATAAGAAGAATTAACTAGTCTTACGAAGACAAGTTTAAATGAGATGTTCAAGCATATATGAATGACTATGTAATAACTCGATTTAATATCATATGATGATATTGATTGATTGAAGATATGAATTGTTCATAATGAGCTACATTAATTGAGAATTAAATTGCTAAGCATGAATAATGATTTGGCTGAATATTGAATGATATTGGAATAGGTCCACCAGGCTATTCTAATTTGGGTCTATTTACCAAAGATGATTGGCCCAACTTAAAAAGTCAAGTTAGTAGGCCCAATGTTGCTAATTGTTAGTATATTGGACCTATTAATCCATCTAGCATAAGCCTTAGGTGGATTAATGAAAGACTTGTAGCATAAGATACAAGTCATGGCCGACCACCCTTAGAGAGAGGGCTAGTTTTTGTGCTAGCATATATATGCGATATATTGGAACACTGGCCATCTAAGAGAGTCTTGATCAATCCTTGAATATTTTGGTTTTTCCTTGAGAGAAAGCTCGTTTCGAAGAAAGAGTTTTAGATAGCAAAACACCCTAGCCGCCACTTCTATGTGGCTAATCTTCTTTTTGCCGCAAAACAACACCCTAGCCGCCACTTCTATGTGGCTAATCTTCTTTTTTCCGCAAAACACTACCTTGATGTGTGCTTGCCGATTCTTCGTTGTTTCTTGGTGATATCGGCTTTGAGAGAAAACATTGAGAGTTAGATTTTTTTATTGTGATATGAGGATCAACTTGCTAGCACAAGTGAATCATCATACCTTGGAGAAGGATCCGTCACCTATTCATGTGGACTAGCTTTATAGGAAGGACAACTGTGCTTCTTGAGATCTTGTGAAACTTGCAGGAGATCTAAAAGATCGGAGTTCGTAGCTGATTAGATCTACAACTTAAGGTTATGAAATCTTAAGTAGGTAATCTCTAATCAGATGGTTGATTTGAATTGTTTTGTTAGCCATTAAACCCATGTAAATCACAAACCATAGATTCTGTGGTATCCGAGTGCTTCTATGTTTACCTTCCGCTGCTATATTCTGATATTTATGTACAAGAATGAATCGGATAACCCAACAGGCCATTCATAATAGTAAACTTCAATTGACTTAAAGGTGACACCAAAGCTAAAATTCTCAAGCATTTCACACATATCAATCTTTTTGACCATGTAGAATTTAAAAGTTTAAGAAAGACATATTTATCATTCAAATACATTCGAGAAACTTTTAACCTAAAAAGATAAATATGTCAACACAAGGTTTAGGTAATTATCAATTTTGACTTAAGGTAAAGCAACATCATAAGTAAATCATTCACTTAAATCAAGTTTCAGCCATAAAATTTTAATCATATAAGGTCAAGCTAAATCAATGATCATATAATTAAGCATATATCTTGACCAAAGTAATAGATTACCAATAATCAATATTCAATGAAGATCAAGGATTTCATTATGCATAAATTTTCAAGCATAAGTTATGGATTTAATCTTGAATTACCACTAAAATACAAAAAGAAAATATATATCAAGATCCTTTCGAAAATCATGTATTCTTAGTCATATACTTATCAACAATAATTTCATACATATAAACACAAGAAGATCAAGTTTGGGAAAGGATAAATTTAAGTATCGAAGCAAAAATCTCAAAGTTTACCAAAAAATGACAAAAATTGCCTTGGGGATCGATCCTTATCAAAGGGGGTCGATCCTTTCTTCATGGGATCAATCTGCCTATAGCATGAATACTTGAGTATTTATTATTCGAGATAAAAATGGTATATTTCAGTATTCTTTATTATTTGATAATTTTTATATACTTATATTTTTTTATTTTTACAATATTTTGTTATAATATAATTTATGATTATATATAAAATAAAATTGTTGTTTTATAAGTGATCTAAAATAATATAAAGCAACACTTAAAAATATAAACAGAAGTTCAAAACCATTGGACTACATAAAAAAAATGAATTTAAAAAAAAATATTTACAAATAAAGCTCACTAAATAATTAAATAAATGATCTTTTACTCTTACCTTACCAAAATTTCTTTTTCAAGTGTTTTTTGTGGGTTTTTTTTATCATAATGTAGCTATGTTTTTTTTTTTTTTTAATTTATCGAAATATCGTTGTTTTTGTCGCAAACTAAAAAATAACAAGTCTCATCGCGAGACTTTATTTGTTAAGTGTGACATTGGGGAAAACAGAGCAAAAGACGACTTAATTCCTCTTGAAATAAAACGAGGGTTTGAAAACAACCTCGGAAAAAGACATGGAGTCACGACGAATCTTTTTTGGCTAGGTGTGATCGGCTACCTATTAAAACTGGTTTTGTAAAACATTTTTAAAACCAATTTCAAGTCTGCGTTTTAAACCAGAGAAATTAAAGAAGCGGATTCGGGACTCGATTACGTGTGGGGAAGGATTAGCACCCCGACAACTCCCGTATAAAACGGTATCTTATTAATCGTTTGTTATCTCAAGTCTCGGTAAAAAAGTCGGTTTTAAATTTGGTATTTCAAATTAATTCCCAATTTTAAGAAAAATAATTCCATTTTTAATTGAAAATGACCCGGAATTTATTAATTCAAATTTTTCCTATATTCTCTGACAAACGCGGCAAAATATAGAAATTTTTATTTATTTGGAAAAATTTCAGAATCATTCTCGTTTTAAAGAATATATTCTGTTATTAATGATAATTAATGATATCCACCCCAGCAAACTCGGCAGAGAACTCATGAATTATTTTAACTTGGGAATATCTTTATTTTATTGAAAATCATTATCTTATTTTAAAACATTTTTTTAAAAAATATGAATATGTGTGACATAGTATAATTTAAATGATATGAAATAATCTAAATGAAATGATATGACCTAAGTAACATAATATATTCTAAATGAAATAATATAATCTAAGTGACATGGCAAAATCTAAGTGACATGGTATATTCTAAATGACATGGAAAAAAAGCATAGAATAACATGAAATATTCACAACCATATAACAATCAATATAACAGCATGGAATATAAATCAAAACAAATAGCATAGCCATAGAAATATTCATATCAAAAATAATATATCATATAATATGCATGATCATGGAAAATGCAATGCATGAAAGTGTATTTTTTCCTTTAAACAAGGAAATTGATATACCTAAAAAGATATCCGACTACCTTAGGAAAAGACATAAAATTAAATTTTCCAAAATCAAAAAACTTTGTGATTAGTTGAAAACAATTTTGAAAATCTTGGATGAAAATTAATACATGGCCGAACTCCTTTTTTGAAAATGGCTCTGTTTTTCTAACTTTGAAAACCCGGACTTGACCACCCTTGACCCGAGCTTTACAAAATCATTTTTTAAGATTAAAATGGCTTAGAAATCAACCTAGGACAGTAGCTAAGGTTCCTAATCAGCCTTCTCTTAATGCCTTAGACAAAACAGAAAATTAATTTTCCCTTAAATTTAAATCTGACTCTACTGTCTAGTTTTAAAACATGATTTTTTTACCCTATTTTAAAAAAAAATCTAAAAATTTGAAGAAAAAAAACTATAGGAGACTCAGAACATGTCTAAATTTATGGGAAAAATTGGATTAAATTTTAGACTAAGGATAACCTACCAGAAAAATCACGAAAGTCAGAACACAGGGTGAAAAACGGTTTTGCCAAAAATCATTTTTAAGCCTTTGATAAAATCATTCAAAAATCAAAATAAAAATATTGGAGACTCTCCTAAGGACCTACCAATAGTATCTAAAGTTTATAAAAATTTGGACAAGAATTGCCTAAGTAAAAAAAATCACAAAGGTAGAAATTTCAACTTGACAACTTCTCAATTTTCCACAAGTATGCTCATGTGAGCTTGACTTTAAACCATTGATTAGCTTAAGTAAAAAATCAAGTGGTATGATATGGGATGCATGAACAAGAAGCAAGTTTAATGTATGAAATGCATGATCTAAGGCCTAAATGACATGAAAATGCATGGCAATTCAAAATGACCTAATGCCTAGCAAAACTTGCATGCAATAAATGCAACCTAGACCTAAACATGCATGAAATACATGGCAATACCAACATGATCTAAGACCTAATGGATATGAAAATGCATGGCAATACCAATATGATCTAAGACCTAATGCTAATATGCATGGGAATATGCATGGCAACACAAAGATGACCTAGACCTAAAATATCATGAAAATGCATGAAAGTAACATGAACATATAATGACCAAATAAACCTAATACTAATGCATGAACATGGAACAACCAATACACAATCTCATGGAATAATAATGCAAAGCATGGTACCTAAACAAAAATGAAAATGCACACACAAGGCAAACAATATAGTGGAAACCGAATGGGCATGAAATCAACATGTGAAATTCTAGCATGGAATTAACACAAACACATGGCATACTAAATCAAAATACACAATATTATGGCATGGAAATACGAGCCTATCAACTAAAAAGATGAAAATGCACACACAAGGCACAAAATCATGGGGTAACCGAATAGACTCATTTCTAAATGATGCAATCCTAAGCATGGCATTACCACAAACATATGACATACTAATTACAAGACTAAAAAGGAAACATGCTAAACCAAGCAAACATGATGTAAAGGCAAGAATGTAGCTAGACATTTTCACAAACACATAGTATAATAAAATCACAAGGCATGAAGAACTTAGCATGTTGAAAACTGAAAACTGAAAATTTCAAACAAAGTAAGTAGACATGGAAACAAAATGATAAAATCAAACAAAATAAAAGTAAATAAAATAAAGTAAAAAAAAAAAAAAAGCTCCATATCTCAACTATTTTAAAAAAGTTTGAACATTAAAACATGCTAGAACATCACAACCAACATGAAAAATGAATCAAACACAATCACAATACCAATATAGGGCCATTCGGCCAACATAGAAAACTTAGAGAAAAAAATTTGTTTTTGATTTTTATTTGAAGACATAAGATAAGAGCATTCAAAACTTTTTTTGAAAACAATTTTATTTCATGAAAGAAAATAAAAATAATCGTGAAAATAATAAAATAATATCAACAAAGTATGGAAGAGAGCATGAAAGAACATAGCTACCTTGCTCTAGCTTTCCAAATCAAAAAGTAGTAAGCAAAACCTTTCTTTTTTTCTTATTTTTTCCTCATCTCTTTTCTCCTTTCTTTTCTCTATAGCTACTGCCTCTATTTAGCCCCCAAAAACCTCTAGCAAAAATAAAATCCCCCCTCCATAAAGCCTTGGCCGAATGGCCTTCTAGAATAGGGTAGAATATTGTAATTTTTTCTAGCCAATTTTTGATCCAAAGGCCCTTAATCCAAGATGCTTTTTATGTGAAGTTACCACCCTTAGATTAAGTAATCAGCTCCTAACTAATATGATGTCAAGAATATGATGTCATTATGGTGACATCATCCTTCTCCATGCATTGGTCCATGTGTCACAATTACAAAGGCTTGATAAAAAAAAAATAACTACCTTCCTATCCACTCTTGGCCCTTGGATACAATTTCTCAGAAAAATCACTTTCCAATATGGGCTTGGCCGGTTGACCCTTTGAATTCTAGCCCAATCTCCATTTTTTAATTGCAAGAAAAGCCCTCTTCGATTTCTTCGGTAAAATGACCTTTTTGGCTCCCAAACCTAATTAAATAGAAAACAGACTCCAAATCCAAATTTTAATTTTTAAATACTTCCTAAACAATATAAAATTGAATTCTGGAAGTTTTCATAATTTTTTGAGCCCATTTGCTACTTTTTCGGGATTTATCTTCTAAAAGTTCCCTTGAGTGCACCCGAACTTTAACTATTTTTTAAACGAGCTACAAATCTGAATTTTTCTTCACCAATCTCTTCCAAATAATTTAAAAGTTAGATCTGGAAGTTTTCATAATTTTCTGAGCTCATTTGCTATTTTTCCAGGATTTATGTTCTTGAATTTCAGCTTAGTGGGCCCGAAATTTGCCATTTTGCAAACAAACTCTGAATTCAAATTTTTCTTCTCTAATCTCTTCGAAATGATTTAAGATTGAGATCTGGAAGTTTTGGTAATTTTTGGAGCTCATTTGCTATTTTTCTCGAATTTTCCAAAATTTCCCTTCTACCTCCGAAGCCCGGTTTTACTCAAAACAACTTTGATTTCCAGATTTTATTTTTATGTGCCCTTGTCATATATTGAATTGGATTTGGTCCAAAAATGCCCAATTTATACGATCAAATTCCCCTCCGTTTTGATTTTTCCTTTTTCCAATATCGAGAATTTCCTCGTTTTTCTTTTTTTTTCTCCAATCGGCTCTTTTCTCGGGATTACTTCAAACTTAGCCTTGGGCTATTCTTGTTTACTCACTCCTCATCAATTAGGGTATTTAATTTTACCAAATCGGGCCATTTCTGCAATTTTCCTCAATTTTGCCAAAATCCACCAAAAACCCTAATTCTCGGTTTTCTTCCAAATTGATTTTTCCTTCAGTTTTGCCTCCAAATGGCCTCTCCATTACCCGTAGTCATTGCTTATCTTTCATTTGGAACCTCCAATTTTGAACAATTTGATCGTTTAAGCATTTTCCCAAAATTTTTTGAACTAGGGTTTTCTTTTTATTGAATCTCCATAACCCCTCTTCCGGACTCCATATCTTTTGTTGTAGACCTCGGGTTATCAAAATTCTTTCACCATTATTCAATTGAACTTTTAATCTTGATTTTAAATATAGGTTGTCTTTTTCAATAGTTGACTTCTTGGAGTTTCAAATTGACTTTTTATGTTTGGCTTCTTAAACTAAGTCTCGGAGTACCACCTGCAGGATGAGAAAAGACTTTTTGCATTCTAAAACATCATTCTAAGAAGAAAAATACTTGATTTAGTGGTTCGGACAAAATTAGATGTCTACAGCTGCCCCTCTTTGACTATTGCTGAGAATGAAGAATCAGGCAAAGATAAAAAAATACTAATTTTGTCCGGTTAGTCAAAACACATGTGAAGAAAATGAGAGGGAGTTTTCTTTTTTTCCATTTTTTCATTCATTTTTTCAGTTTACCATTTTTCCATTTTTTTCATTTTTTCATTTTTTTCATTTTTTCATTTTTTTCTTTTTTTTCATTTTTCATTTTTTTTAATGAATAAAAGCTGTAAATAGAAGATTTTGTCCTTAAATTGAGTTCCCTGACTAATCAACGTCTTAGGGAAACGGGTTCGATTTGCGAGAGAAAAGAATTCCTCGACTATAGTCTCGGGGTCTTATGTTGTGCTCAGTTGTGTTCTAAATTCTGGGTATCTCCTCCAGAAGCTTCGGCTATCACCACCAAAGACTTGCTCACTTTTAAAACTATAAAACTCTGTATATCTCCACCAGAGGCTTTGGCTATCACCACCAAAGACTCTCTCACTTTTAAAATTTGTAAAATTCTGGATATCTCCTCCAAAAGCTTCAGCTATCACCACCAAAGAATCTCTCATTTTTTAAAGTTTGTAAAATTCTGGATATCTCCTCTAGAAACTTCAGCTATCCCCACCAAAGACTCTCTCACTTTTAAAAACATGTAAAATTCTGGATATCTCCTCCAGAAGCTTCAGCTATCGCGACCGAAGACTTTCTCACTTTTAAAAACATGTAAAATTCTAGATATCTCCCTGAGAAGCTTCAACTATTGCTACCGAAGACTTTCTCACTTTTAAAAACATGTTAAATTTTGGATATCTCCATAGAGGCTTCTGCTATCACCACCAAAGACTTTCTCTATTTTCAAAAATTTGTAAAACTCTGGATATTGGTTCTTGAAAACATGTTGAAGATTATACCTGAAAGCTTTGAGAATGGATGCAAATGCTTCTTGGTGCAAATATAGATGTTAAATATGATGCAAATGTCTTTGATACAAATGTAAATAACTTGATTTGATGCAAATGTTTCTTGATGCAGATTCAAATGACTTAGACTGATGCAAATGCTTCTTGATGCAGATGTAGATGTTGAATAAAATTCTGGGTATCTTCTCCAGAAGCTTCGGCTATCACCACCAAAGACTTGCTCATTTTGAAACTGTAAACCCTAGCTATCTCCACCATAGGCTTCGGCTATCATCACCAAAGACTTTCTCATTTTTTTTTAAACTGTAAAACTCTAGGTAACTCCTCCAGAAGAAGATTTCTCATTGTTCAAAAATTATAAAGCCCTGGATATCTCCACCAGAGGCTTCAACTATCACCACCAAAGACTTGTTCACTTTTAAAATTTGTAAAATTCTGGATATCCCCTCCAGAAGCTTTGGCCATCACCATCAAAGGTTTGCTCATTGTAAAATTCTGGATAACTCCTCTAGAAGCTTTAGCTATCGCCACTGAAGACTTACTCACTTTTAAAAATTTGTAAAAATTCTGGGTATCTCCTCTAGAAGCTTCAGCTATCACCACCGAAGACTTGCTCATTTAAAAATCGTGTTGAAAATTATACCCAAAAGCTTTGAGAGAGGATGCAGATGCAAATGTCTTTAACAAGATGCTCATGCTTTATGCTTCATGGTGCAAATGTAAATGGCTTGGATTGATGTAAATGCTTCTTGGTGCAAATGCAAATGGCTTGGATTGATGCACATGCTTTGTGATGCAGATGTAGATATTGAATATGATGCAGATGCTTCATAGTGCAAATGCGAATGGCTTTGATTGATGCACATGTTTCTTGATGCAGATGCCCCTACTAATCGTGTTCATGTAAGTGGTCTATGAATGGTGTAACTGCAATTACCACACAATAATGAAAATGCAATGATTCTAGAAATGATGCAATTTCTTGAAATGACGTAATATGCAAATATCCATTGAGGATGTAAATGTAAAGGTAAAATGCAGATGCTTATGGAATAGTACCAATGCAAATACCCATGAATGATGCAAATGCTTTCCGACACAGTGCAGATACAAAAGCTCAATAAAGAGATTGGTGCTCATGAATGATGCAAATGCCCCCCGATTATTTTTCTAGACTTTGGCTTAGCCTTTCAAATTCATTTTTTTTTTTCAAATCAGAGTATATATTCAATTCATTTTGGCTATTTTCTTTGCCCCAACAGTTTTCAAACTCTTATCAACAGAGGTCTGAAACGGGTTCTATTTCTTCTTCTCATATCTGGAAGTCAAGACCTATCCTAGTAGTTCTATACCTTTGGGTTAGAGAAACCCTTGTCTCATGTCAACATCAAAAATGGGTATTTCAAAAAATATCTTTATTTGTTTTCTCATTTTGAAAACTTCTGAACAAAAAATATTAACCCCACAATGTGTGATGTACAAATCTTTTGAAGACTGATGATCACTGTTAGAAATTTCTCTAAGTGTCAATCTGGGTTTTTCAATTTAAAGTGACAAGACTTGGTACAATAGTATTTTGGTTTTTCCAGGAAAACTTCACAACAAAAATGTATGTCCCTTCTAGGCTTATAAATGTAACAGATTTTATAAACCATGAATTCATTGAGAATCAAATAAATTCAACATTCTTTTAGTTTCCATATAAAGGCATTTTGACAAGCATCAAGATTGGACGAGATGTTTTGACTGGAAAGTTGATTTTGGAGGGAAAAAATCTCAGTTTTTTAAATCAATCATCCGAATGAGAGCTAACAATTTGGAAGGTTCAAGAGTCCCTAGATGTTCCTCGATGACCACTTCTTTTGTTAAGGTATCGGTACAGACATAGATGGCATCAAAATTTTCCATTTTACTCTAGACCTCTCATTTTCGGGTTTTCGCCCTAGAGTCCCATTCTTTCCATTTTTCCTTTCTCTCTTTTGTTGTTCTACCATGCACTTGAGAATTCTAAATTCTTCCATAGTGAAATGATAATTCGATGAGATGGGATAAAATCTAAAGAAAAACCCTTCAAGTTAAATATCCATGCTTGATCAAAATGGACTTTTAAAGCACGAATGTAGGCCATGGTTCGGGGTTCAGAAAGAGAGGATAAATAGGCCCAAAAATATGTGTTTGAAAGTGATCAGATCAAGAATTATTTCTTAAGGAGGATTCCCTTTGAAGCTTTTGTCCCTTTTTAGACTTTTTTGACTTTTTACTTTGCTCATTTTTTCTTTGCTTTTGGCTTTCATTTGCCATACTTTTTCACACATTTTTTTGTTTTTCTTGTTTTGTTCTTGGCTTCCATTTCACCATTTTTTCTTTTCGACAGAGTGAACCCGTATTCATAAAGGAGCTCAATTTGCTTTGCATCAGTCTTCGAGCTAGAACTCATTTATCAATGATCTTTGAGAAGATCTTTCCTCGCATTTGCCTCGAGGGTGATCCCTGATCAGGGTTCAAAGAAGAAAGAATTATTTCGGCTCAAAAAGGGTGACTATGGATAATATTTTTGTGTGAAAGGGATAAGAAAGATGGTCATTTCTCATATCAAGCACAAATATTCTCATTGAAAAGCAATCCCCATGGGAAATCGATAATCAGAATTTCATTTTGCACTTGAAATCATCTGAATTCTCATATGCATGATATCACAAAAAAAATTTCTTTTTTTCTTTTTTTGCATGCCCCCAATGATTCAGGCATTAGTTCCATCCTTATTCACCATGTATCCATCATTTGTACATATGATGCCCCAATTTTATTAACCATGAGGATTTGTATCATTACGAGGAACATCGCAAGTCTAGGTTTACAATAAAAATGTTGAGTTTCAATCTTAGGTTTGTTTGAAGTACTAAAGAAAATATTACCCAAAAATAGGTTTTCTCTAGGACGTAGGTTAATCTAGTTTGGTCATTGTGCCCCGAGGTATCAATCATGGAGTGATGTTTGAGCAATTAGTGTTTTGTGGTTATTGGAAAAGGTCATGAATGGTTTTAGCATAATCCTGACACACATCAAATTACCAAAATCTAGATTCTTGAAAGAATGTCTCATTTGTTTGAATTTCAGGGAGTTCGAAAAATTTTCAAAAAGTTCGTTCCTTTATTCATAGCCTAGACTAGGATTTACATCTTTGCTTATTCTACAATGACAATGGTTTATGAAGTTTAATCATTCATATTCTTTGAAGCATTAGGTCTTTCAAGTAGTCTTGATTCAAGGGATTTAGGCATAGGAAAGCCTAAAAGAGAGAGGGAAAGTGTTGGGTCTGTAGACACCTAATTTTGTCTTGACCACTAAAACAAGTATGTTTTCTTCCTAAATTGATGTTTCAGAATGCAAAAAGGTTTTTCTCATCCTGTAGGTGGTACTCTGAGACTTATCTAAGAAGGCAAGCATAAAAAGTCAAACTTGAAAAAGTCATCCCTGAAAAGTCAACCCCAAAAAGTCAACAACTAAAAAAGTCAACCCACTTTCAAAATCGAGATTTGAAGTTCAATTAAAAAATGGTTAAATTTTTTTGATAATTCGAGGTCTATATTAAAAGATATGGAGTTTGGAAGTTAGGTTACGGAGATTCAGTAGAAATGAAACCCTAATTCGGGAAATTTGGGAAAAAGTGCTTAAACGATCAAATTTGTCAGAATTGAAGGTTCTAAATGAAAGATAAGCACTGACTACGGGTAATGGAAAAGCTACTTGGAAGAAAAACTGAAGGAAAAGCCAATTCGAAAGAAAACCGAGAATTAGGGTTTTTGGTGGATTTTGGTGAAAATTGGGAAAATTGCAGAAATGGCCCGATTCGGTAAAACTAAAGCCCCTAATTGAGGAGGAGTGAGTAAACAAGAGAACCCAAGGCTAAGTTCAAAGTAATTTCGAGAAAGATTCGATTGGAGGAAAAACGGAAAAACGAGGAGATTCCCGATACTAGAAAGAGGAAAAATCAAAACGAAAAGGAATTTGATCATAAAATTTGGGCATTTTCGGACCAACTCCAATTCAATATATGAAAAAGGCCTAAAAAAATCTACAAAACGCATTTGTTTTGAGCAAAACCAGGCTTTGGAGGTAAAAGGGCAAAATTGGAAAATTTGGGAAAAATAGTAAATGAGCTCCAAAAATTTTGAAAATTTGTAGATCTCATTCTTAAGTTATTTAGAAGAGATTGGCAAAATAAAATTTGGATTTGGAGTTCGTTTGCAAAATGGCTAAATCCCGGGCCCACTATGTAAAAATTCAAAAGGATAAATCCCGAAAAAATAGCAAACGAGTTCCAAAAATTCTGAAAATTTGCAACTCTTATTCTTAAATTATTTGGAAGGGATTGGGGAAAGAAAATCTGGATTCGGAGTTCATTTGCAAAATGGCTAAATCCCGGGCCACTATGCAAAAATTCAAGCAGATAAATCCCGAAAAAATAGAAAATGAGCTCCAATTGAAAATTTGCAGATCTCGCTTTTAAATTATTTGAAAAAGATTGGTGAGGAAAAATCTAGATTTGGAGCTCGTTTACAAAATGGTAAAAGTTTGGGTGCACAAAAGGGCAATTTTGGAAGAAAAATCTTAAAAAATAGCAAGTGGGCTTGAAAAATTTTAAAAACTTCCAGAATTTAATTTTTTTTATCATTTTGGAAGTATTGAAAAAGGAAATTTTGAATTTGGAGTCTGTTGCTATTTATTTAGGTTTCGGGGTCAAAAAGGATATTTTATTGAAGAAAATTGAAAAAGGCCTTTTCTTGCATTTTAGAAAAACGAAACATGGCTGGGAGGTGAAAGGTCAGCAGGCCAAGGCCCAAAAAAGGGCAGATATTTTCTAATTTTTCATCAAAGGTCCAAGGGTGAGGAAGAAGGTAGTTATTTTTGTGATCAGGCCTTTGAATTTGCAACACATGGACCAACGGATGGAGAGGGATGATGTCATATTTATCACCCTATTCATGACATCATCTTCATGACATTATAATTCAAGAGCTGATTATTTTAATCTAATGGTGAAAATTTTACATAGAAAGCAACTTGAAGTGATAGCCATTGGATGAAAAATAACCACCTAGCTTCTAGATGGAATGCCAACCGGCCAAGGCTATAGAGAAGGGTCTCTTCTTCATTCCATTCACATTTTCTTGGCTGATTTCTCTCTATTTTTTAAAAGCAAAAAAGAAAAGTTTAGAAAGGGAAAGAAAGTAAGAGGAGAAAAAGTTTGCAATATAGCTTTTAGAGGTAGCTAAAAGCACCATACTCTTGCACTTTCCTTGCATTTCCATTCTTGATTTGCTGTTTTCAATGATATTTTGGTGAGTTTTCTTTTGATTTTGAAATAAGTGTCTTTAATCTTCTAATTCAAGTTCTTTTTTATACTTTCTTTAAAAAAGCTTTGAATTTTTTTTCCTCCTTGTTTAGAAGTGGCCGAATAGCCCTTTTTTTGTTTATGGTTTATTTTTGCTTTTTGTTTCATGTTGTTGGTGATGTCTAGCATGTTTTTTGATGTTTTATATTTTCTTTAAATAATAAAAACATGGAGCTTGCTTTGATCTTTTTACTTACTTACTTTCCATTTTTGATTTTATCAACTTGTTTTCATGTTCACATTCCTTGTTTACATTTTTTTATTTTCTGTTTTAACATATTTGAGTTGTTCATGATTTGCATTTCATTATACTATGTGTTTGTGAAAATGTCTAGTCTTATTTCATGCCTTTGCTTCATGTTTGCATGGTTTAGCATGTTTCTTTTTATCCTTGCATGTTACTAAGTTATGTGTTTGTGAAAATGCCATGATTATTTTGAGCTAGAGTCCATTCGGCTTCTTCATTTTTTTATGCTTTGTATGTGCATTTTCATCATGCTAGTTGATAGGTTTGCATTTCCTTGCTATGATTTTATGTGTTTTGATTTAGTGTGTCATGTGTTTGTGAAAATGCCATGATTATCTTGAGCTAGAGTCCATTCAGCTACTTCAATTTTTGTGCTTCCTATATGCATTTTCATCATGCTAGTTGATAGGTTTGCATTTCCATGCCTTTACTTTGTGTATTTTGGTTTAGAATTCTATGTGTTTGTATTATTGCCATGCATTCATTAGGTCTAGGTTTTGCTTACATTTCCATGCATTTCATGCATTTTAGACCTAGGTTGTATTAAATGCCATGTAAGTTCATTTTAGGTCTAGGTCACATTCTCTATGCCATGCATTTTTCATGTCATTTAGGTTTTAAATCCTCAATTTCATGCATTCAATTTGCTATATTTTCATGCATTTCATGTCATACCACATGATTTATGACTTAGGCCAATCAATGGCTCAAAGTCATGCTCACTTGAGCATACTTGTGGAAAACTAAAGAGTTGTCAAATTGATTATTATACCTTTGTGATTTTTTTTTTTTTTTACTTTAGCCAATTTTTGTCTAACTTCTTAAAAGTGTTAGCTACTATTTTTGGGTCTTCAAGAGAGTCTCCAACTGTTTTACTTTTATTTTTTAAAATGATTTTATAAAAGGCAAAAAAAAATATATGTTTTGGCAAAACAGTTTTTCACCCAGTACTCAGACTTTCCCGATTTTTTTGGGAAGTCATCTTTAATAAAAAAATTAAGAAAATTTTTTAACGTGTATTTTTACATGTTCGAAGTCTCCAGTATTTTTTTTTAGATTTTTTGAATATTTAAAAATAGGTAAAAAAAATCGTGTTTTAAAATTGGACAATAGTAGCAGATTTGAATTCAAAAGAAAAACAACTGTTGAATTTGGCTAAGGCATTTAGAGGGGGTTTGTTAGAAACTTTAGCTACTATCTTAGGGTAGTTTCTAAGCCTTTTTAAGCTTTAAAAATGATTTCATAAACCTCGGGTTAAAGGTGGTCAAGTCCGGGATTTCAAACTTGGAAATTAGAGCTATTTTAAAAGAGTAGTTCGGTTAGGGTTTTATTTTTAATCGAAGATTTTCAAAATTGTTTTCAAACAATCACAAAGTATTTTGATTTTAGAAAATTTAATTTGATATATTTTCCTAAGGTAGCCGGATATCTTTTTAGATATACGGATTTCCTTAAATAAAGGAAAAATACATTTTTATGCATTGCATTTTCCATGTTCATGCATACTATATAATATGTGATTTTTGCTATGATAATTTCTATGATATTGTTATTATTTTGATTTATTTTATGATGTTATGTTGTTTGTTATATGGTTTTCAATATTACATGCTATCCTAAGCTTTTTATTTACTTATTTATTTTTGTCACATTATTTAACATATACTATGTTCATGCATTATTATTATTATTATTTTCATGCATATTACATGATAGCATTATTTTATGTTTTAAGTCATTTCATGTCACTTATACTATATTCCATGTCATTTAGATTATGTCATTTAAAATGTGCCATATCATTTAAATATGCCATGTCATTTAAAACATGCTATATCATTTAAATATGCCATATATTTAAATCATATCACTTCATTTAGAATATCATGATACTTAGGATATTGCATTCCATTTAGGATATATCATGTCACATAGGTTATATTCATTTCACTTAGAATATATTATGACACTTAGGTTATATTATTTCATTTAGATTAATTCATGTCACCTTTATTATGTCACACATTTTCATATTCATATTTTTTAAAATAAGACAATGATTTTCAGTAAAATAAAGATATTCCTGAGTTAAATTAATTCCTGAGTTCTCTACCGGGTTTGCTGGGGAGAATATCATCAATTATCATTAATAACGGAATATCTTCTTTAAAACGAGAATGATTCAAAAAAATTTTCAAAATAATAAAAATTTCTATATTTTGCCACGTTTGTCGGGAAATATAGGAAAATTTTGAATTAATAAATTCCGGATTATTTCCAATAAAAATGAAATTATTTTTCTTTAAATTGGGAATTAACTTGAAATACCAAATTTTAAATCGACTTTTTATCGAGACTTTAGATAACACACGATTAATAAGGTACTGTTTTTATACGGGCGTTGTGGGGGTGCTAATCCTTCCCCGCACGTAACTAAGTCCCAAACCCGCTTTCTTTGATTTTATCTAATTTAAAATGCTGACTTGAAATTAGTTTTAAAAATATTTTAATTAATTTTAAAATATTTTAAACAATCGGTTTTAATAGGTGACCGATTACACCTAGCTAAAAAAGATTGGTGGCGACTCCATGTATTTTTCAAGGTCATTTTCAAAACCTTTAATAAAGTCTTGCGATGAGACTTGTTATTTTTTAGGTTACAACAGCTTGGCGACTCCACTGGGGACATTTAGAGAGTTAGGCCTAGAATTAGTCGTGTGTTATGAAAATCTCGATTTTGTTGGTTTAATTGGTATTTAATTTTAATTCCCATATTTTTTAAAATAAGGAGAATTTCAAAAATAATAAAATGCTTCTAAATATGTCCATATTCATGCACATACATATTATTATTGTTCTCTGGTTATTTTGGTACATATATCTATTTATTGATTAATTGAAGATTTATGTTGTTTAGTCTTATCACGGTATTTAGAATAAGGGTTGTAAAATAGGTGGTCAAAGGTTTGTTGTTCCTCCTCACACACTACACTTGCATTTGCATAACATGAGCTCTATACCCAAGTTCCGTCCCTTTAAGTGGAAGTTGTCGCAACGTAAAAAATAACTATGTCTCATCGCGAGACTTTATTATTCGTTAGGGGTGACATTAAAAAACCGAGGAAAATTTGACTTAATTTCTCTTGAAATAAAATGAGGGTTTGAAAACAACCTCGGAAAAAAAAAAACATGGACTCGCCACCAATCTTTTTTAGCTAGGTGTGATCGGCCACCTTTTAAAATCAGATTAATAGACATTTTAAAATTAATTAAAACATTTTTAAAACCAAATTTAAGTCAGTGTTATAAACCAGAGAAAATCGAAGAATCGGGTTCGGGACTCGATTACGTGCAGGGAATGATTAGCACCCCCACAACGCCCGTATAAAACAGTATCTTATTAATCATGTGTTTTCTCAAGTCTCGGTTAAAAGTTGGTTTTTAATTTAGTATTTCAAGTTAATTCCCAATTTAAAGAAAAATAATTCCATTTTTAATTGAAAATGATCCGGACTTTATTAATTCAAAATTTTCCAATATTCCCCGAAAAAATCGACAAAATATAGAAATTTTTATTTATTTTGAAAACTTTTCGAATCATTCTCGTTTTTTGAAAGAAAGATATTCCTTTATTAATGATAATTGATGATATTCCCTCCAGCAAACCCGGTAGAGAACTCATGAATTATTTTAACTCGGGAATATCTTTATTTTTTATTGAAAATCATTATCCTTTCTGAAAAAAAAAAAAAATTTATTTAAAAAATGAATATGAACATGTATGACATAAATAGAATGACATAGCAAAGTCTAGATAATATAACGCAACCTAAATGATATGACATAATTTAAATGACATAGTATATTCTAGATGAAATGAAAATTCCTAAGTGTAATGGTATATTTTAAATGAAATAAAATGATTTAAATGACATGGCAATTTTAAATGATAAGGCATATTTTAAATGACATGGCATGTTCTAAATGACATGGCATATTCTAAATAATATAACCTCAATGACATGGAATATGATCTAAGTGACAAGAAATAACATGAAACATAAAATAATGCTATCATAAAATATGCATGAAAATATAATAAAAATGCATGAACATATGCTAAATAATGTGACAAAAATAAATGACTAAATAAAAAATATAGGATAGCATGAAATATTCAAAATCATATGGCAAACAATATAATATCATAAAATGTAAATCAAAGTAATAAAAATACCATGGAAAATATTATAACAAAAATCACATATTAAATACAATGCATGAACATGGAAAATGCATCCGTATATCTAAAAAGATATCCGGCTACCTTAGGAAAATATTTCAAATTAGATTTCTAAAAAAACAAAACTTTGTGATTGTTTGAAAAACAATTTTAAATAAAAACTTGAATGAAGATTAAAATCCCTACCAAACCCTTTTAAAAAGGCTCTAATTTCCTAAGTTTAAAGTCCCGGACTTGACCATCCTTAACCTGATATTTATAAAATCATTTTTAAAGTTTAAAAAGGCTTAGAAACTATCCTAAGACAGTAGCTAAAGCTTCTAACCAACCCCCTCTAAATGCCTTAGCCAATTTCAACCATTGTTTTTCTTTTGAATTCAAATATGCCTCTACTGTCCGGTTTTGACACATGATATTTTAGCCTATTTTAAAAATTCAAAAAAATCTAAAAAACATACTGTAGACTCAGAACTTGTAAAACTGCACAAGAAAAAGTTGGCTTAATTTTTTGATTAAAGATGACTGCCCATAAAAATCGGAGAAGTTCGAGTACTGGGTGAAAAAAATTGTTTTGTCAAAACACATTTTTTTGCCTTTGATAAAGTCATTTAAAAATCAAAGTAAAAATTGTTGGAGATCATCCTAAAGACCTAAAAGCAGTAGCTAAAACATTTAAAAACCTTGAACAAAAATTGGCTAAGTAAAATAAATACAAAGGTAGAATAATCAATTTGACAACTCTTTAATTTTCCACAAGTATGCTCAAGAGAGCATGACTTGGAGCCATTGATTGGCCTAAGTCATAAATCATGTGCCAATGACATGGAATGCATGAACATACAACAAATCAAATGTATGAAATGCATAGTCTAAACCATAAATGGTAAAGGAAATACATGACAATTCAAAATACCCTAAATGCCTAGCATGAGTTTGCATGGCAATAAATGATATCCTAAATTAATATGCATGCAATGCTTGATAAAGCAAATATGACTTGGACCTAATATGTTATGAATATGCATCAAAATGCTAATGTAACCTAAGACCTAAGTAGCATAGCAATGCATGTCAATACCAATATGACTTAAGAACCAATATGCATGGCAATACCAATATGACCTAGACCTAAAATGTAATGAAAATGCATGAACATACAATGACCAATGAACCTAATGCTAATGCTGGAACAAACAACAACTAATACACAATTCAACTAATACACAATTTCAAGATATGATAATGCAAAGCATGTTACCTAAACAAAATGCAAATGCATGACAAGGCAATGAATGCATGAAGAGGCCGAATGGTCACATGGTACTCTTGTGCAATCCTATCTAGTAAATGACACTAGTACATGAGAAATCATATAAAAATGCATAATGTCATGACATTTTCACAAGAATATGACATACTAAAATCAAAATACACAAGCTCATGGAATGGGAATGCAAACAAGCCAAAAAAACAGGATGGAAATGCACATGCAAGGCATACTAAATATCAAGATATGCTAACTCATGGCATGGAGATGCAAAAAAGTCAAGAAGCAAGATGAAAATGCACATGCAAGGCATAGCAAAATGGAGTAGTTGGACGGTCATTTAACCAAATATAAAATGTAAACATGTTTATAATATAAGACATGATATATGAAAAAATGCACAATATGATTCCAATGAACACAATAGCCGAATCTACAAGGAAAAATTATTAAGCATGGAAACGAAATATAGCATAAAAATAATGTAAAGAACATATAAAAAAAAATTAAGCATAGACATGCAATGCAAAATACAAGCAAAACTAGTAAATAGAATAAAGAAAGTTAAGCTCCATGGTTGGTATAAAATGGGTATAGCCTCTCACCTAACCATAATCACTTGGTCTTGCCAAGATCATGAAGCCTTTCCATTTCAAAAATCAGAAAATAAACCATGCTAAACAACAAACTTAAGGTGAGCTTCATGGTAGGTAAAAATTGGCATAGCCTCTCCCCTAACCATGGTCACTTGGTCTTGCGAAGATCATGTAGCCATTTCAACCTTTTTTGTTTCAACTTTTTGTAAAAAATAAGAATATAAAATACTTAAACAACTTTTCTAGAAATCATTTTTCCACAACAACATGCAAAGAAGAAAAAAAGAAAAAACCAAGGCAAACACACATACCATATTCGGCCAAGCATAAACTATGTAAAAAATTATTTTCAACCATTTTTATGAAGAAGAAGAGATGGAAACTTAAATAAACATTTAAAAAACTTTATTTCTATGAAACATGTAGTAGGAAAGCAAGATAGAAAATCAAGAAATCAACATAGAAAACAAGAAGAAAACCATGCTAGAGCTAGGTAAAAATGACTACCTTCAAGCTCTCTTATTGAAAACCTTTCTTTTTCTCTTCAAAACCTTTTTTTTTCTTCCTTAGCTACTGTTTCCTCCCTTAGCCTTGGCCGAATGGCCTCTCCACCATTGGATGGGATTTGCACTTTTTCTCCTCCAATCTTGGCTCTTAGATTAAGATATTTTGATGACAACATAAAAATGTCATCTTGCCAATTGATAGCAGCCCTTAAGATGTGTACTTAGCCCTTGTAATAACCTCAGCCCTTAGTTGCAAAAGAGGACCAATCCAATGCACTCCATTGTTTGCCTCTTTGAGTGCCTACCCTTGGATGAGTTATGCTCTTCCATTCTTGGTCATTGGATGAGGACAACATAAAAATAACATCTTGTAGATTAAATCTAGCCCTTAACTTGTGTACTCAGCCCTTGTAGATGGCCTAAGCCATTGGATGGAAATAGACAATCCCATGCTCTCCCTTGCTTAGCCGAATGGATGCTCACCTTTGGATGAATTATACTCATATTTTTTCTTCCATTCTTGGCCATTAGATGAGGATTCTTTCATGAAAAATAAAAATTTCATCTTGGCATTTAAACTTGGCCATTGGATGGTGCATTCAACTTTTTTACAAGACACCTAAGCCATTGGATGAAGGGGGGGCCATTTGCAAGGTGTTAGTGGTAGCATGTGAGCTTGATAGTGACTAAGGAATTAAACTGATCAAGCTTCCTTCTCATACACTATGCTGGCTGACCAAGGGAGGAATTATCTCAGCAAATCCTGCATCTTTCATATTTTTCTTAATTACAAATTTACCATTTTTGGTTTCTTCGGTAAAATGACCTTTTTGACACACGAACCTAAATAAATAGAAAATGGACTCCAAATTCAAATTTTATTTTTTCAATACTTCCAAAATAATAAAAAATTGAATACTGAAAGTTTTCAAAATTTTCCGAGTCCATTTGCTATTTATTTCGGATTTATTTCCAAAATTACCCCTTTTATGCACCCGAACTTTACCATTTTTTAAACGAACTATGAATCCAGATTTTTCTTCACCAATCTCTTCCAAATAATTTAAAAATGTGATCTGCAAGTTTTCATAATTTTTGGAACTCATTTGCTAGTTTTTTCGGGATTTATCTACTTGAATTACTACATAGTGGACCCGGGATTTGGCCTTTTTGTAAACGAACTCCGAATCAAGATTTTTTTTCGCCAATGTCTTCCAAATAATTTAAGAATAAGATTTGCAAATTTTCAAAAAAATTGGAGTTCATTTGCTATTTTTTCCAAATTTTCCAATTTTGCCCTTTTGCCTCCGAAACTCGATTTTGCTCAGAACAAGTCTGATTTTCAGATTTTCTTCAAAATGAGCTTTGGGTTATCCTTGTTTAATCACTCCTCATAAATTAGGGGCTTTTTAGTCCTAACTAATAGGGTCATTTCTGTAATTCTTCCAAATTTCACCGAAATCCACCAAAAACCCTAATTCTCGGTTTTCTTCCGCATTGACTTTTCTTTCAGTTTTTCTTTCAAGTAGCTTCTCCATTACCCATAGTCAGTTCTTATCTTTCATTTGGACCTTCAATTTCGACAAATTTGATCGTTCAAGCACTTTTCCCCAAATTTCCCGAACTAGGGTTTCCATTTTATTGAGATTTCGTAACCCAACTTTAGACCTCCATATCTTTCAATGTAGACCTCGGATTATCAAAATTCTTTCACCATTTTTCAATTGAACCTCAAATGTTGATCTTGAAAGTGGGTTGACTTTCTTAGTACTTGAATTTTGGGGTTGACGTTTTTCGAGTTTGACTTTTTTTGTCTACTTTCTTAGACTAAGTCTCGAAGTACCACCTGCAGGATGAGAAAAGCCTTTTAGCATTCTGAAACATCAATTTATGAGGAAAAAATATTTGTTTTAGTGGTTCAGAAAAAATTAGGTGTCTATAGCTGCCCCTCTTTGGCTATTGCTGAGAATCAGGAATCAGGCAAAGATAAACAAACAGTAATTTTGTCCGGTTAGTGTAATCACATGTGAAGAGAAGGGAAATGGAGTTTTTTTTTTCCATTTTTTCTTTTTCTTTTTCATCATTCATCATTTTTTTTTCTTTTTGAAAAAGCTGTAAATAGAAGATTTTGTCCTTATATTGAGTTCCCTGACTAATCAAGGCTCGACCCGTCTTAAGGAAATGAATTTGAGTTTCAAAGTGAAAATTATACCCGAAGGTCTTAAAAACAGTGCCCGGAGGCCTTATCCGTGATTTGGAAAAATACGCTGTATGCGACTTTAAAAATGATGCCCGAAGGTCTTAAGAATGGTGCTCAGAGGCCTTACCCGTGATTTGGAAAAACTATGCCTGGGGGTCTTAAAAGTAGTGCCTGGAGGCCTTACCAGTGATTTGAAAAATTATGCCCGGAGGTCTTAGAAATGGTGCTCGGAGGTCATAAAAATGGTGCCCGGAGGCTTTATCCGTGATTTGGAAAAATGCGCTGTATGCGACTTTAAAAATGATGCCCGGAGGTCTTAAGAATGGTGCCTGGAGGCCTTACCCATGATTTGGAAAAACTATGCCCGAGGGTCTTAAAAATGGTGCCTAGAGGCCTTATCCGTGATTTGGAAAAATATGTTGTATGCGACTTAAAAATGATGCCCGAAGGTCTTAAGAATGGTGCCCGGAGGCCTTACCCGTGATTTGGAAAAACTATGCCTAGGGGTCTTAAAAATAGTGCCCGGAGGCCTTACCTGTGATTGAAAAATTATGCCCGAAGGTTTTAAAATTGGTGCCCGGAGGTCATAAAAATAGTTCCTGGAGGCCTTATCCATGATTTGGAAAAATGCGCTGTATGCGACTTTAAAAATGATGCCCGGAGATCTTAAGAATGATGCCCGAAGACCTTACCCTTGATATAGAAAAACTATGCCTGGGTCTTAAAAATGGTGCCCGGAGGCCTTATCATGATTTGGAAAAATATGCTATATACGACTTTAAAAATGATGCCCAAAGGTCTTAAGAATGGTGCCTAGAGGCCTTACTCGTGATTTGGAAAAACAATGCCAGGGGGTCTTGAAAATGGTGCCTGGAGGCCTTGTCCGTGATTTAGAAAAATGCGTTGTATGTGACTTTAAAAATGATGCCCGAAGGTCTTAAGAATGGTGCTCGGAGGCCTTACCCGTGATTGGAAAAACTATGCCCTGGGGGTCTTAAAAATGGTGCCCGGAGGCCTTATCCTTGATTTAAAGAGCAAAAACTATGCTCGGAGGTCTTAAAAATGGTCTTAACAACGATCTTTGAAGAAATGTTGAAAATTAACTTGAAGATTTTGAGAAGATGCGAATGTTTTTGATGCTGGTGCAATTGAATAACAAGATGCACATACCTTGTATTGCATATGTAAATTTTTTGAATTGATGCAAATGTTTCTTGATGCTGATGTTGGATAAGATACAAATGCTTCATGGTGTATATGAAAATGGCTTAGATTGATGCAAATGCTTATGACCCTCAAATAACGCAATTACTTATTAGAAGGACGCAACGGTCAACAATGTGCAAATGCTTCTGTATGACGCAAATGCAAAAATTGGTGTTAATGCAACTACTTCATAGAATGATGCAAATGCAAAGATTGGCATTATGCAAATGCTTCTAAATGATGCAAATGCAAGGTTTTTACAATGTGCAGAATGCTTCTACATGATGCAAATGCAAAGATCGATAATAATGTAAACGCTTCATGAAAAGATGCAAATACCCCTAATCATTTTTCTAGACTTTGGCTTAGCCTTTCCAAATCATTTTTCCTCTTCAAATGAGAGTATAACTTCAATTCCTTTTTCAATATTTGGCTATTTCCTTTGCCCCAACAGTTTTCAAACTCTTATTGACAAAATTCTGCTTATGGAGGTTCTATTTCTTCTTCTCATATTTGGAAATCAAGATTAACCCTAGTAGTTCCACACCTTTGGGTTAGAAAAACCCTTATCTCATGTCAACATCAAAAATGGGTATTTCAAAAAAAATGTTTTTATTTGCTTTATCATTTTGAAAACTTCTGAACAAGAATATTAACCCCACAGTGTGTGATGTACAAATCTTTTGAAGACTGATGATCATTGTTAAAAATTTCTCTAAGTGTCAATTTGGGTTTTTTTTTTCGACTGGGATTGGCAAGGCTTGGTATAACAAGATTTTGGTTGATCAAAGAAAATTTCATAACAAAATGTATGTCCCTACTAGGCTCAGGAATGGAACAGGTTTTATAAATCATGAATTCATTAAAAGTCAAACAAAATCAACATTCTTTTAGTTTCCATATCAAGGCATTTTGACAAGTGTCAAGATTGGCCAGGATGTTTAAACTGGAAAGTTTAATCTTGAAGGGGAAAAAAATCTCAGTTTTTGAAATTAATCCTCCAAATGAGGGCTAACAATTTGGGAGGTTCAAGAATTCCTAGATGTTTCTTGATGACCACTTTTCCAAGATGACTTTCTCTTTTGTGGTATCGGTACTAACATAAATGGCATCGTAAATTCCCATTTTTCTCTAGACCGTCCATTTTTGGGTTTTCGTCCTAGAGTCCCATTCTTTCCATTTTTATTCTCCTTTTTTCATTGTTTTACCTTGCACTTGAGAATTCTAAATTCTTTCTTAGTGAAATGATAATTCGATGAGATGGGATAAAATCTGAGGAAAAACCCTTCAAATTAAATATTCATGCTTGATCAAAATGGACTTTTAAAGAACGTAATATAGGTCACAGTTCAGGGTTCAGAAAGATAGGATAAATAAGCCCAAAATATGTGTTTGAGGGTAATAAAATCAAGGATCATTTCTTGAGGAGGATTTTCTTTGAAGCATTTGTCCATTTTGGACTTTTCATTCCTTTTGACTTTGCTCTTTTCTTTCTTTGCTTTTGGCTTTCATTTGCCATACTTTTCACACTTTTTCTTTTGTTTTTGTTTTTGTCTTCCATCTTTATTTTGACAGAGTGGACCAATATTTATTCGGGCCTCAATTTGCTTTGTATTTATCTTTGTTAGGACTCATTTCTCAGTGATCCTTCCTCGCATTTACCCCTAGTGTAGAGGGTGATTCTTGATCAGGATTCAAAGAAGAAAGAATTCTTTTAGCTCAAAAGGGGTGACTATGGATAATTTTCTCATTGTGAGAGAGATATGAAAGATGGTCATTTATCATATCAAGCACGAATATTCTCATTGAAAAGCAATCCCCAGGGGGAATAGATAATCAAAATTTCATTTTGCACTTTGGAATCATTCGAATTCTCATATGCATGATATCACGATTTTTCTTTTTTTCTTTTTTGTCGCATGCCCCACTGATTCATGCGTTAGTCCCATCCTTTTTCACCATATATCCATCATTTTCACATATGATGCCCCAATTTGATTAAGCATGAGAATTTGTATGTACGAGGAACATAGAAAGTCTAGGTCTATTTTGAAAAGGTTGAGTTTCAATTATGAGTTCTTTGAAGATACAAGGAAAATATGGCCCAAAAATTGGTTTTCTCTGGGACATGGGATAATCTAGTTTAATCATTATGCCCTAGGGTGTCAATCATGAAGTGATGTTTGGGCAATTAGTGTTTTGTGGTTGTTGAAAATGTCATGAATGGTTTTGGCTCAACCTTGACACACACCAAATTACCATGATCTAAATTCTTGAAAGAATGTCTCATTTGTTTGAATTTCAAGGAATTCGAAACTTTTTTCAAAAAGTTCGTTCCTTTGTCCATAGCCTAGACTAGGATCTACATCTTTGCTTATTCTATGATGAGAATGGTTTTATGAAGTTCAATCATTCATATTCCTTGAAGCATTAGGTTTTCCAAGTAGTCTCGGTTCAAGGGATTTGGGCCTAGGAAAGCCTAAAAGAGAGGGGAGAAGGTATTCGATCATTTGTAGCAATGATCATCAATTTTCTCGAGATTATCCATTATTAAAACTTCCTTAATGCTTGTTTTTGCAAATTCAAATAATTGTTAAAACACAACAAACACAAAGCATTTAAAATTCAAAATTCATTTAATTGATATGAATGTCGACATGAGACAAGTGTTTTCATCATAAGGTCTGAAACTACATGTATCAAAATGCTCTTATTGACATCCTTCAAAAGTAGTAATTCTCCTCCTAAAACCCTGAACGAAACTGATTTACGACAAAACATACTTCCACTGATTGATAAGCTCCGGTGTCAAAATGCCATCACGGATAAGACCTTCAATCCTTTCCCTCAGTTGTCTGCATTTTTCAGTTGAATGAACAACTATCCCCAGGTGATAACCACACTTGCTGTCAGGGTCATAACTCCATGCTGATGGATTCAGAGCTATTTTCAAAGTTACCAGGGTAAGGTACTGATTCTTTATTAGTAAAGGCAGCAGGTCAGGGATAGGGATTGGAATTCTTTCTTCGTTGTCCCGTGGTCATTTTCTGGAAGCAGGCCTTGTAGCAAGGGCTGGTATAGGATTAGGTGCTTGGCTTGGTAGGTAAGGATAAAGGCATGGAGATACCTCAGTGGGGTAACATGATTGGTATGAGGGAAATTGGAAATATGGGATGAAATCTTCCATAGCTTGGACATCTTCCTCTTTCTTTCTAGGTACCCTATTTCTCTCGACATTGGATGTTCCTTCTCCTTCAAGTTTCCTATTCTTGATAGCATTCTCAATCATCTCCCCTGAGATTACCATATCAACAAAATTCTTCAAGCCATTGCCGATGAGTCTATCATGGTACAGGGCCCGTAGTGTACTCACAAAAAGGATGGTGATTTCTTTTTGTGTCAAAGGTGGTTGTAGTGGGGTGGACATGTTCCTCCACCTTTGAGCATACTCTTTGAAGCTCTCAGTAGCTCTTTTCTCCATATTTTGCAAAGTGAGACGGTCAAGTGTCATGTCGGTCACATGCTTGTACTAGTTTAGAAAAGGCATGGCCAAATCATTCCAAGAGCGAATCTGATCCTTGCTCAACTGATCATACAACCTAATTGTAGACCCGCTGGGGCTATCCTGAAAGTAGTTGATCAGAAGCTTATCATTATCTATATGACTTGTCATCTTTCGGCAGAATATAGTGATGTAGGCTAACGGATCAGTCGTCCCGTCATATTTCACAAAGTCAGGGACCTTGAATTTAGGAGGAATGACTAAATGGAGGACCAAGCATCGTTCCTTCGCATCCACACTCCCGAATACATCTTTATTTTCTACTGCCCGAAGCCTTACATCTAACAACTGATATTTCCCTCGGGAATCTGTCAACTCAGCCATATTTGACTCAACCATTTTCAACTTTTCCCGTTCAGCTGGGTCGTCTAAGTTCAGGGTGTTGCTGGGGTTAACTGTGTTCTGGTCAACCCTCATTCTGACCCTTTTGTGCCTTTAACCCTTCTCTAGCGGCAAAGTTTTCAGTGTATCCTTTTCCCTTGATTACGACAGACATCAGCTCCATCAATTTAGTCATCTGATCTTTCGATTCTGCTTCAGATTTTGCCAACTTTTCTAGCAATTCTTCATGTGCCCTTTCCATTCTTTCCATTCGGGCAGCTTCTTCATTCTCCATAGCTCTAGCCTGTATTGGAAAGGTACTCAGTACTTCTTATACCTCTGATTTGAAATGGAAATTCTTTCAAAGACTATAAAATCCAAATCAACTTCCATTTTATTTCCCCAAATGTGTGTCATGATGAAAGAGTCATGAATGCAATTTGATGCACGCGAAGCCTAAACAATATGATGTATGAACATGTACAGTGGAAACATGCTGACTATATATGTAATAAATGCAATCACGATGCCAACATGCTGCAAGCAAAGAATAAACAAATCAATGCATGGATATATGCAATGAATGACCATGTATATTTCAACATATTTCCCAAAGAATGATCGTATACATTATGAATACAACATGATGTCAATTATGATGCATGTAAACAATGAATGATTGACACAGAGTATATACAGAGAAACTCATGCTGACCATGTGTATTATGAATGTGACCTAATGCTAATATGATGTATGTAATAAGAAAATTAGTGCATGAACATATAGAAAAATTATGCTGACTATGTTTGTCATGAATACCACCTGATGCTACCAAGATGCATGTATGAATGTATGGTATGACAAATAATTGATCGGATGCAAAATGCAAAGGGGAAATATCTTAGAGGAAATAAGAATTAGAGGAACTTAATCATCAACATCTCATAAATTTGAAGCACAACCAATTCATTCCTAAATCAACATTCACAATGGTTTAAACCATGTTTACAAAATTTGAGCAGTAGTTAAAACTGTCTTTACAAGCACTTTATTCTTCCTAGCATCCTAAAGCTATAAGAGCTGGCTAATGAAAAAGTGAAATCTATTACATCATATCATACCAAAGTCTTTCTACATCATTGCTGTAAATCTCCCAGTCCTAATGACTCTTTCCCAGCTCTCTATCAATCAGTGTCGTTGGATCGATCGACTTGATTCTATATTGCACTTTTTTTTTAATGCTATACAGTATTCAATGCTATGGCCAGCAATTCCACAGTGATAATTACATCTTGCATTTGGATTATACCACTTTGGATATGGTGGTAACAGGGGTTTTAGCGGGATATAGGCAACCATGTGATTTTGGATCAGTATAGGGAAAAGCTCTCGGTAGCTGATTGGAATGGGATCATACTGCTATTGAGTCTTGTTTTTGGGTTGTTTCTTAATCATACATGGCCTAGGATTTGGGGCACTTGGTGGTGGCACTAAGGTCCGAACCGGAGTGTTTACATAGGGAGATGGCGGAATAACAAGGCAGGGGTATGGATTTGGACACGGGACCCTTGGAGGTTGTACATAATTTGAGGTTCCTATCTCGGATGCTTGATAAGGTGATTGATGAGGGAAATAGTACGAACTGGCAGTTGGTGGTGATGGAGTGGGATTCAGGGGTGCTGTAGTGATCATCCTAGTGGACAATTAAGCCATAGTAGGGTAGGGATATTGGTTTGGACTTAGAGCAGTTTGCGGGTATGGTACAAGATCTTTGATTTCTGTCTTTGGTATCAGGCTCTCTAGTTTAATCGTTTTCATGATTTTGTCCATAATTTCATCAGGGTTGCACCCTTTGTAACACTAGCAACCGCAAGATCTAGCAAGGATTGTATGTTCTCGACCTGAAGGTTTTGGTTGATCCAAAAGTGATGAAGAACCTTGAGAAAATTCTCCTTTACTCTTACCCATATCCTCAAACATTTTCATAAATTTGACAAGCTGTTCCTTCAACTCCCATAGTTCATGTCCAAATTCCTCTTGATTTCATTCCAAAGCACCCACTCATTCCTCCAATTCTTTCCTCATATCTCGAACCTCTTTCATGCAAATGAAAATGTCATGAGATTTAAGAATACAATTATGAATGTACATGCTTTATTCCTATATGCATGAATATACTAATGATTAATGCATGAAGCGTTCAAAGAAATTATGATGACTACGTATGCCATGTATGCAACCTGATGCCAACATGATGCAATGTAAAGAATAAGCAAATTACTGCATGGATATATACAGAATAATTATGGTAACTATGATTGTATTCTACAATGAATGAGCATACATGCTTATGACTGTAACATGATGTCAAAAATAATACATGCAAAGAATAAATGAATTAGCACCATGGTATATACAAAGAAATCAATGGCTATACAAAAATGGTGGGACCAAATTTTGAATATTCAAAAACTCATTATGCGAGATTTGTCTCCACATTTAATCTACAATTTTTTAAACATGTTATCTCTATGAAAAACCACACATTATTTTCAAAAGAATTTCAGAATAATGGATCCTTCTATGGTACAATATGCAAATGTTCATGTAACACTACCGGTTTATGAAATCACCAAATGAGATTATTATTACCAACTGTTTTATTGCAAAGAATGAGATCAAAAATACAACGATAAATGTACATGCTCTACTCACACATGCAAGAAATGTGCAAAATGCAAAAATGTTTGAAAAAGAATGTTTTGATATTTTCAATTTTTAAAAGCTAGTGAACACCTGTCCCAATATTATTGACTCATCTAGGCATCACGATGCCTTCAGGGCGGGATAATAAACTTATTACGGGCGATGTACGTACATCGTTGTCCGATCTACACCCCTTATTTAGAGTGTAAAATAGGTAACAAAAGGTTTAGAAATGTCCCTCCATGTGTTTTTATCTTCGGTGTATCTAATGAAAATCCAGCATGGCTTCGCCTAGGTTCACTAAATGAGGGTGAATCGATTCTAAAGGCCCCGAGTTTCTCCTCACTGTTGCCAGTGAAGGCTAGTAAGGCACCCCGATAAAAGCGGGTTCAATTCGTTAGAGTATATTTTTCTAAGCCCATACGGAGGATCATCACGAAGGCGTAGTTACTTTACTCCCACTTAAAAGGACGGAACCCGGGTAGAGAGCTTATGTTATGCAAATAAAAATATAGTGTGTGCAGAGGAACAACAAACCTTTCACCACCTATTCTACAATCCTTATTCTAAATATCCCAACAATTTATTAAAACAAAGATCAAGAAACAATTATAATATACAACCATAAATAACTAGAGAAAAATAATAAAATGCATGCACATAAGTATGACCATATTCAAAAATATTTTATTATTTTAAAAATTCTCCTTATTTAAAAAAATGTGGGAATTAAAATTAAATACCAGTTAAACCAACAAAATCGAGACTTTGATATTACACGACTAATTCTAGGCCAGACTCTCTAATGTCCCTAGTGGAGTCGCCAAGCTGTCGCAACCTAAAAAATAACTATGTCTCATCGTGAGACTTTATTATTCATTAGGCGTGACATTAAAAAATCGAGGAAAAGTCGACTTAATTCCTCTTGAAATAAAATGAGGGTTTGAAAACAACCTCGGAAAAAAACATGGACTCGCCACCAATCTTTTTTAGCTAGATGTGATCGGCCACCTATTAAAACCGGGTTGATAAAACAAAACCAATTTCAAGTCTGTGTTATGAACCAGAGAAAATCGAAGAATCGGGTTCGGACTCGATTACGTGCAGGGAAGGATTAGCACCCCCACAACGCCTATATAAAACGGTACCTTATTAATCATGTGTTATCTCAAGTCTCGGTAAAAAGTTGGTTTTTAATTTAGTATTTTAAGTTAATTCCCAATTTAAAAAATAATAATTCCATTTTTAATTGAAAATAATCCAGACTTTATTAATTCAAAATTTTCCTATATTCCCCGACAAAATCGGCAAAATATAGAAATTTTTATTTATTTGGAAAACTTTCTAAATCATTCTCATTTTTTGAAAGAAAGATATTCCTTTATTAATGATAATTGATGATATTCCCTCCAGAAAACCCGGTAGAGAACTCATGAATTATTTTAACTCGGGAATATCTTTATATTTTTTATTGAAAATCATTATCTTTTTTAAAAAAAAAACATTTAAAAAATGAATATGAACATGTATGACATAAATAAAATGACATAGCAAAGTCTAGATAATATAATGCAACCTAAATGATATGACATAATTTAAATGGCATAGTATATTCTAGATGAAATGAAAAATCCTAAGTGTCATGGTATATTCTAAACGAAATAAAAGGATTTAAATGACATGGCAATTTTAAATGATATGGCATATTCTAAATGACATGGAATATTCTAAATAATATAACCTAAATGACATGGAATATGATCTAAGTGACAAGAAATGACATGAAACATAAAATAATGCTACCATAAAATATGCACGAAAATAAAATAAAAATGCATGAACATAGTATATGCTAAATAATGTGACAAAAATAAATGACTAAATAAAAAATATAGGATAGCATGAAATATTCAAAATCATATGGCAAACAATATAACATCATAAAATGTAAATCAAAGTAATAATAATACCATGGAAAATATCATAGCAAAAATCACATATTAAATACAATGCATGAACATGGAAAATGCAATGCATGAAAATGTATTTTTTTCCTTTAAATAAAGAAATCCGTATATCTAAAAAGATATACGACTACCTTAGGAAAATATGTCAAATTAGATTTTCTAAAAAACAAACTTTGTAATTGTTTGAAAACAATTTTAAATAAAAACTTGAATGAAGATTAAAATCCCTACCAAACCCTTTTAAAATGCTCTAATTTCCTAAGTTTAAAATCCCGGACTTGACAACCCTTAACCCAAGATTTATAAAATCATTTTTAAAGTTTAAAAAGGCTTAGAAACTACCCTAATATAGTAGCTAAAGCTTCTAACCAACCCCCTCTAGATGCCTTAGCCAATTTCAGCCATTGTTTTTCTTTTGAATTCAAATCTGCCTCCACTGTCCAGTTTTGACACACGATTATTTAGCCTATTTTTAAAATTTCAAAAAAATCTAAACAAAATACTGGAGACTCAAAACATGTAAAACTACACGGAAAAAAATTGGCTTAATTTTCTGATTAAAGATGAATGCCCATAAAAGTTGGAGAAGTTTGAGTACTGGTGAAAAAAATTGTTCTGTGAAAACACATTTTTTGCCTTTGATAAAGTTATTTAAAAATCAAAGTAAAAATTGTTGGAGGTAATCCTAAAGACCTAAAACCAGTAGCTAAAACATTTAAAAACCTTGAACAAAAATTGGCTAAGTAAAAAAAATCACAAAGGTAGAATAATCAATTTGACAACTCTTTAATTTTCCACAAGTATGTTCAAGAGAGCATGACTTTGAGCCATTGATTGGCCTAAGTCATAAATCATGTGGCAATGACATGGAATGCATGAACATACAGCAAATGAAATGTATGAAATGCATGGTCTAAAGCATAAATGGTAAAGGAAATGCATGATAATTCAAAATACACTAAATGCCTAACATGAGTTTGCATGGCAATAAATGCTATCCTAACTTAATATGCATGCAATGCTAGATAATGCAAATATGACTTGGACCTAATATGTTATTAATATGCATGAAAATGCTAATGCAACCTAAGACCTAAGTAGCATAGCAATGCATGGCAATACCAATAAGATTTAAGACCCAATATGCATAGCAATACCAATATGACCTAGACCTAAAATGTAATGAAAATGCATGAACATACAATGACCAATGAACCTAATGCTAATGCTGGAACAAACAGCAACTAATACACAATTTCAAGATATGATAATGCAAAGCATGTTACCTAAACAAAATGCAAATGGATGACAAGGCAAGGAATGCATGAAGAGGCCGAATGGTCACATGGTACTCTAGTGCAATCCTATCTAGTAAATGACACTAGTACATGACAAATCATATCAAAATGCATAATGTCATGCCATTTTCACAAGAATATGACATACTAAAATTAAAATACACAAGCTCATGGCATGGGAATGCAAACAAGCCAAAAAGCAAGATGAAAATGCACATGCAAGGCATACTAAATATCAAGATATGCTAACTCATGGCATGGAGATGCAAACAAGTCAAGAAGCAAGATGAAAATGCACATGCAAGGCATAGAAAAATGGAGTAGTTGAATGGTCATATTACCAAATATAAAATGCAAACATGTTTATAATATAAGACATGATATATGAAAAAATGCACAATATGATATCAACGAACACAATGGCCGAATCTACAAGGAAAAATTATTAAGCATGGAAATGAAATATAGAAACAAATATAGCATAGAAAATAATGTAAAGAACATATATAAAAAAAAAAAAAAGTAAGCATAGACATGCAAAGCAAAATACAAGCAAAACTAGTAAATAAAACAAGGAAAGTTAAGCTCCATGGTTGGTATAAAATGGGCATAGCCTCTCACCTAACCATAATCACTTGGTCTTTCCAAGATCATGAAGCCTTTCCATTTCAAAAATCAAAAAAATAAACCATGCTAAACAACAAAATTAAGGTGAGCTTCATGGTAGGTAAAAATGGACATAGCCTCTCCACTAACCATAGTCACTTGGTCTTGCCAAGATCATGTAGCCATTTCAACCTTTTTTGCTTCATCTTTTTGTAAAAAATCAGAATATAAAATACTTAAACAAACTTTCTAAAAATCATTTTTCCACAACAAAATGCAAAGAAGAAAGAAACACACATACCACATTCGGCCAAGCATAAACTATGTAAAAAATTATTTTCAACCATTTTGATGAAGAAGAAGAGATGAAAACTTAAGTAAACATTTAAAGAACTTTATTTCTATGAAAATTTTAGTAGGAAAACAAAATAGAAAATCAAGAAATCAACATAGAAAACAAGAAGAAAACCATGTTAGAGCTAGGCAGAAATGACTACCTTCAAGCTCTCTTATTGAAAACCTTTCTTTTTTTCTCTCAAAACCTTTTTTTTTTCTTCCGTAGCTACTGTTTCCAGACTTCAAACTTGTGAAAAAAAATGCTCAGCCCCCCTTCGTTAGCCTTGGCCGAATGGCCTCTCCCCATTGCATGGAATTTGCACTTTTTCTCCTCCAATCTTGGCCCTTAGATTAAGATATTGTGATGAAAACATAAAAATGTCATCTTGCCAATTGATAGCAGCCCTTAAGATGTGTACTCAGCCTTGTAATAACCTCAGCCCTTAGATGCAAAAGAGGACCAATCCCATGCACTCCATTGCTTGCCCCTTTGAGTGTTTACCCTTGGATGAGTTATGCTCTTCCATTCTTGGTCATTGGATGAGGACAACATAAAAATGACATCTTGTAAATTAAATCCAGCCCTTAACATGTGTACTCAGCCCTTGTAGATGGCCTAAGCCATTGGATGAAAGGAGACAATCCCATGAACTCCCTTGCTTGGCCGAATGGATGCTCACCTTTGGATGAATTGTGCTCATCTTTTTTCTTCCATTCTTGGCCATTAGATGAGGGTTCTTTCATGACAAATAAAAATGTCATCTTGGCATTTAAACTTGGCCATTGGATGGTGCATTCAACTTTTCTACAAGGCACCTAAGCCATTGGATGAAGGGGGGACCATTTGCATGGTGTTAGTGGTAGCATGTGAGCTTGATAGTGACTAAGGAATTAAATTGATCAAGCTTCCTTCTTCTCCTCTATGCTGGCTGACCAAGGGAGGAATTATCTCAGTAAATCCTGCATCTTTCATATTTTTCTTAATTACAAATTTGTCCTTTTCGGTTTCTTTGGTAAAATGATATTTTTGACCCCCGAACCTAAATAAATAACAAACGGACTCCAAATTCAAATTTTATTTTTTCAATACTTCTGAAATAATAAAAATTGAATGCTGGAAGTTTTCAAAATTTTTCGAGTCCATTTGCTATTTATTTCAGATTTATTTCCAAAATTGCCCCTTTTATGCACCCAAACTTTACCATTTTCTAAACGAGCACCGAATCCAGATTTTTCTTCACCAATCTCTTCAAAATAATTTAAAAATGTGATATGGAAGTTTTTATAATTTTTGGAACTCATTTACTATTTTTTCGGGATTTATCTGCTTGAATTACTACATAGGGGACCCGGGATTTGGCCATTTTGCAAACAAACTCCTAATCAAGAGTTTCTTTTGCCAATCTCTTTGAAATGATTTTAAAATGAGATTTGCAAATTTTCAAAATTTTTGGAGCTCATTTGCTATTTTTCCCAAATTTTTCCTTTTGCCTTCGAAACCCGATTTTGCTCAAAACAAGTCCAATTTTTAGATTTTCTTCAAACTGAGCTTTGGGCTATCCTTGTTTAATCACTATTCATCAATTAGGGGCTTTTTATTCCTACCGAATCGACCATTTCTATAATTCTTCCAAATTACATCGAAATCCACCAAAAACCCTAATTCTCGATTTTCTTCCGGATTGACTTTTCTTTCAGTTTTTCTTTCAAGTAGCTTCTCCATTACCTGTAGTCAGTGCTTATATTTCATTTGGGACCTTCAATTTTGACCAATTTGATCGTTCAAGCACTTTTCCCTAAATTTCCTGAACTAGGGTTTCCTTTCTACTGAGATTCTGTAACCCAACTTCCGACCTCCATATCATTGAATGTAGACCTCGGATTATCAAAATTCTTTTACCGTTTTTCAATTGAACCTCAAACCTTGATTTTTAAAGTGGGTTGAATTTTTTAGTAGTTGACATTTTTGGGGTTAACTTTTTTGGGGTTGACTTTTTTCAAGGTTGATTTTTTTCAAATTTGACTTTTTCTGTCTGCTTTCTTAGACTAAGTCTCGGAGTACCACCTGCAGGATGAGAAAAGCCTTTTAGCATTCTGAAACATCAATTTAGGAAGAAAACATACCTGTTTTAGTGGTCCGGACAAAATTAGGTGTCTACAGAAGTAAAGTAGCTACGCTCTCGTGATGATCCTCCGCATGGGCTAGCAAAATACTTCTGGGGTATAAATTACCTAAGCTCTCGTGATGATCCTCCGCATGAGCTAGGGAAATATAACGAATTGAACCCGCTTTTATCGGGGTGCCTTACTAGCCTTCATAGGCGATAGTGAGGAACAATTCAGGGCCTTTTAGAACTTCGTTCACCCATATATAGTGAACCATAGAGCCAACGTAGGCGAAGCTCTGCTGTTTTTTGATAGGTATACCGGAGTTAGGAACACATGGATGGATACTTCTAACCTCTTATTACCTATTTATAAATTTTTTAAATCAGGGCAATGATGAACGCACATCGTTTTGCCCGTGATAGATTCGATACCCCGTCCCAAAGATGTCGTAATGGGGAATTTTCATTAGGATATCTTGTTTACTTTATATTTTTTCTTATTATTTGATTTCTTCACCTTTACTGACTTGTTTTTATTTTTTCTTTCATGCATGTTTTGTGCCATCATAATATATAGGGAAAGTTTTTGGCCTCAGGATAATCTTCAATCAAAAGGGCTTTTATAGAGGGTCAGGCTAGTTCAATAGTGGAAGAGCTTGCAGGGGTACGGCAATGGTCGCAGTCAGAACAGAGAATATATGGGGATTGTTTAAAAGAGGGATATATATCAGTATTACCAAAACGGGTAGAGTTAGATATCCGACAAAATGATTTCGAGGGTTGATGGATATTTGGAGTCAATGGGATGTGTCAGAAAAGAGGATTTTCACTCAGGTATATGGAGACATAGCATTGTTGATACCGGTTAGGATTAAAAATGAGTCGATTCGGGCTATGATACATTTCTGGAATCCTGCTTACCGATGCTTCACCTTCAGCAAGGAAGACATGACACCTACAATAGAGGAATATTTGGCTTTGTTACGTATTGAGGATTCTATCCCTGATTGGATTTATTTAAAGGATTCAAAGACATTAGGGTTTAAGAAGAATTAGCTAGGATTGTGGGAATGGACAGTAAATAGGTCAATGCTCATGTGGTTAAGAAAGGGAAAAATGAGTGTATTCCTTGGGATGCCCTCCAATCTTTGATCCGAAGTCACCCGAATAGAGAGACTGCTAGGGATATTTTTGCTTTAGTTGTATGTGGTTTGGTTATCTTTCCAGGGACACTAGGGCGTGTGGAGTTGGCCATAGTTGACCTTTTGAAAAGTTAAGACATAAGATAGATCTGTCTCCAGCGATCCTAGCAGAAAATATTCAATCTTTGAACTTTTGCAAAAGGGAATGAAAAGAAAGATTAAGGGGATGTATGCAGCTTCTCTATGTTTGGATTCAGAGTCATTTTTGGAAAAGGGAGGATGTTTCTTTCAAACCATGTTTGAAAACCCTAGTACCGACCAATGAGTTCCTTAAGATAGATTGGCCCGAAGACAGAAATGAAGAGCAGTGGGTAAACATGTTCCAAAATCTTAAAGGTGAATTGATAACTTGGAGAGCTCCATGGATGATTCCTATGCCGATATTATACAAATGTGGAGACAAGTCCACTACTCGGGATTTGGGGAGCCATGAGCTACGCACCTCTGTTGGTGCAAAGACTGGTTGAATCTCGGCAGTTCACACCTGTGACTCATGGACTGGGTCTATTAGAGTTCACCTATGGAGAAGAGGGTTACTTAGGAAAGGTGCGGGGAATAATTGAAGCATGGAAAAAGATTCGTCGGATAAAGGTAGCCAGATATGCCGACATCGTCACACTCGACTACCTAGCATGGAGAGAAAGGAGGATTAATGATAGGTTGTTGACATTTAATGGGGAAGAAGTCCAGTCTATGAGTTCACCACCAAAGCAAGTGCCATCGGAGTTAGAAATCGCAAAGTTGGAATTTGGAAAAGAAAAAGCCCAAATGAGCAAAGAGATTGCCCGACTTCAAGAGGAAATTGAGGACATGAAAATAGGGAAATAGCTCATGAAAGAGAAATGGAAAAGATTAAGAGAGAAAGGGATATTGTCAAGGGCAATCTTCAAAAATTACAATTGGAAAACAAAAGGTACCGCTTCGACTCAGATTTGATGGGACTCTCAAGACTTTTGGGAAATGGGAGCAAGAAGTCAAAAACCTCAAGAAAGAGAATAACTATTGGAAAGAGAGAGCGAAGCATGAAGAAATCTGAGCCAATCAGCTTGAGAATGAAGCTAAGGAAAGCCTACACAATGATGTTTCTGCTAGTATGTCAAAGGGCCATGAACAAGTAGGGGTCAGATTGAAAAGCAAGGCAATCAAAAGGGGACTGTGAAAGAAAGTCCAAAATCCGAGGTAGTTACTATAAGACCAGTAATTTGTAACAGCATTTTGAATTAGAATAGGCAAATTATCAGATTATCTTAAGCAGTGATCTTTTTATTCTATCTTTGATGTATTTAGTTCCAGGAAATCAATGAAAGACCGTTGGTTGGAATTATCCCGGGGCCAATACTTTCAAATGCATTCAACATTCTTTTGTTCTTTCCTTTATATATTTTGTTTGTTCATTCATAAATTTATTCATATTTATAATCATTCATTCATTCTTTATAATTATCCATTCATATTCATATACTTAGTCATTCAATTATTTGTCTATTCATTTATTCTTTATAATTATTCATTTGTTCATTCATTAACATTTAGTCATTTATTCATTCATTCATTTTTTATAAAACATAAAAAAAAATGTGTCAATAAATTCTAATTCATGGTTTTTAAAACTAAAGGTACAATTGGTCGCACCTGAAAGAATCAGATTTTCGACACCCTAACAACACCCATATAATAAACAACATAACATCAAAAATAATAACAACATCGTAGAAATTATCATAGCAAAAATCACATATTATATAAAATGCATGAATATGGAAAATGCAAAGCATGAAAGTATATTTTTTCCTTTAATTAAGGAAATCCGTATATCTAAGAAGATATCCGGCTACCTTAGGAAAACATATCAAATTAAATTTTCTAAAATCAAAATACTTTGTGATTTGTTTGAAAACAATTTTGAAAGAAATTTGAATGAAGATTGAAACCCTAGCCAAACCCTTTAAAAATGGCTCTAATTTCCTAAGTTTAAAATCCCAGACTTGACCACCCTTAACTAGAGGTTTGTAAAATATTTTTTAGAGTTTAAAAAGGCTTAGAAATTACCCTAAGACAGTAGCTAAATTTTCTAACCAATCCCCTTTAAATACCTTAGCCAAATTTAACAATTGTTTTTCTTTTGAATTCAAATCTCCCTCTACTATCCGATTTTAAAACATGAATTTTTACCTACTTTTAAAACTTCAAAAAAATCTAAAAAAAATACTGGAGACTGAAAACATGTAAAAATACACGAGAAAATTTTGTCTTAATTTTTTGATTAAATATGACTTCCTAGAAAAATCGAGAAAGTCCGAGTACTGGGTGAAAAACTGTTTTGCCAAAACACATTTTTTTTGCCTTTGATAAAATGATTTAAAAATCAAAGTAAAAATATTGGAGACTCTTCTAAAGACCCACAAACAGAAGCTAACACTTTTAAAAAGTTTGACAAAAATTGGCTAAGTAAAAAAAAAAATCACAAAGGTAGAATAATCAATTTGACAACTCTTTAATTTTCCACAAGTATGCTCAAGTGAGCTTGACTTTGAACCATTGATTGGCCTAAGTCATAAATCATGTGGCATGGCATGAAATGCATGATCATACAGTAAATTGAATGCATGATTTAAAACCTAAATGAAATGAAAAATGCATGGGATAGAGAATATGGCCTAGACCTAAAATGAACTTGCATGACATTTAATGCAACTTAGGTCTAAAATGCATGAAATGCATGGCAATGCAAATGAAACCTAGACCTAAAAAATGCATGGAAAAAACATAAACACAAGGGATAGTAAATACAAGACTAAAAAGGAAACTTGCTAAACTAAGCAATCATAATGCAAATGCATGAATATAGCTAGATATTTTCACAAACATATGGCATGGTCTATAGCTAAACTACCACAATCAAGCTAACCTACAACAATCAAGCTAATCTACCACAAGTATAGCAACCTACCACAACAAATCACATAAACAAGATCCGACACAAAATCATTTAACAAAAGTGATTCATTCAACCATGATGAAAAATAGAGAAAAACTTGTTTTCTTGATTTGTTCTAAAAAAAAAAAAAAAAATAAACAAAGTAGAAGCTCCTTAGAACTTATTTTAAAAAACAAGTTTATTTCATAAAAGAGAATAAAATGACAATCAAAATATCAAAATCATGTCAACAAAGTATGAGAAAACCATGGAAGAACATAGCTACCTTGGTCTAGCTTTCAAAATCAATAAGTAGCAAGCCAAACCTTTCTTTTTTCTTCTCCTTTTTTCTCTTCTCTTTTTCCTTTATTTTTTTTTCTCTTTTTTCCCTTAGCTACAGCCTCTATTCAACCCCTAAAGCTCCAGCAAAAATCTGAATTCCCCTCCTCAAAAAGGCTTGGGCAAATGGTTTAAGAATTGTGTAGAATGTTGTAGTTTTTTGCTAACCAATTTTGATCCAATGGCCTTTAATTCAAGATGCTTTCTATGTAAAATCCCACCATTAGATTCGAATAATCAGCTCCTAAATATGATGTCATGAAGATGTCATAAATAGGATGCCATAAATATGACATCATCCCTCTCCATCCATTGGTCCATGTGTCACAATTTGAAAGGCTTGATCAAGAAAAATAACTATATTCCTCTTCACTTTTGGCCCTTTGATCTTAAAATCTCAGCAAAATCACTCTCCATTATGGGCTTGGCTGATTGCCTTTTTAAAATCCAGCACAATTTCCAATTTTTTAAAGGCCTTCTTCGATTTCTTCGATGAAATAACCTTTTTAACCCCCAAACCAAATTAAATTGCAAACGGACTCCAAATTCAAAATTTCTTTTTTTAATACTTCCTAAATAATAAAAAATTGAGTTCTAGAAGTTTTCATAATTTTTGGAGCCCATTTACTATTTTTTCGGATTTTTCTTCCAAAGTTGCCCCTTTGTGCACCCAAACTATTACCATTTTTTAAACGAACTCCGAATCTGAATTTTCTTTCGCCAGTCTCTTCCAAATAATTTAAGAATGAGATCTGAAAATTTTCAGAATTTTTTTGGAGCTCATTAGGTATTTTTTCGAGATTTATCTTATTGAATTTCTACATAAGGGACCTGGGATTTAGCCATTTTGCAAACAAACTCAGAATCTGGATTTTCTTTCACCAATCTCTTTGAAATGGTTTAAGAATGAGAACTGCAAATTTTTAGAATTTTCGGAGTTCATTGGCTATTTTTCTCAAATTATCCAATTTTTCCCTTTTACCTCCGAAGTCTGGTTTTGCTCAAAACAAGTTTGATTTTTAGATTTTCTTTTCCTGGGCCTCTGTCGTATATTAAATTGGAGTTAGTCTGAAAATGCCCAATTTTTACGATCAAATTCCCTTTCAATTTTGTTTTTCCTCTTTTCACTATCGAGAATTTCCTCGTTTTTCTTTTTTTTTTTTCTCCAATCGGCTCTTTTCTTGGATTTTCTTCAAACTGAGCCTTGGGCTATCCTTGTTTAATCACTTATCATCAATTGAGGGCTATAGTTTTACCGAATCGGGCCATTTCTGCAATTTTCCCAATTTCACCAAAATCCACTAAAACCCTAATCCTCGGTTTTCTCCCGGATTGACTTTTTCTTCAATTTTTCTTCCAAGTAGCTTCTCCATTACCCATATCCAGTGCTTATGTTTCATTTGGAACCCTCAATTCCGATCAATTTGATCGTTTAAGCACTTTTCCCCAAATTTCTCGAACTAGGGTTTCTTTTCTACTGAATCTCCGTAACCCAACTTCCGAACTCCATATCTTTCAATGTAGACCTCAGATTATCAAAATTCTTTCACCATTTTTCAATTGAACTTCAAATCTTGATTTTGAAAGTGGGTTAACTTTTTTAGTAGTTGACTTTTTAGGGTTGACTTTTCTAGGATTGACTTTTTCAAGTTTGACTTTTTATGTTTGCTTTCTTAAACTAAGTCTCGGAGTACTACCTGCAGGATGAGAGAAGTCTTTTTGCATTCTGAAACAACACTTTAAGAAGAAAAAAAATACCTGTTTTAGTGGTCCGAACAAAATTAGGTGTCTACAAGAATCATGGAGAATGATCAGCTGGCTAGAATTGAAAGAATGGAAAGAACTCAAAGGGAACTGCGGGAACAGTTGGCTAAGTCTCAGGAGGAGTCATGGGAACAAATGGCCAAACTCATGGAAATGATGAATACCATGATGAGGTAGAAATTGACAGGGAAAATTCAGTTAAAAGAATGGGGGCAGTGAACCAGGAAGGCCGACCTGAGGTGGTGTATCTGAACGGCCAAACATCCCAGCAAGTGGGAAATGAACTTCCAACTAGGGTAGCATATTATGTTTACATTCAACCAGTAGGTGAAGCACAGAATTTTGGTCATGGGAAGGGAAACATTGGTGTCGCAACCTAAAAAAAAAACATAAAAAAGCATGTCTCATCGTAAGACTTTATTATTCGTTAAGCGTGACATTAAAAAAAATCAAGGAAAAGTCGACTTAATTCCTCTTAAAAATGAAGGTTTTGAAAATGACCTTAAAAAGGACATGGAGTCACCACCAATCTCTTTTAGCTAGGTGTGATCGGCCACCTATGAAAACCGGTTTTGTTAAAACATTTTAAAATTAATTAAAACATTTTTAAAACCAATTTCAAGTCTCGGTTTTAAACTACAGAAATCAAAGAAGCGGGTTCGGGAATCGGTTACGTGTGGGGAGGGATTAGCACCCGCACAACGTCCGTATAAAACGGTACCTTGTTAATCATGTATTATCTCAAGTCTCGGTAAAAAAGTCAATTTTTAATTTAGTATTTCAAGTTAATTCCCAATTTAAAGAAAAATAATTCCATTTTCTAATTGAAAATGATCCGAAATTTATTAATTCAAAATTTTCATATATTTCTCGACAAACGTGGAAAATATAGAAATTTTTATTTATTTGAATAAATTTCCGAATCATTCTCGTTTTAAAGAAAATATTCCGTTATTAATGATAGTTAATGATATCCTCCCCAGCAAACCCGGCAGAGAACTCATGAATTATTTTAACTCGGGAATATCTTTATTATATTGAAAATCATTATCTTTTTCAAAACATTTAAAAAAAATGAATATGAATATGTGTGACATAAATAAAATGACATAGCAAAGTCTAGATAATGTAATGCAACCTAAATGATATGATATAATTTAAATGGCATAGTATATTCTAGATGAAATGAAAAATCCTAAGTATCAGGGTATATTCTAAGTGAAATGAAATATCCTAAATGAAATAATATATTCTATATGAAATGAAAAACCTAGGTAACATGATATATTCTAAATTAAAAAAAATGATTTAAATGACATGGCAAATTTTAAATGAGATGGCATGTTTCAAATGGCATGGCTTATTCTAAATAATTAAACCTAAATGACATGGAATATAATATAAGTGACATGAAAAGACATGAAACATAAAATAATACTATCATGGAATATGCATAAAAATAAAAATAAAAATAATAATGCATGAATATAATATATGCTAAATGATATGACAAAAATAAATGACATAATAAAAAGCATAGGATAACATGAAATATTCAAGACCAAACAATAATCATCATAAAAAGTGAATCAAAATAATAATACTACCATAGAAAAATATCATCGCAAAAATCACATATTAAATAAAATGCATGAACATGGAAAGTGCAGTGCATGAAAATGTATTTTTTCCTCTAAATAAAGAAATCCGTATATCTAAAAAGATATCCGGCTACCTTAGGAAAATATGGCAAATTAAATTTTCTAAAAATAAAAACTTTGTGATTGTTTGAAAACAATTTTGAAGAAAAACTTGAATGAAGATTAAAACCCTAACCAAACCCTTTTAAAATGGCTCTAATTTCCTAACCCGGACTTGACCACCCTTAACCTGAGGTTTATAAAATCATATTTAAAGTTTAAAAAGGCTTAGAAACTATCCTAAGATAGTAGCTAAAGCTTTTAACCCCCTCTAAATGCCTTAGCCAAATTAAACAATTGTTTTTCTTTTGAATTCAAATCTACCTTTACTGTCCGATTTTAACACACGATTTTTGAACCTATTTTTAAAAATTAAAAAAAAAATATAAAACAAATACTGGAGACTCAGAACATGTAAAACTACATGACAAACAATTGGCTTAATTTTGTGATTAAAGATGATTGCCCAGAAAAATTGAGAAAATAGAAGTACTGGTTGAAAAACTGTTTTGCCAAAACACATTTTTTTGCCTTTAATAAAATCATTTAAAAATCAAAGTAAAAATTTTAGAGACTCTCCTAAAGACCTACAAACAGTAGCTAACACTTTTAAAAAGTTAGACAAAAATTTAAGTAAAAAAATCACAAAGGTAGAATAATCAATTTGACAACTCTTTAATTTTCCACAAGTATGCTCAAGTGAGCATGACTTTGAGCCATTGATTGGCCTAAGTCATAAATCATGTGCCATGACATGAAATGCATGAAACTACAGCAAAGTGAATGCATGAAATGCATGGTTTAAAGTCTAAGTGATATGGAAAATGCATGGCATAAATAACCTAAATGCCTAGCATGAGTTTGCATGGAAATAAATTCTATCCTAACTTAGCATGCAGGAAATGTTTGATAATGCAAATGTGACTTAGACCTAATGTATTATGAATATGCATGACAATACCAATGTGACCTAAAACCTAATTAGCATAGCAATGCATGGCAATACCAATATGATATAAGACCTAATATGCATGGCAATACAAAGATGGCCTAGACCTAAAATGTTATGAGAATGCATGGGAATGTCATGAACATTTAATGACCAATGAACCTAATTCTAATGCATGAACAAACAGCAACTAATACATAATCTCAAGGCATAATAATGCAAAGCATTGTACCTAAACAAAATGCAAATGCATATAAGGTAAGGCAAGGCAAGGAATGCACAAAGAGACCGAATGGCCACTAGATAACCTAAGGCAATCCTATGTAGCAAATAACACAAACACTTGGCAAACCAAATCAAAATACATAATATCATGGCAAAATCATGAAGCCTTTCCATTTTAAAAAATCAGAAAATAAACTATGCTAATCAACAAAATAGAGGTGAGCTTCATGGTTGGTAAAAATGGGCACAGCCTCTCCCCTAACCATGGTTACTTGATATGTATCAAGATCATGTAGCCGTTTCAACCTCTTTTGCCTCACTTTTTGTAAAAAATCAGAACATTAAATACTTAAATAAACCTTCCAAAATCATGTTCCCCACAACAACATGCAAAAATGAAAAATTAAAAAAAAATAAAAATCAAGGCAAGCATTCCTTCAAATTCGGCCAAGCACAAACTTTGTAAAAAAAAATTGTTTCCAACCATTTTTTATGAAGAAGAAAAGATGAAAACTTAAGAAAACATGTTAAAAATTTGATTTCTATGAGAAATGTAGTAGGAAAAAAAAGAAAATCAAGAAATCAACATAGAAAACAAGAAGAAAACCATGCTAAAGCTAGGTAGAAATGACTACCTTCAAGCTCTATTTTGAAAATCTTTATTTCCTTTCTTTCAAAAACCTTTTTTTTTTCTAAATCAGCTACTGCCCTTTCCAGCCTTGAACCTTGTGAAAAGCTGCTCAGCCCCCCCTCTCTTAGCCTTGGTCGAATGGCCTTTCAACCATTGGATAGGTTGTGCACTTTTCCTCCATCAATGTTGGCCCTCAGATGAAATAAGGATACAAGAAAAATCCCTTATTGCCAATTGATAGCATCTTTAGGATGTGTACTCAGCCCTTCTAATAACCTCAGCCCTTAGATGAAATAAGGATACAATCCTATGCTCTCCCTTGCTTTGCCAAATAAACCTCTACCATTTGATGAGTTGTGCTCATCTTTCTTCTTCTATTCTTGGCAGTTGGATGAGGGTTCTTTGATGAAAAATAAAAATGTCATCTTGCCATTTAATCTTGGCCATTGAATGGTGCATTCAACTTTTCTACAAGGCACCTAAGCCATTGGATGAAGGGGGGACCATTTGCAAAGTACTAGTGGAAGCATTTTGAGCTTGATAGTGACTAAGGAATTAAATTGATCAAGCTTCCTTCATCTCCTCTTTGCTGACTGACCAAGGGAGGATTATCTCAGCAATTCCTTCATCTTTTATATTTTTCTTAATTACAAATTGGCCCCTTTCAATTTTTTCAGTAAAATGACCTTTTTGACCCCCAAACCTAAATAAATAGAAAACCGAATCCAAATTCAAATTTTATTTTTTCAATACTTTCATAATAATAAGAAATTAAATTCTTGAAGTTTTCAAAATTTTTTGAGTGCATTTGCTATTTATTTTGGATTTTTCTTCCCAAAATGCCCTTTTGTGCACCCAAACTTTCACCATTTTTAAACGAGCTCCGAATCCAGATTTTTCTTCACCAATATCTTCCAAATAATTTCAAATTGTGATCTGGAAGTTTTGGTAATTTTTGGAGCTCATTTGCTATTTTTTCGGGATTTATCTGCTTGATTTTCTGCATAGTGAGCTCGGGATTTGGCCATTTTGCAAACGAGCTCTGAATCCAGATTTTATTTTGCCAATATCTTCCAATTAATTTAAGAATGAGATTTATAGATTTTCAGAATTTTTGGAACTCATTTGTTATTTTTTCGGGATTTATCTCTTTGAATTTCTACTTGGTGGGCCAGGGATTTGGCCATTTTGCAAACGAACTCCGAATCTGGATTTTCTTTTGCCAATCTCTCTGAAATCATTTAAGAATGAGATCTACAAATTTTCATAATTTTTGGAGCTCATTTGGTACTTTTCCTGAATTTTCCAGTTTTACTCTTTTGCCTTCGGAGCCCAGTTTTGCCCCAAACAAGTTCGATTTTCAGATTTTCTTTTCCTGGGCCTTTTTCCTATATTGAATTGAAGTTGGTCCAAAAATGCCCAATTTTTATGATCAAATTCCCTTTCGTTTTGATTTTTCCTCTTTTCAGTATCGGGAATTTCCTCGTTTTTCCTCCAATCGGCTCTTTTCTCGGAATTACTTCAAACTGAGCCTTGGGCTATCCTTGTTTAACCTTTCCTCCAATTAGGGGCTTTAGTTTTACCGAATCGGGCCATTTCTGAAATTTTCCAAATTTCACTAAAATCCACCAAAAACCCTAATTCTCAGTTTTCTTTCGAATTGGCTTTTCCTTCAATTTTTCTTCCAAGTAGCTTCTCCATTACCCGTAGTCAGTGCTTATCTTTCATTTGGAACCTTCAATTTCGACCAATTTGATCATTTAGGCACTTTTCCCCAAATTTCTCGAACTAGGGTTTTCTTTCTACTGAATCTCCGTAACCCAACTTCCGAACTCCATATCTTTCATGTAGACCTCGGATTATCAAAATTCTTTCACCATTTTTCCATTGAACTTCAAATCTTGACTTTGAAAGTAGGTTGAATTTTTTAGTAGTTGACTTTTTAGGGTTGACTTTTTTCAGGGTTGACTTATTCAAGTTTGACTTTTTATGTTTGCTTTCTCAAACTAAGTACGGAGTACCATCTGCAGGATGAGAAAATTCTTTTCGCATTCTAAAACAATAGTTTAGGAAGAAAACATACCTGATTTAGTGGTCCGGATAAAATTAGGTGTCTACAGCTGCCCCTCTTTGGCTATTGCTGAGAATCAGGAATCAAGCAAAGATAAACAAACACTAATTTTGTCCGATTGGTGAAATCACATGCGAAGGAAAGGGAAAGGGGTTTTCATTCATCATTTTTTCTTTATATATATATATATATATATATTTTATAAAAAAAAATCTGTAAATTGAAGATTTTGTCCTTAAATTTAATTCCCTGACTAATCAAGGCTGGACCCATCTTAAGGAAACGCGTTCGAGTTGAAAACAAAATATTTGACTCATTTGAAAAACAGGACGAGTTTTAAAACAAAAGGAAATACCTCGACGATGGTCTCGGGGCTCGACTCATTTGATAAACAAAATGAATTTGATTTAAAACAAAAGGAAATACCTCGACGATGGTCTCGGGGCTTGACTCATTTGATAAAAGAGAATGAATTCGACTTTAAAAAAAATGAAATACCTCGACGATGGTCTCGGGGCTCGACGCATTTGATAAACAGAATGAATTCGATTTAAAACAAAAGGAAATACCTTGACGATGGTCTTGGGGCTCGACTCATTTGATAAACAGAATGAATTCGATTTAAAACAAAAGGAAATATCTCGACAATGGTCTCGGGGCTCGACTCATTTGATAAACAGACTGAATTCGATTTAAAACAAAAGGAAATACCTCGACGATGGTCTCGGGGCTCGACTCATTTGATAAACTGAATGAATTCAATTTAAAACAAAAGGAAATACCACGACAATGGTCTCGGGGCTCGACTCATTTGATTAACAGAATGAATTCGATTTAAAACAAAAGGAAAATACCTCGACGATAGTCTCGGGGCTTGACTCATTTGATAAACAGAATGAATTCAATTTGGGGAAGCCAAATTTTTCCTGATTCCTGCAATGTTAGCTAAATGCTATGATGAGAATGACATGCTTTGCAAATGCTTGTATGTTTCCTAAGGATGAATGCAATAAAATGATTGTGTCATGATTTCTAATCCATGGTTTCTTTGAAGTTCACGGAGTATTTGACTTCATGACGGAGTCTTCGACTTTTCTCTGATGCCCCACTTGTGGAACCTTCAATCTAGATAAATTGTCAAATAGTCCTTCTTGATGCAAATACTTCTTGGAATGATACAAAATGAAATGCAAATGCTTCATGGTGTAAATGCAAATGCAAATGTCTTCAATGGATACAACTACTTCTTAATGCAGATGCATATATTAAGTAAGATGCAAATGCTTCATGGTGCAAATGCAAATGTCTTGAATTGATATACATATTTCTTGATGTAGATGTAAATGTAAATGTATTTGAGTGATGCAAATGCTTCTAAATGCAGATGCAGATGTCTTAGATTGATGCAAATGCTTTTAAATACAGATATAGATATTAAATAAGATGCAAATGCTTCATGGTTCAAATGCAAAGATTAGTAATGTGCAAGATACTTCTAAATGATGCAAATGCGAAGATCAGTAATGATACAAATGCTTCGTGAAAAGATGTAGATACCCTTACGTATCGTGTTCAGTAGTTCAAAAATGGTGTAATTGCAAATAATGAAGATGCAATGATCCTAGATGTAATTGTTTGAGATGATGCGAATGCAAATATTTATGAAGGATATACTTGTAAAGGTAAAATGCAGATGCTCATGATATAGTGCAAATGCTAATACCCATGAATGATACAAATGCTTGTTGACACGGTGCGGATGCTAAGCTTAACAAAAAAATGAGTGCTCATGAATGATGCAAATGCCCCTGATCGTTTTTCTAGACTTTGGCTTAGTCTTTCCCATTCATTTTTCCTCTTCGAATCAGAGTATATCTTCAACTCATTTTTCAATCTTTGGCTATTCTCTTGCCCCAATAGTTTTCAAACTCTTATCAACAGAAATCTACTTGCTGAGTTCTATTTCTTCTTCTCATATTTGGAAGCCAAGGTTAACCCTAGTAGTTCAACACCTTTGGGTTAGAAAAACCCTTATCTCATGTCGACATCAAAAATGGGTATTTCAAAAATATTTTTATTTTCCCTTTTTGAAAAACAATTTTGCTTATTTAATGAAAATTTTTGAGCCAAAAATATTAACTCCACAGTATGTGACGTACGAATCTTTTTAAGACTGATGATCACTGTTAGAAATTTCCCTAAGTGTCAATTTGGGTTTTTCAATTTGAATTGACAAGGCTTGGTACATCAAGATTTTGATTTTTCCAGGAAAACTTCACAACAAAAATGTGTGTCCCTTCTAGGCTCACAAATGGAATAGATTTTATAGATCATGAATTCATTGAGAACCAAACAAATTCAACATTCTTTAATTTCCATATCAAGGTATTTTGACAAGCGTCAAGATTAGCCTAAATGTTTAAACGGGAAAGTTTAATCTTGGAGGAAAAAAGTCTCACTTAGAAAAAATAATCCTCCGAATGAGAACTGATAGTTTAGGAGGTTCAGTAATTCCTAGATGTTCCTCGATGACCACTTCTCCAAGATGACCTTCTCTTTTGTGGTATCGGCACTATCATAGATGGCATCAAAAATTTCCATTTTACTCTAGACCGCCCATTTTTGGGTTTTCGCCCTAGAGTCCCATTCTTTCCATTTTTTCTCTCTTTTTTTGTTGTTCTACCATACACTTGAAAATTCTAAATTCTTCCTTAGTGAAATGATAATTCGATGAGATGGGATAAAATCTGAGGAAAAACCTTTCAAGTTAAATATTCATGCTTGATCAAAATGGACTTTTAAAGCATGTAATGTAGGCCATGGTTCGGGGTTCAGAAAGAAAGGATAAATAGGCCCAAAATCTATGTTTGAGGGCAATCAGATCAAGGATCAATTCTTGAGGAGGATTCCTTTTTGAAACATTTATCACTTTTTGAACTTTTCATTCCTTTTTGACTTTTGCTCGTTTTCTTCCTTGCTTTTGGCTTTCATTTGCCACACTTTTTCTTTTTGTTTTCTCTTGACTTTCATTTCGCCATTTTTCTTTTTCTTCGATAAAGTGAGCCCGTATTTATTCGGGGCTCCATTTGCTTTGCATCTGTCTTTGAGCTAGGACACATTCCTCCATGATCTTTAAAAAGATCTTTCCTCGCATTTTTTCCCTAGTGTAGAGGGTGATCCTTGATTAGTGTTCAAAAAAGAAAGAATTATTTCGGCTCAAAAGGGGTGACTATGGATCATTTTCTCTTTGTGAGAGGGATATGAAAGATGGCCATTTATCGTATCAAGCACGAATATTCTCATTGAAAAGCAATCCCTAGGGGAAATAGATAACCAAAATTTCATTTTGCACTTTGGAATCATCCGAATTCTCATATGCATGATATCACAATTTTTCTCTCCCTTTATTTATTTTTTTTTTTGCATGCCCCCAATGATTTAGGCATTAATTCCATCCTTATTCACCGTGTATCCATCATTTCTACATATGATGCCCCAATTTGATTAACCATGAGGATTTGTATCATTACGAGGAACATCGCAAGTCTAGGTTTCCACTGAAAAGGCTAAATTTCAATTCTGAGTTCTTTGAAAAGACAAGGAAAATATGTCCCAAAAATGAGTTTCTCTGGGACATGAAATAATCTAGTTTGGTCATAGTGCCCCGAAGTGTTAATCATGAAGTGATGTTTGGGCAATTGACTTTTTGTGGTTGTTGGAAATGACATGAATGGTTTTGACACATACCAAATTACCAAGATCTAGATTCTTAAAAGAATGTCTAATTTGTTTGAATTTCAAGAATTCAAAATTTTTCAAAAACTTTGTTCATTACTAGGATCTACATTTTTGCTTATTTTGCAATGATAATGGTTTATGAAATTTAATTTATTCATATTCCTTGAAGCATTAAGTCTTTGAAGTGGTTTTGGTTTAAGAGATTTTGGTATAGGAAAACCTAAGAGAGAGAGGGAAAGTATTGGGTCATTTCTAATAATGATCATCAATATTCTCGAGAGTGCCCATTACTTCCTGTGAAACCCTTATTATTGTTTATCACAATTTTCTCAAAGTTCCATTTGTTTTTGCAAATTCAAATTTATTTCTAAAAAATAAAAATGAACACAAAACATTAAAATTCAAAGTTTATTTCATGTAGATGTCAACATGAGACAAGTGCTTCTATCATTAAAGTGCATAGAACTATATGCATTAGAATGCTCCTATTGACATGCTTCCTAAGATAGTAATTCTCCTCTTTAAAACCCTACAAGATCTGATTCATGGCAAAGCAGACTTCCACTATTTCATAAGCTTTGAAGTTAAAATACCATTGTGAAAAAGACCTTCCACCACTTCCTTCAGTTGTCTGCATTCTTCAGTCGAATGCCCAATTGCCCCCATGTGATACTCGTACTTACTGTTTAGGTCATAACTCCTTGCTGATGGGTTTGGAGCTGCTTTCAAAGGCACAGGGGTGAGGTACTTATTTTTTATCAGTATTGACAGCAGGTCAGGGATTGGGATCAGAATCTTCTCTTGGTTATCCCATGGTCGTTTTTGGGAAAGAGTTTTTTCATGACACTTGAGCTTCCCATCTTCAAAACTTATTGAACCAGCCTTGATGAGATCCCTGACTTTGTATTTCAAAGCGGGGCAGTTCTCTATTGAGTGGCCTTGAATGCCAGAATGATAACCACAACACTCATTAGCATCATACCAACGAATAAGGGAGCTTCAGCGGCTTAAATTGCATAGGTGTCACAAGGTGATTCTTGATGAGTTGAGGTAGTAGCTCACTGTACAACACAGTTTAGGGTTAACCTGATTTCTTTCTTGCTTTATATACCCGTGTATGTCTTTCTTTCCCATCCTAACATCCCCACTTGTCTTACCCTGAACAAACAGTGGCTTCTTTCCATTATCTGACTTCTGTTTTTTCTCAAAACCTAACAGCCCATTACTGATTAGTGCTTGAACCTTCTGCTTCAGAGACAAACAAATTTCTCTGGAATGACCTCGAATCCCATAATGATAACCATAAAATGTATTTTCATCATACCAGTCTGGGTACGAGGGTTGGATAGGTTTTACTGGAACTCGAGCGAGGAATCGATTTTCAACAAGCTGGGGTAACAACTCAGAGTAAGAGATAGATGGTGGCTCAAACTGATCTCTTTTCAGAATATTCTTTGATTTTCCCTGATTGGCTTGAGGTTGGAGATTCGTCAAATAATTATTTGATAGGACATCGGGTATAAGTAAAGATCCCTATACACATTGTTCATGGAACGGTAAAACTGATGGTACATAGGTTGTAGAGGATATGGGACAAAGCTTCCCATTTGTTGCCCTCCACAGGTTATGGACTGAATATCTTTCCCTTTTCTTTGGGATTCCCAATTTCCCTTGCTACCAGATGTCTCCCAATTTTGTGCTTTCCTTTCTTGTCTGTCTCTTTCATTATCTCCTTTGAGATTATCATGTCCGTAGAGTCCTTCATGGCATTACTAGCAAGCTCATCATAGCATGGGGCATGCAGTGTATTTGCAAATAGGACAACAACTTCTTTTTCAGTTAAAGGCGACTGTACCTGGGCCGCTATATCTCTCCATCTGCGAGAATACTCTTCGATGCTTTCAGTGGCTGTCTTTCTCAAATTTTGCAAAAAGAGACGGTCCGGCAACATGTTAATCACATACTTGTATTGATTATAAAAAGCATTAGCCAAATCGCTCCAGCAACGAATTTGATCCTTACTCAGCTGATTATACAATATGCTTGCAGATCCTTTGAGGCTATCAAGAAAACAATGTATCAATAACTTATCATTATCTGCATGGCTCACCATCCTCTGGCAGAACATTTTGAGGTGGGTCATTAGATCAGTTGTCTCGTCATATATCTCGAAGCTGGGAACTTCATATTTTGGTGGAATGAATAAATCAGGGACCAAGCAAAGTTCTTCCGAATCGACGTTGCCAAATTCATCTGTGTTTTCTACTGCACTGAGCCTTTCATTTGACAGCTGATACCTCACTGTATTTTATGGTTGTATGCCTTGAAAATTTTGCCCTTTAATTGCTGTTACCTTACACGAGCAAGAGAAGCAATTCCTCAAATTGTTTCCCAAGACTTTTGATTTTTCTTTTGCAGTAGAACTCTAAACCTGTCTTTTTTCTTTGACAATTAGATCTATTAACTTAATTGTTTGCTCTTGGATCCTTTTCCAAATTTTAATCACTTCTTCCTCCATCTTTTACTGAATATATTCTATTCTCTCCATTCTAGCCAAATTCTTAGCCTCCATGACTCTTTCTTCTTCGACAGAGTCTTCAACATGTCCCTTGCCTTTGACAGTGACGGACATCAATTAGCCATTTATTCTTGGTAATCTTTTTTATTTATGTTCAGCCTTTCTTGTGTTTCCTGCAGAGCCTATCTCATTTTTTCCGTTTCGTCTGAATTTTCTCCTTCCATGAATCCAGGCAATGTTGAACAGATTCTCAGTGACTCATATACCTCTGTTTTGAAAAAAAAATCTCTTAAAAACTCTTAAAGCTGAGCCAATTTTTATTTCATCCTGTTAACGTATTTCGCGATGAATGAGCCATGGATGTTATGAATGTAACACGATGCCAATATAATGCAAGCAAGTCAATGTACGAATGTATACAATGATTAACCATGCATATTTTAGAGGTATTTCCCATTCAATGATCATATAAACAATGAATGTAACACGATGTCAATTATGATGCATGTAAACAATGAATGATTGACACAGAGTATATACAAAGAAAATTAAGTTGACCATGTGTGTCATGAATGCGTTCTGATGCTGACATGGTGCATGTAAAGAATAAGCAAATTAAAGCTTCCCATTTGTTGCCCACCATAGGTTATGGACTGAATATCTTTTCCTTTTCTTTGGGATTCCCAATTTCCCTTGCTACCAGATGTCTCCCATATTTTGAGCTTTCCTTTCTTGTTTGTCTACTTCATTATCTCCTTTTAGATTATCCAGTCCGTAGAGTCCTTCGTGGCATTTCTAGCGAGCTCATCATAGCATGGGGCCTGCAGTGTATTTGCAAGTAGGACAACTTCTTTTTAGTTAAGGGCGGCTGTACCTGGGCCGCTATATCTCTCCATCTGCGAGAATACTCTTAGAAGCTTTCAGTGGCTGTCTTTCTCATATTTTGCGAAAAGAGACGATCCAGCAACATGTCAATCACATACTTGTATTGATTATAAAAAGCATTAGCCAAATCGCTCTAGGAACGAATTTGATCTTTACTCTGCTGATTATACCATATGCTTGCAGATCCTTTGAGGCTATCAAGAAAACAATGGATCAATAACTTATCATTATCTGCATGGCTCACCATCCTCTGGCAGAACATTTCAAGGTGGGTCATTAGATCAGTTGTCTCGTCATATATCTCAAAGCTGGGAACTTCAAATTTTGGTGGAATGACTAAATCAGGGACCAAGCAAAGTTCTTCCGGATCGACGTTCCCACATTCATCTGTGCTTTCTATTGCACTGAGCCTTTCATTTGACAGCTGATACCTCACAGTATTTTATGGTTGTATGCCTTGAAAATTCTGCCCTTTAATTGTTGTTACCTCACACGAGCAAGAGAAGCAATTCCTCAAATTGTTTCCCAAGACTTTTGATTTTTTTTTTTTTTTTGCAGTAGAACTCTCAACCTATCTTTTTTCTTTAACAAATAGCTCTATTAACTTAATTGTTTGCTCTTGGATCCTTTTCCAAATTTTAATCACTTCTTCCTCCATCTTTTACTGAATCTGTTCTATTCTCTCCATTCTAGCCAAATTCTTAGCCTCCATGACTCTTTCTTCCTCGGCAGAGTCTTCAACATGCCCCTTGCCTTTGACAGTGACGGACATCAATTCTATCATTTTAGCCATTTTTTCTTGGTAATCTTTTTTATTTATGTTCAGCCTTTCTTCTGTTTCCTGCAGAGCCTGTCTCATTTTTTCCATTTCGTCTGAATTTTCGCCTTCCATGAATCCTGGCAATGTTGAACAGATTCTCAGTGACTCATATACCTCTGTTTTGAAAAATGATCTCTTAAAAACTCTTAAAGCTGAGCCAATTTCTATTTCATCCTGTTAACGTATTTCGTGATGATTGAGCCATGGATGTTATGAATGTAACACGATGCCAATATAATGCAAGCAAGTCAATGTACGAATGTATACAATGATTAACCATGCATATTTTAGATGTATTTCCCAGTGAATGATCATATGAACAATGAATGTAACAAGATGTCAATTATGATGCATGTAAACAATGAATGATTGACACAGAGTATATAAAAAGAAAATTAAGTTGACCATGTGTGTCATGAATGCGTTCTGATACTAACACGGTGCATGTAAAGAATAAGCAAATTAAAGCTTCCCATTTGTTGCCCACCATAGGTTATGGACTGAATATCTTTTCCTTTTCTTTGGGATTCACAATTTCTCTTGCTACCAGATGTCTCCTATATTTTGAGCTTTCCTTTCTTGTTTGTCTCCTTCATTATCTCCATTGAGAATATCCTGTCCGTAGAGTCCTTCGTGGCATTACTAGCGAGCTCATCATAGCATGGGGCCTGCAGTGTATTTGCAAATAGGACAACAACTTCTTTTTCAGTTAAGGGCAGCTGTACCTGGGCCGCTATATCTCTCCATCTGCGACAATACTCTTCGAAGCTTTCAGTGGCTGTCTTTCTCATATTTTCCAAAAAGAGACGAGCTGGCAACATGTCAATCACATACTTGTATTGATTATAAAAAGCATTAGCAAAATCGCTCCAGGAACGAATTTGATCCTTACTCAGCTGATTATAGCATATGCTTGCAGATCCTTTGAGGCTATCAAGAAAACAATGGATCAATAACTTATCATTATCCGCATGGCACACCATCCTCTGGCAGAACATTTTGAGGTCGGTCATTAGATCAGTTGTCCCGTCATATATCTCGAAGCTGGGAACTTCAAATTCTGGTGGAATGACTAAATCAGGGACCAAGCAAAGTTCTTTCGGATCGACGTTCCCAAATTCATCTGTGCTTTCTACTGCGCTGAGCCTTTCATTTGACAGCGATACCTCACTATATTTTTTGGTTGTATGCCTTGAAAATTCTGCCCTTTAATTGTTGATACCTCACACGAGCAAGAGAAACAATTCCTCAAATTGTTTCCCAAGACTTTTGATTTTTCTTTTGCAGTAGAACTCTCAACCTGTCCTTTTTCTTTGACAATTAGCTCTATTAACTTAATTGTTTGCTCTTGGATCCTTTTCTGAATTTTAATCACTTCTTCCTCCATCTTTTACTGAATCTGTTCTATTCTCTCCATTCTAGCCAAATTCTTAGCCTCCATGACTCTTTCTTCCTCGGCAGAGTCTTCAACATGCCCCTTGCCTTTGACAATGACGGACATCAATTCTATCTTTTTAGCCATTTGTTCTTGGTAATCTTTTTGATTTATGTTCAGCCTTTCTTGTGTTTCCTGCAGAGCCTGTCTCATTTTTTCCATTTCGTCTGAATTTCCGCTTTCCATGAATCCTGGCAATGTTTAACAGATTCTCAGTGACTCATATACCTCTGTTTTGAAAAAGGATCTCTTAAAAACTCTTAAAGCTGAGCCAATTTCTATTTCATCCTGTTAACGTATTTCGTGATGAATGAGCCATGGATGTTATGAATATAACACGATGCCAATATAATGCAAGCAAGTCAATGTACGAATGTATACAATGATTAACCATGCATATTTTAGATGTATTTCCCAATGAATGATCATATAAACAATGAATGTAAGACGATGTCAATTATGATGCATGTAAACAATGAATGAATGACACAGAGTATATACAAAGAAAATTAAGTTGACCATGTGTGTCATGAATGCGTTCTGATGCTGACATGGTGCATGTAAAGAATAAGCAAATTAAAGCTTCCCATTTGTTGCCCACCATAGGTTATGGACTGAATATCTTTTCCTTTTCTTTGGGATTCCCAATTTCCCTTGCTACCAGATGTCTCCCATATTTTGAGCTTTCCTTTCTTGTTTGTCTCCTTCATTATCTCCTTTGAGATTATCCTGTCCGTAGAGTCCTTCGTGGCATTACTAGCGAGCTCATCATAGCATGGGGCCTGCAGTGTATTTACAAATAGGACAACAACTTCTTTTTCAGTTAAGGACGGCTGTACCTGGGCCGCTATATCTCTCTATATGCGAGAATACTCTTCGAAGCTTTCAGTGGCTATCTTTGTCATATTTTGCAAAAAGAGACGGTCCGGCAACATGTCAATCACATACTTGTATTCATTATAAAAAGCATTAGCCAAATCGCTCCAGGAACGAATTTGATCCTTACTCAGCTGATTATAGGATATGCTTGCAGATCCTTTGAGGCTATCAAGAAAACAATGGATCAATAACTTATCATTATCAGCATGGCTCACCATCATCTGGTAGAACATTTTGAGGTGGGTCATTAGATCAGTTGTCCCGTCATATATCTCGAAGCTGGGAACTTCAAATTATGGTGGAATGACTAAATCAGGGACCAAGCAAAGTTCTTTCGGATCGACGTTCCCAAATTCATCTGTGCTTTCTACTGCGCTGAGCCTTTCATTTGACAGCGATACCTCACTGTATTTTGTGGTTGTATGCCTTGAAAATTCTGCCCTTTAATTGTTGTTACCTCACACGAGCAAGAGAAGCAATTCCTCAAATTGTTTCCCAAGACTTTTGATTTTTCTTTTGCAGTAGAACTCTCAACCTGTCCTTTTTCTTTGACAAATAGCTCTATTAACTTAATTGTTTGCTCTTGGATCCTTTTCTGAATTTTAATCACTTCTTCCTCCATCTTTTACTGAATCTGTTCTATTCTCTCCATTCTAGCCAAATTCTTAGCCTCCATGACTCTTTCTTCCTTGGCAGAGTCTTCAACATGCCCCTTGCCTTTGACAGTGACGGACATCAATTCTATCATTTTAGCCATTTGTTCTTGGTAATCTTTCTGATTCATGTTCAGCCTTTATTGTGTTTCCTGCAGAGCCTGTTTCATTCTTTCCATTTTGTCTGAATTTTCTCCTTCCATGAATCTTGGCAATGTTGAACAGATTCTCAATGACTCATATACCTCTGTTTTGAAAAAAGATCTCTTAAAAACTCTTAAAGCTGAGCCAATTTCTATTTCATCCTGTTAACGTGTTTCATGATGAATGAGCCATGGATGTTATGAATGTAACACGATGCCAATATAATGCAAGCAAGTCAATGTAAGAATGTATACAATGATTAACCATGCATATTTCAGATCTATTTCCCAATGAATGATCATATACACAATGAATGTAACACGATGTCAATTATAATGCATGTAAACAATGAATAATTGACACAGTATACAAAGAAAATCATGTTGACCATGTGTGTCATGAATGCGTCCTGATGCTGACATGATGCATGTAAAGAATAAGCAAATTAATGCATGGATATATACAGAATAATCATATTGACTATGAATGCATGAATGCAACCTGATGCCAACATGATGCATGTAAAGAATGAATAAATTGATACGCAGGTATATAGAAATAATGACCATGCATGTCGTAAATGTATTCTGCAATAGATGACCATGCATGTTAGAATTGTAACATGACAATCAAAATAATACATGTAAAGAATAAATGAATTAACACAAAGGGATATACAAAAAATAATCATGTGTATCACAAATGTATTCTATAATAAATGACCACATATGTGAGGCCTGTAACATAATGTCAAAATGATACATGTCTATCAACAAACAAATAAATAAATGAGATGAATAAAAGATTATAACTATGAATAAATGTATGAATGAACAAACAAAATATATAGAGAAAAGTAAATGAATGATAAAAATGAATGCATTTGAAAGTATTGGCCTCGGGATAATTCCAACCAAACGGTCTTTCATTGATTTCCTTGAACTAAATACATCAAATATAAAATAAGAAGATCATTGCCTAAGACAAGTCCATAATTTGCTTTTCAAAGTGCTGTTACAAAATATTAGACCTATAGTAACTCCCTCGGATCTTGGACTTTGTTTCACAGTCTCCTTTTGATTGCCTTGTTCTTCAATCTGACCCCTACTTGTTCATGGCCCCTTGACATGTCAACAGAAACATCACTGTGTAAACTTTCCTTAACTTGCTCCTCAAGTTGATTGGCTCGGGTTTCTTCAAGCTTCGCTCTCTTTTTTCAATAGTTACTCTCCTTCTTGAGGTTTTTGACCTCTTGCTCCTATTCCCAGAAGTCTTAAGGGTCCCTTTAAACCTGAGCTCGAAGCGGTACCTTTTGTTTTCCAATTGTAATTCCTAAAGATCGCCCTTGGCAGTGTCCCTTTCTCTTTTAATCCTTTCCATTTCTTTTCCTAGGCTGATTCCCTGTTTTTCATGTCCTCAAGCTCTCCTTGAAGTCAGGCAATCTCTTTGCTCATTTGGGCCTTTTCTTTTCCAAATTTCGACTTTGCAATTTCTAACTCCGATGGTGCTTCCTTAGGTGGTGGACTCATAAACTGGGCCCCTTTTCAATCTGATGTCAACAACCAATCATTAACCCTCAATTCCCTCCATACCAGGTAATCAGGTGTGATGATGTCGGCTTATCTAGCTACCTCCACCCGATGAGTTTCCTTCCATGCTACTACAATCTCACATACCTTTCCCGAGTATCCATCTTGTCTATAACCAAATTCCAAATCACTAAGGTCATGGGTCATAGGAGTAAACTGACGGGATTCTAATTGTCTTAGTACCAGCAGTGGTGCATAGCTCACTCCTCCCCATACTCCCAATAATGGAACAGAAGCTTTATCTCCATACTTGTACAATGTCTGCATAGGAGCTATCCATGGAGCTCTCCAAATTATCATCTCAATCCTGATATTCCGAAATATGTTGATCCATTGTTTCTCAGTTCTATTTTCAAGCCAATCCCTCTTAAGAAATTCCCTAATTGGTGCAAAAGATTTCCAATACGAGCCAAGAGGGAAATTCTCCTATTACTAAATGACTCTGAACCCATATGTAAAGAAGCTGTATACAACCTATAAAATGCCCTTTTCCTTCTCGTCTACAGAAATTCAGAGATTGGATTGTTTTTGCTATGATTGTCGAGGTTGGGTTTATCCTCTGCTCAAGCCTCTCAAAAACATCAAATACTGCCACATCCACATATCCTAATGTCATTGGGAAGATAACTAAACCATAGATAGCCAGAGCAAAAATATTTCTAACTGTCTCCTTACTTGAATGGCCGTGAATTAAGGTCCATAAAACATCCATGAGATACAGTGACTTACCCCTTTCCGGACAACATGGCTTTCGACCTAATTTCTTTCCACTCCAAGAATCTTAGACACTTTTTTCTTGAAACCAGACGTCTTTGTATCCTTCAAATAAATACGGTCGAGAATAATATTCTCAATATGCAGCAAGGTTGAATATTCCTCTATGGTTGGAGTCATATCCTCTCGATTGAAAGTAAAACACCGATAAGCGGGATTCTAGAAATTGCACCATAGCCCGGATCACCTCACCACTAACCTTAACCTGAACTAACAGTGCTATGTCCCCATAAGTTTGAGTGAAGGCTTCTTTTTTTGATATGTTCCATATATCCATCAACTCCCAAAGATCATCTTGCCTGATAGTAAGATCAACCTCAGCTGGCAATACTGATACATATCCCATTTTCAAACAATCCCCACTATCCTGCTGACCTTTATCGGACTGTTTCCTAACCTCTAAATGCGTCTTGACCACTGAGACATTTTGACCATCCATGGAAGCCCTTTTGGTTGAATATTATCCCTAGACCAATAACCTTCCATGTGTAAAAATGATGACAAGAATGCAAAAAAAAAAACAAAAAACAACAACAGAAAGAAAATGAAAATGAAAATGAATTAGTAACGGGAATAAAATTCAAATAATACAAAAAAAAACATATAATTCAAAACAATAATTATCCCTGAGGATGCCAACAAAATTTTGACATTATAACACCCCTGGGACGAAACACCAATACTTATTACGGGTATTGTGATATACGTTCATCATTGCCCAATTTTCAAAAATAAACTTATTCGGAAAGTAGAATAGAAGGTAAAATGATTGGAAATATTCCTCCATGTGTTCTTAACTTCGGGGATATCTAATTGGAAATCCAGCATGGCTTCATCTAGGTTTGCTATATGAAGGTGAATTAGTTCTAAAAGCCCCGAATTGTTCCTCACTGTCGCCGATGAAGGCTAGTAAGGCACCCTGATAAAAGCGGGTTCAATTCGTTAGTCTATTTCCCTAGCCCATGCGGATTGTTAATCATGAAGGCTTAGGTAATTTAGTACTCCGGAAGTGTTTCACTAGCCCATACGAACTGTTAATCACGAAGGCTTAGTTACTTTGCTCCCACCTAAAAGGACGAAACCCGGGTATAGGCCTCATGATATGCAAATGCACGTGTAGTGTAGTGTGTGAAGAGAAATAACAAACCTTTCACCACCTATTCTACATCCCTTATTCTAAATGCCCCAACAAGATTAAACAACATAAATCATCAATTAATCAATAAATGAATATATGCACCAAAATAACCAGAGAACAATTATAATATGTATGCACATGAATATGGACATATTTAAGAGCATTTTATAATTTTTGAAATTCTCCTTATTTTTTTTTAAAATATGGGAATTAAGATTAAATACCAATTAAACCAATAAAATCGAGACTTTGATACCGCACGGCTAACTCTAGGCCTGACTCTCTAAATGTCCCCAGTGGAGTCGCCAAGCTGTCGCAACCTAAAAAAATAACATAACATAACAAGTCTCATCGCAAGACTTTATTATTCGTTAAGCATGACATTAAAAAAACCGAGGAAAAGTCGACTTAATTCCTCTTGAAAAATGAAGGTTTTGAAAATGACCTTAAAAAAACATGGAGTCGCCACCAATCTTTTTTAGCTAGGTGTGATCTGCCATCTATTAAAACCAGTTTTGTTAAAACATTTTAAAATTAATTAAAACATTTTTAAAACCAATTTCAAGTCTACATTTTAAACTAGAGAAATCAAAGAAGCGGGTTCGGGACTCGGTTACGTGTGGGGAAGGATTAGCACCTCCACAATGCCCGTATAAAACGGTACCTTATTAATCATGTGTTATGTCAAGTCTTGGTAAAAAAGTCGGTTTTTAATTTAGTATTTCAAGTTAATTCCCAATTTAAAGAAAATAATTCCATTTTTTAATTGAAAATGATTCGAAATTTATTAATTCAAAATTTTTCTATATTTCCCGACAAACGAGGCAAAATATATAAATTTTTATTTATTTGGAAAATTTTTCAAATCATTCTGGTTTTAAAGAAAATATTCCGTTATTAATGATAATTGACGAAATCCTCCCCAGCAAACCCGGCAGAGAACTCATGAATTATTTTAACTCGAGAATATCTTTATTTTATTGAAAATCATTATATTTTTCAAAATATTTTTGAAAAAATGAATATGAACATGTGTGACATAAATAAAATGACATAGCAATGTCAAGATAATATAATGCAACCTAAAAGATATGATATAATTTAAAAGGCATAGTATATTCTGGATGAAATGAAAAATCCTAAGTATCATGGTATATTCTAAGTGAAATGAAATATCCTAAATGAAATAATATATTCTATATGAAATGAAATGACCTAGGTAACATGATATATTCTAAAAGAAAAAAAAATGATTTAAATGACATGACAATTTTAAATGATATGGCATATTCTAAATAATTAAACCTAAATGACATGGAATATAATCTAAGTGACATGAAAAGACATGAAACATAAAATAATGCTATCATGGAATATGCATAAAAATAAAAATAATAATGCATGAATATAATATATGCTAAATGATGTGAAAAAAAATAAATGACTAAATAAAAAGCATAGGATAACATGAAATATTCAAGACCATATAACAAACAATAATCATCATAAAAAAATGAATCAAAATAATAATAATACCATAGAAAAATATTATAGCAAAAATCACATATTAAATAAAATGCATGAACATGGAAAGTGCAATGCATGAAAATGTATTTTTTCCTCTAAATAAAGAAATCCGTATATCTAAAAAGATGTCCGGCTACCTTAGGAAAATATGTCAAATTAAATTTTCTATAAAAAAAAAAACTTTGTGATTGTTTGAAAACAATTTTGAAGAAAAACTTGAATGAAGATTAACACCCTAACCAAACCATTTTAAAATGGCTCTAATTTCCTAAGTTTAAAATCCTGGACTTGACCACCCTTAACCCGAGGTTTATAAAATCATTTTTAAAGTTTAAAAAGGCCTAGAAACTATACTAAGACAGTAGCTAAAGCTTTTAACCATCCCCCTCTAAATGCCTTAGCGAAATTCAACAATTGTTTTTCTTTTCATTTCAAATCTACCTCTACTGTCTGGTTTTAACACAAAATTGTTTAACCTATTTTCTAAAATTTTAAAAAATTTAAAAAGAATACTAGAGACTCAGAACATGTAAAATACATGAGAAAAAATTGGCTTAATTTTCTGATTAAAGATGACTGCCCAGAAAAATCGAGAAAGTATGAGTACTGGTGAAAAATTGTTTTACCAAAACACATTTTTTTGCCTTTGATAAAATCATTTAGAAATCAAAGTAAAAATGTTAGAGACTCTCCTAAAGACCCACAAACAGAAGCTAACACTTTTAAAAAGTTAGACAAAAATTGGTTAAGTAAAAAAATCACAAAGGTAGAATAATCAATTTGACAACTCTTTAATTTTCCACAAGTATGCTCAAGTGAGCATGACTTTAAACCATTGATTGGCCTAAGTCATAAATCATGTGGCATGACATGAAATGCATGAAAATACAGCAAATTGAATGCATGAAATGCATGGTTTAAAGTCTAAGTGATATGGAAAATGCATGGCATAAATAACCAATTTAAAGAAAATAATTCCATTTTTTAATTGAAAATAATTCGAAATTTATTAATTCAAAATTTTTCTATATTTCCCGACAAACGAGGCAAAATATATAAATTTTTATTTATTTGGAAAATTTTTCAAATCATTCTGGTTTTAAAGAAAATATTCCGTTATTAATGATAATTGACGAAATCCTCCCCAGCAAACCCGGCAGAGAACTCATGAATTATTTTAACTCGAGAATATCTTTATTTTATTGAAAATCATTATATTTTTCAAAATATTTTTGAAAAAATGAATATGAACATGTGTGACATAAATAAAATGACATAGCAATGTCAAGATAATATAATGCAACCTAAAAGATATGATATAATTTAAAAGGCATAGTATATTCTGGATGAAATGAAAAATCCTAAGTATCATGGTATATTCTAAGTGAAATGAAATATCCTAAATGAAATAATATATTCTATATGAAATGAAATGACCTAGGTAACATGATATATTCTAAAAGAAAAAAAAATGATTTAAATGACATGACAATTTTAAATGATATGGCATATTCTAAATAATTAAACCTAAATGACATGGAATATAATCTAAGTGACATGAAAAGACATGAAACATAAAATAATGCTATCATGGAATATGCATAAAAATAAAAATAATAATGCATGAATATAATATATGCTAAATGATGTGAAAAAAAATAAATGACTAAATAAAAAGCATAGGATAACATGAAATATTCAAGACCATATAACAAACAATAATCATCATAAAAAAATGAATCAAAATAATAATAATACCATAGAAAAATATTATAGCAAAAATCACATATTAAATAAAATGCATGAACATGGAAAGTGCAATGCATGAAAATGTATTTTTTCCTCTAAATAAAGAAATCCGTATATCTAAAAAGATGTCCGGCTACCTTAGGAAAATATGTCAAATTAAATTTTCTATAAAAAAAAAAACTTTGTGATTGTTTGAAAACAATTTTGAAGAAAAACTTGAATGAAGATTAACACCCTAACCAAACCATTTTAAAATGGCTCTAATTTCCTAAGTTTAAAATCCTGGACTTGACCACCCTTAACCCGAGGTTTATAAAATCATTTTTAAAGTTTAAAAAGGCCTAGAAACTATACTAAGACAGTAGCTAAAGCTTTTAACCATCCCCCTCTAAATGCCTTAGCGAAATTCAACAATTGTTTTTCTTTTCATTTCAAATCTACCTCTACTGTCTGGTTTTAACACAAAATTGTTTAACCTATTTTCTAAAATTTTAAAAAATTTAAAAAGAATACTAGAGACTCAGAACATGTAAAATACATGAGAAAAAATTGGCTTAATTTTCTGATTAAAGATGACTGCCCAGAAAAATCGAGAAAGTATGAGTACTGGTGAAAAATTGTTTTACCAAAACACATTTTTTTTCCTTTGATAAAATCATTTAGAAATCAAAGTAAAAATGTTAGAGACTCTCCTAAAGACCCACAAACAGAAGCTAACACTTTTAAAAAGTTAGACAAAAATTGGTTAAGTAAAAAAATCACAAAGGTAGAATAATCAATTTGACAACTCTTTAATTTTCCACAAGTATGCTCAAGTGAGCATGACTTTAAACCATTGATTGGCCTAAGTCATAAATCATGTGGCATGACATGAAATGCATGAAAATACAGCAAATTGAATGCATGAAATGCATGGTTTAAAGTCTAAGTGATATGGAAAATGCATGGCATAAATAACCTAAATGCCTAGCATGAGTTTGCATGGCAATAAATGCTATCCTAACTTAGCATGCATGAAATGTTTGATAATGCAAATGTGACTTAGACCTAATGTATTATGAATATGCATGACAATACCAATGTGACCTAAGACCTAAATAGCATAGCAATGCATAGCAAAACCAATATGATCTAAGACCTAATATGCATGGCAATACAAAGATGGCCTAAACCTAAAATGTGATGAGAATGCATGGGAATGTCATGAACATATAATGACCAATAAACCTAATACTAATACATGTACAAACAGAAACTAATACACGATCTCAAGGCATAATAATGCTAAGCATGGTACTAAACAAAATGAAAATGCATGACAAGGCAAGGCGAGGCAAGGAATGCATGAAAAAACCGAATGGCCACTAGATAACCTAAGGCAATCCTTTTTAGCAAATAACACAAACACTTGGCAAACCAAATCAAAATACATAATGTCATGGCATGAAATGCTAACCTATCAACTAAAATGATGAAAATACACGTAAGGCATGGAATGCATGAAGAGGCTGAATGGTCCTAAACCTAAATGAGCATGGCATTTTCACAAACATCTAACATACTAACATGCAAGATATATAAACTTATGGCATGAAAATGCAAACCTATGAACTAAAATGATGAAAATAAACATACCAAGCGAGGGAAATGTAGGTGGCCGAATGGTCACATGACAAAATGTGAGATGCAAACATGGCAACATACAAGGTATGATACATGAAAAAAATACAAAATAAAATCAAGAAGAACGTAAGGGCCAAAAATCTACAAGGAAATATCATTTCATAAAAAATAAAATAAAAGCAAATATAGCATAAAAATAATGAAAAGAACATGTTCAAAATAAACATAGTCATGCAAAGAAAATAACAAGAAAGACTAGTAAACAAAACAAGGAAAGTTAAGCTCTATGGTTGGGACAAAATAGGCATAGCCTCTCCCCTAACCATAATCACTTCGTCTTGCCAAGATCATGAAGCCTTTCCATTTCAAAAAATAAGAAAATAAACCATGCTAATCAACAAAATAAAGGTAAGCTTCATGGTTGGTAAAAATGGGCATAGCCTCTCCCCTAACCATGGTCACTTGATATGTATCAAGATCATGTAGTCATTTCAACCTCTTTTGCCTCACTTTTTGTAAATACTTAAATAAACCTTCCAAAATCATGTTTCTCACCACAACATGCAAAGATGAAAAAAGAAAAAAAAATCAAAGCAAGCATTCCTTCAAATTCGGCCAAGCACAAACTTTGTAAAAGAAATTGTTTCCAACCATTTTTGATAAAGAAGAAAAGATGATGAAAACTTAAGTAAACATGTTAAAACTTTGATTTCTATGAGAAATGTAGTAGGAAAATAAAATGGAAAATCAAGAAATCAACATAGAAAACAAGAAGAAAATCATGCTAGAGCTAGGTAGAAATGACTACCTTCAAGCTCTCTTTTGAAAATCGTTCTTTCCTTTCTTTCAAAACCCTTTTTTTTTTCTAAATTAGCTACTGCCCTTTCCAGCCTTGAACCTTGTGAAAAAACTGGTTAGCCCCCCCTCTCTTAGCCTTGGCCGAATGGCCCCTCAACCATTGAATAGGTTGTGCACTTTTCCTCCTCCGATTTTGGCCCTTAGATTAGGATCTTTTGATGACACAATAAAAATACCTTCTTGTCAATTGATAGCAGCCCTTAAGATGTGTACTCAGCCCTTCTAATAACCTCAGCCCTTAGATGAAATAAGGATACAATCCCATGCTCTCCCTTGCTTGGCCAAATGAACCTCTACCCTTGGATGAGTTGTGCTCATCTTTCTTCTTCCATTCTTGGCCATTGGATGAAGGTTCTTTCATGACAACTAAAAATTTCATCTTGGCATTTCATCTTGGCCATTGAATGGTGCATTCAACTTTTCTATAAGGCACCTAAGCCATTGGATGGATGGGGAACCATTTGCAAGGTACTAGTGGAAGCATTTTAAGCTTGATAGTGACTAAGGAATTAAATTGATCAAGCTTCCTTCTTCTTCTCTATGCTGACTGACCAAGGGAGGAATTATCTCAGCAATTTTTTCATCTTTCATATTTTTCTTAGTTACAAATTGGCCCCTTTCGATTTTTTCGGTAAAATAACCTTGTTGACCCCCGAACCTAAATAAATAGAAAATGGACTCCAAATTCAATTTTTATTTTTTAAATACTTTCTTAATAATTAAAAATTGAATTCTGGAAGTTTTCAAAAATTTCGAGTTCATTTTCTATTTTTTTTTCTTCGAAAAATACCCTTTTGTGCACCCAAACTTTCACCATTTTTAAACGAGCTCCGAATCCAGATTTTTCTTCACCAATATATTCCAAATAATTTAAAAGTGTGATCTGAAAGTTTTGGTAATTTTTGGAGCTCATTTGCTATTTTTTCGGGATTTATCTGCTTGAATTTCTTCATACTGGGCTCGGGATTTTGCCATTTTGCAAACGAGCTCCGAATCTAAATTTTCTTTCGTCAATCTCTTCCAAATAATTTAAGAATGAGATCTGCATATTTTTTTGAATTTTTGGAACTCACTTGCTATTTTTTCGAGATTTATCTCTTTGAATTTCTACATATTGGGCTCGGGATTTAGCCATTTTGCAAACGAACTCTAAATCCAGATTTTCTTTCGCCAATCTCTTCGAAATGATTTAAGAATAAGATCTGCAAATTTTCAAAATTTTTGGAGCTCATTTGGTATTTTTCTCAAATTTTCCAATTTTGTCCTTTTGCCTCCGAAGCTCGGTTTTGCCCAAAACAAGTCTGATTTTTAGATTTTCTTTTCCTGGGCCTTTGTCCTATACTGAATTGAAGTTGGTTCAAAAATGCTCAATTTTTATGATCAAATTCCCTTTCGTTTTGATTTTTCCTCTTTTTAATATCGAGAATTTCCTCATTTTTCCGTTTTTCCTCTAATCGGCTCTTTTCTCGAAATTACTTCGAACTGAGCCTTGGGCTATCCTTGTTTAACCATTCCTCATCAATTAGGGGCTTTAGTCTTACCGAATCGGGTTATTTCTGCAATTTTCCAAATTTCATTAAAATCCACTAAAAACCCTAATTCTTGATTTTCTTCCGAATTGACTTTTCCTTCGATTTTTCTTCCAAGTAGCTTCTCCATTACCCGTAGTCAATGCTTATATTTCATTTAGAACCTTAAATTCCAATCAATTTGATCATTGAAGCATTTTTCCTCAAATTTCCCGAACTAGGATTTCCTTTATAGTGAATCTCCGTAACCCAACTTCTGAACTACATATCTTTCAATGTAGACCTCGGATTATCAAAATTCTTTCACCATTTTTCCATTGAACTTCAAATCTTGATTTTGAAAGTGGGTTGACTTTTTCAATAGTTGACTTTTTAGGGTTGACTTTTTCAAGTTTGACTTTTTATGTCTGCTTTCTTAAACTAAGTCACGGAGTACCACCTGCAGGATGGGAAAAGTCTTTTTGCATTCTGAAACAATAGTTTAGGAAGAAAACATACCTGATTTAGTGGTCCAGACAAAATTAGGTGTCTACAATTGGGGTTGACCCAATTGATGTTAACGTTCCAGACTTTAAGGAACTGGCTAAAAAGGAAAAGACAAAGATGACTGAGCTGAAGAAGGTTGAAATAGCAGAATCCCAAACAAAATATCAACTACTGGAGGAAAGGCTGAGGGCAATTGAAGGGGCAGAGCTATTTGGCATTCTGGATGCCAAAGAGATGAGTTTAGTACACGGTCTGCTAATTTCCCCAAAGTTCAAAGTACCAAATTTTGAAAAATATAATAGGACTACCAACCCATCAGCACATCTGACCATGTACTGCAGAAAAATGACAGGGCACGATGATGATGAAAAATTGCTTATCCACTGTTTCCAAGATAGCTTGATAGGGTTTGCAACCCGATGGTATAATCAACTGACTCGCACTAAGATTTATTCGTGGACGGATTTAGCAAGGGCTTTCATGGAGCATTATAAGCATGTATCTGATATGGTACCTGACAGGCTGCCACTACAGAACATGGAAAAGAAGATTACTTCGAGTTTCAAGGAATACACGCAAAGATGGAGGGATCTGGCTACACAAGTGCAACCCCCTTTAACTAGCAAAGAAACTACAGTGCTTTTCATCAATACCTTGAAATCACCATATTATGATAAATTGGTGGGGAGTGCCACCAAGGACTTTGCAGATATGGTGATATCCGTGGAGATGATAGAGTCTACCATTAAGAATGGGAAAATGGAAGGGGGTGAGTCTGCTACTCCGAAAAAGGTATTCCCTGCTAAGAAGAAAGAGGAGACCCACGCAGTTAGCTTCAACCAATATCCCTATGCACCTCCTACACCATATACACCTCCCAGGCCTTATACTCCTTCTACATCTTATGCACCTCTTACACCCTACACACTTTACCCGGGGTATAATCCTTACTACCCCAATGTGAACCACCTTACTCAAAATCCATTCCCCTATACCAATATACCACAACATCCTTTTCCAACTGGCGTGTACCTACAGATAAACCTTCCTGGAAACACTATCCCAAACGCCCAGAATACCATGCATAATGACCAACGTTCACCAAGGAATGATAACAACCCTTCATTTGACCCGACCCCTACCACTTATGGTGAGCTATATCCCAAACTGTTGCAGGGTCAACTTGTTGCGCCCGTATACCTCAAACCTCTAACATCGCCATAACCAAAGTGGTACAACGCAAATGCTAACTGCGCGTTTCACGCGGGGATTCAAGGACATTCGACTAAGGATTGCCTTGCCTTTAAAAAGAAAATCCAAAGTCTGATCAACTCTGGGGTTGTGAAGTTCGGGACAAGGAATGGGTCGAATGTAGCAGGAAATCCATTGCCCGATCATGCTGAGAATCGAGTAAATGTAGTATTGACAGGGGAAGAGAGAAGGTTGAAAAGGTATGTCAGTGAAGTTAAGACTCCAATTATAAAAGTGTGGGTCAAAATGGTAAAACCAGGAATGGTTGAGGATAGAGACAGTTTAAAAATAGTTGCAAACAAGGTGGAGAATTTGTGCCCATTCCATGGATGTAAAGGTCATATCATACAGGAATGCGGAGACTTTCTGGCAAAAGTCCAAAAGATGATGGATGAGGGGGAAGCCCAGTTTGACAAAGAAATAAAGGAGAAAGTAGAGGTTATTGAGAATGTAGCCGACTACAAGATATGAAGACCTTTGATCATCTGTTAGGATGAACCAAAGAAGAAAGTTATGTCAGTTGTTGAGGAAATTGCGCCTAAGCTAATCATAGATTTGCCTTCTTCCTTTTCATACAAGGAAGACAAAGTTGCACCATGGAAGTACAACTGTAGCATGGTTATGCTAGGGTCTTCGAGTCATCAAGATATCACAAGTGTGGGGCACTTAACACGAAGTGGAAGGTGTTATGCCCCTGAGGTTTTTGAGTAGGGATCAACAAGAAAACATGGAGGAATAGATAAAGGAAATAAGGCAGCTGAACCAATCCATATTGAGATGGATTCGTCAAAAGAAATAGAGAAGGGGTCAGCCTCGATTAACAAGATAAAAGAGCTGGTGAACGAAAATGAGGCTTGCGAGTTTTCAATCCTATCTTTGTTACTGAACTGGGAGCCACATAGAAATGCCCTGTTGAGAGTTTTGAATCAGGCATATGTGGCCAACAACATATCAGTGGAGAAACTAGATAGACTGGTGGGAAACATTGCAGCAAATGATCACATCTATTTTAGTTATGATGAAATACCACCTAATGGTATTGGGTCAACAAAGGCTCTTCACATAACGACCACTTGCAAGGGGCACATATTATCGAGGGTCCTTTTCCATAACGGTTATTCATTAAATATGATGCCCTTGGCAACCCTGTCTAAATTGCCAGTTGATATTTCTTATATGCTGCCAAGTTGCACGGTGGTTAGAGCCTTTGATGGAACAAGATGGAAGGTAATGGGAACTATTAAAGTTACTCTGGAGATAGGTCCGTGTACCTATAAGGTCGACTTTCAGGTCAATCCATCCTTCAATTGCTTACTAGGGAGGCCTTGGATATATTCCGCTAAGGCAGTACCTTCATCTTTTCATCAAAAGTTAAAGTTAGTAACGGAGGGATGCTTGATTAGTGTGTCAGGAGAACAGGATATAATAGCTTCCACATCTACTGAATCTCTTTACATTGAACCCAATGAAGATGTTGTATAATGTTTCTTCCGGTCTTTGGAGTTTGTAAACGCAATATTCATCACTGAAGGACGAAGAATTCCAAAGCCAAGGTTGTCCAAGAATACAAGGTTGGGAGTAAGGACTACCGTGGGAAAGAGCTGCAGGGCTGGAAAAAGTCTTGGAAAGTATCTTCAGGGAATGGCCTGAGCAATTGAAGTAGTGGGAAAGAAGGACCGGTTTGGGCTAGGATATCTTCCGAAGGCCTATGAGAAGAGGAAACAAGTTGAAAAGAATCGACAAAGGAGGATGGCCCGTCTCGCGAGTATGGATATTGTATGGGAGCCTATGACTTTCCCACCAATCCTTCACAGCTTCCGCTCAGCTGGTTTTCTATTCAAAGAAAAGGATTCTGATGATGTACTTATAATGATTGAGCAAGCTTTCGAAAGGTTCTATGTGAGTAAGGGTGAGCAGATACAAGATATGGTGATCTGCATGACTGGGGAAGAAGAAATGCAAAGTAAGAATGTAAATTGGATGGTGTGACCTTGTCCCCTAGGATATAGACTGACCAATTGGAGTGCGACTGAGCTACCCATAGTCTTTAAGTCTATTACAAAGTAATACTTAAAAAAAAAAAAACAATCTTAATTATCTTTGCCCAGAGATATTAAGAATTTTTCTGTAATGGGCTTTTGTTTAAACATTTTCATTCAATAAATAACAAGCACGATGCATTTTCTTCATATTGATGTATCCATATTCTTTCATTTATGCTATTTATTTTGCTTTCATTATATATACTTTCGTATATTGTTTCTTCCCCACCTATTTACAGGTGTACGGATGCAGAATATGAGGACCTTCCTGTCAGTAATTCTGAAATTGATTTTGAAAGACCCATTTGCACGGGTGATTTTGAGGCCAACAAAGATATTGAGGATTATGGTCTACCTCTGGACTTATTAAGGAAAATAGAACAAGAGGAGAAACAAGTACTTCCTCATAAGGAGTTATTGGAAATGATAACCCTGAGAAATGACGAGGAGATAGAGGTTAAAATTGGGACCACATTGTCATCATCAATAAAGGGTGAATTGATAGCCTTGCTCCGAGAATATGTAGATGTATTTGCATGGTTATACCAAGGCATGCCGAGTCTGGATCCAGATATTGTGGTTCATAAGCTCCCTTTAAGGCTAGTTCTAGTTCAAGCCAGTTCAGCAAAAGTTGAGAAGAATGAGGACGGACATGCTGTTAAAGATAAAAAAAAAAAAAAAAAAAAAAGGGTGAAGAAGCAATTTGATGCTGGATTTTTAGAGGTGGCAAAATATCCAAAATGGGTGGCAAATATTGTTCTAGTACCAAAGAAGGATGGCAAGGTGCAGATGTGCATTGATTATCGAGATTTGAACAAGGCTAGTCCTAAAGATAATTTTCCTTTACCCTACATCGATACTCTGGTGGACAATACAACAAAGAGTTCTTTATTTTCTTTCATGGACGAATTTTCGGGATACAATCAGATTAAGATGGCATCGAAAGATATGGAGAAAACCACATTTGTTACAATGTGGGGAACATTCTGTTACAAAATAATGCCGTTTGGTTTGAAGAATTCTTAGGAAACATATCAGAGAGCCATGATGACCTTGTTTCACGATATGTTGCATAAGGAAATCGAGGTCTATGTTGATGACATGATTGCAAAGTCACAAGGAGAAGATAAGCATATTGCGAATCTTAAGAAGCTCTTTGAGCGACTAAGAAAGTTTCGGCTCAAGCTAAACCCGACAAAATGCATCTTTGGAGAAACTTCGAGAAAATTGTTGGGTTTTGTTGTCAGCAAAAAGGGAATTGAGATTGATCCAGATAAAGTGAAGGCCATCCAGAATTTTCCATCTCCACGTACTCAAAAAGAAGTAAGAGGTTTTTTAGGGAGATTGAATTACATTGCTCGGTTTATTTCTCAGTTAACCGACAAATGTGATCCAATATTTAAGCTACATCGAAGACGTGATACAGGAGAGTGGGATGAGGGTTGTCAGATCGCCTTCGAAAAGGTTAAACATTATCTATCTAACCCACCAGTATTAATGCCACCGGTTCCGGATAAACCAATGATATTGTATTTATCTGTATTTGAGAGATCTATTGGTTATGTTTTGGGGCAGCATGATGAGACTGGAAAGAAAGAACAGGCGGTTTACTATCTTAGCAAGAAGTTCACAGATTATAAGCTGAAATATTCGTCGGTAGAAAAGTTGTGTTGTGCCTTAGCTTGGACTTCTCGAAGACTCAGACAGTACATGTTGTACCACACGACGTGGTTGATTGCCAAGCTAGATCCAATCAAGTACATATTGGAAGCACCTTCTTTGTTAGGGAGGACAGCAAGATGGCAGGTTTTGTTGTCAGAGTACGACATTGTATATGTAAGTCAAAAAGCTATCAAGGGCAGTGTAGTGGCTGAATTCTTAGCAAGTCGGGAAGTGGAAGATTATGAGCCATTGAACTTTGACTTCCCAGATGAAGATTTGATGTATGTTTCGCAAGCGGATAAGATTCCCCTGAAGAAGAAAAGTATGGGAAATGTAGTTTGATGGTGCATCTAATGCCATGGTGTACGAAATCGGTGCAGTACTCATATCCCCAGAAGAAGATTATTATCCTTTCACTGCCATATTGGATTTTGATTGTACAAACAATACTGTTGAGTATGAGGCATGTACAATGGGCCTTCGTGCTGCAGTGAATAGAAAAATCAAAATATTGGAAGTTCTTAGAGACTCAGCCCTTGTGATATACTAGTTATGGGGAAAATGGGAAACTCGAGATACAAAGCTAATCCAATACCGAGAACTCATACTGAGTTTATTGGAAGAGTTTGAAGAAGTGAGTTTCAATTACTTCCCTCGAGAGGAAAATCGAATGGCGGATGCTCTGGCTACTTTGTCATCAATGTTTAAAGTGAACGAAGGGGCTGAAGTTGTGCCGATAAAGATAAGTATATATGAGTCTCCTGCCCATTGCATAAGTATTGAAGAAGAAGCAGATGGTCTCCTGATAACTCGTATAATTATATAGTTTTTAGTTATGTTTTATTATTGTTTTGTGTCAAATACGAGTTATTATTGTTTAGTCTAATTGTGTTTATGATCTTTTATATTTTTATGTAATTTGGTGTTTTTCACAAGTTTCTTTGAGTGATTTCAGATTACTAGAATTAAGGGCAAATCCAGTTCAGTTCCAGTTCCGACACCTTTTGCCATATCAGCTATATCTGGAGTTTCACTGAAGCAATAAGGCTGAAATTTTAACCGTGCAAAGTTAAGAGGCATATCTATCTTTTTCATGTTTTATACTTCTTGAAACGGAGTCGTTTTCCCTAGCGAAATCAACCATCAAGTTGGCTGATGTGCAATGACGTCTGTCCTGAGCAGTGTTCGCATTTTGACCATATCGTCCGATACACATCAGCAAATGAGCTGATTCCAACGGCTATGGATCACTAACTGATAGGGGAACATTTGTCTAGAAGACCATGTGATCAGATAAAGCCTCCAATATTGAAGAAATCGACCATCAAGTTGGCTGATGTGCAATGACGTCTGTGCTGACCTGTTTTCGTATTTTGCCCATATCTTCTTCTCCACATCAGAAAATGAGCTGATTCCAACGGCTATGAATCAGTAACTCATAGGGGAACATTTTTCTAGAAGACCATGTGATCAGATCAGGCGTCCAAGATTGACAAAATCGACCATCAAGTTGGCTGATCAAAATGGTCATACAATATGACGAAAATTGTTAGAAAAATGCACCCACCTATTATACCTACCTTTGAAATTTGTAAAGCTTGTCTCTTGTCATTTAGCCCTCCAAAATGTGTATAAATAGAGGGCCTTGGATGATTGTAGAGAATCATATTGTACATTGGTAGGATATTAGCCATTATAATCAAATTCTCTAAGTTTTCTTCTTCTTTCTTTTCTCTAGTTTTCTTTTTCTTTATTTTCTTCTTCTTCTTCTTTCTTTCTTTTATTTCCTTCTTAGATTCTCTTTAATTTTATGTTTATGTTTACAATGCTTATGCTAGGCTAAACTTCTATTTGGTTAAGGGTGATTTCAAAGCCCTAGACATGTTTTGTGATTGATTTTCAGATTCTATCTATCATTAATTTTCTATCAAAGTTGCTTATGTTCTTCTACAAGAATTGTTCATGATGTTGTCTTGATTTATTTAGGTGTACAACTAGATAGATCTTGATAATTATCTATTGCTAGTTTAGGAGTCTTGATCCGTGTAATTGTCTTGATTTCCTATTCATAAGTGGCAATTTGTGATTAATGATTATGGTCAAGTTTTCAATAATTGCAAAGTGGAACATAACCTAAGTTGAACAATCCGAGCTTATGTGTTTGTTGCTTAGATCAACCTATCTTTCTCATCATAAAGCTGCCATTAAATTGAATTTAGAGAGCTTATTCTAGGTTGTTTAATGGTTAGAGATTAAATAGAGAGCTTGTTCTATTTAACGACAAACTAAGGAAAGATTGGGATAACAGAGCTTGTTGTTATCTACGGTTGTTAACTTTGATAGTTGGTTGATATTGATAGATCTGAAATTGATTCTTAATGATGTCTAGTGGTGGAGAATGAAACCTTAACCATATTTTTCATATTTGATTCTTCTTACTTACTTGTTTTCTTACTTTTCTAGTTTGCTTATTTTTAAAAGTATATTTATTTTTATTGGCTGGTTATACCGCCTAATTTGTATATTAACTTTGTTTTATTTTTATTGGCTGGTTATACCGCCTAATTTAGTATATATATTGGCTGGTTATACCGCCTAATTTAGTATATATATTTTTATTGGCTGGTTATACCGCCTTGCATCTTATTCTTATTATTTACTTTAGTTTAAATCTGGCTTCAAAAACCCCTTTTCTTTTATTGTTCTTGAATTTAAGTTTTAAACTATTAACTTATAAACTAAAACCCAATCCCTGAGGACTCGACCCTTGCTAACTACTATACTTACAATTTATCTTTTTAGTGCAAGGTTAAATAAGATACACTCTTTTGGGTGCATCAAGTTTTTGGCGCCGTTGCCGGGGATTGTTTTCTTTAGTTTATTTGTTACTTGGTTTATTCTTATTTTCATTTCTAATGAGTTTTATTTTCTTGTACATACGGGTTTTTCTTATCAAATTTTGAAAAAAAAAATTAAAAAAAAATAAAAAAAATAAAAAAATGATGGAATTGAGCAATCTAACACTTGAAGAGTTGGTGGCATACATGAACATGGAGAATCAACAAGCCAATCTCACCTTTCCAGTTCAACAATTTGCCATGGGAGGATGTCAAGGCCATCAAGTGTTCCAAGACCAACAGTATGATCATTACTCAAACACTTACCATGAGGGATGGTGGGATCATACTAATTATGGCTACTCGAAAAATTACCAAGAAGTAGATCCTTATGCCAATTACACTCATCCATCTAGCTTCAATCAATCATGGTCCCAAGAACCAGATCTTTTTCAACCACCACATATGACTCAAAACTCAGGTACTTCTTTAGAAGATCTTGTCTATTCTCTTGTTACTGATACTTTGCAATTTCAACAGGAAATAAGGGCAAGCATCCAGAGTTTGGAAAAGCAAATGATCCAATTGACTAGTAGTATGGTGGGATGGGTAGCACAAAGATCTGAAGAATTCCCTGCCCAAACGATGATTAACCCAAAGGAGAATGCTACTATTGTGACCTTGAGGAATGAGGAACAAGATGAGGATGAGACAAAATTAGAGATGAATTCTATTCTTGAGGATAATGAAGCCAATGATCCAAATAAGAGTATTTCGGCACCTGAGGTAATGTTTGAGATTCCAATTTTTACTAATGTTTTTTCTCCACCTTTTCCTAGTAGATTCGCAAAGTTCAAGGAGGATGAACATGAACAAGACACGCTGGAAACCTTAAACAGTTTGTTTGTGGATGTCATTCAACAAGTACCAAAAGATGCACCATTCCTCGATGAGATATGCACCACCAAGGATGATGGAATAATACTTGTAATGGAGAATGCATCCACTGTTGTGCAAAGAAAGCTTCCTCTCAAACGCATAAATTTGGGAAATTTCATGTATGAGCCTGACAAGCCTAAAATGCCAAGAAGGGGTGTTGGTTAGGTTCAAAACACTAAATCAAGTGCTAATTGGGGGAGGCAGCCTAATTAGTGAAAGCATTGCCAAACTGCCATCCTCAGATTTGCTCTCTTTTTCTTTATCTTTTTCTTATGTTTCTTTGCTAATTGTGTTTAGTGTTTCTAAGTTCATTTAGGCTGCATAAGTTTATTTTGTTTATTACTTCTTTTCACTTACACATGATTCTTTCATTTGGGAGTAATAGCATTACATTAATGACAATGTAAGAATTATGTGTGGAGGGAAGAATTTAGGATTTTATTTAGAGTGTTTTGTTTTTGTGTCTTTTTATGTTGTTTTTCTTTCTGATCCTTGTTTTGAAAATAGCTAGATGTAAATATAATTTTTTTAACCCCGGTTAAATGGCGGATAACGGTACTCCGTGATTAATTAAGTCGGTTCCATCAGCTACCCATAAAACTGATATTGTATATAAATTTCTCTTCCAATTTCTCTTTCAATTTTTTTCAATTTTTTTTTTCAGGATGGATGATATTCTCACAAGATTGCAGAAACGATTTCCTCCTTTTCCTCGAAATATTTTACTGAAGCTTTACCAAGTTCGATTTGAAAGATTAAGAATGCTTATGCACAAAGGGATTCCTGGAGACATACGTTGGATAATTGAAGCCAAGGTACGTGAAGATGAATATCTTCCTGTTTTGCATTTACCAGGTACAGGTAGAAGCACTTTTGCAAAGAAGCGACGAGCAAAGCGCATGAGTTCAAATTGCCACAAATGTGCACGATGGACGTGTAACGGTAAATGTCGTTCTATTGGGATTCCGTCCTCTAATCGAGATGATAAAATTGAATTCATTAAGGATGGACTGAGTAAGGAGAATTTGGGTAATATCCAACTTTCTCTTGAGACGCATCCTAGTGGAGACGTACAAAGAGAAATTCTTGATTTATGGTCGCAATTCCAAAGGGAATGGCAACATCTTGGGAATCTGATGTTAAAAGACCCTGTTTGCCAGCTTGTAAGAAAACTGGATGGGAAGCATATCCTCGACTCATAGAAGGCGTTTAAGCCGTTTCTGGACGTAAAACCAGAGGAAGATGTGAGCCACAATCACAACTACAATAAATGACTTCTCAGCTTTTGGTTTGATTTGCAATAACTTTATTTTGGTTTAATTTACGTGTTGTTCGATTTGTATAATTATTCTCGTTTTTTTATTTGTCTTTTATGGTTGATTTTTTCTTCTCTTTTTGATTTTCTTCCTGAAATCACGCAAAAATCTTTTGTTAGGTTAACATTTTCTTCTGACAGGTCAGATACACTTTCGGCGACATTATTACTCTTGTCTGATTCACTACTCAGTCCTCTATATATTACACCATGTACTCATTCTCTTTCAGGCACTCGAAAAAGAAAAAAATGGAAAGTACTTCGTCCCATCGCATTAAAAAAATTTGTGTCTTTGGAGGTGCTTATCCAGGGAAAAATAACATATTCGCTGATGAAGCCATAAGAGTTGGAGTAATACTTGCCCAACAAAAGATCCAGTTGATTTATGGAGGCGGTAGTACGGGTTTAATGGGAGCAGTCGCTACAGCAGCACACGCCGGAGGAAGTCCAGTTCTAGGAGTCGTGCCAAAACTATTCACAGATTTTTGTGGACATACCGTGGGTAAGGAAATACAAGTCTGGAGTATCCCTGAACGGATAACAATCATGTACCATTCTGCCGATGCATTCATTGCTTTACCAGGAGGTCTGGGTACATTGGAAGAAATAGCTTGCGTGGCTTCTTGGTCATCTTTGGTCACAAATAAGAAACCCATTGGTTTGCTTAATATTAATGGTTATTTTAGTAATATGCTTTCATATTTAGATAATGCTGTGGATAATGGATTCATGTTTTCAGAGGCAAAGAGAACCATAATTTCTGCTACAACCATTGAAGATTTACTCAAAAAGCTCCAAGCTTATGAGTGTTTATCTGCTACGGTTGTTTCGCAAACGCTCGGAAAAAGAAAAAGAGATATGGACGCGCAAGGAGTGGATTGTACTTTGTCTTTGTGACATTATCTAACATTTTGTTTGTTGTGTCTCAGTTATAATAAGTGGTTAGCAACCTCTGCAGGTAATATCTCCTAAATTCTACCTTTAGTAGGGGGTAAGGGACATATTTTGCTAATTTAAAAAAAAAAAAAATTTTGATGTGTTTTAAGCCATTTAGAAGTATTCATTCTGAACAAGGTCTGAGTAAGGGAGACTTGAGACATACCTTGTCAGTTTGATTTCTTCTTTTCAAAAAAAAAAAAAAGTTTGTTGTGTTTTAAGCAATTTAGAAGTATTCATTCTGGACAAGGTCTGAGTAAGGGAGACTTGAGACATACCTTGTCAGTTTGATTTTAATCTTTTTATGTTTACTTGTTAATTTTTGTTTAGTATTTTAGGATTATTTAAGTTGCATGAGTTTGTTTTGTTTTGAGTCTTAGTTGTTCCTATTCTTATGTTATTAGTTCTTTTCTCTTACACATGATTCTTTCATTTGGGTTAATAGACTTACATTGAGGACAATGTAAGAATTAAGTGTGGGGGGAATGATTTAGGATTTCTTTTATTTTTGTCTACTATTTTTTTTATGAGTCTTTATTATTATTATTATTTTTTAGTGTGTTTTAGTTCCTTTTTAATACAATGATGAGATATGAATTGCATAAGTCTAAAACATATTTATTAGTGAGAAGATTTTCATGAGAATTGAGCTTGATGTCAACCTTTTTATGAGCCAATGTTAATATGATATGTTGATTGAGAAAGAAGCATGTTTAGACTTAATCTGACTTGTATAATCATTCTTGTGAGTTTTTGAGCCTAAAATGATTGATGCATTATACAAATCAATCTAATTTCTTTCTTGAGTGCTCTTATGATTACATGATTCTCTAGAACTTGCTTTAAACCGTTTGAGACTATATTGATGCATGTGACAACAAGAATATGATAGAGGCATTAGGATTTTTAGCCAGGGCCAAACAGCCATCCCTTATTGATGTTCCAAGAGAACACACCCTTAGTGAACCAATTTGAGCCTACATTGAATAAGCTATCTCTTTGGTAACCATAACTTGTCCCTAACCTAAATATACTTATATCCTTACCTTTGTTCCAAAGATGAATTAGCCTGTTTTGAGACAAGTTGCAAAGACAAGGAAGATCTATTGAAAATTTGGGTTAGAAACAAGAAATAAGTGTGGGGGGGAAAGAAAAGAAAAGTCAAGAAAAAAAAAGAAATGGAATACTGGCAAATACATTCCTATGTAAATAAAAAAAAAAATATGAATCATCTCTTGAATTTGGGGAAAAAGAAAAAGATGTTACAAAGTTGTTTAGAATGAAGAAAAGGCCCAACATGAATATCCGGCCTAGGTGACTATGTACTTGTAAAGAGTTTTGAGAAGTTTCTTTGTATAATCTTTTTATGTCTCTAAACTTTATGAACTCTTTGGAACCTTTGTGATATCTTTATCCTTTTTTTCTTCAACCACATTACAAACCCCTTGGCCCCATTACAACCTTGATTAAAGACCTCTTGATTTATGAAGTTGCATGATCTTTTAGTGGAGAATAGGTGGACAAGCAAGCATATGGTAGAAGTGTTTTCATGAGATTGATTGAGTGTAAACACTTTACCACTACTTTAAAGAGTGAAAATCAAGAGAGTATCCCATGTGAGAAGTTGAGATTAAGTTTGAATATGCATTATTTTGATTGAAATATGTTATATTAATATTGGCTTAACTCAAACTATTTACATTCAAGCAAGATTTTTTGTGAATTTCTTTAAGCTATTGATTAGTTTTTAAGACTTGTCCAATGATTATCTCAAATTTATATTGGAAGGATTAGTTATAATTATTATTTTTAGTTTTTCTTATGTTTTCAATGTTTGTGGGTATCGTCCTAGTAAACCCTCACGAGACTAAACTCGTCCACTAGGGACACCTAGGGGTTTAAAGGCTTGTGTCACATGCTAAGTGCCACCGTGATTTCCTACGAAAGTGGATTAGATTAGATTTTCTTATTTTATTTTTATTGAGTCGTTGCTAGGGACTAGCAACAATCTAAGTGTGGGGGTGTGATAACTCGTATAATTATATAGTTTTTAGTTATGTTTTATTATTGTTTTGTGTCAAATACGAGTTATTATTGTTTAGTCTAATTGTGTTTATGATCTTTTATATTTTTATGTAATTTGGTGTTTTTCACAAGTTTCTTTGAGTGATTTCAGATTACTAGAATTAAGGGCAAATCCAGTTCAGTTCCAGTTCCGACACCTTTTGCCATATCAGCTATATCTGGAGTTTCACTGAAGCAATAAGGCTGAAATTTTAACCGTGCAAAGTTAAGAGGCATATCTATCTTTTTCATGTTTTATACTTCTTGAAACGGAGTCGTTTTCCCTAGCGAAATCAACCATCAAGTTGGCTGATGAGCAATGACGTATGTCCTGAGCAGTTTTCGCATTTTGACCATATCGTCCGATACACATCAGAAAATGAGCTGATTCCAACGGCTATGGATCACTAACTGATAGGGGAACATTTGTCTAGAAGACCATGTGATCAGATAAAGCCTCCAATATTGAATAAATCGACCATCAAGTTGGCTGATGTGCAATGACGTCTGTGCTGACCTGTTTTCGTATTGTGCCCATATCTTCTTCTCCACATCAGAAAATGAGCTGATTCCAACGGCTATGAATCAGTAACTCAGAGGGGAACATTTTTCTAGAAGACCATGTGATCAGATCAGGCGTCCAAGATTGACAAAATCGACCATCAAGTTGGCTGATCAAAATGGTCATACAATATGACGAAAATTGTTAGAAAAATGCACCCACCTATTATACCTACCTTTGAAATTTGTAAAGCTTGTCTCTTGTCATTTAGCCCTCCAAAATGTGTATAAATAGAGGGCCTTGGATGATTGTAGAGAATCATATTGTACATTGGTAGGATATTAGCCATTATAATCAAATTCTCTAAGTTTTCTTCTTCTTTCTTTTCTCTAGTTTTCTTTTTCTTTATTTTCTTCTTCTTCTTCTTTCTTTCTTTTATTTCCTTCTTAGATTCTCTTTAATTTTATGTTTATGTTTACAATGCTTATGCTAGGCTAAACTTCTATTTGGTTAAGGGTGATTTCAAAGCCCTAGACATGTTTTGTGATTGATTTTCAGATTCTATCTATCATTAATTTTCTATCAAAGTTGCTTATGTTCTTCTACAAGAATTGTTCATGATGTTGTCTTGATTTATTTAGGTGTACAACTAGATAGATCTTGATAATTATCTATTGCTAGTTTAGGAGTCTTGATCCGTGTAATTGTCTTGATTTCCTATTCATAAGTGGCAATTTGTGATTAATGATTATGGTCAAGTTTTCAATAATTGCAAAGTGGAACATAACCTAAGTTGAACAATCCGAGCTTATGTGTTTGTTGCTTAGATCAACCTATCTTTCTCATCATAAAGCTGCCATTAAATTGAATTTAGAGAGCTTATTCTAGGTTGTTTAATGGTTAGAGATTAAATAGAGAGCTTGTTCTATTTAACGACAAACTAAGGAAAGATTGGGATAACAGAGCTTGTTGTTATCTACGGTTGTTAACTTTGATAGTTGGTTGATATTGATAGATCTGAAATTGATTCTTAATGATGTCTAGTGGTGGAGAATGAAACCTTAACCATATTTTTCATATTTGATTCTTCTTACTTACTTGTTTTCTTACTTTTCTAGTTTGCTTATTTTTAAAAGTATATTTATTTTTATTGGCTGGTTATACCGCCTAATTTGTATATTAACTTTGTTTTATTTTTATTGGCTGGTTATACCGCCTAATTTAGTATATATATTGGCTGGTTATACCGTCTAATTTAGTATATATATTTTTATTGGCTGGTTATACCGCCTTGCATCTTATTCTTATTATTTACTTTAGTTTAAATCTGGCTTCAAAAACCCCTTTTCTTTTATTGTTCTTGAATTTAAGTTTTAAACTATTAACTTATAAACTAAAACCCAATCCCTGAGGACTCGACCCTTGCTAACTACTATACTTACAATTTATCTTTTTAGTGCAAGGTTAAATAAGATACACTCTTTTGGGTGCATCATCTCCCTTGGTATAACAACATCTTGCAGTACATCAAGAGTCAACAGTATCCAGAACGGGCAACAGAAAATGACAAGAGGACTCTGAGAAGGCTAGCAATGGGTTTTGTTCTAGAAAGTAAGATTCTCTACAAGAAAGGGAAAGACCAAGTCCTATTAAGATGTGTCGGATCTACCGAAGCTCGGAGAATCATAGAAGAAGTCCATGAAAGGATATATGGCACCTATGCCAATGGTCACATGCTTGCTAAGCAGATTATGAGGGCAGGATATTATTGGTTAACGATGGTAGGAGATTGTATCAGTTATTCCCGGAAGTGCCATAAATGCTAGATCTATGCATATAAGGTTCATGTGCCGCCATTTCCATTGCATGTCATGATTGCACCATGGCCCTTTTCAATGTGGGAATGGATATGATCAGGCCTATTACACTGAAAGCTTCAAATGGACATCGTTTCATCTTGATGGCCATAGATTATTTCACAAAGTGGGTAGAAGCTGCTTCCTATGCGAATGTAACAAAGTTGGTGGTATGCAGATTTGTTAAGAAGGAAATCATATGCCGATATGGATTGCCAGCAAGACTTATTTCAGATAATGCTCTCAATCTAAATAATAAGATGATGAGAGAAGTGTGTACTCAGTTCAAGATCACGCATCATAATTCGACACCTTATCGTCTGAAGATGAATGGGGAAGTAGAAGCAGCTAACAAACATCAAGAAGATTGTTGAGAAGATGACTGATGTGTACAAGGATTGGCATGAGATCTTACCTTTTGCCCTTCACGCATATCGTACCTCAGTTCGCACATCTACGGGGCAATGACATTTTCTTTGGTATACGGGATGGAAGCAGTGCTACCTATTGAAGTTGAAATCCCTTCACTTCATGTTTTGATGGAAGTTGGCCTAGAAGCGGCATAATAGGTTAGAGCTCGTTATGAACAGCTGAATCTCATCGGGGAAAAAAATGAAGGCAATTTGCCATGGGCAGTTGTATCAGAAAAGGATTATTCGAGCCCACAACAAGAAAGTTCGTCCTAGACAGTTTCGAGAGAGGGAGTTGGTACTGAGGAAAATTCTCCCTATAGTGAAGGATCCGCGAGGAAAATGGGCCCTAAATTGGGAAATATCCTATGTAGTAAAAAGAGCTTTTTCTGGAGGAGCATTGATTCTAACTCGGATGGACGGGGATGATTTCAAAAATCCTGTGAATGCTGATGAATTAAAGAAGTATTATGCTTGAAGAAAAAAATAAAGAAAAAATAAAAAGAAAAGAAAAGAAAAAGAAAAAGTGTGATGCTGTGCACATGGAAATTCGAATGATTCCAAGGGTTAAAATAGAAATTCTATATATCTATCTCCCTTGAGAATTGTTTTTCAATGAGAAATTCATGCTTGATATGATGAATGGCCATCTTTCATATTCCTTTCACTAAGAAGAAATTATCCTTAGTCACCCCCTTGAGCCTTAGGAATTATTTCTTTCTTTAAACCTTGATCAAGGATCACCCTCTACATTGGAGGGCAAATGCGAGGAAAAATAATAAAAAATCATGGCAAAAAAAGAGAGCCATCAAAAAATGTGAAATCAAAGAATGGCAAATGAAAGCCAGCAATTAAAAAAAAAGATTGAAAAAGAAAAAAGAAAAGAAAAAAAAAATCCAAAAAAGGGCAAATGTTTCAAGAATAAATCCTCCTCAGTAAATGATCCTTGATCCAATCACCCTTAAATACATTTTGGGCCTATTTTATCCTTTCTTTCTAAACTCAAACCTTGGCCTACATTACGTGCTCTTAAAGTCCATTTTGATCAAGCATGGATATTTAATTTGAAAGGTTTTTCTCATAACTCATCCCATATTTTGAATTGACATTTTTACCTTGGAAGCATTTAGAATTCTCAGATGCATGGTAGAATACAAGAAAAAAAAAAGACAAAAAAATAAAAATAAAAAAAGAATGTAAAAGGAGAGGTTTAAGTCGAAACCCGCAAAGGGCAACTTAATATCGAATGGGGGACACTTGAGTTGAAAACCGATAAAAAGTGGCTCAAGTACTGATTAAGGTTTAGATCAACGCTCTGTGTAATGGGGGAGAAAGTATCTGGAAATCAGAGGAAAGGGGAACACCTCAGTCTGACGTAACTACGAAAGCTGAGGAATTACCCAATTAAATTGCTCATTCAAGAGAAATTTCAGATGGTTTGAAAAAGCAAGGTCCAAGATATTTCGCATCCGGGGCATCTACAACTTATAACTTTACATTTGTTTCTTTTATCCTTGATATTAACTTTTACCATTTTAAAACATTTGTTGCAATAAATTATTGTTATCCTTTTCATGACATTTTGCTTGTTTCATATTTTCTTTCATACATTTTTGAGATGCATCATGATTGTTATTAAATTGAATGATGATTAGTAAGCATAAAAAACTTTAAATAAAAGGATTTCAGAGTATTACTAAGGAGTAGGTTTAATACCTAGGAAAGGTTAGGAAAGTTCACCAAGTAAAGGAAAATAGTGAATGTGTTGGAGACTCCGTCATGAAGTCAGAAAATTTGTGGATTCCAGCGAAAATCAGAAACTGGGACTGTTTGACAAGTTGTCTTGAGTGAAAGGTTCCTTAAGTGGGGCACCATAATCTGTGAACCTCAAAGAAACCATGGATTAGAAATCATGACACAATCATTTGATTGCATTCATTCTTAGGAAACATACAAGCATTTGCAAAGCATGACATTCTCATCATTGCATTTAGCTAACATTGCAGGAATTAGGAAAACTTTGGCTTCCCCAAATCAAACACGTTCTTCTTCTCAAATGAGTCGAGACCCGAGAGCGTCGTCGAGGTATGTTCCTTTCATTTTCAAGTTAAATTTATTTTTCCAAATGAATCAAACCCAGGATCATTGTTAGTATTTCCTTTTGTTTTAAATTGAATTCATTTTGTTTATCAAATGAGTCGAGCCTCGAGACCAACGTCGAGGTATTTCCTTTTTGTTTTAAATCGAATTCATTCTGTTTATCAAATGAGTCGATCCTCGAGACCATCGTCGAGGTATTTCTTTTTTGTTTTAAATCGAATTCATTCTGTTTATCAAATGAGTCGAGCCTCAGGACCCTTATCGAGGTATTTCCTTTTGTTTTAAATCGAATTCATTCTGTTTATCAAATAAGTCGAGCCTTGAGACTGTCGTCAAGGTATTTTTCATCACGGATAAGGACCCCAAGCATCTTTCTTAAGACCTCCGGGCATAGTTTTCCTTTTTTTTAAAATCACGTATAAGACCTCCGGGCACCATTCTTAAAACCTCCGGGCATCATTTTTAAATTCGCATACAGCGCAATTTCCCAAATCACAGATAAGACCTCCGAGCATCATTTTCAAAGTCGCATACAGTGCAATTTTCCAAATCATGGATAAGACCTCCGGGCACTATTTTTAAGACCTTCAGGCATAATTTTTACTTTTACAATTTAACCCGTTTTAAGATGGGTCGAGCCTTGATTAGTCAGGAAACTCAATTTAAGGATAAAATCTTCAATTTATAGCTTTTTCAAAACAAAAAAAGATAAAAATGGAAAAAAAAATGAATGAATGAAAACCCCTTTCCCTTCTCTTCACATGTGATTTCACTAACCGGACAAAATTAGTGTTTCATTATCTTTGCCTGATTCTTGATTCTCAGCAATAGCCAAAGAAGGGTAGCTGTAGACACCTAATTTTGTTCGGACCACTAAAACTTGTATGTTTTCTTCCTAAATTGATGTTTCAGAATGCAAAAAAGCTTTTCTTATCCTGCAAGTGGTACTCCGAGACTTAGTCTAAGAAGGCAAGCATAAAAAGTCAAACTTGAAAAAGTCAACCCCGAAAAAGTCAACCTAAAAAAAGTCAACCACAAAAACTTAACTACTGAAAAAGTTGACCCACTTTCAAAATCGAGCTTTGAAATTCAACTGAAAAATGGTGAAAGAATTTTGAAAATCCGAGGTCTACATTGAAAGATATGGAGTTCGAAAGTTGGGTTACGGAGATTCAGTAGAAAGAAAACCCTAGTTCGAGAAATTTGGGGAAAAGTGCTTAAACAATCAAATTGGTCATAATTGAAGGTTCCAAATGACTACGGGTAATGGAGAAGCTACTTGGAAGAAAAACTGAAGGAAAAGCCAATTCGAAAGAAAACAGAGAATTAGGGTTTTTGGTAGATTTTGGTGAAAATTGGAAAAATTGCAGAAACGGCCTGATTCGGTAAAACTAAAGCCCCTAATTGAGGAGGAGTGAGTAAAAAAGGATAACCCAAGGCTCAGTTCAAAGTAATTCCGAGAAAAGAGCCGATTGGAGGAAAAACGAAAAAAAGAGGAGATTCCCGATACTAGAAAGAGGAAAAATCAAAACGGAAGGGAATTTGATCGTAAAAATTGGGCATTTTCAGACCAACTCTAATTCAATATATGAAAAAGGCCCAAAAAAAAAAGAAAATCTGAAAATCAGACTTGTTTTGAGCTTAACCGGGCTTTGGAGGCAAAAGGGAAAATTTGGGGAAAATAGTAAATAAGCTCCAAAAATTCTAAAAATTTGTAGATCTTATTCTTAAATTATTTGGAAGAGATTGGCAAAAGAAAATCTGGATTCAAAGTTCGTTTGCAAAATGGCTAAATCCCGGGCCCACTATGCATAAATTCAAAAGGATAAATCCCGAAAAAAATAGCAAACGAGTTCCAAAAATTCTAAAAATTTGCAGATCTCTTTCTTAAATTATTTGGAAGAGATTGGTAAAAGAAAATCTCAAGTCAGAGTTCCTTTGCAAAATGGCTAAATCCCGGGCCCATTATGTAGAAATTCAAGCAGATAAATCCCGAAAAAATAGCAAATGAGCTCCAACAATTTTGAAAATTTGTAGATATCACTTTTAAATTATTTTAAAGATATTGGTAAAGAAAAATCTAGATTTGGAGCTCGTTTACAAAATGGAAAAAGTTCGGGTGCCAAAAAAGGGTAATTTTGGACGAAAAATCTAAAAAAATATCAAATGGGCACAAACAATTTTGAAAACTTCCAGAATTCAATTTTTTATCATTTCAGAAGTATTGAAAAAATAAAATTTGAATTTGGAGTCCGTTTGCTATTTATTGAGGTTCGGGGGTCAAAAATGTCATTTGACCGAAAAAACCGAAAAGGGCCTTTTCTTGCATTTAAAAAAAATGAAGCATGGGCTGGAAGGTGAAAGATCAGCCGGCCAAGGCCCAAAAGAGGGTAGATATTTCCTGATTTTTCATCAAAGGGCCAAGGGTGAAGAGGAAGGTAGTTATTTTTGTGATCAAGCCTTTGAATTTGCAACACATGGACCAATGGATGGAGGGGGATGATGTCATATTTATCACCCTATTAATGACATCATCTTCATGACATCATAATTCAAGGGCTGATCATTCTAATCTAATGGTGAAAATTTTACATAGAAAGCATATTGAAGTGATAGCCATTGGATAAAAAATAACCACCTAGCTTCTAGATGGAATGCCAACCGGCCAAGGCTATAGAGAGGGGTCTCTTCTTCATTTCATTCACACTTTCTTGGCTGATTTCTCTTCATTTTTGAAAAGAAAAAAGAAAAGTTTAGAAAGGCAAAGAAAGTACGAGGAGGAAAAGCTTGCAATATAGCTTTTAGAGGTAGCTAAAAGCACCATACTCTTGCACTTTCCTTGTATTTCCATTCTTGATTTGCTATTTTCATTGATATTTTGGTGAGTTTTCTTTTGATTTTGATTTTGAAATAAGTGTTTTTAAGCTTCTAGTTCAAGTTCTTCTTTATATTTTCTTTAAAAAAAGCTTTGAAATGTTTTTTCCTACATGTTTGGAAGTGGCTGTATGGCCCTTTTTTGTTTATGGTTGATTTTTGCTTTTTCTTTCATGTTGTTGCTGATGTCTAGCATGTTTTTTGATGTTTTCTATTTTCTTTAAATAATAAAAACATGGAGCTTGCTTTGATCTTTTTACTTTCTTCCATTTTTGATTTTATCAACTTGTTTTCATGTTTACTTTCCATGTTTGCATTTTTTTTCTGTTTTCAACATATTTGAGTTGTTCATGATTTGCATTTCATTATACTATGTGTTTGTGAAAATGTCTAGTCTTATTTCATGCCTTTGCTTCATGTTTTCATGGTTTAGCATGTTTCTTTTTATCCTTGCATGTTAGTATGTCATGTGTTTGTGAAAATGCCATGATTATTTTGAGCTAGAGCCCATTCGGCTTTTTCACATTGCTTTGTATGTGCATTTTCATCATGCTAGTTGATAGGTTTGCATTTCCTTGCTATGATTTTGTGTGTTTTGATTTACTGTGTCATGTGTTTGTGAAAATGCCATGATTATCATGAGCTAGAGTCTCGGCTACTTCAATTTTTGTGCTTCCTATGTGCATTTTCATCATGCTAGTTGATAGGTTTGCATTTACATGCCTTTACTTTGTGTATTTTGGTTTAGAATGCTATGTGTTTGTGTTATTGCCATGCATTCATTAGGTCTAGGTTTTGCTTACATTGCCATGCATTTTAGACCTAGGTTGTATTAAATACTATGCAAGTTCATTTTAGGTCTAGGTCACATTCTCTATGCCATGCATTTTTCATGTTATTTAGGTTTCAAATCATGCATTTCATGCATTCAATTTGCTGTATTTTCATGCATTTCATGTCATACCACATGATTTATGACTTAGGCCAACCAATGGCTCAAAGTCATGCTCACTTGAGCATACTTGTGGAAAACTAAAGAGTTGTCAAATTGATTATTCTACCTTTGTGATTTTTTTACTTAGCCAATTTTTGTCTAACTTTTTAAAAGTGTTAGCTACTGTTTGTGGGTCTTTAGGAGAGTCTCCAACAGTTTTACTTTGATTTTTAAAATGATTTTATCAAAGGCAAAAGAAAAATATGTTTTGGCAAAACAGTTTTTCACCAGTACTCGGACCTTCCCGATTTTTCTGGGAAGTCATCTTTAATTAGAAAATTAAGCCAATTATTTTCGTGTAGTTTTACATGTTCTGAGTCTCTAGGAATTTTTTAGATTTTTTAGATTTTTTAATTTTTAAAAATAGTTAAAAAAATTATGTTTTAAAACTGGATAGTAGAGGCATATTTGAATTCAAAAGAAAAACAATTGTTGAATTTGGCTAAGGCATTTAGAGGGGGTTGGTTAGAAACTTTAGCTACTGTCTTAGGGTAGTTTCTAAGCCTTTTTAAACTTTAAAAATGATTTTATAAAGCTCGGGTTAAGGGTGGTCAAGTCAGGGATTTCAAACTCAGGAAATTAGAGCTATTTTAAAAGGGTAGTTCGGTTAGGGTTTTATTTTTAATCCATGATTTTAAAAATTGATTTCAAACAATCACAAAGTATTTTGATTTTAGAAAATTTAATTTGATATATTTTCCTAAGGTAGCCGGATATCTTTTTAGATATACGGATTTCCTTAATTAAAGGAAAAAATACATTTTCATGCATTGCATTTTCCATGTTCATTCATACTATATAATATGTGATTTTTTCTATGATAATTTCTATGACATTGTTATTATTTTGATTTATTTAATGATGTTATGTTGTTTGTTATATGGTTTTGAATATTACATGCTATCCTATTCTTTTTATTTAGTTATTTATTTTTGTCACATTATTTAACATATACTATGTTCATGCATTATTATTATTATTTTTATGCATATTACATGATAGCATTATTTTATGTTTCATGTCATTTCATGTCACTTATATTATATTCCATGTTATTTAGATTATGTCATTTAAAATATGCCATATCATTTAAATATGCCATGTCATTTAACATATGCCATATCATTTAAATATGTCACGTCATTTAAATCATATCACTTCATTTAGAATATCATGATACTTAGGATATTGCATTTCATTTAGGATATATCGTGTCACTTAGGTTATATTCATTTCACTTAGAATATATTATGACATTTAGGTTATATCATTTCATTTAGATTATTTCATGTCATCATTATTATGTCACACATTTTCATATTCATATTTTTTAAAATAAGACAATGATTTTCAATAAAATAAAGATATTCCCGAGTTAAAATAATTCATGAGTTCTCTGTCGGGTTTGCTGGGGAGGATATCATCAATTATCATTAATAACGGAATGTCTTCTTTAAAACGAGAATGATTCGGAAAATTTTCCAAAATAATAAAAAATTATATATTTTGCCACGTTTGTCGGGAAATATAGAAAAATTTTGAATTAATAAATTCTGGATTATTTCCAATAAAAATGGAATTATTTTTCTTTAAATTGGGAATTAACTTGAAATACCAAATTTAAAACGACTTTTTATTGAGACTTGAGACAACACACGATTAATAAGGTACCATTTTTATACGGGCGTTGTGGGGCTGCTAATCCTTCCCCGCACGTAACCGAGTCTCGAACCCACTTTCTTTGATTTTCTCAAGTTTAAAACGCGGACTTGAAATTGGTTTTAAAAATGTTTTAATAAATTTTAAAATATTTTACAAAACCGGTTTTAATAGGTGATCGATCACAGCTAGCTAAAAAAAATTGGTGGTGACTCCATGTCTTTTTCAAGGTCATTTTCAAAACCTTTATTTTTCAAAACGAATTAAGTCGACTTTTTCTCGATTTTTGTAATATCACGCTTAACGAATAATAAAGTCTTGCGATGAGACTTGTTATTTTTTAGGTTGCGACAGGATCATTTCTAACAATGATCATCAATATTCTCGAGACTGTCTATTATTTCATGTGAAAACCCCTTATTATTGTTTATCACAAATGTTCATGAAGTTTCATTAGTTTTTTTTTTTTTGGCAAATTCAAATGAGTGCTAAAATATAATGAAAACAAAACAATTAAATTCAAAATTTATTTATTTCATGTAGATGTCAACATGATACAAGTGCTTTCATCATCACATTATATAGAACTACATGCATCAAAAATCCTAATATGATTATGCACCATGTTTCTTATGACACTTGGCTTTCCCATCTTCAAAACTTATTGAACCAGCCTTGATGAGATCCCTGACCTTGTACTTCAAAGCGGGGCAGTTCTCTATTGAGTGAACTTGATTGCCAGAATGATAACCACAACACTTATCAGCATCATACCAGCTCGGATAAGGGAGCTTCAGAGGCTCTAATTGCATGGGTGTCACAAGGTGATTCTGGATGAGTTGAGGTAGTAGCTCACTGTATGACACAAGAATCGGGTCAACTTGATTTCTTTTTCGCTTTTTTTGCCCCCTTCAATTATTCCCAAGGGTATTAGATTGATAGACAGAAGTAAATTCTTGCGTGGTTGCAAGCATTGGTTGGTAAGGATAAGCACCTTGAGAGACATTGTTCAGGGTAGGGTAGAATGGATAATAAGAGGAGAATTGGGGAGGTGGGATAAAGCCTTCCACGACTTGGGTATCTTCCTCTTTCTTTTCAGATGCCCCATTTCTCTCAGTATTGGATGTTCTTTCTCCTTCAAGTTTCCCATCCTTGATAGCATTCTCAATCATCTCCCCTGAAATTACCATATCCACAAAATTCTTTCTGGCATTGCCGACGAGTCTATCATAGTACGGGGCCCGTAGTGTATTAACAAAAAGGACAGTAATTTCCTTCTGAGTCAGGGGCGGTTGTACTTGGGCGGCCATGCTCATCCACCTCTGTGCATATTATTTGAAGCTCTTAGTATCTCCTTTCTCCATATTTTGCAAGGTGAGACGGTTAGGCGCCATGTCGGTCATATGCTTGTACTGGTTTAGAAAAGCCCTAGCCAGATCATTCCAAGAGCGAACTTTATCCTTGCTCAACTGACTATACCACCTAATTGCGGACCCGCTGAGGCTATCCTAAAAGCAGAGAATCAAAAGCTTATCATTATCTATATGACTCATCATCTTCTGGCAGAATATAGTGACGTGGGCTGACGAATCGGTTGTCCCATCATGTTTCTCAAAGTTAGGGACCTTGAATTTAGGAGGAATGACTAAATCGGGAACCAAGCAACGTTCTTTCACATCTACACTTCCAAATACATCTATTCTTTCTAGTACCCGGATCCTTTCATCTAACAACTCATATTTTCCTTGGGAATCTGTCCACTCAGCCCTATTCGACTCAAATATTTTCAAATTTTCTTGTTTAGCTGGATCATCTAAATTCAGGATGTTGCTGGGATTAACTGTGTTATAGTCATCCAACATCATGACCTCAACATGGCCCTTTTGTGCCACTAACCCTTCTTTGGCGGTCAAATTTTCAGTGCATCCTTTTCCCTTGATTACGGCGGACATCAGCTCCAACAACTTATTCATCTGATCTTTAGACTCTGCTTGAGATTTTGCCAACTTTTTCTCGCAATTCTTCCTGTGCCCTTTCCATTCTTTCCATTCAGGCAGCTTGTTCATTCTCCATAGCTCTAGCATGTATTAAAAGGGTACTCAGTACTTCTTACACCTCTGATTTGAAATAGAAACTTCTTCAAAATTCTTAAAGCCAAGCCAATTTTTGATTTATCCCCCCAAATATATTTCATGAATGAGCCATGAATGTTATGAATGCAATTTGATGCATGTGAAGAATAAAAAATGCATGGGTATACACCGAGGAAAATGCTGACCATATATATTATAAATGCAACATGATGGATGTAAAGAATAAGAAAAATCAATGCATGGATATATGCAACCAATGACTATGTATGTTCTAGATGCATTTTACAATGAATCAGCATGTAAAGAATAAATGATTGATACAGAGTGTATACAAAAAAATCATGCTGACCATGTATGCCATGAATGCAACTTGACGTCAACATGATACATGTAAAGAATGAATAAATTGATACATGGGTATGTACAAATAATGACTATGCATGTCATAAATGTATTCTATAATGAATGACCATGCATGTTAGGACTATAACATGATGTAAAGAATTCATAAATTAACACAAGGGTATATAGAAAGAATAACCATGTATATCACAAATGTATTCTACAATGAATGACCATGCATGTTAGTGCTGTAACATGACATCAAAGTGATACATGTAAAGAATAAATGAATTAACACGAAGATATTTACAAAGAAATTAATCAATGATTACACGAAATTGGTGAGACCCAATTTTGATAATTCAAAAATCTCATTATGTAAAATTTTCCTCCAAATTTAATCTGTGATTTTTTGAAACATCTTTTCTCCATGAAAACGCAACATATTATTTTTCAAAAGAATTTCGGGGTAGTGGATCCTACTATGGTACAATTTCCAAATGTTTATTCAACACTACCGACCTACAATTCTTATTCAACCAATGAATGTTTATGAAATCATCGAATAAGATTATTTATTACCATCCATTTGTTGCAAAGAATGAGATCAAAAAATACAACCATGAATGTACATGCTCTATTCACATATGCATGAAATGTATAAAATGCAAAATGTTTGAAAAAAAGAATTTTTATGTTATTAATTTTCAAAAAAAGTTAATGAACATTTGCCCCAATAGTATCTACTATTTAGGCATCACAAAGCCTTTGGGGCGAATTATCACATTTATTACGGGCGATGTACATTCATCATTGCCCGATCTACAAGCCTTATTCGGAGTGTAAAATAGGTAACAAAAGGTTTAGAAATGTCCCTCCATGTGTTCCTATCTTTGGTATATCTATCAAAAATTCGACAGGGCTTCGCCTATGTTGGCTCTATGGTTCACTATATATGGGTGAACGAAGTTCTAAAAATCCCCGAATTGCTCCTCATTGTCGCCTGTGAATGCTAGTAAGGCACCCCGATAAAAGTGATTTCAATTCGTTAGAGTCCATTTCCCCGGCTTATGCGGAGGCTATTGCCACACGAACCGTAGGTAATCTGATACTCCGAAAGTGTTTTGCTAGCTTATGTGGAGGCTATTGCCACACGAAGCGTAGGTATTTTACTTCCACTTAAAGGGACGAAACTCAGACATAGAGCTCATGTTATACAAATGCAAGTACAATGTGTGTGGAGGAACAAAAAACCTTTCACCACCTATTCTATACCCCTTATTCTAAATGCCCCAACAAGATTAAACAATGTAAAGCATCAATTAAGCAAAGAATAAATATATGCAACAAAATAACGAGAGAACAATAATAATATGTATACACATGAATATGGACATATTTAAAAACATTTTATTATTTTCAAAATTCTCCTTATTATAGAAACAAATGTGGGAATTAAAATTAAATACCGAATAAAAACCAACAAAATCGAGACTTTGATAACACACGACTAATTCTAGGCCTCACTCTCTAAATGTCCCCAGCGGAGTTGCCAAGCTATCGAAACCTAAAAAATAACAAGTCTCATCGCGAGACTTTATTCGTTAAGTGTGACATTGGGGAAAATAGAGGAAAAGACGACTTAATTCCTCTTAAAATAAAATGAGGGTTTGAAAACAACCTCGAAAAAAGACATGGAGTCGCCACCAATCTTTTTTGTCTAGGTGTGATCATCCACCTATTAAAATCGATTTTGTAAAACATTTTAAAATTAATTAAAACATTTTTAAAACCAATTTCAAGTCTGCATTTTAAACCAGAGAAATCAAAGAAGCAGATTCGGGACTCGGTTACGTGTGGGGAAGGATTAGCACCACCACAATACCCTATAAAGCGGTACCTTATTAATCGTGTGTTATCTCAAGTCTCGATAAAAAAGTTGGTTTTAAATTTGGTATTTCAAATTAATTCCCAATTTTAAGAAAAATAATTACATTTTTAATTGAAAATGATCCGGAATTTCTTAATTCAAAATTTTCCTATATTCCCCGACAAACGCGGCAAAATATAGAAATTTTTTTTATTTGGAAAATTTTCCGAATCATTCTCATTTTAAAGAATATATTCCATTATTAATGATATCCTCCCTAGCAAATCTGACAGAGAACTCATGAATTATTTTAACTCGGAAATATCTTTATTTTATTGAAAATCATTATCTTATTCTAAAACATTTAAAAAAATGAATATGTGTGACATAGTATAATTTAAATGATATGAAATAATCTAAATGAAATGATATGACCTAAGTAACATAATATATTCTAAATGAAATAATATAATCTAAGTGACATGGCAAAATATAAGTGACATGGTATATTCTAAATGACATGGCAAAAAAGCATAGAATAACATGAAATATTCACAACCATATAACAATCAATATAACATCATGAAATATAAATCAAAATAAATAGCATAGCCATAGAAATATTCATATCAAAAATCATATATCATATAATATGCATGATCATGAAAAATGCAATGCATGAAAGTGTATTTTTTCCTTTAAAAAAGAAAATCCTTATACCTAAAAAGATATCCGACTACCTTAGAAAAAGACAACAAATTAAATTTTCCAAAATCAAAAATACTTTTTGATTGGTTGAAAACAATTTTGAAAATCTTGGATGAAAAATAATACATGGCCGAATTCCCCCTTTTGAAAATGGCTTTATTTTCCTAACTTTGAAAACCCGGACTTAACCACCCTTGACCCGAGCTTTACAAAATCAAATTTTAAGATTAAAATGGCTTAGAAATCAACCTAGGACAGTAGCTAAGGTTCCTAATAAGCCTTCTCTTAATGCCTTAGACAAAACAGAAAATTAATTTTCCCTTAAATTCAAATCTGACTTTACTGTCCAGTTTTAAAACATGATTTTTTACCCTATTTTAAAAAAATTTAAAAAATATGAAAAAGCTATAGGAGACTCATAACATGTCTAAACTTATGGGAAAAAATTGGCTTAAATTTTAGACAAAGGATAACCTACCATAAAAATCACGAAAGTCAGAACACTGGTTGCAAAACGGTTTTGCCAAAAATCATTTTTAAGCCTTTGATAAAATCATTCAAAAATCAAAGTAAAAATATTGGAGACTCTCCTAAAGACCTACCAACAGTATCTAAAATTTCTAAAAAATTGGACAAGAATTACCTAAGTAAAAAAAAAATCACAAAGGTGGAAATTTCAACTTGACAACTTCTCAGTTTTCCACAAGTATGCTCATGTGAGCTTTGACTTTAAACCATTGATTGGCTTAAGTCAAAAATCAAGTGGTATGATATGGGATGCATGAACAAACAGCAAGTTTAATGTATGAAATGCATGATCTAAGGCCTAAATGACATAGAAAATGCATGGCAATTCAAAATGACCTAATGCCTAGCATGAACTTGCATGCAATAAATGCAACCTAGACCTAAACATGCATAAAATGCATGGCAATACCAACATGATCTAAGACCTAATGGATATGAAAATGCATGGCAATACCAATATGATCTAAGACCTAATGCTAATATGCATGGGAATATGCATGGCAACACAAAGATGACCTAGACCTAAAATGTCATGAAAATGCATGAAAGTAACATGAACAATAATGACCAAATAAACCTAATACTAATGCATGAACATGGCACAACCAATACACAATCTCATGGCATAATAATGCAAAGCATGGTACCTAAACAAAAATGAAAATGCACACACAAGGCAAACAATATAGTGGAAACTGAATAGGCATGAAATCAACATGTGAAATTCTAGCATGGCATTAACACAAACACATGGCATACTAAATCAAAATACACAATATTATGGCATGGAAATGCAAGCCTATCAACTAACAAGATGAAAATGCACACACAAGGCTCAAAATCATGGGGTAACCGAATAGACATATTTCTAAATGATGCAATCCTAAGCATGGCATTACCACAAACACATGACATACTAAATACAAGACTAAAAGGGAAACATGCTAAACCAAGCAAACATGATGTAAAGGCAAGAATGTAGCTAGACATTTTCACAAACACATAGTATAATAAAATCACAAGGCATGAACAAATTAACATGTTGAAAACAGAAAATTAAAAATGGAAAACAAAGTAAGTAGACATGGAAACAAAATGATAAAATCAAACAAAATAATAGCAAATAAAAAAAAGTTAAAAAACAAGCTCCATATCTCAACTATTTTTAAAAAGTTTGACATTAAAACATGCTAGAACATCACAACCAACATGAAAAATGAATCAAACACAATCATAATACCAATATAGGGCCATTCGGCCAATATAGAAAACTTAGAGAAAAAAATTTGTTTTTGATTTTTCTTTGAAGACATAAGATAGGAGCATTCAAAACTTGTTTTGAAAACAATTTTATTTCATGAAAGAAAATAAAGATAACCATGAAAATAACAAAATCATATCATCAAAGTATGGAAGAGAGCATGAAAGAACATAGCTACCTTGCTCTAGCTTTCCAAATCAAAAAGTAGTAACCAAAACCTTTCTTTTTTCCTTCTCTTTTTCTCCTTTCTTTTCTCATTTCTTTTCTCTATAGCTACTGCCTCTATTCAACCTCCAAAAACCTCTAGCAAAAATGAAACCCCCCCTCCCTAAAGCCTTGGCCAAATGGCCTTTTAGAATAGGGTAGAATGTTGTAATTTTTTCTAGCCAATTTTTGATACAAAGGCCCTTAATCCAAGATGCTTTTTATATGAAATTACCACCCTTAGATTAAGTAATAAGCCCCTAACTAATATGATGTCATTATGGTGACATCATCCATCTCTATGCATTGGTCCATGTCACAATTACAAATGATTGATCAAAAAAATAACTACCTTCCTATCCACTCTTGGCCCTTGGATGCAATGACTCAGCTAAATCACTCTTCAATATGGGCTTGGCCAGCTGACCCTTTGAATTCCATCTCAATCTCCATTTTTTCAATTGCAAGAAAAGCCCTCTTCGGTTTCTTCGATTTCTTTGGTAAAATGACCTTTTTGGCTCCCAAACCTAATTAAATAGCAAACGGACTCCAAATCACAATTTTGTTTTTTCAATACTTACTAAATAATAAAAAATTGAATTCTGAAAGTTTTCATAATTTTCCAAATCCATTTGCTATTTTTTCGGGATTTATCTTTTGAAATTGTCCTTAAGTGCACCCGAACTTTTGCCATTTTACAAAAGAGCTCCAAATCAAGATTTTCCTTCACCAATCTCTTCCAAATAATTTAAAAGTGAGATTTGGAAGTTTTGGCAATTATGGAGCTCATTTGCTATTTTTCCAGAATTTTCCAAATTTTCCCTTTTACCTCCGAAGCCCGATTTTGCTGGAAACAACTCCGATTTCCAGATTTTCTTTTTCTATGCCTTTGTCATATATTGAATTACAGTTGGTTCGAAAACGCCCAATTTTTACGATCAAATTCCACTCCATTTTGATTTTTCCTTTTTTCAATATCGGGAATTTCCTCGTTTTTCTTTTTTTTTTCTCCAATCGGCTATTTTCTCAGAATTACTTCAAACTGAGCCTTGGGCTATTCTTGTCTACTCACTCCTCATCAATTAGGGGCTTTAATTTTACCGAATCGGGCCATTTCTGTAATTCTCCCCAATTCTGCCAAAATCTACCAAAAACCCTAATTCTCGGTCACTTTCAAATTGACTTTTCCTTCAGTTTTGCCTCCAAACGGCCTCTCCATTACTCGTAGTCATTGCTTATCTTTCATTTGGAACCTCTAATTTCGACCAATTTATTTGTTTAAGCACTTTTCCCCAAATTTTCTAAACTAGGGTTTCCTTCATACTGAATCTCCGTAACCCATCTTCCGAACTCCATATCTTTCGTTGTAGACCTCAGATTATCAAAATTCTTTCACCATTTTTCAATTAAACTTTGAATCTTGATTTTGAATGTGGGTTGAATTTTTTAGTAGTTGACTTTTTTGGGGTTAACTTTTTTGGGGTTGACTTTTTTCAAATTGACTTTTTATGCTTGGCTTCTTAAACTAAGTCTCGGAGTGCCACTTACAGGGTGAGAAAAGACTTTTTGCATTCTAAAACATCATTCTAGGAAGAAAAATACCTTATTTAGTGGTCCGGACAAAATTAGGTGTCTACAGTTTCCAAATTATTTCCCAAAATCCGCTCATTTAAAATCTGCTGGGAAATCGCCATAGGGTGTTGCGATTTCCCAGCGTGTATTTTTAAAAAAAAAAATTTGAAAAAACACCAAGAGAAATCGCCATGGGGGTGGCGATTTCTCTTGGTTTTTTTTCAATTTTTTTAAAATACACCAAGGGAAATCGCCACACTCTATGGCGATTTCCTTTGGTGTTTTTCCAATTTTTTTTTTTTTTATAAAACACCAAGGGAAATTGCCATGGGGAGTGGCGATTTCCCTTGGTGTTTGTGATGGAAACTCAATTAAGAGTTGTAAACCCAAGTGCAGGTTATGTTCAAGTAATAAATTCTCGGGTGTCCGAGGTCGAACCACAGGGAAGCGTATTAGTAAGTATAAGTTTATAAATATATAAGAAAAAGAAAATAAACAAGATATTAGGGAATCAATAACAAAGAAAGTAAACAAGATATTAGAGAACAAAATAAACAAAATAACATAAAAGCAATTAAACAAGATATAAAAAAAAACAATAAGAAAAGATGTTGAGGTTAGAGAATCCACTCTTGGTGTTATGCTAAGATTAATCTTGTTTTATTACACAATTGAAATCCACACATAAGGGAGGTTCCAACCGGAAGGTTTAGCAATTCAGTCCAAATTGTCCAACGTCCATAGCATATGATATTATGTTCATTTGGTGTCCTCAAAACTCACAAAAAGAGTCCAAGCATTCCTTATGCCAAGGTATATGTCTACAACAAATCAAGGTTATGAAACCAAGCATTTACTGTGCCATTTTCATTGTCAATAATGAATCAAGATCTCTACTTTGCAAGTATGATTTTAAACCAAAAGAAAATATTATCTATACTAGTGTTTATAAATGATGATTCATTTTAGCTCATGTTTAAGAGACTAACCTTAGCATTTACCAAGAGCTTCACCTCATCACCTCAACAATATGATTAGCAACACATACTAGATATGAATAAAATGAAAAGAAATGTAAGAAGCATAAGTAAATAAAAAAAGAAAACTAGAGAAAGGAAAGAAGAAGAAAACTTAGAGAATTTTATTACAATGGCAAATATCCTACCAATGTATAATGTCTCCCAATACTCATCCAAGGCCCTCTATTTATACACATTTTGGAGGGCTAAATGACAAGAGACAAGCTTTACAAATTTCAAAGGTAGGTATAATAGGTGGGTGCATTTTTCTAACAATTTTCGTCATATTGTATGACAATTCTGATCAGCCAGCTTGATGGTCGATTTTGTCAATGTTGGAGGCTCGATCTGATAAAATGGTCTTCTAGAAAAATATACCCCTATCAGTTACGGATCCATAGCCGTTGGAATCAGATCATTTGCGCACGTGGATCGGAAGATATGGTCAAAATACCAAAACGGTGCAGAACAGACGTCATTGCACATCAGCCAACTTGATGGTCGATTTCGCTAGGGAAAACGACTCCGTTTCAAGAAGTGTAAAACATGAAAAAGATAGATATGCCTCTTAGCTTTGCAGGGATACAAAGTTCAGCCTTATTGCTTCAGTGAAACTCGAGATATAGCTGATATGGCAAAAGGTGTCGGAACTGGAACTGAACTGGATTTGCCCTTAATTCTAGTAATCTGAAATCACTCAAAGAAACTTGTGAAAAACACCAAATTACATAAAAATATAAAAGATCATAAACACAATTAGACTAAACAATAATAACTCGTATTTGACACAAAACAATAATAAAACATAACTAAAAACTATATAATTATACGAGTTATCACACCCCCATACTTAGATTGTTGCTAGTCCCTAGCAACGACTCAATAAAAATAAAATAAGAAAATCTAATCTAATCCATTTTCGTAGGAAATCACGGTGGCACTTAGCATGTGACACAAGCCTTTAAACCCCTAGGTGTCCCTAGTGGACGAGTTTAGTCTCGTGAGGGTTTACTAGGACGATACCCACAAACATTGAAGAAATAAGAAAAACTAAAAATAATAATTATAACTAATCCTTCCAATATAAATTAGAGATAATCATTGGACAAGTCTTAAAAACTAATCAATAGCTTAAAGAAATTCACAAAAAATCTTGCTTGAATGTAAATAGTTTGAGTTAAGCCAATAATAACATAACATATTTCAATCAAAATAGTGTATATTCAAACTTAATCTCAACTTCTCACATGGGATACTCTCTTGATTTTCACTCTTTAAAGTAGTGGTAAAGTGTTTACACTCAATCAATCTCATGAAAACACTTCTACCATATGCTTGCTTGTCCACCTATTCTCCACTATTTAGATCATACAACTTCATAAATCAAGAGGTCTTTATTCAAGGTTGTAATGGGGCCAAAAGGTTATAATGTGGTTAAAGAACAAAAGGATAAAGATATCACAAAGGTTCCAAAGAGTTCATAGATTTTAGAGACATAATAAGATCATACAAATAAAACTTCTCAAAACTCTTATAAAGCACATAATAACATAGGCTAAATATTCATGTTGAGCCTTTGCATCATTCTAACCAACTTTGTAACATCTTTTTCTAGAAGTTCAAGAGAAGATTTTTTTTTTTTTTTTTTTTTTTTTTTTTAATATGGGAATGTATTTGACAATGATCCCTTTCTTTTTCTCTTGACTTTTTCTTTTCTTTTCTTTCCCCCACACTTATCTTTTGTTTCTAACCCAAATTTTCAAATAAAAATATCCCTTGTTTTTTTGCAATATGTCTCAAAATATAAAATTCATCTTTAGAACAAGGGTAAGGATATAAGCATATTTAGGCTAGGTGTAAGTTGTGGTTACCAATAAAACATCATATTTAATGTAGGCTCAAATTGGCTCACTAGTGGGGATGTTCTCGTAGAACATTAATAATGGATGGCTGTTTGGCTCTGGTTATAATCCTAATGCCTCTATCATATTCATGTTGTCACATGTATCAATATAGTCTCAAACGGTTTAAAGCAAGTTCTAGAGAATAATGTAATCATAAGAGCACTCAAGAAAGAAATTAGATTGATTTGTATAATGCATCAATCATTATAGGCTCAAAAACTCACAAAGATGATTATACAAGTCAGATTAAGTCTAAACATGCTTCTTTCTCAATCAACATATCATATTAACATTGGCTCATAAAAAGGTTGACATCAAGCTCAATTCTCATGAAAATCTTCTCACTAATAAATCTGTTTTAGACTTATGCAATTCATATCTCATCATTGTATTGAAAGTAACTAAAAAAACACACTAAGTCTAAACATGCTTTTTTTTTTTTTTTTTTTTTTTTTTTTTTTTTTTTAAAGAAGAAGATTAAATCAAACTGACAAGGTATGTCTCAAGTCTCCCTTACTCAGACCTTGTTCAGAATGAATACTTCTAAATGTCTTAAAACACAACAATTTTTTTTTTTTTTTTAAGCAAAATATGTCCCTTACCCCCTACTAAAATATGACATTGTCCCCAATGTCAAATTTTAAAGGTAGAATTTAGGAGATATTACCTGCAGAGGTTGCTAACCACTTATTATAACTGAGACACAACAAACAAAATGTTAGATAATGTCACAAAGACAAAGTGCAATCCACTCCTTGCTCGTCCATATCTCTTTTTCTTTTTCCGAGCGTTTGCGAAACAACCGTAGCAGATAAACACTCATAAGCTTGTAGCTTTTTGAGTAAATCTTCAATGGTTGTAGCAGAAATTATGGTTCTCCTTGCCTCTGAAAACATAAATCCATTATCCACAGCATTATCTAAATATGAAAGTAAATTACTAAAATAACCATTAATATTAAGCAAACCAATGGGTTTCTTATTTGTGACCAAAGATGACCAAGAAGCCACGCAAGCTATTTCTTCCAATGTACCCAGACCTCCTGGTAAGGCAATGAATGCATCGGCAGAATGGTACATGATTGTTATCCGTTCAGGGATACTCCAGACTTGTATTTCCTTACCCACGGTAGGTCCACAAAAATCTGTGAATAGTTTTGGCACGATTCCTAGAACTGGACTTCCTCCGGCGTGTGCTGCTGTAGCGACTGCTCCCATTAAACCCGTAATACCGCCTCCATAAATCAAGTGGATCTTTTGTTGGGCAAGTATTACTCCAACTCTTATGGCTTCATCAGCGAATATGTTATTTTTCCCTGGATAAGCACCTCCAAAGACACAAATTTTTTTAATGCGCTGGGACGAAGTGCTTTCCATTTTTTTTTTCTTTTTCGAGTGCCTGAAAGAGAATGAGTACATGGTGTAATATATAGAGGACTGAGTAGTGAATCATACAAGAGTAATAATGTCGCCGAAAGTGTATTTGACCTGTCAGAAGAAAATGTTAACCTAACAAAAGATTTTTGCGTTATTTCAGGAAGAAAATCAAAAAGAGAAGAAAAATCAACCGTAAAAGTCAAAAGTAATAATGTTGCCGAAAGTGTATTTGGCATCTTCCTCTGGTTTTACGTCCAGAAACGGCTTAAACGCCTTCTATGAGTCGAGGATATGCTTCCCATCCAGTTTTCTTACAAGCTGGCAAACAGGGTCTTTTATCATCAGATTCCCAAGATGTTGCCATTCCCTTTGGAATTGCGGCCATAAATCAAGAATTTCTCTTTGTACGTCTCCACTAGGATGCGTCTCAAGAGAAAGTTGGATATTACCCAAATTCTCCTTACTCAGTCCATCCTTAATGAATTCAATTTTATCATCTCGATTAGAGGACGGAATCCCAATAGAACGACATTTACCGTTACACGTCCATCGTGCACACTTGTGGCAATTTGAACTCATGCGCTTTGCTCGTCGCTTCTTTGCATAAGTGCTTCTACCTGTACCTGGTAAATGCAAAACAGGAAGATATTCATCTTCACGTACCTTGGCTTCAATTATCCAACGTATGTCTTCAGGAATCCCTTTGTTCATAAGCATTCTTAATCTTTCTAATCGAACTTGGTAAAGCTTCAGTAAAATATTCCGAGGAAAAGGAGGAAATCGTTTCTGCAATCTTTTGAGAATATCATCCATCCTGAAAAAAAAATGAAATAAAATAAAATGAAAGAGAAATTTATATACAATATCAGTTTTGTGGGTAGCTGATGGAACCGACTTAAATAATCACGGAGTACCGTTATCCGCCATTTAACCGGGAAAAAAATGAATTTTTTTTTTTTTTTTTTTTTTTTTTTGAAGATTAGTAAAAATTATATTTACATCTAGTTATTTTCAAAACAAGGATCAGAAAGAAAAACAACCTCTTCTTGAGTAACATGATTTTCCAAAAAGAGTTTGAGTCTTTGTCCATTTACCTTGAATACGTTACCATTTTGAGGATTCTCAATGTCAACTGCTCCATAATGATACACATGCTTAACCACAAATGGGCCAGTCCATCTTGATCTCAACTTACCAGGAAATATGTGAAGTCTAGAATTATAAAGTAGAACTTTTTGCCCAACATCAAATATTTTTCTTGAAATTAACTTGTCATGAAAGGCTTTAGTTCTTTCTTTATGAATTTTAGAATTCTCATATGCATCATTTCTGAGTTCCTCAAGTTCATTTATTTGTAATTTTCGTAAATTAGAAGCGTCATCAAGGTTTGAGTTGAACATTTTAATGGCCCAATATGCTTTATGCTCAAGTTCCACAGGTAAATGACAAGGTTTTCCATAAACTAGCCTATAAGGAGACATGCCCAATGCTGTTTTAAAAGCTGTTCGATAGGCCCATAATGCATCGTTAAGTCTAAGAGACCAATCTTTGCGATTTGGATTAACTGTCTTTTCCAAAATTTGTTTAATCTCCCTATTTGCTAATTCTACCTGTCCATTTGTCTGCGGGTGATAAGGGGTTGCAACTTTGTGTGTAATGGCATATTTCTTCATTAATGTTTCAAAAACCTTGTTGCAAAAATGTGTTCCCCCATCGCTTATGATAGATCGAGGAATTCCAAATCGACTCAAAATATTTTCTTTTAAAAATTTAATCACTGTTTTGTGATCATTATTTCGACATGGAATTGCCTCTATCCACTTTGAAACATAATCTATTGCAACTAAAATGTATAAGAAACCAAAAGATGGTGGAAATGGTCCCATGAAATCAATTCCCCAACAGTCAAAAATTTCAATTACAAGAATTGGGTTCAAAGGCATCATGTTTCTTTTCGAAATGGAACCTAATTTTTGACAACTTTCACATGACTTGCAAAAATTATGTGCATCTTTGAACAAAGTTGGCCAGTAAAATCCACACTGTAAAATTTTTGCAGCAGTTTTCTTTGATGAAAAATGACCACCACATGCCTCGGAATGACAAAACTTAATTACACTACTTACCTCATTGTCGGGAATGCATCTTCGAAAAATCTGATCAGGACAATATTTGAACAAGTAAGGGTCATCCCAATAGAACTTCTTTACCTCATTCAGAAACTTCCTTTTATCTTGTGTGCTCCATTGAGAAGGAATTTTTCCTGTAGCAAGAAAATTAGCAATGTCAGCAAACCAAGGTGTCGTGGAGACAATTAGAAGTTGTTCATCAGGAAAAGTATCATTTATTGGTGAGGTTTCAAAAGATTCATCACAAACAAGTCTTGATAAATGATCAGCCACCACATTTTCTACTCCTTTTTTATCTCGAATGGTGATGTCAAATTCTTGCAGCAAAAGGATCCACCTCAGCAACCTAGGTTTTGCATCCTTCTTAGAGAGAAGATATTTTAAAGCTGCATGATCACTAAAGACAACAATTGATGATCCAACAAGGTAAGATCTGAATTTATCCAATGCAAAAACAACTGCAAGTAATTCCTTTTCTGTAGTGGAATAATTCATTTGGGCTCTATTTAAAGTTTTACTTGCATAGTAAATTACATGTGGTTTATTATCTTTCCTTTGTCCTAACACAGCACCAACAGCATAGTCACTAGCATCACACATTATTTCAAATGGTAAAGACCAATCAGGAGATCTCATAATAGGAGCAGTAGTGAGCATATTTTTGAGTTTTTCAAAAGCATCTTCACAATCTTTAGTCCATTCAAATGCAGTGTCTTTCATTAAAAGATTACATAGAGGTTTAGATATCGTGCTAAAATCTTTTATGAATCTTCTATAAAAACCTGCATGTCCCAAGAATGACCTAATGTCCTTTACTGTCTTTGGTGTGGGTAGATTAGCAATCAATTCAAGTTTTGACTTGTCTACCTCAATCCCTTTTGCAGAAACAATGTGACCTAGTACAATACCTTTAGTGACCATGAAATGACATTTTTCCCAATTAAGAACAAGATTTTTTTCTTCACACCTAATCAATACATTTTTCAAATTGGCTAAGCAATCATCAAATGAATCACCAGAAACAGAAAAATCATCCATGAAAATCTCAAGATTACGTTCAATCATGTCACTAAAAATGCTAAGCATGCATCTTTGAAATGTGGCAGGGGCGTTACATAATCCAAATGGCATTCTACGATATGCAAAAGTACCAAAAGGACATGTAAAAGTGGTTTTCTCTTGGTCCTCAAGTGCAATGGCAATTTGATTATACCCAAAATATCCATCTAGAAAACAATAAAACTCATGCCCTGCAACTCTTTCTAAGATTTGATCCATGAAAGGCAAAGGGAAATGATCTTTCCTCGTCACTGAGTTAAGTTTCCTATAGTCAATGCACATGCGCCAACCAGTAACAGTCCTAGCTGGAATTAATTCATTGTTTTCATTTTTAACTACAGTAACTCCAGATTTCTTAGGTACGACTTGAGTAGGACTTACCCATTTGCTATCAGAGATAGGATAAATGATTCCATTATCTAGAAGTTTAATGACTTCATTTCTCACTACTTCTTTCATATTAGGATTAAGCCTTCGTTGCATTTGTCTAGAGGGTTTAGCATTTTCCTCTAAATAAATATTATGTGTGCAGATTAATGGGCTTATTCCCTTTATGTCAGCTAAGGTCCATCCTAATGCATTTTTGTGCATCTTCAAAAGTTGTAACAACTTACCTTCTTGTAGTTCATCAAGATGTGAAGAAATTATGACTGGAAAAGTTTCACTCTCACCCAAAAAGGAATATTTTAGCTCGGATGGCAATGGTTTTAACTCCAGCTTGGGTGGTTCAATAGTTGATGGTACAGTGACATTTGTAAGTGATGGTAGTTCCTCAAACTTTTGTTTCCAACAATGCTTATCCTGAAAAGATTTTAACAAAGAATCAGTGTGTGAAATTTCTGAAGCATTATCAAACTCATATTCAATTAAATAAGCTTCTAAAGGATCATGGAATGTGGTAGTGGTGAGATGTTCATGAACAAGTTCTTCAATGAAATCCACTTCATGTACTTCTGAATTATCACCAGGTTGCTTGCAAATGTTGAACACATTTAATTCTAAAGTCATATTTCCAAAAGAAATGTTCAACATACCATTCCTGCAATTTATCAGAGCATTAGAAGTTGCAAGAAATGGACGGCCTAATATAACAGGAATTTGAACATTTGGATTTGAAACAGGATGTGTGTCCAAAACAATAAAATCAACAGGGAAGTAAAAATTATCAATTTGAACCAAAACATCTTCAACTATCCCTCGAGGAATTTTTACAGAACGATCAGCTAGTTGAAGTGTAACAGGTGTTTCCTTGAGTTCACCTAAACCTAACTGTTGATAAACAGAAAAAGGCAAAAGATTAACACTAGCACCAAGATCAAGCAATGCACGTTCTATTCTAGTGTTTCCAATGATGCATGAGATTGTTGGACATCCAGGATCTTTGAATTTTGGTGGAGTAAGGTGCTGAATGATTGAGCTCACACTTTCCGTCAAAAATGCTTTCTTTTGTACATTATGTTTCCTTTTAACTGTGCACATGTCCTTCAAAAATTTAGCATAAGATGGAACTTGTTTGATTGCATCCAATAAAGGAATGTTAATCTTAACTTGTTTGAAAAGTTCATAAATTTCTGCATTTTGATTCAAATTCTTTATTGTTTGCAACCTTTGAGGAAAAGGAGCAGGATGCATACCTTTTTCTTTGTCCAAATTTTCAAGAAGTTCAGACTTACCATCATCCTTACCATTACTTTTCGGAGGGGAAAGAGGATCTTGGTCTTTTGATGGAATCTTTTTGTCAATTGCCTTTCCACTTCGAAGAGTTGTGATAGAACTGGCATTTTCCTGTTGAGTTTCATTGGAGCAAGAAACAAGACATTGAGTAGAAGGGTTAGGCTGAGGTTGAGCAGGAAACTTACCTTTTTCTTGAGTGCGTAATGAAGCTGTCAATGTGGACAAGGTGTTTTTGATCTCATTGATGTCCTGTGAAGTCCGGCTATTCACATTTGCTTGTGTTTGCATGAATGCTTGCAATGTCTCTTCCAAGGTTTGTACACGTGAAGGTTGATAGGAAAAAGTGTTGCCCGGCTTTTGAGATTGTGGTACCTGAACATGATTATTATTCCGCCAACTGAAGTTGGGATGATTTCTCCATTCAGGGTTATACGTTTCAGAGTAAGGAGAAGGAAAAGGCTTTTTAAATGTGTTTATGGAATTTACTTGATCATGCAACGCTTCTTTAAGAATGGGAATGTTTGGACATTCAGAAGTGGGGTGTCCCATGATTTCACAAATTCCACAACTTTCTTCATTTTTAACCGTTTTGACTTCTTTTACTTCTCTAAGTTCCATGGCTTCAATCTTTCTAGCCAAATTAGCTACTTTAGCTTTTATCTCATCTTCTTGACTAAAATGATATTTACCTCTGTTAGAAACAAGATTAGATCTATTGGAACTTTCAGAGGAATTATCTGTGTGCCAGGCTTGAGAGTTATCTGCCAAATGGTCTAAGTAGTCAAAGGCTTCTTCAGGTTCTTTTTCTAGAAACTCACCGTTACACATTGTTTCAACAAATTGTTTAGTTTCGGGAGTTAAACTTTCATAAAAGAAACTAATAAGACGCCATTTTTCAAAACCATGATGTGGACAAGAACTTAACAAATCTTTAAAACGCTCCCAGCACTGAAAAAATGCTTCATTTTGATTTTGATTGAAATTTTGAATCTGTCTTTTCAAAGTAGTAGTTTTATGTGCTGGGAAAAATTTCTTTAGAAACTCAGTTTGTAATTCTTGCCATGTGCCAATTGACCTTGGTTTTAAATTATGAAGCCAAATTTTTGCTTTATCTTTTAAAGAAAAAGGAAATAATTTTAGCTTGACAATTTCATTTGTGCATTGTTGGTCATTAAAGGTGACACATACATCTTCGAAGTCTTTTAGAAACGAGTAAGCACTTTCCGATTCTAACCCATGGAAATTTGGAAGCAAACCTATCATACCTGGTTTAAAACGAAAGTTGTTTGCATTGAGAGGAAAAATAAAACAAGAGGGTGATGAGCTTCGAGTTGGTTGCAAGTAGTCACGCATGGTGCGTACTTGTCTGTTCTCATCTTCAGCATGAACACTTTCATTGTCAGCCATGGTAGGAGTTGTATTAGAAAGATTACCTGAAAAAGTTTCACAATAAAATCTAACTAAACGACGAGATCTAAAATCACGTCGCCAAACAAGCATAAAACAAAGTTAATATACAAATTAGGCGGTATAACCAGCCAAACAAAATAAATATACTAAATTAGGCGGTATAACCAGCCAATAAAAACAAATATACTAAATTAGGCGGTATAACCAGCCAATAAAAACAAATATATACAAAATTAGGCGGTATAACCAGCCAATAAAAATAAATATACTTATAAACTTATATACTTAGTATTGCTTCCCCGGCAACGGCGCCAAAAACTTGATGGAAACTCAATTAAGAGTTGTAAACCCAAGTGCAGGTTATGTTCAAGTAATAAATTCTCGGGTGTCCGAGGTCGAACCACAGGGAAGCGTATTAGTAAGTATAAGTTTATAAATATATAAGAAAAAGAAAATAAACAAGATATTAGGGAATCAATAACAAAGAAAGTAAACAAGATATTAGAGAACAAAATAAACAAAATAACATAAAAGCAATTAAACAAGATATAAAAAAAAACAATAAGAAAAGATGTTGAGGTTAGAGAATCCACTCTTGGTGTTATGCTAAGATTAATCTTGTTTTATTACACAATTGAAATCCACACATAAGGGAGGTTCCAACCGGAAGGTTTAGCAATTCAGTCCAAATTGTCCAACGTCCATAGCATATGATATTATGTTCATTTGGTGTCCTCAAAACTCACAAAAAGAGTCCAAGCATTCCTTATGCCAAGGTATATGTCTACAACAAATCAAGGTTATGAAACCAAGCATTTACTGTGCCATTTTCATTGTCAATAATGAATCAAGATCTCTACTTTGCAAGTATGATTTTAAACCAAAAGAAAATATTATCTATACTAGTGTTTATAAATGATGATTCATTTTAGCTCATGTTTAAGAGACTAACCTTAGCATTTACCAAGAGCTTCACCTCATCACCTCAACAATATGATTAGCAACACATACTAGATATGAATAAAATGAAAAGAAATGTAAGAAGCATAAGTAAATAAAAAAAGAAAACTAGAGAAAGGAAAGAAGAAGAAAACTTAGAGAATTTTATTACAATGGCAAATATCCTACCAATGTATAATGTCTCCCAATACTCATCCAAGGCCCTCTATTTATACACATTTTGGAGGGCTAAATGACAAGAGACAAGCTTTACAAATTTCAAAGGTAGGTATAATAGGTGGGTGCATTTTTCTAACAATTTTCGTCATATTGTATGACAATTCTGATCAGCCAGCTTGATGGTCGATTTTGTCAATGTTGGAGGCTCGATCTGATAAAATGGTCTTCTAGAAAAATATACCCCTATCAGTTACGGATCCATAGCCGTTGGAATCAGATCATTTGCGCACGTGGATCGGAAGATATGGTCAAAATACCAAAACGGTGCAGAACAGACGTCATTGCACATCAGCCAACTTGATGGTCGATTTCGCTAGGGAAAACGACTCCGTTTCAAGAAGTGTAAAACATGAAAAAGATAGATATGCCTCTTAGCTTTGCAGGGATACAAAGTTCAGCCTTATTGCTTCAGTGAAACTCGAGATATAGCTGATATGGCAAAAGGTGTCGGAACTGGAACTGAACTGGATTTGCCCTTAATTCTAGTAATCTGAAATCACTCAAAGAAACTTGTGAAAAACACCAAATTACATAAAAATATAAAAGATCATAAACACAATTAGACTAAACAATAATAACTCGTATTTGACACAAAACAATAATAAAACATAACTAAAAACTATATAATTATACGAGTTATCAGTTTGTTTTTTTTTTAAATTGTATTTTAATTTTAAAATTCCAACGATTATAAAAAAATTAAAAAAAAAATATCAAATTTGAAGTCAACCGTCACTTGACAGTTGCCTTCAAATCCCCCCTCCCACCCCAAATATCTACAAATACCCCCCTTTTCATATTTTCTACAACAAAATCTAAAAATTTTCTTTCTTCCTTCTTCCATACAAAATTTCTTCTTGTTAATTTAAAAATGGCTTCATCATCATTATTGAGGTTGCAAGAAAATCACATATCCTCAGTTATATTTAAAGAGGTAAGTAAATTTTTGTAATATTATTTGTTTTACATTATCAAATTTTAATAATATTTTAATTATTATAGTTTTATAATTTTTTAATTATTATTGTTTTGTCATTTTATAATTTTATAATTTTTCTATTATTTAATTTTATAATTTTTATAATTTTTAATTTTTTAATTATTATAGTTTTATAATTATTATTGTTTTTTCATTTTATAGTTTTTTAATATTTTAATTTTTATATTGTTTAATTTTTTAATTATTATAGTTTTATAATATTTTAATGCTTTAATTATTATTTTTTTTTCATTTTATAGTTTTATAGTTTTAGAATTTTTTTATTTATATACTGTTTAATTTTTTAATTATTATAGTTATATAATATATTAATTTTTATAATTTTATAATTATTTTATTTAATTTAATTATCAATAGGATACTCGTCGCGCCTTATGTTCGAAGAAATTTACATTGGAGGACCCGCATCCATCTATTATCGACCACTTAAGAAAAGCTGATCTTATCACGCAACTCAAATTCGATATTTTTGCTACAACCCGACTTAATCAGTGTGTTGACCGAACGATGGAGACCCAAGACGCACACTTTTCATTTTCCATTTGGTGAATGCACGGTAACTCTAGAAGATGTTGCGCTTCAAGTTGGACTTCTGGTCCATGGCGATGCAGTTACAGGCGCAAGCTTGCTAGATTCGAATGAAGAGTGTCAAAATCTATTGGGCTCGGTACCTCCAGATGAGGATGTATCTGGCTCAACGGTGAGACTAAATTGGTTGAAATCCTTTCAAAATCTTCCATTACACGCAAGTGAAGAACAGATACAATATGCTGCTAGAGCATATATTTTATGTTTTATTCGAGGATTACTAATGCCTAACAAATCGAGCACTCGGGTACATTTAATGTATCTTCCATTACTACATGATTTAGAGCATGCGGCAAATTATAGTTGGGGTTCTGCGTGTTTGGCGGTTTTGTATAAAGAACTGTGCCGGGCTACAGTTCCAAAAAGCCATGACATAGGTGGATGTTTAGTGCTTCTACAATCATGGGCTTGGTATCGGCTGCCATTTCTTGCTCCGCGCGTGGATGTTTTGACTATATACCCCCTTGCAAGCAGGTAATAATCTTTACTATTTTATTAATTTTGTACGAACTTATATTTTTATAGGTCTATTAAGATTTTATACGCATTTTAATAGGTTGACTCATCGTAGAGATCTTACCGAGACTCCGACCGACCTTGCAAGTATAAGATTACAACTAGATCAAGTAGGATATGATAAGGTAAATGTTTCGATTGTTATATTCAAGTATTTTTGTATTTAATCCATATGAAACTAATAATTTGTAATAATTATCCGCAGTTTCTGTGGATGCCATATTCTTCAAATGAAATTATGGCATGCCTCCCATCGGATGCCTACAATAATTGTAATATATGGAAAGCAAACACAACATTGATATGCTTTTCATATGTAGAGTGGCACCCCACTGACAGGGTGTTGCGACAATTTTGGATGCAACAACCAATTCCGTAAGCACCGGTGAACCTTGATAAGGTTCACAAGATTGACATGCATAGGCGTTTTGAAGAATTCTGGCCTGCGAAGCATCAACATTGGATCTATTGGTGGAATATACGTTCTCAACAAATTCCGACAGGTTATCCGATTGTTGGTAATAATTTCAACCCATCTGATGATTACGTAGAATGGTACAAAAATGAAGGTCGGCCTTTTGTTTGCCCATTGTCGGGGTATGAGGACGTTAGGAGTTTCCATTTACCGAACGAACTTCAAATGCAGTCCCTCCTACACAGGAAATGGAAGCTCCTAGACCTAGCCGACAACGTGGGCGGACACATCAACCGACCTCATCACATGCATCGAAGTTCACTGCACCGAGGATGTCATTTAGTCATCCTGAACCTGAACAGGATCATGGAGTACCATCCAGTCATCGTTATTCCGTCAGTCACCCCGGATATGATGTTGACGAGTGTTACCGACCATCACCGCCAATGACGATGTTAGATGATCGGCTCCCCATACCAAGTCCAAGTTTAGCATATCTAACTACAATATATCAATTTGGAACCCTTGCATCAGCATTTGATGGTATATCATTTGTAGGTTCATCTAGTAGTCAGGTGCCCTTTATGGGTGAACTAGGTATTGGCTCCTCTAGCAAAAGGTTTCAAATTTTTGATACAGAAGAAATAGCGGATGACATACAACCAGAACTAGTGGCGGTTACAGCAAGAGGTCGTGGTCGACCGTGAATACGTGCCATTGACGAGGTTGAACGATGGGTCTAACCACCACGCAATAGGAGAGCTCGACACAGTTGCTCTACACCACGCGATTCGAGAGCTCCTCTATAAATATTTAGAATAAATGTACCTTTATCAATATTACGAGAATAATGTATTTTAAATTTGTAATATATAAATTTAAACGTTTTGCATTTCATGTTATTCATTTTAAATTTATTGGGAAATTAATTGTTATTTTAATTTTGTTATTTATTTTTTATTTATTATTCAATATATTTTTAAATATTCAAAAATATTTTTATATTTTAAACTTTTAAAAATATGACTTGATAATATTTATTTAAATTTACATACTTAATTTTTATAATTTATAAAATTTCTTAATTTTATATAAAATAATAATCCAAATTACATGATAAGTAGAAAAAAACCTTGCATAACATTTTCCCTTAGTAGCAAAATATGTAAATATTACAGGTTATGTAAACATGTAATTGGATTATTATTGATGCAAACTCTCCCCAGATGTGCCAGATTCATGCGGACATTTTCGACGGCTATGACCTTCATTTCTACATAATCCACAACGTTTTGGTTGGCCTTTCTCCCTGAGGTCCATTTCATTACGAATACGACTTGATTTTGGCTGACCATGTAGATTTCTCCGCATTTCTTGATTGGAACACACTTTTGGACCATTATATTGAGGCCAATAACCTTCATTTCCAACTGGTTGGAACTCATGTCTATAAACATTCAATATAGTTTCAGTTCTATAGACATTGTCCATATATTGCATGCAATCTACATCGACATGTGCACAAGCAGCAACTACATGTGAACAAGGGAACCTTTGTGCTTGAAACTTCCCACAATCACACCACATGTCACTAAGCTTAACTTTGTACTTCATTGCAGGAACACCCTCTTGTGGATAAGCTAACTCTTCAATCAGAAAAGATTGATTTGCTCGCGTAAAATTACGAACAAAGTGGGATTTAGCTTTCCTGCAATTTTCTTGCATAGCCTGTGTGACTGTTTCACAGTATGTGTGCCCTCTCTCCATCATTGAAATTTGCTTGTTCCCCATCTTAACAAAAAGTGCAGCCAACCTGTAATATGTTGATTGCACTAAAGCAGTAATGGGAAGATGACGCGTTCCTTTCAACACCGAATTGATAGATTCAGCTAGGTTGGTTGTCATATGGCCATAACGTCTTCCTTGATCATATGATAAGGCCCACTTATCCTTGGGGATCCTATCAAGCCGATTAGCTGCCTTTGCATTTTCTCCAGAACATTCTCATACATGAAATGAAAATTGGATCGCCTCAACTCGTATCCTGATAAAATTAAAAAGAAAAGACTTGTGAATTTCAATATTATTTGATATACTAAAGGAAATATAAGAGATAAAATATCTATGATTCAATTCCATACCCATGTTAACAATATGTCGAAGCAATTCCTTATTGTTAAACTTCTTCATAAAGTTAGCTGCAATGTGTCGAATGCAGTACACTGAATATGCATGTGGAGGATACCATCCACTACTATCGCGTCTGATCGCAGCTTTGATGGCTTCATGTCGATCAGACATCAAGCATATGCTAGTCTGTCTTGTCACATGTCTACGCAAATTAGTGAGAAAGAATGACCAAGCCTCCGTTGTCTCACCCTCCACAATGGCAAAGGCAATTGGCAGTATGTTTCGGTTGCCATCTTGTGCAATAGCTAACAATAATGTTCCTTTGTATTTTTCGTATAAGAAAGTACCGTCTATTTGCACAATAGGTTTACAATACAGATACCCTTCAATGCACGATTTGAATGTCCAAAAGAGTCGATGGAATATTCTCTTTCCCTGGACCAGTTGATCACCGTGATATATAGAAACTGTTTGCAATTCCACAATTGTACCAAGAACGAAATGTTGCATTACACCAAGCCATTTAGGTAGCTCATTTTACGATCTATCCCAATCGCCAAAAACTCGAACAATTGCCTGTTGCTTTGCTTTCCACGCTTTCCTATAGGAGGTGATGTATCCATACCGGATTCGCATCTCAGCGATCAAAACTAAAACGAAGATCTCTTGGATTTGCTTAGACCAATGACGGAATGCATGAACAGATCATGTTGGAATCTAACTTTCAATGATCTTGTGAAATCCTCCCCGATGTGCAAGTATGAGGCCCTTCATATTTTCTAATCTCCCATGCCTGTTTCTTCTTCATAAATGTTGCCCTTATTCTCCAATTGCACCCTTTTCCCATACATTAGACATTTGGCACAATATTTGGTCCTCTCAGATTCAATTACTCTATATTCTACAGAGTTTTTGATGTTATAGTGCTTAATAGCTGAAAGCACAGCCTCTTTTATTGGAAATTGTAACCCAACACATAGATCAACTGTAGATGGATCAAAAGTCAGAGGCGTAGAAAATGTATGAGCATACGCAGGAAATTTTGGCACTTGCATTGCCTCCAGATCCAGGGTGTGCATATGAGATGCAGCCTCATACCATGAGTGTTGATCTCAGCAGCGACGACGTCTGGGTCAGAATCACTGTTGTCATCACTCTCATTTGCGAATTCAGCATCCTCTTCCTGCTCACTAAAGTCACCAACATATTCACCATGGACTCCACATGACAGAACAGGGTCAACACCAGTTGGCTCATCTACGAGGGCAGTAGGAATTGTTTGTGAGACTAATGAATTATGAAACGTTATAGCTTGAGATAGCAGAATGACTTCTTCTGTTGGAACGTCGTATGTAGTGTGAACATACAACGGCCTAGAATCATCATCTTCTATTGGAATTTTTTGTAGTGCGAACATTTGAAGGGCCACAATCATCGTGAACATCCTCTATGCCAGCATATAACTCAAGTACACCAACATTTTCAAATGTCTTGTGAGCATCAAACATGCATCTGACATCATCATCATCTTCACGTGGAAATGTTCTATATCGGACACATCCTTCACCAATAGAAAGAGGATGCCTATACTTAATCTTTGAAACTCTTTTTCTATTTCCAGCTTTAATTTTTGTATGAATTTGCAGTTTCAGTTCCTCTAATGTGACGTCTTTATCAACACGAAAGCTTTTAGGGCGTTCACAATCAAAGGTAGCACCTTCATCAGTATTATGAATTTGGCCATTATAGTAGACCAATGCGATCACTCTGTTGCTCATGTTGTGTAGTAATGAAACTGAGAAGGATGAGAATGGAGGTATTATCACTCAGCAAAAGAAAGAAGAAATAGACAATAAGGATGTATTAGCACTTAGAAAAAATCTGATTGAAAACTACTATAGGGGGTATTGTAAACCTTCATCAGTATTATGAATTTATAATGGTTGATTGTGTTGTACCAGATGACAAGTCCCATCCTTTGTACAGGATGGGATTGACTGAAAAATAGCTGAAACCCTAACCCTAAATCATTAGTCTCATCCATTGCAGAAGGAATCCAATTCCAATATTTTCTGCAACATTTGATTGACTGAAAAATAGCTGAACCCTAACCGTAAATCTGGTCAATAGTCCCATCCATTGCAGAAGGAATCCAATTCCAATATTTTCTGCAGTATTTGATTGACTGAAAAATAGCTGAATCCCTAACCCTAAATCATTAGTCCCATCCAATGTAAAAGGAATCCAATTTCAATATTTTCTACAGCACAAAATTAAAATAAGAAATAAATTTTAATTTTATATAAAATTCAAATAAGAAATTAATTTTTAATTTATATAAAATTAAAATATTAAATATAATTTTAATTTATATAAAATTAAAATATGAAATAAAATTTTATATTCATTAAATTAAAATAGGCAATAATCTTTTACTTTTTTAAATTAAAACAAGAAATAAAATTTTCATTTATATAAAATTTAAATAAGAAATAAAATTTTAATTTATATAAAATTTAATAATAAATAAAATTTTAATTTATATGAAATTTAAATAAGAAATAAAATTTTATTTTGTATAAAAATTTAATAAGAAATAAAATTTTATTTTTTATAAAATTAAAATAACAAATTAAATTCTATTTTTTATAAAATTTCAAAAAGAAATTAAATTTTATTTTTTATAAAATTTCAATAAGAAATTAAATTTTATTTTTATAAAATTTCAATAAGAAATTAAAATTTATTTTTTATAAAATTAAAAGAATTAAATAAATTATAAAATTTTTAATATCTAAATTTAATTAAAAAAAAAAACAAGGGAATTTTTTATTTTATTTTTTAATACCTATTGAAATTTTCAAAATTAAAATACAAAAATTGAAAAAAAAAACAGTTGGGAAATATTGCAATGGGCCATGGCGATTTCCCAACTCATTTTTTCAATTTTTTTTATAAATACAGTTGGAAAATCGCCATGGCCCATGACGATTTCCCAACTATTTTTTTCAATTTTTTTACAAAATTCAATTGGGAAATCGCCATGGCCCATAGCGATTTCCCAACTATTTAAAAAATAAGCGAATTTTGGGGTATTTTGGTAAAAAAAAATGGCTATATTATGATAAATAAACCATTTTTTGTGTTCTATTTTTAGCTTTTTATAATCACTGTAGACACCTAATTTTGTCCGGCCCCCAAAACAAGGTGATTTTCTCTTTTCAACTTCTTGGAACGGAAAGAGACTTCTGCCATACCATAGATGGATCCCCAAGACTTTGTTTCGGAGGTCAGCACAAAAAGTCAACTTGGAAAAAGTCAACCCCAAAAAGTTAACCCTAAAAAGTCAACCACTAAAAAAGTCAACTCCCAATCAAAATCAAGGTTCGATGTTGAATTGAACAATAGTGAAGGAATTTTGATAATCCGAGGTCTACAACGAAAGATATAAAGTTCAGAAGATGGGTTGCGAAAATTCAATATAGAGGAATACCTAATTCGGCAAATTTTGGAAAAAGTGCTTAAACGATCAAATCGGATGAAATTGGAGGTCCCAAATGGAATAAGATCAATAACTACGGATATTGGAAGGTCCAATTTTGGAAACAAAGTTGAAGGAAGGTGCGGTTTGAAGGAAAATAAGGATTTAATAAGAAATTCACGGATTTGGGGAAAACTGCAGAGATGGCCCGATTCGGTGAAATTGAAAGCCCCAGTTGATAAAAAATGAATAAAGAAAAATAGCCCAAGGTCCAGTTTGAAGTGGATCCCAAGGAAGAGCCGGTTAGAGGAAAAACGAAAAAATGAGAAAATTCTCGGTATTGAAAAGGGGAAAACTAAATCGGAGGGGAATTCGTTCGTAAAAATTTGGCGTTAGAAAATCCGAAAATAGGACCCGTTTTGAGTAAAACCGAGATTTCGGGGTTTAAAAGGCAATATTGGAAAATCTAGGAAAAACAGCACCCGAGCTCAAAAAATTATGAAAACTTCCAGATTTGAATTTTATATTGTATCGAAGGGATCGGTGAAGAAAAATCCAGAATTGGAGTTCAAATGGAAAAAGACAAAGCTCGGGTGCACTAACCCGGAAAATCCAAAATAAAATTCCAAGAAAAATAGCAAACGAGCTCAAAAAATTATGAAAACTTCCAAATCTGAGTTTTATATTTTTTGGAAGAGATTGGAGAAAAAAAATCCAGAATCTGAGTTCAAATGAAAAAAGACAAAGTTCGGGTGCATTAACCTGAAATTCCAAAAGAAAATTCCGGGAAAAATAGCAAACGAGCTTGAAAAATTATGAAAACTTCTAGATCTGAGTTTTATAATTTTTGGAAGGTATTGGTGAAGAAAAATCCGAAATCAGAGCTCAAATGAAAAAGGCTAAATTTGGGAGGCACTAAACCGAAACTTTAAAGAAAAATTCAGGAAAAATAGAATCCTAGCTCGAAAAAATATGAAAACGTCCAGAAATGAGTTTTATATTGGATGGGATGATTTGGAAAAGAAAAGTCCAAAATTGGGGTCCTTTTGCAATTAAATTAAGTTTGGGGGATAAAATACAATTTTACCAATGAACCCGAAAAGGGCCAATTTGCAAATAAAAAAAGATGAATGGCCTTTCCAGGCCATTTTCGGTCAGCCCTTGATAAAGGTGGCTGTGTGATTATCTTGGTTCAAAGACAAGGATGGATAGCAAGATTACATTTTTTACAAGGACAAGATTCTCCACTACTTTGCCTGCATGGCATTTTAAGCTAATGGGAAGGCTCCAAATTGCAAAGCCATGTGAAGGCTATGTGAAGAGCATGTGAAGGCAAGGAGATGGTGCCAAGTAAGATTAAAAATAACACATAGGAAGATATTTTAATAGGAGGCCATATGGTCTTGACAAGTGGCCAAGATATTTTGTAGAGACAAAGGGACAAGAATAGTCTAAGTGGCATTGTTGGCCAATGGGAGGCTAGGAAACCCTATTTTTAAGGGAAGCACCATGCAAATAAGGGACAAGGGTCTATTTTTAAGGAAAGCATCACGCTAGGAGGGGACAATTTTTAGCCACTTGGCATGGATGTTGGGAGAGCATGCAAAGTGTGACCAAGGCTTAAAAAAATGAAGCCAACCCTTTGGCTATAAGGAGGCAGCCAGCCAAGCTTCATGGAAAGAGGGAATTCATTTTTTTGCTAAGGCATTTTACTACTCTTTGATTTGGAAAGCTTAAGCTAAGTAGATATTTTCTTCTTTTCCTCTTCCATTATTTTTTGCTTCCATGCTTTCCTCCATGTCTTTGTTCATATGACATCGTTACTTCTTTATTTTTTTTTATTTTCTTTCATGAAATAAAATTGTTTTCAAAACAAAGATTCAAAAGATTTCTTCTTCTTTTTACCAAGTAACAAAGTTTTCGCAAATTTTTCTCTACATTTTTAGTATGGCCGAATGGTGTAGGGATTTTTGAGCTTGTGTTTTGCTTGGTTTGCTAGCATGTTGATTGTGGGATTCATTTGTGGTAGGATAGATATTCTATGTGATGTTTTTTTTTATGAAATAAAATTGTTTTCAAAGGATTTCTTTTTCTTTCTACCAAATAACAAAGTTTGGCAAAACTTTTCCCCCTACATTGAAGCTTGGCCGAATGATGTAGTATATTTTTGAGCTTGTATTTTGTTTGTTTTTTGCTTGCCTTGTTGATTGTGGGATTCATTTGTGGTAGGGTAGATTCCCTTATCTATTGCTTCATGTTCATGCATTCATCTCATCCCCACTTGATTTTTGACTTAAGTCAATCAATGGCTCAAAGCCAAGCTCTCATGACCATGCTTGTGGAAAAATGAAAGGATGTGCAAGTTGGATTTTCTGATTTTTTTCTCACCATGCATTCTTTGCCCAAATTTAAAGATTGTTTTACCACATGCAGTAGTCATTTAGGGGATTCCATCGTATTTTTCTCATGATTTTTAGATTTTTCTTATCATGGTTGAAAAATTAGATTTTGACAAAGCAGTTTTCAACTCATTGTCTTGATTTTGGTAAATTTCGGTCATAGTATCCATGCTCCAAAAATTAAGCTGGTTTTTTTCCATGAAGGTCAACATGTCCTAGGTCTACCCTAACTTTTACATATTTTTTTTGAAATTTTTTAGAAGGGAAAAAAAATAGGTTTTCAAAACTGCCTCTAAGAGTCAGATTTGTTTTTAAGAAATAGTAATTTTCTGTTTTGTTTAGGATATTAAGAGGGGGCTGATTATGGACATTGGTTACTGTCTTAGGTTAATTTCCATGTCATTTCAATCATAAAATTTGATTTTATAAAAGTCGGGTCAAGGGTGGTCAACCCGAGTTTCAAAACTAAGAAAAATGAAGCTTTTAAAGAGGGGGGTTCGGCCAAGGCCTAATTTTCATCCTAAAAATTCCATTTTTTTTTTTAAAATCCAAGCCCAAAGTATTTCGATTTTGAAAATCCATTTAAGTATCTTCCTAAGGTATTCAGATACCTTTTTAGGTATACAGATGTCCTTACTTCAAGGAACAAATACATCTCCATGCATTGCATTTTTTTAAATGTTTTTACTTAATTTGGCATAAAAACGTATTTCTCGATTTCCTAAACATTTGGCGAGAATTATTTCTTAATATTTGCCGGGTTTGCCGGGGAGGTTACGAAATTATTCAACGCACGTGTTTATGGAATCGAAACGTATGGTTTTCGTTTTTACTCAGAATCATGTAAATGTCATACGAAAGAATTATTTTCCAAGCTTTGCCACGTTTGCCAGGGAGTGCGGTAATATTTTTCGACAAATGCCATTTACGTGATTCCTCACATGAAAAATTAATTCCATGATCATGCATGTTCCATGATATTTACATTTGTCATTTTAATTATGAAAATTTCATGTTCATGAATATTCCATGTTGATGTCATTTTATATCTATGTTGCTAGTGTGATTATGAATATTTTATAATGATGTCATTTGGATTTGGTCATGTCAAGTATGCTAGGTCATTTATTCTATGTCATGTCATTCATACATATGCTATGTTATTTAGGTTTTGCCATGTCAAGCATAACATGTCATTCATGCATATGCTATGTCATTTAGATTTTGCCATGTCAAGCGTGTCATGTCATGTCATTCATACATATGCTATGTCATTTAGATTTTACCATGTCAAGCATGCTATGTCATTCATTCATATGCCATGTCATGTCATTCATTCACATGCCATGTCATTTGTCCATGTCATCATTGTTCATGCCATGTCATTCGGCCATGCCATGTCATTCATAGATTAGGTCATGTCATTCATGTTCACGCTATGTCATTCTCATGCTATGTCATTCATATGTCATGTAATCCATTCACATGCCATGCCATTCATTTCATATGCCATGTTGTGCATTCATATGTCATTCATACATATGCTATGTTATTTAGGTTTTGCCATGTCATGGATGCCATGCCATGTCATTCATGCATATGCTATGTCATTTAGATTTTGCCATGTCAAGCATGTCATGTCATGTCATGCCATTCATACATATGTTATGTCATTTAGATTTTGCCATGTCAAGCATGCTATGTCATTCATTCATATGCCATGTCCTTCATTCACATGTCATGTCATTTGTCCATGTCATCATTATTCATGCCATGTCATTCGGCCATGCCATGTCATTCATAGATTAGGTCATGTCATTCATGTTCACGCTATGTCATTCATATGTCATATAATCCATTCACATGCCATGTCATTCATTTAGTATGCCATATCATTCGGCTATGTCACCATCTGCTCATGCCATGTCGTTTAGCCATGTCATCCATAGATTAGATCATGTATATGTTAGGTCATTCATGTTTAAGCTATGTCGATTTCATTTACATGACATTCATTCTTATGCTATGTCATTCATATGCTATGTCATTTTGTTTTCCATGTCGATTTCATTCACATGACATTCATTCTTATGCCATGTCATTTTGTTTTTCATGTCGATTTCGTTCACATGACATTCATTCTTATGCCATGTCATTTATATGCCATGTCATTCGTTTGCCACATCATTTTCATGCCACGACATTCATTCTCATGATATGTCATTTTCGTGCCATGTCATCTTGTAATGCCATGTCATTCATATGCCATGTCATTTTGTTTGCCATGTCATTTAGTTCGCCAAGCTTATGTTTGTCATGTCGATTTCATTCACATGACATTCATTCTTATGCCATGTCATCTAGACCTTGCCATGTCATAATAAATGTGTAATGCTATGATAATTGTACTTGTAGATTAGGTCATATTTGTACCTTAGTAATAATTTGCATATTCATAACCATTTTTTGGTAAATGATTTTTAATGCAAAAAATCATTTTTTATAAAATAAAATAAAATAATAATAACATGGTTATTCTCAATTTAAAATAATTCATAAGTTCTTTGCTGGGTTTGCCGAGGAGGATATCATCAATTATCATTAACAACGGAATATCCTCTTTTTCAAAACGAGGATGATTGGAAAATTTTTCAAAATAAATAAAAATTTCTATGTTTTGCTGGGTCTGCCGGAGAATATAGAAAAGTTTTGCATTTTCAAATAAAGAATAAGATTATTTTTCTTTAAATTGGGAATTACTTTAAAATGCCAAAATCCAAAATCGACTTTCACTGAGACTCAAAATAACATACGATTAATAAGGTACCATTTTATACGGGTATTGTAGGGGTGCTAATCCTTCCCCACATGTAACCGACTCCCGAACCCCCTTTTTATTTTCTCTGCTTTAAAAGTACAGACTTCGAAATTGGTTTTGAAAAATATTTTAATTGATTTTAAAATGTTTACAAAAACCAGTTTTAATAGGTGGCCAATCACATCTAGCCAAAAAAGATTGGTGGTGAATCCATCTTTTTTCCGAGGGTGTTTTCAAAACCTCTCAATTTTAACTTAAGAGGAATTAAGTCGTCTTTCCCTCTGCCTTTTTTTCTCCCTCACTCGAACAGGTCCCCCCGAGGATCACGTATTGACAATCACTATATTATAATTTATTTAACAATATTTCAAGATTTTTTTTCTCATATTTATTCATTTTAAACAAAATTCTATAATTATAGTCAGACATTTTCGGGTTATAAATTCAAGTTTTACAAATTTTGGATTGGATCGATTTCGGATTTGAATTATTGAGAGTTCATATTATGATAGATTTGAGTCGTGTAGGTTTCAAATTAATTCAAGTTCAGATTATTTGGGATTCCGATCTTTGACTTTTTTAATTAATTTGGATTGGTTCGAGATGTAATTTTAGTTCGCTTTAAAAGGATTTTTGAGTTCAGTCAGATTTTACATAGAACTCAAATGCTGATATAATGCTTCCTACTAATTTTGTATAAAAACCTGATTCAATAATTTGTGTAAATTGCAGATGGGATCCTCAATTTTGTCAGCAAACAAAGAGAGGCGAGCTTGTTTTAGTAGTAATTTTTCTAAGAATGGGTCATAGTACCGTTAGCATACGAAGGTTAAGGCAATGGTGTTGGTGATGAAGTCACTCTTCTCCCCAATAAATAATAATAATAATAATATGCCAAAAGCCGAGGACAGGAGGCATTGCAGATCATAACAGGGGAAATTTCAAGTTCAACTCAAGTCAAATCAAATCCATGGAGACCAACATTGATAGCTAGCTACAGAGCTTTTCTAAGTGTCAAAATCTGACCCAACGAGTAGGGGTGAGCATTAATTGGATATAATCGATTAAATCGATCGAACTGAATGAATTTGGTTATTTTGATTTGATTTTGGTGGTTTTCTGTTTCTAATCGATTATTAATTTCGGTTTAAGCGGTTTAGTTGATCAGTTTCGGTTATAAGATTTAGTAACCGAACCGATTGAAAAAACTGATTTTAATTAAATATATAAAAAATATTAAATAAATATATTTTTATTAGTCACCTTTATTTACCTGAAAAAGTAAAAGCCCTAACCCCCAAATTATTCTTTCTTTCTCTCATCCCATTCTGCAATTTGAAAAATCACTCAACCACAAACCATTGCTCACTAACCCACCACCGCAGCAAACCTCTTATGTTTTGGCTCTCCATCGACAGCGACGACATCTCTTCTCCAATGACGATGACTACATCTCTGGCTTGTCGCTATCGCCCCTCCCTCCGTACGTCTCCACCACTTTCTTTTCCTCTTCCATTAAGCTAATTTACTACTCTTACATTTCCTTTTAACACTCAACTTTATCACCTCACTTGAGAAGTATATTTGTGCATATATTTTCTAATAAAAAATATGAATCACTTTTTCTTTAAAAAAAAATTGGATGCAGCATGTAGAAGGTAAAACATGAAAATTATTAAAGATTGATTGTAACTTTTTGTTCATTGTATACTGTCTCCTATTGGGTTTATGACATATAACCCTTTTAGGTTATTTTTCAGTTTATTTATTTTCTGAAGTTCAATCAAGAACTGTATTTTTAGTTATTTTTTATCAATGAAAACTTGAAAAGTTTGATTCATTGAAAATGGATGAACAACATGTATAAACCGACTAAACCGGCCGAACCAAATCAATTATGTTCGGTTCATTTTAAAGATTTTATGTCGGTCGGTTTTTTGAGTGCATTCGGTTTAATCAGTTATTGATATTTTGAAACAAAATCGATCGAATGCACATCCATACTCACGAGTTTGTAGACGTTTTCAAGAGGGTAATTTATATTTTGAATCATTGCATTTAATATCAATTTTGTGTAAGTTATAAATTTTTAATTTTATCAAATTATATCATTAAATTTTTATTATTTATAAATTAAGTCACTTATGCTAATTTCGTTAAGTAATTTTAATGAAAAAAAATGATTCAACATGCATATATGATTTATTTTTTATATCTCATTAAGATAATATTTAACTGGCATTTTACACATGCACGCAATCAAGCATATTTCAAATTTGAGAGAAAAAAATTATTAAAAAATATTATATACACATAAATATACCTATAATAATTTTTTACATATCAACTTTTAAAATTTAATAAAAAACCATCTAATTCAATTATTTTTAAAAAAATTCATAATAAAATAGTTATATATATATATTTATGTGTATATTTGTTATGTTTATGTAACATTTTTTTTATTATGAAAAATTATATGATTCATCAATGAAGTTTTTAAATTACATAAACGAATTAATAAATGATACATACCCTTAAAATATATTAAAAAATTAATTAAAAAATAAAATGTGTCAAATTCTTAACTTATTTGTAAAATTAAAAATTTGCATCATCAATTTATATATGAACTTTTTTATTATTATAATTCTTGCAATAAAAGAAAAAGGGAAAAGCAGTTAATAAAGATGATCCACAGTAAAAGATAAAAGCAAAGTCCATGAACAGAAGTCAATACCCGAACCATACAACTTTGTTTTTCTTGCAGTCTGTCTGTCTTATAGAGTTGAGCAGAGAGAGGAAAAGGCAAAAACGATGAGAGATCCGGTCCGGTCCGGTCCAGCAGGAAAGACAACGTATGGTGCGTTCTTGACTCCTCTTAAGACTAGTAGCCATTCTTCCAAGGTAAATTGCAACAAAACAAAAAAAAACCCAAAAAGCCTTGTAAAAAACCCCCCAAGAAAATAAAAATAAAATATATAATAATAAACAACATTAGTTGGTGTAGATGGTAATGAAGTTTGGCAGCAATAGCAGGAGCAAGCAGAGCAGTAAATAAGCAGGTTCAGGTCTTGATGAGAGGGCATTCATTCAAAGTCCCAACTAATCCACAAACATTGAATACCAGCAGCAGCAGCACTAAGAGACCCTGAATTTCTCTGCTCTCAATATTTAAAGATGATGGAAGAGAAGTAAAAACAGTTGTGTAGCTGCAGGCTGCAGCAGATGATCAGGAACTAGGACAATTCAGAGCACTCTTAATTTGCTGGACAGTGGTGCCGATAAGGTTATTAACAGTTGTCACCGACTCCAAGTTCAGCTTAGCAGATGGCAAGCTGCTCACTAGTATCTGAAATGCTACTGTAATTAGTGAACCCCCAGATCTTCCCATGTTTCCATGCGCACTAGAGCTCGTTGACGCTCCATCTCCTTGGTCTGGATGGCCATCAGGTGAAATCGTAAAACCTGATGGCAGTAACGGAATGTATGAAGGATCCTCGCCACTCATTGCTACATTGATGGCAGGCAAATCAACCGGGCAATATACCACTAGTGACCCTGAACTGTCTATGCAGCTCTCTTGAAGTATTAACATGTTGTTCTGACTAGTATTGAAGGCCTATCCCAGCAAACAATTCATAAAATATGCCAAATGAAAAATCATCAAAGCATTGCAATAAAATCTTTTTAACCCAAAGATGAAAGAAATCAAGAAGTTTTAAGTGGAGAACACAAAGGAAAATGCTTCAATTTCAAGAGCCTTACTCGTAAAACAGATATGCAATTGCCAGGATGCGACCCATTTGCAATATGAGCAACCTCTTGCACTGCATTGCCGTTGGATAGAACATCCCACTAAAGGAAAGAACAAACCAAGAAAGCAATGTAACAGTTGAGAAACAACTAAGCTGACTTATATATATATACAGTTATAAGGCAGTCGCAAATAGTTGACATTGATCAATCTGATTATACCTGAGGTCGAGTTCTCTCATCCTTGAAGAAATTGAAGGCATTTTGCGGAGTAACAGGAAGCCAGAAGGTAGTAGCTGCACTAAGAACTACACCATTGGGTTGTCCAGGATCAGAACTCTTACGAACAGTGACCCGGACAGCAACTTCATTCAAACCAGAAAGTGTTGTCCACCGATGACTGTTTGATGTGCTGATACTTTCGCAGAAATTGTTGACCATCCTTTGAGCAAGCTTCATCATGCTTGTCTTGCCATCAGGGGATGGAATTACTGAAACATTTAAAAGCTTATTCATAGCTCAAGAGAACTAAAAGCTGAGTGCATGAATTACTGAAAATTACCTCCCCCAAGATCCCGGGTTGAAGTGCCTGATACCATTAGGCAAGCAAACCTCTCGCACATCCTCTGAAGAGTAGCAAGCCACCGTTCAGCTCCAAATGCCAAACCACTATGAATGAGATCTCTATAGAGCCGATGACTTGGAGTCTTGTCTTCAATCTCCACATGCTCCACCCAGGAAACCTATCAGCATTTAGCCATACATTTAGATTGAAGTTGAGCAAATCTGATGAGTAAGTACGCAAAGATGTGAAGAATAAACTTGAACAACCTTGGAGTAGCCATTAGGCATGTCCTGAATCAAGCATCCAGAAGGAAGCCTATGAGATTGACATTGAGAAGCAAATTGGGGAAAATCATACGAAACATTCACTATAGCCCATAAACCTTGCTCAATTTGCTGAAAGTAGCGTAGGATATAAAATTCACGCGTGGGTGCCAGCGGGGAAAGCACCTGCAATTCTTCATACATCTGCAATGAAACAAGAATTAGTTTAGGAAAAAAGCGAAAAGAAAACATGAATAAACAAAAAAGAAAGCACCATTCATTAGCGGTTTTACCAATTGCAAAAAACCACTATGACTGCCCAACACTCCTGATGAAATTACTTCGATAGTCTTGGCCATTGACACAATGGTTGGAAATAGCTCCACCCATTTGTTCTGCAAGAAAATTCAAGTTTATCCTGGTTCCAAAAGGAGGGGTTTATGGCTTAAATTAAATTAAATTAAATTTAAAGGACAACTTACAGAATTCATGAACATGTCCACCAAAGCTAAACAATTCATGATGACAACACCAGAGTCTCTGGAAGCTTCAATCCTAACATTGGGAGATTTAAAGCGGGTATTAGCTCTAGGAAAAATCCTTTCATAGCTTTCAAGATTAAGAACATCTCTCCCATCATTGGTGGACTTGATCCATAAAGGTTCATTGGTCTGCAAAAGCCTAAGCAGTTCTTCCATTGCATTTGCAGCAATATCGGTCATGAGGGACTTATCCATGTCCGAAATAACAACTGGTTGGAAAGGTAAATTTGGCATTGCGGAGGAACTTCTAGGGAGAAGATCAAGATCAAGGGAAGGACCAGCAACACCAACGCCATGGCCGTCAAAACTCGCCATCCTTAAATCCAATGAAGAAATATGAATAGGCTGTAATGGTGGGAGTTGGGATATTGGCCTCCCTATGTACTTGGCTGCAATGCTAGATACTCTGTCAAGCTGCAAAGTGCAAGAAAACAAAAATAATAATTTTTTTTTTTTTTACAGAAGAAGAAGAAGAAAAGCAAGCATAGGATGATAGGAAAAACCTCCTCCTTTAATTGGGCATTCTGCATCCGCAATTTTTGGTCATCAAAATAGGAATCCTCGGTGACAGGAGGGCCACCGCAAGAAGGGCAGATGACATTCTTGAGTGCTTCTCTGATGGCTATGTTCTCACATCTGATCTTATCGTTCTCTGCACGAAGATCACAGTTATCGGCTCTTTCGTGTTGGGCCTGAGGAACCAAGAGTGAGTTAATGAATCAGGGAGAGCCGACTGAAAGAAACAGAAAAAAACAAAGCAAAAGCAACTGATTGACTGAAAGTGAGTGAGTGTAGCGACCTTCATCTGGGTCCTTCTGTTTTGAAACCAAAACTTGATCTGCCTGGGTGCCAATCCCAACTCTCTACTCAACTGTAACCTTTGCTTCTCTTCCGGGTGTGGGCACTCCTTGAACATTCTTCACGTTTTCACCCAAAAAAACAAAACAAAACCATTCCCTTATTGAAAAAGTAAGGGAACAAAAAAAAAAAAAAAAAAAAAAACAAGAATCAAAGAGACAATGGGCGCCTGTCTTCATACCCTTCAAGCCTCTGAATCTGGTGAGCAGTGTGGCGGTGGTAACGCTTTTTCCTCCGTGAAGGGTCGGAGGCATCATGGTTCCCACCGGACCCACTCCCTCCTCCTCCGCTTCCGTACTCCATATCTGGACTGGACGTCCCTTCCAAAAACACCTCTTTCAAAGAAAGAAAGAAAAAAAAAAAAAAAAAAAAAAAAAAAGAGGCCCTTTATTCAATTGGAGCAACCTTTCTGGATTCAAAACCACCCATCATCAATTTCTTTTTCTTTTCTAGTACTCGAGATCAAAAGCAATAGCAGGAAAGGCCATATTGTTTTTCATTTTTATTGTTTTAATTTTTTCCAGAGGGAGAAAAAGGGCAGAAATTTCAAAGATAGTGGCATGATTTTTGGGTGAGTGAGTTTAGGCAGAAAACGGGTGTATTTTTTATATTTTTGCGGTGTAAACGTAATAAAGGCTCTGTAAGAGAGGACCAGGGGCAGGCGAAGATAGCCAGATAGGCAGGCAGCCACCCCAACCCCCCCTCTCTCTCCCCACTAAATTCTACTAATACTCCCTCTCCCTCTCTCTAACCAACAAGTAGTGGTAGTAATAAGCAAAGCAGGCAAAACAGGCAGTCCCAGCTACACTCTCACTGTCCATACCAACTTGTAAGGTATTGTTCGTTTTGATCTATTGGGTCTCACAATTTTGTTCACAAAAGCACCTCACATGTTAAAAATGGTGTGAACATTTATATACCCAGTCGAACTCTAGTACACAGCCGATGTGGGATTCATGATTCCTTTCTAGGACCATGACATCCTCTCCCACTCTAATGAAGGCCCACTGTCCTTAGTAGTATCCCAGAACCGGCTCTGATACCAAATTCACGGTCCATACCAACATTCAAGGTATTGTCCGCTTTGGCTTGGGTCTCACGATTTTATCCGCAAAACACGTCTCACAGGTTGAAAATAGTGTGAACACTTATATATCCAGTTTAACTCTAATACACCGCTGATATTGGATTCATGGCTCTCTCTAACAACATGACACACAGCCACAGCCGCTACTATTACTGGTCGCAACAACCAAGCGCTGCTACCTCCTTGCATTGCATTTGCATAAACGAAAGTGAACGTTTGCTTTGGGTACCTCTTTCGCTTCTCTTTTCTTCTCTTCTCTTCTCTTCTCTTCTCTTCTCTCTTTGTTTTTCTATCTATCTAATGTCAAAATGAACGTACTGATGGGTTTTAAGAGAGTATTTGCATATGACACATACATCATAAATGGGCCTTTTTTTAAAAAAAAAATTAAAAAATCCTGCTTACATTTTCTCTCTATTTTTATATTTATTTGTTTGCTTTATATATATATATATATATATATATATATATATATATATACACCAATGCTTAATTAGTTAATTTGGATTTTTTTTTTTGGATAATTAAATTGGTAGTTTTGTACAAAGTAGTAGTAGTAGTACATTATACATCATATACTTAGTCAGTCCACTGTCCAGCTGCGCACAAACAGAAAACACCTTTTAATTTACCAATTACGACAAAACAACAAAGAGATGCACATGCACTGCTTTGCATGCCTCTTTCATGGAATGAATGTCCTTCTCAAAATTTCAAATTTATTAAACCATTCCCCTCATTGCTATTTCAAAAAGAAATATACATACTAGTAGTACTATTATTTTATTTTTTTCAAACTATTCATAAGTGAAATGATACCAAAATAATGAAATTGCCCAATAGTATAAAAAATCAAAAGCTATTTATATTTATTTATTTTTTTGTCATATTTATCTTATTTTTCAATAGTGAATTTGTAAAAAATCATTTTTGATCAAAATGGAGTTATTAAAATAAAAGAAGACAATATTTTTAAGTGAAAATAATTTTTGAGTCTATGTCAAATTGTTAAATGGAATTTTAATAATTATTTTTCATAAAAAGAGTATCGTTTGAAAAAACGAAATAGAAATTTTTAATTGGATTTTTTTTTTTATATTTCATCAAGCTATTAGGAAATATAGAAAAATTTTATCACGATCAAAAATTTTATTTTATTTTCAAATAAAATAATTTATTTCCTTAAATAAAAATGTAAATTTTTTAAATAAGTTGATTAAGGGAATTTTTTTTTAAATATTAAAAAAAAAATTATCAAGATTAAATATAATATATGATTAATTGGTTTCGTTTTCGAATAGACACTATGGGATAAACTTGGCAATATTAGATACGACACGAACACGACATGGAAAAGAATAACTAATATACGCAAAAAACACGACACGTAAATAACACGAAAAAGACACGAATATATGAATGTCTCAAAATCTATATAATATGAATTATTAACGTATCAAAATTTATATAAATATAAAATACTTTAAACACGATTATGACAAGACAAAATATACGAATACGATGTAGACACCTAATTTTGTCCGGACCACTAAACAGGTATGTTTTCTTCCTATATTGATGTTTTCGAGTGTAAAAATACTTTTTTCATCCTACAGGTGGTACTCCGAGACTTAGTTTAAGAGGGCGAGCATAAAAAGTCAAACTTCAAAAAAGTCAACCTCTAAAAAGTCAACCCCAAAAAAGTCAACCCCAGAAAGTCAAATACTAAAAAAGTCAACCCACTTTCAAAATCAATATTTTAAGTTCAATTGAAAAATGGCGAAAGAATTTTGATAATCCGAGGTCTACATTGAAAGATATGGAGTTCGAAAGTTGGGATTTGGAGATTCAGTAGAAAGAAAACCCTAATCCGAGAAATTTGGGGAAAAGTGCTTAAACGATCAAATTGGTCAAAATTGAAGGTTCCAAATGAAAGATAAGCACTGACTACGGGTAATGGAGAAGTCACTTGCAAGAAAAACCGAAAGAAAAGTCAATCCGGGAGAAAACCGAGAATTAAGGTTTTTAGTGGATTTCGGTGAAATCGGGAAGAATCACAGAAATGGCCTGACTGGGTAAGAACAAAGCCCCCAATGGATGAGGAATGATTAAAAATGATATCCCAAGGCTTAGCTTGAAGAAAATCTGAAAATCGGACTTGTTTTGAGCAAAACCGGGTTTCGAAGGCAAAAAGGGCAAAATTGGAAAATTTGGGAAAAATAGCAAATGGACTCCAAAAATTCTAAAAATTTGTCAATCTCATTCTTAAATCATTTGAAAGAGATTGGAGAAAGAAAATCTTGATTCGGAGTTCGTTTGCAAAATGGCCAAATCACGGGCTTCTTATGCATTAATTCAAAAAGGAAAATCCTGAAAAAATAGCAAATGAGCTCCAAATCTTTTGAAATTTTGCAAATCTCATTTTTAAATTATTTGGAAGATATTGGCGAAAGAAAATTTTGATTCGGAGTTCGTTTGCAAAACGGCCAAATCCCGGGCCTCCTATGCAATAATTCAAGAAGATAAATCCCGGAAAAATAGAAAATGAGCTCCAAAAATTCTGAAATTTTGCAAATATCATTTTTAAATTATTTGGAAGAGATTTGCAAAAGAAAATCTTGATTCGAAGTTCATTTACAAAATGGCCAAATCCCGGGCCTCATATGCAGTAATTCAAGCCGATAAATCCCGAAAGAATACCAAATGAGCTCCAAAAATTATGAAAACTTCCAGATCACACTTTTTAATTATTTTGAAGAGATTGGTGAAGAAAATTCTTGATTTGGAGCTCGTTTAAAAAATGGTAAAATGTAGGGGTATAAAAGGGCATTTTTGGAAGAACAAATCCAAATAAATAGCAAACGGACTCGGATAATTTTGAAAACTTCCAGAACTCAATATTTTATTATTTTGGAAGTATTAAAAAAATAAAAATTGACTTTGGTGTCCGTTTGATATTTATTTGCATCTAGGAGGCAAAACGGTCATTTCACCCAAGCAACCGAAAAGGGCTTCTTTGGGCTTTTCAAAAAATCAGAGTTGGGCTGGAAAAGAGAATTGCTGGCCTGCCCAAGCCCAAAGGAAGGAGGAAGCTTCTGATTTTTCAATCAAATGGCTAGTTATCAAGAGTTAGTTAGAGATTCTCTTTGATCAAGCCATGGTGATTAAGCCACACTGGCCAAGAGAGATGTCAACATTATTCTTGAACAGCTGTAATTTGAGAGAGCTGAGATGCTAATCTAAAGGTGGTAATTTCATGATTTTTCACCTTGAATTATTAGTCATTTGATGAGAAATTGGTTACAAAAAAATGACAACACCTTGAGGCAATTAAAGAGGTTTCGGCCAGCACTTATTAGAGGGTCAGATTTTCATTTTTTCATCTTCATTTTGCTGAGTTCTTAGAGTTTTTACTTAGTTTTTCTCTTCTTGGTTGAGAGCAAAAAAGAAAAGTTTAGAAAAAAAAAAGGAAAGTTTGAAGAGATAAAGCTTGAAAGATAGCTTCTTGAGGTTGCTCTTGAGCACCAACTCTTGCACTTTCTTGATTTTCTATTCTTGTTTTTGCTATTTTGATTTCTATTTGGTGAGTTTCAATTTTCAATAAATGTTTTTTTATTGTTCTTTTAAGTTCTTCCTTCATCTCTTTCTTAAGTATATTTTTTACATTTTATTTTTACAATAAACTCATCATGGCCAAATGGCCTACATTATTTATTTTAAGTTGCTGTTTTGATTTATTTTACCATATTGTTTATGTTATTTTCTTTGATTTTGATGTTTTAAATGTTATGTTACTTCATATTCTTGAGTTATATTTTAATTTGGTTGCTTTGTTTGTTGCCATTTATATTTTAAATATCATATTTATGCATTTTTAATTTTCTGTTTTCATGTTGTTTAAATTTGAGCATGTTTTAGATTTAGTATATCAAGTGTTTGTGAAAATGCTTGTGTGGTTTTTGCATGATTTTCGTTTTATATCTTAGTTGAGCATGTTTTAGATTTAGTATATTAAGTGTTTGTGAAAATGCTTGTGTGATTTTTGCATGATTTAAGTGTTATATTTTGGTTGAACATGTTAGTATACCAAGTGTTTGTGAAAATGCCATGCTTGTTGGAGCTTGAGGCCATTTGGCTACTCCATGTGTTTTGCATTGTGTGATTTCATTTTTGTTATGTTAGTTGGTAGGTTTTTGCATTTGCATGTCATTTGATTTAGTTTTGCATGCTAGTATGCCAAGTGTTTGTGAAAATGCCATGTTTGCTTGTTACATTATGCTATTCGACCCTCTTTGAATTTTTGCATTTTTTGTGCATTCTTGCTATGTTAGTTGATAGGTTAGCATTTGCATGATATTTGATTGAGTTTTTGGATTAAGCATGCTTTGTGTTTGTGAAAATGCCATGCATATTTTAGTTATTAAGCTAGGTTTATTTACCATGCATGATCATGCATTTTAGGTCTAGGTTGCATTAAATGTCATGCAAGTTCATTTAGGTCTAGGCCACTTTATGAATGCCATGCATTTTTTCATGACATTTAGGTTTAAATCCATGCATTTCATGCATTATGTTTGCTGCATTGTTTCATGCATTTCATGTTCATGCCACTTGAATAATGACTTGAGCCAATTAATGGTTCAAAGTCATGCTCTCTTGAGCACACTTGTGGAAAATTAAGTTTGTCAAGTTGATAATTCTACCTTTGTGATTTTTTTTTACTTAGCCAATTTTTATCTAACTTTCAAAAAGTCCTAGCTACTGTTTGTAAGTCATTTTTGGAGTTTCAAATATTTTTACTTTGATTTTTAAATGATTTTATCAAAGGCAAAAATGTGTTGGAAAAGCAGTTTTTTTTTTTTCTTCCAAAACTCGTACATCTCTGATTTTTCTGGGAATTCATCTTTAATCAGAAAATTAAGCCGATTTTTTTCGTGTAGTTTTACATGTCCTGAGTCTCCAGTATGTTTTTCAGAATTTTTTGAATTTTTAAAAATCGGGTAAAAAATCGTGGATTAAAACTGGACAGTGGAGTCAGAATTGAATTTAAAGAAAAATCATTTTTCTGTTTTGGTTAATTTACTTAGAGTGGGCTGATTAGGAGGGTTAGCTACTGACTTAGGGTAGTTTCTAAGCTTTTTAAACTCTAAAAATGGTTTTTCAAGTCTCGGGTTAAGGGTAGTCAAATCCGGATTTTTAAACTTAGGAAATTAGAACCATTAAAAAAAAAGATTTAGCCCAGATTTTACTTTTAATTCAAGCTTTTCAAAGTTGTTTTCAAACAATCACAAAGTATTTTGGTTTTAGAATATTTAATTTGATATATTTTCCTAAGGTAGCCGGATATCTTTTTAGATATACGGATTTCCTTAATTAAAGGAAAAAATACATTTCATGCATTGCATTTTTCATATTCATGCATTTTATATAATATGTGACTCTTGCTATAATAATTTCTATGATATTGTTGTTATTTTGATTTATATTTTTTGATGTTATATGGTTTATTATATGGTTTTGAATATTTCATGATATCCTATGCTTTTATTTAGTTATTTTTATTTAGCATATACTATGTTCATGCATTATTATTTTTATATTCATGCATATTATATGATAGCATTATTTTATTCCATGTCATTTAAATTATATGTCATATCATTCATATTTGTTAGAGGTGCTCATGCGCCGGGCCGGGCCGCGGCCCATTTTTTTTTTGCCCAGGCCCGGGCCTGGGTCGCCCAGGCCCGCCCGTTTAGGCCCGAATCACTGTTCATTGGAATAAAAAAAATATTTTTTTTTATTTTTTTTATTTTTTTAATTAAAATTAAATAAAAATAAATATTATAATAGTAATAAAACACTGTTCCGGGCCGGGCCGGGCCGACCCGGAACATGAATTTGCCTGCCCAGGCCCGGCCCGTATTGGGCCGGGCCGGGCGGGCTGCCCGGCCCGTGAGCAGGTCTAATATTTGTCATGTCATTTAAATTATTTCATTTCATTTAGGATATATTATGTCATCTAGAATATTTTATTTCATTTAGATTATATCATATGACTTAAGATATTGCATTTCATGTAGAATGTATTACATTACCTAGGTCATTTCATTTCATTTAGGATATATTATGTCATCTAGAATATTTTATTTCATTTAGATTATATCATATGACTTAGGATATTGCATTTCATATAGAATGTATTATGTTACACAGGTCATTTAATTTCATTTAGATTATATCATATGACTTAGGATATTGCATTTCATATAGAATGTATTATGTTACATAGGTCATTTAATTTCATTTAGAATATATCATATAACTTAGGATATTTCATTTCATTTAGAATATGCTAAGGCATTCAAATCATATCATGTCATTTAGGTTGCATTATATTATTTAGATTTTACTATGTCATTTTATTTATGTCATGCAGATACATATTCATTTCTTTTAAATGTTTTCAAAAAAAAGATAATGGTTTTCAATAAAATAAAGATATTCCCGAGTTAAAATAATTCATGAGTTCTCTGCCGGGTTTGCTGGGGAGGGTATCATCAATTATTATTAATAACGAAATATCTTCTTTAAAAAGAGAATGATTCGGAAAATTTTCCAAAATTAATAAAAATTTCTATATTTTGCCACGTTTGTTGGGGAATATAGGAAAATTTTGAATTTATAAATTCCGGATCATTTTCAATTAAAAATGGAATATTTTTCTTTAAATTGGGAATTAACTTGAAATACTAAATTTAAAACCAATTTTTACCGAGACTTGAGATAACACACGATTAATAAGGTACCGATTTATACGGGCGTTGTAGGGGTGCTAATCCTTCCCCACAGGTAACCGACTCCCGAACCCGCTTCTTTGATTTCTCTGGTTTAAAATGCAGACTTGAAATTGATTTTTAAAATGTTTTAATTAATTTTTAAAATATTTTATAAAACCGATTTTAATAGGTGGTCGATCACATCTAGCTAAAAAAGATTGGTGGCGACTCCATGTCATTTTTAAGGTCATTTTCAAAACCTTCATTTTTCTAGAGGAATTAAGTCGACTTTTCCTCGGTTTTTTTTAATGTCACGCTTAACGAATAATAAAATCTTGCGATGAGGCTCGTTATTTTTTAGGTTGCAACATACGACATAAATACACAAATTGCCAGGTCTACAATGGAATGTTAATATCTTCTCACACGTAATTGTACTCTCAAATATACTTTAATTTTCTTTGTTTTTACGGAGATCCCAAAATTTTATCTTTTTAACACATTTTAATTAATTTTAGAATTTTTTTAAAAAATAAATTTTTTATAACTAATCAATCATATTTAAACAAAAATAATTGATGACGGTTCTTTTAACATTTTATTTTGATTTATTTTTTGTAAAAGGATGCCAAAATTTAAAAATAAAAATAAAAAAAAGGATCCAATTGTTTTTCTTTATAAATTGATAAATATCAAAAGATGGTTCCGACAATTAATATTTATTACTATATATAATAGTAATATGATAAAAAAAAATATTAATCGGTATCTAATAAAATTGATTAAGATAGTATATATAAAAATATATATAATTAATATATTATTTTCATTAATTCAATAAAAATAATATATTAAATATATATATTTTTAAAAATAATTAATAAATAACTTTTACGATAATATGACAACATTGATGTTCTAATTAAAGCCTACAAATTGAATGATTAGAAGCCTATAGGCTATAATGACAAAACTAAGCTTTTTGCCATTTTCCAACCGCTGCAACTAGTAGTGTTTGTTCTGTCCAAAGTCTTTCTTTTCATCAGTTTTTCTGTTCACTTTATCTAGGACCCAAATCCCAAGCTGAGCCTGCCCTTTTTCTTTCCATTGTTGGCTGTTTTGTTTACGCACACTACAAGGGCATTTGGCCAAAAGTCAAACTTTATACCTTTTTCGAGAGGCGCATTTCTATGCGCTCACCTTTTCTCATCAGCTGACTGCAATCTTTTTCATCACGTTCATTTGCACCAAATATTCTTTCCTTTTTTTTCCTTTCCCTTCATTCTTTTATTCCTTAACCAGGGAAATCCTTCTTTTTGTTTTTTTTTTTTTCAATATATCCAATATTTCGTTTAGTATTTTATTTAACTTTTTTTTTCAAAATAATGGCCACCTACGGGTTTTTTTTATATAAATATAGCAAAAAAAAAAATCCCAAAATATCTATGCTTTTAGATTAATTCCCAAAATACGCTGGTTTTAAAGTTAGCTGGGAAATCGCCACCCCCCATGGCGATTTCCCAGCATGAAAATATTGATTTTGACTAAAAATACCAAGGGAAATCGCCATGGGGGGTGGCGATTTCCCTTGGTGTTTTTTTTCAAATTTTGATAAAAATACCAAGGGAAATCGCCACCCCCATGGCGATTTCCCTTGGTATTTTTAACCAAATTTGTAAAAAGGATGAAGGGAAATCGCCATGAGGGGTGACGATTTCCCTTCATGTAATTTTTTTTTTTTGTAATTAATAAACAAATTTTAATTTTTTTTTTAATTTGTAAATTTTATTTTTTAAATTTAAAAATTATAAATTAAATTAAATTTCTTATTAAATTTAAATATGAAAAATTTTGTTTCTTATAAAAATTAAAAAAACAAAATAATATTTCTTCTTAAATTTGTATATCAAAAATTATATTTGTAAGTTTTGTTTTAATTTTAAAAATTTGTAAGTTTTGTTTTTTAATTTTAAAATTTATAAATTAAATTAAAATAATTTTTTTATAATTTTAAAAATAAAGAAATTTCGTAAGGTATATTTTATTATTTAAAATTTATGAACAAATTTTTTTAAATTTTGTTAATTGATTTGTATTAGATAAAAACAAAAAACAAACAAAAAAACTTGCATTACATTTTCCCTTATAATCCAAAGTACATGATAAGTTGAGAAAAACATGTAATTCATTTATTGTTGATGCGAAGTCTCCCCCAATGTGCCAAATCGATGCGGACAATTTCGACGGTTATGACCTTCGTTTCTGCATAATCCACAACGTTTTGGTTAGCCTTTCTCCCTGAGGTCCATTTCATTACGAATACGACTTGATTTTGGCCGACCATGTGGATTTCTCCGCATTTCTTGATTGGGACACACTTCTGGACCATCATATTGAGGCTAGTAACCTTCATTTCCATCAGCTTCGAACTCATGTCTATAAACATTCAATATAGTTTCCAGTCTATAGACTTTGTCCACATATTGCATGCAATCTACATGGACATGTGCACAGGCAGCAACTACATGTGAACAAGGGAACCTTTGTGCTTGAAACTTTCCACAATCACACCACATGTCACTGAGGTTGACTTTGTACTTCATTGCAGAAACACCCTCTTGTGGAGCAACTAACTCTTCAACCAGAAAAGATTGATTTGTTCGCGTAAAATTACGAACAATGTGGGAGTTAGCTTTCCTGCGATTTTCTTGCATAGCTTGTGTAACTGTTTCACAATATGTGTGCCCTCCCTCCATCATGGCAATTTGCTTGTTCCCCATCTTAAAAAAAAGTGCAGCCAACCTATAATATGTTGATTGCACTAAAGCAGTAATGGGAAGATGACGCGTTCCCTTCAACACCGAATTGATAGATTCAGCTAGGTTGGTTGTCATATGGCCATTACGCCTTCCTTGATCATATGACTGCGCCCACTTCTCCTTGGGGATCCTATCAAGCCAATTAGCCGCCTCTGCATTTTCTCCACGAAGATTGTCATACATGAAATGAAAATTCGGTCGCCTCAACTCGTATCCTAATAAATTTTAAAACAAAAAACTTGTGAATTTCAATATTATTTTATATGCTAAACGAAATATAAGAGATAAAATAACTATGATTTGATTCCATACCCATGTTAACAATTTGTCGACGCAATTCCTTATTGTTAAACTTTTTCATAAAATTCGCTGCAATGTGTCGAATGCAGTACACTGAATATGCATGTGGAGGATTCCATCCACCATCGCATCTAATCGCAGCTTTGATGGCTTCATGTCGATCAGACATCAAGCAAATGCCAGGCTGTTTTGTCACGTGTCTGCGCAAGTTACTGAGAAAGAATGACCAAGCCTCTGTTGTCTCACCCTCCACAATGGCAAAGGCAATTGGCAGTATGTTTCGGTTGCCATCTTGTGCAATAGCTAACAATAATGTGCCTTTGTATTTTCCATATAAGAAAGTACCGTCTATTTGCACAATAGGTTTACAATACGGATACCCTTCAATGCACGACTTAAATGTCCAAAATAGTCGATGGAATATTCTCTTACCCTGGACCAGTCGATCACCGTGATATGCAGGTACCGTTTGCAATTCCACAATTGTACCAGGCACGAAATGTTGCATTGCACCTAACCATTTAGGTAGCTCATTGTACGATCTTTCCCAATCGCCAAATACTCGAACAATTGCCTTTTGCTTTGCTTGCCATGTTTTCTTGTAGGAGGCGATGTATCCATACCGGATTCGCATCTCAGCGATCAAAACTGAAACGAAAATCTCCGGATTTGCTTGGACCAATGACAAAATGCATGAACAGATCATGTTACAATCTAACTTGCAATGATCTTGTGAAATCCTCCCCGATGTGCAAGTATGAGGCCCTTCATATTTTCTAATCTCCCATAGATGTTTCTTCTTCATAAAAGTTGCCCTTATTCTCCAATTACACCCATTCCCATACATTACGCACTTGGCATAATATTTCGTCGGCTCAGATTCAATTACTCTGTAATCTACAGAGTTTTTGATGTTATAGTGCTTGATAGCTGAAAGCACAGCCTCTTTCGTTGGGAATTGTAACCCAACACACAGATCAACTGCAGATGGATCAAATGTCAGAGGCATAGCGAATGTATGAGCATACTCTGGAAATTCCGGCACATGCATTGCCTCCAGATCCAGTGTATGCATATGGGATGCAGCCTGATATGGGGGAATATCTCGATGAGTGTTGATATCTCCATGAGTGTTGATCTCAGCAGGGACGACGTCTGGGTCAGAATCAGTATTGTCATCACTTGCGAATTCAGCATCCTCTTCCTGCTCACTAAATTCACCAACATCTTCACCATGGACTCCACGTGGACGAACAGGATCAACACCAGCTGGCTCATCTTCGAGGGTAGTAGGAATTAGGGTTTGTGAGACTAATGAAGTCTGAAAAGTTGTAGCTTGAGATAAGGGCACGACTTCTTCTGTGGGAACGTCGTATGTAGTGTGAACATAGAACGACCCAGAATCATAATCTTCTATGGGAAAGTTTTCTGTTGTGCGAACATTTGAAGGGCCGCAATCATCGTCAACATCATCTATGTCAGCATATAACTCAAGGACACCAACATTTGCAAATGTCTCATGAGCATAAAACATGCATCTGACATCATCATCATCTTCAAGTGGAAATATTCTATATCGGACACATCCTTCACCAATAGAAAGAGGATGCCTGTACTTAACCTCTGAAACTCTTTTTCTAGTTCCAGCTTTAATTTTTGTATGAATTTGCAGCTTCAGTTCCTCTAATGTGACGTCGTCTTCAACACGAAAACTTTTTGGACGTTCACAATCAAAGGTAGCACCTTCGTCAGTATTATGAATTTGGCCATTATAGTAGACCAATGCGATCACTCTATTGCTCATGTTGTGTAGCAAAAGAAAGAAGAAATATAGAAGGATGAGAATGAGAATGAGAATGAGAATGAGGAGGTTTTAGCACTCAGGAAAAATCTGATTGAAAAACTGTTGTAGGGGGTATTGTAAACCTTCATAAGTATTATGAATTTATAATGGTTCATTATGTTGTACCAGATACAAATCCCATCCTTTGTATAGGATGGAATCTGATTCTGATATTCTGCCTAGGACTATTTGACTGAAAAAGTTATAACTTATTCAATGCAAAATGTGATTGATAAATCCCATCATTTGTCTCATCCATTGCAGAAAGAATCAAGTTCCAATATTTTCGGCAGCATTTGATGGACTGGAAAATAGCTGAAACCTGTCTAAAAACCTATATCATCAGTCTTATCCATTGCAGAAAGAATCAAGTTCCAATATTTTCTGCAGCATTTGATGGACTGGAAATATAGCTGAAACCTGTCTAAAAACCTATATCATCAGTCTTATCCATTGCAGAAAGAATCAAGTTCCAATATTTTCTGCAGCATTTGATGGACTGAAAAATAGCTGAAACTTGTCTAAAAACCTATATCATCAGTCTTATCCATTGCAGAAAGAATCAAGTTCCAATATTTTCTGCAGCATTTGATGGACTGGAAATATAGCTGAAACCTGTCTAAAAACCTATATCATCAGTCTTATCCATTGCAGAAAGAATCAAGTTCCAATATTTTCTGCAGCATTTGATGGACTGGAAATATAGCTGAAACCTGTCTAAAAACCTATATCATCAGTCTTATCCATTGCAGAAAGAATCAAGTTCCAATATTTTCTGCAGCATTTGATGGACTGGAAAATAGCTGAAACCTGTCTAAAAACCTATATCATCAGTCTTATCCATTGCAGAAAAAATCAAGTTCCAATATTTTCTGCAGCATTTGATGGACTGGAAAATAGCTGAAACCTGTCTAAAAACCTATATCATCAGTCTTATCCATTGCAGAAAGAATCAAGTTCCAATATTTTCTGCAGCATTTGATGGACTGAAAAATAGCTGAAACTTGTCTAAAAACCTATATCATCAGTCTTATCCATTGCAGAAAGAATCAAGTTCCAATATTTTCTGCAGCATTTGATGGACTGGAAATATAGCTGAAACCTGTCTAAAAACCTATATCATCAGTCTTATCCAGAAATTTTTTTTCTGCTTTCCAGAATTTCACTTGTTTGCTTATGAAAATGTAATGCAAGTTTTTTTGTTTGTTTTTTGTTTTTATCTAATACAAATCAATTAACAAAATTTAAAAAAATTTGTTCATAAATTTTAAATAATAAAATATACCTTACGAAATTTCTTTATTTTTAAAATTATAAAAAAATTATTTTAATTTAATTTATAAATTTTAAAATTAAAAAACAAAACTTACAAATTTTTAAAATTAGAACAAAACTTACAAATATAATTTTTGATATACAAATTTAAGAAGAAATATTATTTTGTTTTTTTAATTTTTATAAGAAACAAAATTGTCCATATTTTAATTTAATGAGAATTTTAATTTAATTTATAATTTTTAAATTTAAAAAATAAAATTTACAAATTAAAAAAAAATTAAAATTTGTTTATTAATTAAAAAAATGATTTACATGAAGGGAAATCGCCACCCCCATGGCGATTTCCCTTCATCTATTTTACAAATTTGGTTAAAAATACCAAGGGAAATCGCCATGGGGGGTGGCGATTTCCCTTGGTATTTTTAGCAAAATTTGAAAAAAAACACCAAGGGAAATCGCCACCCCCATGGCGATTTCCCTTGGTATTTTTAGCCAAAATCAATATTTTCATGATGGAAATCGCCATGGGGGTGGCGATTTCCCAGCTAATTTTAAAACCAGCGTATTTTGGAAATTAATCTAAAAGCATAGGTATTTTGGGATTTTTTTTTGGCTATATTTATATAAAAAAACCGCCACCTACGTATCAACACAAAAAAAAAAAAAAAAATCACATTTAACAGGTCAGTTGTGGGTGTTCGACCCTGTCCATGGAACATAATAATTGGAGGGTTCAGATAAGTTCGGATAAAATTATTTTATATTCAGATTATTTTGAGTTTTGGTATTTTTTAAGTTTGGATACTTTCGACTTCGAGTCATTTTAGATTTAAATTTTTTCGGATTCAAGTCATTTCGGATTCAAATTCTTTCGGATTCAAGTCATTTCGGATTCAGATAGGTTTTACGTTTTTTTTTATTATTATTATTTTTTTATATGTAATTATTTCTACATAACTTAAAGGTTTAAATCTAAAAATAAATTATTATTATTTTAAGTAAGTTTCTGTATAATATGATATTTTTAATTATATTTGTATATTAATATCAATATTTGTTAACACCAAAAAAATATAAAATTAATTTTTTTTTATATAAAATCAATTTGTTAAATAATTGATTATTGAAAATATGATATATTATCATATTGATATTTATTACAATTAATTCGATGAACTCTAATATTCAACATGATAATATATTATGATTTATATTATGTATACATATAAATATAATTGTACACACTAATAATTAAATCAAAATTAGCAAATGACTTTATTTGAAGAAGAAATAAAATTAAGGTTTAAGAGTTGGTAAGACAATGCAAAAAATATCTAATCTTAATTAAAAACTAAATTTTAAAAAAAACATGATTAAAAATTACTTGATGTATATAACATATATTTTAATATTTTAATAATTACTATTTAAATAGTAATGACAATGAAGATAAAATTATTATTTTACCTTATATATATGTATTAAATCTTAACTTTTGATAAAATATATATATATTAGAATAAAATTGATAATTAAAATTTTTGTATTATAAAAAATTATTTAATTATAATTCGATCGTTCTTATTTTTAGTACTAAATTCGGGTTATTAAGGGTTTATGATCGAGTCGATCTCGGGTTTGGTCATTTCAGGTTCGGATTAATTCGGGTTCGGATCATTTCGGACTCGGGCCATTTCAAGTTCGGGTTTTCTCGGATTCGGGTTTTTCACTTTTTTTTACAAATCAAATTTGGACGAATTATCGAGTTCGAGTTCATTTTACCTCCAATAACCTTGTTCTATCTTCCTTGCCACCCAGTCAGCTACACTGTTTGCCTCCCTTCTAACATGAGAAAATCGCAACTCGTGGATGTTAGCTACCATTTGAAGAACATCTTCTTCAATTGCTATCATTTCCCAGCACATAACAAATGTTTAGCACAATCTCTTAATGATTTACTTATTATCAGATTCTATAATAACTTTCTTCCATCCCCCTTCTCTCCACAAGAGCAAAACCAAACTTGATTGCCATGGCTTTTCAGCCACAAGCGCAGATCCTGTGTCACGGTCCACACCAACTTGCAAGGTATTATCTGCTTCGGCCCATTGGGCCTCACGGTTTTGTTCACAAAAGGCGCTTCGCAAGTTGAAGATGGTGTGAACACTTATATACCCAGTCGAACTCTAGTACATAGCTGATGTGGGATTCATGGCTCCTCTCTAGGACCATGACATCCTCCCCCACTCCAATGAAGGCCCACTTTCCTTCATAATTCCTTGTATAGCATTCCTTCGAGCTCTAACTCTAGCCTTACAATGGAAGAATTTTGTATTTTTGTCCCCATCTTTTAACTAAAAAACCCTTGATTTTTGCTTCCTCATTAATTCTTTAATCCTCAACTATTCCCAACAAATCCTTAACAGCTTATTTCTTTACCTCCAATTTCCCCTAGTCTAGATCTCTATAATTGATAATTACATCCAAATCATTAATTCTCCTTTCCAATGTTGAAACCACTATATCGATATTCCCAGAATGACTTGAAATTACTCAGTTTGGACTTTAAACAAAATCTAGCATTGTCCTTCAATCTCATATTCCGCCATTCTTTTTCAGCCTCTTGCATAAGACCCTTCTTTAATAACCAGCAGTTGAAAAACTTAAATGGTTTTGGCCCCCAATCCACATACTCAGAGGATAATAAAATGGGTACATGGTCCGAAACATACCTGTTAAGACCTCTTTGACATAAATCTCTAAACTGTTTTAACCACCTAGAAGAAATAAGATACGGACCAAGTCTACTCCTTTTATTATCCTATTCATACCACGTGAACAATTTCCTACACAAAAGGTAAGTCGAAGAATTCCCCCGTTTCAATGAACTCATTAAACTCTATTGATCCTACCCCTATACTATTACAGCCTCTTCTTTCCAACCTAGACCTGATGTATGTAAATCCCCTTCCACACACCAGTTTTCCTTCATTCCCTTTCTCACACTCCCAATCTCTTCCCACAGACTATTTTTCTCTCTCAAATCATTCGGAGCATACACATTGCAAATTATTGTTTCAAAATCATGACGTACTCAATTTCCTTTAATTATCAAACAATTACTAATAATCAACCAGTTTTCTTATTGAAACATAGATTTATCCCACATGCTAAGTAAACCCTTCGATATTCCATTTGATGCTGAGAACACCTATTCAAAATTATCATCAACCCACAAGCTTTGAGCAATCTGAAAATTAATGTCCTCCAATTTTGTCTCTTGCATTAAAAGCATTTGAATTTTATAATCCCCAACCATTTTTTAACTACATTTTTTTTTCACAAGACTTCCTAGCCCACGCGTATTCCAACATAGCAGCCTCATCAGAACACACCTGATTGCAAAATTTATGTGCAAACAAAAAGATAGTTTACCTGGATGCCTAGCACTCTCCACTATGTGTTTCTTCCAATTGCATTAGCTATCCACGACCTCACCCTCCTCAAATTCGTCGATAAACCTAGTAAATTCCCAATTTGCCATGTTTCAGTTGCTTCCTTGCAGAGTCTTCTTTGCATATTCTGAAAGTCTTCGTCAGTCATCTATTCATTCACGATTTTGTCCCCATCCTTTTTCTTCCTTCGACAGCTCTTCACTTTTCTAGTTTTTTTCCCTCTGGAATTTACTTTCTTTGATGGTTGGTTGTGCAGAATATCCTCAATTTCTTCTATTGAATTTATGCCTCTCCTTTTAGTAGCCCTTCTTGTGGTTCTCCTTTCAGTGTCTTGAAAACCTATTGTATCAAGTTGACTTTAAAATGGATTGGGCTTGCTAATAACTTCCTTATGCCGTCCAAAACATGCCACTCCTAGGTCCTTAAAACCAATCACTAAGCCCTCCCTATTATAACCCAACTCACTATTTTTATCACTTGTATTAAAGTGGTTCCAAATCATCCGAACCTTCTGATCCATCAGACCCACCATACATATTTCCTTCTATCTCGTATCCCAATGCTACTATATGATACATAATAATCACTTTCATATTCCCTACCATCATCTTCGATTTCTCCACCTTCCAATAGCCCCAAATTCTCCTTCATATAACTTGAAGCCAAATCCATAGAGTCCTCCTTATTAATTATCCCTCCCTCGTGGCTATTATCGAGGACAATGTTTGTCTTTTCCTTCACTAACATTAACTCTCTTGTTCCCTTTTTCAGAGTTAGAGTTACATTCTCTGTAATAACCCGGTTCATCTTACTGACCTTCATCTTCTACGCCAAACCCAGATTTTATTAAATTTTGAATGCAATATTGACCAATTTCATCTTCCGCCGAAATCAAGACTCTATTGTCATTATCAGTCTTTGGATAATCTCCAACTTCAACTTCTGTTACTCTAACCTGAAACGTAAAATCTCTACAATGGACATTAATAACTTCATCGATTTTACTAAATTAATCGATTCTGATCTGTTATACACCTCTACAAAAATCTTTAAACCTTAGAGTATCATCCTCCAATGACAGTTGCTCCCTCCATAGGTTTGCAATTTTCTTGAAAGTTTGAAAGTTTCAAGCATGTAAAGGAACCCTGTAACAATTCACCCAAGTATCTCTCCATTTGCAATTAAATTCTTGAGTCCACTGCCCCACATCTTTTAGCCATTGAGTCAACCACAACCATCCTTTTTCATAACTTCAAATATTTCCTCTTCTTCAAACTGTATCAAAAACCAGTTTCTAGCCAATTTTTTCACCTCCAGATCAAAGACTCCTTGAATCCTAAAGTTTTCCTGTAACCATTATGCTGCAAAATATCCCTTCTCACGACCAACCACACACTTTTTCCAACTGATGCAGTGCTTCATCGTCAATGGCAGTTGAAAACGATTTTGCATAATGAGTTTTGTTATTTGTCTTCAAAAAGTTCTTCTTATCAACACTGGTTTCAATATCCTTCTCATTTTCTCCAAGTAGGACCTATTGGTAAGATTTTCTTAAGTTGGGATTTTTACTTGCAACAACCTTCTTTGTAATACTTTTACTGGATTTCTCCTCTGAATCACTTTTCTCCACTACAAACACATCATTATTGGGAATCCCAGACTTTTAATTCATTTTCCTTACTGTGTGATTTATCAATAAAATTCACGTTTCTTTGTTGATTAATCCTGTGCCACTATTGTCTGCTTTTGAATCTAACTCGCTTAACTTCTATTCTATTTTCCAACAATCTTGCTCCATTCAACCATTTAATGGCACTATTTGCCTGAATTTCCTCTTGAAATCTGACCAAAAAGATATAAAGAAGTCATCACCACAATAGATCTTCTTAAGAATGGTGAAAAAAAAAACACTACCTATTTTCATAGACCGATAGAATAGCATACTTCCATAAATTAAATCTATTGGAGCTAATTTAGCTAGTTTTTCGGGTTTATCATGACAGACTGTTGAAAAGGATAAATAATTCAGTTGATTAGATTGAAGCATTTGATTATTTTAATTTTTGTATTTATCTTTGTACTTATCATGTATTTATCTCATAGTCTTAGCCTATCTAAAATACTTATCATGTATTTATCTCATAGTTTTAGTCTATCTAAAATATGTATAACTTATCACTTTGTACCTATATATAGTTAATGAATACAACATAACAGAGTGAGCTTGATTCCTAAAAACAACTATTGTACCAATTTTCTTAGATGCTATCAGAGCTGGTTTAGTTTGATTACTATCCCCATTTATACTTCTACTTTGTTTTTTTACGTCAAAACAGAGTATTCCCTGCAAGCCTTTATTGCTGCAATTTTTTTTTTATATCCTGTACTTATTCCTCGATTTCACCTAATTATTGTCAACCTTTGTCTACCTGCAACTTTTCCACAGTTTTTTTTTCCCCTTAAATCATGTCTAATATTTCATTTGAATCCCTTTCTACTTTTATCCCAAAAATACAAAAATCAACTTTACCAATTACGATTCCCATCCTGTCCAAATAACTAATGTTCCGCTGAATGGAGACAATTTTTTGCATTGCTCTTAGTCTGTTAAATGTATATTCGAGGGACAGGGAAGATCGGATATCTAACTGGAGAAAAGAAAGCCCTGGCGAAGGAAAACCCAATATATGCTACCTGGGATGTAGAGAATTCCATGGTCATGGCATGGCTTGTGAATGCAATGGATGAAGATATCAGCTCCAACAATATGTGCTATCTGATTATGAAAGAACTTTGGGACAATGTAAGTCTAATGTACTCTGATCTTGGCAATCAATCTCAAGTTTATGAATTGCAACTACAACTCAATGAGGTTCGGTAGGGAGGAAATAGCGTTACCAAGTATTTCAATATCTTGAAAGGGCTATTGCAGGATTTGGATATGTTTAATGATTATGAATGCCAAAGCCCTGATAACTGCATTCAAACAAGAAAATCGTGGAGAGCAATCAGATCTTCAAATTTCTTGCTAGCCTTAATATAGAATTTGATGAAGTAAGAGGAAGGATAATCGGCCGGCAAACCGTTTCCTTCAATTACTGAAGTATTTTCGAAAGTTAGGAGGGAGGAGAGTCGTAAGAGTGTTATGGTAGGTAAAAAAGAGGCCATTGGACCCGTTGAGAAATTGACTCTTGTCTCCTTTGATGCTACTACCAATCAACAAAGGACGAATGAAAAACCTCGAGTATGGTGCAACTATTGTAACAAACCGTGTCATACTCGTGAAACCTGTTGGAAAATCCATTGAAAACCCACAGATTGAAAGAGTAGCAAATTAGGTGAAAGAATGACACCCTCTGCTAATGAGGTTGAGACAAGCTCATTTAGTAAAGAGCAGATGGATCATCTTCTCTAATTGCTAAGGTCCAATACGCCATCTAGTATTCCTAGTAGTTCCCTTGCTTAAATAGGTAGTATTTCTAGTGCCTTTCCTAGTTGCCTATCTTCTACACCATGGATTATTGATTCTGGTGCATTTGATCACATGACCCGTCTTTCTCACCTATTTAAATCTTATTCACCTTGTCTTGGAAATTTAAAATTTAGGATTGCAGATGGTAATTTATCACCTATTGCAGGAAAAGGTTTGATAAAAATCTTTGAAAATATTGATTTAAAATATGTTCTTCATGTTCCTAATCTTTCCTGTAATCTTTTGTCTGTGAGTAAATTATCCAAAGATTCTAATTGTCTTGTTACATTTTTTTATTCTCATTGTGTATTTCAGAGCCAGAGCTTGGGGACGATGATTGGCAGTGCTAGGATGATAGATGGTCTTTACTATATTAATGCCAGCTTCTTTAGTAATCAACAAGCTCAAGGCTTGAATAGTAGTATCAGTCTATTTTCTGTTAATGAACAAATTATGCTTTCGCATTTTAGATTAAGACATCCTACTTCTCCTTATCTAAAACATTTATTTCCTGTTTTATTTAAAAATTTGAACTGTTATTCTTTACAGTGTGAAAGTTGTCATTTATCAAAAAAACCATCGAGTTCCTTATGTTTCAAAATCCTATCATTCTTCGAAATCTTTTTATTTGGTTTATAGTAATGTTTGGGGACCATCAAAAGTTACTACTCTATCTAGAAAAAAATGGTTTGTGACTTTCATAGATGACCATACTCGGTTATGTTGGGTGTATTTGATGAATCAAAAGTCTGAGATAGAGAAATTATTCAAGAATTTCTACAATATGGTTGAAAATCATTTTTTTTTAAATAGTATCTTACATACTGATAATGGCACATAATATTTCAACCAATGTTTAGGCAATTTTTTGAATGGAGAAGGTATTCAACATCAATCCACATGTCGTGATACACCTCAACAAAATGTTATTGCTGAAAGAAAAAAATCGCCATTTACTTAAAGTAGGTCGGACCATAATGTTTTCTATGAATTTTCCTAAATATTTATGGGGAGAAGCTATTTTAACAACTTCGTATTTAATGAATAAGATGCCTACCCGAGTTCTAAAATATACTACACCTTTGAATTATCTCAAAACAATATTTCCTAAGACTAGGTTAACTTCAGATTTACATTAAAAGTGTTTAGCAGCACTGTGTTTGTCCAAATACCTTGTCATCTTCGGTCTAAGTTAGAACCAAGAGCGAAAAAATGTGTGTTCATAGGGTATGCTCCAAATAAAAAAGGGTATAACTATGAAGATTCACATTAGCATGGATGTCTCTTTCTTGGAAAATCAACCATATTTTAGCCAAACTTGTCTTCAGGAGGAGAACGAGAGGAAAGAATATCTTTTTTCGAAAACATCTATACCACTGCCTAATTCTAATATTTTTTCGAGTTAAATAATCAGGAAATAGTTGTTGTAAATAATGAAAATGCAAGAAATACTAATTTGACTTTCTCGAGTATAAATGTTCCACGAGCAGGGGGAGAAATACTACAAAATGATCAGAATGATTCTACTTCTAAGCTCCGGGTCTAAATTAGAAGAAACAAACATCATAGTAAAGATCAGTCTACAATTCAAGCACATGTAGGATCATTATCTCCAAGAGTTAATCCTTCAAATACTCTAGGTAATCATTCAACTTTAGATTTTGTCCCTCCTACTGTTGAAAGTCCTAATATTGATTTCTCAGATCTTGATGTTCCTATAGCACTTAGGAAAGAAGTTCGAAGTTGCACTAAACATCCTGTTGCTAGATATCTGTCATATCATAGGCTTTCTAGTAATTGTAGACACCTAATTTTGTTCGGACCCCTAAATCAGGTAATTTTCTTCCTTGTGATGTTTTAGAATGCAGAAAAGCTCTTCTTATCCCGGAGGTGGTATTTTTAGACTTTGTTTAAGAGGTCAAGCACGAAAAACCAATTTGGAAAAAATCAACCTCAAAAAAGTCAACCCTAAAAAGTCTACCACTAAAAAGTCAACCCTCATTCAAAATAAAGATCCAAATTTTAATTGAACAACGGTGAAAGACTTTTGATAATCCGAGGTCTACAACGAGAGATATGGAGTCCGAAAGATGGGTTATGGAGATTCAGTGGAAAGAAAACCCTAATTCGGTAAATTTGGGAAAAAGTACTTAAACGATCAAATTGGTCAAAATTTGATTTTTCAAATGCAATATAATCAATGACTACGAGTATTGGAAAGGCCATTTGGAAGCAAAACCAAAGGAAGGGTCAATTTGAAAGAAAACTAAAAATTAAGGTTTTTGGTGGATTTTGGCGAAATTAGGGAAAATTACGAAAAAATGGCCCGATTCGGTAAAATTAAAGCCCCTAATTGATGAAGAGTGGGTAAACAAAGATAGCCCAAGGCTCAGTTTGAAGTAATTCCGAGAAAAGAGCCGGTTGGAGGAAAAACGAAGAAATGAGAAAATTCTCAATATTGGGAAAAGGAAAAATCAAATCGGACGGGAATTTGATCATAAAAATTAGGTGTTTTCGGATCAACACCAATTCAATATATAACAAAGGCCTTGAAAAAGAAAATCTGGAAATCGGACTTGTTTTGAGTAAAACCGAGGTTTCAGAGGTTAAAAGGCAAATTTGGAAAATCTGGGAAAAATAGCAAATGAGCTCGAAAAATTACCAAAACTTCCAAATCTCAATCTTATGTCATTTGGAAGAAATCAGTGAAGAAAAATTTAGAATCGGAGCTCTTTTGCAAAATGGCAAAATTCGGGCCCACTAAGCTGAAATTCTAGAAGATAAATCCAGGAAAAATAGCAAACGAGCTCGGAAAATCATGAAAACTTCCAGATCTCAATATTATATTATTTGGAATAGATTGACGAAGAAAAAATCCAAAATCGGAGCTCGTTTGAGATATGGAAAATTTCGGGCCCGCTAAACTGAAATTCCAGAAGATAAATCAAGGAAAAATAGAAAATGAGCTCGGAAAATTACCAAAACTACCAGATCTCAATTTTACATTATTTGAAATATATTGGAGAAGAAAAATCCAGAATTGGAGGTCGTTTGAAAAATGGCAAAAGTTCGGGTGCATTAAGGGCAATTTTGGAAGATAAATTCGGGAAAATAGCAAACGGGCTCGAAAAATTATGAAAACTTCCAGATCTCAGTTTTATATTATTTAGGAAGTATTGGAAAAATAAAATCGAGATTTGGAGTCTGTTTGCTATTTAATCAAGTTTGGGGGGCTAAAGTGCAATTTTATCGAAGAAACTGAAGAGGGTCATTTTTGCAATTTAAAAAATAGAAAGAATGCTGAAATTTGAAAGGCCATTCGGCCAACCCATGAAGGAGATAAATGTTTCTGAGTTTTTTCATCCAAAGGCCAAAATTGGATAGTAAGGTGCTTATTTTTCTTGATCAAGCCTTTGTGATTTTGCCACATGGTCAAATGAATGAAGAGGAAGGATGTCAACATTATGGTTACATATTATAGACCAGCTGTATTTGTTAGGGGCTGATAATTTAATCAAAAGGTGGTAAATTCACATTTTTAGCATCTTTGATTAGAGGCCTTTGGATCAAATTAACTAGGAAAAAATGACAACATGGTGTGCACATTAGGGGGGTCGACTGCCTCTTTTTAAAGGGGTTTTTCATTCATTTTGGGGGTTCTTTTGGCTGATCATTTTTCATTGTGGAGCAATAGCTAAGTGTAGAAAAGCAAAGAAAATTTAGAAGAGAAGGAAAGCTTGAAAGATAGCTTTGAAAGGTAGCCTTTTGGCAGCTAACTCTTGCATTTTCTTTCTTTTTCCATGCTTAATTTGCTGATTTTCCTTGAGATTTTGTGATTTCTTGTTGTTTTTGTTAAGAAATAAAAGTTTTTAAAACTTCTTTTGAATGCTCCTATCTTGTGTTTTCTTTAAAAAATAAAAAACAAATGTTTCTACTTTTTTTTACTATGGCCGAACCCCCCTTGGTGTGATTGCCTTGTGTTTGATTTATTTCCTATGTTGGTTGTGGTAGATTAGCTTGTTTTGATGTGTTAGCTTTCTAAAATAATCAAGATATGGAGCTTATTTCTAACTTTCTTTATTTACTTGTTATTATTTTGCTATTTTTATCATTTATTTTCATGTCTACTAGCTTTGTTTACTAACTTTAATTTTCTGTTTTCACTATATTAAGTTGTTCATGGTTTGTGTTATTGCCATACCATGTGTTTGTGTATTTGCCTAGTTATATCTTTGCATTTTCATCATGATTATTGGTCTAACATGTTTCCATTTAGTTCTTGCACATTTACTATGCCATGTGTTTGTGTTATTGCCTTGCTAGGATTTCACATGTTGATTGGTGACCATTCGGTTTCCTTGTCTTTTTATGTGTGTATTTGCATTTTCATCTTGTTTAGTTACCATGCTTTCATTCATGCTTTGTATCTTTTTGCCATGATATTGTATGTTTGATTTGCCATGCCATATTTTTGTGTTATTGCCTTGCTATATTTCTTTATATATGTTTAGTGTCCATTCAGCTACTACTAGGATTTTTGCATTGTGCATTTGCATCTTTATTTTGAGTACGTGATTACCATGTTTTGCATCATTATGCTATGTTATTGGGTACTTGTTTTGCCATGTTCATGCATTAGTATTATGTTCATTTGGTCATTATATGTTCATATTATAGCTATGCATATTTGTATGTCCTAATAGGCATTAGGTTGTGTTGTATTGCCATGCATATCTTATGTTCATATTAGGTCTTAGGTCATTTTGTATTTCCATGCATGGTTTTATGTCCATTAGGTCTAGGTCATCTTTGTATGCCATGCAGAATTCTATGCCTATTAGGTCTTAGGTCATATTTGTATTTCCATGCATGTTTATATGTCATATTAGGCCTATGTCATTTTTGTATTGCCATGCATTTTCATGCATATTAGGTCTAGGTTTGCATTTATTGCCATGCACAATTTCTATCTAGGCATTAGGTCATCTTTTATGCCATGCATTTTCTATGTCATTTAGGCATTAGGTCATGCATTTCATGCATTTAACTTGCTGTTTGTTCATGCATTTCATCTCATCCCACTTGATTTTTGACTTAAGCCAATCAATGGCTCAAAGCCAAGCTCACATGAGCATGCTTGTGGAAAATTAAGAAATTGTCAAGTTGGATTTTCTACCTTTGTGATTTTTTTCATTAGGCAATCATTTTCCAAAATTTTAGAAACTTTTACTACTGTCAGTAGGTCCTTACAGGAGTCTTCCACATTTTTATTCTGATTTTTTAGTGATTTTATCAAAGGTTTAAAAATATTTTTTGGCTAAACAGTTTTTTCACCCAGAGTTCTGACTTTCGTGAATTTTCTGGTAGGTCATCCTTAGTCCAAAAATTAAGCCAATTTTTTCCCATATAGTTCGACATGTTTTGAGTCTCCCATAATGTTTTCATATTTTTTTTAAAAATTAAAAATAGGTAAACAAATCACGTTTTAAAACTGGTCAAAAAAGTCAGATTTGATTTCAAGAAGAAAACAATTTTCTGTTTTGGCTAAGGCATTAAGTGGGGCTGATTTAGAACAGTAGGTACTGTCCTAGGTTAATTTCTAAGTCATTTTAATCCTAAAAAATGATTTTATAAAGGCAGGTCAAGGGTGGTCAAGTCCGAGTTTTCAAAGTTAGGAAAATAGAGCCTTTTCAAAGGAAATTTCGGCCATAGTTCCATTTTCATCCAAAAATTTTCAAATTGTTTTCAAACCATTCACAAAGTATTTTTGACTTAGAAAATTTGATTTAATGTCCTTTCCTAAGGTAGCCAGATATTTTTTAGATATACGGATTTCCTTATTCAAAGGAAAAAATACACTTTCATGCATTGCATTTTCCATGTTCATGCATATTATATGGTATATTGATTGTTGATATGAATATTTTTATGGTAATGTTATTGTTTTGATTTATATTCCATAATGTTATATTGATTTTTATATGGTTGTGAATATTTTATGTTATTCTATGCTCCTTACTTAGTCATTATTTATTTTGTCATATCATTTAGAATTTATTATATTCTTGTATTGTTTTTTTTTTTTTTTTTTTTTATTTTTAATTTTCATCATATTTGATTATAATGTTTTTATGTTTTTATCATATCATGTCATGTTATTAAATTATACTATGTCATTTAGATTTTGCTATATCATTTTTACTATATCATACATGTTCATATTTCATCTTTTAAAAAAGTTTTAAAAAAGGTAATGATTTTTAATAAAAATAAAGATATTCCCGAGTTAAAATAATTCATGAGTTCTCTGCCGGGTTTGCTGGGAAGGATATCATAAATTATCATTAATAAAGGAATATCTTTCTTTCGAAAAAATGAAAATGATTCGGAGATTTTCCAAATAAATAAAAATTTCTATATTTTGCCGATTTTCTCGGGGAATATAGGAAAATTTTGAATTAATAAATTTCGGATTATTTTCAACTAAAATGGAATTATTTTTCTTTAAATTGGAAATTGTTTTAAAATACCAAATTTAAAATCAACTTTTTATCGAGACTTGAGATAACACACGATTAGTAAGGTACCATTTTATACGGGCGTTGTGGGGGTGCTAATCCTTCCCTGCACGTAACCGACTCCCGAACCCGCTTCTTTGATTTCTCTGGTTTAAAAACGCAGACTTGAAATTTGTTTTAAAAATATTTTAATTAATTTTAAAATGTTTTACAAAATCGGTTTTAATAGGTGGCCGATCACACCTAACCAAAAAAAATTGGTGGCAACTCCATTTTTTTTTCGTGATTGTTTTCAAACCCTCCTTTTATTTCAAGAGGGATTAAGTCCTCTTTTCCTCTATTTTCCCCAATGTCACACTTAACGAATAAAGTCTCGCGATAAGACTTGTTATTTTTTAGGTTGACAGCTTGGCGACTCCGCTAGGGATATTTAGAGAGTCAGGCTTAGAATTAGTCGTGTGTTATCAAAGTCTAAGTTTTGTTGGTTTTTATTTGGTATTTAATTTAATTCCCACATTTTTCAATAATAAGGAGAATTTTGAAAATAATAAAATGTTTTTAAACATATCTATACTCATGTGCAAGCATATTATTATTGTTCTCTAGTTATTTTGTTGCATATATTTATTCTTTGCTTAACTGATGCTTTACATTGTTTAATCTTATTGGGGTATTTAGAATAAGGGGTGGTGAAAGGTTTGTTTTGTTCCTCCACACACACTACACTTGCATTTGCATAACATGAACTCTTTACCCGTTTGCGTCCTTTTTAAGTGGAAGTAAAGTAACTACACCTTCGTGATTGACCCTCCGTATGGGCTAGTGAAACACTTCCAGAGTATAAAGTACCTAAAGCCTTTGTGATTGATCCTCCGTATGGGCTTAAGAAAATATACTCTAACGAATTGAACCCGATTTTATCGGGGTGCCTTACTAGCCTTCACAGACGACAGTGAGGAACAATTCGGGGCCTTTTAGAACCGATTCACCACCATATAGTGAACTTAGATGAAGCCATGCTGGATTTCTATTTGATACCCCGAAGTTAGGAACACATGGAGGAACTTTCTAACCCTTTATCCCTTAATTCTATATTCTAAATAAGCATTGTAGATAGGGCAACGATGAACGTACATCGCCCGTAATAAATTTAAATAAACCGCCCCAAAGGGCATGTGATGACTAAACAAGTTGATATTATTGGGGCACACATTCATTAATTTTCTTACTTTGCATTGATTATTCCATTCTTTTATTGCTTTACTATTTTTTCTATGTAATAATGCCGGAAGGTAGTATCTTTGGGTTGTTTAAAAAAAAAAAATTCCTTTACAGGAATTTGAAAAAAGAGAAAAGATGATAGAAAAGTATTTCCTCTTTGAAAAGTGAATAAATGAAAATAAAAAATGAGGAGAAAATGATGAAAAAATTCTTTTATAGTGGAGTAGTGAGATAAAAGTAATAAAAATTTCCTTTTAGTTTTAGACTTTTAAGAAAATGAGAAAATAAAAATGTCAATAAAATAGTTGTCAAGAAAATTCAAGGAAAATAGAAAGAGAAAAAAAATCAAAATGATGTTAGGATATTCTTTTCCTTGATTTTTTCATTTGCATTTTTGCATAATATGCAAGCAGTTGTAAATATGAAAATTCATTTCCTCAAGCATCTTCGCATTTTGTACATCTCATGCACCATTACATTCATGCGTATAACAATAGAGCATGTATATTCATAATTTTATTCTTTATCTCACGATAATAATGTCAATTTCATTTGCATTGAAAGGGGTTCGAGATATGAGGAATGAATCGGAGAAACGATTGGGTGCTTTAGAATGCAATCAAGAGGAATTTGGACATAAAATTTGGGAGGTGAAAGAACAGCTGGCCAAATTGATGAAAATGGTTGAGGATATGGGTAAGAGTAAGAGGGAATTTTCTCAGGGTTCTTCATCACTTTTGGATCAACCAAAACCATCAGGTCCAGAACATACAATCCTTGCTGGATCCTGCACTTGTCAATGCCATAAAGTTTTGAACCCTGATGAAATTGTGGACAATATCATGAAAACGATTAAACCAGAGAGCCTGATACCAAGGACAGAAACCTCAGATCCCGAACAGTCCTTGCAATTTGTCCTAGGTCTAAATCAGTATCCTCACCCTACTATGGTTCAATTGTCCACTAGGATGACCAAAACAGGATCCCTGGGTCCTACTCCATCACCACCAATTGGCAATTCGTACTTTTTCCCTCATCAAACAACCAGGATAAAAACTTCGAATTGTCTGCAACCTCTAAAGGTTCTGTGTCCAAATCCATACCCTCTCCTTACTATTATTCCACCACCTTTTCAGGCAAGTACTCTAGTTCGAGCTTTAGTGCCACCATCAAATGCCCCAACTCCTAAGCCGTGTGTGACTGAGAAACAACTCAAGAACAAGACCCAAAGGCATTTTGATCCCATTCCAATCAGCTACCAAGAGCTTTTCCCTATGTTGATTCGAAATCACCTGGTTGCCTATGTGCCGTTGAAACCCCTGTCACCACCATATCCCAAGTGGTATAACCCGAATACAAGATGTGATTATCACTGTGGAATTGTTGGGCATAGCATTGAGCACTGTAAGAACCTCAAGAAAAAAGTGTAGTCTATTATAGATGCCATGTGGTTGGATCCGAATACAGTAATTGATGGAAGACTTGGGAAAGCCAAATAGGGTTGGGAAATTGATGTTGATTTTGGCCTTTCATGATGTAATAGGACTTTGGTTTTTCTAGTAGTCGGCTCTTATAGCCTTAGGATGCTAGGAAAAATAAAATACTTGTAAAGATAGTTTTAACCACTTATCAGATGTGTAATTATGGTTTATGTCTTTTGAATATTGGAGTGGGAATGGATTAATTATGCTTTGAATTTATGAGATATTGATGATTAAGTTCCTCAGATTCTTATTTCCTCAGTGATATCTTCCCTTTTGCAGTTTGCATCCGATCAATTATTTGTCATACCATACATTTCATTCATACATGCATCTTGGTGGCATCAAGTTGCATTCATGACATATATAGCCAGCATGATTTCTCTGTATATGTTCATAAATTAATTTGTCTATTCTTCACATGCATCATATTGATATCGTGTTGCATTCATAGGGTCATTCATTAGCATACATGGTCATTCATTGCATATATCCATGCGTTGATTTGTTTATTCTTTGCTTGCATCATGTTGGCATCATGATTGTATTTATTACATACATGGTTAGCATGTTTCTGCTGTATATGTCCATACGTCAAGTTGCATTCATGGCTCATTCATCACGACACGCATTTGGAGGGATAAAACGGAAGTTGGCTTGGCTTTAAGAGTCTTTGAAAGAATTTCCATTTCAAATCAGAGTATAAGAAGTACTGAGTACTTTTTAATACAAGCTAGAGCTATGGAGAATAAACAAGCTGCCCGAATGGAAAGATTGGAAAGGGCACCAGAAGAATTGCGAGAACAGTTGGAAAAATCTCAAGCAGAATTAAGAGATCAGATGACTAAATTGATGGAGCTGGTATCCACCGCAGTCAAGGGAAAGGGATACACTGAAAAGTTGGCCGCCAGAGAAGGGTTAGAGGCACAAAAGGTTCAGATTGAGGTCATGATGTTGGATGGCTAGAATACAGTTAATCCCAGCAACATCCTGAACTTAGATGATCCAGCTGAACAGGAAAAGTTGAAAATAGTTGAATCGAATGGGGCTGAGTCGGTAGATTCCCAAAGGAAGTATTAGCTGTTAGAGGAAAGGCTCTGGGCAGTAGAAGGTACAGATATATTTGGGAGTGTAGATGCAAATGAACGTTGTTTGGTCCTCGATCTGGTCATCCCGCCAAAATTCAAGGTTCCGAAATTCGAAAAGTATGATGGACTTAAAAGCCCTAAAACGCACTTGTCTGCATATTGTAATAAGATGGTGGGGCACACGCATGATGAGAAATTGCTTATCCATGTTTTTCAGTATAGCCTGACAGGAGGAGCATCTAATTGGTATTATCAGTTGAAAAAAAAGGCCAAGTGCATACATGGAGAGACTTAGCCCGGGCATTCCTGAAATAATACAAGCATATGTTAGAAATGGCTCCAGATCGATTGACACTCCAGAACATGAAAAAGAAGCCCAATGAGAACTACAAAGAATATGCTCATAGATGGGAAGATGTAGCCTCACAAGTTCAACCACCTCTTACTGATAGAAAAATGAATGCTTTGTTTGTTGATACCCTCCCACATCCATATTATGACAAGTTGATCAGCAATGTCTTTTCAGAATTTGCAAATATATTGTTTGCAGTAGGTAGGATTGAGGATGGGATAAAAGAGGGAAAATTGTGGATACTAATGCCGGAATGTTTTTAGAAAAGAAAAATGATGTTGCCAAGGGGCACGTTCAAGTCGTAAATGTTGAAGGCAAAAACAAAAGAGGGTTCAGTGCAATGCAAGATAATCCTTTTAGTGGTTATTTACATCCCCGATCCTATGTCGACCATTGGATTCAGCACGGTCATCATCATGCTCCAAGGCCTTTCACATCACCTCAGGGTTTCGTCATACCAAATGATCCGGAGTTTAATTCAGCCTGTTCTCAGAGCAGTAAGAGAAAGAAAGCAAAGGTGTACCATTCAATTCCGATGACCTACACAGAACTTTTTCCATTGCTTGTCCAAAGATAAATCATCTCTGTTGTACTTGCAAAGCCTAGGAAGTCTCCTTACCCGAAATGGTATGATCCTAATGCCACATGCGAGTATCATAGCGGGGTTAAAGGGTATTCCACAGAGAACTGCACTGCATTCAAGGACAAAGTTTAGGCTGTAATTGATGTAAACCCGACAAAGTTCAAAGAGCTCATGGATGCTTATCAAGGACGACGGGGCTAAGGATCATTTGTTCTCAGGGTAGCATGCTAATCAGGGGCAATCCTTAACCTTGTTTTAAGTTTTGTACTTACTTTCAATATTGATTGAAATGAAGGAACTTTAAATTCCAAGCATCATACATCATACCTCATTTGAAGTTTTGAAAATTCTTCTTAAGCCTTGTTTATATGATTTGTGAAAGAAAAAACAAAAAAGCTGAAAATAATAGTCCATACGGATAATTTTTCGTTTTGAAAATAAAAGGATACTCCTTTGAATAGTGAAATGAGTTTTCAAAGAATGGGTGATCATCATGGGGGATGAATTCCTAGGAAACACTTTGTCTCTACACATACATAGATCATAGACTAGTTGAATAAATACCACTCAAAAGTCACAAAGAATAACCTTTATTGAGGCCATGAGTAATGAAAATTTGAAAAATTCTTTCGTGGATTTCTTGAAAGTCAAGAAAACAAGACAATCTTCCAAAAGATCTAGATTAGGTAGTTTGATAGGTGTTAAAGTTATGCCATGTTACAAATCATAGCAAAAACTCAAAGATTCAAAACCATCATATCCCTTTGAGAGAATACAAATGCTAAATCTCGAGGCCTTTACCTAGACCTTGATTTATGAGCACATGAACCAAAGGATGAACCAAAACTTCTTTCTTTTTCTTTTCCCATGCGTTGGAAATACTTTGAAGAAATTGAAACCCAAACAAGTTCATTTAGCGAGAAGCTCAAAGATAAAATCTGAGATGTTCCTTCACAGTAGGATTCTCACAAACCAAAAGACCTTCACTTCAATGGCAAATCAAAATAAGACATCATTTGTGGCTGAAAATGAATCACACATGATTTTTTTTGGGGCATGCAGCAAAAAGAAAAAAACAAGAAAAAAAAAAAGAAAAAATATTGTGACATCATGAATGTGAGAATTCGAATGATTCCAAATGCAAAATGAAATTCTGATTATCTATTCCCCCTGAGGATTGCTTTTCAAGGAGAATATTCATACTTGATATGAGAAATGGCCATCTTTCATATCTTTTCACAAAGAAAAATTATCCATAGTCACCCCTTTGAGCTTAAGGAATTTTTTTTCTTTGAACCCTGATCAAGGATCATTCTCCACACTGGGGGCAAATACGAGAAAGGATTTTCTCAAAAATCATGGTGAAATAAGTCCCGGCTGGGAGACAGAAACAAAGAAAATTGAGCTCCCAAAGAAGTACGGACTCACTCTATCAAAGTGGAGATACAAGAAAAAAGAAGGGAAAAGAAAAAAGAGAAAAGATGGCGAATTGAAAGCCAAGAACAAAACACACATAAAAAATGTGTGAAAGAGATGGCAAATTGAAAGCCAAGAACAAAGAAAAAAAGAAGCAAAACTCAAAAGAAGGAAAGAAAAGTCCAGAAGGGACAAATGTTTCAAAGGGAATCCTCTTCAGGAAATTATCCTTTGATCTGATTACCCTCAAACACATATTTTGAGCCTACTTATCCTTTCTTTCTGAACCCTGAACCTTGGCCTACGTTACGTGTTTTAAAAGTCCATTTTGATCAAGTGTGGATATTTGACTTAAAGAGTTTTCCTTAGATTTTATCCCATCTTATCTAATTATCATTTCATTGTGGAAGAATTTAGAATTCTTAGATGCATGGTGGAACCATAAAAAAGAGAAACAATGAAGCTCTAGGGTGAAAACCCAAAAATAGGCAGTCTAGAGTAGAATAAGAAGAAATTCTAATGCCACACATTGGTATTGCCGAAGCCATTAGTTTGAGGAATACAATGAGCATCAAGGAACTCCTAGACATACCAAAAGGACAGCCTTGTCTTTGGAATTGATTTTGAAAGTTAAACCTTTTTTCCTTCCAACATTGAACCTATCATGGTTAATATTAAAATGCCATATTTAGAGATTGGAGGATTGATGAGATTTAATTAAAACTTTTTCCAAAAAAGCATTTGGTTTTAAGGAATTCATGTTTTGAGAAAACTTACTCATGAGCCGAGACAAAAAGACGTCCACTTCTTCTCTTTGTCAAGATGAAAAGCTTTCCTAGACAAATCTGGACCTTATTGCATGAGCCCATTGACTTTGTTGCATTAAACCATTCAAATCACTTGAAAAAGTGAGGCTGATTTCCTATCTCGCTTAGAAATGTCTCTAATGGTGATCACCAATTTCTGAAAGACTTCAATTTCACATGTTTTGGAAGAAATAAAATTGACATGACTTAGGAAGAACAAACTAAAATTGAGATGTGGATATGATCTAGCAAAAAGTTCATATTGTTTAGGGGCATGAAATTTTGAGTTTGAATGAAGTTTGACTCCGTGTTTTGGTTTTGACCAGATAACTGAAAAGAAAGAATATGCTAGGGCAAGGACAAATTGGGAATATGAAACCATGCGATTTCTTCCAACAAGATGAATTGGAAAATATAGACAAGGGGCAGGAATCACTCCCTCCAACAAGAAACCTCGTCAGGACACGAGGAAAAAAGGAGATGATCAACTCTCTTAACATTCTCTTAATGTGAAATGGAGACATGAGCATTCATGCATCGTGTACTGAACATGTGCATCTGCATCTTCGCTAGTTACATTGGTTTTTTGCATCCATACATTTGATCATTACATTCGTCAAGCATTGAAAAGACACAAAGAAAAAGAAGATAGGTTTCCTAAAAGGGGAAGGGCCTTCTTTAGATTTAGAGGAAATAATTTGTTGAAGAATAAAAGAAAAACAAAAGTTTGTCTGAAAAGAAAAAATATGAGTATTGAGATATTTCGGGACGACAAAATCAAGAAAATGTTGGAAAATCCCAAGATGATGAAAATTTTCGAAAAATGAAAAATGATTTTAGAAGAGATATTTTAAAGATGTGGAGCCTCGAAAGAGGAGTTTCTCAAAAGAAGATTTATTTTAAGCCCGATGAAGCTGGCACAAAAATGATTAAGCCTAGTGAAGTTGGCATGTTAGATTTGATTAAGCCCAATATAGCTGGCACAAAAATGATTAAGCCCAATGAAGTTGGCATGTTAGATTTGATTAAGCCCAATATAGCTGGCACAAAAATGATTAAGCCCAGTGAAGTTGGCATGTTAGATGTGATTAAGCCCAATATAGCTGGCACAGAAGAAAGTACCCAGTGAAGTTGGCATGTTAGATGTGATTAAGCCCAATATAGCTGGCACAGAAGAAAGTAAGCTTAGTGAGGTTGGCACGCTAGATGCGATTAAGCCCAATATAGCTGGCACACAAGGAAGTAAGCCCAGTGAAGTTGGCACGTTAGATGTGATTAAGCCGAATATAGCTGGCAGTTAGGAAGTAAGCCCAGTGAAGTTGGCACGTTAGATGTGATTAAGCCCAATATAGCTGGCAGTTATGATTTAAGCCCAGTTGAAGTAGGCATGTTAGATGTGATTAAGCCCAATGTAGTTGGCGGTTATGGTTTAAGCCTAGTAAAGTTGGCATGTTAGATGTGATTAAGCCCAATATAGCTGGTACAAAAAGAAGTAAGCCCAGTGTAGTTGGCACCTTAGATGTGATTAGGCCAAATATAGTTGGCACAAAAGGAAGTAAACCCAGTGAAGTTGGCACGTCACATGTGATTAAGCCCAATATAGCTGGCACAAAAGGAAGTAAGCCCAGTGAAGTTGGCACGTTAGATGTGATTAAGCCCAATGTAAGCTGGAAGGTATGGTTTAAGCCCAGTGAAGTTGGCATGTGAGATGTGATTAAGCCCAATATAGCTGGCACAAAAGGAAGTAGGCCCAGTGAAGTTGGCACTTTAGAAGTGATTAAGCCAATATAGCTGGCAGTTATGATGTAAGCCCATTTGAAGTTGGCATGTTAGATGTGATTAAGCCCAATGTAGCTGGCGGTTATGGTTTAAGCCTAGTGAAGTTAGCACATTAGATATGATTAAGCCCAATGTAAGCTGGCAGGTATGGTTTAAGCCCAGTAAAGTTGGCATGTTAGATGTGATTACGCCTGGTGTAGCTAGTGCAGAAGGAAGTAAGCCCAGTGAAGTTGGTATTTTAGATTTGGTTCCACTTAAGTCATCACTTTGCAAATCGAACTCATTCTGCTTCTCAAATGAGCCGAACCCCGAGACCACTGTCGAGCCGAAGCTTCTGGAGGAGATACCCAGAATTTTAAACACAGCTGAGCACAAGACATGATAAGACCCCGAGACCATCATCGAGGTATTTTCTTCTCTTGCAAATCGAACTCGTTTCCTTAAGACGGGTCAAGCCTTGATTAGTCAGGGAACTCAATTTGAGGACAAAATCTTCTATTTACAGCATTTAATCATAAACAATCATTAAGAAAAATAAAAAAATGAAAAATAAAACTCTCTTTCCTTTTCTTCACATGTGATTTCACTAATCAGACAAAATTAGTGTTTGTTTATCTTTATCTTTACCTGATTTCTGATCCTCACTAATAGCCAAAGAGGGGTAATTGTAGACACCTAATTTTGTTCAAACCCCTAAATTAGGTAATTTTCTTCCTTGTGACATTTTAGAATGCAGAAAAGCTCTTCTCGTCCTACAGGTGGTATTTTGAGACTATGTTTAAGAGGTCAAGCACAAAAAGCCAAAATGGAAAAAGTCAACCACGGAAAAGTCAACCCCAAAAAGTCAACCACTGAAAAGTCAACACTCATTCAAAATCAAGATCCAACGTTTAATTGACCAATGGTGAAAGAATTTTGATAATCCGAGGTCTACAACGAGAGATATGGAGTCCGGGAGATAGGTTATGGAGATTCAATGGAAAGGAAACTCTAATTCGATAAATTTGGGGAAATGTTCTTAAACGATCAAATTGGTCAAAATTGGAGTTTTTGAATGGAATATAATCAATGACTACGGGTATTGGAAAGGCCATTAGGAAGCAAAACCAAAGGAATGGTCAATTTGGAAGAAAACCGAAAATTAGGGTTTTTGGTGGATTTTGGCGAATGTTTTGGGAAAAATTGCAAAAATGGCCCTATTCGGTAAAATTAAAGCCCCTAATTGATGAACAATGGGTAAACAAAGATATCCCAAGGCTCAGTTTGAAGTAATTCCGAGAAAAGAGCCGGTTAGGCGAAAAACGGAGAAACGAGGAAATTCCCGATATTGGAAAAAGGAAAAATCAAATCGGAGGGGAATTTAATCGTAAAAATTGGGTATTTTTGGACCAACTCCAATTCAATACATAACAAAGGCCTGGAAAAAGAAAATTTGGAAATCGGACTTGTTTTGAGTAAAACCGAGGTTTCAGAGGTAAAAGGGCAAATTTGGAAAATTCGAGAAAAATAGTAAATGAGCTCAAAAAATTACCAAAATTCCAGAACTCAATCTTATGTCATTTGGAAGAGATCGGCGAACAAAAATCCAGAATCGGAGCTTGTTTGTAAAATGGCAAAATTCGAGCCCACTAAGCTGAAATTCCATAAGATAAATTCGGGAAAAATAGCAAACGAGCTCAAAAAATTGTACAAACTTACAGATCTTAATATTATATTATTTGGAAGAGATTGGAGAAAAAAATCCAAAAACGAAGCTCGTTTGAGAAATGGCAAATTTTGGACCCACTAAGCTGAAAGTCCAGAAGATAAATCCGAAAAAATAGCAAATGAGCTCAAAAAATTACGAAAACTTCCAGATCTCAATTTTATATTATTTTGAAGATATTGGAGAAGAAAAATCCAGAACCGGAGCTCGTTTGAAAAATGGCAAAAGTTTGGGTGCACTATGGGCAATTTTGGAAGATAAATTCGGGAAAAATAGCAAACGGGCTCGGAAAATTATGAAAACTTCCAGATCTCAATTTTTTGTTATTTAGGAAGTTTTGGAAAAAGAAAATCTGGATTTGGAGTCAGTTTGCTATTTAATGAAGTTTGGGGGGCTAAAGTGCAATTTTATCGAAGAAACTGAAGAGGGCCATTTTTGCAATTTAAAAAATAGAGAGAGGGGTGGAATTTGAAGGGCCATTCGGCCAGCCCATGAAGGAGATAAATTTTGCTGATTTCTTTCATCCAAAGGCCAAAAGTGGATAGTAAGGTGGTAATTTTTTTTGATCAAGCCTTTGTGATTTTGCCACAAGGTCAAATGAATGAAGAGGAAGGATGTCAACATTAGGGATGGCAAAACCCGATCCGACCGATGGATTTCGAACCGATCCGATCCGAATGGAGAGGTTTTTTTTTTTTGAACAATGGAGGCGGGGCGGGGCGGGGCGGTTTTTTTGTCTGAAAGGCGGGGATGGAGCAGTTGTGGTAATTGCCTGCTCCGCACCGCCCCGCCCCGAATAGTGAAATTACAATTTTACCCTTACATATTTAGCTTTTAAATGAATAATAAAATAATATAATTAAACTTATTATTTTTATGTTTATATTTAATTTATTTTTAAAATGCTTTATTATTTGAAAAAAATAAAAATAATTAATAAATATCAAATGGGGCGGAGCGAGGCGGGGCGGTTATGGATGTAACCGACATCCATGGAGGTGGTAGTGGTATTGAAATTTCAACATCCATGGCGGAGCGGGGCGGGGCGGGGCGCGGAGCAGTACAATGGCGGGGCGGGGGCGGATACTGCAAAATCCGCCCCCGCCCCGCTCCATTGCCATCCCTAGTCAACATTATGGTTATATATTATAGACCAGCTGTATTTGTTAGGGGCTGATCACTTAATCAAAAGGTGGTAAATTCACATTTTTAGCATCTTTGATTAGAGGCCATTGGATCAAATTAGCTAGGAAAAAAATGACAACATGGTGTGCACATTAGGGGGGTCGACTGCCTCTTTTTAAAGAGGGGTTTTCATTCATTTTGGGGGTTCTTTTGGCTGATTATTTTTTATTATGGAGCAATAGCTAAGTGTAGAAAAGCAAAGAAAATTTAGAAGGAAAACTTGAAAGATAGCTTTGAAAGGTAGCCTTTTGGCACCTTACTCTTGCATTTTCTTTCTTTTTCCAGGCTTAATTTGCTGATTTTCCTTAAGATTATGTGATTTCTTGTTGTTTTTGTTAAGAAATAAAATTTTTTAAAATTTCCTTTGAATGCTCCTATCTAGTGTTTTCATTAAAAAAATCAAAAATCAAAAATCAAATGTTTCTACTTTTTCTTTACTATGGCTGAATCCCCCCTTGGTGTGATTGCCTTGTGTTTGATTTATTTCCTATGTTGGTTGTGGTAGATTAGCTTGTTTTGATATGTTAGCTTTCTAAAATAATCAAGATATGGAGCTTATTTTTAACTTTCTTTATTTATTTGTTATTATTTTGCTGTTTTTATCATTTATTTTCATGTTTACTAGCTTTGTTTACTAACTTTAATTTTCTGTTTTCACTATATTAAGTTGTTCATGTTTTGTGTCATTGCCATACCATGTGTTTGTGTATTTGCCTAGTTATATCTTTGCATTTTCATCATGATTATTGGTCTAACATGTTTCCACTTAGGTCTCGCACATTTACTATGCTATGTGTTTGTGTTATTGCCTTGCTAGGATTTCACATGTTGATTAATGACCATTGTGTTTCCTTGTTTTTTGATGTGTGTATTTGTATTTTCATCTTATTTAGTTACAATGCTTTGTATCTTTATGCCATGATATTGTATGTTTGATTTGCCATGCCATATGTTTGTGTTACTGCATTGCTATACTTCTTTATATATGGTTAGTGTCCATTCGGCTACTACTAGGATTTTTTCCTTGTGCATTTTCATCTTCATTTTGAGTATGTGATTACCATGTTTTGCATCATTATGCTATGTTATTGGGTACTTGTTTTGCCATGTTCATGCATTAGTATTATGTTCATTTGGTCATTATATGTTCATATTATTGCTATGCATATTTGTATGTCCTATTAGGCATTAGGTTGTGTTTTATTGCCATGCATATCTTATGTTCATATTAGGTCTTAGGTCATTTTGTATTTCCATGCATGGTTTTATGTCCATTAGGTCTAGGTCATCTTTGTATGCCATGCATAATTCCATGCCTATTAGGTCTTAGGTCATATTTGTATTTCCATGCATGTTTATATGTCATATTAAGCCTAGTTCATTTTTGTATTGCCATGCATTTTCATGCATATTAGGTCTAGGTTTGCATTTATTGCCATGCACAAATTCTATCTAGGCATTAGGTCATCTTCTATGCCATGCATTTCTTTGTCATTTAGGCATTAGGTCATGCATTTCATGCATTTAACTTGCTGTTTGTTCATGCATTTCATCTCATCCCACTTGATTTTTGACATAAGCCAATCGGGTCAAAGCCAAGCTCACATGAGCATGCTTGTGGAAAATTAAGAAGTTGTCAAGTTGAATTTTCTACCTTTGTGATTTTTTGTCATTAGGCAATCCTTGTCTAAATTTTTAGAAATTTTTACTACTATTTGTAGGTCCCTAGAGGAGTCTCCCACATTTTTATTCTTATTTTTGAGTGAATTTATCAAAGGTTTAAAAGTAGTTTTTGGCTAAATAGTTTTTCACCAAGTGTTTTGACTTTCGTGAATTTTCTAGTAGGTCATCCTTAGTCTAAAAATTAAGCCAATTTGTTCCCATAGAGTTCGACATGTTTTGAGTCTCCCATAATTTTCTCAGATTTGTTTGAAATTTTAAAAATAGGTAAAAAATAACATTTTAAAACTAGTCAGAAAAGTCAGATTTGATTTCAAGAAGAAAATAATTTTCTGTTTTGGCCAAGGCATTAAGTGGGGCTGATTTAGAACAATAGCTACTGTCCTAGGTTGATTTCTAAGTCATTTTAATCCTAAAAAATGATTTTATAAAGGCCGGGTCAAGGGTGGTCAAGTTCGGGTTTTCAAAGTCGAAAAATAGAGCCTTTTTAAAGGTAATTTCGGCTATAGTGCCATTTTCATCCAATAATTCTCAAATTGTTTTCAAACGAATCACAAAGTATTTTTTATTTAGAAAATTTGATTTAATGTTGTTTCCTAAGGTAGCCAAATTTTTTAGATATATGGATTTCCTTATTCAAAGGAAAAAATACACTTTCATGCATTGCATTTTCCATGTTCATGCATGTTATATGGTATATTGATTTTTGATATGAATATTTCTATGGTAATGTTATTGTTTTGATTTATATTGCATAATGTTATATTGATTGTTATATGGTTGTGAATATTTTATGTTATTTTATGCTCCTTACTTAGTCATTATTTATTTTGTCATATCATTTCGAATTTATTATGTGCATGCATTTTTTTTCATGCATATTTTATTATAATGTTTTTATCATGTCATGTTTTTAAATTATATTATGTTATTTAGATTTTGCTATGTCATTTTTACTTTGTCATACATGTTCATATTCATCTTTTAAAAAATGTTTTAAAAAAGGTAATGATTTTTAATAAAAATAAAAATATTCCCAAGTTAAAATAATTCTTGAGTTCTCTGCCGGTTTGCTGGGGAGGATATCATCAATTATCATTAATAAAGAAATATCTTTCTTTCAAAAAAATTAAAATTCGGAGATCTTTCAAATAAATAAAAATTTCTATATTTTTTCGATTTTGTCGGGGAATTTAGGAAAATTTTAAATTAATAAATTCCAGATTATTTTTAATTAAAATGAAATTATTTTTCTTTAAATTGGAAATTGTTTTAAAATACCAAATTTAAAACCAACTTTTGACCGAGACTTGAGATAACAAACGATTAATAAGGTATTGATTTATATGGGCGTTGTGGGGGTACTAATCCTTCCCCGCACGTAACCGACTCTCGAACTCGCTTCTTTGATTTCTCTGGTTTAAAAATGCAGACTTGAAATTGGTTTTAAAAATGTTTTAATTAATTTTAAAATATTTTACAAAACTAGTTTTAATAGGTGGATGATCACACCTAGCCAAAAAAGATTGGTGGTGACTTCATGTTTTTTTTCGAGGTTGTTTTCAAACACTCATTTTATTTCAAGAGGAATTAAGTCGTCTTTTCCTCTGTTTTCCCCAATGTCACACTTAACGAATAAAGTCTCGCGACGAGACTTGTTATTTTTTAGGTTGCGATAGTACGTACACCATTTTATCCTGGTGGCCATAGATTACTTCACAAAGTGGGTGAAAGCTGCCTCTTACCCGAATGTAACGAAGTCAGTGGTATGCAGATTTGTTAAGAAGGAAATCATATATCGATATGGACTCCCGAAGAGAATAATCACAGACAATGCTCTCAATCTGAACAATAAGATGATGAGGGAAATATGTACCCAGTTTAAGATCAACCATCATAATTCGGCACCTTACCGTCCGAAAATGAATGGGGCAGTAGAAGCAGCTAATAAGAATATCAAGAAGATTGTGGAAAAATGACTGATATGTACAAGGATTGGCATGAGATTCTGCCTTTTGCTCTTCACCCATACCGTACTTCGGCTTTCACATCTGCGGGTGCCACGCCATTTTCTATTGTATATGGGATGGAAGCAATGCTGCCTATTGAGGTTGAAATTCCTTCACTTCGTGTTTTGATGGAAGTGGGCCTAGAAGAGACAGAATGGGTTAGTGCTCGCTATGAACAGTTGAATCTCATCGAGGAGAAAAGATTGAAGGCAATTTGTCATGGGCAGTTGTACTAGAAAAGGATGATTCGAGCCCACAATAAGAAGGTTCGTCCCAGATAGTTCCGAGAAGGAGAGTTGGTACTAAGGAAAATTCTCCCTATAGTGAAGGATCCGCAAGGGAAATGGGCTCCGAATTGGGAAGGGCCTTATATGTTGAAAAGAACTTTTTCTGGAAGAGCATTGATTCTGATTCGGATGGACGGGGATGATTTGAGAAATCTCGTAAATGTCGACGAATTGAAGAAGTATTATGCTTGAAGAAAAAAGGAAAAAAAGAAGAAGAAAAAAGTGTGATACTATGCACATGAAAATTCGAATGATTCCAAATGTAAAATTGAAAATTCTCTATATCTATTTCCCTTGAGAATTGCTTTTCAATGAGAATATTCATGCTTGGTATGATGAATGGCCATTGTTGTCGATTTTAATCACGGAAGTCCACGTATCGTTGACAAGTAATATAATGAAAAGTAGAGTGTCGAACCCACGAGTGGGGGTGTTCAAACGATTAATTCGGTTAATAACTGAACCGAATTACCATTAACCGAATTAACCGAACCGAAATGTTAAAACGGTGAATTAACCGAACCGAAATTATTTCAGTTAATTCGGTCGATTTTTGAATTAACCGAAATAAAAACCTAATTTATTTTGCAATCTATTTTAATACATGATTTTATATCCAAATAATCTATCCAGCCAACCAAAATTCAAAAGCAAAGCATAATAAAACTATTATAAATCCAAATATCAAACATACTAAACAACTAAAAAAGCATGATAAAGCATAATGAACATTACATAAGTCTCAAAGCAAAGAATATTTCGGTTAATTCGTGTAATTCGGTTATTTTCGCTTAACCGAACCGAATTAACTGATAACTGAAATATTTTAAAAGTATTAACCGATAATCGAACCGAACTTTGTTCGGCTAACCGATTAATCGAATCAAAAAAAATTTTGGTCGGTTAATTCAGTTAAAACCGAATAGTGAACAACCCTACCCACGAGGAATTGCTATTAAATTTTGCTAAGTACTAAAATTAACAAACTTAATCTTATCTAAACAATTAAATAAAGATGATAATCAAAAAATAAATTAAAATAAACTAATATTAAAGACAAGTAAATTAAAAAGGGTGAATTCAATTAATTATAAAAGCCTAGGATTACAACTTCCCTCAACACTTCGCTTGATCTCTCTCTACCTCTTCACTTGATTAATGATCCTAAGTTGTTAACCTAGAGTTCTATCTTATTTATAAGCATCTTTCGATGGTCTTATAAGAATATCCTTCCTCACTAATTAACTATATGTCTATGATAATTGAATTAAAGAAGAACTCATTAAGCTTAGGCTCTAACAATGGTTACACATGACAAGTAAGTATATTTCTACCCTACCTACAGATCAATTCATCCTAATAAATGAATATGAAACATGTGTCATTAAATCCATGTCTAACACTAAACTCCCTATGTCTAGTTGTATTTAGGTTAACAAATCAATCTAATTGGTTGCTAAGCAATTAGAAACATTAAGAACAAGAATGAACAAACAACTCAATAAATCCTTAAATCAAGCTAGAGAGAGAAAGTAAATTCAAACTATGTGTTGAGTTCCATTGAAATCCTAGTAAAAGAAAATTAGTTCATGACAATTAATGAAAACAAATATTCAAAAATAGTTTAACCATCATCAACTACACAAGAAAAATAAAGAAGGTAAAAGAGAAAAAAAGAAACTAAGAGTTGTCAGTTCTTGAGTCTTCAATCTTCAAGTTTCCAATCTTCTTGAGAGAATTTGATGGTGGCTATCTTCTTGAGAGAGAATTAGGTTTCTAGGTATCCAATCCTCTTTATTCTGACCTAAAAGAGTCCTATTTAAAGTGCCCAAGGCCTCATGGAGTCCGAAACTTTGTTCCCAAGCAAAACATGTAAGTTTTTCCTTTTTTATGTTTTTATAGGACTGCTCATGATCTCCCGGTGCCGCGGTGCCACTGCTACTACCTCCTTGATTTTTCTCCTCTGTTTGTCCGAATTAGTTCCTGTCAGCTTCTCGAACTTCATCAGCCATTTTGACTAGGCAAATCTTGTCCGATTTTAACGAGCCTTACACTGTTGGAAAGGTATGGAAGTCAGATTCAAAAGTCAAGAGGGGAGTTTTCTCAAATTAATTCTTTAAGATCACGTTGTTCTTGAAAGAAGCTTCGGAGATCGAATCTGCCTACTCATTGGAATGCACCGATTTTTGTCGTTTTGCACCTCGAAGCTCCAGATCACCTTGGACCTATAAAAACACATAAATAACAACTAAATAACTATTTTAAACATAAAATGAATAATTAAAATAAAAATATCTAAAACTAATCAAATCCTAATAAAATCCTCAAGGACTTAGCCAATTCAAAAGCATAAAAGGTGGCAAAATAACTATATTTCCTAGAGTTATCACACCCCCAAACTTAATATTTTGCTAGTCCTCGGGAAAAAAAAACTAAACACACTAAATAAATAAATTGATGATAAGCTCATAAAATATACTTTTTATGCCTTTCTACCTTTAGTTTTTGTTATGTTTTCGATCTTTATCTTGTTTACTTATAATATATTTTTGGATTTTAGGTACAATAAGAAGAATAAAGTAAAAAATATGTCAATAATGACGGTAAAAAGCTTACAAAATCATAATCACAAGATGGAAGAAGACTTGGGAGTCAAAAATATCAATTTCTGGTTGAAAAGCAATCAGGCAGATTTGACCTTCGGAGCTTGTTGTAAGGAAAACATGATGTTAGAGTCTTTATTTGAAGAAACTTCCTCTTGACTTTTGAAGTTGACTTGATTATTTTTCCAACGATATATCATGGGCCCAAATAGGATAAAAAATGGGCATTCAAAATGGCGCTAGAAGATCTCCTTAAAGAACCCTACAGTCAGAAAAACCCTAATCGCAAATCTGAAAAAAAAGGCAAAAACGTGATTTTTGCACCTCCAGGCTTACTTGTGCCGCAAGGACTTATTCTCAGGGTTTTAAAGCTCTATAAATACCATCTTTTGAGCCACAAACTAGACATCTTTTGAGGAGACTCAAGGATCATCGTTATTCTTCTTCTTCTTCTCCATTCTTTTATTTTCTTTTTAGTTTTATGTATATATTATCTATGCCTATGATAGGCTAAACTTTTATTTGGTTAAGGGTGATTTCAAAGCCCTAGAAATGTTATGTAATTAATTTTCAAAATCTATCTATCATTGTTTTCTATGAAAGTTGCTTATGTTCTTCCATTAAAATTGTTCATGATGATGTTTTGATTTGTTTAGGTGGCCAACTAGATAAATCTTGATAATTGTCTAATGCTAGTTTAGGAGTCTTGATCCGTGTAATTGTCTTGATAAATCTTGATATTTGCACTTCCTATTCATAAGTGGCAATTTGTGATTAATGATTATGGTCAAGTTTTCAATAATTGCAAAGTGGAACATAACCTAAGTTGAACAATTCGAGCTTATGTGTTTGTTGCTTAGATCAACCTATCTTTCTCATCATAAAGCTGCTATTAAATTGAACTTAGAGAGCTTATTCTAGGTTGTTTGATAGTTAGAGATTAAATAGAGAGCTTGTTCTATTTAACGACGAACTAAGGAAAGATTGGGGCAACAAAGCTTGTTGTTATCTACGGTTGTTAACTTTGATAGCTAATTAATGTTGATAGATATGAAATTGATTCTCAATGATGTCTAGTGGTGGAGAATGGAACCTTAACCATATTTTTCATATTTGATTCTTCTTAATTACTTGTTTTCTCATTCTTATTGTTAACTATAGTTTAAATCTGATTTCAAAATCTCTTTTACTTTTGTTTACTTGTTTTTAAGTGATAAACTATTAACTTATAAACTAAAACCCAATCCTTGAGGACTCGACCCTTGCTAATCACTATACTCTACAATTGATTTTTTTTAAGTGCAAGGTTAAATAAGATACACTCTTTTGGGTGTATCAAGTTTTTGGTGCCGTTTCCGGGGATTGCTTTCTTTAGTTTATTGGTTTATTCTTATTTTCTGTTCTAATTATTTACTTTCTTTTTTTTGTTTATTAGTGAATGTTCCAAGCTCCCGAAGAAGACTTAAGACTTAGGAGAATTCGGGAATTTATAACTTCTCACCAACAACCAATCGAGGAGTTGATCCAAAACATCCAAGAGGAGCAAGGAGAGATGGCAGGAGCTGACAACCGAACTCTCAAGGAGCTAGCCGCTCTAGACTTGGGTCAACAACCATTATGCATTGAGTATGCTAATCTTGAGGTAGCTTTTGAATTAAAATCTGGTTTGATTCATCTTCTCCCAACTTTTCATGGTTTTGCAGGAGAGGATCCAAATAAGCACCTTAAGGAATTCCATGTAGTTTGCTCAAGCAAGAGACCAACAGGGGTCACGAAAGAGCAAGTTAAGTTGAGAGCCTTCCCATTCTCTCTAGCTGATTCAGCAAAGGAATGGCTCTATTATCTACCATCCGAGACCATCACTACATGGAATGATATGAAGAAAGCATTCTTGGAAAGGTATTTCCCAGCATCTAAGGCTGCCAACATTAGAAAAGAGATATGTGGGATTCGGCAATACAACGGAGAGTCCTTATATGAATATTGAGAGAGGTTCAAGAAACTTTGTGCTCATGTCCACACCATCAGATAAGTGAACAACTTCTCATCCAATACTTCTATGAAGGTCTCATGCCCATGGAGAGAAGTATGATAGATGCCGCTAGTGGGGGAGCTCTAGTTGATAAGACTCCCGGGGCTGCTAGAACATTAATGTCCAACATGGCAGCCAATCCTTAACAATTCTCAATGAGACATGATCCACCACCACAACCCAAGAAAGTCAATGAAGTAAGTATATCATCCCTTGAACAAAAATTTGATAAACTGACTTTTCTTGTTCAACAATTGGCTATAGGTAATATACATCAAATAAAGGCTTGTGGCATATGTTCAAACATGGGGCACCAAACTGATATGTGTCCAACACTTCAAGAGGACACCAATGAACATGTGAATGCCATGGGTGGATTTCAGAACCAATCAAGGAAATATGATCCCTACTCAAACACTTACAATCCAGGATGGAGGGATCATCCAAACTTCAATTATGGAGGGAACCAATCACAAACTATTCCTCCACCATTTGACAACAGGCCACCGGGTTTTCAGGAAAGAGTGCAACAACCATACCAAACCCGACAACGAGTGCCACCCACCCAAAATTCAGGTACTTCTCTTGAAGATCTTGTTAAAGCTCTTTCTACTAATACAATTCAATTTCAACAGGAAACAAAGACAAATATCCGAAATTTGGAGACTCAAATTGGGCAATTGGCAACAACCTCGAGTCAAATGCAAGCAAGGGATTCCGGGAAATTACCTTCCCAAACCATAGTGAATCCAAGAGAGAATGCCAATGCTATAACTCTTAAGAAGTGGAAAATAGCTTGAGACACCACAAAAGGATAGTGCTCAAGGGGAGGACAACACCATGGCATCATCTTCACATCCCAATGAGCCATTACAAAAGGTAGCTCCTAAACCATCCTTTCCTTCTCATATAGCTCCTCCACCTTTTCCTAGCAAGTTAGCAAAGTCCAAGAAGGAGGGGCAAGAGAAGGAAATTTTGCAAACCTTCCGGAAAGTAGAGGTGAACATTCCTTTACTAGATGCTATCAAGCAAGTGCCAAGATATGCCAAGTTCCTAAAAGAGTTGTGCACATCTAAACGGAAGTTGAAATGTAATGAAAAGGTAAGTGTGGGAGAGAATGTGTCAGCTGTTCTTAAAAAAAAACTCCTACCAAAATGCAAGGATCCAAGTATGTTTATCATTCCTTGTAAGATAGGCAACACCAGGTTTGAGTGTGCTATGCTAGATCTAGGGGCATCTATTAATGTCATGCCATATTCAATTTATGCTTCATTGAATTTAGGATGATTAGAGGAAACCGGTGTTATAATACAACTTGCTGACCGTTCTAACACTTATCCAAAAGGAGTTGTAAAAGACGTTCTTGTACAGGTTAATGAATTGGTTTTTCCCGCTGACTTTTATGTTATTGAGATGGAAGATGAGATGTCTTCTAATCCCACACCTATTCTATTAGGGAGACCATTCTGGAAAACAGCAAGAACTAAAATAGATGTACATGATGGCTCGTTAACTATGGAATTTGATGGTGAAATAATTCGCTTTAAGATTTTTAAGGCTATGAGATATCCTAGTGATGTGCATTCTGTTTTTAATATTGATATAATTGACTCACTAGTGCAGCAAGCTTATGAGCTAGATGGTGAAGATAGTGTGGAGATAGTCCTTAGCAAACATCTCAGAATGGGGAATGCTAAAGGGGAACTAGCCTTGAGTGACCATGTGGAAGGGGCACTAGAATCTTTACACTTGCTGCCACCTAAAGATGCAAGGTTTGATGTTTCATTTATTGATTTGCCTTTATCTATTCCATTTTGCAGGCACCAACTTTAGAGTTGAAACCACTACCGAACCACTTGAAATATGTGTTCTTAGGTGAAAAGGATACACTACCAGTCATCATTGCCAAAGAGCTCACACCTTTGCAAGAAGAGCGACTTATCCGGCTGCTTAGAGAGCATAAAATAGTAATTGGTTGGACAATTGCCGATATCAAGGGAATAATCCCATCCATGTGCATGCACCGGATTTTGTTAGAGGAGGCGTCCAAACCAACAAGAGAAGCAAAAAGAAGATTGAACCCTCCTATGATGGAGGTTGTGAAAAAGGAGATACTGAAGCTCCTATATGTTGGAGTGATCTATCCTATCTAGGATAGCAAATGGGTGAGCCCGGTCCAAGTGGTTCCAATGAAATCAGGTGTAACGGTGGTAACAAATAATGAGAATGAACTTGTTCCTACTAGGATTCAAACAGGGTTGACAAGTTTGTATTGATTATCGTAAACTTAATTCCACAACTTGCAAAGACACTTTCCTTTACCTTTTATTGATCAAATGCTTGAAAGGTTAGCTGGCCATTCTCATTATTGTTTTCTTGACGGTTTTTCAGGTTATAATCAGATTGCCATTGCTCCGGAGGACCAAGAGAAAACAACATTCATATGTCCATTTGGTACTTTTGCATACCGGCGTATGCCATTTGGTCTTTGTAATGCACCAGCTACATTCCAAAGGTGTATGGTTAGCATATTTTCAGATTATGTAGAAAACATCGTAGAAGTGTTTATGGATGATTTTAGTGTCTATGGTGATTCTTTTGATAGATGTCTAGAGAACCTTACACTTGTACTTGAAAGATGCATGGAAACTAACCTTGTTTTGAATTAGGAAAAATGTCACTTTATGGTAGAACAAGGAATAGTTTTGGGCCATGTTATTTCTTCTAGAGTGATAGAGGTTGATAAATCTAAAATAGATATTATGCATTCTTCACCACCTCCCACAAATGTGAGAGAGGTTCGTTCTTTTCTTGGACATGCAGGTTTCTATTGGAGATTTATCAAAGACTTCTCAAAGATCACATCACCTCTTTGCAAGCTACTACAAAAAGATGTGGTTTTCCACTTTGATGATAAATGCAAAGAGGCGTTTGAAACATTGAAGGGACTCTTGACATCAGCTCCTATCATGCAACCACCAGATTGGAATGTACCTTTTGAAATCATGTGTGATACTAGTGACTATGCCATTGGAGCTGTTTTGGGCCAACGGGTTGGCAAAGCCTCACATGCCATTTATTATGCCTCCCGAACTCTTAATGATGCTCAATTAAACTATTCCACTACTGAAAAAGAACTTTTGGCTGTTGTATTTGCTTTAGAAAATTTTCGATCTTATTTAATTGGTACTAAAGTAATCATATTTTTTGACCATGCAGCCCTTAGGTACTTACTCACTAAGAATGAGGCCAAACCAAGGTTGATTAGATGGATACTTATCTTACAAGAGTTTGATTTGGAGATAAAAGACAAGAGAGGTAGTGACAACTTGGTTGCAGACCATCTTAGCTATTTAGTTCATGAAGAGGATGCACTACCCTTGAATGAGAACTTTCCGGATGAGCAACTTCTTTTTATAAGTACAACAACTCCTTGGTATGCCGATATTGTTAATTACTTAGTTTTCAAGAAGTTGCCACAAGAGTTGACATTAGCTCAAAGAAATAAGATCAAGAGTGATGCCAAATACTACATATGGGATGATCCTTACCTTTGGAAGCATTGCTCCGATCAGATTATAAGAAGGTGTATACTCGAAACTGAATTTCAATCTATTCTCACCTTTTGTCACTCTTATGCATGTGAAGGACACTTTGGATCCAAAAGAACAGCCATGAAAGTTCTTGATTCTGGATTTTATTGGCCTACTATATTCAAAGATGCATGCCTCTTTTGCAAGTCATGTGATCGTTGCCAAAGAACAGGTAACTTAGGTGCTAGAAATCAAATGCCTCAAAGTCCAATACTTATTGTTGAAATTTTTGTTGTATGGGGCATAGATTTCATGGGACATTTTCCTTCTTCTTTTGGTAATCTTTATATTTTATTTGCCGTTGATTATGTTTCAAAGTGGGTGGAAGCAAAAGCCACTAGGACTAATGACTCTAAAGTTGTTTCAGATTTTGTCAAGACTAACATCTTTGCTAGGTTTGGAACACCAAAGGCCATAATCAGCGATAGAGGTACTCACTTTTGCAATAGGACTATGGAAGCACTTTTGAGGAAGTATAACATCACACACAAGGTCTCCACCTCATACCATCCTCAAACTAGTGGGCAAGCTGAAGTGTCAAATCGAGAAGTAAAGTCTATCTTTGAAAAGACAGTTAACCCAAATAGGAAGGATTGGAGTTCATGACTTGATGATGCACTTTGGGCTTATAGGACAGCATATAAGACACCCATTGGTATGTCTCCTTATCGATTTGTTGATGGTAAGCCTTGTCATCTTCCGGTTGAAATGGAACATAAATCATATTGGGCTATCAAACAATGCAACATGGAGATGGATGAGACAGGTAAGCAAAGAAAACTTGACCTACAAGAATTAGAGAAGATAAGGAATGATGCCTATGAGAATTCTAGGATTTATAAGGAAAAGACTAAGGCATTCCATGACAAGATGATATCAAGAAAGGACTTTGTTGTTGGACAAAAAGTTCTTCTCTTTCCATTCATGCCTTAAGTTATTTCCAGGTAAGTTACATTCTCGTTGGGTTGGACCTTTTGTTATTACTAATGTATTTACTCATGGTGCAGTTGAAATCCAAAGCCCAAAAATAGATAAGGCATTCAAAGTGAATGGTCATCGATTGAAGCCTTACTATGAGAACTTTCCAATACAAGATGTGGAGGAGTTACCACTCTTTGAGCCAAATTATGTTAAATAATAATGGCATGGGTCTAAGTCAGGTTGAGGACAATAAACCAAGCGCTTCTTGGGAGGCAACTCAAAAGGATGGAGAGCATCTATTATATCAGATTTGCATATTCCTTACTCTCCATCATTCTATCTTTCGTTGTTTTTCTTTTGTTTTGTTTAGTAGTTCTTTCCTCTTACATATAATTTTTGCATTGGGGGATAATAGTATTACATTGAGCACAATGTAAAAATTATGTGTGGGGAGAAGAATTTAGGATTTTATTTAGAGTGCTTTGTTTTTTATTCTTTTTATGTTGTTTTTAGTGTGTTTTAGTTACTTTCAATACTATGATGAGATATGAATTGCGTAAGTCTAAAACTGATTTATTAGTGAAAAGATTTTTATGAGAATTGAGCTTGATGTCATTTTTTGAGCCAATGTTAATATGATATGTTGATTGAGAAAGAAGCATGTTTAGACTTAAAATTGACTTGTATAATCATCCTTGTGAGTTTTGAGCCTTTATAATTGATGCATTATACATATCAATCTAATTTCCTTCTTGAGTGCTCTTATGATTACATGATTCTCTAGAACTTGCTTTAAACCGTTTGAGACGATATTGATACATGTGATAACATGAAAATGACAGAGGCTTTAGGATTATAACTAGGGTCAAATAAGCCATCCATTATTGATGTTCCAAGAGAACATCCCCCAAGTGAGCCAATTTGAGCCTACATTGAATAAGCTATTTATTTGGTAACCACATCTTACACCTAGCCTAAACACATTTATATCTTTACCCTTGTTCTAAAGATGGACTAGAACGTTTGAGACATATTGCAAAAACAAGGGATACTTTTTGAAAATTTGGGTTAGAACAAAAGATAAGTGTGGGGGAGGAGAAAGGTAAAAGTCAAGAGAAAAAGAAAAGGGAACATTGTAAAAACACATTCCCATGAAAAGAAATGAAAGAAAAAAAATTGAATCATCTCTTGAACTTCTAGTTAAAGAAAAGAAAAAGAATGTTACAAGGTTGGTTAGAATGAAGCAAAGGCTCAACATAAAATATTCAGCCTATATGATTATGTACTTCCAAGGAATATTGAGAAAGTTTTATTTGCAAAATCTTATTTTGTCTCTAAATTCTATGAAGTCTTTCGAACCTTTGTAATATCTTTTATCTTTTATTCTTTAACCACATTATAACCCCTTGGCCCCATTACAACCTTGAATAAAGACCTTTTGATTTATGAAGTTGCATGATCTAAATAGTGGATAATAGGTGGACAAGCAAGCATATGGTAGAACTGTTTTCATGAGATTGATTGAGTGTAAACACTTTACCACTACTTTAAAGAGTGAAAATCATGAGAGTATAGTGAGAAGTTGAGATTAAGTTTGAATATGCACTATTTTGATTGAAATATGTTATGTTAATATTGGCTTAACTCAAACTATTTATATTCAAGCAAGATTTTTTGTGAATTTCTTTAAGCTATTAATTAGTTTATAAGACTTGTCCAATGATTATATCTAATTTATATTGGAAGGATTCGTTGTAATTATTATTATTATTATTATTATTATCTTTTTTTATAGTTTTTCTTATGTCTTCATTGTTTGTGGGTATCGTCCTAGTAAACCCTCACGAGACTAAACTCGTCCACTAGGGACACCTAGGGGTTTAAAGGCTTGTGTCACATGCTAAGTGCCAACGTAATTTTCCTACGAAAGTGGATTAGATTAGATTTTCTTATTTTATTTTTATTTTGTTTTGCTCCAAGACAAGCAAAAAAGCTAAGTGTGAGGGTATTTGATAAGCTCATAAAATATACATTTTATGCCTTTCTAACTTTAGTTTTTGTTATGTTTTCGATCTTTATCTTGTTTACTTATAATATGTTTCTGAATTTTAGGTACAATAAGGAGAATGAAGTCAAAAGATATCAATAATGATGGTAAAAAGCTTACAAAATCATAATCACAAGATGGAAGAAGACTTGGGAGTCAAAAATATCAATTTTTGGTTGAAAAGCAATCAGGCAGATTTGACCTTCGGAGCTTGTTGTAAGGAAAACATGATGTTAGAGTCTTTATTTGAAGAAACTTCCTCTTGACTTTAGAAGTTGACTTGATTATCTTTCCAACGATATATTATGGGCCCAAATAGGATAAGAAATGGGCATTCAAAATGGCGCTAGAAGATCTCCTAAAGAACCCGCGGTCAGAAAAACCCTAATCGCAAATCTGAAAAAAAAGGCAAAAACGTGATTTTTGCACCTCCAGGCTTACTTGTGAGGCAAGGACTTATTCTCAGGGTTTTAAAGCTCTATAAATACCATCTTTTGAGCCACAAACTAGACATATTTTGAGGAGACTCAAGGATCATCATTATTATTATTATTATTATTATTCTTCTTCTTATTCTCTATTCTTTTATTTTCTTTTTAGTTTTATGTATATATTATCTATGCCTATGCTAGGCTAAACTTTTATTTGGTTAAGGGTGATTTCAAAGCCCTAGACACGTTATGTAATTAATTTTCAAAATCTATCTATCATTGTTTTCTATCAAAGTTGCTTATGTTCTTCCATTAAAATTGTTCATGATGATGTTTTGTTTTGTTTAGGTGGCCAACTAGATAAATCTTGATAATTGTCTAATGCTAGTTTAGGAGTCTTGATCCGTGTAATTGTCTTGATTTCCTATTCATAAGTGGCAATTTGTGATTAATGATTATGGTCAAGTTTTCAATAATTGCAAAGTGGAACATAATCTAAGTTGAACAATCCGAGCTTATGTGTTTGTTGCTTAGATCAACCTATCTTTCTCATCATAAAGCTGCTATTAAATTGAACTTAGAGAGCTTGTTCTATTTAACGACGAACTAAGGAAAGATTGGGGTAACAGAGCTTGTTGTTATCTACGGTTGTTAACTTTGATAGCTAACTAATATTGATAGATATGAAATTGATTCTTAATGATGTCTTGTGGTGGAGAATGAAACCTTAACCATATTTTTCATATTTGATTCTTCTTAATTACTTGTTTTCTCATTCTTATTGTTAACTTTAGTTTAAATCTGATTTCAAAATCCCCTTTACTTTTGTTTACTTGTTTTTAAGTGATAAACTATTAACTTATAAACTAAAACCCAATCCCTGAGGACTCGACCCTTGCTAATCGCTATACAATTGATTTTTTTAAGTGCAGGGTTAAATAAGATACACTCTTTTGGGTGCATCAGTTGACTCAAAACATCACTCAAGATAAATGCACTCAAACAATGATTTCTTAATTTTCCTCAAAAGTTACCTCAAAATCATGATTCAAAGTAGAACATAAACATAATCCAATCTATGATTCAATTCAATCGTAAACTTCATGCTTGAATGGATTTTCAGTGTGTGTGTGTGTGTATATAATCTCTTTGCAAATCATCACATGCAATCTAAATAAGTTTATATCAATGCAAAATATGAATTAGTACTAGATTCTCATATGTTTGCTTTTCATCTCTCTCCACTAATGTAGACTAACACTTCGTCAAGTATCAAGTAGGTCTTTATTAAGCTTGTAATGTAAGGCTAGAGTCAAGGTATGATAAAGGATAAATTTTGGTTTAAATTTACCCATAGACACTTTATATATATATTTTTTTCAGGATTTTTGAGACCCATAGTCTTTACCTTAAAAATTACATCCTCCATTCTTTCTTTGAATACACTTCCTCTTTTTTTCTTCACCAATTTATTCACTTTTTTTTTCTTCTGTTTTCTGTTCTTCATTTTCGAAGAACCATAACTCTTTTTTTTAGGGAAATTTCACATTACCATTTCACCCAAATTCAACATGGCTCATAACCGTTTCTTGTAATATCATCACATGCCTATGTAGTGAAGATTAATCATAGTTTTTCTTAGTTGGCTAGGCTAAAAGATGTGGCAATCAAAGAAAATAGATATATCAATAGGCACAAAGAGGTAGACTAAGGATAATCATATATAAAGGTAAGCTCGAAAGGCTCAAACGATCCAAAGATGGCCAAAATCACTTCCTCAACTTGGTGTTGTCTAGGATTTCACCTTGAGAGGGAGTCAAACAAATTTTAGGTTCTAGACATAATTGCAATTCACATCAACATAATTAGTCTTTAAATAAGCAATGCAAATCTAAGCAAGAGATTAAGTGCTCAATTTGTTGAAAATCACATCCTAACATGAAACTAACAAAAGAACTTAACACAAATTCTTCTCATGCTTATGTTTTCCCAAGAATCAAGATAAATCAATAAATAAAATTCATCATTGGATAAGGATTCCATCATAATAAGTGCAATATATCTCAAGGAAAAAAAAATTAGACTCCTAAAAAATTAGACAATCACACAAACTAAAATAAATCTAAAGACACAACCCCAAACTTAAAACAAACATTGTCCTCAATGTTTGAAAAAAAAAATAAGAACAAGAAAACTCCCCTATCGATGCAAGCAACGTAGAAGAATCTTTAGTTTTCCTCTTAGACTTCATCATGCTTGTCCAAGTTGGGTGAATGGTTACTACAAAAGAAAACAAAGTAAAAAGAAATTAATAATAATAAAAATACTCTAAAAATAAAAAATAAAATAAAAAGTTTAGAACTTGGGTTGCCTCCCAAGAAGCGCTTGATTTATAGTCATCGGCTTTGCAATCTCATGCCCATTAGCCGACATCCTTCCACTTGAACCATTGCCCTCCCTTTTTCTTTGCTTTATGAGGCCTTCCATTCACAAAATTGTTGCTTCCATGCATCTTGGAAGTAGAATGTGAAATTGCTTCAAGTAGTGTAGTGGAACAGTTTTCATTGAATGCTTCTTTGGAATCCCTGTTCACCACTTTGACTGCGAAACATTCACCAAATTAGCTAGGAAACTTCATAGCCTTAAAAATTTTAAAAGTTACCTGTTGGTCTAGAACTCTCATGGTAAGTTCTCATTTTTGCACATCAATGAGAGTTCTACCGGTGGCTAAGAATGATCTCCCGAGAATTATTGGTATTTCACTATCCTCCTCCATGCCAAGCACAATATAATCAGCAGGCTAGAAAAATTTGTCAACCTTGACTAGCACATCTTCCACCATGCCTCTTGGATGTTTGATGGATCTATCAGTAAGTTGCAACATCAGTGTAGTGGGCTTTATCTCCCCTAAACCAAGCTTGCGATAGATAGAAAGAGGCATTAAATTGATACTCGCACCCAAATCACATTAAGTTTTACCAAAAAATTTATCACCAATAGCGCATGGAATGGCGAAGCTTCCCGGATCTTTGAGTTTGGGTGGGAGTTTCTTTTGAAGGATAGCGCTACACTCTTTAGTAAGTGTTGCCGTCTCAATCTCATCCAATTTCCTCTTCTTAGATAAAATTTCTTTTATAAACTTGACATACTTAGGCATTTGTTCTAAAGCTTCAGCAAAAGGTATATTAATATGGAGCTTTTTGAATATCTCAAGAAACTGTTTGTCAAGCTTATTCTTTTGAAGGCACTGAGGGAAGGGTGGTGGTGGATAGACTGGAGGCTTCTTCTCTTCTTCTTGTGCTTTTTCAATAGGTTTGGTTGGCAATTCAGGGTACTTGTTATCCTCTTCTATCTCTTTTTCAATCCCAAGTGTGTTGGCATTACAATGCTCTTGTTCACCTGGTCTGGCATTAGTTCAGTATCACTTGGAAAAGTTTCTTGAGGTTGGTTATTAATGCTGGTAACAAGCTGGCTTATATGTGTCTCAATATTTAAGATTGATGCATCGTTTTCCGCCATGTATTGCAACATCATCTCTTCTAATAATGGCTTCTTTTTTGGGATTGGAGCTTGAGCATGCAATGGAAACCTAGGATGATATGCTTGATTATCGGAATAGGAGGACCATCGATTGTTGCTCCAGGAAAAATTTTGGCGATCTCCCTAACCTGGATTGTAGTCGTTGGAATAAAAAATTTTCTGCTGCATATTATAATTTCCAACATATTGAGCATTGGTTGGGCACCAATGGCTATGACGTCTTTCCCCACATAGTTCGCAAATTACAAACGGGCTTTGGACGAGATGTACACCCAAATTGTCTAATTTCTTGTTCAATGCAGCCACCTGTGCAAATAAAGCAATGATTGCATCTTGTTCATAACCCCACATAGTGCACCCTTTTTGCATTCAACGATCAATAAAATCTGAAAAGAAAAAAAATATATTAAATAAATAAATAAGAAAGTTTGAATTAAGACTAAGATTGCTTGGTATTAATATTAACAAAAATAGTAAAACAAATTCCCGGCAACGGTGCCAAAAACTTATTGTCGGATTTACCACGCAAGTGCATGTATCGTTGACAAGTAATATAATGAAAAGTAGAGTGTCGAACCCACGAGGAATTGCTATTAAATTTTGCTAAGTACTAAAATTAACAAATTTAATCTTATCTAAACAATGAAATAAAGATGAAAATCAAAAACTAAATTAAAATAAACTAATATTAAAAGCAAGTAAATTAAAAAGGGTTAATTCAATTAATTATAAAAGCATAGGATTACAACTTCCCTCAACACTTCGCTTGAATCACTCTCTACGTCTTCACTTGATTAATGATCCTGAGTTGTTAACTTAGTGTTCTATCTTATTTATAAGCATCTTTCGATGGTCTTATAAAAATATCCTTCCTAACCAATTAACTATATGTCTATGATAATTGAATTAAAGAAGAACTCACTAAGCTTAGGCTCTAACAATGGTTACACATGACAAGTAAGTATATTTCTACCCTACCTGTAGATCAATTCATCCTAATAAATGAATATGAAACATGTGTCATTCAATCCATGTCTAACACTAAACTCCCTATGTCTAGTTGTATTTAGGTTAACAAATCAATCTAATTGGTAGCTAAGAAATTAGAAGCATTAAGAACAAGAATAAACAAACAACTCAATAAATCATTAAATCAAGCTAGAGAGAGAAAGTAAATTCAAACTATGTGTTGAGTTCCATTGAAATCCTAGTAAAAGAAAATTAGTTCATGACAATTAATGAAAACAAATATTCAAATAGTTTAACCATCATCAACTACATAAGAAAAATAAAGAAGATAAAAGAGAAAAGAAGAAACTATGAGTTGTCAGTTCTTGAGTCTTCAATCTTCAAGCTTCCAATCTTCTTGAGAGAATTTGGTGGTGGCTATCTTCTTGAGAGAGAATTAGGTTTCTAGGTAACCAATCCTCTTTATTCTGACCTAAAAAAGTCCTATTTAAAGTGCCCAAGGCCTCCTGGAGTCCGAAACTTCATTCTCCAGCAAAACAAATAAGTTTTACATTTTTTTACATTTTTTCAGGACTGTTCACGATCTCCTGACACCACTGCTACTGCCTCCTTGGTGTTTCTCCTCCGTTTGTCTGAATTGGTTCCTATCAGCTTCTCGAACTTGATCAGATATTTTGACTGGGCAAATCTTGTCCAATTTTGACGAGCCTTACAGTGTTGGAAAGGTATGAAAGTCAGATTCAAAAGTAAAGAAGGGATTTTTCTCAAATTAAGTCTTTATGATCGAGTTTGTCTTGAAAGAAGCTCTAGAGGTCGAATCTGCCTGCTCATTGGAATGCACCGATTTTTGTCGTTTTGCACCTCGAAGCTCCAGATCACCTTAGACCTATAAAAACACATAAATAACAACTAAATAACTATTTTAAACATAAAATTAATAATTAAAATAAATATAAAAATATCTAAAACTAATCAAATCCTAATAAAATGCTCAAGGACTTAGCCGATTCAAAAGCATAAAAGGTGGCAAAATAACTATATTTCCTAGAGTTACCAGCCATCTTTCATATTCCTTTCACTAAGAAGAAATTATCCTTAGTCACCCCTTTGAGCCTTAAAAATTATTTCTTTCTTTGAACCTTGTCAAGGATCACCATCTACACTGGAGGACAGATGCGAGAAAAAGTAATAAAAAAGATTATGGCAGAGAGCCATCGAAAAAGTGTGAAACCAAAGAATGACAAATGAAAGCCAAGAATGAAAGAAAAAGAAAAAAGAAAGTCCAAAAAAGGATGAATGTTTCAAAAATGAATTTTCCTCAAGAAATGATCATTGATCCAATCACCCTTAAACACATTTTGGGCTTATTTACCCTTTCATTCTAAACCCGAGCCATGGCCTACATTACGTGCTTTAAAAGTCCATTTTGATTCATGAATATTTAATTTGAAGGGTTTTCTCAGAATTCATTCCATCTTTTGGAATTGACATTTTTACTTTGGAAGCATTTAGAATTCTCAGATGTGTGGTAGAACACCAGGAAAAAATAGAAAAGAAAAAATGAAAAAAGAAAAATTGTAAAAGGAGAGTTTTAAGCCGAAAACCCGCAAAGGGCGACTTAATACCGAATGAGGGACACTTGAGTTGAAAATTCGCAAAGGGCGGCTCAAGTACTGATTAAGGTTTGAATCAATGCTCCGTGTAAAGGGGGAGAAAGTGTCTGGAGATCAGAGGAAAGGGGAAAAACTCAGTCTGACGTAACTACGAAAGCCGAAAAATTACCCAAGTAAATTACTCATTCAAGAGAAATTTTAGATGAATTGAAGAAGGAGGGGTCCAAGATATTCCGCATCTAGGGCATCTACAACCTACAATTCTACACTTGTTTTCTTGTATCCTTGATATTCACCTCTGTTATTTTAAAACATTGGTTGCATTAAATCCTTGTTATCCCTTTTATGACCTTTGTATGTTTCATATTTTCTTTCATACATTTTTATGATGCATTTTGATTGTTATTAAATTGAATGATGATTAGTAAACATAAAAATCTTAAAATAGAAGGATTTCAGAGTATTACTAAGGAGTAGATTTAAATCTTAGAAAAGGTTTGGAAACCACTAATCTTGATGGAAAATTCGCCAAGTAAAGGTAAAACAGTGAATGTGTTGGAGACTTTGTCTTGAAGTCAAAAAATTTGTGGATTTCAGTGAAGTCATAAACTGAAACTGTTTGAATTTATCTTGATTGAAGGTTCCTCAAGTGGGGCATCAGTGAAAAATTGAAGACTCCCTCATGAAGTTAGATAATCTGTGAACCACAAAGAAACCATGGATTAGAAATCATGACACAATCATTTGATTGCATTCATCCTTTGCAAACATACAAGCATTTGCAAATCATGTCATTCTCATCACTACATTTTGCTAACACTGCAGGAATCAAGAAAATTTTGGCTTCCCCAAATCAAACTCGTTCTGCTTCTCAAATGAGTCGAGCCTCGAGACTACCGTCGAGGTATTTTCCTTTTGAATTGAACTCGTTCTGCTTCTCAAATGAGTCAAACCCCGAGATCATCGTCGAGGTATGTTCATTTCATTTTCAAATCAAATATATTTTCCAAGTGAATCAAACCCAGGATCATTCTTAAGGCATTCCTTTTGTTTTTTAAAATCAAACTCGTTCTGCTTCTCAAATAAGTCGAGCCACGAGACCAGCGTCGAGGTACTTTCCTTTTGTCTTTAAAATCGAACTCGTTCTACTTCTAAAACGAGTCGAGCCCCGAGACCATCGTCGAGGTACTTTCCTTTTGTTTTTAAAATCAAACTCGTTCTGCTTCACAAATGAGTCGAGCCCCGAGACCATCGTCGAGGTACTCTTCTTTTGTTTTTAAAATCGAACTCGTTTTGCTTCTCAAATGAGTCGAGCCCCGAGACCATCGTCAAGGTACTTTCCTTTTGTCTTTAAATCAAACTCGTTCTGCTTCTCAAATGAGTCGAGCCTTGAGACTATCGTCAAGGTATTTTTTGTTTAAAATCTTGGATAAGACCTCCAGGCACCATTCTTAAGACCTCCAGGCATAATTTTTCTATTTAAATCATGGATAAGACCTCCGGGCACTATTCTTAAGACCTCCAGGCACAAGTTTCCAAAATTTTACAGTTTTAAAAGTGAACAAATATTTGGTGGTGATATCCAAAGCCTCTGGTAGAGATATCCAGGGTTTTATAGTTCTAAAAGTAAACAAGCCTTTGGTGGTGATAGCCAAAGCCTCTGGTGGGGATATCCAAGGTTTTACAAATTTTTAAACAGTGAGCAAGTCTTCGGTGGCGACAGCTGAAGCTTCTGGTGGAGATATCCAGAGTTCTACAGTTTTAAAAACGAGCAAGTCTTCGATGGCGATAGCTGAAGCCCTTGGTGGAGATATCCAGAGTTTTACATTTTTGAGCAAGCCTTTGGTGGTAATAGCCGAAGCTTCTGGAGGAGATACCCAGAATTTTAAATACAGCTGAGCACAAGACAGGATAAGACCCCGAGACCATCGTCGAGGTATTTTCTTCTCTTGCTAATCAAACCCGTTTCCTTAAGATGGGTCGAGCCTTGATTAGTTAGGGAACTTAATTTAAAGACAAAATTTTCTATTTACAGCTTTTAATCATAAAAAAATAACAAATAATAAATAAATGAAGAAAAAAATGAAAAAATGAAAAAATGAAAAAAAAAGAAAAAGAAAAGAAGAACAAATGGAAAAAATGAAAACCCCTTTCTTTTCCTTCACATGTGATTTCACTAACCGGACAAAATTAGAGTTTGTTTATCTTTGCCTGATTCCTGATTCTCAGCAATAGCCAAAGAGGGGCAGCTGTAGACACCTAATTTTGTCTGGACCACTAAATCATGTATTTTTCTTACTAAAATGATGTTTTAGAATGCAAGAAGTCTTTTCTCATCCTGCACGTGGTACTCCGAGACTTAGTTTAAAAAGGCAAGCTTGAAAAGTCAATTTGAAAAAAGTCAACCATGAAAAAGTCAACCTTGAAAAGTCAACTACTGAAAAAGTCAACCCATATTCAAAATCATGATTCAATGTTCAATTGAACAATGGTGAAAGAATTTTGATAATCTGAGGTCTACAATGAAAGATATGGAGTTCTGAAGGTGGGTTACGGAGATTCAGTGGAAAGAAAACCTTAGTTCGGAAAATTTGGGAAAAAGTGCTTAAACGATCAAATTTGTCAAAATTAAAGGTTCTGAATGAAAGATAAGCAATGACTATGGGTAATGGAGAGGCCATTTGGAGGCAAAACTGAAGGAAAGTCAATTTGGAAGAAAAAAGAGAATTAGGGTTTTTGGTGGATTTTGGCGAAGTTGAGAAAAATTGTAGGAATGGCCCGATTCAGTAAAATTAAAGCTCCTACTTTATGAGGAGTGGGTAAATAAAGATAGCCCAAGGCTCAGTTTGAAGTAATTCCGAGAAAAGAGCCGATTAGAGAAAAACCAGAAAAATGAGGAAATTCTCGATATTGGAAAAAGGAAAAATCAAAACGAAGGGGAATTTGATTGTAAAAATTGGGTATTTTCGGACCAACTCCAATTCAATATATGACAAAGGCACATAAAAAGAAAATCTAGAAATCAAACTTGTTTTGAGTAGAACTGGGCTTCGAGGGTAAAAGGGCAAATTTGGAAAATTCGGGAAAAATAGCAAATGAACTCCAAAAATTACCAAAACTTCCAGATCTCAATCTTAAATCATTTGGAGGAGATTGGCATAGAAAAATCCGGATTCGGACTTCGTTTGTAAAATGACAAATTTCGGGCCCACTAAGCTAAAATTTAAGAAGATAAATCCCGAAAAAAGTAGCAAATGAGCTCGAAAAATTATGAAAACTTCCAAATCTCACTTTTAAACTATTTAGAAGATATTGGTGAATAAAAATTCAGATTTGGAGCTCGTTTTCAAAATGGAAAAAGTTCGGGAGCATTAAGAGTAATTTTGGAAGATAAATCCCGAAAAAATAGCAAATGGGCTCAGAAAATTATGAAAACTTCCAGAATTCAATGTTTTATTATTTAGAAAGTATTGAAAAAAGAAATTTAGATTTGGAGTCCGTTTGGAAAAAATGTCATTTTACCGAATAAACCCAAGAGGGCTTTCTTGCAATTAAAAAAATGGAGATTGGGTTGGAATTCAAAGGGTCTGCCGGCCAAGCCCATATTGGAGAGTGATTTTGCTGAGCAATTGCATCCAAAGGACCAGAGTGGATAGGAAGGTAGTTATTTTTTTGACCAAGCCTTTATAATTGTGACACATGGACCTATGCATGGAGAGGGATGATGTCACCATAATGACATCATATTCTTGACATCATATTAGTTAGGGGCTGATTACTTAATCTAAGGGTGGTAATTTCACATAAAAAGCATCTTGGATTAAGGACCTTTGGGTCAAAATTGGTTAGGAAAAATGACAACATCTTTTTAGATTATTCTAGGCCATTCGGCCAAGGCTATGAGGAGAGGGTTATTTTCATTTTTTTGAGAGGTTGGACGATGATAAAGAGGTAGTAGCTATAGCATAGAAGAAAGGGAGAAAAAAGAGAAAAGAAAGGAGAAAAGAGGAGGAAAAGAGAAAGGTTTTGCTACTACTCTTGATCTGGAAAGCTAGAGTAAGGTAGCTATGTTCTTTCATGCCCTCCTCCATACTTTGTTGATATGATTTTGCTATTTTTATTGCTATTTTATTTTTTCTTTCATGAAATAAACTTGTTTTTCGAAATAAGTTCTAAAACGTTTCTACCTTGTATTTTCATAAGAAATCAAGAAAACAAATTTTTTACTATTTATTACTACAATGGCCGAATGGTATCTTTTTTTTTTAAGATAATCTTGTTTTTTTTTTATTTTGTTCATGTGATTGATTGTGGTAGGATAAATTACTTGTGGTAGGTTAGCTCTACATCAATACCATGTGTTTGTGATAATGCCATGCCATATTCATGCACTACCATTCGACCATGATCATTTCACTTTGCATGTTTGCATTTTTATCATGTTTACTAGTCTAACATGCTTTCATTTAGGTTCTACATCTATACCATATCAAGTGTTTGTGATATTGTCATGCCATGTTCACACTCTTACATTCGGTCATCCATTATGTTAGTTACCGTGTTTGCATTTTTATCATGTTTACTGATAACTCTAGGAAATATAGTTATTTTGCCACCTTTTATGCTTTTGAATTGGCTAAGTCCTTGAGGATTTTATTAGGATTTGATTAGTTTTATATGTTTTTATATTTATTTTAATTATCCATTTTATGTTTAAATAGTTATTTAGTTGTTATTTATGTGTTTTTATAGGTCTAAGGTGATCTGGAGCTTAGAGGTGCAAAACGATGAAAAATGGTGCATTCCAATGAGCAGGCAGATTCGACCTCTGGAACTTTTTTCAAGAAAAACTTGATCTTAAAGACTTCAAATGAGAAAACACACTCTTGACTTTTGAAGCTTACTTCCATACCTTTCCAACGGTATAAGGAGCGTCAAAATCAGACAAGATTTGCCCCGTGAAAATTGCTGACGAAGTTTGCGCAGATGATAGAATCCGGAGACAGGGCAGAATGTCGGCGCCACGGCGCAGTTTTTTTACCACCTTTTATGCTTTTGAATCGGCTAAGTCCTTGAGAATTTTATTAGGATTTGATTAGTTTTAGATATTTTTATATTTATTTTAATTAGCCATTTTATGTTTAAAATAGTTATTTAGTTGTTATTTATGTGTTTTTATAGGTCCCAGGTGATCTGGAGATTCGATGTGCAAAACGATGAAAAATGGTGCATTCCAATGAGCTGGCAGATTCGACCTCCGAAGCTTCTTTCGAGAAAAACTTTATCTTAAATACTTCAAATGAGAAAAATCCCTGTTTGACTTTTGAAGATGACTTCCATACCTTTCCAACGGTATAAGGCGCATTAAAATCAGACAAGATTTGCCCAATCAGAATAGCTGATGAAATTCATGATGATGATGATAGAATCCGAAGACAAGGCAGAATGTCGGCGCTGCGGCGCCCAGCTACTGTTTGCAACTCGCAAAAAAATTGCAAAAACATAAATATTACCTGTTTCACTTGGGAGCGAAGTTTTGGACACTAGGAGGCCTTGGACACTTTAAATGGGACTCTTTAGGTCAGAATAAAAAGGATTGGATATCTAGAAACCTAATTCTCTCTCAAGAAGATAGTTGCCACCAACTTCTCTCAAGAAGATTTGAAGATTGAAGACTTAAGAACTGACAACTCTTAGTTTATTCTTTTCTCTTCTTTATTTTTCTTGTGTAGTTGATGATGGTTAAACTATTTGAATATTTGTTTTCATCAATTATCACGAACTAATTTTCTTTTACTAGGATTTCGATGGAACTCAACACATAGTTTGAATTTACTTTCTCTCTCTAGCTTGAATTAATGGTTTGTTGAGTTTTTTGTTCATTCTTGTTCTTAATGCTTCTAGTTGATTGGCTACCAATTAGATTGATTTGTTAACCTAAATACAACTAGACATAGGGAGTTTAGTGTTAGACATGGATTGAATGACACATGTTTCATATTCATTTATTAGGATGAATTGATCTGCAGGTAGGGTAGAAATATACTTGCTTGTCATGTGTAACCATTGTTAGATCCTAAGCTTAATGAGTTATTCTTTAATTCAATTATCATAGACATATAGTTAATTGGTTAGGAAGGATATTTTTATAAGACCATCGACAGATGCTTATAAATAAGATAGAACTCTAGGTTAACAACTCAGGATCATTAATCAAGTGAAGAGGTAGAGAGAGATTCAAGCGAAGTGTTAAAGGAAGTTGTAATCCTAGGCTTTTATAATTAATTAAATTCAAGATTTTTAGTTTACTTGCTTTTAATATTAGTTTCTTTTAATTTAGTTCTTGATTACCATCTTTGTTTAGTTGTTTAGATAAGATTAAGTTGTTTAAACTTTAGTACTTAGCAAATTTAGTAGCAATTCCTCGTGTGTTTGACACTCTACTTTTCATTTATTACTTGTCAACGATACGTACACTTGCGTAGTGAAATCTGACAACATTTACTAGTTTAACATGCTTCTATTTAGACTTTGCATATTTAGGTTGCCATGGGTCTGTGAAATTGCCTAGCTAGGTTTTCCCATGTTGTTTAGAGGTCATTAGGTTTCCATGCTTTCATTTCATACCATATATGTTGCTCATGACATTTAGAATCCTAGGAGCATTTGACCATGTATGTAATCTAGGTCATTTTAGGTCTTTATTCGATTTTCATGCACATCTTGTGTGACATTTTAGGCATTAGGGGTCCATGTTCTTATTTCATGCATATTTTGTATGTCATTTACATTTCATTAGGTTTCCATGCTTTCATTTCATACCATACATGTTGTTCATGACATTTAGAATCCTAGGACCATTCGGCCATGTATGTAGTCTAGGTCATTTTAGGTCTTTATTCGATTTTCAAGCGTATCTTGTGTGACATTTTAGGCATTAGGTTTCCATGTTCTTATTTCATGCATATTTTGTATGTCATTTACATTTCATTAGGTTTCCATGGTTTTATTTCATACCATACATGTTGTTCATGACATTTAGAATCCTAGGACCATTCGGCCATGTAGGTAGTCTAGGTCATTTTAGGTCTTTATTCAATTTTTATGCACATCTTGTGTGACATTTTAGGCATTAGGTTTCCATGTTTTTATTTCATGCATATGTTGTATGTCATTTACATTTGATTAGGTTTCCATGCTTTCATTTCATACCATACATGTTGTTCATGACATTTAGAACCTTAGGACCATTCGGCCATACATAGTCTAGGTCATTTTAGAGGTCTTCATTTGGTTTTCATGTACATCTTGTATGACATTTTAGGCATTAGGTTGCTATGTCCCCATTTCATGCATAGCTTGTATATCATCCTAGGCATTAGGTTATCCATGTATGTCAAGCACATTTCATATCTCATATTAGATTTTAGGTTCTTGTGATTCTTATGTCATATTAGGCATTAGGACATCTTTGTATTTCCATGCATTTTCATGACATTTTAGGTCAAGATTATATTTGCATTGCCATGCAATTTCATGCATATTAGGTCTAGGTAGTATTTATTGCCATGCAAGTTCATGCTAAGCATTATGACATCTTTGTATTGCCATGCATTTTCATGACATTTTAGGTCTAGGTTATATTTGCATTGCCATGCATTTCATGCATATTTGGTCTAGGTAGCATTTATTGCCATGCAAGTTCATGCTAGGCATTAGGTCATTTTGAATTGCTATGCATTTTGTAAGTCATTTAGGTCATAAATCATGCATTTCATACATTTAACTAGCTGTTTGTTCATGTATCTCATATGATACCACTTGATTGTTGAATTAAGCCAATCAATGGCTTACGGTCAAGCTCACATGAGCATACTTGTGAAAAATTAAGAAGTTGTCAAGTTGATTTTTCTACTTTTGTGATTTGTTTTACTTAAGCAATTCTTGTCCAATATTTTAGAAATTTTAGCTACTGTTTGTAAGTCCTTAAAAGAGTCTCCAATATTTTTACTTTGATTTTTGAATGATTTTATCAAAGGCTTAAAAATGATTTTTGGCAAAACAGTTTTTCACGTAGTGTTCTAACTTTCGTGATTTTTCTGGTGGGTTATCCTTAGTCAAAAAATTAAGCCAATTTTTTTCCATAGATTTAGACATGTTTTGAGTTTTTTTTTTTCCAGCTTTTTTAGAATTATTGAAAATAGGTTAAAAATCACGTTTTAAAGTTGGACAGAAGAGTCAGATTTGAATTTGAGGGAAAATTAATTTTCTATTTTGTCTAAGGCAATAAGAAAAGGCTAATTAGGAACCTTAGCTATTGTCCTAGGTTGATTTCTAAGCCATTTTAATCTTAAAAAATAATTTTGTAAAGCTCGGTTCAAGGGTGGTCAAGTTCGAGTTTTCAAAGTTAGGAAAATAGAGCCATTTTCAAAAGGGGAATTCGACCATGTATTGTTTTCCATCCAAGATTTTCAAAATTGTTTTCAACCAATCACAAAATATTTTTGATTTTAGAAAATTTAATTTGATGTCTTTTCCTAAGGTAGTCGGATATCTTTTTAGGTATACGGATTGCCTTATTTAAAGGAAAAAATACACTTTCATGCATTGCATTTTTCATTTTCATGCATATTATATGATATATGATTTTTGCTATGAATATTTCTATGGTAATGTTATTATTTTGATTTATATTTTATGGTGTTATGTTGTTTGTTATATAGTTGTGAATATTCTATGTTACTCTATGCTTTTTATTTAATCATTTATTTTTGTCACATCATTTAGAATTTACTATGTTCATGCATTATTATTTTTATTTTCATGTATATTTCATGATAACATTATTTTATGTTTCATATTCATTTCATTTCATTTGATTTCATGTCATTTAGATTATATTAGGTTATTTCATTTCATTTAGAGTATATTATGTTACTTAGGTTATATCATTTCATTTAGAATATGTTATGTTACTTAGAATATATTATGTCATGTAGAATATACTATGACACTTAGATTATATTATGTCATCTAGGTTAGATTATATGATTTAGATTTTGCTATGTCATCTTTATTATGTCACACACGTTCATACTTATTTTTTAAATATTTTAAAATAAGATAATGATTTTCAATAAAATAAAGATATTCCCGAGTTAAAATAATTCATGAGTTCTCTACCGGGTTTGCTGGAGAGGATATCATCAATTATCATTAATAAAGGAATATCTTTCTTTCGAAAAAACGAGAATGATTCTGAAAGTTTTCCAAATAAATAAAATTTTTTATATTTTGCCGATTTGGTCGGGGAGTATAGGAAAATTTTGAATTAATAAATTTTGGATCATTTCAATTGAAAATGGAATTATTATTTTTTTTAATCTAGGAATTAATTTGAAATACCAAATTTAAAACTGACTTTTTACCGAGACTTGAGATAACACACGATTAATAAGGTACCATTTTATAAGGGCGTTGTGAGGGTGCTAATCCTTCCCCGCACGTAATCGAGTCCTGAACCCGCTTCTTTGATTTTCTCTGGTTTAAAAACGCAAATTTGAAAATGGTTTTAAAAATGTTTTAATTAAGTTTAAAATATTTTACAAAACTGATTTTAATAGGTGGCCGATCACACCTAGCTAAAAAAGATTGGTGGCGACTCCATGTCTTTTTCGAGGTTGCTTTCAAACCCTTATTTTATTTCAAGAGGAATTAAGTCGTCTTTTCCTCTGTTTTCCAATGTAACGCTTAACGAATATAAAGTCTCGCGATGAGACTTGTTATTTTTTAGGTTGCGACAATAGAAATAGAATGACAAGGATGAAAAGTCATGGTGACCGAATGGTCAAGGCATGCTTAATCATGACATGAAATGGGCTCAAACACTAAATGACATGGCAAATGAGATGCTATATGAATGATATGGCATAAAAATACAATGACATGTACGAAGTATCATGGTGGCCGAATGGTCATGGTGATGGCATGTGAATGGCCGAATGCATGGTGATGGCATGTGGATGGCCGAATGGCATGAAGTGATAACATGGCATGAAAATGCACCTAAACTATGGATGACATGGCATGACATGTTATATGGATGACATGGCATAAAATGACATGGCATGACATGTTATATGGATGAAATGGCATAAAATGACATGGCATAGAATTATGACATGGAACGTGACCTAAGATTGCATGACATAGCTACATGACCTAAGATGCATGACATAACTAAATATGATGCAAGGCATGACCTAGACCTAAAATGCATGGGAAGGCCGAATGGCATACAAGACATATTATGAACACAAAATGCAAGAGAAGACAACTACATGGCCTAAAATGCATGACACAAATAAGGATGCTGCAAGGCATGACCTAGACCTAAAATGCATGGGAAGGCCGAATGCCATGCAAGACATATTATGAACACCAAATGCAAGAGAACACAACTACATGGCCTAAAATGCATGACACAAACAAGGATGATCCAAGGCATGGCATGAACCCAATATACTTGTGAAAACCGAATGGTTTAAGGAACTTATCATAACATGAAAATGATGTAAAAATTAATATAGCATGGAGATGGTGCAAAGAACATGACCAAAGATGCATAGACATGCATGAATGTAATAAAAACAAGTAAACAAAGAACAAGGAAAGTGAGCTCCATGGTTGGTACAAATGGGCATAGTCCTCACCTAACCATAATCACTTGTTTTTATCAAGATCATGAAGCCTTTCCAACTAAAAAATCAGTAAATAAACCAAGATAACTAAAAAAATGGAGGTGAACTCCATGGTTGGTACAATGGGCATAGCCCTCCCCTAACCATGGTAACTTGATTTTATCAAGAACATGAAGCCTTTCAACCTCTTTTGTTTCATTTCTTTTAAAAATCAGAATAAAAAAAAAAAAGAAATATATCTTTCACAATCATGTTTCCCACATCAAACATGAAAAAAAAAAATCAAGACAAACACAAGTGAGTTTCGGCCATGGTAAAAAAAAAATTGTGAAAAATTGTTTTCTTTTTTTTTTTTTTATTTATGAAAAGGAATAGATGAAAGCTAAAAAAAATTTTCAAAACTTCTATTTTCATAAGAAAAGAGATAGAAATCACATAGAAAACAAAAAAAAAAAAAACACATGAGAATGAAGAAGAAAATGATGCTAGAGCAAGAGAGGAATGGCTATCTTCCAAGCTTTCTTAGTAAACTCTCTTCCTTTCTTTCAAAAACATTTTTCTTTCCAAATTAGCTACTGACTTTCTCTCTTCAAATGACCAACCAACTTAAGGAAAAAAACATTCCCGTCTCTCTTTCTCCCTTGGCCGGTTGGTCTCTGATGGAGACTCAATTAAGAGTTGTAAACCCAAGTGCAGGTTATGTTCAAGTAATAAATTCTCGGGTGTCCGAGGTCGAACCACAGGGAAGCGTATTAGTAAGTATAAGTTTATAAATATATAAGAAAAAGAAAGTAAACAAGATATTAGGGAATCAACAACAAAACAAGATAAACAATATATTAGAGAACAAAATAAACAAAATAAAATAAAAGAAATTAAACAAGATATAAAAACAATAAGAAAAGATGTTGAGGTTAGAGAATCCACTCTTGGTGTTATGCTAAGATTAATCTTGTTTTATTACACAATTGAAATTCACACATAAGGGAGATTCCAATCGGAAGGTTTAGCAATTCAGTCCAAATTGTCCAACGTCCATAGCATATGATATTATGTTCATTTGGTGTCCTCAAAACTCACAAAAAGAGTCCAAGCATTCCTTATGCCAAGGTATATGTCTACAACAAATCAAGGTTATGAAACCAAGCATTTACTGTGCCATTTTCCTTGTCAATAATGAATCAAGATCCCTACTTTGCAAGTATGATTTTAAACCAAAAGAAAATATTATCTATACTAGTGTTTATAAATGATGATTCATTTTAGCTCATGTTTAAGAGACTAACCTTATCATTTACCAAAAGCTTCACCTCATCACCTCAACAATATGATTAGCAACACATACTAGATATGAATAAAATGAAAAGAAATGTAAGAAGCATAAGTAAATAAAAAAAAGAAAACTAGAGAAAGGAAAGAAGAAGAAAACTTAGAGAATTTTATTACAATGGCTAATATCCTACCAATCTATATTGATACTCTTACAATCATCCAAGGCCCTCTATTTATACACATTTTGGAGAGCTAAATGACAAGAGACAAGCTTTATAAATTTCAAAGGTAGGTATAATAGGTGAGTGCATTTTTCTAACAATTTTCGTCATATTGTATGACAATTCTGATCAGCCAGCTTGATGGTCGATTTTGTCAATGTTGGAGGCTCGATCTGATCAAATGGTCTTCTAGAAAAATATACCCCTATCAGTTACGGATCCATAGCCGTTAGAATCAGATCATTTGCTCATGTGGATCGGAAGATATGGTCAAAATACCAAAACAGGTCAGCACAGACGTCATTGAACATCAGCCAACTTGATGGTCGATTTCGCTAGGGAAAACGACTCCGTTTCAAGAAGTGTAAAACATGAAAAAGATAGATATGCCTCTTAAATATGCACTGTAAAAATTTCAGCCTTAATGCTTCAGTGAAACTCCAGATATAGCGGATATGGCAAAAGGTGTCGGAACTGGAACTGAACTGGATTTGCCCTTAATTGTTGATTTAACCTAGTAATCTGAAATCACTCAAAGAAACTCGTGAAAAACACCAAATTACATAAAATATCATAAACACAATTAGACTAAGCAATAATAACTCGTATTTGACACAAAAAAATAATAAAACATAACTAAGAACTATATAATTATACGAGTTATCACACCCCCACACTTAGATTGTTGGTAGTCCCTAGCAACGACTCAATAAAAATAAAATAAGAAAATCTAATCTAATCCATTTTCGTTGGAAATCACGGTGGCACTTAGCATGTGACACAATCCTTTAAACCCCTAGGTGTCCCTAGTGGACGAGTTTAGTCTCGTGAGGGTTTGCTAGAACGATACCCACAAACATTGAAAAACTAAAATATAAGTAAACTACATACACTAAAAATATTTACTCCTAATCCTTTCAATATAAATTAGAGACAATCTTTGAACAAGTCTTATAAACTAATCAATAGCTCAAAGAATTTCACAAAAATTCATGCTTGAATGTAAATAAATGAGTTAAGCCAATATTAACATAACATATTTCAATCAAAATAGTGCATATTCAACTTAATCTCAACTTCTCACTATACTCTCATGATTTTCACTCTTTAAAGTAGTGGTAAAGTGTTTACACTCAATCAATCTCTTGAAAACAGTTCTACCATATGCTTGCTTGTCCACCTATTCTCCACTATTTAGATCATACAACTTCATAAATCAAGAGGTCTTTTTTCAAGGTTGTAATGGGGCCAAAGGGTTATAATGTGGTTAAAGAACAAAAGGATAATGATATCACAAAGGTTCCAAAGAGTTCATAGAGTTTAGAGACATAATAAGATCATACGAATAAAACTTCTCAAAACTCTTATAAAGCACATAATAACATAGGCTAAATATTCATGTTGAGCCTTTGCTTCATTCTAACCAACTTTGTAACATCTTTTTCTTTACTTTAACTAGAAGTTCAAGAGAAGATTTTTTTTTTTTTAATATGGGAATGTATTTGACAATGATCCCTTTCTTTTTCTCTTGACTTTTGCCTCTCTCCTCCCCCACACTTATCTTTCGTTCTAACCCAAATTTTCAAAAAGTATCCCTTGTTTTTGCAATATGTCTCAAAATATATAATCTATCTTTAGAACAAGGGTAAGGATATAAGTATATTTAGGCTAGGTGTAAGTTCTAGTTACCAATAAAATAGCATATTTAATGTAGGCTCAAATTGGCTCACTAGTGGGGATGTTCTCTTAGAACATTAATAATGGATGGCTGTTTGGCTCTGGTTATAATCCTAATGCCTCTATCATATTCATGTTGTCACATGTATCAATATAGTCTCAAACGGTTTAAAGCAAGTTCTAGAGAATCATGTAATCATAAGAGCACTCAAGAAAGAAATTAGATTGATTTGTATAATGCATCAATCATTATAGGCTCAAAAACTCACAAGGATGATTATACAAGTCAGATTAAATCTAAACATGCTTCTTTCTCAATCAACATATCATATTAACATTGGCTCATAAAAAGGTTGACATCAAGCTCAATTCTCATGAAAATCTTCTCACTAATAAATCTGTTTTAGACTTATGCAATTCATATCTCATCATTGTATTAAAAAGGAACTAGAACACATTAAAATAATAATAATAATAAAGACTCATAAAAAAAATAGTAGACAAAAATAAAAGAAATCCTAAATCGTTCCCCCCACACTTAATTCTTACATTGTCCTCAATGTAAGTCTATTAACCCAAATGAAAGAATCATGTGTAAGAGAAAAGAACTAATAACATAAGAATAGGAATAACTAAGACTCAAAACAAAACAAACTCATGCAACCTAATTAATCCTAAAATACTGAACAAAAATTAACAAGTAAACATAAAAACTCATAAAAAGAGTCCAAGCATTCCTTATGCCAAGGTATATGTCTACAACAAATCAAGGTTATGAAACCAAGCATTTACTGTGCCATTTTCCTTGTCAATAATGAATCAAGATCCCTACTTTGTAAAATTGATTTTTTTTTTTTTTTTTTTAGAAAGAAGAAATCAAACTGACAAGGTATGTCTCAAGTCTCCCTTACTCAGACCTTGTTCAGAATGAATACTTCTAAATTGCTTAAAACACAACAAACTTTTTTTTTTTTTTGAAAGAAGAAATCAAACTGACAAGGTATGTCTCAAGTCTCCCTTACTCAGACCTTGTTCAGAATGAATACTTCTAAATGGCTTAAAACACATCAAATTTTTTTTTTTTTTAAATTAGCAAAATATGTCCCTTACCCCCTACTAAAGGTAGAATTTAGGAGATATTACCTGCAGAGGTTGCTAACCACTTATTATAACTGAGACACAACAAACAAAATGTTAGATAATGTCACAAAGACAGAGTGCAATCCACTCCTTGCTCGTCCATATCTCTTTTTCTTTTTCCGAGCGTTTGCGAAACAACCGTAACAGATAAATACTCATAAGCTTGGAGCTTTTTGAGTAAATCTTCAATGGTTGTAGCAGAAATTATGGTTCTCCTTGCCTCTGAAAACATGAATCCATTATCCACAGCATTATCTAAATATGAAAGCAAATTACTAAAATAACCATTAATATTAAGCAAACCAATGGGTTTCTTATTTGTGACCAAAGATGACCAAGAAGCCACGCAAGCTATTTCTTCCAATGTACCCAGACCTCCTGGTAAAGCAATGAATGCATCGGCAGAATGGTACATGATTGTTATCCGTTCAGGGATACTCCAGACTTGTATTTCCTTACCCACGGTAGGTCCACAAAAACCTGTGAATAGTTTTGGCACGATTCCTAGAACTGGACTTCCTCCGGCGTGTGCTATTGTAGCGACTGCTCCCATTAAACCCGTACTACCGCCTCCATAAATCAACTGGATCTTTTGTTGGGCAAGTATTACTCCAACTCTTATGGCTTCATCAGCGAATATGTTATTTTTCCCTGGATAAGCACCTCCAAAGACACAAATTTTTTTAATGCGCTGGGACGAAGTACTTTCCATTTTTTTTCGAGTGCCTGAAAGAGAATGAGTACGTGGTGTAATATATAGAGGACTGAGTAGTGAATCAGACAAGAGTAATAATGTCACCGAAAGTGTATTTGACCTGTCAGAAGAAAATGTTAACCTAACAAAAGATTTTTGCGTGATTTCAGGAAGAAAATCAAAAAGAGAAGAAAAATCAACCGTAAAAGACCAATGCAAAAAAAAAAACGAGAATAATTACACAAATCTAACAACACGTAAACTAAACCGAAATAAAGTTATTGCAAATCAAACCAAAAGCTGAGAAGTCATTTATTGTAGTTGTGATTGTGGCTCACATCTTCCTCTGGTTTTACGTCCAGAAACGGCTTAAACGCCTTCTATGAGTCGAGGATATGCTTCCCATCCAGTTTTCTTACAAGCTGGCAAACAGGGTCTTTTAACATCAGATTCCCAAGATGTTGCCATTCCCTTTGGAATTGCGGCCATAAATCAAGAATTTCTCTTTGTACGTCTCCACTAGGGTGCGTCTCAAGAGAAAGTTGGATATTACCCAAATTCTCCTTACTCAGTCCATCCTTAATGAATTCAATTTTATCATCTCGATTAGAAGACGGAATCCCAATAGAACGACATTTACCGTTACACGTCCATCGTGCATATTTGTGGCAATTTGAACTCATGCGCTTTGCTCGTCGCTTCTTTGCAAAAGTGCTTCTACCTGTACCTGGTAAATGCAAAACAGGAAGATATTCATCTTCACGTACCTTGGCTTCAATTATCCAACGTATGTCTTCAGGAATCCCTTTGTGCATAAGCATTCTTAATCTTTCAAATCGAACTTGGTAAAGCTTCAGTAAAATATTTCGAGGAAAAGGAGGGAATCGTTTCTGCAATCTTTTGAGAATATCATCCATCCTCATTGTCAGGAATGCATCTTCGAAAAATCTGATCAGGACAATATTTGAACAAGTAAGGGTCATCCCAGTAGAACTTCTTTACCTCATTCAGAAACTTCCTTTTATCTTGGGGGCTCCATTGAGAAGGAATTTTTCCTGTAGCAAGAAAATTAGCAATGTAGCAAACCAAGGTGTCGTGGAGACAATTAGAAGTTGTTCATCAGGAAAAATATCATTTATTGGTGAGGTTCCAAAAGATTCATCACAAACAAGTCTTGATAAATGATCGCCAAGCTTGGATATCTGTCTCCAAGCCACTTTTTCAATTAACCAACCTCAAATAATGGATGTAGAGGTTGATCTAGGACTACCCATGGTGGTGGTTTAAGGTGATGGCAATGTTGGAAACCACCTAAGGCAAAAATGGTCATAAAGAAACGCATAGTTTCTCTTGGTTTCTTGAAAAACTAACACCAAATAAGTGATCCTTACCTTCTAGATAGTGAAAATATGTATTTGGTTGGCTTGGTGATGAGTAGAAATCAAGAGATCAAGCTTACAAGCTTTTGGTAATGGAGTTTTCTACACTTGGTTAGGTTTTCTAAAGGTTGAAGAAGAAGAAAACCCTTAAGGCATAAGAATGAGGCTCACGGCTCATAAGGGGTTTCATGGCCTCATTTTTATGGCCATTTTCCAAGCCAAATGTCAAGAAATAAGCCTATAGCCCACTTTTTATCTTTTAGTGCCTAAGCGGGGCCTACATGAAAATTTTACGTTTGGAAGCTCATTTTTCACTTTTCTTGACACGGATATGTTTAAAATATCATTTTACACTTGTACACAAGTTTTTGTAATTTTTTGATATCCCGAGCATCAAATCCGAGCCCTAGATCGTTTACGAGCAAATATTTTGACTTTTTTGGTTTTAGCTTCGATTCTCATTTTGATTTCACCAATAGCATTCTAACATCATTTTATGTCTACATCAATCCATTTATTCACTTAAAATCTTTTCCGGACCTTTCTGTGACCAGTTCTCGATTTTCACTCTTTTAAGCTAATTAAGGGCGTACCCAATTTCCACTTAATTTTTGAGTTTTAAAAAAAATGTCAACTTTTCAATCTAAGCACGGAGTCTATTGGTACCATATTCGAACCAAAAATAAAATTTTGGATAAAATGACCAAAATACCCCTAGTTCGTATTTTACCGATTTTATGTTTATTATATTTTTCTAATAATCCTGATCAGTTCTATATCATATTTTAACACTATGTAGAGTTAAAATACCAAATTTTACGAGCTTTACGTTGTCCCGATTACGATTATTGACTCGTGGTCAATTTAAGGCTAAATCTCTCAAATAGCCTATTAAACCCCTTACTCTAAAAATTATTAATATAACAATAAGACCAGATGGTAGTGTGCTTTGTCTACAAGCTTATATAAACTTGATCCACCGTCTATGAATCATTTAAAGAGACCTGAGTCGATCTCTGTTTTACGAGGGTCTTACACTATTTGATGAGGATATTTTCATGACAATAAAAATGTCATCTTGCAATTTGATCTTGGTCATTAAAGGGTGTACTTATCTTTTCTACAAAGCACCTAGGCCACCGGATGAGGGAGGACCAATTGCAAGGCAATAAAAATGGCATCTTGTAGCTTGATAGTGACCATTGAATTAAATTGATCAAACCTTACTCCTTCTCCTATGCTTGGCCAGCCAAGGGCCTGAATATTCCAGAATCTCTTCATTTTTTTCACTTTTTTGATTTTGCAAAGTTGGCCCTTTTCGGTTTCTTTGGTAAAATTATCTTTTAGCCCTCCCGAACTTAATTTAATTGCAAATGGACCCCAATTTCGGATTTGTCTTTTCCAACTCATTCCATCCAATATAAAACTTGGTTCTGGAGGTTTTCGCATTTTTCCGAACTCATTTGCTATTTTTCTCGGATTTTTCTGTAAAATTTTGGTTTAGTGCCTCCCAAATTTAGCCTTTTTCAAATGAGCTCCGATTCCAGATTTTTCTTCACCAATCTCTTCCAAAAATTATAAAACTCAGATCTGGAAGTTTTCATAATTTATTGAGCTCATTTGCTATTTTTCCTGGAATTATCTTTTGGAATTTCGGGTTAGTGCACCCAAACTTTGCCATTTTCAAATGAGCTCCGATCCCGAATTTTTCTTCACCAATATCTTCTAAAAATTATAAAACTCAGCTGTGGAAGTTTTCATAATTTTTTTAGCTCATTTGCTATTTTCCCCGGAATTATCTTTTGGAATTTCGGATTAATGCACCCGAACTTTGTCATTTTCAAATAAGCTCCAATTCCATATTTTTCTTCACCAATACCTTCCAAAAATTATAAAACTCAGAAATGGAAGTTTTCATAATTTTTCGAGCTCACTTGCTATTTTTCTCGAAATTATCTTTTGGAATTTCGGGTTAGTGCCCCACAACTTCCAAAACCTTGGTTTTACTCAAAATAGCTCCGATTTCCAGATTTTCTTTTTCCACCTCCTTTTTGTCCTATATTGAATTTTAGTTGGTTCGAAAACGCCCAATTTTTACGATCAAATTCCCCTCCGATTTAGTTTTTCCCAAATTTGCCGGATTAGGTCTTCCTCTGAACTGGATTTCCACGACCATCTTTCGAACTCTATGTCTTTCGTCGTAGACCTCGAATTATCAAAATTATTTTGCCATTGTTCAATTCAACTTCGAATCTTGGTTTTAACTGAGAGTTGACTTTTTCAATGGTTGACTTTTCGAGATTGACTTTTTTGGTGTTGACTTTTTATGCTGACCTCCGAAACAAAGTCTTGGGGATCCATCTATGGAACGGGGGAAGTCTCTTTGCGTTCCGGGAAGTTGAAAAGGAGAATTTGGCCGGTTTAGGGCGCCAGACAAAATTAGATGTCTACACATGTCATTTAGGCATTAGGTCATTTTTCACATGCCATGACATTTTCCATGTCATTTAGGCATTTGGTCATTTTTCACATGCCATGACATTTTCCATGTCATTTAGGCATTAAGTCATTTTTCATATGCCATGACATTTTCCATGTCATTTAGGCATTAGGCCATTTTATTATGCCATGTCATTTTCCATGTCATTTAGGCATTAGGTCATTTTTCAAATGCCATGACATTTTCCATGTCATTTAGGCATTAGGTCATTTCTCACATGCCATGACATTTTCCATGTCATTTAGGCATTAAGCCATTTCTAACATGCCATGTCATTTTCTATGTCATTTAGGCATTTAGGTTATTTTACATATGCCATGCATTTTTTTCATCCATTCATCTTGCTTATTGTTCATACATTTATACATTTCCCACTTGATTTTTGGACTTAGTCCAATCAATGGCTCAAAGCCAAGCTCTCTTGAGCATCCTTGTGGAAAATTAATGGTTTAGATTGGGTAGTCTGATTGGGATTTTTTTTCTACTCATCCATGGTCAAAATAAATTGATTCTTTTACCACATGTAGTAGTCATTTAGGGGATGCCATGATATTTTCTCATATTTTTATATATTTGTTTTTATCATGGTTGAAAAAATGGATTTTGACAAAACAGTTTTTAACTCACTATCTTGAATTTGGTAAAATTCGGTCATAGTATCCATGCTCCAAAAATTAAGCTGATTTTTTCCCATGGAGGTCAACATGTCCTAGGTCTACCATAATTTTTATAGATTTTTATGAAATTCTTTTAGAAGGAAAAAAATAGGTTTTCAAGATTGCCTGTGAGAGTCAGAGTTGTTTTTTAGAAATAGTAACTTTCTTTTTGGTTAATTCGGTCATAGTTTCCATGCTCCAAAAATTAAGCTGATTTTTAGCCATGTAGATAAAAATGTTATAGGTATCCTCTAATTGTTTCATATTTTTTTGAAATATTCTAAAAGGGTAAAAAAATCGGGTTTCAAAACTGGTTGTGGGAGTCACATTTGTTTTCAAGAAATAATAATTTTCTGTTTTTATTAGTATATTAAGAGGGGGCTGATTTGGGACATTAGATACTGTATTAGGGTGATTTCCATGTCATTTCAATCATAAAATTTGATGTTATAAAAGTCGGGTCAAGGGTGATCAATCCGGATTTCAAAATTAGAACAAATAGAGCCTTTTAAAGAAGGGGTTCGACCATGAGGCCTTTTTCATCTCAAATATTCCATTTTTTTAAACCCGCGTCCAAATTTGAAAATTTGATTTAGGTCTCTTCCGAAGGTAGTCGGATACCTTTTTAGGTATATGGATGTCCTTGCTTCACGGGAGAAATACATTTCCATGCATCGCATTTACCATGTTCATGCATATTCCATGATATCTAATTTTTGCTTAGTCATGTAAATTCTATATGTATGAATATTGCATTGTGATGTCATTGCTTTGATTTAAATTTCATGTTGTTATCTTGATTATGATGTAAACATGGATATTCTATGATAATGTCATTTTGTGATTTTTGCCCTGTCATCATTTCTTTTGCCATGTCATCTAGGCTTTGCTATGTCACCTAGGTTTTGCCACGTCAAGCATGCCATGTCATTAATTCTTTTTCCATATAATTTAGATTATGCCATGTCATCTAGATTTTTCCATTGTTACCACCTAAAAAATAACAAGTCTCATCGCGAGACTTTTACTCGTTAAGTGTGACATTAGGGGAAACATAGAAAAAATGACTTAATTCCTCTTCAAATAAAATGAGCGTTTGAAAACAACCTCGAAAAAGACATGGAGTCGCCACCAATCTTTTTTGGCTAGGTGTGATCGGCCACCTATTAAAACCGGTTTTGTAAAACATTTTAAAATTAATTAAAACATTTTTAAAACCAATTTTAAGTCTGCACTTTTAAACCAGATAAATCAAAGAAACGGGTTCGGGAGTCGATTACATGCGGGGAAGGATTAGCACCCCCACAATGCCCGTATAAAATGGTACCTTATTAATCGTGTGTTATCTCAAATCTCGAAAAAAGTTGGTTTTAAATTTGGCATTTTAAGATAATTCACAATTTAAACAAAAATAATTCCATTTTTTAATTAAAAATGAACCGAAATTTATTAATTCCAAATTTTTCCTACATTTCCCAACAAACTCGACAAAATATAGAAATTTTTATTTATTTGGAAAATCTCGTTTTTGAAAGAAAGATATTCCTTTATTAATGATAATTGATGATATCCTCCCCAGCAAACCCGACAGAGAACTCATGAATTATTTTAACTCGGGAATATCTTTAATTTTATTGAAAATCATTATTCTTTTTTAAAACATTTTTAAAGAGATGAATATGAACATATGTGACATAATAAAAGATGACATAGTAAAATCTAAATGACATGATATAACCTAAGTGACACAGTATATTCTAAATGACAAAATATAATCTAAGTGACATAGTATATTCTAAATGAATGATATAATCTAAGTGACATAGTATATTCTAAATGACATAATATAATCTAAGTGGCATAATATATTCTAAATGTCATGATATATTCTAAATGACATAGCATAATTTAATAACATGACATGATAAAAAAAACATAAAAACATAATAATAAAATATGCATGGAGATAAACAAGCAATGCATGAATATAATAAATCCTAAATGATATGACAAAATAAATAATGACTAAGCAAAGAGCATAGAATAACATAAAATGTTCACAACCACATAACAATCAATATAACACCATGAAATATAAATCAAAACAATAACATTATCATAAAAAAATTCATAGCACAAATCATATATTATATAATATGCATGAAAGTGTATTTTTTCCTTTAAATAAGAAAATTCGTATATCCAAAAAGATATCTGGCTACCTTAGGAAAAGACATAAAATCAAGATTTTCTAAATCAAAAATACTTGGTGATTGGTTTGAAAACAATTTTGAAAATTTTGGATGAAAATAATACTAAGGCCGAAACCCCCTTTAAAAAAGGCTTTATTTCTTAACTTTGAAAACCCGGACTTGACCACCTTTGACACGACCTTTATAAAACTATTTCTTAGAATTAAAATGACTTAGACATCAACCTAGGACAGTAGCTAAGGTTCTAAATCAGCCCTCTCTTAATGCCTTAGCCAAAACAAAAAAATTATTTTCTTCTTGAAATCAAATCTGACTTTACTGACCAGTTTTAAAACGTGATTTTTTTTACCTATTTTTAAAATTTCAAAAAAATCTGAAACAAATATGGGAGACTCACAACATGTCGAACTCTATGGGAAAAAAATTGGCTTAAGTTTTAGACTAAGGATAACCTACTTGAAAAATCACGAAAGTCAGGACACTAGGCGAAAAACTGTTTAGCCAAAAAACAATTTTAAACCTCTAATAAAATCACTACAAAATCATAATAAAAATGTTGGAGACTCCTCTAAGGACCTACAAACAATAGTAAAAATTTCTAAAAGTTTAGACAAGGATTGCCTAATGAAAAAAAAAAATCACAAAGGTTGAGAATCCAACTTGACAACTTCTTAATTTTCCATAAGCATGCTCATGGGAGCTTGGCTTTGAGCCATTGATTGGCTTAAGTCAAAAATCAAGTGGAATGAGATGAAATGCATGAACAAATAGCAAGTTAAATGCATGAAATGCATGTCCTAATGCCTAAATGACATAGAGAATGCATGGCAATACAAAATAACATAAGACCTAATATGAAGTTGTGCATGGCAATAAATGCAAACATAGACCTAATATGCATGAAAATGCATGGCAATACAAAATACAAATATGACCTAAGACCTAATAGGCATGAAATTGTGAATGGCATACAAAGATGACTTAGACCTAATATGTCATGAAAATGCATGGCAATACAAATTGACCTAAGACCTAATATGAACATAAGATATGCATGGAAATACAAAGAACATATAGTGACCAAATGAACATAATGATTGTAGACACCTAATTTTGTCCGGACCCCAAAATCAAGTACATTTCCTTCCTAAATTGATGTTTCAAAATGCTAAAAGGCTTTTCTTATCCTGCAGGTGGTACTGCGAGACTTAGTCTAAGAAAGCAGACAAAAAAGTCAAACTCAAAAAGTCAAACCCAAAAAAGTCAACTACTGAAAAAGTCCCACTTCCAAAATCAAGATTTGAGGTTCAATTGAAAAACGGTGAAAGAATTTTGATAATCCGAGGTCTACATTGAAAGATATGGAGGTCGAAAGTTAGGTTATGGAATCTCAGTAGAAAAGAAACCCTAGTTGGGAAATTTGGGGAAAATTGCTTAGACGATCAAATTGGTCGGGATTGAAGGTTCCAAATGAAAGATAAGTACTGACTATGGGTAATGGATAAGCCACTTGGAAGGAAAACTGAGAGAAAAGTCCATTCGAAAGAAAACCGAGAATTAGGGTTTTTGGTGGATTCCGGTGAAATTTGGAAGAATTACAGAAATGGCCTGATTCGGTAGGACTAAAGCCCTTAATTGATGAGAAATGATTAAACAAGGATAGCCGAAGGTGGGAATTGTTTTGAGCAAAATCGGGTTTCGGAGGTAAAAAGGCAAAATTGGAAAATATGGGAAAAATAGCAAATTAACACCAAAAATTCTGAAAATTTGCAAATCTCATTCTTAAACCATTTTGAAGAGATTGGAGAAAGAGAATCTTGATTCGGAGTTCGTTTGCAAAATGGCCAAATTTTGGGTCCCCTATGCAGTAATTCAAGTAGATAAATCTCAAAAAAATAGAAAATGAACTCCAAAAATTCTGAAAATTTGCAAATCTCATTTTGAAATTATTTGGGAGCGATTGGCGAAAGAAAATCTTGATTTGGAGTTCGTTTGCAAAATGGCCAAATCCCGAGTCCTCTATATAGTCAATTAAGCAGATAAATCCCGAAAAAATAGAAAATGAGCTCCAAAAATTATGAAAACTTCCAAATCACATTTTCAAATTATTTGGAAGATATTGGTGAAGAAAAATCTGGATTCGGAGCTCGTTTAAAAAATGGTAAAGTTCGGGTGCATAAAGGCACAATTTCGGAAATAAATCTGAAATAAATAGCAAATGGACTCGAAAAATTGTAAAAACTTCCAGAATTAAATTTTTTATTATTTTGGAAGTATTGAAAAAAGAAAATCTAAATTTGGAGTTCGTTTTCTATTTATTTAGGTTCGGGAGGCAAAAAGGTAATTTCACCAAAGAAACCAAAAAGGGCAAATTTGTAATTGATGAAAATATGAAAGAAGAAGGAATTGCTGGGATTTTTCTTCCCTTGGTCTGCCAGCGTAGAGGAGAAGAAGGAAGCTTGAACAATTTAATTCCTTAGTCACTATTAAGCCACATGCTACCACTAACACCTTGCAAATGGTCCCTCTTTCATCCAATGGCTTAGGTGCCTTGTAGGAAAGTTGAATGCACCATCGATGGCGAAGTTTAAATTCCAGGATGACATTTTTATTAATCATGAAAGAACCCTCATCTAATGGCTAAGAAAGGAAGAAAAAATATGAGCACAATTCATCCAAGGGTGAGCATCCATTCGGTTAAGTAAGGAAGTGCATGGGATTGTCTCTTTCATCCAATGGCATAGGCCATCTACAAGGGCTGAGTACACTTGTTGAGGGCTGGATTTAATCTACAAGATGTCATTTTTATGTTGTCCTCATCCAATGACCAAGAATGGAAGAGCACAACTCATCCAAGGGTAGGCACTCAAAGGGGCAAGCAAGGGAGTGCATGGGATTGGTCCTCTTTTGTATCTAAGGGCTAAGGTTACTACAATGGCTGAGTACACATCTTAAGGGCTGCTATCAATTGGCAAGATGAGATTTTTATGTTGTCATCAAAATATCTTAATCTAAAGGCCAAGATTGGAGGAGAAAAAAGTGCAATTCCTATCCAAGGGTGAGACGCCATTCGGCCAAGGCTAAAGAGAGGGGGTTGGTTTCATTTTCTCATAAGTTTTTTGGCTGGAAATAGTAGCTAATTTAGCAAAGAAAAATGTTTTGAAAGGAAAAAAAAGGTTTTCAATAGAGAGCTTGAAGGTATTCATATTTACCAAGCTCTAGCATAGCTTTCTTCTTGTTTTCCATGGTGCGTTCTTGATTTTCTATCTTGTTTTCCTACTACATTTTTCATATAAATAAAGTTTTGATGTTTACTTATGTTTTCATCTCTTCTTCTTCATTGAAATGGTGGAAAACAATTTTTTTATGGTTTCATGGTTGGCCGAATATGGCATGTTTGCTTGCCTTGCCTTGGTTTTTTTTTTCTTCCTTGCATGTTGTTGTGAAAAATGATTTTTAGAAGGTTTTTTAGAGTATTCTAAGGTTTTGATTTTTTACAAAATATGAAGCCAAAAAGGTTGAAATGGCTACATGATCTTGGCTAGACCAAGTGACCATGGTTAGGAGAGAGGCTATGCCCATTTTTACCTACCATGAAGCTCACCTTAATTTTGCTGTTTAGAATGGTTTATTTTCTGATTTTTTGAATGGAAACGCTTCATGATCTTGGCAAGACCAAGTGATTATGGTTACGTGAGAGGCTATGCCCATTCTATACCAACCATGGAGCTTAACTTTCCTTGTTTTATTTACTAGTTTTGCTTGTTATTTGCTTTGCATGTCTATGTTAAATTTTTTATATGTTCTTTACATTATTTTCTATGCTATATTTACTTATATATTACTATTCCATGCTTAATAACTTTCCCTTGCATATTTGGCTATTGTGTTCATATGCTCATATTGTGCAATTTTTTTATGTATCATATCTTATATTATAAACATGTTTGCATTTTTTTTATTTTGTTACATGGCCATTCGGCTACTCCATATTGATATGCCTTGCATGTGCATTTTCACCTTGCTTGTTGACTTGTTTGCATCTCCATGCCATGAGCTTGTGCATTTTGATTTTAGTATGTCATATGCTTATGAGAATGTCATGACATTATGCATCATAATATGATTTGTCATATATTTGTGTCATTTACTAGATAGGATTGCATTAGAGTCTCATGTGACCATTCGACTTCTTCATGCATCCCTTGCCTTGTCATACATTTGCATTTTGTTTAGGTAACATGCTTTGAATTATCATATCTTGAAATTGTGTATTAGTTGCTATTTGTTCCAGCATTGACATTAGTTTCATGGGTCATTGTATGTTCATAGTGTGACACCTAATTTTGTCCGGACCCCTAAATCAGGTACATTTTCTTCCTAAATTGATGTTTCAGAATGCTAAAAGGCTTTTCTCATCATGCAGGTGTTACTCCGAGACTTAGTCTAAGAAAGCATACAAAAAAGTCAAACTAAAAAAAAAGTCAACCGAAAAAAGTCAACCTCAAAAAAGTCAACTATTAAAAAGTCAACCCATTTTCAAAATCAAGATTTGAGGTTCAATTGAAAAACGGTGAAAGAATTTTGATAATCCGAGGTCTACGTTGAAAGATATGGAGTTCGAAAGTTGGGCTACGAGATTTAATAGAAAAGAAACCCTAATTCGAGAAATTTGGGGAAAAGTGCTTAAACGATCAAATTGGTCAGAATTGAAGGTCTCAAATGAAAGATAAGCACTGACTACGGGTAATGGAGAAGCCATTTTGAAGAAAAACTGATAAAAAAGTCAATTCGGAAGAAAACCGAGAATTAGGGTTTTTTGGTGGATTTCGGTGAAATTTGGAAAAATTGCAGAAATGGCCCAATTCGGAAGATCTAAAGCCCTTCATTGTTGAGAAATGATTAAACAAGGACAGCCCGAGGCTCAATCTGAAGAAAATCTAAAAATCGGACTTGTTTTGAGCAAAATCGAGTTTTCGGAGGTAAAAAGGCAAAACTGGAAAATATGGGCAAAATAGCAAATGAACTAAAAAAATTCTGAAAATTTGCAAATCTCATTCTTAAATCATTTCAAAGATATTGGGGAAAGAAAATCTTGATTCGGAGTTCGTTTGCAAAATGGCCAAATACTGGGTCTCCTATGTAGTAATTCAACAAGATAAATCCCAGAAAAATAGCAAATGAACTCCTAAAATTTTAAAAATTTGCAAATCCCATTTTCAAATTATTTGGAAGATATTGGTGAAATAAAATCTTGATTTGGAGTTCGTTTGCAAAATGGCCAAATCCCGGGTCCCCTATGTAGTAATTCAAGCAGATAAATCCCAAAAAATAGTAAATGAGCTCCAAAAATTATGAAAACTTCCAGATCACATTTTTAAATTATTTGAAAGAGATTGGTGAAGTAAAATCTGGATTCGGAGTTTGTTTAAAAAATGGTAAAGTTCGGGTGCATAAAAGGGGTAATTTCGAAAATAAATCCGAAATAAATAGCAAATGGACTCAAAAATTTTTGAAAACTTTCAAAATTCAATTTTTTATTATTTCAAAAGTATTGAAAAAATAAAATTCAAATTTGGAGTCCGTTTTCTATTTATTTAGGTTCGGGGGTCAAAAAGGTCATTTCACGGAAGAAACCAAAAAGGGCAAATTGGTAATTGAGGAAAATATGAAAGAAGAAGGAATTGCTGGGATTTGTTTCTACCCTTGGTCAGCCAGCATAGAGGAGAAGAAGGAAGCTTGAACAATTTAATTCCCTAGTCACTATCAACTCACATGCTACCACTAACACCTTGCAAATGGTCACCCCTTCATCCAATGACTTAGGTGCCTTGTAGGAAAGTTGAATGCACCATCCAATGGCCAAGTTTAAATGCCAAAATGAATTTTTTTATTTGTCATAAAAGAACCCTCATCTAATGGCCAAGAATGGAAGAAAAAAGATGAGCACAATTCATCCAAGGGTGAGTATCCATTCGATTGAGCAAGGGAGTGCATGGGATCATCTCTTTTCATCCAATGGCTTAGGCCATCTACAAGGGCTGAGTACACATGTTGAGGGCTGGATTTAATCTACAAGATGTCATTTTTATGTTGGCCTCATCCAATGACCAAGAATGGAAGAGCACAACTCATCCAAGTGTAGGCACTCAAGAGGAGCAAGCAAGGGAGTGCATGGGATTGGTCCTCTTTTGCATCTAATGGCTAAGGTTACTACAAGGGTTGAGTACACATCTTGAGGGCTGCTATCAATTGGCAAGATGACATTTTTATGTTGTTATCAAAATATCTAAATCTAAAGGCCAAGATTGGAGGAGAAAAAGTGCAATTCCCATCCAAGGGTTAGAGGGCCATTCGACCAAGGCTAAAGGGAGGGGGAGGATTTCATTTTTTTAGAAGTTTTTTGGCTGGAAACAGTAGCTAATTTGGCAAAAAAATGTTTTGAAAGAAAGAAAAAATAAAAGGTTTTCAATAGAGAGCTTGAAGGTAGTCATCTCTACCAAGCTCTAGCCTAGCTTTCTTCTTCATTTCCATGGTGTTTTCTTGATTTTTCTATCATGTTTTCCTACTACATTTTTCATATAAATAAAGTTTTTTTAATGTTTACTTATGTTTTCATCTCTTCTCCTTCTTTAAAATGGTGGAAAACAATTTTTTTCTATGGTTTCATGTTATGGCCGAAAATGGCACATTTATTTGCCTTGTTTTTCATTTTTTTTTCTTCCTTGCATGTTGTTGTGAAAAATGATTTTTACAAGGTTTTATAGTATTCTAAGGTTCTGATTTTTTACAAAATATGAAGCAAAAAAAGGTTGAAATGGCTACATGATCTTGGCTAGACCAAGTGACCATGGTTAGGAGAGAGGCTATGCCCATTTTTACCTAGCATGAAGCTCACCTTATTTTCTATTTTACAAGGTTTATTTTCTGTTTTATTGAGATGGAAAGGCTTCATGATCTTGGCAAGACCAAGTGATTATGGTTTGGTGAGAGGCTATGCCCATTTGATATCAACCATGGAGCTTAACTTTCTTTGTTCCACTTACTAGTTTTGCTTGTTATTTGTTTTGCATGTCTATGTTAAATATTTTGTATAAATGTTCTTTACATTATTTTCTATGTTATATTTACTTATATATTTCATTTCCATGTTTGATATTGCATCCTTGCATATTCGGCCATTGTTGTTCATATGCTTATGTTGTGCATTTGTTTCTTGTATCATGTATTACATGTTTGCATTTTCTTGGTATTGTTCCATGATTATTCGGCCACTCCATTTTGTATGCCTTGCATGTGTATTTTCCTTTTGCTTCTTAACTTGTTTGCATCTCCATGCCATGAATTTTTATATTCTGATTTTAGTATGCCATGTGCTTATGAAAATGCTATGATAAAAATGCCACCATATTGTTCCATGACCATTCGGCAATCTCATGTTTGTTTGCCTTGCATGTGCATTTTCCTGTTGTTTCTTAACTTGTTTGCATTTTCATGCCATGAGCTGGTGTATTTTGATTTTGGTATGTTAGATACTATTGAAAATGTCATGACATTATGCATTTTAATATGATTTGTCATGTACTTATGTCATTTGCTAAATAGGATTGCATTAGAGTCTCATGTGATCATTTGGCCTCTTCATGCATCCCTTGCCTTGTCAAGCATTTGCATTTTGTTTAGGTAACATGCTTTGCATTATCATATCTTAAAATTGTGTATTAGTTGCTATTTGTTCCAGCATTGACATTAGTTTCATGAGTCATTGTATGTTCATAGTATTGTCATGCATGTTCATTACATTTTAGGTCTAGGCCATATTGGTATTGCCATGGATATTGAGTCTTAAATCACATTGGTATTGTCATGCATTACTATGCTATTTAGGTCTTAGGTCACATTATCATTTTCATGCATATTCATAACATATTAGGTCCTAGTCACATTTGCATTATCAAGCATTGCTTGCATATTGAGTTAGGATATCATTTATTGCCATGCAAATTCATGCTAGGCATTTAGGTTGCCATGAATTGTCATGCATTTCCTTTACCATTTAGACCTTTAGACCATACATTTCATACATTTCATTTGCTGTATGATCATGCATTCCATGTCATTTCCACTTGATTTGTGACTTAGGCCAATTAATGGCTCAAAGTCATGCTTCCTTGAGCATACTTGTGGAAAATTAAGGAATTGTCAAATTGATTGTTCTACCTTTGTATTTTTTTTTTACTTAGCCAATTTTTTCCAAGGTTTTTAAAATGTTTAGCTACTTTCCTTAGGTCTTTAGGATGATTTCCAACAATTTCTACTTTGGTTTTTGAATGAATTTATTAAAGGCAAAAAATGTGTTTTGACAAACAGTTTTTTTTTTTTTTTCACCCAGTACTCGAATATCGTCAATTTTTCTGGGCAGTGATCTTTAATTAGAAAATTAAGCCAATTTTTTATCGTGTATATTTACATGTTCTGAGTCTCTAGTATTTCTTTTAGATTTTTTTGAAGTTTTAAAAATAGGCAAAAAAATTGTATGGTAAAACCGGACAGTAAAGGCAGATTTGAAATCAAAAGAAGAATAATGGTTAAATTTGGCTAACGCATTTAGAGGGGGTTGGTTAAAAGATTTAGCTACTGTCCTAGGATAGTTTATAAGCATTTCTAAACATTAAAAATGATTTTATAAATCTCGGGTTAAGGTTAGTCAAGTTCGGGATTTTAAACTTAGGAAATTAGAGCCATTTTAAAAGGGTTTGGTAAGTGTTTTAATTTTTATTCAAGTTTTCCTCAAAATTGTTTTTTAAACAATCAAAAAGTTTTGTTTTTTTAGAAAATCTAATTTGACATATTTTTCTAAGGTAGCGGGATATCTTTTTAGATATAAGTATTTCTTTATTTAGAGAAAAAAATACATTTTCATGCATTGCATTTTCCATGTTCATGCATTTTATTTAAATGTGTGATTTTTGCTATGATATTTTCCATGATATTATTATTATTATTTTAATTCACATTTTATGATCTTATATTTGTTTTCAATATGATTTGTAATGTTTTATGATATCCTATGCTTTTTTAGTTATTTTTGTCATATTATTTAGCATATACTATGTTCATGCATTATTATTTTTATTTTCATTTATATGTATATTATATGTTAGCAATTTTAACTTCATGTCATTTAGATCATATTCCATGTCATTTAGGTATTTGTATTTAGAATATGCCATGTCATTTAAAATATGCTGTATCATTTAGAATTGCCATGTCATTTAATTCATTTTATCTCATTTAGAATATACCATGATACGTAGGATTTTTTCATTTTTCCTAGAATATACTATGACATTTGAATTATGTCATATCATTTAGGTTGCATTATATTATCTAGATTTGCCATGTCATTTTGTTTATGTCATACATGTTCATGTTCATATTCTTAAATGTTTTGAAAAAGATAATGATTTTCAATAAAAATAAAGATATTCCCTAGTTAAAATAGTTCATGAGTTCTCTATCGGGTTTGCCGGAGGAAATATCATCAATTATCATTAATAAAGGAATATCTTTCTTAAAAAAAAAACGAGAATGATTCGGAAAGTTTTCCAAATAAATAAAAATTTCTATATTTTGCCGTTTTTGTTGGGGAATGTAGGAAAATTTTGAATTAATAAATTTCGGATCATTTTCAATTAAAAATGGAATTATTTTTCTTAAAATATGGAATTAACTTGAATTACTAAATTAAAAATCAACTTTTTTACCGAGACTTGAGATAACACACGATTAATAAGGTACCCATTTATACGGGCGTTGTGGGGGTGCTAATCCTTCCCCGCACGTAACCGACTCCTGGACCCGCTTCTTTGATTTCTCTGGTTTATAACGCAGACTTGATATTGGTTTTAAAAATGTTTTATTTAATTTTAAAATGTTTTATAAAATCGGTTTTAATAGGTGGCCGATCACACCTAGCTAAAAAAGATTGGTGGCGACTCCATGTCTTGTTACGAGGTCGTTTTCATACCCTCGGCCTTTTATTTTATTTCTAGAGGAATTAAGTCGTCTTTTCCTCTGCTTCTGTTTCGCCCCTCACTCAAACGGGTTCCCCGTGATCCGTGATCCGAGATCACGTATCGACACATAGTATTACTATACATGTTCATTACATTTTAGGTCTAGGCCATGTTGATATTGCCATGCATATTGGGTCTTAAATCACATTGGTATTGTCATGCATTAATAAGCTACTTAGGCCTTAGGTTACATTATCATTTTCATGCATATTCATAACATATTAGGTCCAAGTCATATTTGCATTATCAAGCATTGCATGCATATTGAGTTAGGATAGCATTTATTGCCATGCAAATTCATGCTAGGCATTTAGGTTATTTTGAATTGTCATGCATTTCCTTTATCATTTAGGCTTTAGACCATGCATTTCATACATTTCATTTTCTGTATGTTCATGCATTCCATGTCATTGCCACATGATTTATGACTTAGGCCAATCAATGGCTCAAAAAAGTGCTCTCTTGAGCATAGCTCTGGAAAATTAAAAGGTTGTCAAATTGATTATTCTACCTTTGTGATTTTTTTTACTTAGCCAATTTTTATCCAAGGTTTTTAAATGTTTAGCTACTGTCCTTAGGTCTTTAGGATGATCTCCAACAATTTTTACTTTGATTTTTGAATGACTTTATCAAAGGCAAAAAATGTGTTTTGACAAAATAGTTTTTTTCACCCAATACTCGAACATCTCATATTTTTCTGGGTAGTCATCTTTAATCATAAAATTAAGCCAATTTTTTATCGTGTATTTGTACATGTTCTGAGTCTCCAATATTTTTTCTAGAATCTTTTAAATTTTTAAAAATTGGCTAAAACATTGTGTGGCAAAACCGGATAGTAGAGGCAGATTTGAAATCAAAAGAGGAATAATGGTTGAATTTGGCTAAGGCATTTAGATGGGGTTGGGTATAAGCTTTAGCTACTGTCTTAGGGTAGTTTCTAAGCCTTTTTAAACTGTAAAAATTATTTTATAAATCTCGGGTTAAGGGTGGTTGAGTCCGGGATTTTAAACTTAGGAAATTAGAGCCATTTTAAAAGGGTTTGGTAGGGGTACTTAATCTTTATTCAAGTTTTTCCTCAAAATTGTTTTCAAACAATCACAAAGTTTTGTTTTTTTTAGAAAATCTAATTTGAAATATTTTCCTAATAGCCGGATATCTTTTTAGTTATACAGATTTCTTTATTTAGAGGAAAAAATACATTTTCATGCATTGCATTTTCCATGTTCATGCATTCTATTTAAATGTGTGATTTTTGCTATGATATTTTCCGTGGTATTATTATTATTTTGATTCACATTTCATGATCTTATATTGTTCGCCATATGATTTTAAATATTTCATGATATCCCATATTTTTTATTTGGTCATTTATTTTTTGTCACATTATTCAGAATATACTATGTTCATGCATTTTTATTTTATTTTCATGCGTATTTTATGATAGCATTATTTTATGTTTCATGTCATTTCTTGTCATTTAGATCATATTCCATGTCATTTAGGTTATTCTATTTATACTATGCCATGTCATTTAAAATATGCCATATCATTTAAAATTGCCATGTCATTTAAATCATTTTATCTCATTTAGAATATACCATGATACTTAGGATTTTTCATTTCACCTAGAATATACTATGCCATTTAAATTATGTCATATCATTTAGGTTGCATTATATTATCTAGACTTTGCCATGTCATTTTATTTATGTCATACATGTTCATGTTCATATTTTTAAATGTTTTGAAAAAGATAATGATTTTCAATAAAAATAAAGAGAATCCCGAGTTAAAATAATTCCTGAGTTCTCTACCAGGTTTGCTGGAGGGAATGTCATCAATTATCTTTCATAAAGGAATATCTTTATTTCAAAAAAATGAGAATGATTCAGAAAGTTTTCCAAATAACTAAAAATTTCTATATTTTGCCGATTTTTTCGGGGAATATAGGAAAATTTTGAATTAATAAATTATGGATCATTTTCAATTAAAAATGGAATTATTTTTCTTAAAATTGGGAATTAACTTGAAATACTAAATAAAAAACCAACTTTTTACCGAGACTTGAGATAAGACACGATTAATAAGGTACCGATCTATACGGGCGTTGTGGGGGTGCTAATCCTTCCCCGCACGTAACCGACTACCGAACCCGCTTCTTTGATTTCTCTGGTTTATAACGCAGACTTGAAATTGGTTTTAAAAATGTTTTAATTAATTTTAAAATGTTTTATAAAACCGGTTTTAATAGGTGGTCGACCACACCTAGCTAAAAAATATTGGTGGCGACTCCATGTCTTTTTACGAGGTCGTTTTCATACCCTTGATCGTTTATTTTATTTCAATCTAGAGGAATTAAGTCGTGTTTTCCACTACTTTTGTTTCGCCCCTCACTCGAACGGGTTCCCGCGATCAGGATCACATATCAACAATGATAATGTATGAACATGGCACAACCAAAAACACAATCTCATGGCAAAATGATGCAAAGTAGTGAATGAAAGCATGATAACTAAAAGATGAAAATGCAACTACACTAAAAGGAGAAGAAGCCGAATGGACATATGTTAGACATGAAAAATCTTAGCAAGGTAATAACACAAACACATGGCATGGTAAAAGTGCAAGACCTAAATAGAAACATGTTAGACCAATAATCATGATGCAAATGCATGAACATGGCTAGACAAAAACACAAACACATGGTATGACATTAACACAAAGCATGAACACAGAAAATTAAAAATAGCAAACAAAGTAAGTAGATATGAAAATAAATAATAAAATCAGCAAAATAAGAACAAGTAAGTAAAGAAAGTTAAAAATAAGCTCCATATCTTGATTATTTTAAAAAGCTAGAACATCAAAACAAGCTATCGTACCAACAACCAACATAGGAAATAAAACAAACACATGGTAATCACACGAAGAGCATTCGGCCAACATGAGAAAAAGGTAAAAAAAATTGGTTTTTGATTTTTTTCTTGAGAACATAAGATAGGAGCTTTGAGAGGAAGTTTTAAAACCTTCATTTCACAATAAAAAACAATAAGAAATCACAAAATCTCAAGGAAAAATAGCAAATTAAGCATGGAAAGGGAAACAAAATGCAAGAGTTAGGTGCCTTTAGGTTACCTTCAAAAGCTATTTTTCAAGGTTTTCTTCTCTTCTAAACTTTCTTTGCTTTTCAACACTTAGCTATTTGCTCCCAAATGAAAAGATATCAGCCAAAGAGCCTTAGCAAAAAGAAAACCTCTCCCCTATATGGTAGCCGAATGGTCACTCTTTGGTGTAGGATGTTGTCATTTTTTTCCTAACCAATTTGATCCAAAGGCCACTAATCCAAGATGTTAAAAATGTGAAATTACCACCCTTAGATTAAGTGATTAGCCCCTAACAAATACAGCTATTCAAAAAAATGTAACCATAATGTTGACATCCTTCCTCTTTATTCATCGGACCATGTGGCAAAATCACAAAGGCTTGATAAAAAAAATAATCACCTTACTATCCAATTTTAGCTTTTGGATGAGAGAAGCTCAGCAAAATTCATCCTCCCCTTGGGCTTGGCCGAATGGCCCTTCACATTCCAGCCCTCTCCCTATTTTTTTAAATTACAAAAAGGCCTTCTTCGATTTCTTTCATAAAATTGCACTTTAGCCCCCCAAACTTGATTAAATAGCAAACAGACTCCAAATCCAAAATTTCTTTTTTCAATACTTCCTAAATAATATAAAATTGAGTTCTGGAAGTTTTCATAATTTTCGAGCCCATTCGCTATTTTTTCGGATTTATCATCTGGAAATTCAACTTAATAGGCCCGAAATTTGCCATTTTGCAAACGAGCTCTTGTTCTGAATTTTTCTTCACCAATCTCTTTCAAATAATTTAAAAATGAGATCTAGAAGTTTTCATAATTTTCTGAGCTCATTTTCTATTTTTCCCGGATTTATCTTCTGGAATTTCAACTTAGGCCCTTTAACCTCTGAAGCCTCGGTTTTACTCAAAACAATTCCAAATTTTCTTTTTCCAGGCCTTTCTTATATATTGAATTTGAGTTGGTTCAAAAATGCCCAATTTTTACGATCAAATTCCCCTCCGACTTGATTTTTCTTTTCCTAACATCGAAAATTTCCTCGTCTTTCCATTTTTTCTCCAATCGGCTCTTTTCTCAAAATTTCTTCAAACAGAGCCTTGGGCTATCTTTGTTTACCCACTCTTCATCAATTAGGAACTTTAATTTTACCGAATCGGGCCATTTTTTCAGTTTTCCCCAATTTCGCCAAAATCCACCAAAAACCCTAATTTTTGGTTTTCTTCCAAATTGACCATTCCTTTAGTTTTGCTTTCAAATAGGCTCTCCAATACCCGTAGTCATTGATTATCTTTCATTTGGAACCTCCAATTTCGACCAATTTGATCGTTTAAGCACTTTTCCCCAATTTTTCTGAACTAGGATTTTCTTTCCACTAAATCTCCGTAACACCATCTTCCCAACTCCATATCCTTCGTTGTAGACCTCGAATTATCAAAATTCTTTCACCATTGTTCAATTATACTTTGAATCTTGATTTTGAATGTGGGTTGACTTTTTTAATCGTTGACTTTTTGATGTTGACTTTTTTGGGGTTGACTTTTTCCATATTGACTTTTCATGCTTGCCCCCTTAAACTAAGTCTTGGAGTATCACCTGCAGGATGAGAAGAGCTTTTCTGCATTCTAAAACATCATTAGGAAAAAAAAATACCTGATTTAGGGATCCAGACAAAATTAAGTGTCTACAACTGCCTCTCTTTGGCTATTGTTGAGAATCAGGAATCAGGCAATGATAAATAAACACTAATTTTGTCCGGTTAGTGAAATCACATGTGAAGAAAAGGAAAGGGAGTTTTCATCTTTTTTTCATTTTTAATTTTCAACTTTTCATTTTTCATTCATTTTTTTTTGTGAAAAAGCTGTAAATAGAAGATTTTGTCCTTAAATTGAGTTTCTTGACTAATCAAGGCTCGACCCATCTTAAGGAAACGAGTTTGATTTGCAAAGTGATGACTTGGTGGAACCAAACGTCGAAAAGTTATCTAGGGGAAATCGTAGATAATTTTCAAGGTGATGACTTGGGCGAAACCAGAAGTCAAAAAGTTATCTAGGCGAAACCGCAGATAATTTTCAAGGTGATGACTTGGACGAAACCAGAAGTCGAAAAGTTATCTAGGCAAAATCGTAGATAATTTTCAAGGTGGTGACTTGGGTGAAACCAGAAGTGGAAAAGGAGACCTGGGTGAAACCAGGGGTATTTTTGGAATATAGTGCCTTGAGGTCTTGTCCATGATTTTGGTTAATTGTGCCTGGAGGTCTTAAAAATAGTGCCCGGAGGTCTTATCCATGATTTAAGCAGAAAATTATGCTCGGAGACGACCTTAAGAATGGTGCTTGGAGGTCTTATCCATGATTTAAACTGAAGATTCTGCTCGGAGGTCTTATCCATGATTTTGGTTAATTATGCCCGGAGATCTTAAAAATGGTGCTCGAACGTCTTATCCATGATTTAAACAGAAAATTATGCTCGGAGGTGACCTTAAGAATGGTGCTCGGAGGTCTTATCCATGATTTAAACTGAAGATTGTGCTCGGAGGTGAGTTTAAGAATTGTGCCCTTATCCATGATCTAAAAAGAAACATACCCCGATGGTGGTCTCGGGGCTCGACTCATTTGAGAAGTAGAACGAGTTCGATTTAAAACAAAAGGAAAATACCTCGACGATGATCTTACGGCTCAACGCATTTGAGAAGCAAAACGAGTTCAATTTTAAAAACAAAAGGAATGCCTTAAGAACGATTCTGGGTTTGATTCATTTGAGAATCAGAACGAGTTCTATTTTAAAAACAAAAGGAAAAATACCACGACGATAATCTCAGGGCTCGACTCATTTGTGAAGCAGAACGAGTTTGATTTTAAAAATAAAAGGAAAATACCTCGATGATGATCTCGGGGCTCGATTCATTTGAGAAGCAGAACGAGTTCGATTTTGGGGAAGCCAAAATTTCCATGGTTCCTGCAATTTTAGCTAAATGCAATGATGAGAATGACATGCTTTGCAAATGCTTGTATGTTTCCTAAGGATGAATGCAATCAAATGATTGTGTCATGATTTCTAATCCATGGTTTCTTTGAGGTTGATAGATTATCTGACTTCATGATGGAGTCTTCAATTTTTCACTGATGCCCCACTTAAGGAACCCTTAAATCAAGATAAATTGTCAATCAATCCCAGTTTATAACTTTTCTGAAATTCACAAATTTTTTGACTTCACGACAGAGTCTCCAACACATTCACTGTTTTAACTTTACTTGGTGCATTCTCCATCATGATTAGTGGTTTCCAAACCTCTTCTAAAATTTAAATCTACTCCTTAGTAATACTCTAAAATCCTTTTATTGAAAGATTTTAAATGTTTACAAATCATCATTCAATTTAATAACAAACAAAATGCATCAAAGGATGTATGAAAGAAAGTATGAAACAACCAAGTGTCATAAAAGGGATAACAAGAATTTATTGCAACAAATGTCTTAAAATGACAGAAGTGAATCAAGGATTCAAGAAACAAATAAAGAGCTGTAGGTTGTAGATGCCCCAAACGCAGAATATCTTGGACCCTTCCTTCTTCATTTCATTTGAAATTTCTCTTGAATGAGCAATTTACTTGGGTAATCTCTTAGCTTCCGTAGTTGTATCGAATTGAGTTTTTACCCTTTCTTCTGATTTTCAAACACTTTCTCCCCCTTTACATGGAGCATTGATTTAAACCTGAACCAGTACTTGAGCCGCCCTTTATGGGTTTTCAACTAAAGTGTCCCCCATTCGGTATTAAGTCGCCCTTTGCTGGTTTTCGGCTTAAACCTCTCATTTTACATTCTTTTTTCATTTTCATTTTTCATTTTTCATTTTTTCTTTTCTCTTTTTTCTTGTGTTCTACCATGCATCTGAGAATTCTAAATGTTTCCAAGGTAAGAAATGTCAATTCCAAAGATGGGATGAATTTTGAGATAAACCCTTCAAATTAAATATTCATGGTTGATCAAAATTGACTTTTAAAGCACGTAATGTAGGCCATGGCTCGAGTTTAGAAATAAAGGGTAAATAGGCCCAAAATGTGTTTAAGGGTGATTGGATCAACGATTATTTCCTGAAGAGAATATATTCTTGAAACATTCGTCCCCTTTTTGGACTTTTCCTCTTTTTTCTTTTTTGAACCTTTTTCTTTCATTCTTGGCTTTCATTTTCCATTCTTTGATTTCACACTTTTTCGATGGCTCTTTTTTTTTGCCATGATTTTCTTCTGATTACTTCTCCTCGCATCTGCCTTATAGTGTAAAAGGTGATCCTTGATCACGGTCCAAAGAAAGAAAGATTCTTAAGGCTCAAAGGGGTGACTAAGGATAATTTCTTCTTAGTGAAAGGAATATGAAAGATGGCCATTCATCATATAAAGCATGAATATTCTCATTGAAAAGCAATCCTCAGGGGAAGTAGATATATAGAATTTTCACTTTTACATTTAGAATCATTCGAATTTCCATGTGCACAATATCACACTTTTTTCTTTTTTCTTCTTTTTTCATCAAGCATAATACTTTTCCAATTCGTCAGCATTTACGGGATTTCTCAAGTTATCCCCATCCATCCAAGTTAGAATCAATGCTCCTCCAAAAAAAAGTTCCTTTTACCAATTTGGAGCCCATTTCCCTCGTGGATCCTTCAATATAGGGAGAATTTTCCTTAATACCAATTCCCCTTCTCGGAACTTCCTAGGATGAACCTTCTTGTTGTGGGCTCGAATCATCCTTCTCTGATACAACTGCCCATGACAAATTGCCTTCAATCTGTTCTCCTCGATGAGATTCAACTATTCATAGCGAGCTCTAACCCACTCTGTCTCTTCTAAGCCCACTTCCATCAAAACACGAAGGGGAAGGAATTTCAATCTCAATAGGTAATACTGCCTCCATTCTATATACCAAAGAAAATGGCGTGGCACTCGTAGATGTGCGGACCGGGGTACGGTATGCATGAAGAGCAAAAGGCAAAATCATATGCCAATCTTTGTATACATCAGTCATCTTCTCAACAATCTTCTTTATGTTCTTATTAGCTGCTTCTACTGCCCTATTCATCTTCGGACGATAAGGTGCCGAACTATGATGTGTGATCTTGAACTGAGTACATACTTCTCTCATCATCTTATTGTTCAAATTGAGAGCATTGTGATTCTCTCTGGCAATCCATACCGACATATGATTCCCTTCTTGACGAATCTACATAGGACCAACTTCGTTACATTCGTATAAGAAGCAGCTTCCACCTACTTTGTGAAGTAATCTATGGCCACTAGGATGAAACAATGTCCGTTTGAAGCTTTCGGGGTAATAGGCCCGATCATATCCATTCCCCACATCGAAAATGGCCATGGTGCAATCATGACATGCAATGGTGATAGAGGCACATGAATCTTATCTGCGTATATCTGGCATTTATGGCCCTTTCGGGAATAACTAATATAATCCCCTTCCATTGTCAGCCAATAATATCCTACCCTCATAATCTGTTTAGCAAGCATGTGACCGTTGGCATGAGTGCCACATATCCCTTCGTGGACTTCTTCAATAATTCTTCGAGCTTCGACAGACCCGACACACCTCAATAGGACTTGGTCTTTCCCTTTCTTGTACAGAATCTCACCATCTAAGACAAAACCCATTGCCAATCTTCTCAGAGTCCGCTTGTCATTTTCTATTGCTTGTTTAGGATATTGTTGACTCTTGCTATATTCCAAGATGTCATTATACCAAGAGAGACCATCTGCTTCTTCTTCGATACTCAGGTAGTGGAAAAGAGACTCATATATGCTCATCTTGATCGGCAAAAACTTTGGCCCCTTCATTTACTTTAAAAATTGATGACAAAGTGGCTAGAGCATTTGCCATTCGATTTTCTTCTCGGGGAAGTAATTGAAACTCACTTCTTCAAATTCCTCTATCAGACTCAATATGAGCTCTCGGTATTGGATTAACTTTGCATCTCGAGTTTCCCATTCTCCCCGTAATTGGTATATCACCAAAGCTGAATCTCCTAAAACTTCCAGTGTTTTGATCTTTCTGTCTACGGCAGTACGAAGGCCCATAGTACATGCCTCATATTCAGCAGTATTACTTGTATAATCAAAATCCAATCTGGCAGTGAAAGGATAATAATCTTCTTCTTGGGATAGAAGCACTGCACTGATTTTGTGCCCCATGGCATTAGATACACCATCAAAGTACATTTTACATATTTTCTTCTTTTTAGGGGGAATCTCATCTTCTTGCGAGATGCACATCAGGTATTCATCTGGGAAATCAAAGTTCAAAGGCTCATAATCTTTAACCGGTCGACTTGCTAAGAATTCGGCTACTGCGCTACTCTTTATAGCTTTTTGACTCACATACACATGTCGTATTCTGACAACAAAACTTGTCATCTTGCCGTTCTTCCTGACAAAGAGGGTGCTTCCAACATATACTTGATAGGATCTAGCTTGGCAGTCAACCACGTCGTGTGGTACAATATGTATTGTCTGAGCCTTTGAGTAGTCCAGGCTAAGGCATAACACAACTTTTCTACCGATGAATGCTTCAGCTCATACTCTGTGAATTTCTTGCTAAGGTAATAAAGCGCTTGTTCTTTCTTTCCGATCTCATCATGCTGCCCCAAGACACAACCCATAGATCTCTCAAATACTGATAAATACAGTATCATTGGTTTCTCTGGAACAGGTAGCATTAATACTAGTGGATTGGATAGATAGTGCTTAACCTTTTCAAAGGCGATCTGACACCCTTCATCCCATTCTCTCGGATCATGTTTTCGAAGTAGCTTAAATATTGGATCACACTTGTCGGTTAACTGAGAAATAAACCGATCAATGTCATTCAATCTTCCTAGAAAGCTTTTCACTTCCTTTTGAGTACGAGGTGGTGGAAAGTTCTGGATGGCCTTTACTTTTTTTGGATCAATTTCGATTCCCCTCTTACTGACGACAAAGCCCAACAACTTCCCCGAAGTGACTCCAAAAATGCACTTTGTCGGGTTTAGCTTGAGTTGAAACTTTCTTAGTCTTTCAAAAAGCTTCTCAAGATTCATAGTATGCTCATCTTCTCCTTGTGACTTTGCGATCATGTCATCAACATAGACCTCAATCCCCTTATGCATCATATCATGAAACAAAGTCACCATGGCTCTCTGATATGTTGCCTCGGCATTCTTCAACCCAAACGACATTATCTTATAGCAGAATGTTCCCCACATCATCACATATATGGTTTTCTCCATATCTTCTGGTGCCATCTTAATCTGATTGTACCTTGACAATCTATCCATCAAGGAAAACAAAGAACTCTTTGCCGTATTATCCACCAAAGTATCAATGTGCGGCAAAGGAAAATTATCTTTAGAACTGGCCTTGTTCAGATCTCGATAATCAACACATATATGTACCTTGCCATCCTTCTTCGAAACTAGAACAATATTCGCTACCCATTTCGGATATTTTGCCACTTCCAAGAACCCGGCATTAAACTGCTTTTTCACATCTTCTTTTATCTTTAGCAGCATGTCAGGCCTCATTCTTCTCAATTTCTACTGAATTGGCTTGCACTCTGGTCTTAGTGGAAGCTTATGAACCACAATATCAGGATCCAACCCTAGCATGTCTTGGTATGACCATGCAAATACATCTGCATATTCTCGGAGCAAAGCTATCAGTTCACACTTTATTGATGATGACAATGAGGTCCCAATTTTGACCTTCTTTATTTCTTCCCCACTTCCAAGATTTATCGTTTCTAACAGCTCCTTATGAGGCAATACTTGCTTCTCCTCTTGTTCCATTTTCCTCAATAAATCCGAGGGCAAACCATAATCTTCGGCATCTTCATTGACGTCGAAATCACCCATGCAAATGGGTCTTTCAAAATCAATTTCAGATTTATTGACAGGATGGTCCTCATATTTCACATCCATTCACTTGTGAATAGGTGAGGAAGAAAAAATATAGGAAACTATATAGGCAATGAAAGAAAATGAAAGAGCAAAAATGAAAGAATATGGACACATCAATATGAAGAAAATGTATCGTGCTTGTTATTTATTAAATGAAATTTTTTAAACATAAGCCTGTTATAGAAGAAAAATTCTTAATATCTTTGGGCAAAGATAATTAAGATTGTTTTCAAAGTATTACTTTGGAGTAGACCTAAAGACTATAGGTAGCTCGGTCGCACTCTAATTTGTTAATCTATAATCTGGTGGACATGGTCGCACCATCCAACTTGCATCTCTATTTTCAATTCCCTCTTCACCAGCCATACAAATCACCATGTCTTGCATCTGCTTGTCCTTACTCATATAGAATTCTCAGAAGCCTGTTCAATTATTACCAACACGTCAGTGCAACTCGGTAGCATGTAGGAAATATCAACTAGCAGCTTAGATAGGGTTGCCAAGAGCATCACATTCAATGAAGAACTGTTATCCAAGAGTACTAGAGGTAGTATGTGCCCCTTGTAAGTGGTAGTGATGTGAAGGGCTTTTATAGATCCAACAACGTTTGGTGGTATTTCATCATAACTAAAGAAGATATGATCATCGACTGCAATGTTCCCCACCAACCAATCTAGTTTCTCCATCGATATGTTATTGGCCACATATGCTTGATTTAAAACCCTTAGCAAGGCATCTCTATGTGGCTCTGAATTAAGCAACAACGAAATGATCAAAATCCTTGCGGGTTGACGGTGTAGTTGTTCCACCACACTGTACTCACTATGCTTTATAAATTTCAGAAATTCACAAGCCTCATTTTCATTCACCGACTCTTTCACCGGGGCTAAATTCTTATCCACTCCTTTTGACTGATCCATCTCTATATGGACCAGCTCTGCTATTCTCTTTCCTTTATCAATTCCTCCTTCCTTTCCCAATGGATTTTGCTCAACAATCTCGGGGGCATAACATCTACCACTACGGGTTAGATGCCCAAAACCAGTTATATCATTTACTGTCTGCTGATTGGAAAAGCCTGGCGTAATCACGCTGCAATCATATTTCCATGAAGCAGCCTTATTCTCTTTGTACGAGAATGAATATGGCAGCTCTATAATTAATTTTGGCGTGACTTCTTCATAAATCGGGGTAGCCTTCCTTTTCCGCTCATCATAGTAGATCACCAAAGGTCTACCCACCCCATAGCCGATTGTATTCTCTGTAGCATCCATTTTTTCCTCTGTCTTCTCATAAAATTGGGCCTCGCCCAAATCCATCATTCACTGAACTTTAGCTAAAAACTCTCCACACTCTTGTATAGTGTGTCCCTTGCATTTATGGAATGGAAATAATCCTCCACCCTTCTTGCAACCATTCTCAGATTATCTTTATCCCAAACTATTCCCGCTTTAACCATTTCAAACCACACCTTTTCCATTAGAGTCTTCACCTCACTGATGTGTCTTTTCACCCTACAAACTTCCCCTGTCAACACTGCATTCACCTTGGCCTCAGTATGATTGGGCAATGGATTACCCGCTATATTAGGCCCGTTCCTTGATCTGAACCTTACAACCATGGTATTGATCAAGCTTTGAACCTTCCTCTTAAAAGAAACTGAATCCTCAGTCCAATGCCCCTGAAACCCCGCGTGATATGCGCAGTTAGCATTTACATTATACCACTTGGGATATGGTGGTGACAGGGTTTAAGGTATACGGGTGCAACAAGTTGACCCTATAATAGTTTAGGGTATAATTCACCATACGTTGTAGGAATGGGATCAAATTGGGGTTTTTGATCGTTCCTTGGTGATCGTTGGTCATTGCGCATGACACCCTGGATATTCGGGATAGTGTTTTGGGGAAGGGTTATTTGTGGATATATGCTAGTAGGGTATGGCTGTTGAGGTATGGTTGTGTAAGGGAATGGGTTTTGGGTAAGGTGGTTTACGGTAGGGTAGTAAGGATTGTATGCCGGATGAGGTGTATAGGGTGCAGGGGATGCATAGGGTGTAAGAGGTGTATATGGTCTAGGAGATGTATAGGGTATAGGAGGTGTACAGGGATAATGGTTGTAGCTAACTGCACGAGCTTCTTCTTTCTTCTTAGAGGGGATTGCTTTCTTTGGAGTTGAAGATTTTCCACCTTCCATCTTGCCACTCTTAATGGCAGTTTCTATCATTTTGACAGATATAACCATATCCGCAAAATTCTTAGTGGCACTCCCAACCAATTTGTCATAGTATGGTGCCTTTAAAGTGTTAATGAAAAGCATCGTAGTTTCTTTGCTGGTCAAAGGGGGTTGCACTTGAGTGGCCAAGTCCCTCTACCTTTAAGAGTACTCCTTAAAACTCTCAGTAGTTTTCTTTTCCATATTCTTCAGTGACAACTTGTCAGGTATCAAATCAGATACATGCTTATAATGTTCCATGAAAGCCTTGGCCAAATCCATCCAAGACCGGATCTTAGTCCGGGTCAACTGATTATACCATCGGGTTGTAGAACCCGTTAAATTATCCTGGAAGCAGTGGATGAGCAGCTTTTCATTGTCATCATGTCCTGTCATCTTTCGGCTGTACATGGTTAGGTGTGCTGATGGGTTGGTAGTCCCATTGTACTTCTCAAAGTCTGACACTTTAAACTTAGGAGGAATTACCAAGCCGTGTACCAGACTCATCTCCTTGGCATCCAGACTGCCAAACAATTCTGCCCCCTCTACCGCCCTTAGCCTCTCTTCCAACAACTGATATTTTTTTCTGAGATTCTGCAGATTCAACCCTTTTTAGTTCAGCCATCTTTGCCTTCTCTTTCTCAGCAAACTCCTCAAAGTCCGGAACATCAACAACATCAGTTGGGTCAACCCCAATGTTAACATTTTCGGGAGCATAATTCTGCGTTTCAGCCATTGGTTGAATATAGACAAAGGATGCTGTCCCTGTTGGAAGCTCATTTCCAGCATTCTGGGATGCTTAGCCATTTAGATCCACAGCTTCAGGTTGTCCATCTTGATTCACTACCCCTTTTCCTGTAATTGAATCCTCACCCGGCACTTTCTGCCTCATCATGGCATTCATCATTTCCATGAGCTTGGCCATTTGTTCACTTGATTCCTCCTGAGACTTAGCCAGCTGCTCCTGCAGTTCCCTCTGAGCTCATTCCATTCTTTCAATACGGGCAAGCTAGTCATTCTCCATAACTCTGGCTTGAGATCTAGTGTTATAACGATGTCAAAAATCCGGTTCTTTTGGAGTGTGCCCTATTTTACCTTAAGTTTTAAAAAACCATGAATTAGAATTTATTGACACATTCTTTATGTTTTATTATAAATGAATGAATGACTAAATGTGAATGGATGAATAAATGAATAAATAAATGATTAAGTACATGAATATGAATGAATAAATATAAAAGAATGAATAAATGAGTGATTATGAATAAATGTATGAATGAACAAATATAAGTAATTGAATGATTATAAATATAAATATAAATAAATGTATGAAAGCACAAATATATAAAGGAAAGAATAAATGAATGATTATAAATACAAATAAAGGTATGAATGAATTTGAAAGTATTGGCCCCGGGGTAATTTCAACCAAAAGGTCTTTCATTGATTTCTAGAATAAAATACATCAAGGATAACATAGCAAGAACATTACGTAAGACAATCCAATAATTTGCCTATCTATTTCAAAGTGTTGTTACAAAGTGTCGGTCCTAGAGCAACCCCCTCGGATCCTGGACTTTCCTTCTCAGTCCCTCTTTGGATTGCCTTGCCTTTCAATCTGGCCCGTAGTCTTTCAGTCTCGAACTGGCATTTCGCTAGTGTCGCAACCTAAAAAATAACAAGTCTTATTGCAAGACTTTATTATTCGTTAGGCGTGACATTAAAAAAAACCGAGGAAAAGTTGACTTAATTCCTCTTGAAAAACGAAGGTTTTGAAAATGACCTTGAAAAAAGACAAGGAGTCGCCACCAATCTTTTTTAGCTAGGTGTGATCGGCCACTTATTAAAATCAATTTTGTAAAACATTTTAAAATTAATTAAAACATTTCTAAAACCAATTTCAAGTCTGCGTTTTAAACCAGAGAAATCAAAGAAGCGGGTTCTGGACTCGGTTACGTATGGGGAAGGATTAGCACCCCCACAACGCCCGTATAAAAATGATACCTTATTAATCGTGTGTTATCTCAAGTCTTGATAAAAAGTCGGTTTTAAATTTAGTATTTCAAATTAATTTCTAATTTTAAGAAAAATAATTTCATTTTTAGTTGAAAATAATCCGGAATTTATTAATTCAAAATTTTCCTATATTTCTCCACAAACGTGGCAAAATATAGAAATTTTTATTTATTTGGAAAATTTTCCGAATCATTCTCGTTTTAAGAAAGATATATCGTTATTAATGATAATTGATGATATCCTCCCCAGCAAACTCGGCAGAGAACTCATGAATTATTTTAACTCGGGAATATCTTTATTTTATTAAAAATCATTATCTTTTTCAAAACATTAAAAAAAAAAATATGAATATGAACATGTGTGACATAAATGACATAGCAAAGTCTAGATAATATAATGCAACCTAAATGGTATGACATAATTCAAATGGCATAGCATATTTTAAATGAAATGGAATATTCTAAATGAAAGGAGATATCCTAAATGAAATGAAATGTCCTAAATGACATAATATATTCTATATGAAATGAAATAACCTAAGTAACAAGGTATATTCTAAATGGAATAAAATGATTCAAATGACATGGCAAATGTAAATGATATGGCATATTTTGAATGACATGGCATATTCTAAATAATATAATCTAAATGACATGGAATATAATCTAAGTGACATTAAATGACATGAAACATAAAATAATGCCATCATGAAATATGCATGAAAATAAAATAATAATGCATGAACATAGTATATGCTAAATAATGTGACAAAAATAAATGACTAAATAAAAAGTATGGGATAGCATGAAATATTCAAAAAATCATATAACAAACAATAACCATCATAAAAACTGAATCGAAATAATAATATTACCATAGAAAAATATCATAGCAAAAATCACATATTAAATAAAATGCATGAACATGGAAAATGCAATGCATGAGAATGTATTTTTTCCTCTAAATAAAGAAATCTGTATATTTAAAAAGATATCCGGCTACCTTAGAAAAATATGTCAAATTAAAATTTCTAAAAAAAAAAAAACTTTGTGATTGTTTGAAAACAAGTTTAAAGAGACTTAAATGAAGATTAAAACCCTAGACAAACCCTTTATAAATGGCTCTAATTTCCTAAGTTTAAAATCCAGGACTTGACCACCCTTAACCCGAGGTTTATAAATCCTTTTTAAAGTTTGAAAAGAATTAGAAACTATCCTAAGACAATAGCTAAAGCTTCTAACCAACCACCTCTAGATGCCTTAGCCAAATTCAACAATTGTTTTTCTTTTGAATTCAAATCTGCCTCTACTATCCAGTTCCGATACACGATTTTTAACCTATTTTAAAATTTCAAAAAAATCTAAAAAAACATACTGGAGACTCAAAACATGTAAAATTACACGAGAAAAAATTGGCTTAATTTTTTGATTAACTATGACTATGCAAAAAAATCGGGAAAGTACGAGTACTAGATGAATAATTGTTTTGCCAAACACATTTTTTTGCCTTTGATAAAATCATTTAAAAATCAAAGTAAAAATGTTAGAGACTCTCCTAAAGACCCAAAAACAGTAGCTAACACTTTTAAAAAGTTAGACAAAAATTTTCTAATTAAAAAAATCACAAAGGTAGAATAATTAATTTGACAACTCTTTAATTTTCCACAAGTATGCTCAAGTGAGCATGACTTTGAGCCATTGATTGGCCTAAGTCATAAATCATGTGGCATGACATGAAATGCATGAAAATAAAGCAAAGTGAATGCATGAAATGCATGGTTTAAAGCTTAAGTGATATGGAAAATGCATGGAATAAATAACCTAAATGCCTAGCATGAGTTTGCATGGCAATAAATGTTATCTTGACTTAACATGCATGAACTAGTGTCTAAATGGCATGAAATAATGAAAATGGCCTAGTGCCTAAATGACATGGGAAATGACATGGCATATGAAAATGGCCTAATGTCTAAATGTCATGGAAAAACAACATAGCATATGAAAATAGCCTAATGCTTAAATGACATGTAAAATGACATGGAATAATAAAAATGGCTTAAAGCTAAATGACATGTGAAATGACATGGCACATGAAAATGGCCTAATGTCTAAATGACATGTAAAATGACATGGTATATGAAAATGGCCTAAAGTTTTAATGACATATAAAATGATATGGTATATGAACATGGCCTAAAGTTTAAATGGCACGTAAAATGACATAGAATAATAAAATGACCTAAACTTAAATGACATGGAATAATAAAAATGGCCTAAAGCTAAATGACATGTAAAATGACCGAGATGTCTAAATGAAATGGCAAATATCATGGCCTAGACAACTCCAACTTGTCCGATGCTTCTTCGGCCAAATCCAATATACAAGTGGGACCTGTACTATGAGCAAGCTGTGCGAAAAACTGCTTCTTTTTTTCCATTTTTAATTGAAAATGATTCGAAATTTATTAATTCAAAATTTTCCTATATTCCCCAACAAAATAGGCAAAATATAGAAATTTTTATTTATTTGGAAAACTTTCCAAATCATTCTTGTTTTTTGAAAGAAAGATATTCCTTTATTAATGATAATTGATGATATTCCCTCCAGCAAACCCGGTAAAGAACTCATGAATTATTTTAACTCGGGAATATCTTTTATTGAAAATCATTATCCCTTTTTTTAAAAAAAAAAAAAAATTAAAAATGAATATGAACATGTATGACATAAATAAAATGACATAGCAAAGTCTAGATAAAATAATGCAACCTAAATGATATGACATAATTTAAATGGCATAGTATATTCTAGATGAAATGAAAAAACCTAAGTATCATGGTATATTCTAAATGAGATAAAATGATTTAAATGACATGGCAATTTTAAATGATATGGCATATTTAAATGACATGGAATATGATCTAAGTGACATGAAATGACATGAAACATAAAATAATGCTATCATAAAATATGCTTGAAAATAAAATAAAAATGCATGAACATAGTATATGTTAAATAATGTGACAAAAATAAATGACAAAATAAAAAATATAGGATAGCATGAAATATTCAAAATCATATGGCAAACAATATAACATCATAAAATGTAAATAAAAGTAATAATAATACCATGGAAAATATCATAGCAAAAATCACATTCTAAATAAAATGCATGAACATGGAAAATGCAATGCATGAAAATGTATTTTTTTCCTCTGAATAAAGAAATCCATATATCTAAAATGACATACAGCTACCTTAGGAAAATATGTCAAATTAGATTTTCTAAAAACAAAACATAGTGATTGTTTGAAAACAATTTAGAAGAAAAACTTGAATGAAGATTAAAACCCTACGAAACCCTTTTAAAATGGCTCTAATTTCCTAAATTTAAAATCCCGGACTTGACCACCCATAACCCGAGATTTATAAAATCATTTTTAAAGTTTAAAAAGGCTTAGAAACTATCCTAAGACAGTAGCTAAAGCTTCTGACAACCCCCTCTAAATGCCTTAGCCAAATTCAACCATTGTTTTTCTTTTGAATTTTCAAATCTGCTTCTACTATCCGGTTTTGACACACGATTTTTCAGCCTATTTTTAAAAATTAAAAAAAAAATCTAAAAAAAAAATAATGGAGACTCAAAACATGTAAACTAAACGAGAAACAATTGGGTTAATTTTTTGATTAAAGATGACCGCTCATAAAAATCGGAGAAGTTCGAGTACTGGGTGACAAAAACTGTTTTGTCAAAACACATTTTTTTCCTTTGATAAAGTCATTTAAAAATCAAAGTAAAAATTGTTGGAGATTATCCTAAAGACCTAAAAATAGTAGCTAAAACATTTAAAAACCTTGGACAAAAATTGGCTAAGTAAAAAAAATCACAAAGGTAGAATAATCAATTTGACAACTCTTTCATTTTCCACAAGTATACTGAAGAGTGCATGACTTTGAGCCATTGATTGGCCTAAGTCATAACTCATGTGGCAATGCCATGGAATGCATGAACATACAGCAAATGAAATGTATGAAATGCATGGTCTAAAGCATAAATGGTAAAGAAAATGCATGACAGTTCAAAATAACCTAAATGCCTAGCATGAGTTTGCATGGCAATAAATACTATCCTAACTTAATATGCATGCAATGCTTGATAATGAAAATATGACTTGGACCTAATATGTTATCAATATGCATGAAAATTCTAATGTAACCTAAGACCTAAGTAGCACAACAATGCATGGAATACCAATATGAGTTAAGACCTAATATGCATGGCAATACCAATATGGCCTAGACCTAAAATATAATGAGAATGCATAGCAATACTATGAACATACAATGACCCATGAACCTAATACTAATGCTTGAACAAACAGAAACTAATACACAATTTGAAGATATAATAATGCAAAGCATGTTACCTAAACAAAATGCAAATGCATGACAAGGCAAGGAACGCATGAAGAGGCCGAATGGTCACATGATACTCTAGTGCAATCCTATCTAGTAAATGACACAAGCACATGAAAAATCATATCAAGATACATAATGTCATGGCATTTTCACAAGCATATGACATAAAAAAATCAAAATACACAAGCTCATGGCATAGGAATGCAAACAATCCAAAAAGCAAGATGAAAATGGACATGCAAGGCATACTAAATATCAAGATATGCTAACTCATGGCATGGAGATGCAAACAAGTCAAGAAGAAAAATGAAAATGCACATGTAAGGCATAGCAAAATGGAGTAGTCGAATGGTCATATGACCAAATATAAAATGCAAACATGTTTATAATATAAGACATGATATATGAAAAAAATGCACAATATGACTCCAATGATCACAAAGGCCGAATCTACAAGGAAAAAATATTAAGCATGGAAAAGAAATATAGAAACAAATATAACATAGAAAATAATGTAAAGAACATATAAAAAAAAAATTAAGCATAGACATGCAAAGCAAGTAACAAGCAAAACTAGTAAATAAAACAAGGAAAGTTAAGCTCCATGGTTTGTATAAAATGGGTATAGCCTCTCACCTAACCATAATCACTTGGTCTTGCCAAGATCATGAAGCCTTTCCATTTAAAAAATCAAAAAATAAACCATGCTAAACAACAAAATTTTAAGCTGAGCTTCATGGTAGGTAAAAATGGGCCTAGCCTCTCCCCTAACCATGGTCACTTGGTCTTGCCAAGATCATGTAGCCATTTCAACCTCTTTTGCTTCATTTTTTTGTAAAAAATCAGAACCTTAAATACTTAAATAAACCTTCTAAAAATCATTTTTCCACAACAACATGCAAAGAACAAAAAAAGAAAAAAAATCAAGGCAAGCATTCCTTCAAATTCGGCCAAGCACAAACTTTGTAAAAAAAAAAAATTGTTTTCAACCATTTTGATGAAGAAGAAGAGATGAAAACCTAAGTAAACATTTTAAAAACTTTATTTTTATGAGAAATGTAGTAGGAAAACAAAGTGGAAAATCAAGAAATCAACATAGAAAACAAGAAGAAAACCATGCTAGAGCTATGTAGAGATGACTACCTTCAAGCTCTTCTATTGAAAACTTTTTTTTTCTTTCAAAACCTTTTTCGTTTCTAAATTAGCTACTGTTTCCAGCCTCCAAACTTATCAAAAAAATAAAATCAGCCCCCCTCTAATGGCTTGGTCGAATGGCCCTCTAACCCTTGGATGGAATTTGCATTTTTTCTCCTCCAATTTTGGCCTTTAGATTATGATATTTTGATGACAACATAAAAATGTCATCTTGCCAATTGATAGCAGCCCTTAAGATGTGTACTCATCCCTTGTAATAACCTCAGCCCTTAGATGCAAAAGAGGACCAATCCCATGCATTCCCTTGCTTGCCCCTTTGAGTGCCTACCCTTGGATAAGTTGTGCTCTTCCATTCTTGGTCTTTGGATGAGGAAAACATAAAAATGACATCTTGTAGATTAAATCCAGCCCTTAACATGTGTACTCAACCCTTGTATATGGCCTAAGCCATTGGATGAAAAGAGACAATCCCATGCACTCCCTTGCTTGGCCGAATAGATGCTACCTTTGGATGAATTGTTCTCATATTTTTTCTTCCATTCCTTGCTGTTAGATGAGGGTTCTTTATTGACAAATCAAAATGTTATCTTGGCATTTAAACTTGGCCATTGGATGGTGCATTCAACTTTTCTACAAGGCACCTAAGCCATTGGATGAAGGGGGGACCATTTGCAAGATGTTAGTGGTAGCATGTGAGCTTGATAGTGACTAAGGAATTAAATTGATCAAGCTTCCTTCTTCTCCTCTATGCTGGCTGATCAAAGGAGGTAAAATCCCAGCAATTCCTTCTTCTTTCATATTTTCCTTAATTACAAATTTGCCCTTTTTGGTTTCTTCGGTGAAATGACCTTTTTGACCCCCGAACCTAAATAAATAGCAAACGGACTCCAAATTCAAATTTTCATATTTCAATACTTCCGAAATAATAAAGTATTGAATTCATGAAGTTTTCAAAATTTTTTGAGTCCATTTGCTATTTATTTCCAAAATTTCCCTTTTTATGCACTCGAACTTTACCATTTTTTAAATAAGCTCCGAATCCAGATTTTTCTTAACCAATCTCTTCTAAATAATTTAAAAATGTGATCTAAAAGTTTTCATAAATTTTTTGAACTCATTTGCTATTTTTTCGGGAATTTATCTGCTTGAATTACTACAAAGTGGACCCGATATTTGTTCATTTTGCAAAGGAACTCCGAATCAAGATTTTCTTTCGCCAATCTCTTCCAAATATTTATGAATGAGATCTGTAAATTTTCAAAAATTTTGGAGCTCATTTGCTATTTTTTCAGGATTTATCTGCTTAAATTACTACATAAGGGACCCGAGATTTGGCCATTTTGCAAATGAACTCCGAATCAAGATTTTCTTTCTCCAATCTCTTCTAAATGATTTAACAATGAGATTTGCAAATTTTTGGAGTTCATTTTCTATTTTTTCCAATTTTTCTAATTTTGCCCTTTTGCCTTCGAAACCCGGTTTTGCTCAAAACAAGTCCGATTTTCAGATTTTCTTCAAACTAATCCTTGGGCTACCATTGTTAATCACTCCTCATCAATTAGGGGCTTCAGTCTTTTCGAATCGGGCCGTTTCTGTAATTCTTCCAAATTTCACCGAAATCCACCAAAAATCCTAATTCTCAATTTTCTTTCGAATTGACTTTCCAAGTAGCTTCTCCATTACCTGTAGTCAGTACTTATATTTCATTTGGAACCTTTAATTCTGACCAATTTGATCGTTTAAGCAATTTTCCCCAAATTTCCCGAACTAGGGTTTCCTTTCTACTGAATCTCCGTAACCCAACTTCAGACCTCCATATTTTTCAATGTAGACCACGGATTGTCAAAATTCTTTCACCATCTTACAATTGAATTTCAAATCTTGATTTTGAAAGTGGGTTGACTTTTTTAGTAGTTGACTTTTTGAGGTTGACTTTTCTGGAATTGACTTTTTTGGGGTTGACTTTTTTGGGGTTGACTTTTTTCAAGATTGACTTTTTCTGTATGCTTTCTTAGACTAAGTCCCGGAGTACCACCTGCAGGATGAGAAAAGCTTTTTAGCATTCAGAAACATCAATTTAAGAAGAAAACATACCTGTTTTAGTGGTCCGGACAAAATAAGGTGTCTATAGCTACCCCTCTTTGGCTATTGCTGAGAATCAGGAATCAGGCAAAGATAAACAAATACTAATTTTGTCCTGTTAGTGAAATCATATGTGAAGAGAAGGGAAAGGGAGTTTTCTTTTTTCCATTTTTTCTTTTTCATCATTTTGCATTCAAATTTTTTTTGTTGAAAAACCTATATATATTAGATTTTGTCCTTAAATTGAGTTCCTTGACTAATCAAGGCTCGACCCGTCTTAAGGAAACGGGTTCAATTTTCAAAGTGAAAGTTGTGCTCGAAGGTCATAAAAATAATGCCCGGAGGTCTTAAGAATGGTGTCCGAAGGCCTTACCCGTGATTCAAAAAAAATACGCTATATGCGACTTTAAAAATGATGCTCGAAGATTTTAAGAACGATGCCCGGAGGCCTTACCCGTGATTTGGAAAAATGCGCTGTATGCGACTTTAAAAATGATGCCTGAAGGTCTTAACAATGATGCCCGGAGGCTTTATCCGAAATTTGGAAAAATGGTTGTATGCGACTTTAAAAATGATGCCTGAAGGTCTTTAGAATGGTGCCTGGAGGCCTTACCCGTGATTTGGAAAAAATGTGCTGTATGCGACTTTAAAAATGATGCCCGGAGGTCTTAAAAATGGTTCCCGGAGGCCTTACCTGTGATTTGGACAAATGCGCTGTATACGACTTTAGAAATGATGCCCGATGGTCTTAAGAATGGTGCTCGGAGGCCTTACCTGTGATTTGGAAAAATGCACTGTATGCAACTTTAAAAATGATGCCCGAAGGTCTTAAGAATGGTGCCCGGAGGCGTTACCCGTGATTTGGAAAAACTATGCCCAGGGGTCTTAAAAATGGTGCCCGGAGGCCTTATCCGTGATTTGAAAAAATGTGTTGTATGCTATTTTAAAAATGATGCTCGAAGGTCTTAAGAATGGTGCCCGGAGGTCTTATCAATGATTTAAAGAGGAAAAGCTATGGCCGGAGGTCTTAAAAATGGTCTTAACAATGATCTTTGAAGAATTGTTGAAAATGAACCTGAAGATTTTGAGAAGATGCGAATGCTTTTTGATGCTGGTGCAAATGATTAACAAGATGCACATACCTCATATTGCATATGTAAATGTTTTGAATTGATGCAAATGTTTCTTGATGCTGATGTTGGATAAGATTCATATACTTCTAGATGCAACTGCAAATGCTCTCAGATTGTCATACTTAGATTTCATCACGAACTGGTCCCAATACGAGGATGCTTAAAGTAGGGTGTTACTAGGTATGACATGAAGCATACGAAGATGAATGAGTGGTCCAGAGAGGATTCATCACCCCAAGTGATTAAGGGGACATATCTCACATGTATTTGGCTTATATTAACTTATGGAAGTCCTTTGCCAAGGCAATACTTAAGGAATTAATATTACAGCTGTATATCTAATATGGAATGGTTAAGAGTAGACACTGAACCATGTTCTTTCCTATCCTGGGATATTTGATGACGGGATCGAATTACACAGACATATTGTACACGAAAGGCTAGTCGAAGCTTGATGACTCTCTTGGCATTTGGGTGGTCATGATGCATTGCTAGATGCCGCACATGATTTATAAATATAAAAGGAAATTTTTTTAATTGAATTAATTATATTTATTGCCAATATGTTAAGGGTCTAATAGGTCACACACAAAAGGTGATTAATGACTTAAAATGAGATAGTGGCAGATTAAATATTCATTAAGTGTTGTGGGCTTATTGTGAATATTTAATAATATTTATAAGGGCTTTAGTGCAGTTAGTCCAATAGTTGGCATACACTAAACCTACTTATAAATAGCCTAATGTTGTTGTCGCCTCCCCCATAAGAAAACCCTGGAATCGGCGCCTCACTCCCCCTTTCGAGTGTTTTGACCGAATAGCAAAATAACCAAGAGGAATTCGATTCTTCTAATTGATTTTTGCTAACCAAGGAAGAGGAGAAAGGTTTCTCACAACCTAGACTACTAGCATCGTCTTGGCAAAACATAATCTCAACCTTGTGAAGGCTTTCAGATCACCTGTGTGGATTACTGTTAGAGGTCGGACAATTGGACAACTTTGGTTTTCGGCAAGCGAGCATTGTGTACAAGAGCAAGAACATCAAGAATCTGTGATGTGGTTTTGGCAATCTCCATTACAGTGGTATGAGATTTTGATTGTTATCTGTTCTTGACAGCTTGATCATTTTGAATTCATAGGCAGATCCGTGGAGGGATTCAGTATTCTCTATGATTATTTAATTTTGCTACGTTGTATTTTTAACCATTGATTAAATTATACATTATCTCTATTTGAGCATGAGCCGAATCCCAACAGTGTATCAGAGCCTCTCTTATGTTATTCCTATACGATCTATGCTTTGATTGTTACCTTTAACAAAATTGTTTTGTTCTTTGAGTTATTTTGATCCGATTGTCACTAACCGAATTTTTGAGAATTTGCACTTGTAGTGTTTCGGTGAAGGCAATAGTTAATCATGGTGAATTCTTGTTGACTAATTGGTTTAAAATTGTTTTAAACTGATTAATGCAACCGACGAAAGTTTGGCAGCGGTTGAAAACTGTTTAGAATGATTTGCTCAAATTTGGTGATTTTAGTGAGAAAAATTATAGATTTTTCTTGGCTGATTTTTAATGCTTGTTTTATTGATTTTTAGGATTTAAAATTGCTTAGAGTTGTTCTTGGTAAGCCTGAAAAATCATAAAACTAATTTAGCATTGAAAAATTAGAAGCTGTAAAAAGCGGATAGACAGCCTTAGGGAGGTAGGGGTCGACTGCTACTCACAATAGCCATAGGCTATGCCTCCTTTGCTAGGGTTTTTCGCTTCTATCAGATTCACACAACTTATGAATTTTAGCAATATTAAGTTACTAATGTTGTAGTATCCTAGTTGAGATACAACACTAAAATTAGTAATTATGGTAATATTGTTAAATTAATAAAATCACCAAAACAAGAATTTACATGAATATTCAGTTAAATTATTTTATTGGCTAATAATTTAATTAAAGGAAATAATCCTAATTGGATTAGGATTTATTCTAATGAGATTAGATTAAATGTTTATTATTTTTTTGAATTAAATTATGGATCAACATAATCAATGATGGTAATTAGAGATTAAAGCATGAGTCATATGTTCATAAATTGTTTGTGAATGTATGGGATGATTATGGACTTAGTCCCAATATGATTGTGGATGGTTGAATTTAATTTGATGGTTTTTATCAAATTAAATAGGGACTGCGTGCCCTGCCTTATCTCTCATTTTTCCGGAGTTGTAAAAATTCTTTCCTCACCTAACTCCCCTCTAATGTAACTTGAGGTTTCTTTATTACAAATGCAATTAGATACATCAAAGTGTAAAATTAGGATTAGTTAGGAATAATTTTTGTAACTTGAAGATGAAGAAAGGCGCCATGAAGAAAAAGAGATTACAAGCAAGCTTCGAAGACTATGTATGTAATCACCTAGGAATTTGACCAACTATTTTCCTTTGATGGCTCAAGGAAATTAGATTAGAAAAGTCCATAATCATCCAAGTAGAAAGCATATTATAGATTTATTTATGCGATATTATAAATGCTATGAATGTTTATTATGATGAGACTTAAAAGAAAAGGAAATCCCTCATTACAATATTGAGTCACATGCTTCGCATGATAAAGTTGCCTTCCATCATCATAACAAGATAACCAGAGTTCTTCCAGTAGGAGGTTTGTTGAGTCACTCAAGGTCAAACTACCGTACGAATATGTTTGAGTTATGAAGTTGAGTATTACTTAACTAATGCTATGTAATCGGAATGCTTTCAAACTAGACCGCATAGTGTTAGAGGCAAAGTTAGGCAAAGTACATATGATGTGCTTAGACAAAGAGTTGTCACCTAACTGATCTGGGAATTGCATAGAGATGCAATTGATAAGCTATGTTATCTACCCAACTAGGCTTGTTGTAATTTGTTGAGTCACTCAAGGTTGCAACATGTTGAAAGGGATCCCAGCCCACTAGAAATACCTTGATGAGATTTTCGAATAATAGTGAGGGCTATTATCTCAAAAAATTAGTGAGAGAACCAATAAGAGATTTAATACCTCATCTTGAATTGGTATAAATGCATGAATATAAGTGATATATATACATTTTCCATATTAGGTTGTTGAAAATGGTTAATACATTAACTGTACTACGCGGCATTATGAATGCCATTACTCCAAAAAGTTTGGATTGGTACATGAGATTGAGAAGCGTTCTCAATGAAAGGAATATTGCTCACTTGACAAGCCAAGAAGAACTTATAGAAGTTTATGGGTTGACTGTGTTTGTGATTGAATTGAATCGTTCTACTGTTAAATCCAATTCCTGGATAATTGATTCAGGATGCAGTTTACGTTTATGTAATGACATAGCTATGTTGAAAAGAAGTAGAAAGTTGAGCAAAGATGAAGTAGTTCTTAGAGTAGTCAATAGTGTAAAAGTTGCAGCATTGGCCGTTGCCGTCTGGCATGAAATTGGAACTTACTTTGTTCCAGTATTGTCTAGAAACATCATTTCGGTTTCATACCTCACTATTAATGATGGTTTCGAAATAAGAATGAAGGGCAATAGTTGCTCCATCATTCTTAAAGAAATTCACTATGGATCGGCAACATTACATAATGGATTATATGTTTTGGATCTAGAGATGCCTGTGTTCAAGATAAATGTCAAGAAACCAAGAAAGGATGATCCAAGTAAGACTTACATCTGGCACTGTAAACTTGGTCATATCAATGAGACAAGAATTTCCCAGTTGCATAAACATGGTTATTTGGAACCATTTGATTATGAATCATATGGGACTTGTGAATGTTGTTGCCTCCTTCGTAAGATGACCAAGACGCCCTTAGATCGGATCGAGAAAGAGAATATTTAACTCATGATTTCTTGGATCATTTGACGAAAAATGGAATTCTGTCGCAATGGACGCCACCTGGAACTCCTTAGCATAACGGAGTGTCCGAGAGGAGAAATCGAACCTTGTTGGACATGGTTTGGTCCATGATGTCTAAGGCTGACCTTTCGATATCCTTTTGGGGATATGCCTTAGAAACTGCAGCTTACCTTCTAAATAGGGTTCCAAGCAAGTCGATAGATAAGGTACTATACGAGATATGGAATGGCAAGAAGCCATGTTTATCTTTTCTAAAGATTTGGGGATGCACTGCTTTTGTGAAGCAAGTACCTTCTGATAAGTTGGGAGCTAGATCAGAAAAATGTAAGTTTGTGGGAGGGCCTAAAGAGACTGCTGGATATTACTTTTACAATCCTACTCATCAAAAGGTGTTTGTGTCAAAACATGCTGCTTTTCTAGAGAAAGAGTTTCTACTAGAAGGATTCAGTGGAGTAAAATAGATCTTGAAGAAGTTCAAAAACCACAACCTAACATTCCCTCGAAACCCGAGCCATTGGTCGAGGCATTGGATGCTCGGACTAATGCTCAAGAAACACAAGTACTCCGAAGGTCTAGTAGGGAGAGGCAAACTCCAATAAGATATGGATTTCTTTTGGAAAGAGATGGTTTGCCCATTGATAATGAACCTGCTACCTATAAGGAAGCGATGTCGGACATCAATTCCAAGAAATGGGTAGAAGCCATGAAGGGATAAAACCCATATGGTGTAAATGGGTCTACAAGATAAAGACAGACATGGATGGCAACGTACAAACGTATAAGGCCTGATTGGTTGCAAAAGGTTATAATCAAGGCATTGATTTTGAAGAAACCTTTTCACCAGTTGCCATGGTAAAGTCCATTAGGATTATGCTTGCTATTGCTGCATACCATGATTATGAGGTATGGCAGATGGATGTAAAAATTGCATTCCTTAACGGGAATTTGCAAGAGGAAGTGTATATGACACAACCTGAAGGTTTTTCATCCAAGACTACTTCTAATAAGGTATGTAAGCTGCAAAAGTGCATTTACGGACTAAGGCAAGCATCTCGGAGTTGGAACATCAAGTTTGATGAAACAATCAAAGAATTTGGTTTCATTAAGAATCCTGATGAACCATGTGTTTACAAGAAGGGAAATGGACATGCAATTGTTTTCTTGATGCTATATGTCGACGACATATTGCTCATAGGAAACGATGTACCTATGCTTCAGACCATCAAGGTCTGGCTACCCAAACAATTCTCCGCGAAGGATTTGTGAGAAGCAGCATATATTCTAGGAATTAAGATCTATAGAAATAGATCGAAAAGGCTGCTTGGATTATCCCAATCCGTTTACATAGACAAGGTGCTAAAGAGGTTTAGCATGGATATCTCCAAAAGAGGTAACTTACCTATGGTACATGGTGTACAACTCTCGAAAGAGATGTGTCTTAAAACTTATGAAGAAAGGACACGGACTGATAAGATCCCGTATGCTTCGACAATAGGATCTATCATGTACGCCACGTTTTGCACAAGACCAGATGAGCCGATACCAAAGCAATCCTGGTGAAATTCACTGGACTGCTATGAAGAATATCCTCAAGTACTTGAGAAGAACTAGGATATTTTCTTTGTCTATGGAGGGGCTGAACTCCAAGTAAAGGGTTATACAGATGCTGGATTCCAAACTTATAGGGATGACAGTAAATCGCAGGGCGGTTACGTATTTACCTTAAATGGAGCTGCAGCTAGTTGGAAAAGTTTTGAACATACTACAACTGCAGATCCAACAACAGAGGCTGAATACATCTCTACGTTTGAGGCAGCGAAGGAGGCTGTTTGGATTAAGAAGTTCATAATTGAACTTAGTGTGGTTCCAAGCATTGTTGATCCAGTACCACTTTACTGTGATAACAATGGAGCCATAGCGCAAGCTAAGGAACCACAGTCTCATCACAAATCCAAACATGTATTGCGGCAATATCACTTGATTAGAGACATAATTCAAAGAGGTGATATTAGTATGGAAAGGGTACCCACAGAGGATAATATAGCTGATCCTATCATTAAGGTTCTGTCCCAGTAGAAACACAATCATCACATGGAAGAACATGGGCTTAAGTACATCGGCGATTAGCTTTAGTGCTAGTGAGAGATTGTTGGTGTAAGCCCTACAAGCCAATCTAGTTAGGCTTGTAAAACACTATTTATATATTCATGTATTGCACATTATAGTTTATTAATTATAATTGAGGTATTTCTTTATCCATAAGTTTTGCTATAATTGTTATAAATGACTTGTGAAGATAAAACCCACGAGACACAATGGCATTGCAAAAGAATTGTTAGGTGTTACAATTATGAGGATCCTTATGCATCAATGTCGTGTTTCTAAACTGTTCCTAGTCATTGTATTGTCAAGACAGGGCATTGACAATTCTCTAAGACTGGTATATCTTAAGCCTTTATGCACTTGATGCATGCAACTGATCTCATAGGTTGAAAGTATAGAGATACTTGGGGATAACATATCGGTGCCTGTTAGTTGAACAAGTTCACTTAACATGACCCACTATGAGAGTTCAATTTGGTATTTCACTCAAGTTTCTATGGTAAATACTCTCATGTGTCAATAGTGTAAATAATCCTTTGACTTGTGGCACCAGGTCATCTTGTATGTGAACTGTCATACTTAGATTTCATCATGAACGGGTCCGAAACACGAGGATGCTTAAAGTAGGATGTTATTGGGTATGACATGAGGCATACGAAGATGAATGAGTGGTCCAGAGAGGATTAACCACCCCAAGTGATTAAGGGGACATATCTCACATGTATCTGGCTTATATTAACTTATGAAAGTCCTTGGCCAAGGCAATACTTAAGGAGTTAATATTAAAGCTGCAGATCTAATATGGAATAGGTTAAGAGTAGACATTATACCATGCTCTTTCCAATCCCGGGATATTTGATGAAGGGATCAAATTACACAAACATATTGTACACGAAAGGCTAGTCGAAGCTTGATGGCCCTCTTGGCATTTGGGTGGTCATGATGCATTGCTAGATGCCGCTCATGATCTATAAATATAAAAGGAAAAATTCTTAATTGAATTAATTATATTTTATTTCCAACATGTTAAGGGCCTAATGGGTCACACCCAAAAGGTGATTAATGAAATTAAAATGAGATAGGGGTAGATTAAATATTCATTAAGTGTTGTGGGCTTATTGTGAATATTTAATAATATTTATAAGGGCTTTAGTGCAGTTAGTCCAATTGTTGGAATACACTAAACCTACTTATAAATAGCCTAATGTTGTTGCCGCCTCCCCCCTAAGAAAACCTTGGAATCGGCACCTCACTCCCCCTTTAGAGTGTTTCGACAGAATAGCAAAATAACCAAGAGGAATTCGATTCTTCTAATTAAATTTTGCTAACGAAGGAAGAGGAGGAAGGTTTCTCAAAACCTAGACTACTAGCATCATCTTGGCAAAACACAATCTCAACCTTGTGAAGGCTTTCAGATCACCTGTGTGGATTACTGTTAGAGGTCGGACAATTGGACGACTTTGGTTTTCGACAAGCGAGTATTGTGTACAAGAGAAAGAACATCAAGAATCTGTGATGTGGTTTCATCAATCTCTATTACAGAGGTATGAGATTTTGATTGTTATCTGTTCTTGACGGCCTGTTCGTTTTGAATTCATAGACAGATCCATAGAGAGATTCGGTATTCTCTATGATTTGTTTAATTCGGCTGCGTTGTATGTTTAACCATTGATTAAATTATCATTATCTCTGTTTGAGCATGAGCCGAATCCCAACATGAAATGCATGTATAGCATATTATGAGCACAAAATGCAAGAGAATGTAACTACATGACCTAAAGTGCATGATACAACCAAGTATGATGCAAGGCATGGCATGAACCAAAAAACATGAGATGGCCGAATTGTATAGGGGAGTTATCACAACATGAAAGTGATGTAAAAACTAATATAGCATAAAAATGATGAAAAGAACATGACCAAAATATGCATAGACATGCAAGGAAATAATAAGAAAAACAAGTAAACAAAGAACAAGGATAGTTGAGCTCCAAGGTTGTTACAAATGGGCATAGCCCTCCCCTAACCATAATCACTTGATATTATCAAGATCATGAAGACTTTTCAACTCACAAATGAGAAAATAAACCAAGCTAACTAAAAAATGGAGGTGAGCTACATGGTTGGTACAATGGGCATAACCCTCCCCTAACCATGGTCACTTGATTTTTATCAAGATCATGTAGCCTTTCAACCTTTTTTGCTTCATTTATTTTGAAAAATCAGAACATAAAAGAAAATAATAAACCTTCCACAATCATGTTTCCCACAAAAAACATGCAAAACAAAAATCAAGGCAAGCAACAAGGAAGTTTCGGCCATGGTAAAAAAAGTTTGTGAAAATTTGTTTTCCTTTTTTTTTTATGAAAAGGAAAAGATGAAAGCTTAAAAGAACATTTCAAAACTTTTATTTTCACATGAAAAGAAGTAGAAATCATATGGAAAACAAAGGACAAAGCATGAGAATGAAGAAAAAAACATGCAAGAGCAAGGTAGGAATGGCTACCTTCCTAGCTTTCTTAGACAACTCTCTCTTCCTTTTTTTCAAATTCCTATTTTTTTTTTGCCAAATTAGCTACTGACTTCCTCTAACAAATGACCAGCCAACTTAAGAAAAAAAACATTCCCCCTTCTCATTCATGCTTGGCCGGTTGGCATGTCCACCATTGGATGAAAAGTGCTAAATTTTCTCCACCAATCTAGGTCATTATATTAGGATATTTTCATGAAAAATAAAAATGTCATTTTGCAAATTGATCTTGGCCATGGAAAGGTGTACTCATCATTTACAAAGCACCTAGGCCATTGGATGAAACAAGGACAACTTGCATGCTCTCCCATAGCCGAACCATGCCCCTCCCTTGGATGAATTGTGCTCATCTTTCTTCCAACAATCTTGGCCATTGGATGAGCCCATTGAGATGTACTCATCTTTTCTACAAGGCACCTGGGCCGTTGGATAGGGGGGCCATTTGCAAGACAATAAAAATGGCATCTTGTAGCTTGATAGTGACCATTAGATCAAATGAATTAAATCCTCACCCTTTCTCCTATGTTGGCCAGCCAAGGGATGGAATGTTTCATAATTTCCTTCTTTTTTTCACTTTTTAATTTTGCAAAATTGACCCTTTTCGATAAAATTTCCTTTTAGCCCCCCGAACTTAATTTAATTGCAAATGGACCCCAATTTTGAATTTGTATTTTCCAACTCATCCCATTCAATGTAAAACATGATTCTGGAGATTTTCACATTTTTTCGAGCTCATTTGCTATTTTCCCCTGATTTTTCTCTAAAATTTTGGTTTAGTGCCTCCCAAATTTAGCCTTTTTCATTTGAGCTCCGGTTTTGGATTTTTCTTCACCAACCTCTTCCAAAAAATATAAAATTCAGATCTGGAATTTTTCATAATTTTTCGAGCTCGTTTCCTTTTTTCCCGAAATTTTCTTTGGGATTTTCCGGGTTAGGGCACCTGAAGTTTGCCATTTTCATTCGAGCTCTGATTCTGGATTTTTCTATTCCAATCTTTTCCGAAAAATATGAAATTGAGATCTGGAAGTTTTCATATTTTTTTGAGCTTGTTTCTTATTTTTCTCGAAATTTTCTTTGGGATTTTTGGGGTTAGGGCACCAGAACTTTGTCAATTTTCATATGAGCTTCGATTTCGAATTTTTATTCGCCAATCTCTTCCAAAAATTTTGAAATTGAGATCTGGATGGTTTCATATTTTTTTGAGCTCATTTTTTATTTTTCCTGAAATTTTCTTCAGGATTTTTCGGTATTGCCCTTTAACCTCCAAAACCTCGTTTTTACTCAAAGCAAGTCCGATTTCTGGATTTTCTTTTTGTAATGCCTTGGTCATATATTGATTTTGAGTTGATCCAAAGATGCCCAATTTTTACAATCAAATCCCCTCCGATTTAGTTTTCCCCTTTCCAAACTTGAGAATTTTCTCGTTCTTCCGTTTTTGCCCTAATCTTCCTTGGGATCCACTTCAAACTGGGCTTGGGCTATTTTTGTTTATCCATCATTTATCAACTGGGGGCTTCAATTTCACCAAATTGGGCCATCTTTGCGATTTTCTCCAATTTTTCGGATTAGGTCTTTCCCTACATTGAATTTTTGCAACCCATCTTTTGAACTCCATATCTTTCGTTGTAGATCTCAGATTGTAAAAATTCTTTTGCCATTGTTCAATTCTGCTCGGGAATTCGAAAAGGAGAATCTATCCGGTTTAGAGGGCCTGGACAAAATTAGTTGTCTACAGCGTTAATGCATAAATATTTCATAATTATAACTCCTTATATTTCCTTTTGCAAGGCCTCTATGTTCTATGGACTTTATCTACACAAGTTATTAAGTCTCATTACTTAAACAACTTATGGATAAAGAAATACCTCAATTATAATTGTAATACATGAAATAACACTTATTAGTGTTTTACAAGCACAATGCAATTGGCTTGAGGGCTTACACTAACACTTTTGGCTAACATTCTCCCATTCATGTATGGATCGCACTTTCCTTCGTGCACTTCTTCCATAATGCTAGTGGCTTAAGCTTTATTTACAGACTAGAGATTAATGCTGTGAAATGATCTTTTCTAACTCTCATTCACAAAGCAAAACTAGGATACTAATTTTCTGGTTACTCTTTTTCCATTCTTATCGGCGTTTGGTGGATATTCTGATTCTCCATGAAGTTTTTTGGTTATTAGTGTACCAAGTCCATTATCGATTTCTAGTTTTACCTAGTTGTAGTATAAGGTTTCTTCCTTTTGCTAAATGACAATAGGATTGATTTTTAAGATTTGTTTAGCATCAATTAATGTTGCTAGGGTAGCTAGGGCCCCGACGGAGTGGTTTTGTGTCTTGGGAAAAAAGCTGAAAGTGACTTTATCTAAATACTAGGTCGTTTTCTTTAGTAGTTGTTAATATTGCTTAATCGATTCATCTCTGGTTTTCCATCTCCTTTCAGCTTGAGCAATTTCGTGGAGCGAATCACCGCATTGCTCTACTTCTTTCACTCCTAATGATACAAATGCTTGTAGTTTGACCAAACAAGCTTCATGCTCAGCATGTTATTGGTAGCAGGGAAGTTTAATTTGAAAGACAAAGACATGATTTAACCATCGAGAGTTATGATAACAAAATAAACATATCATCCTATCTAGTTAGAGCACCATCGAAGAACATTGTCCATTTGTGGCTCTATCTCCAATATAGAATTATCAAGAATTTTCAGATCTCTGCTTTCTTGTTCATCAATTGGAAACTCAGATAAGAATTCAGAAATCACACTTCCCTTAATGAACTTTCGAGTGACGTATTTTAAATCATATTCTGACAACAATACCAACCATTTGGTCATTGTTTCGATGAGATTGTGGGCCTCAACCAAGTATTTTAGGGGATCAAGGTGAGAGATCACAAAGACTTCATGGGTTTGCATGTAGTGATGCAACTTTTTAGTTTCCTAAAATGAAGCTAGGCAAGTCTTTTCCACCCATGAGTAATTTGCTTCGTAGGTTAGAAACTTTTTACTAAAATAGTAGATAGCCCTTTGATCTATATTCTCGTTTTCTTGTGTTAGCATGTACGCAATGGTTGTTATCATGATTGTCAAGTATAGAAATAGCGAAACTCCATGTTTAGGTGGGACCATTAGTGGTGCGTTCCTCATAAACTCCTTTATCTTTTCAAAGGCTTCTTGGCACTGGTCGTCCCAGTCTTGCTTCGGCCCTTAATTACCAACTTGAAAATTAACTCGCAAACTATGGTGAACTGCAAGATAAACCTACTAATGTATTGGATTGAGCGTAGAAAACTTCAAATCCCTTTCTTGGTGGTTGGTGGTGGCATGTCCAGAATTGCCTATATTTTCTTCGAATCAACTCAATTCCTCATTCACCGGTCATGAACCCAAGTAGATTCCAATATATTACTCTAATGAACATTTCTAAGGATTCAACCTTTAACTTGTACTTCCTGAGCCTTCCAAAGTATTTTCTCAAATTTAGAGTATGTTCTTGTTGGGTTTTTTACTTTAGGATCATGTTATCCATGTATACCTAAACTTCATTATGGATAAAATCATGTAGAAATGTAATGGTCATCCTTTGATATGTAGCCCCTGCATTTCTTAGACTGGAGGGCATCACCTTGTAGCAAAAGGTTCCTCTTGGTGTGAAAAGACAGTTTTCTCTTGGTCTTCTTATGCCATCAATATCTAGTTATATTCAGCATACCCATCCATGAATGAAAGTAGTTCATATCTGGCCGTGTTGTTTACCAATACATCGATGTCTAGCAATGGAAAGTTATCTTTAGGACTACCTTGTTCAGATCCTTTTAGTCGACACGTACCTTGATTCTTTCATCTTTCTTTGAAACCAGAATAATGTTAGCAAGCCAGGAAGAATAATTTGATATAATAAAAAAGTTAGTGTAGACACCTAATTTTGTCCGGACCACTCAAACAGGTATGTTTTCTTCCTAAATTGATGTTTCAGAATGTAAAAAGATTTTTTCATCCTGCAGGTGGCACTCCGAGACTTAGTCTAAGAAGGCAAGCCTAAAAAGTCAAACTTGAAAAATTCAACCTTAAAAAGTCAAATATTGAAAAAGTCAACCCACTTTCAAAATCAAGATTTGAAGTTCAATTGAAAAATGGCAAAATAATTTTAATAATCCGAGGTCGACATTGAAAGATATGGAGTTCGGAAGTTGGGTTATGGAGATTCAGTAGAAAGGAAACCCTAGTTCAGGAAATTTGGGGAAAAATGCTTAAACGATCAAATTGGTCTGAATTGAAGGTTCCAAATGAAAGATAAGCACTGACTACGGGTAATGGAGAAGCCACTTGGAAGAAAAATTGAAAGAAAAGTCAATCTGGAAGAAAACTGATAATTAGGGTTTTTGGTGGATTTTTGGTGAAATTGAGGAAAGTTGCAGAAATGGCTAAAGCCGCTAATTGATGAGGAGTGAGTAAACAAGGATAACCCAAGGCTCAATTTGAAGAAAATTCGAGAAAAGAGCCGATTGGAGGAAAAATGGAAAAAACGAGGAATTTTCCGATAGTGAAAAAAGGAAAAATCAAATTGGAAGGAAATTTGATCATAAAAATTGAGAGTTTTTGGACCAACTCCAATCCAGTATATGACAAAGGCTCAGTAAAATAAATTTTGAGAATCGGACTTGTTTTGAGCAAAACCGGGCTTCGGAGGAAAAAGGGCAAATTTTGAAAATTTGGGAAATATAGCAAATGAACTCCAAAAATTTTGAAAATTTGTAGATCTCATTCTTAAACCATTTTGAAGATATTGGAGAAAGAAAATCTGGACTCGGAGTTTGTTTGCAAAGTGGCAAAATCCTGGGTCCCCTATGCAAAAATTCAAGAAGATAAATCCCGAAAAAATACCAAATGAGCTCCAAAAATTCTGAAAATTTGTAGATCTCATTCTTTAATTATTTGGAAGAGATTGGAAAAAGAAAATCCAAATTCAAAGTTTGTTTGCAAAATGGCCAAATCCCGGGCCCACTTTATAGTAATTCAAACAGATAAATCCCAAAAAAAATAGCAAATGAGCTTCAAAAATTATGAAAACTTTCAAATCACACTTTTAAATTATTTGGAAGAGATTGGTGAATAAAAATTTGGATTTGTAGCTCGTTTAAAAAAATGTGAAGATTGGGAGCACAAAAGGGCAATTTTGGAAGAAAAAATCCAAATAAATAGCAAATGGGCTCAAAATTTTTTGAAATCTACCAGAACTCAATTTTTTATCATTTCAGATGTATTAAAAAAAGAAATTTTGAATTTGGAGTCCATTTTCTATTTATTTATGTTCGGGGGTCAAAAAGGTCATTTTCCCCAAGAAATCGAAAAGGGCTTTTCTTGCTTTTAAAAAAAATGAAGCATGAGCTGGAAGATGAGAGGTCAGCCGACCAAAGCCCATTGGTGGGCAAATATTTTCTGATTTTTAATCAAAATGCCAAAATGAAGAGGAAAGTAGTTATTTTTTGTTATCAAGCCTTTGAATTTACAACACATGGACCAATGGTTGAAGAGAGAGCCTATTTATGACATTTTTATGACATCATAATTCAAGGACTGATGCTTCTAATCTAAGGGTGAGAATCCTACATAGAAGGCATCTTGGATTTAAGGCCATAGGATCAAATTTGTTAACAAAAAATTCTAGAACCTCCTAGGTTCTTCCTAGGCCAACCGTCCACTACAATGGGGGTGGGCTCTCTCTTTAATTTTTCACTCATTCACACTCTGATTTTTGCTGAATGGTCTCCATTTTGGAAAGGCAAAAAGAAAAGTTTATAAAAAAAAAAAAGAAAGTTAGAAGAGAAAAAGCTTGCAATATTGCTTTTAGAGGTTGCTTTAAGCACCATACTCTTGCACTTTCCTTGATTTTCCATTCTTGATTTGCTGTTTTCATTGATATTTTGGTAAGTTTATGTTGATTTTCCCTTTTAAAATAAGTGTTTTAAGTTTCTCCTTTAAGTTATTCTTTATACTTTCTTGAAATAAGCTTTGAAAAAATGTTTTTTTCTTGTTTTTGGGTGGCCGAATGGCCTATTGTTTTTATGTAGTTGCTGTTTGCTTTTTTTATTTCATGTTATTAGTGGTATTTAACAAGTTCTGATGCTTTAAATCTTCTTCAAATACGTAAATATGAAACTTGTTTTGATTTGGTTGCTTGCTTGTTTCCATTGTTGAGTTTATTATCTTGTTATCATGTTTATTTTATTTGTCTTGCATTTTTTATTTTTTGTTTTCAAAGTGTTTAAGTTTGTTTATGGTTTACATTTTGTTAATCCATGTGTTTGTGAAAATGCCTATTGGTTTTCATGCCTTTACTTTATATTTTCATGATTTAAGTATTATTCTTTAGCTATGCATGTTATTATGCTAAGTGTTTGTGAAAATGCCATGTTCATTAGACCATTCGGCTACCACCCAGTTCTTATGCTTTGTGTATGCATTTTTACTATACTAGTTGATAGGTTTGCATTCCCATGATATGTTGTAGTGTATTTTGTTTAAGTATGCTATATGTTTGTGTATTTCCCAAGCATTTTTACTTTTATGTTTGGCTTGCTTTGCCATGCATATTCATGCATTTTAGACCTAGGTTGTATTAAATGCCATGCAAGTTCATTTAGGTCTAGGTCATATTCTCTATGCCATGCATTTTCATGACATTTAGGTCTTAAATCATTCATTTCATGCATCATATTTGCTGTATTTTCATGCATTTCATAGCATGCCACATTATTATTGACTTAGGCCAATCAATGGTTTAAAGTCATGCTCATTTTGAGCATACTTGTGGAAAATTAAAGAGTTGTCAAATTGATTATTCTACCTTTGTGATTTTTTTTACTTAGCCAATTTTTGCCTAACTTTTCAAAAGTGTTAGCTACTGTTTGTGAGTCTTTAGGAGAGTCTCTAACATTTTTACTTTGATTTTTGAATGATTTTATCAAAGGCAAAAAAATGTGTTTTGGCAAAACAGTTTTTTCACCCAGTACTCATACTTTCCCGATTTTTCTGTGCAGTCATCTTTAACTAGAAATTAAGACAATTTTTTCCTGCGTAGTTTTACATGTTTTGAGTCTCCAGTAGGGTTTTTAGATTTTTTTGAATTATTAAAAATAGGTTAAAAAGTCATGTTCTAAAACTGGACAGTGGAGTCAGATTTGAATTTAAAGAAAATTCATTTTTCTGTTTTCGCTAAGTTACTTAGAGGGGACTGATTAGGAAGTTTGTCTACTATCTTAGGGTAGTTTCTAAGTCTTTTTAAACTATATAAATAATTTTATAAAATTAGGGTTAAGGGTGGTCAAGTCCGGGATTTTAAGCTTAGGAAATTAGAGCCATTTAAAAAGGGTTTAGTTAGGTTTTTATTTTTTAAAATCTAAGTTTTCCAAAATTGTTTTCAAACAATCACAAAGTTTTTTTTTGTTTTAGAATATTTAATTTGATATATTTTCCTAAGATAGCCGGATATCTTTTTAGATATACGGATTTCCTTAATTAAAGGGAAAAATACATTCTTATACATTGCATTTTCCATATTCATGCATACTATAAAATATATGATTTTTGCTATGATAATTTCCATGGAGTTGTTATTATTTTTTATTTATATTTTTGATGTTATGTTGTTTATTATATGGTTTTGAATATTACATGATATCCTATGCTTTTTATTTAGTTATTTTTATCATATTATTTAGCATATACTATGTTCATGCATTATTATTTTTATTTTTATTTTCATGCATATTATATGATAGCATTACTTTATGTTTCATGTCATTTCATATAATTAGATTATATGCCATATCATTTATTTATGCCATGTCATTTAAATCATTTTATTCCATTTAGAATATATCATGTGACTTAGGACATTTCATTTCATATAGAATATATTATGTTACCTAGGTCATTTCATTTCATTTAGAATATATTATGTCACTTAGGATATTTCATTTCATTTAGAATATATCATGTGACTTAGGATATTTCATTTCATATAGAATATATTATGTTACCTAGGTCATTTCATTTCATTTAGAATATATCATATGACTTAGGATATTTCATTTAATTTAGAATATGCTATGACACTTAAATTATATGATACCATTTAGGTTGCATTGTATTATCTTGACTTTGCTATGTCATTTTATTTATGTCACACATATTCATATTCGTATTTTTTAAAATATTTTGAAAAAAAGTAATGATTTTCAATAAAATAAAGATATTCTCGTGTTAGAATAATTAATGAGTTCTTTGTCGGGTTTGCTGGGGAGGATATCATCAATTTCATATTCTTTAAAACGAGAATGATTCGAAAAGTTTTCCAAACTAATAAATTTTTTTATATTTTGCCACGTTTGTTGGGGAATATAGGAAAATTTTGAATTTAAAAATTCCAGATCATTTCCAATTAAAAATGGAATTATTTTTCTTTAAATTGGAAATTATCTTGAAATACTAAATTAAAAATTGACTTTTTATCGAGACTTGAGATAACACATGATTAATAAGGTACCGTTTATACGAGCGTTGTGGGGGTGCTAATCCTTCACCACACGTAATCGATTCCCAAACCTGATTCTTGCACTTTCTTTGGTTTATAACGTAGACTTGAAATTGGTTTTTAAAATCTTTTAATTAATTTTAAAATGTTTTACAAAACCGGTTTTAATAGGTGGCCGATCACACCTAGCTAAAAAAGATTGGGGGCGACTCCATGTCTTTTTCAAGGCCATTTTCAAAACTTTCATTTCTCAAGAGGAATTAAATCGACTTTTCCTCAGTTTTTTTTAATGTCACGCTTAACGAATAATAAAGTCTTACGATGAGACTTGTTATTTTTTAGGTTGTAACAGCTTGGCGACTCCACTGGGGACATTTAGAGAGCCAGGCCTAGAGTTAGTCGTGTGGTATCAAAGTCTTAGTTTTGTTGGTTTAATTGGTATTTAATTTTAATTCCCACATTTTTTTTAAAATAAGGAGAATTTCAAAAGTAATAAAATGCTCTTAAATATGTCCATATTCATGTGCATACATATTATAATTGTTCTCTGGTTATTTTGGTGCATATATATTCATTTATTGACTAATTGATGATTTATGTTGTTTAATCTTGTTGGGGCATTTAGAATAAGGGATGTAGAATAGGTGGTGAAAGGTTTGTTATTTCTCCTCACACACTACACTACACGTGCATTTGCATTTGCATATCATGAGCCCTATACCAGGGTTTCGTCCTTTTAGGTGGGAGCAAAGTAAGTAAGCCTTTGTGATTTAAAATCCGCATGGGCTAGTGAAACACTTCCGGAGTACTAAATTACCTAAGCCTTCGTGATTAACAATCCGCATGTGCTAGGGAAATAGACTCTAACGAATTGAACCCGCTTTTATTGGGGTACGTTACTAGCCTTCACCGGATACAGTGAGGAACAATTTGAGGCTTTTAGAACTAATTCACCTTCATATAGTAAACCTAGGCAAAGCCATACCGGATTCCTAATTAGATATCCCGAAGTTAAGAACACATGGAGGAATATTTCCAACCCTTTTACCTTCTATTCTACTTTCCGAATAAGTTTATTTTTGAAAATCGGACAATGATGAACGTACATCACAATGCCCATAATAGATGTTGGTGTATCGTCCCAGGGCGTTATAATGCCGAAATTTTGTTGGCATCCTTAGGGATAATTACTGTTTTGAATTGTATATTTTTTTTTATTATTCGAATTTATTCCCGTTACTAATTCATTTTCTTTTTGTTGCTTTTTTTTTTTTTTTGCATTTTTGCATTTTTGCGCATGGAAGGTTATTGGTCTCGAGATAATATTCAACCAAAAAGGCTTCCATGGAAGGTCAGAATCTCTCAGTGGTCGAGAAGCATTTAGAGGTTAGGAAACAGTCCGAGAAAGGTAGCAGGATAATGGGGATTGTTTGAAAATGGGATATGTGTCAATATTGCCAGTCGAGGATGATCTTACTATTAGGCAAAATGATCTCCGGGAATTGATGGATATATGGAATCAATGGAACATATCAGAAAAAGAAGCCTTCACTCAGACTTATGGGGACATAGCACTGTTAGTTCAGGTTAAGGTCAATGGTGAGGTGATCCGGGCTATGGTGCAATTCCAGAATCCCGCTTATCAGTGTTTTACTTTCAACCGAGAGGATATGACTCCAACCAAAGAGGAATATTCAACCTTGCTGCATATTGAGAACATTATTCCCGATCGTATTTATTTGAAGGATACAAAGACGCCGGGTTTCAAGAAAAAAGTGTCTAAGATTCTGGGAGTGGAAAGAAATTGGGTCAAAAGCCATGTTGTCCGAAAAGGGGTAAGTCACTGTATCTCATGGGATGTTTTACGGACTTTAATTCACGGCCATTCAAGTAAGGAGACAGTTAGAAATATTTTTGCTCTGGCTATCTATGGTTTAGTTATCTTCCCAATGACATTAGGATATGTGGATGTGGTGATATTTGATGTTTTTGAGAGGCTTGAGCAGAGGATAAACCCAGCCCCGACAATCATAGTAGAAACATTTCGATCTTTTAATTTCTGTAGACGGGAAGGAAAAAGGCGTTTTATAGGTTGTATACAGCTTCTTTACATATGGGTTCAAAGTCATTTTTCTAAACAAGAGAATTTCCCTCTTCGCTCGTATTGGAAGTCTTTTGCACCAATTGGTGAATTTATTAAGAGGGATTGGCCTGAAAATAGAACTGAGAAACAATGGATCAACATCTTTTGGAATATCAGGGCTGAGATGATAATTTGGAGAGCTCCATGGATAGCTCCTATACCTACATTGTACAGTGTTGAGATAAAGCTTCTGTTCCATTATTGGAAGTATGGGGAGGAGTGAGCTATGCACCACTGCTGGTACTAAGACAATCGAAATCCCGTTAGTTTACTCCTACGACCCATGACCTTAGTGATTTGGGATTTGCTTATGGAGAAGATGGATACTCGGGAAAGGTACGTGAGATTGTAGTAGCATGGAAGGAAACTCATCGGGTGGAGGTAGCTAGATATGTCGAAATCGTCACACCTGATTACCTGGTACGAAGGGAATTGAGGGTTAATGATAGGTTGTTGACATCAGATGGAAAAGAGGTCCAGTTCATGAGTCCACCACCTAAGGAAGCGCCATAGGAGTCAAAAATTGCAAAGTCAAAATTTGGGAAAAAAAAGGCCCAAATGAGCAAAGAGATTGCCCGACTTCAAGAAGAGCTTGAGGACATGAAAATAGGGAATCAGCCCGGGAAAGAGAAAAAGAAAAGATCAAGAGAGAAAGAGACACTGCTAAGGGCAATCTTTAGGAATTACACTTGGAGAACAAGAGGTACCGCTTCGAGCTCAAATTTGAGGGAACCCTCAAGACTTCCGGGGAATGGGAGCAAGAGGTCAAAAACTTCAAGAAGGAGAATAAATATTGGAAAGAGAGAGCAAAGAATGAGGAAGCCCAAGCCAATCAACTGGAGAAACAAGCTAAGGAAAACTTACACGGTGATGCTTCTGCTGACATGTCAAAGGGCCGTGAACTAGTAGGGTCAGATTGAAGAGCAAGGCAATCAAAAGAGGAAAGTAAAAAAAGTCCAAGATCCGAGGGAGTTACTATAGGACCAGTGTTTTGTAATAGCATTTTGAATATGGATAGACAGATTATCAGATTGTCTTAAGTAGTGATCTTTTATCTTTGATGTATTTAGTTCCAGAAAATCAATGATAGACCATTTGGTTGGAATTATCCCGGGGCCAATACTTTAAATGCCTTCATCATTCATTTGTTCTTTCCTTTATATATTTTTTTTGTTCATTCATTCATATTTATAGTCATTCATACATTTATACTGTAAGATTATTTGTGAACTTAGCCATTTATTTATTTGTCCATTAATTAATTTTTTTTAGTTATTCATTCATATTCATATACTTAGTGATTTACTTATTTGTTCATTCATTAACATTTAGTTATTCATTCATTCATTTTTTATAAAATAAAAAATGTGTCAATAAATTCTAATTCATGGTTTTCAAAACTAAAAGTACAATTGGTCGCACTCAGAAAGAATCGGATTTTCAACACCCTTACAATACTTGATCTCAACCCACAGCTATGGAGAACGATCAGCTTGGTAGAATTGAAAGGATGGAAATAACTCAGAAAGAACTGCATGAACAGTTGGCTAAGTCTCATGAGGAGTCACGAGAACAAATGACTAAACTCATGGAAATGATGAGTGCCATGATGAGACGGAAATGGCCAGGGGAAAATTCAGTTACAGGAATGGGGGCAATAAAACAAGAAGGCCGACCTAAGGTAGTGCATCAGAATGGCCAGGATATCCCAGCATGTGGGAGATGAACTTCCAACTGGGGCAGCATCCTATGTTTACATCCAACCAGCAGCTGTGGTATAGAATTTTGGTCCTAAGAAGGGTAACATTGGGGTTGATCCAATTTATGTGGACGTTCGAGACTTTGAGGAATTGGCTAAAAAGGAAAAAGGCAAAGATGGCTGAGCTAAAGAAGGTTGAAACGGTAGAATCCCAGAAAAAATATCAGCTGCTGGCAGAAATATTAAGGGCAGTTGAAGGGGCGGAGCTATTTGGCAGTCTAGATGCCAAAGAGATGAGTTTAGTGCACGGTCTGGTGATTCTTTCAAAGTTCGAAGTACCAGATTTTGAAAAATATAACGGAACTACCAACCCATCAGCACATCTGACCATGTACTGCCGGAAGATGACAGGACATGATGAAGATGAAAAAATTCTTATCCACTGTTTTCAGGATAGCTTGACAGGGTCCGCAACTCGGTGGTATAACCAGCTTACCCGTACTAAGATCCGTTCCTGGATGGATCTAGCCAAAGCTTTCATGGAACAATACAAGCATGTGACGGACATGGTGCCTGACTGTCTAACTCTGCAAAACATGGAAAAAAAAGCTACTGAAAGCTTTAAAGAATATTCTCAGAGATGGAGAGACCTGGCTACATAAGTACAACCACTTTTGACCAACAAGGAAACTACAGTGCTTTTCATCAATACCCTGAAAGCACCTTATTATGATAAATTGGTTGGAAGAGCCACTAAGGACTTTGCAGATATGGTGATATCCGGAGATGATAGAATCTGCCATTAAGAATGGGAAAATGGAAGGGGGTGAGTCTGCTACTCCGAAAAAGGTTTTCCCTGCAAAGAAAAAAGAGGAGACCTATGCAGTTAGCTTTAATCAATACCCCTATGCACCTCCTACACCTCCTACACCTCCCAGGCCCTATACTCCTCCTACATCTTATGCACCTCCTACACCCTACACACCTTACCCGAGGTATAATTCGTACTACCCCAATGTGAACCATCTTACCCAAAATCCATTTTCCTATACCAATATACCACAACAGCATTTTCCAACTGGCATATCCCCACAGATAATCTTCCCCGAAACACTGTCCCAAACACTTAAGGTGTTGGATGCAACGATCAAGGTTCACTAAGGAATGATCAAAAACCCCAATTTGATCTGATTCCTACAACCTATGGTGAGCTACATCCCAAACTGTTGTAGAGTCAACTTGTTGCACCTATATACCTCAAACCTCTGACACCACCATATCCAAGGTGATACAATGCAAATGTTAACTGCGCATATCACGCAGGGACCCAGGGGCGTTTGATTGAGGACTGTATTGCCTTTAAGAAGAAAGTCCAAAGTTTGATTAATATTGGGGTTGTGAAGTTCGGGACAAGAAATGGGCCAAATGTATCAGGAAATGCATTACCCGATCATGCTGAGAATCGGGTAAATACAGTATTGACAGGGGAAGAATGAAGGTTGAAAAGACAAGTCAGTGAAGTGAAGACTTCAATGATAAAATTGTGGGTCGAAATGGTAAAAGCGGGAATGGTTGAGGATGGTGACAGTTGAAAAATGGTTGCAAACAGGGTGGAGGATTAGTTCCCGTTCCATGGATGTAAAGGTCATATCATACAGTAATGCGGGGACTTTCTGGCTAAAGTCCAAAATATGATGGATGAGGAGGAAGCCCAGTTTTATGAAGAAATAGAGGATGAAGTAGAGGTTATTGAGAATGCGACTGGCTCCGGAATAGGAAGACCTTTGATCATCTATTAAGATGAACCAGAGAAGACTACTCCGGTTGTTGAGAAAATTGAGCCTAAGCTAATCATAGATTCGCCTTCTTCCTTTTCATACAAGGAAAATAAAGCTGCACCATGGAAATATGATTGCAACATGGTTATGCCAGGGTCTTCAAGTCAGCAAGATATCACAGGTGTGGGGCACTTAACACGAATTAGAAGGTGTTATGCCCCTGAGGTTGTTGAACAGGGATCAACAAGAAAGGATGAAGGAATGGACACAGGGATGAAAGCAGCTGAACCAATCCAAATTGAGATGGATTTGTCAAAAGAAGCAGAAAGGGAATCAGCCCCGGTTAACAAGATAAAAGAGCCAGTGAATGAAAAAGAGGCTTGCGAGTTTTTAAAGTTCATAAAACATAGTGAGTATAGTGTGGTTGAGCAATTGTAGTGTCAGCCAGCAAGAATCTCTATCTTATCTTTGCTATTAAACTCGGAGCCACACAGAAATGCCCTGTTGAGAGTGTTGAATTAGGCATATATGGCTAACAACATATCGGTAGAAAAATTAGACAGGCAGGTGGGAAACATTGCGATAGACGATCATATATATTTCAGTTATGATGAAATACCACCCAATGGTATTGGGTCCACAAAGGCTCTTCACATAACAACCACTTGCAAGAGGCATATACTACCAAGGGTGCTTATGGATAATGGTTCTTTATTAAATGTAATGCCGCTGGCAACCTTGTCTAAGTTGCCAATTAATATTTCTTATATGCTGCCGAGTTGCACAGTAGTCAAAGCTTTCGATGGTACCAGGAGAGAGATAATGGGAACTGTTAAGGTTGCTCTGGAGATAGGCCCATACACCTATACTGTGAACTTTCAGGTCATGGATATTAATCCGTCCTATAATTGCTTGTTGGGAAGGCCGTGGATACATTCAGTAGGGGCTGTACCCTCATCTCTCCATCAAAAGTTAAATTTTTGATGGAGGGGCATTTGATCACTGTATCAGGAGAAGAGGACATAATAGCCTCTGTATTAACTAAATCTCCTTATGTTGAACCCAATGAAGATTCCATAGAATGTTTCTTTTGGTCTTTGGAATTCGTAAGTGCGATTTTCGTCGCTGAAGGACGAAAAAATCCAAAACCAGGGTTGTCCAAGAACACAAGGCTGGGAGTAAGAACTACAATGGGAAAGGGCTGCAGGGCTGGAAAAGGTCTTGGAAAATAACTTCAAGGGATGGCCCGAGCAATGGAAGTAGTAGGAAAAAAGATCGATTTGGCTTAGGGTATCTTCCGAAAGCCCATGACAAGAGGAAACAAGTAGTGGGAAAGAGTTCTTTATTTTCTTTTAGGGATCGACTCTCGGGATATAATCAGATTAAGATAGCACCAAAAGATATGGAGAAAACCATATTTGTCACAATATGGGGATCATTCTGCTACAAGGTAATGCCATTTGGGTTGAAGAATGCTGGGGCAACATATCAGAGAGCCATGGTAACCTTGTTTCATGATATGATGCATAAGGGAATTGAGGTCTATGTTGATGATATGATTGCAAAGTCACTATGAGAAGAGGAGCATATCGTGAATCTTAAGAAACTCTTTGAACGACTAAGAAAGTTTCGACTCAAGCTAAATCCGATAAATGCACTTTTGGAGTTACCTCGGGAAAATTGCTGGATCTGTTGTCAGCAAAAGAGGAATTGAGATTGACCCGGATAAAGTGAAGGCCATTCAGAATTTGCCACCACCTTGTACTAAAAAAGAAGTAAAAGATTTTCTGGAGAGATTGAATTACATTGCTTGATTTATTTATCAGTTAACCAACAAATGTGATCCAATATTTAAGTTACTTCAAAACGTGATCCAAGAGAATGGGATGAAGGATGCCAGATCGCTTTTGAAAAGGTTAAGCAATATCTATCAAACCCACCAGTATTAATGCCACCTGTTCCGGATAAATCAATGTATCTATTAGTATTTGAGAGATCCATGTGTTGTGTCTTGGGGCTACATGATGAGACAAGGAAGAAAGAACAAGCAATTTACTACCTCAGCAAGAAGTTCACAGATTATGAGCTGAAGTATTCATCGGTAGAAAAGTTGTGCTGTGCCTTAGCTTGGACTGCTCAAAGACTCAGACAGTACATGTTGTAACACACAACGTGGTTGATTGCCAAGCTACATCCAATCAAGTACATGTTGGAAGCACCTTCTTTATTAAGGAGAACAACAAGATGGCAGGTTTTATTGTCAGAATACGATATTGTATATGTAAGTTAGAAAGCCATCAAGGGCAGTGCAGTGGCTGAATTTTTAGTGAGTCGGGCAGTGGAAAATTATAAGCCGTTGAATTTTGACTTCCCGTATGAAGATTTGATGTATGTTTCGCAAGCAGATAAGATTCCCCTAAAGAAGAAAGTATGGAGAATGTACTTTGATGGCGCATCTAATGCCATGGGGCATGGAGTCGGTGCAGTGCTCATATCCCCAGAAGAAGATTATTATCCTTTCTCTACCATATTGGATTTTGATTGTACAAATAATACTGTTGAGTATGAGGCATGTACTATGGGCCTTCGTGCTGCAGTGGAAAGAAAAATCAAAATATTGAAAGTTTTTGTAGGTTCAGCCTTAGTGATATACCAGCTACGAGGAGAATAGGAAACCCGAGATACAAAGCTGATCCGATATCGAGAACTCATACTGAGTTTATTAGAGGAATTTGAAGAAGTGAATTCTAATTACTTCCCTTGAGAAGAAAACCGAATGGCAGATGCTCTGGCTACTTTGTCATCAATGTTTAAAGTGAATTAAAGGGCTGAAGTTGTGCCAATAAGGATGAGTATATATGAGTCTCCTGCCCACTGTCTAAGTATTGAAGAAGAAGCAGATGGCCTCCCTTGGTATAACGACATCTTGAGTACATCAAGAGTCAAAATTATCCAGAACAAGCAACAAAAAATGACAAAAGGACTCTGAGAAGTCTAGCAATGGGTTTTGTTATAGACAGTGAGATTCTCTATAAGAAAGGAAAATACCAAGTCATATTGAGATGTGTTGGATCTGTCGAAGCTCGGAGAATTATAGAAGAGGTCCATGAAGGGATATGTGGCACTCATGCTAATGGTCACATGCTTGCTAAGCAGATTATGAGGGCAGGGTATTATTGGCTGACAATGGAAGGAGATTGCATCAGTTATTCCCGGAAGTGCCATAAATGCCAGATATATGCAGATAAGATCCATGTGCCTCCATCGCCATTGCATGTCATGACTTCACCATGGCTATTTTCAATGTGGGGAATGGATATGATTGAGCCTATTATCCCGAAAGCTTCAAATGGACATCGTTTCATCTTGGTGGCCATAGATTATATCACAAGTGGGTAAAAGCTTCTTCCTATGCGAATGTAACAAAGTCGATGGTATGCAAATTTGTTAAGAAAGAAATCATATGTCGTTACGGATTGCCAGCAAGAATTATTTCAGATAATGCTCTCAATTTGAATAATAAGATGATGAGAGAAGTGTGTATTCAGTTCAAGATCACACATCATAATTCGGTACCTTACCGTCTGAAGATGAATGAGGCAGTAGAAGCAGTTAACAAGAACATCAAGAAGATTGTTGAGAAGATGACTGATCTGTATAAGGATTGGCATGAGATCTTGCCTTTTGCTCTTCATGCATATCATACCTCAGTTCGCACAGCTACAGGGGCAACGCCATTTTCCTTGGTATACAGGATGGAAGCGGTGCTACCTATTGAAGTTGAGATCCCTTCATTTCGGGTTTTGATGGAGGTTGGCGTAGAATAGGCAGAATGAGTTAGAGCTCATTATGAACAGCTGAATCTCATCGAAGAGAAAAGATTGAAAGCGATTTGTTATTGGCAATTGTATCAGAAAATGATGATTCCAGCCCACAACAAGAAGGTTCGTCCTAGACAGTTCCGAGAGGGAGAGTTGGTACTGAGGAAAATTCTCTATATAGTGAAGGATCCGCGAGGAAAATGGGCTCCAAATTGGCAAGGACCCCATGTGGTAAAAAGAGCTTTTTCTGGAGGAGCATTGATTTTAACTCGGATAGATAGGGAGGATTTCAGAAATCCCGTGAATGCTGATGAATGGAAGAAGTATTATGCTTGAAAAGAAAAAGTGTGATAGGCACATGAAGTTCAAATGATTCCAAGTGTAAAAATGAAAATTCTATATATCTATCTCCCCTGGGAATTACTTTTTAATGAGAATATTCATGCTTGTTATGATGAATGGCCATCTTTCATATTCCTTTCACTAAGAAGAATTTATCCTTAGTCACCCCGTTGAGCTTTAGGAATTATTTCTTTCTTTAAACCTTCATCAAGGATCACCCTCTACACTAGAGGGCAAATGCGAGGAAAAATAAAATAAAAATCATGGAAAAAAAGAGAGAGCCATCGAAAAATGTGAAATCAAAGAATGGCAAAGGAAAGCCAGCAATAAAAAAAAAGGATTAAAAAAGAAAAAGAAAAGAAAGTCTAAAAAAGGGGACAAATGTTTCAAGAATGAATCCTCCACAGGATATGATCCTTGATCCAATTACCCTTAAACACATTTTAGGCCTATTTTTATCTTTCTTTCTAAACCCAAACCTTGGCCTACATTACGTGCTCTTAAAGTCCATATTGATCACGCATGGATATTTAATTTGAAAGGTTGTTCTCAGAATTTATCACATCTTTTGAATTGATATTTTTACCTTGGAAGCTTTTAGAATTTTCAGATGCATGGTAAAATAAATAAAAAAATGTAAAAGGAGAGGTTTAAGCCGAAAACCCGCAAAGGGCGACTTGATATCGAATAAAGGACACTTGAGTTGAAAACCCGCAAAGGGTGGCTCAAGTACTGATTAAGGTTTGGATCAATGCTCCGTGTAAAGGGGGAGAAAATATCTAAAAATCAGAGGAAAGGGGGAATAACTCAGTTTGACATAAATATGGAAGCCGAGGAATTACCCAAGTAAATTGCTAGTTCAAGAGAAATTTCAGATGGTTTCAAAAGGTAGGGTTCAAGCTATTCAGCATCCAGGGCATCTACAACCTTTAACTTTACATTTGTTTCTTATATCCTTGATATTCACTTTTACAATTTTAAAACTTTTGTTGCAATAAATTCTTGTTATCCTTTTCATGACATTTTGCTTATCTCATATACTGAACGTGTTGCAATAAAAAATAGTGAACGTGTTGGAGACGCTGTCACGAAGTCAGAAAATTTGTGAATTTCAGCGAAAGTCAAAAAATGGGACTGTTTGACATTGAGTGAAGGATTCCTTCAGTAGGGCATCAGTGAACAATTGAAGACTCCGTCATGAAGTTGGATAATCTATGAACCTCAAAGAAATCATGGATTAGAAATCATGACACAATCATTTGATTGCATTCATTCTTAGGAAACACTCAAGCATTTGCAAAGCATGTTATTCTCATCATTGCATTTAGTAACATTGCAGGAATCAAGAAAACTTTGGCTTCCCCAAATCGAACTCGTTCTGCTTCTCAAATGAGTCGAGCCCCGAGACTACCGTCGAGGTATTTCCTTTTGTTTTTAATCGAACTCGTTCTGCTTCTCAAATGTTTCGAGCCTTGAGACCACCATCGAGGTATTTCCTTTTGTTTTAAATCGAATTCATTCTGTTTTATCAAATGAATCGAGTCTTCAGACCACCGTCGAGGTATATCCTTTTGTTTTAAATGGAATTCACTTTGTTTTATCAAATGAGTCGAGCCTTGAGACCACCGTCGAGATATTTCCTTTTGTTTTAAATCAAATTCATTATGTTTTGTCAAATTAGTCGAGCCTTGAGATCACCGTTGAGGTATTTCCTTTTGTTTTAAAGAGAATTCATTCTGTTTTATCAAATGAGTCGAGCCTTGAGACTGTCGTCGAGGTACTTCCTTTTATTTTAAATTGAATTCATTCTTTTTTATCAAATAAGTCGAGCCTTGAGACCACCGTCAAGGTATTTCCTTTTGTTTTAAATCGAATTCATTATGTTTATCAAATGAGTCGGGCATTGAGACCGTCGTCAAGGTATTTTCATCATGGTAAGGCCTTTAGGCACCATCTTTAAGATCTCCGGGCATAATTTTTCAAATCATGGGTAAGGCCTCCGGGCACCATTTTTAAGACCTCCGGGCACCATTCTTAAGACCTCCGGTCACAATTTTCTTCTTTTACAAATCGAACTCGTTTCCTTAAGACGGTTCGAGCCTTGGTTAGTCAGGGAATTCAATTTAAGGACAATATCTTCTATTTACAACTTAAAAAAAAAATGAATGATGAATGAAGAATGAAAAATGGAGATGAATGAAAACCCCTTTCCCTTTTCTTTACATGTGATTTCATTAATCAAACAAAATTAGTATTTGTTTATCTTTGCCTGATTCCTGATTCTCAGCAATAGCCATAGAGGGGCAGCTGTAGACACCTAATTTTGTCCGGACCACTAAAACAAGTATATTTTCTTCCTAAATTGATGTTTCAAAATGTAAAAAGAATTTTTTTATCCTGCAGGTGGTACTCCGAGACTTAGTCTAAGAAGACGAGCATAAAAAGTCAAACTTGAAAAAGTTAACCTCGGAAAGTCAACCCCAAAAAGTCAACTACTAAAAATGTCAACCCACTTTCAAAGTCAAGATTTGAAATTCAATTGAAAAATGGTGAAAGAATTTTGATAATCCGAGGTCTACATTGAAAGATATGGAGTTCGGAAGTTGGATAACGAAGAATCAGTTGAAAGAAAATCCTAATTCGAGAAATTTGGGGAAAAGTGCTTAAACGATCAAATTGGTAAGAATTGAAAGTTCCAAATGAAAGATAAGCACTAACTACGGGTAATGGAGAAGCTACTTGGAAGGAAAACTGAAAGAAACGACAATCCGAAAGAAAACCTAGAATTAGGCTTTTTGGGTGAAATTGAGGAAAGTTGCAGAAATGGCCTGATTTGGTAAAACTAAAGCCCCTAATTGAAGAGGAGTGAGTAAACAAGGATAACCCAAGGCTCAGTTTGAAGAAAATCAGATAAAAGAGCCGATTGGAGGAAAAATGGAAAAAATGAGGAAATTCGCGATAGTGAAAAAAGGAAAAATCAAATTGGATGGGAATTTAATCGTAAAAATTGGGTGTTTTCCGGCCAACTCCAATTCAATAAATGGCAAAGGCCAAGTAAAATAAATTTGGAAATTGGACTTGTTTTGAGCAAAACCGGTCTTCGGAGAAAAAAGGGCAAAATTGGAAAATTTAGGAAAAATAGCAAATGAATTCCAAAAATTCTGAAAATTTTTAGATCTCATTCTTAAACCATTTCAAAGAGATTGGCGAAAGAAAATTCAGATTTGGAGTTCGTTTGCAAAATGGCCAAATCCCGGGTCCCCTATATAGAAATTCAAGAAGATAAATCCTGAAAAAATACCAAATGAGCTCCAAAAATTCTAAAATTTTGCAGATCTCATTCTTAAACTATTTGGAAGAGATTGGAGAAAGAAAATATAGATTCGGAGTTAGTTTGCAAAATGGCCAAATCCCGGCCCACTATGTAGTAATTCAAGCAGATAAATCCTAAAAAAATAGCAAATGAGCTCCAAAAATTATGAAAACTTCCAGATCACACTTTTAAATTATTTGGAAGAGATTGGAGAAGAAAAATATGGATTTGGAGCTCGTTTAAAAAATAGTAAAGTTTGAGAGCATAAAAGGGCAATTTTGGAAGAAAAAATCCAAATAAATAGCAAATGGGCTCGAAATTTTTTGAAAACTTCCAAAATTCAATTTGTTATTATTTAAAAATTATTAAAAAAAATAAAATTTTAATTTGGAGTCCGTTTGCTATTTATTTAGGTTCCGGGGTCAAAAAGGTCATTTTACCCAAGAAACCGAAAAGGACTTTTCTTGCTTTTCAAAAATATGAAGCATGGGCTGGAAGATGAGGGGTCAGCCGACCAAGGCCCATTGGTGTGCAGATATTTTCTGATTTTTAATCAAAAGGCCAACAATGAAGAGGAAGATAGTTATTTTTTGTGATCAAGCCTTTGAATTTACAAGACATGGAGTTGAAGAGAAAGCCTATTTATGACATTTTTATGACATCATAATTCAAGAGCTGATGATTCTAATCTAAGAGTGAGAATCCTACATAGAAGATATCTTGGACTGAATGCTATAGGATCAAATTTGTTAACAAAAAATTCTAGAACCTCCTAGGTTCTTCCTAGGCCAACCGGCCACTACAAGAGGGGAGGGCTCTCTCTTCCATTTTTCACTCATTCACACTCTGATTTTTGCTGAATGCTCTCCATTTTTGAAAGGCAAAAACAAATGTTTAGAAAATAAAAGAAAGTTAGAAGAGAAAAAGCTTGCAATATAGCTTCTAGAGGTTGCTTTAAGCACCATACTCTTGCACTTTCCTTGATTTTCCATTCTTGATTTGCTGTTTTCATTGATATTTTGGTGAGTTTCTGTTAATTTTCCTTTTTAAAATAAGTGTTTTTAAGTTTCTCTTTTAAGTTCTTCTTTATACTTTCTTGAAAAGAGCTTTGAAAAAGTGTTTTTTTCTTGTTTTTGGGGTGGCCGAATGGCGTATTGTTTTTATGTAGTTTCTGTTTGCTTTTTTATTTCTTGTTATTAGTGGTATTTAACAAGTTTTGATGCTTTAAATCTTCTTCAAATACATAAATATGAAACTTGTTTTGATTTGGTTGCTTGTTGTTGAGTTTATTATCTTGTTATCATGTTTATTTTATTTGTCTTGCATTTTTTATTTTTTGATTTCAAAATGTTTAAGTTTGTTTATGGTTTACATTTTGTTAATCCATGTGTTTATGAAAATGCCTATTGGTTTTCATGCCTTTACTTTATATTTTCATGATTTAAGTATTATTCTTTAGCTATGCATGTTATTATGTTAAGTGTTTGTGAAAATGCCATGTTCATTGGACTATTCAGCTACCCCCCTTTCTTATGCTTTGTGTGTGCATTTTTACTATGCTAGTTGATAGGTTTGCATTCCCATGATATGTTGTTGTGTATTTTGTTTAAGTATGCTATATGTTTGTGTATTTGCCATGCATTTTTTTGTTTTAGGTTTGGCTTGCTTTGCGATGCATATTCATGCATTTTAGACCTAGGTTGTATTAAATGCCATGCAAGTTCATTTAGGTCTAGGTCATATTCTCTATGCCATGCATTTTTTATGGCATTTAGGTCTTAAATCATGATTTCGTGCATCATTTTTGCTGTATTTTCATGCATTTCATATCATGCCACATGATTATTGACTTCGGCCAATCAATGGTTTAAAGTCATGCTCATTTTGAGCATACTTGTGGAAAATTAAAGAGTTGTCAAATTGATTATTATACCTTTGTGATTTTTTTTACTTAGCCAATTTTTGCCTAACTTTTCAAAAGTGTTAGCTACTGTTTGTGAGTCTTTTGGAGAGTCTCTAACATTTTTACTTTGATTTTTAATTGATTTTATCAAAGGCAAAAAAATGTGTTTTGGTAAAACAGTTTTTTCACCAGTACTCGTACTTTCTCGATTTTTCTGGGCAGTCATCTTTAACTAGAAATTAAGCCAATTTTTTCCTGTGTAGTTTTACATGTTTTGAGTCTCCAGTAGTTTGTTTAGATTTTTTTTAATTTTTAAAAATAGGTTAAAGAATCATGTTCTAAAACTGGACAGTGGAGTCAGATTTGAATTTAAAGAAAATGCCTTTTTCTGTTTTGGCTAAGTTACTTAGAGGGGACTGATTAGGAAGTTTAGCTACTGTCTTAGGGTAGTTTCTAAGACTTTTTAAACTCTAAAAATAATTTTATTAACTTAGTGTTAAGGGTGGTCAAGTCCGCAATTTTAAGCTTAGGAAATTAGAGCCATTTAAAAAGGGTTTAGTTAGGTTTTTATTTTTTAAAATCTAAGTTTTCCAAAATTGTTTTCAAACAATCACAAAGTTTTTTTTTGTTTTAGAATATTTTATTTGATAAATTTTTCTAAGGTAGCCGGATATCTTTTTAGATATACGGATTTCCTTAATTAAAGGAAAAAATACATTCTCATTCATTGCATTTTCCATATTCATGCATACTATATAATATATGATTTTTTCTATGATAATTTCCGTGGTGTTGTTATTATTTTTTATTTATATTTTTTATGTTATGTTGCTTATTATATGGTTTTTTAATATTTCATGATATCCTATGCTTTTTATTCAGTTACTTTTGTCATATTATTTAGCATATACTATGTTCATGCATTATTATTTTTATTTTTATTTTCATGCATATTATATGATAGCATTATTTTATGTTTCATGTCATTTCATATCATTAGATTATATGCCATATCATTTATATTTGCCATGTCATTTAGATCATTTTAATCCATTTAGAATATATCATGTGACTTAGTATATTTCATTTCATATAGAATATATTATGTTACCTAGGTCATTTCATTTCATTTAGAATATATTATGTCACTTAGGATATTTCATTTTATTTAGAATATATCATATGACTTAGGATATTTCATTTCATATAGAATATATTATGTTACCTAGGTCATTTCATTTCATTTAGAATATATCATATGACTTAGGATATTTCATTTCATATAGAATATATCATGTTACCTAGTTTATTTCATTTCATTTAGAATATATCATATGACTTAGGATATTTCATTTCATTTAGAATATGCTATGACATTTAAATTATATCATACCATTTAGGTTGCATTATATTATCTAGACTTTGCTATGTCATCTTATTTATGTCACACATATTCATATTCGTATTTTTTAAAATGTTTTGAAAAAAGGTAATGATTTTCAATAAAATAAAGATATTCCCGAGTTAAAATAATTCTTGAGTTCTCTGCCGGGTTTGCTTGGAAGGATATCATCAATTATAATTAGTAACGGAATATCTTCTTTAAAACGAGAATGATTCGAAAAGTTTTTCAAACTAATAAAAATTTCTATATTTTGCCACGTTTGTTGGGGAATATAGGAAAATTTTGAATTTATAAATTCTGAATCATTTTCAATTAAAAATGAAATTATTTTTCTTTAAATTGGGAATTAACTTGAAATACCAAATTAAAAATTGACTTTTTACCGAGACTTGAGATAATACATGATTAATAAGGTACTGTTTTATATGGGTGTTGTGGGGTTGCTAATCCTTCCCCACACGTAATCGAGTTTCGAACCCGATTCTTCGATTTTCTCTTGTTTATAACACAGACTTGAAAATGGTTTTTAAAATGTTTTAATTAATTTTAAAATATTTTAAAAAAATATTTTAATAGGTGGCCGATCACACCAAGCTAAAAAAGATTGGTGGCGACTCCATGTATTTTTCAAGGTCATTTTCAAAACCTTCATTTTTCAAGAGGAATTAAGTTGACTTTTCCTCGGTTTTTTTAATGTCACGCTTAACGAATAATAAAGTCGTGCGATGAGACTTGTTATTTTTTCAGTTGTGACAGTTAGCATTGAGTTTCTTAGTAATTTCTTTTTTTCCCTACCCAATCTTTTCTCATTATTCTAAGCTTTTGCTTAACCGACTTCACTCAAGGGTATGTTGGGATCTTATGTTGAACAATATTAGGGTCAATTCCAGGCATATCTTTATATGACCATCCAAAAATGTCTTTAAATTCACATAACAATTCAATTAATGAATTACTTTCCTATGGAGTTAAAGTTGAACAAATTTAACCTCTTGGGGTATTTCATCACTTCCAAGATTAATGCTTAAGGTTTCCTCCATTTTAGGTTGAATTTCCCTTTCTTCTTCTTCTTAATTAATTATTTTGATTAATTCGGGGAAAGGGGATTTTTGTCCAGTTCCTTTAACGTTTCATTATTAAAATTGTTCAAAGGGAATGAACTCAGAATTAAGCTCAATTTTATTGAATGCGGAGGTTACATCATAAATAAGTGACCTTATTTAGTTTGACTCAGGTTCAATAGACTAAGACTTATTGGAATGAGGTTTGACAAACTTTGGATGAGATAGACTAACCATACTTTTATTGACTTTCGGAATGTTTAAAGACACAAGACTCAGTTTCAAAGTAAAGTTTTGGCTAAGACTCCAATTACAAGTATAACATTTGGCACCGATTATGAATTGACTTTGATCGACAAAGGTTTTGGATTCAACTTTGGCTTCACTTCTGTTGTCCTCAAATATCTAGTTCATACTAGCATGGTCTAAACTGTTAACCTCCTTGAAGATTTCACAATCTTCATCGACTGGTTTTCTTCCAATGCTTCCATTGGGATGAAATAATCGAAGATATTTCTTGGATCCTTGCCTCATGACTTTTCATCTTCAAGTTCATACCCCACTCCATACATGGTAGCTTTTATCTTAAAGTCCACAATTTCATTTCTTCCTTGGAACTTCCTTCCTAAACCTGTTCCTTGAAAATACCCCATTTTTTGATGATGTTGGAAACAACATGATTACCGTAGGGTTTAGTTAATAAAAATACATTTTCCATCACAATAATAGTAAATCCTTAACAGGGCATTTGCTCTTTTTGATGGATGTCATTTTTTGGTGCAGTCTCAATGATATCCTTCCCACAAAGAGCCAATATCCTTCATTCCTTTATCATATTTCCTTTTAGATAGATAGAAAAAGAGACAACTTATTACCATCCAACCAAGGCCTTTCGAATAGCACTTAAAGGAGGCTTGAACACCAACCACATGGACTCAATGTTTTCTTGTATGAGTTAGATGGTGCACACCACAATGATAGCTCCTAGGATGAGCCAAACTGTTAGTATATGCCCTAGAGCCAATCAGATTGGACAAGGGATATACAGTTAATAATGCAAAGCTATTACAATTCTTTAGTGATACAAGGTTTTCCTTCATGTTAGTACGATAATAAATAGTTATTAAGTACTAATTGGATGAAACCCGTGGAACATAAAGGCCTTGAAAAGGAATTATAAAGAGTTATAATTGTGAGATCCTTATACATTAAAGCCATGCTCCTAAAATTGTTCTTGGTCATCGTATTGCCAAGACGAGGCATTGGCAATGCTCAAAGACTAGTACATCTTAAGCCTTCTTACTTGTGAAGTAAGCAGCTGATAACTCGTATAATTATATAGTTTTTAGTTATGTTTTATTATTGTTTTGTGTCAAATACGAGTTATTATTGTTTAGTCTAATTGTGTTTATGATATTTTATATTTTTATGTAATTTGGTGTTTTTCACAAGTTTTTTTGAGTGATTTCAGATTACTAGAATTAAGGGCAAATCCAGTTCAGTTCCAGTTCCGACACCTTTTGCCATATCAGCTATATCTGGAGTTTCACTGAAGCAATAAGGCTGAAATTTGTAGCCGTGCAAAGCTAAGAGGCATATCTATGTTTTTCATGTTTTACACTTCTTGAAACGGAGTCGTTTTCCCTAGCGAAATCGACCATCAAGTTGGCTGATGTGCAATGACGTCTGTGCTGACCTGTTTTCGTATTTGGCCCATATCTGCTTATCCACATCAGCAAATGAGATGATTCCAATGTCTATGGATCCGTAACTGATAGGGGAACCTTTGTCTAGAATACCATATGATCAGATCAGGCCTCTAATATTGACGAAATCGACCATCAAGTTGGCTGATGTGCAATGACATCTGTGCTGACCTGTTTTCGTATTTTGCCCATATCTGCTTATCCACATCAGCAAATGAGCTGATTCCAATGGCTATGGATCCGTAACTGATAGGGGAACCTTTTTCTAGAAGACCATGTGATCAGATCAGGCCTCCAACATTGACGAAATCGACCATCAAGTTGGCTGATCAAAATTGTCATACAATATGACGAAAATTGTTAGAAAAATTCACCCACCTATTATACCTACCTTTGAAATTTGTAAAGCTTGTCTCTTGTCATTTAGCCCTCCAAAATGTGTATAAATAGAGGGCCTTGGATGATTGTAGAGGATCATATTGTACATAGGTAGGATATTAGCCATTGTAATAAAATTCTCTAAGTTTTCTTCTTCTTTCTTTTCTCTAGTTTTCTTTTTCTTTAGAAAGAGCAAGAGGTTGGATAATTAATATTCTTCTTCTTCTTCTTTCTTTCTTTTATTTTCTTCTTAGATTCTATTTAATTTTATGTTTATAATGCCTATGCTAGGCTAAACTTCTATTTGGTTAAGGGTGATTTCAAAGCCCTAGACATGTTTTATAATTGATTTTCAGATTCTATCTATCATTAATTTTCTATCAAAGTTGCTTATGTTCTTCTACAAGAATTGTTCATGATGTTGTCTTGATTTATTTAGGTGTACAACTAGATAGATCTTGATAATTATCTATTGCTAGTTTAGGAGTCTTGATCCGTGTAATTGTCTTGATTTCCTATTCATAAGTGGCAATTTGTGATTAATGATTATGGTCAAGTTTTCAATAATTGCAAAGTGGAACATAACCTAAGTTGAACAATCCGAGCTTATGTGTTTGTTGCTTAGATCAACCTATCTTTCTCATCATAAAGCTGCCATTAAATTGAATTTAGAGAGCTTATTCTAGGTTGTTTAATGGTTAGAGATTAAATAGAGAGCTTGTTCTATTTAACGACAAACTAAGGAAAGATTGGGGTAACAGAGCTTGTTGTTATCTACGGTTGTTAACTTTGATAGTTGGTTGATATTGATAGATCTGAAATTGATTCTTAATGATGTCTAGTGGTGGAGAATGAAACCTTAACCATATTTTTCATATTTGATTCTTCTTACTCACTTGTTTTCTTACTTTTAGTTTGCTTATTTTTTATATTTATTTTTATTGGCTGGTTATACCGCCTAATTTGTATATTAACTTTGTTTTATTTTTATTGGCTGGTTATACCGCCTAATTTAGTATATATATTTTTATTGGCTGGTTATACCGCCTAATTTAGTATATATATCTTTATTGGCTGGTTATACCACCTTGCATCTTATTCTTATTATTTACTTTAGTTTAAATCTGGCTTCAAAAACCCCTTTTCCTTTCTTGTTTTCTTTGAACGTAAGTTATAAACTATTAACTTATAAACTAAAACCCAATCCCTGAGGACTCGACCCTTGCTAACTACTATACTTACAATTGATCTTTTTAGTGCAAGGTTAAATAAGATACACTCTTTTGGGTGCATCAAATTTTTGGCGCCGTTGCCGGGGATTGTTTTCTTTAGTTTATTTGTTACTTGGTTTATTCTTATTTTCAGTTCTAATGAGTTTTATTTTCTTGTACATACGGGTTTTTCTGATCAAATTTTGAAAAATAAAAAATAAAAAATAAAAAAATAAAAAAGATGGAATTGAGCAATCTAACACTTGAAGAGTTGGTGGCATACATGAACATGGAGAATCAACAAGCCAATCTCACCTTCCCAGTTCAACAATTTGCCATGGGAGGATGTCAAGGCCATCAAGTGTTCCAAGACCAATAGTATGATCATTACTCAAACACTTACCATGAGGGATGGTGGGATCATACTAATTATGGCTACTCGAAAAATTACCAAGAAGTAGATCCTTATGCCAATTACACTCATCCATCTAGCTTCAATCAATCATGGTCCCAAGAACCAGATCTTTTTCAACCACCACATATGACTCAAAACTCAGGTACTTCTTTAGAAGATCTTATCTATTCTCTTGTTACTGATACTTTGCAATTTCAACAGGAAACAAGGGCAAGCATCCAGAGTTTGGAAAAGCAAATGATCCAATTGACTAGTAGTATGGTGGGATGGGTAGCACAAAGATCTAAAGAACTCCCTGCCCAAACGATGATTAACCCAAAGGAGAATGCTACTATTGTGACCTTGAGGAATGAGGAACAAGATGAGGATGAGACAAAATTAGAGATGAATTCTATTCTTGAGGATAATGAAGCCAATGATCCAAATAAGAGTATTTCGGCACCTGAGGTAACGTTTGAGATTCCAATTTTTACTAATGTTTCTTCTCCACCTTTTCCTAGTAGATTCGCAAAGTTCAAGGAGGATGAACATGAACAAGACACGCTGGAAACCTTAAACAGTTTGTTTGTGGATGTCATTCAACAAGTACCAAAAGATGCACCATTCCTCGATGAGATATGCACCACCAAGGATGATGGAATAATACTTGTAATGGAGAATGCATCCACTGTTGTGCAAAGAAAGCTACCTCTCAAACGTATAAATTTGGGAAATTTCATGTATGAGCCTGACAAGCCTAAAAAGCCAAGAAGAGGTGTTGGTTAGATTCAAAACACTAACTCAAGTGTTAATTGGGAAGGCAGCCCAATTAAAGATGAAATTGCTAACCTTCCATATTCAGATTTGCTTTCTCTTTCTCTTTCTCTTTCTTTTCCTTTTTCTTTTATTATTTTTATTATTTTTATTTCTTATGTTTCTTTGTTAATTGTGTTTACTGCTTTTAAATTCATTTAGGCTGCATAAGTTTCTTTTGTTTAATAGTTCTTTTCTCTTACATATAATTCTTGCATTGGGGGATAATAGCATTACATTAATGACAATGTAAGAATTATGTGTGGGGGGAAGAATTTAGGATTTTATTTAGAGTGTTTTGTTTTTGAGTCTTTTTATGTTGTTTTTCTTTCTGATCCTTGTTTTGAAAATAACTAGATGAAAATATAATTTTTAATTTTTTACCCCGGTTAAATGGCGGATAACGGTACTCCGTGATTATTTAAATCGGTTCCATCAGCTACCCACAAAACTGATATTGTATATAAATTTCTCTTCCAATTTCTCTTTCATTTTTTTTTCATTTTTTTTCAGGATGGATGATATTCTCACAAGATTGCAGAAACGATTTCCTCCTTTTCCTCGAAATATTTTACTGAAGCTTTACCAAGTTCGATTTGAAAGATTAAGAATGCTTATGCACAAAGGGATTCCTGCAGACATACGTTGGATAATTGAAGCCAAGGTACGTGAAGATGAATATCTTCCTGTTTTGCATTTACCAGGTACAGGTAGAAGCACTTTTGCAAAGAAGCGACGAGCAAAGCGCATGAGTTCAAATTGCCACAAATGTGCACGATGGACGTGTAACGGTAAATGTCGTTCTATTGGGATTCCGTCCTCTAATCGAGATGATAAAATTGAATTCATTAAGGATGGACTGAGTAAGGAGAATTTGGGTAATATCCAACTTTCTCTTGAGACGCATCCTAGTGGAGACGTACAAAGAGAAATTCTTGATTTATGGCCGCAATTCCAAAGGGAATGGCAACATCTTGGGAATCTGATGTTAAAAGACCCTGTTTGCGAGCTTGTAAGAAAACTGGATGGGAAGCATATCCTCGACTCATAGAAGGCGTTTAAGCCGTTTCTGGACGTAAAACCAGAGGAAGATGTGAGCCACAATCACAACTACAATAAATGACTTCTCAGCTTTTGGTTTGATTTGCAATAACTTTATTTTGGTTTAATTTACGTGTTGTTCGATTTGTGTAATTATTCTCGTTTTTTTTTTTTATTTGTCTTTTACGGTTGATTTTTCTTCTCTTTTTGATTTTCTTCCTGAAATCACGCAAAAATCTTTTGTTAGGTTAACATTTTCTTCTGACAGGTCAGATACACTTTCGGCGACATTATTACTATTGTCTGATTCACTACTCAGTCCTCTATATATTACACCATGTACTCATTCTCTTTCAGGCACTAAAAAAAAAATTTGTTGTGTTTTAAGCCATTTAGAAGTATTCATTCTGAACAAGGTCTGAGTAAGGGAGACTTGAGACATACCTTGTCAGTTTGATTTCTTCTTTTCAAAAAAAAAAAAAAAAAAAAAAAGTTTGTTGTGTTTTAAACAATTTAGAAGTATTCATTCTGAACAAGGTCTGAGTAAGGGAGACTTGAGACATACCTTGTCAGTTTGATTTTAATCTTTTTATGTTTACTTGTGAATTTTTCTTTAGTATTTTAGGATTATTTAAGTTGCATGAGTTTGTTTTGTTTTGAGTCTTAGTTGTTCCTATTCTTATGTTATTAGTTCTTTTCTCTTACACATGATTCTTTCATTTGGGTTAATAGACTTACATTGAGGACAATGTAAGAATTAAGTGTGGGGGGAATGATTTAGGATTTCTTTTATTTTTGTCTACTATTTTTTTTTTGAGTCTTTATTATTATTATTTTTAGTGTGTTTTAGTTCCTTTTTAATACAATGATGAGATATGAATTGCATAGGTCTAAACTGGTTACTAGTGAGAAGATTTTCATGAGAATTAAGCTTGATACTAATTTTTATGAACCAATGTTAATATGATATGTTGATTGAGAAAGAAGCATGTTTAGACTTAAAACTGACTTGTATAATCATCATTGTGAGTTTTTGAGCCTAAAATGATTGATGCATTATACAAATCAATCTAATTTCTTTCTTGAGTGCTCTTATGATTACATGATTCTCTAGAACTTGCTTTAAACCGTTTGAGACTATATTGATGCATGTGACAACATGAATATGATAGAGGCATTAGGATTTTTAGCCAGGGCCAAAGAGCCATCCCTTATTGATGTTCCAAGAGAACACACCCTTAGTGAACCAATTTGAGCCTACATTGAATATGCTATCTCTTTGGTAACCATAACTTGTCCCTAACCTAAATATACTTATTTATATCTTTACCTTTGTTCCAAAGATGAATTAGCATGTTTTGAGACAAGTTGCAAAGACAAGGAAGATCTATTGAAAATTTGGGTTAGAAACAAGAAATAAGTGTGGGGGGGAAAGAAAAGAAAAGTCAAGAGAAAAATAAATGGAATACTGGCAAATACATTCCTATGTAAAAAAAAAAAAATATGAATCATCTCTTGAATTTGTGGAAAAAGAAAAAGATATTACAAATTTGTTTAGAATGAAGAAAAGGACCAACATGAATATTCGGCCTAGGTAACTATGTACTTGTAAAGAGTTTTGAGAAGTTTCTTTGTATGATCTTATTATGTCTCTAAACTCTATGAACTCTTTGGAACCTTTGTGATATCTTTATCCTTTTGTTCTTCAACCACATTACAAACCCCTTGGCCCCATTACAACCTTGATTAAAGACCTCTTGATTCATGAAGTTGTATGATCTAAATAGTGGAGAATAGGTGGACAAGCAAGAATATGGTAGAACTGTTTTCATGAGATTGATTGAGTGTAAACACTTCACCACTACTTTAAAGAGTGAAAATCATGAGGGTATCCCATGTGAGAAGTTGAGATTAAATTTGAAAATGCACTATTTTGATTGAGATATGTTATGTTAATATTGGCTTAACTCAAACAATTTACATTCAAGCTTGATTTTTTGTGAAATTCTTTAAGCTATTGATTAGTTTATAAGACTTGTTCAAAGATTGTCTCTAATTTGTATTGAAAGGATTAGGAGTAAATATTTTTAGTATATGTAGTTTATTTATATTTTAGTTTTTCAATGTTTGTGGGTATCGTTCTAGTAAACCCTCACGAGACTAAACTCATCCACTAGGGACACCTAGGGGTTTAAAGGCTTGTGTCACATGCTAAGTGCCACCGTGATTTCCTACGAAAATTGATTAGATTAGATTTTCTTATTTTATTTTTATTGAGTCGTTTCTAGGGACTAGCAACAATCTAAGTGTGGGGGTGTGATAACTCGTATAATTATATAGTTTTTAGTTATGTTTTATTATTGTTTTGTGTCAAATACGAGTTATTATTGTTTAGTCTAATTGTGTTTATGATATTTTATATTTTTATGTAATTTGGTGTTTTTCACAAGTTTCTTTGAGTGATTTCAGATTACTAGAATTAAGGGCAAATCCAGTTCAGTTCCAGTTCCGACACCTTTTGCCATATCAGCTATATCTGGAGTTTCACTGAAGCAATAAGGCTGAAATTTGTAGCCGTGCAAAGCTAAGAGGCATATCTATCTTTTTCATGTTTTACACTTCTTGAAACGGAGTCGTTTTCCCTATCGAAATCGACCATCAAGTTGGCTGATGTGCAATGACGTCTGTGCTGACCTGTTTTCGTATTTGGCCCATATCTGCTTATCCACATCAGAAAATGAGATGATTCCAATGGATATGGATCCGTAACTGATAGGGGAACCTTTGTCTAGAAGACCATATGATCAGATCAGGCCTCTAATATTGACGAAATCGACCATCAAGTTGGCTGATGTGCAATGACGTCTGTGCTGACCTGTTTTCGTATTTTGCCCATATCTGCTTATCCACATCAGAAAATGAGCTGATTCCAACGGATATGGATCCGTAACTGATAGGGGAACCTTTTTCTAGAAGACCATGTGATCAGATCAGGCCTCCAACATTGACGAAATCGACCATCAAGTTGGCTAATCAAAATTGTCATACAATATGACGAAAATTGTTAGAAAAATTCACCCACCTATTATACCTACCTTTGAAATTTGTAAAGCTTGTCTCTTGTCATTTAGCCCTCCAAAATGTGTATAAATAGAGGGCCTTGGATGATTGTAGAGGATCATATTGTACATAGGTAGGATATTAGCCATTGTAATAAAATTCTCTAAGTTTTCTTCTTCTTTCTTTTCTCTAGTTTTCTTTTTCTTTAGAAAGAGCAAGAGGTTGGATAATTAATATTCTTCTTCTTCTTCTTTCTTTCTTTTATTTTCTTCTTAGATTCTATTTAATTTTATGTTTATAATGCCTATGCTAGGCTAAACTTCTATTTGGTTAAGGGTGATTTCAAAGCCCTAGACATGTTTTATAATTGATTTTCAGATTCTATCTATCATTAATTTTCTATCAAAGTTGCTTATGTTCTTCTACAAGAATTGTTCATGATGTTGTCTTGATTTATTTAGGTGTACAACTAGATAGATCTTGATAATTATCTATTGCTAGTTTAGGAGTCTTGATCCGTGTAATTGTCTTGATTTCCTATTCATAAGTGGCAATTTGTGATTAATGATTATGGTCAAGTTTTCAATAATTGCAAAGTGGAACATAACCTAAGTTGAACAATCCGAGCTTATGTGTTTGTTGCTTAGATCAACCTATCTTTCTCATCATAAAGCTGCCATTAAATTGAATTTAGAGAGCTTATTCTAGGTTGTTTAATGGTTAGAGATTAAATAGAGAGCTTGTTCTATTTAACGACAAACTAAGGAAAGATTGGGGTAACAGAGCTTGTTGTTATCTACGGTTGTTAACTTTGATAGTTGGTTGATATTGATAGATCTGAAATTGATTCTTAATGATGTCTAGTGGTGGAGAATGAAACCTTAACCATATTTTTCATATTTGATTCTTCTTACTCACTTGTTTTCTTACTTTTAGTTTGCTTATTTTTTATATTTATTTTTATTGGCTGGTTATACCGCCTAATTTGTATATTAACTTTGTTTTATTTTTATTGGCTGGTTATACCGCCTAATTTAGTATATATATTTTTATTGGCTGGTTATACCGCCTAATTTAGTATATATATCTTTATTGGCTGGTTATACCACCTTGCATCTTATTCTTATTATTTACTTTAGTTTAAATCTGGCTTCAAAAACCCCTTTTCCTTTCTTGTTTTCTTTGAACGTAAGTTATAAACTATTAACTTATAAACTAAAACCCAATCCCTGAGGACTCGACCCTTGCTAACTACTATACTTACAATTGATCTTTTTAGTGCAAGGTTAAATAAGATACACTCTTTTGGGTGCATCAGCAGCCGATCTCATGGTTGAATTATAAGGGCTACTTAGGATAACATGTAGGTTCTTCTCGTTTGAATAAGTTCATTAAACATGGCTCGCTGTGAGAACTCCATTTGGTATTATCACACTAGTGTCTATGGAAATGTTCTCACGTGCCAGTCGTATGATTAGTCTTCTAACTTGTGATACTAGGTTATCTTGTATAGGGAGTTTCATGCTTTGACTTCATGACGGACGGGTCCTAAAAGGGATGCCTATGGTAGGGTGATTTTGGGTATGGCATGAATCATACGATGGTGAATGAGTGATCCAAAGAGTATTCACCACTCTAATTGACATTGAGAGATATATCTCTTTTGTTCTTGGCTTAGGTTAACTAGATAAAGTCTTTGGCCAAAGCACAATGAATTTAGGATAAATTATTTCTTTCAATTCATAAGGTTAACCATAAGCTGCCTGAACTAATATGGATTGATTACATGAGTAGACACTGCACCATGCTTATGGCCTTTTCGAGATATTTGGTGAAAGGACCGAATTACACTGATAGGCTGGTTACTAAAAGGTTTCAAAGAGGTCATCTTGATTTTTCAACATTTGGGTGGTCATGATGCATTGCTAGATCCCGCTCATGATCTATGTTTATAAATTGTAAGCTATGTTGAAAAATGTAGATTATAATTTATACTCATTGCCAACATGTTGAGAATCTAATGGGTCACACACAATAAGATGATTTGTTGGACTAAACATGGGATTTAATTAAGTTGGACTTAATTGAATAAAAAAGTTGAATTTGGAGGACTTAATTGAATAAGTTTTGTCATAACGAATCTCGAAACCGTTAAGCGACGTTCAAAATAATAATAATGAGTGTGGGGAAAAGAAGAGTAAAAGACGACTTGATTTTTCTTAAATTAAAAATTGAGGGTTTGAAAACAACCTTGTAAAAGAAATGGAGTCACCATCAATCTTTTTGGGCTAGGTGTGATAGGCCACCTATTAAAACTGATTTTTGTAAAATATTTTAAAATTAATTAAAACATTTTTAAAAACCAATTTCGAAGTCTGCGCTTTGAACTAGAGAAAACAAGTGCAGGTTTGAGAGTCGGTTATGTGTGGGGAAGGATTAGCACCCCCACAATGCCCGTATAAAACGGTACCTTACTAATCGTGTGTTAACTCGAGTCTCGATGAAAGTCGGTTTTTATATTTGGTATTTAAAAATAATTCCCTTAAAAAGTAAATATATTATTTGAGAACGATCCTGAATTTTATTGACATAAAATTTTTCATATTTCCCAACAAACTCAGCAAAACATGTAAATTTTCCTTTATTTTGAAATTCTACGAATCACCCTCGTGTTTTTGAGAAAAAGGATATTCCGTTGTTAATGATAATTGATGATATTCTCTCTAGTAGACCCAACAGAGAACTCACGAATTATTTTAACTCGAGAATAACCTTGTTTTATTAAAAATCATTAATTTTTATGCATTTTAAAATCATTTAAAAAAATGATCATGGATATGCAAATTGTTATTAAGGCACAAAAATGTAAATTAAACAACATGTGTAGTTATAATGGCATGGCAAACATTTTATTTATGACATGGAAAAGAATAATGACATGGCAAAAAATTAATGACATGGCAAATATTTCATGACATAGCAAAAGAATTAATGACACGGCAAGGAATTAATGACATGGCAAATATTTCATCACGTGGCAAATATTTAACATAGCATATATGACATAAGCATTAATCATAAAAATGACACTAACATAGAATATTCACAATCACATCAAGATTAATATGGCAACTTGAAAAACATATCCTAAAATGATATCTCATAGAATATTAATAGATACGGAATAATTATGATTAAAATGGAAAATGTGAATCTCATAGAATATGCATGGTCATGGAATGTGCACACATCATCATTTTGAAATTCCTTTCATGAATTTTATTCTTGATGAAATTACATAAATATCACATGTCAAAAAATATTATGTACTCCCCTGGAAAAGTCGACAGAACTTGGAAAATTGTTCTTTCATATGAGATTCATATAATTCCGAGTAAAAAAAAAAATCCATGCCTTACGATTTCATAACCACGTGCGTTGAATAATTTCCTAACCTCCCCGACAAAACCGACAAAGATTAGGAACTAATTCCCACCAAATGTTTAGAAAACCGAAAAGCATATTTTCATGCCAAATTAAATAAAAACATTTTAAAACATGCAATGCATGAAAATGTATTTCTCCCTTGCAGTAAGGACATCCGTGTTGGGATTCGGCTCATGCTCAAACAGAGATAATGTATAATTTAACCAACAGTTAAACATACAATGCAGTGAAATAAAATAAAACATACAGAATACCTAAACCCTCCATGGATCTGCCTATGAATTCAAAATGATCAAGCTGTCAAGAATAGATAACAATCAAAATATCATACCTCTGTAATGGAGATTGTCACAGATTCTTGATGTTCTTGTTCTTGTACACGATGCTCGCTTGTCAAAAACTAAAGTCGTCTAATTGTCCGACCTCTAACAGTAATCCACACAGGTGATCTGAAAGCCTTCACAAGGTTGAGATTATGTTTTGCCAAGACGATGCTACCTTCCTCCTTTATCTTAATTAGCCGCAAGAAAACAAAAGAATCGTATTCTCTTATCTCAATAGGTGTTCAGTCGATTCTCACTAATAGAGGAAAGAGGCATAGGAGGGAGGCGACAACAACATTATCCTATTTATAAGTAGGATTAGTGTATGCCAACACTTGGACTAACTGCACTAAAGCCCTTATAAATATTGACAATAAGCCCACAACACTTAATGAATATTTAATCTGGCCCAATCTCATTTTAATTTCATTAATTACCTTTTGTATGTGATCCATTAGGCCCTTAACATGTTGGCAATAAATATAATTAATTCAATTAAGAATTCTTCCTTTTATATTTATAGATCATGAGCGGCATCTAGCAATGCATCATGACCACCCAAATGCCAAGAGAGTCATCAAGCTTCGACTAGCCTTTCGTGTACAATATGTCTGCGTAATTCGATCCCTTCATCAAATATCTCGGGATAGGAAAGAGCATGGTTCAGTGTCTACTCTTAACCCATTCCATATTAGATCTGCATCTTTAATATTAACTCCTTAAGTATTGCCTTGGCCAAGGACTTCCATAAGTTAATATAAGCCAGATACATATGAGATATGTCCCCTTAATCAGTTGGGGTGATAAATCCTCTCTGGACCACTCATTCATCTTCGTATGCTTCATGTCATACCCAATAACATCCTACTTTAAGCATCCTCGTGATTGGGACCCATTCATTATGAAATCTAAGTATGACAGTTCACATACAAGATGACCTGGTGTCACAAGTCAAAGGATTATTTACACTATTGACACATGGGAGTATTTACCATAGACACTTAAGCGAAATACCAAATGGAACTCTCATAGCGGGTCATGTTCAGTGAACTTGTTCAACTAACAAGCACCTATATGTTATCCCCAAGTATCTCTACACTTTCAACCTATGAGATCAGTTGCATGCATCAAGTGCATGAAGGCTTAACATATGCCAGTCTTTGAGCATTGTCAATGCCCTATCTTGACAATACAATGGCCAAGAATAGTTTAGAAACACGGCATTGATGCATAAGGATCCTCATAATTGTAACACCTTACAATTCCTTTGCAATGCCATTGTGTCTCATGGGTTTTATCTTCACAAGTCATTTATAACAATTATAACAATACATATAGATAAAGAAATACCTCAATTATAATTAATAAACTATAATGTGCAATACGTGAATATATAAATAGTGTTTTACAAGCCTAACTAGATTGGCTTGTAGGGCTTACACCAACAATCTCCCACTAGCACTAAAGCCAATCGTCCATGTACTTAAGCCCATGTCCTTCCATGTGACGATTATGTTTTTGCTAGGACAGAAGCTTAGTGGGTAACTTTTTTCATATTAATGTCACCTCTTTCAATGATTACACTAATAAGGTGAAACTACTGTAATATATGTATGGATCTACATTGAGACCTTGGTTCCTTAGCTTGCGTTATGGCTCCATTGTTATCACAGTAAAGTGGTACTGGATCAACAATGTTCGAAACCAACCAAGTTCTTTAAAGAACTTCTAGATCCAAACAACCTCCTTCGTTGCCTCAAACAAAGAGATATACTCGGCTTTGTTGAAGCTATAGTTATCTCTAGTTTGGAACCTTTCCAACTGACTGTTCCAAGATTCAAGGTAAATATATAATTACACTATGATTTACTATCACCCTAATCAGATTAGAAGTCAGCATCTGTGTAACCCCTAACTTGGAGTTCAGCCCCTCTACAGACCAAGAAAGTATCCATGCTAAACCTTTTAGCACCTTGTCTATGTAAACGGATTGGGACAATCCAAGCGGCCTTTTCGATCTATCTCAATAGATCTTAATTCCCATAATATATGTTGCTTCTCCCAAATCCTTCATGGAGAACTGTTTGGATAGCCAGACCTTGATGGTCTGATGCATAGGTACATCGTTTCCTATGAGCAATATGTAGTCGACATATAGTACCAGGAACACAACTGCATGTCCGTTTACCTTCTTGTAATCACATGGTTCATCAGGATTCTTAATTAAAGTAAATTCTTTAATTGTTTAATCAAACTTGATGTTCCAAGTCCGAGATGCTTGCTTTAGTCCATAAATGGACTTTTTCAGCTTGCATACCTTATTAGCTGTGGCCTTGGTTGAAAAACCTTCGGGTTGTGTCATATACACTTTCTCTTGCAAATTCTCGTTAAGGAATGTAGTTTTTACATCCATCTGCCATATCTCATAATCATGCTATGCAACAATAGCAAGCATAATCCTAATGGACTTTACCATGGCAACTACTGAAAAGGTTTCTTCAAAATCAATGCCTTCAACTTGATTATAACCTTTTGCAACCAATCTGGCCTTATATGTTTGTACGTTGCCATCCATGTCTGTCGTTATCTTGTAGACCCATTTACACCCTATAGGTTTTATCCCTTGAGGTGGATCAACTAAAGACCAAACTTGGTTTACCTCTATTGCATCCATTTCGGATTTCATTGCTTCTAGCCATTTCTTGGAATTGATGTCCGACATCGCTTCCTTATAGGTAGCAGGTTCATTATCAATAGGCAAACCATCTCTTTCCAAAAGAAATCCATATTTTATTGGAGTTTGCCTCTCCCTACTAGACCTTCGGAGTACTTGTGTTTCTTGAGCATTAGTCCGAGCATCCAATTCCTCGACCAATGGCTCAGGTTCAGAGGCAATGTTAGGTTGTGGTTCTTGAACTTCTTCAAGGTCTATTTTACTCCCATTGAATCCTTCTAGTAGAAACTCTTTCTCTAGAAAAGCAGCATGATTTGACACAAACAACTTTTGATCAGTAGAATTGTAAAAGTAATATCTAGCAGTCTCTTTAGGATATCCCACAAACTTACATTTTTCTGATCTAGCTCCCAGCTTATCAAAAGGTACTTGCTTCACAAAAAAGCAGTACATCCCCAAATCTTTAGAAAAGATAAACATGGCTTCTTGCCATTCCATATCTCATATGGTACCGTATCTATCGACTTGCTTGGAACCCTATTTAGAAGGTAAGCTGCAGTTTCTAAGGTATATCCCTAAAAAGATATCGGAAGGTCAGCCTTAGACATATGGACCGAACCATGTCCAACAAGGTTTGATTACTCCTCTCAGACACTCCATTATGCTGAGGAGTTCTAGGTCAAGTCCATTGCGACGTAATTCCATTATCTGTCAAATGATCCAAGAAATTATGAGTTAAATATTCTCCTTCTTGATCCGATCTAAGAGCTAGAATATTTTTCCCAGTTTGTTTCTCTACTTCAGCTCTGAACTCTTTGAACTTTTCAAAAGCTTCAGACTTGTATCTCATCAGATACACATAACCATATCTAGAATGATCATCGATAAAGGTTATGAAGTATGAGAAATTACCTCTAGCAGCTGTGTTTGGTGGCCCACATACATCTGAATGTATTAAGCCCAATAAAACACTAGCTCTTTCACCCTTTCCAGTAAAGGGAGTCTTGGTCATCTTACCAAGGAGACAACATTCACAAGTTCCATATGATTCATACAAAGGGTTCCAAATAACCATGTTTATGCAATTTGGAAATCGTTGTCTCATTGATGTGACCAAGTCTACAATACCAGATGTAAGTCTTACTTGGATCATCCTTTCTTGCTTTCTTGACATTTATATTGAACACATGCATCTCTGGATCCAAAACATATAATCCATTATGTAATGTTGCCAATCCATAGTGAATGTCTTTAAGAATGATGGAGCAACTATCGCCCTTCATTCTTATCTCGAAACCATCATTAACAGTAAGGTATGAAACTGAAATGATGTTTCTAGACAATACTGGAACAAAGTAACAATCTTTCAGTTCCAATTTCATGTCAGACGGCAAAGATAAAGTACATGTTCCAATGGCCAATGCTGCAACTTTTGAAGCATTGCCTACTCTAAGAACTACTTTATCTTTGCTCAACTTTCTACTTCCTTTCAACACCGCTATGTCATTACATAGATGTGAACCTTATCCTGAATCAATTATTCAGGAATTGGATTTAACAGTAAAAGATTTAGTTCAATCACAAACACAGCCAACCCAAAAACTTCTATAAGTAGTTCTTGACTTGTCAAGTGAGCAACCTTCCTTTCGTTGAGAACGCTTCTCAATCTCATGTACAAATCCAAACATTTTGGACGAATGGCATTCATAATGCCATGCAGTACAGTTAATGTATTAACCATTTTCAACAACTTAATATGAAAAAAGTATATATCAGTTATATTCATGCATTTATACCAATTCAAGATGAGGTATTAAATCTCTTATTGGTTCTCCCACTAATTTTTTGAGATAATTGCCCTCACTATTATTCAGAAATCTTATCAAGGTATTTCTAGTGGGCTGGGATCCCTTTCAACATGTTGCAACCTTGAGTGACTCAACAAATTACAACAAGCCTAGTTGGGTAGATAACATAGCTTATTAATTGCTTCTTTATGCAACTCCCAGATCAGTTAGGTGACAACTCTTTATCTAAGCACATCATATGTACTTCGCGTAACTATGCCTCTAACACCATGTGGTCAAGTTTGACGCATCCGGAGAACATGGCATTAGTTGAGTAAGACCCAACTTCATAACTCAAACATATTCGTACAGTAGTTTGACCTTGAGTGACGCAACAAGCCTCCTACTAGAAGAACCCTGGTTATCTTGTTATGATGATGGAAGGCAACTTTATCATGCAAAACATGTGACTCAATATTGTAAAGAGGGATTTCCTTTTTCTTGTAAGTCTAATCATAATAAACATTCATAGCATTTATAATATCGCATAAAATAAATCTATAACGTGCTTTCTACTTGGATGATTATGGACTTTTCTAATCTAATTTTCTTGAGCCAAATTAGTTGGTCAAGTTCCTAGGTGATTACATACATAGTCTTCAAAGCTTGCTTGTAATCTCCTTATCTTCGTGGCGCCTATCTTCATCTTCAAGTTACAAAAATTATTCCTAGTTAATCCTAATTTTACACTTTGGTGTAACTAATTATATTTGTAATAAAGAAACCTCAAGTTACATTTGAGGGGAGTTAGGTGAGGAAAGAATTTTTACAACTCCAGAAAATGAGAGATAAGACAGGGCATGCAATCCCTATTTAATTTAATAAAAACCATAAAAATAAATTCAACCATCCACAATCATATTGGGTCTGAGTCCATAATCATCCCATACATTCACAAACAATTTATGAACAGATAAATCATGCTTTAATCTCTATTTACCATTCAATGATTATATTGATCCATAATTTAATTCAAAGAAAATAATAAACACTTACTCTAATCTCATTAGAATAAATCCTAATCCAATTAGGATTATTTCCTTTAATTAAATTATTATCCAATTAAATAATTTAATTGAATATTCATGTAAATTCTTATTTTGGTGATTTAATTAATTTAACAATATTACCTTGATTACTAATTCTTAGTGTTGTATGTCAACTAGGATACTATCAGATTAGTAACTTAATATTGCTAAAATTCATAAGCTGTGGGAATCTGATAGAACCAAAAAACCCTAGCAAGGGAGGCGTAGGCCCTGGATATTATGAGTAGCTGTCGCCCCTACCTCCCTACATGCTGTCTATCCGTTTTTCACAGCTTCCAACTTTTCAATGCTAAATCAGTTTTATGTTTTTCAGGCTTGCCAAAAAAATTCTAAGCAATTTTAAATCCTAAAAATCATTAAAAACATGCATTAAAAATCAGCCAAGAAAAATCTACAAGTTTTTCTTACTAAAACCACCAAATTTACACAAAGCAGGCTTAACAGTTTTCAATTGCTGCCAAACTTTTGCCAGTTGCATTAATCAGTTTAAAACAATTTTAAACCAATTAATCAACAAGAATTCACCATGATTAACTGCTGCCTTCACCGAAACACTACAAGTGCAAATTTTCACATTATCGGTTAGTGACAATCGGATCAAAATAACTCAAAGAACAAAACAATTTTGTCAAAGGTAACAATCAAAGCATAGATGGTATAGTAATAACATAAGCGAGACTTTGATACCACTATTGGGATTCGACTCATGCTCAAACAGAGATAATGTATAATTTAATCAATAGTTAAACATACAACGCGGTAGAGAATATCGAATCCCTCCATGGATCTGCCTATTAATTCAAAACGTTCAGGCTATCAAGAACATATAACAATCAAAATCTCATATCTCTATAAAGGATATTGCCGAAACCACATCATAGATCTTTATGTTCTTGTTCTTGTACACAATGCTCGCTTGTCGAAAACCAAAGTCGTCCAATTGTCCGACCTCTAACAGTAATCAACACAGGTGATCTGAAAGCCTTCACAAGGTTGAGATTATGTTTTGCCAAGACGATGTTAATAGTCTAGGTTGTGAGAAACCTTCCTCCTTTATCTTAATTAGCCTCAAGAAAACAAAAGAATCGTATTCTCTTATCTCAATAGGTGTTCGGCCGATTCTCACTAATAGGGGATAGAGGCGTCGGTTCTAATTCTCATAGGGGAGAGGCGGCAACAACATTATCCTATTTATAAATATGTTTAGTGTATGCCAACACTTGGACTAACTGCACTAAAGCTCTTATAAATATTATTAAATATTCACAATAAGTCCACAACACTTAATGAATATTTAATCTGGCCCAATCTCATTTTAATTTCATTAATCACCTTTTGTGTGTGACCCATTAGGCCTTTAACATGTTGGCAATATATATAATTAATTCAATTAAGAAATTTTCCTTTTATATTTATAGATCATGAGCGGTATCTAGCAATGCATCATGACCACCCAAATGCCAAGAGAGTTATCAAACTTCGACTAGCCTTTCGTGTACAATATGTCTATGTAACTTGATCCCTTCATCAAATATCCCGGGATAGGAAAGAGCATGATTCAGTGTCTACTCTTAATCCATTCCATATTAGATCTGCAGCTTTAATATTAACTTCTTAAGTATTGCCTTGGCCAAGGACTTCCATAAGTTAATATAAGCCAGATACATGTGAGATATGTCCCCTTAATCACTTGGGGTGATGAATCCTCTCTGGACCACTCATTCATCTTCGTATGCTTCATGTCATACCCAATAACACCCTACTTTAAGCATCCTCGTGATTGGGACCCATTCGTGATGAAATCTGAGTATGACAGTTCACATACAAGATGACCCGATGTCACAAGTCAAAGGGTTATTTACACTATTAACACATGAGAGTATTTACCACAGACACTTTAGCGAAATACCAAATGGAACTCTCATAGCGGGTCATGTTCAATGAACTTGTTCAACTAACAAGCAGCCATATGTTATCCCAACTATATCTATACTTTCAACCGATGTGATCAGTTGCATGCATCAAGTGCATGAAGGCTTAACATATGCCAGTCTTTGAGCATTGTCAATGCCCTATCTTGACAATACAATGACCAGGAACAGTTTTGAAACACGACATTGATGCATAAGGATCCTCATAATTGGAAAACCTTACAATTCCTTGCAATGCCATCGTGTCTCATGGGCATTATCTTCACAAGTCATTTATAACAATTATAACAATACTTATGGATAAAGAAATACCTCAATTATAATTAATAAACTATAATGTGCAATACATGAATATATAAATTGTGTTTTATAAGCCTAACTAGATTGTCTTGTAGGGCTTACACCAACAACCGTACACCTAAAAAGGTATCCAACTACCTTTGAGTATTTCTAAACCAAATGAATTTGGGCTTGGATTAAGGAAAAAAGCAATTTTTTGATTAAAATGACCCCATGGCTGAATGGCCCTCTACAAAAAAAACTCTAGCTTTCTATTTTTTAAAACCCGGGTTAACTACTCATGATCTTTGTAAAATCAATTTTTACCCTTAAGATAACATATAGAACATCCTAAAACATTAGATAATGGCTCCAACCAGCCTCTCCTTTTTACAAATAAAAAAAAAGAGAATTGATAGTTTTAAAAAGACCCATTTTGACTCCAAAAGCCAGTTTTAAATAGCTATTTTTTTGACCTTTAAAAAAAATTAAAAAAATCTGAAAAAATCAGTTTAGACTCAAGAAATGTTGAACTAAATGAGGTTAAATCAGTTTTTAATTCAGACTAAAAATGCCTAGGCCAAAGTTGCCTTAAAGACAGAACAACAAACCAAAATCTGATTTATCGAAAAGTATTTTTCAACCCTTGATAGAAAATTCAAAAAATTCTAGAAAAAATACCCGAGACTCCTCTAAAGGTCTAATAAATTAGGTTAAAATTTCTTTTTATTTTGACAAAATATGCATGGTGAAAATATTTCCCAAAATCAGGATATCCAACTTACAAACCATTATTTTTTTCCAACTAGTTTGCACAAGAGACTTTGGCTAGAGATCATTGATTGGTCTTAGTCAAAAATCAAGTTGAGAATGGTATAAATGCATGATTTTCCAGCAAGACAAGCATATGAAAATGATCAATCATGAGCTAAGAAATAAACAAGCAAAGAAAAGTCAAGGTTGGCTCAATGGTTGGTTCTTTGGACATAGACCTACCTAACCAAAATCACTTGGTAAAACCAAGATCCTCAAGCTTCTCAAACCTTTTTATTTCATTTTTTTAAAGAAAATCAAAGGAGAAAATCTATCCTACCACAATAGTGAAACCCACATCCAACATGCAAGCAAGAAAATCAAGCAAAGGACAAGCACAATAACAAACATGTGTTTCAGCCAAACAAGAAAATTGTAGAGAGAATTTTGCAAACTTTGTTATTTTGCAAAGAATAAAAAGAAAGGAAAAAACCTTTAGAAATTTATTTTGAAAACATTTTTATTCAAACAAACAAAGTTAACAATCACATAGAAAATAAGAAAAAGAGATCATAAAATCAAAGAAAATAAATCAAAATAAGAGAGGACATGACTACCTAGCAAAGATTTTCCAACCAAGCTTCCAAAATCCTCCTCCTTTCTCCCTTTTTTCTATTCTTTTCATTTGTTTTTTTTTAGATTTTAGCTACTGGTTTTTTCTCCAAAATGTAGTGAATAGAGTATGAAAAATGAAAGAAATCCCCTCTCCCAATGCCTTGGCCGATTGCCTCATTTCGGAGAGAATGTGTGCTTTTTTTTTTGTATTTTTTGGCCTTAGTCATGCTTTGCATGCTCTCGCAACATCCTTGCCACATGATCGTTTCTTGTCCCCTTTTTGCATGATGCTTTCCTTAAATTAATGGTCTCCTAACCTCTCATTTGCCAAGAATGCCACCTCAATTATTCTTATCTCCTATCTCTACAAAATATCTAAGCCACTTGACATGATCATGTGGCTTACTACCAAAATATCTTTCTAGTTGAAATTTTTATTCCACTTGGCATGATCATATAGTCTTCACATGCTCTTTCCATGGCCTTCACATGGCTTTGCAATTAAAAGGCCTCCTATTGGCCAAAAATGCCACAAAGGCAAGTAATGAGAATCTCGTCCTCTCTTAAAAATGTCATCTTTCTACTCAATCTTGGACATTAGATCAAGTTGATCAAACTCTTCTCTCTTGGTCTTCATGCTGGCCAAAAATGGCCTGGAAAATTCCAGGCCATTCCTCTTTTTTATTTGCAAATTGGTCTTTTTCGGTAAAATTACATTCTTGCCCCCAAACTTAATCTATTTGCAAATGGATCCCAATTTTGGTTTTTTATTTTCAATCCATCCCATCTAATATACAACCCAGTTCTGGAGAGCTCATTTTCTATTTTTCCTAAATTTTTCTCTAAAATTGCGGATTAGTCCCCCCAAACTTTTCCTATTTTTATTTCAGCCCCGTTTTTGGATTTTACTTCTCCAATCGATCCTATATAATATAAAACTCAGTTCTGGAAGTTTTCATAATTTTCTGAGCTCGTTTTCTATTTTTTCCTAATTTTCTCTAAAATTACAAAATAGTCCTTCGAATTTAGCATATTTGCGTTTCGGCCCCGATTTAGGGTTTTTTCCTTCCCATTTCCTTCTTTCCATCCTAAAACCTAATTTTGGAAAGTTTCACAATTTTCTGAGCTCAGATTCTATTTTTCTCGGGTTTTCCAGAATTGCCCTTTAGCCCCTAAAACTCGAAACTGGCCACTTTTTTGGTTTTCTTTTTCCATTGCCTTTTTTTCATATATTGAATTGGAGTTGGACTGATTTTCCCCAATTTTTACATCTGAATGCCTCTCCAATTTAGTTTTTCTCCTTTTTTTTCAAAATTGAGAATTTTCTCGATTTTCCAATTTCTCTTCCAATCGGCTCTTCCTTTGGATCCACTTCAAATTGAAACTTGAGATATCTCTATTTATTTATCATTTATCAACTAGGGAATTAAATTTTACCGAATTGGACCATCTCTGTAGTTTTCCCATTTATTCATTAAATCGTTATTTTCCTTTTTTCTCTTCAAATTGATTCCTTCTTCAACTCCGCTTCAAAATTGGACCTTCCAATATATTATTTATTGATCTTATTCCATTCCAAACCTTCAATTTTGTCCAATTTGATCGTTTAAATACTTTTCCCCATATTTGCAAAATTTTCCAAAAACAGCAATTTTCAATTTTGTCCACTGCTTCTTCCGATCGATTCCTCTTGGTGAAATTGAACCTTGAGATATCTTTTTTATTGATAATCCTTTAATTTGGGGTTTCAATTTCATTCAATTTGATCATTTATGTACTTTTTCCCAAATTTGAAAATTCCATGCTTTTCTCCTACACTAAATTTTGCAATTTGTCTTTCCATCTCTCTATCTTCAATTGTAGATCTCCGATTATCAATATTTCTTCACCATTGTTCAATTCAACTTCAAATCTTGATTTTCCCTGACACATGACTTTTTGAGGTTGACTTTTTTGAAGTTTACTTTTTTTGGGTTGAATTTTTCATATTGACTTTCGAATCAAAGTCTTGGAGACCCATATGTGGAATGAGGAAAGATTCTTTGCATTTCGGGAAGTTGAAGGAAGAACTTACCTTGTTTAGAGGGGCCAGACAAAATTAGGTGTCTATAGCTACCCTCTTTAACTATTGCTGAGAATCAGGAATCAGGCAAAGTAAAATAGATAATAATTTTGTCCGGTTAGTGAAATCACATGTGAAGGAGAGAAGGGAGATTTCATCATTTCATTTTATTCATTTTTTCATTCATTTTTTGTACACTGTAAATAAAAAGATTTATCCTTAAATTGAGTTCCCTGACTAATAAAGGCTTGACCCATCTTAAGGAAACGAGTTCGATTTTTTAAAAACAATAAGATTCTGGATTTGTCCTTAAATTGAGTTCCCTGACTAATCAAGGCTCGACCCATCTTAAGGAAACGAGTTCGATTTTTTTTAAACAATAAGATTCTGGATTTGTCCTTAAATTGAGTTCCCTGACTAATTAAGGCTCGACCATCTTAAGGAAAACGAGTTCGATTTGCAAGAGAAGAAAATACCTCGACGGTAGTCCCGGGGCCTAATATTATCTTCGTGAAATTTGTTTAAAATTCTGGGTATCTCCTCTAGAAGCTTCGGCTATCACTACCAAAGACTTGGTTTCTTTCTTTAAAACAGTAAAATTTTGGGTATGTCTTTCAGAAGCTTCAGCTATCACCACCAAAAACTTATTCATTTTTAAAACAGTAAAATTCTGGATATCTTTTCCAGAAGCTTCAGCTATCACCACCAAAGACTTGCTCATTTTTAAAAATCTGGAAATTGGTTCTTGAAAATGTGTTGAAAATTATACCTGAAAGCTTTGAGAGAGGATGCAAATGCTTCATGATACAGATGCAAATGTCTTTAATTGATGCAAATGCCTCATGATGCAGAGATTAAACAAGATGTACATGCTTCATGGTGCAAATGCAAATGTCTTGGATTGATGCAAATGCTTCTTGTTGCAGATGCAAAGATTGAATAAGATGCAAATGCTGCATGTTGCAAATGCAAATGTCTTCGATTGATGCAAAGGCTTCTTGATGCAGATGTCTTGGATTGATGCAAATGCTTCTTGATGCAGATGCTGAGATTGAATAAGATGCAAATACTTCTGTATGATGCAAATGCAAATGTCTTCGAATGATGCAACTTCTTCATGGAATGATGCGGATGCAAAGATCAACAATGTGCAAATGCTTCTGAATGATGCAAATGCAGAGATTAATAGTGTGCAAATGCTTTTGTATGATGCAAATGCATATATTATCAGTGTGCAAATGCTTTAGTATGATGCAAATGCATATATTATCAATGTGCGAATGCTTCTGAATGATGCAAATGCAAATATCTCAAATGATGCAACTACTTCGTGGAATAATGCCCATGCAAAGATCAAAAATGTGCAAATGCTTCTGAATAATACAAATGCAAATATCCTCGAATGATGCAACTACTTCATGCAAATGCAGAGATTAACAGTGTGCAAATGCAAGGATTAATTATGATGCTAATGCTTCATGAAAAGATGCGGATGCAAATTTCAATAATGATGCAAATGCTTCATGAAAAGATGCTAATACAAGTATCAATAATGATGCTGATGCTTTATGAAAAGATGCAAATGCTCCTACGAATCATGTTTATGTAAATGGTCCATGAATGGAATCACTATAGTTACCACACAATAGTGAAAATGCAATGATCCTAGTAATGACGTAATTGTTCGAGATGATGCAAATGAAAATATCCATAAAGGATGTAAATGTAATGGTAAAAAGAAGATGCTCATGGAATGATGCAAATGCAAATACTTATGAATGATGCAAATGCTTCCTAACAAGGTGCAGATGTAAAGCTCAATAAAGAGGTAAGTGCTCATGAATGATGCAAATGTCCCCAATTATTTTTCTAGACTTTGGCTTAGCCTTTCCAATTCAGTTTTTCTTTTCAAACCAGAGTGTATCTTGAATACTCGTGCCCCATAAGAGATCATTCCCTTTTCAGTCCTTGGCTATCTCCTTGCCCTAGCAGTTTTCAAACTCTTATCAACAGAAGCCAGTTTGCCGATTTCTATTTCTTCTTCTCATATCTGGAAGTTAAGGTCAACCCAGTAGTTCCATACCTTTGGGTTTAAAAAATCATTGTCTCTTGCCAACTTTTTTTTTCAATAATGGTTTCTTCAAAAATATTTTCTATATTAATCTGTTTTTTTCAAAAAATATTTGCTCATTTAAAGAAAACTTTTGAGCCAAAAATACTACCCCCATAGTGTATGATATCCAAATCTCTTAAAGACTGATGATCAATGTTATAAAATTTTCTGAATGTCAATTTGGGTTTTTCATCTTGAATTGAAAGGCTTGGTACAACAGGATTTTGGTTGATTCCAAGAAAACTTCACAACAAGAAAAATGTGTCCCTTCTAGTCTCACATATGGAACAAGTTTTATAAAACATGAATTCCTTGAGAATCAAACAAATTCAACATTCTTTTAGTCTCCAAATCATGGCGTTTTGACAAGCGTCAAGATTAGCCGGGATGTTCAAACTAGAAAGTTAATTTTGTCGGGGGAAAAATCTTAGTTTTTGAAGTCAATCCTCCAAATGAAGTTGACAGTTTTTGGGAATATTTAGGAATTCCTAGATGTTCCTTGATTCCTTCAAGATGACTTCCTATTTCATCATGGCTTCGATAATACCATGAGTGGCATCAAAAATGTCCTCTTTTTTTGCTCTAACTACCCATTTTTGGGTTTTCACTCTAGAGCTTCATCGTTTCCTTTTTTTTCTTCTTTTTTTTATTATTCCACCATGCATCTGAGAATTCTAAATTCTTCCATAATGAAATGATAATTCGAAGAGATGGGATAAAATTTAAGGAAAAACTCATCAAGTTAAATATCCACGCTTGATCCAAATGTACTTTTAAAGCACGTAACATAGGCCAAGGTTCGAGGTTCCAAAAGAAATGATAAATAGGCCCAAAATATGTGTTTAAGGGTAATCAGATCAAGGATCATTTCTTGAGGAGGATTCCCTTTGAAACATTTGTCCCTTTTGGACTTTTCTTTCCTTCTTTTGCCTGTTGCTCCTTTTCTTCGTTGTTCTTGATTTTCATTTCGCCATCTTTTTTCACGTTTTTTTGTTTTTGGCTTTCATTTCGCCATATTTTCTACAATTTTCTTTTCTTTTTTCCTTCTGCATCTCCATTTTGACAAAGTGAGACCGTACTTATTTGGGATCTCAACTTGCTTTGTTTCTGTCTTAGATTTAGGACTCATTTCTCCGTGATCTTTGAGAAGATCCTTCCTCACATTTGCACCCCCCATTGTAGAGGGTGATCCTTGATCAAGGTTCAATGAAAAAGAAATCCTTAGGCTCAAAAGGGGTGACTATGTATAATTTCTTTTTTGTGAAAAGGATATGAAAGATGGCCATTTCTCATATCCAGTATGAATATTCTTATTGAAAAGCAATCCTCAGGGGGAATAGATAATCAGAATTTCATTTTGCATTTGGAATCGTTTGAATTCTCATGAGCATGATATCACAATATTTTTTTTCTTCCTTTTTCTTTTTTTATATTTTTGTTGCATGCCCTAAAAAATTCATGCGTGATTAATTGTTAGCCACAAATGATGCCTAATTTTGATTTTCCATTCAAGTGAAGGACTTTTGGTTTGTGGAAATCTTGCTGTGAAGGGACAAGGAAGAATATGGCCCGAAATAGGTTTTCTCTTGGACATAGGACGATCTAGTTTAGTCATTGTATCCCGGGGTGTCAATCATGAAGTGATGTTGGGGCAATTGGTGTTTTGTGGTTATTAGAAAGGATGTGAATGGTTTTGGCACAACCTTGACACACTTCAAATTACCACGATCTAGATTCTTGAAAGAATGTCTCAGTTGCTTGAGTTTCCAAGGAGCTCAATTTTTTTTTCAAAAAGTTTGTTCCATTGTTCATAGCCTAAGCTAGGATCTATATCTTTTGCTTATTTTGCAGTGACAATGGTTTATGAAATTTAGAATTCTTCTTCCTTGAAGCAATAGGTCTTTCAAGAGGTCTCAATCTAAAGAATTTAGGCATGGGAAAACTTGAAAGAGAAAGGTGAAGGTATCAGTTTGTTTTTAACAATGATCATCAATGTTCTCGAGACTCTCTATTATTTCATTTATGTGGAAAAAATGAACTTCTTTTTAAAAATACATTATTAAGGATTTCCTCGGTGTTTATTTTTTGTAAACTCAAATTATTGCTAAAACACAATAAGCATTTAAAGATCAAAACTTATTTACTTAACATGGATGTCAACATGAGACAAATGTTTTCATCATCATATTGTATGGAACTACATGCACCATGAATTTTGATATGATTATGCACCATGTTTCTTATGACAGTTGGCTTTCCCTTCTTCAAAACTTATTGAACCAGCCTTGTTGAGATCCTTGACCTTGTACTTCAAAGTGGGGTAGTTCTCCGTTGAGTGACCTTGATTGCTGAAATGATAATCTCAACATTCATTAGCATCATACCAGCTTGTGTAAGGGGACTTCAGAGGCTCTAATTGCATGAGCGTCAGAAGGTTTTTTTGAATGAGTTGAGGTTGCAGCTCACTATACGACACTGTAATCGGGTTAAACTGATTTCTTTCTCTCATTTTACGCTCTCTTCGATTATTCCTGAAGGTGTTTGATTGATAGACAGATGTAAATGCTTGCGCAGTTGCAAGCATTGGTTGATAAGGATAAGAACCATGAGAAAATGTTGTTCAGGGTAGGGTAGAATGTCTGACACGAGAAGAACTGAGGATATGGGAGAATGCCTTCCATAGCTTGGGCATCTTCCTCTTTCTTTTTGGATGCCCTATTTCTCTCGGCACTAGACGTTTCATATCCTTCGAATTTCCCAATCTTGATAGCATTCTCAATCATCTCCTCTAAGATTACCATATCCGTAAAATTCATCGTGGCATTGCCATCGAGTCTATCATAGTACGGGGCCCGCAGTGTATTCACAAAAAGGACAGTGGTTTCCTTCTAAGTCAGGGGCAGTCGTACTTGGGTGGCCATGTCCATCCACCTCTGAGCATATTCTTTGAAGCTCTTAGTAGTCTTTTTCTCCATATTTTTCAAGGTGAGACGTTCAGGCGCCATATCAGTCGCATGCTTGTATTGGCTTAAAAATGCATTAGCCAAATCATTCCAAGAGAAAATCCGATCCTTGCTCAATTGATTAGAACATCTAATTGTGGATCCGCTGAGGCTATCCTGGAAGCAGTGGATCAAAAGCTTTTAATTATCTGTATGGTCCGCATCTTTCGATAGAACATAGTGATGTGGGTTGACAGATCGGTTATCCCATCATATTTCTTAAAGTTGGGAACCTTGAATTTAGGAGGAATGACTAAATTAGGGACCAAGCAATGTTCGTTTGCATCTACACTTCCAAATACATTTGTGCTTTCTAATGCCCAGAGCCTTTTATCTAATAGCTGGTATTTCCCTTGGGAATTTTCCGACTCGGCCTTTTTTAATTCAACCATTTTCAACTTTGCATGTTCAGTCGGATCATCTAAGTTCAAGATGTTGATAAGAGTAACTATGCTCTGAAAAGACTGGCCATCCAACATTACGAACTCAATCTGACCCTTTTGTGCCTCCGACCCTTCTCTAAGGGCCAAGTTTTCGGTGTATCCCTTTCCTTTGATCGTACCAGACACCAGTTCCATGAATTTAGTCAATTGATCTCTAGATTCTGCTTGAGATTTTGCCAGCTGTTCTCGCAATTCTTCCTGTGCCCTTTCCATTCTCTCCATCCGAGCAGCTTGTTCACTCTCCATAGCTCTGACCCATGTTATAAAGGTGCTCAGTACTTCTTATGCCTCTGATTTGAAATGGAAATTTCTTCAAAAACTCTTACAACTAAGAAAACTTCTGTTTTATCCCCCCAAATGTGTGTCATGATAAATGAGTCATGAATGTTGTGAACATAATTTGGTACACGTAAATAATAAACAAAGTAATGCATGGACATATATATTGAATAATCATGTATGTCACAAACCCATTCTATAATATATATATATATTAAGAATGCAACACAAAGTCAATATGATGCATGTAAAGAATAAATGAATTGATGCACGAGTATATACAGAGAATGACCATGTATGTCACAAATGTATTCTACAATGAATGACCATGCACGTTATGACTACAAGATGATGCCAAATTGATGCATGTAAAGAATAAACAAATTTATCCAATGGTATATATAGAGAATGGCCATGTACGTCACAAATGCATTCTTTGATGAATGACCATATATGTTATGAATGCAACACGATGTCAATATGATGCATGTAAATAATAAATAAATTAACACACGGGTATATACAAAGAAATTAATCAATGATTAAACGAAATTGGTGGAACCAATCTTGATTATTCAAAAATCTCATTATGCTTTTGTTCTATCTGATCCAACTGGGTAGCAGAATCTTCTCCCATTTTCCTTTTTTGGAAAAAGAAATCTAAGGCTATCTTTAGACATGAACTCTATCATTGTACTATATTTTAGGGGTTTAATAAAAACCCTTTTTCATTTGCCTCTAGGGATGATAATATTGACTTCTCTATCATTGGCATTGATAGAGCCATTGCTATGCAAAAATGAACTTAATGCCAATGCATGGATGGATGAAATGAGTGGTATGAAAAATAATTGATCGAATGCCAATGCAGGGGAAGATACCATGGAGGAAATAAGAATAAGAGGAACTTAATCATCAACATCTCATATATTTGAAGCATAACCAATTCATTCCCATGTCAATGTTCACAAGATATAAACCATGTTTACAAAATCTGAGAAGTGGTTAGAACTGTATTTACAAGCACATTATTTTTCCTAGCATCCTAAGGCTATAAGAGCCGGCTACTGAAAAGAAAAAATGCTACTATATCATTAAAGATCAATCTCCCAACCCTAATTGACCTTCCCAAGTCCTTTATCATTCAGTGTCATTGGATCGAACCACTTGGCATCTATAAGAGACTGCACTTTGATCTTCAGGGCCTTACAGTCTTCAGTGCTATGCCCAACAATCCCATAGTGATACTCACATCTTGCATTTGGGTTATACCAATTGGGATACGGTGGTCGTAAGGGTGTCAACGGCACATAGGCAACTAGGTGATCTCAGATCAATATAGGGAGAAGCTCTTAGTAGCTGATTTGAATAGGATCAAAATGTCTTTGGGTCCTATTCTTGGGCTGTTTCTTGGTCACACACGGCCTAGGAGTTGGGGCATTTGATGGTGGCACGAACGCTCAAACCGGAGTTTTGCATGGAAAGGTGGCGGAATAGCAAGGCAAGGGTATGGATTTAGACACAGGACCCTTAGAGGTTGCACACAGTTCGAGGTTCTTATCCTAGATGCTTGACGAGATGGTTGATGAGGGAAAAAGTATGAATTACAGTCAATCTGTGGTGATGGAATGAGACCCAGAGACCTCGTGTTGGTCATCCCAGTGGACGAAGGGGTAATCGTAAGGCAAGGATACTAATTCAAATCTAGGACAGTTTGCAAGGGTGGTACATGATTCATGGTTTCTGTCATTGGCATCTGGCTTCCCAATTTGACCACTTCCACCATTATATCGAGGTTTAATCATTTATGGAACTGACACTTGCAAGATGCAGCAGGGATTGTATGATCTGGACCTGATGGTTTTGGTTGATCCGAAGGTGATGAAGAGCCTTGAGAAAGTTCCCCCTTATTCTTACTAAGATCCTCAAACATCTTTATCAATTTGGCGAGTTGTTCTTTCACCTCCCAAATTTCATGTCCAAATTCCTCTTGATTGTGCTCCAAAGCATACACTCATTCCTCCAATTCATTCCTCATATCTTAAACCCCTTTTATGCAATTAACAAATGAGATCGTTATTACTATGGGATAAAAAAAACATGAGTGTACATGCTCTGTTCACATATGCATGAATGTAGTAATGATTAATGCATGAAATGTACAAGATGTGAAGATGCTTGAGGAGATGAATTTTCATATTTACAACTTTTCAAATAATATGAATGTTATGCAAAATGCAATGAAAAGATCAAGTAAAAGAAGATCCTAATATCACTCCTTATTTTGATTTTTTCTTCTTTCTATTTTTCTTGAATTTTCTTGACAATTATTTTTTGACATTTCTTCTTTTTTCATATTTTCTCAAATATCCAAAACTAAAAGGAGATTTTTATTATCTTCACAACACTACTCCACTGCAAGAAAGATTTTTTATTATTCTCTTATTTTTTCAATTTTTGTTTTTCTCTTTATTTTTTTTTTCAAAGAAGAAAATTTTTCGTGGAATAAAAACTATTTTTTTTAGAAATACCTAAAAAGGTATAGATATAAAAAGAAAAATTTTCAAAGTAACCCAGAAACACTAGATCTCGATATTATTACAAATGATATGTGGAAAAAGAGCAATGCAAGTAAAAGGGTAAAATCATCAATGCAAAGTGAAAAAGTTAATGAACATGTGCCCCAACAATATCAATTTGTTTAGGCATCAGGGTGCCTTCGGGGCAGGATATTAAGCTTATTACGGGCGATGTATGTTCATCCTTGTTCCCCAACAATATCAACACATGTTTATTTTACATCCCGAACAAGCACGGCACAGGAAATCCGGCATGGTTCTACCTAGGTTGGTTTCGCATGGCTCACTATATGTGGTCGAATTAGGTTCTAAAAGGCTCCAAATTTCTCCTCACTATCGCCTGTGAAGGCTTGTAAGGCACCCCGATTAAAGGGGGTTCAATTTTTTAGAGTGTATTTCCCAGGCCTATGCGGAGGTTATCACATCATGAAAGCGTAAGTAGTTTACTACTCCGGAAGTGTTTCGCTAGCCCATATGGAGGTTATCACCTCACTAGAGCATAGTTACTTTACTTTTACCTAAAAGGACGAAACACGTGTATAGGGCTTGTTGCAGATGGAAATTAGGGCGTCCGCAACGATGAGAGCACACGAGGTTGGAGGTGGCCGATGTGTAGAGAGTAGGGTGCTGAGTGTGAGTGAGGCACGTCGATCCTGATGTGGTTGGGTATTCCAAAGAGAAACAAATGTGAACTCTTGCAGATGTCAGGCACTAAAGGGTCATAGTAAATAATCTCCTACTAGATGTGTGAGGCAATAGAGGGCTGAAGTGTTCCAAAGGGTCCTGCAAGGAAGTAACAAGGTGAGAAGCGCTCCGGAGGTGTTCCTCCGGGGCGTGCTCCGACGGTCAAGTCAGTATTTTCCCAAGTGTTTTGAGTTTTTAGAAGTAATAAGACATAAGGACTAGAGGACTAAAGGACTAGAAGACACAAGGGTGTCTGAAGAGTAGAGTGTCAAAGAGAACAAGCCTTGTGAGCTTCTCTCTCTTGTCCGATTTTTAGGAGCTAGTCTGGTTCTGGTTGAAGTAGGCTGTAGGTAGCCTATTTATAGCCTCTTGGGTGGTTTAGATCGTGCCAATGGCGGTCATCCGAGCAAGGACTCACATAAGGTTGATCAGGTGCGTTGCCCCTAATCCGGTCCCTTGTGTGCTAGAGCACATCCATCGTGGCTGATATAGGTGCGTTGCACCTGATCTGAGTCTTCTTGTGCTAGGCCAGCTGTGCATAAGCCGCTCTAGCATTTGGGTCTTTCATCTGGTTCAAACAGCTGGACCGTAGTGGACTTGGTCCGATGTCCTCCCCAACATTCAGTCCCCCCTTTGAGACCGGGAGTGTTTGCTAGTTCCGGTGGCTTGAGGAGGATTGGGTGCAACATTTGAGCAGAACGCGCTTCTTTGGGTAACAAAGAGCTTGACGGACATCTCGGTCCTTGCGTGGAGGCTTTAGGGAAGCTCTTCGGGCCTTGGAGGTGTGCTGTGGTCGAACATTCTTTACCAAGTTGACCATCTCTTTGGGAGCCTTTGTTATAAAGCTTGGTCTTAGAGAAAATTTTAGCATACATTCTCATCTACCTCTATTGTCCGTGAAGGCGTTGTCTCCTTGGCACAGCAAGTGTTTATTTGCTAGCGCATTTGGGGCTTAGCTCGGCTGCCCCTCTATGTGCCAAGCTTGCTCGTGCATGTGGGAGAGGTTTGACACATCAAGAGGTAAGCATTGCGACTCTTTACTTGTGTTTGGTAGAGCCTATGCACATAAAGAGGTTTCTTTTTCACATCGGGAGTTCGATGTCGTGGCAGTTCCCTTATGAGGTGCTATGTTTAGCCTCATTTTCTTTGAGGCAAGTACATCATTATTTGCACATCCGGAGGCCAACTTTAATGGTTTCCTCCTTGTGTGTACAGATAAGCTTGGTCATCTTGTGTTTAGAAAAGGCATACGCGCTCTCTTCCTTATGTGTATAGACTAGATGAGTTTTGTTGTGCTTTAGTTCGAGGCTCTCTATCTATTCCACGTGGTTCCCGTAGTGGGAGGAGTGGATCTTTTCTTCGTTCTCTAACTCGAGGCAAGGTGAGCGTGTCACCTCTTGCTGGAATGGACGCTTTACCTTGCTCTTGTCGTGCTAAGTGAGCCTTTTTTTATTTGTCCCCATTTTGGTAGACGTCTGACGTTTTAGAAGATGAAGTGTGTTGTCTTAAGGCTCGAAACACATCAGGTCGCATGTCTTCAAAATGTAAAATACGTTGGGGAGCATGAGAAACATATCGAGGCGTGTCTTTGAGGAAACACATCATAATGTGTCTTCAATATCCTTAACGTTTGTGTGCTTGTAGTGAGCCTTTACGTGATCGTCTTTGAAGTGTGAGGGATGGTTAGGAGGTGTGTTTAACATCTTCTCCTGGTCGAGTGTTCGAACTTTCTCCGCAATCATCTTCGAGGTGTAGAGCATGTTGTTGGGTTATGCTACCAAGGGCTCATGCTTAAACAAAAGTTATCAGAGTGCAGCGGAAGTAAACAAAGAAGCACCCGGAGTACGTCAGGATCTTAGGCTTGTGTTTAGCATAGGTTTATAGCATTCAAAACAAATTAAATCACCCATATGATTTAGAAGTTACCTATTTAAGATATCGTAACCTTAAGATAAAACAAAAAGGTTTGTACTTAAATTCCTAACTAATCAAGGCTTGACCCGTCTTAAGGAAACGAGTTCGATTTCTTTAAAATTTGGATGTCTTGTCCGAGAAAAATCTGGTTGTCTTATCCAGGAAAACATTTGTGTGAAACTATATAAGTGGCATGGTATCGGGATGTTTCACCGAACTCCCTAGCAAAACTTTAGAAAAATATCTTTTCACATGACATGTATATAATTTTGGATCAAACGAAAAACCATAGTTTCAAATAATTTGTCCCTAAATTGAATTCCCTGACTAATCAAGGCTCGACCCATCTTAAGGAAATTAGTTCAATTTTGCAAGAAAAGAAAATACCTCAACGTATATCCCGGGGCCTTATTTTATCTTGGTGTGAAATTATATAAATGGCATGTGTCAGGATATCGAACTCTCTGGCATCCCGTCAGAGTTTTAGAAAAATATCTTTTCACATGACATGTATATAATTTTGGGGATGAAATTATAATTTGGATGTCTTGTCTAGAAAAATTTTGGACGTCTTGTTCTAGAAAAAGTTTGGATGTCTTGTCCATGGAATGTTGGATGTCTTGTCCAGAATGTTTGGAAGTCTTGTTCTAAAATGTTTGGATGTCTTGTTAGAACACCTGTAAAAGGGTTTTTTTTTTTTCTTTCTTTTATGCTAGCTACATTGGACTTAAAAAGGAAAACTTTCTAGAGTTCCTTCAATGTTAGTCTAATGCAGTGATGTTACTGACATGTTTTGCAAATGCTTGTAAGATGCATGTTCCCTAGGGATGAATGCAATTACATGATTGTCATGATTTTTAATCCATGATTTCATTGAGGTTCATGGACTTCTCAACTCCACTGGTTGCTCTTCTTGATGAGCTTTTCATCGTTATGAATTCAATGAGATTCACAAATTTTCTAACTCTGTGATGATGTCTTCAGCCTATCCATGATTTTTCCTTCTTGATGGGTTCTTCTCCACGGTTTCTCCGTGATCTACAAGTTTCCTGGCTCTATGATGGTGTTTCCAAACTATTCATGGTTTGCTCTACTTGCTGAGCTCTTCAGTATCATGGATTGACGTGTTTAGTCCATCCAATGTTTGCCCCACTTGATGAGCTTTTCAGCATTATGGATTTTCCCGAGTTTCTCCAAATTTTAATGGTTTCGGAACCTCTTCTAGAATTTAAATGTACTCCACAGTAATACAAAGAAATCCTTTTATTTAAAGATTTTTATGTTTACTAATCATCATTCAATTTGATAACATTCAAAATGCATCACAACATATATGAAAGATGGTATGAAACAGCCAAATGCCAGGAAAGGGCCTACAAGAATTCATTGCAAAAAAGTTTAGATAACAAAGATGAATATCAAGGATTTAAAAGCAAAATGTAAAGGAGAAGGTATAGATGCCCCAGATGCGGAATATCCAAGACCTTTCCTGCTTTAGTTCCTCTAAAATATCTTTTGAGCGAGCCATTTACTTGGGTGACTTCTAGGATTTCGCTGTTTCTTCAGACTGAGCTTTACCCGTTTTCTATGATTTTTTTATACTTTCTCCCTCTTTTACATAGAGCATTGATTCAATCATTGATTAGTACTTGGGCCGTCCTTTGCAGGTTTTCAACCCAAGTGTCCCCCGTTCGGTTTTAAGTCACCTTTTTTGGGTTTTCGGCTTAAACCTCTCCTTTCACATTCTTTTTTAGTTTTTCGTGTTCCACCATGCATCTGAGAATTCTAAATTCTTCCATGGTAAAATGACAATTCAAAAGATGGGATGAAATATGAGAAAGACCCTTCTGGTTAAAAACCCATGCTTGATTAAAACAGACTTTAAAAGCACGTAATGTAAGCCAAGGTTTGGGTTTAGAAAGAAAGGATAAATAGTCCCAAAATGTGTTTAAGGGTGATCAGATCAAGTATCATTTCATGAGGAGGATTCATTTTCGAAACATTCGTCCTTTTTGGACTTTTGTCTTTGGATTTGTTTTCTTTTCATTCTTGGCTTTCATTTGCCATACTTTTTCACACATTTTTTGTCTTTTTCTTTTATTCTTTTTGTTTTTGATGGCTCATTTCGCCATAGCTTTTTTTTTAAGGTCTTTCTTCACATTTGCCCCCCAGTGTAGAGGGTGATCCTTGATCAGGGTTAAAAAAAAACAGAATTCCTAAGGCTCAAAGGGGTGACTAGTGATAATTTCTTCTTAGTGAAAGGAATATGAAAGATGGCCATTTCTCATATCAAGCACGAATATTCTCGTTGGAAAGCGATCCTTAGGGGAAATAGATAATTAGAATTTTTATTTTTGCACTTGGAATCATTCGAATTCTCCTATGCACAGTATCACACTTTTTTTCTTTTCTTCAAGCATAGTATTTATTCAATTCATCGTCGTTTACGGGATTTCTTAAGTCATCACCGTCCATTCGAGTTAAGATCAATGCTCTTCGAAAAAAATCTTTTTTCACCACATAGGGTCCTTTCCAATTCTAAGCCCATTTCCCGCGAGGATCTTTCACAATAGGGAGAACCTTCCTCAGTACCAACTCTCCCTGTCGAAACTGCTTGGGGCGAACCTTTTTCTTGTGGGCTCGAATCATTATTTTTTGATACATCTGCCTGTGGCATATTGCTTTCAGCCTTTTCTCCTCAATGAGATTCAATTGTTCATAGCGAGCTCTAACCCATTCTGCCTTTTCTAATCCAACTTCCATCAAAACACGAAGTGAAGGGATTTCAACCACAACAGGCAGCACTACCTCCATCCCCTATACCAGCAAAAATGGTGTGGCACCCGTAGATGTGCGAACCGATGTACGAAATGCGTGGAGAGAAAAAGGCAAGATCTCATCCCAATCTTTGTACACATTGTTCATCTTTTCAACAATCTTCTTAATGTTCTTATTGGATGCTTCTACTACCCCATTCATTTTCGGACGATAAGGTGCCGAATTATGATGCTTGATCTTGAACTAGGTACCTATTTCCCTCATCATCTTATTATTCAGGTTGAGAGCATTGTCTGAAATTATTCTTTTCAGGAGTCCATATTGGCACACAATCTATTTCTTAATGAATCTGCACACCACTGGCTTTGTTACATTGGCATAAAAGCGGTTTCTACCCATTTGGTGAAGTAATCTATGGCCACCAGGATGAAACGGTGTCTGTTCAAAGCTTTCGAGGTAATGGGCCCGATCATATCCATTCCCCACATTGAAAATGGGCATGGAGCCGTCATTACATGCAGCGATGATGGAGGCACATGAATCTTGTTTGCATATATCTAGCATTTATGGCACTTCCGAGAATAATTAATGCAATCCCCTTCCATCGTTAGCCAAGAGTATCCTGCCCTCATAATCTGTTTAGCCAGCATGTGGCCATTGGTGTGAGTGCCGTATATCCCTTCGTCAACCTCTTCAAGGATTCTTTGAGCTTCAGCAGAAATGACACATCTCAACAAAACCTAGTCTTTCCCTTTCTTGTAAAGGATTTCACCATCTAAGATAAAACCGATCGCCATTCTCCTCAGGGTTCTCTTATCATTTTTTGTTGCTTGTTCAGGGTACTGTTGACTCTTTATGTATTGCAAGATGTTGTAATACCAAGGGTGCCCATCCACTTCTTCTTCGATACTCAAGTAACGGGCAGGATACTCGTATATGCTCATCTTGATTGGCACAACTTCGGCCCCTTCATTCACGTTAAACATTGATGATAAAGTGGCTAAAGTATCTGACATTCGATTTTCTTCTCAGGGCAAGTAATTGAAAACCACTTCTTCGAACTCCTCAATCAAGCCCAGTATAAGCTCTCGATATCGGATTAGCTTAGCATCTCGGGTTTCCCATTCTCCGCACAGTTGGTATATTACCAGGGTTGAATCTCCGAAGACCTCTAGTGTCTTGATCTTTCTTTCTATGGCGGCACGAAGGCCCATAATACATGGCTCATACTCAGCGGTATTGTTTGTAAAATCGAAACCCAGTATGGCAGTGAAAGGATAATAATCTTCCTCAGGGAATATGAACACTGTATCAATCCCGTGCCCCATAATGTTAGATGCGCCATCAAAATACATTTTTCAAGTTTTCTTCTCAAAAAGAAGTCCCATCTTCTTGCGAAACACACATTAAGTCTTCGTCAGGGAAATCAAAATCTAGAGGCTCATAATCCTCTACTGCTTGACTTGCTAGGAATTCAGCTACTGCGCTACCCTTTATAGCCTTTTGGCTCACATACACAATGTCGCAACCCTAAAAAAAATTATAACAAGTCTCATCGCAAGACTTTATTATTCGTTTTCCTTAGGCGCGAAAAAAACGAGGAAAAGTCGACTTAATTCCTCTTAGAAAAACGAAGGTGTCGATACGTGATCCCGGATCGCGGGGAACTCGTTTGAGTGAGGGGAAACAGATGTAGAGGGAAAGACGACTTAATTCCTCTAGAAATAATAAAAGTTCGAGGGTATGAAAATGGCCTCGTAAAAAGACATGGAGTCACCACCAATCTTTTTTACCTAGGTGTGATTGGCCACCTATTAAAACCGGTTTTGTAAAACATTTTAAAATTAATTAAAACATTTTTTAAAACCAATTTCAGGTTTGCGTTATAAACCAGAGAAATCAAAGAAGCGGGTTCGGGAGTCGGTTACGTGCGGGGAAGGATTAGCATCCCCGCAATGCCCATATAAACTAGTACCTTATTAATCGTGTGTTATCCCAAGTCTCGGTAAAAAGTTGGTTTTTAATTTAGTATTTCAATTTAATTCCCAATTTTAAGAAAAATAGTTTCATTTTTAATTGAAAATGATCCGGAATTTATTAATTCGAAATTTTCCTATATTCCCAGACAAAATCGGCAAAATATAGAAATTTTTATTTATTTGGAAAACTTTCCGAATCATTCTCGTTTTTTGAAAGAAAGATATTCCTTTATGAATGATAATTGTTGACATTCCCTCCAGCAAACCCGGTAGAGAACTCGTGAATTATTTTAACTCGGGAATATCTTTATTTTTTTATTAAAAAAAATCATTATCTTTTTCAAAAACATTTTAAAAATATGAACATGAACATGTATGACATAATAAAACGACATGGCAAATCTATATAATATAAAGCATCCTAAATGATATGACACAATTCAAATGACATAGTATATTCTAGGTAAAATAAAAAAAAATCCTAAGTATCATGGTATATTTTAAATGAGATAAAATGATTTAAATGACATGGCAATTCTAAATGATATGGCATATTTTAAATGACATGGCATGTTATAAATGAAATAACCTAAATGACATGGAATATGATCTAAATGACAAGAAATGACATGGAATTAAAATAATGCTAACATATAATATGCATGAAAATATTAATAAAAAATAATAATGCATGAACATAGTATATGCTAAACATTGTGACAAAAATAACTAAATAAAAAGCATAGGATATCATGAAACATTAAAAATCATATGGCAAACAAATATAAGATCATAAAATGTGAATTAAAATAATAACAATATCATGGAAAATATCATAGCAAAAATCACTCATTTAAATAAAATGCATGAACATGGAAAATGCAATGCATGAAAAATGTATTTTTTCCTTTAATTAAAGAAATCCGTATATCTAAAAAGATATCCGTCTACCTTAGGAAAATATGTCAAATTATATTTTCTAAAAAAATGAAACTTTGTGATTATTTGAAAATAATTTAGAAGAAAGATTTGAATAAAAATTAAAACCCTTACCAAACCCTTTTAAAATGGCTCTAATTTCATAAGTTTAAAATCCCGGACTTAACTACTCTCAACCCGAGATTTATAAAATCATTTTTAGAGTTCAAAAAGGCTTAGAAACTACCCTAAGATAGTAGCTAAATCTTCTAACCAGCCCCCTCTAAATGCCTTAGCCAAATTCAACCATTGTTTTCCTTTTAATTTCAAATCTGCCTCTACTGTTCAGTTTTGCTACACGATTTTTTAGCCTATTTTTAAAAATTCTAAAAATTCTAAAACCAATACTGGAGACTCATAACATGTAAATATACACGAGAAAAAATTGGCTTAATTTTCTGATTAAAGATGACTGCCCAGAAAAATTGGAGATGTTCGAGTACTGGGTGAAAAAAACTGATTGTCAAAACATATTTTTTTGCCTTTGATAAATTCATTCAAAAACCAAAATGGAAATTGTTGGAAGTCATCCTAAAGACCTAAGGACAGTAGCTCAACATTTTAAAAACCTTGGACAAAATTGGCTAAGTAAAAAAAAATCACAAAGGTAGAAAGATCAGTTTGACAATTCCTTAATTTTCCACAAGTATGCTCTACAGAGCATGACTTTCAGCCATTAATTGGCCTAAGTCTCAAATCAAGTGGCAATGACATGGAATGCATGAACATACAGCAAATGAAACTTATGAAATGCATGGTCTAAAGGTCTAAATGGTAAAGGAAATGCATGACAATTCATGGCAACCTAAATGCCTAGCATGAATTTGCATGGCAATAAATGCTATCCTAACTCTATATGCATGCAATGCTTGATAATGTAAATGTGACTAGGACCTAAGAAGTTATAAATATGCATGAAAATGAACGTGACCTAAGACCTAAATAGCATATTAATGCATGACAATACCAATGTGATTTAAGACTCAATATTCATGGCAATACCAATATGGCCTAGACCTAAAATGTAGTGAGCATGCATAGCAATACCATGAACATATAATGACTCATGAAATTAATGTCAATGCTGGAACAAACAGTAGCTAATACACAATTTCAAGATATGATAATGCAAAGCATGTTAGCTAAACAAAAATACAAATGCATGACAAGGCAATGAATGCATGAAGAGGCCAAATGATCACATAAGACTCTAATGCAATCCTATTTAGTAAACGACATAAGTACATGACAAACCATATTAAAATGCATAATGTGATGACATTTTCAATAACATATAACATACCAAAATCAACATGCACAAGCTCATGGCATGGAAATACAAAGAAGTTAAGAAACAAAAGAAAAATGCACATGCAAGGCAAACAAACATGGTATTGCCGAATGGTCATTTATCAATATGATGGCATTTTTATCATAGCATTTTCATAAGCACAAGACATACTGAAATCAGAATATGCAAGTTCCTGACATGGAAATGCAAACAAGTTAAGAAACAAAAGAAAAATGCACATGCAAGGCAAACAAGCATGGTATGGCCGAATATGCATGAAAATGAAACTATGAGAATGCAAACATGTAATACATAGTACATGAAAAGAAACAAAATGCACAACATGGATATATGAACAATAATGGTTGAATATGCAAGGATGCAATATCAAGCATGGAAATGAAATATAACACATATAGCATAGAAAAGAATGTAAGGAAAATGTATACACAAGATTTAACATAGACATGCAGAAATTATAAGCAAAACAAGTAAGTAGAACAAGGAAAGTTAAGCTCCATGAATGGCATCAAATGGGCATAGCCTCTCACCAAACCATAACCACTTGGTCTTGCCAAGATCATGAAGCCTTTCCATCTCATCAAAACAGAAAATAAACCATGTAAAATAAAAATAAGGTAAGCTCCATGGATGGTATCAAATGGGCATAGCCTCTCACCAAGCCATAATCACTTGGTCTAGCCAAGATCATGTGTACTCAGCCCTTGTAGATGGCCTAAGCCATTGGATGAAAAGGATAATCCCATGCACTCTCTTGCTCAACTGAATTGATGCTCACCCTTGGATGAACTGTGCTCATCTTTTTTGTTCCATTCTTGGCCTTTAGATGAGGATTCTTTTATTACAAATAAAAATTTCATTTTGACATTTAAACTTGACCATTGGATGGTGTATTCAACTTTCCTACAAGGCACCTAAGCCATTGGATGAAGGGGGGACCATTTGCAAGGTGTTAGTTATAGCATGTGGCATGATAGTGACTAGGGAATTAAATTGCTTAAGCTTCATTCTTCTCCTCTATGTTGGCTGACCAAAGAAAGAAACAATCCCAGCAATTCCTTGATCTTTCATATTTTCCTCAATTACCAATTTGCCTTTTTTTTTTGGTTTTCTTGGTGACGTGACCTTTTTGACCTCCGAACTTAAATAAATAGCAAACGGACTCCAAATTCGAATTTTCTTTTTTCAATAGTTCTGAAGTAATAAAAAAATTGAATTCTGGAAGTTTTCAAAATTTTCCGAGTCCATTTGCTATTTATTTCGGATTTATTTCCGAAATTACCCCTTTTATGCATCTGAACTCTACCATTTTTTAAACGAGCTTCAAATCCAAATTTTTATTCACCAATCTTTTCCAAATATATTTAAAATGTGATCTGGAAGTTTTCATAATTTTTGGAGCTCATTTGTTATTTTTTCGGGATTTATCTGCTTGAATTACTACATAGTGGACCCGGTATTTGGCCATTTTGCAAACGAACTCCGAATCAGGATTTCCTTTCGCAAATTTCTTCCAAATAATTTAAAAATGAGATTTGAAAATTCTCATAATTTTGGAGTTCATTTGCTAGTTTTTCCATATTTTCCAATTCGCCCTTTTGTCTCTGAAACCCGGTTTTGCTCAAAACAAGTCTGATTTTCATATTTTCTTCAAATTGAGCCTTGGGCTATCTTTGTTTAATCATTTCTCATCAACTAAGGGCTTTAGATCTTCCGAATTGGGCCATTTATGCAATTTTTCCAAATTTCACCGAAATCTACCAAAAAACCCTAATTCTCGGTTTTCTTTCGAATTGACTTTTTTATCAGTTATTCTTCCAAATGGCTTCTCCATTACCCGTAGTCAGTGCTTATCTTTCATTTGAGACCTTTAATTCTGACCTATTTGATCGTTTAAGCACTTTTCCCCAAATTTCCTGAATTAGGGTTTCCTTTCTATTAAATCTCGTAACCCAACTTTCGAACTCCATATCTTTCAATGTAATCCTCAGATTATCAAAATTCTTTCACCATTTTTCAATTGAACTTCAAATATTGATTTTGAAAGTGGGTTGACTTTTTTAGTAGTTGACTTTTTAGGGTTGACTTTTTTGGGGTTGACTTTTTTCGAGGTGACTTTTTTTAGTTTGACTTTTTGTGTCTGCTTTCTTAGACTAATCCTCGGAGTACCACCTGCAGGATGAGAAAAGCATTTTAGCATTCTGTAACATCAATTTAGGAAGAAAATGTACTTGATTTAGGGATCCGAACAAAATTAGGTGTCTACAGCTGCCCCTATTTGTCTATTGCTGAGAATCAGGAATTAGGTAAAGATAAACAAACACTAATTTTGTACGGTTAGTGAAATCCCATATGAAGGAAAGGGAAAGGGTTATTTTTTTTTTAAAGCTGTATATAAAAGATTTTGTCCTTAAATTGAGTTCCCTGACTAATCAAGGCACGACCCGTCTTAAGGAAACGAGTTCGATTTGCAAGAGAAGAAATGACCTCGACGATGGTCTCGGGGTCTTAACCTGTCTTGTTCTCAGCTGTGTTTAAAATTTTGGTATCTCCTCCAGAAGCTTCGGCGATCACCACCAAAGTCTTGCTCATTTTTAAAACTGTAAAACTCTAAATATAGTCACCCGAAGCTTTGGCTATCACCACCAAAGACTTTCTACCTTTTCAAAAGATTTTAAAACTCTGGATATCTCCACAGAGGCTTCGGTTATCATCACCAAAGACTTTCTTTCTTTTTTCTTTTTTTATTTAAAAAAAAAACTACAAAACCCTGGATATCTCCTCAGGGGCTTCGCCCATCACTACCAAAGACTTTCTCCCTTTTCAAAAATTTTAAAACTCTGGATATCTCCACAGAGGCTTCGACTATCACTACCAAAGACTTTCTCCCTTTTCAAAAAATTTCAAACTCTGGATATCTCCACAGAGGCTTCGGTTTTCACCACCAAAGACTTTTTCTTTTTTTTTTTTTTAAAAAAAAACTATAAAACCCTGGATATCCCCACAAAGGCTTCAACTATCACTACCAAAGACTTTCTCTCTTTTCAAAAAATTTTAAAAACTCTTGATATTGGTTCTTGAAAACATGTTGAAGATTATACCTGAAAGCTTTGAGAAGGGATGCAAATGCTTCTTGCTGCAGATGTAGATGTTAAATAAGATGCAAATGTCTTTGATGCCAAGGTAAATAACTTGATTTGATGTGAATGTTTCTTGATGCAGATGTTGAATAAAATTCTGGGTATCTCCTCCAGAAGCTTTGGCTATCACCACCAAAGACTTGCTCATTCTTAAAACTGTAAAACTCTGGGTAACTCATCCAGAAGAAGATTTCTCATTGTTCAAAAACCCTGGATATCTCCACCGGAGGCTTCAGCTATCACAACCGAAGACTTGTTCACTTTCAAAATTTGTAAAGTTTTGGATATCCCCTCTAGAAGTTTTGGCTATCACCACCAAAGGTTTGCACATTGTAAAATTCTGGGTAACTCCTCCAGACGCTTCGACTGTCACCACCAAAGACTTTCACATTTTTTTAAAAATTTGTAAAATTCTAGGTATCTCCTCCAGAAGGTTCAGCTATCACCACCGAAGATTTGCCCATTTTTAAAATCGTGTTGAAAATTATACCCAAAAGCTTTGAGAGAGGACGCAGATGCCAATGTCTTTAAAAAAGTGCTTATGCTTCATGGTGCAAATGTAAATGGCTTGGATTGATGTAAATGTTTCTTGGTGCAAATGCAACTGCAAATGGCTTGGATTGATACATATGCTTGCAGATGCATATATTGAATATGATGCAGATGCTCTTACTAATCGTGTTCATGTAAGTGGTCTATGAATGATGTAACTACAATTACCACATAATAATGAAAATGCAATGATTCTAGAAATAATGCAATTGCTTGAAATGATTCGAATGCAAATATCTATGAAGGATGTACTTGTAAAGGTAGAATGCAGATGCTCATGAAATAGTGCCAATGCAAATACCCATGAATGATGCAAATGCTTGCCGACACTGTGCAGATGCAAAAGCTTAATAAAGAGATGAGTGCTCATGAGTGATGCAAATGCCCCCGATCATTTTTCTAGACTTTGGCTTAGCCTTTAAAATTTATTTTTCCTCTTCCAAATAGAGTATATCTTCAATTCCTTTTTTCAATCTTTAGCTATTCTCTTTGCCTCAGCAGTTTTTAAACTTTTATTGACAGAGGTCTGAAACAAGTTCTTTTTCTTCTTCTCATATCTGGAAGTCAAGACCTATCCTAGTAGTTCTATGTCTTTTTGAAAAACCATTGTCTCATAAAAAATGGGTATTTCAAAAAAATATCTTTATTTTGTTTTCTCATTTTGAAAACCTCTGAACAAAAATATTAACCCCACCATGTGTGATGTACAAATCTTTTGAAGACTGATGATCACTGTTAAAACTTCTCCAATTGTCAATTTTTTTTTTATAAAAAAACTGGGATTGGCAAGGCTTGGTATAACAAGATTATGTTTTTTCCAGGAAAACTTCATAGAAAAAATGTATGCCCCTTCTAGCCTCACAGATGGAACAGGTTTTATAAATCATGAATACATTGAGAACCAAACATATTCAACATTCTTTTAGTTTCCATATCAAGGCATTTTGACAAGCGTCAAGATTGGCTAGGATGTTTAAAGCAGAAAGTTTAATCTTGGAGAAAAAGAGTTTCAGTTTTTGAAGACATTCCTCCGAATGAGAGTTGTCAATTTGAGAGGTTCAGGAATTCCTAGATGTTCCTCGATGACCAATTTTTAAGATGACATTCTCTTTTGTGGTATCGGCACTTTCATAGATGGCATCAAAAATTTCCATTTTACTCTAGACTGCCCGTTTTTGGGCTTTCGCCCTAGAGTCCCATTATTTCCAATTTTTCTCTCTTTTTTTTTTTTGTTCTACTATACACTTGAGAATTCTAAATTCTTCTTTAGTGAAATGATAATTCGATGAGATGGGATAAAATCTGAGGAAAAACCTTTCTAAATAAAATATTCATACTTGATCAAAATGGACTTTGAAAGCACGTAATGTAGGCCATGGCTCAAGATTCTGAAAGAAAGGATAAATAGGCCCAAAATATATGTTTGAGGGTAATCAGATAAAGGATCATTTCTTGAGGAGGATTTTCTTTGAAGCATTTGTCCTTTTTGGACTTTTCATTCCTTTTGACTTCGCTTTTTTCCTTATTTGCTTTTGGCTTTCATTTGCCATACTTCTTCACACACTTTTTTTTGTGTGTTTTTCTTTTTTTTTTCTTGGCTTTCATTTCGCCATCTTTTCCTTTTTATTTTTCTTTCACAAAGTGAGCCCATATTTATTCGGGCCTCAATTTGCTTTGTATCTATCTTTGAGCTAGGACTCATGTTACTGTGATCTTTGGGAAGATCTTTCCTCGCATTTGCCCTCTAGGGTAGAGGGTGATCCTTGATCAGGATTCCAAGAATAAAGAATTCTTTTGGCTCAAAAGGGTGACTATGGTTAATTTTCTCTTTGTGGGGGAAAAATATGAAAGATGGCCATTTAACATATCAAGCACGAATATTCTCATCGAAAAGCAATCCCCATGGGGAATAAATAATCAAAATTTCATTTTTCACTTTGGAATCATTCGAATTCTCATATGCCTGATATCACCATTTTTTTTCTTTCGCATGCCCCAATGATTCATGCGTTAGTCCATCCCTTTTCACCATATAACCATCATTTCCACATATGATGCCCCAATTTGATTAACCATGAGAATTTGTATCAACGAGGAATATAGCAAGTCTAGGTCTATTTTAAAAAGGTTGAGTTTCAAATATGAGTTCTTTGAAAGGACAAGGAAAATACGACCCAAAAAACGGGTTTTATCTGGGACATGGGATAATCTAGTTTAATCATTGTGCCCCAGGGTATCAATCATGAAGTGATGTTTGGGTAATTTGTGTTTTGTGGTTATTGGTAAAGGTCATGAATGGTTTTGGCCCAACCTTGACACACACCAAATTACCAAAATCTTGATTCTTGAAAGAATGTCTCATTTGTTTGAATTTCAAGGAATTCAAAAAAATTTCAAAAAGTTCATTCCTTTGATCATGGCCTAGACTAGGATTTAGATCTTTGCTTATTCTGCAATGACAATGGTTTATGAAGTTTAATCAATCATATTCCTTGAAGTATTAGGTCTTTCAAGTGGTCTTATTTCAAGGGATTTAGGACTAGGAAAACCTAAACGAGAGGGGAGAGGGTATTGGGTCATTTGTAACAATGATCATCAATATTCTCGAGACTATCCATTATTAAAACTTCCTTAATGCTTGTTTTTGCAATCTCAAATTATTGTTAAAACAACAAACACAAAGAATTTAAAATTCAAAATTCATTTAATTCATGTAGATGTCAACCTGAGACAAGTGCTTTCATCATCACAGTGTATAGAACTACATGCGTCAAAAACCTAATATGATTATGCACCATGTTTCTTATGACACTTGGCTTTCCCATCTTCAAAACTTATTGAACCAGCCTTGATGAGATCCCTGACCTTGTACTTCAAAGCGGGGGCAGTTCTCTGTTGAGTGACCTTGATTGCCAGAATGATAACCACAACACTCATTAGCATCATACCAGCTCGGATAAGAGGGCTTTAGAGGCTCTAATTGTATGGGTGTCACAAGGTTATTCTGGATGAGTTGAGGTAGTAGCTCACTCTATGTCACAAGAATCGGGTCAACCTGATTTCTTTTTCGCTTTTTATGCCCCCTTCGATTATTCCCAAAGGTGTTCGATTGATAGACAGATGTAAATTCTGGTGTAGTTGCAGTCATTGGTTGGTAGGGATAAGAACCTTGAGAGACATTGTTCAGGGTAGAGTAAAATGGCTGATACGAGGAGAATTGGGGAGGTGGGGCAAAGCCTTCCACGACTTGGGTATCTTTCTTTTTCTTTTCAGATGCCCCCTTTCTCTTGGTATTGGATGTTCTTTCTCCTTCAGTTTTCCAATCCTTGATAGCATTCTCAATCATCTCCCCTGAAATTACGATGTCCGAAAAATTCTTCGTGGTGTTGCCCACAAGTATATCATAGTACGGGGCCTGCAGTGTATTCATAAAAATGAAAGTGGTTTCCTTCTGAGTTAAGGGCAGTTGTACTCGGGAGGCCAGGCTCATCCACCGTTGCGCATATTCTTTGAAGCTCTCAGTAACTCTTTTTTTCATATTTTGCAAGGTGAGACGGTCAGGCGCTATGTTGATCGTATGCTTGTACTGGTTTAGAAAAGCCCTAGCCAGGTCATTGCAAGAGCAAATCTGATCCTTTCTCAACTGACTATACCACCTAATTGTGGACCCGCTGAGGCTATCCTGAAAGTAGTGAATCAAAAGCTTATCATTATCTATATGACTTGTCATCTTCCGGTAGAACATAGTGATGTGGGCTGACGGATCGGTCGTCCCGTCATATTTCACAAAGTCAGGGATCTTGAACTTAGGAGGAATGACTAAATCGAGGACCAAACATCATTCTTTCGCATCTAAACTCCCAAATACATCTGTACTTTCTACTGCCCGGAGCCTTTCATCTAACAACTGATATTTCCCTTGAGAATCTACCAACTCAACCTCATTTACTGCAACCATTTTCAACTTTGCCTGTTCAGCTGGATCATCTGAGTTTAGGACATTGACGGGATTAACTGTGTTCTGGGCATCAATCATTACGACCTCATTCTGACCTTTTTGTGCCTCTAACCCTTTCCTGGCGACAAAGTTTTCAGTGTATCCTTTTCCCTTGCTTACGGCGGACATCAGCTCCATCAATTTAGTCATCTGATCCTTAGGTTCTGCTTGAGACTTTGCTAGCTGTTCTCACAATTCTTTCTGTTCCCTTTCCATTTTTTCCATTTGGGCAACTTGTTCATCCTCCATAGCACTAGCCTGTATTAAAAGGGTACTCAGTACTTCTTATACCTCTGATTTGAAATGGAAATTCTTTCAAAGACTCCATGCTGAATGAGCCAACTTATGTTTTATTACCCCCAAATGTATGTCATGATGAATGAGCCATGATTGTCATTTGATGCATGTGAAGAATAAAAAAAAATGATGTATGAACATATATAGTGGAAACATGCTGACCATGTATGTAATAAATGCAATCACGATGCCAACATGTTGCAAGCAAAGAATAAACAAATCAATGCATGGATATATGCAATGAATGATCATGTACATTTTAGCGCATTTCCTAATGAATGATCAAATACCCTATGAATGCAACATGATGTCAATTATGATACATGCAAACTATGAATGATTGATACAGAGTATATACAAAGAAAATCATGCTAACCATGTGTGTCATGAATGCATCCTGATGTTAATATGACAGATTAATGCATAAGCATATACAGAGAAATCATGCTGACTATGTTTGTCATGAATGCAACCCAAAGTCACATGATGCATGTAAAGAATAAACAAATTAATGCATGGATATATACAGAAAAATCATGCTGATTATGAATGTCTGAATGCAACCTAATGCTAACATGATACATGTATGAATGTATGGTATGACAAATAATTGATCGGATGCAAAATGCAAAAGGGAAGATATCACAGAGGAAATAAGAATCGGAGGAACTTAATCATCAATATCTCATAAATTTAAAGCATAGTCAATTCATTCCCATACCAATGTTCACAATGGTATAAAGCATGTTTTAAAATTTTATGAGCAGTAGTTAAAACTATCTTCTACAAGCACTTTATTCTTCCTAGCATCCTAAGGTAATAAGAGCTGGCTATTGAAAAAGTGAAATCCTATTACATCATATAAGACTGAAGTCTTTCCACCTCAATGTTGTAAATCTCCCAATCCTAATGACGCTTTCCCAGCCATCTGTCAATCAGTGTCGTTGGATCCAACCACTTGGCATTTATCAGAGATTGCATTTTCTTTTTGAAGGTTATACAGTCTTCAATGCTATGGCCAGCAATTCCACAGTGATAATCACATCTTGCATTTGGATGATACCACTTTGGATACGGTGGTAACAGGGGTTTCAGCGGGATACAGGAAACCATGTGCTTTTGTATTAACATTGGGAAAAGCTCTTGATAACTTATTGGAAGAGGGTCAAAATGCCTTTGGGTCTTATCCTGGGGTCGTTTCTTAGTCACACATGGCCTAGGAGTTGGGGCACTTGGTGGTGGCATTAAGGTCCGAACCAAAGTGTTTACATGGAGATGTGGCGGAATAGCATGGTAAGGGTATGGATTTGGATATGGGGCCTTTGGAGATTGTACATAGCTCGAGGTTTCTATCCCAGATGCTGAATAAGGTGATTGATGAGGGAAATAGTATGAACTGGCAGTTTGTGGTAATGGAGTGGGATTCATGGGTCCTGTAGTAATCATCCCAATGGACGATTGGACCATAGTAGGGTGGGGACATTGGTTTGGACCTAGGATAGTTTGCAGGTATGGTACAGGATCCGAGGTTTCTATCTTTGGTATGAGGCTCTCAGGTTTAATCATTTTTACGATTTTGTCCATAATTTATTCAGGATTGCAACCTTTGTGGCATTGACAAGCGTAGGATCCAGCAATGATTGTATGTTCTGGACCTGAAGGTTTTGGTTGATCCAAAGACGATGCAGAGCCCTGAGAAAGTTCCCTCTTAATCTTATCCATATCCTCAAACATTTTTAGCAATTTGGCGAGTTGTTCTTTCACTTCCCGGATTTCATGTCTAAACTCCTCTTGATTGCATTCCAAAGCATCCATTCGTTCCTCCGATTCATTAACCCCTTTCATGCAAATGAAAATGTCATGAGATTTAAGAATACAATTATGAATGTACATGCTCTATTCCTATATGCATGGATATACTAATGATTAATGCATGAAGCGTTTAAAGAAATTATGATGACTATGCATGTCATGTGTGCAACTTGATGCCAACATGATGCATGTAAAGAATAAGCAAATTACTGCATGCATATATACAGAAAAATTATGCTGACTATGACTGTATTCTACAAGAATGAGCATACATGCTTATGACTGTAACATGATGTCAAAATGATATATACAAAGAATAAATGAATTGGCACCATGGTATATACAAAAAATCAATGGCTACACAAAAATGGTGGCACCAAATTTTGATCATTCAAAAATCTCAATATGCAAGATTTGCCTCCACATTTAATCTACAATTTTTTGAAACATGTTTTCTCTATGAAAAACCACACATATTATTTTCAAAAGAATTTCGGGGTGGTGGATCCTAACTATGGTACAATATGCAAATGTTCATGTAACAGTACCGGTTTATGAAATCACCAAATGAGATTATTATTACGAACTGTTTATTGTAAAGAATGAGATCAAATATACAACGATAAATGTACATGCTCTATTCACACCTGCATGAAATGTGCAAAGATGCAAAAATGTTTGAAAAAGAATGTTTGTGTTTTGAATTTTAAAAAGCTGGTGAACACTTGCCCCAACAATATCTACTTATATAGGCATCACGATGACTTTGGGGCAGAGTATCACACATATTACGGGCGATGTACGTTCATCTTTATCCGGTTTACAAAACTTATTTGAGATGTAAAAATAGGTAATAAAAGGTTAGAAATGTCCCTCCATGTGTTCCTAAATTCGGTGTATCTAACAAAAATTCGGCATGGCTTCGCCTAGGTTCACTATATGAGGGTGAATCAGTTCTAAAGGCCCCGAATTGCTCCTCACTGTCACCGGTGAAGGCTAGTAAGGCACCCCGATAAAAGCGGGTTCAATTCGTTAGAGTATATTTACTATGCTCGTACAGAGGATTATCACGAAGGCATTAGGTACTTTATACTCCGAAAGTGTTTCACTAGCCCATACGGAGGATCATCACGAAGGCGTAGTTACTTTACTCCCACTTAAAAAGACGAAACCCGGGTAGAGAGTTGATGTTATGAAAATGCAAGTGAGGTGTGTGCGAAGGAACAAAACAAACCTGTCGCCACCTATTCTACACCCCTTATCCTAAATATCCCAACAATTTATTAAAACAAAGATCAAGAATAATGTAACGCATTAACTAACAAGAAATTATAATATAAAACATAAATAACTAGAGAAAAATAATAAAATGCATGCACATGAGTATGACCATATTCAAAAACATTCTATTATTTTCAAAATTCTCCTTACTTTTTTTTTTTATTTTTTATTTTTTTTAAAAAAAAAGTGGGAATTAAAATTAAATACCAATTAAACCAACAAAACTGAGACTTTGTTAACAAACGACTAATTCTAGGCCTGACTCCCTAAAAAGTCCCCAGCGGAGTCGCAAAGCTGTCGAAACCCTAAAAAAAATAATTATAACAAGTCTCATCGCAAGACTTTATTATTCATTTTCCTTAGGCGTGACATTAAGAAAAATGAGAAAAAGTCGACTTAATTCCTCTTAGAAAACGAAGGTGTCGATACGTGATCCCGGATCACGGGGAACCCGTTTGAGTGAGGGGAAACAAAAGTAGAGGAAAAGACGACTTAATTCCTCTAGAAATAATAAAAGTTCGAGGGTATGAAAACGGCCTCGTAAAAAGACATGGAGTCGCCACCAATCTTTTTTAGCTAGGTGTGATCGGCCACCTATTAAAACCGATTTTGTAAAACATTTTAAAATTAATTAAAACATTTTTTTAAAACCAATTTCAGGTCTGCGTTATAAACCAGAGAAATCAAAGAAGCGGGTTCGGGAGTCGGTTATGTGCGGGGAAGGATTAGCACCCCCGCAACGCCCATATAAACCGATACCTTATTAATCGTGTGTTATCCCAAGTCTCGGTAAAAAGTTGGTTTTTAATTTAGTATTTCAAGTTAATTCCCAATTTTAAGAAAAATAGTTCCATTTTTAATTGAAAATGATCCGAAATTTATTAATTCAAAATTTTCCTTATTCCCCGACAAAATCGGCAAAATTATACAAATTTTTATACATTTGGAAAACTTTCCGAATCATTCTCATTTTTTGATTGAAAGATATTCCTTTATAAATGATAATTGATGATATTCCCTCCAGCAAACCCGATAGAAAACTCATGAATTATTTTAACTCGGGAATATCTTTATTTAAAAAAAAATCATTATCCTTTTCAAAAACATTTTAAAAATATGAACATGAACATGTATGACATAATAAAATGACATGGAAAATCTATATAATATAATGCATCCTAAATGATATGAAACAATTCAAATGACATAGTATATTCTAGGTAAAATAAAAAAAATCCTAAGTATCATGGTATATTCTAAATGAGATAAAATGATTTAAATGACATGGCAATTCTAAATGATATGGCATATTTTAAATGACATGGCATGTTATAAATGAAATAACCTAAATGACATGGAATATGATCTAAATGACAAGAATTGACATGGAATTAAAATAATGCTAACATATAATATGCATGAAAATATTAATAAAAATAATAATGCATGAACATAGTATATGCTAAACAATGTGACAAAAATAACTAAATAAAAAGCATAGGATGTCATGAAACATAAAAATCATATGGCAAACAAATATCAGATCATAAAATGTGAATTAAAATAATAACAATATCATGGAAAATATCATAGCAAAAGTCACTCATTTAAATAAAATGCATGAACATGGAAAATGCAATGCATGAAAAATGTATTTTTTCCTTTAATTAAAGAAATCCGTATATCTAAAAGGATATCCGGCTACCTTAGGAAAATATGTCAAATTAGATTTTCTAAAAAAACGAAACTTTGTGATTATTTGAAAATAATTTAGAAGAAAGATTTGAATAAAAATTAAAACCCTTACCAAACCCTTTTAAAATGGCTCTAATTTCCTAAATTTAAAATCCCGGACTTAACTACTCTGAACCCGAGATTTATAAAATCATTTTCAGAGTTCAAAAAGGCTTAGAAACTACCCTAAGATAGTAGCTAAATCTTCTAACCAACCCCTTCTAAATGCCTTAGCCAAATTCAACCATTGTTCTCCTTTTAATTTCAAATCCGCCTCTACTGTCCGGTTTTGCTGCACGATTTTTTAGCCTATTTTTAAATATTCTAAAAAAAAAAACTGGAGAATCATAACATGTAAATATACACGAAAAAAAAACTGGCTTAATTTTTTGATTAAATATGACTGCCCAGAAAAATTTGAGATGTTCAAGTACTGGGTGAAAAAAACTGTTTGTCAAAACACATTTTTTTGCCTTTGATAAATTCATTCAAAAACCAAAATGGAAATTGTTGGAAGTCATCCTAAAGACCTAAGGACAGTAGCTCAACATTTTAAAAACCTTGGACAAAATTGGCTAAGTAAAAAAAATCACAAAGGTAGAAAGATCAATTTGACAATTCCTTAATTTTCCACAAGTATGCTTTAGAGAGCATGACTTTGAGCCATTAATTGGTCTAAGTCACAAATCAAGTGGCAATGACATGGAATGCATGAACATACAGCAAATGAAATGTATGAAATGCATGGTCTAAAGGTCTAAATGGTAAAGGAAATGCATGACAATTCATGGCAACCTAAATGCCTAGCATGAATTTGCATGGCAATAAATGTTATCCTAACTCTATATGCATGCATTGCTTGATAACGTAAATGTGACTAGGACCTAACATGTTATAAATATGCATGAAAATTAATGTGACCTAAGACCTAAATAGCATATTAATGCATGACAATACCAATGTGATTTAAGACTCAATATGCATGGCAATACCAATATGGCCTAGACCTAAAATGTAGTGAGCATGCATAGCAATACCATGAACATATAATGACTCATGAAATTAATGTCAATGCTGGAACAAACAGTAGCTAATACACAATTTCAATATATGATAATGTAAAGCATGTTACCTAAACAAAAATACAAATGCATGACAAGGCAATGAATGCATGAAGAGGCCAAATGATCACATAAGACTCTAATACAATCCAATTTAGTAAACGACATAAGTACATGACAAACCATATTAAAATGCATAATGTCATGACATTTTCAATAACATATAACATACCAAAATCAACACGCACAAGCTCATGCCATGGAATTGCAAACAAGTTCATAAACAAAAGAAAAATGCACATGCAAGGCAAACAAACATGGTATGGCCGAATATGCACGAAAATAAAACTATGAGAATGCAAACATGTAATACATTGTACATGAAAAGAAAAAAAAATGCACAACATGGATATATGAATAACAATGGTTGAATATGCAAGGATGCAATGTCAAGCATGGAAATGAAATATAACACATATAGCATAGAAAATAATGTAAGGAAAATGTATACACAAGATTTAACATAGACATGCAAAAATTATAAGCAAAACAAGTAAGTAGAACAAGGAAAGTTAAGCTCCATGGATGGTATCAAATGGGCATAGCCTCTCACCAAACCATAATCACTTGGTCTTGCCAAGATCATGAAGCCTTTCCTTCTCATCAAAACAGAAAATAAACCATGTAAAACAGAAAATAAGGTAAGCTTCATGGATGGTATCAAATGGGCATAGCCTCTCACTAAACCATAATCACTTGGTCTAGCCAAGATCATGTAGCCATTTCAACCTTTTTTTGCTTCATATTTTGTAAAGATCAGAACCTTAGAATACTTTAAAAAACTTGTATAAATCATTTTTTCACAACAACATGTAAGGAAGAAAAAAGAAAACAAATGAGCCATTCGGCCATGGCATGAAACTCTAAGAAAAAAATTGTTTCCACCATTTAAAAGAAGAAGAAGAAGATAAAAACAAAAAAACTTATTTCTCAGAAAAATGTTGTAGGAAAACATGATAGAAAAACCAAGAAAACACCATGAAAATGAAGAAGAAAGCTTGACTAAAACTTGGTAGAGATGACTACCTTCAAACTCTCTAATGAAAACCTTTTTTTTTTTTTTTCTTTCTTTCAAAACCCTTTTTCTTGCCAAATTAGCTACTGTTTTCCAGCCAAAAACCTCTGAAAAATGAAACTCCCCCTCTCCCTTTAGCCTTGGCCGAGTTCACCCTTAACCATTGGATGAGAATTGCACTTTTTCTCCCCCAATCTTAGCCATTAGATGTAGGCATTTTGATGACAAAATAAAAATGTCATCTTGCCAATTGATTCCAGCCCTTAAGATGTGTACTCAGCTCTTGTATTAACCTTAGCCATTAGATGCAAAAGAGGACCAATCCCATGCACTCACTTGCTTGCCCCTCTTGAATGCCTACCCCTGGATGAGTTGTACTCTTCCTTTCTTGGTCATTGGATGAAGCCAACATAAAAATGATATCTTGTAGATTAAATCTAGCCCTCAACATGTGTACTCAGCCCTTGTAGATGGCCTAAGCCATTGGATGAAAAGGGATAATCCCATGCACTCCCTTGCTCAACCGAATTGATGCTCACCCTTGGATGAATTGTACTCATCTTTTTTCTTCCATTCTTGGCCATTAGATGAGGCTTCTTTTATGACAAATAAAAATTTCATTTTGACATTTAAACTTGACCATTGGATGGTGTATTCAACTTTCCTACAAGGCATCTAAGCCATTGGATGAAGGGGGGACCATTTGCAAGGTGTTAGTTATAGCATGTGGCATGATAGTGACTAGGGAATTAAATTGCTCAAGTTTCCTTCTTATCCTCTATGTTGGCTGACCAAAGAAAGAAAAAATCCCAGCAATTCCTTCATATTTCATATTTTCCTCAATTACCAATTTGACTTTTTTTTTGGTTTCTTTGGTGAAATAACCTTTTTGCCCTCCGAACTTAAATAAATAGAAAACGGACTCCAAATTCAAATTTTCTTTTTTCAATACTTCCGAAGTAATAAATAATTGAATTCTGGAAGTTTTCAAAAAATTTTGAGTCCATTTGCTATTTATTTCGGATTTATATTCGAAATTACCCCTTTTATGCATTCGAACTTTACCATTTCTTAAACGAGCTCCAAATCCAGATTTTTCTTCACCAATATTTTCTAAATAATTTAAGAATATGATCTGGAAGTTTTCATAATTTTTGGAGCTCATTTGCTATTTTTTCGGGATTTATCTGCTTGAATTACTACATAGTAGACCCGGTATTTGGCCATTTTGCAAACGAACTCCGAATCAGGATTTTCTTTCGCCAATTTCTTCCAAATAATTTAAAAATGAGATTTTCAAATTTTCAAAATTTTGGAGTCCATTTGCTATTTTTCCCATATTTTCCAATTTTGCCCTTTTGCCTCCGAAACTCGATTTTGCTCAAAACAAGTCCGATTTTCAGATTTTCTTCAAATTGAGCCTTGGGCTATCCTTGTTTAATCATTTCTCATCAATTAAGGGCTTTAGATCTTTCGAGTTTGGCCATTTTGCAATTTTTCCAAATTTCACCAAAATCCACCAAAAAACCCTAATCTTCGGTTTTCTTCCGAATTGACTTTTTTATCAGTTATTCTTGCAAATGGCTTCTCCATTACCCGTAGTCAGTGCTTATCTTTCATTTGAGACCTTCAATTCCGAACAATTTGATCGTTTAAGCACTTTTCCCCAAATTTCCCGAATTAGGGTTTTCTTTCTACTAAATCTCGTAACCCAACTTTCGAACTCCATATGTTTCAATGTAGACCTCAAATTATCAAAATTCTTTCACCGTTTTCAATGGAACCTCAAATCTTGATTTTGAAAGTGGGTTGACTTTTTTCAATAGTTGACTTTTTTGGGGGCGACTTTTTTGGGGTTGACTTTTTCCGAGGTGATATTTTTGAGTTTGACTTTTTGTGTCTGCTTTCTTAGACTAAGCCTCGGAGTACCACCTGCAGGATGAGAAAAGCCTTTTAGCATTCTGTAAGATCAATTTAGGAAGAAAATGTACCTGATTTAGGGGTTCAGACAAAATTAGGTGTCTACACACAATATCATATTCAGAGAGCAACACTTGCCACCTCGCCGTTCTTCCTAACAACGAAGGCGCCTCAAACACGTATTTGAGGGGATCTAACTTTGCAATCAGCCACTTTATATGATATAACATGTACTGCCTGAGCCTTCGGGTAGTGCAAGCTAAGGCGTAGCAAAGCCTTTCTACCAATGAATACTTCAACTCATACTCAGTGACCTTCTTGCTGAGATAGTAGATGTCTTGTTCTTTCTTTTCCGTTTCATCATTTTGCCTCGATACACATCCCATTGACTTTTCAAATTTCCTGGGACAGGTGGCATTAGTATTGGCGGGTTTGACAGATAATGTTTGACTTTATCAAAGGCTATCTGGCATCCTTCATCCCATTTCCCCTGATCACGTTTTTGGAGTAGCTTGAAGATCGGGTCGCATTTATCGATCAGTTGAGAGATGAACCGCGCGGTATAGTTCAGCCTGCCTAAAAAGCTTCTTACTTCTTTCTAAGTTCGAGGTGGAGGCAAGCTATGAATAGCTTTCACTTTATCCGGATCTATTTCAATCATTTTCTTGCTAACAACGAAGCCCAGTAGCTTTCCTGAAGTGACTCCGAAAGTAAACTTTGCCGGGTAAAGTTTAAGTTGGAACTTTCTCAACCTTTCAATTAAGAGTCACAATATGTTCATCCTCTCCTTGCGACTGTGCTATCATATCATCGACATAAACTTCAATTCCTTTATGCATCTTGTCATGGAATAAAGATACTATGGCTCTTTGGTATGTTGCCCCGGCATTCTTTAATTACTAAAGGCATTACTTTGTAGCAAAAATTTCCCCACATTGTCACGAATGTGGTTTTCTCCATATCCTCTGGTGCCATCTGAATCTGATTGTACCTTAAGAACCAATCCATGAAGGAAAACACAGAATTCTTCGCGGTATTATCTACTAGAGTATCAATGTAAGGCAACGGGAAATTATCTTTAGGGCTTGCCCTATTCAGACCCCGATAATCGACACACATCCGTACTTTGTCATTTTTTTTTAGAATTGGGACAATGCTTGCTACCCACTCTAGGTATTTTGCCACTTCTAAAAATCCGACCTCGAATTGCTTTTTCACTTCTTCCTTAATTTTTAATAACAACTCGGGCCTCATTCTTCTCAACTTCTGCTAATTTGGCTTGCAATCTTGTTTCAATGGGAGTTTGTGAACCACGATATTAGGGTCCAACCCAGGCATGTCTTGGTATGACCATGCAAACACATCCGTGTATTCCTAGAGTAGAATTATCAATTCTCGCTTTATCAATGGTGAAATGGCAGTCCCAATCTTGACTTCTTTTATTTCTTCCCCATTCCCCAAATTTATCACTTCCAACTGCTCTTTATGAGGCAATCCTTGTTTCTACTCTTGTTCTATTATTCTCAATAGATCGAGAGGCAAATCACAATCCTCGACGTCTTCGTTAGTGCCGAAATCACCCGCACAAATGGGTCTTCCAAAATCAATTTCAGAATTATTGATAGGGTAGTCCTCATATTCCACATCCAGGCACTTGTAAATAGGTGGGGGAAGAAACAATATAGGAAGGCATATAGGGAATAATAATGAAAGAATGTGGACACATCACTATGAAGAAAATGCATCGTGATTGTCATTTATTGAATGATAAGGTCTTAAACATAAGCGCATACAAAAGGATTCTTAATGCCCTTGGGCAGAGGCAAATAAGATTGATTTAGAGCATTACTTTGGAGTATACCTAAAAACTACAGGAAATTCAGTCACACTCCAATTTGTTAACTCATAAACCAGAGGACATGGGTGCACCATCCAACTTGTGATTTCATTCCCTAGCTCATCTACTTCGGCCATGTCGATCATCATTTCCTGCGACTGTTTATCGTCACCCCCGCAGAATTTCTCGAATGCTTGTTCCAACATGACCATAACATCATCAGAATTCTTCTCACCAAACTCGAAACTTCCTGAGCGGAAAATGTGAAGGATTGGAGGGAAAGTCATGGGCTCCCATTCCATATCCACAACTGAAAGTCGGGCCATCCTCCTTTTTCTGTTCTTCTTGACTTGTCTTCTTCTCTCATGGGCTTTAGGGAGGTACCAAAATCGAATCGGTCTTTCTTTTCGGCCACTGTTGTCAGATTTCACTACGCAAGTGCACGTATCGCAAACAAGTAATAAAGTGGAAATAAAGTGTCGAACCCACGAGGAATTGTTTTTACTTTTGCTAAGTACAAAAATTAACACAACTTAATCTTATCTAAACAACTAATTAAAGATGATAATTAAAAACTAAATTAAAAGAAACTAATATTGAAAGCAAGTAAATTAAAAAGGATGAATTCAATTAATTAGAAAAGCCTAGGATTACTATTTCCTTCAACACTTTGCTTGAATCTCTCTCTACCTCTTCACTTGATTAATGATCCTGAGTTGTTAACCTAGACTTCTATCTTATTTATAAGTATCTGTCGATGATCTCATAAAAATATTCTTCTTAACCAATTAACTATATGTCTATGATAATTGAATTAAATAAGAACTCATTAAGCTTAGGCTCTAATAATGGTTACACATGACAAGTAAGTATATTTCTACCCTACATGCAGATCAATTCATCCTAATAAATGAATATGAAACATGTGTCATTCAATCCATGTCTAACACTAAACTCCCTATGTCTAGTTGTATATAGGTTAACAAATCAATCTAATTGATGGCCAATCGACTAGAAGCATTAAGAACAAGATTTAACAAACAACACAACAAACCATTAAATCAAGCTAGACAGAGAAAGTAAATTCAAACTATGTGTTGAGTTCCATTGAAATCCTAGTAAAAGAGATTTAGTTCATGACAATTAATGAACAAATAATCAAGTAGTTTCACCATCATCAACAACACAAGAAAAATAAAGAAGAGAAAAGAGAAAACTAAGAGTTGTCAATTCTTGAATCTTCAATCTTCCAATCTTCTTGAGAGAATTTGATGGCAACTATTTTCTTGAGAGAGAATTAGGTTTCTAGGTATCCAATCATCTTTATTCTGACCTAAAAGAGTCCTATTTAAAGTGCTCAAGGCCCATGGAGTCCGAAACTTCTCTCCCAAGCAAAATTTAGCTTTTTTTTTTACGTTTTTGCGGTTACTGTTCACGTTGCAAAAGTAGCTGGGCGCCGCGGTGCCCACATTCTGCCTGGTCTCCTTATTTTGTCATATTTGCAAACTTTTCAGTTGTTATGACTGAGAAAATCTTGTCCGAGTTTGACGAGTCTTACAACGTTGGAAAGGTATGGAAGTCAGCCTCAAAAGTAAAGAAGGGAGTTTTCTCATTTGAAGTCTTTAAGATCAAGTTTTTCTTGAAAGAAGCTCCGGAGGTTGAATCTGCCTGCTCATTGGTTTGCACCATTTTTCATCGTTTTGCACCACGAAGCTCCAGATCACCTTCGACCTACAAAAACACATAAATAACAACAAAATAACTATTTTAAACATAAAATGGATAATTAAAATAAATATAAAAACATCTAAAACTAATCAAATCCTAATAAAATCCTCAAGGACTTAGCCAATTCAAAAGCATAAAAGGTGGCAAAATAACTATATTTCCTAGAGTTATCACACCGCTAAACTTAATATTTTGCTAGTCCACGAGCAAAACAAAACAAAACTAACTAACTAAATAACTTGACACAAAACATCGGTCAAGATAAATGCACTCAAACAATGATTTCTTAATTTTCCTCAAAAGTTACCTCAAAATTCTGATTCAAAGTAGAACATAAACATAATCCAAATCTATGATTCAATTCAATCGTAAACTTCATAATTGAATGGATTTTCAGTGAGTGTGGGTCTATAATCGCTGCAATTCATCACATGCAATCTAAATAAGTTTATGCCAATGCAAAATATGAATTAATACTAGATTCTCATAAATTTGCTTTTCATCTCTCTCTCTCCACTAATGTAGACTAACACTTCATCAAGGATCAAGTAGGTCTTTATTAAGCTTGTAATGTAAGGATAGGGTCAAGGTATGATAAAGGATAAATTTCAGTTTCAAGTCACCCATAGACACTTTACATTTTTTTCAGGATTTTTGAGAGCCATAGTCTTTTCCTCAATTTACATACTTCATTCTTTGAATACACTTCCTTTTTAATTCACCAATTTATTCTCTCTCTTTTTTTTATTCTTTTTTTAGCACAATTTCACCCAAATTCGACATGGCTCATAATTGTTTCCTGTAATATCGTCACATGCCTATGTAATGAAGGTTAATCATGGTTTTTCTTATTTGTCTAGGCTAAAAGATGTAGCAATCAAAGAAAATAGCTATGTCAATAGGCACAAAAAGGTAGACTAAGGATATTAATATATAAGTGTAAGCTCGAAAGGCTCAAACAATCCAAAAATGGCCTGAATCACTTCCTCAACTTAGTTTTGTCTAGGATTTCGCCTCAAGAGAAAATCAAACTAATTCTAGGTTCTAGACATAATTGTAATTCCCATCAACATAATCATTCTTTAAATAAGCTGTAGACACCTAATTTTGTTCGGACCTCTAAATCAGGTATTTTTCTTCCTAAAATGATAATTTAGAATGCAAAAAGTCTTTTCTCGTCTTACAGGTGGTACTCCGAGACTTAGTTTAAGGAGGCAAGCTTGAAAAGTCAATTTGAAGAAAGTCAATCTCGAAAAAGTCAACCCCAAAAAATAAACTACTGAAAAAGTCAACACACATTCAAAATCCAGATTCAAAGTTCAATTGAACAATGGTGAAAGAATTTTGATAATCCAAGGTCTACAATGAAAGATATAGAGTCCGGAAGATGGGTTACGGAGATTCAGTAGAAAGGAAACCCTAGTTCAAAAACTTTGGGAAAAAGTGATTAAATGATCAAATTGGTCGAAATTAGGGGTTCCGAATGAAAGATAAGCAATGACTACGGGTAAAGGAGAGTCCATTTGGAGGCAAAACTAAAGGAAAAGTCAATTTGGAAGAAAACCGAGAATTAGGGTTTTTGGTGGATTTTGGTGAAATTAGGAAAAATTGCAAAAATAGCCCGATTCGGTAAAACTAAAGCCCCTAATTGATAAGGAGTGAGTAAACAAAGATAGCCCAAGGCTCAGTTTGAAGTAATTCCGAGAAAAGAGCCGATTGGAGGAAAAACAGAAAAACGAGAACCCGATACTAAAAAAAGGAAAAATCAAAACGGAGGGGAATTTGATCGTAAAAATTGGGCTTTTTGGACGTACTGAAATCAATATATGAAAAAGGCATAGAAAAAGAAAAATCTAGAAATCGGATTTGTTTTGAGTAAAACCGGGCTTCAGAGGTAAAAGGGTAAATTTGGAAATTTCGAGAAAAATAGCAAATGAGCTCCAAAAATTATGAACGAAATCTCAATCTTATATCATTTGGAAGAGATTAGCGGAGAAAAATCTGTAACCGGAGCTCGTTTGCAAAATGGCAAATTTCGGGCCCACTAAGCTAAAATTCAAAAAGATAAATCCCGAAAAAATAGCAAATGAACTCAAAAAATTATGAAAACTTCCAGATCTCACTTTTAAATTATATGTAAGAGATTGGAAATTAAAAATCTGGATTCGGAGTTCATTTGCAAAATGGAAAATTTCGGGCCCACTAAGTTGAAATTCAAAAAGATAAATCCCGAAAAAATAGTAACTGAGCTCGAAAAATTATGAAAACTTCTAGATCTCAATTTTAAATTATTTGGAAGAGATTGGTGAAGAAAATTTTGGATTTGGGGTCGTTTGAAAAATGGTAAAAGTTCGGGTGCATTAAGGGGCAATGTTGGAAGAAAATTCAAAAAATTAGCAAAAGGGCTCGAAAAATTATGAAAACTTCCAGAATTCAATTTTTTATTATTTAAGAAGTATTTTGAAAAACAAATTTTGGATTTGGAGTCTGTTTTCTATTTAATTAGGTTTGGGGGCCAAAAAGGTTATTTTACCGAAGAAACCGAATAAGGCTTCTCTTGCAATTAAAAAGATAGATTGGGCTGGAATTCAAAGGGTCAGCCGGCCAAGCCCATATTGGAGAATGATTTTTGCTAAGTTCTTGCATCCAAAGGCTAAGAGTGGATAGTAAGGTAGTTATTTTTTTGATCAAGCCTTTATAATTATGACACATGGACTAATGCATGGAGAGGGATGATGTCACCATAATGACATCATATTCTTAATAGCTGAATTAGTTAGGGGCTGATTCCTTAATCTAAGGGTGGTAATTTCACATAAAAAATCATCTTTGATTAAGGACCTTTGGATCAAAATTGATTAGGAAAAATGACAACTTCCTTCTAGAATATTCTAGGCCATTCGACCAAGGCTATTAGGAGGGGTGTTATTTCAGATTTTTGGGAGGTTATTAGCTGAAGGGAGGAGGCAGTAGCGATAGCATAGAAGAAAAGGAGAAAAAATATAAAAGAAAGGAAAAAAGAGAAGGAAAAAAAAAAGGTTTTGCTTACTACTCTTTGATTTGGAAACCTAGAGCAAGGTAGCTATGTTCTTTCATACTCTCCTCCATGCTTTGTTGATAAGATTTTGCTATTTTTATTTTTATTGTTATTTTATTTTCTTTCATGAAATAAACTTGTTTTTCAAAATAAGTTCTAAAAGGTTTCTACCCTGTATTTTCATAAGAAATCAAGAAAACAAATTTTACTATTTTTTACTACAATGGCCGAATGGTATATTTTTTTAAGATGATCTTGTTTTTGATTTTGTTCATGTTATTGGTTGTGGTAGGATAGCTTACTTGTGGTAGGTTAGCTTGATTTTGGTAGGTTAGCTCTACATCTATACCATGTGTTTGTGATAATGCCATGCTATACTCATGCACTACCATTGGCCATGATTATTTCATTTTGCATGTTTGTATTTTTGTCATGTTTACTTGTCTATCGTGCTTCCATTTAGATACTACATCTATACTATACCAAGTGTTTGTGATATTGTCATGCCATGTTTATACACTACCATTCGGCCATATGTGATTTTTGGTTACCATATTTGCATTTTTATGATGTTTATTAATTTAACATGCTTCCATTTAGGTTTTCGCATATTTAGGTTGCCATGTGTTTGTGTTATTGCCTAGCTAGGGTTTCCCATGTTATTTAGATGTCATTAGTTCCCATGCCCCTTGTGCATGTTCTTTTTCATTTATTAGGTTCTCATGCATTCATTTCATGCTATACATGTTTCTATTAACATTTAGAGTATTAGGGGACATTTGGCCATACATATAGTTTAGGTCATTTTAGGTCTTCATTTGGTTTTCATGCATATCTTGTATGTCATTTTAGGAATTAGGTTTCCATGCTTTCATTTCATGCCATACATGTTGTTCATGACACTTAAAACCCTAGGACCATTCAGCTATGTATGTAGTTTAGGTCATTTTAGGTCTTCATTCGATTTTCATACACATCTTGTATGACATTTTTGGAGGTTTCCATGTTCTTATTTCATGCATATTTAGTATGTCATTTTAGGAATTAGGTTTCCATGCTTTCATTTCATGCCATACATGTTGCTCATGACATTTAGAACCTTAAGACCATTCGGCCATACATAGTCTAGGTCATTTTAGAGGTCTTCATTTGGTTTTCATGTACATCTTGTATGACATTTTAGGCATTAGGTTGCTATGTCCCCATTTCATGCATAGCTTGTATATCATCCTAGGCATTAAGTTATCCATGTATGTCATGCATATTTCATATCTCATATTAGATTTTAGGTTCTCATGATTCTTATGTCATATTAGGCATTAGGACATCTTTGTATTGCCTTGCATTTTCATGACATTTTAGGTCTAGGTTATATTTGCATTGCCATGCATTTCATGCATATTAGGTCTAGGTAGTATTTGTTGCCATGCAAGTTCATGCTGTGCATTAGGACATCTTTGTATTGCCATGCATTTTCATGACATTTTAGGTCTAGGTTATATTTGCATTGCCATGCATTTCATGCATATTAGGTCTAGGTAGTATTTATTACTGTCGATACGTGATCCCTGTCGCGGGGACCCGCTCGAGTGAGGGGGAAACAGAAGCAGAGGAAAAGAGGACTTAATTCCTCTAGATTGAAATAAAAGGTCGAGGGTATGAAAACAACCTTGGAAAAAGACATGGAGTCGTCACCAATCTTTTTTCGCTAGGTGTGATCGGCCACCTATTAAAACCGATTTTATAAAATATTTTAAAATTAATTAAAACACTTTTAAAACCAATTTCAAGTTTGCATTTTAAACCAGAGAAAATCGAAGAATTGGGTTCGGGACTCGGTTACGTGCGAGGAAGGATTAGCACCCCCACAACGCCTGTATAAAATGGTACCTTATTAATCATGTGTTATCTCAAGTCTCGGTAAAAAATCGGTTTTTAATTTAGTATTTCGAGTTAGTTCCCAATTTAAAGAAAAGTAATTCCATTTTAAAGTGAAAATGATCCGGAATTTATTAATTCAAAATTTTCCTACATTCCCCGATAAATTGACAAAATATAGAAATTTTTATTTATTTGGAAAACTTTTTGAATCATTCACGTTTTTGGAAAGAAAGATATTCCTTTATTAGTGATAATTGGTGATATTCCCTCCAGCAAACCCGGTAGAGAACTCATGAATTATTTTAACTCGGGAATATCTTTATTTTTTATTGACAATCATTATCCCTTTTTAAAAAAAAAATTAAAAAAAAATGAATATGAACATGTATGACATAAATAAAATGACATAGCAAAGTCTAGATAATATAATGCATCCTAAATGATATGACATAATTTAAATGGCATAGTATATTCTAGATGAAATGAAAAATCCTAAGTGTCGTGGTATATTCTAAACGAAATAAAATGATTTAAATGACATGGCAATTTTAAATGATATAGCATATTTTAAATGACATGTCATATTCTAAATAATATAACCTAAATGACATGGAATATGATCTAAGTGACAAGAAATGACATGAAACATAAAATAATGCTATCATAAAATATGCATGAAAATAAAATAAAAACGCATGAAATATTCAAAATTATAGAGTAGCATGAAATATTCAAAATTATATGGCAAACAATATAACATCATAAAATGTAAATCAAAGTAATAATAATACCATGGAAAATATCATAGCAAAAATCACATATTAAATACAATGCATGAACATGGAAAATGCAATGCATGAAAATGTATTTTTTCCTTTAAATAAAGAAATCCGTATATCTAAAAAGATATCCGTCTACCTTAGGAAAACATGTCAAATTAGATTTTCTAAAACCAAAACTTTGTGATTGTTTGAAAACAATTTTGAAGAAAAACTTAATGAAGATTAAAACCCTTACCAAACCCTTTTAAAATGGCTCTAATTTCCTACGTTTAAAATCCCGGACTTGATCACCCTTAACCCGAGATTTATAAAATCATTCTTAAGCTTAAAAAGGCTTAGAAACTACCTTAAGACAGTAGCTAAAGCTTCTAACCAACCCCCTCTAAATGCCTTAGCCAAATTCAACCATTATTTTTCTTTTGAATTCAAATCTACCTCTACTGTCTGGTTTTCACACACGATTTTTTAGCCTATTTTTAAAAATTCAAAAAAATCTAAAAAACAAAACTAGAGACTCAGAACATGTAAAAATACACGAGAAAAAATTGGCTTAATTTTTTTATTAAAGATGACTGCCCAAAAAAATCAGAGAAGTTCGAGTACTGGGTGAAAAAAACCATGATAGAGCTTGGTAGAATAATCAATTTGACAACTCTTTAATTTTCCACAAGTATGCTCAAGAGAGCATGACTTTGAGCCATTGATTGGCTTAAGTCATAAATCATGTGGCAATGACATGGAATGCATGAACATACAGCAAATGAAATGTATGAAATGCATGGTCTAAAGCATAAATGGTAAAAGAAATACATGACAATTCAAAATAACCTAAATGCCTAGCATGAGTTTGCATGGCAATAACTGCTATCCTAACTTAATATGCATGCAATGCTTGATAACGAAAATATGACTTGGACCTAACATGTTATGAATATGCATGAAAATGCTAATGTAACCTAATACCTAAGTAGCATAGCAATGCATGGCAATACCAATATGATTTAAGACCCAATATGCATGGCAATACCAATATGGCCTAGACCTAAAATGTAATGAAAATGCATAGCAATACTATGAACATACAATGACCAATGAACCTAATGCTAATTCTAGAACAAACAGCAACTAATACACAATTTCAAGATATGATAATGCAAAGCATGTTACCTAAACAAAATGCAAATGCATGACAAGGCAAGGAATGCATGAAGAGGCCAAATAGTCACATGGTACTCTAGTGCAATCCTATCTAGTAAATGACACAAGCACATGACAAATCATATCAAGATACATAATGTCATGACATTTTCACAAGCATATGACATACTAAAATCAAAATACACAAGCTCATGGCATGGAGATACAAACATGTCAAGAAGCAAGATGAAAATGCACATGCAAGGCATACTACATACCAAGATATGCTAACTCATGGCATGGAGATGCAAACAAGTCAAGAAACAAGATGAAAATGCACATGTAAGGCATAGCAAAATGGAGTAGCTGAATGGTCATATGACCGGATATAAAAATGCAAACATGTTTATAATATAAGACATGATATATGAAAAAAAATGGACAATATGATTCCAATGAACACAATGCCGAATCTACAAGGAAAAATTATTAAGCATGGAAAAGAAATATAGCATAGAAAATAATGTAAAGAACATATATAAAAAAAAAAATTAAGCATAGACATGCAAAATACAAGCAAAACTAGTAAATAACACAAGGAAAATTAAGCTCCATGGTTGGTATAAAATGGGCATAGCCTCTCACTTAACCATAATCACTTGGTCTTGCCAAGATCATGAACCCTTTCCATTTCAAAAATAAAAAAATAAACCATGCTAAACAACAAAATTAAGGTGTGCTTCATGGTAGGTAAAAATGGGCATAGCCTCTCCCCTAACCATGGTCACTTGGTCTTGCCAAGATCATGTAGCCATTTCAACATCTTTTGCTTCATTTTTGTAAAAAATCATAACCTTAAAATACTTAAATAAACCTTCTAAAAATCATTTTTCCACAACAACATGCAAAGAAGAAAAACAGAAAAAACCAAGGCAAACAAGTATACCACATTCAGCCAAAGCAAGGATTTAAAAATTTTTTATTTTAAACCATTATTTTGATGGAGAAGAAGATATGAAAACTTAAGTAAACATTTAAAAACTTTATTTCTATGAAAAATGCAGTAGGAAAACAAGATGGGAAATCAAGAAATCAACATAGAAAACCAGTAGAAAACCATGCTAGAGCTCGGTAGGGATGACTACCTTCAAGCCCTTCTGTAGAAAACCATTTTTCTTTCTTTCAAAACCTTTTCTTTTCTAAATTAGCTACTGTTTTCAGCCTCAAAACCTCTGAAAAAATGAACTCAGCCCCCCCTCTAATGGCTTGGCCGAATGGCCCTCCAACCCTTAGATGGAATTTGCAGTTTTTTCCCTCTAATCTTGGCCCATAGATTAAGATATTTTGATGACAACATAAAAATGTCATCTTGACAATTGATAGAAGCCCTTAAGATGTGTACTCAGCCCTTTTAATAACCTCAGCCCTTAGATGCAAAAGTGGACCAATCCCATGAAGTCCCTTGCTTGCCCCTTTGAGTGCCTACCATTGGATGAGTTATGCTCTTCCATTCTTGGTCATTGGATGAGGACAACACAAAAATGACATCTTTTAGATTAAATACAGCCCTTTAACATGTGTACTCAGCCCTTAAGATGGCCTAAGCCATTGGATAAAAAGAGATAATCCCATGCACTCCCTTGCTTGGCCGAATGGATGCTCACCTTTGGATGAATTGTGCTCATCTTTTTTCTTCCATTCTTGGCCATTAGATGAGGGTTCTTTTAGGACAAATATAAATGTCATCTTGGCATTTAAACTTGGCCATTGGATGGTGCTTTCAACTTTTCTACAAGGCACCTAAGCCATTGGATGAATGGGGGACAATTTCCAAGGTGTTAGTGGTAGCATATGAGCTTGATAGTGACTAAGGAATTAAATTGATCAAGCTTCCTTCTTCTCCTCTATGCTGGCTGATCAAAGGAGGTAGAATCCCAGCAATTCCTTCTTCTTTCATATTTTCCTTAATTACAAATTTGCCATTTTCGGTTTCTTCGATAAAATGACTTTTTTAACCCCTAAACCTAAATAAATATCAAACGGACTCCAAATTGAAATTTTTTTTTTCAATACTTCCGAAATGATAAAAAATTGAATTATGGAAGTTTTCAAAATTTTTCGAGTCCATTTGCTATTTATTTCCAAAATTGCCCCTTTTATACACTCGAACTTTACCATTTTTTAAACGAGCTCCGAATCCAGATTTTTCTTCACCAATCTCTTCCAAATAATTTAAAAATGTGATCTAAAAGTTTTCATGATTTTTGGAGCTCATTTGCTATTTTTTCAGGATTTATCTTCTTGAATTACTACATAAGGGACCCGGGATTTGGCCATTTTGCACGAACTCCGAATCAAGATTTTCTTTTGCCAATCTCTTCTAAATAATTTAAGAATTATATTTGCAAATTTTTAGATTTTTTGGAGTTCATTTGCTATTTTTCGAGATTTATCTTGCTGAATTTCTATATAGTGGGCCCGGGATTTGGCCATTTTGCAAACAAACTCCGAATCAAGATTTTCTTTCACCAATCTCTTCAAAATGATTTTAGAATGAGATTTACAAATTTTTAGAAATTTGGAGTTCATTTGCTATTTTTCCCAAATTTTCTAATTTTGCCATTTTTGCCTCTGAAACCCGATTTTGCTCAAAACAAGATCGATTTTTAGATTTTCTTCAAACTGAGCCTTGCGCTATCCTTGTTTAATCATTCCTCATCAATTAGGGGCTTTATTCTGACTGAATCAGGTCATTTTTGTAATTCTTTCAAATTTCATCGAGATCCACCAAAAACCCTAATTATCGGTTTTCTTCCGAATTGACTTTTCTATCAGTTTTTCTTCTAAGTAGCTTCTTCATTACCCGTCAGTACTCATCTTTCATTTGCAAACTTCAATTCTGACCAATTTGATCGTTTAAGCATTATTCCCCAAATTTCTCGAACTAGGGTTTCCTTTCTGCTGAATCTTCGTAACCCAACTTCCGAACTCCATATCTTTCAATGTAGACCTCAGATTATCAAAATTCTTTCACCATCTTTCAATTGAACTTCAAACCTTGATTTTGAAAGTGGGTTGACTTTTTTAGTAGTTGACTTTTGGAGGTTGACTTTTTAAGGGTTGACTTTTTTGAGTTTTACTTTTTCTGTCTACTTGCTTATACTAAGTCTCGGAGTACCACCTGCAGGATAAGAAAAGCCTTTTAACATTCAGAAACATCAATTTAGGAAGAAAATGTACCAGATTTAGGGGTTCGAAAAAATATGGTGTCTAAAGCCGCCCCTTTTTGGCTATTGCTGAGAATCAGGAATCAGGCAAAGATAAACAAACACTAATTTTGTACGGTTAGTGAAATCACATGTGAAGGAAGGGGAAAGGGGTTCTCAATCATCATCTTTTTTGTTTGAAAAAGCTGTAAATTGAAGATTTTGTCCTTAAATTGAATTCCTTGACTAATCAAGGCTTGACTTATCTTAAGGAAACGAGTTCGATTTGAAAAGTAAAAATTGTGCTCGGAGGTCTTAAGAATGATGCTCGAAAGTCTTAAAAATGGTGCCCGGAGGTCTTAAAAATGGTGCCCAGAGGACTTACCCGTGATTTGAAAAATTATGCTCAGATGTCTTAAAAATGTGCTAGGAGGCCTTACCCGTGATTTGAAAATTTAACCCGGAGGTCTTAAAAATGGTGCCAGGAGGCCTTCAAAATTGTGCCCGGAGCCTTACCCGTGATTTCAAAAATTATGTGAGGAGGTCTTAAAAATGGTACCCGAAGGTCATACCCATGATGAAAATACCTTGACGACAGTCTCAAGGCTCGACTCATTTGATAAAACAGAATGAATTCGATTTAAAACAAAAGAAAATACCTCGACGGTGGTCTCAAGGCTCGACTCATTTGATAAAACAGAATGAATTCGATTTAAAAGAAAAGAAAATACCTCGACGATTGTCTCAAGGTTTGACTCACTTGATAAAACATAACGAATTTGATTTAAAACAAAAGGAAATACATCGACGGTGGTCTAAAGGTTTGACTCACTTGAGAAGCAGAGCGAGTTTGATTTTGGGGAAACCAAAATTTTCCTGATTCCTGCAATGTTAGCTAAATGCAATGATGAGAATGACATGCTTTGCAAATGCTTGTATGCTTCCTAAGGATGAATGCAATCAAATGATTGTGTCATGATTTCTAATCCATGGTTTCTTTGAGGTTCACAGATTATTTGACTTCATGACGGAGTCTTCAATTGTTCATTGATGCCGCACTTAAGGAACCCTTTACTCAAGATAAATTGTCAAACAGTGCCAGTTTCTGACTTCGCTGAAATTCACAAATTTATGACTTCATGATGGAGTCTCCAACACATTCACTGTTTTCCTTTACTTGGTGAATTTTCCATTAGGATTAGTGGTTTCCCAACCTTTTCTAAGATTTAGATCTATTCCTTAGTAATACTTTTAAACTCCCTTTTAAAAAAATTTATGTTTACTAATCATCATTCAATTTAATAACAAACAAAATGCAATATAAAAAATGTATGAAAGAAAGTATGAAACAAGCAACTGTCATAAAAGGGATAACAAAAATTTATTGCAACAAAATGTTTTAAAATGATAAAAGTGGATATCAAGGATATAAGAAACAAATGTAAAGTTATAGGTTGTTGATGCCCCGGATGCGGAATATCTTGATCCATTCCTTTTTCAAACCATCTGAAATTTCTTTTGAATGAACAATTTACTTGGGTAATCCCTCGGCTTCCATAGTTACGTCAGACTGAGTTGTTCCCCTTTTCTCCTGATTTTCAAATACTTTCTCCCCCTTTACACGGAGCATTGACTCAAACCTTAATCAGTAGTTGAGCTACCCTTTGCGGGTTTTCAACTCAGGTGTCCCCCATTCGGTATTAGGTCGCCCTTTGTGGGTTTTCGGCTTAAACCTCTCCTTTTTTTTTATCATGCATCTGAGAATTATAAATGCTTCCAAGGTAAAAATGTCAATTCAAAAGATGGGATGAATTCTGAGAAAAACCTTTCAAATTAAATATCCATGCTTAATCAAAATGGACTTTTAAAGTACGTAATGTAGGCCAAGGTTCGGGTTTATAAGGAAAGGATAAAATAGGCCCAAAATGTGTTTAAGGGTGATTGGATCAAGGATCATTTCCCGAGGAGAATTCATTCTTGAGACATTTGTCCCCTTTTTGGACTTTTCTTATTTTTTTTTCATTGCTGGCTTTCATTTGCCATTCTTTGATTTCACATTTTCCAATGCCTATTTTTTTTGCCATGATTTTAATTATTTTTCCTCGTATTTGCCCTCCAGTGTAGAGGGTGATCCTTGATCAGGGTTCAACGAAAGAAATAATTCCCAAGGCTCAAAAGGGTGACTAGGGATAATTTCTTTTTAGTGAAGGGAATAAGAAAGATGGCCATTCATCATATCAAGCATGAATATTTATTCTATTTGAAAAGCAATTCTCAGGGGAGATAGATATATAGAATTTTCATTTCTACATTTGGAACCATTCGAATTCCCATGTGCATAACATCATACTTTTTTTTCCCTTTTTTTTCTTCAAGCATAATACTTCTTCAATTCATCAGCATTCGTGGGATTTCTAAAATCATCCCCGTTCATCCGAGTTAGAATCAATGCTTCTCCAGAAAAAGCTCTTTTTACCACATAGGGTCCTTCCCAATTTGGAGCCCATTTTCCTCGCGGATCATTCACTATAGGGAGAATTTTCCTCAGTACCAACTCTCCTTCTCAGAACTGTTTGGGTCGAACCTTCTTGTTATGGGCTCGAATCATCCTTTTCTGATACACCTGCCCGTGACAATTTGCCTTCAATCTTTTCTCCTCGATGAGATTCAGCTGTTCATAATGAGCTCTAACCCATTCTGCCTCTTCTAGGCCAACCTCCATCAAAACCAGAAGTGAAGAAATCTCAACTTCAATGGGTAACACTGCTTCCATACCATATACCAAAGAAAATGGCATTTCCCCTGTAGATGTGCAAACCGAAGTGCGATATGCGTGAAGAGCAAAGGGCAAGATCTCATGCCAATCCTTGTACACATCAGTCATCTTCTCGACAATCTTCTTGATGTTTTTGTTGGCTGCTTCTACTGCCCCATTCATTTTCGGATGATAAAGTGCCAAATTGTGATGCGCGATCTTGAACTGAGTACATACCTCTCTCATCATCTTATTATTCAGATTGAGAGCATTATCTGAAATAATTCTTGCTGGCAATCCACATCGACATATGATTTCCTTCTTAACAAATCTGCTTACCACTAACTTCGTTATATTCGTATAAGAAGCAGCTTTCACCCACTTTGTGAAATAATCTACGGCCACCAGGACGAAACGATGTCTATTTGAAGCTTTCGGAGTAATGGCCCAATCATATCTATTCCCCACATCGAGAATGGCCATGGTGCGATCATGACATGCAATGGTGATGGTGGCACGTGAATCTTATCTGCATAGATTTGGCATTTATGACATTTTCGAGAATAACTGATGCAATTTCTTTCCCTCGTCAGCCAATAATATCCTGCCCTCATAATTTGCTTAGCAAGCATGTGACCATTGGCATGGGTGCCACATATCCCTTCATGGACTTCCTCTACGATTTTTCAAGCTTCGACAGACCCAACACATCTCAATAGGACTTGATCTTTTTCTTTCTTGTAGAGAATCTCTCTATCTAGAACAAAACCCATTGCTAGCCTTTTCAGTGTTCTCTTGTAATTTTCTGTTGCCTGTTCTGGATACTGTTGACTCTTGATGTACTGTAAAATGTCGTTATACCAAGGGAGACCATATGCTTCTTCTTTGATACTCAAACAGTGGGCAGGAGATTCATATATGCCCATCTTGATTGGCACAACTTCAGCCCCTTCATTCACTTTAAACATTGATGACAAAGTAGACAGAGCATCTGCCATTCGGTTTTCTTCTCGAAGGAAGTAATTAAAAGTCACTTCTTCAAACTCCTCCAATAAACTCAGTATGAGTTCTCCGTATCGGATTAATTTTGTATCTCGGGTTTCCCATTCTCCGCGCAATTGATATATCACTAAAGCTGAGTCTCCGAAAACTTCCAAAACTTTGATTTTCCTGTCCACTGCAGCATGAAGGCCCATAGTACATGCCTCATACTCTGCAGTATTGTTTGTACAATCAAAATCCAATCTAGCAGTGAAGAGATAATAATCTTCTTTTGAGGATATGAGCACTGCACCGATTCTGTGCCCCATGGCATTAGATGCCCCATCAAAGTACATTTTCCATATTTTCTTCTTCAAGGGAACCTCATCTGCTTGCAAAACATACATCAAATCTTCATCTGGGAAATCAAAGTTCAACGGCTCATAATCTTCCACTGCCTGACTTGCTAAAAATTCAGCCACTGCACTGTCCTTGATAGCTTTCTGACTTACAGATACAAAGTCGTATTCTGACAACAAAACCTGCCATCTTGCCATCATCCCTGACAAAGAAGGTGCTTCCAACATGTACTTGATTCGTAAGATTCGTAATATGCTCCGAAGAGACTCCAAAAGTGCATTTTGCCAGGTTTAGCTTGAGTTGAAACTTTCTTAGTCTTTCAAAGAGTTTCCTAAGATTCGTAATATGCTCCTCTTCTCCTTGTGACTTTGCAATCATATCATCAACGTAAACCTCAATTCCCTTATGCATCATGTCAGAAAACAAGGTCACCATGGCTCTCTGATATGTTGCCCCAGCATTCATCAACCCAAACAGCATTACCTTGTAGCAGAATGTTCCCCACATTGTAACAAATGTTGTTTTCTCCATATCTTCCGGTGCCATCTTAATATGATTTTATCCCGAGAATCCGTCCATGAAAGAAAACAAATAACTCTTCGCCGTATTATCCACAAAAGTATCAATATGAGGCAAAGGGAAATTATCTTTGGGACTGGCTTTGTTCAAATCTCGGCAATCAATGCACATACCCACCTTGCCATCCTTCTTTGGTACTAGGACAATGTTTGCCACCCATTCCGGATATTTTGCCATCTCTAAGAATCCAGCATCAAACTGCCTCTTCACCTTCTCTTTTACCTTTAACAGCATGTCCGGCCTCATTCTTCTCAACTTTTGCTGAATTGGCTTACACTCTAGCCTTAAAAGAAGTTTATGTCTTGGTATGACCATGCAAATACATCTATATATTCCAAGAGAAAGGCTATCAATTCACCCTTTATTGATGATGACAATGTAGTCTCGATTTTAACCTCTTTTATCTCCTCACTACTTCCCAAATTCAACAATTCCAATAGCTCCTCATGAGGAAGTACTTGTTTCTCTTCTTGTTCTATTTTTCTTAATAAATCCAGAGGTAGACCATAATCGTCAATATCTTCGTCGGCCTTAAAATTACCCGTGCAAATGGGCCTCTCAAAATCAATTTCAAAAAAACTGAATAGAAGGTCCTCATATTCCGCATTCGTACACCTGTAAATAGGTGGGGATAAACAATATAGAAAAACATGTATATAATGGAAGCAAAATAAATAGGATAAATGAAAAAATATGGACACATCAATACGATGGAAACGCATCGTGTTTGTTATTTATTGAATGAAAACTTCTAGACAAAAGCCCATTACAAAAAAAATTCTTAATATCTTCGTACAAAGATATTTAAGATTTGTTTAAAAGCATTACGTTGGAATAGACCTAAAAACTATGGGCAGCTCGGTTGCACTCCAATTGGTCAGTCTATATCCTGGCGGACAAGGTCGCACCATCCACTTAGCATTCTCACTTTCAATTCTTTCTTCCCCCGTCGTGCAGATCATCATGTCCTGTATCTACTAACCCTTATTCACATGGAAATTTTCAAAAGCTTGCTCGATCATTACCCTCGAGAATTCTTTTCTCTGAACAGAGAACCGGCTGAGCAGAAGCTGTCAAGGATAGGTGGGAAAGTCATAGGCTCCCACTCAATATCCATACCCTCGAGATGGGCCATCCTTCTTTTTCGGTTGTTTTCATCTTGTTTCATTTTCTCATAGGCCTTCGGAAGATACCCTAGGTCAAACAGGTCTTTCTTTCCCACTACTTCCATTGCTCGGGCCATCCCCTGAAGATATTTTTTGAGACCTTTTCCAGCCCTACAGCATTTTCCCATGGTAGTTCTTACCCTCAGCCTTGTCTTCTTGGACAACCTTGGTTTTGGATTTTTTGATCTTTTAGCGACGAAAATCGCATTTACGAACTCCAAAGACCGAAAGAAACATTCTACGGCATCTTCATTGGGTTCAACATAAGGAGATTCAATAGATGCAGAGGCTATTATGTACACTGACCAAACGCCCCTCCATCACAAATTTTAGCTTTGGATGGAGATATGAAGGTACGCCCCTGCTGAATATATCCACGCCTTCCCAACAAGCAATTATAGGACGGATTAATATCCATGACCTGAAAGTTCACCGTATAGGTGCATGAGCCTATTTCCAGATGAACCTCAATAGTTCCTATTACATCTCTCCTTGTACTATCAAACGCTCTGACCACCATGCAGCTTGGCAGCATATAAGAAATATCCACTGGCAATTTGGACATGGTTGCCAAGGGCATCACATTTAATGAAGAACTATTATCCAAAAGGACCCTTGGCAATATGTGCCCCTTGCAAGTGGTTGTTATATGTAGAGTCTTGGTTGACCCAATACCATTGGGTGGTATTTCATCATAACTGATATATATATGGTCGTCTGCTGCAATGTTTCCCACCAGCCTATATAATTTTTCTATCGATATGTTGTTAGCCACATACGCCTGATTCAACACTCTCAATAGTACATTTATGTGTGGCTCTGAGTTCAATAGCAAAGATAAGATGGAGATTCTTGCTGGTTGGCTCAACCACACTATACGGACTATGCTTTATGAATTTTAAGAACTCGCAAGCTTCCTTCTCATTCACCTGCTCTTTAACCTGTTTACTAGGGCTGACCCCCTTTCTACTTCTTTTGACAAATTCATCTCAATATAGATTGGTTCAGCTGCTTTCTTCCCTTTGTCCATTCCTCCATTTTTTCCTGTTAATCCTTGTTCAACAGCCTCAGGAGCATAACACCTTCCACTTCATGTTAAGTGCCCCACACCTGTGATATCTTGCTGACTCGAAGACCCTAGGATAACCATGCTGCAGTCTTATTTCCGCGGTGCAGCTCAGTTTTCCTTGTATGAGAAAGAAGAAGGCAAATCTATGATTAACTTCGGCGCACTTTCCTCAATAACTGGCATAACTTTCTCCTCTGGTTCATCATAATAGATGATCAAAGGTCTTCCTATCCCGTAGCCAGCTGCATTCTCAATAACCTCTACTTCCTCATTTGTGTCCTCGTAAAACTGGGCCTACCTATCATCCATCATCTTTTGGACTTTAGCCAGAAAGTCCCACAGTCCTGTATGATATGACCTCTATATTTATGGAACGGGCACGAATTCTACACCCTCTTTGCAACCATTTTTAAACTATCTGCATCCCCCACCATTCCTGCCTTAACCATCTCGACCCATACTGTCAACATTGGAGTCTTGACTTCCCTGACATCCTTTTTTACCCTTCTGACTTCCCCTATCCATACTGCATTTACCCAATTCTCAGCATGATCGGGCAATGAGTTTCCTGCTACATTCGGCCCATTTTTTGACCCAAACTTCACTACTCCGATGTTGATTAGGCTTTGGACTTTCTTTTTAAAGGCCAGGCAATCTTCAGTCGAATTTCCTTGAATTCCTGCGTGGTACGTGCAGTTAGTATTTGCATTGTATCACCTTGGATATGGCGGTGTCAAAGGTTTGAGGTATACGGGTGCAACAAGTTGAACCTGCAACAGTTTGGGATATAGCTCACCATAGGTGGTAGGAATTGGATCAAATTGGGGTTTTTCATCGTTCCTTGGTGAACGTTGGTCATTGCATCCGGCTTCCTGAGTGTTTGGGATAGTGTTTCGGGGAAGGTTTATCTGTGGGGATATGTCTGTAGACACCTAATTTTGTCCGGACCACTAAACAAGGTATGTTTTCTTTCTAAATTGATGTTTCAGAATGTAAAACGACTTTTTTTCATCCCGCAGGTGGTACTCCGAGACATAGTTTAAGAGGGCGAGCATAAAAAGTCAAACTTGAAAAAGGTCAACCCCGAAAAAAGTCAACCTCGAAAAAGTCAACCCTAGAAAGTCAACTACTGAAAAAATCAACCCACTTTCAAAATCAAGATTTTAAGTTCAATTAAAAATGGTGAAAGAATTTTGATAATCCGAGGTCTACATTGAAAGATATGGAGTTCGGAAGTTGGGATTTGGAGATTTAGAAGAAAGGAAACCCTAATCCGAGAAATTTGGGGAAAAGTGCTTAAACGATCAAATTGGTCGAAATTGAAGGTTCCAAATGAAAGATAAGCACTGACTACGGGTAATGGAGAAGCCACTTGCAAGAAAAACAAAAAAAAAGTCAATCCGGGAGAAAACCGAGAATTAAGATTTTTAGTGGATTTCGGTGAAATCGGGAAGAATCACAGAAATGGACCGACTTGGTAAGACCAAAGCCCCCAATGGATGAGGAATGATTAAAAAGGGATAAGCCAATGCTCAGCTTGAAGAAAATCTGAAAATCGTACTTGTTTTGAGCAAAACCGGGTTTCGGAGGCAAAAGGGCAAAATTGAAAAATTTGGGAAAAATAGCAAATGGACTCCAAAAATTCTGAAAATTTGCAAATCTCATTCTTAAATCATTTGAAAGAGATTGGCAAAAGAAAAATCTTGATTCGGAGTTCGTTTGCAAAATGGCCAAATCCTGAGTCTCTCATGCAGTAATTCAAAAAGGAAAATCCCAAACAAATAGCAAATGAACTCCAAATCTTCTGAAATTTTGCAACTCTCATTTTTAAAATATTTGGAAGAGATTGGAGAAAGAAAATCTTGATTCGGAGTTCGTTTGCAAAATGGCCAAATCCCGGGCCTCTTATGCAATAATTCAAGAAGATAAATCCCGAAAAAATAGCAAATGGACTCCAAAAATTCTGAAATTTTGCAAATAACATTTTTAAATTATTTGGAAGAGATTGGTTAAAGAAAATCTTGATTCGGAGTTCGTTTGCAAAATGGCTAAATCCCGGACCTCCTATGTAGTAATTCAAGTAGAAAAATCCTAAAAAAATACCAAATGAGTTCCAAAAATTATGAAAACTTCCAGATCACACTTTTAAATTATTTGGCAGAGATCGGTGAAGAAAAATCTTGATTTGGAGCTCGTTTAAAAAATGGTAAAATGTGAAGGCATGAAAGGGTATTTTTGGAAGAAAAAATCCAAATAAATAGCAAACGGACTTAGATAATTTTGAAAACTTCCAGAACTCAATGTTTTATTATTTTGGAAGTATTAAAAAAATAAAAATTGAATTTGGAGTCCGTTTGATATTTATTTGCATCCGAGGGGCAAACTTTATTTGTTCACACATTATTTTTGCTGAATTCTCTTGGTTTTTATTTGGTTTTTCTCTCTTTGGTTGAAAGCAAAAAGAAAAAGTTTAGAAAAGAAAGGAAAGTTTGAAGAGATAAAGCTTGAGATATAGCTTCTTGAGGTTGCTCTTGAGCACCAACTCTTGCACTTTCTTGATTTTCCATTCTTGTTTTTGCTATTTTGATTACTATTTGGTGAGTTTCCATTTTAAATAAATGTTTTTTTATTGTTCTTCTTAAGTTCTTTCTTCATCTCTTTCTTAAATATACTTTTTACAATTTCTCACCATGGCCAAATGGCCTACAGTTTTTATTAATGTTGCTGTTTTGGTTTATTTTAACATGTTATTGATGTTATTTTCTTTGATCTTGATGTTTTTAATGTTATTTTACTTCATATACTTGAGTCATATTTTAATTTGGTTGCTTTTTTTTGTTGCCATTTATGATTTAAATATCATGTTCTTGCATTTTTAATTTTCTGTTTTCATAATGTTTAAATTTGTTGATGTTTTATATTTAGTATATCAAGTGTTTGTGAAAATGCTTGTGTGGTGTTTGCATAATTTGAGTTTTATATTTTAGTTGAGCATGTTAGTATATCAAGTGTTTGTGAAAATGCTTGTTTGGTTTTAGTATTTCTATTTTGTGTTTGCATGTTTTGAGTGTTATATTTTAGTTGAGCATGTTAGTATATCAAGTGTTTGTGAAAATGCCAATCTTGTTGGAGCTTGAGGCGATTCGGCTACTCCATGTGTTTTGCATTGTGTGTTGCATTTTTGCCATGTTAGTTGGCAGGTTTTGCATTTGCATGACATTTGATTTAGTTTTGCATGTCAGTATACCAAGTGTTTGTGAAAATGCCATGCTTGTTAGGAACCATAGGCCATTCAGCCACTCCTTGAATTCTAGCATTGTTATTGCATTCTTGCCATGTTAGTTGATAGGTTAGCATTTGCATGATATTTGGTTGAGTTTTTGGTTTAAGCATGCTTTGGGTTTGTGAAAATGCCATGCATATTTTAGTTATTAGGTTAGGTTTGTCTTGCCATGCATGTTCATGCATTTTAGACCTAGGTTGCATTAAATGCCATGCATATTTTTTCATGACATTTAGGATTAAACTCATGCATTTCATGCATCATATTTGCTGTAATGTTTCATGCATTTCATGTTCATGCCACTTTACTAATGACTTAGGCCAATTAATGGTTCCAAGTCATGCTCTCTTGAGCACACTTGTGGAAAATTAAGGTTTGTCAAATTGATTATTCTAACTTTGTGATTTTTTAACTTAGCCAATTTTTATCTAACTTTCAAAAAGTCCTAGCTACTGTTTGTGAGTCATTTTGTGAGTCTTAAATATTTTTACGTTGATTTTTAAATGATTTTATCAAAGGCAAAAATGTATTTTGGCAAAACAGTTTTTTTTTTCACCGTACTTTCCCGATTTTTCTGGGCATTCATCTTTAATAAAAAAATTAAGCTGATTTTTTCTCGTGTAGTTTTACATGTCCTGAGTCTGCATTAGTTTCTTCGGAATTTTTTGAATATTTAAAAATATGATAAAAAATCATGGATTAAAACTGGACAGTGGAGTCAAAATTGAATTTAAAGAAAGATTATTTTTCTGTTTTGATTATGTTACTTAGAGGGAGCTGATTAGGAAGTTTAGCTACTGACTTAGGGTAGTTTCTAAGCCTTTTTTAAACTCTAAAAATGATTTTTTAAGTCTCTGGTTAAGGGTAGTCAAGTCCGGGATTTAAATTTAGGAAATTAGAGCCATTTTAAACAAGGTTTAACCCAGTTTTTATTTTTAACCTAAGCTTTTCCAAATTGTTTTCAAACAATCACAAAGTGTTTTGGTTTTAGAATATTTAATTTGACATATTTTCCTAAGGTGGCCAGATGTCTTTTTAGATATACGGATTTCCTTAATTAAAAGGAAAAAAAATGCATTTTCATGCATTGCATTTTCCATATTCATGCATTCTATATAATATGTGATTTTTGCTATGATAATTTCTATGATATTGTTATGATTTTGAGTTATGTTATATTGTTTATTATATGACTTGGAATATTTCATGATATCCTATGCTTTTTATTTAATTATTTTTTGTTATATTATTTAGCATATACTATGTTCATGCATTAATTTTTTCATTTTTATTTCCATGCATATTATATGATAGCATTATTTTATATTCCATGTCATTTGGATTATATGCCATATCATTCATATTTTCCATGTCATTCAAATTATTTCATTTCATAGAATATATTATGTTACTCAGGATATTACATTTCATATAGAATATATTATGTTACCTAGGTCATTTCATTTCATTTAGAATATGTCATATAACCTTGGACATTTCATTTCATTTAGAATATGCTAAGGCATTTAAATTATATAATATCATTTAGGTTGCATTATATTTTTTAGATTTTGCTATGTCATTTTATTTATGTCATGCATATACATATTCATTTCTTTTTAATGTTTTCAAAAAAGGTAATGATTTTCAATAAAATAAAGATATTCCCGAGTTAAAATAATTCATGAGTTCTCTGTTGGGTTTGCTGGGGAGAATATCATCAATTATTATTAATAACAATATCTTCTTTAAAAAGAGAATGATTCGGAAAGGTTTCCAAAATTAATAAAAACTTCTATATTTTGCCATGTTTATTGGAGAATATAGGAAAATTTGAATTTATAAATTCCGGATCATTTTTAATTAAAAATGAAATTATTTTTCTTTAAATTGGGAAATAACTTGAAATACTAAATTTAAAACCAACTTTTTACCGAGACTTGAGATAACACACGATTAATAAGGTACCGTTTTATACAGGCGTTGTGGGGGTGCTAATCCTTCCCCGCACATAACCGAGTCCCGAACCCGTTTCCTTGATTTTTCTGGTTTAAACGCAGACTTTAAAATTTGTTTTAAAATGTTTTAATTAATTTTTAAAATATTTTATAAAACCGTTTTTTAATAGGTGGCTGATCACACCTAGCTAAAAAAGATTGGTGGCGACTCCATGTCTTTTTCAAGGTCATTTTCAAAACCTTCATTTTTCTAGAGGAATTAAGTCGACTTTTCCTCGGTTTTTTAATGTCACGCTTAACGAATAATAAAGTCTTGCGATGAGACTCGTTATTTTTTAGGTTGCGATAGCTTGGCAACTCTGCTGCGGACTATTAGAGAGTTAGGCCTAGAATTAGTCGTGTGTTATCAAAGTCTCACTTTTGTTTGTTTAATTGGTATTTAATTTTAATTCCCATATTTTTTTAAATAAGGAGAATTTTGAAAATAATAAAATGTTTTTAATATGTCAATACTCATGTGCATGCATTTTATTATTGTTCTCTAGCTATTCAAGGTTGTATATTATAATTGCTTGTTGGTTAATGCGTTACACTATTCTTCAATGTTTTTTTTTTTTTTATAAATAGTTGGGGCATTTAGAATAAGGGGTGTAGAATAGGTGGTGAATGGTTTGTTGTTCCTCCACACACACTACACGTGTATTTGCATATCATGAATCCTATACCCGGGTTCTGTCCTTTTAGGTGGGAACAAAGTAACTAAGCCTTCGTGATTAACAATCCGCATGGGCTAGTGAAACACTTCCGGAGTACTAAATTACCTAAGCCTTCGTGATTAACAATCCGCATGGGCTAGGGAAATAGACTCTAACGAATTGGACCCGCTTTTATCGGGGTGACTTACTAGCCTTTACCGGCGACAGTGAGGAGCAATTCGGGGCCTTTAGAACCAATTCACTCTCATATAGTGAACCTAGGCGAAGCCATGTTGAATTTTCGATTAGATACCGAAGATAGGAACACATGGAGGGACATTTTTAAACCTTTTATTACCTATTTTACACTCTGAAGAAGTTTCGTAGATCGGGCAACGATGTACGTACATCGCCCGTAATAAATGTGATAATCCCTCCTAATGGCACTGTGATACCTATATAAGTAGATATTTGTCGGGGCAAATATTCATTAATTGTTTGAAATAAAAAAATAAAAATCATTTTTCAAGCATTTTTGCATTTTGCACATTTCATGTATGTGTGAATAGAGCATCTACATTTTGGTTGTATTATTGATCTCGTTTTTGCAATAAATGGATAGTGGTAATAATCTCAGTTGGTAATTTCATAAAACCAGTAGTGTTGTATGAACATTTGCATATGGTACCATAGTAGGATCCATTAGTCCGAAATTCTTTTGGAAACAATATGATTGTTTTTTCATAGAAAAAACATGTTTAAAAAAAATCATAAATTTGGAGGCAAATCTTGCATAATGAGATTTTTTAAGATTTAGGTCCCACCAATTTCGTGTAAATTTTTGTTAATTTATTTGTATCATTTTGACATCATGTCATAGTCCTAACATGCATGGTTATTCATTGTAGAATACATTTGTGATATACATGGTCATTCTTTGTACCTACCTTTGTATTAATTCATTTATTCTCCGCATGTATCATTTTGACATCATAGCATGCATGGTCATTCATTGTAGAATACATACAAGGTCATTATTTGTATATACTTGTGCATCAATTTATTCATTTTTTAAAGCATCATGTTGGCATTAGATTGCATCCATAGCATACATAGTCATCATAATTTCTCTGTATATGTTCATGCATTAATCATCAGTATATTCATAGGAATAGAGCATGTACATTCACAATTGTATTCTTAATCTCATGACATTTTCATTTGCATGAAAGGGGTTCAAGATATGAGGAATGAATCGGAGGAACGATTGGGTGCTTTGGAACGCAACCAAGAGGAATGTAGACATGAAATCCGGGAAATGAAAGAATATCTTGCCAAATTGCTAAAAATGTTTGAGGATATGGGTAATAGTAAAGGGGAACTTTCTCAGGGATTTGCATCGCCTTCGGATCAACCAAAACCATTAGGTCCAGAACATACAATCCTTGCTGGATCCTGCACTTGTTAATGCCACAAAGGTTGCAATCCTAATGAAATTATGGACAAAATCGTGAAAATGATTAAACCTGAGAGCCTGATACCAAGGATAGAAACCTCGGATCCTGTACCAAACCTGCAAACTGTTCTAGGTCCAAACCAATATCCCCACCCTACCATGGTCCAATCGTCTATTGGGATGACCACTACGGGATTCCTGAATCCCACTCCATCACCAACAACTGCGAGTTCATACTATTTCCCTCATCAATCACCTTATTCAGCATCTGGGATGGGAACCTCGAGCTATGTACAACCTCCAAAGGCCCTGTGTCCAAATCCATACCCTTACCATGCTGTTCCGCCACATCTCCATGTAAACACTCAGGTTCGAACCTTAGTGCCACCATCAAGTGCCCCAACTCCTAGACCATGTGTGACTAAGAAACAACCCCAGGATAAGACCCAAATGCATTTTGATCCCTTTCCAATCAGCTACCGAGAGCTTCTCCCTATACTGATCCAAAATTACATGGTTGCATGCGTCCCATTGAAACCCCTATTACCACTATATCCAAGTTGGTATAATCCAAATGCAAGATGTGATTATCACTGTGGAATTGTTGGCCACAGCATCGAAGACTGTATAGCATTCAAAAAGAAAGTGCAAACTCTTATAGATGCCAAGTGGTTGGATCCAACGACACCGATTGATAGAGGGCTGGGAAAACGTCATTAGGATTGGGAGATTTACATCATTGAGGTGGAAAGACTTCGGTCTTATATGATGTAATAGGATTTCACTTATTCAGTAGCCGGCTCTTATAGCCTTAGGATGCTAGGAAGAATAAAGTGCTTGTAAAGACAGTTTTAACCACTGTACAAATTTTGTATAACATGGTTTATACCATTGTGAACGTTGATGTGGGAATGAATTGATTATGTTTCAAATTTATGAGAGGTTGATGATTAAGTTCCTCCGATTCTTATTTTCTCCGTGATATCTTCCCCTTTGCATTTTGCATCCGATCAATTATTTGTCATACCATACATTCATACATGTATCATGTTAGCATTAGGTTGCATTCATGCATTCATAAACAACATGATTTTTTCTGTATATATCCATGCATTAATTTGCTATTTCTTTACATGCATCATGTTGACTTTGGGTTGTATTCATGACGAACATAGTCATCATGATTTCTCTGTATATGCTCGTATTAATCTGTCATATTAACATTAGGATGGATTCATGACATACATGGTCAGCATGATTTTCTTTGTATATACTCTGTATCAATCATTCATTGTTTACATGTATCATAATTGACATCGTGTTGCATTCATAGGGTATATGATCATTCATTAGGAAATACGCTAGAATGGACATGATGATTCATTGCATATATCCATGTGGTGATTTGTTTATTCTTTGCTTACAACATGTTGGCATCGTGATTGCATTTATTACATACATGGTCAGCATGTTTCCACTATATATGTCCATACATCATTTTTTATTCTTCACATGCATCAAATTGCATTAATGGCTCCTTCATCATGACATGCACTTTGGGAAATAAAACAGAAGTTGGCTTGGCTTTAGGAGTCTTTGAAAGAATTTCCATTTCAAATCAGAGGTATAAGAAGTACTGAGTACCGTTTTAATACAGGCTAGTGCTATGGAGGATGAACAAGTTGCCCGAATGGAAAAAATGGAAAGGGAACAGAAAAAATTGCAAGAACAGCTGGCAAAGTCTCAAGCAAAATCTAAAGATCAAATTATTAAATTGATGGAGCTAATGTCCACCTCAAGGGATATACTGAAAACCTGGCCGCCAGAGCAGGGTTAGAGGCACGAAAGGGTCAGAATGAGGTCGTAATGATGGATGCCCAGAACACAGTTAACCCCGTCAATGTCCTAAACTCAGATGATCCAGCTGAGCAGGAAAAGTTGAAAATAGTTGCAGTAAATAAGGTTGAGTTGGTAGATTCCCAAGGGAAATATCAGTTGTTAGATGAAAGGCTCCGGGCAGTAGAAAGTACATATGTATTTGGGAGTTTAGATATGAAAGAAAGATGTTTGGTCCTCGATTTAGTCATTCCTCCTAAGTTCAAGATCCCCGACTTTGTAAAATATGACGGGACGACCGATCCATCCGCACACATCACTATGTTCTGCCGGAAGATGACAAGTCATATAGATAATGACAAGCTTTTGATTCACTGCTTTGAGGATAGCCTCAGCGGGTCCTGAATTAGGTGGTATAGTCAGTTGAGCAAGGATCAGATTCGCTCTTAGAATGACCTGGCTAGGGTTTTTCTAAATCAGTACAAGCATATGACCGTTATGGCACCTGACCGTCTCACCTTGCAAAATATGATGAAAAGAGCTACTGAGAGTTTTAAAGAATATGCGCAACGGTGGATGAGCCTGGCCACCCAAGTACAACCGCCCTTAACTCAGAAGGAAAGCACTATCATTTTTGTGAATACAATACAGGCCCCGTACTATGATATACTTGCCAGCAACACCACGAAGAATTTTTCGGACACGGTAATTTCAGGGGAGATGATTGATAATGCTATCAAGGATGGAAAAATTGAAGGAGAAAGAACATCCAATACCAAGAAAAAAAGGGCATCTGAAAAGAAAAAGGAAGATACCCAAGTCGTGGAAGGCTTAGCCCCACCTCCCCAATACTCCTCGTATCAGCCATTTTACTCTACCCTGAACAATGTCTCTCAAGGTTTTTATCCCTACCAACCAATGACTGCAACTACACCAGAATTTACATCTGTTTATCAATCGAACACCCTTGGGAATAATTGAAGGGGGCATAAAAAGCGAAAAAGAAATCAGGATGACCTGATTCCAGTGACATACAGTGAGCTATTACCTCAACTCATCCAGAATCACCTTGTGACACCTATGCGATTAGAGCCTTTGAAGCCCCTTTACCCGAGCTGGTATGATGCTAATGAGTGTTGTGGTTATCATTCTGGCAATCAAGGTCACTCAACAAAGAATTGCCCCGTTTTGAAGTACAAGGTCAGGGATCTCATCAAGCCTGGTTCGATAAGTTTTGAAGATGGGGAAGCTAAGTGTCATAAGAAACATGGTGCATGATCATATTAGGTTTTTGACACATGTAGTTCTATACACTGTGATGATGAAAGCACTTGTCTCATGTTAACATCTACATGAATTAAATGATTTTGAATTTTAAATGCTTTGTGTTTGTTGTGTTTTAACAATAATTTGAATTTGCAAAAACAAGCATTAAGGAATTTTAATAAATGGATAGTCTCGAGAATATTGTTGATCATTGTTAGACATGACCCAACACCCTCCCCCCTCTTTTTTGGGCTTCTCTATGCCTAAACCTTGAATCAAGAACACATGAAAGACCTAATGCTTTAAGGAATATGAATGATTGAACTTCATAAAACCATTGTCATCATAGAATAAGCAAAGATGTAGATCCTAGTCTGGGTTATGAACAAAGGAACGCACTTTTCAAAAAAATTTCGAACTCCTTGAAATTCAAACAAATGAGACATTCTTTCAAGAATCTAGATTTTGGTAATTTGATATGTGTCAAAAATTGTGCTAAAACCATTCATGACCTTTTCCAAGGACCATAAAACTTCAATTACCCAGACATCACTTCATGATTGACACTCTGGGGCACAATGATTAAACTAGATTATCCCTTATCCCAGAGAAAACTTGTTTTTGGGTCATCTTTCCTTGTCTCTTCAAAGAACTCAGATTTGAAATTCAGTCTTTTCAGTATAGACCTAGACTTGCTATGTTCCTCGTTGATACAAATTCTCATGGTTAATCAAATTGGGGAATCATATGTGGAACTAATGGATACATGGTGAATAAGGATGGACTAACACATGAATGATTGGGGCATACAATGAAAAAATAGAAAAAAAAGAAAAAAAATTGTGATATCATGCATATGAGAATTCGGATGATTCCAAAGTGCAAAATGGAATTATGAATATCTATTTCCCGTGGGGATTGCTTTTCAATATGAATATTTGTGCTTAACATGAGAAATGGCCATCTTTCATATCCCTTTCGCATAAAAAAGAAATTATCCATAGTCACCCCTTTTGAGCCAAAAGAATTCTTTCTTCTTTGAACCCTGATCAAGGATCACCCTCTACACTGGGGGCAAATGCAAGGAAAGATCTTTTTAAAGATCATTGAGAAATGAGTCCTAGCGCAAATAAAGATACAAAGCAAAATGAGCCCCGAATAAATACAGGCTCACTCTGTCAAAGAAAAAAGGGAAAAGATGGTGAAATGAAAGCTAAGAAAAAAAAAAACAACACAAAAAAATATGTGGGAAAAAGTAGTGGCGAAATGGAAGCCAAAAACAATGAAGAAAAAGAGCAAAGTCAAAAGGAATGAAAAGTCCAAAAGAGATAAATGTTTCAAAGAGAATCCTCCTCAAGAAATGATCCTTGATCTGATTACCCTCAAACACATTCTTTGGGCCTTTTTATCATTTCTTTCTGAACCCTGAGCCATGGCCTATGTTACGTGTTTTAAAAGTCTATTTTGATCAAGCATGAATATTTAATTTGAAAGGTTTTTCCTTAGATTTTATCCCATCTCATCGAATTATCATTTCACTAAGGAAGAATTTAGAATTCTCAAGTGTATGGTAAAAAAAAAATTGGAAAGAATGGGACTTTAGGGCGAAAACCCAAAAAATGGGCGGTCTAGAGTATAATGGAAATTTTTGATCCCATCTATGAAATTACCGATACCACAAAAAGAGAAGGTCATCTTAAATTGACAGCTCTCATTCAGAGGATTATCTTCAAAAAAGCTGAAACTTTTTTTTTCTCTCCAAGATTAAACTTTCCGGTTTAAACATCTCGGCCAATCTTGACGCTTGTCAAAATGCCTTGATATGGAAACTAAAAAAATGTTGAATTTGTTTGGTTCTCAATGAATTCATGATTTATAAAACATGTTCCATTTGTGAGCCTAGAAGGGATATACATTTTTTGTCATGAAGTTTTCCTGGAAAAACCAGAATCTTGTTATACCAAGCCTTGCCAATCCAGTTAAAAAAAAAAACCCATATTGATACTTAGAGAAATTTCTAACAATGATCATCAATCTTCAAAAGATTTGTACATCACACATTGTGGGGTTAATATTTTTTGTTCTGAAGTTTTCAAAATGCGAAAACAAATAAAAACATTTTTTTGAAATACCCATTTTGATGTTGACATGAGACAAGGATTTTTCTAACCCAAATGTGTAGAACTGCCAGGATAGGTCTTGACTTCCAGATATGAGAAGAAATAAAACCCGATTCAGATCTCTATTGATGAAAGTTTGAAAACTGTTGGGGCAAAGAGAATAGCCAAAATGAATTGAAGATATACTCTGATTTGAAGAGGAGAAATGAATTTGAAAGGCTAAGCCAAAGTCTAGAAAAACAACCGGGGACATTTGCATCACTCATGAGCACTCATCTCTTTATCGAGCTTTTGCATTGGCACAGTGTCGGCAAGCATTTGCATCATTCATGGGTATTTGCATTGGCATTATTCCATAAGCATCTGCATTTTACCTTTACATTTACATTCTTCATGGAATTCGCATTTGCATCATCTTAAGCAATTGCATCATTTCTAAAATCATTGCATTTTCATTATTGTATGGTAATTGTAGTTACACCATTCATAGACCAGTTACATGAACACAATTAGTAGGGTCATCTGCATCATGAAACATGGGCATCAATCCAGGCCATTTGCATTTGCACCAAGAAACATTTACATCAATCCAAGCCATTTACATTTGCGCCATAAAGCATGAGTACCTTGTTAAAGGCATGCGCATCTGCATCATTTCTCAAAGCTTCTGGAGGTGATACCCAGAATTTTCACAAATTTTTTACAATGAGCAAGTCTTTGGTGGTGATAGCCAAAGCTTCTAGAGGAGTTACCCAGAATTTTACAATAAGCAAACCTTTGGTGGTGATAGCCAAAGCTTCTGGAGGGGATATCCAGAATTTTACAAATTTTAAAAGTGAACAAGTCTTCGGTGATGATAGTTGAAGCCTCTGGTGGAAATATCCAGGGTTTTATAATTTTGAACAATGAGAAATCTTCTTCTGGAGGAGTTACCCAAAATTTATATAATGAGCAAACCTTTGGTGGTGATAGCCAAAGCTTCTGGAGGAGTTACCCAGAATTTTACAATGAGCAAACCTTTGGTGGTGATAGCCAAAGCCTCTGGAGTAGATATCCAAAATTTTACAAATTTTAAAAGAGAAAGTCTTCGGTGGTGATAGCTGAAGCCTCTGGTGGAGATATCCAGGGTTTTATAATTTTGAAAAATGAGAAATCTTCTTCTGGATGTGTTACCCTGAATTTTTATAATGAGCAAAACTTTGGTGGTGATAGCCAATGCTTCTGGAGGGGATATCTAGAATTTTACAAATTTTAAAAGTGAACAAGTTTTCAGTGGTGACAGCTCAAGCCTCTGGTGGAGATATCTAGGGTTTTATAATTTTGAAAAATGAGAAATCTTCTTCTGGAGGAGTTACCCAGAATTTTATTCAACATGTGCATCTACATCAAGAAGCATTTGCATCAATCTAAGTTATTTGAATCTGCATCAAGAAAGTTTGCATCAAATCAAGTCATTTACATTTGTATCAAAGAAATTTGCACCAATATAAGCCATTTGCATCTACATCAAGAAGCGTTTGCATCAACTAAAGACATTTGCATTTGCATCATGAAGCATTTGCATCATCTCTTAAAGCTTTCAGGTATAATAGAACTCGTTTTGCTTCTCAAATGAGTCGAGCCTCGAGATCATCGTCGATGTACTTTCTTTTATTATGAACAAGTCTTCGGTGGTGATAGTTGAAGCCTGTGTGGAGATATCCAGAGTTTTTAAAATCCTTTGAAAAGGTAGAAAGTCTTCGGTGGTGATAGCTAAAGCCTCTGGTGGAGATATCCAGGGTTTTAAAATCCTTTGAAAAGGTAGAAAGTCTTTGGTGGTGACAGTTGAAGCTTCTGGAGGAGATACCCAAAATTTTACAAATTTTAAACAGTGAGAAAGTCTTCTGTTGTGATAGCTGAAGCCTCTGTGGAGATATCCGGAGTTTTAAAATTCTTTGAAAAGGTAGAAAGTCTTTGGTGGTGATAGCCAAAGCCTCTGGTGAAGATATTCAGAGTTTTACAGCTTTAAAAATGAGCAAGACTTTGGTGGTGATAGCTGAAGCTTCTGGAGGAGATACGCAGAATTTTAAACACAGATGAGAACAAGACAGGTTAAGACCCCGAGACCATCGTCGAGGTCATTTCTTTTCTTGCAAATCGAATTCGATACCTTAAGACGGGTCGAGCCTTGATTAGTCAGGGAATTTAATTTAAGGACAAAATCTTCAGTTTACAGCTTTTTACAAAAAAAAAATGAAAAATGAAACAAGGAAAATGAAAAATGACAAAAATAAAAAAATGAAAACGAAAAAATGAAAAAAATGAAAAAAAATGAAAAAAGAAAAAAAAAAAACCTTTCCTTTTCACTGACCGTACAAAATTAGTGTTTGTTTATCTTTGCCTGATTGTTGATTATCAGCAATAGCCAAAGAGGGGCAGCTGTAGACACCTAATTTTGTCCGGACCACTAAAATTGGTATGTTTTCTTCCTAAATTGATGTTTCATAATGTAAAACGACTTTTTTTTTCATCCTGCAGGTGGTACTCCGAGACTTAGTTTAAGAGGGCGAGCATAAAAAGTCAAACTTGAAAAAAGTCAACCCAAAAAAGTCAACCCAAAAAAGTCAACTACTGAAAAAATCAACCCACTTTCAAAATCAAGAATTTAAGTTCAATTGAAAAATGGCGAAAGAATTTTGATAATCCGAGGTCTACATTGAAAGATATGGAGTTCGGAAGTTGGGATTTGGAGATTCAGTAAGAAGGAAACCCTAATCCGAGAAATTAGGGGAAAAACTTTTAAACGATCAAATTGGTTGAAATTGAAGGTTCCAAATGAAAGATAAGCACTGATTATGGGTAATGGAGAAGCCACTTGCAAGAAAAACTAAAAGAAAAGTCAATCCGGGAGAAAACCGAGAATTAAGAACCACAGAAATGGCCCGACTTGGTAAGACCAAAGGCCCCAATGGATGAGGAATGATTAAAAACTGATAGCCCAAGGCTCAGCTTGAAGAAAATCCGAAAATCGGACTTGTTTTGAGCAAAATCGAGTTTCGGAGGCAAAAGGGCAAAATTAGAAAATTTGGGAAAAATAGCAAATGGACTCCGAAAATTCTGAAATTCTAAAAATTTGCAAATATCATTCTTAAATCATTTGAAAGAGATTGGCAAAATAAAAATCTTGGTTCGGAGTTCGTTTGCAAAATGGCCAAATCCCGGGTCTCTTATGTAGTAATTCAAAAAGGAAAATCTCGAAAAAATAGCAAATGAACTCCAAATCTTCTGAAATTTTGAAAATCTCATTTTTAAATTATTTGGAAGAGATTGGCGAAAGAAAATCTTGATTCGGAGTTCGTTTGCAAAATGGCCAAATCCCGTGCTTCTTATACAATAAAGCAAGAAGATAAATCCCGAAAAAAATAGCAAATGGACTCCAAAAATTTTGAAATTTTGCATCTCATTTTTAAATTATTTGGAAGATATTGGAAAAATAAAATCTTGATTCGGAGTTCGTTTGCAAAATGGCTAAATCCCGGACCTCTTATGCAGTAATTCAAGTAGAAAAATCCCGAAAAAATACCAAATGAGTTCCAAAAATTATGAAAACTTCCAGCTGACACTTTTAAATTATTTGGAAGATATTGGTGAAGAAAAATATTGATTTAGAGCTCTTTTGAAAATGGTAAAATGTGGGGGCATGAAAGGGTGTTTTTGGAAGAAAAAATCCAAATAAATAGCAAACAGACTCGGATAATTTTGAAAACTTCAAGAACTCAATGTTTTATTATTTTGGAATTATTAAAAAAATAAAAATTGAATTTGGAGTCCGTTTGATATTTATTTGCATCCGGGGGGCAGAATTTATTTTTTCACACATTATTTTTGCTGAATTCTCTTGGTTTTTACTTGGTTTTTCTCTCTTTGGTTGAAAGCAAAAAGAAAAAGTTTAGAAAAGAAAGGAAAGTTTGAAGAGATAAAGCTTGAAATATAGCTTCTTGAGGTTGCTCTTGAGCACCAACCCTTGCACTTTCTTGATTTTCTATTCTTGTTTTTGCTATTTTGATTACTATTTGGTGAGTTTCCTTTTTAAATAAATGTTTTTTTATTGTTCTTCTTAAGTTCATTCTTCATCTATTTCTTTAATATATTTTTTACAATTTCTCACCATGGCCGAATGGCCTACAGTTTTTATTAATGTTGCTGTTTTGGTTTATTTTAAAATGTTGTTGATGTTATTTTCTTTGATCTTGATGTTTTAAATGTTATTTTACTTCATATACTTGAGTCATATTTTAATTTGGTTGCTTTGTTTGTTACCATTTATGATTTAAATATCATGTTCTTACATTTTTAATTTTCTGTTTTCATAATGTTTCAATTTGTTGATGTTTTATATTTAGTATATCAAGTGTTTGTGAAAATGCTTGTGTGGTGTTTGCATGATTTGAGTTTTATATTTTAGTTGAGCATGTTAGTATATCAAGTGTTTGTGAAAATGCATGTTTGGTTTTAGTATTTCTATTTTGTGTTTGCATGTTTTGAGTGCTATATTTTAGTTGAGCATGTTAGTATATCAAGTGTTTGTGAAAATGCCATGCTTGTTGGAGCTTGAGGCCATTCGGCTACTCCATGTGTTTTGCATTGTGTGTTGCATTTTTGCCATGTTAGTTGGTAGGTTTTGCATTTGTATAAATTTTGATTTAGTTTTGCATGTTAGTATACCAAGTGTTTGTGAAAATGTCATGCTTGTTAGGAACCATAGGCCATTCGGCCACTCCTTGAATTCTAGCATTGTATGTGCATTCTTGCCATGTTAGTTGATAGTTTTGCATTTGCATGATATTTGGTTGCATTTTTGGTTTAAGCATGCTTTGTGTTTGTGAAAATGTCATGCATATTTTAGTTATTAGGTTAGGTTTGTCTTGCCATGCATGTTCATGCATTTTAGACCTAGGTTGCATTAAATGCCATGCAAGTTCATTTAGGTCTAGGTCACTATATGGATGCCATGCATTTTTTCATGACATTTAGGTTTAAACTCATGCATTTCATGCATCATATTTGCTGTAACTTTTCATGCATTTCATGTTCATGCCACTTGACTAATGACTTAGGCCAATTAATGGTTCCAAGTCATGCTCTCTTGAGCACACTTGTGGAAAATTAAGGTTTGTCAAATTGATTATTCTAGCTTGGTGATTTTTTTTACTTAGCCAATTTTTATCTAACTTTCAAAAAGTCCTATCTACTGTTTGTGAGTCATTTTGTGAGTCTTAAATATTTTTACTTTGATTTTTAAATGATTTTATCAAAGGCAAAAATGTATTCTGGCAAAACAGTTTTGTTTCACCCAGTACTCGTAATTTCCCAATTTTTCTGGGCATTCATATTTTTTCCTATGTATTGTTACATGTCTTGAGTCTCTAGTATTTTTTTCAGAATTTTTCGAATTTTTAAAAATAGGATAAAAATCGTGGCTTAAAACTGTAAGTGGAGTCAGAATTGAATTTAAAGAAAAATCATTTTTCTGTTTTGGTTATGTTACTTAGAGGGAGCTGATTAGGAAGTTTAGCAACTGACTTAGGGTAGTTTCTAAGCCTTTTTAAACTCTAAAAATGATTTTTTAAGTCTCGAGTTAAGGGTAGTCAAGTCCGGGATTTTAAACTTAGGAAATTAGAGCAATTTTAAAAAGGTTTAACCCAGTTTTTATTTTTAACCTAAGCTTTTCCAAATTGATTTCAAACAATCACAAAGTGTTTTCGTTTTAGAATATTTAATTTGACATATTTTCCTAAGGTAGCTGGATATCTTTTTAGATATACGGATTTCCTTAATTAAAAGGAAAAAATACATTTTCATGCATTGCATTTTCCATATTCATGCATTCTATATAATATGTGATTTTTGCTATGATATTGTTATGATTTTGAGTTATGTTATATTATTTATTATATGACTTTGAGTATTTCATGATATCCTATGCTTTTTATTTAGTTATTTTTTGTTATATTATTTAGCATATACTATGTTCATGCATTATTATTTGCATTTTTATTTCCATGCATATTATATGATAGCATTATTTTATATTCCATGTCATTTAGATTATATGCCATATCATTCATATTTGCCATGTCATTCAAATTATTTCATTTCATAGAATATATTATGTTACTTAGGATATTACATTTCATATAGAATATATTATGTTACCTAGGTATTTCATTTAGAATATGTCATATAACCTAGGACATTTCATTTAATTTAGAATACTTAAGGCATTTAAACTATATCATATCATTTAGGTTGCATTATATTATTTAGATTTTGCTATGTCATTTTATTTATGTCATGCATATACATATTCATTTCTTTCAAATATTTTCAAAAAAGGTAATGATTTTAAATAAAATAAAGATATTCATGAGTTAAAATAATTCATGAGTTCTCTACCGGGTTTGCTGGAGAGGATATCATCAATTATTATTAATAACAGAATATCATCTTTAAAAAGAGAATGATTCGGAAAGTTTTCCAAAATTAATAAAAATTTCTATATTTTGCCACGTTTGTTGGGGAATATAGGAAAATTTTGAATTTGTAAATTCTGGATCATTTTTAATTAAAAATGAAATTATTTTTCTTTAAATTGGGAATTAACTTGAAATACTAAATTTAAAACCAAGTTTTTACGGAGACTTGAGATAACACACGATTAGTAAGGTACCATTTTATACGGGCGTTGTGGGGGTGCTAATCCTTCCCTGCACGTAACCGAGTCCCGAACCCGTTTCTTTGATTTCTCTGGTTTAAACGCAGACTTGAAATTGGTTTTAAAAATGTTTTAATTAATTTTTAAAATATTTTAGAAAATCTGTTTTAATAGGTGGCTGATCACACCTAGCTAAACAAGATTGGTGGTGACTCCATGTCTTCTTCAAGGTCATTTTTAAAACCACCATTTTTATAGAGAAAGTAAGTCGACTTTTCCTCGGTTTTTTAATGTCACACTTAACAAATAATAAAGTCTTGCGATGAGACTCATTATTTTTTAGTTTGCGACAATGCCATTTGGAAATGCCTGTTGTGGTATATTGGTATAAGGGAAGGGATTTTCAGTAAGGTGGTTCACATTGGGGTAATAAGGATTATACCCGGATAAGGTGTGTAGGGTGTAGGAGGTGCATAAGATGTAGTAGGAGTATAAGGCCTTGGTGGTGTATATGGTGTGGGAGGTGTATATGGGTATTGGTTGATACTAACTGCGTGGGTCTCCTCTTTCTTCCTAGCAAGGAATTCCTACTTCGAAATAGCAGACTCACCCCCTTCCATTTTCCCATTCTTAATGGCCGACTCTATCATTTCCTCGGTATCACCATGTCTGCAAAGTCCTTGGTGGCACTCCCCACCAATTTATCATAATAGGGTGCTTTCAAGGTATTGATGAAAAGCACTGTAGTTTCTTTGCTAGTTAAAAGGGGTTGCACTTGTGTGGCTAGATCCCTCCATCTTTTCGAGTATTCCTTGAAACTCTTAATAGTCCTCTTTTCCATGTTCTGTAGTGACAGCCTATCAGGTACCATATCAGATACATGCTTATAATACTCCATGAAAGCCCTGGCTAAATCCATCCATGAACGAATCTTGGTACGACTCAATTGATTGTACCATCGAGTTGCAGACCCTATCAAGTTATCTTGGAAACAATGGATAAGCAGTTTCTCATTATCATCATGCCTCGTCATTCTTCTGCAGTACATGGTCAGATGTGCTGATGGGTTCGTAGTCCCATTATATTTCTCAAAGTCTGGTACTTCGAACTTTGGGGGAATTACCAGATCGTGTACTAAACTCATCTCTTTGGCATCCAGACTGCCAAATAACTCCGCCCCCTCAACGGCCCTCAGCCTCTCCTCATGCAGTTGATATTTTTTCTGTGATTCTACCATTTCGACCCTCTTCAGCTCAGTCATCTTTGCTTTTTCCTTTTCAGCTAGTTCCTCAAAGTTTGGAAAGTTAACATCATTTGGTTTAGCTCTCATATTACCTCTTCCGGGAACATAGTTCTATGCCTCAGCAGCTGGTTCGATATAAACATAGGAGCATGCCCTAATTGGCAACTCTTGTCCCTTTTGCTGTATGTTTTCAGGTTGATCCTCTTCAATTACCACCCTTTTCTCGGTGACCGAATTCTCTCCCAACCCTTTTTGTTTCATCATGGTACTCATCATTTCCATTAGTTTGTCATCTGTTCTCGTGACTCCTCCTGAGATTTAGCCAATTATTCCTGCAGTTCCCTTTGATTTCTTTCCATTCTTTCAATTCTAGCAAGCTGATCGTTCTCCATAGCTCTGGCTTGAGATCGAGTATTGTAAGGGTGTCGAAAATCCGATTCTTTCAGAGTGCGACCAATTGTACCTTTAGTTTTGAAAACCATGAATTAGAATTTATTGACACATCTTTTTTATGTTTTATAAAAAAAATTAATGAATGAATGACTAAATGTGAATGAAAGAATCAAATAAAATGAATAAGTACATGACTACGTATATGAATATGAAAGTATAAATGAATGAACAAGTGAAATGAATAAATAAGTGGTTAAGTTTATGAATATGAATGATTGAACAAGTAAAAGGAATAAATAACTGGTTAAGTGTATGAATATGAATGAATTTCAAAAATGAATGATTATAAATATGTATAAATGTACGAATTAACAAACAAAATATATAAAATATGAATGTATTTGAAAGTATTGGCCCCGGGATAATTTCAACCGAACAGTCTTTCATTGATTTCCTGGAACTAAATACATCAGAGATAGAATAAAAGATCACTGCCTAAGATAAGTCTGTAATTCGCCTTTCAAAGTGCTATTACAAAATTAGTCCTATAGTGACTTCCTCGGATCTTGGACTTTCTTTCACAGTCTCCTTTTGATGGCCTTGCTCTTCAATCTGACCCCTACTTGTTCACGGCCCCTTGACACGTCAGCAATAACATCACTATGTAAGATTTCCTTAGCTTGCTTCTCCAGTTGATTGGCTCAGGCTTCCTCATGCTTCGCTCTCTCTATCCTCCTTCTTCAGGTTTTTGATCTCTTGCTCCCATTCCCCGGAAGTCTTGAGTGTCCCTTCAAATCTGAGCTCGAAGCGGTACCTTTTGTTTTCCAAGTGCAAATCCCTGAGATCTTTTGTTTTCCAAGTGCAAATCCCTGAGATCCTTTGACAGTGTCTCTTTCTCTCTTGATCTTTTCCTTTTCACTTTCTTGAGCTGATTCCCTATTTTTCATGTCCTCAAGCTCTTCTTGTAGTCGGGCAATCTTCTTGTTCATCTGAGCCTTTTATTTTTTAAAATTCTGCCCTTGTGATTTCTAGCTCTGATGGCACTTCCCTCAGTGGCGGATTCATGAACTAGACCTCTTTCCCATTCGATGTCAACAGCCTATCATTAACCCTTAATTCCCTCCATATCAAGTAATCAGGTGTGACGATGTCGGCATATCTGGCCACTTTTATCTGGTGAGTTTTCTTCCATGCTTCAATCACTACCCACACCTTTCCAGAATACCCATCTTCTCCATAAGTGAACTCTGATGATCCTAGCTTATGAGTCACGGGTGTGAATTGCCGAGACTCAACCTATCTTTGCACCAATATAGGTGCATAACTCACAGACCCCCAAATTTCGAGTAGTGGAACTCCCGGGTTGTCTCCATATTTATACATAATCGACATAGGAACCATTAATGGAGCTCTCCAAGTTACCATCCCCCCTTTTAAATTTCAGAACATGTTGACCCATTTCTCTTCCTCTCCGTCTTCAGGCCAATCATTTCGAAAGAACTCCCTAATCAAAACTAGAGACTTCATGTACGGTTTGAAGGAAACCTCTTCTATCTTCCAAAAGTGACTTTGAATCCAAATATAAAGGAGTTGTACACACCCCTTGATTCTCCCTTGTCCTTCCCTTTTGCAAAAATTCAATGATCGGATAGTTTCAACTATGATGGCCGGAGACGGGTTGATCTTCTGTTCCAACTTTTCAAAGAAATCAAACACGGCTATATCCACATGACCCAATATCTTCGAGAATATGATTAATCTGTAGATGGCTAGAGGGAAGATGTCCCTATCTTTTTCTTTGTAGAAATAACCCAATATCAACTGTCGGAGAGTTTCCCACGGAATACATCCATTTTTTTTGCTTTGTATCCACATGAATCTCAACCCATGTTGTATCCATTCTTGTGATCCTAGCCACTTTCCTCTTAAAACCTAAAGGTTTCATTTCCTTCAAATATAACCGATCAGGATTAGGATATTCAATACGTAACAGTGCTGAATATTCTTCAATTAGTGGGGTCATATCCTCCTTGTTAAAAGTAAAACATCTATAAGCAGGATTCCAAAACTGTACCATAGCCTGAATCAACCCACTATTGACCCTAATCGGAATAAGAGTGCTATATCTCCATATTTTTTAGTGAAGGCTTCTTTCTCTGATACATTCCACTTATTCCAAATGTCGGCTAACTCTCGAAGATTATTCTGTCTGGAATCCACTTTGACCCTTTCCGGCAATACTAACACATAATCTTTCTTTAAGCCATCACCATCCTCCCTCTGATCTTTTTCCGATCGTGCCCTGGCTACTGCATGATCTTCTATTACTGAAATAACCTGGCACTCCATGAAAATCTTTTGGGTTGATGACTATCCCGAGGCCAATAAACTTCAAGTGTATATGGTGTCTATGATGCATGTCAAAGAAAAGAAAACAGAAAGAAATAGATTAGTAAAGAAATGAATTCACAAATATAACATAAATAACAACATTTTTTTTTTAAAAAACGTCCCAAAAATTTTAACAGAGCTTCGGCATTATGACGCCTTTGGGACAAAATAATAAATTTATTACGAGCGATATGATGTTCATTCATCATCACCCAATTTGTAAAACCTAACATATAGAAAGATGGTAAAAGGTTGGAAATGTTCCTCCATGTGTTCTTAAACTTCGGGTATCTAAAAAAAATCCGGCATGGCTTCGCCTAGGTTCACTATATGAAGGTGAAGCAATTCTAAGGCCCCGAATTGTTCCTCACTGTCGCCTGTGAAGCTAGTAAGGCACCCCGATAAAAGTGGGTTCAATTCGTTAGAGTATATTTTCCTATGACCGTACGGAGGATCATCACGAAGGCATTAAGTACTTTATACTCCGGAAGTGTTTCACTAGCCCATACGGAGGATCATCATGAAGGCGTAGTTACTTTACTTCCACTAAAAAGGAAGGACCCCGGGTAGAAGGTTCATGTTATGCAAATGCAAATATAGTGTGTGCGGAGGAGCAAAACAAACCTGTCACCACCTATTCTACACCCCTTATTCTAAATACCCCACTAAAATCAAACAATGTAAAGCATCAGTGAAGCAAACATATAAATATACGCAACAAAATAAATAGAGAACAAATAATAATATGCATGCATATGACAATGACCATATCCAAAAACATTTTATTATTTTCAAAATTCTCTTTATTATTTTTTAAACAAAATGGGAATTAAAATTAAATACCGAGTAAAAACCAACCAAATCGAGACTTTGATAACACACGACTAATTCTAGGCCTAACTCTCTAAAGTCCCAGTGGAATTGCCAAGCTGTCGATACGTGATCCCTGTCGCGGGGACCCGTTCGAGTGAGGGGGAAACAGAAGTAGAGGAAAAGACGACTTAATTCCTCTAGATTGAAAATAAAAGGTCGAGGGTATGAAAACTACCTCGGAAAAAGACATGGAGTCGCCACTAATCTTTTTTGGCTAGGTGTGATCGGCCACCTATTAAAATCGGTTTTGTAAAACATTTTAAGATTAATTAAAACATTTTTAAGACCAACTTCAAGTATGCGTTTTAAACGTTAGAAAATTGAAGAATTGGGTTTGGGACTCGGTTACGTGCGGGGAAGGATTAGCACCCCCACAATGCCCGTATAAAACGGTACCTTATTAATCATGTGTTATCTCAAGTCTCGGTAAAAAATCAATTTTGAATTTAGTATTTTGAGTTAATTCCCAATTGAAAGAAAAATAATTCCATTTTTAATTGAAAATGATCCGGAATTTATTAATTCAAAATTTTCCTATATTCCCCGACAAAATTGGCAAAATATAAAATTTTTTATTTATTTGGAAAACTTTCCGAATCATTCTCGTTTTTTGAAAGAAATATAGTCCTTTATTAATGATAATTGATGATATTCCCTCTAGCAAACCCGGTAGAGAACTCATGAATTATTTTAACTCGGGAATATCTTTATTTTTTATTGAAAATCATTATCCCTATTCTTTTAAAAAAAGTTTAATAAAAATGAATATGGACATGTATGACATAAATAAAATGACATAGCAATGTCTGGATAATATAATGCAACCTAAATGATATGACATAATTTAAATGACATAGTATATTCTAGATGAAATGAAAAATCCTAAGTGTCATGGTATATTCTAAATTAAATAAAATGATTTAAATGACATGGCAATTTTAAATGATATGGCATATTTTAAATGACATGGCATATTCTGAATGACATGGTATATTCTAAATAATATAACCTAAATGACATGGAATATGATCTAAGTAACAAGAAATGACATGAAACATAAAATAATGCTATCATAAAATATGCATGAAAATAAAATAAAAATGCATGAACATAGTATATGCTAAATAATGTGACAAAAATAAATGACTAAATAAAAAATATAGGGTAGCATGAAATATTCAAAATCATATGGCAAACAATATGACATCATAAAATGTAAATCAAAGTAATAATAATACCATGGAAAATATCATAGCAAAAATCACATATTCAGTACAATGCATGAACATGGAAAATGCAATCCATGAAAATGCATTTTTTCCTTTAAATAAAGAAATTCGTATATCTAAAAAGATATCCAACTACCTTAGGAAAATATGTCAAATTAGATTTTCTACAAACAAAACTTTGTGATTGTTTGAAAACAATTTTGAAGAAAAACTTGAATAAAGATTAAAACCCTTACCAAACCCTTTTAAAATGGCTCTAATCTCCTAAGTTTAAAATCCCGAACTTGATCACCCGTAACCCGAGATTTATAAAATCATTCTTAAAGTTTCAAAAGGCTTAGAAACTATCCTAAGACAGTAGCTAAAGCTTCTAACCAACCCCCTCTAAATGCCTTAGCCAAATTCAACCATTATTTTTCTTTTGAATTCAAATTTGCCTCTACTGTCCGATTTTGACACACAATTTTTTAGCCTAATTTTAAAAATTCAAAAAAATCTAAAAAACATACTGGAGACTAATAACATGTAAAACTACATGATAAAAAATTGACTTAATTTTTTTATTAAAGATGACTACCCAGAAAAATCAGAAAAGTCCGAGTACTGGGTGAAAAAAAACTGTTTTGTTAAAACACATTTTTTGCCTTTGATAAAGTCATTCAAAAGTCAAAGTAAAAATTGTTGGAGATCATCCTAAAGACCTACAAACAGTAGATAAAACATTTTAAAACCTTGGACAAAAATTGGCTAAGTAAAAAAAATCACAAAGGTAGAATAATCAATCTGACAACTCTTTAATTTTCTAAAAGTATGCTCAAGAGAGCATGACTTTGAGCCATTGATTGGCCTAAGTCATAAATCATGTGGCAATGACATAGAATGCATGAACATACAGCAAATGAAATGTAAGAAATGCATGGTCTAAAGCATAAATGGTAAAGGAAATGCATGACAATTCAAAATAACCTAAATGCCTAGTATGAGTTTGCATGGCAATAAATGCTATCCTAACTTAATATGCATGCAATGCTTGATAATGCAAATATGACTTCGACCTAACATGTTATGAATATGCATGAAAATGCTAATGTAACATAAGACCTAAGTAGCATAGCAATCCATGGCAATACCAATATGATTTAAGACCCAATATGCATGGCAATACCAATATGGCCTAGACCTAAAATGTAATGAAAATGCATAGAAATACTATAAACATACAATGACCAATGAACCTAATGCTAATGCTAATGCTGGAACAAACAGCAACTAATACACAATTTCAAGATATGATAATGCAAAGCATGTTACTTAAACAAAATGCAAATGCATGACAAGGCAAGGAATGCATGAAGAGGCCGAATGGTCACATGGTACTCTAGTGCAATCCTATCTAGTAAATGACACAAGCACATGAAAAATCATATCAAGATACATAATGTCATGACATTTTCACAAGCATATGACATACTAAAATCAAAATACACAAGCTCATGGCATGGAGATGCAAACAAGTCAAGAAGCATGATGAAAATGCACATGTAAGGCATAGCAAAATGGAGTAGCCGAATGGTCATATGACCAAATATAAAAATGCAAACATGTTTATATTATAAGACATGATATCTGAAAAAAATGCATAATATGATTCCAATGAACACAATGTCGAATCTACAAGGAAAAATTATTAAGGATGGAAAAGAAATATAAAAACAAATATAGCATAGAAAATAATGTAAAAAACATATATAAAATAAAATTAAGCATAGACATGCAAAGCAAAATAAAAGCAAAACTAGTAAATAAAACAAGGAAAGCTAAGCTCCATGCTTGGTATAAAATGGGCATAGCCTCTCACCTAACCATAATCAGTTGGTCTTGCCAAGATCATGAAGCCTTTCCATTTCAAAAATCAAAAAATAAACCATGCTAAACAACAAAATTAAGGTGAGCTTCATGGTAGGTAAAAATGGGCATAGCCTCTCCCCTAACCATGGTCAGTTGGTCTTGCCAAGATCATGTAGCCATTTCAACCTCTTTTGCTTCATTTTTGTAAAAAACCAGAACCTTAAAAGACTTAAATAAACCTTCTAAAAATCATTTTTCCACAACAACATGCAAATAAGAAAAATAGAAAAAATCAAGGCAAACAAACATACCACATTCGGCCAAAGCAATGATATAAAAAAATTTTGTTTTCAACTATTTTTTCTTTTTGAAAAAGAAGAATAGATGAAAACTTAAGTAAACATTTAAAAACTTTATTTCTATGAAAAATGTAGTAGGAAAACAAGATGGAAAATCAAGAAATCAACATAGAAAACAAGAAGAAAACTATGCTAGAGCTTGGTAGAGATGACTACCTTCAAGCTCTTATATTGAAAAACTTTTTTCTTTCTTTCAAAACCTTTTATTTTCTGAATTAGCTACTGTTTTCAGCCTCAAAACCTCTGAAAAAATAAACTCAGGCCCCCTTCTAATGGCTTGGCCGAATAGCCCTCCAACCCTTGGATGGAATTTGCACTTTTTTCCCTCCAATCTTGGCCCTTAGATTAAGATATTTTGATGACAACATAAAAATGTCATCTTTCCAATTGATAGCAGCCCTTAAGATGTGTACTCAGCCCTTGTAATAACCTCAGCCCTTAGATGCAAAAGAGGACCAATCCCATGCACTCTTTTGCTTGCCCCTTTGAGTGCCTACCCTTGGATGAGTTGTGCTCTTCCATTCTTGGTCATTGGATGAGGACAACATAAAAATGACATCTTGTAGATTAAATCCAGCCCTTAACATGTGTACTCATCCCTTAAGATGGCCGAAGCCATTGGGTGAAAAGAGATAATCCCATGCACTCCCTTGCTTGGCCGAATGGATGCTCACCTTTGGATGAATTGTGCTCATCTTTTTTCTCCCATTCTTGGCCATTAGATGAGGGTTCTTTCATTACAAATAAAAATGTCATCTTGGCATTTAAACTTGGCCATTGGATATTGCATTCAACTTTTCTACAAGGCACCTAAGCCATTAGATGGAGGGGGGACCATTTGCAAGGTGTTAGTGGTAGCATGTGAGCTTGATAGTGACTATGGAATTAAATTGATCAATATTCTTTATTCTCCCCTATGCTAACTGATCAAAGGAGGTAAAATCCCAGCAATTCCTTCTTCTTTCATATTTTTCTTTACTACAAATTTGCCCTTTTTGGTTTCTTCGATAAAATAACCTTTTTGACCCCCAAACCTAAATAAATAGCAAACGGGCTCCAAATTCAAATTTTCTTTTTTCAATACTTCTGAAATAATAAAAAAATTGAATTCTAGAAGTTTTCAAAAAATTTCGAGTCCATTTGCTATTTATTTTGGATTTATTTCCAAAATTGCCCTTTTTATGCACCCGAATTTTACCATTTTTTAAACGAGCTCCGAATCCCTATTTTTCTTCACCCATCTCTTCCAAATAATTTAGAAATGTGATTTGGAAGTTTTCATAAATTTTGGAGCTCATTTGCTATTTTTTCGGGATTTATCTTCTTGAATTACTATATAGGGGACCCAGGATTTGGCTATTTTGCAAACCAACTCTGAATCAAGATTTTATTTTTCCAATCTCTTCAAAATAATTTAATAATGATATTTACAAATTTTCAGAATTTTTGGAGTTCATTTGCTATTTTTTCGGGATTTATCCTATTGAATTTCTACATAGTGGGCCCGGGATTTGGCCATTTTGCAAACGAACTCCGAATCAAGATTTTCTTTCACCAATCTCTTCAAAATGATTTAAGAATGAGATTTACAAATTTTCAGAATTTGTGGAGTTCATTTGCTATTTTTCCCAAATTTTCCAATTTTGCCCTTTTGCCTCCAAAACCCGGTTTTGCTCAAAACAAGATCGATTTTCAGATTTTCTTCAAACTGAGCCTTGGGCTATCCTTGTTTAACCATTCCTCATCAATTAGGGGCTTTAGTCCTGCTGAATCGGGCCATTTTTTTAATTCTTCCAAATTTCACCGAAATCCACCAAAAACCCTAATTCTTGGTTTTTTTTCAAATTGACTTTTCTATCAGTTTTTCTTCCAAGTAGCTTCTCCATTACCGTAGTTAGTACATATCTTTCATTTGGAACCTTCAATTCCGACCAATTTGATCGTTTAAACACTTTTCCCCAAATTTCCCGAACTAGGGTTTCTTTTCTACTGAATCTCTGTAACCCAACTTCCGAACTCCATATCTTTCAATGTAGACCTCAGATTATCAAAATTCTTTCACCATCTTTCAATTGAACTTCAAACCTTGATTTTGAAAGTGGGTTGACTTTTTTAGTAGTTGACTTTTAAGGGTTGACCTTTTTGAGGTTGACTTTTTTCGGGTTGACTTTTTTAAGTTTGACTTTTTCTGTCTGCTTTTTCAGACTAAGTATCGGAGTACCATCTGCAGGATGAGACAAGCCTTTTAGCATTCTAAAACATCAATTTAGGAAGAAAACGTACCTGATTTAGGGGTCCGGACAAAATTAGGTGTCTACAATTTCCATGCAAGTTCATGCTAGGCATTAGGACATCTTTGTATTGCCATGCATTTTCATGACATTTTAGGTCTAGGTTATATTTTCATTGCCATGTATTTCATGCATATTAGGTCTAGGTAGCATTTATTGCCATGCAAGTTCATGCTAGGCATTAGGTCATTTTGAATTGCTATGCATTTTCTAAGTAATTTAGGTCATAAATCATGCAATTCATACATTTAACTAGCTGTTTGTTCATGCATCTCATAAGATACCACTTGATTTTTGACTTAAGCCAATCAATGAAGGTCAAGCTCACATGAGCATACTTGTGAAAAATTGAGAAGTTGTCTAGTTGATTTTTCTACCTTTGTGATTTTTTTTTTTTTTTACTTAGGCAATTCTTATCAAATTTTTTAGAATTTTTAGCTACTGTTTGTAGGTCCTTAGAAGAGTCTCCAATATTTTTACTTTGATTTTTGAATCATTTTATCAAAGGCTTAAAAATGATTTTTGGCAACACAGGTTTTCACCTAGTGTTTTGACTTTCGTGATTTTTTTGGTAGGTTATCCGTAGTCTACAAATGAAGCCAATTTTTTCCCATAGATTTAAACATGTTTTGAGTCTGCTATATGTTTTTCAGATTTGTTAGAATTTTTTTAAAAAGGTTAAAAAATCACGTTTTAAAAATGGACAGTAGAGTAAAATTTGAATTTAAGGGAAAATTAATTTTCTGTTTTGTCTAAGGCACGAAGAGAAGGCTGATTAGGAACCTTAGCTACTGTCCTAGGTTGATTTCTAAGCCATTTTAATCTTAAAATGTGATTTTATAAAGCTGGGGTCAAGGGTGGTCAAGTCGGGTTTTCAAAGTAGAGCCATTTGAAAAGGGGGTTCGGCCATGGTCTTTTTTTTATCCAAGATTTTCAAAATTGTTTTAAACTAATCACAAAGCATTTTTTATTTTATAAAATTTAATTTGATGTCTTTTCCTAAGGTAGTCGGATATCTTTTAGCTATACGGATTTCCTTATTCAAAGGAAAAAAATACACTTTCATGCATTGCATTTTTCATTTCCATGCATATTATATGATATGTGATTTTTGCTATGAATATTTCTATGACTATGTTATTGTTTTGGTTTACATTCATGGTGTTATATTTGTTTGTTATATGGTTGTGAATATTCTATGTTATCCTATGTTTTTTTTTTTTTTTTGTCATTTATTTTTGTCACATCATTTAGGATTTGCTATGTTGATGCATTATTATTTTTATTTTCATGCATATTTCATGATAATGTTATTTTATGTTTCATATTCATTTCATCTCACTTAGATTATATTGCTATTTCATTTAGAATATATTATGTCACATAGGTTATTCATTTCATTTAAAATATGTTATGACACTTAGGTGATTCATTTCATTTAGAATATATTATGACACCTAGGTTATTCATTTCATTAAAAATATATTATGACACCTATGCTTTTCATTTCATTTAGAATATATTATATCACTTAGGTTATATCATTTCATTTAGAACAAACAATGTCATTTAAATTATATCATATCATTTAGGTTGCATTATATTATCTAGATTTTGCTATGTCATCTTTATTATGTTACACATGTTCATATTCATCTTCTTTTTTTTTTTTTTGAAATAAGATAATTGTCGTAACCTAAAAAATAGCAAATCTCATCGCGAGACTTTATACTCATTAAGCGTGACATAGGGGAAAACAGAGGAAAAGACGACTTAATTCCTCTTAAAATAAAATGTGGGTTTGAAAACAACCTCGAAAAAAACATGGAGTCACCACCAATCTTTTTTGGCTAGGTGTGATCGGCCACCTATCAAAACCGGTTTTGTAAAACATTTTTAAATCCAATTTCAAGTCTGCGTTTTTAAACCAGAGAAATCAAAGAAGCGGGTTCGGGAGTCGGTTACGTGCGGGGAAGGATTAGCACCCCCACAACGCCCATATAAAACAGTACCTTATTAATCGTGTGTTATCTCAAGTCTCGGTGAAAAGTTGGTTTTAGATTTGGCATTTAAAAATAATTCCCAATTTAAAGAAAAATAATTTCATTTTTAATTGAAAATGATTCTGAATTTAATAATTCAAAATTTTCTTATATTCCCCGACAAACACGGCAAAATATAGAAAAAATTTAGGAATCATTCTTGTTTTTTGAAAGAAAGATATTCCTTTATTAATGATAATTGATGATATCCTCCCCAGCAAACCCGGTAGAGAACTCATAAATTATTTTAATTCAGGAATACTTTATTTTATTGAAAATCATTCTCTTTTTGAAAATATTTTTTAGAACAATGAATATGAACATGTGTGATATAGTAAAGATGACATAGCCAAAAATCTAGATGATATAGTATATTCTAAGTGACATAATATAATCTAAATGAAATAGTATATCCTAAATGACATAATATAATCTAAATGTCATGGCAAAAAAAACATAGAATAACATGAAATATTCCCAACCATATAACAATCAATATAATATCATGAAATATAAATCAAAACTATGGCATAGCCATAGAAATATTCATATCAAAAATCATATATTATATAATATGCATGAACATGGAAAATGCAATGCATGAAAGTTTATTTTTTCCTTTAAATAAGGAAATCCGTATACCAAAAACGATATTCGACTACTTTAGAAAAAGACATCAAATTAAATTTTCTAGAATAAAAAAATATTTTGTGATTGGTTGAAAACAATTTTGAAAATCTTGGATGAAAAATAATACATGGTCGAATTCCCCTTTTCAAAATGGCTCTATTTCCCTATCTTTGAAAACCTGGACTTGACCACCCTTGACCCGAGCTTTATAAAATCATTTTTTAAGATTAAAATGGCTTAGAAATCAACCTAGGATAGTAGCCAAGGTTCCTAATCAGCCTTCTCTTAATACCTTAGTCAAAACAGAAAATTATTTTTGCCTTGGATTCAAATTTGACACTACTGACCAGTTTTAAAACATGATTTTTTAATCTATCTTTGAAATTTCAAACAAATATGAAAAAACTATAGGAGACTCAGAACATGTCTAACTCTATGGAAAAAAATTGGCTTAATTTTTAGACTAAGGATAACCTACCAGAAAAATCACGAAAGTCAGAACACTTGGTGAAAAAACTGTTTTGCCAAAAATCATTTTTAAGCCTTTGATAAAATCAATCAAAAATCAAAGTAAAAATATTGAAGACCCTTCTAAGGACCTACAAACAGTAGCTAAAATTTCTAAAAATTTGGACAAGAATTACCTAATGAAAAAATATCACAAAGGTAGAAATTTCAACTTGACAATTTCTTAATTTTCCACAAGCATGCTCATGTGAGCTTCAATTTAAGCCATTGATTGGCTTAAGTCAAAAATCAAGTGGTATGATATGAGATGCATGAACAAACAACAAGTTAAATGCATGATTTAAGGCCTAAATGACATAGAAAATGCATGGCAATTCAAAATGACCTAATGCCTAGCATGAACTTGCATGACAATAAATGCTACCTAGACCTAATATACATGAAATGCATGGCAATGCAAATATGACCTAGACCTAATGAAAATGCATGGAAATAACACAAAAACATGGCATAGTAAACCAAATACACAATATAATGGCATAGAAATGCAAGCATGTCAACTTAACAAGATGAAAATGCACACAAAAAGCAAAATAAAAAGGTGTAGCCGAATGGACATATGCCTAAATCGTGAAATCCCAGCATGGCATTAACACAAACACATGGCATAGTACATACAAGACTTAAGAGGAAATATGTTAGACTAAGCAAACATGATGCAAATGGATGAACATAGCTAGACAATATCACAAACACATGGTATGGTATTAACAAAGGCATGAACAACTTAATATGGTGAAAACAGAAAATTAAAAATGGCAAACAAAGTAAGTAGACATGAAAATAAAATGATAAAATCAGCAAAAATAATAGTAAATAAATAAAGAAGGTTGAAAAACAAGCTCTATATCTTGATTATTTTTAAAAGTTAGAACATCAAAACAAGCTAGAACATCACAACCAACATGGAAAAAGAATCAAACACAAGGCATGCACCAACATAGGGCCATTTGGCCAACATAGAAAATTAGCGAAAAAAATTTGTTTTTTCATTTTTCTTTGAAAGCATAAGATAGGAGCTTTAAGAACTTGTTTTGAAAAACAATTTTATTTCATGAAAGAAGATAAAATAACAATGAAAATAACAAAATCATATAGACTAAGTATGGAGGAAAGCATGAAAGAAAATAGCTACCTTGCTCTAGCTTTCCAAATTAAAGAATTTTAAGCAAGCTCTTCTTTTTTCTTTCTCTTTTCTTTTTTCCTTTCTTTTTTCTCTCTTCTAAGCTACTACCCTCCTTTGATCAGCCAACCCCCTAAATGAAATGAAAAACCTCACCCTAATAGTGGTAGCCGAATGGTCTTGGTGAGTGTAGGATGTTGTCATTTTTTCCTAGCCAATTTTGATCCAAAGGCCCCTAATCCAAGATGCTTAAAATGTAAAATTACCACCCTTAGATTAAGTGATTAGACTCTCACTAATATAGCTATTCAAAAATCTATTTTCATTATATTGATATCCTCCCTCCTCATGCATTGGACCATGTGGCACAATAATAAAGGCTTGATAAAAAAAAAATAACTACCTTACTATCCACTCTTGGCCTTTGGATGGAAGAACTCAAAAGAATCACTCTCCATCATGGGCTTGGCCGAATGGCCCTTTATATTCCAGCCCAATCTCCATTTTTTTTTAATTGCAAGAAATGCCCTCTTCGGTTTCTTCAGTAAAATAACCTTTTTGGCCCCCAAACCTAATTAAATAGAAAACAGACTCCAAATAAAATTTTTCTCTTTTAAAACTTCCTAAATAATATAAAAATATTTTCTAGAAGTTTTCATAATTTTTCGAGCCCATTTGCTAATTTTCCCAGATTTATCTTCTAAAATTACCCTTAATACACCCAAACTTTTTTCATTTTGCAAACGAGCTCCGATTCTGTATTTTTCTTCGCCAATCTGTTCCAAATAATTTATAATTGAGATCTAAAAGTTTTCATAATTTTTTGAACTCATTTGCTATTTTCGGGATTTATCGTCTTGAATTTCAACTTAGTGGGCCCGAAATTTGTCATTTTGCAAACAAGTTTTGAATATGGATTTTGCTTCACCAATCTTTTCCAAATAATTTAAAATTAAGATTTGAAAGTTTTCATAATTTTTTGAGCTCATTTGCTATTTTTTCGGGATTTATCTTCTGGAATTTACAGCTTATTGGGCCCAAAATTTGCCATTTTGCAAACGAGCTCCAAATTTTGATTTTTATTCTCCAATCTCTTCCACATGACATAATATTGAGATTTGAAATTTTTCGTAATATTTCGAGCTCATTTGCTATTTTTCCCGTATTTTCTAAATTTGCCCTTTTATCTCCGAAGCTCGGTTTACTGAGAACAAATTTAATTTCCAGATTTTCATTTTTTGTGCCTTTGTTATACATTGAATTGGAGTTGGTCCGAAAACGCCCAATTTTTACGATCAAATTCCCCTCCGACTTGATTTTTCCTTTTTTCAACATCGAGAATTTTCTCATTTTTTAGTTTTTCCTCCAATAGACTCTTTTCTCGGAATTACTTCAAATTAAGCCTTGGGGTATCCTTGTTTACTCACTCCTCATCAATTAGGGGCTTTAGTTTTACCGAATCGGGCTATTTCTACCATTTTCCCCAATTTTGCCAAAATCCACCAAAAACCCCAATTCTCGGTTTTCTTCCAAATTGACTTTTCCTTTAGTTTTGCTCCCAAATAGCCTCTCCATTACCTGTATTCATGCTTATCTTCCATTTGGAACCTCCAATTTCAACCAATTTAATCATTTAAGCACTTTTCCCTAAATTTTCCAAACTAGGGTTTTCTTTCCACTAAATTTCCATAAACCATCTTCCGAACTCCATATCTTTCATTGTAGACCTCGAAATATCAAAATTCTTTCACCATTGTTCAATTGAACTTTGAATCTTGATTTTGAATGTGGGTTGACTTTTTTAGTAGTTGACTTTTTGAGGTTGACATTAGATTGACCTTTTCCAGATTGACTTTTCATGCTTGGCCCCTTAAACTAAGTCTTGGAGTATCACCTACAGGATGAGAATAACTTTTTTGCATTCTAAAACATCATTTTGGAAGAAAAATACCTGATTTAGTGGTCTGGACAAAATTAGGTGTCTACAGTTGCCCCTCTTTGGCTATTGCTGAGAATCAGGAATCAGGCAAAGATAAACAAACACTAATTTTGTTCGATTAGTGAAATCACATGTGAAGGAAAGGTAGTTTTCATCATTTTCCATTTTTTCATTTTTCGTCATTTCATTTTTTTTAATGATTAAAAGCTGTAAATTGAAGATTTTGTCTTTAAATTGAGTTCCCTGATTAATCAAGGCTCGACCTGTCTTAAGGAAACGGGTTCTATTTGCAAGAGAAGAAAATACCTCGACGGTGGTCTCAGGATCTTATCTTGTCTTGGTGTCAGCAGTGTTGTGCTTAAACAGAAAATACCTCGACGGTGGTCTCGGGGCTCGACTCATTTGAGGAGCAGAACGAATTCGATTTAAAACAAAAGGAAAATACCTCGACGATGGTCTCGGGGCTCGACTTATTTGAGAAGTAAAACGAGTTTGATTTAAAACTAAAGGAAATACCTTGACGATGGTCTCGGGGCTCGACTCATTTGAGAAAGAGAATGAGTTCGATTTAAAACAAGAGGAAATACCTCAAGGATGGTCTTGGGGCTCGACTCATTTGAGAAGTAGAACGAGTTCGATTTAAAAAAGGAATGCCTTAAGAATGATCCTGGGTTTGGTTCATTTGTAAAATAAATTTGAATTGAAAATGAAAAAATACCTTGACGGTGGTCTTGGGGTTCGACTCATTTTAGAAGTAGAACGAGTTTGATTTAAACAAAAGGAAAATACCTCGACGTTGTTCTCGGGGCTCGACTCATTTCAGAAGCAGAACGAGTTCGGTTTAAAACAAAATGAAAATACCTCGACGGTGGTCTCGGGGCTCGACTTATTTGAGAAGCAAAACGAGTTCGATTTAAAAACAAATGGAAATACCTAGACGATGGTCTCGGGGCTCGACTCATTTGAGAAGCAGAATGAGTTCGATTTAAAACAAAAGGAAATACCTCGACGATGGTTTCGGGGCTCGACTCATTTGAGAAGCAGAACGAGTTCGATTTAAAACAAAAGGAAATACCTCAATGATGGTCTTGGGGCTCGATTCATTTGAGAAGCAGAACGAGTTCGATTTGGAGAAGCCAAAATTTTCCATGATTCCTGCAATGTTAGGTAAGTGCAATGATGAAAATGACATGCTTTGCAAATGCTTGTATGTTTCCTAAGGATGAATGCAATCAAATGTTTGTGTCATGATTATTAATACATGGTTTCCTTGAAGTTCACGGACTATTTGACTTCATTACGAAATCTTCAACTTTTTACTGATGCTCCACTTTAGGAACCTTCACTCAAGATAAATTGTCAAACAGCCCCAGTTGATGCAGATGTCTTGGATTGATGCAGATGCTTCTTGATGCAGATGTAGATATTGAATAAGATGCAAATGCTTCATGGTGCAAATGTAAATGGCTTTGATTGATGCAAATACTTCTTGGAATGATACAAAACAAAATGCAAATGCTTCATGGTGCAAATGCAAAAGTCTTCAATTGATGCAACTCCTTCTTAATGCATATGCAAATATTAAATAAGATGCAAATGCTTCATGGTGCAAATGCAAATAGCTTGGATTGATGCAAATACTTCTTGACACATGCAGATATCTTAGATTGATGCAAATGTTTTTAAATGCAGATACAGATGTCTCTCAAATAACGCAACTACTTCATGGAATGATGTAGATGCAAATATCAACAATGTGCAAATGCTTCTAAATGATGAAAATGCCAAGATTAATGTTGACGCAACTACTTCATAGAATGATGCAGATGCAAAGGTTTTTATTCTGTAAATGCTTTTGAATGGTGAAAATGCAAAGATTAGCAGTGTGCAAGATGCTTCTAATTGATGCAAATACGAAGATCAATAATGATACAAATGCTTCATGAAAAGATGCAGATGCCCTTACGAATCGTGTTCATGTAGGTGGTTCATGAATGGTGTAATTGTAGCTATAATGAATATGCAATGATCTTAGAAATGATGTAATTGCTTGAGATGATTCGAATGCAAATATCTATGAAGGATGTAATTGTAAAGGTAGAATGTAGATGCTTAGGGAATAGTGCATATATAAATACCCATGAATGATGCAAATGCTTGCTGACATGGTGCAGATGCAAAGCTTAATAAAGAGGGAGGTGCCCATGAATGATGCACGTGCCCTCAATCATTTTTTTTCTAGACTTTGGCTTATCGTTTCCAATTCATTTGGCTTATCCTTTCCAATTCATTCTTTCTTTTCAAGTCAGAGTGTATCTCGAATACTCATGCTCTATAAGAGATCATTTCCTTTTCAGTCTTTGGCCATTCTTTTTGCCCCAACAATTTTCAAACTCTTATCAACAACCGTCTGCTTGCCGAGTTCTATTTCTTCTTATCATATTTGGAACTCAAGGTTAACCCTAGTAGTTCTACACTTTGGGTTAGAAAAACCCTTATCTCATGTCAACATCAAAAATAGGTATTTCAAAAATATTTTTATTTTCCCTTTTTGAAAAACAATTTTTCTTATTTTAATGAAAACTTCTGAGCCAAAAATATTAACCCACAGTGTGTGATGTACGAATCTTTTGAAGACTAATGATCACTGTTAGAAATTTCCCTAAGTGTCAATTTGGGTTCTTCAACTTGGCTTGATACAACATGATTTTGGTTGATCGAAGAAAGCTTTGCAACAAAAATTATGTCCCAACTAGGCTCACTAATGGAACAGGTTTTATAAATCAAAAATTCATTGAGAACCAAAAAAAATTCAACCTTTTTTTAGTCTCTATATCAAGGCATTTTGACAAGCGTCAAGATTGGCTGGGATGTTTAAACTGGAAAGTTTAATCTTGGAGGGAAAAAAGTTTCAGTTTTTGAAATCAAACCTCCAAATAAGAGTTGACAGTTTAGAAGGTTCAGGAATTCCTAGATGTTCTTCGATGACCATGTCTTTTATTATGGTTTCGGTACTAGCATAGATGGCATCGAAATTTTCTATTTTACTCTAGACCGCCCATTTTTGGTTTTCGCCCTAGAGTCGCATTCTTTTGATTTTTCTTTTTCCCTTTTTTGTTCTACCATGCACTTGAGAATTCTAAATTCTTCCATAATGAAATGATAATTCGATGAGATCGGATGGGATAAAATCTGAGGAAAAACCCTTCAAGTTGAATATCCATGCTTGATCAAAATGGACTTTTAAAGGACATAAAATAGGCCATGGTTCGGGGTTCAGAAAGAAAGGATAAATAGGCCCAAAAATATGTGTTTGAAGGTGATCAGATCAAGAATCATTTCTTGAGGAGGATTCCTTTTGAAGCATTTGTCCCCTTTGGACTTCTCTTTCCTTTTTTTTGAGTTTTGATTCTTTCCTTCTTTGTTCTTGGCTTTCAATTTGCCATTTCTTTCACACATTTTTTTATCATTTTTTTATCATTTTGACAGAGTGAGCCCATATTTATTTTGGAAGCTCAAATTACTTTATGTCTGTTTCCGAGTTAGAATTCATTTCTCAGTGATCTTTGAAAAGATCTTTCCTCGCATTTGCGCCCAGTGTAGAGGGTGATCCTTGATCAGGGTTCAAAGGAGAAATAAATCTTTGGCTCAAAAGGGGTGACTATGGATAATTTCTTTTTGTGGAGGACATGAAAGATGGCAATTTCTCATATCAAACACAAATATTCTCATTGAAGAGCAATCCTCAGGGAGAGTAGATAATCAAAATTTCATTTTGCACTTTGGAATCAATCGAATTCTCATATGTATGATTGTAGACACCTAATTTTGTCCGTACCACTAAAACAGGTATGTTTTCTTCCTAAATTGATGTTGCAGAATGTAAAAAGACTTTTTTCATCCTGCAGCTGGTACTCCGAGACCTAGTTTAAGAGGGCGAGCATAAAAAGTCAAATTCGAAAAAAGTCAACCCCAAAAAAAGTCAACTCGAGAAAGTCAACTACTAAAAAAGCCAACCCATTTTCAAAATCAAGATTTGAAATTAAATTGAAAAATTGCAAAGAATTTTGATAATCCGAGGTCCACATCGAAAGATATGGAGTTCAAAAGTTGGGATTTTGAGATTCAGTAGAAAGGAAACCCTAATCTGGGAAATTTAGGGAAAAGTGCTTAAACGATCGAATTGGTCAAAATTGAAGGTTCCAAATGAAAGATAAGCACTTGCTACGGGTAATGGAGAAGCTACTTGAAAGAAAAACTGAAAGAAAAGTCAATCCGGGAGAAAACCGACAATTAAGGTTTTTGGTGGATTTCGGTGAAATCGAGAAGAATTACAGAAATGGCCCGACTTGGTAAGAGTAAAGCCCCCAATGAATGAGAAATGATTAAAAAGGGATAGCCCAAGGCTCAGCTTGAAGAAAATCTGAAAATCAGACTTGTTTTGAGCAAAATCGGGTTTCAGAGGCAAAAGGAAAAAATTGGAAAATTTGGAAAAATAGCAAATGAACTCTGAAAATTCTGAAAATTTGCAAATCTCATATCAAATTATTTGGAAGAGATTGGCAAAATAAAATCTTGATTCGGATTTCATTTGCAAAATGGCCAAATCCCGGGTCTCTAATGTAGAAATTCAAGAAGGAAAATCCCGAAAAAATAGCAAATGAACTCCAAGTCTTCTGAAAATTTGCAAATCTCATTTTTAAATTATTTGAAAGAGATTGGCGAAAGAAAATCTTGATTCGGATTTCGTTTGCAAAATGGCTAAATCCTGAGCTTCCTATGCAATAATTCTAGAAGATAAATCCCGAAAAAATAGTAACTGGACTCCGAAAATTATGAAAATTTGCAAATATCATTTTTAAATTATTTGGAATATATTGGCAAAAGAAAATCTTGATTCGGAGTTCGTTTCTGAAATGGCCAAATCCCGAGCCCCTATGCAGTAATTCAAGCAGATAAATCCCAAAAAAAAACCAAATGAGTTCCAAAAATTATGAAAACTTCTAGATCACACTTTTAAATTATATGGAAGAGATTGGTGAAGAAAATTCTTTATTTGGAGCTCGTTTAAAAAATGGTAAAATGTGGGGGCATGAAAGGGCATTTTTGGAAGAAAAAATCCAAATAAATAGCAAACAGACTTGGAAAATTGTGAAAACTTCAAGAATTCAATATTTTATTATTTTGAAAGTATTAAAAAATAAAATATGAATTTGGAGTCCGTTTTCCATTTATTTGCATCCGGGGGGCAAAATGGTCATTTTACCCAAGCAAACGAAAAAGGCTTCTTTTGGCCTTTCAAAAAATCAGATTTGGGCTGGAAAAGAGAGTGCTGGCCTGCCAAGGCCCAAAGGAAGGAGGAAGCTTCTGATTTTTCAATCCAAAGGCCAAGAATTATGAGTTATTTAGAGATTTTTTTGATCAAGCCATTGTGATTAAGCCACATAGGCCAATGCATGAAGAGGGAGAGTGTCAACATTATTCTTGAACAGCTGCAATTATGGACAGCTGATATGCTAATCTAAGGGTGATAATTTCATGATTTTTCACCTTGAATTACTAGCCATTGGATGGAAATTGGTTAGGAAAAAAATGACAACATTCCAAGGGAGGAGAGAGAGTCCATTCGGCCAGCTTAAGGAGCGAAGCAAAATTTTCATTTTCTTCACTTGATTTTCAGATTTCTTCTGGGTTTTGATTAGTTTTTTCTCTCCTTGGTTGAAAGCAAAAAGAAAAAGTTTAGAAAAGAAAGGAATGTTTGAAGAGATAAAGCTTGAAATATAGCTTCTTGAGGTTGCTTTTACACCAACTCTTGCACTTTCTTGATTTTCCATTCTTCTTTTTGCTATTTTGATTATTATTTGGTGAGTTTTCTTTTTATATAAGTTTTTTTTTTTTTATGTTCTTCTTAAGTTCTTTCTTCATCTCTTTCTTAAAAAAATTTTACAAATTTTTTCCTTATTTTTCTTTAATGGTCGAATGGCGTATATTAATTTTTATTATTGTTGCTGTTTTTGCTTTAATTTGTCATGTTATTTATGTTATTTTCTTCAATCTTGATGCTTTAAGTGTTCTTCTACTTCATATACTTGAATCATGTTTTAATTTGGTTGCTTTGTTTGTTGCCATTTATGAGTTAAATATCATGTTCTTGCATTTTCAATTTTTTGTTTTCATAATGTTTAAATTTGTTGATGTTTTATATTTAGTATATCAAGTGTTTGTGAAAATGCTTGTTAGTTTTAATATCTCTACTTTGTGTTTGTATGATTTGAGTGTTATATTTTAGTTGAGTATGTTAGTATATCAAGTGTTTGTGAAAATGCTTGTTAGTTTTAGTATCTCTACTTTGTGTTTGCATGATTTGAGTGTTAAATTTTAGTTGAGCATGTTAGTATATCAAGTGTTTGTCAAAGTACATGTTAGTTTTAAAATTTCTACTTTGTGCTTGCAGGATTTGAGTGTTATATCTTAGTTTTGCATGTTAGTATATCAAGTGTTCGTGAAAATGCCATGTTTGTTTGGAATTATAGGCCATTCGGCCACTCCATGTATTCTAGCATTATATGTGCATTTTTGCTATGTTAGTTGAAGGTTGGCATTTGCATGATATTTGGTTGAGTTTTTGGTTTAAGCATGCCTTGTGTTTGTGTTATTGCCATGCATATTTTAGATGTTAGGTTAGTTTATCTTGCCATGCATGTTCATGCATTTTAGACCTAGGTTGCATTAAATGCCATGCAAGTTCATTTAGGTCTAGGTCACTATATTGATGCCATGCATTTTTTCATGACATTTAGGTTTAAACTCATGCATTTAATGCATAATATTTGCTGTATTTTTTTCATGCATTTCGTGTTCATGCAACTTGACTAATGACTTAGGCCAATTAATGGTTCAAAGTCATGCTCTCTTGAGCACACTTGTGAAAAATTAAGGTTTGTCAAATTGATTACTCTACCTTTTTGATTTTTTCTATTTAGCCAAATTTTGTCTAACTTTTTAAAAGTCCTAGATACTATTTGTGAGTCATTTTGTGAGTCTTAAATATTTTTACTTAGATTTTTAAGTGATTTTATCAAAGGCAAAAAAAATGTGTTTTGGCAAAACAGTTTTTTCACCCAGTACTCGTACTTTCCCGATTTTTCTTGGCATTCATCTTTAATCAAAAAATTAAGCTGATTTTTTTTGGGTATTTTTAGATTTTCCTGAGTCTCCAGTATTGTTTTTAGATTTGTTTGAATTTTTAAAAATAGGATAAAAAATTATGGCTTAAAACTAGACAGTGGAGTCAGAATTGAATTTGAGAAAAATCATTTTTCTGTTTTGGTTAAGTTACTTAGAGGGGGCTGATTAGGAAGTTTAGCTACTGATTTAGGGTAGTTTCTAAGCCTTTTTAAACTCTAAAAATGATTTTTTAATTCTCGTGTTAAGGGTGGTCAAGTCCAGGATTTTAAACTTAGGAAATTAGAGCCATTTAAAAAAGGTTTCGCTCATTTTTTTTTAACCTAAGCTTTTCCAAATTGTTTTCAAACAATCACAAAGTATTTTGGTTTTAGAATATTTAATTTGACATATTTTCCTAAGGTAGCCGGATATCTTTTTAGATATACGGATTTCCTTAATTAAAGGAAAAAATATATTTTCGTGCATTACATTTTCCACATTTTATATAATATGTGATTTTTACTATGATAATTTCTATGATATTATTATGATTTTGTGTTATGTTATATTGTTTATTATATGATTTGGAATATTTCATGATATCCTATGCTTTTTATGTAATTATTTTTTTTAGCATATACTATGTTCATGCATTATTATTTTTATTTTTATTTCCATGCATATTATATGATAGCATTATTTTATATTCTATGTCATTTAAATTATATGCCATATCATTCATATTTGCCATGTTATTCAAATTATTTCATTTCATATAGAATATATTATGTTACTTAGGTTATTTCATTTCATATAGAATATATTATGTTACTTAGGTCATTTCATTTCATGTTGAATATATTGTGTTACCTAGGTCATTTCATTTCATTTAGGATACATTATGTCATTTAGGATATTTTATTTCATTTAAAATATATCATATGATTTAGGATATTACATTCCACATAGAATATATTATGTTACCTAGGTCGTTCCATTTCATTTATAGTATGTCATATAACTTAGGATAGTTCATTTCATTTAGAATATGCTAAGGCATTTAAATCATATCATATTATTTAGGATGCATTATATTATTTAGATTTTGCTACGTCATTTTATTTATGTCATGCATATACATATTCATATCTTTTAAAATATTTTCAAAAGGATAATGATTTTTCAATAAAAAATAAAGATATTCCCGAGTTAAAATAATTCAGGAGTTCTCTACCGGGTTTGCTGGAGGGAATATCATCAATTATCATTAATAAAGGAATATGTTTCTTTCAAAAAATGAAAATGATTCGGAAAGTTTTCCAAATTAAAAAAAATTTCTATATTTTGCCACGTTTGTTGGGGAATATAGGAAAATTTTGAATTTATAAATTCTGGATCATTTTCAATTAAAAATGGAATTATTTTTCTTTAAATTGGGAATTAACTTGAAATACTAAATTTAAAAACAATTTTTTACCGAGACTTGAGATAACACATGATTAATAAGGTACCGTTTTATACGGGCGTTGTGTGGGTGCTAATCCTTCCCCACACGTAACCGAGTCTCGAACCCATTTCTTTGATTTCTCTGGTTTAAAACGTAGACATGAAATTGGTTTTAAAATGTTTTAATTAATTTTTAAAAATATTTTATAAAACCGGTTTTAATAGGTGGCCGATCACACCTAGCTAAAAAAGATTGGTGGCGACTCCATGTCTTTTTTTGAAGGTCATTTTCAAAACCTTCATTTTTCTAGAGGAATTAAGTCGACTTTTCCTCGGTTTTCTAATGTCACGCTTAATGAATAATAAAGTCTTGCGATAAGACTTGTTATTTTTTTAGGTTGCGACAGCTTGGAGACTCCACTTGGTATATTAGAGAGTCAGGCCTAGAATTAGTCGTGTGTTATCAAAGTCTCGATTTTGTTGGTTTAATTGGTATTTAATTTTAATTCCCACATTTTTTTTGGAGAATTTTGAAAATGATAAAATGTTTTTAAATATGTTCATACTCATGTGCATGCATTTTATTATTGTTCTCTAGTTATTTAAGGTTGTATATTATAATTGCTTGTTGGTTAATGCGTTACACATTCTTGAATGTTTTTTATAAATTGCTAGGGCATTTAGAATAAGGGGTGTAGAATAGGTGGTGACAGGTTTGTTTTGTTCCTCCACACACACTCACTTGCATTTGCATAACATGAACTCTCTACCTGGGTTCCGTCCTTTTAAGTAGGAGTAAAGTAACTATGCCTTCGTGATGATCCTCCGTATGGGCTAGTGAAACACTTTGGGAGTATAAAGTATCTAAAGCCTTCGTGATGATCCTCCATATGGGCTTAGGAAAATATACTCTAACGAATTGAACCCGCTTTTATCGGGGTGCTTTACTAGCCTTCACCGGCGACAGTGAGGAGCAATTCGGGGCCTTTAGAATCGATTCACCCTCATATTGTGAACCTAGGCGAAGCCATGCCGGATTTTCGTTAGATACACCGAAGTTAGGAACACATGGAGGGACATTTCTAACCTTTTATTACCTATTTTTACATCTCAAATAAGTTTTATAAATCGAGCAAAGATGAACGTACATCGCTCGTAATAAGTGTGATACTCCGCCCCAAAGGCACCGTGATGCCTATATAAGTAGATATTGTTAGGGCAAGTGTTCACTAACCTTTTGAAATTCAAAATACAAACATTCTTTTTCAAACATTTTTGCATTTTTGCACATTTCATGCATGTGTGAATAGAGCATGTACATTTATCGTTGTATTTTTTATCTCATTCCTTGCAATAAACAGTTGGTAATAATAATCTCATTTGGTGATTTCATAAACCGGTAGTGTTACATGAACATTTGCATATTGTACCATAGTAGGATCCATTATTCCGAAATTCTTGTGAAAATAATATGTGTGGTTTTTCATAGAAAAAACATGTTTCAAAAAATTGCAGATTAAATTTGGTGGCAAATCTTGCATAATGAGATATTTGAATAATCAAGATTTAGGTCCCACCGATTTCGTGTAATCGTTGGTTAATTTATTTGTATCATTTTGACATCATATCACAGTCCTAACATGCATGGCTATTCATTGTAGAATACATTTGTGATATACATGGTCATTCTTTGTACCTACCTTTGTATTAATTCATTTAGTCTTAGCATGTATCATTTTGACATCATAGCATGCATGGTCATTCATTGTAGAATACGTTTATGACATGCATAGTCATTATTTGTATATACCTGTGCATCAATTTATTCAATGCATCATATTGGCATTAGATTGCATCCATAGCATACATAGTTATCATAATTTCTCTTTATATGTTCATGCATTAATCATCAGTATATTCATGCACATAGGAATAGAGCATGTACATTCATAATTGTATTCTTAATCTCATGACATTTTCATTTGCACGAAAGGGGTTCGAGATATGAGGAATGAATCGGAGGAATGACTGGATGCTTTGGAACTCAATCAAGAGGAGTTTAGACATGAAATCCGGGAAATGAAAGAACAACTCGCCAAATTGCTGAAAATGTTTGAGGATATGGGTAAGATTCAGGGGGAACTTTCTCAGGGCTCTGCATCGCTTTCGGATCAAGCAAAACCTTCAAGACCAGAACATACAATCCTTGCTAGATCTTACGCTTGCCAGTGTTACAAAGGGTGCAACCCAAATGAAATTATGGACAAAATCATGAAAATGATTAAGCCCGAGAGCCTAATACCAAGGATAGAAACCTCGGATCCTGTACCATACCTGCAAACTGTTCTAGGTCCAAGCCAATATCCCCACCATACTATGGTCCAATTGTCCATTGGGATGACCAATATGGGATTCCTGAATCCCACTCCATCACCACCAACTCCCAGTTCATATTGCTTCCCTCATCAATCACCTTATCCAGCATCTGGGATAGGAACCTTGAGCTATGTACAACCTCTAAAAGCCCCGTGTCCAAATCCATACCCTTGCCTTGTTATTCTTCCATCTCCTTATGTAAACACCCCGGTTCGGACCTTAGTGCCACCGCCAAGTGCCCCAACTCCTAGGTTCAGTGTGAGTAAGAAACAGCCCCAGGATAAGACCCAAAGGTATTTTGACCCCCTTCCAATAAGCTATCAAGAGCTTTTCTCAATGTTGATCCAAAATCACATGGTTGCCTGTATCCCGCTAAAATCGCTATTACCACCATATCCAAAATGGTATAATCTAAATGCAAGATGTGATTATCACTGTGGAATTGCTGGCTATAGCATTGAAGACTGTATAACCTTCAAAAAGAAAGTGCAATCTCTAATAAATGCCAAGTGATTGGATCCAACGACACTAATTGATAGAGGGCTGGGAAAGCGTCATTAGGATTGGGAGATTTACAGCATTGAGGTGGAAAGGCTTCGGTCTTATATGATGTAATAGGATTTCACTTATTCAGTAGCCGGCTCTTAATAGCCTTAGGATACTAGGAAGATTAAAGTGCTTGTAAAGACAATTTTAACCACTGTTCAAATTTTGTAAAACATGGTTTATACCATTGTGAACGTTGATGTGGGAATGAATTGATTATGTTTCAAATTTATGAGATGTTGATGATTGTTCCTCCAATTCTTACTTCCTCCATGATATCTTCCCCTTTGCATTTTGCATCCGATCAATTATTTGTCATACCATACATTCATACATGTATCATATTAGCATCAGGTTGCATTCATGCATTCATAATTAGCTTGATTTTTTTGTATATATCCATGTATTAATTTGTTTATTCTTTGGAAACATAGTCAGCATGATTTCTCCGTATATGCTCATGCATTAATCTGTCATATTAACATCAAGATGCATTCATGACACATATGGTCAGCATGATTTTCTTTGTATATACTCTGTATAAATCATTCATTGTTTGCATGTATCATAATTGATGTCGTGTTGCATTCATAGTGTATGATCATTCATTGGGAAATATGCTAAAATATACATGACCAGTCATTGCATATATCCATGTGTTGATTTGTTTATTCTTTGCTTGAAACATGTTGGCATTGTGATTGCATTTATTACATACATGGTCAGCATGTTTCCACTGTACATGTCCATACATCATATTGATTAGGCTTCCCGTGCATCAAATTGCATTCATGGTTCCTTCATCATGACATGCACTTTGGGGGAATAAAATAGAAATTGGCTTGGCTTTAAGAGTCTTTGAAACAATTTCTATTTCAAATTAGAGGTATAAGAAGTACTCAGTACCCTTTTTAATTTTGGCTAGTGCTATGGAGAATGAACAAGTTGCCCGAATGGAGAGACTGGAAAAGGTACAGGAAGAATTGCGAGAACAACTGGCAAATTCTCAAGCAAAATCTAAAGGTCAGATGATTAAATTGATGGAGCTAATGTCCACCGTAATCAAGGGATACACTGAAAACCTGGCTGCCAGAGAAGGGTTAGAGGCACGAAAGGGTTAGAATGAGGTCGTAATGATGGATGCCCAGAACACAGTTAACCCCGTTAATGTCTTAAATTCAGATGATCCAGCTGAACAGGAAAAGTTGAAAATGGTTAATGAGGTAGAGTTGGCAGATTCCCAATGGAAATATCAGTTGCTAGATGAAAGGCTCCGGGCAGTAGAAAATACAAACGTATTCGAGAGTGTGGAGGCGAAAGAACGATGCTTGGTCTTCGATTTAGTCATCCCTCTTAAATTCAAGGTCCCTGACTTTGTGAAATATGACGGGACGACTGATCCGTAAGCCCATATCACTATGTTCTGCCGAAAAATGACAAGTTATATAGATAATGATAAGCTTCTGATCCATTACTTTAGGATAGGCTCAGCAGGTCCGCAATTAGGTGGTATAGTCAGTTGAGCAAGGATCGGATTCGCTCTTGGAATGATTTGGCTAGGGCTTTTCTAAACCAGTACAAGCATGTGACCGACATGACACCTGACCGTCTCACCTTGCAAAATATGGAGAAAAAGGTTACTGAGAGCTTCAAAGAGTATGCTCAGAGGTGGAGGAACATGGCCACCCAAGTACAACCGCCTTTAACTCATAAGGAAACCATTGTCCTTTTTGTGAATACACTACAGGACCCATACTACGATAGACTTGTTGGCAACACCACGAATAATTTTTCGGATATTGTAATCTTCGGGGAAATTATTGAAAATGCAATCAAGGCCAGGAAACTTGAAGGAGGTAAAACATTTAATGCAGAGAGAAACAGGTCGCCCAAAAAGAAAGAAGAAGATGTCCAAGCCATGGGAGACTTTGCCCCGTATGTTCTGGCTACCTCATACCCTCCACCCTGTCCTTCTATGAATTATGTATCCCAGGGTTCATACTTATACCTAACGGCCTCTCAGAATCCAGTAAATTTTCAACTTTTTGTCAGTCAAAGGAAATCAAAGAATATCCAAAAAAGAGATCAGTTTGAGTCACTCCCCTTGTCTTACCTTGAACTATTGCCCTAGCTGGTCGAAGAGCAGCTTCTCACTAAAGTTCCAGTGGAGCCTATCCAACCCCCATATCCAAGCTGGTATGACGAGAATGCATATTGTGATTATCATTCTGGGATTCGGGAACATTCCACAGAAAATTGCTTATGTCTGAAGCGGAAGGTTCAGGCGCTCATCAATAAAGGACAGTTAGGTGTGGGGAAGAAACAAAGGATAGACAGCGTGGAGAATCTACTGAATGGGAATGATGAGACCATTATGGATGTCATAACAGGGGAAGAAGATGGAAAGGTCGAAAAGAGTATCGAGCAATAGCCAGTTTAATTAGGGAGAACATGTCGAGGGGAAGTTTTTATCCATTTAGTTTCAGACCTTATGATGAAAACACTTGTCTCATGTCGACATTCATAAGAATTAAATGAATTTTGATTTTTAAATGCTTTGCGTTTGTTGCGTTTTAACAATAATTGGAAAAAAAATGAGCATTAAGGAAGTTTTAGTAATGGATAGTCTCAAGAAGATTGATGATCATTGTTATAAATGACCTAATACCTTCCCCCCTCTCTTTTAGGTTTTCCTAGGCCTAAATCTCTTAAACTAAGAACACTTGAAAGACCTAATGCTTCAAGGAATATGAATGATTGAACTTCATAAAACCATTGTTACCATAGAATAAGCAAAGATGTAGATCCTAGTCTAGGCTATGAACAAAGGAACGAACTTTTCAAAAAAAATTCGAACTCCTTGAAATTCAAACAAATGAGACTTTCTTTCAAGAATTTAGATCATGGTAATTTGGTTTGTGTCAAGGTTGTGCCAAAACCATTCATGTCATTTTCAACAAACCAAAAAACACTAATTGCCCAAACATCACTTCTTGATTGACACCCTGGGGCACAATGATTAAACTAGATTATCCCTTGTCCTAGAGAAAACCCGTTTTTGGGTCATATTTTCCTTGTCTCTTCAATGAACTCAGATTTGAAATTCATTCTTTTCAGTACAGACCTAGACTTGCTATGTTCCTCATTGATACAATTTCTCATGGTTAATCAAATTGGGGCATCATATGTGGAAATGATGGATACATGGTGAATAAGGATGGACTAACGCATGAATCATTGGGGCATGCGATGAAAAATGAAAAATAAAAAATTTTGTGATATCATGCATATGAGAATTCGGATGATTCCAAAGTGCAAAATGAAATTCTGAATGTCTATTTCCCCTGGGGATTGCTTTTCAATGTGAATATTTGTGTTTGACATGAGAAATGGCGATCTTTCATATCCCTTTCGTACAAAAACAAATTATCCATAGTCACCCCTTTTGAGCCAAAAGAATTCTTTTTTCTTTAAAACCCTGGTCAAGGATCACCCTCTACCCTAGGGGGCAAATGCAAGGAAAGATCTTTTTAAAGATCATTGAGAAATGAGTCCTAGCTCAAAGACAGATACAAAGCAATTAGAGCACCGAATGAATACGGGCTCACTCTGTCAAAGAAAAAGAAAAGGAAAATATGGCGAAATGGAAGCCAAGAACAAAAAAAAAAAGTGTGTGAAAAAGTATGGCAAATGAAAGCCAAAAGCAAAGAAGAAAAAGAGCAAAAGTAAAAAGGAATGAAAAGTCCAAAAGAGATAAATGTTTCAAAAAGAATTCTCCTCAAGAAATGATCCTTTGATCTGATTACCCTCAAACACATATTTTGGGCCTATTTATCCTTTCTTTTTGAACCCTGAGCCATGGCCTACATTACGTGCTTTAAAAGTCCATTTTGATCAAGCATGGATATTTAACTTGAAGGGTTTTTTTCTTAGATTTTATCCCATCTCATCAAATTATCATTTCACTAAGAAAGAATTTAGAATTCCCAAATTCATGGTAGAACAACGAAAAAGAAAGCAAAAAAGTGGAAAGAATGAGACTCTAGGGCGAAAACCCAAAAATGGACGGTCTAGAGTGAAATGGAAGAAGTGGTCATTGAGGAACATCTAGGAATTCCTGAACCTCCCAAATTGTCAGCTCTCATTCGGAGGATTGTCTTCAAAAATTGAATCTTTTATCCTCCAAAATCAAGCTTTCCGGTTTAAACTGCCCGACCCATCTTGACGCTTGTCAAAATACCTTGGTATGGAAACAAAAAGAATGTTGAATTTGTTTGGTACTCAATGAATTCATGATTTATAAAACCTGTTCCATTTGTGAACCTAGAAGGGACATACATTTTGTTGTGAAGTTTTCTTTGATCAACCAAAATCTTGTTGTACCAAGCCTTTCCAACCCAAATTGACACTTAGGAAAATCTCTAACCATGATTATCAATCTTCAAAAGATTTGTAGATTACATACTGTGGGTTAAAATGTTTGACTCAGAAGTTTTCATTAAAAAAGAAAAATTGTTTTTCAAGAAAGGAAAATAAAAAATATTTTTGACATACCCATTTTTGATGTTAACATGAGATAAGGGTTTTTCTAACTCAAAGGTGTGGAACTATTAGGGTCAACCTTGACTTCCAAATATGAGAAGAAGAAGTAGAACTCAGCAAGCAGACTCCTGTCAGTAAGAGCTTGAGAACTGTTGAGGCAAAAAGAATAGCCAAAGATTGAAAAATGAATTGAAGATATACTCTGATTTGAAGAGGAAAAGTGAATCGAAAAGGCTGAGTCAAAAATCTAGAAAAGTGATCAAGGGCATTTGCATCACTTATGAGCATTCATTTATTTATTAAACTTCGCATCTGTACCGTGTCAGCAAGCATTTGCATAATTTATGAGTATTCGTATTTGCACTATTCCATGAGCATTTGCTTTCGCATCATCTCAAGCAAGTATATCATTTCTAGGATCATTGTATCTACATTGTAGTTGCAATTACACCATTCATGAACCACTCACATGAATATGATTCGTAGGGACATTTGTATCTGCATTTAGAAACATTTGCATCAATCCAAGATATTTGCATCTACTCCATGAAGCATTTGCATGCATTCAATTCCCTGGTTTCATCCAAGTCTCTTTCAATTTCATGGTTTCACCCATGCTTTCAATTTCCTTGGTTTCATCCAGATCTCTTTCAATTTCATGGTTTCATCCATGCCTTCAATTTCCTTGGTTTCATCCAGATCCTTTTCAATTTCATGGTTTCACCCATGCTTTCAATTTCCTTGGTTTCATCCAGATCTCTTTCAATTTCATGGTTTCACCCATGCTTTCAATTTCCTTGGTTTCATCCAGATCTCTTTCAATTTCATGGTTTCATCCATGCCTTCAATTTTCTTGGTTTCACCCAGATCCTTTTCAATTTCATGGTTTCACCCATGCTTTCAATTTCCTTGGTTTCATCCAGATCTCTTTCAATTTCATGGTTTCACCCATGCCTTCAATTTCCTTGGTTTCATCCAGATCTTTTTCAATTTTATGGTTTCACCCATGCCTTTAATTTCCTTGTTTTCATCCAGATCTCTTTCAATTTTATGGTTTCATTCATACATTTCAATTTCCTTGGTTTCATCCAAATCTATTTCAATTTTATGGTTTCATCCATGCCTTTAACCTCTGGTTTCATCCAGATCTTTTTCAAATTTCTAGTTTCATCCATGCATTTCAATTCCCTGGTTTCGTCCAGGTCTTTGTCAATTCTCTTGCAAATCGATCCCGTTTCCTTAAGAAGGGTCGAGCCTTGATTAGTCAGGGAATTCAATTTAAGGACAAAATCTTCAATTTACTGCTTTCTCAAAACAAAAAACAAAAAAAAAAAATGAAGAAATGAAGAAATGAAGAAATGAAAAAACAAAAAAATAAAAAGAGAAAAAAGAAAACCCTTTTCCCTTTCGTTCACATGTGATTTCACTAACTGTACAAATTTAGTGTTGGTTTATCTTTGCCTGATTCCTGATTCTCAGCAATAGCCAAAGAGGGGCAGCTGGAGACACCTAATTTTGTCCGGACCACTAGAACAGGTATGTTTTCTTCCTAAATTGATGTTGCAGAATGTAAAAAGATTTTTTTCATCTTGCAGGTGGTACTCCGAGACTTAGTTTAAGAGGGCGAGCATAAAAAGTCAAAATCGAAAAATGTCAACCTCGGAAAAAGTCAACCCTGAAAAAGTCAACCCCAAAAAGTCAATTACTGAAAAAGTCAACCCACTTTTCAAATCAAGATTTGAAGTTCAATTGAAAAATGGCGAAAGAATTTTATAATCCGATGTCTACATCGAAAGATATGGAGTTCGGAAGTTGGGATTTGGACATTTAGTAGAAAAGAAACCCTAATCCGGGAAATTTGGGGAAAAGTGCTTAAACGATCGAATTGGTCGAAATTGAAGGTTCCAAATGAAAGATAAGCACTGACTATGGGTAATAGAGAAGCCACTTGAAAGAACAACTGAAAGAAAAGTCAATCCGGGAGAAAACCAAGAATTAGGGTTTTTGGTGGATTTCGGTGAAATTGGGAAGAATTACAGAAATGGCCCGACCTAGTAAGACTAAAGCCCCCAATGGATGAGGAATGATTAAAAAGGAATAGCCCAAGGCTCAGCTTGAAGAAAATCTGAAAAATCGGACTTGTTTTGAGCAAAACCGGGTTTCGGAGGCAAAAGGGCAAAATTAGAAAATTTGGAAAAAATAGCAAATGAACTACGAAAATTCTGAAAATTTACAAATCTCATTTTAAAATTATTTGGAAGAGATCGGAAAAAGAAAATCTTGATTTGGATTTTGTTTGCAAAATTGCCAAATTCGGGTCTTTTATGCAAAAATTTAAGAAGGAAAATCTCGAAAAATAGCAAATGAACTTCAAATATTTTGAAAATTTTCAAATCTAATTTTAAAATTATTTGAAAGAGATTGGCGAAAGAAAATCTTGATTCGGAGTTCGTTTGCAAAATGGCCAAATCTCGGGCCTCCTATGTAATAATTCAAGAAGATAAATCCCAAAAAAATAGCAAATGGACTCCAAAAATTTTGCAAATTTGTAAATCTCATTTTTAAATTATTTGGAAGATATTGGAAAAACAAAAACTTGATTCGGAGTTTGTTTGCAAAATGGCCAAATCCCGAGCCCTTATGTAGTAATTCAAGCAGATAAATCCCAAAAAAATACCAAATGAGTTCCAAAAATTATGAAAACTTCCAGATCACACTTTTAAATTATTTGGAAGATATTGGTTAAGAAAAATCTTGATTTGGAGCTCGTTTAAAAATGTGGGGGCATGAAAGGGCATTTTTGGATGAAAAAATCCAAATAAATAGCAAACGGACTCAGAAAATTTTGAAAACTTTTAGAATTAAATATTTTATTATTTTGAAAGTACTAAAAAAAATAAAATTTGAATTTGGAGTCCGTTTGCCATTTATTTGCATCCGGGGGGTAAAATGGTCATTTTACGCAAGAAACCGAAAAGGGCTTCTTTTGGCCTTTCAAACAATCAGACTTGGACTGGAAAAGAGAGTGCTGGCCTGCCAAGGCCCAAAGGAAGGAGGAAGCTTTTGATTTTTCAATCAAAAGGCCAAGAATTAAGAGTTAGTTAGAGATTTTTTTTGATCAAGCCATTGTGAGTAGCCACATAGGCCAATGCATGAAGAGGGACAGTGTCAACATTATTCTTGAATAGCTGTAACTATGGACAGCTGATATGCTAATGTAAGAGTCATAATTTCATGATTTTTCACCTTGAATTACTTGACATTGGATGGAAATTGGTTGGGAAAAAAATGACAACATTCCAAGGGAGGAGAGATAGTCAATTTGGCCAGCTTAAGGAGGGGAGCAGAATTTTCATTTTCTTCTCTTGATTTTCAGATTTCTTCTGGGTTTTGCTTAGTTTTTTCTCTCCTTGGTTGAAAGCAAAAAGAAAAAGTTAGAAAAGAAAGGAAAGTTTGAAGAGATAAAACTTGAAATATAGCTTCTTGAGGTTGCTTTTAGCACCAATTCTTGCACTTTCTTGATTTTCCATTCTTGTTTTTGCTATTTTGATTATTATTTGGTGAGTTTTCTTTTTAAATAAGTTTTTTTTTTTTTTTTTTATGTTCTTCTTAAGTTCTTTCTTCATCTCTTTCTTAAATAATTTTTACAAAATTTTTCCTTATTTTTCTTTAATGGCCGAATGGCCTATATATATATATTTTTTTTATTGTTGCTATTTTTGCTTTAATTTGTGATGTTATTTATGTTATTTTCTTTAATCTTGATGCTTTAAGTGTTCTTCTACTTCATATACTTGATTCATGCTTTAATTTGGTTGCTTTGTTTGTTGCCATTTATGTGTTAAATATCATGTTCTTGCATTTTCAATTTTCTGTTTTCATAATGTCTAAATTTGTTGATGTTTTATATTTAGTATATCAAGTGTTTGTGAAAATGCTTGTTAGTTTTAATATCTCTACTTTGTGTTTGTATGATTTGAGTGTTATATTTTAGTTGAGCATGTTAGTATATCAAGTGTTTGTGAAAATGCTTGTTAGTTTTAGTATCTCTACTTTGTGTTGGCATGCTTTGAGTGTTATATTTTAGTTGAGCATGTTAGAATCAAGTGTTTGTGAAAATGCTTGTTAGTTTTAGTATCTCTACTTTGTGCTTGCATGATTTGAGTGTTATATTTTAGTTTTGCATGTTAGTATATCAAGTGTTTGTGAAAATGTCATGCTTGTTTGGAATTATAGGCCATTCGGCCACTCCATGTATTTTAGCATTATGTGTGCATTTTTGCTAAGTTAGTTGATAGGTTGGCATTTGCATGATATTTGGTTGAGTTTTTAGTTTAAGCATGCCTTGTGTTTGTGTTATTGCCATGCATATTTTAGATGTTAGGTTAGGTTTATCTTGCCATGCATGTTCATGCATTTTAGACCTAGGTTGCATTAAATGACATGCAAGTTCATTTAGGTCTAGGTCACTATATTGATGCCATGCATTTTTTTATGACATTTAGGTTTAAACTCATGCATTTCATGCATCATATTTGCTGTATTTTTTTCATGCATTTCATGTTTATGCCACTAGACTAATGACTTACGCCAATTAATGGTTCAAAGTCATGCTCTTTTGAGCACAATGTGGAAAATTAAGGTTTGTCAAATTGATTATTCTACCTTTGTGATTTTTTCTACTTAGTCAATTTTTGTATAACTTTTTAAAAGTCCTAGCTACTGTTTGTGAGTCTTAAATATTTTTACTTTGATTTTTAAGTGATTTTATCTAAGGCAAAAAAATAAGTTTTGGCAAAACAGTTTTTTCACCCGATACTCGTACTTTCCTAATTTTTCTGGGCATTCATCTTTGATCAAAAAATTAAGCTGATTTTTTCCCGTGTATTTTTACGTGTCCTGAGTTTCCAGTATTTGTTTTAGATTTTTCTGAATTTTTAAAAATAGGATAAAAAATCGTGGCTTAAAACTGGACAGTGGAATCAGAATTGAATTTGAAGAAAAATCATTTTTCTGTTTTGGTTAAGTTACTTAGAAGGGTTTGATTAGGAAGTTTAGCTACTGACTTAGGGTAGTTTCTAAGCCTTTTTAAACTCTAAAAATGATTTTTTAAGTGTCGGGTTAAGGGTGGTCAAGTCCGGGATTTTAAACTTAGGAAATTAAAGCCATTTATCAAAGGTTTCGCTCAGTTTTTTTTTTTTTTTTTAACCTAAGCTTTTCCAAATTGTTTTCAAACAATCACAAAGTATTTTGGTTTTAGAATATTTAATTTGACATATTTTCCTAAGGTAGCCGGATATCTTTTTAGATATACGGATTTCCTTAATTAAAGAAAAAAAATACATTTTCATGCATTACGTTTTCCATATTCATGCATTTTATATAATATGTGATTTTTACTATGATAATTTCTATGATATTATTATGATTTTGTGTTATGTTATATTGTTTATTATATGATTTGGAATATTTCATGATATCCTATGCTTTTTATTTAACTATTTTTTTTAGCATATACTATGTTAATGCATTATTATTTTTATTTTTATTTCCATGCATATTATATGATAGCATTATTTTATATTCTATGTCATTTAAATTATATGCCATATCATTCATATTTGCCATGTTATTCAAATTATTTCATTTCATATAGAATATATTATGTTACTTAGGTTATTTCATTTCATATAGAATATATTATGTTACTTAGGTCATTTCATTTCATGTTGAATTTATTGGGTTACCTAGGTCATTTCATTTCATTTAGGATATATTATGTTTAGGATATTTTATTTCATTTAAAATATATCATATGATTTAGGATATTACATTCCACATAGAATATATTATGTTACCTAGGTCATTTCATTTCATTTAGAATATGTCATATAACTTAGAACATTTCATTTAGAATATGCTAAGGCATTTAAATCATATCATATCATTTAGGATGCATTATATTATTTAGATTTTGCTACTTCATTTTATTTATGTCATGCATATACATATTCATATCTTTTAAAATATTTTCAAAAGGATAATGATTTTTCAATAAAAACATAAAGATATTCTCGAGTTAAAATAATTCATGAGTTCTCTACCGGTTTTGCTAGAGGGAATATCATCAGTTATCATTAATAAAGGAATATCTTTCTTTCAAAAAATGAGAATGATTCGAAAAGTTTTCCAAATTAATAAAAATTTCTATATTTTGCCACGTTTGTTGGGGTATATAGGAAAATTTTGAATTTATAAATTCTGGATCATTTTCAATTAAAAATGGAATTATTTTTCTTTAACTTTGGAATTAACTTGAAATACTAAATTTAAAAATGATTTTTTATCGAGACCTGAGATAACACTTGATTAATAAGGTACCCTTTTATACGGGCGTTGTGGGGGTGCTAATCCTTCCCCGCACGTAACCGAGTCCCGAACCCGTTTCTTTGATTTCTCTGGTTTAAAACACAGACTTGAAATTGGTTTTAAAATGTTTTAAATAATTTTTAAAAATATTTTATAAAACCGGTTTTAATAGGTGGCCGATCACACCTAGCTAAAAAAGATTGGTGGCGACTCCATGTCTTTTTTTTAAAGTCATTTTCAAAACCTTCATTTTTCTAGAGGAATTAAGTCGACTTTTCCTCGATTTTTTTATGTCACGCTTAATGAATTATAAAGTCTTGCAATGAGACTTGTTATTTTTTTAGGTTGCGACAATGATATCACAATTTTTCTTCTTTTTGCTCTTTTTTGTCGCATGCCCCAATGATTCATGCATTAACCCATCCTTATTCACCACATATTCATCATTTCTAGATATGATGCCCCAATTTGATCAACCTTGGGAATTTGTATCACTACGAGGAACATAGCAAGTCTAGGTCTATTTTGAAAAGGCTAAGTTTCAATCTTGGGTTTGTTTGAAATACTAAGGAAAATATTACCAAAAACTGGTTCTCTATAGGACATGGGTAATTTGGTTTGGTCATTATGCCCCGAGGTGTCAATCATTAAGTGATGTTTGGGCAATTGGTGTTTTGTAGTTATTGGAAAAGGATGTGAATGGTTTTAACACAACCTTGACCCATATCAAATTACCATGTTCTAAATTCTTGAAAGAATGTCTCATTTGTTTGAATTTCAAGAAATTCGAATTTTTTTCAAAAAGTTCATTCCTTTTTTCATAGTCTAGACTAGGATCTACATCTTTGCTTATTTTGCAATGACAGTGGTTTATGAAATTTAATGTATTCATATTCCTTAAAGCTAGGTCTTTCAAGTGGTCTTGGTTTAAGGGATTTAGTTATAGGAAAATCCAAAAGAGAGAGTGAAAGTATTAGGTCATTTCTAATAATGATCATCAATATTCTATAGAGTGCCCATTACTTCCTGTGAAAACCCCTTATTATTGTTTACTGATGGTAACTCAATTAAGAGTTGTAAACCCAAGTGCAGGTTATGTTCAAGTAATAAATTCTCGGGTGTCCGAGGTCGAACCACAGGGAAGCGTATTAATAAGTATAAGTTTATAAATATATAAGACAAAGAAAGTAAACAAGATATTAGGGAATCAACAACAAAATAAGATAAACAAGATATTAGAGAACAAAATAAACAAAATAACATAAAAACAATTAAACAAGATATAAAAAACAATAAGAAAGGATGTTGAGGTTAGAGACTCCACTCTTGGTGTTATGCTAAGATTAATCTTGTTTTATTACACAATTGAAATCCACACATAAGGGAGGTTCCAATCGGGAAGGTTTAGCAATTCAGTCCAACGTCCATAGCATATGATATTATGTTCATTTGGTGTCCTCAAAACTCATAAAAAGAGTCCAAGCATTCCTTATGCCAAGGTATATGTCTACAACAAATCAAGGTTAGGAAACCAAGCATTTACTGTGCCATTTTCATTGTCAATAATGAATCAAGATCTCTACTTTGCAAGTATGATTTTAAACCAAAAGAAAATATTATCTATACTAGTGTTTATAAATGATGATTCATTTTAGCTCATGTTTAAGAGACTAACCTTAGCATTTACCAAGAGCTTCACCTCATCACCTCAACAATATGATTAGCAACACATACTAGATATGAATAAAATGAAAAGAAATGTAAGAAGCATAAGTAAATAAAAAAGAAAACTAGAGAAAGGAAAGAAGAAGAAAACTTAGAGAATTTTACTACAAAGGCTAATATCCTACCAATGTATAATGTATCCCAATACTCATCCAAGGCCCTCTATTTATACACATTTTGGAGGGCTAAATGACAAGAGACAAGCTTTACAAATTTCAAAGGTAGGTATAATAGGTGGGTGTATTTTTCTAACAATTTTCGTCATATTGTATGACAATTCTGATCAGCCAGCTTGATGATCGATTTTGTCAATGTTGGAGGCTCGATCTGATAAAATGGTCTTCTAGAAAAATATACCGCTATCAGTTACGGATCTATAGCCGTTGGAATCAGCGTATTTGCTGATGTGGATAAGAAGATATGGGCAAAATACGAAAACAGGTCAGCACAGACGTCATTGCACATCAGCCAACTTGATGGTCGATTTCGCTAGGGAAAACGACTCCGTTTCAAGAAGTGTAAAACATGAAAAAGATAGATATGCCTCTTAGCTTTGCATGGCTACAAAATTTAGCCTTATTGCTTCAGTGAAACTCGAGATATAGCTGAAATGGCAAACGGTGTCGGAACTGGAACTGAACTGGATTTGCCCTTAATTCTAGTAATCTGAAATCACTCAAAGAAACTTGTGAAAAACACCAAATTACATAAAAATATAAAAGATCATAAACACAATTAGACTAAACAATAATAACTCGTATTTGACACAAAACAATAATAAAACATAACTAAAAACTATATAATTATAGGAGTTATCACACCCCCACACTTAGATTGTTGCTAGTCCCTAGCAACGACTCAATAAAAATAAAATAAGAAAATCTAATCTAATCCATTTTCGTAGGAAATCACGGTGGCACTTAGCATGTGACACAAGCCTTTAAACCCCTAGGTGTCCCTAGTGGACGAGTTTAGTCTCGTGAGGGTTTACTAGGACGATACCCACAAACATTGAAGACATAAGAAAAACTAAAAATAATAATTATAACTAATCCTTCCAATATAAATTAGAGATAATCATTGGACAAGTCTTAAAAACTAATCAATAGCTTAAAGAAATTCACAAAAAATCTTGCTTGAATGTAAATAGTTTGAGTTAAGCCAATAATAACATAACATATTTCAATCAAAATAGTGTATATTCAAACTTAATCTCAACTTCTCACATGGGATACTCTCTTGATTTTCACTCTTTAAAGTAGTGGTAAAGTGTTTACACTCAATCAATCTCATGAAAACACTTCTACCATATGCTTGCTTGTCCACCTATTCTCCACTATTTAGATCATACAACTTCATAAATCAAGAGGTCTTTATTCAGGGTTGTAATGGGGCCAAAGGGTTATAATGTGGTTAAAGAACAAAAGGATAAAGATATCACAAAGGTTCCAAAGAGTTCATAGATTTTAGAGACATAATAAGATCATACAAATAAAACTTCTCAAAACTCTTATAAAGCACATAATAACATAGGCTAAATATTCATGTTGAGCCTTTGCATCATTCTAACCAACTTTGTAACATCTTTTTCTAGAAGTTCAAGAGAAGATTTTTTTTTTTTTTTTTTTTTTTTTTTTTTTTTAATATGGGAATGTATTTGACAATGATCCCTTTCTTTTTCTCTTGACTTTTTCTTTTCTTTTCTTTCCCCCACACTTATCTTTTGTTTCTAACCCAAATTTTCAAATAAAAATATCCCTTGTTTTTTTGCAATATGTCTCAAAATATAAAATTCATCTTTAGAACAAGGGTAAGGATATAAGCATATTTAGGCTAGGTGTAAGTTGTGGTTACCAATAAAACATCATATTTAATGTAGGCTCAAATTGGCTCACTAGTGGGGATGTTCTCGTAGAACATTAATAATGGATGGCTGTTTGGCTCTGGTTATAATCCTAATGCCTCTATCATATTCATGTTGTCACATGTATCAATATAGTCTCAAACGGTTTAAAGCAAGTTCTAGAGAATCATGTAATCATAAGAGCACTCAAGAAAGAAATTAGATTGATTTGTATAATGCATCAATCATTATAGGCTCAAAAACTCACAAAGATGATTATACAAGTCAGATTAAGTCTAAACATGCTTCTTTCTCAATCAACATATCATATTAACATTGGCTCATAAAAAGGTTGACATCAAGCTCAATTCTCATGAAAATCTTCTCACTAATAAATCTGTTTTAGACTTATGCAATTCATATCTCATCATTGTATTGAAAGTAACTAAAAAAAACACACTAAGTCTAAACATGCTTTTTTTTTTTGTTTTTTTTTGTTTTTTTGTTTTTTTGTTTTTTTTTTTGTTTTTTTTTGTTTTTTTGAAGAAGAAGATTAAATCAAACTGACAAGGTATGTCTCAAGTCTCCCTTACTCAGACCTTGTTCAGAATGAATACTTCTAAATGTCTTAAAACACAACAATTTTTTTTTTTTTTTTTTTTAAGCAAAATATGTCCCTTACCCCCTACTAAAATATGACATTGTCCCCAATGTCAAATTTTAAAGGTAGAATTTAGGAGATATTACCTGCAGAGGTTGCTAACCACTTATTATAACTGAGACACAACAAGCAAAATGTTAGATAATGTCACAAAGACAAAGTGCAATCCACTCCTTGCTCGTCCATATCTCTTTTTCTTTTTCCGAGCGTTTGCGAAACAACCGTAGCAGATAAACACTCATAAGCTTGTAGCTTTTTGAGTAAATCTTCAATGGTTGTAGCAGAAATTATGGTTCTCCTTGCCTCTGAAAACATGGATCCATTATCCACAGCATTATCTAAATATGAAAGTAAATTACTAAAATAACCATTAATATTAAGCAAACCAATGGGTTTCTTATTTGTGACCAAAGATGACCAAGAAGCCACGCAAGCTATTTCTTCCAATGTACCCAGACCTCCTGGTAAAGCAATGAATGCATCGGCAGAATGGTACATGATTGTTATCCGTTCAGGGATACTCCAGACTTGTATTTCCTTACCCACGGTAGGTCCACAAAAATCTGTGAATAGTTTTGGCACGATTCCTAGAACTGGACTTCCTCCGGCGTGTGCTGCTGTAGCGACTGCTCCCATTAAACCCGTACTACCGCCTCCATAAATCAAGTGGATCTTTTGTTGGGCAAGTATTACTCCAACTCTTATGGCTTCATCAGCGAATATGTTATTTTTCCCTGGATAAGCACCTCCAAAGACACAAATTTTTTTAATGCGCTGGGACGAAGTGCTTTCCATTTTTTTTTCTTTTTCGAGTGCCTGAAAGAGAATGAGTACATGGTGTAATATATAGAGGACTGAGTAATGAATCAGACAAGAGTAATAATGTCGCCGAAAGTGTATTTGACCTGTCAGAAGAAAATGTTAACCTAACAAAAGATTTTTGCATGATTTCAGGAAGAAAATCAAAAAGAGAAGAAAAATCAACCGTAAAAGTCAAAAGTTATAATGTCGCCGAAAGTGTATTTGGCATCTTCCTCTGGTTTTACGTCCAGAAACGGCTTAAACGCCTTCTATGAGTCGAGGATATGCTTCCCATCCAGTTTTCTTACAAGCTGGCAAACAGGGTCTTTTATCATCAGATTCCCAAGATGTTGCCATTCCCTTTGGAATTGCGGCCATAAATCAAGAATTTCTCTTTGTACATCTCCACTAGGATGCGTCTCAAGAGAAAGTTGGATATTACCCAAATTCTCCTTACTCAGTCCATCCTTAATGAATTCAATTTTATCATCTCGATTAGAGGACGGAATCCCAATAGAACGACATTTACCGTTACACGTCCATCGTGCACACTTGTGGCAATTTGAACTCATGCGCTTTGCTCGTCGCTTCTTTGCATAAGTGCTTCTACCTGTACCTGGTAAATGCAAAACAGGAAGATATTCATCTTCACGTACCTTGGCTTCAATTATCCAACGTATGTCTTCAGGAATCCCTTTGTTCATAAGCATTCTTAATCTTTCTAATCGAACTTGGTAAAGCTTCAGTAAAATATTCCGAGGAAAAGGAGGAAATCGTTTCTGCAATCTTTTGAGAATATCATCCATCCTGAAAAAAAAATGAAATAAAATAAAATGAAAGAGAAATTTATATACAATATCAGTTTTGTGGGTAGCTGATGGAACCGACTTAAATAATCACGGAGTACCGTTATCCGCCATTTAACCGGGGTTAAAAAAAAAATTATATTTACATCTAGTTATTTTCAAAACAAGGATCAGAAAGAAAAACAACCTCTTCTTGAGTAACATGATTTTCCAAAAAGAGTTTGAGTCTTTGTCCATTTACCTTGAATACGTTACCATTTTTGGGATTCTCAATGTCAACTGCTCCATAATGATACACATGCTTAACCACAAATGGGCCAGTCCATCTTGATCTCAACTTACCAGGAAATATGTGAAGTCTAGAATTATAAAGTATAACTTTTTGCCCAACATCAAATGTTTTTCTTGAAATTAACTTGTCATGAAAGGCTTTAGTTCTTTCTTTTTGAATTTTAGAATTCTCATATGCATCATTTCTGAGTTCCTCAAGTTCATTTATGACTGGAAAAGTTTCATTCTCACCCAAAAAGGAATATTTTAGCTCGGATGGCAATGGTTTTAAATCCAGCTTGGGTGGTTCAATAGTTGATGGTACAGTGACATTTGTGAGTGATGGAAGTTCCTCAAACTTTTGTTTCCAACAATGCTTAACCTGAAAAGAATTTAACAAAGAATCAGTGTGTGAAATTTCTGAAGCATTATCAATCTCACATTCAATTAAATAAGCTTCTAAAGGATCATGGAATGTGGTAGTGGTGAGATGTTCATGAACAAGTTCTTCAATGAAATCCACTTCATGTACTTCTGAATCATCACCAGGTTGCTTGCAAGTGTTGAACACATTTAATTCTAAAGTCATATTTCCAAAAGAAATGTTCAACATACCATTCCTGCAATTTATCAGAGCATTAGAAGTTGCAAGAAATGGACGGCCTAATATAACAGGAATTTGAACATTTGGATTTGAAACAGGATGTGTGTCCAAAACAATAAAATCAACAGGGAAGTAAAAATTATCAATTTGAACCAAAACATCTTCAACTATCCCTCGAGGAATTTTTACAGAACGATCAGCTAGTTGAAGTGTAACAGGTGTTTCCTTGAGTTCACCTAAACCTAACTGTTGATAAACAGAAAAAGGCAAAAGATTAACACTAGCACCAAGATCAAGCAATGCACGTTCTATTCTAGTGTTTCCAATGATGCATGAGATTGTTGGACATCCAGGATCTTTGAATTTTGGTGGAGTAAGGTGCTGAATGATTGAGCTTACACTTTCCGTCAGAAATGCTTTCTTTTGTACATTATGTTTCCTTTTAACTGTGCACATGTCCTTCAAATATTTAGCATAAGATGGAACTTGTTTGATTGCATCCAATAAAGGAATGTTAATCTTAACTTGTTTGAAAAGATCATAAATTTCTGCATTTTGATTCAAATTCTTTATTGTTTGCAACCTTTGAGGAAAAGGAGCAGGATGCATACCTTTTTCTTTGTCCAAATTTTCAAGAAGTTCAGACTTACCATCATCCTTACCATTACTTTTCGGAGGGGAAAGAGGATCTTGGTCTTTTGATGGAATCTTTTTGTCAATTGCCTTTCCACTTCGAAGAGTTGTGATAGAACTGGCATTTTCCTGTTGAGTTTCATTGGAGCAAGAAACAAGACATTGAGTAGAAGGGTTAGGCTGAGGTTGAGCAGGAAACTTACCTTTTTCTTGAGTGCGTAATGAAGCTGTCAATGTGGACAAGGTGTTTTTGATCTCATTGATGTCCTGTGAAGTCCGGCTATTCACATTTGCTTGTGTTTGCATGAATGCTTGCAATGTCTCTTCCAAGGTTTGTACACGTGAAGGTTGATAGGAAAAAGTGTTGCCCGGCTTTTGAGATTGTGGTACCTGAACATGATTATTATTCCGCCAACTGAAGTTGGGATGATTTCTCCATTCAGGGTTATACGTTTCAGAGTAAGGAGAAGGAAAAGGCTTTTTAAATGTGTTTATGGAATTTACTTGATCATGCAACGCTTCTTTAAGAATGGGAATGTTTGGACATTCAGAAGTGGGGTGTCCCATGATTTCACAAATTCCACAACTTTCTTCATTTTTAACCGTTTTGACTTCTTTTACTTCTCTAAGTTCCATGGCTTCAATCTTTCTAGCCAAATTAGCTACTTTAGCTTTTATCTCATCTTCTTGACTAAAATGATATTTTCCTCTGTTAGAAACAACATTAGATCTATTGGAACTTTCAGAGGAATTATCTGTGTGCCAGACTTGAGAGTTATCTGCCAAATGGTCTAAGTAGTCAAAGGCTTCTTCAGGTTCTTTTTCTAGAAACTCACCGTTACACATTGTTTCAACAAATTGTTTAGTTTCGGGAGTTAAACTTTCATAAAAGAAACTAATAAGACGCCATTTTTCAAAACCATGATGTGGACAAGAACTTAACAAATCTTTAAAACGATCCCAGCACTGAAAAAATGCTTCATTTTGATTTTGATTGAAATTTTGAATCTGTCTTTTCAAAGCAGTAGTTTTATGTGCTGGGAAAAATTTCTTTAGAAACTCAGTTTGTAATTCTTGCCATGTGCCAATTGACCTTGGTTTTAAATTATGAAGCCAAATTTTTGCTTTATCTTTTAAAGAAAAAGGAAATAATTTTAGCTTGACAATTTCATTTGTACATTGTTGGTCATTAAAGGTGACACATACATCTTCGAAGTCTTTTAGAAACGAGTAAGCACTTTCCGATTCCAACCCATAGAAATTTGGAAGCAAAGCTATCATACCTGGTTTAAAACGAAAGTTGTTTGCATTGAGAGGAAAAATAAAACAAGAGGGTGATGAGCTTCGAGTTGGTTGCAAGTAGTCACGCATGGTGCGTACTTGTCTGTTCTCACCTTCAGCATGAACACTTTCATTGTCAGCCATGGTAGGAGTTGTATTAGAAAGATTACCTGAAAAAGTTTCACAATAAAATCTAACTAAACGACGAGATCTAAAATCACGTCGCCAAACAAGCATAAAACAAAGTTAATATACATATTAGGCGGTATAACCAGCCAATAGAAATAAAACAAAGTTAATATACAATATAAATATATAGAAAATTAGGCGGTATAACCAGCCAATAAAAATAAATATAGGCGGTATAACCAGCCAATAAAAATAAATATACTTATAAACTTATATACTTAGTATTGCCTCCCCGGCAACGGCGCCAAAAACTTGATGGTAACTCAATTAAGAGTTGTAAACCCAAGTGCAGGTTATGTTCAAGTAATAAATTCTCGGGTGTCCGAGGTCGAACCACAGGGAAGCGTATTAATAAGTATAAGTTTATAAATATATAAGACAAAGAAAGTAAACAAGATATTAGGGAATCAACAACAAAATAAGATAAACAAGATATTAGAGAACAAAATAAACAAAATAACATAAAAACAATTAAACAAGATATAAAAAACAATAAGAAAGGATGTTGAGGTTAGAGACTCCACTCTTGGTGTTATGCTAAGATTAATCTTGTTTTATTACACAATTGAAATCCACACATAAGGGAGGTTCCAATCGGGAAGGTTTAGCAATTCAGTCCAACGTCCATAGCATATGATATTATGTTCATTTGGTGTCCTCAAAACTCATAAAAAGAGTCCAAGCATTCCTTATGCCAAGGTATATGTCTACAACAAATCAAGGTTAGGAAACCAAGCATTTACTGTGCCATTTTCATTGTCAATAATGAATCAAGATCTCTACTTTGCAAGTATGATTTTAAACCAAAAGAAAATATTATCTATACTAGTGTTTATAAATGATGATTCATTTTAGCTCATGTTTAAGAGACTAACCTTAGCATTTACCAAGAGCTTCACCTCATCACCTCAACAATATGATTAGCAACACATACTAGATATGAATAAAATGAAAAGAAATGTAAGAAGCATAAGTAAATAAAAAAGAAAACTAGAGAAAGGAAAGAAGAAGAAAACTTAGAGAATTTTACTACAAAGGCTAATATCCTACCAATGTATAATGTATCCCAATACTCATCCAAGGCCCTCTATTTATACACATTTTGGAGGGCTAAATGACAAGAGACAAGCTTTACAAATTTCAAAGGTAGGTATAATAGGTGGGTGTATTTTTCTAACAATTTTCGTCATATTGTATGACAATTCTGATCAGCCAGCTTGATGGTCGATTTTGTCAATGTTGGAGGCTCGATCTGATAAAATGGTCTTCTAGAAAAATATACCGCTATCAGTTACGGATCTATAGCCGTTGGAATCAGCGTATTTGCTGATGTGGATAAGAAGATATGGGCAAAATACGAAAACAGGTCAGCACAGACGTCATTGCACATCAGCCAACTTGATGGTCGATTTCGCTAGGGAAAACGACTCCGTTTCAAGAAGTGTAAAACATGAAAAAGATAGATATGCCTCTTAGCTTTGCATGGCTACAAAATTTAGCCTTATTGCTTCAGTGAAACTCGAGATATAGCTGAAATGGCAAACGGTGTCGGAACTGGAACTGAACTGGATTTGCCCTTAATTCTAGTAATCTGAAATCACTCAAAGAAACTTGTGAAAAACACCAAATTACATAAAAATATAAAAGATCATAAACACAATTAGACTAAACAATAATAACTCGTATTTGACACAAAACAATAATAAAACATAACTAAAAACTATATAATTATAGGAGTTATCATTTACCACAAATTTTCTCAAAGTTTCAAAAGCAAATTCAATTTATTGTTAAAATAAAATGAACAAAAAACATTTAAATTTAAACATATTTATTTCATGTAGATGCCAACATGAGACAAGTGCTTTCATCATCAAAGTGTATAGAACTACATGCATCAGAATGCTCCTATTGACTTGCTTTCAAAGATAGTAATTCTCCTTTTTAAAACCCTATGAAGATAATAATTTATGGCAAAGCGGACTTCCAATGTTTGATAAGCTCTGAAGTTAAAATGCCATTGCGAAAAAGACCTTCCACCATTTCCTTTAGTTGTTTGCATTCTTTAGTCGAATGCCCAATTGCCCCCATGTGATACTCACACTTTCTATTAGGGTCATAACTCATTGCTGATGGATTTGGAGTTGTTTTCAAAGGCACAGGGTAAGGTACTGATTTTTTATCAGTATTGACAGTAGGTCAGTGATTGGGATCAAAATGTTCTCTTGGTTATCCCGTGGTTATTTTTGGGAAAAAGGCCTTTTATGACACTTGGACTTCCCTTCTTCAAAACTCAGCAAACAGTATGACCCAGGAATCGGGTCAACTTGATTTCCTTCTTTCTTCATAAACACATGTATGCCTTTCTTTCCCACCCTGACATCTCCACTTGTCTTACCATCAACGAACAGTGGCTTCTTCCCATTCTCAAGATCTATCTGTCCGTTATCGATTAGCGCTTGAACCTTCCACTTTAGACACAGACAATTTTCTATGGAATGACCTCGAATCTCGCAATGATAACCACAAAATTCATTTTCATCATACCAGCTTCGGTATGGGGGTCGGATAGGCTTTGCTGGCACTCGAGTGAGCAGTCGATTTTCAACAAGCTGGGGCAACAACTCACAGTAAGAGATAAATAGTGACTTAAACTGATCTCTTTTCTGAATATTCTTTGACTTCCCTTGGCTGGCCTGAGATTAGAGATTTGTCAAATATTTACATTGAGAGGACATCGGGTATAAGTAAGGATCCCGATACACATTGTTCATAGAAGGGCAGAACTGATGGTAAATGGGTTGTAGAGGATATGGGACAAAGCTTCCTATCTGTTGCCCACCATAGGTCATAGACTGGATATCTTTTATTTTTCTATGGGGTTCCCAATTTCCCTTGCTACCAGATGTCTCACCTATTTTGAGCTTCCCATTGTTGGCTGTCCCCTTCATTATCTCTTTTGGGATTATCTTTCCCGTGGAATCCTTCATGGCGTTACCAGTGAGTTCATCGTAGCATGGGGCTTGCAGTGTATTTGCAAATAGGACAGCAACTTCTTTTTCAGTTAAAGGTGGCTATATCTGCGCTTCTATATCTCTCCATCTGCAAGAATACTCATCAATGCTTTCAATGGCTTTCTTTCTCATACCTTACAAAAAGAGACAGTCCGACATCATGTCAATCACATGCTTGTATTGGCTTAGAAAAGCCTTATCCAGATCATTCAAAGAGCGAATTTGATTCTTGCTCAACTTACTATACCACCTAATTGCGGACCCGATGAGGCTATCCTGAAAATAATGGATCATTAACTTATCATTATCCGCATGGTTCACCATCTTGTGGCAGAACATTATGAGGTGGGTCCTTGGATCAGTTGTCCCGTCATATTTCTCGAAATTGGGGACCTCAAATTCAGGTGGAAAGACTAAATCGGGGACCAAGCAAAGTTCGTTTGCATCTACGCTCCCAAATACATATCTATTTTCTAATACCCGGAGCCTTTCATCTAATAACTGGTACTTCGCTGTATCTGGTGGCTGTATGCCTTGAGAATTCTACCCTTTAATTACTGTTACCTCACACGGGAAAAAAAGGCAATTGCTCGAATTGTTTCCCAAGACTTTTGATTTTTATTTCGCAGTAGAACTCTCAACCTGTCCCTTTTTTTTTTTACAATGAAGGGTACTAGCTCCATCAACTTAACCATTTGCTCTTGGATCTCTTCTTGAATTCTAATCACTTCTTCCTTCATCTCTTGCTGAACCTGTTCCATTCTCTCTATTCTAGCCAAGTTCTTAACATTCATGGTTCTTTCTTTCTCAGCAGAGTCCTCAACATGCCCCTTTTCTTTGATAATAAAAGGTATTAGCTCCATCAACTTAATTGTTTGCTCTTGGATCTCTTCCTGAACTCTAATCACTTTTTCCTTTATTTCTTCCTGAACATGTTCCATTCTCTCTATTCTAGCCAAGTTCTTAACATTCATGGCTCTTTCTTTCTTAGCAGAGTCCTCAACATGCCCCTTGCCTTTGACTGTGGCGGACATTAATTCCATCAGTTTAGCTATTTGTTCTCGATAGTCTTCCTGATTTCTATTAAGCTTTTCTTGTATTTCCTGCAGAGCCTGTCTCATTCTTTCCATTTCGTCTGAATTTTCGCCTTCCATGAATCTTGACAATGTTGAACAGATTCTCAGTGATTCTTATACCTCTAATTTGAAAAAAGATCTCTTTGAAAGCTCTTAAAGCTAAGACAATTTCTATTTCGTCTCATTACGTATTTCATGATGAATGAGCCATGAATGTTGTGACTGTGACATGATGCCAATATAATGCATGCAAAGAATAAACAAGTCAATGTACGAATATATACAGTGAGTGACCATGCATGTCCCAAATGCACTCCCATATGAGTGATCATATGTATTATGAATGCAACATGATGTCAACACGATGCATGTAAAGAATAAATGAATTAATGCATGGGTATATACAAAGAAGTCATGCTGACTTGCTATGTATGTCATGAATACAACTTGATGCCAATATGACAAATGTAAAGAAAAAATAATAATTCAAGAACATATACAGAAAAATCATGCTGACTATGTTTGTCATGAATGCAACCTGATGTTAACCTGATGCATGTAAAGAATGGATAAATAGATACATGGGTATATACAGGTAATGACCATGCATGGCATATTCTACAATGGATGATGATGCATGCTATGACTGTAACATGATGTCAATATGATGCATGTAAATAATTCATAAATTAACACAAGGGTATATACAAAGAATGACCATGTATATCACAAATGTACTCTACAATGAATAACCATGCATATTAGGACTGTAACATGATGTCAAAATGATACATGTAAAGAATAAATGAATTAACACAAAGGTATATTGATGGAGACTCAATTAAGAGTTGTAAACCCAAGTGCAGGTTATGTTCAAGTAATAAATTCTCGGGTGTCCGAGGTCGAACCACAGGGAAGCGTATTAGTAAGTATAAGTTTATAAATATATAAGAAAAAGAAAGTAAACAACATATTAGGGAATCAACAACAAAACAAGATAAACAAGATATTAGAGAACAAAATAAACAAAATAACATAAAAGAAATTAAACAAGATATAAAAAAAAATAAGAAAAGATGTTGAGGTTAGAGAATCCACTCTTGGTGTTATGCTAAGATTAATCTTGTTTTATTACACAATTGAAATTCACACATAAGGGAGATTCCAATCGGAAGGTTTAGCAATTCAGTCCAAATTGTCCAACGTCCATAGCATATGATATTATGTTCATTTGGTGTCCTCAAAACTCACAAAAAGAGTCCAAGCATTCCTTATGCCAAGGTATATGTCTACAACAAATCAAGGTTATGAAACCAAGCATTTATTGTGCCATTTTCATTGTCAATAATGAATCAAGATCCCTACTTTGCAAGTATGATTTTAAACCAAAAGAAAATATTATCTATACTAGTGTTTATAAATGATGATTCATTTTAGCTCATGTTTAAGAGACTAACCTTAGCATTTACCAAGAGCTTCACCTCATCACCTCAACAATATGATTAGCAACACATACTAGATATGAATAAAATGAAAAAAAATGTAAGAAGCATAAGTAAATAAAAAAAAGAAAACTAGAGAAAGGAAAGAATAAGAAAACTTAGAGAATTTTATTACAATGGCTAATATCCTACTAATGTACCATTAATGCTCATCCAAGGCCCTCTATTTATACACATTTTGGAGAGCTAAATGACAAGAGACAAGCTTTATAAATTTCAAAGGTAGGTATAATAGGTGGGTGCATTTTTCTAACAATTTTCGTCATATTGTATGACAATTCTGATCAGCCAGCTTGATGGTCGATCTTGTCAATGTTGGAGGCTCGATCTGATCAAATGGTCTTCTAGAAAAATATACCCCTATCAGTTACGGATCCATAGCCGTTGGAATCAGATCATTTGCTCATGTGGATCGGAAGATATGGTCAAAATACCAAAACAGGTCAGCACAGACGTCATTGCACATCAGCCAACTTGATGGTCGATTTCGCTAGGGAAAACGACTCCGTTTCAAGAAGTGTAAAACATGAAAAAGATAGATATGCCTCTTAAATGTGTACTGTAAAAATTTCAGCCTTAATGCTTCAGTGAAACTCCAGATATAGTTGATATGGCAAAAGGTGTCGGAACTGGAACTGAATTGGATTTGCACTTAATTCTTAATTTAACCTAGTAATCTGAAATCACTCAAAGAAACTCGTGAAAAACACCAAATTACATAAAAATATAAAAGATCATAAACACAATTAGACTAAGCAATAATAACTCGTATTTGACACAAAACAATAATAAAACATAACTAAAAACTATATAATTATACGAGTTATCACACCCCCACACTTAGATTGTTGCTAGTCCCTAGCAACGACTCAATAAAAATAAAATAAGAAAATCTAATCTAATCCATTTTCGTTGGAAATCACGGTGGCACTTAGCATGTGACACAAGCCTTTAAACCCCTAGGTGTCCCTAGTGGACGAGTTTAGTCTCGTGAGGGTTTGCTAGAACGATACCCACAAACATTGAAAACCTAAAATATAAGTAAACTACATACACTAAAAATATTTACTCCTAATCCTTTCAATATAAATTAGAGACAATCTTTGAACAAGTCTTATAAACTAATCAATAGCTCAAAGAATTTCACAAAAATTCATGCTTGAATGTAAATAAATGAGTTAAGCCAATATTAACATAACATATTTCAATCAAAATAGTGCATATTCAACTTAATCTCAACTTCTCACTATACTCTCATGATTTTCACTCTTTAAAGTAGTGGTAAAGTGTTTACACTCAATCAATCTCATGAAAACAGTTCTACCATATGCTTGCTTGTCCACCTATTCTCCACTATTTAGATCATACAACTTCATAAATCAAGAGGTCTTTTTTCAAGGTTGTAATGGGGCCAAAGGGTTATAATGTAGTTAAAGAACAAAAGGATAAAGATATCACAAAGGTTCCAAAGAGTTCATAGAGTTTAGAGACATAATAAGATCATACAAATAAAACTTCTCAAAACTCTTATAAAGCACATAATAACATAGGCTAAATATTCATGTTGAGCCTTTGCTTCATTCTAACCAACTTTGTAACATCTTTTTCTTTACTTTAACTAGAAGTTCAAGAGAAGATTTTTTTTTTTTTTTAATATGGGAATGTATTTGACAATGATCCCTTTCTTTTTCTCTTGACTTTTGCCTCTCTCCTCCCCCACACTTATCTTTCGTTCTAACCCAAATTTTCAAAAAGTATCCCTTGTTTTTGCAATATGTCTCAAAATATATAATCCATCTTTAGAACAAGGGTAAGGATATAAGTATATTTAGGCTAGGTTTAAGTTCTGGTTACCAATAAAATAGCATATTTAATGTAGGCTCAAATTGGCTCACTAGTGGGGATGTTCTCTTAGAACATTAATAATGGATGGCTGTTTGGCTCTGGTTATAATCCTAATGCCTCTATCATATTCATGTTGTCACATGTATCAATATAGTCTTAAACGGTTTAAAGCAAGTTCTAGAGAATCATGTAATCATAAGAGCACTCAAGAAAGAAATTAGATTGATTTGTATAATGCATCAATCATTATAGGCTCAAAAACTCACAAGGATGATTATACAAGTCAGATTAAGTCTAAACATGCTTCTTTCTCAATCAACATATCATATTAACATTGGCTCATAAAAAGGTTGACATCAAGCTCAATTCTCATGAAAATCTTCTCACTAATAAATCTGTTTTAGACTTATGCAATTCATATCTCATCATTGTATTAAAAAGGAACTAGAACGCATTAAAATAATAATAATAATAAAGACTCATAAAAAAAATAGTAGACAAAAATTAAAAGAAATCCTAAATCGTTCCCCCCACACTTAATTCTTACATTGTCCTCAATGTAAGTCTATTAACCCAAATGAAAGAATCATGTGTAAGAGAAAAGAACTAATAACATAAGAATAGGAATAACTAAGACTCAAAACAAAACAAACTCGTGCAACCTAAATAATCCTAAAATACTAAACAAAAATTAACAAGTAAACATAAAAAGATTAAAATCAAACTGACAAGGTATGTCTCAAGTCTCCCTTACTCAGACCTTGTTCAGAATGAATACTTCTAAATTGCTTAAAACACAACAAATTTTTTTTTTTTTTAAATTAGCAAAATATGTCCCTTACCCCCTACTAAAGGTAGAATTTAGGAGATATTACCTGCAGAGGTTGCTAACCACTTATTATAACTGAGACACAACAAACAAAATGTTAGATAATGTCACAAAGACAGAGTGCAATCCACTCCTTGCTCGTCCATATCTCTTTTTCTTTTTCCGAGCGTTTGCAAAACAACCGTAGCAGATAAATACTCATAAGCTTGGAGCTTTTTCAGTAAATCTTCAATGGTTGTAGTAGAAATTATGGTTCTCCTTGCCTCTGAAAACATGAATCCATTATCCACAGCATTATCTAAATATGAAAGCAAATTACTAAAATAACCATTAATATTAAGCAAACCAATGGGTTTCTTATTTGTGACCAAAGATGACCAAGAAGCCACGCAAGCTATTTCTTCCAATGTACCCAGACCTCCTGGTAAAGCAATGAATGCATCGGCAGAATGGTACATGATTGTCATCCGTTCAGGGATACTCCAGACTTGTATTTCCTTACCCACAGTAAGTCCACAAAAACCTGTGAATAGTTTTGGCACGATTCCTAGAACTGGACTTCCTCCGGCATGTGCTGCTGTAGAGACTGCTCCCATTAAACCCGTACTACCGCCTCCATAAATCAACTGGATCTTTTGTTGGGCAAGTATTACTCCAACTCTTATGGCTTCATCAGCGAATATGTTATTTTTCCCTGGATAAGCACCTCCAAAGACACAAATTTTTTTAATGCGTTGGGACGAAGTACTTTCCATCTTTTTTTTCAAGTGCCTGAAAGAGAATGAGTACATGGTGTAATATATAGAGGACTGAGTAGTGAATCAGACAAGAGTAATAATGTCGCCGAAAGTGTATTTGACCTGTCAGAAGAAAATGTTAACCTAACAAAAGATTTTTGCGTGATTTCAGGAAGAAAATCAAAAAGAAAAGAAAAAGCAACCGTAAAAGACCAATGCAAAAAAAAAATGAGAATAATTACACAAATCGTAAATTAAACCGAAATGAAGTTATTGCAAATCAAACCAAAAGCTGAGAAGTCATTTATTGTAGTTGTGATTGTGGCTCACATTTTCCTCTGGTTTTACGTCCAGAAACGGCTTAAACGCCTTCTATGAGTCGAGGATATGCTTCCCATCCAGTTTTCTTACAAGCTGGCAAACAGGGTCTTTTAACATCAGATTCCCAAGATGTTGCCATTCCCTTTGGAATTGCGGCCATAAATCAAGAATTTCTCTTTGTACGTCTCCACTAGGATGCGTCTCAAGAGAAAGTTGGATATTACCCAAATTCTCCTTACTCAGTCCATCCTTAATGAATTCAATTTTATCATCTCGATTAGAGGACGAAATCCCAATAGAACGACATTTACCGTTACACGTCCATCGTGCACATTTGTGGCAATTTGAACTCATGCGCTTTGCTCGTCGCTTCTTTGCAAAAGTGCTTCTACCTGTACCTGGTAAATGCAAAATAGGAAGATATTCATCTTCACGTACCTTGGCTTCAATTATCCAACGTATGTCTTCAGGAATCCCTTTGTGCATAAGCATTCTTAATCTTTCAAATCGAACTTGGTAAAGCTTCAGTAAAATATTTCGAGGAAAAGGAGGGAATCGTTTCTACAATCTTTTGAGAATACCATCCATCCTGAAAAAAAAAAATGAAAGAGAAATTGAAAGAGAAATTTATATACAATATCAGTTTTGTGGGTAGCTGATGGAACCGACTTAAATAATCACGAAGTACCGTTATCCGCCATTTAACCGGGGTTAAAAAAAATGTATTTTTTTTTGAAGATTAGTAAAAATTATATTTACATCTAGTTATTTTCAAAACAAGGATCAGAAAGAAAAACAACCTCTTCTTGAGTAACATGATTTTCCAAAAAGAGTTTGAGTTTTTGTCCATTTACCTTGAATACGTTACCATTTTGAGGATTCTCAATGTCAACTGCTCCATAATGATACACATGCTTAACCACAAATGGGCCAGTCCATCTTGATCTCAACTTACCAGGAAATATGTGAAGTCTAGAATTATAAAGTAGAACTTTTTGCCCAACATCAAATGTTTTTCATGAAATTAACTTGTCATGAAAGGCTTTAGTTCTTTCTTTATGAATTTTAGAATTCTCATATGCATCTTTGAATAAAGTTGGCCAGTAAAATCCACACTGTAAAATTTTTGCAGCAGTTTTCTTTGATGAAAAATGACCACCACATGCCTCGGAATGACAAAACTTAATTACACTACATACCTCATTGTCGGGAATGCATCTTCGAAAAATTTGATCAGGACAATATTTGAACAAGTAAGGGTCATCCCAGTAGAACTTCTTTACCTCATGCAGAAACTTCCTTTTATCTTTGGGGCTCCATTGAGAAGGAATTTTTCCCAAAAAGGAATATTTTAGCTCGGATGGCAATGGTTTTAAATCCAGCTTGGGCGGTTCAATAGTTGATGGTACAGTGACATTTGTGAGTGATGGGAGTTCCTCAAACTTTTGTTTCCAACGATGCTTATCCTGAAAAAAATTTAACAAAGAATCAGTGTGTGAAATTTCTGAAGCATTATCAAACTCACATTCAATTAAATAAGCTTCTAAAGGATCATGGATGTGGTAGTGGTGAGATGTTCATGACAAGTTCTTCAATGAAATCCACTTCATGTACTTCTGAATCATCACCAGGTTGCTTGCAAATGTTGAACACATTTAATTCTAAAGTCATATTTCCAAAAGAAATGTTCAAAATACCATTCCTGCAATTTATCAGAGCATTAGAAGTTGCAAGAAATGGACGGCCTAATATAACAGGAATTTGAACATTTGGATTTGAAACATGATGTGTGTCCAAAACAATAAAATCAACAGGGAAGTAAAAATTATCAATTTGAACCAAAACATCTTCAACTATCCCTCGAGGAATTTTTACAGAACGATCAGCTAGTTGAAGTGTAACAGGTGTTTCCTTGAGTTCACCTAAACCTAACTGTTGATAAACAGAAAAAGGCAAAAGATTAACACTAGCACCAAGATCAAGCAATGCACGTTCTATTCTAGTGTTTCCAATGATGCATGAGATTGTTGGACATCCAGGATCTTTGAATTTTGGTGGAGTAAGGTGCTGAATGATTGAGCTCACACTTTCTGTCAGAAATGCTTTCTTTTGTACATTATGTTTCCTTTTAAATGTGCACATGTCCTTCAAAAATTTAGCATAAGATGGAACTTGTTTGATTGCATCCAATAAAGGAATGTTAATCTTAACTTGTTTGAAAAGTTCATAAATTTCTGCATTTTGATTCAAATTCTTTATTGTTTGCAACCTTTGAGGAAAATGAGCAGGATGCATACCTTTTTCTTTGTCCAAATTTTCAAGAAGTTCAGACTTACCATTATCCTTACCATTACTTTTCGGAGGGGAAGGAGGATCTTGGTCTTTTGATGGAATGTTTTTGTCAATTGCCTTTCCACTTCGAAGAGTTGTGATAGAACTGGCATTTTCCTGTTGAGTTTCATTGGAGCAAGAAACAAGACATTGAGTAGAAGGGTTAGGCTGAGGTTGAGCAGGAAACTTACCTTTTTCTTGAGTGCGTAATGAAGCTGTCAATGTGGACAAGGTGTTTTTGATCTCATTGTTGTCCTGTGAAGTTTGGTTATTCACATTTACTTGTGTTTGCATGAATGCTTGCAATGTCTCTTCCAAGGTTTGTACACGTGAAGGTTGATAGGAAAAAGTGTTGCCCGGCTTTTGAGATTGTGGTACCTGAACATGATTATTATTCCGCCAACTGAAGTTGGGATGGTTTCTCCATTCAGGGTTATACGTTTCAGAGTAAGGAGAAGGAAAAGGCTTTTTAAATGTGTTTATGGAATTTACTTGATCATGCAACGCTTCTTTAAGAATGGGAATGTTTGGACATTCAGAAGTGGGGTGTCCCATGATTTCACAAATTCCACAACTTTCTTCATTTTTAACCGTTTTGACTTCTTTTACTTCTCTAAGTTCCATGGCTTCAACCTTTCTAGCCAAATTAGCTACTTTAGCTTTTATCTCATCTTCTTGACTAAAATGATATTTACCTCTGTTAGAAACAAGATTAGATCTATTGGAACTTTTAGGGGAATTATCTGTGTGCCAGGCTTGAGAGTTATCTGCCAAATGGTCTAGGTAGTCAAAGGCTTCTTCAGGTTCTTTTTCTAGAAACTCACCGTTACACATTGTTTCAACAAATTGTTTAGTTTCGGGAGTTAAACTTTCATAAAAGAAACTAATAAGACGCCATTTTTCAAAACCATGATGTGGACAAGAACTTAACAAATCTTTAAAACGCTCCCAGCACTGAAAAAATGCTTCATTTTGATTTTGATTGAAATTTTGAATCTGTCTTTTCAAAGCAGTAGTTTTATGTGCTGGGAAAAATTTCTTTAGAAACTCAGTTTGTAATTCTTGCCATGTGCCAATTGACCTTGGTTTTAAATTATGAAGCCAAATTTTTGCTTTATCTTTTAAAGAAAAAGGAAATAATTTTAGCTTGACAATTTCATTTGTACATTGTTGGTCATTAAAGGTGACACATACATCTTCGAAGTCTTTTAGAAACGAGTAAGCACTTTCCGATTCTAACCCATGGAAATTTGGAAGCAAAGCTATCATACCTGGTTTAAAACGAAAGTTGTTTGCATTGAGAGGAAAAATAAAACAAGAGGGTGATGAGCTTCGAGTTGGTTGCAAGTAGTCACGCATGGTGCGTACTTGTCTGTTCTCATCTTCAGCATGAACACTTTCATTGTCAGCCATGGTAGGAGTTGTATTAGAAACATTACCTGAAAAGTTTCGCAATAAAATCTAACTAAACGACGAGATCTAAAATCACGTCGCCAAACAAGCATAAAACAAAGTTAATATACAGATTAGGCGGTATAACCAGCCAATAAAAATAAAACAAAGTTAATATACAATATAAATATAAATATATAGAAAATTAGGCGGTATAACCAGCCAATAAAATAAATATACTTATAAACTTATATACTTAGTATTGCTTCCCCGGCAACGGCGCCAAAAACTTGATGGAGACTCAATTAAGAGTTGTAAACCCAAGTGCAGGTTATGTTCAAGTAATAAATTCTCGGGTGTCCGAGGTCGAACCACAGGGAAGCGTATTAGTAAGTATAAGTTTATAAATATATAAGAAAAAGAAAGTAAACAACATATTAGGGAATCAACAACAAAACAAGATAAACAAGATATTAGAGAACAAAATAAACAAAATAACATAAAAGAAATTAAACAAGATATAAAAAAAATAAGAAAAGATGTTGAGGTTAGAGAATCCACTCTTGGTGTTATGCTAAGATTAATCTTGTTTTATTACACAATTGAAATTCACACATAAGGGAGATTCCAATCGGAAGGTTTAGCAATTCAGTCCAAATTGTCCAACGTCCATAGCATATGATATTATGTTCATTTGGTGTCCTCAAAACTCACAAAAAGAGTCCAAGCATTCCTTATGCCAAGGTATATGTCTACAACAAATCAAGGTTATGAAACCAAGCATTTATTGTGCCATTTTCATTGTCAATAATGAATCAAGATCCCTACTTTGCAAGTATGATTTTAAACCAAAAGAAAATATTATCTATACTAGTGTTTATAAATGATGATTCATTTTAGCTCATGTTTAAGAGACTAACCTTAGCATTTACCAAGAGCTTCACCTCATCACCTCAACAATATGATTAGCAACACATACTAGATATGAATAAAATGAAAAAAAAATGTAAGAAGCATAAGTAAATAAAAAAAAAGAAAACTAGAGAAAGGAAAGAATAAGAAAACTTAGAGAATTTTATTACAATGGCTAATATCCTACTAATGTACCATTAATGCTCATCCAAGGCCCTCTATTTATACACATTTTGGAGAGCTAAATGACAAGAGACAAGCTTTATAAATTTCAAAGGTAGGTATAATAGGTGGGTGCATTTTTCTAACAATTTTCGTCATATTGTATGAAAATTCTGATCAGCCAGCTTGATGGTCGATTTTGTCAATGTTGGAGGCTCGATCTGATCAAATGGTCTTCTATAAAAATATACCCCAATCAGTTACGGATCCATAGCCGTTGGAATCAGATCATTTTCTCATGTGGATCGGAAGATATGGTCAAAATACCAAAACAGGTCAGCACAGACGTCATTGCACATCAGCCAACTTGATGGTCGATTTCGCTAGGGAAAACGACTCCGTTTCAAGAAGTGTAAAACATGAAAAAGATAGATATGCCTCTTAAATGTGCACTGTAAAAATTTCAGCCTTAATGCTTCAGTGAAACTCCAGATATAGTTGATATGGCAAAAGGTGTCGGAACTGGAACTGAATTGGATTTGCCCTTAATTCTTGATTTAACCTAGTAATCTGAAATCACTCAAAGAAACTCGTGAAAAACACCAAATTACATAAAAATATAGAAGATCATAAACACAATTAGACTAAGCAATAATAACTCGTATTTGACACAAAACAATAATAAAACATAACTAAAAACTATATAATTATACGAGTTATCATATATACAAAGAAATTAACCAATGATTACATGAAATTGGTGGGACCAAATCTTGATTATTCAAAAATCTCATTATGAAAATTTTGCCTCCAAATTTAATCTATGATATTTTTTAAACATGTTCTCCATGAAAAACCAAACATATTATTTTTAAAAAGAATTTTGGGGTAGTGGATCCTACTATGGTACAATGTCCAAATGTTCATTCGACACTACCAATCTACAATTCTTATTCAACCAATGAATGTTTATGAAATCATCAAATGAGATTATTATTACCATCCGTTTATTGCAAAGAATGAGATAAAAAAATACAACCATGAATGTACATGCTCCATTCACATATGCATGAAATATGCAAAATGTTGAAAAAGAATTTTTATATTTTCAATTTCAAAAAGTTAGTGAACACTTGCCCCATAAGTATCTATTTATTTAGGCATCACGATGCCTTTAGGGTGGAAATTAAAATTTACTACGGGCGATTTACGTTCATCCTTGCCCGGTCTACAACACTTATTCAAAGTGTAAAATAGGTAACAAAAGATTTAGAAATGTCCCTCCATGTGCTCCTAACTTCGGTATATCTATCAAAAATCCGGCATGGCTTCGCCTATGTTCATTATATGAAGTGGATCAGTTCTAAAGGCCCCGAATTGTTTCTCACTGTCGCCCGTGAAGGCTAGTAAGGCACCCCGATAGAAGCGGGCTCAATTCGTTAGAGTATATTTCCCTAGCCCATGCGGAGGATCATCACAGGAGCATAGGTAATTTATACTCCGAAAGTATTTTGCAAGCCATGCGGAGGATCATCACGAGAGCATAGCTATTTACTTCCACTTAAAGGGATGAAACTCGGGTATAGAGCTCATTGTCGCAACCTAAAAAATAATGAGTCTCATCGCAAGACTTTATTATTCGTTAAGCGTGACATTTATAAAAAAAAACGAGGAAAAGTCGACTTAATTCCTCTAGAAAAATGTAGGTTTTGAAAATGACCTTGAAAAAAGACATGGAGTCGCCACTAATCTTTTTTAGCTAGGTGTGATCGGCCACCTATTAAAACCGGTTTTATAAAAATATTTAAAAATTAATTAAAAAAATTTTTAAAACCAATTTCAAGTCTGCGTTTTAAACCAGAGAAATCAAAGAAACGGGTTCGGGACTCGGTTACATGCGGGGAAGGATTAGCACCCCCACAACGCCCGTATAAAACGGTACCTTATTAATCGTGTGTTATCTCAAGTCTCGGTGTAAAGTTGGTATTAAATTTAGTATTTCAAGTTAATTCCCAATTTAAAGAAAAATAATTCCATTTTTAATTGAAAATAATCCGGAATTTATAAATTCAAAATTTTCCTATATTCCCCAACAAACGTGGCAAAATATAAAAATTTTTATTAATTTGGAAAACTTTCCGAATCATTCTCATTTTAAAGAAGATATTCCGTTATTAATAATAATTGATGATATCCTCCCCAGCAAACCCGACAGAGAACTCATGAATTATTTTAACTCGGGAATATCTTTATTTTATTGAAAATCATTATCCTTTTACTGAAAACATTTAAAAGAAATGAATATGTATATGCATGACATAAATAAAATAACACAGCAAAATCTAAATAATATAATGCAACCTAAATGATATGATATAATTTAAATGTCTTAGTATATTCTAAATGAAATGAAATATTCTAAGTTATATGATATATTTTAAATGAAATGAAATATTCTAAGTCACATGATATATTCTAAATCAAATGAAATATCCTAAATGACATAATATATCCTAAATGAAATGAAATATCCTAAGTCATATGATATGTTCTAAATAAAATGAAATGACCTAAGTAACATAATATATTCTATATGAAATGAAATAACCTAGGTAACATAATATATTCTAAATGAAATGAAAAAGACCTAAGTAACATAATTATTCTATATGAAATGAAATAACCTAGGTAACATAATATATTCTACATGAAATGTAATGACCTAAGTAACATAATATATTCTATATGAAATGAAATAATTTAAATGACATGAAATATAGAATAATGCTATCATATAATATGCATGAAAATAAAAATAAAAATAATAATGCATGAACATAGTATATGCTAAATAATATAAAAATAACTAAATAAAAAGCATAGGATCTCATGAAATATTCAAAACCATATAATAAACCATATAACATCAAAAAAATATAAATCAAAATAATAACAATATCATAGGAATTATTATAACAAGAATCACATATTATATAAAATGCATGAATATGGAAAACGCAATGCATGAAATGTATTTTTTCCTTTAATTAAGGAAATCTGTATATCTAAAAAGATATCCGGCTACCTTAGGAAAATATGTCAAATTAAATATTCTAAAACCAAAATACTTTGTGATTGTTTGAAAACTATTTTGAAAAGCTTGAATTAAAAATAAAAATTGGGCTAAATCCTTTTTTAAATGGCTCTAATTTCCTAAGTTTAAAAATCCCGGACTTGACCACCCTTAACCCGAGAGTTAAAAAATCATTTTTAGACTTTAAAAAGGCTTAGAAACTACCCTAAGTCAGTAGCTAACCTTCCTACTCAGCCCCCTCTAAGTAACTTAATCAAAACAGAAAAATGATTTTTCTTTAAATTCAATTCTGACTCCACTGTCCAGTTTTAATCCACGATTTTTTACCGTATTTTTAAAAATTCAAATAATTCTGAAAAAAATACTGGAGACTCAAGACATGTAAAACTACACGGGAAAAAATCAGCTTAATTTTCTAATTAAAGATGAATGCCCAGAAAAATCTGGAAAGTACAAGTACTGGGTGAAAAAAAAAAACTGCTTTGCCAAAATACATTTATTGTCTTTGATAAAATCATTTAAAAATCAAAGTAAAATATTTAAAATTCACAAAATGGCTCACAAACAGTAACTAGTTCTTTTTGAAAGTTAGATAAAAATTGGCTAAGTAAAAAAATCACAAAGGTAGAATAATCAATTTGACAAACTTTTAATTTTCCACAAGTGTGCTCAAGAGAGCATGACTTTGAACCATTAATTGGCCTAAGTCATTATTCAAATGGCATGAACATGAAATGCATGAAAAAATTACAGCAAACATAGTGCATGAAATGCATGAGTTTAAACCTAAATGTCATGAAAAAATGCATGGCATCAATATAGTGACCTAGACCTAAATGAACTTGCATGGCATTTAATGCAACCTAGACCTAAAATGCATGAACATGCATGGCAAATAAACCAAACCTAATAACTAAAATATGCATGGCATTTTCACAAACACAAAGCATGCTTAAACCAAAAACTCAACCAAATATCATGCAAATGCTAACCTATCAACTAACATGGCAAGAATGCACATATAATGCAAAAATTCAAGGAGTAGCCGAATGGCCTATGTAACTAGCAAACATGGCATTTTCACAAATACTTGGTATACTAGCATGCAAAACTAAATCAAATGTCATGCAAATGCAAAACCTACCAACTAACATGGAAAAAATGCAACACACAATGCAGTTACACATGGAGTAGCCGAATGGCCTCAAGCTCCAACAAGCATGGCATTTTCACAAACACTTGATATACTAACATGCTCAACTAAAATATAACACTAAAATCATGCAAAAACCACACAAGCATTTTCACAAACACTTTATATACTAAATCTAAAACATGCTCAACTAAAATATAAAACTCAAATTATGCAAAAACCACACAAGCATTTTCACAAACACTTGATATACTAAATCTAAAACACCAACAAATTTAAACATCATGAAAATAGAAAATTAAAAATGCAAGAACATGATATTTAAATCATAAATGGCAACAAACAAAGCAATCAAATTAAAATATAACTCAAGTACATGAAGTAAAATAACATTTAAAACACCAAGATCAATGTAAATAACATAAACAACATGATAAAATAAACCAAAACAGCAACATTAAAAAAACTGTAGGCCATTCGGCCATGGTGAGAATATTGTAAAAAAAATTGTAAAAAAAATATATTTAAGAAAGAGATGAAGAAAGAACTTAAGAAGAACAATAAAAAAAAACATTTATTTAAAAAGGAAACTCACCAAATAGTAATCAAAATAGCAAAAATAAGAATGGAAAATCAAGAAAGTGCAAGAGTTGGTGCTCAAGAGCAACCTCAATAAGCTATATTTCAAGCTTTATCTCTTCAAACTTTCTTTTCTTTTCTAAACTTTTTCTTTTTGCCTTCAACCAGAGAGAGAAAAACAAAGTAAAAACCAAGAGAACTCAGCAAAAATCAAGTGTCTAAATGTAAAATCTGAACCTCCCTATTAGAGCTGGCCGAAACCCCCTCTCTCTCCTCAATGATGTTGTCATTTTTTTGTAACCAATTTTCCATCAAATGGCTAATAATTCAAGGTGAAAAAATAATGAAATTATCACCCTTAGATTAGCATATCAGCTGTCCCAAATCATTTTAAAGAGATTTGGCCATTTTGCAAATAAACTCCGAATCAAGATTTTATTTTGCCAATCTCTTTAAAATGATTTAAGAATGAGTTTTACAAATTTTCAGAATTTTCGGAGTCCCTTCGCTATTTTCCCAAATTTTCCAATTTTGCCTTTTTGCCTTCGAAACCCGGTTTTGCTCAAAACAAGTCCGATTTTCAGATTTTCTTCAAGCTGAGCCTTGGGCTATCCATTTTTAATTATTCCTCATCCATTGGGGGTTTGGTCTTACCAAGTCAGGCCATTTCTGTGATTCTTCCTGATTTCACCGAAATCCACTAAAAACCCTAATTCTCGTTTTTCTCCCGGATTGACTTTTCTTTCGGTTTTTCGTGCAAGTGACTTCTCCATTACCCGTAGTCAGTGCTTATCTTTCATTTGGAACCTTCAATTTCGACCAATTTGATTGTTTAAGCACTTTTCCCCAAATTTCTCGGATTAGGGTTTTCTTTCTACTGAATCTCCAAATCCCTTCTTCCGAACTCCATATCTTTCAATGTAGACATCTGATTATCAAAATTCATTTACCATTTTTCAATTGAACTTAAAATCTTGATTTTGAAAGTGATTTGACTTTTTTAGTAGTTGACTTTTTGGGGTTGAATTTTTTGGGATTGACTTTTTTTTGGGGTTGACTTTTTTCAAGTTTGACTTTTTATGCTTGCCCTCTTAAACTAAGTCTCGAAGTACCACCTGCAGGATGAAAAAAGTCTTTTTACACTCGGAAACCTCAATTTAGGAAGAAAACATACCTGTTTTAGTGGTCCGGACAAAATTAGGTGTCTACACTCATGTTATGCAAATGCAAGTGCAATGTGTGTGGAGGAACAAAACAAACCTTTCACCACCTATTCTACAACTTTTATCTTAAATACCCCAACAATTTATTAAAACAAGGATCAAGAATAGTGTAGCACATTAACCAACCAGAGAGCAATAGTAATATGCATGCAAAAAACATTTTGTTATTTTCAAAGCTTATTATGGGCGGTGTGATGTGCGTTCATCATTGCCCAATTTGCAAAGGTAAACTTATTCAGAATATAGAATAGAAGGTAAAAGGGTTGTAAATATTCCTCCAAGTGTTCTTAGCTTCATGATATCTAATCGAAAATCCGGCATGGGTTCACTTAGGTTCACTATATGAAGGCGAATCAGTACTAAAAGCCCCGAATTGTTTCTCACTATCGTCGGTGAAGGCTAGTAAGGCACCCCGATAAAAGCAGGTTCAATTCGTTAGAGTCTATTTCCCTAGCCCATGCGGATTGTTAATCACGAAGGCTTATGTAATTTAGTACTCCGGAAGTGTTTCAATAGCCCATGCGGATTGTTAATCACTAAGGCTTAGTTACTTTGCTCCCACCTAAAAGGACGGAACCTGAGTATAGGGCTCATTATATGCAAATGCACATGTAGTGTGTGAGGAGAAATAACAAACCTTTCACCACCTATTCTTCACCCCTTATTCTAAATGCCCCAACAAGATTAAACAATGTAAACCATCAATTAAGCAAAGAATAAATTTATGCAACAAAATAACCAGAGAACAATAATAATATGTATGCACATGAATAAGGACATATTTAAAAACATTTTATTATTTTCAAAATTCTCTTTATTATTGAAAAATGTGGGAATTAAATTAAATACCAAATAAAAACCAACAAAATCGACACTTTGATAACACGCGACTAACTCTAGGCCTGACTCTCTAATTAGTCTCCAGTGGAGTCGCCAAGCTGTCGCAACCTAAAAAACAACAAGTCTCATTGCGAGACTTTATACTCGTTAAGCGTGACATAGGGGGAAAATAGAGGAAAAGACGACTTAATTCCTCTTGAAATAAAATGAGGGTTTGAAAACAACCTCAAAAAAAGACATGGAGTCGCCACCAATTTTTTTGGCTAGATGTGATCGGCCATTTATCAAAACCGGTTTTGTAAAACAATTTAAAATTAATTAAAACATTTTAAAACAAATTTCAAGTCTGCATTTTTAAACCAGAGAAATCAAAGAAGTGGGTTCGGGAGTCGGTTACGTGCGGGGAAGGATTAGCACCCCCACAATGCCCGTATAAAACAGTACCTTATTAATCGTGTGTTATCTCAAGTCTCAGTGAAAAGTCGGTTTTAGATTTGGCATTTAAAAATAATTCCCAATTTCAAGAAAAATAATTCCATTTTTAATTGAAAATGATTCGGAATTTATTAATTCAAAATTTTTCTATATTCCTTGACAAGCAAGGCAAAATATAGAAATTTTTATTTATTTAGAAAATTTTCTTGAATCATTCTCGTTTTTTGAAAGAAAGATATTCCTTTATTAATGATAATTGATGATATCCTCCCCAGCAAACCCGGTATAGAACTCATGAATTATTTTAACTTGGGAATATCTTTATTTTATTGAAAATCATTATCTTTTTCAAAACATTTTTAAAAAAATGAATATGAACATGTATGACATAGTAAAGATGACATAGCCAAAATCTGATGATATAGTATATTCTAAATGACATAATATAATCTAAATGAAATAGTTATAATCTAAATGTCATGGCAAAAAAAAAAAAACATAGAATAACATCAAATATTCACAACCATATAACAATCAATATAATATCATGAAATATAAATCAAAACTATAGCATAGCCATAGAAATATTCATATCAAAAATCATATATCATATAATATGCATGAACATGGAAAATGCAATGCATGAAAGTGTATTTGTTCCTTTAAATAAGAAAATTCGTATACCTAAAAAGATATCTGGCTACCTTAGAAAAAGACATGAAATTAAATTTTCTAAAATAAAAAATATTTTGTGATTAGCTGAAAACAATTTTAAAAATCTTGGATGAAAAATAATACATGGTCGAATTCCCCTTTTGAAAATGGCTCTATTTCCCTAACTTTGAAAACCTGGACTTGACCACCCTTGACCCGAGCTTTATAAAATCATTTTTTTAAGATTAAAATGGCTTAGAAATCAACCTAGGACAGTAGCTAAGGTTCCTATTCAGCCTTCTCTTAATACCTTAGTCAAAACAGAAAATTATTCTTTCCTTGGATTCAAATCTCACTCTACTGCCAATTTTAAAACGTGATTTTTTAACTTATTTTTAAAATTTCAAAAAAATCTGAAAAAGATATATGAGACTCAAAACATGTATAACTCTATGGGAAAAAATTGGCTTCATTTTTAGACTAAGGATATCCTACCAAAAAAATCACGAAAATCAGAATATTGGGTGAAAAACTGTTTTGCCAAAATTCATTTTTAAGCCTTCGATAAAATCATTCAGAAATCAAAGTAAAAATATTGAAGACTCTTCTAAGGACCTAAAATAGTAGCTAAAATTTCTAAAAATTTTGACAAGAATTACCTAATGAAAAAAAAATCACAAAGGTAGAAATTTCAACTTGACAATTTCTTAATTTTCCACAAGCATGCTCACGTGAGTTTGACTTTAAGCCATTGATTGGATTAAGTAAAAAATCAAGTGGTATGATATGAGATGTTGTTGTTGGATTTACCATGCAAGTGCACATATCGTTAACAAGTAATAAAGTGAAGAGTAGAGTGTCAATCCCACGAGGAATTGTTACTAACTTTGTGAAGTACTAAAATTAAAACAACTTAATCTTATTCAAACAATTAATTAAAGATTGAAAATAAAAAATAATAATAATAATAATAATAGAATAATGCAAATTAAAAGATAGATTAAACAATTAAGAAATGCCTAGGATTACAATTTTTCTCAACACTTCGCTTGAACTTCTCTTACCATCTTAACTTGACTAATGATCTTGAGTTGTTAACCTAGAGTTCTGGTCTATTTACAAGTATCTATTGATAGTCTTATAAAAATATCTCTCTTAACCAATTAACTATATGTCTATGATAATTGAATTAAAGAGAAACTCATTAAGTTTAGACTCTAGAATTGGTTACACATGACACGTAAGTATATTTCTACCTTACATGCAGATCAATCCATCATAAAAAATGAATATGAAACATATGTTATTCAATCCATGTCTAACACTAAACTCCCTATGTCTAGTTGTATTTAGGTTACCACATCAATCTAATTGGTAGCTAAGCAATTAGAAGCATTAAGCACAAGATTGAATAAACAACATCAAATATCATTAAATCAAATAATAGAGTAAAATAATCCAAACTATATGTTGAGTTCCATTGCAATCCTAGAAAAATAAATTAGTTCATACTAATTAATAAAAATATAAAACAAAAGAGTTTCACCATCATAAATATTACAAGAAAGATAAAGAAGATAAGGGATAAGAGAAAACTAAAGGGTTGTCAGATCTTCAGTCTTCAATCCTTCACAATCTCTATTGCTCCTTACAAATTTGTGGTGGCTGCTCTCCTCTTAAGAAAATTAGATTATTTATAAGCTTCAGATTTGACAGCTTAGGGAGAAGTCTTTTATGAAGTCCTAAAGGGTTCTTATTTATAGAACTCCAAAAGCCTAAAGTTGGAAAACTTTGTGGGCATGTAACAGCTTTCAGCTTTGACTTTCCATATATGAACTGATATTCTCCTTATTGCTTTAGGAGTCTACAAAAATACAAAAGTCATTAAATAAATAACTAAATTAAACATAATATAAATAAATAAAACTAAATTAAAAATAACTAAAAATAATTAATTAATAGTTTAAACTATAAGAACTTAGCTATATAAAATATAGTAAAATAACTCTATTTTATAGAGTTATCAGATGTATGAACAAACAACAAGTTAAATTCATGAAATGCATGATTTAATGCCTAAATGACATAGAAAATGCATGGCAATTCAAAATGACCTAATGCCTAGCATGAACTTCAATGGCAATAAATGCTACCTAGACCTAATATGCATGGAATGCATGGCAATGCAAATGTGACCTAGACCTAATAAAAACGCATGGCAATAACACAAATACATGGCATAGTAAACCAAATACACAATATCATGGCATAGAAATGCAAGCATGTCAACTTAACAAGATGCAAATGCACACACAAAGCAAAATACAAAGGGGTAGCCGAATGGACATATGCACACACAAAGCATGGCATTAACACAAACACATGGCATAGTATATACAAGACTTAAGAGGAAACATGTTAGACTAAGTAAACATGATGCAAATGCATGAACATAGCTAGAAAATATCACAAACATGTGGTATGGTATTAACAAAAGCATAAAAAACTTATATGGTGAAAACAGAAAATTAAAAATGGCAAACAAAGTAAGTAGACATGAAAATAAAATGATAAAATCATAAAAAATAATAGTAAATAAATAAAGAAGGTTGAAAAACAAGCTCTATATCTTGATTATTTTTAAAAGTTAGAACATCAAAACAAGCTAGAACATCACAACCAACATGGAAAAAGAATCAAACACAAGGCATGCACCAACATAGGGCCACTCGGCCAACATAGAAAATTAGCTAAATAATTTTGAATTTTCCATTTTTATTTGAAAGCATAAGATAGGAGCTTTAAGAACTTGTTTTGAAAAACAATTTTATTTCATGAAAAAAGATAAAATAACAAAATCATATCAACAAAGTATGGAGGAAAGCATGAAAGAAAATAGCTACCTTGCTCTAGCTTTCCAAATCAAAGAATAGTAAGCAAGCTCTTCTTTTTTCTTTCTCTTTTCTTTTCTTATTTCCTTTCTTTTTCTTCTCTTCTAAGCTACTGCCTTTCTTTGATCAGCCAACCCCCTAAATGAAATGAAAAACCTCCCCCTAATAGTGGTAGCCGAATGGTCTTGGTGAGTGTAGGATGTTGTCATTTTTTCCTAGCCAATTTTGATCCAAAGGCCCCTAATCCAAGATGCTTAAAATGTAAAATTACCACCCTTAGATTAAGTGATCAGCATATCACTAATACATCTATTCAAAAATCTTATGTTGACATCCTCCCTCCTCATGCATTGGACCATGTGGCACAATTACAAAGGCTTGATAAAATAAAAATAACTACCTTACTATCCACTCTTGGCCTTTGGATGCAAGAACTCAGAAAAATCACTCTTCATCATGGGCTTGGCTGAATGGCCCTTTATATTCCAGCCCAATCTCCATTTTTTTTAAATGCAAGAAAGGCCATCTTCGGTTTCTTCAAAAAAATAACCTTTTTGGCCCCTGAACCTAATTAAATAGAAAACGGACTCCAAATCTAAATTTTATTTTTTCAATACTTCCTAAATATTATAAAAATGAGTTCCAAAAGTTTTCCTAATTTTCTGATCCCAATTGCTATTTTTCTCGGATTTATCTTCCAAAATCGCCCTTAATGTACCCGAACCTTTTTCATTTTGAAAACACGCTTCGACTCTGGATTTTTATTTTCTAATATATTCCAAATCATTTATAATTGAGATCTGGATGTTTTCATAATTTTCCAAACTCATTTGCTATTTTTTCGGGATTTATCCTCTCGAATTTCAACTTAGTGGGCCCGAAATTTGCCATTTTGCAAACGAGCTCCAATTTCAGATTTTTTTTCACCAATCTTTTTTGAACAATTTAAAATTGAGATTTAGAAGTTTTCATAATTTTCCGAGCTTATTTTCTATTTTTCGAGGATTTATGTTCTGGAATTTTCAGCTTAGTGGGCCCAAAATTTTCTATTTTGCAAAGGAGCTCTGAATCCCGATTTTTCTTCGCCAATCTCTTCCAAATGACATAATATTGAGATTTGGAATTTTTGGTAATTTTCCGAGCTCATTTGCTATTTTTCTCGTATTTTCCAAATTTGCCCTTTTATCTCTGAAGCTCGGTTTTACTCAAAACAAGTCTGATTTCCAGATTTTCTTTTTATGTGCCTTTATAATACATTGAATTGGAGTTGGTCCAATAACACCCAATTTTTACGATCAAATTCCCCTCCGACTTGATTTTTCCTTTTTTCAATATCGGGAATTTCCTCATTTTTTTTGTTTTTCTCCAATCAGCTTTTTTCTCGAAAATACTTCAAACTGAGCCTTGGGCTATCCTTGTTTACTCACTCCTCATCAATTAGGGGCTTTAGTTTTAACGAATCGGGCCATTTCTGTAATTTTTCCCAATTTTTCCAAAATCCACCAAAAACCCTAATTATCGGTTTTCTTCCAAATTGACTTTTCCTTCAGTTTTGCTCCCAAATAGCCTTTCCATTACCCATAGTCATTGCTTATCTTCCATTTGAAACCTCCAATTTTGACCAATTTAATCATTTAAGCACTTTTCCCCCAATTTTCCGAACCAAGGTTTTCTTTCCACTAAATTTTCGTAACACATGTTCGGAACTCCATATCATTCATTGTAGACCTCGAATTATCAAAATTATTTCACCATTGCCCAATTGAACTTCGAACCTTGATTTTGAATGTGGGTTGACTTTTTCAGTAGTTGACTTTTTGAGGTTGACTTTTTCGTGGTTGAATTTTTCTAGATTGACTTTTCATGCCTAGCCCCTTAAACTAAGTCTCGGAGTATCACCTGCAGGATGAGAATAACTTTTCTGCATTCTAGAACATCATTTAGGAAGAAAAATACCTGATTTAGTGGTCCGGACAAAATTAAGTGTCCTACAATAATGATTTTCAATAAAATAAAAATATTTTTGAGTTAAAATAATTCATGAGTTCTCTGTCGGGTTAGCTGGGGAGGACATCATCAATTATTATTAATAAAGGAATATATTTCTTTCAAAAAACGAGAATGATTCGAAAAAATTTCCAAATTAATTAAAATTTCTTTATTTTGCCACGTTTTGTCGGGGAATATAGAAAAATCTTGAATTAAGAAATTTCAGATCATTTTCAATTAAAAATGGATTTATTTTTCTTAAAATTGAGAATTAATTTGAAATGCCAAATTTAAAACCTACTTTTCACCGAGACTTGATATAACACACGATTAATATGGTACCATTTTATACGGGCGTTGTAGGGGTGCTAATCTTTCCCCACACGTAACCGAGTCCCGAACCCGCTTCTTTGATTTTCTCTGGTTTAAAAATGCAAACTTGAAATTGGTTTTAAAAATGTTTTAATTAATTTTAAAATATTTTACAAATCGATTTTAATAGGTGGCCGATCACACCTAGCCAAAAAAGATTGGTGGCTACTCCATGTCTTTTTTCGAGGTCGTTTTCAAACTCTCATTTTATTTCAAGAGGAATTAAGTCGACTTTTCCTCTGTTTTCCAATGTCACGCTTAACGAATATAAAGTCTCGCAATAAGACTTGTTATTTTTTAGGTTGCGATAGCTGGGAGACTCCATTGGGGAAATTTATAGGGTCAGGCCTAGAATTAATCGTGTGTTATTAAAGTCTCAGTTTTGTTGGTTTTTATTTGGTATTTAATTTTAGTTCCCACATTTTTTTTTAATAATGAGAAATTTGAAAATAATAAAATGTTTTTAATATGTCAATACTCATGTGCATGCATATTATTATTGTTCTCTAGTTATTTTGGTGCATTTATTTATTGCTTAATTGAGGATTTACATTGTTTAATCTTGTTAGGGCAATATAATAAGGGGTGTAGAGTAGGTGGTGAAAGGTTTGTTATTTCTCCTCACATACTACACGTGCATTTGCATATCATGAGCGCTATACCTAGGTTTCCGTCCTTTTAGGTGGGAGCAAAGTAACTAAGCCTTCGTGATTAACATTCCGCATAGGCTAGGGAAATAGACTCTAACGAATTGAAGCCGCTTTTATCGGGGTGCCTTGCTAGCCTTCACCGGCGACAGTAAGGAATAATTTAGGGCTTTTAGAACTGATTCACTTTCATATAGTAAACCTAGGCGAAGCCTTGCCGGATTTTCGATTAGATATTCCGAAGTTAAGAACACATGGAGGAATATTTCCAATCTTTTTGCCTTCTATTATGCATTCCGAATAAGTTTACCTTTAGTAAATTGGGCAATGATGAACGCACAAAACAATGCCCGTAATAAGTTTTGATGTTTTGTCCCAGGGGTGTTATAATGCAAAAATTTTGTTGGCATCCTCAAGGATAATTATTGATTTGTATTATGCATGTTTTTTTGTATTATTCGAATTTATTTCCTTTACTAATTCATTTTCTTTTTTGTTTTTTTTTCATGCATTCTTGTCATCGTTGTTGCACATGGAAGGTTAGGAAACAGTCCAAAAGGGCTTCCATGGTAGTTCAGTGTGTTTCATTGGTCGAGAAGCATTTAGAGGTTAGGAAACAGTCCAAGAAAGGTCAGTAGGATAATGGGGATTGTTTGAGAACGGGATATGTATCGGTATTTTCAGCTGAGGTTGATCTTACTATCCGGCAAAATGATCTCCGAGAGTTGATGGATATATGGAATCAGTGGAATATATCAGAAAAAGAACCCTTCACTCAGATTTATGGAGACATAACACTGTTAGTTCAAGTTAAGGTCAGTGGTGAGATAATCCGGGCTGTGGTGCAATTCTGGAATCCCACTTTTCAATGCTTCACTTTCAACCAAGAGGATATGACTCCAGCCATAGATGAATATTAGACCCTCATGCATATGAAGAATGCCATTCTCGACCATATTTATTTGAAATATACAAAGACACCGGGTTTCAAGAAGAAAGTGTCTAAGATTCTGAGAGTGGAAAGAAATTGGGCTGAAAACCATGTTGCCCGAAAAAGAGTAAGCCACTGTGTCTCATGGGATATTTTACGGAACTTAATCCACAATCATTCAAGTAAAGAGACAGTTAGAAATATTTTTGCTTTGGTTATCTATGGTTTTGTTATCTTCCCAAGGATATTGGGATTTGTGGATGTGGAGGTATTCGATATTTTCGAGAGGCTAGAGCAGAGGATAAACCCAGCCCCCGCAATCATAGTAGAAACAATCCGGTCCCTGAATTTCTATAGACAGGAAGGGAAAAGGAGTTTTATACGTTGTATACAGCTTCTTTACATATGAGTTATGAGCCATTTTTGTAAATAGAAAAAATTCCCTCTTCGCCCTTATTGGAAGTCTTTTGCACCAATTACTAAATTTCTTAAGAGGGATTGGCCCGAAAATAGGATTGAGGAACAATGGATCGACATATTTCGGAATGTCAAGGCTGAGATGATAATTTGGTGGGCCCCATGGATAGCTCCTATGCTGACATTGTATAAGTGTGGAGATAAAGCATCTGTTCCATTATTAAGAGTATAGGAAGGAGTGAGTTACACGCCACTATTGTACTAAGACAATCGGAATCTCATCAGTTCATTCCTAAAACCCATGATCTTAGTGGGTTAGAATTTTCTTATGTAGAAGATGGGTACTCGGGAAAGGTAAGTGAGATTGTAGTGGTGTGGAAGAAAACTCATCGAATAGAGGTAGCTAGATATGCTTATATTGTCACACCCGACTATATAGCATGGAGAGATAGAAGAATTAATGATAGATTGTTGGCACCCAATGGGAGGAGTGCCTCATTAATGGATCTACAAATGGGAGAGGTGCCATCAGAGCTAGAAATTGCAAGGGCAGAATTCAGAAAAGAAAAGACCCAAATAAGCAAAGAGATTGCCCGACTTCAAGAAGAGATTGAGGACATGAAAATTGAGAATCAGTTAAGGAAAGAGAAAAGGAAAAGATCAATAGAGGAATGGACAACTGTCAGGGGAGATCTCAATGAATTACACCTAAAAAATAAAAGATTTCGTTTCGAGCGCAGATTCGAAGGGACCATCAAGACTTCCGGGAAATGGGAGCAAGAATCAAAAACCTCAAGAAAGAGAGTAACTACTGTTGGAAAGAGAGAGCGAAGCATGAAGAAGGCCGAGCCAACCAACTTGAGCAAGAGAAGCAAGCTAGAGAAAGCTTACACAGTGATGTTTCTGCTGATATATCAAGGGGCCAGTTGGAGAATGAACAAGAACGGGCCAGATTGAAAGGCAAGGCAATTCAAAGAGAGATTCTGTGAAAGAAAGTCCAAGATCCGAGGGAGTTACTCTAGGACCAGTATTTTGTAACAGCACTTTGAAATAGATAGGCAAATTACTGGATTTGTCTTAGGCAATGGTTTTGTTATTTTTGATGTATTTAAATTTCAGAAATCAATGAAAGACCATTTGGTTGGAATTATCCCGGGGCTAATACTTTCAAATGCATTCATATTTTTATCTTTCATTTTTTATTTCCTTCATATATTTGTTTGTTCATTCATACATTTATTCATTTATAATCATTCATTCATTTATTCTTCATATCTATTCATTCATATTCATATATTTAGTCATTTATTTATTCATTTTATTTGTTCATTTATTCACATTTAGTCATTCATTCATTCATTTATAATAAAACATAAAAAATGTGTCAATAAATTCTAATTCATGGTTTTTAAAACTTAAGGTAAAATTGGGCACACTCTGAAAGAACCAGATTATCGACATCGTTACAACACTCGATCTCAAGCTAGAGTAATGGAGAATGACCAGCTTGCCCGTATTGAGAGGATGGAATAGGTTCAAAGAGAATTGCAGGAACAACTGACTAAGTCTCGAGGAGAATCAAGAGAACAAATGGCCAAACTCATGGAAATGATGAAAGCCATGATGAGGCAGAAAGGACAGGGGGAGAACTCGGTGACAATGAAAAGGGCAGTAAATCAGGAAGGTCGACCTGAAATTGTGTAGCTGAATGGTCAAACATCCCAGCATGTGGGAAATGAGTTTTCAACTGGGGCAGCATCCTATGTTTATATTCAACCGGTGGTTGAAGCACAGAATTATGGTCCTAGAAAGGGTAACATTGGGCTGACTGAATTGATGTTGTTGAAGTTCTGGACTTTGAGGAACTTGGTGAGAAGGAAAAGGGAAAAATGGCTGACCTAAAGAAGGTTGAATCTGCAGAGTCCCAGAAAAAATATCAGCTGTTGGAGAAGAGGCTAAGGGCAGCTGAAGGGGCAGAATTGTTTGGCAGTCTGGATGCCAAGGAGATGAGTTTCGTACACGGTCTGGTAATTCCTCCAAAGTTCAAAGTGCTAGACTTCGAAAAGTATAATGGGACTACCAACCCATCAACCCACCTGACCATGTACTGCCGAAAGATGACAGGGCATGATGATGATGAAAAACTGCTCATCCACTATTTCCAAGATAGTTTAACGGGTTCTGCAACCCAATGGTATAATCAGCTGACTCAGACTAAGATATGTTCTTGGATGGAGTTAGCTAGGGCCTTCATGGAACATTATAAGCATGTATTTGATATGATACCTGACAGGTTGTCGCTGCAAGATATGGAAAAGAAAACTACTGAGAGTTTTAGAGAGTACTCTCAAAGGTGGAGGGACTTGGCTACTCAAGTGCAACCCCCTTTGACCAGTAAAGAAACTACGGTGCTTTTTATTAACACTTTAAAGGCACCCTACTATGAATGATTGAGACAGCCATTAAGAGTGGCAGGATGGAAGGAAGAGAGTCTTCAACTCTAAAGAAAGTAGTCCTCGCTAAAAAGAAGGAGGGTGAAACTCACGCAGTTAGCTACAACCATTATCCCTATACACCACCTACATCGTATACATCCCCTAGACCCTATACACCTCCTACACCCTACACACACCTTACCCAGGGTAAAATCCTTACTACCCCGCTGTAAACCACCTTACTCAAAACCCATTCCCGTATACCAACATACCACAACAGCCATACCCAACTAGCGTGTCCCCACAGATAACCCTTCCCTAAAACACTTTCCCAAATACCCAAGGTTCGATGCGCAATGACCAACAATCACCAAGGAATGATCAGAACCCCAATTTGATCCCATTCCTACAACTTATGGTGAATTATATCCCAAACTGCTGCAGGGCCAGCTTGTCGTGCCCGTATACCTTAAACCCCTGACACCAACATACCCTAAGTGGTATAATGTGAATGCTAACTATGTGTATCACGCGGGGATTCAGGGGCATTCAATCGAACATTGCATTGCCTTTAAAAGAAAAGTCCAGAGTTTGATAAACTCCGGGGTTGTGAAATTTGGGTCAAGGAATGGGCCAAATATAGCGGGTAATCCATTGCCCAATCATGCTGAGAACCGGGTAAATATAGTGTTGATAGGGGAAATCAGTGGGGTGAAAATGTACATCAGCAAGGTAAAGACTCCAATGATAAAGGTGTGTATCGAAATGGTTAAAGCATGAATGGTTGAGGATGAAGACAGTCTAAAAATGGTTGCAAACAGGGTGGAGAATTGGTGCCCGTTCCATAGATGCAAAGATCACACCATACAAGAATGTGAAGACTTTCTGGCTAAAGTCCAGAAGATGATGGATGAGGGCGAGGCCCAGTTTTACGAGGAAGAAGTGAAGGTTATTGAGAATACAGCCGAATACGGGGTAAAAAGACCTTTGATCATCTACTATGATGAACCAGAAGAGAAAGTTACGCCGATTGTTGAGGAAATTATACCTAAATTGATCATAGAGTTGCCTTCTTCTTTTTTCATACAAAGAAAACAAAGCTGCACCGTGGAAATATGACTATAGCATGGTTATGCCAGGATCTTCTAGCCAACAGGTAGCGGTTGACATAATAGGTGTGGGGCATTTAACGCGAAGTGGAAGATGTTATGCCCCCGAGGTTGTTGAACAAGGACCGACGGGAAAGGAAAGAGGAGTGGATAAAGGAAAGAAGATAGTTGAACCAATCCATATTGAGATGGATTCGTCAAAAGAAGTAGAGAGGGGGTCAGCCTCGGTTAACAAAGTAAAGGAGCCGGTGAACGAAAATGAGGCTTGTAATTTTGAAAATGAGGATTTCAATCCTTTCACTGCTGCTAAACTTGGAGCAACATAGAAATTCCTTGTTAAGGGTTCTAAATCAGGCATATGTAGCCAACAATATATCGGTGGAGAAGTTGGATAGGCTGGTGGGGAATATAGCAGCGGATGATCATATATTTTTCAGTTATGATGAAATACCACTGATAACTCCATAAAATAGAGTTATTTAATCCTATTTTGTGCTTTTAAAATAGCTAAATCTTGTAGTTTAAACTATTAATTTACTATTTTTAGTTATTTTTATTTATTTCTTATTTAGTTTTATTTATTTATTTTAGGTTTTATTTTAGTTATTAATTAATGCCTTTTGTAGTTTTGTAGAGTCCTAAAGCTAGAAGGAAAAGCTTAACTCATATATGAAAAGTCCAAGCTGGAGGCAGTTACTTGGCCACTAAGTTTCCCTTATTTAGGCTTTCAAGGATCTATAAATAGGAACCCTTAGGCTTTATTTTAAGGCTTCTTAGTTAGTTTTTGCTTTAGTTTTTTGAAGAGGAGAGCAGCCACCACCGTATTGCTAGAAGCCAAGAACAGTTTTGGAGACTAGAAGACTAAAGAACTGACAACCTTTAGTTTTTTCTTCTTCCTTAATCTTCTCTTATTTTCTTGTAATTTGATGTTGGTGAAACTCCTTTGGTTATTGTTTTCAATGTCAAGCATGAACTAAATTTCTTTTCTAGGATTACAATGGAACTCAACACATAGTTTGGATTATTTTATTCTCTAATTTGATTTAATGATATTTAAGTTGTTTATGCATTCTTGTACTTAATGCTTTTAATTGTTTGATCACCAATTAAACTGATTTGTTAACCTAAATATAACTTGGAAAAGGGAGTTTAGTGTTAGACATGGATTGCATAACACATGTTTCATATTCATTTATTAGGATGAATTGATCTACAGGTAAGGTAGGAATACACTTACTTGTCATGTGTAATCATTGTTAGAGCCTAGACTTAATGAGTTCTTCTTTAATTTAATTAACATAGGAATATAGTTAATTGGTTAAGAAGGATATTTTTATAAGACCATCGGAAGATCCCTATAAATAGATTAGAACTCTAGGTTAACAACTCAAGATCATTAATCAAATTAAGAGGTAAAAGACATCAAAGCGAAGTGTTGAGGAAATTGTAATCCTAGGCATTTCTCCATTGATTTAAACCCAAATTTTATTTGCTTTCTTTGTTTATTATTTTCTTTAATTTAGTTTTAATTTACATACTTTTTAATTAATTATTTGGATAAGAGTAAGTTGTTTTAATTTTAGTATTTAACAAATTTAATATTAATTCCGTGTGGGTACGACACTCTACTTCCACTTTATTACTTGTTTGCGATATCGTGCACTTGCGTAGTGAAATTCAACAACAAGTTTTTGGCGCCGTTGCCAGGGAGTTGTTTTATTATTTTTGTTAATATTAATACCAAGCATACTTAGTCTTAATTCAAAATTTCTTTTTCTTATTCTTAGGTAATTTTGGTTGTTGAATGCGGAGATCTAGAAGTTTCGAACTTGTACCTTTTGATCCAGAACCAGAAAGAACTTTTCATCGACACCGAAGGGATAATTTGCAAGTCGCAACTAACAACCATACAATGACTGAAGCTAATGAAACAAAGACTTTGTGAGACTATAGGGTTACTCTCATGCAGGACCTTCAAACTAGCACTCAGAGGCCTGCCATCTAGGCCAATATGTACGAGATAAAGTCGGCCATTCTTCAGAAGATCAATACGTCAGTTCTGTTCAGCGGCTTACCGAACAATGTTCCTAATGCTCACATCGTAAATTTCCTGGAAGTTTGCGATCTTTTCAAACAAAATGGTGTTACTGATGATGCCATTAGATTGAGACTCTTCCCTTTCTCACTTCTAGATAAGGCCAAGAGTTGGTTGAACTCTCTTCCTGCTGGCTCCATTACCACTTGGGCTGATCTGCCCAGAAGTTTCTTGCCAAATATTCTCCTCCTACCAAGACAGCTAAGATGCGAGATGATATCACATCTTTTATCCAGTATGACTCAGAATCATTATATGAAGCTTGGGAAAGGTACAAAGATCTGCTCCGAAGATTTCCTCATCATGGGATACCTGACTGGCTTCAGGTAAACACCTTATATAATGGGTTAATGGGTCCTACTAGAAGTTCTATTGATGCTGCAGCAGGTGGCTCACTCGTGGGGAAAAAATTGATGAGGCTTATATTTAATTGAGGTGATAGCTTCCAATAATAATCAATGGTCCACAAAGAGAAGTTTTCCAAAGAAAGCTCCAGGCAGTTATCAGCTGAATGAGATTAGTGCCTTATCGACACAGATGGCTGCTTTGTCCAAGAAATTTGACACTATGAGTGTGCATTCAGTCTAGAGCCTATTAGTAACTTGTGAATTATGTGGAGAAGGACACACCAGTGATAGTTGTCCAACCAATGCCGAGTCAGTGCAATATGTTGGAAACTATAATAGACAGCAAAACAATCCTTATTCCAACAATTACAATCCGGGTTGGAGAAATCACCCAAACTTTTCCTGGAATAACAATCAAGTGTCTTCATCCTCTGCTAAACCAGCAATCCCTCCTGGTTTTCCATCGCAAGCTCGTGCTCTTATTCCAAAGAAGAAGACATCTATGGAAGAGATGTTTACGCAATTCATGGAAAGAACTAATAATCTCATTCAGAATCAATTAGAATCACTTTAGGAGCATAAAACATTAATTCAAGGTCAAGATGAATTACTTCGAATTCAAACAACATCATTTAAGAATCTTGAGACACAAGGGTGCCAGCTTGCTAATGCAATTAACAATCATTCTATGGGGTCTTTTCCAAGTGATACTGAAACCAATCCTAGGGGAGATAGAAAAGAACATTGTAAAGCCATCACACTTAGGAATGGAAGAGAGTTAGAAGAGGTAAGCAAGAAGCAAGAATTTCCAACCAAGCCTCTTAAGGAAAAAGATATGGTGGAAAAAGAAGTTGAAAAGATTCAAGAGGAAAAGAAGCAAAGTTATCCACCATCACCCTTTCCTCAGCGCCTTCAAAAGAACAAGCTTGACAATTAGTTCCAGAAATTTCTTGAGGTATTTAAAAAGCTTCATATTAATATACCTTTTGTTGAAGCTTTGGAACAAATGCCAAAATATGTCAAGGTTATGAAAGACATATTGTCTAAGAAAAGGAAATTGGGTGAATTCGAGACTGTTACACTTATTGAGGAGTGCAGTGCTATCCTCCAAAAGAAACTTCCACCAAAGCTTAAAGATCCGAGAAGTTTCACCATGTTGGTATATGGCCTAGAGCCAATCGGTTTGGTCAGGCATAAACTACCAATAATGCAAACCCATCACCATATCTTAGTTGTAGACATCTAATTTTGTCCGGACCCCTAAATTAGGTACATTTTCTTCCTAAATTGATGTTTCATAATGCTAAAAGGCTTTTCTCATCCTACAGGTGGTACTCTGAGGCTTAGTCTAAGAAAGCAGATAGAAAAAGTCAAACTGAAAAAAAAAGTCAACCTAAAAAAAGTCAACCCCAAAAATGTCAACTACTGAAAAAGTTAACCCACTTTCAAAATCAAGATTTGAGGTTCAATTGAAAAACGGTGAAAAAATTTTGATAAGAGGTCTAAGTTGAAAGATATGGAGGTCGAAATTTGGGTTACGGAATCTTAGTAGAAAAGAAACCCTAGTTCGGGAAATTTGGGAAAAAGTGCTTAAACGATCAAATTGGTCAGAATTGAAGGTCTCAAATAAAAGATAAGCACTGACTACGGGTAATGGAGAAGCCATTTGGAAGAAAAACAGATAGAAAAGTCAATTCGGAAGAAAATCGAGAATTAGGGTTTTTTGGTAGATTTCGGTGAAATTTGGAAGAATTATAGAAATGGCCCGATTTGAAAGAGATAAAGCCCTAAATAATGAGAAATGATTAAAAAAGGATAGCCCAAGGCTCAGTTTGAACAAAATTTGAAAATCGAACTTGTTTTGAGCAAAACCGGGTTTCGGAGGCAAAATAGCAAAATTGGAAAATGTGGGAAAAATAGCAAATGAACTCCAAAAATTCTGAAAATTTTCAAATCTCATTCTTAAATCAGTTCGAAGAGATTGGCGAAAGAAAATCTTGATTCGGAGTTCGTTTGCAAAATGGCCAAATACCGGGTCTCTTATGTAGTAATTCAAGCAGATAAATCCCGAAAAATAGCAAACGAGTTCCAAAAATTCTGAAAATTTGCAAATCTCATTTTTAAATTATTTGGAAAAGATTGGCAAAATAAAATCTTGATTCGGAGTTTGTTTGCAAAATGGCCAAATCCCAAGCCCCTCATGTAGTAATTGAAGCAGATAAATCCCGAAAAAATAGTAAATGAACTCCAAAAATTATGAAAACTTCTAGCTCACATTTTTAAATTATTTGGAAGAGATTAGTGAAGAAAATCTGGATTCGGAGCTCGTTTAAAAAATGATAAAGTTCGAGTGCATAAAAGGGGTAATTTCGGAAATATATAGCAAATGGACTCGAATTTTTTTTGAAAACTTCCAAACTTCAATTATTTATTATTTTGGAAGTATTGAAAAAATAAATTTTGAGTTTGGAGTCCGTTTGCTATTTATTTAGGTTTGGGGGGCAGAAAGGTCATTTCACCAAAGAAACCAAAAAAAGCAATTTTGTAATTGAAGAAAATATGAAATAAGAAGAAATTGCTGGGATTTTTCTTCCCTTGGTCAGCCAACATAAAGGAGAAGAAGGAAGCTTGCACAATTTAATTCCCTAGTCACTATCAAGCCACATGCTACCACTAACACCTTGCAAATGGTCCCCCCTTCATCCAATGGCTTAAGTGCCTTGTAGGAAAGTTGAATGCACCATCCATTGGCCAAATTTAAATTTCAAGATGATATTTTTATTTTTCATAAAATAACCCTCATATAATGGCCAAGAATGGAAGAAAAAAGATGAGCACAATTAATCCAAGGGTGAGCATCCATTCGATTGAGCAAGGGAGTGCATGGGATTATCTCTTTTCATCCAATGGCTTAGGCCATCTACAAGGGCTGAGTACACATGTTGAGGGCTGGATTTAATCTACAAGATGTCATTTTTATGTTGGCCTCATCCAATGAACAAGAATGGAAGAGCACAACTCATCCAAGGGTAGGCACTCAAGAGGAGCAAGCAAGGGAGTGCATGGGATTGGTCCTCTTTTGCATCTAAGGTCTAAGGTTATTACAAGGGATGAGTACACATCTTAAGGGCTGCTATCAATTGGCAAGATGACATTTTTATGTTTTCATCAAAATATCTTCATCTAAAGGCCAAGATTGGAGGAGAAAAGTGCAATTCCCATCCAAGGGTTAAGGGGCCATTCGGCCAAGGCTAAAGGGTGGAGGATGATTTTATTTTTTCAGAGATTTTTTGGCTGGAAACAGTAGCTAATTTAGCAAATAAAAAGGTTTTGAAAGAAAGAAAAAAAGGTTTTCAATAGAGAGCTTGAAGGTAGTCATCTCTACCAAGCTGTAGCATAGCTTTCTTCTTGATTTCCATGGTGTTTTCTTGATTTTGTTTCTTGTTTTCCTACTACATTTTTCATAGAAATAAATTTTTTTAATGTTTAGTTATGTTTTCATCTCTTCTTCTTCATTAAAATGGTGGAAAACAATTTTTTTCTTATGGTTTCATGCTATGGCCGAATGTGTCTTAATTACTTGTCTTGGTTTTTCCTTTTTTTTTTCTTCCTCGAATGTTGTTGTGAAAATTGATTTTTACAAGGTTTTTATAGTATTCTAAGGTTCTGATTTTTTACAAAATATGAAGCAAAAAAGGTTGAAATGGCTACATGATCTTGGTAGACCAAGTGACCATGGTTAGGGGAGAGGCTATGCCTATTTTTACCTACCATGAAGCTCACCTTAATTTTGCTGTTTTACATGGTTTATTTTTTGTTTTATTGAGAGGGAAAGGCTTCATGATCTTGGCAAGACCAAGTGATTATGGTTAGGTGAGAGGCTATGCCCATTTGATACCAACCATGGAGCTTAACTTTCCTTGTTGTACTTACTAGTTTTGCTTGTTATTTGTTTTGCATGTCTATGTTAAATCTTTTATATATATGTTCTTTACATTATTTTCTATGGTATATTTACTTATATATTTCATTTCCATGTTTGATATTGTATCCTTGCATATTCGGCCATGGTTGTTCATATGCTTATGTTGTGCATTTTTTTTCATGTATCATGTCTTACATGTTTGCGTTTTCTTCATTTTGTTCCATGACCATTCGGCAACTTCACTTTTTGTATGCCTTGCGTGTGCATTTTCCTTTTGTTTCTTAACTTGTTTGCATCTCCATGCCATGAACTTGTACATTTTGATTTTAGTATGCCATGTGCTTATGAAAATGCTATGATAAAATGCCATCATTTTTTTCACGACCATTCGGCACTCCACTTTTTGTATGCCTTACTTGTGCATTTTCCTTTTGTTTCTTAACTTGTTTGCATTTCCATGCCATGAGCTTGTGCATTTTGATTTTAGTATGTTATATGCTATTGAAAATGTCATGAAATTATGCATCTTAATATGATTTGTCATGTACTTGTCTCATTTACTAAATAGGATTGCATTAGAGTCTCATGTGATCATTTGGCCTCTTCATGCATCCCTTGCCTTGTCATGCATTTGCATTTTGTTTAGGTAACATGCTTTTCATAATCATATCTTGAAATTGTGTGTTAGTTGCTGTTTGTTCCAGCATTGACATTAATTTCATGAGTCATTGTATGTTCATAGTATTGCTATGCATGTTCATTACATTTTAGATCTAGGCCATATTGGTATTGCCATGCATATTGAGTCTTAAATCACATTGTTATTGTCATGCGTTACTATGCTATTTAGGTCTTAGGTCACATTAGCATTTTCATGCATATTCATAACATATTAGGTCCAAGTCATATTTTCATTATCAAGCATTGCATGCATATTGAATTAGGATAGCATTTATTGCCATGCAAATTCATGCTAGGCATTTAGGTTTTCTTGAATTGTTATGCATTTCCTTCACCATTTAGACCTTTAGACCATGCATTTCATACATTTAATTTGTTGTATGATCATTCATTCCATGTCATTGCCACTTGATTTGTGACTTAGGCCAATTAATGGCTCAAAGTCATGCTCTCTAGAGCATACTTGTGGAAAATTAAGGAATAGTCAAATTGATCATTCTACCTTTGTGATTTTTTTTTAGTTAGCCAATTTTTATCCAAGGTTTTTAAATGTTTAGCTATTGTCCTTTGGTATTTAGGATGATCTCCAACAAATTTTACTATGATTTTTGAAATTGAATTTATCAAAGGCAAAAAATGTGTTTTGACAAAACAATTTTTTTTTACCTAGTACTCGAACTTCTTTGCTTTTCTTGCAGTCATCTTTAATCAAAAAATTAAGCCAATTTTTTTTCATGTAGTTTCACATGTTCTGAGCTCCAGTATTTTTTTTAGATTTTTTTCAATTTTTAAAAATAGGCTAAAAAATCGTGTGGCAAAACCAGATAGTAGAGGCAGATTTGAAATTAAAAGAGGAATAATGGTTGAATTTGGCTAAGGCATTTAGAGGGGGTTAGTTAGAAGCTCTAGCTACTGTCTTAGGGTATTTTCTAAGCCTTTTTAAACTTTAAAAATGATTTTATAAATCTCGGGTTAAGGGTGGTCAAGTCCGGGATTTTAAACTTAGGAAATTAGAGCCATTTTAAAAGGTTTTGGTAAGGGTTGTAATTTTTATTCAAGTTTTCCTCAAAATTGTTTTCAAACAATCACAAAGTTTTTTTTTATTTTTTTTTTAAATCTAATTTGACATATTTTCCTACGGTAGCTGGATATCTTTTTAGATATACGGATTTCTTTATTTAGAGAAAAAAATACATTTTCATGCATTGCATTTTCCATGTTCATGCATTTTATTTAAATGTGTGATTTTTGCTATGATGTTTTCCATGGTATTATTATTATTTCAATTCACATTTTATGATCTTATATTTGTTTTCCATATGATTTAGAATGTTTCATGATATCCTATGCTTTTTATTTAGTTATTTTTGTCATATTGTTTAGTATATGCTATGTTCTTTATTTTTATTTTTATTTTCATGCATATTATATGTTAGCATTATTTAATTTCTTGTCATTTCTTGTCATTTAGATCATATTACATGTCATTTAGGTTATTTTATTTATAACATGCCATGTCATTTATAATATGCCATATCATTTAAAATTGCCATGTCATTTAAATCATTTTATCTCATTTAGAGTATACCATGATACTTAGGATTTTTTATTTCACCTAGAATATACTATGCCATTTAAATTATGTCATATCATTTAGGTTGCATTATATTATCTAGACTTTGCCATGTCATTTTATTTATATCATACATGTTCATGTCAATATTTTTAAATGTTTTGAAAAAGATAATGATTTTCAATAAAAGTAAAGATATTCCCGAGTTAAAATAATTCATGAGTTCTCTACCGGGTTTGCTGGAGGGAATATCATCAATTATCATTAAAAAAGGAATATCTTTCTTTCAAAAAATGAGAATGATTCGAAAAGTTTTCCAAATGAATAAAAATTTCTATATTTTGCCGATTTTGTCGGGGAATATAGGAAAATTTTGAATTAATAAATTCCGGATCATTTTCAATTAAAAATGGAATTATTTTTCTTAAAATTGGGAATTAACTGGAAATACTAAATTAAAAACCAACTTTTTACTGAGACTTGAGATAACTCACGATTAATAGGGTACCGATTTATATAGGCGTTGTGGAGGTGCTAATCCTTCCCCGCACGTAACCGACTCCCGAACCCGATTCTTTGATTTCTCTGGTTTGTAAAGCAGACTTGAAATTGGTTTAAAAAATGTTTTAAATAATTTTAAAATGTTTTATAAAACCGGTTTTAATAGGTGGCCGATCACACCTAGCTAAAAAAAGATTGGTGGCGACCCATGTTTTTTTACGAGGCCATTTTCATACCCTCGACCGTTTATTTTATTTCAAGAGGAATTAACTCATCTTTTCCTCTGCTTTCGTTTCGCCCCTCACTCGAACGGGTTCCCCAAGATCCGGGATCACGTATCGACACCTTCGTTTTTCTAGAGGAATTAAGTCGACTTTTTCTCATTTTTTTAATCTCACGCTTAACAAATAATAAAGTCTCGTGATGAGACGTTGTTATTTTTTTTAGGTTGCGGCAGCTTACGATTAATAAGGTACCATTTTATACGAGTGTTGTGGGGGTGCTAATCCTTCTGCGCACGTAACCGAGTCCCGAACCTGATTCTTCAATTTTCTCTGGTTTATAATGCAGACATGAAATTGGTTTTAAAAATATTTTAATTAATTTTAAAATATTTTATAAAACCGGTTTTTAATAGGTGGCCGATCAGACCTAGCTAAAAAAGATTGGTGGCGACTCCATGTCTTTTTACGAGGTCGTTTTCATACCCTGGACCTTTTATTTCAATCTAGAGGAATTAAGTCGTCTTTTCCTCTACTTATGTTTCCCCCTCACTCGAATGGGTCCCCGCGACGGGATCACGTATCGACAGCTTGGCGACTCCGCTTGGGATATTAGAGAGTCAGGCCTAGAATTAGTCGTGTGTTATCTAAGTCTCAGTTTTGTTGGTTTAATTCGTATTTAATTTTAATTCCCATATTTTTAAAATAAAAGAGAATTTTGAAAATAATAAAATGTTTTAAATATGTCTATCTTCATATGCATGCATATTATTATTTGTTCTCTGGTTATTTTGTTGCGTATATTTATATGTTTGCTTGACTGATGCTTTACATTGTTTGATTTAAGTGGGGTATTTAGAATAAGGGGTGTAGAATAGGTGGTGATAGGTTTGTTTTGTTCCTCGACACACACTATATTTGCATTTGCATAACATGAATCCTCTACCCGAGTTCCGTCCTTTTAAGTGGGAGTAAAGTAACTACGCCTTCGTGATGATCCTCCGTATGGGCTAGTGAAACACTTTCGGAATATAAAGTACCTAATGCCTTCCTTATAATCGTCCATACAGGTATAGGAAAATATACTCTAACGAATTGAACCCGCTTTTATCGGGGTGCCTTACTAGCCTTCACAGGCGACAGTAAGGAACAATTCGGGGCCTTAGAACTGATCACCTTCATATAGTGAAAATAGGGGAAGCCATGCCTGATTTCTGTTAGATACCCGAAGTTTAAGAACACATGGAGGAACATTTACAACCTTTTACCATCTGTTAGATTTAAGAACATATGTTAGATTTTACAAATTGGGTGATGATGAACGAACATCATATCGCTCGTAATAAATTTATTATTTTGTCCCAAATACGTTGTAATGCCGAAGCTCTGTTAAAATTTTTGGGACTTTAAAAAAAAAAAAAAAGCATGTTGTTATTTATGTTATATTTGTGAATTCATTTCTTTACTAATCTATTTCTTTCTGTTTTCTTTTCTTTGACATGCATCATAGATATCATCATACACTTGGAGTTTATTGGCCTCGGGATAGTCATCAACCCAAAGGACTTTCATGGAGTGTCAGGTTATTTTAGTGATAGAAGATCATGCAGTAGTAAGGGCACGGTCGAAAAAATATCAGAGAGAGGATGGTGATTGCCTGAAGAAAGATTATGTGTCAGTATTGCCGGAAAGGGTCAAAGTGGATTCTAGACAGAATAATCTCCGAGGGTTAGTCAACATTTGGAATCAGTGGAATGTATCAGAGAAAGAAGCTTTCACTCAGAAATATGGAGACATAGCACTCTTAATTTCGATTCGGGTCAATAGTCGGTTGATTCAGTCTATGGTACAATTTTGGAATCCTGCTTATAGATGTTTCACTTTTAACAATAGGATATAACCCCACCGATTGAAGAATATTCAGCACTGTTATGTATTGAATGTCCTAATCCTTATCGAGTATATTTGAAAGAAGTGAAACCTTCAGGTTTTAAGAGGAAAGTGGCTAGGATCACATGAATGGATACAACATGGGTTGAGAGTCATGTGAACACAAAGCAGAAAAATGGATGCATTCCGTGGGAAACTCTTCGACAGTTGATATTGGGTTATTCCAACAAAGAAAAAGCCAAGGACATCTTCGCTCTAGCCATCTACGGATTAATCATATTCCCGAAGATATTGGGTCATGTGGATATAGCCGTGTTTGATTTCTTTGAAAAGTTGGAACAGAAGATCAACCCATCTCCGACCATCCTAGCTGAAACTATCCGATCTTTGAATTTTTGCAAAAGGGAAGGACAAGGGAGAATCAAGGGGTGTGTACAATTCCTTTATATTTGGATTCAAAGTCACTTTTGGAAGAAATAAAAGGTTTCCTTCAAACTGTACATGAAGTCTTTAGTTCCGATTAGGGAATTCCTTCAAAATGATTGGCCTGAAGACGAGGATGAAGAGAAATGGGTCAACATGTTCCGGAATCTAAAAGGGGAGATGGTGACTTGGAGAGCTCCATGGATGGTTCCTATACCGATTATGTATAAATATGGGGACAACTCGAGAGTTCCACTACTCAAAATTTGGGGGTCTGTGAGTTACGCGCCTCTGTTGGTGCAAAGACAGGTTGAGTCTCGGCAGTTCACACCCGTGAGTCATAATCTAGGATCATTAGAGTTCACTTATGGGGAAGACGGATATTCTAGAAAGGTGCGGGCAGTGATTGAAGCATGGAAGAAAAACTCACCGGATAAAAATGGCCAGATATGTCGACATCGTCGCACCTGATTACCTGGTATGGAGGGAATTAAGGGTTAATGATAGGCTATGACATCAGATGGGGAAGAGGTCCAGTTCATGAATCCACCACCGAGGGAAATGCCATCAGAGTTAGAAATAGCAAGGGCGGAATTTAAAAAAGAAAAGGCCAGATAAGCAAGGAGATTGCCCGACTACAAGAAGAGCTTGAGGACATGAAAAAATAGGGAATCAGATTGAGAAAGAGAAAAGGAAAAGATCAAGAGAGAAAGCGACACTGCTAAGGGCGATCTTCGGGAATTACATTTGGAGAACAAGAGGTACCGCTTTGAGCTCAGTTTTGAGGGGAACTCTCAAGACTTCCGGGGAGTGGGAACACGAGGTAAAAAACCTCAAGAAGGAGAATAACTACTGGAAAGAGAGAGCAAAGCATGAGGAAGCCCGAGCCAATCAATAGGAGAAGCAAGCTAAGGAAAGCTTACACGGTGATACTTCTGTTGACGCATCAAGGGGCTGTGAACAAGTAGGGGTCAGATTGAAGAGCAGGGCAATCAAAATGAGACTGTGAAAGAAAGTCCAAGATCCGAGGAAGTCACTATAGGACTAATTTTGTAATAGCACTTTGAAAGGCAAATTACGGACTTATCTTAGGAAGTGATCCTTTTATTCTATCTGTGATCTATTTATTTCCAGGAAATCAATGAAAGACCGTTCGGTTGAAATTATCTCGGGGCCAATACATTCAAATTCATTCATATTTTATATGTTTTGTTTGTTCATTTGTACATTTACTCATATTTATAACCATTCATTTTTTAAATTCATTTATGTTCAAACACTTAACCACTTATTTATTCCTTTTACTTGTTCATTCATTCATATTCATACACTTAAACACTTATTTGTTCATTTCACTTGTTCATTCATTTATTCTTTCGTATACATATACGTAGTCATGTAATTATTCATTTTATTTGATTCATTCATTCACATTTAGTCATTCATTCATTCATTTTTTATAAAACATAAAAAAGGATGTGTCAATAATTTCTAATTCATGGTTTTCAAAAACTAAAGGTATAATTGGTTGCACTCAGAAAGAAATGGATTTTCGACCCCCTTATAATACTCGATCTCAAGCCAGAGCTATGGAAAATGATCATCTTTCTAGAATTGAAAGAATGGAAAGAACACAAAGGGAACTACAGGAACAGTTAGCTAAATCTCAGGGGGAGTCTCAGAACAGATGACTAAGCTCATGGAAATGATGAGTGCCATGATGAAACAAAAATGGCCGGGAGAGAACTCGGTCACCGAGAAAAGGGTGGTACTTGAAGAGGACCAGCTTGAAAACATACAGCAGAAGGGCCAATTGGGGCAGCTTCCTATGTTTATATCCAGCTAGCTGCAGAGACACATGACTATGTTCCTGGAAAGGGTAATGTGGGAGCTGACCTAAATGATGTTAACGTTCCCGACTTTGAGGAACTAGCTAAAAAGGAAAAAGCAAAGATGACTGAGCTGAAGAGGGTCAAAATGGCAGAATCACAAAAAAAATATCAACTGCTGGAGGAGAGGCTAAGGGCCGTCGAAGGGGCAGAGTTATTTGGCAGTTAGGATGCCAAAGAGATGAGCTTAGTACATGATCTAGTAATTCCCTCAAAGTTCAAAGTTCAAAGTACTAGACTTTGAAAAATATAATGGGACTACCAATCCATCAGCACATCTGACCATGTACTGAAGAAGGTAACGGGGCACGATGATAATGAGAAACTGTTTATCCATTGTTTCCAAGATAGCTTGATAGGGTCAGCAACCCGATGGTACAATCAACTGAGTCGTACCAAGATTCGTTCATGGACAGATTTAGCCAGGGCTTTCATGGAATATTATAAGCATGTGTCTGACATGGTACCTGATAGGCTGTCGCTACAGAACTTGGAAAAGAGGACCAATGAGAGTTTCAAAGAATACTTGCAAAGATAGAGGGATCTGGCCACACAAGTGCAACCCCCTTTAACTAGCAAAGAAACTACAGTGCTTTTCGTCAACACTTTGAAAGCACCATATTATGATAAATTGGTGGGGAGTGCCACCAAGGACTTTGCAGACATGGTAATATCTGGGGAGACGATAGAGTCGACCATTAAGAATAGGAAAATGGAAGGGGGTGAGCCTTCTATTCTGAAAAAGGTATTCCCTGCCAATAAGAAATAGGAGACCCACGCAGTTATTATCAACCAATACCCATATGCACCTCTCACACCACATACACCACCAAGGCCCTATACTTCTACCACATCTTATGCACCTCCTACACCCTACACACCTTACCCGAGGTATAATCCTTATTACCCCAATGTCAACTACCTTACCCAAAATCCCTTCCCTTATACCAATATACCACAACAGCCATTTCCAACTGGCATATCCCTACAAATAAACCTTCACGAAACACTGTCCCAAACACTCAGGGAGACGGGTGCAATGACCAACGTTCACCAAGGAACGATCAAAAATCCCAATTTAAAAATCCCAATCCTACCACCTATGGTGAGCTATACCCAAACTGTTGCAGGGTCAACTTGTTGCACCCGTGTACCTCAAACCTCTGACACTGCCATATCCGATGTGGTACAATGCAAACACTAATTTCGCGTACCACGCAAGAATTCAAGGACATTCGACGGAAGATTGCCTAGCCTTTAAAAAGAAAGTCCAAAGCCTGATCAATACCGGAGTTGTGAAGTTTGGGGCAAAGAATAGGCCGAATGTAGCGGGGAACCCATTGCCAGATTTTGCAGGGAATCGGGTAAATACAGTATGGACAGGGGAAGTCAGAAAGGTAAAAAGGGATGCCAGGGAAGTCAAGACTCCAATGTTGACAATATGGGTCGAAATGGTTAAGCCAAGAATGGTGGGAGATGCAGAAAGTTTAAAAATGGTCGCAAATAGGGTGCAGAATTGGTGCGCGTTCCATAAGTGTGGAGGTCATATCATACAGGACTGTGGGAACTTTTTGGCTAAAGTCCAAAAGATGATGGATGATGGGGAGGCCCAGTTTTACGAGGAGACAGAGGAGGAAGTAGAGGTTATTGAGAATACAGCTGGCTACGGGATAGAAAGACCCTTGATCATCTATTATGATGAACCAGAGGAGAAAGTTATGCAGTCGTTGAGGAAAATGCGCCTAAGTTAATCATTGATTTGCCTGTTTCTTTTTCGTAAAAGGAAAACAAAGCTGCACCATGGAAATACGACTACAGCATGGTTATGCCTGGGTTTTCGAGCCAGCAGGATATCACACGTGTATGGCACTTAACACGAAGTGGAAAGTGTTATGCTCCTGAGGCTGTTGATCAAGGATTAACAGGAAAAGATAGAGGAACGGACAAAGAAAAAAAACAGCTGAACCAATCCATATTGAGATAGATTTGTCAAAAGAAGAAGAAAGGGGATTAGCCCCAGTAAATAGAATAAAACAGCCGGTGAGTGAGAAGAAAGCCTGCGAGTTCTTAAAATTCATAAAGCATAGTGAGTATAGCGTGGTTGAACAACTGCAACGTCAGCCAGCTAGAATTTCAATCTTATCTTTGCTTTTGAACTCGAATTCTCACAGAAATACCCTGTTGAGAGTGTTGCATCAGGAATATGTGGCTAACAACATATCGATAGAAAAATTGGACAGGCTGGTGGTAAACATCGCGGCAGACGACAATATATATTTCAGCTATGAGGAAATACCACCCAATGGTAGTGGGTCAACAAAAGCTCTCCATATAACTACCACTTGTAAGGGGCACATATTAGCAAGGGTCCTTTTGGATAATGGTTCTTCATTAAATGTGATGCCCTTGGCAACCTTGTCCAAACTACCAGTGGATATTTCTTATATGCTGCCAAGTTGAACGGTGGTCAAAGCCTTTGATAGTACCAGGAGAGATGTAATGGGAACTATTGAGGTTCCTCTAGAGATAGACCCATGCACCTATACAATGAACTTTCAGGTCATGGATATTAATCCATCGTATAATTGCCTATTGGGAAGGTCGTGGATACATTCAGCAGGGGCTGTACTTTCGTCTCTCCACCAAAAGCTAAAATTTGTGATAGAGGGGCGTTTGGTCACTATATCAGGAGAAGAGGACGTAATAGTGTCTGCATCTACTGAATCTCCTTATGTTGAACCCAAGGAAGATGCCGTAGAATATTCCTTTAGGTCTTTGGAATTTGTAAATGCAGTTTTCATCGTTAAGGACGAAAAATTCCAAAACCGAGGCTATCCAAGAACACAAGGCTGGGGTAAGAACTATGGTGGGAAAAGGCTGTAGGGATGGAAAAGGTCTCGAAAAATATCTTCAGGGGATGGCTCGAGCAATGGAAGCAATGGGAAAGAAATACCGGTTTGGCCTAGGGTATCTTCCGAAGGCCCATGAGAAAAGGAAACAAGTTGAACGGAACCGACAAATGAGGATGGCCCGTTTTGTGGGTATGGATATTGAGTGGGAGCCTATGACATTCCCACCTATCCTTCACAGCTTTTGCTCAGCCGATTTGTGGGTATGGATATTGATGTGCTCGTAATGATCGAGCAAGCCTTCGAAATATTCCAGGTGATTAAGGATGAGCACATGTATGATATGGAGATCTGCACGACTGGGGAAGAAAGAATTGAAAGAGAGAATGCTAACCGGATGGTGCGACCTTGTCCACCAGGATATAGACTGACCAATTGGAGCGCAACGGAGCTACCCATAGTTTTTAGATCTATTCCAACGTAATGCTTTCAAACAAATCTTAAATATCTTTGCCCGAAGATATTAAGAATTTCTTTTGTAATGGGCTTTTGTCTAAAACTTTTTCATTCAAATAAATAACAAACATGATGCATTTCCTTCATATTGATGTGTCCATATTCTTTCATTTATGCTATTTATTTTTCTTCGATTGTATCTATTTTTTCCTATATTGTTTCTTCCCCACCTATTTACAGGTGTACGGATGCAAAATATGAGGACCTTCCTGCCAGTAATCTAAAATTGATTTTGAGAGGCCAATTTGCACTGGTGATTTTGAGGCCGACAAAGATATTGAGGATTATGGTCTACCTTCGGACTTATTAAGAAAAATAGAAGAAGAAGAGAAACAAGTACTTCCTCATTAGGAGCTATTGGAATTATTGAATTTGTGAAGTAGTGAGGAGATAAAAGAGGTTAAAATCGGGACTACATTGTCGTCATCAATAAAGGGTGATTTGATAGCCTTGCTACGGGAATATGTAGATGTATTTGCATGGTCATACCAAGACATGCCAGGTTTGGATCCAGACATTGTGGTTCATAAGCTCCCTTTAAGGCCAAAGTGCAAGACAATTCAGCAAAAGTTGAGAAGAATGAGGCCGGACATGCTGTTAAAGGTAAAAGAGGAGGTGAAGAGGCAGTTTGATGCTGGATTCTTAGAGGTGGCAAAATATTTAGAATGGGTGGCAAACATTGTTCTAGTGCCAAAGAAAGATGGCAAGGTGCGTATGTGCGTCGATTACCGAGATTTGAACAAAGACTGTCTCAAAGATAATTTCTCTTTGCCTCACATTGATACTTTGATGGATAATACGGTGAAGAGTTCCTTGTTTTCTTTCATGGACAGATTCTCGGGATATAATCAGATTAAGATGGTACCGGAAGATATGGAGAAAACCACATTTATTACAATGTGGTGAACATTCTACTACAAGGTAATGCCGTTTGGGTTGAAGAATGCTGGGGCAATGTATCAAAGAGCCATGGTGACCTAGTTTCATGACATGATGCATTAGGGAATCGAGGTTTATGTTTATGATATGATTGCAAAAGTCACAATGATAGGAAGAGCATATTACGAATCTTAGGAAACTCTTTGAAAGACTAACAAAGTTTCAACTCAAGCTAAACCCGGCAAAATGCACTTTTGGAGTCACTTTGTGGAAATTATTGGGTTTTGTTGTCAGCAAAAGGGGAATTGAGATTGACCTGGATAAAGTGAAGGCCATCCAGAATTTGCCATCTCCACATACTCAGAAAGAACTAAGAGGTTTTATGGGGAGATTAAATTACATTGCTCGGTTTATTTCTCAGTTAACCGACAAATGTGATCCAATATTCAAGTTACTTCGAAAACGTGATCCAGGAGAGTAGGATGAAGGGTGTCAGATTACTTTGGAAAAGGTTAAGCATTATTTATCAAACCCACCAGAATTACTGCCACCAGTTCCGGATAAACCGATGATATTGTATATATCAGTATTTGAGAGATGTATGGGTTGTGTTTTGGGACAGCTTGATGAGACTGGAAAGAAAGAACATGCAGTTTACTACCTCAACAAGAAGTTCACAGGTTATGAGTTCAAAAATTCGTCGGTAGAAAAGTTGTGCTATGCCTTAGTTTGGACTGCTCGGAGGCTCAGACAGTACATGCTGTACCACTTGACGTGGTTGATCGCCAAGCTAGATCCGATCAAGTACATGTTGGAAGCACCTTCTTTGTTAGGGAGGATGGCAAGATGGCAGGTTTTGTTGTCAGAATATGACATTATAAATGTGAGTCAGAAAGCTATCAAAGGCAGTACAGTGGCCGAATTTTTAGCAAGTCGGGCAGTGGAAGATTATGAGCCGTTCAACTTTGATTTCCCATATGAAGATTTAATATATGTTTCGAGAGCGGATGAGGTTCCTTTGAAGAAGAAGATATGGAAGATGTACTTTGATGGGGCATCTAATGCCATGGGGCACGAAATCGGTGTAGTGCTCATATCCCCAGAAGAAAATTATTATCCCTTCACTACCAGATTGGATTTCGATTGTACAAACAATACGGCTGAGTATGAGGCATGTACTATAGGCCCTCATGCTGTTGTAGACAGAAAAGATCAAGAAACTGGAGGTTTTTGGAGACTCGACCTTAATGACATACCAGTTACGGGGAGAATGGGAAACCCGGGATACAAAGCTAATCCGATACTAAGAACTTATATTGAGTTTATAGGAGGAGTTTGAAGAAGTAAGTTTCAATTACTTTTCCCGAGAAGAAAATCGGATGGCGGATGCTCTGGCTACTTTGTCATCAATGTTTAAAGTGAATGAAGGAGCAGAAGTTGTGCCTGTCAAGATAAGCATATATGAGTCTCCTGTCCACTGCTTGAGTATTGAAGAAGAAGCAGTTGGTCTACCTTGGTATAACGACATCTTGTAGTACATTAAGAGTCAACAGTATCTAGAACAGGCAACAGAAAACAACAAGAGAACTCTGGGAAGGCTAGAAATGGGTTTTGTTCTAGATGGGGAGATTCTCTAGAAGAAAGAGAAAGATCAAATCCTGTTAAGATGTGTCAGGTCTGCCAAAGCTCGAAGAATCATAGAGGAAGTCCATAAAGGGATATGTGGCACCCATGCTAACGGTTACATGCTTGCTAAGCAGATTATGACGACAGGGTATTATTGGCTGACAATGGAAGGAAATTGTATCAGTTTATTCCCGGAAATGCCATAAATTCCAGATCTATGCAGATAAGATTCATGTGCCACCATCGCCATTGCATGTCATGATAGCACCGTGGCCGTTTTCAAAGTGGGGAACGGATATGATTGGGCCTATTACCCTGAAAGCTTCAAATGGACATCGTTTCATCCTGGTGGCCATAGACTATTTCATAAAGTGGGTGGAAGCTGCTTCTTATACGAATGTAAAGAAGTCGGTGGTATGCAAATTTGTTAAGAAGGAAATCATATGCCGATATGGATTGCCAGCAAGAATTATTTTAGATAATACTCTCAATCTGAATAATAAGATGATGAGAGAGGTATGTACTTAGTTCAAGATCACGCATCACAATTCGGCACCTTATCGTCTGAAGATGAATGGGGCAGTAGAAGCAGCCAACAAAAACATCAAGAAGAATTTGAGGAGATGACTGATGAGTACAAGGATTGGCATGAGATCTTGCCTTTTGCTCTTCAAGCATATCTCACTTCGGTTCGCACATCTACAGAGGCAACGCCGTTTTCTTTGGTATATGGTATGGAAGCAATGTTACCTATTGAAGTTGAGATTCCTTCACTTCGGGTCTTGATGGAGGTTGGCCTAGAAGAGGCAGAATGGGTTAGAGCTCGTTATGAACAGCTGAATCTCATCGAAGAGAAAAGATTGAAGGCAATTTGTCATGGGTAGTTGTATCAGAAAAGGATGATTCGAGCCCATAACAAGAAGGTTCGACCTAGACAGTTCCAAGAAAGAGAGTTGGTACTGAGGAAAATTCTTCCCATAGTGAAGGATCCGCGAGGAAAATGGGCTCCAAATTGGGAAGGACCCTATGTGGTAAAAAGAGCTTTTTCTGGAGGAGCATTGATTATAACTCGGATGGACGGGGATGATTTTAGACATCCTGTGAATACTGATGAACTAAAGAAGTATTATGCTTAAGGAGAAAAAGTGTGATACTACGCACATGGGAATTCGAATGATTCCAATTCTAGAAATAAAAATTCTATATATCTATCTCCCCTGAGAATTGCTTTTCAAAGAGAATATTCATGCTTGGTGTGATAAATGGCCATCTTTCATATTCCCTTTACTAAGAAGAAATTATCCCTAGTCACCCCTTTGAGCCTTAGGAATTATTTCTTTCGTTGAACCCTGATCAACGATCACCCTCTACACTGAAGGGAAAATACGAGGAAAAATAATCAAAATCATGGAAAAAAGAGAGCCATTGGAAAATGTGAAATCAAAGAATGGAAAATAAAAGCCAGCAAAAAAAAAAAGAAGAAAAACAAAAAAAGGAGAAAAGTCCAAAAAGGAGACAAATGTCTCAAGAATGAATTCTCCTCAGGAAATGATCCTTGATCCAATTACCCTTAAACACATTTTGGGCCTATTTTATCCTTTCCTTCTAAACCCGAACCTTGGCCTACATTACGTACTTTAAAAGTCTATATTGATCAAGCATGGGTATTTAATTTGAGGTTTTTCTCAGAATTCATCCCATCTTTTGAATTGATATTTTTACCTTGGAAGTATTTAGAATTCTCAAATGCATGGTAGAAAAAAAAATAGGGGAAAGGTTTAAGCCGAAAACCCACAAAGGGCGACTTAATACCGAATGGGGGACACTTGATTTGAAAAGCCACAAATGATGACTCAAGGACTGATTAAGGTTTGAGTCAATGCTCCGTGTAAAGGGGGAGAAAGTATTTGAAAATTAGAGAAAAGGGGAACAACTCAGTCTGACATAACTACAGAAGCCGAGGGATTACCCAAGTAAATTGACCGTTCAAGAGAAATTTCAGATGATTTGAAAAGGAAGGGTCCAAGATATTCCGCATCCGGGGCATCAACAACCTATAACTTTACATTTGTTTCTTATATACTTGATATCCACTTTTATCATTTTAAAACACTTTGTTGCAATAAATTCTTGTTATTCTTTTATGACAATTGCTTGTTTCATATTTTCTTTCATACATTTTTGAGATTGCATTTTGTTTGTTATGAAATTGAATGATGATTAGTAAACATAAATTTTTTTAATAAAAGGGAGTTTAAAAGTATTACTAAGGAATAGATCTAAATCTTAGAAAAGGTTTGGAAACCACTAATCCCGATGGAAAGTTCACCAAGTAAAGGAAAACAGTGAAAGTGGTGGAGACTCCGTCATGAAGTCAAAAATTTGTGAATTTTAGTGAAGTTAGAAACTGGGACTGTTTGACAAATTATCTTAAGTAAAGGGCTCTTTAAGTGGTGCATCGCTGAACAATTGAAGACTCCATCATGAAGTCGGATAATATGTGAACCTCGAAGAAAACATGGATTAGAAATCATGGCACAATCATTTGACTGCATTCATCCTCAGGAAACATATAAGCATTTGCAAAGCATGTCATTCTCATCATTGCATTTAGCTAACATTGCAGGAATCAAGAAAACTTTGGCTTCCCAAATCGAACTCATTCTACTTCTCAAATGAGTCGAGCCTTGAGACCACCGTCGAGGTATTTTCTTTTGTTTTAATCGAATTCATTCTGTTTTATCAAATGAGTCGAGCCTTGTGACCACCGTCGAGGTATTTCCTTTTGTTTTAAATTGAATTCATTCTGATTTATCAAATGAGTAGAGCCTTGAGACCGTCGTCAAGGTATTTTAATCACGGGTAAGACCTTTGGGCACCATTTTTAAAGACCTTCGGGCACCATTTTTAAAGACCTTCGAGCACCATTTTTAAAGACCTTCGAGCACCATTTTGAAGACCTTCGGGCACCATTTTTAAAGACCTTCAGGCACCAGTTTAAAGACCTTCGAGCACCATTTTTAAAGACCTTCGGGCACCATTTTAAAGACCTTCGGGCAACATTTTAAAGACCTTCAGGCACCATTTTAAAGATCTTCAGGTGCCATTTTAAAGACCTTCGGGCACCATTTTAAAGATCTTAGGGTAACATTTTAAAGACCATCGGGCACCATTTTAAAGATCTTCGGGTAACATTTTAAAGACCATCGGGCACCATTTTTAAAGACCTTCGAGCACCATTTTAAAGATCTTCGGACACTATTTTAAAGACCTTCGGGCACTATTTTTAAGACTTTCGGGCATAATTTTTCATCACGGGTAAGACCATCGGCACTATTTTAAAGACTTTCGGACACAATTTTTTCTTTTGAAATCGAACCCGTTTCCTTAAGATGGGTCGAGCCTTGGTTAGTTAGGGAATTCAATTTAAGGATAAAATCTTCAATTTATAGCTTTTAAAAAAAATGATGAATGATGATGATTGAAAACCCCTTTCCCTTTCCTTCACATGTGATTTCACTAACCATACAAAATTAGTGTTTGTTTATCTTTGCCTGATTCCTGATTCTCAGCAATAGCCAAAGAGGGGCAACTATAGACACCTAATTTTGTCCGGACCCCTAAAGTAGGTACATTTTCTTCCTAAATTGATGTTTCAGAATGCTAAAAGGCTTTTCTCATTCTGTAGGTGGTACTTCGAGGCTTAGTCTAAGAAAGCAGACAGAAAAAGTCAAACTCAAAATAAAAGTCAACCTGAAAAAAGTCAACCCCAAAAAAGTCAACCTCAAAAATGTCAACTACTAAAAAAGTCAACCCACTTTCAAAATCAAGATTTGCAGTTCAATTGAAAAACAGTGAAAGAATTTTAATAATTCGAGGTCTATATTGAAAGATATGGAGGTCGGAATTTGGGTTATGGAATCTCAGTAGAAAAGAAACCCTAGTTCGAAAAATTTAGGGAAAAGTGCTTAAACGATCAAATTGGTCAGAATTGAAGGTCTCAAATGAAATATAAACACTGACTACTGGTAATGGAGAAGCCATTTGGAAGAAAAACTGATAGAAAAGTGAATTCGGAAGAAAACCGAGAATTAGGGTTTTTTGGTGGATTTCGGTGAAATTTGGAAGAATTATAGAAATGGCTCGATTAGAAAGAGATAAAGCCCTTAATTGATGAGAAATGATTAAACAAGGATAGCCCAAGGATTAGTTTAAAGAAAATCTGAAAATCGGACTTGTTTTGAGGAAAATCGGGTTTCGGAGGCGAAAGGGCAAAATTGGAAAATATGGGAAAAATAGCAAATGAACTCCAAAAATTCTGAAAATTTGCAAATATCATTCTTAAATCATTTCAAAGAGATTGGAAAAATAAAATCTTGATTCGGAGTTCGTTTACAAAATGGCCAAATATCGGGACTCCTATATAGTAATTCAAGTAGATAAATCCCGAAAATATAGCAAATATCATTTTTAAATTATTTGGAAGAGATTGGCGAAAGAAAATCTTGATTCGGAGTTCGTTTGCAAAATGGCCAAATCTCGGGTCCCCTTTGTAGTAATTCAAGCAGATAAATCCTGAAAAATAGTAAATGAGCTCCAAAAATTATGAAAACTTCTAGATCACATGTTTAAGTTATTTGGAAGAGATTGGTGAAGAAAAATCTGGATTCAGAGCTCGTTTAAAAAATGGTAAAGTTCGGGTGTATAAAAGGGGTAATTTCAGAAATAAATCAAAAATAAAAAGCAAATGGACTCGAAAAATTTTGAAAACTTTCAAAATTCAATTTTTTATTATTTCAGAAGTATTGAAAAAAGACAATTTAAATTTGGAGTCCGTTTGCTATTTATTTAGGTTCGGAGGGCAAAAAGGTCATTTCACCAAAGAAACCAAAAAGGGCAATTTTGTAATTGTGGAAAATATGAAAGAAGAAGGAATTGTGGGGATTTTTCTTCCCTTGGTCAGCCAACATATAGGAGAAGAAGGAAGCTTGAACAATTTAATTCCCTAGTCACTATCAAGCCACATGCTACCACTAACACCTTGCAAATGGTCCCCCCTTCATCCAATGGCTTAGGTGCCTTATAGAAAAGTTGAATGCACCATCCAATGGCCAAATTTAAATGTCAAGATGACATTTTTATTTGTCATAAAATAACCCTTATCTAATAGCAAAGAATGGAAGAAAAAAGATGAGCACAATTCATCCAAGGGTGAGCATCCATTCGGTTGAGCAAGGGAGTGCATGGGATTATCTCTTTTCATCCAATGGCTTAGGCCATCTATATGGGCTGAGTACACATGTTGAGGGCTGGATTTAATCTACAGTATGTCATTTTTATGATGGCCTCATCCAATGAACAAGAATGGAAGAGCACAACTCATCCAAGGGTAGGCACTCAAGAGGAGCAAGCAAGGGAGTGCATGGGATTGGTCCTCTTTTGCAATTAAGGGCTAAGGTTACTACAAGGGCTGAGTACACATCTTAAGGGCTGCTATCAATTGGCAAGATGACATTTTTATGTTGTCATCAAAATATCTTAATCTAAAGGCCAAGATTAGAGGAGAAAAAATGCAATTCCCATCCAAGGGTTGAGGGGCCATTCGGCCAAGGCTAAAGGGAGGAAGATGATTTCATTTTTTCAGAGTTTTTTTGGCTGGAAACAGTAGCTAATTTAGCAAAGAAAAATGTTTTGAAAGAAAGAAAAAAAAAGGTTTTCAATAGAGAGCTTGAAGGTAGTCATCTCTACCAAGCTCTAGCATAGCTTTCTTCTGGATTTCCATGGTGTTTTCTTGATTTTCTATCTTGTTTTCCTACTACATTTTTCATAAAAATAAAGTTTTTTTATGTTTACTTATGTTTTCATCCTTCTTCTTCATTAAAATGGTGGAAAACAATTTTTTTTCTTATGGTTTCATGCTATGGCCGAATGTGTCTTATTTACTTGTCTTGGTTTTTCCTTTTTTTTTTCCTTCCTTGCATGTTGTTGTGAAAAATGATTTTTACAAGGTTTTTAGAGTATTCTAAGGTTCTGTTTGTTTACAAAATATGAAGCAAAAAATATTGAAATGGCTATATGATCTTGGCTAGACCAAGTGACCATGGTTAGGAGAGAGGCTATGCCCATGTTTACCTACCATGAAGCTTACCTTAATTTTGCTGTTTTACATGGTTAATTTTCTGTTTTATTGAGATGGAAAGGCTTCATGATCTTGGAAGGACCAAGTGATGATGGTTAAGTGAGAGGCTATGCCCATTTGATACCAACCATGGAGCTTAACTTTCCTTGTTCTACTTACTAGTTTTGCTTCTTATTTGTTTTGCATGTCTATGTTAAATCTTTTATATATATGTTCTTTACATTATTTTCTATGCTATATTTACTTATATATTTCATTTCCATGCTTGATATTGTATCCTTGCATATTCAGCCATGGTTGTTCATATGCTTATGTTGTGCATTTTTTTCATGTATCATATCTTACATGTTTGCATTTTCTTCATTTTGTTCCATGACCATTCGGCAACTTCACTTTTTGTATGCCTTGCATGTGCATTTTCCTTTTGTTTCTTAACTTGTTTGCATCTCCATGCCATGAACTTGTACATTTTTATTTTAGTATGCCATGTGCTTATGAAAGTGCTATGATAAAATGCCATCATTTTTTTCATGACTATTCGGCACTCCACTTTTTGTATGCCTTGCATGGGCATTTTCCTTTTGTTACTTAACTTGTTTTCATTTCCATGCCATGAGCTTGTGCATTCTGATTTTAGTATGTTATATGCTATTGAAAATGTCATGACATTATGCATCTTAATATTATTTGTCATGTACTTGTGTCATTTACTAAATAGGATTGCATTAGAGTCTCATGTGATCATTTGGCCTCTTCATGCATCCCTTGACTTGTCATGCATTTGCATTTTGTTTAGGTAACATGCTTTGCATTATCATATCTTGAAATTTTGTATTAGTTTCTGTTTGTTCCAGCATTGACATTAGTTTCATGAGTCATTGTATGTTCATAGTATTGCTATGCATGTTCATTACATTTTAGGTCTAGGCAATATTGGTATTGCCATGCAGATTGAGTCTTAAATCACATTGGTATTGTCATGCATTACTATGCTATTTAGGTCTTAGGTCACATTAGCATTTTCATGCATATTCATAACATATTAGGTCCAAGTCATATTTGCATTATCAAGCATTGCATGCATATTGAATTAGGATAGCATTTATTGCCATGCAAATTCATGCTAGGCATTTAGGTTGTCTTGAATTGTCATGCATTTCCTTCACCATTTAGACCTTTAGACCATGCATTTCATACATTTCATTTTCTATATTATCATTCATTCCATGTCATTTCCTCTTGATTTGTGACTTAGGCCAATTAATGGCTCAAAGTCATGCTCTCTAGAGCATACTTGTGGAAAATTAAGGAATTGTCAAATTGATCATTCTACCTTTGTAATTTTTTTTACTGAGCAAATTTTTATCCAAGGTTTTTAAATGTTTATCTACTGTCCTTAGGTCTTAAGGATGATCTCCAACAATTTTTACTTTGATTTTTGAATGAATTTATCAAAGGCAAAAAATGTGTTTTGACAAAACAGTTTTTTTTTTTTACCTAGTACTTGAACTTCTCTGATTTTCTGGCAGTCATCTTTTATCGGAAAATTAAGCTAATTCTTTTTAGTGTAGTTTCACATGTTCTAAGTCTCCAGTATTTGTTTTAGATTCTTTTAAATTTTTAAAAATAGGCTAAAAAATGTTGTGGCAAAACCGGACAGTAGAGGCATATTTGAAATTAAAAGAGGAATAATGGTTGAATTTGGCTAAGGCATTTAGAGGGGGTTGGTTAGAAGCTTTAGCTACTGTCTTATGGTAGTTTCTAAGCCTTTTTAAACTTTAAAAATGATTTTATAAATCTCGGGTTAAGGGTGGTCAAGTCTGGGATTTTAACTTAGGAAATTTAAGCCATTTTAAAAAGGGTTTGGTAAGGGTCGTAATTTTTATTCAAGTTTTCCTCAAAAATGTTTTCAAACAATCACAAAGTTTTGTTTTTTTTTTAATCTAATTTGACATATTTTGCTAAGGTAGCTGGATATCTTTTTAGATATACGGATTTCTTTATTTAGAGGAAAAATACATTTTCATGCATTGCATTTTCCATGTTCCTGCATTTTATTTAAATGAGTGATTTTTGCAATGATGTTTCCATGGTATTATTATTATTTCAATTCACATTTTATGATCTTATATTTCTTTTCCATATGATTTTGAATGTTTCATGATATCCTATGCTTTTTATTTAGTTATTTTTGTCATATTGTTTAGTATATGCTACGTTCATTATTTTTATTTTTATTTTCATTTTCATGCATATTATATGTTAGCATTATTTTAAGTTCATGTCATTTCTTGTCATGTAGATCATATTCCATGTCATTTAGGTTATTTTATTTATAACATGCCATGTCATTTATAATATGCCATATAATTTAAAATTGCCATGTCATTTAAATCATTTTATCTCATTTAGAGTATATCATGATACTTATGATTTTTCATTTCACCTAGAATATACTATGCCATTTAAATTATGTCATATCATTTAGGTTGCATTATATTATCTAGACTTTGCCATGTAATTTTATTTATATCATACATGTTCATGTTCATATTTTTAAATGTTTTGAAAAAGATAATGATTTTCAATAAAAATAAAGATATTCACGAGTTAAAATAATTCATGAGTTCTCTACTGGGTTTGCTGGAGGGAATATCATCAATTATCATTAATAAGGGAATATCTTTCTTTCAAAAACGAGAATGATTCGAAAAGTTTTCCAAATGAATAAAAATTTCTATATTTTGTCGATTTTGTCAGGGAATATAAGAAAATTTTGAATTAATAAATTACGGATCATTTTCAATTAAAAATGGAATTATTTTTCTTAAAATTGGGAATTAACTTGAAATACTAAATTAACAACCAACTTTTTACCAAGACTTGAGATAACACACGATTAATAAGGTACCGATTCATATGGGCGTTGTGGGGGTGCTAATCTTTCCCCAGACGTAGCCAACTCCCGTACCCACTTCTTTGATTTCTCTAGTTTATAATGCAGACTTGAAATTGGTTTTACAAAAATGTTTTAATTAATTTTAAAATGTTTTACAAAACCGATTTAATAGTTGGCCGATCACACCTAACTAAAAAAGATTGGTGACGACTCCATGTCTTTTTACGAGGCCGTTTCATACCCTCGACCGTTTATTTTATTTCAAGAGGAATTAAGTCGTCTTTTCCTATGCTTCTGTTTCGCCCCTCACTCGAACGGGTTCCCCAAGATCCGGGATCACGTATCGACACCTTCGTTTTTCTAGAGGAATTAAGTCAACTTTTCCTCGTTTCTTAATGTCACGCTTAACAAATAATAAAGTCTCGCTATGAGATATTATTTTTTTAGGTTGCGACAGCTTACGATTAATAAGGTACCGTTTTTACGTGCGTTGTGGGGTTTCTAATCCTTCCTCGCACGTAACTGAGTCCCGAACCCAATTCTTCGATTTTCTCTGGTTTATAACGCAGACTTGAAATTGGTTTTAAAAATGTTTTAATTAATTTTAAAGTATTTTATAAAATCGGTTTTTTAATAGGTGACCGATCACACCTAGCTAAAAAAGATTGGTGGCGACTCCATGTCTTTTTATGAGGCCGTTTTCATACCCATGACCTTTTATTTCAATCTAGAGGAATTAAGTTGTCTTTTCCTCTGCTTCTGTTTCCCCCTCACACGAATGGGTCCCTGCGATGGGATCACGTATCGACATCAGTGATACAAGGTTTTCCTTCATGTTAGTACGATGATAAAGAGTTGTTAAGTACTAATCGGATTAAGCCCATGGAACATAATGGCCTTGCAAAGGAATTATATATAATTGTGAGATCCTTATGCATCAAATCATGTTCCTAAAATGGTTCTTGGTCATCGTATTGCCAAGACGGGGCATTGGCAATGCTCAAAGACTTGTACATGTTAAGCCTACTTACTTAGTAAGCAACTGATCTCACGTGTTGAAGTATATGAGATACCTAAGGATAACATGTAGGTTATTGTTTGTTGAACAAGTTCACTGAACATGACCCGCTGTGAATTTCGATTTGGTATTGTCACTCAAGTGTCTATGGAAATGTTCTCACGTGTCAGTCGTGTAAGTAGTCCTTTGACTTGTGATACCAAGTCATCTTATATAGAGAGTTTCATACTTTGATTCCTTCACGAACGGGTCCCAAACAAGAATGATGCTTATGGTAGGGTGGTTTTGGGTATGACATGAACCATAAGAAGATGGATGAGTGCTCCGGAGAGGATTCACCACTACTAGTGACATCGGAGACATATCTCATCTATTCTTGGCTTAAGTTAACTTGATGGGATCTCTAGCTAAAGTATGATGAATTTAGGAGAAATAGTATCTCTAAGTTCACAAAGTTAACTAATAGTTGCAAGAACTAATATGGATTGAACATGAGTATAAACTGCCCCATGCTCGTGGTCTTTCCGGGATATTTGGTGAAAGGACTGAATTACACTGATAGATTGAACACGAAAGGTTATGTCATGACTAACTTGACTCTCTTGTATTCGAGTGGTCATGATGGCTTGCTAGAGTCCGCTCAGGATCTATGAGTATAAATTAATTAGATTATTTTATATTCATTGCCAACATATTGGAAGCCTAATGGGTCTCACACAGAAAGCTGAATTAAGAGATTAAAATGGAATGAGCCTAATTGATTTATTTGAGAATTTAATCAATAAGGACTTAATTAAATAGTTTAATTAAGTGGAAGGACTTAAGGGCAAATACATAAGAGTTATTGTACATAGTCCAAACCCTGGAGTGATTGCCGTCCCCTACATAAAAGAAACATATGATAGCCAACCTCTCTATGGCCTCCCTAGCCGCATATGTGATATGCTTATTGGCTTTTGGTGTCTTCTTGATTTCTTGACTTCCTCCTTGCGTTTTCATGGATTGCTAGAAAAAAAAAAAACATTTCTTTCAAGAGAGAAAAGGCATAGAGTGAAGAAGAAAGAAGATCAAGATATCCTTGTGATTGGCATGTCAAACCTGGAGAAGCAAGAAAATCGTTTTCTTCTTCTTGATGCTTATGAAGCATTCGGCCATGGATGTTTATTTAGATGGGGAGAGGTTTCTTGAAACCTAAACTACTAGCATCGCTTTTGGCAAGAGTCTATTCCTACCTTATGAAGGTTTTCTTGATCATCTTGTGTGGATTATCGTTAGAGGCCTGACACTTGTGTGGCTTGAAGTCTCGAATTGACTGCTTGGTGTTCAAGATTGAGTGGGCTATTTGTAAACTCAAGATTACTAGATCTTTGAGTTAGGGTATGATTTCTTGATCATATGTTTGCTATATAATTACTAGATCGCATTAAAATTTTACAAGCATGATCATGTAAGATTCGACTATCTCTTAGTTTATTATTCTGCTGTGTTCATGTTCTTCTTTAATTCTAATCCCAATAGTGGTATCAGAGCCTAGCTTGTAAGTTGTCTTGTGATTTACATGTTTAATTCTTGATAATAATCAATTGGATTGAATTGTGTGTCGCTCTAGCAAAGTTCTTTCAAGAAAAACCTTTTTTTTTTTTTTTTTTTTCAATTCTGACAGATTCTGTTTGCAATCTGATCTTGTGTTTTAAATTGTTTAAAACATGTTTAAAATTGATTTGATCAATGTTTAACCTTTCCATATGATTTCATGACACAAAGAAGTTAAAAGAAACAAGTTTGGATTTGATTTGAATTGAATTGAATTGGTTTTGGTGCTTGAATTTCGAAGAACACAAGTGCAGGATTTTTCTGCACATCTGCTGTAAGTTGCGGTTTTGACATGGTTAGAGGTGTCCAAAAATTTTGAAAATTTGAGGAGAAGTCCGAAACATGTCTATCTTGATGCTGTAATTCTTGGTGAATTTTTTTATTTTTTTTGACTGCCGAAACTGCCTCTCAAAGTTGTGCAAATAGTTTGCGTGGTTGCTGGAATTTTCTAGGCAGCCTTGAGTTCTTGAATTGTAGGTATAATTGGCTAAAAATCAAAGAATGAATTGTTTGTGAACTTTTCACCACTTAGCCATCAAAAGAGGTGGCTGCTTTGAGGCAAACGTTGCCCCAACAAGGGCTGCAGGTTACGGCATCGTGACTTACTAAAGGTGGGAGGCGGCTACACACAAAAGTTGAGTGTTAGGGCATCACCTTATATTTTTGGAAATTCTTATTCTTTGGAATTTCGGACTGGTGGAAATTGTTTCCTAGTCAAGATTGGATTCCTAAGAGTTAGGAATGTACTTAAGCTTTTCTTGTGGAAATTGTTTCCTAGTTGAACAAGGACTCCTAAAGTTAGGAGAAGATATGAAACTTTCCTTGTAGAGAAAGTTTCCTAATCAAACTTGAACTTCCTAAGGTGTTAGGAAATCTAATTAAATTGTTTAATTAGATGGAAGATTTTAATTCAATGAATCCTAATTGGATTAGTTATCAAGTAAATTGAATTAAAATTAAAATTGCTAGATAATTTGAGCCAAGTATATTTAAATGAGTTTAAATATTATTTTCCTTAAATGACACACAAGATTACTAAGTGATATTAAATATGTATGCATTTATTTTTATTCTTTATGATGTGATTATGATAGCATGAGGATGGTTATGGACTTAGACCTTAGATTTAGGTCATGGATGGTTAAATTTTTTTCTTGTATTTTTTATAAATAGGGTCTGCGAACCTTGCCTTCTCTTATTCATTTTGGGGTTGTAAATTCTCTTCTCACCTAACTCCCCTGGAATGTAACTCGAGGTTTCTACTAAAGATATGTAAATGTTATATAGGCTTGTAGATTTAGATTTAGGTAAGATTAGAATTTATGTAATTCCAACTGTAAGGAGACAAGGCGCCAAGAAGAAGGACCAAGGAGATCACCATAAAGACTTATGAAGACTATGTACGGTATCCCTAGGAATTAGACCAACTAGTTTCCTAATGGCTTAAGGAAACTAGAGTAGTAAAGTCCATAATCATCCTAGCAGATTGCATGAGATAGATTTATTTTTGAATTTATATATCTAATATATATTTGAATAAATGCTATGCTTGCCAATCAACAAAGAAAAGAAATGTGACCCAATTAATGAAATAAAGAAATCCCTCATTAAATTATATTGAGTCCATGTTACGCATGATAAGTTGCCTTCCACCATCTTAACAAGATAACCATAGTTCTTCCAGTAGGAGGCTAGTTGAATCACTCAAGGTCAAACTACTGTACGAATATGTTTGAGTTATAGAAGATGGGTCTTACTCAACTAAACGTTGTGTTATCCGTATGCGTCAAACTTGATAACATGATATCTAGAGGCAAGGTTAGGCGAAATGCATATGATGCATTTAGGCAAAGAGTTGTCACCTAACTGATCAAGGAGTTGCATGGAGATGCAATTGGTAAGCAAAGTTACCTACTCAATTAGTTTCAACATGGCTTGTTGAGTCACTCAAGGTCATGGTGGGATGAAAGGGGTCCTTGCTCACTAAGAAGTTTAAAAGTTAAATTTCTCGAATAGTAGAGGAGGGATACTATGTTGATAAAATAGTGAGAACAATCATTCAAACTTTAAAACCTGGTTTTAATGATTGCAATTTGCATAATGACTATTATATGCATTGGTTTATATGGGATATAAATCGTCATTGCTGGTTAACTAGTCACTTGATTGAATACTTGATACAATGTTGATTTCACTAATCAATGAAATGAATGTCTATGTCCTTAATTATCCATGAGGTACTTAGCAATGAGATGTTCAACATCTCAAGGAATTGGTCCACTGAAAGATGTTAGAAGGTAGCCTATGAGGCATCATGTGCTAATGGATGCATCAACAAGTTTGAGAAACTGGGTTGATTTATGGATCATAAACTAAGTATAGACTTAGTTCTTTCTTCATTGTCTAAGAGCAATTAGCAAGTCGTGTTGTAGGGCAACATGAACCGATTAGTGTTGCTAAATGTGCTCACTAGATTAGAAGATCATCGACTTTGTTACTTCCACCAAGGGAAGGTAACCGAAGAACGTTCTTCAAAGTTAGGATGATGAGATGAAGAAAGAAATTGATATCGATCAAAATGACATACTATCGTTTTGGCAATGCAAGGCATTTGAGGCTTAAATGCAAGAAGCATACTCGATATTTGAAGGGAAGTGAAACTTGAGAAGTTTTACTTCGTGGTTATTATGAGTTGGTTTTAACTAACTTTAGGTATATGATAACTATAAGATTGGTTCAAAGATATGTATGGCATATAAATGAAACTAATGACAAGGACAAGTGAAAAAGAATAAGACCAAGGAGGTGGCAACCTAGTTGATTCTTGATCAAGCTTGTCAACCTATTCATGATGAATGTTTTAGAAACATTATCATTGATATTTCAATTTTGCTAGCATTAGATGCTTGGCCAATCATCCTAGAATGAACCGAAAGTTAATATGGAATTTGATGCATATTATGGTCTTATTACACTCATAATAAGCTAGAAACTTGCATAAAAGATAATCAAAGGTTTTTGCCAAAAGTATAAGATTAAAGTATATAGAAACTAGTAGTTTCTTTGATTATGAATCAAAGGAAATCTTATACAAAACTTGACAACTAGATGAGCTTTGGCTCAAGGAATTTCATAATGAGATTATGAAACTAATTTAGTTAAGATCATTCTTATTAAGATATGATCTAATTGAAAAATGCCTTGAAACTGATTTGATTGATTATCTAAAAGAATTCATATCAGATGAATTGGATGGATATAACTATGTAATGACATAGAAAAGTCCATGATGCTCCGAATAGCTTAGATTGCTGAGACACTAATCTATAAAGGATCTCATATGCGATATGAGATATGAGATGTTTAGTTTTTTAAGATTACAAATGTGCATTCAAAAGAGTTTTGAATTCACATCCCATAGGAAAATAAATATGTTTACTTTGAATGTTTCTACACAAGTACGAAACAGTGGGAGTTTTATGACATTTAAAAGTTAAAGGTCATCAGTTGAAATCCGATTTTATGCATAGGATGCATAAAGGCACAAAGATTTAGTAGGATGCGTTATGATGCATTACCCATATGAGATGAGTCTACTAAACATAATGATTAAGTAGGATGCATTGTGATGCATAACTCATAAGAGATGAGTCTACTTAATAGAACATTGTTAGACAAAGGATTGAGATATCCAGTTTTGATAGTGACATTCAAGAGTTGAATTTATCAAAAGGATGAGATATCTTTTGTGCACACCTAAGGGTTAGTGGGAGTAATACAGATTACTCATCAAACAATGTATATCAGATACATTGATGATCAAAGAAAAATCAACAGTAATGCTAAGATCTAACAGATTTAGCAACAACTGATTGGATTAAATGTTAAATGAGTTTAACATAGAGAGAATCCAATAAATGACTTAAAAAGCCATGATGTAAATGAATTCAGTCATTTGGAAACATTCCAAATCAGAGAGGACTGAATTATTTATATTCTAAGTTAGAATACAGACCTTTTGTTTAAGGCTACAAGAAGGTGTATTTGGATCCATAGCTCACTAAGCTAATTAAAAGACTACTAGTTGTTAAAGTAACAAATGAGCCATAAGGAATTGGGTTTCATTGTGATCCAGTTATGTATTGTGACTACGATAATAGAGATTATCAAAAGTATATGACTGAAGCATATTCTCACAAAAATGTACTAAAGCTATGTCCTAGTAGAGACACAATTGCTAATCGAAAGAATTCGACATTGGATGATTTAACGATTGGCTTAGTTTAAGTGGGAGATTGTTGGAATATGCCCTAGAGCCTATTGGTTTGGTCAGGCATAAACTACCAATAATGCAAACCCATCACTATATCTTAGTGATACAAGGTTTTCCTTCATGTTAGTACGATGATAAGGAGTTGTTAAGTACTAATCGGATGAAGCCCATGGAACATAATGGCATTGCAAAGGAATTATATATAATTGTGAGATCCTTATGCATCAAAGTCATGTTCCTAAAATAGTTCCTTGTCATCGTATTGCCAAGACAGGGCAATGGCAATGCTCAAAGACTAGTACATGTTAAGACTACTTACTTAGTAAGCAACTGATCTCACGTTTTGAAGTATATGAGATACTTTAGGATAACATGTAGGTGCTTGTCTGTTGAACAAGTTCACTGAACATGGCCCGTTGTGAAAACTACATTTGGTATTGTCACTCAAGTGTCTATGGAAATGTTCTCACGTGTTAGTCGTGTAAGTAGTCCTCTGACTTGAGATACCTGGTCATCTTGTATGGAGAGTGTCATACTTTGATTCCATCATGAACAGGTCCCAAACAAGAGTGATGCTTATGGCAGGGTGGTTTTGGGTTTGACATGAACCATATGAAGATGGATGAGTGATCCAGAGAGGATTCACCATTCCTAATGACATTGGAGACATATCTCATATGTACTTGGCTTAAGTTAACTTGATGGAATCTCTGGCCAGAGTATGATGAATTTAGGAGAAATAATTTCTCTAAGTTCACAAAGTTAACTAATAGCTGCAAGAACTAATATGGATTGAACATGAGTAGACACTGCACCATACTCATGGTCTTTCCAGGATATTTTGTGAAAGGACCGAATTACACTGATAAACTAAACACGAAAGGTTATGTCGAGACTAACTTGACTCTCCAGTATTTGGGTGGTCATGATGGCTTGCTAGAGTCTGCTCATGATCTATGAGTATAACTTAAATAGATTATTAATATTCATTGCCAACATATTGGAAGCCTAATGGGTCACACACAGAAAGGTAAATTAAGAGATTAAAATGGAATACGCCTAATTGATTAATTTCAGAATTTAATCAATAGGGACTTAATTAAATAGTTTAATTAAGTGGAAGGACTTAAGGGCAAATACATAAGAGTTATTGTCCATAGTCCAAACCCTAGAGTGATTCCCTCTATATAAAAGAAACATGTGATAGCCAACCTCCTTATGGCCTCCCTAGCCGCATATGTGATATGCTTATTGGCTTTTGGTGTTTTCTTGATTTCTTTACTTCCTTCTTTCCTTTTCATGGATTGCTAGAAAAAAACATTTTCTTTCAAGAGAGCAAAGGCATAGAGTGAAGAAGAAAGAAGATCAAGATAGTCCTTGTGATTGGTGTATCAAACCCGGAGAAACAAGAAAAGTTTTCTCTTCTTCTTGATGTTTATGAAACATTCGGCCATAGATGTTTATTTAGATGGGGAGAGGTTTCTTGAAACCTAAACTACTAGCATCGTTTTCGACAAGACACCATTCCTACCTTATGAAGGTTTTCTTGGTCATCTTGTGTGGATTACCGTTAGAGGCCAGACACTTGTGTGGCTTGAAGTCTCGGATTGACTAGTTGGGGTTCAAGATTGAGTGGGCTGTTTGTAAACTCAAGATTACTAGATCTTTGAGTTAAGGTATGATTTCTTGATCATATGTATGCTTTATAATTACAACATCGCATTAAAATTTTACAAGCATGATCCTGTAAGATTCAACTATCTTTTTGTTTATTATTTCGCTACGTTCATGTTATTCTTTAATTCGATTATTGTTTGAGCATGAGGTCGAATCCCAACACATCATTCCATGCACAATTGGAATTCAGTTCATTGGTATTGCTTTATGTGATTTGGGAGCGAGCATTAATCTTATGCCGTTATCAATCTATCGAAAACTAGGTTTGGGGAAAGTTAAGCCTACTACAGTCACACTACAATTGGTGGATAGATCTTACACATATCCAAGAGACATTGTTGAAGGTGTATTAGTGAAGGTAGAGAAATTTATCTTCCCAGCTGATTTCATTATATTGGATATGGAGGAGGATCGCGAAATACCAATTATTCTTGGGAGACCTTTCTTAGCTACCGGTACAACTCTTATCGATGTGAAAAAAGGCGAACTTACAATGAGAGTTCAAGATCAAGAGGTAACTTTTAATGTTTTTAAAGCTATGAAATTTCCTAATGAATCTGATGAGTGTTTTGCAGTTAATGTGGTGGATAGTGCTACAACTAAGATTTTTGAAAATAGCTATCCTGTTGATCCACTTGAGGCATCCTTGATAAGTACTTCAGAAAGGGATGATGATGACTTTATTGAATGTGTAAATTTGCTGAATACTTATCCACGTATTTGGAGATCCATTCATCAATTTGAACTATTGGGACTTAAGACAAGCGAAACATCATCTACCAAGCCATCCATTGAAGAGCCACCATCCTTGGAGCTTAAGCAGTTACCCTCGCATTTTCGGTATGCTTTTCTTGGTGAAAATTTTGAATTACCTATTATTATCTCATCTTTTCTTAATGTTGATCAGGAAAATAAACTCCTTAGAGTACTTAGAGAACATAAGAGGGCATTGGGTTGGTCGATTGCTGACATCAAGGGGATTAGTCCTTCAATTTGCATGCATAAAATCCTTCTTGAAGACAATCACATGGCTACCATAGAGCATCAACGTAGACTTCGTCCCATCATGAAAGAAGTGGTGAAACAGGAGATTATTAAGTGGTTGGATGCAGGCATCATATATCCTATCTCCGAAAGTTCATGGGTAAGTCCAGTTCAATGTGTGCCCAAGAAAGGAGGAATGATGGTGGTTGCCAATGCTTATTCCAACTAGATCAGTTACTGGTTGGCAGATTTGCATGGACTATCGAAAGCTTAACAATGCCACTAGGAAAAACAACTTTTCCTTTGCCATTCATTGATCAGATGCTAAACAGATTGGTTGGTAAGGAGTTTTATTATTTTTTGGATGGATATTCAGGATACAATCAAATTGCAATAGCTCCTGAAGATCAAGAAAAAACTACCTTCAGTTGCCTCTATGGAACTTTTGCTTTTCGGAGAATGCCATTCGGACTTTGCAACGATCCTGCTACCTTTCAAAGATGCATGATGGCCATATTCTCCGACATGGTAGAGCAAAGTTTAGAGGTATTTATGGATAACTTTTCAGTTTTTGGAGATTTTTTTGATGAATGTCTACATCACCTTGCTAGAGTGCTTAAGAGATGTGAAGAAACAAACTTGGTGTTAAACTAGGAAAAATGCCACTTCATGGTTCAAGAAGGTATTGTTTTAGGACATCAAGTTTCTAGTGAAGGGATTGAAGTAGATAAAGCAAAGATTGAAACAATTGAGAAGCTCCCACCTTCAATCTCTGTCAAAGGTATTCGAAGTTTCCTTGGTCATGCCTGGTTCTATAGGAGGTTCATTAAAGACTTTTTCAAGATCTCAAAGCCACTTTGCAACCTTCTTGAAAAAGATATCCTTTTCAAGTTTAATAATGCATGTCTAATAGCTTTTAAGTCATTGAAAGAGAGACTGATTTTAGTACCTATCATTATTGTTCCAAATTGGAACCTGCCATTCGAGCTCATGTGCGATGCTAGTGACTTTGCAGTTGGTGCAGTCTTAGGCCAACGAAAAGATAAGATATTCTATTCTATCTACTATGCAAGCAAAACTTTGATCGATGCTCAGTTAAATTAAACCACTATTGAAAAAGAATTGCTTGCAGTAGTATTTGCTTTTGATAAATTTCGATCTTATCTTGTAGGCACCAAAGTCATTGTTTACATCGATCATTCAGCTATCAAGTACTTGATTGATAAGAAGGATGCAAAACCTCGCTTGATCAGTTGGATACTTCTTTTGCAATAGTTTGATTTAGAGATCAGAGATAGAAAAAGAACAAAAAATCAAGTGGCGGATCATCTATCAAGATTAGATAATGGGGCACAAGTTGGCGATGCAATCCAAATCAATGAGACTTTTCCTGATGAGCAACTCTTCCTAGTTCTTCAACTGGAATCACCATGGTATGCCGACTATGTGAACTATATTGTGAGTAGAATCTTTCCACCTGATTTAAATTCTCAACAAAAGAAGATGTTCTTGCATGATGTGAAGTACTATTATTGGGATGAACCTTTCCTGTTTAAGCAATGCAAGGATCAAATTCTTAGAAAATGTGTGCCCAAGGAAGAAGTTGAAGATATTTTGCAACATTGTCACTCTTCGGACTATGGAGGGCATTTTGGAGGAGAATGGACTGCGGCAAAAGTGCTACAATCCGGTTTTTATTGGCCCACTCTATTTAAATATGCTCATCAGTTTGTTACAAGATGTGATAGATGTCAAAGAGTAGGCAACATCTCAAGGAGAAACGAGATGCCTCTCAACTGCATTCTTGAAGTAGAGATTTTTTATGTATGGCGAATTGATTTCATGGGTCCATTTATTTCCTCTTACAATAATCTTTACATTCTAGTTGCGATTGATTACGTATCTAAGTGGGTGGAAGCAACAACCTTGCCAACTAATGATTCCAAGGTGGTCCTAAACTTCTTGAAAAAGAATATCTTCACCCGCTTTGGCACTCCAAGAGCAATCATTAGTGATAAGGGGTCTCACTTTTGCAATATAACTTTGAAGCCCTCCTTGCTAAATACGGGGTCAAGCACAAGATTGCCACCGCCTACCATCCCCAAACAAGTGGTCAAGCTGAAGTCTCTAATAGAGAAATCAAGAGGATCTTGGAGAAGACTGTTAGCCCGACTAGAAAAGATTGGTCAAGAGATTGGATAATGCATTATGGGCATACCGAACTGCTTACAAAACTCCAATTGGGATGTCTCTATACAAATTGGTATTCGGAAAAGCATGTCATCTTCCGGTAGAGTTGGAACAGAATGCATAATGGGCTATCAAGAAATTGAATTTCGATCTTCATGCAGCAGGTGAGAAACATCTCTTGCAACTTAATGAGATGGATGAATTTCATTTTCAATCCTATCAAAATGCCAATCTTTACAAAGAAAAGACCACGAGATGGCATGATAAGAAGATCATTGATCGACAATTGGAGCCAGGCCAATACGTTTTCCTCTACAACTCTCGCCTAAAGCTATTTCCGGGAAAACTCAGGTCTCGATGGTTCGGACCTTTCAAAGTCACTAAAGCTTTTCCTCATGGAGCAGTTGAGGTGGTTGAAGAGAATTCTAATCGCATATTCAAAGTGAATGGCCAATAGCTCAAGCATTATTGGGGAGGCGATTTTGAAAGCCAAAAGTCCTCAATCATCTTAGTCAATCCAGAATGAGCTCGAGATAATCAATCCGACGACTATAAATCAAGCGCTTCTTGGGAGGCAACCCAAGCTCTTTACTATTTAATGTTTGTTTTTATTTTAAATTTGAGTTGATTTTTTTTCTCATGATTTTTAATTTTATTTTGCCGATAAAAAAATAAATAAATAAAAATTGGCGCTGCGCTGGAACATGTCAAGCCTGGGTGCTATAGCGCCAGAAATCCAGCGCTGTAGTGTTGGCTCGACACACCCAATTCAATATATTTTGAAACCTGGCGCTGTAGCGCTGGTTCATTAATTTTTGCTATTTTTTATTTTTATTTTCATTTTTATTAATTAATTAATTTTTTTAATTTCTTTTGAGAAAAAAATACATTTTCTTTCGTATATGGGTGTTGCAGCGCTAGGGAACCAACGATGCAATGTTGGATCCCCCAATTTCTTTCGAGGCACAGCGCTGCAGCGCCAGCAGTCCGGCGTTGCAGCGTTGGGTAGTAAAAAATATATTTTTTTTTTCGGGACCTCAAAATTAAAACACCCCTCAAAAGCATTTTTTTCCCAAAATTTTCAAAACCCTCATCCTCTCATCTTCTCCAAAAATCCCTAAACCTCTCATCTTCTTCAAAATTTATTTCAAATACCCAAACACTACCTTCACTCCAAATCTCCTCCTGCAAATCTTCTCATCATCTCTCAACACTCCATCCCAAACAAGGATCTTCATTGTTCATCATGAACTACACATTCTCCAAGTAAGTAATATTTCTCTTGAGGATTATACATGCTTTTTAAGCAATTTTGACTATGATTCTAGTTTTCTTGAAAATACTTGGAATTTATGATGTTGGGTATTTTGAACTTGTTGATATTGGGTGTTCTTAATAGTCAAATCTTGTGGATGTTGATGATATTGATTTTGCTAATTGATGAAGTTGGGAAATCTTGATAGTGAAAATTTGTGGTTTTGGGTGATTTTAGCTAGTAGAAATTAGTGAACTCTGTGACTATTGAGTGATTTTAGTAGTAGAAGTTTGTGGATTTTGGTGTAATTGCTTGGTGATAATTGTGGATAATGGATGATTTTACTAAGTGCAATATTGTGGATAGTTGGTGATTTTGGTATTAACAAGTTGTGGATTTGGGTGATTTTGTTAGTCGAATTTATGAATTTTGGATTTTTTCTTGTTAATACTTGTGGATTGAGTTGAGATTGTGTGGAGAAGCCATCTTTGATAGTGGGTAATTATTGAGGAGTAGTTGTTTGATTGATACAAATTGATTGTGGGTTATTGCATTGACAAAGTGAAGATTATTTAAACTTACTAGCAAATTTGTGTCACTAGCGACTAGTGTCAGACATACACAATCCTTGCTCAATAAGACTTCAATTCCCAAGCGAGGTTTTGTTCTCAATCCAGTACTCTTTCCACACATTCATAATGTAATTGCTTCCAGGCATTGACAACAATTTTGTGCTAAACCACAAGCAGCAGTGATACCTGTGGTGCTAGAATTCTATGCCAACGCTTATGAGCAAACTAGGGGGACGGTGTTTGTGCGCGGATATCAGGTCCCATTTGATAGACAAACAATCAACCACTTCTATCAAACACCAGATATTCCAGATGATGAGTATGGGTAGTATTTGGCTGGACAGATTAACTTGGATGAGGTAACTGCCCCACTCTGCCCGAATGGCACCGCCTGGAAATATTCAAAAGAGGAGCCGGTATTGTTTAAGGCCAATACCATGGATCAGGACGCAAAGGTGTGGTTGCACTTCGTTGCAACTAAGATGCTACCGGTAAAACATATCAGTGATGTGACTGAGGATCGAACAATCTTGTTCTATGCTATTCTCATTGGTAAATCCATAGATATTGGCCAACTTTTTATTCACAGCTATTCACCATACTGCTTGTTCATCTTGAGAAGGTCTCTGGTTCCGATCTTTGATCACCTCTTTATGTGGTCAAGCCGGAGTGCAATGGGATCCAAGTGAAGAAATATTGCAGCCAAAAGGTCCTCTTGATGAGACATTTCTTAGTAGAGTAATTAGAGGAGCAGATCAACCTTCCCGAACCGGAGCCGGTGCCAGTTCTTCATCTGGTCCTCCACCCAGGCCTTATCAACCTCGACAATTAACCATGGAGGAGCGCATAATCCGGCTTGAACTTTAGAATGCTCACCACCTTACATATCATGCCCATCAAACTGAATGCTTCAAAACTGTTGAGCAGCTGATCCATCTTTGTGCTCATCATATGGGTGCCGACACGAACCAATTTCCCACTATGCCACCACCACCAATACCTTTGGCTACCCAGGAAGCTGAAGAAGAAGCGAAAGAAGAAGATGAAGAAGACAAGGAATATTAGAGCTCTCCGAGATTTTCTTCAATGACAAGGGAGTTTTCTTCTTCTTACTCTTTTATTTTTCCAACATTGGGGACAATGTTGAATTTAAGTTTGGGGGGTTTATCTGTTTTTTAGTTTTATGTGAGTCTTTTTAGTTTATTATCTATATTTATATTTAGGAGTCATAAAAAAAATTGCTTGAGACATGATGCACTTTAACATGAAATCCTTATCCAATGATGAAATTTTAGCTATTGATTTATCTTGGTTCTTGGGAACAACATAAGCATGAGAAGAATTTGTGCTAAATTCTTTTGTTAGTTTCATGTTAGGATGTGATTTTCAACAAATTGAGCACTTGATCTCTTGCTTATATTTGCATTGCTTATTTAAAGACTGATTATGTTGTTGTGAATTGCGATTATGTCTAGAACCTAGAATTTGTTTAATTCTCTCTCGAGGTGAAATCCTAGACAACATTAAGTTGAGGAAGTGATTTAGGCCATCTTTGGATCATTTGAGCCTTTCAAGCTTACCTTTTTATATTAATATCCTTAGTCTACCTCTTTGAGCCTAATTGATAGACCTATTTTCTTTGATTGCCACATCTTTTAGCCTATCCAAATGAGAAAAACCATGATTAACCATCACTACATAGGCATGTGATGATATTATAGGAAACAATTATGAGCCATGTCAAATTTGGGTGAAATAGTGGTGAATAAAAAAAAGATTATGGTTCTTCGAAAACGAAGAATAGAAAAAGAAAAGTGAATAAATTGGTGACGCAAAAGGGAAGTGTATTCAAAGAAGAAAGTTTGTAATTTGAGGAAAAGGCTATGGCTTTCAAAAATCCTCAAAAAAAAATTTAAAGTGTCTATAGGTGAATTTAATCAAAATATATCCTTTATCATACCTTGACCCTAGCCTTACATTACAAGCTTAATAAAGACCTACTTGATCCTTGACGAAGTGTTAGTCTACATTAGTGGAGAGAGAGATGAAAAGCAAACATATGAGAATCTAGTACTATAATTCATATTTTACATTGACATAAACTTATTCGAATTGCATGCAATGATTTGCAAAGAGATTATACACACACACTGGAAATCCATTCAAGCATGAAACATACGATTGAATTGAATCATAAAGTTGGATTATGTTAGTGTTTTACTTTGAATTGAGATTTTGAGATAGCTTTTGAGGAAAATAAGGAAATCATTAGTTAAGTGCATTCATCTTTAGCTATGCTATGCTTTGTTTCGTTTCGTTTCATTTTGTTTTGTTTTGTTTTGTTTTGTTTGTCTTGTTTTGCTCGAGGACTAGCAAAATCTTAAGTTTGGGGGTGTGATAACTATATAAAATAGAGTTATTTAATCCTATTTTGTGCTTTTAAATAGCTAAATCCTTGTAGTTTAAAGTATTAATTTACTATTTTTAGTTATTTTCTATTTAGTTTTATTTATTTATTTTATGTTTTATTTTAGTTATTAATTAATGTCTTTTGTAGTTTTGTAGAGTCCTAAAGCTAGAAGGAAAAGCTCAACTCATATATGGAAAGTCCAAGCTGGAGACATTTACTTGGCCACTAAGTTTCCCTTTTTCAGGATTTCAAGGCTCTATAAATAGGAACCCTTAGGCTTTATTTTAAGGCTTCTTAGTTAGTTTTTGCTTTAGTTTTATGAAGAGGAAAGCAGCCACCACCATTTTGCAAGAAGCCAAGAACAATTTTTGAGACTAGAAGACTGAAGGACTGACAACCTTTAGTTTTTTCTTCTTCCTTAATCTTCTTTTATTTTCTTGTAATTTGATGTTGGTGAAACTCCTTTGGTTATTGTTTTCAATGTCAAGCATGAACTAAATTTCTTTTCTAGGATTACAATGGAACTCAACAAATAGTTTGGATTATTTTATTCTCTAATTTGATTTAATGATATTTGAGTTGTTTATGCATTCTTGTACTTAATGCTTTTAATTGCTTGATCACCAATTAAACTGATTTGTTAACCTAAATTGTAGACACCTAATTTTGTCCGGGCCTTTTGAAATCAATTTTGATTTGTCCCTCTCTCGGGTTTAATATTTTTGTAAAAGTCACGGTCGCGATTTTATATTTTTAAAATGTTCTATTCAAATAAAATTCAATTTAAACCCGAGGTGAAAAAAGTTTAATCTTGAGTGTTATTAGATTTTTAAAATAAATTTTTTAATTGAAAATATTTGAAAAAAAAAAAGACTTGAAAAAATAAAGGAGGGGGGGTAATTTAGACATTATACATTTTTAGGTTAGAAATTGGCTATAAAGAGTCCCGGTTAAAAAAGTGGCAGGGGGTGGATTTTTTTAGGAAAAGGAGAACGGCGGCTAAAAGAAAAAGAAGAAAAAGCTTTGTTTTTTCATGGGGGGCTAAGAGCTGAAAGAAAGCTAAAAAGTAAAAAGCTGCATTCATTTCCTAGAGCATGCACTGCTGGTCCAGTTACAAAAGTTTTGGCCTGCCACGGTGGTTTACAAAGCTAGGGTTTTCGAGTTTGGGTTCAGTATTCATCTACCATGGAGTTGTTGCAAACCTTAAAAGCTGAGTTCATTCGTTTCCTTTGGTTTCATTTTATTTTTATTATTATATATATTTTTTTAACCTCTAAACCAATAAGCTGATAACAATGGTTCTCTCTCTCTCACACACACACTTTTTATTTTAGTTTTTTCATTTCATCTCTGTTTTCCCTTCATCGCAATCCATCTTCTCCCTTATTTTATATCTCTGCTACTCATTCTACAACTTCATCTTTCATTAATTTCAGCATTTGATTATTCTTTTTAGGGTTTGCTTTGGTTATCTGCCAAATTTTGAACTTCAAATTTCTATTGAATTTGTTATTGCTATATATTCTTATATATATATATATATTTATATATATATATAAGAAACAGCAGGAAAATGGAATCGAAGGGGGACTAGAAGATTCTGAAGGAGTTGAGAAATTGGTTCAGCTCATGGTGCCTGAGAGAAATGAGAAGAAAGTAAACTTGGTGAGCCGGTCAATGCTTGCTGGTGTGATAGCAGCTACAGACAAGTTTGATTGTCTTAGTCGTTTTGATCAGCTTAGAGGGTTGCCTATTTTTGATGAATGACTCTAGGAAGTTCACAAAGGGAAGATTGGTGATGCTCTACAGATGTGTAACATTGGCAAGTCTTGAATCATTTGCGTAGTCATAAGAATATAGAAATATAGAAGAAAGCAAGGAGTTTAGTTGATACATGGAAAAAAAGTTGAGGCTGAGATGGATGCCAAGTCTGGTTCAGATCAGGCTGTTCCCTGGTCTGCAAGACCTCGTCTTTCGGAAGTTTCTCACCGTAGAAGCAAGCACTCTGGATCATCTGAGGTTGCCATGAAGAGTTGAGTAACACAACTTTCTGCCTCTAAAACTGGTTTAGTTAAGCTTGCTCAAGGAAAGACTGCTATCAAGTCTGCTGCTGCGTCATCGGGATCTATGAAGGCAGCAACATCGCCTGCTTCTGCCAGTGCAAACTTAAAGAATGTGAGCAGGCTACGAACAGAGCACTATATATATGAGCTTCCAGATACGCATCCTCTCTTGAAACAGATGGGAAAAAAAGTTGTGGGTCCCAAGAACCAGGAAGATTGTGCAATGAGAAGACCTATTTTTTACTTGCAATAGTGTAAGAGAAGTTAATGTACAGACAGTCCGAGGAACCATCTTGATACCTCGTAGAGCTGCAATGAGAGGAAGCTTTCCCTTAAATAGGACGTATTTTCAAGTTAATGAGGTCTTTGCAAATCATGAATCAAGCCTCAACCTGATGGACATTCCACCAAAGGAACATATAAAGAAGCACTGCCTCCTGGTTCCGGTAAAGATGCAGTTTTGGAAAATGTTGATGAAGTGAAGGTTGGGAAGGAAGTTGAGACTGATGCACGTAGTCATGCCAGTCACAGGGAAAAGATACTTATTTTGATAGACACATGGCAAGAAGCCTTTGGAGGACCTAGGGGAAGGTATCCTCAATATTTTGTCGCATATAATGAACTACGGGCTGCTGGAGTTGAATTTCCTCCTCGTGAAGAGAATAGTGTACCGTTATTCACTCCACCTCAGACCCATCCAGTAATTCACCACCCTGCTTCAGCATATGAGGATGTTGCTATTGAGGCCTCTCTACAGTCTGATGCTTCTGGCTTCAGCTTGCTTGAGATTCAAAATGCTGCTGGACTAGCTGATGTCTTAATGGAAATGCTTAGCGCATTGGATCCCAAGACTCCTGAAGCTGTGAAGCAAGAAGGGATTGTTGACCTTGTTGATCAATGCCGTTCTTACCAAACGCGTGTCACGCTTCTTGTGAATCATACCACGGATGAGGAACTTTTATGTCAGGGACTAGCACTAAATGATAGCTTGCAGCATGTTCTTCGCCGGCATGACGACATTCTGAAGGGAAACACTGCTATCACAGGAGCAGTACCAGAAACTCCTGCTGTGCCAGTTGTTAATATTAATCATGATGATGATGAATCTGAAGATGAATTTGCTCAGCTGGCTCACATATCATCAAGGGATAATTCTCAAGGACTGGTTAGAAGAGCACCTAACAGTGAGCCTGTACGAGTTGGTCCACTTCTTCCTCCTCCAGCCTCATCATAAAGGCCAATTGCTACAAACGCCAGCATGGTTGATTATCTTAGTGGTGATAACTACAAATCCGATGTCTTTTGTGTTGTCTTGTGTTTGCATTTGTATCATGAATATGTCATTACAATGTTTGTTCATGCTTTGCCTCTTCATGTCATATGATTGTGTATTGGTTATGCCATGTTCATGCATTAGTATTGTATTCATTTGGTCATTTTTGTTCATGTTGTTTCCCATGCATTTTCATATGACATATTAGATCTTAGGTCATTTTGTATTATCATGCATTTCCATGTCCATTATGTCTAGGTCATCTTGGTATGCCATACACATTTCCAAGTTCATGTTAGGCATTAGGACATTTTTGTATTGCCATGTATTTTCAAGACACTTTAGGTTTGGGTTACATTTGCATTATCATGTTCATGCATTTTAGGTCTAGGTCACTTTATGAATGCCATGCATTTTTTCATGACATTTAGGTTTAAATCCATGCATTTCATGCATTATGTTTGCTGCATTATTTCATGCATTTCATGTTCATGCCACTTGAATAATGTGTTGGCAAAGCAGTTTTTTCTCCTCCAAAAACTCGTACATCTCTGATTTTTCTGGGAATTCATCTTTGATCAGAAAATTAATCTGATTTTTTCTCGTGTATTTTTACATGTCCTGAGTCTCCAGTATTTGTTTCAGAATTTTTGGAACTTTTAAAAATAGGGTAAAAAATCGTGGATTAAAACTGGATAGTGGAGTCATAATTGAATTTAAAGAAAAACCATTTTTCTGTTTTGGTTAATTTACTTAGAGTGGGCTGATTAGGAGGGTTAGCTACTGACTTAGGGTAATTTCTAAACCTTTTTAAACTCTAAAAATGGTTTTTCAAGTCCCGGGTTAAGGGTAGTCAAGTCCGGATTTTTTTAAACTTAGGAAATTAGAGCCATTTAAAAATTTTTAGCCCAGTTTTTATTTTTAATTCAAGCTTTTCAAAATTGTTTTCAAACAATCACAAAGTATTTTGGTTTTAGAATATTTAATTTGACATATTTTCCTAAGGTAGCCGGATATCTTTTTAGATATACGGATTTCCTTAATTAAAGGAAAAAATACATTTCATGCATTGCATTTTTATATTCATGCATTTTATATAATATGTGATTCTTGCCATAATAATTTCTATGATATTGTTGTTATTTTGATTTATATTTTTTGATGTTACATGGTTTATTATATGGTTTTGAATATTTCATGATATCCTGCTTTTATTTAGTTATTTTTATTTAGCATATACTATGTTCATGCATTATTATTTTCATGCATATTATATGATAGCATTATTTTATTCCATGTCATTTAAATTATATGCCAAACCATTCATATTTGTCATGTCATTTAGGTTGCATTATATTATTTAGACTTTACTTTGTCATTTTATTTATGTCATGCATATACATATTCACTTATTTTAAATGTTTGCAAAAAGATAATGGTTTTCAATAAAATAAAGATATTCCTGAGTTAAAATAATTCATGAGTTCTCTACCGGGTTTGCTGGTGGGAATATCATCAATTATCATTAATAAAGGAATATCTTTCTTTCAAAAAAGAGAATGATTCAGAAAGTTTTCCAAAACTAATAAAAATTTCTATATTTTGCCACGTTTGTTGGGGAATATAGGAAAATTTTGAATTTATATATTCCGGATCATTTTTAATAAAAAGGGAATTATTTTTTCTTTAAATTGGGAATTAACTTGAATTACTAAATTTAAAACCGACTTTTACCGAGACTTGAGATAACACACGATTAATAAGGTACCGATTTATACGGGCGTTGTGGGGTGCTAATCCTTCCCCACACGTAACCGACTCCCGAACCCGCTTCTTTGATTTCTCTGGTTTAAAACGCATACTTGAAATTGGTTTTTAAAATGTTTTAATTAATTTTTTAAAATATTTTATAAAACCGGTTTTAATAGGTGGCCGATCATACCTAGCTAAAAAAGATTGGTGGCGACTCCATGTCTTTTTTAAGGTCATTTTTAAAACCTTCATTTTTCTAGAGGAATTAAGTCGACTTTTCCTCGATTTTTTTTAATGTCACGCTTAAGGAATAATAAAGTCTTGCGATGAGACTCGTTATTTTTTTAGGTTGCGACAGCTTGGCAACTTCGCTGGGGATATTAGAGAGTCAGGCCTAGAATTAGTCGTGTGTTATCAAAGTCTCGGTTTTGTTGGTTTAATTGGTATTTAATTTTAATTCCCACATTTTTTTTATAAGGAGAATTTTGAAAATAATAAAATGTTTTTAAATATGTTCATACTCATGTGCATGCATTTTATCATTATTTAAGGTTGTATATTATAATTGCTTGTTGGTTAATGCGTTACACTATTCTTGAATGTTTTAATTGCTAGGGCATTTAGAATAAGGTTTGTAGAATAGGTGGTGAAAGGTTTGTTATTTCTCCTCACACACTACACGTGCATTTGCATATCATGAATCCTATACCTGGGTTCCGTCCTTTTAAGTGGGAGGAAAGTAGCTAAGCCTTCGTGATTAACAATCCGCATGGGCTATGGAAATAGACTCTAACGAATTGAACCCGTTTTTATCGGGGTGCCTTACTAGCCTTCACCGGCGACAGTGAGGAGCAATTCGGGGCCTTTAGATCCGATTCACCCTCATATAGTGAACCTAGGCGAAGCCATGCCAGATTTCCGTTAGATATACCGAAAATAGGAACACATGGAGGGACATTTCTAAACCTTTTGTTACCTATTTTACACTCCGAATAAGTGTGGTAGATCGGGCAACGATGTACGTACATCGCCCGTAATAAATGTGATACTCCACCTCGAAGGCATCGTGATGCCTAAATAAGCAGATATTGTTGGGGCAGATGTTCATTAGCTGTTTTAAAAAAAATAAAAATCCTTTTCCAAACATTTTTGCATTTTTTCACATTTCATTCATGTATGAATAGAGCATGTACATTTTTGGTTGTGTTATTGATCTCATTCTTTGCAATAAACAGTTGGAAATTTCATTTGATGATTTCATAAAACCGGTAGTGTCACATGAACATTTGCATATTGTACCATAGTAGGATCCACCCTGAAATTCTTTTGAAAATAATGTGATTGGTTTATCATAAAAAAAAAACATGTTTGAAAAATCATAAATTTGGAGGCAAATCTTGCATAATGAGATTTTTGAATAATCGAGATTTAGGTCCCACCAATGTCGTGTAATCATTGATCTCTTTGTATATACCTTTGTGTTAATTCATTCATTTTTGCATGTATCATTTTTGACATCATGTTATAGTCCTAACATGCATGGTTATTCATTGTAAAATACATTTGTGATATAGATGGTCATTATTTGTATATACTTATGTATCAATTTATTCTTTCTTTACATGCATCATGTTGGCATCAAATTGCATTCATGCATTCATAATCAGCATGATTTTTCTGTATATATACTTATATATCAATTTATTCTTTCTTTACATGCATCACGTTGGCATCAAGTTGCATTCATGCATTCATAGTCAGCATGATTTTTCTGTATATATCCATATATCAATTTATTCTTTCTTTACATGCATCATGTTGGCATCAAGTTGCATTCATGCATTCATAGTCAGCATGATTTTTCTGTATATATCTATATATCAATTTATTCTTTCTCTATATGCATCATGTTAGCATCAAGTTGCATTCATGCATTCATAGTCAGAAATGATTTTCCTATATATACCCATGCATTAATTTACTTATTCTTTGCATTGATTTGTTTATATAAATCATGTTGACATCAGGTTGCATTCATGGCATACATAGTCATCATGATATCTCATGCATTAATCTGTCATATTAATATCAGGATGCATTAATGACACACATTATTAGCATGATTTTCTTTGTATGTACTCTGTGTCAATCATTTATTCTTCACATGCATCATAATTGACATTGTGTGGCGTTCATAGTGTATATGATCAGTCATTGGGAAATGCATTTGGAACATACATGGTCATTCATTGTATATATCCATGCATTAATTTGTTCATTCTTTACATACATCATGTTGACATCAGGTCGCATTCATGGCATACACAGTCATCATGAGTTCTCCGTATATGCTCACGCATTAATTTGACATATTGGCGTCAGGTTGCATTCATGACATACACGGTCCGCATGATTTTCTTTGTATATACTCTGTGTCAATAATTTATTCTTCACATGCATCATAATTGACATTGTGTAGCATTCATAGTGTATATGATCATTCATTGGGAAATGCATGTGGAACATACGTGGTCATTCATTGCATATATCCATGCATTGATTTTTATTATTCCTTAAATGCATCATGTTGGCATTCGTGTTGCATTTATAACATACAGGGTCAACATGTTTCCACTGTATATGACAACACATAACTTTGTTTATCCTTCACATGCATCAAATTGCACTCATGACATTCATAGAAATAGAAATTGGCTTAGCTTTAAAGAGCTTTCTTCGTCAGCTAAAAGCTATGACCTCAACAGCAAGTGCGAGTATCACATTGGGGCAACTGGGGCATTCGACTAAAAAATGCAGACAACTGAAGGAAAGAATCGAACATTTGAAATATGTTTTACCATAGATTGATTTCCTCTTAAAGAATTTTGAGGATAAGAATTGTTATCTTTCAAAGCATGTCAATAGGAGCATTCTGAGGTATATATTTCTATACACTTTGATGATGAAAGCGCTTGTCTCATGTTGACATCTACATGAAATAAATAAATTTTGAATTTAAATGTTTTGTGTTCACTTTATTTTAGCAATAAATTTGAATTTGCAAAAACAAATGAAACTTTGAGAAAATTTGTGGTAAACAATAAATAAGTGGTTTTCACATGAAATAATGAACAATCTTGAGAATATTGATGATCATTGTTAGAAATGACCCAACATTTTCCCTCTCTCTTTTGGGTTTTCCTACACTTAAATCCCTTGAATCAAGACCACTTGAAAGACCTAATGCTTCAAGGAATATGAATGATTGAATTTCGCACAAAAAAAAAAAAAGCATTGTCATTGCAGAACAAGCAAGGATGTAGATCCTAATCTAGGCTATGAACAAAGGAATGAACTTTTTGAAATTTTTTGAATTCCTTGAAATTCAAACAAATGAGATATTCTTTCAAGAATCTAGATTTTGGTAATTTGATGTGTGTCAAGATTTGTGCTAAAACCATTCATGACCTTTTCCAACAAACCACAAAACACTAATTGCCTAAACATCACTTCATGATTAATACCTTGGAGCACAATGACCAAACCAGATTATCACATATTCCAGAGAAAACCCATTTTTAGGTCATATTTTCCTCGTCTCTTCAAAGAACTCAGATTTGAAATTAAGTCTTTTCAGTACAGACCCAGACTTGCTATGTTCCTCGTTGAGACAAATTCTCATTGGTTAATCAAATTGGGGCATCATATGTGGAAATGATGGATACATGGTGAATAAGGATGGACTAAACGCATGAATCATTGGGGCATGCGATGAAAAATGAAAAAATTTGTGATATCATACATATGAGAATTCGGATAATTCCAAAGTGCAAAATGAAATTCTGAATATCTATTTCCCCTGGGGATTGCTTTTCAAAGTGAATATTCGTGCTTGACATGAGGAATGGCCATCTTTCATATCCCTTTCACGCAAAAAGAAATTATCCATAGTCACCCCTTTTGAGCCAAAAGAATTCTTTCTTCTTTGAACCCTGATCAAGGATCACCCTCTACACTGGGGGGCAAATGCGAGGAAATATCTTTTTAAAGATCATTGAGAAATGAGTCCTAGCTCAAAGATAGATACAAAACAAATGAAGCCCGAATAAATACAGGCTCATTTTGTCAAAGAAAAAGAAAAAGGAAGAGATGGCGAAATGAAAGCCAAGAAAAATAAAAGAAAACACACAAAAAAAAAGTGTGTGAAAAAGCGATGGCAAATGAAAGCCAAAAGCAAGAAAGAAAAAAACGAAGTCAAAAGGAATAAAAAGTCCAAAAGGGAGAAATGATTCAAAGAAAATCCTCTTCAGGAAATGATCATTGATCTGATTACCCTCAAACACATATTTTGGGCCTATTTATCCTTTCTTTTTGAACCCCGAGCCATGGCCTACATTACATGCTTTAAAAGTCCATTTTGATCAAGCATGAATATTTAATTTGAAGGGTTTTCCTCAGATTTTATCCCATCTCATCAAATTCTCATTTCACTAAGGAAGAATTTAGAATTCCCAAGTGCATGGTAAAACAATGAAAAAATAAAATTGGAAAGAATGGGACTCTAGGGCGAAAACCCAAAATGGGCGGTCTAGAGTAAATTTGGAAATTTTCGATGCCATCTATGATAGTGTCGATACCACAAAAGAGAAGATCATCATAAAGAAGTGGTCATCGAGGAACATCTAGGAATTCCTGAACCTCCCAAAGTGTCAATTCTCATTCGGATGATTGATTTAAAAAACTGAAACCTTTTTCCTCCGAAATCAACTTTCCAGTTTAAACATCCCAGCCAATCTTGACGCTTGTCAAAATACCTTGATATTGAAAACTAAAAGAATGTTGAATTTGCTTGGTTCTCAATGAATTCATGATTTATAAAACCTTTTCCATTTGTGAGCCTAGAGGGGACATACGTTTTTGTTGTGAAGTTTTCCTGGAAAAACCAAAATCTTGTTGTATCGAGCCTTGTCAATTCAAATTGAAAAAACCCAAATTAATACTTAGGGAAATTTCTAACAGTGATCATCAGTCATCAAAAGATTTGTACATCATACACTGTGGAGTTAAAAATTTTGGCTTAGAAGTTTTCCTTAAATAAGCAAAATTGTTTTTCAAAAAGGGAAAATAAAAATATTTTTGAAATACCCATTTTTGATGTTGACATGAGACAAGGGTTTTTCTAACCCAAAGGTATAGAACTGCCAGGGTAGGTCCTGACTTCCAGATATGAGAAGAAGAAATCGAACCCAGTGCAGATCTCAGTTGATGAAAGTTTGAAAACTGTTGGGGCAAAGAGAATAGTCAAAATGAATTGAAGATATACTCTTATTTGAAGAGGAAAAATGAATTTGAAAGGCTAAGCCAAAGTCTAGAAAAACAACCTGGGCATTTGCATCACTCATGAGCGCTCATCTCTTTATCGAGCTTTTGCATCTGCACAGTGTCGGCAAGCATTTGCATCATTCATGGGTATTTGCATTGGCATTATTCCATAAGCATCTGCATTTTACCTCTACATATACATTCTTCATGGAATTCGCATTTGTGTAGTCTCAAGCAATTGCATCATTTCTAGAATCATTTCATTTTCATTATTGTGTGGTAATTGTAGTTACACCATTCATAAACCAACACAATTAGTAGGGGCATCTGCATCATGAAACATGGGCATCAATCCAGGCCATTTGCATTTGCACTAAGAAATATTTTACATTTGCACCATGAAGCATGAGCACCTTGTTAAAAGACATGTGCATCTGCATCATTTCTCAAAGCTTCTGGTGGGGATATCCAGGATTTTATAGTTTTTAAAAGTGAACAAGTCTTCGGTGGTGATAGCTGAAGCCTCTAGTGGAGATATCCAGGGTTTTATAATTTTGAAAAATGAGAAATCTTCTTCTGGAGGAGTTACCCAGAATTTTACAATGAGCAAGTCTTTGGTGGTGATAGCCAAAGCTTTTGGTGGGGATATCCAGAATTTTACAGTTTTAAAAGTGAACAAGTCTTCGGTGGTGATAGCTGAAGCCTCTGGTGGAGATATCTAGAGTTTTATAATTTTGAAACATGAGAAATCTTCTTCTGAAGGAATTACCCAGAATTTTACAATGAGAAAGTCTTTGGTGGTGATAGCCAAAGCTTCTGGTGGGGATATCCAGAATTTTACAGTTTTAAAAGTGAACAAGTCTTCGGTGGTGATAGCTGAAGCCTCTGGTGGAGATATCCAGGGTTTTATAATTATGAAAAATGAGAAATCTTCTTTTGGAGGAGTTATCCAGAATTTTATTCAGCATGTGCATCTACATCAAGAAGCATTTGCATCAATCTAAGTTAGTTGAATCTGCATCAAGAACGTTTGCATCAAATCAAGTCATTTACATTTGCATCAAAGACATTTGCACCAATCTAAGTCATTTGCATCTACATCGAGAAGCGTTTGCATCAACTAAAGACATTTACATTTGCATCATGAAGCATTTGCATCATCTCTTAAAGCTGTCAGGTATAATCGAACTCGTTTTGCTTCTCAAATGAGTCGAGCCCCGAGATCATCGTCGAGGTACTTTTTTATTATTATTATGAACAAGTCTTCGGTGGTGATAGCTGAAGCCTCTGGTGGAGATATCCAGAGTTTTAAAATCCTTTGAAAAGGTAGAAAGTCTTTGGTGGTGATAACTGAAGCTTCTGGAGGTGATACCCAGAATTTTTTACAGTTTTAAAAATGAGCAAGACTTTGGTGGTGATAGTCGAAGCTTCTAGAGGTGATACCCAGAATTTTTTACAATTTTAAAAATGAGTAAGACTTTGGTGGTGATAGCCGAAGCTTTTGGAGGAGATACCCAGAATTTTAAACACAGCTGAGAACAAGACAGGTTAAGGCCCTGAGACCATCGAGGTCATTTCCTTTCTTGCAAGTCGAATTCGTTTTCTTAAGACGAGTCGAGCCTTGAGACCGCCGTCAAGGTATTTCCTTTTGTTTTAAATCGAATTCATTCTGTTTTATCAAATGAGTCGAGCCTTGAGACCACCGTCGAGGTATTTCCTTTTGTTTTAAATCGAATTCATTCTGTTTTATCAAATTAGTCGAGCCTCGAGACCACCGTCGAGGTATTTCCTTTTGTTTTAAATCGAATTCATTCTGTTTTATTAAATGAGTCGAGCCTTGAGACCACCGTCGAGGTATTTTGTTTTGTTTTCAATCGAATTCATTCTGTTTTATCAAATGAGTCGAGTCTTGAGACCGCCGTCAAGGTATTTCCTTTTGTTTTAAATCGAATTCATTCTGTTTTATCAAATGAGTCGAGCCTTGAGACCGCAGTCAAGGTTTTTCCTTTTGTTTTAAATCGAATTCATTCTATTTTATCAAATGAGTAGAGCCTTGAGACCGCCGTCAAGGTATTTCCTTTTGTTTTAAATCGAATTCATTCTGTTTTATCAAATGAGTCGAGCCTTGAGACCGCCGTCAAGGTATTTCCTGTTGTTTTAAATTGAATTCATTCTGTTTTATCAAATGGGTCGAGCCTTGAGACCACCGTCGAGGTATTTTGTTTTGTTTTAAATCGAATTCATTCTGTTTTATCAAATGAGTCCAGCTTCGAGACCACCGTCGAGGTATTTCCTTTTGTTTTAAATCGAATTCATTCTGTTTTATCAAATGAGTCGAGCCTTGAAACCACCGTCGAGGTATTTTGTTTTGCTTTAAATCGAATTCATTCTGTTTTATCAAATGAGTCGAGCCTTGAGACCACCATCGAGGTATTTCCTTTTGTTTTAAATCGAATTCATTCTGTTTTATCAAATGAGTCGAGCCTTGAGACCACCGTCGAGGTATTTTGTTTTGTTTTAAATCGAATTCATTCTGTTTTATCAAATGAGTCGAGCCTTGAGACCACCGTCGAGGTATTTCCTTTTGTTTTAAATCGAATTCATTCTGTTTTATCAAATGAGTCGAACCCTGAGACCTTCATCAAAGACCTTTGGGCACCAGTTTTTTCAAAGACCTCCGGGCACCATTTTTAAAGACCTCCGGGCACCATTTTAAAGACCTCCGGGCACTACTTTAAAAGACCTCTGGGCACCAACTTTTAAGACCTCCGGGCACTATTTTAAAAGACCTCCGGGCACCAATTTTAAAGACCTTCGGGCACCAGTTTTTTAAGACCTTTGGGCAACAGTTTTTAAGACCTCCGGGCACCATTTTAAAGACCTCTGGGCACCAACTTTTAAGGCCTCCGGGCACCATTTTTAATACCTCTGGGCGCTATTTTAAAATACCTCCAGGCACATTTTCAATTTTAAGACCTCCGGGCACCATTTTAAAGACCTCCGGGCATTATTTTAAAAGACCTCCGGGCACCATTTTAAAGACCTTTGGGCAACAGTTTTTTTTAAGACCTCCGAGCACCATTTTAAAGACCTCCGGGCACCAACTTTTAAGACCTCCGGGCACCAGTTTTTTAAGACCTCCGGGCACAATTTTAAAGACCTCCGGGCACCATTTTTAAAGACCTTCGGGCACCAGTTTTTTAAGACCTCCGGGCACCATTTTAAAGACCTCCGGGCACCAGTTTTTTAAGACCTCCGAGCACCATTTTACAGACCTCCGGGCACCATTTTAAGACCTCTGGGCACCAATTTTAAAGACCTTCGGGCATAAATTTTTCTTTTGAAAATCGAATTCGTTTTCTTAAGACGAATCGAGCCTTGTTTAGGCAGGGAATTCAATTTAAGGACAAAATATTTAGTTTATTGTTTTATTTTAAAAAAAATGAAAAAAATGAAAAAATAGAAAAAAAAAAGGAAAAAAAAGAAAAAAGAAAAAGAGAAGAAAAAAGAAGAAAATGAAAAATGCAAAAATGAATGAAGAAATGAAAAAGAAAACTCATTTCCTTTCCTTCATATGTGATTTCACAGACCGGACAAAATTATTGTCTATTTTATCTTTGTCTGATTCCTGATTCTCAGCAATAGCCAAAGAGGGGCAGCTGTAGACACCTAATTTTGTCTGGGCCTTTTAAAACCAACTTTGATTTGTCCCTCTCTCGGGTTTAATATTTTTGTAAAAGTCACGGTCGCGATTTTAGATTTTTAAAATGTTCTAAATTATATATATCCTTTTTAGCTTTAATTGTTCAAATAAAATCGGACCATAAAATTACCAATTTTAAAATTCAATTTAAACCCGAGGTGAAAAAAGTTTAATCTTGAGTGTTATTAGATTTTTAAAATAAATTTTTTAATTGAAAATATTTGAAAAAAACAAAAAAAAAAAGACTTGAAAAAATAAAGGATGGGGGGTAATTTAGACATTATACATTTTTAGGTTAGAAATTGGCTATAAAGAGGCCCGGTTAAAAAATTGGCAGGGGGGTGGATTTTTTTAGGAAAAGAAGAACGGCGGCTAAAAGAAAAAGAAGAAAAAGCTTTGTTTTTTCATGGGGGGCTAAGAGCTGAAAGAAAGCTAAAAAGTAAAAAGCTGCATTCATTTCCTAGAGCATGCACTGCTGGTCCAGTTACAAAAGTTTTGGCCTGCCACGGTGGTTTACAAAGCTGGGGTTTTCAAGTTTGGGTTCAGTATTCAGCTACCATGGAGTTGTTGCAAACCTTAAAAGCTGAGTTCATTCGTTTCCTTTGGTTTCATTTTATTTTTATTTTATTTTTATTATTATATATTTTTTTGTAACCACTAAACCAATAAGCTGATAACAATGGTTCTCTCTCTCACACACACACTTTTTATTTTAGTTTTTTTCATTTCATCTCTGTTTTTCCCTTCATCGCAATCCATCTTCTCCCTTATTTTATATCTCTGCTACTCATTCTACAACTTCATCTTCCATTAATTTCAGCATTTGATTATTCTTTTTAGGGTTTGCTTTGGTTATCTGCCAAATTTTGAACTTCAAATTTCTATTGAATTTGTTATTGCTATATATTCTTATATATTTATATATATATATATATATATATAAGAAACAGCAGGAAAATGGAATCGAAGGGGGACTAGAAGATTCTGAAGGAGTTGAGAAATTGGTTCAGCTCATGGTGCCTGAGAGAAATGAGAAGAAAGTAGACTTGGTGAGCCGGTCAATGCTTGCTGGTGTGATAGCAGCTACAAACAAGTTTGACTGTCTTAGTCGTTTTGATCAGCTTAGAGGGTTGCCTGTTTTTGATGAATGACTCTAGGAAGTTCACAAAGGGAAGATTGGTGATGCTCTACAGATGTGTAACATTGGCAAGTCTGTGAATCATTTGCGTAGTCATAAGAATATAGAAATATAGAAGAAAGAAAGGAGTTTAGTAGATACATGGAAAAAAAGTTGAGGCTGAGATAGATGCCAAGTCTGGTTTAGATCAGGCTGTTCCCTGGTCTACAAGACCTCGTCTTTCGGAAGTTTCTCATCGTAGAAGCAAGCACTCTGGATCATCTGAGGTTGCCATGAAGAGTTCAGTAACACAACTTTCTGCCTCTAAAACTGGTTCAGTTAAGCTTGCTCAAGGAAAGACTGCTATCAAGTCTGCTGCTGCGTAACCGGGATCTATCAAGGCAGCAACATCGCCTGCTTCTGCCAGTGCAAACTTAAAGAATGTGAGCAGGCTACGAACAGAGCACTATGTATATGAGCTTCCAGATATGCATCCTCTCTTAAAACAGATGGAAAACAAAGTTGTGGGTCCCAAGAACCAGGAAGATTGTGCAATGAGAAGACTTATTTTTTACTTGCAATAGTGTAAGAGAAGTTAATGTACGGACAGTCCGAGGAACCATCTTGATACCTCGTAGAGCTGCAATGAGAGGAAGCTTTCCCTTAAATAGGACGTATTTTCAAGTTAATGAGGTCTTTGCAAATCATGAATCAAGCCTCAACCTGATGGACATTCCACCAAAGGAACAGATAAAGAAGCACTGCCTCCTAGTTCCGGTAAAGATGCAGTTTTGGGAAAATGTTGATGAAGTGAAGGTTGAGAAGGATGTTGAGACTGATGCACATAGTCATGCCAGTCACAGGGAAAAGATACTTATTTTGATAGACACATGGCAAGAAGCCTTTGGAGGACCTAGGGGAAGGTATCCTCAATATTTTGCCGCATATAATGAACTACGGGCTGCTGGAGTTGAATTTCCTCCTCGTGAAGAGAATAGTGTACCGTTATTCACTCCACCTCAGACCCATCCAGTAATTTACCACCTGCTTCAGCAATATAAGGATATTGCTATTGAGGCCTCTCTACAGTCTGATGCTTCTGGCTTCAGCTTGCTTGAGATTCAAAATGCTGCTAGACTAGCTGATGTCTTAATGGAAATGCTTAGCGCATTGGATCCCAAGACTTCTGAGGCTGTGAAGCAAGAAGTGATTGTTGGCCTTGTTGATCAATGTCGTTCTTACCAAACGCGTGTCACGCTTCTTGTGAATCATACCACGGATGAGGAACTTTTATGTCAGGGATTAGCACTAAATGATAGCTTGCAGCATGTTCTTCGCCGGCATGACGACATTCTGAAGGGAAACACTGCTATCATAGGAGCAGTACCAGAAACTCCTACTGTGCCAGTTGTTAATATTAATCATGATGATGATGAATCTGAAGATTAATTTGCTCAGCTGGCTCACAGATCATCAAGGGATAATTCTCAAGGACTGGTTAGAAGAGCACCTAACAGTGAGCCTGTACGAGTTGGTCCACTTCTTCCTCCTCCACCCTCATCAAAAAGGCCAGTTGGTACAAACGCCAGCACGGTTGATTATCTTAGTGGTGATAACTACAAATCCGATGTCCTTTGTGTTGTCTTGTGTTTGCATTTGTATCATGAATATGTGATTACAATGTTTGTTCATGCTTTGCCTCTTCATGTCATATGATTGTGTATTGGTTATGCCATGTTCATGCATTAGTATTGTATTCATTTGGTCATTTTTGTTCATGTTGTTTCCCATGCATTTTCATATGACATATTAGATCTTAGGTCATTTTGTATTATCATGCATTTCCATGTCCATTATGTCTAGGTCATCTTGGTATGCCATACACATTTCCAAGTTCATGTTAGGCATTAGGACATTTTTGTATTGCCATGTATTTTCAAGACACTTTAGGTTTGGGTTACATTTGCATTATCATGTTCATGCATTTTAGGTCTAGGTCACTTTATGAATGCCATGCATTTTTTCATGACATTTAGGTTTAAATCCATGCATTTCATGCATTATGTTTGCTGCATTATTTCATGCATTTCATGTTCATGCCACTTGAATAATGACTTGAGCCAATTAATGGTTCAAAGTCATGCTCTCTTGAGCACACTTGTGAAGAATTAAGTTTGTCAAATTGATTATTCTACCTTTGTGATTTTTTTTTTTTACTTAGCCAATTTTTATCTAACTTTCAAAAAGTCCTAGCTACTGTTTGCAAATCATTTTATGAGTTTCAAATATTTTTACTTTGGTTTTTAAATGATTTTATCAAAGGCAAAAATGTGTTGGCAAAGCAGTTTTTTCTCCTCCAAAAACTTGTACATCTCTGATTTTTCTGGGAATTCATCTTTGATCAGAAAATTAAGCCAATTTTTCTCGTGTAGTTTTACATGTCATGAGTCTCTAGTACTTTTTTCAGAATGTTTTGAATTTTTAAAAATAGGGTAAAAAATCGTGGATTAAAACTCGACAATGGAGTCAGAATTGAATTTAAAGAAAAACCATTTTTCTGTTTTGGTTAATTTACTTAGAGTGGGGTGATTAGGAGGGTTAGCTACTGACTTAGGGTAATTTCTAAACCTTTTTAAACTCTAAAAATGGTTTTTCAAGTCCCGGGTTAAGGGTAGTCAAGTCCGGATTTTTTTAAACTTAGGAAATTAGAGCCATTTAAAAATTTTTAGCCCAGTTTTTATTTTTAATTCAAGCTTTTCAAAATTGTTTTCAAACAATCACAAAGTATTTTGGTTTTAGAATATTTAATTTGACATATTTTCCTAAGGTAGCCGGATATCTTTTTAGATATAGGGATTTCCTTAATTAAAGGAAAAAATACATTTCATGCATTGCATTATTATATTCATGCATTTTATATAATATGTGATTCTTGCCATAATAATTTCTATGATATTGTTGTTATTTTGATTTATATTTTTTGATGTTACATGGTTTATTATATGGTTTTGAATATTTCATGATATCCTGCTTTTATTTAGTTATTTTTATTTAGCATATACTATGTTCATGCATTATTATTTTCATGCATATTATATGATAGCATTATTTTATTCCATGTCATTTAAATTATATGCCATAACATTCATATTTGTCATGTCATTTAGGTTGCATTATATTATTTAGACTTTACTATGTCATTTTATTTATGTCATGCATATACATATTCATTTATTTTAAGTGTTTGCAAAAAGATAATGGTTTTCAATAAAATAAAGATATTCCCGAGTTAAAATAATTCATGAGTTCTCTACTGGGTTTGCTGGAGGGAATATCATCAATTATCATTAATAAAGGAATATCTTTCTTTCAAAAAAGAGAATGATTCGAAAAGTTTTCCAAAACCTTCATTTTTCTAGAGGAATTAAGTCGACTTTTCCTCGATTTTTTTTAATGTCATGCTTAAGGAATAATAAAGTCTTGCGATGAGACTCGTTATTTTTTTAGGCTGCGACATAAATATAACTTGGAAAAGGGAGTTTAGTATTAGACATGGATTGCAAAACACATGTTTCATATTCATTTATTAGGATGTATTCATCTGCAGGTAAGGTAGGAATATACTTACTTGTCATGTGTAATCATTGTTAGAGCCTAGACTTAATGAGTTCTTCTTTAACTCAATTAACATAGGAATATAGTTGATTGGTTAAGAAGGATATTCTTATAAGACCATAAGAAGATCCTTATCTACAGATTAGAACTCTGGTTAACAACTCAAGATCATTAATCAAATTAAGAGGTAAAAGACATCCAAGCGAAGTGTTGAGGGAAGTTGTAATCCTAGGCTTTTCTCTATTGATTTAAACCCAATTTTTATTTGCTTTCTTTGTTTATTATTTTCTTTAGTTTAGTTTTAATTTACACACTTTTTAATTAATTATTTGGATAAGAGTAAGTTGTTTTAATTTTAGTATTTAACAAATTTAATATCAATTCCTTGTAGGTACGACACTCTACTTCCACTTTATTACTTGTTTGCGATAGCGTGCACTTGCGTAGTGAAATTCGACAACCACCCCCCAATGGTATTGGATCTACAAAAGCCCTTCACATAACGACCACTTGCAAGGGGCACATACTATCGCGGGTACTCTTGGACAACTGTTCCTCATTAAATGTGATGCCCTTGGCAACCCTGTCTAAGTTGTCGGTTGATATATCCTACATGCTACCTAGCTGCACTATGGTCAGGGCTTTTGATGGCACTAGACGGGAGGTAATGGAAACTATTGAGGTTCCGTTAGAGATAGGTCCTTATACTTATATGGTGGATTTCTAGGTTATGGATATCACCCCGTCCTATAACTGCTTATTGAGAAGGCCTTGGATACATTCTGCAGGGGCGGTACCCTCATCTCTCTACCAGAAGTTAAATTTTGTAACGGAGGGACGTTTGGTCACTATATCGGGATAGGAGGACATCATAGCCTCTACATCTACTAACTCTCCTTACATAGAACCAAATGAAGATGCGGTGGAATGCTCCTTTAGGTCTTTGGAATTTGTTAATGCTATATTTGTCGCTGAAAGAAGTAAAATTCCAAAGCCAAAGCTGTCCAAAAATACCAGGGTGGGAGTGAGAACCACAGTTGGAAAAGGCTGCAGGGCAGGAAAAGGATTGGGAAAATATCTTCAGGCTATTTTCAAGGTAATTGAAGTGACTGGAAAGAAAGATCGGTTTGGTCTTGGATATCTCCCAAAGGCTCATGAAAATAAGAGACAAGTAGAGAAAAACCAACAAATGAGGATGGCCCGTCTCTCGGTATGGATATGGAGTGGGAACCCATGACTTTCCCACCAATCCTTCACAGCTTTCGTTCGACCGACTTTTGTTTGGAGAAAAGGATCCTGACGATGTGTTGATAATGATTGAACAAGCTTTTGAGAAGTTCCACATGAATAGGGAAGAGCAGACGCAAGATATGATGATATGTATGGCTAGGGAGGAAGAAGTTAAAGAAAGAAGTGCAAGTTGGATGGTGTGACCTTGTCCACCAAGTTATAGATTGACAAATTGGAGTGCGATCGAGTTACATATAGACTTTAGGTCTACTCCAAAGTAATACTTTAAAACAATCTTAATTATCTTCGCCCAAGGATATTAAGAATTTTTTCTGTAATGGGCTTTTGTTTAAAAATCTTCATTCAATAAATAACAAGCACAATGCATTTTCTTCATCTTAATGTGTCCATATTCTTTCATTTTTGCTTTTTATTTTTATTTCATTGCGTATATACTTTTCTATATTGTTTCTTGCTCACCTATTTACAGGTGTACAGATGCGGAATGTGAGGACCATCCTGTCAATAATTTTCGAAATTGATTTTGAAATACCTATTTGCACGGGTGATTTTGATTCCAACGAAGAAGTCGAGGATTATAATTTGCCTCCGGAGAGAAAAATATAACAAAAGGAGAAGCAAGTACTACCTCATAAAGAGTTGCTGGAAATGCTAAATTTGGAAAGTGGGCAAGAAATAAAGAGGGTAAAAATTAGGGCCTCATTGTCATCATCAACAAAGGGTGAACTAATAGCTTTTCTCCGAGAATATGTAGATGTATTTGCATGGTCATACCACGACATGCTAAGGTTAGATCCAGATATTGTGGTTCTTAAACTCTTATTAAGACCAGAGTGCAAGCCGATCTAGCAAAAATTGAGAAGAATGAGGCCTGACATGCTATTAAAAATAAAAGAAGAGGTGAAAAAGTAGTTTGAAGCTGTGTTCTTAGAAGTGGCAAAATATCGAGAATCAATATCGAACGTTGTCCCAGTTCCAAAGAAGGATGGCAAAGTACGGATATGTGCTGATTATCGGGATCTGAATAAGGCTAGTCCTAAAGATAATTTCCCTTTGCCTCACATTGATACTCTGGTGGACAATACGGCAAAGAGCTCTTTGTTTTCTTTCATGGATGGATTCTCTGGGTACAATCAGATTACAATGGCATCGGAAGATATAGAGAAATCCACATTCGTGATGATGTGGGGAACATTTTTCTATAAGGTAATGCCATTTGGATTGAAGAATGCCGGGGCAACATATCAGAGAGCCATGGTGACTTTGTTTCATGATATGATGCATAAGAGGATTGAAGTTTATGTCGATGATATGATTGCAAAGTCACAAGGAGAAGAGGAGCATATTGTGAATCTTAAGAAGCTCTTTGAAAGACTAAGAAAGTTGTGACTCAAGCTAAACCCGAAAAAATGCACTTTTGGAGTCACTTTGGGGAAGTTGTTGGGTTTTGTCATCAGCAAAAGGGGAATTCAGATTGATCCAGATAAAGTAAAGGCCATCCAGAACTTTCCACCACTTCGTACTCAAAAGGATGTAAGGGGCTTTCTAGAAAGATTTAATTACATTGCTCGGTTTATTTCTTAGTTAACCGACAAGTGTGATCCAATATTTAAGTTACTTCGGAAGCGTGATCCGGGAGAATGGGATGAAGGGTGTCAGATTGCTTTTGAAAAGGTTAAGCACTATCTATCCAAACCTCCAGTAGTAATGCCGTCTGTTCAAGAAAAACCAATGATACTGTATTTGTCAGTATTTGAGATATCTATGGGTTGTGTCTTAGGGCAGCATGATGAGACCAGGAAGAAAGAACAAACGATTTATTACCTCAGCAAGAAGTTCACAGATTATGAGCTGAACTATTCATCGGTAGAAAAGTTGTGTTGTGCCTTAGCCTGGACTGCTCGAAGGCTCAGACAATACATGTTGTACCACACGACGTGGTTAATTGCCAAGCTAGATCTTATCAAATACATGTTGGAAGCACCTTCTTTGTCAAGAAGAACGGAAATATGGCAAGTTTTGCTGTCAGAGTACGACATTGTATATGTGAGTCAGAAAGCTATAAAGGGCAGCGCAGTAGCTGAATTCTTAGCAAGTCGGGCGGTGCAAGATTATGAGCCGTTGAACTTTGATTTCCCCATCGAAGACTTAATGTGTGTCTAGCAAGAAGATGAGATTCCCTCTAAATTGAATAACATGTGCAAAATGTACTTTGGTGGTGCATCTAACGCCATGGGGCACGGAATTGGTGCAGTGCTCATATCCCCAAAAGAAGATTATTATCCTTTCACTGCTAGATTGGATTTTGATTATATGAACAATACTACTAAATATAAGGCGTGTACTATGGGCCTTCGTGTTGTAGTAGACAGAAAGATCATAGCATTGGAAGTTTTTGGAGATTCAGTGTGGTGATATATCAACTACGGGGAGAATGGGAAACTCGAGATGCAAAGCTAATCTGATACCGAGAGCTCATACTGAGTTTGTTAGAGAAGTTTGAAGAAGTAAATTTCAATTACTTCCCCCGAGAAGAAAATCGAATGGCGGATGCTCTGGCTACTTTGTCATCAATGTTTAAAGTGAATGAAGGGGTTGAAGTTGTGCCGATCAAGATGAGCATATATGAATCTCCTGCCCATTGCCTAAGTATTGAAAAAAAAGCAGATGGCCTCCCTTGGTATAATGACATCTTGCAATACATCAAGAGTCAACTAAATCCTGAACAAGCAACAGAAAATGACAAGAGGTCTGAGAAGACTGGCAATGGGTTTTGTCCTAGATGGAGAGATTCTCTATAAGACAGGGAAGGACCAAGTCCCGTTGAGATGTGTCGGGTTTGCCGAAGCTCGGAGGATCATTGAAGAAGTCCACGAAGGAATATGTAGCACTCATGCCAATGGTCACATGCTTGCTAAACAGATTATAAGGGTGGGGTATTATTGGCTAACGATGGAAGGAGATTGCATTAGTTATTCTTGGAAGTGCCATAAATGCTAGATATATGCAAATAAGATTCATGTGCCTCCATCGCCATTGCATGTCATGACTGCACCATGGCCATTTTCAATGTGGGGAATGGATATGATCGGGCCTATTACCCCGAAAGCTTCAAATGGACACCGTTTCATCTTAGTGGCCATAGACTACTTCACAAAGTGGGTGGAAGCTGCTTCTTATGCAAATGTAACAAAGTTGGTGGTATACACATTTATTAAGAAGGAAATCATATGCCGGTTTGGACTGCCAGAGAGAATCATTTCAGACAATGCTCTCAATCTGAACAATAAGATGATGAGGGAATTGTGTACTCAGTTCAAAATCACACATCATAATTCAGCACCTTACCATCCGAAAATGAATGGGACAGTAGAAGCAACCAATAAGAACATCAAGAATATTGTTGAGAAGATGACTGATGTATACAAGGATTGGCATGAGATCTTGCCTTTTGCTCTCCATGCATATCGTACTTCGGTAGGTTGAAATCCCTTCCCTTCGTGTTTTGATGGAGGTTGGATTAGAAGAGGTAGAATAGGTTAGAGCTCGCCATGAACAGCTGAATCTTATTAAGGAGAAAAGACTAAAGGCAATTTGACACGAGCAGTTGTATCAGAAAAGGATGATTCGAGCCCACAACAAGAAGGTTTGTCCCAGGCAGTTCCGAGAAGGAGAGCTGGTACTAAGAAAAATTCTCTCTATAGTGAAGGATCCGCGAGGGAAATGGGCTTCAAATTGGGAAGGGCCCTATGTGGTGAAAAGAGCTTTTTCTGGAGGAGCATTGATTCTGACTCGTATGGACGGGGATGACTTGAGAAATCCCGTAAATGCTGATGAATAGATGAAGTACTATGCTTGAAGAAAAGAAAAAAAATGTGATACTACGCACATGGAAATTCGAATGACTCCAATTATAAAGATGGAAATTCTATATATCTATCTCCCCTGAGGATTGCTTTTCAATGAGAATATTCATGCTTGATATGATGAATGGCCATCTTTCATATTCCTTTCACTAAGAAGAAATTATCCTTAGTCATCCCTTTTGAGCCTTAGAAACTATTTCTTTCTTTGAACCTTGATCAAGGATCAATCTCTATACTAGAGGGTAGATGTGAGGAAAAGTAATAAAAAAAAAAAGATCATGGCAAAAAAAAGCCATCAAAAAAGTGTGAAATCAAAGAATGGCAAATGAGAGCAAAGAATGAAAGAAAAAAGATTAAAAAAAAAGAAAAAAGAAAAGTAAAAAATAAAAAATAAATAAAGGGACGGATGTTTCAAGAATAAATTCTCCTCAGGAAATGATCCTTGATCTAATCACCCTTAAAACACATTTTGGGCCTATTTACCCTTTCTTTCTAAACCCGAGCCATGGCCTACGTTACGTGCCTTAAAAGTCCCTTTTGATCAAGCATGAATATTTAATTTAAAGGGTTTTTCTTAGAATTCATTCCATCTTTTGGAATTGACATTTTTACTTTGGATGCATTCAAGAATTCTTAGATGCGTGGCAGAACAGCAGAAAAAAGAGAAATGAAAAAATGAAAAAAGACAAAAGGATGTAAAAGGAGAGGTTTAAGCCGAAAACCCGCAAAGGGCGACTTAATACCGAATAGGGGACACTTGAGTTGAAAACCTGCAAAGGGAGGCTCAAGTACTGATTAAGCTTTGAATCAATGCTTCGTGCAAAGGGGGAGAAAGTATATGAAAATTAGAGGAAAGGGGAAAAACTCAGTCTGATGTAACTACGAAAGCCGAGAGATTACCCAAGTAAATTGCTCATTCAAGAGAAATTTCAGATAAGTTGAAAAAAGAGGGGTCCAAGATATTCCGCATCTGGGCATCTACAACCTAAAATTCTACACTTGTTTTCTCGTATCCTTGATATTCACCTCTGTTATTTTAAAACATTGATTGCAATAAATCCTTGTTATCCCTTTTGTGACATTTGTTTGTTTCATATTTTCTTTCATACATTTTTATGATGTATTTCGATTGTTATTAAATTGAATGATGATTAATAAACATAAAAAATATTTAAATAGAAAATTTTCAGAATATCACTAAGGAGTAGATTTAAATATTAGAAAAGGTTTGTAAACCACTAATCTTGATGGAAAATTCGCCAAGTAAAGGCAAACAGTGAATGTGTTGGAGACTCTGTCTTGAAGTCAGAAAATTTGTGGATTTCAGTGAAGTCATAAACTGAAACTGTTTGAATTTATCTTGATTGAAGGTTCCTCAAGTGAGGCATCAATGAAAAATTGAAGACTCCATCATGAAGTCAGATAATCTGCGAACCTCAAAGAAACCATGGATTAGAAATCATGACACAATCATTTGATTGCATTCATCTTTAGGAAACATACAAGCATTTGCAAAAGCATGTCATTCTCATCATTGCATTTAGCTAACATTGCAGGAATCACGGAAAATTTGTTCATTTCCCCAAAATCGAACTCGTTCTGCTTCTCAAATGAGTCGAGCCTCGAGACCACCGTCAAGGTATGTTTCTTTCATTTTCAAATCAAATTTATTTTCCAAGTGAATCAAACCCAGGATCATTTTTAAGGCATTCCTTTTGTTTTTAAAATCGAAATCGTTCTGCTTCTCAAATGAGTCAAGCCCCGAGACCATCGTCGAGGTACTTTTTTTTTTGTTTTTAAAATCGAACTCGTTCTGCTTCCCAAATGAGTCGAGCCCCAAGACCATCGTCGAGGGACTTTCTTTTTGTTTTTAAAATCGAACTCGTTCTGCTTCTCAAATGAGTCGAGCCCCGAGACCATCGTAGTGGTACTTTTTTTTTTATTTTTAAAATCGAACTCATTCTGCTTCTCAAATGAGTCGAGCCCCAAGACCATCCTCGAGGAATTTTCTTTTTGTTTTTTTGAACTCATTCTGTTTCTCAAATGAGTTGAGCCCTGAGACCTTGTCTAGGTATTTTCTGCTTAAATAATGAATAAGACCTCCGGGCATAGTTTTTCTATTTGAATCATGGATAAGACCTTCGGGCACCATTCTTAAGATCTCCAGGCACCATTCTTAAGACTTCCGGGCATAGTTTTTCTGTTTGAATAATGGCTAAGACCTCCGAGCACCATTCTTAAGATCTCCGAGCATAATTTTCCAAAATTTTACAGTTTTAAAAGTAAGCAAGCCTTTGGTGGTGATAGTCGAAGCCTCTGGTGGAGATATCCAGGGTTTTTACAGTTTTACAGGTGAATAAGCCTTTGGTGGTGAAATCCAAAGCCTCTGGTAGAGATATCCATGGTTTTTTAGTTTTAAGCAGTGAGCAAGTCTTCGATGGGGATAGCCGAAGCCTCTAATAGAGATATCCAGAGTTTTATATTTGTTTGAGCAAGTCTTTAGTGGTGATAGTCGAAGCTTCTAGAGCAGATACCCAAAATTTTAGAACACAGCCGAGCATAAGACAGGTTATGACCCCGAGACCATCGTCGAGGTCTTTTCTTCTCTTGTAAGTTGAAAATATTTTCTTAAGACGGGTCGAACCTTGATTAGTTAGGGAACTCAATTTAAGAACAAAATCTTCTTTCTACCGCTTTCATTAAAATAAAAAAAAGGAAAAAATGAAAACCCCTTTCCTTTCCTTCATATGTGATTTCACTAACCAGACAAAATTAGTGTTTGTTTATCTTTGCCTAATTCTTGATTCTCAGCAATAGCCAAAGAGGGGCAACTATAGACCTAATTTTTTTCGGACCTCTAAATCAGGTATTTTTCTTTCTAAAATGATAATTTAGAATGCAAAAATTATTTTCTCATCCTGCAGGTGGTACTCCGAGACTTAGTTTAAGGGGGCAAGCTTGAAAAGTCAATTTGAAAAAAGTCAATCTCAAAAAAGTCAACTACAAAAAAAGTCAACCCATATTCAAAATCAGGATTCAAAGTTCAATCGAACAATGGTGAAAGAATTTTGATAATCCGAGGTCTACAATGAAAGATATGGAGTCTGGAAGATGGGTTACGGAGATTCAGTAGAAAAGAAACCCTAGTTCAGAAAATTTGAGGAAAAGTGATTAAATGATCAAATTCGTCAAAATCAGGGGTTCTGAATGAAAGATAAGCAATGACTACGAGTAAGGGAGAGGCCATTTGAAGGCAAAACTGAAGGAAAAGTCAGTTTGGAAGAAAACCGAGAATCAGGGTTTTTGGTGGATTTTGGTGAAATTGGGGAAAATTACAGAAATGGCCCGATTCAGTAAAACTAAAGCCCTAATTGATGTGGAGTGAGTAAACAAGGATAGCCCAAGGCTCAGTTTGAAGTAATTCCGAGAAAAGAGCCGACTGGAGGAAAAACGAAAAAAATCAAGAAATTCTCGATACTGAAAAAAGGAAAAATCAAAACCGAGGGGAATTTGATAATAAAAATTTGGCGTTTTTGGACCAACTCCAATTCAATATATGAAAAAGGAGTAGAAAAAGAAATTTCTATAAATTGGACTTGTTTTGAGTAAAACCAGACTTCAGAGGTAAAAGGGCAAATTTGGAAAATTCGAGAAAAATAGCAGAGCTCCAAAAAGTACCAAAAATTCCAAATCTCAATCTTATGTCATTTGGATAAGATTGGAAAAGAAATATCCGTAATCGGAGCTCGTTTGCAAAATGGCAAATTTCGAACCCACTAAGTTGAAATTCAAGAAGATAAATCCCGAAAAAATAGCAAATGAACTCAAAAATTTATGAAAACTTCCAGATCTCACTTTTAAATTATTTGAAAGATATTGGCAAAGAAAAATCCAGGTTTGGAGTTCGTTTGAAAAATGGCAAATTTTGGGCCCACTAAGGTGAAATTCAAGATAAATCCCGAAAAAATAGCAAATGAGCTCAAAAAATTATGAAAACTTCCAGATCTCATTTTTAAATTATTGGAAGAGATTGGTGAAGAAAAATCCGGATTCAAAGCTCGTTTGTAAAATGGTAAAAGTTCGAGTGCACTAAGGGGCAATTTTGGAAGAAAATCCAAAAAAAAAAAATACCAAAGGGACTCAGAAAATTATGAAAACTTCTAGAATTCAATTTTTTTATTCTTTAGGAAGTATTGAAAAAATAAAATTTTGGTTTGGAGTCTGTTTTCTATTTAATTAGGTTTTTGGGCCAAAAAGGTCATTTTACTAAAGAAACCGAAGAGGGCTTCTCTTGTAATTAAAAAAATGGAGATTGGGCTGGAATTCAAAGGGTCAGTCCGCCAAGCCGATATTGGAGAGTGATTTTTGCTGCGTTCTTGCATCCAAAGGCTAAGAGTGGATAGTAAGGTAGTTATTTTTTTTATCAAGCCTTTGTAATTGTGACACATGGACCAATGCATGGAGATGATGTCACCATAATGACATCATATTCTTAATAGCTGAATTAGTTAGGGGCTGATTCCTTAATATAAGGGTGGTAATTTCACATAAAAAGCATCTTGGACTAAGGACCTTTGGATCAAAATTGGTTAGGAAAAATGACAATATCCTTATAGACTATTCTAGGCCATTCGACCAAGGCTATTAGGAGGGGGTTATTTTAGATTTTTGGGAGGTTCTTGGCTGAAGGGAGGAGGTAGTAGCTATAGCATAGAAGAAAAGGAGAAAATAGAAGGAAAAAAGGAGAAAATAGAAGGAAAAAAAGGTTTTGCTTACTACTCTTTGATTTGGAAAGCTAGAGCAAGGTAGCTATGTTCTTTCATAATCTCCTCCATGCTTTGTTGATATGATTTTGTGATTTTTATTGTTATTTTATTTTCTTTCGTGAAATAAACTTGTTTTTCAAAATAAGTTCTAAAAGGTTTCTACCTTGTATTTTCATAAGAAATAAAGAAAACAAATTTTACTATTTTTTACTACAATGGCCGAATGGTATCTTTTTTTTTAAGATGATCTTGTTTTTTATTTTGTTCATGTTATTGGTTGTGGTAGGATAGCTTATTTGTGGTAGGTTGGCTTGATTATTGTAGGTTAGCTCTATATCTATACCATGTGTGTGTGATAATGCCATGCTATACTCATGCACTACCACTCGGCCATGATTATTTCATTTTGCATGTTTGCATTTTTATCATGTTTACTTGTCTAACATGCTTCCATTTAGGTTCTACGTCTATATTATACCAAGTGTTTGTGATTTGTCATGCCATGTTTATACACTACCATTCAGCCATATGTGATTTTTGGTTACCATGTTTGCATTTTTATCATGTTTATTAATTTAACATGCTTCCATTTAGGTTTTTGCATATTTAAGTTGCCAAGTGTTTGTGTTATTGCCTAGCTAGGTTTTCCCATGTTATTTAGAGGTCATTCGGTTCCCATGCTCCCTTGTGTATGTGCATTTTTGATTTTATTAGGTTCTCATGCATTCATTTCATGCTATACATGTTTCTATTCATTTCATGCTATACTTGTCTTGGTCATTTTAGGTCTTCATTTGGTTTTCATGCATATCTTGTATGTCATTTTAGGAATTAGGTTTCCATGCCATACATGTTGTTCATGACACTTAGAACCCTAGGACCATTTGGCCATGTATGTAGTCTAGGTCATTTTAGGTCTTCATTAGATTTTCATACACTTCTTGTATGACATTTTAGGCATTAGGTTTCCATGTTCTTATTTCATGCATATTTTGTATGTCATTTTAGGAATTAGGTTTCCATGCTTTCCTTTCATGCCATACATGTTGCTCATGACATTTAGAACCTTAGGACTATTTGGCCATACATAGTCTAGGTCATTTTAGAGGTCTTCATTTGGTTTTCATGTACATCTTGTATGACATTTTAGGAATTAGGTTGCTATGTCCCCATTTCAAGCATAGCTTGTATATCATCCTAGGCATTAGGTTATCCATGTATGTCATGCACATTTCATATCTCATATTAGATTTCAGGTTCTTATGATTCTTATGTCATATTAGGCGTTAGGACATCTTTGTATTGCCATGCATTTTCATGACATTTTAGGTCTAGGTTATATTTGCATTGCCATGCATTTCATGCATATTAGGTCTAGGTAGTATTTGTTTCCATGCAAGTTCATGCTAGGCATTAGGACATCATTGTATTGCCATGTATTTTCATGACATTTTAGGTCTGGGTTATATTTGCATTGCCATGCATTTCATGCATATTAGGTCTAGGTAGTATTTATTTCCATGCAAGTTCATGCTAGGAATTAGGACATATTTGTAATGCCATGCATTTTCATGACATTTTAGGTCTAGGTTATATTTACATTGCCATGCATTTCATGCATTTTAGGTCTAGGTAGCATTTATTGCCATCCAAGTTCATGCTAGGCATTAGGTCATTTTGATTTGCTATGCATTTTCTATGTCATTTAGGTCATAAATCATGCATTTCATACATTTAACTAGCTGTTTGTTCATGCATCTCATATGATACCACTTGATTTTTGACTTAAGCCAGTCAATGGCTTAAGGTCGAGCTCACATGAGCATACTTGTGGAAAATTGAGAAGTTGTCAAGTTGATTTTTCTACCTTTGTGATTTTTTTTTTTACTTAGACAATCTTGTCCAATTTTTTTATAAATTTTAGCTACTATTTTTAGGTCCTTAGAAGAGTCTCCAATATTTTTACTTTGATTTTGGAATGATTTTATCAAAGGCTTAAAAATGATTTTTGGCAAAACAGGTTTTCACCCAGTGTTCTGACTTTCGTGATATTTCTGGTAGGTTATCCTTAGTCTAAAAATTAAGCCAATTTTTTCCCATAGATTTAAACCTGTTTTGAGTCTCCTATATTTTTTTTCATACTTTTTAGAATTTGTTAAAATAGGTTAAAAATCACGTTTTAAAACTGGATAGTAAAGTCAGATTTGAATTTGAGGGAAAATTAATTTTCTGTTTTGTCTAAGGCATTAAGAGAAGGCTGATTAGGAACCTTAGCTACTGTCCTAGGTTGATTTCTAAGCCATTTTAATCTTAAAAAGTGATTTATAAAGCTCGGGTCAAGGGTGGTCAAGTTCGGGTTTTCAAAGTTAGGAAAATAGAGCCATTTGAAAAGGGGGGTTCGGCCATGGTCTTTTTTTATCCAAGATTTTCAAAATTGTTTTTAAACTAATCGCAAAGTATTTTTGATTTTAGAAAATATAATTTGCTGTCTTTTCCTAAGGTAGTCGGATATCTTTTTAGGTATACAGATTTCCTTATTCAAAGGAAAAAATACACTTTCATGCATTGCATTTTCCATTTTCATGCGTATTATATGATATGTGATTTTTGCTATGAATATTTCTATGACTATGTTATTATTTTGATTTAAATTCATGGTGTTATATTTGTTTGTTATATGATTGTGAATATTCTATGTTATCCTATACTTTTTGTTTTGTCATTTATTTTTGTCACATCATTTAGCCTTTGCTATGTTCATGCATTATTATTTTTATTTTCATGCATATTTCATGATAATAATATTTTATGTTTCATATTAATTTCATGTCACTTAGATTATATTGTCATTTCATTTAGAATATATTATGTCACATAGGTTATTCATTTCATTTAAAATATATTATGACACCTAGGTTATTCATTTCATTTAAAATATATTATGACACCTAGGTTATTCATTTCATTTAGAATATATTATGTCACTTCGGTTACATCACTTCATTTAGAATATATTATATCACTTAGGTTATATCATTTCATTTAGAATGTACTATGTCATTTAAATTATATCATGTCATTTAGCTTGCATTATATTATCTAGATTTTGCTATGTCATCTTTATTATGTTACACATGTTCATATTCATCTTTTAAATTATTTTTTTAAAATAAGATAATGATTTTCAATAAAATAAAGATATTTCGAGTTAAAATAATTAATAAGTTCTCTGCCGAGTCTGCTGGGGAGGACATCATCAATTATTATTAATAAAGAAATATCTTTCTTTCAAAAAACGAGAATGATTCAGAAAATTTTCCAAATTAATAAAAATTTCTATATTTTGTCACGTTTTGTCGGGGAGTATAGTAAAATTTTGAATTAATAAATTCTAGATCATTTTCAATTAAAAATGGAATTATTTTTCTTAAAATTGGGAATTAACTTGAAATGCCAAATTTAAAATCGACTTTTCACCGAGACTTGAGATAACACACGATTAATAAGATACTGTTTTTCCCGAACCCGCTTCTTTGATATTCTCTGGTTTAAAAACACATTCTTGAAATTGGTTTTAAAAATGTTTTAATTAATTTTAAAATATTTTACAAAATCGGTTTTAATAGGTGGCTGATCACACCTAGCCAAAAAAGATTGGTGGCAACTCCATGTCTTTTTTCGAGGTCGTTTTCAAACTCTCATTTTATTTGAAGAGGAATTAAGTCGACTTTTCCTCTGTTTGCCAATGTCACGCTTAACGAATATAAAGTCTCGCTATAAGACTTGTTATTCTTTAGGTTGCAACATAAGCAATGCAAATCTAAGCAAGAGATTAAGTGCTCAATTTGTGAAAATCACATCCTAACATGAAACTAACAAAAGAATTTAACACAAATTCTTCTCATGCTTATGTTTTCCAAAAAATCAAGATAAATCAATAACTAAAATTCATCATTGGGTAAGGATTCCATCATAATAAGTGCATCATATCTCAAGTAAAAACAATTTTTTTTTTAGACTCCTAATAAAATTAAACAATCACAGAGACTAAAATAAATCTAAAGACACACCCCCAAACTTAAAACAAACATTTTCCTCAATGTTTGGAAATAAAAAGAGTAAGAACAAGAAAACTCCTCTATCAAAGAATCTTTAGTTTTCCTCTTAGACTTCGTCATACTTGTCAAAGTTGGGTAAGTAGTCACTAAAAAGAAAACAAAGTAAAAAGAAATTAATAATAATAAAATTACTCTAAAAATTAAGAGAAAAGAAAAAAAAAAGTTTAGAACTTGGGTTGCCTCCTAAGAAGCGCTTAATTTATAGTCATCGGCTTGACTATCTCATGCCCATTAGACGACATCCTTCCACTTGAACCATTGTCCTCCCTTTTTCTTTGCTTTATGAGGCCTTGCATTCACAAAATTGTGACTTCCATGCATCTTGGAAGTAGAATGTGAAATTGCTTCAAGTGGTTTAGTGGAAAAGTTTTCATTGAATGCTTCTTTGGGATCACTGTTCACCACTTTAACTGCCATACATTCATCAAATTTGTTAGAAAACTTCATAGCCTTTAAAACTTTAAAAGTTACCTGTTGTTCTAAAACTCCCATGGTAAGTTCTCCTTTTTTCACATCAATGAGAGTTCAACCGGTGGCTAAGAATGGTCTCCCAAGAATTAGGGGTATTTCATTATCGTCCTCCATGTCAAGCACAATAAAATCAGCAGGAAAGAAGAATTTGTCAACCTTGACTACCACATCTTCAACCATGCCTCTTGGATGTTTGATGGATCTCTCACTAAGTTGCAACATCACTGTAGTGTGATTTATTTCCCCCAAATCAAGCTTGTGATAGATATAAATAGGCATTAAATTGATACTCGCCCCCAAGTCACACAAAGCTTTACCAAAAAATTTATCACCAATAACGCATGGAATGGTGAAGCTTCCCGGATCTTTGAGAGTTTAGGTGGGAGTTTCTTTTTAAGAATAGCGTTGCACTCTTTAGTAAGTGCTTGTCTCAATCTCATCCAATTTCCTCTTCTTAGACAAAATTTCTTTCATAAACTTGACAAACTTAGGCATTTTTTCTAAAGCTTCACCAAAAGGTATATTAATACGGAGCTTTTTTAATACCTTAAGAAACTTATGAAACTGCTTGTCAAGTTTTTGTTTTTGAAGATGCTGAGGAAAGGGTGGTGGTGGATAGACTGGCGGCTTCTTCTCTTCCTCTTGAGCCTTCTCAATTTCTTTTTCCCCCAAATTTTTCACTTCAAAAGGCTTGGGTGGCAATTCTGGCACTTTTCTTTGAAGACGTTGAGGAAATGGTGGTGGTGGGTAGACTAGAAGTGTCTTCTCTTGAATTTTCTCTTTATTCTTTTTGCTACCCACTTTTACCTCTTTCCTACTCCTTAAAGTAATGGCACTCCATTGTTCCTTCTCATTACTCTTAGGATTGGTCACAGTATCGCTTAGAAGAGTTCCCATGTATTGCATAAACAACTCTTCTATAGATGTCTTCTTTTCTCGGATAGGCGCCTTGGCTTATGCTTGAAAACCAGGAGGGACTACTTGCTTAGCTTGTGATGATGACCCTTGATTATTGTTCCAGGATAAGTTTTGTTGATTTCTCCAAAATGGATTATAATCGTTGGGATATGGGTTGTTCTGTTGCTTATTAATAGTTTCCTACATAATGAGCAGATTCAGCCATTGTTGGGCATCTCTCACTGGTGTGCCCTTCGTCACAAAATTCACATGTTACAAATGGGCTTTGGACTGAATGCACACTCATAGTATCAAATTTCTTGGACAAAGCAGCCATTTGTGCCAATAAAGCACTAATCTTATCCAATTGATAAACGCCTAGAGCTTTCTTTGTGAAAATTCTCTCAGTGGACCATTGATAATTATTGGAGGCCATCTCCTCAATTAAATTATAAGCCTGATCAATTTTTTTCCCATGAGTGCCCTTCCTGCTACAGCATCTATAGAACTTCTAGTAGGACCCATTAACCTATTGTAGAAGGTGTTTACCTGAAGCCAGTCAGGTATTCTATGATGAGAGCATCGTCGAAGCAGTTCTTTGTACCTTTCCCAGGCTTCATATAATGATTCTGAGTCATACTACATAAACAATCTGATATCATTCCGCTTCTTAGCTGTCTTGGCAGAAGGAAAATACTTGGAAAGAAATTTATGTACCAGATCAGCCTAAGTAGCAAAGGAACTAGCAGGAAGAGAGTTCAACCAACTCTTGGCCTTATCTCGAAGTGAGAAAGGAAAGAGTCTCAGTCTAATAGCAGCATTAGAAACACCATTATGTTTGAAAAGATCGCAAACTTCCAGGAAATTCATGGTTTGAGAATTCGGCTCATCATTCGGTAAGCCGTCGAACTGAACTGATGTATTGATCATCTGAAGGATGGTCGACTTTATCTCGAACGTATTGGCCTGGATGGCAGGCCTTCGAATACTAGTCTGAAGGTCTTGCATGAGAGGAACCCCATACTCTCGCAAAGTCTTTGTCTCATTAGCTTCAGCCATTGTATGGGTGTGAGTTTAAACTTATAAATTATCCATTTGAAGTCGATGTAAAGTTCTTTCTGGTTCTGGATCAAAAGGGAGAAGTTCCAAACTTCGAGCTCTTCGTATACCACGATCAAGAGTACCTGTAAATAAGAAAAAGAAAGTTTAAATTAAGACTAAGGTCGCTTGGTATTAATATTAACAAAAATAATAAACAATTCCCCGGCAACGACGCCTAAAACTTGTTGTTAGATTTCACTAAGCAAGTGCACGTATCCCAAACAAGTAATAAAGTGGAAATAAAGTGTCAAACCCACGAGGAATTGTTATTAGTTTTGCTAAGTACTAAAATTAACACAACTTAATCTTATCTAAACAACTAATTAAAGATGATAATTAAAAACTAAATTAAAAGAAACTAATACTGAAAGCAAGTAAATTAAAAAGGATGGATTCAATTAATTATGAAAACCTAGGATTACAACCTCCCTCAACACTTCGCTTGAATCTCTCTCTACCTCTTCACTTGATTAATGATCCTGAGTTGTTAACCTAGAGCTCTATCTTATTTATAAGTACTGTCGATGGTCTCATAAAAATATCCTTCTTAACCAATTAACTATATGTCTATGATAATTGAATTAAAGAAGAACTCATTAAGCTTAGGCTCTAACAATGGTTACACATGACAAGTAAGTATATTTCTACCCTACCTACATATCAATTCATCCTAATAAATGAATATGAAACATGTGTCATTTAATCCATGTCTAACACTAAACTCCCTATGTCTAGTTGTATTTAGGTTAACAAATCCATCTAATTGGTGGCCAATCAACTAGAAGCATTAAGAACAAGATTTAACAAACAACTCAACAAACCATTAAATCAAGCTAGAGAGACAAAGTAAATTCAAATTATGTGTTGAGTTCCATTGAAATCCTATTAAAAGAGATTTAGTTCATGATAATTAATGAAAACAAGTTATCCTTTAGTTTCACCATCATCAACAACACAAGAAAAATAAAGAAGAGAAAATAGAAAACTAAGAGTTGTCAGTTCTTGAATCTTCCAATCTTCCAATCTTCTTAAGAGAATTTGAATTTTGTGGGGAAGGGCACAGTAGTGATAGATGCCCAGCAATGGCTGAATCTGCTCATTATATGGGAAACTATAATAGGCCATCTTGCCCAACAGGTTCGAGATAAAGTCGGCCATCCTTCAGATGATCAATACATCAATTCAATTCGGCGACTTACCGAACGATGATCCGAATTCTCACAACGTGAATTTCCTGGAAGTTTGCAATCTTTTCAAATAGAATGGTGTTTCTGATGATGCCATTAGACTGAGACTCTTCCCTTTCTTACTTCGAGATAAGGCCAAGAGTTGGTTGAACTCTTTTCCTGTTGGTTCCATTGTTACTTGGGCTGATCTGGTACAGAAATTTCTTGCCAAGTATTTTCATCCTTCCAAGACAGCTAAATACGGAATGATATCACATCGTTTATGCAGTACGACTCAAAATCATTATATGAAGCCTGGGAAAGGTACAAAGATCTGCTTCGACGATGCCCTCATCATGGGATACCTGACTTGCTTCAGGTAAACACCTTCTACAATGGGTTAATGGGTCCTACTAGAAGTTTTATAGATGCTGCAGCAGGCGGGGCACTCATGGGAAAAGAAGTTGATGAGGCTTATAATTTAATTGAGGAGATGGCCTCCAATAATTATCAATGGTCCACTAAAAGAATTTTGCCAAAAAAAAGTTCCAGGCATTTATCAATTGGATGAGATCAGTGCTTTATTGGCACAGATGGCTGCTTTGTCCAAGAAATTTGATACTATGAGTGTGCATTCAGTCCAAAGCCAATTTGTAACATGTGAATTTTGTGGGGAAGGACACACCAGTGATAGATGCCCATCAATGGTTGAATCTGCTTATTATATGGGAAACTATAATAGGCAACAGAACAACCCATATCCCAATGATTATAATCCAGGTTGGAGAAATCAACAAAATTTTTCCTGGAACAATAATCAAGGGTCATCATCACAAGCTAAGCAAGTAGTCCCTCCTGGTTTTCAAGTATAAGCCAGGGCGTCTGTCCAAAAAAAAAAAAAAGACATCTATGGAAGAGTTGTTTATGCAGTACATGGCAGTAAATATCGAGGCGTGTCTTTGAGGAAACACATCAGAATGTGTCTTCAATATCCTTCAATGTTTGTGTGCTTGTAGTGAGCCTCTACGTGATCATCTTCGAAGTGTGAGGGATGGTTTGGAGGTGTATTTAACATCTTCTCCTGTTCGAGTGTTCAAACTTTCTCCACAATCATCTTTGAGGCGTGGAGCATGTTGTTGGGTTATGCTACCTCGGGCTCATGCTTAAACAAAAATTATCAAAGTGCAGCGGAAGTAAACAAAGAAGCCCCGAAGTACAACAGGATCTTAGGCTTGTGTTTAACATAGGTTTATAGCATTCATAACAAATTAAATCACCCATATGATTTAGAAGTTACCTACTTAAGATATGATAACCTTAAGAAAAAACAAAAAGGTTTGTCCTTAAATTCTTGAGTAATCAAGGCTCGACCCGTCACAAGGACACGAGTTTGTTTTCTTTAAAATTTGGATGTCTTGTCCAAGAAAAATCTGGTTGTCTTATCCAGGAAACATTTTGTGTGAAATTATATAAGTGGCATGGTATCGGGATATTTCCCCGAACTCCCTGGCAAACCAGCAAAGCTTTATAAAAATATCTTTTCACATGACAAGTATATAATTTTTGATCAAATGAAAACCATATCTTCGAATAATTTGTCCCTAAATTGAATTCCCTGACTAATCAAGGCTCGACCCGTTTTAAGGAAACGAGTTCAATTTTGCAAGAAAAGAAAATACCTCAACGTATATCTCGGGGCCTTATCTTATCTTGGCGGGAAATTATATAAATGGCATGTGTCATTATATCAAACTCCCTGACATCCCGTCAGAGTTTTAGAAAAATATCTTTTCACATGACATGTATATAATTTTGGGGATGAAATTATAATTTGGATGTCTTGTCTAGAAAAATTTTGGATGTCTTGTTCCAGAAAATGTTTGGATGTCTTGTCCATGGAATGTTGGATGTCTTGTCTGGAAAGCTTGGATGTCTTGTTCATAAAATGTTTGGATGTCTTGTCCAGAACGAAAGTAAAAGGGTTTTTTTTCTTCCTTTTATGCTCACTACATTGGACTTAAAAAGAAAAACTTTCTACAGTTCCTGCAATGTTAGTCTATTCATGGTTTGCTCTACTTGTTGAGCTCTTCAGTATCATGCATTGATGTGTTTAGTCCATCTAGTGTTTGCCCCACTTGATGAGCTTTTCAGCATTATGGATTGTCCCGAGTTTCTCCAAATTTAAATGGTTTCCAAACCTCTTCTAGAATTTAAATCTACTCCACAGTAATGCAAAGAAATCCTTTTATTTTAAGATTTTTTTGTTTACTAATCATCATTCAATTTGATAACATTCAAAATGCATCACAACATATATGAAAAATGGTATGAAACAGCCAAATGCCATGAAAAGGCCAACAAGGATTCATTGCAAAAAGGTTTAGATAACAAAGATGAATATCAAGAAGTTAAAAGGAAAATGCAAAGGAGAAGGTATAGATGCCCCAGATGCAGACTATCTTGGACCCTTCCTGCTTCAGTTCCTCTGAAATATCTTTTGAGCGAGCCATTTAATTGGGTGACTTCTCGGCTTTCACTGTTGCTTCAGACTGAGCTTCACCCATTTTCTATGAATTTCTGATACTTTCTCCCTCTTTTACACGGAGCATTGATTCAATCTTTGATCAGTACTTGGGCTGCCCTTTGCAGGTTTTGAACCCAAGTGTCCCCCAATCCATTTTAAGTCGCTTTTTTGGGTTTTCGTCTTAAACCTCTACTTTTACATTCTTTTTTATTTTTTCTTGTTCCACCATGCATCTGAGAATTCTAAATTCTTCCAGGATAAAATGACAATTCAAAAGATGGGATGAAATCTGAGAAAGACCCTTCAGGTTAAATACCCATGCTTGATTAAAATGGACTTTAAAAGCATGTAATGTAGTCCAAGGTTCGGGTTTAGAGAGAAAGGATAAATAGGCCCAAAATGTGTTTAAGGGTGATCAGATCAAAGATCATTTATGAGGAGGATTCATTTTCAAAACATTCGTCCTTTTTGGATTTTTCTCTCCCTTTTTGGATTTGTTTTCTTTTCATTCTTGGCTTTCAATTGCCATACTTTTTCACACATTTTTTCTGTGTTTTTTCTTTTTCTTTTCTTCTTTTTGTTTCTGATGGCTCATTTCACCATGATTTTTTTTTAAGATCTTTCTTCACATTTGCCTCCTAGTGTTGAGGGTGATCCTTGATCAAGGTTCAAAGAAAAACATAATTCCTAAGGCTCAAAGGTGTGACTAGGGATAATTTCTTCTTAGTGAAATATGAAAGATGGCCATTTCTCATATCAAGCAAGAATATTCTCGTTTAAAAGCAATCCTCGGAGGAAATAGATAAGTAGAATTTTCATTTTTGCACTTGGAATCATTTGAATTCTCCTATGCACAGTATCATACTTTTTTTTCTTTTTTTTCTTCAAGCATAGTTTTTCTTCAATTCATCGCCGTTTACGGGATTTCTCAAGTCATCATTGTCCATTCCAGTTAAGATCAATGCTCTTCCAGAAAAAGCTTTTTTCACCATATAGGGTCCTTTTCAATTTGGAGCCCATTTCTCGTGAGGATCTTTCACAATAGGGAGAACCTCCCTCAGTACCAATTTTCCCTCTCGAAACTGCCTGGGGCAAACCTTTTTGTTGTGGGTTCGAATCTTTTTTTTTCTGATACATCTGCCCATGGCATATTGCTTTCAGCCTTTTCTCCTCAATGAGATTCAATTGTTCATAGCGAAATCTAACCCATTCTACCTCTTCTAATCCAACTTCCATCAAAACACGAAGTGAAGGGATTTCAACCTTAATAGGCAGCACTACCTCCATCCCTTATACCAGCAAAAATGGTATGGCACCCGTAGATGTGCGAACCGAGGTACGAATTGCATGGAGAGCAAAAGGCAAGATCTCATGCCAATCTTTGTACACATTGTTCATCTTTTCAACAATCTTCTTGATGTTTATATGGCTGCTTCTACTACCCCATTCATTTTTGAACGATAACGTGCCGAATTATGATGCTTGATCTTGAACTGGGTACATATTTCCATCATCATCTTATTGTTTAGGTTGAGAGCATTGTCTGAAATTATTCTTTCCGGGAGTCTATATCGGCACACAATCTCTTTCTTGATGAATCTACACACCACTGACTTTGTTACATTGGCATAAGAAGCGGCTTCTACCCATTTGGTGAAGTAATCTATGGCCACAAGGATGAAACGGTGTCCGTTCAAAGCTTTCAGTGTAATGGGCCCGATCATATCCATTCCCCACATTGAAAATGGCCATGGAGCCATCATTACATGCAGCGGTGATGGAGGCACATGAATCTTGTCTGCATATATCTGGCATTTATGGCACTTCCGAGAATAATTAATGCAATCCCCTTCCATCGTTAGCCAATAGTATCTTGCCCTCATAATCTGTTTAGCCATCATGTGGACATTGGTGTGAGTGCCGTATATCCCTTCGTGAGCCTCTTCAAAGATTCTTTGAGCTTCAACGGAAATGACACACCTTAACAGAACCTAGTCTTTCCCTTTCTTGTAAAGGATTTCACTATCTAAGATAAAACCCATCGTCATTCTCCTCAGGGTTCTCTTATCGTTTTTTGTTGCTTGTTCAGGGTACTGTTGACTTTTGATGTATTGCACAATGTTGTAATCCCAAGGGTGCCTATCCGCTTCTTCTTCGATACTCAAGTAATGGGCAGGAGACTCGTATATGCTCATCTTGATTGGCACAACTTTGGCCCTTTCATTCACGTTAAACATTGATGATAAAGTGGCTAAAGTATATGCCATTCGGTTTTCTTCTAAGGGCAAGTAATTGAAAACCACTTCTTTGAACTCCTCAATCAAGCTTAGTATAAGCTCTCGATATCGGATTAGCTTGGCATCCCGGGTTTCCCATTCTCCGCGCAGTTGGTATATTACCAGGGCTGAATCTTCGAAGACCTCTAGTGTCTTGATCTTTCTTTATATAGCAGCACGAAGGCCCATAATACATGCCTCATACTCGCGGTATTCTTTGTAAAATCGAAACCCAATCTGGCAGTGAAAGGATAATAATCTTCCTCAGGGAATATGAGCACTGCATCGATCCCATGCCCCATGATATTAGATGCGCCATCAAAATACATTTTCCAAGTTTTCTTCTCAGAGGAAGTCCCATCTTCTTGCGAAACACACATTAAGGCTTCATCAGGGAAATCAAAATCTAGAGGCTCGTAATCCTCTACTGCTCAACTTGCTAGGAATTTGGCTACTGCGCTACCCTTTATAGCCTTTTGGCTCATATACACAATATCATATTCGGAGAGCAACACTTGCCATCTCGCCGCTCTTCCTAACAACCTAGGCATCGCGAACACATATTTGAAGGGATCTAACTTTGCAATCAGCCACGTTGTGTGATACAACATGTACTGCCTGAGCTTTCGGGAAGTCCAAGCTAAGGAACAATAAAGTCTTTCTACCAAGGAATACTTCAACTCATACTCAGTGAACTTCTTGCTGAGATAGTAGATGGCTTGTTCTTTCTTTTAGGTTTCACCATGTTGCTTCAATACACATCCCATGGACTTTTCAAATACTGACAAATACAATATCAGCGGCTTTCCTAGGACAGGTGGCATTAGTATTGGCGGGTTTGACAAATAATGTTTGACTTTATCAAAGGCTATCTGGCATCCTTCATCCCATTTCCCCGGATCACCTTTTTGGAGTAGCTTGAAGATCGGGTCGCATTTATCGGTCAGTTGAGAGATGAACCGCCCAATATAGTTCAGCCTACCCAAAAAGCTTCTTACTTCTTTCCGAGTTCGAGGTGGAGGCAAGCTCTGAATAGCTTTCACTTTATCCGGATCTATTTCAATCCCTTTCTTGCTAACAACGAAGCCCAGTAGCTTTCCTAAAGTGACTCCGAAAGTACACTTTGCTGGGTTGAGTTTAAGTTGGAACTTTCTCAACCTTTCAAAAAGCTTTTTAAGATTCACAATAGTTCGTCCTCTCCTTGCGACTTTGCTATCACATCATTGACATAAACTTCGATTCCTTTATGCATCATGTCATGGAATAAAGTTACCATGGCTCTTTGGTATGTTACCTCGGCGTTCTTTAATCCGAAACGCATTAGCAAAACGTTCCCCATATTGTCACGAATGTGGTTTTCTCCATATCCTCTGGTGCCATGATTGTACCCTGAGAACCTATCCATGAAGGAAAACACATAATTCTTCACGGTATTATCTACTAGAGTATCAATGTAAGACAACGAAAAATTATCTTTAGGGCTTGCCATCTTCAGATCTTGGTAATCGACACGCATTCGTACTTTATCATCTTTTTTTCGAATTGGGACAATGTTTGCTACCCACTTCGGGTATTATTCCACTTCTAAAAATCTGACCTCGAATTGCTTTTTCATTTTTTCCTTAATTTTTAAAAGCATCTCGGGCCTCATTCTTCTTAACTTCTGCTGAATTGGCTTGCAATCTAGTTCCAATGGGAGTTTGTGAACCACGATATCAGGGTCCAACCCAGGCATGTCTTGGTATGACCATGCAAATACATTCATGTATTCCTAGACTAGAATTATCAATTCTCGCTTTATCGATGGTGAAATGGTAGTCCCAATCATGACTTCTTTTATTTCTTCCCAATTCCCCAAATTTATCACTTCCAACTGCTCTTTATGAGGCAATACTTGTTTCTCCTCTTGTTCTATTATTCTCAACAGATCCGGAGGCAAATCACAATTCTCGACATCTTCGTTAGCGTCAAAATCACCCTCACAAATGGGTCTTCCAAAACCAATTTTAGAATTATTGATAGGACAGTCCTCATATTCCACATCCAGGCACTTGTAAATAGGTGGGGGAAGAAACAATATAGGAAGGCATATAGGCAATAATAATGAAAGAATGTGGACACATCAATATGAAGAAAATGCATCGTGATTGTCATTTATTGAATGAAAAAGTCTTAAACATAAGCCCATACAAAACGATTCTTAATGCCCTTGGGCAGAGGCAAATAAGATTGATTTAGAGCATTACTCTAGAGTAGACCTAAAATCTAAAGGAAGTTTAGTCACACTCCAATTTGTCAACTCATAAACCAGAGGACATGGGACACCATCCAACTTGTGCTTTCATTCCCCAACTCATCTACTTTGGCCATGCCGATCATAATTTCCTGTGGTTATTTATCCTCACCCCCGTAGAATTTCTCGAATGCTTGTTCCAACATGACCATAACATCATCAGAATTCTTCTCACCAAACTCGAAACCTGCTGAGCGGAAAATGTGAAGGATTGGAGGGAAAGTCATGGGCTCATATTTCATATCCACACCTGAAAGTCGGGCCATCCTCCTTTTTCTGTTCTTCTTGACTTGTCTTCTTCTCTCATAGGCTTCAGGGAGGTACCCAAAACAGAATCGGGCTTTCTTTTTGGCCACTGTTGTCAGATTTCACTACGCAAGTGCACGTATCGCAAACAAGTAATAAAGTGGAAATAAAGTGTTGAACCCAGGAGGAATTGTTATTAATTTTGCTAATTACTAAAATTAACACAACTTAATCTTATCTAAACAACTAATTAAAGATGATAATTAAAAACTAAATCAAAAGAAACTAATACTGAAAGCAAGTAAATTAAAAAGGATAAATTCAATTAATTATAAAAACCTAGGATTACAACTTCCCCCAACACTTCTCTTGAATCTCTCTCTACCTCTTCACTTGATTAATGATCCGGAGTTGTTAACCTAGAGTTTTATCTTATTTATAAGTACTGTCGATGGTCTCATAAAAATATCCTTTTTAACCAATTAACTACATGTCTATGATAATTGAATTAAAGAAGAACTCATTAAGCTTAGGCTCTAACAATGGTTACACATGACAAGTAAGTATATTTCTACCCTACCTACATATCAATTCATCCTAATAAATGAATATGAAACATGTGTCATTCAATCCATGTCTAACACTAAACTCCCTATGTCTAGTTGTATTTAGGTTAACAAATCAATCTAACTGGTGGCTAATTAACTACAAGCATTAAGAACAAGATTTAACAAACAACTCAACAAACCATTAAATCAAGCTAGAGAGAGAAAGTAAATTCAAACTATGTGTTGAGTTCCATTGAAATCCTAGTAAAAGAGATTTAGTTCATGACAATTAATGAAAACAAATAATCAAATAGTTTCACCATCATCGACAACACAAGAAAAATAAAGAAAAGAAAAGAGAAAATTAAGAGTTGTCAGTTCTTGAAACTTGAATCTTCCAATCTTACAATCTTGTTGAGATAATTTGATGGCAACTATCTTCTTGAGAGAGAATTAGGTTTCTAGGTATCCAATCCTCTTTATTCTAAACTAAAAGAGTCCTATTTAAAGTCCCCAAGGCCCCTAGAGTCCGAAACTTCGCTCCCAAGCAAAGTTTTTCTTTTTTTTACATTTTTGCGGTTACTGTTCACGTTGCAAACAGTAGCTGGGCGTCGCGGCGTCGACATTCTGCTTGGTCTCAATTCTGTCATCTTTTCAAACTTTGTCAGCTGTTTTGACTAGGAAATGCTTGTTTGATTTTGACAATTCTTACACCATTGAAAGGGTATGGAAGTCAGCTTCAAAAGTCAAGAAGGGAGTTTTCTCATTTGAAGTCTTTAAGATCATGTTTTTCTTGAAAGAAGCTCCTGAGGTCAAATCTGCCTACTCATTGGTTTGCACCGTTTTTCATCATTTTGCACCACGAAGCTCCAGACCACCTTGGACCTATAAAAATACATAAATAACAACTAAATAACTATTTAAAACATAAAATGGATAATTAAAATAAGTATAAAAACATCTAAAACTAATCAAATCCTAATAAAATGTTCAAGGACTTAGCCGATTCAAAAGCATAAAAGGTGGCAAAATAACTATATTTCCTAGAGTTATCAGCCACTTCTATCCCTCTGGCCATTCCTTGGAGGTATTTTCCTAATCCTTTTCCTGCAGGGCAGCCTTTTCCTACTGTCATCTTTACCCCTAACCTGGTACTCTTGGACAACCTTGGCTCTGGAATTTTATATCACTCGGTGATGAATACAGCATTGACAAACTCCAACGACCTGAATGAGCACTCTATGGCATCTTTCTTCATTTCTATATAAAGGGAATCGGTAGATGTAGAAGCTATAATATCTTTCTCTTCTAACACATTGACTAGGCGTCCTTCCATCACAAATTTCAACTTTTGATGGAGAGATGATGACACAGCCCCGGTAGAGTAGATCCACGACCTTCTCAGCAAACAATTATAATATGGGGTGATGTCCATCACTTGGAATTTGACCTCATAGGTACAAGGACCTATCTAAAGTGGGATTTTAATGCTTCCCATCACCTCACAGTGAGTGCCATCAAAGGCTTTGGCAATGGTATGACTCAACAGCATGTAGGACATATCAATTGGCAGTTTTGACAAGGTTGCTAATGACATCACATTCAAATAGGAAGGAGTTCTTACGGCAGAATGTGCCCCTTGCAAGTAGTGGTTATATGGAGAGCCTTTGTAGATCCCATACCATTGGTGGTATCTCATCATAACTGAAAGAGATGTAGTCATTTGTTATGATGTTCCCCACCAATTGATCTAACTTTTCTACCGATATGTTGTTAGCCACATAAGCCTGGTTCAAAATTATGAGCAGAGCGTTTTGATGTGGCTCTGAGTTTAACAGTAGTGAAAGAACTGAAATCCTCGCAAGTTGGCGATGCAATTGTTCTACTACACTGTATTCACTGTGTTTGATGAACTTTAAAAATTCACAAGCTTCCTTCTCATTCATCGGCTCTTTCACTTTATTAACCGGGGACGAATCCTTCTCCACTTCCCCTAACTGTTCTACCTCAATATGGTCTGGTTCCACTGTCATTTTCCCTTCATCAGGTCCTCTTGTCTTCCTCATTTGACCATGTTCAACTGTTCTCGGGGTATAGCATCTACCGCTTCAGGTTAGATGACCCACTCTAGTTACATCCGCGATAGCTGTCTGATGATTCGAGGATCTCGGTATCGCCATACTGCATTCATTGCTCCATGTAATTGCCTTGTCCGCTTTATAAGGAAAAGAGGATGGCAATTCTATAATCAATTTTGGAGCGGGTCCCTCGATCACTGGAACAGCCTTTACCTCTGGCTCATCATAATATATGATGAGGGGTCTATCCACCCCATAACTGGCTTCATTCATACTGACTTCAGGATCTTCTGTCTTTTCAGAAAATTGGGCTTCGCCCATATCCATCATTCTTTGAATATTTGCAAAGAACTCTTCACAGTCCTGAATGGCATGCCCCTTACACTCATGATATTGGCAAAAACCCTCCGACTGGTTGGCTATCTTCCTCACATTCGATTTCAATTGAATCGACCCTGCCTTGACCATCTCTATCTAAACTCTGATCATTGGCGTCTTTACCTTTCTAACATCTCTTTTTACCTTTTCAACCTCTCTTGTCATTCTTACGTTAACCTTAGCCTCCGTGTAATTAGGCAACGGGTTACCCACAACATTAGGCCCATTTTTCGGTCCAAATTTTACAATTCCCGTATCAATAAGGCTCTGGACCTTGTGCTTGAAAGCAGTGCAGTTTTTGGTTGAGTGCCCTTGTATCCCCGCGTGGTATGCGCAATGAGTGTTGGAATCGTACCACTTGGGATATGGAGCTTTTAAAGGTTGGAGATAGACAGGTGCGACGAGTTGCCCCTATAGAAGCTTTGGGTACAACTCGCTGTAAATGGTAGGGATAGGGTCATATTGAGGCTTTTGGTTATTCCTCACTGTAGACACCTAATTTTGTCCAAACTCCTAAATCAGGTATTTTTCTTCCTTGTGATGTTTTAGAATGCAGAAAAGCTCTTCTCATCCTGCAAGTGGTATTTCAAGACTTTGTTTAAGAAGGCAAGCATGAAAAGTCAATTGTGAAAAAGTCAACCTCAAAAAAGTCAACCCTAAAAAGTCAACCACTGAAAAGTCAACCCTCATTCAAAATCAAGATCCAAAGTTTTATTGAACAATGGTGAAATAATTTTGGTAATTCAAGGTCTACAATGAGAGATATGGAGTCCAAAAGATGGGTTATGGAGATTGAGTAAAATGAATCCCTAATTCGGAAAATTTGGGGAAAAATGCTTAAACGATCAAATTGGTCGAAATTGGAGGTTCCGAATGAATATAATCAATGACTACGGGTATTGGAAAGGCCATTTTGAAGCAAAACCAAATGAAGGGTTAATTTAAAAGAAAATAAAAAATTAGGGATTTTGGTGAATTTTGGCAAAATTGGAGAAAACTATAGAAATGGCCTGATTCAGTAAAATTAAAGCCCCTAATTGATGAAGAGTGGATAAACGAAGATAGCCCAAGGCTTAGTTTGAAGTAATTCTGAGAAAAAAGCCGATTGGAGGAAAAATAGAAAAACGAGGAAATTCTCCATATTGGAAAAAGGAAAAATCAAATCGAAGGGGAATTTGATCATAAAAATTGGGCATTTTTGGACCAACTCCAACTCAATATATAACAAAGGCATGGAAAAAGAAAATCTAGAAATCGGACTTGTTTTGAGTAAAACCGAGGCTTTGGAGGTTAAGGGGCAATTTTGGAAAATCTAGGAAAAAAAAGCAGCTCAGCTTATTAAATTACCAAAACTTCCAGATCACAATATTATGTCATTTAGAAGAGATCGACGAAGAAAAATCCGGAATCAAAGCTCGTTTGCAAAATGGCAAAATTCGAGCCCATTAAGCGAAAATTCCAGAGGATAAATCTGGGAAAAATAGAAAATGAGCTCAGAAAATTATGAAAACTTTCAAGTCTCAATTTTATATTATTTGGAAGATATTGGTAAAGAAACATCCAAAATCGGAGCTCGTTTGAGAAATGGAAATTTTTGGGCCCAATAAGTTGAAATTCCAAAAGATAAATCCGGGAAAAATAGAAAATGAGCTCGAAAAATTATGAAAACTTCCAGATATCAATTTTATATTTTTTGGAAGAGATTGGCAAATAAAAATCCATAATAGGAGCTCATTTGAAAAATGGAAAAAGTTCGGGTGCACTAAGGGCAATTTTGGAAGATAAATCAGGGAAAAATAGCAAATGGGTTTGGAAAATTATGAAAACTTCTAGAACTCAATTTTGTATTATTTAGGAAGGTTTGGAAAAAGAAAAACCAGATTTGGTGTCCGTTCACAATTTAATCAAGTTTGGGGGGCTAAACTGTAATTTTACCGAAGAAACTGAAGAGGGCTATTTTTGCAATTTAAAAAAATAGAGAGATGGCTGGAATTTGAAGGGCCATTCGGCTAGCCCAAGATGAGGAGAGGTTTTGCTGAGTTCTTTCATCCAAAGGCCAAAAATAGATAGTAAGGTGGTTAATTTTTTATCGAGCCTTTGTGATTTTGCCACATGGTAAAATGAATGAAGAGGAAGGATGTCAACATTATGGTTACATATTATAGAATAGCTATATTTGTAAGGAGCTGATCACTTCATCTAAGGGTGGTAAATTCACATTTTTAGCACCTTTGATTAGTGGCCTTTGGATCAAATTAGCTAGGAAAAAAATGACAACATCTTGTGCACATTAGACCATTCGGCTGCCTCTATTTAGGGAGAGGTTTTTCATTTTGCAAAGGGTTATTTGGCTGATCAATTTTCATTTTTGGAGCAATAGCTAAGTGTAGAAAAGCAAAGAAAATTTAGAAGAGAAGAAAAGCTTGAAAGATAGCTTTGAAAGGTAGCCTTTTGGCACCTAACTATTGATTTTTCTTTCTTTTTCAATGCTTGATTTGTTGATTTTCCATGAGATTTTGTTATTTCTTGTTGTTTTTGTTATGAGATAATTGTTTTTAAAACTTCCCTTCAAGGCTCCTATCTTATGTTTTAATGAAAAAAATCAAAAAACAAATTTTTTTTACCATTATTTTTCATGTTGGCCGAAAGCCCCTTAGTATGTTTATGTTGTGTTTGATGTTATCCCAATGTTGGTTATGGTATGTTAGATTGTTTTGATGTTTTTGCTTTCTAAAATAATCAAGATATGAAGCTTTTTTTAACTTTCTTTACTTACTTGTTCTTATTTTGCTGTTTATGCTTCTTTTGTTTACTAATTTTATTTTTCTGTTTTCACTATATTAAGTTGTTCATGCTTTGTGTCATTGCCATACCATGTGTTTGTGTATTTTCCTAGCTATATCTTTGCATTTTCATCATGATTATTTGTCTAACATGTTTCCATTTAAGGTCTTGCACATTTACTATGCCATGTGTTTGTGTTATTGCCTTGCTAAGATTTCACATGTTGATTAGAGGTCCATTCGATTTCCATCTTATTTGCCTTGTGTATTTTCATTTTCATCTTGTTTAGTTGTCATGCTTTCATTCATTCGTTGCATCTTTATGCCATGTTATTCTATGCTTTATTTGTCATGCCATATGTTTGTGTTATTGCCTTGCTATATTTTTTATACATGCTTGCGTATATTCGGCTACTCCTACATTTTTTGCCTTATGCATTTGCATCTTCATTTTGAGTATGTGACTACCATGCTTTGCATCATTATGCCATGAGATTGTGTATTGGTTGTACCATGTTCATGCATTATTATTACGTTCATTTGATCATTATGTGTTCATATTATATCCTTGCATGTTTATATGTCATATTAGGCATTAGGTCATGTTATATTGTCATGCATCTTCTCATGACATTTTATGCATTAGGTCATTTTTTGTATTGCCATTCATTTTCATGTTTATTAGTCTTAGGTCGTCTTGCATTTCCCTGCATGTTTCATGGTCATTAGGTCTAGGGTATTTATTGCCATGCATTTTCATGCATATTAGGTCTAGGGTTGAATTTATTGCCATGCATTTTCTATCTAGGCATTAGGTCATCTTTCATGCCATGCATTTTCTATGTCATTTAGGCATTAGGTCATGCATTTAACTTGTTGTTTGTTCATGCATTTCATATCATCCCACTTGATTTTTTACTTAAGCCAATCAATGCTCAAAGCCAAGCTCTCATTAGCATGCTTGTGGAAAATTAAGAAGTTGTCAAGTTGGATTTTCTACCTTTGTGATTTTTTTTCGTTAGGCAATCCTTGTCCAAATTTTTAGCAATTTTTACTACTATTTGTAGGACCTTAGAGGAGTCTCCAATATTTTTATTCTGATTTTTTAGTATTTTTATAAAAGGTTTAAAAATGTTTTTAGGTTAAACAGTTTTTCACCCAATGTTCTGACATTCATGAATTTTCTGGTAGGTCATCCTTAGTCTAAAAATTAAGAAAATGTTTTCCCATAGATTTTGACATGTTCTGAGTCTCCCATAATTGTTTCAAACATTTTTGAAAATTTTAAAATAGGTAAAAAAAATCACGTTTTAAAACTGGTCAGAAAAGTCAGATTTCATTTCAAGGAGAAAATAATTTTTTGTTTTGGCTAAGGAATTAAGAGAGGGCTGATTTAGAACCATAGCTATTGTCCTAGGTTGATTTCTAAGTCATTTTAATCCTAAAATGATTTTATAAAGCTCGAGTCAATTGAGGTCAACCCAGGTTTTCAAAGTTAGGGAAATAGAGCTTTTTTAAGGGGGTTTCGGCCTTAATATTATTTTCATCCAAAATTTTCAAAATTGTTTTCAAACCAATCATAAAGTATTTTCTATTTAGAAAAATCTGATTTGATGTCTTTTCCTAAGGTAGTCGGATATCTTTTTACATATATGGATGTTCTTATTTAAAGGAAAAAATACACTTTCATGAATTGCATTTTCCATGTTCATGCATATAATATAATATATGATTTGTGCTATGAATTTTTATATGATAATGTTATTGTTTTGATTTATATTTCATGGTGTTATATTGACTGCTATATGGTTATGAATATTTTATGTTATTCTATCCCTCTTTGCTTAGTCATTATTTATTTTGTCATATTATTTAGGATTTATTATATTCACGCATTGCTTTTTTTTATTTCCATGCATATTTTATTATAATGTTTTTATTTTTTATAATGTCATGTTATTAGATTATGATATGTCATTTAGAATATATCATGACATTTAGAATATACTATGTCACTTAGATTATATCATGTCATATACTATGTCACTTAGATTATATCATGCCACTTAGATTATATCATGTCATTTAGGTTATATTATGTCATCTAGAATTACTATGTCATCTTTTACTATGTCACACTTGTTCATATTCATTTTTTTAAAAAAAGATAATGATTTTCATAAAAATAAAGATATTCCCGAGTTAAAATAATTCATGAGTTCTCTGTCGGATCTGCTGGGGAGGATATCATCAATTATCGTTAATAAATGAATATTTTTCTTCCAAAAATTAGAATGATTCGAAAAATTTTCCCAAATAAATAAGAATTTCTATATTTTGCCAGGTTTCCTAAAAATTTTGAATCAATAAATTTTGGGTCATTTTTAATTAAAAATTGAATTATTTTTCTTTAAATTGGGAATTATCTTAAAATGTCAAATTTAAAACCAACTTTTACCGAGATTCGAGATAACACACGATTAATAAGGTACCATTTTATACGGGCATTGTGGGGGTGCTAATCCTTCCCCGCACGTAACCGATTTCCGAACTCGCTTCTTTGATTTCTTTGGTTTAAAACGCAGATTTTGAAATTGGTTTTAAAAAATATTTTAATTAATTTTAAAATGTTTTACAAAACCGGTTTTAATAGGTGGTCGATCACACCTAGCCAAAAAGATTGGTGACGACTGCATTTCTTTTTCAAGGTTGTCTTTGAACCCTCATTTTATTTCAAGAGGAATTAAGTCATCTTTTCCTCTGTTTTCCTCAATGTCACACTTAACGAATAAAGTCTCGCAATGAGACTTGTTATTTTTTAGGTTGCGACAGCTTGGCGACTCCGCTAGGGACATTTAGAGAGTCAGGCTTAGAATTAGTCGTGTGTTATCAAAGTCTCGATTTTGTTGGTTTTTATTCGGTATTTAATTTTAATTCCCACATTTTTCAATAATAAGGAGAATTTTGAAAATAATAAAATGTTTTTAATATGTCCAATTCATGTGCATACATATTATTATTGTTCTCTGGTTATTTTGTTGCATTTATTTATTGCTTAATTGATGCTTTACATTGTTTAATCTTGTTGGGGCATTTAGAATAAGGGTTGTAGAATAGGTGGTGAAAGGTTTGTTGTTCCTCCTCAAACACTACACTAGCATTTTCATAACATGAGCTTTATACCCGAGTTTCGTCCCTTTAAGTGGAAGTAAAGTAGCTATGCTCTCGTGATGATCCTCCGCTACGAATTGAACCCGCTTTTATTGGGGTGCCTTACTAGCCTTCACAGACGACAGTGAGGAACAATTCAGGGCCTTTTAGAACTTCGTTCACCCACGTATAGTCAACCATAGATCCAACATAGGCGAAGCCCTACCGTACCGGAGTTAGGAACACATGGAGGGACATTTCTAACCTTTTGTTACCTATTATACATCCCAAGTAAGTTTTGCAAATCGGCGATGATGAACGCACATCGTTTTGCCCGTGATAAGTTCAATACTCTATCCCAAAGGCATCGTAATGCCAAACTTTCATTGGGACATCTGTTTACTATTTTTATTTGTTATTATTTGATTTCTTCACCTTTATTGACTTGTTTCTTTTTTTTTTCCTGCATTTTTTGTGTCATCATAATGCATAGGTAAATTTATTGGCCTCGGGACAGTCTTCAACCAAAAAGGCTTTCATGGAGGGTCAAGTTACTTCGATAGTGGAAGAGCATGCAGTGGTACGAGAGCAATCGGAGTCAGATCAGCGAAGAAATGTGGATTGTTTAAAGGAGGGATATATATCAGTATTACCAGAACGGGTAGAGTTAGATTTTCGACAAAATGATCTTCGAGGGTTGATAGATAATTGGAATCAATGGGATATGTTAGAGAAAAGGACTTTCACTCATATATATGGAGACATAGCATTGTTGATACCGGTTTGAAATAATAGTGAATTGATTCGGGCTATGATACATTTCTGGAATCCTGCTTACCGATGCTTCACCTTCAACAAGGAAGATATGACACCGACCACAGAGGAATATTCGGCTTTATTGCATATTGAAGATACCATCCCGGATCGGATTTATTTGAAGGATTCGAAGACATTGGGGTTTAAAAAGAAGTTAGCGAGGATTGTGGGAATGGACAGCAAGTGGCTTGATGCTCATGTGGTTAAGAAAGGGAAAAGTGAGTGTATCCCTTGGGATGGCCTCCAATCTTTGATCCGAAGTCACTCGAATAGAGAGATTACTAGGGATATTTTTTCCCTAGCCATATATGGTTTATTCATCTTCCCGGGGACACTCGGACGTGTTGAGTTAGCCATAGCTGACCTTTTTGAGAGGTTAAGGCAGAAGATAGATCTATCTCTAGCCATCATAGCAGAAACAATACGGTCTTTGAATTTTTGCAAGCGAGTAGGAAAAGGGAGATTCAGGGGATGTCTGCAACTCCTTTATGTTTGGATTCAAAGTCACTTCTGGAAAAGGGAGGATGTTTCTTTCAAACCGTACATGAAATCCCTAGTACCGATCACTGAGTTCCTTAAAAAGGATTGGCCCGAAGACAGAAATGAAGAGCAATGGATCAACATGTTCCGGAACCTTAAAAGTGATATGGTAACTTGGAGAGCTTCGGGGATGATTCCTATGCCAATTTTGTACAAGTGTGGAGACAAGCCAGGGGTTCCACTACTCGGGATTTGGGGAGCCGTGAGTTATGCACCTCTGTTGGTGAGAAGACAGGTTGAGTCTCGGTAATTCACACCCACGACTCACGGATTGGGTTTATTAGAGTTCACCTATGGAGAAGAAGGGTACTCAGGAAAGGTGCGGGAAATAATTGAAGCATGGAAGAAGACCCATTGGATAAAGGTGGCTCGATATGCCGTCATCGTCACACCCGACTACATGGTATAGAGAGAAAGAAGGGTTAATGATAGATTATTGACATCTGATGGGGAAGAAGTTAAATTCATGAATTCACCACCAAAGGAAGCATCATCGGAGCTAGAAATTGCAAGGTCAGAATTTGGAAAAGTAAAAGCCCAAATGAGCAAAGAGATCACCTAACTTCAAGAAGAGATCGAGGACCTGAAAATAGAGAATCAATTCGGAAAGAAAAATGGAAAAGGTCAAGAGAGAAAGGGACACTGTCAGGGGCGATCTCAAGGAATTACACTTGGAAAATAAAAGGTTCCGTTTCGAGTTAAAATTTGAAGGGACCATCAAGACTTCAGGGGTATGGGAGAAAGAAGTCAAAGACCTCAAGAAAGAGAATAGCTATTGGAAAAAGAGAGTGAAGAAGGAAAAAGCCCGAGTCGACAGTCTTGAGCAAGAGAAGCAAGTTAGGTAAGGTTCACACACTGCTGTTTCTGATGAGCGACCAAGAGGCCAATTGGAGAGTGAACAATTACGAGCCAGATTGAAAGGCAAGGCAATCCAAAGCGGGACTGTGAAGGAAAGTCCAAGATCCGAGGGGGTTACTCTAGGACCAGCACTTTGTAACGACACTTTGAAATAGATAGGCAAATTATTGGATTGTTTTATGCAATGGTCTTGCTATTTTATCCTTGATGTATTTAATCCCAAAAATCAATGAAAGACCGTTTGGTTGAAATTATCCCGGGGCCAATACTTTCAAATTCACTCATACCTTTATTTGTATTTATAATAATTCATTTATTCTTTCCTTTATATATTTGTTCATTCATACATTTATTCATATTTATAATCATTCATTCATTCTTTCTTTTATATTTATATTTATATTTATATTCATCATTCATTTATTCTTTTCATTTATTCATCCATTCACATTTAGTCATTCATTCATTTATAATAGAACCTAAAGAATGTGTCAATAAATTCTAATTCATGTTTTTTTTAAAATTAAAGGTAAAATTGGGTGCACTCCGGAAGAACCGGATTTTCGACATCGTTATAACACTAGATCTCAAGCCAGAGTTATGGAGAATGACCAGCTTGCCCGTATTGAAAGAATGGAATGAGCTCAGAGGGAACTGCAAGAGTAACTGGCTAAATCTCAAGAAGAGTCAAGAGAGCAGATGGCCAAACTCATAGAGATGATGAATGCCATGCTCAGATAGAAAGGGCTGGGTGAGAATTCAGTTACAGGAAAAGGGATGGTGAATCAAGAGGGCCAACCTGAAGTTGTGTAGCTGAATGGCCAAACATCCCATAATGCAGTAAATGAGCTTCCAACAGGGGCAGAGTCCTTTGTTTATATTCAACCTATGGTTGAAGCACAGAATTATGCTCCCGGAAAGGTTAACATTGGGGCTGACCCAACTAACATTGGGGCTGACTTTGAGGAGCTTGCTGAGAAGGAGAAGGCAAAGATGGCTGAACTAAAGAGGATTGAATCTATAGAATCTCAGAAAAAATATCAGTTGTTAAAAGAGAGGCTAAGGGCTGTAGAAGGGGCAGAATTGTTTGGTAGTCTGGATGCCAAAGAGATAAGTCTGGTACATGGCTTGGTAATTCCTCCTAAATTCAAAGTACCAGACTTTGAGAAATATAATGGGACCACAAACCCATCAGCACACCTAACCATGTACTATCGAAAGATGACAGGACATGATGACGATGAAAAGTTGCTCATCCATTGCTTCGAGGATAGTTTAACGGGTTTTGCAACCCGATGGTATAATTAGTTGACCCGGCCTAAGATCTATTCTTAGATGGATTTGGCCAGAGCCTTCATGGAACATTATAAGCACATATCTGATATGATACCTGATAGGTTGTAGCTGCAGAATATGGAAAAGAAAACTACTGAGAGCTTTAAGGAGTACTCTCAAAGGTGGAGAGACTTGGCCGCTCAAGTGCAACCCCCTCTGACCAGCAAAGAGACTACGATGCTTTTCATCAACACTTTAAAGGCACCATACTATGATTCGAGCCCATAACAAGAAGGTTCGACCCAGACAATGCCGAGAATAAGAGTTGGTACTGAGGAAAATTCTCCCTATAGTGAAGGAACCGCAAGAAAAATGGGCTCCAAATTGGAAAGGATCCTATGTGGTAAAAAGAGCTTTTTCTGGAGGAGCATTGATTCTAACTCGGATGGACGGGGATGATTTTAGACATCCCGTGAATGCTGATGAACTGAAGAAGTATTATGCTTGAAAAAAAAAAGTTTGATGCTATGCACATGGGAATTCGAATGATTCCAAGTGTAAAAATTGAAATTCTATATATCTACCTCCCCTGAGAATTGCTTTTGAAAGTGAATATTCATGCTTGATATGATGAATGGCCATCTTTCATACCCCCTTCACTAAGAAGAAATTATCCCTAGTCACCTCTTTGAACCTTAGAAATTATTTCTTTCGTTGAACCCTGATCAAGGATCACCCTCTACACTGGAAGGCAAATATGAGGAAAAATAATCAAAATCATGGAAAAAAAAAAGAGTCATTGGAAAATGTGAAATCAAAAAATGGCAAATGAAAGCCAGCAATGAAAGAAAATAGATTACAAAAATGTCCAATAAAAAGGGGGACAAATGTTTCAAGAATGAATTCTCCTCAGGAAATGATCCTTGATCCAAGAACCCTTAAACACATTTTGGGCTTATTTTATCCTTTCCTTCTAAACCCGAACCTTGGCCTACATTACGTGCTTTAAAAGTCCATTTTGATCAAGCATGGATATTTAATTTGAAAGGTTGTTCTCAGAATTTATCCCATCTTTTGAATTGACATTTTTACCTTGGAAGCATTTATTATTCTCAGATGCGTAGTAGAATACAAAAAAAAAGGGGAGAGGTTTAAGCTGAAAACTCGCAAACGGCGACTTCATGTCGAATGGGGGACACCTAAGTTGAAAACCCGCAAAGGTCGACTCAAGTACTGATTAAGGTTTGAATCAATGCTACGTGTAAAGAGGGAGAAAGTATTCGAAAATCAGAGAAAATGGGAACAACTCAGTCTGACGTAACTATGGAAGCCGAGGGATTACCCAAGTAAATTGTTCATTCAAAAGAAATTTCAGATGGTTTGAAAAATAAGGGGTCCAAGATATTCCGCATCTGGGGCATCTACAACCTATAACTTTACATTTATCCTTGATATTCACTTTTACCATTTTAAAAAAATTTTGTTGCAATAAATTCTTGTTATCCTTCTTATGACATTTGCTTGTTTCATATTTTTCTTTCATACATTTTTTAGATTCATTTTGTTTGTTTTTTAATTGAATGATGATTAGTAAGCATAAAAATCTTTAAATAAAAGGATTTTAAAAGTATTACTAAGGAATAGATTTAAATCTTAGAAAAAGGGTTTGGAAACCACTAATCCTGATGGAAAATTCACCAAGTAAAGGAAAACAGTGAATGTGTTGGAGACTCCGTCATGAAGTCAGAAATTTGTGAATTTCAGCGAAGTCAGAAACTGGGACTATTTGACAATTTATCTTGAGTAAAGGGTTCCTTAAGTGAGGCATCAGTGAACAATTGAAGACTCCATCATGAAGTCAGATAATCTGTGAACCTCAAAGAAACCATGGATTAGAAATCATGACACAGTCATTTGATTGCATTCATCCTTAGGAAACATACAAGCATTTGCAAAACATGTCATTCTCATCATTGCATTTAGCTAACACTGCAGGAATCAGGAAAACTTTAGCTTCCCCAAATCGAATTCATTCTGTTCTATCAAATGAGTCAAGCCCCGAGACCATCGTCGAGGTATTTCCGTTTGTTTTAAATTGAATTCATTCTATTTTATCAAATAAGTCGAGCCCCGAGACCATCGTCGAGGTATTTCCTTTTGTTTTAAATCGAATTCATTCTGTTTTATCAAATGAGTCGAGCCCCGAGACCAATGTTGAGGTATTTTCTTATGTTTTAAATCGAATTCATTCTGTTTTATCAAATGAGTCGAGCCCCGAAACCATCGTCGAGGTATTTTCTTTTGTTCATATCGAATTCATTCTGTTTTATCAAACGAGTCGAGCCCTGAGACCATCGTCGAGGTATTTCCTTATGTTTTAAATCGAATTCATTCTGTTTTATCAAATGAGTCGAGCCCTGAGACCATCGTCGAGGTATTTCCATTTGTTTTTAAATCGAATTCATTCTGCTTCTCAAATGAGTCGAGCCTTGGGACCCTCGTCAAGGATAAGACCTCCGGGCACCATTCCTAAGACCTCCGAGCATAGTTTTTCTTTTTAAATCATGGATAAGACCTCTGGGCACCATTCTTAAGACCTCCAGGCACAGGTTTCCAGAGTTTTTACAGTTTTAAACAATGAACAAGTCTTTGGTGGTGATAACCAAAGCCTCTGATGGAGATATCCAGAGTTTTTCAGTTTTAAAAGTGAACAAGTCTTTGGTGGTGATAGGCAAAGCCTCTGGTGGAGATATCAAGAGTTTTACATTTGCTTGAGCAAGTCTTTGGTGGTGATAGCCGAAGCTTCTGGAGGAGATACACAGAATTTTAAACACAGCTTAGCACAAGACAGGTTAAGCCCCCGAGACCATCGTCGAGGTCTTTTCTTCTCTTGCAAATCGAACTCGTTTCCTTAAGACAGGTCGAGCCTTGATTAGCCAGGGAACTCAATTTGAGGACAAAATCTTCAATTTATAGCTTTTTTTAAAAAAAAAAATGATGAAAAATGAAAATGAAAAAATGATGAAAAGAATGGAAAAGAATGTAAACCCCTTTCCCCTTTTCTGCACATGTGATTTCACTAATCGAACAAAATTAGTGTTTGTTTATCTTTGCCTGATTCCTGATTCTCAGCAATAGCCAAAGTGGGGCAGCTGTAGACACCTAATTTTGTCCGGAATACTAAATCAAGTATATTTTCTTCCTAAATTGATGTTTCAGAATGCAAAAAGACTTTTCTTATCCTGCAGGTGGTGCTCCGAGACTCAGTTTAAGAAAGCAGACAAAAAAAGTCAATCTTGAAAAAGTCAACCCCGAAAAAGTCAACTCCGAAAAAGCCAACTACGAAAAAATTCAATCCACTTTCAAAAGCAAGAGTTGAAGTTTAATTGAAAAATGGTAAAAGAATTTTGATAATTCGAGGTCTACATTGAAAGATATGGAGTTCGGAAGTTGGGTTACGGAGATTTAGTAGAAAGGAAACCCTAGTTCGAGAAATTTGGGGAAAAATGCTTAAACGATCAAATTGGTCAAAATTGAAGGTTCCAAATGAAAGATAAGCACTGACTACGGGATATTGGAGAGGCTACTTAGAAGAAAAACCGAAGGAAAAGTCGATTCGGAAGAAAACCGAGAATTAGGGTTTTTGGTGGATTTCGGTGAAATTTGGAAGAATTATAGAAATGGCTCGATTTGGTAAGACAAAAGCCCCTAATTGATGAGGAGTGATTAAAAAAGGATAGCCCAAGGCTCAGTTTGAAGAAAATCTGAAAATCGGACTTGTTTTGAGCAAAACCGGGCTTCGAAGGCAAAAGGATAAAATTGGAAAATTTGGGAAAAATAGAAAATGAACTCCAAAAATTCTGAAAATTTTCAGATCTCATTCTTAAATCATTTCGAAGAGATTGGAGAAAGAAAATCTTGATTTGGAGTTCGTTTACAAAAATGGCCAAATCTCGGGTCCACTATGTAGAAATTCAAGCAGATAAATCCCGAAAAAATAGTAAATGACTCCAAAAATTATGAAAATTTGTAGATATCATTCTTAAATCATTTTGAATACATTGGCAAAATAAAATCTTGATTCGGAGTTCGTTTTCAAAATGGCCAAATCCCGGGTCCACTATGAAAAAATTCAAAAGGATAAATCCCAAAAAAATAGTAAATGAGCTCTAAAAATTCTAAAAATTTGTAGATCTCATTCTTAAATTATTTGGAAGAGATTGGTGAAAGAAAATATTGATTCGGAGTTCGTTTGCAAAATGGCCAAATCTCGGGTCCACTATGTAGAAATTCAAGCAGATAAATCTCGAAAAAATAGCAAATGTGTTCCAAAAATTATGAAAACTTCCAGATCACACTTTTAAATTATTTGGAAGAGATTGGTGAAGAAAACTCTGGAGTTGGAGCTCATTTAAAATTGGTGAAAGTTCGGGTGCACAAAAGGGCAATTTTGGAAGAAAAATCCAAATAAATAGCAAATGGACTCAAAAAATTTTGAAAACTTCCAGAATTCAATTTTTTATTATTTCGGAAGTATTGAAATAGAAAATTTTGAATTTGGAGTCCGTTTGCTATTTATTTAGGTTCGGGGGTCAAAAAGGTTATTTTACCGAAGAAGCCAAAAAAGGCAAATTTGTAATTAAAAAAAATATGAAAGAAGAACGAATTGCTGGGATTTTACCTCCTTTGATCAGCCAGCATAGAGGAGAATAAGGAAGCTTGATCAATTGAATGCCTTAGTCACTATCAAGCTCACATGCTACCACTGATACCTTGCAAATGGTCCCCCCTTCATCCAATGGCTTAGGTGCCTTGTAGAAAAGTTGAATACACCATTCAATGGTCAAGATTAAATGCCAAGATAACATTTTTATTTGTCATGAAAGAACCCTCATCTAATGGCCAAGAATGGAAGAGCACAACTCATCCAAAGGTGGACATCCATTCGGCCAAGCAAGGAAGTGCATGGGATTATTCCTTTTCATCCAATGGCTTAGGCCATGTACAAGGACTGAGTACACATGTAAAGGGCTGAGATTAAATTCCAAGATGACATTTTTATGTTGTCATGAAAGAATCCTCATCCAATGGTCAAGAATAGAAAAGCACAACTAATCCAAGGGTAGGCACTCAAAGGGCCAAGCAAGGGAATGCATGGGATTGGTCCTTTTTTTCATCTAAGGGCTGAGGTTATTACAAGGGCTGAGTACATATCATAAGGGCTGCTATCAATTGGCAAGATGACATTTTTATGTTGTCATGAAATATCATAATCTAAGGGCCAAGATTGGAGGAGAAAAAGTGTAAAAACCATCCAATGGTTGAGGGGCCATTCGGCCAAGCATGAGAGAGGGGGGAATGTTTGATTTCTCCTTAAGTGGCTGATCATTTGAGAATGGAGGTCAGTAGCTAATGGAGAAAAAAAAAGGTTTTTGAGAAAAAAAAAGAAAGCTTTTGTTAAGGTAGCCATTCTACCATTGCTACTACATTTTTTTCTTCTTCTTCCTCATGCTTTATTTCTTGTTTTCCATGTAAGTTCCTACCTTTTTTTTTTTACATCTTTCCTTTTGTTCTTGCTTTTTAAAAAATAAATAAAACAATGGTTAGGCTTCATGATCTTGATGAAAATCAAGTGATAATGGTTAGGGTGGGCTTTGTCCAATATACCAACCATGGAGCTCATCTCCATATTTTTTTTACCTTAGTTATTTTTTATGATTTTGATATTGAAAAGGCTTCATGACCTTGATGAAAATCAAGAGATAATGGTTAGGGGGGCTTTGTCCAATGTACCAACCATGGAGCTCATCTCTTTGTTATTTATTTGCTTACTTTAACTTGCTTATTTTTATTATTGTTTATCTTTATGTATATTTATATTCTTGCTAACCATCTTGTTCTTTTGACTTATGTCATATTTTTGCATTAATGGGCCTATTGTCATATAGTTTAGGCCATTTCCATTTTTCATATCATCTTCTAAAGCATTTACTTAGGTCATTTTACATGACATTTCTCACAACGCTTTGGTTCCTAGGCCATTCGATCATGTGTATTTTCTCTAAGCTTTAGGTCATTTTTTTAGGCCATGATATTTTACTATTTCATTTAGACATCTAGGTCAATTTACATGTCATTTAGCTTTAGGCCATTTTTATTATTCCATGTCATTTAAGTTTAGGTCATTTTATTATTCTATGTCATTTTACATGTCATTTAGCTTTAGGTCATTTTCATATACCATGTCACTTTATATGTCATTTAAACTTTAGGCCATTTTCATATGCCATGTCATTTTACATGTCATTTAGCTTTAGGCCATTTTTATTATTCCATGTCATTTTACATGTCATTTAAACATTAGGCCATTTTCACATGCCATGTCATTTCACATGTCATTTAGCTTTAGGCCATTTTTATTATTCCATGTCATTTTACATGTCATTTAAGCATTAGGCTATTTTCATATGCCATGTTGTTTTTCCATGACATTTAGACATTAGGCCATTTTTCATATGCCATGTCATTTCCCTTATCATTTAGGAACTAGGCCATTTTTATTATTCCATGTCATTTGCCATGTCATTTAGACACTAGGTCATTCATATTAAGTTAGGATAGCATTTATTATCATGCAAACTCATGCTAAGCATTTAGGTTATTTATGCCATGTATTTTCCATATCACTAGACTTTAAACCATGCATTTCATGCATTCACTTTGCTGTATTTTCATGCATTCCATGTCATGCAACATGATTTATGACTTAGGTCAACCAATGGCTCAAAGTCATGCTCACTTAAGCATACTTGTTGAAAATTAAAGGGTTGTCAAATTGATTATTCTACCTTTGTGATTTTTTTTACTTGGCCAATTTTTGTCTAACTTTCTAAAAAGGTTAGCTACTGTTTGTGGGTCTTTAGATTAGTCTCTAACATTTTTTACTTTGATTTTTAAATGATTTTATCAAAGGCAAAAAAATGTGTTTTGGCAAAACAGTTTTTCATCGAGTACTCGTACTTTCCCAATTTTTCTGGGTAGTCATCTTTAATCTAAAAATTAATTAATTTTTTCTCGTGTAGTTTTACATGTTCTAAGTCTCCAATATTTATTTTAGATTTTTTTTGAATTTTAAAAATAGGCTAAAAAATTGTCTGTCAAAACCGGACAGTAGAGGCAGATTTGAATTCAAAAGAAAAACAATGGTTGAATTTGGCTAAGACATTTAGAGGGGGTTGGTTAGAAGCTTTAGCTACTGTCTTAGGATAGTTTCTAAGATTTTTTAAACTTTAAAAATGATTTTATAAACATCGGGTTAAGGTTGGTCAAGTCAGGGATTTTAAACTTAGGAAATTATAGCCATTTTAAAAGGGTTTGGCTAGGGTTTTATTTTTAATCCAAGATTTTCAAAATTGTTTTCAAGCAATCACAAAGTATTTTGATTTTAGAAAATTTAATTTGATATATTTTCCTATGATAGTCGGATATCTTTTTAGATATACGGATTTCCTTATTTAAAGGAAAAAATACATTTTCATGCATTGCAGTCTCCATGTTCATGCATTTTATTTAATATGTGATTTTTGCTATGATAATTTCTATGGTATTGTTATTATTTTGATTTATATTTTATGACGTTATATTGTTTTTCATATGGTTTTGAATATTTCATGCTATGCTATACTTTTTATTTAGCCATTTATTTTTGTCACATTATTTAGCATATACTATGTTCATGCATTTTTATTTTATTTTCATGAATATTTCATGATAGCATTATTTTATGTTTCATGTCATTTTATGTCACCTAGATTATATACCATGTCATTTAGGTTGTATTATTTAGAATATGCCATGTCATTTAAATATGCCATATCATTTAAATTTGCCATGTCATTTAAATCATTTTATTCCATTTAGAATATATCATGTTACCTAGGTCATCTCATTTCATATAGAATATATTATTTCATTTAGGATATTTCATTTCGCTTAGAATATACCATGATACTTAGGATTTTTCATTTCATATAGAATATGCTATGCCATTTAAATTATAACATATCATTTAGGTTGCATTATATTATCTAGAATATGCTAGATGAAATGAAAAATCCTAAATGAAAAAGATTAGAGAATGAGTCGAATTTTCGCATTATATTATTTCACTTAGGATTTTTCATTTAGGTTGCATTATATTATTTCACTTAGGATTTTTCATTTCATCTAGAATATGCTATGTCACACATGTTCATATTCATATTTTTTAAAAAATATTTTGAAAAAGATAATGATTTTCAATAAAATAAAGATATTTTCGAGTTAAAATAATTCATGAGTTCTCTGCCGGGTTTGCTGGGGAGGATATCATCAATTATCATTAATAACGGAATATCTTCTTTAAAACGAGAATGATTCAGAAAATTTTTCAGATAAATAAAAATTTCTATATTTTGCCACGTTTGTCGGGGAATATAGGAAAATTTTGAATTAATAAATTTAAAATTATTTTCAATTAAAAATGAAATTATTTTTCTTAAAATTGAGAATTAATTTGAAATACTAAATTTAAAACCGACTTTTTATCGAGACTTGAGATAACACATAATTAATAAGGTACCATTTTATATGGGCGTTGTGGGGGTGTTAATCCTTCCCCGCACGTAACCGAGTCCCGAACCCACCTCTTTGATTTCTCTGGTTTAAAATGCGGACTTGAAATTGGCTTTAAAAATGTTTTAATTAATTTTAAAATATTTTACAAAACCGGTTTTAATAGGTGGCCGATCACACCTAGGCAAAAAAGATTGGTGGCGACTCCATGTCTTTTTTCGAGGTCATTTTCAAAATCTTTGTTTTTCTAAAGGAATTAAGTCGACTTTTCCTCATCTTTTTCAAATGTCTCGCTTAACGAATAATAAAGTTTTGTTATGTGACCTTGTTATTTTTTAGGTTGCGACAACTGCTATTAGAATAAAAACAAAAGGAGTGGCTTTGCAAAGATAGTAAGATTATAATATGTTAAAGTTTTAATGCACAACTTTCCCAAACTGAGCCAACCAAACTTTGTTACAAAACAAAAGAATATCAAGATTCTTAAAAATCAGACAGACAAACCTTTAACAATCCCAATTCAAGTATAAAACCCATTATCATAGGGACTGCAGTAAAAACTCCAATCTGTACCAAGAATTGAGCATTCAAAGCTGCATCTAATGTTGTATTACCCGACATCCTTGCTTGCTTAGCAATTGCCTTGTCGAGTCCAAAGAAAGCTTGATTGAATTGGAAACAAGTTGACAAAATTATTGTTAGTCAAAGGAAGAGTTGTACCAGTATCATGGGATCAACAAATTAAGCCTAGTTACAATTGAAGAAACAACTCATGTCTCTATTGAAGTGGTTTTATATTAAAATAATATGTCCAAACACAGTTATAAGAAAATTTGTTAAAGTAATAAATGTAATTATAGTAATCTTAGGGATTCTGATTCAGATTACGATTTAAATTACTATTCCAATATTATTGTAATTATTATTGTGGTGATTCTTTCCTTAAATAGTGAGAACCCTCATGTATAAATAGGGCACTCCTGTATAGATTTCAATACAATTCAAGAATATAAACAATGTAGCCCTTTGAATCTTTTCCCGTGGATGTAAGCCTCTATGGCCGAACCACGTATTCCTTTGTGTTATTGTAATCTTGGTTTCTCTATTTTTTTTTTTCTAACATGGTATCAGAGCTAAGGTTTGTTATTATCTTTTGCCTGTGTTCTCCTGATGCGTGTTTAGTAACGTTTTCTGCTACGTGTTTCGCCGCATCAGATTTTCTTGTTGCGTGTTCTGCCACTATTCTGTCTGTGTTTCTCTGTTGCATGTTCTGCCATGTCTTCCTGTACCTGCTGCGTGTTCCATCACGTCTTTTATACCTGCTGCATGTTATGTTACGTCTTTCTGTTAATTCTACGTGTTACGTCACGTCATATTTTCTTGCAACGTGTTACGTCACGTTTTTTGTACCTGCTGCGTGTTATGCCATGTTAGATTTTCCTGCAACGTGTTACGTCATGTTTTCCGACAACGTGTTACGTCACGTTTTCTGTACCTGCTGCATGTTACGCCACGCCAGATTTTCCTACAACGTGTTACGCCACGTTTTCCTGTAACATGTTACGCCAAATTTTCTATACCTGCTGCGTGTTACGCCACGCCAAGATTTTCCGGCTACGTGTTACGCCACGTTTTCCTGTCACATGTTATGCCACGTCTTCCTATTCTTGCTACTTGTTACATCACGTCAGATTTTTGTGTCTTGTGTTCCACCACATGTTCTCTTATTGGTTAACAAACTCAAGTTAGTATTTACAATACCACCTTGAGTTTGAGTGGGGGTGTTAAAATAATAAATGTAATTATAATAATTTTAGGGATTCTGATTTGATTTTGATTTTGATTACAATTCAGATTACTATTCAATATTGTTATAATTATTACTGTGGTGATTCTATTTTTAAATGGTGAGAACCCTCATGTATAAATAGGACACTTCTATACAGACTTCGATACAATTCAAGAATATAAATAATGTAGCTCTTTGGGTCTTTTTCCGTGGATGTAGATCTCTATGGTCGAACCACGTATTCCTTTGTGTTGTTGTAATTTTGGTTTCTCTCTTCTTCTTTTTTTCTAACAAAATTTATATGAAGCACTTGCTGGCAAAATAAAAGGAGATAAAAATGAAGTTATAAGTTACATGCATGCCTAAACATGTTCAAGTACATTCTTTTCATTTCAAAAACATACTTTTCCACCCTGATGGATGTATTTTTTATTCTGTATGGTGGCTTTCGTTGGATAAAAGATTATCCAGTGTCCTATGGATCTCCAAAAAGCTAACAATGGCTGCAAGAGAACCCAGTAGATGCAATATGACCAAGATTTTCAAGAAATTTTGTCAGAATGCCCTATCAATGGTTCGTTTTTTACCTAGCCAAATTTTATCGATATTTTCAAATGCATTATTTAAAATGATATGAGAAACAACCAAAACATCATCCTATCCTAATTTATAGAATTCATTAATATTATAATTGAGTTGTCTGAATGAAAATCAAAGTACAAGAGGATAAAGTGGTATGAAACCTTGTATTCCAAGCATATTTGTTGAATTGTCTGCATATGCTCATTCCTTAAACATGATGCTTCCACACATGAAGCAAAAAACATAAGTACAAGACAATACCTTTCATTGCAATTAAGACATTCACCAAGATAGAAAGCCACAGAAATTAACCATGAATCACCATGCATTGCAACCAAGGACAACCAATCTTTCCGGTTCATTCCATCTCTTGCAAAATTAATACCAAGCGCCGGCACAGGAAGCTCCAGTGGAACTTCCTCCGCTGGCAGAGTAACTTCCCTGCTTTCATTCGGATGTCCATATAGGCATAAATTCTCTTTATCTAAACCAAACAAAACGCAAAGAAATAATTTTCTTATATAAACCTTTGTTTGATCTCTCCCAAACTAAAAAGGAAATCTCTTTGTACAGAAATCAAAGAACATGAATCTCCAACGTAATTGCAATTGTCGAATTTAGCAACTTTATTATTACAAATTTGATGTTTCGGAAATTCTTTCTATTTATTTATTTGAGGAACGCGAATTTCTAAATTCAATTAAGAATAGAAATCTAATAGTAATTGCATGTAAAAAATAATAAAACTACGAAATTCAGCAAAAACAAAGTGCAAAAAAAAGAACTCATAAATTATCAATTGCAGATTAATGAGAGAAGAAAAATGACCCAAAAAATGAAAAAGAAACAAAAAGAAAGAAAACATTGGCTGAGCTCGATCGGAGGGGAGGATTTGAGCTTGGCCAAAACAAGAAAATCAAAATGAAAGAAACAATACTTTACCTGAATCAGACTTAAAATCTATGAATTAAAGAAAAATTATAAAATAATTAGCTAGGTTTCTTTTGAAAATCAAATTTTTATTTCGTTCATTAGAAAAACAAAACTAAAATATCAAAATCAAAGCAGATAGGGAATGATTTAGGTGAAACTACTTGATTGAAGAAATGGTGGTGACAGTCACGATCGGCGGAGCTGACCATGACGACGGTGAGAGCAGAGCTAATGGTGACAATGGTTAGAGGAAAAAGTTAACGTTTGATTTTCAAATTAGGATAAATCTGATTTGAGAGACTTTTATTTCGATTTCAGATGAGAGAGAAGAAAAAAAATTTTAGAAACAAATGAGAGAGAGCAAAAGGAAACCGTTTCCTTCTTTCTTTGCTTATGGTGTTGAATATACGGGAAAACTAAAATCAGTGATTAAAGCATTCTTAATAGCAGCGGGTGCGATTAAGCCAAGAAACATCAATTAAAAATAGAAAGACGTTGACGGTTTTCACAACCCTTATAAAGAAAGGGTCAAAGTACTCAGGAGTGTCTGTATCTGTAAATTAGTTTTTTTATTTAATATTAGATAATTTAGTTTTTATTTTTTAAATTAAAATAAAAAACTAAAATCACTAACAGATGTAATGTGAATCGTTTAAAAAGCTAATATGATATTTAATCTGTGTTTAATTGATGATGTGAATGTCAAATACTGACATGGCACCAATAAAATATATTATTTATGATGACATGAACAAAATAAATAATATATTTTTAACATTTGATATGGTATTTTCAACAACTTGAATTGTCAACGTCATTTTAAAATAATATATTTTATTAGTGTCATGTTAGCATTTGACATTCACGTCATCAATTAAATACAGGTTAAATACTAAGTCAGTTTTTCTAACAGTTTACTTAATGATTTTATCTTTTTGCTTAAATTTAAAAAAAATAAAGACTAAATTATTTAATTTTATAATAAAAAAATTAATTTGCACTGATAAACCCTTAAAATTTTAATTTTTGTAGTGTGATCATTTAAGTCATGTCAGCTTTATGGTTATTAGTGTTAGAAATCTATAAAATACTATAATATTGACTACACAATTCCTTTAAGTGACACATGTCACTTTTTTTTTTCAAGGAAAGAAAAAGAAAAAATATACAAATTTGTATATTAGTATTTATATTATTTTTTCGTATATTTAAAATATTATAATTTATATAAATTTTTAAAAGTTAATAATTCATTTTATGTATATTTTGACATGTTCGATATTCGTGCAGTGTCTTAATTATTTTTCTTATGCTGTGTTCATATCGTGTCTCAATTCATTTCATATTTTGCATAATTTGTCATTGTGATTCAATTTAAAAAAAAAATTTGTGTTTTCGTGTAGTGTCTAAATTTTTAACATATTTTGCATAATTTGTTATAGTGATTTAATTTAGAAAAAAAATTATGTGTTCGTGACATGTTCGTGTTAGTTTCGTTTTTGTGTGTTTAAAGTATTATAAATTTATACACGTTAATAATTCGTTTTATCTAGATTTTGACACGTTCGTGTATTCGTGTAGTATTCATGTTACTTTTCGTGCCGTGTCATATTTTAATTATTTTCTCATGTTGTGTTTGTATCGTATCTCAATTCATTTTATATTTTACATAATTTGTCATAATGATTCGATTTTAACTCTAAATTCATTTACTTACAATATTAAAACATAAAAATATGATTCAAAATATATTTAATTATAATTATTAATTTAATTAAAATTTTATAAATATTAAAAAAAAAAAAACTCCCAACGATATGGGAAAAGAATTCTAGTTATAGTAAAAATTGTCTGATGAAATATAATTTCAATTATCTAATTCCTAATTTTTATTGTTTAGGTACCAAATCAATAAAAATAGTATAATTCAAGTGACAAATTACTCATTAACCCAAAAAATAATTTGAAAGTAAAAAAAAAAAAAACAGTTTTTTCATGAGTTTAAAAATAACATAAATTTCCTAAAAAGCACACCTAATGGTAAAATATATATGCCCTCAAACTATACTCAAATTTTCACTTAAAATCCTACTCGTTTATTTGGTGCAATTAAACTATAATTGTTAATTAAGCTGAATTTGAATGAAAAATATGGATGTGCTTAGGAGTTCGTTAGCTAACCTATATTTATATTCTCTTTTTGGCAAAACAACTAAATATATAAGTGATTAATGCACATGGACATAAAAAGTAAGAATCTTTTTATATAATGTAAAAGAATAAAATCTTTAAGTAAATTTAAATAGTGGACTATAGTTTGAGGGCATATAATTTCATATAACTATATCAGTTGTGATTAAAACTACTCTTTCTTTTAAAATACAATATTTAAAAGTTCAATTGTCAAAGTCTATATAGAATTAAAATAGCAAGCTATTTTTCTTGTCAAAAATTCCATTAAAATAAATTATATTTACAATAAAAATACTAAAATTTCTAATTGAAAAGGTTAAATCAATAACTACTTAATAACATAATTATATATTTAATAATATATTACTTTCAAAAAAAATTATCTATTTCATAAATTTATTAACTTTGATTGATTCTAGACCTATCCATGAGTCGAGTCAGGTCGGGTCTTGACTCAAATTTTTTTCATTTTATTTGTCCAAGCTCGAACCGAGTCCGAAAACCCATATTACTATTTAAAAAAATTAAAATATTAAAAATGATTATTTATATATTTTATAATTAAATTTAAATAATTTTTTAATTAAAAGAATAAAAAAGTATTTGTCAGAAATTGAATTTTGATATAAAATAGAATAAATTATTAGTTTTTTTTTTTATAAACTTCATTGTGTTAAAAAAAATAGAGGATGTACTGTTGTTCTATAAAAACCGAAATGGTAGAGGATGCCAGGTGCCAGGCTGCCAGCTCCCTTTCTTCATTTCCTTTCACTATTTTTCCCTTTTAATTAACTGTATACTTTATGGGCTTTTGAGCTTTTTTTCTTACTTTCATGGGTCTTTTTGGGCCTATGATTGTTCAGGTCCATTTATTAATCTTTGGAGGCTTTTTCCCCTTCATATTGACAATTTTACATAATATTTTTATCAATTTTTACTTTTTCAGATATTTTTATTGTTAATTCTCAAACTTCTTTTACTCTTCTTTTACTTTTAGTTTCATAAAATTTCAACTCTTGACTTGAAATATTGGTTGTGGTTGATTCTATGTGGTTGATATTTGGTTGTAGTTGATATTTGATTGTGATTGATATTTGGTTGATTGTGGTTATTTTCTTTGTGGTGGAATTTGTAACCTAAATATTGTGACAGAATTTAAAATTGTGATAAAAATAATGACGGATTTTAAATTTTGTGATGGAATGAGACACAATTTGTGATAGAAATAGTGACGGATTGTAAATTTTGTGACAAAATAAGATAATATATAGTAATGGAATTAGTGATTGAACTTGTACGGAGACAAGAATTTGTGATAAAATTTAAAGCTGTAACAAATTTTATGACAGAAATAGTGACGGAATTTTTATATTTTCTGACAGATTAAGAAAAAATATAATGACGAAATTTATACGAAAAAAATTATGACAGAATTTAGTAACAGAAATAGTGATGAATTTTAAAATATTTTGACGGAATATGATGATGGGCACATAGCTTCAGACAAAATTCAACTTAAAAAAAAAATTAAAGGAGTTTTGGTTGAAATGCTTACACAGTCTCTTTTCTTCTTGTGGGTAACAGTTTTGTGGTTCACCGAAAGAGATGCAGTAGCCTTCTCAGTTGAAGCTTGGGTAGAAATGGTAGGTTGGGCAGAGGTTGATGGAAGAGTTGGCGCAATGTTCTGGAGGATTTGAGGATTGAAATCCTAGTATGATTCTCAAAATGCTTCGACCACGTAAGCTTAAACTGGCCCGTTGCTAATGGGTTGTTGGGAAGGATCAGAATTTTCATAAGGGAATTTTCATGAACTTGTGTAAGGTTTCAAATTAAGTTTCGATTAGCAATTTTTTCTTGACAGAAGGCGTTCTTGTTTTGGGTAAAAGTTGAAGGAATACAAATGCTTTGAATGAATCCTAATTGGCCTGCACATTGATTCGGAACATAGAGCTCGAAACCACATTTAAAGTTAATGTTCAGGTCTCTTGACAGGATGTAACTAGCCCAGATCGATGTGATCGATCTATCATTAGTAGGAGTAATATCAGCCTGAAACCAGTTTGGACCAAAAGTCCATCTTTAAAAGGGAAGAAACCTACAAAAGGTTTCTATATCGTCTATGCATAAAATGGATAAAGCAAGAGTCAAAGATTACGTTTGACCTGGGTATGCTGGCAAAAAAACGAATGGCATAGTTATGACTCTCAACAGTTGATTGGGTAATCAATGGTAGAGAGATGGTTGGAAATCAAGATAGGTCCGCTAGAAGAAGACAGGGGTTAAGAGGTGATCATAGCACGCTTGATAAAGATAGGCCAGGAAAAATGAACCTAAGACCATCTTTCTTGCGTCAACTAAAGCTTTTGCTGGAGGTAAGAACTCTTGGGCCACGGTCTTTCCTAAAAGATAGACCATATAGTGGCAGATTAGGTAAAGGAGAAATTATATATGCTCTTACTGAGATGGAATATCGTCCGATATTATTTCTTGCTTCAGGAATTGATGGAATGTACCAAAAAATCCTTTATCATGTATTCAAGATTGGATCCAAGCATGATGATGAAATGTCTTCACTAATTAGGGGGACTGTTTAAAGCAGTAATATTGAAAAGTGTCACCATCATCGGGCCGCATGAAAAATGGAAGTGGTTGAAAGCCTTGTTATAGAAACAAAGAGCAATCGCTAGAACATTGCTATCAAAGATAGGAAATTCATACTCAGTGATCTAGATCAACTTGTAGATCCATGTTTTGTGCCAAATGGTTGAGTAATAAGGGGTCATCCTCCCAGTCCAGGCTAACCATTCTTCTTGTTGAGACCATCATGGGGTAAAGGATTTGCTGCTCTAGTTTTTCCAAGAAAGGGTGGATTGCTTGTAAGGGATGTGTTGGTTGACTAAGTAGGGATAAAATTAGTTGAAGGAGACAAGTGTGACCTAATCGAAAGAAGGACCAAGGAAGCGATCTTCATGAACGGTGTTTTTTTTTTTTTTTTTTTGCAGCAATTGATCGTGAGAGGGGCAAATGTGGATGAGCATGAAAATAATGGGAGAAAACTTAGCTAAAAAAAAGGAGAATAAAAGAGGTAGAAGTTGAGTTTTATGCAAATTCTAATTTCCATTTAATTATATGAGTTGATGGGTTGACAGTAATTGTAGGAGATTTTGAAAAATAGATACTTTCTTTTGACTGTCCAAAAAAAAATATTTAGGGGGAAATATTTAAACCTAAATCACTACATAAATTTTTAGGGACGAGATAAAAGGACGATAAAAAAAAGTTCTCTCTATCTTTATTTTAATAGTATTGATGACGTTTTTTTATTTTCATCCCTAATTCTTATGTTAAATATTTTGGAGACGATTAAACTAAAAAAGTATTTTGAAATTTGGGTGAAACCTTTCTTTTTTACTCTTCTTGCCTACTACAACAGTAAATTATATCAATGGTTATTCAACCTATATATCATTTATCTAGAAATTTTGACTAATTGATAATAATGAATTGAGCCTTTCAAAAATTTTGCTTTAACAAAATGAAATGTAAATAAGCTTTCAAAATTCACTCAAAAGTGGATATAAATTCTCCATTTTTTATTGCATGTAAAATTAGGATAATAATATATATATATATATATATATATATATATATATATATATATACTTATGTGTGTGTGTGTGGAGCCAATGAAGAAAAGGACAATGATGTAATGTAAGTATAGAGAATGAGTCTAATTTTGGTATTAATTATTACTTGTTTTTAATTTAGGGGGCTTTGTTGCTGATTTTATCTTCCAAGTATATATAACTAATTATATTCGAGAAAGGTGTACGAATCTAATTAAGACTGAAAAATCAATTTAAATAAAAGAAAAATAATTAAAATAATTAACAGAAAATACATCTATAAAAAAGCAAAAAAAATATTTTATAAAAGTTAAACAAATAAATATAAAAACCTAAATAGAAAATGAATAAATATAAAATAAAATGAAAATATAAAAAGAAAAACAAAAAACAAAAAACCAAATCGCAAAAGCAGCTCCTCTTTTTCCAATACTGTCTGGCCTCTTTGCGATTTTGTTAAGAGTTGTTTTACTGCTTTTGTTGTTTGTTGGCGGTTTAGCTGCAATGTCAAGTCTCCTTGCATTGACAATGAGAGGGATCTGCAGACTTTTGCTTGGGCAGCTTTGCATGGGAGGAGCCCATTGTAGCAGCTAGCACTTGTCTAATATCTTATTGTTGGAAAATATTTGCTATATACTACTTATAAATAGAATATAAATATAAGAACAGTAATACAAAATCGAATATAAAGACACTTACAAGAATTGATTTGAAAAAATCAATATCGAGTCAAGGTTGGACCTCTAACCTTAAGACGTTTTTTGCCTGTCTAAGGTGCTTACAGTATCGATGCAAATCGTCTCCCAGATTTCCTCGATATACGTTGCAAATGAGAGCACACTCGGATGCAACACGGCGAACAGAAAAATGCTGAAATCTCTCTCTCAGAAGACAGGAATATTTTGGTGAATTAGTTTTTAAGTTAATAACATAGACACAGGAAGTCTGTATTTATAGGAGCCAAAGAACCTGTTCGGAAAAGACACATCAATTGGATGGAACCTGTTTGATCAGAACAGACACATCCTTTGGGATAAAATTGGTCCGAACAGACATGTAATGATCAAACTTCTTCCTCTTCAAGTGGGTACCTTTGAGATTAATTTTCATTCAAACATGATATCAATTGTGTACCTTAATTATACACCGTGTATCTAATTATGACAACCTGCGTATTGGAATACGTATTTCGTATATATACACTCAAAATAAAACATTGATATACACTCGGCTAACTAGTGAACATGATGTCTTGAACTATTCAGCCTTTAGTGTAAACCAAGACAATAATTATCACACAATTCCCCTTCGAACATCTTCGGTTCTCATGGTTGTGTCCATTTTGGCCTCGGACACTTCCTGGTTTCTTATGAGTACTCTAGAGAATTTAGCCTGATCAATTCTCATAGAAGTGGCCACGTTTCTTACTCATAATAGATGATTGCTCATTAAGAGTATCCTGCAATACCCCACTTGATTATTTATCAAGCTATAAGAATCATTAAAAGCATAGCTTATCCTACCTTATTTGCAGGCAGCACTAAATCATCATAGGAATGGATAAGAGTGTTTAACTCTTTTAGTGCTTACACTCAGTTACATAATTTAGTTGTCCCTTTTGAACCTAGATCTTGGGATCTCCAGTCAGCTAGGTTGGGTTTCCACTATGTAACTTTAATTTATAGGCTTAAGACCCATTCCCCTCGATGATATACTTGCTCTCTTATTAAAACTTTTCGTAAGCGGATCCGCAATATTATCCTTTGATTTTACATTATCAAAAGAGATAATTTCATTTGAGAGCAACTATCTAACGGTATTATGTCTTCAACGAATATGTTGAAATTTACCGTTATAAACAACTCTGTGCCCTACCAATTGCAGATTGGCAATCGCAATGTATATAAATTGCAGGCACGGGTTTCGGCAAAATTGGAATATCTTCTAAACTTTCGAAGCCATTGCGCTTCTTCTCTAGCTTTATCTAAAGCTATAACTTCAGATACCATGGTAAATCTGGCTATTCACGTTTGTTTAGAAGATTTCCAAAATACTGCAGCTTCTCCAATAATAAAGATAAATTCGTTAGTGGATTTGAAATCTTTAGTATTTGATAACTCGTATAATTATATAGTTTTTAGATATGTTTTATTATTGTTTTGTGTCAAATACGAGTTATTATTGTTTAGTCTACTTGTGTTTATGATCTTTTATATTTTTATGTAATTTGGTGTTTTTCACGAGTTTCTTTGAGTGATTTCAGATTACTAGGTTAAATCAAGAATTAAGGGCAAATCCAATTCAGTTCCAGTTCCGACACCTTTTGCCATATCAGCTATATCTGGAGTTTCACTGAAGCAATAAGGCTGAATTTTTTACAGTGCAAAGTTAAGAGGCATATCTATCTTTTTCATGTTTTACACTTCTTGAAACGGAGTCGTTTTCCCTAGCGAAATCGACCATCCAGTTGGCTGATGTGCAATGACGTCTGTGCTGACCTGTTTTGGTATTTTGACCATATCTTCCGATCCACATGAGCAAATGATCTGATTCCAATGGCTATGGATCCGTAACTGATAGGGGTATATTTTTCTAGAAGACCATTTGATCATATCGAGCCTCCAACATTGACAAAATCGACCATCAAGCTGGATGATCAGAATTGTCATACAATATGACGAAAATTGTTAGAAAAATGCACCCACCTATTATACCTACCTTTGAAATTTGTAAAGCTTGTCTCTTGTCATTTAGTCCTCCAAAATGTGTATAAATAGAGGGCCTTGGATGATTGTATGATACATTATAGATTGGTAGGATATTAGCCATTGTAATAAAATTCTCTAAGTTTTCTTCTTTTTTCCTTTCTCTAGTTTTCTTTTTCTTTATTTACTTATGCTTCTTACATCTCTTTTCATTTTTAGTATGTGTTGCTAATCATATTGTTGAGGTGATGAGGTGAAGCTCTTGGTAAATGCTAAGGTTAGTCTCTTAAACATGAGCTAAAATGAATCATCATTTATAAACACTAGTATAGATAATATTTTCTTTTGGTTTAAAATCATACTTGCAAAGTAGAGATCTTGATTCATTATTGACAATGAAAATGACACAGTAAATGCTTGGTTTCATAACCTTGATTTGTTGTAGACATATACCTTGGCATAAGGAATGCTTGGACTCTTTTTATGAGTTTTGAGGACACCAAATGAACATAATATCATATGCTATGGACGTTGGACAATTTGGACTGAATTGCTAAACCTTCCGATTGGAACCTCCTTTATGTGTGGATTTCAATTGTGTAATAAAACAAGATTAATCTTAGCATAACACCAAGAGTGGATTCTCTAACCTCAACATCTTTTCTTATTGTTTTTTTATATCTTGTTTAATTTCTTTTATATTTTGTTTATTTTGTTCTCTAATATCTTGTTTATCTTATTTTGTTGTTGATTCCCTAATATCTTGTTTACTTTCTTTGTCTTATATATTTATAAACTTATACTTACTAATACGCTTCCATGTGGTTCGACCTCGGACACCCGAGAATTTATTACTTGAACATAACCTGCACTTGGGTTTACAACTCTTAATTGAGTCTCCATCAAGTTTTTGGCGCCGTTGCCGGGGAGGCAATACTAAGTATATAAGTTTATAAGTATATTTATTTTTATTGGCTGGTTATACCGCCTATATTTATTTTTATTGGCTGGTTATACCGCCTAATTTTCTATATATTTATATTTATATTGTATATTAACTTTGTTTTATTTTTATTGGCTGGTTATACCGCCTAATCTGTATATTAACTTTGTTTTATGCTTGTTTGGCGACGTGATTTTAGATCTCGTCGTTTAGTTAGATTTTATTGTGAAACTTTTTCAGGTAATCTTTCTAATACAACTCCTACCATGGCTGACAATAAAAGTGTTCATGCTGAAGATGAGAACAAACAAGTACGCACCATGTGTGACTACTTGCAACCAACTCGAAGCTCATCACCCTCTTGTTTTATTTTTCCTCTCAATGCAAACAACTTTCGTTTTAAACCAGGTATGATAGCTTTGCTTCCAAATTTCCATGGGTTAGAATCGGAAAGTGCTTACTCGTTTCTAAAACACTTCGAAGATGTATGTGTCACCTTTAATGACCAACAATGTACAAATGAAATTGTCAAGCTAAAATTATTTCCTTTTTCTTTAAAAGATAAAGCAAAAATTTGGCTTCATAATTTAAAACCAAGGTCAATTGGCACATGGCAAGAATTACAAACTGAGTTTCTAAAGAAATTTTTCCCAGCACATAAAACTACTGCTTTGAAAAGACAGATTCAAAATTTCAATCAAAATCAAAATGAAGCATTTTTTCAGTGCTGGGAGCGTTTTAAAGATTTGTTAAGTTCTTGTCCACATCATGGTTTTGAAAAATGGCGTCTTATTAGTTTCTTTTATGAAAGTTTAACTCCCAAAACTAAACAATTTGTTGAAACAATGTGTAACGGTGAGTTTCTAGAAAAAGAACCTGAAGAAGCCTTTGACTACCTAGACCATTTGGTAGATAACTCTCAAGCCTGGCACACAGATAATTCCTCTGAAAGTTCCAATAGATCTAATCTTGTTTCTAACAGAGGTAAATATCATTTTAGTCAAGAAGATGAGATAAAAGCTAAAGTAGCTAATTTGGCTAGAAAGATTGAAGCCATGGAACTTAGAGAAGTAAAAGAAGTCAAAACGGTTAAAAATGAAGAAAGTTGTGGAATTTGTGAAATCATGGGACACCCCACTTCTGAATGTCCAAACATTCCCATTCTTAAAGAAGCGTTGCATGATCAAGTAAATTTCATAAACACATTTAAAAAGCCTTTTCCTTCTCCTTACTCTGAAACGTATAACCCTGAATGGAGATGTCATCCCAACTTCAGTTGGCGGAATAATAATCATGTTCAGGTACCACAATCTCAAAAGCCGGGCAACACTTTTTCCTATCAACCTTCACGTGTACAAACCTTGGAAGAGACATTGCAAGCATTCATGCAAACACAAGCAAATGTGAATAACCAAACTTCACAGGACATTAATGAGATCAAAAACACCTTGTCCACATTGACAGCTTCATTACGCACTCAAGAAAAAGGTAAGTTTCCTGCTCAACCTCAGCCTAACTCTTCTACTCAATGTCTTGTTTCTTGCTCCAATGAAACTCAACAGGAAAATGCCAGTTCTATCACAACTCTTCGAAGTGGAAAGGCAATTGACAAAAAAATTCCATCAAAAGACCAAGATCCTCCTTCCCCTCCGAAAAGTAATGGTAAGGATGATGGTAAGTCTGAACTTCTTGAAAATTTGGACAAAGAAAAAGGTATGCATCCTGCTCATTTTCCTCAAAGGTTGCAAACAATAAAGAATTTGAATCAAAATGCAGAAATTTATGAACTTTTCAAACAAGTTAAGATTAACATTCCTTTATTGGATGCAATCAAACAAGTTCCATCTTATGCTAAATTTTTGAAGGACATGTGCACAGTTAAAAGGAAACATAATGTACAAAAGAAAGCATTTTGACGGAAAGTGTGAGCTCAATCATTCAGCACCTTACTCCACCAAAATTCAAAGATCCTGGATGTCCAACAATCTCATGCATCATTGGAAACACTAGAATAGAACGTGCATTGCTTGATCTTGGTGCTAGTGTTAATCTTTTGCCTTTTTCTATTTATCAACAGTTAGGTTTAGGTGAACTCAAGGAAACACCTGTTACACTTCAACTAGCTGATCGTTCTGTAAAAATTCCTCGAGGGATAGTTGAAGATGTTTTGGTTCAAATTGAAAATTTTTACTTCCTTGTTGATTTTATTGTTTTGGACACACATCCTGTTTCAAATCCAAATGTTCAAATTCCTGTTATATTAGGCCGTCCGTTTCTTGCAACTTCTAATGCTCTGATAAATTGCAGGAATGGTATTTTGAACATTTCTTTTGGAAATATGACTTTAGAATTAAATGTGTTCAACACTTGCAAGCAACCTGGTGATGATTCAGAAGTACATGAAGTGGATTTCATTGAAGAACTTGTTCATGAACATCTCACCACTACCACATTCCATGATCCTTTAGAAGCTTATTTAATTGAATGTGAGTTTGATAATGCTTCAGAAATTTCACACACTGATTCTTTGTTAAATTCTTTTCAAGATAAGCATTGTTGCAAACAAAAGTTTGAGGAACTCAGAAATGATGCATATGAGAATTCTAAAATTCATAAAGAAAGAACTAAAGCCTTTCATGACAAGTTAATTTCAAGAAAAACATTTGATGTTGGGCAAAAAGTTCTACTTTATAATTCTAGACTTCACATATTTCCTGGTAAGTTGAGATCAAGATGGACTGGCCCATTTGTGGTTAAGCATGTGTATCATTATGGAGTAGTTGACATTGAGAATCCTCAAAATGGTAACGTATTCAAGGTAAATGGACAAAGACTCAAACTCTTTTTGGAAAATCATGTTACTCAAGAAGAGGTTGTTTTTCTTTCTGATCCTTGTTTTGAAAATAACTAGATGTAAATATAATTTTTTTTTACCCCGGTTAAATGGCGGATAACGGTACTCCGTGATTATTTAAGTCGGTCCCATCAGCTACCCACAAAACTGATATTGTATATAAATTTCTCTTTCAATTTCTCTTTCATTTTTTTTTTTATTTATTTTTCAGGATGGATGATATTCTCAAAAGATTGCAGAAACGATTCCATCCTTTTCCTCGAAATATTTTACTGAAGCTTTACCAAGTTCGATTTGAAAGATTAAGAATGCTTATGCACAAAGGGATTCCTGAAGACATACGTTGGATAATTGAAGCCAAGGTACGTGAAGATGAATATCCTCCTGTTTTGCATTTACCAGGTACAGGTAGAAGCACTTTTGCAAAGAAGCGACGAGCAAAGCGCATGAGTTCAAATTGCCACAAATGTGCACGATGGACGTGTAACGGTAAATGTCGTTCTATTGGGATTCCGTCCTCTAATCGAGATGATAAAATTGAATTCATTAAGGATAGACTGAGTAAGGAGAATTTGGGTAATATCCAACTTTCTCTTGAGAAGCATCCTAGTGGAGACGTACAAAGAGAAATTCTTGATTTATGGCCGCAATTCCAAAGGGAATGGCAACATCTTGGGAATCTGATGTTAAAAGACCCTGTTTGCCAGCTTGTAAGAAAACTGGATGGGAAGCATATCCTCGACTCATAGAAGGCGTTTAAGCCGTTTCTGGACGTAAAACCAGAGGAAGATGTGAGCCACAATCACAACTACAATAAATGACTTATCAGCTTTTGGTTTGATTTGCAATAACTTCATTTTGGTTTAATTTACGTGTTGTTCGATTTGTGTAATTATTCTCGTTTTTTTTTTTTTTTTGCATTGGTCTTTTACGGTTGATTTTTCTTCTCTTTTTGATTTTCTTCCTGAAATCACGCAAAAATCTTTTGTTAGGTTAACATTTTCTTCTGACAGGTCAAATACACTTTCGGCGACATTATTACTCTTGTCTGATTCACTACTCAGTCCTCTATATATTACACCATGTACTCATTCTCTTTCAGGCACTTGAAAAAAAAAATGGAAAGTACTTCGTCCCAGCGCATTAAAAAAATTTGTGTCTTTGGAGGTGCTTATCCAGGGGAAAATAACATATTCGCTGATGAAGCCATAAGAGTTGGAGTAATGCTTGCCCAAAAAAAGATCCAGTTGATTTATGGAGGCGGTAGTACGGGTTTAATGGGAGCAGTCGCTACAGCAGCACATGCCGGAGGAAGTCCAGTTCTAGGAATCGTGCCAAAACTATTCACAGGTTTTTATGGACCTACCGTGGGTAAGGAAATACAAGTCTGGAGTATCCCTGAACGGATAACAATCATGTACCATTCTGCCGATGCATTCATTGCTTTACCAGGAGGTCTGGGTACATTGGAAGAAATAGCTTGCATGGCTTCTTGGTCATCTTTGGTCACAAATAAGAAACCCATTGGTTTGCTTAATATTAATGGTTATTTTAGTAATTTGCTTTCATATTTAGATAATGCTGTGGATAATGGATTCATGTTTTCAGAGGCAAGGAGAACCATAATTTCTGCTACAACCATTGAAGATTTACTCAAAAAGCTCCAAGCTTATGAGTATTTATCTGCTACGGTTGTTTCGCAAACGCTCGTAAAAAGAAAAAGAGATATGGACGAGCAAGGAGTGGATTGCACTTTGTCTTTGTGACATTATCTAACATTTTGTTTGTTGTGTCTCAGTTATAATAAGTGGTTAGCAACCTCTGCAGGTAATATCTCCTAAATTCTACCTTTACTAGGGGGTAAGGGACATATTTTGCTAATTTAAAAAAAAAAAAAATTGTTGTGTTTTAAGACATTTAGAAGTATTCATTCTGAACAAGGTCTGAGTAAGGGAGACTTGAGACATACCTTGTCAGTTTGATTTAATCTTCTTCTTCTTCAAAAAAAAAAAGCATGTTTAGACTTAGTGTGTTTTTTAGTGTGTTTTAGTTACTTTTAATACAATGATGAGATATGAATTGCATAAGTCTAAAACAGATTTATTAGTGAGAAGATTTTCATGAGAATTGAGCTTGATGTCAACCTTTTTATGAGCCAATGTTAATATGATATGTTGATTGAGAAAGAAGCATGTTTAGACTTAATCTGACTTGTATAATCATCCTTGTGAGTTTTTGAGCCTATAATGATTGATGCATTATACAAATCAATCTAATTTCTTTCTTGAGTGCTCTTATGATTACATGATTCTCTAGAACTTGCTTTAAACCGTTTGAGACTATATTGATACATGTGACAACATGAATATGATAGAGGCATTAGGATTATAACCAGAGCCAAACAGCCATCCATTATTAATGTTCTAAGAGAACATCCCCACTAGTGAGCCAATTTGAGCCTACATTAAATATGCTATTTTATTGGTAACCAGAACTTATACCTAGCCTAAATATACTTATATCCTTACCCTTGTTCTAAAGATGGATTATATATTTTGAGACATATTGCAAAAACAAGGGATACTTTTTGAACATTTGGGTTAGAACGAAAGATAAGTGTGGGGGAGGAGAGAGGCAAAAGTCAAGAGAAAAAGAAAGGGATCATTGTCAAATACATTCCCATATTAAAAAAAAAAAAAATCTTCTCTTGAACTTTTAGTTAAAGTAAAGAAAAAGATGTTACAAAGTTGGTTAGAATGAAGCAAAGGCTCAACATGAATATTTAGCCTATGTTATTATGTGCTTTATAAGAGTTTTGAGAAGTTTTATTTGTATGATCTTATTATGTCTCTAAACTCTATGAACTCTTTGGAACCTTTGTGATATCTTTATCCTTTTGTTCTTTAACCACATTATAACCCTTTGGCCCCATTACAACCTTGAAAAAAGACCTCTTGATTTATGAAGTTGTATGATCTAAATAGTGGAGAATAGGTGGACAAGCAAGCATATGGTAGAACTGTTTTCATGAGATTGATTGAGTGTAAACACTTTACCACTACTTTGAAGAGTGAAAATCATGAGAGTATAGTGAGAAGTTGAGATTAAGTCGAATATGCACTATTTTGATTGAAATATGTTATGTTAATATTGGCTTAACTCATTTATTTACAATCAAGCATGAATTTTTGTGAAATTCTTTGAGCTATTGATTAGTTTATAAGACTTGTTCAAAGATTGTCTCTAATTTATATTGAAAGGATTAGGAGTAAATATTTTTAGTGTATGTAGTTTACTTATATTTTAGTTTTTCAATGTTTGTGGGTATCGTTCTAGCAAACCCTCACGAGACTAAACTCGTCCACTAGGGACACCTAGGGGTTTAAAGGCTTGTGTCACATGCTAAGTGCCACCGTGATTTCCAACGAAAATGGATTAGATTAGATTTTCTTATTTTATTTTTATTGAGTCGTTGCTAGGGACTAGCAACAATCTAAGTGTGGGGGTGTGATAACTCGTATAATTATATAGTTTTTAGTTATGTTTTATTATTGTTTTGTGTCAAATACGAGTTATTATTGTTTAGTCTACTTGTGTTTATGATCTTTTATATTTTTATGTAATTTGGTGTTTTTCACGAGTTTCTTTGAGTGATTTCAGATTACTAGGTTAAATCAAGAATTAAGGGCAAATCCAATTCAGTTCCAGTTCCGACACCTTTTGCCATATCAGCTATATCTGGAGTTTCACTGAAGCAATAAGGCTGAATTCTTTACAGTGCAAAGTTAAGAGGCATATCTATCTTTTTCATGTTTTACACTTCTTGAAACGGAGTCGTTTTCCCTAGCGAAATCGACCATCCAGTTGGCTGATGTGCAATGACGTCTGTGCTGACCTGTTTTGGTATTTTGACCATATCTTCCGATCCACATGAGCAAATGATCTGATTCCAACGGCTATGGATCCGTAACTGATAGGGGTATATGTTTCTAGAAGACCATGTGATCAGATCGAGCCTCCAACATTGACAAAATCGACCATCAAGCTGGCTGATCAGAATTGTCATACAATATGACGAAAATTGTTAGAAAAATGCACCCACCTATTATACCTACCTTTGAAATTTGTAAAGCTTGTCTCTTGTCATTTAGTCCTCCAAAATGTGTATAAATTGAGGGCCTTGGATGATTGTATGATACATTATAGATTGGTAGGATATTAGCCATTGTAATAAAATTCTCTAAGTTTTCTTCTTTTTTCCTTTCTCTAGTTTTCTTTTTCTTTATTTACTTATGCTTCTTACATCTCTTTTCATTTTTAGTATGTGTTGCTAATCATATTGTTGAGGTGATGAGGTGAAGCTCTTGGTAAATGCTAAGGTTAGTCTCTTAAACATGAGCTAAAATGAATCATCATTTATAAACACTAGTATAGATAATATTTTCTTTTGGTTTAAAATCATACTTGCAAAGTAGAGATCTTGATTCATTATTGACAATGAAAATGGCACAGTAAATGCTTGGTTTCATAACCTTGATTTGTTGTAGACATATACCTTGGCATAAGGAATGCTTGGACTCTTTTTATGAGTTTTGAGGACACCAAATGAACATAATATCATATGCTATGGACGTTGGACAATTTGGACTGAATTGCTAAACCTTCCGATTGGAACCTCCTTTATGTGTGGATTTCAATTGTGTAATAAAACAAGATTAATCTTAGCATAACACCAAGAGTGGATTCTCTAACCTCAACATCTTTTCTTATTGTTTTTTTATATCTTGTTTAATTTCTTTTATATTTTGTTTATTTTGTTCTCTAATATCTTGTTTATCTTATTTTGTTGTTGATTCCCTAATATCTTGTTTACTTTCTTTGTCTTATATATTTATAAACTTATACTTACTAATACACTTCCCTGTGGTTCGACCTCGGACACCCGAGAATTTATTACTTGAACATAACCTGCACTTGGGTTTACAACTCTTAATTGAGTCTCCATCAGTATTGAATATCCATTTTGCATCTGGATATCTTGTGTAGTGCAGTCCATAACTTTAGGTGTATCTTAAATATCTAAGTACCCCCACAATGGCCATCCAGTATCCTTTCCAAGAATACTTGTAAATTTACTCAGTTTGCTAACTGAGTATGTTATGTCTTTACATTCATTTACAACCTAATGGTTTACTTTCAGGGTCTGTGCCACTCTTGGCACCATCAAGGATCATTGATCTCATGGACAAGGTTTAATCCTCCGCTTCACAACGGGGTAGTCATGGTAGCACCAAGGCATGCCGATACCATACCATGTCACTCTTCCCCACTTACTATGTCGATACCCTCATTGACGACAAGATCATACCTAAGTACCCTTGTTGCATAAAGTTGACATTTTCTCACATTTCCTTCTCTTGCCCTCAAGGACTAGGTAATGATCCCATCAAATAATGTACCGAACACAATTCTAGGTCCTATCATGACCTTTTAAGTCGGAGAAACTTATACCTTCGCAAGACACCCCTACACTTTCATGTATTTTTAGGATGGTCTTTGACCCTTCCATAATTCATATGGTGTCTTGTCTAATTTCTTGTGGGATATTTTATTTAAAATATAATTAGCTATTAAAATAGCCTCCCCCCACAAGTTCTGAGGTAACCCTGAACTTATCAACAAAGCGTTCATCATTTCATTCAACGTTCGGTTCTTGCATTATGCAATACCATTTTGTTGAGGTGAATAAGGAGCAGTGATTTAATGGATGAAACCATTTTCTGAACAGAATTCATTAAATAATGAACCATATTCACCACCTTTATCACTCCTTATTATCTTACTTAGTTGATTTTCAACCTCATTTTTAAAGAGTTTTAAAAACTTTAAAGGTCTCGTCTTTGCTTCTTAGCAAATAGACATAACAATATCTTTTTATCACCTCTAGTTTGTACAAACTTTAAGTCACATAAATCAGTGTGAATTAAATCTAGAGGTTTACTTATTCTTTCTACCGAATAGAAATGAGCCTTAGCCAATTTGGATTCTACACAAATTTTCCGTTTGTGATTTCTATCAAAAACAATTTGCTGAAGCAAATCCAAATCCAAATTGCTGATTCTCTGCAAGGTCTTGTAAAACACATGACCTTATCTATCATGCCATATGTTAGAGGATACCACCAAATAAACATAAGAAATAATTTAATTATTATTTATGTTCTTTGGCACAACAACTATTACATAAATATCCTCTACTCACAAACATACCACTTTTGGTGAGTACAAATTTATCAGACTCAAATACGAGTCTGAACTCGTTCTTGCTCAATAGAGAGCTGGAAACCAAATTCTTACAAATTTCAGGAACATGAACCACATTGTTCAAAATTAGTTCTTTAACAGATGTCATCTTGAGCACCACCTTTTCATGGCCTCATACCTTGTAAACCGAAGAGTTTCTCATAAATATTGCTTTTATATACTCGGACAAAATCTTTCTATCAGAACAAAAGTGACAAGTGACACCGGTATAAACCCACCATGTCTTAGGGCTTTTTTCTACCATGTTCACTTGTGACACTACAACAGCAAGCTCAATCTCATTGTCATCAACTAAGTTGGCTTGAGTTTTTTTTTTTTTTTTTCTTGTTCTGACGGTAGTCCTTTGCTCAATGACCGGGCTTGTTACGTGCGAAACAAGTTCCCATGAACTTTTTTGAAATCCGTTCCCTTTATTAGCTTGGGAAGAACTAGAACCAACAAATTTTCTCTTGTTGGTCTTGTGCGAATGTTTTACAACATTTGCCTTGGCTTTCATAGTCTGAACTTTAGCCATCTTCTCTGAACCACGGTTATCCTCCTCAATCTTTAATCGAACAATCAGGTCCTCTAAAGTCATCTCCTTCATCTTATGCTTTAGATAGTTCTTGAAATCCTTCCACGAAGGTGATAATTTCTCTATCAAAGTCGCCGTCTCAAATGATTCACTAAGAATCATTCCTTCGACAGTAATCTCATGGAGGAGCAATTGAAACTCTTGGACTTGACTAATCAAGGATTTTGAGTCCACCATTTTAAAATCCAGAAACCGGCCAACCACAAATTTCTTCGTGCTGGCATCCTCGGTTCTGTATTTTCTCTCTAAGGACTCCCATAGCTCTTTAGCTGTCTTGATCAGACTATACACGTTGTATAACGTGTTGTCCAATCCGTTGAGGATATAGTTCTTGCATAGGAAGTCAGAATGTTTTCATGCTTCCACCGAGGCTACAACCGTAGTATCGGTCTCTCCCTCTTTAGGAACCGGGGCCTCCTCCCGTAAGAACCGACTAGGTTCAGAGTGGTAAGATAGAACAACATCTTTTGCTGCTATCGTTTGAAGTCCAGATCATTCAACTTCTCGGGTCTCTCACCATGTGTAACATATAGTGGCATTGGCGCTATAGGCGCACTCGTATTTACGATAGACCGTTCTGCCATCTGTTATTTAAATAACAGGATCACCTTTATATATATATATAGATATATATATATATAAACACATATTTTTTAAAGAATATATATATTACAAACACAATATATATATATATATATTATACAAACGTAACATGTATAATCACAAATATATATATATATGTTGCCAACAGATCTATATATATTACAAATATATATAAGTTTTCAATAAAATATATATACAAATATATATATGTTCACACTCATATATATATATTTCAAAAAAGTAACAATATATATATTTAACTATATATATTCTACTTATATATATAATATTCTAAGAAATATATATATTCTGCCAATATATATATATATATATGCAAAATATCGTACACCATTTATTAAACAATTATATATGTTATAACAATTATAAAACCATGTTGACCGCACCACGATAACAAGTTTAACTATATTTATAAATGCTTTCAATAGTTATAAAATATGTCTAAAAACACGTTGAAACTTGAAACAATATGCTACAATACAACATGAAGTGATATAAATATATTACTAAACAGTAATATTAAAAACCAAATGTATACCAAATTTATACCAAACGTAGTATATAAATATGCTTAACAAATATATATATATACTTTCACAATATATAATAGTAACAAAACTATATCATATATATATATATATATAATATCACAATATATTACAAACAATATATATGATCACAAATAGCATATATAACACAATATATATGCTCTCAAAACAATCACGTAAATATATAAATATATATTACGTAAACAGTAACAATATGTAACAATATAAATCGTACATAATATATATTATACATGAACAGCATGTATATAAATATAGTAACCGAACCACACTATATATATCAATATATATATATATATTATATAACACGTAACAATATGAATATATATATATATATATCTATATTTATTAGTCACCAAAAAACGTGATTTACCAATTCATGCAAAAAATTGTTCTATCTCACGTTTTTGAAAGAACACATCTTAAAAAATATATATGTATTCACATTGACCATCCGTTTAATAGTTACTGAAGTAGTTACAGAAACTTGAAATGTTGTGACCTTTTTCAAAAAACACATTCACACGATTATCAAAACTGCACCTTTATAACAATTGCTTTCAATAATTATAAATATATATATATATATCGAATATATATTACAAACTTGTATATATACAAACATATATATATATATATATATGTATATATATATATATATCAAACGCTATATATATTGTAATAATTACACTACTCATACAAATTAGTGTACCTAAACACTCACAACACAAAGTATATATAAACAAATATATATATGTTCAGAAATATACATATCTTCACTATAAAACAATAGCAAAAAATATATATATATATATATATATATATATATATATATATAACAAATATAAATCTATATATATTAGCAGAATATATATATATATATATATATATATATATATATATATATATATATATATATACGTACACTTCATATAGTTCACAACAAATATATATAAATATTCTCTCAAAACAAATCATATGTATGACGTTTGCAACAAGATACAGTAGCAATTACAAAAAAAAAAATATGTTATAAAAATATTTTATAACAAATATACAGTCAGTAAGCTTTTATATTCTGCTACAAAATATAAAAGTAAGAACGTATATATAAATATATATATATATATATATATAAGTTCAACAACAGTAATAAAACAAAAAGCGAATCTCATATTAACAATTCATACAGTAAAGAAACAAAACTCATATACCAAAGCAGTATATAAATACTGCCAACTAAAAAAAATATATAAAAGGAAATATTGAAAACCGAACTAAACAGAATATATATATATATTCTATAATAAAGCAAGTAAGACAAATATATATATATATATATATAAAACAAAAAGAAGTCAGAAAGAATAGTATATATATAAAAATAAACCAAACACTGAAATGAAGTCAGTGTTATAACAATTAAAAGAAAAAACGCTACTGTAGTATATATAAAAATAAACAAACAGTATAAAGCATATAACAATATAAAGCAAACAGTTTGAACGGGTACAGTAGCATTGAATACAGTATATACAAGTTCAAACACCGTAACAAATATCCGAATAAAAAATTCAAACACAGTATATAACAAATAAAGCAGAAACAAAAAAACGTCTTAAGAATGTTGGAAAATATTTGCTATATACTACTTATAAACAGAATATAAATATAAGAACAGTAATACAAAATCGAATATAAAGACACTTACAAGAATTGATTTGAAAAAATCAATATCGAGTCAAGGTTGGACCTCTAACCTTAAGACGTTTTTTGCCTGTCTAAGGTGCTTACAGTATCGATGCAAATCGTCTCCCAGATTTCCTCGATATACGTTGCAAATGAGAGCACACTCGGATGCAACACGGCGAACAGAAGAATGCTGAAGTCTCTCTCTCAGAAGACAGGAATATTTTGGTGAATTAGTTTTTAAGTTAATAACATAGACACAGGAAGTCTGTATTAATAGGAGCCAAAGAACCTGTTCGGAAAAGACACATCAATTGGATGGAACCTGTTTGATCAGAACAGACACATCCTTTGGGATAAAATTGGTCCGAACAGACATGTAATGATCAGACTTCTTCCTCTTCAAGTGGGTACCTTTGAGATTAATTTTCATTCAAACATGATATCAATTGTGTACCGTAATTATACACCGTGTATCTAATTACGACAACCTACGTATTGGAATACGTATTTCGTATATATACACTCAAAATAAAACATTGATATCCAACACTTATTTCCAAGAGGTTTGGCTTCTGTCAGTGATCATACTACCCATGATAATTTCATGGGACATCTTGCTGCTTTGGTAGCAACCACAGTTGAGCATGTTGTAGCTCCAGATGTTCGATAATTTTATACTATCTTCATTCAGTGATCAATACATGCATTTTATGGTTCTTAAATTATTAAAAATGGAAGCATAGTTTGATTATGATTTACGAATAATGCTATTCAGCTTCTGTACCTTACTAGCATTCTTATTTACTGGGTTTAGTGCTTCAGTAGCCTGCTTATTTGTTTGTCCCTGGTGAACTCGGGTTTGAAACTGTTGATCTGACCACAAGGTTGCTTATACCCTTTTTCTTGTCTCATTATTTGGAATAATGTCTAGATAAATCTTATTTACTGGGTTTAGTGCCTTCAGTAGTCTTCTTGCTGCTAAATGTCAAAGGTGAGCCATTTTTTCTTGAGGGTATCCTTTCAGAGTAAAATTTTGCAATTGCAAACTAAATTTGAAGCCGAATTCTGTTTGCTTATATAACACATGCCTTTCCAGGGTAGCAAGCATTATTTTAGGCATCCATAATTCCTGCGACTGTAAGCAATATTTCTTAATAACAATTTCTTTATAATTTTAGTAGAATATTTCAAAGTTCTAATTGCTTCATTAATAATAGATAATCTTACCTGTCGGGACGAAGCTTCAAGCCATTTTGACGAAGATGGCTCTTGAAATTACACAAAGGCATGTCGTGGTCCAGGGAATACCTCTTGTACAAGGCTCTGACAAATATTTTTGGTTTGGTCGACCCCAATTAGTTCTTTATCTGATTCATTTTGCATTGTTTCAGGTATTCATTATTGTCTACTTTAATTTATTCTTGAATATGAGACTAGCTATCTTTTAATAGAAAAAGAATCCAAGTTTCTTAATAACACTTCTATGTTCTCTTTCTACTCATTTGTATGCTATTTTCACATTCCTTCACAAGTTTTGAATGCTGCATTATTTTTCATCTTTTGGCTATCCCTTATGCTGGTTTAAAGATCCAAGCCATTGATATTTCACATTGGTTCTTAAATATCCTGATTTAAGGTAATTTCCTAGATTTCTATTTTATTTGGCTTGTACAAAGTTCTTTTAGGACTAGATAGAGTCTAAAAAGTGACATTGGTTTAACTATATAGTCAGATTGGACTATTTAGCGGGGATATAGTTTTCTCAGTGTATATACTACCATAATAGTGGATAAAATATCAATAGATTTTTTCTATATGAAACATAGTGCTTTGTTATTTCTAAGTTTGCTTATATATAGTCAGAAAAAGAAATCTTGACCATGTGCTGGTGTTTTGAGTTTCATTGTTTTACTCATAATTTCTAAGTTTACTTTGCAAAGAAATACAACAGACCCATAAACCCTAGCTGAGATGGTTCTTTTTTTTTTTTCTTTTGGCAAGTCGAGATGGTCCCTTTGGTTGTCCGCTTTACTTGCCTATGATTGTAAATAAGAAAACATGATTGTGGTCTTCCAGCATTGATTTTGATGTGGAACTTATACATCTTTTATTAAAATGGAAGGTAAGACTGATCCTGACTAGGATGTGAGTGACTGTACATTTGAACAATACTTCCCAGCTAAATGTGATATGTGCTTTTCCCCATTTACTCTGGCTGGTGGGTAACTTATAAGATCATCTCCTATTGTGCCATTTTTTAAGATTGAGCACTCCATTTAATAATAATTGCTTGATTTCAAGTTTTGATGCCTAAACACTTTGATTTCAGACAATAGCCATTGTTTTAAACAGGAAAAGCAAACCTTAAAGTAAAATTGAAGGAATAGTTGGGTTGTTGAGGTTAGTGAAAGATAAGAAGCACCAAATGGGGTATTGGCTGGATTGAGTTTGCTCAAGACAATTTGTTCTCATGAATCAGTTAGGAACCCTTTTGTCAATGTTGGGGCAGTTCCAATTGGTTGAGCTTATGCCTGGTTTGAATAATGAATGTTTGGAATTAGTCCTTTATATATTGGAGCTTTTGTCAAGTATTCCAGAAGGAAGATTGGCTTTGAAAGGTTGTCCAAATACCATATCAAATGTGGTGAAATTATTGATGAAAGCTTCTGAAAACTGTATTCAGTTTGCATTGTCAATACTATGGCCCATTTGCAAGTTTGCACCGGAGGAGTGTGCTTCACTTGCTGTGGATGCAGGTCTGGCTGCAAAGCTCCTTCTAGTTATACAAAGTGGTTACAATCCTGTGTTGAAGCAACGGTAGCAAAGTTGTTGAAATTGTGTAGCCTAAATTACACGGCTACCATCTTTATTTCCAAGTGTAAGCTTACAAGAACTATTCAATGAAGGAAAGTAGCAGCGTGTTGATATACACGATTTTTTTGGGTTTTTGTCCCTTATCTAATATGACAAATGGGGCTGATGAGCTTCCAGTTTTGGAGATCTCAGAATGGGGTCAAACGAGGTTTCTGATGTACCCTTTGCTCTCTTGTCCATACTAAAGAATTTCCATTATAATATTGTTTCACATCAAGTAGAAGCATAATGTGAATTTGAGCTAATTGTAAGCTCAAGTTTCTGTTGATGTTTTCCAATAATTCCCAACATGGTTGTGAATCAATATGTTTGTGTCACTGGTTGCTTTGTTGTCTGAATCCACGAGAGAGAAACTCTTATGAATAGTTGTAAATAATATTTTAAATAGAGAATAACGTTATAGACATTATTACGAATAGTTGTAATAATATTTTAAATTTTAATAGAATTTAATTTTGTAGTTTTTATGGATTTTACTTTATGTTTATTATCTTATTATTTTAAATGAAGATAATTACTTTTCTTTTTTATGGATTTGTGTTATTAGATTTAAATTTATAATAATGTATTGCTAAATAAAAATTAAAATTAGGATATGAAGGATGTTAGTCATCCCCAATATATATTGAGGACGTCAAATGTCCTCAAAATTGAATTTGGGATAATTCTTTGGGGACGTCATTTGTCCCTAAGGTACAATGGGGATGACATTCGTCTTTAAAAACTAATTCATTTGAAAGATTAGTCTTATTGCATGATGTCTCTCAATACATTATTTTTAGGGACGATAGTAGTCTCCAAAGAATGTTCATTTAGAGACAAATGCCCTTAAATATTTTTGACATTTTTTTTTTATGAATTTTGGGATGATATTCGTATCCAAAGCTTTGGGGACGAAAGTCGTCCTTAATTTTGGGGACGATTGTGAACAATCGTTCCCAAAACTTTTCAGAGACAATTTTAGAGGATGATTGTTGGGGACGACTTAAGTTGTCTCTAAAACTTTTGGAGACGATTTGCATGCTTTTAAGGACGATTTAAATCGTCCCCGAAACCTCTAAATTTTGTAGTGACTATACCAGCCAATTGGAGGAAGACACATGGAGATAAAGATGACTTGGCAGGTAAATGACATGGCAAATAAATGAATCAATCAATGTTTTACAAGTGGCAAAGGTTATAAACTTAAATTCGGTTGTTAAGATTTTTTTATCTAAAGTGGTGTTTTTGGTAAATAGTGAAAGTTATCAAGATCACACTTTAAATTTTGCTAATTTATGTTTAAAATTAGCTAATTTACGTTTAAAATTAGCAGACACGTTTAATCAATTTAATATTGTTGAAAGAGTTTGTATTTGATGCACTGTTAGTGTATAGGTCTATACACTGACAATGAATCTTATACTGATACCTCATTAAAAACTAACTTCTAACCCTAACTCCTAACCCATAACCACTAACTCCTAACCCGACATGTGGCATTGTAGAATGCACTATCAATGTATAGATATATATATTAACAGTGCATCAAATATAAATCCTTGTAGAAAATACCTTCAACAATATCTAACATGTATATATTTAGTACACCTGGATGCAATTTATCTTTTCTACTAACAAACAAGTATAACCTTTTCCATTGCTAGAAACTACTTGCCTTGAAACCAATTGTGGTCGTGGGAGGAATCCCCTGTTGGTTTTTGAAAACGTTGTTTGGATCAATCAGTGTCTTGGCTCTAACCAACCTGTCATAGTTGTTCAAGAAGTATTTTTCACCCCAAACTCTAGCAATCTCGACGGTATCTTCAGATGGGATACGAGTGTTAATTAATTCCATCACTCCAAGGTCAAAGTCCATGTAATTTATATAAGCTGCCCTTGGACCCCATGAAACGTGGCCTGCCATTGCATTATAAAGTCCTCTTATCCATTCTATATATTCATTGATTTTGTTTTTATCTTCTTCGTGCCACTCAACAAGGTATTGTATTGTATACAAATTACCTTGTCTGTGAGGAAAAGCAATTGAGTCACTGCTTATGTTGTTCATGATGCCACCATAAGGGTCCAAGATTACATACCCTTTGGGTTCCTTGTCAAGTATGTTAAGGGCAGCCCTTATGCCCGTAGGAGAAATTGGATTCCTTACGTAGTCCGATTTGGCCTTGAAATAATGCTTGTCTTGCAAATACCTGTTCTTGAGGTCGGAGACTGTGGCTCCATCACCTAGACCCGAGAAGAATAACACTGATTCAATCCAATTCATTTCCTTGCAATCTTCCTCCGCAATACCCAATTCGGGGAAAATCCGGCTTAGGATTGAAAGGGCTTCTCTTCTTGGACCTAGGAAGAAGCCTTTAAATGTTGCTGATATGCCAATAGTCTTAGTCTCAGGCAGGCCAGCACCCACAAAGCATGACAAATAGAGGTCACCTTCTAAGTTAGGAGCAACGTGTTGCCACTTATTTACTAACTTGGCTACATGGGCTTTCGTGCCAGGTCTAGACACAATGAAGCTGGTTACGGTCTTTGGTACTTTCAACAACTGGATTTTCCATGCGTAAACGATTCCCCATACGCCGCCACCACCCCCTCTAATTGCCCAAAATACATCTTCTCCCATTGCTTGCCTGTCTAATAATTCACCATCTGCGTTAAGGAGGAGAGCGTCAATCACATTATCAGCTGCTAGACCATATTTCCTTGATAAAAACCCAAAGCCACCACCACCAATATGGCCTCCAGCCCCTACTGTTGGACAGGATCCAGCAGAGAATCCATGAATGCTACTTGACTCAGCAATGGCGTGGTATGTCTCACCAAGCGTTGCACCACCTTCCACCCATGCTGTTTCAGTTTCCAAATCCACCAAAACACGGTTCAGATTCATCAAGTCTACAATCACAAAAGGAGCTCCATCACTGGCTACCGACGAAGTACCTTCATAGCTATGGCCACCGCACCTTACTCTAATCTCCCATGGCCCTTCCGTACAACACAAAATACTGCTGATAAGCTGCTCTTTACTCTCCGGTAAGATAATAGCTATTGGCTTAGGAATTGTGGGTTCAGCAAAGCGAAGATTTTGAATGGAAAAGTTGAGAAGATTATAGTACAGTGAAGAGTAGTCATGATTATGTACGTTAGAGGAGGTGGTGTAGTTGCTGATATTATGATGATTAAGACAAGACGTAATAATTCTCTGATAAGTGGGTGCTGAGCCTGAGACTGAGAGAAATGGGATAAGAAAGGATAAGAGGAGAGAATAGCACTTCAAGTTCACCATGGCTGTTAAGTTGGGGATCCAGGAAGAGCAGCGTCGGATTTTATTGGAACAGTGGAGAATCATGCTATACGTTGACGACAAAGGGATGGAGAAAGCAAGGTGGAATACAAGGAGGAGGAGGAGTCGTGGCCGGCAATTCTTTTTCTATTAAAGGTTATGCCAAAAAAAAAAAAACAAAACTTTATCATTGCTATTTGTTTAATGCTCTCAAAGAGTTAGGCAGCTAGCAACAAATGAATTGTGACAAAACTGCTTGCATATATGATATAGATGCATTTCAATTGATTCCCATGTAGTAGTACATCATGCTAACATGGATTTCAACGGATTAACTCAATCATGGCTCCCAAAAAGAAATAATTTCTGAAATCCCACCAACCCACCGCATGCACCGTACACACTTTCTTTCTAGGGTTAATTTGAAATGAGTTTCGGTTCAACTTTTCAAGGGACCAAAAAAGTTAATATGAGGAATTCTGATATCATGGACTCATGTAATAGTTATCACGGAATCTTAACATAATTTAACTACAATCACAAAATCTTAATTGATCATTAATAAATAAATTTATTTTTAAATATTTCAATTAAATATATTTAATTTTAATTAGGATTTTGTATCTTTAACTAAGCAACATCAAAATTGCATGGTAACTTCTATGACTTCATGGGATCAAAGCTCTAGCTTGAGAGAGATAGTTCTTTTGGTGAGGCTCAACAATACATTATCTATACCACTAGATAAAATATTGACTGATATTTGTAGTTGAGCTAGCTATATAGTATATGCCGGCTAAGCAGAGAATCCAAGGCCTCCCCATGTTTGATCTCATGTTTTAATTTGTACCCACATATATAATATATTCCAATCCGACTGTCCACTAGTTAATTAATTTGTTTGGCTGAGACAATGAGTTGGCCGAATGAGCATAAATAAGCACACATGGCAAATAAATAAATTAAGATTGAGCAAGGGGTTTTTTTTAAAGTTACTCTACTCATAAAGAAAATAAAATTAAAAAAATTAGTAAGTGCAGACATCTAATTTGTCCGAACCACTAAATCAGGTATGTTTTATTCCTCAATTGATGATTCAGAATGCAAAAAGGTTTTTCTCATTCTGCAGGTGGTACTCCGAGACTTAGTCTAAGAATGCAGACAAAATAAGTCAAACTCAAAAAAAGTCAACCCTGAAAAAGTCAACTACTGAAAAAGTTGACCCACTTTCAAAATCAAGATTTGAATTTCAATTGAAAGATGGTGAAAGAATTTTGATAATCCCAGGTCTACATTGAAAGATATGGAGGTCGGAAGTTGGGTTACGTAATTTCCGTAGAAAGGAAACCCTAGTTCAGAAAATTTGGGTTAAAGTGCTTGAACGATCAAATTGTTCAAAATTGAAGGTCTCAAATGAAAGATAAGCACTGAATACGGGTAATGGAGAAGCTACTTGAAAGAAAAACTGAAAGAAAAGTCAATTCGGGAAAAAACCGAGAATTAGGGTTTTTGGTGGATTTCGATGAAATTTAGAAGAATTACAGAAATGGCCCGATTCAGTAAAAATAAAGCCCCTAATTGATGAGGAGCAATTAAACAAGGATAGTCCAGGGCTCAGTTTGAAGAAAATATGAAAATCGAACTTGTTTTGAGCAAAACCGGGCTTCGGAGGTAAAAAGGCAAAATTGGAAAATTTGGGAAAAATAGAAAATGAACTCCAAAAATTCTGAAAATTTTCATATCTCATTCTTAAACCATTTTGAAGAGATTGGCGAAAGAAAATCTTGATTCGGAGTTCGTTTGCAAAATGCCAAAATCCCGGGCCCACTATGCAGAAATTCAAAAGGATAAATCTCGAAAAAATAGTAAATGAGCTCCAAAAATTCTAAAAATTTGCAGATATCATTCTTAAATTATTTGGAAGAGATTGACTAGAGAAAATCTTGATTCGGAGTTCGTTTGCAAAATGGCCAAAATCCGGGTCAACTATGTAGTAATTCAAGCAGATAAATCCCGAAAAAATAGCAAATGAGCTCCAAAAATTATGAAAACTTACAAATCACATTTTTAAATTATTTGGAAGATATTGGTGAAGAAAAATCTGGATTCAGAGCTCGTTTAAAAAATGGTAAAGTTCGGGTGCATAAAAGGGGCAATTTTGGAAATAAATCCGAAATAAATAGCAAATGGACTCGGAAAATTTTGAAAACTTCCAGAATTAAATTTTTTAATATTTTGGAAGTATTGAAAAAAGAAAATTTGAATTTGGAGTCCTTTTGCTATTTATTTAGGTTCGGGGGTTAAAAAGGTCATTTTATTGAAGAAACTAAAAAGGGAAAATTTGTAGTTAAGAAAAATATTAAAAAAAGAAGAAGGAATTGCTGGGATTTTATCTCTTTTGATCAGCCAGCATATAGAAGAAGAAGGAAGCTTAATCAATTTAATTTCTTAGTCACTATCAAGCTCACATGCTACCACTAACACCTTGCAAATGGTCCCCTCTTCATCCAATCGCTTAGATGCTTTGTAGGAAAGTTGAAGGCACCATCCAATGACCAAGTTAAACGCCAAGATGATATTTTTATTTGTTATGAAAGAACCCTCATCTGATGGCCAAGAATGGCAGAACACAACTCATCCAAAGGTGGACGTCCATTTGGCCAAGCAAGGAAGTGCATGGGATTGATCCTTTTCATCCAATGGCTTAGGCCATGTACAAGGGCTGAGTACACATGTTAAGTGCTGGATTTAATCTACAAGATGTCATTTTTATGTTGTCCTCATCAAATGACCAAGAATGGAAGAGCACAACTCATCCAAGGGTAGGCACTCAAAGGGCTAAGCAAGGGAGTGCATGGGATTGGTCCTCTTTTTCATCTAAGGGTTGAGGTTATTAAAAGGGCTGAGTACACATCTTAAGGGCTACTATCAATTGGCAAGATGACATTTTTATGTTGTCATGAAAATATCTTAATCTAAAAGACAAGATTGGAGGAGAAAAAGTGCAAAAATCATCCTATCGTTGAGGGGTCATTCGGCCAAACAAGAGGGAAGGGGGGAATGTTTTATTTTTTCCATATAGGCTGATCATTGAGGATGGGAAGTCAGTAGCTAATTGAAAAAAAAAGGTTTTTGAAAGAAAGGAAGAAAAGCTTTTGTTAAGGTAGCCTTTCTACCATTGCTACTACATTTTTTTCTTCTTCTTCTTCCTCATGCTTTATTTCTTGTTTTCCATGTGATTTCCTACCATTTTTTACAACTTTCTTGTTGTTCTTGCTTTTCAAAAAAAAAAAAAAAAAAAACAATGGTTAGGCTTCATGATCTTGATGAAAATCAAGTGATAATGGTTAGGGTGGGCTTTGTCCAATATACCAACCATAGAGCTCATCTCCATATTTTTTTCTTACCTTAGTTATTTTTTATGTGTCGCAACCTAAAAAATAACAACAAGTCTCATCGCAATACTTTATTATTCGTTAAGCGTGATATTAAAAAAAACCGAGGAAAAGTTGACTTAATTCCTCTTCAAAAATAAAGGTTTTGAAAATGACCTTGAAAAAGCTGTCGATACGTGATCCCGTCGCGGGGACCCGTTCGAGTGAGGGGAAAACAGAAGCAGAGGAAAAAATGACTTAATTCCTCTAAAAAAGGTCGAGGGTGTGAAAACGGCCTCGCAAGAAGACATGGAGTTGCCACCAATCTTTTTTAGCTAGGTGTGATCGGCCACCTACTAAAACCGGTTTTATAAAATATTTTAAAATTAATTAAAACATTTTTAAAACCAATTTCAAGTCTGCGTTATAAACCAGAGAAAATCGAAGCATCGGGTTCGGGACTCGGTTACGTGCGGGGAAGGATTAGCACCCCCACAGCGCCCGTATAAAACGATACCTTATTAATCGTATGTTATCTCAAGTCTTGGTAAAAAATCGGTTTTTAATTTAGTATTTCAAGTTAATTCCCAATTTAAAGAAAAATAATTCCATTTTTAATTGAAAATGATCCGGAATTTATTAATTCAAAATTTTCTTATATTCCCCAACAAAATCGGCAAAATATAGAAATTTTAATTTATATTGAAAACTTTTCGAATCATTCTCATTTTTTGAAAGAAAGATATTCCTTTATTAATGATAATTGATGATATTCCGACCAGGAAACCTGGTAGAGAATTCATGAATTATTTTAACTCGAAAATATCTTTATTTTTTATTAAAAATCATTATTTTTTTTTTTTATTTTAAAAAGAACATTTAAAAAATGAATATGAACATGTATGACATAAATAAAATAACATAGCAAAGTCTAGATAATATAATGCAACCTAAATGATATGATATAATTTAAATGGCATAGTATATTCTAGATGAAATGAAAAATCCTAAGTATCATGGTATATTCTAAATGAAATAAAATGATTTAAATGACATGGCAATTTTAAATGATATGACATATTTTAAATGACATGGAATATTCTAAATAATATAACCTAAATGACATAGAATATGATCTAAGTGACAAGAAATGACATGAAACATAAAATAATGCTATTATAAAATATGCATGAAAATAAAATAAAAAATGCATGAACATAGTATATGCTAAATAACGTGAAAAAAATAAATGACTAAAAAAAATATAGGATAGCATGAAATATTCAAAATCATATGGCAAACAATATAACATCATAAAATGTAAGTAAAAGTAATAATAATACCATGGAAAATGTCATAGCAAAAATTACATATTAAATAAAATGCATGAACATGGAAAATACAATGCATGAAAATGTATTTTTTCCTCTAAATAAAGAAATCCGTATATCTAAAAAGATATCCGGCTACCTTAGAAAAATATGTCAAATTAGATTTTCTAAAAAAACAAAACTTTTTGATTGTTTAAAAACAATTTTAAATAAAAACTTGAATGAAGATTAAAATCCCTACCAAACCTTTTTAAAATGGCTCTAATTTCCAAAGTTTAAAATCCCGGACTTAACCACCCTTAACCTGAGATTTATAAAATCATTTTTAAAGTTTAAAAGGGCTTAGAAACTATCCTAAGACAGTAGCTAAAGCTTCTAACCAACCCCCTTTAAATGCCTTAGCCAATTTCAACCATTGTTTTTCTTTTGAATTCAAATCTGCCTCTACTGTCCGAATTTGACACATGATTTTTTTAGCCTATTTTTAAAAATTCAAAAAAACTCTAAAAAAAATACTGGAGACTCAGAACATGTAAAACTACACAATAAAAAGTTGGCTTAATTTTCTGATTAAAGATGACTACCCAAAAAAATCGGAGAAGTTCGAGTACTGGGTGAAAAAAACTGTTTTGTCAAAACACATTTTTTGCCTTTGATAAAGTCATTTAAAAATCAAAGTAAAATTTGTTGGAGATCATCCTAAAGACCTAAAAACATTAGCTAAAACATTTAAAAACCTTGGACAAAAATTGGCTAAGTAAAAAAAATCACAAAGGTAGAATAATCAATTTGACAACTCTTTAATTTTCCACAAGTATGCTCAAGAGAGCATGACTTTGTGCCATTGATTGGCCTAAGTCATAAATCATGTGGCAATGACATGGAATGCATGAACATACAGCAAATGAAATGTATGAAATGCATGGTCTAAAGCATAAATGGTAAAGGAAATGCATGACAATTCAAAATAACCTAAATGCCTAGCATGAGTTTGCATGGCAATAAATGCTATCCTAACTTAATATGCATGCAATGCTTGATAATGCAAATATGACTTGGACCTAATATGTTATGAATATGCATGAAAATGCTAATGTAACCTAAAACCTAAGTAGCATAGCAATGCATGGCAATACCAATATGATTTAAGACCTAATATGCATGGCAATACCAATATGGCCTAGACCTAAAATGTAATGAGAATGCATAGCAATACCATGAACATACAATGACCAATGAACCTAATACCAATGCTTGAACACACAGCAACTAATACACAATTTCAAGATATGATAATGCAAAGCATGTTACCTAAACAAAATGCAAATGCATGACAAGGCAAGGAATGCATGAAGAGGCCGAATGGTCACATGGTACTCTAATGCAATCCTATCTAGTAAATGACACAAGCACATGACAAATCATATCAAGATACATAATGTCATGACATTTTCACAAGCATATGAGATACTAAAATCAAAATACACAAGCATGAGAATGCAAACAAGCCAAAAAGCAAAATGAAAATGCACATGCAAGGCATACTAAATATCAAGATATGCTAACTCATGGCATGGAGATGCAAACAAGTCAAGAAGCAAGATGAAAATGCACATGCAAGGCATAGCAAAATGGAGTAGTCAAATGGTCATATGACCAAATATAAAATGCAAACATGTTTATAATATAAGACATGATATATGAAAAAAAAATGCACAATATGACTCCAATGAACACAAAGGCCGAATCTACAAGGAATAAATATTAAGCATGAAAAAAAAATTCGAAACAAATATAGCATAGAAAATAATGTAAAGAACATATAAAAAAATTAAGCATAGACATGCAAAGCAAATAACAGGCAAAACTAGTAAATAAAACAAGGAAAGTTAAGCTCCATGGTTGGTATAAAATGGGCATAGCCTCTCACCTAACCATAATCAATTGGTCTTGCCAAGATCATGAAGCCTTTCCATTTCAAAAATCAGAAAATAAACCATGCTAAACAGCAAAATTAAGGTGAAGTTCATGGTAGGTAAAAATGGGTATAGCCTCTCCCCTAACCATAGTCACTTGGTCTTGCCAAGACCATGTAGCCATTTCAACCTCTTTTGCTTCATTTTTTGTAAAAAATCAGAACCTTAAATACTTAAATAAACCTTCTAAAAATCATTTTCCCACAACAACATGCAAAGAAGAAAAAAAGAAAAAAAAATCAAGGCAAGCATTCCTTCAAATTCGGCCAAGCACAAACTTTGTAAAAAAAATTGTTTTCAACCATTTTGATGAAGAAGAAGAGATGAAAACTTAAGTAAACATTTCAAAAACTTTATTTCTATGAGAAATGTAGTAGGAAAACAAAGTGGAAAATCAAGAAATCAACATAGAAAACAAGAAGAAAACCATGCTAGAGCTAGGTAGAGAGATGACTACCTTCAAGCTCTTATATTCAAAACTTTTTTTTTCTTTCAAAACCCTTTTTCTTTCTAAATTAGCTACTTTTTCCAGCCTTCAAAACTTATGAAAAAATGCAATCAGCCCCCCTTTAATGGCTTGGTCGAATGGCCCTTCAACCCTTGGATGGAATTTGCAATTTTTCTCCTCCAATCTTGGCCCTTAGATTAAGATATTTTGATGACAACATAAAAATGTCATCTTGCCAATTGATAGCAGCCCTTAAGATGTGTACTCAGCCCTTAGATGCAAAAGAGGACCAATCCCATGCACTCCCTTGCTTGCCCCTTTGAGTGTCTACCCTTGGATGAGTTGTGCTCTTCCATTCTTGGTCATTGGATAAGGACAACATAAAAAAGACATCTTCTAGATTAAATCCAGCCCTTAGCATGTGTACTCAGCCCTTGTAGATGGCCTAAGCCATTGGATGAAAAGAGATAATCCCATGCACTCCCTTGCTTGGCCGAATGGATGCCCACATTTGGATGAATTGTGCTCATCTTTTTTCTTCCATTCTTGGCCATTAGATAAGGGTTCTTTCATGACAAATAAAAATGTCATCTTGGCATTTAAACATGGCCATTGGATGGTGCATTCAACTTTTCTACAATGCACCTAAGCCATTGGATGAAGGGGGGACCATTTGCAAGGTGTTAGTAGTAGCATGTGAGCTTGATAGTGACTAAGGAATTAAATTTATCAAGCTTCCTTATTCTCCTCTATGCTGGCTGATCAAAGGAGGTAAAATCCCAGCAATTCCTTCTTCTTTCATTTTTCCTTAATTACAAATTTGCCCAATTCTGTTTTTTCGGTAGAATGTCCTTTTTGCCCCCCGAACCTAAATAAATAGCAAACAAACTCCAAATTAAAATTTTATTTTTTCAATACTTTCTAAATAATAAAAAATTTAATTCTGGAAGTTTTCAAAATTTTCCAAGTCCATTTGCTATTTATTTCGGATTTATTTCCAAAATTGCCCATTTTATGCAACCAAACTTAACCATTTTTTAAACGAGCCTTGAATCCAGATTTTTCTTTACCAATATCTTTCAAATAATTTAAAAATGTGATCTGGAAGTTTTCATAATTTTTGGAACTCATTTGCTATTTTTTTGGGATTTATCTGCTTGAATTACTACAAAGTGGACTCGGGATTGGCCATTTTGCAATCGAACTCCGAATCAATATTTTCTTTTTCCAATATCTTCCAAGTAATTTAAGAATGAGATATGCAAATTTTTAGAATTTTTGGAGCTCATTTACTATTTTTCCGAGATTTATCTGCTCGAATTACTACATAGGGGACCTATGATTTGGTCATTTTGCAAACGAACTCCAAATCAAGATTTTCTTTTGCCAATATCTTCCAAATAATTTAAGAATAATATTTGAAAATTTTCAAAATTTTTGGAACTCGTTTGCTATTTTTTCCGGGATTTATCTGTTGAATTACTACATAGGGGACTCGGGATTTGGCCATTTTGCAAACGAACTCCGAATCAAGATTTTCTTTCGCCAATCTCTTCGAAATGATTTAAGAATGAGATTTGCAAATTTTTAGAATTTTTGGAGTTCATTTGCTATTTTTTCCAAATTTTCCAATTTTGCCCTTTTGCCTCGAAAACCCGGTTTTGCTCAAAACAAGTTTGATTTTCAGATTTTCTTCAAATTGAGCCTTGGGCTATCCTTGTTTAATCATTCTTCATCAATTAGGGGCTTTAGACTTACCGAATCGGGCCATTTTCGTAATTCATCCAAATTTGACTAAAATCCACCAAAAACCCTAATTATTGGTTTTCTTCCGAATTGACTTTTCTATCAGTTATTCTTCCAAGTAGCTACTCCAATACCCGTAGTCAGTACTTATCTTTCATTTGGAACCTTCAATTCTGACCAATTTGATCGTTTAAGCACTTTTCCATAAATTTCTAGAACTAGGGTTTTCTTTTTACTGAATTTCCGTAACCCAACTTTAGAACTCCATATCTTTCAATGTAGACCTCGGATTATCAAAATTCTTTCACCGTTTTTCAATTGAACCTCAAATTTTGATTTTGAAAGTGGGTTGACTTTTTTAATAGTTGACTTTTTGGGGTTGACTTTTTCAAGTTTGACTCTTTCTATCTGCTTTCTTAGACTAAGTCTCGTAGTACCACCTGTAGGATGAGAAAAGCCTTTTAAAATTCTGAAACATCAATTTAGAAAGAAAACATACCTGTTTTAGTGGTCCAAACAAAATTCAGTGTCTACAGTTGCACCTCTTTGGCTATTGCTGAAAATCAGGAATTAGGCAAAGATAAAGAAACAGTAATTTTGTCCGGTAAATGAAATCACCTGTGAAGAGAAGGGAAAGGGAGTTTTCTTTTTTCCATTTTTTCTTTTTCTTTTTCATCATTCTTCATTTTTTTTTTGAAAAAGTTGTAAATAGAAGATTTTGTCCTTAAATTGAGTTCCCTGACTAATCAAGGCTTGACCCGTCTTAAGGAAACGGGTTCGATTTTCAAAGTGAAAATTGTGCCCAAAGGTCTTAAAAATGGTGCCCGGAGGCCTTATCCGTGATTTGGAAAAATGCGCTATATGCGACTTTAAAAATAATGCCCAAAGGTCTTAAGAATGGTGCCCAGAGGCCTTACCCGTGATTTGGAAAAATGAGCTGTATGTGACTTTAAAAATGATGCCCGGAGGTCTTAAGAATGGTGCCCGGAGGCCTTACCCGTGATTTGGAAAACTGCGCTGTATGCGACTTCAAAAATGATGCCCGAAGGTCTTAAAGAATGGTGCCCGAAGGTCTTATTCATGATTTAAAAGAAAATACCTTGACGACGGTCCCAAGGCTCGACTCATTTGAGAAGCAGAATGAATTCGATTTAAAACAGAAGAAATACCTCGACGATGATCTTGGGGCTCGACTCATTTGATAAAACAGAATGAATTCGATTTAAAACAAAAGGAAATACCTCGAAGATGGTCTCGGTGCTCGACTCATTTGATAAAACAGAATGAATTTGATTTAAAAGAAAAGGAAATACTTCAATGATGGTCTCGGGGCTCGAATCATTTGATAAAACAGAATGAATTCGATTTAAAACAAAAGGAAATACCTCGACGATGGTCTCGGGGCTCGACTTATTTTATAAAACAGAATGAATTTGATTTAAAACAAAAGGAAATACCTCGACGATGGTGTCAGGGCTCGACTCATTTGATAAAATAGAATGAATTTGATTTAAAACAAAAGGAAATGCTAAGAATGATCTTGGTTTGATTCATTTGGGAAAATAAATTTAACTTGAAAATGAAAGGAACATACCTCGACGGCGGTCTCGGGGCTCGACTTATTTGAGAAGCTAAACGAGTTCGATTTAAAAGAAACATACCTCGACAGTGGTCTCGAGCTCGACTCATTTGAGAAACAGAACGAGTTCGGTTTGGGGAAGCCAAAGCTTTTCTGATTCCTGCAATGTTAGCTAAATGCAATGATGAGAATGACACGCTTTGCAAATGCTTGTATGCTTCCTGAGGATGAATGCAATCAAATGATTGTGTCATGATTTCTAATCCATGGTTTCTTTGAGGTTCATAGATTATCTGACTTTATGACGGAGTCTTCAATTGTTCATTGATGCCCCACTTAAGGAACCCTTTACTCAAGATAAATTGTCAAACAGTCCCAGTTTCTGACTTCGCTAAAATTCACAAATTTCTGACTTCAAGACGGAGTCTCCAACACATTCACTGTTTTCCTTTACTTGGTGAATTTTCCATCAGGATTAGTGGTTTCCAAACCTTTTCTAAGATTTAGATATATTGCTTAGTAATACTTTTAAACTCCCTTTTATTTATAAAAAAAATTATGTTTACTAATCATCATTCAATTTAATAACAAACAAAATGCAATCTCAAAAATGTATGAAAGAAAATATGCAACAAGAAACTGTCATAAAAGAGGTAACAAAAATTTATTGCAACAAAATGTTTTAAAATGATAAAAGTGGATATCAAGGATATAAGAAACAAATGTAAAGTTATAGGTTGTTGATGCCCTGGATGCGGAATATCTTGGACCCTTCCTTTTTCAAATCATCTGAAATTTCTCTTGAATGAACAATTTACTTGGGTAATCCCTCGGCTTTCGTAGTTACGTCAGACTGAGTTGTTCCCATTTTCTCTGATTTTCGAATATTTTCTCCCCCTTTACACGAAGTATTGATTCAAACCTCAATCAGTACTTGAGCCGTCCTTTTGCGGGTTTTCAACTCAAGTGTCCTTCATTCGGTATTAAGTCGTCCTTTGCAGGTTCTCGGCTTTAAACCTCTCATTTTACATTTTTTTTTGTATTCTACCATGCATCTAAGAATTCTAAATGCTTCCAAGGTAAAAATGTCAATTCAAAAGATGAGATGAATTTTGAGAAAAACCTTTCAAATTAAATATCCATGCTTGATCAAAATGGACTTTTAAAGTGCGATATGCGTGAAGAGCAAAAAGCAAGATCTCATGCCAATCCTTGTACACATCAGTCATCTTCTCGACAATCTTCTTGATGTTTTTGTTGGCTGCTTCTACTACCCCATTCATCTTCGAACGATAAGGTGTCGAATTGTGATGCGTGATCTTGAACTGTGTACATACCTCTCTCATCATCTTATTACTCAGATTGAGAGCATTATTTGAAATAATTCTTGCTGGCAATCCATATCGGTATATGATTTTCTTCTTAACAAATCTGCATACCATCGACTTTGTTACATTCGTATAAGAAGCAGCTTCCACCCACTTTGTGAAATAATCTATGGCCACCAGGATGAAACGAAGTCCATTTGAAGCTTTCGGGGTAATAGGGCCAATCATATCCATTCCCCATATTGAAAACGGCCATGGTGCGGTCATGACATGCAATGGCGATGGTGACACATGAATCTTATTTGCATAGATCTGGCATTTATGGTATTTCCGAGAATAACTGATACAATCTCCTTCCATTGTCAGCCAATAATACCCTGCCCAAGCATGTGACTATTAGCATGGGTGCCACATATCCCTTCATGGACTTCCTCTATGATTCTCCTAGCTTCGGCAGACCCAACACATCTCAATAGGACTTGGTCTTTCCCTTTCTTGTAGAGAACCTTGCCATCTAGAACAAAACTCATTGCTAGCCTTCTTAGAGTTCTCTTGTCGTTTTCTGTTGCTTGCTCTAGATACTGTTGATTCTTGATGTATTGCAAAATGTCGTTATACCAAGGAAGACCATCTGCTTCTTCTTCGATACTCAAACAGTGGGCAGGAGACTCATATATGCTCATTCTGATCGGCACAACTTCAGCCCCTTCATTCACTTTAAACATTGATGACAAAGTAGCCAGAGCATCCGCCATTCAATTTTCTTCTCGAGGGAAGTAATTGAAAGTCACTTCTTCAAACTCTTCCAATAAACTCAGTATGAGTTCTCGGTATCAGATTAATTTTGTATCTCGGGTTTCCCATTCTCCACGTAACTGGTATATCACTAGGGTTGAATCTCCCAAAACCTCCAGTTTTTTGATCTTTCTGCCTACGGCAGCACGAAGACCTATTATACATGCCTCATATTCTGCAGTATTGTTTGTACAATCAAAATCCAATATGGAAGTGAAGGGATAATAATCTTTTTCTGGGGATATGAGCACGGCACCGATTCTGTGCCCCATGGCATTAGATGCCCTATCAAAGTACATCTTCCATATTTTCTTCTTCAAGGGAACCTCATCCGCTTGCGAAACATACATCGAATCTTCATCTGGGAAATCAAAGTTCAACGAATCATAATCTTCCACTGCCTGACTTGCTAAAAATTCAGCCACTGCATTGCCCTTGATAGCTTTCTGACTTACATATACAATGTCGTATTCTGACAATAAAACCTGCCATATTGCCGTCCTCCCTGACAAAGAAGGTGCTTCCAACATGTACTTGATTGGATCTAGCTTGGCGATCAACCATGTCGTGTGGTACAGTATGTACTGTCTGAGCCTCCGAGCAGTCCAAGCTAAGGCACAACATAGCTTTTCTACAGACGAATATTTCAACTTATAATTTGTGAACTTCTTGCTGTGGTAGTAAACCGCCTGTTCTTTCTTTCCAATCTCATCAAGCTGCCCCAAAACACAACCCATGGATCTCTCAAATACTGATAGATACAATATCATCAGTTTATCCGGAGCCGGTGGCATTAATATTGGTGGGTTTGATAGATAATGCTTAACCTTTTCAAAAGCAATCTGACACCCTTCATCCCACTCTCCTGGGTCATGTTTTCGAAGTAGCATAAATATTGGATCACATTTATCGGTTTAGTGAGAAATAAACCGAGCAATGTAATTCAATCTCCCCATAAAACCTCTTACTTCTTTTTGAGTACGTGGAGGTGGCAAATTCTGGATGGCCTTCACTTTATCCAGATCAATCTCAATTCCCCTTTTTCTAACAATAAAACCCAACAATTTCCCCGAAGTGACTCCAAAAGTGCATTTTGTCGAGTTTAGCTTGAGTTGAAACTTTCTTAGTCTTTAAAGAGTTTCCTAAGATTCACAATATGCTCCTCTTCTCCTTGTGACTTTGCAATCATATCATCAACATAAACCTCAATACCCTTATGCATCATGTCATGAAACAAGGTCACCATGGCTCTCTGATATGTTGTCCCAGCATTCTTTAACCCAAACGACATTACCTTATAGCAGAATGTTCCCCACATTGTAACAAATATGGTTTTCCCCATATTTTCCGGTGCCATCTTAATTTGATTATATCCCAAGAATCCGTCCATGAAAGAAAACAAGGAACTATTCGTCGTATTATCCACCAAAGTATCAATGCGAGGCAAAGGGAAATTATCTTTGGGACTGCTTTGTTCAAATCTCGATAATCGACGCACATACGCACCTTGCCATCCTTCTTTGGTACTGGAACAATGTTTGCCACCCATTCCGGATATTTTGCCACCTCTAAGAATCCAGCATCAAACTACCTCTTCACCTCCTCTTTTACCTTTAACAGCATGTTCGGCCTCATTCTTCTCAACTTTTGCTGAATTGGCTTGCACTCTGGCCTTAAAGGAAGCTTATGAACCACAATGTCTGGATCCAGACCGGACATGTCTTGGTATGACCATGCAAATACATCTACAGATTCTCGAAGCAAAGCTATGAGTTCACCCTTTATTGATGACGACAATTTAGTCCTAATTTTAACCTCTTTTATCTCCTCACTACTACCCAAATTTAATAATTCCAATAGCTCCTCATGAGGAAGTACTTTTTTCTCTTCTTGTTCTATTTTTCTTAATAAGTCCGGAGGTAGACCATAATCCTCAATATCTTCGTCGGCCTCAAAATCACCCGTACAAATGGGCCTCTCAAAATCAATTTCAGAATTACTGAAAGAAAGGTCCTCATATTCCGCATCTGTACACCTGTAAATAGGTGGGGAAGAAATAATATAGGAAAACATATATATACAATGGAAGAAAAATGAATAGCATAAATGAAAGAATATGGACACATCAATATGAAGGAAATGCATCGTGTTTCTTATTTATTGAATGAAATTTTTTAGATAAAAGCCCATTACAAAAGAAATTCTTAATATCTTCGGGCAAAGATAATTAAGATTTGTTTAAAAGCATTATGTTGGAATAGACCTAAAAGCATTATGGTGATAGCCAAAGCCTCTAGTGGAGATATTCAGAGTTTTACAATTTTAAAAATGAGCAAGACTTTGGTGGTGATAGCCGAATCTTCTGTAGGAGATACTAAACACAGCTGAGAAAAAGACAGGTTAAGACCCCGAGACCATCGTCGAGGTCATTTCTTTTCTTGCAAATCGAATTCGTTTCCTTAAGACGGGTCGAGCCTTGATTAGTCAGGAAATTCAATTTAAGGACAAAATCTTCAATTTACTGTATAAAAAAAAAATTGAAAAAACTGAAAAAAATGAAAAAAGAGAAAGAAAAAATGAAAAAAGAAAAAAGAAAAAAATGGAGAAAAAAATAAAAATGAAAAAAATGATAGAAGAATGAAAAAGAAACCCCTTTCCCTTTCCTTCACATGTGATTTCACTGACCGTACAAAATTAGTGTTTGTTTATCTTTGCCTGATTCCTGATTCTCAGCAATAGCCAAAGAGGGGTAGCTGTAGACACCTAATTTTGTCCGGACCACTAAAACAGGTATGTTTTCTTCCTAAATTGATGTTTCCGAATGTAAAAAGACTTTTTTCATCCTGCAGGTGGTACTCTGAGACTTAGTTTAAGAGGGCGAGCATAAAAAGTCAAACTTGAAAAAAGTCAACCTCGAAAAAAGTCAACCCCAAAAAGTCAACTACTGAAAAAGTCAACCCACTTTCAAAATCAAGATTTTAAGTTCAATTGAAAAATGGCAAAATAATTTTGATAATCCGAGTTCTACATTGAAAGATATGGAGTTCGGAAGTTGGGTTTTGAAGATTCAGTAGAAAGGAAACCCTAATCCGAGAAATTTAGGGAAAAGTGCTTAAACGATCAAATTGGTTGAAAGTGAAGGTTCCAAATGAAAGATAAGCACTGACTACGGGTAATGGAGAAGTCACTTGCAAGAAAAACCGAAAGAAAAGTCAATCCGGGAGAAAACCGAGATTTAGGGTTTTTAGTGGATTTCGATGAAATCGGGAAGAATCACAGAAATGGCCCGACTTGGTAAGACCAAAGCCCCAATGGATGAGGAATTATTAAAAAGGGATAGCCCAAGGCTCAGCTTGAAGAAAATCTGAAAATCGGACTTGTTTTGAGCAAAACAGGGTTTCGGAGACAAAAGGGCAAAATTGAAAAATTTGGGAAAAATAGCAAATGGACTCCAAAAATTTTGAAAATTTGCAAATCTAATTTTTAAATCATTTGCAAGAGATTGGCGAAAGAAAATCTTGATTCGGAGTTCGTTTGCAAAATGGCCAAATCCCGGGTCTCTCATACAGTAATTCAAAAAGGAAAATCCCAGAAAAATAGCAAATGAACTCCAAATCTTCTAAAATTTTGCAAATCTCATTTTTAAATTATTTGCAAGAGATTGGCGAAAGAAAATCTTGATTCGGAGTTCGTTTGCAAAATAGCCAAATCTCGGGTCTCTTATGTAGTAATTCAAAAAGGAAAATCCCGAAAAAATAGCAAATGAGCTCCAAATATTCTAAAATTTTGAAAATATCATTTTTAAATTATTTGGAAGATATTGGAAAAAGAAAATCTTGATTCGGAGTTCGTTTGCAAAATGGCCAAATCCCAGGCCTCCTATGTAGTAATTCAAGCTGATAAATCCCGAAAAAATACTAAATGAGCTCCAAAAATTATGAAAACTTCCAGATCACACTTTTAAATTATTTGGAAGAGATTGGTGAAGAAAAATCTTGATTTGGAGCTCGTTTAAAAAATGGTAAAATGTGGGGGCATAAAAGGGCCTTTTTGGAAGAAAAAATCCAAATAAATAGAAAACAGACTCGGATAATTTTGAAAACTTCCAGAACTCAATGTTTTATTATTTTGGAAGTATTAAAAAAATAAAAATTGAATTTGGAGTCCATTTGATATTTATTTGCATCCGGGGGGCAAAACGTCATTTCACACAAGCAACCGAAGAGGGCTCCTTTGGGCCTTTCAAAAAATCAGAGTTGGGCTGGAAAACAGAAGTGCTAGCCTACCAAGTCCCAAAGGAAGAAGGAAGCTTCTGATTTTTCAATCAAATGGCCAAGAATTAAGAGTTAGTTAGAGATTCTCTTTGATCAAGCCATGGTGATTAAGCCTCATAGGCCAAGAGAGATGTCAACATTATTCTTGAACAGCTGTAATTTTGGGACAGCTGATATGCTAATCTAAGTGTGATAATTTCATGATTTTTTCACCTTGAATTATTATCCATTTGATGGAAAATTGGTTACAAAAAAATGACAACATCCTTGAGGAGAGAGAGGGGGTTTCGGCCAGCTCTAATAGGGGGAGTCAGAATTTTATTTTTTCACACTTGATTTTTGCTGAGTTCTGTTGGTTTTTACTTGGTTTTTCTCTCTTTGTTTGAAAGCAAAAAGAAAAAGTTTAGAAAAGAAAGGAATGTTTGAAGAGATAAAGCTTGAAATATAACTTCTTGAGGTTGCTCTTGAGTAGCAACTCTTGCACTTTCTTGATTTTCCATTCTTGTTTTTGCTATTTTGATTACTATTTGGTGAGTTTCCTTTTTAAATAAATGTTTTTTATTGTTCTTCTTAAGTTCTTCCTTCATCTCTTTCTTAATTTACAATTTTTTTACAATATTCTCACCATGGTCGAATGGCCTACAGTTTTTGTTTAAGTTGCTGTTTTGGTTTATTTTATCATGTTATTGATGTTATTTTTTTTGATCTTGATGTTTTAAATATTATTTTACTTCATATACTAGAGTTATATTTTAATTTGGTTGCTTTGTTTGTTGTCATTTATGATTTAAATCTCATGTTCTTGCATTTTTAATTTTTTGTTTTCATGATGTTTAAATTTGAGCATGTTTTAGATTTAGTATATCAAGTGTTTGTGAAAATGCTTGTGTGGTTTTTGCATGATTTGAGTTTTATATCTTAGCTGAGCATGTTTTAGATTTAGTATATTAAGTGTTTGTGAAAATGCTTGTGTGGTTTTTGCATGATTTGAGTTTTATATTTTAGTTGAGCATGTTAGTATATCAAGTGTTTGTGAAAATGCCATGCTTGTTAGAGCTGAGGTCATTCGGCTACTCCATGTGTTTTGCATTGTGTGTTGCATTTTTGCCATGTTAGTTGGTAGGTTTTTGCATTTGCATGACATTTGATTTAGTTTTGCATGCTACTATATCAAGTGTTTGTGAAAATGCCATGTTTGCTAGTCATATAGGCCAATCGGCCACTCCTTGAATTTTTGCATTGTATGTGCATTCTTGCCATGTTAGTTGATAGGTTAGCATTTGCATGATATTTGTTTGAGTTCTTGGTTTAAGCATGCTTTGTGTTTGTGAAAATGCCATGCATATTTTAGTTATTAAGTTTGGTTTATTTGTCATGCATGTTCATGCATTTTAGGTATAGGTTGCATTAAATGCCATGCAAGTTCATGTAGGTCTAGGTCACTATATGAATGCCATGCATTTTTTCATGACATTTAGGTTTAAACTCATGCATTTCATGCACTATAATTGCTGTATTGCTTCATGCATTTCATGTTCATGCCACTTGAATAATGACTTAGGCCAATTAATGGTTCAAAGTCATGCTCTCTTGAGCACACTTGTGGAAAATTAAGTTTTATCAAATTAATTATTCTACCTTTGTGATTTTTTTTTACTTAGCCAATTTTTATCTAACTTTCAAAAAGTAGCAGCTACTGTTTGTAAGTCATTTTGTGAGTCTAAAATATTTTTACTTTGATTTTTAAATGATTTTATCAAAGGCAAAAATGTATTTTGGCATAACAGTTTTTTCACTCAGTACTTGTACTTTTTCGATTTTTTTGGGAATTCATCTTTTATCAAAAAATTAAGCCGATTTTTTTTCATGTAGTTTTACATGTCCTGAGTCTCCAGTATTTTTTGCAGAATGTTTTGAATTTTTAAAAATAGGATGAAAAATCATGGTTTAAAATTGGACAGTGGAGTCAGAATTGAATTTTAAAAAAATCATTTTTCTGTTTTGGTTAAGTTACTTGGAGGGGGCTGATTAGGAAGGTTTGCTACTGACTTAGAGTAATTTCTAAGCCTTTTTAAAATCTAAAAATGATTTTTTAACTCTCGGGTTAAAGGGTGGTCAAGTCCGGGATTTTAAACTTAGGAAATTAAAGCCATTTAAAAGAAGGTTTAACCCAGTTTTTATTTTTAATCTAAGCTTTTCAAAATTGTTTTCAAACAATCACAAAGTATTTTGGTTTTGGAATATTTAATTTGACATATTTTCCTAAGATAGCCGGATATCTTTTTTAGATATACGGATTTCCTTAATTAAAGGAAAAAATACATTTTCATGCATTGCATTTTCCATATTCATGCATTTTATATAATATGTGATGTTTGCTATGATAATTTCTATGATATTGTTATGATTTTGAGTTATGTTATATTGTTTATTATATGAATTGAAATATTTCATGATATCCTATGCTTTTCATTTAATTATTTTTTTGTTGTTATATTATTTAGCATATACTATATTAATGCATTATTATTTTCATTTCCATACATATTATATGATAGTATTATTTTATATTCCATGTCATTTAAATTATATGCCATATAATCCATATTTGCCATGTCGTTTAAATTATGTGATTTCATATAGAATATATTATGTTTCCTAGATTATTTTATTTCATATAGAATATATTATGTCACCTAGGTCATTTCATTTCATTTAGAATATATTATATGACTTAGGATATTACATTTCATATAGAATATATTATGTTACCTAGGTCATTTCATTTAGAATATATCATATAACTTAGGATATTTCATTTCATTTAGAATATGCTAAGGCATTCAAATCATGTCATATCATTTAGGTTGTATTATATTATTTAGATTTTTCTATGTCATTTTATTTATGTCATGCATATACATATTCTTTTCTTTTAAACGTTTTCAAAAAAGGATAATGATTTTCAATAAAATAAAGATATTCTCGAGTTAAAATAATTCATGAGTTCTCTGCCGGGTTTGCTGGGGTGGATATCATCAATTATTATTAATAACGGAATATCTTCTTTAAAAGGAGAATGATTCGGAAAGTTTTCCAAAATAAATAAATTTTTTTATATTTTGCCACGTTTGTTGGGGAATATAGGAAAATTTTGAATTTATAAATTCTGGATCATTTTCAAGTAAAAATGGAATTATTTTTCTTTAAATTGGGAATTAACTTGAAATACTAAATTTAAAACCGATTTTTTACCGAGGCCTGAGATAACACACGATTAATAAGGTACTGATTTATACAGGCGTTGTGGGGGTGCTAATCCTTCCCCGCACGTAACCGACTCCCAAACCCGCTTCTTTGATTTCTCTGGTTTAAAACGCAGACTTGAAATTGGTTTTTAAAATGTTTTAATTAATTTTTAAAATATTTTATTAAACCGGTTTTAATAGGTGGCCGATCACACCTAGCTAAAAAAGATTGGTGGCGACTCTATGTCTTTTCAAGGTCATTTTCAAAACCTTCATTTTTTTAGAGGAATTAAGTCGACTTTTCCTCGGTTTTTTTTAATGTCACGCTTAACGAATAATAAAGTCTTGCGATGAGACTCGTTATTTTTTAGGTTGCGACACCTATCATTAACCCTTAATTCCCTCCATACCAGGTAATCAGGTGTGACGATATCGTCATATCTGGCCACTTTTATCCGGTGAGTTTTCTTCCATGTTCAATTACTACCCGCACCTTTTCAAAATACCCATCTTCTCCATAAGTGAACTCTGACGATCCTAGCTTATGAGTCACGGGTGTGAATTGCCGAGACTCAACCTGTCTTTGCACCAAAATGGGTGCATAACTCAGAGACCCCCAAATTTCGAGTAAAGGAACTCCCGGTTGTCCCCACATTTATACATAATTGGCATAGGTACCATCCATGGAGCTCTCCAAGTTACCATCTCCCCTTTTAGATTTCAGAACATGTTGATCCATTTCTCTTCATCTCCGTCTTCAGGCCAATCATTTCGAAGGAATTCCCTAATCGTAACTAAAGACTTCATGTACGGTTTGAAGGAAACCTCTTCTATCTTCCAAAAGTGACTTTGAATCCAAATATAAAGGAGTTGTACACACCCCTTGATTCTCCCTTGTCCTTCCCTTTTACAAAAATTTAATGATCGGATAGTTTCAACTATGATGGTCGGAGATGGTTAATCTTCTGTTCCAACTTTTCAAAGAAATCAAACACGGTTATATACACATGACCCAATATCTCCGAGAATATGATTAATCTGTAGACGGCTAGAGCGAAGATGTCCTTGGCTTTTTCTTTGTCGAAATATCCCAATATCAACTGTCGGAGAGTTTCCCACTAAATGCATCCATTTTTTGCTTTGTATCCACATGACTCTCAACCCATGTTGTATCCATTCCTGTGATCCTAGCCACTTTCCTCTTAAAACCTGAAGGTTTCACTTCCTTCAAATATACCCGATCAGGATTAGGACTTTCAATACGTAACAATGCTGAATATTCTTCAATCAGTGGGGTCATATCCTTCTTTTTAAAAGTAAAACATCTATAAGCAAGATTCCTAAAACTGTACCATAGCCTGAATTAACCCACTATTAACCCTAATCGGAATTAAGAGTGCTATATCTCCATATTTCTAAGTGAAGGCTTCTTTCTCTGATACATTCCATTGATTCCAAATGTCGGCTAACCCTCGGAGATTATTCAGTCTAGAATCCACTTTGACCCTTTTCGACAACACTGACACATAATCTTTCTTCAGGCAATCACCATCCTCACTGTAGAGACCTAATTTTGTCCGGACCACTAAAACAGGTATGTTTTCTTCCTAAATTTATGTTTTCGAATGTAAAAAGATTTTTTTTCATCTTGCAGGTGGTACTCCGAAACTTAATTTAAGAGGGCGAGCATAAAAAGTCAAACTTGAAAAAAGTCAACCTCGAAAAAAGTCAACCTCAAAAAAGTCAACCCTAGAAAGTCAAATACTGAAAAAGTCAACCCACTTTCAAAATCAAGATTTTAAGTCCAATTGAAAAATGGTGAAAGAATTTTGATAATCCGAAATCTACATTGAAAGATATGGAGTTCGGAAGTTGGGATTTGGAGATTCAATAGAAAGGAAACACTAATCCGAGAAATTTGGGAAAAAGTGCTTAAATGATCAAATTGGTCAAAATTGAAGGTTCCAAATGAAAGATAAGCACTGACTAAGGGTAATGGAGAAGCCACTTGCAAGAAAAACCGAAAGAAAAGTCAATCTGGGAAAAAACCGAGAAAAAGGGTTTTTAGTGGATTTCGGTAAAATCGGGAAAAATCATAGAAATGGCCCGACTTGATAAGACCAAATCCCAATGGATGAGGAATGATTAAAAAGGGATAGCCCAAGGCTCAGCTTGAAGAAAATCTAAAAATCAGACTTGTTTTGAGCAAAACCGGGTTTCGGAGGCAAAAGGGCAAAATTGGAAAATTTGGGAAAAATAGCAAATGAGCTCCAAAAATTCTGAAAATTTGTAAATCTCATTCTTAAACCATTTGAAACATATTGGCAAAATAAAATCTTGATTCGGAGTTCGTTTGCAAAATGGCCAAATCCCGGGCTTCTTATGTAGTAATTCCAGAAGGAAAATCCCGAAAAAATAGCAAATGGATTCCAAATCTTTTGAAATTTTGCAAATCTAATTTTTAAATTATTTGGAAGAGATTGGCAAAAGAAAATATTGATTCGGAGTTCGTTTGCAAAAATGCCAAATCTCGGGTCTCTCATGTAGTAATTCAAAAAGGAAAATCCCGAAAAAATAGCAAATGAACTCCAAATCTTCTGAAATTTTTCAAATCTCATTTTTAAATTATTCGGAAGAGATTGGCGAAAGAAAATCCTGATTCGGAGTTCGTTTGGAAAATGGCCAAATCCCGGGCCTCCTATGCAATAATTCAAGAAGATAAATCCCGAAAAAATAGCAAATAGACTCCAAAAATTCTGAAATTTTGCAAATATCATTTTTAAATTATTTTTAAGAGATTGGAAAAAGAAAATCTTGATTCGGAGTTCGTTTGCAAAATGGTCAAATCCGAGCTCCTATGTAGTAATTCAAGCCGATAAATTCCGAAAAAATACCAAATGAGGTCCAAAATTTATGAAAACTTCTAGATCACACTTTTAAATTATTTGGAAGAGATTGGTGAAGAAATTTTTTTATTTGGAGCTCGTTTAAAAAATGGTAAAATGTGGGGACATAAAATGACATTTTTGGAAGAAAAAATCCAAATAAATAGCAAACGGACTCGGAAAATTTTGAAAACTTCCAGAACTCAATGTTTTATTATTGTGGAAGTATTAAAAAAATAAAAATTGAATTTGGAGTCCGTTTGAAATTTATTTGCATCCGGGGGGCAAAACGGTCATTTCACCCAAGCAACCGAAAAGGGCTTCTTTGGGCCTTTCAAAAAATCAAAAAATCAGATTTGGACTGGAAAAGAGAAGTTCTGGCTTGCCAAGGCCCAAAGGAAGAAGGAAGCTTCTGATTTTTCAATCAAATGGTCAAGAATTAAGAGTTAGTTAGAGATTCTCTTTGATCAAGCCATGGTGATTAAGCCACATAGTCCAAGAGAGTGTGTCAACATTATTCTTGAATAGCTGAAATTATGGACAGCTGCCATGCTAATCTATGGGTGGTAATTTCATGATTTTTCACCTTGAATTATTAGCCATTTGATGGAAATTAGTTAGAACAAAAATGACAACATCCTTGCATGATTTAAGGGCCATTCGACCAGCACTTGGGGGTTCAGATTTTATTTTTTTACACTTTATTTTTGCTGAGTTCTCTTGTTTTTTTTTTTTCTCTTTGGTTGAAATCAAAAAGGAAAAGTTTAGAAAAGAAAGGAAAGTTTGAAGAGATAAAGCTTGAAATATAGCTTCTTGAGGTTGCTCTTGAGCACCAACTCTTGCACTTTCTTGATTTTCCATTCTTGTTTTTGCTATTTTGATTACTATTTTGTGAGTTTCCTTTTTAGATAAATGTTTTTTTTTTTTATTTTTCTTCTTAAGTTCTTCCTTCATCTCTTTCTTAAATATATTTTTTACAATTTTTTATATAATTTCTCACCATGGCCGAATGGCCTACATTCTTTATTTAAGTTGCTGTTTTGGTTTATTTTATCATGTTGTTGATGTTATTTTCTTTGATCTTAATGTTTTAAATGTTATTTTACTTCATATACTTGAGTTATATTTTAATTTGGTTGCTTTGTTTGTTGCCATTTATGATTAAAATATCATATTTTTGCATTTTTAATTTTCTGTTTTCATACTGTTTAAATCTGTTGGTGTTTTAGATTCAGTATATCAAGTGTTTGTGAAAATGCTTGTGTGGTTTTTGCATAATTTGAGTTTTATATTTTAGTTGAGCATGTTTTAGATTTAGTATATCAAGTGTTTGTGAAAATGCTAGTGTGGTTTTTGCATGATTTGAGTGTTATATTTTAGTTGAGCATGTTAGTATATCAAGTGTTTGTGAAAATGCCATGCTTGTTGGAGCTTGAGGCCATTCGGCTACTCCATGTGTTTTGCATTGTGTGTTGCATTTTTGCCATGTTAGTTGGTAGGTTTTTGCATTTGCATGACATTTGATTTAGTTTTGCATGCTAGTATACCAAGTGTTTGTGAAAATGCCATGTGTGCTAGTTACATAGGCCATTCGGCCACTCCTTGAATCTTTGCATTGTATGTGCATTCTTGCCATGTTAGTTGATAGGTTAGTATTTGCATGATATTTGGTTGAGTTTTTGGTTTAAGCATTCTTTGTGTTTGTGAAAATGCCATGCATATTTTAGTTATTAAGTTAGGTTTATTTGCCATGCTTGTTCATGAATTTTAGGTCTAGGTTGCATTAAATGCCATGCAAGTTCATTTAGGTGTAGGTCACTATATGAATGCCATGCATTTTTTCATGACATTTAGGTTTAAACTCATGCATTTCATGCACTATACTTGCTTTATTTTTTTTTTCATGCATTTCATGTTCATGCCACTTGAATAATGACTTGAGCCAATTAATGGTTCAAAGTCTATGCTCTCTTGAGCACACTTGTGGAAAATTAAAGTTTGTCAACTTGATTATTCTACCTTTGTGATTTTTTTTTTTTACTTAGACAATTTTTATCTAACTTTCAAAAAGTCCTAGCTACTGTTTGTGAGCCATTTTATGAGTTTCAAATATTTTTACTTTGATTTTTAAATGATTTTATCAAAGGCAAAAAAATGTGTTTTGACAAAACAAATTTTTCACCCAGTAGTCGTACATTTTCGATTTTTCTGGGAATTCATCTTTAATCAAAAAATTAAGCCGATTTTTTCCCGTGTATTTTTACATGTCCTCAGTCTCCAGTATTTTTTTCAGAATTTTTTGAATTTTTAAAATAGGGTAAAAAATCGTGGTTTAAAACTGGACAGTGGAGTTAGAATTGAATTTAAAGAAAAATCATTTTTCTGTGTTAGTTAAGTTACTTAGAGGGGGCTGATTAGGAAGGTTAGATACTGACTTAGGGTAGTTTCTAGGCCTTTTTAAACTCTAAAAATGTTTTTTAACTCTCGGGTTAAGGGTAGTCAAGTCCGGATTTTTAAACTTAGGAAATTAGAGCCATTTAAAAAAAGATTTAGCCCAGTTTTTATTATTAATTTTTTTTTTTTAATTCAAGCTTTTCAAAATTATTTTCAAACAATCAAAAAGTATTTTGGTTTTAGAATATTCAATTTGACATATTTCCTAAGGTAGCCGGATATCTTTTTAGATATACGGATTTCCTTAATTAAAGGAAAAATACATTTCATGCATTGCATTTTCCATATTCATGCATTTTATATAATATTTGATTTTTGCTATAATAATTCAAATGGTATTGTTATTATTTTGATTTATATATATATTTTTGATGTTATATGGTTTAATATATGGTTTTGAATATTTCATGATATCTTATGCTTTTTATTTAGTTATTTTATTTAGCATATACTATGTTCATGCATTATTATTTTTATTTTTATTTTCATGCATATTATATGATAGCATTATTCTATATTTCATGTCATTTAAATTATATGCCACATCATTCATATTTGCTATGTCATTTAAATTATTTCATTTCATATAGAATATATTATGTTACTTAGGTCATTTCATTTCATGTAGAATATATTATGTTACCTAGGTTATTTCATTTCATATAGAATAGTTATGTTACTTAGGTCATTTCATTTCATTTAGAATATATCATGTGACTTAGGATATTTCATTTCATTTAGGATATATTATGTCATTTAGGATATTTCATTTCATTTAGAATATATAATGTGACTTAGGATATTTCATTTCACTTAGGATATATCATAGAACTTAGAATATTTCATTTCATTTAGAATATACTACGACATTTAAATTATATTATATCATTTAGGATTGCATTATATTATTTAGACTTTGCTATGTCATTTTATTTATGTCATGCATATACATATTCATTTCTTTTAAATGTTTTCAAAAAGGTTATGATTTTCAATAAAATAAAGATATTCCCGAATTAAAATAATTCATGACTTCTCTACCGGGTTTGCTGGGGAGGATATCATCAATTATCATTAATAACGGAATATCTTCTTTAAAAAGAGAATGATTCAGAAAGTTTTCCAAAACTAATAAAAATTTCTATATTTTGCCACGTTTGTTGGGGAATATAGGAAAATTTTGAATTTATAAATTCCGGATCGTTTTCAATTAAAAATAGAATTATTTTTCTTTAAATTGGGAATTAACTTGAAATACTAAATTTAAAACTGATTTTTTACCGAGACTTGAGATAACACACGATTAATAAAGTACCGATTTATACGGGCGTTGTGGGGGTGCTAATCCTTCCCTGCACGTAACCAACTCCCGAACCCGCTTCTTTGATTTCTCTAGTTTAAAACGTAGACTTGAAATTGGTTTTAAAATGTTTTAATTAATTTTTAAAATATTTTATAAAACCGGTTTTAATAGGTGGCCGATCACACCTAGCTAAAAAAGATTGGTGGCGACTCCATGTCTTTTTCAAGGTCATTTTCAAAACCTTCATTTTTCTAGAGGAATTAAGTCGACTTTTCCTCGATTTTTTTTAATGTCACGCTTAACGAATAATAAAGTCTTGCGATGAGACTCGTTATTTTTTAGGTTGCGACAGCTTGGCGACTCCACTGGGGATTATTAGAGAGTCAGGCCTAGAATTAGTCGTGTGTTATCAAAGTCTCGGTTTTGTTGGTTTAATTGGTATTTAATTTTAATTCCCACATTTTTCTAATAAAGAGAATTTTGAAAATAATAAAATGTTTTTAGTATGTCCATATTTCATGTGCATACATATTATAATTGTTCTCTGGTTATTTTGGTGCTTATATTTATTTATTGATTAATTGATGATTTATGTTGTTTAATCTTGTTGGGGCATTTAGAATAAAGGATACAGAATAGGTGGTGAAAGGTTTGTTATTTCTCCTCACACACTACACGTGCATTTGCATATCATGAATCCTATACCCGGGTTCCGTCCTTTTAGATGGGAGCAAAGTAACTAAGCCTTCGTGATTAACAATCCGCATGGGCTAGTGAAACACTTCCGGAGTACTAAATTACCTAAACAATCCGCATGGGCTAGGGAAATAGACTCTAACGAATTGAACCCGCTTTTATCGGGGTGCCTCACTAGCCTTCGCCGGCGACAGTGAGGAACAATACGGCGCTTTTTAGAATTCATTCACCTTCATATAGTAAACCTAGGCGAAGCCATGCCTGATTTCCAATTAGATATCCTAAAGTTAAGAACACATGGAGGAATATTTCCAATCCTTTTACCTTCTATTCTACTTTCCGTATAAGTTTTTTTTTTTTTTTTGGACAATGATGAACGTACATCATAATGCTCGTGATAAATGTTGATATTTCATCCCCAAGGTGTTATAATGCTGAAATTTTGTTGGCATCCTCAGGGATAATTATTGCTTTGAATTATATGTTTTTTGTATTATTCATAATTATTCCCGTTACTAATTCATTTTCTTTTTTGTTGTTGTTTTTTTGTTGTGTTTCTTTTGCATTCATGCCATCATTTTTGCACATTTGAAGGTTATTGGTCTCGGGATATTATTCAACCAAAAGGGCTTTTATGGAGGGTCAGAGTGTCTCAGTGGTCGAGAAACATTTAGAAGTTAGAAAACAGTCTGAGAAAGGTCAGCGGGATAATGGGGATTGTTTGAAGACAGGATATGTGTCAACATTGCCAGCCGAGGTTGATCTTATTATCAAGAAAAATGATCTCTAGGAATTGATTGATATATGGAATCAGTGGAACATATCGGAAAAAGAAGCCTTCACTCAGACATATGGGGACATAGCACTATTAGCTCAGGTTAAGGTCAGTGGCGAGGTGATCCGGGCTGTGGTACAATTCTGGAATCCCGCTTATCGGTGTGTTACTTTCAACCGAGAGGATATGACTCCAACCATAGAGGAGTATTCGACCTTGCTGCATATTGAGAATGTTATTCCCGATCGTATTTATTTGAAGGATACAAAGACGCCAGGTTTCAAGAAAAAGGTGTCGAAGATTTTGGGAGTAGAAAGAAATTGGGTAGAAAGCCATGTTGTTCGAAAAGGAGTAAACTACTGTATATCATGGGATATTTTACGGGTTTTAATCCATAGCAATTCAAGCAAGGAGATAGTTAGGAATATTTTTGCTTTGGCTATCTATGGTTTAGTTATCTTCTCGAAAACATTAGGGTATGTGGATGTGGCGATATTTGATTTTTTCGAGAGGCTTGAGCAAAGGATAAACCCAGCCCCGGCAATTATAGCAGAAATAATCCGATCCCTGAATTTCTGTAGACGGTAAGGCAAAGGTTGTTTTCTAGGTTGTATACAGCTCCTTTACATATGGGTTTAGCGCCATTTTTGTAAACAGGAGAATTTCCCTCTTTGCTCATATTGCAAATCTTTTGCACAAATTGGTGAATTTCTTAAGAGAGATTGGCTTGAGAATAGGACTGAGGAGCAATGGATCAACATATTCGGGAATATCAGGGCCGAGATGATAGTTTGGAGAGCTCCATGGATAGCTCCTATACCGACATTGTATAAATGCGGAGATAAAGCCTCTGTTCCATTATTGGGAGTATGGGGAGGAGTGAGCTATGCACCACTGCTAGTACTGAGGCAATCAGAATCTCGTCAGTTTACTCTAATGACCCATGACCTTGGTAATTTGGAATTTGCTTACGGAGAAGATGGATATTCGGGAAAGGTCCATGAGATTGTGGTGGCATGGAAGAAAACTCATCGGGTGAAGGTAGCTAGATATGCTGATATCGTCACACCTGACTACCTGACATGGAGGGAATCGAGGGTTAATGATAGGTTGTTGACATTGGATGGGGAAGAAGTTCGCCGCCCAAGGAAGCGCCATCAGATTAAAAATCACAAGGGCAGAATTTGAAAAAGAAAAGGCTCGGATGAAAAAGGAGATTGCCCGACTGCAAGAAGAGCTTGAGGACATGAAAGATAGGGAGGTAGCCCGAGAAAAAGAAAAGGAAAAGATCAAGAGAGAGCGGGATACTGTTCAAAGTGATCTTCAGGAACTACACTTGGAGAACAAGAGATACCGTTTCGAGCTCAAATTCGAGGGGACTCTCAAGACTTCTAGGGAATAGGAACAAGAAGTCAGAAACCTCAAGAAGGAGAAGAACTATTGGGCAGAAAAAGCAAAACACGAGGAAGCCCGAGCAAATCAACTTGAGAAACAAGCTAGGGAAAGCTTACACGGCGATGCTTCTACTGACACTTCAAAGGGTTGCGAACAAGTAGGGATCAGATGGAAGAGCAAGGCAGTTAAAAGAGGATAGTGAAGAAGGACCAAGATCCGAGGGAGTTACCAGTATTTTTGTAATAGTTTTTAGGAGAGACAGATTATCATGTTGTCTAAAGCAGGGATTTTTTTCTTTGATGTATTTAGTTCCAGGAAATCATTGAAAGACCGTTTGGTTGGAATTATCCCGGGGCCAATACTTTAATTACATTCATTATTTACTATTTCTTTCTTTTATATATTTTATTTGTTCATAATCATTCATTCATTTATTCTTTATAAATTGTTCATACACTTAGTCATTTATTGGTCCATTCATTTATTCATTATAGGTTCATACACTTAGTCATTTACTTAGTTGTTCATTCATTAACACCGATTCATTCATTCATTCATTTTTTTATATAAAATAAAATAATAAATGTGTCAATAATTTCTAATCCATGATTTTTAAAACTAAAGGTACAATTGGTCGCACTCAGAAAGAACCAAATTTCCAACACCCTTACAATACTCGATCTTGAACAAGAGCCATGGAAAACGATCAGCTCGCCATAATCGAGAGAATGGAAAGAAACCAGAAAGAACTACAGCAACAGTTGACTAAGTCTCAAGAAGAGACACGAGAACAGATGATAAAGCACATAGAGATGATGAGCACTATGATGAAGCAGAAGTGGCCCGAAGAGAATTCAGTTGCTGGAATGGGGGCAGTGAATCAGGAGGATAGACCAGAAGTGGTACAGAGAAATGGCCAGACATAACCTGTGGGAAATATAATCCCAACTGGGGCAACATCCTACATCTACATCCAGCCAGCGGCCGAAGCACAGAACTTCGGTCCAAAAAGGGGTAACATCGGAGTTGATCCAATTGAGGTTGAAGTACCAGACTTCGAAGAAATGGCAGAAAAAGGAAAGGGCCAAAATGACTGAATTGAAAAAGGTCGAAACCGCTGAATCTCAGAAGAAATATCAGCTGCTGGAAGAAAGGCTAAGAGCAGTGGAAGGGACAGAGTTATTTGGCAGTCTAGATACCAAAGAGATGAGCTTGGTACATGATCTAGTAATTCCACCGAAGTTCAAAGTACCAGACTTTGAAAAGTATAATGGGACCACCAACCCATCAGCTCATCTGACTATGTACTGTAGAAAGATGACAGGGCATGAAGATAATGAGAAACTGCTTATTCATTGCTTCCAAGACAGCTTAACAGGGTCAGCCACCGATGGTACAATCAATTCAATAGTACCAAAATTCATTCATGGACAGATTTAGCTAGGGATTTTATGGAATATTATAAGCACGTTTCTGACATGGTACCGGATAGGCTATCACTATAGAACATGGAAAAGAGGTCCAATGAGACCTTCAAGGAGTATTCGCCGAAGTGGAGGGATCTGGCCACACAACTGCAACCCCCTTTAACCAACAAAGAAACCATGGTGCTTTTCATCAACACCTTGAAAGCACCCTATTATGACAAATTGTTGGGAAGTGCTACCAAGGACTTCGCAGATATGGTAATATGTGGGGAAATGATTGAGTCAGCTATTAAAAATGGAAAGATGGAAGAGGGTGAGTCTGCTACCCCAAAGAGAGCTTTTCCTACAAAGAAGGAGGAAACCCATGCAGTAAACTTCAACCAATACCCTTATACACCTCCTACACCATACACACCACCAAGGCCCTATACTCCTACCACACCTTATGCACTTCCGACACCTTACACACCATACCCGGGGTATAATCCATACTACCCCAATGTCAACCACCTTACCCAAAACCCGTTCCCCTACATCAATATCCCCCAACAGCCATTCCCAACTAGCATATCCCCTCAAATCACCCTTCCTAGAAATACTGTTCCAAACACACAAGGGCCTGCGCGTAATGACCAACGTTCACCAAGAAACGATCAAAAAGCCCAATTTGATCCGATTCCCACTACCTACGGTGAGCTATATCCAAAATTGTTGCAGGGTCAACTCGTTGCACCCGTGTACCTAAAACCTTTGACACCTCTATATCCAAGATGGTATAACGCAAACACTAACTATGCATACCATGCGGGAATCCAAGGACATTCAATTGAAGATTGTCTGGCCTTCAAAAACAAAGTCCAAAGCCTGATTAATGCTGGGGTTGTGAAGTTTGGATCCAAAAATGGGCCGAATGTAGCTGGAAACCCATTGCCCAATCATGCTGGGAGTCAGATAAATGCAATATTGACCGGAGTGGGCAGAAGACTAAAAAAGGATATTGGGGAGGTTAAGACTCCAATGCTGACAGTATGGGTTGAAATGGTCAAGGCAGGATTGGTGGAAGATACAGATAGTATGAAAATGGTTGCAAAAAGGGTGCATAATTGGTGCCCGTTCCATAAGGGTGGAGGCCATGACATACAGAACTGCGGGGACTTCCAGGTTAAAGTCCAAAGAATGATGGATAGTGGAGAGGCCCAATTCTACGAAGAGATAGAGGGGGAAATAGAAGTCATTAAAAATGCAAGTGGCTATGGGATAGGAAGACCCCTGATCATCTATTATGATGAACCGGAGGAAAAAGTTATGCTAGTCATTGAAGAAAATGCGCCCAAATTAATCATTGATCTACCTGTTTCCTTTCCATACAAGGAAAACAAGGCTACACCATGGAAATATGACTGCAGCATGGTTATGCCTGGGTCTTCAGGCCAGCAGGATATTACAGGTGTGGGGCATTTAACCCGAAGCGGGAGGTTTTATGCTCCGGTGGCCGTTGAATAGGGATTAACAAAGAAAGACAGAGGAACTGATAAAGGGAAGAAGGTCATCGAGCCAATCCATATTGAGATGGATTTGCCAAAGGAAACAGAGAGGGGATCAGCCCCGGTTAACAGAATGAAAGAACCAGTATGTGAGAAAGAAGCTTTTGTGAGTTTTTGAAATTTATAAAGCATAGTGAGTATAGCGTAGTTGAACAACTGCAACATCAACCAGCTAGGATCTCAATCTTATCTTTACTTTTAAATTCAGAACCACACAGAAATGCTTTGTTAAGAGTATTAAATCAAGCATACGTGGCTAATAATATATCAGTGGAAAAGCTGGATAGGTTGGTGGGAAACATCGCAGCAGATGACTACATATTTTTCAGCTATGAGGAGATACCACCCAACGGAATTGGATCAATGAAAGCTCTCCATATAACTACCACTTGTAAGGGGCACATATTACTGAGGGTCCTTTTGGATAATGGTTCTTCACTAAATGTGATGCCTTTAGCAACCCTATCCAAATTGCCAGTGGATATATCCTATATGATACCAAGTTGCACGGTGGTCAGGGCTTTTGATGGAACAAGGAGAGAGGTTATGGAACCATTGAAGTTTCTCTGGAGATAGGCACGTGCATTTATACAGTGAACTTCCAGGTCATGGATATTAATCCATCTTATAACTGCTTGTTGGGAAGGCCATGGATACATTCAGCTGGGGCTGTACCCTCGTCTCTTCACCAAAAACTAAAATTTGTGATAGAGGGCCGGTTAATCATAGTATCAGGGGAGAAAGACATAATAGCTTCCGCATCTACTGAATCTCCTTATGTGGAGCACAATGAAGAGGCCGTGGAGTGTTCTTTCCGGTCTTTGGAATTTGTCAATGCAGTTTTCATCGTTGAAGGATAGAAAATTCCGAAACCGAGGCTGTACAAAAACACAAGACTTGGGGTAAAAACTACCATGGGAAAAGGCTGCAGGGCTGGAAAAGGTCTCGGGAAATATCTTCAAGGGATGGCTCAAGCCATAGATGTAAAAGGAAAGAAAGACCGGTTTGGCCTAGGATATCTTTCGAAGGCTCATGAGAAAAAGGAAACAAGTTGAAAGGAACCGAAAAAGGAGGATGGCCCGTCTTACGGGTATGGATATTGAATGGGAGCCTATGACATTCCCACCTATCCTTCGCAGCTTTCGCTCGGCCGGTTCTCTGTTCAGAGAAAATAATTCTGATGATGTGCTCGTAATGATAGAGCAGGCCTTCGAGAGGTTCCAGGTGAATAGGGATGAGCAAATGTATGATGTGGAGATCTGTACGACCGAGAAAGACAGAATTGAAAGAGAGAGTGCTAGCTGGATGGTGCGACCTTGTCCACCAGGATATAGACTAACCAACTGGAGTGCGACTAAGTTGCCCATAGTTTTTAAGTCTATTCCAAAGTAATACTTTTAAAAAGCAATCTTAATTATCTTTACCCAGAGATATTAAGATTTTTTTTCTTCTGTAATGGGCTTTTTTAAACATTTTTATTCAATAAATAACAAGCACAATGCATTATCCATATTGATGTGTCCATATTCTTTCATTTTTGTTATTTATTTTTTTTTCATTATATATTTTCCTATATTATTTCTTCTCCACCTATTTACAAGTGTACGAATGCGGAATATGAGGACCTTCCTATCAGTATTTCTGAAATTGATTTTGAAAGACCCATTTGCACGGGTGATTTCGAGGCTAATGAAGATACTGAGGATTACGGTCTACCTCCACATCTATGGAGGAAAATAGAACAAGAGGAGAAACAAGTACTTCCTCATAAGGAGTTATTGGAAACAATAAATCTGGGAAATGGTGAAGAGATAAAAGAAGTCAAAATCGGAACTTCATTGTCACCATCAATAAAAGGTGAATTGATATCTTTGCTCCAGGAGCATGTAGATGTATTTGCATGGTCTTACCAAGATATGCCAGGGTTAGATCCGGATATTGTGGTTTATAAGCTCCCTTTAAGGCCAGAATGCAAGCTAATTCAGCAAAAGTTGAGAAGAATGAGGCCTGATATGTTGTTAAAGATAAAAGAGGAGGTGAAGAAACAATTTGATGTTGGATTCCTAGAGGTGGTAAAATATCCAGAATGGGTGGAAAATATTGTTCCAGTACCAAAGAAAGATGGCAAGGTGCGGATGTGCGTTGATTACCGAGATTTGAACAAGGCCAGCCCTAAAGACAATTTCCCTTTGCCCCATATTGATACTCTGGTGGATAATACAGCAAAGAGTTCTTTATTTTCTTTCATGGATGGATTCTCAGGATACAATCAGATCAAGATGGCACCGGAAGATATGGAGGAAACCATATTTGTTACAATGTGGGGAACCTTCTGCTACAAGGTAATGCCATTTGGGTTGAAGATTGCTGGGGCAACATACCAGAAAGCCATGGTGTCCTTGTTTCATGATATGATGCATAAGGGAATTGAGGTCTACGTTGATGATATGATCGCAAAGTCACAAGGAGAAGAGGAGCATATTGCGAATCTTAAGAAGCTCTTTGAATGATTAAGGAAATTTAAACTCAAGGTAAATCCGACAAAATGCACTTTTGGAGTCACTTCGGGGAAGTTGTTGGGTTTTGTCGTCAGCAAAAGAGGAATTGAGATTGACCCAGATAAAGTGAAGGTCATTCATAATTTGCCACCACCTCGCACTCAAAAAGAAGTAAGAGGCTTTCTAGGGAGATTGAATTACAATGCTCCATTTATTTCACAGTTAATCGACAAATGTGATCCAATATTTAAGTTACTTCAAAAACGTGATCTAGGAGAATGGATGAAGGGTGTCAGATTGCTTTTGAAAAGGTTATGCATTATCTATCAAACCCACCAGTATTAATGCCACCTATTCCGGATAAACCAATGATACTGTATTTATCAGTATTTGAAAGATCCATGGGTTGTGTTTTGGGGCAGCTTGATGAAACTGGAAAGAAAGAACAGGCAATTTACTACCTCAGCAAGAAGTTCACAGATTATGAGTTGAAATATTCGTCGGTAGAGAAGTTGTGTTGTGCCTTAGCTTGGACTGCTCGAAGACTCAGAAAGTATATGTTGTATCACACAATGTGGTTGATTGCTAAGTTGGATTCAGTCAAATACATGTTGGAAGCACCTTCTTTGTGAGGGAGGACAGTAAGATGATAGGTTTTATTGTCAGAATACGACATTGTATATGTAAGTCAAAAAGCTATCAAGGGCAGTGCAGTGGCTGAATTCTTAGCAAGTCGGGCAGTGGAAGATTATGAGCCGTTGCATTTTGACTTCCCAGATGAGGATTTGATGTATGTGTCGCAAGCAGATGATATTCCCCTGAAGAAGAAAGTATGGAAAACGTACTTCGATGGTGCATCTAATGCCATGGGGCATGGAATCGGTGCAATGCTTATATCCAGAGAAGAAGATTGTTATCCTTTCACTGCTAGATTGGATTTTGATTGCACAAACAATACTGTCGAGTATGACGCATGTACTACGGGCCTTCGTGCTGCAGTGGACAGAAAGATCAAAGTATTGGAAGTTTAAGGAGACTCAGCCTTGGTGATTTACCAGCTACGAGGAGAATGGGAAACCCAAGATACAAAGCTAATCCGATACCGAGAACTCATACTGAGTTTATTGGAGGAGTTTGAAGAAGTGAATTTCAATTACTTTCCTCAAGAAGAAAATCGAATGGCAGATGCTCTGGCTACTTTGTCATCAATGTTTAAAGTGAAGGAAGGGGCGGAAGTTGTGCCGATTAAGATGAGCATATATGAGTCTCCTGCCCACTGTTTGAGTATTGAAGAAGAAGTAGATGACCTTCCTTGGTATAATGACATCTTGCAGTACATTAAGAATCAACAATACCCAGAACAAGCAACAGAAAATGACAAGAGGACTTTGAGAAGGCTAGCAATGGGTTTCGTTCTAGACAATGAGATTTTCTACAAGAAAGGGAAAGATCAAGTCCTGTTGAGATGTGTCGGGTCTGTCGAAGCTCAAAGAATCATAGAAGAGGTCCATGAAGGGATATGTGGCACCCATGCTTATGGTCACATGCTTGCTAAACAGATTATGAGGGCGGTTTACTATTAGCTGACGATGGAAGGAGATTGTATCAGTTATTCTAGGAAGTACCATAAATGTCAGATTTATGCAGATAAGATTCATGTGTCGCCCTCGCCATTACATGTCATGACTGCACCATGGCCCTTTTCAATGTGGGGAATTGACATGATAGGGCCTATTACCCCGAAAGCTTCAAATGGACATCGTTTCATCTTGGTGGCCATAGATTATTTCACAAAGTGGGTAGAAGCTGCGTCTTATGCAAATGTAACAAAGTCGGTGGTATGTAGATTCGTCAAGAAAGAAATCATATGATGTTACGGGTTGCCAGCAAGCATTATTTCGGATAATGCTCTCAATTTGAACAATAAGATGATGAGGGAAGTGTGTACTCAATTCAAGATCAAACATCATTATTCGGCACCTTACCGTCCAAAGATGAATGGCGCAGTAGAAGCAGCTAACAAGAACATCAAGAGGATTGTTGAGAAGATGACCAATGTGTACAAAGATTGGCATGAGATCTTGCCGTTTGCTCTTCATGCATATCGTACTTCAGTCTGCACATCTACAGGGGCAACACCGTTTTCTTTGGTATACGGGATGGAAGCAGTGCTACCCATTGAAGTTGAGATCCCTTCACTTCGGGTTTTGATGGAAGTTGGCCTAGAGGAAGCAGAATGGGTTAGAGCTCGTTTTGAACATTTGAATCTCATCGAGGAGAAAAGACTGAAAGCAATTTGTCATGGGCAGTTGTATCAGAAAAGGATGATTCGAGCCCACAACAAGAAAGTTCGTCCCAGGCAATTCCGAGAAGGGGAGTTGGTATTGAGGAAAATTCTCCCTATAGTGAAGGACCCGAGAGGAAAATGGGCTCCGAATTGGGAAAGACCCTATGTGGTAAAGAGAGCTTTTTCTGGAGGAGCATTGATTCTAACTCGGATGGACGGAGATGATTTTAGACATCCCGTGAATGCTGATGAACTGAAGAAATATTATACTTGAAAAAGAAAAAAAAACGTGTGATGCTGTGCACATGGAAATTCGAATGATTCCAAGTGTAAAAATAGAAATTCTATATATCTATTTCCCCTGAGAATTGCTTTTCAAAGAGAGTAGTCATGCTTGATATGATGAATGGCCATCTTTCATATTCCTTTCACTAAGAAGAAATTATCCTTAGTCACCTCTTTTGAGTCTTAGGAATTATTTCTTTCTTTAAACCTTGATCAAGGATCACCCTCTACACTGGAGGGCAAATGCGAGGAAAGATAATCAAAAATCATGGCAAAAAGAAAGCCATTGAAAAATGTGGCAAATGAAAGCCAACAAAGCAAAAAATATATATATATATATATAAAAGAAAGTCCAAAAAGGGACAAATGTTTCAAGAATGAGTTCTCCTCAGGAAATGATCCTTGATCCAATCACCCTTAAACACATTTTGGGCCTATTTATCCTTTCTTTCTAACCAAAACCTGCCTACATTACATGCTTTAAAACCCCATTTTGATCAAGCATGGATATTTAATTTGAAGGTTATTCTCATATTTCATCCCTTCTTTCGAATTGATATTTTTACCTTGGAAGTATTTAGAATTCTCAGATGCATGGTAGAATATAAAAAAATAGAAATAAAAAAGAATGTAAAAGGAGAGGTTTAAGCCGAAAATTCGCAAAGGGCAACTTAATACCGAACGGAGGACATTTGAGTTGAAAACCTGTAAAGGGCGGCTCAAGTACTAATCAAAGTTTGAATCAATGCTCCGTGTAAAGGTGGAGAAAGTTTCTGACAATCAGAAGAAAGGGGAACAATTCAGTCTGATGTAACTACAGAAGCTAAGAGATTACCCAAGTGAATTGCTCATTCAAGAGAAATTTCAGATGGTTTGAAAAAGGAGGGGTCCAAGATATTCCGCATTCGGGGCATCTACAGCTTATAACCTTACATTTGTTTCTTATATCCTTGATATTTATGTTTACTATTATAAAACATTTCTTGCAATAAATTCATATTTTCTTTCATATACTTTTGAGATGCATTATGTTTGTTATTAAATTGAATGATGATTAGTAATAAAAATCTTTAAATAAAAAAGATTTCAAAGTATTACTAAGGAATAGATTTAAATCTTGGGAAAGGTTTGGAGAGATCACCAAATAAAAGGAAACAACGAACGTGTTAGAAACTCCATCATGAAATCAGAAAATCTATGAATTTCAGCGAAAGACAGAAGCTGAGACTGTTTGACAAGATATCTTGAGTGAAGAATTCCTTAAGTGGGGCATCAATGAACAATGAAGACTCTGTCATGAAGTCATATAATCTGTGAACCTCAAAGAAACCATGGATTAGAAATTATGGCACAATCATTTGATTGCATTTATTTTAGGAAACATACAAGCATTTGCAAAGCATGACATTCTCATCATTGCATTTAGCTAACAGTGCAGAAATCAGGGAAACTTGGACTTCCCCAAAGAGAACTCGTTTTACTTCTCAAAAGATTCAGACTCTGAGATCGCCATCAAGGTATTTCCTCCTGTTTTAAATCTAATTCATTTTGTTTATCAGACAAATCGAGCCTTAAGACCGTTGTCAAGGTATTTTCAAACCAATTTTAAAGACCTTCAGGCATCAGTTTTAAAGACCTTCGGGCACCAGTTTTAAAGACCTTCGGGCACCAGTTTTAAAGACCTTCGGGCACCAATTTTAAAGACCTTAGGGCACAAGTTTTAAAGACCTTCGGGCACCAGTTTTAAAGACCTTTGGGTACCATTTTTAATGACCTTCGGGCACCAGTTTTAAAAACCTTTGGGCACCAATTTTAAAGACCTTCGGGCACCATTTTTAAAGACCTTCAGGCACCAGTTTTAAAGACCTTCGGGCACCAATTTTAAAGACCTTCGGGCACCAATTTTTAAAGACCTTCGGCCACCAGTTTTAAAGACCTTTGGGCACCAGTTCTTAAAGACCTTCAGGCACCATTTTTAAAGACCTTCGGCCACCAGTTTTAAAGACCTTCAGGCACCAGTTTTAAAGACCTTCTTGTACCAGTTTTTTAAGACCTTCTGGCACTATTCTTAAGACCTTCGGGCATAAATTTTTCTTTTTTTCGAATCTGTCCTTGATTAGTCAGGGAATTCAATTTAAGGACAAATCTTCAATTTACAGTTTTTTTCAAAAAAAAAAATAATAAATAATTTTTTTTGAAGATATGATAGAAGAATGAAGAAGAAACCCCTTTCCTTTCCTTCACATGTGATTTCACTGACCGTACAAAATTAGTGTTTGTTTATCTTTGCCTGATTCCTGATTCTCAGCAATAGCCAAAGAGGGGCAGCTGTAGACACCTAATTTTGTCCTGATCACTAAAACAGGTATGTTTTCTTCCTAAATTGATGTTTTTGAATGTAAAAAGTTTTTTTTCATCCTACAGGTGGTACTCCGAGACTTAGTTTAAGAGGACGAGCATAAAAAGTCAAACTTGAAAAAAGTCAACCCTAAAAAAAGTCAACCCTAGAAAGTCAATTACTAAAAAAGTCAACCCACTTTCAAAATCAAGATTTTAAGTTCAATTGAAAAATGGTGAAAGAATTTTGATAATCTAAGGTCTACATTAAAAGATATGGAGTTCGAAAGTTGGGATTTGCAGATTCAGTAGAAAAGAAACCCTAATCCGAGAAATTTAGGGAAAAGTGCTTAAATGATCAAATTGGTCAAAATTGAAGGTTCCAAATGAAAGATAAGCACTGAATACGGGTAATGGAGAAGCCACTTGCAAGAAAAACCGAAAGAAAAGTCAATCTGTGAGAAAACCGAGAATTAGGGTTTTTAGCGGATTTTAGTGAAATCGGGAAGAATCACAGAAATGGCCCGACTTGATAATACCAAAGCCCCAATGGATGAGGAATGATTAAAAAGTGATAGCCCAAGGCTCAGCTTGAAGAAAATCTAAAAATCGGACTTGTTTTGAGTAAAACCGGGTTTCGGAGGCAAAAGGGCAAAATTGGAAAATTTGGGAAAAATAGCAAATGAACTCCGAAAATTCTAAAAATTTTCAAATCTCATTCTTAAACCATTTTAAAGAGATTGGCAAAAGAAAATCTTGATTCGGAGTTCTTTTGCAAAATGGCCAAATCTCGGGCTTTTTATGTAGTAATTCAAGAAGAAAAATCCCGAAAAAATAGCAAATGAATTCCAAATATTTTGAAATTTTGCAAATCTCATTTTTAAATTATTTTGAAGAGATTGGCGAAATAAAATCTTGATTCGGAGTTCGTTTGCAAAACGGCCAAATCTCGGGTCTCTTATGTAGTAATTCAAAATGGAAAATCTCAGAAAAATAGCAAATGAAGTCCAAATCTTCTGAAATTTTGCAAATATCATTTTTAAATTATTTGGAACAGATTGGAGAAAAAAAATCTTGATTCGGAGTTCGTTTGCAAAATGGCCAAATCCCGGGCCTCCTATGCAATAATTCAAGAAGATAAATCCCAGAAAAATAGCAAATGGACTCCAAAAGTTCTAAAATTTTGCAAATATCAATTTTAAATTATTTGGAAGATATTTGCAAAAGAAAATCTTGATTCGGAGTTCGTTTGCAAAATGGCTAAATCCCGAAAAAATACCAAATGAGCTCCAAAAATTATGAAAACTTCTAGATAACACTTTTTAATTATTTGGAAGAGATTGGGGAAGAAAAATCTTGGTTTGGAGCTAGCTTAAAAAATGGTAAAATGTGGGGGCATAAAAGGGCATTTTTGGAAGAAAAAATCCAAATAAATAGCAAACGGACTCGGAAAATTTTAAAAACTTCCAGAACTCAATTTTTTATTATTTTTGAAGTATTAAAAAAATAAAAACTGAATGTGGAGTCCGTTTGACATTTATTTGCATCCGAGGGGTGGCAAAACAGTTATTTCACCCAAGCAACTGAAAAGGGCTTCTTTGGACCTTTTAAAACATCAAACTTGGGCTGGAAAACAGAAGTGCTGGCCTGCCAAGGCCCAAAGGAAGAAGGAAGCTTCTGATTTTTCAATCAAATGGCCAAGAATTAAGAGTTAGTTAGAGATTCTCTTTGATCAAGCCATGGTGATTAAGCCACATAGGCCAAGAAAGAGTGTCAACATTATTATTGAATAGTTGTAATTATGGACAGCTGCCATGCTAATATAAGGGTGGTAATTTCATGATTTTTCACCTTGAATTATTAGCCATTTGATGGAAATTAGTTAGAACAAAAATGACAACATCCTTGCATGATTTAAGGGCCATTCGGCCAGCACTTGGGGGGGTTCAGATTTTATTTTTTTACACTTTATTTTTGCTGAGTTCTCTTGGTTTTTTCTCTCTTTGGTTGAAAGCAAAAAGGAAAAGTTTAGAAAAGAAAGGAAAGTTTGAAGAGATAAAGCTTGAAATATAGCTTCTTGAGGTTGCTCTTGAGCACCAACTCTTGCACTTTCCTGATTTTCCATTCTTGTTTTTGCTATTTTGATTACTATTTGGTGAGTTTCCTTTTTAAATAAATGTTTTTTTATTGTTCTTCTTAAGTTCTTCCTTTATCTCTTTCTTAAATATATTTTTTACAATTTTTTATATAATTTCTCACCATGGTCGAGTGGCCTACATTCTTTATTTATGTTGCTGTTTTGGTTTATTTTATCATGTTGCTGATGTTATTTTCTTTGACTTAATGTTTTAAATGTTATTTTACTTCATATACTTGAGTTATATTTTAATTTGGTTGCTTTGTTTGTTGCCATTTATGATTTAAATATCCTGTTTTTGCATTTTTTATTTTCTGTTTTCATAATGTTTAAATTTGTTGGTGTTTTAGATTTAGTATATCAAGTGTTTGTGAAAATGCTTGTGTGGTTTTTGCATAATTTGAGTTTTATATTTGAGTTGAGTATGTTTTAGATTTAGTATATCAAGTGTTTGTGAAAATGCTTGTGTGGTTTTTGCATGATTTGAGTGTTATATTTTAGTTGAGCATGTTAGTATATCAAGTGTTTGTGAAAATGCCATGCTTGTTGGAGCTTGAGGCCATTCGGCTACTCCATGTGTTTTGCATTCTGTGTTGCATTTTTGCCATGTTAGTTGGTAGGATTTTGCATTTGCATGACATTTGATTTAGTTTTGCATGCTAGTATACCAAGTCTTTGTGAAAATGCCATGTTTGCTAGTTACATAGGCCATTCGGCCACTCCTTGAATCTTTTCATTGTATGTGCATTCTTGCCATGTTAGTTGATAGGTTAGTATTTGCATGATATTTGGTTGAGTTTTTGGTTTAAGCATGCTTTGTGTTTGTGAAAATGCCATGCATATTTTAGTTATTAAGTTAGGTTTATTTTCCATGCATGTTCATCCATTTTAGGACTAGGCTGCATTAAATGCCATGCAAGTTCATTTAGGTCTAGGTCACTATATGAATGCCATGCATTTTCTCATGACATTTAGGTTTAAACTCATGCATTTCACGCACTATACTTGCTGTATTCTTTTCATGCATTTCATGTTCATGCCACTTGAATAATGACTTGAGCCAATTAATGGTTCAAAGTCATGCTCTCTTGAGCACACTTGTGGAAAATTAAAGTTTGTCAAATTGATTATTCTACCTTTTTTCATATTTTTTTTTATTACTTTTAGCCAATTTTTATCTAACTTTCAAAAAGTCCTAGCTACTGTTTGTGAGCCATTTTATGAGTTTCAAATATTTTTACTTTGATTTTTAAATGATTTAATCAAAGGCAAAAAAATGTGTTTTGACAAAACAGTTTTTTCACCCAGTACTCGTACTTTTTCGATTTTTCTGGGAATTCATCTTTAATCAGAAAATTAAGCCAATTTTTTCCCGTGTATTTTTACATGTCTTGAGTCTCCAGTACTTTTTTCAGATTTTTTTTTGAATTTTTAAAAATAGGGTAAAAAATCGTGGCTTAAAACGGGACAGTGGAGTCAGAATTGAATTTAAAGAAAAATCATTTTTCTGTTTTGGTTAAGTTACTTAGAGGGGGCTGATTAGGAAGGTTAGCTACTGACTTAGGGTAGTTTCTAAGCCTTTTTAAACTCTATTTTTTTTTTAACTATCGGGTTAAGGGTAGTCAAGTCCGGATTTGACACTTAGGAAATTAGAGCCATTAAAAATAGATTTAGCCCAGTTTTTTTTTTTTTTTTTAATTCGAGCTTTTCAAAATTGTTTTCAAACAATCACAAAGTATTTTGGTTTTAGAATATTTTATTTGACATATTTTCCTAAGGTAGCCGGATATCTTTTTAGATATACGGATTTCCTTAATTAAAGGAAAAATACATTTCATGCATTGCATTTTCCATATTCATGCATTTTATATAATATGTGATTTTTGTTATAATAATTCCTATGGTATTGTTATTATTTTGATTTATATATATATATTTTTTGATGTTATATGGTTTAATATATGGTTTTGAATATTTTATGATATCCTATGCTTTTTATTTAGTTATTTTATTTAGCATATACTATGTTCATGCATTATTATTTTTATTTTTATTTTCATGCATATTATATGATAGCATTATTCTATATTTCATGTCATTTAAATTATATGCCACATCATTCATATTTGCTATGTCATTTAAATTGTTTCATTTCGTATAGAATATATTATGTTACTTAAGACATTTCATTTCATGTAGAATATATTATGTTACCTAGGTTATTTCATTTCATATAGAATAATTATGTTACTTAGGTCATTTCATTTCATTTAGAATATATCATGTGACTTAGGATATTTCATTTCATTTAGGATATATTATGTCATTTAGGATATTTCATTTCATTTATAATATATAATGTGACTTAGGATATTTCATTTCACTTAGATATATCATATAACTTAGAATATTTCATTTCATTTAGAATATACTAAGACATTTATATTATATCATATCATTTAAGATTGCATTATATTATTTAGACTTTGCTATGTCATTTTATTTATGTCATGCATATACATATTCATTTCTTTTAAATGTTTTCAAAAAGGTAATGATTTTCAATAAAATAAAGATATTCCCGAATTAAAATAATTCATGACTTCTCTGGCGGGTTTGCTGGGGAGGATATCATCAATTACCATTAATAACGGAATATCTTCTTTAAAAAGAGAATGATTTAGAAAGTTTTCCAAAACTAATAAAAATTTCTATATTTTGCCACGTTTGTTGGGGAATATAGGAAAATTTTGAATTTATAAATTCCGGATAATTTTCAATTAAAAATGGAATTATTTTTCTTTAAATTGGGAATTAACTTGAAATACTAAATTTAAAACCGATTTTTTATCGAGACTTGAGATAACACACGATTAATAAGGTACCGATTTATACGGGCATTGTGGGGGTGCTAATCCTTCCCCGCACGTAACCAACTCCCGAACCCGCTTCTTTGATTTCTCTGGTTTAAAACGCAGACTTGGAATTGGTTTTTAAAATGTTTTAATAAATTTTTAAAGTATTTTATAGAACCGGTTTTAATAGGTGGCTGATCACACCTAGCTAAAAAAGATTGGTGGCGACTCCATGTGGTTTTCAAGATCATTTTCAAAACCTTCATTTTTCTAGAGGAATTAAGTCGACTTTTCCTCGATTTTTTTTAATGTCACTCTTAACGAATAATAAAGTCTTGCGATGAGACTCGTTATTTTTTAGGTTGCGACACTCCCTCTGATCTTTTTCCGACCGTGCCCTAACTATTGCATGATCTTCTATCACTTAAATAACCTGACACTCCATGAAAGTCTTTTGGGTTGATGACTATCCCGAAGCCAATAAACTTCAAGTGTTTGATGGTGTTTATGATGCATGTCAAAGAAAAGAAAACAGAAATAAATAGATTAGTAAAGAAATGAATTCACAAATATAACATAAATAACAACATGCTTTTTTTTTTATTTTTTAAATGTCTCGAAAATTTTAATAGAGCTTCGACATTATGACGCCTTTGGGACAAAATAATAAATTTATTACGAGCGATATGATGTTCGTTCATCATCACCCAATTTGTAAAATCTAAAATATAGAAAGATGGTAAAAGGTTGGAAATCTTCCTCCATGTGTTCTTAAACTTCGGGTATCTAACAAAAATCCGGCATGGTTTCTCCTAGGTTCACTATATGAAGGTGAATCGGTTCTAAGGCCCCGAATTGTTCTCACTGTCGCCTGTGAAGGCTTGTAAGGCACCTCGATAAAAGCGGGTTCAATTCGTTAGAGTATATTTTCCTATGCTCATACGGAGGATCATCACGAAGGCATTAGGTACTTTATACTCCGAAAATGTTTCACTAGCCCATAAGGAGGATCATCACGAAGGCGTAGTTACTTTACTCCCACTTAAAAGGATGAAACCCGGGTAGAGGGTTCATGTTATGCAAATGCAAATGTAGTGTGTGCAGAGCAACAAAACAACCCTGTCACCACCTATTCTACACCCCTTATTCTAAATACCCCACTAAAATCAAACAATGTAAGCATCAGTCAAGCAAACATATAAATATACGCAACAAAATAACAAGAGAACAAATAATAATGTGCATGCACATGACAAATGAACATATTTAAAACATTTTATTATTTTCAAAAAATACTCCTTATTTATAAAAAAAATGTGGGAATTAAAATAAATACCAATTAAACCAACAAAACCCAGACTTTGATAACACACGACTAATTCTAGGCCTGACTCTCTAATAGTCCCCAGCGGAGTCGCCAAGCTGTCGCAACCTAAAAAATAACAACAAGTCTCATCGCAAGACTTTATTATTCATTAAGCGTGATATTAAAAAAAACCGAGGAAAGTCGACTTAATTCCTCTTGAAAAATGAAGGTTTTGAAAATGACCACGAAAAAGCTATCGATATGTGATCCCGTCGCGGGAACCCATTTGAGTGAAGGGAAACAGAAGCAGAGGAAAAGACGACTTAATTCCTTTAAAAAAGGTTGAGGGTATGAAAACGGCCTCGAAAAAAGACATGGAGTCACTACCAATCTTTTTTAGCTAGGTGTGATCGGCCACCTATTAAAACTGGTTTTATAAAATATTCTAAAATTAATTAAAACATTTTTAAAACCAATTTCAAGTCTACGTTATAAACAAGATAAAATCGAAGAATCGGGTTTGGGACTCGGTTACGTGCGGGGAAGGATTAGCAGCCCCACAACGCCCGTATAAAACGGTACCTTATTAATCGTATGTTATCTCAAGTCTCGATAAAAAATTGGTTTTTAATTTTGTATTTCAAGTTAATTCCCAATTTAAAGAAAAAATAATTCCATTTTTAATTGAAAATGATCCGGAATTTATTAATTCAAAATTTTCCAATGTTCCCCGACAAAATTGGCAAAATATAGAAATTTTTATTTATATTGAAAACTTTCCGAATCATTCTCATTTTTTGAAAGAAAGATATTCCTTTATTGATGATAATTGATGACATTCCCTCCAACAAACCCGGTAGAGAACTCATTTAAAAAAATGAATATGAACATGTATGACATAAATAAAACGACATAGCAAAGTCTAGATAATATAATGCAAACTAAATGATATGACATAATTTAAATGGCATAATATATTCTAGATGAAATGAAAAATCCCAAGTATCATGGTATATTCTAAATAAAATAAAATGATTTAAATGACATGGCATATTCTAAATAATATAACCTAAATGACATAGAATATGATCTAAGTGACAAGAAATGACATGAAACATAAAATAATGCTATATAAAATATGCATGAAAATAAAATAAAAATGCATGAACATAGTATATGCTAAATAATGTGACAAAAATAAATGATTAAAAAAAATATAGGATAGCATGAAATATTCAAAATCATATGGCAATCAATATAACATCATAAAATGTAAATCAAAGTAATAATAATACCATGGAAAATATCATAGCAAATATCACATATTAAATAAAATGCATGAACATGGAAAATGCAATGCATGAAAATGTATTTTTTCCTCTAAATAAAGAAATCCATATACCTAAAAAGATATCCGGCTACCTTAGAAAAATATGTCAAATTAGATTTTCTAAAAAAACAAAACTTTGTGATAGTTTGAAATCAATTTTAAATAAAATTTAAATGAAGATTAAAATCCCTACCAAACCCTTTTAAAATGGCTCTAATTTCCTAAGTTTAAAATCCCGGACTTAACCACCCTTAACTTGAGATTTATAAAATCATTTTTAAAGTTTAAAAAGGCTTAGAAACTATCCTAACATAGTAGCTAAAGCTTCTAACCAACCCCATCTAAATGCCTTAGCCAATTTCAACCATTGTAATTTTTTTTTTTGAATTCAAATCTGCCTCTACTGTCCGAATTTGACACATGATAATTTAGACTATTTTTAAAAATTAAAAAAAAATCTAAAACAAATACTGAAGACTCATAACATGTAAAACTACACGATAAAAAATTGGCTTAATTTTCTGATTAAAGATGACTGCCAAAAAAAATCGGAGAAGTTCGAGTACTGGGTGAAAAAAACTGTTTTGTCAAAACACATTTTTTGCCTTTGATAAAGTATTTAAAAATCAAAGTAAAAATTGTTGGAGGTCATCCTAAAGACCTAAAAACAGTAGCTAAAACATTTAAAAACCTTGGACAAATATTGGCTAAGTAAAAAAAAAAAATCACAAATATAGAATAATCAATTTGACAACTCTTTAATTTTCCACAAGTACGCTCAATAGAGCATGACTTTGAGCCATTGATTGGCCTAAGTCATAAATCATGTGGCAATGACATGGAATGCATGAACATACAGCAAATGAAATGTATGAAATGCATGGTCTAATGCATAAATGGTAAAGTAAATGCATGACAATTCAAAATAACCTAAATGCCTAGCATGAGTTTGCATGACAATAAATGCTATCCTAACTTAATATGCATGCAATGCTTGATAATGCAAATATGACTTGAACCTAATATGTTATGAATATGCATGAAAATGCTAATGTAACCTAAAACCTAAGTAGCATAGCAATGCATGGCAATACCAATATGATTTAAGACCTAATATGCATGGCAATACCAATATGGCCTAGACCTAAAATGTAATGAGAATGCATAGCAATACCATGAACATACAATAACCAATGAACCTAATACTAATGCTTGAACAAACAGCAACTAATACACAATTTCAAGATATGATAATGCAAAGCATGTTACCTAAACAAAATGCAAATGCATGACAAGGCAAGGAATGCATGAAGAGGCCGAATGGTCACATGGTACTCTAATGCAATCCTTTCTAGTAAATGACACAAGCACATGACAAATCATATCAAGATACATAATGTCATGACATTTTCACAAGCATATGACATACTAAAATCAAAATACACAAGCATGGGAATGCAAACAAGCCAAAAAGCAAAATGAAAATGCACATGCAAGGCATACTAAATATCAAGATATGCTAACTCATGGCATGGAGATGCAAACAAGTCAAGAAGCAAGACGAAAATGCACACGCAAGGCATAGAAAATGGAGTAGTCGAATGGTCATATGACCAAATATAAAATGCAAACCTGTTTATAATATAAGACATAATATATGAAAACAAATGCACAATATGACTCCAATGAACACAAAGGCCGAATCTACAAGGAAAAAATATTAAGCATGGAAAAGAAATATAGAAACAAGTATAGCATAGAAAATAATGTAAAAAACATATAAAAAAAATTAAGCATAGACATGCAAAGCAAATAACAAGCAAAACTAGTAAATAAAATAAGGAAAGTTAAGCTCCATGGTTGGTATAAAATAGGCATAGCCTCTCACCTAACCATAATCACTTGTCTTGCCAAGATCATGAAGCCTTTCCATTTCAAAAATCAGAAAATAAACCATGCTAAACAACAAAATTAAGGTGAGCTTCATGGTAGTAAAGATGGGCATAGCCTCTCCCCTAACCATGGTCACTTGGTCTTGCCATGATCATGTAGCCATTTCAAACTCTTTTGCTTCATTTTTTGTAAAAAATCCGAACCTTAAATACTTAAGTAAACCTTCTAAAAATCATTTTTCCACAACAACATGCAAAGAATAAAAAAAAGAAAAAAAAATCAAGGCAAGCATTCCTTCAAATTTGGCCAAGCACAAACTTTGTAAAAAAAATTGTTTTCAACCATTTTGATGAAGAAGAAGAGATGAAAACTTAAGTAAACATTTTAAAAACTTTATTTCTATGAGAAATTTAGTAGGAAAACAAAGTGGAAAATCAAGAAATCAACATAGAAAACAAGAAGAAAACCATGCTAGAGCTTGGTAGAGATGACTACTTTCAAGCTCTTCTATTGAAAACCTTTTTTTTTCTTTCAAAACATTTTTTCTTTCTAAATTAGCTACTATTTCCAGCCTTCAAAACTTATGAAAAAATGAAATCAGCCCCCCTCTAATGGCTTGGTCGAATGGCCCTTCAACCCTTGGATGGAATTTGCAATTTTTCTCCTCCAATCTTGGCCCTTAGATTAAGATATTTTTATGACAACATAAAAATGTCATCTTGCCAATTGATAGCAGGCCTTAAGATGTGTACTCAGCCTTTAGATGCAAAAGAGAACCAATCCCATGCACTCCCTTGCTTGCTCCTTTGAGTGCCTACCCTTGGATGAGTTGTGCTCTTCCATTCTTGGTCATTAGATGAGGACAACATTAAAATGACATCTTGTAGATTAAATCCAGCCCTTAACATGTGTACTCAGCCCTTGTAGATGGCCTAAGCCATTGGATGAAAAGATATAATCCCATGCACTCCCTTGCTTGGCCGAATCGATGCCCACCTTTGGATGAATTGTGCTCATCTTTTTTCTTCCATTCTTGGCCATTAGATGAGGGTTCTTTCATGACAAATAAAAATTTCATCTTGGCATTTAAACATGGCCATTGGATGGTGCATTCAACTTTTCTACAAGGCACCTAAGCCATTGGATAAAGGGGGGACCATTTGCAAGGTGTTAGTGGTAGCATGTGAGCTTGATAGTGACTAAGGAATTAAATTCATCAAGCTTCCTTCTTCTCCTCTATGCTGGCTGATCAAAGGAGGTAGAATCCCAGCAATTCCTACTTCTTTCATTTTTTCCTTAATTACAAATTTGCCCTTTTCGGTTTCTTCGGTAAAATGACCTTTTTGACCCTTGAACCTAAATAAATAGCAAACGGATTCCAAATTCAAATTTTATTTTTCAATACTTCCGAAATAATAAAAAATTGAATTCTGGAAATTTTCAAATTTTTTTGAGTCCATTTGCTATTTATTTCGGATTTATTTCCAAAATTGCCCCCTTTATGCACCCGAACTTTACCTTTTTTTAAACAAGCTCCAAATCCAGTTTTTTCTTCACCAATATCTTCCAAATAATTTAAAAATGTGATCTGGAAGTTTTCATGATTTTTGGAACTCATTTGCTATTTTTTTGAGATTTATTTGCTTGAATTACTGCGTAGTGGACCCAGGATTTGGCCATTTTGCAAACGAATTCCGAATTAAGATTTTCTTTTTCCAATCTCTTCCAAATAATTTAAGAATGAGATCTTCAATTATTTAGAATTTTTGGAGCTCATTTACTACTTTTTAGGGATTTATCTGCTTGAATTACTACATAGAGGACCCGGGATTTGGCCAATTTGTAAACGAACTCTGAATCAAAATTTTATTTCGCCAATCTCTTCCAAATTATTTAAGAATGAGATTTGCAAATTTTCAAAATTTTTGGAACTCGTTTGCTATTTTTCCTGGATTTATCTACTTGAATTACTATATAGGGGACCCGGGATTTGGCCATTTTGCAAACGAACTCCGAATCAAGTTTTTCTTTCACCAATCTCTTAAAAATGATTTAAGAATGAGATCTGAAAATTTTCAAAAATTTTGGACTTCATTTGCTATTTTTTCCAAATTTTCCAATTTTGCCCTTTTACATCTGAAACCCGGTTTTGCTCAAAACAAGTCCGATATTTAGATTTTCTTCAAATTGAGCCTTGGGCTATCCTTGTTTAATCATTCCTCATCAATTAGGGGCTTTAGTCTTACCGAATCGGGCCATTTGCATAATTCTTCCAAATTTCACTAAAATCCACCAAAAACCCTAATTCTCGATTTTCTTTCGAATTGACTTTTCTATCAGTTGTTCTTCCAAGTAGCTTCTCCATCACCCATAGTCAGTGTCGCAACCTAAAAAATAACGATGACGAGTCTCATCGCAAGACTTTATTATTCGTTAGGCGTGACATTAAAAAAAACCGAGGAAAAGTCGACTTAATTCCTCTAAAAAAATGAAGGTTTTGAAAATGACCTTAAAAGACATGGAGTCGCCACCAATCTTTTTTAGCTAGGTGTGATCGGCCACCTATTAAAACCGGTTTTATAAAATATTTTAAAAATTAATTAAAACATTTTAAAAACCAATTTCAAGTCTGCGTTTTAAACCAGAGAAATCAAAGAAGCGGGTTCGGGAGTCGGTTACGTGCGGGGAAGGATTAGCACCCCCACAACGCCCGTATAAATCGGTACCTTATTAATCGTGTGTTATCTCAAGTCTTGGTAAAAGTTGGTTTTAAATTTAGTATTTCAAATTAATTCCCAATTTAAAGAAAAATAATTCCATTTTTTTATTGAAAATGATCCGGAATTTATAAATTCAAAATTTTCCTATATTCCCCAACAAACGTGGCAAAATATAGAAATTTTTATTAGTTTTGGAAAACTTTCTGAATCATTTTCTTTTTTTTGAAAGAAAGATATTCATTTATTAATAATAATTGATGATATTCCCTCCAGCAAACCCGGTAGAGAACTCATGAATTATTTTAACTCGGGAATATCTTTATTTTTATTGAAAATCATTATCTTTTTTTGAAAACATTTAAAAGAAATGAATATGTATAGGCATGACATAAATAAAATGACATAGCAAAATCTAAATAATATAATGCAACCTAAATGTCATGACACATAGAAATTATTATGGCAAGAATCACATATTATATAAAATGCATGAATATAAAAATGCAATGCATGAGATGTATTTTTTCCTTTAATTAAGGAAATCCGTATATCTAAAAAGATATCCGGCTACCTTAGGAAAATATGTCAAATTAAATATTTTAAAACCAAAATACTTTGTGATTGTTTGAAAACAATTTTGAAAAGCTTGAATTAAAAATAAAAACTGGGCTAAAAATTTTTAAATGGCTCTAATTTCCTAAGTTTAAAAAAATCCGGACTTGACTCTCCTTAACCCGGGACTTGAAAAACCATTTTTAGAGTTAAAAAGGCTTAAAAATTACCCTAAGTCAGTAGCTAACCCTCCTAATCAGCCCACTCTAAGTAAATTAACCAAAACAGAAAATTGGTTTTTCTTTAAGTTCAATTCTGACTCCACTGTCCAGTTTTAATCCACGATTTTTTACCCTATTTTTAAAAATCCCAAAAATTCTAAAAAAAATACTGGAGACTCAAGACATGTAAAACTATAAGAGAAAAAATTGGATTAATTTTTTGATCAAAGATGAATTCCCAGAAAAACCAGAGATGTACGAGTTTTTGGAGGAGAAAAAACTGCTTTGTTTTTCTTTAAATTCAGTTCTGACTCCACTGTCCAGTTTTAATCCACGATTTTTTACCCTATTTTTAAAAATTCCAAAAATTCTGAAAAAATTATTGGAGACTCAGGACATGTAAAAATACATGGAAAAAAATCAACTTAATTTTTTGATCAAAGATGAATTCCCAGAAAAATCGGAGATGTACGAGTTTTGGGTGGAAAAAAACTGCTTTGCCAACACATTTTTTTTTTGGTCTTTGATAAAATCATTTAAAAACCAAAATAAAAATATTTGAAACTCATAGAATGACTTGAAGACAGTAGCTAGGACTTTTTGAAAGTTAGATAAAAATTGGCTAAGTAAAAAAAATCACAAAGGTAGAATAATCAATTTGACAAACTTAATTTTCCACAAGTGTGCTCAAGAGAGCATGACCTTGAACCATTAATTGGCTCAAGTCATTATTCAAGTGGCATGAACATGAAATGCATGAAATAATGCAGCAAACATAATGCATGAAATGCATGGATTTAAACCTAAAGGTAAGGAAAATGCATGACATAAATAATATGGCCTAGACCTAACATGAACTTGCATGGCAATAAATGCAACCTAGACCTAAGATATGCATGGCATTTTCACAAACACAAGGCATGCTTAATTCAAAAATCCAACCAAATATCATGCAAATGCAAAAACCTAACAACTAGCATGACAAAGAATGCAACACACAATGCAAAACACATGGAGTAGCCAAATGGCCTCAAGCTCCAACAAGCATGGCATTTTCTCAAACACTTGGCATACTAGCATGAAAAACTAAGTCATAACACAAAAATCACACAAGCATTTTCACAAACACTTAATATGCTAAATCTAAAACATGCTCAACTAAGATATAAAACAAGAATCATGCAAAGAATCATACAAGCATTTTCACAAACACTTAATATGCTAACTTTAAAACATGCTCAAATTTAAACAACATGAAAACAGAAAATTAAAAATGCAAAAACATGATATCTAAGACATAAATGGCAACAAACAAAGCAACCAAATTAAAATATAACTCAAGAACATGAAATAACATAACATTTAAAACATCAAAAACAAAGAAAATAGCATAAACAATATGGTAAAATGAATTGAAACAACAACTTAAAATAAATAATATAGGCCATTTGGCCATGGTCAGTTTATTGTAAAAACAAAATGTAAAAAAAAATACTTAAGAAAGGAAATGAAGGAAGAACAAGAAACATTATTTTAAAATGAAAACTCACCAAGTAGAGATTAAAATAGCAAAAAATAAGAATAGAAAATGAAAGTGCAAGAGTTGGTGCTCAAGAGCAACCTCAAAAAGCTAATATTTCAAGCTTTTCTCTTCAAACTTTCCTTTTTTTCTAAAATTTTCTTTTTTTTGCTCTCAACCAAGAAGATAAAAACTAAGAAAAACTAAGAGAAATCAGCCAAAATGCAAAAGAAAAAACAAAATCTGCCTCATTCCTTTAGGGTTGGCCTAAATGATGCTTATATAGCCTCAAAGATGTTGTCATTTTTGTGTAACCTATTTTCCATCAAATGGCCAATAATTCAAGATGAAAAGTCATGAAATTACCACCTTTAGATTAGCATCTCAGCCCTCTCAAATTACAGCTATGCAAAAATAATGTTGACATCTTTCTTAACCTATGTGGTTTAATCACCATGGCTTGATCAAAGAGAATGGTTAACTAACTCTTGATTTTTAACCACTTGATTGAAAAAAAAAATCAAGCTTCCTCCTTCCTTTGGGCTTGGGCAGGCCAGCACTTCTCTTTTCCAGCCCAGCTCTGATTTTTGGAAGGCCCAAAAAAGCCCTTTTCGGTTGCTTGGGTGAAATGACCATTTTGCCCCCCGGATGCAAGTAAATATCAAACGGACTCCAAATTCAATTTTTCTTTTTTTAATACTTCCAAAATAATAAAATATTGAGTTCTGGAAGTTTTCAAAATTATCCGAGTCCATTTGCTATTTATTTGGATTTTTTCTTCCCGAAATGTCCTTTTATGCCCCTACTTTTTACCATTTTTTAAACGAGCTCCAAATCAAGATTTTTCTTCACTAATCTCTTCAAAATAATTAAAAAGTGTGATCTGGAAGTTTTCATAATTTTTGGAGCTCATTTGGTATTTTTTCGGGATTTATCGGCTTGAATTACTGCATTGGAGGCCCGGGATTTGGCCATTTTGCAAACGAACTCGGAATCAAGATTTTCTTTCTCCAATCTCTTCCAAATAATTTAAAAATGAGATTTGCCAAATTTCAGAATTTTTGGAGTCCATTTGCTATTTTTCCGGGATTTATCTTTTTGAATTATTGCATAGAAGCCCGGGATTTGGCGATTTTGCAAACGAACTCGGAATCAAGATTTTCTTTCGCCAATCTCTTCCAAACAATTTAAAAATGAGATCTGCAAATTTTCAAAAGATTTGGAGCTCATTTGCTATTTTTCTGGGATTTTTCTTTTTGAATTACTACATAAGAAGCCCGGGATTTGGCCATTTTGCAACCGAACTCCGAATCAAGATTTTCTTTTACCAATCTCTTCCAAATGATTTGAGAATGAGATTGACAATTTTTTCAGAATTTTCGGAGTCCATTTGCTATTTTTCCCAAATTTTTCCAATTTTGCCCCTTTAACCTCCGAAACCCGGTTTTGCTCAAAACAAGTCCGATTTTCAGATTTTCTTCAATCTGAGCCTTGGGCCATCCTTTTTAATCACTCCTCATCCATTGGGGGCTTTGGTCTTACCAAGTCGGGCCATTTCTGTGATTCTTCCCGATTTCACTGAAATCCACTAAAAACCCTAATTCTCGGTTTTCTTTCGGTTTTTCTTGCAAGTGACTTCTCCATTACCCGTAGTCAGTGCTTATCTTTCATTTGGAACCTTCAATTTCGACCAGTTTGATCATTTAAGCACTTTTCCCCAAATTTCTCGGATTAGGGTTTCTTTTCTACTGAACCTCCAAATCCCAACTTCCGAACTCCATATCTTTCAATGTAGACCTCGGATTATCAAAATTCTTTCTCCATTTTTCAATTGAACTTAAAATCTTGATTTTGAAAGTGGGTTGACTTTTTTCAGTAGTTGACTTTCTGGGGTTGACTTTTTCGGGGTTGACTTTTTTTCAAGTTTGACTTTTTGTTCTCGCCCTTTTAAACTAAGTCTCGGAGTCTCACCTGCAGGATGAAAACAGTCTTTTTATACTTGGAAACATCAATATGGGAAGAAAACATACCTGTTTAGCGGTCCGGACAAAATTAGGTGTCTACAGCTGCCCCTCTTTGGCTATTGCTGAGAATCAGGAATCAGGCAAAGATAAACCAACACTAATTTTGTACGGTCAGTGAAATCACATGTGGAGGAAAGGAAAGGGGTTTTCTTTTTCTTTTTTCATTTTTCATTTTTTTTTTCATTTTCTATTTTTCATTTTTTTTCATTTTTCCTTTTTTCTTTTTTTCAATTTTTTTCATCATTTTTTTTATTTTTTTAATTTAATTATTTTTTATTTTTTTTTAATTTAATTTTTTTTTTTTAAAAAAAAAAACAGTAAATTGAAGATTTGTCTTTAAATTGAATTCCCTACCTAATCAAGGCTCGATTCGTCTTAAGGAAACGAAATCGATTTGCAAGAAAGGAAATGACCTCGACGATGGTCTCGGGGCCTTAACCTGTCTTGTTCTCAGCTGTGTTTGAAATTCTGGATATCTCCTCCAGAAGCTTCGACTATCACCACCAAAGTCTTGCTCATTTTTAAAACTGTAAAAAATTCTGGGTATCACCTCCAGAAGCTTCAGCTATCACCACCGAAGACTTTTAACTTTTTCAAAGGATTTTAAAACTCTGGATATCTCCACCAGAGGCTTCAGCTATCACCACCGAAGACTTGTTCATAATAATAATAAAAAAAATACCTCGACGATGACCTCGGGGCTCGACTCGTCTTAAGAAAACGAATTCGATTTGCAAGAAAGGAATTTACCTCGACGATGGTCTCGGGGCCTTAACCTGTTTTGTTCTCAGTTGTGTTTAAAATTCTGGATATCTCCTCCAGAAGCTTCGGTTATCACCACCAAAGTCTTGCTCATTTTTAAAACTGTAAAAAATTCTGGGTATCACCTCCAGAAGCTTCAGCTATCACCACCGAAGACTTTCTACCTTTTCAATGGACTTTTAAAAAAAAAAAAAAAACTCTGGATATCTCCACCAGAGGCTTCAGCTATCACCACCGAAGACTTGTTCATAATAATAATAAAAAAAGTACCTTGACGATGATCTCGGGGCTCGACTCGTCTTAAGAAAACGAATTCGATTTGCAAGAAAGGAATTTACCTCGACGATGGTCTCGGGGCCTTAACCTGTTTTGTTCTCAGCTGTGTTTAAAATTCTGGATATCTCCTCCAGAAGCTTCGGCTATCACCACCAAAGTCTTGCTCATTTTTAAAACTGTAAAAAATTCTGGGTATCACCTCCAGAAGCTTCAGCTATCACCACCGAAGACTTTCTACCTTTTCAAAGGACTTTTAAAAAAAAAAAAAAAACTCTGGATATCTCCACCAGAGGCTTCAGCTATCACCACCGAAGACTTGTTCATAAATAAAAAAAGTACCTCGACGATGATTTCGGGGCTCGACTCGCCTTAAGGAAACGAAATCGATTATACCTGAAAGCTTTAAGAGATGATGCAAATGCTTCATGATGCAAATGCAAATGTCTTTTGTTGATGCAAACGCTTCTTGATGTAGATGCAAATGACTTAGATTGGTGCAAATGTCTTTGATGCAAATGTAAATGACTTGATTTGATGCAAACTTTCTTGATGCAGATTTAACTAACTTAGATTGATGCAAATGCTTCTTGATGTAGATGCACATGTTGAAAAAATTCTGGATAACTCCTTCAAAAGAAGATTTCTCATTTTTCAAAATTATAAAACCCTGGATATCTCCACCAGAGGCTTCAGCTATCACCACCGAAGACTTCTTCATTTTTAAAACTATAAAATTCTGGATATCCCCACCAGAAGCTTTAGCTATCACCACCAAAGACTTGCTCAATATAAAATTCTAGATAACTCATCTAGAAGAAGATTTCTCATGTTTCAAAATTATAAAACCCTGGATATCTCCACCAGAGGCTTCAGCTATCACCACCGAAGACTTATTCACTTTTAAAACTGCAAAATTCTGGATATCACCACCAGAAGCTTTGGCTATCACCACCAAATACTTGCTCATTGTAAAATTCTGGGTAACTCCTTCAGAATAAAATTTCTCATTTTTCAAAATTATAAAACCCTGGATATCTCCACCAGAGGCTTCAGCTATCACCACTGAAGACTTGTTCATTTTTAAAACTGCAAAATTCTGGATATCACCACCAGAAGCTTTGGCTATCACCACCAAAGACTTGCTCATTGTAAAATTCTGGGTAACTCCTTCAGAATAAAATTTCTCATGTTTTCAAAATTATAAAACCCTAGATATCTCCACCAGAGGCTTCAGCTATCACCACTGAAGACTTGTTCACTTTTAAAATTGTAAAATTCTGGATATCCCCACCAGAAGCTTTGAGAAATGATGCAGATGCACATGTCTTTTAACAAGGTGCTCATGCTTCGTGGTGCAAATGTAAAATATTTCTTAGTGCAAATGCAAATGGCCTGGATTGATGCCCATGTTTCATGATGCAGATGCCCCTACTAATTGTGTTCATGTAACTGGTTTATGAATGGTGTAACTACAATTACCACACAATAATGAAATGCAATGATTCTAGAAATGATGCAATTGCTTGAGATGACACAAATGCGAATTCCATGAAGAATGTAAATGTAAAGGTAAAATGCAGATGCTTATGGAATAATGCCAATGCAAATACCCATGAATGATGCAAATGCTTGCCGACACTGTGCAGATGCAAAAGCTCGATAAAGAGATGAGTGCTCATGAGTGATGTAAATGCCCCCGGTTGTTTTTCTAGACTTTGGCTTAGCCTTTCAAATTCATTTTTCCTCTTCAGATCAGAGTATACCTTCAATTCATTTTGGCTATTCTCTTTGCCCCAAAAGTTTTCAAACTTTCATCAATAGAGATCTGAATTGAGTTCGATTTCTTCTTCTCATATCTGGAAGTCAGGACCTATTCTGGCAATTCTATACCTTTGAATTAGAAAAATCCTTATCTCATGTCAACATCAAAATGGGTATTTCAAAAATATATTTATTTGTTTTCTTATTTTGAAAACTTCTGAACAAAAAATATTAACCCCACAATGTGTGATGTACAAATCTTTTGAAGACTGATGATCATTGTTAGAAATTTCTCTAAGTATCAATCTTTTTTTTTTTTTTTTTCAACTGGGATTGGCAAGGCTTGGTATAACAAGATTCTGGCTTTTCCAGGAAAACTTCATGACAAAAATGTATATCCCTTCTAGGCTCACAAATGGAACAGTTTTTATAAATCATGAATTCATTAAGAACCAAACAAATTCAACATTCTTTTAGTTTCCATATCAAGGCATTTTGACAAGCGTCAAGATTGGCCGGGATGTTTAAACTGGAAAGTTGATTTTGGAGGAAAAAAGTTTCAGTTTTTGAAGACAATCTTCTGAATGAGAACTGACAATTTGGGGGGTTCAGGAATTCCTAGATGTTCCTCGATGACCACTCCTTTAATAAGATCCTTTCTTTTGGGGTATCGGCACTATCATAGATGGCATCGAAAATTTCCAAATTTACTCTAGACCGCCCATTTTTGGGTTTTCGCTCTAGAGTCCCATTCTTTCCATTTTTTTTTGTTCATTGTTTTACCATGCACTTGAGAATTCTAAATTCTTCCTTAGTGAAATGATAATTCGATGAAATGGGATAAAATCTGAGGAAAAACCTTTCAAATTAAATATTCATGCTTGATCAAAATGGACTTTTAAAGCATATAATGTAGGCCATAGCTCAGGGTTCAGAAAGAAAGGATAAATAGGCCCAAAATATGTGTTTGAGGGTAATCAGATCAAGGATCATTTCTTGAGGAGGATTCTCTTTTGAAGCATTTGTCCCTTCTTGGACATTTCTTTCCTTTTGACTTTTGTGTCTTTCTTTCCTCGTTCTTGGCTTTCAATTTGCCATGTCTTTCACACATTTTGTTTTCTTTTTTATTGTGTTTTTTCGTTTTTCTTGGCTTTTATTTCGCCATCTTTTCCTCTTCTTTTTTCTTTGACAGAGTGCGCCCGTATTTATTCGGGGCTCCATTTGCTTTGTGTCTGTCCCTGAGCTGTCACTCATTTCTCAATGATCTTTGAAAAGATCTTTCCTCGCATTTGCCCCCCAGTGTTGAGGGTAATCCTTGATCAGGGTTCAAAGAATTAAGAATTCTTTTGGCTCAAAAGGGGTGACTATGGATAATAATTTTTTTCTTGTGAAAGGGATATGAAAGATGGCCATTCATCATATCAAGCCCAAATATTCTCATTGAAAAGCAATCCTCAGGGGAAATAGATATTCAGAATTTCATTTTGCACTTTGGAATCATCCGAATTCTCATATGCATGATATCATGATTTTTCTTTTTCTTTTTTTTTTTGTTTTTTTCGTCGCATGCCCCCAATGATTCATGCATTAGCCCATCCTTCTTCACTATGTATCCATCATTTCCACATATGATGCCCCAATTTGATTATCCATGCGAATTTGTATAAACGAGGAACATGGCAAGTCTAGGTCTGTTTTGAAAAGGCTGAGTTTCCAATCTGAGTTTTTTTGAAGAGATAAGGAAAATATGACCCAAAAACGGGTTTTCTCTGGGACAAGGGATAATCTAGTTTAATCATTGTGCCCCAGGATGTCAATCATGAAGTGATGTTTGGGCAATTAGTGTTTTGTGGTTATTGGGAAAGGTCATGAATGGTTTTAGCACAATCTTGACACACACCAAATTATCAAAATCTAGATTCTTGAAAGAATGTCTCATTTGTTTGATTTTCAAAGAATTCGAAAAAATTCAAAAAGTTCGTTCCTTTGTTCATAGCCTAGACTAGGATTTACATCCTTGCTTATTTTGCAATGACAATACTTCTATGAAGTCAAATCATTCATATCCCTTGAAACTTTAGGTCTTTCAAGTGCTCTTGGTTTAAGAGATTTAGGCTTAGGAAAACCTAAAGAGAATGGAGAAGGTATTGGGTCATTTGTAACACTGATCATCAATCTTCTTGAGACTATCCATCACTAAAAATTCCTTAATGCTTGTTTTTGCAAATTCAAGTTATTGTTGAAACACAACAAACACAAAGCATTTAAAATTCAAAATTCATTTAATTCATGTAGATGTTAACATGAGACAAGTGCTTTCATCATCACCGTGTATAGAACTACATGTGTCAAAAACCTAATATGATCATGCACAATGTTTCTTATGACACTTGGCTTCCCCATCTTCAAAACTTATCGAACCAGCCTTGATGAGATCTCAGACCTTGTACTTCAAAGCGGGGCAGTTCTCTGTTGAGTGACCTTGATTGCCAGAATGGTACCCACAACACTCATTAGCATCATACCAGCTCGGATAAGGGGGCTTCAGAGGCGCTATTTGCATGGGTGTCACAAGGTGATTCTGGATGAGTTGAGGTAGTATCTCACTGTATGTCATAGGAATCGGGTCAACCTGATTTCTTTTTCGCTTTTTATGCCCCCTTCGATTATTCCCAAGGGTGTTCGATTGATAGACAGATGTAAATTCTGGTGTAGTTGCAGTCATTGGTTGGTAGGGATAAAAACCATGAGAGACATTATTCAGGGTAGAGTAAAATGGCTGATATGAGGAGAATTGGGGAGGTGGGGCAAAGTCTTCCACGACTTGGGTATCTTCCTTTTTCTTTTCAGATGCCCCCTTTTTCTTGGTATTGGATGTTCTTTCTCCTTCAATTTTCCCATCCTTGATAGCATTCTCAATCATCTCCCCTGAAATTACCATGTCTGAGAAATTCTTTGTGATGTTGCCAACAAGTATATCATAGTACGGGGCCTGCAGTGTATTCACAAAAAGGACAATGGTTTCCTTCTGAGTTAAGGACGGTTGTACTTGGACAGCCAGGCTCATGCACCGTTGCACATATTCCTTGAAGCTCTCAGTAGCTCTTTTCTTCATATTTTGCAAGGTGAGACGATCAGGCGCCATGTCGGTCATATGCTTGTACTGGTTTAGAAAAACCCTAACCAGGTCATTCCAAGAGCGAATCTGATTCTTGCTCAACTTACTATACCACCTAATTGCGGATCCGCTGAGGCTATCCTGAAAGAAGTGAATCAAAAGCTTATCATTATCTATCTGACTTGTCATCTTTCGGCAGAACATAGTGATGTGGGCTAATGGATCGGTTGTCCCGTCATATTTCACAAAGTCAGGGATCTTGAACTTAGGAGGAATGACTAAATCGAAGACCAAACATCGTTCTTTCGCATCCAAACTCCCAAATACATCTGTACTTTCTACTGCCCGGAGCCTTTCATCTAACAATTGATATTTCCCTTGGGAATCTGCCAGCTCGACCTCATTTACCGCAACCCTTTTCAACCTTGCCTGTCCAGCTGGATCATCTGAGTTTAGGACATTGACAGGGTTAACAATGTTCTGGGCATCACTTATTACGACCTCATCTTGGCCCTTTTGTGCCTCTAACCCTTCTCCGGCGACAAAGTTTTCGGTGTATCCTTTTCCCTTGATTACAGCAGACATTAGCTCCATCAGTTTAGTCATCTGATCCTTAGATTCTGCTTGAGATTTTGCTAGCTGTTCTCGCAATTCTCTCTGTTCCCTTTCCATTTTTTTCATTCGGGCAACTTGTTCATCCTCCATAGCAGCAGCCTGTATTAAAAGTGTACTCAGTACTTCTTCTAATTTGAAATGGAAATTCTTTCAAAGACTCCTAAAGCCAAGCCAACTTCCATTTTATTTCCCCCAAATGTATGTCATGATGAATGAGCCATGAATGCAATTTGATGCATGTGAAGCCTAAACAATATGATGTATGGATATGTACAATGGAAACATGCTGACCATATATGTAATAAATGCAATCACAATGCCAACATGTTGCAAACAAAGAATAAACAAATCAACACATGGATATATGCAATGACTGATCATGTGCATTTTAGCATATTTCCCAATGAATGATCATATATCCTATGAATGCAACACGGTGTCAATTATGATACATGCAAACAATGAATGATTGATATAGAGTATATACAAAGAAAATCATGCTAACCATGTGTGTCATGAATGCGACCTAATGCTAACATGATGTATGTAATAAGCAAATTAATGCATGAACATATACAGAAAAATCATGCTGATTATGAATACATGAATGCAACCTGACAAATAATTGATGGGATGCAAAATGCAAATGGGGAGATATCACGGAGGAAATAAGAATCGGAGGAACTTAATCATCAACCTCTCATAAATTTGAAACATAATCAATTCATTCCCACATCAACATTCACAATGGTATAAACCATATTTTACAAAATTTGAACAGTGGTTAAGACTGTCCTTACAAGCACTTTATTCTTCCTAACATCCTAAGGCTATAAGAGCCTGCTACTGAAAAAGTGAAATCCTATTACATCATATAAGACCGAAGTCTTTCCACCTCAATGATGTAAATCTCCCAATCCTAATGACGCTTTCCCAGTCCTCTATCAATCAGTGTCGTGGGATCCAACCACTTGGCATTTATAAGAGTTTGCACTTTCTTTTTGAATGCCATACAGTCTTCAACGTTATGGCCAACAATTCCACAATGATAATCACATTTTGCATTTGGATTATACCACCTTGGATATGGTGGTAACAGGGGTTTCAATGGGACACAGGCAACCATGTGATTTTGGATCAGTATAGGGAGGAGCTCTTGGTAGCTGATTGGAATGGGATCAAAAGGCATTTGGGTCTTATCCTGGGGTCGTTTCTTAGTTACACATGGCCTAGGAGTTGGGGCACTTGGTGGTGGCACTAAGGTCCGAACCGGGGTGTTTACATGGAGATGTGGAGGAACAGCATGGTGAGGGTATGGATTCGGACACGGGGCCTTTGGAGGTTGTACATAGCTCGAGGTTCCTATCCCAGATGCTGGATAAGGTGGTTGATGAGGGAAATAGTATGAACTGGTAGTTGTTGGTGATGGAGTGGGATTCAGGAATCCCGTAGTGGTCATCCCAATGGACGATTGGACCATGGTAGGGTGGGGATACTGGCTTGGACCTCGAACAGTTTGCAGGTATGGTACAGGATCCAAGGTTTCTATCTTTGGTATCAGGCTCTCAGGTTTAATCATTTTCACCATTTTGTCCATAATTTCATCAGGATTGCAACCTTTGTGGCATTGACAAGCGCAGGATCCAGCAAGGATTATGTGTTCTGGGCCTAATGGTTTTGGTTGATCCGAAGATGATGCGAAGCCCTGAGAAAGTTCACCTTTACTGTTACCCATATCCTCAACCATTTTCAGCAATTTGGCAAGTTGTTCCTTCACCTCTCGGATTTCATGTCCATATTCCTCTTGATTGCGTTCCAAAGCACCCAATCGTTCCTCTGATTCATTCCTCATATCTCGAATCCCTTTCATGCAAATGAAAATGTCATGAGATTAAGAATACAATTATGAATGTACATGCTGTATTCCTATGTGCATGAATATACTGATGATTAATGCATGAACATATACAGAGAATATGTATGATGACTATGTATGCTATGGATGCAATCTAATGCCAGGTATATACAGATAATGACTATGCATGTATTCTACAATGAATGAACATGCATGCTACGATGTCAAAATGATACATGCTAAGACTAAATGAATTATCACAAAGGTATACACAAAAAAAATCAATGATTACACGAAATTGGTGGGACCTAAATCTTGATTATTCAAAAAATCTCATTATGCAAGATTTGCCTCCAAATTTATGATTTTTTTTTTTGTGTGATAAACCAATCACATCATTTTCAAAAGAATTTCAGGGTGGATCTTACTATGGTACAATATGCAAATGTTCATGTGACACTACCGGTTTTATGAAATCATCAAATTAAATTACCAACTATTTATTGCAAAGAATGAGATCAATAATACAACCAAAAATGTACATGCTCTATTTACACATGCATGAAATGTGCAACATGCAAAAATGCTTGAAACAGAATTTTTTTTTTGTTTTTTTTTTTAAAACAGCTAATGAACATCTGCCCCAACAATATCTGCTTATTTAGGCATCACGATGCCTTAGAGGCGGAGTATCACATTTATTACGGGCGATGTACGTACATCGTTGCCCGATCTACCACACTTATTCGGAGTGCAAAATAGGTAACAAAAAGTTTAGAAATGTCCCTCCATGTGTTCCTATTTTCGGTATATCTAACGGGAATTCGGCATGGCTTCGCCTAGGTTCACTATATGAGGGTGAATCGGTTCTAAGGCCCCGAATTGTTCCTCACTGTCGCCGGTGAAGGCTAGTAAGGCACCCCGATAAAAGCGGGTTCAAACTGTTAGAGTATATTTTCCTATGCCCATGCGGAGGATCATCACGAAGGCATTAGGTACTTTATACTCCGGAAGTGTTTCACTAGCCCATACGGAGGATCAATCACGAAGGCGTAGTTACTTTACTTCCACTTAAAAGGACGGAATCCAGGTAGAGGATTCATGTTATGCAAATGCACGTGTAGTGTGTGTGGAGGAATATCAAACCATTCACTACCTATTCTACAAACCTTATTCTAAATGCCCTAGCAATTAAAACATTCAAGAATAGTGTAACGCATTAACCGACAAGCAATTATAATATACAACCTTAAATAACTAGAGAACAAAAATAAAATGCATGCACATGAGTATGAACATATTTAAAAACATTTTATTATTTTCAAAATTCTCCTTATTAAAAAGAATGTGGGAATTAAAATTAAATACCAATTAAACCAACAAAACCGAGACTTTGATAACACACGACTAATTCTAGGCCTGACTCTCTTATATGTCCCCAGTGGAGTCGCCAAGCTGTCGCAACCTAAAAAATAACGACGACGAGTCTCTTCGCAAGACTTTATTATTCGTTAGGCGTGACATTAAAAAAAACCGAGGAAAAGTCGACTTAATTCCTCTAAAAAAATGAAGGTTTTGAAAATGACCTTAAAAGACATGGAGTCGCCACCAATCTTTTTTAGCTAGGTGTGATCGGCCACCTATTAAAACCGGTTTTATAAAATATTTTAAAAATTAATTAAAACATTTTAAAAACCAATTTCAAGTCTGCGTTTTAAACCAGAGAAATCAAAGAAGCGGGTTCGGGAGTCGGTTACGTGCGGGGAAGGATTAGCACCCCCACAACGCCCGTATAAATCGGTACCTTATTAATCGTGTGTTATCTCAAGTCTCGGTAAAAGTTGGTTTTAAATTTAGTATTTCAAATTAATTCCCAATTTAAAGAAAAATAATTCCATTTTTTTATTGAAAATGATCCGGAATTTATAAATTCAAAATTTTCCTATATTCCCCAACAAACGTGGCAAAATATAGAAATTTTTATTAGTTTTGGAAAACTTTCCGAATCATTTTCTTTTTTTGAAAGAAAGATATTCATTTATTAATAATAATTGATGATATTCCCTCCAGCAAACCCGGTAGAGAACTCATGAATTATTTTAACTCGGGAATATCTTTATTTTTATTGAAAATCATTATCTTTTTTTGAAAACATTTAAAAGAAATGAATATGTATAGGCATGACATAAATAAAATGACATAGCAAAATCTAAATAATATAATGCAACCTAAATGTCATGACACATAGAAATTATTATGGCAAGAATCACATATTATATAAAATGCATGAATATAAAAATGCAATGCATGAGATGTATTTTTTCCTTTAATTAAGGAAATCCGTATATCTAAAAAGATATCCGGCTACCTTAGGAAAATATGTCAAATTAAATATTTTAAAACCAAAATACTTTGTGATTGTTTGAAAACAATTTTGAAAAGCTTGAATTAAAAATAAAAACTGGGCTAAAAATTTTTAAATGGCTCTAATTTCCTAAGTTTAAAAAAATCCGGACTTGACTCTCCTTAACCCGGGACTTGAAAAACCATTTTTAGAGTTAAAAAGGCTTAAAAATTACCCTAAGTCAGTAGCTAACCCTCCTAATCAGCCCACTCTAAGTAAATTAACCAAAACAGAAAATTGGTTTTTCTTTAAGTTCAATTCTGACTCCACTGTCCAGTTTTAATCCACGATTTTTTACCCTATTTTTAAAAATCCCAAAAATTCTAAAAAAAATACTGGAGACTCAAGACATGTAAAACTATACGAGAAAAAATTGGATTAATTTTTTGATCAAAGATGAATTCCCAGAAAAACCAGAGATGTACGAGTTTTTGGAGGAGAAAAAACTGCTTTGTTTTTCTTTAAATTCAATTCTGACTCCACTGTCCAGTTTTAATCCATGATTTTTTACCCTATTTTTAAAAATTCCAAAAATTTTGAAAAAATTATTGGAGACTCAGGACATGTAAAAATACATGGAAAAAAATCAACTTAATTTTCTGATCAAAGATGAATTCCCAGAAAAATCGGAGATGTACGAGTTTTGGGTGGAAAAAAAACTGCTTTGCCAACACATTTTTTTTTGTCTTTGATAAAATCATTTAAAAACCAAAATAAAAATATTTGAAACTCATAGAATGACTTGAAGACAGTAGCTAGGACTTTTTGAAAGTTAGATAAAAATTGGCTAAGTAAAAAAAATCACAAAGGTAGAATAATCAATTTGACAAACTTAATTTTCCACAAGTGTGCTCAAGAGAGCATGACCTTGAACCATTAATTGGCTCAAGTCATTATTCAAGTGGCATGAACATGAAATGCATGAAATAATGCAGCAAACATAATGCATGAAATGCATGGATTTAAACCTAAAGGTAAGGAAAATGCATGACATAAATAATATGGCCTAGACCTAACATGAACTTGCATGGCAATAAATGCAACCTAGACCTAAGATATGCATGGCATTTTCACAAACACAAGGCATGCTTAATTCAAAAATCCAACCAAATATCATGCAAATGCAAAAACCTAACAACTAGCATGACAAAGAATGCAACACACAATGCAAAACACATGGAGTAGCCAAATGGCCTCAAGCTCCAACAAGCATGGCATTTTCTCAAACACTTGGCATACTAGCATGAAAAACTAAGTCATAACACAAAAATCACACAAGCATTTTCAAAAACACTTAATATGCTAAATCTAAAACATGCTCAACTAAGATATAAAACAAGAATCATGCAAAGAATCACACAAGCATTTTCACAAACACTTAATATGCTAACTTTAAAACATGCTCAAATTTAAACAACATGAAAACAGAAAATTAAAAATGCAAAAACATGATATCTAAGACATAAATGGCAACAAACAAAGCAACCAAATTAAAATATAACTCAAGAAAATGAAATAACATAACATTTAAAACATCAAAAACAAAGAAAATAGCATAAACAATATGGTAAAATGAATCGAAACAACAACTTAAAATAAATAATGTAGGCCATTTGGCCATGTGAGTTTATTGTAAAAACAAAATGTAAAAAAAAAAATACTTAAGAAAGGAAATGAAGGAAGAACAAGAAACATTATTTTAAAATGAAAACTCACCAAGTAGAGATTAAAATAGCAAAAAATAAGAATAGAAAATGAAAGTGCAAGAGTTGGTGCTCAAGAGCAACCTCAAGAAGTTAATATTTCAAGCTTTTCTCTTCAAACTTTCCTTTTTTTCTAAACTTTTCTTTTTTTTGCTCTCAACCAAGAAGATAAAAACTAAGAAAAACTAAGAGAAATCAGCCAAAATGGAAAAGAAAAAACAAAATCTGCCTCCTTCCTTTAGGGTTGGCCTAAATGATGCTTATATAGCCTCAAAGATGTTGTCATTTTTGTGTAACCTATTTTCCATCAAATGGCCAATAATTCAAGATGAAAAGTCATGAAATTATCACCTTTAGATTAGCATCTCAGCCCTCTCAAATTACAGCTATGCAAAAATAATGTTGACATCTTTCTTAACCTATGTGGTTTAATCACCATGGCTTGATCAAAGAGAATGGTTAACTAACTCTTGATTTTTAACCACTTGATTGAAAAAAAAAAAATCAAGCTTCCTCCTTCCTTTGGGCTTGGGCAGGCCAGCACTTCTCTTTTCCAGCCCAGCTCTGATTTTTGAAAGGCCCAAAAAAGCCCTTTTCGGTTGCTTGGGTGAAATGACCATTTTGCCCCCCGGATGCAAGTAAATATCAAACGGACTCCAAATTCAATTTTTCTTTTTTTAATACTTCCAAAATAATAAAATATTGAGTTCTGGAAGTTTTCAAAATTATCCGAGTCCGTTTGCTATTTATTTGGATTTTTTCTTCCCAAAATGTCCTTTTATGCCCCTACTTTTTACCATTTTTTAAACGAGCTCCAAATCAAGATTTTTCTTCACCAATCTCTTCAAAATAATTAAAAAGTGTGATCTGGAAGTTTTCATAATTTTTGGAGCTCATTTGGTATTTTTTCGGGATTTATCGGCTTGAATTACTGCATAGGAGGCCTGGGATTTGGCCATTTTGCAAACGAACTCGGAATCAAGATTTTCTTTCGCCAATCTCTTCCAAATAATTTAAAAATGAGATTTACCAAATTTTAGAATTTTTGGAGTCCATTTGCTATTTTTCTGGGATTTATCTTTTTGAATTATTGCATAGAAGCCCGGGATTTGGCCATTTTGCAAACGAACTCGGAATCAAGATTTTCTTTCGCCAATCTCTTCCAAACAATTTAAAAATGAGATCTGCAAATTTTCAAAAGATTTGGAGCTCATTTGCTATTTTTCTGGGATTTTCCTTTTTGAATTACTACATAAGAAGCCCGGGATTTGGCCATTTTGCAACCGAACTCCGAATCAAGATTTTCTTTTACCAATCTCTTCCAAATGATTTAAGAATGAGATTGACAAATTTTTCAGAATTTTCGGAGTCCATTTGCTATTTTTCCCAAATTTTTCCAATTTTGCCCCTTTAATCTCCGAAACCCGGTTCTGCTCAAAACAAGTCCGATTTTCAGATTTTCTTCAATCTGAGCCTTGGGCCATCCTTTTTAATCACTCCTCATCCATTGGGGGCTTTGGTCTTACCAAGTCGGGCTATTTCTGTGATTCTTCCCGATTTCACTGAAATCCACTAAAAACCCTAATTCTCGGTTTTCTCCCGGATTGACTTTTCTTTCGGTTTTCCTTGCACGTGACTTCTCCATTACCCGTAGTCAGTGCTTATCTTTCATTTGGAACCTTCAATTTCGACCAGTTTGATCATTTAAGCACTTTTCCCCAAATTTCTCGGATTAGGGTTTCTTTTCTACTGAACCTCCAAATCCCAACTTCCGAACTCCATATCTTTCAATGTAGACTTCGGATTATCAAAATTCTTTCTCCATTTTTCAATTGAACTTAAAATCTTGATTTTGAAAGTGGGTTGACTTTTTCAGTAGTTGACTTTCTGGGGTTGACTTTTTCGGGGTTGACCTTTTCGGGGTTGACTTTTTTTCAAGTTTGACTTTTTGTGCTCGCCCTTTTAAACTAAGTCTCGGAGTCTCACCTGCAGGATGAAAACAGTCTTTTTATACTTGGAAACATCAATATGGGAAGAAAACATACCTGTTTAGTGGTCCGGACAAAATTAGGTGTCTACAGTCAGTACTTATCTTTCATTTGGAACCTTCAATTATGATAGATTTGATCGTTTAAGCACTTTTCCCCAAATTTCCCAAACTAGGGTTTCCTTTCTACTGAATTTCCATAACCCAACTTCCAAACTCCATATCTTTCAATGTAGACCTCGGATTATCAAAATTCTTTCATTGTTTTTCAATTGATCCTCAAATCTTGATTTTAAAAGTGGGTTAACTTTTTTAGTAGTTGACTTTTTTGAGGTTCACTTTTTTAGGGTTCACTTTTTCAAGTTTGACTTTTTCTGTTTGCTTTCTTAGACTAAGTCTCAGAGTACCACCTGCAGGATGAGAAAATCCATTTAGCATTTTGAAACATCAATTTAGGAAGAAAACATACCTGTTTTAGTCTTCCGAACAAAATTAGGTGCCTACATTATGATTTTGAGATTGAAAAGGCTTCATGACCTTGATGAAAATCAAGAGATAATGGTTAGGGGGCTTTGTCCAATGTACCAACCATGGAGCTCATCTCTTTGTTATTTATTTGCTTACTTTAACTTGCTTATTTCTATTATTGGTTATCTTTATGTACATTTATATTATTGATAACCATCTTATTCTTTTGACCTATGTCATATTTTTGCATCTTAGGGCTATTGTCATATAGTTTAGGCCATTTCCATTTTTCATCCATAGCATTTAGTTACGTCATTGTACATGACATTTCTCACAACACTTTGGTTCCTAGGCCATTCGACCATGTGTATTGTCATTTAGCTTTAGGCCATTTTCATATGACATGTTATTTTTCCATGACATTTAGACATTAGGCCATTTTCATATGCCATGTCATTTCACATGTCATTTTGCTTTAGGCCATTTTTATTATTCCAAGTCATTTAAGTTTAGGTCATTTTATTATTCTATGTCATTTTACATGTCATTTAGCTTTAGGCCATTTTTGTTATTCCATGTCATTTTACATGTCATTTAAGTATTAGGCTATTTTCATATGCCATGTTGTTGTTCCATGACATTTAGACATTAGGCCATTTTCATATGCCATGTCATTTCCCATGTCATTTAGGCATTAGGCCATTTTCATTATTTTTAATGTCATTTGCAATGTCATTTAGACACTAGTTCATGCATGTTAAGTTAGGATAGCATTTATTGCCATGCAAACTCATGCTAGGCATTTAGGTTGTTTATGCCATGTATTTTCCATATCACTTAGGCTTTAAACCATGCATTTCATGCATTCACTTTGCTGTATTTTCATGCATTTCATGTCATGCCACATGATTTATGACTTAGGCCAATCAATGGCTCAAAGTCATGCTCACTTGAGCATACTTGTAGAAAGTTAAAGGGTTGTCAAATTGATTATTCTACCTTTGTGATATTTTTTTTTACTTAGCCATTTATGAGAGTCTCCAACATTTTTACTTTGATTTTTAAATGATTTTATCAAAGGCAAAAAAATGTGTTTTGGCAAAATAGTTTTTCATCCAGTACTCATACTTTCCCGATTTTTCTGCGTATTCATCTTTTATCGGAAAATTAAGCCAATTTTTTCTCGTGTATTTTTACATGTTCTGAGTCTCCAGTATTTGTTTTATATTTTTTTGAATTTTTAAAAATAGGATAAAAAATTGTGTGTCAAAATTGGACAGTAGAGGTAGATTTGAATTCAAAAGAAAAACAATTGTTGAATTTGGCTAATGCATTTAGAGGGGATTGGTTAGAAGCATTAGCTACTGTCTTAGGATAGTTTCTAAGTATTTTTAAACTTTAAAAATGATTTTATAAATCTCGCGTTAAGGGTGGTCAAGACCGGGATTTTAAACTTAGGAAATTAGAGCCATTTTCAAAGGTTTTGACTAAGGTTTTATTATTTATTCAAGTCTCTTAAATTGTTTCAAACAAATCACAAAGTATTTTGATTTTTGAAGATTTAATTTGATATATTTTCCTAAGGTAACTGGATATCTTTTTAGATATACGGATTTCCTTATTTAAAGGAAAAAATACATTTTCATGCATTGCATTTTCCATGTTCATGCATTTTATTTAATATGTGATTTTTGCTATGATATTTTTCTATGGTATTATTATTATTTTGATTTACATTTTTATGATGTTATATTGTTTTCCATATGGTTTTGAATATTTCATTTAGAATATATCAAAAATTCTTAAATTATTTGTTTCAAAAAAATTCTTAAATTATTTCTTCCATATTGTTTTCCATATGGAAAATTTGGGAAAAATAGCAAATGAACACCAAAAATTCTGAAAATTTGCAGATCTCGTTCTTAAATCAATTCGAAGAGATTGGCGAAAGAAGATCTGGATTCGGAGTTCATTTGCAAAATGGCCAAATCCCGGGTCCCCTATACAGAAATTCAAGAAGATAAATCCCAGAAAAATACCAAATGAGCTCCAACAATTCTGAAAATTTGCAGATCTCATTCTTAAATTATTTGGAAGAGATTGGTGAATGAGAATCTAGATTCGAAGTTCGTTTGCAAAATGGCCAAATCCAGGCCCACTATGCCGTAATTCAAGCAGATAAATCCCGAAAAAATACCAAATTAGTTTCAAAATTTATGAAAACTTCCAGATCACACTTTTAAATTATTTGGAAGAGATTGGTGAATAAAAATATGGGTTTGGAGCTTGTTTAAAAAATGGTAAAAGTTCGGGTGCAAAAAGAGCTAATTTTGGAAGAAAAACCCAAAAAAATAGCAAATGGGCTCCAAAAATTATGAAAACTTCCATAATTCATTTTTTTATTATTTAGGAAGTATTAAAAAAAGAAATTTTAATTTGGAGTCTGTTTGCTATTTAATTTGGTTTGGGGGTCAAAAAGGTTATTTCGCCGAAGAAACCGAATAAGGCCTTTAAAAAATTGGAGATTGGGCTGGATTTTAAAAGGGAAATCAGCCAAGCCCATAATGGAGAGTGATTTTGATGAGATTTTATATCAAAGGGCCAAGAGTGAAAACGAAGGTAGTTATTTTTCTTGATCAAGCCTTTGAAATTATGACACATGGACTAATGGATGGAGAGGGATGATGTCATATTTATGGCATCCTATTTATGACATCTTCATGATATCATATTTAGGAGCTGATTATTCCAATCTAATGGTGGGATTTTACATAGAAAGCATCTTGAATTAAAGGCCGTTGATCAAAATTGGCTAGGAAAAAACTACAACATTCTACACAATTCTTATACCATTTGGCCAAGCCTTTTTGGGTGGGGTGAATTCTGATTTTTGCTGGAGCTTGAGGGGCTGAACAGAGGCAGCAGCTAAGGGAAAAAAGAGAAAAAAGAAAGAAAAAAAGAAAAGAAAAAAGAAAGGTTTGGCTTGCTACTTCTTGATTTGGAAAGCTAGAGCAAGGTAGATGTTCTTTCATGGTTTTCTCATACTTTGTTGACATGGTTTTGATATTTTGATTGTCATTTTATTCTCTTTTATGAAATAAACTTGTTTTTTAAAATAAGTTCTAAGGAGCTTCTACTTTGTTTTTTTAAAAGAAATCAAGAAAACAAGTTTTTCTCTATTTTTCATCATGGTTGAATGAATCACTTTAGTTAAATGATTTTGTGTTTGATCTTGTTTATGTGATTTGTTGTGGTAGGTTAGCTTACTTGTGGTAGACTAGCTTGTTTGTGGTAGGTTAGCTTGATTGTGATAGTTTAGCTATAGACCATGCCATGTGTTTGTGAAAATGTCTAGCTATATTAATGCATTTTCATTATGATTGCTTAGTTTAGCATGTTTCCTTTTTATTCTTGTATTTAGTATGACATGTGTTTGTGTTATTGCCATGCATTTTTTAGGTCTAGGTCTCATTTGCATTGCCAAGCATTTCATGCATTTTAGACCTAAGTTGCATTAAATGCCATGCAAGTTCATTTTAGGTCTAGGCCATATTCTCTATGCCATGCATTTTTCATGTCATTTAGGTTTTAAATCATGCATTCAATTTTCTGTATGATCATGCATTTCATGTCATGCCACATGATTTATGACTTAGGCCAGTCAATGGTTCAAAGTCGTGCTCACTTGAGCATACTTGTGGAAAATTAAAGAGTTGTTAAATTGATTATTCTACCTTTGTGATTTTTTTTTTTACGTAGCCAATTTTTGTCTAACTTTTTAAAAGTGTTAGCTATTATTTGTGGGTCTTTAGGAGAGTCTCCAACATTTTTACTTTGACTTTTAAATGATTTTATCAAAGGCAAAAAAATGTGTTTTGGCAAAACAGTTTTTCACCCAGTACTCGGACTTTCTCATTTTCTTTGGGAAGTCATCTTTAATCAAAAAATTAAGCCATTTTTTTCTCGTGTATTTTTACATGTTCTGAGTCACCAGCATTTTTTTTAGATTTTTTTGAATTTTTAAAAATAGGTTAAAGAATCGTGTTTTAAAACCGGACAGTAGAGGCAGATTTGAATTCAAAAGAAAAACAATTGTTAAATTTGGGTAAGGCATTTAGAGGGGACTGGTTAGAAACTTTAGCTACTATCTTAGGGTAATTTCTAGGCCTTTTTAAACTCTAAAAATGATTTTATAAACCTCGGGTTAAGGGTGGTCAAGTCCGGGATTTTAAACTTAGGAAATTAGAGTCAGTTTTAAAGGGTTTGGCTAGGGTTTCAATCTTCATTCAAGTTTCTTTCAAAATTGTTTTCAAACAAATCACAAAGTATTTTGATTTTAGAAAATTTAATTTGATATATTTTCCTAAGGTAGCGAGATTTCTTTTTAGATATACGGATTTCCTTAATTAAAGGAAAAAAATACACTTTCATGCATTGCATTTTCCATATCCATGCATTTTATATAATATGTGATTTCTGATATGATAATTTCTATGATGTTTTTATTATTTTTTATTTATATTTTTTATGTTATGTTGTTTATTATATGGTTTTGAATATTTCATGATATCTTATGCTTTTATTTAGTTATTTATTTTTGTCACATTATTTACCATATACTATGTTCATGCATTATTATTTTTATTTTCATGCATATTATATGATAGCATTATTTTATGTTTCATGTCATTTAGATTATATGCCATATCATTTATATTTGCTATGTCATTTAAGTCATTTTATTCCATTTAGAATACATCATGTTACCTAGGTCATTTCATTTCATATAGAATATATTATGTCACTTAGGATATTTCATTTCATATAGAATATATCATGTTACCTAGGTTATTTCATTTCATTTAGAATATATCATGTGACTTAGGATATTTCATTTCATTTAGAATATGTTATGGCATTTAAATTATATCATACCATTTAGGTTGCATTATATTATCTAGACTTTGCTATGTCATTTTTTTATGTCACACATATTCATATTAATATATTTTTAAATGTTTTGAAAAAGGTAATGATTTTCAATAAAATAAAGATATTCCTGAGTTAAAATAATACATGAGTTCTCGGCCGAGTTTGCTGGGAAGGATATCATCAATTATCATTAATAATGGAATATCTTCTTTAAAACGAGGATGGTTAGGAAATTTTTCCAAAATAATAAATTTTTTTATATTTTGCCACGCTTGTTGGAAATATAGGAAAATTTTGAATTAATAAATTCCGGATCATTTTAAATAAACAAATGAAATTATTTTCTTTAAATTGGGAATTAACTTGAAATACTAAATTAAAAATCGACTTTTTACCGAGACTTGATATAATACACGATTAATAAGGTACTATTTTATACGGGCATTGTGGGGGTGCTAATCCTTCCCCACACGTAACCGAGTCTCGAACCCACTTCTTTGATTTCTCTGGTTTAAAACGCAGACTTGAAATTGGTTTTAAAAAAATATTTTAATTAATTTTAAAATATTTTATAAAACCGGTTTTAATAGGTGATCGATCACACCTAGCCAAAAAAGATTGGTGGCAACTCCATGTCTTTTTCAAGGTTATTTTCAAAACCTTCGTTTTTCTAGAGGAATTAAGTCGACTTTTCCTCGATTTTTTTTAATGTCACGCTTAACGAATAATAAAGTCTTGCGATGAGACTTGTTATTTTTTAGGTTGCGACAGCAAAATTTCCCATTTTTCCTAGAAATGACAATTTCTAATTTTGTCCACTTCTTCTTCCGATTGGTTCCTCTTGATGAAATTGGACTTTGAGATATCCTTTTTTATTGCCCCTCCTTCAATTTGAAGTTCCAATTTTATTCAATTTGATCATTTACGTACTTTTCCCCAAATTTGGAACTTCCATGCTTTTCTCCTACACTGAATTTTGTAATTTGTCTTTCAACCTCTTTATCTTCAATTGTAGATCTTCGATCATCAAAATTCATTCACCATTATTCAATTCACTTTCGAATCTTGATTTTGACAAAGAGTTGACCATTTTAGTGGTTGACTTTTTGGGTTGACTTTTTTGGTGTTGACTTTTTTTGGGTTGACTTGGTTATTTTGTAAAGAATAAAAAAAAAAGGAAGAACCTTTAAAAATTTATTTTTAAAACACTTTATTCAACAAAAAAAAGTTACCAATCACATGAAAAAGAAGAGAAAAAGAACATGAAATCAAAGAAAATAATTGAAAAAGAAGAGAATAAATAGCTACCTAGCAAAGCTTTTCCAACTCAACCTCTCAAACTTCTCATTCTTTCTCCCGCTTTCTCTCTTTTCTTTTTCTCCTTGAGAGGTTTCTTTTTCTGCTCTTCTTTTTTTTCCTCCAAATTGTAGTGAATATCCTTTGAAAAAAATGAAGAAACCGCTCTCTTCTTTTTCAGAGCTGGCCAAATGCCCCCTTGTTATTGTGAGAGTGCTCATCTTTTAGCCTTGGTCATGCTTTGCATGCTCTCCCAACATCTTTGTCACATGGCTAATTCTTGTCCCCTCTTTGCATGATGCTTTCCTTAAATTAAGGGTTCTTGTCTCTTTTTTGCATGATGCTTTCCTTAAATTAAGGTTCTTATAACCTCTCATTGGCCAATAATGCTACCTAGATCATTCTTGCCTCTTATCTCTACAAAATATCCAAGCCACTTGTCATGATCATATGGCTAACTATAAAATATCTTCCTAGATGGCTTTTTTAATCCATTTGGCATCATCACATAGCCTTCACATGCTCTTCACATGGCTTTGCAATTTAAAAGCCTCCCATTGGCCAAAAATGCCATGTAGGCAAGTAGTGGAGAATCTTGTCCTTTCTTAAAAATGTCATCTTGCTACTAAATCTTGGCCATTTGATTAAGATGATCAAACCTCCATCTTCCATCCATGAGCTGGCCGAAAATGGCTTGGAATTTTCCAGGCCATTCCTATTTTTTATTTATTTACAAAATGGTCCTTTTCGATTTTTCTATAAAATTGCATTTTGGCCCCCCAAAATTAATTTATTTGCAAATGGACCCCAAATTTTGGATTTTTTCATTTTAATCCATTCCATCCAATATAAAACTAAGTTCTGGAGGTTTTCATAAATTTTTGAGCTCGTTTTAAATTTTTCCTGGATTTTTCTCTAGAATTTCGGTTTAGTGCCCTCTAATTTGGGAATTTTATTCTCCAATCCATTCTATCCAATATAAAACTCAGTTCTGGAAGTTTTCATAATTTTTTGAGTTCGTTTTCTATTTTTCCCGGATTTTTCTTTAAAATTACAGATTAATCTCCCGAATTTAGCATATTTATGTTTCAGCCCCAATGTCGAGTTTTATTCTTCTCATTTCTTTCTTTTCATCCTAGAACTCAATTCGGGAAAAATTTGCAATATTTTGAGCTCAGATTCTATTTTTCTCGTATTTTCCAAAATTGCCCTTTAGCCCCTAAAACCTCTGTTTTACTTGAAACGGGTCAAATTTCTGGATTTTCTTTCTCCATTGCCTTTGTCATATATTGAATTGGAGTTGGGCCCATTTTGCCCAATTTTTACATCTGAATTCCTCACCGATTTAGTTTTTCTCTTTTTCATCAAAATTATAATTTTTTTTTTCCCGTTTCTCCTCCAATCCTTTTCTATCCACTTCTAATTGGGACTTGGGATACCCTTGTTTATTTATTATTCATCAATTGGGGACTTCAATTTTCTCGAATCGGACCAACTTTTTAGTTTCCCCAAATTTGTGAATTTCCTATTTAATCATTAAATCTTTATTTTCCTTTTTCTCTTCAAACCAATTCTTCTTTCAATTCCACTTCAAAATTAGACCTTCCAATATCCATATTTATTGATCTTATTCCATTTGGAACCTCCAAATTTGTCCAATTTGATCGTTTACGTACTTTTCCCCAAATTTGCAAAACTTTCCATTTTCCCAAAAATGGCAATTTCCTATTTTGTCCACTTATTCTTCCGATTGATTCCTCTTGGTGAAATTGGACCTTGAGATATCCTTTTTTAATGCCCCTCCTTCAATTTGAAGTTCCAATTTCATTCAATTTTCTCATTTACGTACTTTTTCCCAAATTTGGAAATTCCATTCTTTTCTACTACACTGAATTTTGCATTTTGTCTTTCAACCTCTCTATCTCCAATTATAGATCTCCGATAATCAAAATTCCTTCACCATTATTCAATTCACCTTGAAATCTTGATTGTGACTAAGAGTTGACTTTTTTGTGGTTTACTTTTTGGGGTTGACTTTTTTGGAGTTGACTTTTTCGGGTTTACATTTTTGTTTTGACCTCCGAATCAAAGTCTTGGAGACCCGTCTATGGAATGAGGGAAGATTCTTTGCATTCTGGAAAGTTGAAAGGAGAATTTACCTTGTTTAGAGGGCCTCGACAAAATTAGGTGTGTACAAAAATATTTTGAAAAACCAATTTTAAAGTCCGTGCTTTTAACCAGAGAAAAAACAAAGGATTAGCACCCCTACAACGCCCGTATGAAATGGTACCTTATTAATCGGGTGTTGTCATGAAGTCTCAATAAAAGTCGATTTAAGTTTCGATATTAAAAATAATTCCCTTTTTTAAAAATAAATTATTTGAGAATGATCCGTAATTTATTAATGCAAAATTTTTCCATGTTTCCTAGCAGACACGGCAAAACAGAGAAACTTTTATTTATTTAGGAATTCGTCGAATCTCCCTCATTTTGAAAAAAAGAATATTCCTTTGTTATGATAATCGATGATATCCTCCTCGGCAGACCCAACAAAGAACTCATGAATTATTTTAACTCGGGAATAACCTTGTTTGTTAAAAATCATTAGTTTTTATGCATTTAAAATCATTTAAAAATTGTCATGGATATGTAAATTATTACTAAGATACAAATGTCATAACGTGCCAAATACGAATTCAGCATGCTAGACACAAACATGGAGTCGCCACTAATCATCTAATCTAGGTGTGCTTAGTCACCTATATGAATCTATTCTTCTTAAAGTAACCCTAAGCTTGACTAAGGCACACTAAAAATAATAGGTTATGATCTACGTAGAACTAGGTCCAGGAGTTCGGTTACGTGTGGGGAAGGATTAGCACCCCCACAACGCCTATCTAAATATAGTACCATGTTAATCACATATTATCCTAAATGGTCTTTAAATAATCTTAATTAATTTCCTAATCATGCCAACTAATTTAAAATAAAATAAAAAATATCTTAATTAATTTCCTAATCATGCCAACTAATTTAAAAATAAAATCATATTAAGTTTAATCATGCAAAAATCTAATAAAGTAAAATCATGCCAAATCCCAAATCATGCAAAAACCTAATAATAATTGTAGACACCTAATTTTGTCCGGACCACTAAAACAGGTATGTTTTCTTCCTAAATTAATGTTTCAGAATGTAAAAAGACTTTTTTCAACCTGTAGGTGGTACTCTGAGATTTAGTTTAAAAAGGCGAGCATAAAAAGTCAAACTTGGAAAAAGTCAACCACAAAAAAGTCAACCCAAAAAGTCAGCTACTGAAAAAGTCAACCCAATTTCAAAATCCAGATTTGAAGTTCAATTGAAAAATGGCGAAAGAATTTTGATAATCCGAGGTCTACATCGAAAGATATGGAGTTTGGAAGTTGGGATTTGGAGATTCAGTAGAGAGGAAACCCTAATCCGAGAAATTTAGGGAAAAGTGCTTGAAGAATTGAATTGGTCAAAATTGAAGGTTCCAAATGAAATATAAGCAATGACTACGGGTAATGGAGAAGCCACTTGAAAGAAAAACAGAAAGAAAAGTCAATCCGGGAGAAAATCGAGAATTAGGGTTTTTGGTAGATTTCGATGAAATCGTGAATAATTACAGAAATGACCCGACTTGGTAAGACTAAAACCCCCAATGGATGAGGAATGATTAAAAAGGGATAGCCCAAGGCTCAACATGAAGAAAAGCTGAAAATCGGGCTTGTTTTGAGCAAAACCGGGTTTCGAAGGCAAAAGGGCAAAATTGGAAATTTGGAAAAATAGAAAAAGAACTCCAAAAATTCTGAAAATTTGCAAATCTCATTCTTAAATCAATTGGAAGAGATTAGAAAATAAAATCTTGATTCGGAGTTCCTTTGCAAAATGGCCAAATCCCAAGTCTCTTATGTAGAAATTCAAGAAGAAAAATCTCGAAAAAAATAGTAAATTTACTCCAAATGTTCTGAAAATCTGTAAATATCATTTTTAAATTATTTGGAAGAGATTGGTGAAATAAAATCTTGATTCAGAGTTCGTTTGCATAATGGCCAAATCTTGGGTCTCCTATGCAATAATTCAAGAAGATAAATCCCGAAAAATAGCGAATGGACTCCAAATTTTTTGAAATTTTGCAAATATTATTTTTAAAATATTTGGAAGAGATTGGCAAAAGAAAATCTTGATTCGGAGTTCTTTTGCAAAATGGCCAAATCCCGAGCCCCTATGTAGTAATTCAAGAAGATAAATCTCGAAAAAATACCAAATGAGTTCCAAAAATTAAGAAAACTTTCAGATCACACTTTTAAATTATTTGAAAGAGATTGGTGAAGAAAAATCTTGATTTGGAGCTCGTTTAAAAGATGGTAAAATATGGGGGAATGAAAGGGCATTTTTGGAAGAAAAAATCCAAATAAATAGCAAACGAACTCGAAAAATTTTGAAAACCTCCAACATTCAATATTTTATTATTTTGAAAGTATTAAAAAAAGAAAATTTTAATTTGGAGTCCGTTTTCCATTTATTTGCATCCGGGGCAAAATGGTCATTTTACCCAAGCAACCGAAAAGGTCCTCTTTTGGCCTTTCAAAAAATCAGACTTGGGCTGGAAAAGAGAGTGCTGGCCTGTGAAGGCCCAAAGGAAGGAGGAAGCTTCTGATTTTTCAATCAAAAGGCCAAGAATTAAGAGTTAGTTAGAGATTTTTGTGATCAAGCCATTGTGCTTAAGCCACATAGGCAAATGCATGAAGAGGGAGAGTGTCAACATTATTCTTGAACAACTATAATTATGGATAGCTGATACACTAATCTAAGGGTGATAATTTCATGATTTTTCACCTTGAATCACTAGCCCTTGGATGGAAATTGGTTGGAATCAAAATGACAACATCCTAGGTGAGGAGATAGGGGGAATTCAGTCAACTATAGGGGGGATTTTGATTTTTTATTTTGAGACTTCATTTTCATATTTCTTCTTGGTTTTTGCTTAGTTTTCTCTCCTTGGTTGAAAGCAAAAAAGAAAAGTTTAGAAAAGAAAGGAAAGTTTGAAGAGAAAAAGCTTGAAAGATAGCTTCTTGAGGTTGCTTTTAGCACCAACTCTTGCACTTTCTTGATTTTTCATTCTTGTTTTCGCTGTTTTTGATTATTATTTGGTGAGTTTTCTTTTTAAATAAATGTTTTTTTTATGTTCTTTTTAAGTTATTTCTTCATCTTTTTCTTAAACAAGTTCTTACATTTTTTTTTCTTATTTTTTTTTACCATGGCCGAATGGCCCAAATTTTTTTATATAGTTGCTGTTTTGCCTTGATTTATCATGTTATTTTTGTTATTTTTTTAGTCTTGATGCTTTAAATCTTCATCTACTACATATACTTGAAGTTTGATTTAATTTGGATGCCTGTTTGTTGCCATTTATGAGTTAAATATCATGTTCTTGCATTTTTAATTTTCTGTTTTCATAATGTTTAAATTTGTTGATGTTTTATATTTAGTATATCAAGTGTTTGTGAAAATGCTTGTTAGTTTTAATATCTCTACTTTGTATTTGCATGATCTGAGTGTTATATTTTAGTTGAGCATGTTAGTATATAAAGTGTTTGTGAAAATGCTTGTTAGTTTTAATATCTCTACTTTGTGTTTGCATGATTTGAGTGTTATATTTTAGTTAAGCATGTTACTATATAAAGTGTTTGTGAAAATGTCATGCTTGTTTGGAACCTTAGGCCATTAGACCACTTCATGTATCTTGCATTGTGTGTGCATTTTTGCCATGTTAGTTGATAGGTTTGCATTTGCATGACATTTGATTGAGTATTTAGTTTAAGTATATCAAGTGTTTCCGAAAATGCCATGCTTGTTTGGAACCTTAGGCCATTCGGCTACCTCCTTGTTTTGCCTTGTGTTTGCATTTTTGATATGTTAGATCATAGTTTTGCATTTTCATGACATTTCGTTGAGTTTTGGTTTAAGCATGCCTTGTGTTTGTGTTATTGCCATGCATATTTTAGTTGTTAGGTTTGGTTTATTTTGCCATGCATGTCCATGCATTTTAGACCTAGGTTGCATTAAATGCCATGCAAGTTCATTTTTGTCTAGGTCACTATATTGATGCCATGCATTTTTTCATGACAGTTAGGTTTAAAACCATGCATTTCATGCATCTTATTTGCTGTATTTTTCATGCATTCCATGTCATTGCCACTTGACTAATGACTTAGGCCAATTAATAGTTCAAAGTCATGCTCTCTTGAGCACACTTGTGGAAAATTAAGGTTTGTCAAATTGATTATTCTACATTTGTGATTTTTTTTACTTAGCCAATTTTTACCTAACTTTTAAAAAGTCCTAGCTAGTGTTTGTGAGTCATTTTGTGAGTCTTAAATATTTTTACTTTGATTTTTAAATGATATTATCAAAGGCAAAAATGTGTTTTGGCAAAACATTTTTGTTTCACCCAGTACTCATACTTTCCCGATTTTTCTGGGCATTCATCATTAATCTGAAAATTAAGCTGATTTTTTCCCGTTTTACATGTCCTGAGTCTCCAGTATTGGCTTTATATTTTTTTTAATTTTTAAAAATAGGATACAAATTGTGGCTTAAAACTGGACAGTGGAGTGAGAATTGAATTTGAAGAAAAATCATTTTTCTGTTTTGGTTAAGTTACTTAGAAGGGGCTGATTAGGAAGTTTAGCTACTGACTTAGGGTAGTTTCTAAGCCTTTTTTAAATTCTAAAAATGATTTTTTAATTCTCAGGTTAAGGGTGGTCAAGTCCAGGACTTTAAACTTATGAAATTAGAGCCATTTAAAAAAGGTTTCGCTCAATTTTTATTTATTTTTAACCTAAGCTTTTCCAAATTGTTTTCAAACAATCACAAAGTATTTTGGTTTTAGAATATTTAATTTGACATATTTTCCGAAGGTAGCCGGATATCTTTTTAGATATACGGATTTTCTTAATTAAAGGAAAAAATACATTTTCATGCATTGCATTTCCCATATTCATGCATTTTATATAATATGTGATTTTTGCTATGATAATTTCTATGATATTGTTATGATTTTGAGTTATGTTATATTGTTTATTATATGATTTGGAATATTTCATGATATCCTATGCTTTTTATTTAATTATTTTTTTTAGCATATACTATGTTCATGCATTATTATTTTTATTTTTATTTCCATGCATATTATATGTTAGCATTATTTTATATTCTATGTCATTTAAATTATATGCCATATCATTCATATTTGCCATGTTATTCAAATTATTTCATTTCATATAGAATATATTATGTTACTTAGGTTATTTCATTTCATATGGAATATATTATGTTACTTAGGTCATTTCATTTCATGTTGAATATATTGTGTTACCTAGGTCATTTCATTTCATTTAGGATATATTATGTCATCTAGGATATTTTATTTCATTTAAAATATATCATATGATTTAGGATATTACATTCCACATAGAATATATTATGTCACCTAGGTCATTTCATTTATTTAGAATATGTCATATAACTTAGGACATTTCATTTCATTTAGAATATGCTAAGGCATTTAAATCATATCATATTATTTAGGATGCATTATATTATACGTCATTTTATTTATGTCATGCATATACATATTCATATCTTTTAAAATGTTTTCAAAAGGATAATGATTTTTCAATAAAAAATAAAGATATTCCTGAGTTAAAATAATTCATGAGTTCTCTACCGGGTTTGCTGGAGGGAATATCGTCAATTATCATTAATAAAGGAAGATCTTTCTTTCAAAAAATGATAATGATTAGGAAAGTTTTCCAAATTAATAAAAATTTCTATATTTTGCCACGTTTGTTGGGAAATATACGAAAATTTTGAATTTATAAATTCCGGATCATTTTCAATTAAAAATGGAATTCTTTTTCTTTAAATTGGGAATTAACTTGAAATACTAAATTTAAAATCGATTTTTTACCGAGACTTGAGATAACAAATGATTAATAAGGTACCGTTTTATATGGGTGTTATGGGGGTGCTAATCCTTCCCCACACGTAATTGAGTCCCGAACCCGTTTCTTTGATTTCTCTGGTTTAAAACGCAAACTTGAAATTGGTTTTAAAAAAAAGTTTTAATTAATTTTTAAAATATTTTTATAAAACCAGTTTTAATAGGTGGCCGATCACACCTAGCTAAAAAAGATTGGTGGCGACTCCATGTCTTTTTCCAAGGTCATTTTCAAAACCTTCATTTATCTAGAGGAATTAAGTAGACTTTTCCTCGGTTTTATTTTAATGTCACGCTTAACGAATAATAATGTCTTGCGATGAGGTTTGTTATTTTTTAGGTTGCGACAGCTTGGGGACTCCGCTGGGGACTATTACAGAGTCAGGCCTAGAATTAATCGTGTGTTATCAAAGTCTCGGTTTTGTTGGTTTAATTGGTATTTAATTTTAATTCCCACAATTTTTTTAAGAATAATTTTGAAAATAATAAAATGTTTTTAAATATGTTCATACTCATATGCATGCATTTTATTATTGTTCTCTAGTTATTTAAGGTTGTCTATTATAATTGCTTGTTGGTTAATGCGTTACAGAATTCTTGATTTTTTTTTTATATATAAATTGCTAAGGCATTTAGAATAAGGTTTGTAGAATAGGTGGTGAAAGGTTTGTTGTTCTTCCACACACACCACACGTCCATTTGCATATCATGAGCCCTATACCCGGGTTTCGTCCTTTTAGGTGGGAGCAAAGTAACTAAGCCTTCGTGATTAACAATCCGCATGGGCTAGTGAAACACTTCCGGAGTACTGAATTACCTAAGCCTTCGTGATTAACAATCCGCATGGGCTAGGGAAATAGACTCTAACGAATTGAACCCGCTTTTATCGGGGTGCCTTACTAGCCTTCACCGGCGACAGTGAAGAACTATTCGGTGCCTTTAGAACCAATTCACTCTCATATAATGGAACCTAGGCAAAGCCATGCCGGATTTTCGTTTGATATACCGAAATAGGAACACATGAAGGGACATTTCTAAACCTTTTGTTACCTATTTTACACTCTGAATAAGTGTGGTAGATCGGGCAACGATGTACGCACATCGCCCTTAATAAATGTGATACTCCGCCTCGAAGGCATCATGATGCCTAAATAAGCAGATACTGTTGAGGCAGGTGTTCACTAATTTTTTTTTGAAATTGAAAATTAGAATCATTTTTCAAGCATTTTTGCATTTTGCACATTTCATGTATGTGTGAATAGAGCATGTACATTTTTGATTGTATTATTGATCTCGTTTTTGTAATAAATGGAAGGTGATAATAATTTCATTTTATGGTTTCTGTAAACCGGGAGTGTCATATGAATATTTCGATATTGTACAATAGTAGGATCCACTACCCCGAAATTCTTTTGAAAATAATATGATTGGTTTTTCATAAAGTAAAATAAAAACATGTTTCAAAAAATCATAAATTTGGAGGCAAATCTTGCATAATGAGATTTTTGAATAATCAAGATTTAGGTCCCACCAATTTAGTGTAATCATTGGTTAATTTATTTGTATCATTTTGACATCATGTCACAGTCCTAACATGCATGGTTATTCATTGTAGAATACATTTGTGATATACATGGTCATTCTTTGTACCTACCTTTGTATTAATTCATTTATTCTTCGCATGTATCATTTGGACATCATAGCATGCATGGTCATTCATTGTAGAGTATGTTTATGACATGCATATTCATTATTTGTAATATACCTGTGGATCAATTTATTCATTTTTTTAATGCATCATGGTTGCATTAGATTGCATCCATAGCATACATAGTCATCATAATTTCTCTGTATATGTTCATGCATTAATCATCAATATATTCATGCATATAGGAATAAAGCATGTACATTCACAATTGTATTCTTAATCTCATGACATTTTCATCTGCATGAACAGGGTTCAAGATATGGTGAATGAATCGGAGGAACGATTGGGTGCTTTGGAACGCAATAAAGAGGAATGTGGACATGAAATCCGGGAAGTGAAAGAACAACTCGCCAAATTGCTGAAAATGTTTGAAGATATGGGTAAGAGTAAAGAGGAACTTTCTCAGGGCTCTGCACCGTCTTCGGATCAACCAAAACCATTAGGTCTAGAACATACAATCCTTGCTGGATCCTGCACTTGTCAATGCCACAGAGGTTGCAATCCTAATGAAATTATGGACAAAATCGTGAAAATGATTAAACCTGAGAGCCTGATACCAAAGATAGAAACCTCGGATCCTGTACCATACCTGCAAACTGTTCTAGGTCCAAACCAATATCCTCACCCTACTATGGTCCAATCGTCTATTGGGATGACCACTACAGGACCCATGAATCCCACTCCACTACCACCAATTGGCAGTTCATATTGCTTCCCTCATCAATCACCTTATCCAGCATCTGGGATAGGAACCTCGAGCTATGTACAACCTCCAAAGACCCCGTGTCCAAATCCATACCCTTACCATGCTGTTACTCTATCTCCCTATGTAAACACTCCGGTTCGAACCTTAGTGCCACCACCAAGTGCCCCAACTCCTAGGCCATGTGTGACTAGGAAACGACCCTAGGATAAGACCCAAAGGCCTTTTGATCCCTTTCCAATCAGCTACCGAGATCTTCTCCCTATATTGATCCAAAATCACATGGTTGCATGTGTCCCATTGAAACCCCTGTTACCACTATATCCAAAGTGGTATAATCCAAATGCAAGATGTGGTTATCACTGTGGAATTGTTGGACATAGCATTGAAGACTGTATGGCCTTCAAAAAGAAAGTGCAATCTCTTATAAATGCCAAGTGGTTGGATCCAATAACACTGATTGATAGAGGGCTGGGAAAACGTCATTAGGATTGGGAGATTTACAGCATTAAGGTGGAAAGACTTCGGTCTTATATTATGTAATAGGATTTCACTTTTTCAGTAGCCGGGTCTTATAGCCTTAGGATGCTAGGAAGAATAAAATACTTGTAAAGACAGTTTTAACTACTGCTCATATTTTGTAAAACATGGTTTATACCTTTGTGAACATTGATATGGGAATGAATTGACTATGCTTCAAATTTATGAGATGTCGATGATTAAGTTCCTCCGATTCTTATTTCCTCCATGATATCTTCCCCTTTGCATTTTGCATTCGATCAATTATTTGTCATACCATACATTCATACATGTATCATGTTAGCATCAGGTTGCATTCATGCAATCATAATTAGCATGATATATCCATGCATGAATCTGTTTATTCGTTACATGCATCATGTTAACTTTGGGTTGCATTCATGACGAACATAGTCAGCATGATTTCTCTATATATGCTCATGCATTAATCTGTCATATTAACATCAGGATGCATTCATGACACACATGGTCAGCATGATTTTCTTTGTATATACTCTGTATCATTTATTCATTGTTTACATGTATTATAATTGACATCATGTTGCATTCATAGTGTATATGATCATTCATTGGGAAATACGCTAAAATGTACGTGATCATTTATTGCATATATCCATGTGTTGATTTGTTTATTCTTTGCTTGCAACATGTTGACATCGTGATTGCATTTATTACATATATGGTCAGCATGTTTCCACTGTACATGTCCATACATCATATTGTTTAGGATTCACGTGCATCAAATTGCATTCATGGCTCCTTCATCATGACATGCACTTTGAGGGAATAAAACAGAAATTGGCTTGGCTTTAAGAGTCTTTGACAGAAATTTCATTTCAAATCAGAGGTATAAGAAGTACTGAGTACCCTTGTAATACAGGCTAGTGCTATGGAGAATGAACAAGTTGCCCAAATGGAAAGAATGGAAATGGTACAGGAAGACTTGCGAGAACAGCTGGCAAAGTCTCAAGCAGAATCTAAAGATCAGAAGATTAAATTGATGGAGCTAATATCCACTGTAATCAAGGGACACACTGAAAACTTGGCCGCCAGAGAAGGGTTAGAGGCACGAAAGAGTCAGAATGAGATCGTAATGATGGATGCCCAGAACACAGTTAACCCTGTCAATGTCTTAAATTCAGATAATCCAGCTGAACAGGCAAAGTTGAAAATGGTTAATAAGGTAGAGTTGGCAGATTCCCAAGGGAAATACTAGTTTCTAGATGAAAGGCTCCAGGCAGTAGAAAATACAGACGTATTCGGGAGTGTGGAGGCAAAAGAAAGATGCTTGGTCTTCGATTTAGTCATCCCTCCTAAATTCAAGGTCCCTAACTTTGTGAAATATGACGGGACGACTGATCCGTCAGCCCATATCACTATGTTCTTTCGAAAGATGACAAGTTATATAGATAATGATAAGCTTCTGATCCATTACTTTCAGGATAGCCTTAGCGAGTCCACAATTAGGTGGTATAGTCAGTTGAGCAAGGATCAGATTCGCTATTGGAATGATTTGGCTAGGGCTTTTCTAAACCAGTACAAGCATGTGACCGACATGACACCTGACCGTCTCACCTTGCAAAATATGGAGAAAAGGTTACTGAGAGCTTCAAATAGTATGCTCAGAGGTGGAGGAACATGGCCACCCAAGTACAACCACCTTTAACTCAAAAGGAAACCACTGTCCTTTTTGTGAATACACTACAGGCCCCATACTACGATAGACTTGTTGGTAACACCACGAAGAATTTTTCGGATATGGTAATCTCCGGGGAAATGATTGAAAATGAAATCAAGGCCGAGAAACTCAAAGGAGGTAAAATATTTAATGCAGAGAGAAACAGGTCGCCCAAAAAGAAAGAGAAAGACGTCCAAGCCATGGGAGACTGTGCCCCGTATATTCTGGCTACTTCATACCCACCACCATTTTCTTCTATGAATTATGTACCCCAGGGTTCATTCTTATACCCAATGGCCTCTCAGAATCCAGTAAATTTTCAACCTTTTGTCAGTCAAAGGAAATCAAAGAATATTCGAAAAAGAGATCAGTTTGAGTCACTCCCCATGTCTTACTCTGAACTATTGTCCTAGCTGGTCGAAAAGCAACTCCTCACTAAAGTTCTAGTGGAGCCTATCCAACCCCCATACCCAAGCTGGTATGACGAGAATGCATATTGTGATTATCATTCTGGGATTCGGGGACATTCCACAGAAAATTGCTTATAAGGTTCAAGCGTTCATCAATAAAGGACAATTAGGTGTGGGGAAGAAACAAAGGACAGACAACGTGGAGAATCTGCTGAATGGGAATGATGAGACCATTATGGATGTCATAATAGGGGAAGAAGATGGAAAGGTTGAAAAGAGTACCAAGCAATAGCCAGTTTGAATTAGGGAGAACATGTCAAGGGGAAGTTTTTATGCATTTAGTTTCAGACCTTATGATGGAAACACTTGTCTCATGTTGAATTCATAAGAATTAAATGAATTTTGATTTTTAAATGCTTTGTGTTTGTTGTGTTTTAACAATAATTGGAAAAAAAAAGGAGCATTAAGGAAGTTTTAGTAATGGATAGTCTCAAGAAGATTGATGATCATTGTTACAAATGATCCAATACCTTTTTTCTCTCTCTTTTAAGTTTTCCTAAGCCTAAATCTCTTAAACCAAGAACACTTGAAAGACCTAATGCTTTAAGGAATATGAATCATTGAACTTCATAAAACCATTGTCATCATAGAATAAACAAAGATGTAGATCCTAGTCTAGGTTAGGAACAAAGGAACGAACTTTTCAAAAAAATTTCGAACTCCTTGAAATTCAAACAAATGAGACTTTCTTTCAAGAATTTAGATAATGGTAATTTGGTCTGTGTCAAGGTTGTGCCAAAACCATTCATGTCATTTTCAACAAACCACAAAACACTAATTGCCCAAACATCACTTCATGATTGACACCCTGGGGCACAATGATTAAACTAGATTATCCCTTATCCCAGAGAAAACCCGTTTTTGGGTCATATTTTCCTTGCCTCTTCAAAGAACTCAGATTTAAAATTCAGCCTTTTCAAAATAGACCTAGACTTGCTATGTTCCTCGTTCATACAAATTCTCATGGTTAATCAAATTGGGGCATCATATGTGGAAATGATGGATACGTGGTGAAGGATGGACTAATGCATGGGCATGTGATGAAAATAGAATTTTTTTTGGTGATATCATGCATATGAGAATTCGGATGATTCCAAAGTGCAAAATGAAATTCTGAATATCTATTTCCCCCGGGGATTGCTTTCCAATGTGAATATTCGTGCCTGACATGAGAAATGGCCATCTTTCATATCCTTTTCACACAACAAGAAATTATCCATAGTCACCCCTTTTGAGCCGAAAGAATTCTTTTTTCTTTAGACCCTGGTCAAGGATCACCCTCTACACTAGGGGGCAAATACGAGGAAAGATCTTTTTAAAGATCATTGAGAAATGAGTCCTAACTCAAAGACAGATACAAAAAAATGGAGCCCCGAATAAACACGGGCTCACTCTATCAAAGAAAAAGAAAAAGGAAAAGATGGCAAAATGAAAGCCAAGAAAAACACACAAAAAAAAAGTGTGTGCAAAAGCGATGGCAAATGAAAGCCAAAAGCAAGGAAGAAAAAGAGCGAAGTCAAAAGGAATGAAAAGTCCAAAAGGGATAAACGCTTCAAAAAGAATACTCCTCAAGAAATGATCCTTTGATCTGATTACCCTCAAACACATATTTTGGGCCTATTTATCCTTTCTTTCTGAACCCTGAGCCATGGCATACATTACGTGCTTTAAAAGTCCATTTTGATCAAGCATGAATATTTAACTTGAAAGGTTTTTCCACAGATTTTATCCCATCCCATCTCATCAAATTATCTTTCACTAAGGAAGAATTTAGAATTCTCATCAAATGCATGGTAGAATATCAAAAAAAAAAAAAGAAAAAATGGAAAGAATGAGACTCTAGGGCGAAAACCCAAAAACGGGCGGTCTAGAGTAGAATGGGAATTTTCGATGCCATCTATGATAGTGCCGATACCACAAAAGAAAAGATCATCTTAAAGAAGTGGTCATCGAGGAACATCTAGGAATTCCTAAACCCCCCAAATTGTCAACTCTCATTTGGATGATTGATTTCAAAAGCTGAAAATTTTTCCTTCCAAGATTAAACTTTCCAGTTTAAACATCCCAGTCAATCTTGGCGCTTGTCAAAATACCTTGATACGGAAACTAAAAGAAAGTTGAATTTGTTTGATTCTCATTGAATTCATGATTAATAAAATCTGTTCCATTTGTGAGCCTAGAAAGGACATACATTTTTTGTTGTGAAGCTTTCCTGAAAAAAACCAAAATCATGTTGTACCAAGCCTTGTCAATTCAATTTGAAAAACCCAAATTGACACTTAGGAAAATTTCTAACCATGATCATTACTCTTCAAAAGATTTGTACATTACATACTGTGTGGTTAAAATTTTTTGACTCAGAAGTTTGCATTAAAAAAGCAAAATTGTTTTTCAAAAAAGAAAAATAAAAAAAAATTTTGATATACCCATTTTTGATGTTAACATGAGATAAGGGTTTTTCTAACTCAAAGGTGTGGAACTATTAGGGTTAACTTTGACTTCCAAATATGAGAAGAAAAAATAAAACTTAGCAAGCAGACTACTGTCAGTAAGAGTTTGAAAATTGTTGGGGCAAAGAGAATAGCCAAAGATTGAAAAATTAATTGAAGATATACTCTGATTTCAAGAGGAAAAGTGAATCAGAAAGGCTGAGTAAAAATCTAGAAAAGTGATTAGGGGCATTTGCATCACTCATGAGCATTCACCTATTTATTCAACTTCGCATCTGCAACGTGTCAGCAAGCATTTGCATAATTCACGAGTATTCGGATTTGCACTATTCCATGAGCATTTGCATTCACATCATCTCAAGCAAGTGCATCATTTCTAGGATCATTGCATCTTCATTGTAGCTACAATTACACCATTCATGAACCACTCACAAGAATATGATTCGTAGGGACATATGCATCTGCATTTAGAAGCATTTGCATCAATCCAAGATATTTGCATTTACACCACGAAGCATTTGCATCCTCTTTCATTTTCCTCTGGTTTCATCCAGATCTCTTTCAATTTCATGGTTTCACCCATGCCTTCAATTTCCTTGGATTCATCTAGATTTCTTTCAATTTCATGGTTTCACCCATGCCTTCAATTTCCTTGGTTTCATCCAGATCTTTCTCAATTTCATGGTTTCAACCATGCCTTCAAATTCCTTGGTTTCATCCAGATCTCTTTCAATTTCATGGTTTCATCCATGCCTTCAATTTCCTTGGTTTCATCTAGATCCTTTTCAATTTCATGGTTTCACCCATGCTTTCAATTTCTTTGGTTTCATCCAAATCTCTTTCAATTTCATGGTTTCATCCATGCCTTCAATTCCCTGGTTTCATCCAGGTCTTTTTCAATTTCATGGTTTCACTCATACTTTCATTTTCCTTGGTTTCATCCAGATCTTTTTCAATTTCATGGTTTCACCCATGCATTTCAATTTCCTTGGTTTCATCTAGATCTCTTTCAATTTTATGGTTTCACCCATGCCATCAATTTCTTTGGTTTCATCCAGATCTCTTTCAATTCCATGGTTTCACCCATGCCTTCAATTTCCTTGGTTTCATCCAGATCTTTCTCAATTTTATGGTTTCAGCCATGCCTTCAATTTTCTTGGTTTCATCCAGATCTCTTTCAATTTTATGGTTTCATTCATACATTTCAATTTCCTTGGTTTCATCCAGATCTCTTTCAATTTTATGGTTTCACCCATGCCTTTAACCTCTGGTTTCATCCAGATCTTTTTCAAATTTCAGGTTTTATCCATGCATTTCAATTCCCTGTTTCATCCAGGTCTTTGTCAATTCTCTTGCAAATCGAACCCGTTTCCTTAAGACGGGTCGAGCCTTGATTAGTCAGGGAATTCAATTTAAGGACAAAATCTTCAATTTACTGCTTTCTCAAAAACAAAAAAATGAATGAAAAAAATGAAAGAATGAAGAAATGAAAAAATGAAAAATTGAAAAAAAAACCAAAAAAAGGAAGAAGAAAAGAAAAAAGAAACCCCCTTTTCCCTTTACTTCACATGTGATTTCACTAACTATACAAAATTAGTGTTGGTTTATCTTTGCCTGATTCCTGATTCTCAGCAATAGCCAAAGAGGGGCAGCTCTAGACACCTAATTTTGGCCGGACCACTAAAACATGTATGTTTTCTTCCTAAATTGATGTTTCAGAATGTAAAAAAACCTTTATCATCCTGCAGGTGGTACTCCGAGAATTAGTTTAAGAGGGCGAGCATAAAAAGTCAAACTTGGAAAAAGTCAACCTCGAAAAAGTCAACCCCAGAAAGTCAACTACTAAAAAAGTCAACCCACTTTCAAAATCAATATTTGAAGTTCAATTGAAAAATACCTAAAGAATTTTGATAATCAGATGTCTACATCGAAAGATATAGAGTTCGGAAGTTGGGATTTCGAGATTCAGTAGAAAGGAAATCCTAATCCGAGAAATTTGGGGAAAAGTGCTTGAACGATCAAATTGGTCAAAATTGAAGGTTCCAAATGAAAGATAAGCAATGACTATGGGTAATAGAGAAGCCACTTGAAAGAAAAACTGAAAGAAAAGTCAATCCGGGAGAAAAACGAGAATTAGGGTTTTTGATGGATTTCGATGAAATCGAGAAGAATTACAGAATTGGCCCGACTTGGTAAGACTAAAGCCCCCAATGGATGAGGAATGATTAAAAAGGGATAGCCCAAGGTTCAGCTTGAAGAAAATTTGAAAATCGGACTTGTTTTGAGCAAAACCGGGTTTCGGAGGCAAAAGGGTAAAATTGGAAAATTTGGGAAAATAGAAAATGAACTCCGAAATTTCTGAAAATTTGCAAATCTAATTCTTAAATCATTTGAAAGAAAATCTTGATTCGGAGTTCGTTTGCAAAATGGCCAAATCCCGGGTCTCCTATGTAGAAATTAAATAAGGAAAATCCCGGAAAAATAGCAAATAAACTCCAAATCTTTTGAAAATTTCTAAATCTCATTTTTAAATTATTTGGAAGAGATTGGAGAAATAAAATCTTGATTCGGAGTTCGTTTACAAAATGGCCAAATCCCGAGCCTCACATGCAATAATTCAAGAAGATAAATCACGAAAAAATAGCAAATGGACTCCAAAAATTCTCAAATTTTGCAAATCTCATTTTAAATTATTTGTAAGAGATTGGCGAAAGAAAATCTTGATTCGGAGTTCGTTTGTAAAATGGCCAAATCTCGAGCCCCTATGTAGTAATTCAAGAAGATAAATCCCAAAAAATACCAAATGAGTTCCAAATATTATGAAAACTTCCAGATCACACTTTTAAGTTATTTTAAAGATATTGGTGAAGAAAAATCTTGATTTGGAGCTCATTTAAAAAATGGTAAAATGTGGGGGCATGAAAAGGCATTTTTGGAAGAAAAAATCCAAATAAATAGCAAGCGGACTCGGAAAATTTTGAAAACCTCCAGAATTCAATATTTTATTATTTTGAAAGCATTAAAAAAATAAAATTTGAATTTGGAGTCCGTTTGCCATTTATTTGCATCCAGGGGGCAAAATGGTCATTTTACCCAAGCAACCGAAAAGGGCTTCTTTTGGCCTTTCAAAAAATCATAATTGGGCTAGAAAAGAAAGTGCTGGCCTGCCAAGGCCCAAAGGAAGGAGGAAGCTTCTGATTTTTCAATCAAAAGGCCAAGAATTAAGAGTTAGTTAGAGATTTTTTTGATCAAGCCATTGTGATTAAGCCACATAAGCCAAGGGAGAGTGTCAACATTATTCTTGAACAGCTGTAATTATGGACAGCTGATACACTAATCTAAGGGTGATAATTTCATGATTTTTCACCTTGAATCACTAGCCCTTGGATGGAAATTGGTTGGAATCAAAATGACAACATCCTAGGTGAGGAGAGAGGGGGAATTCGGCCAACTATAGGGGGGATTCTGATTTTTTATTTTGAGACTTCATTTTCAAATTTATTCTTGGTTTTTGCTTAGTTTTCTCGAAAGCAAAAAAGAAAAGTTTAGAAAAGAAAGGAAAGTTTGAAGAGAAAAAGCTTGAAACATAGCTTATTGAGGTTGCTTTTAGCACCAACTCTTGCACTTTCTTGATTTTCCATTCTTGTTTTTGCTGTTTTTGATTATTATTTGGTGAGTTTTCTTTTTAAATAAATGTTTTTTTTATGTTCTTTTTGAGTTCTTTCTTCATCTTTTTCTTAAACAAGTTCTTACATTTTTTTTCTTATTTTTTTACCATGGCTGAATGGCCTAGTTTTTTTATATAGTTGCTGTTTTGCCTTGATTTATCATGTTATTTTGGTTATTTTTTTAGTCTTGATGCTTTAAATCTTCATCTACTATATATACTTGAAGTTTGCTTTAATTTGGATGCCTGTTTGTTGCCATTTATGAGTTAAATATTATGTTCTTGCATTTTTAATTTTCTGTTTTCATAATGTTTAAATTTGTTGATTTTTTTATTTAGTATATCAAGTGTTTGTGAAAATGCTTGTTAGTTTTAATATCTCTACTCTATATTTGCATGATTTGAGTGTTATATTTTAGTTGAGCATGTTAGTATATCAAGTGTTTGTGAAAATGCTTGTTAGTTTTAATATCTCTACTTTGTGTTTGCATGATTTGAGTGTTACATTTTAGTTGAGCATGTTAGTATATCAAGTGTTTGTGAAAATGCCATGCTTGTTTGGAACCTTAGGCCATTCGGCCACTTCATGTATCTTGCATTGTGTGTGCATTTTTGCCATGTTAGTTTATAGGTTTGCATTTGCATGACATTTGATTGAGTATTTAGTTTAAGTATATCAAGTGTTTGTGAAAATGCCATACTTGTTTGGAACCTTAGGCCATTCGACTACCTCATTGTCTTGCCTTGTGTTTGTATTTTTGATATGTTAGATCATAGTTTTGCATTTTCATGACATTTGGTTGAGTTTTGGTTTAACCATGCCTTGTTTTTGTGTTATTGCCATGCATATTTTAGTTGTTAGGTTTGGTTTATTTTGCCACGCATGTCCATGCATCTTAGACCTAGGTTGCATTAAATGCCATGCAAGTTTATTTAGGTCTAGGTCACTATATTGATGCCATGCATTTTTTCATGACATTTAGGTTTAAAACCATGCATTTCATGCATCATATTTGCTGTATTTTTCATGCATTCCATGTCATTGCCACTTGATTAATGACTTAGGCCAATTAATGGTTCAAAGTCATGCTCTCTTGAGCACACTTGTGGAAAATTAAGATTTGTCAAATTGATTATTCTACCTTTGTGATTTTTTTTACTTTATCCAATTTTTATTTAACTTTTAAAAAGTCCTAACTACTGTTTGTGAGTCATTTTGTGAGTCTTAAAAATGTGTTTTGGCAAAACAATTTTTTTTTTACCCAGTACTCGTACTTTCCTGATTTTTTTGGGCATTCATATTTAATCAGAAAGTTAAGCTGATTTTTTCCCGTGTAGTTTTACATGTCCTGAGTCTCCAGTATTTGTTTTATATTTTTTTGAATTTGTAAAAATAGGATAAAAAATCGTGGGTAAAACTGGATAGTGGAGTCAGATTTGAATTTGAAGAAAATCATTTTTCTGTTTTGGTTAAGTTACTTAGAGGGGGCTGATTAGGAAGTTTAGCTACTGACTTAGGGTAGTTTATAAGCCTTTTTTAAACTTAAAAATTATTTTTTAAGGCTCGAGTTAAGGGTGGTCAAGTTCGGGATTTTAAACTTAGGAAATTAGAGCCATTTAAAAAAGGTTTCGCTTAGTTTTTTTTTTGTTTTTTTTTTTTAACCTAAGCTTTTCCAAATTGTTTTCAAACAATCACAAACTATTTTGGTTTTAGAATATTTAATTTGACATATTTTCCTAAGGTAGCCGGATATCTTTTTAGATATGCGGATTTCCTTAATTAAAGGAAAAAAATACATTTTCATGCATTGCATTTTCCATATTCATGCATTTTATATAATATGTGATTTTTGCTATGATAATTTCTATGATATTGTTATGATTTTGAGTTATGTTATATTGTTTATTATATGATTTGGAATATTTCATGATATCCTATGCTTTTTATTTAATTATTTTGTTTAGCATATACTATGTTCATGCATTATTACTTTATTTTATTTCCATGCATATTATATGATAGCATTATTTTATATTCTATGTCATTTAAATTATATGCCATATCATTCATATTTGCCATGTTATTCAAATTATTTCATTTCATTTCATATAGAATATATTATGTTACTTAGGTTATTTCATTTCATATGGAATATATTATGTTACTTAGGTCATTTCATTTCATGTTGAATATATTGTGTTACCTAAGTCATTTCATTTCATTTAGGATATATTATGTCATTTAGGATATTTTATTTCATTTAAAATATATCATAAGATTTAGGATATTACATTCCACATAAAATATATTATGTTACCTTGGTCATTTCATTTCATTTAGAATATGTCATATAACTTAGGACATTTCATTTCATTTAGAATATGCTAAGGCATTTAAATCATATCATATCATTTAGGATGCATTATATTATTTAGATTTTGCTACGTCATTTTATTTATGTCATGCATATACATATTCATATCTCTTAAAATGTTTTCAAAAGGATAATGATTTTTCAATAAAAAATAAAGATATTTCCGAGTTAAAATAATTCATGAGTTCTCTACCGGGTTTGCTAGAGGGAATATCATCAATTATCATTAATAAAGGAATATCTTTCTTTCAAAAAACGAGAATGATTCGGAAAGTTTTCCAAATTAATAAAAATTTCTATATTTTGCCACGTTTGTTGGGGAATATAGGAAAATTTTGAATTTATAAATCATGGATCATTTTAAATTAAAAATGGAATTATTTTTCTTTAAATTGGGAATTAACTTGAAATACTAAATTTAAAACTGATTTTTTACCGAGACTTAGATAACAAGGTACCGTTTTATATTGGCGTTGTGGGGGTGCTAATCCTTCCCCACACGTAACCGAGTCTCGAACCTGTTTCTTTGATTTCTCTGGTTTAAAACGCATACTTGAAATTGGTTTTAAAAAAAAATGTTTTAATTAATTTTTAAAATATTTTTATAAAACCGGTTTTAATAGGTGGCCGATCACACCTAGCTAAAAAAGATTGGTGGTGACTCCATGTCTTTTTTCAAGGTCATTTTCAAAACCTTAATTTATCTTGAGGAATTAAGTCGACTTTTCCTCGGTTTTTTTTAATGTCACGCTTAACGAATAATTACGTCTTGCGATTAGACTTGTTATTTTTTAGGTTGCGACAATAATAATAATAAAATATCCTAAATCATGCAATCTAAAAATAAAAATAATAAAATAAAATAAACCTAAACATGCTTCTAAAAAAAATAAAAATAATAAAATAAACCTAAACATACTTCTAAAAAATAAAAATAATAAAATAAACATAAACATGCTTCTAAAAAATAAAAATAAAAATAAAAAAATAAAAATCTAAACATGCCATATAATAATAACAAGTAATAAAAATCTAAACATGCCATGTAATAATAAAACCCTAAAACGTCTCTTCTCCTTCTCGACCATCCTTTGCTAATAGTTTACAATTGTAATCAGAGTCTAATCTGATTCATGAAGGAAAGCTAGGCTCTTTGCTGCTTCTAATGCAATTTTTATCTTGGTTGACCATTGCAAGGTAGCAGAATACCTTCTAAAGAGTTGATTTTTCTAAGCTGCCTCTTGGCATGTATTCCTACACTAGGAGTCTGTTCTCTTCTTCATAACAATATCCAATCAACTTAACCAGATGAGGATGCTTCAGTTGTCCAAGAAAGATTATTTATGCCAGCCACTCCCTATGACCTTGCAAACTATCCAAGTCAAGTGCCTTGACAGCCACAAGCTGAGCCTTCAATCCAGGCCTAAGCTTGTCATCAACAAAACCCTTGTAAATTTGTCCAAACCTCCTTCACCAAGCAGATTATACCATGCAAAATTATGATTTATCAGTCTCAGCTCTGCAAAAGTAAACACGTGAAGATTTGAGCCAAGGAGAGAGGTCGAGAGATCATCAACAAAGAGTGGTGAGCTGGGATCACTTACATCCGACAGTGATGGTCTCTGGAATTGACTCCCCCCTGTGATTCACTTTTTTTCTGATTGTTGTTTTACTGTTAATACAGGCTTTCCGGTTATCCCCTTCTTGCTGTTTCTTAATCTTCGGGGCCCCCTTGAGCTGCTATGAAAATACGCAACAATAAGCAATGCACCCAGGACAATGAGAACAATCGAGAGAAAGGGGGAGATCAAGACTTGGATTGCGAAAAGAGAGCTGCTGTGCCGCCGTCATCTCCATATCATCTAAAGGAATTCACTGGCCTCCTTGACCTGCCCCCTTCGATGCTGAAAAATGGATCTCTTTATATAGGAGAATATCACCTAGAGTCTTAGTATAATTTAAGTTGGAGTTCTTATCCTAATCAAAGTGTTGTTTTAACCCAAACAAAACTCTTTTAATATTATCTCAAAAAATCTAAAAATCCAATCTTAATCCTAGAGAGTTTAAGTTTAAACAAAATTTAATTTAATTTTTTTTTCTTTTTCCATTTTGTGTTGTTTTTTTTTTAATTTTTTTTTATTAATTCCGAGAATTCAAGTAAAAATCAAAATTAAAAGTTAAAATTAAAATCACCCGGACAAAAATGGGTGTATACAGTTGCCCCTCTTTGTGAATTTCCTGAGAATCAGGGGATATGCAAAGACGTAGACACCTTATCAGTTCTCAAGAATTAAAAGAAACTAAATATTTAAAGAAAATTCTGTCGTAGAAATGCTCCTCCAAGCGAGGCGTAAACTTTAAATAAACCCAACGTAAAAACAAACTCCTCCACCGAGGCTTCAACTTAATAGGAAAACATACTACTCCACCAAGGCTTCAACTTTAAATAAACCTAACATGAAAATATACTCCTCCATCGAGGCATCAACTTTAAATAAACTAAATATGAGAATATACTCCTCCACCGAGGCTTCAACTTTAAATAAACCTAACATGAAAATATACTTCTCCACCGAGGCATCAACTTTAAATAAACTTAACATGAAAACATACTCCTCCACCGAGGCATCAACTTTTAATGCCAAACGAAATTTGTAAATTATCAAAAGTGGATACTTTCTTCAAAAGAAATTTAAAAAATCTTACCTTGGATCCCAAAAAGATTTGACATGGTTCTCACAAGTTGTCATTCCAAATTGAAATTCCTGTCCAAATTATATTGAATATCTGCAATAGTCTTTCTTGAATGCAATGCATGAATGCAATGCAATACATGAATGCCATGAATGAAATGCTGATGCATATCATGCAATGGATGTCATGAATGCACTGTATGAATGATATCAACTCTCTGAATCTCTAATCAAGATAGAAAAGTTCTCCAGCTCATTATTCATCTCCCATATATACTTGGCTTCAAACTGATATATTGAATCTTACTATCTCTAAATTAGTTTCAACCTAAAGATTTTTCTTCTCAAACCAAATCTCTCAAAAACACACCAACTTTGAAATCTTTCACTTTAAAGACAAACTTAAAATTTACAAAATAAAGGATTCACAACTTAAAATAACTTGAAAATAAAGGATTCACATCAAAGTACGAGATTTATCACTTGAATAAGGGATTCTCACTCGAACTAAATAATTCTCACTTAACTTAAGGATTCACACTAAACTAAGGATTCACACTAAACCAAGGGGTTCGCACACCAAACTAAGGATTCTCACTTAACTTAAGGATTCACACTAAACTAAGGATTCACACTAAACCAAGGATTCTCACTTAAATTAAGGATTCACACTAAACCAAGGATGCTCACTTAAATTAAGGATTCACACTAAACTAAGGATTCTCACTTAGCTAAGGATTCACACTAAACCAAGGATTCTCACTAAAATAAAGGGATTCGCACCCAAAATGAGGAAATAAGGGATTTGCATCCAAAATAAGGATTCTCACTAAATTAAGGATTCACACTAAACTACGGATTCACACCAAACCAATGATTCTCACTTAAGCTAAGGATTCACACCAAGCTAAAGATTCTCACTTAAATTAAGGATTCACACTAAAATAAGGATTCTCACTTAGCTAAGGATTCACACTAAATCAATCTCGTCTTTGATAAAATAAATCCAATCTTAAAAGAAACTCACCTTTGAAAAACAATTCATCTTGAAGTAAAAAAAAAATCTCATCTTAAAAATTCTCATTACTACCAAGGTCTAAACTCATCTCTTCAACCAAGGTGCAAAATCTAAAAGACCAAAATTTTCATCTCAACTGAGATCCAAGAATTTTTCTTTTAAAAAAGTTTGATTTCAAAATTCAAAAGTCTAACTCAAAATCTTTCTTACATGTTAAATGCATGCCATGAATGTCATGAATGTCATGTAATGCAATTCATGAAATGAATGTCATGAATGTAATGCAATGCATGAAAATCTTCATATCTCTTCAATCATAGTAACAAAATGGTTCTCAAGCTCATCATTTCATCTTTGTATCATCTCAAACATGTAGCTTCAAAACTAGCTAACAAGTTCCATCCACCGGTCTAGTCCTTTGTCGATTTTATTCATTTTCAAATGTAGCATTTGTCCATTTTCAAAGTTTATATTTCAACTTAGAAGCCCCCTGTGTCTACATTTCAAACCTTTCTGGTTCTCATCATTTTGTCCCAGAACATCATCTTTAAATTTCTTTTCAAAATAATGCATGAATCTTTTATGTTCAGTATTTCAACTTATCCATCATCATTCCAATTCCATAACAAATAAAATGCATCAACATTTCCTCTATTCATTATGGGTATGCAAAATTGGCAACAAAGAATGGCAATGAACAAAATGAATCGAAGAAAGAGGGTCTTTATCATTGAAGGGAAAAGAACAAATTTGTCAAAAGATAATAGGCGAATCAAAGAATTATACAAGGATATTTGGATGGGATATCAACATCCCCAAATAATGAATATGTTGACAATCTTGAGATTAATCCATGATTCACTTTCAAAAATCAATCCAATCGGTGTTCTTGATCTTTTTTAGTTCTGTCATACCAAACCATGCCCCCACTGACTTTCATTACACCTAAGACGCCCTTTCAGGTTTTCAACTTAGATATTCTCCTATGACTCAAACTGCTCTTTTCGGGTTTTCAATTTGAATCCTCATTCTTTTTCATCTTTTTTTTTCTTTTTTTTTCATCATTTTTTTCTTCAAAGAAGCATTTCTCCAAAGTATTTGGCAAATCATCTTCATTTGTCTTTCTCAAAATAATGCTTCCCTCGGAAAAGCTTTTCACTTCATAAGAACTCCACAAATAATTGTGTACTATCTCTAATGGCCGTTTGACTTAAGAGCAATTTCTTCAAAACTAATTATTTCTAAAAGTATCAAGAAGAAACGTCCCTCATCATGTGTTCGTCTCAATCTTCTCGGAGGCAATTAAACATATCAAAGTGTAACAAGCCCTTTCCTTTTTCTTTGGAGCTGTCTTCATGCATCTAAGCTTCATTTTCCCTTGATAATACCACAAGCATGTCCTAATTCAATACATGACTTCTAATTCAAATATTCACATTTGATCAAAATGGACTTTTCCAAGTACGTAATGTAGGCCAAGGTTTTGGGGTTATGAAAGAATGGATAAAATAGGCTCAAACATGTGTTTAAGGGTATTCAAACCAAGGATCATTTTTATCTCAAAACACTTCATATCTTTCTTTTCATTTCCAAGATAATCGATCCATAGATCATTTCTTTTTCAGTGAGGATTTTTAAAACTTTTCACATCCGTCTTTTCATTTCATTTTTCTTTATATGCCTTGCCTTTTATTTCTTCTCTTTTTTCCTTTTTTTTTATTTACAAAGTGAGTTCAAAATTTTGGAACTCAATCCGTCTCATCATTGCCTCCATGACATAAGACATTCTTTACATGGCATAGAAATATGATCCAATCATTCGTTCTCCTCTAGAGAGATATTTTTCCATACTTGCCCCCCGGTGTGGAGGGTAATCCTTTGTTGGGTTCATTCGAGAAAAAAAAATCCAATAGGCTCAAAAAGGGGTAGCAAAGGATAATTTCTCATTTTGTGAAAGGAATATGAAAGATGGCCATTATCATCTCAAATGTGAATATTTTCATCAAAGAACATTTATTGAAAATTACAAGCTTATAAAAATTCACCACAAGGAATCTACATATTGTAAAGGAATTCAACAGCCATTCAATATACTCGTGAAGCAATTCTACTAATTTTCTTTCAATCATGCCAAAATTACATATCAACTTTCATCTTTTTTCACAATAATCTCAACAAAATCAAATGGCAAAGTATGGTCACATATGTCCAAGTTCACCAATACGGAAATAACTTTCAAAATTGAATCCCAGATTATTGCCATGATTGTCACCACATTCATTACTTGGAAAATTGACATAGGTGAAATTGAAAGTGTAGGTAAATGGAAGAAATAATAAATGAAAGAGGAAATGAAAATGAAAATAAAAAAGCAACAAACTTGCCAATTCATTGAGATGATGAAAAATAAATCAAGTCTAAACATAAAAAAAAATCCACCTACATTACTTTAAAAGACCAAAAAGAGTTCAAGGATAATCAACAAATTCAATCCTTCATTCTAAACCTCATCACCTTTATGCCCCCCGTGTAGATGGACCAACGCCGACATTTGATTCCCCATACTTATCAAAATTCAAAAGGCCAGCATTGATCAAGCTTTGCACCTTATGTTCAAAAGCCGGACAAGTTTCTATAGAATGACCAGAATTCCCAGAATGATGTTCACATCAGGCATCGACATCATACCACTCAGGAAAAGTAGGTTTCAAAGGTTCCAGATGAACAGGTGCAACCAGTTGATTTTCAATAAGACGTGGGAATAAAGCTGTGTAGGACATCGGAACTGGGTCAATACGGGTTCTCTCTCGGTTATTTCGAGGTCTTCTCTGATTACTCATTGAGGGTCTAGGTTGAACTAAAGAACTAGCTGTAGGGCCAGACATAGGAATAGGTGTTTGAGGGTAAAAGTTTGTTTGGAAAGTTGATGGTGCTGATGGATAAGGGTGGTACACCGGGTAAGGATAGCATGGGGAAACAACTTCTGCTTGTTGCCTTCCGTAAGTCACAGCTTGGACATCTCCCTCATTCTTTTCATATGCCCCATTTTTCTTTCCATCAGATGTTTCTCCGGCTTCAAGTTTCCTACTCTTTATAGCATTTTCTATTATCTCCCCAGAGATTACCATGTATGCGAAATTTTTGGTGGCATTCCCAATCATTCTTTCATAGTATGGGGCGTTAAAGGTACTAACAAACAAGACTGTAGTTTCTTTTTCAGTGAGAGGTGGTTGGACTTCAGCAGCAATGTCCTTCCATCTCTGAGCATACACTTTAAAGCTTTCAGTAGCTTTCTTCTCCATATTCTGTAAGGTTAAACGGCCTGGAGCCATATCAACAATATGCCTGTATTGCGCTATAAAATGCCCTTCCCAACTCATTCCATGAACGGATGCGAGTTCTATTCAATTGGACATACCATCTTGCAGCGGACCCTGTGAGACTATCTTGGAAGACATGTACCAAAAACTTGTCATCACGCATGTGAGCAGCTATCTTTCTACAATACATTATGACATGGGTTTTCGGGCATTTAGTCCCATCAAACTTCTCAAAATCAGGCGTCTTGAACTTAGGCGAAATCACTACGTCTGGCACCAGACAAAGCCCTTCACAATCCATGGAACCATAGAAATCTAATCCCTCAACAGCACGAAGTCTTTCTTCAATCAGTTTCATCTTTCGAGACTCAATCCCTTCAACTACTTTCATCTTCTCTTGTTCTTTAGGATAATCTAAGTCTGAAACTTGGACAGGATTTGATAATTTTGCCCCAGGCGCATGTATGGTGTATCCTGAGAATTGGTGTTGAGTAGTTGATGATGTCACTGCATCCCTGTTTGAGCTTGGAATTGACTTGAACCAAGCAGATATATAGGATCTTCATCATCTGGCGACTGATTCCTTTCTTGAGTAGTTACTTCTTCTACCCCTCTCTGCTTGTTCAAATTCATCGTCAAATCCATCATCTTGGCTAGCTGTTCTCTCATTTCATCTTGTGCCTTTTCTATTTCGCTCATCCTAGCAACCCGTTGCTCTGCCATTGCTTTAACTCGTGAATGAATTCTAGAAGCCTATTCCTCTGTCATTGCTTTAACCTATGAACAAATGTTGTAGGGATGCCCCAAGATCTTTGATTGCTTGAGCTATCCTTGAACCCTTCATTACCATAATTTAAAAATTAAGACTAAAATGCTTTCATGAAATGCACATGTATGATGCAAATAAATAAAAGAATGAATTTAATGACAACATCAAAATATTCACAAAGTTTAACAGCAACATTATGAAAAATGTACATGATGAGTGCATGAACATTACGAAAATATACATGGTGAATGCATAAGCATTATGAAAAATGTACATGATGAATGCATGAGCATTATGAAAAATGTATATGGTGAATGCATGAGCATCATGAAAAATGTACATGGTGAATGCATGAGTATCATGAAAAATGTACATGATAAATGCATGAGCATCATGAAAAATGTACATGATAAATGCATGAGCAGTGTTAAAAAATGTTCATGGTAAATGCATGAGCATGGTGAAAAAAATGTACCTGGTAAAATATTTAAATGATGCAAATGCATGCAAAAAATTAAAAGAATAAAATTAATTCAAGTAATGGCCACAAAGGTTTCACAAAATTCAATAGTTAGATACATATTGGAGAAATACAAATAATATTCTCAAAATTAAAAATTTGTCAGAAAGCAAGAAAATTCCTTCATGAGTCCTATTTTGGGTTATTCTCTATGAAACAGGTGGACATGTCTCTATCTTAAGGTTGGCCTCTTAAGTGTTATCTACATGCTGGGCTTAGGATATTTGACCAAGCTAAAAGGTCCCTAAATTGCTCCTTAACATCATCCATGTAGGATGAGTAAGGCACCCCATTCCACACCCATTATAGGCTCCAACCGGAAGGGTTCAATTCAGGTGAGAGTATTTTCCAAAGTTATGGCGGAGGTTATCACCTCTCGAAAACTTTGGTATTTTACACTTTGACGGTGTTTCGCTAGCCGTTGCGGAGGTTATCACCTCTCGAAGGCATAGGTACTTTACCCCCTCCTAAAAGGGATGAGTTCGGGTATAGAACTTATGCTATGCATCATATAGTGTGTGCGAAGGAAATAATGCAAACTTTGCCTCACAAAAAAAAAAATATCTACAAAATAATAAAATAAGAAAAAGTTAAAACAGATTAGGAACAAACCTTGACTTACAAAAAATATCTTGACTCATAAAAATACCTGTAAAAAAATAAAAAAAGTAAGAAATCCAATAAAATAATTACAAATAAATAAATAAAAGACCAAAATTCAAGACCAAAGGATAATATGTGACTAATCTATGGCTCGACTCTCTAATGTCCCCAGCGGAGTCGCCAAACTGTCACAACGTGCCAAATACAAATTCAGCATGCTAGACACAAACATGGAGTCGCCACTAATCATCTAATCTAGGTGTGATTAGTCACCTAATATGAATCTATTCGTCTTAAAGTAATCCTAAGCTTGACTAACGCACACTAAAAGGAATAGGTTCCGATCTACGTATCAGAACTAGGTCCAGGAGTTCGGTTACGTGTGGGGAAGGATTAGCACCCCCACAACGCCTATCTAAATATAGTACCATGTTAATCACATATTATCCTAAATGGTCTTTAAATGATCTTAATTAATTTCCTAATCATGCCAACTAATTTAAAATAAAATAAAAATATCTTAATTAATTTCCTAATCGTGCCAACTAATTTAAAAATAAAATCTTATTAAGTTTAATCATGCAAAAATCTAATAAAGTAAAATCATGCAAAAACCTAATAATAATAATAAAATATCCTAAATCATGCAATCTAAAAATAAAAATAAAAAAATAAAATAAACCTAAACATGCTTCTAAAAAAATAAAAATAATAAAATAAAATAAACCTAAACATACTTCTAAAAATTAAAAATAATAAAATAAACCTAAACATGCTTCTAAAAACTAAAAATAAAAAAATAAAAATCTAAACATGCCATATAATAATAACAAATAATAAAAATCTAAACATGCCATCTAGTAATAAAACCCTAAATATGCCATCTAAAAATAATAAAAACCATAAAACCCAAACCTACCAAAATTATCTAACAATAATAAAAATATATCATATCAATTCCTAATTCATGCAAAAATCTAAAAACAATAATAATATCATATCATGCACATCTAAAAATAATAGTCCTAAATCATAATACCTAATCAAATAAATAAACATAAAATATATAATCAATAAAATAAATAAAATAATCATATAATAAATAATCATCTAATTATAACCTAAATCATAATACCTAATCATAATCCAAATCATTACGTGTAATCATAGCATAAATCATTACCTAATAAATAAGTTTATATATATATATATAAATCAAAACAGCAAGTCCAAAAGTGTAAAAGGAAGGAAAAGAAAAGAAAGCCAAACCAAACACTTGGGGTCAGTGTTGTCCTTAAGATCGTCTTACTGTTAATAGCTCTACGAGAACCACTCCAAAGTTGTACGCATCACTCATTGTTGTCAAGTGACTAGTCGTGAAATACTCTAGCGCAGCATATCCTTGAGTGTCAATTACTCGGGTCGTTACATGCGTCTCTTCTCCTTCTCGACCATCCTTTGCTAACCCAAAATATGATAGTTTACAATTGTAATCGGAGTCTAATCTGATTCATGAAGGAAATCTAGGCCCTTTGCTGTTTCTAATGCAATTTTTATCTTGGTTGACCATTGCAAGGTAGCAGAATACCTTCTAAAGAGTTGATTTTTCTAAGCTGCCTCTTGGCATGTATTCCTACACTAGGAGTCTGTTATATTCTTCATAACAATATCCAATCAACTTAACCAGATGAGGATGCCTCAGTTGTCCAAGAAAGATTATTTCTGCCAGCCACTCCTTAAGACCTTGCAAACCATCCAAGTCCAGTGCCTTGACAGCCACAAGCTGAGCCTTCAATCCAGGCCTAAGCTTGTCATCAACAAAACCCTTGTAAATTGGTCCAAACCCCATTCACCAAGCAGATTATACCGTGCAAAATTATGAGTTATCAGTCTCAGCTCCGCAAAAGTAAACACGTGAAGATTTGAGCCAAGGAGAGAGGTCCAGAAATCATCAGCAAAGAGTGGTGAGCTGGGATCACTTACATCTGATAGTGATGGTCTCTGGAATTGACTCCCCCCAGTGATTCACTTTTTCTCTGATTGCTGCTTTACTGTTAATACAGGCTTGCCGGTTATCCCCCTCTTGCTGTTTCTTAATCTTCGGGGCCCCCTTGAGCTGCTATGAAAATACACAACAATAAGCAATGCGCCCAGGACAATGAGAACAATCGAGGGAAAGGGGGAGATGAAGACTTGGATTGCGAAAAGAGAGCAGCTACGCCGCCGTCGTTTCCATATCGTCTAAAGGAATTCACTAGCCTCATCGACCTGCCCCCTTCAATGTTGAAAACTGGATCTCTTTATATAGGAGAAGATCACCTAGAGTCCTTGTATAATTTAAGTTGGAGTTCTTATCCTAATCAAAGTGTTGTTTTAACCCAATCAAAACTCTTTTAATGTTATCTCAAAAAATCTGAAAATTCAATCTTAATCCTAGAGAGTTTAGGTTTAAACAAAATTTAATTCTTTTTTCATCTTTTTTCTATTTTTTTGTTTTTTTTTTCATTTTTTTTTATTAATTCCGAAAGTACAAGTAAAAATCAAAATTAAAACCACCCGTACAAAAACGGGTGTTTGCAACAAATATAAACTAAACAACATGCATAATAATCATGGCATGACAAACATTTTATTATGACATCGCGAAAGAATTAATGACATGGCATACTTGCATGGAAAATAATTCATGACATGGCATATATGATATGGCAAATAGCTCATGACATGGCACCAATCGTACAATGACATCATCATAGAATATTCACATCTAACAACACATCATGATCAAAATAGCAACATGAATATCAAATCATAAAATGACATTATCATAGAATATTCATAAACATAGAATTATCATGATCAAGATGGCACATGTAAACAATAACTATTAAATGACCTCATCGTGGAATATTGATGTGAACCCTTAGGATTGAAACCTTTGAACCCACTAACAATTCAAATATCCTAACCCAAGAAAGCCAAGATTCAGGTTGAAGAATCTAGACCCAATGAAATCTTGTTTCAAGAAACTAGATTTGGTTGCTGAATGCCACAAACGAAAACCTTTGATAAGTTCTGAAGTTCTTTCAAGAACTAGAAGAGAAAACTATCTCAATTGATAAAAATCAAAATTACACAATGAACTTTATTGAATTCTATGGTAGGCGGCTAAAACATGCATTTATAGCCTCCCTACAATAGCCTAGGTCGGCTAGCAAATGGATTCCTAATCCTAATACTAACTCTTGGTCAGCCAAGAGTCCTATCCTAGTTACAACTCTTAAGCCATGGTCGGCCAAGGATTCCCAACCATATTAGAATTGCCTTGGTCGGCTACCCTACTTAAAATAAGTAAAAATAGGCTGAACAAACTCAATCCCAAACATAATTAAAAATAGGTCCAACAAGTTTAATAAAGGTAGACCATAAGCCTATTGGACATATTACATAAAATAGGCCCAAATGCCTAAGTGTTTAAAAGAATTAAAATAAGCCCACTTCAACTCTCTTTAATGCCGCCACTTGGATAATCCTTTCTTGGACAATTTGCATCATGGCCCAAATGAATTCCACCAATGCTTGTAATGTTTCCTTGATTTTCTTGGATCTTGGCCCATATGGAACTTGCCATGAATATTTAAGAATTGGGACATCTTGGATCCTATCATTCCCCCTTTCCTCGAAAAGATTCACCCTCGAATCTTAGCCTTGGTTGTATCAATGACGGCTCTAGGTAGCAAATCAAGGTGATGCGCATTGCTTCTAATAGGTGGCAACCCATCCTGCATGTCCTCTGAAAACAACTCCTTGAACTCCTGCAACGAAGAAATAGCAATACTAGGAAGAGATTGGTTAGTGACATCAAGATTAATATTCACATTCTCCTTTGCAGAAAGAGTCATTTTTGACGTTTCGTTTCTTTCGGTAGGAACGCTCACTTTTTCCACTCATGGCTCCATGCTCTTTTTTGTTTTTATTTTCAGCCACCTCTCTTTCTTTTTCACTCTCTCTTTTTCTCCTGTTTTCGGCCTCACTCTTTCTTTTTTGCTCAATCCCTTTTTTCCACTCTTCCAACATCAAATTTATCCGTTTAGATTCTTGTTGCATAGTCTTCCATACAACATCAAATTTTTCCCTACATGAATATTGTAGACACCTAATTTTGTCCGGACCACTAAACAGGTATGTTTTCTTCTTAATTTGATGTTTCCGAGTGTAAAAAGATTTTTTTCATCCTGCAGGTGATACTCCGAGACTTAGTTTAAGAGGGCGAGCATAAAAAGTCAACCCCGAAAAAAGTCAACCCCAAAAAAGTCAACCCCTAAAAAGTCAACCCTAGAAAGTCAACTATTGCAAAAGTCAACCTACTTTCAAAATCAAGATTCTAAGTTCAATTGAAAAATGGCGAAAGAATGTTGATAATCTGAGGTCTACATTGAAAGATATGGAGTTCGGAAGTTGGGATTTGGAGATTCAGTAGAAAAAAAACCCTAATTTGAGAAATTTGGGGAAAAGTGCTTAAACGATCAAATTGGTCGAAATTGAAGGTTCCAAATGAAAGATAAGCACTGACTACGGGTAATGGAGAAGTCACTTGCAAGAAAAACCGAAAGAAAAGTCAATCTAGGAGAAAACCGAGAATTAGGGTTTTTAGTGGATTTCGGTGAAATCGGGAAGAATTACAGAAATGGTCCAACTTGGTAAGACCAAAGCCCCCAATGGATGAGGAGCGATTAAAAAGGGATAGCCCAAGGCTTAGCTTGAAGAAAATCAAAAAATCGGACTTATTTTGAGCAAAACCGGGTTTCGAAGGCAAAAGGGCAAAATTGGAAAATTCTAAAAATTTGCAAATCTCATTCTTAAATCATTTTAAAGAGATTGGCGAAAGAAAATCTTGATTCGGAGTTCGTTTGCAAAATGGCCAAATCCCGGGCCTCTTATGCAATAATTCAAGAAGATAAATCCCGAAAAAATAGCAAATGGACTCCAACAATTTTGAAATTTTGCAAATCTCACTTTTAAATTATTTGGAAGAGATTGGCGAAACAAAATCTTGATTCGGAGTTCGTTTGCAAAATGGCCAAATCCCAAGCTCCTATGTAGTAATTCAAGCAAATAAATCTCGAAAAAATACCAAATGAGCTCCAAAAATTATGAAAACTTCCATATCAAACTTTTAAATTATTTGGAAGAGATTGGTGAAGAAAAATATTGATTTGGAGCTCGTTTAAAAAATGGTAAAATGTAGGGGCATAAAAGGGCATTTTTGGAAGAAAAAATCCAAGTAAATAGCAAACGGACTCAGATAATTTTGAAAACTTCCAGATCTCAATGTTTTATTATTTTGGAAGTATTAAAAAATAAAAATTGAATTTGGAGTCCGTTTGATATTTATTTGCATGTGGGGGGCAAAATGGTCATTTCACCCGAGCAACCGAAAAAGGCTTCTTTGGGCCTTTCAAAAAATCAGACTTGGGCTAAAAAAGAGAAGTGCTAGCCTGCCAAGGCCCAAAGAAAGAAGGAAGCTTCTGATTTTTCAATCAAATGACCAAGAATTATGAGTTAGTTAGAGATTCTCTTTGACCAAGCCATGGCGATTAAGCCACATAGGCCAAGAGAGAGTGTCAACATTATTCTTGAATAGCTGTAATTATGGACAGCTACCATGCTAATCTAAGGGTGGTAATTTCATGATTTTTCACCTTGAATTATTAGCCATTTGATGGAAATTAGTTAGAACAAAAATGACAACATCCTTGCATGATTTAAGGGCCATTCGGCCAGTGGGAGGTCAGATTTTATTTTTTCAGACTTCATTTTTGCTGATTTCTCTTGGTTTTTCTCTCTTTGGTTGAAAGCAAAAAGAAAAAGTTTAGAAAAGAAAGGAAAGTTTGAAGAGATAAAGCTTGAAATATAGCTTCTTGAGGTTGCTCTTGAGCACCAACTCTTGCACTTTCTTGATTTTCCATTCTTGTTTATGCTATTTTGATTACTATTTAGTGAGTTTCCTTTTTAAATAAATGTTTTTTTTTTATTGTTCTTCTTAAGTTCTTCCTTCATCTCTTTCTTAAATACATTTTTTACAATTTTTTTTACAATATTCTCACCATGGCCGAATGGCCTACAATTTTTTTATTAATGTTGCTGTTTTGGTTTATCTTATCATATTGTTTATGTTATTTTCTTTGATCTTGGTGTTTTAAATGTTATTTTACTTCATATACTTGAGTTATATTTTACTTTGGTTGCTTTGTTTGTTGCCATTTATGATTTAAATATCATCTTCTTGCATTTTTAATTTTCAGTTTTCATGATGTTTAAATTTGAGCATGTTTTAGATTTAGTATATCAAGTGTTTGTGAAAATGCTTGTGTGGTTTTTGCATGATTTGAGTTTTATATTTTAGTTGAGCGTGTTTTAGATTTAGTATATTAAGTGTTTGTGAAAGTGCTTGTGTGGTTTTTGCATGATTTGAGTTTTATATTGTAGTTGAGCATGTTAGTATATCAAGTGTTTGTGAAAATGCCATGCTTGTTGGAGCTTGAGGCCATTCGGCTACTCTATCTGTTTTGCATTGTGTGTTGCATTTCTGCCATGTTAGTTGGTAGGTTTTTGCATTTGCATGACATTTGATTTAGTTTTGCATGCTAGTATACCAAGTGTTTGTGAAAATGCCATGTTTGCTAGTTACATAGGCCATTTGGCCACTCCTTGAATTTTTGCATTATATGTGCATTCTTGCCATGTTAGTTGATAGGTTAGCATTTGCATGATATTTGTTTGAGTTCTTGGTTTAAGCATGCTCTGTGTTTGTGAAAATGCCATGCATATTTTAGTTATTAAGTTTGGTTTATTTGCCATGCATGTTCATGCATTTTAGGTCTAGGTTGCATTAAATGCCATGAAAGTTCATTTAGGTCTAAGTCACTATATTGATGCCATGCATTTTTTTCATGACATTTAGGTTTAAACTCATGCATTTCATGCACTATGTTTGCTGTACTTTTTCATGCATTTCATGTTCATGCCACTTGAATAATGACTTGTGCCAATTAATGGTTCAAAGTCATGCTTTCTTGAGCACACTTGTGGAAAATTAAGTTTTGTCAAATTGATTATTCTACCTTTGTGATTTTTTTTACTTAAGCCAATTTTTATCTAACTTTCAAAAAAGTCCTAGCTACTGTTTGTGAGTCATTTTATGAGTCTTAAATATTTTTACTTTGATTTTTAAATGAATTTATCAAAGGCAAAAATGTATTTTGGCAAAACAGTTTTTTCACCAGTACTCGTACTTTTTCGATTTTTTTGCGCATTCATCTTTAATCAGAAAATTAAGCGGATTTTTTCCCATGTATTTTTACATGTCCTTAGTCTCCAGTACTTTTTTTTTCATAATTTTTCAAATTTTTAAATATAGGATAACAAATCGTGGCTTAAAAATGGACAGTGGAGTCAGAATTGAAATTAAAGAAAAATCATTTTTCTGTTTTGGTTAAGTTACTTAGAGGGGGCTGATTAGGAAGGTTAGCTACTGACATAGGGTAGTTTCTAAGCCTTTTTAAACTTTAAAAATGATTTTTTTTAAGTCTCGGGTTAAGGGTAGTCAAGTCCAAATTTTTTAAACTTTGGAAATTATAGCCATTTTAAAAAAATTAGCCCAGTTTTTATTTTTAATTCAAGCTTTTTCAAAATTGTTTTCAAACAATCACAAAGTATTTTGGTTTTAGAATATTTAATTTGACATATTACCCTAAGGTAGCCGGATATCTTTTTAGATATACGGATTTCCTTAATTAAAGGAAAAAATACATTTTCATGCATTGCATTTTTCATATTCATGTATTTTATATAATATGTGACTTTTGCTATGATAATTTCCATGATATTGTTATGATTTTTGAGTTATGTTATATTGTTTATTATATGTCTTGGAATATTTCATGATATCCTATGCTTTTTATTTAATTATTTTTGTTGGTATATTATTTAGCATATGCTATGTTCATGCATTATTACTTTCATTTTTATTTCACGCATATTATATGATAGTATTATTTTACATTCCATGTCATTTAGATAATATTCCATATCATCCATATTTGCCATGTCATTTAAATTATGTCATTTCATATAGAATACATTATGTTACCTAGGTTATTTTATTTCATATAGAATATATTATGTCACCTAGGTCATTTCATTTCATTTAGAATATATCATATGACTTAGGATATTACGTTTCATATAGAATATATTAGGTCATTTCATTTCATTTACAATATATCATATGACTTAGGATATTATATTTTATATAGAATATATCAGGTCATTTCATTTCATTTAGAATATATCATATGACTTAGGATATTGCATTTCATATAGAACATATTATGCTACCTAGGTCATTTCATTTAGAATATGTCATATAACTTAGGACATTTCATTTCATTTAGAATATGCTAAGGCATTTAAATTATATTATATCATTTAGGATGCATTATATTATTTAGATTTTGCTATGTCATTTTGTTTATGTCATGCATATACATATTCATATCTTTCAAAATGATTTCAAAAGGATAATGATTTTTCAATAAAAAGTAAAGATATTCCCGAGTTAACATAATTCATGAGTTCTCTACTGGGTTTGCTAGAGGGAGTATCATCAATTATTATTAATAACGGAATATCTTCTTTAAAATGAGAATGATTCGGAAACTTTTCCAAATTAATAAAAATTTCTATATTTTGCCACGTTTGTTGGGGAATATAGGAAAATTTTGAATTTATAAATTTCGGATCATTTTTAATTAAAAATGCAATTATTTTTCTTTAAATTGGGAATTAACTTGAAATACTAAATTTAAAACCGATTTTTTACCGAGACTTGAGATAACACACGATTAATAAGGTACCGATTTATACGAGCGTTGTGGGGGTGCTAATCCTTCCCCACACGTAACCGACTCCCGAACCCGTTTCTTTGATTTCTTTGGTTTAAAACGCAGACTTGAAATTGGTTTTTAAAATGTTTTAATTAATTTTTAAAATATTTTATGAAACCGGTTTTAATAGGTGGCCGATCACACCTAGCTAAAAAAGATTGGTGGCGACTACATGTATTTTTTAAGGTCATTTTCAAAACCTTCATTTTTCTAGAGTAATTAAGTCGACTTTTCCTCGGTTTTTTTTAATGTCACGCTTAACGAATAATAAAGTCTTGTGATGAGACTCGTTATTTTTTAGGTTGCAACAGCTTGGCGACTCCACTGGGGACGATTAGAGAGTCAGGCATAGAATTAGTCGTGTGTTATCAAAGTCTCAATTTTGGTGGTTTAATTGGTATTTAATTTTAATTCCCATATTTTTAAAATAAAATAGAATTTTGAAAATAAAAAAATGTTTTAATATGTCCATATTCATGTGCATTCATATTATTATTTGTTCTCTGGTTATTTTGTTGCATATATTTATATGTTTGCTTGACAGATGCTTTATATTGTTTGATTCTAGTGGGGTATTTAGAATAAGGGGTGTAGAATAGGTGGTGACAGGTTTGTTTTGTTCCTCCGCACACACTGTATTTGCATTTGCATAACATGAATCCTCTACCTGGGTTCCATCCTTTTAAGTGGGAGTAAAGTAACTACGCCTTCGTGATTGATCCTCCGTATGGGCTAGTGAAACACTTTCGGAGTATAAAATACCTAATGCCTTCGTGATAATCCTCCATACGGGCATAGGAAAATATACTCTAACGAATTGAACCTGCTTTTATCGGGGTGCCTTGCTAGCCTTCACCGGCGACAGTGAGGAACAATTCGGGGCCTTAAAACCGATTCACCCTCATATAATGAACCTAGGCGAAGCCATACCGGATTTTCGTTAGATATACCGAAGACAGGAACACATGGAGAGACATTTCTAAACCTTTTGTTACCTATTTTACACTCTGAATAAGTGTTGTAGATCAGGCAATGATGTACGTACATCGCCCGTAATAAATGTGATAATCCGCCCTAAAGGCACTGTGATACCTATATAAGTAGATATTTGTCGGGGCAAAATATTCATTAATTGTTTGGAAAAATAAAAATCCTTTTTCAAGCATTTTTGCATTCTACACATTTCATGTATGTGTGAATAGAGCATATACATTTTGGTTGTATTATTGATCTCATTTTTGCAATAAATGGATGGTGATAATAATTTCATTTGATGATTTCATAAAACCGGTAGTGTTGCATGAACATTTGGACATTGTACCATAGTAGGATCCACTACCCCGAAATTCTTTTAAAAATAATATGATTGGTTTTTCGTAGAAAAAAAACATGTTTCAAAAAAATCATAAATTTGGAGGCAAATCTTGCATAATGAGATTTATGAATAATCAAGATTTAGGTCCCACCAATTTTGTGTAATAATTGGTTAATTTATTTGTATCATTTTGACATCATGTCACAGTCTTAACATGCATGGTTATTCATTGTAGAATACATGTGTGATATACATGGTCATTCTTTGTACCTACCTTTGTATTAATTCATTTAGTCTTAGCATGTATCATTTTGACATCATAGCATGCATGGTCATTCATTGTAGAATATGTTTATGACATGCATAGTCATTATTTGTATATACCTGTGCATCAATTTATTCATTTTTAATGCATCATGTTCGCATTAGATTGCATCCATAGCATACATAGTCATCATAATTTCTCTGTATATGTTCATGCATTAATCATCAGTATATTCATGGACATAGGAATAGAGTATGTACATTCATAATTGTATTCTTAATCTCATGACATTTTCATTTGCATGAAAGGGGTTCAAGATATGAGGAAGGAATCGGAGGAACGATTGGGTGCTTTGGAACGCAATCAAGAGGAATGTGGACATGAAATCCGAGAGGTGAAGGAACAGTTGGCCAAACCGCTGAAAATGGTTGAGGATATGGGTAAAAGTAAAGAGGAATTTTCTCAGGGCTCTGCACCGCCTTCGGATCAACCCAAACCATTAGGTCCAGAACATACAATCCTTGCTGGATCCTGCACTTGTCAATGCCACAAAGGTTGCAATCCTGATGAAATTATTAACAAGATCGTGAAAATAATTAAACCTGAGAGCCTGATACCAAAGATAGAAACCTCGGATACAGTACCATACCTGCAAACCTTCTAGGTCCAAACCAGTATCCCCACCCTAATATGGTCCAATCTTCCATTGGGATGACCACTACGTTCCTGAATCCCACTCCATTACCACCAATTGCCAGTTCATACTATTTTCCTCATTAATCACCTTATCCAGTATCTGGGATAGGAACCTCGAGCTATGTACAACCTCCAAAGGACCCGTGTCCAAATCCATACCCTTACCATACTATTCCGCCACATCTCCATGTAAACACTCTGGTTTGGACCTTAGCACCACCACCAAGTGCCCCAACTCCTAGGCCATGTGTGACTAAGAAACAACCCCAGGATAAGACCCAAATGCATTTTGATCCTATTCCAATCAGCTACCGAGAGCTTCTCCCTATACTGATCCAAAATCACATGGTTGTCTGTGTCCCATTAAAATCCCTGTTACCACCATATCCAAGGTGGTATAATCCAAATGCAAGATGTGATTATCACTGTGGAATTATTGGCCATAACATTGAAGACTGTATAACATTCAAAAAGAAAGTGCAAACTCTTATAGATGCCAAGTGGTTGGATCCAACGACACTGATTGATAGAGGACTGGGAAAGCTTCATTAGGATTGGGAGATTCACAGCATTGAGGTGGAAAGACTTCGATCTTATGTGATGTAATAGGATTTCACTTTTTCAGTAGCCGGCTCTTATAGCCTTAGGATGCTAGGAAGAATAAAGGGCTTGTAAAAGATAGTTTTAACCATTGTTCAAATTTTGTAAAAACATGGTTTATACCATTGTGAACATTGATATGGGAATGAATTGACTATGCTTCAAATTTATGAGATGTTGATGATTAAGTTCCTCCGATTCTTATTTCCTCCGTGATATCTTCCCCTTTTGCATTTTGCATCCGATCAATTATTGGTCATACCATACATTTATACATGTATCATGTTAGCATCAGGTTGCATTTATACATTCATAATCAGCATGCTTTTTCTGTATATATCCATGCATTAATTTTCTTATTACATATATCATGTTAGCATTAGGTCGTGTTCATGACACACATGGTTAGCATGATTTTCTTTGTATATACTCTGTATCAATCATTCATTGTTTGCATGTATCATAATTGACATTGTGTTGCATTCATAGGGTATATGATCATTCATTAGGAAATACGTTAAAATGTACATGATCATTTATTGCATATATCCATGCGTTGATTTGTTTATTCTTTGCTTGCAACATGTTGGCATCATGATTCCATTTATTACATACATGGTCAGCATGTTTCCACTATATATGTCCATACATCATTGCTTTTATTCTTCACATGCATCAAATGACAATCATGGCTCATTCATCACGACATACATTTGGGGGGGAAATAAAACAGAAGTTGGCTTGGCTTTAGGAGTATTTGAAAGAAATTCCATTTCAAATCGGAGGTATAAGAAGTACTGAGTACCCTTTTAATACAGGCTAGTGCTATGGAGGATGAACAAGTTGCCCGAATGGAAAAAATGGAAAGGGAACAGAATGAATTGCGAGAACAGCTAGCAAAGTCTCAAGCTGAATCTACGGATCAGATGACTAAATTGATGGAGCTGATGTCCGCCGTAATCAAAGGAAAAGGATACACTAAAAACTTTGTCGCCAGAGAAGGGTTAGAGGCACAAAAGGGTCAGAATGAGGTCGTAATGAGTGATGCCTAGAACACTGTTAACCCCGTCAATGTCCTAAACTCAGATGATCCAGCTGAACAGGCAAAGTTGAAAATGGTTGCAATAAATGAGGTTGAGTTGGCAGATTTCCAAGGGAAATATCAGTTGTTAGATGAAAGGCTCCGGGCAATAGAAAGTACAGATGTATTTGGGAGTTTAGATGCGAAAGAACGATGTTTGGTCTTCGATTTAGTCATTCCTTCTAAGTTCAAGATCCTTGACTTTGTGAAATATAACGGCACAACCGATCCGTCAGCCCACATCACTATGTTCTGCCGGAAGATGACAAGTCATATAGATAATGAAAAGCTTTTGATTCACTGCTTTCAGGATAGTCTCAGCGGGTCGCAATTAGGTGGTATAGTCAGTTGAGCAAGGATCAGATTCGCTCTTGGAATGGCCTGGCTACGGTTTTTCTAAACCAGTACAAGCATATGACCGATATGGCGCCTGACCGTCTAACCTTGCAAAATATGAAGAAAAGAGCTACTGAGAGCTTCAAAGAATATGCGCAATGGTGGATGAGCCTGGCCGCCCAAGTACAACCGCCCTTAACTCAGAAGGAAACCACTGTCATTTTTATGAATACACTACAGGCCCCGTACTATGATATACTTGTCGACAACACGACAAAGAATTTTTCGGACATGGTAATTTCAGGGGAGATGATTGAGAATGCTATCAAAGATGGGGAAATTGAAGGAGAAAGAACACCCACTACCAAGAAAAAAGGGGCATCTGAAAAGAAAAAGAAAGATACCCAAGTCGTGGAAGACTTTGCCCCACCTCCCCAATTCTCCTCGTATCAGCCATTTTACTCTACCCTGAACAATGTCTCTCAAGGTTTTTATCCCTACCAACCAATGACTGCAACTACACCAGAATTTACATCTGTCTATCAATCGAACACCCTTAGGAATAATCGAAGGGGGCATAAAAAACGAAAAAGAAATCAAGATGACTCGATTCCTGTGACATACAGTGAGCTATTACCTCAACTCATCTAGAATCAACTTGTGACACCCATGCAATTAGAGCCTCTAAAGCCCCTTTATCCGAGCTGGTATGATGCTAATAAGTGTTGTGGTTATCATTCTAGCAATCAAGGTCACTCAACAGAGAACTGCCCCACTTTGAAGTACAAGGTCAGAGATATCATCAAGGCTGGTTCGATAAGTTTTGAAGATGGGGAAGCCAAGTGTCATAAGAAACATTGTGCATGATCTTATTAGGTTTTTGACGCATGTAGAAAGCACTTGTCTCATGTTAACATCTACATGAATTAAATGAATTTTGAATTTTAAATGCTTTGTGTTTGTTGTGTTTTAACAATAACTTGAATTTGCAAAAACAAGCATTAAGGAATTTTTAATAATGGATAGTCTCAAGAAGATTGATGATCAGTGTTACAAATGACCCAATACCTTCTCCCCTCTCTTTAGGTTTTCCTAAGCCTAAATCTCTTAAACCAAGAACACTTGGAAGACCTAATGCTTCAAGGAAGATGAATGATTTGACTTCATAAAACCATTGTCATCACAGAATAAGCAAAGACGTAGATCTTAGTCTAGGCTATGAACAAAGGAATGAACTTTTTGAAAATTTTCAAATTCCTTGAAATTCAAACAAATAACACATTCTTTCAAGAATCTAGATTTTGATAAATTGGTGTGTCTCGAGATTGTGCTAAAACCATTCATGACCTTTCCCAATGATCATAAAACTTCAAATACCCAAACATCACTTCATGATTGACACTCTGGGGCACAATGACTAAACCAGATTATCCCATATCCTAGATGTAGACACCTAATTTTGTCCGGACCACTAAATAGGTATGTTTTCTTCCTATATTGATGTTTCCGAGTGTAAAAAGAATGTTTTCATCCTGCAGGTGGTACTCCGAGACTTAGTTTAAGAGGGCGAGCACAAAAATTCAAACTTGAAAAAAGTCAACCCCGAAAAAGTCAACCCCGAAAAAGTCAACCCTAGAAAGTCAACTACTGAAAAAGTCAACCCACTTTCAAATTCAAGATTTTAAGTTCAATTGAAAAATGGAGAAAGAATTTTGATAATCCGAGGTCTACATTGAAAGATATGGAGTTCGGAAGTTGGGATTTGGAGATTCAGTAGAAAAGAAACCCTAATCCGAGAAATTTGGGGAAAAGTGCTTAAACAATCAAACTGGTCGAAATTGAAGGTTCCAAATGAAAGATAAGCACTGACTACGGGTAATGGAGAAGTCACTTGCAAGAAAAACCGAAATAAAAGTCAATCCGGGAGAAAACCGAGAATTAGGGTTTTTAGTGGATTCCGGTGAAATCGGGAAGAATCACAGAAATGGCCCGACTTGGTAAGACCAAAGCCCCCAATGGATTAAGAATGGTTAAAAAGGATGGCCCAAGGCTCAGATCGAAGAAAATCTGAAAATCGGATTTGTTTTGAGCAAAACCGGGTTTCGGAGGTAAAAGGGCAAAATTGGAAAAATTTGGGAAAAATAGCAAATGGACTCCGAAAATTCTGAAAAATTTGTCAATCTCATTCTTAAATCATTTGAAATATATTGGTAAAAGAAAATCTTGATTCGGAGTTCGTTTGCAAAATGGCCAAATCCCGGGCTTCTTATGTTGTAATTCAAAAAGGAAAATCCCGAAAAAATAGCAAAATGGACTCCAAAAATTCTGAAATTTGGCAAATCTCATTTTTAATTTATTTGGAAGAGATTGGCGAAAGAAAATCTTGATTCCGAGTTCGTTTGCAAAATGGCTAAATCCCAAGCCTCCTATGTAGTAATTCAAGCCGATAAATCCCGAAAAAATACCAAATGAGCTCCAAAAATTATGAAAACTTCCAGATCACACTTTTTAATTATTTTGAAGAGATTGGTGAAGAAAAATCTTGATTTGGAGCTCGTTTAAAAAATGGTAAAAAGTAGGGGCATAAAAGGACATTTTGGGAAGAAAAAATCCAAATAAATAGCAAACGGACTCGGATAATTTTGAAAACTTCCAGAACTCAATATTTTATTATTTTGGAAGTATTAAAAAAAGAAAAATTGAATTTGGAGCCCGTTTGATATTTATTTTGCATCCGGGGGGCAAAATGGTCGTTTCACCCAAGCAACCGAAAAGGGCTTCTTTGGGCCTTTCAAAAATCAGAGCTGGGCTGGAAAAAAGAAGTGTTGGCCTGCCCAAGCCCAAAGGAAGGAGGAAGCTTAGGATTTTTTCAATCAAGTGATTAAAATTCAAGAGTTAAGTTAGAGATTTTCATTTTTGAGCCTAAGTCCCAATCCCACATCCCTTTGTAATGTCAAGCCAAGGAGGTGCTCACCTTATAAATAAGGAGTCTTGGCCTTTGGTTGAAATCACCCACTACCCCTTGTGAGATAGTCTATACACTTGTATTAGGATTATCCGGGTGGTGAGTCATAGTGTTTTTGTTGAGAGGGTTTGTAGCTTAATCCGTTCAAAAGTTACTCTGAGGGTTTGTAGCTTAATCCGTTCAAAAGCTACTCTGAAGGTTTATAGCTTAATCCGTTCAAAAGCTACTTGTGAGAGGGTTTGTGGCTTAATCCGTTCAAAAGCTACTCTGAGGGTTTATAGCTTAATCCGTTCAAAAGCTACTTGGTGAGTTTTCATTTTAAAATAATGTTTCTTGTTCTTCCTTCATTTCCTTTCTTAAGTATATTTTTCTTACATTTTGTTTTTACAATAAACTCACCATGGCCAAATGGCCTACATTATTTATTTTAAGTTGTTGTTTTTGATTCATTTTACCATATTGTTTATGCTATTTTCTTTATTTTTGATGTTTTAAATATTATGTTATTTCATGTTCTTAAGTTTTATTTAATTTGGTTGCTTTGTTTGTTGCCATTTATGTCTTAGATATCATGTTTTTGCATTTTTAATTTTCTGTTTTCATGTTGTTTAAATTTGAGCATGTTTTAGAGTTAGCATATTAAGTGTTTGTGAAAATGCTTGTGTGATTCTTTGCATGATTCTTGTTTTATATCTTAGTGAGCATGTTTTAGATTTGGTATATTAGGTGTTTGTGAAAATGCTTGTGTGATTTTTGTGTTATGACTTAGTTTTTCATGCTAGCATACCAAGTGTTTGTGAAAATGCCATGCTTGTTGGAGCTTGGGGCCATTTGGCTACTCCATGTGTTTTGCATTGTGTGTTGTATTTTTGTCATGCTAGTTGTTAGGTTTTTGCATTTGCATGATATTTGGTTGGATTTTTGAATTAAGCATGCCTTGTGTTTGTGAAAATGCCATGCATGTCTTATGTCTAGGTTACATTAAATGTCATGCAAGTTCATGTTAGGTCTAGGCCATATTATTTGTGTCATGCATTTTCCTTACATTTAGGTTTAGATCCATGCATTTCATGCATTATGTTTGCTGCATTGTTTCATGCATTTCATGTTCATGCCACTTGAATAATGACTTGAGCCAATTGATGGTTCAAAGTCATGCTCTCTTGAGCACACTTGTGGAAAATTAAGTTTGTCAAATTGATTATTCTACCTTTGTGATTTTTTTTACTTAGCGAATTTTTATCTAACTTTCAAAAAGTCCTAGCTACTGTCTTCAAGTCATTCTATGAGTTTCAAATATTTTTATTTTGGTTTTCAAATGATTTTATCAAAGACAAAAAAAAATATGTTGGCAAAGCAGTTTTTTTCCACCCAAAACTCGTACATCTCCGATTTTTCTGGGAATTCATCTTTGATCAGAAAATTAAGTCGATTTTTTCCCGTGTATTTTTACATGTCCTGAGTCTCCAATAATTTTTTCAGAATTTTTGGAATTTTTAAAAATAGGGTAAAAAATCGTGGATTAAAACTGGACAGTGAAGTCAGAATTGAATTTAAAGAAAAACAAAGCAGTTTTTTCTCCTCCAAAAACTCGTACATCTCTGGTTTTTCTGGGAATTCATCTTCGATCAAAAAATTAATCCAATTTTTTCTCGTGTAGTTTTACATGTCCTGAGTCTCCAGTATTTTTTTTTTTAGAATTTTTGGGATTTTTAAAAATAGGGTAAAAAATCGTGGATTAAAACTGGACAGTGGAGTCAGAATTGAATTTAAAGAAAAACCATTTTTCTGTTTCGGTTAATTTACTTAGAGTGGGCTGATTAGGAGGGTTAGCTACTGACTTAGGGTGATTTCTAAGCCTTTTAAACTCTAAAAATGGTTTTTCAAATCCCGAGTTAAGGGTAGTCAAGTCCGGATTTTTTAAACTTAGGAAATTAGAGTCATTTTAAAAATTTTAGCCCAGTTTTTATTTTTAATTCAAGCTTTTCAAAATTGTTTTCAAACAATCACAAAGTATTTTGGTTTTAGAATATTTAATTTGACATATTTTCCTATGGTAGCCGGATATCTTTTTAGATATACGGATTTCCTTAATTAAAGGAAAAAATACATTTCATGCATTGCATTTTTATATTCATGCATTTTATATAATATGTGATTCTTGCCATAATAATTTCTATGTGTCATGACATTTAGGTTGCATTATATTATTTAGATTTTGCTATGTCATTTTATTTATGGCATGCCTATACATATTCATTTCTTTTAAATGTTTTCAAAAAAGATAATGATTTTCAATAAAAATAAAGATATTCCCGAGTTAAAATAATTCATGAGTTCTCTACCGGGTTTGCTGGAGGGAATATCATCAATTATCATTAATAAAGGAATATCTTTCTTTCAAAAAAGAGAATGATTCGGAAAGTTTTCCAAAACTAATAAAAATTTCTATATTTTGCCACGTTTGTTGGGGAATATAGGAAAATTTTGAATTTATAAATTTCGGATCATTTTCAATAAAAAATGAAATTATTTTTAAATTGGGAATTAACTTGAAATACTAAATTTAAAACCAACTTTTTACCGAGACTTGAGATAACACACGATTAATAAGGTACCGATTTATACGGGCGTTGTGGGGGTGCTAATCCTTCCCCACACGTAACCGACTCCCGAACCCGCTTCTTTGATTTCTCTGGTTTAAAACGCAGACTTGAAATTGGTTTTTAAAATGTTTTAATTATTTTTTAAAATATTTTATAAAACCGGTTTTAATAGGTGGCCGATCACACCTAGCTAAAAAAGATTGGTGGCGACTCCATGTCTTTTTTAAGGTCATTTTCAAAACCTTCATTTTTCTAGAGGAATTAAGTCGACTTTTCCTCGGTTTTTTTAATGTCACGCTTAACGAATAATAAAGTCTTGCGATGAGACTCGTTATTTTTTAGGTTGCGACAGCTTGGCGACTCCACTGGGGACTATTAGAGAGTCAGACCTAGAAATAGTCGTGTGTTATCAAAGTCTCAGTTTTGGTTGGTTTAATTGGTATTTAATTTTAATTCCCACATTTTTCTAATAAAGAGAATTTTGAAAATAATAAAATGTTTTTAAAAATGTTCATTCTCATGTGCATGCATTTTATTATTGTTCTCTAGTTATTTAGGTTGTATATTATAATTGCTTGTTGGTTAATGCGTTACACTATTCTTGAATGTTTTAATTGCTAGGGCATTTAGAATAAGGTTTGTAGAATAGGTAGTGAAAGGTTTGTTATTCCTCCACACACACTACACGTGCATTTGCATAACATGAATCCTCTACCCGGGTTCCGTCCTTTTAAGTGGAAGTAAAGTAACTAAGCCTTCGTGATTGATCCTCCGTATGGGCTAGTGAAACACTTTCGGAGTATAAAGTACCTAATGCCTTCGTGATGATCCTCCGCATGGGCATAGGAAAATATACTCTAACGAATTGAACCCGCTTTTATCGGGGTGCCTTACTAGCCTTCACCGACGACAGTGAGGAACAATTCGGGGCCTTAGAACCGATTCACCCTCATATAGTGAACCTAGGCGAAGCCATGCCGAATTTCCGTTAGACATACCGAAAATAGGAACACATGGAGGGACATTTCTAAACTTTTTGTTACCTATTTTACACTCCGAATAAGTGTGGTAGATCGGGCAACGATGTACGTACATCGCCCGTAATAAATGTGATACTCCGCCTCGAAGGCATCGTGATGCCTAAATAAGCAGATATTGCTGGGGCAGATGTTCATTAGCTGTTTTTAAAAAAAAAAATCCTTTTTCAAGCATTTTTGCATGTGGCACATTTCATGCATGTGTAAATAGAGCATGTACATTTTTGGTTGTATTATTGATCTCATTCTTTGCAATAAACAGTTGGTAATTGAATTTGACGATTTCATAAAACCGGTAGTGTCACATGAACATTTGCATATTGTACCATAGTAAGATCCACCCTGAAATTCTTTTGAAAATGATGTGATTGGTTTATCAAAAAAAAAATCAAAAAAAAAAAAAAAAAAAATTGGAGGCAAATCTTGCATAATGAGATTTTTGAATAACCAAGATTTAGGTCCCACCAATTTCGTGTAATCATTGATTTCTTTGTATATACCTTTGTGTTAATTCATTTACTTTTGCATGTATCATTTTGACATCATGTTATAGTCATAGCATGCATGGTCATTCATTGTAAGATACGTTTATGACATGCATGGTCATTATTTGTATATACTTATGTATCAATTTATTCTTTCTTTACATGCATCATGTTGGCATCAAGTTGCATTCATGCATTCATAGTCAGCATGATTTTTTCTGTATATATCCATATATCAATTTATTCTTTCTTTACATGCATCATGTTGGCATCCAGTTGCATTCATGCATTCATAGTCAGCATGATTTTTCTGTATATATCCATTATCAATTTATTCTTTCTCTATATGCATCATGGTAGCATCAAGTTGCATTCATGCATTCATAGTCAGCATGATTTTTCTGTATCTATTCATATATCAATTTATTCTTTCTTTACATGCATCATGTTAGCATCAGGGTGCATTCATGGCATACATAGTCATCATGATATGCTCATGCATTAATTTGTCATATTGGCATCAGGTTGCGTTCATGACATACACGGCCAGCATGACTTTCTTTGTATATACTCTGTGTCAATCATTTATTCTTCACATGCATCATAATTGACATTGTGTGGCATTCATAGTGTATATGATCATTCATTGAGAAATGCATTTGGAACATACATGGTCATTCATTGCATATATCCATGCATTGGTTTTTCTTATTCTTTAAATGCATCATGTTGGCATCGTGTTGCATTTATAACATACATGGTCAACATGTTTCCACTGTATATGACCACACATAACTTTGTTTATCCTTCACATGCATCAAATTGCACTCATGACATTCATAGCTCATTCATCATGAAACACATTGGGGCAATTGGGCATTCGACTAAAAATGCAGAAAACTGAAGGAAAGAATTGAGGGTCTTGTCCACAATGGCATTTGGATTCCAGAGCTTATCGAACATTGAAAATCTGTTTTACCATAGATTGATTTCCTCTTGAAGAATTTTGAGGATAAGATTTGTTATCTTTGAAAGCATGTCAATAGGAGCATTCTGATGCATATTTTTCTATACACTTTGATGATGAAAGCTCTTGTCTCATGATAACATCTACATGAAATAAATAAATTTTGAATTTTAATATTTTGTGTTCATTTTATTTTAGCAATAAATTTGAAATTGTAAAAAAAAAAAAAAAAAAAAAAAAAAAAAACAAATGAAACTTTGAGAAAATTTGTGGTACACAATAAATAAGTGGTTTTCACATGAAATAATGAACAATCTTGAGAATATTGATGATCATTGTTAGAAATGACCCAATACCTTCAGCCTTCTCTTTTAGGCTTTCCTAAGCCTAAATCCTTAAACCAAGAGCACTTGAAAGACCTAATGCTTCAAGGGATATGAATGATTTGACTTGATAGAAGTATTGTCATTGCAGAATAAGCAAGGATGTAAATCCTAGTCTAGGCTATGAACAAAGGAACGAACTTTTTGAAATTTTTCGAATTCCTTGAAAATCAAACAAATGAGACATTCTTTCAAGAGTCTAGATTTTGATAATTTGGTGTGTGTCAAGATTGTGCTAAAACCATTCATGACCTTTCCCAATAACCACAAAACACTAATTGCCCAAACATCACTTCATGATTGACATCCTGGGGCACAATGATTAAACTAGATTATCCCTTGTCCCAGAGAAAACCCGTTTTTGGGTCATATTTTCCTTATCTCTTCAAAAAAAACTCAGATTGGAAACTCAGCCTTTTCAAAAGAGACCTAGACTTGCTATGTTTCTCGTTGATACAGATTCTCATGGTTAATCAAATTGGGGCATCATATATGGAAATGATGGACACATGGTAAAGAAGGATGGGCTAATGCATGAATAATTGGGGGGATGCGACGAAAAAATAAAAATCGTGATATCATGCATGTGAGAATTCGGATGATTCCAAAGTGCAAAATGAAATTTTGAATATCTATTTCCCTGGGGATTGCTTTTCAATGTGAATATTTGTGCTTGACATGAGAAATGGCCATCTTTCATATCCCTTTCAAAAAAAAAAAAAAAATTTATTATCCATAGTCACCCCTTTTGAGCCAAAAGAATTCTTTCTTCTTTGAACCCTGATCAAAGATTACCCTCTACACTGGGGGCAAATGCGAGGAAAGGTCTTTTCAAAGATCATTGAGAAATGAGTGACAGCTCAAGGATAGACACAAAGCAAATGGAGCCCCGAATAAATACGGGCGCACTCTGTCAAAGAAAAAAGAAGAGGAAAAGATGGCGAAATAAAAGCCAAGAAAAACAAAAAAACACAATAAAAAAGAAAACAAAATGTGTGAAAGACATGGCAAATTGAAAGCCAAGAGCAAGGAAGAAAAAGAGCAAAGTCAAAAGGAAAGAAATGTCCAATAAGGGACAAATGCTTCAAAGGGAATCCTCCTCAAGAAATGATCCTTGATCTGATTACCCTCAAACACATATTTTGGGCCTATTTATCCTTTCTTTCTGAACCCTGAGCCATGGCCTACATTATATGCTTTAAAAGTCCATTTTGATCAAGCATGAATATTTAATTTGAAGGGTTTTTCCTCGGATTTTATCCCATATCATCGAATTATCATTTCACTAAGGAAGAATTTAGAATTCTCAAGTGTGTGGTAAAAAAAAAAAAAAAAAGGAAAGAATGGGACTCTAGGGCGAAAACCCAAAAATGGGGGGTCTAGAGTAAATTTGGAAATTTTCGATGCCATCTATGATAGTGCCGATACCCCAAAAGAAAAGATCTTATTAAAGGAGTGGTCATCGAGGAACATCTAGCAATTCCTGAACCCCCCAAATTGTCAGTTCTCATTCAGAGGATTGTCTTCAAAAACTGAAACTTTTTTCCTCCAAAATCAACTTTCCAGTTTAAACATCCCGGCCAATCTTGACGCTTGTCAAAATGCCTTGATATGGAAACTAAAAGAATGTTGAATTTGTTTGGTTCTCAATGAATTCATGATTTATAAAAACTGTTCCATTTGTGAGCCTAGAAGGGATATACATTTTTGTCATGAAGTTTTCCTCGAAAAGCCAGAATCTTGTTATACCAAGCCTTGCCAATCCCAGTTGAAAAAAAAAACAGATTGATACTTAGAGAAATTTCTAACAACGATCATCAGTCTTCAAAAGATTTGTACATCACACATTGTGGGGTTAATATTTTTTGTTCAGAAGTTTTCAAAATGCGAAAACAAATAAAAATATTTTTGAAATACCCATTTTTGATGTTGACATGAGACAAGGGTTTTTCTAACCCAAAGGTATAGAACTGCCAGGGTAGGTCCTGACTTCCAGATATGAGAAGAAGAAATCGAACCCAGTGCAGATCTCTGTTGGTGAAAGTTTGAAAACTGTTGGGGCAAAGAGAATAGCCAAAATGAATTGAAGATATACTCTGATTTGAAGAGGAAAAATGAATTTGAAAGGCTAAGCCAAAGTCTAGGAAAACAACCGGGGACATTTGCATCACTCACGAGCACCCATCTCTCTATCAAGCTTTTACATCTGCACAGTGTCGGCAAGCATTTGCAGCATTCATGGGTATTTGCATTGGCATTATTCCATAAGCATCTGCATTTTACCTTTACATTTACATTCTTCATGGAATTCGTATTTGTGTCATCTCAAACAATTGCATCATTTCTAGAATCATTGCATTTTCATTAATGTGTAGTAATTGTAGTTACACCATTCATAAACCAGTTACATGAACACAATTAGTAGGGGCATCTGCATCATGAAACATGGGCATCAATCCAAGTCATTTACATTTGCATTAAAGACATTTGCACCAGTTTAAGTCATTTCGTATCTTATTCAACATATGCATTTGCATCAAAAAGCATTCGCATCTTCTCAAAATCTTTAGGTTAATTTTCAACAATTCTTCAGCACCATTTTTAAGACCTCCGGGCATAATTCATAGGTAAGACCTCCGGGCAACATCTTTAAGACCTTCGGGCATAACTTTTTTTAGGGGTAAGGCCTCCGGGCACTATTCTTAAGACCTCCGGGCATCATTTTTAAAGTCGCATACAGAGCATTTTTTCCAAATTATGGGTAAGGCCTCCGGGCACCATTCTTAAGACCTTCGGGCATCATTTTTAAAGTCGCATACAGCGCATTTCTTCCAAATCATGGGTAAGGCCTCCGGGCACCATTCTTAAGACCTCCGGGCATCATTTTTAAAGTCGCATACAGCGCATTTCTTCCAAATTATGGGTAAGGCCTCCGGGCACCATTCTTAAGACCTCCGGGCATCATTTTTAAAGTCACATACAGCGCATTTTTTTCAAATCACGGGTAAGGCCTCCGGGCACCATTCTTAAGACCTCCGGGCATCATTTTTAAAGTCGCATACAGTGCATTTCTTCCAAATTATGGGTAAGACCTCCGGGCACCATTCTTAAGACCTCCGGGCATCATTCTTAAAGTCGCATACAGCGCATTTCTTCCAAATTATGGGTAAGACCTCCGGGCACCATTCTTAAGACCTTCGGGCATCATTTTTAAAGTCGCATACAGCGCATTTCTTCCAAATCACGGGTAAGGCCTCCGGGCACCATTCTTAAGACCTCCGGGCATCATTTTTAAAGTCGCATACAGCGAATTTCTTCCAAATTATGGGTAAGGCCTCCGGGCACCATTCTTAAGACCTCCGGGCATCATTTTTAAAGTCGCATACAGCGCATTTCTTCCAAATTATGGGTAAGGCCTCCGGGCACCATTCTTAAGACCTCCGGGCATCATTTTTAAAGTCGCATACAGTGCATTTTTTCCAAATCACGGGTAAGGCCTCCGGGCACCATTCTTAAGGCCTATGGGCACAATTTTTAAGACCTCCGGGCATAATTTTTCAAATCACAGGTAAGACCTCCGGACAACATCTTTAAGACCTTCGGGCATAACTTTTTCAGGGGTAAGGCCTCCGGGCGCCAATTTTTAAGACCTCCGGGCATAATTTTCAATTTTTAAGACCTCCGGGCATAATTTTTCATAATTCACAAGTTAAGACCTCCGGGCAACATCTTTAAGACCTCCGGCATAACTCTTTTTTCAGGGGTAAGGCCTATGGGCACCATTTTTCAGACCTACGGGCATAATTTTTCAAATCACAAGTAAGACCTTTGGGCAACATCTTTAAGACCTCCGGGCATAACTCTTTTTTCAGGGGTAAGGCCTATGGGCATCATTTTTAAGACCTCTGGGCATAATTTTCAGTTTTTAAGACCTTCGGGCATAATTTTTCATAATTCACAGGTAAGGCCTATGGGCACCATTTTTAAGACCTCCGGGCATAATTCACAGGTAAGACCTCCGGGCAACATCTTTAAAACCTCCGGACATAACGTTTTTCAGGGGTAAGGCCGCCGGGCACCAATTTTTAAGACCTCCGGGCACCAGTTTTTTAAGACCTCCGGGCACCAATTTTAAAGACCTTCGGGCATAAATTTTTCTTTTGAAAATCGAATTCGTTTTCTTAAGACGAATCTAGCCTTGTTTAGGCAGGGAATTCAATTTGAGGACAAAATCTTCAATTTATTGTTTTAAAAAAAAAATCAAAAAAAATTTGAAAATTTGAAAAAGAGAAAAAATAGAAAAAAAGAAAAAAAAAGAAAAAAAGAAAAAAAAAGAGAAGGAAAAAAAGTAGAAAATGGAAAATGAAAAATGCAAAAATGAATGAAGAAATGAAAAAAAAAACCCATTCCTTTCCATGTGATTTCAAATGACCGTACAAAATTAGTGTTGGTTTATCTTTGCCTGATTCCTGATTCTCAGCAATAGCCAAAGCATGAGCACCTTGTTAAAAGACATGTGCATCTGCATCATTTCTCAAAGCTTCTGGTGGGGATATCCAGAATTTTACAATTTTAAAAGTGAACAAGTCTTCGGTGGTGATAGCTGAAGCCTCTGGTGGAGATATCCAGGGTTTTATAATTTCGAAACATGAGAAATCTTCTTCTGAAGGAGTTACCCAAATTTTTACAATGAGCAAGTCTTTGGTGGTGATAGCCAAAGCTTCTGGTGGGGATATCCAGAATTTTATAGTTTTAAAAGTGAACAAGACTTCGGTGGTGATAGCTGAAGCCTCTGGTGGAGATATCCAGGGTTTTATAATTTTGAAAATGAGAAATCTTCTTTTGGAGGAGTTATCCAGAATTTTATTCAACATGTGCATCTACATCAAGAAGCATTTGCATCAATCTAAGTTAGCTGAATCTGCATCAAGAAAGTCATTTACATTTGCATCAAAGACATTTGCACCAATCTAAGTCATTTGCAACTACATCAAGAAGTGTTTGCATCAACTAAAGACATTTGCATTGGAATCATGAAGCATTTGCATCATCTCTTAAAGCTGTCAGGTATAATCGAACTCGTTTTGCTTCCCAAATGAGTCGAGCCCCGAGATCATCGTCGAGGTACTTTTTTTTTTTATGAAAAAGTCTTTGGTGGTGATAGCCGAAGCCTCTGGTGGAGATATCCAGAGTTTTAAAATCCTTTGAAAAGATTAAAAGTCTTTGGTGGTGATAGCCGAAGCTTCTGGAGGTGATATCCAGAATTTTTACTTTTAAAAAAAAAAAAAAATGAGCAAGACTTTGGTGGTGATAGCCGAAGCCTCTGGAGGAGATATCCAGAATTTTAAACACAGCTGAGAACAAGAAAGGTTAAGGCCCCGAGAACATCGTCGAGGTCGTTTCCTTTCTTGCAAATCGAATTCGTTTCCTTAAGACGAATCGAGCCTTGATTAGGTAGGGAATTCAATTTAAAGACAAATCTTCAATTTACTGTTTTAAAAAAAATAATAAAAAAAAAGAATTAAAAAAAAAAAAGAAAAAAGGAAAAAATAGAAAATGAAAAAATAGAAAATGAAAAAAAATGAAAAATGAAAATGAAAAACAAAACCCCTTTCCTTTCCTTCACATGTGATTTCACTGACCGTACAAAATTAGTGTTGGTTTATCTTTGCCTGATTCCTGATTCTCAGCAATAGCCAAAGAGGGGCAGCTGTAGACACGTAATTTTGTCCGGACCACTAAACAGGTATGTTTTCTTCCTATATTGATGTTTCCGAGTGTAAAAAGACTGTTTTCATCCTGTAGGTGGTACTCCGAGACTTAGTTTAAGAGGGCGAGCACAAAAATTCAAACTTGAAAAAAGTCAACCCCGAAAAAGTCAACCCTAGAAAGTCAACTACTGAAAAAGTCAACCCACTTTCAAAATCAAGATTTTAAGTTCAATTGGAAAATGGAGAAAGAATTTTGATAATCCGAGGTCTACATTGAAAGATATGGAGTTCGGAAGTTGGGATTTGGAGATTCAGTAGAAAAGAAACCCTAATCCGAGAAATTTGGGGAAAAGTGCTTAAACGATCAAACTGGTCGAAATTGAAGGTTCCAAATGAAAGATAAGCACTGACTACGGGTAATGGAGAAGTCACTTGCAAGAAAAACCGAAAGAAAAGTCAATCCGGGAGAAAACCGAGAATTAGGGTTTTTAGTGGATTCCGGTGAAATCGGGAAGAATCACAGAAATGGCCCGACTTGGTAAGACCAAAGCCCCCAATGGATTAAGAATGGTTAAAAAGGATGGCCCAAGGCTCAGATTGAAGAAAATCTGAAAATCGGATTTGTTTTGAGCAAAACCGGGTTTCGGAGGTAAAAGGGCAAAATTGGAAAATTTTGGGAAAAATAGCAAATGGACTCCGAAAATTCTGAAAAATTTGTCAATCTCATTCTTAAATCATTTGAAATATATTGGTAAAAGAAAATCTTGATTCGGAGTTCGTTTGCAAAATGGCCAAATCCCGGGCTTCTTATGCTGTAATTCAAAAAGGAAAATCCCGAAAAAATAGCAAAATGGACTCCAAAAATTCTGAAATTTGGAAAATCTCATTTTTAATTTATTTGGAAGAGATTGGCGAAAGAAAATCTTGATTCCAAGTTCGTTTGCAAAATGGCTAAATCCCAAGCCTCCTATGTAGTAATTCAAGCCGATAAATCCCGAAAAAATACCAAATGAGCTCCAAAAATTATGAAAACTTCCAGATCACACTTTTTAATTATTTTGAAGAGATTGGTGAAGAAAAATCTTGATTTGGAGCTCGTTTAAAAAATGGTAAAAAGTAGGGGCATAAAAGGACATTTTGGGAAGAAAAAATCCAAATAAATAGCAAACGGACTCGGATAATTTTGAAAACTTCCAGAACTCAATATTTTATTATTTTGGAAGTATTAAAAAAAGAAAAATTGAATTTGGAGCCCGTTTGATATTTATTTTGCATCCGGGGGGCAAAATGGTCGTTTCACCCAAGCAACCGAAAAGGGCTTCTTTGGGCCTTTCAAAAATCAGAGCTGGGCTGGAAAAAAGAAGTGCTGGCCTGCCCAAGCCCAAAGGAAGGAGGAAGCTTAGGATTTTTTCAATCAAGTGATTAAAATTCAAGAGTTAAGTTAGAGATTTTCATTTTTGAGCCTAAGTCCCAATCCCACATCCCTTTGTAATGTCAAGCCAAGGAGGTGCTCACCTTATAAATAAGGAGTCTTGGCCTTTGGTTGAAATCACCCACTACCCCTTGTGAGATAGTCTATACACTTGTATTAGGATTATCCGGGTGGTGAGTCATAGTGTTTTTGTTGAGAGGGTTTGTAGCTTAATCCGTTCAAAAGCTACTCTGAGGGTTTGTAGCTTAATCCGTTCAAAAGCTACTCTGAGGGTTTATAGCTTAATCCGTTCAAAAGCTACTTGTGAGAGGGTTTGTGGCTTAATCCGTTCAAAAGCTACTCTGAGGGTTTATAGCTTAATCCGTTCAAAAGCTACTTGGTGAGTTTTCATTTTAAAATAATGTTTCTTGTTCTTCCTTCATTTCCTTTCTTAAGTATATTTTTCTTACATTTTGTTTTTACAATAAACTCACCATGGCCAAATGGCCTACATTATTTATTTTAAGTTGTTGTTTTTGATTCATTTTACCATATTGTTTATGCTATTTTCTTTATTTTTGATGTTTTAAATATTATGTTATTTCATGTTCTTAAGTTATATTTAATTTGGTTGCTTTGTTTGTTGCCATTTATGTCTTAGATATCATGTTTTTGCATTTTTTATTTTCTGTTTTCATGTTGTTTAAATTTGAGCATGTTTTAGAGTTAGCATATTAAGTGTTTGTGAAAATGCTTGTGTGATTCTTTGCATGATTCTTGTTTTATATCTTAGTGAGCATGTTTTAGATTTGGTATATTAGGTGTTTGTGAAAATGCTTGTGTGATTTTTGTGTTATGACTTAGTTTTTCATGCTAGCATACCAAGTGTTTGTGAAAATGCCATGCTTGTTGGAGCTTGGGGCCATTTGGCTACTCCATGTGTTTTGCATTGTGTGTTGTATTTTTGTCGTGCTAGTTGTTAGGTTTTTGCATTTGCATGATATTTGGTTGGATTTTTGAATTATGCATGCCTTGTGTTTGTGAAAATGCCATGCATGTCTTAGGTCTAGGTTACATTAAATGTCATGCAAGTTCATGTTAGGTCTAGGCCATATTATTTGTGTCATGCATTTTCCTTACATTTAGGTTTAGATCCATGCATTTCATGCATTATGTTTGCTGCACTGTTTCATGCATTTCATGTTCATGCCACTTGAATAATGACTTGAGCCAATTGATGGTTCAAAGTCATGCTCTCTTGAGCACACTTGTGGAAAATTAAGTTTGTCAAATTGATTATTCTACCTTTGTGATTTTTTTTACTTAGCGAATTTTTATCTAACTTTCAAAAAGTCCTAGCTACTGTCTTCAAGTCATTCTATGAGTTTCAAATATTTTTATTTTGGTTTTTAAATGATTTTATCAAAGACAAAAAAAAATGTGTTGGCAAAGCAGTTTTTTTCCACCCAAAACTCGTACATCTCCGATTTTTCTGGGAATTCATCTTTGATCAGAAAATTAAGTCAATTTTTTCCCGTGTATTTTTACATGTCCTGAGTCTCCAATAATTTTTTCAGAATTTTTGGAATTTTTAAAAATAGGGTAAAAAATCGTGGATTAAAACTGGACAGTGAAGTCAGAATTGAATTTAAAGAAAAACAAAGCAAGTTTTTTCTCCTCCAAAAACTCGTACATCTCTGGTTTTTCTGGGAATTCATCTTTGATCAAAAAATTAATCCAATTTTTTCTCGTGTAGTTTTACATGTCCTGAGTCTCCAGTATTTTTTTTAGAATTTTTGGGATTTTTCAAAATAGCGTAAAAAAATCGTGGATTAAAACTGGACAGTGGAGTCAGAATTGAATTTAAAGAAAAACCATTTTTCTGTTTTGGTTAATTTACTTAGAGTGGGCTGATTAGGAGGGTTAGCTACTGACTTAGGGTGATTTCTAAGCCTTTTAAACTCTAAAAATGGTTTTTCAAATCCCGGGTTAAGGGTAGTCAAGTCCGGATTTTTTAAACTTAGGAAATTAGAGTCATTTTAAAAATTTTAGCCTAGTTTTTATTTTTAATTCAAGCTTTTCAAAATTGTTTTCAAACAATCACAAAGTATTTTGGTTTTAGAATATTTAATTTGACATATTTTCCTAAGGTAGCCGGATATCTTTTTAGATATACGGATTTCCTTAATTAAAGGAAAAAATACATTTCATGCATTGCATTTTTATATTCATGCATTTTATATAATATGTGATTCTTGCCATAATAAGTTCTATGTGTCATGACATTTAGGTTGCATTATATTATTTAGATTTTGCTATGTCATTTTATTTATGGCATGCCTATACATATTCATTTCTTTTAAATGTTTCCAAAAAAGATAATGATTTTCAATAAAAATAAAGATATTCCCGAGTTAAAATAATTCATGAGTTCTCTACCGGGTTTGCTGGAGGCAATATCATCAATTATCATTAATAAAGGAATATCTTTCTTTCAAAAAAGAGAATGATTCGGAAAGTTTTCCAAAACTAATAAAAATTTCTATATTTTGCCACGTTTGTTGGGGAATATAGGAAAATTTTGAATTTATAAATTCCGGATCATTTTCAATAAAAAATGGAATTATTTTTAAATTGGGAATTAACTTGAAATACTAAATTTAAAACCAACTTTTTACCGAGACTTGAGATAACACACGATTAATAAGGTACCGATTTATACGGGCGTTGTGGGGGTGCTAATCCTTCCCCACACGTAACCGACTCCCGAACCCGCTTCTTTGATTTCTCTGATTTAAAACGCAGACTTGAAATTGGTTTTTAAAATGTTTTAATTAATTTTTAAAATATTTTATAAAACCGGTTTTAATAGGTGGCCGATCACACCTAGCTAAAAAAGATTGGTGACGACTCAATGTCTTTTTTAAGGTCATTTTCAAAACCTTCATTTTTCTAGAGGAATTAAGTCGATTTTTCCTCGGTTTTTTTTAATGTCACGCTTAACGAATAATAAAGTCTTGCGATGAGACTCGTTATTTTTTAGGTTGCGACACTAAAGAAAACCTATTTTTGGGTCATATTTTCCTTGTCTCTTCATAGAATTCAGATTTGAAATTCAGTCTATGTTCCTCGTTGATACAAATTCTCATGGTTAATCAAATTGGGGCATCATATGTGGAAATGATGGATACATGGTGAATAAGGATGGACTAACGCATGAATCATTGGGGGTATGCGATAAAAAAAAAAAGAAAAAGAGAAGAAATTTTTTTGTGATATCATGCATATGAGAATTCGGATGATTCCAAAGTGCAAAATGAATTTTGATTATCTATTTCCCCTGAGGATTGCTTTTCAATGAGAATATTCGGGCTTGATATGATGAATGGCCATCTTTCATATCCCTTTCACAAGAAAAAAATTATTATCCATAGTCACCCCTTTTGAGCCAAAAGAATTCTTTCTTCTTTGAACCCTAATCAAGGATTACCCTCTACACTGGGGGACAAATACGAGGAAAGATTTTTTTTAAAAAAATCATTGAGAAATGAGTAACAGCTCAAAGACAGGCACAAAGCAAATGGAGCTCCGAATAAATATGGGCTCACTCTGTCAAAGAGAAAAAGGGGAAAATATGGTGAAATGAAAGCCAATAAAAACAAAAAAGAAAACAAAATGTGTGAAAGACATGGCAAATTGAAAGCCAAAAGCAAGAAAGAAAAAGAGCAAAGTCAAAAGGAAAGAAATGTCCAGAAGGGACAAATGCTTCAAAGAGAATCCTTCTCAAGAAATGATCCTTGATCTGATTACCCTCAAACACATATTTTGGGCCTATTTATCCTTTCTTTCTGAACCCTGAGCCATGGCCTATATTACGTTCTTTAAAAGTCCATTTTGATCAAGAATGAATATTTAATTTGAAAGGTTTTTCCTCAGATTTTATCCCATTTCATCGAATTACCATTTCACTAAAGAAGAATTTAGAATTCTGAAGTGTATGGTACAACAAAGAAAAAAAAGAACGAAAAAAAAATAAAGAGAAAAATTGGAAAGAATGGGACTCTAGGGCGAAAACCCAAAAAATGGGCGGTCTAGAGTAAAATGGAAATTTTTGATGCCATCTATGAAAGTGTTGATACCATAAAAAGAGAAGGTCATCTTAAAAAAGTGGTAATCGAGGAATATTTAAGAATTCCTGAACCTCCTAAATTGTCAATTCTCATTCAGAGGATTGTCTTCAAAAATTGAAGCTTTTTTTCTCCAAGATTAAACCTTCCCGTTTAAACATCCCAGCTAATCTTGATGCTTGTCAAAATGCCTTGATATGGAAACCAAAAGAATGTTGAATTTGTTTGGTTCTCAATGAATTCATGATTTATAAAACCGGTTCCATTTGTGAGCCTTGTAGGGATATACATTTTTGTCACGAAGTTTTCCTGGAAAAGCCAGGATCTTGTTATACCAAGCCTTGCCAATCCCAGTTGAAAAAACCCAGATTGATATTTAGAAAATTTTCTAACAATGATCATCAGTCTTCAAAAGATTTATGCATCACATATTGTGGGGTTAATATTTTTTGTTCAGAAGTTTTCAAAATGAGAAAACAAATAAAGATATTTTTGAAATACCCATTTTGATGTTGACATGAGACAAGGATTTTTCTAACCCAAAGGTATAGAACTGCCAGGATAGGTCCTGACTTCCAGATATGAGAAGAAGAAATAGAACCCGGTTCCGATCTCTGTTGATGAAAGTTTGAAAACTGTTGGGGCAAAGAGAATAGCCAAAATGAATTGAAGATATACTCTAATTTGAAGATGAAAAATGAATTTGAAAGGCTAGGCCAAAGTCTAGAAAAACAACTGGGGGCATTTGTATCACTCATGAGCACTCATCTCTTTATCGAGCTTTGGCATCTGCACAGTGTCAGCAAGCATTTGCATCATTCATGGGTATTTGCATTGGCATTATTCCATAAGCATCTGCATTTTACCTTTACATTTACATTATTCATGGAATTCGCATTTGCGTCATCTCAAGCAAATGCATCATTTCTAGAATCAATGCATTTTCATTATTGTGTGGTAATTGTAGTTACACCATTCATAAACCAGTTACATGAACACAATTAGTAGGGGCATCTGCATCATGAAACATGGGCATCAATCCAAGCCATTTGCATTTGCACTAAGAAACATTTACATCAATCCAATCATTTACATTTGCACCATGAAGCATGAGCACCTTGTTAAAAGACATGTGCATCTGCATCATTTCTCAAAGCTTCTGGAGGAGTTACCCATAATTTTACAATGAGGAAGACTTTGGTGGTGATAGCCAAAGCTTCTGGTGGGGATATCCAGAATTTTACAAATTTTACAAGTGAACAAGTCTTCGGTGGTGATAGCTGAAGCCTCTGGTGGAGATATCTAGGGTTTTATAATTTTGAAAAATGAGAAATCTTCTTCTGGAGGAGTTACCCAAAATTTTACAAATGAACAAGTCTTCGATGGTGATAGCTGAAGCCTCTGGTGGAGATATCCAGGGTTTTATAATTTTGAAAAATGAGAAATCTTCTTCTGGAGGAGTTACCTAGAATTTTACAATGAGCAAGTCTTTGGTGGTGATAGTCAAAGCTTCTGGAGGAGTTACCCAGAATTTTACAATGAGCAAACCTTTGGTGGTGATAGCCAAAGCTTCTAGTGGGGATATCCAGAATTTTAAAGTTTTAAAAGAGAACAAGTCCTCGATGGTGATAGCTGAAGCCTCTGGTGGAGATATCCAGGGTTTTATAATTTTGAAAAATGAGAAATCTTCTTCTGGAGGAGTTACCCAGAATTTTACAATGAGCAAGTCTTTGGTGGTGATAGCCAAATCTTCTGGAGGAGTTACCTAGAATTTTACAATGAGTAAACCTTTGGTGGTGATAGCCAAAGCTTTTGGTGGGGATATCCAGAATTTTACAGTTTTAAAAGTGAACAAGTCTTCGGTGGTGATAGTTGAAGGCTCTAGTGGATATATCCAGGGTTTTATAATTTTGAAAAATGAGAAATCTTCTTCTGGAGGAGTTACCCAGAATTTTATGCAACATGTGCATCTACATCAAGAAGCATTTGTATCAATCTAAGTTATTTGAATCTACATCAAGAAAATTTGCATCAAATCAAGTCATTTACATTTGCATCAAAGACATTTGCACTAGTCTAAGTCATTTGCATCTGCATCAAGAAGCATTTGCATCAATTAAAGACATTTGCATTTGCATCATGAAGCATCTGCATCATTTCTCAAAGCTTCTGGTGGAGATATTCAGAGTTTAAAATTTTTAAAATAGGGAGAAAGTCTTTGGTGGTGATAGCCAAAGCCTCTGGTAGAGATATTCAGAGTTTTACAGTTTTAAAAATGAGCAAGACTTTGGTGGTGATAGCCGAAGCTTCTGGAAGAGATACCCAGAATTTTAAACACAGCTGAGAACAAGACAGGTTAAGACCCCGAGACTATCGTCGAGGTCATTTTTTTCATGCAAATCGAATTCGTTTCCTTAAGACGGGTCGAGCCTTCAATTTAAGGACAAAATCTTCAATTTATTGTTTTTTTTTAAATAATAAAAAATAAAAATAAAAAAATAAAAATAAAATAATTGAAAAAAGAAAAAAAGAAAAAATGTAAAAAGAAAAAAGAAAAAATGAAAAATGAAAAATGAAAAATGAAAAAATAAAAAAAATGAAAAAATGAAAAAGGAAAAAGAAAACCCCTTCCCTTTCCTTCACATGTGGTTTCACTGACCGTACAAAATTATTGTTTGTTTATCTTTGCCTGATTCCGGATTCTCAGCAATAGCCAAAGAGTGGCAGCTGTAGACACCTAATTTTGTCCGGACTACTAAAACATGTACGTTTTCTTCCTAAATTGATGTTTCCGAGTGTAAAAAGATTTTTTTCATCCTACAGGTGGTACTCAAAGACTTAGTTTAAGAGGGCGAGCATAAAAAGCCAAAGTTTAAAAAAGTCAACCACAAAAGAAGGTCAACCCCGATAAAGTCAACCCCAGAAAGTCAACTACTGAAAATGTCAACCTACTTTCAAAATCAAGATTTTAAGTTCAATTGAAAAATGGCGAAAGAATTTTGATAATCCGAGGTCTACATTGAAAGATATGGAGTTCGGAAGTTGGGATTTGGAGATTCAGTAGAAAGAAAACCCTAATCCAAGAAATTTGGGGAAAAGTGCTTAAACGATCAAATTGGTCGAAATTGAAGGTTCCAAATGAAAGATAAGCACTGACTACGGGTAATGGAGAAGTCACTTGCAAAAAAATCGAAGAAAAGTCAATCCGAGGGAAAATCGAGAATTAGGGTTTTTAGTGGATTTCGGTGAAATCGGGAAGAATTACAGAAATGGCCCGACTTTGTAAGACCAACGCCCCAATGGATGAGAAATGATTAAAAAGGGATAGCCCAAGGCTCAGCTTGAAGAAAATCTGAAGATAGAACTTATTTTGAGATAAACCGGGTTTCAGAGGCAAAAAGGCAAAATTGGAAAATTCTGAAAATTTGCAAATCTCATTCTTAAATCATTTTAAAAAGATTGGCAAAAGAAAATATTGATTCGGAGTTCGTTTGCAAACTGGCCAAATCCCGGGCCTCCTATGCAATAATTCAATAAGATAAATCCCGAAAAAATAGCAAATAGACACCAAAAATTCTGAAATTTTTCAAATCTCATTTTTTAATTATTTGGAAGAGATTGGCGAAAGAAAATCTTGATTCGGAGTTTGTTTGCAAAATGGCCAAATCCCGAGCTCCTATATAGTAATTCAAGCCGATAAATCCCGAAAAAATACCAAATGAGCTCCAAAAATTATGAAAACTTCCAGATCACACTTTTAAATTGTTTGGAAGAGATTGGTGAAGAAAAATCTTGATTGGGAGCTCGTTTAAAAAATGGTAAAATGTACGGGCATAAAAGGGCATTTTTGGAAGAAAAAATCCAAATAAATAGCAAACGGACTCGGATAATTTTGAAAACTTCCAGAACTCAATGTTTTATTATTTTGGAAGTATTAAAAAAATAAAAATTGAATCTGGAGTCCGTTTGATATTTATTTGCATCCGGGGGGCAAAACGGTCATTTCACCCAAGCAACCGAAAAGGGCTTCTTTGGGCCTTTCAAAAAATCAGACTTGGGCAGGAAAAGAGAAGTGCTGGCCTACTGATGGAGACTCAATTAAGAGTTGTAAACCCAAGTGCAGGTTATGTTCAAGTAATAAATCCTCGGGTGTCCGAGGTCGAACCACAGGGAAGCGTATTAGTAAGTATAAGTTTATAAATATATAAGACAAAGAAAGTAAACAAGATATTAGGGAATCAACAACAAAATAAGATAAACAAGATATTAGAGAACAAAATAAACAAAATATAAAAGAAATTAAACAAGATATAAAAAAAACAATAAGAAAAGATGTTGAGGTTAGAGAATCCACTCTTGGTGTTATGCTAAGATTAATCTTGTTTTATTACACAATTGAAATCCACACATAAAGGAGGTTCCAATCGAAAGGTTTAGCAATTCAGTCCAAATTGTCCAACGTCCATAGCATATGATATTATGTTCATTTGGTGTCCTCAAAACTCATAAAAAGAGTCCAAGCATTCATTATGCCAAGGTATATGTCTACAACAAATCAAGGTTATGAAACCAAGCATTTACTGTGCCATTTTCATTGTCAATAATGAATCAAGATCTCTACTTTGCAAGTATGATTTTAAACCAAAAGAAAATATTATCTATACTAGTGTTTATAAATGATAATTCATTTTAGCTCATGTTTAAGAGACTAACCTTAGCATTTACCAAGAGCTTCACCTCATCACCTCAACAATATGATTAGCAACACATACTAGATATGAATAAAATGAAAAGAAATGTAAGAAGCATAAGTAAATAAAGAAAAAGAAAACTATAGAAAGGAAAAAAGAAGAAAACTTAGAGAATTTTATTACAATGGCTAATATCCTACCAATGTATCCATCTCCCCCAATACTCATCCAAGGCCCTATATTTATACACATTTTGGAGGGCTAAATGACAAGAGACAAGCTTTACAAATTTCAAAGGTAGGTATAATAGGTGGGTGCATTTTTCTAACAATTTTCGTCATATTGTATGACAATTCTGATCAGCCAGCTTGGTGGTCGAGTTTGTCAATGTTGGAAGCTCGATCTGATCAAATGGTCTTCTAGAAACATATACCCCTATCCGTTACGAATCCATAGCCATTTGAATCAGATCATTTTCTCATGTGGATCGGAAGATATGGTCAAAATACCAAAACGGTGCAGAACAGACGTCATTGCACATCAGCCAACTTGATGGTTGATTTCGGTAGGGAAAACGACTCCGTTTCAAGAAGTGTAAAACATGAAAAAGATAGATATGCCTCTTAGCTATGCACGGTTAAAATTTCAGCCTTATTGCGTCAGTGAAACTCTAGATATAGCTGATATGGCAAAAGGTGTCGGAACTGGAACTGAACTGGATTTGCCCTTAATTCTTTATTTAACCTAGTAATCTGAAATCACTCAAAGAAACTCATGAAAAACACCAAATTACATAAAAATATAAAAGATCATAAACACAAGTAGACTAAGCAATAATAACTCGTATTTGACACAAAACAATAATAAAACATAACTAAAAACTATATAATTATACGAGTTATCACACCCCCACACTTAGATTGTTGCTAGTCCCTAGCAACGACTCAATAAAAATAAAAGAAGAAAATCTAATCTAATCCATTTTCGTAGGAAATCACGGTGGCACTTAGCATGTGACACAAGCCTTTAAACCCCTAGGTGTCCCTAGTGGACGAGTTTAGTCTCGTGAGGGTTTGCTAGAACGATACCCACAAACATTGAAAAACTAAAATATAAGTAAACTACATACACTAAAAATATTTACTCCTAATCCTTTCAATATAAATTAGAGACAATCTTTGAACAAGTCTTATAAACTAATCAATAGCTCAAAGAAATTCACAAAAAATCTTGCTTGAATGTAAATAAATGAGTTAAGCCAATATTAACATAACATATTTCAATCAAAATAGTGCATATTCAAACTTAATCTCAACTTCTCACATGGGATACTCTCTTGATTTTCACTCTTTAAAGTAGTGGTAAAGTGTTTACACTCAATCAATCTCATGAAAACACTTCTACCATATGCTTGCTTGTCCACCTATTCTCCACTATTTAGATCATACAACTTCATAAATCAAGAGGTCTTTATTCAAGGTTGTAATGGGGCCAAAGGGTTATAATGTGGTTAAACAACAAAAGGATAAAGATATCACAAAGGTTCCAAAGAGTTCATAGATTTTAGAGACATAATAAGATCATACAAATAAATTTCTCAAAACTCTTTACAAGTACATAGTCACATAGGCTAAATATTCATGTTGAGCCTTTGCTTCATTCTAACCAACTTTGTAACATCTTTTTCTTTACTTTAACTAGAAGTTCAAGAGAAGATTTTTTTTTTCTTTTTGAATATGGGAATGTATTTAACAATGATCCCTTTCTTTTTCTCTTGACTTTTTCTTTTCTTTTCTTCCCCCACGCTTATCTTTTGTTTCTAACCCAAATTTTCAACTAAAAATATCCCTTGTTTTTTTTGCAATATGTCTCAAAATATATAATCCATCTTTAGAACAAGGGTAAGGATATAAGTATATTTAGGCTAGGTGTAAGTTGTGGTTACCAATAAAACAGCATATTTAATGTAGGCTCAAATTGGCTCACTAGTGAGGATGTTCTCTTAGAACATTAATAATGGATGGCTGTTTGGCTCTGGTTATAATCCTAATGCCTCTATCATATTCATGTTGTCACATGTATCAATATAGTCTCAAACGGTTTAAAGCAAGTTCTAGAGAATCATGTAATCATAAGAGCACTCAAGAAAGAAATTAGATTGATTTGTATAATGCATCAATCATTATAGGCTCAAAAACTCACAAGGATGATTATACAAGTCAGATTAAGTCTAAACATGCTTCTTTCTCAATCAACATATCATATTAACATTGGCTCATAAAAAGGTTGGCATCAAGCTCAATTCTCATGAAAATCTTTTCACTAATAAATCTGTTTTAGACTTATGCAATTCATATCTCATCATTGTATTAAAAAGGAACTAGAACACATTAAAAAAATAATAATAATAATAAAGACTCATAAAAAAAATAGTAGACAAAAATAAAAGAAATCCTAAATCGTTCCCCCCACACTTAATTCTTACATTGTCCTCAATGTAAATCTATTAACCCAAATGAAAGAATCATGTGTAAGAGAAAAGAACTAATAACATAAGAATAGGAATAACTAAGACTCAAAACAAAACAAACTCATGCAACCTAATTAATCCTAAAATACTAAACAAAAATTAACAAGTAAACATAAAAAGATTAAAATCAAACTGACAAGGTATGTCTCAAGTCTCCCTTACTCAGACCTTGTTCAGAATAAATACTTCTAAATGGCTTAAAACACAACAATTTTTTTTTTTTTTTTTTGAAGATTAGTAAAAATTATATTTACATCTAGTTATTTTCAAAACAAGGATCAGAAAGAAAAACAACCTCTTCTTGAGTAACATGATTTTCCAAAAAGAGTTTGAGTCTTTGTCCATTTACCTTGAATACGTTACCATTTTGAGGATTCTCAATGTCAACTGCTCCATAATGATACACATGCTTAACCACAAATGGGCCAGTCCATCTTGATCTCAACTTACCAGGAAATATGTGAAGTCTAGAATTATAAAGTAGAACTTTTTGCCCAACATCAAATATTTTTCTTGAAATTAACTTGTCATGAAAGGCTTTAGTTCTTTCTTTATGAATTTTAGAATTCTCATATGCATCATTTCTGAGTTCCTCAAACTTTTGTTTCCAACAATGCTTAACCTGAAAAGAATTTAACAAAGAATCAGTGTGTGAAATTTCTGAAGCATTATCAAACTCACATTCAATTAAATAAGCTTCTAAAGGATCATGGAATGTGGAAGTGGTGAGATGTTCATGAACAAGTTCTTCAATGAAATCCACTTCATGTACTTCTGAATCATCACCAGGTTGCTTGCAAATGTTGAACACATTTAATTCTAAAGTCATATTTCCAAAAGAAATGTTCAAATTACCATTCCTGCAATTTATCAGAGCATTAGAAGTTGCAAGAAATGGACGGCCTAATATAACAGGAATTTGAACATTTGGATTTGAAACAGGATGTGTGTCCAAAACAATAAAATCAACAGGGAAGTAAAAATTATCAATTTGAACCAAAACATCTTCAACTATCCCTCGAGGAATTTTTACAGAACGATCAGCTAGTTGAAGTATAACAGGTGTTTCCTTGAGTTCACCTAAACCTAACTGTTGATAAACAGAAAAAGGCAAAAGATTAACACTAGCACCAAGATCAAGCAATGCACGTTCTATTCTAGTGTTTCCAATGATGCATGAGATTGTTGGACATCCAGGATCTTTGAATTTTGGTGGAGTAAGGTGTTGAATGATTAAGCTCACACTTTCCATCAGAAATGCTTTCTTTTGTACATTATGTTTCCTTTTAACTGTGCACATGTCCTTCAAAAATTTAGCATAAGATGGAACTTGTTTGATTGCATCCAATAAAGGAATGTTAATCTTAACTTGTTTGAAAAGTTCATAAATTTCTGCATTTTGATTCAAATTCTTTATTGTTTGCAACCTTTGAGGAAAAGGAGCAGGATGCATACCTTTTTCTTTGTCCAAATTTTCAAGAAGTTCAGACTTACCATCATCCTTACCAATACTTTTCGGAGGGGAAGGAGGATCTTGGTCTTTTGATGGAATGTTTTTGTCAATTGCCTTTCCACTTCGAAGAGTTGTGATAGAACTGGCATTTTCCTGTTGAGTTTCATTGGAGCAAGAAACAAAACATTGAGTAGAAGGGTTAGGCTGAGGTTGAGCAGGAAACTTACCTTTTTCTTGAGTGCGTAATGAAGCTGTCAATGTGGACAAGGTGTTTTTGATCTCATTGATGTCCTATGAAGTTTGGTTATTCACATTTGCTTGTGTTTGCATGAATGCTTGCAATGTCTCTTCCAAGGTTTGTACACGTGAAGGTTGATAGGAAAAAGTGTTGCCCGACTTTTGAGATTGTGGTACCTGAACATGATTATTATTCCGCCAACTGAAGTTGGGATGATTTCTCCATTCAGGGTTATACGTTTCAGAGTAAGGAGAAGGAAAAGGCTTTTTAAATGTGTTTATGGAATTTACTTGATCATGCAACGCTTCTTTAAGAATGGGAATGTTTGGACATTCAGAAGTGGGGTGTCCCATGATTTCACAAATTCCACAACTTTCTTCATTTTTAACCGTTTTGACTTCTTTTACTTCTCTAAGTTCCATGGCTTCAATCTTTCTAGCCAAATTAGCTACTTTAGCTTTTATCTCGTCTTCTTGACTAAAATGATATTTACCTCTGTTAGAAACAAGATTAGATCTATTGGAACTTTCAGAGGAATTATCTGTGTGCCAGGCTTGAGAGTTATCTGCCAAATGGTCTAGGTAGTCAAAGGCTTCTTCAGGTTCTTTCTCTAGAAACTCACCGTTACACATTGTTTCAACAAATTGTTTAGTTTCGGGAGTTAAACTTTCATAAAAGAAACTAATAAGACGCCATTTTTCAAAACCATGATGTGGACAAGAACTTAACAAATCTTTAAAACGCTCCCAGCATTGAAAAAATGCTTCATTTTGATTTTGATTGAAATTTTGAATCTGTCTTTTCAAAGCAGTAGTTTTATGTGCTGGGAAAAATTTCTTTAGAAACTCAGTTTGTAATTCTTGCCATGTGCCAATTGACCTTGGTTTTAAATTATGAAGCCAAATTTTTGCTTTATCTTTTAAAGAAAAAGGAAATAATTTTAGCTTGACAATTTCATTTGTACATTGTTGGTCATTAAAGGTGACACATACATCTTCGAAGTCTTTTAGAAACGAGTAAGCACTTTCCGATTCTAACCCATGGAAATTTGGAAGCAAAGCTATCATACCTGGTTTAAAACGAAAGTTGTTTGCATTGAGAGGAAAAATAAAACAAGAGGGTGATGAGCTTCGAGTTGGTTGCAAGTAGTCACGCATGGTGCGTACTTGTCTGTTCTCATCTTCAGCATGAACACTTTCATTGTCAGCCATGGTAGGAGTTGTATTAGAAAGATTACCTGAAAAAGTTTCACAATAAAATCTAACTAAATGACGAGATCTAAAATCACGTCGCCAAACAAGCATAAAACAAAGTTAATATACAAATTAGGCGGTATAACCAGCCAATAAAAATAAAACAAAGTTAATATACAATATAAATATAAATATATAGAAAATTAGGCGGTATAACCAGCCAATAAAAATAAATATAGGCGGTATAACCAGCCAATAAAAATAAATATACTTATAAACTTATATACTTAGTATTGCCTCCCCGGCAACGGCGCCAAAAACTTGATGGAGACTCAATTAAGAGTTGTAAACCCAAGTGCAGGTTATGTTCAAGTAATAAATTCTCGGGTGTCCGAGGTCGAACCACAGGGAAGCGTATTAGTAAGTATAAGTTTATAAATATATAAGACAAAGAAAGTAAACAAGATATTAGGGAATCAACAACAAAATAAGATAAACAAGATATTAGAGAACAAAATAAACAAAATATAAAAGAAATTAAACAAGATATAAAAAAAAACAATAAGAAAAGATGTTGAGGTTAGAGAATCCACTCTTGGTGTTATGCTAAGATTAATCTTGTTTTATTACACAATTGAAATCCACACATAAAGGAGGTTCCAATCGGAAGGTTTAGCAATTCAGTCCAAATTGTCCAACGTCCATAGCATATGATATTATGTTCATTTGGTGTCCTCAAAACTCATAAAAAGAGTCCAAGCATTCATTATGCCAAGGTATATGTCTACAACAAATCAAGGTTATGAAACCAAGCATTTACTGTGCCATTTTGATAACTCGTATAATTATATAGTTTTTAGTTATGTTTTATTAATGTTTTGTGTCAAATACGAGTTATTATTGTTTAGTCTAATTGTGTTTATGATCTTTTATATTTTTATGTATTTTGGTGTTTTTCACAAGTTTCTTTGAGTGATTTCAGATTACTAGAATTAAGGGCAAATCCAGTTCAGTTTCAATTCCGACACCTTTTGCCATATCAGCTATATCTCGAGTTTCACTGAATCAATAAGGCTGAAATTTGTAGCCATGCAAAGCTAAGAGGCATATCTATCTTTTTCATGTTTTACACTTCTTAAAACGGAGTCGTTTTCCCTAGCGAAATCGACTATCAAGTTGGCTGATGTGCAATGACGTCTGTGCTGACATGTTTTCGTATTATGCCCATATCTTCTTATCCACATCAGCAAATGCGCTGATTCCAACGGCTATGGTTCCGTAACTGATAGGGGAACCTTTGTCTAGAAGACCATGTGATCAGATCAGGCCTCCAATATTGAAGAAATCGACCATCAAGGTGGCTGATGTGCAATGACGTCTGTGCTGACATGTTTTCGTATTTTGCCCATATCTGCTTAACCACATCACCAAATGAGCTGATTCCAACGGCTATGGTTCCGTAACGGATAGGGGAACCTTTTTCTAGAAGACCATGTGATCAGATCAGGCCTCCAATATTGACGAAATCGACCATCAAGTTGGCTGATCAAAATCGTCATATACCTACCTTTGAAATTTGTAAAGCTTGTCTCTTGTCATTTAGCCCTCCAAAATGTGTATAAATAGAGGGCCTTGGATGATTGTAAGGGATCATATTGTACATAGGTAGGATATTAGCAATTTTAATAAAATTCTCTAAGTTTTCTTCTTCTTTCTTTTCTCTAGTTTTCTTTCTTTTCTCTAGTTTTCTTTTTCTTTAGAGAGAGCAAGAGGTTGGATAATTAATATTCTTCCTCTTCTTCTTTCTTTCTTTTATTTTCTTCTTAGATTTTCTTTAATTTTATGTTTATGTTTATAATGCCTATGCTAGGCTAAACTTCTATTTGGTTAAGGGTGATTTCAAAGCCCTAGACATGTTTTGTGATTGATTTTCAGATTCTATCTATCATTAATTCTCTATCAAAGTTGCTTATGTTCTTCTACAAGAATTGTTCATGATGTTGTCTAGATTTATTTAGGTGTACAACTAGATAGATCTTGATAATTATCTATTGCTAGTTTAGGAGTCTTGATCCGTGTAATTGTCTTGATTTCCTATTCATAAGTGGCAATTTGTGATTAATGATTATGGTCAAGTTTTCAATAATTGCAAAGTGGAACATAACCTAAGTTGAACAATCCGAGCTTATGTGTTTGTTGCTTAGATCAACCTATCTTTCTCATCATAAAGCTGCCATTAAATTGAATTTAGAGAGCTTATTCTAGGTTGTTTAATGGTTAGAGATTAAATAGAGAGCTTGTTCTATTTAACGACAAACTAAGGAAAGATTGGGGTAACAGAGCTTGTTGTTATCTACGGTTGTTAACTTTGATAGTTGGTTGATATTGATAGATCTGAAATTGATTCTTAATGATGTCTAGTGGTGGAGAATGAAACCTTAACCATATTTTTCATATTTGATTCTTCTTACTTACTTGTTTTCTTACTTTTCTAGTTTGCTTATTTTTGAAAGTATATTTATTTTTATTGGCTGGTTATACCGCCTAATTTGTATATTAACTTTGTTTTACTTTTATTGGCTGGTTATACCGCCTAATTTAGTATATATATTTTTATTGGCTGGTTATACCGCCTAATTTAGTATATATATTTTTATTGGCTGGTTATACCGCCTTGCATCTTCTTCTTATTATTTACTTTAGTTTAAATCTGGCTTCAAAAACCCCTTTTCTTTTATTGTTCATGAATTTAAGTTTTAAACTATTAACTTATAAACTAAAACCCAATCCCTGAGGACTCGACCCTTGCTAACTACTATACTTACAATTTATCTTTTTAGTGCAAGGTTAAATAAGATACACTCTTTTGGGTGCATCAAAATTTTTGGCGCCGTTGCCGGGGATTGTTTTCTTTAGTTTATTTGTTACTTGGTTTATTCTTATTTTCAGTTCTAATGAGTTTTATTTTCTTGTACATACGGGTTTTTCTGATCAAATTTTGAAAAAAAAAAAAAAAAAACGATGGAATTGAGCAATCTAACACTTGAAGAGTTGGTGGCATACATGAACATGGAGAATCAACAAGCCAATCTCACCTTCCCAGTTCAACAATTGGCCATGGGAGGATGTCAAGGCCATCAAGTGTTCCAAGACCAACAGTATGATCATTACTCAAACACTTACCATGAGGGATGGTGGGATCATACTAATTATGGCTACTCGAAAAATTACCAAGAAGTAGATCCTTATGCCAATTACACTCATCCATCTAGCTTCAATCAATCATGGTCCCAAGAACCAGATCTTTTTCAACCACCACATATGACTCAAAACTCAGGTACTTCTTTAGAAGATCTTGTCTATTCTCTTGTTACTGATACATTGCAATTTCAACAGGAAACAAGGGCAAGCATCCAGAGTTTGGAAAAGCAAATGATCCAATTGACTAGTAGTATGGTGGGATGGGTAGCACAAAGATCTGAAGAACTCCCAGCCCAAACAATGATTAACCCAAAGGAGAATACTACTATTGTGACCTTGAGGAATGAGGAACAAGATGAGGATGAGACAAAATTAGAGATGAATTCTATTCTTGAGGATAATGAAGCCAATGATCCAAATAAGAGTATTTCGGCACCTGAGGTAACGTTTGAGATTCCAATTTTTACTAAGGTTTCTTCTCCACCTTTTCCTAGTAGATTCGCAAAGTTCAAGGAGGATGAACATGAACAAGACACGCTGGAAACCTTAAACAGTTTGTTTGTGGATGTCATTCAACAAGTACCAAAAGATGCACCATTCCTCGATGAGATATGCACCACCAAGGATGATGGAATAATACTTGTAATGGAGAATGCATCCACTGTTGTGCAAAGAAAGCTTCCTCTCAAACGCATAAATTTGGGAAATTTCATGCATGAGCCTGACAACCCTAAAAAGCCAAGAAGGGGTGTTGGTTAGATTCAAAACACTAACTCAAGTGTTAATTGGGAAGGCAGCCCAATTAAAGATGAAATTGCCAACCTTCCATATTCAGATTTGCTTTCTCTTTCTTTTCCTTTTTCTTTTATTATTTTTATTGTTTTTATTTTTATTTCTTATGTTTCTTTGTTAATTGTGTTTACTGTTTTTAAGTTCATTTAGGCTGCATAAGTTTCTTTTGTTTAATAGTTCTTTTCTCTTACATATAATTCTTGCATTGGGGGATAATAGCATTACATTAATGACAATGTAAGAATTATGTGTGGGGGGAAGAATTTAGGATTTTATTTAGAGTGTTTTGTTTTTGAGTCTTTTTATGTTGTTTTTCTTTCTGATCCTTGTTTTGAAAAACACTAGATGTAAATATAATTTTTTTTAACCCCGGTTAAATGGCGGATAACGGTACTCCGTGATTATTTAAATCGGTTCCATCAGCTACCCACAAAACTGATATTGTATATAAATTTCTCTTTCAATTTCTCTTTCATTTTTTTTTTCATTTTTTTTCAAGATGGATGATATTCTCACAAGATTGCAGAAACGATTTCCTCCTTTTCCTCGAAATATTTTACTGAAGCTTTACCAATTTCGATTTGAAAGATTAAGAATGCTTATGCACAAAGGGATTCCTGGAGACATACGTTGGATAATTGAAGCCAAGGTACGTGAAGATGAATATCTTCCTGTTTTGCATTTACCAGGTACAGGTAGAAGCACTTTTGCAAAGAAGCGACGAGCAAAGCGCATGAGTTCAAATTGCCACAAATGTGCACGATGGACGTGTAACGGTAAATGTCGTTCTATTGGGATTCCGTCCTCTAATCGAGATGATAAAATTGAATTCATTAAGGATGGACTGAGTAAGGAGAATTTGGGTAATATCCAACTTTCTCTTGAGACGCATCCTAGTGGAGACGTACAAAGAGAAATTCTTGATTTATGGCCGCAATTCCAAAGGGAATGGCAACATCTTGGGAATCTGATGTTAAAAGACCCTGTTTGCCAGCTTGTAAGAAAACTGGATGGGAAGCATATCCTCGACTCATAGAAGGCGTTTAAGCCGTTTCTGGACGTAAAACCAGAGGAAGATGTGAGCCACAATCACAACTACAATAAATGACTTCTCAGCTTTTGGTTTGATTTGCAATAACTTTATTTTGGTTTAATTTACGTGTTGTTCGATTTGTGTAACTATTCTCGTTTTTTTTTTATTTGTCTTTTACGGTTGATTTTTTTTTTCTCTTTTTGATTTTCTTCCTGAAATCACGCAAAAATCTTTTGTTAGGTTAACATTTTCTTCTGACAGGTCAGATACACTTTCGGCGACATTATTACTCTTGTCTGATTCACTACTGAGTCCTCTATATATTACACCATGTACTCATTCTCTTTCAGGCACTCGAACAAAAAAAAAATGGCAAGTACTTCATCCCAGCGCATTAAAAAAATTTGTGTCTTTGGAGGTGCTTATCCAGGAAAAAATAACATATTCGCTGATGAAGCCATAAGAGTTGGAGTAATACTTGCCCAACAAAAGATCCACTTGATTTATGGAGGTGGTAGTACGGGTTTAATGGGAGCAGTCGCTACAGCAGCACACGCCGGAGGAAGTCCAGTTCTAGGAATCGTGCCAAAACTATTCACAAGTTTTTGTGGACCTACCGTGGGTAAGGAAATACAAGTCTGGAGTGTCCCTGAACGGATAACAATCATGTACCATTCTGCCGATGCATTCATTGCTTTACCAGGAGGTCTGGGTACATTGGAAGAAATAGCTTGCGTGGCTTCTTGGTCATCTTTGGTCACAAATAAGAAACCCATTGGTTTGCTTAATATTAATGGTTATTTTAGTAATTTGCTTTTATATTTAGATAATGCTGTGGATAATGGATTCATGTTTTCAGAGGCAAGGAGAACCATAATTTCTGCTACAACCATTGAAGATTTACTTAAAAAGCTCCAAGCTTATGAGTGTTTATCTGCTACGGTTGTTTCGCAAACGCTCGGAAAAAGAAAAAGAGATATGGACGAGCAAGGAGTGGATTGCACTTTGTCTTTGTGACATTATCTAACATTTTGCTTGTTGTGTCTCAGTTATAATAAGTGGTTAGCAACCTCTGCAGGTAATATCTCCTAAATTCTACCTTTAAAATTTGACATTGGGGACAATGTCATATTTTAGTAGGGGGTAAGGGACATATTTTGCTAATTTAATAAAAAAAAAAAAAAAAAATTTAAGAAGTATTCATTCTGAACAAGGTCTGAGTAAGGGAGACTTGAGACATACCTTGTCAGTTTGATTTCTTCTTTTCAAAAAAAAAAAAAAAAAAAAAAAAGAGTTTGTTGTGTTTTAAGCAATTTAGAAGTATTCATTCTGAACAAGGTCTGAGTAAGGGAGACTTGAGACATACCTTGTCAGTTTGATTTTAATCTTTTTATGTTTACTTGTTAATTTTTGTTTAGTATTTTAGGATTATTTAGGTTGCATGAGTTTGTTTTGTTTTGAGTCTTAGTTGTTCCTATTCTTATGTTATTAGTTCTTTTCTCTTACACATGATTCTTTCATTTGTGTTAATAGACTTACATTGAGGACAATGTAAGAATTAAGTGTGGGGGGAATGATTTAGGATTTCTTTTATTTTTGTTTACTATTTTTTTTTTTATGAGTCTTTATTATTATTATTATTTTTAGTGTGTTTTAGTTCCTTTTTAATACAATGATGAGATATGAATTGCATAGGTCTAAACTGGTTATTAGTGAGAATGTTTTCATGAGAATTGAGCTTGATGTCAACCTTTTTATGAGCCAATGTTAATATAATATGTTGATTGAGAAAGAAGCATGTTTAGACTTAATCTGACTTGTATAATCATCCTTGTGAGTTTCTGAGCCTATAATGATTGATGCTTTATACAAATCAATCTAATTTCTTTCTTGAGTGCTCTTATGATTACAGGATTCTCTAGAACTTGCTTTAAACCGTTTGAGACTATATTGATACATGTGACAACATGAATATGATAGAGGCATTAGGATTTTTAGCCAGAGCCAAACAGCCATCCCTTATTGATGTTCCAAGAGAACACACCCTTAGTGAACCAATTTGAGCCTACATTGAATAAGCTATCTCTTTGGTAACCATAACTTGTCCCTAACCTAAATATACTTATATCTTTACCTTTGTTCCAAAGATGAATTAGCATGTTTTGAGACAAGTTGCAAAGACAAGGGATATTTTTAGTTAAAAATTTGGGTTAGAAACAAGAAATAAGTGTGGGGGGGCAAGAAAAGAAAAGTCAAGAGAAAAAGAAATGAAATACTGGCAAATACATTCCTATGTAAAAAAAAAAAAAATATATGAATCATCTCTTGAATTTGTGGAAAAAAAAAAGATGTTACAAAGTCGTTTAGAATGAAGAAAAGGCCCAACATAAATATCCGGCCTAGGTGACTATGTACTTGTAAAGAGTTTTGAGAAGTTTCTTTGTATGATCTTTTTATGTCTCTAAACTTTATGAACTCTTTGGAACCTTTGTGATATCTTTATCCTTTTGTTCTTCAACCACATTACAAACCCCTTGGCCCCATTACAACCTTGATTAAAGACCTCTTGATTCATGAAGTTGTATGATCTAAATAGTGGAGAATAGGTGGACAAGCAAGAATATGGTAGAACTGTTTTCATGAGATTGATTGAGTGTAAACACTTCACCACTACTTTAAAGAGTGAAAATCATGAGGGTATCCCATGTGAGAAGTTGAGATTAAATTTGAACATGCAATATTTTGATTGAGATATGTTATGCTAATATTGGCTTAACTCAAACAATTTACATTCAAGCATGATTTTTTGTGAAATTCTTTAAGCTATTAATTAGTTTATAAGACTTGTTCAAATATTGTATCTAATTTGTATTGAAAGGATTAGGAGTAAATATTTTTAGTATATGCAGTTTATTTATATTTTAGTTTTTCAATGTTTGTGGGTATCGTTCTAGTAAACCCTCACGAGACTAAACTCGTCCACTAGGGACACCTAGGGGTTTAAAGGCTTGTGTCACATGCTAAGTGCCACCGTGATTTCCTACGAAAATGGATTAGATTAGATTTTCTTATTTTATTTTTATTGAGTCGTTGCTAGGGACTAGCAACAATCTAAGTGTGGGGGTGTGATAACTCGTATAATTATATAGTTTTTAGTTATGTTTTATTAATGTTTTGTGTCAAATACGAGTTATTATTGTTTAGTCTAATTGTGTTTATGATCTTTTATATTTTTATGTATTTTGGTGTTTTTCACAAGTTTCTTTGAGTGATTTCAGATTACTAGAATTAAGGGCAAATCCAGTTCAGTTTCAGTTCCGACACCTTTTGCCATATCAGCTATATCTCGAGTTTCACTGAAGCAATAAGGTTGAAATTTGTAGCCATGCAAAGCTAAGAGGCATATCTATCTTTTGCATGTTTTACACTTCTTAAAACGGAGTCGTTTTCCCTAGCGAAATCGACTATCAAGTTGGCTGATGTGCAATGACGTCTGTGCTGACATGTTTTCGTATTATGCCCATATCTTCTTATCCACATCAGCAAATGAGCTGATTCCAACGGCTATGGTTCCGTAACTGATAGGGGAACCTTTGTCTAGAAGACCATGTGATCAGATCAGGCCTCCAATATTGAAGAAATCGACCATCAAGGTGGCTGATGTGCAATGATGTCTGTGCTGACATGTTTTCGTATTTTGCCCATATCTGCTTAACCACATCAGCAAATGAGCTGATTTCAACGGCTATGGTTCCGTAACTGATAGGGGAACCTTTTTCTAGAAGACCATGTGATCAGATCAGGCCTCCAATATTGACGAAATCGACCATCAAGTTGGCTGATCAAAATCGTCATATACCTACCTTTGAAATTTGTAAAGCTTGTCTCTTGTCATTTAGCCCTCCAAAATGTGTATAAATAGAGGGCCTTGGATGATTGTAAGGGATCATATTGTACATAGGTAGGATATTAGCAATTTTAATAAAATTCTCTAAGTTTTCTTCTTCTTTCTTTTCTCTAGTTTTCTTTCTTTTCTCTAGTTTTCTTTTTCTTTAGAGAGAGCAAGAGGTTGGATAATTAATATTCTTCCTCTTTTTCTTTCTTTCTTTTATTTTCTTCTTAGATTTTCTTTAATTTTATGTTTATGTTTATAATGCCTATGCTAGGCTAAACTTCTATTTGGTTAAGGGTGATTTCAAAGCCCTAGACATGTTTTGTGATTGATTTTCAGATTCTATCTATCATTAATTCTCTATCAAAGTTGCTTATGTTCTTCTACAAGAATTGTTCATGATGTTGTCTAGATTTATTTAGGTGTACAACTAGATAGATCTTGATAATTATCTATTGCTAGTTTTGGAGTCTTGATCCGTGTAATTGTCTTGATTTCCTATTCATAAGTGGCAATTTGTGATTAATGATTATGGTCAAGTTTTCAATAATTGCAAAGTGGAACATAACCTAAGTTGAACAATCCGAGCTTATGTGTTTGTTGCTTAGATCAACCTATCTTTCTCATCATAAAGCTGCCATTAAATTGAATTTAGAGAGCTTATTCTAGGTTGTTTAATGGTTAGAGATTAAATAGAGAGCTTGTTCTATTTAACGACAAACTAAGGAAAGATTGGGGTAACAGAGCTTGTTGTTATCTACGGTTGTTAACTTTGATAGTTGGTTGATATTGATAGATCTGAAATTGATTCTTAATGATGTCTAGTGGTGGAGAATGAAACCTTAACCATATTTTTCATATTTGATTCTTCTTACTTACTTGTTTTCTTACTTTTCTAGTTTGCTTATTTTTGAAAGTATATTTATTTTTATTGGCTGGTTATACCGCCTAATTTGTATATTAACTTTGTTTTACTTTTATTGGCTGGTTATACCGCCTAATTTAGTATATATATTTTTATTGGCTGGTTATACCGCCTTGCATCTTCTTCTTATTATTTACTTTAGTTTAAATCTGGCTTCAAAAACCCCTTTTCTTTTATTGTTCTTGAATTTAAGTTTTAAACTATTAACTTATAAACTAAAACCCAATCCCTGAGGACTCGACCCTTGCTAACTACTATACTTACAATTTATCTTTTTAGTGCAAGGTTAAATAAGATACACTCTTTTGGGTGCATCACATTTTCATTGTCAATAATGAATCAAGATCTCTACTTTGCAAGTATGATTTTAAACCAAAAGAAAATATTATCTATACTAGTGTTTATAAATGATAATTCATTTTAGCTCATGTTTAAGAGACTAACCTTAGCATTTACCAAGAGCTTCACCTCATCACCTCAACAATATGATTAGCAACACATACTAGATATGAATAAAATGAAAAGAAATGTAAGAAGCATAAGTAAATAAAGAAAAAGAAAACTATAGAAAGGAAAAAAGAAGAAAACTTAGAGAATTTTATTACAATGGCTAATATCCTACCAATGTATCCATCTCCCCCAATACTCATCCAAGGCCCTATATTTATACACATTTTGGAGGGCTAAATGACAAGAGACAAGCTTTACAAATTTCAAAGGTAGGTATAATAGGTGGGTGCATTTTTCTAACAATTTTCGTCATATTGTATGACAATTCTGATCAGCCAGCTTGATGGTCGAGTTTGTCAATGTTGGAGGCTCGATCTGATAAAATGGTCTTCTAGAAAAATATACCCCTATCCGTTACGAATCCATAGCCGTTGGAATCAGATCATTTGCTCATGTGGATCGGAAGATATGGTCAAAATACCAAAATGGTGCAGAACAGACGTCATTGCACATCAGCCAACTTGATGGTTGATTTCGGTAGGGAAAACGACTCCGTTTCAAGAAGTGTAAAACATGAAAAAGATAGATATGCCTCTTAACTATGCACGGTTAAAATTTCAGCCTTATTGCTTCAGTGAAACTCCAGATATAGCTGATATGGCAAAAGGTGTCGGAACTGGAACTGAACTAGATTTGCCCTTAATTCTTTATTTAACCTAGTAATCTGAAATCACTCAAAGAAACTCATGAAAAACACCAAATTACATAAAAATATAAAAGATCATAAACACAAGTAGACTAAGCAATAATAACTCGTATTTGACACAAAACAATAATAAAACATAACTAAAAACTATATAATTATACGAGTTATCACCTACCAAGGCCGAAAGGAAGAAGGAAGCTTCTGATTTTTCAATCAAATGGCCAAGAATTAAGAGTTAGTTAGAGATTCTATTTGATCAAGCCATGGTGATTAAGCCACATAGGCCAAGTGAGAGTGTCAACATTATTCTTGAATAGCTGTAATTATGGACAGCTGCCATGCTAATCTAAAGTTGGTAATTTCATGATTTTTCACCTTGAATTATTAGCCATTTGATGTAAATTAGTTAGAACAAAAATGACAACATTCTTGCATGATATAAGGGCCATTCGGCCAGCACTTGGGGGGAGGTTAGATTTTATTTTTTCAGACTTCATTTTTGCTGATTTCTCTTGGTTTTTACTTGGTTTTTCTCTCTTTGGTTGAAAGCAAAAAGAAAAAGTTTAGAAAAGAAAGGAAAGTTTGAAGAGATAAAGCTTGAAATATAGCTTCTTAAGGTTGCTCTTGAGCACCAACTCTTGCACTTTCTTGATTTTCCGTTCTTGTTTTTGCTATTTTGATTACTATTTGGTGAGTTTCCTTTTTAAATAAATGTTTTTTTATTGTTCTTCTTAAGTTCTTCCTTTTATCTCTTTCTTAAATATATTATTTACAATTTTTTTACAATATTCTCACCATGGCCGAATGGCCTACAGTTTTTTTTTTAATAATGTTGCTGTTTTGGTTTATCTTATCATATTGTTTACGTTATTTTCTTTGATCTTGGTGTTTCAAATGTTATTTTACTTCATATACTTGAGTTATATTTTAATTTGGTTGCTTTGTTTGTTGCCATTTATGATTTAAATATCATGTTCTTGCGTTTTTAGTTTTCAGTTTTCATGATGTTTAAATTTGAGCATGTTTTAGATTTAGTATATCAAGTGTTTGTGAAAATGCTTGTGTGGTTTTTGCATGATTTGAGTTTTATATTTTAGTTGAGCATGTTTTAGATTTAGTATATTAAGTGTTTGTGAAAATGCTTGTGTGGTTTTTGCATGATTTGAGTTTTATATTTTAGTTGAGCATGTTAGTATATCAAGTATTTGTGAAAATGCCAAGTTTGTTGGAGCTTGAGGCCATTCGGCTACTCCATGTGTTTTGCATTGTGTGTTGCATTTTTGCCATGTTAGTTGGTAGGTTTTTGCATTTGCATGACATTTAATTTAGTTTTGCATACTAGTATACCAAGTGTTTGTGAAAATGCCATGTTTGCTAGTTACATAGGACATTCGGCCACTCCTTGAGTTTTTGCATTATATGTGCATTCTTGCCATGTTAGTTGATAGGTTAGCATTTGCATGATATTTGTTTGAGTTCTTGGTTTAAGCATGCTTTGTGTTTGTGAAAATGCCATGCATATTTTAGTTATTAAGTTTGGTTTATTTGCCTTGCATGTTCATGCATTTTAGGTCTAGGTTGCATTAAATGCCATGAAAGTTCATTTAGGTCTAAGTCACTATATTGATGCCATGCATTTTTTTCATGACATTTAGGTTTAAACTCATGCATTTCATGCACTATGTTTGCTGTATTTTTTCATGCATTTCATGTTCATGCCACTTGAATAATGATTTGTGCCAATTAATGGTTCAAAGTCATGCTCTCTTGACCACACTTGTGGAAAATTAAGTTTTGTTAAATTGATTATTCTACCTTTGTGATTTTTTTTACTTAGCCAAAATTTATCTAACTTTCAAAAAGTCCTAGCTACTATTTTTGAGTCATTTTATGAGTCTTAAATATTTTTACTTTGATTTTTAAATGATTTTATCAAAGGCAAAAATGTATTTTGGCAAAACAGTTTTTTCACCCAGTACTCGTACTTTTCCGATTTTTCTACTCATTCATCTTTAATCAGAAAATTAAGCGGATTTTTTCCCGTGTAGTTTTACATGTCTTGAGTCTCCAGTACTTTTTTTCAGAATTTTTAAAATTTTTAAATATAGGGTAAAATATCGTGGCTTAAAACTGGACAGTGGAGTCAGAATTAAATTTAAAGAAAAATCATTTTCTGTTTTGGTTAAGTTACTTAGAGGGGGCTGATTAGGAAGGTTAGTTACTGACTTAGGATAGTTTCTAAGCCTTTTTAAACTCTAAAAATGATTTTTTTAGGTCTCGGGTTAAGGGTAGTCAAGTCCGGATTTTTTAAACTTAGGAAATTAGAGCCATTTTAAAAAAATTAGCCCAGTTTTTATTTTTAATTCAAGCTTTTTCAAAATTCTTTTCAAACAATCACAAAGTATTTTGGTTTTAGAATATTTAATTTGACATATTTTCCTAAGGTAGCCGGATATCTTTTTAGATATACGGATTTCCTTCATTAAAGGAAAAAAAATACATTTTCATGCATTGCATTTTTCATATTCATGTATTTTATATAATATGTGACTTTTGCTATGATAATTTCCATGATATTGTTATGATTTTGAGTTATGTTATATTGTTTATTATATGTCTTGGAATATTTCATGATATCCTATGCTTTATTTAATTATTTTTGTTGGTATATTATTTAGCATATGCTATGTTCATGCATTAATACTTTCATTTTTATTTCCATGCATATTATATGATAGTATTATTTTACATTCCATGTCATTTAGATTATATGCCATATCATCCATATTTGCCATGTTATTTAAATTATTTCATTTCATATAGAATATATTATGTTACCTAGATTATTTTATTTCATATAGAATATATGATGTCACCTAGGTCATTTCTTTTCATTTAGAATATATCATATGACTTAGGATATTACGTTTCATATAGAATATAGTAGGTCATTTCATTTCATTTAGAATATATCATATGACTTAGGATATTATATTTCATATAAAATATATTAGGTCATTTCATTTCATTTAGAATATATCATATGACTTAGGATATTGCATTTCATATACAACATATTATGCTACCTAGGTCATTTCATTTCATTTAGAATATGTCATATAACTTAGGACATTTCATTTCATTTAAAATATGCTAAGGCATTTAAATTATATTATATCATTTAGGATGCATTATATTATTTAGATTTTTCTATGTCATTTTATTTAATCATGCATATACATATTCATATCTTTCAAAATGATTTCAAAAGGATAATGATTTTTCATTAAAAAATAAAGATATTCCCGAGTTAAAATAATTCATGAGTTCTCTACCGGGTTTGCTAGAGGGAATATCATGAATTATTATTAATAACGGAATATCTTCTTTAAAATGATAATGATTCAGAAAGTTTTCCAAATTAATAACAATTTCTATATTTTGCCACGTTTGTTGGGGAATATAGAAAAATTTTGAATTTATAAATTCCGGATCATTTTCAATTAAAAATGGAATTATTTTTCTTTAAATTGGGAATTAACTTGAAATACTAAATTTAAAACCGATTTTTTACTGAGACTTCAGATAACACACGATTAATAAGGTATCGATTTATACGAGCGTTGTGAGGGTGCTAATCCTTCCCCACACGTAACCGACTCTCGAACCCGCTTCTTTGATTTCTCTGGTTTAAAACGCAGACTTCAAATTGATTTTTATAATGTTTTAATTAATTTTTAAAATATTTTATAAAACTGGTTTTAATAGGTGGCCGATCACACCTAGCTAAAAAAGATTGGTGGCGACTCCATGTCTTTTTTAAGGTCATTTTCAAAACCTTCATTTTTCTAGAGGAATTAAGTCAACTTTTCCTCGGTTTTTTTTAATGTCACACTTAACGAATAATAAAGTCTTGCGATGAGACTCGTTATTTTTTAGGTTGCGACAAATATGAATAGGTAACAAGTGAGAATATTTATGCATGGCTTTATAAAAGATCAAGGTGTCTTGGTGGCAAGCAATCTAGTGGTGTCATCAATGCATGATCTGATTGTCTATATGCCTGACTTCAAAACCGAACATGTGTGAGCATTCATGGCTACTCGTGTGGCTTCATCAAGTGCTGTTAAATAAATTAGAAACATGAAAAAGTCAAACTGGGTTGCATAGAAAAAAATTACGATGGAAGTAGCATAAAAAAGGAAAAACCTTACGTGTTTGATATGCAAAAGCAGGTAGAGAGGTGTTGCTTTTATTGGGAAGTAATCCAAGTCGAATGCAATACGAATTGCAGTATTACTTGTGGGGTTTACCTTCATTAAACTTGTTATGTTCGGGATTGAGTTTGTTCAGCCTATTTTTACTTATTACATAAAATAGGCTCAAATGCCTAAGTGTTTAAAAGAATTAAAATAAGCCCACTTCAACTCTCTCTCTCTAATACCGCCACTTGGATAATCCCTTCTTGGACAATTTGCAACATGGCCTAAGTGAATTCCACCAATGCTTGCAAAATTTCCTTGATTTTCTTAGATCTTGGTCCATATGGAACTTGCCATGAATCTTTAAGAATTGGGCGATCTTGGATCCTATCAAATATGCATGAACATATAATATGCACACATCATTATTTTCAAAATTCTTTTTCATGGATTTTCTTTTTGGTGGAATTATATAAATGGTATGCATCGAGACATTTTACTGAACTCCCCGAAAAACCCGGCAAAGCTTTGGAAGAATATCTTTTTGCATGACTGTTGGGTTATTCTACTATCTCGCTCATGCTTAAAGATAATATTCAAAGTGCAGCGGAAGTAAACAAAGAAGCACCCGAAGTACAACAGGATCTTAGGCTTGTGTTTAGCATAGGTTAATAGCATTCAAAACAAAATAAATCACCCATATGATTTAGAAGTTAACTACTTAAGATATGGAAACCTTAAGTTGCAGATCCAAATCCCAAGTTGCTCTCAAGTCCAAGATCCAATTTAAACAAGATCACAAGAAGCACAATTGTCCTTCCTATAGAGCTAGTCCACACGAACAGCTGATGGATCCTTCTCTAAGCTATGGTGATTCACTTGTGCTAGAAAGTTGATCCTAAGATCACAATCAAAACATATATCTATTGTGTTTATCTTCCTAAATTAATCTCACTCAACAAGGTGAAGTTGCGGCAAGAAAACACCAAGAACAAGAGGAATTGCGGCAAGCACAAATTTTGCAAGGAAATGGCGATATGCTATTTTTGCTAGGCTAGGGTTCTTTTCTTGAAAAAACTTTCTCTCAAGCAAAAATCAGAATATCTCAAGTAGAATTACAAGCTTAGGTTGATGCTACAAGCTCTATATCTGATATATAAGTAAGCACAAACCCTGATCCCCTCTCCCTAAGCTTAGCCAGCCCCTGTAGCTTGTTGCACAAGATTCTCATTAATCCACTTGGACTTTAACTATTTAAATATAAGATGGATCAATAGGGTCAATATATTATCTAATAATATTAATGGTCCATTAACCTTAATGCCTTAAGTTGGGCCAGCCATCCTCAGTGGACAGTCCTAAATTAGAATGTCACTTTGGACCCATTCTAATTTAATCATGCTTATTTATTGGATAGATTAATTTCCAAACGAAAGTAATTTAATTCTCAATTAAATTTCTTTCTCCTCACGAACAATTCATGTCATTAATATATTAATATCATATCATGACATCATTCCAATATAGCATAGTCATTTGAAATTCACCTTGTACATCACTATGTCAAAGTCGACTATACTAGATAAGACTTCTTTATTCCTCTTATCTGATTAAGACATTGTCCTTGGATTTCTCAAATATCAATTATGTCTTAATCTCTCTCAATTGAGCTTCTTCAATTAAGTCATCAATATAGATCTTTTATTCCATTAAGTTTTACCTTAATAGAATACCATGTTTAATCCATACATATCTATTCTTTTGTGTGTGACCCTTCTAGATTCCCAATATGTTGGCATTGAACATAAGTTAATCGCATTAACATGTTTTCATAGATCATGACCGGGATCTAGCAACCCATCATGACCACCCAAATATTGTGTAGTCAGCGTGACCTTTTAGAAACTTTCAGCAACCAGTCTGTCAGTGTAATATGGTCCTTTCACCATATATCCCGGATAGCGCATGAGCATGGTGCAGTGTCTACTCATGATCAATCCATATTAATTCTTCATAACTTATGATTAACCTTATGAATTTAGAGAAAAAACTTTCTACTAAATCCATCATGCTTTGGCCAAAGACTTAATCAAGTTAGTCGTAGTCAAGAACAAACAAGATATGTCTCCATTATCATAGGGAATGGTGAATCCTCTCTGGATCACTCATTCATCTTCGTATGGTTCATCTCATACACAATAACAGCCTACTATTATCCTCGTGTTTAGGACCCGTTCGTGATGGAATCTAAGTATGACACTCTCCATACAAGATAACCTGGTATCACAAGTCTGACGACTAATTTACACAACTGCTACTAAGAGAACATTATCATAGACACTAGAGTGATATTACCAAATAAAGTTCTCTTGGCGAGCCATGTTCAACCAACTTGTTCAACAGACAAGCACCTATATTTATCCCAAGTAAGAAGGCTTAACATATACTAGTCTTTGAGCATTGCCAATTCCCCGTCTTGACAATACGATGACCAGGAACAGTTTAAGGAACAAGACTTTGATGCATAAGGATTTCATAATTTTAACTCTTTATAATTCTTTTGCAAGGCCATTATGTTCCATGGGCTTCATCCGATTAGTACTTAATAACTCCTTATTATTGTACTAACATGATGGAAAACCTTGTATCACTATCTTCATAGTGAAGGGTATGCTTTATTGACTGTGTATCCCAAGCTCAATTTGATTGGCTCTGGGGCATACACCAACAATCTCCCACTTGCACTAAGTCAATCACTAATGCATCCAGTGCCGAACTCTTTCGATTAGCAATTGTGTCTCTACAAGGACATTGCTTAAGTGCATCGAGAATATGCTTTGTCATATACATGATAATCCTATTATCAAGGTTAATAATTCAGATCACAACGAGACCTATATTCCATTCTAATGGCTCAGCTATTTCTATAACATCTATTGGAATCTACTTATTAGCAACTACATAATGATCTAATTATAACTCCTTTTGCAAGCCAAAACAAAAGAGTTAATCTTAAAAACCTTTAATATAAACATGCAATCCTTTCAAGTTTGGAACATTTCCAACTAATTGCATTTTTCAAAAATGGCAATTTATCATAACCTTTTATCATTCAAAGAGTTACTAATAGCTCCCACTAAATCCTACATATGTAGATGTTAAGAGATTAATTCAATAATAATTCGAATTCCATATCACTAAGCTAAATAGTATTCATAAAACTTTGCAAGTTGTATAATATATATGACTGTTATAGAACAATTCTATTGTTGATTTATTTAAGAGGAAATTAAATAAGCATGTCATCCAATGCCAGCAAAGCAATATGTTTCGAACACATAAATTAAATATCCTCAACATTGGCCTATAATGCCAATGAAACATCAAATGTTTCTAAATAAATCATAAATAAATGTCATATTAAAAATCCATAAGATCGGCAAGCTCTGATGCAGCACCAAACTCGGTTGCCATCTTCATGGTCCAGCTTCACTGCTCCTTTCCTTTTGTCCCAACAATATGTCATACATATTTAGTACCAAATGATAGGTATCATATACCAAGAGGAGTGAACCATATTATACCTAAAGTTCAAACTCTTTTCAGCTTCTTTCCCTTGTAAGACTCAAGGTACTCCTTGCAATTGCGCCTCTAATAACCAGTTTTCCCACAATGAAAGCAAGCTTTGTTAGCATTATCCTTATCTTTTGCTTCATTCACAACACCATCATCAGGTTTCAAACTTTTTGAAGTAGGAGGTACATCCCATCTAGTCTTTCTTTTCTTCTTACCTTTTGGTTTAGGGGAAGAGACTAAATGTACAGATGACTTATCCTTAACAATGGTTTGTTTGGCCTGTGTGAGCATATTCAACAACCCATAAAGGGTAGCCTTCAAGTGGTTCATGTTGAAGTTCAACACAAACTGCGAATAGCTCTTAGGTAGTGAAGTAAGGATTAGATCAATGCTTAGATCATGATCCATGACCTATCCAATCTGCTCCAAACGGGTAATATAGTCTATCATCTTAAGCACATAAGGCCTCACTGGGCTTCCCACTGACATCTTTGTTTGGAACAATTCCTTTGAGATGTCAAATCTCTCAGTGCGATTCTCCTTACCGAACATTTCTCTAAGGTTAAGGATGATATCCTGAGCATTCATGGCCTCATGCTGCTTTTGGAGATCGGGTGCCATACTAGCCAACATCACACATGTTGCTTGTACGAGATCATCTCTATGAACTCTATAGGCTACCCCCTCCTCCTCAGTTGCATCAGTAGTAGGCTCATCTGGAATGGGCTCATCAAGAACATAAGCCTTCTTTTCTTGTGTCAAGACAATCTTGACATTGCGAAACAAGTCAACGAAGTGTGGCCCAGTTAATTTATTTGCCTCAAGTATGCTTTTCAGTGATAATGCCATTTTAGCGTTTATATCCTATATGAATCAAAACATTTAATTGTCAATAATTAGCAAGTAGTAATCATTTATGTCAGGCTTTAATACTTAAATGATTATTTTCATTTTTTAACAAAATAATAGCCCTCAACAACTATCTCGAGAAATTTAACTCTTAAACTTCTTAATGAGTTAGGACCCCTTTCATTCCAGCATAACCTTGAGTGACTCAACAATCTATGTTGAAACTAATTGAGTAGATAACTTAATTTACCAATTATATCTCTATGCAACTCCTAGATCTAGTTAGGTGACAACTCTTTGCCTAAATACATCATATGCATTTCACCTAACTTTGCCTCTAAATGTCATGCGATCAAGTTTTAAAGCATCCGAATAACATAACACCTAGTTGAGTAAGACCCACCTTCAATAACTCAAACATGTTCCTACATAAGTTTGACCTTGATGACTCAACAAGCCTCTGAATGGAAGAACTCTGGTTATCTTGTTATGATGGTGAAAGGCAACTTATCATGTGTAACATGGACTCAATATAATTTAATGAGGGATTTCATTTAATTCTTAAAAGGTCTCATTGATTTCATACTTGATTGACATGCATAGCATTCATTTAATTACATACATCAGATATATATAATTGAAAATAAATCTATCACATGCAATGTACTAGGATGATTATGGAATTAATTCTAATATAGTTTCCTTGAGCCATTAGGAAACTAGTTGGTCAAATTCCTAAGGGATACCATACATAATCTTTGAAAGCTTTGTTGGTGATCTCTTTGGTTACTTCTTCTTGGCGCCATATCTTCTTACAAACTTGGAATTTACATAAATTCAACTTCCTATCCTAAATCTAAATCTATAAAGAATATAAAAATTATATTGCTTTATCAGAAACCTCAACTTACATTCAAGGAGAGTTAGATGAGAAGAGAATTTACAACTCCAGAATGAAGAAGAGAAGGCGAGGTGCGCAGAACGTATTTATAAAATACCATAAAAAAATTCAACCATACATACCCTAGTCATACTAAGGTCTAGTCCATAATCATCCTTCATGCATACATAATCAAATTATAAGCATGAATTAAAACATGCATAATCAATATCACCTGGTGAACTTGTGTACTATTTGCATAAATGTCACCAAATGAATTTGAGACAATTTATCAAATCATTCTAGTAATTTTGGTTCCACCTATTAAAACACTTTTAATAACATCTTAACAATTAAGAAAGCTATCTTGAAATCAAACTTTACCTAACTTTTAGGTTCTTTGTATTAATTAGGACAAAACATTCTAGCATGCTCAAACATCCTAAACGCTTTAGGACATCTCATTGTCTTATACCGAGTCTTTAAGTTTGCAATTCATCATAACTCTTTAGGAACTTAAAATCTCATTAGGTAACTCTTACCTAATCATACTACAAGTCTCTCCTAACATTTAGGATTCACACTCCCACTAGGAAATGATTTCCTTGTTGGAGTATGACTCTAACTCTTAGTGTCCCAGGCAGAGGCAATCTCTTTGGGCATCGAGTGGCCGCTGCCAGCCCATGTGTAGACACCTAATTTTGTCCGGGCCCCTTGAACCAGGCAAATTCTCCTTTTCAACTTCCACCATTCCATAAATGGGTCCCCAAGATTTTGTTTCGAAGGTCAGCATAAAAAAGTCAACTCGACAAAAGTCAACCTCAAAAAAAGTCAACCAAAAAAGTCAACCACTAAAAAAGTCAACTCCCAGTCAAAATCAAGATCCAAAGTTGAATTGAACAATGGAGAAAGAATTTTGATAATCCGAGGTCTACAACTAAAGATATAGAGTCTGAAAGATGGGTTGTGAAAATTTAGTGTAGGGGAAGACCTAATCCGGCAAATTTGGGGAAAACTACCGAGATGGCCTGATTTGGTGAAATTGAAGCCACAACTGATAAAGGATGAATAAAGAAAAATAGCCTAAAGCCCAGTTTGAAGTGGATCCCAAGGAAGAGCCAGTTAGAGCAAAAACGAGAAAATTCTCGAGTTTGAAAAGGGGAAAACTAAATCGGAGGGGAATTTGATTGTAAAAATTGGGCATTTTTAGACCAACTCAAATTCAATATATGACAAAGGAAGTAGAAAAAGGAAATCCGAAAATCAAACCCGTTTTGAGTAAAACACAAGTTTCGGAGGTTGGACGGCAATCTTGAGAAATCACAAAGATAATTTCGGGAAAAATAGCAAACGAGCTCGAAAAATTATGAAACCTTCTAGAGTTGAGTTTTATAATTTTTGGAAGAGATTGGTGAAGAAAAATCCATAATCTGAGCTCATTTGAAAAATGACAAAGTTCGGGTGCACTAACCCGAAATTCCAAAAGAAAACTCTGAGAGAAATAGCAAACGAGCTTAGAAAATTCTGAAAACCTCCAAAACCAAGTTGAATAATTTTTTGAAGAGATTGGTGAAGAAAAATCAGGAATCGGAGCTCATTTGAAAAATTGCAAAGTTCGGGTGCACTAACCCGAAATTCCTAAAGATAATTCTGGGAAAAACAGCAAACGAGCTCGAAAAATTTTGAAAACCTCTAGAACCAAGTTTTATATTGAATAGGATGAGTTGGAAAAGACAAATCCAAAATTGGGGTCCATTTACAATTAAATTAAGTTCGGGGGCTAAAAAGGTAATTTTACTAAAGAAATCGAAAAGGGCCAATTTACAATTAAATAAATATGAAAAATGAAGGAATTTTTTGGATATTCCAAGCCCTTAGCTGGTCATCTCATGAATGAAGGGTGAGATTTGATTAAATTAATCCAATGGTCACTATCACATTACAAGATGTCATTTTTACTATCTTGAAAGTGTCCTTACCCATCCAATGGCCTAGGGGCTTTGTAGAAAGTTGAGTACATCCTTCAATGGCCAAGATCAAATTGCAAGATAGCATTTTTATTGTCATGAAAATATCTTTGATCCAATGGCTTAGATTGAGGGAGAAAAGAAGAGCACATGACATCCAAGGGCTTAGAAGATAGGAGGAAAAAAGAGAGCACACTCTCTACACCAAGAGGCGGCCGACCATTCAATAAGGGAAGGGGGGTTCAGGTTTTTACAAGTGCAGTAGCTAAAGGAGAGAGAAAAGGAAGGGGAGAAAGAAAAGAGAAAGAAAAATAAGGATTTTTCTGACTACTCTTTGATTTGGAAAGCTAAAGCAATGTAGCTATTTTCTTCCATGCTCTCCTCCATGCTTTGTTCTTATGATTTTGTTATTCCTTTATGATTTTTATTTTATTTTCTTTCATGAAATAAAATTGTTTTTCAAAACAAGTTCCAAATATTTCTTCTTCTTTTCATCAAATAACAAGGTTTAGCAAAAAAAAGTTCTTCCATATCTAGTCTTGGCCGAAACTTGAAGGCCATTTTTGTGCTTTGCTTGCTTGATATCTCTTGCTTGGTTGGTTGTGTTCATGTTCTTAACTCTTGATTGATTCATTTATGGTAGGATAGATCCCCCTATTTGTTTCTTCATGTTCATGCATTCATCTCATCACCACTTGATTTTTGACTTAAGCCAACCAATGGCTCAAAGCCAAGCTCTCATGAGCATGCTTGTGGAAAAATGAAAGGTTGTGCAAGTTGGATTTTCTCACCATGCACTCTTTGTCCAAATTTAAAGATTTTTTAACCACAGGTTGTAGACCCTTTAATGAGCCTCTAGTATTTTTGTTTTGAGTTTTACATTTTTCTATCAAAGGTTTAAAAATGGATTTTGAAAAAGCTGTTTTTAACTCACTGTTTTGATTTTGGTAAAATTCGATCAAAGTATTGATACTCCAAAAATTAAGCTGATTTTTTCCCATATAGGTAAACATATCCTAGGTCTGCCCTAATTTTTTCAAATTTTTTTGAAATTGTTTATGAGGGAAAAAAAATAGGTTTTCAAAACTGCCTAATGGATTTTGACAAAGCAGTTTTAACTCACTGTTCTGATTTTGGTAAAATTCGGACATTGTATCCATGCTCCAAAAATTAAGCTGATGTTTTTTCCATGGAGGTCGACATGTTCTTGGTCTACCATAATTTTTTTTTCATATTTTTTTGAAATTTTTAAGAGGGGCAAAAAAGTAGGTTTTCAAAACTAACAGTGAGGGTTATATTTGTTTTCAAGAAAGTAATAATTTTCTATCTTAGGTTAATTTCCATGTCATTTTAATCATAAAATTTGATTTTATAAAAGTCGGGTCAAGGTGGTCAACCCGGGTTTCAAAACTAGGAAAAATAGGGCTTTTAAAGAGAGGGTTTGGCCAAGGCCAAACCTTCATCTCAAAAGTTCCGATTTTCTTTAAATCCAAACCTAAAGTATTTAGATTTTGAAAATCGGATTTAAGTATCTTCCTAAGGTAGTCGGATAGGATTTTAGGTATTGGATATCCTTACTCCAAGGAAGAAATATATTTCCAAGCATTGTATTTTAAAAATATTTTTACTTAACTTGTCATCAAAACGTATTTTTTGGTTTATTAAACATTTGGAGAGAATTAGCTCCTAATCTTTGCCGGGTTTGCCGAGGAGATTAGGAAACTATTCAACGCACGGGGTTATGGAATCAAAATGTATGGTTTTTGTTTTACTCGGAACCATGTAAATATCATATGAAATAATTATTTTCCAAGCTTTGTCGGGTTTTCCGGGAGGCACGGTCATATTTTTCGACATATGCTATTTATATGATTCTCACATGAATAATTCATTTCAAATAATGATGTGTGCATGTGATCATGATGTGATTATGAATACTTTATGATGATGCCATTTTGTTGATTTTGCCATGTCATTCATATGCCACATCATTTTCTTGCCATGTCATTCATATGCCATGTCATTCACATGCCATGTCATTCATTTTTCCATGTCATTCATTATGCTATGTCTTTCATTATGCCATGTCATTCATATGCCATGTCATTCATTATGCCATGTGATTCATATGGCATGTCATTCATATGCCATGTCATTCACATGCCGTGTCATTTAATTATGCCATGTCACTCATATGCCATGTCATTCACATGCCGTGTCATTAATTATGCCATGTCATTCATATGCCAAGTCATTCATTATGCCATGTCATTCATATGCCATGTCATTCACATGCCATGTCATTCATTATGCCATGCCATTCATATGCCATGTCATCTAGATTATGCCATATCATTCATACACATGCCATGTTATCCACATGCCAAGTCATTCATTATGCCATGTCGTTTATTATGACATCCAATATGCCATGTCATCAACATGCCAAGTCATTCATTATGGCATGTCGTTTATTATGGCATGACATCCAATATGCCATGTCATCCATATGCCATGTCATTCAGATGCCATGTCATTCAGATGCCATGTCATTCAGATGCCATGTCATTCATTATGCCATGTCATTTATTATGCCATGACATCCAATATGCCATGTCATCCATATGCCATGTCATTCATATGCTATGTTGTTCACATGCCATGTCATTCACATGCCATGTCATCAAGAATTTGCCATGTCATTCACATGACATGTCATTCATTATGCCGTGTTATTTTATGCCATGTCACCTATGCCATGTCATCCATATAACGTGTCATGCTATGTCATTTATGGTTTAGGTGCATTTTCATGCCATGCAATTCATGCCATGTTATTATTTCATGCCATCCAGCGATCCTCATGTCATCACCATGCATTCGGCCATTCATATGCCACCACCATACCATTCATCTACCATGACATTTTATTTATGATCTATGTCATTTATGCCATATCATTCATATAGCATGTCATTTGCCATGTCATTTAGTGTTTGAGCTCATTTCAAACCATGATTAAGCATGTCATGCTATCCATGTCATTACCATGACTATTCGGTCACCATGACATTTCATTCATGTCATTCTATTTTCATGACACAACATTCTCATGCCATGTCACTTGGTTTGCCATGTCCTTGTGTTTATCTCATTTTGGGTTTGTCATGTCGATTTCATTCACATAACATTCATTACCATTCTATAATATATTAGGCTATGTCATTCATATGCCATGTCATCCATTCACATGCCATGTCATATCTTAGGCCATGTCATTCGCATGCCATGCCATGTCATTCATATGATATGTCATTCACATGCCATGTCATTCATATGTCATTGTCATTCACATGCCATGTCATCCATATGCCATGTCATTAATTCACATGCTATGTCATCAAGTATTTGCCATGTCATTCATATGCCATGTCATTCACTTGCCATGTCATCCATTATGCCATGTTATTCATTACGCCTTGTCATTCGTTATGCCATGTCATTTTGCATGCCATGTTGATTCCATTCACACGACATTCATTCTTATGCCATGTCATTCTATTTACTATGTCAATTTCATTCACATGATATGCATTCTTATGCCATGTCATTCATATGCCATGTCATTCATATGCCATGTCAGTTTGTATGCCATGTCGATTTCATTCACATGACATTCATTCTTATGCCATCTCATTTTGTTACCCATGTCAATTTCATTCACATGATATCCATTCTTATGCCATGTCATTCATATGCCATATCATTTTGTTTGCCATGTCGATTTCATTCATGTGACATTCATTCTTATGCCATGTCATTCGTTTGCGACATCATTTTCATGCCACGACATTCATCCTCATGCATGTCATAATTTCTTTTACCATGTCATAATTAAATGTTTATCATGTCATGATAAATACGCATGCTCATTTAATTTTTATGTTAGCAGTATTTTTGCATACTCATGGTTATTTTCAATGATTTTTCAAAATACATGGAAAACAAATAATATTTTAATAAATCAAGATTATTCTCTTAGTTAAAAAAATTCATGAATTCTCTGCTGGGTCTGCCGGGGAGGATATCATCAATTATCATTAACAACGAAATATATTTTTTCTAAATAAAGAGGATGATTCGGAGAATTTCAAAATCGAAGAAAAATTCCATATTTTACCGAGTTTGTCAGAAAATATTGGAAATTTTATGCTAGTAAATCCCGGATCGTTTTCAAAATAAAATACGAATTTTTAGGGGAATTATTTACAAACACCAATTTTAATACCGACTTCTCACCGAGACTCAAGATAACACACAACTAATAAGGTACTATTTTATACGGGCGTTGTGGGGGTGCTAATCCTTCCCCGCACGTAACCGACTCTCGAACCCGCACTTGTTTTTCTCTGGTTCAAAGCGCAGACTACAAAATTGGTTTTAAAAAATGTTTATTTAATTTTAAAATGTTTATAAAAACCGGTTTTAATAGGTGGTCGATCACACCTAGCCAAAAAGATTGGTGGCGACTCCATTTTTTTTTGAAATTGTTTTCATACCCTCGACCTTTTATTTCAAGAGGAATTAAGTCATCTTTTCCTCTGCCTGTGTTGTTTTCTACCTCACTCGTGCGGGTCCCCCTGATAGGATCACGTATCGACATCTTGGCGACTCCACTGGTGACTTTAGAGAGTTAGGCCTAGAATTAATCATGTGTGATCGAAAGTCTCGGTTTTATCGGGTTTAATTAGTGTTTAATTGTAATTCCCACATTTTTTGTAAATAAGGAAAATTTTTTAAAACAAGAAATGTTTTTAATATGTTCATTTGCATGCATTTTATTACTGTTCTCTGGTTATTTAATCTTGTACATTATTGTTGTTCTCTGGTTATTTAGCCTTGTATATTATTACTGCTCTCTGGTTGGTTAATTCGTTGCACTATTATTGACCTTTGTTTTAATAAATTGCTGGGGCATTTAGAATAAGGATTATAGAATAGGTGGTGAAAGGTTTGTTTGTTCCTCTTCACACACTACACGTGCATTCGCATAACGTGAGCCCTCTACCCGGGTTCCATCCTTTAGGTGAAAGTAAAGTAACTACACTCTCGTGAGGTGTTAACCTCCGCATGGGCTAGTGAAATACTTCTGGAGTAGTAGACTACCTACGCTTTCATGGGGTGATAACCTCCGTATAGGCCTGGGAAATACACTCTAACAAATTGAACCGGTTTTTATCGGGGTACCTTAGTAGCCTTCATCGGCGATAGTGAGGAGCAATTTGGAGCCTTTTTAAAACCTAATACAATCTCATATAGTGAACCTAGGCGAAGCCATGCCAAATTTCCATTAGAGGTACCGAAGCTAGGAGTACATGGAGGAACACTATTGATCTTTTGCCATTTATTTCTGCATTCTGAATAAGCTGTAGATCAGGCAACGATGAACGTACATCGCCTGTAATAAATTTAAATTTTTGCCTCAAAGGATTTGTGATGCCTAAATAAGTAGATACTGTTGGGGCAAATGTTCATGAACTTTTTTTTGAAATTGAAAATATAAAAATTCCTTTTCAAACATTTTTGCATTTTGCACATTTCATGCATATGTAAATAGAGCATGTACATTGATAGTTGTATTTTTGATCTCATTCTTTTCAATAAATGGATGGTGACAATAATCTCATTTGATGATTTCTTAAACATTCATTGATTGAATAAAATTTGTAGACTGATAGTGTTGAATGAACATTTGGACACCCGTGCCATAATAAGACCCACTACCCAAAAGTGAAGAAAAAGGAAAAAAGGAAAAAAGAAAAAAATGGAGAAATGAAAGCCAAGAAAAAAACAAAAGAAATGGAAAAAACACACACAAAAATGTGTGTAAAAGTATGGCAAATGAAGGCCAAGAACAAAGAAGGAAAGAAATGAAAGGAAAGAAGAAAAAAAAAGTCCAAAAAGGACAAATGATTCAAAGGGAATCCTCCTCAAGAAATGATCCTCGATCTGATTACCCTCAAACACATATGTTGAGCCTATTTATCTTTCTTTCTGAACCCCGAACCTTGGCCTACATTACGTGCTTTAAAAGTCCATTTTGATCAAGCATGAATATTTAACTTGAAGGGTTTTTCCTAAGATTTTATCTCATCTCATCGAATTATCATTTCACTATGGACGAATTTAGAATTCTCAAGTGCATGGTACAACAATAAAAAAAAAGAAAGAGAAAAAATGGAAATAATAGGACTATAGGGCGAAAAACCAAAAAAATAGGCAGTCTAGAGTAAAATGGGAATCTCCAATGCCATCTATGTTAGTGCCGATGCCACAACAGAGAAGTTCATCTTGAAGAAATCGAGGAACATCTAGGAATTCATGAACCTCCCAAATTGTCAACTCTCATTTGGAGGATTGACTTCAAAAAGTGAGACATTTTTCCCCTCCAAAATTAACTTTCCAGTTTAAACATCTCGGCCAATCTTAATGCTTGTCAAAATGCCATGATTTGGAAACTAAAAGAATGTTGAATTTGTTTGATTCTCAAGGAATTCATATTTTATAAAACCTATTTCATTTGTGAGCCTAGAAGGGACAAACATTTTTGTTGTGAAGTTTTCTTCGATCAACCAAAATCCTGTTACATCAAGCCTTTCAATTCAAGTTGAAAAACCCAAATTGACATTCAAAAAAATTCCTAACAGTGATCATCAGTCTTCAAGAGATTCGTACATCGCAGACTGTGGGGTTAATATTTTTGGCTCAGAAGTTTTCATTAAATGAGCAAAGTTTTTTTTTTTCAAAATGGGAAAACAAGTAAATGTATTTTTGAAATAACCATTTTTGATGTTGACATGAGACAAGGGTTTTTCTAACCAAAGGTATGGAACTACTAGGGTTGACCTTGACTTCCAGATATGAGAAAAAGAAATAGGACTCAACAAATAGGTTTTTGTTGATAAGAGTTTGGAAAATGTTAGGGCAAGAAGATAGCCAAGTGTTGAAAAGGGAATGATCGCTTATGGGGCACGAGTGTTCAAGATACACTCTAATTTGAAAAGGAAAGGCCAAGCCAAAGTCTAGAAAAATGATCGGGGGCACTTGCGTCACTCATAAGCACTTACCTCTTTATTGAGCTTTGCATCTGTACCGTGTCAGCAAGCATTTGCATCATTCATGGGTATTTGCATTTGCACTATTCCTTGAGCATCTGTATTCTACCTTTACATTTACATCCTTTATGGATATTTGCATTTGCGTCATCTCAAGCAATTGCATCACTTCTAGGATCATTGCATCTTCATTATTGTAGTTGTACACAATTTATGGACCACTTACATGAACACGATTCGTAGGGGCATTTGTATCTTTTCATGAAGCATTTGTATCATTATTCATCTTCGCATTTGCATCATTTAGAAGCATCTTGCACACTACTAATCTTTTCATTTGCATTATTCAGAAGCATTTTGCACACTGCTAGTGTTTGCATTTGCGTTATTCCGAAACATTTGCACAATGTCGATCTTGGCATCTGTATCGCCACATGAAGTATTTGCATCAATGTTGATCTTTTCATTCGCATCATCCAGAAGCACTTGCATCTTATTCAAATTCTGCATCTATATCAAAAAGCATTTGCATTAGTCCAAGACATTTGCATTTTGCACCATGAAGCATTTGCATCTTATTCAATATCTGCATCTGCATTGAGAAGCATTTGCATTAGTCTAAGACATTTGCATTTGCAGCATGAAGCATTTGCATCTCATTCGATATTTGCATCTGCATCAAGAAGCATTTGCATCAATCTAAGACATTTGCATTTGCAATATGAAGCATGTGTATCTTGTTCAATCTCCACATCTACGTCATGAAGCATTTGCATCAATTAAGGACATTCGCAACTGCATCATGAAGCATTTGCATCTTCTTTCCAGTCCTTCAAGTTAATTTTCAACACTATTTTTAAAATCAAGGATAAGACCTCCGGGCACCATTTCCAAAGAAAAGATATCTTTTTAAGACCTTCAGGCACTATTTTCAAAATAATGGATAAGACCTCTAGGCACTATTTTCAAAGAAAATACATCTTTCTAAAACCTTCGGGCGCTACTCTCAAAACCATGGATAAGACCTCTGGACACCATATTCAAAATCATGGATAAGACGTCCGGGCACCATTTTTAAAGACATCCGGGCATAATTCTCAAAAAATCCTGGATAAGACCTCCGGGCACCATTTTTAAAGACCTCCGAACATAATTCATCAAAATCATGGATAAGACCTCCGGGCACAATTTTTAAAGACCTTAGGGCACAATTCTCAAAAAAAATCATGGATAAGACCTCCAGGCACCATTTTTAAAGACCTTCGAGCACAATTCTTGAAAATCATGGATAAGACCTCTAAGCACCATTTTTAAAGACCTCCGGGCACAATTCTTTAAAATCATGGATAAAACCTTCGAGCACCATTTTCCAAGACCTCCGAGCATCTCGTTCAACATCTTTGGGTATCACCTTTCAAAATATCTTTTTCAAGACCACCAGACACCTCTTCCAAAACCTCCGGGTATAACATTTCAAAATATCTTTCTCGAGACCTTTGGGTGTTTTCTTTTCTCGCAAATCGAACTCATTTCCTTAAGACGGGTTAAGCCTTGATTACTCAGGGAACTTAGTTTAAGGACAAATTCTTTTCAAAAAATATAATTTCATCCCAGAATTATATACATGTCATGTAAGAAGATTTTCTAAAACTCTGCTAGGTCTGCCGGGGAGTTCGATATCCTAACACATGTCATTTATATAATTCCACACCACGTTAAGATAAGGCCCTGGGACTTCCGTCGAGGTATTTTCCTCTCTTGCAAATCAAGACTTCACCAAGACAAGATAAGGCCGTAGGACTTCTGCTAAGGTATTTTTCTTTTCTTGCAAATCAGAACTGCACCAAGACAGGAATAAGGCCCCTAGACTTCCACCGAGGTATTTTTATTTTCTTGCAAATTAGAACTGCACCAAGATAAGGTAAGGCTCCGGGACTTCCGTCGAGGTATTTCCTTCTCTTGCAAATCGAACTCGTTTCCTTAAGAAGGGTCGAGCCTTGATTAGTCAAGGAACTCAATTTAAGGACAAATTTTATTTTACAATTTACAAAAAAATCAAAAAAGGAAGAACAAATGATGGAAAACCTTTAAAATTTATTTTACATTAAAAAATGATGAAAAATGAAAAAAATATAAAACCAACAAAATTATAAAAAAAAAGAATGAAAATCCTCCCTCTTATCTTGCACATATCTTTTCACTGATCGAAAAAAAATATATATCTAGTTTGTCTTTGCCTGATTCCTGATTCTCAACAACAGTAAAGAAAGGGCAGCTATAGGCACCTAATTTTGTACGGGCCCCCTAAACCAGGCATTCTCCTTTTCAACTTCCCATAATGCAAAGAGACTCCCACCATCCCATAGATGGTCCCCAAGACTTTGATTCGGAGGTCATCATAAAAAGTCAACTCGAAAAAAGTCAACTCAAAAAAGTTAACTCGAAAAAAGTCAACTCAAAAAAAGTCAACTCAAAAAAAAGTCAACCACAAAAAAGTCAACCCTAAAAAGTAAACCCCAAAAAGTTAACCATTAAAAAAGTCAACTCCAAGTCAAAATCAAGATCCAAAGTTGAATTGAACAATGGCGAAAGAATTTTGATAATCCGAGGTCTACAATGAAAGATATAGAGTCCGAAAAATGTGTTGCGGAAATTCAGTGTAAGGGAAGACCTAATCCGACAAATTTGGGGAAAACTGTCGAGATGATCCGACTCAGTGAAATTTAAGCCCCCAATTGATAAAGGATGAATAAATAAAAATAACCCAAGGCACAGTTTGAAGTGGATCCCAAGGAAGAGCTGGTTAGAGCAAAAACGAAAAAGCAAGAAAATTCCCGAGTTTGAAAAGGGAAAAACCAAATCGGAGGGGAACTTGATCGTAAAAATTGAACATTGGACCAACTCAAATTCAATATATGACAAAGGAAGTAGAAAAAGAAAATCTTGAAAACGGACCCGTTTTGAGTAAAATCGAGGATTGGGAGCTTAGAGGGCAATAATAGAAAATCCCAAAGATAATTGCGGGAAAAATAGCAAACGAGCTCGAAAAAGATAATTCCAGATCTATGTTTTATAATTTTTGGAAGAGATTGGTGAAGAAAAATCTAGAATCGTAGCTCATTTGAAAAATGGCAAAGTTTGGGTGCACTAACCCAAAATTCCAAAAGATAATTCCGGGAAAAATAGAAAACGAGCTCGAACAATTATAAAAACTTCCAGATCTGAGTTCTATAATTTTTGGAAGAGATTGGTGAAGAAAAATCAAGAATCGGAGCTCATTTGAGAAATGGCAAAGTTCGGGTGCACTAATCCGAAATTCCAAAAGATAATTTTGTGGAAAATAGAAAACGAGCTCAAAAACTGTGAAAACCTGCAGAACCAAATTTTATATTGAATGGGATGAGTTGGAGAAGATAAATCCGAAAATGAGGTCCATTTGCAATTAAATTAAGTTCGGGGGCTAAAAGGGTAATTTTATCGAAAAAACCGAAAAGGGTCAATTTGCAATTAAAAAAATATGAAAAATGAAGGGATTTCTGGGATATTCTAGGCCCTTGGCTGGTCAGCTCATGAATGAAGGGTGAGATTTAATTAAATTCATCCAATGGTTACTATCACATTACAAGATATCATTTTTACTATCTTGAAAGTGTCCTTGCCCATCCAATGGCCTAGGTGCTTTGCAGAAAGATGAGTACATCCTTCAATGGCTAAGATCAAATTTCAAGATAGCATTTTTATTGTCATGAAAATATCTTTGATCCAGTGGCTTAGATTGAAGGAGAAAAGATGAGCACATGACATCCAAGGGCTTAGAGGAGAGGAGAAAAAAGGAGAGCACACACTCTACACCAAGAGGCAGCTGGCCATTCAAGAAGGGAATGGGGTTCAGATTTTTTTATAAGGACAGCAGCTAAAGGAGAGGGAAAAAGAAGGGGAGAAAGAAAGAGAAAGAAAAAATAAGGATTTTTCTTACTACTCTTTGATTTGGAAAGCTAAAGGAAGGTAGCTATTTTCTTCCATGCTCTCCTCCATGCTTTGTTCATATGATTTTTTTATTCCTTTATGATTTTCATTTCCATTTTATTTTCTTTCATGAAATAAAATTGTTTTTCAAAACAAGTTCCAAAATATTTCTTCTTCTTCTCGTCAAATAACAAGGTTTAGCAAAAAAAAAAAAAAAACTTCCATATGTAGTCTTGGCTGAAAAAAGAAGGCCATTTTTGTGCTTGTTCTTGCTTGATAACTCTTGCTTGGTTGGTTGTCTTCATGTTCTTAACTCTTGATTGATTCATCTCTAGTAGGATAGATCCCCCTATTTGTTGCTTCATGTTCATGCATTCATCTCATCCCCACTTGATTTTTGACTTAAGCCAACCAATGGCTCAAAGCCAAGCTCTCATGAGCATGCTTGTGGAAAAATGAAAGGTTGTGCAAGTTGGATTTTCTCACCATGCATTCTTTTTCCTAATTTAAACATTTTTTAACCACAGGTTGTAGACCCTTTATGGACCCTCTAGTATTTTTGTTTTGATTTTTGGATTTTTCTATCAAAGGTTTAAAAATGGATTTTGACAAAGCAGTTTTTAACTCACTATTTTAATTTTGGTAAAATTCGGTCATAGTATCCATACTCCAAAAATTTAGCTGATTTTTTGCTGTAGAGGTACACATGTCCTAGGTCTACCCTAATTTTTTTAGAATGTTTTGAAATTTTTTAGGAGGGCAAAAAAATAGGTTTTCAAAACTGCCTAATGGATTTTGACAAAGCAATTTTTAACTCACTGTTTGATTTTGGTAAAATTCGATCATAGTATCCATGCTCCAAAAATTAAGCTAATTTTTTTCCCATGGAAGTCGACATGTTCTAGGTCTACCATAATTGCTTCAGATTTTTCTAAAATTTTTTAGAAGGGAAAAAAAGTTTTCAAAACTTACAGCGAGGGTCAGATTTGTTTTCAAGAAAGTAATAATTTTATGTTTTGGTTGGGATATAAAGAGGGGGCTAATTTGGGACATTGGTTACTGCCTTAGGTTAATTCCCATTTCATTTTAATCATAAATTTTGATTTTATAAAAGTCGGGTCAAGGGTGGTCAACCTGGGTTTCAAAACTAGAAAAAATAAAGCTTTTAAAGAGGGGGGTTCGGCCAAACAATTCTTCATCTCAAAAGTTCCTATTTTCCTTAAATCCAAACCTAAAGTATTTAGATTTTCAAAATTGAATTTAAGTATCTTCCTAAGGTAGTCGGATATCTTTTTAGGTATATGGATGTCCTTACTTCAAGGAAGAAATACATTTCCATGCATTGCATTTTAAAAATGTTTTTACTTAACTTGTCATAAAAACATAATTTTGGGTTTATTAAACATTTGGCGAGAATTAGTTCCCAATCTTTGTCAGGTTTGTCGGGGAGGTTAGGAAACTATTCAACGCACATTTTTATGGAATAGAAACGTATGGTTTTCGTATTACTCGGAAACACGTAAATATCATATGAAAAATTATTTTTTAAGCTTTGTCAGGTCTGCCGGGAAACACGATAATATTTTCCGACATGCTATTTATATGATTCCTCACATAAATAATTCATTTCAAATAATGATGTGTGCATGTGATCATGATGTGATTATGAATACTTTAGGATGATGCCATTTTGTTGATTTTGCCATGTCATTCATATGCCACATCATTTTCATGCCATGCCATGTCATTCACATGCCATATCATTCATTACGCCATGTCATTCATATGCCGTGTTATTCACATGCCATGTCATTTCATTATGCCATGTCATTCATATGCCATGTTATTCACATGCCATGTCATTTCATTATGCCATGTCATTCATTATGTCATGTCATTCATATATCAAGTCATTCATATGCCATGTCATTCACATGACGTGTCATTCATTATGCCATGTCATTCATATGCCACGTCATTCATTATGTCATATCATTCATTATGCCATTTCATTCATATGACATGTCGTTCATTATGCCATGTCATTCATTATGCCATGTTATTCATATGCCTTGTCATTCATTATGCCATGTCATTCATTATGCCATATCATTCATTCACATGCCATGTCATTCATTATGCCATGTCATTTATTATGCCATGACATCCAATATGCCATGTCATTCACATGCCATGTCATCCACATGCCATGTCATTTATTATGCCATGACATCCATATGCCATCTCATTCATATGCCATGTCATTCACATGCCATGTCATCAAGACTTTGCCATGTCATTCACATGCCATGTCATTTATTATGCCATGTCACCTATGCCATGTCATTTGCCATGTCATTTAGAGTTCATGTGTATTTTTATACCATGCCATTAATGCCATTCGGCCATCCTCTTGTCATCACCATACATTCGGCCATTGATATGCCATCACCATGCCATTCGGCTACCATGACATTTTATTTATGATCTATGTCATTTATGCCATATCATTCATATAGCATGTCATTTGCCATGTCATTTAGTGTTTGAGCTCATTTTAAACCATGATTAAGCATGTCATGCTATCCATGTCATTACCATGACTATTCTGTCACCATGACATTTTAATTCATGTCATTCTATTTTCATGACACAACATTCTCGTGCCATGTCACTTGGTTTGACATGTCATTATGTTTATCTCATTTTGGGTTTGTCATGTCGATTTCATTCACATGACATTCATTGCTATGTCATTCATATGCCATGTCATCCATTCACATGCCATGCTATATCTTAGGCCATGACATTCTCATGCCATGCCATGTCATTCATATGCCATGCTATCCATATGCCATGTCATTTACATGCCATGCCATGTTATTCATTATGCCATGTCATTCCTTATGCCATGTCATTCATTATGCAATGTCATCTAGATTATGCCATGTGATTCATTCACATGCCATGTCATTCATATGTCATTGTCATTCACATGCCATGTCATCCAAATGCCATGTCATCCATATGCCTTATCATTAATTCACATGCCTTGTCATTCATATGCCATGTCATTCACATGCCATGTCATTCGTTATGCCATTTTATTTTATATACCATGTCATTTTGCATGTCATGTCGATTCCATTCACATGACATTCATTCTTATGCCATGACATTCACATGCCATGTCATTCTGTTTACTATGTCGATTTCATTCACATGCTATGCATTCTTACACCATGTCATTTTGTATGCCATGTCGATTTCATTCACATGACATTCATTCTTATGCCATGTCATTTTGTTAGCCATGTCTATTTCATTCACATAATATCCATTCTTATGCCATGTCATTCATATGCCATATCATTTTGTTTGCCATGTCGATTTCATTCACGTGACGTTCATTCTTATGCCATGTCATTTATATGCCATGCTATTCGTTTGCCACATCATTTTCATGCCACGGCATTCATCCTCATGTATGTCATAATTTCTTTTACCATGTCATAATTAAATGTTTATCATGTCATGATAAATACGCATGCTCATTTAATTTCTATCTTAGCAGCATTTTTGCATACTCATGGTTATTTTAATGATTTTTCATAATACATGGAAAACAAATAATATTTTCATAAATCAAGATTATTCCCGAGGTCAAATAATTCATGAATTCTCTGCTGGGTCTGCCGGGGAGGATATCATCAATTATCATTAACAATGGAATATCTTTTTTCTAAAAAAAGAGGATGATTCGGAGAATTTCAAAATCAAAGAAAAATTCCATATTTTGCCGAGTTTGTCGAAAAATATGGGAAATTTTATGCTAGTAAATCTCAGATCATTTTCAAAATAAAATACGAATTTTTAGGGGAATTATTTACAAACCACCAATTTTAAAACCGACTTTTCACTGAGACTCAAGATAACACACGACTAATAAGGTACCATTTTATACGGGCGTTGTAGGGGTGTTAATCCTTCCCCACACGTAACCGACTCTCGAGTCCGCACTTGTTTTTCTTTGGTTCAAAGCGCAGACTACAAAATTGGCTTTAAAAAATATTTTAATTAATTTTAAAATGTTTATGAAAACCAATTTTAATAGGTGGCCTATCACACCTACACAAAAAATATTGGTGGCAACTCCATTTCTTTTTCCGAGGTTGTTTTCATACCCTCGACCTTTTATTTCAAGAGGAATTAAGTCATTTTTTCCTCTGCCTGTGTTGTTTTCTCACCTCAATCATGCAGGTCCCCGCGACGGGATCACGTATCAACACCGTGATCAGAGCATTATATGCCATCTACAGTGGCTACTGGATGCTCTAAAAGAGCTCGCTGGCCGCCCCTTACAGCTGCACTCAATTAGGCAACAATTGCCTCCTTGGTGTTGCGGTTTGGCCTACTAGCGTGCAGCCACAATTGCCGCTTTATCTAGTTATGTTCCATGCCCAAACCAACCATCATAGATGAATCATATTCACCTTAGATTCTGTCGAAAATTCCTAGCAAACATGTGGAATGTTTCCACATTCATGCTCAAATTTTATGGCACGCAAACACCTACAAAAACAGTCCAAACAATTTCAGCATGTGGTAATAACGTTTCATGTCCAAAAACAACGTCGCTTAAACGTTTTAAGCTCAAATCAATTTTGTAACTTCAATGGCAGCATGTAATATAAAATTTTCAGATCTGAAACATGTAAAAAATCAATTTTATATCATCCCCAAATCAGCTTACAAAACTTGACTCAAAACTATGTTTTTGACATCAAAACTTGTCGGGTTTACTAAGACATGTCATGGGTTTAATCCTTGTTGATTAAAACAATTTTAATATACTTTTTAAACAATTTTAAACATGATTAAAGTCATTATACAGCTACTGTCCAGATTTAACAAAATTAAAGAAAATAACTTTTCTTTTAAATCCTTAGGAACCGAAATAATGCCAAAACCAATACACAAAACAATAACTTGTTTATCACCAAGAATTGACATGCACAAACCTCATGTAAACAACAGAACCTTGGCTCTGATACCATTGTTGGGTTATTCTACTCTCAGGCTCATGCTTAAACATAATAATCAAAGTTCAGCGGAAGTAAATAAAGAAGCACCCGGAGTACAACATGATCTTAGGCTTGTGTTTAGCATAGGTTTATAGCATTCCAAACAAAATAAATCATCCATATGATTTAAAATTTACCTGCTTAAGATATCGTAACCTTAAGTTGCAGATACAAATCCTAAGTTGCTCTCAAGTCTAAGATCCAATTCAAACAAGACCACAAGAAGCACAATTGACTTTCCTATAGAGGTAGTCCACACGAACAGCTGATGGATCCTTCTCTAAGGTATGGTGATTCACTTGTGCTAGCAAGTTGATCATAAGATCACGATCAAAAGATGTATCTATTGTGTTTATCTTTCTAAATCAATCTCACTCAACAAGGTCAAGTTGTGGCAAGAAAACACCAAGAACAAGAGGAATTGCAGCAAGCACAAATTCTATAGGGAGGTGGCGATATGCTATTTTTTCTAGGCTAGGTTCTCTTCTTGAAACCAACTTTCTCTCAAGCAAAAATCAGAATATCTCAAGTAGAATTACAAGCTTAGGTTGTGGCTAATGCCTCTATATCTGATATATAAGTAGGCGCAAACCCTGATCCCCTCTCCCTAAGCTTAGCCAGCCTATAGCTTGTTGCACAAGATTTTCATTAATCCAATTGGACTTTAACTATTTAAATCGAAGATTGATCAATAGGCCCAATATATTATCTAATAGTATTAATGGTCCATTAAACTTACTGCCTTAAGTTGGGCCAACCATCCTTAGTGGATAGTCCTAAATTAGAATAGTTACTTTGGACCCATTCTAATTTATCTTGCTTATTTATTGGATAGATTAATTTCCAAACGAATGTGATTTAATTCTCAATTAAATTTGTTTCTGCACATGAACAGTTCATGTCATTAATCTATTAATATCATCTCATGACATCATTTCAATATAGCATAGTCATTCAAAATTCACCTTGTACATTTGTCAAAGTCGACTATACTAGATAAGACTTCTTGATTCATCTTATCTCATTCCTTGGATTTCTCAAATATCAATTATGTCTTAATCTCTCTCAATTGAACTTCTTCAATTAAGTCTTCAATATAGATCTTTTATTCCATTAAGTTTTACCTTAACAGAATACCATGTTTAATCCATACGTATCTGTTCTTTTGTGTGTGACCCTCTAGGTTCTCAATTTGTTGGCAATGAACATAAGTTAATCTCATTAACTTGTTTTCATAGATCATGAGTGGGATCTAGAAACTCATCATGATTATCCAAATATTGTGAAGTCAGCATGACCTTTTAGAACCTTTCAGCAACTAGCCTGTCAATGTAATACGGTCCTTTCACCATATATCCCGGATAGCGCATGAGCATGTTTCAGTGTCTACTGATGATCAATCCATATTAGTTCTTCGCAACTTATGATTAACCTTATGAATTTAGAGAAACAACTTTCTCCTAAATTCATGATGCTTTGGCCAAAGACTTAATCAAGTTAATCATAGTCAAGAACAAACGAGATATGTCTCCATTATCACAAGTGGTAGTGAATCCTCTCTGGATCACTCATTCATCTTCATATGGTTCATGTCATACCCAACAACACCGTACTATAAGCATCCTCATGTTTGGGACCCGTTAGTGATGGAATCTAAGTATGACACTCTCCATACAAGATGACCTGGTATCACAAGTCTGAGGACTAATTTACACGACTGGTACTAAGAGAACATTATCATAGACACAAGAGTGATATTACCAAATGAAGTTCTATTGGTGGGCCATGCTCAGTGAACTTGTTCAACAGACAAGCACCTATATGTTATCCCAAGTATCCCATACTTCAACCTGTATGAGATCGATTGCTTACTTCATAAGTAAGAAGGCTTAACATATACTAGTCTTTGAGCATAGCCAATGCCCCGTCTTGGTAATACGATGACCAGGAACAATTTGAGGAACAAGACTTTGATGCATAAGGATCTCACAATTATAACTCTTTGTAATTCCTTTGCAAGGCCATTATGTTCTATGGGCTTCATCCGATTAGTACTTAATAAATCCTTATTATTGTACTAACATGAAGGAAAACCTTGTATCACTATCTTCATAGGGAAGGGTATGCTTTATTGACTGTGTATCCCAAGCTCAATCTGATTGGCCCTAGGGCATACATAAACAATGACATGTATATAATTTCAAATAAAATGAAAACCATACCATTCGATTTCTTAAACACGCGCGTTGAATAATTTCCTAACCTCCCCGATAAACTCAGTAAAGTTTTAGAACTAACTCTCGCCAAATGTCTAGAAAATCGAAAAATATGTTTTCATGCTAAATTAAGTAAAAACTTTTTAAAATATGCAACGCATGAAAATGGAATGTGTTTCTCTCTCGAATAGAGAATATCCAAACACCTAAAAAGATGTCCGACTACCTTTGAAAGAAACTTAAATTGGATTTCCAAATTGAAAGATTCAGGGCAAGGATTTTGGCTCGGATTAAAAGGTATTCGAATGCCCTTGATTGGCATCCTAATACCTCTAAATGAGCCTTGAATACAAAAATTTTGAAAACCAAAATAAGTTAAAAAAGATCCAATTTTTGAAAAGGAGGCCAAAGTGGCCGAATCCCTTAGTGTAGAAATCCTAGTTTTTGCTCGGTTTTGAAAGCTCAGATTACCTAACCATGACCCGATTTTCTTAAAACCAATTTTTTTCCTTTGAAATATCATGGAAACAACCTTAAACCAGTAGCTATAGGTTTCGGCCAGTCCCTCCCCTTTTGTGAAATAACGAGACCTTTGCTAGCTTAAAAGCTTGTTTTGACTCCAAAAATCGGTTTTACAAAGCTATTTTTTTTTACCCTTACAAAATGTAAAAAAATTATGGAAAAATTAGTTTAGGTTTAGAAAATGATAAAATAAATTAGGTAGAAACAGTTTTTTATTTTGACAAAAAATGCATAGTGAAAATATTACCCAAAATCAACATATACAACTTGCAAAACATTGTTTTTTCCAACTTATTTGAAAAATAGGTTTTGAATATGGATCATTAATTGATACTAACCAAAACCATGCTCGAAATGAGTTGAAAACATGTTTTTACAGTAAGTAAAATGATTAGCTCAAGGTTGGCTCCTTGGACATAAATCCAGCCTAACCAATCTCTTGGTAAAAACCAAGGTCATCAACCTCAAAAATCATTTTATTTAAAGGAATTAAACAACATAAGGCACACAACCAACAAGATATATATATATATAAATATATATATATATGGAAATTAGAATATATAAGCAAGCAAATGTAAACAAACATGAAAATAAGGTGGCCCAAACTTTGGCCTCTTGGATGCTAAATCTAGCTCAAACTATCACTTGGTAAAAACTAAGATCATCAAGCTCACAATCTTTCATTTTTAAAGAAAATAAAAGGGAAAAATCCACCCTACCACAACAGCACATCTCACATCACAATGGAAAGCAAGAAGGATGAAAAAAACACAAGCACAATAAAGGCCCCTAGGTTCGGCCAAGTAGGAAAAATAGGGGAGAAAATATTGTAAACTTTTGTTTCTTTGAAAAGGAGAAAAACCTTTAAGAAAACCATTTTGAAACCTTTGTTTTTAAGAAAATGAAATGAAAAAAAAAACATGGAAAAGAAGAGGAAAAGTTTATGAAAATGAAAAAGAATATAAAGAACAAGTAGAGAAGAGGAAGCTACCTAGTAAACCTCCTCCAAAAAGCTCCCAAACTCCTCCAAAAAGCTCTCAAACTCCTCTTTCTTCCTCCTTCTTCTCTCTTACTTTCCTTTTCTACTTAGGTGATTTTAGCTACTACCCTTTTGCTCTCAAAATGGTAGTGAATGTCTCCAAAAAATGAAAGCCTCCCCTCTTGTAATATGCCTTGGCCGAATAGTGCATGGGGGGAGCTTATGCTCTCCTCATTTTCCCTTTGGTCATGATTTCTTCATGCCCCCTATGGTCCCCCTTTCCACATGGCTATCTCTCCTAAAATTAGGGATCATTTATCATTCCTATTGGTCCAAAATGCCTTGTCATATATTCTTGTCCCTTTTCTCATCATTTCTTTTTAGCCACATGACTTGATCATGTAGCTTAGCCAAAAATATCTTTCTAGTGTCATCTTTTTTATCCACTTGGCTTCATCACATGGCCTTAGCCAATGAGCTTCCATCCTTATATTTAAAATGCCTCTTATTGGCCAAAAATGTCACCTAAGGTATTAAATGGTGACTCATGTCCTATACTTTGAAAAATATCTATCTTTTCCTACATCTTAGTCATTGATCATCTTTACCCCTCTTCTTTTCTCTCTCCTAGCTAAAGCCCCTAGAAATTTTTGGTGTCTTCCCCTTTTTTTATTTTGCAACTTGGTCCTTTGTCAAATTCGATAAAATTGCATTTGGCCCCCAAACTTGACCTATTTACATTTTGGCCTCAATTTTGGGTTTTTCTTATCCAATTCATCCTATCCAATATTAAACTCAGTTATGAAAAGTTTCACAATTTTTCGAGCTTGTTTTCTATTTTTCCTCTAAAATTACGATTTAGTCCTCGAATTTAGCCTATTTGCATTTTGGCCCCAATTTTGGGTTTTTTCTCTCTCCTTCATTCTTTCCATCCTAAAACTTAATTCTGGAAAGTTTTGCAATTTTTCGAGCTCGGATTCTATTTTTTTGGATTATCTAAAATTGCATTTTAGCCCCTGGAACCTCATTTTTACTCAGCCTGGGCCAATTTTTCGTATTTTATTTTCATCCCTTTTTTCCAATATTGAATTAGATTTGAACCCATTTTTCCCAATTTTTATACCCGAATTTTTTTCTAATTTGATCTTCCCTCTTTTTCCCACAAATTGCAATTTTCAATTTATTTGATTTTGACCTCAATTTTCCAATTCACTTTTCTTTTCATTCTTCTTCAAATTGGACCATTAGATAACCCCATTTATTGTTTATTTCTCAATTTGAACCTTCAATTTTACCTAATTTGATCATTTACATACTTTTCCCCAAAAATTGCAAATTTTCAAATTTCCCAGAATTATAATTTCAAACTTGTTCGCTTTTCTCCAATTCTTCTTCCAATTGAAATCTCTTTTCATTCCCTTTGAAATTGGACCTTGAGGTACCTCTATGTATTGATTATTCTTCAAATTGAAGTTTCAATTTTATCGAATTTGATTGTTTTCATACTTTTCCCCAAAAATTGAAGTTTCCAATCTGTCCAATTTATCTTCCAATTAACTCTTCTTTTCATTCCTATTGAAATTGGACCTTAAGGTACATTCATTTATCGATTATTTCTCAAATTAAAGCTTCAATTTTATCCAATTTGATCGTTTACCATTATTAAATTCTCCTTCAAATATTGATTTTTCAAAAAAGTTGACTTTTTTTGTTTTTGACTTTTCGGGATTGATTTTTCATGTTGACCTCCGAATCAAAGTGTTAGAGACCAAATTATGGAATTAGGGGAGATTCTCAGAATTTCGAGGAGTTGAAGGAATAACGTACCTTGTTTAGGGGGCCCAGACAAAATTAGGTGTCTACAGCTGCCCGTCTTTGGCTATTGCTGAGAATCAGGAACAAGCAAAGACAAATAGACAACCATTTTGTCCGGGTATGGAGGTTAATTGGAAAAGGAGTTTTCTTTCCATTAATTTGAAGCAAACAAAAATTTAAAGGTTTTGATTTTGAATTGAAAATATCTTGACAGCTATACCAAGGCTCGACTCGTCTTAAGGGAACGAATTCGACTTTTAAAAAACAAAAGCAATACCTCGACGGTGATCCCGGGGCTCGACTCATTTGGAAAACAAGTTCGATTTTAAAAACAAAAGAAAATACCTTGACTGTGATCTCGGGGCTCAATCCATTTTAAAAACGAGTTCGACTTAAAAGAAAAAAAATACATCGACGGTGATCTCGAGGCTTGACTCATTTGGATAGTTTGACTTAAAAGAAAAAGAAATACCTCGACGGTGATCTGGGGCTCGACTCATTCAGAAAAAACAAGTTCGATTTGAAACTAAAAGGAAATACCTCGACGGTGATCTCGGGGCTCGACTCATTTAGAAAAAATAAGTTCGATTTAAAAACAAAAGGAAATACCTCGACGGTGATCTCAGGGCTCGACTAATTTAGAAAAATAAGTTCAAATTAAAAGAAAAAGAAAAATAAATACCTTGACAGTGATGTCGGGGCTCGACTCATTTATAAAAAAAGGTTCAATTTAAAAGAAAAAGAAATACCTCAACGGTGATCTCGAGGCTCGACTCATTGGGAAAACGAGTTCGGCTTAAATGATAATAAATACCTCGATGGTGATCTTGGGGCTCGACTCATTTAGAAAAAACAAGTTCGATCTAAAAATAAATAAAAAACCTCGATAGTTATCTTAGGGCTCGATCTATTTTAAAAAAAGTTTGGCTTAAAACAAAAGGAAATACCTTGACGGTGGTCTCGAGGCTTGACCCATTTAGAAAATGAGTTTGATTTAAATAAAAAAAATAGAAAAGAAATACCTCGACGATGATCTCTGGGCTCGACTCATTTTAAAAAACGAGTTCGATTTAAAAGAAAAGGGATACCTCAACGGTGGTCTTGGGGCTCGACTCATTTAGAAAAAACAAGTTCGATTTAAAAGAAAAGAAAATCTCTCAGCAATTCCTGCAATGTTAGTCGAATGCAGTGATGTTAATGATATGTTTTGCAAATGCTTTTAGAATGCATGATCCCTAGAGATGAATGAACCACATGATTGTGTCATGAGTTCTAATCCATGATTTCACTAGGATTCACGGACTTTCCGACTTCATTATAGTGTCTTCAATCTATCCATTGTTTGCCCCACTTGATGAGCTTTTCAATATTATGAACTGTCATGAGTTCTAACTTATGATTTCACTGAGATCCACAAATTTTCTGACTCCATTGACGGTGTCTTCAATCTATCCACTGTTTTCCCCACTTGACGAACTTTTTAGTATCAGAAACTGTCATAAGATCTAACTTATGATTTCACTAAGATCCACAAGTTTTCCGACTCCATGACGGTGTCTTCCATCTATCCACTGTTTTCCCCACTTGACAAGCTTTTCAGTATTATGGATTGGTGTGTTTTCAAAATTTAGTGGTTTCCAAACCTCTTTTAAAATTTAACCCTACTCCATAACAATACAAAGAAATCCTTTCGTTTAAAGATTTTTATGTTTACTAATCATTATTCAATTTAATTATATTCAAAATGCATCACGAAATATATGAAATATGGTATGAAACAACCAAATGTCATAAAAGGGATAGCAAGAATTAATTCCAATAATGTTTTAGATAACAAAGATGAATATCAAGGATTTAAAAGGCAAATGTAAAGTTGTAGGCCATAGATGCCCCATATGCAGAATATCTTGGACCCTTCCTGCTTCAATTCATCTGAAATATCTTTTAAACGAGCCATTTTACTTGGGTGACTTCTCGGCCTTCGCAATTGTGTCAGACTGGGCTTTACCTCTTTTGTCTGAATTTATGATACTTTCTCCCCCTTTCATGGAGCATTGATTCAATCTTTGACCAGTATGTGGGTCACCCTTTGTGGGTTTTCAACCCAAGTATCCCCCTTTCAGTTCTAAGTAGCCCTTTTTGGATTTTCGACTTAAACCTCTCCTTTTACATTCTTTTTTCATTCATTTTTTCCTTCGCTTCTTTCTAAGAATAATACTTCTTCAACCCATCGGCATTCATAGGATTTCTCAAATCATCACCGTCCATCTGGTTTAAGGTCAATACTCCTCCAAAAAAGCTCTTTTCACCACATAGGGCCCTTCCCAATTTCGAGCCCATTTTTCGCGAGGATCCTTTACAATAGGGAAAATTGTTATCAATACCAACTCTCCTTCTCGAAACTGCCTGGGATGATGTTTTTTGTTATGGGCTCAAATCATCCTCTTCTGGTACATCTGCCCATGGCAAATTGCTTTCAACCTTTTCTCCTCGATGAGATTCAATTGTTCATTTCGAGCCCTAACCCATTCTGCCTCTTCTAGGCCAACCACCATCAAAACACGTAAGGAAGGTATTTCTACTTCAATGGGTAATACTACCTTCATCCTATATACCAAGGAAAATGACGTGCATTAGTACGATATGCATGGAGAGCAAAAGGTAATATCTCATGCCAATATTTGTACACATCAATCATTTTTTGAACGATCTTCTTTATATTTTTATTGGCCGCTTCTACTACCCCATTCATTTTCGGGCAATAAGGAGACAAATTATAATGCTTGATCTTGAGTTGAGTACACACTTCCCTCATCATCTTATTATTCAGGTGGAGCATGTTGTCCAAAATTATTCATTTCGAGAGCCCATACCGGCATACAATCTCCCACTTGATGAATTTGCATACCTCTGACTTCGTTACATTGTCATAAGAAGTGGCTTCTACCCATTTTGTGAAGTAATCTATAGCCACCAGGATGAAATAGTGTCCATTTGAAGCTTTCGGGGTAATGGGCCCGATCATATCCATTCCCCATATCGAAAATGGCCATGGAGCCATCATGACATGCAACGGTGATGGTGGAACGTGAATCTTGTTTGCATATATTTGGCATTTATGGCATTTCCTAGAATAAGTATCACAATCCACTTCCATCGTTAGCCAGTAGTACCTTGCCCTCATAATATGTTTGGCCAATATGTGGCTGTTGGCATGAGTGTCGCATATCACTTCGTGGACCTCTTCAAGGATTCTCTGAGCTTCGACAGAACGACACGCCTCAATAGAACCTGGTCTTTCCCTTTCTTGTAAAGAATTCCACCATCTAAAACAAAACCTATCGCTATCCTCCTCAGGGTTCTCTTATCATTTTTTGTTGCTTGTTCAGGGTTCTGTTGACTCTTGATGTATTACAAGATGTTGTAGTACCAAGGGCGACCATCCGCCTCCTCTTCGATACTTAAGCAGTGGGTAGGAGACTCGTATATGCTCATTTTGATTGGCACAACCTTGGTCCCTTCGTTCACTTTAAACATTGATGATAAAGTGGCTAAAGCATCCGTCGTTCGGTTTTCTTCTCGGGATAAGTAATTGAAACTCACTTCTTTGAATTCCTCAATCAAGCTTAGTATAATCTCTCGATATCGAATTTGCTTTGCATTTCGGGTTTCCTATTCTCCCCGTAATTGATATATAACCAGAGCTGAATTTCCGAAAACCTCTAGTGGTATAATCCTCATTTCTATGGTGGCACAAAGGCCCATAGTACACGCCTTATATTCAGCGGTATTGTTTGTACAATCAAAATCCGTCTGGCAGTAAAAGGATGATAATCATCCTTAGGGGATATGAGCATTGCATCGATCCCGTGCCCTACGACATTTGACGCACCATCAAAGTACAATTTCCAAGATTTCATCTTATAGGAAGTTTCATCTTCTTGCGAGACGCATATCAAGTCTTCATTGGGAAATCAAAATTCAAAGGCTCATAATCCTCCGTCGCTCGACTTGCTAGGAATTTGGCTACTGCACTACCCTTTATAGCTTTTTGGCTCACATACACGATGTCATATTTGGAAGGAAATACTTGCCATCTTGTTGTTCTTCCTGACAAGAAAAATGCTTCGAATATGTACTTGATGGGATCTAGCTTGCAATCAACCACGTCGTGCGATACAACATGTATTGTCTGAGCATTCAAGCCGTCAAGCCAAGGCACAATATAGTCTTTCTACTGCTGAATACTTCAAGTCATACTCAGTGAACTTCTTACTGAGGTAGTAGATGGCTTGTTCTTTCTTTTCGGTTTCATCATGCTACCCCAATACATAGCCCATGAACTTTTCGAATACTGACGAATACAATATCAGTGGTTTCCCTGGAATGGGCGGCATTAGTATTGGTGGGTTTAATAGATAATGCTTGACTTTATCAAAGGCTATCTGGCCTCCTTCATCCCATTCTCCTGGATTACGTTTTTGGATTAGCTTGAATATTCGATTGCATTTATCAGTCAGTTGGGAAAATGAACCGAGCGATATAATTCAGCCTACCCAAGAAACTTCTTACTTCTTTTGGATCGCGATTACTTTATCCGGATTAGTTTCAATTCCTTTCTTGCTAACAACGAATCCCAGTAACTTCCTCGATGTGATCCCAAAAGTACATTTTGCCGGGTTGAGTTTAAGTCAGAACTTTTTTTACCTTTCAAAGTGCTTCTTAAGATTTGGAACATGCTCTTCCTCTTCTTGTGATTTGGCGATCATGTCATCGATATAAAATTCGATCTCCTTGTGCATCATGTCATGGAACAAAGTCACTATGGCTCTTTGGTATGTTGCCCCAACATTCTTTAATCGAAAATGCATCACTTTGTAAAAAAAAACTTCTCCATATTGTCACGAATATGGTTTTCTCTATATCCTCTGACACTATCTTGATCTGATTGTACCCTGAGAACCTGTCCATGAAAGAAAACACAGAGTTCTTTGCAGTATTATCTACCAAGGTGTCAATATGAGGCAACGAGAAGTTATCTTAGGGCTCGCCCGGTAATCAACATACATTAGCACTTTTCCGTCCTTCTTCAGAACCGGGACAATGTTTGCTACCCATTCCGGATATTTTGCCACTTTTAAGAATCTGGATCGAATTGCTTCTTCACTTATTCTTTTATTTTCAACAGCATTTTAGGCCTCATTCTTCTCAACTTCTGCTGAATCAGCTTGCAATCTGGTTTCAGAGAGAGTTTGTGAACCACGATATTAGAGTCCAATCCAGGCATGTCTTGGTATGACCATTCAAATACATCCACGTACTCTTGGAATAAAATTATCAGTTCATGCCTTATTGACGACGAAATGGAAGTTCCAATTTTGACCTCCTTTATTTCTTCCTTATTCCCCAAATTTATAACTTTCTTGCGCTTCAAAGTAGAGTAGTTATCAATTGAATGCCCTTGAATCCTCGCGTGGTATGCACAGTAGGCGCTGGAATTGTACTACTTGGTAAATGGTGGCTTTAGGGGTTGGAGATAGACAGGTGCACAAGTTGTCCCTTTAGCAACTTAGGGTATAACTCACCGTAGGTTGTAGGGACAGGATCATATTGAGGTTTTTGATTATTCCTTGAGGGTCTTTGGTCATTTTTGGTGGTGTTCTGAGTGTTTGATATAGTGTTTGGGGGAAGGCTATGTGCGATGAAATGTAAGTTGGGTATGCCTACTAAGGTATGGCTGTATATGGAAAGGGGTTTTGGGTGAGGTTATTCATGGTTGGGTAGTACGGGTTGTACATTGGATAGGGTGTATATGGGGTAAAAGGTGTAAAAAGGTGGTTGATGAAACTAACTACGTCTGTTTCCCATTCTTTTTTCTTGGCGAGAGCTATTTTCTTAGGGGCAGCAGATTCCCTGCTTTCCATCTTCCCACTCTTGATAGCGGTTCAATCATCTCCCAATATAACCATGTCAGCGAAATTCTTAGTGGCATTACCCACCAACTTATCGTAGAATGACGCCTTTAAAGTTTTAACAAACAGGACTGTGGTTTCTTTATTAGTGAGGGGAGGCTGAAACTGAGTAGCCAAGTCTCTCCATCTCTGAGCGTACTGCTTAAAGTTTTCAGTAGCTTTATTTTTTCCAAGTTCTATAGAGACAGTCGATCGAGAAACATGTCTGATACATGTTTGTAATGTTCTAGGAAAGCTCTGGCCAAATCCATTAATGATTTGAACTTGCTTCGGCTGAGCTAATTATACCATCGAGTTGCTGAGCCTGTCAGACTATCCTGGAAATAGAGGATTAGTACTTTACCATCTTCAGCATATCCTGTCATCTTTCTGCAGTACATAGTCAAATATGCCGATGGATTGCTGGACCCGTCGTACTCCTCGAAATCCAGCACCTTGAACTTGTGCGGGATCACTAGACCAAGAACTAAGCTTAGCTCTCTTGCATCGAGGCTGCTGAACAACTTTGCTCCCTCTACGGCTCGTAGCCTCTCTTCTAGCAACTGATATTTTTTCTGCAAATCAGCCAACTCAGCCCTTTTCAATTCTACCATGTTCATCTTTTCTTGTTCAGTAAGATTATCCAAGTGTGGGACCTCAATGGGATTTGTCGGGATAGTTCCGAGATTTACACCAATCGGCATCTGATTCTATGCCCCCGTATTGGGTTGAATATACGCGAAGGGCATCGTAGTTGCCGGTGGTAAAGTTTTCGTTCTCTATGAGGAATGGTCGTTTAGCAGGACGGCTTCATGCTAACCTTCTTTGCCCCCTTGGCCTCCCGATTCTACTTCGATGATTGAATTCTCTATGTGTCTCTTTCCCCTAAATGTAGTGGACACCAGCTCCATCAATTTAGTCATCTAACTCATCTTGTGCCTTTTCCATTCTTTTCATTCATGTAGCCTGCTCATTGTCCATGACCTTAGCTTGCAATTGGATATTATATTAGCACGGGGTACTTCTCTTTGGGTGTTTTGGTGGACGCCCAATTTTTATACCTTTAGTGTAAATATCATGAATTTGAACTTCATGACACATTATTCTTTGTACTTTATTGACTGTATGAAAGAATGAATGAATAAAGATGTATGAATAAATGAATGAATGAATAAGTAAGTGATCAAATGAATGAATGAGTAAACAAATGAATAAATGAAAACATTAATAAATGAATGAATGAATGTGTGAAAGGTATTGGCCACAGGATAATTCCAACCAAACGGTCTTTCATTAATTACTGAAGTTGATTACATCAATGGTAAAAATATTGGATCTGCCTATACTGTGCTATAACCACTTCTAGGAAGTCCAACATTTGCTGCCCATATGCTCCTAATGGGACGACCTCGCACCTCAAATCCTTTGCTCTCTCGGCCATCTCCCCGACTTTCCAACCTGCTTTACGGATTTGGGCTGTAATGTGCTTGATGTACTTGTGCCTTCTCAGGCAAGCCTCGGTGGTCATCTTGTGACTGACTTGCCACTCCCTTTCTTTCTCATCCAAAGTTCTCAATAGAGTACTTGGACTTTTCTTCAAAGATCGCTCTAAAGTAACCCCTTTAAATCTTGAACTTTCCTCCAAAGGGCCTCTCTTCGGTCTTCAGCTTGGCCTATAGCCTCTCATTTTCTAACTGGGTCTTCAACAGTTTAGCAGAAGAAGTGGAGTATGTGTTCTCTTCAGCTTGCCTTTCTCGGGAGAACTTAGCAGCCCTTTCTTTCTCTTTCTTTGCTTTGCCTTTCCATAAATCCATTCTCCTCTTGAGTTCTTTGGTTTCTCTCTTCCATTTTTCAGAAGACTTGACAACCCCCTTGTACCTCATTTGAAATCTGAGCTTCTTGTTTTCTAGGTGTAAGTCCCTAAGATCGCTCTTTGTAATATCCCGCTCCTTCTCAACCTTTTTTGCTTCCTTTTCCAAGATCAAACCCTTGATCTGCAGGTCATTGATCTCTTCTTGGAGTCGAGTAATTTCCTTGCTCATTCGATCTTTTTCCTGTTCAAACTCTAGCTTTCTGACTTCTAACTAAAAGGGTACTTCTTCCAGTTGCAAATCCATTGGCGAGACATGCTCCCATCGGGGCCAAGAGTGTATCATTAATCCTCTTGAGTCTCCATGCCATGTAACCTGGTGTGACATTGTCGAAATATCGAGCCACCTCTACCCGATAAGTTTTCTTCCATGCCTCTGTGACCTCTCATACTAGTCTCACATACCCTTCTTTTCCTTAGGCAAATTCTAGCAGACTAAGCTCGTGGGTCGGAGGGATGAACTGACAAGATTCATGCTATCTTTTTACCATCAGAAGTGCGTAACTCACACCTCCCCATATTCCTAACAATGGGACCCATGCCTTGTCCCATATTTGTATAACATTGGTAAAGGAAGCATCCACGAGGCCATCCAAGTCACCTCTTCTTTCTTGAGGTTTTGAAGAGTAGCAATCCATTGCACTTTGGTTATACCCTCGAGCCAATCTCTCTCGAGAAATTCTCTCATTGGTGAAAAAACCTTTAGATAAGGAAGAAAGGGGACCTTTTCTTTCTTCCAAAAATGGCTCTGAATCCAAACATAGAGAAGCTATGAACATCCGATGAAATGCTCTTTTTCAACCCTCCTACAGAAGTTCAAATATCGGATTGTTTATGCCACAATCGTTGGAGACAGATCTATTTTCTATCCCAATCACTCAAAAAGTCAAACATAGCTATCTCCACATGTCCCAATATCTTTGGGAAGATAACCTACCCATCTACGGCCAAGGCAAATATATCCGTGTTATCTCTTTACTAGGGTGACTCTAAATTAATGCTCGTAAGAAAACCCATTAGATGCACTCATTTGTCCCTTTCTTAACCATATAATTCTCGACCCAACTCATATCTGCCCCCAAAATCTTTGCTATCTTTTTCTTGGAAAACGATGTCTTCAAACTCTTCAGATATACCCGATCTGGGATGGAATGCTCAATACATAACAGGGTCGAATACTCCTCAATTGTCGGAGTCATATCTTCTTGGTTAAAAGTGAAACACCGATAGACATGATTCCAAAAGTGAGCCATGGCCCGGAGTAGTGCAACATTGAATCTGACAGAGATCAACAGTGCTATATCCCCATATAACTCGATGAAAGTCTCTTTCTCTGCTATGGTCCACTGACTCCAAATTTTTGTCAACCCACTGAGAACATTATGCCGGATGACGAGATCAACCCTATTTGACAATGTCGACAAACCCTCCTTCAAACAATCTCAATTGTTTTTTTGAGATACTTCTGACCACTCTCTGATGGCTATATGCTTCTCAACTACTGAGGCAAACTGTGCCTCCATCAAAGCCCTATTGGTTGAAAATTATCCCAAGACCAATGACCTTCAAAGTGCACATGTGATGACAATGATGCATGAAAAAGAAAAGAAACAAATTAGTAAAGAAAAGAATTCAAAGGTAATACATAATATATGATACAACAAAAGCGGTCCCCACTTTTTGTTATTACAATGCCTTCGGGGTGGAAATATCACACTTATTACGGGCGATGCGATGTTCATTCATCATCACTCGATTTATGAGACTTATTCGGGACATAATATAAATAGCAAAAGGTTAGAGTTATTCCCCGTGTGTTCTTAACTTCAGTGCACCTATCAAAAATCCAGCATGGCTTCGCCTAAACTGACTTCATATGGTTCACTATATGAGAGTGAATTAGGTTCTGAAGGCTCCAACTTGCTCCTCACTGTCGCCTATGAAGGCTAGTAAGGCACCCTGATTTAAACGGGTTCAAATTGTTAGAGCATATTTCCCTACCCCATGCGGATTGTTAGTCACGAAGGCATAGGTATACTAGTATTCCGAAAGTGTTTCGCTAGCTTGTACAGATTATTAGTCATGAAGGCCTAGTTTACTTTACTTCCACTTAAAAAGGACGAAACCCAAATATAGGGCTCATGTTATGCAAATGCACATGTAGTGTGTTAGGAGGAACAACAAACCTTTCACAACCTATTTTATACCCCTTATTTTAAATACCCCGACAATTTAATAAGACAACAATTGAAATTAATTAACTAAAGAGCAACAACATCAAATAACCATAGAACAATGGAAGTATGCATGTACATGAGCATGAACATATTTAAAACATTTTATTATTTAAGGAAAATCCTCTTCATTAACAAAAATGGAAATTATAATTAAATATCGATTAAACCCGACAAATCGAGACTTTCAATAACACACGACTAATTTTAGGCCTGACTCTCTAAGTGTCCCCAGCGAAGTCACCAAGCTGTCATGATGTGGTCCTTATCTCGGGACCCATCTAAATTACGTCAAAAAAGTGGGAAATAGGAAAAGAAAAGTTGTTCCTCTAAATTAAAATATGAGTACTTTAAAACAACCTCGAAAAAGAAAATGGAGTCGCCACCGATCTTTTTTGGCTAGTTGTGATCGATCACCTATTAAAATCGATTTTATAAAGTATTTTAAAATTAATTAAAACATTTTGAAAAACCAATTTTAAAGTTTGAGCTTTTAACGAAAGAAAAAACAATGGCGGGGCCGGGAGTCGGTTACATCACCGGGAAGGATTAGCACCCTCACAACATCCGTATAAAACGGTACCTTATTAATCGTGTGTTATCATGAAGTCTCAACGAAAGTCGATTTTAGTTTCGATATTAAAAATAATTCCCTTTTTTTTAAAGAAAAACAATCATATTATTTGAGAATGATCCGGAATTTATTAATGCAGAATTTTTCCATGTTTACCGACAGACCCGGCAAAACAGAGAAACTTTTATTTATTTTCGAATTTTCTGAATCACCATCATTTTGAAAAGAAAAATATTTTGTTGTTAATGATAATCGATGATATCATCCCCGGTAGACCCAGCAGAGAACTCATGAATTATTTTAACTCGAGATTAACCTTGTTTTGTTAAAAATCATTAGTTTTTATGCATTTAAAATCATTTAATAATGATCAGGGATTACTAAGATACAAATATAAACTAAACAACATGTATAGTTATCATGGCATGACAAACATTTTATTATGACATTGCAAAAGAATTAATGACATGCCATACATGGCATGGCAAATAATTCATGACATGGCATATATGATATGGCAAATAGCTCATGAGATGGCACAATCATAGAATGACATCATCATCATAGAATTTTCACATCTAACAATACATCATGATCAAAATAGCAACATGAATGTCAAATCATAAAATGACATCATCATGGAATATTCATAAACATAGAATTATCATGATCAAGATAGCACATGTAAACATTAATTATTAAATGACCTCATCATGGAATATGCATGAACATAGAATATGCACACATCATTATTTTTAAAATTCTTTTTAACGGATTTTCTTTTTGGTGGAATTATATAATTGGCATGCGTCTGTACATTTTACCGAACTTCCCAGCAAACCCGGCAAAGCTTTAGAAGAATATCTTTTTGTATGACATGTATATAATTTTGAATAAAATGAAAACCATACCTTTCGATTTCAGAAACATGTGTGTTGAATAATTTTCTAACCTCCCCGGAAAACTCGGCAAAGATTAAGAACTAACTCTCGCCAAATGTCTAAGAAACCGAAAAATACGTTTTTATGCTAAGTAAAAACATTTTAAAATATGAAATGCATGAAAATGGAATGTGTTTCTCTCGAAGAGAGGATATCCGAACACCTAAAAATATGTCTGACTACCTTTGAAAGAAACTTAAATTGGATTTCTAAATTGAAAGATTTTGGGTACGTATTTTGGCTCAGATTAAGGGGTATTCAAATGCCCTTGATTGGAATCCTAATACCCCTAAATGGGCCTAGAATGCAAAAATTTTGAAAACCAAAATAATCTAAAAAAAGATGCAATTTTAGAAAAGGAGGCCAAAGTGGCCAAATCCCCTAGTGTAGAAATCCTAGTTTTTGCTCGGTTTTGAAAGCTCAGATTACCTATCCATGACCCAATTTTCTTAAAACCAATTTTTTCCTTTGAAATACCATGGAAACAACCTTAAAATAATAGCTATAGGTTTTGGCCAGCCCCTCCCCTTTGGTGGAAAAAAACAAGACCTTTGCTAGCTTAAAAGCTTGATTTGACTCCAAAAAACCGAATCTACAAAACTATTTTTTTACCCTTATAAATAATTTAAAAAAATTCTGGAAAAATCAGTGTAGGTTCAGAAAATTATAAACTAAATGATTTAGAAACAGTGTTTTATTTTGACAAAAAATGCATGGTGAAAATATTGCCCAAAATTAGCATATCCAACTTGCAAAACATTATTTTTTTCAACTAATATGAAAAATAGGTTTTGATTATGGATCATTAGTTGATCCTAACCAAAACCATACTGGAAATGAGTTGAAAACATGTTTTTACAGCAAGAAAAATTATTAGCTCAAGGTTGGCTCCTTGGACATAAATCCGACCTAACCAATCTCTTGGTAAAATCCAACTTCATCAAGCTCAAAAATCATTTTATTTAAAGGAAATAAGAAACATAAAGCACACAATATATAAGCAAGAGAATGTAAACAAACATGAAAATAAGGTTGGCTAAAGTTTGGCCTCTTGGATGCTAAATCCGGCTCAAAGTATCACTTGGTAAAAACCAAGATCATAATGCTCACAACCTTTCGCTTTTAAAGAAAATAAAAGGGAAAAATCTACCCTACCACAATAGCACATTCCACATCACAAGGGCAAGCAAGAAGTATGAAGTAAACATGAGCACAATGAAGGCCCCTAGGTTCGGCCAAGTAGGAAAAATAGAGGAGAAAATGTTGTAAACTTTTGTTTCTTTGAAAAGGAGAAAATGAAGAGAAAAGCCTTTAAGTAAACCATTTTGAAACCTTTGTTTTTAAGAAAATGAAATGAAAAACAACATAGAAAAGAAGAGGAAAAGAATCTGAAAATGAAAATGAAAAAGAAAATAAAGAAACACCTCCTCCAAAAAGCTCTCAAACACCTCATTCTTCCTCTTTTTTCTCTCTTCCTTTACTTTTCTCTTAGGTGATTTTAGCTACTGCCCTTAGCTCTCAAAATGGTAGTGAATGTCTCCAAAAAATGAAGGCATTCCCTCTTGTAATCTGCCTACCCTCTTGTAATCTGCCTTGGCCGAGTGGTGCATGGGGGGAGCTCATGCTCTCCTCATTTTCCCTTTGGTCATGATTTCTTCATGCCCCCTTGGCCCCATTTCCACTTGGCTGTCTCTCCTAAAACTAGTGATCATTTATCATTCCTATTGGTCCAAAATGCCATGTCATATATTCTTGTCCTCTTTCTCATCATTTCTTTTTAGCCACTTGACTTGATCATGTAGTTTAGCCAAAAATATCTTCCTAGTGTCATCTTTTTTATCCACTTGGCTTCATCACATGGCCTTAGCCAATGAGCTTCCATCCTTACATTTAAAATGCCTCTTATTGGCCAAAAATGCCACCTAAGGTAATAAATGGTGACTCATGTCTTTTGCTTTGAAAAATATCTATCTTTTCCTCATCTTAGCCATTGATCATTTTTCCCCTCTTTCTCTCTCTCTCTCCTGGTCGAAACCCCTGGAAAATTCTAGTGTCTTCCTTTTTTTTTTTTTTTGCTATTTGGTCCCTTATCGAATTTCGATAAAATTACATTTTGGCCCCCAAACTTGACCTATTTACATTTTAGCCAAAATTTAGGGTTTTTATTATCCAATTCATCCTATCCAGTATTAAACTCAGTTCTTGAAAGTTTCACAATTTTTCGAGTTCGTTTTCCATTTTTCTGGATTTTTCGCTAAAATTACTGTTTAATCTCCGAATTTAACCTATTTGCATTTTGGCCCCAATTTTGGTTTTTTCTCTCTCCTTTCCTTATTTTCATCCTAAAACTTAATTATGGAAAGTTTTGCATTTTTTTAGTTCAAATTGTATTTTTCTGGATTTTCTAAAATTGTATTTTAGCCCCTAAAATCTCTTTTTACTCAACCTGAGCCAATTTTCCGAATTTACTTTTTCCATCCCCTTTTCTCACATATTGAATTGGATTTGAGCCTATTTTGCCCAATTTTTATACCTGAATTCTTTTCGAATTTAATCTTCCCTATTTTTCCCAAAAATTAGAATTTTTAATTTATTTGATTTTGACCTTCGTTTTCCATTTTCTTTTCCAATTGATTTTTCTTTGGATAACCCCATTTATTGATTATTTCTCAATTTGAACCTTCATATTTGCCTAACTTTATCATTTAAATATTTTTTCCCAAAAATTGCAAATTTCCAATTTGTCCCTAAAATTGCAATTTCCAATTTGTTCACTTTTGTCCAATTTTTCTTCCGATTGATTTCTCTTTTCATTCCCTTTGAAATTGGACCTTTAGGTAGCTCTATTTATTGATTATTCTTCAAATTGATGTTTCAATTTAATCCAATTTGATGTTTTCATACTTTTCCCCAAAAACTAAAGTTTCCAATTTGTCAAATTTATCCTCCAATTAGCTCCTCTTTTGATTCCTCTTGAAATTGGATGCTGAGGTGCCTCCATTTATTGATTATTTCTCAAATTGAAGCTTCAATTTTATCCAATTTGATCGTTTACCTAATTTTTCCCAAAATTGAAATTTCCATGCTTTTTTCCAAAATTGAAAATTTCAATTTATCTTTCCACCTTCAATTCCTCTTTCTATTTTCAATTGTGGATCTCCAATTATCAATATTGTTTCACCATTATTCAATTCTCCTTCAAATCTTGATTTTTCCAAAAAGTTAACTTTTTCAGTTTTTGACTTTTTGGGGTTCACTTTTTCATGTTGACCTCCAAATCAAAGTGTTAGAGACCAAATTGTGGAATTAGGGGAGATTCTCAGAATTTCGGGGAGTTAAAGGAAGAATGTACCTTGTCTAGGGGGCCCGGACAAAATTAGGTGTCTACAACACGTCCTTTTCTTTTGTAGACATCCCAAAGCAAGCTGGCGACAACCGTGATTTGACATTAAGAAGTAATTCCGGATAAAGATCAAGGCAAATTCCCATGTCAACTAGGTCAAGTTTACTCTTTAAGATGTCTTTCAATATTCTATCCTAATTAAGAATTGTCCCGATGATATTTTCACAAACATTCTCCTCTATATGCATCACATCAAGGTTATGACGCAATAAATTATGCTCCCAATAAGGTAACTCAAAAAAATACTTCTTTTTTTTCACAAATCTGCCTCATTTGGATCATCCTCTCCATCTTCCTCCTCATCACTCTGAAAACCAACATCAGCACCTTTAAACATCTCCTTTGATCTTTTTCTTGATTGTGTGCTACTTGACTGATTCATATTTCCATAAGTGAAATTGATGTCTTTCAACATTAACAAGATATCAGATCTAATAGTGGAATTAGGTGCTTCTATAAACTCTTCAGTACCATCAAAGAATGTTTTTGGCATCTAAATCTATGGATTTCATCTAACCACCAACGGTGTCCCATATAACTGAATTTCTTTTCGTTATATAACCATTTCGAACATGTTTGCGCAACATAACAAGGACAAGCATAACGACCTTTGGTGCTCCAGCTAGTCAGATTTGCATAAGCAGGAAAATTGTTTGTAGTCCATAGAAAGCTGTACGCAAACAGAATTTTTTCCTTTTTGACACATCATATGTTTCAACCCTTTCCCGTAACTGCTTCAACTCTTGAATAAGAGGTTGCATATAAATATCAATATCATTCCACAGACCTTTCTCCTCAGGATTTATCATGGACAAGATAAAGGACGATTGTTTCATACAAATCCATGGAGGCAAATTATAAGGAATCAAGACAACCCGCCAACTACTATAAGAAGTACTCATCATTTTGAATAGATTAAAATCGTCAGATGCAAGTCCAAGCCTCATATTTGGGCAACCATTAGCAAAACATGGGAACTTTCTATCAAATGATTTCCAAGCCAAATAATCAACAGGATGACATAACAAGCCATCATTAATCCTTTCATCATGATGCCACCTCAAAGAATCAGATATTTTTGAAGACATGAAAATTCTTTGAAGTCTTGATATTAAAAGAAAATACTGCAAAATCTTTGCAGGCTTATTTTTTTAATGTGCTTCACCATCATCCTCATTCATATTTTCTTCTGTATTTCCTTTCATCCATCGAGATTTACTGTAGAGATGACAAAATTGTAGATTTGTTCTATCACCCCAATAAAACATACAGTCATTCGGACAAGTATAAATTTTCTCATATCTAAGGCCTAAATCCTTTAGCATCTTCTTCGAATCTTTACAAGATTGACGGATTTTTACAAAAGGAAACATTTATTTCATAAACTCTAGTAATAATGTCAAAGAGTTTCGTGCCCACCCGCATAAGCATTTCAAGTGAAAAATACGCATGCTGAAAGACAATTTTGAATGCTTAGATCCATCATAAAGTTCTTCATTCATATCATCAAACAACTTATAAAACTTTGTCGTTTCTCCTTTGGGTTCTTGATCACCTACACCTCTTCCCGTTTCAGCAAAATCATTCATACCAACATTGAACTCATTTAAATCAGAAACTTTTGGTGAGAAGGTTTGGAAATAGTGGTTACGCATGTTAAATGCATCTAGCAACATGCCTTCCATGTCATCTTGTCTAATAGACTGATGTTGGTTGTCAGAATAACTTGGAGGAACTCTAGAATATAAACTAGAAGTGGCGGTCTCTCCATGAAAATACAATTGTGTGTACCCCGGGAGAAATCCTTGACAAATTAAATGTTCTAAAACAACTTCATGCATATGTCAATCAATATTAACACACCTCGAAGAATTACACAATATCATATTATCTTCGCTTGCTTTATGAAATGCAAAATTGAGAAAACTTTGTATGCCATCTTGATACTCTTGACTTAACCTCGACTTTTGCATCCAACTCTTATCCCATTTCATACTTAAGTCTAAATGATAAAACAATATATTGTAAGTTTATAATTAAAATTTATATCTTCAAATAACAAATTATCATCATACCTTAGACTTTACTTAAGATAATCATCTTTTAATTCATTCAAGCAAATATCCATAATGAAGATATGCCTCAAATATAGACTGGTAATACGAGTATTCATGTTGTGTTTGTGTATTTCACGTGTCACAACTCAAATAAAATTTGACACTGCTGGGTAGGAGCATCAGCATCCACAAGTTGCTGCTGCACAACTGCTGGATGTCAACATCAGCACATCCCCAAACATGTTTTCCTCAACCTCTAAACCCAATACCTAAATCCAATTCCTAAATTCATAAATTTACCTATCCCTAAAATAATCCTAGGGAATTTCACATCACAAAAACAATAACTAGATAAAATTAAGCAATAACAACAAAATCATAAAAATTCACAACAAACTCAACAAAAATTAAAAATAAATCAAAACTCTAATACACAAATTACAAAAAACCCTAAATCCATACCTTGAAAGGAGATTGTGGAACGAAAATACGTACAAAAACAATTGCATGTCTCGAATTTGAGTTTGGGAGGGAAGGTGATTGGGGGGAGAGAGAGAGAGAGTTCTGATTTTGGGGAAAGAGGGGAGGGGGCAGCCGGATGTTGATGTTATTGTGGATTTAGCGATGTTTGTCACCACTAAGTTCATAGGCAAAAGACGCGTTTCAATTACAATTTTAATAAATCATCTAGAGAGGCTTTTTTTAAAAAAAACGTCGTAATTTTCAATGTTTTAGCGACATTTCAGTGAAAAACGTCACTAATTTTTATAATTTAGCGACGTTTACTCCGAAAAACACTGCTAATCCCAGAGCCAAAATGATGCGTTTCATTTTGAGGTTTAAAGAAAATTTGTGTCGGCGTTTACGCGACTGAAATGCTGCTATGTATATTGTTTCAACGGTGTTTATTATTGAAATGTTGTAATTTATTCTAACTTAGCGGCCTTTATATACGTAAACACTATGTTTCACTTGATAGAAATGGTGGTAAACAATTAGGCGGAAGAAAAAATAATCGCGTAAAATTGAGAAATATTTAGCGGTGTTTTATTCTTTAAACGTCGCTATTTTATTTTGTTTAACGACATTTGTGATATGTAAACAACACTAAACTATTATTTAGCGGCATTTTTAAGTAAAACGCCGCTTCGTGTACAAAAACACAATATATGGCATCGTGTATAAGTAAAACACCGCTATTTAAACATCAATGAAAGTCAAATTTGTTGTAGTGATTAGTCATATTTATAACAATAGATTAAAGTATCCCCTCAAATTATATCATGGCTTGCCTTGTTTGCGGTAAGTTTTTGTTTTTATGTTTTTTGTTTTGTGCTTTGGGTCTTTTTTATTTTGTTTTGTGTATTCATGTTGCGTTTGTATTAATTTTTTGTGTCATTATCGTATTCAAGTTTTATATATTTATATAAATTTTGACACATTAATAATTAGTGTTGTGTAGATTTTGACACGTTTGATTATTCGTGTCATTTTTTTTGTCATGTCATATTTCAATTATTTTTTCCATGTTGTGTTCATGTCGTATAATCATGTTGTGTTCGAAATTGTCAAATTTAATTGACACTATTCAAATAACTCTTAGTTTTGTGTCACATGTCGTCGTGTTCGTGTTCGCGTTACTTTTCCTTGTCTTAATCGTATTCAATGTATTATATATCGATATATAATACATTGAATATGAAATTGTCCAGTCTAATTGATACTATTCAAATAACTCGTAATTTTGTGTTACGTGTTGTATAATGATTAGGAGTTATTGTTTGTCTAGATTAAATTTAGTAATTTTAGACATATATACCTTACTTTAAAAGTTGACCTCAAGTGAGAATATTTTGCATAATTTATCATAGTGATTCAATTTAAACTCTAAGTTCATTGCTTAGTTTAAGGGGCTTACTTTAATCAATTCTTTTTATTTTTTCTTTTGCTATTTATTTATTTGAAAAAATTAATCAATTCTATTTTTTTTTTCTATTTGTTTATTTTAAAAAAAAACCAAAAAAAGAAAAGAAAATATAATTATTTTATTTGTTTATTTTCTTTCTAATTATTATGTATATATTATCATTGTAATAATTATTTAATCAATTTAGTAAACAATAATTTACAAAATTAATGAAAATAAATAATTTTTACATATTTAATTTTTATAATTAATATAAATTACTATATTAATATGACAAATGTCATCCAATTAGACCTTTAATTTTATTTTTATTTTCTATTTGCTTATTTTGTTTAAAAACCAAAAAGGAAATAAAAATACAACTATTTTATTTGTTTATTTACTTTCGAATTATTATGTATATATTTTTATTTCTATAATTATTTAATCATTTTAGTAAACAAATAATTTTAAAAATTAATGAAAATAAATATTTTTTACATTTAATTTTTTATAATGAACATAAAATTATTATGTTAATATTAAGGATATTTAATACTAAATTGTAATATACTTTTTTATTTATAGTTTTGAAAATTAAGCCTTCTAAATGTATTTGTATTATATAATTTATAAACAAATAATTTTTACATATTTAATTTTTATAATTAACGTAAAATTATTATATTAATATTAAGGATATTTAATACTAAATTATAATATATTTTTCTTTTTATTCTTTATCTTTTTTCCTTTTTTTTTCTTTTAAGATCAGATCAACTACCTTCAATTACTTAATTGGAGAGGATATATTATTTTATAAAAATAATCTCCAATGTAACGGGATTTCATCCTAGTTTTTATAAATTCAACTTCCCACGGGTCTTGCGAATTTGATCAAATTCGCTCTAATATTAGGTTGACCTTTAAATTTAGGTGAATAATCTGATTCTTAAACAGATAATATGAGATTAGTTTTTCTTTTTTCCATTGATACAATTACTATTTAATTTTTTTCTTTGAATTTTTTAACATTTTTATTCCAATAAAAAGAGTAGTATGAATATACTGTTTCTTTAAAAACAAAATCTTTGAACTTTAGAAAGTTATGATATATATGTGTGTATATATAATATATATGTGTTATTTAAATGTCTTTAGAAAAATAAAAGTAAATTGTGCAAATGATGGACCAAAAAATTTTAGTTTATATGTAAAGTAAATTTAAGGAGCTCAAATTAGCATCCAAAAGGATTAGAGTTGATAAAGTTGATCTGAATTCAAAAAATCTACTAAATTCGTCCAAACCCAACCTAACTTGATTTGACGAAAATAAGTTAACAATCTGAACTCATCCAATTTGAATTCGAATTAGCTCGAACCTGAATTAAACATTACTTTTTTTATTAAAAAAATCCATAATTTAAATCCAAAATAATCAGGACCCAAAATATGAACTCGAATAACAATTTATTCTTAATCTAAAAGTATTGGACACGCAATTAAGGTCTCTTATAATGGGTCTACTGGTTATGAATTATATTTATCAATTAAGATTTTTTTATCTATAAGCTTTTACATATAATTCTTATTATTTAGTTATTAGATAAAATTTATGAAATAAATATACTTGTAAAGGAATTATAAAGTTATAAGTATGAAATTTTTCTTGCAATAAAACATTGTTCCTAAATTTTTCCTAATCGATGCATTATCAAGGTAAAACATTAATAAGACCGTGAGACTTGCACATGTTATGTTCTTGCTATTAAGCAAGTAGTCGGTCTCATATGTTGAAATATGGGTTCAGTTGAACCAACATGTGAACATTGTTAAAAGAACAAATTTACTGAAATGACTCTTTATGAGAATGCCATTTGAATATCACTTAAGTGCGTCTATAGAAACATTTTCATGTGACAGTTGTATAGATATCCTTAAACTTGATATCAATATGTATCTTGCATGCGATGTGCTTTACTTTGATATTATCATAAGTGTTCCCAGGTAATGATGCTCAATGTGATTTAGGTTGGGTATAATGTGAATTATATGGTGGTAGATGAGTGATCAAAAGACGATTCATCACTCTAAGTGGTTAGGAAAAATATTCTATTGATTCTTGACAAATATTGACTCAAAAAATCTTTGGCCAAAATAGGAAAGATTTCCAAATTTTATTTATGAAATTAATGACTTTGGATTCAAGAACTAATAGGGTTATATTCGTACAGAATAGACACTAATCCAAGGTCTATGTCTAATCGATGTGAACACCACAGGAATCGCCCATTTAGCCTTTAATGTGAGTCTAGACTTTTAACGGACACAAGTTATGCCAATTAAGGCAATTGGGAGTCATCACTAGATTTAAGCCGAAAATCAATAACTGATTATAGGCACTAAAGCTACAAGTTTTATCTTTATCAAAGAGCTTGGTTCGAAGATTTGAGATTGAATTATAGGAGGAATCAAAGATTCTAATCTAGCCTGGGATAATCCAACCTCTACTATTTTACTTTAGATACAACTTTGTCAAGCTTTTAGATCAAATAGCACATATCTCCACTCACTTAATATATGCAAACATGTAAGTATGTAAATGTATGTCACATGTTGTTATGCATGAATATAAAGAGATGCAGGTTGGCTATAAACCTTGGATGATTTTCGTGCCTCTCATAGTGGCAACTTCACTCATAATAGTTTAACTTATAATTCCATTTATGTGACCCTAGGGGATGACAGAGAAATTTTAAATCGCATCTCTCCAATGTATCATTCGAACCTTAACCTGGAAAGAAATTCTTATGGGTGCTAAGGGCCATATTAGCTCAACCCATATACCTCGAGATTTCTTTTCACTCATGGCACAACTTTGTCTTATGATGGGCTTAAAGTTTGCACTAACTCCAGGCAAACTACTCACTTTCTATGAGAGGACAAGGCATGTTGACCGTTGGGCTACGGTTGGCCATTGGATCCTGTGGAGAACTAATGATGGAACGGACTTGTCCTGCATATAGAAAATATTAACTAGTTCTCATAGGGTTGACCCTTTTTGTATGTATTTCCATATACATACTATTACCATGTTGGAACATCTTGGACATTTTTATCCCTTAAGACAAATGGGGAGATGCTAAAACAAATTCTAAAAAGAACTATGGTTTTTTATCATCTCTTGTAGACATCATAATAGGACCTAAACCTAAACCAAACCATAAACCCATTGTTTATATGAGAGATAAAATTGGTAGATTGGTTAGGAACCTGTCCTCAGAATTTGATTCCCTTGATTCAACCATATCTATCACCATCATAGAAAAGAGTGAGAAAAAAATGCTGAGGAGACAACCAAACAACATAGCCGAATGTTTAAGTGGATGAGTTCCATTGATAACAAACTGAAATAATCTGATGATAAGATGTAAAATAGTAGTTCTTAGCTAATGAGTATCTCGAAAGATAGGAAGAAGAAGGTAGTGGATGCTGATGATGATGATGCACACCTTTCAGTCCAATAGTTGCTAAACCTTGAACCCACCAAAAAAACTTCCCAAAAACCACCTGAAGTGCATGATGATACTATTGGTGTATGCCTTAGAGCCAATCGATTTGGTCAGGCATAAACAACCAATAATGTAAACCCATCACTACGTTTTAGTGATCATGTTAGTGCAATGATAAGGAGTTATTAAGTACTAATTGGATGAAGCCCATGGAACATAATGGCCTTGCAAAGGAATTATATATAATTGTGAGATCCTTATGCATCAAAGTCATGTTCCTAAAACGGTTCCTGGTCATCGTATTGCCAAGACGGGGCATTGGCAATGCTCAAAGACTAGTACATGTTAAGCCTACTTACTCAGTAAGAAACTGATCTCACGTGTTGAAGTATATGACATACTTTAGGATAACATGTAGGTGCTTGTCTGTTGAACAAGTTCACTGAACATGGCCCGCTATGAGAACTCCATTTGGTATTGTCACTCAAGTGTCTATGGAAACTTTCTCACGTGTCAGTTGTGTAGGTAGTCCTCTGACTTGTGATACCAGGTCATCTTGTATGACATGAACCATACGAAGATGAATGAGTGATCCAGAGAGGATTCACCACTCCAAGTGAAATCGGAGACATATCTCATATGTTCTTGGCTTAAGTTAACATGATGGAATCTCTGGCCATAGTATGATAAATTTAGGAGAAATAGTTTCTCTAAGTTCACAAAGTTAACCAATAGCTGCAAGAACTAATATGGATTGAACATGAGTAGACACTGCACCATGCTCATGGTCTTTCCGGGATATTTGGTGAAAGGACCGAGTTACATTGATAGACTGAACACAAAAGGTTATGTCGAGACTAACTTGACTTTCCAGTATTTGGCTGGTCATGATGGCTTGCTAGAGTCCGCTCATGATCTATGAGTATAAGTTAATTAGATTAATTTATATTTATTGCCAACATATTGGAAACCTAATGGGTCACACACAGAAAGGTGAATTAGGAGATTAAAATGGAAAGAGCCTAATTAATTAATTTGAGAATTTAATCAATATAGACTTAATTAAATAGTTTAATTAAACGGAAGGACTTAAGTGCAAATACATAAGAGTTATTGCCTATAGTCCAAATCCTAGAGTGATTGCCTTCCTCTATAAAGACATATGATAGCTTGGCCGACCTCCCTATGGCCTCCTAGCCGCATATGTGATATGCTTAGAGGCTTTGGTTTCTTCTTGAATTCTTGACTTCCTCTTTACCTCTTCATGGATTGCTAGAGAGAAAAAACGTTTTCTTTCAAGAGAGCAAAGATAGAGTGAAAAAGAAAGAAGATCAAGATAACCTTATGGTTGGCACACCAAACCCGGAGAAGCAAGAAAAGTGTTTTTCTTCTTCTTGATGCTTATGAAGCATTCGGCCATGGATGTTTAGTGTCATAATGGTTTTTCGACCGCTCGATAATTTTTTTTTTTAAAATACAGGGAGTCGCCACCAATCTTTTTTGGTTAGGTGTGATTGGTCACCAAAGAAAATTTATCCCCTAAATAAAATCTTAAAATTGATTAAGATTTATTAAAAGCATAATTTTTCGTCTGCGAAAACAACATTGGGTTCGGGAGTGTGGTTACGTGTGGGGAAGGATTAGCACCCCCACACGCTCGTAAAAAAAATGGTACCCATTAATCACGTGTTATCCTTAATCTCAAAAAAAAATTATTTTTATTCCCATATCTAAAAATAAATCCCTTAATCCATGAAAATTTCGAATTTATCCTTTCTTAAAAAGAACTTTAAAGAAATGAGAGAAAATGTCTTTCATAATTATTTTTGAAATAAAAGAAATTATATATGTAAAATAATTCCCGAATTACTCCGATATTTTCGATAATGTTTCGACAATTATTTTTACACAAATCATTTTGAGGAACGATTAATATTCCGACCATTCGGAGAAAGGATCCGTATTTAGAGAATCTCCTTTACCAAAGGTAATTCAAAAGGGCATTTTATTTGTGGGTAAATTATTTGAAATAATAATAGAAAGTACAACAATGCTTATTTATAAATGATTCCGAGATAACGGAAATTATCCATGTAAAAAGAGTTTTCGAACCACTCCGATACTTTCGATAATGCTTCAGTAGTTAATTTTACTCGGACCGTTTCGTGGGACGATTGATACACCAACCGTTCGAGAAAAAATCCGTTTTTAGAGGATTTCAATTACCAAGAATAATTTAAAAACATATATTTTATTTGCGGGGAAATCATTAAAAAATAAAAAATAAATAAAATTGTCCTTTTAAAATTCATTCCAAAATAAACAAAATTGTCTATGTAAAAATAATTTCCGAAACACTTTGATATTTTCGACAATGTTTCGATGACGAATCTTACTCGGACCGTTTCGAGGAATGGTTGATACTCCGACCATCCCGAGAAATAATCTGATTTTAGGAAATTTCATTTATTGAAAATATTTATAAAAAAACATATTTTATTCTCGTGCATTGAAAAGCAAATTTAAATTAAAAGTAATAATAATACTAAAACTCTGAACAATAATAAATAAGATAAATATATATATATAAAGGAAATAAATAAAAATAATAAAAACAAAGAAAAATAACATAATTGTAATAATAATAATAATAATAATAACTACTATTATAAAGTAAATAATAAATAAAAACATTAGCGAAATAAAAAAATAATAATAATAAACTTAAAATAGATAATAAAAAGAAAAAATGGATATAAACAAAAATAAAGTAAAAAAACTTACCTTCGAAAAATGCAAAATTTCGAGGCTCGAGTGCTCGGATAAAATTCTCGAGGAAAATAATTTATTTTTTCGTTTTTTCTTTCTTTTTCTTTTTTTCCTTTTTTTCCTTTTTTTCCTTTTTTCCTTATTTTCTTTTCTTTTCTATTTTCTTTTCCTTTTCTTTTCCTTTTTTTTTCCTCCTTCCCCCTCCAGCTTGAGGATCCGGATTAGGCACGCCTCTGTCGGGTTTACTATCGGGGCCCTGCGTGGATCTCTTTTAATTGAAACGACGCCGTTTTGAAGCTTGTATATAAACTCATTTTCTTTCTTTTTTATTTCATTTTTTTCATTTACCCTCTCTCTCTTCCCTGAAACCTCTCCCCTCTCTCTAAGCAAACCCAGCAGCCTCCCCATGAACGTAGAAATCAACGGTCTGGCCACCATGCCGGCCGCCGTTCTCCACCATCGACCGACGTGCTCCAGCGACGGTTTGACTCCAAATTTTATCGGTTTTCTCCTCTTGATGTCCTCTTTCTAGTTCCAACCTTCGTTTTCCCCGAAACTAAATCATAAATTGTAGATCTGAATTCAAAGTCCGACCCTTTTTCTGTTCTGATCTTTTTTTTTTTTGGCCGTCCAATCAGCTCCTAAGTCAAACCATGGCCTCCTCTCCTCCAAGGCTACTGCCTCATCGTTCGGGTTTCTCCAAAGTCTCTTCTCAAATCTCTCGAAACCCTAAAGAACCGTTTTCCTATTTGTGCTTTTTTTGGTTTTTTTTTTTTGTTGCTTTGAGAGTATTGCCTGTTGTGGTGTTGTAACGGCGATATTTTTTTGTTGTTGTAGGTTTTGAACACGGGCTTGAGATCTGATTTTGGGGGGTTCGAATCTGAACAAGTAGGGGCCTCTATTCTGGGGATGGGGAACTTCCTTTCGGTTGATGTTGGGTTAGGGTTTTATAGTGGGGTTATGGCAAGCTGGTGGTGGCTAGGTCTAGAGGCGGTGGTGGCAATGGCAGGGGCAAGTGAGCTAGGGTGGGTGTGTCAGGCCAAGTTGAGGGGTTGGGTGGTGCTGGCTACTTGCTGGCAGTGCTTTGATGGCTGGGTGAGGCAGTGCAGGCAGCTGGCAGGTGATTCTAGTTAGGGGGTGGGGCGGTGGTTACAGGCAAGTGGGGTGTAGGTGGTGAGGCGGCTAGGGTTTGGTAAGGTAAATGGCCTGTTGGGCCTGCACTGTTGCTTGGCAGGCCTGATTGGCCTTGCCGGGCCTTCAGGCCCAGTTGCTTGCTAGGCAGGCCTGGCTGGCCTGCTAAGCCGGGAAGTGGGCTGCTACTTGGTAAGCCCAAAAAACTGGGTGTTGGCAAGGATGTTATCAGGTTCAACAAAAAGTTTGGGCTTCATGGCCCACAAAATAAAATAATAAAAAAATAACAACAGAAATAGAAAAACTAAAAATTAGATTTAAATGCAATGGTCCCGAAAACCAGATTTCAGAAAGTTAGGCCAAATTCAGGCCCAAATTAATCAAAATTCAAATTAAACTGGAATTTGAATAGCTTGTCGTGATCAGTTCATATAATGATAATGGACCTAAACTAAAGAGCAAGTGGACCACGACTAAAATTGCAAATATTTCAAAATTTCACTTTAAATTTTAGAAATCATGGGAACTGAATTTGCAAGCCGAACAGATTAAGTAAATAATTTGGAATTTTAAAATCCTACTCCATCCCTCGACTGATACCAGAGTCAGTGCTCAGCTCAGACAAAAATGGGTCGCTACAGCTGCCCCTATTTGAACATTGCTGAGAATCAGCAATAAGGCAAAGATGTAAGCGACAATGTCGTCCATGATTAAAAATAAACTGCTCCACTCAAGAAAGGCTCTATGATTTTGAATTTTAAAATGATGCTCTTCTTATCAGAGGTTCTACAACTTTGAAAAATGAAAATGCTCCTCTCATCAAAGGCTCGAAAACTTTCGAAAATTAAAATGCTCCTCTCATCAGAGGCTCGAAAACTTTGAAAGTTAAAAATGATGCTTCGAATTTTTGACAATGATTATGGACACAACTCAGATCATCATCTCACTTTCTGCCTTTAGTCTTACGAAAGTGAAGACTAATTTTCGGATATCACCACCAGAAGTCTCAGATATTGCCACTGAAGACTTAACAATCTCTTTTTTGTTCACTTACTGCCTTCAATCCTATGAAAGTGAAAACTAATTTTCGGATATCACTATCGAAAGCTTCGGATATCGCCACCGAAGACTTATCATAACTGAATTTCGGATATCACCCCCGACGATTTATCATAACTGAATTTTCGGATATCACCACCGAAACCTTCGAATATTGCCACCGAAGACTTATCTTAACCAAATTTCGGATATCACCACCGAAAGTTTCGGATATCGCCACCGAAGACTTAACAAAATCAAATTTCCAAATATCACCACCAAAAGCTTCGGATATCGCCACTGAAGACTTATCATAACTGAATTTTGGATATTACCACTGAGAGCTTCGGATATCACCACCGAAGACTTATCATAATTGAATTTTCAGATATCACCACAGGAAGCTTTGGATATCGCCATCGAAGTCTTATCATAACTGAATTTCCAGATATCACCATCGAAAGCTTCGGATATCGCCACTGAAGACTTATCTTAACTGAATATTTGGATATCACCACCGAAAGCTTCGGATATCACCACCGAAGACTTATTATAACAAGATTTCTGGATATCACCACGGACGCTTCAGATATCACCACCAAAGTCTTATCATAGCTGAATTTTTGGATATCACAACCGAAAGCTTCGGAATGGCCATCGAAAACTTATCTTAACTGAATTTTTGGATATCAGCACCGATAGCTTTAGATATCACCATCGAGGACTTATTATAATAGGATCTCCAGATATCACCACCAGAAGCTTCGGATATCGCTACTTAAGTTTTATCATAACTGAATTTCCAGATACCACCACCGAAAGCTTCGATTATCGCCACCGAAGACTTATCTTAACTGAATTTTTAGATATCACCACTGAAAGCTTCGGATATCACCAACGAAGACCTATTATAACAGTATTTTCAGATATCACCATCGGAAGCTTCATATATCGCCACTAAAGTCTTATCATAGCCAAATTTTGAATATCACCACCGAAAGCTTCGGATATCGCCACCAAAGACTTATCATAACTGAATTTTCGGATATCACCACCGGAAGCTTCCGATATCGCCACCAAACACTTATTATAATAAAATTTCTGGATATCCCCAACAGAAGCTTCGGTATCGCCACCGAAGTCTTATCATAACTGAATTTCTAGATATCAGCATCGGAAGCTTTGGATATCGCCATCGAAGACTTATCTTAACTAAATTTTTGGATATCACCACTGAAAGCTTCGAATATCACCATCGAAGACTTATTATAACATGATTTTCGGATATCACCACCGGAAGCTTCAGATATCGCCACCGAAGTCTTATCATAGCCAAATTTTGGATATCGCCCCCGAAAGCTTCGGATATCGTCACCAAAGACTTATCATAACTGAATTTTTGGATATCACAACCGAAAGCTTCGGATATCGCCACCAAAGACTTATCTTAACTGAATTTTCGGATATCACCAACGAAAGCTTCGGATATGGCCACCAAAGACTTTACCAAACATTCTTCATTTAAAAACTTTTCAAATATTCTTCAACTTTGAAAAAAACATCTATCAATTCAAAAAACTCTTATTCATATATTTTCCAAAACTTGGGAATTTTTCTTACTCGAAAGTTTCCTACCTTTGAAATAATCCCTTATCTTTAAACATGTCTTCCCTCATGCAATGAATGCCATGTTTTTAGAAATGCAATTGCTTATTGGTGATGCACATGCCCCCTTACTAATGCAAATGATGAAGACTCTCACTACATGGTGCAGTACAATGCAAGTGTTCACTAAATGCTATGATCGATGCCATGATGCCCATTCTTGCTGAATGATGCAAGTATCTCACAAATATCTGACATTGGCTTTCTCCAAGTTTGTCTCGACCTATCTATTTTGCTTTCCATTTCACATCACAAAATTTTGAAAAAGCATGTACCCAAAATAAAGCGTCTTCCCTTCATCTCACGCGTCTTGCCGAGGATAGGTTGATCAGTACCGTTCTTGTTGTATAAAAAGGAAATAACTTTTCAAATCTTCAGTCAAATCTCTTGCCATTTATTTTTCCCCAATAGTTTCTAAATCCGCCATCATTCTGTTGATCCCTACATTATCTTGTTAACCTGTGCAAGATCTTTCCTTGAGCTTGCACTTGCAGTATTTTGTTTTTCCAAAACTTTTTCTCATCCATCTTCGAAGACATCTCTATATAAACAAGATTCATTCCAACACTTCTATGCCCTATGATCATGAGAACTCTTGCTTTTTATCAAAACATTGTATTTCCTAAAAATTCCACACATTTTTAGAGAGAACCTACCTTTGATCAGACTGCTTGTCAAAACATTTCGTGATAACCTTGAAAGGTCTCTCCACTTTTTGTAATTCACCTCTTTTGTTGTCTTTCTCTAAAAAACTTTTATCTAGAAAACCTTTTTGTACAAAATGTTGCCTGACACAAATTGTTTCCTATTACCCAAGCATGTTATTTTCAAACAATCTTTTTTTTTTTTTTTTAAAAAAACAATCGTTTTCAGAAAAAAGATGTGACATTCAAGCTCTTGAAACTTGATGACCACTATTAGGAAACTTTGAACAATGGAAATATGGTCTTTTCAAATGATTCAGGATCGCAAGGTTTTGGTTTATCTGAGAAAGCATTACAACAACAAATATGCCCCATTCATTTAGGCTTACCAATGAAACATGAATTTTCTAAACAACGAATTCCTTGAGATTCAGACTTTATGAAATGATTCATTTTTTGAAGTGCCAGCAAATTTTTACATCTTATAGTCTCTTTGTAATGGTAATTTGGACGAGCGTCAAAACTAGCCGTGACAGGCTCAAGGTATTGGGTGCTCATTTTGGAAGGGATGGTTTTCAAAGCTTGACCTCAATCTTTGAGCAGACCATCATTCTGGAAATTGGAAAAGTCCTCGATGCTCATTGGTTTCTTCAAAATGACATCTATTTTTCACAGATTTTGGCAATATTAAAGGTGGCTTCCAAAAGTTTTTCTTCCGACCTAACTTGTCTCATTTCTTTTAAGGTTTTACCTTATATCCTCACCTTTTTCTTCCTTTTTTTTGGTCCCTTTTTTTCTTTTCTTAATTGCTCCATCATGCATCTAAGAATTCAAAATCTTGTTGAAAATGTGTCAAACGACTCAAAATGTTTTAAAAAGAAAAGAGAGACTGAAGTCTCATTCAAGAAATAAGCTCTTCAATTCAAATGTCCATGTTTGATCAAAATGGGCTTTGCAAGCTACGTAACGTAGGGCAAGGTTAAGGGTTTGAGAATAAAAGGATAAACAGGCTCAAAATACATGCTCAAGGGTAATCACCAAGGATCACTTCGTAACCTATGAAGGGCTCTCTTCGAGATATTTATCTTTTCATTTCTGAAACCACTTCATTTAATTTCATCTTTTTTTTTCCTTTCCTCCTTTTTTTGTGTGTGTACAATTCCACTCTTGATGAAGCAATTTCAAAAGTCTTTTTTTTTATTAGTATTTATTGTGCATTTGCCCCTCGACATAAGATCTTCTAATTTGTTCTCAAAACATGAATCAATGATCCCTGATAAGGTTTTTTCTTGCATTTGCCCCGAGTGTGGAGGGTGATCTTTGGTTAGGGTTCATTTGAAAAATTTTATTAGGCTCAAAGGGGTAACTAGTGATTGATTTTCACATTTGTGAAAAGGATGATGAAAGAAGACCATTTGTCATTTCAACGTGGTCGTTCAAATTAAATTCTTTCTTATGAGCTATTTTGGATATTCCAAATGCATGAAATCACTCTCAATTCTTTCATTTTTTCCTTCTATTTTCCTACTGCATGCCCACGCAACTAGTTCATCTTTGTCCACCCCATTACGAATGTCTGATTTGATTCACTAAACAGATGAGGGCTCATGAGACAATGAATCCTTGTCATGATGAACATGTTGGAAACGTTAAGCTATGGTCCAGGTGGGGAAATTTTATGGCATAAATCGAGCTTTGGATGGCTTTATTCATTTGTTGAAAGATGGGTCAAAGGGAAACTTTGGGGAAAAGGGTTTAAACATTTACATTTTTTGGTCACTTGAAAGAATTTGGTCAATGGAAGTTATAGCTTTGCCTCGACGCTCATCAAATTAGAACTATCTAGATCATTTTTTTAAAGAATGTCATGCTTGTCTAGTTCCCAAGGAATTCAAGAAAAAGCCTTTTAAAAGGTCTGTTTTATAGCTCATAGCTTTAATAGTGATTTTCATCTCAATTCCCTCACATAAAACTCAAAATGGTGCTTCTTAAAGTTGGAAAGATCTCAAATGGTGTTTATCCAAATGATCTGGTGTTGGGAATGTTTGGAGAAGTCATGGTATTTGCTGGTGTAGGTTCGTTCCTAACAATGGTCACCAATGTTTTTGAGATTTTTTATCACATCTCTTTTTAAAACATTTTTTAAAATCTAATCCAGAAAACTAATTATGTAAGGCCGACTTATCGCAAATTGACTTTTCTTAAAATTCTTCAAAATTTTTAACAAAACCTTTTAAGTCCATATTTACAAACCCGATTTTATCTTAGAAACATAATATGACAAAGAGTGCATGGAAATTGAAAACCATTCATTTCATGCAAGTGCTAATGGAAAACAAGAGTTCTTTTTCTCATGAGTTCTTTTTCCCATTAATTCCGTGTTCCTTATATCTAGCATGCCTCATGTTATGCCACCCATTAATTCCGTGTTCCTTATATCTAGCATGCCTCATGTTATGCCATCTATGTTTGCCCCACCTTGAGTAGGCAAAAATCGATCCGTTCCTGTCGAAGCTCAATAACCTAGCTTTGATGATATCTACGACTTTATACTTCAGTGCGGGGCAATTCTCTGTCGAGTGGCCTTGATTACCACAATGATAATCGCAACACTCATTAGCATTATACCAACTCAAGAATGGAGGTTTAAGGGGTTCCGACTGTACTGGCATCACAAGGAGGTTTTGGACAAGTCTGGTAAGAGCTCAGTATAAGACATGGGAATTAGAGAGACTTGATTTCTTTCCCGGTTGTTTCTCGAATTATTTTGATCATTTCCAAGGTTCTTTGGATGGTTCCCCGATCGAGGAGTAGGCACAACGACGGGTGAATGGGAAGTGGTGTTCATGTGCGATTGGAGATTTGTCGGGTAAATTGGCTGATAAAATAGTTGGTGAAGGTACGAGCTATAGGAAATGTTGTTCATATCTGGATAGTAAGGGTGGCATGCGGGATAAGGTTGGTACGGAGCAAAGTTCTCAGGTACTCGATCCTCAAAAGTGATGGCTTGTGCTTCTCATTTTTCTTCCTTAGCTAACCCTTCATTCTTGGGAGCAGCAGTATTTCCCGTATCAATTTTCCCACGTTTTATTGCACTTTCAATCATCTCACCAGAAATGACCATATCAGCAAAATTTCTTGTAGCCTTTCCAACCAAATTGTCATAATACAACGCTGGTAGTGTATTGATGAACAATACAGTGATTTCTTTCTCAGTGAGTGGTGGTTGCACTTGTGCTGCCAGGTCTCTCCACCGTTGGCATACTCCTTGAAACTTTCAGTATTCTTTTTTTCCATATTCTGCATGAATAACCTATCCGGTTCCATGTCGATCATATACTTATATTGAGCCGAGAAAACTCTTGCCAAATCCTTCCAAGAATGGATATGACTTCGATCGAACTGATTGTACCATCTCGCAGCTGACCCTGTTAGACTGTCTCGAAAGTAGTGAATTGACAAATTTTCATTATTGGTATGGCCACCCATTTTCCAATAGAACATAGTAATATGGGCTAATGGACACTTTGATCTGTCATACTTTCCAAATTCGGGGACCTTGAATTTTAGCGGAATCACCAAATCTTGGACTAGGTTGAGCTCATTCAGATCCACTTTCCTGAAAACGTGTCAATTCCTTCTATGGCTTTGAGTCTCTCTTCCAACATATCATATTTCTGCCGCACCCTTGTGTCTTCCACTTGCTTTTCCAAACATTTCTTCAACTTCTCTTGTTTTATCAGATCATCTAAGTTTGGAATAAATGCCAGGTCTAAAAGATGAGCTCCTGAGTTCGATCCAGATGGCATTTGACCTTGTTGACCCTCAGGAATAGGCATATTGAAGTGAGCATAAGGTCGTCCTTCGACTGATGATCCATCTTGAGGATGTGTATCATGTGATGTTTGAGTTTGGTGAGGAGTGAACCTTGGTCGGTAAACCAGATCTTTGCCATGGTGTCAGGGCTCTTCCTGTGTGACTGTACCTTTAGCAACCCCCTCTTCCTTGGGTCATACTCATCATCATTTCCATTATTTTAGTCATTTGCTCACGTGACTCCTCTAGTGATTTTGTTATCAGTTCTCGTACTTACTGCTGAGATTTGGCTAACTGTTCTTGCAATTCCCCTTGTACTCTTTCTATTTTCTCAATTCGTGCTGTTTGTTCATTTTCAATGGCTTTATCTTTTGTTCTGAAAGTGAGTTTTCCTTAGAATGCTCTTAAAGCCGAGCAAAGTCTTATTAACCCCCAATTTATTACATGTATGCTCATGAATGAATGCATGCATGTAGGGGTGCAACATGGAGTTAGTGTGATGCATGTAAAGAAAAAAAAATAATTTAGTATAGACATACTGTACACATATCAAAATAAATTTTTTTTTTGCAAAAGATTTTATTTACAGAACAAAATTTTCTTCTAAAAAAAATGGATTTTGGTCGGAAAAGAATATACTCTTAAAACAAAAAAATTTCCAAAAAGATTTCAAAATTTATGACGGTGCCCCTAGGGTAATGGTTCATGGGCACTTATACGTACATTCGATCTTACACACTCCATGGTTTGTAAAATGAAAGGCATAGAGTAATGAGGTTCATTCGTGTACCTAATCTTAAGTACCTTCTAAGTAATGGGTAAAGCATGACCCTACCTTAGGCAGGCCTCCTATGTTTCATTATATGCTAGGTTCGAATTTACATTGATCTAAAGGTTCCCAAATTATTCTTCACTGTCATCCACGCGGACTAGTAAGGCACCCTGATCCTCACCCATTACGGGCTACAAACGGAAAAGGTTCAATTTGGGTGAGAGTATTTTCGAAGCCTATGTGGAGGTTATTATCTCACGAAAGCGTTGGTACTTTACACCCCGAGAGTGTTTCGCTAGCCCGTACGTAGGTTATTACCTCACGAGAGCATAGGTACTTTACTCTCTCCTAAAAAGACAAAGCTCGGGTATAGAGCTTATGCATGAAATGCGCGTTTTAAGTATGTGAAGAGAACAAACAACACTTTACAACCCGCTCCTAAATACCCCCAACAAAAACAAAAACAAAAACAATATAAAATATATATATATATATATATAAATCCAAGTTTATTAAAAAATTTACACAAAGAAGAAAACAAAAGGAAATATTGTATTTATTTATATAAAAAAAAGAATCATGATTAAATACCAATAAAACCATTAAATCAAAATTTTGGATAACACGTGATTAAATTATGACTCGACTCTCAAAAAGTCCCAGTGGATTCGCCAAGCTATCATAACGGTTTTTCGACCGTCGAAGATTTTTTCTTTTAAATACAGGGAGTCGCCACCAATCTTTTTTGGTTAGGTGTGATTGGTCATCAAAGAAAATTTATCCTCTAAATAAAATCTTAAAATTAATTAAGATTTATCAAAAGGATAATTTTTGGTCTGCAAAAACAACATTCGGTTAGGGAGTGCGGTTACGTGTAGGGAAGAATTAGCACCCCCACACGCCCGTAAAAAAAATGGTACCCATTAATCACGTGTTATCCTTAATCTCAAAAAAAATTATTTTTATTCCGATATCTAAAAATAATTCCCTTAATCCACGAAAATTTCTAATTTATCCTTTCGTAAAAATAACTTTAAAGAAATGAGAGAAAATGTCTTTTATATTTATTTTTGAAATAAAAGAAATTATCTATGTAAAAATAATTCCCGAATTACACCGATATTTTCGATAATGTTTCGACAATTATTTTTACACAAATAATTTCGAGGAACGATTAATATTTCGACCATTCCGAGAAAGGATCCGTATTTAGAGAATCTCCTTTACCAAATGTAATTTAAAAGGGCATTTTATTTGTGGGTAAATTATTTGAAATAATAATAGAAAGTACAACAATGCTTATTTATAAATGATTCCGAGATAACGAAAATTATCCATGTAAAAAGAGTTTTCGAACCACTCCGATACTTTTGATAATGCTTCAATAGTTAATTTTACTCGAACCGTTTCATGGGATGATTGATACTCCAACCATTCGAGAAACAATCCGTTTTTAGAGGATTTCAATTACCAAGAATAATTTAAAAATAGATATTTTATTTGTGGGGAAATCATTAAAAAATAAAACAATAAAATTGTCCTTTTAAAATTAATTCCAAAATAAACGAAATTGTCTATGTAAAAAAAATTTCTGAACCACTTCGATATTTTTGACAATGTTTCGATGACGAATCTTACTCGAATCGTTTCGAGGAATGAATGAAAATATTTGTAAAAAAAAAACATATTTTATTCTCGTGCATTGAAATGCAAATTTAAAATAATAATAATAATAATACTCTCAACAAAAATAAATAAGATAATATATATATATATATAAAGGAAATAAATAAATAAATAAAAATAATAAAAACAAAGAAAAATAACATAATTGTAATAATAATAATAATAATAACTACTATAACAAAGTAAATAAATAAATTAAAACATTAACGAAATAAAAAAATAATAATAATAAAATTTAAGTACATAATAAAAAGAAAAAATGGATATAAACGAAAATAAAGTGAAAAAACTTACCTTCGAAAAATGCAAAATTTCGAGGACCGAGTGCTCAGATAAAATTCTTGAGGAAAATAATTTATTCTTCCGTTTCTTCTTCCTTTTTATTTTTTTTCCTTTTTTTTCCTCCTTTTTTTTCTTTTCTTTTCTTTTTTTTTTCTTTTCTTTTTCCTTTTTTTTCTCCTTCCCCCTCCAGCTCGCGGATCCGGGTTAGGGCATCTCTGCGAGGGCCCCGCCCGGATCTCCTTCAGTTGAAACGACACCATTTTGAAGCTTGTATATAAACTCATTTTCTTTTTTTTTTTTTCCTTTTTTTTCATTTACCCTCTCTCTTCGCTGAAACCTCTCCCCTCTCTCTAAGCAAAACCAGCAGCCCCCATCAACCCAAAAACCAGCGGTCTGGCCATTGTGTTGGCCGTCGTTCTCCACCAACGACCGCCGTGCTCCATCGGCGGTTTGACTCCAAATTTTACCGGTTTTCTCCTCTTGATCTCCTCTTTCTAGTTCCAACCTTCATTTTCCCCGAAACTAAATCACAAATCATAGATCTGAATCCAAAGTCCGAACCCTTTTCTATTATGATCTCTTTTTTTTTGGCCGTCCAATCAACTCCTGGGTCAAACCGTGGCCTCCTCTCCCCTAAGGCTATTGCGTCATCGTTCAGGTTCCTCCAAACGCTTTTCTCAAATCTCTCGAAACCCCCTAAAGAACCGTTTCCTGTTTGTGCTTTTTTTGTTTTTTTTTTTGTTGCTTTGGGTGTGTTGCCTGTTGTGGTGTTGTAATGGTGATATTTTTTGTTGTTGCAGGTTCTGAACTCGGGCTTGAGATCCGATTTTAGGGGCTTTGAATCTGAAAGAGTGGGAGCCTCTGTTCAGAGGGTGGGGAACCTCCTTTCGATTGATGTTGGGTTAGGGCTTTATAGTGTGGTTACGGCAAGCTGGTGGTGGCTAGGTCTAGAGGCGGTGGAGGCAATGACAGGGGCAAGTGGGCTAGGGTGGGTGTGTCAGGCCAAGTTGAGGGGTTGGGTGGTGCTGGCTACTTGGTGGTAGTGCTTGGGTGGCTAGGTGAGGCAGTGCAGGCAGCTGGCAGGTGAGGCTCGACAGGGGGTGCGACAGTGGTTGCAGGCTAGGGGCGGTGGTGTCAGGCAAGTGATGTGTAGGTGGTGAGGTGGCTAGGGTTTGGTAGGGAAAATGGCCTGTTGGGCCTGCATTGTTGCTTGGCATGCCTTATTGGCCTTGCCAGGCCTCCAGGCCCAGTTGGCCTGCTAAGCAGACCTGGCTAGCCTGCTAAGCCGGGAAGTGGGCTGCTACTTGGTAAGCCCAGAAAACTGGGTGTTGGCAAGGATGTCATCAGGTTCCAACAAAAAGTTTGGGCTTCATGGCCCACAAATAGAAATAAAAATAAAAAATAACAACAAAAATAGAAAAGCTAAAAATTAGATTTAAATGCAATGGTCTCGAAAACCAGATTTCAGAAAGTTAGGCCTAATTCCAGCCCAAATTAATCAAAATTCGAATTAAACCCGAAATTTGAATAGCTTGGCGTGATCAGTTCATATAATGATAATGGACCTAAATTAACGAGCAAGTGGACCACGACTAAAATTGCAATTATTTCAACATTTCACTTTAAATTTTAGAAATCAAGGGTACCAAATTAGCGAGCCTAACAGATTAAGTAAATAATTTGGAATTTTAAAATCCTACTCCATCCCTCAACTCGATACCCGACTCAGAGCTCAGCTCGGACAAAAATGGGTCGCTACATTTAGATGGGGAGAGGTTTCTTGAAACCTAAACTACTAGCATCATTTTCAACAAGACTCCATTCCTATCTTATGAAGGTTTTCTTGATAATGTTTTTTTATTACCGTTAGAGGCCAGATACTTGTGTGGCTTGAAGTCTTGGATTGACTGCTTGGTGTTCAAGACTGAGTGGGCTGTTTGGAAACTCAAGATTACTAGATCTTTGAGTTAAGGTATGATTTCTAATCATATCTATGCTTTATAATTACAAGATCGCATTAAAATTTTACAAGCATGATCTTGTTAGATTCGGCTATCTCTTTGTCTTATTCCGTTGCGTTCATGTTCTTCTTTAATTTGAATATTGTTTGAGCATGAGATCGAATCCCAACAATGGTATCAGATCCTATCTTGTAAGTTTTCTTGTGATTTACATGTTTAATTCTTGGTAATAATCAATTGGATTGAATTGTGTGTTGGTCTAGCAAAGTTCTTTCAAGAAAAACGTTTTCTTGTTTTGTTTCAATTCTGGTAGCTTCTGTATGCAATCTGATCTTGGTGTTTTAAATTGTTTAAATCATGTTTAAAATTGATTTGATCAATGTTTAACCTTTCCATATGATTGCATGACACAAAGAAGTTAAAAGAAACAAGTTTGGATTTGATTTGGATTGGATTGGTTTTGGTGCTTGAATTTTGAAGAACACAAGTGCAAGATTTTTCTGCACACCTGCTGTAAGTTGCGGTTTTGACATGGTTAGATGTGTCCAAAAATTTTCAAAGTTTGAGGAGAAGTCCGAAACATGTCTATCTTGATGCTATAATTTTTGGTGGATTTTTTGATTTTTTTGTTGCCGAAACTGCCTCTCAATGTTGTGCAAACAGTTTGCATGGTTGCTAGAATTTTCTAGGCAGCCTTGAGTTCTTGAATTTGATTCTTGAATTGTAGGTATAATTGGCTGAAAATCAAAAGATGAAGTGTGGGTGAATCATTCACCATATTAGCCACCATAAGAGGTAGCTGTTTGAGGAAAACGTTGCCCTAAACAAGGGCTGCCAACTGCGGCATAGTAAATTACTAAAAGTGGGAGGCGGCTACACACAAAAGTTGTGTGTTAGGGCATCACCTTCTATTTTTGGAAATTCTTATTCTTTGGAATTTTGGACTTGAGGAAATTGTTTCCTAGTCAAGATTGGATTCCTAAGAGTTAGGAATGCACCTAAGCTTTCCTTGTGGAAATTGTTTCCTAGTTGAACAAGGACTCCCAAAAATTAGGAGAAGATATGAAATTTTCCGTGTAGAGAAAGTTTCCTAATCAAACTTGAACTTCCTAAGGTGTTAGGAAATCTAATTAAATTGTTTAATTAGATGGATGATTTTAATTCAAAGAATCCTAATTGGATTAGGACTCAAGTAAATTGAATTAAAATTAAAATTGCTAGATAATTTGAGCCAAGTATTTTTAAATGAGTTTAAATATTACTTTCCTTAAACGACACACAAGATTACTAAGTGATGTTAAATATGTATGCATTTATTTTATGCTTTATGATATGATTATGAAAGCATGAGGATGGTTATGGACTTAGACCTTAGACTTAGGTCATGGATGGTTAAATTTTCTTTTTGGTATTTTTATAAATAGGGTCTGTGAATCCGACCTTCTCTTATTTATTTCTGGAGTTGTAAATTCTCTTCTCACCTAACTCTCCTCGAATGTAACTCGAGGTTTCTACTAAAGATATGTACATGTTATATAGGTTTGTAGATTTAGATTTAGGCCAAGATTAGAATTTATGTAATTCCAAAATGTACGGAGACAAAGCGCCAAGAAGAAGGACCAAGGAGATCACCATCAAGATTTATGAAGACTATGTATGGTATCCCTAGGAATTTGACCAACTAGTTTCCTAATGGCTCAAGGAAACTAGAGTAGTAAAGTCCATAATCATCCTAGTAGATTGCATGAGATAGATTTATTTTTGAATTTATATATGTGATATATATTTGAATAAATGCTATGCATGTCAATCAACAAAGAAAAGCAATGAGATCTAATTAATGATATAAAAGAAATCCCTCATTAAATTATATTGAGTCCATGTTATGCATGATAAGTTGCTTTCCACCATCTTAACAAGATAACCAAAGTTACTCTAGTAGGAGGCTTGTTGAGGCACTCAAGATCAAACTACTGTACGAATATGTTTGAGTTATAAAAGGTGGGTCTTACTCAACTAGATGTTATGTTATCCGGATACGTCAAACTTGATCGCATGACATTTAGAGGCAAAGTTAGGTGAAATGCATATGATGCATTTAAGCAAAGAGTTGTCACATAACTGATTAAGGAGTTGCATAGAGATGCAATTGGTAAGTAAAGTTACCTACTCAAATAGTTTCAACATGGCTTGTTGAGTCACTCAAGGTCATGGTGGGATGAAGGGGTCCTTGCTCACTAAGAAGTTTAAAAGTTAAATTTCTCGAATAGTAGAGGAGGGCTACTATGTTGATAAAATAGTGAGAACAATCATTTAAACTCTAAAACCTACTTTTAATGATTGCAATTTGCATAATGACTATTATATGCATTGGTTAATATGGGATATAAATTGTTATGGCAGGTTAACTAGTCACTTGATTGCATACTTGATGCAATGTCGATTTCACTAATCCATGAAATGAATGTCTATGTCCTTAATGATCCATGAGGTATTTAGCAATGAGAAGTTCAACATCTCAAGGAATTGTTCCAATGAAAGATGTTAGAAGGTAGCCTATGAGGCATCATGTGCTAATGGATGAATCGATAAGTTTTAGAAACTTGGTTGATTTATGAATCATAATATGAGTATAGACTTACTTCTTTCTTCACAGTCTAAGAGCAATTTGCAAGTCGTGTTGTATTACAACATGAATCGATAGGAATTGCTAAATGTGCTCACTAGAATAGAAGATCATCCACTTTGTTACTTCCACGAAAGGAAGGTAACTAAAGAAATGTTCTTCAAAGTTAGGATGATGAGATGAAGAAAGAAATTGATATTGATCAAAAGGACATACCATCATTGTGGCAATGCAAGGCATTTGAGGCTTAAATGTAAGAAGTATACACGATACTTGAAGGGATGTGAAACTTGAGAAGTTTTACTTCATGGTTATTATGAGTTAGTTTTCACTACCTTTAGATATATGATACCTATAAGATTGGTTCCAAGATATGTATGACATATAGATGCAACCAATGACAAGGACAAGTGAAAAAGAATAAGACCAAGGAGGTGGCAACCTAGTTGATACTTAATCAAGCTTGCCAACCTATTCATGATGAATGTTTTAGAAACATTATCATTGATATTTTGGTTATGCTAGCATTAGAATGAACCGAAGCGTCATATGGAATTTGTTCCATATTATGGTCTTATTACACTCATAATAAGCAAGAAACTTGCATAAAAGATAATCAAAGGATTGTTCAAGTCAAAAGTATAAGATTAAAGTATATAGATACTAGTAGTTTCTTTGATTATAAATCAAAGGAAATCTTATACAAAACTTGACAACTAAATGAGATTTAACTCAAGGAATTTCGTAATGAGATTATGAAACTAATTTAGTTAAGAGCATTCTTATCAAGACATGATCTAAATGAAGAATGGCTTGAAACTAAATTGATTGGTTATCTAATAAAATTCGTATCAAATGAATTGGATGGATATTAATATATGATGACATAGAAAAGTCCATGATTCTCCAAATAGCCAAGATTACCAAAACACTAACCTAGAGAGGATTTCGAATTTTATTTGTAAAACAAACATTCATATGGGATATGAGATGTTTTGGTTTTATAATTACAAATGTGCATTCAAAAGAGTTTTGAATTCACATCCCATAGGAAAGTAAATGAGTTTACTTTGAATGTTTCTACACAAGTAGGAAACTGTAAGAGTTTTATGACATTTAAAAGTTAAAGGTCAGAAGTAGAAATCCGAAGTTTATGCATAGGATGCATAAAGGCACAAAGATTTAGTAGGATGCATTATGATGCATTACTGATACGAGATGAGTTTACTGAACATAATGGTTAAGTAGGATGCATAGTGATGCATAACTCATAAGAGATGAGTCTACATAATAGAACATTGTTAGACAATGGATTGAGATATCCAGTTTTGATATTGACATTCAAGAGTTGAATTTATCAAAAAAATGAGATATCTTTTGTGCACACCTAAGGGTTAGTGGGAGTAATGCAGATTACTCATCAAACAATGTATATCAGGTACATTGATGATTAAGAGGTAAATCGACAGTTATGCTAAGATCTAATAGATTTAGCAACAGATGATTGGATTAAATGTTAAATGAGTTTAACATAGAGAGAATCCAATAAGTGACTTAAGGCCATGATGTAAATGAATTCAGTCGTTTGGAAACGTTGCAAATTAAATAGGATTGAATTATTTATATTCTAAGTCAGAATACAAACCTTTTGTTTAAGGCTACAAAAAGGTATATTTGGATCGATAGCTCACTGGCTAATTAAAAGATTTCTAGTTGTTAAAGTAACAACATGAGCCATAAGGAATCAGGTTTCATTGTGATTCGGATAAGTATTGTGACTATGATAATAGAGATTATCAAAAGTATATGACCGAAGCATATTCTCACAATAATGTACTGAAGCTATATCCTAGTAGAGACACAATTGCTAATCGAAAGAGTTCGACATTGGATGCGTTAGCGGTTGGCTAAGTGCAAGTGGGAGATTGTTGGTGTATGCCCTAGAGCCAATCAATTTGGTCAAGCATAAACAACCAATAATGCAAACCCATCACTATGTTTTAGTAAACAAGGTTTTCCTTCATGTTAGTACAATGATAAGGAGTTATTAGGTACTAATCGGATGAAGCCCATGGAACATAATGGCCTCGCAAAGGAATTATATATACTTGTGAGATCCTTATGCATCAAAGTCATATTCCTAAAATGGTTCTTGGTCATCGTATTGCCAAGACGAGGCATTGGCAATGCTCAAAGACTGGTACATGTTAAGCCTACTTACTTAGTAAGCAACTGATCTCACGTGTTGAAATATATGAGATACTTTAGGATAACATGTAGGTGCTTGTTTGTTGAACAAGTTCATTGAACAAGCCCGCTGTGAGAACTCCATTTGGTATTGTCACTCAAGTGTCTATGGAAACGTTCTCACGTGTTAGTCGTGTAAGTAGTCCTCTAACTTGTAATACCAAGTCATCTTGTATGGAGAGTGTCATACTTTGATTCCATCACGAACGGGTCCCAAACAAGAGTGATGCTTATGGTAGGGTGGTTTTGGGTATGACATGAACCATACGAAGATGGATGAGTGATCTAGAGAGGATTCACCACTCCAAGCGACATCGGAGACATATCTCATTTGTTCTTGACTTAAGTTAACTTGATGAAATCTCTAGCCAGAGTACGATGAATTTAGGAGAAATAGTTTCTCTAAGTTCACAAAGTTAACCAATAGCTGCAAGAACTAATATGGATTGAACATGAGTAGACACTGCACCATGCTCATGGTCTTTCTGAGATATTTGGGGAAAGGACCGAATTACATTGATAGACTGAACACGAAAGGTTATGTCGAGACTAACTTGACTCTCCAGTATTTGGGTGGTCATGATGGCTTGCTAGAGTCCGGTCATGATCTATGAGTATAAATTAATTAGATTAAATTATATTTATTACAAACATATTGGAAGCCTAATGGGTCACACACAGAAAGTTGAATTAAGAGATTAAAATGGAAAGAGCCTAATTGATTAATTTGAGAATTTAATCAATAGGGACTTAATTAAATAGTTTAATTAAGTGGAAGGACTTAAGTGAAATTACATAAGAGTTATTGCCTATAGTCCAAACTCTGGAGTGATTGTCGCCCCTATAAAAGAAAGATGATAGCTTGGCCGACCTCCCTATGGCCCCTTAGCCGCATATGTGATATGCTTAGAGGCTTTCGTGTCTTCTTGGTTTCTTGACTTACTCATTGCCTCTTCATGGATTGCTAGAGAGAAAAAAATGTTATCTTTTAAGAGAGCAAAGGCATAGAGTGAAGAAGAAAGAAGATCAAGATAACCTTATGGTTGACGCACCAAACCCAGAGAAGCAAGAAAAGGTTTTCTTCTTCTTGATGCTTATGAAGCATTCGGCCATGGATGTTTAGATGGGGAGATATTTCTTGAAACCTAAACTACTAGCATCGTTTTTGACAAGACTCCATTCCTACCTTATGAAGCTTTTCTTGATCATCTTGTGTGGATTACCATTAGAGGTCGGACACTTGTGTGGCTTGAAGTCTCGGATTGACTGCTCGGTGTTCAAGATTGAGTGGGCTATTTGGAAATACAAGATTACTAGATTTTGAGTTAAGGTATGATTTCTAATCATATGTATGCTTTATAACTACAAGATCGCATTAAAATTTTACAAGCATGATCCTGTTAGATTCGGCTATCTCTTTGTTTATTATTCCACTACGTTCATGTTCTTCTTTAATTTGATTATTGTTTGAGCATGAGGTCGAGTCCCAATAGATACCCTAGCCATGAAAGAGGTCTGAAAGATCCATGTTTTGATGAAGAAAATATCCCTTAATGATAGTTACCTATTTTAGGTTGACAAGTTAAATCTAAAGTCTAAATGTTGTTGCCTTCCCTATAACCCTGACTGGAGCCACTTCTAATTGGTTCTGTAGCCAACCTGAAACGATAATCGAAGATTGGAAGGAAATGACCCGGGTCTTTGTCAAACAGTATGCTTACAATACCTAGCTCGATATCACCATTAGGGACTTAGAAACCACCAAGAAAAATCCCAATGAAACTACCCAAACTTTAAAGGTGAACAACCTAAAATTTCCTTGAACCAACCGAAACCGCCAATATATTGATCTTCCAATACCACTACTCCGAGCCTTTACCAAACTCAGGAATCAAAAAAGTTACAACCCTTACCACCAAAGCCTCTACCTAACTCTCTACCTTTCTACATAGACCCGAACAAAAACTATGACTACCACCAGAGGGTTGGTTAGGGAACCGATGACTGCATCACCCTCAAGAATGCCATCCAAGACCTCATCGACGCTGACAACGAAAACCTAACATCATAAATCACCCTTACCCAATTATAAAGAAGTTCCATAACCAAATAAAAAAATTACCATAAAAACCAACCATAAACCCTTTACACCCATTACAAATAAAGCCTAGCCTAGTGAGATCATTGTTATGTGGGAAGATAGTAGCAATTCAAACTCTAAGATAGACCCAAAACACATGCATTTAACCAAAGGAGGAAAGAATTTTAAACTGTCTTATTTGGAAGGAGATCATCCTGCTGGAGAAGTTGAAAGCCTTTCCAATACACAAAGAAAAAGCTTTGAAAGAAGGAGATGACGTAGTAATGGCCTAACTTAAAAGACTCAAGTCAATGTGCCTATATAGGGCTTGCTAATGTTTTCTTATAACACCAAAAATTTGTTCTTGAAGCTTTGAACAAGTAAGATGTTCCATCATATGCCACACCAGCTAACATTGTGGTTGCCTTCAATGCCACCAGTCAAGGGGATCATGTTTTTTGACATAGATTTGCAGGTTGAAGAGGCAAACATGTTTAGGCTTTACATTTGACTATTGATTGCTACAACAAGAATATCCCACTTGTCCTAGTAGATGATGGATCTACCCTGAATGTTTGCCCTTTGAGGGCTGCCAATTATTAGAAGTTGAAAGAAGACTTCTCCCTGCCAAAAAAATTGTTTCGACCAAGTATAATACTGTTTATGATGGAAAATCCCAGCCTCATGCATATCATAATAAGCATAATTTACAAATAACATAATAAAGTAAACCCAGCGCAAATAGTAAACAATCAAATAGTCGATTTCGCTTAGGATCTTTAGGTTGTGACTTACATGTAGGCAATATGCAATTTCAAAAATTATCAACCATGTGATTTAGTGATCATACCTACTCAAAGACTTGTAACTTGGAGTTTTCCATTCTTAACACGAATGCTGCAATGAAATGATCATTGCAAGATCCTCCAAGGCCTTGAGTAGCACAAGTGCACTGCCTCTAACAGTGATCTGCACAAACGGTTGTTGGAGCCTTCTCAAGGCTTAGGATTGTCCAATGCTAGTTGGAAGAAAACAAGGTCCAAATCAAAAGGTTGGGTTCCTTTGTTTTCTCTCAAGGGATGAATCCTATCGAACAATTCTAAGGGTGTACGGCAAAACAAAGAAACAATAAAGAGGTGAAGAACAATGGGCAATAGCTTGGTACTCACCCTAGGTCGAATCCTCTTTCTTTTTTTTCTCTTAAGGGAAATTTTTTTCTCTCAAGTAAAAACAGTTTCACACTTGCACAATTTCCCTTACACAAGCATGATATGATCGACCACTTAAGGGATACAGTTATAAGAGTTTAAACAAGCTTTAAACTCCTATCACTAGAGGAACTCTTCCTAACATAAGTGTTTTGTTTTTGGCCTATCAATAACTCATAGTAAGTTGGTCGAATATTTCCCAAATAATGGCCATATTCGGCTATCTAGGATACGTGAGGATAGGAATTTGATTCATGATCAAAGTCCTTATTAAGGAGAAACTCTTTCAACCTTAAGCTCTTTAATTCAACCATGACTCTATCCTTTAGTGCCATAGCCAAACCTATCCCACATTATGTCCACATGCATTGGCCGTCCATACACACCCAATGGTGAAGAGTTTGATTCGAAATCAAACTCATAGAATCTTAATAGGATTCGACCAACCCGGTTTAATTGAGTTTGATTCATAATCAGACTCCTTGCTCAAGTGAAACTTTTTCACCTAGCAAGTCCCAAAGTCCCAGTCAAACACTAACCCTTAGTGTCAAGATCAGACTCATACATAATCGATGCAACATTCAGTTTACTGAAATACAAGAAGATTGAATTTGATTCGCAATCAAATTCCTCGAAGAAGAGAAACTTTTTCTCCTTTTGGATAACTCCAAATTTCGGCCAAGACAACTTATCTTAAAACATGTCTACATTTAGACAATGTCTTGTTAAGACAAGCTTATCCAGACATCCCTATTTGGATTTCCCAAATCCAAATTATATCTTAATTTAACCTTAATTGAACTTGTAGACACCTAATTTTGTCTAGGCCCCCTAAACAAGATAAGTTCTCCCTTCAACTTCCCGGAATGCAAAGATTCTTTCCTCATTCCACAGATGGGAAAAAGTACGTAAATTATCAAATTAAATGAAATTGAAACCCCAAATTGAAGGATAATAAATAAAAAAGGATATCTCAAGGTCCAATTTCACCAAGAGGAATCAATCAGAAAAAGTGGACAAAATTAGAAATTGCCATTTTTGGGAAACTTTGCAAATTTGGGAGAAAGTGCATAAACAATAAAATTGGACAAAATTGAAGGTTCAGAATGGAATAAGATCAATAAATAAGGATATTGGAAGGTCCAATTTTGAAGTGGAGTTGAAGAAGAAATCAGTTTGAAGAGAAAAAAGAAAATAAAGATTTAATGAATAAATGGAAAAATGGAAAAATCACAAATTTGGGAAAACTACAGAGATGGTCCAATTCGGTAAAATTGAAGTCCACAGTTGATAAATAATAAATAAATAAAGATATCCCAAGTTCCAATTTGGAGTGGATCCAAAGGAAGAGCCGATTGGAAGAGAAACTAGAAAATCAAGAAAATTCCCAATTTTGAAGAAAAAAGAAAAAACTAAATCGGAGACGAATTTAGATGAAAAATTGGGCAAAATCAGTCCAACTCCAATTCAATATATGACAAATGTCGACACCTAATTTTGTCCAGGCCCCCTAAACAAGACAAATTCTTCTTTCAACTTCTCAGAATGCGAAGAATCTTCCCTCATTCTATAGATGACTCTCCAAGACTTTGATTTGAAGGTAAAAATGAAAAAGTCAACCCCAAAAAAGTCAACTCCAAAAAAGTAAACCTCAAAAAGTAAACTACTAAAAAGTCAACTCTTAGTCAAAATCATGATTCAAAGTTGAATTGAATAATGGTGAAGGAATTTTGATAATCGAAGATCTACAATTGAAGATAGAGAGGTTGAAAGACAAATTGCAAAATTAAATGTAGGAGAAAATGGGAAATTTTGCAAATATGGGGAAAAGTGCATAAAAGATCAAATTGGATGAAATTCGAGGTTCTAAATGTATTAAGATCAATAAATGTTGATATTGGAAGATCCAATTTTGAAGCGGAGTTGAAGGAAGAATTTGTTCGAAGAGAAAAGGGAAAATAAAGATTTAATGAATAAATAGGAAATTCACAAATTTGGGGAAAACTACAGAGATAGTCCGATTCGGTGAAATTGAAGCCCCTTGTTGATGAATAATAAATAAATAAAAATATCCCAAGTCCCAATTTGAAGTGGATCCCAAGGAAGAGCCAATTGGAGAAGAAACGGGAAAAACAAGAAAATTCCTAATTTTGAGACAAAAAGAGAAAAACTAAATCGGAAAGTAATTCGAATGTAAAAATTGGGCATTTTTGGTCCAACTCCAATTCAATATATGACAAAGTCAGTGGAAAAAGAAAATCCATAATTTTAACCCGTTCCAAGTAAAACCGAGGTTTCAGGGACTAAAAAGCAATTTTGAAAAATCCTGGAAAAATAGAATCCATGCTCGAAAAATTGTAAAACTTTCCAGAACTGAGTTTTAGGATGGAAAGAAGGAAATGAGAAGAAGAAAATACAAAATTGGGGCTGAAACGCAAATATGCTAAATTCGAGAGACAAATCCACAATTTTAAAGAAAAATCCGGATTTAATAGAAAACGAGCTCAAACAATTATGAAAACTTCCAAAATTGAGTTCAAATGGAAATAGACAAAGTTTGGAGGCACTAAACCGAAATTTTAAGAAAAAAATCTGGAAAAAATAGAAAACAAGCTCGAAAAATGATGAAAACTTACAGAACCAAGTTTTATATTTTATGGAAGGGATTGGAGAAGCAAAATACATAATCGGAGCTCAAATGGAAATAGACAAAGTTTGGGAGGCACTAAACCAAAATTTTAGAGAAAAATCCGAGAAAAATAAAATCCGAGCTCGAAAAATTATGAAAACCTCCATAACTGAGATTTATATTGGATGGGATGGATTAAAAATAAAAAATTCAAAATTGGGGTCCATTTGTAAATAAATTAAGTTTAGGGGCCAAAATATAATTTTATCAAAAAATCAAAAAGGGTCATTTTGCAAATAAAAAAAGAAGAATGGCTTGGAAAATTCTAGGCCATTTTCGGCCAGCTCATGGATGGAAGAGAGAGGTTTGATCATCCAAGATTGAGTAGCAAGATGACATTTTTAAGAAAGGACAAGATTCTCCACTACTTGCCTACATGGCATTTTTGGCCAATGGGAGGCCTCCAAATTGCAAAGCCATGTGAAGGCCATGTGAAAAGCATGTGAAGGCTATGTGATGATTCCAAATAGGATTAGAAATGCCACCTAGGAAGATATTTTGATAGTAAGCCATATGATCATGACAAGTGGCTTAGATATTTTGTAGAGATAGGAGACAAGAATAATATAGGTGGCATTATTAGCCAATGAGAGATTATAAAACCCTTAATTTAAGGGAAGCATCATGCAAAAAGGGGACAAGAACCCTTAATTTAAGGAAAGCATCATGTAAGGAGGGACAAGAATTAGCCATGTGGCAAGTATGTTGGATAGCATGCAAAGCTTGACTAAGGCTAAAAAAAAAAAAAAAAGATGAGCACACCAATATACAAGGGGGGTTCGGCCACACCAAGAGAAGAGGAGGATAGCATTTTTTTTCAAGGCATTTTTCACTACACTCTTGAAAAGAAAAAAAGAAGAGCAAAGAAGAAACCCTCTCAATGAGAAAAAAGAAAAAGAGAAGAAGCTTGGAAGGAAAGCTTAGCTAGGTAGCTATTTCTTCTTTTCTTTTTCAATTATTTACTTGGATTTCATGTTCTTTTTCTCTTCTTTTTTTCATGTGATTGGTAACTTTCTTTGTTGAATAAAAATATTTTCAAAATAAAGTTTTCTAAAAGGTTTTTCCCTTTATTCTTATTCTTTACAAAAATAACAAAGTTGACAAAATTTTCCTACACATTTTCTTACCATGGTCGAAACCGAGGGGCCCTTATTGTGCTTGTCTTTTGCTTGATTTTCTTGGTTGCATGTTGATTGTGGGTTTCACCATTGTGGTAGGATATATTTTCTCCTTTGGTTTTCTTTAAAAATAAATCAAATAAAAGCTTTGAGAAGCTTGAGGATCTTGATTTTTATCGAGTGATTTTGGTTAGGTGGGACTATATCCAAGGAACCAACCATTGAGCCAACCTTGGTTTTTTCTTGCTTGTTTATTTTTTTAGCTTATGTTTGATCATTTTCATATGTTTGTTTGACTGTAAAATCATGCACTCATACTCTTTTCAACTTGATTTTTGGTTAATACCAATCAATGGTCTCTAATCAAGGTTTTTTGTGCATACTAGTTGAAAGAGTAATGGGTTGTTAAGTTGGATATTCTGACTTTGGGCAATTTTTTCACCAAGTTTCTTTTGTAAAAATATAATTATTTTTTAACACATTTAGTAGACTCTTAGAGGAGCCTCTAGTATTTTTTTTCTAGGATTTTTAGAACTTTTTATCAAGGGTAAAAAAATAGTTTTTGGTAAAACAGATTTTGGTCTACTGTTCTAACTTTAATGCAATTTCGGTCAAGGCATCTTTAGTCTGATTTTAAAACTAATTTTCCCTCATAAATAACATCATGTTTCAAGTAATGATTTTTTATATTTTTTTAATAAGGGGTAGAAAAATACTTTTCTAAAACTTGTTGTTGGAGTTAAAATGAATTTTCTCAAAAGTAATATTTTTCTGTTTTTTATTTGTAAAAATGATAGGCTAATTGGAGTCATTAGCTACTGTTTTAGGTTATTTTCCATGTCATCTCAAGGATAAAAATTGATTTTACAAAGATCGAATCATGGGTAGTTAACCCGGGTTTTAAAAAATAGAAAAACTAAAGCCTTTTTAGGGGGTTCGGCCAAAGGTTTTTTTATCCCAAAATTGGCATTTTTTAAATCCGAGTCCAAAGTTATTCGGTTTTAAAAATCCAATTTAAGTTTCTTCCAAAGGTAGTCGGATACCTTTTTAGGTATACGGATGTCCTTACTTTAAGGGAGAAATACATCTTCATGCATTGCATATTTTTAAAAAAAAAATTATTTAATTTGGCATAAAAACGTATTTTTCGATTTCCTAAACATTTGGTGAGAATTAGTTCCTAATCTTTGCCGGGTTGTCGGGGAGGTTAGGAAATTATTCAATGCACGTGTTTATGGAATCGAAAGGTGTGGTTTTTGTTTTATTCGGAATCATATTAAATGTCATAGGAAAGAATTATTTTCCAAGCTTTGCCGGGTTTGCCGGGGAGTACGGTAATATTTTTCGACATATGCCATTTGTGAGATTCCTCACATGAAAAAATCCATGAAAATGAATTTTTAAATAATGGTGTGAGCATATTCCATGATATCTAGATTTATCATCTTAATCATGATATGTTTGTGAATATTTTTAATTCATATGCCATGTCATTTAGATTTTACCATATGAAGCATGCCATGCCATGCCATGCCATGTCATTCATTCATATGCTATGTCATTTATATTTTTCCATGTCATTCATTCATAATGCCATGTTATTCATATTTTGCCATGTCAAGCATGCCATGTCATTCATTCATATGCCATGTCATTCATTTATGTGCTATGCCATTTAGAGTTTTCCATGTCAAGCATGCCATATCATTCATTCTTTTGGCCATATCATTTAGATTTTTCCATGTCAAGCATGTCATGTCTTTGATTTATATGCCATGCCAATCATTCTTTGGCCTCGTCATAATAGGATTTGCCATGTCAAGCATGTCATATCTTTAATTCTTTTGCCATGTTATAATAAAATGCTTGCCATGCTATGTTAATTATGCATGTTTTATATTCATGTTTTAATGATAGTTTATACATTCATGATCATTTAAAATTTTGAAAATTGATGTTTTTTTTAATAAATAAGGCAATGTTCTCAAGTTGATTAATTCATGAATCCTCTTCCGGGTTGCTGGGGAGTCTTCATCAATTATTATTAACAAAAGAATATCCTTCTAAAAGAGGATGACGCGGAGATTTTCAAAAACAATAAAAATTCTATATTTTGCCGGTTTGCTGGAGAACATAGAAAGTTTTTGCAATAACAAATTCCGGATCATTTCCAAACAAAATAGGATTGTTTTTAAAATTAGAATTATCTTCAAATGCCAAATCTAAAACCAACTTTTCACCGAGACTCGAGATAATACATGACTAATAAGGTACCGTTTTATACGGGCGTTATGGGGGTGCTAATCCTTCCCCACACGTAACCGACTCCCGAACCTGCACTTGTTTTCTCTCGTTCAAAGTGCAGACTTCAAAATTGGTTTTAAAATGTTTTAATTAATTAAAATATTTTTTCAAAACCAGTTTTAATAGGTGGCCGATCACACCTAGCCAAAAAAGATTGGTGGCGACTCCATTTCTTTCACGAGGTCATTTTCAATCCCTCTCAACCTTTATTTCAAGAGGAATTAAGTCATCTTTTGCTGTATTTTTTCCAATGTCACACTCTTAATGAATCCGATTGTCCCGCTACATGGCAAGTTTTCCCGGACTTTTTTCCAAAAAGAGGTTGCGATAGCTTGGCGACTCCGCTGGGGACACTTAGAGAGTCAGGCCTAAGATTAGTCGTGTGTTATCGAAAGTCTCGATTTTGTCGATTTTAGTTGGTTTTTAATTATAATTCCTATTCTTTTTATAAAATAAAGAGGATTTCCAAAAATTATAAAATGTTTCTAAATATGTTCATCCTCATGAACATGCATATTATTATTATTCTCCTTTTCTTCAAATGTTATATATTTCATTACTCTTTAATTGACTAATGATTTCCCATATTTGATTCAGTTTTTTTTTTAAATAAATTGTTGGGACATTTAAATTAAGGGTTGTAAAATAGGTGGTGAAAGGTTTATCGTTCCTCTTCACATACTATACTTGCATTTACATAGCATGAGCCCTCATCCCGAGTTTCGTCCTTTTAAATGGACTAAAGTACCTACGCTTCTTGAGGTGCTAACCTCTGCATAAGCCTGGGAAATGTACTATAACAAATTGAAGCCGTTTCGATCGGGGTACCTTACTAGCCTTCATCGGCGACAATGAGTAGCAAATTGGAGCCTTTTTAGAACCTAATGCAACTCAATATAGTGAACCTAGATGAAGATATGCCAGATTTATATTAGATATCTCGAAGTTAGGAACACTCGGAGGAACATCTCTCACCTTTTACTATTTATTTTATGACAATATTATGATGTTTTTTATCCCTGTACTGACTTGTTTTTTGTTTTTGTTTCCACTTCATGCATCATGATCATTTAGGGGTATTTGCCTTAAGTCGAGTGCCAACCAAGGAGGTTTCATTATAGTCATGGAATGTCAAGACCTTCTACCAGTATCGGTTGTTAGCAAGACATATCAGAAGGTCAGAATTGAGTCTGAGGAAAATCAAGCCGCTGGTTTTGTGTCTGCACTCCTCGAGTTAGTTCATTTGGATTTTGTTCAAAATGACTTAGCAGAGTTAGAGGAGATTTAGAGACAGTAGGGAGTTGTGAGGAAATATGAGTTCATCTAAAAATATGGCAACATAGCTCTACTCTTTCCGATCAAGATAGACGAGCAGTTGGTCAGGGCAATTGTGCATTTTTGGGATCCTTCATACTTATGCTTCTCTTTTAATCAGGAAGATATGGTGCCCACCATCAATGAATATTCTATCTTACTCCGTGTTGAGTCAGTAAATCCAGATAAAATCTATTGGAAAGAGAAGAAAACATTGAGCTGTCGGAAGAAGCTTTCCAAAGTGATGGGTGTATACACCTAATTTTGTCCGGACCACTAAACAGGTATGTTTTCTTCCCATATTGATGTTTCCGAGTATAAAAAGACTGTTTTCATCCTGCAGGTGGTACTCCGAGACTTAGTTTAAGAGGGCGAGCACAAAAAGTCAAACTTGAAAAAAGTCAACCCCAAAAAAGTCAACCCCAGAAAGTCAACTACTGAAAAAGTCAACCCACTTTCAAAATCAAGATTTTAAGTTCAATTGAAAAATGGAGAAAGAATTTTGATAATCCGAGGTCTACATTGAAAGATATGGAGTTCGGAAGTTGGGATTTGGAGATTCAGTAGAAAAGAAACCCTAATCCGAGAAATTTGGGGAAAAGTGCTTAAACGATCAAACTGGTCGAAATTGAAGGTTCCAAATGAAAGATAAGCACTGACTACGGGTAATGGAGAAGTCACTTGCAAGAAAAACCGAAAGAAAAGTCAATCCGGGAGAAAACCGAGAATTAGGGTTTTTAGTGGATTTCGGTGAAATCGGGAAGAATCACAGAAATGGCCTGACTTGGTAAGACCAAAGCCCCCAATGGATGAGGAATGATTAAAAAGGATGGCCCAAGGCTCAAATTGAAGAAAATCTGAAAATCGGACTTGTTTTGAGCAAAACCGGGTTTCGGAGGTTAAAGGGCAAAATTGGAAAATTTTGGGAAAAATAGCAAATGGACTCCGAAAATTATGGAAAATTTTTCAATCTCATTCTTAAATCATTTGAAAGAGATTGGCGAAAGAAAATCTTGATTCCGAGTTCGTTTGCAAAATGGCCAGATCCCGGGCCTCCTATGCAGTAATTCAAGCCGATAAATCCCGAAAAAATACCAAATGAGCTCCAAAAATTATGAAAACTTCCAGATCACACTTTTTAATTATTTTGAAGAGATTGGTGAAGAAAAATCTTGATTTGGAGCTCGTTTAAAAAATGGTAAAAAGTAGGGGCATAAAAGGACATTTTGGGAAGAAAAAATCCAAATAAATAGCAAACGGAATCGGATAATTTTGAAAACTTCCAGAACTCAATATTTTATTATTTTGGAAGTATTAAAAAAAGAAAAATTGAATTTGGAGCCCGTTTGATATTTATTTTGCATCCGGGGGGCAAAATGGTCGTTTCACCCAAGCAACCGAAAAGGGCTTCTTTGGGCCTTTCAAAAATCAGAGCTGGGCTGGAAAAGAGAAGTGCTGGCCTGCCCAAGCCCAAAGGAAGGAGGAAGCTTAGGATTTTTTCAATCAAGGGATTAAAAATCAAGAGTTAAGTTAGAGATTTTCATTTTTGAGCCTATGTCCCAATCCCACATCCCTTTGTAATGTCAAGCCAAGGAGGTGCTCACCTTATAAATAAGGGGTCTTGGCCTTTGGTTGAAATCACCCACTACCCCTTGTGAGATAGTCTATACACTTGTATTAGGATTATCCGGGTGGTGAGTCATAGTGTTTTTGTTGAGAGGGTTTGTAGCTTAATCCGTTCAAAAGCTACTCTGAGGGTTTGTAGCTTAATCCGTTCAAAAGCTACTCTGAGGGTTTGTAGCTTAATCCGTTCAAAAGCTACTCTGAGGGTTTGTAGCTTAATCCGTTTAAAAGCTACTCTGAGGGTTTATAGCTTAATCCGTTCAAAAGCTACTTGGTGAGTTTTCATTTTAAAATAATGTTTCTTGTTCTTCCTTCATTTCCTTTCTTAAGTATATTTTTCTTACATTTTGTTTTTACAATAAACTCACCATGGCCAAATGGCCTACAATATTTATTTTAAGTTGTTATTTTTTGATTCATTTTACCATATTGTTTATGCTATTTTCTTTATTTTTGATGTTTTAAATATTATGTTATTTCATGTTCTTAAGTTATATTTAATTTGGTTGCTTTGTTTGTTGCCATTTATGTCTTAGATATCACGTTTTTACATTTTTAATTTTCTGTTTTCATGTTGTTTAAATTTGAGCATGTTTTAGAGTTAGCATATTAAGTGTTAGTGAAAATGCTTGTGTGATTCTTTGCATGATTCTTGTTTTATATCTTAGTAAGCATGTTTTAGATTTGGTATATTAGGTGTTTGTGAAAATGCTTGTGTGATTTTTGTGTTATGACTTAGTTTTTCATGCTAGCATACCAAGTGTTTGTGAAAATGCCATGCTTGTTGAAGCTTGGAGCCATTTGGCTACTCCATGTGTTTTGCATTGTGTGTTGTATTTTTGTCATGCTAGTTGTTAGGTTTTTGCATTTGCATGATATTTGGTTGGATTTTTGAATTAAGCATGCCTTGTGTTTGTGAAAATGCCATGCATGTCTTAGGTCTAGGTTACATTAAATGTCATGCAAGTTCGTGTTAGGTCTAGGCCATATTATTTGTGTCATGCATTTTCCTTACATTTAGGTTTAGATCCATGCATTTCATGCATTATGTTTGCTGCATTGTTTCATGCATTTCATGTTCATGCCACGTGAATAATGACTTGAGCCAATTAATGGTTCAAGGTCATGCTCTCTTGAGCACACTTGTGGAAAATTAAGTTTGTCAAATTGATTATTCTACCTTTGTGATTTTTTTTACTTAGGCAATTTTTATCTAACTTTCAAAAAGTCCTAGCTACTGTCTTCATGTCATTCTATGAGTTTCAAATATTTTTATTTTGGTTTTTAAATGATTTTATCAAAGACAAAAAAATGTGTGTTGGCAAAGCAGTTTTTTTTCTCCACCCAAAACTCGTACATCTCCAATTTTTCTGGGAATTCATCTTTGATCAGAAAATTAAGTCGATTGTTTTCCGTGTATTTTTACATGTCCTGAGTCTCCAATAATTTTTTCAGAATTTTTGGAATTTTTAAAAATAGGGTAAAAAATCGTGGATTAAAACTGGACAGTGGAGTCAGAATTGATTTTAAAGAAAAACAAAGCAGTTTTTTCTCCTCCAAAAACTCGTACATCTCTGGTTTTTCTGGGAATTCATCTTTGATCAGAAAATTAAGTCGATTTTTTTTCGTGTATTTTTACATGTCCTGAGTCTCCAATAATTTTTTCAGAATTTTTGGAATTTTTAAAAATAGAGTAAAAAATCGTGGACTAAAACTAGACAGTGGAGTCAGAATTGAATTTAAAGAAAAACCAATTTTCTGTTTTGGTTAATTTACTTAGAGTGGGCTGATTAGGAGGGTTAGCTACTGACTTAAGGTAAATTCTAAGCCTTTTGAAACTCTAAAAATGGTTTTTCAAATCCCGGGTTAAGGGTAGCCAAGTCCGGATTTTTTTAAAACTTAGGAAATTAGAGTCATTTTAAAAATCTTAGCCCAGTTTTTATTTTTAATTCAAGCTTTCCAAAATTGTTTTCAAACAATCACAAAGTATTTTGGTTTTAGAATATTTAATTTGACATATTTTCCTAAGGTAGCCGGATATCTTTTTAGATATACGGATTTCCTTAATTAAAGGAAAAAATACATTTCATGCATTGCATTTTTATATTCATGCATTTTATATAATATGTGATTCTTGCCATAATAATTTCTATGTGTCATGACATTTAGGTTGCATTATATTATTTAGATTTTGCTATGTCATTTTATTTATGTCATGCCCATACATATTCATTTCTTTTAAATGTTTTCAAAAAAGATAATGGTTTTCAATAAAAATAAAGATATTCCCGAGTTAAAATAATTCATGAGTTCTCTACCGAGTTTGCTGGAGGGAATATCATCAATTATTATTAATAAAGGAATATCTTTCTTTCAAAAAAAAAGAGAACGATTCAGAAAGTTTTCCAAAACTAATAAAAATTTCTATATTTTGCCACGTTTTTGGGGAATATAGGAAAATTTTGAATTTATGAATTCCGGATCATTTTCAATAAAAAAAAATGAAATTATTTTTCTTTAAATTGGGAATTAACTTGAAATACTAAATTTAAAACCAACTTTTACCAAGACTTGAGATAACACACGATTAATAAGGTACCAATTTATACGGGCGTTGTGGGGGTGCTAATCCTTCCCCACACGTAACCGACTCCCGAACCCGCTTCTTTGATTTCTCTGGTTTAAAACGCAGACTTGAAATCGGTTTTTAAAATGTTTTAATTAATTTTTAAAATATTTTATAAAATCGGTTTTAATAGGTGGCCGATCACACCTAGCTAAAAAAGATTGGTGGCGAGTTATTTCCAAGACCTTCATTTTTTAGAGGAATTAAGTCGACTTTTCCTCGGTTTTTTTAATGTCACGCCTAACGAATAATAAAGTCTTGCGATGAGACTCGTCGTTATTATTTTTTAGGTTGCAACAGCTTGGCGACTCCGCTGGGGACATATTAGAGAGTCAGGCCTAGAATTAGTCGTGTATTATCAAAGTCTCGGTTTTTGTTGGTTTAATTGGTATTTGATTTTAATTCCCACATTTTTTTAATAAGGAGAATTTTGAAAATAATAAATTGTTTTTAAATATGTTCATACTCATGTGCATGCATTTTATTTTTGTTCTCTAGTTATTTAAGGTTGTATATTATAATTGCTTGTTGGTTAATGCGTTACACTATTCTTGAATGTTTTAATTGCTAGGGCATTTAGAATAAGGTTTGTAGAATAGGTGGTGAAAGGTTTATTATTCCTCCACACACACTACACGTGCATTTGCATAACATGAATCCTATACCCGGGTTCCGTCCTTTTAAGTGGGAGTAAAGTAACTACGCCTTCGTGATTGATCCTCCGTATGGGCTAGTGAAACACTTTCGGAGTATAAAGTACCTAATGCCTTCGTGATGATCCTCCGCATGGGCATAGGAAAATATACTCTAACGAATTGAACCCGCTTTTATCGGGGTGCCTTACTGGCCTTCACCGACGACAGTGAGGAACAATTCGGAGCCTTAGAACCGATTCACCCTCATATAGTGAACCTAGGCGAAGCCATGCCGGATTTCTGTTAGATATACCGAAAATAGGAACACATAGAGGGACAGTTCTAAACCTTTTGTTACCTATTTTACACTCCGAATAAGTGTGGTAGATCGGGCAACGATGTACGTACATCGCCCGTAATAAATGTGATACTCCGCCTCGAAGGCATCGTGATGCCTAAATAAGCAGATATTGTTGGGGCAGATGTTCATTAGCTGTTTTTTAAAAAAAAAAAAAAATCTTTTTTCAAGCATTTTGCATGTTGCACATTTCATGCATGTGTGAATAGAGCATGTACATTTTTGGTTGTGTTATTGATCTCATTCTTTGCAATAAACAGTTGGTAATTTCATTTGATGATTTCATAAAACCGGTAGTGTCACATGAACATTTGCATATGGTACCATAGTGGGATCCACCCTGAAATTCTTTTGAAAATAATGTGATTGGTTTTTCATAAATAAAAAAAAAAAAACACAAAAAAAAGCATGTAAAAAAAAATCATAAATTTGGAGGCAATCTTGCATAATGAGATTTTTGTATAATCAAGATTTAGGTCCCACCAATTTCGTGTAATCATTGATTTCTTTGTATATACCTTTGTGTTACTTCATTTATTTTTGCATGTATCATTTTGACATCATGTTATAGTCATAGCATACATGGTCATTCATTGTTAGGACACGTTTATGACATGCATAGTCATTATCTGTATATACCTGGCATTAGATTGCATCCATAGCATACATAGTCATCATAATTTCTCTATATATGTTCATGCATTAATCATCAATTTATTCATGCACATAGGAATAGAGCGTGTACATTCATAATCTTAATCTCATGACATTTTCATTTGCATGAAAGGGGTTCGAGATATGAGGAATGAATCGGAGGAACGATTGGGTGCTTTGGAACGCAATCAAGATGAATATGGACATGAAATCCGAGAGGTGAAGGAACAACTTGCCAAATTGCTGAAAATGGTTGAGGATATGGGTAACAGTAAAGGTGAACTTTCTCAGGGCTTCGCATCATCTTCGGATCAACCAAAACCATTAGGTCCAGAACATACAATCCTTGCTGGATCCTGCACTTGTCAATGCCACAAAGGTTGCAATCCTGATGAAATTATGGACAAAATCATGAAAATAATTAAACCTGAAAGCCTGATACCAAAGATAGAAACCTCGAATCCAGTACCATACCTGCAAACTGTTCTAGGTCCAAACCAGTATCCCCACCCTACTATGGTCCAATCGTCCATTGGGACGACCACTACGGGATTCCTGAATCCCACTCCATCGTTACCAACTACCAGTTCATACTATTTCCCTCATCAATCACCTTATCCAGTCCCTCGGATAGGAACCTCGAGCTATGTACAACCTCCAAAGGCCCCGTGTCCAAATCCATACCCTTACCATGCTGTTCCGCCACATCCCCATGTAAACACTCCGGTTCGAACCTTAGTGCTACCACCAAGTGCCCCAACTGCTAGGCCATGTGTGACTAAGAAACGATCCCAGAATAAGACCCAAATGCATTTTGATCCCATTCCAATCAGCTACCAAGAGCTCCTCCCTATACTGATCCAAAATCACATGGTTGCCTGGGTCCCATTGAAACCCCTGTTACCACCATGTCCAATGTGGTATAATCCAAATGAAAGATGTGATTATCACTGTGGAATTGTTGGCCATAGCATCGAAGATTGTATAGCAGTCAAAAGGAAAGTGCAAGCTCTCATAGATGCTAAGTGGTTGGATCCAACGACACTGATTGATAAAGGACTGGGAAAACGCCATTAGGATTGGGAGATTTACAGCATTGAGGTGGAAAGACTTCGGTCTTATATGATGTAATAGGATTTCACTTTTTCAGTAGCCGGCTCTTATAGTCTTAGGATGCTAGGAAGAATAAAGTGCTTGTAAAGACAGTTTTAACTACTGCTCAAATTTTGTAAAACATGGTTTATACCATTGTGAACATTGATATGGGAATGAATTGAGTATGCTTCAAATTTATAAGATGTTGATGTTTAAGTTCCTCCGATTCTTATTTCCTCCGTGATATCTTCCCCTTTGCATTTTGCATCCCATCAATTATTTGTCAGGTTGCATTCATAACAAACATAGTCAGCATAATTTCTTTGTATATGTTCATGCATTAATTTGCTTATTACATACATCATGTTAGCATTAGGTCGCATTCATGACACACATGGTTAGCATGATTTTCTTTGTATATACTCTATATCAATCACTCATTGTTTGCATGTATCATAATTGACACCGTGTTGCATTCATAGGATATATGATCATTCATTGGGAAACATGCTAAAATGAACATGATCAGTCATTGCATATATCCATGTGTTGATTTGTTTATTCTTTGTTTGCAACATGTTGGCATTGTGATTGCATTTATCACATATATGGTCAGCATGTTTCCATTGTACATATCCATACATCATATTGTTTAGGCTTCACATGCATCAAATTGCATTCATGGCTCATTCATCATGACATACATTTGGGGGAAATAAAATAGAAGTTGGCTTGGCTTTAGGAGTCTTTGAAAGAATTTCCATTTCAAATCAGAAGAAGTACTGAGTACACTTTTAATACAGGCTGGTGCTATGAAGGATGAACAAGTTGCCCGAATAGAAAAAATGGAAAGGGAACAGAGAGAATTGCGAGAACAGCTAGCAAAATCTCAAGCAGAATCTAAGGATCAGATGACTAAACTGATGGAGCTAATGTCTGCTGTAATCAAGGGAAAAGGATACACCGAAAACTTTGTAGCCGGAGAAGGGTTAGAGGTACAAAAGGGCCAAGATGAGGTCGCAATAAGTGATGCCCAGAACACTGTTAACCCCGTCAATGTACTAAACTCAGATGATCCAGCTGAACAGGCAAAGTTGAAAAGGGTTGCAGTAAATGAGGTTGAGTTGGCAGATTCTCAAGGGAAATATCAGTTGTTAGATGAAAGGCTCCGGGCAATAGAAAGAACAGATGTATTCGGGAGTATGGAGGCGAAAGAACGATGCTTGGTCCTCGATTTAGTCATTCCTCCTAAGTTCAAGATCCCTGACTTTGTGAAATATGACGGGACGACCGATCCATCAGCCCACATCACTATGTTCTGCCGAAAGATGACAAGTCAGATAGATAATGATAAGCTTTTAATTCACTGCTTTCAGGATAGCCTCAGCGGGTCCGCAGTTAGGTGGTATAGTCAGTTGAGCAAGGATCAGATTCGCTCTTGGAATGATTTGGCTGGGGCTTTTCTAAACCAATACAGGCATATGACCGACAGGACACTTGATCGTCTCACTTTGCAAAATATGGAGAAAAAAGCTACTGAGAGCTTCAAAGAATATGCACAACGGTGGATGAGCCTGGCTGCCCAAGTACAAGCACCCTTGACACAAAAGGAAATCACTATCCTTTTTGTGAATACACAGCAGGCCCCGTACTATGACAGACTCGTCGGCAATGCTTCGAAGAATTTTGCGGACATGGTAATTTCAGGGGAGATGATTGAGAATGCTATCAAGAATGGGAAACTTGAAAGAGAAGGAACATCCAATACCGAGAGAAATAAGGCACCAAGAAAGAAAGAGGAAGATGTCCAAACTATGGAAGATTTCATCCCATATTCCCAATTTCCCTCATACCAATCATGTTACCCTACTGAGGTATCTCCAAGCCTTTATCCTTACCTACCTACCCAAACACCTAATCCTATACCAGCCCTTGCAACAAGGCCTACTTCTAGAAAACGACCGCGAGAAAATCAAGAAAGAATTCCAATCCCCATCCCTGACTTACTGCCATTACTAATAAAGAATCAGTACCTTACCCCGGTACCTTTGAAAATAGCTCCGAATCCATCAGCAAGGAGTTATGACCCTGACAGCAAGTGTGATTATCACCTAGGGGTAGTTGGGCATTCAACTGAAAAATGCAGACAACTGAAGGAAAGGATTGAAAGTCTTATCCGTGATGGTATTTTGACACCGGAGCTTATCGATCAATGGAAGGCCACTTAGCCCTAAATCAATTTCTTTCAGGGTTTTAGGGGGAGAATCACTACATTTGAAGGATGTCAATAGGAGCATTTTTGACGCATGTAGTTTTATACACTGTGATGATGAAAGCACTTGTCTCATGTTAACATCTACATGAATTAAATGAATTTTAAATGCTTTGTGTTTGTTGTGTTTTAAATAAACGTGAATTTACAAAAACAAGCATTAAGGAAGTTTTAATAATGGATAGTCTCAAGAAGATTGATGATCAGTGTTAGAAATGACCCAACACCATCCCCCTCCTTTTTGGGCTTCTCTATACCTAAACCTTGAATCAATAACACTTGAAAGACCTAATGCTTCAAGGAAAAATGAATGAAAAAAGAGAAGCATTGTCATTGCAAAATAAGCAAGGATGTAGATCCTAGTTTAGGCTATGAACAAAGGAACGAACTTTTTGAAATTTTTCGAATTCCTTGAAAATCAAACAAATGAGACATTCTTTCAAGAGTCTAGATTTTGATAATTTGGTGTGTGTCAAGATTGTGCTAAAACCATTCATGACCTTTCCCAATAACCACAAAACACTAATTGCCCAAACATCACTTCATGATTGACATCCTGGGGCACAATGATTAAACTAGATTATCCCTTGTCCCAGAGAAAACCCGTTTTTGGGTCATATTTTCCTTATCTCTTCAAAAAAACTCAGATTGGAAACTCAGCCTTTTCAAAATAGACCTAGACTTGCTATGTTCCTCGTTGATACAGATTCTCATGGTTAATCAAATTGGGGCATCATATATGGAAATGATGGACACATGGTAAAGAAGGATGGGCTAATGCATAAATCATTGGGGAGATGCGACGAAAACGAAAAAAAAAGAAAAAAGAAAAAATTGTGATATCATGCATATGAGAATTCGGATGATTCCAAAGTGCAAAATGAAATTCTGAATATCTATTTCCCCTGGGGATTGCTTTTCAATGTGAATATTTGTGCTTGACATGAGGAATGGCCATCTTTCATATCCCTTCACAAAAAAAATTATTATCCATAGTCACCCCTTTTGAGCCAAAAGAATTCTTTCTTCTTTGAACCCTGATCAAGGATCACCCTCTACACTGGGGGGCAAATGCGAGGAAATATCTTTTTAAGATCATTGAGAAATGAGTCCTAGCTCAAAGACAGATACAAAGCAAATGAAGTCCCGAATAAATACAGGCTCACTTTGTCAAAGAAAAAGAAAAAGGAAGAGATGGCGAGATGAAAGCCAAGAAAAACGAAAAAAAAAACAAAAAAAGAAGTGTGTGAAAAAGCGATTGCAAATGAAAGCCAAAAGCAAGGAAGAAAAAAAAGCAAAGTCAAAAGGAATGAAAAAGAGCAAAGTCAAAAGGAAGGGACAAATGCTTCAAATAGAATCCTCCTCAAGAAATGATCCTTGATCTGATTACCCTCAAACACATATTTTGGGCCTATTTATCCTTTCTTTCTGAACCCTGAGCTATGGCCTACATTATATGCTTTAAAAGTCCATTTTGATCAAGCATGAATATTTAATTTGAAAAGTTTTTCCTCAGATTTTATCCTATCTCTTCAAATTCTCATTTCACTAAGGAAGAATTTAGAATTCTCAAGTGCATGGTAAAAAAAAAAAAAAATGGAAAGAATGGGACTCTAGGGCGAAAACCCAAAAATGGACGGTCTAGAGTAAATTTTGAAATTTTTTATGCCATCTATGATAGTGCCGATACCCCAAAAGAAAAGATCTTATTAAAGGAGTGGTCATCGAGGAACATCTAGGAATTCCTGAACCCCACAAATTGTCAGTTCTCATTCAGAGGATTGTCTTCAAAAACTGAAACTTTTTTCCTCCAAAATCAACTTTCCAGTTTAAACATCCCGGCCAATCTTGACGCTTGTCAAAATGCCTTGATATGGAAACTAAAAGAATGTTGAACTTGTTTGGTTCTCAATGAATTCATGATTTATAAAAACTGTTCCATTTGTGAGCCTAGAAAGGATATACATTTTTGTCATGAAGTTTTCCTGGAAAAGCCAGAATCTTGTTATACCAAGCCTTGCCAATCCCAGTTGAAAAAACCTAGATTGATACTTAGAGAAATTTCTAACAATGATCATCAGTCTTCAAAATATTTGTACATCACACATTGTGGGGATAATATTTTTCGTTCAGAAGTTTTCAAAATGAGAAAACAAATAAAGATATTTTTGAAATACCCATTCTGATGTTGACATGAGACAAGGATTTTTCTAACTCAAAGGTGTAGAACTGCCAGAATAGGTCCTGACTTCCAGATATGAGAAGAAGAAATCGAACCCAGTGCAGATCTCTGTTGATGAAAGTTTGAAAAACTATTGGGGCAAAGAGAATAGCCAAAATGAATTGAAGATATACTCTGATTTGAAGAGGAAAAATGAATTTGAAAGGCTAAGCGAAAGTCTAGAGGAACAACCGGGGGCATTTGCATCACTCATGAGCACTCATCTCTCTATCAAGCTTTTACATCTGCACAGTGTCGGCAAACATTTGCATCATTCATAGGTATTTGCATTGGCATTATTCCATAAGCATCTGCATTTTACCTTTACATTTACATTCTTCATGGAATTCGTATTTGTGTCATCTCAAACAAATGAATCATTTCTAGAATCATTGCATTTTCATTAATGTGTAGTAATTGTAGTTACACCATTCATAAACCAGTTACATGAACACAATTAGTAGGGCATCTGCATCATAAAACATGGGCATCAATCCAAGTCATTTACATTTGCATTAAAGACATTTGCACCAGTTTAAGTCATTTCGTATCTTATTCAACATATGCATTTGCATCAAAAAGCATTCGCATCTTCTCAAAATCTTTAAGTTAATTTTCAACAATTCTTCACCACCATTCTTAAGACCCCCGGGCATCATTTTTAAAGTCGCATACAGCGCATTTTTTTCAAATCACGGGTAAGGCCTCCGGGCACCATTCTTAAGACCTCCGGGCAACATTCTTAAGACCTCCGGGCATCATTTTTAAAGTCGCATACAGCGCATTTTTTTCAAATCACGGGTAAGGCCTCCGGGCACCATTCTTAAGACCCCCGGGCATCATTTTTAAAGTCGCATACAGCGCATTTTTTTCAAATCACGGGTAAGGCCTCCGGGCACCATTCTTAAGACCTCCGGGCAACATTCTTAAGACCACCGGGCATCATTTTTAAACTCGCATACAGCGCATTTTTTTTCAAATCACGGGTAAGGCCTCCGGGCACCATTCTTAAGACCCCCGGGCATCATTTTTAAAGTCGCATACAGCACATTTTTTCCAAATCACGGGTAAGGCCTCCGGGCACCATTCTTAAGACCCCCGGGCATCATTTTTAAAGTCGCATACAGCGTATTTTTTCCAAATCACGGGTAAGGCCTCCGGGCACCATTCTTAAGACCCCCGGGCATCATTTTTAAAGTCGCATACAGCGCATTTTTTTTCAAATCACGGGTAAGGCCTCCGGGCACCATTCTTAAGACCCCCGGGCATCATTTTTAAAGTCGCATACAGCGCATTTTTTCCAAATCACGGGTAAGGCCTTCGAGCACCATTCTTAAGACCCCCGGGCATCATTTTTAAAGTCGCATACAGCGTATTTTTTTCAAATCACGGGTAAGGCTTCCGGGCACCATTCTTAAGACCTCTTGACACTATAACTTTTTTCAGGGGTAAGACCTATGGGCAACATTTTTAAGACCTCCGGGCATAATTTTTCAAATCACAGGTAAGACCTCCGGGCAACATCTTTAAGACCTCCGGGCATAACTTTTTTTTCAGGGGTAAGGCCTATGGGCACCATTTTTAAGACCTCCGGGCATAATTTTTCAAATCACAGGTAAGACCTCCGGGCAACATCTTTAAGACCTCCGGGCATAACTTTATTTTTCAGGGGTAAGACCTATGGGCACCATTTTTAAGACCTTCGGGCATAATTTTTCAAATCACAGGTAAGACCTCCGGGCAACATCTTTAAGACCTCCGGGCATAACTTTTTTTTTAGGGGTAAGGCCTATGGGCACCATTTTTAAGACCTCCGGGCATAATTTTTCAAATCACAGGTAAGACCTCCGGGCAACATCTTTAAGACCTCCGGGCAAAACTTTTTTTCAAGGGTAAGACCACCGGGCACCAATTTTTAAGACCTACGGGCACCAATTTTAAAGCCCTTCGGGGATAAATTTTTCTTTTGAAAATCGAATTCGTTTCCTTAAGACGAATCGAGCCTTGATTAGGTAGGGAATTCAATTTAAAGACAAATCTTCAATTTACTATTTTTTTTAAAAAAAAAAAAATAAAAATTTTGAAAAAAAATTGAAAAAAGAAAAGAAAAATGAAAAATGAAAAATGAAAAAATAGAAAATGAAAAAATAGAAAATGAAAAAAAATTAAAAATGAAAATGAAAAAGAAACCCCTTTCCCTTTCCTTCACATGTGATGTCACTGACCGTAAAAATTAGTGTCGGTTTATCTTTGCCTGATTCCTGATTCTCAGCAATAGCCAAAGAGGGACAGCTGTAGACACCTAATTTTGTCCGGACCACTAAACAGGTATGTTTTCTTCCCATATTGATGTTTCCGAGTATAAAAAGACTGTTTTCATCCTGCAGGTGGTACTCCGAGACTTAGTTTAAGAGGGCGAGCACAAAAAGTCAAACTTGAAAAAAGTCAACCCCGAAAAAGTCAACCCCGAAAAAGTCAACCCCAGAAAGTCAACTACTGAAAAAGTCAACCCACTTTCAAAATCAAGATTTTAAGTTCAATTGAAAAATGGAGAAAGAATTTTGATAATCCGAGGTCTACATTGAAAGATATGGAGTTCGGAAGTTGGGATTTGGAGATTCAGTAGAAAAGAAACCTAATCCGAGAAATTTGGGAAAAGTGCTTAAACGATCAAACTGGTCGAAATTGAAGGTTCCAAATGAAAGATAAGCATTGACTACGGGTAATGGAGAAGTCACTTGCAAGAAAAACCGAAAGAAAAGTCAATCCGGGAGAAAACCGAGAATTAGGGTTTTTAGTGGATTTCGGTGAAATCGGGAAGAATCACAGAAATGGCCCGACTTGGTAAGACCAAAGCCCCCAATGGATGAGGAATGATTAAAAAGGATGGCCCAAGGCTCAGATTGAAGAAAATCTGAAAATCGGACTTGTTTTGAGCAAAACCGGGTTTCGGAGGTTAAAGGGCAAAATTGGAAAAATTTGGGAAAAATAGCAAATGGACTCCGAAAATTATGGAAAATTTGTCAATCTCATTCTTAAATCATTTGAAAGAGATTGGCGAAAGAAACTCTTGATTCCGAGTTCGTTTGCAAAATGGCCAAATCCTGGGCCTCCTATGCAGTACTTCAAGCCGATAAATCTCGAAAAAATACCAAATGAGCTCCAAAAATTATGAAAACTTCCAGATCACACTTTTTAATTATTTTGAAGAGATTGGTGAAGAAAAATCTTGATTTGGAGCTCGTTTAAAAAATGGTAAAAAGTAGGGGCATAAAAGGACATTTTGGGAAGAAAAAATCCAAATAAATAGCAAACGGACTCGGATAATTTTGAAAACTTCCAGAACTCAATATTTTATTATTTTGGAAGTATTAAAAAAAGAAAAATTGAATTTGGAGCCCGTTTGATATTTATTTTGCATCTGGGGGGCAAAATGGTCGTTTCACCCAAGCAACCGAAAATGGCTTCTTTGGGCCTTTCAAAAATCAGAGCTGGGCTGCAAAAGAGAAGTGCTGGCCTGCCCAAGCCCAAAGGAAGGAGGAAGCTTAGGATTTTTTCAATCAAGTGATTAAAAATCAAGAGTTAAGTTAGAGATTTTCATTTTTGAGCCTAAGTCTCAATCCCACATCCCTTTGTAATGTCAAGCCAAGGAGGTGCTCACCTTATAAATAAGGGGTCTTGGCCTTTGGTTGAAATCACCCACTACCCCTTGTGAGATAGTCTATACACTTGTATTAGGATTATCCGGGTGGTGAGTCATAGTGTTTTTGTTGAGAGGGTTTGTAGCTTAATCCGTTCAAAAGCTACTCTGAGGGTTTGTAGCTTAATCCGTTCAAAAGCTACTCGGAGGGTTTGTAGCTTAATCCGTTCAAAAGCTACTCTGAGGGTTTGTAGCTTAATCCGTTCAAAAGCTACTCTGAGGGTTTATAGCTTAATCCGTTCAAAAGCTACTTGGTGAGTTTTCATTTTAAAATAATGTTTCTTGTTCTTCCTTCATTTCCTTTCTTAAGTATATTTTTCTTACATTTTGTTTTTACAATAAACTCACCATGGCCAAATGGCCTACATTATTTATTTTAAGTTGTTATTTTTTGATTCATTTTACCATATTGTTTATGCTATTTTCTTTATTTTTGATGTTTTAAATATTATGTTATTTCATGTTCTTAAGTTATATTTAATTTGGTTGCTTTGTTTGTTGCCATTTATGTCTTAGATATCACGTTTTTACATTTTTAATTTTCTGTTTTCATGTTGTTTAAATTTGAGCATGTTTTAGAGTTAGCATATTAAGTGTTAGTGAAAATGCTTGTGTGATTCTTTGCATGATTCTTGTTTTATATCTTAGTAAGCATGTTTTAGATTTGGTATATTAGGTGTTTGTGAAAATGCTTGTGTGATTTTTGTGTTATGACTTAGTTTTTCATGCTAGCATACCAAGTGTTTGTGAAAATGCCATGCTTGTTGAAGTTTGGAGCCATTTGGCTACTCCATGTGTTTTGCATTGTGTGTTGTATTTTTGTCATGCTAGTTGTTAGGTTTTTGCATTTGCATGATATTTGGTTGGATTTTTGAATTAAGCATGCCTTGTGTTTGTGAAAATGCCATGCATGTCTTAGGTCTAGGTTACATTAAATGTCATGCAAGTTCATGTTAGGTCTAGGCCATATTATTTGTGTCATGCATTTTCCTTACATTTAGGTTTAGATCCATGCATTTCATGCATTATGTTTGCTGCATTGTTTCATGCATTTCATGTTCATGCCACGTGAATAATGACTTGAGCCAATTAATGGTTCAAGGTCATGCTCTCTTGAGCACACTTGTGGAAAATTAAGTTTGTCAAATTGATTATTCTACCTTTGTGATTTTTTTTACTTAGCCAATTTTTATCTAACTTTCAAAAAGTCCTAGCTACTGTCTTCAAGTCATTCTATGAGTTTCAAATATTTTTATTTTGGTTTTTAAATGATTTTATCAAAGACAAAAAAAATGTGTGTTGGCAAAGCAGTTTTTTTTCTCCACCCAAAACTCGTACATCTCCGATTTTTCTGGGAATTCATCTTTCATCAGAAAATTAAGTCAATTTTTTTTCGTGTATTTTTACATGTCCTGAGTCTCCAATAATTTTTTCAGAATTTTTGGAATTTTTAAAAATAGGGTAAAAAATCGTGGATTAAAACTGGACAGTGGAGTCAGAATTGATTTTAAAGAAAAACAAAGCAGTTTTTTCTCCTCCAAAAACTCGTACATCTCTGGTTTTTCTGGGAATTCATCTTTGATCAGAAAATTAAGTCGATTTTTTTTCGTGTATTTTTACATGTCCTGAGTCTCCAATAATGTTTTCAGAATTTTTGGAATTTTTAAAAATAGAGTAAAAAATCGTGGACTAAAACTGGACAGTGGAGTCAGAATTGAATTTAAAGAAAAACCAATTTTCTGTTTTGGTTAATTTACTTAGAGTGGGCTGATTAGGAGGGTTAGCTACTGACTTAAGGTAATTTCTAAGCCTTTTTAAACTCTAAAAATGGTTTTTCAAATCCCGGGTTAAGGGCAGCCAAGTCCGGATTTTTTTAAAACTTAGGAAATTAGAGTCATTTTAAAAATTTTAGCCCAGTTTTTATTTTTAATTCAAGCTTTCCAAAATATTTTGGTTTTAGAATATTTAATTTGACATATTTTCCTAAGGTAGCCGGATATCTTTTTAGATATACGGATTTCCTTAATTAAAGGAAAAAGTACATTTCATGCATTGCATTTTTATATTCATGCATTTTATATAATATGTGATTCTTGCCATAATAATTTCTATGTGTCATGACATTTAGGTTGCATTATATTATTTAGATTTTGCTATGTCATTTTATTTATGTCATGCCCATACATATTCATTTCTTTTAAATATTTTCAAAAAAGATAATGGTTTTCAATAAAAATAAAGATATTCCCGAGTTAAAATAATTCATGAGTTCTCTACCGGGTTTGCTGGAGGGAATATCATCAATTATTATTAATAAAGGAATATCTTTCTTTCAAAAAAAAGAGAACGATTCAGAAAGTTTTCCAAAACTAATAAAAATTTCTATATTTTGCCACGTTTTTGGGGAATATAGGAAAATTTTGAATTTATGAATTCCGGATCATTTTCAATAAAAAAAATGAAATTATTTTTCTTTAAATTGGGAATTAACTTGAAATACTAAATTTAAAACCAACTTTTACCAAGACTTGAGATAACACACGATTAATAAGGTACCGATTTATACGGGCGTTGTGGGGGTGCTAATCCTTCCCCACACGTAACCGACTCCTGAACCCGCTTCTTTGATTTCTCTGGTTTAAAACGCAGACTTGAAATCGGTTTTTAAAATGTTTTAATTAATTTTTAAAATATTTTATAAAATCGGTTTTAATAGGTGGCCGATCACACCTAGCTAAAAAAGATTGGTGGCGACTCCATGTCTTTTTTAGGTCATTTCCAAAACCTTCATTTTTTAGAGGAATTAAGTCGACTTTTCCTCGGTTTTTTGAATGTCACGCCTAACGAATAATAAAGTCTTGCGATGAGACTCGTCGTTATTATTTTTTAGGTTGCGACAATGGGTATAGAGTTTTCGATTGATTCTCCACACATAAAGAAGAAGGGTTCGAGTAACTGCATTCCTTGGGTATTTTTACGGAACTATATCAAGAATAACCAGGATGATGATCATGTTGTGGATGTCTTTGCCTTGGCAATCTATGGTTTAGTCCATTTCCCAAAGATGGAAGGTCATATCGATGCAGCTGTGGTAGACTTCTTCGATCATTTGGACAAACAAATTGACCTTTCCTCTGCCATTCTTGCTAAAACGATCAGGTCACTTAGTTATTGTCGAAGAATAGGTAAGGGACATTTCGAGGGTTGTGTACAGCTTCTGTATGTTTGGATTCAGAGCCACTTTTGGGGTGATGATGGTGGAAGGCTTCTCCCTTACATAAATATTTTTAGTCCACTTCGAGAATTCATCAAGGAAAAATGGTCGAAGAAAGGGGATAAGAAGCAATGGATCAGGACTCTCTGTCACTTAGCCAGAGGGGATATAACTTGGAGGGCTCCGTGGATGCCACTTAGGTCGATCTTGTACCGTTGTGGTGAGAAATTAGGGGTTCCATTGTTGGGAATCTGTGGTGCCGTTAGCTATGCGCCATTACTAGTACGAAGGCAATATGGATCCGAATAGTTTATCCCAATGATTCATGAGCTTATGTCAATGGAGTTTTCATATGGTGAGTCTGGATATATGGAAAAGATACGTGAAGTTATCAAGGAGTGGAAGAAGTTACACTGGTCACAAATGGATAGGTACACTGACAACGCTACCCCAGCATATCAGGTGTGGAGAGCCAGGAGGGTCTCTGACATTGTGCTTCCTGTCGAGGATACCTCAGTTCATCCGGTAATACTTTAGCTGGAACCAGTAGTGCCATCAGAAGTTGAGATTGTCAGGCAAGAGTTGGAAAAAGACAAAGGGAAACTAAAGCGTGAATATGATAAGCTTCAAAAGGAAGTCAAAAATTTGAAGACCGAGCTTGAGATCCAAGAGGCAAAGACACGAAAAGTGGCCAGCTAGCGTGATATGTCACAATCTGATATGAAAGATTTGCATCAAGAGAATAACAAGTTAAGGGCTAAGGGAAAGTTTACTGGAACTAGCATGTCTATTGGTGCACTTGAGAAAGTGATAAAAAGCTTCAGAAAGAATTGGATTTCTGGAAGGGTGAGGCTAAGGAAAGCAAAGAAAAGAAGTCCAAATTTTCTCATGAGCAGCAAAAGTGGGGAGATGCACGCTCATTGATTTCGGCCAAGTTGGAAATGTGCCTACAAGAGAATGATCTATTGAAGGCCCAGTTGGGAAATGAGAGGGAAAGGACATCCAAGCTGCGCAAGGAAAAAGAGAAGCTCCATGATACTATTCATACCCTGCAGCAGCAGTTGCAAGTCTAGAAAGTCGACATTGTCTCCATCATTTGGGAATACAGAGAGAGGGAAACTGAGTGGAGCCAGGAAAATGATTCAGCCATAGATGTTAGTATGAGATGGAAGACAGAAACTTTAAGGAGACAACAGTATATAGACCACCTGACTAGGCAGATCTGGAAGGCTGTGATCAAGGCAAATGAGATGGTGGAGAAAGTGAAGACTTTGAGATGGGATGTCAACCCGGTAGGGGAACATGGACATCATCTGTTGAATTTCCTAGAGGAAGCTCAAGACCAGTGTCGCAACCTAAAAAAATAACGACGAGTCTCATCGCAAGACTTTATTATTCGTTAAGCGTGACATTTAAAAAAAACCGAGGAAAAGTCGACTTAATTCCTCTAGAAATGAAGGTTTTGAAAATGACCTTAAAAAAGACATGGAGTCGCCACCAATCTTTTTTAGCTAGGTGTGATCGGCCACCTATTAAAACCGGTTTTATAAAATATTTTAAAAATTAATTAAAACATTTTAAAAACCAATTTCAAGTCTGCGTTTTAAACCAGAGAAATCAAAGAAGCGGGTTCGGGAGTCGGTTACGTGCAGGGAAGGATTAGCACCCCCACAACGCCCGTATAAATCAGTACCTTATTAATCGTGTGTTATCTCAAGTCTCGGTAAAAGTTGGTTTTAAATTTAGTATTTCAAGTTAATTCCCAATTTAAAAAAAAATAATTCCATTTTTTATTGAAAATGATCCGGAATTTATAAATTCAAAATTTTCTTATATTCCCCAACAAACGTGGCAAAATATAGAAATTTTTATTAGTTTTGGAAAACTTTCCGAATCATTCTCTTTTTTTGAAAGAAAGATATTCATTTATTAATAATAATTGATGATATTCCCTCCAGCAAACCCGGTAGAGAACTCATGAATTATTTTAACTCGGGAATATCTTTATTTTTATTGAAAATCATTATCTTTTTTGAAAACATTTAAAAGAAATGAATATGTATAGGCATGACATAAATAAAATGACATAGCAAAATCTAAATAATATAATGCAACCTAAATGTCATGACACATAGAAATTATTATGGCAAGAATCACATATTATATAAAATGCATGAATATAAAAATGCAATGCATGAGATGTATTTTTTCCTTTAATTAAGGAAATCCGTATATCTAAAAAGATATCCGGCTACCTTAGGAAAATATGTCAAATTAAATATTCTAAAACCAAAATACTTTGTGATCGTTTGAAAATAATTTTGAAAAGCTTGAATTAAAAATAAAAACTGGGCTAAATTTTTTTAAATGGCTCTAATTTCCTAAGTTTAAAAAATCGGGACTTGACTACCCTTAACCCGGGATTTGAAAAACCATTTTTAGAGTTTAAAAGGCTTAGAAATCACCCTAAGTCAGTAGCTAACCCTCCTAATCAGCCCACTCTAAGTAGATTAACCAAAACAGAAAATTGGTTTTTCTTTAAATTCAATTCTGACTCCACTGTCCAGTTTTAATCCACGATTTTTTACCCTATTTTTTAAATTCCAAAAATTCTAAAAAAAATACTGGAGACTCAGGACATGTAAAACTATACGAGAAAAAATCGGCTTAATTTTTTGATCAAAGATGAATTCCCAGAAAAATCATATATGTACGAGTTTTTGGAGGAGAAAAAAAAAACTGTTTTGTTTTTCTTTAAATTCAATTCTGACTCCACTGTCCAGTTTTAATCCACGATTTTTTACCCAATTTTTAAAACTTCCAAAAATTCTAAAAAAAATACTGAAGACTCAAGACATGTAAAACTACATGAAAACAAATCGGCTTAATTTTCTGATCAAAGATGAATTCCCAGAAAAATCATAGATGTACGAGTTTTTGGAGGAGAGAAAAAAAAACTGCTTTGCCAACACATTTTTGCTTTTGATAAAATCATTTAAAAACCAAAGTAAAAATATTTGAAACTCATAAAATGACTTCAAAGCAGTAGCTAGGACTCTTTGAAAGTTAGATAAAAATTGGCTAAATAAAAAAAAAATCACAAAGGTAGAGTAATCAATTTGACAAACTTAATTTTCCACAAGTGTGCTCAAGAGAGCATGATCTTGAACCATTAATTGGCTCAAGTCATTATTCAAGTGGCATGAACATGAAATGCATGAAACAATGCAGCAAACATAATGCATGAAATGCATGGATCTAAACCTAAATGTAAGGAAAATGCATGACATAAATAATATGGCCTAGACCTAACATGAACTTGCATGGCATTTAATGTAACCTAGACCTAAGACATGCATGGCATTTTCACAAACACAAGGCATGCTTAATTCAAAAATCCAACCAAATATCATGCAAATGCAAAAACCTAACAACTAGCATGACAAAAATACAACACACAATGCAAAACACATGGAGTAGCCAAATGGCCCCAAGCTCCAACAAGCATGGCATTTTCACAAACACTTGATATGCTAGCATGAAAAACTAAGTCATAACACAAAAATCACACAAGCATTTTCACAAACACCTAATATACCAAATCTAAAACATGCTCACTAAGATATAAAACAAGAATCATGCAAAGAATCACACAAGCATTTTCACAAACACTTAATATGCTAACTCTAAAACATGCTCAAATTTAAACAACATGAAAACAGAAAATTAAAAATGCAAAAACATGATATCTAAGACATAAATGGCAACAAACAAAGCAACCAAATTAAATATAACTTAAGAACATGAAATAACATAATATTTAAAACATCAAAAATAAAGAAAATAGCATAAACAATATGGTAAAATGAATCAAAAACAACAACTTAAAATAAATAATGTAGGCCATTTGGCCATGGTGAGTTTATTATAAAAACAAAATGTAAAAAAAAATATACTTAAGAAAGGAAATGAAGGAAGAACAAGAAACATTATTTTAAAATGAAAACTCACCAAGTAGAGATTAAAAGAGCAAAAAATAAGAATAGAAAATGAAAGTGCAAGAGTTGGTGCTCAAGAGCAACCTCAAGAAGCTAATATTTCAAGCTTTTCTCTTCAAACTTTCCTTTTTTTCTAAACTTTTCTTTTTTGCTCTCAACCAAGAAGATAAAAAACTAAGAAAAACTAAGAGAAATCAGCCAAAATGGAAAAGAAAAAACAAAATCTGCCTCCTCCTCTAGGGCTGGCAGAAAATGATGCTTATATGGACTCCAAGATGTTGTCATTTTTGTGTAACCTAATTTCAATCAAATGGCCAATAATTCAAGATGAAAAGTCATGAAATTATCACCCTTAGATTAGCATCTCAGCCCTCTCAAGTTACAGCTGTCCAAGAAAAATGTTGACATCTTTTTTCCAGCCCAACTCTGATTTTTTGAAGGGCCCAAAAAGCCCTTTTCGGTTGCTTGGGTGAAATGACCATTTTGCCCCCTCGGATGCAAAATAAATATCAAACGGGCTCCAAATTCAATTTTTCTTTTTTTAATACTTCCAAAATAATAAAATATTGAGTTCTGGAAGTTTTCAAAATTATCCGAGTCCGTTTGCTATTTATTTGGATTTTTTCTTCCCAAAATGTCCTTTTATGCCCCTACTTTTTACCATTTTTTAAACGAGCTCCAAATCAAGATTTTTCTTCACCAATCTCTTCCAAATAATTAAAAAGTGTGATCTGGAAGTTTTCATAATTTTTGGAGCTCATTTGGTATTTTTTCGGGATTTATCGGCTTGAATTACTACATAGGAAGCTCGGGATTTAGCCATTTTGCAAATGAACTCGGAATCAAGATTTTCTTTCGCCAATCTCTTCCAAATAATTTAAAAATGAGGTTTACCAAATTTCAGAATTTTTGGAGTCCATTTGCTATTTTTCCGGGATTTATCTTTTTCAATTACTGCATAAGAAACCCGGGATTTGGCCATTTTGCAAACGAACTCGGAATCAAGATATTCTTTTACCAATCTCTTTCAAATGATTTAAGAATGAGATTGACAAATTTTCCATAATTTTCGGAGTCCATTTGCTATTTTTCCCAAAATTTTCCAATTTTGCCCTTTAACCTCCGAAACCCGGTTTTGCTCAAAACAAGTCCAATTTTCAGATTTTCTTCAATCTGAGCCTTGGGCCATCCTTTTTAATCATTCCTCATCCATTGGGGGCTTTGGTCTTACCAAGTCGGGCCATTTCTGTGATTCTTCCCGATTTCACCGAAATCCACTAAAAACCCTAATTCTCGGTTTTCTCCCAGATTGACTTTTCTTTCGGTTTTTCTTGCAAGTGACTTCTCCATTACCCGTATTCAGTGCTTATCTTTCATTTGGAACCTTCAATTTCGACCAGTTTGATCGTTTAAGCACTTTTCCCCAAATTTCTCGGATTAGGGTTTCTTTTCTACTGAATCTCCAAATCCCAACTTCCGAACTCCATATCTTTCAATGTAGACCTCGGATTATCAAAATTCTTTCTCCATTTTTCAATTGAACTTAAAATCTTGATTTTGAAAGTGGGTTGACTTTTTTAGTAGTTGACTTTCTGGGGTTGACTTTTTCAGGGTTGACTTTTTTTCAAGTTTGACTTTTTATGCTCGCCCTCTTAAACTAAGTCTCGGAGTACCACCTGCAGGATGAAAACAGTCTTTTTATACTCGGAAACATCAATATGGGAAGAAAACATACCTGTTTAGTGGCCCGGACAAAATTAGGTGTCTACAGCTGCCCCTCTTTGGCTATTGCTGAGAATCAGGAACCAGGCAAAGATAAACCAACACTAATTTTGTATGGTCAGTGAAATCACATGGAAAGGAAAGGGGCTTTCTTTTTCATTTCTTCATTCATTTTTGCATTTTCCATTTTTTATTTTCTTTTTTATTTTCTATTTTTTTCATTTTTTCTCTTTTTTTTTTTTTGTTTTTTTTTTTGTTTTTTTTGTTTTGTTTTTTTTGAAAACAATAAATTGAAGATTTGTCCTTAAATTGAATTCCCTAACTAATCAAGGCTCGATTCGTCTTAAGGAAACGAATTCGATTTGCAAGAAAGGAAACGACCTCGACGATGTTCTCGGGGCCTTAACCTTTCTTGTTCTCAGCTGTGTTTAAAATTCTGGATATCTCCTCCAGAAGCTTCGGCTATCACCACCAAAGTGTTGCTCATTTTTTTAAAATGTAAAAATTATGGGTATCACCTCCAGAAACTTCAGCTATCACCACCGAAGACTTTTTACCTTTTCAAAGGATTTTAAAACTCTGGATATCTCCACCAGAGGCTTCAGCTATCACCACCGAAGTCTTGCTCATTTTTAAAACTGTAAAATTCTGGGTATCATCTCCAGAAGCTTCAGCTATCACCACCGAAGACTCTCTACCTTTTCAAAGGACTTTAAAAAAAAACTCTGGATATCTCCACCAGAGGCTTCAGCTATCACCACCGAAGACTTGTTCATAAATAAAAAAAGTACTTCGACGATGATTTCGGGGCTCGACTCGCCTTAAGGAAACGAAATCGATTATACCTGAAAGCTTTAAGAGATGATGGAAATGCTTCATGATGCAAATGCAAATGTCTTTTGTTGATGCAAACGCTTCTTGATGTAGATGCAAATGACTTAGATTGGTGCAAATGTCTTTGATGCAAATGTAAATGACTTGATTTGATGCAAACTTTCTTGATGCAGATTCAACTAACTTAGATTGATGCAAATGCTTCTTGATGTAGATGCACATGTTGAATAAAATTTTGGATAACTCCTCCAAAAGAAGATTTCTCATTTTTCAAAATTCTAAAACCCTGGATATCTCCACCAGAGGCTTCATCTATCACCACCGAAGTCTTGCTCACTTTTAAAACTGTAAAATTCTGGATATCCCCACCAGAAGCTTTGGCTATCACCACCAAAAACTTGCTCAATATAAAATTCTAGATAACTCATCTAGAAGAAGATTTCTCATGTTTCAAAATTATAAAACCCTGGATATCTCCACCAGAGGCTTCAGCTATCACCACCGAAGACTTATTCACTTTTAAAAACTGTAAAATTCTGGATATCCCCACCAGAAGCTTTGGCTATCACCACCAAAGACTTGCTCATTGTAAAATTCTGGGTAACTCCTTCAGAATAAAATTTCTCATTTTTCAAAATTATAAAACCCTGGATATCTCCACCAGAGGCTTCAGCTATCACCACCGAAGACTTGTTCACTTTTAAAACTGTAAAATTCTGGATATCCCCACCAGAAGGTTTGGCTATCACCACCAAAGACTTGCTCATTGTAAAATTCTGGGTAACTCCTTCAGAATAAAATTTCTCATTTTTCAAAATTATAAAACCCTGGATATCTCCACCAGAGGCTTCAGCTATCACCACCGAAGACTTGTTCACTTTTAAAACTGTAAAATTCTGGATATCCCCACCAGAAGGTTTGGCTATCACCACCAAAGACTTGCTCATTGTAAAATTCTGTGTAACTCCTTCAGAATAAAATTTCTCATTTTTCAAAATTATAAAACCCTGGATATCTCCACTAGAGGCTTCAGCTATCACCACCGAAGACTTGTTCACTTTTAAAAACTATAAAATCCTGGATATCCCCACCAGAAGCTTTGAGAAATGATGCAGATGCACATGTCTTTTAACAAGGTGCTCATGCTTCATGGTGCAAATGTAAAATATTTCTTAGTGCAAATGCAAATGGCCTGGATTGATGCCCATGTTTCATGATGCAGATGCCCCTACTAATTGTGTTGGTTTATGAATGGTGTAACTACAATTACCACACAATAATGAAAATGAAATGATTCTAGAAATGATGCAATTGCTTGAGACTACACAAATGCGAATTCCATGAAGAATGTATATGTAGAGGCTTCAGCTATCACCACTGAAGACTTGTTCACTTTTAAAACTGCAAAATTCTGGATATCACCACCAGAAGCTTTGGCTATCACCACCAAAGACTTGCTCATTGTAAAATTCTGGGTAACTCCTTCAGAATAAAATTTTTCATGTTTTCAAAATTATAAAACCCTGGATATCTCCACCAGAGGCTTCAGCTATCACCACCGAAGACTTGTTCACTTTTAAAATTGTAAAATTCTGGATATCACCACCAGAAGCTTTGAGAAATGATGCAGATGCATATGTCTTTTAACAAGGTGCTCATGCTTCATGGTGCAAATGTAAAATATTTCTTAGTGCAAATGCAAATGGCCTGGATTGATGCCCATGTTTCATGATGCAGATGCCCCTACTAATTGTGTTCATGTAACTGGTTTATGAATGGTGTAACTACAATTACCACACAATAATGAAAATGCAATGATTCTTGAAATGATGCAATTGCTTGAGATGACACAAATGCGAATTCCATGAAGAATGTAAATGTAAAGGTAAAATGCAGATGCTTATGGAATAATGCCAATGCAAATACCCATGAATGATGCAAATGCTTGCCGACACTGTGCAGATGCAAAAGCTCGATAAAGAGATGTGTGCTCATGAGTGATGCAAATGCCCCCGGTTGTTCTTCTAGACTTTGGCTTAGCCTTTCAAATTCATTTTTCCTCTTCAAATCAGAGTATATCTTCAATTCATTTTGGCTATTCTCTTTGCCCCAACAGTTTTCAAACTTTCATCAACAGAGATCTGAACTGGGTTCGATATCTTCTTCTCATATCTGGAAGTCAGGATCTATCCTGGCAGTTCTATACCTTTGGGTTAGAAAAACCCTTGTCTCATGTCAACATCAAAAATGGGTATTTCAAAAATATTTTTATTTTCTCTTTTTGAAAAACAATTTTGCTTATCTAAGGAAAACTTCTAAGCCAAAAATTTTAACTCCACATTGTATGATGTACAAATCTTTTGATGACTGATGATCACTGTTAGAAATTTCTCTTAAGTATCAATATGGTTTTTTCAACTGGGATTGGCAAGGCTTGGTATAACAAGATTCTGTCTTTTCCAGGAAAACTTCATGACAAAAATGTATATCCCTTCTAGGCTCACAAATGGAACAGTTTTTATAAATCATGAATTCATTGAGAACCAAACAAATTCAACATTCTTGTAGTTTCCAATATCAAAGTATTTTGACAAGCGTCAAGATTGGCCGGGATGTTTAAACCAGAAAGTTTAATCTTGGAGAAAAAAAAAGTTTCAGTTTTTGAAGACAATCCTTTGAATGAGAGTTGGCAATTTGGGGGTTCAAGAATTCCTAGATGTTCCTCGATGACCACTCCTTTAATAAGATCTTTTCTTTTGGGGTATCGGCACTATCATAGATGGCATCGAAAATTTCCAAATTTACTCTAGACCGCCCATTTTCGGGTTTTCGCCCTAGAGTCCCCTTCTTTCCATATATATATATATATTTTTACCATACACTTGAGAATTCTAAATTCTTCCTTAGTGAAATGATAATTCGATGAAATGGGATAAAATCTGAGGAAAAACCTTTCAAATTAAATATTCATGCTTGATCAAAATGGACTTTTAAAGCACGTAATGTAGGCCATGGCTTAGGGTTCAGAAAGAAAGGATAAATAGGCCCAAAATATGTGTTTGAGGGTAATCAGATCAAGGATCTATTTTTTTGAGGAGGATTCTCTTTGAAGCATTTGTTCCTTCTTGGACATTTCTTTCCTTTTGACTTTGCTTTTTTTTTTCTTCTTTGCTTTTGGCTTTCAATTTGCCATATCTTTCACACATTTTGTTTTTTTATTTATTGTGTTTTTCTTTTGTTTTTCTTGGCTTTCATTTCACCATCTTTTTCTCTTTTTTTTCTTTGACAGAGTGAGCCCGTATTTATTCGGGGTTCCATTTGCTTTGTGTCTGTCCTTGAGCTATCACTCATTTCTCAATGATCTTTGAAAAGATCTTTCCTCGCATTTGCCCTCCAGTGTAGAGGGTAATCATTGATCAGGGTTCAAAGAAGAAAGAATTCTTTTGGCTCAAAAGGGGTGACTATGGATAATTTCTTTTTGTGCGAAAGGGATATGAAAGATGGCCATTTCTCATGTCAAGCACAAATATTCACATTGAAAAGCAATCCCCAGGGGAAATAGATATTCAGAATTTCATTTTGCACTTTGGAATCATCCGAATTCTCACATGCATGATATCACGATTTTTTTTTTTTTTTTTAAAATCGCATCCCCCCAATGATTCATGCATTAGCCCATCCTTCTTTACCATGTATCCATCATTTCCATATATGATGCCCCAATTTGGTTAACCATGAGAATCTGTATCAACGAGGAACATAGCAAGTCTAGGTCTATTTTGAAAAGGCTGAGTTTCCAATCTGAGTTTTTTTTTTTTGAAGAGATAAGGAAAATATGACCCAAAAACGGGTTTTCTCTGGGACAAGGGATAATCTAGTTTAATCATTGTGCCCCAGGATGTCAATCATGAAGTGATGTTTGGGCAATTAGTGTTTTGTGGTTATTGGGAAAGGTCATGAATGGTTTTAGCACAATCTTGACACACACCAAATTATCAAAATCTAGACTCTTGAAAGAATGTCTCATTTGTTTGATTTTCAAGGAATTCAAAAATTTTCAAAAAGTTCGTTCCTTTGTTCATAGCTTAGACTAAGATCTATGTCTTTGCTTATTCTGTGACGACAATGGTTTTATGAAGTCAAATCATTCATATTCCTTGAAGCATTAGGTCTTTCAAGTGGTCTCGGTTCAAAAGATTTAGGCTTAGGAAAGCCTAAAAGAGAGGGCTGAAGGTATTGGGTCATTTCTAACAATGATCATCAATTTTCTTGAGACTATCCATCACTAAAAATTCCTTAATGCTTGTTTTTGCAAATTCAAGTTATTGTTGAAACACAACAAACACAAAGCATTTAAAATACAAAATTCATTTAATTAACATGAGACAAGTGCTTTCCTCATCACAGTGTATAGAACTACATGTGTCAAAAACCTAATGTGATCATGCACAATGTTTCTTATGACACTTGACTTCCCCATCTTCAAAACTTATCGAACCAGCCTTGATGAGATCTCTGACCTTGTACTTCAAAGCGGGGCAGTTCTCTGTTGAGTGACCTTGATTGCCAGAATGGTACCCACAACACTCATTAGCATCATACCAGCTCGGGTAAGGGGGCTTCAGAGGCGCTATTTGCATGGGTGTCACAAGGTGATTCTGGATGAGTTGAGGTAGTATCTCACTGTATGTCATAGGAATCGGGTCAACCGGATTTCTTTTTCGCTTTTTATGCCCCTTTCGATTATCCCCAAGGGTGTTCGATTGATAGACAGATGTAAATTCTGGTGTATTTGCAGTCATTGGTTGGTAGGGATAAAAACCATGAGAGACATTATTCAGGGTAGAGTAAAATGGCTGATATGAGGAGAATTGGGGAGGTGGGGCAAAGTCTTCCACGACTTGGTTATCTTCCTTTTTCTTTTCAGATGCCCCCTTGTTCTTGGTATTGGATGTTCTTTCTCCATCAATTTTCCCATCCTTGATAGCATTCTCAATCATCTCCCCTGAAATTACCATGTCTGAAAAATTATTTGTGATGTTGCCAACAAGTATATCATAGTACGGGGCCTGCAGTGTATTCACAAAAAGGATAGTGGTTTCCTTCTGAGTTAAGGGCGGTTGTACTTGGACGGCCAGGCTCATCCACCGTTGCACATATTCTTTGAAGCTCTCAGTAGCTCTTTTCTTCATATTTTGCAAGGTGAGACGGTCAGGTGCCGCCGTGTCAGTCATATGCTTGTACTGGTTTAGAAAAACCCTAGCCAGGTCATTCCAAGAGTGAATCTGATCCTTGCTCAACTGACTATACCACCTAATTGCGGATCCGTTGAGGCTATCTTGAAAGTAGTGAATCAAAAGCTTATCATTATCTATATGACTTGTCATCTTCCGGCAGAACATAGTGATGTGGGCTGATGGATCAGTCGTCCCGTCATATTTCACGAAGTCAGGGATCTTGAACTTAGGAGGAATGACTAAATCAAAGACCAAGCATCGTTCTTTCGCCTCCACACTCCCTAATACGTCTGCATTTTCTACTGCTCGGAGCCTTTCATCTAGCAACTGATATTTCCCTTGGGAATCTGTCAACTCAACCTCATTTACTGCAACCCTTTTCAACTTGGCCTGTTCAGCTGGATCATTTGAGTTTAGGACATTGACGGGGTTAACAGTGTTCCGGGCATCACTTATTGCGACCTCATCTTGGCCCTTTTGTACCTCTAACCCTTCTCCGACGACAAAGTTTTCGGTGTATCCTTTTCCCTTGATTACGGCAGACATTAGCTCCATCAGTTTAGTCATCTGATCCTTAGATTCTTCTTGAGATTTTGCTAGCTGTTCTCGCAATTTTCTCTGTTCCCTTTCCATTTTTTCCATTCGGGAAACTTGTTCATCCTCCATAGCACCAGCCTGTATTAAAAGTGTACTCAGTACTTCTTCTGATTTGAAATGGAAATTCTTTCAAAGACTCCTAAAGCCAAGCCAACTTCTATTTTATTTCCCCCAAATGTATGTCATGATGAATGAGCCGTGAATGCAATTTGATGCATGTGAAGCCTAAACAATATGATGTATGGATATGTACAATGGAAACATGCTGACCATATATGTGATAAATGCAATCACAATGCCAACATGTTGCAAACAAAGAATAAACAAATCAACACATGGATATATGCAATGACTGATCATGTGCATTTTAGCATGTTTCCCAATGAATGATCATATATCCTATGAATGCAACACGGTGTCAATTATGATACATGCAAACAATGAATGATTGATATAGAGTATATACAAAGAAAATCATGCTAACCATGTGTGTCATGAATGCGACCTAACGCTAACATGATGTATGTAATAAGCAAATTAATGCATGAACATATACAAAGAAATTATGCTGACTATGTTTGTTATGAATGCAACCCAAAGTCAACATGATGCATGTAAAGAATAAGCAGATTAATGCATGGATATATACAATGAATGACCATGTATGTTCCAAATGTATTTCCCAATGAATGATCATATACACTATGAATACCACACAATGTCAATTATGATGCATGTGAAGAATAAATGATTGACACAGAGTATATACAAAGAAAATCATGCTGACCGTGTATGTCACGAATGCAACTTGACGCCAATATGACAAATTAATGCGTGAGCATATATGGAGAACTCATGATGACTGTGTATGCCATGAATGCGACCTGATGTCAACATGATGCATGTAAAAAATAAGTAAATTAATGCATGGATATATATAGGAAAATCATTTCTGACTATGAATGCATGAATGCAACTTGATGCTACCATGATGCATATAGAGAAAGAATAAATTGATATATGGATATATACAGAAAAAATCATGCTGACTATGAATGCATGAATGCAACTTGACGCTAACATGATGCATGTAAAGAAAGAATAAATTGATATATGGATATATACAGAAAAATCATGCTGACTATGAATGCATGAATGCAACCTGACAAATAATTGATGGGATGCAAAATGCAAAGGGGGAGATATCACGGAGGAAATAAGAACCGGAGGAACTTAATCATCAACATCTCATAAATTTGAAACATAATCAATTCATTCCCACGTCAACATTCACAATGGTATAAACCATGTTTTACAAAATTTGAACAGTGGTTAAAACTGTCCTTACAAGCACTTTATTTTTCCTAACATCCTAAGGCTATAAGAGCCGGCTACTGAAAAAGTGAAATCCTATTACATCATATAAGACCGAAGTATTTCCACCTCAATGCTGTAAATCTCTCAATCCTAATGATGCTTTCCCAGTCCTCTATCAATCAGTGTCGTGGGATCCAACCACTTGGCATTTATAAGAGTTTGCACTTTCTTTTTGAATGCCATACAGTCTTCAACGTTATGACCAACAATTCCACAATGATAATCACATCTTGCATTTGGATTATACCACCTTGGATATGGTGGTAACAGGGGTTTCAATGGGACACAGGCAACCATGTGATTTTGGATCAGTATAGGGAGGAGCTCTTGGTAGCTGATTGGAATGGGATCAAAAGGCATTTGGGTCTTATCCTGGGGTCGTTTCTTAGTTACACATGGCCTAGGAGTTGGGGCACTTGGTGGTGGCACTAAGGTCCGAACCGGAGAGTTTACATGGAGATGTGGCGGAACAGCATGGTGAGGGTATGGATTCGGACACGGGGCCTTTGGAGGTTGTACATAGCTCGAGGTTCCTATCCCAGATGCTGGATAAGGTGGTTGATGAGGGAAATAGTATGAACTGGTAGTTGTTGGTGATGGAGTGGGATTCAGGAATCCCGTAGTGGTCATCCCAATGGACGATTGGACCATGGTAGGGTGGGGATACTGGCTTGGACCTCGAACAGTTTGCAGGTATGGTACAGGATCCAAGGTTTCTATCTTTGGTATCAGGCTCTCAGGTTTAATCATTTTCATGATTTTGTCCATAATTTCATCAGGATTGCAACCTTTGTGGCATTGACAAGCGCAGGATCCAGCAAGGATTATGTGTTCTGGGCCTAATGGTTTTGGTTGATCCGAAGATGATGCGAAGCCCTGAGAAAGTTCACCTTTACTGTTACCCATATCCTCAACCATTTTCAGCAATTTGGCAAGTTGTTCCTTCACCTCTCGGATTTCATGTCCATATTCCTCTTGATTGCGTTCCAAAGCACCCAATCGTTCCTCCGATTCATTCCTCATATCTCGAATCCCTTTTATGCAAATGAAAATGTCATGAGATTAGGAATACAATTATGAATGTACATGCTCTATTCCTATGTGCATGAATAAACTGATGATTAATGCATGAACATATACAGAGAAATTATGATGACTATGTATGCTATGGATGCAATCTAATGCCAGGTATATACAGATAATGACTATGCATGTCATAAACGTGTCCTAAAATGAATGATCATGCATGCTATGACTATAACATGATGTCAAAATGATACATGCAAAAAATAAATGAATTAACACCAAGGTATATACAAAGAAATCAATGATTACACGAAATTGATGGGACCTAAATCTTAATTAAAAAATCTCATTATGCAAGATTTGCCTCCAAATTTATGATTTTTTTTTTAACATGTTTTTTTTTTACAATTTTTTTTTTTTTTTGTTTTGAAAAACCAATCACATTATTTTCAAAAGAATTTCAGGGTAGATCCCACTATGGTACAATATGCAAATGTTCATGTGATACTACTAGTTTTATGAAATCATGAAATGAAACTATTATCACCATCCATTTTTTGCAAAAACGAGATCAATAATACAACCAAAATGTACATGCTCTATTCACACATGTATGAAATGTGCAAAATGCAAAAATGCTTGAAAAATGATTTTTTTTTTTTTTAAAAAAAAATAGCTAATGAACATCTGCCCCAACAATATCTGCTTATTTAGGCATCACGATGCCTTCGAGGCGGAGTATCACATTTATTACGGGCGATGTACGTACATCATTGCCCGATTTACCACACTTATTCGGAGTGTAAAATAGGTAACAAAAAGTTTAGAAATGTCCCTCCATGTGTTCCTATTTTCGGTATATCTAACGAAAATTCGGGATGGCTTCTCCTAGGTTCAACTTTATGAGGGTGAATCGGTTCTAAGGCCCCGAATTGTTCCTCACTGTTGTCGGTGAAGGCTAGTAAGGCACCCCGATAAAAGCGGGTTCAATTCGTTAGAGTATATTTTCCTATGCCCATGCGGAGGATCATCACGAAGGCATTAGGTACTTTATACTCCGGAAGTGTTTCACTAGCCCATACGGAGGATCAATCACGAAGGCGTAGTTACTTTACTTCCACTTAAAAGGACTGAATCCGGGTAGAGGATTCATGTTATGCAAATGCACGTGTAGTGTGTGTGGAGGAATATCAAACCTTTCACTACCTATTCTACAAACCTTATTCTAAATGCCCTAGCAATTAAAACATTCAAGAATAGTGTAACGCATTAACCGACAAGCAATTATAATGTACAACCTTAAATAACTAGAGAACAAAAATAAAATGCATGCACATGAGTATGAACATATTTAAAAACATTTTATTATTTTCAAAATTCTCCTTATTAAAAAAATGTGGGAATTAAAATTAAATACCAATTAAACCAACAAAACTGAGACTTTGATAACACACGACTAATTCTAGGCCTGACTCTCTTATATGTCCCCAGTGGAGTCGCCAAGCTGTCGCAACCTAAAAAAATAACGACGAGTCTCATCGCAAGACTTTATTATTCGTTAAGCGTGACATTTAAAAAAAACCGAGGAAAAGTCGACTTAATTCCTCTAGAAATGAAGGTTTTGAAAATGACCTTAAAAAAGACATGGAGTCGCCACCAATCTTTTTTAGCTAGGTGTGATCGGCCACCTATTAAAACCGGTTTTATAAAATATTTTAAAAATTAATTAAAACATTTTAAAAACCAATTTCAAGTCTGCGTTTTAAACCAGAGAAATCAAAGAAGCGGGTTCGGGATTCGGTTACGTGCAGGGAAGGATTAGCACCCCCACAACGCCCGTATAAATCGGTACCTTATTAATCGTGTGTTATCTCAAGTCTCGGTAAAAGTTGGTTTTAAATTTTGTATTTCAAGTTAATTCCCAATTTAAAAAAAAATAATTCATTTTTTATTGAAAATGATCCGGAATTTATAAATTCAAAATTTTCCTATATTCCCCAACAAACGTGGCAAAATATAGAAATTTTTATTAGTTTTGGAAAACTTTCCGAATCATTCTCTTTTTTTGAAAGAAAGATATTCATTTATTAATAATAATTGATGATATTCCCTCCAGCAAACCCGGTAGAGAACTCATGAATTATTTTAACTCGGGAATATCTTTATTTTTATTGAAAATCATTATCTTTTTTGAAAACATTTAAAAGAAATGAATATGTATAGGCATGACATAAATAAAATGACATAGCAAAATCTAAATAATATAATGCAACCTAAATGTCATGACACATAGAAATTATTATGGCAAGAATCACATATTATATAAAATGCATGAATATAAAAATGCAATGCATGAGATGTATTTTTTCCTTTAATTAAGGAAATCCGTATATCTAAAAAGATATCCGGCTACCTTAGGAAAATATGTCAAATTAAATATTCTAAAACCAAAATACTTTGTGATTGTTTGAAAACAATTTTGAAAAGCTTGAATTAAAAATAAAAACTGGGCTAAATTTTTTTAAATGGCTCTAATTTCCTAAGTTTAAAAAATCGGGACTTGACTACCCTTAACCCGGGATTTGAAAAACCATTTTTAGAGTTTAAAAGGCTTAGAAATCACCCTAAGTCAGTAGCTAACCCTCCTAATCAGCCCACTCTAAGTAGATTAACCAAAACAGAAAATTGGTTTTTCTTTAAATTCAATTCTGACTCCACTGTCCAGTTTTAATCCACGATTTTTTACCCTATTTTTAAAAATTCCAAAAATTCTAAACAAAATACTGGAGACTCAGGACATGTAAAACTATACGAGAACAAATCGGCTTAATTTTTTGATCAAAGATGAATTCCCAGAAAAATCATAGATGTACGAGTTTTTGGAGGAGAGAAAAAAAAAACTGCTTTGCCAACACATTTTTGCTTTTGATAAAATCATTTAAAAACCAAAGTAAAAATATTTGAAACTCATAAAATGACTTGAAAGCAGTAGCTAGGACTCTTTGAAAGTTAGATAAAAATTGGCTAAATAAAAAAAATCACAAAGGTAGAGTAATCAATTTGACAAACTTAATTTTCCACAAGTGTGCTCAAGAGAGCATGATCTTGAACCATTAATTGGCTCAAGTCATTATTCAAGTGGCATGAACATGAAATGCATGAAACAATGCAGCAAACATAATGCATGAAATGCATGGATCTAAACCTAAATGTAAGGAAAATGCATGACATAAATAATATGGCCTAGACCTAACATGAACTTGCATGGCATTTAATGTAACCTAGACCTAAGACATGCATGGCATTTTCACAAACACAAGGCATGCTTAATTCAAAAATCCAACCAAATATCATGCAAATGCAAAAACCTAACAACTAGCATGACAAAAATACAACACACAATGCAAAACACATGGAGTAGCCAAATGGCCCCAAGCTCCAACAAGCATGGCATTTTCACAAACACTTGATATGCTAGCATGAAAAACTAAGTCATAACACAAAAATCACACAAGCATTTTCACAAACACCTAATATACCAAATCTAAAACATGCTCACTAAGATATAAAACAAGAATCATGCAAAGAATCACACAAGCATTTTCACAAACACTTAATATGCTAACTCTAAAACATGCTCAAATTTAAACAACATGAAAACAGAAAATTAAAAATGCAAAAACATGATATCTAAGACATAAATGGCAACAAACAAAGCAACCAAATTAAATATAACTTAAGAACATGAAATAACATAATATTTAAAACATCAAAAATAAAGAAAATAGCATAAACAATATGGTAAAATGAATCAAAAACAACAACTTAAAATAAATAATGTAGACCATTTGGCCATGGTGAGTTTATTATAAAAACAAAATGTAAAAAAAATATACTTAAGAAAGGAAATGAAGGAAGAACAAGAAACATTATTTTAAAATGAAAACTCACCAAGTAGAGATTAAAAGAGCAAAAAATAAGAATAGAAAATGAAAGTGCAAGAGTTGGTGCTCAAGAGCAACCTCAATAAGCTAATATTTCAAGCTTTTCTCTTCAAACTTTCCTTTTTTTCTAAACTTTTCTTTTTTGCTCTCAACCAAGAAGATAAAAAACTAAGAAAAACTAAGAGAAATCAGCCAAAATGGAAAAGAAAAAACAAAATCTGCCTCCTCCTCTAGGGCTGGCAGAAAATGATGCTTATATGGACTCCAAGATGTTGTCATTTTTGTGTAACCTAATTTCAATCAAATGGCCAATAATTCAAGATGAAAAGTCATGAAATTATCACCCTTAGATTAGCATCTCAGCCCTCTCAAGTTACAGCTGTCCAAGAAAAATGTTGACATCTTTTTCCCAGCCCAACTCTGATTTTTTGAAGGGCCCAAAAAGCCCTTTTCGGTTGCTTGGGTGAAATGACCATTTTGCCCCCTCGGATGCAAAATAAATATCAAACGGGCTCCAAATTCAATTTTTCTTTTTTAATACTTCCAAAATAATAAAATATTGAGTTCTGGAAGTTTTCAAAATTATCCGAGTCCGTTTGCTATTTATTTGGATTTTTTCTTCCCAAAATGTCCTTTTATGCCCCTACTTTTTACCATTTTTTAAACGAGCTCCAAATCAAGATTTTTCTTCACCAATCTCTTCAAAATAATTAAAAAGTGTGATCTGGAAGTTTTCATAATTTTTGGAGCTAATTTGGTATTTTTTCGGGATTTATCGGCTTGAATTACTGCATAGGAAGCTCGGGATTTAGCCATTTTGCAAATGAACTCGGAATCAAGATTTTATTTCGCCAATCTCTTCCAAATAATTTAAAAATGAGATTTACCAAATTTCAGAATTTTTGGAGTCCATTTGCTATTTTTTCGGGATTTATCTTTTTGAATTACTACATAAGAAGCCCGGGATTTGGCCATTTTGCAAACGAACTCGGAATCAAGATTTTCTTTTACCAATCTCTTTCAAATGATTTAAGAATGAGATTGACAAATTTTCCATAATTTTCGGAGTCCATTTGCTATTTTTCCCAAAATTTTCCAATTTTGCCCTTTAACCTCCGAAACCCAGTTTTGCTCAAAACAAGTCCGATTTTCAGATTTTCTTCAATCTGAGCCTTGGGCCATCCTTTTTAATCATTCCTCATCCATTGGGGGCTTTGGTCTTACCAAGTCGGGCCATTTCTGTGATTCTTCCTGATTTCACCGAAATCCACTAAAAACCCTAATTCTCGGTTTTCTCCCAGATTGACTTTTCTTTCGGTTTTTCTTGCAAGTGACTTCTCCATTACCCGTAGTCAGTGCTTATCTTTCATTTGGAACCTTCAATTTCGACCAGTTTGATCGTTTAAGCACTTTTCCCCAAATTTCTCGGATTAGGGTTTCTTTTCTACTGAATCTCCAAATCCCAACTTCCGAACTCCATATCTTTCAATGTAGACCTCGCATTATCAAAATTCTTTCTCCATTTTTCAATTGAACTTAAAATCTTGATTTTGAAAGTGGGTTGACTTTTTCAGTAGTTGACTTTCTGGGGTTGACTTTTTCGGGGTTGACTTTTTCGGGGTTGACTTTTTTTCAAGTTTGACTTTTTATGCTCGCCCTCTTAAACTAAGTCTCGGAGTACCACCTGCAGGATGAAAACAGTCTTTTTATACTCGGAAACATCAATATGGGAAGAAAACATACCTGTTTAGTGGCCCGGACAAAATTAGGTGTCTACAACCAGTACGAGCGGATCAGATATTTCTATGTAACCCAGGAGTGAGAGATGATTTGTAAAAAGTTTCTATGAATTAATGAAAAACCTTTGTGTTGGAATTTGATCTTAAGGAAAATACCATTAGTCTCATCATTTCATACCACATAATCATAGAAACATCCATTCATTCTTTCATTTGTTAAGTTGATTCATTAAATCATTTATTCATACATTCTTCCATACATTTAATAAATAAAAAGGAATAATGTGCCATGAAATTCTAATCCGTGGTATTTACAATAAGGTATAAAAATTGGGCATCCATTGAAACACCCAGAGAGAAGTACCCCGCATCAGTATAATACTCGATTGCAAATCAGGATCTTGGAAAATGAATAGGCTGCCCGAATAAAGAGAATGGAAAAGGCACATGATGAGTTAAGGGAACAGTTGGCCAAATTTCAGGCCAAATCGAGAGATCAGATGAATAAGTTGATGGAGCTGGTATCCGCCGCATTTAAGGGAAAGGGACACACAAAAAATTTAGCCTAAGGAATAGAATCAGGAAGTCAAGGGAGCAAAGAGGGTCAGCAAGAAGCGGTACTGACAAACGGCCAATCCTCACAGAATACAAAAACTTTACCACCGGCAGCTGCAATGTCTTTCGTGTATGTTGAACCCAATACAGGGGCACAAAACAGATGTCGATTGGGGGAAATCTTGGGGCAATCCTGGCAAATCCTATCGAGGTCCCAGATTTGGATGATCTCACCAAGCAAGAAAAGATGAAAACGGCGAAGCTGAAAAAGGTTGAAACGGCTGAATCATAAAAGAAGTATTAGCTATTAGAGGAAAGGCTACGGGCCATGGAAGGGGCTGAATTGTTTGGCAGCCTCGATGCTAAAAAGATGAGTTTAGTTTCCGGTCTAGTGATCCCACCCAAGTTCAAAACGCCAGATTTTGAGAAATACAATGGGACCACTAATCCTTCCGCGCATTTGACAATGTATTGCCAGAAAATGACTGGGCATGATAGTGATGAGAAATTGCTTATCCATTGTTTTCAAGACAGCCTTACTAGGTCTGCAACTTGATGGTACAATCAGCTCACCTGAAGCAAGATCTGCTCCTAGGCGGACTTGGCTAGGGCCTTTCTGGAACATTACAAACACATGTCTGACATAGTACCCGATAGACTATCCTTGCAAAATATGGAGAAGAAAGCTACTGAAAGTTTCAAACAGTATGCGCAAAAATAGAGAGACATGGTACCCAGGTGCAGCCACCTTTAACCGATAAAGAAACTACGGTTCTCTTTATCAATACTCTGAAGGCACCATACTATGAAAAGTTAGTGGGCATTGCTATTAAAATTTTTGCAGATATGGTCATATCCGAAGAGATTATTGAAACCGCTATTAAGAGCGGAAAGATAGTAAGTGGGGAACAAGTCATCCGCAAGAAAACAACTCCTGCCAAGAAGAAATAAGGGTAGGCTCATGCAGTCAGTTTCAATAACCGCCCTTCTGTACCTCCAGCACCCTATACACCTTACCCAACCTATAATCCATACTACCCAACTATAAACAACCTTACTCAAAACCTTTTTCCTTACACAGCTATACCACAACAGCCATACCCAACTGGCATATCTCCTCAGATAGTCATTCCACGAAACACTCAAAACATCACCCAGAATGATCAAAGGCCTGTGAGTGTTGCAACCTAAAAAATAACAAGTCTCATCGCGAGACTTTATTCGTTAAGTGTGACATTGAGGAAAACAGAGGAAAAGACGACTTAATTCCTCTTGAAATAAAATGAAGGTTTAAAGACAACCTCGAAAAAGAAATGGAGTCGCCACCAATATTTTTGGCTAGGTGTGATTGGCTACCTATTAAAACCGATTCTGTAAAACATTTTAAAATTAATTAAAATGTTTTTTAAAACCCATTTCAAAATTTGCGTTTTAAACCAGAGAAAACAAAAAAGTGGATTAGCACCCCCACAACGCCTGTATAAAACGGTACCTTCTTAATCGTGTGTTATCTCGAATCTCGATAAAAGTTGGTTTTAAATTTGACATTTTAAAATAGTTCCCAATTTAAAGAAATAATTCCATTTTTAATTGAAAATGACCCGGAATTTATTAATTCATATTTTTCCTATATTTTCCAGCAAACCCGGCAAAATATAGAAATTTTTAATTATTTGGGAAATTTTTTCGAATCATTCTCATTTTTGAAAGAAAAATATTCCTTTATTAACGATAATTGATGATATCCTCCCCAGCAGACCCAGCAGAGAACTCATGAATTATTTTAACTCTGGAATATCTTTATTTTTATTGAAAATCATTATCTTTTTTTTAAAAAAAAAAAAATTAAAAAAAATGAATATGAACATGTGTGACATAGTAAAATCTAGATGACATAATATAACCTAAATGACATGATATAATCTAAGTGACATGATATAATCTAAGTGACATAGTATATGACATGATATAATCTAAGTGACATAGTATATTCTAAATGTCATGATATATTCTAAACGACATAGCATAATTTAATAACATGACATGATAAAAAAAATAAAAACATTATAATAAAATATGCATGGAAATAAAAATAAAAAAAGCAATGCATGAATATAATAAATCCTAAATGATATGACAAAATAAATATTGACTAAGCAAAGAGGCATAGAATAACAAAAAAAATATTCACAACCATATAACAATCAATATAACACCATGAAATATAAATCAAAACAATAACATTATCATATAAAAATTCATAGCACAAATCATATATAATATAATATGCATGAACATGGAAAATGCAATGCATGAAAGTGTTTTTTTCCTTTAAATAACGACATCCATATATCTAAAAAGATATCCGACTATCTTAGGAAAAGACATCAAATCAGATTTTTCTAAACCAAAAATACTTTGTGATTGATTTGAAAACAATTTTGAAAATTTTGGATGAAAATAATACTAAGGCCAAAACCCCCCTTAAAAAAGCTCTATTTCCCTAACTTTGAGAACCCAGGTTGACCTCCATTGACCTAACCTTTATAAAATCATTTTATTAGGGTTAAAATGACTTAGAAATCAACCTAGGGCAGTAGCTATGGTTCTAAATCAGCCCTCTCTTAATGCCTTAGCCAAAACAGAAAATTATTTTCTCCTTGAAATCAAATCTGACTTTTCTAACCAATTTTAAAATGTTATTTTGTTACCAATTTTAAAAAATTCAAAAACATATGAAAAAATCATGGGAGACTTAAAACTTGTCGACCTCTATGTGAAAAAAAGTGGCTTAATTTTTAAACTAAGGATGACCTACCAGAAAACTCATGAATGTCATAACACTGGGTGAAAAACTGTTTAACCTAAAAACATTTTTAAACCTTTGATAAAAACACTCATAAATCAGAATAAAAATATTGGAGACTCCTCTAAGGTCCTACAAATAGTGTTAAAAATTTGGATAAGGATTTCCTAATGAAAAAAAAAAATCAAAAAGGTGGAAAATCCAACTTGACAACTTCTTAATTTTCCACAAGCATGTTCATGAGAGCTTGGCTTTGAGCCACTGATTGGCTTAAGTCAAAACTCAAGTGGGATGATATAAAATGCATAAAAAACAGCAAGTTAAATGCATGAAATGCATGACCTAATGCCTAAATGACATAGAAAATGCATGGCATGAAAGATGACGTAATGCCTAGATAGAAAATGCATGGCAATAAATTCAACCCTAGACCTAATATGCATGAAAATGCATGGCAATAAATACCCTAGACCTAATGACCATGAAACATGGATGGAAATACAAGATGACCATATAACATGAAAATGCATGGCAATACAAAAAATGACCTAATGTCTAAAATGTCATGAGAAGATGCATGACCATATAACATGACCTAATGCCTAATATGACATATAAACATGCGTTGATATAATATGAACACATAATGATCAAATGAACAAAATAATAATGCATGAACATGGCACAACCAATACACAATATCATGGCATAATGATGCAAAGCATGAATGAAAGCATGGTATTCACATACTCAAAATGAAGATGCAAATGCACAAGGCAAAAAATGTAGTAGTAGCCGAATATACACAAACATGTATAAAGAAATGTAGCAAGGCAATAACACAAACATATGGCATGGAAAATCAAACATACAATAACGTGGCATAAAGATGCAAAGAATGAATGAAAGCATGGCAACTAAACAAGATGAAAATGCAAATACACAAGGTAAATAAGATGGAAACCGAATAAACCTCTAATCAACATGTGAAATCCTAGCAAGGCAATAACACAAACACATGGCATAGTAAACATGCAAGACCTTAAATGGAAACATGTTAAATAAATAATCATGATGAAAATGCAAAGATATAGCTACACAAATACACAAACACATGGTATTGCAATGACACAAAGCATGAACAACTTAATATAGTGAAAACAGAAAATTAAAATTAGTAAACAAAACAAGCATATATGAAAATAAATGATGAAAACAGCAAAATAAGAACAAGTAAGTCAAGAAAGTTAAAAATAAGCTCCATATCTTGATTATTTTAGAAAGAAAAAAAAATCAAAACAAGCTAACATACCATAACCAACATTGGAATAACATCAAACACAACATAAGCATACCAAGGGGCATTCGGCCAACATGAGACAAAATGGTAAAAAAAAAAATTTTTGATTTTTTCATGAAAACATAAGATAGGAACCTTGAAGGAAAGTTTTAAAAACCTTTATTTCATAACAAAAACACAAGAAATAACAAAATCTCATTGAAAATTAGCAAATCAAGCATGGAAAAAGAAAGAAAAATCAAGAGTTAGGTGTCAAAAGGCTACCTTTCAAAGCTATCTTTCAAGCTTTTCTTCTCTTCTAAATTTTCTTTGCTTTTCTACACTTAGCTATTGCTCCACAAATGAAAAATGATCAGCCAAATAACCCTTTGCAAAATGAAAAACCTCTCCCCAAATAGAGGCAGCCGCATGGTCTAATGTGCATAAGATGTTGTCATTTTTTTTCTAGCTAATTTGATCCAAAGGCCACTAATTAAAGATGCTAAAAATGTGAATTTACCACCCTTAGATGAAGTGATCAGCTCCTAACAAATACAGTTGTTCTAAAATATGTAACAATAATGTTGACATCCTTCTTCTTCATTCATTTGACCATGTGGCAAAATCAGAAAGGCTTGATCAAAAAATAACCACCTTACTATCCATTTTTGGGCTTTGGATGAAAGAACTCAGCAAAAACTCTCCTCCTCTTGGGCTAGCCGAGTGGCCCTTCAAATTCTAGTCATCGCTCTATTTTTTCTTAAATTGCAAAAATGACCCTCTTCAGTTTCTTCGGTATAATTGCACTTTAGCCCCCCAAACTTGATTAAATTGCAAACGGACTCCAAATTCGGTTTTCCTTTTTCCAATACTTCCTAAATAATATAAAATTGAGTTCTGAAAGTTTTCATAATTTTTTGAGCCTATTTGCTATTTTTCCTGAATTTATCTTCCAAAATTGCCCTTAATGCACCCGAATTTTTGTCATTTTTCAAATGAGCTCCGATTCTAGATTTTTCTTTGCCAATCTCTTCCAAATAATATAAAATTGAGATCTGAAAGTTTTCATAATTTCCGAGCTCATTTGCTATTTTTCCCACATTTATCTTATGGAATTTCAACTTAGTGGGCCCGAAATTTGCCATTTTTCAAACAAGCTCTGATTCCAGATTTTTCTTTGCCAATCTCTTCCAAATAATATAAATTTGAGATTTAGAAGTTTTCATAATTTTTCGAGCTCATTTGCTATTTTTCCCGGATTTATCTTTTGGAATTTCAGCTTAATGGGCCCGAATTTTGCCATTTTGCAAACGAGCTACGTTTCTGGATTTTTCTTCGCTGATCTCTTCCAAATGATATAAGATTGAGATTTGGAAGTTCTGGTAATTTTCTGAGCTGATTTGCTATTTTTCTCAGATTTTCCAAAATTGCCCTTTAACCTCCGAAGCCTCGGTTTTACTCAAAACAAGTTTGATATCCAGATTTTCTTTTTCCATGCCTTCGTTATATATTGAATTGGATTTGGTCCAAAAATGCCCAATTTTTACGATCAAATTCCCTTCTGATTTGATTTTTCCTTTTTTCAATATCGAGAATTTCCTCGTTTTTCTGTTTTTCCTCCAATCGGCTCTTTTCTCGAAATTACTTCAAACTGAGCCTTGGGCTATCTTCGTTTACCCACTCTTCATCAATTAGGGGCTTTAATTTTATAGAATGGGGCCATTTCTACCGTTTTCCTCAAGTTCGCCAAAATTCACTAAAAACCCTAATTTTCGATTTTCTTCTAAATTAACCCTACCTTTGGTTTTGCTTCCAAAAGGCCTGTCCACTACCCGTAGTCATTGATTATATTCCATTCGAAACCTCCAATTTCGACCAATTTGATCGTTTAAGCACTTTTCCCTAAATTTTTTGAATTAGGTTTCCTTTCTACTAAATCTCCATAACCCATCTTCCGGACTCCATATCTCTCATTGCAGACCTTGGATTATCAAAATTCTTTCACCATTGTTCAATTAAACTTTGGATCTTGATTTTGAATGAGGGTTGACTTTTTAGTGGTTGACTTTTTGGGGTTAACTTTTCCAAGGTTGACTTTTTTCAAATTGACTTTTCATGTTTGCCTTCTTAAACAAAGTCTCGGAATACCACCTGTAGGATGAGAAGAGCTTTTCTACATTCTAAAACATCACAAGGAAGAAAAATACATGATTTAGGGGTTCGGACGAAATTAGGTGTCTACAGCTGCCCCTCTTTGGCTATTGCTGAGAATCAAGAATTAGGCAAAGATAAACAAGCACTAACTTTGTCCAGTTAGTGAAATCATATGTGAAGAAAAGGAAAGAGAGTTTTCATTTTTTTCGTTTTTCATAATTTTTTTTAATTAAAAAGTGTAAAATAGAATATTTTATCTTTAAATTGAGTTCCCTGACTAATCAAGGCTCGACCCGTCTTAAGGAAACGAGTTCGATTTGCAAGAGAAGAAAATAGCTCGACGATGGTCTCGGGGCCTTATCCTGTCTTGTACTAACCTTACTGGCGAAACCAGAAATTGAAATTACCTGGGCAAAACCATAGATCAAAAAGTTATCTAGGAGAAACCATAGATAATTCTCAAGGTGATGACTTGGGCACAACCAAAAGTTGAAAAGTTATCTAGGCAAAACCGTAGATAATTTTCAAGGTTTTGACTTGGGCAAAACCAGAAGTCAAAAAGTTATCTAGGCAAAACTGTAGATAATTTTCAAGGTGATGACTTGGGCGAAACCAGAAGTCATAAAAAGAGACCTGGGTGAAACTAAGGGTATATTTTGAATATGGCGCCCAGAGGTCTTATCCATGATTTTGGTTAATTGTGCTTGGAGGTCTTAAAAATGGTGCTCGGAGGTCTTATCTATGATTTAAACAGAAAATTATGCTCGAAGAAGACTTTAAGAATGGTGCCCAAACGTCTTATCCATGATTTAAACAAAAAGTTGTGCTCGGAGGTGACTTTAAGAATGGTGCCCGGAGGTCTTATCCATGATTTAAATAGAAAATTATGCTCGGAGGCGACTTTGAGAATGGTGCTCGGAGGTCTTATCCATGATTTAAACAGAAAATGCCTCGACGAATGTCTCGGGGCTCGATTTTTTTGTGAAGCAGAACAAGTTCAATTTAAAAACAAAAGAAAAGTACCTCGACAGTGGTCCCAGGGCTCGACTCGTTTGAGAAGAAGAATGAGTTCGATTTAAACAAAAAAAAAATACCTTCACGGTGGTCTCGGGGCTCCACTCATTTGAGAAGCAGAACGAGTTCGATTTAAACAAAAGAAAATACCTTGATGGTGATCTCGGGGCTTGACTCATTTGAGAAGCAGAACGAGTTCGATTTGGGGAAGCCAAAATTTTCCATGATTCCTGCAATGTTAGCCAAATGCAGTGATGAAAATGACATGCTTTGCAAATGCTTGTATGTTTCCCAAGGATGAATGCAATCAAATGATTGTGTCATGATTTCTAATCCATGGTTTCTTTGAGGTTCAAAGATTATCTAACTTCATGACGGAGTCTTTAATTTTTCACTGATGCCCCACTTGAGGAACCTTCAATCAAGATAAATTGTCAAACAGTCCCAATTTATGACTTCACTGAAATTCACAAATTTTTTAACTTCATGACGGAGTCTCCAGCACATTCACTGTTTAACATTACTTGGTGAATTTTCCATCATGATTAATGGCTTCCAAACATCTTCTAAAATTTAAATCTACTCCTTAGTAATACTCTGAAATCCTTTTATTTTTATGTTTACTAAACATCATTCAATTTAATAACAAACAAAATGCTTCACAAAATGTATGAAAGAAAGTATGAATCAAACAAATGTCATAAAAGTGATAACAAGAATTTATTGCAACACTGTCTTAGAGTGATAGGGGTGAATATCAAGGATACAAGAAACCAATGTAGAGTTGTAGGTTGTAGATGCCCCAGATGCGAAATATCTTGGACCACCTTCTTTTTCAATTCATCTGAAATTTCTCTTGAATGAGCAATTTACTTGGTAATGTCTCGGCTTCTTTAGTTACATCAGACTGAGTTTTTCCCTTTTCCTCTGATTTTCAGATACTTTCTCCCCCTTTACATGGAGCATTGATTCAAACCTTAATCAGTACTTGAGCCACCCTTTGCGGATTTTCAATCCAAGTGTCCCTCATTCGGTATTAAGTCACCCTTTGTGGGTTTTCGACTTAAACCTCTCCTTTTACAATTTTTTTTTATTTTCATCATTTTTTTGTTTTCTCTTTTTTTTCTTGTGTTTTACCATGCATCTGAGAATTCTAAAAGCTTCCAAGGTAAAAATGTCAATTCAAAAGATGGAATGAATTCTGAGAAAAACCCTTCAAATTAAATATCCATGCTTGATCAAAATGGACTTTTAAAAGCACATAATGTAGGCCAAGGTTCGGGTTTAGAAAGGAAAGGTAAATAGGCCCAAAATGTGTTTAAGGGTGATTGAATCAATGATCATTTCTTAAGGAGAATTCATTATTGAAACATTTGTCCCTTTTTTGGACTTTCCTCTTTTTCTTTCATTCTTGGCTTTCATTTGCCATTCTTTGATTTCACACTTTTTTGATGGCCCTTTTTGCCATGATTTTTTCGGAGGTTATTTTTCCTCGTATCTGCCTTCCAGTGTAGAAGGTGATCCTTGATCAAGGGTCAAAGGAAGAAAAAAATCCTAAGGCTCAAAGGGGTGATTAAGGATAATTTCTTCTTTATGAAAGGAATATGAAAGATGGCCATTCATCATATCAAGCATGAATATTCTTATTGAAAAGCAATCCTCAGGGGAAGTAGATACATAGAATTTTCACCTTTACGTTTGGAATCTTTCAAATTTCCATGTGCACAGTATCACACTTTTTCTTTTCTTCTTTTTTCTTTTTTTCTTTTTTCTTCAAGCAAAATACTTCTTCAATTCGTCAGCATTCACGGGATTTCTCAAGTTATCCCCGTCCATCTAAGTCAGAATCAATGCTCCTCCAGAAAAAGCTCTTTTTACCACATAGGGCCCTTCCCAATTTGGAGCCCATTTCCCTCGCGGATCCTTTACTATAGGGAGAATTTTCCTTAATACCAACTTTTTTTCTCGAAACTACCTGGGACGAACCTTCTTGTTGTGGGCTTGAATCATCTTTTTCTGATACAACTACCCGTGATAAATTGCCTTCAGTATTTTCTCCTCGATAAGATTCAACTGTTCATAGCGAGCTGTAACCCATTATGCCTCTTCTAAGCCCACTTCCACCCAAACACGAAGTGAAGGATTTCAACCTCAATAGACAGCACTGCTTCCATCCTGTATACCAGGGAAAACGACGTGGCCCCCATAGATGTGTGAATCGAAGTACAGTATGTTTGGAGAGCAAAAGGTAAGATCTCATGCCAATCTTTGTACACATCAGTTATCTTTTCAACAATCTTCTTGATGTTCTTATTGGCTGCTTGTACTGTCCTATTCATTTTCGGACGGTAGGGTGTCGAATTATGATGGTTGATCTTGAACTGGGCACATATTTCCCTTATCATCTTATTGTTCAAATTGAGAGCATTGTCTGTCATTATTCTCTCCAGGTTTCTATATCGGCATATAATCTCTTTTTTGATGAATCTGCACAACACTGACTTCGTTACATTCGCATAAGAAGCGTCTTCCACCCACTTTGTGAAGTAGTCTATGGCCACCAGGATAAAAGAATGTCCGTTTGAAGCTTTCAGAGTAATAGGCCCGATCATATCCATTCCCCACATCAAAAATAGTCATGGTGTAGTCATGACATGCAATGGTGATAGAGGCACATGAATCATATCTGCATATATCTGACATTTATGGCACTTCCGGGAATAACTAATACAATCTCCCTTCATTGTTAGACAATAATATCCTACCCTCATAATCTGTTTAGCAAGCATATGACCATTGGCATGAGTGCCACATATCCCTTCGTAGACTTGTTCAATGATTCCCTGAGCTTCGGTAGACCCGACACACATTAATAGAACCTTGTCCTTCCCTTTCTTGTAGAGAATCTCACCACCTAGGACAAAACCCATTGCTAACCTTCTCAGAGTCCTCTTATCATTTTCTGTTGCTTGTTCAGGATACCGTTTGACTCTTGATATATTGCAAGATGTCATAATACCAAGGGAGGCCATCTGCTTCTTCTTCGGTACTCAGACAGTGGGCAGGAGACTCGTATATGCTCATCTTTATCGGTACAACTTTGGCCCCTTCATTTACTTTAAACATTGATGATAATGTGGTTAAAGCATCCGCCATTCGATTTTTTTCTCGCGAGAAGTAATTGAAACTTACTTCTTCAAATTCCTCTAACAAACTCAGTATGAGGTCTCGATATTAGATTAATTTTGCATCTCAGGTTTTCCATTCTCTCCGTAGTTGGTATATCACTAGGGCTAAATCTCCAAAAACTTCCAGAATTTTGATCTTTTTGTCTACGGCAGCACGAAGGCCCATATTACACGCTTTATACTCAGTGGTGTTGTTCGTACAATCAAAATCCAATCGGGTAGTGAAAGGATAATAATCTTCTTTTGAGGATATGACCACTACGCCAATCCCATGCCCCATGGCATTAGATGCACCATCAAAATACATTTTTCACATTTTACTTTTCGGGGGAATCCCATCCTCCTGCGAAACACACATCAAGTCTTGATCAGGGAAATCAAAATTCAAAGGCTCATAATCTTCAATCGCCTGACTTGCTAAGAACTCGGCTACTGCGCTGCCCTTTATAGATTTTTGACTCACATACACAATGTCGTACTCTGATATCAAAACTTGCCATCTTGCCTTTCTTCCTGACAGGAAGGGTGCTTCTAACATATACTTGATAGGATCTAGCTTGGCAATTAACCACGTCATGTCGTACAACATGTATTGTCTAAGGCATCGAGCAATCCAAGCTAAGGCGCAATAAAGCTTTTCTTCCGATGAATACTTCAGCTCATACTCTGTGAACGTCTTGCTGAGGTAATAAATCACTTGTTCTTTCTTTTCGGTCTCATCAAGCTGTCCCAAGACACAATCTATAGATCTTTCAAATACTGATAAATATCGTATCATTGATTTCTCTGGAACAGTTGGCATTAATACTGGAGGGTTGGATAAATAGTGCTTAACTTTTTCGAAGGCGAACTGACACTCTTCATCCCATTCTCCCGGATCACATTTCCAAAGTTGCTTAAATATTGGATCACATTTGTCGGTTAACTGAGAAATAAACCAAGCAATGTAATTCAATCTTCCTAGAAAGCCTCTCATTTCCTTTTGAGTACGAGGTGGTGGCAAGTTCTAGATGGCCTTTACTTTATCTGGATCAATCTCAATTCCCCTTTTACTAACGACAAACCCCAACAAGTTCCCCAAAGTGACTCCAAAAGTGCATTTTGTTGGGTTTAGCTTTAGCCAAAACTTTCTTAATCTTTCGAAAAGCTTCTTAAGATTCGCAATATGCTCATCTTCTCCTTATTACTTTGCAATCATATCATCAACATAGACTTCAATAACTTTATGCATCATATCATGAAACAAAGTCACCATGGCTCTCTGATATGTTGCCCTAGCATTCTTTAGTCTAAACGGCATTACCTTATAGCAGAATGTTCCCCTTGTCATCACAAATATGGTTTTCTCCATATCTTTCAATGCCATCTTAATCTGATTGTACCTTGAGAATCCATCCATGAAGGAAAACAAAAAGCTTTTTGTCGTATTATCCACCAAACTATCAATGTGTGGCAAAGGGAAATTATCTTTAGGACTGGCCTTGTTCAAATCCAGGTAATCGACACATATCCGTACTTTACCATCTTTCTTTGGAACTGGGACAATATTTGCTACCCATTCCGGATATTTTGCCACTTCCAAAAACCCGGCATCAAACTACTTTTTCACCTCTTCCATTATCTTTAACAACATGTCCGGCCTCATTCTTCTCAATTTCTGTTGAATTGGCTTGTACTCTGGTCTTAAAGGGAGCTTGTGAACCACAATATCAGGATCAAACCCTAGCATGTCTTAGTATGACCATGCAAATACATTGACATAAAGCTATTAATTCACCCTTTGTTGATGGCGACAAGGAAGTCCCAATTTTGACTCCTTTATTTCTTCCCCATTTCCCAGATTTATCATTTCTAACAGCTCCTTATGAGGCAATACTTGCTTCTCCTCTTGTTCTATTTTTCTCAATAAATTCGGGGGTAGACCATAATCTTTGGCATCTTCGTTGGTGTCAAAAACACCCGTGCAAATGGGCCTTTCAAAATTATTAACAGGAAGGTCTTCATATTTCGCATTCGTACACCTATAAATAGGTGAAGAAGAAACAATATAGGAAAGTATATAGGCAATGAAAGAAAATGAAAAAGCAAAAATGAAAGAATATGGACACATCAATATAAAGAAAAATGCATCGTGATTGTTATTTATTGAATGAAGATTTTTAAACAAAAGCCCATACGAAAAAAATTCTTAATATCCTTGGGCAAAGATAATTAAGATCGTTTCAAAGTATTACTTTAGAGTAGACCTAAAGACTATAGGAAGCTCGGTTGCACTCCAATTTGTTAATTTGTAACTCGGTGGACATGGTCGCACCATCTAACTTGCATCTCTATTTTCAATTCCTTATTCACAGCCATACAAATCACTATGTCTTGCATCTGCTCTTCTCTGCTCACGCGAAACTTCTCAAAAGCCTGTTCACTCATTACCAACACGTCGTTGGAATCCTTCTCCATAAATAAAAAGCCAGCCGAACGGAAGCTATGGATGATTGATGGGATAGTCATGGGCTCCCACTCTATATCCATACCCGAGAGACGGGCCATCCTACTTTTCGGATTTTCTCAATTTGTCTCTTCTTTTCATGAGCCTTTGGGAGATATCCGAGACCAATCCGATCTTTCTTCTTAGTTACTTCAATTGCCCTAGCCTTACCTTGGAGATACTTTCCCAGCCCCTTTCCTGCTCTGCAGCCCTTTCCTATCGTCGTTCTCACTCTCAACCTGGTATCTCGGACAGCTTTGGCTTTGGAATTTTACGTCCTTCAGTGACGAACACGGCATTAACAAATTCCAAAGACCTAATGGAGCATTCCACAGCATCTTCATTCGGTTCTATGTAAGGGGAGTCAGTAGATGTAAAGGCTATGATATCCTCCTTTCCGGATACAGTGACCAAATGTCTCTCCATTATAAACTTCAATTTTTGGTGGAAAGATAAAGGTACCGCCCCAGCAGAACGTATCCACGGCCTTCCCAATAAGCAGTTATAAGACGGGGTGATGTCCATATCTTGGAAATCCACCTTATAGGTTCAAGGATCTATGTCCAGCGGGACCTCAATAGTTCCCATTACTTCCCGTCTTGTTCCATCAAAAGCTCTGACCACAATGCAACTTAGCAGCATGTAGGAAATATCAACCGGCAGCTTAGACAGCGTTGCCAAGGGCATTACAATCAGTGAAGAACCGTTATCCAAGAGTACTCGAGGTAGTATATGCCACTTGCAAGTAGTCGTGATGTGAATGGCTTTTGCAGATCCAACACCGTTGGGTGGTATTTCATCATAACTGAAGAAAATATGATCATCCGCTACTATGTTCCCCACCAACCGATCCAATTTCTCAACTGATATGTTATTAGCCACATATGCTTGGTTCAAAACCCTTAGCAAGGCATTTCTATGTGGCTCCAAATTCAGCAACAGCGAAAAGATCGAAATCCTTGATGGTTGACACTGCAGTTGTTCAACCACACTGTACTCACTGTGCTTTATAAATTTCAAAAATTCACAAGCCTCGTTTTCATTTATCGGCTCTTTCACCGAGATTGAATTCGTCCCCACTCCTTTTAACTGATCCATCTCTATATGGACCGTGTTGTAACCTAAAAAATAACAAGTCTCATCACAAAACTTTATTATTTGTTAAGCATGACATTAAAAAAAATCGAGGAAAAGTCGACTTAATTCCTCTTAGAAAATAAAGGTTTTGAAAATGACCTTGAAAAAGACATGGAGTCGCCATCAATCTTTTTTAGCTAGGTGTGATCGGCCACCTATTAAAACCGATTTTATAAAATATTTTAAAACTAATTAAAACATTTTTAAAACCAATTTCAAGTCTGCGTTTTAAATCAGAGAAATCAAATAAGCGGGTTCGGGACTCGGTTACGTGTGGGGAAGGATTAGCACCCCCACAGAGCCCGTATAAAATGGTACCTTATTAATCGTGTTTATCTTAAGTCTCGGTAAAAAAGTCGGTTTTAAATTTAGTATTTCAAGTTAATTCCCAATTTAAAGAAAAATAATTCCATTTTTATTTGAAAATAATCCGGAACTTATTAATTCAAAATTTTGCTATATTCCCTAACAAACGTGGCAAAATATAGAAATTTTTATTACTTTGGAAAACTTTTCGAATCACTCTCGTTTTAAAGAAGATATTCCGTTCTTAATGATAATTGATGATATCCTCTTCAGCAAATCCGGCAGAGAACTCATGAATTATTTTAACTCAGTAATATCTTTATTTTATTGAAAATCATTATCTTTTTTAAAATATTTAAAAAATATATGAATATGTTTGACATAAATGACATAGCAAAGTCTAGATAATATAATGCAACCTAAATGGTATGATATAATTTAAATGTCATAGCATATTCTACATGAAATGAAATATCCTAAGTCATATGATATATCTAAATGCAATGAAATAACCTAGGTAACATGATATATTCTATATGAAATGAAATATCCTAAATGAAATGATATGTCCTAAGTGACATATTATATTCTATATGAAATGAAATATCCTAAGTCACATGATATATTCTAAATGAAATGAAATATCCTAAGTGACATTATATATTTTAAATGAAATGAAATGACCTAAGTGACATAATATATTCTAAATGAAATGAAATGACCCAGGTAACATAATATATTCTATATGAAATGAAATATCCTAAGTCACATGGTATATTCTAAATGAAATGAAATGACCTAGGTAACATAATATATTCTAAATGAAATGAAATGACCTAGGTAACATAATATATTCTATATGAAATGAAATATCCTAAGTCACATGATATATTCTAAATGGAATAAAATGATTTAAATGACATGGCAAATATAAATGATATGGCATATAATCAAAATTATATGAAATGAGATGAAACATGAAATAATGCTAACATATAATATGCATGAAAAAAAAATAATAATAATGCATGAAAGTAGTATATGCTAAATAATATGACAAAAAAAACTAAATAAAAAGCATAGGATGTCAATAAATATTCCAAACCATATAATAAACAACATAACATCAAAAAATATAAATAAAAAATAATAACAATACCATGGAAATTATCATAGCAAAATCACATATTATATAGTATGCATGAATATGGAAAATGCAATGCATGAGAATGTATTTTTTCCTTTAATTAAGGAAATCCATATATCTAAAAAGATATCCGGCTACCTTAGAAAAATATATCAAATTAAATATTCTAAAATCAGAATACTTTGTGATTGTTTGAAAATAATTTTGGAAAACTTAGATTAAAAAATAAAAACCTAGCTAAACCCTTTTTAAATGGCTCTAATTTCCTAAGTTTAAAATCTCAGACTTGACCACCCTTAACCCGAGGTTTATAAAATTATTTTTAGAGTTTAAAAAGGTTTGGAAACTACCCTAAGACAGTAGCTAAACTTCCTAATCAGCCCCCTCTAAATAACTTAACCAAAACAGAAAAATGATTTTCCTTAAATTCAAATCTGACTCCACTGTCCAGTTTTAGAACACGAGTTTTTAACCTATTTTTAAAAATTCAAAAAAATCTAAAAAAAAAGTGCTGGAGACTCAGGACATATAACACTACACGAGAAAAATGGCTTAATTTTTTGGTTAAAGATGACTGTCCAGAAAAATCGAGAAACTATGAGTACTAGGTGAAAAAAACTGTTTTGCCAAAACATATTTTTTGCCTTTGATAAAATCATTTAAAAATCAAAGTAAAAATGTTAAAGACTCTCCTAAATACTCACAAATAGTAGCTAACACTTTTGAAAAGTTAGGCAAAAATTGGCTAAGTAAAACAAATCACAAAGGTAAAATAATCAATTTGACAACTCTTTAATTTTCCACAAGTATGCTCTAAATGAGCATGACTTTGAACCATTGATTGGTCTAAGTCATAAATCATGTGGAAATGATATGAAATGCATGAAAATACAGCAAATATAATGTATGAAATGCATGATTTAAAGCCTAAATGACATGGAAAATGCATGGAATCAATAAAATGACCTAGACCTAACATGAACTTGCATGGCATTTAATGTAACCTAGGTCTAAAATGCATGAAATGCATGATAATGCAAGCACAGCCTAAAGCTAAAAAATGCATGGAAAATACACAAACATATAGCATACTTAAACAAAATACCCAACAATATATCATGAAAATGAAAACCTATCAACTAGCATAATAAAAATGCACACATAAAGCATAACAGAGGGGTAGCCAAATGGTCCATATGGACATGGCCTTTTCACAAACACTTAACACACTAACATGTATAGCTAAAGAATAATACTTAAATCATGCAAATATAAAGTAAAGGTATGAGAACAAATAGGCATTTTCACAAACACATGGATTAACAAAATGTAAGACAAACTTAAACACTTTGAAAACAGAAAATCATGCTTTGGGCTTCCTCATGCTTTGCTCCAGTTGATTGGCTTGGGCTTCCTCATGCTTTGCTCTCTCTTTCCAATAGTTCTTCTCCTTCTTGAGGTTTTTCACCTCTTGCTCCCATTCCTCAGAAGTCTTGAGGGTCCCCTCAAATCTGTGCTCGAAGCAGTACCTCTTGTTCTCCAAGTGTAATTCCTGAAGATCGCTCTTAGCAGTGTCCCTTTCTCTCTTGATCTTTTCCTTTTCTCTTTCTCGAGCTGATTTCCTATTTGTCATGTCCTCAAGCTCTTCTTGCAGTCGGGCAATCTCTTTGCTTATTTGGACCTTTTCTTTTTTCAAATTCTGCCCTTGCAAATTCTAACTCTGATGGCACTTCCTTCGGTGGCAAACTCAAGAACTGAACTTCTTCCACATTAGATGCCAACTACCTGTCATTAATCCTCTTTTCTTTCAATGCTAGGTAGTCGGGTGTGACGATGTCAGCATATTTGGCTACTTTATCCGACGGGTCTTTTTCCATGCTTCAATTATTCCCCGCACCTTTAATGAGTAACCTTCTTCTCCATAGGTGAACTCTCATAGAGCCAGTCCATGAGTCACTGGTGTGAACTGCTGAGACTCAACCTATCTTTGCACCAACAGAGGTGCGTAGCTCACGGCTCCCCAAATCTCGAGTAGTGGAACTCCTGACTTGTCTCCATGTTTGTATAATATCGGTAAAGGAATCATCCATGGAGCTCTCCAAGTTATCAATTCACTCTTAAGATTTTGCAACAGGTTGATCCACTACTCCTCATTACTATTTTCAGGCCAATCTATCTTAAAGAACTCATTGATTGGTACTAGGGTTTTCAAATATGGTTTGAAAGAAACATTCTCCCTCGTCCAAAAATGACTTTGAATCCAAACATAGAGAAGCTGCATACATCCCATGAATCTTCCTTTTCCTTCTCTTTTGCATAAATTCAAAGATCGAATAGTTTCTGCTAGGATGGCTGGAGACGGATCTATCTTATGTCTTAACTTCTGAAAAAGGTCAATTATGGCCAATTCGATACGTCCCAGTGACCCTGGAAAATAACCAAACCATATACAACTAAAGCAAAAATATCCCTAGCAGTCTCTCTATCTGGGTGACTTCGGATCAAAGATTAGAGAGCATCCCAAGGAATACACTCACTTTTCCCTTTTTTAACCATATGTGCATCGACCCATTTGCTATCCATTCCGGCGATCCTAGCTAATTTCTTCTTAAACCCTAATATCTTTGAATCCTTTAAATAAATTCAATCAGTGATAGCAACCTCAATACGTAACAAAGCCGAATATTCCTCTATGGTCGGTGTCATGTCTTCCTTGTTGAAGGTGAAACATCGATATGCTGGATTCCATAAATGTACTATAACCCGAATCAACTCACTGTTAACATTAATCGGCATCAACAATGCTATGTCTCCATATATCTAGTGAAAATCCTCTTTTCTGACACATCGCATTGACTCCAAATATCCATCAACCCCCAGAGATCATTTTGCCGGTAAACTAAATCTACCCGTTCTATCAATACTGATATATATCCCACCTTTAAACAATCCCCATCTCTTCGCTGCTCTGACTTCGACCACTGTCGTACCCCTGCATGTTCTTCCACTATCAACTAGCCTGACCCTCCATTAAAACCCTTTTGGTTAAAGATTATCCCGAGGCCAGTAATTTTCCCTATGCATTATGATGACAAAAAAATGCATGAGAAAGAAACAAGTCAGTAAAGGTGAAGAAACAAAATAATAACAAAATAATATAACAAATATCCCAATGAAAATTCAGCATTATGACGCCTTTGGGACAGGGTATTTAACTTATTACGGGTGAAACGATGTACGTTCGTCACCGCCCGATTTTGCAAAACTTAATCAGAATGTAAAATAGGTGACAAAAGGTTAGAAATATCCTTCCATGTGTTCCTAACTTCGGTATACATCAACAATTCGGCAGGGCTTCGCCTATGTTGGCTCTATGGTTCAATATATGTGGGTGAATGGTTCTAAAAGGCCCTGAATTGTTCCTCACTGTTGCCTGTAAAGGCTAGTAAGAAACCCCGATAAAAAGCGGGTTCAATTCATTAGAGTATATTTCCCTAGCCCATACGGATTGTTAATCACGGGAGCTTAGTTAATTTATACTCCAAAAATATTTTGCTAACCCATGCAGATTGTTAATCATAGGAGTGTAGCTACTTTATTTCCACTTAAAGAGACGGAACCCGGGTATAGGGCTCATGTTATGCAAATGCACGTGTAGTGTGTGAGGAAGAACAACAAACCTTTCACCACCTATTCTATAATCCTTATTCTAAATGCCCCGATAAAGTTAAACAACATAAATCATCAATTAATCAATAATTGAATATATGCACCAAAATAATCAGAGAACAATTATAATTTGTATGCACATGAATATGGACATATTTAACAGCACTTTATTATTTTCAAAATTCTCCTTAATTTTTTTTTTAAATGTGGGAATTAAAAATAAATACCAATTAAACCAACAAAACCGAGACTTTGATAACACACGACTAATTCTAGGCATGACTCTCTAAATGTCCCCAGCGGAGTCGCCAAGCTATCACAACCTAAAAAATAACAAGTCTCATCGCAATACTTTATTAATCGTTAAGCATGATATTAAAAAAAATCGAGGAAAAGTCGACTTAATTCCTTTTAGAAAATGAAGGTTTTGAAAATGACCTTGAAAAAAACATGAAGTTGCCACCAATATTTTTTAGCTAGGTGTGATCGGCCACCTATTAAAACCGGTTTTATAAAATATTTTAAAATTAATTAAAACATTTTTAAAACCAATTTTAAGTATGCGTTTTAAACCAAAGAAATCAAATAAGCGGGTTTGGACTCGGTTACGTGTGGGGAAGGATTAGAACCCCCACAACGCCCGTCTAAAATGGTACCTTATTAATCGTGTGTTATCTCAAGTCTCGGTAAAAAGTCGATTTTAAATTTAGTATTTCAAGTTAATTCCCAATTTAAAGAAAAATAATTCCATTTTTATTTGAAAATAATCCAGAATTTATTAATTCAAAATTTTCTTATATTCCTTAACAACTGTGGCAAAATATAGAAATTTTTATTAGTTTGGAAAACTTTCTGAATCATTCTTGTTTTAAAGAAGATATTCCGTTATTAATGATAATTGATGATATCCTCCCTAGCAAATCCGGCAGAGAAGTCATGAACTATTTTAACTCGAGAATATATTTATTTTATTTAAAATCATTATCTTTTTCAAAACATTTTTAAAAAAATATGAATATGTGTGACATAAATGACATAGCAAAGTCTAGATAATTTAATGCAACCTAAATGTTATGATATAATTTAAATGTCATAGCATATTCAAAATGAAATGAAATATCCTAAGTTATATGATATATTCTAAATGGAATGAAATAACCTAGGTAACATGATATATTCTATATGAAATGAAATATCCTAAATGAAATGATATGTCCTAAGTGACATAATATATTCTATATGAAATGAAATATCCTAAGTCACTTGATATATTCTAAATAAAATGAAATATCCTAAGTGACATAATATATTCTAAATGAAATGAAATGACCTAGGTAACATAATATATTCTATATGAAATGAAATATCCTAAGTCACATGGTATATTCTAAATGAAATGAAATGACCTAGATAACATAATATATTCTAAATGAAATGACCTAGGTAATATAATATATTCAATATGAAATGAAATATCCTAAGTCAATGATATATTCTAAATGGAATAAAATGATTTAAATGACATGGCAACTATAAATGATATGCCATATAATCTAAATGATATGAAATGACATGAAACATGAAACATGAAATAATGCTAACATATAATATGCATGAAAATAAAAATAAAAATAATAATGCATGAACTTAGTATATGCTAAATAATATGACAAAAATAACTAAACAAAAAGCATGGGATATCATGAAATATTCAAAACCATATAATAAACTACATATCATCGAAAAATATAAATAAAAAATAATAACAAAGCCATGGAAATTATCATAGCAAAATCACATATTATATAGTATGCATGAATATGGAAAATGCAATGCATGAGAATGTATTTTTTCCTTTAAATAAGGAAATCCGTATATCTAAAAAGATATCCGGCTACCTTAGGAAAATATATCAAATTAAATATTCTAAAATCAGAATACTTTCTGATTGTTAATTTTGGAAAACGTAGATTAAAAAATAAAAACCTAGCTAAACCCTTTTTAAATGGCTTTAATTTCCTAAGTTTAAAATCCCGGACTTAACCACCCTTAACCCGAGGTTTATAAAATTATTTTTAGAGTTTAAAAAGGTTTGGAAACTATCCTAAGACAGTAGCTAAACTTCCTAATCAGACCCCTCTAAATAACTTAGCCAAAACAGAAAAATGATTTTCCTTAAATTCAAATTTGACTCCACCGTCCAGTTTTAGAACACGATTTTTTAACCGATTTTTAAAAATTCAAAAAAATCTAAAAAACCTACCAGAGACTCAAGACATGTAAAACTACACGAGAAACAATTGGCTTAATTTTCTGGTTAAAGATGACTACCCAAAAAAATCAGGAAAGTACGAGTATTGGCTGAAAAAAACTATTTTGCCAAAACACATTTTTTTGCCTTTGATAAAATCATTTAAAAATCAAAGTAAAAATGTTAGAGACTCTCCTAAAGACTCACAAATAGTAGCTAACACTTTTGAAAAGTTAGACAAAAATTGGCTAAGTAAAAAAAAAATTCACAAAGTTAGAATAATCAATTTGACAACTCTTTAATTTTCCACAAGTATGCTCAAAATGAGCATGACTTTGAACCATTGATTGGTCTAAGTCATAAATCATGTGGCAATGATATGAAATGCATGAAAATACAGCAAATATAATGTATGAAATGCATGATTTAAAGCCTAAATGACATGGAAAATGCATGCAATCAATAAAATGACCTAGACCTAACATGAACTTGCATGGCATTTAATGTAACCTAGGTCTAAAATGCATGAAATGCATGATAATGCAAGCACAGCCTAAAGCTAAAAAATGCATGGAAAATACACAAACATATAGCATACTTAAACAAAATACCCAACAATATATCATGGAAATGAAAACCTATCAACTAGCTTAATGAAAATGCACACATAAAGCATTAGAGAGGGGTAGCCGAATGGTCCATACGGACATGGCGTTTTCACAAACACTTAACACACTACATGTATAGCTAAAGAATAATACTTAAATCATTCAAATATAAAGTGAAGGCATGAGAACCAATAGGCATTTTCACAAACACATGGATTAACAAAATGTAAAACAAACTTAAACACTTTGAAAACAGAAAATCAAAGATGCAGGAAAAATAAAATAAACAAGATAACAAGATAAAAAAACTCAACAATGGAAACAAGCAAGCAACCAAATCAAAACAAGCTTCATATTTATGTATTTTAAGAAGATTTAAAGCACCAAAATTTGTTAAATACCATGAATAACATGAAATAAAAAAGCAAACAGCAACTACACAAAATCAATAGGCCATTCGGCCATCCCTCTAATTCATGAAAAAAAATTCTCAAAGCTTTTTCCAAGAAAGTGTAAAGAAGAACTTAAAGGAGAAACTTAAAAACACTTATTTTAAAAAGGTAAATCAAAAGAAACTCACCAAAATATCATTCGAAACAGCAAATCAAGAATAGAAAATCAAGGAAAGTGCAAGAGTATGGTGCTTAAAGCAACCTCTAGAGGCTATATTGCAAGCTTTTTCTCTTCTAACTTTCTTTTCTTTTCTAAACTTTTCTTTTTTCCTTTCAAAAATGGAGAGCATTCAGCAAAAATCAGAATGTGAATAGAGTCAAAATGAAAGAGAGAACCCCTCCCCCTTGTAGTGGCCAACTAGCTCCTTGGAAGAACCTAGGAGGTTCTAGAATTTTTTTCAACAAACTTGATCCTATGGCCTTCAACCCAAGATGCCTTCTATGTAGTATTCTCACCCTTAGATTAGAATCATCAGCCCTTGAATTATGATGTCATAAAGATGTCAGAAATATATTCTCTCTCCAACCATTGGTCCATGTGTTGCAAATTCAAATGCTTGATTACAAAAATAACTACCTTCCTCTTCATTGTTGGCCTTTTGATTAAAAATCAAAAAATATCTTCCCACCATTGGGCCTTGGCCGGCTGACCCCTCATCTTCTAGCCCATGCTTCATTTTTTTTTAAAAGCAAGAAAAACCCTTTTCGGTTTCTTGGGTAAAATAACCTTTTTGCCCCCCAAACATAAATAAATAGCAAACGGACTCCAAATTAAAAAATTCTTTTTTTAATACTTTTGAAATAATAAAAAATTGAATTCTGGAGTTTTTCAAAAATGTTTAAGCCCATTTGCTATTTATTTGGTTTTTTTCTTCCAAAATTGCCCTTTTGTGCTCCCAAACTTTACCATTTTTTAAACGAGCTCCAAATCTAGATTTTTCTTCACCAATCTCTTCCAAAGAATGTAAAATTATTATTTGGATGTTTTCATAATTTTTGGAACTCATTTGGTATTTTTTCGAGATTTATCTGCTTGAATTACTATATAGTGTGCCCGGGATTTGGCCATTTTGCAAACGAACTCCGACTCAAGATTTTTATTCTCCAATTTCTTCAAAATAATTTAACAAAAAGAGATCTACAAATTTTCAAAATTTTTGGAGCTCATTTGGTATTTTTTCGGGATTTTTTCTTTTGAATTTCTACATAATGGACCCGGGTTTTGGCCATTTTGCAAACGAACTCCGAATCCGGATTTTCTTTGCTAATCTCTTCAAAATGATTTAAGAATGAGATCTGAAAATTTTCAAAATTTTTGGAGTTCATTTGCTATTTTTCCCAAATTTTCCAATTTTGCCCTTTTGCCTCTGAAACCCGGTTTTGCTCAAAACAAGTCCAATTTTTTAGATTTTTATCAAACTGAGCCTTGGGCTATCCTTGTTTAATCACTCCTCATCAATTATGGGCCTTAGTCTTATACAAATCGGGCCATTTCTGTAATTCTTCCAAATTTCATCGAAATCCACCAAAAACCCTAAATCTCGGTTTTCTTCCGGATTGACTTTTCTTTCAGTTTTTCTTCCAAGTAGCTTCTCTATTACTTGTAGTCAGTACTTATCTTTCATTTGGAAGCTTCAATTTTGACCAATTTGATCGTTTAAGCACTTTTCCCCAAATTTCCCGAACTAGGGTTTTCTTTCTACTGAATCTCCGTAAGCCAACTTTCGAACTCCATATCTTTCGATGTAGACCTTAGATTATCAAAATTCTTTTGCCATTTTTCAATTGAACTTTAAATCTTGATTTTGATAGTGGGTTGACTTTTTTAGTAGTTGACTTTTTGAGGTTGACTTTTTGGGGTTGACTTTTTCAAGTTTGACTTTTTATGCTCGCGTTCTTAGACTAAGTCTTGGAGTACCACCTGCAGGATGAAAAAAGTCTTTTTACATTTGAAACATCAATTTAGGAAGAAAACATACATGTTTTAGTGGTCTGGACAAAATTAGTTGTCTACAGACCGGTTCTGCTATTTTATTTCCTTTATCAATTCCTCTTTCCTTTCCAGCTGGACTTTGCCCAACAATCTCGGGGGCATAACATCTACCATGCGAGTTAGATGCCCCACACCCGTTATATCAGTTGCTGCCTGCCGACCAGAAGAGCCCGGCGTAACCACGGTGCAATCATATTTCCACGGTGCAGCCTTATTCTTCTTGTACAAGAAAGAAAATGGTAGCTCTATGATTAATTTTGGTGTGATTTCTTCAAAAACTGGGGTAACCTTCCTTTTTGGCTCATCATAGTAGATCACCAAAGGTTTGCCCATCCCATAACCGGTTGTATTCTTTTTAGCATCCAATTCTTTCTCTATCTTTTCATAAAATTAGGCCTCGCCCTCATCCATCATTCGCTGAACTTTAGCTACAAAATCTCCACACTCCTGTATAGTGTGTCCCTTGCATCTATGGAATGGACAATTATCCTCCGTCCTGCTTGCAACCATTTTTAGACTATCTTTATCCTGGACTATTCCCGCCCTAACCATTTCAAACCACACCTTTATCATCAGTGTCTTCACTTTACTGATGTGTCTTTTCACCCTACCAACTTCGCCTAACAACACTACATTTACCTTGGCCTCAATATGATTGGGCAATGGGTTACCTGCTATATTAGGCCTGTTTCTTGATCTGAACTTTACAACCCCGGTGTCGATTAAACTTTGGACCTTTCTCTTAAAGGCAATGCAATCCTCAGTTGGATAACCCTGAAATCCCTCATGATATGCACAGTTAGCATTTATATTATACCATTTGAAGTATGGTGGTTTCAAGGGTTGAAGGTAAACGGGTTCAACGAGCTATCCTTGCAAAAGCATGGGGTATAATTCACCATAAGTTGTAGGAATGGGATCAAATTGGGTTTTTTTATTATTCCTAGGTGATTGTTGGTCATTGCGAATGACACCCTGGGTATTCAGGACAGTGTTTTGGGGAAGGGTTATTTGTGGGGATATGCTAGTAGGGTATGGCTGTTGCGGTATGGTTATGTAAGGGAATGGGTTTTGGGTAAGGTGGTTCAAGTAGGGTAGTAAGGATTGTATGTCGGATAAGGTGTATAGGGTGCAGGAGATGTATAGGGTGTAGGAGGTGTATAGGGTTAATGATTATAGCTAACTGCATGAGTTTCTCCCTCTTTCTTTTTAGCGGGGATTGCTTTCTTTGGAGTTGAAGATTCTCCACATTCCATCTTGCCAGTCTTAATGGTGGTTTCTATCATTTTGCCGGATATAACCATATTCGTGAAATTCTTAGTGGCACTCCCCCCAATTTGTCATCCTTTTCTGATACAATTACCCATGACAAATTGCCTTCAATCTTTTCTCCTCGATGAGATTCAGCTGTTCATAACGAGTTCTAACCCATTCTGCCTCTTCTAGGCCAACCTTCATCAAAACACGAAGTGAAGGAATCTCAACTTCAATAGGTAACACTGCTTCTATACCATATACCAAAGAAAACGGCGTTGCCTCTGTATATGTGAGAATCGAAATGCGATATGCGTGAAGAGCAAAAGGCAGGATCTCATGCCAATCCTTGTACACATCAGTCATCTTCTAGACAATCTTCTTGATGTTTTTGTTGACTGCTTCTACTGCCCCATTCATCTTCGGACGATAAGGTGCCGAATTGTGATGCGCGATCTTGAACTGAGTACACACTTCTCTCATCATTTTATTATTCAGATTGAGAGCATTATCTAAAATAATTCTTGCTGGCAATCCATATCGGCATATGATTTCCTTCTTAACAAATCTGCATACCACCGACTTTGTCACATTCGTATAAGAAGCAGCTTCCACCAACTTTGTGAAATAATCTATGGCCACCAGGATGAAACAATGTCTATTTGAAGCTTTCGGGGTAATAGGGCCAATCATATCCATTCCCCACATCGAAAATGGCCATCGTGCGGTCATGACATGCAATGACGATGGCGGCACATGGATCTTATCTGTATATATCTGGCATTTATGGCACTTCCGGGTGAATGAAGTTCTAAAAAGGCTCCGAATTGTTCCTCACTATCGCCTGTGAAGGCTAGTAAAGCACCCCGATAAAAACGGGTTCAATTCGTTAGAATATATTTCCCTAGCCCATGCGGATTGTTAATCACGGGGGCTTAGGTAATTTATACTCCAGAAGTATTTTGCTAACCCATGCGGATTGTTAATCACGAGAGTGTAGCTATTGTACTTCCACTTAAAGGGACAGAACCCGAGTGTAGAGCTCATGATATGCAAATGCGAGTGCAATGTGTGTGAGGAGGCACAACAAACCTTTCACCACCTATTCTACAACCATGATTCTAAATGACCCAAAAAGGTTTAGACAACATAAATCATCAATTAATCAATAAACGAACATATGCACCAAAATAACCAGAGAACAATTATTTAAGAGCATTTAATTAATTTTGAAATTCTCCTTATTTTTTTAAAAATGTGGGAATTAAAATTAAATACCAATTAAATCCGAAAAAAATAGGGACTTTGATAACACACGACTAATTCTAGGCCTGACTCTCTAAATGCCCCCAGCGGAGTTGCTAAGCTGTCGCAACGTAAAAAAATAACAAGGTCTCATCACAAGACTTTATTATTTGTAAAGCGAGACATTTAAAATAGACGAGAAAAAGTCGACTTAATTCCTCTAGAAAAACGAAGGTTTTGAAAATGACCTCGAAAAAAGACATGGAGTCGCCACCAATTTTTTTGCCTAGGTGTGATCGCCCACCTATTAAAACAGATCTTGTCAAATATTTTTAAATTAATTAAAACATTTTTAAAACCAATTTCAAGTCCGCGTTTTAAACCAGAGAAATCAAAGAGGCGGGTTCGGGACTCGGTTACGTGCGGGGAAGGATTTGCACCCCCACAATGCCCGTATAAAATGGTACCTTATTAATCATGTGTTATCTCAAGTATCGATAAAAAGTCGGTTTTAAATTTAGTATTTCAAATTAATTCTCAATTTTAAGAAAAATAATTCCATTTTTAATTGAAAATAATCTGGAATTTATTAATTCAAAATTTTCCTATATTTCCCGAAAAATGTGGCAAAATATAGAAATTTTTATTTATTTGGAAAATTTTTCGAATCATTCTCGTTTTAAAGAAGATATTCCGTTATTAATGATAATTGATGATATCCTCCCCAGCAAACCCGGCAGAGAACTCATGAATTATTTTAACTCGGGAATATCTTTATTTTATTAAAAATCATTATCTTTTTCAAAACAATTTTAAAAAATATATATATGAATATGAACATGTGTGACATAAATAAAATGACATAGCAAAGTCTAGATAATATAATGCAACCTAAATGATATGGTATAATTTAAATGGCATAACATATTCTAAATGAAATGAAAAATCCTAAATATCATGGTATATTGTAAGTGAAATGAAATATCCTAAATGAAATAATATATTCTATATGAAATGAGATGAGATGACCTAGGTAACATGATATATTCTAAATGGAATAAAATGATTTAAATGACATGGCAAATTTAAATGGTATGGCATATTTAAATGACATGGCATATTCTGAATAATACAACCTAAATGACATGGAATATAATCTAAGTGACATAAAATGACATGAAACATAAAATAATGCTATCATGAAATATGCATGAAAATAAAATAAAAATGCATGAACATAGTATATGCTAAATAATGTGACAAAAGTAAATGACTAAATCAAAAGTATAGGATAGCATGAAATATTCAAAACCATATGACAAACAATATAACATCATAAAATATAAATCAAAATAATAACAATACCATAGAAATTATCATAGCAAAAATCACATTAAATAAAATGCATGAACATGGAGAAATCAATGCATGAAAATGTATTTTTTCCTTTAAATAAGGAAATCCGTATATCTAAAAAGATATCCGGCTACCTTAGAAAAATATATCAAATTAAATTTTCTAAAATCAAAATACTTTGTGATTGTTTGAAAACAATTTTGAAAATCTTGGGTTAAAAATAAAACCTTAGTCAAACCCTTTTAAAATGGCTCTAATTTCCTAAGTTTAAAATCCCGGACTTGACCAACCTTAACCCGAGGTTTATAAAAATCATTTTTAAAGTTGAAAAAGGCTTAGAAACGATCCTAAGATAGTAGCTGAAGCTTCTAACCAACCCCCTCTAAATGCCTTAGCCAAATTCAATCGTTGTTTTTATTTTGAATTCAAATCTGCCTCTACTTTCCAGTTTTGACACACAATTTTTTAGCTTAATTCAAAAAATTCAAAAAAACCTAAAATGAATACTGGAGACTCAGAACATGTAAGACTACACGATAAAAAATTGGATTAATTTTCAGATTAAAGATGACTGCCCAAAAAAATCGGGAAAGTACAAGTACTGGATGAAAAACTGTTTTGCCAAAACACATTTTTTGCCTTTGATAAAATCATTTAAAAATCAAAATAAAAAATGTTAGAGACTCTCCTAAAGACCCACAAACAATAGCTAACCCTTTTAAAAAGTTAGACAAAAATTGGCTAAGTAAAAAAAATCACAAAGGTAGAGTAATCAATTTGACAACCCTTTAATTTTCCACAAGTATGCTCAAGTGAGCATTACTTTGCGCCACTGATAACTCGTATAATTATATAGTTCTTAGTTATGTTTTATTATTGTTTTGTGTCAAATACGAGTTATTATTGCTTAGTCTAATTGTGTTTATGATATTTTATATTTTTATGTAATTTGGTGTTTTTCACGAGTTTCTTTGAGTGATTTCAGATTACTAGGTTAAATCAAGAATTAAGGGCAAATCCAATTCAGTTCCAGTTCCGACACCTTTTGCCATATCAGCTATATCTGGAGTTTAACTGAAGCATTAAGGTTGAAATTTTTACAGTGCATAGTTAAGAGGCATATCTATCTTTTTCATGTTTTACACTTCTTGAAACGGAGTCGTTTTCCCTAGCGAAATCGACCATCAAGTTGGCTGATGTGCAATGACGTCTCTGCTGACCTGTTTTGGTATTTTGACCATATCTTCCGATCCACATGAGAAAATGATCTGATTCCAACGGCTATGGATTCGTAACTGATAGGGGTATATTTTTCTAGAAGACCATTTGATCAGATCGAGCCGCCAACATTGACAAAATCGACCATCAAGCTGGCTGATCAGAATTGTCATACAATATGACGAAAATTGTTAGAAAAATGCACCCACCTATTATACCTACCTTTGAAATTTATAAAGCTTGTCTCTTGTCATTTAGCTCTCCAAAATGTGTATAAATAGAGGGCCTTGGATGAGCATTAAAGATACATTGGTAGGATATTAGCCATTGTAATAAAATTCTCTAAGTTTTCTTCTTTCCTTTCTCTAGTTTTCTTTTTCTTTATTTACTTATGCTTCTTACATTTCTTTTAATTTTATTCATATCTAGTATGTATTGCTAATCATATTGTTGAGGTGATGAGGTGAAGCTTTTGGTAAATGCTAAGGTTAGTCTCTTAAACATGAGCTAAAATGAATCATCATTTATAAACACTAGTATAGATAATATTTTATTTTGGTTTAAAATCATACTTGCAAAGTAGGGATCTTGATTCATTATTGACAATGAAAATGGCACAGTAAATGCTTGGTTTCATAACCTTGATTTGTTGTAGACATATACCTTGGCATAAGGAATGCTTGGACTCTTTTTATGAGTTTTGAGGACACCAAATGAACATAATATCATATGCTATGGACGTTGGACAAATTGGACTGAATTGCTAAACCTTCCGATTGGAACCTCCCTTATGTGTGGATTTCAATTGTGTAATAAAACAAGATTAATCTTAGCATAACACCAAGAGTGGATTCTCTAACCTCAACATCTTTTCTTATTGTTTTTTATATCTTGTTTAATTTCTTTTATTTTATTTTGTTTATTTTGTTCTCTAATATCTTGTTTACTTTTTTTTCTTATATATTTATAAACTTATACTTACTAATACGCTTCCCTGTGGTTCGACCTCGGACACCCGAGAATTTATTACTTGAACATAACCTGCACTTGGGTTTACAACTCTTAATTGAGTCTCCATCAAGTTTTTGGCGTCGTTGCCGGGGGGGCAATACTAAGTATATAAGTTTATAAGTATATTTATTTTTATTGGCTGGTTATACCGCCTAATTTTCTATATATTTATATTTATATTGTATATTAACTTTGTTTTATTTGTATTGGCTGGTTATACCGCCTAATCTGTATATTAACTTTGTTTTATGCTTGTTTGGCGACGTGATTTTAGATCTCGTCGTTTAGTTAGATTTTATTGTGAAACTTTTTCAGGTAATCTTTCTAATACAACTCCTACCATGGCTGACAATGAAAGTGTTCATGCTGAAGATGAGAACAGACAAGTACGCACCATGCGTGACTACTTGCAACCAACTCGAAGCTCATCACCCTCTTGTTTTATTTTTCCTCTCAATGCAAACAACTTTCGTTTTAAACCAGGTATGATAGCTTTGCTTCCAAATTTCCATGGGTTAGAATCGGAAAGTGCTTACTCGTTTCTAAAAGACTTCGAAGATGTATGTGTCACCTTTAATGACCAACAATGTACAAATGAAATTGTCAAGCTAAAATTATTTCCTTTTTCTTTAAAAGATAAAGCAAAAATTTGGCTTCATAATTTAAAACCAAGGTCAATTGGCACATGGCAAGAATTACAAACTGAGTTTCTAAAGAAATTTTTCCCAGCACATAAAACTACTGCTTTGAAAAGACAGATTCAAAATTTCAATCAAAATCAAAATGAAGCATTTTTTCAGTGCTGGGAGCGTTTTAAAGATTTGTTAAGTTCTTGTCCACATCATGGTTTTGAAAAATGGCGTCTTATTAGTTTCTTTTATGAAAGTTTAACTCCCGAAACTAAACAATGTGTAACGGTGAGTTTCTAGAAAAAGAACCTGAAGAAGCCTTTGACTACCTAGACCATTTGGCAGATAACTCTCAAGCCTGGCACACAGATAATTCCTCTGAAAGTTCCAATAGATCTAATCTTGTTTCTAACAGAGGAAAATATCATTTTAGTCAAGAAGATGAGATAAAAGCTAAAGTAGCTAATTTGGCTAGAAAGATTGAAGTCATGGAACTTAGAGAAGTAAAAGAAGTCAAAACGGTTAAAAATGAAGAAAGTTGTGGAATTTGTGAAATCATGGGACACCCCACTTCTGAATGTCCAAACATTCCCATTCTTAAAGAAGCGTTGCATGATCAAGTAAATTCCATAAACACATTTAAAAAGCCTTTTCCTTCTCCTTACTCTGAAACATATAACCCTGAATGGAGAAATCATCCCAACTTCAGTTGGCGGAATAATAATCATGTTCAGGTACCACAATCTCAAAAGCCGGGCAACACTTTTTCCTATCAACCTTCACGTGTACAAATCTTGGAAGAGACATTGCAAGCATTCATGCAAACACAAGCAAATGTGAATAACCAAACTTCACAGGACATCAATGAGATCAAAAACACCTTGTCCACATTGACAGCTTCATTACGCACTCAAGAAAAAGGTAAGTTTCCTGCTCAACCTCAGCCTAACCCTTCTACTCAATGTCTTGTTTCTTGCTCCAATGAAACTCAACAGGAAAATGCCAGTTCTATCACAACTCTTCGAAGTGGAAAGGCAATTGACAAAAACATTCCATCAAAAGACCAAGATCCTCATTCCCCTCCGAAAAGTAATGGTAAGGATGATGGTAAGTCTGAACTTCTTGAAAATTTGGACAAAGAAAAAGGTATGCATCCTGCTCTTTTTCCTCAAAGGTTGCAAACAATAAAGAATTTTAATCAAAATGCAGAAATATATGAACTTTTCAAACAAGTTAAGATTAACATTCCTTTATTGGATGCAATCAAACAAGTTCCATCTTATGCTAAATTTTTGAAGGACATGTGCATAGTTAAAAGGAAACATAATGTACAAAAGAAAGCATTTCTGACGGAAAGTGTGAGCTCAATCATTCAGCACCTTACTCCACCAAAATTCAAAGATCCTGGATGTCCAACAATCTCATGCATCATTGGAAACACTAGAATAGAACGTGCATTGCTTGATCTTTGTGCTAGTGTTAATCTTTTGCCTTTTTCTGTTTATCAACAGTTACGTTTAGGTGAACTCAAGGAAACACCTGTTACACTTCAACTAGCTGATCGTTCTGTAAAAATTCCTCGAGGGATAGTTGAAGATGTTTTGGTTCAAATTGATAATTTTTACTTCCCTGTTGATTTTATTGTTTTGGACACACATCCTGTTTCAAATCCAAATGTTCAAATTCCTATTATATTAGGTCGTCCATTTCTTGCAACTTCTAATGCTCTGATAAATTGCAGGAATGGTATTTTGAACATTTCTTTCGGAAATATGACTTTAGAATTAAATGTGTTCAACACTTGCAAGCAACCTGGTGATGATTCAGAAGTACATGAAGTGGATTTCATTGAAGAACTTGTTCATGAACATCTCACCACTACCACATTCCATGATCCTTTAGAAGGTTATTTAATTGAATGTGAGTTTGATAATGCTTCAGAAATTTCACGCACTGATTCTTTGTTAAATTCTTTTCAGGATAAGCATCGTTGGAAACAAAAGTTTGAGGAACTCCCATCACTCACAAATGTCACTGTACCATCAACTATTGAACCACCCAAGCTGGATTTAAAACCATTGCCATCCGAGCTAAAATATTCATTTTTGGGAAAAATTCCTTCTCAATGGAGCCCCCAAGATAAAAGGAAGTTTCTGAATGAGGTAAAGAAGTTCTACTGGGATGACCCTTACTTGTTCAAATATTGTCCTGATCAGATTTTTCGAAGATGCATTCCCGACAATGAGGTAAGTAGTGTAATTAAGTTTTGTCATTCCGAGGCATGTGGTGGTCATTCTTCATCAAAGAAAACTGCTGCAAAAATTTTACAGTGTGGATTTTATTGGCCAACTTTACCCCGGTTAAATGGCGGACAACGGTACTCCGTGATTATTTAAGTCGGTTCCATCAGCTACCCACAAAACTGATATTGTATATAAATTTCTCTTTCAATTTCTTTTTCATTTTTTTTTCAAGATGGATGATATTCTCACAAGATTGCAGAAACGATTTCCTCCTTTTCCTCGAAATATTTTACTGAAGTTTTACCAAGTTCGATTTGAAAGATTAAGAATGCTTATGCAAAAAGGGATTCCTGAAGACATACGTTGGATAATTGAAGCCAAGGTACGTGAAGATGAATATCTTCCTGTTTTGCATTTACCAGGTACAGGTAGAAGCACTTTTGCAAAGAAGCGACGAGCAAAGCGCATGAGTTCAAATTGCCACAAATGTGCACGATGGACGTGTAACGGTAAATGTCGTTCTATTGGGATTTCGTCCTCTAATCGAGATGATAAAATTGAATTCATTAAGGATGGACTGAGTAAGGAAAATTTGGGTAATATCCAATTTTCTCTTGAGACGCATCCTAGTGGAGACGTACAAAGAGAAATTCTTGGTTTATGGCCGCAATTCCAAAGGGAATGGCAACATCTTGGGAATCTGATGTTAAAAGACCCTGTTTGCCAGCTTGTAAGAAAACTGGATGGGAAGCATATCCTCGACTCATAGAAGGCGTTTAAGCCGTTTCTGGACGTAAAACCAGAGGAAGATGTGAGCCACAATCACAACTACAATAAATGACTTCTCAGCTTTTGGTTTGATTTGCAATACCTTTATTTCAGTTTAATTTACGTGTTGTTAGATTTGTGTAATTATTCTCGTTTTTTTTTTTGCATTAGTCTTTTACGGTTGATTTTTCTTCTCTTTTTGATTTTCTTCCTGAAATCACGCAAAAATCTTTTGTTAGGTTAACATTTTCTTCTGGCAGGTCAAATACACTTTCGGCGACATTATTACTCTTGTCTGATTCATTACTCAGTCCTCTATATATTACACCATGTACTCATTCTCTTTCAGGCACTTGAAAAAAAAATGGAAAGTACTTCGTCCCAGCGCATTAAAAAAATTTGTGTCTTTGGAGGTGCTTATCCAGGGAAAAATAACATATTCGCTGATGAAGCCATAAGAGTTGGAGTAATACTTGCCCAACAAAAGATCCAGTTGATTTATGGAGGCGGTAGTACGGGTTTAATGGGAGCAGTCGCTACATCAGCACACGCCGGAGGAAGTCCAGTTCTAGGAATCGTGCCACAACTATTCACAGGTTTTTGTGGACCTACCGTGGGTAAGGAAATACAAGTCTAGAGTATCCCTGAACGGATAACAATCATGTACCATTCTGCCGATGCATTCATTGCTTTACCAGGAGGTCTGGGTACATTGGAAGAAATAGCTTGCGTGGCTTCTTGGTCATCTTTGGTCACAAATAAGAAACCCATTGGTTTGCTTAATATTAATGGTTATTTTAGTAATTTGCTTTCATATTTAGATAATGCTGTGGATAATGGATTCATGTTTTCAGAGGCAAGGAGAACCATAATTTCTGCTACAACCATTGAAGATTTACTCAAAAAGCTCCAAGCTTATGAGTATTTATCTGCTACGGTTGTTTCGCAAACGCTCGGAAAAAGAAAAATAGATATGAACGAGCAAGGAGTGGATTGCACTCTGTCTTTGTGACATTATCTAACATTTTGTTTGTTGTGTCTCAGTTATAATAAGTGGTTAGCAACCTCTGCAGGTAATATCTCCTAAATTCTACCTTTAGTAGGGGGTAAGGGACATATTTTGCTAATTTAAAAAAAAAAAAAAGTTTGTTGTGTTTTAAGCAATTTAGAAGTATTCATTCTGAACAAGGTCTGAGTAAGGGAGACTTGAGACATACCTTGTCAGTTTGATTTTAATCTTTTTATGTTTACTTGTTAATTTTTGTTTAGTATTTTAGGATTATTTAGGTTGCATGAGTTTGTTTTGTTTTGAGTCTTAGTTATTCCTATTCTTATGTTATTAGTTCTTTTCTCTTACACATGATTCTTTCATTTGGGTTAATAGACTTACATTGAGGACAATGTAAGAATTAAGTGTGGGGGGAACGATTTAGGATTTCTTTTATTTTTGTCTACTATTTTTTTTTATGAGTCTTTATTATTATTATTATTTTTTTAATGTGTTCTAGTTCCTTTTTAATACAATGATGAGATATGAATTGCATAAGTCTAAAACAGATTTATTAGTGAGAAGATTTTCATGAGAATTGAGCTTGATGTCAACCTTTTTATGAGCCAATGTTAATATGATATGTTGATTGAGAAAGAAGCATGTTTAGACTTAATCTGACTTGTATAATCATCCTTGTGAGTTTTTGAGCCTATAATGATTGATGCATTATACAAATCAATCTAATTTCTTTCTTGAGTGCTCTTATGATTACATGATTCTCTAGAACTTGCTTTAAACCGTTTGAGACTATATTGATACATGTGACAACATGAATATGATAGAGGCATTAGGATTATAACCAGAGCCAAACAGCCATCCATTATTAATGTTCTAAGAGAACATCCCCACTAGTGACCCAATTTGAGCCTACATTAAATATGCTATTTTATTGGTAACCAGAACTTACACCTAGCCTAAATATACTTATATCATTACCCTTGTTCTAAAGATGGATTATATATTTTGAGACATATTGCAAAAACAAGGGATACTTTTTAAAAATTTGGGTTAGAACGAAAGATAAGTGTGGGGGAGGAGAGAGGCAAAAGTCAAGAGAAAAAGAAAGGGATCATTGTCAAATACATTCCCATATTAAAAAAAAAATCTTCTCTTGAACTTCTAGTTAAAGTAAAGAAAAAGATGTTACAAAGTTGGTTAGAATGAAGCAAAGGCTCAACATGAATATTTAGCCTATGTTATTATGTGCTTTATAAGAGTTTTGAGAAGTTTTATTTGTATGATCTTATTATGTCTCTAAACTCTATGAACTCTTTGGAACCTTTGTGATATCTTTATCCTTTTGTTCTTTAACTACATTATAACCCTTTGGCCCCATTACAACCTTGAAAAAAGACCTCTTGATTTATGAAGTTGTATGATCTAAATAGTGGAGAATAGGTGGACAAGCAAGCATATGGTAGAACTGTTTTCATGAGATTGATTGAGTGTAAACACTTTACCACTACTTTAAAGAGTGAAAATCATGAGAGTATAGTGAGAAGTTGAGATTAAGTTGAATATGCACTATTTTGATTGAAATATGTTATGTTAATATTGGCTTAACTCATTTATTTACATTCAAGCATGAATTTTTGTGAAATTCTTTGAGCTATTGATTAGTTTATAAGACTTGTTCAAAAATTGTCTCTAATTTATATTGAAAGGATTAGGAGTAAATATTTTTAGTGTATGTAGTTTACTTATATTTTAGTTTTTCAATGTTTGTGGGTATCGTTCTAGCAAACCCTCACGAGACTAAACTCGTCCACTAGGGACACCTAGGGGTTTAAAGGCTTGTGTCACATGCTAAGTGCCACCGTGATTTCCAACGAAAATGGATTAGATTAGATTTTCTTATTTTATTTTTATTGAGTCGTTGCTAGGGACTAGCAACAATCTAAGTGTGGGGGTGTGATAACTCGTATAATTATATAGTTTTTAGTTATGTTTTATTATTTTTTTGTGTCAAATACGAGTTATTATTGCTTAGTCTAATTGTGTTTATGATATTTTATATTTTTATGTAATTTGGTGTTTTTCACGAGTTTCTTTGAGTGATTTCAGATTACTAGGTTAAATCAAGAATTAAGGGCAAATCCAATTCAGTTCCAGTTCCGACACCTTTTGCCATATCAGCTATATCTGGAGTTTCACTGAAGCATTAAGGCTGAAATTTTTACAGTGCATAGTTAAGAGGCATATCTATCTTTTTCATGTTTTACACTTCTTGAAACGGAGTCGTTTTCCCTAGCGAAATCGACCATCAAGTTGGCTGATGTGCAATGACGTCTGTGCTGACCTGTTTTGATATTTTGACCATATCCTCCGATCCACATGAGCAAATGATCTGATTCAACGGCTATGGATCCGTAACTGATAGGGGTATATTTTTCTAGAAGACCATTTGATCAGATCGAGCCTCCAACATTGACAAAATCGACCATCAAGCTGGCTGATCAGAATTGTCATACAATATGACGAAAATTGTTAGAAAAATGCACCCACCTATTATACCTACCTTTGAAATTTATAAAGCTTGTCTCTTGTCATTTAGCTCTCCAAAATGTGTATAAATAGAGGGCCTTGGATGAGCATTAAAGATACATTGGTAGGATATTAGCCATTGTAATAAAATTCTCTAAGTTTTCTTCTTTCCTTTCTCTAGTTTTCTTTTTCTTTATTTACTTATGCTTCTTACATTTCTTTTCATTTTATTCATATCTAGTATGTATTGCTAATCATATTGTTGAGGTGATGAGGTGAAGCTTTTGGTAAATGCTAAGGTTAGTCTCTTAAACATGAGCTAAAATGAATCATCATTTATAAACACTAGTATAGATAATATTTTCTTTTGGTTTAAAATCATACTTGCAAAGTAGGGATCTTGATTCATTATTGACAATGAAAATGGCACAGTAAATGCTTGGTTTCATAACCTTGATTTGTTGTAGACATATACCTTGGCATAAGGAATGCTTGGACTCTTTTTATGAGTTTTGAGGACACCAAATGAACATAATATCATATGCTATGGACGTTGGACAAATTGGACTGAATTGCTAAACCTTCCGATTGGAACCTCCCTTATGTGTGGATTTCAATTGTGTAATAAAACAAGATTAATCTTAGCATAACACCAAGAGTGGATTCTCTAACCTCAACATCTTTTCTTATTGTTTTTTATATCTTGTTTAATTTCTTTTATTTTATTTTGTTTATTTTGTTCTCTAATATCTTGTTTACTTTATTTTTCTTATATATTTATAAACTTATACTTACTAATACGCTTCCCTGTGGTTCGACCTCGGACACCCGAGAATTTATTACTTGAACATAACCTGCACTTGGGTTTACAACTCTTAATTGAGTCTCCATCAGCCACTGATTGGCCTAAGTCATAAATCATGTGGCATGACATAGAATGCTTGAAAATACAGCAAATTGAATGCATGAAATGCATGGTTTAAAGTTTAGTGATATGGAAAATGCATGGCATAAATAACATAAATGCCTAGCATGAGTTTGCATGACAATAAATGTTATCCTAACTTAATATGCATGACCTAGTGTCTAAATGACATGGCAAATGACATGGAATAATGAAAATGGCCTAGTGCCTAAATGACATGGGAAATGACATGGCATATGAAAATGGCCTAATGTCTAAATGTCATGGAAAAACAACATGGAATATGAAATAGCCTAATGCTTAAATGACATGTAAAATGACATGGAATAATAAAAATGGACTAAAGCTAAATGACATATGAAATGACATGGCATATGAAAATGGCCTAATGTCTAAATGTCATGGAAAAATAACATGGCATATGAAAATGACCTAATGCTTAAATGACATGTAAAATGACATGGAATGATAAGAATGGCCTAAATCTTAACATGTAAATGACATGGCATATGAAAATGGCCTAAAGTTTTAATGACATATAAAATGACATGGTATATGAAAATGGCCAAAAGCTAAATGACATGTAAAATGACATAGAATAATAAAATGACCTAAACTCAAATGACATGGAATGATAAAAATGGCCTAAAGCTAAATGACATGTAAAATGACCTAGATGTCTAAATGAAATAGTAAATATCATGGCCTAAAAAAAAATTACCTAAAGCTTAGAGAAAATACACATGGCCGAATGGCCTAGGAACCAAAGTGTTGTGAGAAATGTCATGTAAAATGGCCTAACTAAATGCTATGGAAGATGATATGAAAGATGGAAATGGCCTAAACTATATGACAATAGCCCCAAGATGCAAAAATATCACATAAGTCAAAAGAACAAGATGGTTAGCAAGAATATAAATATACATAAAGATAAACAATAATAAAAATAAGCAAGTTAAAGTAAGCAAATAAATAACAAAGAGATGAGCTTCATGGTTGGTACATTTGACAAAGCCCCTCCCCCCATTATCTCTTGATTTTCATCAAGGTCATGAAGCCTTTTCAATCTCAAAATCATAAAAAATAACTAAGGGGAAAAAATATGGAGATGAGCTCCATGGTTGGTATATTGGACAAAGCCCACCCTAACCATTATCACTTGATTTTCATCAAGATCATGACGCCTAACCATTTTTTTATTTATTTTTTGAAAATCAAGAACAACAAAGAAAGATGTAAAAAAAAAAATGGTAGGAAATCACATGGAAAACAAGAAATAAAGCATGAGGAAGAAGAAGAAAAAAAATGTAGTAGCAATGGTAGAATGGCTACCTTAACAAAAGCTTTCTTTCTTTTTTTCAAAAACCTTTTCTTTTCTCCATTAGCTACTCACCTCCCTTCTCAAATGATCAGCCACTTAAGGAAAAAGAAAACATTCCCCCCTCTCTCATGCTTGGCCGAATGGCCCCTCAACCATTGGATGATTTTTGCATTTTTTCTCCTCCAATCTTGGCCCTTAGATTAAGATATTTTCATGACAACATAAAAATGTCATCTTGCCAATTGATAGCAGCCCTTAAGATGTGTACTCATCCTTTGTAATAACCTCATCCCTTAGATGAAAAAGAGGACCAATCCCATGCACTCCCTTGCTTGGCCCTTTGAGTGCCTACCCTTGGATGAGTTGTGCTCTTCTATTCTTGGCCATTGGATGAGGATTCTTTCATGACAACATAAAAATGTCATCTTGGCATTTAATACAGCCCTTTACATGCATACTCAGCCCTTGTACATGGCCTAAGCCATTGGATGAAAAGGAACAATCCCATGTACTTCGTTACTTGGCCGAATGGATGTCCACCTTTGGATGAGTTGTGCTCTTCCATTCTTGGCCATTAGATGAGGGTTTTTTCATGACAAATAAAAATGTCATCTTGGCATTTAATCTGGACCATTGAATGGTGTATTCAACTTTCCTACAAGGCACCTATGCCATTGGATGAAGGGGGGACCATTTGCAAGGTACTAGTGGTAGCATGTGAGCTTGATAGTGACTAAGGAATTAAATTGATCAAGATTCCTTCTTCTCCTCTATGCTGGCTGATCAAAGGAGGTAAAATCCCAGCAATTCCTTCTTCTTTCATATTTTTCTTAATTACAAATTTGCCCTTTTCGGTTTCTTCGATAAAATGACCTTTTCGAACTCCGAACCTAAATAAATAGCAAACGGACTCCAAATTCAGATTTTCTTTTTTCAATACTTCCAAAATAATAAAAATTTGAATTCTAGAAGTTTTCAAAATTTTTTGAGTCCATTTGCTATTTATTTGGAGTTTTTCTTCCAAAATTGCCCTTTTGTGCACCCGAACTTTCACAAATTTTAAACGAGCTCCACATATAGATTTTTCTTCACCAATATCTTCCAAATAATTTAAAAGTGTGATCTAAAAATTTTCATAATTTTTGGAACCCATTTGCTATTTTTCGGGATTTATCTGCTTGAATTTTGCATAGTGGACGGGGGATTTGGCCATTTTGCAAACAAACTCTGAATCAATATTTTATTTCACCAATATTTTCCAAATAACTTAAGAATGAGATCTGCAAATTTTCATAATTGTTGGAGCTCATTTACTATTTTTCCGGGATTTATCCTTTTGAATTTCTACATAGTGGACCCGGGATTTGGCCATTTTGCAAACGAACTCCAAATCAATATTTTCTTTCCCCAATCTCTTCAAAATGATTTAAGAATTATATCTGAAAATTTTCATAATATTTGGAGCTCATTTACTATTTTTTCGATGAATTTCTGCATAGTGGACCCGTGATTTGGCCATTTTGCAAACGAACTCCGAATCAATATTTTCTTTTGTCAATCTCTTCGAAATGATTTAAGAATGAGATCTGCAAATTTTCAGAATTTTTGGAGTTCATTTGCTATTTTTCCCAAAAATTTCAATTTTGCCTCCGAAGCCCGATTTTGCTCAAAACAAGTTCGATTTTCAGATTTTCTTCAAACTGAGCCTTGGGCTATCCTTGTTTAATCACTCCTCATCAACTAGGGGCTTTAGTCTTACCGAATCGAGCCATTTCTGTAACTCTTCCAAATTTCAACGAAATCCACCAAATACTCTAATTTTCGGTTTTCTTCCGAATTGACTTTTCCTTCGGTTTTTCTTCTAAGTAGCCTCTCCATTACCCGTAGTCAGTGCTTATCTTTCATTTGGAACATTCAATTCCGACCAATTTGATCGTTTAAGCACTTTTCCCCAAATTTCCCAAATTAGGATTTTCTTTCTATTGAATCTCCGTAACCCAACTTCCGAACTCTATATCTTTCAATGTAGACCTCGGATTATCAAAATTCTTTCACCATTTTTCAATTGAACTTCAAATCTTGATTTGAAAGTGGGTTGACTTTTTAGTAGTTGACTTTTTCTTGTTGACTTTTCCGTGGTTGACTTTTGCAAGATTGACTTTTTCTATCTGCTTTCTTAAACTAAAGTCTCGGAGTACCACCTGCAGGATGAGAAAAGTCTTTTTGCATTCTGAAACATCAATTTAGGAAGAAAACATACCTGATTTAGTTGTCCGGACAAAATTAAGTGTCTACAGCAGTATAGAGCAACCGGTAGAGGCTTTGTGGTGCGTCATATCAAGTTTGCTGAAAATTACAGGCTTTATTCAAGAAGCCATTTTGTTAAGGCGTAAGTGATACTTTTTGTTGAACTCTGATTATCAGTTAGTTTTCATTTGTCAATAGGAAAAGTTGAAGCAGAGGTGGGAACTGAGCTGTCTTGATATTATTTGTATGAAAAAGTAAAACTGCTTTTGTTTTGAAGCTTTCAAACTTAATATTTCTCAGGCTTGATGTGGCATTGCTTCTCATTGTATACATTGCATATGGTTACACGGAGAGGGGCGCTGTTTCTTTTGTTTTGCTTACTCTTAGCAGCTGGTTCCTTGTCATCTCATGGCTGTTTGCCCCTTATATAGTTAATCCATCAGGTTTCGAATGGAAAAAGTAAGTTCCATAGCACTTAGGTTTTGCTGCTGTAGCTTTTATCTTCAAACTTTTCAGAACTGATTCTAAGATGCCATTGGAGTATAATTACCGCAAGTCTGCAACTGTACTGCTTCCATAGGTTACCATCGTGTAGTTGTTATACTTTTGTCTTTTAATGAACATGACTGTGGAATATTTTGATGATTAGACTAGTTGGCTTCTTTATAAAGGTGGAGTTGGGGTGAAGGGAGATGATAGTTGGGAGTCGTGGTGGGATGAAGAACAGGTTTGTTGTTGTGATGCTAATTAGTTCTTTAGTTCTCATTTAGTTTCTATCGATGCATTTGACTTGTTTTTCTGCATCACCTGATGTCAAGTTATTTTTTCTTTCTTTTGGCGGTATGAGACTGTGATTGTCACAGGGAACTTTTCTGTGCTAAATTCTCATCTGTACCCTCAATCAAGATAAATTGGGATGGCGTGATCCCTGTGGAATTGGGCGCCTACAGTTTACAGTTGTAGTATATGAAGCACGGATACGGACATGTAAAACGGATACGATATGATACGACGATACGATAATTTTAAAAAAATGAAGATATGAATATGACATAACACGATAATAAAATAATATTTTTATATATTTTATATAAAAATATTTAATATAATGTAAATATTAATATTAATATTTTTCATTAATATATAATCAATTTTTTTTATAAAGTTCATTTAATTTAATTTATTTGATTCTACTAACATAAATATATTTTTTATATTTATTTAATCAATTATATTATTACAATTGCATTTAAATGTTTAATTGAATAATATGTATTCATATTTTCTTTAAAGATTTGACTTTGAATTCTCTTTTCTCTCAAATAAAAAATACATATATTATTGTAGTTATGACTTTTTAATTTAAATTATTTTATACCACTTTTAAATTATTATTTAATAATCTTAATTTATTTTGTTTATTTGATGAATAATTATCTTTCCAAACAAAATATAATATATATTAAAGTAAAAGAAAACAGAAAGGTATAGAAAAAAAATAGGGTTAACTTGAAAAACATGCTATCCAACAAGATTTATTGTTTAAAGGTCTAATGTTTTAGAATAATTTATAAAAAGGAAATGAAAAAATATGAAATTATTGAAAAAAATATTGTGATGACAAATTTAACCTTAATAAAACTAAAAAACAAAAAAAAAAAGTCTTTTCATTCCTTTCCTATTTTCCACCCGCAGCTTTTTTCCCTCTCTTCCCTCTCTCACATTTTGGGCTGTTGCTGGTTTTGACTCTGTCGTTTTCTGCTCAAATTACTGACTCTCGTGATGGTAAAGTATCTTAGCTCAAGTTTGCATCAATTTTTTTCCAATTTGGTTATTGTTAAATGATGATGCGGTGTTTCGATGTTAGGAAAGTTGGAGGAAAGAGATAGAAAATATGAAAAAGTGGAATCTTTTAACTTGTATTGATTTAATACAGAGGTAAAAATGGGGGAGGGTTGCGACTGGGGAGAAGAAGAGAGAGGGATAGGTTTTTTTAATTAAGAATAAATTTATCTTTACAATTTCTTTTTCAATAATTTTTTTTTTTTTTAAATAATTATTATTTATTAAATCATTTAACAATTATTTTACTGTTGAATGTATCTTTTTCATATTTACCTAAAAAAAATAAAATGAAAAATAATATTAAGCACGTGAGTGGACCGTTGACCACTACCTGTCCCATTTTTTATTTTGTTATCTCGTCTTCTTCCCTATTCTACCTCTTTTTATTTTGCAACTTCACTCAACAAACTCGAAAGGCTTCAAATATTCTAGATTTTCAACAAAATTTGTCGAGACGATAACGATTCTCTTTGCCGGAGTATAACTTATCTTATGGCCTTCACCTTTAACAAATTAACAGGTAATTTCTTCTTTATTATTTGGTTCTATGATTTGATTATGGATGGGTATTGTTTTAGTTGAAGAGGGGTTTGATTATTTTTTGTGTGGGCTTTGAAATTCGATGTTTGAAGACAAGTTTAAGCAAAAAATCCCGCCTCTGTCTCTCCCGTGTCCCATCCATGTCCAGTTTTTTTTTTGCCGTATCTGAGCGTATTCGGTACATATTCGGCGTATGCACCGCGTGTCAGTGTCGAACACCCCCCGTATCTGTGCTTCATAGGTTACAGTCCATTCAAGTTGGGCCCCATTTACCATCTACGGTTGGAATTCAATTTCGATCGAGACACTGACGCTCCTATCTCATCTCATCTCTTATTAGTTTAAAATTTAAAGAAATGGGGTTTATTCAGTACCTGATTTTTATTTGTTGGGTTAAGTTCCTTCTATTCTATTCTATTCTCTTCTCTTCTGTCTGTGTGACAGTGTGATTATAAAAGCAAGGAAGGAAGTAGCCTACCACTAACACTGATTGCCTCCAATGGATCGCAATTCAAATATCAATTGTTCTTTTCGCAGCTTTTGACTATTGAAGCCTCCCTTTTCTTTCTAGATTCTACTATTCCTTCCATATCCAAATGCAGCTTTGATTGCTTTTGAACTTTGAAGCCTCAGCCCTCACCACTCTCTCATTGCCTTAACACATTCACCCAGGTTTGTTCTCCAAATGCAGTTTTTATTTTCTTTTGGTTTGTCATTCTCAATGTTCTGGCATGTTCTCATGTTATTTTTCTAAAACACTTCCATAAATGTCGATTGATGAGCTTTGGTGTCTTTTTCCAATACTGTCAGGCCCTTTTGCGATTTGTTAAAAGTTGTTTAGCTGCTTTTGTTATTTGTTGGCTGTTTTTATCATGATTAGGCTGCGATGTCCAGCCACTTGAGCATTTGATGTTTCTGATTTTGATTACATATTTTTTTTGCAGGGAATGGTTACTGTTAATATTGATGGTTTTGTGCTTGATCGAATTGTTAAAATTTTGTTGTATCTTCGCCTTGGATCATCCGCACGGTTTTTAAGATGAAAAAGAAGAAAAAAGATGTCAAGGGTATTTGCTATCTTAAGTTGTTTACTATAAGTTGGAGACTAATTTTTCGGTATGAGTTAGGTGTTGGATGAACAAATGTATATGTTACATATTATTTTTGTTTGTGATCATATTTGTTTTGGATACTTGCGTAAATAAATTCATTTTAGTCATGGCTTGAATTTTAACTTGTTGTGTTTTTTAAATTTAATTTACAAAAAAATAAAAAAATAAAAATAAATAATACTTTCAAGAAAACAACTTATATAATAATTTTATAATATTTATATAAATGGTTATTTTTTAATGTAAATATTAATTTGTAAGGACAGTTTTAAATGTCAACATAATTCATTTAACAAATATGTAAATTAATATGTAAATATGATTTTTACTGGCATTTTAAAATGTTAGGAAAGGTTTTTTTACCTATAACAGCGGTTTAAAGTGTTGGAAAAACTCATGTCAGCAAATATAGATATTATTTCGGCATAAGTGGTCGTGCCCGTTGGAAAAATTTTATCGACATTCGCCTAGCCGACTCTAAAAGAACTGCCGATGATATTATCAAGGGCAATTTTTTTTTACCGGCACTTATAAATGCTGATAAAAATTACTTTTATTTGTGGTGCCAAGAATAAGCTATCACTATCTGTGAAATGCCAAATCATGAACATGCAAGTGCCATGTCAGCAAGGAGTATTTTTATTTTTTAAGTTTTCTTTGCAATATTTTAATTTTTTAAATTAAAAATATTAAAAAATATATATTTTTTAATTTAATTTAAAAATATTTTTCCATTAAATCTAAAAAAAAATTCAAAAATAATATTTTCTACTTAAAATTTTTAAAATTTTGAATTTAAATTTTCAAAAAAATAAAAATAAAAACATTAAAAATTTCCAAAAGGAAAATAAGTGAGAAAATGAGAGAGTGAAAGAGAGGAATGGAAGAGGGAAAGAGAGAGAAGGGAAGGGAGGGGAGGGGAAGGATCGGGGTTGGTCGGCGCCGACAGTCAATCTGGCCGACTCGATCTACCTTAGGCCAGGAAGACTGATATTGGCCGCTCCCTTCACTTCCCTTCCCCTAGTCCTCTCTCTCTCTTCCTTTCTCCTCTTTTCTTTCTCACCCTCATTTTATCTCTCTTCCAAATTTCTTTCTTTTTTTTTTTTTCTTTTTTTTAAATTTCAAAAATTAAATATAAAGATAAAAAGACATGACATTTTTTGAAAACTTGGTATTGATGTGGCATTTATAAGATAGTTGGTGCGTTGTTATTGCTCGTTTAAATCGCATCAACTAGTTGATTAACTGAATTAAGGATATGTGGAATATTGCCTATGGAATACAAGTTCATATATTTAATTATTCTTTGAACATTAAATAGATAGAAGTGATATAGTACATGATATAAATTACATATTAACCCTTATTTTTTCAGGTTATATCTTACTGTTATGCTTATATATCCTTTTTATCTGAACCTTTTTTTGTTAGAATATCTTTATGAGTTTTTTCATATATATATATATATATATATATATATATATATGTTAGTAAATAGTTTGAAATATATTATAATGAATAATAATTAAGTTAGTTGATCTTCCTATTTGATATAATATAGATATATATTGTTATCCTTTTTTTCTAGCGGGAATAAAGAAATATCGTGCTCTTTTCTTTTCTTATACATGTGTAAATCCATTGGGGTTTAAGTTACACAGAGTTGAGAGATAGTTTGATCTCATATAATAAATTCTATGATCTCCTTCTTCAATATATTGAATCTAAACTTTGAAGTTAAAAATTTCAAATTCCTAGCTATCATTATCATTGAGATGTCACATTGGAAATAAAAATCAATATTGACCTTTTCTTATAACTACATATAAGTATTAATGTAAAGTTTTCATCTTAGATTGGAAGGATATATCATCACTTGAAGAAGACTTCTACTTCCCGGAATAATATATTATGTCATTTTAGAGCTTTTTGAACTTTTTTTTTTTTTGAAAAGCATGATTTATTGCAAAAAAGATGTCCTTTTTGCAAACCAGCAAAACAGCATGCTGCAAAACAAAACTAAGGACTATAAAACAACAAATCTGACACCCTATTAACACCAGATTTGGCTAGCTTATCAGCCTCACCATTAGCCTCCCTCAAAATATGAACAATTTCCCAGTTTTGAACCGCAGTTCGAACAAACTCTATAGATCTTATAATTCTCAAAATCCGCCATGGGGCTCTACTCGGATTCCTAACCCAAGCAACAACCATCTGGCAATCACATTCAATTATAAGTTTATGCGATAGCACCCAAGACGAAGCACCAAAGATGAGGAAGGCTTCTTTGACGGCCCTTAATTCAGCCTCAAATGCCTTAGCAAAACCCATAGATTTAGAAAAAACTGCTTTCACCATACCTTGATTGTCACGCAAAATACCGCCAATCCCCGCAGGACCGGGGTTACCACGCGCCGAACCATCGACGTTGAACTTAAGGCAGCCGGCAAATGGCTTACTCCAAGTCACATCAGCACCAACTTTCATTTCCCTCTTCATTCGACAAATAGCAGGTGACCACTTGGACTGCGAAAGCAGCCCTTCCTCACAAGGCCATTTAGCCTTGGACCATAAAGCGAGTCTAAGTCTAATAGAGTCCAGTAACTGCCAAACAGCAACATTTTTCCTATTAAAAACAATATCATTCCTGTGCAGCGAAATAGACCAAAGTGCAACAAAAAAAACACATTCTCCACAATTTACTGCAATGATTTGCTGGGAGCGCATGCTGCCACGCAAGAAAAAAACCCACGGCACTCCTTGGCGTGGACCAAGAAATACCCCAAGAAAGACAGCAATGAGCCCACACAAACCATGAGACTCTGCATGTAAAAAACAGATGCTCTGTAGTTTCAGGCATCAGATTGCATAGTGGACACAGAATCGGACCATTAACAATAAGACCTCTCTTGCTGAGTTCAACTTTGGTAGCAACGCTGCCTCTCAAAACTTGCCAGCAAAAGATTTACACCTTCGGAGGCGCATAATCGGCCCATATAAATTTCCAATGATCCCATTTAAGTGAGGACTCACTCAACACAGAATGGCAGAAAGAATTAGACGAGTAAACGCCACTGCAGGTGTGTTTCCAAACAACTGAATCAAAGGAGTTTCTGAAGAGCACTTGATTTCCCAGCAGATCCAACAGGGATTCCCACTGCTGAAGCTCCCAATCGAACAATCTTCTTCGTAGGTTAACCTCCCAATGCGATTGATTATTAAGCCATTTGCCAAAATCCGCTACTTTCCCGCTTTTAGAAACAGCTACCGCGAAGACTCTTGGAAACTGCTCTTTAAGGATAACGTCTTCGATCCATTCATCCTGCCAAAAATTAATGGAGCTGCCATCACCTGGAAGAAAACACAACCCAGCAGACAAAAAAGGATGAAAATGATTTGAAGGCATAAGGGGTCGAATAATGTTTCTCCAGGTTGGGGACATTTTCCGATACCAGCTAGGAAGCAAATTTCCCACCGATGACTCATATTTCCCGGCTATGACTAACCTCCATAAAGAGAAACGCTCATTCCCAAATCTCCAGATCCATTTATTGAGCATCGCTCTGTTCTTAAGCCTTAAATCAACTAGACCGAGTCCTCCAAATTCTTTGGTATTACAGACAGACTTCCAATTAACCATATGCATCTTTTTCACCGACGAAGAACCACCCCAAAGGAAACTTCTGACCATTCTATCCAGCTCATCAGATACAGTACGAGGGATTTGAAGTAGAGACATATAATAAATGGGCAGAGAAGACAACACCGATTTAATAAGGGTCAATCTACCCCCAATGGAGAGTAAATTACCTTTCCAGCCGGCAAGCCTCTTATTGAATTTCTCAATGATAGGACTCCACAATGAGATAGAGTTCGCTCCGTGCCCCAAGGGAAGACTGAGATAAAGGGAGGGGAGACGACTGCTCAGACAACGGATATTCGAAGCCCACCGATCAGTGACACTTTGCTCCACCCCAATTCCAAAAAGACTGCTCTTTTTGAAATTAACTTTGAGGCCTGATAACAACTGAAAGCACTTTAGAATTCTTTTAACATTCCTAACATGCTCCTCCAAAGGCTCACAGAAAATAATTGTGTCATCCGCAAACTGAAGATGAGATAAGGACACAGACCCTTGATCAATAACCATACCCCTGAAAAGGCCAATGGAAGTAGCCTTATTAAGAAATAAGCTCAAAACTTCAGCAACCAGATTAAACAGTAAGGGGGAGAGGGGACAGCCTTGTCTCAACCCTCTGCTCATCCTGAACTGTTCCGTTGGCACCCCATTAACTAGGACTGATAATGAAGCTGAAGATAAACACGACTGAATCCAAGACCTCCACTTATCCCCAAAGCCCATTCTACCCATAACAAAATCAAGAAAGGACCAATCCACACAATCATAGGCTTTTTCGAAATCTACCTTAAATATCATACCACCCTCTCCATTAGTCTTCATAGAATGGATAACCTCATTGGCAATTAAGGAGCAGTCCAGAATTTGACGCCCCGGGATGAACACGAACTGGTTTTGCCCAACAATTTCCCCCATCGATTGCCTCAGGCGATTGGCAAGAACTTTGGCTAGAATTTTATAAACACTGCCCACCAAGCTGATAGGACGGTAATCACTAATGGAGCACGGAGAGTCACATTTAGGTATAAGAGAAATAAAAGACGCATTTAAACAGTTATCAATACAACCAGTGCTATGGAAATTATTCATGAACGACATAACCTCACCCTTCACCGTGACCCAGAAGGACTTAAAGAAATTCAGATTAAAACCATCCGGCCCCGGAGCTTTGTTGCCATCGCAGCCTTGGATGGCTCCCCAAACCTCTTCCTCCGAGAAAGGCTGCTCAAGATTAGACGAACTTTGCGCAGATAATGACTTAAAACTGCACTTGAGATCTTTGAGCCTGGCTACCTTTGTAGAGTTGAAACGGTTTTTGAAATACGACCCAATGGCCTTCTTGAGAACCCTAGGTTCATCGAACACCTTCCCATCAATCAACAAATTCCCAATGTGGTTCTTTCGACTCCTAGCTGTGGCGACAATATGGAAAAATTTAGTATTCCTATCACCCTCTTGTGCCCATTTTAATCTCGATTTCTGGAGCCAAGTTTGTTCTTCGATACGATACAGTGACCATAAATCAGCCTTCTTATTCCATAACTCTTCTCGCAGCTGGTTTCCCATCTGCCCCTGTTGTACACTCTGTTCGAGGCCAGCAATCTCCTTTTCAAGTTCCACGATGTTGTAGAAACCGGCCTTATGGTGCCTAACAGACCAGTCTTTAATGGCTGGTTTGAGATTTTTCAACTTGAACCATAAACCCCACCCCGAAGGCCGAGAATATCCTGTAGAATTCCAAGCATTCTGGATAACAGAATGAAAGCTCCTATCTTCCAACCAGTTATTGAAGAACCGGAAAGGTTTTGGCCCCCAATTGACGCTCTCTTCAACAGTCAACACTGGATTATGATCGGAAAGAGAACGGGGAAGAGCCTTTTGTTTGATTGAAGGCCATAAAGCAACCAGACCAGGCGAAGAAAGGAACCTATCCAATCTGCTGAAAGACAGAACGGCCCTATTACTGGTCCAAGTGTATTTATCTCCTGACATCGGCAGATCCATGAGTAACGAGCAAGAGAACTCGATGTGCAAAAGAAAAACAAGAGTGGAGTCCAACTTGAGAATTTTAATTACAGGAAAAGTATCATTTTTTTTTTCACAAAAAAAGCCATAGCTTGGAGATAAAAAAAGAGATTATAGATACTGAAATTTGAATCTCGAATTTGCTAGATGCTACTTTTTAAAAAGTGATTGTATGAACCAATTGAACTAAATCTCATGTTCAAATATCAATTTCAATTAATGCCATATTTGATAAAATATCAACCCAAAGATACAATGAATAAGTTTTGCAATTTTAGGATCATTAATACTTGTTATCATTATATGGAAAATATGAATGATTATAACTGTAAGTGTATGTATGCATATGTACATAGCACATCCATAATGTTCAACAAATATTTTGGAGATGGAATTAATTAAGCAAATACTAGTCTAAATGCCTTGTCACCAAAGAAAGGCCATATCAATTCAAAGATAAATAAATCAACTTTTATGGTCCCTTATGAAGAATTGATTAAAGGAGCTAGCTAGGGATAAATGTATAAATTGGGTTGTTATAAGTCCTGTCGAGATCATACTTTTGTGTCCAAAAATTACATCACCAATGCCCTCTGGTTAAATTATCCTTCATTCCATAAATTGGATATTATCAGCTGCTAATGTCATTGCGGGCGGCTTGGATCATTGCATCACTATATATCTTGGGATAGCTTTACACCTAAACAATGCTCAACAAAATAGGGTTTCTAACAAACAAAACAACCGACACTAGAAAAGGGCATAATTTCTTTATAGTAATTTTAAAAAAAAATGACGAACTTGTTGCTCACAAATATTAGACCATAATTCTAATATAAATGAAACATATAAAATAATAAAATAAGAGAAAATACAGTCAGTTTCTGAAATGGTGGACTTAGGTATTAATTGATGATATATACCACTAGTCATCAGTGACAGTATTACAATAATAAAAAATGTTAGTAAGTATCTGGCATCGGTTAAATGATATTTAAAAAGAATATGTATATAATGTATTATCTGTTTTTAAATTTAATGAAAATAGTGCATAATAATTACAAAATATTCATTACTTTGAGAGGGGAGGTACAGAGACAAAAATCGGCAATGCTTTTATGCAATAAATTAATTATGTATATGCAAAATTAAGAACTTTGGTTCTCGAAGAGCATATGTTTTCAATCTCAACAGAGACGTGCATCTCTAATATTTTCCCATTTTTGAGATGCCAAAACACAATGAAACAAATAAAACGAAGGAAGTAATGCTACCCTAGACAGCTAGCACACTTACTTATTCATGCTTTATATGCATATGTAAGAAGAGAAGAAGAAGAAAGAAGATGGTATAATTTACAGAAGAGAATCATGCAAATTAATTACGTATGCCAAGAACATGATTTCAGGCCAAAAAAAAAAAAAAAACTGAACATGATTTTAATGGTAATTAAACATTCCTGATTTCCATTGATACGGGTTTTACAAAAACACTTTTTCGTAAAGCCTCCAATCCACTATAGCAATTAGCAGTTGCATACATAAATCATAATCATGCCTTTTGTTATCTATGTAAATTTTCTTAAATATATGTTGTGTCAATTAATGCAGTCGCAACATCTATCAAAGCTTGGAATTAGTTTTTTTTTTTTTCTACTATGTTTTCATGTAAGTGATGATTCTTTTACAGATATAAATATGTTTGATCGTGAAGGACCGATCCACAAACGTTACGAGGAGCTTCCGACCGATAAGAAATCGATGAACGAAGCCCCAGCCTTGCTCTGCTGTTCCATTGTTTCCTGATCTACCTCCTCATCATCTCTCCTGGTGTTGTCTGTCACCTCACTTTTATTGGAGTCTGTATTTACTTGAAGGAAATCATAGAATTCAATTGGCTGATTTTTGTCTGCAATTAATAAATATATAATGTTGATTATTTGGTAGAAGAAATGAAGAAACACATCACATCTAGGTTTAATTATACGGAAATATAAATTACGCACCTTCTGTGATTGTCACACAATGGCTTGGATTCTGAGCGTAAAACTGTTTGGAAACATGGAGAGAATAAGCGTGAGGGAATCCTTGCTTGTATTTGTGGAAAAGTGTACTACTTGTTATTTGAGAGTGAACAGCTTGATCTAGTGGTTTTGAGGAAAGTTTTTGGTCATTCGGAAGTGATCTTTTGGCGTAGAGCCTGGATCGTTCTCTGCATCTACGAGCCATGATGACATGCCAATGGTTCTTTACAGCGTTATCAGTGCGACCAGGGAAAAGCCTGGAAATAACAGCCCATCTATTTCCATGGATCCTGTGAGAAGCCAAAAGCCGTTCTTCTTCCTCTTCCGTGAACGGGCTTCTATTGATTCTTGGATCCAACTGGTTGAACCATCTCAGCCTACAGCTTTTTCCTGATTTCATCAAAATATGCATATGCCCTTCCTTGGTTAATTACTTTTTATTTTTATTTAGCAACAAAGCATGGTGTTGTTAACTTGAAAATTGAAACCCTAGCTAGCTAGACAAGCAGAATTTGTCAACAATTACTAATACCTTATAATTAGTACAAGGCAAAATGATAGCACTGAAAATGAAGGGGTAACTAAGAAATGAAAAATATGGGTTTCACTTCACCTGATCTCCCTTGAAGCTTTTCGGCTATGGCATTCCAATTATGAGGGCCATAGCGTTCCACCAACTCCCGGAGCCTTTCATCTTCAGCAGGCCTCCAGTGGCCTCTGGTACACATCTGATCTCTGCTGATGAATATATCTTACAAAAAGAAGAAAGATATATATAAAGATTAAAGATCCAACCAAGCCCCAGCTAGCTATCAATTATATACCTAGCTATATGTGTATATCCAAGATTAATTGGTGCAAATGAACCTGGTTATGATCTTTCACTTAATTAATAAAGTAATAATTGAAGGTAGCTAGGAAAGAAACATAGAAATGCAAAAGAAAAAAAAAAAAAAAAAAGGAAAGGAAAGGGTATTGAAATCAGATAGAGGAAGAAAAGAAAGAAGAAGAAAGAGATGGTTGTGAGTGGGCAAACAAGACAAGAAGAGAAAGTAGATGAGATGAGATGAGATATAAGGAAGAAGGGGAATGAAGGAAGGAGATGAGGGGAAGTGTTTTCCGTTAGAGAGTTGGAGGGTTTGGACAGACCAGTACCAGCGATTGATGCAACGTCTAGGCTAACAAACGCTTATAAGTAATCAATCAACTTTACACACAAAGAGAGAGAGAGAGAGGTTGCTTGGTGGGGTGAATTTCGTTCTCCTTTCAACATCTTTACAAGTTTCTAACCTACAACCTCTACTTATAACCCACCTAGCTACCAATTATAACAATTACATTACATCTATACATATATACCATTTTCTTTTCTTTTCTTTTCATTTTTCAAATTCCAAATAAAACTTAGAAAGATTAATTAAGAATAATTAACTGAGATTTTATCATATTCACTGACAATAAAATTATTAGAATAATCTACAAGTAAAGTTAGTAGAGTACTACATACCCTTTAAAATATAATAAAAATGAAAAAATTAATTAAAAAAAATTGAGACATGAGACAACCTTTTAATTTGTTTGGGGAGTTCAAAAATTTCACCATCAATATATAAAAAACAAACTCTAATAAATATAATATATATATATATATATACATATATATTGATGAAATACTACTTTGGAAAAAAAAAAAAAAACTTAAATTTGGATATTTGAATGAAGAGTTACATATTTGATGTACTTGAATTGAGTCAAATACTCGGATTTGGATGAAACAGAAGTATAATTTAAACTAATTTTCTTTTCTTGTTATTGCAGAGTTTATTGTTTTGGCATAAGTATATATGGGAGAGCATGCATCAATAATTAAAAAGAAAAGGGGTTGGTATTGTTTTTGTTAGATATTTATTTATATATTACGTGATCGGTATGTAAATTGGGGGATTTTAGTTTTTTGATTTGAGACCTAACCAACACTAACAGCTTAATTGGCTTAAATTGGGATGCGAGGATTATTGCACGTGGACACTTCGCTATGGGCTTTCTTCTCTATGATTAATTAACTGTTTATTCAGTCAAACGCCTCCTCTGTTCCCCTTTCCTTATTGCTGTGAAAAAGGTGAAATTCCAAAATTCTTCTTCATTCCTATCCACCACACTTGGCGAAAACTTCCTTATAAACCTTATCTGGAACTACTTTTAACGGTAACTAAATTAAATCCCTGTTTCACTGTTTTTCTTTTAAAAAAAAATTAATTAATTAATAAAAAAATTAAATTTAAATTTTATTAAATAATCAATTTTTATTTAATTTTTTAATAATATTAATATAATTATATTTTGTTAATTACAAAAATTAAATTTATGATAATTGTTTATTTATAAATTACGTAATACAAATGCATTTTTAATTGTTATTTATACGTATTTTTAAACATATTTAGATCTTATTATATAGTGTATACTTTTATTTATAGAAGGTAAAATATAATAAATAATAAATTGTGGTTTGTATTTTATTGTCTTGTTGGGTCGACTTTCTCACATAAGTTAGCAGAAAGTTCATTTTTTCTTCTTCTTTTTTGTTAAATTAATGAACAACTAACTCATTTTTATTTTGTATTTTGCATATTAAATTGTTCAAATAAAAAATAACTAAAATAAATTTGTGGTATATATTTAATTCTCTCGTTTGATCAGTTTTCTCACTCTGGTTAGCAACAAGTTCATTTTTTTTCTTTTTTAAACTTTTTTTCTGAGCAAGTTGTGATGCACTCAAAAGATCAATTGTTAGATATAGTAGCTAGCAAGGGTCGAGGCCTCAGGGATTGAGTTTTAATTTATTAGTTATTAGTTTATAACTTCAGTTCAAAGAAAATAAAGGAAAATGGAGTTTTTGAAATAGTTTTAAGTAAAGCAAATCAGAAAAATAAGAATGCAAGTAATTAAGTAAGTAAGAAGAAATCAAATATGAGAAAAATATGGTTAAGAGGACATTTGACACTACTAGATATCATTGAGAATCAATTTCAGATCTATCAATATCAATTAACTATCAAAATTATCAACCGTAGATAACAACCTCCCGTGTTACCCCAATCCTTCCTTAGTTCGTCGTTAAATAGGACAAACGCTACTATTTAATCTCTAACTACCAAACAACCTAGGATAAACATATCTAAATTTAATTTGATAGCAGCTTTATGATGATAAAGATAGGTTGATCTAAGCAATAAAAGCATAAACATGAATTGTTTAACTTAGGTTATGTTTCACTTTGCAATTATCGAAAACGTGACCATAATCATTAATCACAAATTGCTACTATTGATTAGGAAATCTAGACAATTACATATCAAGTCTCCTAAACTAGCATTAGATAATTATCAAGATATATCTAGTTTGCAACATAAACAAATCAAGACAACATCATGAACAATTTTAATGGAAGAACATAAGCAATTTTGATAGAAAACTAATGATAGATAGAATCTGAAAATCAATTACACAACATGTCCTAGGGCTTTGAAATCACCCTTAACCAAAAAGGAATTTAGCCTTGCATAAGCATTGTTAACATAAACATGAAACTAAAAAGAAACTAAAAGAATGGAGAAGAAGAAGAAGAATATTGATTATTCAGCTTCTAGTTCTCTCAAACTCTAAAGCAAAGCAAGAAAAATAAAATACAAAGCATATAATGTGTAGAAATCGGCTCCCCCCTTGTCTCTAGTTATATACACCCTCTAGGTCGTCTCTTTGTGATTTGCGTGTACCTCCTTGAGTAATGTAAGGTGGCTGGCGGCTAAGGTATGTTTATAAGGATATGCGGCTAGGGTTTGTACATTATGGCAAGGTGTAATCAAGTAGGAAAGAAAAATAAGGAAAGAATACAAAGCTGCTAGCTTTTAAGGAAAAATAGAAACTTGCAGCCAAAAGAATATGCAATAAGGAAAGTTTCAAGGCTGCTAGCTTTTCCTACTTTGACTAGGATTGTGTTTAAAGGAAATAAAGTAGCCACATGGGAAAATAACTTGCTGCCACTCCTTGTTTGACTAGGAAAACATGTAATTCGGCTAGGGTATTCTACAAGGAAGAATTAGGGCAGCCCATGATGTATAGCAAGGAGGTGGCGGCTGAATTTTTCATGGAGACTTTTAAGTTGCCGTTAGGGCTTATTTGGCCTTAGGGATAGGTTTTCCAACTAGGGTTTTTAGGTAGACATAGTATAATCAGCCACTTGTTTTATTTATGGAAGGTTTAGGTTAGGTTTAGCCACTTAGTGTCTCCTTGATAGTGAGGCAACTTTCCTTTGTGCTTGAAGCTTCATTTCTTGTCCAAATTCATTCTTTTTAGTTCCATAAACAATCCTTATCTTCCAAAACACCTACAAAACACAAAACCATAGTAAAATGTCAAGGATTTCAAGAATCAAAGAACAAAGTATAAGGAAATGATAAATGAAAATGTATGAAATTAAGCACTTATCAAATTCCCCCATACTTAGTCTTTTGCTAGTCCTCGAACAAAATCAAATAGAAACAAAGTAAGAGAACCTAATCTAGTCCACTTTCAATAAAAATTGGAGACAATCATTGGACAAGTCTCATAACTAGCCAATAGCTTAAAGAGTTCACAAAGAATCATGCTTGATTGTAAATAGTTTGAGTTAAGCCAATGTTAACATAACATATCTTAATCAAAATAGTGTAGACACCTAATTTTGTCCGGACCCATAAATCAGGTACATTTTCTTCCTAAATTGATGTTTCTGAATGCTAAAAGGCTTTTTTCATCCTGCAGGTGGTACTCCGAGGTTTAGTCTAAGAAAGCAGACAGAAAAAGCCAAACTCAAAAAAAGTCAACCTCGGAAAAAGTCAACCCCAAAAAAGTCAACCCCAAAAAAGTCAACTATTGAAAAAGTCAATCCACTTTCAAAATCAAGATTTGAAGTTCAATTGAAAAATGGTGAAAGAATTTTGAGAATCCGAGGTTTTCATCGAAAGATATGGAGTTCGGAAGTTGGGTTGTGGAGATTCAGTAGAAAGAAAACCCTAATCCGGGAAATTTGGGAAAAAGTGCTTAAACGATCAAATTGGTCAAAATTGAAGGTTCCAAATGAAAGATAAGCACTCACTACGGGTAATGGAGAAGCCATTTGAAAGAAAAAAAATGAAAGAAAAGTCAATCCGGGAGAAAATCGAGAATTAGGGTTTTTGGTGGATTTTGGTGAAATCGGGAAGAATTACAGAAATGTCCCGACTTGGTAAGACTAAAGCCTCCAATGGATGAGGAATGACCAAAAAGGGATAGCCCAAGGCTCAGTTTGAAGAAAATCTGAAAATCGGACTTGTTTTGAGCAAAACCGGGTTTCGGAGGCAAAAGGGCAAAATTGGAAAATATGGGAAAAATAGCAAATGGACTCCAAAAATTCTGAAAATTGGAAAATCTCATTCTTAAATTATTTGGAAGAGATCGGCGAAAGAAAATCTTGATTCAGAGTTCGTTTGCAAAATGGCCAAATACCGGGTTTCTTATGCAGTAATTCAAGCAGATAAATCCCGGAAAAATAGCAAATGAACTCCAAAATTTCTGAAAATTTGTAAATATCGTTTTTAAATTATTTGGAAGAGATCGGCGAAAGAAAATCTTGATTCCGAGTTCGTTTTCAAAATGACCAAATACCGGGTCCCCTATGGAGTAATTCAAGCAGATAAATCCCGAAAAAAATAGCAAATGAGCTCCAAAAATTATGGAAACTTCCAGATCACATTTTTAAATTATTTGGAAAATATTGGTGAAGAAAAATCTGGATTCGAAGCTCGTTTAAAAAATGGTAAAGTTCGGGTGCATAAAAGAGGTAATTTCGGAAATAAATTCGAAATAAATAGCAAATGGACTCGGAAAATTTTGAAAACTTCCAGAATTCAATTTTTTATTATTTCGAAAGTATTGAAAAAAAAATCAAATTTGGAGTCCATTTGTATTTATTTAAGTTCGGGGGGAAAAAAGTCATTTCACCAAGGAAACCAAAAAGGGCAAATTGGTAATTGAGGAAAATATGAAAGATGAAGAAATTGCTGGGATTTTTTCTTCCTTTGGTCAGCCAACATAGAAGAGAAGAAGGAAGCTTAAGCAATTTAATTCCCTAGTCACTATCATGCCACATGCTATAACTAACACCTTGCAAATGGTCCCCCCTTCATCCAATGGCGTAGGTGCCTTGTAGGAAAGTTGAATGCACCATCCAATGGCCAAGTTTAAATGTCAAAATGACATTTTTATTTGTCATAAAAGAATGCTCATCTAATGGCCAAGAATGGAAGAAAAAAGATGAGCACAATTCGTCCAAGGGTAAGCATCAATTCGGTTGAGCAAGGGAGTGCATGGGATTATCCCTTTTCATCCAATGGCTTAGGCCATCTACAAGGGCTGAGTACACATGTTGAGGGATGGATTTAATCTACAAGATATCATTTTTATGTTGGCTTCATCCAATGACCAAGAATGGACGAGCACAACTCATCCAAGGGTAGGCATTCAAGAGGGGCAAGCAAGTGAGTGCATGGGATTGGTCCTCTTTTGCATCTAATGGATAAGGTTAATACAAGAGCTGAGTACACATCTTAAGGGCTGGAACCAATTGGAAAGATGACATTTTTATGTTGTCATCAAAATATCTACATCTAATGGCCAAGATTAAAGGAGAAAAAGTGCAATTTTCATCCAATGGTTAAGGGGGATTTCGGCCAAGGCTAAAGGAGAGGGGGAGTTTCATTTATTCTGAGTCCATATAGGTATTGCCATGCATATTGAGTCCTAAATCACATTGGTATTCTCATGCATTAATATGCTATTTAGGTCTTAGGTCCCATTCATTTTCATGCATATTTATGACATATTAGGTCCTAGTCACATTTACATTATCAAGCATTGCATGCATATAGAGTTAGGATAGCATTTATTGCCATGCAAATTCATGTTAGGCATTCAGGTTGCCATGAATTGTCATGCATTTCCTTTATTATTTAGACCTTTAGACCATGCATTTCATACATTTCATTTGCTGTATCTTCATGCATTCCATGTCATTGTCACTGGATTTGTGACTTAGGCCAATTAATGGCTCAAAGTCATGCTCTCTAGAGCATACTTGTGGAAAATTAAGGAATTGCCAAATTGATCATTCTACCTTTGTGATTTTTTTTACTTAGCCAATTTTGTCCAAGGTTTTTAAAATGTTTAGCTACTGTCCTTAGGTCTTAAGGATGATTTCCAACAATTTCCACTTTGGTTTTTGAATGAAGTTATCAAAGGCAAAAAATGTGTTCTGACCAACAGTTTTTTTTCACCCAATACTCGAACATCTCCAATTTTTCTAGGAAGTCATCTTTGATCAGAAATTTAAGAAAAATTTAAACTGTGAATATTTACATGTTCTGAGTCTCCAGTATTATTTTTAGAATTTTTAGAATTTTTAAAAATAGGCAAACAAATCGTGTGGCAAAACCGGACAGTAGAGGCAGATTTGAACTCAAAAGAGGAATAAGGGTTGAATTTGGCTAAGGCATTTAGAGGGGGTTTGGTAGAAGTTTTAGCTACTGTCTTAGGTTAGTTTCTAAGCCTTTTTAAACATTGAAAATGATTTTATAAATCTCGGGTTAAGGGTAGTTAAGTCCGAGATTTTAAACTTAGGAAATTAGAGTCATTTTAAAAGGGTTTGGTGAGGGTTTTAATTTTTATTCAAAATTTTCTTCTAAATTATTTTCAAACAATCACAAAGTTTCATTTTTTAGAAAATCTAATTTGACATATTTTCCTAAGGTAGCCGGATATCTTTTTAGATATACGGACTTCTTTAATTAACGGAAAAAAATACATTTTTCATGCATTGCATTTTGCATGTTCATACATTTTATTTAAATATGTGATTTTTGCTATGATATTCTCCATGATATTATTATTATTTTAATTCACATTTTATGATCTTATATTTGTTTGCCATATGATTTTTTTAATGTTTCATGATATCCTATGTTTTTTTTTTTTTTTTATTATTTAGTTATTTTTGTCACATTGTTTAGCATATACTATGTTCATACATTATTATTTTTATTAGTATTTTCATGCATATTATATGTTAGTATTATTTTAATTCCATGTTATCTCTTGTCATTTAGATCATATTCCATGTCATTTAGATCAAATTCCATGTCATTTAAGTTATTTCATTTATAACATGCCATGTCATTTAAAATATGCCATATCATTTAGAATTGCCATGTCATTTAAATCATTTTATCTCATTTAGAATATACCATGATACTTAGGATATATATATATATATATATATATATATTTTATTTTACCTAGAATATACTATGTCATTTGAATTGTGTCATGTCATTTAGTTTGCCTTATATTATCTAGATTTGCCATGTCATTTTATTTATGTCATACATGTCCCATATTCATATTTTTAAAATGTTTTGAAAAAGATAATGATTTTCAATAAAAGATAAGGATATTCCCGAGTTAAAATAATTCATGAGTTCTCTACCGGGTTTGCTGGAGGGAATATCATCAATTATCATTAATAAAGGAATATCTTTCTTTCAAAAAAAACGAGAATGATTCGGAAAGTTTTCCAAATGAATAAAAATTTCTATATTTTGCCGATTTTGTCGGGGAATATAGGAAAATTTTGAATTAATAAATTCCATATCATTTTTAAGTAAAAATGGAATTATTTTTCTTAAAATTGGGAATTAATTTGAAATACTAAATTTAAAACCAACTTTTTACTGAGATTTGAGATAACACACGATTAATAAGGTACCATTTTATACGGGCGTTGTGGGGGTGCTAATCCTTCCCCGCACGTAACCGAGTCCCAAACCCGGTTCTTTGATTTCTCTGGTTTAAACGCAGACTTGAAATTGGTTTTAAAAATGTTTTAATTAATTTTTAAAATATTTTATAAAACCGGTTTTAATAGGTGGCCGATCACACCTAGCTAAAAAAGATTGGTGGCGACTCCATGTCTTTTTTAAGGTCATTTTCAAAACCTTCATTTTTCTAGAGGAATTAAGTCGACTTTTCCTCCTTTTTTTAATGTCACGCTTAACGAATAATAAAGTCTTGCGATGAGACTCGTTATTTTTTAGGTTGAGACATAGTGCATATTCAAACTTAATCACAACTTCTCACATGGGATACTCTCATGATTTTCACTCTTTAAAGTAGTGGTAAAGTGTTTACACTCAATCAATCTTATGAAAACAATTCTACCATATGCTTGCTTGTCCACCTATTCTCCACTATTTAGATCATACAACTACATAAAATAAGAGGTATATATTCAAGGTTGTAATAGGGCCAAGGGGTGATAATGTGGTTAAATAATAAAAGGAAAGGATATTACAAAGGTTCCGAAGACTTTATAGAATTTAGAGACGAAATAAGATTTTGCAAAGAAAAACTTCTCAATATTTCTTAGAAGCACATAATAACATAAGCTGAATAATTTATGTTTGAGCCTTTGCTTCATTCTAACCAACTTTGTAACATTCTTTTCTTTAACCAAAAGTTCAAGAGATGACTGATTTTTTTTTCAATATGGGAAAGTATTTTTACAATGTTCCCTTTCTTTTTCTTTTTCTCTTGACTTTTGCCTTTCTCCTCCCCCACACTTATCTTTTGTTCTAACCCAAATTTTCAATAAGTATCCATTGTTTTTGCAATATGTCTCATACATTCTAGTCCATCTTTAGGACAAGGGTAAATATATCAATGTGTTTAGGCTATGTGTAAGTTGTGGTTACCAAAAAAATAGCTTATTCAATGTAGGCTCAAATTGGCTCACTAGGGGGGATGTTCTCTTGAAACATCAATAGGGGATGGCTAATTTGGCCTTGGTAAAAATCCTAATACCTCTATCATATCCAGGTTGTCATATGTATCAAAATCATAAGAGCACACAAGAAAGAAATTGGATTGATATGTATAATGCATCAATCATATAGGCTCACAAACTCACAAGGATGTTTATACAAGTCAGATTAAGTCTAAACATGCTTCTTTCTCAATCAATATATCATATTAACGTTGGCTCATAAAAATAGTATTCAAGCTCAATTCTCATGAAAAATCTTCTCACTATTAAACCAGTTTTAGACCTACGCAATTCATATCTTATCATAGTATTGAAAGTAACTAAAACACACTAAAAATAAACTAAAAATATTTAAAACAAAACAAACTAACAAAAGGAAATCCTAAATTCTCCCCCCTACACTTAATTCTTACATTGTTCTCAATGTAATGCTATTATCCCAAATTAAAGAATCATGTGTAAGAGAAAAGAACTAACAACAAAAAATCAAAATAACTAAAGAAAAACAATAAAAGATAGAATGATGGAGAGTAAGAAATACCAAATCTGGTTATAATGTGTGCTCTCCATACCTTTGGGTTGCCTCCCAAGAAGTGCTTGGTTTATTGTCCTTAGCCCAATTTGGACTCATGCTATCATCCACACCGTATCCTTGAGTAATTCAAATGATCCGGTGGTGGTTCTAAGTCCAATGTTGGTTCCTCCAAAAGAGAAGGTAGAAGTTTCTCATTAGATAAAGAAAGATTAATAACTGAAACATCAAACTTTTTATTACAATGTGGCAACACTTGCAAAGATGCCAATGCTTCCTCCACATGTTCACTTAAAGTGGGTTCATCTTTAGAGGTCTCTATGCCACTTAACTCAAAAGCTGGCTGCACTAAAGAGTCAAATGTATCAATTGCATAAACAGAATGTAAGTCACTAGGATATCTCATGGCTTCAAAGATATTGAAATGGATCACATTGTCATCAAATTCCATAATGAGTGTGCCATCACGAACATTAATTATAGTCTTGGCTGTTTTTAAGAATGCTCTTCCTAATAAAATAGGTGTTGGATTGGAAGACATCTCATCTTCCATGTCAAGCACATAAATGTCAGCTGGAAAGACCAATTCATTAACTTGCGCAAGAACATTCTCTACAACTCCTTTTGGATAAGTAATAGAACGATCAACGAGTTGTATAATAACACCGATTTCTTTTAATGGTTCTAGTTTCAAAGAAGCATAAGTTGAATATGACATAACATTGATAGATGCTCCTAAGTCTATCATAGCATGTGCAAACCTAGTGTTACCTATCTTACAAGGAATGAACATACCTAGATCCTTGCATTTAGGTGAGAGTTTCTTTTGAAGAACGGCTGAAACATTTTTTTCCACATTTACCTTTTCATTACCTTTCAGCTTCCGTTTAGAAGTGCATAATTCTTTCAAAAACTTTGCATATCGGGGCACTTGCTTAATGGTATCTAGTAGATGAATGTTTACCTCTACTTTTCGGAAGGTTTCCAAAATTTCCTTATCTTGCTCCTCCATTTTGGACTTTGCTAACCTGCTTGGAAAAGGTGGAGGAGTTATATAAGAAGGAAAAGAAGGTTTAGGGCTTACCTTAGGCATAGATGATGATGTATTGGCGTCTTCCTCTGGTTGAGCCCTCTCCTTAGCGGGTACCAATCGTATTGCCTTAAGTGGTATCTCAAGCTATTTCCTACTTCTTAGAGTCATGGCACTTACATTTTCTCTAGGATTCACTATAGTTTGAGAAGGTAATTTCCCTGAATCCCTTGCTTGTCATTGACTCAATATTGTTGCCATTTGTCCCATTTGAGCCTCTAAATTTTTGATAGTTGCCTTTGTTTCCCTTGTTTCCTGTTGAAGTTGCAACTGGTTAGTAGTAAGGGTTTTGACAAGATCTTCAAGAGAAGTACTTGAATTTTGGGTTGGTGGCACTTGTTGTCGGGTTTGATATGGTTGTTGTAATCTTTGCTGAAAACCTGGTGGCCTATTGTCCAAAGGTGGATGAGCAACTTGTGATTGGTTTCCTTCATAATTAAAGTTTGGATGATCCCTCCATCCTGAATTGTAAGTGTTTGAGTAGGGATATACTTCCGTGGTTGGCCCGAAAATCCACCCATAGCATGAACATGTTTATTGGAATCATCTTGAAGTGTTAGGCATATATCGGTTGGGTGCCCTATGGTAGAACATATACCACAAACCTTAATTTGCTGTATATTACTTACAAACAATTGTTGCACAAGAGAAGTAAGTTGAGAAATTTATTGTTCAAGAGATGATGTATTTACCTCATTTACTTTCTTGGGTGGTGGTTGTTCATGTCTCATTGAGAAGTGTTGTAAGTTGGCTGCCATGTTGGAGATGATAAGTCTCGCAGCTTCGAGAGTCTTATCAACGAGAGCTCCCCCATTTGCGGCATCTATCATGCTTCTCTCAATGGGCATAAGACCTTCATACAAGTATTGGATGATAAGTTGTTCACTTATCTGATGGTGTGGACATGATGCACAAAGCTTTTTGAACCTCTCCCAATACTCATATAAGGACTCTCCATTTTATTGCTGAATCCTACATATCTCTTTTTTAATGTTGGCAGTCTTAGATGCTGGGAAATATCTTTCCAAGAATGCTTTCTTCATTCCATTCCATGTAGTAATGGTCCCGGACGATAGATAGTAGAGCCATTCCTTTGCCGAGTCAGCTAGAGAGAATGGAAAGGCTCTTAACTTGATTTGCTCCTCAGTGATCCCGGTTGGTCTCATGCTTGAGCAAACTACATGAAATTCCTGAAGGTGCTTATTTGGATCCTCTCCTGCAAAACCATTGTAGACACCTAATATTGTCCGGACCCCTAAATCAGGTACATTTTCTTCCTAAATTGATGTCTCTAAATGCTAAAAGGCTTTTCTCATCCTGCAGGTGGTACTCCGAGGCTTGGTCTAAAAAAGTAGATAGAAAAAGTCAAACACGAAAAAGTCAACCCCAAAAAAAGTCAACTACTAAAAAAGTCAACCCACTTTAAAGATCAAGATTTGAGGTTCAATTGAAAAATGGTGAAAGAATTTTGATAATCCGTGGTCTACATTGAAAGATATGCAGTTCGAAAATTGGGTTACGAGATTTAGTAGAAAGGAAACCCTAATTTGAGAAATTTGAGGAAAACTGCTTAAACGGTCAAATTGGTCAGAATTGAAGGTCTCAAATGAAAGATAAGCACTTACTACGGGTAATGGAGAAGCTACTTGGGAGAAAAACTGATAGAAAAGTCAATTTGGAAGAAAACAGAGAATTATTATTTTTTTGGTGGATTTCGATGAAATTTGGAAAAATTGCAGAAATGGCCCGATTCGGTAGATCTAAAGCCCTTAATTGATGAGAAATGATTAAACAAGGATATCCCAAGGCTCAGTTTGAAGAAAATCTGAAAATTGTACTTGTTCTAAGCAAAATTGGGTTTCGGAGGCAAAAGGACAAAATTGGAAAATATGGGAAAAATAGAAAATGAACTCCAAAAATTTTGAAAATTTGCAAATCTCATTCTTAAATCATTTCGAAGAGATTGGCGAAATAAAATTTTGATTCGGAGTTCGTTTGCAAAATTGCCAAATACCGGGTCTCCTATGTAGTAATTCAACAGGATAAATCCTGCAAAAATAGCAAATGAACTCCAAAAATTCTGAAAATTTGCAAATCTCATTTATAAATTATTTAGAAGAGATTGGTGAAAGAAAATCTTGATTCGGAGTTCGTTTGCAAAATGGCGAAATACCGGGTCCCCTATGCAGTAATTCAACAGGATAAATCCCGAAAAAATAGTAAATGAGCTCCAAAAATTATGAAAACTTCCAGATCACATTTTTAAATTATTTGGAACATATTGGTGAAGAAAAATCTGGATTCAGAGCTCGTTCAAAAAATGGTAAAGTTCGGGTGCATAAAAAGGGTAATTTCGGAAATAAATCCGAAATAAATATAAAATAGACTCGGAAAATTTTGAAAACTTCCAGAATTCAATTTTTTATTATTTCAAAAGTATTTAAAAAATAAAATTTGAATTTGGAATTCATTTGCTATTTATTTAGGTTCAGGGGCAAAAATATCATTTCACTAAAGAAACCAAAAGGGGCAAATTTGTAATTGAGGAAAATATGAAAGAAGAAGGAATTGCTGGGATTTTTCTTTCCTTGGTCAGCCAACATAGAGGAGAAGAAGGAAGCTTGAACAATTTAATTCCCTAGTCACTATCAAGCCACACGCTACCACTAACACCTTACAAATGGTCCCTCATCATCCAATGGCTTATGTGCCTTGTGGAAAGTTGAATGCACCATCCAATGGCCAAGTTTAAATGCCAAAATGACATTTTTATTTTTCATAAAATAACCTTCATCTAATGGTCAAGAATGGAAGAAAAAAGATGAGCACAATTCATCCAAGGGTGAACATCCATTCGGTTGAGCAAGGGAGTGCATGGGATCATCTCTTTTCATCCAATGGATTAGGCCATCTACAAGGGCTGAGTACACATGTTGAGGGCTAGATTTAATCTACAAGATGTCATTTTTATGTTGGCCTCATCCAATGACCAAGAATGGAAGAGCACAACTCATCCAAGGGTAGGCACTCAAGAGGGGCAAGCAAAGGAGTGCATGGGATTGGTCCTCTTTTGCATCTAATGGCTAAGGTTACTACAAGGGTTGAGTACACATCTTAAGGGCTGCTATCAATTGGCAAGATGATATTTTTATGTTGTCATTAAAATATCTAAATCTAAAGGCCAAGATTAGAGGAAAAAAAGTGCAATTCCATCCAAGGGTTAGAGGACCATTCTGCCAAGGTTAAAGGGAGGGGGAGGATTTCATTTTTTCAGAGGTTTTTTGTCTGGAAACAGTAGCTAATTTGGCAGAAAAAAAAAGTTTTGAAAAAAAAGAACAAAAGGTTTTCAATAGAGAGCTTGAAGGTAGTCATCTCTACCAAGCTCTAGCCTAGCTTTTTTCTTCATTTCCATGGTGTTTTCTTGATTTTTCTATCATGTTTTCCTACTACATTTTTCATAGAAATAAAGTTTTTTAATGTTTACTTATGTTTTCATCTCTTCTTCTTCTTTAAAATGGTGGAAAACAATTTTTTTCTATGGTTTCATGCCATGGCCGAATGTGTCTATTTTACTTGTCTTGGTTTTCATATTTTTTCTTCCTTGCATGTTGTTGTGAAAAATGATTTTTACAAGGTTTTTAGAGTATTCTAAGGTTCTGATTTTTTTACAAAATATGAAGCAAAAAAGGTTGAAATGGCTACATGATCTTGGCTAGACCAAGTGACCATGGTTAGGAGAGAGGCTATGCCCATTTTTACCTACCATGAAGCTCACCTTATTTTCTGTTTTACATGGTTTATTTTCTGTTTTGTTGAGATGGAAAGGCTTTATGATCTTGGCAAGACCAAGTGGTTATGGTTTGGTGAGAGGCTATGCCCATTTGATACCAACCAAGGAGCTTAACTTTCCTTGTTCTACTTACTAGTTTTGCTTGTTATTTGTTTTGCATGTCTATGTTAAATCTTTTATATATATGTTCTTTACATTATTTTCTATGCTATATTTACTTATATATTTCTTTTCCATGCTTGATATTGCATCCTTGCATATTCGGCCATTGTTGTTCATATGCTCATATTGTGCATTTTTTTTTATGTATCATGTCTTACATGTTTGCATTTTCTTGGTTTTGTTTCATCACCATTCGGCCACTCCATTTTGTATGCTTTGCATGTGTATTTTCCTTTTGCTTCTTAACTTGTTTGCATCTCCATGCCATGAACTTGTATATTCTGATTTTAGTACGCCATGTGCTTATGAAAATGCTATGATAAAAATGCCATCATATTGTTCCATGACCATTCGGCAATCCCATTTTTGTTTGCCTTGCATGTGCATTTTCCTTTTGTTTCTTAATTTGTTTGAATTTCCATGCCATGAGCTTGTGCATTTTGATTTTGGTATGTTATATGCTATTGAAAATGCCATGACATTATGCATTTTAATATGATTTTTCATGTACTTGTGTCATTTACTAAATAGGATTGCATTAGAGTCTCATGTGATTATTTGGCCTCTTCATGCATCCCTTGCCTTGTCATGCATTTGCATTTTGTTTAGGTAACATGCTTTGCATTATCATATCTTGAAATTGTGTATTAGTTGCTGTTTGTTCCAGCATTGACATTAGTTTCATGAGTCATTGTAAGTTCATAGTATTGCTATGCATGTTCATTACATTTTAGGTCTAGGTCATATTGGTATTGCCATGCATATTGAGTTTTAAATCACATTGGTATTGTCATGCATTACTATGCTATTTAGGTCTTAGGTCACATTAGGATTTTCATGCATATTCATAACATATTAGGTCCAAGTCATATTTGCATTATCAAGCATTGCATGCATATTGAGCTAGGATAGCATTTATTGCCATTTCATGCTAGGCATTTAGGTTGTCTTGAATTGTCATGCATTTCCTTTACCATTTAGACTCTTAGACCATGCATTTCATACGTTTCATTTGCTGTATGATCATGCATTCCATGTCATTGCCACTTGATTTGTGACTTAAGCCAATTAATGGCTCAAAGTCATGCTCTCTTGAGCATACTTGTGGAAAATTAAGGAATTGTCAAATTGATTGTTCTACCTTTGTGATTTTTTTTTTACTTAGCCAATTTTTGTCCAAGGTTTTTAAATGTTTAGCTACTGTCCTTAGGTATTTAGGATGATTTCCAACAATTTCTACTTTGATTTTTGAATGAATTTATGAAAGGCAAAAAATGTGTTTTGACAAACAGTTTTTTTTCACCTAGTACTCGAACATCTCCAATTTTTTGGGGCAGTCATCTTTAATTATAAAATTAAGAAACTTTTTTTCTCGTATAGATTTGCTTGTTCTAAGTCTCTTTTTTTTTATAGATTTTTTTTTTGAATTTTTAAAAATAGGCTAAAAAATCGTGTGGCAAAATCGGACAATAGAGGCATATTTGAAATCAGAAGAGGAATAATGGTTGAATTTTGCTAAGGCATTTAGAGGGAGTTGGTTAGAAGATTTAGCTACTGTCCTAGGGTAGTTTATAAGCCTTTTTAGACTTTAAAAATGATTTTATAAATATCGAGTTAAGGGTAGTTGAGTCCGGAATTTTAAACTTAGGAAATTAGAGCCATTTTAAAAGGGGTTTGGTAAGGGTTTTATTTTTTATTCAAGTTTTCCTCAAAAATGTTTTTTTAAACAATCACAAAGTTTTTTGTTTTTAGAAAATCTAATTTGACATATTTTCCTAAGGTAGCCGGATATCTTTTTAGATATACGGATTTCTTTATTTAGAGGAAAAAATACATTTTCATGCATTGCATTTCCCATGTTCATGCATTTTTTTTTTAAATGTGTGATTTTTGCTATGATATTTTCCATGATATTATTACTATTTTAATTCACATTTTATGATCTTATATTTGTTTGCCATATGATTTTGAATGTTTCATGATATTCTATGCTTTTTATTTAGTTATTTTTGTCATATTGTTTAGCATATACTATGTTCATGCATTATTATTTTTATTTTAATTTTAATGTAGATTATATGTTAGCATTTTTTTAATTTCATGTCATTTCTTGTCATTTAGATCAAATTCCATATCATTTAGTTTATTTTATTTATAACATGCCATGTCATTTAAAATATGCCATATCATTTAAAATTGCCATGTCATTTAAATCATTTTATCTCATTTAGAATATACCATGATACTTAGGACTTTTCGTTTCACCTAGAATATACTATGTCATTTAAATTATGTCATATCATTTAGGTTGCATTATATTATCTAGACTTTGCCATGTCATTTTATTTATGTCATACATATTCATGTTCATATTTTTAAATGTTTTGAAAAAGATAATGATTTTCAATAAAAATAAAGATATTCCCTAGTTAAAATAATTCATGAGTTCTCTACCGGGTTTGCTGGAGGGAATATCATCAATTATCATTAATAAAGGAATATCTTTCCTTCAAAAAAATGAGAATGATTCGGAAAGTTTTCCAAATAAATAAAAATTTCTATATTTTGCTGATTTTGTCGGGGAATATAGGAAAATTTTGAATTAATAAATTCTGGATCATTTTCAATTAAAAATGGAATTATTTTTCTTTAAATTGGGAATTAACTTGAAATACTAAATTAAAAACCAACTTTTTACCGAGACTTGAGATTACACACGATTAATAAGGTACCGATTTATACGGGCGTTGTGAGGTTGCTAATTCTTCCCCACACGTAACCAGCTCCCGAACCCGCTTCTTTGATTTCTCTGGTTTATAACGCAGACTTGAAATTGGTTTTAAAAATGTTTTAATTAATTTTAAAATGTTTTATAAAAGGATTTTAATAGGTGGCCGATCACACCTAGCTAAAAAAGATTGGTGGCGACTCCATGTCTTTTTACGAGGCTGTTTTCATACCCTCGACCTTTTATTTCAATCCAGAGGAATTAAGTCATCTTTTCCTCTGATTTTGTTTCCCCCTCACTTGAACGGTTCCCTGCGATCCGGGATCATGTATCGACCTTTTTGTTTTTCTAGAGGAATTAAGTCGACTTTTCCTCAGTTTTTTTTAATGTCACGCCTAACAAATAATAAAGTCTTGCGATGAGACGTTGTTATTAATAAGTTATTTTTTAGGTTGCAACCGCTTGGAGACTCCGCTGGGAACTTTTTAGAGAGGCAGGCCTAGAATTAGTCGTGTGTTATCAAAGTCTCGATTTTGTTGGTTTAATTGGTATTTAATTTTAATTCCCATATTTTTTAAAATAAAAGAGAATTTTGAAAATAATAAAATGTTTTAAATATATTCATATTCATTCACATGCATTTTATTATTGTTTTCTAGTTATTTAATGTTGTATATTATAATTGCTTGTTGGTTAATGCGTTACACTATTCTTGATCTTTGTTTTAATAAATTGTTGGGGTATTTGGGGTAAGGGGTGTAGAATAGGTGGTAAAAGGTTTGTTGTTCCTCCACACACACTAACTTGCATTTGCATAACATGAACTCTCTACCCGAGTTTCATCATTTTAAGTGGGAGTAAAGTAACTACGCCTTCGTGATGATCCTCCGTATAGGCTAGTGAAACACTTTCGGAGTATAAACTACCTAATGCCTTCGTGATGATCCTCCGTATGGACTTAGGAAAATATACTCTAACGAATTGAACCCACTTTTATCGAGGTGCCTTACTAGCCTTCATCGGTGACAGTGAGAAGCAATTCGAGGCCTTTAGAACTGATTCATCCTCATATAGTGAACCTAGGCGAAGCCATGCCGGATTTTCATTAGATACACCGAAGTTAGGAACACATGGAGGGACATTTCTAACCTTTTATTACCTATTTTTACATCTCAAATAAGTTTTGTAAACCGTGCAAAGATGAACGTACATCGCTCGTAATAAGTGTGAAACTCCGCCCCAAAGACACCCTGATGCTATATAAGTAGATATTTTTGGGGCAAGTGTTCACTAACCTTTTGAAATTCAAAATACAAATATTCTTTTTCAAACATTTTTGCATTTTTGCACATTTCATGCATGTGTGAATAGAGCATGTACATTTATTGTTGTATTTTTGATCTCATTCTTTGCAATAAACAGTTGGTAATAATAATCTCATTTGGTGATTTCATAAACGGGTAGTGTTACATGAACATTTGCGTATTGTACCATAGTTAGGATCCACTACCCTAAAATTCTTTTGAAAATAATATGTGTGTTTTTTCATAGAGAAAACATGTTTCAAAAAATTGTAGATTAAATGTGGAGGCAAATCTTGCATAATGAGATTTTTGAATAATCAAAATTTGGTCCCACCATTTTTGTGTAGCCATTGATTTTTTTGTATATACCATGGTGTTAATTCATTTATTCTTTGCATATATCATTTTGACATCATGTTACAGTCATAAGCATTTATGCTCATTCATTGTAGAATACCATCATAGTTAGCATAATTTTTCTGTATATACCAATGCAGTAATTTGCTTATTGTTTACAAGCATCATGTTGGCATCAGGTTGCACACATGGCATACATAGTCATCATAATTTCTTTGAACGCTTCATACATTCATCATTCGTATATCCATGCATATAGGAATAGAGCATGTACATTCATAATTGTATTCTTAAATCTCATGACATTTTCATTTGCATGAAAGGGGTTCAAGATATGAGGAAAGAATTGGAGGAACGACTGGGTGCTTTGGAACGAAATCAAGAGGAGTTTGGACATGAACTCCCGGAGTTGAGGGAACATCTTGTCAAATTTATGAAAATGTTTGAGGATATGTTTAAGGCTAAAGGGGAATTTTCTCAGGGTTCTTCATCACTTTTGGATCAACCAAAACCTTCAGGTCCAGAACGTACAATCCTTGCTAGATCCTACGCTCGCCAGTGTTACAAAGGGTGCAACCTTGATGAAATTATGGACAAAATGATGAAAATGATTAAACCAGAGAGCCTGATACCAAAGACAGAAATCACCGATCCTGTACCATACCTACAAACTGCTCTAAGTCCAAACCAGTATCCCTACCCTGCTATGGCTCGATTGTCCACTGGGATGATCACTACGGGACCCCTGAATCCCACTCCATCACCACCAACTGGTAGTTCGTACCATTTCCCTCATCAATCACCTTATCAAGCATTCAGGATAGGAACCTCGAGTTATATACAACGTCCAAGGGTCCCGTGTCCAAATCCATACCCTTGCCTTGTTATTCCACCATCTCCCCATGCAAACACTCTGATGCAAGCCTTAGCCCACCACCAAGTGCCCCAACTCCTAGGCCCTGTGTGACTAAGAAACAACCCCGGGATAAAACCCAAAGGCATTTTCATCCTATTCCAATCAGCTATCAAGAGCTTTTCCCAATGTTTGTCAGAAATCACCTAGTTGCCTATGTGCCGTTGAAACCCCTGTCACCACCATACCCCAAGTGGTATATCCCGAATGAAAGATCTGATTATCATTGTGGAACTGTTGGGTATAGCATTGAGCACTGCAATGCACTCAAGAACAAAGTAAAATCTATTATAGATGCCAAGTGGTTAGATCCAACGAGGCTAATTGATAGAGGACCAGGAAAGGGTAATTAGGATTGAGAGATTTACGGTAATGATGTGGAAGGACTTCAGTCTTATAGGATGTAGTAGGATTTCACTTTTTCAGTAGCCGGCTCTTATAGCCTTAGGATGCTAGGAAGAATAAAGTGCTTGTAAAGACAGTTTTAACCACTGCTCATGATTTTGTAAACATGGTTTATACCATTGTGAATGTTGATTTGGGAATGAATTGGTTGTGCTTCAATTTATGAGATGTTGATGATTAAGTTCCTCCAATTCTTATTTCCTCCGTGATATCTTCCCCTTTGCATCCGATCAATTATTTGTCATACCATACATTCATACATGCATCTTGGTAGCACCAGGTGGTATTCATGACAAATATAGTCAGCATGATTTTTCTATATGTTCATGCACTAATTTGCTCACTACATACATTATGTTAGCATTAGGTCGCATTCATAATATCATGGTCAAAATGAGTTTCTTTGTATATACTCTGTGTCAATCATTGCTTACATGCATCATAATTGACATCGTGTTGCATTGATAATGTATACAGTCATTCATTGGGAAATAATCTAGAAAATACATAGTCATTCATTGTATATACCTATGCATTGATTTGATTATTCTTTGCTTGCAGCATGTTGGCATCGTGATTGTATTTATTGCATTTATAGTCAGCATGTTTCCATTATATATGTCCATACATCATTTTGTTTATTCTTCACATGCATCAAATGACAATCATGGCTCATTCATCATGACATACATTTGGGGGGAATAAAATGGAAGTTGGCTTGGCTTTAAGAGTCTTTCAAAGAATTTCCATTTCAAATCAGAGGTATAAGAAGTATTGAGTACCTTTCCAATACAGGCTAGAGCTATGGAGAATGAACAAACTGCCCGAATAGAAAGAATGGAAAGGGCACACGAAGAATTGCTAGAAAAGTTGGCAAAATCTGAAGCAGAATCTAAAGATCAGTGACTAAAGTGATGGAGTTGATGTCCTCCGTAATCAAGGGAAAATGATACACTAAAAACGTTGCCGCCAAAAAAGGGTTAGAGGCACAAAAGGGTCAGAGTAAGGTCGTAATGATGTATGACCAAGACACAGTTAACCCAGCAACACCCTAAACTTAGACGACCCAGCTGAACGGGAAAAGTTGAAAATGGTTGTAGTAAAAGAGGTAGAGTTGGCAGATTCCCAAGGAAAACATCAGTTTTTAGATGAAAGGCTCCGGGCAGTCGAAAATACAGATATATTCGGGAGTGTGGATGCAAAAGAACGATGCTTAGTCCTTGATTTAGTCATTCCTCCTAAACTCAAGGTCCCTGACTTTGTGAAATATGACGGGACGACTGATCCGTCAGCCCACATAACTATATTCTGCCGCAATATGACAAGTCATATAGATAATGATAAGCTTCTGATTCACTACTTTCAGGATAGCCTCAGCGGGTCTGCAATTAGGTGGTATGGTTAGTTGAGGAAGGATCAGATTCACTCTTGGAATGATTTGGCCATGGCTTTTCTAAACCAGTACAAGCATATGACTGACATGACACCTGACCGTCTTATTTTGCAAAATATGCAGAAAAGAGCTACTGAGACCTTCAAAGAGTATGCTCAGAGGTGGAGGAACAAGTCTACCCAAGTACAACCACTTTTGACACAAAAAGAAATCACTGTCCTTTTTGTGAGTACACTGCGGGCCTCGTACTATGATAGACTCATCGACAATGGCTCGAAGAATTTTGCTGATATGGTAATCTCAGGGGAGATGATTGAGAATGCTATCATGAATTGGAAACTTGAAGGAGAAGGAACATCCAATGCCGAAAGAAATAGGGTACCTAGAAAGAAAGAGGAAGATGTCCAAGCTATGGAAGATTTCATCCCATATTCCCAATTTTCCTCATACCAATCATGTTATCCTACTGAGATATCTCGAAGCCTTTATCCTTACGAACCCACCCAAGCACCTAATCCTATACCAGTTCTTGCAACAAGGCCTACTTCCAGAAAACGACCGCGGGATAACTAAGAAATAATTCCAATCCTAATCCCTGACCTACTGCCATTACTAATAAAGAATCAGTACCTTACCCCAGTACCTTTGAAAATATCTCCTAATCCATCAGCAAGGAGTTATGACCCTGACAGCAAGTGTGATTATCATCTGGAGGTAATTGGGCATTCAACTGAAAAATGCAAACAATTGAGGGAAAGGATTGAAGGTCTTATCCCTAATGGTATTTTGACATCGAGGCTTATCAATCAGTGGAAGGCCGTTTTGCCGTAAATCAGTTTCTTTTGGATGTCAATAGGAGCATTTTGATGCATGTAGTTTCAGACCATTAGGATGAAAACACTTGTCTCATGTCGACATTCATATGAATTAAATGAATTTTGAATTTTAAATGCTTTGTGCTTGTTGTTTTAACAATAACTTGAGATTGCAAAAACAAGCATTAAGGAAGTTTTAATAATGGATAGTCTTGAGAATATTGATGATCATTGTTACAAATGACCCAATACCCTCTCCCCTCTCTTTTGGGATTTCCATATGTCTAAATCCCTGAAAATAAGATCACTTGAAAGTCCTAATGCTTCAAGGAATATGATTGATTAAACTTCATAAACCATTGTCATTGCAAAATAAGCAAAGATGTAAATCCTAGTCTAGGCCATGAACAAAGGAACAGACTTTTTGAAATTTTTTTGAATTCCTTGAAATTCAAACAAATGAGACATTCTTCCCAGAATCTAGATTTTGGTAATTTGGTGTGTGTCAAGGTTGTGCCAAAACCATTCTTGACCTTAACCAATAACCACAAAACACTAATTACCCAAACATCACTTCATGATTGACACCCTAGGGCACAATGATTAAACTAGATTATCCCATGTCCCAGATAAAACCCGTTTTTGGGTCGTATTTTCCTTGTCCTTTCAAAGAACTCATATTTGAAACTCAGCCTTTTTTAAAATAGACCTAGACTTGCTATGTTCCTCGTTGATACGAATTCTCATGGATAATCAGACTAGGGCATCATATGTGGAAATGATGGTTATATGGTGAAAAAGGATGGACTAACGCATGAATCATTGGGGCATGCGACGAAAACAAATTTGTGATATCATGCATATGAGAATTCGAATGATTCCAAAGTGCTAAATGAAATTTTGATTATCTATTCCCCCAGGGATTGCTTTTCAAAGTGAATATTCGTGCTTGACATGAGAAATGGCCATCTTTCATGTCCCTGTCACAAAAAGAAATTATCCATAGTCACCCCTTTTGAGCCGAAAGAATTCTTTCTTTTTTAAACCTTGATTAAGGATTACCCTCTACACTAGGGGCAAATATGAGGAAAGATCTTTTCAAAGATCACGAAAAAATGAGTCCTAGCTCAAAGACAGGTACAAAGCAAATAGAGCCCCAAATAAATACGGGCTCACTCTGTCAAGAAAGAGAAAAAGGAAAAGATGGCGACATGAAAGCCAAGAAAAACACACATGAAAAAAAAAAGTGTGTGAAAAAGTGATGGCAAATGAAAGCCAAAAGCAAAGAATAAAAAGAGCAAAGTCAAAAGAAAGTCAGAAAAGTCCAAAAAGGGGCAAATATTTCAAAAAGAATCCTCCTCAGGAAATAATCCTTGATATGATTACCCTCAAACACATATTTTGGGCCTATTTATCCTTTCTTTCTGAACCCTGAGCCATGGCCTACATTACGTGCTTTAAAAGTCCATTTTGATCAAGCATGAATATTTAACTTGAAGGGTTTTTTCCTTAGATTTTATCCCATCTCATCGAATTATCATTTCACTAAGGAATAATTTAGAATTCTCAAATGCATGGTAAAAAAAAATGGAGAGAATGGGACTCTAGGGCGAAAACCCAAAAACGGACGGTCTAGAGTAAAATGGAAATTTTTGATGCCATCTGTGATAGTGCCCTACCACAAAAGAGAAGATCATCTTAAAGAAGTGGTTATAGAGGAACATCTAGGAATTCCTGAACCTCCCAAATTGTCAACTCTCATTTGGATGATTGATTTCAAAAACTAAAACTTTTTTTTCTCTCCAAAATCAACTTTCCAGTTTAAACATCCCAGCCAATCTTGACGCTTGTCAAAATACCTTGATATGGAAACTAAAAGAAAGTTGAGTTTGTTTGGTTCTCAATGAATTCATGATTTATAAAATCTGTTCCATTTGTGAGCCTAGAAGGGACATACATTTTTTGTTGTGAAGCTTTCCTGGAGAAACCAAAATCATGGTGTACCAAACCTTGTCAATTCAAGTTGAAAAACCCAAATTGACACTTAGAGAAATTTTTAATAATGTTCATCAGTCTTCAAAAGATTTGCACCTCACACACTATGGGGTTAATATTCTTGTTCAGAAGTTTTCAAAATAAGAAAACAAATAAAGACATTTTTTTGAAATACCTATTTTTGATGTTGACATGGGATAAGGTTTTTTTAAACCCAAAGGTGTGGAACTACTGGGGTTAATCTTGATTTTCAAATATGAGAAGAAGAAATAGAACCCGGAGAGCAGATTTCTGTCAATAAGAATTTGAAAACTGTTGGGGCAAGGAGAATAGCCAAAATGATTAGAAGTTATACTCTGATTTGAAGAGAAAAAATGAAATGGAAAGGCTAAGGCAAAGTTTAGAAAATGATCGGGGGCATTTGCATATTTTCATCAAGTATTTGCATAATGTCAATCTTGGCTTTTGCATTTTTTTCATGAAGCGTTTGCATCATTATTGATCTTTGCATTTGCATCATGTAGAATCATTCTGCACGTTGTCAATCCTCGCATTTCAATCATTTAGAAGCATTTGCATAATGTCAATCTTTGCATCTGCATCATTCCATGAAGTAGTTTGCATCAATCTGAGAGCATTTGCAGTTGCATTTAGAAGCATTTGCATCTTATCCAACATCAGCATCAAGAAACATTTGCATCAATTCAAAACATTTACATATGCAAATGAGGTATATGCATCTTGTTAATCATTTGCACCAGCATCAAAAAGCATTCGTATATTCTCAAAATCTTCAGGTTAATTTTCAACAATTCTTCAAAGATCATTGTTAAGATCATTTTTAAAGACCTTCGGGCACCATTTTTAAGACCTTCGTGCATAATTTTTCATCACGGGTAAGGACTCCGGGCACCAGTTTTAAGACCTTCGGGCACCATTTTAAAGACCTTCGGGCACCATTTTAAAGACCTCCGAGCACAATTTTAAAGACCTTCGGGCATCATTTTTAAGACCTTCGGGCATAATTTTTCATCACGGATAAGGCCTCCGGGCACCATTTTTAAGACCTTCGGGCACCATTTTAAAGACCTTCAGGCACCATTTTTATGACCTTCGGGTATAATTTTTCATCACGGGTAAGGCCTCCGAGCACCATTCTAAAGACCTTGGGGAACTAATTTTAAGACCTTCGGGCATAATTTTTCATCACGGGTAAGGCCTCCGAGCACCATTTTAAAGACCTCCGGGCACCATTTTAAAGACCTCCGGGCATCATTTTTAAAGACCTTCGGGCACTATTTTTAAGACCTTCGGGCATAATTTTTTATCACGGGTAAGGCCTCCGGGCACCATTTTAAAGACCTTCAGGCACCATTTTTAAAACCTTCGGGCATAATTTTTCATCACGGGTAAAGCCTCCGGGCACCATCTTAAAGACCTTCGGGCACCATTTTTAAGACCTTCGGGCATAATTTTTCATCACGGTAAGGCCTATGAGCACCATTTTAAAGACCTTCGGGTACCATTTTAAAGACCTTCAGGCACCATTTTTAAGAACTTCGGACATAATTTTTCATCACAGGTAAGGCCTTCAGGCACCATTTTTAAAACCTTCGGGCACCATTTTAAAGACCTCTTAGCACCATTTTTAAAGACCTTCCAGCACCATTTTAAAGACCTTCGGACACCATTTTAATGACCTTCGGGCGTTATTTTAAAAACCTTCGGGCACCATTTTTAAAGACCTTCGGGCACCATTTTAAGACCTCCGGGCACCATTTTTAAGACCTTCGGGCACCATTTTTAAGACCTTCAGGAACAATTTTTTGTTTTGAAATTGAACCCGTTTCCTTAAGACGGTTCGAGCCTTGATTAGTCAAGGAATTCAATTTAAGGACAAAATCTTCAATTTACAGCTTTTTCAAAAAAAAAAAAAATAAATAAAAGAACATTTTTGAGGAAGAATGAAAAAATGATGAAAAAAAAGAAAAAAAAAAGAGAAAACCCCATTCCCTTTCCTTCACATGTGATTTCACTAATCGTACAAAATTAGTGTTTGTTTATCTTTGTCTGATTCTGATTCTCAGCAATAGTCAAAGAAAGCTGTAGACACCTAATTTTGTTCGGACCCCTAAATCAGATACATTTACTTCCTAAATTGATGTTTCTGATTGCTAAAAGGCTTTTCTCATCCTACAGGTGGTACTCCGAGGCTTGGTCAAAGAAAGCAGACAAAAAAAGTCAAACTCAAAAAAGTCAACCCCGAAAAAGTCAACTACTAAAAAAGTCAACCCACTTTCAAAATCAAGATTTGAGGTTCAATTGAAAAACGGTGAAAGAATTTTGATAATCCGAGGTCTACATTGAAAGATATGCAGTTCAAAAATTGGGTTATGAGATTTAGTAGAAAGAAAACCCTAATTCGAGAAATTTGGGGAAAAGTGCTTAAACGATCAAATTTGTCGAAATTGAAGGTCTCAAATGAAAGATAAGAACTGACTACGGGTAATGGAGAAGCTACTTGGGAGAAAAACTAATAGAAAAGTCAATTCAGAAGAAAACTGAGAATTAGGGTTTTTTTGGTATATTTCGATGAAATTTGGAAAAATTGCAGAAATGACCCGATTCGTTAGATATAAAGCCCTTAATTGATTAGAAATGATTAAACAAGGATAGCCCAAGGCTCAGTTTGTAGAAAATCCAAAAATCGGACTTGTTTTGAGCAAAACTGTGTTTCAAAGGCAAAAGGGCAAAATTGGAAAATATGGGAAAAATAGCAAATGAACTCCAAAAATTTTGAAAATTTGCAAATCTCATTCTTAAATCATTTTGAAGAGATTGGCAAAAGAAAATCTTGATTCGGAGTTCGTTTACAAAATGGCCAAATACCGGGTCTCCTATGTAGTAATTCAACAGGATAAATCCCGAAAAAATAGCAAATGAACTCTAAAAATTCTGAAAATATTCATCTAGAAGATTGGGATAGTAAAAACTGTCAGATTATAACTTGGTTCAACAACACCTCTATTGAAAATATTCATATTCAATTTACTAATTTTGAGAGAACAACGAGGATTTAGGATTTTGTAGCGACTAGTATAAAACTTCTAGACTTACTCATTATTAGCAATTTTGGGCAACTCTTTGCAATCTCGAACAAGAACCTGGCCAATCAATAAATGTGTTTTTGGCCAAAGTTCAACCTATATGGAATCGACTAACTTAGGCTAAGATCAGTGAGCTAGGACTATCTTCGCCTTATTCAGGTTCTCATGGCTCTTTGCCTAGAATATGAATCTATCAAGGCTTTATTGCTACACCGAAATCCACTTCGATCATTAGATACTGCACACATCCAATTTTGTCAAAGGTTTTTAAATATTTTTTGAAATAATTTGATAATTAATATAGATCAAACATATTTTAATTCAAACTCACGACTAAAGATAGTTTTTCAATTTATAGTCAAGACTAACTATAGTTGTGGGCTTCAATTATTTTTGAAAGAAATTTGGGCTTGCATCTTGTTTTTGAGCATTGAATGAATATTGGGCCTCAATTTGCCAAATGAGCTAGAATTACTTTTATTGGGCCTCGGAACCCTACATTGGATTGACCTATTCATTTCTTTTTGTTTCCTTAATTTCTTTATTATTTAATTTTTCATTTCTTTTTTCTAAATAAAACAAATCAAATATTTGAAAAAAAAAAGGAAACAAATCAAAATTTTAAGAAAAAATGCTCAAACTCTAAAAGGTTTTGAAAATCCAAAAAAAAAAAAAAAACAATTTCTGCAATGTTTCCAAGATTAGAATTTGGGTGTTCGAAAAATTTAATGTTTGAAGATTCTAATGTTAGAATTTGAAAACAACGACGATTTTTGGTTTGGTTTAAAGAACAATAGTTGGAGAAATTTGGTAAAGAGAGAAGTCAGAGAAAAGCGGAAGAGGGGAGAGAAGAGGAAAAGGTAAAATGAAAAAAAATAATATGTTTTTATTGCCTTTTTCATTATTTATTTATTTTATGTGCATATATCTTAGGATTATTGGATTTAATTTAAGATTCATTTTTTAGAAAAATAATAATAATAAAATTTAAGAATAATTTGATATAAATTTAAAAGGTTGAAAAATAATTAATTTTTTTTTTATCATATATCATCATATTCATTTAATAAAATTTAAAAATAATTTGAGATATTTCCAAAGATGAAATTTTAAAGAGACTGCAAATGGACAATTTTTAAAAAAAATTTTAGGTGAGAGTTTTTTTTTTTTTTTTTTAAAGATTTTCCAAATTGGTGAATTTTTTTTTAAAAAAATTTGAATATTAAGCAATTGATACCTATTTCTAGATGAAAAGGTAAATAATAAATTAAACAAAAAGCAAAATGAATAGTAATAAAATATTAAATTTTAGAAATTAAATTAGATAAATTTCATATTAAAATCTTTTCATAAATAAAACATAAAAAAAAAAAATTTCCGATGACGGATCTTTTTTAGTGAAAAAATTGGTTTCTCTTGAATAGACTTGAGGTGAGAAAACTTTTCTTGAAAATTTTGCTAGATTAATGGAAAAGACCTAAGAAAATTTTCAATATTTAAATAATTGCATAACAAGTTTAATAAAAGATTGTCATAACGTGTCCTATTGCGAGACCAGTTTGAATGACATTAAAAGAAAGTGTGGGGAGGAAAAGAAAAATTGTTCCTCGAAATTACAATAGGAGGGTTTGAAAACAACCTCGAAAAAGAAAATGGAGTTGTGTTGTCGGATTTCACTACGCAAGTGCACGTTTCGCAAACAAGTAATAAAGTGAAAGTAAAGTGTCGTACCCACGAGGAATTCTATTAAATTCGTTAAAGACTAAAATTAAAATAGCTTAATCCTATCCAAATAATTAATTATAAATTTGTGAATCAAAACTAAATTAAAGAAAAATAATAAACAAAAAAAGAAAATAAAAATTTGATTTAATTTAATTTAATGGAGAAAAGCCTAGGATTACAATTTCCATCAACACTTCGCTTGAACGTCTCCTACCCTCTTAACTTCATTAATGTTCTTGAGTTGCTAACATAGAGCACTAATCTATTTATAAGCATCTGTCGATAGTCTTATAAAAATATCTCTCTTAACCAATTAACTATATTTCTATGATAATTGAATTAAAGAGAAACTCATTAAGCTTAGACTCTAAAATTGATTACACATGACACATAAGTGTATTCCTACCCTACATGTAGATCAATTCATCCTAATAAATGAATATTAAACATGTGTTATGCAATCCATGTCTAACACTAAACTCCCTATGTCTAGTTGTATTTAGGTTAACAAATCAGTTTAATTGGTGATCAAGCAATTAAAATCATTAAGCACAAGAATGCATAAACAACTCAAATATCATTAAATCAAACTAGAGAGTAAAATAATCCAAACTATGTGTTGAGTTCCATTGCAATCCTAGAAAAGGAATTTAGTTCGTGCTTAACATTGAAAACAATAAACAAAGGAGTTTCACCAACATCAAATTACAAGAAAATAAAAGAAGATTAAGGAAAAAGAGAAAAGTAAAGGTTGTCATCTCTTCAATCTTCTAGTATGCAAAACTGTTCTTAGCTCCTTGCAAGATGGTGGTGGCTGCTCTACTCTTTAGAAAATTAAAGAAAAAACTAAAAAGGTCTAAAAAAAATAAAGTCCTAAGGGTTCCTATTTATAGAGTTCTTAAAAGCTTGAAGAAGAGAAACTTTGTGGCCAAGTAACTGCCTCCAACTTGGACTTTTCATATATGAGTTGAGTCTTTCCTTCTTGTTTTAGGACTTTACAAAACTACAAAAGACATTAATTAATAACTAAAATTAAACATAAAACTAAATAAATAAAACTAAATAATAAATAAAAATAACTAAATATACTTAATAAATAGTTTAAACTACAACGAACTAACTATTTTAAAAGCACAAAATAGGATAAAATAACTTTATTTTATAGAGTTATGACACCCCCAAACTTAAGATTTTGCTAGTCCTCGAGCAAAACAAAACAAGACAAACTAAATAAAATGAAACAAAGCATAGCTAGAGATGAATGCACTCAAGTAATGATTTCCTTAATTTTCCTCAAAAGTTATCTCAAAATCTCAACTCAAAGTAGAACACAAACAAAATCCAACTTTATGATTCAATTCATTCGTATGTCTCATGCTTGAATGGATTTTCAGTGTATGTGTGAATTGTTGGGAATGCACTATTTCCGGCTCATGCAAAAACATGATAATCAAAGTGCAGCAGAAATAAACAAAGAAGCATCCGAAGTACAACAGGATCTTAGGCTTGTGTTTGCATAGGTTTATAACATTCAAAAACAATTAAATCACCCATATGATTTAGACATTACCTACTTAAGATATCGTAACCTTAAGTTGAAGATCCTAATCTTGAATCCAAGATATAGAAAGCTTCCAACTCGTCCAAGACCACAAGAAGCACAATTGTCCTTCCTTTAGAGCTTGTCCACATGAACAGCTGATGGATCCTTCTCTAAGGTATGGCGATTCACTTGTGCTAGCAAGTTGATCATAAGATCACAATCAAAAGGTCTATATTCTTGTATCTTTCTCCTTTAATCAATCTCACTCAACTAGGTGAAGAAGCGGCAAGAAGAACACCAAGATAGAAGGAATTGCGGCAAGCCTTAGGGAGCTTAGGGAGGCTGCGATTTCAGGTTTTTGCTAAGTTAGAGTTCTCTTCTTGAAACCAAACTTTTTCTTAAGCAAAATCAGAATATCACAAGTAGAATAGAGCTTCCTATTGGGCAGCTACAACCTCTAAATATCATTATATAGTGGCATACACCCTAATCCCTATCTCCCTATGCTTGGCCGGCCATGTGTTACTTGTTGCACAAGATTTTCATTAATCCACTTAGACTTAAACTATTTAATTCTAAGATGGATCAATAGGCCCATTATATTATCTAATAATAATAATGGTCCAACAATCTTAATGCCTTAAGTTGGGCCAACCATCCTTAGTGGACAGTCCTAAATTAGAATAGTCGCTTTGGACCCTTTCTAATTTTGTCATGCTTATTTATTGGATAGATTAATTTCTGAACGAAAGTAATTTAATTGTCAATTAAATTTTCTTTCTCCTCATGAATCAATTCATGTCATTAATCTATTAATATCATCTCATGATATTATTCCAATATAGTATAGTCAATCGCAATTCACTTTGCACATCTATGTCAAAGTCGACTACTACACTAGATAAGACTTCTTGATTCCTCTTATCTCATTAAGACATTGTCCTTTGATTACTCAATCTCAATTATGTATTTATTCATCTCATTTGAACTTCTTCAATTGAGTCCTTAATATAGATATTTTATTCCATTAAGTTTTACCTTAATAGAATACCATGTTTAATCCATTCATATCTGTTCTTATGTGTGTGACCCTCTAGGTTCCCAATATGTTGGCTATGATTATAAGTTAATCTCATTAGCTTGTTATCATAGATCAAGAGCGGGATCTAGCAACCCATCATGACCACCCAAATATTGTGAAGTTAGCGTGACCTTTTAGAACCTTGTAGCAACCAGCCTGTCGGTGTAATACGGTCCTTTCACCATATATCCTGGATAGCGCATCAGCATGGTGCAGTGTCTACTCATGATCAATCCATATTAGTTCCTTGCAACTTATGATTAACCTTATGAATTTAGAGAAACAACTTTCTCCTAAATCCATTATGCTTTGGCCAAAGACTTAATCAAGTTAATCATAGTCAAGAACAAATGAGATATGTCTCCAATATCACAGGGAGTGGTGAATCCTCTCTGGATCACTCATTCATCTTCGTATGGTTCATGTCAACCCAATAACACCCTTGTCGATACGTGATCTCGATAACGATGACTCATCACGAGACTTTATTATTCGTTAGGCGTGACATTAAAAAACCGAGGAAAAGTCGACTTAATTCCTCTTGAAATAAAATGAAGGTTTGAAAACAACCTCGGAAAAAGAAATGGAGTCACCACCAATCTTTTTTGGCTAGGTGTGATCGGCCACCTATTAAAACCGATTTTATAAAATATTTTAAAATTAATTAAAACATTTTTTAAAACCAATTTCAAGTCTGCGTTATAAATCAGAGAAAATCGAAGAATCGGGTTCAGGACTCGGTTACGTGCGGGGAAAGAATTGGTTTTTAATTTATTATTTCAAGTTAATTCCCAATTTAAAGAAAAATAATTCCATTTTTAATCGAAAATGATTTTGAGTTTATTAATTCAAAATTTTCCTATATTCCCCAACAAAATCGGCAAAATGTAGAAATTTTTATTTATTTGGAAAACTTTTCGAATCATTCTCATTTTTTGAAAGAAAGATATTCCTTTATTAATGATAATTGATGATATCCCCTCTAGCAAACCCGGTAGAGAACTCATGAATTATTTTAACTCGGGAATATCTTTATTTTTATTGAAATTTTTTTTTTTCAAAACATTTAAAAAATATGAACATGAATATGTGTGACATAAATAAAATGACATTGTAAAGTCTAGATAATATAATGCAACCTAAATGATATGATATAATTCAATTAGCATAGCATATTCTAAATGAAATGAAATGATTTAAATAACCTAATATTCTAAATGAAATGAGATGTCCTAAATGACATGAATAAGATTTAAATGATATGGCAAATTTAAATGATATGGCAAATTTAAATGACATGGCATATCCTAAATACGATAATCTAAATGACATGGAATATTATCTAAGTGACATGGAATATGAAACATTAAATAATGCTATCATGATATATGCATGAAAATAAAATAAAAATACATGAACATAGTATATGCTAAATAATGTGACAAAAAAATAAATGACTAAATAAAAAATATAGGATAGCATGAAATATTCAAAATCATATGGCAAACAATATAACATCATAAAATGTAAATCAAATTAATAATAATACCATTGGAAAATATCATAGCAAAACTCACATATTAAATAAAATGCTTGTACATGGAAAATGCAATGCATGAAAATGTATTTTTTTCCGCTAATAAAGAAATCTGTATATCTAAAAAGATATCTGGCTACCTTAGGAAAATATGTCAAATTAGATTTTCTAAAAAAAGAAAAAACAAAACTTTGTGATTGTTTGAAAACAATTTTGAATATAAACTTGAATGAAGATTAAAACCTCTACCAAACCCTTTTAAAATGGCTCTAATTTCCTAAGTTTAAAATCCCGGACTTGACCACCCTTAACCCGAGATTTATAAAATCATTTTTAAAGTTTAAAAAGGCTAAAAAACTAGCCTAAGACAGTAGCTAAAGCTTCTAACCGACCCCCTCTACTGTCCAAATTCAACAATTATTTCTCTTTTGATTTCAAATCTGCCTCTACTGTTCGGTTTTGACACACGATTTTTAGCCTATTTTAAAACTTCAAAAAAATCTAAAAAAAATAATGTAGACTCAAAATATGTAAATCTACACGAGAAATTGTTTTCTTAATTTTCTGATCATATATGAGTGCCCAGAAAAATCAGAGAAGTTTGAGTACTGGGTGAAAAAAAAAACTGTTTTGTCAAAACATATTTTTTTCCTTTGATAAAGTCATTTAAAAATCAAAGTAAAAATTGTTAGACATCAACCTAAAGACCTAAAAACAGTAGCTAAAACATTTAAAAACCTAGGACAAAAATTGGCTAAGTAAAAAAATCACAAAGGTAGAATAATCAATTTGTTCCACAAATATGTTCAAATGAGCATGACTTTGAGCCATTAATTGGCCTAAGTCACAAATCAAGTGGCAATGACATGGAATGCATGAACATTCAGAAAATGAAATGTATGAAATTCACGGTCTAAAGCATAAATGGTAATGGAAATGCATGACAATTCAAAATAACCTAAATGCCTAGCATGAATTTGCATGGCAATAAATGCTATCCTAACTTAATATGCATGCAATGCTTGATAATGCAAATATGACTTGGACCTAATATGTTATGAATATGCATGAAAATGCTAATGTAATCTAAGACCTAAGTAGCATAGCAATGCATGACAATACCAATATGATTTAAGACCAATATGCATGGCAATACCAATATGGCCTAGACCTAAAATGTAATGAAAATGCATAGCAATACTATGAACATACAATGACCAATGAACCTAATGCAAATGCTGGAACAAACAGTAACTAATACACAATTTCAAGATATGATAATGCAAAGCATGTTACCTAAACAAAATGCAAATGCATCACGAGGCAAGGAATGCATGAAGAGGCCGAATGGTCACATGAGACTCTAATGCAATCCTTTCTAGTAAATGACACAAATATATGACAAATCATATCAAGATGCATAATGTCATGACATTTTCACAAGCATATGACATACTAAAATCAAAATGCACAAGCTCATGGCATGGAGATGCAAACAAGTCAAGAAGCAAGATGAAAATGCACATGCAAGGCATGCTAAATATCAAGATATGCTAACTCAAGGCATGGAGATGCAAACAAGCCAAGAAGCAAGATGAAAATGCACATGTAAGGCATAGCAACATGGAGTGACTGAATGGTCATATGACCAAATATAAAAATGCAAACATGTTTATAATACAAGACATGATATATGAAAAAAATGCATAATATGACTCAAATGAACACAAGGGCCGAATCTACAAGGAAAAAAATATTAAGCATGGAAATGAATTATAGAAACAAATATAGCATAGAAAATAATGCAAAGAACATATAAAAAATTAAACATAGACATGCAAAGCAAATAACAAGCAAAACTAGCAAGGAAAGTTAAGCTCCATCGTTGGTATAAAATGGGCATAGCCTCTCACCTAACCATAATCACTTGGTCTTGCCAAGATAATGAAGCCTTTCCATTTCAAAAAATTAGAAAATAAACTATGTTAAACAACAAAATTAAGGTGAGCTTCATGGTAGGTAAAAATGGGCATAGCCTCTCTCGTAACCATGGTCACTTGGTCTTGCCAAGATCATGTAGCCATTTCAACCTTTTTGCTTCATCTTTTATAAAAAAATCAGAACCTTAGAATACTTAAACAAACCTTCTAAAAATCATTTTTTTTTCACAACAACATGCAAGAAAGGGGAAAAAAAAAACCAAGGCAAACAAACCTTCAAATTCGGCCAAGCATAAACTATGTAAAAAAAATTGTTTTCAACCATTTTGATGAAGAAAAAGAGATCAAAACTTAAGTAAACATTTTAAAAATTTTATTTCTAAGAGAAATGTAGTAGGAAAACAAAGTGGAAAATCAAGAAATCAAAATAAAAAAACAAGAAGAAAACCATGCTAGAGCTAGGTAGAAATGGCTACCTCCAAGCTCTCTTATTGAAAACCTTTCTTGCTTTTTCTCTCCAAACCTATTTTTTTTTTCTTTTTTAGCTACTGACTTTAGCCACCAAACTTATGAAAAAACGAAACCAGCCCACCCTCTAATGGCTTGGCCGAATGGCCGTCTCACCCTTGGACGAAATTTTCACTTTTTCTCCTCCAATCTTGGCCCTAAGATTAAGATATTTTGATGACAACATAAAAATGTCATCTTGCCAATTGATAGCAGCCCTTAAGATGTTTACTCAGCCCTTGTAGTAACCTCAGCCCTTAGATGCAAAAGAGGACCAATCCTATGCACTCCCATGCTTGCCCCCTTGAGTGCCTACCCTTGGATGAGTTGTGCTCTTCCATTCTTGGTCATTGGATGAGAGCAACATAAAAATGACATCTTGTAGATTAAATCCAGCCCTCAATATGTTTACTCAGCCCTTGTAGATGGCCTAATCCATTGGATGAAAAGAGACAATCCCATGCACTCCCTTGCTTGGTTGAATGGATGTTCACCTTTGGATGAATTGTGCTCATCTTTTTTCTTCCATTCTTGGCCATTAGATGAGGGTTCTTTCATGACAAAGAAAAATGTCATCTTGGCATTTAAATTTGGCCATTGGATGGTGCATTCAACTTTCCTACAAGGCACCTAAGCCATTGGATGAAGGGGGACCATTTGCAAGGTGTTAGTGGTAGCATGTGGCTTGATAGTGACTAAGGAATTAAATTGTTCAAGCTTCCTTCTTCTCCTCTATGCTGGCTGATCAAAGGAAGAAAAATCCCAGCAATTCCTTATTCTATCATATTTTCCTCAATTACAAATTTGCCCTTTTTGGGTTATTCGGTGAAATGACCTTTTTGCCCTCCAAACCTAAATAAATAGCAAACGGGCTCCAAATTCAAAATTTCTTTTTTCAATACTTTCAAAAGAATAAAAATTGAATTCTGGAAGTTTTCAAAATTTTTTGAGTCTATTTGCTATTTATTTCGAATTTATTTCCAAAATTGCCCTTTTTATGCACCCGGACATTACCATTTTTTAAACGAGCTTCGAATCTCAATTTTTCTTCCTCAATCTATTCCAAATAATTTAAAAATGTGATCTGGAAGTTTTCATAATTTTTGGAGCTCATTTGCTATTTTTCCTACATAGGGGACTCTGGATTTGGCCATTTTGCAAACTAACTCTGAATCAAGATTTTTTTTTCCAATCTCTCTCAAATAATTTAAAAATGAGATCTACAAATTTTTAGGATTTTTTGAACTCGTTTTCTATTTTTTCGGGATTTATCTGCTTGAATTACTACATAAGGGACCCGGGATTTGGCCATTTTGCAAACGAACTCCGAATCAACATTTTCTTTTGCCAATCTCTTTCAAATAATATAAAATGAGATCTGAAAATTTTCAGAATTTTTTGAACTCGTTTGCTATTTTTTTCGGGATTTATCCTATTGAATTTCTACATAAGGGACCCGAGATTTGGCCATTTTGCAAACGAATTCCGAATCAAGATTTTCTTTCACCAATCTCTTTGAAATGATTTAAGAATGAAATTTGCAAATTTTCAGAATTTTTGGAGTTCATTTGCTATTTTCCCAAATTTTCCAATTTTGCCCTTTTACCTCCGAAACCCGATTTTGCTCAAAACAAGTTTGATTTTTAGATTTTCTTCAAACTGAGCCTTGGGCTATCCTCGTTTAATCCTTTCTCATCAATTAGGGCTTTAGTCCTACCGAATTGGGCCATTTCTGTAATTCTTCCAAATTTCACCGAAATCCCCCCAAAACCCTAATTCTCGATTTTCTTCTGAATTGACTTTTCTATCAATTTTTCTTCCAAGTGGCTTCTCCATTACCCGTAGGCGGTACTGATCTCTCATTTGGAACCTTCAATTATGACCAATTTGATCGTTTAAGCACTTTTCCCTTAATTTCTCGAACTAGGGTTTTCTTTCTACCGAATCTCTATAACCCAACTTCCGAACTCCATATCTTTTAATGTAGGACCTCAGATTATCAAAATTCTTTCACAGTTTTTCAATTAAAACTCAAATCTTGATTTTGAAAGTGGGTTGACTTTTTTAATAGTTGACTTTTTTGGGCTTGACTTTTTTGAGTTTGACTTTTTTTGTCTGCTTTCTTATAATAAGTCTCGGAGTACCACCTGTAGGATGAGAAAAGCCTTTTAGCATTCTGAAACATTAATTTAGGAAGAAAACGTACCTGATTTAGGGGTCCGGACAAAATTAGGTGTCTACAGCTGCCCCTCTTTGGCTATTGCTGAGAATCAGAAATCAGGCAAAGATAAACAGACACTAATTTTATACGGTTAGTGAAATCACATGTGAAGGAAAGGGAAAGGGGTTCTCAATCATTATCATCATTTTTTTTTTGGGAAAAAGCTAGAAATTGAAGATTTTGTCCTTAAACTGAGTTCCCTGACTAATCAAGGCTCGACCCGTCTTAAGGAAACGAGTACGATTTGAAAAGTAAAATTATGCCCGAAGGTCTTAAAAAATAGTGCCCGAAGGTCTTAAAAATGTTGCCCGGAGGCCTTACCCATGATTTGAAAAATTACGCCCGGAGGTCTTAAAAATGATGCCTGAAGGTATTAAAATGGTGCCCGAAGGCCTTACCCGTGATTTGAAAAATTATGCCTGGAGGTTTTAAAAATGGTGCCCGAAGGCCTTACCCATGATTTGAAAAATTATGGCCGAAGGTCTTAAAAATAGTGCCCGAAGGTCCTAAAAATGGTGTCCGAAGGTCTTAAAAATGGTCTTAACAATGATCTTTGAAGAATTGTTGAAAATTAACCTGAAGATTTTGAGAAGATGCGAATGCTTTTTGATGCTAGTGCAAATGATTAACAAGATGCATATACCTTATATTGCATATGTAAATGTTTTGAATTGATGCAAATGTTTCTTGATGCTAATGTTGGATAAGATGCAAATGCTTCTAAATGCAACTGCAAATGCTCTCAGATTGATGCAACTACTTCATGGAATAATGCAGATGCAAAGATTGACATTATGCAAATACTTCTAAATGATGCAAATGCAAGGATTGACAACGTGCAGAATGCTTCTACATGATGCAAATGCAAAGATCGATAATGATGCGAACGCTTCATGAAAAAATTCAAAGGCAAAGATTGACATTATGCAAATGCTTGATAAAAATATGCAAATGCCCCCGATCATTTTCTAAACTTTGGCTTAGCCTTTCCAATTCATTTTCCTCTTCAAATCAGAGTATAACTTCTAATCATTTTGGCTATTCTCCTTGCCCCAACTGTCTTCAAATTCTTATTGACAGAAATCTGCTTGCCGGGTTCTATTTCTTCTTCTCATATTTGGAAATCAAGATTAACCCTAGTAGTTTCATACCTTTTGGGTTAGAAAAACTCTTATCTCATGTCAACATCAAAAATGGGTATTTCAAAAAAAAAGATTTATTTGTTTTCTTATTTTGAAAACTTCTGAACAAGAATATTAACCCCACAGTGTGTGATGTACAAATCTTTTGAAGACTGATGATCATTGTTAAAAATTTCTCTAAGTGTCAATCTGGTTTTTTTTCAACTGGGATTGGCAAGGCTTGGTATAACAAGATTTTGGTTGATAAAATAAAATTTCATAACAAAATGTATGTCCCTTCTAGGCTCACGAATGGAACAGGTTTTATAAAGCATGAATTCATTGAGAATCAAACAAATTCAACATTCTTTTAGTTTTCATATCAAGGTATTTTGACAAGCGTCAAGATTGGCTGGGATGTTTACATTGGAAAGTTTAATCTTGGAAGGAAAAAGTCTCAGTTTTGAAGTTAATCCTCCAAATGAGGGCCAACAATTTGGGAGGTTTAGGAATTCCTAGATGTTCCTCGATGACCATTTTTCCAAGATGACCTTCTCTTTTGTGGTATCGGTACAACATAAATGGCATCGAAAATTCCCATTTTACTTTAGACCGCCCATTTTTGGGTTTTCGCCCCAGAGTCCCATTCTTTCCATTTTTCTTCTCCTTTTTTCATTGTTTTACCATGTACTTGAGAATTCTAAATTCTTCCTTAATGAAATGATAATTTGATGAGATGGGATAAAATCCGAGGAAAAACCCTTCAAATTAAATATTCATGCTTGATAAAATTGGACTTTTAAAGCACGTAATGTAGGCCATGGCTTGGTGTTCAGAAAAAAAAGGATAAATAGGCCCAAAATCTGTGTTTGAAGGTAATCAGATCAAGGATCATTTCTTGAGGAGGTTTTCCTTTGAAGTATTTGTCCCTTTTGGACTTTTCTGACATTTTACTTTTTCAATCTTTTTTTTATTGCTTTTGGCTTTCATTTGCCATTCTTTGATTTCACATGTTACAGTGGCTTTCTTTTTTCCATGATTTTTTATTATTTTTCCTCATATTTGCCCTCCAGTGTAGAGGGTGATCCTTGATCAGGGTTCAAAGAAAGAAATAATTCCTAAGGCTCAAAGGGTTGACTAAGGATAATTTCTTTTTAGTGAAAGGGATATGAAAGATGGCCATTTATCATATCAAGCATAAATATTCTTATTGAAAAGCAATCCTCAGGGGAAATAGATAATCAAAATTTCATTTTGCACTTTGGAATCATCCGAATTCTCATATGCATGATATCCCATTTTTGTTTTATTTTAATCGCATGCCCCAATGATTCAGGCGTTAGTCCCATCCCTTTTCACCATATATCCATCATTTTCAAATATGATGTCCCAATTTGATTAACCATGTTTATTTGTATCACTGAGGAACATAGCAAGTCTAGGTCTATTTTGAAAAGGCAGAGTTTCAATTCTGAGCTCTTTGAAGAGACAAGGAAAATATGGTCCAAAAATAGATTTTCTCTGGGACATGGGATAATCTAGTTTAATCATTGTGCCCCAGGGTGTCAATTATGAAGTGATGTTTGGGCAATTAGTGTTTTGTGGTTGTTGAAAATGTCATGAATGGTTTTGGCACAACCTTGACACACACCAAATTACCATGATCTAAATTCTTGAAAGAATGTCTCATTTGTTTGAATTTCAAGGAATTCGAGAAAATTTTAAAAAGTTTGTTCCTTTGTTCATAGCCTAGATTAAGATCTACATCTTTGCTTATTCATGATGACAATGGTTTTATGAAGTTCAATCATTCAAATTCCTTGAAGCATTAGGTCTTTCAAGTGGTTTCGGTTCAAGGGATTTAGGCATAGGAAAGCCCAAAAGAGAGGGAAGAAAGTATTGGGTCATTTGTAACAATGATCATCAATATTCTTGAGACTATCCATTATTAAAACTTCCTTAATGATTATTTTTCCAAATTCAAATTATTGTTAAAACACAACAAACACAAAGCATTTAAAATTCAAAATTCATTCAATTCATATGAATGTCAACATGAGACAAGTGTTTTCAACCTAAGGTCTGAAACTACATTCATCCAAATGCTCCTATTGACATCCTTCGAAGGTAGTAATTCTCCTCCTAAAACCCTGAAAGAAATTGATTTACAGCAAAGCGGCCTTCCACTGATTGATAAGCTCCGGTGTCAAAATACCATTGCGGATAAGACTTTCAATCTTTTCCCTCAATTATCTGCATTTTTAGGTTGAATGGCCAACTATCCCTAGGTGATAATCACACTTGATGTCAGGGTCATAACTATTTATTGATGGATTCGAAGCTATTTTCAAAGGTACCAGGGTAAGTTATTGATTCTTTATTAGTAATGGCAGTAGGTCAGGGATTCGGATTGGAATTCTTTCTTGGTTATCCCGCGGTCGTTTTATGGAAGTAGGCCTTGTTGCAAGAACTGGTATAGGATTAGGTGCTTGGGTTGGTGGGTAAGGATAAAGGCTTGGAGATATCTCCGTAGGATAAAATGATTGGTATGAGGGAAATTGGGAATATGGGACGAAATCTCCCATAGCTTGGACATCTTCCTCTTTCTTTCTAGGTACCCTATTTCTCTCGATATTGGATGTTCCTTCTCCTTCAAATTTCCCATTCTTGATAGCATTCCCAATCATCTCCCCTGGGATTACCATATCCGCAAAATTCTTCGAGGCATTGCCGACGAGTCTATCATGGTACGAGGCCTGTAGTGTACTCACAAAAAGGACGGTGATTTCTTTTTGTGTCAAAGGTGGTTGTATTTGGGTAGTCATGATCCTCCACCTCTGAGCATACTCTTTGAAGCTCTCAGTAGCTCTTTTCTGCATATTTTGCAAAGGGAGACGGTTAGGTGTCATGTCGGTCATATGCTTGTACTGGTTTAGAAAAGCCATGCCCAAATCATTCCAAGAGCAAATCTGATCCTTCCTCAACTGACCATACCACCTAATTGCGGACCCGCTGAGGCTATCTTGAAAGCAGTGGATCAGAAGCTTTTCATTATCTATATGACTTGTCATCTTTCGGCAGAACATAGTGATGTGGGCTGACGGATCGATCGTCCTGTCATATTCAACAAAGTCAGGGACCTTGAGTTTAGGAGGAATGACTAAATCAAGGACAAAGCACCGTTCTTTCGCATCTACACTCCCGAATATGTCTGTATTTTCTACTTCCCGGAGCCTTTCATTTAGCAACTAATATTTCCCTTGGGAATCTGCGAACTCTACCTCTTCTCCTGCAACCATTTTCAACTTTGCCTTTTCAGCTGGATCATCTGAATTTAAGACATTGACGGGGTTAACTATGTTCTGGGCATCCATCATTACGACCTCATTCTGACCCTTTTGTGCCTCTAACCCTTCTCTGGCGGCCAAGTTTTCAGTGTATCCCTTTCCCTTGATTACGGTGGACATCAGCTCCATCAATTTAGTCATCTGATATAGATTCTGCATCAGATTTTGCCAACCTTTCTAGCAATTCTTCATATGCCCTTTCCATTCGGGCAGCTTGTTCATTCTCCATAGCTCTAGCCTCTTATACCTCTGATTTGAAATGGAAGTTCTTTCAAAGACTCTTAAAGCCAAATCAACTTCCATTTTATTTCCCCAAATGTATGTCATGATGAAAGAGTCATGAATGCAATTTGATGCACGCGAAGCCTAAACAATATGATGTATGAACATGTACAGTGGAAACATGCTGACTATAAATGTAATAAATGCAATCACGATGCCAACATGTTGCAAGCAAAGAATAAACAAATCAATGCATAGATATATGCAATGAATGACCATGTATATTTCAACGTATTTCCCAATGAATGATCGTATACATTAAGAATGCAATACGATGTCAATCATGATGCATGTAAACAATGAATGATTGACACAGAGTATATAAAAAGAAATTCATGCTGACCATGTGTATTATGAATGCGACCTAATGCTAACATGATGTATGTAATAAGCAAATTAGTGCATGAACATATAGAAAAATCATGCTGACTATGTTTGTCATGAATACCACCTGATGCTACCAAGATACATGTATGAATGTATGGTATGACAAATAATTGATCAGATGCAAAATGCAAAGGGGAAGATATCACGGAGGAAATAAGAATCGGAGGAACTTAATCATCAACATCTCACAAATTGAAGCACAAACAATTCATTCCCAAATCAACATTCACAATGGTATAAACCATGTTTACAAAATCATGAGCAGTGGTTAAAACTGTCTTTACAAGCACTATATTCTTCCTAGCATCCTAAGGCTATAAGATTCTGCTACTGAAAAAGTGGAATCCTACTGTATCATATCAGACCAAAGTCTTTCTACATCATTGCCATAAATCTCACAATCCTAACACTTTCCCAGCCCTCAATCAATCAGCGTCGTTGGATCGATCCACTTGATCTCTATAAGAGATTGTACTTTCTTTTTGAATGCTATATAGTCTTCAATGCTATGGCCGACAATTCCACAGTGATAATCACATCTTGCATTTAGATTATACCACTTCGGATATGGTGGTAATAGGGGTTTCAGCGGGATACAAGCTACCATGTGATTTTGGATCAGTATAGGGAGAAGCTTTCGGTAACTGATTGGAATGGGATCATACTACTCTTGGGTCTTGTTTTTGGGTTGTTTCTTAATCACACATGGCCTAAGAGTTGGGGCACTTGGTGGTGGCACTAAGGTCCGAACCGGAGTGTTTATATAGGGAGATGGCAGAATAACATGGCGAGGGTATGGATTTGGACACGGGACCCTTGGAGGTTGTACATAATTTGAGGTTCCTATCCTGGATGCTTGATAAGGTGATTGATGAGGGAAATAGTACGAACTACCAGTTGGTGGTGATGGAGTGGGATTCAGGGGTCCTGTAGTGATCATCCCAGTGGACAATTGCAGGGACTGTTTGGGATCTGAAGTTTTTATTCTTGGTATCAGGCTCTCGGGTTTAATCATTTTCACGGTCTTGTCCAAAATTTCATCAGGATTGCAACCTTTGTGGCATTGACAGGTGCAGGATTTAGCAGGGATTGTATGCTCTAGACCTAATGGTTTTGGTTGATCCGAAGACAATGCAGAGCCTTGAGAAAGTTTCCCCTTACTCTTACCCATATCCTCAAATATTTTCAGCAATCTGGCGAGTTGTTCTTTCACTTCCCGAATTTCATGTCCAAACTTATCTTGATTTCGTTCCAAAGCACGCAATCGTTCCTCCGATTCTTTCCTCATATCTCGAACCCCTTTCATGCAAATTAAAATGTCGTGAGATTAAGAATACAATTATGAATGTACATGCTCTATTTCTATATGCATGAATATACTGATGATTAATGCATGAGCATATACAGAGAAATTATGACGACTATGTATGAAATGGATGCAATCTAATGTCAACATGATGCATTATGAATAAATTGATACATGGGTATATACAAATAATGACCAAGCATGTCATAAACGTATTCTACAATGAATGACCATGCATGCTATGACTGTAACATGATGTCAGAATGATACATGCAAAGAATAAATGAATTAACATAAAAGTAGGTACAAAGAATGACCATGTACATCACAAATGTATTCTATAATGAATAACCACGCCTGTTAGGTCTGTAACATGATGTCAAAATGATACAAATAAATTAACCAATGATTAACAAAATTGGTGGGACCTAAATCTTGATTATTCAAAAATCTCATTATGCAAGATTTGCCTCCAAATTTAATCTATGATTTTTGGAAACATGTTTTCTCTATAAAAAACCACACATATTATTTTCAAAAGAATTTCGGGGTAGTGGATCCTAATATGGTACAATATGCTAATGTTCCTGTAACACTACCAATTTATGAAATCACCAAATGAGATTGTTGTCACCATCCGTTTATTGCAAAAAATGAGATCAATAATACAAGCATAAATGTACATGCTCTATTCACACATGCATGAAATGTGCAAAATGCAAAAATGTTAGAAGAAGAATGTTTTGATATTTTCAATTTTAAAAAGCTAGTGAACACTTACCCCAATATTATCGACTCATCTAGGCATCACGATGCCTTCAGGGTAGGATATTAAACTTATTACGTGCGATGTACGTACATTGTTGCCCGATCTACAACCCTTATTCAGAGTGTAAAATAGGTAACAAAAGGTTTAGAAATGTCCCTCCATGTGTTCCTATCTTTGGTGTATCTAATGAAAATATTGCATGGCTTCGCCTAGGTTCACTATATGAGGGTGAATCGGTTCTAACGGCCCCGAATTGGTCCTCACTCTCGCCTGTGAAGGCTAGTAAGGCACCCCGATAAAAACGAGTTTAATTCATTAGAGTATATTTTCCTAAGCCCATACGGAGGATCATCTCGAATGCATTAGGTACTTTATACTCCGGAAGTGTTTCACTAGCCCATACGGAGGATCATCACGAAGGCGTAGTTACTTTACTCCCACTTAAAAGGACGGAACCCGGGTAGAGAGTTCATGTTATGCAAATACAAATGTAGTGTGTGCGGAGGAACAACAAACCTTTCACCAGGTATTCTACAATCCTTATTCTAAATATCCCAACAATTTATTAAAACAAAGATCAAGAATAGTGTAACGCATTAACCAACAAGCGATTATAATATACAACATTAAATAACTAGAGAAAAATAATAAAATGCATGCACATGAGTATGACCATATTCAAAAACATTTTATTATTTTCAAAATTCTCCTTATTTTAAAAAAATGTGGGAATTAAAATAAAATACCAATTAAACCAACAAAATCGAGACTTTGATATCACACGACTAATTTTAGGCCTGACTCTCTAAAATGTCCCTAGTGGAGTCGCCAAGCTGTTGATACGTGATCCCGATAATGATGGCTCATCGCGAGACTTTATTATTCGTTGGGCGTGACATTAAAAAACCGAAATAACCTCGGAAAAAGACATGGAGTCGCCATCAATCTTTTTGGCTAGGTGTGATCGGCCACCTAATAAACTGATTTTATAAAATATTTTAAAATTAATTAAAACATTTTTAAAACCAATTTCAAGTCTGCGTTATAAACCAGAGAAAATCGAAAAATCGGGTTCGGGACTCGGTCACGTGCGGGGAAAGATTAGCACCCCCACAACACCAGTATAAAACGGTACCTTATTAATCATGTGTTATCTCAAGTCCTGGTAAAAAGTTGGTTTTTAATTTTGTATTTCAAGTTAATTCCCAATTTAAAAAAAAATAATTCCATTTTTAATCGAAAATGATCCGGAGTTTATTAATTCAAAATTTTTCTATATTCCCCGACAAAATCGGCAAAATATAGAAATTTTTATTTATTTGGAAAAATTTCCGAATCATTCTCGTTTTTTGAAAGAAAGATATTCCTTTATTAATGATAATTGATGATATCCCCTCCAGCAAACCTGGTAGAGAACTCATGAATTATTTTAACTCGGGAATATCTTTATTTTTATTGAAAATCATTTTTTTTTCAAAACATTTAAAAATATGAACATGAATATGTGTGACATAAATAAAATGACATAGTAAAGTCTAAATAATATATTGCAACCTAAATGATATAATATAATTCAAATGGCATAGCATATTCTAAATGAAATGAAATGATTTAAATAACCTAATATTCTTAATGAAATGAGATGTCCTAAATGACATGAATAAGATTTAAATGATATGGAAAATTTAAATGACATGGCATATGCTAAATAAGATAATCTATATGACATGGAATATTATCTAAGTGACATGGAATATGAAACATTAAATAATGCTTGTAGACAACTAATTTTGTCCGGACCACTAAACCAGGTATGTTTTCTTCCTAAATTGATGTTTGAAAATGTAAAAAGACCTTTTTCATCCTGCAGGTGGTACCCCGAGACTTAGTGTAAGAAGACGAGCATAAAAGTCAAACTTGAAAAAGTCAACCCCAAAAAGTCAACCTCAAAAAGTCAACTCTAAAAAGTCAACCCACTTTCAAAATCAATATTTGAAGTTCAATTGAAAAATGGCGAAAGAATTTTGATAATCCGAGGTCTACATCGAAAGATATGGAGTTCGGAAGTTGGGTTATGGAGATTCATTAGAAAGAAAACCCTAATCCGAGAAATTTGAGGAAAAGTGCTTAAACGATCGAATTGGTCAAAATTTAAGGTTCCAAATGAAAGATAAGCACTGACTATGGGTAATGGAGAATCCACTTGAAAGAAAAACTGAAAGAAAATCAATCCGGAAGGAAACCGAGAATTAGGGTTTTTGATGGATTTCGATGAAATTGGGTTAAATGGCCTGACTCGGTAGGAATAAAGCCCCTAATGGATGAGGAGTGATTAAAAAAGGATATCCCAAGGCTTAGTTTGAAGAAAATCTGAAAATCGGACTTGTTTTGAGCAAAATCGGGTTTCGAAGGTAAAAGGGCAAAATTGGAAAATTTGGGAAAAATAGCAAATGAACTCCAAAAATTCTGAAAAATTGCAAATCTCATTCTTAATCATTTCAAAGAGACTGGCGAAAGAAAATATTGATTCTGAGTTCGTTTGCAAAATGTCCAAATCCCGGGCCCCCTATGTAGAAATTCAAGAAGACAAATCCCGGACAAATAGCTAATGAACTCCAAAAATTTTGAAAATTTACAAATCTCATTTTTAAATTATTTGGAAGGGATTGGCAAAAGAAAATCTGGATTCAGAGTACGTTTGCAAAATGGCCAAATCTCGGACCCCCTATGTAGTAATTCAAGCAGATAAATCTCGAAAAAATACCAAATGAGTTCCAAAAATTATGAAAACTTCCAGATAATACTTTTAAATTATTTGGAAGAGATTGGTGAAGAAAAATCCTGATTTGGAGCTCGTTTAAAAAATGGTAAAGTTTGGGAGCATAAAAGGGCAATATTGGAAGAAAAATTCAAATAAATAGCAAATGGACTCGGAAAATTTTGAAAACTTCCAGAATTCAATTTTTTATTATATTGAAAGTACTGAAAAAAGAAAATTTGAATTTGGAGCCCGTTTTCCATTTATTTATGTTCGGGGGGCAAAAAGGTTATTTTACCAAAGAAACCGAAAAGGGTTTTTTCTTGCCTTTTAAAAAAATGAAGCATGTGCTGAAAAAAGGGGGGTTGGCCGGCTGAGGCCCAAGGATAGGTTGATAATTTTTTATTTTAATCAAAAGGCCAACAATGAAGAGTAAGTTAGTTATTTTTTGATCAAGCCTTTGTAAATAAGCCTTATGGACCAATGCATAAAGAGGGAGAGTGTCAACCTAATGGCTTAAGATTCTTGAATAGCTGTAATTGTGGATAGCTGATGGCCTAATCTAAGGGTGATAATTTCATGTTTTAAACATCTTGGATCAATAGCCTTTGGATGGAAATTGGTTAAATGAAAAATGACAACATCCTAGCCTAGGGGGTCATTCGTCCACTACAAGGGAGAGTCATTCTCTGTTTCATTTTCAGCTATTCACTCTCTATTCTCTCTTGGTTTTGGCTGATTTTTCTCTCCATTGTTGAAAGGCAAAAAGAAAAGTTTAGAAAAGAAAAAAAAAGTTAGAAGAGAAAAAGCTTGAAAGATAGCTTCTAGAGGTTGCTTTAAGCACCATACTCTTGCACTTTCTTCGATTTTTCCATTCTTGATTTACTATTTTGATTACTATTTTCGTGAGTTTCTTTTGATTTTTCTTTTAAAATAAGTGTTCTTAATATTCTTCTTCAAGTTCTTCTTCATTCTTTCTTGTAAAAAGCTGTTGAAATTTTTTTTCCTCTTCTTTTTGAGATGGCCGAATGACCTAGTTTTTGAGTAGTTGTGCTTTGCATTTTTTATTTCATGTTATTCTTGATATTTAACAAGTTTTGATGCTTTAAATCTTCTTCTAATAATTAAATATGAAGCTTGCTATAATTTGGTTGCTTGCTTGTTACTATTTTTGAGTCTATTATCTAGTTATCATTTTTATTTTACTTGTCTTGCATTTTTGATTTTCTGTTTTCAAAACGTTTAAGTTTGTTTATGTTTTATATTTTGTAATCCATGTGTTTGTGAAATTGCTTATTGGTTTTCATGCCTTTACTTTATATTTGCATGATTTGAGCATTATTCTTTAGCTATGCATGTTAGCATATCATGTGTTTGTGAGAATGCCATGCTCATTTTAAGCATTCACTATATTCGGCCACCTCATATTGCATGCTTTGTGTGTGCATTTTTTTTATGTTAGTTGATAGGTTTGCATTTTCATGATATTTGGTTGAGTATTTTGTTTAAGCATGCCATATGTTTGTGTTACTGCCATGCATATTTTAGGCTTAAGATTGGTTTGTTTTTCCATGCATATTCACGCATTTTAGACCTAGGTTGCATTAAATGCCATGCAAAAATCATTTAGGTCTAGGTCATTTTATTGATGCCATGCATTTTTCATGTCATTTAGGTTTTAAATCATGCATTTCATGCATCATATTTGCTGTATTTTTCATGCATTTCATGTCCTTGCTACTTGACTTATGACTTAGGCCAATCAATGGTTCAAAGTCATGCAAGACTTGAGCATACTTGTGGATAATTAAAGAGTTGTCAAATTGATTATTCTACCTTTTTGTGATTTTTTTTACTTAGCCAATTTTTTGCCTAACTTTTCAAAAGTGTTAGCTACTATTTGTGACTCATTTAGAGAGTCTTTAATATTTTTACATTGATTTTTAAATAATTCTATCAAAGGCAAAAAAATGTGTTTTGACAAAACAGTTTTTTCACCCAGTACTCATATTTTCCCGATTTTTTTGGGTAGTCATCTTTAATAATAAAATTAAGCCGATTGTTTTCTGTGTAGTTTTACATCTACTGAGTCTCCATTATTTTTTTTTAGATTTTTTTGAATTTTTAAAAATAGGGTAAAAAATCGTGCTTTAAAACTGGACAATGGAGTCAGGATTGAATTTGAAGGAAAATCATTTTTCTGTTTTGGTTAAGTTACTTAGAGGGGGCTGATTAGGAAGTTTAGCTACTGACTTAGGATAGTTTCTCAACCTTTTTAAACTCTAAAAAATGATTTTTTAAGTTTCGGGTTAAGGGTGGTCAAGTCCGGGATTTTAAACTTAGGAAATTAGAACCATTTAATAATGGGTTTAGCTAAGTTTTTATTTTTAATCTAAGCTTTTCAAAATTGTTTTTAAACAATCACAAAGTATTTTGGTTTTAGAATATTTAGTTTGATATATTTTCCTAAGGTAGCTGGATATCTTTTTAGATACACAGATTTCCTTAATTAAAGGAAAAAAATACATTCTCATGCATTGCATTTTCCATATTCATGCATATTATATAATATGTAATTTTTTCTATGTTTAATTTTCATGATGGTGTTATTATCTTGGATTTAAATTTTTGATATTATATTATTTGTTATATTGTTTTGAATATTTCATGATATCCTATGTTTTTTAGTTAGTTACTTTTGTCATATTATTTAGCATATACTATGTTCAGGCATTATTATTTTCATTTTTATTTTCATGCATATTATATGATAGCATTATTTTATGTTTCATGTCATTTAGATTATATGCCATATAATTTATATTTGCCATGTCATTTAAGTCATTTCATTTAGAATATATTATGTCACTTAGGATATTTTATTTCATTTAGAATATATCATATGACTTAGGATATTACATTTCATATAGAATATATCATGTTACCTAGGTCATTTCATTTCATTTGGAATATATCATATAACTTAGGATATTTCATTTCATTTAGAATATGCTAAGACATTTAAATTATATCATGTCATTTAGGGTGCATTATATTATTTAGACTTTGCTATGTCATTTTATTTATGTCATACATTTTCATATTCATATTTTTTAAAATGTTTTCAAAAAGTTAATGATTTTCAATAAAATAAAGATATTCCCGATTTAAAATAATTCATGAATTCTATCGGGTTTGCTGGGGAGGGTATCATCAATTATTATTAATAACGGAATTCTTCTTTAAAATAAGAATAATTGGAAAGTTTTCCAAACTAATAAAAATTTCTATATTTTGCAACGTTTGTTGGGGAATATAGGAAAATTTTGAATTAATAAATTCCGGATCATTTTCAATTAAAAATGGAATTATTTTTCTTTAAAGTGGGAATTAACTTGAAATACTAAATTTAAAACCGACTTTTTTTACCGAGACTTGAGATAACACACGATTAATGGTACCGTTTTATACGGGCGTTTTAGGGGTGCTAATCCTTCCCCACACGTAACCGAGTCCCTAACCGTTTTTTTTATTTCTCTAGCTTAAAACGCAGACTTGAAATTGGTTTTTGAAATGTTTTAATTAATTTTAAAATATTTTATAAAATTGGTTTTAATAGGTGGCCGATCACACCCAGCTAAAAAAGATTGGTGGCGACTCCATGTCTTTTTCAAGGTCATTTTCAAAAGCTTCATTTTTCAAGAGGAATTAAGTCGACTTTTCTTCGGTTTTTTTTAATGTCACGCTTAACAAATAATAAAGTCTTATGATGAGACTTGTTATTTTTTTAAGGTTGCGACAGCTTGGCGACCCTATTGGGGACATATTAGAGAGTCAGACCTAGAATTAGTCATGTGTTATCAAAGTCTCGGTTTTGTTGGTTTAATTGGTATTTAATTTTAATTCCCATATTTTTTTTAAGAAAATAAGGATAATTTCAAAAATAATAAAATGTTTTTTAATATGTCCATATTAATGTGCATACATATTATAATTGTTCTCTGGTTATTTTGGTGCATATATTTATTTATTGATTAATTGTTGACTTATGTTGTTTAATCTTGTTGGGACATTTAGAATAAGGGATGTAGAATAGGTGGTGAAAGGTTTGTTATTTCTCTTCACACACTACACGTGCATTTGCATATCATGAATCCTATACTTGGGTTCCGTCCTTTTAGGTGGGAGCAAAGTAACTAAGCCTTCGTGATTAACAATCCGCATGGGCTAGTGAAACACTTTCGGAGTACTAAATTACCTAAGCCTCCGTGATTAACAATCCACATGGGCTAGGGAAATAGACTCTAACGAATTGAACCCGCTTTTATTGGGGTGCCTTACTAGCCTTCACCGACGATAGTGAGGAACAATTCGGGGCTTTTAGAACTAATTAACCTTCATATAGTAAACCTAGGCGAAGCCATGCCGGATTTCCAATTAGATATCCCGAAGTTAAGAACACATGGAGGAATATTTCCAATCCTTTTACCTTCTATTCTACTTTTCGAATAAGTTTATTTTTGAAAATCGGCAATGATGAACGTACATCACAATGCCCGTAATAAGTGTTGGTGTTTCATCCCAAGGGTGTTATAATGCCGAAATTTTGTTGGCATCCTCAGGGATAATTATTGTTTTGAATTATATATTTTTTGTATTATTTGAATTTATTCCCGTTACTAATTCATTTTCTTTTTGTTGTTGTTTTTTTTTTGGCATTCTTGTCATCATTTTTTGCACATGGGAGGTTATTGGTCTCGGGATAATATTCGACCAAAAGGGCTTTCATGGAGGGTCAGAGTGTTTTAGTGGTCCAGAAGCATTTAGAGGTAAGGAAACAGTCCGAGCAAAGGCCAGCAAGATAATGGGGATTGTTTAAAGATGGGATATGTGTCAGCATTGCCAGCCAAGGTTGATCTTACTATCAGGCAAAATGATCTTCGGGAATTGATAGATATATGGAACCAATGGAACATATCAGAAAAAGAAGCCTTCACTCAGATTTATGGGGACATAGTACTGTTAGCTCAGGTTAAGGTCAGTGGTGAGGTGATCCGGGCTGTGGTGCAATTCTAGAATCCCGTTTATCGGTGTTTTACCTTCAACTAGAGGATATGACTCCAACCAGAGAGGAATATTCGACCTTGCTACATATTGAGAACGTTATTCTCGACCGTATTTATTTGAAGGATACAATGACGTCGGGTTTCAAGAAAAAGGTGTAAAATTCTAGAAATGGAAAGAAATTGGGTCAAAAGTCATGTTGTCCGAAAAGGGGTAAGCTACTGTATATCATGGGATATTTTACGGACCTTAATCCATAGCCATTCAAGTAAGGAGATAGTTAGGAATATTTTTGCTTTGGCTATATGGTTTAGTTATCTTCCTAAAGACATTAGGGTATGTGGATGTGGCGATATTTGATGTTTTTGAGAGGCTTGAGCAAAGGATAAACCCAGCCCCGACAATCATAGCAGAAACAATCCGATCCCTGAATTTCTATAGACAGGAAGGAAAAAGGCATTTTATAGGTTGTATACAGCTCCTTTACATATGGGTTCAGAGCCATTTTTGAAAACAGGAGAATTCCCTCTTCGCTCGTATTAGAAGTCTTTTGCACCAATTGGTGAATTTCTTAAGAGAGATTGGCTTGAAAATAGGATTGAGGAATAATGGATTAACATATTCCAGAATATCAGGGCTGAGATGATAATTTGGAGAGCTCCATGGATAGCTCTTATGCCGACATTGTACAAGTGCGGAGATAAAGCTTCTGTTCCATTATTGGGAGTATGGAGAGGAGTGAGCTATGCACTACTGCTGGTACTAAGACAATCGAAATCTCGTCAGTTTACTCCTATGACCCATGACCTTTGTAATTTGGAATTTGCTTATGGAGAAGATGGATACTCGGGAAAGGTACGTGAGATTGTAGTAGAATGGAAGGAAACTCATCGGGTGGAGGTAGCTAGATATGCCGACATCGTCACACCTGATTACCTGACATGGAGGGAATTGAGGGTTAATGATAGGTTGTTGACATCAAATGGGGAAGAAGTTCAGCTCTTGAGTTTGCCACCCAAGGAAGCGCCCTCAGAGTTAGAAATTGCAAGGGCAGAATTCAAAAAAGAAAAGGCCCAAATGAGCAAGGAAATTGCCCGATTGCTTGAAGAGCTTGAGGATATGAAAAATAGGGAATCAGCTCGAGAAAGAGAAAAGGAAAAGATCAAGAGAGAAAGGGACACTGCTAAAAGCGATCTTCAGGAATTACACTTGGAGAACAAGAGGTACCGTTTCGAGCTTAAATTCGAGGGGACTCTCAAGACTTCCGGGGAATAGGAGCAAGAAGTCAAAAACCTCAAGAAGGAGAAGAACTATTGGACAGAGAGAGCAAAGCATGAGGAAGCCCGAGCCAATCAACTAGTGAAACAAGCTAAGGAAAGCTTACACGGTGATGCTTCTGCTGACATGTCAAAGGGTCGTGAACAAGTAGGGGTCAGATTGAAGAGCAAGGAAATCAAAATAGGACAGTGAAAAAGGTCCAAGATCCGAGGGAGTTACTATAGGACCAATGTTTTGTAATAGCATTTTTAAATTAGGATAGGCAGATTATCAGATTGTCTTAAGCAGTGATCTTTTCTTTGATGTATTTAGTTCCAGGAAATCAATGAAAGACTGTTTGGTTGGAATTATCTCGAGGCCAATACTTTTAAATGCATTCATCATTCATTTGTTATTTCCTTTATATATTTTGTTTGTTCATTCATTTATATTTATAATCATTCATTCATTTATTCTTTATAAATTGTTCATACACTTAGTCATTTATTTATTTGTCAATTAATTTGTTCTTTATAATTAGTCATTCAAGTTCATACACTTAGTCATTTACTTATTTGTTCATTCATTAACATTTAGTCATTTATCCATTCATTCATTTTTATAAAAAAAAAAAAATGTGTCAATAATTTCTAATCCATGGTTTTTAAAACTAAAGGTACAATTGGTCGCAATCATACTTTCAACACCCCTACAATACTCGATCTCAAGCAAGAGCTATGGAGAACGATCAGCTTGCTAGAATTGAAAGGATGGAAAGAATTCAAAAAGAACTGCAGGAACAATTTGCTAAGTCTCAAGAGGAGTCACGGGAACAAATAACCAAAACTCATGGAGATGATGAGTACCATGATGAGGCAGAAGTGGCCAGGAGAAAATTCAGTTACAGGAATGGGGCAGTAAATCAGGATAACCAACCAGAGGTGGTACAAAGAATGGCTAGACATCCCAGCCTGTAGGAAATGAACTTTCGACTGGGGCAGCATCCTATATTTACATCAAACCAGTGGCCGAAGCACAGAATTTTGGTCTTAGAAGGGGTAATATTGGGGTTGGTCCAATTGATGTGGACGTTCCAGACTTTGAAGAAATGGCCGAAAAGGAAAGGGCAAAGATGATTGAGCTGAAGAGGGTTGAAACGGCAGAATCCCAAAAAAAAATCAGCTGTCAGAGGAAAGACTGAGGGCAGTTGAAGGAGCAGAGCTATTTGGCAGTCTAGATGCCAAAGAGATGAGTTTAGTGTACGGTCTGGCGATTCCTCCAAAGTTCAAAGTACCAGACTTTGAAAAATATAACGAAAACACCAACTCATCAGCGCATATGACCATGTATTGCAGGAAGATGACCGGACATGATGAAGACCAAAAATTGCTCATCTTCTGTTTTCAAGATAGCTTGATAGGGTCCGCAACTCGGTGGTATAACCAGTTTACCCGTTCTAAGATTCGTTCCTGGATGGATATAGCTGAAGTCTTTCGTGGAATAGTACAAGCATGTGACAGAGATGGTTCCTGACCATCTAACTCTCCAAAACATGGAAAAGAAAGCTACTGAAAGCTTTAAAGAATATTCTCAGAGATGGAGAGACCTGGCTACACAAGTACAACCCCCTTTAACCAACAAGGAAACTACAGTGCTTTTCATCAATACCCTGAAAACACCTTATTATGATAAATTGGTGGGAAGTGCCACCAAGAACTTTGCAGATATGGTGATATTTGGGGAGATGATAGAGTCTGCTATTAAGAACGGGAAAATGGAAAGGGGTGAGTCTGCTACCCCGAGGAGAGTTTTTCTTACAAAAAAAGAGGAGACACATGCAGTCAGTTTCAATCAATACCCCTATACACCTCCTACACCATACAGACCTCCCAGGCCTTATACTCCTACTATATCTTATGCACCTCCGACACCTTACACACCTTACTCGGGGTATAATCCTTACTACCCCAATGTGAATCACCTTAACCAAAATCCATTCCCCTATACCAATATACCACAACAGCTGTTCCCAACTGGTATATCCCCACAGATAACCCTTCCTCGAAACACTATCCCAAACACTCAAGGTCCCGCGCGCAATGACTATCGTTCACCAAGGAACGATCAAAAACCCCAGTTTGATCCCATTCCTACCACTTATGGTTAGCTATATACTAAACTACTGCAAGGCCAACTTGTCGCGCCTGTATATCTTAAACCTTTGACCCCATCATAATTAAGATGGTACAATGCAAATACCAACTGCGCATATCATGCAGGAATTCAGGGGCATGCAACGAAGGATTGCATTGCCTTCAAAAAGAAAGTCCAAAGCTTAACCAATACCAAAGTTGTGAAGTTTGGGTCAAAGAATGGGCCGAATATAGCGAGAAACCCATTGCCCGATCATGTTGAGAATCGGGTAAATCCAGTATTGACAGGGTAAGTCAGAAGGTAAAAAGGGATGCTAGAGAAGTCAAGACTCTGATGTTAACAGTATGGGTCGAGATGGTTAAGTAAGGAATAGTGGAGGATGCAGACAGTTTAAAAATGGTTGCAAAGAGGGTGCAGAATTGGTGCTCGTTCCATAAATGTTCAGGTCATATCATACAGAACTGCGAGGACTTTTTGGCTAATGTCCAAAACGGAGAGGCCCAGTTTTACAAGGAGACAGAGGAGGAAGTAGAGGTTATTGAGAATCCGGCTGGCTATGGAATAGGAAGACCTTTGATCATCTATTATGATGAACCAGAGAAGACTACCCCGGTTGTTGAGAAAATTGCTCCCAAGCTAATCATATATTTGCCTTCTTCCTTTTCATATAAGGAAAGCAAAACTACTTCATGGAAGTATGACTGTAGCAGGGGTATGCCCGGGTAATCAAGTCAACAAGATATTACAGGTGTGGGGCACTTAACACGAAGTGGAATGTGTTATGCCCCTGAGATTGTTGAACAGTGATCAACAAGAAATAATGGAGGACTAGACAAGGGGAAGAAAATAGTTGAACCAATCCATATTGAGATGGATTTGTCAAAAGAAGCAGAGAATCAATCAGCCTCGGTAAACAGGATAAAAGAGCCGATAAACGAGAAGTAGAGGTGATCATGGGTCGGGCCGGGCTCAGACTATATGTTAAGAGCTTTTATGTCTGCCCAGGCCCGGCCCGACCCGAAATATGGGCTATTTGTTTTGTCCAAGCCGGGCCCATATTTTTAGTACAATATCCAAGCCCGGCCCGGCAAATTTTTTTATTGAGTTGTATTTTTTTAACAGGTTAATTTCAAGGATAATAAAGTAATTTCATATTATAAATTATTTAATTATTAAATATAAAATATATTTATTTTTTTATAATACTATTCGGGCCGGGCCTGTGCCTAAATTTTTCTAGCTAAGGACCGGCCCGTTTAGAAAACGGGCCTAAAATTTATCCAGACCCATTTTTTGGGCCTAGTATTTTTGTCCAAGCCCTCCCAAGTATAGGGCGGGCTTCGGGTTTGGGCGGGTAGCCCGGCCCATAAGCAGGTCTAATGAGAAGGAGGCATGCGAGTTTTTAAAGTTCATAAAACATAGTAAGTATAATGTGGTTGAGCAATTGAAGCGCCAGCCAGCAAGAATCTCCATTTTATCTTTGCTATTAAACTCAGAGCCACATAGAAATGCCCTGTTAAGAGTGTTGAATCAAGCATACGTGACTAACAACATATCAGTAGAAAAGTTAGACAGGCTGGTGGGAAACATTATGGAAGACGACCATATATTTTTCAGTTATGATGAAATACCACCCAATGGTATTGGGTCCACAAAGGCTCTTCACATAACAACCACCTGCAAGGGGCATATACTACCAAGGGTGCTTCTGGATAATGGTTCTTCATTAAATGTAATGCCCTTGGCAACCCTGTCTAAGTTGCTAGTCGATATGTCTTATATGTTATCGAGTTGCACAATAGTCAGGGCTTTCGATGGTACCAGGAGAGAGGTAATGAGAACTATTGAGGTTCCTTTGGAGATAGGACCATGCACCTATACGTTAAACTTCCAGGTCATGGAGATTAATCCATCGTATAATTGTTTGTTGGGAAGGCCGTGGATACATTCAGCATGGCTGTACCCTCGTCTCTCCACCAACAGTTGGAATTCGTGATGGAGGACCATTTGGTCACTATATCAGGAGAAGAAGACATAATAGCCTCTGCATCTACTGAATCTCCTTATGTTGAACCCAATGAAGATGCCGTAGAATGTTATTTACGGTCTTTGGAATTTGAAAATGCGGTTTTCGTCGCTGAAGGACGAAAAATTCCAAAACCAAGATTGTCTAAGAACACAAGGCTGGGAGTAAGAACCACAGTGGGAAAAGGCTGTATGGCTGGAAAGGTATTCGGAAATATCTTCAAGGGATGGCTCGAGCAATGGAAGCAGTGGGAAAGAAAGATCCTTTGGCTTAGGGTATCTTCCGAAGGCCCATGAGATGAGGAACCAAGTTAAAAGGAACAGACAAAGGAGGATGGCCCGTCTCATGACTTTTCTACCAATCCTTCACAACTTCCGCTCTGCTGATTTTTTGTTCGGAGAAAAGAATTCAGAGGATGTACTCATAATGATAGAGCAAGCTTTTGAAAAATTCCATGTGAATAAAGGGGGGCAGATTCAGGATATGGTGATTTGCATGACTGGGAAAGAAGTGATGGAAAGTGACAGTGAGAACTGGATGGTGCGACCTTGTCCACCAGGATATAGACTAACCAATTGGAGTGCGACTGAGTTGCCCATAGTTTTTAAGTCTATTCCAACGTAATACTTAAAAAAACAAAAAACAATCTTAATTATCTTTACCCAGAGATATTAAGATTTTTTTTTTTCTGTAATGGGCTTTTTGTTTAAACATTTCATTAAATAAATAATAAGCACAATGCATTTTATTCATATTGATGTGTCCATAATTTTTCATTTTTGTTATTTATTTTGTTTTCATTATATATATTTTCCTATATTGTTTCTTCTCCACCTATTTACAGGTGTACGGATGCGGAATATGAGGACCTTCCTATTAGTAATTTTGAAATTGATTTTGAAAGACCCATTTGTACGGGTGATTTTGAGGCTAACGAAGATATTGAGGATTATGGTCTACCTCCGGATCTATTAAGGAAAATAGAACAAGAGGAGAAACAAGTACTTCCTCATAAGGAATTATTGGAAATGATAAATCTGAGAGATGGTGAAGAGATAAAGGAAGTCAAAATCAGAACTTCATTGTCATCGTCAATAAAGGGTGAGTTGATAGCCTTGCTCCAGGAATACGTCGATGTATTTGCATGGTCTTACCAAGACATGCCAGGGTTGGATCCGGATATTGTGGTTCATAAGCTACCTTTAAGGCCAGAATGCAAACCAATTCAGCAAAAGTGGAAAAGAATAAGGCCGGACATGCTGTTAAAGATTGAAGAGGAGGTGAAGAAGCAATTTGATGCTGGATTCTTAGAGGTGGCAAAATATCCAGAATGGGTGGCAAATATTGTTCCAGTACCAAAGAAGGATGGCAAGGTTTGGATGTGCATTGATTACAGAGATTTGAACAAGGCCAGCCCTAAGGATAATTTCCCTTTGCCCCATATTGTTACTCTGGTGGATAATACGGCAAAGAGTTCTTTATTTTCTTTCATGGACGGATTCTCAAGATACAATCAGATTAAGATGGCACCGGAAGATATGGAGAAAACCACATTTGTTACAATGTGGGGAACCTTCTGCTACAAGGTAATGCCATTTGGGTTGAAGAATACTAGGGCAACATATCAGAGAGCCATGGTGACCTTGTTTCATAATATGATGCATAAGGGAATTGAGGTCTATGTTGATGATATGATCGCAAAGTCACAAGGAGAAGAGGAGCATATTGCGAATCTTAAGAAGCTCTTCGAACGACTAAGTAAGTTTAGACTCAAGCTAAATCCGACAAAATGTACTTTTGGAGTCACCTCGGGGAAATTGTTGGGTTTTGTCGTATGCAAAAGAGGAATTGAGATTGACCCTGATAAAGTGAAGGCCATTTAGAATTTGTCACCACCTCTTACTCAAAAAGAAGTAAGAGGCTTTCTGGAGAGATTGAATTACATTGCTCGGTTTATTTCTCAGTTAACTGACAAATGTGATCCAATATTTAAGTTACTTCAAAAACGTGATCCAGGAGAATGGGATGAAGGTTGTCAGATTGCATTTGAAAAGGTTAAACATTATCTATCCAACCCACCAGTATTAATGCCACCTGTTCTGGATAAACCAATGATACTGTATTTATCAATATTTGAGAGATCCATGGGTTGTGTTTTGGGGCAGCTTGATGAGACTGGAAAGAAAGAACAAGCAGTTTACTACCTCAGCAAGAAGTTCAAAAATTATGAGTTGAAATATTCGTTTGTAGAAAAGTTGTGATTTGCCTTAGCTTGGACTGCTCGAAGACTCAGACAGTACATGTTGTACCACACAACGTGGTTGATTGCCAAGCTAGACGCAATCAAGTACATGTTGGAAGTTCCTTCTTTATCAGGGAGGACCGCAAGATGGCAGGTTTTATTGTCAGAGTACGACATTGTATATGTAAGTCAAAAAGCTATCAAGGGCAGTGTAGTGGCTGAATTCTTAGCAAGTCGAGCAATGAAAGATTATGAGCCGTTGAACTTTGACTTCCCGGATGAAGATTTGATGTATGTTTTGCAAGCATATGAGATTCCCCTGAAAAAGAAAGTATGGAAAATGTACTTTGATGGCGCATCTAATGCCATGGGGCACGGAATCGGAGCAGTCCTCATATCCCCAGAAGAAGATTATTATCCTTTCACTGCTATATTAGATTTTGATTGTACAAAGAATACTGCCGAGTATGAAGCATGTACTATGGACCTTCATGCTGCAGTGGACAGAAGGATCAAAGTATTGAAAGTGTTCGGAGACTCAGCCTTAGTGATATACCAGCTACGAGGAGAATGAGAAACCCGAGATACAAAGCTAATCCGATACCGAGAACTCATATTGAATTTATTGAAGGAATTTGAAGAAGTGAATTTCAATTACTTTCCTCAAGAAGAAAACCGAATGGCAGATGCTCTGGCTACTTTGTCATCAATGCTTAAAGTGAATGAAAGCGCTGAAGTTGTGCCAATAAAGATGAGTATATATGAGTCTCCTGCCTACTGTCTGAGTATTGAAGAAGAAGCAGATGGCCTCCCTTGGTATAACAACATCTTGCAGTACATCAAGAGTCAACAGTATCCAGAACAAGCAACAAAAAATGACAAGAGGACTTTGAGAAGGCTAGCAATGAGTTTTGTTATAGACAGTGAGATTCTCTACAAGAAATGAAAAGACCAAGTCTTGTTGAGATGTGTCAGATTTGCCGAAGCTCGGAGAATTATAGAAAAGGTCCATGAAGGGATATGTGGCACTCATGCTAATGGTCACATGCTTGCTAAGCAGGTTATGAGGGTAGGGTATTATTGGTTGACAATGGAAGGAGATTGTATCAGTTATTCCCGGAAGTGCCATAAATGCCAGATATATACATATAAGATTCATGTGCCGCCATTGCCATTACATGTCATGACTGCACCATAGTCCTTTTCAATGTGGGGAATTGATATGATCGGGCCTATTACCCCAAAAGCTTCAAATGGACATCGTTCCATCTTGGTGGCCATAGATTATTTCACAAAATGGGCAGAAACTGCTTCCTATGCGAATGTAACAAAGTCGGTGGTATGTAGATTTATTAAAAAAAGAAATAATATGTCGTTACGGGTTGCTAGCAAGAATTATTTCACATAATGCTCTCAATTTGAACAATAAGATGATGAGAAAAGTGTGTACACAGTTCAAAATCACACATCATAATTCAGCAGCTTACCGTCCGAAGATGAATGGGGCAGTAGAAGCAGCCAATAAGAACATCAAGAAGATTGTTGAGAAGATGACCGATATATACAAGGATTAGCATGAGATTTTGCCTTTCGCTCTTCATGCATATCGTACTTCGGTCCGTACATCTACAGGGGCAACGCCGTTTTCTTTGCTATACGGGATGGAAGCAATGCTACCTATTAAAGTTGAGATCCCTTCACTTCGGGCTTTGATGGAAGTTGGCCTAGAGGAAGCAGAATGGGTTAGAGCTCGTTATGAACAGTTGAATCTCATTGAGGAGAAAAGATTGAATGCAATTTGTCACGGGCAGTTGTATCAGAAAAGGATGATTATAGCCCACAACAAGAAAGTTCATCCTAGACAGTTCCAAGAGGGGGAGTTGGTATTGAGGAAAATTCTCCCTATAGTGAAGGACCTGCGAGGAAAGTGGGCTCCGAATGGGGAAGGACCCTATGTGGTAAAAAGAGTTTTTTCTGGAGGAGCATTGATTTTAACTAGAATGGACGGGGAGGATTTCAGAAATCTCGTGAATGCTGATGAACTTAAGAAGTATTATACTTGAAATTGGTTTAAAAAAAAAAAAAGAAAAAGTGTGATGCTATGCACATGGAAATTCGAATGATTCCAAGTGTAAAAATGGAAATTCTATATATCTATCTCCCCTGTGAATTGCTTTTCAAAGAGAATATTCATGCTTGATATGATGAATGGCCATCTTTCATATTCCTTTCACTAAGAAGAAATTATCCATAGCCACCCCTTTGAGCCTTAGGAATTATTTTTTTCTTTAAACCTTGATCAAGGATCACCCTCTACATTGAAGGGCAAATGCGATGAAAAATAATCAAAAAATCATGGTAAAAAGAAAGCCATCGAAAAATGTGGCAAATGAAAGCCAACAAAGCAAAAAAAGAAAAAAAAAAGAAAAAAGAAGAAAAGAAATTCCAAAAAAGGGACAAATGTTTCAAGAATAAGTTCACCTCAGGAAATGATCCTTGATCCAATCACCTTTAAACACACTTTGGGCCTATTTTATCCTTTCTTTCTAAATCTAAACCTTGGCCTGCATTACGTGCTTTAAAAGCCCATTTTGATCAAGCATGTATATTTAATTTGAAAGGTTATTCTCAGAATTCATCCCATCTTTTGAATTGAAATTTTTACCTTGGAAGCCGTTAGAATTCTCAGATGCATGGTAGAATCCAAAAAAAAAAAAAAATGGAAATGAAAAAGAATGTAAAAGGAGAGGTTTAAGCCGAAAACCCACAAAGGGCGACTTAATACCGAATGGGGGACACTTGAGTTGAAAACCTACAAAGGGCGGCTCAGGTACTAATCAAAGTTCGAATCAATGCTCCGTGTAAATGGGGAGAAAGTATCTGAAAATCAAAAGAAAGAAGAACAACTCAGTCTGATGTAACTACGGAAGCTAAGAGGTTACCCAAGTAAATTGCTCGTTTAAGAGAAATTTTAGATGGTTTGAAAAGGGAAGGGTCCAAGATATTCCGCATCCGGGGCATCTACAACCTATAACTTTACATTTGTTTCTTATATCCTTGATATTTATTTTTACTATTTTAAAACTTTTATTGCAATAAATTCTTGTTATCCTTTTCATGACAATTTTTGCTTGATTCATATTTTATTTCATACATTTTTGAGATGCATTTTGATTATTATTAAATTGAATGATGATTAGTAATAAAAAAATCTTTAAATAAAAGGATTTCAAAGTATTACTAAGGAATATATTTAAATCTTGGGAAAGGCTTGGAAAGTTCACCAAGAAAAGAAAACAGTGAACGTGTTGGAGACTCCATCACGAAGTTAGAAAATCTGTGAATTTCAGCGAAAGTCAGAAACTGAGACTGTTTGACAAGTTATCTTGATTGAAGGATTCCTTAAGTGGGGCATCAATGAACAACTGAAGACTCCGTCATGAAGTCGGATAATCTGTGAACCTCAAAGAAACCATGGATTAGAAATCATGACACAATCATTTGATTGAATTCATTCTTAGGAAACATACATGCATTTGCAAAGCATGTCATTCTCATCATTGCATTTAGCTAACATTGCAGAAATCAGGAAAACTTGGACTTCCTCAAAGTGAACTCGTTCTGTTTTTCAAACGAGTCAAGCCCCGTGATCACCATCGAGGTACGTTTCCTTTCCAAATCAAACTCATTTTGCTTCTCAAATAAGTCGAGCCCCGAGACCACCGTCAAGGTATGTTCTTTAATTTTCAAGTTAAATTTATTTTTTCCAAATGAACCAAACCCAGAATCATTCTTAGTATTTCCTTTTGTTTTAAATCAAATTCGTTCTGTTTTATCAAATGATTCGAGCCTTAAGACCATCGTCGAGGTATTTCATTTTATTTTAAATTGAATTCATTCTGTTTTATCAAATCAGTTGAGCCTTGAGACCACCGTCGAGGTATTTCCTTTTGTTTTAAATCGAACTCGTTCTATTTTATCAAATTAGTCGAGCCTTGAGACCACCGTTGAGGTATTTCCTTTTGTTTTAAATCGAATTCATTCTGTTTTATCAAATGAGTCAAGCCTTGAGACCACCGTCGAGGTATTTCCTTTTGTTTTAAATCGAATTCATTCTGTTTTATCAAATGAGTCGAGCCTTGAGACCACCGTCGAGGTATTTCATTTTGTTTTAAATTGAATGCATTCTGTTTTATCAAATGAGTCGAGCCTTGAGACCACCGTCGATGTATTTCCTTTTGTTTTAAATCAAATTCATTCTGTTTTATGAAATGAGTCGAGCCTTGAGACCACCGTCAAAGTATTTCCTTTTGTTTTAAATCGAATTCATTTTGTTTATCAAATGAGTCGAGCCTTTAGACCGTCGTCAAGGTATTTTCAATTCACGAGGTAAGGCCTCCGGGCACCATTCTTAAGACCTCCGGACACCATTCTTAAGACCTCCGGGCATCATTTTTAAAGTCGCATACAGCGCATTTTTTTAACTCACGGGTAAGGCCTCTGGGCACCATTCTTAAGACCTCCGGGCATTATTGTTAAAGTCGCATACAACGCATTTTTTTAAATTCACGAGTAAGGCCTCCGAGCACCATTTTTAAGACCTCTAGGCATAAGTTTCCAAAGTTTTTATATTTGCTTGAACATGTCTTTGGTGGTGATAACCAAAGCCACTGGTGGAGATATCCAGAGTTTTACATTTGCTTGAACAAGTCTTTGGTGGTGATAGCCAGAGCCTATGGTGGAGGTATCCAGAGATTTACATTTGCTTGAGTAAGTCTTTGGTGGTGATAGCCGAAGCTTCTGGAGGAGATACCCATAATTTTAAACACAGCTTAGCACAAGATAGGTTAAGCCCTCGAGACCATCGTCGAGGTCTTTTCTTCTCTTGCAAATCGAACTCGTTAACTTAAGACGGGTTGAGCCTTGATTAGTCAAGGAATTCAATTTAAGGACAATAACTTTTTTTTTTTTTTACAGTTTTTTTTAAAAAAAAATTAAAATAAAAATAAAAAAATAAAATAAATGAAAAAATGAAAAAGAAATAAGAAAGAAAAACCCCTTCCCCTTTCCTTCTCATGTGATTTCACTAACCGTATAAAATTAGTATTTGTTTATCTTTGCCTGATTCCTGATTCTCAGCAATAGCCAAAGAGGGGCAGCTGTAGACACCTAATTTTGTCTGGACCACTAAAATAGGTATGTTTTCTTCCTAAATTGATGTTTCAGAATGTAAAAAGATTTTTTTCATCCTGCAGGTGGTACTCCAGGACTTAGTCTAGGAATGCGAGCATAAAAAGTCAAACTTAAAAAGTCAACCCTAAAAAGTCAACCTCAAAAAGTCATCTACTGAAAAAGTCAACCCATTTTCAAAATCAAGATTTGAAGTTCAATTGAAAAATGGTGAAAGAATTTATTGAAGGAATTTGAAGAAGTGAATTTCAATTACTTTCCTCAAGAAGAAAACCGAATGGCAGATGCTCTGGCTACTTTGTCATCAATGCTTAAAGTGAATGAAAGCGCTGAAGTTGTGCCAATAAAGATGAGTATATATGAGTCTCCTGCCTACTGTCTGAGTATTGAAGAAGAAGCAGATGGCCTCCCTTGGTATAACAACATCTTGCAGTACATCAAGAGTCAACAGTATCCACAACAAGCAACAAAAAATGACAAGAGGACTTTGAGAAGGCTAGCAATGAGTTTTGTTATAGACAGTGAGATTCTCTACAAGAAATGAAAAGACCAAGTCTTGTTGAGATGTGTCGGATTTGCCGAAGCTCGGAGAATTATAGAAAAGGTCCATGAAGGGATATGTGGCACTCATGCTAATGGTCACATGCTTGCTAAGCAGGTTATGAGGGTAGGGTATTATTGGTTGACAATGGAAGGAGATTGTATCAGTTATTCCCGGAAGTGCCATAAATGCCAGATATATACAGATAAGATTCATGTGCCGCCATTGCCATTACATGTCATGACTGCACCATAGTCCTTTTCAATGTGGGGAATTGATATGATCGGGCCTATTACCCCAAAAGCTTCAAATGGACATCGTTCCATCTTGGTGGCCATAGATTATTTCACAAAATGGGCAGAAGCTGCTTCCTATGCGAATGTAACAAAGTCGGTGGTATGTAGATTTATTAAAAAAAGAAATAATATGTCGTTACGGGTTGCTAGCAAGAATTATTTCGCATAATGCTCTCAATTTGAACAATAAGATGATGAGAAAAGTGTGTACTCAGTTCAAAATCACACATCATAATTCAGCACCTTACCGTCCGAAGATGAATGGGGCAGTAGAAGCAGCGAATAAGAACATCAAGAAGATTGTTGAGAAGATGACCGATATGTACAAGGATTGGCATGAGATTTTGCCTTTCGCTCTTCATGCATATCGTACTTCGGTCCGTACATCTACAGGGGCAACGTCGTTTTCTTTGCTATACGGGATGGAAGCAATGCTACCTATTGAAGTTGAGATCCCTTCATTTCGGGCTTTGATGGAAGTTGGCCTAGAGGAAGCAGAATGGGTTAGAGCTCGTTATGAACAGTTGAATCTCATTGAGGAGAAAAGATTGAATGCAATTTGTCACGGGCAGCTGTATTAGAAAAGGATGATTCAAGCCCACAACAAGAAAGTTCATCCTAGACAGTTCCAAGAGGGGGAGTTGGTATTGAGGAAAATTCTCCCTATAGTGAAGGACCTGCGAGGAAAGTGGGCTCCGAATGGGGAAGGACCCTATGTGGTAAAAAGAGTTTTTTCTGGAGGAGCATTGATTTTAACTAGAATGGACGGGGAGGATTTCAGAAATCTCGTGAATGCTGATGAACTGAAGAAGTATTATGCTTGAAATTGGTTTTAAAAAAAAAAAGAAAAAGTGTGATGCTGTGCACATGGAAATTCGAATGATTCCAAGTGTAAAAATGGAAATTCTATATATCTATCTCCCCTGTGAATTGCTTTTCAAAGAGAATATTCATGCTTGATATGATGAATGGCCATCTTTCATATTCCTTTCACTAAGAAGAAATTATCCATAGTCACCCCTTTGAGCCTTAGGAATTATTTCTTTCTTTAAACCTTGATCAAGGATCACCCTCTACACTGGAGGGCAAATGCGATGAAAAATAATCAAAAAATCATGGTAAAAAGAAAGCCATCGAAAAATGTGGCAAATGAAAGCCAACAAAGCAAAAAAAGAAAAAAAAAAGAAAAAAGAAGAAAAGAAATTCCAAAAAAGGGACAAATGTTTCAAGAATGAGTTCACCTCAGGAAATGATCCTTGATCCAATCACCTTTAAACACACTTTGGGCCTATTTTATCCTTTCTTTCTAAACCTAAACCTTGGCCTGCATTACGTGCTTTAAAAGCCCATTTTGATCAAGCATGGATATTTAATTTGAAAGGTTATTCTCAGAATTCATCCCATCTTTTGAATTGAAATTTTTACCTTGGAAGCCGTTAGAATTCTCAGATGCATGGTAGAATACAAAAAAAAAAAAAAAAATTGGAAATGAAAAAGAATGTAAAAGGAGAGGTTTAAGCCGAAAACCCGCAAAGGGCGACTTAATACCGAATGGGGGACACTTGAGTTGAAAACCTACAAAGGGCGGCTCAGGTACTAATCAAAGTTCGAATCAATGCTCCGTGTAAATGGGGAGAAAGTATCTGAAAATCAAAAGAAAGAAGAACAACTCAGTCTGATGTAACTACGGAAGCTAAGAGGTTACCCAAGTAAATTGCTCGTTTAAGAGAAATTTTAGATGGTTTGAAAAGGGAGGGGTCCAAGATATTCCGCATCCGGGGCATCTACAACCTATAACTTTACATTTGTTTCTTATATCGTTGATATTTATTTTTACTATTTTAAAACATTTATTGCAATAAATTCTTGTTATCCTTTTCATGACAATTTTTGCTTGATTCATATTTTATTTCATACATTTTTGAGATGCATTTTGATTATTATTAAATTGAATGATGATTAGTAATAAAAAAAATCTTTAAATAAAAGGATTTCAAAGTATTACTAAGGAATATATTTAAATCTTGGGAAAGGCTTGGAAAGTTCACCAAGAAAAGAAAACAGTGAACGTGTTGGAGACTCCATCACGAAGTTAGAAAATCTGTGAATTTCAGCGAAAGTCAGAAACTGAGACTGTTTGACAAGTTATCTTGATTGAAGGATTCCTTAAGTGGGGCATCAATGAACAACTGAAGACTCCTTCATGAAGTCGGATAATCTGTGAACCTCAAAGAAACCATGGATTAGAAATCATGACACAATCATTTGATTGAATTCATTCTTAGGAAACATACAAGCATTTGTAAAGCATGTCATTCTCATCATTGCATTTAGCTAACATTACAGAAATCAGGAAAACTTGGACTTCTTCAAAGTGAACTCGTTCTGTTTTTCAAACGACTCAAGCCCCGTGATCACCATCGAGGTACGTTTCCTTTCCAAATCAAACTCATTTTGCTTCTCAAATAAGTCGAGCCCCGAGACCACCGTCGAGGTATGTTCTTTAATTTTCAAGTTAAATTTATTTTTTCCAAATGAACCAAACCCAGAATCATTCTTAGTATTTCCTTTTGTTTTAAATCAAATTCGTTATGTTTTATCAAATGATTCGAGCCTTAAGACCATTGTCGAGGTATTTCCTTTTATTTTAAATTGAATTCATTCTGTTTTATCAAATGAGTCGAGCCTTGAGACCACCGTCGAGGTATTTCCTTTTGTTTTAAATCGAACTCGTTCTATTTTATCAAATTAGTCGAGCCTTGAGACCACCGTTGAGGTATTTCCTTTTGTTTTAAATCGAATTTATTCTGTTTTATCAAATGACTCAAGCCTTGAGACCACCGTCGAGGTATTTTGCTTTTGTTTTAAATCGAATTCATTCTGTTTTATCAAATGAGTCGAGCCTTGAGACCACCGTCGAGGTATTTCCTTTTGTTTTAAATTGAATGCATTCTGTTTTATCAAATGAGTCGAGCCTTGAGACCATCGTCGATGTATTTCCTTTTGTTTTAAATCAAATTCATTCTGTTTTATGAAATGAGTCGAGCCTTGAGACCACCGTCAAGGTATTTCCTTTTGTTTTAAATCGAATTATTTTGTTTATCAAATGAGTCGAGCCTTGAGACCGTCGTCAAGGTATTTTCAATTCACGAGGTAAGGCCTCCGGGCACCATTCTTAAGACCTCCGGACACCATTCTTAAGACCTCCGGGCATCATTTTTAAAGTCGCATACAGCGCATTTTTTTAAATCACGGGTAAGGCCTCTGGGCACCATTCTTAAGACCTCCGGGCATTATTGTTAAAGTCGCATACAACGCATTTTTTTAAAATCACGAGTAAGGCCTCCGAGCACCATTTTTAAGACCTCCAAGCATAAGTTTCCAAAGTTTTTATATTTGCTTGAACATGTCTTTGGTGGTGATAACGAAAGCCACTGGTGTAGATATCCAGAGTTTTACATTTGCTTGAACAAGTCTTTGGTGGTGATAGCCAGAGCCTATGGTGGAGATATCCAGAGATTTACATTTGCTTGAGTAAGTCTTTGGTGGTGATAGCCGAAGCTTCTGGAGGAGATACCCATAATTTTAAACACAGCTTAGCACAAGATAGGTTAAGCCCTCGAGACCATCGTCGAGGTCTTTTCTTCTCTTGCAAATCGAACTCGTTAACTTAAGACGGGTTGAGCCTTGATTAGTCAAGGAATTCAATTTAAGGACAATATCTTTTTTTTTTTTTTTTACAGTTTTTTTTTTTAAAAAATTAAAATAAAAAATAAAAAAAATAAAAAAATGAAAAAGAAATAAGAAAGAAAAACCCCTTTCCCTTTCCTTCTCATGTGATTTCACTAACCGGATAAAATTAGTATTTGTTTATCTTTGCCTGATTCCTGATTCTCAGCAATAGCCAAAGAGGGGCAGCTGTAGACACCTAATTTTGTCTGGACCACTAAAATAGGTATGTTTTCTTCCTAAATTGATGTTTTAGAATGTAAAAAGATTTTTTTCATCCTGCAGGTGGTACTCCAGGACTTAGTCTAGGAAGGCGAGCATAAAAAGTCAAACTTAAAAAGTCAACCCTAAAAAGTCAACCTCAAAAAGTCATCTACTGAAAAAGTCAACCCACTTTCAAAATCAAGATTTGAAGTTCAATTGAAAAATGGTGAAAGAATTTTGATAATCCGAGGTCTACATCGAAAGATATGGAGTTTGAAAGTTAGGTTACGAAGATTCATTAGAAAGGAAACCCTAATCCGAGAAATTTGGGGAAAAGTGCTTAAAAGATCGAATTGGTCGAAATGAAAGGTTCCAAATGAAAGACATGCACTGACTACGGGTAATGGAGAAGCCACTTGAAAGGAAAACTGAAAGAAAAGTCAATCCGAAAGAAAACTGAGAATTAGGGTTTTTGATGGATTTCGGTGAAATTGGAAGAAATGGCCCGACTCGGTTTGAATAAAATCTAAAAATCGGACTTGGTTTGAGCAAAATCGGATTTTGGAGGTAAAAGAACAAAATTGGAAAATGTGGGAAAAATAGCAAATGAACTCCAAAAATTCTGAAAACTTGCAAATCTCATTTGTAGACACCTAATTTTGTCCGGACCACTAAAAAAGGTATGTTTTCTTCCTAAATTGATGTTTCAAAATGTAAAAAGACTTTTCTCATCCTGCAGGTGGTACTCCGAGACTTAGTTTAAGAGAGCGAGAATAAAAAGTCAAACTCAAAAAAAGTCAATCCCAAAAAAAGTCAACCTCAAAAAAGTCAACCCCAAATAGTCAACTACTGGAAAAGTCAACCCACTCTCAAAATCAAGATTTGAAGTTCAATTGAAAAATGGCGAAAGAATTTTGATAATTCGAGGTCTACATTGAAAGATATGGAGTTCGGAAGTTGGGTTATGGAGATTGAGTAGAAAGAAAACCCTAATTCGAGAAATTTGGGGAAAAGTGCTTAAACGATCGAATTGGTCGAAATTGAAGGTTCCAAATGAAAAAAGAACCACTGACTACGGGTAATGGAGAAGCCACTTGAAAGAAAAACAAAAAGAAAAGTCAATCCGGGAGAAAACCGAGAATTAGGGTTTTGGAGGATTTCGTTGAAATTGGGAAGAATTACAGAAATGGCCCGACTTGGTAAGACAAAAGCCCGTAATGGATGAGGAGTGATTTAAAAAAGGATATCCCAAGACTCAGTTTGAAGAAAATCTGAAAATCGACTTGTTTTGAGCAAAACATGGTTTCAGAGGCAAAAGGGCAAAATTGGAAAATTTAAGAAAAATAGCAAATGAACTCCAAATCTTCTAAAAATTTTCAAATCTCATTTTTAAATTATTTGAAAGAGACTGGCGAAAGAAAATCTTGATTCGGAGTTCGTTTGCAAAATGGCCAAATCCCGGGTCTCCTATGTAGTAATTCAAGAAGAAAATCTCGGAAAAATAGCAAATGAACTCCAAAAGTTCTAAAAATTTGAAAATATCATTTTTAAACTATTTGTAAGAGATTGGAAAAAGAAAATCTTGATTCGGAGTTCGTTTGCAAAATGGCCAAATCCCAGGCCCACTATGTAGTAATTCAAGAAGATAAATCCCGAAAAAAATACCAAATGAGTTCCAAAAATTATAAAAATTTCAGATCACACTTTTAAATTATTTGGAAGAGATTGGTGAAGAAAAATCAAGATATGGAGCTCATTTAAAGAATTGTAAAATTTGGGGGCATAAAAGGGCAATTTTGGAAGAAAAATCCAAATAAATAGCAAATAGACTCAAATAATTTTGAAAACTTCCAGAATTGAATTTTTTATTATTTTTAAAGTATTTAAAAAAGAAAATTGAATTTGGAGTCCGTTTGCCATTTATTTGCATTCGAGGGGCAAAAAGGTCATTTTACCCAAGAAACCGAAAATGGCTTTTCTTGCCTTTCAAAAAAATCAAACTTGGGCTGGAAGAGGGAGTGCTGGCCGGCCAAGGCCCAAGGAAGGGAAGGAGGATTCTGATTTTTTTATCAAGAGGCCAAAAATGAAGAGTTAGTTAGTGATATTTTGATCAAACCTTTGGAAATAAGCCATATGGACCAATGCATGAAGAGGGAGAGTGTCAACATAATGGCTTAAGATTCTTGAGCAGCTGTAATTATGGACAGTTGATGGCCTAATCTGAGGGTGATAATTTCATGTTTTCAACCTCTTGGATCATTAGCCCTTGGATGAAAGTTGGTTGGAGGAAAGATGACAACATCCTAGCCTATGAGAGAGGGGGTTTGGCCACTATAGGGGGATCCAGATTTTTTCATTTTCAGCACTCTCATTTTAGATATTCTCTCTTGTTTTGGCTGAGTTTTCTCTCCATTATTGCAAAGCAAAAAGAAAAGTTTAGGAAAGAAAAGAAAGTTTGAAGAGAAAAAGCTTGAAAGATAGTTTCTAGAGGTTGCTTTTAGCACAAATGCTTGCACTTTCTTTGATTTTCCATTCTTGTTTTGCTATTTTGATTATCATTTTGGTGAGTTTTCTTTTGATTTTTCTTTTTAAATAAGTGTTTTTTTTAATGTTCTTTTGAAGTTCTTTCTTCATATTTTCTTAAAAAAGTTCTTGCAATATTTTTTTTTATTCCTTGACATGGCCGAATGGCCCATGATTTTTTTTTTTAGTTGCTGTTTTGCTTTGATATTTCATGTTATTTTTTATATTAAATAAGTCTTGATGCTTTAAATCTTTTTCTACTACATATACTTGAAGCTTGTTTTAATTTGGTTGCTTGCTTACTTCCATTTATGAGCCTATTATCATGTTCTTGCATTTTTGATTTTCTGGTTTCAAAATGTTTAAATTTGTTTATGTTTTATATTTTGAAATCCATGTGTTTGTGAAAATGCTTGTTAGTTTTCATACTTATACTTTATATTTGCATGATTTGAGTGTTACATAGTAGTTAAGTATGTTAGTATATCAAGTGTTTATGAAAATTCCATGCTCACTCGGAAGATGAGGCCATTCGGCCACCACATTTATTTTGCTTTGTGTGTGCATTTTGCTATGTTAGTTGATAGGTTTGCATTTGCATGACATTTGATTGAGTATTTGGTCTAAGTATATCAAGTGTTTGTGAAAATGCGATGCTTACTTTGGACATGAGGCCATTCGGCCACTTCACATTTATTTGCTTTGTGTGTGCATTTTTGTTATGTTAGTTGATAGGTTTGCATTTGCATGACATTTGATTGAGTATTTGGTTTAAGCATGCCTTGTGTTTGTGTTATTTCCATGCATATTTTAGATGTTAGGATTAGTTTGTTTTGCCATGCATGTCCATGCATTTTAGACTTAGGTTGCATTAAATGCCATGCAAGTTCATTTAGGTATAGGTCATTTTATTGATGCCATGCATTTTTCATGACATTTAGGTTTAAAATCATGCATTTCATGCATCATATTTTCTGTATTTTTCATGCATTTCATGTCCATGCCACTTGACTAATGACTTAGGCCAATTAATGGTTCAAAGTCATGCTCTCTTAAGTATACTTGTGGAAAATTAAAGAGTTGTCAAATTGATTATTCTACCTTTGTGATTTTTTTACTTAGCCAATTTTTGCCTAACTTTTCAAAAGTCCTAGATACTGTTTGTGAGTCATTTTTTGAGTCTTAAATATTTTTACTTTGATTTTTAAATGATTTTATCAAGGGCCAAAATGTATTTTGGCAAAGCAGTTTTTTTTTTTTTTTTCACCCAGTACTCGTATTTTCCCCATTTTTTGGGCAGTCACCTTTAATCAGAAAATTAAACTGATTTTTTCCCGTGTAGTTTACATGTCCTGAGTCTCCAGTATTTGTTTTATATTTTTTGAATTTTTAAAAATAGGGTTAAAAATCGTGGTTAAAACTGGACAGTGGAGTCAGAATTGAATTTGAAGGAAAATCATTTTTCTGTTTTGATTAAGTTACTTAGAAAGGGCTGATTAGGAAGTTTAGCTACTGACTTAGGATAGTTTCTAAGCCTTTTTAAACTCTAAAAATGATTTTTTAAGTCTCGGGTTAAGGGTGGTCAAGTCCGGGATTTTAAACTTAGGAAATTAAAGCCATTTAAAAAAGGGTTTAGCTAAGTTTTTATTTTTAATCTAAGCTTTTCAAATTGTTTTCAAACAATCACAAAGTATTTTGATTTTAGAATATTTAATTTGATATATTTTCCTAAGGTAGCCAGATATCTTTTTAGATATACGGATTTCCTTAATTAAAGGAAAAAATACATTTTTCATGCATTACATTTTCCATATTCATGCATTTTTTTTTTTTATATAATATGTGATTTTTGCTATGATAATTCCTATGGTATTGTTATTATTTTGATTTATATGTTATATTTTTTATTATATGGTTTTGAATATTTCATAATATCCTATGCTTTTTATTTAGTTATTTTTTGTCATATTATTTAGCATATACTATGTTCATGCATTATTTTATATTTCATGTCATTTAAATTATATACCATATCATTCATATTTGCCATATCATTTAAGATATTACATTTCATATAGAATATATTATGTTACCTAGGTCATTTCATTTCATTTAGACTATATCATATAACTTAGGATATTTCATTTCGTTTAGAATATACTAAGACATTTAAATTATATCATATCATTTAGGTTGCATTATATTATTTAGACTTTGCTATGTCATTTTATTTATGTCATACATATTCATATTCATATATATTTTTTAATGTTTTCAAAAAGGTAATGATTTTCAATAAAATAAAGATATTTCCGAGTTAAAATAATTCATAAGTTCTCTGCCGGGTTTGCTGGGGAGGATATCATCAATTATTATTAATAACGGAATATCTTCTTTAAAATGAGAATGATTCAGAAAATTTTCCAAACTAATAAAAATTTATATATTTCGCCACGTTTGTTGGGGAATATAGGAAAATTTTGAATTTATAAATTCCAGATCATTTTTAATTAAAAATGGAATTATTTTTCTTTAAATTGGGAATTAACTTGAAATACTAAATTTAAAACCAATTTTTTACCGAGACTTGAGATAACACACGATTAATAAGGTACCTTTTTATACGGGCGTTGTGGGGGTGCTAATCCTTCCCCACACGTAACCGAGTCCCGAACTCGTTTCTTTGATTTCTCTGGTTTAAAACGCAGACTTGAAATTGGTTTTAAAAATGTTTTAATTAATTTTAAAATATTTTATAAAATCAATTTTAATAGGTAGCCGATCACACCTTGTTCATATGCCCTTTCCATTCGATTACGGTGGACATCAATTTCAGTGTATCCCTTTCCCTTGATTACGGTGGACATCAGCTCCATCAATTTAGTCATCTGATATAGATTCTGCATCAGATTTTGCCAACCTTTCTAGCAATTCTTCATATGCCCTTTCCATTCGGGCAGCTTGTTCATTCTCCATAGCTCTAGCCTGTACTGGAAAGGTACTCAGTACTTCTTATACCTCTGATTTGAAATGGAAGTTCTTTCAAAGACTCTTAAAGCCAAATCAACTTCCATTTTATTTCCCCAAATGTATGTCATGATGAAAGAGTCATGAATGCAATTTGATGCACGCGAAGCCTAAACAATATGATGTATGAACATGTACAGTGGAAACATGCTGACTATAAATGTAATAAATGCAATCACGATGCCAACATGTTGCAAGCAAAGAATAAACAAATCAATGCATAGATATATGCAATGAATGACCATGTATATTTCAACGTATTTCCCAATGAATGATCGTATACATTAAGAATGCAATACGATGTCAATCATGATGCATGTAAACAATGAATGATTGACACAGAGTATATAAAAAGAAATTCATGCTGACCATGTGTATTATGAATGCGACCTAATGCTAACATGATGTATGTAATAAGCAAATTAGTGCATGAACATATAGAAAAATCATGCTGACTATGTTTGTCATGAATACCACCTGATGCTACCAAGATACATGTATGAATGTATGGTATGACAAATAATTGATCAGATGCAAAATGCAAAGGGGAAGATATCACGGAGGAAATAAGAATCGGAGGAACTTAATCATCAACATCTCACAAATTGAAGCACAAACAATTCATTCCCAAATCAACATTCACAATGGTATAAACCATGTTTACAAAATCATGAGCAGTGGTTAAAACTGTCTTTACAAGCACTATATTCTTCCTAGCATCCTAAGGCTATAAGATTCTGCTACTGAAAAAGTGGAATCCTACTGTATCATATCAGACCAAAGTCTTTCTACATCATTGCCATAAATCTCACAATCCTAACACTTTCCCAGCCCTCAATCAATCAGCGTCGTTGGATCGATCCACTTGATCTCTATAAGAGATTGTACTTTCTTTTTGAATGCTATATAGTCTTCAATGCTATGGCCGACAATTCCACAGTGATAATCACATCTTGCATTTAGATTATACCACTTCGGATATGGTGGTAATAGGGGTTTCAGCGGGATACAAGCAACCATGTGATTTTGGATCAGTATAGGGAGAAGCTTTCGGTAACTGATTGGAATGGGATCATACTACTCTTGGGTCTTGTTTTTGGGTTGTTTCTTAATCACATATGGCCTAAGAGTTGGGGCACTTGGTGGTGGCACTAAGGTCCGAACCGGAGTGTTTATATAGGGAGATGGCAGAATAACATGGCGAGGGTATGGATTTGGACACGGGACCCTTGGAGGTTGTACATAATTTGAGGTTCCTATCCTGGATGCTTGATAAGGTGATTGATGAGGGAAATAGTACGAACTACCAGTTGGTGGTGATGGAGTGGGATTCAGGGGTCCTGTAGTGATCATCCCAGTGGACAATTGCAGGGACTGTTTGGGATCTGAGGTTTTTATTCTTGGTATCAGGCTCTCGGGTTTAATCATTTTCACGGTCTTGTCCAAAATTTCATCAGGATTGCAACCTTTGTGGCATTGACAGGTGCAGGATTTAGCAGGGATTGTATGCTCTAGACCTAATGGTTTTGGTTGATCCGAAGACAATGCAGAGCCTTGAGAAAGTTTCCCCTTACTCTTACCCATATCCTCAAATATTTTCAGCAATCTGGCGAGTTGTTCTTTCACTTCCCGAATTTCATGTCCAAACTTATCTTGATTTCGTTCCAAAGCACGCAATCGTTCCTCCGATTCTTTCCTCATATCTCGAACCCCTTTCATGCAAATTAAAATGTCGTGAGATTAAGAATACAATTATGAATGTACATGCTCTATTTCTATATGCATGAATATACTGATGATTAATGCATGAGCATATACAGAGAAATTATGACGACTATGTATGAAATGGATGCAATCTAATGTCAACATGATGCATTATGAATAAATTGATACATGGGTATATACAAATAATGACCAAGCATGTCATAAACGTATTCTACAATGAATGACCATGCATGCTATGACTGTAACATGATGTCAGAATGATACATGCAAAGAATAAATGAATTAACATAAAAGTAGGTACAAAGAATGACCATGTACATCACAAATGTATTCTATAATGAATAACCACGCCTGTTAGGTCTGTAACATGATGTCAAAATGATACAAATAAATTAACCAATGATTAACAAAATTGGTGGGACCTAAATCTTGATTATTCAAAAATCTCATTATGCAAGATTTGCCTCCAAATTTAATCTATGATTTTTGGAAACATGTTTTCTCTATAAAAAACCACACATATTATTTTCAAAAGAATTTCGGGGTAGTGGATCCTAATATGGTACAATATGCTAATGTTCCTGTAACACTACCAATTTATGAAATCACCAAATGAGATTGTTGTCACCATCCGTTTATTGCAAAAAATGAGATCAATAATACAAGCATAAATGTACATGCTCTATTCACACATGCATGAAATGTGCAAAATGCAAAAATGTTAGAAGAAGAATGTTTTGATATTTTCAATTTTAAAAAGCTAGTGAACACTTACCCCAATATTATCGACTCATCTAGGCATCACGATGCCTTCAGGGTAGGATATTAAACTTATTACGTGCGATGTACGTACATTGTTGCCCGATCTACAACCCTTATTCAGAGTGTAAAATAGGTAACAAAAGGTTTAGAAATGTCCCTCCATGTGTTCCTATCTTTGGTGTATCTAATGAAAATATTGCATGGCTTCGCCTAGGTTCACTATATGAGGGTGAATCGGTTCTAACGGCCCCGAATTGGTCCTCACTCTCGCCTGTGAAGGCTAGTAAGGCACCCCGATAAAAACGAGTTTAATTCATTAGAGTATATTTTCCTAAGCCCATACGGAGGATCATCTCGAATGCATTAGGTACTTTATACTCCGGAAGTGTTTCAATAGCCCATACGGAGGATCATCACGAAGGCGTAGTTACTTTACTCCCACTTAAAAGGACGGAACCCGGGTAGAGAGTTCATGTTATGCAAATACAAATGTAGTGTGTGCGGAGGAACAACAAACCTTTCACCAGGTATTCTACAATCCTTATTCTAAATATCCCAACAATTTATTAAAACAAAGATCAAGAATAGTGTAACGCATTAACCAACAAGCGATTATAATATACAACATTAAATAACTAGAGAAAAATAATAAAATGCATGCACATGAGTATGACCATATTCAAAAACATTTTATTATTTTCAAAATTCTCCTTATTTTAAAAAAATGTGGGAATTAAAATAAAATACCAATTAAACCAACAAAATCGAGACTTTGATATCACACGACTAATTTTAGGCCTGACTCTCTAAAATGTCCCTAGTGGAGTCGCCAAGCTGTTGATACGTGATCCCGATAATGATGGCTCATCGCGAGACTTTATTATTCGTTGGGCGTGACATTAAAAAACCGAAATAACCTCGGAAAAAGACATGGAGTCGCCATCAATCTTTTTGGCTAGGTGTGATCGGCCACCTAATAAACTGATTTTATAAAATATTTTAAAATTAATTAAAACATTTTTAAAACCAATTTCAAGTCTGCGTTATAAACCAGAGAAAATCGAAAAATCGGGTTCGGGACTCGGTCACGTGCGGGGAAAGATTAGCACCCCCACAACACCAGTATAAAACGGTACCTTATTAATCATGTGTTATCTCAAGTCCTGGTAAAAAGTTGGTTTTTAATTTTGTATTTCAAGTTAATTCCCAATTTAAAAAAAAATAATTCCATTTTTAATCGAAAATGATCCGGAGTTTATTAATTCAAAATTTTTCTATATTCCCCGACAAAATCGGCAAAATATAGAAATTTTTATTTATTTGGAAAAATTTCCGAATCATTCTCGTTTTTTGAAAGAAAGATATTCCTTTATTAATGATAATTGATGATATCCCCTCCAGCAAACCTGGTAGAGAACTCATGAATTATTTTAACTCGGGAATATCTTTATTTTTATTGAAAATCATTTTTTTTCAAAACATTTAAAAATATGAACATGAATATGTGTGACATAAATAAAATGACATAGTAAAGTCTAAATAATATATTGCAACCTAAATGATATAATATAATTCAAATGGCATAGCATATTCTAAATGAAATGAAATGATTTAAATAACCTAATATTCTTAATGAAATGAGATGTCCTAAATGACATGAATAAGATTTAAATGATATGGAAAATTTAAATGACATGGCATATGCTAAATAAGATAATCTATATGACATGGAATATTATCTAAGTGACATGGAATATGAAACATTAAATAATGCTTGTAGACAACTAATTTTGTCCGGACCACTAAACCAGGTATGTTTTCTTCCTAAATTGATGTTTGAAAATGTAAAAAGACCTTTTTCATCCTGCAGGTGGTACCCCGAGACTTAGTGTAAGAAGACGAGCATAAAAGTCAAACTTGAAAAAGTCAACCCCAAAAAGTCAACCTCAAAAAGTCAACTCTAAAAAGTCAACCCACTTTCAAAATCAATATTTGAAGTTCAATTGAAAAATGGCGAAAGAATTTTGATAATCCGAGGTCTACATCGAAAGATATGGAGTTCGGAAGTTGGGTTATGGAGATTCATTAGAAAGAAAACCCTAATCCGAGAAATTTGAGGAAAAGTGCTTAAACGATCGAATTGGTCAAAATTTAAGGTTCCAAATGAAAGATAAGCACTGACTATGGGTAATGGAGAATCCACTTGAAAGAAAAACTGAAAGAAAATCAATCCGGAAGGAAACCGAGAATTAGGGTTTTTGATGGATTTCGATGAAATTGGGTTAAATGGCCTGACTCGGTAGGAATAAAGCCCCTAATGGATGAGGAGTGATTAAAAAAGGATATCCCAAGGCTTAGTTTGAAGAAAATCTGAAAATCGGACTTGTTTTGAGCAAAATCGGGTTTCGAAGGTAAAAGGGCAAAATTGGAAAATTTGGGAAAAATAGCAAATGAACTCCAAAAATTCTGAAAAATTGCAAATCTCATTCTTAAATCATTTCAAAGAGACTGGCGAAAGAAAATATTGATTCTGAGTTCGTTTGCAAAATGTCCAAATCCCGGGCCCCCTATGTAGAAATTCAAGAAGACAAATCCCGGACAAATAGCTAATGAACTCCAAAAATTTTGAAAATTTACAAATCTCATTTTTAAATTATTTGGAAGGGATTGGCAAAAGAAAATCTGGATTCAGAGTACGTTTGCAAAATGGCCAAATCTCGGACCCCCTATGTAGTAATTCAAGCAGATAAATCTCGAAAAAATACCAAATGAGTTCCAAAAATTATGAAAACTTCCAGATAATACTTTTAAATTATTTGGAAGAGATTGGTGAAGAAAAATCCTGATTTGGAGCTCGTTTAAAAAATGGTAAAGTTTGGGAGCATAAAAGGGCAATATTGGAAGAAAAATTCAAATAAATAGCAAATGGACTCGGAAAATTTTGAAAACTTCCAGAATTCAATTTTTTATTATATTGAAAGTACTGAAAAAAAGAAAATTTGAATTTGGAGCCCGTTTTCCATTTATTTATGTTCGGGGGGCAAAAAGGTTATTTTACCAAAGAAACCGAAAAGGGTTTTTTCTTGCCTTTTAAAAAAATGAAGCATGTGCTGAAAAAAGGGGGGTTGGCCGGCTGAGGCCCAAGGATAGGTTGATATTTTTTTATTTTAATCAAAAGGCCAACAATGAAGAGTAAGTTAGTTATTTTTTGATCAAGCCTTTGTAAATAAGCCTTATGGACCAATGCATAAAGAGGGAGAGTGTCAACCTAATGGCTTAAGATTCTTGAATAGCTGTAATTGTGGATAGCTGATGGCCTAATCTAAGGGTGATAATTTCATGTTTTAAACATCTTGGATCAATAGCCTTTGGATGGAAATTGGTTAAATGAAAAATGACAACATCCTAGCCTAGGGGGTCATTCGTCCACTACAAGGGAGAGTCATTCTCTGTTTCATTTTCAGCTATTCACTCTCTATTCTCTCTTGGTTTTGGCTGATTTTTCTCTCCATTGTTGAAAGGCAAAAAGAAAAGTTTAGAAAAGAAAAAAAAAGTTAGAAGAGAAAAAGCTTGAAAGATAGCTTCTAGAGGTTGCTTTAAGCACCATACTCTTGCACTTTCTTCGATTTTTCCATTCTTGATTTACTATTTTGATTACTATTTTCGTGAGTTTCTTTTGATTTTTCTTTTAAAATAAGTGTTCTTAATATTCTTCTTCAAGTTCTTCTTCATTCTTTCTTGTAAAAAGCTGTTGAAATTTTTTTTCCTCTTCTTTTTGAGATGGCCGAATGACCTAGTTTTTGAGTAGTTGTGCTTTGCATTTTTTATTTCATGTTATTCTTGATATTTAACAAGTTTTGATGCTTTAAATCTTCTTCTAATAATTAAATATGAAGCTTGCTATAATTTGGTTGCTTGCTTGTTACTATTTTTGAGTCTATTATCTAGTTATCATTTTTATTTTACTTGTCTTGCATTTTTGATTTTCTGTTTTCAAAACGTTTAAGTTTGTTTATGTTTTATATTTTGTAATCCATGTGTTTGTGAAATTGCTTATTGGTTTTCATGCCTTTACTTTATATTTGCATGATTTGAGCATTATTCTTTAGCTATGCATGTTAGCATATCATGTGTTTGTGAGAATGCCATGCTCATTTTAAGCATTCACTATATTCGGCCACCTCATATTGCATGCTTTGTGTGTGCATTTTTTTTATGTTAGTTGATAGGTTTGCATTTTCATGATATTTGGTTGAGTATTTTGTTTAAGCATGCCATATGTTTGTGTTACTGCCATGCATATTTTAGGCTTAAGATTGGTTTGTTTTTCCATGCATATTCACGCATTTTAGACATAGGTTGCATTAAATGCCATGCAAAAATCATTTAGGTCTAGGTCATTTTATTGATGCCATGCATTTTTCATGTCATTTAGGTTTTAAATCATGCATTTCATGCATCATATTTGCTGTATTTTTCATGCATTTCATGTCCTTGCTACTTGACTTATGACTTAGGCCAATCAATGGTTCAAAGTCATGCAAGACTTGAGCATACTTGTGGATAATTAAAGAGTTGTCAAATTGATTATTCTACCTTTTTGTGATTTTTTTTACTTAGCCAATTTTTTGCCTAACTTTTCAAAAGTGTTAGCTACTATTTGTGAGTCATTTAGAGAGTCTTTAATATTTTTACATTGATTTTTAAATAATTCTATCAAAGGCAAAAAAATGTGTTTTGACAAAACAGTTTTTTCACCCAGTACTCATATTTTCCCGATTTTTTTGGGTAGTCATCTTTAATAATAAAATTAAGCCGATTGTTTTCTGTGTAGTTTTACATCTACTGAGTCTCCATTATTTTTTTTTAGATTTTTTTGAATTTTTAAAAATAGGGTAAAAAATCGTGCTTTAAAACTGGACAATGGAGTCAGGATTGAATTTGAAGGAAAATCATTTTTCTGTTTTGGTTAAGTTACTTAGAGGGGGCTGATTAGGAAGTTTAGCTACTGACTTAGGATAGTTTCTCAACCTTTTTAAACTCTAAAAAATGATTTTTTAAGTTTTGGGTTAAGGGTGGTCAAGTCCGGGATTTTAAACTTAGGAAATTAGAACCATTTAATAATGGGTTTAGCTAAGTTTTTATTTTTAATCTAAGCTTTTCAAAATTGTTTTTAAACAATCACAAAGTATTTTGGTTTTAGAATATTTAGTTTGATATATTTTCCTAAGGTAGCTGGATATCTTTTTAGATATACAGATTTCCTTAATTAAAGGAAAAAAATACATTCTCATGCATTGCATTTTCCATATTCATGCATATTATATAATATGTAATTTTTTCTATGTTTAATTTTCATGATGGTGTTATTATCTTGGATTTAAATTTTTGATATTATATTATTTGTTATATTGTTTTGAATATTTCATGATATCCTATGTTTTTTAGTTAGTTACTTTTGTCATATTATTTAGCATATACTATGTTCAGGCATTATTATTTTCATTTTTATTTTCATGCATATTATATGATAGCATTATTTTATGTTTCATGTCATTTAGATTATATGCCATATAATTTATATTTGCCATGTCATTTAAGTCATTTCATTTAGAATATATTATGTCACTTAGGATATTTTATTTCATTTAGAATATATCATATGACTTAGGATATTACATTTCATATAGAATATATCATGTTACCTAGGTCATTTCATTTCATTTGGAATATATCATATAACTTAGGATATTTCATTTCATTTAGAATATGCTAAGACATTTAAATTATATCATGTCATTTAGGGTGCATTATATTATTTAGACTTTGCTATGTCATTTTATTTATGTCATACATTTTCATATTCATATTTTTTAAAATGTTTTCAAAAAGTTAATGATTTTCAATAAAATAAAGATATTCCCGATTTAAAATAATTCATGAATTCTATCGGGTTTGCTGGGGAGGGTATCATCAATTATTATTAATAACGGAATTCTTCTTTAAAATAAGAATAATTGGAAAGTTTTCCAAACTAATAAAAATTTCTATATTTTGCCACGTTTGTTGGGGAATATAGGAAAATTTTGAATTAATAAATTCCGGATCATTTTCAATTAAAAATGGAATTATTTTTCTTTAAAGTGGGAATTAACTTGAAATACTAAATTTAAAACCGACTTTTTTTACCGAGACTTGAGATAACACACGATTAATGGTACCGTTTTATACGGGCGTTTTAGGGGTGCTAATCCTTCCCCACACGTAACCGAGTCCCTAACCGTTTTTTTTTATTTCTCTAGCTTAAAACGCAGACTTGAAATTGGTTTTTGAAATGTTTTAATTAATTTTAAAATATTTTATAAAATTGGTTTTAATAGGTGGCCGATCACACCCAGCTAAAAAAGATTGGTGGCGACTCCATGTCTTTTTCAAGGTCATTTTCAAAAGCTTCATTTTTCAAGAGGAATTAAGTCGACTTTTCTTCGGTTTTTTTTAATGTCACGCTTAACAAATAATAAAGTCTTATGATGAGACTTGTTATTTTTTTAAGGTTGCGACAGCTTGGCGACCCTATTGGGGACATATTAGAGAGTCAGACCTAGAATTAGTCATGTGTTATCAAAGTCTCGGTTTTGTTGGTTTAATTGGTATTTAATTTTAATTCCCATATTTTTTTTAAGAAAATAAGGATAATTTCAAAAATAATAAAATGTTTTTTAATATGTCCATATTAATGTGCATACATATTATAATTGTTCTCTGGTTATTTTGGTGCATATATTTATTTATTGATTAATTGTTGACTTATGTTGTTTAATCTTGTTGGGACATTTAGAATAAGGGATGTAGAATAGGTGGTGAAAGGTTTGTTATTTCTCTTCACACACTACACGTGCATTTGCATATCATGAATCCTATACTTGGGTTCCGTCCTTTTAGGTGGGAGCAAAGTAACTAAGCCTTCGTGATTAACAATCCGCATGGGTAGTGAAACACTTTCGGAGTACTAAATTACCTAAGCCTCCGTGATTAACAATCCACATGGGCTAGGGAAATAGACTCTAACGAATTGAACCCGCTTTTATTGGGGTGCCTTACTAGCCTTCACCGACGATAGTGAGGAACAATTCGGGGCTTTTAGAACTAATTAACCTTCATATAGTAAACCTAGGCGAAGCCATGCCGGATTTCCAATTAGATATCCCGAAGTTAAGAACACATGGAGGAATATTTCCAATCCTTTTACCTTCTATTCTACTTTTCGAATAAGTTTATTTTTGAAAATCGGCAATGATGAACGTACATCACAATGCCCGTAATAAGTGTTGGTGTTTCATCCCAAGGGTGTTATAATGCCGAAATTTTGTTGGCATCCTCAGGGATAATTATTGTTTTGAATTATATATTTTTTGTATTATTTGAATTTATTCCCGTTACTAATTCATTTTCTTTTTGTTGTTGTTTTTTTTTTGGCATTCTTGTCATCATTTTTTGCACATGGAAGGTTATTGGTCTCGGGATAATATTCGACGAAAAGGGCTTTCATGGAGGGTCAGAGTGTTTTAGTGGTCCAGAAGCATTTAGAGGTAAGGAAACAGTCCGAGCAAAGGCCAGCAAGATAATGGGGATTGTTTAAAGATGGGATATGTGTCAGCATTGCCAGCCAAGGTTGATCTTACTATCAGGCAAAATGATCTTCGGGAATTGATAGATATATGGAACCAATGGAACATATCAGAAAAAGAAGCCTTCACTCAGATTTATGGGGACATAGTACTGTTAGCTCAGGTTAAGGTCAGTGGTGAGGTGATCCGGGCTGTGGTGCAATTCTAGAATCCCGTTTATCGGTGTTTTACCTTCAACTAGAGGATATGACTCCAACCAGAGAGGAATATTCGACCTTGCTACATATTGAGAACGTTATTCTCGACCGTATTTATTTGAAGGATACAATGACGTCGGGTTTCAAGAAAAAGGTGTAAAATTCTAGAAATGGAAAGAAATTGGGTCAAAAGTCATGTTGTCCGAAAAGGGGTAAGCTACTGTATATCATGGGATATTTTACGGACCTTAATCCATAGCCATTCAAGTAAGGAGATAGTTAGGAATATTTTTGCTTTGGCTATATGGTTTAGTTATCTTCCTAAAGACATTAGGGTATGTGGATGTGGCGATATTTGATGTTTTTGAGAGGCTTGAGCAAAGGATAAACCCAGCCCCGACAATCATAGCAGAAACAATCCGATCCCTGAATTTCTATAGACAGGAAGGAAAAAGGCATTTTATAGGTTGTATACAGCTCCTTTACATATGGGTTCAGAGCCATTTTTGAAAACAGGAGAATTCCCTCTTCGCTCGTATTAGAAGTCTTTTGCACCAATTGGTGAATTTCTTAAGAGAGATTGGCTTGAAAATAGGATTGAGGAATAATGGATTAACATATTCCAGAATATCAGGGCTGAGATGATAATTTGGAGAGCTCCATGGATAGCTCTTATGCCGACATTGTACAAGTGCGGAGATAAAGCTTCTGTTCCATTATTGGGAGTATGGAGAGGAGTGAGCTATGCACTACTGCTGGTACTAAGACAATCGAAATCTCGTCAGTTTACTCCTATGACCCATGACCTTTGTAATTTGGAATTTGCTTATGGAGAAGATGGATACTCGGGAAAGGTACGTGAGATTGTAGTAGAATGGAAGGAAACTCATCGGGTGGAGGTAGCTAGATATGCCGACATCGTCACACCTGATTACCTGACATGGAGGGAATTGAGGGTTAATGATAGGTTGTTGACATCAAATGGGGAAGAAGTTCAGCTCTTGAGTTTGCCACCCAAGGAAGCGCCCTCAGAGTTAGAAATTGCAAGGGCAGAATTCAAAAAAGAAAAGGCCCAAATGAGCAAGGAAATTGCCCGATTGCTTGAAGAGCTTGAGGATATGAAAAATAGGGAATCAGCTCGAGAAAGAGAAAAGGAAAAGATCAAGAGAGAAAGGGACACTGCTAAAAGCGATCTTCAGGAATTACACTTGGAGAACAAGAGGTACCGTTTCGAGCTTAAATTCGAGGGGACTCTCAAGACTTCCGGGGAATAGGAGCAAGAAGTCAAAAACCTCAAGAAGGAGAAGAACTATTGGACAGAGAGAGCAAAGCATGAGGAAGCCCGAGCCAATCAACTAGTGAAACAAGCTAAGGAAAGCTTACACGGTGATGCTTCTGCTGACATGTCAAAGGGTCGTGAACAAGTAGGGGTCAGATTGAAGAGCAAGGAAATCAAAATAGGACAGTGAAAAAGGTCCAAGATCCGAGGGAGTTACTATAGGACCAATGTTTTGTAATAGCATTTTTAAATTAGGATAGGCAGATTATCAGATTGTCTTAAGCAGTGATCTTTTCTTTGATGTATTTAGTTCCAGGAAATCAATGAAAGACTGTTTGGTTGGAATTATCTCGAGGCCAATACTTTTAAATGCATTCATCATTCATTTGTTATTTCCTTTATATATTTTGTTTGTTCATTCATTTATATTTATAATCATTCATTCATTTATTCTTTATAAATTGTTCATACACTTAGTCATTTATTTATTTGTCAATTCATTTGTTCTTTATAATTAGTCATTCAAGTTCATACACTTAGTCATTTACTTATTTGTTCATTCATTAACATTTAGTCATTTATCCATTCATTCATTTTTATAAAAAAAAAAAAATGTGTCAATAATTTCTAATCCATGGTTTTTAAAACTAAAGGTACAATTGGTCGCAATCATACTTTCAACACCCCTACAATACTCGATCTCAAGCAAGAGCTATGGAGAACGATCAGCTTGCTAGAATTGAAAGGATGGAAAGAATTCAAAAAGAACTGCAGGAACAATTTGCTAAGTCTCAAGAGGAGTCACGGGAACAAATAACCAAAACTCATGGAGATGATGAGTACCATGATGAGGCAGAAGTGGCCAGGAGAAAATTCAGTTACAGGAATGGGGCAGTAAATCAGGATAACCAACCAGAGGTGGTACAAAGAATGGCTAGACATCCCAGCCTGTAGGAAATGAACTTTCGACTGGGGCAGCATCCTATATTTACATCAAACCAGTGGCCGAAGCACAGAATTTTGGTCTTAGAAGGGGTAATATTGGGGTTGGTCCAATTGATGTGGACGTTCCAGACTTTGAAGAAATGGCCGAAAAGGAAAGGGCAAAGATGATTGAGCTGAAGAGGGTTGAAACGGCAGAATCCCAAAAAAAAATCAGCTGTCAGAGGAAAGACTGAGGGCAGTTGAAGGAGCAGAGCTATTTGGCAGTCTAGATGCCAAAGAGATGAGTTTAGTGTACGGTCTGGCGATTCCTCCAAAGTTCAAAGTACCAGACTTTGAAAAATATAACGAAAACACCAACTCATCAGCGCATATGACCATGTATTGCAGGAAGATGACCGGACATGATGAAGACCAAAAATTGCTCATCTTCTGTTTTCAAGATAGCTTGATAGGGTCCGCAACTCGGTGGTATAACCAGTTTACCCGTTCTAAGATTCGTTCCTGGATGGATATAGCTGAAGTCTTTCGTGGAATAGTACAAGCATGTGACAGACATGGTTCCTGACCATCTAACTCTCCAAAACATGGAAAAGAAAGCTACTGAAAGCTTTAAAGAATATTCTCAGAGATGGAGAGACCTGGCTACACAAGTACAACCCCCTTTAACCAACAAGGAAACTACAGTGCTTTTCATCAATACCCTGAAAACACCTTATTATGATAAATTGGTGGGAAGTGCCACTAAGAACTTTGCAGATATGGTGATATTTGGGGAGATGATAGAGTCTGCTATTAAGAACGGGAAAATGGAAAGGGGTGAGTCTGCTACCCCGAGGAGAGTTTTTCTTACAAAAAAGGAGGAGACACATGCAGTCAGTTTCAATCAATACCCCTATACACCTCCTACACCATACACACCTCCCAGGCCTTATACTCCTACTATATCTTATGCACCTCCGACACCTTACACACCTTACTCGGGGTATAATCCTTACTACCCCAATGTGAATCACCTTAACCAAAATCCATTCCCCTATACCAATATACCACAACAGCTGTTCCCAACTGGTATATCCCCACAGATAACCCTTCCTCGAAACACTATCCCAAACACTCAAGGTCCCGCGCGCAATGACTATCGTTCACCAAGGAACGATCAAAAACCCCAGTTTGATCCCATTCCTACCACTTATGGTTAGCTATATACTAAACTACTGCAAGGCCAACTTGTCGCGCCTGTATATCTTAAACCTTTGACCCCATCATAATTAAGATGGTACAATGCAAATACCAACTGCGCATATCATGCAGGAATTCAGGGGCATGCAACGAAGGATTGCATTGCCTTCAAAAAGAAAGTCCAAAGCTTAACCAATACCAAAGTTGTGAAGTTTGGGTCAAAGAATGGGCCGAATATAGCGAGAAACCCATTGCCCGATCATGTTGAGAATCGGGTAAATCCAGTATTGACAGGGTAAGTCAGAAGGTAAAAAAGGATGCTAGAGAAGTCAAGACTCTGATGTTAACAGTATGGGTCGCGATGGTTAAGTAAGGAATAGTGGAGGATGCAGACAGTTTAAAAATGGTTGCAAAGAGGGTGCAGAATTGGTGCTCGTTCCATAAATGTTCAGGTCATATCATACAGAACTGCGAGGACTTTTTGGCTAATGTCCAAAACGGAGAGGCCCAGTTTTACAAGGAGACAGAGGAGGAAGTAGAGGTTATTGAGAATCCGGCTGGCTATGGAATAGGAAGACCTTTGATCATCTATTATGATGAACCAGAGAAGACTACCCCGGTTGTTGAGAAAATTGCTCCCAAGCTAATCATATATTTGCCTTCTTCCTTTTCATATAAGGAAAGCAAAACTACTTCATGGAAGTATGACTGTAGCAGGGGTATGCCCGGGTAAGAAAGTCAACAAGATATTACAGGTGTGGGGCACTTAACACGAAGTGGAATGTGTTATGCCCCTGAGATTGTTGAACAGTGATCAACAAGAAATAATGGAGGACTAGACAAGGGGAAGAAAATAGTTGAACCAATCCATATTGAGATGGATTTGTCAAAAGAAGCAGAGAATCAATCAGCCTCGGTAAACAGGATAAAAGAGCCGATAAACGAGAAGTAGAGGTGATCATGGGTCGGGCCGGGCTCAGACTATATGTTAAGAGCTTTTATGTCTGCCCAGGCCCGGCCCGACCCGAAATATGGGCTATTTGTTTTGTCCAAGCCGGGCCCATATTTTTAGTACAATATCCAAGCCCGGCCCGGCAAATTTTTTTATTGAGTTGTATTTTTTTAACAGGTTAATTTCAAGGATAATAAAGTAATTTCATATTATAAATTATTTAATTATTAAATATAAAATATATTTATTTTTTTATAATACTATTCGGGCCGGGCCTGTGCCTAAATTTTTCTAGCTAAGGACCGGCCCGTTTAGAAAACGGGCCTAAAATTTATCCAGACCCATTTTTTGGGCCTAGTATTTTTGTCCAAGCCCTCCCAAGTATAGGGCGGGCTTCGGGTTTGGGCGGGTAGCCCGGCCCATAAGCAGGTCTAACGAGAAGGAGGCATGCGAGTTTTTAAAGTTCATAAAACATAGTAAGTATAATGTGGTTGAGCAATTGAAGCGCCAGCCAGCAAGAATCTCCATTTTATCTTTGCTATTAAACTCAGAGCCACATAGAAATGCCCTGTTAAGAGTGTTGAATCAAGCATACGTGACTAACAACATATCAGTAGAAAAGTTAGACAGGCTGGTGGGAAACATTATGGAAGACGACCATATATTTTTCAGTTATGATGAAATACCACCCAATGGTATTGGGTCCACAAAGGCTCTTCACATAACAACCACCTGCAAGGGGCATATACTACCAAGGGTGCTTCTGGATAATGGTTCTTCATTAAATGTAATGCCCTTGGCAACCCTGTCTAAGTTGCTAGTCGATATGTCTTATATGTTATCGAGTTGCACAATAGTCAGGGCTTTCGATGGTACCAGGAGAGAGGTAATGAGAACTATTGAGGTTCCTTTGGAGATAGGACCATGCACCTATACGTTAAACTTCCAGGTCATGGAGATTAATCCATCGTATAATTGTTTGTTGGGAAGGCCGTGGATACATTCAGCATGGCTGTACCCTCGTCTCTCCACCAACAGTTGGAATTCGTGATGGAGGACCATTTGGTCACTATATCAGGAGAAGAAGACATAATAGCCTCTGCATCTACTGAATCTTCTTATGTTGAACCCAATGAAGATGCCGTAGAATGTTATTTACGGTCTTTGGAATTTGAAAATGCGGTTTTCGTCGCTGAAGGACGAAAAATTCCAAAACCAAGATTGTCTAAGAACACAAGGCTGGGAGTAAGAACCACAGTGGGAAAAGGCTGTATGGCTGGAAAGGTATTGGGAAATATCTTCAAGGGATGGCTCGAGCAATGGAAGCAGTGGGAAAGAAAGATCCTTTCGCTTAGGGTATCTTCCGAAGGCCCATGAGATGAGGAACCAAGTTAAAAGGAACAGACAAAGGAGGATGGCCCGTCTCATGACTTTTCTACCAATCCTTCACAACTTCCGCTCTGCTGATTTTTTGTTCGGAGAAAAGAATTCAGAGGATGTACTCATAATGATAGAGCAAGCTTTTGAAAAATTCCATGTGAATAAAGGGGGGCAGATTCAGGATATGGTGATTTGCATGACTGGGAAAGAAGTGATGGAAAGTGACAGTGAGAACTGGATGGTGCGACCTTGTCCACCAGGATATAGACTAACCAATTGGAGTGCGACTGAGTTGCCCATAGTTTTTAAGTCTATTCCAACGTAATACTTAAAAAAAAAAAACAATCTTAATTATCTTTACCCAGAGATATTAAGATTTTTTTTTTCTGTAATGGGCTTTTTGTTTAAACATTTCATTAAATAAATAATAAGCACAATGCATTTTATTCATATTGATGTGTCCATAATTTTTCATTTTTGTTATTTATTTTGTTTTCATTATATATATTTTCCTATATTGTTTCTTCTCCACCTATTTACAGGTGTACGGATGCGGAATATGAGGACCTTCCTATTAGTAATTTTGAAATTGATTTTGAAAGACCCATTTGTACGGGTGATTTTGAGGCTAACGAAGATATTGAGGATTATGGTCTACCTCCGGATCTATTAAGGAAAATAGAACAAGAGGAGAAACAAGTACTTCCTCATAAGGAATTATTGGAAATGATAAATCTGAGAGATGGTGAAGAGATAAAGGAAGTCAAAATCAGAACTTCATTGTCATCGTCAATAAAGGGTGAGTTGATAGCCTTGCTCCAGGAATACGTCGATGTATTTGCATGGTCTTACCAAGACATGCCAGGGTTGGATCCGGATATTATGGTTCATAAGCTACCTTTAAGGCCAGAATGCAAACCAATTCAGCAAAAGTGGAAAAGAATAAGGCCGGACATGCTGTTAAAGATTGAAGAGGAGGTGAAGAAGCAATTTGATGCTGGATTCTTAGAGGTGGCAAAATATCCAGAATGGGTGGCAAATATTGTTCCAGTACCAAAGAAGGATGGCAAGGTTTGGATGTGCATTGATTACAGAGATTTGAACAAGGCCAGCCCTAAGGATAATTTCCCTTTGCCCCATATTGTTACTCTGGTGGATAATACGGCAAAGAGTTCTTTATTTTCTTTCATGGACGGATTCTCAAGATACAATCAGATTAAGATGGCACCGGAAGATATGGAGAAAACCACATTTGTTACAATGTGGGGAACCTTCTGCTACAAGGTAATGCCATTTGGGTTGAAGAATACTAGGGCAACATATCAGAGAGCCATGGTGACCTTGTTTCATAATATGATGCATAAGGGAATTGAGGTCTATGTTGATGATATGATCGCAAAGTCACAAGGAGAAGAGGAGCATATTGCGAATCTTAAGAAGCTCTTCGAACGACTAAGTAAGTTTAGACTCAAGCTAAATCCGACAAAATGTACTTTTGGAGTCACCTCGGGGAAATTGTTGGGTTTTGTCGTCTGCAAAAGAGGAATTGAGATTGACCCTGATAAAGTGAAGGCCATTTAGAATTTGTCACCACCTCTTACTCAAAAAGAAGTAAGAGGCTTTCTGGAGAGATTGAATTACATTGCTCGGTTTATTTCTCAGTTAACTGACAAATGTGATCCAATATTTAAGTTACTTCAAAAACGTGATCCAGGAGAATGGGATGAAGGTTGTCAGATTGCATTTGAAAAGGTTAAACATTATCTATCCAACCCACCAGTATTAATGCCACCTGTTCTGGATAAACCAATGATACTGTATTTATCAATATTTGAGAGATCCATGGGTTGTGTTTTGGGGCAGCTTGATGAGACTGGAAAGAAAGAACAAGCAGTTTACTACCTCAGCAAGAAGTTCAAAAATTATGAGTTGAAATATTCGTTTGTAGAAAAGTTGTGATTTGCCTTAGCTTGGACTGCTCGAAGACTCAGACAGTACATGTTGTACCACACAACGTGGTTGATTGCCAAGCTAGACGCAATCAAGTACATGTTGGAAGTTCCTTCTTTATCAGGGAGGACCGCAAGATGGCAGGTTTTATTGTCAGAGTACGACATTGTATATGTAAGTCAAAAAGCTATCAAGGGCAGTGTAGTGGCTGAATTCTTAGCAAGTCGAGCAATGAAAGATTATGAGCCGTTGAACTTTGACTTCCCGGATGAAGATTTGATGTATGTTTTGCAAGCATATGAGATTCCCCTGAAAAAGAAAGTATGGAAAATGTACTTTGATGGCGCATCTAATGCCATGGGGCACGGAATCGGTGCAGTCCTCATATCCCCAGAAGAAGATTATTATCCTTTCACTGCTATATTAGATTTTGATTGTACAAAGAATACTGCCGAGTATGAAGCATGTACTATGGACCTTCATGCTGCAGTGGACAGAAGGATCAAAGTATTGAAAGTGTTCGGAGACTCAGCCTTAGTGATATACCAGCTACGAGGAGAATGAGAAACCCGAGATACAAAGCTAATCCGATACCGAGAACTCATATTGAATTTATTGAAGGAATTTGAAGAAGTGAATTTCAATTACTTTCCTCAAGAAGAAAACCGAATGGCAGATGCTCTGGCTACTTTGTCATCAATGCTTAAAGTGAATGAAAGCGCTGAAGTTGTGCCAATAAAGATGAGTATATATGAGTCTCCTGCCTACTGTCTGAGTATTGAAGAAGAAGCAGATGGCCTCCCTTGGTATAACAACATCTTGCAGTACATCAAGAGTCAACAGTATCCAGAACAAGCAACAAAAAATGACAAGAGGACTTTGAGAAGGCTAGCAATGAGTTTTGTTATAGACAGTGAGATTCTCTACAAGAAATGAAAAGACCAAGTCTTGTTGAGATGTGTCAGATTTGCCGAAGCTCGGAGAATTATAGAAAAGGTCCATGAAGGGATATGTGGCACTCATGCTAATGGTCACATGTTTGCTAAGCAGGTTATGAGGGTAGGGTATTATTGGTTGACAATGGAAGAAGATTGTATCAGTTATTCCCGGAAGTGCCATAAATGCCAGATATATACATATAAGATTCATGTGCCGCCATTGCCATTACATGTCATGACTGCACCATAGTCCTTTTCAATGTGGGGAATTGATATGATCGGGCCTATTACCCCAAAAGCTTCAAATGGACATCGTTCCATCTTGGTGGCCATAGATTATTTCACAAAATGGGCAGAAGCTGCTTCCTATGCGAATGTAACAAAGTCGGTGGTATGTAGATTTATTAAAAAAAGAAATAATATGTCGTTACGGGTTGCTAGCAAGAATTATTTCACATAATGCTCTCAATTTGAACAATAAGATGATGAGAAAAGTGTGTACTCAGTTCAAAATCACACATCATAATTCAGCAGCTTACCGTCCGAAGATGAATGGGGCAGTAGAAGCAGCCAATAAGAACATCAAGAAGATTGTTGAGAAGATGACCGATATATACAAGGATTAGCATGAGATTTTGCCTTTCGCTCTTCATGCATATCGTACTTCGGTCCGTACATCTACAGGGGCAACGCCGTTTTCTTTGCTATACGGGATGGAAGCAATGCTACCTATTGAAGTTGAGATCCCTTCACTTCGGGCTTTGATGGAAGTTGGCCTAGAGGAAGCAGAATGGGTTAGAGCTCGTTATGAACAGTTGAATCTCATTGAGGAGAAAAGATTGAATACAATTTGTCACGGGCAGTTGTATCAGAAAAGGATGATTATAGCCCACAACAAGAAAGTTCATCCTAGACAGTTCCAAGAGGGGGAGTTGGTATTGAGGAAAATTCTCCCTATAGTGAAGGACCTGCGAGGAAAGTGGGCTCCGAATGGGGAAGGACCCTATGTGGTAAAAAGAGTTTTTTCTGGAGGAGCATTGATTTTAACTAGAATGGACGGGGAGGATTTCAGAAATCTCGTGAATGCTGATGAACTTAAGAAGTATTATACTTGAAATTGGTTTAAAAAAAAAAAAGAAAAAGTGTGATGCTGTGCACATGGAAATTCGAATGATTCCAAGTGTAAAAATGGAAATTCTATATATCTATCTCCCCTGTGAATTGCTTTTCAAAGAGAATATTCATGCTTGATATGATGAATGGCCATCTTTCATATTCCTTTCACTAAGAAGAAATTATCCATAGCCACCCCTTTGAGCCTTAGGAATTATTTTTTTCTTTAAACCTTGATCAAGGATCACCCTCTACACTGGAGGGCAAATGCGATGAAAAATAATCAAAAAATCATGGTAAAAAGAAAGCCATCGAAAAATGTGGCAAATGAAAGCCAACAAAGCAAAAAAAGAAAAAAAAAAAGAAAAAAGAAGAAAAGAAATTCCAAAAAAGGGACAAATGTTTCAAGAATAAGTTCACCTCAGGAAATGATCCTTGATCCAATCACCTTTAAACACACTTTGGGCCTATTTTATCCTTTCTTTCTAAATCTAAACCTTGGCCTGCATTACGTGCTTTAAAAGCCCATTTTGATCAAGCATGTATATTTAATTTGAAAGGTTATTCTCAGAATTCATCCCATCTTTTGAATTGAAATTTTTACCTTGGAAGCCGTTAGAATTCTCAGATGCATGGTAGAATACAAAAAAAAAAAAAAATTGGAAATGAAAAAGAATGTAAAAGGAGAGGTTTAAGCCGAAAACCCACAAAGGGCGACTTAATACCGAATGGGGGACACTTGAGTTGAAAACCTACAAAGGGCGGCTCAGGTACTAATCAAAGTTCGAATCAATGCTCCGTGTAAATGGGGAGAAAGTATCTGAAAATCAAAAGAAAGAAGAACAACTCAGTCTGATGTAACTACGGAAGCTAAGAGGTTACCCAAGTAAATTGCTCGTTTAAGAGAAATTTTAGATGGTTTGAAAAGGGAAGGGTCCAAGATATTCCGCATCCGGGGCATCTACAACCTATAACTTTACATTTGTTTCTTATATCCTTGATATTTATTTTTACTATTTTAAAACATTTATTGCAATAAATTCTTGTTATCCTTTTCATGACAATTTTTGCTTGATTCATATTTTATTTCATACATTTTTGAGATGCATTTTGATTATTATTAAATTGAATGATGATTAGTAATAAAAAAATCTTTAAATAAAAGGATTTCAAAGTATTACTAAGGAATATATTTAAATCTTGGGAAAGGCTTGGAAAGTTCACCAAGAAAAGAAAACAGTGAACGTGTTGGAGACTCCATCACGAAGTTAGAAAATCTGTGAATTTCAGCGAAAGTCAGAAACTGAGACTGTTTGACAAGTTATCTTGATTGAAGGATTCCTTAAGTGGGGCATCAATGAACAACTGAAGACTCCGTCATGAAGTCGGATAATCTGTGAACCTCAAAGAAACCATGGATTAGAAATCATGACACAATCATTTGATTGAATTCATTCTTAGGAAACATACAAGCATTTGCAAAGCATGTCATTCTCATCATTGCATTTAGCTAACATTGCAGAAATCAGGAAAACTTGGACTTCCTCAAAGTGAACTCGTTCTGTTTTTCAAACGAGTCAAGCCCCGTGATCACCATCGAGGTACGTTTCCTTTCCAAATCAAACTCATTTTGCTTCTCAAATAAGTCGAGCCCCGAGACCACCGTCGAGGTATGTTCTTTAATTTTCAAGTTAAATTTATTTTTTCCAAATGAACCAAACCCAGAATCATTCTTAGTATTTCCTTTTGTTTTAAATCAAATTCGTTCTGTTTTATCAAATGATTCGAGCCTTAAGACCATCGTCGAGGTATTTCATTTTATTTTAAATTGAATTCATTCTGTTTTATCAAATCAGTTGAGCCTTGAGACCACCGTCGAGGTATTTCCTTTTGTTTTAAATCGAACTCGTTCTATTTTATCAAATTAGTCGAGCCTTGAGACCACCGTTGAGGTATTTCCTTTTGTTTTAAATCGAATTCATTCTGTTTTATCAAATGAGTCAAGCCTTGAGACCACCGTCGAGGTATTTCCTTTTGTTTTAAATCGAATTCATTCTGTTTTATCAAATGAGTCGAGCCTTGAGACCACCGTCGAGGTATTTCATTTTGTTTTAAATTGAATGCATTCTGTTTTATCAAATGAGTCGAGCCTTGAGACCACCGTCGATGTATTTCCTTTTGTTTTAAATCAAATTCATTCTGTTTTATGAAATGAGTCGAGCCTTGAGACCACCGTCAAAGTATTTCCTTTTGTTTTAAATCGAATTCATTTTGTTTATCAAATGAGTCGAGCCTTTAGACCGTCGTCAAGGTATTTTCAATTCACGAGGTAAGGCCTCCGGGCACCATTCTTAAGACCTCCGGACACCATTCTTAAGACCTCCGGGCATCATTTTTAAAGTCGCATACAGCGCATTTTTTTAACTCACGGGTAAGGCCTCTAGGCACCATTCTTAAGACCTCCAGGCATTATTGTTAAAGTCGCATACAACGCATTTTTTTAAATTCACGAGTAAGGCCTTCGAGCACCATTTTTAAGACCTCTAGGCATAAGTTTCCAAAGTTTTTATATTTGCTTGAACATGTCTTTGGTGGTGATAACCAAAGCCACTGATGGAGATATCCAGAGTTTTACATTTGCTTGAACAAGTCTTTGGTGGTGATAGCCAGAGCCTATGGTGGAGGTATCCAGAGATTTACATTTGCTTGAGTAAGTCTTTGGTGGTGATAGCCGAAGCTTCTGGAGGAGATACCCATAATTTTAAACACAGCTTAGCACAAGATAGGTTAAGCCCTCGAGACCATCGTCGAGGTCTTTTCTTCTCTTGCAAATCGAACTCGTTAACTTAAGACGGGTTGAGCCTTGATTAGTCAAGGAATTCAATTTAAGGACAATAACTTTTTTTTTTTTATAGTTTTTTTAAAAAAAAAATAAAAAAAAAATAAAAAAATAAAATAAATAAAATAAATGAAAAAATGAAAAAGAAATAAGAAAGAAAAACCCCTTGCCCTTTCCTTCTCATGTGATTTCACTAACCGTATAAAATTAGTATTTGTTTATCTTTGCCTGATTCCTGATTCTCAGCAATAGCCAAAGAGGGGCAGCTGTAGACACCTAATTTTGTCTGGACCACTAAAATAGGTATGTTTTCTTCCTAAATTGATGTTTCAGAATGTAAAAAGATTTTTTTCATCCTGCAGGTGGTACTCCAGGACTTAGTCTAGGAAGGCGAGCATAAAAAGTCAAACTTAAAAAGTCAACCCTAAAAAGTCAACCTCAAAAAGTCATCTACTGAAAAAGTCAACCCATTTTCAAAATCAAGATTTGAAGTTCAATTGAAAAATGGTGAAAGAATTTATTGAAGGAATTTGAAGAAGTGAATTTCAATTACTTTCCTCAAGAAGAAAACCGAATGGCAGATGCTCTGGCTACTTTGTCATCAATGCTTAAAGTGAATGAAAGCGCTGAAGTTGTGCCAATAAAGATGAGTATATATGAGTCTCCTGCCTACTGTCTGAGTATTGAAGAAGAAGCAGATGGCCTCCCTTGGTATAACAACATCTTGCAGTACATCAAGAGTCAACAGTATCCAGAACAAGCAACAAAAAATGACAAGAGGACTTTGAGAAGGCTAGCAATGAGTTTTGTTATAGACAGTGAGATTCTCTACAAGAAATGAAAAGACCAAGTCTTGTTGAGATGTGTCGGATTTGCCGAAGCTCGGAGAATTATAGAAAAGGTCCATGAAGGGATATGTGGCACTCATGCTAATGGTCACATGCTTGCTAAGCAGGTTATGAGGGTAGGGTATTATTGGTTGACAATGGAAGGAGATTGTATCAGTTATTCCCGGAAGTGCCATAAATGCCAGATATATACAGATAAGATTCATGTGCCGCCATTGCCATTACATGTCATGACTGCACCATAGTCCTTTTCAATGTGGGGAATTGATATGATCGGGCCTATTACCCCAAAAGCTTCAAATGGACATCGTTCCATCTTGGTGGCCATAGATTATTTCACAAAATGGGCAGAAGCTGCTTCCTATGCGAATGTAACAAAGTCGGTGGTATGTAGATTTATTAAAAAAAGAAATAATATGTCGTTACGGGTTGCTAGCAAGAATTATTTCGCATAATGCTCTCAATTTGAACAATAAGATGATGAGAAAAGTGTGTACTCAGTTCAAAATCACACATCATAATTCAGCACCTTACCGTCCGAAGATGAATGGGGCAGTAGAAGCAGCGAATAAGAACATCAAGAAGATTGTTGAGAAGATGACCGATATGTACAAGGATTTGCATGAGATTTTGCCTTTCGCTCTTCATGCATATCGTACTTCGGTCCGTACATCTACAGGGGCAACGTCGTTTTCTTTGCTATACGGGATGGAAGCAATGCTACCTATTGAAGTTGAGATCCCTTCACTTCGAGCTTTGATGGAAGTTGGCCTAGAGGAAGCAGAATGGGTTAGAGCTCGTTATGAACAGTTGAATCTCATTGAGGAGAAAAGATTGAATGCAATTTGTCACGGGCAGTTGTATTAGAAAAGGATGATTCAAGCCCACAACAAGAAAGTTCATCCTAGACAGTTCCAAGAGGGGGAGTTGGTATTGAGGAAAATTCTCCCTATAGTGAAGGACCTGCGAGGAAAGTGGTCTCCGAATGGGGAAGGACCCTATGTGGTAAAAAGAGTTTTTTCTGGAGGAGCATTGATTTTAACTAGAATGGACGGGGAGGATTTCAGAAATCTCGTGAATGCTGATGAACTGAAGAAGTATTATGCTTGAAATTGGTTTAAAAAAAAAAAGAAAAAGTGTGATGCTGTGCACATGGAAATTCGAATGATTCCAAGTGTAAAAATGGAAATTCTATATATCTATCTCCCCTGTGAATTGCTTTTCAAAGAGAATATTCATGCTTGATATGATGAATGGCCATCTTTCATATTCCTTTCACTAAGAAGAAATTATCCATAGTCACCCCTTTGAGCCTTAGGAATTATTTCTTTCTTTAAACCTTGATCAAGGATCACCCTCTACACTGGAGGGCAAATGCGATGAAAAATAATCAAAAAATCATGGTAAAAAGAAAGCCATCGAAAAATGTGGCAAATGAAAGCCAACAAAGCAAAAAAAGAAAAAAAAAAAAAAAAAAAAAGAAGAAAAGAAATTCCAAAAAAGGGACAAATGTTTCAAGAATGAGTTCACCTCAGGAAATGATCCTTGATCCAATCACCTTTAAACACACTTTGGGCCTATTTTATCCTTTCTTTCTAAACCTAAACCTTGGCCTGCATTACGTGCTTTAAAAGCCCATTTTGATCAAGCATGGATATTTAATTTGAAAGGTTATTCTCAGAATTCATCCCATCTTTTGAATTGAAATTTTTACCTTGGAAGCCGTTAGAATTCTCAGATGCATGGTAGAATACAAAAAAAAAAAAAAAAAATTGGAAATGAAAAAGAATGTAAAAGGAGAGGTTTAAGCCGAAAACCCGCAAAGGGCGACTTAATACCGAATGAGGGACACTTGAGTTGAAAACCTACAAAGGGCGGCTCAGGTACTAATCAAAGTTCGAATCAATGCTCCGTGTAAATGGGGAGAAAGTATCTGAAAATCAAAAGAAAGAAGAACAACTCAGTCTGATGTAACTACGGAAGCTAAGAGGTTACCCAAGTAAATTGCTTGTTTAAGAGAAATTTTAGATGGTTTGAAAAGGGAGGGGTCCAAGATATTCCGCATCCGGGGCATCTACAACCTATAACTTTACATTTGTTTCTTATATCGTTGATATTTATTTTTACTATTTTAAAACATTTATTGCAATAAATTCTTGTTATCCTTTTCATGACAATTTTTGCTTGATTCATATTTTATTTCATACATTTTTGAGATGCATTTTGATTATTATTAAATTGAATGATGATTAGTAATAAAAAAAATCTTTAAATAAAAGGATTTCAAAGTATTACTAAGGAATATATTTAAATCTTGGGAAAGGCTTGGAAAGTTCACCAAGAAAAGAAAACAGTGAACGTGTTGGAGACTCCATCACGAAGTTAGAAAATCTGTGAATTTCAGCGAAAGTCAGAAACTGAGACTGTTTGACAAGTTATCTTGATTGAAGGATTCCTTAAGTGGGGCATCAATGAACAACTGAAGACTCCTTCATGAAGTCGGATAATCTGTGAACCTCAAAGAAACCATGGATTAGAAATCATGACACAATCATTTGATTGAATTCATTCTTAGGAAACATACAAGCATTTGTAAAGCATGTCATTCTCATCATTGCATTTAGCTAACATTACAGAAATCAGGAAAACTTGGACTTCCTCAAAGTGAACTCGTTCTGTTTTTCAAACGACTCAAGCCCCGTGATCACCATCGAGGTACGTTTCCTTTCCAAATCAAACTCATTTTGCTTCTCAAATAAGTCGAGCCCCGAGACCACCGTCGAGGTATGTTCTTTAATTTTCAAGTTAAATTTATTTTTTCCAAATGAACCAAACCCAGAATCATTCTTAGTATTTCCTTTTGTTTTAAATCAAATTCGTTCTGTTTTATCAAATGATTCGAGCCTTAAGACCATTGTCGAGGTATTTCCTTTTATTTTAAATTGAATTCATTCTGTTTTATCAAATGAGTCGAGCCTTGAGACCACCGTCGAGGTATTTCCTTTTGTTTTAAATCGAACTCGTTCTATTTTATCAAATTAGTCGAGCCTTGAGACCACCGTTGAGGTATTTCCTTTTGTTTTAAATCGAATTCATTCTGTTTTATCAAATAACTCAAGCCTTGAGACCACCGTCGAGGTATTTCCTTTTGTTTTAAATCGAATTCATTCTGTTTTATCAAATGAGTCGAGCCTTGAGACCACCGTCGAGGTATTTCCTTTTGTTTTAAATTGAATGCATTCTGTTTTATCAAATGAGTCGAGCCTTGAGACCATCGTCGATGTATTTCCTTTTGTTTTAAATCAAATTCATTCTGTTTTATGAAATGAGTCGAGCCTTGAGACCACCGTCAAGGTATTTCCTTTTGTTTTAAATCGAATTCATTTTGTTTATCAAATGAGTCGAGCCTTGGGACCGTCGTCAAGGTATTTTCAATTCACGAGGTAAGGCCTCCGGGCACCATTCTTAAGACCTCCGGACACCATTCTTAAGACCTCCGGGCATCATTTTTAAAGTCGCATACAACGCATTTTTTTAAATCACGGGTAAGGCCTCTGGGCACCATTCTTAAGACCTCCGGGCATTATTGTTAAAGTCGCATACAACGCATTTTTTTAAAATCACGAGTAAGGCCTCCGAGCACCATTTTTAAGACCTCCAAGCATAAGTTTCCAAAGTTTTTATATTTGCTTGAACATGTCTTTGGTGGTGATAACGAAAGCCACTGGTGTAGATATCCAGAGTTTTACATTTGCTTGAACAAGTCTTTGGTGGTGATAGCCAGAGCCTATGGTGGAGATATCCAGAGATTTACATTTGCTTGAGTAAGTCTTTGGTGGTGATAGCCGAAGCTTCTGGAGGAGATACCCATAATTTTAAACACAGCTTAGCACAAGATAGGTTAAGCCCTCGAGACCATCGTCGAGGTCTTTTCTTCTCTTGCAAATCGAACTCGTTAACTTAAGACGGGTTGAGCCTTGATTAGTCAAGGAATTCAATTTAAGGACAATATCTTTTTTTTTTTTTTTACAGTTTTTTTTTTTAAAAATTAAAATAAAAAATAAAAAAATAAAAAAATAAAAAAATAAAAAAATGAAAAAGAAATAAGAAAGAAAAACCCCTTTCCCTTTCCTTCTCATGTGATTTCACTAACCGGATAAAATTAGTATTTGTTTATCTTTGCCTGATTCCTGATTCTCAGCAATAGCCAAAGAGGGGCAGCTGTAGACACCTAATTTTGTCTGGACCACTAAAATAGGTATGTTTTCTTCCTAAATTGATGTTTTAGAATGTAAAAAGATTTTTTTCATCCTGCAGGTGGTACTCCAGGACTTAGTCTAGGAAGGCGAGCATAAAAAGTCAAACTTAAAAAGTCAACCCTAAAAAGTCAACCTCAAAAAGTCATCTACTGAAAAAGTCAACCCACTTTCAAAATCAAGATTTGAAGTTCAATTGAAAAATGGTGAAAGAATTTTGATAATCCGAGGTCTACATCGAAAGATATGGAGTTTGAAAGTTAGGTTACGAAGATTCATTAGAAAGGAAACCCTAATCCGAGAAATTTGGGGAAAAGTGCTTAAAAGATCGAATTGGTCGAAATGAAAGGTTCCAAATGAAAGACATGCACTGACTACGGGTAATGGAGAAGCCACTTGAAAGGAAAACTGAAAGAAAAGTCAATCCGAAAGAAAACTGAGAATTAGGGTTTTTGATGGATTTCGGTGAAATTGGAAGAAATGGCCCGACTCGGTTTGAATAAAATCTAAAAATCGGACTTGGTTTGAGCAAAATCGGATTTTGGAGGTAAAAGAACAAAATTGGAAAATGTGGGAAAAATAGCAAATGAACTCCAAAAATTCTGAAAACTTGCAAATCTCATTTGTAGACACCTAATTTTGTCCGGACCACTAAAAAAGGTATGTTTTCTTCCTAAATTGATGTTTCAAAATGTAAAAAGACTTTTTTCATCCTGCAGGTGGTACTCCGAGACTTAGTTTAAGAGAGCGAGAATAAAAAGTCAAACTAAAAAAAAGTCAATCCCAAAAAAAGTCAACCTCAAAAAAGTCAACCCCAAATAGTCAACTACTGGAAAAGTCAACCCACTCTCAAAATCAAGATTTGAAGTTCAATTGAAAAATGGCGAAAGAATTTTGATAATTCGAGGTCTACATTGAAAGATATGGAGTTCGGAAGTTGGGTTATGGAGATTGAGTAGAAAGAAAACCCTAATTCGAGAAATTTGGGGAAAAGTGCTTAAACGATCGAATTGGTCGAAATTGAAGGTTCCAAATGAAAAAATAACCACTGACTACGGGTAATGGAGAAGCCACTTGAAAGAAAAACAAAAAGAAAAGTCAATCCGGGAGAAAACCGAGAATTAGGGTTTTGGAGGATTTCGTTGAAATTGGGAAGAATTACAGAAATGGCCCGACTTGGTAAGACAAAAGCCCGTAATGGATGAGGAGTGATTTAAAAAAGGATATCCCAAGACTCAGTTTGAAGAAAATCTGAAAATCGACTTGTTTTGAGCAAAACATGGTTTCAGAGGCAAAAGGGCAAAATTGGAAAATTTAAGAAAAATAGCAAATGAACTCCAAATCTTCTAAAAATTTTCAAATCTCATTTTTAAATTATTTGAAAGAGACTAGCGAAAGAAAATCTTGATTCGGAGTTCGTTTGTGAAATGGCCAAATCCCGGGTCTCCTATGTAGTAATTCAAGAAGAAAATCTCGGAAAAATAGCAAATGAACTCCAAAAGTTCTAAAAATTTGAAAATATCATTTTTAAACTATTTGTAAGAGATTGGAAAAAGAAAATCTTGATTCGGAGTTCGTTTGCAAAATGGCCAAATCCGAGGCCCACTATGTAGTAATTCAAGAAGATAAATCCCGAAAAAAATACCAAATGAGTTCCAAAAATTATAAAAATTCCAGATCACACTTTTAAATTATTTGGAAGAGATTGGTGAAGAAAAATCAAGATATGGAGCTCATTTAAAGAATTGTAAAATTTGGGGGCATAAAAGGGCAATTTTGGAAGAAAAATCCAAATAAATAGCAAATAGACTCAAATAATTTTGAAAACTTCCAGAATTGAATTTTTTATTATTTTTAAAGTATTTAAAAAAGAAAATTGAATTTGGAGTCCGTTTGCCATTTATTTGCATTCGAGGGGCAAAAAGGTCATTTTACCCAAGAAACCGAAAATGGCTTTTCTTGCCTTTCAAAAAAATCAAACTTGGGCTGGAAGAGGGAGTGCTGGCCGGCCAAGGCCCAAGGAAGGGAAGGAGGATTCTGATTTTTTTATCAAGAGGCCAAAAATGAAGAGTTAGTTAGTGATATTTTGATCAAACCTTTGGAAATAAGCCATATGGACCAATGCATGAAGAGGGAGAGTGTCAACATAATGGCTTAAGATTCTTGAGCAGCTGTAATTATGGACAGTTGATGGCCTAATCTGAGGGTGATAATTTCATGTTTTCAACCTCTTGGATCATTAGCCCTTGGATGAAAGTTGGTTGGAGGAAAGATGACAACATCCTAGCCTATGAGAGAGGGGGTTTGGCCACTATAGGGGGATCCAGATTTTTTCATTTTTAGCACTCTCATTTTAGATATTCTCTCTTGTTTTGGCTGAGTTTTCTCTCCATTATTGCAAAGCAAAAAGAAAAGTTTAGGAAAGAAAAGAAAGTTTGAAGAGAAAAAGCTTGAAAGATAGTTTCTAGAGGTTGCTTTTAGCACAAATGCTTGCACTTTCTTTGATTTTCCATTCTTGTTTTGCTATTTTGATTATCATTTTGGTGAGTTTTCTTTTGATTTTTCTTTTTAAATAAGTGTTTTTTTAATGTTCTTTTGAAGTTCTTTCTTCATATTTTCTTAAAAAAGTTCTTGCAATATTTTTTTTTATTCCTTGACATGGCCGAATGGCCCATGATTTTTTTTTTTTAGTTGCTGTTTTGCTTTGTTATTTCATGTTATTTTTTATATTAAATAAGTCTTGATGCTTTAAATCTTTTTCTACTACATATACTTGAAGCTTGTTTTAATTTGGTTGCTTGCTTACTTCCATTTATGAGCCTATTATCATGTTCTTGCATTTTTGATTTTCTGGTTTCAAAATGTTTAAATTTGTTTATGTTTTATATTTTGAAATCCATGTGTTTGTGAAAATGCTTGTTAGTTTTCATACTTATACTTTATATTTGCATGATTTGAGTGTTACATAGTAGTTAAGTATGTTAGTATATCAAGTGTTTATGAAAATTCCATGCTCACTCGGAAGATGAGGCCATTCGGCCACCACATTTATTTTGCTTTGTGTGTGCATTTTGCTATGTTAGTTGATAGGTTTGCATTTGCATGACATTTGATTGAGTATTTGGTCTAAGTATATCAAGTGTTTGTGAAAATGCGATGCTTACTTTGGACATGAGGCCATTCGGCCACTTCACATTTATTTGCTTTGTGTGTGCATTTTTGTTATGTTAGTTGATAGGTTTGCATTTGCATGACATTTGATTGAGTATTTGGTTTAAGCATGCCTTGTGTTTGTGTTATTTCCATGCATATTTTAGATGTTAGGATTAGTTTGTTTTGCCATGCATGTCCATGCATTTTAGACTTAGGTTGCATTAAATGCCATGCAAGTTCATTTAGGTATAGGTCATTTTATTGATGCCATGCATTTTTCATGACATTTAGGTTTAAAATCATGCATTTCATGCATCATATTTTCTGTATTTTTCATGCATTTCATGTCCATGCCACTTGACTAATGACTTAGGCCAATTAATGGTTCAAAGTCATGCTCTCTTAAGTATACTTGTGGAAAATTAAAGAGTTGTCAAATTGATTATTCTACCTTTGTGATTTTTTTACTTAGCCAATTTTTGCCTAACTTTTCAAAAGTCCTAGATACTGTTTGTGAGTCATTTTTTGAGTCTTAAATATTTTTACTTTGATTTTTAAATGATTTTATCAAGGGCCAAAATGTATTTTGGCAAAGCAGTTTTTTTTTTTTCACCCAGTACTCGTATTTTCCCCATTTTTTGGGCAGTCACCTTTAATCAGAAAATTAAACTGATTTTTTCCCGTGTAGTTTACATGTCCTGAGTCTCCAGTATTTGTTTTATATTTTTTGAATTTTTAAAAATAGGGTTAAAAATCGTGGTTAAAACTGGACAGTGGAGTCAGAATTGAATTTGAAGGAAAATCATTTTTCTGTTTTGATTAAGTTACTTAGAGAGGGCTGATTAGGAAGTTTAGCTACTGACTTAGGATAGTTTCTAAGCCTTTTTAAACTCTAAAAATGATTTTTTAAGTCTCGGGTTAAGGGTGGTAAAGTCCGGGATTTTAAACTTAGGAAATTAAAGCCATTTAAAAAAGGGTTTAGCTAAGTTTTTATTTTTAATCTAAGCTTTTCAAATTGTTTTCAAACAATCACAAAGTATTTTGATTTTAGAATATTTAATTTGATATATTTTCCTAAGGTAGCCAGATATCTTTTTAGATATACGGATTTCCTTAATTAAAAGAAAAAATACATTTTTCATGCATTACATTTTCCATATTCATGCATTTTTTTTTTATATAATATGTGATTTTTGCTATGATAATTCCTATGGTATTGTTATTATTTTGATTTATATGTTATATTTTTTATTATATGGTTTTGAATATTTCATAATATCCTATGCTTTTTATTTAGTTATTTTTTGTCATATTATTTAGCATATACTATGTTCATGCATTATTTTATATTTCATGTCATTTAAATTATATACCATATCATTCATATTTGCCATATCATTTAAGATATTACATTTCATATAGAATATATTATGTTACCTAGGTCATTTCATTTCATTTAGACTATATCATATAACTTAGGATATTTCATTTTGTTTAGAATATGCTAAGACATTTAAATTATATCATATCATTTAGGTTGCATTATATTATTTAGACTTTGCTATGTCATTTTATTTATGTCATACATATTCATATTCATATATATTTTTTAATGTTTTCAAAAAGGTAATGATTTTCAATAAAATAAAGATATTTCCGAGTTAAAATAATTCATAAGTTCTCTGCCGGGTTTGCTGGGGAGGATATCATCAATTATTATTAATAACGGAATATCTTCTTTAAAATGAGAATGATTCAGAAAATTTTCCAAACTAATAAAAATTTATATATTTCGCCACGTTTGTTGGGGAATATAGGAAAATTTTGAATTTATAAATTCCAGATCATTTTTAATTAAAAATGGAATTATTTTTCTTTAAATTGGGAATTAACTTGAAATACTAAATTTAAAACCAATTTTTTACCGAGACTTGAGATAACACACGATTAATAAGGTACCTTTTTATACGGGCGTTGTGGGGGTGCTAATCCTTCCCCACACGTAACCGAGTCCCGAACTCGTTTCTTTGATTTCTCTGGTTTAAAACGCAGACTTGAAATTGGTTTTAAAAATGTTTTAATTAATTTTAAAATATTTTATAAAATCAATTTTAATAGGTAGCCGATCACACCTAGCTAAAAAAGATTGGTGGCGACTCCATGTCTTTTTTTCAAGGTCATTTTCAAAACCTTCATTTTTGAAAAGAAATTAAGTCAAATTTTCCTTGGTTTTTTTAATTTCACGCTTAACGAATAATAAAGTCTTGCGATGAGACTTGTTATTTTTTAAGGTTGCGACATCATTCTTAAATCATTTCGAAGAGATTGGCAAAAGAAAATCTTGATTCGGAGTTCGTTTGCAAAATGGCCAATCCCGGGTCCCCTATGCAGAAATTCAAATAAATCCCGAAAAAATAGCAAATGAACTCCAAAAATTCTGAAAATTTGCAAATCTCATTTTAAATTATTTGGAATAGATTGTAGAAAGAAAATCTGGATTCGGAGTGCGTTTGCAAAATGGCCAAATCCCTGGCCCCCTATGTAGTAATTCAAGCCGATAAATCCCGAAAAAATACCAAATGAGTTCCAAAAATTATGAAAACTTTCAGATCCAACTTTTAAATTATTTGGAAGAGATTGGTGTCGAAAAATCTGGATTCGGAGCTCGTTTAAAAAATCGTAAAGTTTGGTAGCAGAAATGGGCAATTTTGGAAGAAAAAATCTAAATAAATAGCAAATGGACTCAGAAAATTTTGAAAACTTCCAGAATTCAAATTGTTTTTTTATTTTGAAAGTATTAAAAAAATAAAATTTGAATTTGGAGCCCGTTTGCCATTTATTTATGTTTGGGAGGCAAAAAGGTCATTTTACCCAAGAAATCGAAAAGGGCTTTTCTTGCCTTTTAAAAAAATGAAGCATGGGCTGGAAGAAGGGGAGTTGGCCGGCCAAGGTCCAAGGATAGGTAGATATTTTCTGATTTTTAATCTAAAGGCCAACAATGAAGAGGAAGTTAGTTATTTTTTGATCAAGCCTTTGCAAATAGGCCACATGGACCAATGCATGAAAAGGGAGAGTGTCAACATAATGGCTTAAGATTATTGAACAGCTGTAATTGTGGATAGCTGATAGCCTAATCTCAGGGTGATAATTTTATGTTTTTAACATCTTGGATCAATAGCCTTTGGATGGAAATTGGTTAAATGAAAAATGACAACATCCTAGCCTAAGTGGGGCCATTCGGCCACTACAAGGGAGAGTCATTCTCTCTTTCATTTTCAGCTATTCACTCTCTATTCTCTCCTGGTTTTGGCTAATTTTTCTCTCCATTGTTGAAAGTCGAAAAGAAAAGTTTAGAAAAGAAAATAAAGTTAGAAGAGAAAAAGCTTGAAAGATAGCTTCTAGAGGTTGCTTTAAGCACTATAGTCTTGCACTTTCTTTGATTTTCCATTCCTGATTTGCTGTTTTGATTACTATTTTGGTGAGTTTCTTTTGATTTTTCTTTCAAAATAAGTGTATTTAATATTCTTCTTCAAGTTCTTCTTTATTCTTTCTTGTAAAAAGCTCTTGAAAATTTTTTTTCGTCTTGTTTTTGAGATGGCCGAATGACCTAGTTTTTGAGTAGTTGCTGTTTGCATTTTTTATTTCATGTTATTCTTGATATTTAACAAGTTTTGATGCTTTAAATCTTCTTCTAATACATAAATATGAAGCTTGTTTTAATTTGGTTGCTTTCTTGTTTTATTTTTGAGTCTATTATCTTGTTATCATGTTTATTTTACTTGTCTTGCATTTTTCATTTTCTGTTTTCAAAATGTTTAAGTTTGTTTATGTTTTATATTTTGTAATCCATGTGTTTGTGAAAATGCTTATTGGTTTTCATGCCTTTACTTTATATTTGCATGATTTGAGCATTATTCTTTAGATATGCATGTTAGTATATCATGTGTTTGTGAAAATGCCATGCTCATTTTAAGGATTCACCACATTCGGCCACCTCATATTATATGTTTTGTGTGTGCATTTTTGTTACGTTAGTTGATAGGTTTGCATTTTTCTGATATTTGGTTGAGTATTTTGTTTAAGCATGCCATATTTTTGTGTTATTGCCATGCATATTTTAGGCTTAAGATTGATTTATTTTGCCATGCATATTCATGCATTTTAGACCTAGGTTGCATTAAATGCCATGCAAGTTTCATTTAGGTCTAGGTCATTTTATTGATGCCATGCATTTTTCATGTCATTTAGGTTTTAAATCATGCATTCCATGCATCATATTTGCAGTATTTTTCATGCATTTCATGTCCTTGCCACTTCACTTATGACTTAGGCCAATCAATGGTTCAAAGTCATGCTCTCTTGAGCATACTTGTGGAAAATTAAAGAGTTGTCATATTGATTATTCTACTTTTGTGATTTATTTTACTTAGCCAATTTTTTGCCTAACTTTTCAAACGTGTTAGCTACTGTTTATGAATCATTTAGAGAGTCTTTAATATTTTTACACTGATTTCTAAATGATTCTATCAAAGGCAAAAAAAGTGTTTTGACAAAACAATTTTTTCACCAAGTACTCATACTTTCCTGATTTTTTTGGGCAATCATCTTTGATCAGAAAATTAAGCCAATTTTTTTCCGTGTAGTTTTACATGTTCTAAGTCTCCAGTATTTTTTGATATTTGTTTGAATTTTTAAAAATAGGGTAAAAAATCGTGCTTTAAAACTGGACAGTGGAGTCAGAATTGAATTTGAAGGAAAATCATTCTTCTGTTTTGGTAAGTTACTTAGAGGGGCTGATTAGGAAGTTTAGCTATTGACTTAGGGTAGTTTCTAAACCTTTTTAAACTCTAAAAATAATTTTAAACTTAGAAAATTAGAGCCATTTAAAAAAGGGTTTAGCTAAGTTTTTATTTTTAATCTAAGCTTTTCAAAATTGTTTTCAAACAATCACAAAGTATTTTGGTTTTAGAATATTTAATTTGATATATTTTCCTAAGGTAGCCGAATATCTTTTTAGATATACGGATTTCCTTAATTAAAGGAAAAAAATACATTCTCATGCATTGCATTTTCCATACTCATGCATATTATATAATATGTAATTTTTGCTATGTTTAATTTTCATGATGGTGTTATTATCTTGGATTTAAATTTTTGTTTAGTTATTTTTTTCATATTTTTAAGCATATACTATGTTCATGCATTATTATTTTTATTTTAATTTCCATGCATATTATATGATAACATTATTTTATGTTTCATGTCACTTAGATTATATGCCATATCATTTATATTTTCCATGTCATTTAAGTCATTTCATTTCATTTAGAATATATTATGTCACTTAGGATATTTTATTTCATTCAGAATATATCATATGACTTAGGATATTACATTTCATATAGAATATATCATGTTACCTAGGTCATTGCATTTCATTTAGAATATATCATATAACTTAGGATATTTCATTTCATTTAGAATATGCTAAGACATTTAAATTATATCATGTCATTTAGGGTGTATTATATTATTTAGACTTTGCTATGTCATTTTATTTATGTCATACATATTCATATTCATATTTTTTAAAATGTTTTCAAAAAGGTAATGATTTTCAATAAAATAAAGATATTCCTAAGTTAAAATAATTCATGAATTCTCTGTCAGGTTTGCTGGGGAGGATATCATCAATTATTATTAATAACGGAATATCTTCTTTAAAATAATAATGATTCGAAAAGTTTTGCAAACTAATAAAAATTTCTATATTTTGCCACGTTTGTTGGGGAATATAGGAAAATTTTGAATTAATAAATTCCAGATCATTTTCAATTAAAAATGGAATTACTTTTCTTTAAATTGGGAATTAACTTGAAATACTAAATTTAAAACCGACTTTTTTACCGAGACTTGAGATAATACACTATTAATAAGGTACCGTTTTATATGGGCATTATGGGGGTGCTAATCCTTCACCACACGTAACCGAGTCCCGAACCTTTTTCTTTGATTTCTCTGTTTAAGACGTAGACTTGAAATTGGTTCTTGAAATGTTTTAATTAATTTTAAAATGTTTTATAAAATCGGTTTTAATATGTGGCCGATCACACCTAGCTAAAAAAGATTGGTGGCGACTCCATGTCTTCTTCAAGGTCATTTTCAAAACCTTCATTTTTCAAGAGGAATTAAGTCGACTTTTCTTCGGTTTTTTTAAATGTCACAGTTAACGAATAATAAAGTCTTGCGATAAGACTTGTTACTTTTTTTTTAGGTTGCGGCAATGCTATCATGATAAATGCATGAAAATAAAATAAAAATGCATGAATATAGTATATGCTAAATAATGTGACAAAAAATAAACAATTAAATAAAAAATATAGGATAGCATGAAATATTCAAAATCATATGGCAAACAATATAACATCATAAAATGTAAATCAAAGTAATAATAATACCATGGAAAATATCATAGCAAAATTCACATATTAAATAAAATGCGTGAACATGGAAAATGCAATGCATGAAAATTTATTTTTTCCTCTAATAAAGAAATCCGTATATCAAAATACGAATTCATAAATATATTCATATACATATATAATTTCAATTTCATATTCCTTAGGCTACGACCACTTTCACTCTAGTGGCAAGGTCTATATTCATAATTTCACCTCGAAGAGGTTAAGTACAATACCAGCATATAGTACCATTGTATTTATCCCCAATGATAGGGTTAAGAACGTAGCCAAATTCATGTTCACGTACAAATTCATAAGCATATTCATATACATATTCAAATTCATTAGGCTACGACCACTTTTACCCTAGTGGAAAGGTCCATATTCATAATGTCACCTCAGAGAGGTTAAGTACAATGCTAGCATGTAATATCATTGTATTTACCCCCAATGGCAGGGTCCAGAACGTAGCCAGATTGTGCTACGACCACTTTCACCCTAGTGGCAAGGTCCATATTCAATGTAACCTCGAAGAGGTTAATATAATGGTAGCATGTACGACCATTATATTCATCCCAAATGGCAGGATCCAAGATGTAGCCAATTCAGAACCAATAACCATTCCAATCCAATTCAGATATAAATTTTCAAACCATAATAACAATGAACATTTCACAAAATCATATTCATATCAAACACATTTCTCATTGTATAATTCCAAGACAGATTCAAAGCATAATAAAATATTCGATTCATAACTCTCAATTCACAAATATTCATTCAAATAATCCACATGAAAGACCTATTTTAGTATAAAGTGTACAAGATCATTTTTGGTCTATTTCAAACATATACTTATACCTTTATAAAACAAGTGGAGATTTGGTAAGTCACTTACTTGGCAAGTTGACTATAACAAGTCCAAAAATCTAGCCAGTATACTTAAGGACCTATTTATCCAAATAAACCATAATTATCACAAGGTCCAATAATTTAATATTTTCATGCACATGAACCTAGTGCTTCCTTCCAAATTAACCAAAATTAATCGGGTTTGCTCGCCTAGAAAGGTCACACTCACATCTCAAAATTTATCTAGCCTCTAAATATAACTTAACTATACCTTTCCAACATTTAAAAATTAATCAAGGTTATCAAGGTTTCTAGAAGACTTAAATCATTTTTTTTTATAAAATCAAAACTTTATTTATTTATGAAAAATTAAATAAAATCGTTGTAATTAAAATTCTGTCAATATATAGCAAAATATATCAAATATTAATCAAAATAATTTTTAAAACATTAAAAATAAAATTTTCCAACTTTTTTGAAATTTCAGAAAATTGTGTTCATTTAGCCTACTTTGAACTCTTATAACTCACAATCTAGATTGAATCTAGAGGTGTATCTTACACCAAAATAAAGCTGACATATCCTACTTCAACATAGAAGTTTAGGTCAGAAACTATGGTGGCCGAAAATACACATTTCGAAGGTCACAAGTTGGCTGGTCACCATGACTTTACCCAGATTTCTGGGTTTCATGTTCATTTGGCTACCTTTTGGCTTTCGATTATCTTAACACATGGACCCCCAAATCAAGCCACTAGCACCAAATTAAAGTTCACATTTCATACTACAAAAATAACCCAAGAATCGACTAAATACACCACCGGACTGTGGATTTTCAACAGCCTAAAGTTGGCTATTCATCACTGTTGAACCCAAAATTAAAATTAACATAACTTACAAACTACCCAACCAAATCAAGTAAAACTTGTTCTATTAGAATCTTTAAGCTTTCTAAAAATGATATTTCATGTCGGAAAACTCGTCGAAAAAGGATGAAAGCTTAAGGTTTATGGGGTTTTCTATAATGCATGCAACAACAAAGCAATATAAAAGCTTACATTTTTGTTTTGATGGTGGAGAATCTCAAATTTTGCTCCACCTCTGAAATTCCATACTTTTCTTCTTCTTTTTCTTCTTTTTCTTTTTTATTTTTTATTTTTTTTAAGTTGAGAAAGAATAGATATATACTAGGCTTTTGTTTTCTTTGCACATAAACCCCTTCAACATTTTTATTGCATATATGCCCCTCATGCAAGGGTACAGATTAATTGTGGGTGTTACATCCTTTCCCCCTTATTTGTCCTCAAAACTTCATATACCTTAATTCTCGAAAAGTTTAAGATATTTGTTTTATTTTTTACCTTCAAGCTCCCAAGTTGCCCCTCTTTGAATGATTAGCCCATTTGACCTTAACATACAGAATAATTCACTATCTTAGCTCTGTTCTTTTGTATCCGCAATTCAGACGGTCTTTTTTATTTTTATTTTTTATCACAAGATAAATCATCATGAATTTGTATAGAAGCGTGATCAAATACATGACTAAGATCAGGTACATATTTTCTCAGCATAGACGCATGAAATACATTATATCCTCTTACTAAGGATGGTGGCTATGCAAGCCTATATGCCACAATTTCAACTCTTTCTAAAACTTCAAATATGCCCCTGAATCTTGGACCTTGCTTTCCATGAAGTCGGAACCACATTACACCTAGGTGATAATTTCAAGAATACATGATCACACATTTGAAACTTTAAGTCTCACCTTCTATTATCCAACCTAACTCTTTTATCTACCGTGAGCCACAAGAAGTTGTTCCTTAATCAACTGGATTTTATCCAAAGTTTGTTGTAAAGATTAAAGATTTTTCTTTCTATGAACTCATCACAATAAATTGATGAACTACAACTTCTCCCAAACAAAACCTCCAAAAGGAGTCATTTTAATGTTTTTCTAATAATTGTTACTATAAGCAATTTCTTCAAATGTAAATGTTCTTCCAAAGAACCATTTATCAATGGCACAAGCTCACAAAATATTCTCAAGAATCTAAACATCCCTTTCAAATTAACCATCTGTTTGAGGATAGAAAATTGTGCATATCACTAATTCTGTTCCATAACATTATGTACACTCCTCTAGAGTTGAATATAAATCGAGTCTCTCTATTTGACACCATAGTACTAGGGACACCAAGTAGTTTCATTATTTTCTTAGCATACAATTTTACTAACTGGTCCGAAAAAATTCCAATTTTGACAACAATAAACAAAATGAGCTGACTTAGTCATTCTTCCTCCAATCACCCATATAGAATTATTTCCTCTTGATTCTTATGAAATCTAAATACAAATCCTATAGCAAAATGTTCCCATTTCTATTCAAGAATTGGAACTGTTTGTAACTTTCAAATAGATCTAAGGTGTTTAATTTCATTTTTTTCCATCTAACATATCAGGTATTGTGCAACAAATTGTGTAATCTCTCTTTCCATGTCATTCCACCAAAAAATTTGCTTTAGATCTTTATACATCTTAGTGCCACCAATATATATATAGAATATTTAATGCCATGAGTTTCCTACAAATTCTTTTCATTAACAACATATTATTGGAAACAAAAAGTCTATCTCGAAATCTCAAAGTTCTACCAATATGAATACTAATATTCCCTTGATTACTTACTTCAACATGCGTTTTGATTCTTTATAACTGATCATTATCTTGAGCATCCATAATCCTTTTTAATCAATGTGGTTCAACCCAAAGATTAGACAAGTGAGCCCTTTTTGTCTATAAATAGTTGATACCCAAATTATAATCATTTAGCAATTCTAACCACCTTATTTCCCTCATGTTTAGTTCTTTTTTAGTAAAAATATATTTGAGACTTTTATGATTAGCATATACCTCACAAGCCACAGTGTTCTTCATATAAATAATGTCTCCAAAATTTCACTACCGCCAACTCAAGATCATAGGTAGGATACTTTCACTTGTAAGGTTTCAATTGCCTTTAAACTTATGCTGTCACTTTTTCTATGTTACATTAGCACACAATCCAAGTCTTTCTTAGAAGCATCACTTTAAAGGATAAAACCTCGAAAACTAGAAGGAATAGTTAGGCATGGTTACTCACTAATATTTTCTTATGTTCTTATTCCAAAGTAAGGTAAGATCACAAAATGTAAATCTCTTAGGATTTCCATATACTCCAAAACGTATAAAATACAAGAATTAAAACCATGACTTGAAATAGCTTCAAAAATCATAACTTAATTACATTAATGTTTCCTTACTAACAAAAATCAAACATATTAGGTATACCATAATTTCAAAACCCATATATATAGTTCTCAAATTTTTCAAGTATCGAAAATCCATAATCTTCATACCACTAATACATAAATCAATTAATTTACATTTATTAAAGATCCATAACTTACTCAACTAATAATAGTCCAAAATTTCATAGTCTAAATCAAACATTTTCACTGCGCACTCTGATATTCTATTCAAATATCTCCTAAAATATAATAAAATTGGCTTTCATAACATTGTCTTATATTAAGGTAAGCATATGTACACAATTTTTCTTGAAAAATAACTTTTGATTCATACAAAGCATCATAACCATATATAACCTTAAATCTAGATAACAAAGCCAACAAATCCCTAGTTCACCAAAATATCACATACTAATTCCATTTTCCTTTTTGTTCACTATATGGATATCTTGAATCCATTAATCACCATTATATTATGATAAGATAAAACCAATGCAAAAGATCATATCCATAAGTTTGCATCGTATAAATTCAACCATAAATCTTTGATGCCCAAATTGTCTCCAAATCCAAATATTATACTTTCATATTTCATAGATCAATTATTAGATTATGAAAATTTTCATAATCCTTATAAACACCATATTGTCTTAGATTTTTTTTTTAAATCCATTATATTGATGTCCACTCCAAGCTATAGTCAGAACCTTAATAAAATTCTTTTATAAAGAATTTCAATCAATATATGTATTTGAACAATAGAATCTATGTCCTGGATACAATCACAAAGAACAATCACATGATGTTACTAGATTTTCTCAATTTTGTTAAAATCAAATACACGCTCAAGATCACTAAGTAACAAAGATCATCATTAATTGTTAACATCTAATCATAATGAACAATCCTTTGCGCTTATCATATTATAAAAGTATCCTTAACAAAACATATATATATATATATATATATGTAAGTCAATTACTCCTTCAAAGCCAACTTCTTTATTAGATCCTTTAGATAAGCACAATTTTAATTCTTACCCACAAGTAAATAATACACTGTAGCATATTCTTTGTACTATGATAAAGAAAGTTTTTGATAAACATTATTCTAAGGAATATGATATTGTACTTCAATTACAAAACTATAATCATAAATTAATCGCATTGACTATTAACGAATTCATGGTACTCAAAATAAAATCCAATGCTTAAACTTCAAACTGATTTCACAAAATTCCAACTCCTATCATCAAGTTTTAGTATTTTCTTAATAAAATAGAATACACTGTATATAATGAAATTTATCATCAATGTTCCAACCTGAATTTATCAAGAAAAATTCTCAAAAATCATGACTAAGAAATAGATACTTCAAAACTTAAATTTCATGCCAACTTCGATTTTTCATACTTTAGTTTTAGCAATGTGCAATCTTAATCCATGATTAAAGATTTTCTTGCTACCCATCATATATTTTCAAAACTCCATCAAATCGAAAGACTCCTCTCAATCCCATAGCATCTCCAATCATCAAATCATTCATCATAATAATCTTTTGAATCATACCTATATTTTATTATGATCCAGACCAAAATCTCTTCAACATAAAAACATAACCTTACAGTTGGCTAAGGTACCTAGACCTTTCATAGTGAAATCTTTATACTAAACATAAGTAAATGTAAATCAAATTTAATACTCCGAAATCCTCAAAAATCATTAAGCCATTCTCAAAGTCGATCCTATATATAGTCTAGGAATCTTTTCTAAGTTAATGTGTGAATATCAATAGAACTAACTACCCAAAAAACTGAGAATCATTTATCTATTCTCATTGATATCTACACATATCAAAAGATCACAGCCTAAGCTTTGATACCAATAAAGTTGTCACGCCCCCATCCCGAGTCTAAGACGTGACAACCGCCATATACTTTACAAGCATGTAAGCCTGCAAATTCTAATCATTTCACTTGTAACATTTGCTTGAGAACTTCAAAATATATAATAAATTCAACTTTTGCTTAAGTTTTAAAACATCATTAATATATCCATATAAGAGGTTCTAAAATCTGTGGTCTTAAATACAAACAAGGTAATAGCCTCCGAATTATTTAACTAAATAGTAAGCCTAAATCTCCAAAATATCATAAGTGCAGAGATGACCTCTGATCCTAAATTTCCCAAGCGATGACTTCTTAGCCAACGACTACTCTTCAACATCTTAAAAATACAATAATTAAAAAAATAAGTACAAATACTCAGTAAGTGACAAACCTCATCAGCCAATTGGGTCAACATATGCTACCTATATATAGATACCAAATCACCTTGAAAACAACGTCAAACCATTTTCCATAAATGGATTCACACGTCAATATTTTATCATTAAATAATTATTCATGAATCAATCAAATTCCAATGATCAAATAGATCTTCAGATTCAAATAACAAAGCATGAAGAATGAATAATGTGAATGGTTATGGATAAATTTTTAAATTCATATTCACCTACAAATTCATGAATATATTCATATACATATATAATTTCAATGTCATACTCCTTAGGCTACAACCACTTTCACTCTAGTGGCAAGGTCTATATTCATAACTTCACCTCGAAGAGGTTAAGTACAATAACAGCATATAGTACCATTGTATTTATCCCCAATGGTAGGGTTCAGAACGTAGCCAAATTCATATTCACATACAGATTCATAACCATATTCATATACATATTCAAATTCAAATTCATTAGGCTACGACCACTTTCACCCTAGTGGCAAGGTCCATATTCATAATGTCACCTCAGAGAGGTTAAGTACAATGCTAACATGTAGTATCGTTGTATTTATCCCCAATGGTAGGGTCCAGAACGTAGCCAGATTGTACTACGACCACTTTCACCCTAGTGGCACGATCCATATTCATAATGTAACCTCGAAGAGGTTAATACAATGCTAGCATGTATGACCATTATATTCATCCCAAATGGCAGGATCCAAAACGTAGCCAATTCAGAACCAATAACCATTCTAATCCAATTCAGATATAAATTTTCAAACCATAATAACAATGAACATTTCACAAAATCATATTCATATCAAACACAATTCTCATTGTATAATCCCAAGACAGATTCAAAGCATAATAAACTCATCAATTCATAATTCTCATTTTACCAATATTCATTCAAATAATCCACATGAAGACCCATTTTCGTATAAAGTGTACAAGATCATTTTTGGTCTATTTCAAACATATATATATATATATATATACTTATACATTTATAAAACAATTGGAGATTCGGTAAGTCACTTACTTGGCAAGTTGACTATAACAAGTCCAAAAATCTAGCCAAAGTATACTTAAGGACCTATTAATCCAAATAAACCATAAGTATCACAAGGTCCAATAATTTAATATTTTCATGCACATGAACCTAGTGCTTCCTTCCAAATTAACCAAAATTAATCGGGTTTGCTCGCCTAGAAAGGTCACACTCACATCTCAAAATTTATCTAGCCTCTAATTATAGCTTAACTATACCTTTCCAACATTTAAAAATTATTCAGGGTTATCAAGGTTTCTAGAAGGCTTAAATAATTTTTTTTTTTTATAAATCAAAACTTTATTTATTCATGAAAAATTAAATAAAATCTTTATAATTAAAATTCTGTCAATATATAGCAAAATATATCAAATATTAATCAAAATAATTTTTAAAACATTAAAAAAAAATTTCCAACTTTTTTGAAATTTCAGAAAATTGTGTTCATTTAGCCTACTTTGAACTCTTATAACTCACAATCTAGATTGAATATAGAGGTGTCTCTTACACCAAAATAAAGCTTACATATCCTACTTCAACATAAAAGTTCAGGTCAAAAACTATGGTGGTCGAAAATACACATTTCGAAGGTCACAAGTTGGCTGGTCACCATGACTTTACCCAGATTTTTGGGTTTCATGTTCATTTGGCTACCTTTTGGCTTTCGATTATCTTAACACATAAACACCCAGATCAAGCCACTAGTACCAAATTAAATTTCACATTTTATACTACAAAAATAACCCAAGAATCGACTAAATACACCACCGGACATTGGATTTATGATAGCCTAAAGTTGTCTATTCATCACTGTTGAACTCAAAATTAAAATTAACATAACTTTCAAACTACCCAACCAAATCAAGTAAAACTTGTTCCATTAGAATCTTTAAGCTTTCTGAAAATGATCTTGCATGTCGAAAAACTCACCGGAAGAGGATGGAAGCTTAAGGTTTATGGGTTTTTCTATAATGCATGCAACACCAAATCAATATAAAAGCATACACTTTTGTTTTGATAGTGGAGAATCTCAAATTTTGCTCCACCTCTGAAATTCCATACTTTTGTTCTTCTTCTTCTTCTTCTTCTTTTTCTTTTTTATTTATTTTTATTTTATTTTATCAATTTGAGAAAGAATAGATATATACTAGGCTTTTGTTTTCTTTGCACTTAAACCCCTTCAACATTTTTATTGCATATATGCCCCTCATGCAAGGGTACAAATTAACTGTGGGTGTTACAAATTTATAAAATCATTTTTAAAGTTTGAAAAGGCTTAGAAACTACCCTAATACAGTAGCTAAAGCTTCTAACCGACCCCCTCTAAATGCCTTAGCCAAATTCAACCATTATTTCTCTTTTGATTTCAAATTTGCCTCTACTGTTCGGTTTTGACACATGCTTTTTTAGCCTATTTTTAAAAATTCAAACAAATCAAAAAAAATACTGGAGACTCAAAACATGTAAAAATGCACGAGAAAAAATTGGCTTAATTTTTTGATTAAAGATGACTGCCCAAAAAAATCAGAGAAGTTCAAGTACTAGGTAAAAAAAACTGTTTTGTCAAAACACATTTTTTGCCTTTGATAAAATCATTTAAAAATCAAAGTAAAAATTGTTAGAGATCAACCTAAAGACCTGAAAACAGAAGCTAAAACATTTAAAAACCTATGACAAAAATTGGCTAAGTAAAAAAAATCACAAAGGTAGAATAATCAATTTGACAACTCTTTAATTTTCCACAAGCATGCTCAAATGAGCATGACTTTGAGCCATTAATTGGCCTAAGTCGCAAACCAAGTGGAAATGACATGGAATGCATGAACATTCAGCAAATGAAATATATGAAATGCATGGTCTAAAGCATAAATTGTAAAGGAAATGCATGACAATTCAAAATAACCTAAATGCCTAGCATGAATTTGCATGGCAATAAATGCTATCCTAACTTAATATGCATGCAATGCTTGATATTGCAAATATGACTTGGACCTAATATGTTATGAATATGCATGAAAATGCTAATGTAACCTAAGACCTAAGTAGCATAGCAATGCATGGCAATACCAATATGATTTAAGACCCAATATGCATGGCAATACCATTATGGCCTAGACCTAAAATGTAATAAAATGAATAGCAATACTATGAACCTACAATGACCAATGAACCTAATGCTAATGCTGGAACAAACAGCAACTAATACACAATTTCAAGATATGATAATGCAAAGCATGTTACCTAAACAAAATGCAAATGCATGAAGAGGCCGAATGGTCACCTGAGACTCTTATGCAATCCTATCTAGTAAATGACAAAAATATATGACAAATCATATCAAGATGCATAATGTCATGACATTTTCACAAGTATATGACATACTAAAATCAAAATGCACAAGCTCATGGCATGGAGATGCAAACAAGTCAAGAAGCAAGATGAAAATGCACATGCAAGGCATACTAAATATCAAGATATGCTAACTCATGGCATTGAGATGCAAACAAGCCAAGAAGCAAGATGAAAATGCACATGTAAGGCATAGCAACATGAAGTGATCGAATGGTCATATGACCAAATATAAAAATGCAAACATTTTTATAATACAAATCATGATATATGAAAAAAATACACAATATGACTCAAATGAACACAAGGGTCGAATCTACAAGGAAAAAATATTAAGCATGGAAATGAAAAATAGAAACAAATATAGCATAGAAAATAATATAAAGAACATATAAAAAATTAAACATAGACATGCAAAGGAAATAACAAGCAAAACTAGTAAATAAAACAAGGAAAGTTAAGCTCCATGGTTGGTATAAAATGGGCATAGCCTCTCACCTAACCATAATCACTTGGTCTTTCGAAGATCATGAAGCCTTTCCATTTCAAAAAATCAGAAAATAAACCATGTTAAACAACAAAATTAAGGTGAGCTTCATGGTAGGTAAAAATAGGCATAGCCTCTCCCCTAACCATGGTCACTTGGTATTGCCAATATCATGTAGCCATTTCAACCTTTTTGCTCCATCTTTTGTAAAAAATCAAAACCTTAGAATACTTAAACAAACCTTGTAAAAATCATTTTTTTCACAACAACATGCAAGGAAGGAAAAATAAATAAACAAGGCAAACAAACCTTCAAATTCGGCCAAGCATAAACTATGTAAAAAAAAATTGTTTTCAACCATTTTGATGAAGAAGAAGAGATGAAAACTTAAGTAAACATTTTAAAAATTTTATTTCTAAGAGAAATGTAGTAGGAAAACAAAGTGGAAAATCAAGAAATCAACATAAACAACAAGAAGAAAACCATGCTAGAGCTAGGTAGAAATGACTATCTTCAAGCTCTCTTATTGAAAACCTTTTTTTTTTCTCTCCAAACCTTTTTTATTTTTTCATTTTAGCTACTGACTTCAGCCACCAAACTTATGAAAAAATGAAACCAACCCCCCCTCTAATGGCTTGGCCCAATGGCCCTCTCACCCTTGGATGAAATTTTCACTTTTTCTCCTCCAATCTTGGCCCTAATATTAAGATATTTTTATGACAACATAAAATGGTCATATTGCCAATTGATAGCAGCCCTTAAGATGTGTACTCAGCCCTTGTAGTAACCCCATCCCTTAGATGCAAAAGAGGACCAATCCCATGCACTCTATTGTTTGCCCCCTTGAGTGCCTACCCTTGGATAAGTTGTGCTCTTCCATTCTTTGTCATTGGATGAGGACAACATAAAAATGACATCTTGTAGATTAAATCCAGCCCTCAACATGTTTACTCAGCCCTTGTAGATGGCCTAAGCCATTGGATGAAAAGAGACAATCCCATGCACTCCCTTGCTTGGCCGAATGGATGCTCACCTTTGGATGAATTGTGCTCATCTTTTTTCTTCCATTCTTGGCCATTAGATGAGGGTTCTTTCATGACAAATAAAAAATTCATCTTGGCATTTAAATTTTGCCATTGGATAGTGCATTCAACTTTCTTACAAGGCACCTAAGCCATTGGATGAAGGGAGGACCATTTGCAAGGTGTTAGTGGTAGAATGTGGCTTGATAGTGACTAGGGAATTAAATTGTTCAAGCTTCCTTCTTCTCCTCTATGCTGGCTGATCAAAGGAAGAAAAATCTCAGCAATTCCTTCTTCTTTTGTATTTTCCTCAATTACAAATTTGCCCTTTTTGGTTTCTTCGGTGAAATAACATTTTTGCCCCCCGATCTAAATAAATAGAAAACGGGCTCCAAATTCAAATTTTGTTTTTTCAATACTTTCAAAATAATAAAAAATTGAATTCTGGAAGTTTTCAAAATTTTTCGAGTCCATTTGCTATTTATTTCAGATTTATTTCCAAAATTTCCCTTTTTATTCACCCGAACTTTACCTTTTTTAAAAGAGCTTCGAATCTAGATTTTTATTCACCAATCTCTTCCAAATAATTTTAAAATGTGATCTGGAAGTTTTCATAATTTTGGAGCTCATTTGCTATTTTTTCGGGATTTATCTGCTTGAATTATTGCATAGGGGACTCGGGATTTGGCCATTTTGCAAATGGACTCCGAATCAAGATTTTCTTTTTCCAATATCTCTCAAATAATTTAAAAATGAGATCTGCAAATTTTCATAATTTTTGGAACTCGTTTGTTATCTTTTTGGGATTTAACTGCTTGAATCACTACATAGGGGACCGGGGATTTGGCCATTTTGAAAATGAACTCCAAATCAAGATTTTATTTTGCCAATCTCTTTCAACTAATTTAAAAATGAGATCTGCAAATTTTCAAAATTTTTGGAACTCATTTGCTATTTTTTTCGGGATTTATCCTATTGAATTTCTACATAATGGACCCGAGATTTGGCCATTTTGCAAACGAACTCCGAATCAAGATTTTATTTCACCAATCTATTCAAAATGATTTAAGAATGATATTTGCAAATTTTCAGAATTTTTGGAGTTCATTTGCTATTTTTCCCAAATTTTCCAATTTTGTCCTTTTGCCTCCGAAACCCGGTTTTGCTCAAAACAAGTCTGATTTTTAGATTTTCTTCAAACTGAGCCTTGGGCTATCCTCATTTAATCATTCCTCATCAATTAGGGGCTTTAGTCCTACCAAATTGGGCCATTTTTGTAATTCTTCCAAATTTCACCGAAATCCCCCAAAAACCTAATTCTCGGTTTTCTTCTGAATTGACTTTTCTATCAATTTTTCTTCCAAGTGGCTTCTCCATTACCCGTATTAAATACTTATCTCTAATTTGGAACCTTAAATTTTGACCAATTTGATCGTTTGACCAACTAGGGTTTCCTTTCTACCGAATCTCCGTAACCCAACATTCGAACTCCATATCTTTCAATGTAGACCTTGGATTATCAAAATTCTTTCACCATTTCTCAATTGAAACCCAGATCTTGATTTTGTAAGTGGATTGACTTTTTCAGTAGTTGACTTTTCTGAGGTTGACTTTTCTAGGGTTGAGTTTTTTGAGGTTGATTGTTTCGAGTTTGACTTTTACTGTCTACTTTCTTAGGCTAAGTCTTGGAGTGCCACCTGTAGGATGAGAAAAGCCTTTTAGCATTCTGAAAAATTAATTTAGGAAGAAAACGTACCTGATTTAGGGGTCCAGAAAAAATTAGGTGTCTACAGCCCTACCATAAGCGTCATTCGTGTTTGGGACCCGTTCGTGATGAAATCTAAGTATAACACTCTCCATACAAGACGACCTGGTATCGCATGTCTGAGGACTAATTTACATGACTGGTTTTAAGAGAACATTATCATAGACACTAGAGTGATATATTACCAAATGAAGTTCTCTTGGCGGGCCATGTTCATTGAACTTGTTCAACAGACAAGCACCTATATGTTATCCCAAGTATCCTATACTTCAACCTGTATGAGACCGGTTGCTTACTTCATAAGTAAGAAGGCTTAACATATACCAGTCTTTGAGCATTGCCAATGCCCCGTCTTGGCATTACGATGACCAGGAACAGTTTGAGGAACAAGGCTTTGATGCATAAGGATCTCATAATTATAACTCTTTATAATTCCTTTGCAAGGCCATTATGTTCCATGGGCTTCATCTGATTAGTACTTAATAACTCCTTATTATTGTACTAACATGAAGGAAAACCTTGTATCACTATAATCATAGTTAAGGGTATGCTTTTTTGACTGTGTATCCCGAGCTCAATCTGATTGGCTCTAGGGCATACACCAACAATCTCCCACTTGCACTAAGCCAATCACTAACGCATCCAATGTCGAACTCTTTCGATTAGTAATTGTGTCTCTACAAGGACATAGCTTAAATGCATCGAGAATATGCTTTGTCATATATATGATAATCTCATTATCAAGGTTAATAATTCGGATCACAACGAGACCTAGATTCCATTCATATGGCTTAGTTGTATCTAAAACAATTATTGGAATCTACTTGTTAGCTAGTAGCTAATAATCCAAATATAACTCCTTTTGCGAGCCAAAACAAAAGAGTCAGTCTTAAAAACCTTTAATATAAACGTGCAATCTTTTCAACTATGGAACAAATCCTACTAATTGCATTTTTCAAAAATGGCAATTTATCATAACATTTAATCATTCAAAAAGTTATTAATAGCTCCCAATAAATCCTACATATATAGATGCTAAGGGATTAATTCAATAACAGTTCGAATTCCATATCACTAAGCTAAATGGTATTCAAAATACTTTCCAAGTTGTATAATATATAAGACTAAGTTATAGAACTATTCTATAACCGATTTATTTGAGGAAACTAAATAAGCTTGGCATCCTATGCCAGCAAAATAATATGTTTTGAAAACATAAATAAAATATCCTCAACATTGGCCTATAATGGCAATGAGAACATCAAATGTTTCTAAATAAATCTTAACTAAATAGTCTTATTAAAAACCCATAAGATCAGCAAGCTCTGATGTAGCATCAAACTCGGTTCCTATCTTTATGGTCCAGTTTCAGTACTCTTTCCTTTGGTCCCTACAATATGTCATACATATTTAGTACCAAATTATACATATCATATACCAAGAGGAGTGAATCAAATTATACTTGAAGTTGAAGCTCCTTTTAGCTTTTTTCCCTTATTAGACTCAAGGTACTCCTTGCAATTTCGCCTCCAATGACCAGTTTTTCCATAATGGAAGCAAGCTTTGTTAGCATTATCCTTATCCTTTGCTTCCTTTGCAACACCATCATCAGGCTTCAAACTCTTTGAAGCAGGAGGTATATCCTATTTAGTATTCCTTTTCTTCTTACCTTTCAGTTTAAAGGAAGAGACTAAATGGATAGATGACTTGTCTTTAACAATGGTTTGCTCGGCTTGTGTGAGCATATTCAATAACCGAGAAAGGGTTGCCTCTAAATGGTTCATGTTGAAGTTCAACACAAACTGCGAATAGCTCTCAGGTAATGAAGAAAGAATTAGATCAATGCTTAGATCATGATCCATAACCCATCCTATCAACTCCAATCGGGTAATATACCCTATCATCTTAAGCACATGAGGCTTCACTGGCTTCCTTCTGACATCTTTGCTTGGAACAATTCTTTTGAGATGTCAAATCTCTGAATGCTATTCTCCTTAGCGAACAGTTCTCTAAGGTTACGGATGATATCCTGAGCACTCATAGCCTCATGCTACTTTTGGAGAACGGGTGCCATACTAGCCAACATCACACATGTTGCTTGTACGAGATCATCTCTATGAACTCTATAGGCCACCCTCTCCTCCCAGTTGCATCAGCAGCAGGCTCATCTGGGATGGGCTGATGGAGACTCAATTAAGAGTTGTAAACCCAAGTGCAGGTTATGTTCAAGTAATAAATTCTCGGGTGTCCGAGGTCGAACCACAGGGAAGCGTACTAGTAAGTATAAGTTTATAAATATATATGAAAAAGAAAATAAACAAGATATTAGGGAATCAATAACAAAGAAAGTAAACAAGATATTATAGAACAAAATAAACAAAATAACATAAAAGCAATTAAACAAGATATAAAAAAACAATAAGAAAGGATGTTGAGGTTAGAGAATCCACTCTTGGTGTTATGCTAAGATTAATCTTGTTTTATTACACAATTGAAATCCACACATAAGGGAGGTTCCAATCGGAAGATTTAGCCATTCAGTCCAAATTGTCCAACGTCCATAGCATATGATATTATGTTCATTTGGTGTCCTCAAAACTCATAAAAAGAGTCCAAGCATTCCTTATGCCAAGGTATATGTCTACAACAAATCAAGGTTATGAAACCAAGCATTTATTGTGCCATTTTCATTGTCAATAATGAATCAAGATCCCTACTTTGCAAGTATGATTTTAAACCAAAAGAAAATATTATCTATACTAGTGTTTATAAATGATAATTCATTTTAGCTCATGTTTAAGAGACTAACCTTAGCATTTACCAAGAGCTTCACCTCATCACCTCAACAATATGATTAGCAACACATACTAGATATGAATAAAATGAAAAGAAATGTAAGAAGCATAAGTAAATATAGAAAAAGAAAACTAGAGAAAGGAAAGAAAAAGAAAACTTAGAGAATTTTATTACAATGGCTAATATCCTACTAATGTATAATTTTTTCTAATACTCATCCAAGGCCCTCTATTTATACACATTTTGGAGAGCTAAATGACAAGAGACAAGCTTTATAAATTTCAAAGGTAGGTATAATAGGTGGGTGCATTTTTCTAACAATTTTCGTCATGTTGTATGACAATTCTGATCAGCCAGCTTGATGGTCGATTTTTTCAATGTTGGAGGCTCGATCTGATCAAATGGTCTTCTAGAAAAATATGCCCCTATCAGTTACTGATCCATAGCCGTTGAAATCATATATTTTGCTCATGTGGACCGGAAAATATGGTCAAAATACCAAAACGGTGCGGAACAGACGTCATTGCACATCAGCCAACTTGATGGTTGATTTCGGTAGGGAAAACGACTCCGTTTCAAGAAGTGTAAAACATGAAAAAGATAGATATGCCTCTTACCTTTGCACTGTCAAAAGTTCAGCCTTAATGCTTCGGTGAAACTCCAGATATAGCTGATATGGAAAAAGGTGACGGAACTGGAACTGAATTGGATTTGCCCTTAATTCTTGATTTAACCTAGTAATCTGAAATCACTCAAAGAAACTCATGAAAAACACCAAATTACATAAAAATATAAAAGATCATAAACACAAGTAGACTAAGCAATAATAACTCATATTTGACACAAAACAATAATAAAACATAACTAAAAACTATATAATTATACGAGTTATCACACCCCCACACTTAGATTGTTGCTAGTCCCTAGCAACGACTCAATAAAAATGAAATAAGAAAATCTAATCTAATCCATTTTCGTAGGAAATCACGGTGGCACTTAGCATGTGACACAAGCCTTTAAACCCCTAGGTGTCCCTAGTGGACGAGTTTAGTCTCGTGAGGGTTTGCTAGAACGATACCCACAAACATTGAAAAACTAAAATATAAGTAAACTACATACACTAAAAATATTTACTCCTAATCCTTTCAATATAAATTAGAGACAATCTTTGAACAAGTCTTATAAACTAATCAATAGCTCAAAGAATTTCACAAAAATTCATGCTTGAATGTAAATAAATGAGTTAAGCCAATATTAACATAACATATTCCAATCAAAATAGTGCATATTCAACTTAATCTCAACTTCTCACTATACTCTCATGATTTTCACTCTTTAAAGTAGTGGTAAAGTGTTTACACTCAATCAATCTCATGAAAACAGTTCTACCATATGCTTGCTTGTCCATCTATTCTCCACTATTTAGATCATACAACTTCATAAATCAAGAGGTCTTTTTTCAAGGTTGTAATGGGGCCAAAGGGTTATAATGTGGTTAAAGAACAAAAGGATAAAGATATCACAAAGGTTCCAAAGAGTTCATAGAGTTTAGAGACATAATAAGATCATACGAATAAACCTTCTCAAAACTCTTATAAAGCACATAATAACATAGGCTAAATATTCATGTTGAGCCTTTGCTTCATTCTAACCAACTTTGTAACATCTTTTTCTTTACTTTAACTAGAAGTTCAAGAGAAGATTTTTTTTTTTCTAATATGGGAATGTATTTAACAATGATCCCTTTCTTTTTCTCTTGACTTTTTCTTTTCTTTTCTTCCCCCACATTTATCTTTTGTTTCTAACCCAAATTTTCAACTAAAAATATCCCTTGTTTTTTTGCAATATGTCTCAAAATATATAATCCATCTTTAGAACAAGGGTAAGGATATAAGTATATTTAGGCTAGGTGTAAGTTGTGGTTACCAATAAAACAGCATATTTAATGTAGGCTCAAATTGGCTCACTAGTGGGGATGTTCTCTTAGAACATTAATAATGGATGGCTGTTTGGCTCTGGTTATAATCCTAATGCCTCTATCATATTCATGTTGTCACATGTATCAATATAGTCTCAAACGGTTTAAAGCAAGTTCTAGAGAATCATGTAATCATAAGAGCACTCAAGAAAGAAATTAGATTGATTTGTATAATGCATCAATCATTATAGGCTCAAAAACTCACAAGGATGATTATACAAGTCAGATTAAATCTAAACATGCTTCTTTCTCAATCAACATATCATATTAACATTGGCTCATAAAAAGATTGACATCAAGCTCAATTCTCATGAAAATCTTCTCACTAATAAATCTGTTTTAGACTTATGCAATTCATATCTCATCATTGTATTAAAAGGAACTAAAACACACTAAAAATAATAATAATAATAATAAAGACTCATAAAAAAAAAATAGTAGACAAAAATAAAAGAAATCCTAAATCGTTCCCCCCACACTTGATTCTTACATTGTCCTCAATGTAAGTCTATTAACCCAAATGAAAGAATCATGTGTAAGAGAAAAGAACTAATAACATAAGAATAGGAATAACTAAGACTCAAAACAAAACAAACTCATGCAACCTAAATAATCCTAAAATACTAAACAAAAATTAACAAGTAAACATAAAAAGATTAAAATCAAACTGACAAGGTATGTCTCAAGTCTCCCTTACTCAGACCTTGTTCAGAATGAATACTTCTAAATTGCTTAAAACACAACAAACTTTTTTTTTTTTTTTTTTGAAGATTAGTAAAAATTATATTTACATCTAGTTATTTTCAAAACAAGAATCAGAAAGAAAAACAACCTCTTCTTGAGTAACATGATTTTCCAAAAAGAGTTTGAGTCTTTGTCCATTTACCTTGAATATGTTACCATTTTGAGGATTCTCAATGTCAACTGCTCCATAATGATACACATGCTTAACCACAAATGGGCCAGTCCATCTTGATCTCAATTTACCAGGAAATATGTGAAGTCTAGAATTATAAAGTAGAACTTTTTGCCCAACATCAAATGTTTTTCTTGAAATTAACTTGTCATGAAAGGCTTTAGTTCTTTCTTTAGGAATTTTAGAATTCTCATATGCATCATTTCTGAGTTCCTCAAGTTCATTTATGACTGGAAAAGTTTCATTCTCACCCAAAAAGGAATATTTTAGCTCGAATGGCAATGGTTTTAAATCCAGCTTGGGTGGTTCAATAGTTGATGGTACAGTGACATTTGTGAGTGATGGAAGTTCCTCAAACTTTTGTTTCCAACAATGCTTAACCTGAAAAGAATTTAACAAAGAATCAGTGTGTGAAATTTCTGAAGCATTATCAAACTCACATTCAATTAAATAAGCTTCTAAAGGATCATGGAATGTGGTAGTGGTGAGATGTTCATGAACAAGTTCTTCAATGAAATCCACTTCATGTACTTTTGAATCATCACCAGGTTGCTTGCAAATGTTGAACACATTTAATTCTAAAGTCATATTTCCAAAAGAAATGTTCAACATACCATTCCTGCAATTTATCAGAGCATTAGAAGTTGCAAGAAATGGACGGCCTAATATAACAGGAATTTGAACATTTGGATTTGAAACAGGATGTGTGTCCAAAACAATAAAATCAACAGGGAAGTAAAAATTATCAATTTGAACCAAAACATCTTCAACTATCCCTCGAGGAATTTTTACAGAACGATCAGCTAGTTGAAGTGTAACAGGTGTTTCCTTGAGTTCACCTAAACCTAACTGTTGATAAACAGAAAAAGGCAAAAGATTAACACTAGCACCAAGATCAAGCAATGCACGTTCTATTCTAGTGTTTCCAATGATGCATGAGATTGTTGGACATCCAGGATCTTTGAATTTTGGTGGAGTAAGGTGCTGAATGATTGAGCTCACACTTTCCGTCAGAAATGCTTTCTTTTGTACATTATGTTTCCTTTTAAATGTGCACATGTCCTTCAAAAATTTAGCATAAGATGGAACTTGTTTGATTGCATCCAATAAAGGAATGTTAATCTTAACTTGTTTGAAAAGTTCATAAATTTCTGCATTTTCATTCAAATTCTTTATTGTTTGCAACCTTTGAGGAAAAGGAGCAAGATGCATACCTTTTTGTTTGTCCAAATTTTCAAGAAGTTCAGACTTACCATCATCCTTACCATTACTTTTTGGAGGGGAAAGAGGATCTTGGTCTTTTGATGGAATGTTTTTGTCAATTGCCTTTCCACTTCTAAGAGTTGTGATAGAACTGGCATTTTCCTGTTGAGTTTCATTGGAGCAAGAAACAAGACATTGAGTAGAAGGGTTAGGTTGAGGTTGAGCAGGAAACTTACCTTTTTCTTGAGTGCGTAATGAAGCTGTCAATGTGGACAAGGTGTTTTTGATCTCATTGATGTCCTGTGAAGTTTGGTTATTCACATTTGCTTGTGTTTGCATGAATGCTTGCAATGTCTCTTCCAAGGTTTGTACACGTGAAGGTTGATAGGAAAAAGTGTTGCCCGGCTTTTGAGATTGTGGTACCTGAACATGATTATTATTCCGCCAACTGAAGTTGGGATGATTTCTCCATTCAGGGTTATACGTTTCAAAGTAAGGAGAAGGAAAAGGCTTTTTAAATGTGTTTATAGAATTTACTTGATCATGCAACGCTTCTTTAAGAATGGGAATGTTTGGACATTCAGAAGTGGGGTGTCCCATGATTTCACAAATTCCACAACTTTCTTCATTTTTAACCGTTTTGACTTCTTTTACTTCTCTAAGTTCCATGGCTTCAATCTTTCTAGCCAAATTAGCTACTTTAGCTTTTATCTCAACTTCTTGGCTCAAATGATATTTACCTCTGTTAGAAACAAGATTAGATCTATTGGAACTTTCAGAGGAATTATCTGTGTGCCAGGCTTGAGAGTTATCTGCCAAATGGTCTAGGTAGTCAAAGGCTTCTTCAGGTTCTTTTTCTAGAAACTCACCGTTACACATTGTTTCAATAAATTGTTGAGTTTCGGGAGTTAAACTTTCATAAAAGAAACTAATAAGACGCCATTTTTCAAAACCATGATGCGGACAAGAACTTAACAAATCTTTAAAACGCTCCCAGAACTGAAAAAATGCTTCATTTTGATTTTGATTGAAATTTTGAATCTGTCTTTTCAAAGCAGTAGTTTTATGTGCTGGGAAAAATTTCTTTAGAAACTCAGTTTGTAATTCTTGCCATGTGCCAATTGACCTCGGTTTTAAATTATGAAGCCAAATTTTTGCTTTATCTTTTAAAGAAAAAGGAAATAATTTTAGCTTGACAATTTCATTTGTACATTGTTGGTCATTAAAGGTGACACATACATCTTCGAAGTCTTTTAGAAATGAGTAAGCACTTTCCGATTCTAACCCATGGAAATTTGGAAGCAAAGCTATCATACTTGGTTTAAAACGAAAGTTGTTTGCATTGAGAGGAAAAATAAAACAAGAGGGTGATGAGCTTCGAGTTGGTTGCAAGTAGTCACGCATGGTGCGTACTTGTCTGTTCTCATCTTCAGCATGAACACTTTCATTGTCAGTCATGGTAGGAGTTGTATTAGAAAGATTACCTGAAAAAGTTTCACAATAAAATCTAACTAAACGACGAGATCTAAAATCACGTCGCCAAACAAGCATAAAACAAAGTTAATATACAGATTAGGCGGTATAACCAGCCAATAAAAATAAAACAAAGTTAATATACAATATAAATATAAATATATAGAAAATTAGGCGGTATAACCAGCCAATAAAAATAAATATAGGCTGTATAACCAGCCAATAAAAATAAATATACTTATAAACTTATATACTTAGTATTGCTTCCCCGGCAACGGCGCCAAAAACTTGATGGAGACTCAATTAAGAGTTGTAAACCCAAGTGCAGGTTATGTTCAAGTAATAAATTCTCGGGTGTCCGAGGTCGAACCACAGGGAAGCGTACTAGTAAGTATAAGTTTATAAATATATATGAAAAAGAAAATAAACAAGATATTAGGGAATCAATAACAAAGAAAGTAAACAAGATATTATAGAACAAAATAAACAAAATAACATAAAAGCAATTAAACAAGATATAAAAAAACAATAAGAAAGGATGTTGAGGTTAGAGAATCCACTCTTGGTGTTATGCTAAGATTAATCTTGTTTTATTACACAATTGAAATCCACACATAAGGGAGGTTCCAATCGGAAGATTTAGCCATTCAGTCCAAATTGTCCAACGTCCATAGCATATGATATTATGTTCATTTGGTGTCCTCAAAACTCATAAAAAGAGTCCAAGCATTCCTTATGCCAAGGTATATGTCTACAACAAATCAAGGTTATGAAACCAAGCATTTATTGTGCCATTTTCATTGTCAATAATGAATCAAGATCCCTACTTTGCAAGTATGATTTTAAACCAAAAGAATATATTATCTATACTAGTGTTTATAAATGATAATTCATTTTAGCTCATGTTTAAGAGACTAACCTTAGCATTTACCAAGAGCTTCACCTCATCACCTCAACAATATGATTAGCAACACATACTAGATATGAATAAAATGAAAAGAAATGTAAGAAGCATAAGTAAATATAGAAAAAGAAAACTAGAGAAAGGAAAGAAAAAGAAAACTTAGAGAATTTTATTACAATGGCTAATATCCTACTAATGTATAATTTTTTCTAATACTCATCCAAGGCCCTCTATTTATACACATTTTGGAGAGCTAAATGACAAGAGACAAGCTTTATAAATTTCAAAGGTAGGTATAATAGGTGGGTGCATTTTTCTAACAATTTTCGTCATGTTGTATGACAATTCTGATCAGCCAGCTTGATGGTCGATTTTTTCAATGTTGGAGGCTCGATCTGATCAAATGGTCTTCTAGAAAAATATGCCCCTATCAGTTACTGATCCATAGCAGTTGGAATCAGATCATGTTCTCATGTGGATCGGAAGATATTGTCAAAATACCAAAACAGTGCAGAACAGACGTCATTGCACATCAGCCAACTTGATGGTTGATTTCGGTAGGGAAAACGACTCTGTTTCAAGAAGTGTAAAACATGAAAAAGATAGATATGCCTCTTAACTTTGCACTGTCAAAATTTCAGCCTTAATGCTTCGGTGAAACTCCATATATAGCTGATATGGCAAAAGGTGACGGAACTGGAACTGAATTGGATTTGCCCTTAATTCTTGATTTAACCTAGTAATCTGAAATCACTCAAAGAAACTCATGAAAAACACCAAATTACATAAAAATATAAAAGATCATAAACACAAGTAGACTAAGCAATAATAACTCATATTTGACACAAAACAATAATAAAACATAACTAAAAACTATATAATTATACGAGTTATCATGGGCTCATCAAGAAAATAAGCTTTCTTTTCCTGTATCAAGACAATCTTAACATTGCAAAACCAATCAACGAAGTTCGGTCCAATTAACTTATTAGCATTCAGTATGCTTCTCAGTGATAATGCATTTGGCATTTTAGCGTTTATATCCTATATGAATAAAAAAAGTTAACAGTCAATAAATAGCAAATAGTAATCGTTTATGTCAGGCTTTAATACTTAAATGATTATTCTCATTATTTTAACAAAATAATAGCCATTTGCTACTATTTCAAGAAATTTAACATTTAAACTTCTTAATGAGCTATGACCCCTTTCATTCCAGCATAACCTTGAGTGACTCAACAAGCTATGTTGAAACTAATTGAGTAGGCAACTTAATTTACCAATTACATGTCTATGCAACTCCTAGATCCAGTTAGGTGACAACTGTTTGCCTAAATACATCATATGCATTTCGCCTAACTTTGCCTCTAAATGTCATGTGATCAAGTTTGAAGCATCCAAATTACATAACACTTAGTTGAGTAAGACCCACCTTCTATAACTCAAACATGTTCGTACAAAAGTTTGACCTTGAGTGACTCAACAAGCCTCCGAATGGAAGAACTCCGGTTATATTGTTATGATGGTGGAAGGCAACTTATCATGCATAACATGGACTCAATATAATTTAATGAGGGATTTCATTTAACTTTTATATAGGTCTCATTGATTTCATACTTGATTGACATGCATAGCATTCATTCAATTACATATATCGCATATATATATAATTCAAAATAAATCTATCACATGCAATCTACTAGGACGATTATGGACTTTATTCTAATATAGTTTCCTTGAGCCATTAGGAAACTAGTTGGTCAAATTCCTAAGGGATACCATACATAGTCTTCATAAGCTTTCTTGGTAATTTCCTTGGTTGCTTCTTCTTGGCGCCATTTCTCCTTACAAACTTGGAATTTATATAAATTCTACTTCCTATCCTAAATCTAAATCTATAAAGAATATAACAGTTACATTGCTTTATCAGAAACCTCGAGTTACATTCAAGGGGAGTTAGATGAGATGAGAATTTACAACTCCGAAATGAAAAATATAAGGCAGGGTGCACAGACACTATTTATAAAATACCAATAAGAAAATTCAACCATACATTATCTAGTCATACTAAGGTCTAGTCCATAACCATCTTTTATGCATACACAATCATATTATAAGAATGAAATATAAACATGCATAGTCAATATCACCTGCTGATCTTGTGTACTATTTGCATAAATGTCACCAAATAAATCTGAGACAATTTATCAAATCATTCTAGCAATTTCAGTTCCACCCATTAAAACACTTTTTATAACATCTTAACAATTAAGAAGGCTATCTTGAAATCGGACTTCACCTAACTTTTAGGTTGCTTGTCTTAATTAGGACAAAACATTCTAGCATGCTCAAAATCCTAAACCTTTTAGGACTTCTATTTTTGTCTTATACCAGATCTTTAAGTTTGCAATCCATCCTAACTCTTTAGGAACTTAAAGTCTTATTAGGTAACTCTTACCTAATCATACTACATGTTTCTCCTAACTTTTAGGATTCACACTCCCACTAGGAAACAGTTTCCTTGTTAGAGTAGGACTCTAACTCTTAGTGTCCTAGGCGTAGGTAATCTCTTTGGCCATCGAATGGCCGCTACGAGCCTGTGATCAGACTATTGTATGCCATGTTCATGTGGCTACTAGATGCTCGAAAGAGCCTAATGACCGCCCCTAATAATTATACTCAATTCGGCAACAATTGCCTCGGTGTTTTGGTTCGGCCTTACTAGCATGTAGCAACAATTGCCACCTTGCCCAGTCATGTTCCATGCCTAAACAAGCCCTCATAGATGAATCATATTCATCTTAGATGCTGTCCAAAACTCCTAGCAAAAATGTGGAACGTTTCCACACTCATTGTCGAATTTTATGGCATGCAAACACTTATAAAATAGTCCAGAAGATTTCAGCATTATAGTAACAACGTTTCAAGTCCAAAAACAACTTTGCTTAAAAGTTTTAAGCTCAAATCAATTTTGTAACTTCAACGGAAGCATATGATATAAAATTTATTTTTGGATCTAAAACATCTATAAAATCAATCTTTTATTATCCCCAAATCAGCTTACAATACTTGACTCAAAACTATGTTTTTGACATCAAAACTTGTTGGGATTACTGAGACATGTCATGCCTTTAATCCTTGTTGATTGAAGCAATTTTAATCTATCATTTAAACAATTTTAAACATGATTAAATTCATTATATAGTTGCTGTCCAGATTTAACAAAATAAAGAAAATAATATTACTTTTAAATATAGGAACCAAAATCATGCCAAAATCAAAACAAACACATTAACTTATATATCACCAAGAATTGACATGCATAAACCTCATGTAAACAACATAACTTTGGCTCTGATACCACTGTTGGGAATGCACTACTTCGGGCTCATGCAACAAATGATAATCAAAGTGCAGCGGAAATAAACAAAGAAGCACCCGAAGTACAACAGGATCTTAGGCTTGTGTTTGCATAGGTTTATAACATTGAAAAACAATTAAATCACCCATATGATTTAGAAGTTACCTACTTAAGATATCGTAACCTTAAGTTACAGATCCTAATTTTGAATCCAAGATCTACAAAGCTTCCAACTCGTCCAAGACCACAATAAGCTCAATTGTCCTTCCTCTAGAGCTAGTCCACACGAACAGTTGATGGATCCTTCTCTAAGGTATGGCGATTCACTTGTGCTAGCAAGTTGATTATAAGATCACAATCAAAATATCTATATTCTTGTATCTTTCTCCTTTAATCAATCTCACTCAACTAGATGAAGAAGCGGCAAAAAGAACACCAAGATAGGAGGAGTTCTGGCAAGCCTTAGAGAGGCTGCGATTTCAGCTTTTTGCTAAGTTAGAGTTCTCTTCTTGAATCCAAACTTTTTCTTAAGAAAAATTAGAATATCACAAGTAGAATAGAGCTTCCTTTTGGGAAGCTACAACCTCTAAATATCATTATATAGTGGCACACAGCCTAATTCCTATCTCCCTATGCTTGGCCGGCCATGTATTACTTGTTGCATAAGATTTTCATTAATCCACTTGAACTTAAACTATTTAATTCTAAGATGGATCAATAGGCCCATTATATTATCTAATAATAATAATGGTCCAACAATCTTAATGCCTTAAGTTGGGCCAACCATCCTTAGTGGACAGTCCTAAATTAGAATAGTCGCTTTGGACCATTTCTAATTTTGTCATGCTTATCTATTGGATAGATTAATTTCTAAATGAAAGTAATTTAATTCTCAATTGAATTTTCTTTCCCCTCATGAATCAATTCATGTCATTAATCTATTAATATCATCTCATGATATTATTCCAATATAGTATAGTCAATAGCAATTCACTTTGCATATCTATATGTCAAAGTCGACTACTACACTAGATAAGACTTCTTCATTCCTCTTATCTCATTAAAACATTGTCCTTGGATTTCTCTATCTTAATTATGTCTTAATTCATCTCATTTGAACTTCTTCAATTGAGTCCTTAATATAGATCTTTTATTCCATTAAGTTTTACCTTAATTGAATACAATGTTTAATCCATTCATATATGTTCTTATGTGTGTGACCCTCTAGGTTCCCAATATGTTGGCAATGATTATAAGTTAATCTCATTAACTTGTTATCATAGATCAAGAGCGAGATCTAGCGACCCATCATGACACCCAAATATTATGAAGTCAGCGTGACCTTTTAGAACCTTGCAGCAACCAGCCTGTTGGTGTAATATGGTCCTTTCACCATATATCCCGGATAGCGCATGAGCATAGTGCAATGTCTACTCATGATCAATCCGTATTAGTTATTTGAAACTTATGATTAACCTTAAGAATTTAGAGAAACAACTTTCTCCTAAATCCATTTTGCTTTGGCCAAAGATTTAATCAAGTTAATCGTAGTCAAGAACAAACGATATATGTCTCCAATATCACAGGGAGTGGTGAATCCTCTCTGGATCACTCATTCATCTTCGTATGGTTCATGTCATACCCAATAACACCCTACCATAAGCATCATTTGTGTTTGGTACCCGTTCATGATGAAATCTAAGTATGACACTCTCCATACAAGATGACCTGGTATCACAAATCTGAGGACTAATTTACACGATTGGTACTAAGAGAACATTATCATAGACACTAGAGTGATATATTACCAAATGAAGTTCTCTTGGCAGGCCATGTTCAGTGAACTTGTTCAACAGAGAAGCACTTATATGTTATCCCAAGTATCCCATACTTCAACTTGTATGAGATCAGTTGCTTACTTCATAAGTAAGAATGCTTAACATATACCAGTCTTTGAGCATTGCCAATGCCCCGTCTTGGCAATATGATGACCAGTAACAGTTTGAGGAACAAGGCTTTCATGCATAAAGATCTCATAATTATAACTCTTTATAATTCCTTTGCAAGACCATTATGTTCCATGGGCTTGATTCAATTAGTACTTAATAACTCCTTATTATTGTACTAACATGAAGAAAAACCTTGTATCACTATAATCATAGTGAAGGGTATGCTTTATTGACTGTGTATCCCAAGCTCAATCTGATTGGCTATAGGGCATACACAACATGAATATTCTCTTTGCAAATCATTGCATGCAATCCGAATAAGTTTATGTCAATGCAAAATACAAATTATAGTACTAGATTCTCATATGTTTACTTTTCATCTCTCTCTCCACTAATGTAGACTAACACTTCATCAAGGATCAAATAGGTCTTTATTAAGCTTGTAATGTAAGGCTAGGGTCAAGGTAGGATAAAGATATATTTCGGTTTAAGTCACCCATAGACACTTTACATTTTTATCAGGATTTTTGAAAGCCATAGTCTTTACCTCAAATTACATACTTCATTCTTTGAATGCACTTCCTTTTTTGCTTCACCACTTTATTCTTTTTTTTCCTTCTGTTCTTATGTTCTACGTTTTCGAAGAACCATAACCTTTTTTTATTCACATCACCATTTCACCCAAATTTGACATGGCTCATAACTGTTCCTGTAATATCATCACATGCCTATGTAGTGGGGGTTAATCATGGTTTTTCTTATAAGGCTAGGCTAACAAATGTGCCAATCAAAGAAAAGAGATATATCAATTAGGCACAAAGAGGTAGACTAAGGATAATCATATATAAAGGTAGGCTCAAAAGGCTCAAACGATCCAAAGATTACCTAAATCACTTCCTTAACTTAGAGTTGTCTAGGATTTCGCCTCAAGAGAGAATCAAACAAATTCTAGGCTCTAGACATAATCGCAATTCACATCAACATAATCAGTCTTTAAATAAGCAATGCAAATCTAAGCAAGAGATAACGTGCTCAAATTGTTGAAAATCACATCCTAACAATGAAACTAACAATAGAATTTAACATAAAATCAAATCATGCTTATGTTTTTCCCAATAATCAAGACAAATCAATAACTAAATTTTCATCATTGGATAAGGATCTCATCATGATAAGTGCATTATATCTCAATTTGTTTTATATGACTCCTAAACATAAACATAGATAATAAACTAAAAAGACACACAAACTAAACCTAAAAAGTAAATAAATAAATAAATGAGAAAATAGATAAACCCGTCCAAACTTAAATTAAATCCAATGTAATAAAAAGAAAAGAGCAAGAATAAGAAAACTCCCCTTTCAAAGAAAACAACTGTAGGAAAACTCTTAGTCAGCCTCTTCCTCGTCCTCTTCATTTGTCACATCATCAACGTCAAATGAAATGTTGATTAATTGATCATTCCAATACTGAGTATATTCATCATTCTCAATATTCGGTGTTTGGTAATGTTGATTAATTGTTTGAGGATCAAATGAAATGTGGCACCCACAGACAAAAATCGTATTACCGCCTGGTTCAAAGGCATGGCATAAAACTATCTATCGACTGATAGCATGGAAGATGGTGGTGGAGCACAAAAGTTCTGCCAATGTCATGAATTAATGACCTGTTGAAACTCAAAATGAGTATGCGGATCAATATGAAACCCCCTATCCGGAATAAGACTTTTATGTAGGAGAGAGTGGGCATTTCGTTGAACTGTCGCATCAGATACGAACTTGCTTCTATCAAAAATAGGGGCACTAGTGCTAGTTCGGGTTTTCTTCTTTGGTCCTATGTTCTACTTCTAGGTTCAACAATTTACCCAAATCCAACAATTATCTTTACCAAGCACAAAACATAAGATAAAATCACTAGCAAATTCTCCAATCCTCAGATAAGCTCAACACAACCCAAGCCAAAACAAGCAAATAATAATCTTCTAATTTAGAATAATTCTAAAAAATCCACAATAATCAATAAGCAACCCAATCCACAATCAAGACTATTGGAGGCAAGAACAAGCTTGAACATAAAAAATCAGCCAATAACCCATAAATTACTAATAATCTTCATGAAAATTGAACGACTTACTTGAAGAACTTGAAGATGATGGGAGAATCCTTGAATGAAGATGATGAAGGAAATTTATGGTCGTGCAGTAGGTTTGTGAAAGAAATTTGTAGTTGTGCTTGGGTTATGGAGGTGGGTAGTTGGATGAGATGAGATGGGTAGAAGAAAAAAGTTGAGGGAGATGAGATATTTGGAGAATAAGAAAGGAGGTTGAGATAAGAGCTTTTGGAAGAGATGATGGTTGGAGATGATAAGAGACTATAGTGAGAAAGATGAGATGATGAGAGGTTGGAGAGATGAGAGAGTTTGGGAGAGAGGAGCAAGGGTGGCTGAAAAAAATGAAAGGAGTTGTGGGGGTTAGGGTTTTAAAAACCCTAAAAAAATTAAAAAGAATTTCACGAGCTGGTGTCGCGGCGTTAACTACACTGTTAGAAATTTAAAAAAAAATTACGAGGTCGGGCGTCGCGACGCCAAGGTCGGCGTCCCAGCTCCGACCTCTCTAACTAAGAAAAAAATCACGTTTTTGGCGTCGCGGCGCCAACTACACTGACTAAACACCTTAAAAAAAAAATTTCGGGTGCCGCGACGCCAACCTCTCTGCCAATTTTTTTTAATTAAAAACCTGCAAAATAGAGAAAAAAATTATTAAATAAAGTAAAAAAAATAAATCAAATATAAAATAAAATAAAATAAAAAAATTAAATTAAATAAAAAAAACATTAAAGAGTAAAGAGCTAGGGTTGTCTCCCAAGAAGCGCTTGATTTATAGTTGTCGGCTTGACTATCTCGAGCTCGTTCTGGATCTTATAAGGTGATGGAGGACTTTTGGCAATCAATATCACCTCCCTAGTAATGCTTGAGCCATTGTCCATTCACTTCGAAGTTAAGATTGGCCTTTTTATCAATCAACTCGACTGCTCCATAAGGGAATACTTTTGTGATTTTGAAAGGGCCAGACCTTCAAAATTATAGTTTGCCTGGGAATAGCTTGAGTCGAGAGTTGCAGAGTAAAACATATTGACCTGGTTCAAAGTGTCGCTCTATGATCTTCTTCTCATGCCATCTCTTGGTCTTTTCCTTGTAATGCTTGGCATTTTCATAGGCTCAAAGACGGAACTCATCCATCTCATTTAGTTGCAATAGACGTCTCTCTCCTGCTACTTGAAGATCGAAATTCAAGTACTTGATGGCCCAATATGCATTGTGTTCCAACTCTACCGGAAGATGACATGCTTTCCCGAAAACCAATTTGTAAGGAGACATCCTAATCGAAGTTTTATAAGCCGTCCTATATGCCCACAGTGTTGGGATTCAATTCATGCTTAAACAGATAAGGTATAATTTAATCAACAGTTAAACATATAACGCTGCGGAATAAAATAAAACATAGAGAATACTGAATCCCTCCATGGATCTGCCTATGAATTCAAAATGATCAGGTTGTCAAGAATAGATAACAATCAAAATATAATACCTCTATAATGGAGATTACAGAAACCACATCATATATTCTTGATGTTCTTGTTCTTGTACACAATGCTCACTTGTCGGAAACCAAAGTCATCCAGTTGTCCGACCTCTAACAGTAATCCACACAGGTGATCTGAAAGACTTCACAAGGTTGATATTATGTTTTGCAAAGACGATGCTAGTAGTCTAGGTTGTGAGAAACCTTCCTCCTTTATCTTAATTAGCCTCAAGAAATCAAAAGAATTGTATTCTCTTGTCTCAATAAGTGTTCGCCCGATTCTCACTAATAGGGGAGAGAGGCACCGATTCTAATTCTCATAGGGGGGAGGCGGTAACAACATTAGCCTATTTATAAGTAGCTTTAGTGTATGCCAACTGTCGCAACCTAAAAAATAACAAGTTTCATTGCAAGAATTTATTATTCGTTAAGCGTGACATTGAAAAAAAAGAGGAAAAGTCGACTTAATTCCTCCTAAAAAATGAAGGTTTTAAAAATGACCTTGAAAAAGACATGGAGTCGCCACCAATCTTTTTTAGCTAGGTGTGATCGGTCACCTATTAAAACCGGTTTTATAAAATATTTTAAAATTAATAAAACATTTTTAAAACCAATTTCAAGTCTGAGTTTTAAACCAGAGAAATCAAAGAAACGGGTTCGGGATTCGGTTACGTGTGGGGAAGGATTAGCAACCCCACAACGCCCGTATAAATGGTACCTTATTAATCGTGTGTTATCTCAAGTCTTAGTAAAAAGTCGGTTTTAAATTTAGTATTTCAAGTTAATTCTAAATTTAAAGAAAAATAATTCCATTTTTAATTGAAAATAATTCGGAATCTATAAATTCAAAATTTTCCTATATTCCCCAACAAACCTAGCAAAATATAGAAATTTTTATTAGTTTGGAAAATTTCTGAATCATTCTCATTTTAAAGAAGATATTCCATTATTAATGATAATTGATGATATCCTCCCCAGCAAACTCGGCAGAGAACTCATGAATTATTTTAACTCGGGAATATCTTTATTTTATTGAAAATCATTACCCTTTTCAAAATATTTTTAAAAAATATGTATATGAATATGTATGACATAGCAAAGTCTAAATAATATAATGCAATCTAAATGGTATGACATAATTTAAATGTCTTAGCATATTCTTAATGAAATGAAATATCCTAAGTTATATGATATATTCTAAATGAAATGACCTAGGTAACATGATATATTCTATATGAAATGTAATATCCTAAATCATATAATATATTCTAAATGAAATGAAATGACCTAGGTAACATAATATATTCTATATGAAATTTAATATCCCAAATCATATAATATATTCTAAATGAAATAACACATCCTAAGTGACATAATATATTCTAAATGAAATGACGAAAATGACATAGCAAATATGAATGATATGGCATATAATCTAAATGATATGAAATGAAATAATGCTATAATATAATACGCATGAAAATAAAAATAAAAGTAATAATGCATGAACATAGTATATGCTAAATAATATGACAAAAATAATTAAATAAAAAGCATAAGATATCATGAAATATTCAAAACCATATAACAAATAATATAATATAAAAAATTTAAATCAAAGATAATAACACCATCATGAAAATTAAACATGGCAAAAATTACATATTATATAATATGCATGAATATGGAAAATGCAAGGTATTTTTTCCTTTAATTAAAGAAATCCGTATTCTAAAAAGATATCTGGCTACCTTAGGAACATATATCAAATTAAATATTCTAAAATCAAAATACTTTGTGATTGTTTGAAAACAATTTTGAAAAGCTTAGATTAAAAATAAAAACTTAGCTAAACCCTTTTTTAAATGGCTCTAATTTCCTAAGTTTAAAATCCCGGACTTGACCACCCTTAACCCGAGACTTAAAAAATCATTTTTAGAGTTTAAAAAGGCTTAGAAATTATCCTAAGTCAGTAGCTAAACTTCCTAATCAGCCCCCTCTAAGTAACTTAACCAAGACAGAAAAATGATTTTCCTTCAAATTCAATTCTGACTCCACTGTCTAGTTTTAAAGCACGATTTTTATCCTATTTTTAAAAATTCAAAAAAATCTAAAAGAAATACTGGGGATTCAGAACATGTAAAACTACGCGGTAAAAAATGTTCTTAATTTGTTTATTAAAGATGACTTCCCAGAAAAATCGGGAAAGTGCGAGTACTGGGTGAAAAAACTGTTTTGCCTTTGATAAAATCATTTAAAAATCAAAGTAAAAATATTAGAGACTTTCTAAAAGACTTACAAACAGCAGCTAACACTTTTGAAAAAGTTAGGCAAAAATTGGCTAAGTAAAAAAAATCACAAAGGTAGAATAATCAATTTGACAACTCTTTAATTTTCCACAAGTGTGCTCAAGTGAGCATGACTTTGAGCCATTGATTGGCCTAAGTCATAAGTCAAGTGGCAAGGACATGAAATGCATGAAAAATACAGCAAATATGATGCATGAAATGCATGATTTAAAACCTAAATGACATGAAAAATGCATGGCATCAATAAAATGACCTAGACCTAAATGAACTTGCATGGCATTTAATGCAACCTAGGTCTAAAATGCATGGCAAACAAACCAATCCTAAACCTAAAATATGCATGGAAATAACACAAAGACATGGCATGCTTAAACAAAATACTCAACCAAACATCATGAAAATACAAATCTATCAACTAACATAACAAAAATGCACACATAAAGCAAACAAAATGAGATAGCCGAATGTAATAGATGCTTGACATGAGCATGGCATTTTCACATACACATGATATACTAACATGCTTAACTAAAGAATAACACTCAAATCATGCAAATATAAAGTAAAGGCATGAAAACCAACAAGCATTTCACAAACACATGAATTACAAAATATAAAACATAAACAAACTTAAACATTTTGAAAACAGAAAATCAAAAGTGCAGGTATAGTAAAATAAACATGACAATAGACTAAAAAAATGGAAATAAGCAAGCAACCAAATTAAAACAAGCTTCAAGTCTATGTATTAGAAGAAGATTTAAAGCATCAAAACTTATTAAATATAAAAAATAACATGAAATAACAAAGGAAAACAGCAGCTATAAAAAACATAGACCATTCGGCCATCTCAAGAACAAAGGAAAGAAAAAAATTTCATGAACTTTTTATAAGAAAGATGAAGAAGGAACTTAAAGAAGAACATTAAAAACAGTTATTTAAAAAGAAAAATCAAAAGAAACTCACCAAAATAATAATCAAAATAGCAAATCAAAGAATGGAAAATCAAAGAAAGTGTAAGAGTATGGTGCTTATAGCAACCTCTAGAAGCTATCCTATTTGCTTTTCAACAATGGAGAGAAAAATCAGCTAAAACCAAGAGAGATAGAGAGTGAGTAATCTGAAAATGAAAGAGAGAGTCCCCTTGTAGTGTGGCCGAAGCACCCCTCTAGGCTAGGATGTTGTCATTTTTCCATCAACCAATTTTCATCCAAGAGCTATTGATCCAAGATGTTTAAAACATGAAATTATAACCCTTAGATTAGGCCATCAGCTATCCACAATTACAGCTATTCAAGAATCTTAAGCCATTATGTTGACACTCTCCCTCTTCATGCATTGGTCCATGTGGCTTATTTGCAAAGGCTTGATAAAAAAATCACTAACTCTTCATTGTTGGCCCTTTGATTAAAAAATCAGAAACTTTCTACCTATCTTTGGGCCTTGGCCGGCCAGCCCCTTTCCTTCCAGCCCATTTTTCAATTTTTTAAAAGGAAAAAAAAGCCCTTTTCGGTTTCTTGGGTAAAATGACCTTTTTGCCCCCCGAACATAAATAAATGGCAAACGGACTCCAAATTCAAATTTTCTTTTTTCAATACTTTCAAAATAATAAAAAAAATTAATTCTGAAACTTTTCAAAAATTTTCGAGTCTATCTGCTATTTATTTGGATTTTTTTTCCAAAATAGCCCTTTTGTGCCCCCAAAGTTTACCATTTTTTAAATGAGCTCCAAATCCAGTTTTTCTGCACTAATCTCTTCCAAATAATTTAAAAGTGTGATCTAGAAGTTTTCATAATTTTTGGAACTAATTTGGTATTTTTTCAGGATTTATCTGCTTGAATTACTGCATAGGGGGCCTGGGATTTGGCCATTTCGCAAACGAACTCCGAATCAAGATTTTTCTTTTTCCAATCTCTTCCAAATAATTTAAAAATGAGATTTGCAAATTTTCAGAATTTTTGGAGTTCATTTGCTATTTTTTCAGGATTTATCTTCTTGAATTACTACATAGGGGACCCAAGATTTGGCCATTTTGCAAACGAACTCCGAATCAAGATTTCATTTCGGCAATCTCTTCGAAATGATTTAAGAATGAGATTTTTAGTTTTTCAGAATTTTTGGAGTTCATTTGCTATTTTTCCCAAATTTTCCAATTTTGCCCTTTTACCTCCGAAACTCGGTTTTGCTCAAAACAAGTTTGGTTTTTAGATTTTCTTTAAACTGAGCCTTGGGATATCCTTTTTTAATCACTCCTCATCCATTAGGGGCTTTAGTCCTACCGAGTCGGGCCATTTCTGTAATTCTTCCCAATTTCACCAAAATCCACAAAAACCCTAATTCTCGATTTTCATTCGGATTGACTTTTCTTTCAGTTTTTCTTTCAAGTGGCTTCTCCATTACCCGTAGTCAGTGCTTATATTTCATTTGGAACCTTCAATTTTGACCAAATCGATCTTTTAAGCACTTTTCCCCAAATTTCTCAGATTAGGGTTTCGTTTCTACTGAATCTCCATAACCCAACTTTCGAACTCCATATCTTTCGATGTAGACCTCGGATTATCAAAATTCTTTCGCCGTTGTTCAATTGAACTTCAAATCTAGATTTTGAAAGTGGGTTGACTTTTTCAGTATTTGACTTTTTGAAGTTGACTTTTCGAGGTTGACTTTTTCAAGTGTCACTTTTTATGCTCGCCTTCTTAGACTAAGTCCCGAAGTACCACCTGCAGAATGAAACAAGTCTTTTTACATTCTGAAACATCAATTTAAGAAGAAAACATATCTGTTTTAGTGGTTCGGACAAAATTAGGTGTCTATACCAACACTTGGACTAACTTCACTAAAGCCCTTATAAATATTATTAAATATTCACAGTAAGCCCACAACACTTAATGAACACTTAGTATGGCCCAATCTCATTTTAATTTCATTAATCACCTTTTGTGTGTGACCTATTAGGCGCTTAACATGTTGGCAATAAATATAATTAATTCAATTAAGAATTTTTCCTTTTATATTTATAGATCATGAGCGGTATCTAGCAATGCATCATGACCACCCAATCGCCAAGAGAGTCCTCAAGCTTTGACTAGCCTTTCGTGTACAATATGTCTGTGTAATTCGATCCCTTCATCAAATATCCTGGGATAGGAAAGAACATGGTTCAGTGTTTACTCTTAACCCATTCCATGTTAGATCTGCAGCTTTGTATTAACTCCTTAAATATTGCCGTGGCCAAGGACTTCCATATGCTAATATAAGCTAAATTCATGTGAGATATGTCCCCTTAATCACTTGGGATGATGAATCCTCTCCGGACCACTGATTCATCTTCGTATGTCTCATGTCATACCCAATAACACCCTACTATAAGGATCCTCGTGATTGGGACCCGTTCGTGATAAAATCTAAGTATGACAGTTCACATACAAGATGACCTGGTGTCACAAGTCAAAGGATTACTTACAGTATTGACATATGAGAGTATTTCTCATAGACACTTGAGTGAAATGCCAAATGGAACTCTCATAGAGGGTCATGTTAAGTGAACTTGTTCAACTAACAAGCACCCATATGTTATCCCCAAGTATCTCTATACTTTCAACCTATGGGATCAGTTGCATGCATCAAGTGCATGAAGGCTTAACATATGCCAGTCTTTGAGCAATGTCAATGCCCTATCATGACAATACGATGACTAGAAACTGTTTTAGAAACATGGCATTGATGCATAATGATCCTCATAATTGTAACACCTTACGATTATTTTGCAATGCCATTGTGTCTCATGGGCCTTTATCTTCACAAGTGATTGATAACAATTATAACAAAACTTATGGATAAAGAAATACGTCAATTATAATTAATTAACTATAATGTGCAATACATGAATATATAAATAATGTTTCACAAGCCCAACTAGATTGTCTTGTAGGGCTTACACTAACAATCTCCCACTAGCACTAAAGCCAATCGCCCATATATTTAAGCCCATGTCCTTCCATGTGACGGTTGTGTTTCTGCTGGGACAGAAATCCTCAGTGGGTAACCTTTTTCATATTAATGTCACCTCTTTCAATGATTACACTAATCAGGTGAAACTACTGTAATATAAGTATGGATCTACGATGAGACCTTGGTTCCTTAGCTTGCGTTATGGCTCCATTGTTATCACAGTAAAGTGGTACTGGATCAACAATGCTCAGAACCAACCAAGTTCTTTATTGAACTTCTTGATCCAAACAACTTCCTTCGTTGCCTCAAACGAGGAGATATACTCGGCTTTGGTTGTTGAATCTACAGTCATCTCTAGTTTGAAACCTTTCCAACTGACTGTACCAAGATTCAATGTAAATATATAATTTAACTGCGATTTACTGTCATCCTAATCAGATTAGATGTTAGCATCTGTATAACCCCTAACTTGGAGTTCAGCCCCTCCATAGACCAATAAAGTATCCATGCTAAACCTTTTAGCACCTTGTCTATGTAAACGGATTGGGACAACCCAAGCAGCCTTTTCGATCTATTTCTGTAGATCTTAATTTCGAGAATATATGCTGCTTCTCCCAAAATCCTTCATGGAGAACTGTTTGGAGAGCCAGAACTTGGTGGTCTGAAGCATAGGTAAATCGTTTCCTATGAGTAATATGTCATCGACATATAGCACCAGGAACACAACTGCATGTCTGTTTACCTTCTTGTAAACACATAGTTCATCAAGATTCTTAATGAAACCAAATTCTTAAATTGTTTCATCAAACTTGATGTTCCAACTCCAAGATGCTTACTTTAGTCCATAAATGGACTTTTGTAGCTTGCATACCTTATTAGATGTGGCCTTGGATGAAAAACCTTCAAGTTGTGTCATATACACTTCCTCTTGCAAATTCTCGTTAAGGAATGCAGTTTTTACATCCATCTGCCATACCACATAGCAAGCATAATTCTAAAGGACTTTACCATGGCAACTGGTGAAAAGGTTTTTTCAATATCAATGCCTTCAACTTGATTATAACCTTTTGCAACCAATCGGGCCTTATACGTTTGTATGTTGCCATCCATATCTGTCTTTATCTTGTAGACCCATTTACACCCTATGGGTTTTATCTCCTTGAGGTTGATCAACTAAAGACCAAACTTGGTTAACTTCCATGGCATCCACTTTGAATTTCATGGCTTCTATCCATTTCTTGGAATTGATGTCCGACATCTCTTCCTCATATGTAGCAAGTTCATTATCAATGGGAAGACCATCTCTTTCCAAAAGAAATCCATATATATTGGAGTTTTCCTCTCCCTACTAGACCTTCGGAGTACTTGTGTTTCTTGAGCATTAGTCCGAGCATCCAATGCCTTGACCAATGGCTCAAGTTCCAAGGGAATGTTAGGTTGTGGTTCTTGAACTTCTTCAAGATCTATTTTACTCCTACTGAATCCTTCTAGTAGAAACTCTTTCTCCAGAAAAGCAGTGTGTTTTGAAACAAACACCTTTTGATCAGTAGGACTATAAAAGTAATATCCAACAGTCTCTTTAGGATATCCCACAAACTTACATTTTTCTGACCTAGCTCCCAGCTTATCAGAAGGTACTTGCTTCACATAAGCAGTACATTCCCAAATCATTAGATAAGATAAGTATGGCTTCTTGCCATTCCTTATCTCATATTATACCTTATCTATCGATTTGCTTGGAACCCTATTTAGAAGGTAAGCTGCAGTTTCTAAGGCATATCCCCAAAAGGATATCGGAAGGTCAGCCTTAGACATCATGGACCGAACCATGTCCAACAAGGTTTGATTTCTCCTCTCGGATACTCCATTATGCTGAAGAGTTCCAGGTGGAGTCCATTGCGACAGCATTCCATTTTCTGTCAAATGATCCAAGAAATTATGGGTTATATATTCTCTTCCTCGATCCGATCTAAGAGCCAGAATATTTTTCCCAGTCTGTTTCTCTACTTTAGCTCTAAACTCTTTGAACTTTTCAAAAGCTTCAGATACACATAACCATATCTAGAATGATCATCAATAAAGGTTATGAAGTATGAGAAATTACCTCTAGCAGCTGTGTTTAGTGGCCTACATACATATAAATCTTTCAAGCCCAATAAAACACTAGCTCTTTTACCCTTTCCAGTAAAGGGAGTCTTGGTCATCTCACCAAGGAGACAACATTCACAAGTCCCATATGATTCATAATCAAAGGGTTCCAAATAACCATGTTTATGTATTTGGAAATCCTTGTCTCATTGATATGACCAAGTCTACAGTGCCAGATATAAGTCTTACTTGGATCATCTTTTCTTGCTTTCTTGATATTTATATTGAACACAGGCATCTCTGGATCCAAAACGTATAATCCATTAAGTAATGTTGCCGATCCATAGTAAATGTCTTTAAGAATGATGGTGCAACTATTGCCCTTCATTCTTATCTCGAAACCATCATTAACAGAGAGGTATGAAACGAAAAAGATGTTTCTAGACAATATTGGAACAAAGTAACAATCTTTCAGTTCCAATTTCATGCCAGACGACAAAGATAAAGTACATGTTCCAATGGCCAATGCTGCAACTTTTGCACCATTGCCTACTCTTAGAACTACTTCATCCTTGCTTAACTTTCTACTTCCTTTCAACATGGCTATGTCATTACATAAATGTGAATCGCATCCTGAATCAATTATCCAGGAATTGGATTTGACAGTAGAAAGATTCAGTTCAATCACTAATACAGTCAACCCAGAAACTTCTATAAGTTCTTCTTGACTTGTCAAGTGAGCAACCTTCCTTTCATTGAGAACGCTTCTCAATCTTATGTACCAATCCAAACATTTTGGACTAATGACATTCATAAAGCCGCTCAGTACAGTTAAAGTATTAACCATTTTCAACAACCTAATATGGAAAAAATATATATCAGTTATATTCATGCATTTATACCAATTCAAGATGAGGTATTAAATTTCTTATTGGTTCTTCCACTAATTCTTCGACATAATAGCCCTCACTATTATTCAAACATCTCATCAAGGTATTTCTAGTGGGTTGGATCCTTTTCAACATGTTGCAATCTTGAGTGACTCAACAAATTACAACAAGCCTAGTTGGGTAGATAACATAGCTTATCAATTGTATCTCTATGCAACTCCCAGATCAGTTAGGTGACAACTCTTTGTCTAAGCACATCATATGTACTTCGCCTAACTATGCCTCTAATACCATGCGGTCAAGTTTGACGCATCCGGACAACATGGCATTAGTTGAGTAAGACCCAACTTTAGAACTCAAACCTATTTGTACAGTAGTTTGACCTTGAGTGACTCAACAAGCCTCCTACTGGAAGAACTCTGGTTATCTTGTTATGATGATGGAAGGCAACTTTATCATGTGAAACATGTGACTCAATATTGTAATGAGAAATTTCCTTGTTCTTCATAAGTCTCATCATAATAAACATTCATAGCATTTATAATATCGCATAAAATAAATCTATAACATGCTTTCTACTTGGATGACTATGGATTTTTCTAATCTAATTTCCTTGAGCCATCAAATGAAATTAGTTGGTCAAATTCCTAGGTGATTACATACATAGTCTCCAAAGCTTACTTGTAATCTCCTTATCTTCATGGCGCCTTTCTTCATCTTCAAGTTACAAAAATTATTCCTAACTAATCATAATTTTATACTTTGATGTAACTAATTACATTTGTAATAAAGAAACCTCAAGTTACATTTGAGGATAGTTCGGTGAAGAAAGAATTTTTACAACTCCAGAAAATGAGAGATAAGGCAGGGCAGCTGTCCCTATTTAATTTAATAAAAACCATAAAATTAAATTCAACAATCCACAATCATATTGGGCCTAAGTCCATAATCATCCCATACATTCACAAACAGTTTATGAACATATAAATCATGCTTTAATCTCTAGTTGCCATCATTTATTATATTGATCCATAATTTAATTCAAAGAAAATAATTTACATTTATTCTAATCTCATTAGAATAAATCCTAATCCAATTAGTATTATTTTCTTTAATTAAATTATTATCCAATTAAATAATTTAATTGAATATTCATGTAAATTCTTATTTTGGGGATTTAATTAATTTAACAATATTACCATAATTACTAATTTTAGTGTTGTATCTCAACTAGGATACTACAACATTAGTAAGTTAATATTGCTAAAATTCATAAGCTGTGAGAATCAGATAGAAGCGAAAAACCCTATGCAAGGGAGGCGCAAGCCCTGGATATTATGAGTAGTCGCCGCCCCCTACCTCCCTATAGACTGTCTATCCGCTTCTCACAGCTTCCAACTTTTCAATGCTAAATCAGTTTTATGATTTTTCAGGCTTGCCAAGAACAATTCTAAGCAATTTTAAATCCTAAAAATCATTAAAGCATGCATTAAAAACCAGCCAAGAAAATCTAAAAGTTTTTCTTACTAAAATCACCAAATTTGCACAAAGCAGCCATAACAGTTTTCAATCGCTGCCAAACTTTCGCCAGTTGCATTAATCAGTTTAAAACAATTTTTATCCAATTAATCAACAAGAATTCACCATGATTAACTGCTGCCTTCACCGAAACACTACAAGTGAAATTCTCACAATTTCGGTTAGTGACAATCAGATCAAAATAACTTAAAGAACAAAACAATTTTGTAAAAGGTAACAATCAAAGCATAGATCATATACGAATAACATAAGCGAGGCTCTGATACCACTGTTGGAATTCGGCTCATGCTCAAACAGAGATAATGTATAATTTAATCAACAATTAAACATCAAATGCAGCGGAATAAAATAAAATGTAGAGAATATCGAATCCCTGCATGGATCTGCCTATGAATTCAAAATGATCAAGCTATCAAGAAATGATAACAATCAAAATATCATACCTCTATAATGGAGATTACCGAAACAACATCACATACTCTTGATGTTCTTGTTCTTGTACACAATGCTCGCTTGTCGAAAACCAAAGTCGCCCAATTGTCGGACCTCTAACAGTAATCCACACAAGTGATTTGAAAGCCTTCAGAAGGTTGAGATTATGTTTTGCCAAGACGATGCTAGTAATCTAGGTTGTGAGAAACCTTCCTCCTTTATCTTAATTATCCTCAAGAAAATAAAAGAATTGTATTCTCTTATCTCAATAGGTGTTCGAACGATTTTCACTAATAAGGGAGAGAGGCGTCAGTTCTAATTCTCATATGGGGGAGGCAGCAACAAGATTAGCCTATTCATAAGTAGGTTTAGTGTATACCAACACTTGGACAAACTGCACTAAAGCCCTTATAAATATTATTAAATATTTACAAAAAGCCCACAACACTTAATGAATATTTAATATGGCCTAATCTCATTTTAATTTCATTAATCACCTTTTGCGTGTGACCGATTAGGCCCTTAACATGTTGGCAATAAATATAATTAATTCAATTAAGAATTTTTCCTTTTATATTTATAGATCATGAGTGGCATCTAGCAATGCATCATTACCACCCAAATGTCAAGAGAGTCATCAAGCTTCGACTAGCCTTTCGTGTACAATATGTCTATGTAATTCGATCCCTTCATCAAATATCTCGAGATAGGAAAGAGCATGGTTCAGTGTCTACTCTTAACCTATTCCATATTAGATCTGCAACTTTATATTAACTCCATAATTATTTCCTTGGCCAAGGACTTCCATAAGTTAATATAAGCTAGATTCATGTGAGATATGTCCCCTTAATCACTTGGGGTGATGAATCCTCTTTGGACCACTCATTCATCTTCGTATGCTTCATGTCATACCCAATAACACCTTACTATAAGGATCCTCGTAATTAGGACCCGATCGTGATGATATCTAAGTATGACAGTTCACATACAAGATGACCTGGTGTCACAAGTCAAAGGATTACTTACACTATTGACACATGAGAGTATTTCCCATATACACTTGAGTAAAATACCAAATGGAACTCTCATAGCGGGTCATGTTCACTGAACTTATTCAACTAACAAGCACCCATATGTTATCCCCAAGTATCTCTATACTTTGAACCTATGAGATTAGTTGCATGCATCAAGTGCATGAAGGCTTAACATATGCCAGTCTTTGAGCATTGTCAATGCCCTCTCTTGACAATACGATGACCAAGCACTGTTTTAGAAACACGGCATCGATGCATAAGGATCCTCATAATTGTAATACCTTACAATTCCTTTGTAATGCCATTGTGTCTTATGGGCTTTATCTTCACAAGTGATTTATAACAATTATAACAAAAATTATGGATAAAGAAAAACCTCAATTATAATTAATTAACTATAATGTGCAATACATGAATATTAAATAGTGTTTCATAAGCCCAACTAGATTGGCTTGTGGGGCTTACACCAACATACAATGCATCATCCAATCTCTTGGACCAATTTTTTCTAGTTGGGCTGATAGTCTTCTCCAAAATACTCTTAATTTCTCTATTAGAGACTTAGGCTTGACCACTTGTTTATGGATGGTAGGAGGTGGAAATCTTGTGCTTGACCCCATATTTAGCAAGGACGGCTTCAAAATGTTTATCGCAAAAGTGAGACCCCTCATCACTAATAATTGCTCTTGGAGTGCCAAAACGGGTGAAGATATTCTTTTTCAAGAAGTTTAGTACCACCTTGGAAACATTGGTTGGCAAGCCTGTTGCTTCCACCCACTTAGCTACATAATCAACCGCAACTAGAATGTAAAGATTGTTATAGGAAGAAATAAATGGACATATGAAGTCAATTCCCCATACATCAAAAAGCTCTACCTCTAGAATGTTGTTTAGAGGCATCTCATTTCTCCTTGAGATGTTGCCCACTTTTTGACATCTATCACATCTGGCAACAAACTGATGAGCATCTTTAAAGAGAGTAGGCCAATAAAAACCTGATTGTAGCACTTTTTCCGTAGTCCGTTCTCCTCCAAAATGCCCTCTATAGTCCGAAGAGTGACAATGTTGCAAAATATCTTCAACTTCTTCCTTGGGTACACACTTTCTAATAATTTGATCCATGCATTGCTTAAACAAGAAAGGTTCATCCCAGTAATAATGCTTGACATCATGCAAGAACTTCTTCTTTTGTTGAGAATTTAAATCAGGTGGAAAGATTGTACGCACAATATAGTTCACATAGTAGGCATACAATGGTGATTCCTATTGATGAACTTGAAAGAGTTGCTCATCAGGAAAAGTCTCATTTATTTGGATTGCATCTCCAACTTGTGCCCTATTATCCAATCTTGATAGATGATCTGCCACTTGATTTTTTGTTCCTTTTCTGTCTCGAATTTCTAAATCATATTCTTGCAAAAGAAGTATCCAACGGATCTAGCAAGGTTTCATTCTTTTCAATCAAGTATTTGATAGCTAAATGATCGGTGTAGACAATGACTTTGGTGCCTACAAGATAAGATCAGAATTTATCAAAAGCAAATACTACTGCAAGCAACTCCTTTTCTGTGGTGGTGTAATATTTTCTTGTATAGTAGATAGATTGAAATATCTTATCTTTTCGTTGGCTTAAGACTGCACCAATTGAAAAGTCACTAGCATCGCACATGAGCTCGAATGGCAGGTTCCAATCTGGAACAATAATGGTGGGTGCAGAAACCAATCTCTCTTTCAATGTCATAAAAGCTGTTAGACATGCATCATCAAACTTGAAAGGGACATCTTTTTCAAGGAGATTGCAAAGTGGTTTAGAGATCTTGGAAAAGTCTTTAATGAACCTCCTATAGAATCCGGCATGACAAAGAAAACTCCGAATTCCCTTGACGGAGATTGAGGGTGGGAGCTTCTCAATAGTTTCAATCATTGCTTTATTTACTTCTATTCCCCTACTAGAAACTTGATGTCCTAAAACAATGCCTTCTTGAACCATGAAGTGGCATTTTTCCTAGTTTAACACAAGTTTGTTTCTTCACATCTTTTAAGCACTCTAGCTAGGTGATGTAGATAATCATCAAAAGAATCTCCAAAAACTGAAAAGTCATCCATAAATACCTCTAAACATTGCTCCACCATGTCAGAGAATATGACCATCATGCATCTCTGAAAGGTAGCAGGAGCGTTGCAAAGTCTGAATGGCATTCTTCGAAATGCAAAAGTTCCATAAGGGCATAGGAAGGCAGTCTTTTCTTGATCTTCAGGAGCTATAGCTATTTGATTGTCTCCCAAATATCCATCCAAGAAATAATAAAACTTCTTACCAGCCAATCTGTCTAGCATCTGATCAATAAATGGCAAAGGAAAGTGGTCTTTACTAGTAGCTTTGTTAAGCTTTCGATAGTCCATGCAAATCCACCAACCAGTCACCGTTCTAGTTGGAATGAGCTCATTAGTAGCATTGGCAACCACCGTTATTCCTTCTTTCTTGGGCACACATTGAACTGGACTTACCCATGAACTGTCGGAGATAGGATATATGATGCCTGCATCTAACCACTTAATAATCTCATTTTTTACCACTTATTTCATGATGGGATTAAGTCTCCGTTGATGCTCTGTGGTAGCCTTGTGATTGTCTTGAAGAAGGATTTTATGCATGCAAATTGAAGGACTAATCCCCTTGATGTCGGTAATCGACCAATCCAATGCCCTCTTGTGCTCTCTAAGTACCCTAACGAGTTTATCTTCCTGCCCAACATTAAGAAAAGATGAGATAATAACAGGTAATTCAAATTTTTCACCAAGAAAAGCATACCGCAAATGTGAAGGTAACTGCTTAAGCTACAGGGATAGTGGCTCTTCAATGGAAGGCTTGTTGGATGATGTTTCACTTGTCATAAGTCCCAATGGTTCAAACTGAGGAATGGATCTTCCAATACGTGGAAGAGCATTCAACAAATTTACATATTCAATAATGTCATTATCATCCCTTTCTGAAGTACTCATCAAGGATGCCTCAAGTGGATCAACATGATAACTATTTTTGAAAACCTTAGTTGTAGCACTATCCACCACATTAACTACAAAACACTCATCAAACTCATTAGGAAATTTCATAGCTTTAAAAACATTAAATGTTACCTCTTGGTCTTGACATCTCATGGTAAATTAGCCTTTTTGCACATCGATGAGAGTTCTACCGGTACCTAAGAAAGGTCTCGCAAGAATAATTGGTATTTCACGATCCTCCTCCATATCCAATACAATGAAATCAGCTGGGAAGATAAAGTTTTCTACCTTCACTAATATATATTCAACAATGCCTCTTGGATATGTGTAAGATCTATCCGCCAATTGAAGTGTGACTGTTGGAGGCTTAACTTCCCCCAAACCTAGTCTCCGATATATTGATAAAGGCATAAGATTTATGCTTGCTCCCAAATCACATAAGGCTCTACCAATGAACTGATTTCCAATTGTGCATGGAGTGGTGAAACTTCCCAGATCTTTAAGCTTTGGTGGAAGTTTCTTTTGGAGGATAGCACTGCATTCGTCAGTAAGTGCAACAGTCTCAAATTCACCCAATTTCTTTTTCTTAGACAATATGTCTTTCATAAACTTGACATATTTTGGCATTTGTTCCAACGCTTCAGCAAAAGGTATATTAATATGAAGCTTTTTAAATACCTCAAGAAATTTCTGGAACTTCTTGTCAAGCTTGTTCTTTTGAAGGTGCTGAGGAAATGGTGGTGGTGGATAACATTGTTTCTTTTCCTCTTGAGTCTTTTCAACTTCTTTTTCCACCATATCTTTTTCTTTAAGAAGCTTTGTTGGCAATTCTGGCTTATTTCTGTCCACTTCTATCTCCCTTCCATTCCTAAGTGTGATGGCTTTCCAATGTTCTTTTCCATCTCCCCTTGGATTGGTTTCAGTATCACTTGGAAAAGATCCCCTAGGACGATTGTTAATTGCATTGGCTAGCTGGCCCACTTGTGTCTCAAGATTTCTAATTGCTGTTGCTTGACTCTGAAATGTCACTGCATTAGTCTGATTTGTCGCTTCTTGACTAGCCATGAACTTTGTAAATATATCTTCCAATGATATCTTATTTTCTGGAACAGGAACATGGGCTTGTGATGGAAACCCAGGAGGGATTGCTGGTTTAGCAGAGGATAAAGGCCCTTGATTGTTATTCCATGAAAAGTTTGGGTGACTTCTCCAACCCAGATTGTAATTGTTGGAATAAGGATTATTTTGCTGTCTATTATAGTTTCCAACATATTGCACTGATCCGGAGTTGGTTGGGCAACTGTCACTGGGATGTCCTTCTCCCCATAATTCACAGGCTACAAATAGGCTCTAGACGGCATGAACACTTACAGTATCAAATTTCTTAACTAATGCAGCTATATGGGCACTTATGGTACTTATTGCATCCAAATCATGAATCCCCGCAACTTTCATTGGTACAAGTCTTTCTGATGGCCATTGATGCCATCTCTTCAAGCAAATCGTAGGACTCATCAGGTAATTTTTCAATTAATGCTCCACCTACAACGGCATCAATAGAGGTTCTAATTGGTCCTAACAATCTACTATAGAATGTTTGCATCTGAAGCCATTTGGGTAGTCCATGGTGATGACATCTTCGAAGTAAATCCTTGAATCTCTCCCAAGCTTCATATAGCGATTCAGAATCAAATTGCATAAATGATGTGATATCATTATGCATCTTTGTAGTCTTGGCTGGGGGAAAGTATTTGGCTAGAAACTTTTGAGCCAAGTCATCCCATGTAGTAATAGAGCCAATTGGGAGTGAATTTAACCAATTCTTGGCCTTGTCTCGAAGTGAGAAAGGGAAAAGTCTCAATCTGATGGCATCGTCCGAAACTCCATCATGCTTGAAAGTATTGCGAATTTCCAGGAAATTCCCTATATGAGTACTCGGATCATCTTTAGGTAATCCCCCAAACTGTACTGAATGTTGAATCATCTGTATGATGGCTGGCTTGATCTCAAAATTATTGGCTTGTATAACAGGTCTTTGAATGCTTGAATGCAATCCTTGCACGAGAGGGAAAACAAAGTCGCGCAAGGTTCTTGTATCGTTTTCTTCAGCCATTAAATGGTTGTTAGTTGCGACTTGTAAATTATCCCTTCGATGTCAGTGAGAAGTTCTTTTCGGTTCTAGATCAAAAGGGACAAGTTTGAAACTTATAGATCTTCGCATTCAACGACCAAAAATACCTGAAAATAAGAAAAATAAAATTTGGATTAAGAATAAGTATGTTTGGTATTAATATTAACAAAAATAATAAAACAATTCCTCGGCAACGGTACCAAAAACTTGTTGTCAGATTTCACTACGCAAGTGCACCTTTCGCAAACAAGTAATAAAGTGGAAGTAGAGTGTCGTACCCATGAGAAATTGCTATTAAATTCGTTAAATAATAAAAATAAAATAGCTTAATCTCCAAATAATTAATTATACATTTGTGAATGAAAAACTAAATTAAAGAAAAATAATAAACAAAGAAAGCAAATAAAAATTTGATTTACTTCAATGGAGAAAAGCCTAGGATTACAGTTTTCCTGAACACTTCGCTTGAACGTCTCCTACCCTCTTAACTTTATTAATGATCTTGAGTTGTTAACCTAGAGTTCCAATCTATTTATAAGCATTTGTCGATGGTCTTATAAAAATATCTCTCTTAACCAATTAACTACATGTCTATGATAATTGAATTAAAGAGAAACTCATTAAGCTTAGACTCTAAAATTGATTACACATGGCACGTAAGTGTATTCCTACCCTATATGCAGATCAATTCATCCTAATAAATGAATATGAAACATGTGTTATGCAATCCATGTATAACACTAAACTCCCTATGTCTAATTGTATTTAGGTTAACAAATTAGTTTAATTGGTGATCAAGAAATTAAAAGCATTAAGTACAAGAATGCATAAACAACTCAAATATCATTAAATCAAACTAGAGAGTAAAATAATCCAAACTATGTGTTGAGTTCCATTGCAATCCTAGAAAAGGAATTCAGTTAATGCTTAACATTGAAAACAATAAACAAAGGAGTTTCACCAACATCAAATTACAAGAAAATAAAAGAAGATTAAGGAAAAAGAGAAAACTAAAGGTTGTCAGCTCTTCAATCTTATAGTGTCCTAAACTGTTCTTAGCTCCTTGCAAGATGGTGGTGGCTACTCTCCTCTTCAGAAAATTAAAGCAAAAACCAAGAAGGTCTAAAAAAATAAAGTCCTAAGGGTTCTTATTTATAGTGTTCTTAAAAGATTGAAGAATGGAAACTTTGTGGCCAAGTAACCGCCTCCAGCTTGGACTTTCCATATATTAGTTGAGTCTTTCTTTCTTGTTTTAGGACTCTACAAAACTACAAAAGACATTAATTAATAACTAAAATTAAACATAAAATAAATAAGTAAAACTAAATAAATAATAAATAAAATAACTAAAATACTTAATAAATAGTTTAAACTACAAGGAATTAGCTATTTTAAAAGAACAAAATAGGATAAAATAACTCTATTTTATAGAGTTATCAAGGCGCCACCGATCGTTTTTGGCTAGGTGTGACTGTTCACCTATTAAAACCATTTTTATAAAATATTTTAAAAATAATTAAAATATTTTGAGAAAAATCAATTTCAAGGTCTGCGCATTAAAAACCAGAGAAAAACAAAAGTGGTTTCGGGAGTCAGTTATGTCACGGGGAAGGACTAGTACCCCTACAACGCCCATATAAAATGGTACCTTATTGATCACGTGTTATTATGAAGTCTCGATTAAAGTCGGTTAGCTTCGATATTTAAAAAAAAAAATTCCCTTTTAAAAACAATCATATTCTTTGAGAATGATTCGGAATTTATTAACATAAATTTTTTTATATTTCCCCACAGGCCCGACAAAACATAGAATTTTTCCTTTATTTTGAAATTCTACGAATCACCATCGTTTTTTGAGGAAAAAAAAAAGATATTCCGTTGTTAATGATAATTGATGATATCCTCCCCTGCAGACCCAGCAGAGAACTCATGAATTATTTTAACTCGAGAACAACCTTATTTTATTAAAAAACATTATTATTTTCCATGCATTTAAAATCATTTAAAAATGATCAACGGATATGGAAATTATTACTAAGACATAAATATAAGTTAAACAACATGCATAATTATCATGACATGACGAACATTTTCATATGACATGGCAAAAGAATTCTTGACATAGCAAATCTTATTATAACTTGGAAAAAGAATTCATGACATGGCATACATGACATGGCAAAAGAAGGCATGCATGACATGGAAAATTTTTATTACGACATGGCATACAAAAAGATCATATAGGCACCAATCATAAAATGACATCATCATAGAATATTCACATTCATCAACACATCATGATCAAGATAGAAACATGAATATCAATCATAAAATGACATCATCATGCAATATTCATGGACATAGAATATGCACACAACATTATTTTAAAAAATCTTTTTCATGAATTTTCTTTATGAAATTACATAAATGGCATTTGTCGAAAGAATATTTTTGCACTCCCCGACAAACTCGGTAAAGCATGGAAAAATACTTCTTTTACATAACACTTATGTAATTTTGAGTAAAATGAAAATCGTACTTCGTAATTTAATAACCTCTCGACAAGTCCCGTTGAAGGCCCGAACTATAGTATGACTTGGCTTCATGTGAGACACATTAACTGGCAGCTTAGACAGGGTTGTCAAAGGCATTATGTTTAATGAGGAACCATTGTCGAGAAGCACCCTTGGTAAGATATGCCCCTTACAGGTTTTGGTTATATGCAAAGCCTTTGTGGATCCTATCCCATTGGGCAGTATTTCATCGTCGTTGAAGGAGATGAAATTGTCAACGGAAAAAGAATTCATGACATGGCATACATGACATGGCAAAAGAAGGCATGCATGACATGGAAAATTTTTATTACGACATGGCATACAAAAAGATCATATAGGCACCAATCATAAAATGACATCATCATAGAATATTCACATTCATCAACACATCATGATCAAGATAGAAACATGAATATCAATCATAAAATGACATCATCATGCAATATTCATGGACATAGAATATGCACACAACATTATTTTAAAAAATCTTTTTCATGAATTTTCTTTATGAAATTACATAAATGGCATTTGTCGAAAGAATATTTTTGCACTCCCCGACAAACTCGGTAAAGCATGGAAAAATACTTCTTTTACATAACACTTATGTAATTTTGAGTAAAATGAAAATCGTACTTCGTAATTTAATAACCTCTCGACAAGTCCCGTTGAAGGCCCGAACTATAGTATGACTTGGCTTCATGTGAGACACATTAACTGGCAGCTTAGACAGGGTTGTCAAAGGCATTATGTTTAATGAGGAACCATTGTCGAGAAGCACCCTTGGTAAGATATGCCCCTTACAGGTTTTGGTTATATGCAAAGCCTTTGTGAATCCTATCCCATTGGGCAGTATTTCATCGTCGTTGAAGGAGATGAAATTGTCAACGGTAATGTTACCCACCAGCTGATCTAACTTCTCCATCAATATGTTGTTGGCCATATAAGCCTGGTTCAAGATCCTTAACAGAGCATTTCGACGTGGTTCTGAGTTCAACAAAAATGAAAAGACTGAGATCCTTTCCGGTTGGCGATGCAACTATTTTACAATACTATACTCAATGTGCTGGATAAACTTCAGAAACTCACAGGCTTCATTTTTCACTCATTGGCTCTTTTGTCTTGTTAACTGGAGGCAAATTCATCTCCACTTCTCTTGATTGTGCTTGTTCTACCAGGACTGGTTCCATCGTTTCTTTCCCCTTATCAGATCTGACAATTTTCCTTACTTAACTAGGCTCAACCATTTCTGGGGCATAGCATCTACCGCTTCGAGTCAGATGGCTTACCCTCGTTACCAATAGTTGCTGCTGTTTGATGGCTCAAAGATCCCGTTTTCACTATGCTGTACTCATAGTTCCATGATATTGCCTTGTCTTTCTTGTAAGAAAAGGGAGACGACAACTTTATAATCAATTTGGGCATAGTTTCATCAACAACTGGAATAGCCTTGACCTTCGGCTAATCAAAATAGATGATTAGGGGTCTATCTACTCGGTAGCCGGTTCTTATTTCTGCTACGTCTACTTCTTCTTCTTCAACTTCCTCATAAAACTGGGCCTCGCCCATATCCATTATTCTCTAAACCTTTTCCAAAAACCCTTCACATTTCTGTATGGTGTGACCCTCACATCCATGAAACTGACAGAAAGTCCCTAACTCGTTTGCCACATCCTCCAAACTCACTTCAGCCAGAATCACCCTGCTTTAACCATTTCAACCCATACCTTTATCATCAGTGTCTTCACCTCACAGACCTTCTTTTTAACCTTGCCGACCTCTGATAGGATCGCATTAACCATATCCTTAGTGTGATTGGGCAGCAATAGGTTGCTCGTAACATTAGGCCCATTTCGAACTTCACGATTCCAGCATCAATCAGGCTTTGGAACTTTCATTTTAGGGCAGTACAGTTTTCAATAGAGTGCCCTTGGATTCCCGCATGGTATGCATAGTTGGAACAAGAGTCATACCACTTGGGTTATGGTGGTTTCCGAGGTTGCAGATATATAGATACGACCAGCTGCCCTGTAATAGTTTGGGATACAATTCCCCATAGGTTGTAGGGATAAGGTCAAACTGAGGCGTTTGGTTGTTCCTTGGAGGCCTTTCATTGTTTCCTTGGGCGATGGTTTGATTGTTTGACATGGTGCTGGAAGGGAGGGCTATTTGCGATGAAATATCAGTCGGGTATACTTGCTGGGGTATGGCTATATATTGGAAAGAATTTTTGGTGAGGTTGTTTACAGCTAGATATTATGGGTTGTACGTTGGATGAGGCAAGTATGGGGTTGGGTTTGCGAAAGGGCGATTACCAAAGCTGACCGCATGCGTTTCCCCCTCATTTTTCTTAGTAGGAGTTTTTTTCTTAGGGGCAGCAAATTCCCTACTTTCTAACTTTCCGTTCTTGACAGCAGTTTCGATCACTTGCCCTGAAATTACCATATCGTGAAGTTTTTGGTAGCATTACCCACAAGTTTGTCATAGTATGGCGCTTTCAAAGTATTGACAAAAAGAACTGTGGTTTCCTTATTATTCAAAGGAGGCTGCACCTGAGTAGCCATATCTCCCCATCTCTATGCTTATTGTTTAAAGCTCTTAGTAGTTTTCTTTTCCATGTTCTGTAGGGATAATCTATTAGGCACCATATCGGATACATGCTTGTACTATTCCAGAAAAGCCCGAGACAAATCCATCCAAGAACGGATCTTTCTTCGGGTAAGCTGATTATACCATCGGGTTGCTGAGCTAGTCAAACTGTCTTGGAAATAGTGGATGAGGAGTTTTTCATCTTCAGCATGTCTTGTCATCGACAATACATTGCCAAGTGTGCCGAAGGGTAGGTGGTGCCGTCATATTTTTCAAAATCTGTTACTTTATTGGGGGGAATTACCAAATCATTGACCAAACTCAGCTCTTTTGCATCAAGGCTACCGAATAGCTCCGCTTTTTCTATGGCCCGTAGTCATTCCTCCAATAGGTGGTATTTATTCTGTGTATCTGTCAACTCGGCCTTTTTTCGTTCAGCAATTTTTATTTTCTCTTGTTCAGCCAAATCATCTAAATCTGGAACTTCAATTGGATTAGAGGGGAAGCCCCAAGGTTTACGTCCATTGGCATTTGATTCTGTGCTTTCGCATTGGGTTGGACATATATGAAGGGCATTGCAGCTGTCGGTGGTTGGTTTTCGATGCTCTGAGATGGCTGATCGTTTAACAGTACGGCCATAGGTTGAACCCCTCAATTCCCTGCCTCTCTTCCCGCGGTTGAATTTTTAGCATGCCTCTTTTCTTTGATTATGACGGACATCATCTCCATGAGTTTTTGACATTTGTTCCCTAGATTCCTCTTGGGACCTTGCCAACTATTCTTGTGAACTGGCTAGCTGCACTTATAGTTCTCTTTACCCCCTCTCCATCCTTTCTATACGGACTGTTTGCTCATTATCCATGATTCTAACTTGCAGTCTGGTATTATATTGGTGTTGAATATTCGGACCTTTCGGAGGATGCCCAATCTTTAAACCTTAGTGTAAATATCACGGATTAGAACTTCATGACATATTATTCTTTACACTTATTGAGTGAATGTATGAAAGAATGAATAAAATGTATGAATGAATGAATGAATGAATAAAATGTATAAATAAATGAATAAGTAAGTGAACAAATGCATGAATGAGTAAACATGAATACCGATTGAATAAATGAAAGAGTTAATGAATATATGGAAAGTATTGGCCATGGGATAATTCAAACCAAACGGTATTTCATTAATTGCTGAAGTTGATTACATCAATGATAAAAATACTGTATCTGCCTATACTGTGCTATAGCTACCTCTAGAAAATCTAACATTTATTGCCCATGCGCTCCTAATGGGACGACCTTACACCTTAGATCCTTCGCCCTCTCGGCTATCTCTCTGGCTTTCCAACTCGCTCTATGGATTTGGGCTGTGATGTGCTCAATGTACTCGTGCCTTTTCAGGCAAGCCTCGATGGTCATCCAATGAGTGACTTTCCACTTCATTTCTTTCTTATCCAAAGTTCTCAACAAAATGTTAATATGGTTCAAGTGGCTCTGAAGTGAGCCCTATAAATCTTGGACTTTTCTCTAAAGGGCCTCTCTTTCGGGCTGCTTCTTCTTTTCGATCTTCAGTTTGGCCCGTAGCCTCTCATTTTTTATCTAGGTCTTCAATAGTTCAGCATAAGAAGTGAAGTATATGTTCTCTTTAACTTGCCTTTCTTGGGAAAATGTAGCGGCCTTTTCTTCTTCTTTCCCTGCTTTGCCTTTCCCAAAAATGCATTCTCTTTTTGAGTCCCTTGATTTCTCTCCTCCATTCTTCAAAACTTAACAACCCCTTTGTACCTCATCTAAAATCAGAGCTTCTTGTTCTGTAGGTGTAAGTTCCTAAGATCGCTCCTTGTGTCCCGCTCTTTTTCGACCTTTTTTGTTTCCTTTTCTCGAATCAAACCCTTGATCTTCAGGTTATTGATCTCTTCTTCGAGTCGGGTAATTTCTTGGCTCATTCGGGCATTTTCCTTTCCAAACTCTAGCTTCATGACTTCTAACTCGGATGACACTTCTTCCGGTTGTAGATTATCGATGAGACATCACCCCATTGGGTGCCAATAGTGTATCATTAATCCTTGTGGCTCTCCATGCCATGTAACCTGGCATGACATCGTTGGCATATCAAGCCAACTCTACCCAATAAGTTTTCTTCCATGCTTCATTGACCTCTCGTACTTGTCTCACAAACCCTTCTTCTCCCTAGGTAAATTATAGCTGATTAAGCTCGTGGTTGGAGGGATGAACTGACGAGATCCAAGCTACCTTTGTATCATCAATAGTGCATAACTCACACCTCCCCATATTCCTAACAATGGGACCCAAGCTTTGTCCCCACATTTGTATAACATCGGTGATGGAAGCATCCATGGAGCCCTCCAAGTTACCTCCTATTTCTTAAGGTTTCGGAGAGTAGCAATCCATTGCACTTTGGTTATACCCTAGGGCCAATTTCTCTCGAGAAATTCTCTCATCGATGTAAAAGACTTCAGATATGGGCAGAGGGGGACCTTTTCTTTCTTCCAAAAATGGCTCTGACTCTAGATAGAGAGAAGTTGTGAACACCTGATGAAACGCTCCTTTTTGACCCTTCTACAAAAGTTCAAAGATCGGATCGTTTCTGCCACAATCACAAGACAGAGATCTATTTTCAGTCCCAATCTCTCGAAAAGGTCAAACACGGCTATCTCCACATGTCCCAATGTCTTTGGGAAAATAACTAACCCATATACGGCCAAGGCAAAGATATCTCGAGCTATCTCCTTACTAGGGTGACTTTTAATTAATGCTCGTAGGAAATCCCATGATATGTACTTGCTTTTCTGTTTCTTAACCATATGATTCTCGACCCAACTCATATCCACCCCCAAACTCTTGGTTATCTTCTTCTTGGACCCCGATGTCTTTGAACTCTACATATATACCGATCAGGGACAGAATGCTCAATACATAACAAGGCCGAATACTCCTTGATGGTCGGAGTCATATCATATTGGTTAAAAGTGAAACACCAATAGGCAGGATTCCAAAATTGAGCCATGGCCCGAAGTAGTGCATATTGACTCTGACAAAGATCAGCAGTGCTATATCCCCATATAACTTGGTGAAAGTCTTTTTCTCCGTGGTGGTCCATTGACTCCAAATTTCTGTCAACCCACTGAGATCATTATGCCGGATGACGGGATCAACCCTATCTGGCAATGTTGATACATAACCCTCCTCCAAACAATCCCTTTTTTTTTTCTGAGATACTTCCAACCACTCTCTGACGGCTATATGCTTCTCAACTACTAAGGAAAACTCTCCCTCCACGAAAGCCCTATTGGTTGAAGATTTTTTCGTGACCAATGGCCTTCAAAGTGCACATGTGATGACAATAGTGCATGAAAAAGAAAGGAAACAAATTAGTAAACAAAAGAAATTTAGAGGTAATACATAACATATGATACAACAAATAATGGCCCCCATTTTTTGGCATTACGATTCCTTCGGGGTGGAAATATCACACTTATCACGGGCGGTACGATATTCGTTCATCATCACCCTATTTACGAGACTTATTAATGACGTAATTTAAATAGAAAAAGGTTAGAGATGTTCCCCCGTGTGTTCCTAACTTCGGTGCACCTATAGAAAATTCAGCATGGCTTCGCCTAAGCTATATTGATATGGTTCATTATATGAGGTTGAATCAGGTTCTAAAGGCTCCAAATTTCTCCTCACTGTCGCCTGTGAAGGCTAGTAAGGCACCCCGATTTAAACGGGTTCAATTTGTTAGAGCATATTTCCCTAGCCCATGCGGATTGTTAGTCACAAAGGCATAGGTACTCAAGTACTCCGGAAGTGTTTCGCTAGCCTATGCGGATTGTTAGTCACGAAGCCATAGTTTACTTCACTTCCACTTAAAAAGGACGGAACCCGGGTATAGGGCCCATGTTATGAAAATGCACGTGTAGTGTGTGAGGAGGAACAAACAAACCTTTCACCACCTATTCTACAGCCCTTATTCTAAATACCTTGACAATTTATTAAAAACAATATAAAGCATTAGTTAAACAGAGAACAGTAATAATATACAAAAGGTTAAATAAACAGAGAATAATAATAATATACAAGAATAACCAAAAAATAATAAATATATGCATGTACATGAATATATTAAAACATTTTATTATTTTCAGGAAATCCTCACTATTTTGAAAAAAACGGGAATTATAATTAAATACCGATTAAAACCAACAAATCGAGACTTTATATAATAGGTGATCAATTTTAGGCCTGATTCTATAAGTGTCCCCAGTGGAGTCGCTAAGCTGTCATAATGTGTTCTATCGCGAGACCCGTTGAATGACGTTAAAAGAAAGTGTGGGGAGGAAAAGAAAAATTGTTCCTCGAAATTAAAATAGGAGGGTTTGAAAACAACCTCGAAAAAGAAAATAGAGTCACCACCGATCTTTTTTGGCTAGGTGTGATCGGTCACCTATTAAAACCAATTTTTATAAAATATTTTTAAAATAATTAAAACATTTTAAGAAAAACTAATTTCGATGTCTGCGCTTTAAAAACCAGAGAAAAACAAAAGCGTGTTCGGGAGTCGGTTACGTCACGGGGATGGATTAGCACCCCTACAATGCCCGTATAAAATTGTACCTTATTGATCACGTGTTATCATGAAGTCTCGATTGAAGTCGGTTTTAGCTTTGATATTTAAAAAATAATTCCCTTTTAAAAACAATCATATTCTTCGAGAATGATCCAGAATTTATTAACATAAAATTTTCTATATTTCTCGGTAGACCTGGCAAAACATATATTTTTTCCTTTATTTTGAAATTCTCCGAATCACCCTTATTTTTTGAGAAAAAGGATATTCCGTTGTTAATGATAATTGATGATATCCTCCTTGGTAGACCAAGCGGAGAACTCATGAATTATTTTAACTCGAGAACAACCTTATTTTATTAAAAACTATTATTATTTTCCATGCATTTTAAATCATTTAAAAATTATCATGGATATGCAAATTATTACTAAGATATATATATAAGTTAAACAAAATGCACAATTATCATGACAAGGCGAACATTTTAATATGACATGGCAAAAGAATTCATGACATGACATGGCATACTGACATGGCAAATCATATTATGACATGGCAAAATAATTCATGGCAAACATGACTTGGAAAATCTTATTATGACATGGCATAAAAAAGATCATATAGGCACCAATCATAAAATGCATCATCATAGAATATTCACATTCATTAACACATCATGATCAAGATAGCAACTTGAATATCAAGCATAAAATGACATCATCATGGAATATTCATGAACATAGAATTATCATAGTCAAGATGGCAATTATAGACATCAAGTATCAAATGATCTCATCATGAAATATGCATGAACATAGAATATGCACACATCATGATTTTAAAAAATATTTTTCATAAATTTTCTTTGTGAAATTACATAAATGGCATGTGTCGAAAAAATATTTTCGCACTCCTCGGTAAACTCGGGAAAGCTTGGAAAAATACTTGTTTCACGTAACACTTATGTAATTCCAAGTAAAATGAAAACCATACTTCGTAATTTCATAAACACGTGCATTGAAAGATTTCCTAACCTCCCCGGCAAACCTAGCGAAGATTAGGAAATGATTCTTGCCAAATATTTATGAAACCGAGAAAGTACGCTTTTATGCTAAATTATGTAAAAATGTTTTTAAAATATAAAATGCATGAAAATGGAATGTGTTTCCCTCTTAAAGAGAGGATATCTGAACACCTAAAAAAATATCTGACTACCTATGAAAGAAACTTAAATTGGAATTCAAAATTGAAGGATTTCGAGCACGAATTTTTGCTCGGATTAAGGGGCATCCGAATGCCATTGTTTGGCATCCGGATACCTCCAATTGAGTCTCGATACAAATGACCTTTTCTTAAAACAGAGAAAAAATGCAATTTTTTTAAAGAAAACAAGACTTGGTCGAATGGCCCTTAATGTTGGAATCAAAAACGTAAACTCATTTTGAAACTCGTTTTAACTACCCATGACCCGATTTATCAAAACCATATATATTTTTTAAATTTGAATGACCAAAAAACAACCAAGGAATAGCCCCTAAGAGTCTCGGACAACCCCTCCCCTTGGTGAAGAAAAATCCCAACTTTTGCTAGTTAAAATCTCATTTTAGCCACCCTAAAACCGATTTTAGAAAACTAATTTTTTACCCTAAAAAAAATCAAAAAAATTTGGAAAAATAACCATGGACTCGTATAAGGATATATTAAATGTGGTTAAAACCGTTTTTTATTTGGACAATAAATTCATGGACTGAAGTTGTCGCAAAATCAGCATACCAAACTAAAACTAGTTTTGTCAAAACTATTTTTTTGACCCTTAAGAAAAATTCAAAAAATTTTGGAAAAATAACCATGGACTCATATAAGGGTTTAATAAATGAGGTTAAAACATTTTTTTATTTGGACAAAAAATTCATAGGAAAATTATTGCCCGAAATCAGCAACTCCAACCTTTAAAACATTGTTTTTTCCAACTAGTTCGAAATCAAGATTTTGGCTATGGACCATTGGTTGATCCTAACCAATATCATGCTGGAAATGGTTTGAAAACATGATTTACAGAAAGAAAAAATGATTGGCTCAAGGCTAGCCCTTTGGATATTAATCTGGCTATAACCATCACTTGGTAAAAACCAAGATCATCAAGCTCAAAATCATTTTTTCAAAGAGAAATAAGCAATATGAAACACACAACCAGTAAGATATATATATATATATATACAGTAAGGTATATATATATATATATATAGGAATGACAATATACAAGCAAGGAAATATAAATAACAAGAAAAACAAAGGTTGGCTAGATCCTGCTATAGCTAACAATTGGTAGGAACCAAGATCATCAAGCTCAAGAACCTTTTTATTTTATTTATTTTTTTTTGAAATAAAACTAAGGAAGATCATCTATCCTACCACAATAGAACAACCCGCATCCAATAGCAAGCAAGAAAAAGTAAGCTAACACAAGCACACCGAAAGCCCTCTAGTTTTGGCCAAAGCAAAATATGTAGGAAAACGTTTTGCAAACTTTGTTATTTGGTGAAAAAGAGAAGAAGAAGAAGAGGATTTCTGTAAAACCATTTGAAAAACCTTAAGAAAAGTAGATAAATAAAAGGAGTAAAGCTTGAAATAGATTGAAAGTACAATGGAAAAGAAAGAATAAGGCAAGCTACCTTAGTAAACTTCCAAGATCAAGAACTTTGAACCTCCCTTTTTCCTCCTCTCTACTCTACCTTTCCTTTTCTCCTTGTGAAAGTTTTTGAACCAAGATGAGTAGTGAATGAATGGTGAATGAATGAAAAAACCTTCCTCCCTTGCCTATACATTTGTTGGCCGAAAATCACCTAGCCTATCTCCTAATTTCTTCTTTTCTTTTTTTTTTATCCACTTGGCTTCATCATGTTGCTTAGCCAATGGAAATTGATCCTTACACATTAAAATGCCACCTATTGGCTAGCCAATGGAATTCCTTCTTGAAACCAAGAGTGCCCTTTCATTGGCCAAAAAAGCCACCTAATATACATCTTTTTAGCCATTTGTCAAATATGACATGGCTATCACATGGCTTCACATGTCCTTAAACAATGAGCTTCATTCTTAGCTACTTAGAGTGCTCCTCATTGGCCAAAAATGCCAACTCATGTAATAGGCAAGGTGACTCATGTCCTTTTTTTACTATCCATTTATTTACCACTATGCCATTTAGCCCTCCTAAAGACACTTTTTGCTTATCCTTTTTAATTATCAAAATGCCTTCTTATTTGCCAAACAGTCCTTTCGATCTTTATTTAATTCTAAAATTATCCTTACTTTCTACATGGATCCTAAGGTTGGGCCTCTCTATAACAAAAAATCTAAATGGACTTCTAAGGTTGGGCTTTTAAACTTATCCATCTTTCTTCTTCTTGGTCATGAGAAGATGGGCCAACAAAAACCTACCATTTGGTTATTGAAGATGTGCTCCCATGTTTCCACCAAAATGTCATTCATTTAAAAAAAAATGGACCTCTATATTTCCACCAAGAATTGTGATTCCCTTTGATGAAAAATGGGTCTCTCCCTTGCTTCTTCATGCCTTGGCCAAAAACCACCATTTTCCATCATTTTTCCTCACTTCAACTTCCCTTGATCTCCTCTTCTTATTCTCTTTATTTTTTCCTCCAAGGCTCCTCATAAGATACCTAATTCGTGCCTCAAAAGATCATATTTATAAAGGTTTAAGACCTCAAGAACTGTTTCTTCTCGTACAAGTGGCAAAGAGGCAATAAAACTTCATTAAGGAAAATCCGCCAGCATCCGGCGTTGGGCCTTAACATGGAGGGCGCTGAGCTCCCTGCCCTTCCTAATTTGCTGCTACATCTTCTCGGACTTACTCGGCCTATTTGGATGAACAAAATTTTCCATTTTGGGTGAGTAATATACTGTTGGAAGGCTCTTCAAATCAGCTTCGAAAGTCTAAAAGAAAGTTTATTTAAATGAAGAGCTTAAAATCATGTTTTCTTAGCAACAAGCTTCGGAGGTCAAATTTGCCTTCTTGTTTGGCACAAAGAGTCTTATCTTTTTGGCTCCAACATCTTATTCCATCCTTGTTTAGGGGGTTCAAAAAAATTAGGTATCTACAAAGACCATTTACTTAATACCACTTTAGGATAATATAAGAATAATTAGGTACCATCCTTTGAATGAGCATTCTGAGGGTGCTAATCTTTTCCTATAAGTAATCGTACTTCCAGACCTAGTTCTAAAGATATAGACTGGACCTATTCTTTTTAAGGAGCTTTAATCAAGCTTAGGATTTCTTTAAAGAGGATACATTCATCCATGTGGCCAATCACACCTAATAAAAAATATTGGTGGATTTGCATCTGGAGGTCAGGTTCTCGAATTTGCACGTTATGACAGTTTGGCAACTCCATTGGGGACTTCAAAAGTTGAGCTAGTGATTAGTTATATGCTATCCTAGGTCTTAGTAAATGGTCTTAATTTATCTGCTTTTTTTAATTTTTTTTAATGTATATTTATTTGTTATTTTCTTTCTAGTTTGTTTATTTAATTTTGTGGAATTTTAAGATGATGATTTGTGATTGGTAAATCAAAAGGTTTGTAAGTTCCTTCACACACACTACACATGCATATTCATAAATAAACCCTATACTCGGTTTCTGTCCTTTTTAGGAGGGCGTAAAGTACCTATGCTTTCGTGAGGTGATAACCTCAGTAGTGGCTAGCGAAATAATTCCACCCAGATTAAACCCTTTTTAGATTGGAGCCTATGATGGGTATGGGGTGCCTTACTAATCTAGCATGGATGAGATTAAGGAGCAATTTGGGAACCTTTTAGCTTTGTCAAATATCCTAAACCCAGCATATAGACAATACTTTAGAGGCCAACCTTAGGATATAGCCATGTCAACCTGTTGCGTAGAGAACGACCCAGGTTAGGACACATGAAAGAATATTTCTTACTTTTTCCCACAATTAATGACTCTTTTTCCCAAATAAAACGTCCCAAGATTTAAAAAAAATAAATAAATAAAACCTATTGTTTTCTTTAAATTTCATGTTCATGCATTTTCATTATGAGATTTTTTATAAAGAAAGTTTGTTGCAGAATAGTTTTTGATAAAGACAATTTTCAAAATTAAACTTAGAATCTTGGTTAGGAATTATTTTGCAAGAAGTACTTCATAATACATTCATTCATTCATGCATAGGATGATGGGATGATTTGAAATCTAGAGAATATGTTTTAAAAATCTAGTCAAAATGATGGGATGATTTTAGAACCATAATATTGCATCTCAATCATCAATGGTTCCAAGGCAATCAGCTTGCCATTTATACAACACTCATTCACAAGCTAGGGCAATGAAAGAAAAACAACTTAACCGGATGGAAAAAGGTGGAGAAGACATAAGAAAATATAAATGGGTAATTAGAGAGGATGATTAATTTACTAATGAATTTAAATAAAGGGAAATGACCAGTATATGAAGTTGTTCCTCAAGATGGACACCAATCGCAAAATAGCGAAGATCTCTTATGTCCACTTGCCTTTAGCCCATATCATGCTCAAACATTCAACTATGATGCATTCAAATTTCAAGGATAAACCATTCTTGTGCCAAGCACAAAAGCATCGAATCCGATCCATGTTCCCAACTTAGGTTATCTGAAAAAGCAAGAGAAGCTGAAAATAAGAACCCCCAAAGTAAAAGAAGATTCAAGTATCATAAGATGAGTCTGTTGGAAAAAAGGCTTCAAACTGTTGAAGGAATGAACTTATATGGGTCTATAAATGTTGTTTGACTTTGCTTAATGCCTGATGTGGACATTTCACCTAAGTTTGAGGTCCCAGAATTTGAAAAATACAATGGGACTAAATACTCAGTTATCCATGTCACCATGTACTATCAAAAGATGGCCACTCACGCACATCATGAAAATCTTTTGATTTACAGTTTCCAAGATAGCCTTACAAGATCAGCTGCTCGGTGGTATGTCCAGCTTGATAGAACCTGCATTTACTTACGGAAAGAATTGGCAAGGGCTTTCATCATCCAGTACAAGCATATCATTGATATGGCTCTTGATCATATGCCTTTGAAAAGTATGAAGAAGAAAACAACTGAAAGCTTCGAAGATTATGCTCAAAGCTGGAAGGATGTTGCTGCCAAAGTCTAACCATCCCTTATGGAGAAGAAAACTACAGTGCTGTTTGTAATACTCCCCGAGCTCCATACTATGATCAGATGATTAGAATGCCACCAAGAATTTTGTTAATATGGTCATTTCTAGTGAGATAATAGAGAATGGCACAAAAATAGAAAGCTTGAAGGAGGTGAGACATCCAATGCAAAGAAATATGGAGCTCCTAAGAAGAAAAAAAGAGATGCTGAAGTTGTGACTTACGAAAGGCAGTAGGTTAGGTGCTTTTCCTCATACCATCCCCATCTTACTTAACAACCATATTACCCATCATGAACAAAGCCGCACCAAACCCCTATCACTACCAATCAATACTACAATAAACTTTCCAGCCAAACTTTTTCACTAAACACCTAGCCTTATATCCCTACCTGCAATTTGACTTGTGAATCAACCTAGTTACCCAGTGTGTAATTAGCAGGGATCACAAAATAACTAAGAAAGAAGCCCCATTGATCTGACTCCCATGTTCAACACTGATTTACTTCTGCACCTTATTAAGAATCACCTTATTGCATCTATTCATATAGAACCACTCAAACCTCCTCACCTTAAGTGGTACGACGTTAATGTTGGTGTAAGCCCTACAAGCCAATCTAGTTAGGCTTGTAAGACACTATTTATATATTCATGTATTGCATATTACAGTTTATTAATTATAATTGAGGTATTTCTTTATCCATAAGTATTGTTATAATTGTTATAAATAACTTGTGAAGATAAAGCCCATGAAACACAATGGCATTGCAAAAAGAATTGTAAGGAGTTACAATTATGAGGATCCTTATGCATCAATGTCGTGTTTCTAAAACAGTTCCTGGTCATTTTATTGTCAAGATAGGGCATTGACAATGCTCAAAGACTGGCATATGTTAAGCCTTCATGCATTTGATGCATGCAACCGGTCTCATAGGTTGAAAGTATAAAGATACTTGGGATAACATATGAGTGCTTGTTAGTTGAACAAGTTCACTGAACACGACTCGCTATGAGAGTTCCATTTGGTATTTCACTCAAGTGTCTATGGAAAATACTCTCATTTGTCAATAGTATAAGTAATCCTGTGACTTGTGACACCAAGTCATCTTGTATGTGAACTGTCATACTTAGATTTTATCACGAACGGGTTCCAATCATGAGGATTCTTATGGTATGGTGTTATTGGGTATGACATGAAGCATACGAAGATGAATGAGTGGTCTAGAGAGGATTCATCACCCCAAGTGATATGAGGGGACATATCCTACTTATATCTGGCTTATATTAACATATGGAAGTCCTTGGCCAAGGCAATACGTAAGGAGTTAATATTAAAGCTGCAAATCTAATATGGAATGGGATTAAGAGTACACATTGAACCATGCTCTTTCCTATCCTGAGATATTTGATAAAGGGATCAAATTACATAGACATATTGTACATGAAAGGCTAGTCGAAGCTTGATGACTCTCTTGGCATTTGGGTGGTCATGATGCATTGCTAGATGTTGCTCATGATCTATAAATATAAATAGAAAATTCTTAATTGAAATAATTATATTTATTGCCAACATGTTAAGGGCCTAATGGGTCACACACAAAAGGTGATTAAGTAAATTGAAATGAGATTGGGCCAGATTAAATATTCATTAAGTGTTGTGGGCTTAGTATGAATATTTAATAATATGTATAAGGAATTTAGTGTAGTTAGTCCAATAGTTGGATAAAGTAAACCTAGTAATATATATACGCCTCTTATGTTGTTTCCGCCTACAAAAAAAAAAGCTACTCTAAGCTAGCCAAGAAACCCTTCAGGTCGGCACCTCACTCCTCCTAAGAGTGAATCGGTCAAACAGCATAGGAAAAGGAGAATTCGATTCTTCTATTTTTTTTTGGCTATCCAAGGTAGAGGAGGAAGATTTAATACAACCTAGACTACTAGCATCGTCTTGGCAAAACATAATCTCAACCTTGTGATGGTTCTCGAATCACCTGTGTGGATTACTGTTAGAGGTCAGACAATTGGACGGTTTTGGTTTTCGACAAGCGAGCATTGTGTATAAGAACAAGAACGTCAAGAATCTATCTTGAGGTTTCGGCAATCTCCATTATAGAGGTATGAAATTTTGATTGTTATTTGTTCTTGACAGGCTGATCGTTTTGAATTGATAGGCAGATACATGGAGGGATTCAATTTTCTCTTTGTTTTGTATTATTCCGCTGCGTTGTATGTTTAACTTGTTGATTAAATTATACATTAGCTTTGTTTGAGCATGAGCTGAATCCCAACAGTGCTATCAGAGCCTCGCTTATGTTATTCCTATACGATCTATGCTTTGATTATTACCTTTAACAAAATTGTTTTGTTCTTTGAGTTGTTTTGATCTGAATGTCACTAACCGAAATTGTGAGAATTTGCACTTGTAGTGTTTCGAAGAAGGCAGCAGTTAATCCTGGTGAATTCTTGTTGATTAATTAGTTTGGCAGCAATTGAGAACTATATTTGCCTACTTTGCACAAATTTGGTGGTTTGAGTCAGAAAAACTTGTAGAATTTTCGTGGCTGATTTTTAATGCATGGTTTAATGATTTTTAGGATTTAAAATTGTTTAGAATTGTTCTTGGCAAGCCTGAAAAATCATAAAACTGATTTGGCATTGAAAAGTTGGAAGCTGTGAAAAGCGGATAGGCAGCCTGTAGGGAGAAAGGGAGGCGACGGCTACACCTGACAGCCACAGCCTGCGCCTTCCCTTTCTAGGGTTTTCGCTTTTATTAGATTCTCACAGCTTTTGGATTTTATAAATATTAAGTTACTAATGTTATAGTGTCCTAGTTAAACTATAACACTAAAAATTAGTAATCATGGTAATATTGTTAAATTAATTAAATCACCAAAATAAGAATTTACATAAATATTCAATTAAATTGTTTAATTGGATGATAATTTAATCAAAAGGAAATAATCCTAATTGGATTAGGATTTATTCTAATGAGATTAGAATAAATGTTTATTATTTTCTTTGTAAATTATGGATCAAATATAATCATTGAATGGTAACTAGAAACTAAAGCATGATTTATATGTTCATAAATTGTTTGTGAATATATGGGATGATTATGGACTTAAACCCAATATGATTGTGGAAGGTTTAATTTATTTTTATGGTTTTTTATTAAATTAAATAGGGACTGCGTGCCCTGACTTATCTCTCATTTTCTGGAGTTGTAAAAATTCTTTCCTCACCTAATTCTCCTCAAATGTAACTTGAGGTTTCTTTATTACAAATGTAATTAGTTACATCAAAGTGTAAAATTAGGATTAGCTAGGAATAATTTTTGTAACTTGAAGATGAAGATCAAAGGCCCCATGAAGATAAGGAGATTACAAGCAAGCTTTGAACACTATGTATGTAATCACCTACCAATTTGACCAACTAATTTCCTTTGATGGCTCAAGGAAATTAGATTAGAAAAGTCCATAATCATCCAAGTAGAAAGCATGTTATAGATTTATTTTATGCGATATTATAAATGCTATGAATGCTTGATATGATGGGATTGATATTTAAAGAAAAAGGAAATCCCTTTTTACAATATTGAGTCACATGTTTCGCATGATAAAGTTGCCTTCCATCATCATAACAAGATAACTAGAGTTCTTCCAGTAGGAGGCTTATTGAGTCACTCAGGGTCAAACTACTGTACGAATATGTTTGAGTTTTGAAGTTGAGTCTTACTCAACTAATGCCATGTTGTCTGGATGCGCAAAACTTGACCGCATGGTGTTAGAGGCATAGTTAGGGGAAGTACATATGATGTGCTTAAACAAAGAGTTCTCACCTAACTAATCTGGGAGTTGCATAGAGTTGCAATTGATAGGCTATGTTATCTACCCAACAAGGCTTGTTGTAATTTGTTAAGGCACTCAAGGTTACAACATGTTGAAAGGGATCCCAGCCCACTAGAAATACCTTGATGAGATTTTTGAATAATAGTGAGGGCTACTATCTCGAAAAATTAGTGGGAGAACCAATAAGAGATTTAATACCTCATCTTGAATTGGTATAAATGCATGAATATAACTCATATATACTTTTTCCATATTAGGTTGTTGGAAATGGTTAATACTTTAACTGCACTACGCGGCATTATGAATGCAATTAGTCCAAAATGTTTGGATTGGTACAAAAGATTGAGAAGCGTCTTCAATGAAAAAAAGGTTGCTCACTTGACAAGTCGAGAAGAACTTCTAGAAGTTTCTCGGTTGACTGTGTTTGTGATTGAACTGAATCTTTCTACAGTTAAATCTAATTCCAGGATAATTGATTCAGGATGCGGTTCATATCTATGTAATGACATAAGGATGTTGAAAGGAAGTAGAAAGTTGAGCAAAGATGAAGTAGTTCTAAGAGTAGGCAATGGTGAAAAAGTTACAGCATTGGCCGTTGGAACATATACTTTATCTTTGCCGTCTGGCATGAAATTGGAACTGAAAGATTGTTACTTTGTTCCAGTATTGTCTAGAAACATCATTTCAGTTTCATACCTCACTGTTAATGATGGTTTCAAGATAAGAAGGAAGGTCAATAGTTTTTGGATTCGGCTCATGCTTAAACAGAGATAATGTATAATTTAATCATCAAGTTAAACATACAACGTAGCAGAATAAAATAAAACATAGAGAACCAAATCAATCCAAGGATCTGCCTATGAATTCAAAACGATCAGGCTACCAAGAACAGATAACAATCAAAATCTCATACCTCTATATTGTAGATTGCCAAAACCTCAAGGCAAATTCTTGATGTTCTTGTTCTTATACACAAAGCTCGGTTGTTGAAAACCAAAGCCGTCCAATTGTATGACCTCTAACAGTCATCCACACAGGTGATTTGAAAACCTTCTCAAGGTTGAGATTATGTTTTGCTAAGATGATGCTAGTAGTCTAGATTGTGAGAAACCTTCCTCCTCTACCTTAGTTAGCCTAAGGAAACAAGAAGAATCAAATTCTCCCTTCTCTCTAGCTATTCGGCCAAATCTCACTTGTTAGTGTGAGAGGCGCCAATTCAGGTAATCCCTTAGGGGGAGGCGGCAACAACATAAGCATATATATAAGTAGGTTTAGTGTATGCCAACTATTAGAATAACTGCACTAAATCCCTTACACATATTATTAAATATTCACAATAAGCCCACAACACTTAATGAATACTTAATCTGGCCCAATCTCATTTTAATTTCATTAATCACCTTTTGTGTGTGACCCATTAGGCCCTTAACATGTTGGCAATAAATATAATTAATTCAATTAAGAATTTCCAATTTATCTTTATAGGTCATTAGCGACATCTAGCAATGTATCATGACTTCCCAAATGTCAAGAGAGTTATCAAGCTTCGACTAGCCTTTCGTGTACAATATGTTTATATAATTCGATTCCATCATCAAATATCCCGAGATTGGAAAGAGCATGGTTCAATGTCTACTCTTAACCCCATTCCATATTAGATCTCCAGCTTTAATATTAACTCCTTAAGTATTGCCATGGCCAAGGTCTTCCATAAGTTAATATAAGCCAGATACATGTGAGATATGTCCCCTCATATCACTTGGGTGATAAATCCTCTATGGACCACTCATTCATCTTCGTATGCTTCATGTCATACCCAATAACACCCTACTATAAGCATCCTCGTGATTGGGACCCGTTCGTGATGAAATCTAAGTATGACAATTCACATACAAGATAACCTGGTGTCACAAGTCAAAGGATTACTTACACTATTGACACATGAGAGTATTTACCATCGACACTTGAGTGAAATACCAAATGGAACTCTCAAAGCTGGTCATGTTTAGGGAACTTGTTCAACTAACAAGCATCCATATGTTATCCCCAAGTATCTCTATACTTTCAACCTATGAGACCGGTTGCATGCATCAAGTGCATGAAGGCTTAACATATGCCAGTCTTTGAGCATTGTCAATGCCCTGTCTTGACAATACAATGACCAGGAACAGTTTTAGAAACACGACATTGATGCATAAGGATCCTCATAATTGTAACTTCTTATAATTCCTTTGCAATGCCATTGTGTTTCATGGGCTTTATTTTCAAAAGTTATTTATAACAATTATAACAATACTTATAGATAAAGAAATACCTCAATTATAATTAATAAACTATAATTTGCAATACATGAATATATAAATAGTGTCTTACAAGCCCAACTAGATTGGCTTGCAAGGCTTACACCAACAATCTCCCACTAGCATTAAAGCCAATCGCCCATGTACTTATGCCCATGCACTTCCATGTGACGATTATGTTTCTGTTGGGACAGAAATCCTCAGTGGGTAACCTTTTTTCAAATTAATGTCACCTCTTTCAATGATTACAATAATCAGGTGAAACTACCGTAATATATGTATGGATCTATGATGAGACTTTGGTTCCTTAGCTTGCGCTATGGCTCCATTGTTATCACAATAAAGTGGTACTGGATCAACAATGCCCGGAACCAACCATGTTCTTTAATAAACTTCTAGATCCAAACAACCTCCTTCATTGTCTCAAACGAGGAGATATACTCGGCTTTGGTTGTTGAATCTACAGTCATCTCTAGTTTGGAACCTTTCCAACTGACTACACCAAGATTCATGGTAAATATATAATTACACTGCGATTTACTGTCATCCTAATCAGATTAGAAGTCAGTATCTGTATAACCCCTAACTTGGAGTTCAGCCCCTCCATAGACCAAGAAAGTATCCTTAATGCTTCTCAAGTACTTAAGGATATTCTTTAGCAGTCTAGTGACTTTCACCAAGATAACACCTTTTTGTATCTGCTCATGACAGTCAGCGTATGATACATCTGGTCTATTGCACAACATAGCATACACAATAGATTCAATTGCCGAAGCATATGGAATCCTATCGACCTGTGTTCTTTCATCTAATGTTTTAGGACACATCTATTTCGAGAGATGTATGCCATGCAACGTAGGCAAGTTACCTCTTTTGAAGTTATCCATCTTAAACCTTTTAACACCTTGTCTATGTAAGTGGATGGGAGAATCCAAGCAGCCTTTTTGATCTATCTCTGTAGATCTTAATTCCCAAAATAAATGTTGCTTCTCCCAAATCCATCATGGAGAATTGTTTGGATAGCCAGACCTCAATCGTCTGCAGTATAGGTACAACATTTCCTATAAGCATTATGTCATCGACATGTAGCATCAGGAAAACAACTGTTAGTCTGTTTACCTTCTTATAAGCACATAGATCATCAAGATTCTAGATAAAACCATATCCTTGGATCGTTTCATCAATTCTGATGTTCCAGCTCCGAGATGCTTGCGTCAATTAATATGCAACACATCACATTCCAATAGAAAACCATATTTCAGTGAATTATGTCTATCCTCACTAGATATTCAGAGCACTTGTGTTTCTTGAGCATCAGTCCGAGCATCTAATACCTCGACCAATGACTCAGGTTCCGAGGAAATGTTAGAGTGTGGTTCTTGAACTTTTTCAAGTTCTATTTTAATCCCACTGAATCCCTCTAGTAGAAACTCTTTCTCTAGAAAAGCAATGTGTTTTGACACAAACACATTTTGATCAGTGGGACTGTAAAAGTAATATCCCATAGTCTCTTTAGGATATCCCACAAACTTACATTTTTCTGATCTAGCTACTAGCATATCAGATGGTACTTGCTTCACATAAGAAGTACATCCCCAAATCTTTAGATAAGATAAGTATGTCTTCTTGCCATTCCATATCTCATATGGTACCTTATCTACCGATTTGATTGGAACCCTTTTTAGAAGGTAAGTTACAGTTTCTAAGGCATATCCCTAAAAGGATATCGGAAGGTCAGCCTTAGACATGATGGACCGATGATAACTCGTATAATTATATAGTTCTTAGTTATGTTTTATTATTGTTTTGTGTCAAATACGAGTTATTATTGCTTAGTCTAATTGTGTTTATGATATTTTATATTTTTATGTAATTTGGTGTTTTTCACGAGTTTCTTTGAGTGATTTCAGATTACTAGGTTAAATCAACAATTAAGGGCAAATCCAGTTCAGTTCCAGTTCCGACACCTTTTGCCATATCCGCTATATCTGGAGTTACACTGAAGCAATAAGGCTGAAATTTTAACCGTGCAAAGTTAAGAGGCATATCTATATTTTCATGTTTTACACTTCTTGAAACGGAGTCGTTTTCCCTAGCGAATTCGACCATCAAGTTGGCTGATGTGCAATGACGTCTGTGCTGACCTGTTTTGGTATTTTGACCATATCTTCCTATCCACATGAGCAAATGATCTGATTCCAACGGATATGGATCCGTAACTGATAGGGGTATATTTTTCTAGAAGACCATTTTATCAGATCGAGCCTCCAACATTGACAAAATCGACCATCAAGCTGGCTGATCAGAATTGTCATACAATATGACGAAAATTGTTAGAAAAATGTACCCACCTATTATACCTACCTTTGAAATTTGTAAAGCTTGTCTCTTGTCATTTAGCCCTCCAAAATGTGTATAAATAGAGGGCCTTGGATGAGTATTGGGATACATTGATACATTGGTAGGATATTAGCCATTGTAATAAAATTCTCTAAGTTTTCTTCTTCTTTCCTTTCTCTAGTTTTCTTTTTCTTTATTTACCTATGCTTCTTACATTTCTTTTCATTTTATTCATATCTAGTATGTGTTGCTAATCATATTGTTGAGGTGATGAGGTGAAGCTCTTGGTAAATGCTAAGGTTAGTCTCTTAAACATGAGCTAAAATGAATCATCATTTATAAACACTAGTATAGATAATATTTTCTTTTGGTTTAAAATCATACTTGCAAAGTAGAGATCTTGATTCATTATTGACAATGAAAATGGCACATTAAATGCTTGGTTTCATAACCTTGATTTGTTGTAGACATATACCTTGGCATAAGGAATGCTTGGACTCTTTTTATGAGTTTTGAGGACACCAAATGAACATAATATCATATGCTATGGACGTTGGACTGAATTGCTAAACCTTCCGATTGGAACCTCCCTTATGTGTGGATTTCAATTGTGTAATAAAACAAGATTAATCTTAGCATAACACCAAGAGTGGATTCTCTAACCTCAACATCTTTTCTAATTGTTTTTTCTATCTTGTTTAATTTCTTTTATATTTTGTTTATTTTGTTCTCTAATATCTTGTTTATCTTATTTTGTTGTTGATTCCCTAATATCTCGTTTACTTTCTTTTTCTTATAAACTTATACTTACTAATACGCTTCCCTGTGGTTCGACCTCGGACACCCGACAATTTATTACTTGAACATAACCTGCACTTGGGTTTACAACTCTTAATTGAGTCTCCATCAAGTTTTTGGCGCCGTTGCCGGGGAGGCAATACTAAGTATATAAGTTTATAAGTATATTTATTTTTATTGGCTGGTTATACCGCCTATATTTATTTTTATTGGCTGGTTATACCGCCTAATTTTCTATATATTTATATTTATATTGTATATTAACTTTGTTTTATTTTTATTGGCTGGTTATACCGCCTAATCTGTATATTAACTTTGTTTTATGCTTGTTTGGCGACGTGATTTTAGATCTCGTCGTTTAGTTAGATTTTATTGTGAAATTTTTTCAGGTAATCTTTCTAATACAACTCCTACCATGGCTGACAATGAAAGTGTTCATGCTGAAGGTGAGAACAGACAAGTACGCACCATGCGTGACTACTTGCAACCAACTCGAAGCTCATCACCCTCTTGTTTTATTTTTCCTCTCAATGCAAACAACTTTCGTTTTAAACCAGGTATGATAGCTTTGCTTCCAAATTTCCATGGGTTAGAATCGGAAAGTGCTTACTCGTTTCTAAAAGACTTCGAAGATGTATGTGTCACCTTTAATGACCAACAATGTACAAATGAAATTGTCAAGCTAAAATTATTTCCTTTTTCTTTAAAAGATAAAGCAAAAATTTGGCTTCATAATTTAAAACCAAGGTCAATTGGCACATGGCAAGAATTACAAACTGAGTTTCTAAAGAAATTTTTCCCAGCACATAAAACTACTGCTTTGAAAAGACAGATTCAAAATTTCAAACAAAATCAAAATGAAGCATTTTTTCAGTGCTGGGAGCGTTTTAAAGATTTGTTAAGTTCTTGTCCACATCATGGTTTTGAAAAATGGCGTCTTATTAGTTTCTTTTATGAAAGTTTAACTCCCGAAACTAAACAATTTGTTGAAACAATGTGTAACGGTGAGTTTCTAGAAAAAGAACCTGAAGAAGCCTTTGACTACCTAGACCATTTGGCAGATAACTCTCAAGCCTGGCACACAGATAGTTCCTCTGAAAGTTTCAATAGATCTAATCTTGTTTCTAACAGAGGTAAATATCATTTTAGTCAAGAAGATGGGATAAAAGCTAAAGTAGCTAATTTGGCTAGAAAGATTGAAGCCATGGAACTTAGAGAATTAAAAGAAGTCAAAACGGTTAAAAATGAAGAAAGTTGTGGAATTTGTGAAATCATGGGACAGCCCACTTCTGAATGTCCAAACATTCCCATTCTTAATGAAGCGTTGCATGATCAAGTAAATTCCATAAACACATTTAAAAAGCCTTTTCCTTCTCCTTACTCTGAAACGTATAACCCTGAATGGAGAAATCATCCCAACTTCAGTTGGCGGAATAATAATCATGTTCAGGTACCACAATCTCAAAAGTCGGGCAACACTTTTTCCTATCAACCTTCACGTGTACAAACCTTGGAAGAGACATTGCAAGCATTCATGCAAACACAAGCAAATGTGAATAACCAAACTTCACAGGACATCAATGAGATCAAAAACACCTTGTCCACATTGACAGCTTCATTACGCACTCAAGAAAAAGGTAAGTTTCCTGCTCAACCTCAGCCTAACCCTTCTACTCAATGTCTTGTTTCTTGCTCCAATGAAACTCAACAGGAAAATGCCAGTTCTATCACAACTCTTCGAAGTGGAAAGGCAATTGACAAAAACATTCCATCAAAAGACAAAGATCCTCCTTCCCCTCCGAAAAGTAATGGTAAGAATGATGGTAAGTCTGAACTTCTTGAAAATTTGGACAAAGAAAAAGGTATGTATCCTACTCCTTTTCCTCAAAGGTTGCAAACAATAAAGAATTTGAATCAAAATGCAGAAATTTATGAACTTTTCAAACAAGTTAAGATTAACATTCCTTTATTGGATGCAATCAAACAAGTTCCATCTTATGCTAAATTTTTGAAGGACATGTGCACATTTAAAAGGAAACATAATGTACAAAAGAAAGCATTTCTGACGGAAAGTGTGAGCTCAATCATTCAGCACCTTACTCCACCAAAATTCAAAGATCCTGGATGTCCAACAATCTCATGCATCATTGGAAACACTAGAATAGAACGTGCATTGCTTGATCTTGGTGCTAGTGTTAATCTTTTGCCTTTTTCTGTTTATCAACAGTTAGGTTTAGGTGAACTCAAGGAAACACCTGTTACACTTCAACTAGCTGATCGTTCTGTAAAAATTCCTCGAGGGATAGTTGAAGATGTTTTGGTTCAAATTGATAATTTTTACTTTCCTGTTGATTTTATTGTTTTGGACACACATCCTGTTTCAAATCCAAATGTTCAAATTCCTGTTATATTAGGCCGTCCATTTCTTGCAACTTCTAATGCTCTGATAAATTGCAGGAATGGTATGTTGAACATTTCTTTTGGAAATATGACTTTAGAATTGAATGTGTTCAACACTTGCAAGCAACCTGGTGATGATTCAGAAGTACATGAAGTGGATTTCATTGAAGAACTTGTTCATGAACATCTCACCACTACCACATTCAATGATCCTTTAGAAGCTTATTTAATTGAATGTGAGTTTGATAATGCTTCAGAAATTTCACACACTGATTCTTTGTTAAATTCTTTTCAGGATAAGCATCGTTGGAAACAAAAGTTTGAGGAACTTCCATCACTCACAAATGTCACTATACCATCAACTATTGAACCACCCAAGCTGGATTTAAAACCATTGCCATCCGAGCTAAAATATTCCTTTTTGGGTGAGAATGAAACTTTTCCAGTCATAAATAAACTTGAGGAACTCAGAAAAGATGCATATGAGAATTCTAAAATTCATAAAGAAAGAACTAAAGCCTTTCATGACAAGTTAATTTCAAGAAAAACATTTGATGTTGGGCAAAAAGTTCTACTTTATAATTCTAGATTTCACATATTTCCTGGTAAGTTGAGATCAAGATGGACTGGCCCATTTGTGGTTAAGCATGTGTATCATTATGGAGCAGTTGACATTGAGAATCCTAAAAATGGTAACGTATTCAAGGTAAATGGACAAAGACTCAAACTCTTTTTGGAAAATCATGTTACTCAAGAAGAGGTTGTTTTTCTTTCTGATCCTTGTTTTGAAAATAACTAGATGTAAATATAATTTTTACTAATCTTCAAAAAAAAAAATTACATTTTTTTACCCCGGTTAAATGGCGGATAACGGTACTCCGTGATTATTTAAGTCGGTTCCATCAGCTACCCACAAAACTGATATTGTATATAAATTTCTCTTTCAATTTCTTTTTCATTTTTTTTCAAGATGGATGATATTCTCACAAGATTGCAGAAACGATTTCCTCTTTTTCCTCGGAATATTTTACTGAAGCTTTACCAAGTTCGATTTGAAAGATTAAGAATGTTTATGCACAAAGGGATTCCTGAAGACATACGTTGGATAATTGAAGCCAAGGTACGTGAAGATGAATATCTTCCTGTTTTGCATTTACCAGGTACAGGTAGAAGCACTTTTGCAAAGAAGCGACGAGCAAAGCGCATGAGTTCAAATTGCCACAAATGTGCACGATGGACGTGTAACGGTAAATGTCGTTCTATTGGGATTCCGTCCTCTAATCGAGATGATAAAATTGAATTCATTAAGGATGGACTGAGTAAGGAGAATTTGGGTAATATCCAACTTTCTCTTGAGACGCATCCTAGTAGAGACGTACAAAGAGAAATTCTTGATTTATGGCTGCAATTCCAAAGGGAATGGCAACATCTTGGGAATCTGATGTTAAAAGACCCTGTTTGCCAGCTTGTAAGAAAACTGGATGGGAAGCATATCCTCGACTCATAGAAGGCGTTTAAGCCGTTTCTGGACGTAAAACCAGAGGAAGATGTGAGCCACAATCACAACTACAATAAATGACTTCTCAGTTTTGGTTTGATTTGCAATAACTTCATTTCGGTTTAATTTACGTGTTGTTCGATTTGTGTAATTATTCTCGTTTTTTTTTTGCATTGGTCTTTTACAGTTGATTTTTCTTCTCTTTTTGATTTTCTTCCTGAAATCACGCAAAAATCTTTTGTTAGGTTAACATTTTCTTCTGACAGGTCAAATACACTTTCGGTGACATTATCTAACATTTTGTTTGTTGTGTCTCAGTTATAATAAGTGGTTAGCAACCTCTGCAGGTAATATCTCCTAAATTCTACCTTTAGTAGGGGGTAAGGGACATATTTTGCTAATTTAAAAAAAAAAAAAAAAATTTGATGTGTTTTAAGCCATTTAGAAGTATTCATTCTGAACAAGGTCTGAGTAAGGGAGACTTGAGACATACCTTGTCAGTTTGATTTTAATTTTTTTATGTTTACTTGTTAATTTTTGTTTAGTATTTTAGGATTAATTAGGTTGCATGAGTTTGTTTTGTTTTGAGTCTTAGTTATTCCTATTCTTATGTTATTAGTTCTTTTCTCTTACACATGATTCTTTCATTTGGGTTAATAGACTTACATTGAGGACAATGTAAGAATTAAGTGTGGGGGGAACGATTTAGGATTTCTTTTATTTTTGTCTACTATTTTTTTTATGAGTCTTTATTATTATTATTATTATTATTTTCATGTGTTCTAGTTCCTTTTTAATACAATGATGAGATATGAATTGCATAAGTTTAAAACAGATTTATTAGTGAGAAGATTTTCATGAGAATTGAGCTTAATGTCAACCTTTTTATGAGCCAATGTTAATATGATATGTTGATTGAGAAAGAAGCATGTTTAGACTTAATCTGACTTGTATAATCATCCTTGTGAGTTTTTGAGCCTATAATGATTTTTTTTGATAATTAGGTAGGGAAGGGGTTGCTTGGGTTTGAACCCAAGACTTCATGCCCCAAGACTCTTGGCCACTCAGCCAAGAGCTTGTTGGCGCCTATAATGATTGATGCATTATACAAATCAATCTAATTTCTTTCTTGAGTGCTCTTATGATTACATGATTCTCTAGAACTTGCTTTAAACCGTTTGATACTATATTGATACATGTGACAACATGAATATGATAGAGGCATTAGGATTATAACCAGAGCCAAACAGCCATCCCTTATTAATGTTCTAAGAGAACATCCCCACTAGTGAACCAATTTGAGCCTACATTAAATATGCTGTTTTATTGGTAACCACAACTTACACCTAGCCTAAATATACTTATATCCTTACCCTTGTTCTAAAGATGGATTTTTATATTTTGAGACATATTAAAAAAAAAATAAGGGATATTTTTAGTTGAAAATTTGGGTTAGAAACAAAAGATAAGTGTGGGGGAAGAAAAGAAAAGAAAAAGTCAAGAGAAAAAGAAAAGGATCATTGTCAAATACATTCCCATATTTAAAAAAAAAAAAAAAAAAAAAGAATCTTCTCTTGAACTTCTAGAAAAAGATGTTACAAAGTTGGTTAGAATGATGCAAAGGCTCAACATGAATATTTAGCCTATGTTATTATGTGCTTTATAAGAGTTTTGAGAAGTTTTATTTGTATGATCTTATTATGTCTCTAAAATCTATGAACTCTTTGGAACCTTTGTGATATCTTTATCCTTTTGTTCTTTAACCACATTATAACCCTTTGGCCCCATTACAACCTTGAATAAAGACCTCTTGATTTATGAAGTTGTATGATCTAAATAGTGGAGAATAGGTGGACAAGCAAGCATATGGTAGAAGTGTTTTCATGAGATTGATTGAGTGTAAACACTTTACCACTACTTTAAAGAGTGAAAATCAAGAGAGTATCCCATGTGAGAAGTTGAGATTAAGTTTGAATATGCACTATTTTGATTGAAATATGTTATGTTAATATTGGCTTACCTCATTTATTTACATTCAAGCAAGATTTTTTGTGAATTTCTTTAAGCTATTGATTAGTTTTTAAGACTTGTCCAATGATTATCTCTAATTTATATTGGAAGGATTAGTTATAATTATTATTTTTAGTTTTTCTTATGTCTTCAATGTTTGTGGGTATCGTCCTAGTAAACCCTCACGAGACTAAACTCGTCCACTAGGGACACCTAGGGGTTTAAAGGCTTGTGTCACATGCTAAGTGCCACCGTGATTTCCTACGAAAATGGATTAGATTAGATTTTCTTATTTTATTTTTATTGAGTCGTTGCTAGGGACTAGCAACAATCTAAGTGTGGGGGTGTGATAACTCGTATAATTATATAGTTCTTAGTTATGTTTTATTATTGTTTTGTGTCAAATACGAGTTATTATTGCTTAGTCTAATTGTGTTTATGATATTTTATATTTTTATGTAATTTGGTGTTTTTCACGAGTTTCTTTGAGTGATTTCAGATTACTAGGTTAAATCAACAATTAAGGGCAAATCCAGTTCAGTTCCAGTTCCGACACATTTTGCCATATCAGCTATATCTGGAGTTTCACTGAAGCAATAAGGCTGAAATTTTAACCGTGCAAAGTTAAGAGGCATATCTATCTTTTTCATGTTTTACACTTCTTGAAACGGAGTCGTTTTCCCTAGCGAAATCGACCATCAAGTTGGCTGATGTGCAATGACGTCTGTGCTGACCTGTTTTGGTATTTTGACCATATCTTCCTATCCACATGAGCAAATGATCTGATTCCAACGGCTATCGATCCGTAAGTGATAGGGGTATATTTTTCTAGAAGACCATTTTATCAGATCGAGCCTCCAACATTGACAAAATCGACCATCAAGCTGGCTGATCAGAATTGTCATACAATATGACGAAAATTGTTAGAAAAATGTACCCACCTATTATACCTACCTTTGAAATTTGTAAAGCTTGTCTCTTGTCATTTAGCCCTCCAAAATGTGTATAAATAGAGGGCCTTGGATGAGTATTGGGATACATTGATACATTGGTAGGATATTAGCCATTGTAATAAAATTCTCTAAGTTTTCTTCTTCTTTCCTTTCTCTAGTTTTCTTTTTCTTTATTTACTTATGCTTCTTACATTTCTTTTCATTTTATTCATATCTAGTATGTGTTGCTAATCATATTGTTGAGGTGATGAGGTGAAGCTCTTGGTAAATGCTAAGGTTAGTCTCTTAAACATGAGCTAAAATGAATCATCTTTTATAAACACTAGTATAGATAATATTTTCTTTTGGTTTAAAATCATACTTGCAAAGTAGAGATCTTGATTCATTATTGACAATGAAAATGGCACAGTAAATGCTTGGTTTCATAACCTTGATTTGTTGTAGACATATACCTTGGCATAAGGAATGCTTGGACTCTTTTTATGAGTTTTGAGGACACCAAATGAACATAATATCATATGCTATGGACGTTGGACTGAATTGCTAAACCTTCCGATTGGAACCTCCCTTATGTGTGGATTTCAATTGTGTAATAAAACAAGATTAATCTTAGCATAACACCAAGAGTGGATTCTCTAACCTCAACATCTTTTCTAATTGTTTTTTCTATCTTGTTTAATTTCTTTTATATTTTGTTTATTTTGTTCTCTAATATCTTGTTTATCTTATTTTGTTGTTGATTCCCTAATATCTCGTTTACTTTCTTTTTCTTATAAACTTATACTTACTAATACGCTTCCCTGTGGTTCGACCTCGGACACCCGAGAATTTATTACTTGAACATAACCTGCACTTGGGTTTACAACTCTTAATTGAGTCTCCATCAACCGAACCATGTCCAACAAGGTTTGATTTCTCCTCTCGGACACTTCTTTATGCTGAGGAGTTACAGGGGAATCCATTGCGACAGAATTCCATTTTTCGTCAAATGATCCAAGAAATCATGGGTTAAATATTCTCCTCTTCGATCCGATCTAAGAGCTAGAATATTTTTCTAGTCTATTTCTCTATTCAGCTCTGAACTCTTCGAAATTTTCAAAAGCTTCAGACTTGTATCTCATCAGATACACATAACCATATCTAGAATGATCATCGATAAAGATTATGAAGTATGAGTAATTACCTCTAGTAGTTGTGTTTAGTGGCCCACATACATCGAAATTTTTTCTTGGTCTTCTTACCAAGGAGACGACATTCACAAGTCCCATATGATTCATAATCAAAAGGTTCCAAATAACCATGTTTATCCAATTTGGAAATCCTTGTCTCATTGATATGACCAAGTCTACAGTCCAGATGTAAGTCTCACTTGGATCATCTTTTCATGCTTTCTTGACATTTATATTGAACACTGGAATCTTTGGATCCAAAACATATAATCCATTATGTAATGTTGCCGATCCATAGTGAATGTCTTTTAAGAATGATGGTGCAACTATTGCTCTTCATTATAATTTCGAAACCATCATTAACAGTGAGGTATGAAACCGAAATGATGTTTCTAGACAATACTGGAACAAAGTAACAATCTTTCAGTTCCAATTTCATGCCAGACGCCAAAGATAAAATACAAGTTCCAACGGCCAATGCTGCAACTTTTGCATCATTGCCTACTCTTAGAACTACTTCATCTTTGCTTAACTTTCTACTTCCTTTCAACATCCTTATGTCATTACATAGATGTGAACCGCATCCTGAATCAACTATCCAGGAATTGGATTTAACAGTAGAAAGATTCAGCTCAATCACAAAAAGAGTCAACCCAGAAACTTCTATAAGTTCTTCTTGACTTGTCAAGTAAGCAACCTTCCTTTCATTGAGAACGCTTCTCAATCTTTTGTACTAATCCAAACAATTTGGAATAATGACATTGATAATGCTTCACAGTGTAGTTAAAGTATTAACCATTTTCAACAACCTAATATGGAAAAAGTATATATCAATATATTCATGCATTTATACCAATTCAAGATGAGGTATTAAATCTCTTATTTGTTCTCCCACTATTTTTTCGAGATAATAGTCCTCACTATTATTCAAAAATCTCATCAAGATATTTCTAGTCGGCTAGGATTCCTTTCAACATGTTGCAACCTTGAGTGCCCCAACAAATTACAATAAGCCTAGTTGGGTAGATGACATAGTTTATCAATTGCATCTCTATGCAACTCCAAGATCAGTTAGGTGACAACTCTTTGTCTAAGCACATCATATGTAGTTCGCCTAACTATGCCTCCAACACCATGCGGTCAAGTTTTACGCATCTAGACAACATGGCATTAGTTGAGTAAAACCCAACTTCATAACTCAAACATATTCGTATAGTAGTTTGACTATGAGTGGCTTAATAAGCTTTCTACTAGAAGAACTCTGGTTATCTTGTTATGATGATGGAAGGCAACTTTATCATGTGAAACATGTGACTCAATATTATAAAGAGGGATTTCCTTGTTCTTTATAAGTCTCATCATATCAAACATTCATAGCATTTATAATATCGCATAAAATAAATCTATAACATGCTTTCTACTTTAATGATTATGGACTTTTCTAATCTAATTTCCTTGAGCCATCAAAGGAAATTAGTTGGTCAAATTCGTAGGTGATTACATACATAGTCTTCAAAACTTGCTTCTAATCTCATTATCTTCATGGCGTCGATCTTCATCTTCAAGTTACAAAAATTATTCCTAGCTAATCCTAATTTTACACTTTGATGTAACTAATTACATTTGTAATAAAGAAACCTCAAGTTACATTTGAGAGGAATTAGGTGAGGAAAGAATTTTTACAACTCCAGAAAATGAGAGATAAGGCAGGGCACGCAGTCCTTATTTAATTTAATAAAAACCATAAAATTAAATTCAACCATACACAATCATATTAGGTCTAAGTCCATAATCATCCCATACATTCACAAACAATTTATGAACATATAAATCATGCTTTAATCTCTAGTTACCATTCAATGATTATATTGATCCATAATTTAATTCAAAGAAAATAATAAACATTTATTCTAATCTCATTAGAATAAATCCTAATCCAATTAGGATTATTTTCTTTAATTAAATTATCATCCAATTAAATAATTTAATTGAATATTCATGTAAATTATTATTTTAGTAATTTAATTAATTTAAGAATATTACCATTGTTACTAATTTTTAGTGTTGTATCTCAACTAAGACACTACAACATTAGTAACTCATTATTGCTAAAATCAATAAGCTGTGAGAATCTGATAGAAATGAAAACCCCTAGCAAGGGAGGCGCAGGCTTTGGCTACTAGATGTAGGTGCCGCCCCTCTATCTCCCTACAGGCTGTCTATCCGCTTTTCACAGCTTCCAACTTTTCAATGCCAAATCAGTTTTGTAATTTTTCAGGCTTGCCAAGAATAATTCTAAGCAATTTTAAATCCTAAAAATCATTAAACCATGCACTAAAAATCAGCCAAGAAAAATCCACAAGTTTTTCTCACTAAAATCACCAAATTTGCGCAAAGCAGACAAAACAGTTCTCAATTGCTGCCAAACTTTTGCCGGTTGCATTAATCAGTTTAAAACAATTTAAAACCAATTAATCAACAAGAATTCACCATGATTAACCACTACCTTCACCAAAACACTACAAGTGCAAATTCTCACAATTTCGATTAGTGACATTCGTATCAAAACAACTCAAAGAACAAAACAATTTTGTTAAAGGTAACAATCAAAACATAGATCGTATATGAATAACATAAGCAAAGCTCTGATACCACTGTTGGGATTCGGCTCATGGTCAAATAGAGATAATGTATAATTTAATCATCAAGTTAAACATACAACACAGCGGAATAAAATAAAACATAGAGAACCGAATCCCTCCAAGGATCTACCTATGAATTCAAAATGATCAGGCTATCAAGAACAGATAACAATCAAAATCTCATACCTCTATATTTTAGATTGACGAAACCTCAAGATAGATTCTTGATGTTCTTGTTCTTGTAACAAAGCTCGCTTGTCGAAAACCAAAGCCGTTCAATTGTTCGACCTCTAATAGTAATCCGCACAGGTGATCTGAAAACCTTCACAAGGTTGAGATTATGTTTTGCCAAGACGATGCTAGTAGTCTAGGTTGTGAGAAACCTTCTTGCTCTACCTTAGTTAGCCTAAGGAAACAAGAATAATCGAATTCTCCCTTCTCTCTAGCTATTCGGCCGAATCTCACTTGTTAGTGTGATAGGTGTCGGTTTAGGTAATTCCTTAGGGGGGAGGTGACAACAACACAAGCATATATATAAGTAGGTTTAGTGTATGCCAACTATTGGACTAACTGCACTAAAGCCCTTACACATATTATTAAATATTCACAAATAAGCCTATAACACTTAATGAATACTTAATCTGGCCCAATCTCATTTTAATTTGATTAATCACCTTTTGTGTGTGACCCATTAGGCCCTTAACATGTTGGCAATAAATATAATTAATTCAATTAAGAATTTCCTATTTATATTTATAGATAATGAGCGGCATCTAGCAATGCATCATGACCACCCAAATGTCAAGAGAGTCATCAAGCTTCAACTAGCCTTTCGTGTAGAATATGTCTGTGTAATTCGATCTCTTCATAAAATATCTCGGGATAGGAAAGAGCATGGTTCAGTGTCTACTCTTAATCCCATTCCATATTAGATATGCAGCTTTAATATTAACTCCTTAAGTATTGCCTTGGCCAAGGATTTCCATAAGTTAATAAAAGCCAGATACATGTGAGATATGTCCCCTCATATCACTTAGGGTTATGAATCCTCTCTGGACCACTCATTCATCTTCGTATGCTTCATGTCATACCCAATAACACCCTACCATAAGCATCCTCGTGATTGGGACCCGTTCGTGATGAAATCTAAGTATGACAATTCACATACAAGATGGCCTGATGTCACAAGTCAAAAGATTACTTACACTATTGACACATGAGAGTATTTACCATAGACACTTGATTGAAATACCAAATAGAACTCTCATAGCGAGTCATGTTCAGTGAACTTGTTCAACTAACAAGCACCCATATGTTATCCCTAAGTATCTTTATACTTTCAAACTATGAGACCGGTTGCATGCGTCAAGTGCATGAAGGCTTAACATATGCCAGTCTTTGAGCATTGTCAATGCCCTGTCTTGACAATACAATGACTAGGAACAGTCTTAGAAACACGGCATTGATGCATAAGGATCCTCATAATTGTAACTCCTTACAATTCCTTTGCAATGCCATTGTGTTTCATGGGCTTTATGTTCACAAGTTATTTATAACAATTATAACTGTCGCAACCTAAAAAATAACAAGTCTCATCGCGAGACTTTATTATTTGTTAAGTGTGACATTAAAAAAGACCGAGGAAAATTCGACTTAATTCCACTTGAAAACTGAAGGTTTTGAAAATGACCTTGAAAAAAATATGGAGTTGCCACCAATCTTTTTTAGCTAGGTGTGATCGGCCACCTATTAAAACCAATTGATAACTCGTATAATTATATAGTTTTTAGTTATGTTTTATTATTGTTTTGTGTCAAATACGAGTTATTATTGCTTAGTCTAATTGTGTTTATGATTTTTTATATTTTTATGTAATTTGGTGATTTTCACGAGTTTCTTTGAGTGATTTCAGGTTACTAGGTTAAATCAAGAATTAAGGGCAAATCCAGTTCAGTTCCAGTTCCGACACCTTTTTCCATATCAGCTATATCTGGAGTTTCACTGAAGCAATAAGGCTGAAATTTTAACAGTGCAAAGATAAGAGGCATATCTATCTTTTTCATGCTTTACAGTTCTTGAAACGGAGTCGTTTTCCCTAGCGAAATCGACCATCAAGTTGGCTGATGTGCAATGACGTCTGTGCTGACAAGTTTTGGTATGTTGACCATATCTTCTGATCCACATCAGCAAATGAGCTGATTCTAACGGCTATGGATCACCGACTGATAGGGGAACATTGTTATAGAAGACCATTTGATCAGATAAAGCCTCCAATATTGAAAAAATCGACCATCAAGCTGGCTGATCAGAATTGTCATACAATATGACAAAAATTGTTAGAAAAATGCACCCACCTATTATACCTACCTTTGAAATTTGTAAAGCTTGTCTCTTGTCATTTAGTCCTCCAAAATGTGTATAAATAGAGGGCCTTGGATGATTGTAAGAGATATTGTATATTGGTAGGATATTAGCCATTGTAATAAAATTCTCTAAGTTTTCTTCTTCTTTCTTTTCTCTAGTTTTCCTTTTCTTTATTTTCTTCTTCTTCTTTCTTTCTTTTATTTCCTTCTTAGATTATCTTTAATTTTATGTTTATGTTTACAATACCTATGCTAGGTTAAACTTCTATTTGGTTAAGGGTGATTTCAAAGCCCTAGACATGTTTTGTGATTGATTTTCAGATTCTATCTATCATTAATTTTCTATCAAAGTTGCTTATGTTCTTCTACAAGAATTGTTCATGATGTTGTCTTGATTTATTTAGGTGTACAACTAGATAGATCTTGATAATTATCTATTGCTAGTCTAGGAGTCTTGATCCGTGTAATTGTCTTGATTTCCTATTCATAAGTGGCAATTTGTGATTAATGATTATGGTCAAGTTTTCAATAATTGCAAAGTGGAACATAACCTAAGTTGAACAATCCGAGCTTATGTGTTTGTTGCTTAGATCAACCTATCTTTCTCATCATAAAGCTGCCATTAAATTGAATTTAGAGAGCTTATTCTAGGTTGTTTAATGGTTAGAGATTAAATAGAGAGCTTGTTCTATTTAACGACAAACTAAGGAAAGATTGGGATAATAGAGCTTGTTGTTATCTACGGTTGTTAACTTTGATAGTTGGTTGATATTGATAGATCTGAAATTGATTCTTAATGATGTCTAGTGGTGGAGAATGAAACCTTAACCATATTTTTCATATTTGATTCTTCTTACTTACTTGTTTTCTTACTTTTCTAATTTGCTTATTTTTAAAAGTATATTTATTTTTATTAGCTGGTTATACCGCCTAATTTGTATATTAACTTTGTTTTATTTTTATTGGCTGGTAATACCGCCTAATTTAGTATATATATTTTTATTGGCTGGTTATACCGCCTAATTTAGTATATATATTTTTATTGGCTGGTTATACCGCCTTGCATCTTATTCTTATTATTTACTTTAGTTTAAATCTGGCTTCAAAAACCCCTTTTCTTTTATTGTTTTCTTTGAACGTAAGTTATAAACTAATAACTCATAGATTAAAACCCAATCCCTGAGGACTCGACCCTTGCTAATCATTATACTTACAATTGATCTTTTTAGTGCAAGGTTAAATAAGATACACTCTTTTGGGTGCATCAAATTTTTGGCGCCGTTGCCGGGGATTGTTTTCTTTAGTTTATTTGTTACTTGGTTTATTCTTATTTTCAGTTCTAATTAGTATTATTTTCTTGTACATACATGTTTTTCTTTTCAAATTTTGAAAAAAAAAAAAAGATGGAATTAAGCAATCTAACACTTGAAGAGTTGGTGGCATACATGAACATGGAGAATCAACAAGCCAATCTCACTTCTTCAGTTCAACAATTGGCCATGGGAGGATGTCAAGGCCATCAATGGTTCCAAGACCAACCGCATGATCATTACTCCAACACTTACCATGAGGGATGGTGGGATCATACTAATTATGGCTACTCGAAAAATTACCAAGAAGTAGATCCTTATGCCAATTACACTCATCCATCTAGCTTCAATCAATCATGGTCTCAAGAACCAGATCTTTTTCAACCACCACATATGACTCCAAACTCAGGTACTTCTTTAGAAGATCTTGTATATTCTCTTGTTACTGATACTTTGCAATTTCAACAGGAAACAAGGGCAAGCATCCAGAGTTTGGAAAGGCAGATGAGCCTATTGGCTAGTAGTACGGTGGAATTAGTAGCAGAAAGATCTCTAGCACTCCCTTCCCAAACGGTGATTAACCCAAAGGAGAATGCTACTATTGTGACCTTGAGAAATGAGGAACAAGATGAGGATGAGACAAAACCAAAGATGGATTCACTTCTTGAGGATAATGAAGCCACCATTCAAATTGAGAGTACTTTGACACCTCAGGTAGCTTTTAAGGTTCTTATTTCTACTAATGTTCCTTCTCCACTTTTTCCTAGCAGATTTGCAAAGTCCAAAAAGGTGGAACATGAACAACAATTTTTGGAAACCTTAAACAGCTTGCTTGTGGATGCCATTAGACAAGTACCAAGATATGCACAATTCCTCAAAAAGCTATACCCCACCAAGAATGATGAAATAATACGTGTGGGGGAGAAGGCATTAGCTGTTTTGCAAAGAAAACTTTCTCCAAAACGCAAAAATCCGAGAAGTTTGATGTCTAAGCCAAAAGATCCTAAAAAGCCAAGAAGGGGAATTGGCTAGGCTGAAAACAATCAATCAAGTGCTAATTGGGGGAGGCAGCCTAATTAGTGAAAGCATTGCCAAACTGCCATCCTCATATTTGCTCTTTTTTTTTTCTTTATCTTTTTCTTATGTTTTTTTTTTGCTAATTGTGTTTAGTGTTTCTAAGTTCATTTAGGCTGCATAAGTTTATTTTGTTTATTAGTTCTTTTCACTTACATATGATTCTTTCATTTGGGATTAATAGCATTACATTAATGACAATGTAAGAATTATGTGTGGGGGGAAGAATTTAGGATTTTATTTAGAGTGTTTTGTTTTTGTGTCTTTTTATGTTGTTTTTCTTTCTGATCCTTGTTTTGAAAATAACTAGATGTAAATATAATTTTTAATTTTTTTAACCCCGGTTAAATGGCGGATAACGGTACTCCGTGATTATTTAAGTCGGTTCCATCAGCTACCCACAAACTGATATTGTATATAAATTTCTCTTCCAATTTCTCTTTCAATTTTTTTCATTTTTTTTCAGGATGGATGATATTCTCACAAGATTGCAGAAACGATTTCCTCCTTTTCCTCGAAATATTTTACTGAAGCTTTACCAAGTTCGATTTGAAAGATTAAGAATGCTTATGCACAAAGGGATTCCTGAAGACATACGTTGGATAATTGAAGCCAAGGTACGTGAAGATGAATATCTTCCTGTTTTGCATTTACCAGGTACAGGTAGAAGGACTTTTGCAAAGAAGCGACGAGCAAAGCGCATGAGTTCAAACTGCCACAAATGTGCACGATGGACGTGTAACGGTAAATGTCGTTCTATTGGGATTCCGTCCTCTAATCGAGATGATAAAATTGAATTCATTAAGGATGGACTGAGTAAGGAGAATTTGGGTAATATCCAACTTTCTCTTGGGACGCATCCTAGTGGAGACGTACAAAGAGAAATTCTTGATTTATGGCCGCAATTCCAAAGGGAATGGCAACATCTTGGGAATCTGATGTTAAAAGACCCTGTTTGCCAGCTTGTAAGAAAACTGGATGGGAAGCATATCCTCGACTCATAGAAGGCGTTTAAGCCGTTTCTGGACGTAAAACCAGAGGAAGATGTGAGCCACAATCACAACTACAATAAATAACTTCTCAGCTTTTGGTTTGATTTGCAATAACTTCATTTCGGTTTAATTTACGTGTTGTTCGATTTGTGTAATTATTCTCGTTTTTTTTTATTGGTCTTTTACGGTTGATTTTTCTTCTCTTTTTGATTTTCTTCCTGAAATCACGCAAAAATCTTTTGTTAGGTTAACATTTTCTTCTGACAGGTCAAATACACTTTCGGCGACATTATTACTCTTATCTGATTCACTACTCAGTCCTCTATATATTACACCATGTACTCATTCTCTTTGAGGCACTTGAAAAAAAATGGAAAGTACTTCGTCCCAGCGCATTAAAAAAATTTGTGTCTTTGGAGGTGCTTATCCAGGGAAAAATAACATATTTGCTGATGAAGCCATAAGAGTTGGAGTAATACTTGCCCAACAAAAGATCCAGTTGATTTATGGAGGTAGTAGTACGGGTTTAATGGGAGCAGTCGCTACAGCAGCACACGTCGGAGGAAGTCCAGTTCTAGGAATCGTGCCAAAACTATTCACAGATTTTTGTGGACCTACCTTGGGTAAGGAAATACAAGTCTGGAGTATCCCTGAACGGATAACAATCATGTACCATTCTGCCGATGCATTCATTGCTTTACCAGGAGGTCTGGGTACATTGGAAGAAATAGCTTGCGTGGCTTCTTGGTCATATTTGGTCACAAATAATAAACCCATTAGTTTGCTTAATATTAATGGTTATTTTAGTAATTTGCTTTCATATTTAGATAATGCTGTGGAAAATGGATTCATGTTTTCAGAGGCAAGGAGAACCATAATTTCTGCTACAACCATTGAAGATTTACTCAAAAAGCTCCAAGCTTATGAGTGTTTATCTGCTACGGTTGTTTCGCAAACGCTCGGAAAAAGAAAAAGAGATATGGACGAGCAAGGAGTGGATTGCACTTTGTCTTTGTGACATTATCTAACATTTTGCTTGTTGTGTCTCAGTTGTAATAAGTGGTTAGCAACCTCTGCAGGTAATATCTCCTAAATTCTACCTTTAAAATTTGACATTGGGGACAATGTCATATTTTAGTAGGGGGTAAGGGACATATTTTGCTAATTTAAAAAAAAAAAAATTGTTGTGTTTTAAGACATTTAGAAGTATTCATTCTGAACAAGGTCTGAGTAAGGGAGACTTGAGACATACCTTGTCAGTTTCATTTAATCTTCTTCAAAAAAAAAAAAAAACCATGTTTAGACTTATTGTGTTTTTAGTGTGTTTTAGTTACTTTCAATACTATGATGAGATATGAATTGCATAAGTCTAAAACAGATTTATTAGTGAGAAGATTTTCATGAGAATTGAGCTTGATATCAACCTTTTTATGAGCCAATGTTAATATGATATGTTGATTGAGAAAGAAGCATGTTTAGACTTAATCTGACTTGTATAATCATCCTTGTGAGTTTTTGAGCCTATAATGATTGATGCATTATATAAATCAATCTAATTTCTTTCTTGAGTGCTCTTATGATTACATGATTCTCTAGAACTTGCTTTAGACCTTGTTAAGACTATATTGATGCATGTGACAACATGAATATGATAGAGGCATTAGGATTTTTAGCCAGGGCCAAACAGCCATCCCTTATTGATGTTCCAAGAGAACACACCCTTAGTGAACCAATTTGAGCCTACATTGAATAAGCTATCTCTTTGGTAACCATAACTTGTCCCTAACCTAAATATACTTATATCCTTACCTTTGTTCCAAAGATGAATTAGCATGTTTTGAGACAAGTTGCAAAGACAAGGAAGATCTATTGAAAATTTGGGTTGAAAACAAGAAATAAGTGTGGGGGGGAAAGAAAAGAAAAGTCAAGAGAAAAAAAAAATGAAATGGAATACTGGCAAATACATTCCTATGTAAAAAAAAAAAAATATGAATCATCTCTTGAATTTGGGGAAAAAGAAAAAGATGTTACAAAGTTGTTTAGAATGAAGAAAAGGCCCAACATGAATATCCGGCCTAGGTGACTATGTACTTGTAAAGAGTTTTGAGAAGTTTCTTTGTATGATCTTATTATGTCTCTAAACTTTATGAACTCTTTGGAACCTTTGTGATATCTTTATCCTTTTGTTCTTCAACCACATTACAAACCCCTTGGCCCCATTACAACCTTGATTAAAGACCTCTTGATTCATGAAGTTGTATGATCTAAATAGTGGAGAATAGGTGGACAAGCAAGAATATGGTAGAACTGTTTTCATGAGATTGATTGAGTGTAAACACTTTACCACTACTTTAAAGAATGAAAATCATGAGAGTATCCCATGTGAGTAGTTGAGATTAAGTTTGAATATGCACTATTTTGATTGAAATATGTTATGTTAATATTGGCTTAACTCAAACAATTTACATTCAAGCATGATTTTTTTGTGAAATTCTTTAAGCTATTGATTAGTTTATAAGACTTGTTCAAAGATTGTCTCTAATGTGTATTGAAAGGATTAGGAGTAAATATTTTTAGTATATGTAGTTTATTTATATTTTAGTTTTTCAATGTTTGTGGGTATCGTTCCAGTAAACCCTCACCAGACTAAACTCGTCCACTAGGGACACCTAGGGGTTTAAAGGCTTGTGTCACATGCTAAGTGCCACCGTGATTTCCTACGAAAATGGATTAGATTAGATTTTCTTATTTTCTTTTTATTGAGTCGTTGCTAGGGACTAGCAACAATCTAAGTGTGGGGGTGTGATAACTCGTATAATTATATAGTTTTTAGTTATGTTTTATTATTGTTTTGTGTCAAATACGAGTTATTATTGCTTAGTCTAATTGTGTTTATGATTTTTTATATTTTTATGTAATTTGGTGTTTTTCACGAGTTTCTTTGAGTGATTTCAAATTACTAGGTTAAATCAAGAATTAAGGGCAAATCCAGTTCAGTTCCAGTTCCGTCACCTTTTTCCATATCAGCTATATCTGGAGTTTCACTGAAGCAAAAAGGCTAAAATTTTAACAGTGCAAAGTTAAGAGGCATATCTATCTTTTTCATGCTTTACACTTCTTGAAACGGAGTCGTTTTCCCTAGCGAAATCGACCATCAAGTTGGCTGATGTGCAATGACATCTGTGCTGACAAGTTTTGGTATTTTGACCATATATTCTGATCCACATCAGCAAATGAGCTGATTCCAACGGCTATGGATCACCGACTGATAGGGGAACATTTTTCTAGAAGACCATTTGATCAGATCAAGCCTCCAATATTGACAAAATCGACCATCAAGCTGGCTGATCAGAATTGTCATACAATATGACGAAAATTGTTAGAAAAATGCACCCACCTATTATACCTACCTTTGAAATTTGTAAAGCTTGTCTCTTGTCATTTAGTCCTCCAAAATGTGTATAAATAGAGGGCCTTGGATGATTGTAAGAGATATTGTATATTGGTAGGATATTAGCCATTGTAATAAAATTCTCTAAGTTTTCTTCTTCTTTCTTTTCTCTAGTTTTCTTTTTCTTTATTTTCTTCTTCTTCTTTCTTTCTTTTATTTCCTTCTTAGATTATCTTTAATTTTATGTTTATGTTTACAATACCTATGCTAGGTTAAACTTCTATTTGGTTAAGGGTGATTTCAAAGCCCTAGACATGTTTTGTGATTGATTTTCAGATTCTATCTATCATTAATTTTCTATCAAAGTTGCTTATGTTCTTCTACAAGAATTGTTCATGATGTTGTCTTGATTTATTTAGGTGTACAACTAGATAGATCTTGATAATTATCTATTGCTAATCTAGGAGTCTTGATCCGTGTAATTGTCTTGATTTCCTATTCATAAGTGGCAATTTGTGATTAATGATTATGGTCAAGTTTTCAATAATTGCAAAGTGGAACATAACCTAAGTTGAACAATCCGAGCTTATGTGTTTGTTGCTTTGATCAACCTATCTTTCTCATCATAAAGCTGCCATTAAATTGAATTTAGAGAGCTTATTCTAGGTTGTTTAATGGTTAGAGATTAAATAGAGAGCTTGTTCTATTTAACGACAAACTAAGGAAAGATTGGGATAACAGAGCTTGTTGTTATCTACGGTTGTTAACTTTGATAGTTGGTTGATATTGATAGATCTGAAATTGATTCTTAATGATGTCTAGTGGTGGAGAATGAAACCTTAACCATATTTTTCATATTTGATTCTTCTTACTTACTTGTTTTCTTACTTTTCTAATTTGCTTATTTTTAAAAGTATATTTATTTTTATTAGCTGGTTATACCGCCTAATTTGTATATTAACTTTGTTTTATTTTTATTGGCTGGTTATACCGCCTAATTTAGTATATATATTTTTATTGGCTGGTTATACCGCCTTGCATCTTATTCTTATTATTTACTTTAGTTTAAATCTGGCTTCAAAAACCCTTTTCTTTTATTGTTTTCTTTGAACGTAAGTTATAAACTAATAACTCATAGATTAAAACCCAATCCTTGAGGACTCGACCCTTGCTAATCATTATACTTACAATTGATCTTTTTAGTGCAAGGTTAAATAAGATACACTCTTTTGGGTGCATCACCAATTTTATAAAATATTTTAAAATTAATTAAAACATTTTTAAAACCAATTTCAAGTCTGCGTTTTAAACCAAAGAAATTGAAGAAGCAGGTTCGGGACTCGTTTACATGTGGGGAATGAATAGCACCCCCACAACGCCCGTATAAAAGAGTACCTTATTAATCGTGTGTTATCTCGAGTCTCGGTAAAAAAGTCAGTTTTAAATTTAGTATTTCAAGTTAATTCCCAATTTAAAGAAAAATAATTCCATTTTTAATTGAAAATGATCCGGAATTTATAAATTCAAAATTTTCTTATATTCCCCAACAAACGTGGCAAAATATAGAAACTTTTATTAGTTTTGGAAAACTTTCCGAATCATTTTCATTTTAAAGAAGATATTCCGTTATTAATGATAATTGATGAGATCCTCCCCAGCAAACCCTGCAGAGAACTCATTAATTATTTTAACTCGGGAATATCTTTATTTTATTGAAAATAATTACATTTTTGAAAAGTTTTTAAAAAAAATATGAATATGAATATGTATGACAAATAAAATGACATAGCAAAATCTAAATAATATAATGCAACCTAAATGGTATGATATAATTTAAATGTCTTAGCATATTCTAAATGAAATAAAATATCCTAAGTTATATGATATATTCTAAATGAAATGAAATGAAATGACCTAGGTAACATAATATATTCTATATGAAATGTAATATCCTAAGTCATATGATATATTTTAAATGAAATAAAATGACCTAGGTAACATAATATATTCTATATGAAATGTAATATCCTAAGTCATATGATATATTCTAAATGAAATAAAATATCCTAAATGACATAATAAATCCTAAATGAAATGAAATGACCTAGGTAACATAATATATTCTACATGAAATGAAATGACCTAGGTAACATAATATATTCTATATGAAATGAAATAATTTAAATGACATGGCAAATATAAATGATATGGCATATAATTTAAATGACATGAAATATAAAATAATGCTATCATATAATATGCATGAAAATAAAAATGAAAATAATAATGCATGAACATAGTATATGCTAAATAATATGACAAAAAAAAATAACTAAATAAAAAGCATAAGATATCATGAAATATTCAAAACCATATAACAAACAATATAACATCAAAAATATAAATCAAAATAATAACAATACCATAGAAATTATCATAGCAAAAATCACATATTATATAAAATGCATAAATATGGAAGATGCAATGCATGAAAGTGTATTTTTCCCTTAATTAAGGAAATCCGTATATCTAAAAAGATATCCGGCTACCTTAGGAAAATATATCAAATTAAATATTCTAAAATCAAAATACTTTGTGATTGTTTGAAAACAATATTTTTTTTTTTTTAAAAGCTTAGATTAAAAATAAAAACTTGGCTAAACCCTTTTTAAATGACTCTAATTTCCTAAGTTTAAAATCCCGGACTTGACCACCCTTAACTCGAGACTTGAAAAATCAATTTTAGAGTTTAAAAAGGCTTAGAAACTATCCTAAGTTAGTAGCTAAACTTCCTAATCAGCCCCCTCTAAGTAACTTAACCAAAACAGAAAAATGATTTTCCTTCAAATTCAATTCTGACTCCACTGTCCAGTTTTAAACCATGATTTTTTACCCTATTTTTCAAAATTCTAAAAAATATACAAAAAATACTGGAGACTCAGGGCATGTAAAAATACACGGAAAAAAATAGGCTTAAGTTTCTGATTAAAGATGACTGCCGATAAAAATCGGGAAAGTATGAGTACTGGGTGAAAAAACTGTTTTGCCAAAACACATTTTTGCCTTTGATAAAATCATTTAAAAATCAAAGTAAAAATATTTAAGACTCTCTAAATGACTCACAAACAATAGCTAGCACTTTTGAAAAGTTAGACAAAAATTGGCTAAGTAAAAAACAATCACAAAGGTAGAATAATCAATTTGACAACTCTTTAATTTTCCACAAGTATGCTCAAGAGAGCATGACTTTGAACCATTGGTTGGCCTAAATCATAAGTCAAGTGGCATTAACATGAAATGCATGAAAGATACAGCAAATATGATGCATGAAATGCATGATTTAAAACCTAAATGACATGAAAAATGCATGGCATCAATAAAATGACCTAGACCTAAATGAACTTGCATGGCATTTAATGCAACCTAGGTCTAAAATGCATGAATGTGCATGGCAAAACTAACCAATCCTACATCTAAAATATGCATGACAATAAAACAAACACAAGGCATGCTCAAACAAAATACTCAACCAAATGTCATGAAAATGCAAACCTGTCAACTAACATAACAAAAATGCACACACGAAGCAAATAAAATGAAGTGGCCAAATAGCCTCATGTTCAAAATGAGCATGGCATTTTCACAAACACTTGATATACTAACATACTTAACTAAAGAATAACACTCAAATCATGCAAATGTAAAGTAGAGGCAAGAAAACCAACAAGCATTTTCACAAACACATGGATTTCAAAATATAAACATAACAAAACTTAAACATTTTGAAAACAGAAAATCAAAAATGCAAAGAACATGATAATAGACTCATAAATGGATATAAGCAAGCAACCAAATTAAAACAAGCTTCAAGTCTATGTAGTAGAAGAAGATTTAAAGCATCAAAACTTATTTAATATAAAAAAAAAAAACATGAAATAACAAAGCAAACAGCACCTAAAACAAAAACTGGGCCATTCGGCCATATCAAGGAAACACAAGAAAAAATATATTTTAAAAGCTTTTTTAAGAAATGATCAAGAAGGAACTTAAAGAAGAACATTAAAAACACTTATTTAAAAAGAAAAATCCAAAGAAACTCACCAAAATAATAATCAAAATAGCAAATCAAGAATGGAAAATCAAAGAAAGTGCAAGAGTATGGTGCTAAAAGCAACCTCTAGAAGCTATCTTTCAAGCTTTTTCTCTTCTCACTTTCTTTTCTTTTCTAAACTTTTCTTTTTGCTTCCCAAAAATGGAGAGAAAATCAGCCAAAAGCAAGAGAGAATAGAGAATGAGAGTGTCCAAAAAATGAAAGAGAGAGTCCTTTCCTTCATATGGCCGAATGCCCCCTTCCCTTTTGCTAAGATGTTGTCATTTTTCCATCAACCAATTTTCATCCAAGGGCTATTGATTCAAGATGTTTAAAACATGAAATTATCACCCTTAGATTAGGCCATCAGTTATCCACAATTGTAGCTGTTCAAGAATCTTAAGCCATTATGTTGACACTCTCCCTCTTCATGCATTCGTCCATGTGGCTTATTTGCAAAGGCTTGATCAAAAAATCACTAACTAACTTTTCATTGTTGGCCTTTTGATTAAAAAATCAAAAACCTCTTTCCATATATGGGCCTTTTCCGGCTAGCCCTCCTTCTTCCAGCCTATGTTTGATTTTTTTAAAAGGCAAGAACAGCCCTTTTCGGTTTTTTGGGTAAAATGACCTTTTTGCCCCCCGAATGGAAATAAATTGAAAATGTACTCCAAATTAAAATTTTATTTTTGAAATACTTTCAAAATAATAAAAAATTGAATTCTGGATGTTTTCAAAATTTTCCGAGTCCATTTGCTATTTATTTGGATTTTGTTTCCAAAATTGCCCTTTTATGCCCCAAATTTTATCATTTTTTAAACGAGCTCCAAATCAAGATTTTTCTTCACCAATCTCTCCCAAATAATTTGAAAGTGTGGTCTGGAAGTTTTCATAATTTTTGGAACTCATTTGGTATTTTGTTCGGGATTTATCTGATCGAATTACTACATAGGGGGCCCAGGATTGGCCATTTTGCAAACAAACTCCGAATCAAGATTTTATTTTGCCAATATCTTCCAAATAATTTTAAAATGAGATTTGACAATTTTCAGAATTTTTAGAGTTCATTCGCTATTTTTTCAAGATTTATCTTCTTGAATTACTACATAGGAGACCCAGGATTTGGCCATTTTGCAAACGAAGTCCGAATCAAGATTTTATTTTGCCAATATCTTCCAAATGATTTAAGAATGAGATTTACAAATTTTCAGAATTTTTGGAGTTCATTTGCTATTTTTCCCAAATTTCCCAATTTTGCCTTTTTGCCTCCGAAACTCGGTTTTCCTCAAAACAAGTTTGATTTTCAGATTTTCTTCAAACTGAGCCTTGTGCTATCATTTTTTAGTCACTCCTCATCCATTATTGGCTTTAGTCCTACCGATTCAGGCCATTTCTGTAATTCTTCCCAATTTCACTGAAATCCACCAAAAACCCTATTTGTCGATTTTCTCCCAGATTGACTTTTCTTTCAAGTGGCTTCTTCATTACCCGTAGTCAGTTCTTATCTTTCATTTTGAACCTTAAATTTTGACCAATTCGATCGTTTAAGCACTTTTCCTTAAATTTCCCGGATTAGGGTTTTCTTTCTTTTGAATCTCAATAACTCATCTTTCGAACTCCATATCTTTTGATGTAGACCTCGGATTATCAAAATTCTTTCGCCATTTTTCAATTGAACTTCAAATCTTGATTTTGAAATTGGGTTGACTTTTTTAGTAGTTGACTTTTTGAGGTTGACTTTTTAGGGTTGACTTTTTTTCAAGTTTGACTTTTTATGCTCGCCCTCTTAAACTAAGTCTCGGAGTACCACCTACAGGATGAAAAAAAGTATTTTTACATTATGAAACATCAATTTAGAAAGTAAACATACCTGTTTTAGTGGTCCGAACAAAATTAGGTGTCTACAGTTGCCCCTCTTTGGCTATTACTAAGAATCAGGAATCAGGCAAAGATAAACAAATACTAATTTTATCCATTTAGTGAAATCACATGTGAAGAGAAGGGGGTTTCTTTTTTCTTTTTACATTTTCATTCATATTTTTTTTTTTTGAGAAAAAACTGTAAAATAGAAGATATTGTCCTTAAATTAAATTCCCTGACTAATCAAGGCTCGACCCGTCTTAAGGAAACGAGTTCAATTTGCAAGAAAAATTATGCCTGGAGGTCTTAAGAATGATGCCTGAAGGTCTTAAAAATGGTGCCCGGAGGTCTTACCCCTGATTTGAAAAAAAATTATGCCCGGAGGTCTTAAGAATGGTGCCCGGAGGCCTTACCCGTGATTTTGAAGAAAAACAATGCGCTGTATGCGACTTTACAAAATGATGCCCAGAGGTCTTAAGAATAGTGCCCGGAGGCCTTAGCCGTGATTTGAAAATACCTTGACGACGGTCCAAAGGCTCGACTCATTTGATAAACAGAATGAATTCGATTTAAAACAAAAAGAAATATCTCGACGGTGGTCTCAAGGCTTGACTCATTTGATAAAACAGAATGAACTAGATTTAAAACAAAACGAAAAACCTCGACGGTGGTCTCAAGGCTTGACTCATTTGATAAAACAAAATGAATTCGATTTAAACCAAAAGTAAATACCTCGACGGTGGTCTCAAGGCTCGACTCATTTGATAAAGCAGAATGAATTCAATTTAAAACAAAAAGAAATACCTCGACGGAGGTCTCAAGGCTTGACTCATTTGATAAAACAGAATGAATTCGATTTAAAACAAAAGGAAATACCTCGACGGATTTCTCAAGGCTCGACTCATTTGATAAAGCAGAATAAATTCGATTTAAAACAAAAAGAAATACTAAGAATGTAACACCCTGTCCGAATAATCTACCTAAAATCCGGCAGAGTTTCCTTTCTATCTCAACTATAAACCCTCCTGCAAATAACACTCAATTCATATCCTCAACCAGCAATATTTCTCAATACTATTATCACATATATCCATCATATTCAAAATTTATCCATGATCAATTTATTCTCAAGTCAAAACATACTGATCTATTATCTCATATCTTCAAATATATACATATAATATATCCAAAAGTAAACCTATCTCAGCAAGGTTTACTAGATAAAAACATCAAAAGATCAAGACTTCAATAAATTTCTAGTATGATGCCCACCACGTCAAAATACTAATTGAAGCAAAGAATAGAGGAAGGTTGCAATCCCGACACCTAACTGTCACCTGAAAATTTGAATATGAAAAGGTGAGATATATGAATATCTCAGTGAGTAGACAACATTTAAAGCGTGTGAAAACTATAATGGTAGTCTGTAAAGCATGATTGACATTTTCAAAATAAATAATAGTAAAACCATAATGAGTAATTCAAAGACGTAGCAAGCTTTTCAAATGTATAACAATATTATAATATTAAATCAATGTATTAAATATGTGAAGTAAATCAAGTTACGTATAATTGGGCTCCAACTTACTGTCATGAATAAGAATACATCCATGAAATAACCAGGTAATATCCATGTAGGCATACTAGTAGCCGGCCCCAAAGGCCAATACCACCATAGGACGCCCCAAAGGCATATGTGTCACTATGATGTGCCCCCAAAAGGCAAATATAACAGGATAGGGACTCTGGAAGTGGCTCCCACCACAAAGGCGTAGCACGCAGCTCCCATATCCCTGTTTAATATCACTGAAATGAGGACTCTGGAGGTGGCTCCCGCCGCAAAGGCGTAGCACGCAGCTCCCGTATTCCGGTCAAGGGAATAATCTCATACATTAAGTCAGGTGGAGCCAAAACCATGTACGTCAAATTCTATGTATAATCATATTTCATAAATCAACCAACTTGCTCAATATAATATTTCTTGAAATAAATGTACTTTAATAACAAATCAACTCATATGATTATATATCGGATATACCTTTAATACATAAAATAAATATCATGCAAAAACAATTACAATTATAATTAAAGAAATTTCAAATAACTATAGTTGTCATCTACTCACAATCCTTGAGATAATCTCACTGTACACTTCGATCTGAAACTTCGGGATCCATAGGTGACGTTAGCTCTACGTGGTCTAGAGATTAACGATAATTAGTATCTATACATACTCAAAGCATTACATAATTATGAATGCAACTTAAATCTCATAATCTTCCCTCAAGGTCAATACTAGTTTCTCATACTCAAAACAACATATCCCAAATTTTTAATATCATTTCCATAATCATTTTCTCCAAAATTCAACTCCATATTCATGTCCTTATCAAATTCCTTTCTAGTACTCCATGCCTTAGAGATTTTCATAATCCATAACCATCAATAGTACTATATTTCTCTTAAGCAATAAATTCCTTAATATCAAGTTAGATAAAAAAAAAATCATAACTTGAGTTTGGTAAGGAATTTGGAAGTGATTCCAATTGTTTTATTTCAACCAATATGTCTAATTTATGAATAAAATAAGTAACTTATACAACTAGAACAAAATTTTGATCAAATTTGATAAAACCCGAAACTATGCTGAAACAGGGGTCACACTGAACAGCCAAATGCACCGAATTTTATCTTTTTAACCGCTTATCGGTTTTGGGTGATTCAAAAACCAAAATTCTCATATTGAAGTCTAGTTTCTAGGAAAAATATCAAAAAAATATAAACCCAGATGTACCGAACCCAGAAAATCCGAACAGTAAGCATGCTCAGATTCCCCTGTTTTGCTTTTTCTTCCTATTTTCTTGTTCATGCTTTCAAATCCTTTTAATTCTTACCAAGTTGAGTAAAATTCATACTTAATAGATGGATTTCAGACCTTAACATGTTTATGGAGCAAAGATCTTAGCATGCTTAAGTAGAATATCTAAAGAAAATGAAGAATTTATCAAGAAACTAACCTTGGATGTAATTGTTGTTGAGATTATGGTGGAATACTTGAAGAGAAATTTGAGAGAGAGAGAGGATGGGAGTGGCCGGCTGCCACTTGAAGAAGAGAAGCAGAATTCTAGTGTTTTCGGGAGAGAAAGATGAAGATAAGTGATATTTTGTTTTGTTTTTGGGATAATTGCATATTAGTCCCTCAACTTTTTATAAATAACCATTTAGCCCCTAAATTTTTTTAATATGTTCATTTTGATCCTTTCTTCTTTTATTTCCTTCACTTATAACTTCTTACAAATTTCCAAGTTTGTCCTTAAAAAATTTCGGGATTTAACTTTACATGATTATACGTAACCTCGGTTTTTACAACTTACCCCCCTTAGAAAAATTTCATCCTCTAAATTTACTTACCAACTTGATTGAACAAGTGAGAATATTGAGTCCGCATATCTTCGTCCCTTTCCCATATAGCTTCTTCATATGAATGATTCCTCCAAAGAACTTTCAGTAATGGAATAGTCTTAGTCCTTAGAACTTGGTCCTTTCTATGCAAAATCTCAACCGGCTGCTCTTCATAAGTTAAATTTTCCTCAATTTCCATAGGCAAGTCCTTCAATATATGTGAAGAATCGAAAATGTACTTTCGGAGCATAGAAACATGGAACACATTATGAATTCATGACAATTCTTCTGGTAAGGACAATCTATAAGCAACTGGGCCAATCCGTTCAATGATCTCATACGGCCCTATATATCGAGGACCCAACTTTCCTCGTCTTCCAAACCGGATTACTCCCTTCCAAGGAGTCACTTTCAAAAATATCATATCACCAACTTCAAACTCTAAATCTTTTCTCCGATTATCTGCATAGCTCTTTTGTCAATCTTGAGCTATTTTTATCTTTTCCCGAATTACCTTAACTTTGTCTGCAGTCATCATAAAAAATTTTGGACCTAGTAATTTCCTTTCATCTGTATCATCCCAACACACTGGAGTTCTGCACTTCCTTCCATACAAAGCTTCAAACGGAGCCATGTCGATGCTGGACTGATAACTATTGTTATATGCAAACTCTGCTAGAGGCAAGTGTTCATCCCAGTTTCCTTTGAATTCCATAATACAAGATCTGAGCATATCTTCCAAAATTTGAATTGTCCATTCAAATTGTCCATCCATCTGAGGATGAAAAGCAGTACTAAACTTGAGTTTAGTGCCCATAGCATTCTGCAAACTTGGCCAAAATCGAGATGTGAATCGGGGGTCTCGATCAGATACAATTGATACTGGGGCACCATGTAACCTAACAATTTCGTTCACATAAAGTTTAGCCAGTCTTTCCATGGAAAAAGTCTTCTTGACTGGCAAAAGGTGAGCTGATTTTGTCAAACGATCAACAATCACCCAAATACTATCATAACCAGACTGTGTTCTTGGCAATCCCAAAATGAAATCCATAGCAATATCTTCCCACTTCCATTGAGGAATAGGTAGGGGGTTCAATTTCCCAGAAGGTTTTTGATGCTTGGCTTTAATTTGTTGGCATACCAAGCATCTAGAAACAAACTCAGCTATGTCCCGTTTCATACCTTGCCACCAATAATGTTCTGTTAAGGTTCGATACATCTTCACACTACCTGGATGTAACGCGTATGGTGCATTATGAGCTTCCTCCAAAATCACCTTCCGGAGTTCTTCATCCTGAGGCACACAAAGCCTATTTTTCATTATCAATACATCCTCATCTTTTATTTGAAAGTCAGTCCTCACACCATCCCTTACTTCTTGCTTTAACTTTACCAGCATAGGGTCATTATTCTGTTCTTCACATATCCAATCAATATGAATCGGTTTAACCTTCAAGTGGGCTATCAGGAGATTATTCTCATCAATCATCAATTCTAAAGGTAAAGAATTAAACTCATTTTGTAAGGGTTTCTGAATTGCTCGAATATGAGCAAGAGAACTAGAAGACTTTCTACTAAGAGCATCGGCCACTACATTGGCCTTTCCTGGGTGGTAGTCAATTACACAGTCATAATCTTTTATCAATTCCAACCATCTCCTTTACCTCAAATTTAATTCTTTCTGATCTATCAGATATTTCAGACTCTTTTGATTAGTGTAGATTGTACATTTTTCTCCAAATAAATAATGCCTCCAAATTTTCAGTGCAAACACCACTGCCGCCAACTCTAAATCATGAGTGGGATAGTTTTGCTCATGCTGTTTCATTTGTCGAGAAGCATAAGCTATCACCTTCCCATGTTGCATCAAAATGCAACCCAAACCTCGCCTCGAGGCATCACTATATACCACAAAGCTTCCAGTCCCTGATGGTAGTGTAAGAACTGGTGCTGTGGTCAATCTACGCTTGAGCTCTTGGAAAGCTTGCTCACATTCGTCAGTCCACTCAAACTTAGCATGCTTCCTTGTTAGTTTTGACAAAGGAGAGGCAATCATGGAAAATCCTTCCACGAATCTTCAATAGTACCCTGCCAATCCGAGAAAGCTCCTAACTTCTGTGACATTAGTGGGTCTTTCCAAGCAACTACAGCTTCTATCTTTTGTGGATACACAAAAATCCCTTCCTTAGATACTACATGACCAAGGAATGCTACTTTGTCTAGCCATAATTCACACTTGGAAAATTTAGCATAAAGTTGCTTTTCACGCATGGTCTGCAACACCGTTCTCAAATGGCTTACATGATCATCCTTATTCCTGGAATAAACTAGGATGTCATCGATGAAAACAATAACAAACTTATCTAAGTAGGGTCGTCAACCTATCTCGAATACTAACATGTAACCCATCTTGGAATTTCTTGCATCTATCAGCATCATTGGCTACTATCGATGGAGCAAATTCTGATAGTTCATTGAACTTTTGCTCATACCCTGTTACTGACATACCACCCTATTTTAAATTCATAAACTTAGTCCATTTCTTTTCCCGCAAGGCCCGAGAATAGTATTTTTCTTCAAACTCTCTTCGAAAGTCTGCCCAGGTTATGGCAGGCTGTCCAGCATACCTTTGCACTGTAATTTTCCACCATGTGTGTGCATGATCCTCCAAAAATTGCACCACACATGGTAATCTCATAGGCTCACGAATCTAAAGAGTAACGGAAGTAGTCTCAATTTATTTTTATTTTTATTTTTTTTGTAGCCATGACCTGGCTAAATCTGATTCCAAAGACCCCGTGAAAATCTTGCAACCTATATTCTTCAGATCTTTACAATAATCAACTATCCCCTTTTCAGCAGGGGCAGTCAAAGCGGGAATTACTCTTCCCAAGGCCGCAACTGCCTTAACTAAATTAAGATTAGCTGCTGGGGGTGCTACTGAGGGTGCAACAACAGAAGATGAACGAGCAACTAAAGCTTGTTCTCTAATTTGCTCATCAATATTCACATTTCTATTCCTATCCCTATTTTAGGGTAGAAGATTGATTCTAGGCCTTCCTCTTCGACGTGGTGGCATCGTGTCTGATTTTCTACGCAAGTGAGAATATTTTAATACTTCAACAAACAGTTCCTAAGTCTACAGGACCTATAACCTTGCTCTGATACCAAATTGTAACACCCTGTCCGAATAATCTACCTAAAATCCGACAGAGTTTCCTTTCTATCTCAACTATAAACCCTCCTGCAAATAACACTCAATTCATATCCTCAACCAGCAATATTTCTCAATACTATTATCACATATATCCATCATATTCAAAATTTATCCATGATCAATTTATTCTCAAGTCAAAACATACTGATCCATTGTCTCATATCTTCAAATATATACATATAATATATCCAAAAGTAAACCTATCTCAGCAAGGTTTACTAGATAAAAACATCAAAAGATCAAGACTTCAATAAATTTCTAGTATGATGCCCACCACGTCAAAATACTAATTGAAGCAAAGAATAGAGGAAGGTTGCAATCCCGACACCTAACTGTCACCTGAAAATTTGAATATGAAAAGGTGAGATATATGAATATCTCAGTGAGTAGACAACATTTAAAGCGTGTGAAAACTATAATGGTAGTCTGTAAAGCATAATTGACATTTTCAAAATAAATAATAGTAAAACCATAATGAGTAATTCAAAGACGTAGCAAGCTTTTCAAATGTATAACAATCTTATAATATTAAATCAATGTATTAAATATGTGAAGTAAATCAAGTTACGTATAATTGGGCTCCAACTTACTGTCATGAATAAGAATACATCCATGAAATAACCAGGTAATATCCATGTAGGCATACTAGTAGCCGGCCCCAAAGGCCAATACCACCATATAACGCCCCAAAGGCATATGTGTCACTATGATGTGCCCCCAAAAGGCAAATATAACAGGATAGGGACTCTGGAGGTGGCTCCCACCACAAAGGCGTAGCACGCAGCTCCCATATCCCTGTTTAATATCACGGAAATGAGCACTCTGGAGGTGGCTCCCGCCGCAAAGGCGTAGCACGCAGCTCCCGTATTCCGGTCAAGGGAATAATCTCATACATTAAGTCAGGTGGAGCCAAAACCATGTACGTCAAATTCTATGTATAATCATATTTCATAAATCAACCAACTTGCTCGATATAATATTTCTTGAAATAAATGTACTTTAATAACAAATCAACTCATATGATTATATATCGGATATACCTTTAATACATAAAATAAATATCATGCAAAAACAATTACAATTATAATTAAAGAAATTTCAAATAACTATAGTTGTCATCTACTTACAATCCTTGAGATAATCTCACTGTACACTTCGATCTGAAACTTCGGGATCCATAGGTGACGTCTGCTCTACGTCGTCTAGAGATTAACGATAATTAGTGTCTATACATACTCAAAGCATTACACAATTATGAATGCAACTTAAATCTCATAATCTTCCCTCAAGGTCAATACTAGTTTCTCATACTCAAAACAACATATCCCAAATTTTTAATATCATTTCCATAATCATTTTCTCCAAAATTCAACTCCATATTCATGTCCTTATCAAATTCCTTTCTAGTACTCCATGCCTTAGAGATTTTCATAATCCATAACCATCAATAGTACTATATTTATCTTAAGCAATAAATTCCTTAATATCAAGTTAGATAAAAAAATCATAACTTGAGTTTGGTAAGGAATTTGGAAGTGATTCCAATTGTTTTATTTCAACCAATATGTCTAATTTATGAATAAAATAAGTAACTTATACAACTAGAACAAAATTTTGATCAAATTTGATAAAACCCGAAACTATGCTGAAACAGGGGTCACACTGAACAGCCAAATTCACCGAATTTTATCTTTTTAACCGCTTATCGGTTTTGGGTGATTCAAAAACCAAAATTCTCATATTGAAGTCTAGTTTCTAGGAAAAATATCAAAAAAATATAAACGCAGATGTACCGAACCCAGAAAATCCGAACAGTAAGCATGCTCAGATTCCCCTGTTTTGCTTTTTCTTCCTATTTTCTTGTTCATGCTTTCAAATCCTTTTAATTCTTACCAAGTTGAGTAAAATTCATACTTAATAGATGGATTTCAGACCTTAACATGTTTATGGAGCAAAGATCTTAGCATGCTTAAGTAGAATATCTAAAGAAAATGAAGAATTTATCAAGAAACTAACCTTGGATGTAATTGTTGTTGAGATTATGGTGGAATACTTGAAGAGAAATTTGAGAGAGAGAGAGGATGGGAGTGGCCGGCTGCCACTTGAAGAAGAGAAGCAGAATTCTAGTGTTTTCGGGAGAGAAAGATGAAGATAAGTGATATTTTGTTTTGTTTTTGGGATAATTGCATATTAGTCCCTCAACTTTTTATAAATAACCATTTAGCCCCTAAATTTTTTTAATATGTTCATTTTGATCCTTTCTTCTTTTATTTCCTTCACTTATAACTTCTTACAAATTTCCAAGTTTGTCCTTAAAAAATTTCGGGATTTAACTTTACATGATTATACATAACCTCGGTTGTTACAACTTACCCCCCTTAGAAAAATTTCATCCTCGAAATTTACTTACCAACTTGATTGAACAAGTGAGAATATTGAGTCCGCATATCTTCGTCCCTTTCCCATATAGCTTCTTCATATGAATGATTCCTCCAAAGAACTTTCAGTAATGGAATAGTCTTAGTCCTTAGAACTTGGTCCTTTCTATCCAAAATCTCAACCGGCTGCTCTTCATAAGTTAAATTTTCCTCAATTTCCATAGGCAAGTCCTTCAATATATGTGAAGAATCGAAAATGTACTTTCGGAGCATAGAAACATGGAACACATTATGAATTCATGACAATTCTTCTGGTAAGGACAATCTATAAGCAACTGGGCCAATCCGTTCAATGATCTCATACGGCCCTATATATCGAGGACCCAACTTTCCTCGTCTTCCAAACCGGATTACTCCCTTCCAAGGAGTCACTTTCAAAAATATCATATCACCAACTTCAAACTCTAAATCTTTTCTCCGATTATCTGCATAGCTCTTTTGTCAATCTTGAGCTATTTTTATCTTTTCCCGAATTAACTTAACTTTGTCTGCAGTCATCATAAAAAATTTTGGACCTAGTAATTTCCTTTCATCTGTATCATCCCAACACACTGGAGTTCTGCACTTCCTTCCATACAAAGCTTCAAACGGAGCCATGTCGATGCTGGACTGATAACTATTGTTATATGCAAACTCTGCTAGAGGCAAGTGTTCATCCCAGTTTCCTTTGAATTCCATAATACAAGATCTGAGCATATCTTCCAAAATTGGAATTGTCCATTCAAATTGTCCATCCATCTGAGGATGAAAAGCAGTACTAAACTTGAGTTTAGTGCCCATAGCATTCTGCAAACTTGGCCAAAATCGAGATGTGAATCGGGGGTCTCGATCAGATACAATTGATACTGGGGCACCATGTAACCTAACAATTTCGTTCACATAAAGTTTAGCCAGTCTTTCCATGGAAAAAGTCTTCTTGACTGGCAAAAGGTGAGCTGATTTTGTCAAACGATCAACAATCACCCAAATACTATCATAACCAGACTGTGTTCTTGGCAATCCCAAAATGAAATCCATAGCAATATCTTCCCACTTCCATTGAGGAATAGGTAGGGGGTTCAATTTCCCAGAAGGTTTTTGATGCTCGGCTTTAATTTGTTGGCATACCAAGCATCTAGAAACAAACTCAGCTATGTCCCGTTTCATACCTTGCCACCAATAATGTTCTCTTAAGGTTCGATACATCTTCACACTACCTGGATGTAATGCATATGGTGCATTATGAGCTTCCTCCAAAATCACCTTCCGGAGTTCTTCATCCTGAGGCACACAAAGCCTATTTTTCATTATCAATACATCCTCATCTTTTATTTGAAAGTCAGTCCTCACACCATCCCTTACTTCTTGCTTTAACTTTACCAGCATAGGGTCATTATTCTGTTCTTCACGTATCCAATCAATATGAATCGGTTTAACCTTCAAGTGGGCTATCAGGAGATTATTCTCATCAATCATCAATTCTAAAGGTAAAGAATTAAACTCATTTTGTAAGGGTTTCTGAATTGCTCGAATATGAGCAAGAGAACTAGAAGACTTTCTACTAAGAGCATCGGCCACTACATTGGCCTTTCCTGGGTGGTAGTCAATTACACAGTCATAATCTTTTATCAATTCCAACCATCTCCTTTACCTCAAATTTAATTCTTTCTGATCTATCAGATATTTCAGACTCTTATGATTAGTGTAGATTGTACATTTTTCTCCAAATAAATAATGCCTCCAAATTTTCAGTGCAAACACCACTGCCGCCAACTCTAAATCATGAGTGGGATAGTTTTGCTCATGCTGTTTCATTTGTCGAGAAGCATAAGCTATCACCTTCCCATGTTGCATCAAAATGCAACCCAAACCTCGCCTCGAGGCATCACTATATACCACAAAGCTTCCAGTCCCTGATGGTAGTGTAAGAACTGGTGCTGTGGTCAATCTACGCTTGAGCTCTTGGAAAGCTTGCTCACATTCGTCAGTCCACTCAAACTTAGCATGCTTCCTTGTTAGTTTTGACAAAGGAGAGGCAATCATGGAAAATCCTTCCACGAATCTTCAATAGTACCCTGCCAATCCGAGAAAGCTCCTAACTTCTGTGACATTAGTGGGTCTTTCCAAGCAACTACAGCTTCTATCTTTTGTGGATACACAAAAATCCCTTCCTTAGATACTACATGACCAAGGAATGCTACTTTGTCTAGCCATAATTCACACTTGGAAAATTTAGCATAAAGTTGCTTTTCACGCATGGTCTGCAACACCGTTCTCAAATGGCTTACATGATCATCCTTATTCCTGGAATAAACTAGGATGTCATCGATGAAAACAATAACAAACTTATCTAAGTAGGGTCGTCAACCTATCTCGAATACTAACATGTAACCCATCTTGGAATTTCTTGCATCTATCAGCATCATTGGCTACTATCGATGGAGCAAATTCTGATAGTTCATTGAACTTTTGCTCATACCCTGTTACTGACATACCACCTTATTTTAAATTCATAAACTTAGTCCATTTCTTTTCCCGCAAGGCCCGAGAATAGTATTTTTCTTCAAACTCTCTTCGAAAGTCTGCCCAGGTTATGGCAGGTTGTCCAGCATACCTTTGCACTGTAATTTTCCACCATGTGTGTGCATGATCCTCCAAAAATTGCACCACACATGGTAATCTCATAGGCTCGCGAATCTAAAGAGTAATGGAAGTAGTCTCAATTTATTTATTTTTTTTTTTTTTGTAGCCATGACCTGGCTAAATCTGATTCCAAAGACCCCGTGAAAATCTTGCAACCCATATTCTTTAGATCTTTACAATAATCAACTATCCCCTTTTCAGCAGGGGCAGCAAAAGCAGGAATTACTCTTCCCAAGGCCGCAACTGCCTTAACTAAATTAAGATTAGCTGCTGGGGGTGCTACTGAGGGTGCAGCAACAGAAGATGAACCAGCAACTAAAGCTTGTTCTCTAATTTGCTCATCAATATTCACATTTCTATTCCTATCCCTATTTTAGGGTAGAAGATTGATTCTAGGCCTTCCTCTTCGACGTGGTGGCATCGTGTCTGATTTTCTACGCAAGTGACAATATTTTAATACTTCAACAAACAGTTCCTAAGTCTACAGGACCTATAACCTTGCTCTGATACCAAATTGTAACACCCTGTCCGAATAATCTACCTAAAATCCGACAGAGTTTCCTTTCTATCTCCACTACAAACCCTCCTGCAAATAACACTCAATTCATATCCTCAACCAGCAATATTTCTCAATACTATTATCACATATATCCATCATATTCAAAATTTATCCATGATCAATTTATTCTCAAGTCAAAACATACTGATCTATTGTCTCATATCTTCAAATATATACATATAATATATCCAAAAGTAAACCTATCTCAGCAAGGTTTACTAGATAAAAACATCAAAAGATCAAGACTTCAATAAATTTCTAGTATGATGCCCACCACGTCAAAATACTAATTGAAGCAAAGAATAGAGGAAGGTTGCAATCCCGACACCTAACTGTCACCTGAAAATTTGAATATGAAAAGGTGAGATATATGAATATCTCAGTGAGTAGACAACATTTAAAGCGTGTGAAAACTATAATGGTAGTCTGTAAAGCATAATTGACATTTTCAAAATAAATAATAGTAAAACCATAATGAGTAATTCAAAGACGTAGCAACCTTTTCAAATGTATAACAATCTTATAATATTAAATCAATGTATTAAATATGTGAAGTAAATCAAGTTACGTATAATTGGGCTCCAACTTACTGTCATGAATAAGAATACATCCATGAAATAACCAGGTAATATCCATGTAGGCATACTAGTAGCCGACCCCAAAGGCCAATACCACCATAGGACGCCCCAAAGGCATATGTGTCACTATGATGTGCCCCCAAAAGGCAAATATAACAGGATAGGGACTCTGGAGGTGGCTCCCACCACAAAGGCGTAGCACGCAGCTCCCATATCCCTGTTTAATATCACGGAAATGAGGACTCTGGAGGTGGCTCCCGCCGCAAAGGCGTAGCACGCAGCTCTCGTATTCCGGTCAAGGGAATAATCTCATACATTAAGTCAGGTGGAGCCAAAACCATGTACGTCAAATTCTATGTATAATCATATTTCATAAATCAACCAACTTGCTCGATATAATATTTCTTGGAATAAATGTACTTTAATAACAAATCAACTCATATGATTATATATCGGATATACCTTTAATACATAAAATAAATATCATGCAAAAACAATTACAATTATAATTAAAGAAATTTCATATAACTATAGTTGTCATCTACTTACAATCCTTGAGATAATCTCACTGTACACTTCGATCTGAAACTTCGGGATCCATAGGTGACGTCAGCTCTACGTCATCTAGAGATTAACGATAATTAGTATCTATACATACTCAAAGCATTACACAATTATGAATGCAACTTAAATCTCATAATCTTCCCTCAAGGTCAATACTAGTTTCTCATACTCAAAACAACATATCCCAAATTTTTAATATCATTTCCATAATCATTTTCTCCAAAATTCAACTCCATATTCATGTCCTTATCAAATTCCTTTCTAGTACTCCATGCCTTAGAGATTTTCATAATCCATAACCATCAATAGTACTATATTTATCTTAAGCAATAAATTCCTTAATATCAAGTTAGATAAAAAAAATCATAACTTGAGTTTGGTAAGGAATTTGGAAGTGATTCCAATTGTTTTATTTCAACCAATATGTCTAATTTATGAATAAAATAAGTAACTTATACAACTAGAACAAAATTTTGATCAAATTTGATAAAACCCGAAACTATGCTGAAACAGGGGTCACACTGAACAGCCAAATTCACCGAATTTTATCTTTTTAACCGCTTATCGGTTTTGGGTGATTCAAAAACCAAAATTCTCATATTGAAGTCTCGTTTCTAGGAAAAATATCAAAAAAATATAAAAGCAGATGTACCGAACCCAGAAAATCCGAACAGTAAGCATGCTCAGATTCCCCTGTTTTGCTTTTTCTTCCTATTTTCTTGTTCATGCTTTCAAATCCTTTTAATTCTTACCAAGTTGAGTAAAATTCATACTTAATAGATGGATTTCAGACCTTAACATGTTTATGGAGCAAAGATCTTAGCATGCTTAAGTAGAATATCTAAAGAAAATGAAGAATTTATCAAGAAACTAACCTTGGATGTAATTGTTGTTGAGATTATGGTGGAATACTTGAAGAGAAATTTGAGAGAGAGAGAGGATGGGAGTGGCCGGCTGCCACTTGAAGAAGAGAAGCAGAATTCTAGTGTTTTCGGTAGAGAAAGATGAAGATAAGTGATATTTTGTTTTGTTTTTGGGATAATTGCATATTAGTCCCTCAACTTTTTATAAATAACCATTTAGCCCCTAAATTTTTTTAATATGTTCATTTTGATCCTTTCTTCTTTTATTTCCTTCACTTATAACTTCTTACAAATTTCCAAGTTTGTCCTTAAAAAATTTCGGGATTTAACTTTACATGATTATACGTAACCTCGGTTGTTACAACTTACCCCCCTTAGAAAAATTTTATCCTCGAAATTTACTTACCAACTTGATTGAACAAGTGAGAATATTGAGTCCGCATATCTTCGTCCCTTTCCCATATAGCTTCTTCATATGAATGATTCCTCCAAAGAACTTTCAGTAATGGAATAGTCTTAGTCCTTAGAACTTGGTCCTTTCTATCCAAAATCTCAACCGGCTGCTCTTCATAAGTTAAATTTTCCTCAATTTCCATAGGCAAGTCCTTCAATATATGTGAAGAATCGAAAATGTACTTTCGGAGCATAGAAACATGGAACACATTATGAATTCATGACAATTCTTCTGGTAAGGACAATCTATAAGCAACTGGGCCAATCCGTTCAATGATCTCATATGGTCCTATATATCGAGGACCCAACTTTCCTCGTCTTCCAAACCGGATTACTCCCTTCCAAGGAGTCACTTTCAAAAATATCATATCACCAACTTCAAACTCTAAATCTTTTCTCCGATTATCTGCATAGCTCTTTTGTCAATCTTGAGCTATTTTTATCTTTTCCCGAATTACCTTAACTTTGTTTGCAGTCATCATAAAAAATTTTGGACCTAGTAATTTCCTTTCATTTGTATCATCCCAACACACTGGAGTTCTGCACTTCCTTCCATACAAAGCTTCAAACGGAGCCATGTCGATGCTGGACTGATAACTATTGTTATATGCAAACTCTGCTAGAGGCAAGTGTTCATCCCAGTTTCCTTTGAATTCCATAATACAAGATCTGAGCATATCTTCCAAAATTTGAATTGTCCATTCAAATTGTCCATCCATCTGAGGATGAAAAGCAGTACTAAACTTGAGTTTAGTGCCCATAGCATTCTGCAAACTTGGCCAAAATCGAGATGTGAATCGGGGGTCTCGATCAGATACAATTGATACTGGGGCACCATGTAACCTAACAATTTCGTTCACATAAAGTTTAGCCAGTCTTTCCATGGAAAAAGTCTTCTTGACTGGCAAAAGGTGAGCTGATTTTGTCAAACGATCAACAATCACCCAAATACTATCATAACCAGACTGTGTTCTTGGCAATCCCAAAATGAAATCCATAGCAATATCTTCCCACTTCCATTGAGGAATAGGTAGGGGGTTCAATTTCCCAGAAGGTTTTTGATGCTCGGCTTCAATTTGTTGGCATACCAAGCATCTAGAAACAAACTCAGCTATGTCCCGTTTCATACCTTGCCACCAATAATGTTCTCTTAAGGTTCGATACATCTTCACACTACCTGGATGTAACGCGTATGGTGCATTATGAGCTTCCTCCAAAATCACCTTCCGGAGTTCTTCATCCTGAGGCACACAAAGCCTATTTTTCATTATCAATACATCCTCATCTTTTATTTGAAAGTCAGTCCTCACACCATCCCTTACTTCTTGCTTTAACTTTACCAGCATAGGGTCATTATTCTGTTCTTCACGTATCCAATCAATATGAATCGGTTTAACCTTCAAGTGGGCTATCAGGAGATTATTCTCATCAATCATCAATTCTAAAGGTAAAGAATTAAACTCATTTTGTAAGGGTTTCTGAATTGCTCGAATATGAGCAAGAGAACTAGAAGACTTTCTACTAAGAGCATCGGCCACTACATTGGCCTTTCCTGGGTGGTAGTCAATTACACAGTCATAATCTTTTATCAATTCCAACCATCTCCTTTACCTCAAATTTAATTCTTTCTGATCTATCAGATATTTCAGACTCTTATGATTAGTGTAGATTGTACATTTTTCTCCAAATAAATAATGCCTCCAAATTTTCAGTGCAAACACCACTGCCGCCAACTCTTAAATCATGAGTGGGATAGTTTTGCTCATGCTGTTTCATTTGTCGAGAAGCATAAGCTATCACCTTCCCATGTTGCATCAAAATGCAACCCAAACCTCGCCTCGAGATCACTATATACCACAAAGCTTCCAGTCCCTGATGGTAGTGTAAGAACTGGTGCTGTGGTCAATCTACGCTTGAGCTCTTAGAAAGCTTGCTCACATTCGTCAGTCCACTCAAACTTAGCATGCTTCCTTGTTAGTTTTGACAAAGGAGAGGCAATCATGGAAAATCCTTCCACGAATCTTCAATAGTACCCTGCCAATCCGAGAAAGCTCCTAACTTCTGTGACATTAGTGGGTCTTTCCAAGCAACTACAGCTTCTATCTTTTGTAGATACACAAAAATCCCTTCCTTAGAAACTACATGACCAAGGAATGCTACTTTGTCTAGCCATAATTCACACTTGGAAAATTTAGCATAAAGTTGCTTTTCACGCATGGTCTGCAACACCGTTCTCAAATGGCTTACATGATCATCCTTATTCCTGGAATAAACTAGGATGTCATCGATGAAAACAATAACAAACTTATCTAAGTAGGGTCGTCAACCTATCTCGAAGACTAACATGTAACCCATCTTGGAATTTCTTGCATCTATCAGCATCATTGGCTACTATCGATGGAGAAATTCTGATAGTTCATTGAACTTTTGCTCATACCCTGTTACTGACATACCACCCTATTTTAAATTCATAAACTTAGTCCATTTCTTTTCCCGCAAGGCCCGAGAATAGTATTTTTCTTTAAACTCTCTTCGAAAGTCTGCCCAGGTTATGGCAGGTTGTCTAGCATACCTTTGCACTGTAATTTCCCACCATGTGTATGCATGATCCTCCAAAAATTGCACCACACATGGTAATCTCATAGGCTCGCGAATCTAAAGAGTAATGGAAGTAGTCTCAATTTATTTTTATTTTTTTTGTAGCCATGACCTGGCTAAATCTGATTCCAAAGACCCCATGAAAATCTTGCAACCCATATTCTTCAGATCTTTACAATAATCAACTATCCCTTTTTCAGCAGGGGCAGTCAAAGCGGGAATTACTCTTCCCAAGGCCGCAACTGCCTTAACTAAATTAAGATTAGCTGCTGGGGGTGCTACTGAGGGTGCAGCAACAGAAGATGAACGAGCAACTAAAGCTTGTTCTCTAATTTGCTCATCAATATTCACATTTCTATTCCTATCCCTATTTTAGGGTAGAAGATTGATTCTAGGCCTTCCTCTTCGACGTGGTGGCATCGTGTCTGATTTTCTACGCAAGTGAGAATATTTATATACTTCAACAAACAGTTCCTAAGTCTACAGGACCTATAACCTTGCTCTGATACCAAATTGTAACACCCTGTCCGAATAATCTACCTAAAATCCGACAGAGTTTCCTTTCTATCTCAACTATAAACCCTCCTGCAAATAACACTCAATTCATATCCTCAACCAGCAATATTTCTCAATACTATTATCACATATATCCATCATATTCAAAATTTATCCATGATCAATTTATTCTCAAGTCAAAACATACTGATCCATTGTCTCATATCTTCAAATATATACATATAATATATCCAAAAGTAAACCTATCTCAGCAAGGTTTACTAGATAAAAACATCAAAAGATCAAGACTTCAATAAATTTCTAGTATGATGCCCACCACGTCAAAATACTAATTGAAGCAAAGAATAGAGGAAGGTTGCAATCCCGACACCTAACTGTCACCTGAAAATTTGAATATGAAAAGGTGAGATATATGAATATCTCAGTGAGTAGACAACATTTAAAGCGTGTGAAAACTATAATGGTAGTCTGTAAAGCATAATTGACATTTTCAAAATAAATAATAGTAAAACCATAATGAGTAATTCAAAGACGTAGCAAGCTTTTCAAATGTATAACAATCTTATAATATTAAATCAATGTATTAAATATGTGAAGTAAATCAAGTTACGTATAATTGGGCTCCAACTTACTGTCATGAATAAGAATACATCCATGAAATAACCTGGTAATATCCATGTAGGCATACTAGTAGCCGGCCCCAAAGGCCAATACCACCATATAACGCCCCAAAGGCATATGTGTCACTATGATGTGCCCCCAAAAGGCAAATATAACAGGATAGGGACTCTGGAGGTGGCTCCCACCACAAAGGCGTAGCACGCAGCTCCCATATCCCTGTTTAATATCACGGAAATGAGGACTCTGGAGGTGGCTCCCGCCGCAAAGGCGTAGCACGCAGCTCCCGTATTCCGGTCAAGGGAATAATCTCATACATTAAGTCAGGTGGAGCCAAAACCATGTACGTCAAATTCTATGTATAATCATATTTCATAAATCAACCAACTTGCTCGATATAATATTTCTTGAAATAAATGTACTTTAATAACAAATCAACTCATATGATTATATATCGGATATACCTTTAATACATAAAATAAATATCATGCAAAAACAATTACAATTATAATTAAAGAAATTTCAAATAACTATAGTTGTCATCTACTTACAATCCTTGAGATAATCTCACTGTACACTTCGATCTGAAACTTCGGGATCCATAGGTGACGTCAGCTCTACGTCGTCTAGAGATTAACGATAATTAGTATCTATACATACTCAAAGCATTACAAAATTATGAATGCAACTTAAATCTCATAATCTTCCCTCAAGGTCAATACTAGTTTCTCATACTCAAAACAACATATCCCAAATTTTTAATATCATTTCCATAATCATTTTCTCCAAAATTCAACTCCATATTCATGTCCTTATCAAATTCCTTTCTAGTACTCCATGCCTTAGAGATTTTCATAATCCATAACCATCAATAGTACTATATTTATCTTAAGCAATAAATTCCTTAATATCAAGTTAGATAAAAAAATCATAACTTGAGTTTGGTAAGGAATTTGGAAGTGATTCCAATTGTTTTATTTCAACCAATATGTCTAATTTATGAATAAAATAAGTAACTTATACAACTAGAACAAAATTTTGATCAAATTTGATAAAACCCGAAACTATGCTGAAACAGGGGTCACACTGAACAGCCAAATTCACCGAATTTTATCTTTTTAACCGCTTATCGGTTTTGGGTGATTCAAAAACCAAAATTCTCATATTGAAGTCTAGTTTCTAGGAACAATATCAAAAAAATATAAACGCAGATGTACCGAACCCAGAAAATCCGAACAGTAAGCATGCTCAGATTCCCCTGTTTTGCTTTTTCTTCCTATTTTCTTGTTCATGCTTTCAAATCCTTTTAATTCTTACCAAGTTGAGTAAAATTCATACTTAATAGATGGATTTCAGACCTTAACATGTTTATGGAGCAAAGATCTTAGCATGCTTAAGTAGAATATCTAAAGAAAATGAAGAATTTATCAAGAAACTAACCTTGGATGTAATTGTTGTTGAGATTATGGTGGAATACTTGAAGAGAAATTTGAGAGAGAGAGAGGATGGGAGTGGCCGGCTGCCACTTGAAGAAGAGAAGCAGAATTCTAGTGTTTTCGGGAGAGAAAGATGAAGATAAGTGATATTTTGTTTTGTTTTTGGGATAATTGCATATTAGTCCCTCAACTTTTTATAAATAACCATTTAGCCCCTAAATTTTTTTAATATGTTCATTTTGATCCTTTCTTCTTTTATTTCCTTCACTTATAACTTCTTACAAATTTCCAAGTTTGTCCTTAAAAAATTTCGGGATTTAACTTTACATGATTATACGTAACCTCGGTTGTTACAAAGAATGATTCTGGGTTTTGTTCATTTGGAAAAGAATAGATTTAACTTGAAAATGAAAGGAACATACCTCGACGGCGATCTCGGGGCTCGACTTATTTGAGAAGCTAAACGAGTTCGATTTGGAAAGGAAATGTACCTCGACAGTGATCTCGGGGCTTGACCCGTTTGAAAAACATAACGAGTTCACTTTGGGGAAGTCCAAGTTTTCCTGATTTCTGCAATGTTAGCTAAATGAAATGATGAGAATGACATGCTTTGCAAATGCTTGTATGTTTCCTAAGAATGAATGCAATCAAATGATTTGTCATGATTTCTAATCCATGGTTTCTTTGAGATTCACAGTGCCGCAACCTAAAAAATAACGAGCCTCATCGCAAGATTTTATTATTCGTTAAGCGTGACATTAAAAAAATTGAGGAAAAGTCGACTTAATTCCTCTAAAAAATGAAGGTTTTGAAAATGACCTTAAAAAAGACATGGAGTCGCCACCAATCTTTTTTAGCTAGGTGTGATCGGCCACCTATTAAAACCGGTTTTATAAAATATTTTAAAAATTAATTAAAACATTTTAAAAACCAATTTCAAGTCTGCGTTTTAAACCAGAGAAATCAAAGAAGCGGGTTCGGGGGTCGGTTACGTGCGGGGAAGGATTAGCACCCCCACAACGCCCGTATGAATCGGTACCTTACTAATCGTGTGTTATCTCAAGTCTCGGTAAAAGTTGGTTTTAAATTTAGTATTTCAAATTAATTCCCAATTTAAAGAAAAATAATTCCATTTTTTATTGAAAATGATTCGGACTTTATAAATTCAAAATTTTCCTATATTCCCCAACAAACGTGGCAAAATATAGAAATTTTTTATTAGTTTTGGAAAATTTTCCGAACCATTCTCTTTTTAAAGAAGATATTCCGTTATTAATAATAATTGATGATATCCTCCCCAGCAAACCCGGCAGAGAACTCATGAATTATTTTAACTCGGGAATATCTTTATTTTTTATTGAAAAATCATTATCCTTTTGAAAACATTTTAAAAGATATGAATATGTATATGCATGACATAAATAAAATGACATAGTAAAGTCTAAATAATATAATGCAACCTAAATGACATGACATGATTTGAATGCCTTAGCATATTCTAAATGAAATGGAATATCCTAAGTTATATAATATATTCTAAATAAAATGAAATGACCTAGGTAACATAGTATATTCTATATGAGATGCAATATTCTAAGTCATATGATATAATCTAAATGAAATAGAATAACCTAAGTAACATAACATATTCTATATGAAATAAAATAACCTAAGTAACATGATATTTTCTAAATGAAATAAAATATTCTAGATGACATAATATATCCTAAATGAAATGAAATGACCTAGGTAATATAATATATTCTCCATGAAATGCAATATTCTAAGTCATATGATATAATCTAAATGAAATAAAATATTCTAGATGACATAATATATCCTAAATGAAATGAAATGATTTAAATGACATGACAAATATGAATGGTATGGCAAATAATTTAAATGACATGGAATAGAATAATGCTATCATATAATATGCATGAAAATAAAAATAATAATGCATGAACATAGTATATGCTAAAGAAAAATAACCTAATAAAAGCATAGGATATCATGAAATATTCAAAACCATATAATAAACCATGTAACATAAAAATATATATATATATAAATCAAAATAACAACAATATCATAGAAATTATTATGGCAAGAATCACATATTATATAAAATGCGTGAAAATAAAAATGCAATGCATGAAATGTATTTTTTCCTTTAATTAAGGAAATCCGTATATCTAAAAAGATATCCGGCTACCTTAGGAAAATATGTCAAATTAAATATTCTAAAACCAAAATACTTTGTGATTGTTTGAAAACAAATTTGAGAAGCTTGAATTAAAAATCAAAACTGGGCTAAAATTTTTTAAATGGCTCTAATTTCCTAAGTTTAAAAAATCCGAACTTGACTACCCTTAACCCGGGACTTGAAAAACCATTTTTAGAGTTTAAAAAGGTTTATAAATTACCCTAAGTCAGTAGCTACCCCTCCTAATCAGCCCACTCTAAGTAAATTAACCAAAACAGAAAAATGATTTTTCTTTAAATTCAATTCTGACTCCACTGTCCAGTTTTAATCCAGGTTTTTTTACCCTATTTTCAAAAATTCAAAAATTCTGAAAAAATACTAGAGACTCAAGACATGAAAAAATACACGGGGAAAAATCGGCTTAATTTTCTGATCAAAGATGAATTCCCAGAACAATCAGAGATGTACGAGTTTTGGAAGAAGAAAAAGCTGCTTTGCCAACACATTTTTGCCTTTGAAAAAATCATTTAAAAATCAAAGTAAAAATATTAGAAACTCATAAAATGACTTGCAAACAGTAGCTAAGACTTTTTGAAAGTTAGATAAAAATTGGCTAAGTAAAAAAAATCACAAAGGTAGAATAATCAATTTGACAAACTTAATTTTCCACAAGTGTGCTCAAGAGAGCATGACTTTGAACCATTAATTGGCTCAAGTCATTATTCAAGTGGCATGAACATGAAATGCATGAAACAATGCAGCAAACATAATACATGAAATGCATGGATTTAAACCTAAATGTCATGAAAAAAGGCATGGCATTCATAAAGTGACCTAGACCTAAATGAACTTGCATGGCATTTAATGTAACCTAGACCTAGAATGCATGAACATGCATGGCAAATAAACCTAACTTAATAACTAAAATATGCATGGCATTTTCACAAACACAAAGCATGCTTAAACAAAAAATCCAACCAAATATCATGCAAATGCTAACCTATCAACTTAACATGGCAAGAATGCACACAAAATGTAAAACTTCCAAGGGTGGCCGAATGGATAGTGTAACAAGCAGGCATGGCATTTTCACAAACACTTGGCATACTAGCATGAAAAACTAAGTCAAATGACATGAAAATGCAAAAACCTACCAACTAACATGACAAAAAATGCAACACACAATGCAAAACACATGGAGTAGCCAAATGGCCTCAAGCTCCAACAAGCATGGCATTTTCACAAACACTTGGTATACTATCATGCTCAACTAAAATATAACACTTAAATCATGCAAAAATCACACAAGCATTTTCACAAACACTTAATATACTAAATCTAAAACATGCTCAACTAAGATTTAAAACAAAAATATGCAAAAACCACACAAGCATTTTCACAAACACTTGATATACTAAATCTAAAACATGCTCAAATTTAAACAACATGAAAACAGAAAATTAAAAATGCAAAAACATGATATCTAAGACATAAATGGCAACAAACAAAGCAACCAAATTAAAATATAACTCAAGAATATGAAGTAACATAACATTTAAAACATAAAAAACAAAGAAAATAGCATAAACAATATGGTAAAATAAATCAAAACAGCAACTTAAAATAAATAATATAGGCCATTTGGCCATGGTGAGTTTATTGTAAAAATAAAATGTAAAAAAATATATACTTAAGAAAGGAGATGAAAGAAGAACAAAAACATTATTTTAAAATGAAAACTCACCAAGTAAAGATTAAAATAGCAAAAACTAAGTAAAAAACTCTAAGAACTCAGCAAAATGAAGAAGAAAAAATGAAAATCTGACTCCTTTCCTAGGGCTGGCCGAAACCTCTATAAATGGTACAATGATGTTGTCATTTTTTTGTAACCAATTTTCCATCAAATGGCCAATAATTCAAGATGAAAAATCATGAAATTACCACCTTTAGATTAGCATCTCAGCTCTCTCAAATTACAGCTGTCCAAGAATAATGTTGACATCTCTCTTGGCCTATGTGGCTTAATCACCATGGCTTGATCAAAGAGAATCTCTAACTAACTTTTGATTTCTACCCATTTGATTGAAAAATCAGAAGCTTCCTCCTTCCTTTGGGCTTGGGCAGGTCAGAACTTCTCTTTTCCAGCCCAACTCTGATTTTTTGAAAGGCCCAAAGAAGCCCTTTTCTGTTGCTTGGGTGAAATGACCATTTTGCCCCCGGATGCAAATAAATATCAAACGGACTCCAAATTCAATTTTTCTTTTTTTAATACTTCCAAAATAATAAAATATTGAGTTCTGGATGTTTTCAACATTATCCGAGTACGTTTGCTATTTATTTGGATTTTTCTTCCCAAAATGCCCTTTTATGCCCCTACATTTTACCATTTTTTAAACGAGCTCCAAATCAAGATTTTTATTCACCAATCTCTTAAAAATAATTAAAAAGTGTGATCTGGAAGTTTTCATAATTTTTGGAGCTCATTTGGTATTTTTTCGGGATTTATCGGCTTGAATTACTACATAGGAGGCCCGGGATTTGGCCATTTTGCCAACGAACTCCGAATCAAGATTTTCTTTCGCCAATCTCTTCCAAATAATTTAAAAATGAGATTTGCCAAATTTCAAAATTTTTGGAGTCCATTTACTATTTTTCCGGGATTTATCTTTTTGAATTATTGCATAGGAGGCCCGGGATTTAGCCATTTTGCAAACAAACTCCGAATCAAGATTCTTTTACCAATATCTTCCAAATAATTAAAAATGAGATCTGCAAAATTTCAAAAGATTTGGAGCTCATTTGCTATTTTTCCGGGATTTTTCTTTTTGAATTACTGCATAGGAGGCCCGGGATTTGGCCATTTTGCAAACGAAATCCGAATCAAGATTTTCTTTCTCCAATCTCTTCAAAATAATTTAAAAAATGATATCAACAAAATTTCAAAAGATTTGGATCTCATTTGCTATTTTTCCGGGATTTTTCTTTTTGAATTACTGCATAGGAGGCTCGGGATTTGGCCATTTTGGAAACGAACTCCGAATCAAGATTTTCTTTCGCCAATCTCTTCAAAATAATTTAAAAATGATATCTGCAAAATTTCAAAAGATTTGGAGCTTATTTGCTATTTTTCCGAGATTTGCCTTTTTGAATTACTACATTAGAAGCCCGGGATTTGGCCATTTTGCAAATGAACTCCGAATCAAGATTTTCTTTCGCCAATCTCTTCCAAATAATTTAAAAATGAGATCTGCAAAATGTCAAAAGATTTGGAGCTCATTTGCTATTTTTCTGGGATTTTCCTTTTTGAATTACTACATGAGAAGCCCGGGATTTGGCCATTTTGCAAACGAACTCGGAATCAAGATTTTCTTTCGCCAATCTCTTTCAAATGATTTAAGAATGAGATTGATAAATTTTCAGAATTTTCGGAGTCCATTTGCTATTTTTCCCAAATTTTCCAATTTTGCCCTTTTACCTCCGAAACCCGGTTTTGCTCAAAACAAGTCCGATTTTCAGATTTTCTTCAATCTGAGACTTGGGCCATCCTTTTTAATCATTCTTCATCCATTGGGGGCTTTGGTCTTACCAAGTCGGGCCATTTCTGTGATTCTTTCCGATTTCACTGAAATCCACTAAAAACCCTAATTCTCGGTTTTCTCCCGGATTGACTTTTATTTCGATTTTTCTTGCAAGTGACTTCTCCATTACCCGTAGTCAATGCTTATCTTTCATTTGGAACCTTCAATTTCGATCAATTTGATCGTTTAAGCACTTTTCACCAAATTTCTCGGATTAGGGTTTTCTTTCTACTGAATCTCCAAATTCCAACTTCCGAACTCCATATCTTTCAATGTAGACCTCGGATTATCAAAATTCTTTCGCCATTTTTCAATTGAACTTAAAATCTTGATTTTGAAAGTGGGTTGACTTTTTCAGTAGTTGACTTTCTGGGGTTGACTTTTTCGGGGTTGACTTTTTTCAGGGTTGACTTTTTTTCAAGTTTGACTTTTTGTGCTCGCCCTCTTAAACTAAGTCTTGGAGTTCCACCTGCAGGATGAAAACAGTCTTTTTACACTCGGAAACATCAATATAGGAAGAAAACATACCTGTTTAGTTGTCCGGACAAAATTAGGTGTCTACACACAGATTATCCGACTTCATGACAGAGTCTTCAATTGTTCATTGATGCCTTACTTAAGGAATCCTTCATTCAAGATAACTTGTCAAACAGTTTCAGTTTTTGACTTTCGCTGAAATTTACAAAGTTTCTAACTTCGTGATGGAGTCTCCAACACGTTCAGTGTTTTCTTTTCTTGGTGAACTTTCCAAACCTTTCCCAAGATTTAAATATATTCCTTAGTAATACTTTGAAATCCTTTTATTTAAAGATTTTTTATTACTAATCATCATTCAATTTAATAACAGTCATAATGCATCTAAAAAATGTAGGAAAGAAAATATGAATCAAGAAAAAATTGTTATGAAAAGGATAACAAGAATTTATTGCAAGAAATGTTTTAAAATAGTAAAAATAAATATCAAGGATATAGAAACAAATGTAAAGTTATAGGTTGTAGATGCCCCCGGATGCGGAATATCTTGGACCCCTCATTTTTCAAACCATCTGAAATTTCTCTTAAACGAGCAATTTACTTGGGTAACCTCTCGGCTTCCGTAGTTAAATCAGATCGAGTTGTTCCCATTTCCTCTGATTGTCAGATACTTTCTTCCCCTTTACACGGAGCATTGATTTTAACTTTTAATCAGTACCTGAGCCGCCCTTTACGGGTTTTCAACTCAAGTGTCCTCCATTTGGTATTAAATCGCCCTTTGCGGGTTTTCGGCTTAAACCTCTCCTTTTTACATTTTTTTTTTCATTTCCATTTTTTTTTTTGTATTCTACCATGTATCTGAGAATTCTAAATGCTTCCAAGGTAAAAATATCAATTCAAAAGATGGGATGAATTCTGAGAATAACCTTTCAAATTAAATATCCATGCTTGATCAAAATGTGCTTTTAAAGCACGTAATGTAGGCCAAGGTTTAGGTTTAGAAAGAAAGGATAAAATAGGCCCAAAGTGTGTTTAAGGGTGATTGGATCAAGGATCATTTCCTGAGGAGAGCTCATTCTTGAAACATTTGTCCCTTTTTTGGACTTTCTTTTCTGCTTTTTTTCTTTGTTGCTTTGTTGGCTTTCATTTGCCACATTCTTTGATGGCTTTCTTTTTGCCATGATTTTTTATTATTTTTCCTCGCATTTTCCCTCCAATGTAGAGGGTGATCCTTGATCAAGGTTTAAAGAAATAAATAATTCCTAAGGCTCAAAGGGGTGATTAAGGATGATTTCTTCTTAGTGAAAGGAATATGGAAGATGGCCATTCATCATATCAAGCATGACTATTTTCTTTGAAAAGCAATTCACAGGGGAGATAGATATATAGAATTTCCAATTTTACACTTCGAATCATTCGAATTTCCATGTACACAGCAACACACTTTTTTTTTAGGCATAATACTTCTTCAGTTCATCAGCATTCACGGGATTTCTGAAATCCTCCCCGCCCATTCTAGTTAAAATCAATGCTCCTCCAGAAAAACTCTTTTTACCACATAGGGTCCTTCCCAATCTGGAGCCCATTTTCCTCTCGGGTCCTTCACTATAGGGAGAATTTTCCTCAGTACCAACTCCCCCTCTTGGAACTGTCTAGGATGAACTTTCTTGTTATGGGCTCCAATTATTCTTTTCTGATACAACTGCCCGTGACAAATTGCTTTCGATCTTTTCTCCTCGATGAGATTCAACTGTTCATAATGAGCTCTAACCCATTATGCTTCCTCTAGGCCAACTTCCATCAAAACCCGAAGTGAAGGGATCTCAACTTCAATAGGTAGCACTGCTTCCATCCCGTATACCGAAGAAAACGGTGTTGCCCCTGTAGATGTGCGGAACGAAGTACGATATGCATGAAGAGCAAAAGGCATGATCTCATGCGAACCTTTGTACACATTGGTCATCTTCTCAACAATATTCTTGATGTTCTTGTTAGCTGCTTCTACTGCCCCATTCATCTTCGAAAGATAAGGTGCCGAATTATGATGTGTGATTTTGAATTGATTACACACTTCTCTCATCATCTTATTGTTCAAATTGAGAGCATTATCCGAAATAATTCTTGCTGGCAACCCGTAACGGCATATGATTTCTTTTTTAACGAATCTGCATACCACTGACTTTGTTACATTCGCATAGGAAGCAGCTTCCACCCACTTTGTGAAATAATCTATGGCCACCAAGATGAAACGATGTCCATTTGAAGCTTTCGAGGTAATAGGCCCTATCATATCCATTCCCCATATTGAAAAGGGCCACGGTGCAGTCATGACATGTAATGGCGATGGCGGCACATGAATTTTATCTGCATATATCTGGCATTTATGGCACTTCCGAGAATAACTAATACAATCTCCTTCTTTTGTCAACCAATAGTACCCTACCCTCATAATCTGTTTAGCAAGCATGTGACCATTAGCATCAGTGCCACATATCCCTTCATGGACCTCTTCTATAATTCTCCGAGCTTTAGCAGATCCGACACATCTCAACAGGACTTGGTCTTTTCCTTTCTTGTAGAGAATCTCACTGTCTATAACAAAACCCATTGCTAGCCTTCTCAAAGTCCTCTTGTCATTCTCTGTTGCTTGTTCTGGATACTGTTGACTCTTGATGAACTGTAAGATGTCGTTATACCATGGGAGGCCATCTGCTTCTTCTTCAATACTCAGAGAGTGGGCAGGAGACTCATATATACTCATCTTTATTGGCACAACTTCAGCCCTTTCATTCATTTTAAACATTGATGACAAAGTAGCTAGAGCATCTGCCATTCGATTTTCTTCTCGAGGAAAGTAATTGAAATTCACTTCTTCAAATTCTTCCAATAAACTCAGTATGAGTTCTCGGTATCGGATTAGCTTTGTATCTCGGGTTTCCCATTCTCCTCGTAGCTGGTATATCACTAAGGCTGAGTCTCCAAAAACTTCCAATACTTTGATTTTTCTGTCCACTGCAGCACGAAGGCCTATAGTACACGCTTCATACTCGACAGTATTGTTTGTACAATCAAAATCCAATCTAGCAGTGAAAGGATAATAATCTTCTTTTGGGGATATAAGCATTGCACCAATTTCATGCCCCATGGCTTTAGATGCGCCACCAAAGTACATTTTCCATACTTTCTTCTTCAGGGGAATCTCATCTGCTTGTGAAACATATATCAAATCTTCATCCGAGAAGTCAAAGTTCAATGGCTCATAATCTTCCACTGCTCGACTTGCTAAGAATTCAGCCACTGCACTGCCCTTGATAGCTTTTTGACTTACATATACAATGTCATACTCTGACAATAAAACCTGCCATCTTGCCGTCCTCCCTAACAAAAAAGGTGCTTCCAACATGTACTTGACTGGATCCAGTTTGGTAATCAACCACGTTGTGTGGTACAACATGTACTGTCTGAGTCTTCAAGCAATCCAAGCTAAGGCAAAACACAACTTTTCTACCGACGAATATTTCAACTAATAATCTGTGAACTTCTTGCTGAGGTAGTAAACTTCCTGTTCTTTCTATCCAGTTTCATCAAGCTGCCCCAAAACACAACCCATGTATCTCTCAAATACTGATAAATGCAGTATCATTGGTTTATCTAGAACATGTGGCATTAATACTGGTGGGTTGGATAGATAATGTTTAACCTTTTAAAATGCAATCTGACAACCTTCATCCCATTCTCCTGGATTACGTTTTCGAAGTAACTTAAATATTGGATCACACTTGTCAGTTAACTGAGAAATAAGCCGAGCAATGTAATTCAATCTCCCCATAAAGCCTCTTACTTCCTTTTGAGTATGAGGTGGTGGCAAATTCTGAATAGCCTTCACTTTATCCGAGTCAATCTCAATTCCTCTTTTGCTGATGACAAAACCCAACAATTTTCCCGAGGTGACTCCAAAAGTGCATTTTGCCGGATTTAGCTTGATCTAAACTTCCTTAGTCATTCAAAGAGCTTCTTAAGATTCGCAATATGCTCCTCTTCTCCTTGTGACTTTGCACTCATATCATCAACATAGACCTCAATTCCCTTATGCATCGTCTCATGAAACAAGGTCACCATGGCTCTTTGATATGTGCCCCAGCATTCTTCAACCCAAATGGCATTACTTTGTAGCAGAAGGTTCCCCACATTGTAACAAATTTGGTTTTCTCCATATCTTCCGATGCCATCTTGATCTGATTGTATCCTGAGAATCCATCCATGAAAGAAAATAAAGAACTTTTCATCGTATTATCCACCAGAGTATCAATATGGGGCAAAGGGAAATTATCTTTAGGGCTGGTCTTGTTCAAATCTCGGTAATCAACGCACATCCGCACCTTGCCATCCTTCTTTGGTACTGGAACAATATTTTCCACCCATTCTGGATATTTTGCCACCTCTAAGAATCCAGCATCAAATTCCTTCTTCACCTCTTCTTTTATCTTTAACAGTATGTATGAACTCATTCTTCTCAACTTTTGCTGCATTGGCTTTCATTCTGGCCTTAAAGAGAGCTTATGAACCATAATATTCGGATCCAACCCTGGCATGTCTTGGTAAGACCATGCAAATACATCCACATATTCCTGGAGCAAATCTATCAATTCACCCTTTATTGATGATGACAATGAAGTCCCGATTTTGACTTCCTTTATCTCTTCACCATCTCCAAGATTTATCATTTCCAATAATTCCTTATGATGAAGTACTTGTTTCTCCTCTTGTTCTATTTTCCTTAATAGATCCGGAGGTAGGCCATAATCCTCAGTATCTTCATTAGCCTCAAAATCACCCATGCAAATGGGTTTTTCAAAATCAATTTTAGAATTACTGACAGGAAAGTCCTCATATTCCACATCCGTACACCTATAAATAAGTGGAGAATAAACAATATAGGAAAATATATATAATGAAAACAAAATAAATAACAAAAATGAAAGGATATGGACACATCAATATGGATAAAATGCATTATGCTTGTTATTTATTGAATGAAAATGTTTAAACAAAAAGCCCATTACAGAAAAAAAAAAAAAAAACTCTTAATATCTCTGGGTAAAGATAATTAAATATTTTTTTTAAAGTATTACGTTGGAATAGACTTAAAAACTATGGGCAACTCAGTTGCAATACAATTGGTTAGTCTATATCCTGGTGGACAAGGTCGCACCATCCAGTTCGCACTGTCACTTTCCATCCTCTCTTTCTCGGTCATGCAAATCACCATATCCTGAATCTGCCCCCTTTTATCCATATGGAATTTTTCAAAAGCTTGCTTGATCATTACAAGTACATCCTCTAAATTCTTTTCCCCGAATAGAAAACCAGCAGAGCGAAAGTTGTGAAGGATTGGTGGGAAAGTCATGCGTTCCCATTCAATATCCATACCCGTGAGACTGACCATTCTTCTTTGTCTGTTCCTTTCAACCTATTTCTTCCTCTCATGGGCCTTCAGAAGATACCCTAAGCCAAACCGATCTTTCTTTCCCACTACTGCCACTGCTCGAGCCATCCCTTGAAGATATTTCCCCAAACCTTTTCCATCCCTGCAGCCTTTTCCCACTGTGGTTCTTACTCCCAGCCTTGTGTTCTTGGACAACCTTGGCTTTGGAAATTTTCGTCCTTCAGCGACGAAAACCGCGTTTACGAATTCCAAAGATCAAAAAGAACATTCTACAGCATCTTCATTGGGTTCAACATAAGGAGATTCAGTAGATATGGAGGCTATTATGTCTTCTTCTCCTGATACAGTGATCAAACGACCCTCCATCACAAATTTCAGCTTTTGGTGGAGAAATGAGGGTATAGCCCCTGCTGAATGTATCCATGGCCTTCCCAGCAAGCAGTTATAAGACGGATTAATATCCATAACCTAGAAATTCACCGTATAAGTGCATGGGCCTATCTCCAGAGGAACCTCAATGGTTCCCATTACCTCTCTCCTGGTACCATCGAAAGCCCTGACTACTGTGCAACTCGATAACATATAAGATATATCCACTGGCAACCTAGACAAGGTTGCCAAGGGCATTACATTTAATGAAGAACCATTGTCCAGAAGCACCCTTGGTAGTATATGCCCCTTGCAGGTAGTTGTTATGTGAAGAGCCTTTGTGGACCCAATACCATTAGGCGGTATTTCATCATAACAGAAAAATATATGGTCGTCCGCTGTGATGTTTCCTACCAGCCTGTCTAACCTTTCTACTGATATGTTGTTAGCCACGTATGCCTGATTCAACACTCTTAATAGGGCATTTCTGTGTGGCTCTGAATTCAAAAGCAAAGATAAGATTGAAATTCTAGATGGTTGACGTTGCAGTTGTTCAACCACGCTATACTCATTGTGCTTTATGAATTTTAAGAACTCGCAGGCTTCCTTCTCACGTACCGGTTCTTTTATTCTCTTAATCAGGGCTGATCCCCTTTCTGCATCTTTTGACAAATCCATCTCAATATGGATTGGTTCAGCTGCTTTCTTCCCTTTGTCTGCTCCTCTATTGTTCCCTGTTAACCCCTGTTCAGCAGCCTCAGAAGCATAACACCTTCTGCTTCGTGTTAAATACCCCAAACCTGTGATATCTTTTTGACTCGAAGACCTAGGTATAACCATGCTACAGTCGTATTTCCATGGTGTAGCTTTGTTTTCCTTGTATGAAAAGGAAACAGGCAAATCAATGATTAGCTTGGGTGCAATCTTCTCAACAACCGGGGTAGTCTTCCCTGGTTCATCATAATAGATGATCAAAGGTCATCCTATTCCACAGCTAGTCCCATTTTCAATAACCTCTACTTACTCCTCTGTCTCCTCATAAAATTGGGCCTCTCCATCATCCATTATCTTTTGGACTTTACCCAGAAAGTCCCCACAGTCCTGTATGATATGACCTGAACATTTATGGAACTGGCACCAATTCTGCACCCTCTTTGCAAGCATTTTTAAATTGTCTGCATCTTCCACCATTTCTGCCTTAACCATCTCGACCCATACTTGTCGCAACCTAAAAAATAACGAGTCTCATCGCAAGACTTTATTATTCGTTAAGTGTGACATTAAAAAATCAAGGAAAAGTCGACTTAATTCCTCTAGAAAAAATGAAGGTTTTGAAAATGACCTTGAAAAAGACATGGAGTCGCCACCAATCTTTTTTAGCTAGGTGTGATCGGCCACCTATTAAAACCGGTTTTATAAAATATTTTAAAAATTAATTAAAACATTTTTAAAACCAATTTCAAGTCTGCGTTTAAACCAGAGAAATCAAAGAAACGGGTTCGGGACTCGGTTACGTGCGGGGAAGGATTAGCACCCCCACAACGCCCGTATAAAACGGTACCTTATTAATCGTGTGTTATCTCAAATCTCGGTGTAAAGTTGGTTTTAAACTTAGTATTTCAAGTTAATTCCCAATTTAACGAAAAATAATTCCATTTTTAATTGAAAATGATACGGAATTTATAAATTCAAAATTTTCCTATACTCCCTAACAAACGTGGCAAAATATAGAAATTTTTATTATTTTTGGAAAACTTTCCGAATCATTCTCTTATTTTTTTTTTGAAAGAAAGATATTCCTTTATTAATGACAATTGATGATATTCCCTCCAGCAAACCCGGTAGAGAACTCATGAATTATTTTAACTCGGAAATATCTTTATTTTTTTATTGAAAGATCATTATCTTTTTGAAAACATTTTAAAAGATATGAATATGTATATGCATGACATAAATAAAATGACATAGCAAAATCTAAATAATTTAATGCATCCTAAATGACATGATATAATTTAAATGCCTTAGCATATTCTAAATGAAGTGAAATATCTTAAGTTACATGATATATTCTAAATGAAATGAAATGACCTAGGTGACATAATATATTCTATATGAAATGTAATATCCTAAGTCTAAATGAAATACTCTAAATGAAATGAAATGACCTAGGTAACATAATATATTCTATATGAAATGTAATATCCTAAGTCTAAATGAAATGAAATGACCTAAGTAACATAATATATTCTATATGAAATAAAATAACCTAGGTAACATAATATATTCTATATGAAATGAAATAATTTAAATGACATGGCAAATATGAATTATATGACATATGATTTAAATGACATAGAATATAAAATAATGCTATCATATAATATGCATGAACATAATATATGCTAAATAATATGACAAACAAGAAAATAATTAAATAAAAATCATAGGATATCATGAAATATTCCAAATCATATAATAAACAATATAACATAACTCAAAATCATAACAATATCATAGAAATTATCATAGCAAAAATCACATATTATATAAAATGCATGAATATGGAAAATGCAATGCATGAAAATGTATTTTTTCCTTTAATTAAGGAAATCCGTATATCTAAAAAGATATCCGGTTACCTTAGGAAAATATGTCAAATTAAATATTCTAAAACCAAAATACTTTGTGATTGTTTGAAAACAATTTTGAAAAGCTTGAATTAAAAATAAAAATTGGGCTAAATCTTTTTTTAAATGGCTCTAAATTCCTAAGTTTAAAATCCCGGATTTGACCACCCTTAACCCGAGACTTAAAAAATCATTTTTAGAGTTCAAAAAGGCTTAGAAACTACCCTAAGTCAGTAGCTAACCTTCCTAATCAGCCCCCTCTAAGTAACTTAACCAAAACAGAAAAATGATTTTTCTTTAAATTCAATTCTGACTCCACTGTCCAGTTTTAAGCCACGATTTTTTATCCTATTTTTTAAATTTCAAACAATTTTGAAAAAATACTGGAGACTCAGGACATGTAAAACTACACGGAAAAAAATCAGCTTAATTTTATGAATAAGGATGAATTCCTAGAAAAATCGGAAAAGTACGAGTACTGGGTGAAAAAAAAACTGTTTTGTCAAAATACATTTTTGCCTTTGATAAAATCAATTAAAAATCAAAGTAAAATATTTAAAACTCACAAAATGGCTCACAAACAGTAGCTATGACTTTTTGAAAGTTAGATAAAAATTGGCTAAGTAAAAAAAAAAAATCACAAAGGTAGAAAAATCAATTTGACAAACTTTAATTTTCCACAAGTGTGCTGAAGAGAGCATGACTTTGAACCATTAATTGGCCTAAGTAATTATTCAAGTGGCATGAACATGAAATGCATGAAAAAATACAGCAAGTATGGTGCATGAAATGCATGAGTTTGAACCTAAATGTCATGAAAAAATGCATGTCATTCATATAGTGACCTAGACCTAAATGAACTTGCATGACATTTAATGCAACCTAGACCTAAAATGCATGAACATGCATGGCAAATAATACCAAACCTAATAACTAAAATATGCATGGAATTTTCACAAACACAAAGCATGCTTAAACCAAAAACTCAACCAAATATCATGCAAATGCTAACCTATAAACTAACATGGCAAGAATGCACATACAATGCTAAAACTCAAGGGGTGGCCGAATAGCCTATAGTTTCTAACAAGCATGGCATTTTCACAAACACTTGGTATACTAACATGCAAAACTAAATCAAATGTCATGCAAATGCAAAAACCTATCAACTAACATGGCAAAAATGCAACACACAATGCAAAACACATGGAGTAGCCGAATGGCCTCAAGCTCCAACAAGCATGGCATTTTCACAAACACTTGATATACTAACATGCTCAACTAAAATATAAAACTCAAATCATGCAAAAATCACACAAGCATTTTCACAAACACTTGATATACTAAATCTAAAACATGCTCTACTAAAATATAAAACTCAAATCATGCAAACATCACACAAGCATTTTCACAAACACTTGATATACTAAATCTAAAACACCAACAAATTTAAACATCATGAAAACAGAAAATTAAAAATTTAAGAACATGATATTTAAATCTAAATGGCAACAAACAAAGCAACCAAATTAAAATATAACTCAAGTATATGAAGTAAAATAACATTTAAAACATCAAGATCAAAGAAAATAACATGATAAAATAAACCAAAACAGCAACATTAATAAAAAAAATGTAGGCCATTCGGCCATGATGAGAATATTGTAAAAAAAAGTGTACAAAATATATTTAAGAAAGAGATGAAGGAAGCACTTAAGAAGAACAAAAAAAAAATTTATTTAAAAAGGAAACGCACCAAATAGTAATCAAAATAGCAAAAACAAGAATGGAAAATCAAGAAAGTGCAAGAGTTGGTGCTCAAGAGCAACCTCAAAAAGCTATATTTCAAGCTTTATCTCTTCAAACTTTCCTTTCTTTTCTAAACATTTTCTTTTTGCTTTCAACCAAAGAGAGAAAAACCAAGAAAAACTAAGAGCAATCAGCCCAAAATGAATGTATGAAAATGAAAAATCTGAACCTCTCCCTAGTGCTGGTCGAATGGTCTATGTAAATCCTCAAGGATGTTGTCATTTTTTTGTAACCAATTTTCCATCAAATGGCTAATAATTCAAGGTGAAAAAATCATGAAATTATCACCCTTAGATTAGCATATCAGCTGTCCCAAATTACAGTTGTTCAAGAATAATGTTGACACTCTCTGTTGGCCTATGTGGCTTAATCACCATGGCTTGATCAAAGAAATCTCTAACTTACTTTTAGTTATTGGCCATTTGATTGAAAAATCAGAAACTTCCTCTTTCCTTTGAGCCTTGGCAGGCCAGTACTTCTCTTTTCCAGCCCAAGTCTGATTTTTTGAAAGGCCCAAAGAAGCCCTTTTCGGTTGCTTGGGTGAAATGACCGTTTTGCCCCCCGGATGCAAATAAATATCAAACGGACTCCAAATAATAAAAAATTGAGTTCTGGAAGTTTTCAAACTTATCCGAGTCCGTTTGCTATTTATTTGGATTTTTTCTTCCAAAAATGCCCTTTTATGCTCCCACATTTTACCATTTTTTAAACGAGCTCCAAATCAAGATTTTTCTTCACCAATATCTTCCAAATAATTTAAAAGTGTGATCTGGAAGTTTTAATAATTTTTGAAGCCAATTTGGTATTTTTCGGGATTTATCGGCTTGAATTACTACATAGGAGACCCGGGATTTGGCCATTTTGCAAACGAACTCTGAATCAAGGTTTTCTTTCGCCAATCTCTTCCAAATAATTTAAAAATGAGATTTGCAAAATTTCAGAATTTTTGGAGTCCATTTGGTATTTTTTTCGGGATTTATCTTCTTGAATTATTGCATAGGAGACCCGGGATTTGGCCATTTTGCAAACGAACTCCGAATCAAGATTTTATTTCACCAATCTCTTCCAAATAATTTAAAAATGATATTTTCAAAATTTCAGAAGATTTGGAGCTCATTTGCTATTTTTTCAGGATTTTTCAATTTTGCCGTTTTACCTCCGAAACCTGATTTTGCTCAAAACAAGTCCGATTTTTAGATTTTCTTCAAGATGAGCCTTGAGCTATCCCTTTTTAATCATTCCTCATTCATTGGGGGCTTTGGTCTTACCAAGTCGGTCCATTTCTGTGATTTTTCTCGATTTCACCGAAATCCACTAAAAATCCTAATTCTCGGTTTTCTCCCATATTGACTTTTCTTTCGATTTTTCTTACAAGTGGCTTCTCCATTACCCGTAGTCAGTGCTTATCTTTCATTTGGAACCTTCAATTTTGACCAATTTGATCGTTTAAGCACTTTTCCCCAAATTTCTCAGATTAGGGTTTCATTTCTACTGAATCTCCAAATCCAAACTTTCGAACTCCATATCTTTCAATGTAGACCTCGGATTATCAAAATTCATTTTCCATTTTTCAATTGAACATAAAATCTTGATTTTTAAAGTGGGTTGACTTTTTTAGGAGTTGACTTTTTTCAGGGTTGACTTTTTCGGGGTTGACTTTTTTCAAGTTTGACTTTTTTGGTCGCCCTCTTAAACTAAGTCTCGGAGTACCACCTGCAGGATGAAAAAAGTCTTTTTACACTCAAAAACATCAATTTAGGAAGAAAACATACATGTTTTAGTGGTCCGGACAAAATTAGGTGTCTACAATACTGTTAACATCGGAGTCTTGACTTCCCTGACATCCCTTTTTAACATTCTGACTTCTCCTGTCAATACTGCATTTACCCGATTCTCAGCATGATCGGGCAGTGGGTTTCCCGCTACATTCGGTCCATTCTTTGACCCAAACTTTACAACTCTGGTATTAATTAAGCTTTGGACTTTCTTTTTGAAAGCAATGCAATCCTTCGTTGAATGCCCCTGAATTCGTGCATGATATGCACAGTTGGTATTTGCCTTATACCATCTTGGGTATGGTGGGGTCAAAGGTTTAAGATATACGGGCGCGATAAGTTGGCCTTGTAGTAGTTTAGGATATAGCTCACCATAAGTGGTAGGAATGGGATCAAATTGGGGTTTTTGATCATTCCTTGGTGAACGATAGTCATTGCGGGCGGGACCTTGGTTGTTTGGGATAGTATTTCGAGGAAGGTTATTTATGGGGATATGCCAGTTGGGAACGACTGTTGTGGTATATTGGTATAGGGGAATGGATTTTAGGTAAGGTGGTTCACATTGGGGTAGTAAGGATTATACCCCGGGTAAGGTGTATAAGGTGTCAGAGGTGCATAAGATGTGGTAGGAGTATAAGGCTTGGGAGGTGTGTATGGTGTAGGAGGTGTATAGGGTATGTATTGAAACTAACTGCATGTGTCTCCTCCTTTTTCTTTGCAGGAAAAACTCTCTTCGGGGTAGCAGACTCACCCTCTTCCATTTTCCCGTTCTTAATAGCGGACTCTATCATCTAACCAGATATCACCATATCTGCAAAGTCCTTGGTGGCGCTTCCCACCAATTTATCATAATAAGGTGCTTTCAAGGTATTGATGAAAAGCACTGTAGTTTCCTTGTTGGTTAAAGGGGTTGCACTTGTGTAGCCAGGTCTCTCCATCTTTGAGAATATTCTTTAAAGCTTTCAGTAGCTTTCTTTTCCATGTTCTGGAGAGTTAGACAGTTAAGCACCATGTCTGTCACATGCTTATACTGTTCCATGAAAGCTTTTGCGAGATCCATCCAGGAACGGATCTTAGAACGGGTAAGCTGGTTATACCACCGAGTTGCGGACCCTATCAAACTATCTTGGAAACAGTGGATGAGCAATTTGTCGTCTTCATTATGTCCGGTCATCTTCCGAAAATACATGGTCAGATGCGCTGATGGGTTGGTAGTTCCGTTATATTTTTCAAAGTCTGGTGCTTTGAACTTTGGAGGAATCACCAGACCATGCACTAAACTCATTTCTTTGGCATCTAGACTGCCAAATAGCTCTGCCCTTTCAACTGCCCTCAACTTTTCCTCCAGCAACTGATATTTTTTCTGGGATTCTGCAGTTTCAACCCTCTTCAGTTCAATCATCTTTGCCCTTTCCTTTTCAGCCATTTCTTCAAAGTCTAGAACTTCCACATCAATTGGATCAACCCCAATATTACCCCTTTTAGGACCAAAATTTTGTGCTTCGATCGCTGGTTGGATGTAAATATAGGATGCTGCCCCAGTCGGAAGTTCATTTCCCACAGGCTGGGATATCTGGCCATTCTTCTGTACCACCTCTGGTCAGTCTTCCTGGTTTACTGCCCCCATTCCTATAATTGAATTTTCTCCTGGCCACTTATGGCTCATCATGGTATTCATCATCTCCATGAGTTTAGTCATTTGTTCCCGTGACTCCTCTTGAGACTTAGCTAACTGTTCCTGCAGTTCTTTTTGAATTCTTTCCATCCTTTCAATTCTAGCAAGCTGATCGTTCTCCATAGCTCTTTCTTGAGATCGAGTATTGTAAGGGTGTCGAAAGTCTGATTCTTTCTGAGTGCGATCAATTGTACCTTTCATTTTAAAAACCATGTATTAGAAATTATTGACAAATTTCTTATTTTATTTTATAAGAATGAATAAATGACTAAATGTTAATTAATGAACAAATAAGTAAATGACTAAGTGTATGAACCTGAATGACTAATTATAAAGAATAAATACATGGACAAATAAATAAATGACTAAGTGTATAAACAATTTATAAAAAAAATAAATGAATGAATGATTATGAATATAAATGAATGAACAAATAAAATATATAAAAGAACCCCGGGATAATTCCAACCAAACGATCTTTCATTGATTTCCTGAAACTAAAAACATCAAAGAAAAGATCACTGCTTAAGACTATCTGATAATCTGTCTCTCATAATTTAAAAATGCTATTACAAAATACTGGTCCTAAAGTAACTCCCTTGGATCTTGAACCTTTTTCATTGTCCTCTTTTGACTGCCTTGCTCTTCAATTTGACCCTACTTGTTCACGACCCTTTGATATGTCAATAGAAGCATCACCGTGTAAGCTTTCCTTATCTTGTTTACCCAGTTGAACGGCTCGGGCTTCCTCATGCTTTGCCCTTTCTTCCCAATAGTTCTTCTCCTTCTTAAGGTTTTTGACTTCTTGTTCCCATTCCCCGGAAGTCTTGAGAGTCCCCTCGAATCTGAGCTCAAACGGTACCTCTTGTTCTCCAAGTGTAATTCCTGAAGATCGCTTTTAGCAGTGTCCCTTTTCTCTCTTGATTTTCTCCTTTTCTCTTACTCGAGCTAATTCCCTATTTTTCATATCCTCAAGCTCTTCTTCCAAACGGGCAATTTCCTTGCTCATTTAGGCATTTTCTTTTTCGAATTTTGCCTTTGCGATTTCTAACTCCGATGGCGCTTTCTTGGGCGGCGAACTCAAATGTTGAACTTCTTCCCCATCTGATGTCAACAACCTATCATTAACCCTCAATTCCCTCCATGTTAGGTAATGAGATGTGACGATGTTGGCATATCTAGCTACCTCCACTCGATGAGTTTTGTAGACACCTAATTTTGTCCGGACCACTAAACAAGTATGTTTTCTTCCTATATTTATGTTTCCGAGTGTAAAAAGACTTTTTTTTCATCTTGCAGGTGATACTCCGAGACTTAGTTTAAGAGGGCGAGCATAAAAAGTCAAACTTGAAAAAAGTGAACACCGAAAAAGTCAACCCCGAAAAAAGTCAACCCCAGAAAGTCAACTACTGAAAAAGTCAACCCACTTTCAAAATCAAGATTTTAAGTTCAATTGAAAAATGGCGAAAGAATTTTGATAATCCAAGGTCTACATTGAAAGATAAGCACTGACTACGGGTAATGGAGAAGTCACTTGCAAGAAAAATCGAAAGAAAAGTCAATCCGGGAGAAAATCGAGAATTAGGGTTTTTAGTGAATTTCGGTGAAATCGGGAAGAATCACAGAAATGGCCCGACTGGGTAAGACCAAAGCCCCCAATGGATGAAGAATGATTAAAAAGGATAGCCCAAGGCTCAGATTGAAGAAAATCTGAAAATCGGACTTGTTTTGAGCAAAATCGGGTTTCGGAGGTAAAAGGGCAAAATTGGAAATTTTGGGAAAAATAGCAAATGGACTTCGAAAATTCTAAAAATTTGTCAATCTCATTCTGAAATCATTTGAAAGAGATTGGTAAAAGAAAATCTTGATTCAGAGTTCGTTTGCTAAATGGCCAAATCCCGGAAAAATAGCAAATGAGCTCCAAATCTTTTGAAATTTTGCATATCTCATTTTTAAATTATTTGGAAGAGATTGGCGAAAGAAAATCTTGATTTCGAGTTCGTTTGCAAAATGGCCAAATCCCGGGCCTCTTATACAGTAATTCAAAAAGGAAAATCCCGGAAAAATAGCAAATGAGCTCCAAATCTTTTGAAATTTTGCAGATCTCATTTTTAAATTATTTGGAAGAGATTGATCAAAGAATATCTTGATTCGGAGTTCGTTTGCAAAATGGCCAAATCCCGAGCCTCCTATGCAATAATTCAAGAAGATAAATCATGGAAAAATAGCAAATGGACTCCAAAAATTCTGAAATTTGGCAAATCTTATTTTTAAATTATTTGGAAGAGATTGGCGAAATAAAATCTTGATTCGGAGTTCGTTTGCAAAATGGCCAAATCACGGGCCTCCTATGTAGTAATTCAAGCCGATAAATCCCGAAAAAATACCAAATGAGCTCCAAAAATTATGAAAACTTCCAGATCACATTTTTTTAATTATTTTGAAGAGATTGGTGAAGAAAAATCTTGATTTGGAGCTCATTTTAAAAATGGTAAAATGTAGGGGCATAAAAGGGCATTTTGGGAAGACAAAATCCAAATAAATAGCAAATGGACTCGGATAATTTTGAAAACTTCCTGAACTCAATATTTTATTATTTTCGAAGTATTAAAAAAATAAAAACTGAATTTGGAGTCCGTTTGATATTTATTTACATCCGGGGGGCAAAACGGTCATTTCATCCAAGCAACCGAAAAGGGCTTTTTTGGGCCTTTCAAAAAATCAGATTTGGGCTGGAAAAGAGAAGTTCTGGCCTGCCCAAGCCCAAAGGAAGGAGGAAGCTTCTGATTTTTCAATCAAATGGCTAAAAATCAAGAGTTAGTTAGAGATTCTCTTTGATCAAGCCATGGTGATTAAGCCACATAGGCTAAGAAAGATGTCAACATTATTCTTGGACAGCTGTAATTTGAGAGAGCTGAGATGCTAATCTAAAGGTGCTAATTTCATGATTTTTCACCTTGAATTATTAGCCATTTGATGGAAAATTGGTTACACAAAAATGACAACATCTTGGAGCCAATATATGCCATTCGGCCAGCCCTTGTTTGGGGAGGAGATTTTCATTTTTTCTTTTTCATTTTGCTGAGTTATTAGAGTTTTTTACTTAGTTTTTGCTATTTTAATCTCTACTTGGTGAGTTTTCATTTTAAAATAAAGTTTTTGTTCTTCCTTCATCTCCTTTCTTAAGTATATTTTTTTACATTTTATTTTTACAATAAACTCACCATGGCCAAATGGCCTACATTATTTATTTTGAGTTGCTGTTTTGGGTTCATTTTACCATATTGTTTATGCTATTTTTTTTTTTTGATTTTGATGTTTTAAATATTATGTTACTTCATATTCTTGAGTTATATTTTAATTTGGTTGTTTTGTTTGTTGCCATTTATGTCTTAGATATCATGTTTTTGCATTTTTAATTTTCTTTTTTCATGTTGTTTAAATTTGAGCATGTTTTAGATTTAGCATATCAAGTGTTTGTGAAAATGCTTGTATGATTTTTTGCATGATTTTTTGTTTTATATCTTAGTTGAGCATGTTTTAGATATTAGTATATTAAGTGTTTGTGAAAAATGCTTGTGAGATTTTTGCATGATTTAAGTGTTATATTTTAGTTGAGCATGATAGTATACCAAGTGTTTGTGAAAATGCCATGCTTGTTGGAGCTTGAGGCCATTTGGCTACTCCATGTGTTTTGCATTGTGTGTTGCATTTTTTGTCATGTTAGTTGGTAGGTTTTTGCATTTGCATGATATTTGGTTGGATTTTTGGTTCAAGCATGCTTTGTGTTTGTGAAAATTCCATGCATATTTTAGTTATTAAGTTAGGTTTATTTCCCATGCATGTTCATGCATTCTAGGTCTAGGTTACATGAAATGCCATGCAAGTTCATTTAGGTCTAGGTCACTTTATGAATGCCATGCATTTTTTCATGACATTTAGGTTTAAATCCATGCATTTCATGCATTATGTTTGCTGCATTGTTTCATGCATTTCATGTTCATGCCACTTGAATAATGACTTGAGCCAATTAATGGTTCAAAGTCATGCTCTCTTGAGCACATTTGTGGAAAATTAAGTTTGTCAAGTTGATTATTCTACCTTTGTGATTTTTTTTACTTAGCCAATTTTTATCTAACTTTCAAAAAGTCCTAGCTACTGTTTGCAAGTCATTTTATGAGTTTCAAATATTTTTACTTTGATTTTTAAATGATTTTATCAAAGGCAAAAATGTGTTGGCAAAGCAGTTTTTTTCTTCTTCCAAAACTCGTACATCTCTGATTTTTCTGAGAATTCATCTTTGATCAAAAAATTAAGCCAATTTTTTTCCGTGTAGTTTTACATGTCTTGAGTCTCCAGTATTTTTTCAGAATTTTTTGAATTTTTAAAAATAGGGTAACTAAATCATGGATTAAAACTGGACAGTGGAGTCAGAATTGAATTTAAAGAAAAATCATTTTTCTGTTTTCGTTAATTTACTTAGAGTAGGCTGATTAGGAGGGTTAGCTACTGACTTAGGGTAATTTCTAAGCCTTTTTAAACTCTAAAAATGGTTTTTCAAGGCCCGGGTTAAGGGTAGTCAAGTCCGGATTTTTAAACTTAGGAAATTAGAGCCATTTTAAAGAAATTAGCCCAGTTTTTATTTTTAATTCAAGCTTTTCAAAATTGTTTTCAAACAATCACAAAGTATTTTGGTTTTAGAATATTTAATTTGACATATTTTCCTAAGGTAGCCGGATGTCTTTTTAGATATACGGATTTCCTTAATTAAAGGAAAAAATACATTTCATGCATTGCATTTTTATATTCATGCATTTGATATAATATGTGATTCTTTCCATAATAATTTCTATGATATTGTTGTTATTTTGATTTATATTTTTTGATGTTACATGGTTTATTATATGGTTTTGAATATTTCATGATATTCTATGCTCTTATTTAGTTATTTTTATTTAGCATATAGTATGTTCATGCATTATTATTCTCATGCATATTATATGATAGCATTATTTTATTCCATGTCATTTAAATTATATGCCATACCATTCATATTTGTCATGTCATTTAAATCATTTCATTTCATTTAGGATATATTATGTCATCTAGAATATTTTATTTCATTTAGAAAATATCATGTTACTTAGGTTATTTCATTTCATATAGAATATGTTATGTTACTTAGGTTATTCTATTTCATTTAGATTATATCATATGACTTAGAATATTGCATCTCATATAGAATATACTATGTTACCTAGGTCATTTCATTTTATTTAGAATATATTATATAACTTAGGATATTCCATTTCATTTAGAATATAGTAAGGCATTCAAATCATGTCATATCATTTAGGTTGCATTATATTATTTAGACTTTGCTATGTCATGCATATACATATTCATTTATTTTAAATGTTTTCAAAAAAGATAATGGTTTTCAATAAAATAAAGATATTCCCGAGTTAAAATAATTCATGAGTTCTCTGTCTGGTTTGCTGGAGAGGATATCATCAATTATTATTAATAACGGAATATCTTCTTTAAAAAGAGAATGATTCAGAAAATTTTCCAAAATTAATAAAAATTTCTATATTTTGCCACGTTTGTTGGGGAATGTAGGAAAATTTTGAATTTATAAATTCCGGATCATTTTCAATAAAAAAATGGAATTATTTTTCTCTAAATTGGGAATTAATTTGAAATACTAAATTTAAAAACCAACTTTTACAGAGACTTGAGATAACACACGATTAATAAGGTACCGATTTATACGGGCGTTGTGGGGGTGCTAATCCTTCCCCGCACGTAACCGACTCCCGAACCCGCTTCTTTGATTTGTCTGGTTTAAAACGCAGACTTGAAATTGGTTTTTAAAATGTTTTAATTAATTTTTAAAATATTTTATAAAACCGGTTTTAATAGGTGGCCGATCACACCTAGCTAAAAAAGTTTGGTGCCGACTCCATGTCTTTTTTAAGGTCATTTTCAAAACCTTTATTTTTCTAGAGGAATTAAGTCGACTTTTCCTCGGTTTTTTTTTTTTAATGTCACGCTTAACGAATAACAAGGTCTTGCGATGAGACTCATTATTTTTTAGGTTGCGACAGCTTGGCGACTCCAGTGGGGACTTTTTTTTTGGAGAGTCAGGCCTAGGATTAGTCGTGTGTTATCAAAGTCTCGGTTTTGTTGGTTTAATTGGTATTTAATTTTAATTCCCACATTTTTTTAATAAGGAGAATTTTGAAAATAATAAAATGTTTTTAAATATGTTCATTCTCATGTGCATGCATTTTATTTTTGTTCTCTAGTTATTTAAGGTTGTATATTATAATTGCTTGTTGGTTAATGCGTTACACTATGCTTGAATGTTTTAATTGCTAGGGCATTTAGAATAAGGTTTGTAGAATAGGTGGTGAAAGGTTTGTTATTCCTCCACACACACTACACTTGCATTTGCATATCATGAATCCTATACCCGGGTTCCGTCCTTTTAGGTGGGAGCAAAGTAACTAAGCCTTCGTGATTAACAATCCGCATGGGCTAATGAAACACTTCCAGAGTACTAAATTACCTAAGCCTTCGTGATTAACAATCCGCATGGGCTAGGGAAATAGACTCTAACGAATTGAACCCGCTTTTATCGGGGTGCCTTATTAGCCTTCACTGGCGACAGTGAGGAGCAATTCGGGGCCTTTAGATCCGATCCACCCTCATATAGTGAACCTAGGTGAAGCCATGCCAGATTTTCGTTAGATATACCGAAAATAGGAACACATGGAAGGACATTTCTAAACCTTTTGTTACTTATTTTACACTTTGAATAAGTTTTTATGATCAGGCAACGATGTACGTACATCGCCCGTAATAAATGTGATACTCCGCCTCGAAGGCATCGTGATGCCTAAATAAGCAGATATTGTTGGGGCAGATGTTTATTAGCTATTTTTTTTTAAAAAAAAAAAATCATTTTTCAAGCATTTTTGCATGTTGCACATTTCATGCATGTGTAAATAGAGCATGTACATTTTTGGTTGTATTATTGATCTCATTCTTTGCAATAAACAGTTGGTAATTTCATTTGATGATTTCATAAAACCGGTAGTGTTGCATGAACATTTGGATATTGTACCATAGTAGAATCCACTACCCCGAAATTCTTTTGAAAATAATATGTTTGGTTTTTCATAGAAAAAACATGTTTCAAAAAATTGTAGATTAAATTTGGAGGCAAATCTTTCATAATGAGATTGTTGAATAATCAAGATTTAGGTCCCACAAATTTCATGTAATCATTGATTTCTTTGTATATACCTTGGTGTTAATTCATTTATTCTTTATTTGTATCATTTTGACATCATTAATTCTTCACATGTATCATTTTGACATCATAACATGCATGATCATTCATTGTAGAATACATGCATAGTCATTATTTGTATATACCTGTGCATCAATTTATTCTTTTTTTTAAAATACATCATGTTGGCATAAGATTGCATCCATAGCATACATAGTCATCATTATTTCTCTGTATATGTTCATGCATTAATCATCAGTATATTCATGCAAACAGGAATAGAGTATGTACATTCATAATGGTATTCTTAATCTCATGACATTTTCATTTGCATGAAAGGGGTTCGAGATATGAGGAATTAATCGGAGGAACGATTGAGTGCTTTAGAACGCAATCAAGAAGAATTTGGACATGAAATCCGAGAGGTGAAGGAACAGCTGGCCAAATTGCTGAAAATGGTTGAGGATATGGGTAAAAGTAAAATGGAACTTTCTCAGGGCTCTGCATCGCCTTCGGATCAACCAAAACCATTAGGTCCAGAACATACAATCCTTGCTGGATCCTGCACTTGTAAATGCCACAAAGGTTGCAATCCTGATGAAATTGTGGACAAAATCATGAAAATTATTAAACCTGAGAGCCCGATACCAAAGATAGAGACCTCGGATCCAGTACCATACCTGCAAACTGTTCTAGGTCCAAACCAGTATCCCCACCCTACTATGGTCCAATCGTCCATTGGGATGACCACTACGGGACTCCTGAATCCCACTCCATCACCAACAACTGCCAGTTCATACTATTTCCCTCATCAATCACCTTATCCAGCATCTGGGATAGGAACCTTGAGCTATGTACAACCTCCAAAGGCCCTGTGTCCAAATCCATACCCTTACCATGCTGTTCCGCCACACCTCCATGTAAACACTCCATTTCGAACCTTAGCGCCACCACCAAGTGCCCCAACTCCTAGGCCATATGTGACTAAGAAACGACCCCAGGATAAGACCCAAATGCCTTTTGGTCCCATTCCAATCAGCTACCGAGAGCTTCTCCCTATACTGATCCAAAATCACATGGTTGCCTGTGTCCCATTGAAATCCCTGTCACCACCATATCCAAAGGGGTATAATCCAAATGCAAGATGTGATTATCACTGTGGAATTGTTGGCCATAGCATTAAAGACTGTATAGCCTTCAAAAAGAAAGTGCAAACTCGCATAGATGCCAAGTGGTTGGATCCAACGACACTGATTGATAAAGGACTGGGAAAACGCCATTAGGATTGGGAGATTTACAGCATTGAGGTGGAAAGACTTCGGTCTTATATGATGTAATAGGATTTCACTTTTTCAGTAGCCGGCTCTTATAGCCTTAGGATGCTAGGAAGAATAAAGTTCTTGTAAAAGACAGTTTTAACTACTGCTTAAATTTTGTAAAACATGGTTTATACCATTGTGAACATTGATATGGGAATGAATTGGCTATGCTTCAAATTTATGATATGTTGATGATTAAGTTCCTCCGGTTCTTATTTCCTCCGAGACATCTTCCCCTTTGTATTTTGCATCCGATCAATTATTTGTCAGGTTGCATTCATACATTCATAATTAGCATGGTTTTTCTGTATATATCCATGCATTAATTTGCTTATTCTTTACATGCATCATGTTGACTTTGGGTTGCATTCATAACAAACATAGTCAGCATGATTTCTTTGTATATGTTCATGCATTAATTTGCTTATTACATACATCATGTTAGCATTAGGTCGCATTCATGACACACATGGTTAGCATGATTTTCTTTGTATATACTCTGTATCAATCATTCATTGTTTGCATGTATCATAATTGACACCGTGTTGCATTCATAGGATATATGATCATTCATTGGGAAATATGCTAAAATGCACATGATCAGTCATTGCGTATATTCATGTGTTGATTTGTTTAGTCTTTGCTTGCAACATGTTGGCATCGTGATTGCATTTATTACATATATGGTCAGCATGTTTCCATTGTACATGTCCATACATCATATTGCTTAGGCTTCACATGCATCAAATTGCATTCATGGCTCATTCATCATGACATATATTTGGGGGAAATAAAACAGAAGTTGGCTTGGCTTTAGGAGTCTTTGAAAGAATTTCCATTTCAAATCAAAAGAAGTACTGAGTACACTTTTAATATAGGCAGGTGCTATGGAGGATGATCAAGTTACCCGAATGGAAAAAATGGAAAGGGAACAGAGAGAATTACGAGAACAACTAGCAAAGTCTCAAGCAGAATCTAAGGATCAGATGACTAAATTGATGGAGCTAATGTCTATCGTAATCAAGGGAAAAGGATACACAGAAAACTTTGTCGCCAGGAAAGGGTTAGAGGCACAAAAAGGTTAGAATGAGGTCGTAATGATTGATGCCCATAACACAGTCAATGTCCTAAACTCAGATGATCCAGTTGAACAGGCAAAGTTGAAAATGGTTGCAATAAATGAGGTTGAGTTGGCAGATTCCCAAGGGAAATATCAGTTGTTAGATGAAAGGCTCCGGGCAGTAGAAAGTACAGATGTATTTGGAAGTTTAGATGCGAAAGAACGATGTTTGGTCTTCGATTTAGTCATTCCTCCCAAGTTCAAGATCCCTGACTTTGTGAAATATGACGGGACGACCGATCCGTCAGCCCACATCACTATGTTCTGCCGGAAGATGACAAGTCATATAGATAATGATAAGCTTTTGATTCACTGCTTTCAGGATAGCCTCAGTGGATCCGCAATTAGGTGGTATAGTCAGTTGAGCAAGGATCAGATTCGCTCTTGGAATGACCTGGCTAGGGTTTTTCTAAACCAGTACAAGCATATGACTGACATGGCGCCTGACCGTCTCACCTTGCAAAATATGAAGAAAAGAGCTACTGAGAGCTTCAAAGAATATGCGCAACGGTGGATGAGCCTGGCCGTCCAAGTACAACCACCCTTAACTCAAAAGGAAACCACTGTCATGTTTGTGAATACACTGCAGGCCCCGTACTATGATATACTTGTCAGCAACACCACAAAGAATTTTTTGGACATGGTAATTTCAGGGGAGATGATTGAGAATGCTATCAAAGATGGGAAAATTGAAGGAGAAAGAACATCCAATACAAAGAAAAAAGGGGCATCTGAAAAGAAAAATGAAGATACCCAAGTCGTGGAAGATTTTTCCCCACCTCCCCAATTCTCCTCGTATCAGCCATTTTACTCTACCCTGAATAATGTCTCTTAAGGTTTTTATCCTTACCAACCAATGACTGCAACTACACCAGAATTTACATCTGTCTATCAATCGAACACGTTTGGGAATAATCGAAGGGGGCATAAAAAGCGAAAAAGAAATCAGGTTGACCCGATTCCTGTGACATACAGTGAGCTACTACCTCAACTTATCCAGAATCACCTTGTGACACCCATGAAAATAGAGCCTCTGAAGTCCCCTTATCCGAGCTGGTATGATGCTAATGAGTGTTGTAGGTACTGTCGCAACCTAAAAAATAACGACGAGTCTCATTGCAAGACTTTATTATTCGTTAGGCGTGACATTTAAAAAAAAAATCGAGGAAAAGTCGACTTAATTCCTCTAGAAAAATTAAGGTTTTGAAAATGACCTTAAAAAAGACATGGAGTCGCCACCAATCTTTTTTAGCTAGGTGTGATCGGCCACCTATTAAAACCGGTTTTATAAATATTTTAAAAATTAATTAAAACATTTTAAAAACCAATTTCAAGTCTGCGTTTTAAAACCAAAGAAATCAAAGAAGCGGGTTCGGGAGTCGGTTACGTGCGGGGAAGGATTAGCACCCCCACAACGCCCGTATAAATCGGTACCTTATTAATCGTGTATTATCTCAAGTCTCGGTAAAAGTTGGTTTTAAATTTAGTATTTCAAATTAATTCCCAATTTAAAGAAAAATAATTCCATTTTTTGTTGAAAATGATTCGGAATTTATAAATTCAAAATTTTCCTATATTCCCCAACAAACGTGGCAAAATATAGAAATTTTTATTAGTTTTGGAAAACTTTCCGAATCATTCTCTTTTTTTTTTGAAAAAAAGATATTCCTTTATTAATAATAATTGATGATATTCCCTCCAGCAAACCCGGTAGAGAACTCATGAATTATTTTAACTCGGGAATATCTTTATTTTTATTGAAAACCATTATCTTTTTTTGAAAACATTTAAAAGAAATGAATATGTATAGGCATGACATAAATAAAATGACATAGCAAAATCTAAATAATATAATGCAACCTAAATGTCATGACACATAGAAATTATTATGGCAAGAATCACATATTATATAAAATGCATGAATATAAAAATGCAATGCATGAAATGTATTTTTTCCTTTAATTAAGGAAATCCGTATATCTAAAAAGATATCCGGCTACCTTAGGAAAATATGTCAAATTAAATATTCTAAAACCAAAATACTTTGTGATTGTTTGAAAACAATTTTGAAAAGCTTGAATTAAAAATAAAAACTGGGCTAAAATTTTTAAAATGACTCTAATTTCCTAAGTTTAAAAAAATCCGGACTTGGCTACCCTTAACCCGGGACTTGAAAAACCATTTTTAGAGTTTAAAAAAGGCTTAGAAATTACCCTAAGTCAGTAGCTAACCCTCCTAATCAGCCCACTCTAAGTAAATTAACCAAAACAGAAAATTGGGTTTTCTTTAAATTCAATTCTGACTCCACTGTCCAGTTTTAATCCACGATATTTTACCCTATTTTTAAAAATTCCAAAAATTCTGAAAAAATTATTGGAGACTCAGGACATGTAAAAATACACGGAAACAAATCGACTTAATTTTCTGATCAAAGATGAATTCCCAGAAAAACCAGAGATGTACGAGTTTTTGGAGGAAGAAAAAACTGCTTTGTTTTTCTTTAAAATCAATTCTGACTCCACTGTCCAGTTTTAATCCACGATTTTTTACCCTATTTTTAAAAATTCCAAAAATTCTGAAAAAATTATTGGAGACTCAGGACATGTAAAAATACACGGGAAAAAATCGACTTAATTTTATGACCAAAGATGAATTCCCAGGAAAATCGGAGATGTACGAGGTTTGGGTGGAAAAAAAAATGCTTTGCCAACACATTTTTTTTGTCTTTGATAAAATCATTTAAAAATCAAAATAAAAATATTTGAAACTCATAGAATGACTTGAAAATAGTAACTAGGACTTTTTGAAAGTTAGATAAAAAATTGGCTTAAGTAAAAAAAAAAATCACAAAGGTAGAATAATGAATTTGACAAACTTAATTTTCCACAAGTGTGCTCAAGAGAGCATGACCTTGAACCATTAATTGGCTCAAGTCATTATTCAAGTGGCATGAACATGAAATGCATGAAACAATGCAGCAAACATAATGCATGAAATGCATGGATCTAAACCTAAATGTAAGGAAAATGCATGACACAAATAATATGGCCTAGACCTAACATGAACTTGCATGACATTTAATGTAACCTAGACCTAAAACATGAATGGCATTTTTACAAACACAAAGCATGCTTAATTCAAAAATCCAACCAAATATCATGCAAATGCAAAAACCTAACAACTAGCATGACAAAAAAGTGCAACACACAATGCAAAACACATGGAGTAGCCAAATGGCCTCAAGCTCCAACAAGCATGGAATTTTCTCAAACACTTGGCATACTAGCATGAAAAACTAAGTCATAACACAAGAATCACACAAGCATTTTCACAAACACTTAATATGCTAACTCTAAAACATGCTCAAATTTAAACAACATGAAAACAGAAAATTAAAAAATGTAAAAACATGATATCTAAGACATAAATGGCAACAAACAAAGCAACCAAATTAAATATAACTTAAGAACATGAAATAACATAATATTTAAAACATCAAAAATAAAGAAAATAGCATAAACAATATGGTAAAATGAATCAAAAATAACAACTTAAAATAAATAATGTAGGCCATTTGGCCATGGTGAGTTTATTGTAAAAACAAAATGTAAGAAAAATATACTTAAGAAAGGAAATGAAGGAAGAACAAGAAACATTATTTTAAAATGAAAACTCACCAAGTAGCTTTTGAACGGATTAAGCTATAAACCCTCAGAGTAGCTTTTGAACGGATTAAGCTACAAACCCTCTCACAAGTAGCTTTTGAACGGATTAAGCTATAAACTCTCAGAGTAGCTTTTGAACGGATTAAGCTACAAACCCTCTCACAAGTAGCTTTTGAACGGATTAAGCTATAAACCCTCAGAGTAGCTTTTGAACGGATTAAGCTACAAACCCTCTCAACAAAAACACTATGACTCACCACCCGGATAATCCTAATACAAGTGTATAGACTATCTCACAAGGGGTAGTGGGTGATCTCAACCAAAGGCCAAGACTCCTTATTTATAAGGTGAGCACATCCTTGGCTTGACATTACAAAGGGATGTGGGATTGGGACTTAGGCTCAAAAATGAAAATCTCTAACTTAACTCTTGATTTTTAATCACTTGATTGAAACAAATCCTAAGCTTCCTCCTTCCTTTGGGCTTGGGCAGGCCAGCACTTCTCTTTTCCAGCCCAGCTCTGATTTTTGAAAGGCCCAAAGAAGCCCTTTTCGGTTGCTTGGGTGAAACGACCATTTTGCCCCCCGGATGCAAAATAAATATCAAACGGGCTCCAAATTCAATTTTTCTTTTTTTAATACTTCCAAAATAATAAAATATTGTGTTCTGAAAGTTTTCAAAATTATCCGAGTCAGTTTGCTATTTATTTGGATTTTTTCTTCACAAAATGTCCTTTTATGCCCCTACTTTTTACCATTTTTTAAACGAGCTCCAAATCAAGATTTTTCTTCACCAATCTCTTCAAAATAATTAAAAAGTGTGATCTGGAAGTTTTCATAATTTTTGGAGCTCATTTGGTATTTTTTCGGGATTTATCGGCTTGAATTACTGCATAGGAGGCTCGGGATTTAGCCATTTTGCAAACGAACTCGGAATCAAGACTTTCTTTCGCCAATCTCTTCCACATAATTTAAAATTGAGATTTGCCAAATTTCAGAATTTTTGGAGTCCATTTGCTATTTTTCCGGGATTTTCCTTTTTGAATTACTACATAAGAAGCCCGGGATTTGGCCATTTTGCAACCGAACTCGGAATCAAGATTTTCTTTCGCCAATCTCCTTCAAATGATTTAAGAATGAGATTGACAAATTTTCCATAATTTTCGGAGTCCATTTGCTATTTTTCCCAAATTTTTCCAATTTTGCCCTTTAACCTCCGAAACCCGGTTTTGCTCAAAACAAGTCCAATTTTCAGATTTTCTTCAATCTGAGCCTTGGGCCATCCTTTTTAATCATTCCTCATCCATTGGGGGCTTTGGTCTTACCAAGTCGGGCCATTTCTGTGATTCTTCCTGATTTCACCGAAATCCACTAAAACCCTAATTCTCGGTTTTCTCCCGGATTAACTTTTCTCTCGGTTTTTCTTGCAAGTGACTTCTCCATTACCCGTAGTCAGTGCTTATCTTTCATTTGGAACCTTCAATTTCGACCAGTTTGATCGTTTAAGTACTTTTCCCCAAATTTCTCGGATTAGGGTTTCTTTTCTACTGAATCTCCAAATCCCAACTTCCGAAGTCCATATCTTTCAATGTAGACCTCGGATTATCAAAATTCTTTCTCCATTTTTCAATTGAACTTAAAATCTTGATTTTGAAAGTGGGTTGACTTTTTCAGTAGTTGACTTTCTAGGGTTGACTTTTTCGGGTTTGACTTTTTCGTGGTTGACTTTTTTTAAGTTTGACTTTTTGTGCTCGCCCTCTTAAACTAAGTCTCGGAGTACCACCTGCAGGATGAAAACAGTCTTTTTATACTCGGAAACATCAATATGGGAGGAAAACATACATGTTTAGTGGTCCGGACAAAATTAGGTGTCTACAGCTGCCCCTCTTTGGCTATTGCTGAGAATCAGGAATCAGGCAAAGATAAACCGACACTAATTTTGTACGGTCAGTGACATCACATGTGAAGGAAAGGGAAAGGGGTTTCTTTTTCATTTTCATTTTTTCATTTTCTATTTTTCATTTTTTTTCTTCTTTTTTCTTCTTTTTTTCTTTTTTTCTTTTTTCTTTTTTCTTTTTTCTTTTTTCCTTTTTTCTATTTTCTCTTTTTTCATTTTTTTTATTATTTTTTTTAAACAATAAATTGAAGGTTTTGTCCTTAAATTGAATTCCCTGCCTAAACAAGGCTCGATTCGTCTTAAGGAAACGAATTCGATTTTCAAAAGAAAAATTTATGCTCGAAGGGCTTTAAAATTGGTGCCCGAAGGTCTTAAAATGGTGCCCGGAGGTCTTAAAAATTGGTGCCCGGAGGTCTTACCCCTGAAAAAAGTTATGCCCGGAGGTCTTAAAGATGCTGCCCGGAGGTCTTACCTGTGATTTGAAAAAAATAAAGCCCGGAGGTCTTAAAAATGGTGCCCATAGGCCTTACCCCTGAAAAAAAAGTTATGTCCGGAGGTCTTAAAGATGTTGCCCGGAGGTCTTACCTGTGATTTGAAAAATTATGCGCTGTATGCAACTTTAAAAATGATGCCCGGAGGTCTTAAGAATGGTGCCCGTAGGCCTTACCTGTGATTTGAAAAAAATACGCTGTATGCGACTTTAAAAAATGATGCCCGGAGGTCTTAAGAATGGTGCCCGGAGGCCTTACCCGTGATTTGGAAGAAATGCGCTGTATGCGACTTTAAAAATGATGCCCGGAGGTCTTAAGAATGGTGCCCGGAGGCCTTACCCATAATTTGGAAGAAATTCGATGTATGCGACTTTAAAAATGATGCCCGGAGGTCTTAAGAATGGTGCCCGGAGGCCTTAACCATAATTTGGAAGAAATTCGCTGTATGCGACTTTAAAAATGATGCCCGGAGGTCTTAAGAATGGTGCCCGGAGGCCTTACCCATAATTTGAAAAAATGCGCTGTATGCGACTTTAAAAATGATGCCCGGAGGTCTTAAGAATGGTGCCCGGAGGCCTTACCCATAATTTGGAAGAAATGCGCTGTATGCGACTTTAAAAATGATGCCCGGAGGTCTTAAGAATGGTGCCCGGAGGCCTTACCCGTGATTTGGAAGAAATACGCTGTATGCGACTTTAAAAATGATGCCCGGAGGTCTTAAGAATGGTGCCCGGAGGCCTTACCCATAATTTGGAAAAAATGCGCTGTATGCGACTTTAAAAATGATGCCCGGAGGTCTTAAGAATAGTGCCCGGAGGCATTACCCGTGATTTGGAAGAAATGCGCTGTATGCGACTTTCAAAATGATGCCCGAAGGTCTTAAGAATGGTGCCCGGAGGTCTTACCCATAATTTGGAAGAAATGCGCTGTATGCGACTTTAAAAATGATGCCCGGAGGTCTTAAGAATGGTGCCCGGAGGTCTTACCCATAATTTGGAAGAAATGCGCTGTATGCGACTTTAAAAATGATGCCCGGAGGTCTTAAGAATGGTGCCCGGAGGTCTTACCCATAATTTGGAAGAAATGCGCTGTATGCGACTTTAAAAATGATGCCCGGAGGTCTTAAGAATGGTGCCCGGAGGTCTTACCCATAATTTGGAAGAAATACGCTGTATGCGACTTTAAAAATGATGCCCGAAGGTCTTTAGAATGGTGCCCGGAGGTCTTACCCATAATTTGGAAGAAATGCGCTGTATGCGACTTTAAAAATGATGCCTGGAGGTCTTAAGAATGGTGCCCGGAGGCCTTACCCGTGATTTGAAAAAAATGCGCTGTATGTGACTTTAAAAATGATGCCCGGAGGTCTTAAGAATGGTGCCCGGAGGCCTTACCCGTGATTTGGAAGAAATACGCTGTATGCGACTTTAAAAATGATGTCCGGAGGTCTTAAGAATGGTGCCCGGAGGCCTTACCCATAATTTGGAAGAAATGCGCTGTATGCGACTTTAAAAATGATGCCCGGAGGTCTTAAGAATGGTGCCCGGAGGTCTTACCCATAATTTGGAAGAAATGCGTTGTATGCGACTTTAAAAATGATGCCCGGAGGTCTTAAGAATGGTGCCCGGAGGTCTTACCCATAATTTGGAAGAAATACGCTGTATGCGACTTTAAAAATGATGCCCGAAGGTCTTAAGAATGGTGCCCGGAGGTCTTACCCATAATTTGGAAGAAATGCGCTGTATGCGACTTTAAAAATGATGCCTGGAGGTCTTAAGAATGGTGCCCGGAGGCCTTACCCGTGATTTGAAAAAAATGCGCTGTATGCGACTTTAAAAATGATGCCCGGAGGTCTTAAGAATGGTGCCCGGAGGCCTTACCCGTGATTTGGAAGAAATGCGCTGTATGCGACTTTAAAAATGATGTCCGGAGGTCTTAAGAATGGTGCCCGGAGGCCTTACCCATAATTTGGAAGAAATGCGCTGTATGCGACTTTAAAAATGATGCCCGGAGGTCTTAAGAATGGTGCCCGGAGGTCTTACCCGTGATTTGGAAGAAATGCGCTGTATGCGACTTTAAAAATGATGCCCGGAGGTCTTAAGAATAGTGCCCAGAGGCCTTACGCCTGAAAAAAGTTATGCCCGGAGGTCTTACCTATGAATTATGCCCGGAGGTCTTAAAAATGGTGCTGAAGAATTGTTGAAAATTAACCTAAAGATTTTGAGAAGATGCGAATGCTTTTTGATGCAAATGCATATGTTGAATAAGATACGAAATGTCTTAAACTGGTGCAAATGTCTTTAATGCAAATGTAAATGACTTGGATTGATGCCCATGTTTCATGATGCAGATGCCCCTACTAATTGTGTTCATGTAACTGGTTTATGAATGGTGTAACTACAATTACCACACATTAACGAAAATGCAATGATTCTAGAAATGATGCAATTGTTTGAGATGACACAAATACGAATTCCATGAAGAATTGTAAATGTAAAGGTAAAATGCAGATGCTTATGGAATAGTGCCAATGCAAAAACCCATGAATGATGCAAATGCTTGCTGACACTGTGCAGATGCAAAAGCTCGATAAAGAGATGTGTGCTCATGAGTGATGCAAATGCCCCCGGTTGTTTTTCTAGACTTTGGCTTAGCCTTTCAAATTCATTTTTCCTCTTCAAATCAGAGTATATCTTCAATTCATTTTGGCTATTCTCTTTGCCCCAACAGTTTTCAAACTTTCATCAACAGAGATCTGCACTGGGTTCGATTTCTTCTTCTCATATCTGGAAGTCAGGACCTATTCTGGCAGTTCTACACCTTTGAGTTAGAAAAATCCTTGTCTCATGTCAACATCAGAATGGGTATTTCAAAAATATCTTTATTTGTTTTCTCATTTTGAAAACTTCTGAACGAAAAATATTATCCCCACAATGTGTGATGTAAAAATATTTTGAAGACTGATGATCATTGTTAGAAATTTCTCTAAGTATCAATCTGGGTTTTTTCAACTGGGATTGGCAAGGCTTGGTATAACAAGATTCTGGCTTTTCCAGGAAAACTTCATGACAAAAATGTATATCCCTTCTAGGCTCACAAATGGAACATGTTTTATAAATCATGAATTCATTGAGAACCCAGCAAATTCAACATTCTTTTTTGTTTCCGTATCAAGGCATTTTGACAAGCGTCAAGATTGGCTGAGATGTTTAAACCAGAAAGTTTAATCTTGGGAACAAAAGTTTCAGTTTTTGAAGACAATCCTCTGAATGAGAACTGACAATTTGGGGGGTTCAGGAATTCCTAGATGTTCCTCGATGACCACTCCTTTAATAAGATCTTTTCTTTTGGGGTATCGGCACTATCATAGATGGCATCAAAAATTCTTATTCTACTCTAGACCGCCCGTTTTTTGGGTTTTCGCCCTAGAGTCCCATTATTTTCAATTGTTCTATTTTTTTTTTGTTTTTTTTTTTTACCATGCACTTGAGAATTCTAAATTCTTCCTTAGTGAAATGAGAATTTGATGAGATGGGATAAAATCTGAGGAAAACCCTTCAAATTAAACATTCATGCTTGATCAAAATGGACTTTTAAAGCACGTAATGTAGGTTATGGCTCAGGGTTCAGAAAGAAAGGATAAATAGGCCCAAAATATGTGTTTGAGGGTAATCAGATCAAGGATCCTTTCTTGAAGAGGATTTTCTTTGAAGCATGTGTCTCTTCTTGGACATTTCTTTCTTTTTGATTTTGCTCTTTTTCTTCCTTGCTTTTGGCTTTCAATTTGCCATGTCTTTCACACACATTTTTTTATTGTGTTTTTTGTTTGTTTTTCTTGGCTTTCATTTCGCCATCTTTTCCTCTTCTTTTTTCTTTGACAGAGTGAGCCCGTATTTATTCGGGGCTCCATTTGCTTTGTGTCTGTCCTTGAGCTATCACTCATTTCTCAATGATCTTTGAAAAGATCTTTCCTCGCATTTGCCCCCCAGTGTAGAGGGTAATCCTTGATCAGGGTTCAAAGAAGAAAGAATTCTTTTGGCTCAAAAGGGGTGACTATGGATAATTTCTTTTTGTGTGAAAGGGATATGAAAGATGGCCATTTCTCATGTCAAGCACAAATATTCACATTCAAAAGCAATCCCTAGGGGAAATAGATATTCAGAATTTCATTTTGCACTTTGGAATCATCCGAATTCTCATATGCATGATATCACAAAAAAATTTTTCGTTTTTTTTTCGTTGCATGCCCCCAATAATTCATGCATTAGCCCATCCTTCTTCACTATGTATCCATCATTTCCACATATGATGCCCCAATTTGATTAACCATGCGAATTTGTATCAACGAGGAACATGGCAAGTCTAGGTCTGTTTTGAAAAGGCTGAGTTTCCAATCTGAGTTCTTTGAAGAGACAAGGAAAACATGACCCAAAACCAGGTTTTCTCTGGGACAAGGGATAATCTAGTTTAATCATTGTGCCCCAAGGTGTCAATCATGAAGTGATGTCTGTGCAATTAGTGTTTTGTTGTCATTGGGAAAGGTCATGAATGGTTTTAGCACAATCCTGACACACACCAAATTATCAAAATCTGGATTCTTGAAAGAATGTCTCATTTGTTTGATTTTCAAGGAATTTGAAAATTTTCAAAAAGTTCGTTCCTTTGTTCATAGCCTAGACTAAGATCTAAGTCTTTGCTTATTCTGTGATGACAATGGTTTTATGAAGTCAAATCATTCATATTCCTTGAAGCATTAGGTCTTTCAAGTGGTCTCGGTTCAAAGGATTTAGGCTTAGGAAAGCCTAAAAGAGAAGGCTGAAGGTATTGGGTCATTTCTAACAATGATCATCAATATTCTCAAGATTGTTCATTATTTCATGTGAAAACCACTTATTTATTGTGTACCACAAATTTTCTCAAAGTTTCATTTTTTTTTTTACATTTTCAAATTTATTGCTAAAATAAAATGAACACAAAATATTAAAATTCAAAATTTATTTATTTCATGTAGATGTCATCATGATACAAGAGCTTTCATCATCAAAGTGTATAGAAAAATATGCATCAGAATGCTCCTATTGACATGCTTTCAAAGATAACAAATCTTATCCTCAAAATTCTTCAAGAGGAAATCAATCTATGATAAAACAGATTTCCAATGTTCGATAAGCTCTGGAATCCAAATGCCATTGTGGACAAGACCCTCAATTCTTTCCTTCAGTTTTTTGCATTTTTAGTCGAATGCCCAATTGCCCCAATATGATACTCGCACTTGCTGTTGGGGTCATAGCTTTTAGCTGACGAAGAAAACTCTTCAAAGCTAAGCCAATTTCTATTTCATCTTATTAATGTGTTTCATGATGAATGAGCTATGAATGTCATGAGTGCAATTTGATGCATGTGAAGGATAAACAAAGTTATGTGTGGTCATATACAGTGGAAACATGTTGACCATGTATGTTATAAATGCAACACGATGCCAACATGATGCATTTAAAGAATAAGAAAAACCAATGCATGGATATATGCAATGAATGACCATGAATGTTCCAAATGCATTTCTCAATGAATGATCATATACACTATGAATGCCACACAATGTTAATTATGATGCATGTGAAGAATAAATGATTGACACAGAGTATATACAAAGAAAGTCATGCTGGTCGTGTATGTCATGAACGCAACCTGATGCCAATATGACAAATTAATGCATGAGCATATCATGATGACTATGTATGCCATGAATGCACCCTGATGCTAACATGATGCATGTAAAGAAAGAATAAATTGATATATGAATAGATACAGAAAAATCATGCTGACTATGAATGCATGAATGCAACTTGATGCTACCATGATGCATATAGAGAAAGAATAAATTGATAATGGATATATACAGAAAAATCATGCTGACTATGAATGCATGAATGCAACTGGATGCCAACATGATGCATGTAAAGAAAGAATAAATTGATATATGGATATATACAGAAAAAATCATGCTGACTATGAATGCATGAATGCAACTTGATGTCAACATGATGCATGTAAAGAAAGAATAAATTGATACATAAGTATATACAAATAATGACCATGCATGTCATAAACGTATCTTACAATGAATGACCATGCATGCTATGACTATAACATGATGTCAAAATGATACATGCAAAAATAAATGAATTAACACAAAGGTATATACAAAGAAATCAATGATCACACGAAATTGGTGGGACCTAAATCTTGGTTATTCAAAAATCTCATTATGCAAGATTTGCCTCCAATTTTTTTTTTTGATAAACCAATCACATCATTTTCAAAAGAATTTCAGGGTGGATCTTACTATGGTACAATATGCAAATGTTCATGTGACACTACCGGTTTTATGAAATCATCAAATTAAATTACCAACTGTTTATTGCAAAGAATGAGATCAATAATACAACCAAAAATGTATATGCCCCATTCACACATGCATGAAATGTGCAACATGCAAAAATGCTTGAAAAAAGATTTTTTTTTTTTTTTAAAAAAAAACAGCTAATGAACATCTGCCCCAGCAATATCTGCTTATTTAGGCATCACGATGCCATCGAGGCGGAGTATCACATTTATTACGGGCGATGTACGTACATCATTGCCCGATCTACCACACTTATTCGGAGTGTAAAATAGGTAACAAAAAGTTTAGAAATGTCCCTCCATGTGTTCTTATTTTCGGTATGTCTAACGGAAATTCGGCATGGCTTCGCCTAGGTTCACTATATGAGGGTGAATCGGTTCTAAGGCCCCGAATTGTTCCTCACTGTCGCTGGTGAAGGCTAGTAAGGCACCTCGATAAAAGCGGGTTCAATTCGTTAGAGTATATTTTCCTATGCCCATGCGGAGGATCATCACGAAGGCATTAGGTACTTTATACTCCGAAAGTGTTTCACTAGCCCATACGGAGGATCAATCACGAAGGCTTAGTTACTTTACTTCCATTTAAAAGGACGGAACCCGGGTAGAGGATTCATGTTATGCAAATGCACGTGTAGTGTGTGTGGAGGAATAACAAACCTTTCACTACCTATTCTACAAACCTTATTCTAAATGCCCTAGCAATTAAAACATTCAAGAATAGTGTAACGCATTAACCAACAAGCAATTATAATATACAACCTAAATAACTAGAGAGCAATAATAAAATGCATGCACATGAGAATGAACATTTTTAAAAACATTTTATTATTTTCAAAATTCTCTTTATTAGAAAAATGTGGGAATTAAAATTAAATACCAATTAAACCAACCAAAACTGAGACTTTGATAACACACGACTATTTCTAGGCCTGACTCTCTAATAGTCCCCAGTGGAGTCGCCAAGCTGTCGCAACCTAAAAAAAATAATGACGTCTCATCGCAAGACTTTATTATTCGTTAGGCGTGACATTTAAAAAAAAAATCGAGGAAAAGTTGACTTAATTCCTCTAGAAAAATTAAGGTTTTGAAAATGACCTTAAAAAAGACATGGAGTCGCCACCAATCTTTTTTAGCTAGGTGTGATCGGCCACCGATTAAAACTGGCTTTATAAATATTTTAAAAATTAATTAAAACATTTTAAAAACCAATTTCAAGTCTGCGTTTTAAAACCAGAGAAATCAAAGAAGCGGGTTCGGGAGTCGGTTACGTGCGGGGAAGGATTAGCACCCCCACAACGCCCGTATAAATCGGTACCTTATTAATCGTGTATTATCTCAAGTCTCGGTAAAAGTTGGTTTTAAATTTAGTATTTCAAATTAATTCCCAATTTAAAGAAAAATAATTCCATTTTTTATTGAAAATGATTCGGAATTTATAAATTCAAAATTTTCCTATATTCCCCAACAAACGTGGCAAAATATAGAAATTTTTATTAGTTTTGGAAAACTTTCCGAATCATTCTCTTTTTTTTTTTTTTTGAAAAAAAGATATTCCTTTATTAATAATAATTGATGATATTCCCTCCAGCAAACCCGGTAGAGAACTCATGAATTATTTGAACTCGGGAATATCTTTATTTTTATTGAAAACCATTATCTTTTTTTGAAAACATTTAAAAGAAATGAATATGTATAGGCATGACATAAATAAAATGACATAGGAAAATCTAAATAATATAATGCAACCTAAATGTCATGACACATAGAAATTATTATGGCAAGAATCACATATTATATAAAATGCATGAATATAAAAATGCAATGCATGAAATGTATTTTTTCCTTTAATTAAGGAAATCCGTATATCTAAAAAGATATCCGGCTACCTTAGGAAAATATGTCAAATTAAATATTCTAAAACCAAAATACTTTGTGATTGTTTGAAAACAATTTTGAAAAGCTTGAATTAAAAATAAAAACTGGGCTAAAATTTTTAAAATGACTCTAATTTCCTAAGTTTAAAAAAATCCGGACTTGGCTACCCTTAACCCGGGACTTGAAAAACCATTTTTAGAGTTTAAAAAAGGCTTATAAATTACCCTAAGTCAGTAGCTAACCCTCCTAATCAGCCCACTCTAAGTAAATTAACCAAAACAGAAAATTGGTTTTTCTTTAAATTCAATTCTGACTCCACTGTCCAGTTTTAATCCACGATTTTTTACCCTATTTTTAAAAATTCCAAAAATTCTGAAAAAATTATTGGAGACTCAGGACATGTAAAAATACACGGAAACAAATCGACTTAATTTTCTGATCAAAGATGAATTCCCAAAAAAACCAGAGATGTACGAGTTTTTGGAGGAAGAAAAAACTGCTTTGTTTTTCTTTAAAATCAATTCTGACTCCACTGTCCAGTTTTAATCCACGATTTTTTACCCTATTTTTAAAAATTCCAAAAATTCTGAAAAAATTATTGGAGACTCAGGACATGTAAAAATACACGGGAAAAAATCGACTTAATTTTCTGATCAAAGATGAATTCCCAGGAAAATCGGAGATGTACGAGTTTTGGGTGAAAAAAAAAATGCTTTGCCAACACATTTTTTTTGTCTTTGATAAAATCATTTAAAAATCAAAATAAAAATATTTGAAACTCATAGAATGACTTGAAAATAGTAGCTAGGACTTTTTGAAAGTTAGATAAAAAATTGGCTTAAGTAAAAAAAAAAAAATCACAAAGGTAGAATAATCAATTTGACAAACTTAATTTTCCACAAGTGTGCTCAAGAGAGCATGACCTTGAACCATTAATTGGCTCAAGTCATTATTCAAGTGGCATGAACATGAAATGCATGAAACAATGCAGCAAACATAATGCATGAAATGCATGGATCTAAACCTAAATGTAAGGAAAATGCATGACACAAATAATATGGCCTAGACCTAACATGAACTTGCATGACATTTAATGTAACCTAGACCTAAAACATGCATGGCATTTTTACAAACACAAAGCATGCTTAATTCAAAAATCCAACCAAATATCATGCAAATGCAAAAACCTAACAACTAGCATGACAAAAAAGTGCAACAAACAATGCAAAACACATGGAGTAGCCAAATGGCCTCAAGCTCCAACAATCATGGCATTTTCTCAAACACTTGGCATACTAGCATGAAAAACTAAGTCATAACACAAAAATCACACAAGCATTTTCACAAACACCTAATATACTAAATCTAAAACATGCTCACTAAGATATAAAACAAGAATCATGCAAAGAATCACACAAGCATTTTCACAAACACTTAATATGCTAACTCTAAAACATGCTCAAATTTAAACAACATGAAAACAGAAAATTAAAAATGTAAAAACATGATATCTAAGACATAAATGGCAACAAACAAAGCAACCAAATTAAATATAACTTAAGAACATGAAATAACATAATATTTAAAACATCAAAAATAAAGAAAATAACATAAACAATATGGTAAAATGAATCAAAAATAACAACTTAAAATAAATAATGTAGGCCATTTGGCCATGGTGAGTTTATTGTAAAAACAAAATGTAAGAAAAATATACTTAAGAAAGGAAATGAAGGAAGAACAAGAAACATTATTTTAAAATGAAAACTCACCAAGTAGCTTTTGAACGGATTAAGCTATAAACCCTCAGAGTAGCTTTTGAACGGATTAAGCTACAAACCCTCTCACAAGTAGCTTTTGAACGGATTAAGCTATAAACCCTCAGAGTAGCTTTTGAACGGATTAAGCTACAAACCCTCTCCCAAGTAGCTTTTGAACGGATTAAGCTATAAACCCTCAGAGTAGCTTTTGAACGGATTAAGCTACAAACCCTCTCAACAAAAACACTATGACTCACCACCCGGATAATCCTAATACAAGTGTATAGACTATCTCACAAGGGGTAGTGGGTGATCTCAACCAAAGGCCAAGACTCCTTATTTATAAGGTGAGCACCTCCTTGGCTTGACATTACAAAGGGATGTGGGATTGGGACTTAGGCTCAAAAATGAAAATCTCTAACTTAACTCTTGATTTTTAATCACTTGATTGAAAAAATCCTAAGCTTCCTCCTTCCTTTGGGCTTGGGCAGGCCAGCACTTCTCTTTTCCAGCCCAGCTCTGATTTTTGAAAGGCCCAAAGAAGCCCTTTTCGGTTGCTTGGGTGAAACGACCATTTTGCCCCCCGGATGCAAAATAAATATCAAACGGGCTCCAAATTCAATTTTTCTTTTTTTAATACTTCCAAAATAATAAAATATTGAGTTCTGGAAGTTTTCAAAATTATCCGAGTCCGTTTGCTATTTATTTGGATTTTTTTTTCCCAAAACGTCCTTTTATGCCCCTACTTTTTACCATTTTTTAAACGAGCTCCAAATCAAGATTTTTCTTCACCAATCTCTTCAAAATAATTAAAAAGTGTGATCTCGAAGTTTTCATAATTTTTGGAGCTCATTTGGTATTTTTTCGGGATTTATCGGCTTGAATTACTACATAGGAGGCTCGGGATTTAGCCATTTTGCAAACGAACTCGGAATCAAGACTTTCTTTCGCCAATCTCTTCCACATAATTTAAAATTGAGATTTGCCAAATTTCAGAATTTTTAGAGTCCATTTGCTATTTTTCCGGGATTTTCCTTTTTGAATTACTACAAAAGAAGCCCGGGATTTGGCCATTTTGCAACCGAACTCGGAATCAAGATTTTCTTTCGCTAATCTCCTTCAAATGATTTAAGAATGAGATTGACAAATTTTCCATAATTTTTGGAGTCAATTTGCTATTTTCCCAAAATTTTCCAATTTTGCCCTTTAACCTCCGAAACCCGGTTTTGCTCAAAACAAGTCCAATTTTCAGATTTTCTTCAATCTGAGCCTTGGGCCATCCTTTTTAATCATTCCTCATCCATTGGGGGCTTTGGTCTTACCAAGTCGGGCCATTTCTGTGATTCTTCCTGATTTCACCGAAATCCACTAAAACCCTAATTCTCGGTTTTCTCCCGGATTGACTTTTCTCTCGGTTTTTCTTGCAAGTGACTTCTCCATTACCCGTAGTCAGTGCTTATCTTTCATTTGGAACCTTCAATTTCGACCAGTTTGATCGTTTAAGCACTTTTCCCCAAATTTCTCGGATTAGGGTTTCTTTTCTACTGAATCTCCAAATCCCAACTTCCGAAGTCCATTTCTTTCAATGTAGACCTCGGATTATCAAAATTCTTTCTCCATTTTTCAATTGAACTTAAAATCTTGATTTTGAAAGTGGGTTGACTTTTTCAGTAGTTGACTTTCTAGGGTTGACTTTTTCAGGTTTGACTTTTTCAGGGTTGACTTTTTTTTAAGTTTGACTTTTTGTGCTCGCCCTCTTAAACTAAGTCTCGGAGTACCACCTGCAGGATGAAAACAGTCTTTTTATACTCGAAAACATCAATATGGGAGGAAAACATACCTGTTTAGTGGTCCGGACAAAATTAGGTGTCTACAGGTACCATTCTGGCAATCAAGGTCACTCAACAGAGAACTGCCCCGCTTTGAAGTACAAGGTCAGAGATCTCATCAAGGCTGGTTCGATAAGTTTTGAAGATGGGGAAGTCAAGTGTCATAAGAAACATTGTGCATGATCATATTAGGTTTTTGACGCATGTAGTTCTATACACTGTGATGATGAAAGCACTTGTCTCATGTTAACATTTACATGAATTAAATGAATTTTGAATTTTAAATGCTTTGTGTTTTTTATGTTTTAACAATAACTTGAATTTGCAAAAACAAGCATTAAGGAATTTTTAATAATCGATAGTCTCAAGAAGATTGATGATCAGTGTTACAAATGACCCAATACCTTCTCTCCTCTCTTTAGGTTTTCGTAAGCCTAAATCTCTTAAACCAAGAACACTTGAAAGACCTAATGCTTCAAGGGATATGAATCATTTGACTTCATAAAACCATTGTCATCACAGAATAAGCAAAGACGTAGATCTTAGTCTAGGCTATGAACAAAGGAACAAACTTTTTGAAAATTTTCAAATTCCTTGAAATTCAAACAAATGAGACATTCTTTCAAGAATCTAGATTTTGATAATTTGGTGTGTGTCAAGATTGTGCTAAAACCATTCATGACCTTTCCCAATGACCACAAAACACTAATTTCCCAAACATCATTTCATGATTGACACCTTGGGGCACAATGATTAAACTAGATTATCCCTTGTCCCAGAGAAAACTCGTTTTTGGGTCATATTTTCCTTGTCTCTTCAAAGAACTCAGATTGGAAATTCAGCCTTTTCAGTACAGACCTAGACTTGCTATGTTCCTCGTTGATACAAATTCTCATGGTTAATCAAATTGGGGCATCATATGTGGAAATGATGGATACATGGTGAATAAGGATGGACTAAACGCATGAATCATTAGGGCATGCGATGAAAAATGAAAAATGAAAATTTTGTGATATCATGCATATGAGAATTCGGATGATTCCAAAGTGCAAAGTGAAATTCTGAATATCTATTTCCCCTGGGGATTGCTTTTCAATGAGGATATTCGTGCTTGACATGAGGAATGGCCATCTTTCATATCCCTTTCACACAAAAAGAAATTATCCATAGTCACCCCTTTTGAGCCAAAAGAATTCTTTCTTCTTTGAACCCTGATCAAGGATTACCCTCTACACTGGGGGAGAAATGCGAGGAAAGATCTTTTCAAAGATCATTGAGAAATGAGTAACAACTCAAGGACAGACACAAAGCAAATGGAGCCCCGAATAAATATGGGCGCACTCTGTCAAAGAAAAAAGAAGAGGAAAAGATGGCGAAATGAAAGCCAAGAAAAACAAAAAAAAACACAATAAAAAAGAAAACAAAATGTGTGAAAGACATGGCAAATTGAAAGCCAAGAACGAGGAAAGAAAGACACAAAAGTCAAAAGGAAAGAAATGTCCAAGAAGGGACAAATGCTTCAAAGAGAATCCTCCTCAAGAAATGATCCTTGATCTGATTACCCTTAAACACATATTTTGGGCCTATTTATCCTTTCTTTCTGAACCCTGAGCCATGGCCTACATTACGTGCTTTAAAAGTCCATTTTGATCAAGCATGAATGTTTAATTTGAAAGGTTTTTCCTCAGATTTTATCCCATTTCATCGAATTATCATTTCACTAAGGAAGAATTTAGAATTCTCAAATGTATGGTAAAAAAAAGGGAAAGAATGGGACTCTAGGGCGAAAACCCAAAAATGGGCGGTCTACAGTAAATTTGGAAATTTTCGATGCCATCTATGATATTGTCGATACCCCAAAAGAAAAGATCTTATTAAAAGAGTGGTCATCGAGGAACATCTTGGAATTCTTGAACCCCCCAAATTGTCAGCTCTCATTCGGAGGATTGTCTTCAAAAATTGAATCTTTTTTCCTCCAAGATTAAACTTTTCAATCTAAAAATCCCGGCCAATCTTGATGCTTGTCAAAATGCCTTGATATGGAAACTAAAAGAATGTTGAATTTGCTTGGTTCTCCATGAATTCATGATTTATAAAACCTGTTCCATTTGTGAGCCTAGAAGGGATATACATTTTTGTCACGAAGTTTTCCTGGAAAAGCCAGAATCTTGTTATACCAGGCCTTGCCAATCCCAGTTGAAAAAACCAGTTTGATACTTAGAGAAATTTCTAACAATGATCATCAGTCTTCAAAAGATTTATACATCACACATTGTGGGGTTAATATTTTTTGTTCAGAAGTTTTCAAAATGCGAAAACAAATAAAGAGATTTTTTGAAATACCCATTTTGATATTGACATGAGACAAGGATTTTTCTAACTCAAAGGTGTAGAACTGCCAGGATAGGTCTTGACTTCCAGATATGAGAAGAAGAAATAGAACCCGATTCAGATCTCTGTTGATGAAAGTTTGAAAACTGTTGGGGCAAAGAGAATAGCAAAAATGAATTGAAGATATACTCTAATTTGAAGAGGAAAAATGAATTTGAAAGGCTAAGCCAAAGTCTAGAAAAACAACCGAGGGCATTTGCATCACTCATGAGCACTCATCTCTTTATCAAGCTTTTACATCTGCACAGTGTCGGTAAGCATTTGCATCATTCATGGGTATTTGCATTGGCTTATTCCATAAGCATCTGCATTTTACCTTTACATTTACTTTCTTCATGGAATTCGCATTTGTGTCATCTCCAGCAATTGCATCATTTCTAGAATCATTGCATTTTCATTATTGTGTGCTAATTGCAGTTACATCATTCATAAACCAGTTGCATGAACACAATTAGTAGATGCATCCGTATCATGAAACATAGGCATAAATCCAGGCCATTTGCATTTGCACTAAGAAACATTCACATCAATCCAAGCATTTACATTTGCACCATGAAGCATGAGCACCTTGTTAAAGGACATGTGCATCTGCATCATTTCTCAAAGCTTCTGGTGGGGATATCCAGAATTTTATAGTTTTTAAAAGTGAACAAGTCTTCGGTGGTGATAGCTGAAGCCTCTGGTGGAGATATCCAGGGTTTTATAATTTTGAAAAATGGGAAATCTTCTTCTGGTGGAGTTATCCAGAATTTTACAATGAGCAAGTCTTTGGTGGTGATAGCCAAAGCTTCTGGTGGGGATATCCAGAATTTTACAGTTTAAAAAGTGAACAAGTCTTCGGTGGTGATAGCTGAAGCCTCTGGTAGAGATATCCAGTGTTTTATAATTTTGAAAAATGAGAAATCTTCTTCTGGAGGAGTTATCCAGAATTTTACAATGAGCAAGTCTTTGGTGGTGATAGCCAAAGCTTTTGGTGGGGATATCCAGAATTTTACAATTTTAAAAGTGAACAACTCTTCGGTGGTGATAGTTGAAGCCTCTGGTAGAGATATCCAGGGTTTTATAATTTTGAAACATGAAATTTTCTTTTGAAGGAGTTACCTAGAATTTTACAATGAGCAAGTCTTTGGTGGTGATAGCCAAAGCTTCTGGTGGGGATATCCAGAATTTTACAGTTTTAAAAGTGAACAAGTCTTCGGTGGTGATAGCTGAAGCCTCTGATGGAGATATCCAGGGTTTTATAATTTTGAAAAATGAGAAATCTTCTTTTGGAGGAGTTATCCAGAATTTTATTCAACATGTGCATCTACATCAAGAAGCATTTGCATCAATCTAAGTTAGTTGAATCTGCATCAAGAAAGTTTGCATCAAATCAAGTCATTTACATTTGCATCAAAGACATTTGCACCAATCTAAGTCATTTGCATCTACATCAAGAAGCGTTTGCATCAACTAAAGATATTTGCATTTGCATCATGAAGCATTTGCATCATCTCTTAAAGCTGTCAGGTAGAATCGAACTCGTTTTGCTTCTTAAGACGAGTCGAGCCTCGAGATCATCGTCGAGGTACTTTTTTTTATATTTTTATGAACAAGTCTTCGGAGGTGATAGCTGAAGCATCTGGTGGAGATATCCAGAGTTTTAAAATCCTTTGAAAAGGTAGAAAGTCTTCGGTGGTGATAGCTGAAGCTTCTGGAGGTGATATCCAGAATTTTTTTTACAGTTTTAAAAAAGAGCAAGACTTTGGTGGTGATAGCCGAAGCTTCTGCAGGAGATATCCAGAATTTTAAACACAGCTGAGAACAAGACAGGTTAAGGCCCCGAGACCATCGTCGAGGTCATTTCCTTTCTTGCAAATCGAATTCGTTTCCTTAAAAAGAGTCGAGCCCCGAGATCATCGTCGAGGTACTTTTTTTATTATGAACAAGTCTTCGGTGGTGATAGCTGAAGCCTCTGGTGGAGATATCCAGAGTTTTAAAATCCTTTGAAAAGGTAGATAGTCTTCGGTGGTGATAGCTGAAGCTTCTGGAGGTGATACCCAGAATTTTTATAGTGAGCAAGACTTTGGTGGTGATAGTCGAAGCTTCTGGAGGAGATATCCATAATTTTAAACACAACTGAGAACAAGACAGGTTAAGGCCCCGAGACCATCGTCGAGGTCATTTCCTTTCTTGCAAATCGAATTCATTTCCTTAAGACGGGTCGAGCCTTGCTTAGTAAGGAATTCAATTTAAGGATAAAATCTTCAATTTACTGTTTTTCTTAAATAAAAAAAAATAAAAAAAAAAATTGGAAAAAAGAAAAAAGGAAAAAGGAAAAATGAAAAAATAAATGAAAAAATAGAAAATGAAAAATGAAGAAATGATAGAAGAATGAAAAAGAAACCCCTTTCCCTTTCCTTCACATGTGATTTCACTGACCGTACAAAATTAGTGTTGGTTTATCTTTGTTTGATTCCTGATTCTCAGCAATAGCTAAAGAGGGGCAGCTGTAGACACCTAATTTTGTCCGAACCACTAAACATGTATGTTTTCTTCCTATATTGATGTTTTCGAGTGTAAAAAGACTCTTTTTCATCCTGCAGGTGATACTCCGAGACTTAGCTTAAGAGGGCGAGCATAAAAAGTCAAACTTGAAAAAGTCAACCTCGAAAAAGTCAACCCACTTTCAAAATCAAGATTTTAAGTTCAATTGAAAAATGGCGAAAGAATTTTGATAATCCGAGATCTACATTGAAAGATATGGAGTTCGGAAGTTGGGATTTGGAGATTCAGTAGAAAGAAAACCCTAATCCGAGAAATTTGGGGAAAAGTGCTTAAACGATCAAATTGGTCGAAATTGAAGGTTCCAAATGAAAGATAAGCACTGACTACTAATGGAGAAGTCACTTGCAAGAAAAATCGAAATAAAAGTTAATCCGGGAGAAAACCGAGAATTAGGGTTTTTAGTGAATTTCGGTGAAATCGGGAAGAATCACATAAATGGCCCGACTGGGTAAGACCAAAGCCCCTAATGGATGAAGAATGGTTAAAAAGGATAGCCCAAGGCTCAGATTGAAGAAAATCTGAAAAACGGACTTGTTTTGAGCAAAACCGGGTTTCGGAGGTACAAGGGCAAAATTGGAAAATTTAGGAAAAATAGCAAATGGACTCCGAAAATTCTGAAAATTTGTCAATCTCATTCTTAAATCATTTAAAAGAGATTGGTAAAATAAAATCTTGATTCGGAGGTCGTTTGCTAAATTGCCAAAACCCGGGCTTTTTATGCAGTAATTCAAAAAGGAAAATCCCGAAAAAATAGCAAATGAGCTCCAAATCTTTTAAAATTTTGCAGATATCATTTTTAAATTATTTGGAAGAGATTGGCGAAAGAAAATCTTGATTTCGAGTTCGTTTGCAAAATGGCCAAATCCCGGCCCTCTAATGTATTAATTCAAAAAGGAAAATCCCGGAAAAATAGCAAATGAGCTCCAAATCTTTTGAAATTTTGCAGATATCATTTTTAAATTATTTGGAAGAGATTTACAAAAGAAAATCTTGATTCGGAGTTCGTTTGCAAAATGGCCAAATCCCGGGCCTCCTATGCAATAATTCAAGAAGATAAATCCCGAAAAAATACCAAATGCACTCCAAAAATTCTGAAATTTGGCAAATCTCATTTTGAAATTATTTGGAAGATATTGGCGAAAGAAAATCTTGATTCGGAGTTCGTTTGCAAAATGGCCAAATCACGGGCCTCCTATGCAGTAATTCAAGCCGATAAATCCCGAAAAAATACCAAATGAGCTCCAAAAATTATGGAAACTTCCAGATCACACTTTTTAATTATTTTGAAGAGATTGGTGAAGAAAAATCTTGATTTGGAGCTCGTTTTAAAAATGGTAAAATGTAGGGGCATAAAAGGGTATTTTGGGAAGAAAAAATTCAAATAAATAGCAAATAAACTCGGATAATTTTGAAAACTTCCAGAACTCAATATTTTATTATTTTGGAAGTATTAAAAAAAGAAAAATTGAATTTGGAGTCCGTTTGATATTTATTTACATCCGGGGGGCAAAACGGTCATTTCACCCAAGCAACCGAAAAGGGCTTTTTTGGGCCTTTCAAAAAATCAGAGTTGGGCTGGAAAAGAGAAGTGCTGGCCTGCCCAAGCCCAAATGAAGGAGGAAGCTTCTGATTTTTCAATCAAATGGCTAAAAATCAAGAGTTAGTTAGAGATTCTCTTTGATCAAGCCATGGTGATTAAGCCACATAGGCTAAGAAAGATGTCAACATTATTCTTGGACAGCTGTAATTTGAGAGAGCTGAGATGCTAAGCTATAGGTGGTAATTTCATGATTTTTCACCTTGAATTATTAGCCATTTGATGGAAAATTGGTTACACAAAAATGACAACATCTTGGAGCCAATATATGCCATTCGGCCAGCCCTTGTTTGGAGAGGAGATTTTCATTTTTTCTTTTTCATTTTGCTGAGTTCTTAGAGTTTTTTACTTAGTTTTTGCTATTTTTATCTCTACTTGGTGAGTTTTCATTTTAAAATAATGTTTTTGTTCTTCATTCATCTCCTTTCTTAAGTATATTTTTTTACATTTTATTTTTACAATAAACTCACCACAGTCAAATGGCCTACATTATTTATTTTGAGTTGCTGTTTTGGGTTCATTTTACCATATTGTTTATGCTATTTTTATTTTTATTTTGATGTTTTAAATGTTATGTTACTTCATATTCTTGAGTTATATTTTAATTTGGTTGTTTTGTTTGTTGCCATTTATGTCTTAGATATCATGTTTTTGCATTTTTAATTTTCTGCTTTCATGTTGTTTAAATTTGAGCATGTTTTAGATTTAGCATATCAAGTGTTTGTGAAAATGCTTGTATGATTTTTTGCATGATTTTTTGTTTTATATCTTAGTTGAGCATGTTTTAGATTTTAGTATATTAAGTGTTTGTGAAAATGCTTGTGAGATTTTTGCATGATTTAAGTGTTATATTTTAGTTGAGCATGATAGTATACCAAGTGTTTGTGAAAATGCCATGCTTGTTGGAGCTTGAGGCCATTTGGCTACTCCATGTGTTTTGCATTGTGTGTTGCATTTTTTGTCATGTTAGTTGGTAGGTTTTTGCATTTGCATGATATTTGGTTGGATTTTTGGTTCAAGCATGCTTTGTGTTTGTGAAAATGCCATGCATATTTTAGTTATTAAGTTAGGTTTATTTGCCATGCATGTTCATGCATTCTAGGTCTAGGTTACATTAAATGCCATGCAAGTTCATTTAGGTCTAGGTCACTTTATGAATGCCATGCATTTTTTCATGACATTTAGGTTTAAATCCATGCATTTCATGCATTATGTTTGCTGCATTGTTTCATGCATTTCATGTTCATGCCACTTGAATAATGACTTGAGCCAATTAATGGTTCAAAGTCATGCTCTCTTGAGCACATTTGTGGAAAATTAAGTTTGTCAAGTTGATTATTCTACCTTTGTGATTTTTTTTTTTTACTTAGCCAATTTTTATCTAACTTTCAAAAAGTCCTAGCTACTGTTTGCAAGTCATTTTATGAGTTTCAAATATTTTTATTTTGATTTTTAAATGATTTTATCAAAGGCAAAAATGTGTTGGCAAAGCAGTTTTTTTCTTCTTCCAAAACTCGTACATCTCTGATTTTTCTGGGAATTCATCTTTGATCAGAAAATTAAGCCACTTTTTTTCCGTGTAGTTTTACATGTCCTGAGTCTCCAGTACTTTTTTTAGAATTTTTTGAATTTTTATAAATATGGTAAAAAAATCATGGATTAAAACTGGACAGTGGAGTCAGAATTGAATTTAAAGAAAAATCATTTTTCTGTTTTGGTTAATTTACTTAGAGTGGGCTGATTAGGAGGGTTAGCTACTGACTTAGGGTAATTTATAAGCCTTTTTAAACTCTAAAAATGGTTTTTCAAGTCCCGGGTTAAGGGTAGTCAAGTCCGGATTTTTAAACATAGGAAATTAGAGCCATTTTAAAGAAATTAGCCCAGTTTTTATTTTTAATTCAAGCTTTTCCAAATTGTTTTCAAACAATCACAAAGTATTTTGGTTTTAGAATATTTAATTTGACATATTTTTCTAAGGTAGCCGGATGTCTTTTTAGATATACGGATTTCCTTAATTAAAGGAAAAAATACATTTCATGCATTACATTTTTATATTCATGCATTTTATATAATATGTGATTCTTGCCATAATAATTTCTATGATATTGTTGTTATTTTGATTTATATTTTTTGATGTTACATGGTTTATTATATGGTTTTGAATATTTCATGATATTCTATGCTTTTATTTAGTTATTTTTATTTAGCATATACTATGTTCATGCATTATTATTCTCATGCATATTATATGATAGCATTATTTTATTCCATGTCATTTAAATTATATGCCATACCATTCATATTTGTCATGTCATTTAAATCATTTCATTTCATTTAGGATATATTATGTCATCTAGAATATTTTATTTCATTTAGAAAATATCATGTTACTTAGGTTATTTCATTTCATATAGAATATGTTATGTTACTTAGGTTATTCTATTTCATTTAGATTATATCATATGACTTAGAATATTGCATCTCATAATGAATATACTATGTTACCTAGGTCATTTCATTTTATTTAGAATATATTATATAACTTAGGATATTCCATTTCATTTAGAATATACTAAGGCACTCAAATCATGTCATGTCATTTAGGTTGCATTATATTATTTAGACTTTGCTATGTCATTTTATTTATGTCATGCATATACATATTCATTTATTTTAAATGTTTTCAAAAAAGATAATGGTTTTCAATAAAATAAAGATATTCCCGAGTTAAAATAATTCATGAATTCTCTGCCGGGTTTGCTGGGGAGGATATCATCAATTATTATTAATAACGGAATATCTTCTTTAAAAAGAGAATGATTCGGAAAATTTTCCAAAATTAATAAAAATTTTTATATTTTGCCACGTTTGTTGGGGAATATAGGAAAATTTTGAATTTATAAATTCCGGATCATTTTCAATAAAAAAAATGGAATTATTTTTCTCTAAATTGGGAATTAATTTGAAATACTAAATTTAAAAACCAACTTTTACCGAGACTTGAGATAACACACGATTAATAAGGTACCGATTTATACGGGCGTTGTGGGGGTGCTAATCCTTCCCCGCACGTAACCGACTCCCGAACCCGCTTCTTTGATTTCTCTGGTTTAAAACGCAGACTTGAAATTGGTTTTTAAAATGTTTTATTTAATTTTTAAAATATTTTATAAAACCGGTTTTAATAGGTGGCCGATCACACCTAGCTAAAAAAGATTGGTGGCGACTCCTTGTCTTTTTTAAGGTCATTTTCAAAACCTTCATTTTTCTAGAGGAATTAAGTCGACTTTTCCTCGGTTTTTTTTAATGTCACGCTTAACGAATAACAAGGTCTTGCGATGAGACTCGTTATTTTTTAGGTTGCGACAAGTTTCCTTCCATGCTACTACAATCTCATGTACCTATCCCAAATATCCATCTTCTCCATAATCAAATTCCAAATTACTAAGGTCATGGGTCATAGGAGTAAACTGACAGGATTCTGATTGTCTTAGTACTAGCAGTGGTGCATAGCTCACTCCTCCCCATACTCCCAATAATGGAACAGAAGCTTTATCTCTGCACTTGTACAATGTAGGCATAGGAGCTATCCATGGAGCTCTCCAAATTATCATCTCAGCCTTGATATTCCGGAATATGTTGATCCATTGTTCCTCAGACCTATTTTCAAGCCAATCCCTCTTAAGAAATTCACCAATTGGTGCAAAAGATTTCCAATATGAGCGAAGAGGGAAATTCTCCTGTTTACAAAAATGGCTCTGAACCCATATGTAAAAGAGCTGTATACAACCTAGAAAACGCCCTTTTCCTTCCCATCTGCAGAAATTCAGGGATCGGATTGTTTCTGCTATAATTGCCTATGTTGGGTTTATCTTTTGCTCAAGCCTCTCAAAAACATCAAATATCGCCACATCCACATACCCTTATGTCTTTGGGAAGATAACTAAACCATAGATAGCCAAAGCAAAAATATTCCTAACTGTCTCCTTACTTGAATGGCTATGGATTAAGGTCTGTAAAATGTCCCATGATATACAGTAGCTTACCCCTTTTCGCACAACATGGCTTTCGACCCAATTTCTTTTCACTCCTAGAATTTCAGACACCTTTTTCTTGAAACCCGGAGTCTTTGTATCCTTCAAATAAATATGGTCGTGAAAAACGTTCTCAATATGCAGCAAGGTCGAATATTTCTCTATGGTTGGAGTCATATCCTCTCGGCTGAAGGTAAAACACTGATAAGCGGGATTCCAAAATTGCACCATAGCCCAGATTACCTCACCACTAACCTTAACCTGAAGTAGCAGTGCTATGTCCCCATAAGTCTGAGTGAAGGCTTCTTTTGCTGATATGTTCCATTGATTTCATATATCCATCAATTCCCAGAAATTATTTTGCTTGATAGTAAGATCAACCTCGACTGGCAATGCTGACACATATCCCATCTTCAAACAATCCCCATTATCCTGCTGACCTTTCTCGAACTGTTTCCTAACCTCTAAATGCTTCTTGACCACTGAGACACTTTGGCCCTCCAAGAAAGCCCTTTTGGTTGAATATTATCTCGAGACCAATAACTTTCCATGTGCAAAAAATGATGACAAGAATGCAAAAAAACAAAAACAACAACAAAAAGAAAATGAATTAGTAAGAGGAATAAATACGAATAATACAAAAAACATAAAATTTAAGACAATAATTATCCCTGAGGATGCCAATAAAATTTCTGCATTATAACACCCCTGGGATGAAATACCAACACTTATTACGGGCATTGTGATGTACGTTCATCATTGTTCGGTTTTCAAAAATAAACGTATTCGGAAAGTATAACAGAAGGTAAAAGGATTGGAAATATTCCTCCATGTGTTCTTAACTTCGGGATATCTAATTGGAAATCCGACACGGCTTCGCCTAGGTTTACTATATGAAGGTGAATTAGTTCTAAAAGCCCCGAATTGTTCCTCACTCTCGTCGGTGAAGGCTAGTAAGGCACCCCGATAAAAGTGGGTTCAATTCGTTAGAGTCTATTTCCCTAGCCCATGCGGATTGTTAATCACGAAGGCTTAGGTAATTTAATACTCCGGAAGTGTTTCACTAGCCCATGCAGATTGTTAATCACGAAGGCTTAGTTACTTTGCTCCCACCTAAAAGGACGGAACCCGGGTATAGGATTCATGATATGCAAATGCAAATGCACGTGTAGTGTAGTGTGTGAGGAGAAATAACAAACCTTTCACCACCTATTCTACATCCCTTACTCTAAATGCCCCAACAAGATTAAACAATATAAGTCATCAATTAATCAATAAATGAATATATGCACCAAAATAACCAGAGAACAACTATAATATGTATGCACATGAATATGGACATATTTAAAAACATTTTATTATTTCTAAAATTATCCTTATTTTTTTAAAATTTGAGAATTAAAATTAAATACCAATTAAACCGAGACTTTGATTACACACGACTAATTTTAGGCCTGACTCTCTAATAATCCCTAATGGAGTCGCCAAGCTGTCGCAACCTAAAAAATAACAAGTCTCATCACGAGACTTGATTATTCATTAAGCGTGACATTAAAAAAGACCGAGGAAAAGTTGACTTAATTCCTCTTGAAAAATGATTGAAAATGAGCTTGAAAAAGATATGGAGTCGCCACCAATCTTTTTTAATTAGGTGTGGTCGGCCACCTATTAAAACCCGTTTTATAAAATATTTTAAAATTAATTAAAATATTTTTAAAACCAATTTCAAGTGTGCGTTTTAAACCAGAGAAATCGAAGAAGTGGGTTCGGGACTCGGTTACATGTGGGGAAGGATTAGCACCCCCACAACGCCCGTATGAAATGGTACCTTATTAATCGTGTGTTATCTCAAGTCTCGGTAAAAAAGTTGGTTTTAAATTTAGTATTTCAAGTTAATTCCCAATTTAAATAAAAATAATTCCATTTTTAATTGAAAATGATCCGGAATTTATAAATTCAAAATTTTCCTATATTCCCCAACAAACGTGGAAAATATAGAAATTTTTATTAGTTTTGGAAAACTTTCTGAATCATTCTCATTTTAAAGAAGATATTCCGTTATTAATGATAATTGATGATATCCTCCCCAGCAAATCCGGCAGAGAACTCATGAATTATTTTAACTCGGGAATATCTTTATTTTATTGAAAATCATTACCTTTTTCAAAACATTTTAAAAAATATGAATATGTGTGACATAAATAAAATGACATAGCAAAGTCTAGATAACATAATGCAACCTAAATGGTATGATATAGTTTAAATGTCATAGCATATTCTAAATGGAATGAAATATCCTAAGTCATATGATATATTCTAAATGAAATGAAATAACCTAGGTAACATGATATATTCTATATGAAATGAAATATCCTAAGTGACATAATATATTCTAAATGAAATAAAATGACCTAGGTAACATAATATATTCTATATGAAATGTAATGTCCTAAGTCATATGATATATTCTAAATGAAATAAAATATCCTAAATGACATAATATATCCTAAATGAAATGAAATGACCTAGGTAACATAATATATTCTACATGAAATGACCTAGGTAACATAATATATTCTATATGAAATGAAATAATTTAAATGACATGACATATATAAATGATATGGCATATAATTTAAATGACATGAAATATAAAATAATGATATCATATAATATGCATGAAAATAAAAATGAAAATAATAATGCATGAATATAGTATATGCTAAATAATATGACAAAAAAATAACTAAATAAAAAGCATAGGATATCATGAAATATTCAAAACCATATAACAAACAATATAACATCAAAAATATAAATCAAAATAATAACAATACCATAGAAATTATCATAGCAAAATTCACATATTATATAAAATGCATGAAAGTGAATTTTTTCCATTAATTAAGGAAATCCGTATATCTAAAAAGATATCCGGCTACCTTAGGAAAATATATCAAATTAACTATTCTAAAATCAAAATACTTTGTGATTGTTTGAAAACAATTTTTTTTTTTTTTTGGAAACCTTAGATTAAGAATAAAAACTTGACTAAACCCTTTTTAAATGGCTCTAATTTCCTAAGTTTAAAATCCCAGACTTGACCACCCTTAACCCGAGACTTGAAAAATCATTTTTAGAGTTTAAAAATGCTTAGAAACTACCTTAAGTCAGTAGCTAAACTTCCTAATCAGCCCCTTCTAAGTAACTTAACCAAAACAGAAAAATGATTTTCCTTCAAATTCAATTCTGACTCCACTATCTAGTCTTAAACCATGATTTTTTACCCTATTTTTAAAAATTCTAAAAAACAATATTGGAGACTCAACACATGTAGAAATACACAGGAAAAAGTTCGCTTAATTTTATGATTAAAGATGACTGCCCAGAAAAATCGGGAAAGTATGAGTACTGGGTGAAAAAACTGTTTTGCCAAAACACATTTTTGCCTTTAATAAAATCATTTAAAAATCAAAGTAAAAATATTTAAGACTCTCTAAATGACTCACAAACAGTAGCTAGCACTTTTGAAAAGTTAGACAAAAATTGGCTAAAAAGTAAATAAATAAATCACAAAGGTAGAATAATCAATTTGACAACTTTTTAATTTTCTACAAGTATGCTCAAGAGAGCAAGACTTTGAACCATTGATTGGCCTAAATCATAATTCAAGTGGCATTAACATGTAATGCATGAATGATACAGCAAATATGATGTATGAAATGCATGATTTAAAACCTAAATGACATGAAAAATGCATGGCATCAATAAAATGACCTAGACCTAAATGAACTTCCATGGCATTTAATGCAACCTAGGTCTAAAATGCATGAATATGCATGGCAAAACTAACCAATCCTACATCTAAAATATGCATGGAAATAAAACAAACACAAGGCATGCTTAAACAAAATACTCAACCAAATGTCATGAAAATGCAAACATATCAACTAACATAACAAAAATACACACACAAAGCAAATAAAGTGAAGTGGATGAATGGCCTCATGTTCAAAATGAGCATGGCATTTTCACAAACACTTGATATACTAACATACTTAACTAAAGAATAACACTCAAATCATGCAAATGTAAAGTAGAGGCATGGAAACCAACAAGCATTTTCAGAAACACATGGATTTCAAAATATAAACATAACAAAACTTAAACATTTTGAAAACAGAAAATCAACAATGCAAGAACATGATAATAGACTCATAAATGGAAATAAGCAAGCAACCAAATTAAAACAAGCTTCAAGTCTATGTAGTAGAAGAAGATTTAAAGCATCAAAACTTATTTAATGTCAAAAATAACATGAAATAACAAAGCATACAGCAACTAAAACAAAAACCGGGCCATTCGGCCAAGTCAAGGAAACAAGAGAAAAAAAAATTTCAAAAGCATTTTTAAGAAATGATCAAGAAGGAACTTAAAGAAGAACATTAAAAACACTTATTTAAAAAGAAAAATCAAAAGAAACTCACCAAAATAATAATCAAAATAGCAAATCAAGAATGGAAAATCAAAGAAAGTGCAAGAGTATGGTGCTAAATGCAACCTCTAGAAGCTATCTTTCAAGCTTTTTCTCTTCTCACTTTCTTTTCTTTTCTAAACTTTTCTTTTTGCTTCTCAATAATGGAGAGAAAATCAGCCAAAAGCAAGAGAGAATAGAGAATGAGAGTGTCCAAAAAATGAAAGAGAGAGTCATTTTCTTCATATGGCCGAATGCCCCCTTCCTCTAGGCTAGGATGTTGTCCTTTTTACATCAACCAATTTTCATCCAAGGGCTATTGATTCAAGATGTTTAAAACATAAAATTATCACCCTTAGATTAGGCCACCAGCTATCCACAATTACAGCTATTCAAGAATCTTAAGCCATTATGTTGACACTCTCCCTCTTCATGCATTGGTTCATGTGGCTTATTTGCAAAGGCTTGATCAAAAAATCACTAACTAACTCTTCATTATTGGCCTTTTGATTAAAAAATCAGCAACCTCTTTCCATCTATGAGCCTTGGCCGGCCAGCCCTCCTTCTTCCAGGCCATGTTTGATTTTTTAGAATGCAAGAAAAGCCCTTTTCGGTTTCTTGGGTAAAATGACATTTTTGCCCCCCGAATGCAAATAAATGGCAAAAGGACTCCAAATTCAATTTTTTTTCAATACTTTGAAAATAATAAAAAATTGAATTCTAGAAGTTTTCAAAAGTTTCCGAGTCCATTTGCTATTTATTTGGATTTTTCTTCCAAAATTGCCCTTTTATGCCCCCAAATTTTACCATTTTTTAAACAAGCTCCAAATCAAGATTGTTCTTCACCAATATCTTCCAAATAATTTAAAAGTGTGATCTGGAAGTTTTCATAATTTTTGGAACTCATTTCGTATTTTTTTTCGGGATTTATCTACTTCAATTACTACATAAGGGGCCCGAGATTTGGCCATTTTGCAAACGAACTCCGAATCATTTTATTTTGCCAATCTCTTCCAAATAATTTAAAAATGAGATTTGCAATTTTCAAAATTTTTAGAGTTCATTTGCTATTTTTTCGGGATTTATCTTCTTGAATTACTGCATAAGAGACCCGGGATTTGGCCATTTTGTAAACGAACTCCGAATCAAGATTTTCTTTCGCCAATCTCTTCCAAATGATTTAAGAATGAGATTTGCAAATTTTCAGAATTTTTTCAGTTCATTTGCTATTTTTCCCAATTTTGCCCTTTTGCCTCCGAAACCCGGTTTTGCTCAAAACAAGTCTGATTTTTAGATTTTCTTCAAACTAGCCTTGGGCTATCCTTTTTTAATCACTCCTCATCCATTAGGGACTTTAGTCCTACCGAGTCGGGCCATTTCTTTAATTCTTCCCAATTTCACCGAAATCCACCAAAAACCCTAATTTTTGGTTTTCTCCCGGATTGACTTTTCTTTCAATTTTTCTTTCAAGTGGCTTCTCCATTACCCGTAGTTAGTGCTTATCTTTCATTTGGAACCTTTAATTTTGACCAATTCGATAGTTTAAGCACTTTTCCCCAAATTTCTCGAATTAGAGTTTTCTTTCTACTAGATCTCCATAACCTATCTTCCGAACTCCATATCTTTTGATGTAGACCTCGGATTATCAAAATTCTTTTGCCATTTTTCAATTGAACTTCAAATCTTGATTTTGAAAGTGGGTTGACTTTTTCAGTAGTTGACTTTTTAGAGTTGACTTTTTAGGGTTGACTTTTTCAAGTTTGACTTTTTATGCTCGCCCTCTTAAATTAACTCTCTAAGTACTACCTGCCGGATGAGAAAAAAGTCTTTTTACATTTTGAAACATCAATTTAGGAAGAAAACATACCTGTTTTAGTGGTCTGGACAAAATTAGGTGTCTACAATAACAATAATTATGGATAAAGAAATACCTCAATTATAATTAATAAACTATAATGTGCAATACATGAATATATAAATAGTGTCTTACAAGCCCAACTAGATTGGCTTGCAGGGCTTACACCAACAAATAGTTGCTCCATCATTCTTAAAGACATTCACTATAGATCGGCAACATTACATAATGGATTATAAATTTTGGATCTGGAGATGCCTGTGTTCAATATAAATGTCAAGAAAGCAAGAAAGGATGATCCAAGTAAGACTTACATCTGGCACTGTAGAGTTGGTCATATCAATGAGACAAGGATTTCCAAATTGCATAAACATGGTTACTTGGAACCCTTTGATTATGAATCATATGGGACTTGTGAATGTTGTCTTCTTCGTCAGATGACCAAGACTCCCTTTACTAGAAAGGGTGAAAGAGCTGGTGTTTTATTGGGCTTAATACATTCATATGTATGTGCGCAACTAAACACAGCTGCTAGAGGTAATTACTCATACTTCATAACCTTTATCGATGATCATTCTAGATATGGTTATGTGTATCTGATGAGATACAAGTCTGAAGCTTTTGAAAAGTTCAAAGAGTTCAGAGCTGAAGTAGAGAAACATATTGGGAAAAATATTCTAGCTCTTAGATCAGATCGATGAGTAGAATATCTAACCCATGATTTCTTGGATCATTTGACGAAAAATTGAATTCTGTTGCAGTGGACTCTACCTGGAACTCCTCAGCATAACGGTGTGTTCGAGAGGAGAAATCAAGCTTTGTTGGACATGGTTCGATCCATGATGTCTAAGGCTGACCTTCCGAAATCCTTTTAGGGATATGCCTAAGAAACTGCAGCTTACCTTCTAAATAGGGTTGCAAGCAAATTGGTAGATAAGGTACCGTATGAGATGTGGTATGGCAAGAAGCCATACTTATCTTATCTAAAGATTTGGGGATGTACTGCTTATGTGAAGCAAGTACCTTCTGATAAGCTGGGAGCTAGATCAGAAAAATATAAGTTTGTCGGATATCCTAAAGAGACTGTTGGATATTACTTTTACAGTCCGACTGATAAAAGGTGTTTGTGTCAAAACACGTTGCTTTTCTAGAGAAAGAGTTTCTACTAGAAGGATTCAGTGGGAGTATAGTAGATCTTGAAGAAGTTCAAGAACCACAACCTAACATTCCCTCGAAACCTGAGCCATCGGTCGAGGCATTAGATGCTCAGACTGATGCTCAAGAATCACAAGTGCTCCGTATGTCTAGTGAGGATAGACATGATCCGGTGAAATATGGTTTTCTACTAGAATGTGATGCATTGCATATTGACTAATGCAAGAAACTCGGAGCTAGAACATCAGAATTGATAAAACGATCCAAGGATATGGTTTTATCTAGAGTCCTAGTGATCCATGTGTTTATAAGAAGGTAAACGGATTGGCAGTTGTTTTCCTGATGCTACATGTCGACGACATATTGCTTATAGGAAATGTTGTACCTATGCTGCAAACGACTAAGGTCTGGCTATCCAAACAAATCTCCATGATGGATTTGGGAGAAGCAGCATTTATTCTGGGAATTAAGATCTATAGAGATAGATCGAAAAGGTTGTTTGGATTCTCCCAATCCACTTACATAGACAAGGTGCTAAAAGATTTAGCATGGATACCTCCAAAAGAGGAAACTTGCCTATGTTACATGGCATACCTCTCTCAAAAGAGATGTGTCCTAAAACGTTGGATGAAAGGACACGATTCGATAGGATTCCATATGCTTCAACAATTGAAACTATCGTGTATGTTATGTTGCGCACTAGACCAGATGTATCATACGCTCTGACTGTCATGAGCATATACAAAAGGGTAATCCTGGTGATAGTCACTGGATTGCTGTGAAAAATATCCTCAAGTACTTGAGAAGAACTAAGGATACTTTCTTAGTCTATAGAGAGGTTGAACTCCAAGTTAGGGGTTATACAGATGCTGGCTTCTAATCCAATTAGGATGACAGTAAATCCCAGTGTAATTATATATTTACCTTGAATCTTGGTACAGTCAGTTAGAAAAGTTCCAAACTAGAGATGATTGTAGATTCAACAACCAAAGCCGAGTATATCTCCTTGTTTGAGGCAACGAAGGAGGTTGTTTGGATTAAGAAGTTCACAACTGAACTTGGTGTGGTTCCAAGCATTGTTGATCCAGTACCGCTTTACTGTGTTAACAATGGAGCCATAGCGCAAGCTAAGGAACCATGGTCTCATCACAAATCCAAACATGTATTGTGGAAATATCACTTGACTAGAGATATGATTCAAAGAGGTGATATAAGTATAGAAAGGGTACCCACAGAGGATAATATAGCTGATCCTTTCATCAAGGTTCTGTCCCAACAGAAACACAATCGTCACATGGAAAGACATGGGCTTAAGTACATGGGCGATTGGCTTTAGTGCTAGTAGGAGATTGTTGGTGTAAGCCCTACAAGCCAATCTAGTTAGGCTTGTAAGACAGTATTTATATATTCATGTATTGCACATTATAGTTTATTAATTATAATCGAGGTACTTCTTTATCCATAAGTATTGTTATAATTGTTATAAATAACTTGTGAAGATAAAGCCCATGAAACACAATGACATTGCAAAGGAATTATAAGGAGTTACAATTATGAGGATCCTTATGCATCAATGCCGTGTTTCTAAAACCGTTCTTGGTCATTGTATTGTCAAGATAGGGCATTGACAATGCTCAAAGACTAGCATATGTTAAGCCTTCATGCACTTGATTCATGCATCCGGTCTCATAGGTTGAAAGTATAGAGATACTAGGAGATAACATATGGGTGCTTGTTAGTTGAACAAGTTCACTGAACATGACCCGCTATGAGAGTTCCATTTGGTATTTCACTCAAGTGTCTGTGGAAAATAATATCATGTGTCAATAGTGTAAGTAATCCTTTGACTTGTGACACCAGGTCATCTTGTATGTGAACTGTCATACTTAGATTTCATCACAAATGGGTCCCAATCATGAGGATGCTTATGGTAGGGTGTTATTGGGTATGACATGAAGCATACAAAGATGAATGAGTGGTCCAGAGAGGATTCATCACCCCAAGTGATATGAGGAGACATATCTCACTTGTATCTGGCTTATATTAACTTATGGAAGTCCTTCACCTGGCAATACTTAAGGAGTTAATATTAAAGCTGCAGATCTAATATGGAATGGGATTAAGAGTAGACACTGAACCATGTTGTTTCCTATCCCGGGATATTTGATGAAGGGATCGAATTACACAAACATATTGTACACGAAAGGCTAGTCGAAGCTTGATGCTCTTGGCATTTGGGTGGTCATGATGCATTGCTAGATGCCGTTCATGATCTATAAATATAAATAGGAAATTCTTAATTGAATTAATTATATTTATTGCCAACATGTTAAGGGCCTAATGGGTTACACAAAAAAGGTTAATAATGAAATTAAAATGAGATTGGGCCAGATTAAATATTCATTAAGTGTTTGGGCTTAGTGTGAATATTTAATAATATGTATAAGGGCTTTAGTGCATATAGTCCAATAGTTGGATACACTAAACCTAGTAATATATATACTTCTCTTATGTTGTTGCCGCCTAAAAAAAAACACTACTCTAAGCTAGCCAAGAAACCCTGCAAGTCGACACCTCACTCCCCCTAAAAGTGAATCGGTCGAACAGTATAGGCAAGGGAGAATTCAATTCTTCTCGTTTTCTCTTGGCTATCCAAGGTAGCGGAGGAAGGTTTATCACAACCTATACTACTAGCATCGTCTTGCCAAAACATAATCTCAACCTTGTGAAGGTTTTCGAATCACCTGTGTGGATTACTATTAGAGGTCGGACAATTGGACGGCTTTGGTTTTCGACAAGCGAGCATTGTGTACAAGAACAAGAACTTCAAGAATCTGTCTTGAGGTTTCGATAATCTCCATTATAGAGGTATGAGATTTTGATTGTTATCTGTTCTTGACAAGCTGATCATTTTGAATTCTTAGGTAGATCCATGGAGGGATTCGGTTTTCTCTTTGTTTATTTTATTCCACTGCGTTGTATGTTTAACTTGTTAATTAAATTATACATTATCTCTGTTTGAGCATGAGTCGAATCCCAACAGTTAATACCTGATGTGATTATCATTCTAAGAATGTCGGCTATTCCATGAAAAATAACACATCTTTGAAGTACATGGTGCAAAGTTTGGTCAAAGCAAACCTGTTGAACTTTGAAAAGAAAGGAAAACCAAATGTGAGTGTTAATCCCTTACCCAGCCATATCAGGGCAATAGTCAATGTTTTGGTTCATGATAATATTTCCTTTATCAATAGGAATGTAGAAGATGTTGAAACCTTAATAGGCCAAGTGTTTCACGCTTTAGTCAAAGTTGATATGCTTCGTCTAATAACTTGGGATTCAAATACTTATCATGGTAGGTGTGATTCAAGCATGATCTATAAGTATCATGATATTCCATCCAAAATTGCACATGTTTCGGTAAGAAGTGCAAAAGATGATGGGTTCCTCCATGATTGATTTTTATGAAGAATATCGAGAGGATTTGATAAATCCCGTGATTAAAGAACCTCCGTTGAATAGCCCTTCTAAAATCAAGCCAGCGACCATTTTCTTTTTAAAAGAAAACAAAGTAGGCAACAAATAAGCTTGTTTATGCTCCTAAGCTTGCAATGACAATTCAATGTCCCAAGTCCTTTCTCTTACCAGAACAATAAGGTAGGGCCATGGAAATATGATTTTCATGTCATAATACAAGGTTTGAACTGTGGTTCAGTCATGATCGATTCAAATTTCGTAAAAGGTGCGAATATAATCGGGATAGGAGGCATGACTAGGAGTTGGCAGTGTTATACTCCGAAAATGTTAGAAAAGACCAGAACAGAAAAATAATGGAAAAAGAAGAAGATGTTGAAACAGAAAACAAAACCAACTCAATAGTGGTCTAGATGGAGAACACAAGAAGCCTGTCAAAGAGAATCAGGCTTGCAAGTTCTTAAAATTGATCAAGCACGGTGAGTATAGCATGGTCGAATAGTTGAATAAGATGCCAACACATATTTAACTGTTGTCATTGCTGTTGAATTTTAAACCCTATTGAAATGTTTTATTGAAGGTGCTGAATCAAGAATATGTGGCTCAGTACATATCTATTGAGAATGTGAATCATATTGTTGAAAATTTGGTGGCTAAAAATTATATAGCCTTTAATGATGATGAGATCCCTTCAAATGGTAGGTCATCACCAAGGCCTCCACATCATAACCAAATGCAAGAGCCACATTATGGTCAAGGTTCTCATTGATAATGGCTCATCGATGAATGTCATGCCTATGACCACATTGACTAGGATACCAATTGATATGTCTCACATGAAAGTCATTCATATGGTTCTAAGAGCTTTTGTTTGAACATGCCGAGAGGTTTTGAGAGATATTGAAATCCCTGTACAAATTGGTGCTTGTACTTTCAATATAAGATTCCAAGTCATGGATATTTCACCATCATTTAGTTGTTTGTTGGGGAGACCTTAGATTCATATGGTAGGTGTGATCCCATTTTCCCTGTAGCAAAAGGTCAAGTTTGTTATGGAAGATCATCTTGTCTACATTTCTCGAGAGGAAGATTTCCTGGTAACCAAGTCTCTGACTACTCCATATATAGATATGGCCAAGGAAGCATTGGAATACTCTTTAAGATTTCTTGAATTTGTCAATGCAACCTATATAAGTGAAGGATCAATGATATACCTACCTCATATTTTTTTGAAATTACCGATATGGTCATCAACCAAACTATTGTAAAAGGTTAGTGCGTTGGGAGTAGACTTGGGAACGATCTCCTAGGAATTAAGAAGCCATCAGTGATAACTGAGAACAAGGAGAGATTTTGCTTGGGATATAAGCCTACTGAGAGCGAAAAATAAACAACTATTGTCAATAAAAAGAGAAAAGAATGGCCCGCCCTAAAGGATATGAACATGAATCAGAGAAGTTAGCCATTCCATATCTTTATAATACCTTTCGTTCAGGTGGATACATCTATCCTGATTCACCCGGAGCTGCAAAAAGAGAACTTGCATTGAACCTAGAAGAAACCTTCTCTAAACTTGCAATTCAAGTGGTTGATGATGAAGCAAAGGCAAATCGGAAGTGAAAATTTGCTCATGCAATCGGAAGATGATGCATTTATCTGTTATCCTTGAATATCTCAAAAAGTAATGTAGTAAGTCAAATCCCTAAATGCTCTCCCCAAAGAGAATTATGGAGGTCTTTAATGTAGGGCTAATTTATCTTTTTATCATTTCAATAAAAATAGCAAGCATGATGTATTTTCATCATATTTCCTCTTTCATTCATTTCAAATTACCATATTTTTGTTGACATACCAACATACATCCTTTCAATTTCACTTATTTCTAGGATTCCAAATAATGAATATAAAGACAATTATAATAGTAATTATCTGGGATTAGATTTTGAAAATTCAATTTATATTGGTGAACTTGATAATTAATAGAATTTAGATGACTCTACTTTGTCCCTAGTTTATTGAGATTATGGAACCAGAAAATAAACCAATTAAACTGCATCAAGAAGCTATAATGATAGCTAATTTGGGAGATACAGAAAATAAGAAATAAGTTAAAATTGGTAAATTACTATTATCCGATGAAAAGAAAAGATTTAAAGAATTGCTCCATGAATTTGTGGATGTGTTCTTATGGTCATACTAAAATATGCCAAGATTGTGTACATATATTTTTGACAAACCTTCATTATCGTGAAGAATTGCAAGATGACAAGTCATGTTGTCTGAATATGACATCGTATATGTTACTTAAAATAATAAAAGAAAGTGTGATAGATGAATTTCTTGCAGGTCGAGCTTTTGATCATTATGAACCCATTAAGTTTGATTTTACTAATGAAGATTTGATGGCTATTTTCCAAATTAAGGAAGAAGAATCCAAATAAAAATCGTGGAGGATGTTCTCTGATGGACCTTTAAATGCCTTAGGGCCCGAAATAGGAGTAATTTTTATATCCCCAAATTGAAATTATTATCCAATTACTATAAGATTGGATTTTAGTTTCATTAAGAATGTGGTAGAATATAAAGCATGTGTTAAAGGCTTACAAGAAGCAATTGAAAGGAAAATTGATGTATTAGAAGTATATGGAGATTCAGTCTTGGTCATTTATCAGTTGCGAGTAGAATAAGAGATAAGGGAATCAAAATTGATCCTATACAAGAAATACATAGTTGAATTTATCAAGCAATTTGAAAAAATCTGTTTCCAATAGTTTCCTTGAGAAGAAAATCAAATTGTTGAAGCTCTAGCTACTTTGGTTGCAATGTTCAATTTAAATGCAAATGCCAAAACCCAACCTATCAAGTTAAATGTGAAAAGATCAACGACACACTGCTTAAATGTTCAAGAATATATTGATGGATAGTCTTAGTAGTATGATATCCTACAATATGTCAAATATCATTGTTAATGATCTTAAGGCTCTATTACTCGACGAAACTCATCTTTGCTTCCTGATTCTGTCTGCAGTAATCATATGACTCCTAGTTCTTCTATTTTATCAATTACAATTTTAAACTCATGTCTTCTTCCTATCCATACTGCAAATGATACAAAAATACATGTCACTCATATTGGTCATGCTTTTAGTTCCATCTTAGTATTCCAAATACCTATTATATTCCCACTTTAGCCTTAAGCCTCTATAGACCAATTATGTGACCACGGTCTTATTATTCTCTTTTGATCTTCTGGTTGTCATGTACAAGATTCGCAAATGAGGAAGATTCTTAGAGTTGGCCGCAAAGTGGGATGTTTGTTTGAGCTTGTCTCTTTTTATCTTCTTGTGAAACAAATCTTTTGAACAACTAGTTTTTCCTTGAATCAATGGCATATTCATCTTAGTCATGCTTTAGTAAGTAAAATTTTTCATTTGGTTTCTCTTGGGTTAATAAGGTCTACTAAATTGGAGTTTTCCATTGTTTGCACTTTCTACTTGCTAAACAACCAGCTTTATCCTTTAGTAATAGTTCTTCTATTTTGATTCTCCTTTAGAGCTTGTTGATTCTAACGTTTGGGTTCCCTCCCCTATTTCATCAGTAAATGGTAATCAATATTTTGTTATATTTATTGATGATTATTCTCATTTTACATGGATTTATTTCTTTAAACAACGATTTAAGTTACCCCAAATTTATATAAAGTATGCTACCATGATTAAAACCAGTTTTTTTATACGATTAAAACACTTCGAACTGATAATTCCATGGAATATAAAGAAACTTCTCTTCTTCAGTTCCTTGATCAACAGGTTTGCTCACTTTAACGATCTTGTCCTCGTACCATGTAACTAAATGGTATAGCTGAACGTAAACATCGTCACATTCTTGATTCAGTTCGAGCCCATGTTCTTTCTGCCACTTGTTCTGAAAAATTTTCAGGTTAAGTTACCTTGACCACCGTGTATACAATAAATCATACTTCAACTTATATCCTTAATATTCTATCATTTTGAATGTTGTTTGGTATACCTCTTGATTACTCTACTCTTAAACCTTTTGGGTTTGCCTATTTTGTCTGACTTCAACCACATGAACACAATAAGTTAGAACACATGATCATCTTTGTTGTTTTCTTGGTTAGGGGAATGAACACAAGGGTCATCGTTGTTGGGATCTTATCTTTAATAGACTACGTATTTCTCAGCAGGTCATTTTTTGGGAAAACACTATGTTTTCTTCTTTGTCAAAATTTCGTTCCTTCTTTTCCCCTTCCTCTTAATTCAAACTGATTAGTCTATCAAGTTATTTCCTATTTCTGATGAAACTACATCTTATAAGCTCAATGAAGCTTCTACTCTTGCTCCTATCCCTATCGAATTTGATCCAATTATTGATAATGTACCTACTCCCATTCCCTATCGTTCTACCCAGGTAAGATAAACACTTCATGATCTTAGTGATTATCATTGTTTTTATGCTATTGTTAATTAGCATGAGCCTCAATCTCATAATGAGGCTGGTATTGACCCTCATTGGCAGCAAGCTATGGCTGAAGAAATTCAGGCTCTTGAGAAAACTTACATTAGGGATTTAGTCGATCTCTCTCTTAGCAAGACTACTATTGGTTGCCAATGGGTTTACAAAATCAAAACCCGCTCTGATGGATTTGTTGAATGTTATAAAGCCCTACAGTAGGCAACTGTTATACTCAAGGGTATGGGATACATTATGAGGAGACCTTTGTTCCCGTGGCTTGGGTAACTTATGCGCGCAGCTTGTTGGGATTTAGTCGATCCCTCTCTTGGCAAGACTACTATTGGTTCCAAATGGGTTTATACAATCAAAACTCGTTCTGATGGATCTGTTGAACATTATAAAGCCCGCCCAATATCCAAGGGTTACACTTAAGAGTATGGGATAGATTATGAGGAGACCTTTGCTCATGTGGCTTGGATAACTTTTGTTCATAGCTTGTTAGCTATTACTGTTGTTAAACATTGGAAACTTCTTCATATGGATGTCAAAAATGCTTTTCTTAATGGAGATTTACAAGAAAAAGAGTACATGTTGCCTCCAGCTGGTTATTCTCATCCTCCTCGCAAAGTCTGTAAGCTTCAGCAGACCTTATATGGTTTGAAACAGGCATCCAGAGCTTAGTTTCAAAATTCAATTCTACTATTGCTCAGCTTAATTTTACTTCTAGCTCTAATGACTCAGCATTATTTGTTCGGCATACTAATCATCGCTTTGTTCTACTTCTTCTTTATGTGTATGACATGATTATCATTGGTGATGATCAATCTTTCATTGCTAAATTATAAGAGTTTCTTCATTGGCAATTTGAAATAAAAGATGTTGGCTCTTTCAATTTTTTTGTTTGGGGCTTGAAGTATCTTCCAACTCTGATACCTTTTATCTCTCTCAGGCTAAGTATGAATTTGATTTACTATCTCAGGCGGACATTAATGATAGTAAAACCATCTCTACTTCTTTGGAGCCTAATGTTAAACTTACTCCGATGGACGGTGACTCGACCTGTATAGTTTATGTTGTTGATCTTGTTAGCCAATTTACGATTGCTCATCGTTCAACTCCTTTTTCAGCTATTTTCGGGTTTTCCATTGTGTCAAATTATAAAAGGACTTATTTCTCTACTCGCACTTCTTTGTTACTATTTGGATATTCTGATCCTGATTGGGCTAAAGATCTAACAGAGCATCCTTCCACCACTAGTTAATGTTTTTTATAGGAGATTCGCTTTTTTTTGGCGAAACAAGAAAGAAATGGTAATTTTTTGATGAAGCACTGAATAACAATAGTGCACTCTTGCTTATGCAACTTTAGAGTTACTTTGTCTTCGTCAATTATTAAAAGATATGGAAATTCCACCATCTTTTGCTAGCAAACTTTACTGTGATAACCGCAGTGTCATTCAAATTGTTATATTGATGTGTTTCACGAGTGCGCCGAGCATATTAAGATTGATTGTCATTTTGTACGCCATCATTTTACACAATGGATTGTTCATTTGACATCAGTGTCTTATTCAATTCAGCTCATTGATATCTAGACACATTTTTCTAATCAATTTCAAGATTTGGTTGCCAAACTCAAATTGGCATCCATAATACCAACTTGAGTTTGAGGAAGTGTTAATGTAATAAATGTATAATCAACTGTAATTAGAGTAATATTAGAAATTATGATATGATTTTTATTTTATATTTATATGATTTCGGTGTAATTGTATTCTTAATTATTGAGAATTCTCTGTATAAATAACTTTTTTCATCAATTGAGGATAAAAAAGCTCCGTTTCTTGTAACAATAATTAAGGATACAACCTTTCAAATTGAAAATTTTCAGAGTGACAACTTGTTACTATTTAACTGAATAGATAGATAGACAGAATTTTCCATAACATTTTTGTAATTAACGGAGGATAGGAATTGAAGAAATGGATTTTTGTTCCTTCCTAGTAGCATTTGCATAGCATCTTAAATTTAAAGAATAACACAATATATATATATATATATATAGAGAGGAGAGATCCACTTACATTAGTATAAAGCTAAATTAGTTTTACACACTTTTAGAACATTTTATACGATTTATATCTGTTTAATCCGACCATCGTATTTCATGTTCTATTCACGTAGATCATGCACGTCGAATTTCGAGTAAATTAAAAATGTCTAACTATTTGTTCGACCTAAAAAACTTTCAACCGTTATATTGAAAAAACAGTATTCTCGATCGATATGATATAGATATTGGATCGATTCAAAACTTTACGTGCACGACGAGTACAATTATATTGTTAAATCCAACAGTCGATTCGTTAAAATATAAATCGTATAAAAAGTTACGGAAGTGTGTAAAACTAATTTAGTTTTACACTAATATAAGTGGATCCCTCCTCATATATATATATATATATATATATATATATATATATATATATAACTGTGTATATTTTGTGGAAAACTAATTTGATAAAATACAACATTAATTTTCAGCTTCAGTTGCCCAGAAACTAGAACCCTATAATAACTCCGCAGCAATTGGTAATTATCAGCTTCAAACTTTCCATTTTGATTCTATCATGTATAATTTTTTAGTGATTGATGGCTTAAGATGTAGGGAGAAGGAAAATTTTAAAACTATATATTTTATTAATAATTCGCATCATCGCTGCAAGGTGTAGAGGGACAAAATTTTTTTTTTTTTAAAATGTTTTAGTTTACCTTTTATTCTTCATCTCGGCGGCGCAGAGGGCCATGTAGGATCATATTTTACAATCATTCCTTTTAATAATCGGTTGATTTAATAAAGTGAAGTCATTTTATCCAACAATTTAACAATTTGTTTACTTATAACAATAGACATATGATAGGATTGAAGTAATAAAAAAGAATTCATAAATATTTATTTTTACATGTGAATATATATATATATATAATTAGATATTAATCATAAATGGATCATTATTTCGTATACTATTAATGATGTTTTTAAATTTTACAAGATTAAAATTCTAATGATAGTAATTTTTTTAAATATATGTTAAGGGATATATGTCAACCCTCTAATTGCATTAATGAAAATTTTGAACTCCACCAAATTATCAGACATTTTATTTACATTTTAATTTCTAATTTGACCATATGCAAAGAAAAAAAAAATGTATAAAAGCAATTAAAATATCAAAGTTACAGCCAATTAAAGTCATTTTGTCCAAAACAAAATAGGATTGATATTCTATGGTATTTAAATATTGATCTTGGTTTGGCAGTTGGCCTAACATTGCCCAAGTGGGAGAAATAATTGCTTGTTTACAAAAGTGAAGGGAAAGCCATATCTCATCTTTGGTCTTTCACCCACCATTTTTGTACGGCTAAACAGCTACCGATCCTGAGACCGGAGAGTGTGGTAACTGTTAGGCTGTACGTTTTCTTTATCTCTCTGACCTTAATTTATAAGAGCCTTAGGCAGAACCCTCCGTTCTGCTGCTGCTTACTTAGACTGACTGTTCACCTATTTTACCTACAAACAGATCATATCTTGTTGCGGCTGCACTACTACTGCTCTCTTCTAAATCCTAACCCCTAATGACAGAGTGGAGAAGGATAAATACACATATATTCATCCTTAAAACAAAATCTAACCTAATAACAAGCTTCAAAATTTTTCTCAATATTTTTCATCTAATTAGGTGATGAATTAATACTTATTGTTCTTGTTTCTTTAGTACCTTCAATCGTTTCTATACCAATCATGTTCCTTGAATTATTTACAAGTGGGACTCAAGCACTGATATTTTGCTACTTTAGTTACGGTTTATATAGGCGAATCCATGAAGGATCATCATTGACTAGTTTTTGTTTTTGAAATAGTCTAATTTTTTTTTTTTTTTTTTTTAGCTTAGCTTATTCCAATACATGTGCAACTCAAAATAATCTATTTACTTAAGGACCATAAATACAAATATGACGATCTAGAAAAAAATCCAAGAACTAAAAATTTAACTTCTTGTATTGAAAAGCGAGACTTCATGGTTCTGTGAATCTAATTCAATGAAATTCCATAATATATTTGTTATTTACCATTTGTTAAAAAATGCTACAAAGTAAAAGTAAATGGTAAAAAGTTTAAAAAGTTTATAATCGAATAAAAATGAACAAATAATTAAAATATAGTATAAAATTAACAAATAAGCGAAGCACATAATATTTGGAATGGAAGGCACACTTCCTTAGTTGCATTGATTCAAGATTTATAATACAAACTGTACAAGAGATAAGTATTGAATTTTAAAACACATCAAGATTCAAATATAAAGTATATTAAAAATCAGATATTTTCTCGTAAACTAAGTTTTGTAGAGTTGGAAGTTGAGTCTTTCTCATTTTCAAGTTTGAACTGTGATTTCCCTCCTATACAAATAACATCATAGAAAGTACAATATATTGTGTATTTTGTTATATATCTTAAGAAATTACAAAATTTTAATTCCATAGTGATGCGTAGGTAGATCTAACAATTTTGAACATGATACGATTACACGACATAAATACGATACGAAAAAAATAACTAAAACACGATATGACAAGAAAAAGTAACACGAACACGATATGAATACACGTACGTATCAAAATCTACATATAATACGAATTATTAACGTGTCAAAATTTATTTAAATATATAAAACCTTAAATACGATTATGACACGTGAAAGTATACAAACATGACACAAATACACGGAATGCCAGATCTATGCGTAGGTCACTTACTAGTTCAACATTAGTGTCACGTCTCAAACCAAGGATTTAAGATATAAAAACATCACATACTCGTGAGACGAATCCCATAAGCATGTAAGGCTATAGATGTCTTACTAAATAAAAAATAGAGACTCCAAAATCTCCAAAAATAATATATTTTACAAAATCTCAAGTCTCCAAAAATTTAAATGATAGATGCCAGTGGAAAGATACAAAAATTCAACTAACTAATCATTCTTCTAAATCGATAACAAATTACTCAAGTCTAAGTAACTCAAGACTAAGGGCAGAAGTTAATCCCGTTAGCACAAATTGTCGTCAAACCTAATATGGAAATTTGAAAAGTATGAAAATTAAGTAAATGAGTATTATAGACACTTAATTTTGTCCGGACCACTAAAACAAGTATTTTTTCTTCCTAAATTGATGTTTTAGAATGCAAAGAGGCTTTTCTTATCCTGTAGGTGGTACTCCGAGACTTAGTCTAAGAAAGCAAGCATAAAAAGTCAAACTTGAAAAAGTCAACCCCAAAAAAGTCAACCTCAAAAAGTCAACTACTGAATAAATCAAACTACTTTCAAAATCGAGATTTGAAGTTCAATTGAAAAATGGTGAAAGAATTTTGATAATCCAAGGTCTACATTGAAAGATATGGAGTTCGGAAGTTAGGATACGGAGATTCAGTGGAAAAGAAACCCTAGTTCAGAAAATTTGGGGAAAAGTGCTTAAACGATCAAATTGGTTGGAATTGAAGGTTCCAAATGAAAGATAAGCACTGACTACGGGTAATGGAGAAGCTACTTGGAAACAAAACTGAAGGAAAACCTAAATCGGAAGAAAATCTAGAATTACGGTTTTTGGTGGATTTTGGTGAAAGTTGGGAAAATTACAGAAATGGCCCGATTCGGTAAAACTAAAGCCCCTAATTGATGAGGAGTGAGTAAACAAGGATAGCCCAAGGCTCAGTTCAAAGTAATTTCGAGAAAAGAGCCGATTGGAGAAAAAACGGAAAAATGAGGAGATTCCCGATACTGAAAAGAGGAAAAATCAAAACAGAAGGGAATTTGATCGTAAAAATTGGGTATTTTTTGACCAAGTCCAATTCAATATATGAAAAAGAACAAAAAAAAAATCTGAAAATCGAACTTGTTTTGAGCAAAACCGGGCTTTGAAGGCAAAAAGGAAAATTTGGGAAAAATAGTAAACGAGCTTTAAAATTCTGAAAATTTGTAGATCTCATTCTTAAATCATTTCAAAGAGATTAGTGAAAGAAAATCTGGATTCGGAGTTCGTTCGCAAAATGGCCAAATCTTGTGCCCACTATGTAGAAATTCAAAAGGATAAATCCTAAAAAAATAGCAAACGAGTTCCAAAAATTCTAAAAATTTGTAGATCTCATTCAAAAATTATTTGGAAGAGATTGGCAAAATAAAATCTGGATTCGGAGTTCGTTTGCTAAATGGCTAAATTATGGGCCCATTATGTAGAAATTCAAGCAGATAAATCCCGAAAAAATAGCAAATGAGCGTCAAAAATTTTGAAAATTTGCAGGTCTCAATTTTAAGTTATTTGAAAGATATTTGTGAAGAAAAATCCGGATTTGGAGCTTGTTTACAAAATGGTAAAAATTCTGGTGCACAAAAGGATAATTTTGGAAGAAAAATCTAAAAAAATAGCAAATGGGCTCAAAAAATTTTGAAATCTTCCAGAATTCAATTTTTTACCATTTTGAAAGTATTGAGAAAAGAAAATTTGAATTTGGAGTCCGTTTTCCATTTATTTAGGTTCGGGGGTCAAAAAGGTCATTTTACCGAAGAAAACCAAAAAGGGCATTTTCTTGCATTTAAAAACTGAAGCATGGGCTGGGAAGGTGAAGGGTCAGCCGGCCAAGGCCCAAAGAAGGGCAGATATTTTTTTATTTTTCATCAAAGGGCTAAGGGTGAAGAGGAAGGTAGTTATTTTTGTGATAAAGCCTTTGAATTTGCAACACATGGACCAATGGATGGAGAGGGATGATGTCATATTTAGGATCCTATATATGACATCATCTTCATGACATCATAATTCAAGGGCTGATTCTTCTAATCTAAGGGTGAGAATTCTACATAGAAAGTATCTTGGATGGAAGGCCATTGGATGAGATTTGGCTACAAATTCTAGAACCTCCTAGGTTCTTCCTATGCCAACCGGCCACACTATAAAAAGGGAGGGGTCTCTTTCATTTACTTTCACTCTTGCTTGGCTGATATTGTCTCGATTTTTTTGAAAAGAAAAAAAGAAAAGTTTAGAAAGGTAAAGAAAGTAAGAAGAGGAAAAGCTTGCAATATAGCTTTTAGATGTAGCTAAAAGCACCATACTCTTGCACTTTCCTTGCATTTCCATTTTTTGATTTGATGTTTTCATTGATATTTTGGTGAGTTTCTTTTAATTTTGAAATAAGTTTTCTTAAGCTTCTTATTCAAGTCTTCTTTGATACTTTCTTAAAAAACTTTGAAAAAAATAAATTTTTTCCTCCATGTTTGGAAGTGGCCGAATGGCCCTTTTTTTTGTTTATGGTTGATTTTCGCTTTTTGTTTCATGTTGTTGGTGATGTCTAGCATGTTTTTTTTATGTTTTCTATTTTCTTTAAATAATGAAAACATGGAGCTTGCTTTGATCTTTTTACTTACTTCCATTTTTGATTTTATCAACTTCTTTTCATGTTTACTTTCCTTGTTTACATTTTTTTTTATTTTCTGTTTTCAACATATTTGAGTTGTCATGATTTGCATTTCATTATACTATGTGTTTGTGAAAATTTCTAGTCTTATTTCATGCCTTTACTTCATGTTTACATGGTTTAGCATGTTTCTTTTTAGCCTTGCATGTTAGTATGTAATGTGTTTGTGAAAATGCCATGCAAAAATACCATTATTTTGAGCTAGAGTCCATTCGGCTTCTTCATATTTTTATGCTTTGTATATGCATTTTCATCACGCTAGTTGATAGCTTTGCATTTCCTTGCTATGATTTTGTGTGTTTTGATTTAGTGTGTCATGTGTTTGTGAAAATGCCATGATTATCTTGAGCTAGAGTCCATTCGGCTACTTCAATTTTTGTGCTTTCTATGTGCATTTTCATCATGCTAGTTGATAGGTTTGCATTTCCATGCCTTAACTTTGTGTATTTTGGTTTAGAATGCTATGTGTTTGTGTTATTGCCATGCATTCATTAGGTCTAGGTTTTGCTTACATTGACATGTATTTCATGTATTTTAGATCTAGGTTGCATTAACTGCCACGCAAGTTCATTTTAGGTCTAGGCCACATTCTCTATGCCATGCATTTTCATGTCATTTAGGTTATAATTCATGCATTCAATTTGCTATATGTTCATGCATTTCATGTCATGCCACATGATTTATGACTTAGGCCAATCAATAGCTCAAAGTCATGCTCACTTGAGCATACTTGTGGAAAATTAAAGAGTTATCAAATTGATTATTCTACCTTTGTGATTTTTTTTTTTTTACTTAGCCAATTTTGTTCCAAAGTTTTAAATGTTTTAGATACTGTTTGTAGGTTCTTAGAAGAGTCTCCAACATTTTTACATTGATTTTTAAATGATTTTATCAAAGGCGAAAAACTTATGTTTTGGCATAACAGTTTTCACCTAGTTTTTAAACTTTGTCGGTTTTTTGGGAAGCTATCTTTGATCAGAAAATTAATCCAATTTTTTCTTGTATATTTTTACATGTTCTGAGTCTCCAGTATTTTTTTATATTTTTTTGAAATTTTAAAAATAGGTTAAAAATTTGTGTTTTAAAACTGGACAGTGGAGTCAGATTTGAATTTGAGGGAAAATTATTTTTCTGTTTTGGCTAAGTTTTTTAGAGGGGGCTGATTAGGAAGTTTAGCTACTGTCTTAGGATATTTTCTAGGTCATTTTAAACTTAAAAAAATGATTTTATAGAGCTCGGGTCAAGGGTGGTCAAGTCCAGGATTTTAAACTTAGGAAATTAGAGCCATTTTTAAAGCGGTTGGCTAGGTTTTAATCTTCATTCAAGTTTTTGTTGTTTCAAAATTTGTTTTCAAACAATCACGAAGTGTTTTTTTTTTTTGTTTTAGAAAATTTAATTTGACATATTTTTCTAAGGTAGTCGAATGTCTTTTTAGATATACGGATTTTCTTATTTAAAGGAAAAAAAAAAATACATTTTCATGCATTGCATTTTTCATGTTCATGCATTTTATAATATGTGATTTTTGCTATGATATTTTCTATGGTATTATTATTATTTTGATTTATATTTGATGATGTTATATTGTTTGTTATATGATTTTGAATGTTTCATGCTATCCTATGCTTTTTATTTAGTCATTTATTTTTGTCACATTATTTAACATATACTATGTTCATGCATTATTATTTTTATTTTATTTTCATGCATATATCATGATAGCATTATTTTATGTTTCATGTCACTTAGATTATATTCCATGTCATTTAGATTATATTAATTAGAATATGCCATGTCATTTAAAATATGCCATATCATTTACAGTTGCCATGTCATTCAAATCATTTTATTCCATTTAGAATATATCATGTTACCTAGGTCATTTCATTTCATATAGAATATATTATGTCACTTAGGATATTTCATTTCATTTATAATATATCATGTTACCTAGGTCATTTTATTTCATATAGAATATATCATGTTACTTAGGATATTTCGTTTCATTTAGAATATATCATGTTACTTAGGATATTTTATTTCATTTAGAATATGCTATGCCATTTAAATTACATCATATCATTTAGGTTGCATTATATTATATAGACTTTGCAATGTCATTTTATTTATGTCACACATATTCATATTCACATTTTTTTAAATGCTTTGAAAAAGATAATGATTTTCAATAAAATAAAGATATTCCCGAGTTAAAATAATTTATGAGTTTTCTACCGGGTTTGCTGGGGAGGATATCATCAATTATCATTAATAACGGAATATTTTCTCTAAAACGAGAATGATTCGGAAAAATTTTCAAATTAATAAAAATTTCTATATTTTGCCACGTTTGTTGGGGAATATAGGAAAATTTTGAGTTAATAAATTCCGGATCATTTTCAATTAAAAATGGAACTATTTTTCTTTAAATTGTGAATTAACTTGAAATAATAAATTAAAAACCGATTTTTTTACCGAGATTTGAGATAACACACGATTAATAAGTTACCGTTTTATACGGGCGTTGTGGGGGTGCTAATCCTTCCCCACACGTAACCGAGTCCCAAACCCGCTTCTTTGATTTCTCTGGTTTAAAACGCAGACTTGAAATTGGTTTTAAAAATGTTTTAATTAATTTTAAAATGTTTTACAAAACCGGTTTTAATAGGTGGCCGATCACACCTAGCTAAAAAAGATTGGTGGCGACTCATGTCTTTTTCAAAGTCATTTTCAAACCTTCACTTTTCAAGAGGAATTAAGTCGACTTTTCCTCAGTTTTTTTTAATGTCACGCTTAACAAGTAATACAGTCTTGCGATGAGACTTATTATTTTTTAGGTTACGACAGCATGGCGACTCCACTCGAGATATTAGAGAGTCAGGCCTAGAATTAGTCGTGTGTTATCAAAGTCTTTATTTTGTTGGTTTAATTGGTATTTAATTTTAATTCCCACTTTTTTTTTAAGGAGAATTTAAAAAAATAATAAAATGCTTTTAAATATGTTCATATTCATGTGCATATATATTATTATTGTTCTCTGGTTATTTTGGTGCATATATTTATTTATTGATTAATTGATGATTTATGTTGTTTAGTCTTATCGGGCTATTTAGAATAAGGGTTGTAGAATAGGTAGTGAAAGGTTTGTTGTTCCTCCTCACACACTACACTTGTATTTGCATAACATGAGCTCTATACCCGAGTTCCGTCCTTTTAAGTGGAAGTAAAGTAGCTACGCTCTCGTGATGATCCTCCGCATGGGTTAGGGAAATATACTCTAATGAATTGAACCCGCTTTTATCGGGGTGCCTTACTAGCCTTCACGGGCGACAGTGTGGAACAATTCGGGGCCTTTTTAGAACTTCGTTCACCCACATATAGTGAACCATAGAGCCAACATAGGCGAAGCTTTGCCGAATTTTTGATGGAAATACCGGAGTTAGGAACACATGGAGGGATACTTCTAACTTTTTATTACCTATTTTATAAATTTTGTAAATCAGGACAACGATGAACGCACATCGTTTTGACCGTGATAGATTCGATATCCCATCCCAAAGGCGTCGTAATGCCGAATTTTCATTGGGATATCTTGTTCACTTTATATTTTTTGTTATTATTTGATTTCTTCACCTTTACTGACTTTTTTTTTTCATGCATTTTTTGTGTCATCATAATATGTAGAGAAAGTTATTGGCCTCGGGATAATCTTCAATCAAAAGAGCTTTCATAGAGGGTCAGGCTAGTTCGATAGTGGAAGAGCATGCAAAGGTACGACAATGGTCGAAGTCAGAACAGCGAAGAGATAGGGATTATTTAAAAAAGGGATATGTATCAGTATTACCAGAACGGGTAAAGTTAGATATCGGCAAAGTGATCTCCGAGGGTTGATGGATATTTGGAGTCAATGGGTTGTGTCAGAAAAGAGGATTTTCACTTAGTTATATGGAGACATAGCATTGTTAATACCAGTTAAGATTAATAGTGAGTTGATTCGGGCTCTGATACATTTTTGTAATCCGGCTTACCGATGCTTCATCTTCAACAAGGAAGACATGACACCGACCATAGAGGAGTATTTGGCTTTGTTACATATTGAGGATACCATCCCGGATCAGATTTATTTGAAAGACTCAAAGATATTAGGGTTTAAGAGGAAGTTAGCTAGGATCGTGGGAATGGATAGCAAATGGGTCGATGATCATGTGGTTAAGAAAGGGAAAAGTGAGATAAAGATATTGCTAGGGATATTTTTGCCTTAGCCATTTATAGTTTGGTTATCTTCCCAAGGACACTAAGACGTGTCGAGTTGGCCATAGTTGACCTTTTTAAGAAGTTTAGACATAAGAAGATTCAGGAGATGTATACAGCTTCTCTATGTTTGGATTCAGAGTCATTTTTGGAAGAGGGAGGATGTTTCTTTCAAACCATATTTGAAAACCCTAGTACCGATCAATGAGTTCCTTAAGATAGATTGGCCTAAAGACAGAAATGAAGAGAAGTGGATCAACCTGTTTCGAAATATTAAGGGTGAATTGATAACTTGGAGAGCTCCATGGATGATTCCTACGCCGATATTATACAAATGTGGAGACAAGTCAGGGGTTCCACTACTTAGGATTTGGGGAGCCATGAGCTACGCACCTCTGTTGGTGCAAAGGCAGATTGAATCTCAGTAGTTCACACCCGCGACTCACGGACTGGGTCTATTAGAGTTCACCTATGGAAAAGAAGGTTACTCAGGAAAGGTGCGGGGACTAATTGATGCATGGAAAAAGACTCGTCGAATAAAGGTAGCCAGATATGCCGACATTGTCACACCCGACTACCTAGCATGGAGAGAAAGGAGGATTAATGACAGTTTGTTGACATCTAATGGGGAAGAGGTCGAATTTATGAGTTCACCACCAAAGGAAGTGCCATCGGAGTTAGAAATTGCAAGATCGAAATTTGGAAAAGAAAATGCCCAAATGAGCAAAGAGATTGCCCGACTTCAAGAGGAGATTGAGGACATGAAAATTAGGGAAATAGCTTATGAAAGAGAAATGGAAATGATTAAGAGAGAAAGGGATATTGTTAAAGGTGACCTTTAGGAATTACACTTGGAAAACAAAAGGTACCGCTTTGAGCTCAGATTTGAAGGGACTCTCAAGACTTCCAGGGAATGTGAGCAAGAAGTCAAAAACCTCAAGAAGGAGAGTAACTATTGGAAAGAGAGAGCGAAGCATAAAGAAATCCGAGCCAATCAACTTGAGAAGGAAGCTAAGGAAAGCCTACACAGTGATGTTTCTGCTAGTATGTCAAAGGGCCATGAACAAGTATGGGTCAGACTGAAGAGCAAGGCAATCAAAAGGGGACTGTAAAAGAAAGTCCAAGATCCGAGGGAGTTACTATAGGACCAGTATTTTGTAACAACATTTTGAATTAGAATAGACAGATTATCAGATTATCTTAAGCAATGATCTTTTTATTCTATCTTTGATGTATTTAGTTCTAGGAAATCAATGAAAGACCGTTTGGTTGGAATTATCTCAGGGCCAATACTTTCAAATGCATTCAACATTCATTTGTTCTTTCCTTTATATATTTTGTTTGTTCATCATAAATTTATTCATATTTATAATCATTCATTCATTCTTTATAATTATCCATTCATATTCATATACTTAGTCATTCATTTATTTGTCCATTCATTTATTCTTTATAATTATTCATTTGTTCATTCATTAACATTTAGTCATTTATTCATTCATTTTTTATAAAACATAGAAAAATGTGTCAATAAATTCTAATTCATGGTTTTCAAAACTAAAGGTACAATTGGTCACACTCAGAAATAATCGGATTTTCGACACCCTTACAACACTCGATCTCAAGCCAGAGCTATGGAGAATGATCAACTTGGTAGAATTGAAAGAATGGAAAGAACTCAAAGGGAACAGCAGGAACAGTTGGCTAAGTCTCAGGAGGAGTCATGGGAACAAATGGCCAAACTCATGGAAATGATGAATACCATGATGAGGCAGAGATGGCCAAAAAAAAATTTAGTTACAGGAATGGGGGCAGTGAACCAAGAAGGCCAACCTGAAGTGGTGCAGCTGAATGGCTAGACATCCCAGCATGTGGGAAATGAACATCCAACTGGGGCAGCATCATATGTTTACATTCAACCAGTGGGTGAAGCACAGAATTTTGGTCCTGGGAAGGGAAACATTGGGGTTGACCCAATTGATTTTAACGTTCCAGACTTTGAGGAATTGGCTGAAAAGGAAAAAACAAAGATGATTGAGCTGAAGAAGGTTGAAATGGCAGAATCTTAGAAAAAATATCAACTGACGGAGGAGAGGCTGAGGGCAGTTGAAGGGGTAGAGCAGTCTAGATGCCAAAGAGATGAGTTTAGTACATGGTCTGGTAATTCCCCCAAAGTTCAAAGTACCAGTTTTTGAGAAATATAATGGGACTACCAACCCATCAGCACATCTGACCATGTACTGCAAAAAAAATGGTAGGGCATGATGATGATGAAAAACTGCTTATCCACTGTTTCGAAGATAGCTTGACAGGGTCTGCAACCCGATGGTATAATCAATTGACTCGCACTAAGTTTCGTTCGTGGATGGATTTAGCTAGGGCTTTCATGGAGCATTATAAGCATGTACTACAGAACATGGAAAAGAAGACTACTGAGAGTTTCAAGGAATACTCACAAAGGTGGAGGGATCTGGCTACACAAGTGCAACCCCCTTTAACAAGCAAAGAAACTATAGTGCTTTCCATCAATACCTTGAAAGCACCATATTGTGATAAATTGGTGGGGAGTGCCACCAAGGACTTTGCAGATATGGTGATATCCGGGGAGATGATAGAGTCTACCATTAAGAATAGGAAAATGGAAGGAGGTGAGTCTGCTACTCCGAAAAAGGTATTCCCTCCTAAGAAGAAAGAAGAGACCCACGCAGTTAACTTCAACAAATATCCTTATACACCTCCTATAACATATACACCTCCCAGGCCTTATACTCCTTCTACATCTTATGCAATTCCTACACGCTACACACCTTACCCGGGGTATAATCTTACTACCCTATTGTGAACAACCTTACTCAAAATCCATTCTCCTGTACCAATATACCACAACAGCCTTTTCCAACTAGCGTGTCCCCATAGATAAACCTTCCCCGAAACACTATCCCAAACACCTAGAATACCGTGCATAATGACCAACGTTCACCAAGGAATGATAAAAAACCTTTATTTGACCCGATCCCTACCACTTATGGTGAGCTATATCCCAAATCGTTGTAGGGTCAACTTGTTGCACCCGTATACCTCAAACCTCTGACACCGTCATACCCAAGGTGGTACAACGCAAATGGTAACTGCGCATATCACGCGAGGATTCAAGGACATTCGACTGAAGATTGCCTTGCCTTTAAAAAGAAAGTCCAAAGTCTGATCAACTTTGGGGTTGTGAAGTTCGGGACAAGGAATGGGCCGAATGTAGCAGGAAATCCATTGCCTGATCATGCTGGGAATCGGGTAAATGCAGTATTGATAGGGGAAGAGAGAAGGTTGAAAAGGTATGTCAGTGAAGTCAAGAATCCAATGATAAAAGTGTGGGTCAAAATGGTGAAAGCAGGAATGGTTAAGGATAGAGACAGTTTAAAAATGGTTACAAAGAAGGTGGAGAATTGGTGCCTGTTCCATGGATGTAAAGGTCATATCATACAGGAATGCGGAGACTTTCTGGCTAAAGTCCAAAAGATGATGGATGAGGGGGAAGCCCAGTTTTACGAAGAAATAGAGGAGGAATTAGAGTTTATTGAGAATGCAGCTGGCTACGGGATTGGAAGACCTTTGATCATCTATTACGATGAACTAGAGGAGAAAGTTATGCCGGTTGTTGAGGAAATTGCGTCTAAGCTAATCACAGATTTGCCTTCTTCATTTTCATACAAGGAAAATAAAGCTGCACCATGGAAGTATGATTGCAACATGGTTATGCCAGGGTCTTTGAGTCATCAAGATATCACAGGTGTGGGGCACTTAACACGAAATGGAAGGTGTTATGCCCTTGAGGTTGTTGAGCAGGGATTAACAAGAAATGATGGAGGAATGGAAAAAGGGAAGAAGACAGCTAAAGCAATCCATATTGAGATGGATTCATCAAAAGAAATAGAGAGGGAGTCAGCTCCGGTTAACAAGATAAAAGAGTCGGTGAACGAAAAGGAGGCTTGCAAGTTTTAAAAATTCATAAAGCATAGTGAGTATAGTGTGGTTGAGCAATTTCAGTGTCAACCAGCAAGAATTTCAATCCTATCTTTGCTACTGCACTCGGAGCCACACAAAAATGACCTGTTGAGAGTTTTGAATCAGGCATATGTGGCCAACAACATATCGATGGAGAAACTAGATAGACTGGTGGGAAACATTACAACAGACGATCACATCTATTTTAGTTATGATGAAATACCACACAATGGTATTGGGTCAGCAAAGGCTCTTCACATAACAACCACTTGCAAGGGGCACATATTATCGAGGGTCCTTTTGGATAACGGTTCTTCATTAAATGTTATGCCCTTGGAAACCCTGTCCAAATTGCTAGTTGATATTTCTTATATGCTGCCAAGTTGCACGGTGGTTAGAGCCTTTGATAGAACTAGACGGGAGGTATTGGAAACTATTGAGGTTCCTCTAGAGATAGGTCCATGTACCTATAAGGTCGACTTTCAGGTCATGGATATTAATCCATCCTACAATTGCTTACTAGGGAGGCCTTGAATACATTCCGCCGGGGCAGTCCCTTTATCTCTCCATCAAAAGTTAAAGTTTGTAATGGAGGGGCGCTTAATTAGTGTGTCAGGAGAAGAGGATATAATAGCTTCCGCATCTACTGAATCTCCTTACATTGAACCCAATAAAGATACTGTAGAATGTTCCTTTCGGTCTTTGGAGTTCGTAAACGCAGTATTCGACACTGAAGGATGAAGAATTCCAAAGCCAATGTTGTCCAAGAATACAAGGTTGGGAGTAAGGACTACCGTGGGAAAGGGCTGTAGGGCTGGAAAAGGTCTTGGAAAGTGTCTTCAAGGAATGGCCCGAGCAATTGAAGTAGTGGGAAAGAAGGATTGGTTTGGCCTAGGATATCTTCCGAAGGCCCATGAGAAGAGGAAAAAAGTTGAAAAGAATCGACAAAGGAGGATGGCCCTTCTCGTGGGTATGGATCTTGAGTGGGAGCCTATGACATTCCCACCAATCCTTCACAACTTTTGCTCAGCCGATTTTCTATTCAGAGAAAAGGATTCTGATGATGTACTTATAATGATTGAGCAAGCTTTCGAAAAGTTCCATGTGAATAAGGGCGAGCAGATACAAGATAATGATCTGCATGACTGGGGAAGAAGAAATGGAAAGTAAGAATGTAAACTAGATGGTGCGACCTTGTACCCCAGGATATAGACTGACCAATTGGAGTGCGACTGAGCTGCCCATAGTCTTTAAGTCTATTCCAAAGTAATACTTAAAAAAAAAAAACAACAATCTTAATTATCTTTTCCCAGAGATATTAAGAATTTTTCTGTAATGGGCTTTTGTTTAAACAATTTCATTCAATAAATAACAAGCACGATGCATTATCTTCACATTGATGTGTCCATATTCTTTCATTTATGCTATTTATATTGTTCTCATTATATATATTTTCCTATATTGTTTCTTCCCCACCTATTTACAGGTGAATGGATACGGAATATGAGGACCTTCCTGTCAGTAATTCTGAAATTGATTTTGAAAGACCTATTTACACGGGTGATTTTGAGGCCAACGAAGATACTGAGGATTATGGTCTACCTCCAGACTTATTAAGGAAAATAGAACAAGAGGAGAAACAAGTACTTCCTCATAAAGAGTTATTGGAAATGATAAACCTGGGAAATGGTGAGGAGATAAAAGAGGTTAAAATTGGGACTTCATTGTCATCATCAATAAAGGGTGAATTAATAGCCTTGCTTGGGAATATGTAGATGTATTTGCATGGTCATACCAAGACATGTCGGGTCTGGGTCCAGATATTGTGGTTCATAAGCTCCCTTTAAGGTCAAAATGCAAGTCAATTCAGCAAAAGTTGAGAAGAATGAGGCTGGACATACTGATAAAGATAAAAGAAGAGGTGAAGAAGCAATTTGATGCTAGATTTTTAGAGGTGGCAAAATATCCGGTATGGGTGAGAAATATTGTTCCAGTACCAAAGAAGGATGGCAAGGTGCGGATATGCATTGATTACCGAGATTTGAACAAGGCCAGTCCCAAAGATAATTTCCCTTTTCCCACATCGATACTCTGGTGGAAAATACAGCAAAGAGTTCTTTATTTTCTTTCATGGATGGATTTTCGGGATACAATCAGATTAAGATGGCACCAGAAGATATGGAGAAAACCATATTTGTTACAATATGGGGAACATTCTGTTACAAAGTAATACCGTTTGTTTGAAGAATGTTGGGGCAACATATCAGAGAGCCATGGTGACCTTGTTTCACGATATGATACATAAGGGAATTGAGGTCTATGTTGATGATATGATTGCAAAGTCACAAGGAGAAGAGGAGCATATTGCGAATCTTAAGAAGCTCTTTGAACGACTAAGAAAAGTTCGACTCAAGCTAAACCCGATAAAATGCACTTTTGGAGTCACTTCTGGAAAATTGTTGGGTTTTGTTGTCAGCAAAAAGGGGATTGAGATTGATCCGGATAAAGTGAAGGCCATCCAAAATTTGCCACCTCCACGCACTCAAAAGAAGTAAGAGGTATTCTGGGGAGATTGAATTACATTGCTCGGTTTATTTCTCAGTTAACCGATAAATGTGATCCAATATTTAAGTTACCTCGAAAATGTAATCCAGGAGAGTGGGATAAGGGTTGTCAGATTGCCTTTGAAAAGGTTAAACATTATCTATCCAACCCACCAGTATTAATGCCACCGGTTCCGGATAAACTAATGATATTGTATCTATCAGTATTTGAGAGATTCATGGGTTGTGTTTTGGGGCAGCATGATGAAACTGGAAAGAAAGAACAGGTTGTTTACTATCTTAGCAAGAAGTTCACAAATTATGAGCTGAAATATTCGTCGGTAGAAAAGTTGTGCTGTGCCTTAGCTTGGACTGCTCGAAGACTCAAACAATACATGTTGTACCATACGACGTGGTTGATTGCCAAGCTAGATCCAATCAAGTACATGTTGGAAACACCTTCTTTGTCAGGGAGGACAACAAGATGGCAGGTTTTGTGGTCAGAGTACGACATTGTATATGTAAGTCAGAAAGCTATCAAGGGCAGTGTAGTGGTTGAATTATTAGCAAGTTGGGTAGTGGAAGATTATGAGCCTTGAACGTTGACTTCCCAGATGAAGATTTGAAGTATGTTTCGCAAGAGGATGAGTTCCCCTGAAGAAGAAAGTATGGAAAATGTACTTTGATGGCGCATCTAATGCCATGGGGCATGAAATCGGTGCAGTACTCATATCCCCAGAAGAAGATTATTATCCTTTCACTGCCAGATTGGATTTTGATTCTACAAACAATACTGGCGAGTATGAGGCGTTTACTATGGGCCTTCATGCTACAGTAAACAGAAAAATCAAAACATTGGAAGTTTTTGGAGACTCAGCCCTAGTAATATACCAGTTACGGGGAGAATGGGAAACCCGAGATACAAAGCTAATTCGATACCGAGAACTCATACTGAGTTTATTGGAGGAGTTTGAAGAAGTGAGTTTCAATTACTTCCCTCGAGAGGAAAACCGAATGGCGGATGCTTTGGCTATTTTGTCATCAATGTTTAAAGTGAACGAAGGGGCTAAAGTTGTGCCGATAATGATGAGTATATATGAGTCTCCTGCCCACTGCATGAGTATTGAAGAAGAAGCAGATGGCCTCCCTTGGTATAACGACATCTTGCAGTACATCAAGATTCAACAGTATCCAGAATGGGCAACAAAAAATGACAAGAGGACTCTGAGAAGGCTAGCAATGGATTTTGTTCTAGACAGTGAGATTCTCTACAAGAAAGGGAAAGACCAAGTCTTATTAAGATGTGTTGGATCTGTCGAAGCTAGGAGAATCATAGAAGAAGTCCATGAAGGGATATATGGAACCCATGCCAATAGTCACATGCTTGCTAAGCAGATTATGAAGGCAAGATATTATTGGTTAACGATGGAAGGAGATTGTATCAGTTATTCCCAGAAGTGCCATAAATGTTAGATGTATGCAGATAAGATTCATGTGTCGCCATCGCCATTGCATGTCATGACTACACCATGGCCCTTTTCAATGTGGGGAATGCATATTATCGAGCCTATTACCCTGAAATCTTAAAATGGACATCGTTTCATCTTGGTGGCCATAGATTATTTCACAAAGTGGGTAGAAGCTGCTTCCTATGCGAATGTAACAAAGTCGGTGGTATGCAAATTTGTTAAGAAGGAAATCATATGCCGATATGGATTGCCAGCAAGAATTATTTCAGATAATACTCTCAATCTGAATAATAAGATGATGAGAGAAGTGTGTACTCAATTCAAGATCACGCATTATAATTCGGCACCTTATCGTCCGAAGATGAATGGGGCAATAGAAGCAGCTAACAAAAACATCAAGAAGATTGTTGAGAATATGGCTGATGTGTTCAAGGATTGGCATGAGATCTTAGCTTTTTCTATTCACGCATATCGTACCTCGGTTCGCACATCTATAGGGGCAACGCCCTTTTCTTTGGTATACGGGATAGAACCAGTGCTACCTATTGAAGTTGAAATCCCTTCACTTCGGGTTTTGATGGAAGTTGGCCTAGAAGAGGCAGAATGGGTTAGAGCTCGTTATGAATAGCTGAATCTCATCGAGGAAAAAAGATTAAAGGCAATTTGTCATGGGCAGTTGCATCCAAAAAGGATGATTCAAGCCCGCAACAAGAAGGTTCATCCCAGACAGTTCCGAGAGGGGGAGTTGGTACTGAGGAAAATTCTCCCTATAGTGAAGGATCCACGAGGAAAATGGGCCCCAAACTGGGAAGGACCCTATGTAGTAAAAAGAGCTTTTTCTGGAGGAGCATTGATTCTAACTCGAATGGACGAGGATGATTTCAGAAATCCCGTGAATACTGATGAATTGAAGAAGTATTATGCTTGAAGAAAAAAAAAGAAGAAAAAGAAAAAGTGTGATGTTGTGCACATGGAAATTCGAATAATTCCAAGTGTAAAACTGGAAATTCTATATATCTATCTCCCCTGAGAATTGCTTCTCAATGAGAATATTCATGCTTGATATGATGAATGACTATCTTTCATATTCCTTTCACTAAGAAGAAATTATCCTTAGTCACCCCTTTAAGCCTTAGGAATTATTTCTTTCCTTAAACCTTGATCAAGGATCACCCTCTACACTGGAGGGCCAATGTAAGGAAAAATAATAAAAAAACATGGCAAAAAAGAGAGCCATCAGAAAATGTGAAATCAAAGAATGGCAAATGAAAGCCAGTAATGAAAGAAAAAGGTTGAAAAAGAAAAAGAAAAGAAAGTCCAAAAAAAAAGACAAATGTTTCAAGAATAAATCCTCCTCAGGAAATTATCCTTGATCCAATTACCCTTAAACATATTTTGGGCCTATTGTATCCTTTCTTTCTAAACCCGAACATTGGCCTACTTTATATGCTTTAAAAGTCCATTTTGATCAAGCATGGATATTGAATTTGAAAGGTTGTTCTCAGAATTTATCCCATCCTTTGAATTGACATTTTTACCTTGGAAGCATTTAGAATTATTAGATGCATGGTAGAATACCAAAAAAAAAAAAGGAGAGAAAAAAATGAAAATAAAAATAAATGTAAAAGGAGAGGTTTAAGCCGAAAACCCGCAAAGGGCAACTTAATACCGAATGGGGGACACTTGAGTTGAAAACCCGCAAAAGGTGACTCAAGTACTGATTAAGGTTGGAATCAATACTCCATGTAAAGGGGGAGAAAGTATTTGAAAATCATAGGAAAGGGGAACAACTCAGTCTAATGTAACTATGGAAGCCGAGGGGTTACCCAAGTAAATTGCTTGTTCAAGAGAAATTTCATATGGTTTGAAAAAGGAGAGGTCCAAGATATTCCACATCCGAGGCATCTTCAACCTATAATTTTACATTTGTTTCTTATATCCTTGATATTCACTTTTACCATTTTAAAATATTGCTTGCAATAAATTATTGTTATCCTTTTCATGACATTTTGCTTGTTTCATATTTTCTTTCATACATTTTTGAGATGCATCTCGATTGTTATTAAATTGAATGATGATTAGTAAACATAAAAATCTTTAAATAAAAGGATTTTAGAGTATTGATGGAGACTCAATTAAGAGTTGTAAACCCAAGTGCAGGTTATGTTGAAGTAATAAATTCTCGGGTGTCCGAGGTCGAACCACAGGGAAGCGTATTAGTAAGTATAAGTTTATAAATATATAAGAAAAAGAAAGAAAAAAAAATATTAGGGAATCAACAACAAAACAAGATAAATAAGATATTAGAGAACAAAATAAACAAAATAACATAAAAGAAATTAAACAAGATATAAAAAATAATAAGAAAAGATATTGAGGTTAGAGAATCCACTCTTGGTGTTATGCTAAGATTAATCTTGTTTTATTACACAATTGAAATCCACACATAAGGGAGGTTCCAATCGGAAGGTTTAGCAATTCAGTTCAAATTGTCCAACGTCCATAGCATATGATATTATGTTCATTTGGTGTCCTCAAAACTCATAAAAAGAGTCCAAGCATTCCTTATGCCAAGGTATATGTCTACAACAAATCAAGGTTATGAAACCAAGCATTTACTGTGCCATTTTCATTGTCAATAATGAATCAAGATCCCTACTTTGCAAGTATGATTTTAAACCAAAAGAAAATATTATCTATACTAGTGTTTATAAATTTTAGCTCATGTTTAAGAGACTAACCTTAGCATTTACCAAGAGCTTCACCTCATCACCTCAACAATATGATTAGCAACACATACTAGATATGAATAAAATGAAAAGAAATGTAAGAAGCATAAGTAAATAAAGAAAAAGAAAACTAGAGAAAGGAAAGAAAAAGAAAACTTAGAGAATTTTATTACAATGGCTAATATCCTACCAATGTATCCCTCTTTTCCAATACTCATCCAAGGCCCTCTATTTATACACATTTTGGAGGGCTAAATGACAAGAGACAAGCTTTACAAATTTCAAAGGTAGGTATAATAGGTGGGTGCATTTTTCTAACAATTTTCGTCATATTGTATGACAATTCTGATCAGCCAGCTTGATGGTCGAGTTTGTCAATGTTGGAGGCTCGATCTGATAAAATGGTCTTCTAGAAACATATACCCCTATCAGTTACGAATCCATAGCCGTTGGAATCAGATCATTTGCTCATGTGGATCGGAAGATATGGTCAAAATACCAAAACGGTGCAGAACAGACGTCATTGCACATCAGCCAACTTGATGGTTGATTTCGGTAGGGAAAACGACTCCGTTTCAAGAAGTGTAAAACATGAAAAAGATAGATACGCCTCTTAGCTATGCACGGTTAAAATTTCAGCCTTATTGCTTCAGCGAAACTCCAGATATAGCTGATATGGAAAAAGGTGTCGGAACTGGAACTGAACTGGATTTGCCCTTAATTCTTTATTTAACCTAGTAATCTGAAATCACTCAAAGAAACTCATGAAAAACACTAAATTACATAAAAATATAAAAGATCATAAACACAAGTAGACTAAGCAATAATAACTCGTATTTGACACAAAACAATAATAAAACATAACTAAAAACTATATAATTATACGAGTTATCACACCCCCACACTTAGATTGTTGCTAGGCCCTAGCAACGACTCAATAAAAATAAAATAAGAAAATCAAATCTAATCCATTTTCGTAGGAAATCACCGTGGCACTTAGCATGTGACACAAGCCTTTAAACCCCTAGGTGTCCCTAGTGGACGAGTTTAGTCTCGTGAGGGTTTGCTAGAACGATACCCACAAACATTGAAAAACTAAAATATAAGTAAACTACATACACTAAAAATATTTACTCCTAATCCTTTCAATATAAATTAGAGACAATCTTTGAACAAGTCTTATAAACTAATCAATAGCTCAAAGAATTTCACAAAAATTCATGCTTGAATGTAAATAAATGAGTGAAGCCAATATTAACATAACATATTTCAATCAAAATAGTGCATATTCAAACTTAATCTCAACTTCTCACATGGGATACTCTCTTGATTTTCACTCTTTAAAGTAGTGGTAAAGTGTTTACACTCAATCAATCTCATGAAAACAGTTCTACCATATGCTTGCTTGTCCACCTATTCTCCACTATTTAGATCATACAACTTCATAAATCAAGAGGTCTTTTTTCAAGGTTGTAATGGGGCCAAAGGGTTATAATGTGGTTAAAGAACAGAAGGATAAAGATATCACAAAGGTTCCAAAGAGTTCATAGAGTTTAGAGACATAATAAGATCATACAAATAAATTTCTCAAAACTCTTTACAAGTACATAGTCACATAGGCTAAATATTCATGTTCAGCCTTTGCTTCATTCTAACCAACTTTGTAACATCTTTTTCTTGAAGTTCAAGAGAAGATTCTTTTTTTTTTTTTTTAATATGGGAATGTATTTGACAATGATCCCTTTCTTTTTCTCTTGACTTTTTCTTTTCTTTTCTTCCCCCACACTTATCTTTTGTTTCTAACCCAAATTTTCAACTAAAAATATCCCTTTTTTTTTTTAATATGTCTCAAAATATAAAAATCCATCTTTAGAACAAGGGTAAGGATATAAGTATATTTAGGCTAGGTGTAAGTTGTGGTTACCAATAAAACAGCATATTTAATGTAGGCTCAAATTGGCTCACTAGTGGGGATGTTCTCTTAGAACATTAATAATGGATGGCTGTTTGGCTCTGGTTATAATCCTAATGCCTCTATCATATTCATGTTGTCACATGTATCAATATAGTATCAAACGGTTTAAAGCAAGTTCTAGAGAATCATGTAATCATAAGAGCACTCAAGAAAGAAATTAGATTGATTTGTATAATGCATCAATCATTATAGGCTCAAAAACTCACAAGGATGATTATACAAGTCAGATTAAGTCTAAACATGCTTCTTTCTCAATCAACATATCATATTAACATTGGCTCATAAAAAGGTTGACATCAAGCTCAATTCTCATGAAAAATAACTAAAAAACACACTAAGTCTAAACATGATTTTTTTTTTTTTGAAGAAGAAGATTAAATCAAACTGACAAGGTATGTCTCAAGTCTCCCTTACTCAGACCTTGTTCAGAATGAATACTTCTAAATGTCTTAAAACACAACAATTTTTTTTTTTTTTAGCAAAATATGTCCCTTACCCCCTACTAAAATATGACATTGTCCCCAATGTCAAATTTTAAAGGTAGAATTTAGGAGATATTACCTGCAGAGGTTGCTAACCACTTATTATAACTGAGACACAACAAGCAAAATGTTAGATAATGTCACAAAGACAAAGTGCAATCCACTCCTTGCTCGTCCATATCTCTTTTTCTTTTTCCGAGTGTTTGCGAAACAACCGTAGCAGATAAATACTCATAAGCTTGGAGCTTTTTGAGTAAATCTTCAATGGATGTAGCAAAAATTATGGTTCTCCTTGCCTCTGAAAACATGAATCCATTATCCACAGCATTATCTAAATATGAAAGCAAATTACTAAAATAACCATTAATATTAAGCAAACCAATGGGTTTCTTATTTGTGACCAAAGATGACCAAGAAGCCACGCAAGCTATTTCTTCCAATATACCCAGACCTCCTGGTAAAGCAATGAATGCATCGGCAGAATGGTACATGATTGTCATCCGTTCAGGGATACTCCAGACTTGTATTTCCTTACCCACGGTAGGTCCACAAAAATCTGTGAATAGTTTTGGCACGATTCCTAGAACTGGACTTCCTCCGGCGTGTGCTGCTGTAGCGACTGCTCCCATTAAACCCGTACTACCGCCTCCATAAATCAACTGGATCTTTTGTTGGGCAAGTATTACTCCAACTCTTATGGCTTCATCAGCGAATATGTTATTTTTCCCTGGATAAGCACCTCCAAAGACACAAATTTTTTTAATGCGCTGGGACGAAGTGCTTTCCATTTTTTTTTTCGAGTGCCTGAAAGAGAATGAGTACATGGTGTAATATATAGAGGACTGAGTAGTGAATCAGACAAGAGTAATAATGTCGCCGAAAGTGTATTTGACCTGTCAGAAGAAAATGTTAACCTAACAAAAGATTTTTGCGTGATTTCAGGAAGAAAATCAAAAAGAGAAGAAAAATCAACCGTAAAAGTCAAAAGTAATAATGTCGCCGAAAGTGTATTTGGCATCTTCCTCTGGTTTTACTTCCAGAAACGGCTTAAACGCCTTCTATGAGTCGAGGATATGCTTCCCATCCAGTTTTCTTACAAGCTGGCAAACAGGGTCTTTTATCATCAGATTCCCAAGATGTTGCCATTCCCTTTGGAATTGCGGCCATAAATCAAGAATTTCTCTCTGTACGTCTCCACTAGGATGCGTCTCAAGAGAAAGTTGGATATTACCCAAATTCTCCTTACTCAGTCCATCCTTAATGAATTCAATTTTATCATCTCGATTAGAGGACGGAATCCCAATAGAACGACATTTACCGTTACACGTCCATCGTGCACACTTGTGGCAATCTGAACTCATGCGCTTTGCTCGTCGCTTCTTTGCATAAGTGCTTCTACCTGTACCTGTAAATGCAAAACAGGAAGATATTCATCTTCACGTACCTTGGCTTCAATTATCCAACGTATGTCTTCAGGAATCCCTTTGTGCATAAGCATTCTTAATCTTTCAAATCGAACTTGGTAAAGCTTCAGTAAAATATTTCGAGGAAAAGGAGGAAATCGTTTCTGCAATCTTTTGAGAATATCATCCATCCTGAAAAAAAAAATGAAAAAGAAATTGAAAGAGAAATTTATATACAATATCAGTTTTGTGGGTAGCTGATGGAACCGACTTAAATAATCACGGAGTACCGTTATCCGCCATTTAACCGGGGTTAAAAAAAATGTATTATTATTATTTTATTTTTATTTTTTTTTGGAAATTAGTAAAAATTATATTTACATGTAGTTATTTTCAAAACAAGGATCAGAAGGAAAAACAACCTCTTCTTGAGTAACATGATTTTCCAAAAAGAGTTTGAGTCTTTGTCCATTTACCTTGAATACGTTACCTTTTTTAGGATTCTCAATGTCAACTGCTCCATAATGATACACATGCTTAACCACAAATGGGCCAGTCCATCTTGATCTCAACTTACCAGGGAATATGTGAAGTCTAGAATTATAAAGTAGAACTTTTTGCCCAACATCAAATGTTTTTCTTGAAATTAACTTGTCATGAAAGGCTTTAGTTCTTTCTTTATGAATTTTAGAATTCTCATATGCATCATTTCTGAGTTCCTCAAGTTCATTTATGACTGGAAAAGTTTCATTCTCACCCAAAAAGGAATATTTTAGCTCGGATGGCAATGGTTTTAAATCCAGCTTGGGTGGTTCAATAGTTGATGGTACAATGACATTTGTGAGTGATGGAAGTTCCTCAAACTTTTGTTTCCAACAATGCTTAACCTGAAAAGAATTTAACAAAGAATCAGTGTGTGAAATTTCTGAAGCATTATCAATCTCACATTCAATTAAATAAGCTTCTAAAGGATCATGGAATGTGGTAGTGGTGAGATGTTCATGAACAAGTTCTTCAATGAAATCCACTTCATGTACTTCTGAATCATCACCAGGTCGCTTGCAAGTGTTGAACACATTTAATTCTAAAGTCATATTTCCAAAAGAAATGTTCAAATTACCATTCCTGCAATTTATCAGAGCATTAGAAGTTGCAAGAAATGGACGGCCTAATATAACAGGAATTTGAACATTTGGATTTGAAACAGGATGTGTGTCCAAAACAATAAAATCAACAGGGAAGTAAAAATTATCAATTTGAACCAAAACATCTTCAACTATCCCTCGAGGAATTTTTACAGAACGATCAGCTAGTTGAAGTGTAACAGGTGTTTCCTTGAGTTCACCTAAACCTAACTGTTGATAAACAGAAAAAGGCAAAAGATTAACACTAGCACCAAGATCAAGCAATGCACGTTCTATTCTAGTGTTTCCAATGATGCATGAGATTGTTGGACATCCAGGATCTTTGAATTTTGGTGGAGTAAGGTGCTGAATGATTGAGCTCACACTTTCCGTCAGAAATGCTTTCTTTTGTACATTATGTTTCCTTTTAAATGTGCACATGTCCTTCAAAAATTTAGCATAAGATGGAACTTGTTTGATTGCATCCAATAAAGGAATGTTAATCTTAACTTGTTTGAAAAGTTCATAAATTTCTGCATTTTGATTCAAATTCTTTATTGTTTGCAACCTTTGAGGAAAAGGAGCAGGATGCATACCTTTTTCTTTGTCCAAATTTTCAAGAAGTTCAGACTTACCATCATCCTTACCATTATTTTTCGGAGGGGAAGGAGGATCTTGGTCTTTTGATGGAATGTTTTTGTCAATTGCCTTTCCACTTCGAAGAGTTGTGATAGAACTGGCATTTTCCTGTTGAGTTTCATTGGAGCAAGAAACAAGACATTGAGTAGAAGGGTTAGGCTGAGGTTGAGCAGGAAACTTACCTTTTTCTTGAGTGCGTAATGAAGCTGTCAATGTGGACAAGGTGTTTTTGATCTCATTGATGTCCTGTGAAGTTTGGTTATTCACATTTGCTTGTGTTTGCATGAATGCTTGCAATGTCTCTTCCAAGGTTTGTACACGTGAAGGTTGATAGGAAAAAGTGTTGCCCGGCTTTTGAGATTGTGGTACCTGAACATGATTATTATTCCGCCAACTGAAGTTGGGATGATTTCTCCATTCAGGGTTATACGTTTCAGAGTAAGAAGAAGCAAAAGGCTTTTTAAATGTGTTTATGGAATTTACTTGATCATGCAACGCTTCTTTAAGAATGGGAATGTTTGGACATTCAGAAGTGGGGTGTCCCATGATTTCACAAATTCCACAACTTTCTTCATTTTTAACCGTTTTGACTTCTTTTACTTCTCTCAGTTCCATGGCTTCAATCTTTCTAGCCAAATTAGCTACTTTAGCTTTTATCTCATCTTCTTGACTAAAATGATATTTACCTCTGTTAGAAACAAGATTAGATCTATTGGAACTTTCAGAGGAATTATCTGTGTGCCAGGCTTGAGAGTTATCTGCCAAATAGTCTAGGTAGTCAAAGGCTTCTTCAGGTTCTTTTTCTAGAAACTCACCGTTACACATTGTTTCAACAAATTGTTTAGTTTCGGGAGTTAAACTTTCATAAAAGAAACTAATAAGACGGCATTTTTCAAAACCATGATGTGGACAAGAACTTAACAAATCTTTAAAACGCTCCCAGCATTGAAAAAATGCTTCATTTTGATTTTGATTGAAATTTTGAATCTGTCTTTTCAAAGCAGTAGTTTTATGTGCTGGGAAAAATTTCTTTAGAAACTCAGTTTGTAATTCTTGCCATGTGCCAATTGACCTTGGTTTTAAATTATGAAGCCAAATTTTTGCTTTATCTTTTAAAGAAAAAGGAAATAATTTTAGCTTGACAATTTCATTTGTACATTGTTGGTCATTAAAGGTGACACATACATCTTCGAAGTCTTTTAGAAATGAGTAAGCACTTTCCGATTCTAACCCATGGAAATTTGGAAGCAAAGCTATCATACCTGGTTTAAAACGAAAGTTGTTTGCATTGAGAGGAAAAATAAAACAAGAGGGTGATGAGCTTCGAGTTGGTTGCAAGTAGTCACGCATGGTGCGTACTTGTCTGTTCTCATCTTCAGCATGAACACTTTCATTGTCAGCCATGGTAGGAGTTGTATTAGAAAGATTATCTGAAAAAGTTTCACAATAAAATCTAACTAAACGACGAGATCTAAAATCACGTCGCCAAACAAGCATAAAACAAAGTTAATATACAGATTAGGCGGTATAACCAGCCAATAAAAATAAAACAAAGTTAATATACAATATAAATATAAATATATAGAAAATTAGGCGGTATAACTAGCCAATAAAAATAAATATAGGCGGTATAACCAGCCAATAAAAATAAATATACTTATAAACTTATATACTTAGTATTGCCTCCCCGGCAACGGCGCCAAAAACTTGATGGAGACTCAATTAAGAGTTGTAAACCCAAGTGCAGGTTATGTTCAAGTAATAAATTCTCGGGTGTCCGAGGTCGAACCACAGGGAAGCGTATTAGTAAGTATAAGTTTATAAATATATAAGAAAAAGAAAGAAAAAAAAAATATTAGGGAATCAACAACAAAACAAGATAAATAAGATATTAGAGAACAAAATAAACAAAATAACATAAAAGAAATTAAACAAGATATAAAAAATAATAAGAAAAGATATTGAGGTTAGAGAATCCACTCTTGGTGTTATGCTAAGATTAATCTTGTTTTATTACACAATTGAAATCCACACATAAGGGAGGTTCCAATCGGAAGGTTTAGCAATTCAGTTCAAATTGTCCAACGTCCATAGCATATGATATTATGTTCATTTGGTGTCCTCAAAACTCATAAAAAGAGTCCAAGCATTCCTTATGCCAAGGTATATGTCTACAACAAATCAAGGTTATGAAACCAAGCATTTACTGTGCCATTTTCATTGTCAATAATGAATCAAGATCCCTACTTTGCAAGTATGATTTTAAACCAAAAGAAAATATTATCTATACTAGTGTTTATAAATTTTAGCTCATGTTTAAGAGACTAACCTTAGCATTTACCAAGAGCTTCACCTCATCACCTCAACAATATGATTAGCAACACATACTAGATATGAATAAAATGAAAAGAAATGTAAGAAGCATAAGTAAATAAAGAAAAAGAAAACTAGAGAAAGGAAAGAAAAAGAAAACTTAGAGAATTTTATTACAATGGCTAATATCCTACCAATGTATCCCTCTTTTCCAATACTCATCCAAGGCCCTCTATTTATACACATTTTGGAGGGCTAAATGACAAGAGACAAGCTTTACAAATTTCAAAGGTAGGTATAATAGGTGGGTGCATTTTTCTAACAATTTTCGTCATATTGTATGACAATTCTGATCAGCCAGCTTGATGGTCGAGTTTGTCAATGTTGGAGGCTCGATCTGATAAAATGGTCTTCTAGAAACATATACCCCTATCAGTTACGAATCCATAGCCGTTGGAATCAGATCATTTTCTCATGTGGATCGGAAGATATGGTCAAAATACCAAAACGGTGCAGAACAGACGTCATTGCACATCAGCCAACTTGATGGTTGATTTCGGTAGGGAAAACGACTCCGTTTCAAGAAGTGTAAAACATGAAAAAGATAGATACGCCTCTTAGCTATGCACGGTTAAAATTTCAGCCTTATTGCTTCAGTGAAACTCCAGATATAGCTGATATGGCAAAAGGTGTCGGAATTGGAACTGAACTGGATTTGCCCTTAATTCTTTATTTAACCTAGTAATCTGAAATCACTCAAAGAAACTCATGAAAAACACTAAATTACATAAAAATATAAAAGATCATAAACACAAGTAGACTAAGCAATAATAACTCGTATTTGACACAAAACAATAATAAAACATAACTAAAAACTATATAATTATACGAGTTATCAAGTATTAGTAAGGAGTAGATTTAAAACTTAGGAAAGGTTTGGAAAGTTCACCGAGTAAAGGAAAACAATGAATGTGTTGGAGACTCCGTCTTGAAGTCAGAAAATTTGTGAATTTCAGCGAAAGTCAGAAACTAGGACTGTTTGACAAGTTATCTTGAGTGAAAGGTTCCTTAAGTGGGGCGTCAGTGAATAACTGAAGACTCCGTCATGAAGTCAGATAATTTGTGAACCTCAAAGAAACCATGGATTAGAAATCATGACGCAATCATTATATTGCATTCATTCTTAGGAAACATACAAGCATTTGCAAAACATGGCATACTCATCATTGCATTTAGCTAACATTGCAGGAATCAAGAAAACTTTGGCTTCCCCAAATTGAACTCGTTCTGCTTGTCAAATGAGTCGAGCCCTGAGACTACCGTCGCGGTATGTTCCTTTCATTTTCAAGTTAAATTTATTTTTTTTCAAATGAATCAAACCCAGGATCATTTTTAGTATTTTCTTTTGTTTTAAATCGAATTCATTATGTTTATCAAATGAGTCGAGCCTCGAGACCATCGTCGAGGTATTTCTTTTTGTTTTAAATCGAATTCATTCTGTTTATCAAATGAGTCAAGCCTTGAAACCACCGTCGAGGTATTTTCTTTTTTTGTTTTAAATCGAATTCATTCTGTTTATCAAATGAGTCGAGCCTCGAGACCATCGTCGAGGTTTTTCCTTTTGTTTTAAATCGAATTCATTCTGTTTATCAAATGAGTCGAGCCTTGAGACCATCTCAAGGTATTTTCATCAGGGATAAGGCCTCCGAGCACCATTCTTAAGACCTCCAGGCATAGTTTTCCTTTTTTAAATCACAGATAAGACCTCTGGGCACCATTCTTAAGACCTCCGGGCATAGTTTTTCTTTTTAAATCACGGATAAGACCTTCGGGCACCATTCTTAAGACCTCCGGGCATCATTTTTAAAGTCGCATACAGCGCAATTTTCCAAATCACGGATATGACCTCCGGGCACCATTCTTAAGACCTCCGGGCATCATTTTTAAAGCCGCATACAACGCTATTTTTAAGACCTCCGGACACAATGTTTACTTTTAAAGTTGAACCCGTTTCCTTAAGACGGGTCGAGCCTTGATTAGTCAGGGAACTCACTTTAAGGACAAAATCTTCAATTTACAGCTTTTCCAAAAACAAAAAAAAAATGGAAAAAATGAAAAAAAAATATAATGAATGAAAACCCCTTTCCCTTCTCTTCACATGTGATTTCACTAACCGGACAAAATTAGGTTTTGTTTATGTTTGCCTGATTCCTGATTCTCAGCAATAGCCAAAGAGGGGCAGCTGTAGACACCTAATTTTGTCCGGACCATTAAAACAGGTATGTTTTCTTCCTAAATTGATGTTTTAGAATGCGAAAAGGCTTTTCTCGTCCTGTAGGTGGTACTCCGAGACTTAGTCTAAGAAAGCAAGCATAAAACGTCAAACTTGAAAAGTCAACCCCGGAAAAATCAACCCGAAAAAGTCAACTATTGAAAAATCTAACCCATTTTCAAAATCGAGATTTGAAGTTCAATTGAAAAATGGTGAAAGAATTTTGATAATCCGAGTTCTATATTGAAAGATATGGAGTTCGGAAGTTGGGTTACGGAGATTGAGTAGAAAGGAAACCCTAGTTCGAGAAATTTGGGGAAAAGTGCTTAAACGATCAAATTGGTTGGAATTGAAGGTTCCAAACAAAAGATAAGCACTGACTACGGGTAATGGAGAAGCTACTTGAAAGAAAAACTGAAGGAAAAGCTAATTCGGAAGAAAATCGAGAATTAGGGTTTTTGTGGATTTTGGTGAAAATTGGGAAAATTGCAGAACTAGCCCGGTTCGATAAAACTAAAGCCCCTAATTGATGAGGAGTGAGTAAACAAGGATAGCCCAAGGCTCAGTTCAAAGTAATTCCGAGAAAAAAGCCGATTGGAGGAAAAACGGAAAAACGAGGAGATTCCCGATACTGAAAAGAGAAAAAATCAAAATGGAAGGGAATTTGATTATAAAAATTGGGAATTTTCAGGCCAACTCTAATTCAATTTATGAAAAAGGCCCAGAAAAAGAAAATCTGAAAATCGAACTTGTTTTGAGCAAAACCAGGCTTTGGAGGCAAAAGGGCAAAATTGGAAAATTTGGGAAAAAAAGTAAATGAGCTCCAAAAATTCTGAAAATTTGCAGATCTCATTCTTAAATCATTTTGAAGAGATTGGCGAAAGAAAATCTGGATTCGAATTTGTTTGCAAAATGGCCAAATCCTAGACCCACTATGCAGAAATTCAAAAGGATAAATCCCGAAAAAATAGCAAACGAGTTCCAAAAGTTTTGAAAATTTTTAGATCTCATTCTTAAATTATTTGGAAGATATTGGCAAAAGAAAATCAGGATTCAGAGTTCGTTTGCAAAATGGCTAAATCCCAGGCCCACTATGTAGAAATTCAAGTAGATAAATCCTGAAAAAATAGCCAATGAGCTCCAAAAATTCTGAAAATTTGTAGATCTCACTTTTAAATTATTTGAAAGATATTTGTGAAGAAAAATTCAGATTTGAAGCTCGTTTAAAAAATGGTAAAAGTTCGGGTGCACAAAAGGGCAATTTTGGAAGAAAAATCTAAAAAAATAGCAAATGGGCTCGAGAAATTTTGAAAACTTCCAGAATTCAATTTTTTATCATTTTGAAAGTATTGAAAAAATAAATTTTGAATTTGGAGTCCTTTTTCTATTTATTTAGGTTCGGGGGTCAAAAAGGTCATTTTATCGAAGAAAATTGAAAAGGGCCTTTTCTTGCTTTTAAAAAATAAAGCATGGGCTGGGAAGGTGAACAGTCAGCCGACCAAGGCCCAAAAGAGGGCAGATATTTTCTGATTTTTCATCAAAGGGCCAAGGGTGAAGAAGAAGGGTAGTTACTTTTGTGATCAAGCCTTTGAATTTACAACACATGGACCAATGGATGGCGAGGGATGATGTCATATTTAGGATCTTATTTATGACATCATCTTCATGACATCATAATTCAAGGGCTGATTATTCTAATCTAAGGGTGAGAATTCTACATAGAAAGCATCTTTGATTGAAGGCCATTGGATGAGATTCGGCTAAAAATTCTAGAACCTCCTAGGTTCTTCCTATGCCAACCGACCACACTATCAAAGGAGAGGGGTCTCTTGCATTTTCTTTCACTCTTTCTTGGCTGATATTCTCTCGATTTTTTTGAAAAGCAAAAAGAAAAGTTTAGAAAGACAAAGAAAGTAAGAAGAGGAAAAGCTTGCAATATAACTTTTAGAGGTAGCTAAAAGCATCATACTCTTGCACTTTCCTTGCATTTCCATTCTTTGATTTGCTGTTTTCATTGATATTTTGGTGATTTTCTTTTAATTTTGATTTTGAAATAAGTGTTCTTAAGCTTCTTATTCAAGTCTTCTTTGATACTTTCTTAAAAAACTTTGAAAAAAATAAATTTTTTCCTCCATGTTTGGAAGTGGCCAAATGGCCCTTTTTTTATTTATGGTTGATTTTTGCTTTTTGTTTCATGTTGTTGGTGATGTCTAGCATGTTTTTTGATGTTTTCTATTTTTCTTTAAATAATAAAAACATGGAGCTTGCTTTGATCTTTTTACTTACTTACTTCTATTTTTGATTTTATCAACTTGTTTTCATGTTTACTTTCCTTATTTACATTTTTTTTTTCTGTATTCAACATATTTGAGTTGTTCATAATTTGTATTTCATTATACTATGTGTTTGTGAAAATGTCTAGTCTTATTTCATGCCTTTACTTCATGTTTGCATGGTTTAGCATGTTTCTTTTTAGCCTTGCATGTTAGTATGTCATGTGTTTGTGAAAATGCCATGCAAAAATACCATTATTTTGAGCTAGAGTCCATTCGGCTTCTTCAAATTTTTATGCTTTGTATGTGCATTTTCATCATGCTAGTTGATAGGTTTGCATTTCCTTGCTATGATTTTGTGTGTTTTGATTTAGTGTGTCATGTGTTTGTGAAAATGCCATTATTATCTTGAGCTAGAGTCCATTCGGCTACTTCAATTTTTGTGCTTCATTTGTGCTTTTTCATCATGCTAGTTGACAGGTTTGCATTTCCATGCCTTTACTTTGTGTATTTTGGTTTAGAATGCTATGTGTTTGTGTTATTGCCATGCATTCATTAGGTCTAGGTTTTGCTTACATTGCCATGCATTTCATGCATTTGAGACCCAGGTTGCATTAAATGCCATGCAAGTTCATTTTAGGTCTAGGCCACATTCTCCATGCCATGCATTTTTCATGTCATTTAGGTTTTAATTCATGCATTTCATGCATTCAATTTGCTATATGATCATACATTTCATGTCATGGCACATGATTTATGACTTCGGCCAATCAATGGCTCAGAGTCATGCTCACTCGAGCATACTTGTGGAAAATTAAAGAGTTGTCAAATTGATTATTCTACCTTTGTGATTTTTTTTTTTTTTTACTTAGCCAATTTTGGTCCAAAGTTTTAAAAGTTTTAGCTACTATTTGTAGGTCCTTAGGAGAGTCTCCAACATTTTTACTTTGATTTTTAAATGATTTAATCAAAGGCAAAAAAAAATATGTTTTGGCAAAATAGTTTTCATCCAGTTTCTGAACTTTGCCGATTTTTCTAGGAAGGTATCCTTGGTCAGAAAATTAAACCAATTTTTTGTTATGTATTCTTACATGTTCTGAGTCTCCAATATTGTTTTTAGATTTTTTTGAAATTTTAAAAATAGGTTTAAAAATCGTGTGTTAAAACTGGACAGTGGAGTCAGATTTGAATTTAAGGGAAAATCATTTTTCTGTTTTGGCTAAGTTATTTAGAGAGGGTTGATTAGGAATTTTAGCTACTATCTTAGGATAGTTTCTAGGTCATTTTAAACTTAAAAAAATAATTTTATAGAGCTCGGGTCAAGGATGGTCAAGTCCGGGATTTTAAACTTAGGAAATTAGAGCCATTTTTAAAGGGGTTGGCTAGGGTTTTAATCTTCATTCAAGTTTTTGTTTTTTCAAAAATTGTTTTCAAACAATCACAAAGTTTTTTTTTGTTTTAGAAAATTTAATTTGACATATTTTCCTAAGGTAGTCGGATATCTTTTTAGATATACGGATTTCCTTATTTAGTGGAAAAATTACATTTTCATGCATTGCATTTTTCATGTTCATGCATTCTATAATATGTGATTTTTGCTATGATAATTACTATGGTATTATTATTATTTTGATTTATATTTTATGATGTTATATTGTTTGTTATATGGTTTTGAATGTTTCAGGCCATCCTATGCTTTTTATTTAGTCATTTATTTTTGTCACATTATTTAACATATACTATGTTCATGCATTATTATTTTTATTTTATTTTCATGCATATTTCATGATAGCATTATTTTATGTTTCATGTCATTTCATGTCCCTTAGATTATATTCCATGTCATTTAGATTATATTATCTAGAATATGCCATGTCATTTAAAATATGCCATATCATTTACATTTTCCATCTCATTTAAATCATTTTATTCCATTTACAATATATCATGTTACCTAGCTCATTTCATTTCATATAGAATATATTATGTCACTTAGGATATTTCATTCCATTTATAATATATCATGTTACCTAGGTCATTTCATTTCATATAGAATATATCATGTTACTTAAGATATTTCATTTCATTTAGAATATATTATGTTACTTATGATATTTCATTTCATTTAGAATATGCTATGCCATTTAAATTATATCATATCATTTAGGTTGCATTATATTATCTAGACTTTGCTATGTCATTTTATTTATGTCACACATATTCATATTCACATTTTTTTAAAATGTTTTGAAAAAAATAATGATTTTCAATAAAATAAAGATATTCCCGAGTTAAAATAATTCATGAGCTCTCTGCCGGGTTTGCTGGGGAGGATATCATCAATTATCATTAATAACGGGATATCTTCTTTAAAACGAGAATGATTCGGAAAATTTTCCAAATTAATAAAAATTTCTATATTTTGCCACGTTTGTTGGGGAATATTGGAAAATTTTGAGTTAATAAATTTTGGATCATTTTCAATTAAAAATGGAACTATTTTTATTTAAATTGGGAATTAACTTGAAATACTAAATTAAAAACCAACTTTTTACCGAGGTTTGAGAAAACACACGATTAATAAGGCACCATTTTATACGGGCATTGTGGGGGTGCTAATCCTTCCCCACACGTAACCGAGTCCCGAACCTGCTTCTTTGATTTCTCTGGTTTAAAACGCAGACTTGAAATTGGTTTTAAAAATATTTTGATTAATTTTAAAATGTTTTACAAAACCGGTTTTAATAGACGGCCGATCAAACCTAGCTAAAAAAGACTGGTGGCGACTCTATGTATTTTTCAAGGTCATTTTCAAAACCTTCATTTTTCAAGAGGAAATAAGTCGATTTTTTTTTTTCAGTTTTTTTTAATGTCATGCTTAACAAGTAATAAAGTCTTGCGATGAGACTTGTTACTTTTTAGGTTGTGACAAGAACAAAGAATCAACAAGTAACCGACATCCTCTCAATTGGATTAAGCATGCTTCAAAGCATTGAAGCTAAAATTCACCAATAATATGATTCAAACTAATAAACGGTAATCTTATAATCGTACTTGTTTCAAAATCAGATCTTTAGATAACATAATTAAACAAATATTTCATAAAATTATCAATTTTCATTGGTCTCCTATACATGCTACAAGCACAGTTAATCCCTGTGTCGGGAATTAAATAGCGATGCCATAACGGCATAGCAACCGCTATTTCGCGATAGCACCAGCGTCCGTCACTACTATATATTCCATAAAAAGCAGCTATGAATTTTATTCACGTCTACAGCAACGATTTGCGGCAACGAAAAATGACATAACGGTGGATTGTAAAAATAACAGATCATTATTTCGGCAACTCTGTTTTTCGTCCATAAATGTTTTATAAACACTAAAAAACCATGCTATCTATTATAATTTTAACCTAAAATCAGTAGTAAAAACCTACAAAAACATAAAAGAACCACAGATCTACAACATTAAATCAAAATTCAACCTCAATCAAACACAAAATTGAAGGTAACACTAACAAACTTAAAGTTACCTTTCTTTTATTTATATTTATGCAGATTTATGTTTAATGTCACTTGGAAAATTTGATGAGAAGTGTAGATACCTAATTTTGTCTGGACCCCTAAATAAAGTACGATTTTCTTCAAATATGAGTTTTTAAACACTACAAAAGGACGTCGAGTTAACGACGGATTCTTTACTGATGGATTATTTCCGTCGACAAAACACATTATTACCGATGGACATTTGCGAATTACCGACCAAAATCCGTCGGGAATGTTTTAGTGCATTACCAACGGAAAACATATACTACCGACGAAACATTTACAACCGAATGATTCCGTCAGTAATACTTTAGCGCGAATGAGTTAGCTTCCCGGCAAAGTATCTCCAATGGATTTACGTGTTTTACCGTCGAAAAAATTTCGCTCGTAAAAAAAAGCACGGATTTTTATATTTATTAGATACAAACTAAAACAAATTTACAAATAAAAAATAAAACTAAACGGTGAAAAAATATTATTGTCGGTAGTAGGCAGATTCCGTCGGTAATATAATACCGATGGAATTAGGCATTGGATGGAATTTGAAAGAATTTGAAAAATCGCCAAAAGCATTAGCGCTAGAATTTTCGTCGGTAATGATGAAATTCCATCGGTAAAAGTCTCGGGCATAATTAAATGCCCGAGACTTATTCTTTTCTTCTCCTTCTTTCTTTCTTCTTTTTCTTCCCTCTTCTCTCTTTCCCTTTTCTCTCTTTCCTCATCCCTACCCCAGACCGAACCAGGTCCCCTGCCGTTGCCGTCTGACCCAGCCTTTCAGTCGTTGTCGTTCGACCCAACCTCCGTCGTCCGACTGTATGTCTCTTCTCTCTCTCTTTCTCTCTAGTATGTAATTGTTCCATATTTTTGAAATAATAAATTAACAAATTTTATTTGTTATTTGTAGATTTAGCTTGAACATCCCATTTTCCATCAAATTTACTTGTAAGTTTTTATTTTATTTAATTTATTTTTGTATTTTTCGAAAATATGTTTTAAATAAATATATTTGTTTAATTGTGTATGTGTATATTGTTAATGTGTTTTGTTGGAAATTATTTGTTATTGTTATTTTTATTTTTTAATATTCGTCAATGTTATTTGTTAATATTTGTTATTATTATTTTTATTATTATTTTTATTTTTTAATATTTGTTATTTGTTATTGTTATTTTTTAATATTTGTTATTGTTATTGTTATTTTTTAATATTTGTTAATTGTTATTTCTATTTGTTATGAAATTTTATAAAGTGTTATTTTGTTTATTGTGTTTGTAGACACCTAATTTTGTCTGGCACCCCCCAAACAAGGCAAATTCTCTTTTCAACTTCCCAGAATGCAAGGAAACTTCCACCATTCCTCAGATGGGTCTCCAAGACTTTGATTCGGAGGTCAACACAAAGTCAACTCAAAAAAAGTCAACTCTGAAAAAGTCAACCACTAAAAAAGTCAACTCTTAGTTAAAATCAAGATTCGAAGTTGAATTGAACAATGGTGAAGGAATTTTGATAATCGGATGTCTACAACGAAAGATATAGGGTTTGGAAGACATATTGCAAAAATTAAGTGTAAGGGAATACCTAATTTTGCAAATTTGGGAAAAAGTGCGTAAACAATCAAATTGGATGAAATTGGAGGTTCCAAATGGAATAAGATCAATAAATATGGATATTGGAAGGTGCAATTTTGAAGCGGAGTTGAAGGAAGAATTGGTTTGAAGAGAAAAAGGAAAATAAAGATTTAATTAATAAATAGGAAACTCACAAATTTGAGGAAAACTGTAGAGATGGCCCGATTCAGTGAAATTTAAGCCTCCAGCTGATAAAGGATAAACAAATAAAAATATCCCAAGTCCCAATTTGAAGTGGATCCCAGGGAAGAGCTGATTGGAGGAGAAACTGAAAAACAATAAAATTTCCAATATTGAGGAAAAGGGGAAAACTAAATCGGAGAGGAATTCGGATATTTTGGGCATTTTTGGACCAACTCCAATTCAATATATGAAAAAGGCAGTGGGAAAATAAAATCCAGAAATTGGGCCCATTTCGAGTAAAATCGAGGTTTTGGGGGTTAAAGGGCAATTTTGGAAAATTCAGGAAAAATAGAATCCGAGCTCGAAAAATTATGAAACTTCTAAAACTGAGTTTCATATTAGATGGAAGGGACTTGAGAAGAAAAGTCTAGAATTTGAGCTCAAATGGAAAAGACAAAGTTCGGGTGCAATAATCCGAAATTCCAAGAGAAAATTTCGAGAAAAAAAGAAAACAAGCTCAGAAAATTATGAAAACTTCCAGATTTGAGTTTTATATTTTATGGAGTGGATTGGAGAAGAAAAATCCGGAATCGGAGCTTAAATGGAAAAAGACAAAGTTCAGGTTCACTAATCTGAAATTCCAAGAGAAAATTCTGGGAAAAATAAAAAACGAGTGAAAACTTCCAGATCTGAGTTTTATATTTCATGGAAGGGATTGGAGAAGAAAATACAAAATCGAAGCTCAAATGGAAAAAAGACAAAGTTTGGGAGGCACTAAACCAAAACTTGAGTGAAAAATCCAGGAAAAATAGAATTCGAGCTCGAAAACATATGAAAACTACCAGAACTAAGTTTTATATTGGATGGGATGGATTGGAAAAGAAAATTTTGAAATTGGGATCCATTTGCAATTAAATTAAGTTTGGGGGCCAAAATACAATTTTACAAAAAAAAAATCGAAAAGGGCCATTTTGCAAAAAAAAAAAAAAACTAAAAGAGGAACGACCTGGAATTTTCCAGGCCATTTTCGGCCAGCCTGCTGATTATAAGAAGGGGTTTGATTATCTTGAATCAAATGGCCAAGATTGAATAGCAGGATGACATTTTTAAGGAAGGACAAGATTCTCCACTACTTGCCTACATGGAATTTTTGGCTAATGGGAGGTCTCCAAATTGCAAAGCCATGTGAATGCTATGAGATGATGCCAAGTAGGATTAAAAATGCCACCTAGGAAGATATTTTAATAGTAAGCCATATGATCGTGACAAGTAGCTTAGATATTTTGTAGAGATAGGAGACAAGAATAATCTAGGTGGCATTATTGGCCAATGAGAGGCTAGGAAACCCTTAATTTAAGAGAAGTATCATGCAAATAGGGGACAAACACCCTTAGTTTAAGGAAAACATCATGCAAGGAGGGACATTTTTTAGCCATGTGGCAAAGATGTTGGAGGAGCATGCAAAGCATGACAAGGGCTAAAAAAAATACACACACACTCTCATATACAAGAAGGGGTCGGCCAAGCTAAAGAGGGGGGATTCATTTTTTTTCAAAGAAAATCTTACTACACTCTTAGAGGAGAAAAGAGGAAAAAGAAAAAGATAGAAAGAGGGAGAAGGAGAAGGAGAAGGAAGGAGAATTTGGAGTGCTTGATTTGGAAAGCAATTGCTAGGTAGCTATTTCCTCTCTTCTTCTTCAATTATTTTCTTTGATGTCATGTTCTTTTTCTTCTCTTTTTCCATGTGATTTGTTAACTTTCTTTGTTGAATAAAAGGTTTTCAAAATAAATTTTAAAAGGTTTTCTGTCCTTTATTCTTTATTCTTTACAAAATAACAAAGTTGACAGTTTTTTTTACACATTTCTTGCTTTAGCCGAAACCAAAGGGGGCCTTATGTCACACACCAAATTCAAGGCATGTGACAGGCCATAGACAAGGTATGCCCTGCCTCCGAAGCCTGATATACCCACGAAACCAAATCAAACAAAATTTTGATATAATCTCGCCCTAGATGGGGGTTTGCCGCTCAATCATCAACATTTGCAATGTAATAATCATCAACACATGACATCTCAGTTTGGACACCTCCGATAGGGAGTAACCAAGATGCCCCACAGTAGACTCAACCTTTATGACATCTTATATACAAACATACATTTATATTATATCATAACGGCATAAGCATCAGCAGATCATACTAAGCCTCCGTGGTCGTTATACATCATACGTCACTTAGATACATTAGTTTACAAAATATAAAGTACATATACATCATACACAAAATGCATAGGACCCATGATACCCTAATGACTGCAAAATCTATCCCACCATCGCCACTGCTTACCACGTCCTGGGTTAATCCTCTTACCACAAGTATACGAGCAGCTAGCTATTCGAAATCTGGGTAGAATTGGGTCTATCAGGATCTGAAAAAAATGAAAATAAACAGAGTGAACCGAAAGACTCAGTGAGCATAAGGTAACTAGGAAGAGTACTTGGAAGATTCATGCTTCCTTTCTTAACCATTAAAGCATAAACAAGACATATCAAGTATGTTTAATTAACCAAAAAGTAATATTTAAAAATTGTTCCGAGAACATATAAAAATTATTTGTCGCGTATGAAATCTTCTATGTTGAGTCCTAAATATAAATGGGCCATTGGCCAGCTAGAACCGATAGCCAAAAATATCCGACACTCGATTTTACGTGTATACCTCAATAATTATCATTTAGGAAATTTCATGACTATAACATCAAAATATCTCGCACTTATACCATTCCATAATATTTTTCATCCCGGACTATCTTGTCCATATCATCCCGGACTCATCCCGTCCGTACCATCCTAGACTCATCCTGTCTGTACCATCCCGAACTCATCCTGTCCGTACCATAATAGCATTCTAGACATCATCCTATCCATAAAAAAATAACATCCCGGCCATCACCTTGTCCGTACAATAATAGCATCCCAGATATCACCTTGTTCGTACAATAATAGCATCCCGGACATTACCCTGCCTGTACAGTAATAGCGTCCCGAACATCACCCTGTCCTTACAACAATAGCATCCCGGACATCACCCTGTCCATACAACAATAGCATCCCAGACATCACCATGTCCGTACAATAATAGCATCCCGGACATCACCCTGTCCGTACAACAATAACATGATGTGTTAAATTTGTTTATCTTATTAAATGATTTAGATAACATGCTAGGTAATAGCTTCTACACTAGCATATTTCTACTTATGTTTACAAGCATTACAATTTCATTTAGACATTTTATCAAACAACTTGTGTGCATAACATGTAATCTACAATGTCTAACTATCCTTAAATACTCAACCATCCTATACAATATCATTCATCAACAAATTTCACAAATTAGTAACCATAATGCCTCAAACACAATTCCATACTATTGTTTCTTTAATTCAACAAGTACAACCATAACTCCGTACCTTGCCCAACATCTCAATTAAGCATATCCGAGCATTTCAAATAGCTCACATTCATTATTATTCAACTCTACAACACTTACCTCATGATAAGTCGTATAATTATATAGTTTTTAGTTATGTTTTATTATTGTTTTGTGTCAAATACGAGTTATTATTGTTTAGTCTAATTGTGTTTATGATCTTTTATATTTTTATGTAATTTGGTGTTTTTCACAAGTTTCTTTGAGTGATTTCAGATTACTAGAATTAAGGGCAAATCCAGTTCAGTTCCAGTTTCGACACCGTTTACCATATCAGCTATATCTCGAGTTTCACTGAAGCAATAAGGCTGAAATTTGTAGCCGTGCAAAGCTAAGAGGCATATCTATCTTTTTCATGTTTTACACTTCTTGAAACGGAGTCGTTTTCCCTAGCGAAATCGACCATCAGGTTGGCTGATGTGCAATGACGTCTGTGCTGACCTGTTTTCGTATTTTGCCCATATATTCTTATCCACATCAGCAAATACGCTGATTCCAACGGCTATAGATCCGTAACTGATAGGGGTATATTTTTCTAGAAGACCATTTTATCAGATCGAGCTTCCAACATTGACAAAATCGACCATCAAGCTGGCTGATCAGAATTGTCATACAATATGACGAAAATTGTTAGAAAAATGCACCCACCTATTATACCTACCTTTGAAATTTGTAAAGCTTGTCTCTTGTCAGTTAGCCCTCCAAAATGTGTATAAATAGAGGGCCTTGGATAAGTATTGGGATACATTATACATTGGTAGGATATTAGCCATTGTAATAAAATTCTCTAAGTTTTCTTCTTCTTTCTTTTCTCTAGTTTTCTTTTTTTTTTATTTACTTATGCTTCTTACATTTCTTTTCATTTCATTCATATCTAGTATGTGTTGCTAATCATATTGTTGAGGTGATGAGGTGAAGCTCTTGGTAAATGCTAAGGTTAGTCTCTTAAACATGAGCTAAAATGAATCATCATTTATAAACACTAGTATAGATAATATTTTCTTTTGGTTTAAAATCATACTTGCAAAGTAGGGATCTTGATTCATTATTGACAATGAAAATGGCACAGTAAATGCTTGGTTTCATAACCTTGATTTGTTGTAGACATATACCTTGGCATAAGGAATGCTTGGACTCTTTTTATGAGTTTTGAGGATACCAAATGAACATAATATCATATGCTATGGACGTTGGACAATTTGGACTGAATTGCTAAACCTTCCGATTGGAACCTCCTTTATGTGTGGATTTCAATTGTGTAATAAAACAAGATTAATCTTAGCATAACACCAAGAGTGGATTCTCTAACCTCAACATCTTTTCTTATTGTTTTTTATATCTTGTTTAATTTCTTTTATGTTATTTTGTTTATTTTGTTCTCTAATATCTTGTTTATCTTGTTTTGTTGTTGATTCCCTAATATCTTGTTTACTTTCTTTTTCTTATATATTTATAAATTTATACTTACTAATACGCTTCCCTGTGGTTCGACCTCGGACACCCGAGAATTTATTACTTGAACATAACCTGCACTTGGGTTTACAACTCTTAATTGAGTCTCCATCAAGTTTTTGGCGCCGTTGCCGGGGAGGCAATACTAAGTATATAAGTTTATAAGTATATTTATTTTTATTGGCTGGTTATACCGCCTATAATTATTTTTATTGGCTGGTTATACCGCCTAATTTGTATATATTTATATTTATATTGTATATTAACTTTGTTTTATTTTTATTGGCTGGTTATACCGCCTATATTTATTTTTATTGGCTGGTTATACCGCCTAATTTTCTATATATTTATATTTATATTGCATATTAACTTTGTTTTATTTTTATTGGCTGGTTATACCGCCTAATCTGTATATTAACTTTGTTTTATGCTTGTTTGGCGACGTGATTTTAGATCTCGTCGTTTAGTTAGATTTTATTGTGAAACTTTTTCAGGTAATCTTTCTAATACAATTCCTACCATGGCTGACAATGAAAGTGTTCATGCTGAAGATGAGAACAGACAAGTACGCACCATGCGTGACTACTTGCAACCAACTCGAAGCTCATCACCCTCTTGTTTTATTTTTCCTCTCAATGCAAACAACTTTCGTTTTAAACCAGGTATGATAGCTTTGCTTCCAAATTTCTATGGGTTGGAATCGGAAAGTGCTTACTCGTTTCTAAAAGACTTCGAAGATGTATGTGTCACCTTTAATGACCAACAATGTACAAATGAAATTGTCAAGCTAAAATTATTTCCTTTTTCTTTAAAAGATAAAGCAAAAATTTGGCTTCATAATTTAAAACCAAGGTCAATTGGCACATGGCAAGAATTACAAACTGAGTTTCTAAAGAAATTTTTCCCAGCACATAAAACTACTGCTTTGAAAAGACAGATTCAAAATTTCAATCAAAATCAAAATGAAGCATTTTTTCAGTGCTGGGAGCGTTTTAAAGATTTGTTAAGTTCTTGTCCACATCATGGTTTTGAAAAATGGCGTCTTATTAGTTTCTTTTATGAAAGTTTAACTCCCGAAACTAAACAATTTGTTGAAACAATGTGTAACGGTGAGTTTCTAGAAAAAGAATCTGAAGAAGCCTTTGACTACCTAGACCATTTGGCAGATAACTCTCAAGCCTGGCACACAGATAATTCCTCTGAAAGTTCCAATAGATCTAATCTTGTTTCTAACAGAGGTAAATATCATTTTAGTCAAGAAGATGAGATAAAAGCTAAAGTAGCTAATTTGGCTAGAAAGATTGAAGCCATGGAACTTAGAGAAGTAAAAGAAGTCAAAACGGTTAAAAATGAAGAAAGTTGTGGAATTTGTGAAATCATGGGACACCCCACTTCTGAATGTCCAAACATTCCCATTCTTAAAGAAGCGTTGCATGATCAAGTAAATTCCATAAACACATTTAAAAAGCCTTTTCCTTCTCCTTACTCTGAAACGTATAACCCTGAATGGAGAAATCATCCCAACTTCAGTTGGCGGAATAATAATCATGTTCAGGTACCACAATCTCAAAAGTCGGGCAACACTTTTTCCTATCAACCTTCACGTGTACAAACCTTGGAAGAGACATTGCAAGCATTCATGCAAACACAAGCAAATGTGAATAACCAAACTTCACAGGACATCAATGAGATCAAAAACACCTTGTCCACATTCACAGCTTCATTACGCACTCAAGAAAAAGGTAAGTTTCCTGCTCAACCTCAGCCTAACCCTTCTACTCAATGTTTTGTTTCTTGCTCCAATGAAACTCAACAGGAAAATACCAGTTCTATCACAACTCTTCGAAGTGGAAAGGCAATTGACAAAAACATTCCATCAAAAGACCAAGATCCTCCTTCCCCTTCGAAAAGTAATGGTAAGGATAATGGTAAGTCTGGACTTCTTGAAAATTTGGACAAAGAAAAAGGTATGCATCCTGCTCCTTTTCCTCAAAGGTTGCAAACAATAAAGAATTTGAATCAAAATGCAGAAATTTATGAACTTTTCAAACAAGTTAAGATTAACATTCCTTTATTGGATGCAATCAAACAAGTTCCATCTTATGCTAAATTTTTGAAGGACATGTGCACAGTTAAAAGGAAACATAATGTACAAAAGAAAGCATTTCTGACAGAAAGTGTGAGCTCAATCATTCAGCACCTTACTCCACCAAAATTCAAAGATCCTGGATGTCCAACAATCTCATGCATCATTGGAAACACTAGAATAGAACGTGCATTGCTTGATCTTGGTGCTAGTGTTAATCTTTTGCCTTTTCTGTTTATCAACAGTTAGGTTTAGGTGAACTCAAGGAAACACCTGTTACACTTCAACTAGCTGATCGTTGTGTAAAAATTCCTCGAGGGATAGTTGAAGATGTTTTGGTTCAAATTGATAATTTTTACTTCCCTGTTGATTTTATTGTTTTGGACACACATCCTGTTTCAAATCCAAATGTTCAAATTCCTGTTATATTAGGCCGTCCATTTCGTGCAACTTCTAATGCTCTGATAAATTGCAGGAATGGTATGTTGAACATTTCTTTTGGAAATATGACTTTAGAATTAAATGTGTTCAACACTTGCAAGCAACCTGGTGATGATTCAGAAGTACATGAAGTGGATTTCATTGAAGAACTTGTTCATGAACATCTCACCACTACCACATTCCATGATCCTTTAGAAGCTTATTTAATTGAATGTGAGTTTGATAATGCTTCAGAAATTTCACACACTGATTCTTTGTTAAATTCTTTTCAGGTTAAGCATTGTTGGAAACAAAAGTTTGAGGAACTCAGAAATGATGCATATGAGAATCCTAAAATTCATAAAGAAAGAACTAAAGCCTTTCATGACAAGTTAATTTCAAGAAAAACATTTGATGTTGGGCAAAAAGTTCTACTTTATAATTCTAGACTTCACATATTTCCTGGTAAGTTGAGATCAAGATGGACTGGCCCATTTGTGGTTAAGCATGTGTATCATTATGGAGCAGTTGACATTGAGAATCCTAAAAATGGTAACGTATTCAAGGTAAATGGACAAAGACTCAAACTCTTTTTGGAAAATCATGTTACTCAAGAAGAGGTTGTTTTTCTTTCTCATCCTTGTTTTGAAAATAACTAGATGTAAATATAATTTTTACTAATCTTCAAAAAAAAAATACATTTTTTTAACCCCGGTTAAATGGCGGATAACGGTACTCCGTGATTATTTAAGTCGGTTCCATCAGCTACCCACAAAACTGATATTGTATATAAATTTCTCTTTCAATTTCTTTTTCATTTTTTTTCAAGATGGATGATATTCTCACAAGATTGCAGAAACGATTTCCTCCTTTTCCTCGGAATATTTTACTGAAGCTTTACCAAGTTCGATTTGAAAGATTAAGAATGCTTATGCACAAAGGGATTCCTGAAGACATACGTTGGATAATTGAAGCCAAGGTACGTGAAGATGAATATCTTCCTATTTTGCATTTACCAGGTACAGGTAGAAGCACTTTTGCAAAGAAGCGACGAGCAAAGCGCATGAGTTCAAATTGCCACAAATGTGCACGATGGACGTGTAACGGTAAATGTCGTTCTATTGGGATTCCGTCCTCTAATCGAGATGATAAAATTGAATTCATTAAGGATGGACTGAGTAAGGAGAATTTGGGTAATATCCAACTTTCTCTTGAGACGCATCCTAGTGGAGACGTACAGAGAGAAATTCTTGATTTATGGCCGCAATTCCAAAGGGAATGGCAACATCTTGGGAATCTGATGATAAAAGACCCTGTTTGCCAGCTTGTAAGAAAACTGGATGGGAATCATATCCTCGACTCATAGAAGGCGTTTAAGCCGTTTCTGGACGTAAAACCAGAGGAAGATGCCAAATACACTTTCGGTGACATTATTACTTTTGACTTTTACGGTTGATTTTTCTTCTCTTTTTGATTTTCTTCCTGAAATCACGCAAAAATCTTTTGTTAGGTTAACATTTTCTTCTGACAGGTCAAATACACTTTCGGCGACATTATTACTCTTGTCTGATTCACTACTCAGTCCTCTATATATTACACCATGTACTCATTCTCTTTCAGGCACTCGAAAAAGAAAAAAATGGAAAGCACTTCGTCCCAGCGCATTAAAAAAATTTGTGTCTTTGGAGGTGCTTATCCAGGGAAAAATAACATATTCGCTGATGAAGCCATAAGAGTTGGAGTAATACTTGCCCAACAAAAGATCCAGTTGATTTATGGAGGCGGTAGTACGGGTCTAATGGGAGCAGTCGCTACAGCAGCACACGCCGGAGGAAGTCCAGTTCTAGGAGTCGTGCCAAAACTATTCACAGATTTTTGTGGACCTACCGTGGGTAAAGAAATACAAGTCTGGAGTATCCCTGAACGGATGACAATCATGTACCATTCTGCCGATGCATTCATTGCTTTACCAGGAGGTCTGGGTACATTGGAAGAAATAGCTTGCGTGGCTTCTTGGTCATCTTTGGTCACAAATAAGAAACCCATTGGTTTGCTTAATATTAATGGTTATTTTAGTAATTTGCTTTCATATTTAGATAATGCTGTGGATAATGGATTCATGTTTTCAGAGGCAAGGAGAACCATAATTTCTGCTACAACCATTGAAGATTTACTCAAAAAGCTACAAGCTTATGAGTGTTTATCTGCTACGGTTGTTTCGCAAACGCTCGGAAAAAGAAAAAGAGATATGGACGAGCAAGGAGTGGATTGCACTTTGTCTTTGTGACATTATCTAACATTTTGTTTGTTGTGTCTCAGTTATAATAAGTGGTTAGCAACCTCTGCAGGTAATATCTCCTAAATTCTACCTTTAAAATTTGACATTGGGGACAATGTCATATTTTACTAGGGGGTAAGGGACATATTTTGCTAATTTAAAAAAAAAAAAAAAATTTGTTGTGTTTTAAGACATTTAGAAGTATTCATTCTGAACAAGGTCTGAGTAAGGGAGACTTGGGACATACCTTGTCAGTTTCATTTAATCTTTTTCTTCTTAAAAAAAAAAATCATGTTTAGACTTAGTGTGTTTTTTAGTTACTTTCAATACTATAATGAGATATGAATTGCATAAGTCTAAAACAGATTTATTAGTGAGAAGATTTTCATGAGAATTGAGCTTGATGTCAACCTTTTTATGAGCCAATGTTAATATGATATGTTGATTGAGAAAGAAGCATGTTTAGACTTAATCTGACTTGTATAATCATCCTTGTGAGTTTTTGAGCCTATAATGATTGATGCATTATACAAATCAATCTAATTTCTTTCTTGAGTGCTCTTATGATTACATGATTCTCTAGAACTTGCTTTAAACCGTTTGAGACTATATTGATACATGTGACAACATGAATATGATAGAGGCATTAGAATTATAACCAGAGCCAAACAGCCATCCCTTATTAATGTTCTAAGAGAACATCCCCACTAGTGAGCCAATTTGAGCCTACATTAAATATGCTGTTTTATTGGTAACCACAACTTACACCTAGCCTAAATATACTTATATCCTTACCCTTGTTCTAAAGATGGATTTTTATATTTTGAGACATATTGCAAAAAAAAAAAAAAAAAAAAAAAAAACAAGGGATATTTTTAGTTGAAAATTTGGGTTAGAAACAAAAGATAAGTGTGGGGGAAGAAAAGAAAAGAAAAAGTCAAGAGAAAAAGAAAGGGATCATTATCAAATACATTCCCATATTAAAAAAAAAATCTTCTCTTGAACTTCTAGAAAAAGATGTTACAAAGTTGGTTAGAATGAAGCAAAGGCTCAACATGAATATTTAGCCTATGTTATTATGTGCTTTATAAGAGTTTTGAGAAGTTTTATTTGTATGATCTTATTATGTCTCTAAACTCTATGAACTCTTTGGAACCTTTGTGATATCTTTATCCTTTTGTTCTTTAACCACATTATAACCCTTTGGCCCCATTACAACCTTGAATAAAGACCTCTTGATTTATGAAGTTGTATGATCTAAATAGTGGAGAATAGGTGGAAAAGCAAGCATATGGTAGAAGTGTTTTCATGAGATTGATTGAGTGTAAACACTTTACCACTACTTTAAAGAGTGAAAATCAAGAGAGTATCCCATGTGAGAAGTTGAGATTAAGTTTGAATATGCACTATTTTGATTGAAATATGTTATGTTAATATTGGCTTAACTCATTTATTTACATTCAAGCATGAATTTTTGTGAAATTCTTTGAGCTATTGATTAGTTTTTAAGACTTGTCCAATGATTATCTCTAATTTATATTGGAAGGATTAGTTATAATTATTATTTTTAGTTTTTCTTATGTCTTCAATGTTTGTGGGTATCATCCTAGTAAACCCTCACGAGACTAAACTCGTCCACTAGGGACACCTAGGGGTTTAAAGGCTTGTGTCACATGCTAAGTGCCACCGTGATTTCCTACGAAAATGGATTAGATTAGATTTTCTTATTTTATTTTTATTGAGTCGTTGCTAGGGACTAGCAACAATCTAAGTGTGGGGGTGTGATAAGTCGTATAATTATATAGTTTTTAGTTATGTTTTATTATTGTTTTGTGTCAAATATGAGTTATTATTGTTTAGTCTAATTGTGTTTATGATCTTTTATATTTTTATGTAATTTGGTGTTTTTCACAAGTTTCTTTGAGTGATTTCAGATTACTAGAATTAAGGGCAAATCCAGTTCAGTTCCAGTTCCGACACCGTTTACCATATCAGCTATATCTCGAGTTTCACTGAAGCAATAAGGCTGAAATTTGTAGCCGTACAAAGCTAAGAGGCATATCTATCTTTTTCATGTTTTACACTTCTTGAAACGGAGTCGTTTTCCCTAGCGAAATCGACCATCAAGTTGGCTGATGTGCAATGACGTCTGTGCTGACCTGTTTTCGTATTTTGCCCATATCTTCTTATCCACATCAGCAAATACGCTGATTCCAACGGATATAGATCCGTAACTGATAGGGGTATATTTTTCTAGAAGACCATTTTATCAGATCGAGCCTCCAACATTGACAAAATCGACCATCAAGCTGGCTGATCAGAATTGTCATACAATATGACGAAAATTGTTAGAAAAATGCACCCACCTATTATACCTACCTTTGAAATTTGTAAAGCTTGTCTCTTGTCATTTAGCCCTCCAAAATGTGTATAAATAGAGGGCCTTGGATGAGTATTGGGATACATTATACATTGGTAGGATATTAGCCATTGTAATAAAATTCTCTAAGTTTTCTTCTTCTTTCTTTTCTCTAGTTTTCTTTTTTTTTATTTACTTATGCTTCTTACATTTCTTTTCATTTCATTCATATCTAGTATGTGTTGCTAATCATATTGTTGAGGTGATGAGGTGAAGCTCTTGGTAAATGCTAAGGTTAGTCTCTTAAACATGAGCTAAAATGAATCATCATTTATAAACACTAGTATAGATAATATTTTCTTTTGGTTTAAAATCATACTTGCAAAGTAGGGATCTTGATTCATTATTGACAATGAAAATGGCACAGTAAATGCTTGGTTTCATAACCTTGATTTGTTGTAGACATATACCTTGGCATAAGGAATGCTTGGACTCTTTTTATGAGTTTTGAGGATACCAAATGAACATAATATCATATGCTATGGACGTTGGACAATTTGGACTGAATTGCTAAACCTTCCGATTGGAACCTCTTTTATGTGTGGATTTCAATTGTGTAATAAAACAAGATTAATCTTAGCATAACACCAAGAGTGGATTCTCTAACCTCAACATCTTTTCTTATTGTTTTTTATATCTTGTTTAATTTCTTTTATGTTATTTTGTTTATTTTGTTCTCTAATATCTTGTTTATCTTGTTTTGTTATTGATTCCCTAATATCTTGTTTACTTTCTTTTTCTTATATATTTATAAACTTATACTTACTAATACGCTTCCCTGTGGTTCGACCTCGGACACCCGAGAATTTATTACTTGAACATAACCTGCACTTGGGTTTACAACTCTTAATTGAGTCTCCATCACCTCATGTAACCATATTAACACCACACTTACGCCTTTGATCCGTGTAAGGTTCGAAACTTACCATTTTCGTAATCCGAGCAATTTTTCATGTTTCAATATCCATATCAATCAACAATGCATATAAAACAACAACTACCTCCTAGATTAACCTAAATACTTACTGTGTTGTTTCGAGTATTAAAGTGGCACTTTCGTGACTTTGTCGCGATCCAGGCGAACTCCACAATATGGGTACCAACGACATCGTCCGGATATTCTGTAAATATTTTACAACTACGGGACACTCAAAATCCCATTATTTATAATAGTTAGCTGCTTTCCAAAAAATTTTAGCTTAAGAATTTTTACACTTAGCTCAAATTAAAATTCGGAGCAACAATCAAATAGAAAGTTGTTCACAGGATGACAGCAAAGCTAACGGTGGCCTCGAACAACCAAAGAAGGTGGCGGCACCACCTCATAGGCAAGCTAGGGTTTCGGCCAAACTTGTTTTAGCCTTTAAATTTTGATTCAAAGCTATCCGATACTAATTTATGGTTTAAGGAGGCGGAGGAACACCTCCCATGGCGGAAAACAAATGGTGGCAAGATGGTGGTTCACCACCACCAATTTTAGCCCACATGGTTTCTCATAGTTAAAGGCAAAATCTTCAAAATAGAACATCAAAATCAAGCTTAGAACATGAAGTTACCTTTGGGTTTGTGAAATCTTTTAAAAGTTTGGTGATTTGCCTAGTAAACCGAGGAGAGAGAAAGCTTGGATGCAAGCTTCCATAGCCCCTCTTTCTTTCTTTCTTTTCTGGTTTTCACGTGAAAATGGGGGAGGAAGAAGTCTGATTTTCAAAATTAATAAGTGAACCATGGTCAAATGACCATTTTGCCACTATTTTGTCTTTTAGTACCTTAGCGGGCCAACATGTAATTTTAACGTTTTGAAGCCCTTTTTTCACTTTTCTTGACACGGATATGTTCCAAATATGATAATATACTGATCTGCATGTTCGGGTAATTTTTCGATATCCTGAAACCCAAATTCGGGCCTTGGAGCGCCAACGGGTCAATATTTTGACTTTTTCGGTTTTAGCTCCGATTTTTGTTCTGATTTCAACAGTAGCTTACTAACATCATTTTATGTCTATATTAATCCATTGATCCATTTAAAACCTTTTTTGGACCTTCCCGCGGTCAGTTCTCGGTTTTCATTTCTTAAGGTTACTTAAGGACGTATCTGGTTTCAACTCTATTTTTGATTTTTCTTGTCATATACATAATCCTCATATGTTATAACATATGTCCATGTGTTCAGATCAGTTCCTAAAAATCTCGAGCCATGTTTTTACGATAATTTACGTTAGCGTCACTAAATGACGAATTAGATAATTTTAGCTATCGGATTTGATTTTAATGTCCAATTTTTTATCTAAACATCATATTATGATCCTATATGATCACTTAGTCCGTTGGTACCATTTACGGACTAAAAACAAAACTTTGGGTAAAATGACCAAAATACCCTTGGTTCATATTTTATAGATTTTTTTGCCGATTCTTATTCTAACACTCCCAAATAATGTTATATCACATATCAACATTATGTGAAGTTAAATTATCACCTTTTACGGATTTTCCCCTATCCCGATTTTTAGTCAATTTGGGGTTAAATCACTTAATCACTCGATTAAACCCCCAACTCTACAATTTATCATACAACATGTGTACCACTTGGTAGCCCATCCTTTCTATAGGCATGTCAAAGGTTAACCTCGAGCCGCATGTTATAATTGCCTCCAATTGATCTCGTACTTACGAGGGTCTTATAATTCTCCCCCTTAATAAAATTCGTCCTCGAATTTTGCATAAAGTCAACTTATATAAAAGTACAGGTACTATCTGTGGCTGTCTCACATGAAAATCGTCTGACATGAATCTCCACATCATAAGTACATGAAACACAGAGTGTACACCATTCATCTCAGGTGGTAGGTCTAACTCAATATCTGAAATGGTCTAATATACCTAGGACTCTGCTTGGCCCATCCGCCAAAGCTCATAACATTCTTGAAAGGTGAAACTTTCAAGTATACTTACTCACATGCTATCGGCATACGACTTCTGCCTACTCTAGCAGTTACTAATATATCTTTGATTAACTACACCTTTTTCTAGGTGTCCGTACCATATTTGAACTGAACAACTGATATCCTCTTGTCTCAAATCAACTGATATCCGGCCACACAATGTCTTGGTCCTAGTTTTGCAATGATCAACAATAAACAAACTCGGATTGCAATCAGAAATAGTCAATAAGATAAGCCCGAAACTAGACAGTAATACCAAAAAAGGTATCATCTGCATACTATACTGAACTGTTAATATATACAAACTCAATCAATGATAGGTATCGCTCCCAATTCTTCTCGGAATCTAGTATATGAACACATAACATGTCCTGAAGGACTGATCATCTGTCCGTAAATGAAATACGGTACTAAATCGCAATTGTATTTTAGAAGCTACCTGGAATGATCTCCCGAATTTAACTGTAAACTTGATGTCTCAATCAAGCGCAATAAACACGAGAACTTCACAAAGACCCAATCTGGTCTAAATAGAGTCTAGCACACTGACTTATGTTATACCTAATTTTACCCGGAATCAAGTGTGCTAATTTAGTCAGTCTATTGACAATCACTCAAATAAAATCACATTCCTTGCCTACCTTAGGCAAGCCTATATCTAGGCCTCATAATGACTTTATCTCAATCCCATTATTATGTATTCAACTTTATAACCTATTTGAATCTCATTATTGTATATTAAACTCTATAGCATTTCTGCTGGCTTCTGATGCTCAGCTTAAACTGCTAGCACAGTAAACATTTAATCACCACTCCTTAACAATGTGTTCCATACTCAGTAACTTTTAGAACTATTTGAAATCACGATAAATCATAACTGTATCGAGGTACAACACATAAGAAAAATTGGGTGCCACTTCGAGGATTTTACCTCGAACACCTTCTACCTCGAGGACTACTAATCGATTATATAAATGGGGGGTTTCCCTTACTATTAACTATCAGTATTATTTTAAAACATTGCCACAATATTGGCTTTATCCAATGATAGAAAAATAATACACTCATAGTCTTTTAATATTTCCAACATCAATCCTGTTTCAATCAATTTTTCCTCTGATCACACTACACTTCCGCTGCACATCTCTGACTCATTCTTTCAACTATACATGCTTAATAAATAACATTATGTCTCGTATGTTCACTACATTCGTTCACTAAACCATTCATTTATACCATATCAATAGATGTAACTTCAGACCAACACTATCACCAAATTATACTCAAGTACATTCCAAATATTAAATAACCGGTACTAGGGCAATATGTCTCAATCAAGTACAATAACCAGAAAACTCCATATTTCACACAGTCACGAGATTAATGTAATAATTCATGATCAAATCCCTCACATCTAGTTCCACGTGCTAGCACATAACTCGGACAATGTCCGTGTGGTGATGATCTGCCAGTCATAGCCCCTCAAGTCATCTAAGATATATGATAATCTCCACATGTTAAGGCCCATCATCTTAAACTCAGGAACTAGTGCGAGAATGAAATCTCAAAACTCCCTTGTGCACAGGGGAAACATAAACATCCACATCTGTATATTTATCCGTGTAGATTACCACAAGGCAATAACAACCATATAATCAATATAACCCGCTTAGAAACTATACTAGGCTATCATGACTATACCATCAGTTTTATCTTCCTAGGTACGCTACTAGGCTAGCCACAATAAGTATACATCAATCTGACGACATTGGCATCCATGCCAAATCATATTCTTATCTTGGTTACTTAGGATCTTCCAAGGCTATATATTTTCATTCAAGCATTAAATCAACACCTTGTAGACATAATAATCGCCTTCCTCCTAGGCATTTTCACAAGCACCTTGTGTGTGATTTATAATCCAACTTAAAATATATCCTTTAGCACTCAAACATTACCCAGCCTACAAGTTCAGTTTAATATCCAACCACCACCATTTCACAACATCCTCAAGGTCAATAACAAATCTCGGAACTAGGTCAAAATACTTCAAAGTTCCTTGAAATACAACTGAATATATAGTGCTCAAATTAAATGAAATCAGTTTGCCAAAACCAGACTAAGGTTATACCTGTCACCATGGTAGTAGATGCAAAATCACGGGCTTGTCCTCTATTGCCCATAGTATGTTCTCTGCCCACAGACTGTGGTTCCCTACCTTGGGAACCCTGACCCGTCTGTAGTGCTACTAACCCTACTGATTGCCCTGGATATGCTGCAGCTGGATGTGGAGCTCGCACTGATAGGGATGAACCTGGATCTAATGGGCAATCTCTCCTAAAATGCCTTAGCCTGCCACATCTATAACATACACTTGTCGATCTACTCCTCCGACTACTGACTTCTCTATCCCTCCACATCCATGATTCTAGGGATGTTCTAACGCTTAGTCCATATGGCCTTGTTTGCCTAGATGTTTGTCTTTCATATCTCACTCTTTCCCGTGACCTATCCTTGAATCGTCTTAACCTCTCGAATTCATGAATTCCTAAATCCCTTTCACTTTCTGATAAAAATTCTCGAAGAAACTCAACACTAAATTCTGACCACTCAAGGGGAAGGTCATCAATCTGCCTTCTGGCTACTAAAGAGATATACCATGCATGTGCCCTACCATACAACTGAAATCTCACTAATTGTATGGCTCTAGTCAGCAAGCACCCTAAGCCTACACACCATTGGCAACACTCTTCTAAAAATCTTCTAGGGTCAAAATCGGATTCCACCCCTGCAAAACTAGGTGGTAACGTTTGTCCAAAGTAGGTAAGGTTATATGTTGATAGGGTGTATGTTGTCCCAACAACCACTCATTACTAACAACACTTGGCTGAAGGAATTTGTTCGAACAGTCGTGGTTGTCATTATTCTATCACCAGCCCTACCAGGGCCTGAATATATTAATATGTTCTGTTTACCATATCCAACAACTATTCATATGTGTCGTCATCTCTAGCAATCCTATCTATTTCCCTAGTAGCAGACCTGCTACTACCCTCACTCTGGCCTCTAACCTTAGGGCCAATACAAAATACTATCCAGGACCTCAGGCTCTCAGTCCCCCGATACGTCTCTATATCTATGAGATCGTGATAGTGACATCATTGTATTTAGAAAATAAATATACTGTCAGTAATTCCACAATATTCTCGACACAATTCTATATGTACTAGCTGGCTTATAGATTACCCGACGTAACCGCATGTGACGATAGACATCTGTAGGGGCAGTACACTACTTACCGATACCCCAGGATTACCTATAAGCAATATACTACTACCCTACCCCTTTTGCAGTCACTGACCTCTAGATAATGCTCTGATACCACCTTTTTCACACCCCAAATTCAGGGCATGTGATCGGCCAGAGACAAGGTATGCCCCTGCCTCCAAAGCCTGAATATACCCACGAACCCAAATCAAACAAAATTTTTGGCATAATCTCGCCCTACATGGGGGGTTGTCGCTCAATCATCAACATTTGCAATGTAATATCATCAACGCATGACATCTCGGTTTGGACACCTCTGATAGGGAGTAACCAAGATGCCCCACAGCAGACTCAACCTTTATGACATCTTATATAAAAACATACATTTATATTATATCATAACGGCATAAGCATCACCAGATCATACTAGGCCTCCGTGGCCGTTATACATCATACATCACTTAGATACATCAGTTTACAAAATATAAAGAACATATACATCATACAACAAATGCATAGGACCCATGATACCCTAGTGACTGCAAAATGTATCCCACCATCACAACTGCTTACCACGTCCTGGGTCAATCCGTTTACCACAAGTATACGAGCAACTAGCTATCCAAAATCTAGGAAGAGCTGGGTCTATCAAGATCTGAAAAAAATGAAAATAAACGGAGTGAGCCAAAAGACTCAATGAGCATAAGGTAACTAGGAAGAGTACTTGGTAGATTCATGCTTCCTTTCTTAACCATTAAAGCATAAACAAGACATATCAAGTATGTTTAATTAACCAAAAAGTAATATTTAAAAATTGTTCCCGGACATATAAAAATTATTTGTCCCATATGAAATCTTCTATGCTGAGCGCTGAATATAAATGGGCCATTGACCAGCTAGAATCGACAGCAAAAAATATCTAACACTCGATTTTACGTGCATAACTCTGTAATTATCATTTAGGAATTTTTCATGACTATAACATCAAAACATCCCGGACTTATAGCATTCCGTAATATTTGTCATCTCGGACTATCTTGTCCATATCATCCCGGACTCATCCCATTCGTACCATCATGGAATCATCCTGTCCGTACCATCCCGGACTCATCCTGTCCGTACCACAATAGTATTCCGGACATCATCCTGTCTGTAAAACAATAACATCCCAGACATCACCTTGTCCGCACAATAATAGCATCTCGGACATCACCTTGTCTGTACAATAATAGCATCCCGGAAATTACCTTATCCGTACAATAATAGCATCCCAGATATCACCCTGTCCAATCAACAATAGCATCCCGGACATCACCCTGTCCGTACAACAATAGCATCCTGGACATCATCCTGTCCGTACAATAATAGCATCCCGAACACCACCCTATCTGTACAACAATAGCATGATGTTTTAAATTTGTTTATCTTATTAAATGATTTATATAATATGCTAGGTAACAGCTTCTGCATTAGCATATTTCTACTTATGTTTACAAGCATTACAATTTCATTTAGACATTTTATCAAACAACTTGTGTGCATAACATTTAATCTACAATGTGTAACTATCCTTGAATACTCAACCATCCTATACAATATCATTCATCAACCAATTTCACGAATTAGTAACCATAATGCCTCAAACACAATTCCATACTATTATTTCTTTAATCCGACAAGTACAACCATAATCCGTACCTTGACCAACATCTCAATTAGGCATATCTGAGCATTTCAAATAGCTCACATTCATTATTATCCAACTCCACAACACTTACCTCATGTAACCATATTAAAACTACACTTACGCCTTTGATCCGTGTAAGGTTCGAAACTTACCATTTTCGTAGTCCGAGCAATATTTCATGTTTCAATATCCATATCAATCAACAATGCATATAAAACAACAACTACCTCCTAGATTAGCCTAAATACTCACTGTGTTGTTTCGAGTATTAAAGCGACACTTTCGTGACTTTGTCGCGATCCCGGGTGAACTTCACGATATGGGTACCTAACACCGTCAGGATATTCTGTAAATATTTTAGAACTACGGGACGCTCAAATTCCCATTATTTATAATAGTTAGCTGATATCCAAAAAATTTCAGCTTAAGAATTTTTACAAATAAATTTTTTCGGAGATGACAGCAAAGCTAACGGTGGCCTTGAACAACCAAGGAAGGTGGCGGCACCACCTCATGGGCAAGCTAGGGTTTCGGCCAAACTTGTTTTAGCCTCTAAATTTTGATTGAAAGCTATCCGATACTAATTTATGGTTTAAGGAGGCAGAGGAACACCTCCCGTGGCAGAAAACAAAATGGTGGCAACATGGTGGTTCACCACCACCAATTTTTAGCCCACATGGTTTCTCATAGTTAAAGGCAAAATCTTAAAAATATAATATCAAAATCAAGCTTAGAACATGAAGTTACCTTTGGGTTTGTGAAATCTTTGAAAATTTTGGTGATTTGCCTAGTAAACGGAGGAGAGAGAAAGCTTGGTAGCAAGCTATCATGGCTTCCCCTCTTTCTTTCTCTCTTTTTTGGTTTTCACATGAAAGTGGGGGAGGAAGAAGTCTGATTTTCAGACTTAATAAGTGAGCCATGCTCAAATGACCATTTTGCCCCTATTTTGTCTTTTTGTACCTTAGCACGTTCGAAAGCTCGTTTTTCACTTTTCTTGACACGGATATGTTCCAAATATGATAATATACTAATCTGCATGTTGGGTAATTTTCGATATCCTGAAACCCAAATCCGGGCCTCGGAGCAGCAATGGGTCAATATTTTGACTTTTTCGGTTTTAGCTCCGATTTTTGTTATGATTTCACCAGTAGCTTGCTAACATCATTTTATGTCTATATTAATCCATTGATCTATTTAAAACCTTTTCCAGACCTTCCTGCGGTCAGTTCTCAGTTTTCATTCCTTTAGGTTACTTAAGGACGTATCCGCTTTCAACTATGTTTTTTATTTCTTGTCATACACATAATCCTCATATGTTATAACATATGTCCATGTGTTTAGATCAGTTTCAAAAAATCTCAAACCATGTTTTTACGATAATTTACGCCAGCGTCACTAAATGACGAATTAGACAATTTTAGCTATCAGATTTGATTTTAATGTCCAATTTTTGATCTAAACACCAGATTATGATCCTATATGATCACTTAGTCCATTGGTACCATTTACGGACTAAAAACAAATTTTTGGGTAAAATGACCAAAATACTTCTAGTTCACATTTTACAGATTTTTCTGTCGATTCTTGTTCTAACACTCCCAAATAATGTTATATCACATATCAACACTATGTGAAGTTAAATTATCATATTTTACGAACTTTCCCCTATCTCGACTTTTAGTCAATTTGGGGTTAGATCACTTAATCACTCGATTAAACCCACAACTTTACAATTTATCATACAACATGTGTACCACATGTAGCCCATCCTTTCTATAAGCATTTAAAAGTTTAACCTCGAGCCATCCGCATGTTATAATTGTCTCGAATTGATCTCGTACTTAGAGGGTCTTACACCTTATTGTGCTTGTTCTTGCTTGATTTACTTGTTTGCTTGTTGATTGTGGGCTTCACTATTGTGGTAGGATAGATTTTCACCTTTGGTTTTTCTTTTAAAAAAAATAAAATAAATGGTTTGAGAAGCTTGAGGATTTTGACTTTAATCAAGTGATTTTGGTTAGGTAGGACTATGTCCAAGGAACCAACCATTGAGCCAACCTTGTTTTCTTTTTCTTGCTTGTTCACATTTTTAACTCATGATTGATTCAATCATATGTTTGTTGGCTGTAAATCATGCATTTCAAGCCATTTCCATCAAGGTTTTTGGCTAAGATCAACCAATGATCTCTAGCCAAAAATCCCTTGTTTATACTAGTTGAAAAAGTGATAGTTTAAGTTGGTTATTCTGACTTTTTGAGCATTTTTTTTACTGAGTTATTCTTGTCAAAATAAAATGATTTTTTTACCACATGTAGTAGACCTTTAGAGGATGACTTGGTATTTTTTTTTCAATAATTTTAGTTTTTTTTATCAAGGTTGGAAAAATGGTTTTCGATAAAACAGTTTTTAGCTCACTGTTCTGACTTTAGTGAAAATTCGGTCAAGGCATCCTAGGTCCAAAAATTAAGCTGATCTTTTTTCATGGAGATCACCATGTATCAAGTCTATACTGATTTTTCCAAAAGTTTTTGAATTTTTTATGAAGGGTAAAAAAATAGTTTTTCAAAACTGGTTTTGGGAGTCAGAATTGTTTTTTAAAACTAATAATTTTTTGTTTTTATTTGTATACAAATGGGGACTGATTTGAGTTATTAGCTACTGTCTTAGGTTGATTTCCATGTCATTTCAAGGATAAAAATTGATTTTCCAAAAATTGGATCAAGGGTGGTCAACCCGGGTTTCAAAAATAGGAGAAACTAGTGCCCTTTTAAGGGTATTCGGTTATGACTTCATTTCCATCCAAAAAATCAAATTATTTTTAAATCTGAGTCCAAAGCCATTTTTTATTGAAAATTCGATTTAAGTTTCTTCCAAAGGTAGTCGGATACCTTTTTAGGTATACGGATGTCCTTACTTCAAGGAGGAAATACATCTTCATGCATTGCATTAAAAAAAATGTTTTTTATTTAATTTTGGCATAAAAACATGCTTGTCGGTTTCCTAGTCATTTGGCGAGAATTAGTTCTTAATATTTGCCAGGTTTGTCAGGGAGGTTAGAAATTATTCAACGCACGTGGTTATGAAATCACAAGGCATGGATTTTATTTTTTTCGGAATCATATAAATGTCATACGAAAGAATTATTTTCCAAGCTTTGTTGGGTTTGTCGGGGAGTACGGTAATACTTTTCGACATATGCCGTTTAGTTGATTCCTCACATGAAAGATCCATTTCAAAATAATGATGTGTACATGTGATCATGATGTGATTGCGAATATTCTATGGTGATGTCATTTCTATGATTGATTATTTAATTGACATGCTATGCCATTTCATGTGCCATGTCTTTCATTTCATGTGCCATATCATTTAACTTATGCCATTTCATGCTATTCATATGCCATGACATTCATTCATGTGCCATGCCATTTAGATTATGCCATATCATTAACTTACATGTCATGTCATTCATTCATATGCCATGTCATTCATTCATGTGCCATGCCATTTAGATTATGCCATGTCATTAATTTACATGTCGTGTCATGTCATTCATATGCCATGTCATTCATTCATATGCTATGCCATTTAGATTATGCCATGTCATTAACTTACATGTCATGTCATTCATTCATGTGCCATGCTATTTAGATTATGTCATGTCATTAATTTACATGTCGTGTCATGTCATTAATATGCCATGTCATTCATTCATGTGCCATGCCATCTAGATTATGCCTTGTCATTAATTTACATGTCAAGTCATTCATTCATATGCCATGTCATTCATTTCAGGTGCCATATCATTTAGATTATGCCATGTCATTCATTCACATGACATGTCATTCATTCATGTGTCATGCCATTTTGGATTTGCCATGTCAATAATTCACATGCTATGTCATTAATTCTTTTGGCCATGTCATTTAGATTTCGTCATGTCAAGCATGTCATATCATTAATTCTTTTACCATGTCATAATAAATGTTTGCCATGCCAGGTCAAATATGCATGTTGTTTAATTTTTATCTTAGTAATATTCTTGCATATTCATGATCATTTCTTTGTGATTTTAAAATGCATGAAATATTATTAAAGATTTTTTATAAAACAATATTATTCTCGAGTTAAAATAATTCATGAGTTCTCTGCTGAGTATGCCTGGGAGAATATCATCAATTTTCATTAACAACGGAATATCTTTTTCCAAAAATGAGGGTGATTCGTAGAATTTCAAAATCAAAGAAAAATTCCATGTTTTGCCTAGTTTGTCGAAAAATGTCGAAAACTTTATGTTCATAAATTTCGAATCATTTTTAAATAAAAAAATGTTTTTTTTAGGGAATTATTTTTAAACACCAAATTTAAAATCGACTTTGTTTTCGAGACTCGAGATAACACGCGATTAATAAGGTATGATTTTATACGGGCGTTGTGGGCGTGCTAATCCTTCCCTGCACGTAACTGACTCCCGAACTCGCACTTATTTTCTCTGGTTTAAAACGCAGACTTCGAAATTGGTTTTAAAATGTTTTAATTAATTTAAAAATATTTTTCAAAAATCAATTTTAATAGGTGGCCGATCACACCTAGCCAAAAAAAGATTGGTGGTGACTCCATTTCCTTTTCGAGGTCATTTTCAAACCCTCAACCTTTAATTTAGAGAAATTAAGTCGCCTTTTCCTCTATTTTCCCCCAATGTCACACTCCTTATGACGAAGTCCCGGATTTGTCCCGCGACGGGGCATATTTTTTTGGACTTTTTTTTGAGGAGGTTGCGACATCTTGGCAACTCCGCTTGGAAATACTTATCACCATTTTCTTTTAACGTCCTCTGATGGGATCCCGTGACGGATCACGTTATAATAGCTTGGCGACTCCGCTGGGGAACACTTATTATAATTTTCTTTTCATTGTCCTCTAGACGGGATCCCGCGACGGATCACATTACGACAGCTTGGTGACTCCGCTGGAGACATTTAGAGAGTCAGGCCTAGAATTAGTCGCATGCTGTCAAAAGTCTTGGTTTTGTCGGTTTTTGTTGGTGTTTACTTTTAATTCTCACTTTTTAATAAGGAGAATTTTTGAAAATAACAAAATGTCTTTAAATGTGTCATTATTATTCCCCTTGTATGTCATTATTATTCTTTGTTTAACTAATGTTTTACATTGTTTAATTTTGTCTTTATTAAATTGCTAGGGTGTTTAGGATAAAGGGTATAGAATAGGTGGTGAAAGGTTTGTTTGTTCCTCCTCACACACTATACTTGGATTTGCATAACATGAGCCCTCTACCCGGGTTCCGTCCTTTAGGTCGAAGTAAAGTAACTACGCTATCGTGAGGTGATAACCTCCGCATGGGCTAGCGAAACACTTCCAGAGTAGTAGACTACCTACGCTTTCGTGAGGTAATAACCTTCGCATAGGCATGAGAAATATACTCTAACAACTTGAAACCCTTTTTATCTGGGTGTCTTACTAGCCTTCATCGGCGACAGTGAGGAGCAATTTGGAACCTTTTAGAACCTAATGCAACCTCATATAGTGAACCTAGGTGAAGCCATGCTGAATTTTCGTTAGAGATACCAAAGTTAGGAACACTCGGAGGAACCTTTCTTACCTTTTGCTAATTTATTTCAATATCGCATTGATTAAATTATTATACCCTTGTACTGACTCGTTCTTTTTGTTTTGTTTTGTTTTGTTTTGTTTTGCTTTGTTTCCATCGCAAGCATCATGATCATTTAGGAGTATTTGCCTTAAGCCGAATTCCAATCAGAGGAATTTTCATTATGGTCATGGAACAACAGGATCTTTCACCAGTGTCAGTTACTTTCAAGACATACCGAGAGGTCAAAATAGAGTCAGAGAAGAATCAAGTTGATAGGGGAGACTGCTTGGCTAGAGGCTTCATACCTGTCCTTCCCGAGTCGGTTCATTTAGATCTTGGTCAGAATGATTTGATAGAATTAGAAGAGATTTGGGGACGATGGGGAGTAGCAAAGAAAAATGAGTTCACTAAGAAGTATGACGACATAACACTACTTCTCCCGATCCAGATAGATGAGCAGCTGATTAGAGTAGTGGTACAATTTTGGGATCTCACTTACTAGTGCTTCACGTTCAATCAGGAGGATATGACACCCACCATCGAGGATTACTCAACCTTGCTCTGTATTGAGTCATCCAGCCCAGATAAGATCTGTTGCAAACAGCAAAAGACATTTAGTTTTTGGAAGAAGCTATCCGAGATATTAGGTATGGAGATTCTGATTGACTCCTTGGATATTAAGAAGAAGGGTTCGAGTGTTTGTATCCCGTGGGTATTCTTGCGAGACTATATCATGAGCAACCCGGAGAGTAATCGTGTGTTAGATGTATTTACCTTGGCGATTTATGGTTTGGTGATATTTTCGAAGATATTAGGGCACATTGAGATGGTTGTAGTGGATTTCCTTAAGTTTCTGGGCAAACAAATTGATCCTTCTCCTGCTATAGTTGCGATCATGTCACTCAATTTCTATCGAAAAAAAGACGAGGGACGTTTAAAGGGATATGCACAACTTTTGCAAGTTTGGATCCAAATTCATTTTTGGGGAAATGATAAGGAAAAGCTTCGCCCCTACATAAAGACTTTAATCCCCCTTAAGGAATTCTACAAGAACGAGTGGCTGAGATAAGGAGATAAGAAACAATGGATCATGACTCTTTGTCACTTAGCCCGAGAGGACGTTACTTGGAGAGCTCCATGGATGCCGATGGGATCCATTTTGTATAGTTATGGAGACAAATCGTGGATTCCGTTAATGGGAATTTGGGGAGCTATCAGCTATGCACCATTCTTGGTATGAAGACAATACGGGTCTGAGTAGTTCATCCCGATAACTCATAAGCTCACTTTGGTAGATTTTACATATAATGGGTCTGAATACATGAAGGAAACATGTGAGCTCATCAAAGCGCGAAGGAAGTTGCACCGATCAGAATTGGGTAGATATACCAATAATGCTACTCCCGGATATTTGGTTTGGATAGCCAAGAGGATTCGCGACATGGTGCTTCCTGTCGAAGATGCCTCTGTTTATCTGGTAATCTTCAGCCAGAGCCAGTAGTACCATCAGAGTTTGAGCTTGTCAGGCAAGAATTAGAAAAGGACAAAGGGAAATTAAAGCGAGAATATGATAAGCTTCAAGAGGAAGTCGAGGACTTGAAGACCAAACTTGAGATCCAAGAGGTCAAGACATGGAAAGCGGCGAGAGAATGAGACACGGCACAATCCGATATAAAGGACTTGCATCAAGAGAACAAAAAGCTAAGGGCCAAGGGAAAATTTACTGGAAGTAGCAGGTCTCTGGGTGCACATGAGAAAGAGATAGAAAAGCTTTAGAAAGAATTGGATTTCTGGAAGGGTAAGGCTAAGGAAAGCAAAGCAAAGAGAAGGAGTCTAGATTTTCTCATGAGCGGCAAAAGTGGGAGATGCATGTTCATTGATTTCGGCTAAGCTGGAAAGGTGCCTGCAAGAGAATGAGCTGTTGAAAGCCAGATTGGGAAATAAAAAGGAAAGGACATCCATGCTACGCAAGGAGAATGAGATGCTCCATGCGACCATTCAGACCCTAGAGCATCAGTTGCAAGTCTAGAAGGCTGACATCACTGCCATCATTCGGGAATATAGAGAAAGAAAGGCTGAGTGGAGCCAAGCAAATGACTTAGCCATAGATGCCAGTATGAGGTGAAAGACAAAAACCTTGGGGAGGCAACAATATATAGACGACCTGACTAGGCGGATCCGCAAGGTTATGGTTAAGGCCAGGGAGATGTTGGAGAAAGTTAAGACTTTGAGGTGTGATGTAAACCCGATAGGGGAGCATGGACAGCGCCTGCTGAACTTCCTAGAGGAGGCTCAAGACCAGTATGAGCAGATAAGATATTTCCATGTAACTCGAGAGTAAGAGATGACTTGTAAAAAGTTTCTATGAATTAATGAAAAAACCTTTGTGTTAGAATTTGATCTTAAGGCAAATATCGTTATTTGCATCATTTCATGTCACACAATTATAGAAGCATACATTTATTCATCCAAAATGTTTGTTCAGTCATCCATTGATTCATTCATTCTTGCACACATTTAATAAGTAAAAAAGGAATAATGTGCCATGAAATTCTAATCCGTGGTATTTACACCAAGGTTTAAAAATTGGGCGACCACCAAAACACCCAAAGAGAAGCACCCCGCATCAGTATAATACTCGATCGCAACTCAGGATCATGGAAAATGAACAGACTGCAGGATAGAGAGAATGGAAAAAGCATAGGATGAGTTAAGGGAACAGTTGGCCAAATCTCAAGCCGAATCAAAAGATCAGATGAATAAGCTGATGGAACTAGTGTCTGTCGCTGTTAAATGAAAGAGACACATAGAAAATTTGACTTTGGGGTAGAATCGAGAAGTCGAGGGGACAAAAAAGGTAAGAAGCTGTACTGACAAACGGCCAATCCTCACAGAATACAGAAACTCTACCACCGACAGTTGCAATGTCTTTCATGTATGTTCAACCCAACATAGGGGCACAAAAACAAATGCTGATTGGGGTAAATCTTGGGGCAATCCCGGCAAACCCTATAGAGGTCCCAGATCTAGATGATCTTGTCGAGCAAGAAAAGATGAAAATGGTGGAGATGAAAAAGGTTGAAACAGCTAAATCACAAAAGAAGTATCAGCTATTAGAAGAAAGGCTGCGGGCCGTAGAAGGGGCTGAATTGTTTGGTAGCTTCGATGCTAAAGAGATGAGTTTATTTTTCTGTCTAGTGATCCCACCTAAGTTCAAAATGCCAGGTTTTGAGAAGTAAAACTGGACCACCAATCTTTTTGTGCACTTGACAATGTATTTCTGGAAGATAACCGGACATGATAGTGATGAGAAATTACTGATCCACTATTTCCAAGACAACCTTACTGGGTCCGCGACTCGATGGTACAAGCAGCTCTCCCGAAGCAAGATCCGCTCCTGGATGGACTTGGCTAGGGCCTTTCTGGAACACTACAAGCATGTATCTGACATGGTACCTGGTAGACTATCCGTGAAAAACATGGAGAAGAAAGCTATTGAAAGCTTCAAACAGTATGAGCAGAAATGGAGAGACATGGCTACCCAGATGCAGCCACCTTTAACCGATAAAGAAACTATGGTTCTCTTTATCAATACTCTGAAAGTTCCATACTATGAAAAGTTGGTGGGTAATGCCACTAAGAATTTTGCAGATATGGTCATATCGGAGAGATGATTGAAACCGCTATCAAGAGTGGAAAAATTGAAAGTGGGGAACAAGTCACCCACAAGAAAACAATTCCTACCAAGAAAAAGGAATGGGAGGCTCAAGCAGTCAGTTTCAATAACCACCCTTTTGCACCTCCCACACCCTATCCACCTAACCCAACCTATAACCCACAGCTATAAACAGCCTCACTCAAAACCCTTTGTCTTATACAACTATACCACAACAACCATACCCGACTGGCATATCTCCTCAGATAGCCATTCCACCAAACACTCAAAACATCACCCAGAATGATCAAAGTCCTGTGAGGAATAACCAGAAGCCTCAATATAACCCTAACCCTACAACTTATAGCGAGTTATACCCAAAGCTTCTACAGGGGCAACTCGTCGCACCCATATATCTCCAATCTTTAAAACCTCCATATCCCAAGTGGTACGATTCCAACGCTCATTGCGCATTCCACGCGGGGATTCAAGGGCACTCAACCAAAAACTGCACTGCTTTCAAGCACAAGGTCCAGAGCCTTATTTATGTGGAAATTGTAAAATTCAGATCGAAAAATGGGCCTAATGTTGAGGGTAACCTGTTGCCTAATCACACGGAGGCTAAGGTTAATGCGATAATGTCGGGAGAGGTTGAGAAGGTAAACAGGGATGTTAAAAAGGTAAAGACGCCAATGATCATAGTTTGGGTAGAGATGGCCAAGGCAGGGTTGATTCAGCCGAAATAGGATGTGAGGAAAATAGCCAGCCAGTCGGAGGACTTTTGCCAATATCATGAGTGTAAAGGGCATGCCATTCAGAATTGTGAAGAGCTTTTGGCAAAGATTCAAAGGATGATGGATATGGGCGAAGCCCAGTTTTCTGAAAAGATAGAAGATCCTGAAGTCAGTATGAATGAAATCGGTTATGGGGTGGATAGACCCCTGATCATATATTATGATGAGCCAGAGGTAAAGGCTATTCCAGTGGTCGAGGGACCTGCTCTGAAATTGATCATAGAATTGTCATCACATTTTCCTTATAAAGGGGACAAGGCGACTCCATGGAACTATGAATGCAGTATGGCAATAACGAGATCCTTGAACCATCAGACAATTATCGTGGATGTAATTAGAGTGGGTCACCTAACCCAAAGTGGTAGATGCTATGCCTCGAGAACAATTGAACACGGCCAAATAAGAAAGACAAGAGGATTGGATAAAGGGAAAAGGACAGTGGAACCAGACCATATGAAGGTAGAACAGTCTGGGGAAGTGGAAAAGGATTTGACTTTGGTTTATAAAGTGAAAGAGCAGGTGAATGAGAAAGAAGTCTGCGAGTTTTTAAAGTTCATCAAACACAATGAATACAGTGTAGTAGAACAATTGCAGAGCCAACCGGTGAGGATTTCAGTTCTTTCACTGTTGTTAAACTCAGAGCCACACCGAAACGCTCTGCTGAGAACTTTGAACCAGTCTTATGTGGCTAACAACATATTGGTGGAGAAGTTAGACCGATTGGTGGGAACATCACAGCAGATGATTATATCTCTTTCAGTTATGATGAGATACCGCCAAATGGAATAGGGCCTACCAAAGCTCTTCATATCACCACTATATGTAAGGGGCACATTCTACCACGAGTACTCCTCGACAATGGATCCTCTCTGAATGTGATGCCATTGGCAACCTTGTCAAAACTGCCAATTGATATGACCTACACGCTGTCGAGTCATACTATTGTCGGAGCCTTTGATGGCACCCGCCGGGAGGTGAAGGGAAGCATTGAAATCTCGCTTCAGATAGGTCTCTATACCTATGAGATTAATTTCCAAGTGATGGACATTACCCTATCTTACAACTGTTTGCTGAAGATTCCATGGATTCACTCTGCCGGGGCTGTGCCGTAATCTCTCCATCAAAACCTGAAATTTGTGATGGAAGAACGTCTAGTCAGTGTGTCAGGAGAAGAACATATTATAGCTTCCGCATCCACCGATTCCCCTTATATAGAAGTGAATGAGGATGCCGTAGAGTACTCGTTCAGGTCCTTGGAGTTTGTCAACGCTGTATTCATCATCGAAGGATGTAAATTTCTTAAGTCGAGGTTGTCCAAGAGTACCAAGTTAGGGGTAAAGACAACAGTTAGAAAAGGCTACTGCATAGGAAAAAGATTAGGAAAATACCTCCAAGAAATATCCAGAGCGATAGAAATGGCCGGAAAGAAAGACCAATTTGGTCTTGGCTACCTCCCCAAAGCCTATGAGAAAAGAAGACACGTTGAGAAAAACAAAAAAAAGAGGATGGCCCGACTTCTCGGTGTGGATATCGAATGGGAGCCCATGACCTTCCCTCCAATCCTTCACATTTTTCGCTAAACAGGTTTCGAGTTTGGTGATAAGAATTCCGACGATGTGATGGTCATGTTGGAACAAGCATTCGAGAAATTCTACAGGGTTGAAGATAAACAGCCATAGGAAATAATGAACGGCATGGCCGAAATAGATGAGTCGAGGAATGAAAGCACAAGTTGGATGGTCTGCCAATGTCTCTCGAGTTACGAGTGGAAAAATTGGAGTGTGACTGAACTTCCTTTAGTTTTTAAGTCTACTCTCGTGTAATGCTCTAAATCAATCTTAATTGCCTCTGCCCAAGGGCATTAAGAATCCTCTTGTATGGGCTTATGTTTAAGACTTTTCATTTAACAAATGATAATCACGATGCATTTTCTTCATACTGATGTGTCTGTATTGTTTCATTATTTCATTATTATTGCCTATATGCCTTCCTATATTGTTTCTTTCCCCACCTATTTACAGGTGGCCGGATACGAAATATGAGGACTGTCATGTCAATAATTCTGAAATTGATTTTGAAAAACCCATTTGTGCGGGTGATTTCGACGCTAACGAAGATGTTGAGGATTGTGATTTGCCTCCAGATTTGTTAAGAATAATAGAACAAGAGGAGAAACAAGTATTGCCTCATAAAGAGCAGTTGGAAGTGATAAATTTGGGGAATGAAAAAGTAATAAGAGAGGTCAAGATTGGGACTGCTATTTCACCATCGATAAAGCAAGATTTGATAATTCTACTCCTGGAATACGCAGATGTGTTTGCGTGGTCATACCAAGAAATACGTAGTTTGGACCCTGATATCATGGTTCACAAACTCTCATTGAAACTAGATTGCAAGCCAATTCAGTAAAAATTGAGAAGAATAAGGCCCAAAATGCTGTTAAAAGTAAAAGAAGAAGTGAAAAAGCAATTCGATGCCGAATTTTTGGAAGTGGCAAAATACTCGGAGTGGGTAGCAAACATTATCCCAGTTCCAAAGAAAGATAGCAAAGTACGGATGTGCATCGATTACCGGGATCTGAATAGGGCAAGCCCTAAAGATAATTTTCTGTTGCCTCACATTGATACCTTAGTAGATAATACCGCGAAGAATTCTGTGTTTTCTTTCATGGATGGTTCTTAGGGTATAATCAGATTAAGATGGCACTGGAGGATATGGAGAAAACCACATTTATGATGATATGGGGAACCTTTTGCTATAAGGTGATGCCTTTCGAATTAAAGAACGCTGGGGCAACATATCAAAGAGCTATGGTAACTTTGTTCCATGACATGATGCATAAAGGAATCGAAGTTTATGTCGATGATATGATCGCAAAGTCACAAGGAGGGGATGAACATATTGCAAACCTTAAAAATCTTTTTCAAAGGTGAGAAAATTCCAACTTAAACTCAATCTGACGAAGTGTACTTTCGGGGTCACTCCAGGACAGCTACTGGGCTTCGTTGTTAGAAATAAAGGGATTGAAATAGATCCGGATAAAGTGAAAGCTACTCAGAGCTTGCCTCCACCTCGTACTCAGAAGGAAGTAAGAAGCTTTTTGGGTAGGCTAAACTATATCATTTGGTTCATCTCTCAACTAACCGATAAGTGTGACCCAATATTCAAGCTACTCTAAAAGCGGGATCTAAGAGAATGGGATGAAGGATGCCAGATAGCCTTTGATAAGGTCAAGCATTATCTGTCAAACCCACCGATACTAATGCCACCAGTCCCAAGAAAGCCGTTGATATTGTATTTGTCAATATTCGAAAAGTCCATGGGATGCGTGTTGGGGCAACATGATGAAACCGAAAAGAAAGAACAAGCCGTTTACTATCTCAGCAAAAAGTTCACTAAGTACGAGTTAAAGTATTCTTTGGTAGAAAGGCTTTGTTGTGCTCTAGCCTGGACTGCCCGAAGGCTCAGACAGTACATGTTGTATCACACAACGTGGCTGATTGCAAAGCTAGATCCCCTCAAATATGTATTCGAGGCACCTTCATTGACAGGAAAAATGGCAAGATGGCAAGTGCTGCTTTTCGAATATGATATTGTTTATGTAAGCTAAAAGGCTATAAAGGGTAGGGCAGTAGCCGAATTCCTAGCAAGTCGAGGGTGGAGGATTAAGAGCCTCTGAATTTTGATTTCCCTGATGAAGACTTAATGTGCGTCTCGCAAGAAGATGGACTTCCTCTAAGAAAAAAATCAGGAAAATGTATTTTGGTGGCGTATCTAATGCCATGGGGCACGAAATCGGTGTAGTGCTTATATCCCTTGAAGAAGATTATTATCCTTTCACTGCCAGAATGTATTTTGATTGTACAAACAATATCGTTGAGTTTGAAGCATGTACTATGGGCCTTCGTGCCACCATAAAAAGAAAGATCAAAACACTAGAGGTCTTAGGAGATTCTGCCTTGGTGATATACCAACTGCACGGAGAATAGAAAACTCGAGATGTAAAGCTAATCCGATATCAAGAGCTTATACTGAGCTTGATTGAGGAGTTCGAAGAAGTGGGTTTCAATTACTTGCCCCGAGAAAAAAATCGAATGACAGATGCTTTAGCCACATTATCATCAATGTTTAAAGTGAATGAAGGGGCCGAAGTTGTGCCAATAAAGATAAGCATAAATGAGTCTCTTGCCCATGGCTTGAGCATCGAAGAAGAAGCAGATAGTCGCCCTTGGTATTACGACATCTTGCAGTACATCAAGAGTCAACAGTACCCTGGATAAGCAACGAAAAATGATAAGAGAACCCTGAGAAGAATGGCAATGGGTTTTGTCTTAGATGGTGAAATCCATTACAAGAAAGGGAAAGACCAGGTTCTGTTGAGGTGTGTTGTTTTTGCTGAAGCTCAGAGATCGTCGAAGAAGTCCACGAAAGGATATGCGACACTCATGCCAACGGCCACATGCTAGCTAAACAGATTATGAGAGCAAGATACTATTGGCTAACAATGGAAGGGGATTGCATTAATTATTCTCTAAAGTGCCATAAATGGCAGATATATGCAGACAAGATTCATGTGCCGCCATCGCTGCTGCATGTCATGATGGCTACATGGCCATTCTGGATGTGGGGAATGGATATGATCGAGCCCATTACTCCAAAAGCTTCGTACGGACACCATTTCATCCTGGTGGTCATAGATTACTTCACTAAATGGGTAGAAGATACTTCTTACGCCAATGTGACGAAGTCTGTGGTATGCAAATTCATCCAAAAAGAGATTGTGTACCGATATGGACTTTCGCAATGAATAATTTCGAACAATGCTCTCAACCTGAACAATAAGATGATGAGGGAAATATGTACCTAGTTCAAGATCAAGCATCATAATTTGATGCCTTATCATCCGAAAATGAATGGGACAGTAGAAGCAGCCAATAAGAACATCAAGAGGATTGTTGAAAAGATGACTGAGGTGTACAAAGATTGGAATAAAATCTTGCCTTTTGCTCCCCACGCATATTGTACCTCGGTTCGCACATCTACGGGTGCCATGCTATTTTCTCTGGTATATGGGATGCAGGCAGTGCTGCCTATTGAGGTTGAAATCCCTTCACTTTATGTGTTGATGGAAGTTGGCCTAGAAGAGGCAGAATGGGTTAGAGCTCACTATGAACAGTTGAATCTCATCGAGGAGAAAAGGCTGAAGACAATTTGCCATGGGCAAATGTATCAGAAAAAGATGATCGGAGCCCACAACAAAAAAGTTTTCCCTAGGCAATTTCGAGAGTGAGAGTTGGTACTGAGGAAGGTTCTCCCTTGTGAAAGATCTTTACAGAAAATGGGCTACGAATTAGGAAAGGCCCAGTGTGGTGAAAAGAGCTTTTTCTGGAGGAGCATTGATCTTAACTCGAATAGATGGTGATGACTTGAGAAATCCTGTGAATGCCGATGAATTGAAGAAATACTATGCTTGAAGAAAAAAAAAGAAAAAAAAAAGAAAAAAGAAAAAAGGAAAAAGAAAGGTACAATACTATGCATATGTGAATTCGAATGATTCCAAGTGCAAAAATGAAAATTATATTATCTATTTCCCCTAAGGATTGTTGTTCAATGAGAATATTCATGCTTGATATGATAAATGGCCATTTTTCATATTCCTTTCACTAAGAAGAAATTATCCTTAGTCACCCCTTTTGAGCCTTAGGAATTCTTTATTTCTTTAAACCCTGATCAAGGATCACCCTCTACACTAGGGGCAAATGCGAGGAAAGATCTCCTTAAAAAAAATCATGGCAAAAGGAGTCATTAGAAACAAAAAAAAGAGAGAAAAAAACACAAACAAAAAACATGTGAAAAAGAATGGCAAATGAAAGCCAAGAATGAAAAGAAAACAAAAATCAAAAAAGGAGAAAAGTCCAAAAAGGGATAAATGTTTCAAAAATGAATTCTCCTCATGAAATGATCCTTGATCTAATCACCCTTAAACACATTTTGGGCCTATTTATCCTGTCTTTCTAAACTCGAACCTTGGCCTACATTACGTGCTTTTAAAGTCCATTTTGATCAAGCATGGGTATTTAACTTGAAGAGTTTTTCTCCGATTTCATCCCACCTTTTGAATTGTCATTTTTAACATGGAAGAATTTAGAATTCTCGCATGCATGGTGGAACCCGAAAAAGAAAAAAGAATGTAAAATGAGAGGTTTAAGCCGAAAACCCGAAAAGGGCGACTTAAACAGAACAGGGGACACTTGAGTTGAAAACCTGTTGTCGGATTTACCACGCAAGTGCGCGTATCGTTAACAGGTAATATAATGAAGAGTAGAGTATCGATCCCACAAGAAATTGTCACTAAATTCGTTAAGTACTAAAAGTAAAACAACTCAATCTTATTCAAACAATTAGTTAAAGAATGTAAATTAAAAACTAAATAAAGGAAATAATAATTAAATCAATGGAGAAAAGCCTATGATTACAATTTCTCTCAACACTTCGCTTGAACTTCTCTTACCCTCTTAACTTGATTAATGATCTTGAGTTGTTAACCTAGAGTTCTAATCTTTTTATAAGGATCTTCTGATGGTCTTATAAAAATATCCCTCTTAACCAATTAACTATATTCTTATGATAATTGAATTAAGGAAGAAATCATTAAGCTTAGACTCTAAAATTGATTACACATGACATGTAAATGTATTCTTACCCTACATGCAAATCAATTCATCCAAATAAATGAATATGTAACATGTGTTATTCAATCCATGTCTAACACTAAACTCCCTTTTCCAAGTATTATCTAGCTTACCATATCATCTAATTGGTAGCTAAGCAATTAGAAGCATTAAGCACAAGATTGAATAAACAACATCAAATATCATTAAATCAAATAATAGAATAAAATAATCCAAACTACATGTTGAGTTCCATTGAAATCCTAGAAAAATAAATTAGTTCATGCTAAACAAAAAAAAATATAAAACAAATGAGTTTCACCATCATCAATAATACAAGAAAGATAAAGAAGAGTAAAGGAAATGAGAAAACTAAGGTTTGTCAGGTCTTCAATCTTCAATCCTCCAAAATCTCTCTTAGCTCCTTGCAAATCTTTGGTGGCTACTCTCCTCTTAATAAAATTAGGTTTACAGGACTTGATTCCCCTATATTTGAGCCTTAAAAGGTCTTATTTGTAGAGCTTTAGACCCCTGGAGTCAGAAACTTCACGTCCAAGCAACAGGTAAGTGTTTTTTCGTCATTTTTTTTGTTTTAGGCAGCGGCATTGGCACCGCAATGCTGGTTTTGGGCGCCACGGCGTCGACCTTCTGCCTAGTCTTCGAATTTCGTCATTTTCACGAACTTCGTCAGCTGATTTAGAGGGGCAAATCTTGTCCGATTTGGACGAGTAAACTACCATTGGAAAGGTATGGAATTCAGCTTCAAAAGTCAATAAAAGAAGTTTTCTTGAATAAAGACTTTAAGATCATGTTTTGCTCATAACAAGCTTTAGAGGTCAAATCTGCCCATGCGTTGCTTTGCACATTTTTTTGTCTTTTCGAACCTCAAAGCTCCTTCTCACTTTGGACCTATAAAAATACAAAAATACTAATTTAATAACTAATTTAAACATGTAATAAATAAATAAAATTAATATAAAAAATAATTAAAACTAATTAATTCCAAATAAAAATCTCATGGACTTAGTCGATTTGAATGCACAAAATGTGCTAAAATAACTATATTTCATAGAGTTATCACACCCCCAAACTTAAGATTTTGCTAGTCCTTGAGCAAAAGAAAACAAAATAAACAAACAAAATAAATAAATAAACAAAACAAAACAAAGTCAGAGATGAATGCACTCAAATAATGATTCCCTTAATTATCCTCAAAAGTTATCTCAAAATCCCGACTCAAAGTAGAGCACAAACATAATCCAAATTTATGATTCAATTTAATCGTATGCCTTATGCTTGAATGGATTTTCAGTGTGTGTGTGAATAATCTCTTTGCAAATCATTGCATGCAATTCAAATAAGTGTATGCCAATGCAAAATACGAATTAGTACTAGATTCTCATATGTTTGCTTTTCATCTCTCCCTCCACTAATGTAGACTAACACTTCGTCAAGGATCAAGTGTTGGTGTATGCCCTAGAGCCAATCAATTTGGTCAGGCATAAACAACCAATAACGCAATCCATCACTATGTTTTAGTGATACAAGGTTTTCCTTCCTGTTAGTACAATGATAAGGAGTTATTAAGTACTAATCGAATGAAGCCCATGGAACAGAATGGCCTTGCAAAGGAATTATGTATAATTGTGAGATCTTTATGCATCAAAGTCATGTTCCTAAAATGGTTCCTGGTCATGTATTGCCAAGACAGGGCTTTGGCAATGCTCAAAGACTGGTATATGTTAAGCCTACTTACTTAGTAAGCAACTGAACTCACGTGTTGAACTATATGAGATACTTTAGGATAACATGTAAGTGCTTGTCTGTTGAACAAGTTCACCGAACATGGCCCGCTGTGAGAACTCTATTTGGTAATGTCACTCAAGTGTCTATGGAAACGTTCTCACGTGTCAGTCGTGTAAGTATTCCTCTAACTTGTGATACCAGGTCATCTTGTATGGGCAATGTCATACTTTGATTCCATCACGAACGGGTCCCTAACATAGAGTGATGCTTATGGTAGGGTGGTTTTTGGTATGACATGAACTCTACGAAGATGGATGAGTGATCCAGAGAGGATTCACCACTCCAAGTGACATCGGAGACATATCTTATCTGTTCTTGGCTTAAGTTAACTTGATGGAATCTCTGGCCAGAGTATGATGAACTTAGGAGATATAGTTTCTCTAAGTTTACGAAGTTAACCAGTAGCTGCAGGAACTACTATGGATTGAACATGAGTAGACACTGCACCATGCTTATGGTCTTTTTGGGATATTTGGTGAAAGGACCAAATTACACTGATAGACTGAACACGAAAGGTTATGTCAAGACTAACTTGACTCTCCAATATTTGGGTGGTCGTGATGGCTTGCTAGAGTCCACTCATGATCTATGAGTATAAATTAATTAGATTAATTTATATTCATTGCCAACATATTGGAAGCCTAATGGGTCGCACACAGAAAAGTGAATTAAGAGATTAAAATGGAAAGAGCCTAATTGATTAATTTGAGAATTTAATCAATACTGACTTAATTAAATAGTTTAATTAAGTGGAAGGACTTAAGGGCAAATACATAAGAGTTATTGTCCATAGTCCAAAACCCTGAAGTGATTGTCGCCCCCTATAAAAGAAACATGATAGCTTGGCCGACCTCCCTATGGCCTCCCTAGCCGCATATGTTATATGCTTAGAGGCTTTGGTGTCTTCTTGATTTCTTGACTTTCTCCTTGCCTCTTCATGGATTGCTAGACAGAAAAACGTTTTCTTTCAAGAGAGCAAAGGCATAGAGTGAAGAAGAAAGAAGATCAAGATAATCCTTGAGGTTGGCGCATCAAACCCGGAGAAGCAAGAAAAGCGTTTTCTTCTTCTTGATGCTTATGAAGCATTCGGCCATGGATGTTTATTTAGATGGGGAGAGGTTTCTTGAAACCTAAACTACTAGCATCATGTTTAGCAAGACTACATTCCTACCTTATGAAGGTTTTCTTGATCATCTTGTGTGGATTACCATTAGAGGCCAGACACTTGTGTGGCTTGAAGTCTCGGATTGACAGCTTGGTGTTCAAGATTGAGTGGTCTGTTTGTAAACTCAAGATTACTAGATCTTTGAGTTAAGTTATGATTTCTAATCATATGTATGCTTTATAATTACAAGATCGCATTAAAATTTTACAAGCATGATCTTGTAAGATTCGACTATCTCTTTATTTATTATTACGCTGTGTTCATGTTCTTCTTTAATTCGTTTATTGTTTGAGCATGAGGTCGAATCCCAACATCAAGTAGGTCTTTATTAAGCTTTTAATGAAAGGCTAGGGTCAAGGTATGATAAAGGATATATTTCGGTTTAAGTCACCCATAGACACTTTTCATTTTTTCAGGACTTTTCGAAGAGCCATAGTCTTTACCTCAAGTTACATTCTTCATTCTTTGAATGCATTTTTCTTTTAACTCACCACTTTATTCCTTTGTTCTTTTTTTCTCGGTGCTTCATTTTCGAAGAACCATAATCTTTTCTTTTTTCTTTTTTGTTTCATTGAAAATCACCATTCCTCCCAAATTAGACATGGCTCATAATTAATTCCTATAATATCATACACATGCCTATGTAGTGAGGGTTTGTCATGGTTTTTCTTATTAGGCTATGCTAAAAGATGTGGCAATCAAAGAAAATAGATATATCAATTAAGCTCAAAGAGGTAAACTAAGGATAATATATATGTGGTCTAGAAAGGCTCAAACGATCCAAAGATGGCCTAAATCACTTCCTCAACTTAATGTTGTCTAGGGTTTCGCCTCGAGAGAGAATCAAACAAATTCTAGGCTCTAGAAATAATCGCAATTCATATCAACATAAACAGTCTTTAAATAAGCAATGCAAATCTAAGCAAGTTATCAAGTGCTCCATTTAGTGAAAATCACATCTTAACATGAGACTAACAAAAGAATTTAACATAAAATCAAACCATGCCTATGTTATCCCAAAAGTCAAGATAAATAAATAATTAAAATTTCATTATTGGATAAAGGCCTCATCATAATAAGTGCAAAATATCTCAAGCAAATTTTTTTTTCTATTAAGACTCCTAAACATAAACATAAAATATAAAGTAACAAGAAAACTTAAACTAACTATAAAAAAAATACACAAAACAAAAAGCAACCTAATAAACTAAAGACCTAAACCCCCAAACTTAAAACAAACATTGTCCTCAATGTTTAGAGATTTAAAAGAGTAAGAACGAGAAAACTTCCCTATCGATGAAAGCAAAGCAGGAAAAGCACTAGTTTTCCTCTTAGACTTCATTATGCTTGTCCAAGTTAGGTGAGTGCTTCTACAAAAGATAACAAAGAAAAGAAAAAAATTAAAACTTGGGTTGCCTCCCAAAAAGCACTTGATTTATAGTCATCGGCTTGACTTTCTCAGGTTCATCATTCTTTATCTAACCACTTGATGATTTTTGATTATGCCATTTGGTTGTCCTTTCTTTGAATAACTTCGCTTGCTTGCAAGCTTGAAAGCGGAATTTATCCCTTTCAGTGGTAGAATTCATTAATGCCTTAAGGCGGATCAATGGGATAAATTTCTATAAACTCTTCTTTAATAGCACTTTCTACCACATCTACTAGTTTAGGCTGTTAGATGCATTGAGGAAAAGGTGGTGGTGGTAGGTTACACTGAATCTCCTCTTCTTTAGCTTTTTCAACTTCTTTTGCACCAATAGTTTCTTCTTCAATAGGATTGTTTGGTGGTGGGTCACATTGAATCCATTCTTCTTAAGCTTTCACAAATTCTTCTCCAATAAGCTCGGTTGGCAATTCAGGCTCTTTGCTATCCTCTTCTATCTCTTTTTCAATCCCAAGTGTGTTGGCATTACAATGCTCTTGGTCACTTGGCCTGGAATTATATTCAATGTCACTTGGAAGAGTTTCTTGAGGGCAATTGTCAATGGCATTGACAAGCTGGCTCATTTGTGTTTCAAGACTCCTAAGTGTTGCTGCTTGACTTTGAAGTAATGCTTCTTGACTTTGAAGTGATGTTGATTGCTCCTGAATGATAGTGTCGGTTCTTGCCATGAACTGCATAAACATCTCTTCCCATGAAGGATTCGTTTCTGGAACCGGTGCTTGACTTTGAAGTAATACGAAATGATTATGATTGATCACTGCTTGACTTACCATGATTGTGTAAACACCTCTTCCAATGATGGTTTCTTTTATGGGACAGGTGCTTGTGCATATGGTGGAAACTCAAAAGGATATGCTTGATTGTCTGAATAAGAGGACCACTGATTGTTGTTCCTTGAAAAATTTTGGTGATCTCTCCAACCTGGATTGTAGTCGTAGGAATAAAATTATTTTGATGCATATTGTAGTTTCCAACATAATGCATTGATTCACCATTGGTTGGGCACCAAACACTATGATGTCCTTCCCCACATAGTTCACAAGTAACAAATGAGCTTTGGACAGAAGGTACACACAAAGTTTCAAGCTTCTTGTTAAGTACAGCCACTTGTGCAGATAAAGCATTGATTGCATCTTGTTCATGACCCCACATAGTGCACCCCTTTTGCATTCAACGATCAATAAAACCTGAAAAGAAAAATAAATTAAATTAAATAAAAAAAGTTTGAATTAAGACTAAGATTGCTTGGTATTAATATTAACAAAAATAGAAAAACAATTCCCCGACAACGGCGCCAAAAACTTGTTGTGGGATTTACCACACAAGTGCACGTATCGTTAACAAGTAATATAATGAAGAGTAGAGTATCGATCCTATGAAAAATTGTCACTAAATTCGTTAAGTACTAAAATTAAAATAACTTATTCTTATTCAAACATTTAGTTAAAGAATGTAAATTAAAAACTAAATAAAGGAAAATAATAATTAAATCAATGGAGAAAAGCCTAGGATTACAATTACCCTCAAAACTTCACTTGAATTTCTCCTACCCTCTTAACTTGATTCATGATCTTGAGTTGTTAACCTAGAGTTGTAATCTATTTATAAGGATCTTCCAATGGTCTTATAAAAATATCCCTCTTAACCAATTAACTACATTCCTATGATAATTGAATTAAAGAAGAACTCATTAAGCTTAGACTCTAAAATTGATTAAACATGACACGTAAGTGTATTCCTACCCTACATGCAGATCAATTCATCCTAATAAATGAATATGAAACATGTGTTATCCAATCCATATCTAACACTAAACTCCCTTTTCCAAGTTGTATCCAGGTTACCACATCAATCTAATTGGTAGCTAAGCAATTAGAAGCAATAAGCACAAGATTGAATAAACAAAATCAAATATCATTAAATCAAATAATAGAGTAAAATAATCCAAACTACATGTCGAGTTCCATTGAAATCCTAGAAGAATAAATTAGTTCATGCTAAATAATAAAAATATAAAACAAAGGAGTTTCACCATCATAAATATTACAAGAAAGATAAAGAATAGTAAAGGAAAAGAGAAAAATAAGGTTTGTCAGGTCTTCAGTTTTCGATCCCCCAAAATCTCTCTTAGCTCATTGCAAATCTTTGGTGGCTACTCTCCTCTTAATAAAATTAGGTTTATAGGACTTGATTCCCCTTTATTTGAGCCTTAAAAGGTCCTATTTATAGAGCTTTAGACCCTTGAAGTCAGAAATTCCGCATACAAGCAAGAGGTAAGTGTTTTTTGTCATTTTTTTTTTGTTTTAGGCAGCCGCACTGGCGCCGCGGCAGCGACCTTCTGCCTGGTCTTCGAATTCTGTCATCTTTGCGAACTTTGTCAGCTGATTTAGAGGGGTAAAGCTTGTCCAATTTGGACGAGTAAACTACCGTTGGAAAGATATGGAAATAAGCTTCAAAAGTCGAGAAGGAAGCTTTCTAGAATAAGGATTTTAAGATAATGTTTTGCAAGCAACAAGCTTCGGAGGTCAAATCTGTCCATGCGTTGCTTTGCACATTTTTTCGTCCTTTCGCACCTCGAAGCTCCTTCTCACTTTGGACATATAAAAATACAAAAATACTAATTAATAACTAATTTAAACATGAAATAAGTAAATAAAATTAATATAAAAAATTAAAACTAATTAATTCCAAATAAAAATATCAAGGACTTAGCCGACTTGAATGCACAAAATGTGGTAAAATAACTATATTTCATAGAGTTATCTAAACCCGCAAAGGGCGGCCCAAGTGCTGATCAAAGATTGAATCAATGCTCCGTGTAAAGGGGGAGAAAGTATCAGGAATTCAAAGAAAGGGGTAAAACTCAGTCTAAAGCAACAACAAAAGCCGAGAAGCCACCCAAGCAAGTGGCTGACTCAAAAGATATTTCGGAGGAACTAAGGTAGCAAGGGTCCAGGATATTCCACATCTGAGGCGTCTATACCTTTTCCTTTGTCTTTTAAATCCTTGATATTCATCTTATTTATCTAAACCTTTTTGCAATGAACTTTTGTTGGCCCTTTCATGGCATATGGCTGTTTCCACCGTCTTTCATATATGTTGTGATGCATTTTGAATGTTATCAAATTGAATGATGATTAGTAAACATAAAAATCTTTAAGGGTGTTTGGACAAAAAATTTTAAAATTTTGAAGAAATTTAAAATGAAGGTATTTCAAATGCATCATTTCAAAATGCTAGAATTTGTAATTGTTTTGTTTGGATAAATTATTTTAAAAGAAAATTTAGGCAGATGGAATTTCATGAAATAAAAAAGTAATTATAAAATAGGAATAGTGATATTTAAAAATAAAAATACATATATGTATAAAAATATGCATTCGAGGTATCATTAGATTCGTAAAAATATTATTAATAATATAAAAATTTAAAAATATATATCATAATTAAATAAAATAATAATTTATTTTTTTAGTTTTGTATTTTTAGTGGGCCACCTTGAAATAAAGTGAGAGAGGATTTTTAGAAATTTTGAAAAACCACCTCTTTAGATGGAATTTCAAAAGGGAATTTGAAGTGCTCAAATCCCCTCTTGAAATTCCTTATAAATTTTGAAATTCTCCCTTCCAAACAAGTAAATTCATTTTTAGACTTTTGAAAACCTTGATTCAAATGAAATCCTTCCTTCAAATACCACATCCAAACACACCCTAAAGGATTTCTTTGCATTATTGTGGAGTAGATTTAAATTTTAGAAGAGGCTTGGAAACCACTAAAATTTGGAGAAACTCACGATAATCTATGATATTGAAGAACTCATCCAGTGAGAGGAATCAAAGATAGGTTGGAGGCACCTTTACAGAGTTATAAAACTTGTGGATCACGGTGAAACCATAGAGAAAAGCTCATTAAGTAGAGCAAACCATGAATAGGTTGGAGACACCATCACAGAGTCAAAAAACTTGTGGATCACGGTGAAACCGTATAGAAGAGGTAATCAAGAAGGGCAAATTATGGATAGGTTGAAGACACCGTCACAGAGTTAGGAAATTTATGAGTCTCAACGAATCCATAATGATGAAAAGCTCATCAAGTAGAGCAAACAATGGAGTTAAAAAGATTCGTGAACCCCAATGAAATCATGAATTAAAACTCATGACACAGTCATGTAATTGCATTCATCCCTAGGGAACATGCATCTTACAAACATTTGCAAAATCTGTCATCAACATCACTGCATTTGACTAACATTGCAAAAACCATGGAAAGTTTTCTTTCTTAAGTCCAACATCGCTGGCACAAAAGGAAGTAAGCACTTTATCAAAAAATTTCCTCGACAAGACAAACAAATTTTTCGGACAAGACATCCAAATTTTCCTGGATAAGACAATTAGATTTCTCAAACAAGACATCCAAATTTTCCTGGACAAGACAACCAAATTTTTTTCATAAAAAACATCAGAATTCTCCTAGACAAGACAACAAGATTTCTCGGACAAGACATCCAAATTTTCCTAGACAAGACAACCAGATTTTTTCAGACAAGACATCCAAATTTTCCTGGATAAGACAACTAGATTTCTCGGACAATACATCCAAGTTTTAAAGAAATCGAACTCGTTTCCTTAAGACGGGTCGAGCCTTGATTAGTCAGGGAACTCAATTTAAGGACAAATCTTATTATGTCAGACAAAGCTTTACCAATATGAGACAAAGCTTCACCACGATAAGGCAAAGCTTCACCAAGATGAGACAAAGCTTCTGCAAGATGAGGTAAGGCCCCGGGATCTTCGCAAGGTATTTTCTTCTCTTGCAAATCGAACTCATTTTCTTAAGATGGGTCGAGCCTTGATTAGTCAAGGAACTCAATTTAAGGACAAAACTTATTGTCAGACAAAGCTTCACCAAGATGAGGCAAGGCCCCGAGACCTCCGTCGAGGTATTTTATTCTATTGCAAATCGAACTCGTTTCTTAAAATGTGTCGAGCCTTGATTAGTCAAGGAACTCAATTTAAGGACAAATCTTTTATTCACAGTTTGCCAAAAAAAAATAATCAATCAAAAAAATAAAAAGAATGGAAATTCTCCTTTCTATCCTACACATGTGATTTCATTAATCGGACAAAATTATTGTCTATTTTATCTTTGCCTGATTCCTGATTTCAGCAATGGTCAAAGAGGGGCAGTTGTAGACACCTAATTTTGTCTAGGCCCCCCTAAACAAAGCAAATTCTCTTTTCAACTTCCCGGAATGAAAGGAAACTTCCACCATTCCTTAGATGGGTCTCCAAGACTTTGATTCGGAGGTCAAAATAAAAAGTCAACTCCAAAAAATGTCAACCCCAAAAAGTCAACCACTAAAAAAGTCAACTCTTAGTAAAAATCAAGATTCGAAGTTGAATTGAACAATGGTGAAGGAATTTTGATAATCGGAGGTCTACAAGGAAAGATAGAGGGTTTGGAAGACAGATCGCAAAAATTCAATGTAGGGGAATACCTAATTTTGCAAATTTGGGGAAAAGTGCGTAAACGATCAAATTGGACGACATTGGAGGTTCCAAATGGAATAAGATCAATAAATATGGATATTAGAAGGCCAAATTTTGAAGCGGAGTTGAAGGAAGAATTGGTCTGAAGAGAAAAAGGAAAATAAAGATTTAATGAATAAATAGGAAATTCACAAATTCGAGAAACACTGCAGAGATGGCCCGATTCAGTGAAATTGAAGCCCCCAGTTGATAAAGGATAAATAAATAAAAATATCCCAAGTCCCAATTTGAAGTGGATCCCAAGGAAGAGCCGATTGGAGGAGAAACGAAAAAACAAGAAAATTCTCAATATTGAGGAAAAGGGGAAAACTAAATCAGAGAGGAATTTGTATGTAAAAATTGGCCCTTTTCGGACCAACTCCAATTCAATATATGAAAAAGGCAGTGGAAAAAGAAAATCCAAAAATTGGGCCCGTTTCGAGTAAAATCGAGGTTTCGAGAGTTAAAGGGCAATTTTGGAAAATTCAGGAAAAATAGAACCCGAGCTCGGAAAATTATGAAAACTTTCAGAACTGAGTTTTATATTAGATGGAAGGGACTGGAGAATAAAAATCCAGAATCGGAGCTCAAATGGAAAAAGATAAAGTTCGGGTGCAATAATCCAAAATTCCAAGAGAAAATTCTGGGAAAAATAGAAAACGAGCTCAAAAAATTATGAAAACTTCCATATCTGAGTTTTATATTTTATGGAAGGGATTGGAGAAGAAAAATCCAGAATCAAAACTCAAATGGAAAAAGACAAAGTTTGGGAGGCACTAAACCAAAACTTGAGAGAAAAATCTGGAAAAATAGAATCCGAGCTCAGAAAAATATGAAAACCTCCATAACTGAGTTTTATATTGGATGGGATGGATTGGAGAAGACAAATTCGAAATTGGGATCCATTTGCAATTAAATTAAGTTTGGAGGCCAAAATGCAATTTTACCAAAAAAACTGAAAGGGCCATTTTGCAAATAAATAAAAAAAAAGAATGGCCTAGAAATTTCTAGGCCATTTTCGGCCAGCCTACTGATTATAAGATGGGGTGTGATCATCTTGAATCAAATGGCCAAGATTGAATAGCAAGATGACATTTTTAAAAGGATAAGATTCTCCACTACTTACCTACATGACATTTTTGGCCAATGGGAGGTCTGCAAATTGCAAAGCCATGTGAAGGCCATGTGAAGAGCATGTGAAGGCTATGAGATGATGCCAAGTAGAATTAAAAATTCCACCTAGGAAGATATTTTATTAGTAAGCCATATGATCATGACAAGTGGCTTAGATATTTTGTAAAGATAGGAGACAAGAATAATCTAGGTGGCATTATTGGTCAATGAGAGGCTAGGAAACCCTTAATTTAAGGGAAGCATCATGCAAATAGGGGACAAACACTCTTAATTTAAGAAAATCATCATGCAAGTAGGGGACATTTTTTAGCCATGTGGCAAAGATGTTGGAGGAGCATCCAAAGCATGACAAAGGCTAAAAAAAATACACACTCTCATATACAAGAGGGGGCTGGCCAAGCTAAAGAGGGGGGATTCCCTTTTTTTTCAAAGGCAATCTTACTACACTCTTGGAGGAGAAAAAGAGAAAGAGAGAAAGAGGGAGAAGGTAGGAGAATTTGGAGTGCTTGATTTGGAAAGATATTTCTAGGTAGCTATTTCCTCCCTTCTTCTTCAATTATTTTCTTTGGTATCATGTTCTTTTTCTTCGCTTTTTTCATGTAATTTGTTAACTTTATTTGTTGAATAAAAGGTTTTCAAAATAAATTTTAAAAGGTTTTCTTTCCTTTATTCTTTATTCTTTACAAAATAACCAAGTTGACAATTTTTTGTACACATTTGTTGCTTTAGCCGAAACCAATTGGGGCCTTATTGTGCTTGTTCTTGCTAGATTTTCTTGTTTGCTTGTTGATTGTGGGCTTCACTATTGTGGTAGGACAGATTTTCACCTTTGGTTTTTCTTTTTAAAAATTCAAATAAAAGGTTTGAGAAGCTTGAGGATCTTGATTTTAATCAAGTGATTTTGGTTGGGTGGGACTATGTCCAAGGAACCAACCATTGAGCCAACCTTGTTTTCCTTTTCTTGCCTGTTCATATTTTTAACTTATGATTGATTCATTGTCACATGTTTGTTGGCTGTAAAATCATGCATTTCATTCCATTTCCAACTAGGTTTTTGGCTAAGATCAACCAATGATCTCTAGCCAAAAATCCCTTGTTTATACTAGTTGAAAAAGTGATAGTTTAAGTTGGTTATTCTAACTTTGAGCATTTTTTTTTACTAACTTATTCTTGTCAAAATAAAATGATTTTTTTACCACATGTAGTATACCTTTAGAGTATGCCCTGGTATTTTTTTCCAAGATGTTTAGATTTTTTTATCAAGGTTGAAAAAATGGTTTTCGATAAAACAGTTTTTAGCTCACTATTCTGACTTTAGTGAAAATACGATCAAGGCATCCTTGGTCCAAAAATTAAGCTGATTTTTTGACATGGAGACCACCATGTCTCAAGTCTATACTAATTTTTTTCAGAATTTTTGAATTTTTTATGAAGGGTTAAAGAATAGTTTTTCAAAACTGGTTTTGGGAGTCAGAATTGTTTTTTAAAACTAATAATTTTCTATTTTTATTTGTATACAAAGGAGGGGCTGATTTGAGTTATTAGCTACTGTCTTAGGTTGATTTCCATGTCATTTCAAGGATAAAAATCGATTTTACAAAAATCGGGTCAAGGTTGGTCAACCCAGGTTTCAAAAATAGGAGAAGCTAGAGCCTTTTTAGGGGTATTCGGCCATGACTTCATTTCCATCAAAAAAATCCAATTATTTTTAAATATGAGCCCAAAGTCATTTGGTTTTGAAAATCTAGTTTAAGTTTCTTCCAAAGGTAGTCGGATACCTTTTTACATATACGAATGTCCTTACTTCAAGGAGGAAATACATCATGCATTGCATTTTTAAAATAAATAAAAAAACATTTTTTATTTAATTTTGGCATAAAAACATGCTTTTCGATTTCCTAACTATTTGGTGAGAATTAGTTCTTAATCTTTGTCGGGTTTGCTGGAGAGGTTAGGAAATTATTCAACGCACATGGTTATGAAATCACAAGGCATGGATTTGGTTTTATTCAGAATCATATAAATGTCATATGAAAGAATTATTTTCCAAGCTTTTCCGGGGAGTACGGTAATACTTTCCTACATATGCCATTTATTTGATTCCTCTCATGAAATATCCATTTCAAAATAATGATGTGTACACGTGATCATGATGTGATTGTGAATATTCTATGGTGATGTCATTTCTATTATTGATTATTTAATTGACATGTTATGCCATTTCATGTGCCAAGTCTTTCATTTCATGTGCCATATCATTTAAATTATGTCATGTCATTCATTCATATGCCATGACATTCATTCATGTGCCATGCCATTTAGATTATGCCATATCATTAACTTACATGTCATGTCATTCATTCATGTGCCATGCCATTTAGATTATGCCATGTCATTAATTTACATGTCGTGTCATGTCATTCATATGCCATGTCATTCATTCATGTGCTATGCCATTTAGATTATGCCATGTCATTAACTTACATGTCATGTCATTCATTCATATGCCATGTCATTCATTCATGTGCCATGCTATTTAGATTATATCATGTCATTAATTTAAATGTTGTGTCATGTCATTCATATGCCATGTCATTCATTCATGTGCCATGCCATTTAGATTATGCTATGTCATTATTTAAATGTCAGGTCATTCAGTCATATGCCATGTCATCCATTTCAGGTGCCATATCATTTAGATTATGCCATGTCATTCATTCACATGACATGACATGGCATGTCATTCATTCATGTGTCATGCCATTTAGGATTTGCCATGTCAATAATTCACATGCTATGTCATTAATTCTTTTGGCCATGTCATTTAGATTTCGTCATGTCAAGCATGTCATATCATTAATTCTTTTACCATGTCATAATAAATGTTTGCCATGCCATGTTAAATATGCATGTTGTTTAATTTTTATCTTAGTAATATTCTTGCATATTCATGATCATTTCTTTGTGATTTTAAAACGCATGAAATATTATTAAATATTTTTTATAAAACAAGATTATTCCCGAGTTAAAATAATTTATGAGTTCTCTGCTAAGTCTACCTAGGAGAATATTATCAATTATCATTAACAACGGAATATCCTTTTCCAAAAACGAGGGTGATTAGGAGAATTTCAAAATCAAAGAAAAATTCCATGTTTTGCCGAGTTTGTCGAAAAATATGGGAAATTTTATGTTCATAAATTCTTAATCATTTTCAAATAAAAAAATATATGTTTTTTAGGGAATTATTTTTAAACACCAAATGGAAAACTGACTTTTTTTCGAGACTCGAAATAATACACGATTAATAAGGTACCGTTTTATACGGGCATTTTGGGTGTGCTAATCCTTCCTCGCACGTAACCGGCTCTCGAACCCGCACTTATTTTCTCTGGTTCAAAGCGTAGACTTTGAAATTGGTTTTAAAATATTTTAATTAATTTTAAAATATTTTTCAAAAATCGGTTTTAATAGGTGGCCGATCACACCTAGCCAAAAAAAGATTGGTGGGAACTCCATTTCTTTTTCAAGGTCGTTTTCAAACCCTCAACCTTTAATTTAGAGGAATTAAGTCATCTTTTCCTCTATTTTCTCCCAATGTCACACTCCTTAAGATGAAGTCCCGGATTTGTCCCTGCGACGGGGCTAATTTTTTTGGACTTTTTTTGAGGAGGTTGCAACAGCTTGGCGACTCCACTGGGGAATACTTATCACCATTTTCTTTTAACGTCCTCTGACGTGATCCCGTGACGGATCACGTTACGACATCGTTATTCTGCTTATTTTGTCATTGTGTTTATTGTGTTATTGTATTATTTATTGTTGATAGATTACTTAGGCTTAGACAATGGAGCACGATAAATCTTGGATGTATAGGAGGTTGGACAACTCTCAATATATTAGTAATGAGTATTTGAATGGAGCTAAAGTATTCTTATGTTTTGTATACGCTCACAGCGAGTACGTAAAGGACAATAGAATTAGATGCCCTTGTGTGAAGGGTCAGAATAATCGGTTTGTAGAAATTGATGATGTGCGTAAGCACTTGTATTATAGAGAGTTTAAGGAGAATTACTATATTTGGGATGCACATGGTGAAAGTCATCAAGGTCAGTCATCAAGGATGCATAATAATGAAGTCGACATGAGAAGTGACGTTGAAAGAGATAATCTTTATGCTAGAATGGTTATGGATGCTCTAAATCCGAATCTTAATTTAGGTGGTAATTACAATGTTGATGACTTAATGGTTCAAGATGATCAACCAAATTTAAGTTCAAGAAACTTTTATTCCTTGTTGAACGAAGCAGATGAATCGTTGTGGTTAGGATGTACCCAACACACAACTTTATCTGCAACATCACAACTGTTAAATGTGAAGTATGAATTTAACATGAGCTAATCGTGTTTCAATCGTTTAATGATTATGATAAAAGGGATGTTGCCAGAAAGTGATAATTTACCTGATAATTTTTACCGAATGAAGAAAAAGATTGCTAGATTCGGACTTCACTATCAGAAGATACATGCATGCAACAACAATTGCATGTTGTTTTATAAAGACTCAGTCCACTTAAAATTTTGTTCCATATGTGGCCATCCTCGTTATAAACCAAGCAAATCAAGTGTTAGAAAGTCGAAGAGAATTCCTTATAAGATTCTCCGTTATTTGCCATTGATTCCGAGACTCCAAAGATTAATACTTGCTAGTAATGAACCTTTGGTTTTAACTCATCAATATCAACAAGTGTATTACAGTTCTTATCCATCGAATATAAGAGAACGTCGAGATTGGTGGGTTGTGTTCAAAACAAAGGCTAGGAGTATATTTGACATTGGATCTCGTGCAGGAGAAATAATTGATCTAAACAAAGGGGTTTATCAAACAAATGGATGTGACTACTCCCACCATTGTAACATATTCAGAAGATCTTGGCAATCCTCGACTTTTGGTTTATGATGATTTCGAAGAAGTAAACATTAATGTTCTGAGAATAAATGAAAAAAAAATGATGAGGAAAATGAAGAAGAAGAAGAAGAAGACGACAACGAAGAAGAAGAAAAAAAAAAAAGATGATGATGATGATGATGATGATGATGATGAAGAAGATGAAGAAGATGAAGATGAAGATGAAGATGAAGATAAAGATGAAGATGAAGATGTAAAAGGAGATTATGATGACAGCGATGACAATGATGCTGATGAGAGCGACGAGAATGATGATAATTAGAAAGTTAATATCTTTTTAATCATTTTATTTATATTGCATGATCTGTCAAATAATATATTCTATTTATATATGCTATTTATATATATTTACTAATAAATTTTATATTATTCATTTTACAAATAAAATGTGAGGAGCGCGTAAAACTACAAAGAAGCCACGGGGTTCAATATAAGATGCTTTCAAAGCATCTGGAGGATCATCCTAGGGGCCTTCTACACCACATTTGCCGATTGGGTCATACCCCTCCCTACGAGCTCCATCGCCACTGGGTCCCTCTACACTAGCTCCATCGACACAGTTGCCGCCTTGGTCGGCTCCATCACCACAGACTCTGTCTGCAGTAGCTCCATCGCCCTTGGATCCCTCTACACTAGCTCCCTCCATAGTGGCTCCCTCTGCAGTACGTCCATCCACATCGACTCCCTCCCCACTGCCACGGCCGATATTTTGCAGTATTTAGTCAATGAGATAAACCGATGTATTTCACGGATGATGGCACGGGGCAGCAGTTAGAAGTACCTACATCACATCCTTCGCCACCTCGCAGTACAGCCACTGAGCAGATGAAACGTGATAGAGGTGAAACGAAAGGATTACCGACACCGAGTAATCTGGATGACAGATTTTGACTGTCAGTTGTTCAAAACACGTAAGTTAATTACATTATGATAATTCCATTTTTTGAGTAACAAATAAATTATTGTTCACTAACACGTATCTTTTATTTTAGGACTTTCATGGAGAGTTGTGTAAAATCGACCATTGCCTCGGTGATCAGACAACACTATAACAGACCGTGGCTTACTTGGTCAAAGATACTTGTTGATGTGAAACATTTTATGTGGACTATATTTGAGGTATGATTTGCTTAAGAGTCATATTATAATTTAATTATGTTTAGTAGTATATATAAATTCATACTGTCTCATTGTAGGGAAAATGCCAGTGGTCTCCCGAGAAAACACCACTATGTAGGAAATTATGGGAGGCCACATGCAAGGATCGATTCAAGGACATGATGATTTATGAGAGGGATAATGCCATGGCCTTCTTTCAGACGAATCAAATAGAAGACTGCAAGGGTTACAAGTGTGATTGGATAGTAGTCGATATTTGGGATCAACTTATTGACAGTGTCTGGAGTACTGATGCTTGGAAAAATAGGTCCCAAAAGACCAAGGGTAATAAGCACACTGGAGGATCAGTTTCTTTTCTAGTTACAGTCACAGGATGGTAAGATTTATTTTCTTTGCAATTTATTGTTTAAAAGTACTATTTTATATAATCTTTTTGCTTGATTTTCTTTTATTAACATCATTTTCAAAAATTTATTAATCTATAGTCACAAGAGTCGCAGCGCGATGTGAGTTTCCTAGAACTATTTAATAGAACCCATAAACGTGCAAAGGGTCAAGGTGATTAGGTAGACAACAAGTCTAAAGCTGTTAGTGTAAGTATTTAACTATATCAATACTTTATATATTACATTAATTGATTATATTATTGAATTGTTTATGTACGTGTTCATTACAATGTCACATATTAATTGTTTATATTTAAACATTTGTGATTGTAGGAAAACTAAATTGCATCGTTGCAGCAAAAATACGGGGACGATACATCTTCATATCCCAATTTCGATCCTCAATCCTGGTCTAATGTTTTTGGGGTATTGAGACTACGCGGACGCATGTTTATGGGTTTGGAACAAGACCGAAGAATAAACAAAATTTTGATTTACCCAGCAGTCAGCAAAGTTCAGATGCAGCCAGCTACACTGCATGTGGTCCTAGTATTTCACAGCAGCTGCCAGCAGTGCCTTCCGAGGAGGCATATAATGCATTGAGGTCCGATGTTTTGCAGCTCTTCACATCAGTGACGAGAACTGAGAATCTCATGATGATGTTCGCACATCTGCTGTAGTCACAGCTAGCAGCTGGATTAGGCGGGATCGAAACCAGTGCTGTCGGACTCGATGCTGTCGGTGGTAGTGGTGCTGGACTCAGTGCTGCCAGACTCGATGTTGTTGGTGGCAATGGTGCTGGACTCAGTGCTGTCGGAGGCAGTGGTGTCGGAGGCAATGCCGACGTAAATAGTGAAGACGACGACAACAATACCCAGTGATTACAGCATGTGTTTTATATTCGAGTTCAAGTTTTGAATATTATTTGTATTTATAATGTTACGGATTTCAGTTTATTTTTCATAGTATAATAATATATTTTGATATTATTTATACAATTTTAATTAATAATTTTTTTAAAAAAATTATATCATTATCGATGAAATATTGCGTCAGTAATAATAAATTACTGAAGGAATATTCTGTCGGTGAAGGAAAATTACCAACGGAATATTTCGTTGGTAAAATAATTACCGACGAAATATTCTAGACCAATTTTTTTTCTATGACAAAATATTCCGTCAGTAATTCATTTACTAACAGAACATTCCGTCAGTATTAACTTTTTACAGACGGAATATTTCAACGATAAAACTCTGTCAGTAATACTATTACCGACGAAAAGAGTATCACCGACGGACTTTTCCGATTGAATTTTCCATCGATAATGTATATTACCGACGGAATAAGGACTATTACCAACGGAATATTTCGTCGATAAAAGTCCGTTCCCTTGTAGTGAAATTTAACTCATTTTCATGGCCTAGTGACTTAACATTTGGGTTCGGCAAAATAGGCATGCTAGTTTGGATATTTTGGTTTGGAAAAATCAACATGGAAACAATCAAAGTCAAATTCAAAGTTGACCAAAGTCAAAGTCAAAGGGTAAAAAAGTCAACTTTGGGAAAATCAAGATTAAAAATGGAAATTTGAGTGTTAAAGAGGTAATCTTGATGATTGAAAGTCAACTTCAAATATTGGAAGGATATATGGTTGGAATAAATGGTGAAAAAAGCTTGTTGGAAAATTCAAGACAAGGTTGGAAACCCATTTTTTACCCAAGTAGTAGAAATTTGGTGGGAGTTGGAAGTCCATTATTTTTTATCCAAGTGGTAGGAATTTTGGTGGAAGGTGGAAACCCATTTCTTAAAATATCCAAATGGTAGAATTTTTGGTGGAAGTTGGAAGCCCATTTTTTTATATATCCAAGTGGTAGGATTTTTGGGTGGAAGATGGAAGGCCACTTTTTATTAAGGATCCAAGTAGGAGGAAGTTGAGTAAGAAGATAGAAGCCCAACTTTATAAAAAAATATGGAGAGCCCAACTTTAAGAGTCCATGTAGGAAGATTTTTTTGTTGGAAGCCCAAGTTTAAAGTCCATGTAGGAAAATGGTATGACGAAGAGGGGTGAAAATAGAAACCAATAAAAAGTTGAGGGGTAAAAGTGAGAATATGCATAAGGTAAACTAGTAAATAAATAGAAGAGTGAAGGATGCTCTTGGAAGGCTAAGTGACAACTTAGTAAATAAATGAATGAGTCATGAGAGTAAGGACATAAACTCATCATGTTAGTACATGAGTTGGCATTTTGGCCAATGAGAGCCACTCTTGGGGACCAAGTAGGAAGATGATTGGTGAGCCAATGGGTGGTGAACTTAATGAGGAAGGGATAAATGCTATTAGCTAGGTAATAAGAGAATGACATGTAGCTAAAAAATCAAGGAACAGAGGAGGAATAAGGGGTTTCGGCCAAGGCCTCTTTCATTCACTCTAGTTTCATTTTTTCACCAGAAAATAAAGAGAGGAAGAAGAAAACACTAAGGAAGAAAAAAGAGAACAAAAAAAGGAAGAAGGGAAAAGTGAGGTTTTTTCTAGGAAAGCTAGACTAAGGTAATTTCTACTTCTTATTTTCTACTGTTTTTCTTTTTCTTTGTCTTCTTCTTCTTCATGTTTTATTTATTTTCTTAAAAACTTCAAAGTTTTTTCAAAAATCTTCTCTTATTTCTCTTCTCTTTTTCAAAATCATAAAGCTTTTTAGCTAAAATGATTTCATCTCCCTTTTTAAAAATGGCGCAAGTCTCTCCTTTTTACTACACTTTTTATTTCATGTGTTTATTTTAATATTTGGTGTATTGTGGTCTATTTGATTGATGATTCTTCTCTTGTTTTTATTTTGAAAATAAGTAAGTTGTGAGCTTGGTGATCTTAGATTTTTCTAAGTGATAGTTGAGTCGGTTAACCATCCATGTGGCCAATTTGAGCCAACTTACTAGTTTTCTTATAAATTCTTCTCTACAATTTATTGTTTCCATTTTTGTTATCTTTGATGTTTGCATATTGTGACTATGGTTTATTGTGGAGCATTATGGGTGATAACTCGTATAATTATATAGTTTTTAGTTATGTTTTATTATTGTTTTGTGTCAAATACTAGTTATTATTGCTTAGTATACTTGTGTTTATGATCTTTTATATTTTTATGTAATTTGGTGTTTTTCATGAGTTTCTTTGAGTGATTTCAGATTACTAGGTTAAATCAAGAATTAAGGGCAAATCCAATTCAGTTCCAGTTCCGACACCGTTTGCCATATCAGCTATATCTGGAGTTTCACCAAAGCATTAAGGCTGAAATTTTGGCAGTGCAAAGTTAAGAGGCATATCTATCTTTTTCATGTTTTACACTTCTTGAAACGGAGTCGTTTTCCCTACCCAAATCAACCATCAAGTTGGCTGATGTGCAATGACGTCTATTCTGCACCGTTTTGGTATTTTGACCATATCGTCCGATCCACATGAGCAAATGATCTGATTCCAACGGCTATGGATCAGTAACTGATAGGGGCATATTTTTCTAGAAGACCATTTGATCAGATCGGGCCTCCAACATTGAAAAAATCGACCATCAAGCTGGATGATCAAAATTGTCATACAACATGACGAAAATTGTTAGAAAAATGCACCCACCCATTATACCTACCTTTGAAATTTATAAAGCTTGTCTCTTGTCATTTAGCTCTCCAAAATGTGTATAAATAGAGGGCCTTGGATGAGTATTGGGATACATTATACATTGGTAGGATATTAGCCATTGTAATAAAATTCTCTAAGTTTTCTTCTTCTTTCCTTTCTCTAGTTTTCTTTTTCTTTATTTACTTATGCTTCTTACATTTCTTTTCATTTTATTCATATCTAGTATGTGTTGCTAATCATATTGTTGAGGTGATGAGGTGAAGCTCTTGGTAAATGCTAAGGTTAGTCTCTTAAACATGAGCTAAAATGAATCATCATTTATAAACACTAGTATAGATAATATTTTCTTTTGGTTTAAAATCATACTTGCAAAGTAGAGATCTTGATTCATTATTGACAATGAAAATGGCACAGTAAATGCTTGGTTTCATAACCTTGATTTGTTGTAGACATATACCTTGGCATAAGGAATGCTTGGACTCTTTTTATGAGTTTTGAGGACACCAAATGAACATAATATCATATGCTATGGACGTTGGACTGAATTGCTAAACCTTCCGATTGGAACCTCCCTTATGTGTGGATTTCAATTGTGTAATAAAACAAGATTAATCTTAGTATAACACCAAGAGTGGATTCTCTAACCTCAACATCCTTTCTTATTGTTTTTTATATCTTGTTTCATTGCTTTTATGTTATTTTGTTTATTTTGTTCTCTAATATCTTGTTTACTTTCTTTGTTATTGATTCCCTAATATCTTGTTTATTTTTTTTTCATATATATTTATAAACTTATACTTACTAGTACGCTTCCCTGTGGTTCGACCTCGGACACCCGAGAATTTATTACTTGAACATAACCTGCACTTGGGTTTATAACTCTTAATTGAGTCTCCATCAAGTTTTTGGCGCCGTTGTCGGGGAGGCAATACTAAGTAGATAAGTTTATAAGTATATTTATTTTTATTGGCTGGTTATACCGCCTATATTTATTTTTATTGGCTGGTTATACCGCCTAATTTTCTATATATTTATATTTATATTGTATATTAACTTTGTTTTATTTGTATTGGCTGGTTATACCACCTAATCTGTATATTAACTTTGTTTTATGCTTGTTTGGCGACGTGATTTTAGATCTCGTCGTTTAGTTAGATTTGATTGTTGAACTTTTTCAGGTAATCTTTCTAATACAACTCCTACCATGGCTGACAATGAAAGTGTTCATGCTGAAGATGAGAACAGACAAGTACGCACCATGCATGACTACTTGCAACCAACTCGAAGCTCATCACCCTCTTGTTTTATTTTTCCTCTCAATGCAAACAACTTTTGTTTTAAACCAGGTATGATAGCTTTGCTTCCAAATTTCCATGGGTTAGAATCGGAAAGTGCTTACTCGTTTCTAAAAGACTTCGAAGATGTATGTGTCACCTTTAATGACCAACAATGTACAAATGAAATTGTCAAGCTAAAATTATTTCCTTTTTCTTTAAAAGATAAAGCAAAAATTTGGCTTCATAATTTAAAACCAAGGTCAATTGGCACATGGCAAGAATTACAAACTGAGTTTCTAAAGAAATTTTTCCCAGCACAGAAAACTACTGCTTTGAAAAGACAGATTCAAAATTTCAATCAAAATCAAAATGAAGCATTTTTTCAGTGCTGGGAGCGTTTTAAAGATTTGTTAAGTTCTTGTCCACATCATGGTTTTGAAAAATGGCGTCTTATTAGTTTCTTTTATGAAAGTTTAACTCCCGAAACTAAACAATTTGTTGAAACAATGTGTAACGGTGAGTTTCTAGAAAAAGAACCTGAAGAAGCCTTTGACTACCTAGACCATTTGGCAGATAACTCTCAAGCCTGGCACACAGATAATTCCTCTGAAAGTTCCAATAGATCTAATCTTGTTTCTAACAGAGGTAAATATCATTTTAGTCAAGAAGATGAGATAAAAGCTAAAGTAGCTAATTTGGCTAGAAAGATTGAAGCCATGGAACTTAGAGAAGTAAAAGAAGTCAAAACGGTTAAAAATGAAGAAAGTTGTGGAATTTGTGAAATCATGGGACACCCCACTTCCGAATGTCCAAACATTCCCATTCTTAAAGAAGCGTTGCATGATCAAGAAAACTCCATAAACACATTTAAAAAGCCTTTTCCTTCTCCTTACTCTGAAACGTATAACCTGGAATGGAGAAATCATCCCAACTTCAGTTGGCGGAATAATAATCATGTTCAGGTACCACAATCTCAAAAGCCGGGCAACATTTTTTCCTATCAACCTTCACGTGTACAAACCTTGGAAGAGACATTGCAAGCATTCATGCAAACACAAGCAAATGTGAATAACCGGACTTCACAGGACATCAATGAGATCAAAAACACCTTGTCCACATTGACAGCTTCATTACGCACTCAAGAAAAAGGTAAGTTTCCTGCTCAACCTCAGCCTAACCCTTCTACTCAATGTCTTGTTTCTTGCTCCAATGAAACTCAACAGGAAAATGCCAGTTCTATCACAACTCTTCGAAGTGGAAAGGCAATTGACAAAAACATTCCATCAAAAGACCAAGATCCTCTTTCCCCTCCGAAAAGTAATGGTAAGGATGATGGTAAGTCTGAACTTCTTGAAAATTTGGACAAAGAAAAAGGTATACATCCTGCTCATTTTCCTCAAAGGTTGCAAACAATAAAGAATTTGAATCAAAATGCAGAAATTTATGAACTTTTCAAACAAGTTAAGATTAACATTCCTTTATTGGATGCAATCAAACAAGTTCCATCTTATGCTAAATTTTTGAAGGACATGTGCACATTTAAAAGGAAACATAATGTACAAAAGAAAGCATTTCTGACGGAAAGTGTGAGCTCAATCATTCAGCACCTTACTCCACCAAAATTCAAAGATCCTGGATGTCCAACAATCTCATGCATCATTGGAAACACTAGAATAGAACGTGCATTGCTTGATCTTGGTGCTAGTGTTAATCTTTTGCCTTTTTCTGTTTATCAACAGTTAGGTTTAGGTGAACTCAAGGAAACACCTGTTACACTTCAACTAGCTGATCGTTCTGTAAAAATTCCTCGAGGGATAGTTGAAGATGTTTTGGTTCAAATTGATAATTTTTACTTCCCTGTTGATTTTATTGTTTTGGACACACATCCTGTTTCAAATCCAAATGTTCAAATTCCTGTTATATTAGGCTGTCCATTTCTTGCAACTTCTAATGCTCTGATAAATTGCAAGAATGGTATGTTGAACATTTCTTTTAGAAATATGACTTTAGAATTAAATGTGTTCAACACTTGCAAGCAACCTGGTGATGATTCAGAAGTACATGAAGTGGATTTCATTGAAGAACTTGTTCATGAACATCTCACCACTACCACATTCCATGATCCTTTAGAAGCTTATTTAATTGAATGTGAGTTTGATAATGCTTCAGAAATTTCACACATTGATTCTTTGTTAAATTCTTTTCAGGTTAAGCATTGTTGGAAACAAAAGTTTGAGGAACTTCCATCACTCACAAATGTCACTGTACCATCAACTATTGAACCACCTAAGCTGGATTTAAAACCATTGCCATCCGAGCTAAAATATTCCTTTTTGGGTGAGAATGAAACTTTTCCAGTCATAAATGAACTTGAGGAACTCAGAAAAGATGCATATGAGAATTCTAAAATTCATAAAGAAAGAACTAAAGCCTTTCATGACAAGTTAATTTCAAGAAAAACATTTGATGTTGGGCAAAAAGTTCTACTTTATAATTCTAGACTTCACATATTTCCTAGTAAGTTGAGATCAAGATGGACTGGCCCATTTGTGGTTAAGCATGTGTATCATTATGGAGCAGTTGACATTGAGAATCCTCAAAATGGTAACGTATTCAAGGTAAATGGACAAAGACTCAAACTCTTTTTGGAAAATCATGTTACTCAAGAAGAGGTTGTTTTTCTTTCTGATCCTTGTTTTGAAAATAACTAGATGTAAATATAATTTTTACTAATCTTCAAAAAAAAAATACATTTTTTTAACCCCGGTTAAATGTCGGATAACGGTACTCCGTGATTATTTAAGTCGGTTCCATCAGCTACCCACAAAACTGATATTGTATATAAATTTCTCTTTCAATTGCTTTTTCATTTTTTTTTTTCAAGATGGATGATATTCTCCCAAGATTGCAGAAACGATTTCCTCCTTTTCCTCGAAATATTTTACTGAAGCTTTACCAAGTTCGATTTGAAAGATTAAGAATGCTTATGCACAAAGGGATTCCTGAAGACATACATTGGATAATTGAAGCCAAGGTACGTGAAGATGAATATCTTCCTGTTTTGCATTTACCAGGTACAGGTAGAAGCACTTTTGCAAAGAAGCGACGAGCAAAGCGCATGAGTTCAAATTGCCACAAATGTGCACGATGGACGTGTAACGGTAAATGTCGTTCTATTGGGATTCCGTCTCTAATCGAGATGATAAAATTGAATTCATTAAGGATGGACTGAGTAAGGAGAATTTGGGTAATATCCAATTTTCTCTTGAGACGCATCCTAGTGGAGACGTACAAAGAGAAATTCTTGATTTATGGCCGCAATTCCAAAGGGAATGGCAACATCTTGGGAATCTGATGTTAAAAGACCCTGTTTGCCAGCTTGTAAGAAAACTGGATGGGAAGCATATCCTCGACTCATAGAAGGCGTTTAAGCCGTTTCTGGACGTAAAACCAGAGGAAGATGTGAGCCACAATCACAACTACAATAAATGACTTCGCAGCTTTTGGTTTGATTTGCAATAATTTCATTTCGGTTTAATTTACGTGTTGTTAGATTTGTGTAATTATTCTCGTTTTTTTTTTTTTTGCATTGGTCTTTTACGGTTGCTTTTTCTTTTCTTTTTGATTTTCTTCCTGAAATCACGCAAAAATCTTTTGTTAGGTTAACATTTTCTTCTGACAGGTCAAACACACTTTCGGCGACATTATTACTCTTGTCTGATTCACTACTCAGTCCTCTATATATTACACCATGTACTCATTCTCTTTCAGGCACTCGAAAAAAAATGGAAAGTACTTCGTCCCAGCGCATTGAAAAAATTTGTGTCTTTGGAGGTGCTTATCCAGGGAAAAATAAAATATTCGCTGATGAAGCCATAAGAGTTGGAGTAATACTTGCCCAACAAAAGATCCAGTTGATTTATGGAGGCGGTAGTACGGGTTTAATGGGAGCAGTCGCTACAGCAGCACACGCCGGAGGAAGTCCAGTTCTAGGAATCGTGCCAAAACTATTCACAGATTTTTGTGGACCTACCGTGGGTAAGGAAATACAAGTCTGGAGTATCCCTGAACGGATGACAATCATGTACCATTCTGTCGATGCATTGATTGCTTTACCAGGAGGTCTGGGTACATTGGAAGAAATAGCTTGCGTGGCTTCTTGGTCATCTTTGGTCACAAATAAGAAACCCATTGGTTTGCTTAATATTAATGGTTATTTTAGTAATTTGCTTTCATATTTAGATAATGCTGTGGATAATGGATTCATGTTTTCAGAGGCAAGGAGAACCATAATTTCTGCTACAACCATTGAAGATTTACTCAAAAAGCTCCAAGCTTATGAGTATTTATCTGCTACGGTTGTTTCGCAAACGCTCGGAAAAAGAAAAAGAGATATGGACGAGCAAGGAGTGGATTGCACTCTGTCTTTTCGACATTATCTAACATTTTGTTTGTTGTGTCTCAGTTATAATAAGTGGTTAGCAACCTCTGCAGGTAATATCTCCTAAATTCTACCTTTAGTAGGGGGTAAGGGACATATTTTGCTAATTAAAAAAAAAAAAAAAATTTTTTGATGTGTTTTAAGCCATTTAGAAGTATTCATTCTGAACAAGGTCTGAGTAAGGGAGACTTGAGACATACCTTGTCAGTTTGATTTTAATCTTTTTATGTTTACTTGTTAATTTTTGTTAAGTATTTTAGGATTATTTAGGTTGCATGAGTTTGTTTTGTTTTGAGTCTTAGTTATTCCTATTCTTATGTTATTAGTTCTTTTCTCTTACACATGATTCTTTCATTTGGGTTAATAGACTTACATTGAGGACAATGTAAGAATTAAGTGTGGGGGGAATGATTTAGGATTTCTTTTATTTTTGTCTACTATTTTTTTTGAGTCTTTATAATTATTATTATTATTTTTTAGTGTGTTTTAGTTCCTTTTAATACAATGATGAGATATGAATTGCATAAGTCTAAAACAGATTTATTAGTGAGAAGATTTTCATGAGAATTGAGCTTGATGTCAACCTTTTTATGAGCCAATGTTAATATGATATATTGATTGAGAAAGAAGCATGTTTAGACTTAATCTGACTTGTATAATCATCCTTGTGAGTTTTTGAGCCTATAATAATTGATGCATTATACAAATCAATCTAATTTCTTTCTTGAGTGCTCTTATGATTACATGATTCTCTAGAACTTGCTTTAAACCGTTTGAGACTATATTGATACATGTGACAACATGAATATGATAGAGGCATTAGGATTATAACCAGAGCCAAACAGCCATCCATTATTAATGTTCTAAGAGAACATCCCCACTAGTGAGCCAATTTGAGCCTACATTAAATATGCTGTTTTATTGGTAACCACAACTTACACCTAGCCTAAATATACTTATATCCTTACCCTTGTTCTAAAGATGGATTATATATTTTGAGACATATTGCAAAAAAACAAGGGATTTTTTTAGTTGAAAATTTGGGTTAGAAACAAAAGATAAGTGTGGGGGAAGAAAAGAAAAAGAAAAAGTCAAGAGAAAAAGAAAGGGATCATTGTCAAATACATTCCCATATTAAAAAAAAAAAATCTTCTCTTGAACTTCTAGTTAAAGTAAAGAAAAAGATGTTACAAAGTTGGTTAGAATGAAGCAAAGGCTCAACATGAATATTTAGCCTATGTTATTATGTGCTTTATAAGAGTTTTGAGAAGTTTTATTTGTATGATCTTATTATGTCTCTAAACTCTATGAACTCTTTGGAACCTTTGTGATATCTTTATCTTTTTGTTCTTTAACCACATTATAACCCTTTGGCCCCATTACAACCTTGAAAAAAGACCTCTTGATTTATGAAGTTGTATGATCTAAATAGTGGAGAATAGGTGGACAAGCAAGCATATGGTAGAACTGTTTTCATGAGATTGATTGAGTGTAAACACTTTACCACTACTTTAAAGAGTGAAAATCATGAGAGTATAGTGAGAAGTTGAGATTAAGTTGAATATGCACTATTTTGATTGAAATATGTTATGTTAATATTGGCTTAACTCATTTATTTACATTCAAGCATGAATTTTTGTGAAATTCTTTGAGCTATTGATTAGTTTATAAGACTTGTTCAAAGATTGTCTCTAATTTATATTGAAAGGATTAGGAGTAAATATTTTTAGTGTATGTAGTTTACTTATATTTTAGTTTTTCAATGTTTGTGGGTATCGTTCTAGCAAACCCTCACGAGACTAAACTCGTCCACTAGGGACACCTAGGGGTTTAAAGGCTTGTGTCACATGCTAAGTGCCACCGTAATTTCCTACGAAAATGGATTAGATTAGATTTTCTTATTTTATTTTTATTGAGTCGTTGCTAGGGACTAGCAACAATCTAAGTGTGGGGGTGTGATAACTCGTATAATTATATAGTTTTTAGTTATGTTTTATTATTGTTTTGTGTCAAATACGAGTTATTATTGCTTAGTCTACTTGTGTTTATGATCTTTTATATTTTTATGTAATTTGGTGTTTTTCATGAGTTTCTTTGAGTGATTTCAGATTACTAGGTTAAATCAAGAATTAAAGGCAAATCCAATTCAGTTCCAGTTCCGACACCGTTTTCCATATCAGCTATATCTGGAGTTTCACTGAAGCATTAAGGCTGAAATTTTGACAGTGCAAAGTTAAGAGGCATATCTATCTTTTTCATGTTTTACACTTCTTGAAACGGAGTCGTTTTCCCTACCCAAATCAACCATCAAGTTGGCTGATGTGCAATGACGTCTGTTCTGCACCGTTTTGGTATTTTGACCATATCGTCCGATCCACATGAGCAAATGATCTGATTCCAACGGATATGGATCAGTAACTGATAGGGGCATATTTTTCTAGAATACCATTTGATCAGATCGAGCCTCCAACATTGACAAAATCGACCATCAATCTGGATGATCAGAATTGTCATACAACATGACGAAAATTGTTAGAAAAATGCACCCACCCATTATACCTACCTTTGAAATTTATAAAGCTTGTCTCTTGTCATTTAGCTCTCCAAAATGTGTATAAATAGAGGGCCTTGGATGAGTATTGGGATACATTATACATTGGTAGGATATTAGCCATTGTAATAAAATTCTCTAAGTTTTCTTCTTCTTTCCTTTCTCTAGTTTTCTTTTTCTTTATTTACTTATGCTTCTTACATTTCTTTTCATTTTATTCATATCTAGTATGTGTTGCTAATCATATTGTTGAGGTGATGAGGTGAAGCTCTTGGTAAATGCTAAGGTTAGTCTCTTAAACATGAGCTAAAATGAATCATCATTTATAAACACTAGTATAGATAATATTTTCTTTTGGTTTAAAATCATATTTGCAAAGTAGAGATCTTGATTCATTATTGACAATGAAAATGGCACAGTAAATGCTTGGTTTCATAACCTTGATTTGTTGTAGACATATACCTTGGCATAAGGAATGCTTGGACTCTTTTTATGAGTTTTGAGGACACCAAATGAACATAATATCATATGCTATGGACGTTGGACTGAATTGCTAAACCTTCCGATTGGAACCTCCCTTATGTGTGGATTTCAATTGTGTAATAAAACAAGATTAATCTTAGTATAACACCAAGAGTGGATTCTCTAACCTCAACATCCTTTCTTATTGTTTTTTATATCTTGTTTCATTGCTTTTATGTTATTTTGTTTATTTTGTTCTCTAATATCTTGTTTACTTTCTTTGTTATTGATTCCCTAATATCTTGTTTATTTTTTTTTCATATATATTTATAAACTTATACTTACTAGTACGCTTCCCTGTGGTTCGACCTCGGACACCCGAGAATTTATTACTTGAACATAACCTGCACTTGGGTTTATAACTCTTAATTGAGTCTCCATCAATGGGTGTTGCATATTTTTTTTCTCTATGAAAAAGTGTGTTATGAGCTTGGAACATTTATGCTCTAAGTGATAGTTAGGCCGGATTAACCATCCATGAGGCCAACTTTGAGCCAACCACTTTGTTTGCCTAAAATATGTTTTTAAAATCATTCCCAATAGATTTTGGTTTGGATTAATCAATAGTCCATGACCAAGGCCTTGTTTTTACTAAGGTTGGAAAAATTAAAGTTCTAAAGGTTGAATATGGAGATTGTGGGCAACATGATTCTAAGCAATTTTTAAAAGAATAAAAAATTGTTTTAATCCCATAAATCGAGGCTTGGCCGAATACTAGGGGGGTCCAAAGTTTATTTTGTCTAGTTTTTTTTTTAGGTTTAGAAACATGGCTTTGATAAAACAAATTTTGGGTAGCAAAAACGAGTTTCAAAACGAGTCAAAGTTTGGATTTTTTCCTTAAGGGGAGGGGGCTGGCCGAACCTATTGGGGAAGTTTCCAAAATTGTTCTTATTGGTTTTCAAGGCTTATAAATGATGTTTTAAAAAAACGAGCTTTGGATGTTAAAACGATCTTCCAAAATGAGTCAAAAATTTGGGTTTTACACTAGGTACCATTTCGGCCAAGCTTTGCTTTTCTTAAAAAATTCATATCTTTTGATTTCTTCGTTTTTCAAACATTTCATTAAGGTTAATCGAGGAGCATTCGATGTCCAAACAATGGCATTCAAATGCCTCTCCCTTTTTTAAGTTAATTAACTTAAACTTGCTTCAACGCTATCCGAATACCTTTTCCATATGTATTCGGATATCCCCTTTAATTTGAGCAAAAATCCGTGCCCAAAAATCTATTTTTTGTCTAAGTCTGATTTAAGCTTCTTTCAAAGGTATTCAGATACCTCTATAGGTATTCGGATACCCTCTCTTCAAGAGAGAAACACATTTCGATAATGGTCCTGTTTTCATGCATTTCATACTTTCAAAAAATATTTTCCAAAATTTTCATAAAAACGTGCTTTCTCGGTTTCATAAACATTTGGTGAGAATAATTTTTTAGTCTTTGTCAGGTTTGCCGGGGAGATTAGGAAATTCTTCAATGCACGTATTTATAAAATCGTAAAGTATGATTTTCGTTTTACTCATAATCACATATGTGTTAGGCGAAGGAATGTTTTTCTAAGCTTTGTCGGGTTTGTAAGGGAGTTCGGTTAAATTTTTTGACCTTTGCCATTTATTTATTTCAAATAAAAATTCATAAAAAAGGATTTCAAATTATGGTTGTATACGTATCTTTGTTTATGATATTTAATGATTGATATTCATGTTAATTTCATATTCATATTATTTGATAATTAGTGTTCGTATGATTTCTCATTTATGATATTAATGATTGATATGCCTATTATGATCTTGATTATGTCATTTAATAATTATTGTGCATATTTCTTGTTTATGTTATTTTATAATTATTGCTTATAGTATGTTCTTAATTATGTCATTTGATGATCATGTTAATTATGCTAAGTGATAATTAGTGTTTATATTTCTTCTCTTCTGTTGGCATATTAATAATGTTTGCATATTCATGTTTATTTTTAAATGAGTTTAAATGCATATAAAATTAATGATTTACTAATAAAACAAGGTAATGATCCCGAGTTAAAATAATTCATAAGTTCTCTACTGGGTCTGCAAGGGAAGATATCATCAATTATCATTAACAAAGAAAATCATTTTTAAAAAAAGAGGATGATACAAATATTTTTAAAGTAAAGAAATTTTTCATATTTCGTCGGACCTGCCGGAAAATATAGAAAATTTTGTGGTGATAAATTATGAATTATTCTTAAAATAATGTAATTGTTTCTTTAAAGGGAATTATTTTAAAATACTGATATCTAAAATAAACTTTTACCGAGACTTAGGATAACACATGATTAATAAGGTATCATTTTATACAGCGATATTAGGGGTGCTAATACCTTCCCTACATGTAACCGACTCCCGAACCCGTCATTGTTTTTTCTCTGGTTTAAAACGCGAACTTTAAAATTGGTTTTGAAAAGATATTTTAATTAGTTTTAATTTTTTTATAAAAATCGATTTTAATAGATATCCAATCACACCTAACCAAAATGATTGTTGATAACTCCATTTTCTAAGATTTTTTTTTTAAATTAATATTATTTACGAGGATCCAATTATTTTTTTACCGACTTAATATCATTTAACGGTTGCGAGATCTTTTATGACAAGATGTTGAGAATCTCACTGGGTTGCTTCGAAAAAGGAACTCCAAAATTCGAAAGCCAAATACCCATCCTACCATCCATGAGCTGATTTCAATACACTCCATCTCCATCCTTTGAATTTGATATTGAACTTTGAGTAGGGCTGTGTTGGGGATACTTGGGCTGTGGTTTCTTGGTTGGGAATTGCGATAGGGAAAAACCAAAGGCATGAGTTCAAGTTTGAAGGCCGGAATCATAAAGGGGAGGGCGAGACGTTGGTTATTTTGATTTTATTTTTGTAACTTAGGACTTGAGTTGGGAGAGAGAAAAGACTAGCAGAAAAGTAGAGAATAAGATAAAACAAAAGAGAATTTGGGCTTGAGAATTTAGGGCAACAGTAGGTTTAGGAAATTAATGGAGGGGTTTGTTTTTGAAGGCATGAATCATAAAGGGGAGGGTGGGAGGCTACTTTTTTCGGCTTTCAATTCATTTTTGTAGCCTGGCTGCTTGGGACTTAGGTTGGGAGGGAGAACAGACAAGCAGAACAAAGCAAAAAAGAGGAAGACAAAAGTCAACACGAGAGAAATTGGGTTTGGAAATTTAGGGCAAAAAATTGTTTAGAAAATTAATTGCGGAGGGGTTTTATGTGGTGGTCTATGTGGGATTTAGATTTTGGCACCGACCAATTATTTTTTAATTCAGGGGGAAATTTTATTAGGGAGAAATATTGTTAGAGGGAAGTATAAAATTGAAAATTTTAAGGATTTTTAAAATGATATAGATAGAGAAAATTTAGAGGAAAATGTTTTATGAAAATTTAGAGGGAAATGTTTTATGAAATAATTTTACATTGATTTTATTATTTTGTATTTGAATTTTAATAATGGTTATTTTTATTTTGGTATTTGTATTGTTGTGAAGTTTTTGGTATTAGATTAATTATTATTATTAATTTTTTTGTAATTAAATAACAATTGAAGAATAAATAACACTAGAAAAAAAATCCTGCTTCGTCGGGGTACTTTTAATTTTTTATATAATTCTTTTAATTAATTAATAATAATAAATTAATTTTAAATTATATTATATAAATATTTATTTTTTTTTATTTTTAAATTTTAATAATAATAATATAATTATATTTTGTTAATTATGAAAATCAAATTTATGATAATTGTTTATTTATAAATTACATAATATAAATACATTTTCAAATGTTATTTCTATATATTTTTTAAAATATTTAGACTTTATTGTATGCGGTATATTTTTATTTATAAGAAAAAAATAATAAATAAATAAAATGATGGTTTGTATTTTATTCTCTCATAGGATTGATTTCTCATATAGGTTAGCAGCAAATTCGTTTTTTCTTTTTTTTTACTTTTTTTCCGAGCGGATCGAGTACGGATCTTAAATCGACCTACGACTCAGTGTGCAAACCTACTCCTTTAAAAATATCATTTAAAAATAAAATAAAATAAAATAAATTTTTTTAACTTTTTTTTCGAGTCGGTCGGGTTCGGATCCTAAATCGATCCGCGAGTCAACGGGATGACTAATCATTTTAAATACATTATTAAAAAATAAAATAAAAAACTAATTAACAAAATAAATTTATTTTTTTCATTTTTTTTGTGCTAGTCGGGTACGAATCCTAAATCGATCCGCGAGTCAATGTATGGATCAACCCCTTTAAAAATATCATTTAAAAATATTTACAAAAATTAATACTAAAAATAATTAATAAAATAAATTTTTTTAATTTTTTTCGATCGGTTATGGATCTTAAATCGACCTGCGATTCAACATAGGACCAACCCAGTCAAATACATAATTTAAAATTAAAAAAAAAAGAACTAATATTTTTTTTCCTTTCTTTAACTTTTTTTCATGCTAGTCGGGAATAAATCCTAAATTGACCTGCGAGTGAACATGCAGATCAACCCTTTAAATATATCATTTAAAAATAAAATAAAAAACTAAATAAAACTAAAAATAATTAATAAAATAAATTTCTTTGTTTTTTTTTCTCGAGCCAGTCGAGTACGGATCCTAAATTGACCTGCGAGTCAACGTGCAAACCAACCCTTAGGATCGGGTAAAATAAATATCTTTTTTAATAAAATAATTAATAAAATAATTAATACATGATTTAAAAAAATAAATAAAATAAATATCTTTTTTAATTTTTTCCCGAACGGATCGGGTACGGATCCTAAACTGACCCGCAAGTAAACGTGCGGACCAACCCCTTTAAATATATCATTTAAAAAAAACTAAAAAATTAAAAAACAAAATAAACCATTATAAGAAAGGACAAAATTGTCCCTAGCCTATTTCAAAAATATCCTTTGAATCCTAAGGACTCAAAAATCATTATAGTAGATAACAATGGCGGATGCTCTAAGGAGCCTGAGGGGGCCATGCCCCCAAAAAATTTTGAAAACTCATATATATATATATATTATGTTAATTAACCTTAAGTTGATCCCAAAATCTGAATATAGTTTTATTCAATTTTCCTCATAATTTATTTTTTGCTTGTTGGACTTCACTAATCAATGATCATCAACCATGCTTTTTGAAATTAGTATGTTAGTTATAAGTAGAGTTGTCTAAAGGTCGGACTATCCTTCAAAGCTTGAAGGTTTGCCTAATATTTAGGAGAGCTTAGACAAAAATATTGGATCCGAAAAACGAGCTTGGATAAAAAATGAGGTCCATTTAAAAAACAAGTCGGGCCTTGGACATGGCGTTTTTTGCCCAAGCTTGGTTTGAATCGGCCTGTTTTATTATTAGTAATATAAATTTTTAATAGGAATCAATTATTTTTAACAAAATGATCAATCTCTAGAGAGATTGATTCTTCTATATACAAATTTAGGTGGGTTTAGATAGTATTTTTACATGTCGGGCCAGACCTAGACAGAAATTTCTATCCATATTTTCAGTCGAATCAAGTCTAAGCTGACATAACTTTTTTTAATATGGACCTAAACTTGACCCGGCTCGGGGACAAGTCTAATTACAAATATAATATTACATACATGCATATTTTTAAAAAATAAAAAAACTATTTACTAATTTTTTTATTTCCTCTCATAAACACCTAATTCAAAGTTTCTATATTTCGTTGTATTCTTATAATATAAATATTTATGTTTCCCACTCGATTCAACTATGTTCTCTGTAATTACTTTTACAAACAAAAGTGAAAGGTACAAAATTTTAGTTAGTAATATAGATTGTTTTGGTACTAATTACTAATTTAGATTAACTCTAGGATTTATGATCTCAAAGCCTTAAATTAAAGTCTTTACTTCTTTCTTCCCAGATATTTTATTTATTTTTTATTTTAATAGATGTTACTTTATTTATGTTATTGAAGATGAGATATAGTGTTAGTGTGCAAAAAGAACAATGAAATTTCTCTTAATTTCTTCAAACGTTATGAAAGTGACAATAATTTGGAAGCCATTTTTAAATTTATTAATTTATTTTATACTCTTTAAAATTTAATTGTCATGTAATAATATTGTTAATTTTATAACTTATATGTTCTATGTTATACATATTATGAATTCATGTCATGTGTATTTTTTTCTTAATTAGCTTATTAATTTAAACTTAATGTTGTGTAAATTTATCGTTTTATTTTAGTATTTTCTTATATCTATTTTTTTATGTTAGTAAAATTATAGAATTTATTTAATGAAAAAGAATAAAATAAAATTAATTTGGCCCCTCCAAAACTCAACCTCAAGATCTGCCACTGGTAGATAATCAGTCATTTTTCTAAATGTATGTTTAGAATAGGTTCAAATTGAAAACCAAATTTACTTTGCTTATATTATAAACTGTAATCATTCCATTTATCAATATTCCCTATATAATTCTAAATTTCTGATATAAGAATTAATCTTATTTTAATTTTGTTTAAAAGTAAATTACTTAATAAATTGAGCATTTCGCAATCAACTACTCTTAGGATTAAAAGCTAAAACTTAGAGAATTTAAGGTAGATTCCATTTTTAATGATGAAATAAGTAACATAATTCATATATTTTTAAATATAAATTTATTTTTCTTTTATATAAAACATCAAGCATGCCATCACGTGAGGAGTTCCTGAGTAAAGGAGCAGAGGGCACCAAAGTGGTGATATAAGTTGGCATTTTGGAATCAATGTGCCAAATACAAAATGAAATTTTCATGTAAACTTTGGGGTAGAATGGTAAAAGAGGGAATAACACGCTTCAAGGAGCACATTACTTATAAAGCTGACAATGTTGCATCATGCCCCCATGTTACTGGTATATTATATTTTTATAATTTTTTTTGAAAATATTATTCTTAATTCCTCAAAAAAAATATATATAAAATCACGTAAATGTTACAACTAATTTTTTTTCCCTTTTCTTATCTATATTATTAATAAGTGACGTTAGAGAAAGTATGATGGAACCCAAGACTTAGCCTAGTTGGTTCATACAGTCATCCTTAAAAGATGACATCTAGTAGATCTGAAATTCAATTCCCAACATCTGTAATCGCTTCTCCTATTCCCATGTTGCGACCTCATTTGTACCAAAAAAAGAGAAAGTATGATGAATCTCCTCAAAGAAAACAAATAAAACAAAATGACAACAAAAAGAGAAAATATGGATTTTTATCTTAATTGAGAGGGAAAGATTATGATCATGAAGGTTTCATTGATGAAAATGCTGCTACAAAGCAAGCTATTCAAGATAGCAAGCAATCACAACATGAGTAGAATAGGAGGCAATAATTTAGACCAAAAAAAAAAAATTGGTGGTTGGAGTAACATTTATGAAGAAGGAAAAAGCTCTCATGGTTTAGTTGGTTGAATATTATGAGAAAAGAACAAGGAAATCCACTCCAAGCGAATCTGAATTTTCATTAAGATGAGCTATATATACCAGAAATAGTTAGAAGTAAGTATTCAAAGGAACCAAAGATAAATGACTCATTTTTTAAATACACTAAGAAAGAAGATAGGTGAATCGACATCTAAATTTCTTATATATGATTGATTTCGTTTTCAGTTAGCAAACTTCCCATGGTTGCATAATTTAGTTTCTATAGCAGCAGAAGTTCAGCAACATGTAATGCTTCCAAAACCTTATGAGGTTTCATATGTGTATTTAGAGTGTATCAACAAGTTCACGAATAGGTTAATAGATTAAAGACTCATTGGAATGAACTGGGTGCTACCTTAATGTGTGATGGTTAGACCAACAACTTGAATAAGATGTACATCATTAATTTTCTTGTCTATTATAGTAAAGGAAACATTTTTGGAAATATGTGGATGTCTCAAGTGTTTGTAATAGAGATGTCAAATTTTACTACTGATTGTTAGATGAAATCGTGGAAGAAATTGGAGAAAAATAGATTGTTCAAATAGTCATTGATAATGAGGCAGCAATTAAGGCTGTTGGAAAAAAAAATTAATAGAGAAGAAAATATTTCTATTGGATAGCATGTTTAGCTTATTGTTTGGACTTGTGCCTTAAGGATATTGGCAACAAGCAAACTATGGAAAAGTGTTGGATGAGGCGAAAAAAGTGACCTATTTTATATATTATCACATTTGGACTATTGATTTGATGAAGAACTATACACAAGGAAAGTAAAAACTTCGTCCAGCTTTTGAGAGATGTTTAATTCAAATGTTAGTACTTAGTAATTAGTTAGTAGAATTATTTAAATCTAGCATCTTTTAGGATAACATTGTTAAAAATTAATTTAAAATATATTACTCTAAAAATTCATTGATGAATATATAAGAATTTAAAGAATCAAAATGGGGACATCAAAAGTATAGGCCTGGAGCCAAAAAATTGTCAAAATATTTTTGAAAAAAAGAAAAAACAAGTGAAAAAATCAAAGTTTATGAACCTTTTGGTAAAAATGTTGCGTCTTGTGGATGGTTCATTTAAAAGGATGTGAATAGAGTTAAACGGACCATTGAACAAAATTATCGTTATTGTTTTAAATATTAAAAGCTTGTTGACAATAATGTAATTTCATGCATTCTGACTTCCATTCAACTGGTAATTGGACCATGAATATTTCATGTAATTAAAAATACTTTTATGTTTTATGCTTAAATTGCTTATACATTTATTTTTATTATAATAAGAGTTTAAGCTAATATTATTATAAATTATGTTTAAATTACTACCTCAATCCTCAATTTCAATTTGGTGCGGAACATTTTACAAATGTATCTAAAGAAACATTAAAAGGTACAAAAGTAGTAATAGAATGATTAAAATCATCTATTGATACTCAAATCAAAATGATTAACCATGTTGGTATTTGATACTATTATTTAAAATGTAGTTATGTAATTAGAAATAGAATATTTTTCATTTATTGTTATATTTTTTATTGGTGTAGTTGCTATTATTTTTAGATACTATCATTTTTTTATTTATTGGTGAATAAGTATAAATCATCTTTGACTAAGTAAAATTTTATCACCATGGTTTCTAATTTGATTAAAAATTATCAAAAGTTAAAATATTCTATAAATTTATTTTAAAATACTCTATAAATTTTCTTTTACGATTAACTCTCGATTATAGAAGTATCCAAGGATAAGATTGGATTAAACCAAGCTCGACTGACACCTCTACAACTCAAGCTTAAACTGTCCATTTAAATTAGGTTTATTATTAAAATATTATCAATATTTTTATAGTTTTGAATTAATAATTAATTATATTGTATTATTTGTTAATATAAAATACTTTTGACCTTGACAAAGGCCTAAAAGTCCATGTTCAGAGCCTTAACCAGGTTGAGCAGGCGTATGAGCTTGGCGAGTACCCAACTCAGAAGCTCCTCTACTTTTGACTTTTTTAAATCAAATTAACAAGTATATTGATAAAATTGCACTTGTATAAATATGATGGTAAATTTAATTTATCACACAAAATAAAATGATAATTTTAGATCATATCTCCAATAAATGGAAACATTGAGAAAAGCTTTTAATTTTGAACAATGGACATTGTTGTGAAACATCTTACTAGAATGGTGAACATTCAATTCGAAAAGAATGGACTATAATTTATTTAATTTATACCTAAAACAAGTTAAACATACTTACGATCCATTCTTTTTATCCTTTTGCTACTTAATTTGGCTATTTTCCTTCTACTTTTGAAAAGTTATTATAAAGGAAAAAAAAAAAAAAAAAAGATAAAAAGTAAAATCACACTCGATTAAAAATGGATAAATAATTAGAAAATAATACAACAAAAACATAATTAATGTATATAATTTCATGTATTTTTCCATCGATTTTTTTTATATATATATAATTCTTAAAAAAATTATTTGCTTTTGTATCCAAACTTTTTTCTTTCCAAAATAAAAACAAAATAATAAAAATGGCAATCAAACGTGGGCTTTTTTATTGCAATATAGCCAAAAAAAAAAATTATCAAATTACCGTTACTTTTTGATTATTTCCCAAAATACGCCTTTTTTTTTTTTTGAGCTGGGAAATCGCCATCCCCCATGGCGATTTTCCTTGGTAATTTTAGCCAATTTTGCTAAAACCATGAAGGGAAATCGCCATGTGGGTTGGCGATTTCCCTTGGTGTTTTTTGCAAATTTGCAAAAAAATACCAAGGGAAATCGCCACCCCCCATGGCGATTTCCCTTGGTAATTTTAGCCAATTTTGCTAAAACCATGAAGGGAAATCGCCATGGGGGGTGGCGATTTCCCTTCATGTATATTTTTTTTTTAATTAATAAACAAAAATTATATTAAAACAATATTTTATTTTAATTTGATAAATTTATTTTTAAAAATTATAAATTAAATTAAAATATTTTTTTTATAGGTTTGGTTATTTATTTTTTTAAAATATATATTAAAAATGTAATTTAATTTATTATTACAATTTTATAAAAAATAAAAATATATTTCTTATTAAAATTTAAAAAGAAGATTATATAATTTGGATTGAAACTGGATATTTGATAAAAAAAATTTAATTTAATTTCTGATTAAATTTTTTTTTCTTATTATAATTTAAAAAGAAAATTAAATTAAAATGAAAAAAAGAAAAGCAACTTATCATGTAATTTGGATTATTATATTAAAATTAAATAACAACATTAAGATATAAATTAAAATAAAATATAACAATGAATTTCCGAACAAATTACATGAAATGCAAAACATATAAATTTATATTAGAAATTTAAAACACATTACAATTATTCTAATTATTGCGTGGTGTAGAGCAACAGTGTCGAGTTCTTCTAGTGCGTGGTGGTTGCACCCGTCGTTCAACCTCGTCAGTGGCACGTATTCGCGGTCCACCACGACCTCTTGCTATAACCGCCACTGGTTCCGGTTGTATGTCATCAGTCGTTTCATCCGTATCAAAAATTTGAAACCCACTGCTGGATGAGCCAACACCTAGTTCACCCATAACGGGAACCTGACTACTAGATGCACCCATAAATGATGTAGCATCAAATGCTGACGAAGGGGTTCCAAACTGATACATGGATGTTAAATATGCTGAACTTGGACTTAGGACGGGGAGCTGGTCATCTAACCTCGTTCTTGGCGGTGATGGTCGGTAACACTCATCAACGTCATATCCGGGGTGACTTACGGAATAACGATGGCTGGATGGTACTCCATGATCCCGTTCAGGTTCAGGATGATCAAATGACATCCTCGGTGCTGTGAACTCCGATGAGGTCGGTTGACGCCTTCGCCCACGTTGTCGGCGAGGTCTAGGAGCATCCATATCCTGTGTAGGAGGGACTGGAGCTGAAGTTTGTCCGGTAAATGGCATACTCCTAACATCCTCGTGCATCGACGGTGGACAAACGAAAGGCCGACCTTCATTTCTATACCATCTTATGTAATCAGCAGACGGGTTGAATTTATTACCAACAATCGGGTAACCTGTCGGAATTCGTTCAAAACGTATGTTCCACCATTGGATCCAACGTTCATGCTTCGCAGGCCAGAATTCATCATTACGACCACGCATGTCGACCTTGTGAAGCTTATCAAGGTTCATCGGGGCTGCAGGAATTGGTTGTTGCATCCCAAATTGTCGCAACACCCGGTCAGTTTGGTGCCACTCTACATATGAAAAGCATATCAATGCTGTGTTTGCTTTCCATATATTGAAATTATTGTAGGCATCCGATGGGAGGCATGCCATAATTTCACTCGAGGAATATGGCATCCACAGAAACTGCGAATAATTATTACAAATTATTAGTTTCATAAGGATTAAATAAAATAAAAAAACTTCAATGTAACAATCGAAATATTTACCTTATCATATCCTAGTCGATCTAGTCGTAGTCTTATACTTGCAAGATCGCTCGGAGTCTCTGTAAAATCTCTACCCGTACTCCTACTCCACCTATTAAAATGCATATAATATCTTAATGACCTATAAAAATACAATTTCGTACAAAATTAATAAAATAGTAAAGATTATTACCTGCTTGCAAGGGGGTATACAGCCGAAATATCCACGCGCGGAGCAAGAAATGGTAGCCGATACCAAGCCCATGATTGTAGAAGCACTAGACATCCACCTATGTCATGGTTTTTTGGAACTGTAGCTCGGCAAAGTTCTCTATACAAAACTGCCAAACACGCAGAACCCCAACTATAATTTGCTGCTTCCTCTAAATCACATAGCAATGGAAGATACATTAAATGTACCCGACTGCTCGATTTGTCAGGCATCAGTAATCCTCCAATCAAACGTAAAATATATGCTCTAGCAGCATATTGTATTTGTTGTTCGGTTGCATGTAATGGCAGATTTTGAAACGTTTTCAACCAAGTCAGTCTCACCGTTGAGCCAGATACGACGTCTTCTAGAGGTACCTCACCCAATAGATCTTCACACAGTTCATTCCAATCTAGCAGGCTTCCGCCTGTAACTGCATCGCCATGGATCGGAAGTCCAAGTTGCAGCGCAACATCTTCGAGACTGACCGTGCATTCACCACATGGAAAATGAAAAGTGTGCGTCTCGGGTCTCCATCGTTCGACCAACGCAGAGATTAAATCGGGTTGTATCACAAGTCGTCGAATTTGACTTGCGTGATAAAATCCGGCTCTTCTTAAGTGGTCGATAATATAAGGATGCGGGTCCTCCAATGTAAATTTCCTCGAACGTAATACGCGACGAGTTTCCTGTTATAATAATAAAAATTAATATATTATAAAACTATAACAATTAAAAAGTAATAAATAAAACTATAAAATAACAAAATAATAATATAATATAATATAATATAAACAATAATAATATAATATAATATAAAACAATAATAATATAATATAATATAATATAATATAATATAATATAATATAATATAAACAATAATAATATAATATAATATAAAACAATAATAATATAATATAAAACAATAATTTCGTATAAAAAAACAATAATAATATAATATAAAAAAATAATAATAATATAATATAAAAAAACAATAATAATATAATATAATATAAAGAATAATAATATAATATAATATAAAACAATAATAATATAAAAAACTATAATAATATAATATAAAACAATAATAATATAAAAAACAATAATAAAATAATATAAAACAATAATAATATATAAAACAATAATAATATAATATAATATAAAACAATAATAATATAAAAAACAATAATAATATAAAAAACAATAATAATATAATATAAAACAATAATAATATAATATAATATAAAACAATAATAATATATAAAACAATAATAATATAATATAATATAAAACAATAATAATATAAAAAACTATAATAATATAATATAAAACAATAATAATATAAAAAACAATAATAATATAAAAAACAATAATAATATAATATAACACAATAATAATATAATATAATATAACACAATAATAATATAAAAAACAATAATAATATAAAAAACAATAATAATATAATAATATAAAAAACAATAATAATATAAAAAACAATAATAATATAAAAAATAATAATAATATAAAAAACAATAATAATATAACAATTTACTTACCTCGTTAAATATAACCTCCGAGATGTGATTTTCTTGTAACCTCAATAGTGAAGCCATTTCAAAATATTGTTGTAGAAAAAAAAATTTGTAGAAAGAAATTTTTTTTGGTAGAAAAATGAAAAAATTTTGAAAGAAAATGAAAATTTGAATGAGAGGAATGAAAATTTGAAGAAGAGGAGGGGGGTATTTATAGAAGGTGGGGGTGTGGGGGGAGGGGGGACGTGGGGGGTGGGGGGAGGGGGATGGGGGCAACGGTCATATGACCGTTGCCCCTTTGAATTTTTTTTTTTTTTTTTTTTCATTTGAAATTTAAAATTAAAAAAAAAATTCAAAATATTAAATTATAAAAAAATCTAAAATATATTTTACGAATTTTTAAATTTTTTTAAATTATAAAAAAAATATTTTAATTTAATTTATAATTTTTAAAAATAAATTTATCAAATTAAAATAAAATATTGTATTAATATAATTTTTTTTTATTAATTAAAAAAAAAATATACATGAAGGGAAATCGCCACCCCCCATGGCGATTTCCCTTCATGGTTTTAGCAAAATTTGCAAATTTGCAAAAAAACACGCTGGGAAATCGCCATGGGGGATGGCGATTTCCCAGCTGAAAAAAAAAAGCGTATTTTGGGAAATAATCAAAAAGTAACGGTAATTTGATAATTTTTTTTTTTGGCTATATTGCAATAAAAAAGCCTCAAACGTGAGCCTCACCACTCACCAGCAAATGGTGTCATGATCCAACCTTTAGGACCATGATCGACGAGATAGAGGTAGGTAGTTCTCATGTGATTTGGGAAAAGTATCCCCAATTTAAATTTTTCAGTGGTTCGTAATAGTATTCCTGTAAAAGCTCTTTATAGGGTGAGCAATAGAGTGTCCATGGCCGGACCGGGCTTGGCCACGGTTGGGAAAGCCGACTCGTAAGCTCATTTTATTATTTATGAATTATTAAAATATTAAAAAATTATTTTTATATTAATATTTTTATATATTTTATAATTAAATTTAAATTAAAAAATATTTTTTTTATTTAATAAATAATAATTCGGACCGGGTCGGGTCGGACCAGACCGAACCGACCCAAATTACAAAAAACATTGTTTAGACCCGACCCGGATCGAACGGGCTACCCGACCCGTGGACAGGTAGTGAGCAAGCTCTTAAATTCTTTAGGAGGTGAGCAATCTATTGATGTTGGATTGTCTCACAAGTAGTAGATCACCTGACAAATAGATTGTCCCTAGAGGTGTCCATGGATCGGGGCCGTGGCTTGAAATTTTTTTTTCCTTGCCCAAATTTGTTTCGGATCAGGTCCGGCCCTGTCCATAAGCTTGTTTTACTATTCATAAAATATTAAAATATTATTTTTATATTAATATTTATATATATTTTAAAATTAAATTTAAAAAAAAATTATTTCATAAATAGTAATTCGGGCCAGACTGGACCGATCCAAATTACAAAAAATTTTATCTAGGCCCGGCTCAATATGGGTCGGGATTACCGGGCCGGGCAAGCTACCGGACCCGTGGACAAGTCTAGTTGTCCCTCTACCTTAGTCCTTTTGTACTCTTTTCAATATTAACGAAACATTTTTTTCCTCCGTAGCCACTAAAGGTTTCACAAGTATGTGCCCATTATGCTATCCTATTCACTATCCTATTCATTATATATATTAATCTATTATCTATAACATCTATAACATAACATACTTTAAAAACTATCCCCAAAGCAATAGAATTGCTTAATTTGAAATTTAGAAGGGTTGGTTAGGAGACAACTAAGCAAATGAATAAACTATAATTTAGAGGGTAATTAGGGTATTGAAATCTTTAGGTAATTAAGTAATTTTAAGTTTATTGAGATTAAGCATTGACTTCTTTTAAAAATTATTTTATTAATTATTTTTGTTTTAAGTTTAAATTATGTATTTAAAGGGATTGGTCTGCAAGTTGACTTGCGGGTCGATTTAGGATCCGTGACTCAACTCGCTCGAAAAAGTTAAAAAAAATAAGTTTATTTTGTAAATTATTTTCATTTTAAATGATGTATTTAAAGGGGTTGGTCCGCACGTTAACTCGTGGGTCGATTTAGGATCCGTACCCGACCCGCTTGGGAAAAAAAAAACGAACTTGCTGCTAACCTATATGAGAAAATCGATCCTATGAGAGAATAAAATACAAACCACAACTTTGTTTTCTTATTTTTCATTTATTATTTTTTACCTCCTATAAATAAAAATATATAGTATACAATAAAATCTAAACATTTTTAAAAAATACATATAAATAACATTTAAAAATGCATTTATATTCCATAATTTATAAATAAATAATTATCATAAATTTAATTTTCCTAATTAACAAAATATAATTATATTATTATTATTAAAATTTAAAATTATAAAATTTAAATAAATTATTATTATTAATAACATAGAATTTATAATTAATTTTTTATTATTAAATTAAAAAATTTATAAAAAGAAATTAACACCACCCTGGCGAAGCGGAGACTTTATTCTAGTCTATTACTAATAGCAATCCGCAAAATGCATGAGAGGCAAGAATTAAGGATTTTGAATCTATGCTTAGTTGACAACTAAGCATGGGTATTAAGGTTGGGGGGGTTAGTTTTGGTATTTTTATTTTTTTATTAAGAAGGAAAGAAAGTAAAGAAAGGAAAAAGAAAAGAAAAGAAAGGAACAGAACGGAAAGGAAATGAAATGAAAGGAAAGGAAGGGAAAAAAAATGGAGAAAAAATTGTGTTCGTGTAATTTTTTGTGTTCAAAATGTTATAAATTTATACTATTTTTACACGTTAATAATTCGTTTTATGTAGATTTTGACACGTTCGGATATTCGTTCATGTTCATATTATTTTTTTTGTGTCGTGCTCGTGTTATTTTTTCGTATATTCAAAGTATTATAAATTTATATAAATTTTTGCATATTAATAATTCATTTTATGTGGATTTTGACATGTTTGTGTATTTGTGTTGTGCTCATGTTATTTTCGTGTCTTGTCGTATTTTAATTATTTTTTTCATGTGTTCGTATCATGTTTCAATTCATCCAAATATTTTGCATAGTTCGATGGTGATTCAATTTAGAGAAAATTGTGTGTGTTCATGTCATGTCCCAATTCATCCCATATTTTGCATAATTTGTCATGATGATTTAATTTAGAGAAAAATTTGTATGTTCGTAACATTTTCATGTTATTTTATTGTGTGTTTAAAGTATTATAAATTTATATAAATTTTTACATGTTAATAATTCGTTTTATAAAGATTTTGACACGTTCATGTTATTTTTTTCATGTTGTGTTCGTGTTGTATAATCGTGTTGTATCCGAAATTGTCAAGTCTAATTGACACTATTCAAATAACTCCCAAATTTATGTCGCGCATCGTCATGTTCGTGTTTTTTCCCTATATTTATATAAATGTTGACATGTTAATAATTCGTTTTATGTAGATTTTGACACGTTAGTGTATTTGTGTCATGTTCATGTTATTTTTTGTGTCATGTTGCTTTTTAATTATTTTTCTCATGTTATGTTTGTATCGTAAAATTATGTTGTGTTTGAAATTGTCGGATCTAGTTGATCATATTCAAATAAGTCTCAATTTTATACCAAGTATCGTATAAGGATAGAAATTGTTTTTCTAAATTATCTTTACTCCTCTTGCTTTTTTATCTTTCAAATTTACTATAAAATATCAATTTAAATCCGATAACATGCCTACAGTGAAAAGCGGACATTTATCTAGTAAAACAAATAAAGTAATCTCTCAATTGAGGGAGCAGTTGCTCCCTTGAGGGGTAATTTTGTAGTTTTTTCTTAATTGAAGGACAAATAAAATACTATTATTTGAAAGATTATTTTGTAATTTTTTTAATAATTATCACATGTTGTATTTATTTTATTTTTTCATATTATAATCATATTAAGGGTATTACATATATATAAATTTTGACACGTTATATATAGATTTTAACACATTCGTCATTCATGTTGTGTTAGTGTTATTTTTTGTATTGTATTGTCTTTTAGTTATTTTTTCGTGTCCGTGTCGTGTCCGAAATTACTAGATCTAATTAGCATTATTCAAATAACTTCCAATTTTGTGTCACGTTATTTTTTTTGTGTCGTGTTGATAGATTTTGACACGTTTGTGCATTCATATTGTGTTAGTGTTATTTTTTCGTGTTGTATTGTGTTTTAATTATTTTTTCATGTTCATTTCGTGTGCGAAATTATCAGGTCTAATTGGTACTATTCAAATATTTCACAATTTTGTGTCAAGTTCGTTTTATATAAATTTCGATACGTTCGTGTATTAATGTCATGGTCATGTTATTTTTTCGTGTCGTGTCGTATTTAGTTATTTTTTCATGTCATGTTCGTGTGTGACACTATTCAAATAACTCCTGATTTTGTGTCACGTGTTGTATAATGATTGATTCTTTATTTTATAATTGAAAAATAAAGTCATATTAATCTTTTAATTTTTATACTATTGAATAAAAAATTATTGTATTGATAAATTATCGATAAAAATTAAAATATTGAATAATAATATGAGATGAGTTGATGTAAGTAATTTTTTTTTTTTTTTTTTTAGTGTTGAATCAAAAGAAAAAAAAAATATTATGATGATTAAATAGTAAAAAAAAACTATGTTAAATGATGTTTTAAGTTATAAGTTATTGTATGATAGTTGTTAGGTTTATATTTTATTATTTTTTAATATGAAATGAATTAAATTTGATATCAATCTTAATTTTCTTTTACATATAATGTACATATAATGAATTAAATTTATGTATTCGTGTTGTATTTGTGTTATTTTATATATATACCTTAATTTAAAAGTTGTCATCAAGTTGAGATATTTTACATAGTTCATAATAGTAATTCAATTTAACTCTAAATTCATGTTATTTTTTATGTCATAATCGTATTTAATATATTATCAATGACAATAAACCGAAGCAATGCGAAATTCAAATACTAGTATATAATATATATGTCCTTTAACTTATGAATTTATCCTATGCTTACGCAGTTATAAGCAATCTATTAATAATTGGCTAACTACCATCCAATCGTTGCATGAGCTATCATTCATTTGAGTCTAAGATTAATCCTTAACACCTGGTATTAAAGCACAACTTGAGACGACGTTCTTGCGATGAAAAGGAATCATGGTTGCTACTAGAAGTATACCGGACAATTTAAGTGCTTGAGGCCACCATAGCCGCTTTAAGAGCTCAAATGATTATGCATGAAATCGAGACAACTTAACATTTGCTGTCGGATGCAGTGATGAACATATTGGGTGATGATGAGATTGTGGCCATTTTTCCAAATTGAGATTGGAGAGCTTAAGGCTTAAGTGAATTTATATTGATAATAATTGTGGTAGGTTGGATTCCACTCAGTTCATAGAGAGAAAAGGGCCATGGTTCTACAATCATGGCATTTCGAGAGGATTTCTTATTTGACATTGAACAAAGCTTTCTAACAATTCACGTGGAATCAGAGGAAGACGAGGGCTAATAATCGCCGCACCTTACTGGAATAATGCCAAATTATGGTAGTGTTCTAAATTAGTCGATGATGAGTGTCCTATCAAAATTTCTGTTGATCTGAATAAAAAATCAAAGAATCAATTCTTTGGTGAAAATGTGAAGTACATCAACAAATGGTAGTCGATTATTAATTTTTTTTTTTTTTCAAAAGAAAAACAAACAACACTAATTCTTTTTTTTTTTTTTTGTGAGCGACGCTTGGAAGCTTGATTTTAACTATTTTTTGTTTTGCATTGGAGTTAAATTAATAAAAGGAAGTTTAGAGAGTTGACTAGGCAATCTAAGATTTTTTATAATTAATATTTATTGAACTTTTCAAGGATTGTACAAAATTAGCAAATTTTATAAGTGTTTGAAAATTTAGATTTCAAAATATGAATTTGGATTTGTTTTATCAAAAAAAAAAGAATTTGTATTTCAAAAACAATCCACATTACATCAGTTGTACATCCATACTCAATACCATATAGTATGAGTCTTTTACATACTCATATTGTACTAAGTATCTAAGATCTATCTGAGGGGCAGGTGTCCATCCTTATCCAGAATGAATACCAGGGACGATGGGGGTTCATGAACCCAGTTTTGTGGGCACATCATCCTTCTTGACTAGACTACAATCTAGTCAGCTGTTTGGTTAGTAGTTCTTGAGATCATCTTAAACTTGGAGCACTTCATTTGCTGTTTATATTTCCATATGTCCTTTAAAATTGGCACTAGTTTCCATCGTACCTCTTTTTTGTTGTTCTTCTTCAATCTTGTTATCAGTGTTTTTGAATCACTTTCAAAGATCACCTGCTAAAATTCTTTTTCTCTTGCTAGTACTACTCCTTGCCTCAATGCCTCTACTTCAGTCATTAGTGCTGATTCAACATGAATGCTTTTCCCTAATCCAGCAACAATGCTTCCATTGGTGTTTCTCGCTATTACCCTAATCCCACATCTCTCTCTTTTTTCGAAAGGCCCCATTGCAATTGATCTTGATCCAACCCTCTGGTGGTGCTGCCATATTTCTTTATCTACTTCCTCCCTTCTTACTTCAATCTTGTCAACAGGATTGTGAATACCATTAATATTACAGTATTCCTTACAAGCCTGCTTAGTAGAAATAATAGTACTGGTTGGATTTATAGAAGAATTCTCCATTGTTGCAACACACCTAGCTTTCCATATATTCGAGCAAAGGAATCCCACCTTTATCATGACTTTTTCCTTCATACCCGATGTAGACACCTAATTTTGTCCAGGCCCCCTAAACCAGGCAAATTCTCTTTTCAACTTCTTGGAACGCAAAGAGACTTCCACCATTCAACAGATGGGCCTCCAAGACTTTATTTCGGGGGTCAACACAAAAGTCAATTCAAAAAAAGTCAACCCCAAAAAAGTCAATCACTGAAAAAGTCAACTCTCAGTCAAAATCAAGATTTGAAGTTGAATTGAACAATGGTGAAGGAATTTTGATAAACCGAGGTCTACAACGAAAGATATAGAGTTCGAAAAGATGGGTTGCGGAAATTCAGTGTAGGGGAATACCTAATTCGGCAAATTTGGGAAAAAGTGCGAAAACGATCAAATCGGACGAAATTGGAAAGCCCACATGGAATAAGATCAGTAACTACGAATATTGGGAGGTCCAATTTTGATGCGGAGTTGAAGGAAGAATTGGTTTGAAGGAAAAAAGGAAAAAAAGAATTTAATCAATAAATGGGAAAATTCATGAATTTGGGAAAAACTGCAGAGATGGCCTGTTTCAGTGAAATTGAAGCCCCTAATTGATAAAGGACCAATAAACAAAAATAACCGAAGTCCCAATTTGAAGTGGATCCCAAGGAAGAGCCGGTTAGAGGAAAAACAGAAAAAATGAGAAAATTCCCGGTGTTGTAAAGGGGAAAACAAAATCGGAGGGGAATTCGATCGTAAAAATTGGACGTTTTTGGACCAACTCCAATTCAATATATAAAGAAGGTAGTGGGAAAAGAAAATCAAAAATCGGACCCGTTTTGAGTAAAACCGAGGTTCCGGGGGTTAAAGGGCAATCTTGGAAAATTCGAGAAAAATAGAATCCGAGCTCAGCAAATTATGAAAACTTCTAGATTTGAGTTCTATACATTTTGGAAGGTACTGGAGAATAAAAATCCAGAATAGGAGTTCAAATGAGAAAATGCAAAGTTGGGGTGCACTAACTCGAAATTCCAAAAGAAAATTCTGAGAAAAATAAGAAAAGAGCTCGAAAAAATATGAAAACTTCCATATCTTAATTTTATATTTTTTTGAAAGGTATTGGAAAATAAAAATCCAGATTCGGAGCTCAAATAAAGAAGGGCAAAGTTCGGGTGCACTAACCTTAAATTCAAAGAGAAAATTACGGGAAAAATAGGAAACGAGCTCGGAAAAATATGAAAACTTCCAGATCTGAGTTTTATATTTTTTGGAAGGCATTGGAGAAGAAAAATCCAGAATCGGAGCTCATTTGGAAAAAAAAATTGGGAGGCACTAAACTAAAACTTTAGAGAAAAATTTCGAAAAAATAGAGAATAAGCTCGAAAAAATTTGAAAACCTCTAGAATTGAGTTTTATATTGGATGGGATGAATTGGGAAAGAAAATTTTGGAATTGGGGCCCATTTGCAATTAAATTAAGTTTGGGGGCTAAAATATAATTTTATCAAAGAAACCGGAAAGGGCCATTTTGCAAATGAAAAAATGAGGAAGTTGTTGGAACATTCCAGGCCATTTGGCCAGCTCATTAGGAATGAAGGGTGAGATTTGATCAATTTTATTTAGTGGCGAAGATTGAGTTGCAAGAATACATTTTTAATCTTTGGTTAGTTCCTTTGTGATCATGCCAAGTGGCCTAGATATTTTGAAGAGAAATGAGCACATCCTTATTTCCCCTTGGCCGGCCAGCTCATAAACTTGGAGAAGAAGTTCTGATCAATGGCCAAGATGAAGTTGCAAGATTGCATTTTTATTTCTTTCGCTAGTATACCTTGTGATGATGCCACATGTCTTAGATTTTAAAAAAGGATGAGCACATCTACTCACCTTAGGGGGGCATTCGGCTAGCATGATTAAAGAGAGGGGGTCTTTATTTTTCATTAGTTAGTCATTTTTATGGATCAAAGGTAGTAGCTAAACTTAGTAGCAAAAAGAAAAGAAAATTTTTGAAGAGAAAGCTAGCCTGAGAAAGCTTTGAAGGTAGCCATTGGCACCATTCTCTTGCATTTTTCTTTCTATTCCATGTTTATTTTTCCTTCTTTTCCATGTGATTTCCAATCCTTTTCTTATGTAAATAAAGGTTTTGAAAGTTTTCTTTGAAGGTTTTCATCTATTCTTTTCATCAAAAAAAAAAAAATTACTACTTCTTTTGGTTTGGCCGAATACTAGGTCATTTTGTGCTTACCTTGTGTTTGTTTTTATTTTTGCATGGTTGTGATAGGATAGATTTCTTTGATTGTTTAGTTTTAAAAAATAAACAAAAATAAAGAGGTGGAAAGGCTTTATGACCTTGATGAAAATCAAGAGATGAGGTTAGGAGGGACTATGTCCAAGGCACCAACCATGGAGCTCACCTCTATTTTCTTTATTTGCTTGCCTTAACTTACTGTTTTTTTCATTTATTTTCATGTGTATCCTTGCTATACTATTTTGTTCATACCAAGCCATCCATGCCTTTGCATCTTGAGGCTATGTCATTTAGCATCCTTGCTATACTATGTTTTGCATCATAGAGTCCAGGTCATTTTCTTCATGCCATGCATCTATATTGTCTCCATGACAATCGGCTTCCATGTATCCATCATGCTCCCTAGGTCATTCGGCCACCATGCATCTATAATTTCTCCATGCTCACTCAGCCATGTCACTTAGCTAGGTCACATGCCATGTCATTTTCTACATCAGTTAGGCATTAGGTCATTTTTCATATGACATGTCATTCTCCATGCCATTTAGATTTTAGGTCATTTTCATATGCCATATCATTTTTGCATGCCATATCATTTTCTATGTCATTTAGGCATTAGGTCATTTTTCATATGCCATGCCATTCTCCATGCCATTTAGATTTTAGGTTATTTTCATATGCCATATCATTTTCTATGTCATCTAGGCATTTAGGTCATTTTTATTATGCCATGTCATTTTCCATGTTATTTAGATATTAGGTCATCTTTCATATAACATGTCATTTTCTATGTCATTTAGACATTAGGTTATTTTTATGTGCCATGTCATTTTCCACATTGGGATTTTTTTGCTACTCATCCATGGTCAAAATAATATGATTTTTTTACCACATGCGTTAGTATTTTAGTAGATACCATGGTATTGTTTTCATGATTTTTAAATTTTCTTATCATGGCTGAAAAATGGCTTTTGACAAGGCACTTTTAACTCACTGTTCTGACTTTGGTAAAATTTCGGTCATGGTACCCTTGCTCCAAAAATTAAGCTGATTTTTCCCATGGAGATCAACATGTTCTAGGTCTACCCTAATTTTTTCAGAATTTTTTGAAATTTGCTTGAAGGGTAAAAAAAAAATCGGGTTTCAAAACTGGTTGTGGGAGTCAGATTTGTTTTCAAGAAATAATAATTTTCTATTTTTATTAGTATACTAAGAGGGGCTAATTTGGGACATTAGTTACTGTCTTAGGGTGATTTCTATGTCATTTCAATCATAAAATTTGATTTTATAAAAGTCGGGTCAAGGGTGGTCAACCCGGATTTCAAAACTAGGGAATATATAGCATTTAAAGGGGGGTTTCAGCCAAGGCCAAATTTTCATCCTAAAAAATTCCAACTTTTTTTTTAAATCCGAGCCGAAAGTCTTTCGATTTTCAAAAAATCCAGCTTAGGTCTCTTCCAAAGGTAGTTGGATACCTTTTTAGGTATACGAATGTTCTTGCTTCACGAGAGAAATATATTTCCATGCATTGCATTTTTCATGTTCATGCCTATTCCATGACATCTAATTTTTGCTATCTTAGTCATGTAAATTCTATATGTATGAACATTCCATAGTGACGTCATTGCTTTGATTTAAATTTCATGTTGTTATCTTGGTTAAGATGTAAACATGGATATTCTATGATAATGTCATTTTGTGCGTTTTGCCTTGTCATCATTTCTTTTGCCATGTCATTTAGATTATGCCATGTCATCTAGATTTTTCCATGTCAAGCATGCCATGTCATTAATCCATATGCCATGTCATTCACTCTTTTGCCATGTCATTAGTAATGATTTGCATATTCATATCTATCTTTTAAAATGATTTCTAATGCAATAAAGATAATGATTTTCAATAAATAAGGTTATTCCCGAGTTAAAATAATTCATGAGTTCTCTACCTGGTTGCCGAGGAGAATATCATCAATTATCATTAACAACGGAATATCTTTCTTTAAAAAACGAGAGTGATTCGTAGATTTTCTAAGTAAATATAAATTTCTATGTTTTGCCGGGTCTGCCGAAAAATATAGGCAAATTTTGAGTTAATAAATTCAGAATCATTTTCAACTAGAAATGGGATTATTTTTCTTTAAAATGGGAATTATTTTAAAATGCCAATTTCAAAACTGACTTTTATCGAGACTCGAGATAACACACGAATAATAAGAACTGTTTTATACGGGCGTTATGGGGGTGCTAATCCTACCCTGCACGTAACCGACTCCTGAACCCGCTTCTTTAATTTCTCTAGTTTTAAAAGCACATTCCTCTAAATTGTTTTTTTTTTTAAAATGTTTTAATGAATTTTAAAATGTTTCATAAAACAGGTTTTAATAGGTGGCCGATCACACTTAGCCAAAAAAGATTGGTGGCGACTCCATTTCTTTTTCGAGGTTGTTTTCAAACCCTGCTTTTATTTCAAGAGGAATTAAGTCGTCTTTTCCTTTGTTTCCCCAATATCACACTAAACGTGTAACGTCTCGCGATGGGGCTTGTTATTTTTTAGGTTGCAACAACTTGGCGACTCCACTGGGGACCTTAGAGAGTCAGGCCTAGAGTTAATCGCATGTTATCAAAAGTCTCGATTTGGTTGATTTTAATTGGTATTTAATTATAATTCTCATTTCTCTAAAATAAAGAGAATTTTGAAAATAACAAAATTTTTCTTTTCCTCTTCATGAGCATACATATTATTATTGCGCTCCGTTTATTCAAGTGTTGTGCATTATCATTATTTCTTTGATTGACTAATGCTTTCTTTTATTTGATTCAGTTTTTTTATTATAATGCATTGTTGGGGTATTTTTAAATTATGGGTTGTAAAACAATAATGAAAGGTTTGTTGTTCCTCCTCACACACTATACTTGCATTTGCATAAAATGAGCCCTCAACCCGGGTTCCGTCCTTCTAGGTGGAGTGAAGTACCTATGCTTCGTGAGGTGATAACCTTCGCATAAGCTAGCGAAACACTCTTGGGATACAAATTACCTACGCCTCGTGAGGTGTTAACCTCCGCATAAGCCTGGGAATTATATTCTAACAAATTGAACCCGTTTTAATCGAGTGCCTTACTAGCCTTCACCGGCGATAGTGAGGAGCAAGTTGGAGCCTTTTTTAGAACCTAATACCACTCCATATAGTAAGCCTAGGCGAAGCCATGCCCGTTTTCTGTTAGATATCCCGGAGTTAAGAAACACTCGGAGGAACATTTCTTACCTTTTACTATTTATTTTATGACACTGTTATGTCTGTTTTTATCCCCATACTAACTTGTGTTTTGTTTTGTTTTGGTTTCTATCCCATGCATCATGATCATATCTGGGGAAATTGCCTTCAGCCAAGTGCCAACCGAAGGGGTTTTCATTATAATCATGGAACGTCAAGACCTTTTGTCGGTATCAGTGATTAGCAAGACATATCAAAAGGTCATGATAGAGTCTAAGGGAAATCAGGGGGACAAAGGAGACTGTTTGGCCGCTGGTTTTGTGTCTGCACTTCCTAAGTCAGTTCACTTGGATATTGTTCAGAATGACTTAGCAAAGTTAGAGGAAATTTGGAGATAGTGGGGCGTTGCAAGGAAAGAGGAGTTCATCGGAAAATATGGTAACATAGCTCTACTCCTTCTGGTTAAGATAGACGAGCAGTTGATCAGGGCCATAGTATAGTTTTGGGATCCCTCATACCGATGCTTCACCTTCAATTAGGAAGATATGGTGCCTACCATTGAGGAGTATTCTATCTTGCTCCGTGTTGAGTCAGCAAATCCGGATAAAATCTATTGGAAGGAGCAAAAAACATCGAGCTGTCAGAAGAAGCTTTCCAAAGAGATGGGTATAGAGTTTTCGATTTATTCTCCACATATAAAGAGGAAGGGTTCGAGTGACTTCATTCCTTGGGTAGTTTTGCGAAACTATATCAAGAATAACTCGGATGATGACCGTGTTATGGATGTCTTTGCCTTGGCAATTTACGGATTATTCCTATTCCCGAAGGCAGAAGGTCACATCGAAGTAGCCGTAGTAGACCTCTTCGATCGTTTGGACAAACAAATTGACCCTTCCCTTGCCATTCTTGCTGAAACGATCAGGTCACTCAGTTACTGTCGAAGAAGAGGTAAGGGATGTTTCGAGGGTTGTGGACAGCTTCTGTATGTCTAGATTTAAAGCCATTTTTGGGGTGATGATGGTGGAAGACTTTGCCCTTACATAAAGACTTTTAGTCCCCTCCGAGAATTCAACAAGGAAAAATGGTCAAAGAAAGGGGATAAGAAGAAAAGGATCAGGAACTCTCCATCACTTAAGTAGAGAAGATATAACTTGGAGGGCTCCGTGGATGCCACTTAGGTCGATTTTGTACCATTGTGGTGAGAATTTATGGGTTCCACTGTTGGGAATCTGGGGGCCGTTAGCTATGCTCCATTACTAGTACGGAGGCAATACGGATCCGAACAGTTAATCCCGATGACTCATGAGCTTATTTTGATGGATTTCTCCTATGGTGGGTCTGGATATATGGGAAAGATACGTGAACTTATCAAGGCATGGAAGAAACTACACTAGTCGCAAGTGGGTAGGTACACTGACAATGCCACTCCAACATATCAGGTATGGAGAGCCAAGAGGGTCCGTGATATTGTGCTTCCTGCCGAAGACACCTCTATTCATCTGGTAACACTTCAGCTAGACACCGTAGTGTCGACAGAAGTTGAGATTGTCAGGAAAGAGTTGGAAAAGGACAAAGGGAAGCTGAAGCGTGAGTATGATAAGCTTCAAGAGGAAGTCAAAGATTTAAGGACCGACCTTGAGATCCAAGACTTCAAGACATGGAGATTGGCTAAAGAGCGAGACATGGCATAATCCGTCATAAAGGATTTGCATCAAGAGAACAAGAAGCTAAGGGCCAAAGAGAAATTTACTGAGACTAGCAGACTTCTTGGTACATATGAGAGAGAGATAGAAAAGCTTCAGAAAGAATTATAAATTATGGAAGGACAAGGCTAAGGAAAGCAAGGAAAAGGAGTCCAGACTTGTCCAAGAGCGGCAGAAGTGGTGTGATGCACACTCATTGGTTTCGGCCAAGTTGGAAAGGTTCTTGCAAGAGAATGAGCTATTGAAAGCCTGGTTGGGAAATGAGAGAGAAAAGACATCCAAGCTATGCAAGGAAATTTAGACTCTCAATGCGACCTTTCAAACCCTAGAGCATCAGTTGTAAGTCCAGAAGGCTGACATCACTGCCATAATTTAGGAATACCAGGAGAGGGAGACCGAGTGGAGCCAGGCAAATGATTTAGCTGTAGATGCTAGCATGAGGTGGAAGACAGAACATTTGGGGGGACAACAGTATGTAGACAATCTAACCAGGCAGATCCGTAAGACTATGATTAAGGCAAGAGAGATGGCGAAGAAAGTGAAGACTTTGAGACAAGATGTCAACCCGACTGGGAAACATGGACAACATCTATTGTACTTCCTAAATGAAGGACAAGACCAGTATGAGCAGATCAAATATTTCTGTGTAACCCGAGATTTGGAGAAGATATGTAACAAGTTTCTATGAAATAATGAAAAATCATTGTGTTGGAATTTGATCTTAAGGCAAATACCATTACTTGCATCATTTCATATAGTTATAGAAGCATACATTCATTCATTTGACCAGTCATGCATTGATTCATTTATTCATCATTGCACACATTTAATAAATAAAAAGGAATAATGTGTCATGAAATTCTAATCCGTGGTTATCGATACGTGATCCTCCGGGGGAGGAAAACCCTTTCGAGTGAGGGGAAAAACAAGTAAAGGAAAAGACAACTTAATTCCTCTTAAATCAAAAGGTTGAGGGTATGAAAACGACCTCGAAAAAGAAATGGAGTCGCCACCAATCTTTTTTGGCTAGGTGTGATCGGCCACCTATTAAAACTGATTTTTATAAAAACATTTTAAAATTAATTAAAACATTTTTTAAAACCAATTTTGTAGTCTGCACTTTGAACCAGAGATAACAAATGCGAGTTCGAGAGTCGGTTACGTGCGACGAAGGATTAGCACCCCCACAGTGCCCGTATAAAGCGGTACCTTTTAGTCGTGTGTTAATTATCTCGGTGAAAAGTCGGTTTCAAAATTGGTGTTTGGAAATAATTCTCCTAAAAATTTGTATTTTTATTTTGAAAATAATCCGGGATTTACTAGCATAAAATTTCCCATATTTTTCGACAAACTCGACAAAATATGGAATTTTTCTTTGATTTTGAAGTTCTCTGAATCATCCTCTTTTTTTTTTTTTTTAAAAAGATATTCCTTTGTTAATGAGAATTGATGATATCAATTCCCTGGCAGACTTAGCAGAGAATTCATGAATTATTTTAACTAGGGAATAATCTTGATTTATGAAAATATTATTTTTTTTCCATGTGTTTGAAAAATCATTGAAAATAACCATGAGCATGCAAAAATGCTGCTAAGATAAAAATTAAATGAGCATGCGCATTTATCATGACATGACAAACATTTAATTATGACATGGTAAAAGAAATTATGACATGCATGTGGATGAATGTCGTGGCATGAAAATGATGTGACAAACGAATGACATGGCATAAAAATGAATTTCATGTGAATGAAATCGACATGGCAAACAAAATGACATGGCATAAGAATGGATATCATGAGGATGAATGTCATGTAAATGAAATTGACATGGCATGAGATGAGATGACATGGCATAAGGATGAGTATCTTGTGAATGAAATCGACATGGCAAACAAAATGACATGGCATATGAATGACATGGCATGAACATGAATGTCATGTGAATGAAATCGTCATGGCATGCAAAATGACATGGCATATGAATGACATGGCAAAAAAATGAATGTCATGTGAATGAATGACATGGCATAATGAATGACATGGCATATGAATGACATGGTTTGTAAATGACATTGCATATAGATGACAATGACATAATGAATGACATGGCATGTGAGTGACATGGCATGTGAATGACGTGGCAAATTTTGATGATATGGCATGTGAATGACATGGCATAATGAATGACATGGCATACGAATGAGATGGCACAAACGAATGACATGGCCTAATCTAGATGGCATGACATGTGAATGGATGACATGGCAATATGGATGACATGGCATGTGAATGACATAGCATAGAGATGACATGGCAATATGAATAACATGGCATATGGATGACATGGCATACGAATGACATGGCATGCGAATAACATGGCTAATATATGGCATGGCATGTGAATAGATGACATGGCATATGAATGACATAGCCTAATATGTTATAGCTTGGTAATGAATGTCATGTGAATGAAATCGACATGGCAAACCCAAAATGAGATAAACATGATGACATGGCATGAGAATGTTGTGTCATGAAAATAGATTGACATGAATGAAATGTCATGGTGACCGAATGGTCATGGTAATGACATGGATGGCATGACATGTTTAATCATGGTTTAAAATGAGCGCAAACACTAGATGACATGGCAAATGACATGTTATATGAATGATATGGCATAAATGACATAGATCATAAATAAAATATCATGGTAATATATCATGGTGGCCGAATGGCATGGGGATGGCATATGAATGGCCAAATTCATGGTGATGACATGTGGATGGCTGAATAGCATGAAACGATAACATGGCATGAATGGTATGGTATGGCATGAAAATGCACCTAAACTATAAATGACATGGAAAATGACATGGCATGACATGTTATATGGATCACATGGCATAATGAATGACATGGCATGGAATGTGAATGACATGGCAAATTCTTGATGACATGGCATGTGAATGACATGGCATATGGATGACATGGCATATTCGATGTCATCGCATAATAAATGACATGGCATAATGAATGACATGGCATGTGAATGACATGGCATGTGAATAACACGGCATATAGATGACATGGCATATTGGATGACATGGCATAATGAATGACATGGCATGTGAATGACATGGCAAATTCTTGATGACATGGCATGTGAGTGAATGACATAGCATATGAATGACATGGCATATGAGTGACATGGCATAATGAATGACATGTCATATGAATGAAATGGGAGGTGAATGACTGATAACTCGTATAATTATATAGTTTTTAGTTATGTTTTATTATTGTTTTGTGTCAAATACGAGTTATTATTGCTTAGTCTACTTATGTTTATGATCTTTTATATTTTTATGTAATTTGGTGTTTTTCATGAGTTTCTTTCAGTGATTTCAGATTACTAGGTTAAATCAAGAATTAAGGGCAAATCCAATTCAGTTCCAGTTCCGACACCTTTTGCCATATCAGCTATATCTGGAGTTTCAAAAAAGCATTAAGGCTTAAATTTTGACAGTGCAAAGTTATGAGGCATATCTATCTTTTTCATGTTTTACACTTCTTGAAACGGAGTCGTTTTCCCTACCGAAATCAACCATCAAGTTGGCTGATGTGCAATGATGTCTGTTCTGCACCGTTTTGGTATTTTGACCATATCTTCCGATCCACATGAGCAAATGATCTGATTCCAACGGCTATGGATCAATAACTGATAGGGGAATATTTTTCTAGAATACCATTTGATCAGATCGAGCCTCCAACATTGACAAAATCGACCATCAAGCTGGCTGATCAGAATTGTCATACAACATGACGAAAATTGTTAGAAAAATGCACCCACCTATTATACCTACCTTTGAAATTTATAAAGCTTGTCTCTTGTCATTTAGCTCTCCAAAATGTGTATAAATAGAGGGCCTTGGATGAGTATTAGGATACATTATACATTGGTAGGATATTAGCCATTGTAATAAAATTCTCTAAGTTTTCTTTTTCTTTCCTTTCTCTAGTTTTCTTTTTTTATTTACTTATGCTTCTTACATTTCTTTTCATTTTATTCATATCTAGTATGTGTTGCTAATCATATTGTTGAGGTGATGAGATGAAGCTTTTGGTAAATGCTAAGGTTAGTCTCTTAAACATGAGCTAAAATGAATCATCATTTATAAACACTAGTATAGATAATATTTTCTTTTGGTTTAAAATCATACTTGCAAAGTAGGGATCTTGATTCATTATTGATAATGAAAATGGCACAGTAAATGCTTGGTTTCATAACCTTGATTTGTTGTAGACATATACCTTGGCATAAGGAATGCTTGGACTCTTTTTGTGAGTTTTGAGGACACCAAATGAACATAATATCATATGCTATGGACGTTGGACAATTTGGACTGAATTGCTAAACCTTCCGATTGGAACCTCCTTTATGTGTGGATTTCAATTGTGTAATAAAACAAGATTAATCTTAGCATAACACCAAGAGTGGATTCTCTAACCTCAACATCTTTTCTTATTGTTTTTTATATCTTGTTTAATTTCTTTTATGTTATTTTGTTTATTTTGTTCTCTAATATCTTGTTTATCTTGTTTTGTTGTTGATTCCCTAATATCTTGTTTACTTTCTTTTTCTTATATATTTATAAACTTATACTTACTAATACGCTTCCCTGTGGTTCGACCTCGGACACCCGAGAATTTATTACTTGAACATAACCTGCACTTGGGTTTACAACTCTTAATTGAGTCTCCATCAATTTTTTGGCGCCGTTGCCGGGGAAGCAATACTAAGTATATAAGTTTATAAGTATATTTATTTTTTTTGGCTGGTTATACCGCCTAATTTTCTATATATTTATATTGTATATTAACTTTGTTTTATTTTTATTGGCTGGTTATATCGCCTAATCTGTATATTAACTTTATTTTATGCTTGTTTGGCGACGTGATTTTAGATCTCGTCGTTTAGTTAGATTTTATTGTGAAACTTTTTCAGGTAATCTTTCTAATACAACTCCTACCATGGCTGACAATGAAAGTGTTCATGCTGAAGATGAGAACAGACAAGTACGCACCATGCGTGACTACTTGCAACCAACTCGAAGCTCATCACCCTCTTGTTTTATTTTTCCTCTCAATGCAAACAACTTTCGTTTTAAACCAGGTATGATAGCTTTGCTTCCAAATTTCCATGGGTTAGAATCGGAAAGTGCTTACTCGTTTCTAAAAGACTTCGAAGATGTATGTGTCACCTTTAATGACCAACAATGTACAAATGAAATTGTCAAGCTAAAATTATTTCCTTTTTCTTTAAAAGATAAAGCAAAAATTTGGCTTCATAATTTAAAACCAAGGTCAATTGGCACATGGCAAGAATTACAAACTGAGTTTCTAAAGAAATTTTTCCCAGCACATAAAACTACTGCTTTGAAAAGACAGATTCAAAATTTCAATCAAAATCAAAATGAAGCATTTTTTCAGTGCTGGGAGCGTTTTAAAGATTTGTTAAGTTCTTGTCCACATCATGGTTTTGAAAAATGGCGTCTTATTAGTTTCTTTTATGAAAGTTTAACTCCCGAAACTAAACAATTTGTTGAAAAAATGTGTAAAGGTGAGTTTCTAGAAAAAGAACCTGAAGAAGCCTTTGACTACCTAGACCATTTGGCAGATAACTCTCAAGCCTGGCACACAGATAATTCCTCTGAAAGTTCCAATAGATCTAATCTTTTTTCTAACAGAGGTAAATATCATTTTAGTCAAGAAGATGAGATAAAAGCTAAAGTAGCTAATTTGGCTAGAAAGATTGAAGCCATGGAACTTAGAGAAGTAAAAGAAGTCAAAACGGTTAAAAATGAAGGAAGTTGTGGAATTTGTGAAATCATGGGACACCCCACTTCTGAATGTCCAAACATTCCCATTCTTAAAGAAGCGTTGCATGATCAAGTAAATTCCATAAACACATTTAAAAAGCCTTTTCCTTCTCCTTACTCTGAAACGTATAACCCTGAATGGAGAAATCATCCCAACTTCAGTTGGCGGAATAATAATCATGTTCAGGTACCACAATCTCAAAAGTCGGGCAACACTTTTTCCTATCAACCTTCACGTGTACAAACCTTGGAAGAGACATTGCAAGCATTCATGCAAACACAAGCAAATGTGAATAACCAAACTTCACAGGACATCAATGAGATCAAAAACACCTTGTCCACATTGACAGCTTCATTACGCACTCAAGAAAAAAGGTAAGTTTCCTGCTCAACCTCAGCCTAACCCTTCTACTCAATGTTTTGTTTCTTGCTCCAATGAAACTCAACAGGAAAATGCCAGTTCTATCACAACTCTTCGAAGTGGAAAGGCAATTGACAAAAACATTCCATCAAAAGACCAAGATCCTCCTTCCCCTCCGAAAAGTAACGGTAAGGATGATGGTAAGTCTGAACTTCTTGAAAATTTGGACAAAGAAAAAGGTATGCATCCTGCTCCTTTTCCTCAAAGGTTGCAAACAATAAAGAATTTTAATCAAAATGCAGAAATTTATGAACTTTTCAAACAAGTTAAGATTAACATTCCTTTATTGGATGCAATCAAACAAGTTCCATCTTATGCTAAATTTTTGAAGGACATGTGCACATTTAAAAGGAAACATAATGTACAAAAGAAAGCATTTCTGACGGAAAGTGTGAGCTCAATCATTCAGCACCTTACTCCACCAAAATTCAAAGATCCTGGATGTCCAACAATCTCATGCATCATTGGAAACACTAGAATAGAACGTGCATTGCTTGATCTTGGTGCTAGTGTTAATCTTTTGCCTTTTTCTGTTTATCAACAGTTAGGTTTAGGTGAAATCAAGGAAACACCTGTTACACTTCAACTAGCTGATCGTTCTGTAAAAATTCCTCGAGGGATAGTTGAAGATGTTTTGGTTCAAATTGATAATTTTTACTTCCCTGTTGATTTTATTGTTTTGGACACACATCCTGTTTCAAATCCAAATGTTCAAATTCCTGTTATATTAGGCCGTCCATTTCTTGCAACTTCTAATGCTCTGATAAATTGCAGGAATGGTATTTTGAACATTTCTTTTGGAAATATGACTTTAGAATTAAATGTGTTCAACATTTGCAAGCAACCTGGTGATGATTCAGAAGTACATGAAGTGGATTTCATTGAAGAACTTGTTCATGAACATCTCACCACTACCACATTCCATGATCCTTTAGAAGCTTATTTAATTGAATGTGAGTTTGATAATGCTTCAGAAATTTCACACACTGATTCTTTGTTAAATTCTTTTCAGGTTAAGCATTGTTGGAAACAAAAGTTTGAGGAACTTCCATCACTCACAAATGTCACTGTACCATCAACTATTGAACCACCCAAGCTGGATTTAAAACCATTGCCATCCGAGCTAAAATATTCCTTTTTGGGTGAGAATGAAACTTTTCCAGTCATAAATGAACTTGAGGAACTCAGATATGATGCATATGAGAATTCTAAAATTCATAAAGAAAGAACTAAAGCCTTTCATGACAAGTTAATTTCAAGAAAAACATTTGATGTTGGGCAAAAAGTTCTACTTTATAATTCTAGACTTCACATATTTCCTGGTAAGTTGAGATCAAGATGGACTGGCCCATTTGTGGTTAAGCATGTGTATCATTATGGAACAGTTGACATTGAGAATCCTAAAAATGGTAACGTATTCAAGGTAAATGGACAAAGACTCAAACTCTTTTTGGAAAATCATGTTACTCAAGAAGAGGTTGTTTTTCTTTTTGATCCTTGTTTTGAAAATAACTAGATATAAATATAATTTTTACTAATCTTCAAAAAAAAATATATATATAATTTTTTTTTAACCCCGGTTAAATGGCGGATAACGGTACTCCGTGATTATTTAAGTCGGTTCCATCAGCTACCCACAAAACTGATATTGTATATAAATTTCTCTTTTTAATTTCTTTTTCATTTTTTTTCAGGATGGATGATATTCTCACAAGATTGCAGAAATGATTTCCTCATTTTCCTCGAAATATTTTACTAAAGCTTTACCAAGTTCGATTTGAAAGATTAAGAATGCTTATGCACAAAGGGATTCCTGAAGACATACGTTGGATAATTGAAGCCAAGGTACGTGAAGATGAATATCTTCCTGTTTTGCATTTACCAGGTACAGGTAGAAGCACTTTTGCAAAGAAGCGACGAGCAAAGCGCATGAGTTCAAATTGCCACAAATGTGCACGATAGACGTGTAACGGTAAATGTCGTTCTATTGGGATTCCGTCCTCTAATCGAGATGATAAAATTGAATTCATTAAGGATGGACTGAGTAAGGAGAATTTGGGTAATATCCAACTTTCTCTTGAGACGCATCCTAGTGGAGACGTACAAAGAGAAATTCTTGATTTATGGCCGCAATTCCAAAGGGAATGGCAACATCTTGGGAATCTGATGTTAAAAGACCCTGTTTGCCAGCTTGTAAGAAAACTGGATGGGAAGCATATCCTCGACTCATAGAAGGCGTTTAAGCCGTTTCTGGACGTAAAACCAGAGGAAGATGTGAGCCACAATCACAACTACAATAAATGACTTCTCAACTTTTGGTTTGATTTGCAATAACTTTATTTCGGTTTAATTTACGTGTTGTTCGATTTGTGTAATTATTCTCGTTTTTCTTTTTTTTTTTTTGCATTGGTCTTTTACAGTTGATTTTTCTTCTCTTTTTGATTTTCTTCCTGAAATCACGCAAAAATCTTTTGTTAGGTTAACATTTTCTTCTGACAGGTCAAATACACTTTCGGTGACATTATTACTCTTGTCTGATTCATTACTCAGTCCTCTATATATTACACCATGTACTCATTCTCTTTCAGGCACTTGAAAAAAAATGGAAAGTACTTCATCCCAGCGCATTAAAAAAATTTGTGTCTTTGGAGGTGCTTATCCAGGGAAAAATAACATATTCGCTGATGAAGCCATAAGAGTTGGAGTAATACTTGCCCAACAAAAGATCCAGTTGATTTATGGAGGCGGTAGTACGGGTTTAATGGGAGCAGTCGCTACAGCAGCACACGCCGGAGGAAGTCCAGTTCTAGGAATCGTGCCAAAACTATTCACAGATTTTTGTGGACCTACCGTGGGTAAGGAAATACAAGTCTGGAGTATCCCTGAATGGATGACAATCATGTACCATTCTGCCGATGCATTCATTGCTTTACCAGGAGGTCTGGGTACATTGGAAGAAATAGCTTGCGTGGCTTCTTAGTCATCTTTGGTCACAAATAAGAAACCCATTGGTTTGCTTAATATTAATGGTTATTTTAGTAATTTGCTTTCATACTTAGATAATGCTGTGGATAATGGATTCATGTTTTCAGAGGCAAGGAGAACCATAATTTCTGCTACAACCATTGAAGATTTACTCAAAAAGCTCCAAGCTTATGAGTATTTATCTGCTACGGTTGTTTCGCAAACGCTCGGAAAAAGAAAAAGAGATATGGACGAGCAAGGAGTGGATTGCACTCTGTCTTTGTGACATTATCTAACATTTTATTTGTTGTGTCTCAGTTATAATAAGTGGTTAGCAACCTCTGCAGGTAATATCTCCTAAATTCTACCTTTAGTAGGGGGTAAGGGACATATTTCGCTAATTTAAAAAAAAAAAAAAGTTTGTTGTGTTTTAAGCAATTTAGAAGTATTCATTCTGAACAAGGTCTGAGTAAGGGAGACTTGAGACATACCTTGTCTGTTTGATTTTAATCTTTTTATGTTTACTTGTTAATTTTTGTTTAGTATTTTAGGATTATTTAGGTTGCATGAGTTTGTTTTGTTTTGTTTTGAGTCTAGTTATTCCTATTCTTATGTCATTAGTTCTTTTCTCTTACACATGATTCTTTCATTTGGGTTAATAGACTTACATTGAGGACAATGTAAGAATTAAGTGTGGGGGGAACGATTTAGGATTTCTTTTATTTTTGTCTAGTATTTTTTTTTATGAGTCTTTATTATTATTATTATTATTATTTTAATGTGTTCTAGTTCCTTTTTAATACAATGATGAGATATGAATTGCATAAGTCTAAAACAGATTTATTAGTGAGAAGATTTTCATGAGAATTGAGCTTGATGTCAACCTTTTTATGAGCCAATGTTAATATGATATGTTGATTGAGAAAGAAGCATGTTTAGACTTAATCTGACTTGTATAATCATCCTTGTGAGTTTTTGAGCCTATAATGATTGATGCATTATACAAATCAATCTAATTTCTTTCTTGAGTGCTCTTATGATTACATGATTCTCTAGAACTTGCTTTAAACCGTTTGAGACTATATTGATACATGTGACAACATGAATATGATATAGGCATTAGGATTATAACCAGAGCCAAACAGCCATCCATTATTAATGTTCTAAGAGAACATCCCCACTAGTGAGCCAATTTGAGCCTATATTAAATATGCTATTTTATTGGTAACCAGAACTTACACCTAGCCTAAATATACTTATATCCTTACCCTTGTTCTAAAGATGGATTATATATTTTGAGACATATTGCAAAAACAAGGGATACTTTTTGAAAATTTGGGTTAGAACGAAAGATAAGTGTGGGGGAGGAGAGAGGCAAAAGTCAAGAGAAAAAGAAAGGGATCATTGTCAAATACATTCCCATATTAAAAAAAAAATCTTCTCTTGAACTTCTAGTTAAAGTAAAGAAAAAGATGTTACAAAGTTGTTTAGAATGAAGCAAAGGCTCAACATGAATATTTAGCCTATGTTATTATGTGCTTTATAAGAGTTTTGAGAAGTTTTATTCGTATGATCTTATTATGCCTCTAAACTCTATGAACTCTTTGGAACCTTTGTGATATCTTTATCCTTTTGTTCTTTAACCACATTATAACCCTTTGGCCCTATTACAACCTTGAAAAAAGACCTCTTGATTTATGAAGTTGTATGATCTAAATAGTGGAGAATAGGTGGACAAGCAAGCATATGGTAGAACTGTTTTCATGAGATTGATTGAGTGTAAACACTTTACCACTACTTTAAAGAGTGAAAATCATGAGAGTATAGTGAGAAGTTGAGATTAAGTTGAATATGCACTATTTTGATTGAAATATGTTATGTTAATATTGGCTTAACTCATTTATTTACATTCAAGCATGAATTTTTGTGAAAGTCTTTGAGCTATTGATTAGTTTATAAGACTTGTTCAAAGATTGTCTCTAATTTATATTGAAAGGATTAGGAGTAAATATTTTTAGTGTATGTAGTTTACTTATATTTTAGTTTTTCAATGTTTGTGGGTATCGTTCTAGCAAACCCTCACGAGACTAAACTCGTCCACTAGGGACACCTAGGGGTTTAAAGGCTTGTGTCACATGCTAAGTGCCACCGTGATTTCCTACGAAAATGGATTAGATTAGATTTTCTTATTTTATTTTTATTGAGTCGTTGCTAGGGACTAGCAACAATCTAAGTGTGGGGGTGTGATAACTCGTATAATTATATAGTTTTTAGTTATGTTTTATTATTGTTTTGTGTCAAATACGAGTTATTATTGCTTAGTCTACTTATGTTTATGATCTTTTATATTTTTATGTAATTTGGTGTTTTTCATGAGTTTCTTTGAGTGATTTCAGATTACTAGGTTAAATCAAGAATTAAGGGCAAATCCAATTCAGTTCCAGTTCCGACACCTTTTGCCATATCAGCTATATCTGGAGTTTCACCGAAGCATTAAGGCTGAAATTTTGACAGTGCAAAGTTAAGAGGCATATCTATCTTTTTCATGTTTTACACTTCTTGAAACGGAGTCGTTTTCCCTACCGAAATCAACCATCAAGTTGGCTGATGTGCAATGATGTCTGTTCTGCACCGTTTTGGTATTTTGACCATATCTTCCGATCCACATGATCAAATGATCTGATTCCAACGGCTATGGATCAATAACTGATAGGGGAATATTTTTCTAGAATACCGTTTGATCAGATCGAGCCTCCAACATTGACAAAATCGACCATCAAGCTGGCTGATCAGAATTGTCATACAACATGACGAAAATTGTTAGAAAAATGCACCCACCTATTATACCTACCTTTGAAATTTATAAAGCTTGTCTCTTGTCATTTAGCTCTCCAAAATGTGTATAAATAGAGGGCCTTGGATGAGTATTAGGATACATTATACATTGGTAGGATATTAGCCATTGTAATAAAATTCTCTAAGTTTTCTTTTTCTTTCCTTTCTCTAGTTTTCTTTTTTTATTTACTTATGCTTCTTACATTTCTTTTCATTTTATTCATATCTAGTATGTGTTGCTAATCATATTGTTGAGGTGATGAGATGAAGCTTTTGGTAAATGCTAAGGTTAGTCTCTTAAACATGAGCTAAAATGAATCATCATTTATAAACACTAGTATAGATAATATTTTCTTTTGGTTTAAAATCATACTTGCAAAGTAGGGATCTTGATTCATTATTGACAATGAAAATGGCACAGTAAATGCTTGGTTTCATAACCTTGATTTGTTGTAGACATATACCTTGGCATAAGGAATGCTTGGACTCTTTTTGTGAGTTTTGAGGACACCAAATGAACATAATATCATATGCTATGGACGTTGGACAATTTGGACTGAATTGCTAAACCTTCCGATTGGAACCTCGTTTATGTGTGGATTTCAATTGTGTAATAAAACAAGATTAATCTTAGCATAACACCAAGAGTGGATTCTCTAACCTCAACATCTTTTCTTATTGTTTTTTTATATCTTGTTTAATTTCTTTTATGTTATTTTGTTTATTTTGTTCTCTAATATCTTGTTTATCTTGTTTTGTTGTTGATTCCCTAATATCTTGTTTACTTTCTTTTTCTTATATATTTATAAACTTATACTTACTAATACGCTTCCCTGTGGTTCGACCTCGGACACCCGAGAATTTATTACTTGAACATAACCTGCACTTGGGTTTACAACTCTTAATTGAGTCTCCATCAATGACATGGCATATGAATGACACGGCATGTAAATGAATGACATGGCATGGCGTATGAATGAATGGTATGGCATGCTTGACATGGCAAAATCACAAAATGGCATCATTATAAAATATTCATAATCACATCATGATCATATGCACACATCATTATTTGAAATGAATTATTCATGTGAGGAATCATATAAATAGCATATGTCGGAAAATACTACCGTGCTTCCTAGCAAACCCGGCAAAGCTTGGAAAATAATTCTTTCATATGATATTTACATGGTTCTGAGTGAAACGAAAACCATACCTTTCGATTCTATAAACACGTGCATTGAATAATTTCCTAACCTCCCCGGCTAACCTGGCAAATATAGGGAACTAATTCTTGCCAAATGTTTAATAAACCGAAAAATACGTTTTTATGACAAGTAAAAAATTTTTTAAAATGCAATACATGGAAATGTATTTCTTCCTTGAAGTAAGGACATCCGTATACCTAAAAAGGTACCCGACTACCTTAGGAAGATACTTAAATCTGATTTTCAAAATCGAAATACTTTAGGTTTGGATTTAAAGAAAATCGGAACTTTTGAGATGAAAAGTTGGCCTTGGCCGAACCCCCTCTTTAAAAGCTCTATTTTTCCTAGTTTTAAAATCCGGGTTAACCACCCTTGACCCGACTTTTATAAAATCAAATTTTATGATTAAAATGACATGGAAATTAACCTAAGACAGTAACCAATATCCCAAATCAGCCTCCCTTCCCTTAATATCCTAACCAAAATAGAAAAATATCATTTCTTAAAAAACAATTCTGACTCCCACTAGCAGTTTTGGAAATTGATTTTTTACCCCTCTAAATATTTTGAAAAAATGTGAAAAAATTATGGTGGACTTAGAACATGTTGATATCCATGGGAAAACATCAGCTTAATTTTTACCAAAATCAAGACAGTGAGTTAAAAACGGCTTTGTAAAAATCTATTTTTTTAACCATGATAAAAATAAATTTAAAAATACCATGGCATACCCTAAATGGATACTGCATGTGGTAAAAAAAATCAATTTATTTTGACCATTAGTTGATCTTGGCCAAAATCCTAGTTGAAATGTTATGAAATGCATGATTTTCAGCAAACCAAACATATGACAATAGATCAAGCATGAGTAAATAATATGAACACAACCAAGTAAGCCAAAAATATCAAGCAAGAACAAGCACAAAGCCATCCTACACCATTCGGCAAAGCATGAAACATGTAAATTTTTTTTGACAAACTTGGTTATTTGAGGAGGAATGAAAAAAAAAAAAAAGGATAGAAACCTTTCAAATTTATTTTGAAAACATTTTTATTCATCAAAAGTTTGCAAATCACATGAACACAAAGAGAATAAAAAGAATTACAACATCAAAGAAAAAATATTAAAGGAGAAAAGAGGAAGAGATAGCTACCTAGCTATAGCTTTCCAAATCAAAGTTTTTTGCCAAATTTTTTCTTTCTCTATTCTTTTTCCCCTTTTTTTTTTTCTCTCAAGAATAAAGTGCCTTATAAAAAAAAATATGAATCCCCTTTTTCTTTCTCTCATGGCCGACTGCCCCCTTGTATTTGTGAGAGTGTGTGCTCCTTTTTTTCCTCCCCTCTAAGCCCTTGGATGACATGTGCTCATCTTTTTCTCCAACAATCTAGGCCATTAGATTAAGATATTTTCATGACAATAAAAATGCTATCTTGCAATTTGATCTTGGCCATTGAGGGATGTACTCATATTCTACAAAGAACTTAAGCCATTGGATAGATAAGGACACTTTGAAGACAATAAAAATGACATCTTGCAATCCATCCATGGCCATTTGATCCCTGATGATCACACTCCCTCTTTAAATCAGCTGCTGGCAGAAAATGGCCTGGAAATTTCCAGGCCATTCAACCTTTTTTTATTTGTAAATTGACCCTTTTTCGGTTTCTTTGGTAAAATTACCTTTTAGCCCCCTAAACTTAATTTAATTGAAAATGGACCCCAATTTCGGATTTGTCTTTTCCAACTCATCCCATCCAATATAAAACTTGGTTCTAGAGGTTTTCACATTTTTTATCTAAAGTTTCGGTTTAGTGCCTCCCAAATTTAGCCCTTTTCATTTGAGCTTCAATTTTGGATTTTTCTTCACCAATACCTTCCAAAACTTATAAAACTCAGATCTGGAAGTTTTCATAATTTTTGGAGCTCGTTTGCTATTTTTCCCGAAATTATCTTTTGGAATTTCGGGTCAGTGCACCTGAACATTGCCTTTTTTCAAATGAACTCTGATTCTAGATTTTTCTACACCAATACCATCCAAAAATTATAAAACTCAAATCTGGAAGTTTTCATAATTTTTCGAGCACGTTTGCTATTTTTCTCGAAATTATCTTTTGGAATTTCGGGTTAGTGCACCCGAACTTTGCCTTCTTTCAAATGAACTCCTATTTCTGATTTTTCTTCACCAATACCTTCCAAAAATTATAAAACTCAAATATGGAAGTTTTCATATTTTTCCGAGCTCGTTTTCTATTTTTCCCAAAATTATCTTTTGGAATTTCGGGTTAGTGCACTCGAACTTTGCCCTTTTTCAAATGAACTTAGATTCTGGATTTTTTGTCACAAATATCTTTCAAAAATTATAAAACTCAGATCTGAAAGTTTTCATATTTTTTCGAGATCGTTTCCTATTTTTTCCAGAATTTTCTTTGGGATTTTTCGGGTTAGTGCACCCGAACTTTGCCCTTTTTCATTTGAACTCTGATTCCAGATTTTCTTTCTCCAATCTCTTCCAAAAAATAAAAAACTCAGATCTGGAAGTTTCCATAATTTTTCGAGCTCATTTGCCATTTTTCATGGAATTTTCTTAGGGATTTTTCGATATTCCCCTTTAACATCGAAAACCTCGGTTTTACTCGAAACAGGTCCGATTTCTGGATTTTCTTTTTCCACTGCCTTTTTCATATATTGAATTTGAGTTGGTCCAAAAACGCCCAATTTTTACGATCAAATTCCCTTTCGATTTTGTTTCCCCTTCTTCAATATCGGGAATTTTCTCTTTTTTCGTTTCTACTCCAACTGGCTCTTCCTTGGGATCCACTTCAAACTGGGCCATGGGCTATTTTTATTTATTTGTCTTTTATCGACTAGGGGCTTCAATTTTACTAAATCAGGCCATCTCAGTAGTTTTCCCCAAATTTGCCAGATTAGGTTTTCCCTCACACTGAATTTTCACAACCCATCTTCCGAACTCTATATCTTTCGTTGTAGTCCTCGGATTATCAAAATTATTTCACCATTGTTCAATTCAACTTCGAATCTTGATTTTGACTGGGAGTTGACTTTTTTAGTGGTTAACTCTTTGGGTTGACTTCTTCGGAGTCGACTTTTTTCGAGTTGGCTTTTGTGCTGACCTCCGAAACAAAGTCTTGGGGACCCTTCTATGGAATGGTGGAAGTCTCTTTGCGTTCCGAGAAGTTGAAAAAGAGAATCTTCCTGGTTTAGGAGGCTCGGACTAAAGTAGGTGTCTACAACTGCCCTTCTTTGACTATTGCTGAGAATCAGAAATCAGGCAAATATAAACTAGACAATAATTTTGTCCGGTTAGTGAAATCATATGCGCAAGATAAGAAGGGGAAATTTCCATTTTTTTCATTCATCATTTTATGGTTTTTGATTTTTTGTTTTTTAAGGTTTTCCATCCTTTGTTCTTCATTTTTTTTAAAATTGTAAAATAAAATTTATCCTTAAATTGAGTTCCTTGACTAATCAAGGCTCGACCTATCTTAAGAAAACGAGTTCGATTTGCAAGAGAAGGAAATACCTCGACGGAAGTCCCGGGGCCTTACCTCATCTTGGTGCAGCTTTGACTAACAAAAAGATTTGTGCTTAACTTGAGTTCCCTGACTAATCAAGGCTCGAGCCGTCTTAAGGTAATGAGTTTGATTTATGAGAGAAGACAATACCACGACGGAAGTCTCGGGGCCTTACCTCATCTTGGTGCAGTCTGGTCAACAATGATAAGATTTGCCCTTAACTTGAGTTCCCTCACTAATTAAGGCTCGACCCGTCTTAAGGAAACGAGTTCAATTTGGGAGAGAAGAAAACACCCGAAGGTCTCAAAAATAGATATTTTGAAAGGTGATACCCGAAAGTTTTGGAAGAGATGCCCGGAGGTCTTGAAAAAGATATTTTGAAAGGTGATACCCGGAGGTTTTGAAAGAGATGCCCGGACGTCTTGAAAAGTGTTGCTTCTTTGAAAAAAGGGTGCCCGGAGGTCTTTATCCAAGATTTTGAATATGGTGCCCAGAGGTCTTATCCATGGTTTTGAGAATAGTTCCAGAGGTCTTTAAAGATGGTGCCCGTAGATCTTATCCATGATTTTGAAGAATTGTGCCCAGAGGTCTTATCCATGATTTTTTTTAGAAATATGCCCGGAGGTCTTTAAAAATGGTGCACGAAAGTCTTATCCATGATTTTGAATATGGTGCCTAGAGGTCTTATCCATGGTTTTGAGAATAGTGCCTGGAGGTCTTATCCATGGTTTTTGAGAGTTGTGCCTGGAGGTCTTAGAAAGATGTATTTTCTTTTAAAATGGTGCTCGGGGGTCTTATCCATGATTTTGAAAATAGTGTCCAAAGGTCTTATCCATGATTTTGAACATAGTGCCCGGGGGTCTTAAAAAGATTCTTTCCTTTGAAAATGATGCCCGGAGATCTTATCCTGGTTTTTGAGAGTTGTGCCCAGAGGTCTTAAAAAGATGGCTTTTCTTTGAAAATGGTGCCCAGAGGTCTTATCCATGATTCTTTGGAGAAATTGTGTTGAAAATTAACTTGAAGGTTTTGAGAGGATGCAAATGCTTCTTAATGCAGCTGTGAATATCCTTAATTGATGCAAATGCTTCTTGATGCAGGTGAAAAGATTAAACAAGATGCACATGCTTCATATTGCAAATGCAAATGTCTTGGGTTGATGCAAATGCTTCTTGATGCAGATGCACATATTGAATAAGATGCAAATGTTTCATGGTGCAAAATGCAAATGTCTTGGACTAATAATGCAAATGCTTCTTGATGTAGATGCAGATATTGAATAAGATGCCAGTGCTTTTGAATGATGCAAATGTAAAGATCAACATTGACGCAACTACTTCAGGTGGTGATGCAGATGCAAAGATCAACATTGTGCAAATGCTTCGGAATGAAGAAAATGCAAAGACTAGGAGTGTGCAAAATGCTTCTAAATGATGCAAATGCAAAGATTAACATTGACGCAACTACTTCATAGAATGATTCAGATGCGAAGGTTGGCATTGTGCAAATGCTTCTGTGAAAATGCAAAGATTAGCAGTGTGCAAGATGCTTCTAAATGATGAAAATGCGAAGATCAATAGTGATACAAATGCTTCATGAAAGATACAGATGCCCCTACGAATCGTGTTCATGTAAGTGGTCCATAAATTGGGTAATTGCAGCTACAATAATGAAGATGCAATGATCCTAGAAATGATGCAATTGCTTGAGATGATGCAAAATGCAAATATCCATGAAGGATGTAAATGTAAAGGTAGAATGCAGATGCTCATGGAATAGTGCAAATGCAAATACCCATGAATGATGCAAATGCTTGTTGATGTGCAGATGCAAAGCTTAATAAGGAGGTAAGTGCTTATGAATGATGCCAATGTCCCTGATTATTTTTTTCTAGACTTTGGCTTAGCCTTTCCAATTCGTTCTTCCTTTTCAAATCAGAATGTATCTTGAATACTCGTGCCTCATAAGAGATCATTCCCTTTTCATTTCTTGGCTATCTTCATGCCCCAACAGTTTTCAAACTCTTATCAACAAAAGCTTGTTTGCCAAGTTCTATTTCTTCTTCTCATATCTGGAAGCCAAGGTCAACCCTAATAGTTCCATACCTTTGGGTTAGAAGAACTCTTGTCTCATGCTAACATCAAAAATGGTTATTTCAAAAATATTTTTATTTGTTTTCCATATTTTGAAAAACTTGCTGATTTAATGAAAACTTCTGAATATTATCCCCACAGTGTGTGGTGTACAAATCTCTTAAAGACTGATGATCATCATTAGAAATTTCTCTGAGTGTCAATTTGGATTTTTCAACTTGAACTGGAAGAAGTTTGGTACAACAGGATTCTGGTTGATCCAAGAAAACTTCATAACAAGAAAAATTTATGTCCCTTCTAGGCTCACAAATGGAACAGGTTTTACAAAACATGAATTCCTTGAGAATCAACAAATTCAACATTCTTTTAGTTTCCAGATCAAGGCGTTTTGACAACCGTCAAGATTGGCCACGATGTTCAAACTTGAAAGTTAATGGAGGGAAAAAAAGGTCTTAGTTTTTGAAGTCAATCACCCAAATGAGAGCTGGCAATTTGGGAGGTTCAAGAATTCCTAGATGTTCCTTGATTTCTTCAAGATGACCTTCTCTTTTGTGGCATTAGCACTGACATAGATGGCATCAAAAATTCCCATTTTACTCTAGATCGCACATTTTTGGGTTTTCGCCCTAGAGTCCCATTTTTTCCATTTTTTCTTTCTCTTTTTTATTTTATTTTATTGTTCTACCATGCACTTGAGAATTCTAAATTCTTCCATAGTGAAATGATAATTCGATGAGATGGGATAAAATCTGAGGAAAAACCCTTCAAGTTAAAAAAATCATGCTTGATCAAAATGGACTTTTAAAGCACGTAATGTAGGCCATGGTTCGGGGTTCAGAAAGAAAGGATAAATAGGCCCAAAATATGTGTTCAAGGGTAATCAGATCAAGGATCATTTCTTGAGGATGATTCCCTTTGAAGCATTTGTTCCTTTTGGACTTTTCTTTCCTTCTTTTGACTTTTGCTCCTTTTCTTCCTTGTTCCTGGCTTTCGTTTGCCATACTTTTTCACACATTTTTTTTGTGTGTTTTGTTTTTGGCTTTCATTTTACCATCTTTTTATTTTTCTTTGTTTTGTTCTTGGCTTTCATTTGCCATCTTTTCTACATCTTCCTTTCGACAGAGTGAGCCCGTATTTATTTGGGAGCTCAATTTTCTTTGTATCTGTCTTTGAGTTAGGACTCATTTCTCAGTGATTTTTTTTTTGAGGAGATCTTTCCTCGCATTTGCCTGCAGTGTAGAGGGTGATTTTTTATCAAGGTTCAAAGAAAAAAGAATTCTTTCGGCTCAAAAGGGGTGAGTATGGAATAATTTCTTTTTGTGAAAGGGATATGAAAGATAGTCATTTCTCATATCAAGCACAAATATTCTCATTGAAAAGCAATTCCCAGGGGGAATAAATAATCATAATTTCATTTTGCACTTGGAATCATCTGAACATCCCGAACTTTGCCATTTTTCAAATGAGCTCCGATTCTGGATTTTTTTCACTGATCTCTTCCAAAAATTATAAAACTCAGATCTGAAAGTTTTCATAATTTTCTGAGCTCGTTTGCTATTTTTCCCAAAATTTTCTTTGGGATTTTTCGAGAATGCCCTTCAACCTCCGAAACCTCGGTTTTACTCAAAACGGGTCCTATTTTCGGATTTTATTTTTCCAATTCCTTTTTCTTATATTGAACTTGAGTTGGTTCGAAAACGCCCAATTTTTACAATCTAATTCCCCTCTGATTTTGTTTTTCCCTTTTCAAACTCGAGAATTTTCTCACTTTTCCTTTTTTTGCCCTAAATGGCTTTTCCTTGGGATTCACTTCAAACTGGGCCTTCATCTATCCTTATTTATTCATTATTCATCAATTAGAGACTTCAATTTCACCGAATCAAACCATCTTTGTAGTTTTTCCCGAATTTGCAAAATTCACCCTTTTTAACCAAAACCCTAATTTTCAGTTTTCCTTCCAAATTGACTCTTCCTTTGGTTCTGCTTCCAATTGGCCCTTCCAATACCCGTAGTCATTAATTATATTCCATTTCGAACCTCCAATTTCAACCAATTTGATGGTTTAAGCACTTTCCCTACACTGAAATTTCTGCAACCCATCTTCCAAACTCCATATCTTTCGTTGTAGACCCCGGATTATCAAAATTCTTTCACTATTGTTCAATTGAACTTCAAATCTTGATTTTGGCTAAGGGTTGACATTGTTAGTGGTTGACTTTTTGGGGTTGACTTTTTTCGAATTGACTTTTCATGTTGAACTCCGAATTACAAGTCTTGGAGGACCATTTGCAAGATGAGAATAGATTTTTTGCATTCTAAAAAAGTACAAGGAAGAATTTACCTGGTTTAGAGGGCCCAGACAAAATTAGGTGTCTACAGCTGCCCCTCTTTGGCTATTGCTGAGAATCAGGAATCAAGCAAAGATAAATAGACAATAATTTTGTCCAGTTAGTGAAGTCACATGTAAAGAAAAAGAAAGAGAGTTTTCTTTACTCTTCATTTCCATTTATTTCATCATTTTTTTTCTTTGAACAAAGCTGTAAATAAAAGATTTTGTCCTTAAATTGAGTTCCCTGACTAATCAAGGCTCGACCCATCTTAAGGAAACGAGTTCGATTCGCAAGAGAAGAAAATACCTCGACGGTGGTCTCGGGGCCTTATCTTGTCTTGGTGTCAGCTGTGTTCGGTTTAAACAGAAAATACCTCGACGATGGTCTCGGGGCTCGACTTATTTGAGAAGCAGAACGAGTTCGATTTTAAAAACAAAAGGAATCCCTTAACGTCAATCCTTGGTTCGACTCATTTAGAAAACATGTTCGATTCAAAAATAAAATACCTCGACGGTGGTCTCGGGGCTCGACTCATTTTTTAAAAAAAGTTCGATTTAAATAAAAGAAAATACCTTGACGGTGGTCTCGGGGCTTGAGTCATTTGAAAAGCAGAACGAGTTCGATTTAAAAACAAAAGGAATGCCTTAACGTCAATCCTGGGTTCGACTCATTTAGAAAACAAGTTCGATTGGAAAAGGAAATTACCTCGACGGTGGTCTCGGGGCTCAACTCATTTTCTTAAAAACAAGTTCGATTTAAACAAAAGAAAATACCTAGACGGTGGTCTTAGGGCTTGACTCATATGAGAAGAAAAATGAGTTCAATTTAAAAACAAAACACCTCGACGATGGTCTTAGCGTTCGACTCATTTGAGAAGCAGAACGAGTTCGATTTTAAAACAAAAGGAATGCCTTAACGTTAATCCTGGGTTTGACTCATTTAGAAAACAAGTATGATTGGAAAAGGAAAATACCTCGACGGTGGTCTCGGGACTCGACTAATTTTTAAAAACAAGTTCGATTTAAACAAAAGAAAATACCTCGACCGTGGTCTCGGGGCACGACTCATTTGAGCAGCAGAACGAGTTCGATTTAAAAGCAAAATACCTCGACGGTGGTCTCGGGGTTTGACTCATTTGAGAAGCAGAACGAGTTCGATTTTAAAACAAAATACCTCGACGATGGTCTGGAGGCTTTATCTTATCCTGGTGCGAAATTTGTTTAAAATTCTGGGTATCTCCTCTAGAAGCATCAGCTATCACCATCAAAGACTTGTTCATTTTTAAAAATGTAAAACTCTGGATATTTCCACCAGAGGCTTCGGCTATCACCCCCAAAGACTTGTTCATTCTTAAAAATATGGGTATTGGTTCTTGAAAACGTGTTGAAAATTATACCTGAAAGCTTTGAGAGAAGATGCAAATGCTTCATGATGCAGATGCAAATGCAAATGTCTTTAACAAGATGCACATGCTTCATGGTGCAAATGTAAATAGCTTGGATTGATGCAAATGCTTCTTGATACAGATGCAGAGGTTGAAGAAGATGCAAATGATTCATGGTGCAAAAGCAAATGGCTTAGATTGACGCAAATGCTTCTTGCTATAGATGCAGAGGTTGAAGAAGATGTAAATGCTTCATGGTGCAAATGCAAATGGTTTAGATTAATGCAAATGCTTCTTGATGCAGATGCAGAATTTGAATAAGATGCAAGTGCTTCTGGATGATGCAAATGCAAAGATCAACATTGACGCAACTATTTCATGTGGCGATGCAAATGCAAAGATCGATATTGTGCAAATGCTTCGAAAATGATGCAAATGCAAAGACTAGCAGTGTGCAAAATGCTTCTAAATGATGCAAATGCAAAGATTAACATTGACGCAACTACTTCTTAGAATGATGCAGATGCAAAGGTTGGCATTGTGCAAATGCTTCTGAATAATGCAAATAAAAAGATTTGTAGTGTGCAAGATGCTTCTAAATGATGCAAATGCAAATATTAACATTGATGCAACTACTTCATAAAATGATGCAGATACAAAGGTTGCCATTGTGCAAATGCTTCTGAATGATGCAAATGCAAGGATTAGTAGTGTGCAAGATGCTTCTAAATGATGCAAACGCGAAGATCAATAGTGATACAAATGCTTGATGAAAAGATGCAGATGCATAGGTTGGCATTGTGTAAATTCTTTTGAATGATGCAAATGCAAAGATTAGTAGTGTGCAAGATGCTTCTAAATGATGCAAATGCAAAAATTAACATTGATGCAACTACTTCATAGAATGATGCAGATGCAGATGTTGGCATTGTGCAAATGCTTCTGAATGATGTAAATGCAAAGATTAGTAGTGTGTAAGATGCTTCTAAATGATGCAAATGCGAAGATCAATAATGATACAAATGCTGCATGAAAAGATGCAGATGCCCCTACGAATCGTGTTCATGTAAGTGGTCCATAAATGGTGTAATTGCAGCTACAATAATGAAGATACAATGATCTTAGAAATGATGCAATTGCTTGAGATGACGCAAATGCAAATATCCATGAAGGACGTAATGTAAAGGTAGAATACAGATGCTCATGGAATAGTACAAATACAAATACTCATGAATGATGCAAATGCTTGCTGTCACAGTGCAGATGAAAAGCTCAATAAAGAGGTAAGTGCTCATAAATGATGCAAGTGCCTGATCATTTCTTATAGACTTTTTCTTGGCCTTTGCTTTTCAAATTAGAGTGCATCTTCAACACTCATGCCCCATAAGAGATCATTCCCTTTTCGGTCCCTGGCTATCTTCTTGCCCAAACATTTTTCAAACTCTTAGGAACAGAAGCCTGTTTTTTCGAGTTATATTTCTTCCTCTCATATCTGGACATCAAGGTCAACCCTAGTAGTTCCATACCTTTGGTTAGAAAAACCCTTGTCTCATGTCAACATAAAAAATGGTTATTTCAAAAATACTTTTACTTGTTTTCCCATTTTGAAAATTTTTTGCTCATTTAATGAAAACTTCTGAGCCAAAAATATTAACCCCATAGTGTGTGATGTACGAATCTCTTGAAGATTGATGATCACTGTTAGAAATTTTTATAAATGTCAATTTGGGTTTTTCAATTTGAATTGAAAGGCTTGATACAACAGGATTTTGGTTTATCCAAGAAAACTTCACACAAAAATGTATGCCCCTTCTAGGCTCACGAATAGAACAGGTTTTATAAAACGTGAATTCCTTGAGAACCAAACAAATTAAACATGCTTTTAGTTTCCAAATCATGGCGTTTTGACAAGCGCCAAGATTGGCCAGGATATTTAAACTGGAAAGTTGATTTCGGGGGGAAAAAGTCTTAGTTTTTGAAGTCAATACTCCAAATGAAAGCTGGCAATTTGGAAGGTTTAAGGATTCCTAGATGATCCTCAAATTTTTTTAAGATGACCTTCACTTTTGTGGCATCGACACTGACATAGGTGGCATCAAAATATTCCCATTTTACTCTAGATCGCCTATTTTTGGGTTTTCACCCTAGAATCCCATTATTTCCATTATTTCTTCTTATTTTTATTTTTGTTCTATCATGCACTTGAGAATTCTAAATTCTTCCATAGTGAAATGATAATTCGATGAGATAGGATAAAATCTGAGGAAAACCCCTTCAAATTAAAAAATCATGCTTGATCAAAATAGACTTTTAAAGCACGTAATGTAGGCCATGGTTCAGGGTTCAAAAAGAAAGGATAATAGTCCCAAAATATGTGTTCGAGGGTAATTAGATCAAGGATCATTTCTTAAAGAGAATTCCCTTTGAAGCATTTGTCCCTTTTGGACTTTTCTTTCCTTCTTTTGACCTTTGCTCCTTTTCTTCCTTATTCCTAGCTTTCGTTTGCCATACTTTTTCACACATTTTTTTTGTGTGTTTTGTTTTTGGCTTTCATTTTGCCGTCTTTTTGTTTTTCTTTGTTTTGTTCCTGGCTTTCATTTGCCATCTTTTCTACATCTTTCTTTCGACAGAGTGAGCCCGTATTGATTTGGGAGCTCAATTTGCTTTGTATCTGTCTTTGAGTTAGGACTCATTTCTTAGTGATTTTTTTTAGAAGATCTTTCCTCGCATTTGCCCCCCAGTATAGAGGGTGATCCTTGATCAGGGTTCAAAGAAAAAAGAATTCTTTCGGCTCAAAAGGGGTGACTATGGAATAATTTCTTTTTGTGAAAGGGATATGAAAGATGGCCATTTCTCATATCAAGCACGAATATTCTCATTGAAAAGCAATCCCTAGGGGGAATAGATAATCAGAATTTCATTTTGCACTTGGAATCATCCGAATTCTCATATGCATGATATCATAATATTTCTTTCTTTCTTTTTTGTCGTATGCCCCCATGATTCATGCACTAGTTCCCCCTTATCCACCATGTATCCATCATTTCCACATATGATGTCCCAATTTGGTCAACCTTGGGAATTTTTATCATCGCAAGTCTAGGTTTACATTGAAAACGCTGAGTTTCAATCTTGGGTTTGCTTGAAGTGACAAGGAAAATATGGCCCAAAATAGGTTTTTCTAAGGAAATGGAATAATCTGGTTTAGTCATTGTGCCCCAAGATGTTAATCAAGAAAATATGCTTGGGCAATTGGTGTTTTCAGGTTTTAGAAAAAACTGTGAATGGTTTCGGCACTTCCTTGACACACGTCAAATTATCACAATCTAGATTCTTAAAAGAATGTCTCATTTGTTCGAGTTTTCTAAGAGCTCAAAAAAATTTCAAAAAATTTGTTCCTTTGCTCATAGCCCAAACTAGGATCAACATCTTTGTTTAGTGACAATGGTTTATAAAGTTCAATCATTCATATTCCTTGAAGCATTAGGTCTTTCAAGTGGTCTCGGTTCAAGGGATTTAGTCATAGGAAAGCCCAAAAGAGAGGCGGAAGGGTATTGGTTCATTTCTAACAGTGATCATCAATATTCTCGAGACTGTCCCTTACTTCATGGAAAACCCCTTATTATTGTATACCAAATTTTTTCTCAAAGTTTCATTTTTTTTGCAAATTCAAATTGTTGCTAAAATATGATGAACACAAAACATTTAAATTCAAAATTTATTTATTTCATATGAATGTCGACATGAGACAAGTGCTTTCATCATGAGGTATGAAACTACATGCATCCGAATTCTCCTATTGACATGCCTTCGAAAATAACAATTCTCTCCTCAAAATTCTTCAAAAAGAAATCGATCTATGGCAAAGCAGATTTCCATTGTTCGATAAGCTCTGGATTCAAAATGCCATCGTGGACAAGACCTTCAATTCGTTCCTTTAGTTTTCTGTATTTTCAATCGAATGCCCAATTGCCCCCATGTGATACACGTACTTGCTATTGGGGTCATAGCTTTTAACTGATGAAGAAAGCTCTTTAGAGCTAAGCCAATTTCTATTTCATCTCATTAATGTGTTTCATGATGAATGAGCTATGAATGTCATGAATGCAATTTGACTCATGTAAAGAATAAGCAACTCAATGCATGGGTATAAACAGAGAATGATCATGTATGTTCCAAATGCATTCCCCGATGAATGATCATATATGTTATGAACACAACATGATGTCAAAATGATGCATGTAAAGAATAAACAAATTAATGCATGAACATATACAGAGAAATCATGCTGACTATGTTTGTCATGAATGCAACCTGATGCTAACATGATGCATGTAATCAATGCATAACCATATACAGAGAAATTATGCTGACTATGTTTGTCATGAATGCAACTTGATGCTAACATGATGCATGTAAAGAATAAGAAAAATTAACGCATGGATATATGCAATGAATGACCATGTATGTTCCAGATGCATTTTCCAATGAATGCAACAAGATGTCAATATGATGCATGTAAAGAATAAATGATTGACACAAAGTATATACAAAGAAATCATGCTAAACATGTATGTCATGAATGCAACCTGATGCCAATATGACAAATTAATGCATGAGCATATACAGAACTCATGATAACTATGTATGCCATGAATGCAACCTAATGTCAACATGATATATGTAGAGAATGAACAAATTAATGCATGAACATATCCAGAGAAAATCAAGCTGACTAACTTTGTTACGAATGCAACTTGATACCAACATGATGCATGTGAAGGATAAACAAATCAATGCGTGAATATATACAAAGGAATCATGATGACTATTGTTACAACCTAAAAAAATAACAACAACAACAAGTCTGAACGCAAGACTTTATTATTCGTTAGGCGTGACATAAAAAAAATCGAGGAAAAGATGACTTAATTTCTCTTGAAATAAAATAAGGGTTTGAAAACAACCTCGGAAAAAGCCATGGAGTCGCCACCAATCTTTTTTGGCTAGGTGTGATTGGCCACCTATTAAAACCGGTTTTATAAAACATTTTAAAATTAATTAAAACATTTTTAAAAAACCAATTTCAAGTCTATGTTATAAACCAGAGAAAATCGAAGAATCAGGTTCGGGACTCGGTTACGTGCGGGGAAGGATTAGCGCCCCCACAACATCCGTATGAAAAGGTACCTTATTAATCATATGTTATCTCAAGTCTCAATAAAAATCCGATTTTTAATTTGGTGTTTTAAATTAATTCCCAATTTGAGAAAAATAATTCCATTTTTAATTGAAAATGATCCAAAATTTATTAATTCAAAATTTTCCTATATTCCCCGACAAAATCGGCAAAATATAGAAATTTTTATTTATTTGGTAAACTTTCTGAATCATTCTCATTTTTTGAAAGAAAGATATTCCTTTATTAATGATAATTGATGATATTCCCTCCAACAAACCCCGTAGAGAACTCATGAATTATTTTAACTCAGAAATATCTTTATTTTTATTGAAAATCATTATCTTTTTTTTTTTTTTTAAACATTTAAAAAAATGAATATGAACATGTGTGACATAAGTAAAATGACATAGCAAAGTCTAGATAATATAATGCAACTTAAATGTTATGACATAATTCAAAAGGCATAGCATATTCTAAATGAGATGAAATGATTTAAATAACCTAATATTCTAAATGAAATGAAATGTCCTAAATGACATAATATATTCTATATGAAAGGAAATAACCTAAGTAACATGGTATATTCTAAATGGAATAAAATGATTAAATGACATGGTAAATGTAAATGATATGACATATTTTGAATGACATGGCATATTCTAAATAATATAATCTAAATGACATAGAATATAATCTAAGTGACATAAAATGACATTAAACATAAAAAAATTCTATCATAAAACATGTATAAAAATAAAATAAAAATGCATGAACATAGTATATGCTAAATAATGTAACAAAAATGAATAACTAAATAAAAAACATAGAATAACATATAATATTCAAAGACATAAACAAAAAACATAACACCATAAAATAAATCAAAATAATAACAATATCATAGAAATTATCAAAAATCCCATATTATATAGTATGCATGGACATGGAAAATGCAATGCATGAAAATGTATTTTTTTCTTTAATTAAAGAAATCCGTATATCTAAAAAGATATCCGACTACCTTAGAAAAATATGTCAAATTAAATTTTCTAAAACCAAAATACTTTGTGATTGTTTGAAAACAATTTTGAAAATCTTGGATTAAAATTAAAAATCTAGCCAAACCCTTTAAAAATAGCTCTAATTTCCTAAATTTAAAATCCAAAGCTTGACCACCCTTAAGCTGAGATTTATAAAATTATTTTTTTAGTTTAAAAAGGCTTAGAAACTATCCTAAGACATTAGCTAAAGCTTCTAACCAATCCCCTCTAAATGCCTTAGCCAAATTCAACAATTGTTTTTCTTTTGAATTCAAAACTGCCTCTACTGTCCGATTTTTACACACGATTTTTTAGCCTATTTTTAAAAATTCAAAAAAATCTAAAAAATTATTAGAGACTCAGAACATGTAGAACTACATAATAAAAATAGGCTTAATTTTTTTATTAAAGATGACTACCCAGAAAAATCGAGAAAGTACGAGTACTGGGTGAAAAACTGTTTTGCCAAAACACATTTTTTTTGCCTTTGATAAAATCATTTAAAAATCAAAGTAAAATTGTTGGAGATCATACTAAAGACCTATAAACAGTAGCTAAAACATTTAAAAACCTTGGAAAAAAATTGGCTAAGTAAAGAAAATCACAAAGGTAGAATAATCAATTTGACAACCGTTTAATTTTCCGCAAGTATGCTCAAGTGAGCATGACTTTGAGCCATTGATTGGCCTAAGTCATAAATCATGTGCCATGACATGAAATGCATGAAAATATAGCAAAGTTAATGCATGAAATGCATGGTTTAAAGTCTAGTGATATGGAAAATGCATGGCATAAATAATCTAAATGCCTAGCATGAGTTTGCATGACAATAAATACTATCCTAACTTAATATGCATGACCTAGTGTCTAAATGACATCGCAAATGACATGGAATAATGAAAATGACCTAGTGCCTAAGTGACATGGGAAATGACATGGCATATGAAAATTGCCTGATGCTTAAATGACATGGAATAATAAAAATGGCCTAAAGCTAAACGACATGTGAAATGACATGGCATATGAAAATGGCCTAATGTCTAAATGTCATGGAAAAATAACATGGCATATGAAAATGGCCTAAAGCTAAATGACATGTAAAATGACATAAAATAAAATGACCTAAACTTAAATGACATGGAATAATAAAAATGGCCTAAAGCTAAATGACATGTGAAATGACATGGAATATGAAAATGGCCTAATGTCTAAAGTGTCATGGAAAAATAACATGGCATATGAAAATGGCCTAATGCTTAAAGAAAATACACATGGCCGAATGGCCTAGGAACCAAAGTGTTGTGAGAAATGTCATGTAAAATGACCTAACTAAATGCTATGGAAGGTGATATGAAAAATGGAAACGACCTAAACTATATGAAAATAGCCCCAAGATGCAAAAATATGACATAAGTAAAAAAAAAAAATAATAAGATGGTTAGCAAGAATATAAATATAGATAAAGATAAACAATAATAGAAATAAGCAAGTTTCAGTAAGCAAATAAATAACAAAGAGATGAGCTCCATGGTTGGTACATTGGACAAAGCCCCTCCTAACCATTATCTCTTGATTTTCATCAAGGTTATCAAGCCTTTTCAATCTCAAAATCATAAAAAATAACTAAGGTAAGAAAAAAAATATGGAGATGAGCTCCGTGGTTGGTATATTGGACAAAGCCCACCCTAACTATTATCACTTGATTTTCATCAAGATCATGAATCCTAACCATTGTTTTATTTATTTTTTTGAAAAGCAAGAACAACAAAAAAGATGTAAAAAAAAATGGTAGGAAATCACATGGAAAACAAGAAATAAAGCATGAGGAAGAAGAAGAAAAAATGTAGTAGCAATGGTAGAATGGCTACCTTAACAAAAGCTTTTCTTCCTTTCTTTCAAAAACCTTTTTCTTTTCTCAATTAGCTACTGACTTCTCCTCTCAAATTTTCAGTCATTTAAGGAAAAATAAAACATTCCCCCCCTCTCTCATGCTTGGCCGAATGGCCTCTCAACCATTGGATGATTTTTGCACTTTTTCTCCTCCAATCTTGGCCCTTAGATTAAGATATTTTCATGACAACATAAAAATGTCATCTTGCCAATTGATATCAGCCCTTAAGATGTGTACTCAGCCCTTCTAATAACCTCAGCCCTTAGATGAAATAGAGGACCAATCCCATGCATTCCCTTTCTTGGCCCTTTGAGTGCCTACCCTTGGATGTGTTGTGCTCTTTTATTCTTGGCCATTGGATGATGATTCTTTCATGACCAATCCCATGCACTCCCTTAACATGTGTACTCAGCCCTTGTACATGGCCTAAGCCATTGGATGAAAAGGAACAATCCCATGCACTTTCTTGCTTGGCCAAATGGATGTCCACCTTTGGATGAGTTGTGTTCTTCCATTCTTGGCCATTAGATGAGGGTTCTTTCATGAGAAATAAAAAATATCATCTTAGCATTTAATCTCAGCCATTGAATGGTGTATTCAACTTTTCTACAAGGCACCTAAGCTATTGGATGAAGGGGGAACCATTTGCAAGGTACTAGTGGTAGCATGTGAGTTTGATAGTGACTAAGGAATTAAATTGATCAAGCTTCCTTCTTCTCTTCTATGCTGGCTGACCAAAGGAGGTAAAATCCCAGCAATTCCTTCTTCTTTCATATTTTTCTTAATTACAAATTTGCCCTTTTCGATTTCTGTGGTAAAATGACCTTTTTTTACCCCCGAACCTAAATAAATAAAAAAGGACTCCAAATTCAAATTTTATTTTTTCAATACTTCTAAAATAATAAAAAATTGAACTTTGGAAGTTATCAAAAAAATTTGAGTCTATTTACTATTTATTTCGAATTTATTTCCAAAATTGCCCTTTAATGCACTCGAACTTTTGTCATTTTGTAAATGAGCTCCGAATCTAGATTTTTGTTCACCAATCTTTTCCAAATGATTTAAAAGTGTGATCTGGAAGTTTTCAATATTTTCAGAGACCATGTGCTATTTTTTCGGGATTTATCTGCTTGAATTTCTGCTTAGTGGACCCGGGATTTGGCCATTTTGCAAACAAACTCTGAATCTTTATTTTCTTTTTCCAATCTCTTCCAAATAATTTAAGAATGAGATCTGTAAATTTTCAAAATTGTTGGAGCTCATTTGCTATTTTTTCGGGATTTATCTCTTTGAATTTTACATAGTGGGCCCGAGATTTGGCCATTTTGCAAATGAACTTCGAATCAAGATTTTCTTTCGCCAATCTCTTCCAAATAATTTAAAAATGAGATCTGCAAATTTTTAGAAATTTTGGAGCTCATTTGCTATTTTTTAGGGATTTATCTTTTTGAATTTCTACAAAATGGGCCCGGGATTTGGCCATTTTGCAAACGAACTCCGAATCAAGATTTTCTTTTGCCAATCTCTTCGAAATGAATTAAGAATGAGATCTGCAAATTTTCATAATTTTTGGAGTTCATTTGCTATTTTCCCCAAATTTTCCAATTTTGTCTTTTTGCCTCCGAAACTCGATTTTGCTCAAAACAAGTCCGATTTTCAAATTTTCTTCAAACTGAGCCTTGGGCTATCCTTGTTTAATCACTCCTCATCAATTAGGGGCTTTAGTCTTACCCAATCGGGCCATTTCTATGATTTTTCCAAATTACACAAAAATCCACCAAAAATCCTAATTCTCGGTTTTCTTTCGAATTGACTTTTCTTTCGGTTTTTCTTTCAAGTCTCGGAGTACCACCTGCAGGGTGAGAAAAGCCTTTTAGCATTCTGAATCATCAATTTATGAGGAAAACATACCTGATTCAGTGGTCCGGACAAAATTAGGTGTCTACAGCTGCCCCTCTTTGGCTATTGCTGAGAATCAGGAATCAGGCAAAGATAAACAAACACTAATTTTGTACGGTTAGTGAAATCACATGTGAAGGAAAGGGAAAGGGGTTTTCAATCATCATCACTTTCATTTTTCATTTTTTTTTTTTTTGAAAATGTTGTAAATTGAAGATTCCGTACTTAAATTGAGTTCCCTGACTAATCAAGGCTCAATTCGTCTTAAGAAAATGAGTTCAATTTGGAAAAGAAGAAAAGACCTCTATGCAAGTTATTACAAAAAGAGGTGGTTCTCCATTTTGATGATAAATGCAAAAAGGCGTTTGAAACATTGAAATGACTCTTGACTTCAGCACCTATTATGGAACAACTGGATTGGAACTTACCATTCGAAATCATGTGCAATGCAAGTGATTATGCTATAGGAGCTGTTTTAGGACAACGAGTTGGCAAAGCATCACATGCCCTTTATTATGCCTTCCAAACTCTTAATGATGCTCAACTTAACTATTCCACAACTGAAAAAGAGCTTTTGGCTATTGTTTTTGCTTTAGAAAAATTTTGTTCTTATTTGATTGGTATTAAAGTAATTGTCTTTTCTGACCATGCAGCTCTTAGGTGCTTGCTCACAAAGAAGGATGCAAAATCGAGATTGATTAGGCGAATATTTCTCTTACAAGAGTTTGATTTGGAAATAAAAGATAAGAGAGATAGTGAAAACATGGTTGCGGACCATCTTAGCCGCCTAGTTCATGTAGAGGATGCACTCCCATTGCATGAAAATTTTCCATATGAGCAACTCTTTTCAATTGGGATGACAACTCCTTGGTATGCCGATATTGTCAATTATTTAGTAACCAAGAAGTTGCCACAAGAGTTGACTATACCGCAACGGAATAAGATCAAGAGTGATGCAAAATACTACATTTGGGATGATCCTTACCTTTGGAAACACTGCTCCGATCAAATTATAAGAAGGTGTGTACTTGAAATTGAATTCCATTTAACCTTTTGTCATTCTTATGCATGTGGACGACACTTTGGATCGAAAAGAACAACCATGAAAGTGCTTGATTGTGGATTCTATTGGCCTATATTGTTTAAATATTCATACCTCTTTTGCAAGTCTTGTGATCCTTGTCAAAGAACAGGTAACTTAGGTGCTAGGAATCAAATGTCTCAAACTACAATACTTAATTTAGAAATTTTTGATGCATGAGGCATTGATTTCATAGGAATTTTCCCTTCTTCTTTTGGTAACCTTTATATTTTACTTGTTGCTGATTATGTCTCAAAATGGGTGGAAGCAAAAGCCACTAGGACTAATGATTCTAAACTTATTTCAGATTTTGTGAAGTCTAACATTTTTACCAGGTTTGGAACACCTAAGGCTATTATCAGCGATAGAGGTACACATTTTTGTAATACGCTGGTGAAAGCTCTTTTGAGGAAGTACAACATCACATATAAGGTATCCACATCATATCATCTGCAAACTAGTGGGCAAGCTGAAGTGTCAAATCGAGAAGTAAAATTCATCCTTGAAAAGACAGTTAATCCAAATTGAAAAGATTGGAGTTTACGCCTTGATGATGCACTTTAGGATTATAGGACAGCATACAATACACCCATTGGTATGTCTCCTTATCAGTTAGTTTATTGCAAGCCATGTCATCTCCTGGTTGAATTAGAACATAAGGCATATTGGGCTATAAAGCAATGCAACATGGAGATGGATGAGGAAGGTACTCAAAGAAAACTTCACTTACAAGAACTTGAGGAGATAAGGAATGATGCTTATGAGAACTCCAAGATTTACAAGGAAAAGACTAAGGCTTTTTATAGTAAGATGATTTCAAGGAAGAGCTTTGTTGCTGGACAAAAAGTTCTTCTTCTATTCCATTCACGCCTTAAGTTGTTTCTAGGTAAGTTACTTCTCGTTGGATTGGACATTTTATTATTACTAATGTTTTTCCTCATGGTGCAGTTCAAATCAAGAGTCCAAAATCAGATAAAGCATTCAAGGTGAATGGCCATAGTTTGTAGCCATACTATGAGAACTTCACAATGCATGATGTCGAGGAGCTACCACTTTATGAGCCAAACTATGTTGAATAGTGACAGCTTGAGTCCAAGTCAGGCTGAGGACACTAAACTAAGTGCTTATTGAGAGGCAACCCAATGGATGGAGAGAACACATAATGAATAGATTTGATACTTCTTACTCTCCATCATTCTATCTTTTATTGTTTTCTTTATTTATTTTGTTTTTAGTTCGTTTCTCTTGCACATAATTCTTTCATGTGGGTGATAGTTATACATTGAGGACAATGTAAGAATTAAGTGTGGGGGGAGGATTTAGGATTTCTTTTATTTTAGGTTTTTATTTCGTTTTGAGTCTTTAATATTATTTTCTTTTAGTGTGTTTAGTTTCTTTCAATACAATGATGAGACATGAATTGTGTAGGTCTAAAACTGGTTTATTAGTGAAAAGAATTTTCATGAGAAATAAGCTTGAAATATCATTTTTTCATGATCCAATGTTAATATTTCTGTTGATTGAGAAAGAAGCATGTTTAGACTTGATATTGACTTGCATAAATATCCTTGTGAGTTTTGAGCCTATGTGATTCACACATTATGCATATCAATCTAATTTCTTTTCTTGTGTGCTCTCATAATAACTTGTTTCTCTAGAACTTGCTTTAAACCATTTGAGACTATATTTATACATATGACTACATGGATATGATAGAGGGATTATGATTTTTACCGCCAAGGCCAAATCAGCCAGTTCCCTATTGATGTTCCAAGAGAACATCCCCCTAGTGAGCCAATTTGAGCCTACATTGAATAAGCTGTTTCATTGGTAACCATATCTCTCATCTAGCCTAAATATGCTTATATCCTTACCCTAGTTCTAAAGATGAATTAGAATGTTTTGAGACATATTGCATAAGTAAGGGATATCTATTGAAGATTTGGGTTATATACAAGAAATAAGTGTAGGGGGAAAGAAAGGCAAAAGTCAAAAGAAAAAAGAAATGGAACATTGTCAAAATACATTCCCATATAGAAAAAAAGAAAAAAAGGGAAAAGATATAAATCATCTCTTGAGCTTTTGGTTAAAGAAAAGATCTTACAAAGTTGGTTAGAATGAAGCAGATGCCCAACATAAAATATTTAGCCTATGTTATTATGTGCTTCTAAAGAGTATTGAGAAGTTTTTCTTTGCATAATCTTAGTATGTCTCTAAACTCTATGAAGTCTTTGGAACCTTTGTGATATCCTTTCCTTTTTATTCTTTACCATATTACTACCCTTTGGCCCCATTACAACCTTGAATAAAGACCTCTTGATTCATGAAGTTGTATGATCTAAATAGTGGACAATAGGTGGACAAGCAAGCATATGGTATGACTGTTTTCATGAGATTGATTGAGTGTAAACACTTTACCACTACTTTAAAGAGTGAAAATCATGAAAGTATCCCATGTGAGAAGTTGAGATTATGTTTGAATATGCATTATTTTGATTGAGATATGTTATGTTAATGTTGGCTTAACTCAAACTATTTACATATTCAAGGATGATTCTTTGTGAAATTCTTTAAGCTATTGATTATTTTATAAGACTTGTCCAATGATTGTCTCTAATTTATATTGAAAGTGAATTAGATTAGATTTTCTTACTTTGTTTCTATTTTGTTTTACTCGAGGACTAGCAAAGGTTAAGTGTGTGGGAGTTTGATAAGTGCTTAATTTCATACATTTTTCTATCTACTTTCCTTATATTAAGTGGTTTGATTCCTAAGTTCCTTGACATTTTACTTAGGTTTTATGTTTTATAGGTGTTTTGGAAGACAATGGATGCTTTGGAGTTAAAAAAAAATGATTTTGGACAAGTAATTAAGCTTCAAGCACAAGGGAAAGCTGCCCACTCTTCAAGAAGACACCACGCAGCTAAACGTAGTCTAAACCTTCCATAAATACACATTTGGCTGCTCATAGACCTACTACTTAAACCCTAGCCAAAAATAACCTAATCCTAGTCAAAAGAGGATTTGCGACAAGAGGACTTTCCCTATCCTTATAACCTAGCCAAAAATAACCTAATCCTAGTCAAAAGAGGACTAGCAGCAACATATACTTTCCTTTCTTAAAAACCTTAGCTGCTACTCACATTAAGAAGTCCTACTGTATAACATCTTTAAGGGGGAGCCACAAGTCATCTTTTAAAACCCTGTCACATACAAGGCAATTGCCTATAAATAGAGACCTTAGGAGAGAGCCGCAACACTTAACATATAATAGCTTTAGAATAGTTTTTAGAGAGAATTTGGGAGAGCAAGAGGCTGAATTATTCAATATTCTTCTTCTTCTCCTCCATTCTCTTAGTTTCTTCTTATTTTCTTTTTAGTTTCATGTTTATGTTATCCATGTCTATGCTAGGCTAAACTTTTCTTTTAGTTAAGGATGATTTCAAAGCCCTAGACATATTGTGTAATTGATATTCAGATTTTATCTATCATTCATTTTCTATCAAAGTTGCTTATGTTCTCGTATAAAAATTGTTCATGATATATCGTCTTCATTTGTTTAGGTGTGCAACTAGATAGATCTTGATAATGGTCTATTGCTAGTTTAGGAATCTTGATCCGTGTAATTGTCTTGACTCCCTATTCATAAGTAGCAATTTGTGATTAATGATTATGGTCAAGTTTTCAGTAATTGCAAAGTGGAACATAACATAAGTTAAACAATCCAAGCTTGTGTGTTTGTTGCTTATATCAACCTATCTTTCTCATCATAAAGCTGCTATCAAATTAAATCTAGAGAGCTTATTCTAGGTTGTTTGATGGTTAGAGATTAAGTAGAGAGCTTATTCTATATAACGACGAACTAAGAAAAGATTGGGATTGCAGAGCTTGTTGTTATCTACGGTTAATAGTTTTGAAAGATAATTGATGTTGATAATTCTGATATTGATTCTCTATGATGTTTATTGGTGTCGAATGACTCCTTAACCATACTTTATCTTATTTGATTTCACCTTATTTCTTTGAATCTTGTTTTTCTTGCTTTCCTTACTTTCAAATCCATCAAAACCCCTTTTTTATTCTTTTAGAAATAAAGTTATAAATCAGCAACTTATAGATTAAGAACAATCCCTGTGGATTCGACCCTTGCTCACTACTTTACTAAACAATTGATCATATTTAGTGCAAGGTTTAATAAGATACACTATTCTGAGTGCATCAAGTTTTTGGCGCCATTGTCGGGGATTGTTTTCTTTAATTTATTTGTTACTTGGTTTATTTTTATTTTTAGCTCTAATTTGTTTTATTTTCTTATTTTCTTTTCAGTAAATGTTCCAAATTCCCAAAGAAGACACAAATTGGTTAAAGCTTAAGAGGATCTTGGAATTCACATCTTCCTTTCACAAATCAAACGAGGAGTAGATCCAAATAGTTCAAGTTGAGTAATGAGAGATGGCATTAAACAACCTTACTCTTAAGGAGCTAGTAGAGTCGGATTTGGGTTAACAACCACTATACATCGAATATCCTAACTTTGAGGTAGCTTTTGAGCTTAAATCTGGTTTAATTCTTCTTCTCCCAATGTTTCATGGTTTTGCAGAAGAGGATCCAAACAAGCACCTTAAGGAATTCCAGGTAGTTTGCTCAAGCATGAAGTCAACCGGGATCTCCGAAGAACAAATCAAATGAGAGCCTTTCCATTCTCTCTATCAGACTCGGCAATGGAATGGCTCTACTATCTACCATCTGGAACCATCACTACATGGAATGAGATGAAAAGGTTATTCGTAGAGAGATATTTCTCAACATCTAAGGCTGCCAACATTAGAAAAGAGGTATATGGGATTCGACAATATCATGGAGAATCTTTGTATGAGTATTGGGAGAGGTTTAAAAAGCTTTGTGCAAGTTTTCCACATCATCAGATAAGTGAACAACTTCTTATTCAATACTTTTATAAAGGTCTCATGCCCATGGAGAGAAGCATGATTGATGCGGCAAATGGAGGAGCTCTAGTTGATAAGACACTCGAAGCTACTAGGATTCTCATCTCCAACATGGAAGCCAACTCACAATAATTTAGCATGAGACATGAACCACCACCACGAGCCAAGAAAGTAAATGAGGTAAGTATATCTTCCATTGAACAACAAATTTCTCATCTTACTTATCTTGTGCAACAAATAGCTGTAGGTAATTTGCAGCAAATCAAAGCTTATTGTATATGTTGTACAATAGGGCACCCAACTGATATGTGCTCAACACTTCAAGATGGTTCAACATGTTAATGCTATGGGTGGATTTCCAGGCCAACAACGAAAGTATGATCCCTACTCAAACACATATGATCTAGGATGGAGGGATCATCTAAACTTTAATTATGGAGGGAATCAACCACCAGTTGCTCCTCCACCCATTAGTAATCGGCCATCAGGTTTTCAGCAAAGAACGCAACAACCATATCAAACCCGACAACAAGTGCAACCACCTCAAAACTCAGGTACTTCTTTAGAAGATATTGTAAAATCTCTTGCTACTAATACTTTGCAATTTCAACAAGGGATTTAGGCAAGCATTCAGAATTTGGAAACTCAAATGGGACAATTGGCAACAACAGTGAATCGATTGGAAGCAAGGGATTCAGGGAAGCTACCTTCTCAAACCATAGTGAATCCTAGAGAAAATACAAGTGTCGTACTCTTAGAAGTGGGAAACAACTTGAGACACGACATAAGGCAATACCATTGGATAGTGCTCAAAAGGAAGAAAACCATAATGCATCATCCCAACCTGTTGAGCCACTTACTAAGGTAAGCCCTAAACCTTCTTTTCCTTCTTATATAACTTCTCCACCTTTTCCAAGTAGGTTTGCAAAGTCTAAAAAGGAGGAACAAGAGAAGGAGATTTTAGAAACCTTCCGTAAGATAGAGGTAAACATTCCTCTACTAGATGCAATAAAGAAGGTGCCCCATTATGCAAAGTTTCTCAAATAATTGTGCACCTCTAAGCGGAAGATCAAGGGCAATGAAAAGGTAAGTGTGGGAGATAATGTTTCAGTAGTTCTCAAAAGAAAACTCCTACCAAAATGCAAGGATCCAGGTATGTTCACCATTCCTTGTAAGATAGGTAACTCCAGGTTTGAACATGCTATGCTAGATTTAGTAGCATGTATTAATGTTATGCCATATTCCATTTATGCTTCATTGAATCTATGACCATTATAAGAGATCGGTATTATTATACAACTCGCTGATCGTTCTAATACTTATCCAAAAGGAGTTATAGATGATGTTCTTTTGCAGGTCAATGAATTGGTCTTCCTAACTGATTTTTATGTTCTTGAGATGGAAGATGAGATATTTTCCAATCTAACACCTATTTTATTAGGAAAACCATTCTTAAAAACAGCCAAGACAAAAATTGATGTTCATGACGGCACTCTTACTATGAAATTTGATGGCGAGGTGATTCGTTTCAATATCTTTGAGGCCATGAGGTATCCTAGTGATTTACATTTTGTTTTTACAATTGATATAATTGACTCTTTAGTGCAACAGGCTTATGATTTAGATAGCGAAGACAGTTTGGAAGTAGCCATTAATAAGCACCTTGGAATGGAGAAATCTAAATGTGAAGAGGAACTAGCTTTGAGTAAACTTATGGAGGAGGCATTAGCATCTCTACAAGTGTTGCCACCTATTGATAAAAGGTTTGATTATTAAATTGCCTATATCTAATGAGAAACTTCTACCTTCTATTTTGCAGGCACCAGCCTTGGAATTAAAACCACTACTGGATCATTTGAAATATGTGCTCTTAGGTGAAAAGGACACGCTGTCGGTCATCATTGCCAAAGATCTCACACCTTTGCAAAAAGAGAGATTTATCTGTGTGCTTAGAGATCAAAAGACAACAATTGGTTGGATAATTGCCGATATCAAGGGAATAAATCTTTCCATGTACATGCACCAGATTTTGTTAGCGAAAGGCTCAAAACCAACAAGAGAAGCACAACACCAATTGATTCCTTCTATGATGGAGGTTGTGAAAAAAGAGATACTGAAGTGATCTACCCAATCTCGGATAGCAAGTGGGTGAACCTGGTCCAAATGGTTCCTAAAAAGTCAAGTGTCACGGTTGTGAAGAATGAAGAGAATGACTTTGTTCCTACTTGGGTTCAAACAGGATGGCGAGTTTGCATTGATTACCGCAAACTAAATCAATAACTCGTAAAGACCAATTTCCTTTACCTTTTATTGATCAAATGCTTTAAAGGTTAGCCATCATTCTCATTATTGTTTTCTTGATGGTTATTCAGGTTATAATCAGATTGTCATCGCTTCGGAGGACCAAGAGAAGACAACCTTCACATGTCCGTTTGGGACCTTTGCCTACCGACGCATGCTATTCGATCTTTGCAATGCACCGGCCACATTCCAAAGGTGTATGGTTAGCATATTTTTTGATTATGTAGAGAACATCGTAGAGGTATTTATGGATGATTTTAGTGTCTATGGTGATTCTTTTGATAAATGTCTAGAGAACCTTACACTTGTGCTAGAAAGATGCAAGAAAACTAACCTTGTGCTAAATTGGAAAATATGTCATTTTATGGTTGACCAAGGTATAGTTTTAGGACATGTTATTTCTTCTAGGGGAATAGAAAATCTAAAATAGATATCATGCATTCTTTACCACCTCCCACAAGTATGAGAGAGGTTTGTTCATTTCTTGGTCATGCAAGTTTCTATCGAAGATTTATCAAAGATATCATTACCTCTATGCAAGTTATTACAAAAAGATATGGTTTTCCATTTTGATGATAATGTAAAGAGGTGTTTGAAACATTGAAAGGACTCTTGACTTTAGCCCCTATTATGCAACCACCGGATTGGAGCTTACCATTTGTAATCATGTGCGATGCAAGTGATTATGCTATAGGAGCTATTTTGGGACAACAGGTTGGTAAAACATCACATGCCATTTATTATGCCTCCCGGACTCTTAATGATGCTCAACTTAACTATTCCACAACTTAAAAAGAGCTTTTGGCTGTTGTTTTTGCTTTAGAAAAATTTTATTATTATTTGATTGGCACTAAAGTAATTGTCTTTTCTAACCATGCAGCTCTTAGGTGCTTGCTCACAAAGCAGGATGCAAAATCGAGATTGATTAGGTGGATACTTCTCTTACAAGAGTTTGATTTGGAAATAAAAGACAAGAGAATTAGTGAAAACTTGGTTGCGGACCATCTTAGTCCCCTAGTTCATGTAGAGGATGCACTCCCATTGCATGAAAACTTTCCAGAAGAGCAACTCTGTTAAATTGGGATAACAACTCCTTGGTATGCCTATATTGTCAATTATTTAATCACCAAGAAGTTGCCACAAGAGTTGACTATAGCTCAACGGAACAAGATCAGGAGTGATGCAAAATACTACTTTTGGGATGATCTTTACCTTTGGATACATTGCTCCGATCAGATTATAAGAAGGTGTGTACTTAAAATTGAATTCCATTCTATTTTAAGCTTTTGTCATTCTTATGCATGTGGAGGACATTTTGGATCTAAAAGAACAGCCATAAAAGTGCTTGATTATGGATTCTATTGGCCTACATTATTTAAAGATTCATACCTCTTTTGCAAGTCTTGTGATCGTTGTCAAAGAACAGGTAACTTAGGTGCCTGGAATCAAATGCCTCAAACTCCAATACTAATTAATTTTTGATGTATGGGGTATTGATTTCATGGGACTTTTCCCTTCTTCTTTTGGTAACCTTTATATTTTACTTGTTGTTTATTATGTCTCAAAATGGGTGGAAGCAAAAGCCACTAGGACTAATGATTCTAAACTTATTTTAGATTTTGTGAAGTCTATTTTTACCAGGTTTGGAACACCTAAGGCTATAATCAGCGATAGAGATACACATTTTTGTAATAGGTCGGTGGAAGCTCTTTTGAGGAAGTACAACATCACACATAAGGTGTCCACATCATATCAACCACAAACTAGTGAGCAAGCTGAAGTGTCAAATCGAAAAGTAAAATCCATCCTTGAAAAGATAGTTAATCCAAATCGAAAAGATTGGAGTTTACACCTTGATGATGCACTTTGGGCTTATAGGACAGCATACAAGACACCCATTGGTATGTCTCCTTATCGGTTAGTTTATGGTAATCCATGTCAACTCTCGAATGAATTAGAACATAAGGCATATTGGGCTATAAAGCAATGCAACATAGAGATGGATGAGGCAAGTACTCAAAGAAAACTTCACTGGCAAGAACTTGAGCAGATAAGGAATGATGCTTATGAGAACTCCAAGATTTATAAGGAAAAGACTAAGGCTTTTCATGATAAAATGATTTCAAGGAAGAGCTTTGTTGTTAGGTTAAAAGTTTTTCTTCTATTCCATTCACGCCTTAAGTTGTTAAGTTACGTTCTCATTGGATTGGACCTTTATTACTAATGTTTTTCATCATGGTCCAGTTCAAATCAAGAGTCCAAAAACAGATAAAGCATTCAAGGTGAATGGCCACAGATTGAAGCCATACTATGAGAACTTCACAATGCATGATGTCGAGGAGCTACCACTCTATGAGCCAAACTATGTTGAATAGTGACAACTTAAGTCCAAGTCAGGCTGAGGACACTAAACTAAGCATTTATTGAGAGGCAACCCATAGGATGGGGAGCACACATAATTACTAGATTTGATACTTCTTACTCTCCATCATTCTATCTTTTATTGTTTTCTTTAGTTATTCTGTTTTTAGTTCGTTTCTCTTGCACATAATTTTTTCATGTGTGTCATCGTTATACATTGAGGACAATGTAAGAATTAAGTGTAGGAGGGAGGATTTAGGATATCTTTTATTTTAGTTTGTTATTCTGTTTGTTTCATTTTGTTTTGAGTCTCTAATATTAATTTCTTTTAGTGTGTTTAGTTCCTTCCAATACAATGATAAGACATGAATTGTGTAGGTCTAAAACTGGTTTATTAGTGAAAAGACTTTTCATGAGAATTAAGCTTGAAATATCATTTTTCATGAGCCAATGTTAATATGATATGTTGGTTGAGAAATAAGCATGTTTAGACTTGATATTGACTTGCATAAATATCCTTGTGAGTTTTGAGCCTATATGATTGATACATTATGCATATCAATCCAATTTCTTTTCTTTTGTGCTCTCATGATAACATGTTTCTCTAGAACTTGCTTTAAACCATTTGAGACTATATTGATACATATGACTACATGGATGGATAAAATAGGCCCAAAATGTGTTTAAGGGTGATTGGATCAATGATCATTTCCTGAGGAGAATTCATTCTTGAAACATTTGCCCCCCTTTTTTTGGACTTTTTTTTTTCTTTCTTTTTTCAATCTCTTTTCTTTCATTGCTGGCTTTCATTTGCCATTCTTTGATTTCACCTTTTTCCAATGGCTCTTTTTTTTTTTTGCCATGATTTTGATTATTTTTCCTCGTATTTGCCCTCTAGTGTAGAGGGTGATGCTTGATCAGGGTTCCAAGAAAAAAATAATTCCTAAGGCTCAAAGGGGTGACTAGGGATAATTTCTTCTTAGTGAAGGGGATATGAAAGATGGCCATTTATCATACCAAGCATGGACATTCTCTTTGAAAATCAATTCTCAGGGGAGATAGGTACATAGAATTTCCATTTTTACACTTGGAATCATTCGAATTCCCATGTGGATAGCATCAATCTTTTTTTTTTAAGCATAATACTTCTTCAATTCATCAACATTCATGGGATTTTTGAAATCATCTCCGTCCATCCGAGTTAGAATCAATGCTCCTTCAGAAAAAGCTTTTTTTACTATATAGGGTCCTTCCCAATTTGGGGGCCATTTTCCTCGCGGATCCTTCACTATATGGAGAATTTTCCTCAGTACTAACTCCCCCTCTCGGAACTGTCTTAGACGAACCTTCTTGTTGTGGGCTTAAATCATCCTTTTTTGATACAATTGCCCATGACAAATTGCCTTCAATCTTTTCTCCTCGATGAGATTCAGTTGTTCATAACGAGCTCTAACCCATTCTGCCTCTTCTAGGCCAACCTCCATCAAAACACGAAGTGAAGGAATCTCAACTTCAATAGGTAACACTGCTTCCATACCATATACCAAAGAAAACGGTGTTGCCTCTGTAGATGTGTGAACCGAAGTGCGATATGCATGAAGAGCAAAAGGCAAGATCTCATGCCAATCCTTGTACACATCAGTCATCTTCTCGATAATTTTCTTGATGTTTTTGTTGGCTGCTTCTACTGCCCCATTCATCTTCAGACAATAAGGTGCCAAATTGTGATACGTGATCTTGAACTGAGTACACACTTCTCTCATAATCTTATTATTCAGATTGAGAGCATTATCTGAAATAATTCTTGCTGGCAATCCATATCGGCATATGATTTCCTTCTTAACAAATCGGCATACCACCGACTTTGTTACATTCGCATAGAAAGCAGTTTCTACCCATTTTTGTGAAATAATCTATGGCCACCAGGATGAAGCGATGTCCACTTGAAGCTTTCGGGGTAATCAATCCAATCATATCCATTCCCCACATCGAGAATGGCCATAGTGTGTCATGACATGCAATGGTGATGGCGGCACATGGATCTTATTTGCATATATCTGGCATTTATGGAAATTTCAAGAATAACTGATACAATCTCCTTCCATTGTCAGCCAATAATATCCTACCCTCATAATCTGCTTAGCAAGCATATGACCATTGGCATAGGTGCCACATATCCCTTCATGGACTTCGTCTATGATTCTTTGAGCTTCGACAGACCCGACACATCTCAATAAGACTTGGTCTCTCCCTGTCTAGAACAAAACTCATTGCTAGCCTTCTCAGAGTTCTTTTGTCATTTTATGTTGCTCACTCTGGATACTGTTGATTCGTGATGTACTACAAAATGTCGTTATACCAAGGGAGACCTTCTGCTTCTTCTTCGATACTCAAACAATGGGCAGGAGATTCATATATGCTCATCTTAATCGGCATAACTTTTGCCCCTTCATTCACTTTAAACATTGATGAAAAAGTAGCCAGACCATCCGCTATCCGATTTTCTTCTCGGGGGAAGTAATTGAAACTTACTTCTTCAAACTCCTCCAATAAAGTCAGTATGAGTTCTTGGTATCGGATTAATTTTGTATCTCGGGTTTCCACTGCCCGACTTGCTAAAAATTCTACACTGACCTTGATAGCTTTCTGACTCACATATACAATGTCGTATTCTGACAACAAAACCTGCCATCTTGCCGTCCTTCCTGACAAAGAAGGTGCTTCCAACATGTACTTGATTGGATCTAGCTTGGCGATCAACCACGTTGTGTGATATAGCTCTGAGCCTTCGAGCAGTCCAAGCTAAGGCATAGCACAGCTTTTCTACCGATGAATATTTCAACTCATAGTCTATGAACTTCTTGCTGAGGTAGTAAACTGCCTGTTTTTTCTTTCCAGTCTCATCAAGCTGCCCTAGAACACAACCCGTGGATCTCTCAAATATTGATAAATACAGTATCATTGGTTTATTTGGAACAGGTGGCATTAATACTGGTGGGTTTGATAGATAATGCTTAACCCTTTCAAAAGCAATCTGACACCCTTCATCCCACTCTCCTGGATCACGTTTTTGAAGTAGCTTAAATATTGGATCACATTTATCGATTAACTGAGAAATAAATCGAGCAATGTAATTCGATCTCCCCAGAAAACCTCTTACTTCTTTTTTAGTACGTGGAAGTGGAAAATTCTGGATTGCCTTCACTTTATCCGGATCAATCTCAATTCCCTTTTTGCTAACAACAAAACCCAACAATTTCCCCGAAGTGACTCCAAAAGTGCATTTTGCCGAGTTTAGCTTGAGTTGAAACTTTCTTAGTCTTTCAAAGTGTTTCCTAAGATTTGCAATATGCTCATCTTCTCCTTGTGACTTTGCAATCATATCATCAACATAAACCTCAATTCCCTTATGCATCATGTCATGATACAAGGTCACCATGGCCCTCTGATATGTTACCCAGCATTCTTCAACCCGAATGACATTTCCTTGTAGCAGAATGTTCCCTACATGTAACAAATGTGGTTTTCTCCATATCTTCTGGTGCCATCTTAATCTGATTATATCCCGAGAATCCGTCCATGAAAGAAAATAAGGAATTCTTCGCCGTATTATCCACCAAAGTATCAATGTGAGGCAAAGAGAAATTATCTTTGGGACTGGCCTTGTTCAAATCTCGGTAATCGATGCACATACGCACCTTGCCATCCTTCTTTGGTACTGGAACAATGTTTGCCACCCATTTCGAATATTTTGCCACCTCTAAGAATCCAGCATCAAACTGCCTCTTCACCTCCTCTTTTACCTTTAACAGCATGTCCGGCCTCATTCTTTTCAACTTTTGCTGAATTGGCTTGCACTCTGGCCTTAAACGAAGCTTATGAACCACAATGTCTGGATTCAAACCCGACATGTCTTGGTATGACCTTGCAAATACATCTACATATTCCCGGAGCAAAGCTATCAATTCACCCTTTATTGATGACGACAATATAGTCCCAATTTTAACCTCTTTTAACTCCTCACTACTTCCAAAATTTAACAATTCCAATAGCTCCTCCTGAGGAAGTACTTGTTTCTCTTCTTGTTCTATTTTTATTAATAAGTCCAAAGGTAGACCATAATCCTCAATATCTTCGTCGGCCTCAAAATAACCCGTGCAAATGGGTCTCTCAAAATCAATTTCAGAATTACTGACAGGAAGGTCCTCATATTCACCTGTAAATAGGTGGGGAAGAAACAATATAGGCAAATATATATACAATGAAAGCAAAATAAATAGCATAAATGAAAGAATATGGACACATTAATATGGAGGAAATGCATCGTGTTTGTTATTTATTGAATGAAAACTTTTAGACAAAAGCCCATTACAAAAGAAATTCTTAATATCCTCGGGCAAAGATATTTAAGATTTGTTTAAAAGCATTACGTTGGAATAGACCTAAAGACTATGGGCAGCTAGGTTGAACTCCAATTGGTCAGTCTATATCCTGGTGGACAACTTCGCACCATCCAGTTAGCATTCTCACTTTCAATCTTTCCTCCTTAGTCATGCAGATCTCCATATCATATATTTGCTCATCCCTATTCACCTGGAATCTCTCGACGGCTTGCTCAATCATTATAATACATCATTAGAATTCTTTTCTTCAAATAGAAAATCGATCGAGCGAAAGCTGTGAAGGATTGGTGGGAAAGTCATAGGCTCCCACTCAATATCCATACCTGCGAGACGGGCCATCCTCCTTTGTCGGCTCTTTTCAACTTGTTTCTTTTTCTCATGGGCCTTCAAAAGATACCCTAGGCCAAACCGGTCTTTCTTTCCCACTACTTCCATTGCTCGAGCCATCCCTTGAAGATATTTTCCAAGACCTTTTCCAACCCTACAGCCCTTTCCCACTGTAGTTCTTACTCCCAACCTTGTGTTCTTGGACAAACTTGGTTTTGAAATTTTTCATCCTTCAGCAACGAAAACCGAATTTACAAACTCCAAAGACCGAAAGAAACATTCTACAGCATCTTCATTGGGTTCAACATAAGGAGATTCAGTAGATGAAGAGGCTATTATGTCCTCTTCTCTTGATACAGTGACCAAATGCCCCTATCACAAATTTCAGTTTTTGATGAAGAGATGAGGGCACAGCCCCTGCTGAATGTATCCACGACCTTCCCAACAAGCAATTATAGGATGGATTAATATCCATGACCTGAAAGTTCACCGTATAGGTGCATGGGCCTATCTCCAGAGGAACCTCAATAGTTCCCATTACCTCTTTCTTGGTACCATCAAAAGCTCTGACTACTGTGCAACTTGGTAGCATATAAGAAATATCAAATGGAAACTTAGATAGGGTTGCCAAGGGCATTACATTTAATGAAGAACCATTATCCAGAAGTGCCCTCGATAATATATGCCCCTGGCAAGTGGTTGTTATGTGAAGAACCTTTGTTGACCCAATACCATTGGGTGGTATTTCATCATAACTGAAATATATATGGTCGTCTGCCGCAATGTTTCCCACTAGCCTGTCTAATTTTTCTATCGATATGTTGTTAGCCACATATGCTAAATTCAACACTCTCAACAGGGCATTTCTATGTGGTTCCGAATTCAAAAGCAAAGCTTTATGAATTTTAAGAACTCGCAGGCTTCCTTCTCATTCACCGGCTCTTTTATCCTGTTTACCGAGGCTGACCCCCTTTCTACTTCTTTTGACGAATCCATCTCAATATGGATTTGTTCAGCTATTTTCTTCCCTTTGTCCATTCCTCCATCCTTTCTTGTTGATCACTGTTCAACAACCTCAGGGGCATAACACCTTCTACTTCGTGTGAAGTGCCCCACACCTGTAATATCTTGCTGACTTAAAGGCCCTGGCATAACCATGCTTAGTCATACTTCCACGGTACAGTTTTATTTTCCTTGTAAGAAAATGAATAATACAAATCTATGAATAGCTTAGGCGCAATTTCCTCAACAATCGGAGTAGTATTCTCTGGTTCATCGTAATAGATGATCAAAGGTCTTCCTATCCCGTAACCAGCCGCATTCTCAATAACCTCTACTTCATCCTCTATTTCTTCGTAAAACTGGGCTTCCCCCTCATCCATCATCGTTTGGACTTTAGCCAAAAATCCCCGTATTTCTATATGATATGACCTTTACATCCATGGAACGGGCACCAATTCTCCACCCTATTTGCAATCATTTCTAAACTGTCACCATCCTCCACCATTCTTGCTTTTACCATTTCGACCCACACTTTTATCATTGGAGTCTTAACTTCACTGGCATGTTTTTTCAATCTTCTCTCTTCCCCTGTCAATATTGCATTTACCCGATTCTCAGCATGATCGGGTAATGGATTTCCTGCTACATTCGGCCCATTCCTTGTCCCGAACTTCACAACCCCTGTATTAATCAAACTTTAGACTTTTTTTAAAGGCAATACAGTCCTCAGTCGAATGCCCCTGAATCCCTGCGTGATATGCGCAGCTAAAATTTGCATTGTACCACCTTGGATATGGTGGTGTCAGAGGTTTGAGGTGTACAGGTGCAACAAGTTGACTCTGCAATAGTTTGGGATATAGCTTACCATATGTGGTAGAAATTGGATCAAATTGGGGTTTCTAATCATTCCTTGGTGAACGTTGATCATTGCATCCAGCACCTTGAGTGTTTGGGACAGTGTTTCGGGAGGTTTATTTGTGGGGACACGCCATTGGAAAAGGCTGTTGTGGTATATTGGTATAGGGGAATGGATTTTGGGTAAGGTGGTTCACATTAGGATAGTAAGGATTATACCCCGGATAAGGTGTGTAGGGTGTAGGAGGTACATAAGATGTCGGAGGAGTATAGGGCCTGGGAGATGTATATGGTGTAAGAGGTGCATATGGATATAGGTTGATAATAACTGCGTAGGTCTCTTCTTTCTTCCTAGCAGGGAATACCTTCTTCGGAGTAACAGACTCACCCCCTTCCATTTTCCCATTCTTAATGGCCGACTCTATCATCTCCCCAGATATCACCATGTCTGCAAAGTCCTTGGTGGCACTCCCCACCAATTTATCATAATATGGTGCTTTCAAGGTATTTATGAAAAGCATTGTAGTTTCTTTGTTGGTCAAAAGAGGTTGTACTTGTGTAGCCAGGTCTCTCCATCTCTGAGAATATTCTTTAAAGCTTTCAGCAGTTTTCTTTTCCATGATTTGTAGTGATAGCCTATCTAGTACCATATCAGATACATGTTTATAATACTCCACGAAAGCCCTGGCTAAATCCGTCCACGAACGAATCTTGGTACGACTCAGTTGATTGTACCATCGGGTTTCAGACCTTGTCAAGCTATCTTGGAAATAGTGGATAAGTAGTTTCTCATTATCATCGTGCCCCATCATTCTTCTGCAGTACATGGTCAGATATGCTGATGGGTTGGTAGTCCCATTATATTTCTCAAATTCTGGTACTTTGAACTTTGGGGGAATTACCAGATCGTCTACTAAACTCATCTCTTTGGCATCCAAACTGCCAAATAACTCTGCCCCTTCAACGGCCCTTAGCCTCTCCTCCAGCAGATGATATTTTTTCTGGGAGTCTGCCATTTCAAGCCTCTTCAGCTCAGTCATCTTTGCCTTTTCCTTTTCAGCTAGTTCCTCAAAGTCTGGAACATTAACATCCATTAGGCCAACCCCAATATTAACCTTTCCGGGAACATAGTTCTATGCCTCAGCAGCTGGCTGGATATAAACATAGAAGGCTGCCCCAATTGGCAGCTCTTGGCTCTTTTGCTGTATGTTTTCAGGTTGATCCTCTTCATTCACCAACCTTTTCCAGGTGACCGAATTCTCCCCCGGCCCTTTTTGTTTCATCATGGCACTCATCATTTCCATGAGTTTAGTCATCTGTTCCCGTGACTCCTCCTGAGACTTGGCCAACTGTTCCTGCAGTTCCCTTTGAGTTCTTTCCATTCTTTCAATTCTAGCAAGCTGATCGTTCTCCATAGTTCTAGCTTGAGATCGAGTATTGTAAGGGTGTAGAAAATACAGTTCTTTCATTGTGCGACCAATTGTACCTTTAGTTTTGAAAACCATGAATTAGAAATTATTGACAAAAATTTTTTTTAATGTTTTATAAAAAAATGAATGAATGAATGACTAAATGTTTAATGAATGAACAAATGAATAATTATAAAGAATAAATGAATGGATAAATAAATGAATGATTAATATATGAGAATGAATAAATGATATGCAGAATAAATGAATGAATAATTATAACTATGAATAAATGTATGAATGAACGAACAAAATATATAAAGGACAGAATAAGTGAATGATAAAAATATGTATGCACTTGAAAGTATTGGCCCCGGGATAATTCCAACCAAACGGTCTTTCATTGATTTCCTGGAATTAAATACATCAAAGATAGAATAAAAAGACCGCTACCTAAGACAAGTCCATAATTTGCCTTTCAAAGTGCTGTTACAAATTATTAGTCCTATTGTAACTCCCTCTAATCTTGGACTTTCCTTCACAGTCTCCTTTTGATTGCCTTACTCTTCAATCAGACGCCTACGTATTCATGACCCCTTGACGCGTCAGCAGAAACATCACTATGTAAGCTTTCCTTAGCTTGCTTCTCTAGTTGATTGGCTCGGGCTTCCTCATGCTTCACTTTCTTTTTCCAGTAGTTGCTCTCCTTCTTGAGGTTTTTGACCTCTTGCTCCCATTCCTCGAAAGTCTTGAGGGTTCCTTCAAATCTGAGCTCGAAGCGGTACCTTTTGTTCTCCAACTGTAATTCCTGAAGATCGCCCTTAGCAGCGTCCCTTTCTCTCTTGAACTTTTCCTTTTCTCTTTCTCGAGCTGATTCCCTATTTTTCATGTCCTCAAGCTCTTTTTGCAGCCGGGCAATCTCTTTGCTCATTTGGGCCTTTTTTTTTTCGAATTCTGCCCTTGCAATTTCTATCTCTCATGGCACTTCCTTCGGTGGCGAACTCAAGAACTGAACTTCTTCCCCATTAGATGCCAATAACCTATCATTAATCCTCCTTTCTCTCAATGCTATGTAGTCGGCTGTTACGATGTCGGCATATCTGGCTACCTTTATCCGAAGGGTCTTTTTCCATGCTCTAATTATTCCACGCACCTTTCCTGAGTAACTCTCTTCTCCATAGGTGAACTCTAATAGACCTAGTCCATGAGTCGCGGGTGTGAGCTGTCAAGATTCAACCTGTCTTTGCACCAACAGAGGTGCGTAGCTCACGGCTCCCCAAATCTCGAGTAGTGGAACCCCTAACTTGTCTCGGCATTTGTACAATATCGGCATAGGGATCATCCATGGAGCTCTCCAAGTTGTCATTTCACCTTTAAGATTTCAGAACAGGTTGATCCACTGCTCTTCATTTCTGTCTTCAGGCCAATCTATTTTAAAGAATTCACTGATCGGTACTAGGGTTTTCAAATATGGTTTGAAAGAGACATCTTCCCTTCTCCAAAAATGACTCTGAATCAAAACATAGAAAAGCTACATACATCCCTTAAATCTTCCTTTTCCTTCCCTTTTGCAAAAGTTCAAAGATCGAATAGTTTCTGCTAGGATGGCTGGAGACGAATCTATCTTATGCCTTAACTTCTCAAAAAGGTCAACTACGGCCAACTCGACACGTCCTAGTGTCCCCGGGAAGATAACCAAACCATATATGGCTAAGGCAAAAATATCCCTGGCAATCTCTCTATTCGGGTGACTTCGGATCAAAGATTGGAGAGCATCCCACGGAATACACTCGCTTTTCCCTTTCTTAACCACATGTGCATCGATCCATTTGCTATCCATTCCCACAATCCTAGCTAATTTCTTCTTGAACCCTAATGTCCTCGAATCCTTCAAAAAATCTGATCAGGGATAGCATCCTCAATACGCAACAAAGCCGAATATTCCTCTATGGTAGGTGTCATGTCTTCCTTGTTAAAGGTGAAATATCGGTAAGCCGGATTCCAGAATGTACCATAGCCTGAATCAGCTCACTGTTAATCTTAATCGGCATAAACAATGCTATGTCTCCATATATCTGAGTGAAAATCCTTTTTTCTGACACATCCCATTGATTCCAAATATCCATCAACCCTCGGAGATCATTTTGCCGATAAACTAAATCTACCCGTTCGGCAATGCTGATATATATCCCTCCTTTAAACAATCCCCATCTCTTCGCTGATCTAACTCCGAACACTGCCGCACCCTGCATGCTCTTCCACTATCGAACTAGCTTGACCTTCCATGAAAACCCTCTTGGTTGAAGATTATCCTGAGGCCAATAATTTTTCCTATGTGTTATGATGACACAAAAAAAAATGCATGAAAATGAAACAAGTCAGTAGAGGTGAAGAAATCAAATAATAACAAAATAATACAACAAATGTCCTAATCAAAATTCGGCATTACGACGCCTTTAGGGACGGAATTTTGAATCTATAATGGGCAAAATGATGTACGTTCATCACTGCCCAATTTGCAAAATTTATTCGGGATGTAACATAGGTAATAAAAGGTTAGAAATGTCCCTCCATGTGTCCCTAACTTCGGTAATTCTATCAAAAAATCCGGAAGAGCTTCGCCTATGTTGGCTCTATGGTTCACTATATGTGGGAGAATGAAGTTGTAAAAAGGCTCCGAATTGTTCCTCACTGTCGCCTGTGAAGGCTAATAAGGCACCCCGATAAAAGCGGGTTCAATTCGTTAGAATATATTTCCCTAGCCCATGCGGGAGCTTAGGTAATTTATACTCTGGAAGTATTTTGCTAACCCATGAGGATTTTTAATCACGGGAGTGTAGCTACTTTACTTCCACTTAAAGGGACGAAACCCGGGTATAGGGCTCATGATATGCAAATGCGAGTGCAATATGTATGAGGAGGCACAACAAACCTTCCACCACCTATTCTACAACCCTGATTCTAAATGCCCCAACAAGATTAGACAACATAAATCATCAATTAATCAATAAATGAATAAATGAATATATGCAACAAAATAACCAGAGAACAAATATAATAGATATGCACATGAATATGGACATATTTAAGCGCATTTTATTATTTTTCAAATTCTCCTTATTTAAAGTAAAAAAAGTGGGAATTAAAATTAAATACCAATTAAACCCGACAAAACTGAGACTTTGATAACACACAACTAATTCTAGGCCTAACTCTCTAACTGTCCCCAGTGGAGTCGCCAAGCTGTCGATACGTGATCTCGTTGCAGGGACCCGTTCGAGTGAGGGGGAAACAGAAGCAGAGGAAAATATGACTTAATTCCTCTAGATTGTGATAAAAGGTTGAGGGTATGAAAACGGCCTCGAAAAAAGTCATAGAGTCACCACCAATCATTTTTGGCTAGGTGTGATCGACCACCTATTAAAACCGATTTTGTAAAACATTTTAAAATTAATTAAAACATTTTTAAAACCAATTTCAAGTCCGCGTTTTAAACCACAGAAATCAAAGAGGCAGGTTCGGGGCTCGGTTACGTGCGGGGAAGGATTAGCACCCACACAACGCCCGTATAAAACGGTACCGTATTAATCGTGTGTTATCTCAAGTCTCGATAAAAAGTCGATTTTAAATTTAATATTTCAAATTAATTCCCAATTTTAAGAAAAATAATTCCATTTTAAATTGAAAATAATCCGGAATTTATTAATTCAAAATTTTCCTATATTTCCCGACAAACTTGGCAAAATATAGAAATTTTTATTTATTTGGAAAAGTTTTCGAATCATTCTCGTTTTAAAGAAGATATTCTGTTATTAATGATAATTGATGATATCCTCCCCAGCAAACTCGACAGAGAACTCATGAATTATTTTAACTCGGGAATATCTTTATCTTATTGAAAATCATTATCTTTTTCAAAATATTTTTAAAAAATATGAATATGAACATATGTGACATAAATAAAATGACATAGTAAAGTCTAGATAATATAATGCAACCTAAATGATATGGTATAATTTAAAAGGCACAACATATCCTAAATGAAATAAGATATCCTAAGTATCATGATATTCTAAATGAAATGAATAAGATTTAAATGATATGGAAATTTTAAATGACATGGCATATCCTAAATAAGATAATCTAAATGACATGGAATATTATCAAAGTGACATGGAATGAAACATTAAATAATGCTATCATGAAATATGCATGAAAATAAAAATAACAAAATGCATGAACATAGTATATGCTAAATAATGTGACAACAATAAATAACTAAAATAAAAAACATAGGATAGCATGAAATATTCAAAACCATATGGAAAACAATATAACATCATAAAAATGTAAATCAAAATAATAATAATACCATAGAAAAATATCACAGAAAAATCACATATTAAACAAAATGCATGAACATGGAAAATGCAATGCATGAAAATGTATTTTTTTTCCTTTAAATAAGGAAATCCATATATATAAAAAGATATCCGGCTACCTTAGGAAAATATATCAAATTAAATCTTCAAAAATCAAAATACTTTGTGATTTGTTTGAAAAAAAATTTAAGAGACTTCAATAAATATTAAAACCTTAGTCAAAACCTTTGAAAATGGCTCTAATTTCCTAAGTTTAAAATCCCGGACTTGACCACCCTTAACCCGAGATTTATAAAATCATTTTTAAAGTTTAAAAATACTTAGAAACTATCCTAAGACAGTAGCTAATGCTTCTAACCAACCCCCTCTAAATGCCTTAGCTAAATTCAACAATTGTTTTTCTTTTGAATTCAAATCTGCCTCTACTGTCCGATTTTGACACACGATTTTTTAGCCTATTTTTATTAATTCAAAAAAAAATCTAAAAAAAATACTGGAGACTCAGAACATGTAAAAACACATGAGAAAAAATTGGCTTAATTGTTTTATTAAAGATGAATGCCCAGAAAAATCGGGAACGTACGAGTACTAGATGAAAAACTATTTTGCCAAAACACATTTTTTGCCTTTGATAAAATCATTTAAAAATCAAAGTAAAAATGTTGGAGACTCTCATAAAGACCTACAAACAGTAGATAAAACATTTAAAAACCTTGGACAATAATTGGCTAAGTAAAAAAAAAAATCACAAAGGTAGAATAATCAATTTGACAACCCTTTAATTTTCCACAAGTATGCTCAAGTGAGCATGACTTTGAGCCATTGATTGGCCTAAGTCATAAATCATGTGGCATGACATGAAATGCATGAAAATACAAAAAAAAAAAATGAATGCATGAAATGCATGGTTTAAAGCCTAAGTGATATGGAAAATGCATGGCATAAATAACCTAAATGCCTAGCATGAGTTTGCATGGATTAATGTTATCCTAACTTAACATGCATGAACTAGTGTCTAAATGAAATGGAAAATGACATTAAAAATAATGAAAATGGCCTAGTGCCTAAATCACATGGGAAATGACATGGCATATGAAAATGGCCTAATGTCTAAATGTCATGGAAAAACAACATAGCATATGAAAATAGCCTAATGCTTAAATGACATAAAATGACATGGAATAATAAAAATGGCCTAAAGCTAAATGACATGTGAAATGACATGGCATATGAAAATGGCCTAATGTCTAAATGACATGGTATATGAAAATGGCCTAATGTCTAAATGTCATGGAAAAATAACATGGCATATGAAAATGGCCTAATGCTTAAATGACATGTGAAATGACATGGAATAAGAAAAATGGCCTAAAGCTAAATGACATGTAAAATGACATAGATGTCTAAACGAAATAGCAAATATCATGGCCTAGAAAAATGACCTAAAACTTAGAGAAAACGTATATGGCCGAATGGCCTAGGAACCAAAGTGTTGTGAGAAGTGTCATGTAAAATGACCTAACTAAATGCTATGGAAGATGATATGAAAAATGGAAATGACCTAAACTATATGACAATAGCCCCAAGATGCAAAAATATGACATAAGTCAAAAGAAAGATGGTTAGCAAAAATGTAAATATACATAAAGATAAACAAAAATAAAAATAAGCAAGTTAAAGTAAGCAAATAAATAACAAAGAGATGAGCTCCATGGTTGGTACATCGGAAAAAGCCCCCCTAACCACTATCTCTTGATTTTCATCAAGGTCATGAAGCCTTTTCAATCTTAAAATCGTAAAAAAAAAAAAATAACTTATGTAGAAAAAATATGGAGATGAGCTCCATGGTTGGTATATTGGACAAAGCCCACCCTAACCATTATCACTTGATTTTCATCAAGATCATGAAGCCTAACCATTGTTTTATTTATTTTTGAAAAGCAAAAACAACAAGAAAGATGTAAAAGAAATGGTAGGAAATCACATGGAAAACAAAAAATAAAGCATGAGGAAGAAGAAGAAAAAATGTAATAGCAATGGTAGAATGGCAACCTTAACAAAAGCTTTCTTTCTTTCTTTCAAAAACCTTTTCTTTTCTAAATTAGCTACTAACTTCCCCTCCTTAATGATCAGCCTATATAGAAAAAATAAAACATTCCCCCCTTCCCTCTTGCTTGGCCGAATGGCCCCTCAACCATAGGATGATTTTTGCACTTTTTCTCCTCCAATCTTGTCCCTTAGATTAATATATTTTCATGACAACATAAAAATGTCATCTTGAAAATTGATAGCAGCCCTTAAGATGTGTACTCAGCCCTTGCAATAACCTCAACCCTTAGATGAAAAAAAGGGCCAATCCCATGCACTCCCTTGCTTGGCCCTTTAAGTGTCTACCCTTGGATGAGTAGTGCTCTTCCATTCTTGGCCATTAGATGAGGACAACATAAAAATGACATCTTGTAGATTAAATCCAGCCCTTAACATGTGTACTCAGCCCTTGTACATGGCCTAAGCCATTGGATGAAAAGGAACAATCCCATGCACTTCCTTGCTTGGCCAAATGGATGTCCACATTTGGATGAGTTGTGCTCTTCCATTCTTGGCCATTAGATGAAGGTTCTTTCATGACAAATAAAAATATCATCTTGGAATTTAAACTAGGTGATGGATGGTGCATTCTACTTTTCTACAAGGCATCTAAGCCATTGGATGAATGGGGGACCATTTGCAAGGTACTAGTGGTAGCATGTGAGCTTGATAGTGACTAAAGAATTAAATTGATCAAGATTCCTTATTTTCTTCTATGCTGGATGATCAAAGGAGGTAAAATCCCAGCAAGTCCTTCTTCTTTCATATTTTTCTTAATTACAAATTTGCCCTTTTCGATTTCTTCGGTAAAATGACTTTTTTGACCCCCGAACCAAAATAAATAGCAAACAGACTCCAAATTCAAATTTTCTTTTTTCAATACTTTTAAAATGATAAAAAATTGAATTCTGGAAGTTTTCAAAAATTTACGAGTCCATTTACTATTTATTTCGGATTTATTCCTAAAATTGACCTTTTTATGCACCCGAAACATTTTTTAAACGAGCTTCGAATCCAGATTTTTCTTCACCAATCTCTTCCAAATAATTTTAAAGTATGATCTTGAAGTTTTCATAATTTTTGGAACTCATTTTCTATTTTTTTGGGATTTATCTGCTTGAATTTCTGCATTAGGGACCCGAGATTTGGCCATTTTTCAAACGAACTCCGAATCAGGATTTTCTTTCTCCAATCTCTTCCAAATAATTTAAGAATGAGATCTGAAAGTTTTCAAAATTTTTGGAGTTCATTTGGTATTTTTTCGGGATTTATCCTGTTAAATTTTTGCATAGTGGACTCGGGATTTGGCCATTTTGCAAACGAACTCCGAATCAAGATTTTCTTTCGCCAATCTCTTCCAAATAATTTAAGAATGAGATCTGCAAATTTTTATAATTTTTGGAGTTCTTTTGCTATTTTTCCCAAATTTTCCAATTTTGCCGTTTTGCCTCCGAAGCCCGATTTTGCTCAAAACAAGTTTGATTTTCAGATTTTCTTCAAACTGAGCCTTGGGCTATCCTTTTTTAATCACTCATCATCAATTAAGGGCTTTAGTCTTACCGAATCGGGCCATTTCTGTAATTCTTCCAAATTTCACCGAAATCCACCAAAAACCCATATTATCGGTTTTCTTCCGAATTGACTTTTCTTTCAGTTTTTCTTTCAAGTAGCTTTTCCATTAGCCATAGTCAGTGCTTATCTTTCATTTTGGGACCTTCAATTTTGACCAATTTGATCGTTCAATTACTTTTCCCTAAATTTCCCAAACTAGGTTTCCCTTCTATTGAGATTCCTTAACCCAACTTCCGACCTCCATATCTTTCAATGTAGACCTCATATTATCAAAACTCTTTCACCATCTTTCAATTGAAATTCAAATCTTGATTTTGAAAGTGACTAAATCTCTTTTACTAGGATTTCAATGGAACTAAACATGTAGTTTGAATTTACTTTCTCTCACTAGCTTGATTTAATGGTTTGTTGAGTTGTTTGTTCAATCTTGTTCTTAATGCTTCTAGTTGATTGGCCACCAATTAGATTGATTTGTTAACCTAAATACAACTAGACATAGGGAGTTTAGTGTTAGACATGGATTGAATGACACATGTTTCATATTCATTTATTAGGATGAATTGATCTGCAGGTAGCATAAAAATATACTTACTTGTCATGTGTAACCATTGTTAGAGCCTAAGCTTAATGAGTTATTCTTTAATTCAATTATCATAGACATATAGTTAATTGGTTAGGAGGGATATTTTTATAAAACCATCGACAGATACTTATAAATAGATTAGAACTCTAGGTTAATAATTGAGGGTCATTAATCAAGTGAAGAGGTTGAGAGAGATTCAAGCGAAGTGTTGAGGGAAGTTGTAATCCTAGGCTTTTATTAATTAATTGAATTCATCTATTTAATTTACTTACTTTTAATATTTGTTTCTTTTAATTTAGTTTTTGATTATCATTAGTTGTTTAGATAAGATTAAATTGTGTTAATTTTAGTACTTAGCAAATTTAGTAGCAATTCCTCGTGGGATCGATACTTTACTTTTCACTATATTACTTGTTACAATACGTCTACTTGAGTGATTAAAATCGACAACATCAATCTTGGACGGGTAACCCGACCCATGGACAAATCTATTTTCCACCATTCGAAAATAATTCTTCAAAAATTTTTAAAAAAATCGGCCATGTAGAATTTTCTTATAATTTAATCAATGGAAAATTTTCAATTTATTCCTTGATTTATTATACAAAAGGAAAATATATTACATGAATTGGCTTTTTTCATTAAACTTCCTAATCTTCTAAATATTTATTATTATTAATATTTTCTAAAATAAATTATATCATCAGTAATCAAATTTTAATTTTCCTAACATGAACAAATCAAAAGAATAAATTCACAATATATAAACAATCAAATCATTTAAACAAGATAAATAAGCAACCAAATAAATGAATTAGTAATTTAATAAAATTCAAAATAAATAATAACATATAAAATTAATAAAATAAAAAATTATATTTACTAAAACAAAATAAACTAAATAAAAAAATAGTTGTTGGTCGGATGTGAGGATCTCGGGTTGACGCATAGGTCGACATATGGATCTGTGTGACCTAACACACAGCATTATAAAAGGGAATTTTTTTTTTAAAGGGAATTTTTTTTATTCATTTCATACCTTCCCCTTCTCTCCCTTCCCTTTTTTGTTCTCTCCCTTTCTCTTTACAATCCCAAACAGCCATCGTCTATTCTTTTTCGTCGTCGCAGCCGCCCTGATTTTGATATCAGAAAGTTCAAACCTTGCTGGTAAAATTAACCAAATCCCAGAAAAGTCTCCAAACCTAAAAATCGGTGTTTGAAAAGTTCAATTCGTCATCGAAAACCTCAAAAATAACTAACTCCAATCGTCGAAAAATTTTACTGAAACCTAAAAAAAAAAAACCCAAAAATCTAAAAATTTAACTTTTTTGAATCCTATCAACTTCCTCTCTCTCGTTTCTAGGATAGATTTCTCATAAACCAAACAAAATAGCCTAGATCTAAGAAAGAAACCCAAAGCCTCAAACTGCCAAAAATTCCCAAAAACCCTCACTACAAGAGCAAGACTTTTTAGCGATGGAATAATTCCGTCTAAAATACATTACTTTTTCTGATGGAATTCGTGTATTTCCAACGAAATTTCCATCAGAAAAGGTTCAAACTTTTAGCGATGGAATTTTTTACTTTTAACGACAGAATTTGAGTATTTGTGACGGAATTTTTTCATCGTTAAAATTTTGGCGGAGGATTGGTCCTTCCCGTCATTTTTTTTTGTGATGGAATTTTGGTCTAAATGCGCCGGAATCTTTCGTCACAAAAAAAAAAAGTCAATTTCAATTAATTTTTTTTAGTCAAAAATATTTTTGGACGAAAAATTCTGTTGGAAAAAGTTACATCCATTTTCGACGGAATTTCAGTCGAAAAATGTTATTTCCGACGAAATGTCAATTTTTAGTTCAATTTTTTTTGCGAAGGAATTTCCATCGCTAATGTTTTTAGACATTAAATCTACCTGAGACCCCTTTCCTTTCTTCCTTTTTCTCTCTTCTCCCTCTTTTCTCTCTTTTTTCTCTCTTCCCCTCGCGTCACCCGACCTCGACTAGACGAACTCCTCCCCGTCCATCCATCTAGCTGCCTTTTCGTTTCCATCCTTTGCCAAGTACAATCTCTCTCCTATCTTCTCTCTTTATCCTCCTCTCTTCAAGCCTGGAACTGCTTTTCAACTCTTCATAGACTTTGTTGTTCTATTCGCTCTCTTTCATAATCATAGCTAGCAACAAGCTTATTGATTGGAACAATTTTTGACAACTATGAAGAATACAAATTGTCGCAACCTAAGGAAAATAATGCCCCATTGCGGGACGTCACCTTAAAGTGTGACATTGGGGAGGAAAAGATGACTTAATTCCTCTTAAATTAAAATTGAGGGTTTGAAAACGTCATCGAAAAAAGAAATGGAGTCGCCACCAATCTTTTTTGGTTAGGTGTGATAGGCCACCTATTAAAACCGATTTTTGTAAAACATTTTAAAATTAATTAAAATATTTTTAAAAATCGATTTCGAAGTCTGCGCTTTGAATAAGAGAAAACAAGCGCGAGTTCGGGAGTCGGTTACGTGTGGGGAAGGATTAGCACCCCCACAACGCCGTATATAATGGTACCTTATTAATAATGTGTTGTCTCGAGTCTCGATAAAAGTCGGTTTTAGCTTCGATATTTAAAAATAATTCCCTTTAAAAAAATAATATATTATTTGAGAATGATCCAAAATTTATTAACATAAAATTTTTCATATTTTCCGACAAACTCGGCAAAATATGAAAATTTTCATTTATTTTGAAATTCTCCAAATCATTCTCGTTTTTTGAGAAAAAGGATATTCCGTTGTTAATGATAATTGATGATATCCTCCCCGGTAGACCCAGCAGAGAATTCATGAATTATTTTAACTCGGAAACAACCTTATTTTTATTAAAAATCATTATTATTTTTCATGCTTTTTAAAATCATTAAAAAAATGATCATGAATATGCAAATTATTACTAAGGTACAAAAATATAAATTAAACAACATGTGTAATTATCATGGCATGAAAAACATTTTATTATGACATGGCAAAAGAATTGATGACATGCTGAAGAATTAATGACATGGCAAATATTTCATTACATGTCATATATGACATAAGCATCAATAATAAAAATAACATTATCATAGAATATTCACAATCATATCATGATTAAGATAGCAACATGAATAACATATTATAAAATGACATCATCATGGAATATTCATGGATATGGAATAATTATGATCAAAATGGAAAATATAGATATCATAGTTGCATGATCATGGAATATGCACACATCATCATTTTGAAATTCTTTTCATGAATTTTATTTTTGTGTTAAATTATGTAAATGGCACGCGTAGCGTAGGGACACTTTTCCGAACTCCCCAACAAACCCAGCAAAGCTTTGGCAAAATATCTTTTCGAATGATATATACATAATTTCAAATAAAACAAAATCCATGCCTTGAGATTTCATAACCACCTGCGTTGAATAATTTCCTAACCTCCCCGGCAAACCCTGCAAAGATTAGGAACTAATTCTCGCCAAATATTTAGGAAACCGAAAAGTACATTTTTATGCTAAATTAAATAAAAACATTTTAAAATATGCAATGCATGAAGATGTGTTTCTCCCTTGAAGTAAGGACATCCGTACACCTAAAAAAGTGTCCAACTACTTTTGAAAGAAACTTAAATTGGATTTCTAAATTGAATGATTTTGGGCTCGGATTAAGAAAAATGCAATTTTTGGATTAAAAGAATCCTATGACCGAATGGCTCCTAAAAAAAACTCTAGTTTTTAACTTATTTTTGAAACCTGGGTTAACTACCCATGACCCGATCTTTGTAAAACCAAATTTTTTCCTTGAGACAACATAGATGTTAAACAAGACTTGTAACCCGAGAATCCCTCCAAGAGCAATTAAAATTCAAATGATCAAGTACCAATATAGAAAAAAGACCTACTCATATTCTACCTTACAAGCATAAAATGTGCTTGTTTCCCTGCCATCCCCAAAACAAGTACTAAGAAAAAAGCCTATCTTTTAGTACCCGACTTGCCTAAAGCATACAAGATCCCTTGTATCCCAAAGCTGTACTTGGTCATATAATTATAAAGAGAACAACTGCCATACTAGTTATACCTGCAAAAATGAACAAACGTCAACTTAACCACTTCAAGTAATTATCTCGATTCATCCAGTTTTGTTGAGACTGCGCTTTCCGATATTTTGCACAACCAGAATCGACGTTGTTGCAAATGTAAAATCCAACTTTGCCTCACACCAGATATAAGAACACTAACATCAATCCTATTGCAAAATCAACCCCTCAAGCCTAAAAAGGACATGAATCCCGAAAATCCCTCCAAGAAGAATGGATAGACTAAAGACCAAGTACAAATATAGAATAAAGCGTACGCAAGTTCTACCTTCAAGCATAAAATGTGCTTGTTTCCCTACCATACCCAAAAATAGTAATAAGAAAAAAAAAGCCTAATAATGTTATTATCCAACTTGCATTAAGCATACAAGATCCCTTGATTTCCAAAGTTGTACTTGATGATTTAAAAATGAATTAGACTCCACCAAACTTGTTGTACCTGCAAAAATGAACAAACGTCAAATAAAACTCGTCATAGAATTCTCTCGGTCCAAACAATCACCACCTTTTGAAAACTATTAATCATTGACCCAAGAAATAAAATCAATCGCCCTGTTAACTCATTGGCGTGCAAGAGCATCCACAAAAGAGTTGGCGGAATGCCCCTTGTGTACCACACTGCAATCATTCAAATTTCTCATTATCCGATCAATCCCCATGAAAAGCAAATTAAGACGCCATGGTCTTGTCTCACTAGACTTGCACCAAGCAACTGCAGTTGTTGAGTCGCTTTCTACTTCCATCTTTATTGTCGAAAGCTGTTTAGACTGAATAATCTCTAAAGCTTCCTTTATGGCTCTCATTTCTTCCTCATTTGAATCCATCACACCCACAGACCTAGAGAACATAGCCAACACTATACCTCTATCGTTCCTTAACACCTCTCCAATCCCCGCTGGCCCCGGTTTCCCAATAACTAAAGCATCCACGTTGAACTTCCACCAGTGTAATGCCGGTGCAGTCGCATTGATAGAAAGCTTAGTTTTGTCTTTCTTTTTCTGAGGTTGGAAAGAAATCAGATTGTGTAGAAACTCTTCCATTGACAAAAACTCATTTGGCCATTTTGCCTAACACCACAAGCAAACCTGCTTTTAATCATGAATATCAACGAATCGAGTCTGATTACCTTTTCATTAAACACTACGCCATTACGCCACAGCCAAATAGTCCAGAAACATCTGCAAAGATCATGAACCATACCTCCTCATTTACTTAATTATGACTTAGCCCCATCCACTGTTGAAACCAGTCTTTTATTAGTTTCGGCTGTACTACAGTTATCTTCCACCATGCGCAAATGAGTGTCCATATCTTCCAAACACATCTGCACCACACAAACAAGTGATCTACTGTTTCCACCTCCTCCTTGCGCAATTGACATTTAATGTTATCAGCAGTTAAAATATTGCATCTGAACAAATACATAAAAACAAGTAGCCTATTACGAAAGAGAGCCCATAAGAAGATCTCCACTTTAGGTGGAACAAGACTACGCCATTTATAAGTATTTATAAATCCTTCTTCCGATGCATTTCCCTCCATTGTTTGTCTGAACAGCCTTGATTGTAATAACCATCCAAAACCGATTTCTATTTAAGCCTATCTTTCGCGTTTGCGTCCAACTGAACACCCTTAAGAGTTTCGAGTAACAATTGCCACTGATTGATTTCCCAATAAAAAATGTCTCTTCGCAAAGTGATCTGCCATCTCCAAATGTCACCATCCCACCACCCAAATTTGTTGATCATTGCGTTTTTGACCACTGATAGAGCAAATATGCTCGGAAACTTCTCTTTTAACAACTCTCCATTCAACCACCTATCCTCCAAAAATAAAATTGATTCACCATTCCCCTGCATCAATCCGATGTTGTTCGAAAAACAATGATGAAAATTTCCACCTTCTCTTAGTGGATCAGTGATACCTTTTCATACCGTAGATGTATTGATTCTAGGCTAATATTTTGGAATGAGATCACAGACATCCATACTATATTTGGCACATATAACCTTCTTCCAACTGCTGTCATTTTCCTCCGAGAATCTAAAAATCCATTTGTTAAGTAAAGCTCTGTTATGGACTTCAATCTGTATTATACCTAACCCTCCTCTACTAGCACTCGGCATACTGTGGGCCAACTTACCAAATGCATTTTGTGCTTTTCATTGTTCCCATCCCAGAAAAAGTCTCGCTCTATCTTCTTAATTTTCTTGACCACAACTATTGGCACTTTGAACAATGACAAAAAATACAAAGGCATACTGGCCATAACTGACTTAATCAGAGTTAGCATTCCACCGGTAGACAAATATCTCTTCTTGCAATGGCCCAACCTTGTCTCAATTCTCTTGATCACAGGATCCCACATAGTAGTATTCCTTGTGTCTACCCCCAACGGCAATCCAAGATACTTCAGAGGCCAATCACATGTTCGGCATGCCAGCATGTCTCTCCATTCCTTTAGAACCTCATGCTCAACGTTAATGCCCGCCATGCAACTTTTAGTGAAATTGACTTTTAGATCCGACATCAACTGAAAACACCTTAATGTCCTTTTTAAGTTCTTCAACGATGTACCCACTACTTCCGAAAAGATCATTGTGTCATCAGCAAATTGTAGATGTGTAATTTCAATACCTTGATGGCCAACCACCAGACCTTTGAATAAGTTCAGCTCATTTGCCTTCTTTAGAAGCACGTTTAGACTCTCTGCCACCATATTGTATAAAAAAGGTGATAGAGGACACCCCTGTCTTAGATCCCTCTTCATATCAAACTGTGTTGTGGGTGATCCGTTGACCAAGACGGACAATGGCACTGAATTGATGCAACATTTCATCCAACTCCTCCATTTTTTGCCAAAACGCATCATGCCCATAACATAATCAAGGAAGTCCCATTGCATACAATCATATGCTTTAGTAAAGTCTAATTGCAGTACACATGCTTTTTGTTTCTCTTTCCTCACCAGTCTACTATTTCGTTTGCAATCAACACGCTATCAAGTATCTGACGTCCACCAATAAAAACCGACTATGACTGCCTAATTACTTCTGCCATTACCTGTCTCAATCTATTGGCCAGAATTTTTGTAATTATCTTGTACAAACATCCCATCAAACATATGGGCCAGAAATTGAACCACTGTAGGAGACTGTGTTTTCGGAATTAATGAAATAAAAGAAGCTTTTACACACCTTGGCATGAAACCAGTCTTCCAAAACTCCACTATGAAATTAATGATGTCTCCCTTTAGCATTTTCCACTTCTGTTTAATGAATCCCATATTAAAACCATCGGAACCCGATGCCTTCGAACTACCACAATGCTGCACTGCTAACCACACTTCTTTCTCTGTCAATGCATTCTCTAAGAAACCTCAGCTTTCAGGAGATAACATTTTGAAATCACAACTTGGCATTGTAATTTTCATATCATCCGGACAAGAATTGAAATGACTTGAAAAGTGATTAAACACTACCTGCCGAATTTCCTTAGTTTCGGACACCGTTCTCCCATTGTGCATCAACCTCTCCATATTGTGATGTCTCTTCCTTATTCTAGAAGTTGCATGAAAGAATTTTGTGTTTCTATCCCCACATTGAAACTAATTCAATCTCGACTTCTGTTTCCACTATATCTCCTCCATTCTAAACAAGCTCCACAATTTAGAAGGTAGAAGAAACTTACTGTTCTTGTCAGCTTCTGTCACCGCTCCCTGAATCCATTTTGCATCTATCTCTGCTAATTCTTTCTCAACTATTCTGATTCGGTCCTCTAAAGAATTTCGTTTCTTCCCCTGCCAGTCCTTGATGACCATCTTCAGGTTGCAAAATTTTCTCCATGCACTTCCCGTTTTTTCCTTTTCCCAGGCATCCGTAATCACTTTATCAAAACCCTCCTCTAAGAACCAGTGAACATAAAAATGAAAAGGTAAAAGACCCCAATCCGTATTTTCTGACATCAAACATATTGCATTATGGTCCGACAAATAATTAGGCAATCTCTGTAGCGAGATGTCTGGAAAATGATGCAACAAGTCCGGAGTGAATAAGAACCATCCCAATTTGCTCCAAGACGTGATTTCCCTTACTGAACAGCAAGTGGATTTCCCTCCTCTCATAGGAACCTCAATTAGTCCAAAACTCGCAACAAAGGATTGAAAATCAGACATCGCTCTTATGTTGCAATGCAGCCCTGTATGTTCATCACTATGTAAGATTGCGTTGAAATCGCCCCTGAGCAACCATGGTACTGTAAACTGAGCCATAAGAATCTGAAGTTCCTCCCATAATACTTATTTTCCCTCATCATTTTTTGGCGCATAGATATTGACTATAGCCACCTTTGTCTTTGACTGAATGAAATCCCTATCAAAACCAAGAATCTGAATTTTCTTATTACCTCTATCACTGCAAAAACTCTGCAATCCCATAATGATATAATGCCACCCGAATTACCCTCTGACGCCACTACCTCCCACACCCTATTTCCATCAAACCATATCTGTCTCAAAAGATTTTGCTTAATAGTTTCTAACTTGGTTTCTTGTAGAAGTAGAAACCAAGGCTTATTCTTCGAAGATAATTGCTGCACCATCCTCACCTTTTCCTTCTCTCCCAACCCCTACCATTAAAAGAGATGATCTTCATATAAAAGATTAAACACCCATTTGAATGATACCTATTCCCAAACTAAAGTTCCCTTCTACCATGTACCATCTCTGCATCACTTTCTTCTATCTCTGTCAACCTCCTTTCAATTTCACGGTCGTTCCCATTGCAATGTAGCCCCATTTGCTACCCTGTAACCATGTTAACTATCCCTCATCCGGAGATGCACAACCCACTTCTTCCCTCTGCTCGCTATTGTCAATATTGATAAGACCCATTGATCTCGTTCTTAATAATTCCTTTTCTCAACATTCAAGGACAACATTTTTCTTGGCCTTCCTCTTTTCTTCAGTGTTATCATCACTTCTTTTTGCACTTTCATCGTCCTCTAAGACTTTCTCCTTGTCCTTCCCCTTATCAGTCGATATCACTTGACTCCCCAATTCCATCGCGCGGTCAATGCTGAGTTCAAAACCCCTTGCCTCGTTATTCTCTCAACCACCCTCAATAGATTCGCGATTTTGGTTATAGTGTAATCCCTCATTATTCTGTTGTTCCATATCACTGATTCTAGTATCGACGTCCAATTCAGTATTGTCCTTTTCTTTCAATACTGTTTAAAGCAATCCGGGTACTTCAGTGAAGCAGAAAAGTCACCCGAAATAAATAAAGGTAATGCCTCACCATTGACGATGCAAGAGCACATCCCGTTGATAGAGAAAGGCTTTGAACAAGAAATAAGGATCCTATCCACATCGAATCTATCTCTCTCTCGAGTCTTCTCGTCCACCACAATGAACTTTCCCCGCTGTTCTGCAAGGTTTTTGAAAAAATCCAAATTCCAATAAACTGGAGGAACTCTTTCAACCCGAATTCACACAAAATAATCCTGAGCTACATCATCTGGTAGCCAAGCTCAAACCTCAACAAACCAATCTCTTCTCCATTTGTGTTCGTTATCTAAAAACCTGGTGACATCATCCTTATTATCAAAAGAAATAAGCGCTCTGTTCAGATCAATTATTGCTACCCTGCATCCATAAAATCCTTGGCCACAAAAATAATCTTCCAATAGTTTCGAGTTAGTAAATTCATGTAGCAAACACACAACAGAAAGCTTTAACCATTCATCAGACTTTGCTATATCTCCTAAAGCGATGTAGTGTAAAACAGTACTAACCCTTACCTCATTATTATCTTGAGCCCTATCCACGTCATTCTGCATTGTCCTCTTCAAATTCAGTTCTGACTGAAGCTGCCCTAGTGAGGTAGCTTGAATGCGATAAGAAATAGGCAATGACCTGCCTCCCACTAGAAGTTTCTCCACACTGTTCAAAGGCCGATGATCAGCTGATCTAGCCTTCGCCCGATCTAGATTACTACATATAAGAGACCTTCCCATAATAGGAGTCTGTGCCTCCCTCCCTCTATTTTCTGATTGAGTATTCTGCACACCAACACTAGGTTGTACAATAGAGTTAGTAAAAAATATTTCAGAGAAAGACCTACCAACCTTAAGAGACCTTCCCATAAAAGGAGTATGCGCCTCCTTCCATCTATTCTTCGTTTGAGTGATCTGCCCCTCAACACTAGGTTTTACGATAGAGTTGGTTTGAACTGCATCAGATAAAGACCTCCCAGCCGTAGAAGATTGCTCTCCCACCGCCTCATTCCTCGCTGTTCCCCCATTAATACGATGCTGTTCTTGATTGTCACTCACCCGATTGTTCCTTCCACCTCCACTACAGCCAGCTTCTATCCCACCAGGCTTATTCAAAACTACCTTAGTATAAGAGCAATCATCACAGGCAGACTCCTTGATAACTCTTCTCGCCTTCTGCTTTTTGTTTGGACCCCTATCTGTAGGCTTCGGTTTAATGCTTTGTCTCCTCTCTGGTCCGTACATCGCCCTTGATAAAGAAATTTTTCTGCCCAAAATAACATCCCCATTACACTTAACAAAGAGACGCCTAGCATCAGCACCCACTACTCGAATGAAGCCAAAGAGATCCTCACGTCTAGGTCTTCTTTTCTTCGAGACAAAGAGATCATAAACTCTGACATAACGTTCAAAATAATCAGACAATGGTTTAAAATGAACCTTGGCGCATAGATTGTCGACGAAAATGGTGACTATCTCGTTATCCTCTATATTCCACACATCCCTGATCGACCCAGAAACCTTGGAGTCATGGTTGCGCAAGGAATCTCTTTCAGAGAAAACCAGACGCATCTTTTTTCCCCCAAAAGATTATATTATGGATGATATATAAATTGATTATATAATTATAATTATATGTAAATAATAAACAAAATTATAATTATACGTAAATAATAAACAAAAATTGAAAGTAGGGTTAAATTTCATCGCTAATAGTTATTAGCGATGAAAAATTCTGTCGCAAATATTCTTATTTGAGACGAAAAATTTTGTCGCTAAAAACTATTAGCGACGAAATTTAACTTTATTTTCAATTTTCGTCGCTAATAGATATTAGCGACGAAATATTTCATCGTTAATACTTTTATTAGCGATGGAAATTTTTGCGATGGAATTTTATGTCACTTCATTTTTTTCGATTGATTTTTCTATCCAAAAAAAAACCAAATTTGTCAAAAGTAATCCGTCGAAAATGTCTTTATTTCTGACGGATTTTATTTTTTATTTTTGACGGAAGACTATCAACGACTTGAGTATTTTTGAAATAATTTGGGTTTTTTCCTATGGAAAATTTTGTTTAAAAAAGTCATGTCTGTTGTGGTGCCTGCGATTCTGTGTTGTTATTGTGTTGATTATGGCTGTTTAAATAGGGAAAGAGTCCAAAGTCTCTATTTTAGATTTTTTTTTTTATCATTATTTGTATTTCAGGTTTTCCTTTTATCTGATTTTTGTTTTTTTGGATGTTATCTGATTTTCTTAATTTTATTTTTAGGTTGTATCTAGAAATTTTATCTAAAAATTTTGTTTTTGATTTCATCAACATTTTTTAGTTTTTTGGTTTCCAATTCTTTTTTTATTATTTGATTTTTAATTTTTTTGTTGTTCAGTTTTTCGTAAACAATAAGTTAAGAAGATTAGAAGTAGAGATAAAAAAGATAAGATAAAAATAAAGAAAAGGAAAACCAAATAAAGATAAAAAATAGAAAGAAAATAAAAGAAGAAAATAAAAGCAAACAAAAACGTGGGCTGCCTTTCAATGAACCCAAAATGACAATCGCCCATATTTGGGTTTAAAGCTCAAAAGCAAATTAAAACTCAAAATTATTTGTCTAGTAATAATTAGGTTCAATATCAACTTAAAAGCACAAGATAAAATGAAGCCTAATTAAATTTAAGACTTAAATTAAATTAAGATCAATCATTAATTCAAAGGTCTCGGACAAAATTAAGTGTTTACAATCATCAATATCAAATAGTACAAAAGCATGCCTAATGATAAGTGCTTAATTTCATATATTTTTCTATCTACTTTCCCTATATTATGTGCTTTGATTCTTAAGTTCCTTGACATTTTGCTTAGGTTTTATGTTTTATAGGTGTTTTGGAAGACAATGGATGCTTTGGAGTTGAAAAGAATGACTTTGGACAAGTGATGAAGCTTCAGGCACAAGGGAAAGCTGCCCACTGTTCAAGAAGCCACCATGTAGCTAAACCTAGTCCAAACCTTTCATAAGTACACCTAGTGTCTGCTCATATTCCTACTACTTAAACCCTAGCCAAAAATAACGTAATCCTAGTCAAAAGAGGACTAGTAGCAACATATACTTTCCTTTCTTAAAAACCCTAACCGCTACTGACATTAAGAAGCCCTAGCTGCATAACATCTTTAAGGGGGAGCCGCAAGTCATCTTTTAAAACCCTATCCCATACAAGACAAATGCCTAGAAATAGAGACCTTGGAGAGAGTCGCAACCCACAATATACAATAGCTTTAGAATTGTTTTTAGAGAGAATTTGAGAGAGCAAGAGGCTAAATTATTCAATATTCAATATTCAATATTCTTCTTCTTCTCCATTCTCTTAGTTTCTTCTTATTTTCTTTTTAGTTTCATGTTTATGTTATCCATGCCTATGCTAGGCTAAACTTTTCTTTTGGTTAAGAATGATTTCAAAGCCCGAGACATATTGTGTAATTGATATTCAGATTTTATCTATCATTGATTTTCTATCAAAGTTACTTACATTATTCTATAAAAATTGTTCATGATATTTGTCTTGATTTGTTTAGGTGCGCAACTAGATAGATCTTGATAATTGTCTATTGCTAATTTAGGAATATTGATCCGTGTAATTGTCTTGACTTCCTATTCATAAGTAGCAATTTGTGATTAATGATTATGGTCAAGTTTTCAGTAATTGAAATGTGAAACATAACATAAGTTAAACAATTCGAGCTTGTGTGTTTGTTGCTTAGATCAACCTATCATTCTCATCATAAAGCTGCTGTCAAATTAATTCTAGAGAGCTTATTCTAGGTTGTTTGATGGTTAGATATTAAGTAGAGAGCTTATTCTATTTAACGATGAATGAAGAAGAGATTGGGGTAGAAGAGCTTGTTGTTATCTACAGTTGATAGTTTAGATAGATAATTGATGTTGATAATTCTGATATTGATTCTCTATGATGTTTAGTGGTGGCGAATGACTCCTTAACCATACTTTGTCTTATTTGATTTCACCTTATTTCTTTGATTCTTGTTTTTCTTGCTTTCCTTACATTCAAATCAATCAAAACCCCTTTTAAATCTTTTAGAACTAAAGTTATAAATCAGCAACATATAGATTAAGAACAATCCATGTTGATTCGACCCTTGCTCACTACTTTACTATACATTTGATCATATTTAGTGCAAGATTTAATAAGATACAATATTCTGAGTGCATCAAGTTTTTGGCGCCGTTGCCGGGGATTGTTTTCTTTATTTTATTTGTTACTTGGTTTATTTTTATTTTTAGCTTTAATTAGTTTTATTTTCTTATTTTCTTTTCAAGTGCATGTTCCAAATTCCAGAAGAAGACACAAATCGATTAAAGCTTAAGAGGAACTTGGAATTCATATCTTCATACCACAAATCAAACGAGGATTTGATCCAAACAGTTCAAGTTAAGCAAGAAGAGATGGCATTGAACAACCAAACTCTTAAGGAGCTAGCAGCTCTGGATTTGGATCAACAACCACTATGCATTGAATATCCTAACCTTGAGGTAGCTTTTGAGCTTAAATCTGGTTTAATTCTTCTTCTCCCAACGTTTCATGGTTTTGCAAGAGAGGATCCAAACAAGCACCTTAAGGAATTCCATGTAGTTTGCTAAAGCATGAAGCCAATTGGGATCTCCGAATAGCAAATCAAGTTGAGAGCCTTTCCCTTCTCGCTATCAGACTCGGTAAAGGAATGGCTCTACTATCTACCATCCAAGACCATCACTACATGGAATGAGATGAAAAGGTTATTCTTAGATAGATATTTCCCAGCATCTAAGGCTATCAACATTAGAAAAGAGATGTGTGGGATTCGACAATATCATGGAGAATCTTTGTATGAGTATTGGGAGAGATTTAAGCAGCTTTGTGCAAGTTGTCCACATCATCAGATAAGTGAACAACTTCTTATTCAATACTTTTATGAAGGTCTCATGCCTATGGAGAGATGCATGATTGATACGGCAAGTGGAGGACCTCTAGTTGATAAGACTCCCGAAGCTGCTAGGATTCTCCTCTCTAACATGGCAGCCAACTCACAACAATTTAGCATGAGACATGAACCGCCAACACCACCCAAGAAAGTATGAGGTAAGTACATCTTCCACTGAACAACAATATTTTCATCTTACTTCTCTTGTGCAACAAATTCTGTAGGTAATTTGCAGCAAATCAAAGCTTGTGGTATATGTTCTTCAATGGGGCACCCAATTTATATATGCTCAACACTTCAAGATGGTTCAAATGAACATGTTAATGCTATGGGTGGATTTCCAGGCCAACAACGAAAGTATGATCCCTACTCAAACAAATATAATCCAGGATGGAGAGATCTTCCAAACTTTAACTGTGGAGGGAATCAACCAACATTTTCTCCTCCACCTATTAGTAAGCGGCCACTGGGTTTTCAGCAGAGAATGCAACAACATATCAAACCCGACAACAAGTGCCACCACCTCAAAACTCAGGTACTTCTTTAGAAGATATTGTAAAATCTCTTGCTACTAAGACTTTGCAATTTCAACAAGGGATTCATGCAAGCATTCAAAATTTGGAAACTCAAATGGGACAATTGGCAACAACAGTGAGTCAATTGGATGCAATGGATTTAGGAAAGCTACCTTCTCAAACCATAGTGAATCCTAGAGAAAATGCAATTGCCGTAACTCTAAGAAGTGGGAAACAGCTTGAGACTCCACATAAGGCAATACCATTGGATAGTGATCAAAGAAAAGAAAACACTAATGCATCATCCCAACCCGATGAGCCACTTGCTAAGGTAAGCCCTAAACCTTCTTTTCCTTATTATATAACTCTTCCACAATTTCCAAACAGGTTTGCAAAGTCCAAAAAGGAGGAACAGGGAAGGAGATTTTAGAAATCTTCCATAAGTATAGGTAAACATTCCTCTACTAGATGTAATAAAGCAAGTGCCCTGTTATGCAAAGTTTCTCAAAGAATTGTGCACCTCTAAGCGGAAGCTCAAGGGCAATAAAAAGGTAAGTGTGGGAGAGAATGTTTTAGGAGTTCTCCAAAGAAAACTCCCACCAAAATACAAGGATCAAGGTATGTTCACCATTCTTTGTAAGATAGGTAACTCCAGGTTTGAACGTGCTATGCTAGATTTAGGAGCATCTATTAATGTTATGCCATATTCAATTTATGCTTCATTGAATCTACGATCATTAGAAGAGACCAGTGTTATTATACAACTCGCTGGTCGTTCTAATACTTATCCAAAAGGAGTTGTAGAGGATGTTCTTGTGCAGGTTAATGAATTGGTCTTGCAGCTGATTTTTATGTTGTTGAGATGGAAGATGAGATGTCTTCTAATCCAACACCTATGTTATTAGGAAAACTATTATTAAAAATAGTCAAGACAAAAATTGATGTTCATGATAGCACTCTCACAATGAAATTTGATGGCGAGGTGATTCGTTTCAATATCTGTGAGGCCATGAGGTATCTTAGTGATTTACATTTTGTTATTACAATAGATATAATTGACTCTTTAGTGCAACAGCTTTTGAGTTAGATAGAGACAGTTTGGAAGTAGCCATTAATAAGCACCTTGGAATGGAGAAATCTAAATGTGAAGGGGAACTAGCTTTGAGTAAACTTATGGAGGAGGCATTAGCATCTCTACAAGTGTTACCACCTATTAATAAAAGGTTTGATTATTAACTTGCTTATATCTAATGAGAAACTTCTACCTTCTATTTTGCAGGCACCAACCTTGGAATTAAAACCAGTATCGGATCATTTGAAATATGTGTTCTTAGGGGAAAAAGACGCGCTGCCGATCATCATTGCCAAAGATCTCACACCTTTTCAAGAAGAGAGACTTATCCGTGTGCTTAGAGATCATAAGACAACAATTGGTTGGACAATTGCCGATATCAAGGGATAAACCCTTCCATGTGCTTTGACCGAATTTTGTTAGAGGAATGATCAAAACCAACAAGAGAAGCACAATGGCGATTGAATCCTCTTATGATGGAGGTTATGAAAAAGGAGATACTGAAGCTCCTAGATGTTAAGGTGATCTACCCAATCTCGAATAGCAAGTGGGTGAGCTCGGTCCAAGTGGTTCCTAAAAAGGCAGGTCTCACAATTTTGAAGAATGAAAAGAATGAGTTTGTTCCTACTCGGGTTCAAACAGGATGGCGATAAATTCAACAACTCGCAAAGAACACTTTCCTTTACCTTTTATTAAATCAAATGCTTGAAAGGTTAGCATTCGTTCTCATTATTGTTTTCTTGATGGTTATTCAGGTTATAATCAGATTGTCATCGCTCCGGAGGACTAAGAGAAGACAACCTTTGCCTACCGACACATGCCGTTCGATCTTTGCAATGCACCGACCACAGTCCAAATGTATATGATTAGCATATTTTTTGATTATATAGAGAACATCATAGAGGTATTTATGGATGATTTTAGTGTCTATGGTGATTCTTTTGATAAATGTCTAGGGAACCTTACACTTGTGCTAGAAAGATGCATGGAAACTAACCTTGTGCTAAATTGGAAAAAAATGTCATTTTATGGTGGACGAAGGTATAGTTTTAGGACATGTTATTTCTTCTAGGGGAATAAAAAATCTAAAATAGATATTATGCATTCTTTACCACCTCCCACAAGTGTGAGAGAGGTTCGTTCATTTCTTGGTCATGCAGGTTTCTATCGAAGATTTATCAAAGATTTTTCAAAGATACCATCTCCACAAGTGTGAGAGAGGTTCGTTCATTTCTTGGTCATGCAGGTTTCTATTGAAGATTTATCAAAGATTTTTCAAAGATAACATTACCTCTGTAGACACCTAATTTTGTCTGTACCACTAAATCAGGTATGTTTTCTTCCTAAATTGATGATTCAGAATGCAAAAAGGCTTTTCCCACCCTGCAGGTCGTACTTCGAGACTCAATCTAAGAAAGCAGATAGAAAAAAGTCAAACTCAAAAAAAGTCAACCTCAGAAAAGTCAACCTCGAAAAAGTCAACCTCAAAAAAGTCAACTACTAAAAAAGTCAACTCATGATAATTAATGAAAACAAATAATCAAATAGTTTCACCATCATCAACAACACAAGAAAAATAATGAAGAGAAAAAAGAAAACTAAGAGTTGTCAATTCTTGAATCTTGAATCTTCCAATCTTCTTGAGAGAATTTGATGGCAACTATCTTCTTGAGAGAGAATTAGGTTTCTAGGTATCCAATCCTCTTTATTCTGACTTAAAAGAGTCCTATTTAAAGTGTCCAAGGCCTCTTGGAGTCCGAAACTTCGTGGCCAAGCAAATAGGTAAGTTTAGCAAAATTTGCGTTTTTCTATTTTTATTCTTTTACGTGGTTACTGTTCACATCCCAGCGCTGCAGCGCTGACTCTCGAATTGGAGCACCAGTCTTCTCGGTTTGCTGCACTTCTCTTCTGTCATCTTCTCGAACTTCGTCAACTGTTTTGACAGGGCAAAACTCGTCCGATTTTGACGAGTCTTACCCCGTTGGAAAGGTATAGAAGTCAGCTTCAAAATTGAAGAAAGGAGTTTTCTCAAATGAAATCTTTAAGATCAAGTTTTTTCTTGAAAGAAGCTCTGGAGGTCGAATCTGCCTGCACATTGCTTTGCACCATTTTTCATCGTTTTGCACCTCGAAACTCCAGATCACATTGGACCTATAAAAACACATAAATAACAACTAAATAACTATTTAAAACATAAAATGGATAAATAAAATAAATATAAAAACATCTAAAACTAATCAAATCCTATTAAAATTTTCAAGGACTTAGCCGATTTAAATGCATAAAAGGTGGCAAAATAACTATATTTCTTAGAGTTATTACACCCCCAAACTTAATATTTTGCTAGTCCTCGAGCAAAACAAAACAAAACTAACTAACTAACTAAATAACATGACACAAAACACCATTGAAGATAAATGCACTCAAACAATGATTTCTTAATTTTCCTCAAAGTTACCTCAAAATCTTGATTCAAAGTAGAACATAAACATAATCCAAATCTATGATTCAATTCAATCGTAAACTTCATGCTTGAATGGATTTTCAGTGTGTGTGTGAATAATCTCTTTGCAAATCATCACATGCAATCTAAATAAGTTTATATCAATGCAAAATACGAATTAATACTAGATTCTCATATGTTTGCTCTTCATCTCTCTCTCCACTAATGTAGACTAACACTTCATCAAAGATCAAGTAGGTCTTTATTAAGCTTGTAATGTAAGACTAGGGTTAAGGTATGATAAATATATATTTTGGGTTAAGTCACCCATAGACACTTTACATTTTTTTCAGGATTTTTGAGAGCCATAGTCTTTTCCTCAAATTACATTCTCCATTCCTTGAATACACTTCCTTTTTGCTTCACCAATTTATTCACTTTTTTTTCTTTCTATTCTTCGTTTTCGAAGAACCATAACTTCTTTTATTTTAACACCATTTCACCCAAATTCGACATGGCTCATAATTGTTTCCTATAATATCATCACATGCCTATGTTGTGAGGGTTAATCATGGTTTTTCTTATTTGGCTAGGCTAAAATATGTGGCAATTAAAGAAAATAGATATATCAATAGGCACAAAGAGGTAGACTAAGGATAATCATATATAAAAGTAAGCTTGAAAGGCTCAAACGATCCAAAGATGGCCTAAATCACTTCCTCAACTTAGTGTTGTCTAGGATTTCATCTTGAGAGAGAATCAAACAAATTCAAGGTTCTAGACATAATCGCAATTCACATCAACATAATCAGTCTTTAAATAAGCAATGCAAATCTAAGCAAAAGATTAAGTGCGCAATTTGTTGAAAATCACATCCTAACATGAAACTAACAAAAGAATTTAACACAAGTTCTTCTCATGCTTATGTCTTCCCAAAAATTAAGATAAATCAATAACTAAAATTCATCATTGGATAAGGATTCCATCATAATAAGTGCATCATATCTCAAGCAAAAACAATCTTTTTTTAGACTCCTAATAATAAAATAAAACAATCACACAAACTAAAGTAAATCTAAAGACACCCCCCAAACTTAAAACAAACATTATCCTCAATGTTTAGAAATAAAAAAGAGTAAGAACAAGAAAACTCCCCTAACGATGAAGCAACGTAGGAGAAGATTTAGTTTTCCTGGTAGACTTCATCATGCTTGTCCAAGTTGGGTGAGTAATCACTACAAAAGAAAACAAAGTAAAAAGAAATTAATAATAATAAAAATACTCTAAAAATTAAAAGAAAAGAAAAATAAAAAAATTTAGAACTTGGATCGCCTCCCAAGAAGCGCTTGATTTATAGTTATCGATTTGACTATCTCGTGTTTATCACCCGGTATCCAACCACTTGATGATTTTCGATTCATTTCATTTGGTTGTTCTTTCTTTGAACAGTTTAGCAGTCTTGCAGGCTTGAAAGCGAAATTCATCTCTTTCCATAATAGAATTCAAGAATGCTTTAAGTGGATCAATGGGATAAATCTCTAGGAATTCCTCATTGTTAGCAATATCTTCTATCCCATCGATTCGTTTTAGTTGTTGGATGCATTGGGGAATAGGCTGTGGTGGTGGGTCACACTGGATCCATTCTTCTTGAACTTTCACAAATTCTTCTTTAATAAGCTGAAAGCCCGTTCCATATTTGGGAGAGTTTGGACAAAAATATTAGGTACGAAAAATGGATTAGGACAAAAAAAATGTGGCCCATTTAAAAAATAGACTGGGTCTTGACTCCAACTTTCAAGGCGTGAGCCTAGCTCGACCCGACCTGTTTTTTAACTATATAATATATATTATGTATTTATATCATATAAAAAGTAAATGTATATAATATTTTTATGTAAATAATATAAAATATATTAAGTTATCTATATTTTAAAACTTAATAAAAGAAATTTTTTTACTAAAAATTAAATAAAAAATAATATATATTTTAATTTTCTTAGAAAAAAGTAATATGGGTGGGCTTGATTAAGTATGGACTACCCATTTATAAATCTAAGCGGGCTTGGGCAACATTTGTAGCTCGAATTATCGGACCGGGCCAGACTTGGACAAACAAATATGGTATTTATCCCATACCTAGGTCCGGCCCAAACCCGACCTGACCTTTGAACACCTCTAGCGTAAAGAGACTTAAAAATTTTCCAATATTTTAACTCTCCATAAAACATAAAATCCGATGACAGAGCTCTTTCATGAGAACAAATAGTTTCTCTTGAAAACTCTTGAGGTGAGAAACTTTTTAAGTTTTATTTTCGAATGGTGGAATTATGAAGAGGTCCCGTCGTTGAGTTTTATGTTTTATTTAATAAATTTAAATATTGAAAAAAATAAGAACAGATTATTTCTTTTGAATACTTATGAGGTAGGAAATTTTTTTAGGATTTATTTCTGAATGGTGAAAAGAATTTAATTTTTTTTTTTAATATTTAAACTTAATAAATTTAAGTTAAGATTACACAAGACTAAAATAATAATTAGATACCATCATTTGGATGGAGGTTATAGGGTTTTAATCATTCATTGCTTCTAATTGTACTTCTCAGCTTAATTTTAAAAAAAGTAGACAAGATTTTATTCTCTTTAAAAGAGTTTTAGTCAAATTTAATATTTCTTTAATAATGATACATTCATTTAGATGAATAATCACATTTATTAATTTCATTTATTTATTTATAAAATATAATTATATATTTAATAATAAATAAAATAATGAGTATTAACTTGAGTTGCGAGTAAAATAAATATTAATATTTTAAAGCCTATAAATTTTTTTAAAACCCTATAATCTAAAAGCTCTAATAATAAATTTTTTTAATACCAACTGGAATCGATTTTCCAACGGGAGACAGAAATTCGGGAGGAAAAGAAAAATAAAAGAAAAAGAAAGCATCTGGAACAATGGAAAGAGCCTGATGTTTATATTGGAGAGGGTCCAAGTAAAAGCCTTAAAAAAACTGGACCCCTTTTTTCTTCTTTAACTATCAGGGCTAGCAGCCTGTGTGTTACATATAGCATCCTCAGCCTGTATTGAAACTTGGTTACCTCCATATTCTCAAATTATTCCGTTCGTTTTTGAGGGGTGTCTGGTCGATCAGAGTTGCCTCCGCTGCTCCATCATCGCCAATTCCATCTGGTAATCCCTTATTCTTCTTATTTGTTTTTCAAACCATTTCTTTCAATTCGGGTTTTGCCATATTCAACGCACAAAATGAGAAGAATTTGTTTTGCATATCTCTCTGCTCTTAGAACTTCAAACTCCTTTCTCTGCAAACATAACCCTCTTCATGGCAATTTGTTTACTGTTGCTCGAATGCCCATTCATCCACCCTTTACGCTTCCCTCATTTTGCTCGAATACAACAACATTCGATTCCCGTTTTACTGATGTGGCTAAGTTATATGCGACTGTTATGGATAACTCTAATGCATATGACAACATGGAGAAATCGCTTGACCAACTCGGTCTCCAATTAACTACTCCTTTAGTTCTGGAGCTTCTCCAAAGGGTTTCTCTTGAGGAGAAAATAGCATTCAGGTTTTTTACATGGGCTGCAAATCAACAAAATTATGCCCATCAGCCTCAAGCTTATAATCAAATGGTTGACATTTTGTCCAGTACAAAATATAAGATTAAACAATTTCGAATTGTCTGTGATATGCTTGATTATATGAAGAGGAGTAACAGGAATGCCGTTCCTGTTGAAGTTTTGCTCCTCATTTTGAGACAGTATACTGAAAAGCATTTGACACATCTTCAAAAATTTGCTAAGAAGAAGAGGATAAGGGTGAAGACGCAGCCGGAGATCAATGCCTTGAACTTGCTGTTGGATGCTTTGTGTAAATGTAGTCTGGTTGAGGAAGCTGAGGTTCTCCTTAAGAGAATGAAGGGGAGGGTTAAACCAGATGCTAATTCATACAATATATTGTTTTTTGGTTGGTGTAGAGTTAGGAATCCAAAAAGAGGAATGAGGGTTCTGGAAGAAATGATCCTGTTTGGTCATACTCCTGATAACTTTACTTATAATACTGCTATTGATGCCTTTTGCAAAGCAGGAATGGTGACCGAGGCAGTTGAACTTTTTGAGTTTATGAGAACGAAAGGGTCAACCATGTCTTCTCCCACTGCAAAAACTTATGCAATCATGACTGTGGCTTTAATGCATAGCAACAGAATGGAGGAATGCTTCGAGCTTATAAGGCATATGATAAATAGCGGTTGCCTGCCTGATGTTTCCACATACAAAGAATTGATTGAAGGGATGTGCTCAGCAGGGAAGATTGAGGAAGCGTACAAGTTCTTAGAAGAGATGGGAAACAAAGGTTACCCTCCTGATATAGTTACTTACAATTGTTTCCTTAAGGTCCTTTGTGACAATAAAAAAAGTGATGAAGCTTTGAGGCTATATCAAAGAATGATTGATGTGGGTTGTATGCCTAGTGTGCAAACCTATAATATGTTGATTTCAATGTTCTTTCAGATAGGTGATATTGATGAGGTGTTTGAGACTTGGCAAGAGATGGATAACAGGGGCTGTGCACACGACATTGACACTTATTGCATCATGATTGATGGGCTTTTCAGCTGCAATAAAGTGGAAGATGCTTGTTTTCTTTTGGAAGATATTGTAAACAAGGGGTTGAAATTGCCATACCCGAAGTTTGACTCCTTTTTAATGGAGCTTTCAGCAATTGGTAATCTCCAAGCCATCCACAAACTTTCTGAACATATGAGGAAGTTTTACAATCCTGCAATGGCAAGACGTTGTGCACTGAATCAGAAGCGGCAGAGTATGAGATTAAGAGGGAAGTAAGAATATAAAAAAGCATTCTTGGAAGTTTTTCTTTCATCATATGGAAGTGCCACGTAGGATCAGTACTTGCGCACTGGTTAACTCTGGAAAGTTTTGAATGAGAAACAGCTAGGAGTTCACAAGGCCAAATAGTAGAAGGATGAGTTGGCACCAAATGCAGCATGGATATGATAAAGAGCTTCAAGCAAGCTCTAACCTTGGACCAAAATGTGATTCCTCATACTTGTTCTCATGATCTGGCAAAGCTATATAATCCAAGAATACTGGTTGTCATCAGTTATACTACTGGTAAATAATGCCCCCAAAAATTTCTACTGTGAGTTGGATTAGCTGCATGGAGTGAAGTTCTCTATTGAATCCTTTTTCCTTTTCTTTTTTATCAATGCAGTTAAGGAACCAACACTTCAGAGAAGAAGTTCAACTTGAAAATTATGTAATGGCCAATATTTATTTCTTGCAAAAGCTTCATGATTGAGTCAACATCTTTTGATACCTTCTGTAGCCACTGCTTATGCTGTCAGAGCAGGAGACTGCTTTTTACAATGTAAGTCAAAATGCATGCCTTTTTTCTCTTTTATTTGTCAGGTGTAACCCTTTGTATGTTTAGATCCAGTTAATCTCAGTGCAATATCACCTGGCATGTTTAGATCTACTTGAGATTTCATTTTGTTACTTTCTTGTATTTTATGAGTTTAATTGTAATTTTTACAGATTTGGGGGGTTTTTGGATTATTTTACTATTTTATTTTAATGTGTTGATGTAGATAGCTAGGTGGTATGGGAGTTTTCTATAAATTCTTGAGTAGAGAAAATTAATAAAAAAAGGCAGAAGAGAAAAGAATCTCTAAGCTTGCACTTACGGTTCCTTACTAGTCAGTAGTCACACCTAAGGTTGATTTGCATGACACAATCACAAGGCAATTGCTCTGAATTCTCTTTTAATTATTTTATATCACAATAGAAGAAGAATACATGATTCATATAGACTCCTTGCATCCCTTTTCGTAAAGAACTAGAAGTATATAAAAAGATTTGCTTTAATTTTAGAATAAAAAAGATTTAGAGTTTCAGACACAATTCTTTAGAGTTTAAACTAAAATAAATTCTTTTGAACCAATAAATGTATGGTCTGTTGATAGAGTGTTGGACTCTTCTAGTGACTAGGGTTCAATCCCTAGCAACCTCAAATACAAACAGGTTCTTTTGAACAATTTGTATTGGCCCAATATAAGAAACTACATACTAATTGGGCATATACTAAGCCAAATTCTATGTTGAGCTCTTATATATATATATATATATATATATATATATTTTTTGTGTTCTTTATATGGAGTTTTTTATGCCTCAAAAGCTTGCCATGATGGCAGCCTTGGGCAGGTAAATCCTTCTCTTTTTCTAGAATTCTTCTTCCACCATTGCTAGCATCATTCTATCTGCAAGTAGACCTATCTAAGGGTTGGGCTGTCCGTCAAGCTCGACCAAGGCCGGATCCTGGACATGAATTCAAATCCGGCTTGGCTTGGGAATTTTTTTTATTTATTAAAAATTAGTTTTATTTAATTTTAATTAAGAAATATATGTAAAAATATAAAATATTAATATAAAAATATTTTTTAATATTAAATTTAAATAAAATGGACCTAAATTGGCTTTAGTGGGTGAGTCGAGTCGAGTCGAATCTTGGGCAAGCAATTTGTAGTGTCAAGTGAGTCGAGCCCGATCCATGAACACCTCTATCTGCAACCTAGATCCATATTATATTTTTACACAATTAAAATGAGATTTAGATTTCATGTCATCAGGTTTAACAAGTGGAGGTAGACTGTTCAGGATCGTCTTTAATTGTGTAAAGGTCAAATTATGCAATTCGTCCTTGTACTTGGGTGAAAATGCGGATTTAGTTTCTATACATTAATTTGACAAAATTGAGTCCTACTTTTTGAGATTGCGAATTTCAGTCCAATTGTTAACAAAGTATTTCTTACCATTACCTTTGCTGATGTGGCATTGCTTTTTTTTAGAAATTTCAAAATTTAAAAATTTATGACATGGAATTTTTCTGGCCATGTGGCCTATTTTGGGGCCATTTTCTCACCACCCTCTCTTTTTTTCTTTCTTCATTTCTCTTTCTTTCTCCTTCACACTCAAGTCTGCTACCAATCTCTAGCTGCTGTTGGTTGCCCGCTTATAATTGCGAGAACCCTTTTTTTCTCTTTTTCCCTTCGATTCTTGGGATGCCTGATAATCCGGGCTTGTTAAGGTTTATCCGGTTGCTGTTCCAGCTCTTCAAATTGCGTTCAGTCATGGTGATGGACATGATGGGAGGTTTTAAGTGGTGATTCTCCATGGATTTGATGGGTTCTTCAGTTTGTTATGTTTTCTTTGGTAATTTTTAATCGTGTGTTTTGTTGGAACCATTTTACTTGTTATGGTAAATGGTACTGAAATTATTTAAGGTTGATGTGTACTTTTCTTAAGGTATTTTTTGGCCCTTTTTTTTAAGGTATTTGAAATGCTTGATTTTTAGCTTTTGGCATGGTTAATTCCTATTGATTTTTAGTTTTTCTTCAAATTTCATTTTATAGTGACTTGTATTTAGCTGTTGACTGATTGAAATGGTGAATTTGAGATTAAGGCCCTATTTGGCATTCCAATTTGGAGTTGCATTCAATCATAATGCTGAGTGATGTGAAATAAGGTAAAAATTTGAGGTAATGAATCCCAATTTTGGTTATATGGAGTTTGTTTTCGATCACAATTTTTTGAGGAAATATTTTTCATCATTTTCGGTCATGTACGAGTTGTGGTTGTCTCTTTTTTTTTTTTTTGGGTAGTTTTCATTGAGTGACCCAAAGCTCATGCAAGGAATGTCTCTATTGCATCACAAATTTCTTAGTGGTTGAAGCCAAAGAGGGATCTGGGAGCAGACTTGAACATGCCCCGCAATTAAAGAAAGGAGGGAAGAGAAGGGGAAGAAGGGTGGGGGACTAATTAGAGGTGACAAACTGGCGGATTCGGATTGGGTTGTTTTTTTTATTTTTTTGGATCATTTCGGGTTTGAATATTTTTGGATTCAGGCTTTTTCGGGTTCGGATTATTTCGGGTTCAGATTATCTCGGGTTCGGGCTATTTTGGGTACGGGTTTTTTCGATTTTGGACTATTTCGGATTCGGCTCGAGGGTCTACATGGATTCAAATAATTTTAAAATTTTAGAAGCTATAAATATTTTTAATTTCGAATGTAATAATTAATTTTACTTTTTACATGGTGGCAAAAATACTAGATTCACTATTAATCTTTTATATATTTAATGTTTTTCAAATTAATTTTATTTCATAATCCAATTTAAAGATTCACTATTAATTTTTTTTGTTAATAATACATTATTAATATAATTGCATAATAATTATAAATGTATTTTCATAAATTAAATATTTTATTTAAAAGATTATTATTTAATTATTTATTTTAAATTTAAATTTAAATAAAATAATATAATTATAGTTTAGGTTTTTTATGATTTGTTATTTTTATAGTTAATTGTTGTAAATATAATAAGGATAATATTAAAAAAATATTTGATATTTATATTTAATATGTTTCAAAATAATTTTATTTCGTAATCTAATTTAAAGATTCATTATTAATTACTTATATTGATATTACATTATTAATATAATTGTATAATAATTATAAATATATTTTCATAAAATAAATTTTTATTTAAAAAAAATTCTTTTATTTTTATTTCAAATAAAATCATTTAATTATAGTTCAAGTCTTTTTGGTTATAAATTCGATTTTTTATGGGTTTTGGATTGGATCGATCTCGGGCTTGGATCGGATCGATTTCGATCTCGGATTGTAGTAGATTCAGGCTTTTACGGGTTCGGGTTTTTCGGATTCGAATTTTCTCAGATTTGGGCTTTTCGGATTTGAATTTTTCGGATTTGGGCCTTTGACTTTTTGAGTCAATTCGGATCGGATTCGGTCTCGGATCGGCTCAGTCGGGTTCTTGGGTTTGGGCCTGCTTTGCCAGTTCTAGAACTAATCCTAGAAAAGTGAGGGGAAGAGGGGAAGAGAGGAATAGAAAATGGGTTTTAGTTGGAAAAAAGATCGGCAGAGGACGGCGACGTGTGGGGATAGCGATGGTCGGGTTCTGAGTATAGGAGGTTGTTGGATTTTAGGATTCGAAAGGGTAGAGAAGAAGAGCAACAGTTAGAGAAAAAAGATAGGAAGAAATGGGGAATGAAAAATTTTTGAACCCCTCCTTTTGGCTAGAGTTGCTCATGGCCTGGCTTGGTCTCGGCCCGATTTTTTTGGTTTTCCTTACTCAGGCCCGATTCTGGATCAGGTCGGGCCGGCCCGTCGGTCCATATTTATTATTCATTTATATTAAAAAAATATATATTTTTTGTTATTTTTAATTTTTTCTATATATTTTTATAATTAAATTTAAAAAATAATATATTTTTATTAGGTGAACATTAATCCGGGTTGGGTCGGTCCGGATCACTAAAATATCTGCTTAAACCTGATCCAATACGGACTGGACCTATCGAGCCGAGCGAGTGGGCTGTCCGGCTCGTGATCAGGTGTACTTTTGGCCATGTCGAGAAAAGAAAAAAAAATTCTTGATATTGTCACGTAAAGATGGTTAACGCCATATCAATTTGTTAACAATTGTATTAAAATTTGTAATTCCGAAAAGTAGAAGATTCGATTTAATCCAATTAATGTAGATACAAGCGAATTGTACAAATTGGGTGTCGTTTGTAGAATGCTAACTTTATGTTTAGTTGAATGGAATAGTGATTTCTTTCCCGGATTATTTTGGATCTATTCCGATACTTGCCTTTGGTCAAATATTGGGGGAGAATTGCTATTGTGGTTAAAGGTCTATTTTGGATTTGACCGAAATAACCATTCTCCTCCCCCTAATGTATTAACTATTTAGTGGCTTGAGAAATAGGAATAGTATTTGATAGATCATTTTGCCCGTAACCAATTTTTAAATTTCCAGCTTTTTTCCATCTTAGGAAAATATTAAATGGTCGGTAGTAATACTTCGACCATCGACCAGAAAATCACCAAATAATATCACTAAACAGATCAAAAATAAAAAATCCTAAATCTGAGAAAAAAAACCCAAAATTACCCCCAAAAAAAAATTCAAAATCAAACATCATTCACAGAAATTTTTGAGGATGCAACACGAGAGATTTACAAATAAAAATGATCAAAAAGAAAAGAAAAATGTAATAAAGACATGAAAGGTACTTAATATAATCTTTCACCACTCAATGAAAAATCATAAGTTACAAGAAATTAAAAGTCCAAAACATAAATCTTAGTAAACTAAAGGTTTCAATAAATTTTAAAAAATAACGATTTTAAAAGATACGAATACAAGAAAATCAAAAGTCAAGAATTCAGATAAACCTTAGGCAACGAAAAGTCTATATTGTTTTATCAAATTAAATTAGATATATAAATTTAGAATTTATTAGAAGAAGAAAATGTAGTAGAGACATGAAAGACAATTATATATAACTCCTCATCCCTCAATGAAAAATCATAAGTCACAAGATATCAAAAGTAATTAAATATAAATGTTAAAAACTTAAAGTTTCTATAAATTTTAGCAAATAACGGTTAAAAAACATAAATGTTAGAAAAGTAAAAGTTTTAATAAATTTAACAAATAGCGGTTTTAAAAAACATGAATACAAGAAAATCAAAACTAAAAAATTCATATAAATGTTAGGCAACCAAAAGTTTATTGTGTTTTATGTAATTAAATTAAGAGTATAGATTTAGAATTTATGAAAAAGAAAAAACTTGACATTTATTGTAAAATATTTGAGTTTCATAAATCAATATGATTGGGTTCTTTTGATACTAATTATAATAGAATATTTAAATTGTTCATTGGTAAAATAAAAACCAAAAAAATAATTTTTGCTATAAATAAAAACAATATGTATTTTAGATTTTTTATGGAATTTTTCCACAATAGCGATGGAATTTCGTTGAAAATATTTTCAAATAAAATTAATTTAATTTTACCATATTTTATATGAAATATTTCGTCGGTAATATTTTCGATAGAATTCCACCGAAATTTTTAAAAATTTGCGAAATAGAATATTAAAAAATTTTAGAAAATATTATTTTGCCCGATTTTTTCTTTTTCGACTAAGAATTTCATTGGAAATACTATTCACATTTGGGACGAAATTTTTATTTTCAACGTAATACTATTTCTGTTCTCAAAGAAATCAATGAAAAATTCTGTCAAAAATATCTTATTTTCTAGTAGTGAGGCCCCAATTCCCTTCTGATTCCGAAAGAGCAAATTATTATTGTTTATATATATATATATATATATATATATATATATATATATATGTAATTCACCAGCCAACATTTAATTTAAACATGATAAAAGGTTGCTATCATCGCTGACATGCGAGTTTTATTGCTTCATTGAAGACTTAAGCCGAAAGAAATGGATGTTAATTAAGTGATCTGTTCTGCATTATGTTGATAGAATTCCCTTCATATACTATAAAGCAAGAGTTTTCTTCAATTACAAGCCCTATAGTATTGTCGGTATGCTATATTTTCTTTTGGGACATAAAAGAAAAATGATGCCAATAGATGCATATCCTTTGGAGCCATCATCTTGAGATGAGATGTGCCTTTTTAGATGGTTAATACACAATTCATGTAGTTAACATGACACTATCAGATGAGATCTGTTCTTTCCAATTTAAAAGCAATAGAAAATCTTATTCATGGATCCTTTAGGCATGTGTCAAAGCCTCAAGGGCATTTAGTTGGTATTAGATGCAGAGATTGCGGTCGCAAACATGTTTTCAGTTGCATTGCGTTTATTGTGATTGCAGACATAATGAATGCTATTGCGGTTAATTGCAATAAATATCGACCGTAAAAATCGATGACGGAAAAAGCTGAAACCAGAAATAGCGATCATAGTGTCGCGTTATCAACGTTATCTAAATCCTGATTAAATGATGCAAATGTGTAATATTCCATCTAGTTAGTATAAAAATCCATTTAAAGGAATGTATCCATTCCATGCAAAGCATTAAAATCCTTATCCTCTACCTAATATTAATACCCGCAAGCTCAAAAAGGTAAGTTGCACTCAAAGGAGCTTTTCCAATTTTATTTCCTTAGCTTTTGGTTTTCCGAAAACAGTAAGAGTCAATGTATTGGTGAAAGGGTATCCTGTTATTTGCAGAATAAGCAATATATTGTTATATGATTGATGGCAAAATAAGATATCCAAAAGAAGAAAACATAGGGAATGGAAAGGATGTTAGAAATTAGAATAGAACTGCATGGGTTGGTAGTTGGTGGGTAGGTGCATGTACTTTTCTCGAGTTAAGCTGAAGAAATAAAAGGTCTTTGAATAGTTATAAGTTAGTTTTTGACAGTTGCATGCTTAGAAAACGTTTCATATGGAATCAGACATGTAGTAAGAGGAAGAATCTAAAGGTTTTCAAACGAGAAAATATTTTATGAAACAGTTATCACATTAGCATTGTAGATATCTAATTTTGCCCGGACACCCCTAAACAAGGTAAGTTCTTCCTTTAACTTCTCGAAATTCAAAGAATCTCTTCTTATTCCACAAATGGGTCTCCAAAACTTTGATTCGGAAGTTAGTACGGAAAAGTCAACCTCGAAAAGTCAATTTTTAGGAAAAATTAAGATTCGAAGATGAATTGAACAATGGTGAAGTAATTTTGATAATCGGAGACTCACAATTAAAGATAGAGAGAAAAATTGAAGGTGGAAAGACAAATTACAAAATTCAATATAGGAAAAAGCATGAAATTTCCAGATTTGGGGAAAAGTACGTGAACTATCAAATTGGTTGAAATAAAAACCTCAAATTGAAGGATAATCAATAAAAAAGGATATCTCAAGGTCCAATTTCACCAAAAGGAATCAATCGGAAGGAGAAGTGGACAAAATTGAAAATTGTCATTTTAGGAAAAATGGGAAATTTTGCAAATTTGGAGAAAAGTGTATAAATGATCAAATTGGACAAAATTGAAGGTTCAAAATGGAATAAGATCAATAAATAAGGATATTGGAAGGTCCAATTTGAAGTGAAATTGAAGGAGGAATCAATTTGAAGTGGAATTGAAGGAGGAATCAATTAGAAGAGAAAAATAAAATAAAGATTTAGTAAATAAATGAAGATCACATATTTGTAGAAAACTACGAAGATGGTCCAATTCGATAAAAGTGAAGCCCCAAGTTGATAAATAATAAATAAATAAAGGTACTCCAAGCTCCAATTTGAAGTGGATCTAAAGGATGAACCGATTGGAAGAGAAATTGAAAAATCGAAAAAATTCCCAATTTTGACGAAAAAGGAAAAAACTAAATCAGAGAGGAATTTAGATGTAAAAATTGGGAAAAATCGGTCCAACTCCAATTCAATATATGAAAAAGGCAATGAAAAAAGAAAATCCGAAAGATTGATCCGTTTTGAGTAAAATCGAGGTTTCAGGGATTAAAGGGCAATTTTGGAAAAATTCAAAAAAATAGAATCCGAGCTCAGAAAATTGAAAAACTTTCCAGCATTAAGTTTTAGGACAGAAAGAAGGAGGTGATAAGGAAAAAACCTGAAATTGGGACTAAAATGCAAATAGGCTAAATTCGGGGGACTAATCCGTAATTTTAAAGAAAAATCTAGGAAAAATAGAAAACGAGCTCGGAAAATTATGAAAATTCCAGAACTGAGTTTTATATTGGATAGGATGGATTGGAGAAGACAAATCCGAAAACGGGGCTGAAATGCAAATAGGCAAAGTTCGGGGGGACTAATCTGTAATTTTAGAGAAAAATCCGAGAAAAATGGAAATCGAGCTCGAAAAATTATGAAAACCTTCAGAACTGAGTTTTATATTGGATGGGATGGATTGGAAAATAAAAATTCAAAATTGGGGTCCATTTGTAAATAGATCAAGTTTGAGAGCCAAAATATAATTTTACCGAAAACTAAAAAAGGACCAATTTGCAAATAAAAAAAGAGGAATGGCCTGGATTTTTCCAGGCCATTTTTGGCTAGCATGGAGAGAGGGATGGGAGAGTTTGATCAACTTGATCCAATGGCCAAGATGAAGTAGAAAGATGACATTTTTAAGAGAGTACAAGATTCTCCACTACTTGCCTATGTGTCATTTTTGGCCAATAGGAGGCTTTTTAATTGCAAAGCCATGTGAAGGCCATGTAAAGAGCATGTGAAGGCTATATGATGATGCCAAGTGGAATAAAAATGCCAACTATGAAGATATTTTGGTAGTAAGCTACATGATCATGACAAATGGCTTAGATATTCTGTAGAGATAAGGGACAAGAATAATTGAGGTGACATTCTTGGTCAATGAAAGGTTAGGAGACCCCTAATTTAAGGAAAGCATCATGTGAAAAGGGGACAAGAAATGGCCATGTGGCAAGGATGTTGGGAGAGCATGCAAAGCATGACTAAGGCAAAAAAAAAAAAAAAAACATGCACACCAAAGGGCAATTGGAAGGGTGGCCGGCCAAGGTGAATAAAAAGGGGTCCTCTCTTCATTTTATTACTCTATTCACTACATTTGGAGAAAAAAATCAGAAGCTAAAAACTCTTGAGGAGAAAAAGAAAGGAAGAGAGAAAGAGGGAGAAAGGAGGAGGAGTTTGGGAGCTTGGTTGGAAAAGCTTTGCTAGGTAGTCATTTCTTCTCTTCTTTTGATTTATTTTCTTTGATTTCATGATCTCTTTTTCTTCTTTTCTATGTGATTGTTAACTTTATTTGTTTGAATAAAATGTTTTCAAAATAAATTTCTATAGTTTTTTTTTCCTTTTTTTTTTTTCTACAAAATATCAAAGTTAAATATTTTCCTACATTTTTTTACTTTGGCCGAAACCTTGTTTCATTATTGTGCTTGTCTTTTGCTTGATTTTCTTGCATGCAAGTTGGATGTGAGTTTCACTATTGTGGTAGAATAGATTTTCTCTTTTGTTTTCTTGAAAAAAATGAAGTAAAAAAGGTTTGAGAAGCTTGAGGATCTTGATTCTTATCAAGTGATTTTGGTTAGGTAAAACTATGTCCAAAGAACCAACCATTGAGCCAACCTTCATTTTCTTTGCTTGTTTATATTTTTTAGCTCATGTTTGATCATCTTCATATGTTTGTCTTGTTGGAAAATCATGCGTTCACTTCATTCTCAACTTGATTTTTGGCTAAGACCAACCAATGGTCTATAGCCAAAGTCTCTTGTGCAAACTAGTTGGAAAAATAGTGGTTTGTAAGTTGGATATTCTGATTTTGAGTAATATTTTCACCATGCATCTTTTGTCAAAAATAAAAATATATTTTAACCTCACTTAGTAGACCCTTATAGGAGTCTCTGGTATTTTGTTTTTTAGATTTTTTAGAATTTTCTATGAAGGGTTAAAAAATAGTTCTTGGTAAATCTGTTTTTAACTAAGTATTCTGTCTTTAAGGCAACTTTGGCCTAGGAACTTTTGGTCCGAATTAAAAAATGATTTATCCTCATTTAGTTCATCATTTCTTGAGTCTAAACTGATTTTTTAATATTTTTTTGAATTTTTTATAAGGGTCGAAAAAATAGCTACCTAAAACCGGTTTTTTGGAGTCAAAATGAGCCTTCTTAAAACCAACAAATTTCTGATTTTTATTTGTAAAAATAAGGGGCTGGTTGGAGTCATTAGCTACTGTTTTAGGATGTTTTCTATGTTATCTCAAAGGTAAAAATTGATTTTATAAAGATCGGGTCATGCGTAATTAACCCGAGTTTTAAAAATATAGGAAACTAGAGTTTTTTGAGGGGCCATTCGGCCATGGGGTTCTTTTAATAAAACAATTGCATTTTTCCTTAATCCGAGCCCAAAGTCATTCAGTTTAGAAATCCAATTTAAGTTTCTTTCAAAGGTAGTCGGACACCTATTTAGGTGTACAAATGTCCTTACTTCAAGGGAGAAACACATCTTCATGCATTGCATATTTTAAAATGTTTTTATTTAATTTGGCATAAAAATTTGCTTTTCGGTTTCCTTAACATTTGGCGAGAATTAGTTCCTAATATTTGCCGGGTTTGCCGAGGAGGTTTGGAATTTATTCAACGCACATGGTTATGAAATCGTAAGGCATGGATTTTGTTTTACTCGAAATTATGTGAATGTCATATGAAAGAATTATTTTCCAAGCTTTGCTGGGTTTGCCGGGGAGTACGGTAATATTTTTCGACATGTGCCATTTATGTAATTTCATCAAGAATAAAATCCATGAAAGGAATTTCAAAAGGATGATGTGTGCATATTCCATGATCATACATATGCTATGAGATTTATATTTTTCATTTTGATCATAATTATTTCATATCCATGAATATTCCATGATAATGTCATTTTATGGTTTGTTATTCATGTTGCTATCTTAATCATGATATGATTGTAAATATTCTATGATAATGTCATTTTTATGATTAATGCTTATGCCATGTTAAGATTTGTCATGTCATGAAATATTTGTCATGTCATTAATTCCTTGCCATTAATTCTTCTGCCATGTCATGAAATATTTGCCATGTCATTAATTCTTTTGCCATGTCATAATAAATGTTTGCCATACCATGATAATTACACATGTTGTTTAATTTATATTTTTGTGCCTTGGTAATAATTTGCATATCCATGATCATCTTTTTAAAATGATTTAAAAATGCATAAAAATTAATGATTTTTAATAAAACAAGGTTATTCTCGAGTTAAAATAATTCATGAGTTGTTTACTGGGTCTGTCGGAGAGAATATCATTAATTATCATTAACAATGGAATATCCTATTTCTCAAAACCGAAGGTGATTCGGAGAATTTCAAAATAAAAGAAAAATTCATGTTTTACCGAGTTTGTCGGGAAATATGAAAATTTTTATGTTAATAAATTTTGGATCGTTCTCAAATAATATATTTGCTTTTTTTAAGGGAATTATTTTTAAATACCAAATATAAAAACCAACTTTCACCGAGACTCGAGATAACACACGATTAAAAGGTGCCGTTTTATACGGGTGTTGTGGGGGTGCTAATCCTTCCCCACACGTAACCGACTCCGAACGCGCACTTGTTTTCTCTGGTTCAAAGCGCAGATTTCGAAATTGATTTTAAAAATGTTTTAATTAATTTTAAAATATTTTACAAAAACCGATTTTAATGGGTGGCCAATCACACCTAGCCAAAAAAAGATTGGTGGCGACTCCATTTCTTTTTTCGAGGTTGTTTTCAAACCCTCATTTTTATTTAAGAGGAATTAAGTCATCTTTTCCTCTGTTTCCCCACACTTATTATTATTATCATTATTATTTTAAACACCGCTGAACGGTCGCGAGATTCAGGTTGCGATAGCTTGGCGACTCCACTAGAGATACTTAGAGAGTCAGGCCTAGAATTAGTCGCGTGTTACCAAAAGTCTCGATTTTGTCGGGTTTAGTCGGTGTTTACTTTTAATTCCCACATTTTAATAAAGAGAATTTTGAAAATAATAAAATGTTTTAAATATGTTCATCTTCATGTACATACACATTGTTATTGTTCTCTATTTATTTAAGTGTTGTATATTATCATTACTCTCTAACTAATTAATGCTTTCCCTTATTTGATTTATTTCGGTAAATTTTCGGGGTACTTAGGATAAAGGGTGTAGAATAGGTGGTGAAAGATTTGTTTGTTCCTCCTCATACACTACACTTGCATTTGCATAACATGAGCCCTATACCCGGGTTCAGTCTTTTACGGTTGAAGTAAAGTAACTACGCTCTCGTGAGGTGATAACCTCCGCATGGGCTAGCGAAACACTTCCGGAGTAGTAAACTACCTATGCTTTCGTGAGGTGATACCCTCCGCATAGGCTTGGAAAATACACTCCAACAAATTGAACCCGCTGATAACTCGTATAATTATATAGTTTTTAGTTATGTTTTATTATTGTTTTGTGTCAAATACGAGTTATTATTGTTTAGTCTAATTGTGTTTATGATCTTTTATATTTTTATGTAATTTGGTGTTTTTCACAAGTTTCTTTGAGTGATTTCAGATTACTAGAATTAAGGGCAAATCCAGTTCAGTTCCAGTTCCGACACCTTTTGCCATATCAGCTATATCTCGAGTTTCACTGAAGCAATAAGGCTGAACTTTGTATCCCTGCAAAGCTAAGAGGCATATCTATCTTTTTCATGTTTTACACTTCTTGAAACGGAGTCGTTTTCCCTAGCGAAATCGACCATCAAGTTGGCTGATGTGCAATGACGTCTGTTCTGCACCGTTTTGGTATTTTGACCATATCTTCCGATCCACGTGCGCAAATGATCTGATTCCAACGGCTATGGATCCATAACTGATAGGGGTATATTTTTCTAGAAGACCATTTTATCAGATCGAGCCTCCAACATTGACAAAATCGACCATCAAGCTGGCTGATCAGAATTGTCATACAATATGACGAAAATTGTTAGAAAAATGCACCCACCTATTATACCTACCTTTGAAATTTGTAAAGCTTGTCTCTTGTCATTTAGCCCTCCAAAATGTGTATAAATAGAGGGCCTTGGATGAGTATTGGGATACATTGATACATTGGTAGGATATTTGCCATTGTAATAAAATTCTCTAAGTTTTCTTCTTCTTTCCTTTCTCTAGTTTTCTTTTTCTTTACTTATGTTTCTTACATTTCTTTTCATTTTATTCATATCTAGTATGTGTTGCTAATCATATTGTTGAGGTGATGAGGTGAAGCTCTTGGTAAATGCTAAGGTTAGTCTCTTAAACATGAGCTAAAATGAATCATCATTTATAAGCACTAGCATAGATAATATTTTCTTTTGGTTTAAAATCATACTTGCAAAGTAGAGATCTTGATTCATTATTGACAATGAAACTGGCACAGTAAATGCTTGGTTTCATAACCTTGATTTGTTGTAGACATATACCTTGGCATAAGGAATGCTTGGACTCTTTTTATGAGTTTTGAGGACACCAAATGAACATAATATCATATGCTATGGACGTTGGACAATTTGGACTGAATTGCTAAACCTTCCGATTGGAACCTCCCTTATGTGTGGATTTCAATTGTGTAATAAAACAAGATTAATCTTAGCATAACACCAAGAGTGGATTCTCTAACCTCAACATCTTTTCTTATTGTTTTTTATATCTTGTTTAATTTCTTTTATATTTTGTTTATTTTGTTCTCTAATATCTTGTTTATCTTATTTTGTTGTTGATCTCCTAATATATTGTTTACTTTCTTTTTCTTATATATTTATAAACTTATACTTACTAGTACGCTTCCCTGTGGTTCGACCTCGGACACCCGAGAATTTATTACTTGAACATAACCTGCACTTGGGTTTATAACTCTTAATTGAGTTTCCATCAAGTTTTTGGCGCCGTTGCCGGGGAAGCAATACTAAGTATATAAGTTTATAAGTATATTTATTTTTATTGGCTGGTTATACCGCCTAATTTTGTATATATTTGTTCTTATTGGCTGGTTATACCGCCTAATTTAGTATATTTATTTTGTTTGGCTGGTTATACCGCCTAATTTGTATATTAACTTTGTTTTATGCTTGTTTGGCGACGTGATTTTAGATCTCGTCGTTTAGTTAGATTTTATTGTGAAACTTTTTCAGGTAATCTTTCTAATACAACTCCTACCATGGCTGACAATGAAAGTGTTCATGCTGAAGATGAGAACAGACAAGTACGCACCATGCGTGACTACTTGCAACCAACTCGAAGCTCATCACCCTCTTGTTTTATTTTTCCTCTCAATGCAAACAACTTTCGTTTTAAACCAGGTATGATAGCTTTGCTTCCAAATTTCTATGGGTTGGAATCGGAAAGTGCTTACTCGTTTCTAAAAGACTTCGAAGATGTATGTGTCACCTTTAATGACCAACAATGTACAAATGAAATTGTCAAGCTAAAATTATTTCCTTTTTCTTTAAAAGATAAAGCAAAAATTTGGCTTCATAATTTAAAACCAAGGTCAATTGGCACATGGCAAGAATTACAAACTGAGTTTCTAAAGAAATTTTTCCCAGCACATAAAACTACTGCTTTGAAAAGACAGATTCAAAATTTCAATCAAAATCAAAATGAAGCATTTTTTCAGTGCTGGGAGCGTTTTAAAGATTTGTTAAGTTCTTGTCCACATCATGGTTTTGAAAAATGGCGTCTTATTAGTTTCTTTTATGAAAGTTTAACTCCCGAAACTAAACAATTTGTTGAAACAATGTGTAACGGTGAGTTTCTAGAAAAAGAACCTGAAGAAGCCTTTGACTACTTAGACCATTTGGCAGATAACTCTCAAGCCTGGCACACAGATAATTCCTCTGAAAGTTCCAATAGATCTAATGTTGTTTCTAACAGAGGAAAATATCATTTTAGTCAAGAAGATGAGATAAAAGCTAAAGTAGCTAATTTGGCTAGAAAGATTGAAGCCATGGAACTTAGAGAAGTAAAAGAAGTCAAAACGGTTAAAAATGAAGAAAGTTGTGGAATTTGTGAAATCATGGGACACCCCACTTCTGAATGTCCAAACATTCCCATTCTTAAAGAAGCGTTGCATGATCAAGTAAATTCCATAAACACATTTAAAAAGCCTTTTCCTTCTCCTTACTCTGAAACGTATAACCCTGAATGGAGAAATCATCCCAACTTCAGTTGGCGGAATAATAATCATGTTCAGGTACCACAATCTCAAAAGCCGGGCAACACTTTTTCCTATCAACCTTCACGTGTACAAACCTTGGAAGAAACATTGCAAGCATTCATGCAAACACAAGCAAATGTGAATAGCCGGACTTCACAGGACATCAATGAGATCAAAAACACCTTGTCCACATTGACAGCTTCATTACGCACTCAAGAAAAAGGTAAGTTTCCTGCTCAACCTCAGCCTAACCCTTCTACTCAATGTCTTGTTTCTTGCTCCAATGAAACTCAACAGGAAAATGCCAGTTCTATCACAACTCTTCGAAGTGGAAAGGCAATTGACAAAAACATTCCATCAAAAGACCAAGATCCTCTTTCCCCTCCGAAAAGTAATGGTAAGGATGATGGTAAGTCTGAACTTCTTGAAAATTTGGACAAAGAAAAAGGTATGCATCCTGCTCCTTTTCCTCAAAGGTTGCAAACAATAAAGAATTTGAATCAAAATGCAGAAATTTATGAACTTTTCAAACAAGTTAAGATTAACATTCCTTTATTGGATGCAATCAAACAAGTTCCATCTTATGCTAAATTTTTGAAGGACATGTGCACAGTTAAAAGGAAACATAATGTACAAAAGAAAGCATTTTTGACGGAAAGTGTGAGCTCAATCATTCAGCACCTTACTCCACCAAAATTCAAAGATCCTGGATGTCCAACAATCTCATGCATCATTGGAAACACTAGAATAGAACGTGCATTGCTTGATCTTGGTGCTAGTATTAATCTTTTGCCTTTTTCTGTTTATCAACAGTTAGGTTTAGGTGAACTCAAGGAAACACCTGTTACACTTCAACTAGCTGATCGTTCTGTAAAAATTCCTCGAGGGATAGTTGAAGATGTTTTGGTTCAAATTGATAATTTTTACTTCCCTGTTGATTTTATTGTTTTGGACACACATCCTGTTTCAAATCCAAATGTTCAAATTCCTGTTATATTAGGCCGTCCATTTCTTGCAACTTCTAATGCTCTGATAAATTGCAGGAATGGTATGTTGAACATTTCTTTTGGAAATATGACTTTAGAATTAAATGTGTTCAACATTTGCAAGCAACCTGGTGATAATTCAGAAGATAAGCATTGTTGGAAACAAAAGTTTGAGGAACTTCCATCACTTACAAATGTCACTGTACCATCAACTATTGAACCACCCAAGCTGGAGTTAAAACCATTGCCATCCGAGCTAAAATATTCCTTTTTGGGTGAGAGTGAAACTTTTCCAGTCATAATTTCTTCACATCTTGATGAACTACAAGAAGGTAAGTTGTTACAACTTTTGAAGATGCACAAAAATGCATTAGGATGGACCTTAGCTGACATAAAGGGAATAAGCCCATTAATCTGCACACATAATATTTATTTAGAGGAAAATGCTAAACCCTCTAGACAAATGCAACGAAGGCTTAATCCTAATATGAAAGAAGTAGTGAGAAATGAAGTCATTAAACTTCTAGATAATGGAATCATTTATCCTATCTCTGATAGCAAATGGGTAAGTCCTACTCAAGTCGTACCTAAGAAATCTGGAGTTACTGTAGTTAAAAATGAAAACAATGAATTAATTCCAGCTAGGACTGTTACTGGTTGGCGCATGTGCATTGACTATAGGAAACTTAACTCAGTGACGAGGAAAGATCATTTCCCTTTGCCTTTCATGGATCAAATCTTAGAAAGAGTTGCAGGGCATGAGTTTTATTGTTTTCTAGATGGATATTCTGGGTATAATCAAATTGCCATTGCACTTGAGGACCAAGAGAAAACCACTTTTACATGTCCTTTTGGTACTTTTGCATATCGTAGAATGCCATTTGGATTATGTAACGCCCCTGCCACATTTCAAAGATGCATGCTTAGCATTTTTAGTGACATGATTGAACGTAATCTTGAGATTTTCATGGATGATTTTTCTGTTTCTGGTGATTCATTTGATGATTGCTTAGCCAATTTGAAAAATGTATTGATTAGGTGTGAAGAAAAAAATCTTGTTCTTAATTGGGAAAAATGTCATTTCATGGTCACTAAAGGTATTGTACTAGGTCACATTGTTTCTGCAAAAGGGATTGAGGTAGACAAGTCAAAACTTGAATTGATTGCTAATCTACCCACACCAAAGACAGTAAAGGACATTAGGTCATTCTTGGGACATGCAGGTTTTTATAGAAGATTCATAAAAGATTTTAGCACGATATCTAAACCTCTATGTAATCTTTTAATGAAAGACACTGCATTTGAATGGACTAAAGATTGTGAAGATGCTTTTGAAAAACTCAAAAATATGCTCACTACTGCTCCTATTATGAGATCTCCTGATTGGTCTTTACCATTTGAAATAATGTGTGATGCTAGTGACTATGCTGTTGGTGCTGTGTTAGGACAAAGGAAAGATAATAAACCACATGTAATTTACTATGCAAGTAAAACTTTAAATAGAGCCCAAATGAATTATTCCACTACAGAAAAGGAATTACTTGCAGTTGTTTTTGCATTGGATAAATTCAGATCTTACCTTGTTGGATCATCAATTGTTGTCTTTAGTGATCATGCAGCTTTAAAATATCTTCTCTCTAAGAAGGATGCAAAACCTAGGTTGCTGAGGTGGATCCTTTTGCTGCAAGAATTTGACATCACCATTCGAGATAAAAAAGGAGTAGAAAATGTGGTGGCTGATCATTTATCAAGACTTGTTTGTGATGAATCTTTTGGAACCTCACCAATAAATGATACTTTTCCTGATGAACAACTTCTAATTGTCTCCACGACACCTTGGTTTGCTGACATTGCTAATTTTCTTGCTACAGGAAAAATTCCTTCTCAATGGAGCACACAAGATAAAAGGAAGTTTCTGAATGAGGTAAAGAAGTTCTATTGGGATGACCCTTACTTGTTCAAATATTGTCCTGATCAGATTTTTCGAAGATGCATTCCCGACAATGAGGTAAGTAGTGTAATTAAGTTTTGTCATTCCGAGGCATGTGGTGGTCATTTTTCATCAAAGAAAACTGCTGCAAAAATTTTACAGTGTGGATTTTACTGGCCAACTTTGTTCAAAGATGCACATAATTTTTGCAAGTCATGTGAAAGTTGTCAAAAATTAGGTTCCATTTCGAAAAGAAACATGATGCCTTTGAACCCAATTCTTGTAATTGAAATTTTTGACTGTTGGGGTATTGATTTCATGGGACCATTTCCACCATCTTTTGGTTTCTTATACATTTTAGTTGCAATAGATTATGTTTCAAAGTGGATAGAGGCAATTCCATGTCGAAATAATGATCACAAAACAGTGATTAAATTTTTAAAAGAAAATATTTTGAGTCGATTTGGAATTCCTCGATCTATCATAAGCGATGGGGGAACACATTTTTGCAACAAGGTTTTTGAAACATTAATGAAGAAATATGCCATTACACACAAAGTTGCAACCCCTTATCACCCGCAGACAAATGGACAGGTAGAATTAGCAAATAGGGAGATTAAACAAATTTTGGAAAAGACAGTTAATCCAAATCGCAAAGATTGGTCTCTTAGACTTAACGATGCATTATGGGCCTATCGAACAGCTTTTAAAACAGCATTGGGCATGTCTCCTTATAGGCTAGTTTATGGAAAACCTTGTCATTTACCTGTGGAACTTGAGCATAAAGCATATTGGGCCATTAAAATGTTCAACTCAAACCTTGATGACGCTTCTAATTTACGAAAATTACAAATAAATGAACTTGAGGAACTCAGAAATGATGCATATGAGAATTCTAAAATTCATAAAGAAAGAACTAAAGCCTTTCATGACAAGTTAATTTCAAGAAAAATATTTGATGTTGGGCAAAAAGTTCTACTTTATAATTCTAGACTTCACATATTTCCTGGTAAGTTGAGATCAAGATGGACTGGCCCATTTGTGGTTAAGCATGTGTATCATTATGGAGCAGTTGACATTGAGAATCCTCAAAATGGTAACGTATTCAAGGTAAATGGACAAAGACTCAAACTCTTTTTGGAAAATCATGTTACTCAAGAAGAGGTTGTTTTTCTTTCTGATCCTTGTTTTGAAAATAACTAGATGTAAATATAACTTTTACTAATCTTCAAAAAAAAAAAAAAAAAAATTCATTTTTTTCCCGGTTAAATGGCGGATAACGGTACTCCGTGATTATTTAAGTCGGTTCCATCAGCTACCCACAAAACTGATATTGTATATAAATTTCTCTTTCATTTTATTTTATTTCATTTTTTTTTCAGGATGGATGATATTCTCAAAAGATTGCAGAAACGATTTCCTCCTTTTCCTCGGAATATTTTACTGAAGCTTTACCAAGTTCGATTAGAAAGATTAAGAATGCTTATGAACAAAGGGATTCCTGAAGACATACGTTGGATAATTGAAGCCAAGGTACGTGAAGATGAATATCTTCCTGTTTTGCATTTACCAGGTACAGGTAGAAGCACTTATGCAAAGAAGCGACGAGCAAAGCGCATGAGTTCAAATTGCCACAAGTGTGCACGATGGACGTGTAACGGTAAATGTCGTTCTATTGGGATTCCGTCCTCTAATCGAGATGATAAAATTGAATTCATTAAGGATGGACTGAGTAAGGAGAATTTGGGTAATATCCAACTTTCTCTTGAGACGCATCCTAGTGGAGACGTACAAAGAGAAATTCTTGATTTATGGCCGCAATTCCAAAGGGAATGGCAACATCTTGGGAATCTGATGTTAAAAGACCCTGTTTGCCAGCTTGTAAGAAAACTGGATAGGAAGCATATCCTCGACTCATAGAAGGCGTTTAAGCCGTTTCTGGACGTAAAACCAGAGGAAGATGTGAGCCACAATCACAACTACAATAAATGACTTCTCAGCTTTTGGTTTGATTTGCAATAATTTTATTTCGGTTTAGTTTACGTGTTGTTCGATTTGTGTAATTATTCTCGTTTTTTTTTTTTTTTTTTTTTTTTTTTTTTTTTTTTTTTTTTTTTTTTTTTTTTTTTGCATTGGTCTTTTACGATTGATTTTTCTCCTCTTTTTGATTTTCTTCCTGAAATCACGCAAAAATCTTTTGTTAGGTTAACATTTTCTTCTGACAGGTCAAATACACTTTCGGCGACATTATTACTCTTGTCTGATTCACTACTCAGTCCTCTATATATTACACCATGTACTCATTCTCTTTCAGGCACTCGAAAAAGAAAAAAAAATGGAAAGCACTTCGTCCCAGCGCATAAAAAAAATTTGTGTTTTTGGAGGTGCTTATCCAGGGAAAAATAACATATTCGCTGATGAAGCCATAAGAGTTGGAGTAATACTTGCCCAACAAAAGATCCACTTGATTTATGGAGGCGGTAGTACGGGTTTAATGGGAGCAGTCGCTACAGCAGCACACGCCGGAGGAAGTCCAGTTCTAGGAATCGTGCCAAAACTATTCACAGATTTTTGTGGACCTACCGTGGGTAAGGAAATACAAGTCTGGAGTATCCCTGAACGGATAACAATCATGTACCATTCTGCCGATGCATTCATTGCCTTACCAGGAGGTCTGGGTACATTGGAAGAAATAGCTTGCGTGGCTTCTTGGTCATCTTTGGTCACAAATAAGAAACCCATTGGTTTGCTTAATATTAATGGTTATTTTAGTAATTTACTTTCATATTTAGATAATGCTGTGGATAATGGATTCATGTTTTCAGAGGCAAGGAGAACCATAATTTCTGCTACAACCATTGAAGATTTACTCAAAAAGCTACAAGCTTATGAGTGTTTATCTGCTACGGTTGTTTCGCAAACGCTCGGAAAAAGAAAAAGAGATATGGACGAGCAAGGAGTGGATTGCACTTTGTCTTTGTGACATTATCTAACATTTTGCTTGTTGTGTCTCAGTTATAATAAGTGGTTAGCAACCTCTGCAGGTAATATCTCCTAAATTCTACCTTTAAAATTTGACATTGGGGACAATGTCATATTTTAGTAGGGGGTAAGGGACATATTTTGCTAAAAAAAAAAAAAAAATTTGTTGTGTTTTAAGACATTTAGAAGTATTCATTCTGAACAAGGTCTGAGTAAGGGAGACTTGAGACATACCTTATCAGTTTGATTTAATCTTCTTCTTCAAATAAACAAAAAAAAAAAACAAAAAAAAAAAAAGCATGTTTAGACTTAGTGTGTTTTTTTTTAGTTACTTTCAATACAATGATGAGATATGAATTGCATAAGTCTAAAACAGATTTATTAGTGAGAAGATTTTCATGAGAATTGAGCTTGATGTCAACCTTTTTATGAGCCAATGTTAATATGATATGTTGATTGAGAAAGAAGCATGTTTAGACTTAATCTGACTTGTATAATCATCTTTGTGAGTTTTTGAGCCTATAATGATTGATGCATTATACAAATCAATCTAATTTCTTTCTTGAGTGCTCTTATGATTACATGATTCTCTAGAACTTGCTTTAAACCGTTTGAGACTATATTGATACATGTGACAACATAAATATGATAGAGGCATTAGGATTATAACCAGAGCCAAACAGCCATCCATTATTAATGTTCTACGAGAACATCCCCACTAGTGAGCCAATTTGAGCCTACATTAAATATGATGTTTTATTGGTAACCACAACTTACACCTAGCCTAAATATGCTTATATCCTTACCCTTGTTCTAAAGATGAATTTTATATTTTGAGACATATTGCAAAAAAACAAGGGATATTTTTATTTGAAAATTTGGGTTAGAAACAAAAGATAAGTGTGGGGGAAAGAAAAGAAAAGAAAAAGTCAAGAGAAAAAGAAAGGGATCATTGTCAAATACATTCCCATATTAAAAAAAAAAAAAAAAAATCTTCTCTTGAACTTCTAGAAAAAGATGTTACAAAGTTGGTTAGAATGATGCAAAGGCTCAACATGAATATTTAGCCTATGTTATTATGTGCTTTATAAGAGTTTTGAGAAGTTTTATTTGTATGATCTTATTATGTCTCTAAAATCTATGAACTCTTTGGAACCTTTGTGATATCTTTATCCTTTTGTTCTTTAACCACATTATAACCCTTTGGCCCCATTACAACCTTGAATAAAGACCTCTTGATTTATGAAGTTGTATGATCTAAATAGTGGAGAATAGGTGGACAAGCAAGCATATGGTAGAAGTGTTTTCATGAGATTGATTGAGTGTAAACACTTTACCACTACTTTAAAGAGTGAAAATCAAGAGAGTATCCCATGTGAGAAGTTGAGATTAAGTTTGAATATACACTATTTTGATTGAAATATGTTATGTTATTATTGGCTTAACTCAAACTATTTACATTCAAGCAAGATTTTTTGTGAATTTCTTTAAGCTATTGATTAGTTTTTAAGACTTGTCCAATGATTATCTCTAATTTATATTGGAAGGATTAGTTATAATTATTATTTTTAGTTTTTCTTATGTCTTCAATGTTTGTGGGTATCGTCCTAGTAAACCCTCACGAGACTAAACTCGTCCACTAGGGACACCTAGGGGTTTAAAGGCTTGTGTCACATGCTAAGTGCCACCGTGATTTCCTACGAAAATGGATTAGATTAGATTTTATTATTATTTTTTTATTGAGTCGTTGCTAGGGACTAGCAACAATCTAAGTATGGGGGTGTGATAACTCGTATAATTATATAGTTTTTAGTTATGTTTTATTATTGTTTTGTGTCAAATACGAGTTATTATTGTTTAGTCTAATTGTGTTTATGATCTTTTATATTTTTATGTAATTTGGTGTTTTTCACAAGTTTCTTTGAGTGATTTCAGATTACTAGAATTAAGGGCAAATCCAGTTCAGTTCCAGTTCCGACACCTTTTGCCATATCAGCTATATCTCGAGTTTCACTGAAGCAATAAGGCTGAACTTTGTATCCCTGCAAAGCTAAGAGGCATATCTATCTTTTTCATGTTTTACACTTCTTGAAACGGAGTCGTTTTCCCTAGCGAAATCGACCATCAAGTTGGCTGATGTGCAATGACGTCTGTTCTGCACCGTTTTGGTATTTTGACCATATCTTCCGATCCACGTGCGCAAATGATCTGATTCCAACGGCTATGGATCCATAACTGATAGGGGTATATTTTTCTAGAAGACCATTTTATCAGATCGAGCCTCCAACATTGACAAAATCGACCATCAAGCTGGCTGATCAGAATTGTCATACAATATGACGAAAATTGTTAGAAAAATGCACCCACCTATTATACCTACCTTTGAAATTTGTAAAGCTTGTCTCTTGTCATTTAGCCCTCCAAAATGTGTATAAATAGAGGGCCTTGGATGAGTATTGGGATACATTGATACATTGGTAGGATATTTGCCATTGTAATAAAATTCTCTAAGTTTTCTTCTTCTTTCCTTTCTCTAGTTTTCTTTTTCTTTACTTATGTTTCTTACATTTCTTTTCATTTTATTCATATCTAGTATGTGTTGCTAATCATATTGTTGAGGTGATGAGGTGAAGCTCTTGGTAAATGCTAAGGTTAGTCTCTTAAACATGAGCTAAAATGAATCATCATTTATAAGCACTAGCATAGATAATATTTTCTTTTGGTTTAAAATCATACTTGCAAAGTAGAGATCTTGATTCATTATTGACAATGAAACTGGCACAGTAAATGCTTGGTTTCATAACCTTGATTTGTTGTAGACATATACCTTGGCATAAGGAATGCTTGGACTCTTTTTATGAGTTTTGAGGACACCAAATGAACATAATATCATATGCTATGGACGTTGGACAATTTGGACTGAATTGCTAAACCTTCCGATTGGAACCTCCCTTATGTGTGGATTTCAATTGTGTAATAAAACAAGATTAATCTTAGCATAACACCAAGAGTGGATTCTCTAACCTCAACATCTTTTCTTATTGTTTTTTATATCTTGTTTAATTTCTTTTATATTTTGTTTATTTTGTTCTCTAATATCTTGTTTATCTTATTTTGTTGTTGATCTCCTAATATATTGTTTACTTTCTTTTTCTTATATATTTATAAACTTATACTTACTAGTACGCTTCCCTGTGGTTCGACCTCGGACACCCGAGAATTTATTACTTGAACATAACCTGCACTTGGGTTTATAACTCTTAATTGAGTTTCCATCACCCGCTTTAATTGGGCTGCCTTACTAGCCTTCACAGGTGACAGTGAGAAGCAATTTGGAGCCTTTAGAACCTAATTCAACCCCATATAGTGAACCTAGGCGAAGCCATGCCGAATATTTGATTAGATGTCCCAAAGTTAAGAACATGTGGAGGGACCTTTCTTACCTTTTACAATTTACTTTAATGTCACAATGATTTAATTTTATTATTATAACCTTGTACTAACTCGTTTTTTTGTTTTGTTTGTTTTGTTTTGCTTTCATTGCATGCATCAGAACCATTTAGGGGTGTTTGCCTTAAGCCAAATTCCAATCAGAGGAGTTTTCATTATAGTGTTGGAGCGTCAAGATCTCGGTGTCGGTTACTTCCAAGACATACCAAGAAGTCAGATTAGAGTCAGAGAAGAATCAGGGTGATAGACGGGACTGTTTGGCTAGTGACTTCGTGTCAGTCCTTCTCGAGTTGGTTCATTTGGATCTGGATCAGAATGATTTATCAGAACTAGAAGAGATTTGGGAACGATGGGGAGTAGCAAAGAAAAAATGAGTTCATCAGGAAATATGGCGACATAGCACTACTTCTCCCGATCCAGATAGATGAGTAGCTGATTAGGGTAGTGGTACAATTTTGGGATCCTTCCTATTGGTGAAAGAAATTGATTTACGGCAAAGCGGCCTTCCACTAATTGATAAGCTCCGGTGTCAAAATACCATTGCGGATAAGACTTTCAGTCCTTTCCCTTAGTTGTCTGCAGTTTTCAGTTGAATGCCCAGCTACCCCTAGGTGATAATCACACTTGCTGTCAGGGTCATAACTCCTTGCTGATGGATTCAGAGCTATTTTCAAAGGTATCGGGGTAAGGTACTGATTCTTTATTAGTAATGGCAGTATGTCAGGGATTAGGATTGGAATTATTTCTTGGTTATCCCGCGGTCGTTTTCTGGAAGTAGGCCTTGTTGTAGGAACTGGTATAGGTTTAGGTGCTTGGGTGGGTGGGTAAGGATAAAGGCTTAAAGATATCTCAGTAGGATAACATGATTGGTATGAGGAAAATTGGGAATATGGGATGAAATCTCCCATAACTTGGACATCTTCCTCTTTCTTTCTAGGTACCCTATTTCTCTCGGCATTGGATGTTCCTTATCCTTTAATTTCCCATTCTAGATAGCATTCTCAATCATCTCCCCCAAGATTACCATATCAGCAAAATTCTTCAAGCCATTGTCGACGAGTCTGTCATGGTACGGGGCCCGTGGTGTACTCATAAAAAGAACGGTGATTTTTTTGTGTGTCAAAGGTGGTTGTACTTGGGTGGACATGTTCCTCAACCTCTGAGCATACTCTTTGAAGCTCTCAGTAGCTCTTTTCTGCATATTTTGCAAATTGAGACGGTCAGGTGTCATGTCGATCACATGCTTGTACTGGTTTAGAAAAGCCATGGCCAAATCATTCCAAGAGCGAATCTGATCCTTCCTCAACTGACCATACCACCTAATTGCGAACCCGTTGAGGCTATCTTGAAAGTAGTGGATCAAAAGCTTATCATTATCTATATGACTTGTCATCTTTCGGCAGAACATAGTGATGTGGGTTGAAGGATCAGTCGTCCCGTCATATTTCACAAAGTCAGGGACCTTGAATTTAGGAGGAATGACTAAATCGAGGACCAAGCATCGTTCTTTTGCATCCACACTCCAGAATACGTCTGTATTTTCTACTTCCTGGAGCCTTTCATCTAGCAACTGATATTTTTCTTGGGAATCTACCAACTCTACCTCTTTTACTGCAACCATTTTCAACTTTGCCTTTTCCGTTGGATCATCTGAATTTAGGAACTTGATGGGGTTAACTGTGTTCTGGGCATCCATTATTACGACCTCATTCTGACCTTTTTGTGCCTCTAATTCTTCTCTGGCAGCCAAGTTTTCAGTGTATCATTTTCCCTTGAGTACGGCGAACATTAGCTCTATCAATTTAGTCATCCGATCCTTAGATTCTGCTTGAGACTTTGCCAGCTGTTCTCACAATTCTTCCTATACCCTTTCTATTCTTTCCATTCGGGCAACTTGTTCATTCTCCATAGCTCTAGCCTGTATTGGAAAGGTACTTAGTACTTCTTATACCTCTGATTTGAAATAGAAATTCTTTCAAAGACTCTTAAAGCCAAATCAAGTTCCATTTTATTTCCCCAAATGTATGTCATGATGAAAGAGTCATGAATGCAATTTGATGCACGTGAAGCCTGAACAATATAAAGTAGAGACATGTACAGTGAAAAACATGTTGACTATATATGTAACAAATACAATCATGATGCTAACATGCTGCAAGCAAAGAATAAACAAATCAATGCATGGATATATGCAATGAATGACCATGTATATTTCAGCATATTTCCTAATGAATGATCGTATACATTATGAATGCAACATGATGTCAATTATGATGCATGTAAACAATGAATGATTGACACAGAGTATATACAAAGAAACTCATGCTGACCATGTGTGTTATGAATGCGACCTAATGCTAACATGATGTATGTCATAAGCAAATTAGTGCATGAACATATAGAAAAATCATGCTGGTTATGTTTGTCATGAATACCACCTGATGCTACCAAGATGCATGTATGAATGTATGGTATGACATATAATTGATCGGATGCAAAAAACGAAGGGGAAGATATCACGGAGGAAATAAGAATCGGAGGAACTTAATCATCAATATCTTAGAAATTGAAGCACAACCAATTCATTCCCAGATCAACATTCACAATGGTATAAACTATGTTTACAAAATTTGGGTAGTAGTTAAAACTGTCTTCACAAGCACTTTATTCTTCCTAGCATCCTAAGGCTATAAGAGCAAGCTATTGAAAAAGTGAAATCCTACTACATCATATCAGACCAAAGTCTTTCTAAATCAATGTCGTAAATCTCCCAATCCTAATGACGTTTTCCCAGATCAATTAGTGTCATTGGATAAATCCACTCGGCATCTATAAGAGATTGTACTTTGTTCTTGAGTGCATTGCAGTGCTCAATGCTATGCCTAACAGTTCCACAGTGATAATCACATCTTTCATTTGGGTTATACCACTTGGGGTATGGTGGTGACAGGGGTTTCAATGACACATAGGCAACTAGGTGATTTTTGACCAACATTGGGAAAAGCTCTTGATAGCTGATTGGAATAGGATCAAAATGCCTTTGGGTTTTTATCCCGGGGTTGTTTCTTAGTCACACAGAGCTTAGGAGTTGGGGCATTTGATGGTGGCGCTAAGGCTTGCATCGGAGTGTATGAATATGGACACGGGGTCTTTGGAAATTGTCTATAGCTCGAGGTTCCTATCCCGGATGCTTGATAAGGTGATTGATGAGGGAAATAGTACGAACTGGTAGTTGGAGGTGATGGAGTGGGATTCAGGGGTCCTGTAGTGATCATCCCAGTGGACAATTGAGCCATAGTAGGGTAGGGATACTGGTTTGGACTTAGAGCAGTTTGCAGGTATGGTACAGGATCCGTGATTTCTGTCTTTGGTATCAGGCTCTCTGGTTTAATCATTTTCATGATTTTGTCCACAATTTCATCAGGGTTGCACCCTTTGTAACACTAGCAAGCGCAGGATCTAGCAAGGATTGTATGTTCTGGACCTGAAGGTTTTGGTTGATCCAAAAGTGATGAAGAATCCTGGGAAAATCCCCCTTTACTCTTACCCATATCCTCAAACATTTTCATAAATTTGACAAGCTGTTCCTTCAACTCCCGGAGTTCATGTCCAAACTCTTCTTGATATCGTTCCAAAGCACCCACTCGTTCCTCCTATTCTTTCCTCATATCTCGAACCCCTTTCATGCAAATGAAAATGTCATGAGATTTAAGAATACAATTATGAACGTACATGCTCTATTCCTATATGCATGAATACTAATGATTAATGCATGAGCATATACAGAGAAATTATGATGACTATGTATGAAATGGATGCAATCTAATGTCAACATGATGCATTTAAAAAAAAATGAATAAATTGATACATGGGTATATACAAATAATGACCATGCATGTCATAAACGTATTCTACAATGAATGACCATGCATGCTATGACTGTAACATGATGTCAGAATGATACATGCAAAGAATAAATGAATTAACATAAAGGTAGGTACAAAGAATGACCATGTACATCAAAAATGTATTCTACAATGAATAACCATGCATGTTAGGACTGTAACATGATGTCAAAATGATACAAATAAATTAACCAATGATTACACGAAATTAGTGGGACCTAAATCTTGATTATTCAAAAATCTCATTATGCAAGATTTGCCACCAAATTTAATCTATGATTTTTTTTAACATGTTTTCTTTATGAAAAACCACACATTATTTTCAAAAGAATTTCGGGGTGGTGGATCCTAACTATGGTACAATATGCAAATGTTCATGTAACACTACCGGTTTATGAAATCACCAAATGAGATTATTATCAACTGTTTATTGCAAAGAATGAGATCAAAAATACAATCATGAATGTACATGCTCTATTCACAAATGCATGAAGTGTGCAAAATGCAAAAATGTTTGAAAAAGAATGTTTTGATATTTTTTATTTTAAAAAGCTAGTGAAAACTTGCCCCAATATTATTGACTCATTTAGGCATCACGATGCCTTCAGGGCGGGATATTAAACTTATTACGGGCTATGTACGTAATCGCTGCCCGATCTACAACCCTTATTCAGAGTGTAAAAATAGGTAACAAAAGGTTAGGAATATCCCTCCATGTGTTCCTATCTTCGGTGTATCTAACAAAAATTCGGCATGGCTTCGCCTAGGTTCACTATATGAAGGTGAATCGGTTCTATGGCCCCAAATTATTCCTCACCGTCTCCTGTGAAGGCTAGTAAGGCACCCTGATAAAAACGTGTTCAATTCGTTAGAGTATATTTTCCTATGCCCATACGGAGGATTATCACGAAGGCATTAGGTATTTTATAACCCGAAAGTGTTTCACTAGCCCATACGGAGGATCATCACGAAGGTGTAGTTACTTTACTCCAACTTAAAAAGATAGAACCCGGGTAGAGGGTTCATGTTATGCAAATGCAAATATAGTGTGTGGAGAAACAAAACAAACCTATCACCACCTATTCTACACCCCTTATTCTAAATACCCCACTAAAATCAAACAATGTAAAGCATCAATCAAGCAAACATATAAATATATGCAACAAAATAACTAGAGAACAGTTAATAATATGCATGCATATGACAATGATCATATCCAAAAATATTTTATTATTTTCCAAATTCTCTTTATTTTTTTGAAAAATGTGGGAATTAAAATTAAATACCAATTAAACCAACAAAATCGAAACTTTGATAACACATGACTAATTCTAGGCCTGACTCTCTAAAGTCCCCAACGGAGTCGCCACGCTGTCGATACATGATCCCCTTGGTCGCAGGGACCCGTTCGAGTGAGGGGGAAACAGAACCAGAGGAAAAGACGACTTAATTTCTCTAGATTCAAATAAAAGGTCGAGGGTATGAAAACGGCCTCGTAAAAAGACACGGAGTCGCCACCAATCTTTTTTAGCTAGGTGTGATCGGTCACCTATTAAAATCGGTTTTGTAAAACATTTTAAAATTAATTAAAACATTTTTAAAACCAATTTCAAATTTGCGTTATAAACCAGAGAAAATTGAAGAATCGGTTTCGGGACTCTATTACTTGCGGGCAAGGATTAGCACCCACACAACGCCCGTCTAAAATGGTACCTTATTAATCATGTGTTATCTCAAGTCTCGGTAAAAAAGTCGGTTTTAATTTTGTATTTCAAGTTAATTCCCGATTTAAAGAAAAAATAATTCCATTTTTAATTGAAAATGATCCGAAATTTATTAATTCAAAATTTTCCTATATTCTCCGAGAAAATCGGTAAAATATAGAAATTTTTATTTATTTGGAAAACTTTCGGAATCATTCTCATTTTTTGAAAGAAAGATATTCCTTTATTAATTATAATTGATGATATCCCCTCCAGCAAACCCAGTAGAGAACTCATGAATTATTTTAACTCGGGAATATCTTTATTTTTATTGAAAATCATTATCTTTTTCAAAACATTTTAAAAAATATGAACATGAACATGTATGACATAAATAAAATGACATAGCAAAGTCTAGATAATATAATGCAACCTAAATGATATGACATAATTTAAATGGCATAGTATATTCTAGATGAAATGAAAAATCCTAAGTATCATGGTATATTCTAAATGAGATAAAATGATTTAAATGACATGGCAATTTTAAATGATATGGCATATTCTAAATAATATAACCTAAATGACATGGAATATCATCTAAATGACAAGAAATGACATGAAACATAAAATAATGCTATCATAAAATATGCATGAAAATAAAATAAAAATGCATAAACATAGTATATGCTAAATAATGTGACAAAAATAAATGACTAAATAAAAATATAGGATAGCATGAAATATTCAAAATCATATGGCAAGCAATATAACATCATAAAATGTAAATCAAAGTAGTAATAATAATACCATGGAAAATATAAAAACAAAAATCACATATTAAATAAAATGCAATGAACATGAAAAATGCAATGCATAAAAATGTATTTTTTTCTCTAAATAAAGAAATCTGTATATCTAAAAATATATCCGGATACCTTAGGAAAATATGTCAAATTAGATTTTCTAAAAAAAAAACTTTGTGATTGTTTGAAAACAATTTTGAGGAAAAACTTGAATAAAGATTAAAATCCCTACCAAACCCTTATAAAATGGCCTTAATTTACTAAGTTTAAAATCCCGGACTTTACCACCCTTAACCCGAGATTTATAAAATCATTTTTAAAGTTTAAAAAGGCTTAGAAACTACCCTAAGACAGTAGCTAAAGCTTCTAATCAACCCCCTCTAAATGCCTTAGCCAAATTCAACCATTATTTCTCTTTTGATTTCAAATCTGCCTCTACTGTCTGGTTTGACACACGATTTTTTAGCCTATTTTTAAAAATTCAAAAAAATCTAAACAAAATAATGGAGACTCATAACATGTGAAACTACAACATAAAAAATTGGCTTGATTTTCTGATTAAAGATGACTGCCCAGAAAAATTGGAGAAGTTCAAGTACTGGGTGCAAAAAACTATTTTTTCAAAACACATTTTTTTGCCTTTGATAAAATCATTTAAAAATCAAAGTAAAATTGTTGGAGATCATCCTAAAGACCTAAGAACAGTAGCTAAAACATTTAAAAACCTTGGACAAAAATTGGCTAAGTAAAAAAATCACAAAGGTAGAATAATCAATTTGACAACTCTTTAATTTTCCACAAGTATGCTCAAGAGAGCATGACTTTGAGCCATTGATCAGCCTAAGTCATAAATCATGTGGCAATGACATGGAATGCATGAACATACAGCAAATAAAATGTATGAAGTGCATGGTATAAAGCATAAATGGTAAAGGAAATGCATGACAATTCAAAATACCGTAAATGCCTAGCATAAATTTACATGGCAATAAATGCTAGCCTAACTTAATATACATGCAATGCTTGATAATGAAAATATGACTTGGACCTACTATGTCATGAATATGCATGAAAATGATAATGTAAACTAAGACCTAAGTAGCATAGCAATGCATGGAAATACCATTATGATTTAAGACCCAATATGCATGGCAATACCAATATGGCCTAGACCTAAAATGTAATGAAAATGCATAGCAATACTATGAACATACAATGACCAATGTACCTAATACCAATGATGGAACAACCAGCAACTAATACACAATTTCAAGATATGATGATGCAAAGCATGTTATCTAAACAAAATGCAAATGCATGACAAGGCAAGGAATGCATGAAGCGGCCGAATGGTCACATGGTAATCTAGTGCAATCCTACTTAGTAAATGACACAAATACATGACAAATCATATCAAGATACATAATGTCATGACATTTTCACAAGCATATGACATACTAAAATCAAAATGCACAAGCTCATGGCATGGAGATGCAAACAAGTCAAGAAGCAAGATGAAAATGCACATGTAAGGCTTGGCAAAATGGAGTAGCCGAATGGTTATGTGACCAATATAAAAATGCAAACATGTTTATAATATAAGACATGATATATGAAAAAAATGCACAACATGATTCCAATGAACACAATGGCCGAATCTACAAAGAAAAATTATTAGGCATGGAAAAGAGATATAGAAGCAAGTATAGCATAGAAAATAATGTAAAGAACATATAAAAAATTAAGCATAGACATGCAAAGCAAATAACAAGCAAAACTAGTAAATAAAACAAGGAAAGTTAAGCTCAATGGTTGGTATAAAATGGGCATAGCCTCTCACCTAACCATAATCACTTGGTCTTGCCAAGATCATGAAGCCTTTCCATTTCAAAAATCAGAAAATAAACCATGTTAAACAACAAAATTAAGGTGAGCTTCATGGTAGGTAAAAATGGGAATAGCCTCTCCCCTAACCATGGTCGCTTGGTCTTGCCAAGATCATGTAGCCATTTCAACCTTTTTGCTTCATCTTTTTATAAAAAATCAGAATATAAAATACTTAACCAAACCTTCTAAAAATCATTTTTTTTCACAACAACATGCAAGGAAGAAAAAAGAAAAAACCCAAGCCAAACAAACATGCCACATTCGGCCAAAGCAAGAACTATGTAAAAAAGAAAAAATTGTTTTCAACCATTTTGATGAAGAAGAAGAGATGAAAACTTAATTAAACATTTAAAAAACTTTATTTCTATGAAAAATGTAGTAGGAAAACAATATAGAAAATAAAGAAATCACCATGGAAAACAAGAAGAAAGCCATGCTAGAGCTTGGTAGAGATGACTACCTTCAAGCTCTTCTATTGAAAACCTTTTTTTTTTTCCATTCAAAGACCTTTTTCTTTTCAAAATTAGCTACTGACTTCAGCCAAAAAACTTCTGAAAAAATGAACTCACTCCCCCATCTAATGGTTTGGCCGAATAGCCCTCTAACCCTTGGATGAAATTTTTACTTTTTCTCCTCCAATATTGGCCCTAAGATTAAGATATTTTGATGACAACATAAAAATGTCATCTTGCCAATTTATAGCAGCCCTTAAGATGTGTACTCATCCCTTGCAATAACCTCAGCCCTTAGATGCAAAAGAAGACCAATCCCATGTACTCTCTTGCTTGCCCCTTTGAGCGCCTACCCTTGGATGAGTTGTGCTCTTCCATTCTTGGTCATTGGATGAGGACAACGTAAAAATGACATCTTGTAGATTAAATCCAGCCCTTAACATGTGTATGGAGCCCTTGTAGATGGCCTAAGCCATTGGATGAAAAGAGATAATCCCATGCACTCCCTTGCTTGGCCGAATAGATGCTCACCTTTGGATGAATTGTGCTCATTTTTTTCTCCCATTCTTGGCCATTAGATGAGGGTTCTTTCATGACAAATAAAAATTTCATCTTGGAATTTAAACTTGGCCATTGGATGGTGCATTCAACTTTCCTACAAGGCACCTAAGCCATTGGATGAAGGGAAGACCATTTGCAAGGTGTTAGTGGTAGCATGTGAGCTTGATAGTGACTAAGGAATTAAATTGTCAAGCTTCCTTCTTCTCCTCTATGCTGGCTGACCAAGGGAAGAAAAATCCCATCAATTCCTTCTTCTTTCATATTTTCCTCAAATACAAATTTGCCCTTTTTGGTTTCTTCAGTGAAATAACCTTTTTGCCCCCCGAACCTAAATAAATAGAAAACGGACTCCAAATTAAAATTTTATTTTTTCAATACTTCCAAAATAATAAAAAAATGAATTCTGGAAGTTTTTAAAAAATGTCGAGTCCATTTGCTATTTATTTCGGATTTATTTCCAAAATTGCCCCTTTTATGCACCTGAGCTTTACCATTTTCTAAACGAGCTCCGAATCCAGATTTTTCTTCACCAATATCTTCCAAATAATTTAAAAATGTGATCTGGAAGTTTTCATAATTTTTGGATCTCATTTGCTATTTTTTTGGGATTTATCTACCTAAATTACTGCATAGGGAACTCAGGATTTGGCCATTTTGCAAACGAACTCCGAATCAAGATTTTATTTTTCCAATCTCTTTCAAATAATTTAAAACTGGGATCTTCAAATTTTTAGAATTTTTGGAACTCGTTTGCTATTTTTTTCGGGATTTATCTTGTTGAATTTCTACATAGGGGACTCGGGATTTGGCCATTTTGCAAACGAACTCCGAATCAAGATTTTCTTTTGCCAATCTCTTCGAAATGATTTAAGAATGAGATTTGCAAATTTTCAGATTTTTTGGAGTTCATTTGCTATTTTTCCCAAATTTTCCAATTTTGCCATTTTGCCTCCGAAACCCGATTTTGCTCAAAACAAGTCCGATTTTCAGATTTTCTTCAAACTGAGCCTTTGGCTATCCTTGTTTAATCACTCCTCATCAATTAGGGGCTGTATTCCTACCGAATCGGGCCATTTCTGTAATTCTTCCAAATTTCACCGAAGTCTACCAAAAACCCTAATTCTCGATTTTCTTTCGAATTGACTTTTCTTTCAGTTTTTCTTCCAAGTAGCTTCTCCATTACCCTTAGTCAGTGCTTATCTTTCATTTGAGACCTTCAATTTCGACCAATTTGATCGTTCAAGCACTTTTCCTCAAATTTCTCGAACTAAGGTTTCTTTTCTACTGAATTTCCATAACCCAACTTCCGAACTCCATATCTTTCAATGTAGACCTCGGATTATCAAAATTCTTTCACCATCTTTCAATTGAACTTCAAATCTTGATTTTGAAAGTGGGTTTACTTTTTTATTAGTTGGCTTTTTTGGGATTGACTTTTTCGGGGTTATTTTTTTGAGGTTGACTTTTTTTCAAGTTTGACTTTTTCTATCTGCTTTCTTAGACTAAGTCTTGGAGTACCACCTGTAGGATGAAAAAGACCTTTTAGCATTCTGAAACATCAATTTAGAAAGAAAACATACTTGTTTTAGTGGTTCGGACAAAATTAGGTGTCTACACATTTCATTTAGAATATCATGTCATTTAAATCATATCATTTCATTTAGAATATACCATGTTATTTAGGTTATTTCCTTTCATGTAGAATATATTATGTCGCTTAGGACATTTCATTTCATTTAGAATATCATGTCATTTAAATCATATCATTTCATTTAGAATATCTTATGTTACTTAGGTTATTTCATTTCATATAGAATATATTATGTTACTTAAGACATTTCATTTCATTTAGGATATTTTATTTCATTTAGAATATTATGTTATTTAGATCATTTCATTTCATTTCATTTAGAACATGCTATGCCATTTAAATTATATCATATCATTTAGGTTGCATTATATTATCTAGACTTTACTATACCATTTTTATTTATGTCACACATATTCATATTCATATTTTTTAAATGTTTTGAAAAAGATAATGATTTTCAATAAAATAAAGATATTCCCGAATTAAAATAATTCATGAGTTCTCTGCCGGGTTTGCTGGGGAGGATATCATCAATTATCATTAATAACGAAATTATTTTTTTAAACACGAATGATTCGAAATTTTTTCCAGATTAATAAAAATTTCTATATTTTGCCACGTTTATTGGGGAATATAGGAAAATTTTGAATTAATAAATTTTGGATCATTTACAATTAAAAATGGAATTATTTTTCTTTAAATTGGGAATTAATTTAAAATACCAAATTTAAAACTGACTTTTTACCGAGACTTGAGATAACACACGATTAATAAGGTACCATTTTATACGGGCATTGTGGGGTGCTAATCCTTCCCTGCACGTAACCGAGTCCTAAACCCGATTCTTCGATTTTCTCTGGTTTATAACGCAGACTTGAAATTGGTTTTTAAAATGTTTTACAAAATCGATTTTAATAAGTGGCCGATCACACCTAGCTAAAAAAGATTGGTAGCGACTCCATGTCTTTTTCAAGGTCATTTTCAAAACCTTCATTTTCAAGAGGAATTAAGTCGACTTTTTCTCGGTTTCTTTTAATGTCACGCTTAACGAATATAAAATCTTGCGATGAGACTTGTTATTTTTTAGGTTGCGACAATCGTAAAAATTGGGCATTTTTGGACCAACTCAATTTCAATATATAACCAAGGCAGTAGAAAAAGAAAATCCGGAAATCGAACTCGTTTCGAGTAAAAATGAGGTTTTGGAGGTTAATGGGCAATACCGAAAAATCTCGAAGAAAATTCCGGGGAAAATAGGAAAGGAGCTCAGAAAAATATGAAAACTTCCAGGTCTTAATTTCATATTTTTTTTGGAAGAGATTGGCAAAGAAAAATCCATAATTGGAGCTCAAATGAAAATTGACAAGGTTCGGGTGCCCTAACCCGAAAAATCCCAAAATTTTTTTTGGGAAAAATAGGAAACAAGCTCATAAAAATATGAAAACTTGCAGAGCTCAATTTCATATTTTTTGGAAGAGATTGGAAAATAAAAATCTAGAATCGGAGCTCGAATGAAAATGGCAAAGTTCGGGTGCCTTAACCCGAAAAATCCCAAAGAAAATTCTGGGAAAAATAGGAAACGAGCTCGAAAAATTATGAAAACTTCCAGATCTCATTTTATATTTTTTTGGAAGAGGTTGGTCAAGAAAAATCCAGAATCGGAGCTCAAATGAAAAAGGCTAAATTTGGGAGACACTAAACCAAAATTTTAGAGAAAAATCCGGGAAAAATAGAAAATGAGCTCAGAAAAATGTGAACATCTCCAGAATTAAGTTTTATAATGAATGGATGAGTTGGAAAAGACAAATCCAAAATTGGGGTCCATTTGCAATTAAATTAATTTCGGGGGGCTAAAAAGCAATTTTACCTAAAAAATCAAAAGGGCCAATTTTGCAAAATTAAAAAGTGAAAAAGTGAAAGAAATTATGGAATATTCCAGCCCTTGGCCGGCCAATGTAGGAGAAAGGGTGAGGATTTAATTCATTTCATCCAATGGTCACTATCAAGCTACAAGATGCCATTTTTATTGTCTTGCAAATGCCCCCCTCATCCAATGGCCTAGGTGCCTTGTAGAAAAAATGAGTACATCCTTCAATGGCCAAGATCAAATTGCAAGATGACATTTTTCTTGTCATGGAAATATCCTCATCCAATGGCCAAGATTGTTGGAAGAAAGATGAGCATAATTCATCCAAGGGAGGAACATGGTTCGTCTAAGGGAGAGCATGCACGTGGTCCTTGTTTCATCCAATGGCCGAGGTGCTTTGTAAAGGATGAGTACAACTTTCAATTGCCAAGATCAATTTCCAAGATGACATTTTTATTTGACATGAAAATATCCTAATCTAATGGCCTAGATTGGTGGATAAAATTGAGCACTTTTCATCCAAGGGTGGACATGCCAACCGGCCAAGCATGAATGAGAGGGGGGAATGTTTTTTTTCTTAAGTTGGCTGGTCATTTGTTAGAGTAAGCCAGTAGCTATTTTGGCAAAAAAAAAAAAGGAATTTGAAAAAAAGGAAGAGAGATTTGTCCAAGAAAGCTATGAAGGTAGCCATTCCTACCTTACTCTTGCATGTTTTTTTCTTCATTCTAATGCTTTGTTCTTTGTTTTCCATATGATTTCTACTTCTTTTCATGTGAAAATAAAAGTTTTGAAATGTTCTTTTAAGATTTCATCTTTTCCTTTTCATCAAAAAAAAAAAAAAAGAAAATAATTTTTCGTGAACTTTTTTTTTTTACCATGGTCGAAACTTGCTTGTTGCTTGCCTTGATTGTTGTTTTGCATGTTTGTTGTGGGAAACATGATTGTGGAAGGTTTATTATTATTTTTTTGTTCTGATTTTTCAAAATAAATGAAGCAAAAGAGGTTGAAAGGCTACATGATTTTGATAAAAATCAAGTGACCATGGTTAGGGGAAAGCTATGCCCATTGTACCAACCATGGAGCTCACCTCTATTTTTTAGTCATCTTGGTTTATTTTCTGATTTGTGAGTTGGAAAGGCTTCATGATCTTGATAATATCAAATGATTATGGTTAGGGGAAGGCTATGCCCATTTGTACCAACCATGGAGCTCAACTTTCCTTGTTCTTTGTTTACTTGTTTTTCTTATCATTTCCTTGCATGTCTATGCATATTTTGGTCATGTTCTTTGCATCATTTAATGCTATATTAGTTTTTACATCATTTTCATGTTGTGATAAGTTCCCTATAATATTCAGCCATCTCATGTTTTTTGTTCATGCCATGTCTTGCATCATACTTTGTTGTATCATGCATTTTAGGTCATGTAGTTGGGTTCTCTTCCATTTTGTGCTCATAATATGCTATACATACATTTCGGTCAGCCCATGCATTTTGTGTTCATGCCATTATTTGCATTATATTTGCCTATTTCATGCATCTCAGGTCATGTAGCTATGTCATTTAACATGTTGTGTCCATGTTACATCTTGCATCACATTCGGCCTTCCCATGCATTTTAGGTCTAAGTCACGTCTTGCATTATATTTGCCTATGTCATGCATCTTAGGTTATGTAGCTATGTCATGCAATCTTAGGTCACTTTCCATGTCACCTATGCCATGTCATCATTTGATACCATGTCACCTATGCCATGTCTTCATTTCAAGCCATGTCACCTATGCCATGTCATCATTCTATGCCATGTCACCTATGCCATGTCATCATTTCGGCCATGTTACACCAGTTAGGGTCTATATCCTTTTCATACCATGTCTTTTTATGCCATGTCATCCATATAACATGTCTTGCCATATCATTTGCCATGTCATTTATAGTCTAGGGGCGTTTTCATTCCATGCCATCCATGCCATGTTATCATTTCATGCCATTCGGCCATCCATATGCCATCACCATGCATTTGACCATTCACATGCCATTACCATGACCAGTTGGCCACCATGATACTTCATACATGTCATTGTATTTATATGCCATAAATTTAATTCCATATCATGTCTTTTGTCATGTCATTTAGTATGCTAAGCTCATGTTTGCCATGTTGATTTCACTCACATGACATTCATTCTCATACCATGTCACTTGGTTTGTCATGTCATTATGTTTATCATTTTGTATGCCATGTCGATTCCATTCACATGACATTTATTATAATGCTATGCTATTCATAACAGTTTTAATAAATAAGGCAATATTCTCGAGTTTAAATAATTCATGATTTTCTCTACTGGGTCTGCCAAAGAGGATATCATTAATTATTAACGAAGGAATACCTTTTTCTAAAACAAAAATAATTCAAGAAATTTCGAAATAAATAAAACTTTCTATGTTTTGTCGGGTTTGCAGAGAAACATGAAAATATTTTTGGTATTAATAAATTCCGAGTCATTCTCAAATAAATTCATCTATGATATGTCATCATTTTGTGCCATGTCATCATTTTATGCCATGTCATTTTATGTCATGTCATCATTTTGTGCCATGTCATCTTATGCCATGTCATCATTTTATTTCATGTCATTTATTTCATGTTTATGCCATGTCATCTTATGTCATGTCATCATTTTATGCCATATCATTCTATGCCATGTCATCATTCTATGCCATGTCATCATTTTATGTCATGTTACCTATGTCGTGTCATTCGTTTTATGCCATGTCATTCATTTTATGTCATGTCATCATTTAATGCCATGTCACATATGTCATATCATTTTGCTTGCCATGTCGATTTCATTCACGTGACATTCATTTTTATGCCATGTTATTATGTATGCCTTGTCAATTTCATTCACATGACAGTCACCTATGCCATGTCATCAACTTATGCCATGCCATTCATATGCCATCTCATCTTGCTTGCCATGTCAATTTCATTCACATGCCATGTCATTTTATGTCATCCATATGCCATGTCATTATTGTATGCCATGTCAATTTCATTCACATGACATTTTCCTTATGCCATGTCATTATGTATGCCATGTCGATTTCATTCACATGCCATGTCATTTTGTTTGCCATGTCGATTTCATTCACATGACATTCATTCTTATACCACGTCATGCACATGCCATGCCATCTTATTTGCCATATCGATTTCATTCACATGACATTCATTCTTATGCCATGTCACTCTGCTTACTATGCCATGATAAATACGCATGCCTATTTAATTTTCGTCTTAGCAACATGTTTGCATATTCATGGTTATTTTCAATAAATTTTCAAACACATGGAAAATAAATAATATTTCTATAAATCAAGATTATTCTCGAGTTAAAATAATTCATGAATTCTCTGCTGGGTCTGCCGGGGAGGATATCATCAATTATCATTAACAACGGAATATCTTTTTTGAAAAAAAAGATTCGGAGAATTTCAAAATCAAGGAAAAATTCCATATTTTGCCGAGTTTGTCGAAAAATATGGAAAATTTTATGCTAGTAATTTTTTTGGTCATTTTCAAATTGTCGCAACCTAAAAAATAACGAGTCTCATCGCAAGACTTTATTATTCGTTAAGCGTGACATTAAAAAAAACCGAGGAAAAGTCGACTTAATTCCTCTAGAAAAATGAAGGTTTTGAAAATGACCTTAAAAAAAAGATATGGAGTCGCCACCAATCTTTTTTAGCTAGGTGTGATCGGCCACCTATTAAAACCGGTTTTATAAAAATATTTTAAAAATTAATTAAAACATTTTTAAAACCAATTTCAAGTCTGCGTTTTAAACCAGAGAAATCAAAGAAATGGGTTCGGGACTCGGTTACGTGCGGGGAAGGATTAACACCCCCACAACGCCCGTATAAAACGCTACCTTATTAATCGTGTGTTATCTCAAATCTCGGTAAAAGATTGGTTTTAAATTTAGTATTTCAAGTTAATTCCCAATTTAAAGAAAAATAATTCCATTTTTAATTGAAAATGATTCGGAATTTATAAATTCAAAATTTTCCTATATTCCCCAACAAACGTGGCAAAATATAGAAATTTTTATTAGTTTTGGAAAACTTTCCGAATCATTTTCTTTTTTGAAAGAAAGATATTCCTTTATTAATGATAATTGATGATATTCCCTCCAGCAAACCCGGTAGAGAACTCATGAATTATTTTAACTCGAGAATATCTTTATTTTTTTTATTGAAAAATCATTATCCTTTTGAAAACATTTTAAAAGATATGAATATGTATATGCATGACATAAATAAAATGACATAGCAAAATCTAAATAATATAATGCTTCCTAAATGATATGATATAATGTAAATGCCTTAGCATATTCTAAAATGAAATGAAATATCCTTAGCATATTCTAAATGAAATAAAATATCCTAAGTTATATGACATATTATAAATAAAATGAAATGACCTAGATAACATAGTATATTCTATATGAGATGCAATATCCTAAGTCATATGATATATTCTAAATGAAATAAAATAACCTAAGTAACATAACATATTCTATATGAAATGAAATAACCTAAGTAACATGATATTTTTTTAAATGAAATAAAATAACCTAAGTAACATAACATATTCTATATGAAATGAAATAATTTAAATGACATGGAAAACATGAATGATATGGCATATAAATTAAATGAGATGGAATATGAAATAATGCTATCATATAATATGCATGAAAATAAAAATGAAAATAATAATGCATGAACATAGTATATGCTAAATAATATGACCAAAAAAATAACTAAATAAAAAGCATAGGATATCATGAAATATTCCAAATCATATAATAAACAATATAACATAATTCAAAATCATAACAATATCATAGAAATTATCATAGCAAGAATCACATATTATATAAAATGCATGAATATGGAAAATGCAATGCATGAAATGTATTTTTTCCTTTAATTAAGGAAATCCGTATATCTAAAAAAGATATCCGGCTACCTTAGGAAAATATGTCAAATTAAATATTCTAAAACCAAAATACTTTGTGATTGTTTGAAAACAATATTGAAAAGCTTGAATTAAAAATAAAAACTGGGCTAAATCTTTTTTTTTAAATGGCTCTAATTTCCTAAGTTTAAAACTACCCTTAACCCGAGACTTGAAAAACCATTTTTAGAGTTTAAAAAGGCTTAGAAACTACCCTAAGTCAGTAGCTAACCCTCCTAATCAGCCCACTATAAGTAACTTAACCAAAACAGAAAAAAAAAATTTCTTTAAATTCAATTCTGACTCCACTATCCAGTTTTAAGCCACGATTTTTATCCTATTTTTAAAAATTCAAAAAATTCTGAAAAAATACTGGAGACTCGGGATATGGAAAAGTACACGGGAAAAAATTGGATTAATTTTCTGATTAAAGAAGAATGCCCAGAAAAATCGAAAAAGTACAACAACTGGGTGAAAAAACTGTTTTGCCAAAATACATTTTTGCCTTCGATAAAATCATTTAAAAATCAAAGTAAAAATATTTGAAACTCATAAAATAGCTCAGAAACAGTAGCTAGGACTTTTTGAAAGTTAGATAAAAATTGGTAAGTAAAAAAAAATCACAAAGGTAGAATAATCAACTTGACAAACTTAATTTTCCACAAGTGTGCTCAAGAGAGAATGACTTTGAACCAATAATTGGCTCAAGTCATTATTCAAGTGGCATGAACATGAAATGCTTGAAACAATACATCAAACATAATGCATGAAATGCATGGATTTAAACCTAAATGTCATGAAAAAATGCATGGCATTCATAAAGTGACCTAGACCTAAATGAACTTGCATGACATTTAATGCAACCTAGACCTAAAATGCAAGAACATGCATCGCAAATAAACCTAACTTAATAACTAAAATATGCATGGCATTTTCACAAACACAAAGCATGCTTAATCCAAAAACTCAATCAAATATCATGCAAATGCTAACCTATCAACTAACATGGCAAGAATGCACATAAAATGCAAAAATTCCTAGAGGGCCGAATAGCATAATGTAACTAGCAAACATGGCATTTTCACAAACACTTGGTATACTAGCATGCAAAACTAAATCAAATGACATGTAAATGCAAAAACCTACCAACTAACATGGCAAAAAATGCAACACACAATGCAAAACACATGGAGTAGCCAAATGGCCTCAAGTTCCAACAAGCATGGCATTTTCACAAACACTTGGTATACTAACATGCTCAACTAAAATATAACACTTAAATCATGCAAAAACCACACAAGCATTTTCACAAACACTTAATATACTAAATCTAAAACATGCTCAACTAAGATATAAAACTCAAATCATTCAAAGACCACACAAGCATTTTCACAAACACTTGATATACTAAATCTAAAACATGCTCAAATTTAAACATCATGAAAACAGAAAATTAAAAATGCAAAAACATGATATTTAAAACATAAATGGCAACAAACAAAGCAACCAAATTAAAATATAACTCAAGAATATGAAGTAACATAACATTTAAAACATCAAAGTCAAAGAAAATAACATAAACAATATGGTAAAATAAATCAAAACAGCAACTTAACTAAATAATGTAGGCCACTTGGCCATGGTGAGTTTATTGTAAAAATAAAATGTAAAAAATATACTTAAGAAAGAGATGAAGGAAGAACTTAAAAGAACAATAAAAAAAAACATTTATTGAAAATGGAAACTCACCAAATAGAAATCAAAATAGAAAAAACAAGAATGGAAAATCAAGAAAGTGCAAGAGTTGGTGCTCAAGAGCAACCTCAAGAAGCTATATTTCAAGCTTTATCTCTACAAACTTTCCTTTATTTTCTAAACTTTTCTTTTTTGATTTCAACCAAGAAGAGAAAAACTAAGTAAAAACTCTAAGAACTCAGCAAAATGAAGATGAAAAAAATGAAATTCTGACCTCTCCCCAAGTGCTGGCCGAATGGTCCTTTAATTCCTCAAAGTGTTGTCATTTTTTTGTAACCAATTTCCCATCAAATGGCTAATAATTCAAGGTGAAAAATCATGAAATTACCACCTTTAGATTAGCATCTCAGCTCTCTCAAATTACAGCTGTTAAAGAATAATGTTGACATATCTCTTGGCCTATGTGGCTTAATCACCATGGCTTGATCAAAGAGAATCTCTAACCAACTCTTGATTTTTAGCCATTTGATTGAAAAATAAGAAGCTTCCTCCTTCCTTTGGGCTTGGGCAGGCCAGCACTTCTCTTTTCCAGCCCAACTCTGGTTTTTTGAAAGGTCCAAAGAAGACCGTTTTGCCCCCCGAATGCAAATAAATATCAAACGGACTCCAAATTCAATTTTTCTTTTTTTAATATTTCAAAAATAATAAAATATTGAGTTGTCGAAGTTTTCAAAATTATCCGAGTCCGTTTGCTATTTATTTGGATTTTTTCTTCCAAAAATGCCCTTTTATGCCCCTACATTTTACCATTTTTTAAACGAGCTCCAAATCAATATTTTTCTTCACCAATATCTTCAAAATAATTTAAAAATGTTATCTGAAAGTTTTCATAATTTGTGGAGCTCATTAGGTATTTTTTCGAGATTTATCGGCTTGAATAACTGCATAGGAGGCCCGGGATTTGGCCATTTTGAAAACGAACTCCGAATCAAGATTTTCTTTTGCCAATCTCTTCAAAATAATTTAAAAATGATATTTGCAAAATTTCAGAATTTTTGGAGTCCATTTGCTATTTGTTCGGGATTTATCTTTTTGAATTATTGCATAGGAGGCCCAGGATTTGGCCATTTTGCAAACGAACTCCGATCAAGATTTTCTTTTTCCAATCTCTTCCAAATATTTTAAGAATGATATCTGCAAAATTTTGAAAGATTTGGAGTGCATTTGCTATTTTTTCGGGATTTATCTTTTTGAATTACTGCATAAGAAGCCCGAGATTTGGCCATTTTGCAAACGAACTCCGAATCAAGATTTTCTTTTGCCAATCTATTTCAATTTAAGAATGAGATTGACAAATTTTCAAAATTTTTGTAGTCCATCTGCTATTTTTCCCAAATTTTCCAATTTTGCCCTTTTGCCTCCGAAACCCGGTTTTGCTCAAAACAAGTTCGATTTTTAGATTTTCTTCAAGCTGAGCCTTGGGCTATCCTTTTTAATCATTCCTCATCCATTGGGGGCTTTGGTATTAGCAAGTCCGGCTATTTCTGTGATTCTTCCCGATTTCACCGAAATCCACCAAAAATCCTAATTCTCGGTTTTCTCCCGGATTGACTTTTCTTTCGATTTTTCTTGCAAGTGACTCCTCCATTACCCGTAGTCAGTGCTTATCTTTCATTTGGAGCCTTCAATTTTGACCAATTTGATCGTTTAAGCACTTTTCCCCAAATTTCTCGGATTAAGGTTTCTTTTCTACTGAATCTCCAAATGACAACTTCCGAACTCCATTTCTTTCAAAGTAGACCTCAGATTATCAAAATTCTTTCGCCATTTTTCAATTGAACTTAAAATCTTGATTTTGAAAGTGGGTTGACTTTTTCAGTAGTTGAGTTTTCATGTTTGACTTTTTTCGAGGTTGACTTTTTTTCAAGTTTGACTTTTTATGCTTGCCTTCTTAAACTAAGTCTCGGAGTACCACTTGCAGGATGAAAAAAAGTCTTTTTACACTCGAAAACATCAATTTAGGAAGAAAACATACCTGTTTTAGTGGTCCGGACAAAATTAGGTGTCTACACAAATAAAATATGAATTTTTAAGGGAATTATTTACAAAACACCAATTTTAAAACCGAATTTTTACCGAGACTCGAGATAACACACGACTAATAAGGTACCATTTTATACGGGTATTGTAGGTGTGCTAATCTTTCCCCGCACGTAACCGACTCCCGAACCCGCACTTGTTTTTCTCTGGATCAAAACGCAGACTTCAAAATTGGTTTTAAAAAAAAAAGTTTTAATTAATTTTAAAATGTTTTTATAAAAAAATTGGTTTTAATAGGTGGCCAACCACACCTAGCCAAAAAAAGATTGGTGGCAACTCCATTTTTTTTCAAGGTCGTTTTCATACCCTCGACCTTTTATTTCAATCAAGAGGAATTAAGTCGTCTTTTCCTTTGTTTCTGTTCCCCCTTCACTGAACGGGTCCCCGGATCACGTATCGACAAAAGCCATGTTCCTAATCTTGTTTTTGGTTTTTGTATTGTCAAGACAAGGCATTGAAAATGTTCAAAGACTAGTACATGTTAAGCCTTCATACTTATGAAGTATGCAACCGATCTCATAGGTTGAAGTATAGAGATACTTAGGGATAACATATGGGTGCTTGTAAAATTAACAAGTTTACTGAATATGACCTGCTATGAGAGTTCCAATTGGTACATCACTCAAGTGTCTATGGAATAAAATCTTATGTGTCAGTATTGTAAGTAATCTTTTGACTTGTGATGTCAAGTCATCTTGTGTGTGAATTATCACACTTTGATTTCATTTGAATGAATCATAAGAAAAGATGCCTAAATAGGGTGATTTTGAGTGTGGCATGAAGCACACTAAGATGGATGTGTAGGCCAGAGAGGATTCATCATTCCTAGTGATATGAGGGGATATCTTGCTTGTTCCTGGATTATGTTAACTCAAGGAAGTCCATGGCCAATGTGATTTTGAGGACTGAATATAAAAGTTGCAACACAAATATGGAAAGATTTAAAAAAAAAATAGACACTGCAATATGCTTTCTCTCTTTCTAAGATGTATTATGAAAGGATCAAATTATACTTACATACTGTATACTAAAAGGTTAGTCAAACCATGATGACTTTTTTAACATTTGGGTGGTCATGCTGCATTGCTAGATGCTACTCATGGTTTATAAATATGAATTAGAAATAATTATTGTAGACACCTAATTTTGTCTGGGCCCCCTAAACCAGACAAATTCTCAATTTTAAATCCCCAGAATGCAAAGAGACTTCCACCATTCCATTAATAGGTCCCCAAAATCTTGTTTCGGAAGTCAGCGCAAAAAGTCAACTCAAAAAAAGTCAACCCTAAAAAGTCAACCATTAAAAAGTCAACTCTCAGTCAAAATGAAGATTCGAAGTTGAATTGAACAATGGTGAAAGCATTTTGACAATCCGAGATCCACAACGAAAGATATGAAGTCCAAAAGATGGGTTGCGGAAATTCAGTGCAGAGGAAGACCTAATCCGGCAAATTTGGGGAAAACTAAACTGGGGGTCAATTTGATCGCAAAAATTGGGCATTTTCGGGCCAACTCAAATTCAATATATGACGGAAGGAGTAGAAAAAGAAAATCCAGAAATCGAACTCTTTTTGAGCAAAACCGAGGTTTTGGAGGTTAAAGGGCAAATCCGAAAATTCAAAAAGGAAATTTCGGGAAAAATAGCAAATAAGCCCGAAAAATTATGAAAACTTCCAGATCTGAGTTTCATAATTTTTGGAAGAGATTGGTGAAGAAAAATCTGAAATCGGAGTTCAAATGAAAAAGGTGAATTTCGGGTGCACTAAGCCGAAATGCCAAAAGGAAATTTCAGGAAAAATAGCAAACGAGCTCGAAAAATTATGAAAACTTCCAGATCTGAGTTTCATAATTTTCGCAACAGATTGGTGAAGAAAAGTTCGAAATCGGAGCTCAAATGAAAAAGGTGAATTTCTGGTGCACTAAGCCGAAATTCCAAAAGAAAATTTCGAGGAAAATAGCAAACGAGCTCGGAATATTATGAAAACTTCTAGATTTGAGTTTCATAATTTTTGGAAGAGATTGGTGAAGAAAAATCTAGAATCAGAGCACATTTGAAAAGGGCTAAATTTGGGAGGCACTACATCGAAGTTTCAGAGATAAATCCAAAAAAATAGACAATGAGCTCGAAAAAAATTGAAAACCTCCAGAATCAGGTCTTACATTGAATGGGATAAGTTGAAAAAAAAATTTCTAAATTGGAGTCCATTTGTAATTAAATTAAGTTCGGGGGGCAAAAAGGTAATTTACCAAAAAAACTGAAAAGGGCCAATTTGCAATTAAGAAAAATATGAAAGATGAATAAAATTATTGAACATCCCATGCCTTGGCCGGCTAGCATAGAGGGGAAAGGAAGGCTTGATCAATTTAATTCACTAGTCACTATCAAGCTAAAAATGTCATCTTTAATACTTTGCAAATGGTCCCCCCTTTATCCAATAGCCTAGATGCATTGAATAAAAGATGAGTACACCCTTCAATGGCCAAGATCAAATGCCAAGATGAAATTTTTATTTGTCATGAAAAGATCCTCATCCAATGGCCAAAGTGGAGGAAGAAAGATGAGCACAAACCATCCAATGGTAAGGGATGGTTCGGCCAAAGAGGAGAGCATGGAAGTGATTTTGTGTCATCCAATGGCCTAGGTTATTTGTGAAAGATTGGTACAAATTTTAAGGGCTAAGATCAATTTGCAATATGATATTTTTATGTTGTCATAAAAAGATCCCATTCTAAAGGCTAAAATTGAGGAAAAAATGAGGGCAATCCATCCAATGGATGAGAGGCCAATCGGCCAAGCCTTGGAAAAGGAGAGGGAATGTTTTATTTTCTTAAGATCTGGTCATTTTAGAAAAAATAGGCAGTAGCTAATTTGGTAAGAAATAGGTTTTTGAAAGAAAGGAAGAAAGGTTTTACCAAAAAGCTTGGAAGGTAGCCATTCCTACCTAGCTCTAGCATAATTTTCTTCTTCATTCTCACGTAGTTTTCTTTATTTTCTATATGATTTCTACCACTTTTATCATGAAAATAAAAGTTTTGAAATGTTCATTTAAGCTTTCATCTTTTCCTTTTCATGAAAAATGAAAGAAAAACAAATTTCCACAACCTTTTTGAAATGCCAAATGCCCCATTTATGCTTGCCTTGATCTTTGTCTTGCATTTTTGTTGTAGGAAACATGGTTGTGGAAGGTTTATTATTTGTTTTATGGTCTGATTTTTCAAAACAAATGAAATAAAGAGGTTGAAATGGCTACATGATCTTGATAAATATCAAGTGACCATGGTTAGGATAGGGCTATGCCCATTTGTACCAACCATGGATCTCACCTCTATTTTTTTGTTGGCTTAGTTTATTTTCTGGTTTGTGAGTTGGAAAGGCTTCATGATCTTGACAATATCAAGTAATTATGGTTAGGGGAGGGCTATGCCCAATTTGTACCAACCACGAAGCTCAACTTTCCTTGTTTTCTTTACTAGTTTTTCTTGTTATTTCCTAGCATGTCTATGTTTATTTTGATCATGTTCTTTACATTATTTTATGTTATATTAACTTTAACATCATTTTCATGTAATGATATTTTCCTTTTACCATTCGGCCTCCCTTGTCATTTTACTTGGTTATGTCTTGCATTTTGCCATGTATCATATCTTGCATGATTAAGCATGTTTGCATCTGCATTTTTGTTATATGAGATTCAGCCTTCCTTGTGATTTTACTTGGTTATGTCTTGCATTTTGCCATGTATCAAATCTTGCGTGATTAAGCATGTTTGCATTTTGCATTTTTGTTATATGAGATTCGGCCTTCCTTGTGTTTTGACTTGGTTATGTCTTGCATTTGGCCATGTATCATATCTTGCATGATTAAGCATGTTTGCATTTTGCATTTTGCATTTTTGTTATATGAGGCTCGGCCTTCCTTGTATTTTAGTTCTAGGTCATGCCTTGCATAGGACTTGGTTACGACATGCATATTACGTCATATAATTATGTCATGCAATCTTAGGTCATTTTCCATGTCATTATCATTTACTATGTCATTCATAGTCTATGTGAATTTCCATACCATACCATGCCTTTAGTATCATGCTATGCTATTCACAATATTTTAATAAATAAGGCAATATTCCCAAGTTTCAATAATTCATGGTTTTCTCTATTGGGTCTGTCGGAGAGGTTATCATCATTTATTAACGAAGGAATACCCTTTTATAAAATAAAATGATTCGGAAAATTTCAAAATAAATAAAACTTTCTATGTTTTGCCAGCTTTGCCAGGGAACATGAAAAGATTTTGTATTAATAAATTCCGATTCATTCTCAAATTCATTCATTTTATGCCATGTCACCAATACCATGTCATATTTCATGCCATGACACATGCCATGTCATCATTTTATACTATGTCACCCATGCCATGTCATCACCTTATGTCATGCCATCCATAGGCCATGTCAACTTGCTTGTTATGTCGATTTCATTCACATGCCATGTCATTTTATGCCATGACACATGTCATGTCATTTTATGCCGTGTCACATGCCATTGTCATCTTATGTCATCCTTTTATGTCATGCAATACATATGCCATCTCATTCACATGCCATGTTCTTTTATGCCATGTCACATGCTATGTCATCACCTTATGTCATGCCATCCATAGGCCAAGTCATCTTTCTTGTCATGTCGATTTCATTCACATGCCATGTCATTTTATGCCATGTCATTTTATGCCATGTCACATGCCATTGTCATTTTATGCCATGTCATATGCCATTGTCATTTTAGGTCATCCCTTTATGTCATGCCATCCATATGCCATGTCATTCACATGCTATGTCTTCACCTTATGTCATGCCATCCATAGGCCATGTCATCTTGCTTGTCATGTCAATTTCATTCACATGCCATGTCATTTTATGCCTTGTCACATGCCACTGTCATTTTATGTCATGTCACGCGCCATGACATTTAATGCCATGTCACATGCCATTGTCATTTTATGTCATCCCTTTATGTCATGCCATCCATATGCCATGTCATTCACATGCCATGTCCTTTTATGCCATGTCACATGCTATGTCATCACCTTATGTCATGCCATCCATAGGCCATATCATCTTACTTGTCATGTCGGTTTCATTCACATGCCATGTCATTTTCTGCCATGTTACATGCCATTGTCATTTTATGTCATCCCTTTATGTCATGCCATCCATATGACATTTCATCTTGCTTGTCATGTCGATTTCATTCACATGCCTTGACATTTTATGCCATGTCACATGCCATTGTCATTTTATGCCATGTCACATGTCACATGCCATTGTCATTTTATGTTATCCCTTTATGTCATGCCATCCATATGCCATGTCATTCACATGCCATGTCTTTTTATGCCATGTCACATGCTATGTCATCCCTTTATGTCATGCCATCCATATGCCATGTCTTCTTGCTTGTCATGTCGATTTCATTCACATGCTATGTCATTTTATGCCATATCACATGCCATGTCATCTCATGTCATTCATATGCCATGTCATTTTTCTTGTCATGTCGATTTCATTAACATGCCCTGTCATTTTATGCCATTCACATGCCATGTCATCTTATGCCATTTCATATGCCATGTCATCTTGCTTGTCATGTCGATTTCATTCATATGCCATGTCATTTTATGCTATGTCACATGCCATTGTCATTTTATGCCATGTCGATTTCATTCACATGCTATGTCATTTTATGCCATGTCACATTTTATGTCATCACTTTATGTCATGCCATCCATAGGCCATTTTTTATTCCATGTCGATTTCATTCACATGCCATGTCATTTTTATACCATGTCACATGACATTCAATCTTATGCCATGTCATCCATGTCGATTTTGTTCATATGTCATTTTGTGTGCTATGTCAATCATATGTCATGTTATTATTTCTATGATTAGATCATAATAAAATGTTTATCATGAAATGATAAATATGCATGATTATTTAATTGTTATCTTAGTAACATTTTTGCATAATCATAATCATTTTCTATGTTTTTACAAAGGATGTTTTTGTAAATTAAGATTATTCTCGAGTTAAAATAATTCATGAATTCTCTACTAGGTCTACCGGAAAGGATATGATCAATTATCATTAATAACGGAATATTTTTCTTAAAATGAAAATGATTCGGAGAATTTTAAAATAATGAAAAATACCATATTTTGCTGAGTCTGTCAAAAAATATGGAAAATTTTATGCTGGTAAATTCTGGGTCATTTTCAAATAAAATATGAATTTTCAAGGGAATTATTTATAAACGCCAACTTCAAAATTGACTTTTTTACTAAGATTCGAGATAACGCACGACTAATAACGTACCGTTGTGGGGGTGCTAATCCTTCCCGCACATAACCGACTCCCGAACCCGCACTTGTTTTCTCTGGTTTAAAGCGCAGACTTCAAAATTGATTTTAAAAAATATTTTAATTAATTTAAAAATCTTTTTATAACAATTGGTTTTAATAGGTGGCCGATCACACCTAGCCAAAAAAGATTGGTGGCGACTCCATTTCTTTTTCGAGAATGTTTCATACCCTCGACTTGTATTTCAAGAGGAATAACATCGTCGTTTCCTCTGCCTGTTGTTTTCCCCTCACTCGAACGGGTCCCCCGGATCACGTATCGATAGCTTGGCGACTCTACTGGGGACTTTAGAGAGTCAAGCCTGGAATTAGTCGTGCGTTATCAAAAGTCTCAGTTTTGTCGATTTTGGGTTGGCGTTTACTTTTAATTTCCATTTTCTAATAATTTTTTTTTTGAAAATAATCAGATGTTTTAAATATGTTCATTCTCATGTGCATGCATATTTTTGTTGTTCTCTGGTTATTTAATTTAAAATGTCATTATTATTCTTTATTTAATTAATGCTTTACATTGTTTAATTTTGTCTTTATTAAATTGCTCGGGTTTTAGGATAGAGGTATAGAATAGGTGGTGAAAGGTTTGTTTGCTCTTCCTCACACACTATACTTGCATTTGCATAACATGAACCCTCTACCCGGGTTTCGTCCTTTAGGTGGAAGTAAAGTAACTACTCTCTCGTGAGGTGTTAACCTACGCATGGGCTAGCGAAACACTTTTGGAGTAGTAGACTACCTACGCCTTCGTGGGGTGATAACCTCCGTATAGGATTGGGAAATACACTCTACCAAATTGAACTCGCTTTTATTGGGGTGCCTTACTAGCCTTCACCGGTGACAGTAAGGAGCAATTTGGAGCCTTTTTAGAACCTAATGCAACAGCATGTAGTGAACCTAGGTGAAACCATGACAAATTTCTGTTCAAAATACCAAAGCTAGGAACACTCGGAGGAACCTTTCTCACCTTTAGCTATTTCAATATCGCATTGATTTGATTATTATATACCAATACTAACTTGTTTCCCTTTGTTTTTGTTTTGCTTTGTTTTTGTTGCATGCAACATGGTCACTTAGAAGTGTTTTCCTTAAGATGGATTCCAATCAGAGGGGTTTCGTTATGGTCATGGAACACCGAGATCTTGCTCCAATGTCAGTTATTTCTAAGACATACCGAGAGCTCCGAACAGAGTCAGAAAAACATCAGGTTCATAAGGGAGACTGCTTGACTGGAAGTTTCGTTCCCTTTCTTACCGAGTTGGTTCATGTAGATCTGGGTCGGAATGATTTAACAGTATTAGAGGAGATTTGGGGACAATGGGAATTGCAAGGAAAAACGAGTTCACCAAGAATATGGCGACATAGCATTACTTCTCCCGGTCCAGATAGATGAGCAGCTAATCAGGGCAGTGGTGCAGTTCTGGGATCCCTCTTACCGATGCTTCACATTCAATCGGGAAGATATGACACCCACCATCGAGGAGTACTCAATCTTGCTCCGTATCGAGTCATCCACCCTTGATAAGATATACTGCAAGCAACAAAAAATAGTTAGCTTTCGTAGGAAGCTATCCGACATGTTGGGTATGGACATTCCGATCAACTCCCCGAATATTAAGAAGAAGGGTTCGAGTTTTGGTATCCCATGGGTATTCCTACAAGATTATATCATGAACAATCCGGGGAACGATCGTGTGGTGGATGCCTTTGCCTTGGAAATCTATGGTTCGGTGATATTTCCAAAGATCTTAGGGCACACTGAGATGGCTGTAGTGAATTTCTTTGAGTGCCTAGGCAAACAAATGGATCCTGCTCCTTCTATTCTTTTCGAGACATTTAGGTGACTCAATTTCTGTCAGAAAAAAGGCGAGGGATGTTTCGAGGGATGTGCACAACTCCTGTATGTTTGGATCCAAAGTCATTTCTGGGGGATGATAAGGAAAAGCTTCGTCCCTGCATCAGCACTTTCATTCCTCTTAAGGAATTCTGTAAGAAAGAATGGCCAAGAAAAGGAGATAAGAAACAATGGATAATAACTTTTCGTTGCTTAGCTCGAGAGGATGTCACTTGGAGAGCTCCATGGATGCCGATGGGATTCATTCTGTATAGTTGTGGGGACAAACCATGGGTTCCGTTAATGGGAATTTGGGGAGCTATCAGCTATGCACCTCTTCTAGTATGAAGACAGTATGGGTCTGAGCAGTTCATCCCGATGACTTATGGGCTTGCTTTGGTAGATTTTGCATATGATGGGCCTGGGTACATGATGGAAATACGTGAGCTCATCAAGGCATGGAGAAAGTTGCACCGATCAGAATTGGGGAAATATACTAATAACGCTACTCTGGGATATTTGGTTTGGAGAGCCAAGAGGGTCCACGACATAGTGCTCCTTGCCAATGATGCCTTCGTCTATCCAATAATCCTTCAGCCAGAGCCGGTAGTACTCTCAGAGATTGTGCTTGTCAGGCAAGAATTAGAGAAGGACAAAGGGAAACTGAAGCGTGAGTATGGTAAGCTTCAAGAGGAAGTCAAAGATTTGAAGACCGACCTTGAGATCCAAGAGACCAAGTCACGAAGGTTGGTTAAAGAGCGAGACACGGCGCAATCCGATATATGGGACTTGCATCAAGAGAACAAGAGGCTAAGAACCAAGGGACAATTCACTGGAACTAGTAGGTCTCTGAGCACCCATAAGAAGGAGATAGAAAAGCTTCAGAAAGAATTGGACTTCTGGAAGGGTAAGGCTAAGGACAGCAAGGAAAAGGAGTCTCGATTTTCTCATGAGCGGCAAAAATAGGGAGATGCATAGTCACTGATATCGACCAAGTTGGAAAGATGCCTGCAGGAGAATGAGCTATTGAAAGCAAAGTTGGGAAATAAGAGGGAAAGGACATCCATGCTACACCAGGAGAATGAGACACTCCATGCGACCATTCAGACCTTAGAGCATCAGTTGCAAGATCAAAAAACTGACATCAATGCCATCATCCGAGAATACAGAGAGAGGAAGGTCGAATGGAGCCAGACAGATGACTGAGCTTTAGATGCTAGCTCTAGGTGGAAGACTGAGACTTTGGAACGAAAGCAGTATATAGACCACTTGACTAGGCAAATTCGCAAGGCTGTGGTCAAGGCTAAAGAGATGTCGGAGAAGGTAAAGACTCTGAACTGTGATATGAACCCGATAGGGGAACATGGACAGCGCCTGTTGAATTTCCTGGAAGAGGCTCAATACCAATATGAGAAAATAAGATCTTTTTATGTAACCCGAGAGTCATGCATGCATTGGTTTGATTTATTCGTCCTTTGTACGCATTTAATAAAAAGATATGCCATGAAATTCTAATATATGGTATTTACACCAAGGTTCAAAAATTGGGCACCCACCGAAGCTCCCCGAGAGAACCACTCCACATTAGTATTATACTCAATCCCAGGTTAGGATCATGGAAAATGAACAAGTGGCCCGAATGGAGAGAATGGAAAGGGCTCAGGATGAGTTGAAAGAACAATTGGCCAAGTCACAAGATGAATCAAGAGATCAGATGATTAAGCTGATGGAACTGGTGTCGTAGCAGTCAAAGGAAAGGGACACATAGAGAATATAGCCCTAGGTTTAGAATCAGGACATCAAGAGAAAAAGAAGGGCAGGAAGAAGCCATACCGATAAATGGCCAACCTACGCAGAACTTGGATACTCCACCTCCGATAACTGAAACACATTTCGTATATATTCAGCCCAACATAGGGGCATAGAAACAGATGCTAGTTGGGGTAAACCTTGGGACCCTCCCGACAGACCCTATCGATATCCTAGACTTGGATGAGCTAGCCGAACAAGAGAAGAGGAAAGCGGCGGAACTAAAAAGGGTAAAAATAGCTAAATCACAAAAGAAGTATCAGTTATTGGGAGAAAAGCTGAGGGCCGTCGAAGGAGCAAAATTGTTTGGAAGCCTTGATGCCAAAGAAATGAGTTGGGTCTCCGGTTTAGTGATCCTATCGAAGTTCAAGATGTCAGACTTTGAGAAGTATAACGGGACCACCAATTCTTCAGCACATTTGACAATGTATTGCAGGAAAATGATCGGACATGATTAGTGATGAGAAATTGCTTATCCACTATTTCCAAGACAGCCTCACCGGATCTGCCACTCGATGGTACAATCAACACACTTGTAGCAAGATCTGATCATGGATGGATTTGGCTAGGGCCTTCTTGGAACACTACAAGCACGTCTCTGACATGGTACCCGACAGGTTATCCCTGCAAAACATGGAGAAGAAATATACTGAGAGTTTTAAATAGTATGCTCAGAAATGGAGAGACATGGCTACCCAAGTATAACCACCCCTGACTGATAAAGAAACTTTAGTTCTCTTCATCAACACCCTAAAGGCGCCATACTACGAGAAGTTGGTGGGTAATGCCACCAAAAATTTTGCATATATGGTCATATCTAGAGAGATGATTGAAACCGCGATCAAAGGCAGAAATATGGGAAGTGGGGAACAAGTCACCCAAAAGAAAACAACTCCTACCAAGAAAAAAGAAGGGGAGGCTCACGCAGTCAGTTTCAATAACTGACCTTTTTCACCTCCAGCACTTTATACACCTTACTCGACTTACAACCCTTATAGCCCGGCTATAAATAGCCTCACTCAGAACCCTTTTCCTTACACAACTATCCCTCAGTAACCATATCCGACTGGTATATCTCCTCAGATAGCCATTCCACCAAACACTACCCTAAACATGCAAAATAGTCCCCGGAATGATCAAAAGCCTGTGAGGAATAACCAAAAACCTCAATATGACCCTATCTCCACTACTTACAGCGAGTTATACCCGAAGCTTCTACAGGGTCAACTCGTTGCGCCTGTGTACCTCCAACCTTTAAATCCTCCTTATCCCAAGTGGTAAGATTCCAACGCTCACTATAGGTACCATGCGGGCATCCAAAGACACTCGACTAAGACTTGTACTGCTTTCAAACGCAAGGTTCAAAGCCTTATTGATACAGGAATCTTGAAATTCGAGCCAAAAAATGGACCTAATATCGCGAGAAATTCGTTTCCTAATCATACAAAAGCCAAGGTCAACGCCATCATGTTGGGGGAGGATGAACGGGTAAAAAGGAATGTCAGGGAAGTAAAAGCGCCTATGATCAGAGTATGGTTTGAGATGGTCAAAGTGGGTTTGTTTAAGCTGAAATCATATGTAAGGGAGATAGTTAACCAGATAGAGGACTTTTGCCAATATCATGAGTACAAAGGGCACACTATTCAATGCTGTGGAGAATTCTTAGCAAAAGTTCAAAAAAATATGGATATAGGCGAGTCCCAATTTTCTAAGAAGATAGAGGATCCGAAAATCAGTATGAACCCGAGGAAAAGGCTAGCCCAATAATCGAGGGACCCACTCCAAAGATGATCATAGAATTACCGTCACATTTTCCTTACAAAGGAGATGGGACGATTCCATGGAAGTATAAATGCGGCATGGCGATGCCAGGATCTTCAAACCATCAGGCAACAGCCTTGGATGTAACCGAAGTGGGGCACCTTACTCGGAGTGGTAGATGTTATGCCCCTGCGACAGTTGAAATTGGAAAAACAAGGGGACCTGACAAAGGAAAAAGGGCTGTTGGACCAGACCCTATGGAGGTAGAACAATCATTTGAAGTTGAAAAAGATCCAACTCTAGCTAGTAAGGTAAAGGAATCGGTAAATGAGAAGGAAGCTTGTGAGTTCTTAAAATTCATCAAGCACAGCGAGTACAGTGTGGTAGAACAGTTGCATCGCAAACCAATGAGAATTTCAATACTTTCATTGCTGTTAAACTCAGAGCCGCACCGAAATGCTTTGTTGAGAATTTTGAATCAGGATTATGTAGCCAACAATATATCTATGGATAAATTAGATCGGTTGGTGGGAAACATCACAGCAGATGGTTACATCTTCTTCAGCTATGATGAGATACTGCCAAATGGAATAGGATCCATCCAGGCCCTTCATATCACTACCATCTGCAAAAGGCACATTCTACCCCGAGTACTCCTTGACAATGGATTGTCTTTATAGTGATGTCATTGGCTATCTTGTCAAAACTGTCGATGGATATGTCCTACATGCTGTCGAGTCATACCATTTCAGAGCTTTCAGTGGCACTCGTCGAGAGGTGATGGAAAACATTGGGATCCCACTTCAGATAGGTTTCTATACCTATAAGGTCGATTTTCAAGTGATGGACATTACCCCATCTTAAAATTGCTTACTGGGAAGGTCGCGGATTCACTCTGTCGAGGCTGTACCGTCATCTCTCCACCAAAAGCTAAAATTTGTCATAGAAAGAAGCTTGATCAGCGTGTCATGAGAAGAGGATATTATCACCTCTGCATCTACTGATACCCCCTACATAGAGGTAAACAAAGATGTTCTAGAATGCTCATTCAGGTCACTGGAATTTGTCAATCTCGTGTTTGTCACTGAGGGGCATAAAATTTCAAAGCCAAGGCTCTTCCAGAATACCAGGTTGGGGTGAGAACAACAGTTGCAAAAAGCTGCAGGGCAAGAAAAAAACTAGGGAAGTATCTACAAGGGATGGTCAGAGCAATAGAAGTGGTCGGGAAGAAAGACTGATTCGGTCTCAGATATCTCCCCAATCACGAGAAAAGAGAATAGATTGAGAAGAATGATAAAAAGAGGACGGCCCATTTTATGGGTGTGGATATGGAGTGGAGCCCATGACTTTTTCACCAATCCTTCATATCTTTCGCTCGGCTGGATTTGAGTTTGGGAGTAAGAATTTCAAAGATGTGATGGTCCTTTTGGAGCAGGCTTTTGAGAAACTTTATGGAGTTAGAGACAAACAAACATATGAAATGATGGTCAATATGGCTGAAATAGAGGAACAGAGAGAGGAGGGCACTAGTTTGATGGTGCGTCCTTGCCCGTCGAGTTATGAGCTAACCAATTGGAGCATGACTGAACTTCCCATAGTTTATAGGTTTACTCCAGTGTGCCCGCATATGGAATATGAGGACTGTCCTGTCAATAATTCTGAAATTAATTTTGAAAAAACCATTTGTACGGGTGACTTTGATGCTGAGAAAGATGTCGAAGACTGTGATTTATTTCCATATTTGTTGAAAATAATAGAACAAGAGGGGAAACAAGTATTACCTCACAAAAAATAGTTGGAAGTGATAAATTTGGGGGATGGGGAAGAAATAAGAGAAATCAAGATAGGGACTGCCATTTCACCATTAATAAAGCAAGATTTGATAAGTCTGCTCTGGGAATACGCGAATGTGTTTGCATGGTCGTACCAAGACATGCCGGGGTCGTATCCTGATATCGTGGTTCACAAACTTTTGTTGAAACCAAATTGCAAGCTGATTTAGCAAAAACTGAGAAGAATGAGGCTCGAAATGCTATTAAAAGTGAAAGAGAAAGTGAAGAAGCAATTCGATGCAAGATTATTGGAAGTGACAAAATACCCGAAATGGGTAGTGAACAATATCACGATTCCAAAGAAAGATGGCAAAGTACGGATGTGTGTCGATTACCGGGATCTAAACAAGGCAAGCCCCAAGGAGAATTTCCCGTTGCCTCACATTGATACTTTAGTCGATAATATCGCTAAGAATTCCGTGTTTTCCTTCATGGACGGGTTCTCAGGGTATAATTAGATAACAGAAAGATATGGAGAAAACCACATTCATGTCGATGTGGGGAACCTTTTGCTATAAGGTGATGCCATTCATGTTGAAAAACGCTAGGGCAACATATCAAAGGGCCATGGTAACTTTATTCCATGACATGATGCACAAAGGAATCGAAGTTTATCTCGATGATATGATCGCAAAATCGCAAGGAAAGGACGAACACATTGCGAATCTTAAAAAGATCTTTGAAAGGTTGAGAAAATTTCAACTTAAACTCAACCCGGCAAAGTCTACTTTGAGAGTCATTTCGGGAAGGCTATTGGGCTTCATTGTTAGCCGGAAAGGGATCGAGATTGATCCGGATAAAGTGAAAGCCATTCAAAGCTTGCCTCCCTCTCGTAAACAGAAAGAAGTAAGAATCTTTTTGGGTAGGCTGAATTATATAAGAATCTTTTTGGGTAGGCTGAATTATATCGCTCGATTCATCTCCTAACTGACCGATAAGTGCGACCCGATCTTCAAGTTACTCTGAAAGTGTGAACCAAGGGAATAGGATGAGGGATGCCAGATAGCCTTTGATAAGGTCAAGCATTACCTTTCTAATCCACCAGTACTAATGCCACCAGTCCCAGGGAAGTCGCTGATATTATACTTGTCAGTATTTGAAAGGTTCATGGGGTGTGTGTTAGGACAACATGATGGAACTAGAAAGAAAGAACAGGCCATCTACTACCTTAGCATAAAGTTCATTGAGTACGAGTTGAAATATTCATTGGTAGATTGGCTTTGTTGTGCCCTAGTGATAACTCGTATAATTATATAGTTTTTAGTTATGTTTTATTATTGTTTTGTGTCAAATACGAGTTATTATTGTTTAGTCTAATTGTGTTTATGATCTTTTATATTTTTATGTAATTTGGTGTTTTTCACAAGTTTCTTTGAGTGATTTCAGATTACTAGAATTAAGGGCAAATCCAGTTCAGTTCCAGTTCCGACACCTTTTGCCATATCAGCTATATCTCGAGTTTCACTGAAGCAATAAGGCTGAACTTTGTATCCCTGCAAAGCTAAGAGGCATATCTATCTTTTTCATGTTTTACACTTCTTGAAACGGAGTCGTTTTCCCTAGCGAAATCGACCATCAAGTTGGCTGATGTGCAATGACGTCTGTTCTGCACCGTTTTGGTATTTTGACCATATCTCCCGATCCACGTGCGCAAATGATCTGATTCCAACGGCTATGGATCCGTAACTGATAGGGGTATATTTTTCTAGAAGACCATTTTATCAGATCGAGCCTCCAACATTGACAAAATCGACCATCAAGCTGGCTGATCAGAATTGTCATACAATATGACGAAAATTGTTAGAAAAATGCACCCACCTATTATACATACCTTTGAAATTTGTAAAGCTTGTCTCTTGTCATTTAGCCCTCCAAAATGTGTATAAATAGAGGGCCTTGGATGAGTATTGGGATACATTGATACATTGGTAGGATAGCCATTGTAATAAAATTCTCTAAGTTTTCTTTTTCTTTCCTTTCTCTAGTTTTCTTTTTCTTCTTACATTTCTTTTCATTTTATTCATATCTAGTATGTGTTTCTAATCATATTGTTGAGGTGATGAGGTGAAGCTCTTGGTAAATGCTAAGGTTAGTCTCTTAAACATGAGCTAAAATGAATCATCATTTATAAACACTAGTATAGATAATATTTTCTTTTGGTTTAAAATCATACTTGCAAAGTAGAGATCTTGATTCATTATTGACAATGAAAATGGCACAGTAAATGCTTGGTTTCATAACCTTGATTTGTTGTAGACATATACCTTGGCATAAGGAATGCTTGGACTCTTTTTATGAGTTTTGAGGACACCAAATGAACATAATATCATATGCTATGGACGTTGGACTGAATTGCTAAACCTTCCGATTGGAACCTCCCTTATGTGTGGATTTCAATTGTGTAATAAAACAAGATTAATCTTAGCATAACACCAAGAGTGGATTCTCTAACCTCAACATCTTTTCTTATTGTTTTTTATATCTTGTTTAATTTCTTTTATATTTTGTTTATTTTGTTCTCTAATATCTTATTTATCTTATTTTGTTGTTGATCTCCTAATATATTGTTTACTTTCTTTTTCTTATATATTTATAAACTTATACTTACTAGTACGCTTCCCTGTGGTTCGACCTCGGACACCCGAGAATTTATTACTTGAACATAACCTGCACTTGGGTTTACAACTCTTAATTGAGTTACCATCAAGTTTTTGGCGCCGTTGCCGGGGAAGCAATACTAAGTATATAAGTTTATAAGTATATTTATTTTTATTGGCTGGTTATACCGCCTATATTTATTTTTATTGGCTGGTTATACCGCCTAATTTTGTATATATTTATTTTTATTGGCTAGTTATACCGCCTAATTTGTATATTAACTTTGTTTTATTTTTATTGGCTGGTTATACCGCCTAATCTGTATATTAACTTTGTTTTATGCTTGTTTGGCGACGTGATTTTAGATCTCGTCGTTTAGTTATATTTTATTGTGAAACTTTTTCAGGTAATCTTTCTAATACAACTCCTACCATGGCTGACAATGAAAGTGTTCATGCTGAAGATGAGAACAGACAAGTACGCACCATGCGTGACTACTTGCAACCAACTCGAAGCTCATCACCCTCTTGTTTTATTTTTCCTCTCAATGCAAACAACTTTCGTTTTAAACCAGGTATGATAGCTTTGCTTCCAAATTTCTATGGGTTGGAATCGGAAAGTGCTTACTCGTTTCTAAAAGACTTCGAAGATGTATGTGTCACCTTTAATGACCAACAATGTACAAACGAAATTGTCAAGCTAAAATTATTTCCTTTTTCTTTAAAAGATAAAGCAAAAATTTGGCTTCATAATTTAAAACCAAGGTCAATTGGCACATGGCAAGAATTACAAACTGAGTTTCTAAAGAAATTTTTCCCAGCACATAAAACTACTGCTTTGAAAAGACAGATTCAAAATTTCAATCAAAATCAAAATGAAGCATTTTTTCAGTGCTGGGATCGTTTTAAAGATTTGTTAAGTTCTTGTCCACATCATGGTTTTGAAAAATGGCGTCTTATTAGTTTCTTTTATGAAAGTTTAACTCCCGAAACTAAACAATTTGTTGAAACAATGTGTAACGGTGAGTTTCTAGAAAAAGAACCTGAAGAAGCCTTTGACTACTTAGACCATTTGGCAGATAACTCTCAAGCCTGGCACACAGATAATTCCTCTGAAAGTTTCAATAGATCTAATCTTGTTTCTAACAGAGGTAAATATCATTTTAGTCAAGAAGATGAGATAAAAGCTAAAGTAGCTAATTTGGCTAGAAAGATTGAAGCCATGGAACTTAGAGAAGTAAAAGAAGTCAAAACGGTTAAAAATAAAGAAAGTTGTGGAATTTGTGAAATCATGGGACACCCCACTTCTGAATGTCCAAACATTCCCATTCTTAAAGAAGTGTTGCATGATCAAGTAAATTCCATAAACACATTTAAAAAGCCTTTTCCTTCTCCTTACTCTGAAACGTATAACCCTGAATGGAGAAATCATCCCAACTTCAGTTGGCGGAATAATAATCATGTTCAGGTACCACAATCTCAAAAGCCGGGCAACACTTTTTCCTATCAACCTTCACGTGTACAGACCTTGGAAGAGACATTGCAAGCATTCATGCAAACACAAGCAAATGTGAATAACCAAACTTCACAGGACATCAATGAGATCAAAAACACCTTGTCCACATTGACAGCTTCATTACGCACTCAAGAAAAAGGTAAGTTTCCTGCTCAACCTCAGCCTAACCCTTCTACTCAATGTTTTGTTTCTTGCTCCAATGAAACTCAACAGGAAAATGCCAGTTCTATCACAACTCTTCGAAGTGGAAAGGCAATTGACAAAAACATTCCATCAAAAGACCAAGATCCTCCTTCCCCTTCGAAAAGTAATGGTAAGGATGATGGTAAGTCTGAACTTCTTGAAAATTTGGACAAAGAAAAAGGTATGCATCCTGCTCCTTTTCCTCAAAGGTTGCAAACAATAAAGAATTTGAATCAAAATGCAGAAATTTATGAACTTTTCAAACAAGTTAAGATTAACATTCCTTTATTGGATGCAATCAAACAAGTTCCATCTTATCCTAAAGTTTTGAAGGACATGTGCACATTTAAAAGGAAACATAATGTACAAAAAAAAGCATTTCTGAAGGAAAGTGTGAGCTCAATCATTCAGCACCCTACTCCACCAAAATTCAAAGATCCTGGATGTCCAACAATCTCATGCATCATTGGAAACACTAGAATAGAACGTGCATTGCTTGATCTTGGTGCTAGTGTTAATCTTTTGCCTTTTTCTGTTTATCAACAGTTAGGTTTAGGTGAACTAAAGGAAACACCTGTTACACTTCAACTAGCTGATCGTTCTGTAAAAATTCCTCGAGGGATAGTTGAAGATGTTTTGGTTCAAATTGAAAATTTTTACTTCCCTGTTGATTTTATTGTTTTGGACACACATCCTGTTTCAAATCCAAATATTCAAATTCCTGTTATATTAGGCCGTCCATTTCTTGCAACTTCTAATGCTCTGATAAATTGTAGGAATGGTATGTTGAACATTTCTTTTGGAAATATGACTTTAGAATTAAATGTGTTCAACACTTGCAAGCAACCTGGTGATGATTCAGAAGTACATGAAGTGGATTTCATTGAAGAACTTGTTCATGAACATCTCACCACTACCACATTCCATGATTCTTTAGAAGCTTATTTAATTGAATGTGAGTTTGATAATGCTTCAGAAATTTCACACACTGATTCTTTGTTAAATTCTTTTCAGGTTAAGCATTGTTGGAAACAAAAGTTTGAGGAACTTCCATCACTCACAAATGTCACTGTACCATCAACTATTGAACCACCCAAGCTGGATTTAAAACCATTGCCATCCGAGCTAAAATATTCCTTTTTGGGTGAGAATGAAACTTTTCCAGTCATAAATGAACTTGAGGAACTCAGAAATGATGCATATGAGAATTCTAAAATTCATAAAGAAAGGACTAAAGCCTTTCATGACAAGTTAATTTCAAGAAAAACATTTGATGTTGGGCAAAAAGTTCTACTTTATAATTCTAGACTTCACATATTTCCTGGTAAATTGAGATCAAGATGGACTGGCCCATTTGTGGTTAAGCATGTGTATCATTATGGAGCAGTTGACATTGAGAATCCTCAAAATGGTAACGTATTCAAGGTAAATGGACAAAGACTCAAACTCTTTTTGGAAAATCATGTTACTCAAGAAGAGGTTGTTTTTCTTTCTGATCCTTGTTTTGAAAATAACTAGATGTAAATATAACTTTTACTAATCTTCAAAAAAAAAAAAAAAAAAAAAAAAAAAATTCATTTTTTTCCCGGTTAAATGGCGGATAACGGTACTCCGTGATTATTTAAGTCGGTTCCATCAGCTACCCACAAAACTGATATTGTATATAAATTTCTCTTTCATTTTATTTTATTTCATTTTTTTTCAGGATGGATGATATTCTCAAAAGATTGCAGAAACGATTTCCTCCTTTTCCTCGGAATATTTTACTGAAGCTTTACCAAGTTCGATTAGAAAGATTAAGAATGCTTATGAACAAAAGGATTCCTGAAGACATACGTTGGATAATTGAAGCCAAGGTACGTGAAGATGAATATCTTCCTGTTTTGCATTTACCAGGTACAGGTAGAAGCACTTATGCAAAGAAGCGACGAGCAAAGCGCATGAGTTCAAATTGCCACAAGTGTGCACGATGGACGTGTAACGGTAAATGTCGTTCTATTGGGATTCCGTCCTCTAATCGAGATGATAAAATTGAATTCATTAAGGATGGACTGAGTAAGGAGAATTTGGGTAATATCCAACTTTCTCTTGAGACGCATCCTAGTGGAGACGTACAAAGAGAAATTCTTGATTTATGGCCGCAATTCCAAAGGGAATGGCAACATCTTGGGAATCTGATGTTAAAAGACTCTGTTTGCCAGCTTGTAAGAAAACTGGATGGGAAGCATATCCTCGACTCATAGAAGGCGTTTAAGCCGTTTCTGGACGTAAAACCAGAGGAAGATGTGAGCCACAATCACAACTACAATAAATGACTTCTCAGCTTTTGGTTTGATTTGCAATAATTTTATTTCGGTTTAGTTTACGTGTTGTTCGATTTGTGTAATTATTCTATTTTTTTTGCATTGGTCTTTTACGGTTGATTTTTCTTCTCTTTTTGATTTTCTTCCTGAAATCACGCAAAAATCTTTTGTTAGGTTAACATTTTCTTCTGACAGGTCAAATACACTTTCGGCGACATTATTACTCTTGTCTGATTCACTACTCAGTCCTCTATATATTACACCATGTACTCATTCTCTTTCAGGCACTCGAAAAAGAAAAAAAATGGAAAGCACTTCGTCCCAGCGCATTAAAAAAATTTGTGTCTTTGGAGGTGCTTATCCAGGGAAAAATAACATATTCGCTGATGAAGCCATAAGAGTTGGAGTAATACTTGCCCAACAAAAGATCCACTTGATTTATGGAGGCGGTAGTACGGGTTTAATGGGAGCAGTCGCTACAGCAGCACACGCCGGAGGAAGTCCAGTTCTAGGAATCGTGCCAAAACTATTCACAGATTTTTGTGGACCTACCGTGGGTAAGGAAATACAAGTCTGGAGTATCCCTGAACGGATAACAATCATGTACCATTCTGCCGATGCATTCATTGCCTTACCAGGAGGTCTGGGTACATTGGAAGAAATAGCTTGCGTGGCTTCTTGGTCATCTTTGGTCACAAATAAGAAACCCATTGGTTTGCTTAATATTAATGGTTATTTTAGTAATTTACTTTCATATTTAGATAATGCTGTGGATAATGGATTCATGTTTTCAGAGGCAAGGAGAACCATAATTTCTGCTACAACCATTGAAGATTTACTCAAAAAGCTACAAGCTTATGAGTGTTTATCTGCTACGGTTGTTTCGCAAACGCTCGGAAAAAGAAAAAGAGATATGGACGAGCAAGGAGTGGATTGCACTTTGTCTTTGTGACATTATCTAACATTTTGCTTGTTGTGTCTCAGTTATAATAAGTGGTTAGCAACCTCTGCAGGTAATATCTCCTAAATTCTACCTTTAAAATTTGACATTGGGGACAATGTCATATTTTAGTAGGGGGTAAGGGACATATTTTGCTAAAAAAAAAAAAAAAAATTTGTTGTGTTTTAAGACATTTAGAAGTATTCATTCTGAACAAGGTCTGAGTAAGGGAGACTTGAGACATACCTTGTCAGTTTGATTTAATCTTCTTCTTCAAAAAAACAAAAAAAAACAAAAAAAAAAACAACAAAAAAAAAAAAAAAAAAAAAAAAGAAAAGAAAAGCATGTTTAGACTTAGTGTGTTTTTTTTTTAGTTACTTTCAATACAATGATGAGATATGAATTGCATAAGTCTAAAACAGATTTATTAGTGAGAAGATTTTCATGAGAATTGAGCTTGATGTCAACCTTTTTATGAGCCAATGTTAATATGATATGTTGATTGAGAAAGAAGCATGTTTAGACTTAATCTGACTTGTATAATCATCTTTGTGAGTTTTTGAGCCTATAATGATTGATGCATTATACAAATCAATCTAATTTCTTTCTTGAGTGCTCTTATGATTACATGATTCTCTAGAACTTGCTTTAAACCGTTTGAGACTATATTGATACATGTGACAACATGAATATGATAGAGGCATTAGGATTATAACCAGAGCCAAACAGCCATCCATTATTAATGTTCTACGAGAACATCCCCACTAGTGAGCCAATTTGAGCCTACATTAAATATGTTGTTTTATTGGTAACCACAACTTACACCTAGCCTAAATATGCTTATATCCTTACCCTTGTTCTAAAGATGAATTTTATATTTTGAGACATATTGCAAAAAAACAAGGGATATTTTTATTTGAAAATTTGGGTTAGAAATAAAAGATAAGTGTGGGGGAAGAAAAGAAAAGAAAAAGTCAAGAGAAAAAGAAAGGGATCATTGTCAAATACATTCCCATATTAAAAAAAAAAAAAAAAAAAAAAAAAATCTTCTCTTGAACTTCTAGAAAAAGATGTTACAAAGTTGGTTAGAATGATGCAAAGGCTCAACATGAATATTTAGCCTATGTTATTATGTGCTTTATAAGAGTTTTGAGAAGTTTTATTTGTATGATCTTATTATGTCTCTAAAATCTATGAACTCTTTGGAACCTTTGTGATATCTTTATCCTTTTGTTCTTTAACCACATTATAACCCTTTGGCCCCATTACAACCTTGAATAAAGACCTCTTGATTTATGAAGTTGTATGATCTAAATAGTGGAGAATAGGTGTACAAGCAAGCATATGGTAGAAGTGTTTTCATGAGATTGATTGAGTGTAAACACTTTACCACTACTTTAAAGAGTGAAAATCAAGAGAGTATCCCATGTGAGAAGTTGAGATTAAGTTTGAATATACACTATTTTGATTGAAATATGTTATGTTATTATTGGCTTAACTCAAACTATTTACATTCAAGCAAGATCTTTTGTGAATTTCTTTAAGCTATTGATTAGTTTTTAAGACTTGTCCAATGATTATCTCTAATTTATATTGGAAGGATTAGTTATAATTATTATTTTTAGTTTTTCTTATGTCTTCAATGTTTGTGGGTATCGTCCTAGTAAACCCTCACGAGACTAAACTCGTCCACTAGGGACACCTAGGGGTTTAAAGGCTTGTGTCACATGCTAAGTGCCACCGTGATTTCCTACGAAAATGGATTAGATTAGATTTTCTTATTTTATTTTTATTGAGTCGTTGCTAGGGACTAGCAACAATCTAAGTATGGGGGTGTGATAACTCGTATAATTATATAGTTTTTAGTTATGTTTTATTATTGTTTTGTGTCAAATACGAGTTATTATTGTTTAGTCTAATTGTGTTTATGATCTTTTATATTTTTATGTAATTTGGTGTTTTTCACAAGTTTCTTTGAGTGATTTCAGATTACTAGAATTAAGGGCAAATCCAGTTCAGTTCCAGTTCCGACACCTTTTGCCATATCAGCTATATCTCGAGTTTCACTGAAGCAATAAGGCTGAACTTTGTATCCCTGCAAAGCTAAGAGGCATATCTATCTTTTTCATGTTTTACACTTCTTGAAACGGAGTCGTTTTCCCTAGCGAAATCGACCATCAAGTTGGCTGATGTGCAATGACGTCTGTTCTGCACCGTTTTGGTATTTTGACCATATCTCCCGATCCACGTGCGCAAATGATCTGATTCCAACGGCTATGGATCCGTAACTGATAGGGGTATATTTTTCTAGAAGACCATTTTATCAGATCGAGCCTCCAACATTGACAAAATCGACCATCAAGCTGGCTGATCAGAATTGTCATACAATATGACGAAAATTGTTAGAAAAATGCACCCACCTATTATACATACCTTTGAAATTTGTAAAGCTTGTCTCTTGTCATTTAGCCCTCCAAAATGTGTATAAATAGAGGGCCTTGGATGAGTATTGGGATACATTGATACATTGGTAGGATAGCCATTGTAATAAAATTCTCTAAGTTTTCTTTTTCTTTCCTTTCTCTAGTTTTCTTTTTCTTCTTACATTTCTTTTCATTTTATTCATATCTAGTATGTGTTTCTAATCATATTGTTGAGGTGATGAGGTGAAGCTCTTGGTAAATGCTAAGGTTAGTCTCTTAAACATGAGCTAAAATGAATCATCATTTATAAACACTAGTATAGATAATATTTTCTTTTGGTTTAAAATCATACTTGCAAAGTAGAGATCTTGATTCATTATTGACAATGAAAATGGCACAGTAAATGCTTGGTTTCATAACCTTGATTTGTTGTAGACATATACCTTGGCATAAGGAATGCTTGGACTCTTTTTATGAGTTTTGAGGACACCAAATGAACATAATATCATATGCTATGGACGTTGGACTGAATTGCTAAACCTTCCGATTGGAACCTCCCTTATGTGTGGATTTCAATTGTGTAATAAAACAAGATTAATCTTAGCATAACACCAAGAGTGGATTCTCTAACCTCAACATCTTTTCTTATTGTTTTTTATATCTTGTTTAATTTCTTTTATATTTTGTTTATTTTGTTCTCTAATATCTTATTTATCTTATTTTGTTGTTGATCTCCTAATATATTGTTTACTTTCTTTTTCTTATATATTTATAAACTTATACTTACTAGTACGCTTCCCTGTGGTTCGACCTCGGACACCCGAGAATTTATTACTTGAACATAACCTGCACTTGGGTTTACAACTCTTAATTGAGTTACCATCACCTAGCCTGGACTACCAGAAGGCTCAGACAGTACATGCTGTATCACACGACATGGCTGATTGCAAAATTAGATCCCCTCAAATACGTATTCGAGATGCCTTCGTTGTCAGGAAGAATGACGGGGTGGCAAGTGTTGCTCTCCGAATATGATATTATATATGTGACCCAAAAGGCTATAAAGGGTAGCACAGTAGCCGAATTCCTAGCAAGTCGAGCAGTAGAGGATTACGAGCCCTAGAGTTTGATTTCCCTGACAAAGACCTAACGTGTGTTTTGCAAGAAGAAGGGACTTCTTTTGAGAAGAAAACCTGGAAAATGTATTTTGATGGTGCATCTAATGCCATGGGGCATGGAATCGGTGCAGTGCTCATATCCCCTGAGGAAGATTATTATCCTTTCACTACCATATTGGATTTTGATTATACCAATAATACCTCTGAGTATGAAACTTGTACTATGGGTCTTCGTGCCGCCATAGAAAGAAAGATCAAAACGTTGTCTTTGGAGATTCATCCTTGGTGATATACCAACTACGTAGAGAATGGGAAACTCGGGATGCAAAGCTAATCCGATATAAAGAGCTTATACTGAGTTTGATTGAGGAATTCGAAGAGGCAGTTTTCAATTACTTCCTCCGAGAAGAAAACCGAATGGCGGATGCTCTAGCCACTTTATCCTCAATGTTTAAAGTGAATGAAGGGGTCGAAGTTATGCCAATAAAAATGGGAATATATGAGTCTCCTGCCCACTGCTTGAGTATCGAAGAAGAAGCAGATGGTCAACCTTGGTATTACGACATCTTGCAATACATCGAGAGTCAACGGTACCCCGAACAAGCAACGAAAAATGATAAGAGAACCTTGAGAAGAATGGCAATGGGTTTTGTCTTGGACGGTGAAATCCTTTACAAGAAAGGGAAAGACTAGGTTTTGTTGAGGTGTGTCGTTTCTGCGAAAGCTCAGAGAATCCTCGAAGAAGTCCATGAAGGGATATGTGGCACCCACGCGAATAGACACATGCTGGCTAAGCAGATTGTGTGGGTCGGATACTATTGGCTAACCATGGAAAGAGATTGCATCAATTATTCTCGAAAGTGCCATAAATGCCAGATATACGTCGACAAGATTCTTATGCCGCTATCGTCGTTGCATGTCATGACAGCTCCATGGACATTTTCAATGTGGGGAATGGATATGATCGGACCCATTACCTCGAAGGCTTCGAACGGACACTGTTTTATTCTAGTGGCCATAGACTACTTCACAAAGTGGGTAGAAGCAGCCTCTTATGCCAACATGCCAAAGTCAGTGGTGTGCAGATCTGTCAAAAAAGAGATTATATGCCGATATGGACTCTCGGAGAGAATAATCACAGACAATGCTCTCAATCTTAACAATAAGATGATAAGGGAAATATGTACCCAGTTCAAGATCAACCATCATAATTTGGCACCCTACCGTCCAAAGATTAATGGGGCAGTAGAAGCAGCCAATAAGAACATCTAGAAGATTATTGAAAAGATGACTGATATGTACAAAAATTGGCATGAAATATTGCCTTTTGCTCTTCACGCATACCGTACCTCGGTTTGCACATCTATGGGGGCCACACCATTTTCTCTGGTATACGGGATGGAAACAGTGCTACCTATTGAGGTTGAAATCCCTTCACTTCGTGTTTTGATGGAAGTGGGCCTAGAAGAGGCAGAATGGATTAAAGCTCGCTATGAACAGTTGAATCTCATCGAGGAGAAAAGGCTGAAAGCAATTTGTCATCACAGATGTATCAGAAAAGGATGATTCAAGCCCTCAACAAAAAGGTTCATCCCAGGCAGTTTCGAGAGGGGAAGTTAATACTGAGGAAGGTTCTCCCTATTGTGAAAGATCCCCGCAAAAAATGGGCTCCGAATTGGGAAGTACCCTATGTGGCAAAACGAGCTTTTTTCGGAAGAGCATTGATCTTAACTCGGATGGACGGTAACGACTTGAGAAGTCCCGTGGACACCGACGAATTGAAGAAATACTATGCTTGAAGAAGAAAAGATAAAAAGAAGAAAAAGAAAAGTGCAATACTGTGCATGAGAGGATTCGAATGATTCCAAATGTAAACATGAGAATTCTATATATCTATTTCCCCTAAGGATTGCTTTTCAATGAGAATATTCATGTTTGATATGATAAATAGCCATTTTTCATATTCCTTTCACTAAGAAGAAATTATCCCTAATCACCCCTTTGAGCCTTAGGAATTCTTTCTTTCTTTGACCTTGATCAAGGATCACTCTCTACACTATAAGGCAAATACGAGAAATATCCTCCTTCAAAAAAAATCATGGCAAAAAGATCCATTGGAAATAAAAATCATCATGGCAAAAAGAGCCTTCGAAAAAGAAAAATAAGAAAAAATACACACAAAAGATGTGATATCAAAGAATGACAGATGAAAGCCAAGAAAGAAGCTAATTCAAAAAAAAAAAAAAAGGAAAAGTCCAAAATGGACAAATGAATCAAAAATGAGTCATCCTCATGAAATGATCCTTGATCCAATCACCCTTAAACACATTTTGAGCCTATTTATCCTTTCTTTCTAAACTCGAACCTTGGCCTACATTACGTACTTGTAAAGTCCATTTTGATCAAGCATATAATTTGAAGGGTTTTTCTCAGATCTCATCCCATCTTTTGAATTGTCATTTTTACCTTTGAAGCATTTAGAATTCTCAGATGCATGGTAGAACACCAAAAAAAATGTAAAATGAGAGGTTTAAGCCGAAAACCCGAAAAGGGGGACTTAAAACCGAACGGGGGATACTTGGGTTGAAAACCCACAAAGGGCGGCCCAAGTACTGATCAAATATTGAATCAATGCTCCGTGTAAAGGGGGAGAAAATATCAGAAAATAAAAAAAGGGTAAACCTCAGTCTGAAACAATAGTGAAAGCCGAGAAATCACCTAAGCGAATTGCAAGCTTAAAAGATATTTTAGAGGAATCAAAACAAGAAGGTTCCAGGGTATTCCGCGTCTGGGATATCTATACCTTCTCCTTCGAATTTTCCTTTTAATCCTTGATATTCATCTTTGTTACCTGAACCCTTTGCAATGAACTTATGTTGGCCCTTTCGGGGCATATGGCTGTTTCATACCATCTTTTATATATGTTGTGATGCATTTTTTAGTGTTATCAAATTGAATGATGATTAGTAAACAGAAAAATCTAAATAAATGGATTTCTTTGCATGACTGTGGAGTAGATCTAAAAGTTAGAAGAGGTTTAAAAACCACTAAAGTTTGAAGAAAATCGAGACAACCCATAATGCTAAGAAACTCATTAAGTGGGGCAAACATTGGAGGTGGTACCGAGAAAAGCTCATCAAGTAAAGCAAATCAGAGATAGATTGAAAACACTGTCACCAAGTCAAAACTTGCAAATCACAGTGGAAACATAGAGAAGAGCTCGTCAAGTAGAGCAAAACAGCAGAGTTGACAAGATTCTGGAACCTCAATGAAATCATGATTAAAACTCATAACAATCATGTAATTGCATTCATCCCTAGGGAACAATGAATCTTACAAACAATTGCAAAAGCTGTCATCAGCATCACTGCATTTGACTAACCTTGCATAAATCATGGAAAGTTTTCTTTCTTAAGTCTAACACAGCTGGCACAAGAGGAAGTAAGACATCCAAATTTTTCCTGGACAAGACAACCAGACTTTTCAGACAAGACATCCAAATTTTCCTGGACAAGACAACCATATTTTTTCGGACAAGACATCCAATTTTTCCTGGGCAAGACAACCAGATTTTTCGGACAAGACATCCAATTTTCCTCTACAAGACAACCAGACTTTTCGGACAAGACATCCAATTTTTCCTAGACAAGACAACCAGATTTTTCGGACAAGACATCCAATTTTTCCTGGACAAGACAACCAGACTTTTCGAACAAGACATCCAATTTTTCCTGGACAAGACAACCAAATTCTTTAGACAAGACATCCAATTTTTCCTGGACAAGACAACCACATTTTTTAGACAAGCCATCTAATTTTTTGGACAAGACATCCAACTTTCCTGGACAAGACAACCAGACTTTTCGGATAGGACATCCAAGTTTTGCAAATCGAACTCATTTTCTTAAGACGGGTTGAGCCTTGATTAGTCAGGGAACTCAATTTAAGGACAAATCTTTTGTATTGACCAAGCTTCACCAAGATGAGGTAAGGCCTTGGGACTTTCGTCGAGGTATTTCCTTCTCTTGCAAATCGAACTCGTTTCCTTAAGATGAGTCGATCCTTGATTAGTCCAGGAACTCAATTTAAGGACAAATTTCTTTTATTTTATTTTACAGTAAAAAAAATGGAAATTACCTTTCTTATCTTGATCTCACTGATCGGACAAAATTATTGTCTCATTTATCTTCACCTGATTCCTGATTCTCAGCAATAGTCAAAGAGGGGCAGCTGTAGACACCTAATTTTGTTCGGGACCCTAAATCGGGCCAATTCTCCTTTTTAACTCCCCAGAATGCAAAGAGACTTCCTCCATTCCATAGATGGGTCCCCAAAATCTTGTTTCGAAAGTCAGCGCAAAAAGTCAACTCAAAAAAGTCAACCCTAAAAAGTCAACCATTGAAAAGTCAACTCTCAGTCAAAATCAAGATTCGAAGTTGAATTGAACAAATGGTGAAAGAATTTTGACAATCCGAGATCTGCAACGAAAGATATGAAGTCCGAAAGATGGGTTGTGGAAATTCTGTGCAGAGGAAGACCTAATCCGGCAAATTTGGGGAAACCCAAATCGAGGGTGAATTTGATCGCAAAAATTGGGCATTTTCGGACCAACGCAAATTCAATATATGACAGAAGGAGTAGAAAAAGAAAATCTAGAAATCAGACTCTTTTTGAGCAAAATCGAGGTTTTGGAGGTTAAAGGGCGAATTTGAAAATTCCAAAGAAAATTCTTGGAAAAATAGCAAACGAGCTCAGAAAATTATGAAAACTTCCAGATCTGAGTTTCATAATTTTTGGAGGAGATTGGACAAGTAAAATCCAGAATCGGAGTTCAAATGAAAAAGGTGAATTTCGATTGCACTAAACCAAAATTCCAAAAGGAAATTCAAGGAAAAATAGCAAACGAGCTCAAAAAATTATGAAAATTTCCAAATCTAAGTTTTATAATTTTTGGAAGAGATTGGTGAAGAAAAATCTGGAATCGGAGCTCAAATGAAAAAGGTGAATTTCGGGTGCACTAAGCCAAAATTCCAAAAGGAAATTCCGGGGAAAATAGCAAACGAGCTTAGAAAATTATGAAAACTTCCAGATCTGAGTTTCATAATTTTTGGAAGAGATTGGTGAAAAAAAATTCGAAATTGGAGCTCTTTTGAGAAGGGCTAAATTTGGGAGGCACTACATCGAAATTTCAGAGATAAAATCGAAAAAATAGCCAATGAGCTCGGAAAAATTTGAAAACCTCCAAAATCAGGTCTAACATTGAATGGGATAAGTTCAAAAAAAAAATCCAAAATTGGAGTCCATTTGCAATTAAATTAAGTTTAGGGGGTAAAAAGGTAATTTTACCAATAGAACCCGAAAAGGGCCAATTTGCAATTAAGAAAAATATGAAAGATGGATAAAATTCTTGAACATCCCATGCCTTGGCCGACTAGCATAGAGGGGAAAGGAAGGCTTGATCAATTTAATTCACTGGTCACTATCGAGCTAAAAATGCCATCTTTAATACTTTGCAAATGGTCCCCCTTCATCCAATGGCCTAGATGCATTGAATAAAAGATGAGTACACCCTTCAATAGCCAAGATCAAATGCCAAGATGGAATTTTTATTTATTATGTAAAGATCCTCATCCAATGGCCAAAGCGGAGGAAGAAAGATGAGCACAAACCATCCAATGGTGAGGGATGGTTCGGCCAAAGAGGAGAGCATGCAAGTGATTTTGGGTCATCCAATGGCCTAGGTTATTTGTGAAAGATGAGAACACATTTTAAGGGCTAAGATCAATTTGCAAGATGATATTTGTCGCAACCTAAAAAATATAACGATACCAAGTCTCGTCGCAAGACTTTATTATTCGTTAAGTGTGACATTAAAAAAAACCGAGGAAAAGTCGACTTAATTCCTCTTGAAAAACGAAGGTTTTGAAAATGACCTTGAAAAAAGACATGGAGTCGCCACCAATTTTTTTTAGCTAGGTGTGATCGGCCACCTATTAAAACTGGTTTTGTAAAACATTTTAAAATTAATTAAAACATTTTTAAAACCAATTTCAAGTCTGCGTTTTAAACCAGAGAAATCAAAGAAGCGGGTTCGGGACTCGGTTACGTGTGGGGAAGGATTAGCACCCCCACAAGGCCCGTATAAAAATGGTACCTTATTAATCGTGTGTTATCTCAAGTCTCGATAAAAAGTCGTTTTAAATTTAGTATTTCAAATTAATTCCTAATTTGAAGAAAAATAATTCCATTGTTAATTGAAAATAATCTGGAATTTATTAATTCAAAATTTTCCTATATTTCCCGACAAATGTGGCAAAATATAGAAATTTTTATTTACTTGGAAAATTTTCCGAATCATTCTCGTTTTAAAGAAGATATTCCGTTATTAATGATAATTGATGATACCCTCCCCAGCAAACCCGACAGAGAACTCATGAATTATTTTAACTCGAGAATATCTTTATTTTATTGAAAATCATTATCTTTTTCAAAACATTTTTAAAAAAAATATGAATATGAACATGTGTGACATAAATAAAATGAAATAGCAAAGTCTACATGATATAATGCAACCTAAATGGTATGACATAATTCAAATGGCATAGCATATTCTAAATGAAATGAAATGATTTAAATAACATAATATTCTAAATGAAATGAAATATTCTAAATGAAAGGAGATATCCTAAATGAAATGAAATGAAATGTCCTAAATGACATAATATATTCTATATGAAAGGAAATAACCTAAGTAACATGGTTTATTCTAAATTCTTCTAAAAAAAAACATGGTATATTCTAAATGGAATAAAATGATTTAAATGACATGGCAAATGTAAATGATATGGCATATTTTGAATGACATGGCATATTCTAAATAATATAATCTAAATGACATGGAATATAATCTAAGTGACATGAAATGACATGAAACATAAAATAATGCTATCATGAAAAATGAAAATAAAAGAAAAATGCATGAACATAGTATATGCTAAATAATGTGACAAAAATAAATGACTAAATAAAAAGTATAGGATAGCATGAAATATTCAAAAAACCATATAACAAACAATAACCATCATAAAAAGTGAATCAAAATAATAATAATACCATAGAAAAATATCATAGCAAAAATCACATATTAAATAAAATGCATGAACATGGAAAGTGCAATGCATAAAAATGTAATTTTTCCTCTAAATAAAGAAATCCGTATATCTAAAAAGATATCCGGCTACATTAGGAAAATATGTCAAATTAAATTTTCTAAAGCATATAAACTTTGCAATGTTTGAAAACAATTTTGAAGAAAAACTTGAATGAAGATTAAAACCCTAACCAAGCCCTTTAAAAATGGCTCTAATTTCTTAAGTTTAAAACCTCAGGCTGGACCACCCTTGACTCAAGATTTATAAAATCATTTTTAAAGTTTAAAAAGACTTAGAAACTATCCTAAGACAGTAGCTAAAGCTTCTAACCAACCCCCTCTAAATGCCTTAGCCAATTTCAACAATTGTTTTGCTTTTGAATTCAAATCTCCCTGTACTGTCCCGTTTTGATACACGGTTTTTAACCTATTTTTAAAAATTCAAAAAACTCTAAAAAAAATACTGGAGACTCAGAACATGTAAAACTACATAGAAACAAATTGGCTCAATTTTTTTATTAAAGATGACTTCCCAAAAAAATCGGGAAAGTTAGAAAACTGGGTGAAAACTGTTTTGCCAAACCACAGATTTTTTGCCTTTGATAAAATCATTTGGAAATCAAAGTAAAAATGTTGAAGACCCTGCTAAAGACATACAAACAGTAGCTAAAACATTTAAAAATCTTGGACAAGAATTGGCTAAGTAAAAAAAAATCACAAAGGTAGAATAATCAATTTGACAACTCTTTAATTTTCAACAAGTATGCTCAAGTGAGCATGACTTTGAGCCATTGATTGGCCGAATTCATAAATCGTGTTGCATGTCATGGAATGCATGAAAATACAGCAAAGTGAATGCATGGTTTAAAGTCTAGTGATATGGAAAATGCATGGCATAAATAACCTAAATGCCTAGCATGAGTTTGCATGACAATAAATGTTAGCCTAACTTAATATGCATGACCTAGTGTCCAAATAACATGGCAAATGACATGGAATAATGAAAATGGCCTAGTGCCTAAATGACATGGGAAATGACATGGCGCATGAAAGTGGCCTAATGTCTAAATGTCATGGAAAAACAACATGGCATATGAAAATAGCCTAATGCTTAAATGACATGTAAAATGACATGGAATAATAAAAATGGCCTAAAGCTAAATGACATGTGAAATGACATGGCATATGAAAATGGCCTAAAGTTTAAATGACATGTAAAATGACATGGCATATGAAAATGGCCTAAAGTTTAAATGGCATGTAAAATGACATAGAATAATAAAATGACCTAAACTTAAATGACATGGAATAATAAAAATGGCCTAAAGCTAAATGACATGTAAAATGAGCTAGATGTCTAAATGAAATAGCAAATATCATGGCCTAGAAAAATGACCTAAAGCTTAGAGAAAATACACATGGCCGAATGGCCTAGGAAACAAAGTTTTGTGAGAAATGTCATGTGAAATGACCTAACTAAATGCTATGGAAAATGATATGAAAAATGGAAATGGCCTAAACTATATGACAATAGCCCCAAGATGAAAAAATATGACATAAGTCAAAAGAACAAGATGGTTAGCAAGAATATAAATATACATAAAGATAAACAATAATAGAAATAAGCAAGTTAAAGTAAGCAAATGAATAACAAAGAGATGAGCTCCATGGTTGGTACATTGGAAAAAGCCCTCCCTAACCATTATCTCTTGATTTTCATCAAGGTCATGAAGCCTTTTCAATCTCAACATCATAAAAAATAACTAATGTAAAAAAATATGGAGATGAGCTCCATGGTTGGTATATTGGACAAAGCCCACCCTAACCATTATCACTTGATTTTCATCAAGATCATGAAGCCTAACCATTGTTTTATTTATTTTTTGAAAAGCAAGAACAACAAGAAAGATGTAAAAAATGGTAGGAAATCACATGGAAAACAAGAAATAAAGCATGAGGAGGAAGAAGAAAAAATGTAGTAGCAATGGTAGAATGGCTACCTTAACAAAAACTTTCTTTATTTTTTTCAAAAACCTTTTCTTTTCTCCATTAGCTACTGACTTCTCATTCAACCTTGTGAAAAACTGATCAGCCCCCTCCCCTAATTACTTGGCCGAATGGCATGCCCACCATTGGAAGATTTTTGCACTTTTTCTCCTCCAGTTTTGGCCCATAGATTAAGATATTTTCATGACAACATAAAAATGTCATCTTGCCAATTGATAGCAGCCCTTAAGATGTGTACTCAGCCCTTGCAATAACCTCAGCTCTTAGATGAAAATGAGGACCAATCCCATGCACTCCCTTGCTTGGCCCTTTTAGTGCCTACCCTTGGATGAGTTGTGCATTTCTATTCTTGGCCATTGGATGAGGATTCTTTCATGACAACATAAAAATGTCATCTTGGCATTTAATCCCAGCCCTTTACATGTGTACTCAGCCCTTGTACATGGCCTAAGCCATTGGATGAAAAAGAACAATCCCATGTACTTCCTTGCTTGGCCGAATGGATGTCCACCTTTGGATGAGTTGTGCTCTTCCATTCTTGGCCATCAGATGAGGGTTCTTTCATGACAAATAAAAATATCATCTTGGCATTTAATCTTTGGCCATTGAATGGTGTATTTAACTTTTCTACAAGGCACTAAGCCATTAGATGAAAGGGGGACCATTTGCAAGGTACTAGTGATAGCATGTAAGCTTGATAGTGACTAAGGAATTAAATTGATCAAGCTTCCTTATTCTCCTCTATGCTGGCTGAAAGAGGTAAAATCCCAGCAATTCCTTCTTCTTCTTATTTTTCTTAATTACAAATTTGCCCTTTTCAATTTCTTCGATAAAATGACTTTTTTGACCCCCGAACCTAAATAAATAGCAAACAGACTTCAAATTCAAATTTTATTTTTTTAATACTTCTGAAATAATAAAAAATTGAATTCTGAAAGTTTTCAAAAAATTTCGAGTCCATTTGCTATTTATTTCAGATTTATTTCCAAAATTGCCCCTTAATGCACCCAAACTTTTTTCATTTTGTAAATGAGCTCTGAATCCAGATTTTTCTTAACCAATCTCTTCCAAATAATTTAAAAGTATGATCTGGAAGTTTTCAATACTTTTGGAGCTCATTTGCTATTTTTTCAGGATTTATCTGCTTGAATTTCTGCATAGGGGACCCGAGATTTGGCCATTTTGCAAACGCACTCTGAATCTGGATTTTCTTTTGCCAATCTCTTCCAAATAATTTAAGAATGACATCTGCAAATTTTCAGAATTTTTGGAGCTCATTTGCTATTTTTTCAGGATTTATCTTTTTGAATTTCTACATAGTGGGCCTGGGATTTGGCCATTTTGCAAACGCACTCCGAATCAAGATTTTATTCTGCCAATCTCTTTGAAATGATTTAAGAATAAGGTCTGCAAATTTTCAGAATTGTTGGAGTTCATTTGCTATTTTTCCCAAATTTTCCAATTTTGCCCTTTTACCTTTGAAACCTGGTTTTGCTCAAAACAAGTCCGATTTTCAAATTTTCTTCAAACTAAGCCCGGGGCTATACTTGTTTAATCACTCCTCAAAACAAGTCTTTCCGAATCGGGCCATTTCTGCAATTTTCCAAATTTCACTGAAATCCACCAAAAACCCTAATTCTCGGTTTTCTTTTGAATTGACTTTTCTTTCAGTTTTTCTTCTAAGTAGCTTCTCCATTACCTATAGTCAATGCTTATCTTTCATTTGGAACCTCAATTCTGACCAATTTGATCGTTTAAGCACTTTTCCTCAAATTTCCCGAACTAGGGTTTCCTTTCTACTGAATCTCCGCAATCCAACTTTCGAACTCTATATCTTTCAATGTAGACCTCGGATTATCAAAATTCTTTCACCATCTTTCAATTGAGCTTCAAATCTTGATTGTGAAAGTGGGTTGAATTTTTCAGTAGTTGACTTTTTGAGGTTGACTTTTCTAGGGTTGACTTTTTCAAGTTTGACTTTTTCTATCTACTTTCTTAGACTAAGTCTCGGAGTACCACCTACAAGATGAGAAAAGCTTTTTTGCATTCTGAAACATCAATTTAGAAAGAAAACATACTTGTTTTAGTGGTCCGGACATAATTAGTTGTCTACAATATTTTTATGTTGTCATAAAAAGATCCCAATCTAAAGGCTAAAATTGAGGAAAAAATGAGGGCAATCCATCCAATGAATGGGAGGCCAACTGGCCAAGCCTTGGAAAGGGAGAGGGGAATGTTTTATTTCCTTAAGAGATGGTCATTTTAGAAAAAATAGGCAATAGCTAATTTGGCAAGAAATAGGTTTTTGAAAGTAAGGAATAAAGGTTTTACCAAAAAGCTTGGAAGGTAGCTATTCCTATCTAGCTCTAGCATAATTTCCTTCTTCATTCTCATGTAGTTTTCTTTATTTTCTATGTGATTTCTACCACTTTTCTCATAAAAATAAAAGTTTTGAAATGTTCATTTAAGCTTTAATCTTTTCCTTCTCATGAAAAATGGAAGAAAAACAAGTTTCCACAACCTTTTTGAAATGGCTGAATGCCCTGTTTGTGCTTGTCTTGATCTTTGTCTTGCATTTTTGTTGTGGGAAACATGGTTGTGGAAGGTTGATTATTTGTTTTATGGTCTTATTTTTTAAAACAAATGAAATAAAAGAGGATGAAATGGCTACATGATCTTGATAAATATCAAGTGACCATGGTTAGGATAGGGCTATGCCCATTTGTACCAACCATGGAGCTCACCTCCATTTTTGTTGTTAGCTTGGTTTATTTTCTGATTCGAGAGTTGGAAAGGCTTCATGATCTTGACATTATCAAGTGATTATGATTAGGGGAGGGCTATGCCCAATTTGTACCAACCATGGAGCTCAACTTTTCTTGTTTTGTTTACTAGTTTTTCTTGTTATTTCCTAGCATGTCTATGTTTATTTTGATCATGTTCTTTACATTATTTTATGTTATATTAACTTTAACATCATTTTCATGTAATGATATTTTCCCTTTACCATTCGGCCTCCCTTGTGATTTTACTTAGTTATGTCTTGCATTTTGCCATGTATCATATCTTGCATGATTAAGCATGTTTGCATTCTGCATTTTTGTTATATGAGATTCGGTCTTCCTTGTGATTTTACTTGCCATGTATCATATCTTGCATGATTAAGCATGTTTGAATTTTGCATTTTGTTATATGAGATTCGGCCTTCCCTGTGTTTTGACTTGGTTATGTCTTGCATTTTGCCATGTATCATATCTTGCATGATTAAGCATGTTTGCATTTTGTATTTTTGTTATATAAGGCTCAACCTTTCTTGTGTTTTAGGTCTAGGTCATGCCTTGCATAAGATTTGGTTATGACATGCATATTAGATCATATAATTATGTCATGCAATCTTATGTCATTTTCCATGTCATTATCATTTACTATGTCATTCATAGTCTAAGTGCATTTCTATACCATACCATGCCTTTATTATCATGCTATGCTATTCATAACATTTTAATAAATAAGGCAATATTCCCAAGTTTCAATAATTCATGGTTTTCTCTGCTGGTTCTGCCGGAGAGGTTATCATCAATTATTAACGAAGGAATACCCTTTTATAAAATAAAATGATTCGAAAATTTTCAAAATAAATAAAAATTTCTATGTTTTGCCGGGTCTGCCAAAGAACATGAAAAGATTTTGTATTATAAATTCCGAGTTATTCTCAAATTCATTCATTTTATGCCATGTCACCAATACCATGTCATCATCTCATGCCAAGACACACGCCATGTCATCATTTTATGCTATGTCACCCATGCCAAGTCATCACCTTATGTCATGCCATCCATAGGCCATGTCATCTTGTTAGTCATGTCGATTTTATTCACATGCCATGTCATTTTATGCCATGTCACATGCCATTGTCATTTTATGCCATCCCTTTATGTCATGCCAAACATATGCCATGTCATTCACATGCCATGTCCTTTTATGCCATGTCACAGGCTATGTCATCACCTTATGTCATTGTCGCAACCTAAAAAATAACTGTCTCATCGCGAGACTTTATTATTCATTAGGCGTGATATTAAAAAACCGAGGAAAAGTCCACTTAATTCCTCTTGAAATAAAATGAGGGTTTGAAAACAACCTCGAAAAAAATATGGAGTCACCACTAATCTTTTTTAGCTAGGTGTGATAGGCCACCTATTAAAACTGGTTTTATAAAACATTTTAAAATTAATTAAAACATTTTTAAAACCAATTTCAAGTCTGTGTTATAAACCAGAGAAAATCGAAGAATCAGGTTCGAGACTCGGTTACATGCAGGGAAGGATTAGCAACGCCCGTATAAAACGGTACCTTATTAATCATGTGTTATCTCAAGTCTCGGTAAAAAGTTGGTTTTTAATTTAGTATTTCAAGTTAATTCCCAATTTAAAGAAAATAATTTCATTTTTAATTGAAAATGATCCGGACTTTATTTATTCAAAATTTTCCTATTTCCCCTACAAAATCGGAAAAATATAGAAATTTTTTATTTATTTGGAAAACTTTCAGAATCATTCTCATTTTTTTGAAAGAAAGATATTCCTTTATTAATGATAATTGATGATATTCCCTCCAGCAAACCCTGCAGAGAACTCATGAATTATTTTAACTTGGGAATATCTTTATTTTTATTGAAAATTATTATCCTTTTTAAAAAAAAAATTTAAATGAATATGAACATGTATGACATAAATAAAATGACATAGCAAAGTCTAAATAATATAATACAACCTAAATGATATGACATAATTTAAATGGCATAGTATATTCTAGATGAAATGAAAAATCCTAAGTGTCATGGTATATTCTAAATGAAATAAAATGATTTAAATGACATGGCAAGTTTAAATGATATTGCATATTTTAAATGACATGGCATATTCTAAATGACATGGCATATTCTAAATAATATAACCTAAATGACATGGAATATGATCTAAGTGACAAGAAATGACATGAAACATAAAATAATGCTATCATAAATTATGCATGAAAATAAAATAAAAATGCATGAACATAGTATATGCTAAATAATGTGACAAAAATAAATGACTAAATAAAAAATATAGGATAGCTTGAAATATTCAAAATCATATGGCAAACAATATAACATCATAAAATGTAAATCAAAGTAATAATAATACCATGGAAAATATCATAGCAAAAATCACATATTAAATACAATGCATGAACATGGAAAATGCAATGTATGAAAATATATTTTTTCCTTTAAATAAAGAAATCCGTATATCTAAAAATATATCCGGCTACCTTAGGAAAATATGTCAAATTAGATTTTCTAAAAAACAAAAACTTTGTGGTTGTTTGAAAACAATTTTAAGTAAAAACTTGAATGAAGATTAAAATCCCTACCAAACCCTTTTAAAAATGCTCTAATTTCCTAAGTTTAAAATCCCAGACTTGACCACCCTTAACCCAAGATTTATAAAATCATTTTTAAAGTTTAAAAAGGCTTAGAAACAATCCTAAGACAGTACCTAAAGCTTCTAACCAACCCCCTCTAAATGCCTTAGCCAATTTCAACCATTGTTTTTCTTTTGAATTCAAATCTGCCTCTACTGTCCAGTTTTGACGCATGATTTTTTAGCGTATTTTTAAAAATTCAAAAAAAATATAAACAAAATACTGGAGACTCAAAACATGAAAAACTACATGAGAAAAAATTGGCTTAATTTTTTGATTAAAGATGACTGCCCAGAAAAATCGGAGAAGTTTGAGCACTGGGTGAAAAAAAATGTTTTGTCAAAACACATTTTTTGCCTTTGATAAAGTCATTTAAAAATCAAAGTAAAAATTGTTAGAGGCTATCCTAAAGACCTTCAAACAGTAGCTAAAACATTTAAAAACCTTGGACAAAAATTGGCTAAGTAAAAAAAAAATCACAAAGGTAGAATAATTAATTTGACAACCCTTTAATTTTCCACAAGTATGCTCAAGAGAGCATGACTTTGAGCCATTGATTGGCCTAAGTCAAAAATCATGTGGCAATGACATGGAATGCATGAACATATAGCAAATGAAATTTATGAAATGCATGGTCTAAAGCATAAATGGTAAAGGAAATGCATGACAATTCAAAATAACCTAAATGCCTAACATGAGTTTGCATGGCAATAAATGCTATCCTAACTTAATATGCATGCAATGCTTGATAATGCAAATATGACTTGGACCTAATATGTTATGAATATGCATGAAAATGCTAATGTAACCTAAAACCTAAGTAGCATAGCAATGCATGGCAATACCAATATGATTTAAGACCTAATATGCATGGCAATACCAATATGGCCTAGACCTAAAATGTAATGAGAATGCACAGCAATACCATGAACATACAATCACCAATAAACCTAATACCAATGCTTGAACAAACAGCAACCAATACAAAATTTCAAGATATGATAATGCAAAGCATGTTACCTAAACAAAATGCAAATGCATGACAAGGCAAGTAATGCATGAAGAGGCCGAATGGTCACATGGTAATCTAGTGCAATCCTATCTAGTAAATGACACAAGCACATGACAAATCATATCAAGATACATAATGTCATGACATTTTCACAAGCATATGACATACTAAAATCAAAATACACAAGCATGGGAATGCAAACAAGCCAAAAAGCAAAATGAAAATGCACATGCAAGGCATACTAAATATCAAGATATGCTAACTCATGGCATGGAGATGCAAACAAGTCAAGAAGCAAGATGAAAATGCACATGCAAAGCATAGAAAAATGGAGTAGTCGAATGGTCATATGACCAAATATAAAATACAAACATGTTTATAATATAAGACATGATATATGAAAAACAAAATGCACAATATGACTCCAATGAACACAAAGGCCGAATCTACAAGGAATAAATATGAAGCATGGAAAAAAAATATCGAAACAAATATAGCATAGAAAATAATGTAAAGAACATATAAAAAAATTAAGCATAGACATGCAAAGCAAATAACAAGCAAAACTAGTAAATAAAACAAGGAAAGTTAAGCTCCATGGTTGGTATAAAATGGGCATAGCCTCTCACATAACCATAATCACTTGGTCTTTCCAAGATCATGAAGCCTTTCCATTTTAAAAATCAGAAAATAAACCATGCTAAACAACAAAATTAAGGTGAGCTTCATGTTAGGTAAAAATACGCATAGCCTCTCCCCTAACCATGGTCACTCGGTCTTGCCAAGATCATGTAGCCATTTCAACCTCTTTTGCGTCATTTTTTTGTAAAAAACCAGAACCTTAAATACTTAAATAAACCTTCTAAAAATCATTTTTCCACAACAACATGCAAAGAAGAAAAAAATAAAAATAAAAAAAAAGAATCAAGGCAAGCATTCCTTCAAATTCGGCCAAGCACAAACTTTGTAAAAAAAATTGTTTTCAACCATTTTGATGAAGAAGAAGAGATGAAAACTTTAGTGAACATTTTAAAAACTTTATTTCTATGAGAAATTTAGTAGGAAAACAAAGTGAAAAATCAAGAAATCAACATAGAAAACAAGAAGAAAACCATGCTAGAGCTAGGTAGAGATAACCTTCAAGCTTTTCTATTGAAAATCTTTTTTTTTCTTTCAAAACCTTTTTTATTCCTAAATTAGCTACTGTTTCCAGCCTTTAAAACTTATGAAAAAATGAAATCAGCCCCCCTCTAATGGCTTGGTCGAATGGCCCTTCAACCCTTGGTTGGAATTTGCAATTTTTCTCCTCCAATCTTGGCCCTTAGATTAAGATATTTTGATGACAACATAAAAATGTCATCTTGCCAATTGATAGCAGCCCTTAAGATGTATACCCAGCCCTTAGATGCAAAAGAGGACCAATCCTATGCACTCCCTTGCTTGCCCTTTGAGTGTCTACCCTTGGATGAGTTATGCTCTTCCATTCTTGGTCATTGGATGAGGACAACATAAAAATGACATCTTGTAGATTAAATCCAGCCCTTAACATGTGTACTCAGCCCTTGTAGATGGCCTAAGCCATTGGATGAAAAGAGATAATCCCATGCACTCCCTTGCTTGGCCGAATGGATGCCCACTTTTGGATGAATTGTGCTCATCTTTTTTTCTTCCATTCTTGGCCATTAGATGAAGGTTCTTTCATGAAAAATAAAAATTTTATCTTGGCATTTGAACTTGGCCATTGGATGGTGCATTCAACTTTTCTACAAGGCCCCTAAGCCATTGGATGAAGGGGGACCATTTGCAAGGTGTTAGTGGTAGCATGTGAGCTTGAGAGTGACTAAGGAATTAAATTGATCAAGCTTCCTTCTTCTCCTCTATGCTGGCTGATAAAAGGAGATAAAATCCAAGCAATTCCTTCTTCTTTCATTTTTTCTTAATTACAAATTTGCCCTTTTAGGTTTCTTCGGTAAAATAACCTTTTTGACCCCCTAACCTAAATAAATAGAAAACGGACACCAAAATCAAATTTTATTTTTTTTAATACTTCCAAAATAATAATAAAAATTTGAATTCTGAAAGTTTTCAAAATTTTCCAAGTCTATTTGCTATTTATTTCGAATATATTTTCAAAATTGCCCCTTTTATGCACCCGAACTTTACCATTTTTTAAACGAGCTCCGAACCCAGCTTTTTCTTCATCAATATCTTCCAAATAATTTAAGAATGTTATATGGAAGTTTTCATAATCTTTGGAGCTCATTTGCTATTTTTTCGGGATTTATATGCTTAAATTACTACATAAGGGACTCGGATTTAGCCATTTTGCAAACGAACTCCGAATCAAGATTTTATTTTGCCAATCTCTTTGAAATGATTAAATAATGAGATGTGCAAATTTTCAGAATTTTTGGAGTTCATTTGCTATTTTTTCAAGATTTATCTTGTTAAATTTCTGCATAGCGGGCCCGGGATTTGGCCATTTCGTAAACGAACTTCGAATCAAGATTTTATTTCACCAATCTCTTCAAAATGATTTAAGAATGAGATTTTCAAATTTTAAAAATTTTTGGAGTTTATTTTCTATTTTTTCCAAATTTTCTAATTTTGCCTTTTTGCCTCCGAAATCCGATTTTGCTCAAAACAATTCCCATTTTTAGATTTTCTTCAAACTGAGCCTTGGGCTATCCTTGTTTAATCATTCCTCATCAATTATGGGCTTTAGTCCTACCGAATCGGGCCATTTCTGTAATTCTTCCAAATTTCACCGAAATCCACCAAAAACCCTAATTCTCGATTTTCTTTCGAATTGTCTTTTCTATCAGTTTTTCTTCCAAGTAGCTTATCCATTACCCATAGTCAGTGCTTATCTTTCATTTGGGACCTTCAATTTTGACCAATTTGATCGTTCAAGCACTTTTCCCCAAATTTCTCGAACTAGGGTTTTCTTTCTACTTAATCTCCGTAACCCAACTTCTGAACTCCATATCTTTCAATGTAGACCTCGGATTATTAAAATTCTTTCACCATCTTTCAATTGAACTTCAAATCTTGATTTTGAAAGTGGGTTGACTTTTTCAATAGTTGAATTTTTTGGGGTTGACTTTTTTGGGGTTGACTTTTTTTAAGTTTGACTTTTTCTATACGCTTTCTTAGACTAAGTCTCGGAGGACCACCTACAGGAGCCTTTTAGCATTCTGAAATATCAATTTAGGAAGAAAACATACCTGTTTTAGTGGTCCGGACAAAATTAGGTGTCTACAGCTGCCCCTCTTTGGCTATTGCTGAGAATCAGGAATTAGGCAAAGACAAACAAACACTAATTTTGTCTGGTTAGTGAAATCACATGTGAAGAGAAGGGAAAGGGAGTTTTCTTTTTTACATTTTTTCTTTTTCATCATTTTTCATTTTTTTTTTTTGAAAAAGCTGTAAATTGAAGATTTTGTCCTTAAATTGAGTTTCGTGACTAATCAAGGCTCGACCCGTTTTAAGGAAACGGGTTCATTTTTCAAAGTGAAAATTATGCCCGAAGGTCTTAAAAATAGTGCTCGGGGATCTTAAAAATAATGCTCGGAGGCCTTATTCGTGATTTGGAAAAATGCGCTGTATGCGACTTTAAAAATGATGCCCGAAGGTCTTAAGAATTGTGCCCGAAGGCCTTACCCGTGATTTGGAAAAATGCGTTGTATGCGACTTTAAAAATGATGCCTGAAGGTCTTAAGAATGGGGCCCGGAGGCCTTACCTGTGATTTGGAAAAACTATGCCCGGGGGTCTTAAAAATGATGTCCGGAGGCCTTACCCGTGATTTGAAAAATTATGCCCGGAGGTCTTAAAAATGGTGCCCGGAGGCCTTATCCGTGATTTGGAAAAAAGCACTGTATGCGACTTCAAAAATGATGCTCGGAGGTCTCAAGAATGGTGCCCGGAGGCCTTACCCCCATGATTTGGAAAAACTATGCCCAGGGGTCTTAAAAATGGTGCCCGTAGGCCTTATCCGTGATTTGGAAAAATGTACTGTATGCGACTTTAAAAATGATGCCCGAAGCTCTTAAGAATGGTTCCCGGAGGCCTTACCCGAAATTTGGAAAAACTATGCCCGAGGGTCTTAAAAATGGTGCCCGGGGGCCTTATCCGTGATTTGGAAAAATACGTTGTATGCGACTTTAAAAATGATGCCCGAAGGTCTTAAGAATAGTGCCCGGAGGCCTTACTCGTGATTTGGAAAAACTATGCCCGGGGGTTTTAAAAATGGTGCCCAGAGGCCTTATCCTTGATTTAAAGAGGAAAAACTATACCCGGAGATCTTAAAAATGGTCTTAACAATGGTCTTTGAAGAATTGTTGAAAATTAACCTGAAGATTTTGAGAAGATGAGAATGCTTTTCGGTGCTGGTGCAAATGATTAACAAGATGCACATACCTCGTATTGCATATGTAAATGTTTTGAATTGCTGCAAATGTTTCTTGATGCTGATGTTGGATAAGATGCAAATGCTTCATGGTGTATATGCAAATGGCTTAGATTGATGCAAATGCTTATGATCCTCAAATAACGCAATTACTTCTCAGAAGGATGCAACGGTCAACAATGTGCAAATGCTTCTATATGATGCAAATGCGAAAATTGGTGTTAACGCAACTACTTCATGGAATGATGCAAATGCAAAGGTCGGCTTTATGCAAATGCTTCTAAATGATGCAAATGCAAGGATTTGACAACATGTAGAATGCTTCTACATGGTGCAAATGCAAAGATCGATAAAGATGCAAGCGCTTCATGAAAAGATGCAAATGCCCCTCATCATTTTTCTAGACTTTGGCTTAGCCTTTCCAATTCATTTTTCCTCTTCAAATCAGAGTATAACTTCAATTCTTTTTTCAATCTTTGGCTATTTCCTTTGCCCCAACAGTTTTCAAACTCTTATTGACAGAAGTCTGCTTGTCGTGTTCTATTTCTTCTTCTCATATTTGGAAATCAAGATTAACCTTAGTAGTTCCACACCTTTGGGTTAGAAAAACCCTTATCTCATGTCAACATCAAAAATGGGTATTTCAAAAAAAAATGTCTTTATTTGTTTGCTCATTTTGAAAACTTCTGAACAAGAATATTAACCCCACCGTGTGTGATGTACAAATCTTTTGAAGACTGATGATCATTGTTAAAAATTTATCTAAGTGTCAATCTGGGTTTTTTTCGACTGGGATTGGCAAGGCTTGGTATAACAAATTTTGGTTGATCAAAGAAAATTTCATAACAAAATGTATGTCCTTTCTAGGCTCACGAATGGACCAGGTTTTATAAATCATGAATTTATTAAAAGTCAAACAAATTCAACATTCTTTTAGTTTCCATATCAAGGCATTTTGACAAGTGTCAAGATTGGCCGGGATGTTTAAACTAGAAAGTTTAATCTTGAAGGGAAAAAAAAATCTCAATTTTTGAAGTTAATCCTCCAAATGAGGGCTAATAATTTGGGAGGTTCAGGAATTCCTAGATGTTCCTTGATGACCACTTTTCCAAGATGACCTTCTCTTTTGTGGTATCGGTATTAACATAAATGGCATCGAAAATTCCCATTTTTCTCTAGACCGCCCATTTTTTGGTTTTCGCCCTAGAGTCCCATTCTTTCCATTTTTCTTCTCCTTTTTCATTATTTTACCATGCACTTGAGAATTCTAAATTCTTTCTTAGTGAAATGATAATTCGATGAGATGGGATAAAATCTAAGGAAAAACCCTTCAAATTAAATATTCATGCTTGATCAAAATGGACTTTTAAAGCACGTAAGGTAGACCACAGTTTAGGGTTCAGAAAGAGCATAAATAGGCCCAAAATATGCGTTTAAGGGTAATCAGATCAAAGATCATTTCTTGAGGAGGATTTTCTTTGAAGCATTTGTCCCTTTTGGACTTTTCATTCCTTTTGACTTTGCTCTTTTCCTTCTTTGCTTTTGGCTTTCATTTTCCATACATTTTCACACTTTTTTTTTGTTTTTCTCTTGCATCTTTATTTTGATAGAGTGGACCCATATTTATTCGGGCCTCAATTTGCTTTGTATTTGTCTTTGTTAGGACTCATTTCTCAGTGATCCTTCCTCACATTTGCCCCCAGTGTAGAGGGTGATCCTTGATTAGGGTTCAAAGAAGAAAGAATTCTTTTGGCTCAAAAGGGGTGACTATGGATAATTTTCTCTTTGTGAGAGGGATATGAAAGATGGTGATGCACCCAAAAGAGTGTATCTTATTTAACCTTGCACTAAAAAGATAAATTGTAAGTATAGTAGTTAGCAAGGGTCGAGTCCTCAGGGATTGGGTTTTAGTTTATAAGTTAATAGTTTAAAACTTAAATTCAAGAACAATAAAAGAAAAGGGGTTTTTGAAGCCAGATTTAAACTAAAGTAAATAATAAGAATAAGATGCAAGGCGGTATAACCAGCCAATAAAAATATATATACTAAATTAGGCGGTATAACCAGTCAATAAAAATATATATACTAAATTAGGCGGTATAACCAGCCAATAAAAATAAAACAAAGTTAATATACAAATTAGGCGGTATAACCAGCAAATAAAAATAAATATAAAAAATAAGCAAACTAAAAGTAAGAAAACAAATAAGTAAGAAGAATCAAATATGAAAAATATGGTTAAGGTTTCATTCTCCACCACTAGACATCATTAAGAATCAATTTCAGATCTATCAATATCAACCAACTATCAAAGTTAACAACCGTAGATAACAACAAGCTCTGTTACCCCAATCTTTCCTTAGTTTGTCGTTAAATAGAACAAGCTCTCTATTTAATCTCTAACCATTAAACAACCTAGAATAAGCTCTCTAAATTCAATTTAATGGCAGCTTTATGATGAGAAAGATAGGTTGATCTAAGCAACAAACACATAAGCTCGGATTGTTCAACTTAGGTTATGTTCCACTTTGCAATTATTGAAAACTTGACCATAATCATTAATCACAAATTGCCACTTATGAATAGGAAATCAAGACAATTACACGGATCAAGACTCCTAAACTAGCAATAGATAATTATCAAGATCTATCTAGTTGTACACCTAAATAAATCAAGACAACATCATGAACAATTCTTGTAGAAGAACATAAGCAACTTTGATAGAAAATTAATGATAGATAGAATCTGAAAATCAATCACAAAACATGTCTAGGGCTTTGAAATCACCCTTAACCAAATAGAAGTTTAGCCTAGCATAGGCATTATAAACATAAACATAAAATTAAAGAAAATCTAAGAAGAAAATAAAAGAAAGAAAGAAGAAGAGGAAGAATATTAATTATCCAACCTCTTGCTCTCTCTAAAGAAAAAGAAAACTAGAGAAAAGAAAGAAAACTAGAGAAAAGAAAGAAGAAGAAAACTTAGAGAATTTTATTAAAATGGCTAATATCCTACCTATGTACAATATGATCCTCTACAATCATCCAAGGCCCTCTATTTATACACATTTTGGAGGGCTAAATGACAAGAGACAAGCTTTACAAATTTCAAAGGTAGGTATAATAGGTGGGTGCATTTTTCTAACAATTTTCGTCATATTGTATGACCATTTTGATCAGCCAACTTGATGGTCGATTTCGTCAATGTTGGAGGCCTGATCTGATCACATGGTCTTCTAGAAAAAGGTTCCCCTATCCGTTACGGATCCATAGCCGTTGGAATCAGCTCATTTTCTGATGTGGATAAGCAGATATGGGCAAAATACGAAAACATGTCAGCACAGACGTCATTGCACATCAGCCAACTTGATGGTCGATTTCGTCAATATTAGAGGCCTGATCTGATCATATGGTCTTCTAGACAAAGGTTCCCGTATCAGTTACGGATCCATAGCCATTGGAATCAGCTCATTTGCTGATGTGGATAAGCAGATATGGGCAAAATACGAAAACAGGTTAGCACAGACGTCATTGCACATCAGCCAACTTGATGGTCGATTTCGCTAGGGAAAACGACTCCGTTTCAAGAAGTATAAAACATGAAAAAGATAGATATGCCTCTTAGCTTTGCACGGCTACAAATTTCAGCCTTATTGCTTCAGTGAAACTCCAGATATAGCTGATATGGCAAAATGTGTCGGAACTGGAACTGAACTGGATTTGCCCTTAATTCTAGTAATCTGAAATCACTCAAAGAAACTTGTGAAAAACACCAAATTACATAAAAATATAAAAGATCATAAACACAATTAGACTAAACAATAATAACTCGTATTTGACACAAAACAATAATAAAACATAACTAAAAACTATATAATTATACGAGTTATCACACCCCCACACTTAGATTGTTGCTAGTCCCTAGCAACGACTCAATAAAAATAAAATAAGAAAATCTAATCTAATCCACTTTCGTAGGAAATCACGGTGGCACTTAGCATGTGACACAAGCCTTTAAACCCCTAGGTGTCCCTAGTGGACGAGTTTAGTCTCGTGAGGGTTTACTAGAACGATACCCACAAACATTGAAAAATTAAAATATAAATAAACTACATATAAATAAACTACATATACTAAAAATATTTACTCCTAATCCTTTCAATACAAATTAGAGACAATATTTGAACAAGTCTTATAAACTAATCAATAGCTTAAAAAATTTCACAAAAAATCATGCTTGAATGTAAATTGTTTGAGTTAAGCCAATATTAGCATAACATATCTCAATCAAAATAGTGCATGTTCAAATTTAATCTCAACTTCTCACATGGGATACTCTCTTGATTTTCACTCTTTAAAGTAGTGGTAAAGTGTTTACACTCAATCAATCTCATGAAAACACTTCTACCATATGCTTGCTTGTCCACCTATTCTCCACTAAAAGATCATGCAACTTCATAAATCAAGAGGTCTTTAATCAAGGTTGTAATGGGGCCAAGGGGTTTGTAATGTGGTTGAAGAACAAAAGGATAAAGATATCACAAAGGTTCCAAAGAGTTCATAAAGTTTAGAGACATAAAAAGATTATACAAAGAAACTTCTCAAAACTCTTTACAAGTACATAGTCACCTAGGCCGGATATTCATGTTGGGCCTTTTCTTCATTCTAAACAACTTTGTAACATCTTTTTCTTTTTCCACAAATTCAAGAGATGATTCATTTTTTTTTATATAGGAATGTATTTGCCAGTATTCCATTTCTTTTTCTCTTGACTTTTCTTTTCTTTTCCCCCCACACTTATTTCTTGTTTCTAACCAAAAAAATATCCCTTGTCTTTGCAACTTGTCTCAAATCATGCTAATTCATCTTTGGAACAAAGGTAAAGATATAAGTATATTTAGGTTAGGGACAAGTTATGGTTACCAAAGAGATAGCTTATTCAATGTAGGCTCAAATTGGTTCACTAAGGGTGTGTTCTCTTGGAACATCAATAAGGGATGATTGTTTGGCCCTGGCTAAAAATCCTAATGCCTCTATCATATTCATGTTGTCACATGCATCAATATAGTCTCAAACGGTTTAAAGCAAGTTCTAGAGAATCATGTAATCATAAGAGCACTCAAGAAAGAAATTAGATTGATTTGTATAATGCATCAATCATTTTAGGCTCAAAAACTCACAAGAATGATTATACAAGTCAGATTAAGTCTAAACATGCTTCTTTCTCAATCAACATATCATATTAACATTGGCTCATAAAAAGGTTGACATCAAGCTCAATTCTCATGAAAATCTTCTCACTAATAAATATGTTTTAGACTTATGCAATTCATATCTCATCATTGTATTAAAAAAAGAACTAAAACACACTAAAAAATAATAATAATAATAATAATAAAGACTCATAAAAAAAATAGTAGACAAAAATAAAAGAAATCCTAAATCATTCCCCCCACACTTAATTCTTACATTGTCCTCAATGTAAGTCTATTAACCCAAATGAAAGAATCATGTGTAAGAGAAAAGAACTAATAACATAAGAATAGGAATAACTAGACTCAAAACAAAACAAACTCATGCAACCTAAATAATCCTAAAATACTAAACAAAAATTAACAAGTAAACGTAAAAAGATTAAAATCAAACTGACAAGGTATGTCTCAAGTCTCCCTTACTCAGACCTTGTTCAGAATGAATACTTCTAAATTGCTTAAAACACAACAAACTTTTTTTTTTTTTTTAAGAAGGTAAAATTTAGGAGATATTACCTGTAGAGGTTGCTAACCACTTATTATAACTGAGACACAACAAACAAAATGTTAGATAATGTCACAAAGACAAAGTGCAATCCACTCCTTGCTCGTCCATATCTCTTTTTCTTTTTCCGAGCGTTTGCGAAACAACCGTAGCAGATAAACACTCATAAGCTTGGAGCTTTTTGAGTAAATCTTCAATGGTTGTAGCAGAAATTATGGTTCTCCTTGCCTCTGAAAACATGAATCCATTATCCACAGCATTATCTAAATATGAAAGCAAATTACTAAAATAACCATTAATATTAAGCAAACCAATGGGTTTCTTATTTGTGACCAAAGATGACCAAGAAGCCACGCAAGCTATTTCTTCCAATGTACCCAGACCTCCTGGTAAAGCAATGAATGCATCGGCAGAATGGTACATGATTGTCATCCGTTCAGGGACACTCCAGACTTGTATTTCCTTACCCACGGTAGGTCCACAAAAACTTGTGAATAGTTTTGGCACGATTCCTAGAACTGGACTTCCTCCGGCGTGTGCTGCTGTAGCGACTGCTCCCATTAAACCCGTACTACCGCCTCCATAAATCAAGTGGATCTTTTGTTGGGCAAGTATTACTCCAACTCTTATGGCTTCATCAGCGAATATGTTATTTTTCCCTGGATAAGCACCTCCAAAAACACAAATTTTTTTAATGCGTTGGGACGAAGTACTTTCCATTTTTTTTTTCTTTTTTTTTTCTTTTTTTCGAGTGCCTGAAAGAGAATGAGTACATGGTGTAATATATAGAGGACTGAGTAGTGAATCGGACAAGAGTAATAATGTCGCCGAAAGTGTATCTGACCTGTCAGAAGAAAATGTTAACCTAACAAAAGATTTTTGCGTGATTTCAGGAAGAAAATCAAAAAGAGAAGAAAAATCAACCGTAAAAGTCAAGAGTAATAATGTCGCCGAAAGTGTATTTGACCTGTCAGAAGAAAATGTTAACCTAACAAAAGATTTTTGCGTGATTTCAGGAAGAAAATAAAAAAGAGAAGAAAAATCAATCGTAAAAGACAAATAAAAAAAATGAGAATAATTACACAAATCGAATAACACGTAAATTAAACCGAAATAAAGTTATTGCAAATCAAACCAAAAGCTGAGAAGTCATTTATTGTAGTTGTGATTGTGGCTCACATCTTCCTCTGGTTTTACGTCCAGAAACGGCTTAAACGCCTTCTATGAGTCGAGGATATGCTTCCCATCCAGTTTTCTTACAAGCTGGCAAACAGGGTCTTTTAACATCAGATTCCCAAGATGTTGCCATTCCCTTTGGAATTGCGGCCATAAATCAAGAATTTCTCTTTGTACGTCTCCACTAGGATGCGTCTCAAGAGAAAGTTGGATATTACCCAAATTCTCCTTACTCAGTCCATCCTTAATGAATTCAATTTTATCATCTCGATTAGAGGACGGAATCCCAATAGAACGACATTTACCGTTACACGTCCATCGTGCACATTTGTGGCAATTTGAACTCATGCGCTTTGCTCGTCCCTTCTTTGCAAAAGTGCTTCTACCTGTACCTGGTAAATGTAAAACAGGAAGATATTCATCTTCACGTACCTTGGCTTCAATTATCCAACGTATGTCTCCAGGAATCCCTTTGTGCATAAGCATTCTTAATCTTTCAAATCGAACTTGGTAAAGCTTCAGTAAAATATTTCGAGGAAAAGGAGGAAATCGTTTCTGCAATCTTGTGAGAATATCATCCATCCTGAAAAAAAATGAAAAAAAAAATGAAAGAGAAATTGAAAGAGAAATTTATATACAATATCAGTTTTGTGGGTAGCTGATGGAACCGATTTAAATAATCACGGAGTACCGTTATCCGCCATTTAACCGGGGTTAAAAAAAATTATATTTACATCTAGTGTTTTTCAAAACAAGGATCAGAAAGAAAAACAACATAAAAAGACTCAAAAAGAAAACACTGTAAATAAAATCCTAAATTCTTCCCCCCACACATAATTCTTACATTGTCATTAATGTAATGCTATTATCCCCCAATGCAAGAATTATATGTAAGAGAAAAGAACTATTAAACAAAAGAAACTTATGCAGCCTAAATGAACTTAAAAACAGTAAACACAATTAACAAAGAAACATAAGAAATAAAAATAAAAACAATAAAAATAATAAAAGAAAAAGGAAAAGAAAGAGAAAGCAAATCTGAATATGGAAGGTTGGCAATTTCATCTTTAATTGGGCTGCCTTCCCAATTAACACTTGAGTTAGTGTTTTGAATCTAACCAACACCCCTTCTTGGCTTTTTAGGCTTGTCAGGCTCATGCATGAAATTTCCCAAATTTATGCGTTTGAGAGGAAGCTTTCTTTGCACAACAGTGGATGCATTCTCCATTACAAGTATTATTCCATCATCCTTGGTGGTGCATATCTCATTGAGGAATGGTGCATCTTTTGGTACTTGTTGAATGACATCCACAAACAAACTGTTTAAGGTTTCCAGCTTGTCTTGTTCATGTTCATCCTCTTTGAACTTTGCGAATCTACTAGGAAAAGGTGGAGAAGAAACATTAGTAAAAATTGGAATCTCAAACGTTACCTCAGGTGCCGAAATACTCTTATTTGGATCATTGGCTTCATTATCCTCAAGAATAGAATTCATCTCTAATTTTGTCTCATCCTCATCTTGTTCCTCATTCCTCAAGGTCACAATAGTAGTATTCTCCTTTGGGTTAATCATTGTTTGGGCAGGGAGTTCTTCAGATCTTTGTGCTACCCATCCCACCATACTACTAGTCAATTGGATCATTTGCTTTTCCAAACTCTGGATGCTTGCCCTTGTTTCCTGTTGAAATTGCAATGTATCAGTAACAAGAGAATAGACAAGATCTTCTAAAGAAGTACCTGAGTTTTGAGTCATATGTGGTGGTTGAAAAAGATCTGGTTCTTGGGACCATGATTGATTGAAGCTAGATGGATGAGTGTAATTGGCATAAGGATCTACTTCTTGGTAATTTTTCGAGTAGCCATAATTAGTATGATCCCACCATCCCTCATGGTAAGTGTTTGAGTAATGATCATACTGTTGGTCTTGGAACACTTGATGGCCTTGACATCCTCCCATGGCCAATTGTTGAACTGGGAAGGTGAGATTGGCTTGTTGATTCTCCATGTTCATGTATGCCACCAACTCTTCAAGTGTTAGATTGCTCAATTCCATCGTTTTTTTTTTTTTTTTTTCAAAATTTGATCAGAAAAACCCGTATGTACAAGAAAATAAAACTCATTAGAACTGAAAATAAGAATAAACCAAGTAACAAATAAACTAAAGAAAACAATCCCCGGCAACGGCGCCAAAAATTTGATGCACCCAAAAGAGTGTATCTTATTTAACCTTGCACTAAAAAGATAAATTGTAAGTATAGTAGTTAGCAAGGGTCGAGTCCTCAGGGATTGGGTTTTAGTTTATAAGTTAATAGTTTAAAACTTAAATTCAAGAACAATAAAAGAAAAGGGGTTTTTGAAGCCAGATTTAAACTAAAGTAAATAATAAGAATAAGATGCAAGGCGGTATAACCAGCCAATAAAAATATATATACTAAATTAGGCGGTATAACCAGCCAATAAAAATATATATACTAAATTAGGCGGTATAACCAGCCAATAAAAATAAAACAAAGTTAATATACAAATTAGGCGGTATAACCAGCAAATAAAAATAAATATAAAAAATAAGCAAACTAAAAGTAAGAAAACAAATAAGTAAGAAGAATCAAATATGAAAAATATGGTTAAGGTTTCATTCTCCACCACTAGACATCATTAAGAATCAATTTCAGATCTATCAATATCAACCAACTATCAAAGTTAACAACCGTAGATAACAACAAGCTCTGTTACCCCAATCTTTCCTTAGTTTGTCGTTAAATAGAACAAGCTCTCTATTTAATCTCTAACCATTAAACAACCTAGAATAAGCTCTCTAAATTCAATTTAATGGCAGCTTTATGATGAGAAAGATAGGTTGATCTAAGCAACAAACACATAAGCTCGGATTGTTCAACTTAGGTTATGTTCCACTTTGCAATTATTGAAAACTTGACCATAATCATTAATCACAAATTGCCACTTATGAATAGGAAATCAAGACAATTACACGGATCAAGACTCCTAAACTAGCAATAGATAATTATCAAGATCTATCTAGTTGTACACCTAAATAAATCAAGACAACATCATGAACAATTCTTGTAGAAGAACATAAGCAACTTTGATAGAAAATTAATGATAGATAGAATCTGAAAATCAATCACAAAACATGTCTAAGGCTTTGAAATCACCCTTAACCAAATAGAAGTTTAGCCTAGCATAGGCATTATAAACATAAACATAAAATTAAAGAAAATCTAAGAAGAAAATAAAAGAAAGAAAGAAGAAGAGGAAGAATATTAATTATCCAACCTCTTGCTCTCTCTAAAGAAAAAGAAAACTAGAGAAAAGAAAGAAAACTAGAGAAAAGAAAGAAGAAGAAAACTTAGAGAATTTTATTAAAATGGCTAATATCCTACCTATGTACAATATGATCCTCTACAATCATCCAAGGCCCTCTATTTATACACATTTTGGAGGGCTAAATGACAAGAGACAAGCTTTACAAATTTCAAAGGTAGGTATAATAGGTGGGTGCATTTTTCTAACAATTTTCGTCATATTGTATGACCATTTTGATCAGCCAACTTGATGGTCGATTTCGTCAATGTTGGAGGCCTGATCTGATCACATGGTCTTCTAGAAAAAGGTTCCCCTATCAGTTACGGATCCATAGCCGTTGGAATCAGCTCATTTGCTGATGTGGATAAGCAGATATGGGCAAAATACGAAAACATGTCAGCACAGACGTCATTGCACATCAGCCAACTTGATGGTCGATTTCGTCAATATTAGAGGCCTGATCTGATCATATGGTCTTCTAGACAAAGGTTCCCGTATCAGTTACGGATCCATAGCCATTGGAATCAGCTCATTTGCTGATGTGGATAAGCAGATATGGGCAAAATACGAAAACAGGTCAGCACAGACGTCATTGCACATCAGCCAACTTGATGGTCGATTTCGCTAGGGAAAACGACTCCGTTTCAAGAAGTATAAAACATGAAAAAGATAGATATGCCTCTTAGCTTTGCACGGCTACAAATTTCAGCCTTATTGCTTCAGTGAAACTCCAGATATAGCTGATATGGAAAAATGTGTCGGAACTGGAACTGAACTGGATTTGCCCTTAATTCTAGTAATCTGAAATCACTCAAAGAAACTTGTGAAAAACACCAAATTACATAAAAATATAAAAGATCATAAACACAATTAGACTAAACAATAATAACTCGTATTTGACACAAAACAATAATAAAACATAACTAAAAACTATATAATTATACGAGTTATCAGATGGCCATTTATCATATCAAGCACGAATATTCTCATTGAAAAGCAATCCTTAGGGGGAATAGATAATCAAATTTTCATTTTGCACTTTGGAATCATTCGAATTCTCATATGCATGATATCACGATTTTTCTTCTTTTTTTTCGTATGCCCCACTAATTCATGCGTTAGTCCCATCCTTGTTCACCATATATCCATCATTTCCACATATGATGCCCCAATTTGATTAACCATGAGAATTTGTATCAACGAGGAACATAGCAAGTCTAGGTCTATTTTGAAAAGGTTGAGTTTCAATTATGAGTTCTTTGAAGAGACAAGGAAAATATGGCCCAAAAACGGGTTTTCTCTGGGATATGGGATAATCTAGTTTAATCATTGTGCCCCAGGGTGTCAATCATGAAGTGATGTTTGGGCAATTAATGTTTTGTGGTTGTTGAAAATATCATGAACGGTTTTGGCACAACCTTGACACACACCAAATTACCATGAACAAAATTCTTGAAAGAATGTCTCATTTGTTTGAATTTCAAGGAGTTTGAAAAAATTTCAAAAAGTTCGTTCCTTTGTTCATAGCCTAGACTAAGATCTACATATTTTCTTATTCTATGATGAAAATGGTTTTATGAAGTTCAATCATTCATATTCCTTGAAGCATTAGGTTTTCCAAGTGGTCTCGGTTCAAGAGATTTAGGCCTAGGAAAGCCTAAAAGAGAGGGGAGAAGGTATTGGATCATTTGTAACAATGATCATCAATATTCTCGAGATTATCCATTATTAAAACTTCCTTAACGCTTTGTTTTGCAAATTCAAATTATTGTTAAAACACAACAAACACATAGCATTCAAAATTCAAAATTCATTTAATTGATATGAATGTCGACATGAGACAAGTGTTTTCATCCTAAGGTCTGAAACTACATGCATCAAAATGTCCTATTGACATCATTCAAAGGTAGTAATTCTCCTCCTAAAACCCTGAAAGAAACTGATTTACGGCAAAGCGGCCTTCCACTGATTGATAAGCTCTGGTGTCAAAATACCATAGCGGATAAGACTTTCAGTCTTTTCCTTCAATTGTCTGCATTTTTCAATTGAATGACCAACTACCCCCAGGTGATAACCACACTTGCTGTTAGGGTCATAACTCCTTACTGATTGATTCGGAGCTATTTTCAAAGTTACCGGGGTAAGGTACTGATTCTTTATTAGTAAAGGCAGCAGGTCAGGGATGGGGATTGGAATTCTTTCTTGGTTATCCCGCGGTCATTTTCTGGAAGTAGGCCTTATTGCAAGAATTGGTATAGGATTAGGTGCTTGGGTTGGTGGGTAAGGATAAAGGCTTGGAGATACCTCAGTAGGATAACATGATTGGTATGAGGGAAATTGAGAATATGGGACGAAATCTCCCACAGCTTGGACATCTTCCTCTTTCTTTCTAGGTACCCTATTTCTCTCGGCATTGGATGTTCCTTCTCCTTCAAGTTTCCCATTCTTGATAGCATTCTCAATCATCTCCCCTGAGATTACCATATTAGCAAAATTCTTCGAGCCATTCTCGACGAGTCTATCATGGTACGGGGCCCGTAGTGCACTCACAAAAAGGACAGTGATTTCCTTTTGTGTCAAAGGTGGTTGTACTTGGGTGGACATGTTCCTCCACCTCTGAGCATACTCTTTGAAGCTCTCAGTAACTCTTTTCTCCATATTTTGCAAAGTGACGGTCAGGTGTCATGTCGGTCATATGCTTGTACTGGTTTAGAAAAGTCATGGCCAAATCATTCCAAGAGTGAAATTGATCCTTGCTTAACTGACCATACCACCTAATTGCGGACCGCTGAGGCTATCCTGAAAGTAGTGGATCATAAGCTTATCATTACCTATATGACTTGTCATCTTTCCGCAAAACATGGTGATGTGGGTTGATGGAGCGATTGTCTCGTCATATTTCACAAAGTCAGAGACCTTGAATTTCGGAGGAATGACTAAATCGAGGACCAAGCATCGTTCTTTCGCATCCACACTCCCGAATACGTCTATATTTTCTACTGTCTGGAGCCTTTCATCTAGCAACTGATATTTCCCTTGGGAATCTTCCAACTCTACCTCTTTTACTGCAACCATTTTCAACTTTGCTTGTTCAGCTGGGTCATCTAAATTTAGGACCTTGACGGGGTTAACTGTGCTCTGGGCATCCATCATTACGACCTCATTCTGACCCTTTTATGCCTCCAACCCTTCTCTGGCGACCAAGTTTTTAGTGTGTCCTTTTCCCTTGATTACAGTGGACATCAGCTCCATCAATTTAGTCATCTGATCTTTAGATTCTGCTTCAGATTTTGCCAACTTTTCTAGCATTCATGTGCCCTTTCCATTCTTTCCATTCGGGTAGCTTGTTCATTCTCCATAGCTATATCCTGTATTGGAAAGGTACTCAGAACTTCTTATACCTCTGATTTGAAATGGAAGTTCTTTCAAAGACTCTTAAAGCCAAATCAACTTCCATTTTATTTCCCCAAATGTATGTCATGATGAAAGAGTCATGAATGCAATTTGATGCACGTGAAGCCTAAACGATATGATGTATAGACATGTACAATGAAAAACATGCTGACTATATATGTGATAAATGCAATCACGATGCTAACATGCTACAAGCAAAGAATAAACAAATCAATGCATGGATATATGCAATGAATGACTATGTATTTTCCAGATTATTTCCCAATGAATGATCGTATACATTATGAATGCAACACGATGTCAATTATGATGCATGTAAACAATGATTGACATAGAGTATATACAAAAAAACTCATGCTGACCATGTGTGTTATGAATGCGACCTAATGCTAACATGATGTATGTAATAAGCAAATTAGTGCATGAACATATAGAAAAATCATGCTGACTATGTTTTTCATGAATACCACCTGATGCTACCAAGATGCATGTATGAATGTATGGTACGACAAATCATTGATCGGATGCAAAATACGAAGGAGAAGATATCACGGAGGAAATAAGAATCGGAGGAACTTAATAATCAACATCTCATAAATTTGAAGCACAACCAATTCAATCCCAAATGAATATTCTCAATGGTATAAACCATGTTTACAAAATCATGAGTAGTGGTTAAAACTGTCTTTACAAGAACTTTATTCTTCCTAGCATCCTAAGGCTATAAAAGCCGGCTACTGAAAAAGTAAAATCCTATTACATCAAATAGGACCGAAGTCCTTCCACATCATTATCGTAAATCTCCTAATCGTAATTACCCTTTCCTGGTTCTCTATCAATTAGCATCATTGGATCCAACCACTTGGCATCTATAAGAGATTGTACTTTGTTCTTGAGTTCATTGCAGTGCTCAATGCTATGCCCAACAGTTCCACAGTGATAATCACATCTTTCATTCGAGTTATACCACTTGGGGTATGGTGGTGATAGGGGTTTCAACGGCACATAGGCAACTAGGTGATTTCTGACCAACATTGGGAAAAGCTCTTGATAGCTGATTGGAATAGGATCAAAATGCCTTTGGGTTTTATCCTGGGGTTGTTTCTTAGTCACACAGGGCCTAGGAGTTGGAGCACTTGATGGTGGCGCTAAGGCTTGCATCGGAGTGTTTGCATGGAGAGATAGTGGAATAACAAGGCAAGGGTATGGATTTGGGCGGTCCTTGGAGGTTGTATATAGTTCGAGGTTCCTATCACGGATGCTTGATAAGGTGATTGATGAGGGAAATAGTACAAACTGCCAGTTGGTGGTGATGGAGTGGGATTCGGGGTTCCCGTAGTGATCATCCTAGTGGACAATTGAGGCATAGTAGGGTAGGGATACTGGTTTGGACTTAAAGTAATTTGCAGGTATGGTACAGGATCCGTGATTTCTATCTTTGGTATCAGGCTCTCTGGTTTAATCATTTTCATGATTTTGTCCACAATTTCATCAGGGTTGCACCCTTTGTAACACTGGCAAGCGCAGGATCTAGCAAGGATTGTATGTTCTGGACCTGAAGGTTTTGGTTGATCCAAAAGTGATGAAGAACCCTGAGAAAATTCCCCTTTACTCTTACCCATATCCTCAAGTATTTTCATAAATTTGACAGGCTGTTCCTTCAATTCCCAGAGTTCATGTCCAAACTCCTCTTGATTTCGTTCCAAAGCACCCACTCGTTCTCCAATTCTTTCCTCGTATCTCGAACCCCTTTCATGCAAATGAAAATGTCATGAGATTTAAGAATACAATTATGAATGTACACGCTCTATTCCTATATGCGTGAATATACTAATGATTAATGCATGAAGGGTTCAAAGAAATTATGATGACCATGTATGCCATGTGCCCAACCTGATGCCAACATGATTCACGTAAAGAATAAGCAAATTACTGCATGGATATATACAGAAAAATTATGCTAACTATGATTGTATTCTACAATGAATGAGCATACATGCTTATGACTGTAACATGATGTCAAAATGATACATGCAAAGAATAAATGAGTTAACACCATGGTATATACAAAGAAACCGATGGCCACACAAAAATGGTGGGACCAAATTTTGATTATTCAAAAATCTCATTATGCAAGATTTGCCTCCACATTTAATCTACAATTTTTTGAAACATATTTTCTCTATGAAAAACCACACATTATTTTCAAAAGAATTTCGGAATAATGGATCCTACTATGGTACAATACGCAAATGTTCATGTAACACTACCGGTTTATGAAATCACCAAATGAGATTATTATTACCAACTATTTATTGCAAAGAATGAGATCAAAAATACAACGATAAATGTACATGCTCTATTCACACATGCATGAAATGTGCAAAATGCAAAAATGTTTGAAAAAGAATATTTTGATATTTTCAATTTTAAAAAGCTAGTGAACACTTGCCCAATATTATTGACTCATCTAGGCATCACGATGCCTTCAGGGCGGGATATTAAACTTATTATGGGCGATGTACGTACATCGTTGCTCGATCTACAACCCTTATTCAGAGTGTAAAATAGGTAACAAAAGGTTTAGAAATGTCCCTCCATGTTTTCCTATCTTTGGTGTATCTAATGAAAATCCAGCATGGCTTCGCCTAGGTTCACTATATGAGGGTGAATCGGTTCTAAAGGCCCCAAGTTGCTCCTCACTGCTGCCGGTGAAGGCTAGTAAGGCACCCCGATAAAAGCGGGTTCAATTCGTTAGAGTATATTTTCCTAAGCCCATAAGGAGGATCATCACAAAGGCATTACGTACTTTATACTCCGGAAGTGTTTCACTAGCCTATACGGAGGATCATCACAAAGGCGTAGTTACTTTACTCCCACTTAAAAGGACGGAACCTGGGTAGAGAGTTCATGTTATGCAAATGCAAATATAGTGTGTGTGGAGGAACAACAAACCTTTCACCACCTATTCTACAATCCTTATTCTAAATATCCCAACAATTTATTAAGACAAAGATCAAGAATAGTGTAATGCATTAACCAACAAACAATTATAATATACAACATTAAATAACTAGAGAAAAATAATAAAATGCATGCACATGAGTATGACCATATTCAAAAACATTTTATTATTTTCAAAATTCTCCTTATTTAAAAAAATATGGGAATTAAAATTAAATACCAATTAAACCAACAAACTGAGACTTTGATATTACACGACTAATTCTAGGCTGGACTCTCTAATGTCCCCAGTGGAGTCGCCAAGCTGTCGCAACCTAAAAAATAACTGTCTCATTGCGAGACTTTATTATTCGTTAGGCCTGACATTAAAAAAACCGAGGAAAAGTCCACTTAATTCCTCTTGAAATAAAATGAAGGTTTGAAAACAACCTCGAAAAAAAAACATAGAGTCGCCACCAATCTTTTTTAGCTAGGTGTGATCGGTCACCTATTAAAACCGGTTTTATAAAATATTTTAAAATTAATTAAAATATTTTTTAAACCAATTTCAAGTCTGCGTTATAAACCAGAGAAAATTGAAGAATCGGGTTTGGGACTCGGTTACGTGTAGGGAAGGATTAGCACCCCCACAACGCTCGTATAAAATGGTACCTTATTAATCATGTGTTATCTCAAGTCTCGGTAAAAAGTTGGTTTTTAATTTAGTATTTCAAGTTAATTCCCAATTTAAAGAAAAATAATTCCATTTTTAATTGAAAATGATATAGACTTTATTAATTCAAAATTTTCCTATATTCCCCGACAAAATCGGCAATATATAGAAATTTTTATTTATTTGGAAAACTTTCCGAATCATTCTCATTTTTTGAAAGAAAGATATTCCTTTATTAATGATAATTGATGATATTCCCTCCAGCAAACCCGGTAGAGAACTCATGAATTATTTTAACTCGGGAATATCTTTATTTTTTATTGAAAATCATTATCCTTTTTAAAAATAAAATAAAAACATTTAAAATATGAATATGAACATGTATGACATAAATAAAATGACATAGCAAAGTCTAGATAATATAATGCAACCTAAATGATATGACATAATTTAAATGGCATAGCATATTCTAGATGAAATGAAAAATCCTAAGTGTCATGGTATATTTTAAATGAAATATAATGATTTAAATGACATGAAAATTTTAAATGATATGGCATATTTTAAATGACATGGCATATTCTAAATGACATGGCATATTCTAAATAATATAACCTAAATGACATGGAATATGATCTAAGTGACAAGAAATGACATGAAACATAAAATAATGCTATCATAAAATATGCATGAAAATAAAATAAAAATGCATGAAGATAGTATATGCTAAATAATGTGACAAAAATAAATGACTAAATAAAAAATTCAGGATAGCATGAAATATTCAAAATCATATGGCAAACAATATAACATCATAAAATGTAAATCAAAGTAATAATAATACCATGGAAAATATCATAGCAAAAATCACATATTAAATACAATGCATGAACATGGAAAATGCAATGCATGAAAATGTATTTTTTCCTTTAAATAGAGAAATCCTTATATCTAAAAAGATATCCGGCTACCTTAGGAAAATATGTTAAGGAATGATATACCTATGTTGCAAACCACCAGGGTTTGGCTATCCAAACAATTCTCCATGAAAGATTTGGGAGATACAGCATATGTTTTGGGAATTAAGATCTACAAAGATATCGAAAAGGCTGTTTAGATTATCCTAATCCACATACATAGACAAGGTGCTAAAAGGTTTAGCATGGAAGAGTCCAAAAATGGACACTTACCTATATTGCATGGCATACATCTCTCAAAAGGAATGTAGCCGAGAACACAAGAAGAGAGATAATATGAATGGATAAGATACCATATGCCTCGACAGTTGGACCCATTATGTATTCTATGCTATGTACTATACCAGATATATCATATGCTCTGAGTGTCACAATCATATACTACAGCAATCCAGGTGAAGGTCACTAGATTATAGTAAAATATATCCTTAAGTACTTGAGAAGGATTAACGATGTTTTCTTGGTCTATGGAAAGGCTAAACTCCAAGTTAGGGGTTATGTTGATGCTAACTTCGAATCTGATAAGGATAATAGAAAATCGCAAAACAGTTACATATTTACTTTGAATAGTGGTGCAATTAGTTGGAAGAGTTCCAAACAAGCAACAACTGTAGAGTTAATAACCAAAGCAAAATACATCTTCGCGTGTGAGGCAACGAATGAGGCTATTTGGATCAAGAAGTTCATTGCTGGACTTGGTGTGGTTTCATGCATTGTTGATACAACACCACTATACTGTGATAATGATGGAGCCATAGCGCAAGTCAAGGAACCAAGGTCTCATTATAGGTCCAAACATGTATTGAGACATTTTTACCTGATCAGAGAGATCATTGGGATAAGTGACATTAATATGGAGAGAGTGCCCATAGAGGACAACATAGTTGATCCTCTCACTAAAGTTCTATCCCAATAGAAACATTGCTGGGATTCACCCGGGCTCATGCAAATAACAAAAATTTAAAACATAGCAGCGGAAGCAAACATAGAAGCGCTCGAACTATCACAGGATCTACGTATCATGATTTACATTGGTTTAATGGCATTAAAAAATTAAAACACCCATATGATCAGAATCATACCTACTCGAGAACTCGCAATCCCGAGTGTGCCGATCCCTGCAACAAGTCAGCAACTTCATGGTCTCTGAACGGCTTCTTCGAGGCCACGAGCAACACAAGTGTCTTGCCTCCAACGGTGATCCACATGGACGGTTGTTGGCACCTTCGCAAGATCTCAGGGATTCCTCTATGCTAGTAGATTGATCGTCCGATCAATAATCAAAAGGTTCTCCGTAGTTTTCCTTCAATGACCGAAACTAACATGAACTATTCTTGCAATTTCGGAGATCAAAAACTAGTAGAATAAATGGAGGAAGGATGCAGAAAAAACATGATTCTTTTTCTTTGGCCGAATACTTATGATTTCACCAAGAGAAAACCATTTTTCTCTTCAATGTTTTTCACCAAAACCGTAAGTGCCTTAGGGAGAACTGTTTCTCACTTTACGTTAATGAACAAGAAAGAATCCTAGTAATTCTTTTTCTTTTTGGCATCAATTACCAAGCAGAATTATAGTTCCTTAGGGATGTCTTGGCCTTCCACTTGTTAGGGATTAAGAGATAGAATTTTAATCCCATTAAAATTCCCATCCTAAGAGAAACTCCTTCTCATAAAAGACCTTTGGTTAAAGTCAAATTCTTATCCTATAAGTATGAATGAACCTAGACAACAATGTGTCTATGTTCGAACAACAAGGGATAGGGATAGGATAGGAGTTTAATTTAAGATCAAACAACCTAGTTGAAGTGAAACTCTTTCACTTCAAGCATCCTAATTCGACTGAGACTCTAACTCTTAAAGCTGAGGTCGAACCTGTCCCGGATTATGTTAATGTTAATAGCTTAGTTTCACTGGGATAAGAGTTTGATTCCAAATCAAACTCTTAGAGTCCTAATCGAACTCAACCATCTCAGATATACAGAGTCCTTGTTCAAGTGAAACTCTTTCACTTAACAAGTAACAGATTCCTAGTCAAACACTAACTCTTAGTGCCGAACTTGGATTGGCATAATCGAAGCAATGTTCGATTTAGTGAAATACGAGAAGTTGGAATTTGATTCGCAATCAAACTCGTCTAAAACGAGAAACTTTTTTCATTTTGGACAACTTCTTATTTTTCAGCCAGGACAACCTTATCTTAAGACATGTCTAAATTAAGACATGGTCTGCTTAAGACAAGCTTCCATATTGTTTTATCAAGATAACCTTATCTTAAGACATGTCTAAATTAAGACATGATCCTCTTAAGACAAGCATATCCACATTGTCCAAACAAGACAACTTTATCTTAAGACATGTCTAGATTAAGACATCATCCGCTTAAGATAACCTTATCCATATTGTCTTGTTAAGACATCTTTATTGGGATTTCCCAAATCCAAATTATGTCTTAACCTACCTAAATTGAATCTTATTCAATTAGGTCCTCCAAATTAACCTTTTATTCAATTAAGTCATTACTTAATTAAGTCCCAAGCTTTAGCCAACAATTCTGTCATTGTGTGTGACCCATTAGGTTCCCAACATGTAGGCAATGCGTATAAATTAATCCAATTAATTTATACACATAGATCAAGAGCGGGATCTAGCAACCCATCATGACTACCAAAATGTTGAGAAGTCAATATGACCTCATTGAAACCTTTCAGTAACAAGCCTATCAGTGTAATACGGTCTTTTCACCAAATATCCCAGAAAGCCCATGAGCATGGTTTAGTGTCTACTCATGTTCAATCCATATTAGTTCCTACAGCTTATGGTTAACCTTATGAATATAGAGAAAACGGATTCTCCTAAATCCATCATGTTCTGGCCAGAGACTTTATTAAGTTAACCAAAGCCAAGAACAGACGAGATATGTCTCCGATGTCACTTGGAGTGGTGAATCCTCTCTAGATCATTCATCCATCTTTGTATGGTTCATGTCATACCCAAAACTACCTTACCATAAGCATCCCTTCATTTGGGATCCGTTCGTGATGGAATCAAAGTATGACACTCTCAATACAAGATGACCTGGTATCACAAGTCCGAGGACTAATTTACATGACTGGTACGTGAGAACATTTCCATAGACACTCGATTGACCATACCAAATAGAGTTCTCATAGCGGGCCAAGTTCAGTGAACTTGTTCAACAGACAAGCACCTATATGTCATCCCAAGTAACCCTCATACTACAAGGCGTGAGATCAATTGCTTACTTCATAAGTAAGTAGGCTTAACATGTACTAGTCTTTGAGCATTGCCAATGCCTCGTCTTGTCAATACGATGACCAGGAATAGTTTTAGGAACACGCCTTTGATGCATAAGGATCTCACAATTATAAATAATTCCTTTGCAGGCCGTTATGTTCCATGGGCTTCATCCTATTAGTACTTAATAACTCTTTATCATTGTACTAACATGAAGGAAAACCTTGTGTCACTAATGTATAGTGACTGGGTTTGCATTATTAACTGTATATCCCTTGTCCAATCTGATTGGTTCTAGGGCATATACTAACAATCTCTCACTTGCACTTGAGACAATCATATTGCTTAAGTGCCTCATGAGAATATACTTGGTCATATTCATGATAATCCTATTATCAAAGTTATTCAACTATTCGGATCACAACAAGTCCCAGATCTCAATCATATGGCTCAGTTGTTACTTTAACAACTATTGGAATCTATTATTAGCTTGTAGCTAATGATCCAAATATAACTCCTTTTGCAAGCCAAAACAAAATAGTTTGTTTTATAACTTTTAGGGTATAAACATGCAATCCTCTCTAGTTTGGAATGTTTCCAAAATAATTGCATTTTACATAATGGCAATTTTATCACTAATTTCAATTATGATTTTTTAACATTTAAAGAATCATAAATTGCTCCCACTAAATCCTACATATGTAGAAATTAAGGGAATTGGATCCGAAAACTATTTTGGAATCCCTTAAGTTAATAGGCCGTTTGGTATTCTTAAATACTATTGCAAGTAATATATTTGAGAATAAAGAGACCACTTTGTAGAACAATTCTATAATAAATTATTTTATATTTAAGAGAAATGATCAATGTATGGCATCTGATGCAAGCACATTAAATATGTTCAAAACATAATTATATCATTCTGATATTGGCACAAGATTGCCAAAATAAACATCTAATGTTTATCAATAAATCATAATAATGTTTCAGAAACATTAATCGAGAAGGCAATCTATGACCAATATCATAAAGGTTGTCATCTCCCATGGTCCATCTTCACTACTCTTTTGCTTTGGTCCCTACAATATGTCATACATATTTAGTACCAAAAACAAGGTATCATATACCTAGAGGAGTGAATTAATCTCTAAGTACATTCGTAGTCGAAGCTTCTCTAAGCTTCTTCTCTTTGATCATATCAATGTAATTCTTGCAATTTATTATCTAGTGACCTGGCTATCCACAGTGAAGTTATGTTCCTTTGTCATTGCCTTTGTCTTTCTTCATAAGAAAGTATAAGGTCACTACTTGGATCATGATCCAAGACCCATCTAAGTTGCTCAAGTCGAGTTATCATCTTATCATCACATGAGGCCTCACAAGGCTACCTTCTGACATCTTGCTTTGGAACAATTCCTTAAGGATGTCGAACCTCTCAGTGTGATTCACCTTATTGAACAATTCTATAAGGTTTAGGATGATGACTTAAGCATTCATTGCCACATGCTACTTATGGAGTTCAGATACCATGCCAGCCTATATCACAATGTGGCTTGATCAAGGTCATCTATATGAACTTGATAGGTTTCCCAAACTACCTTTGATGTATTAACAACAGGCTTTTCTTGGATAGATATATCAAGAACATAAGCCCTTTCATTTATATTAAGACTATCCTAATATTGTGGGACTAATCAATAGAGTTTGGCCCATTAAACTTATTAGCATCATGTATGCTTCTCAGTGATAGTTTATTAGCCATGTTGTGTTCATATCGATAATGAACCAAAACATTTATAGTTAATAATTTGCAATATTGTAATCATTAATGTCAGGTTTTAATACTTTAATGATTATTCTCGTTATTTTGTCAAAATAATAGCCCTCAACTATTATTTCGAGAAATTTAACATTTAAACTTCTTAATGAGCTAGGACCCCTTTCATCCTAATCATGACCCCGATCATCACGGTGATCATGACGAAACTAATTGAGTAGGTAACTTAGCTTACCAATTGCATCTCTATGCAACTCCTAGATCAGTTAGGGGACAACTCTTTGCCTAAATGCATCATATGCATTTCGCCTAACCATTGCCTCTAAATGTCATGCGATCAAATTTCTCGTATCCGGACAACATGACTTTTAGTTGAGTAAGACCCATCTTCATTAACTCAAACATGTTTGTACAAAAGTTTGACCTGTGAGTGTCTCACTAAGCCTCTGATTGGAAGAACTCGGGTTATCTTGTTAAGAGTTATAATGATGAGATTCTTATGCATCAAAGGCATGTTCCTAAAATTTTTCCTAGTCATTGTATTATCAAGACAAGGCATTGACAATGCTGGTATACGTTAAGCCCCCATAATTATGAAGTATACAACCGATCTCATAGGTTGAATTATTGAGATACTTGGGGATAACATGTGGGTACTTGTAGATGAAAAAGTTCAATAAACATAACCTGCTATGAGAGTTCCATTGGTATATCACTCAAATGTCAATAGAATAAACTCTCATGTGTTAGTATTATAAGTAATCCTTTGACTTAGGATGACAGGTTATCTTGTGTATTAACTGCCACACTTTGATTCCATCTGAAAAGATACCTAAATAGGGTGACTTTGGGTATGGCATAAAGCACAAGAAGATGGATGAGTAGTTCAAAAATGATTCATCACCCTAGTGATATAAGGGGATATATCTTGCTTGTTCCTGGCTTATGTTAACTAAAGGGAGTCCTTGGCCAAGGCGATTTTGAGGAGTTAATGAAGAAGCTGCATGACTAATATGGAAAGAGTTAGAAAGTAGACACAGCACCATGCTTTCTCTCTTTCTGAGATATATGATGAAAAGATTAAATTACACTAATATATTGTACGTTGAAAGGTTATTCAAACCATGTTGACTTGCCTAACATTTAAGTGGGCATGATGCATTTCTAGATGCCGCTCACGGTAATGAATTAGAAATAATTTATATTTATTGGCAACATTTTTAGGAACCTAATGGACCACATGCAATAAAGTGACATTAAGGAATTAAAATGGGATAGGACTTAATTGAGGAAATTGAGAATTTTGAAAAAGAGCTTGATTAAATGGTTTAATTAAGTAAGAAATAACACAAAAATTGAGTTATGTCCCTAAGTATATAAACCTTTTATTTAGTCTCCCCTTACTAATTGAATGCAAGCTTAGTCTTCCTTTTTCTTCTAAATCGCATATTACCTTTAGTAAGAGAAAAAGCTTTTCTTCTTGCTTGTAAATCATTCGGCAAAGTGAAAAAAGGGTGAGGGAGAGATTTATGAAACCTAGACTAATAGCATTGTCTTTGGCCAAAACATCATCCCCTACATTTAGAAGGTTTTCTTTGTCATCTGTGTAGATCACCATTAAAGGCCGGACACTAGGATGGCTTTGGTTTGTAATAACCAAGCCTAGCGTGCAAGAACAAAGTGGAGGAATTTGAGACTTTAGATTTTCAGAAATATTAGTCAAAAGGTATAAAATTCCAATCCTTGATTATTCTTAATATGTTATTTAATTGATTTACAAACAAGATGATTCCTTGGTGAATTCAATTTTTGTATGTTACTTTTGTTGCACTTTGTTTAAATTCTTTTTTTTTTTTTTTGTGTGATTTTGATCATCATATTGCTTGGTCAAATCCTTCAAAAAGATCATGAGACTAGGGTACTTTTGGTTTGTTAGTATATGCCCTAAAGGCCAATCGAATCTATTTAAAATACACTTGTTATATTGTAGATTTGATATGTAATAAAGGTCTTCATTTATCTATAAGCTCATATTTATTTTTATATAATAATACTTAATGAATATATAAAGCATCAAGGCTTAGTCTTGGGAATATATAAAGGTTTGCAAGAGAGTTACAAGGTGTTTTAATTATGAGATCATCTATGCATCAAAGCTATATTCCTTAAATGTTCCTCGTCTATGCATTTTCAATGAAGTACATTGGTACAGTTGTTGAGATTGGCACATGGTTATACTCTTGCTTATGAAGTAAGAAACGGATCTCACAGAAGTTTGGATAAACTTGAGCTAACATATGGGTTCTTTTTTAAAGAACAAATGCATTGAACATGACCTAATATAAGAACGCCATTTGGTAATTCATTTAGTGTCTATTGTAAGATTCTCATGTGGTAAGTTGTATAAGTGATCCTCTGACTTGATATTACTAAAGATCTTATATAAGGAGTGTTATATTTTGATATTACTTCACTTATGGTTCTAGTTGAATGCTCTAGTAAGGTAACATTGGCTATAACATGAATCATATGAAGATGCTATAGAAATTAATAAAGGATTCGTCGCCTTGAATGATCGATAGAATATCTCATTAGTCATGATAAGAATTAACTCAATAAATCTTCGACCAAAGTGGAATAAGGTTTTGGAATGGTTCTAAAACTTATTCAAAGGAGTTAATGTCTGAATCCGAGACTTAATGTGGTTAAACAAAATTGAGTAAACATTAATTCATGCTCAATGTTAAACCAAGATATTAAGTGATGAAAAAATAATTATTATATTAGGAAACTAATCATGGATAGGTTTCTCAAACCACATTGACTTTTCTTAACACGGGGCTCATGACTCAATGCTAGATGGGTTGATTAATTGGAAAATTAATGATGAACTCAAATTGTTTTATTCAACTAATCTAAACTAATTAAGGATTACCTTGCTTATATTTATTGCAAACATGTTAAAAAACCTAATGGGTCACAAAAAATAGGACATGGATGTGAAAGTTAAAACAAGATAATTAAGTTGGACTTAATTAAAAGAAGTTTAGACATCAAGGCCCAAACTCCAATTAATGAATCGAAGGCCGACCTCTCCCTATATTAATAGAAGGTTGGTCACCCCTCTTAATATATATGACATATATCATTGTGTTAATTGATTCAATTGTTGAACTTGAGAAAATACAAATTGAGAGGCAGTCGCATATTACTAGCATAATATTTGGCCAAGCTTCACCCTAACCTTTGAGACGACTCTTTCACTCATAGTTCGTATGGACTAACGTTAGAGGCTGGACACTTGGATAGCTGAAGGTTTACTACAACCTAGCTTGGTGTTTCCTGGGATAAGGACTTGCCGCAAATCACAAACCTTAGATATTGTGTTCTAACCCTGTACGGTTAGCATGTATTGATTGTGTAATTGCTTTTCAACGTGATCCAATGATTAGGGAATTGTTTTTTTAAATTTCACTACTCTAATCTCTGATTATTTATGTTCAATTCCCAATAGTGATATCAAAGCCTCTGTTGATTCAGTTTTTGCACTATACAACTTGTTTAATTGTTCTTGATGTCAAAAACAGATTTCATCATTTTTTTCAAGATATTTTGATTTGATTCTATTAGAATGTCAAAATAAATTGTGTTTAGGATGATTAAGATCAAATTTCATAAAATTTGGACTTTATTTGCTTGCCCTAAGATGATGTAGTTTAGAATCTGTCCTGAAGCATGCATTTTCTGTAGTAGTGATACAACGAAAATTGTTTCTCTCAAGGATTTTTGATAACCATGAAATTTTAACCCATAATAATAAACTGTATAAAGATCATTTTAATAAATTTTCAAAAATTTTGGAGTTGATTTGGTTTTCGAAACGTGAAGTTCAAAATCTGTCAGAATAGGGTCTAGGCCGTAGCAAGAGTTCTACTTAGATTCGGACTCATACAAACCCTGAGTTCAAATTGGATTGGAATTCCTAATTACAGCTAGCATTCATAATTTTTAAGGATCTTAATAACACATTCAGTAAGATTTTATGAAAATGAAAATGATAATCAAGGCTGGAATCTAAGAGAACTTGTTCACCAAGATTTCAAAGATTTGTTTTCTTGATCATCATGATTCGTGGACTGTTTTACTTAAAACTAAAGTAATTGTTACTTGTGCTTAAACTTACTTTACCAGAGGAAAAATAAGATGTTATAAAGGGTTTAGAACCCTAAATTTGATTATCAAAGGTGCAGCACATTGTTACCAAACCTTGTTGCACACTAACTTTATGAAACCCTCTTAGGTGCATGGTGTAGATTTCATAGTTTGACTACGATTCTTTTGATCTCCATAACCAGTCATAACTATTGGCTTTCATAATTGGATTAGGACATGAGAGATTAATTTTAGTAAAGATTCTTAATTGAATTAGAATTCCTAAATTTTTTAGAATGTCTAATTAGTCAAATCACTACTAATCCTAGTTCGACTAGGAAATTGATAACTCTCTGAAATATAGTTATTTTACCACATATTGTGCATTCAAATCGGCTAAGTCCTTAAAGTTTTTATTTGGAATTGATTAGTTTTAATTGTTTTTAGATTAATTTTATTTATTTATTTCATGTTTAAATTATTTATTAAGTTAGTGTTTTTATATTCTTATAGGTCCAAAGCGAGAAGGAGCTTCGAGGTGCGAAAAGGCGAAAAAAGGTGCAAAGCAACGCACGAGCAGATTTGACCTCCGGAGCTTGTTGCTAGGAAAACATGATCTTAAAGCCTTTATTAAAGAAAACTCCCTTCTTTACTTTTGAAGCTGATTTCCATAGCTTTCCAAAAGTATATTACTTGCTCAAATCACACAAGCTTTGCCATCCAAATCAGCCAAGGAAGTGCGAGAAGACGACAGAAGCGAAATGCAGCAGTTCGAGGGGCTGGCGTCAAAAACCAGCGCTACAGCGCCAGCCAAGGTCAAGAGTCAGCACTGCAGTGCCAGACGTGAAAAAAAAATCTGTCTTTTACCTGTTGCTTGCACGTGAAGTTTCTGACTCTAAGGGTCTAAAGCTCTATAAATAAGACATTTTAAGGATCAAATAAAGGGGAATCAAGTTCTATAAACCTAATTTTATTAAGAGGAGAGTAGCCACCAAAAGATTTCAAGAAGATAAGGAGATTTTGGAGAATTGATGACTGAAAACCTGACAAACCTTAGTTTTCTCTTTTTCCTTACTCTTCTTTATTTTTCTTTTAATATTGATGATGGTGAAACTCCTTTGTTATTTGTTTTCATTAGTTAGCATGAACTAAATTTATTTTTCTAGGATTGCAATGGAACTCAACATGTAGTTTGGTTTATTTTACTCTCTTGCTTGATTTAATGATAGTTGAGTTGTTTATTCAATCTTGTTCTTAATGCTTCTAATTGTTTGGCCATCAATTAGATTGATTTGGTAACCTAAATACAACTAGACATAGGGAGTTTAGTGTTAGACATGGATTGAATAACATATGTTTCATATTCATTTAGAATGATGATTTGATCTGCATGTAGGGTAGAAATATACTTACGTGTCATGTGTAACCAAATTTAGAGTCTAAGCTTAATGAGTTTCTCTTTAATTCAATTATCATAGACATATAGTTAATTGGTTAAAAAATATATTTTTATAAGACCATCGACAGATACTTATAAATAGATTAGAACTCTAGGTTAACAACTCAAGGTCATTAATCAAGTTAAGAGGGTAGGAGAAGTTCAAGCGAAGTGTTCAGGGAAATTGTAATCCTAGTATTTTCTCTGTTGATTTAAATCTCAATTTTAATTTGCTTTCTTTTATTAGTTCTTAATTTACACCCTTTAATTAATGGATAAGATTAAGCTGTTTTAATTTTAGTATTTAACGAATCTAGTAATAATTTCTCATGGGATCGACACTCTACTTTCACTTTATTACTTATTTGCAATAACGTGCACTTGTGTGGTTAAAACCGACAACAGAAATCACTACTAAACCTGTTTGACTAGGACTTCTCAATACATGTAGTTTGATTTGGATTTTAATTAATTGGTAATCATAAATGGTTAGGAATACTAATTAAACAAACTACTAATCTTACACAATTTAGGAGATATATTCGGCTTAATCCTAAATGGTTAAGCTTGTTTGGACTTAGATAATGAGTTATTTGTACCAAAGAAGACTCACAATATTTGATTTAGTATATGAGATTTATGATACTGCTATTAATTCAAATTTCATGTAAAATCATGAACTTGAATTAAACATGTGTTTTACTTTTATATTATGACTATGAATGGAATGATGAACGGGCTTTAGACCACTTTTATATGCGTGGATGGTTAATTTTATATTATGGTACTTTTGAAATAAGGCTTGTATGTCTTGTCTCAGCTCTTTAAATTCTGAAATTGTAACATCTTTTATTATCTTATTCCCCTTGAATGTAACTCAAGGTTTCTATAACTAATGTAATAGTTATATAGGTTTGAATTAAGATAGAAAAATAAGTTTTAAGACCAAGATGCATATTCAAGGCACCATGTGTAGAAACCTAATTTTGTCAGGCTTCTTCCTTTTTTTTCTTGAATTACCCTAATTCGTGTCCAGGTTTAATATTTTGTAAGGTTTATGGTTGCATTTTTACGTTTTTAAAATGATTTAAATTGATTATCCTTTTTTAGCTTTAATTGTCGATCAAAATTGTACTATAAAATTACCGATTTTTATATTTTAATTAAACCCAAAACAAAAGAAAATTTTCATTTTGTTTTTAATCTCAAGCTATAATGTTCGCCCCAAATATATTTTTCTAAAAACAATGAAATGGTTTATTTGAAATGAAAAGGAAAAAAAGGAAGGAAAGGAAAATAAAATAAAATAAAGGATTTGGAAACAAGAAAGGAATAAGGGGTAACTTAGACATTACCCCATCCTTCCTCATTTTTTAATCCTAACCATCCATTTTTTGATCCAATAAGCCATATAAATGGGATAAAAAAGGAAAGAGAAAGGGGCATTTAGAGGAATAAAAGGGGACCCTTGGATATTCGATCCAATGGTCCATATTAGGTTAAGAAATAGTCTATAAAAGGGACTTTTCACATTTATATAGGGAGGTTTTTTTGGGTAATTTGTTTTGGGGAATTCAGAGGAGTCGGTAGTAGAGAGACAAAAGAATAGAAAAACAAGAGAAAAAAGAAGGGAGGGCTGAAATTTTAGAGGTCATTTCTAGTTCTTTACCTTTATTTCCTTACGCTACTTAAATTTTTTCTTTTTTTTAATCTTCGTTCATTGAAGTTCTATGCTAGTTGCTATGCTTTTTGATTTCAAAGTTGCTTTTTAAAGTAAATAGGTTTGGGTTATACTGAATCAATATCCAAATAATGGCTACTTTGATACAGTTTCAAACTTGTTGGTTGGGATACCAAACCAGACCTCAAGTAAGCCAACAGCCCAAATGTTTTCAAAATATCCCTGAGGGATTCGACCAAGATCAATTTTCATTGATCTTTGGTCGTTTATGGTTTTCAAAAGTATTCCAGGAAAAACAATGAAAAGAACGAATCAAAAAAGTAAAGTGGGCTACAAATTTTTATCTTTAAAGAGGAAGGATGAACGGTTTTTGTTCATCCCCTTTTCAAAATAAAAACAAAGATTTTCAAAATGGTTTTCTCATGTTTAAGTGAAATAAAACTTCATTTTGGACTTAAAGTAATCTTGACGTTGAAAAGATTTGGAAAGGAGTTACAAAACTGGTTTTTGAGGTGCAACAAAAGGCATTTGAATGCCCCCTTTAAATTGGTAAGTTTTCCTTTTTAGTTTCTAAAAAAAAAAGTTTTTCCTAGATAGGGCATTCGGATGCCCTCTCCATGGTATCCAAATGCCCTAAATTTTTTTCAACATATTTGCATTTTGATCATGGGCATACGGATGCCCTTTCAATGGCATTCGAATACCCATTACTTTTGCCAAAAAAATTATTTGCCTAGATCAAGCATTCGAATGCCCACCTCCTTTTTCAATTTGACTGATATACTCTTTAAAGCATCTGAATACCCTCCCCAAGATATCCAAATGCCTTACATTGGACCTTATTTAATTTAAGTAATTTATTTATTTCATACACTTTAATTGTTTATTTATTTGTTATGTTGTTCAATTTATTTGCTTTAATTGATCTTTACTTTATGCAATTTTTAGTTTTAATATTATTTATTTTTTTAATTTATTTATCACAATTTACTTATTTTATGCATTACACTTTATTTTGTTGGTTTATTTACTTTAAATGTTTATTTCATTTGTTTAATCTACTTGCCATTTAAATTTCTTGCATTTTATTTTATGTTGTTTATTTATTTACCTTTTTAAGTATTAATTTGATATGATGAAATGTTGGCAATATGAAAAAAGTTTTTAAAAATGAGAAATAACAAATAAATGGTGTGACTTAGTAGGATGGCTCCGAGACCTCCACTATGTTGTTGGAAAGTACTCCTGTTGTCTTTTCACAAGAAAACATTATTCTTGTCTTTTGGAGTAATGTTAAAATTTTCAGGAGAATGAATATTTTTCCTAAATTTCGCCAGATAGTTGAGGAATCTAGAAAAAATTTCAACTCAAGTAATTTTCATGATATTCTACCAAAAATTAAATCGTTAATTTAAAAAAAAAAAATTGATAAAATGAAATTTGTTTATAATGCTTTATTAGTTGTTTGTCTATTATTTATTTCTCGTTTTAATTACCATTTAAATACACTTTTATTTATTTATTTATCTCATGCAACAATTATTGCATTTTTTTTTATAAAAATAATGAACTCGTGTAAAATAATGTTTTAAATAGAATCTTTTGTCTTTAAAAAAAAAAAATAAGGCAATATTCTGGAAAAAAAAATAATTCCTGGGTCCTCGCTAGGTTGTTTGGGGGAATATCAACAATTTTTATTTTTTACCAGGTTGTTGGGATATAGAAAATTTTATTGCGAAAAAAAAAAAATTCATTTCATTCTCAAATAACATAATTTTCTATATAAATAAATAAATTATGAAATTTGATTAAGGAAATTATTTTTAAATATCAAGATTAGAATCATTTTTTGTCTAGATAAAAGATAATACATGATTTATTGGTATCGTTTTCGAATGGACGCTCCAGGGGTACTGATATCTTTACCACGCGTAATCGCACTCCCGAATCTGCATTAATTTTTTCTCTGGTTTTATTCTCAAATCTAAAAAAAAATTAATTAAATCTTAATTAGTTTTAGGCTTTTTTAGAAAGATAATTTTTTATAGGTGACTAATCACACCTAGTCAAAAAAAATTGGTAGTGACTCCTTTGTTTTCTATTTTATGATTTTTATTTTGAAAATATGGGGTCATTATTTTCAAAACCGCAAAGTTCACAAAAAAATATTTTAAAACCCATAAGTTGCTCAACGGATGCAAGGCCCGTTACAATAGCTTGGCGACTCCGTTACGAATATTTTTTTGGAGTCACATCATAGATTAATCATATATTATCTTAAATCTTTATCGCATGGTTTTAATAGATATTTAATTATAATTTCCTTATTTGTGAAATAAAAAGGGTTTTGTATAAATGCATTTCAATTTATGTTACTTTTTGTCATTCTTTTAATTATGTTAATTTCTTTATTTCCTTTATATTATTTGTTCTTTCATAAATTGTTGGGGCATTTAAGATAAGGGTTGTAATAGGAGTGGTCAAAAGTTTGTTTGTTCCTTTACACACTATGCACATGCATTTTAATGAATGAGCTCGTTACTCAGTAACTCAGGTTCTGTCCTTTTTAGAAGGGGTAAAGTAGGTACATTCTCCTAAGGTGATAACCTCTGCATGGGCCTGCAAAATACTCCCACTAAAATTGAACCTTTTTCATTTGAAGCCTGTAATGGGTGAGGATCGAAGTGCCTTCCTAGTCTGCGTAATCAATCGATAGTGACACTACAAATAAATTGCCATATAGTGACAGTCAAAAAAGCGTTGGTAAAACCCAAAAATCCGTCGCTAAAAGTCATAAAACCCTATACCGACGGTCAAAATGGCTATTCCGACAAAAATTTAAGCGACGGTAAAACCCTCGTCGGTATAGACCTATACCGACGGAAAAAAAAACCGTCGGAATAGGATGTATAACCTATACCGCCGGTTTAAGGCGTCACTATTGTTACAACCGTCGGTATAACCTATGTTGGGTTAGTCCCTTTTGTTTTTACCTATACCGACGGCTCTGCCGTCCGTCGGTATAGATATACCGACGGATTTAGTTTTCATCGGTATAGATACTGTAGATATACATATACCGACGGTCATTTTGTCCGTTGGTATACATATACCGACGGATTTTTTTTTTAATCATAATTTCAATTACTAATATTGATATATTTATAATTTAATCCAACATATTTCATATAAAAAAACCATCATAAAAAAGTACAAAATATTTAATAATATTAAAAATAAAATTACAAATAAATTGTCTTAATTATATAACTTTTACAAACTAAATAGAAGTCGCAAACTAAAGTTATAATACAGTCTTAAAATTGAAAATTAGCAGTCCAAACACAAAGTAGATAAGCAATCCAAATACATAAAGTGAAATAAGCAGTCAAAATCTCATGAATATTCCTATGGAGCAGCATCTGCATAAAATTGACAAATATTATACAATTAAAAGCAATTAAGTAGTGAAGTCAATATAAAAGAACAAAATAATGAAGTAGTTTACCATATTCATTTTCATTAACTTGATGACTAGAAGTTGAAGACCTTATTATTGGACGTGGTGACAAATTTGGAGCACTACCAGCATCAGGTACCTAAAAGGTATTACATAGAAAATTTAGAAGTTCAAGATACGTGTTTTTGCATCAAATTAAACATAAAAACGCCTAAAATATATTACCTCTCTATTGGCCACGCGAGTAGAAGAAGCCAAAACATCTACGTTCTCGTTAGGAAATTGTCTTTGAAACACTGATAAAACATTACCCAAAGCTGCCTTCAAATCTTCAAAGTAAATAGTACTACATACTCCTACGGAAGATATTACCTCAGCAAAGCCAAAATATCTAAACAACCAAATTGAACCTATATCTGTTTCTATTAAGGCATAAACAATCAAACCTGTAATTCTCGTGATAGCAGGGCACTTGTGTGGGATGCTTATAAGAGTAACATGAGGTTGAAAAAATTGATCATAATCTTCTTTTATAATATGATCTTGAAATGAAAACATAAAACTTAAAAAAATAAAAAGTATTATTGTCAAAACTTTATCATATTACATTTAGCAAGAAACAATGGATAATGTAGTATAATGATTTGTTCCGAATTGTTAAAGAAATTATCTAAATATTAATTACCTACGAACAATATCAATACTACCTGATGGATGCTACAGATATCAGCACATCATCCTTCTCCAAGATAAGAGAGTAAAATCCAAAAAAATTCAAGCGTGCAAAATCTGACCTGATCATTCAAAAAACAAAAGATGTGAATCATAAGCAGTCTTGCAATCAGAAAAGAGAAAAATTACGAGCAGCATAGGAGACTGGTCAAGAACTGGATGAAACTGAAACTTAAAATAAATAAATAAAAAAAAAAAAACCTAAATAACCAGTTTGTCTACATAAATACGATCATGATGGCACAACATGAAATTAACCGAATTAATAAGTACAAACTATAAAACAATGTACTTATCAAGTCGTAAGACTATGAAAGGCGTCAAAAAGAAGAAAAAGATAGTGTAAAAATTTAAAAGCCGAGCCCAGAACATTGAAGATAATGGTAAAAAGGAAATTAATCAAAAAGACCAAGTGTCTCACCCCCAATTGTACAAGAGATGGGGTATCATATCTACCCCTGTTCTAGGATCAATCATAGACTGAAAGCATTCTTCCATGATAGACAGAGCAACAGCCAGTTTTGAGTTGCATTCTGCCTTCAGGGCAAACATTTGAGCAGAGTGAACATTTTGATCTTCATGAATACATCTAAGAAGTGTCCAAGAAAAGCCATCAGAGAGGTGATTAATCATCCCAAGACGAGAACTAAGACCTGAGTGCAGCTGCAAATACCACTTAACCTTGCATCATAACTTAGAATGTAGATAACGTGGAAGACACTAAACCACACAAGAGAAGGCACAAAGCAACCAACTAAGAGTTGTAGTTAAACAATCATAGGCAACATCTATGCAGCAATTGATTGCCTTTTAGGTTAAAGAAATGGCTATGTGAGAGTTAAAAGTACAAAAGACAACAATTGATCATTTAAAGCGAGGTCTTTATGATGGCAGGATTGGAACACTTGAGTTGACATGAATCACATACATCGTCAGGTCCAATAGCTGAGATGCAGCATAGTTAAAAAATGCAATAACAGGTGCTTTAATTGGAAATAAGTATTCATTAAACAAAAACTTAGCCTAGTAGAAACGTAAATGCAGGCATTTTTGCCTAAACAACCATCAAAAAGGAAGACATCAATCACTTATTACAGAAAAGAGTAGAAGAGAAAATTAGAAGAAGGTATTTGACCTTGTGGATCTCTCATTCTTGGCTAGATGATGCACGCTAACCAAGAAAAATGGATGCAAACTTCCAAACTTTCATTTCAATAGTCACATTCTTTTACAATATGATCTTGAAATTAAAACATAAGGACTCCAAAGAGCAGGGACCCGAGAGAACAACAGGATACAATAATGGTGGAGTGAATCACTTTAACTAATTTACACTAATATTGTTGCATTAGGCAAATATTTAGAAACAGGATAATCAGAGGAACTACCATACCAGCAAAAATGCAAATTCATGGTAGCAGAATGCTAACTACATACTAACACAATTCCAAGCCTAAAAAGCAAAGCTTCAATCAGCTTGTAAAGGCAAGCAGCGAAAATTCCTAGGTCTACATGAGACCGACAATCAGATTCCAAAATGTTAAGCAAAACAGGTTGAAAGGCAAAACTTCAAACGGACAACAAACTACACAATGACAGCTAGACCTAAGAAATAAGCCCAGAAGAGACAAAAGAGGAGATAACTTTAACCATAACCATAACCATAACTTGAAGTACTTTAGGCTATATGCCATAAAAGAACACTAGCTAAACTTTAACCATAACCATAACCAGAAGTACTTCATTATTCCACTATGACAGCAAAAATTATAATTCACCCTAAACTCTGCATCTTGATGATCAGATCTGAAATAGTGATTAAGGTGAATAAGAAATGAAAGAATTACAAAGGAAAATGAAAACCTTTCATCATAAAACACTTTCTAATTTCTCCCAGAAAGCCAATTAGCAATATACGGACGTCAATGACGATAACAAGTGTAAAAAAAGAAAAGAAATAAAGATGTATATTACAAATAATTACCAGCTTTCATGGAGGCATCGAGATAAGATAACCCTTTCTCGAATGTCAATGACGATAACTATGGATGCCTATTGATTTCATAAAATATAAACTCTCTTCTATTTGGTTGCCTCCAAGGAAAAGGTCGAAGAGCACTCTGCAACTTCCAAAGCTCTGAAGATAGGGATTTAGGTTAAGTTCACAATAAACTGATGAATTTAAAAAATAATAGCAAAATTTAGGATGAACCCGTAAGATGCGTCTGCTTTACGCGCAAATTGATTTCATAAAATCAAGTAGAATTTTGATTTTAAAAGGAACAGAGCAGCGGAAGAGAAAGAGAGACACATACCTAAGAGAAAGAGAGACACGACGAAAGAGCAAGGTCGACTGAGCGGAAGAGAAAGAGAGAATTGACGAAAAACAAAAATAAAATCCTAAATATATTATATGCCTATACCGACGAACAAAAGTAATCATCCGTTGCTATAGGTTCTTTTAATTAAAAATGAAAAAAAAATTAAAAATGAAATTCTCCGCCAGTTAAAAAAAAAAAAAAAAGCGGGTGTTTTGAGAAATATACCGACGGAAAGAAAAAAATCGTTGGTAAAAATTATATCTATACCAACGGTTTTTCATTAACCGTCGGCATAGGTATATCTATAGCGACGGATAATTTGGGCGTCGGTATATGTTATGTATATTCTGACAGTAACAAAAATCCGTCGGAATAGATACTTTTTACTTACGGATTTCAACCGTCAGTATAGGTAAGCGTCAGTATATGGCAATTTGTTTGTAGTGTGAGGAACAATTTGGGAACATTTTAAATCTGCGTCAATCTAAACTAGCATATAATGACCCTTAAGGAGCCACATTAGATAGAGCTATGCCGAACTTTTTAGAGGTCACCAAAATTAAGAATACATGAAAGAACATTTTTGACCTTTTGCTACTCATTTTATGATAAAATAAGAATCGTAAAGTGGGTAATGTTGAATAAACATCTTGATACCCGTAATAGGATGATCCCACTGCCCTAAGGGCATGCCCTAAAAGTGTTGAAAACTCATTTTTGATCAATTTTCGGCTAAATTCCTTTGTTATGGGACAAACCTTCTTAAAAAATAAACCTCTTGCAATAAATTATTTGATTCTTTATTCGTTCGTTTATAATTTCCTTATATTATATTCATGTACTAACTTGTGTTCTTTTCTTTCATTTATCTTTGCATGCATCTTGTCCTCTTGTTATGGGGCATTAGAAGACAAGTGCCAATGAAAAGAACTTTTGTTACAATCATGGAACACCAGGACCATTCGCCAGTGTCGGTCATTTGCAAGATATATCAAGAGATTAAGAGTCAGTCACAAAAAAATCAAAAAGATTATTCAAATCAAAGATCAACTGGACTATTTTCTAAATTGGTTTGACAATGATTTTATGAATAAGGTCTTGTTAAAGCAATTTTTTCATATATGATTCAGAAGTCTTAAAAAAATAATAAAAATTTTAAATATAATAGCAATAATCCATAAGCTATTAGATTTTTTGAATTTATAGCTCATTATCAATTCCCTTGGATACTCCAATAAAAATATAATATTTCTCATCCTGAAAATTCAGAAACTAATCTATGATTACAAAAGATAATCAGTAAAATCATGGAATAAGTTTGATATGGTTGACTATTCTCTCGAATTGATAAAATTTGTTTCAATCTATCTAGATTTACCCTAGCTAGAGCGACAAGAAGAAAAGAATCATGTAGATGAAATTTTATGACAACTTTATCTCTCAAATCCATGCACATTAAATATGTCACAATCAGAAATGAGAAGAAGACTACTAGAATCAACTAAAACATTTATTGCGTTCAAAGTCACATGAAAAAACATCTAGCAACTCATCAAAGATGACAACAGGAAGAAAAAAAAAAAAACTCAAAAACAGATATAAAGCAGGAGACCCTACAGTAAAACCACTTGGAGAATTAGGAGGAAGATATGAATTTTTTGTGGAATATTGTCCCCTCCATGCACCATTCCTTTTCCAAAAAAAGACACTATGTGAGTAGCTTTTGTTATTTCTAAAGCCACTAAAAAGTGTTAATAGAAGAATCCAAGAAGACTATATAGAAAAAATAGAACAATAATGCAAGACATATTAGACTGCTAAAAACCCAATAATGTAAAAAAAAAAAAAACCAATAAATCTTATCAAAAAGGAATTCAACCATAAAACCCTTATCATAAAGAAATCCACATACAGAAAATTAAGCTTCCCCCATTCTCTATGTAAGGAGACCCATATTCTCTATGTAAGGAGACCCATTTCTTAATCAAAGACACAGCTGAAACATACTTGAGGTAGCCTACAACATTCTCTAAACCTTCAGTTCGCCCTCAAAATTTTCTTTCACTTTCCTTCCTTATCTTTGGAATCCTTGTATAAAATTTGATTGTTTGTAGTTTAAGTGTGAGTATGCTTAGTTTGATTCCAATGTACCAAAAACCATTAAACTAAGAGTGTGTGTTTTCTTTTCAATATGATCTTTCATTTCCAAACTAGTGTCTGTTTCGGTGTGTAATTATCTCTTTTTTTTATAAGCATTCTACTTTTTCGTATAAAATAAATTGTTTAATATTATTTAGTGTGTTTTATATATTAAGTTTTCATTAATTATTAAATTTATAAGTTAATTTTATATTCTTAATTGTTGCTTATATTGTTTGGATCTATTTTTTTATCAGAGTCAAGTTTGTGTAAAGATAGTAATATAAAATATTTAAAGATTAAATTGAAAGAAAATAAAACTTGAAAGACCAAATAAAATGTATGTACATTATCTGCGTGCAACAATCAGGTGCGTACAGCATTGTCCAACATATATTTAGTGCTTTTTACAATACAATACTAATACTAATAAAACTCAACAAATCAAAGTGCATTTCCCTTATAATAAAAGCCAAAAGCCCTTGGCCTCCATCTCCAAGAATCGTTCACCATGTCTACCTATCTCAAGTTCCTCCTTGGGGCTTTTTTCGTTTCATTATTGTCATGTCAATCTCATGTCAAAGGTCAAGAAAAATTTAACATAAGATAAAAAAAAATATATAAAAGTTTTGAAAGAATTAATTTAAGATAAACAATGGTTTTGTAATATTTTGGTAACTGAAATGTAGTACAAGGGCCGAGGCCAGATCGGTCCGTAAACTCATTTCACTATTTATAAATTATTAAAAAATTAATATTTATATATTTAATTATAAAATTTAAATAAAAAATTATTTTTTTTATTGAATAATAATTCGGGCCAAATCGGACTAGCCCGAATTACAAATATTCTTACTCAAATTCGATCGGGTGGGCTATCCGAATTACCAATAGTGATTTTATCTTTTTGTTTCAATTTTAAAAGTACATGAACTAAATTACTCAGTTTTATAGTAAATGGACTAATTTGTATTAGATGATATAGTACAAAGACTTCCTAAGTACCGAGAATTTGACATACTACAAGGATGGAGCGAGGACCCTTGTGAAGACCATCGCCATAACTTGGGATTGGGTCGAACGCACCTCTGATGCAACCTCGTGTAACAGCATTGTGAGTTATCATCACATCATTTTCACAAATATATTTCAAAAAAACTACAAGAAATGAGTTCTCCACATTAATCTTCCTTTTTTGTTTTTTTCCCTTGGAAAACACAATCAGGTATCGCAGTGGCTTTCATCTATCGGGTTCACTTCCAGGTTTTAGTTCCATGGATGCACTTGAGACAATGTAAGTTGAATAAAAAGTGAATAATTGACTGGCATACAAATTTCTGGAAAAAAGTTTCCTACTGTATATCATGTGCTTTTGGATGCGGCTGTGATTTGCACGATAACAGCTTAGATGGACCTATTCCTGATTTTCTGGGTGACATACCTAGTTTGACACTACTGTGAGTTTTCTCTCTAACACAGAACATACAAGCAATTATACACATTATTGAGATATGTGCAGTGTGAGAATTAATAATCATGCAATGTACCCTTATTTTCTAGGAATTTGGCAGAAAATAGATTCAATGTATCCATACCAAGCTCACAATCCCAAAATAAGAAGTTGAAATTAGTGTTAGTATGATGATCAGATTAATTAGTTAGTCTCCTATTTTTTTTGTTTAAGTCTCGTTTGGTTTTACTCCAAACCAAATTTCTCATTTCGTCCATTAATGTTGGAAAATGATTATAGGGTCAGGGGAAATTGTTTCTCCGGATCAGATCATTGTAAGAAGATCAACAGCACACTGCGGCTAAGCCTAAGACTTCTCCCGAAACCCAAATTGAATCCCCTCCTCGGAACCCATCTAATTCTCGCTCAATTTCTATCTGCAACTTTTGAATCATACCAAATAATGATCTGATGACATTTTACATATTTGAAACTCTTGCAAGGCACTTCCCCACATTTCACCCTCATGCTAACGAAAACTATTTAAAAGACAAAAAACCGAGAGAGAGAAAATGGTGCAATCTGTGAGAGAGAGAGACGCCAAGTTCATTGAAAAGAGAAACTGTGGCAAGCAGCAAATGACAAGAATATATCATCTAAAAGCAAAAAAAGAAAAAAAAAGCCCAGATCATGCAATCAATACATGGAATGCACTTATCAAATCACCGAGTCTGGAAACTCATTGGCGGCTGCAGCCTTGCTCCAAGACTTGATATAGTGCAGCCAATACCAAAATTTTGGTTACCAACTATTTCACAAGCTATTACTAAATAACCTACAAGAATTATCACACCATGTACAACAAGATTTGATTCCCCTTCCACCTGATTAATTGCAGTGGTGAAGGAAACCCTAAGGATACACTGTTTCAAAATTACATCCTTCATAATGGTGAATTCAAGTACTTCTTTGGTAAGGGGAGGAAGGAAACATATATAACCAAACAAAACCAAACACACCTTTGAATGCATTTTGCAGGCATGTAAAGGGGGGAAAACTCCTTGGAGATCACTTCAAATGGATAACACCAACTCCGGTCAGTAATAAAATACAGCTCCTTCCCCAGTCAATAAGAGAGCTGCAATGAGGCAAGCAATTCCCGCAAGTCTCATCAAGCAAATCTGCATGCAACTCAAGCTGATATGGGTTCATATGGGTATGATAGCCATGGGTGCTTCAGAGCCTCTGCTGCGGAAGGGCGCTTCTTTGGGTTTACTTCAAGCAAATGAGCAACAAAATCAATGAAACCCTGGTCACCCATAGGCAACCGATGCCTCAAGGATGTCTTCTTGGGTATCAGGTATTCTAGCCTGTTGGTCTCCTGAGATATTTGGTAAACATGCACCACTTTAAACCCAAATGCATAAACATAAAAACAGCATTCAAGTTATATAAGGAGATAGGGTAGGGAGGCCCTACGCACTGGGGAATCGCTGCAAAAATAATGTTTAGAATAAAGTACTTTTCTCCAACAAGTAAATAATGAGAAAATATAGACCTGATTACGTTCATAAAGCATGTGATTCTTGGTAAAATATTTGTATGTATCACGTCCTTTGGCAAGCATGTCTTGTTCAATGGGACCTATGATTCCAATTACCCTTGCAAGTAATGTCGCAGGTGAATCATTTTGGAACAGTACCTACACCATTATATTGAAACCAAATTGTAACAAACATTGATAGACAGGAGTTGCAATAAAATCGGTAAAAATTAGTAATGGTAACGATCAATATCCTGCACTTGAGGCTATAGAGAAAAATAAAATAGGGAAAAGGGGGAAAAGCATTTATTTCTCCAAGAAAATTATCCAAAACTATATATATAAAAAAAAGTATTACAGTGAAAGAATATGCTTTTCCAGTAACATAACTAAAGAAATTAATCAGAGCTGTCATTACACAAACTAACTTATAGCAATAGAATGAATGCATAAAAATCTAAAACTTGATACCATAACATAAGAAACATTTTCTTTTGCAGCCAACTTATGTCAGGAAAGTTATATGTCGTCACTTTAACAACTCAATCAACTAGTCTTCCTGATATTTTGAACCAGAGACTCACTAATGGACAGTCCCAAAATCTAAATTCATTCAGCATTTATGGATGAGGACATCAACGAATGCAATTACAAAGAGGTCATAAAAATGTACAAGATTTATTTTTATTCTTTTTAAAGTTCTACAACCAGTCAGTTCAAAATCCAAATCATGTTCAGTCAAAGTTCTTTTTCCATTGAATTTAATGCATGATATTTCCAAGTTTTTTGTTTATAATACTTTTTCTCCAAAGAAAAAGGTAAAAGAAACATTTAAAAAAGTTTCAAGTGTAAGAAAACCTTCGATATATCATAGCCATAATTCATAAGAAGCAAATACTAATTAATGTCTAAAGAAGGCCAATACTTACATTGCCAGTACAGAGTTCTGCCAAGATGCAGCCAAGTGACCAAATATCTATCTTCTTCTCATATGAAAGTCCTAGGATAACCTCTGGTGCACGATAGGACCTGGATTGAACATAGGAGCATAAATGGTCTGTCTCAAAACAACTGCTCCCAAGATCGATGACCTTTACCTCACATCTACTATAGCTTTTTACTAATATATTTTCTGGCTTCAGATCACAATGTATTAGGCCAAGGCCGTGCAGAAACTGGAGAGCCTCCAAACACTGAATGGTAATTGACTGCACAGAAGAATTTAAGAGAAGATTAAATAATAGCAAGACAAAGATTAGATGCTCTTCTGAAGAAAATAGCTTTCCAAAAACCTGCAATCTTGGCATTGTGAAGTAAACTTCTCCACCTGATTCCCTATTAAATTTATGAAACTCGTATAAGTTTGCCTTGAGAAGTTCACAGACTATTAGCAAATGCTCCTGGAAAATAAAGGAGAGTCAGCTGCTACTCAATTCCACATGCATTCTCGTTCATGTACAGGACACTATGATGCATTAGCCCAAAGATAAAACTTCTAATTTCACCAGCAGAGAAAAGCATTTATATTGAACATGCAAACTTGAACTTCAACAAATATAACCATTTGCCTCTAGAAGCCAGATATGTTGAGAACAAAGTCCACAATAAATGTATGTATCAATAGAAACATGCAAGAACTAGGACTAGAGCACAAAATACAACGAACTTGCAACCATCTAACCAATGGTAAAGAATATAAAATAAATGAAACCGTAAAATAATAAGGAAATATCCAGTAGCTGTTAGTAAAGTGAAAATGAAGTAGTAGGAACATTGAAAAGTATGAACAAGGAATAAGATAGTTATTGGCCTGCATTCACTTACTCGGTAGTAAAAGTAATCATACAATCGGAGAATGTGATGCTTATCCGCTGGATCATGTTTGTTAACATACTTGAGAAGCTTAATCTCATCAAGGCTTTGATCAAAAAAATCCTTGTTGTTCTTTATAATTTTCACACAGACATCCATGCCTGTGTGCAGGTCATGTGCTTGTATAGCTTTACTAAAAGCAGCCGATCCAAGATACTCAGTAACATGATAGCGCCCAGCTATAACAGAATTCAAAACAACATGGAAATTCTTGTCCTCCTCAAATCCAGTTCTGAAAAGCAAAAAGAGGACTTATGTAAGGAAATCTGTTTGCAAGAGCTCTATAGGTGATAGAAAGTTAAAACTATTCAGTATAAATTATACTAAAGAAATGTTTCAGACAAGTAAAAAATTCCAGAACATATGCCATAGGTTGTAAAAGCAGTAGAAATTGAGCTCTCAACATATGCAGTGTCATCAATAACAAAAAGCTGCATCTACCTGAAATATTCAAAAAGCTTTCTTTCTTTCTTTTTCTTTGTGGTCCAACGATGATTGCTATCAACCATTTAGGGATCAAGTTTTAAGTCAACGGTCTTACAAGTCAAATATTGTCTCAAAAATTAAAAATAGGAAAAATAAGTGAAAGAAAACTAGCTTCATCTTCCAAACAGTGAATTAGGTAAAATTTAAGCTAGAAAACAAAACATGAGCTTGGCTCGGTCAAGGAAAAGTAGTCAACAATGAGAATGGATCATCTAATTAGTTAAATGAAACTCTGTCCCTTCTGCTTGACATTAACCACTACAGTGCATACTGCATAAAACATATTAATCTTCAAAAACTTTTGTCAGAAAACTAAAAGAGGAAGCTTGCAACCAGCTTTGGCTCTCCAACCTCAAGCAGAGTTCATGGAGACTACCACCAGAGAGGTTCAAGGATGCAGAGAGAGGGAGAGAAGGTACATCACACCATTTTGCATCAGCACAATTTTGAAATTTGTTAGCACCAGTGAAACATATATTACAATTAGGATTTGTTTCTAAGATAAGACATGCCTGTTTTTCCTGTGCACAATCTTGAGGTTGAAGGTCTCAAATTCCTCCTCCTGTGCTTTAATTTGTCTCACTTGCTCTTGGACAGCAGCAACCTCTTCATCCTCAAGTGACGCCCCAGGATCCTCTTCTCTCACACCACTAATTTTCCCATCCTCTTTTTTCTTGGTCTGCTCTTGTTCACCATAACCATAATTAGAGAGAGTGGGACTAGAATTTGCAGATCTTACAGCATTGGCATTGTTTTCGTCCCTAGAACTTTTGGCGGGTGAAGAATCACTGCTTTTCCGTCTCCATGTAGCAAGCATATCATCAGACCCCATCAAAGCACTCAAAGAGTCATCATGTTCATCGCCAGCAGCATTGCAGTTACTTGACCATAGATACTTACTAGAGCCTGCCTGCACCAACTGCCCATCTCTTAGGGTTGGAGGAAAAGAAAATCCCCTATCTGCAAGATTCTTCACCTGGGGGGTAAGACCTTTATCATTCCCAATAACATACTTATTGGAATCATTTTTTCCAGTTTTCCTTTTATCCCTAATTGATTTATCAATATATTTTCTGTCTATCTCGTGATGACTTTGTCTAGACCCTCCAATAGCAACATCATGATCATGAAAATATTCAAAATCCCCTACACTACTACCTCCAACTAAACTTTCACGTACTTGACTGCCAATATCAGCAGCATCACTGTTGATTCCCACACCAATAGACCTAACTGAACCATGCTGATCATCATCTATACAAATATCATCAAGCCGAGATCTCCCACACTCATTAAGAACTTTTCCATCCCCTAGCATGATAAGTTCATTTGTCTGTGTGACAAATCCCTGCCAAACAGGTTCAGCACGCATCAAATTAAGCTCCTCTTCATCCATTAACTGTCCATCATATTGGGCAATTAAATCATTCTCATGAGTCCTGCCATACATTTCGGTTACAGACAGCCCTATAGGATCATCTGAAGCTGCAACAGGTTCAACATTCTTTGCCTGGATATATTGTTCACCAGAGAAGTAAGAATCCTCCTCCGCAAATGATTGATCATCATCTTCATCCTTGGTTTGACCTCTTTCTTGTGGATCAGGAACACTCACATGCCCAGTTACCTTCTCATTGTCACTAGGATAATCGATTTCATGAGCCAGAAACCAGGCTTCATCCTCAATAGGTTGCCTCATGTATCCAACATCATCATCATCATCATATTCATCAGAGTCCCAATACTCATTTGGGTAATCAACAGATTCACTCAATCCATCACCAATAGTAGCAAAACCAGAAACCAGATCAGATGCATCTTCTGCAATGCCCTGACTAACAGAAAGCCAACTACCTCCAACATTCCTTTTTCCACCTGGATCATCATAAACAAGATTTACAAGCTCTACTCAGCAGAGTTATAAGAGAAATAACCAACTGCTCTAACAATAATAAACAAAAGCATCATTCATAATTATGAACTTAATAGATTCAGGGCCAGACAAAGACGGCTTAGCATCCTACACTAGGGAACCAGAGAATGCTACAAGTTGAATCCCTTTTATGAACATAAAGATCTAAAGTGCAAAAGCTTAAGCGTGCAAAATCAACATAGAATTTGTAGAAAGATAAGCACTTGAACCATTACCCGTACAAAGCTAGTGGACAACAAATGCATTTATCATGTTTATTGTTATAAAATGACCTTCTGAAAGAAAAGCTTATTTTACTTATTTTTTATGCAGTCACAGATGCCTAAAAGCACCTGACATGTCATTCCTATAGGAAGATGGACAATATCCATTTTGAGGCCCAAATAATATGTGATCTAATAAGCAGGATCTGATTAGTTCGAATCATATAACTGACCAGTAAGGTATCAAGTATCAGTCTGGCAGATTTGGAAAAACTGAGGGTAGCTTTAGGGTTTACTGACATTAAGTTTTATGACAATACCATGAAATTTAAAACAAGAGCACCAAATGAATAGCATCACAAAACCTCAAGAAACGAGGGGTAGTTATTAATTTACAGCATTGTTAAAAGGTATCCAATTGTTTTACAATGCAAAACTAGGAGTGTAATCGAGTCAAGCTACTCGTCAGCTACCGGGCCTTCACTTGAGGAATACTAAAGCTCAACTCATTCAATTGTCAAGCTGAGCTCTAGCTTTTAATACTAAACTTTTAATCTTGTGAGCCTAATCAAACTTTTGAACTTTTAAATATTTTCTAATACTATATATAAATGAATAAAGTATAATATTTAATGGTTACACAAAGCTCAAGTCTCAAATGAGTTTCGAGCTTCTTTATGAGTTGATGATAATCGAGCCTAATTCATTGAGCTCAAGTAGGTCAAACTCAAGCATAAGAAAAATAAAGCTCAAGCCTCGAGTTTTTCAATTGAGCAAAGCTCAAGCCTAACTGTATCAGCTCAGCTTGGCTTCCTTATAACCATAATGCAGACCACAAGTTAAATATCAAGAAAATTTAGAGTTGTAACCATTTATCAGTTGTTAGGCTAATTAGGACCCTACATAAGTTAGAACAGATATTACCAAATCTTCTTTTTCATTTTTTTAAGGTTTTATGTATTTCTATTTTCCGTTTTAACTACACAGGTATCCTGATATATTCAAAAGTTGCTAGTTATCGCTACATCTAGAGGGATAAGTCTATTTAAGATCTTCTATTAGGCAATTGAGCTATTATTTTAGACCCAAGATCAAGAGTTATTTATCAGCCAACTTTACGCTTTTTCTTTTCTCATGTATCAAGTTATTGTAGGACTAAGATCATTAGGAGCCTATATTGCATTCATTGCTCCTTAAAATTAATAGCCACCACTCTTCAGCCTAGTCGTTTCTAGCCCATGTGCTCAGATTTCCCACGTCTCCTATCCCCTTCCCCCAAATTTCCGAATCCGAATCCGAATCCGCTTATTTGTAAAACACATAAATTTTGTTTGATTTTATATTTTTATTTTTAAAAAAAATTAATTATTGAATTCGAATTTTTAGCGTATCCGGATATCCTGCGGATAAAGTTATTTAATTCGGATTCGGATAGTAATATGCGGATTAAATGCGGATAATTTGCGGATTCGGATTCTAAAACAGTTTTGCGGATTCGGATAGTACAAAAAAAATGCAGATATCTGACCCGCTGCCATCCCTACCCGTGTCCGACACTCACACCCGAGTCCGAGTAACATAGGCAAAAACAAAGATATTAAGTGAGAGGCATAAGTTTTTATTCCTTTCCCTTGACAAGTTTAGCACTAATTTGAAACCTACAATCTGCATTGAATTGTCCCTAGGAAATCTTCTCAGAAATCATAATATTAGAGGTGACAAAAAACCCGAACCTCAAAACGCCCAAACCTGAACCTGAGTTGACCAAAAAAGTCAAAAACCCGAACCTAAAGAAACCCGACCCCGAGATAATCCAAACGTGAAAATCATGTTAAAATGGTTGCATAAAATCTAAAATAGCCTAAAACTAGCCCTAACCCTAAACAACTCAACTCTGACAGGACCCAAAACAAAAGAGACCCGAAACCACCAACCTGCCACCTCTACATAATACCAATTAGCTAACAAAGTTCCACCTTTGAGTTACTATTCAGATCGGAAGTTCAAAGTACTCGCTACCCAAAAGGATCGATAATTCCAAAAACTAGAATTTACAAACTGGATGCAATCCCAGACCTCCCATATTACAACCCTAACCAACCAAATAATTCTGTTACCTCTGCCCTTTCCTAACAAGAAATTAGGCCTTCCAAAGTTATCATTCCCTTATTGTCCTACAGCAATTAACTATAAATTTTTTTTATGGCTGTCCAAAAGATTCAAGATTCAAGTCAGAAGTTTTAATTGTGGAATGAAAGAGCAAGGAAAAGATTAACCCCACTGTCATTCACCATATATATTTACTCTAGACACTAGCAAGACTACTTGACATCAAATTTTAGTTTACCTTTCGCAGCGAAGAATCTTAATAACTTAACAATTTCAGCATTAGTGCACGACTCCAAATACAGCTACTCTTAAACTATTATCAAATGTCAAATAATATACCTATCCTCTAAGATGAATTGATACTTCATTTCTGTGAGGTTTAAAAGTTCTCCTATGAGTTTGTCTTTTTTCTGTTGGCAAGTACTTTTGTGGGTCCTTCAAAATCATTTTCAGAAGTTGGGAAGATGGGTTGAACTTTGCTCAAGGTGACACAAGTCGTAGTAATAATAAATAAAAGTTGGACGAAACCCCTTCTAAGTGCCTCTTTGAGAAACTCAAGTGAGAAAAAGTTTCTGTACTTTTTGTTCACTTTCAAGTTATCATTGTTTTTCTGGTTTCTATATCAAATCTTACTGAGTATAGTTGATGTGAAGCCAGGCATAACTAGAGAAGTAAAAGGAAATTAAATAAATAGCGTGAAGACAACTTACCCTCAAAGTGAAAACATCTAAAATATATTAAAATAACATGGTGGAGTGTTTTAATTTGACCAGTGTTGTTAAGGCATGCGTCTAGGCACTACGCCTTAGCGCCAGACAACAAAAGCGCCTCAGAGCCTTTCAGGCAAGGCGCATTTGATCATGCACACGCTTGGTGCATCTAGATGCGCTTTTTGGTAAGGCGGTAGGCGGAAAAAAAAAGTACGCCTGATTGAAGTTCTCTTTAATTTTTAATTTTTTAAACCTTTACTAGTAAAAGAAAAGGTATATTATTAAACTCTATACTTCTCAATATTTGAGTATTCAACAACAGATATGGGATCATAAGGAAATCATGCATATTGGCCAACAAAAGAAAAAGGAAATTTTGCATGTTTTGTAGGATAAACTGGACCACTATTTAGAGTTTATTATCATAATTATATATCTTAAACTTATTTTATATATATATATATATACACACAGACACACATACAAAAATACACATATATATATCGCGCTTTACTTCACTCGGGCGAGCACTTTTTTTACGCCTTGCACCTCAGGCAATATAAGGGTTTTGGCGCCCGAGTGCGCCTTGCACCCTTGACAACACTAGATATATCAAACAAAAAAATTCACATAGCTCACCGATGAGGCTTTGCCACCTATGCCAGATGGCATCCTTTCAAGTTAACAAAGATTTTTTCCACAACAAATTAGACATGTCTGTAAGGTTTAGAAAAAGAAAATATATACACGCAGACATACAAAATACATATATATCTTACCACCATGTATAATAAACAGAAAAGGAAGAAGTAGAAAAATAAAGCAAGTTCGGACAATTAGCCAACAGTTTGCAATCATTAAATTAAATAAAATCAAATATCTCTGTAAGCAAAAATCATCAAATAACCACATAGTTATGTGAACCAACCTGAAGTGTTTATCTCTTGCCCAATGGGAACATCCAAATAGGACCCTATAAGGAAGGTATTGTCAGCACTAGTGAGCTTTGCACCTGGGCCATCACGCTCATATTTTTCCTCCCAATTGACATTCAATGACTTCTCCTCCGACTTGAGTTTAACTGGTGGCAGCCTAGGTAACTCTTCCTTTGGATTATCAGATGCAACAGGGAAGGCCAACCCGTTTATACCTTTTTGCTCAGCACTGCCTTGAGTCTTCCCAAAGAATAGAGCCCTTCCAACCTCATCCACCTGTTCCTTAATTGCTGCCCTAACATCAAGTGCATCTACTTTCTTCTTTCCTTCTCTCTTATCTGAAGTACTAGCAGCATCATAACCGATAGATACATCCCCCTCGAGGAACGGAAAAACAGTCTTGATAGAACAATCTTTCCATATCTCTGCAGATGAACTAGTGGATTCCTCAGTTCTAGACCATCTTCTGTTATCAGCAAAGTTTTCCTTCAAGTATGCACTTTTAGTCTTAAATTGCTGATCAAGCTCCTTAGTTTCACTGGTATGAAACTTGTCATACTTGGGATCTACATTAGCTTTGCTAGTATTTTCAAGCCATGAAGTTTTGATTTCACCCGAAAAGGCAATCTCTTCTCCAGATTTAACATTACCTTTATCAGTGTCAGGAGCTTCAGCTGTACGATATCTTGACTGATCTGGTTTCTCTAGCTTCAAAAAGCTAGTGCTACTAACAAAACCACCATTTTTGTACAGATCAGGACCATTGATAGTATTGAAGTTCCACGACTGCAAATTGAGTACAGCATCCTCTGGATTTTTAGAGAAAGTGAAAATCTTATCACTTGTCACTTTTGCTTCATTAGGTTTATTACGCTCCCCAGTAGAAGCAGCATTTCTCCATTTGCTTTCAGACCCATTTCTGCCAGCCCCACACTCTATCTCTTTCACTATAAGTTCCTTAGAAACCTCACCACTGTTTCGAGAACCTGAGCCATGACTTTCACCCACTGTTTTTTTTCCGTTTTCTTCTTCTAGTACCTTGCCAGAGTCCTTTTCTTCAAGGCTAAGTTTCTGAAGGAATCCATTCAAATCAGGGTGGTTACCGAGTTCACTACGCAAAGCTGCCTCAGCTCTCGTAAAGCGATTTCTCCTCAGAAAGTCCAAAATCACGTCTACTGAGCTTGGTTCTGTCATTATGAAGTGCTATAGATCTAGACACAGGTACTAGAAGCAAGAAATTACCAAACCTGAAAATATCCAAACAAAAGAGACAAATAGTTTATTTATTTTAAGTCAAAAAGGAAGTTGAAAAATGTCAGCTTCGAATCCTCTTTTCACTTTAAGAAAACGAGCTTCAGAGAAGATAATTAATAAAATTTGGAAACATTTATAAGAAAACTTACCTAAAACTAAAAGATGGAACCAGGAATAAACATCTAGCAGTTTTTTTTTTTTTGCCAGGTGAAATTTGATTTCTTTTTTATTCCCTTTTATAGTACTAATCTACTTCCTAATAATAATAACAAAATCAAGGTCAAATAACAATTGCAATTCCATGAAAACAAAACTGCGACTGTTAGAAAACTTGAAAATAAGGGTAATGGTGATTGGTTTTTTAACTGTCATTACCTACTTGTTTTAACTTCAATTACTAAGAAAGTATAAATCTGAATCCGACATTTCCCATTCCTTTTTTTTCTTAGTACTGAAGAGCAATGTTTTCCTTTTCCCTCTTTAAAAATCCCCCTAATTTCGAAAATACAATCCATAAAATTGGTACATTTTCCCAGAAATGAAAGAGAAAAAACCCTAGAGAAATTCGCAACCTCGTGAATCAAATCGAAGGATGACAAGATCCAGAGCTCCAACCAAAAACCCTAGAAATTGCCCAGACAACCTTAAAAAACTGAGATTCAAATTTTAATTGACTCACTCAAAAACCGGAGAAGAGATTATAAAAAAAAAAACTTACAGATCGACGAAGAAGAAGAGCAGTCATGCCAATCTCTGTTGTTGGCTTTGGATTCCATACCCGTACTCCACATTAAAAACTACAAATGCCAAAAGAATAAAAACAAATACAATGGGTTTTTCTTCTAGTCTGCCCTTTATTTTATTTTTTATTTTTGTTTCTTTGTTTTTCTCTCTTCAGCTTGGGTTTTTTTGTTATTGTACTCTTGGTTTGGCCTGCAATTTCTCTCGGGCATGCCACGGCATATAAGAGCAAAAAAATTTTAAAGAAAAAAGTTTTCGATAATAATACTTAATAAATAAATATATAACGCAGGTAATTTATATTCTCAATCGTTCAATTTATTACGTGGATCACAAATATTTAATTTTATTAAATTATATTATTAAATTTTTATTATTAATAAATTAAATTATTTATGTTAATTTTGTTGAGTAATTTTAACGAAAAAATTGACTCAAAATATATATATATATATATTTTTATATCTCATCAAAATAATGTCTGATTGGTATTTTAAGTAAAAAAAATTCATCTTAAATCTATTTTTTCGTTAGAATTACTTAATTATATTAGCATAAGTGATCTAATTTATTAATAATAAAAGTTAAGTGATATAATTTGATAAAATTAAATGTTTGTAATCTATATGAAAGTTGAGTTCAATAATCTAAAATATAAATTATCCAACGGGAGCTTAGCTATCAATTGCTTATGGAGTTGGCATAATCTTATTCATGAGTCGTCTAAACTGAGTCAGATTTAGGATAGATTTTTCATAATTTGAATCGATTCGATTTAATTCAAATTATTGTTTAAATAATAAAAAATATTTAAATTTAAATTTAATTATAAAAATATTTAAAAATTAATATAAAAATAATTTTAAAAAATAAAACATACTTTCATACTCGAGTCGAGCTTAAACAAATAAAAAAAAATTATTCAAACTCGAATCCGACGTGATCTATGAACACTTGTACTGTGACATGATTCATACCATGATACATTATTAAACTTTGGGAGAATTTGAAAAACATGCTCTCTAAGCATGAATAATTGTTGAATGATCTACTATGTTAAAATAATTTGTAAAAAATAAAGAATTAAAAAATTATTAGGAAAAAATTTGTAAAGATAAAATTACCTTAATGAAATTATCCTATAGCTCCTTAGTTTATCTCCTGATGACTTTCCTCCTCTTCCCCCTTTACCTCATTCTTCCATTCTCTCATACCTTTGCAGAGTTTCTTCACCGACTTAAAGAATCCTCTTCAAACCAAAATCTTCATTTCTCTACTCCTTAAATTTCTTCAAGTCTCGAAACTCAGTATCCTAATAAAGAAACCTGTTTCATAAATGGATCCAATGACAACACAAGGTGCGGATTTCTTTTTCTTCATATTTTTTTTTTTTTATGATTATATCATTAAATCTTGATTTCATTTTTATTTTATTTTTTGCTTTAGATAAGCTTTTTTCTAATTTCATAACTGTAAGAATTGAGTTGAACCTCTCACGAAATTTTTTTGATCTCTAATTTACAAAGTTATAGAACTTTGTTAACAATTTTAGGAGTTTTTTGGTTCGATCTTTGTGCCTCTTTCTTCTTTTCTAGTTTTTCTTAGTATTAACTTTGATGTCATATCCTATTTATCTTTTCTGGATTCTCAGTTTCTTCCAAGGTGAAATATCATTCTTTGATGGATATCTATCACCTATTTGGAAGTTGCTCTATATTTTAAAAATGGTGCAGTAAATACTGGTCAATGTCGAATATATTCATGAAAGTCATGATTGAAAAAATAGATTAGAAAAGGTAAAAAAATACAAATTTTTTGTTTTTCTTGGGTGTAGATTGGAAAAGGTAATAAAATACAGAATTGTTGTTTGTCTTGGGTGTAGACAATGGGAATTTTGAAAATCATACGAAGTTTTTTAAAAATAACTCAAGCTGTTAAAAATGTTTTTATTCCTTGCCTACCAATACTTGATCTGACGATTACTGATCATATTCAGCAGGTCCTCCCTTCCCTTCCCATTGCCTTTCTCTTTCTTTTCTCTTATCTGTTTTTGATCAGTATGTTATAAAGTATTTTTATTTTCTCAGTAGTCATTCTTTCTGTTTTTTTTTTTCTTTGATTAGTGAAAGATTAATGGAAGCTGTAATCTTCTGTTTGTTGCTTGTAAAAGCTACTATTATCTTTCTCCTTTTTGTTTGATGATTGTTGGTAAGGTTTTAATTGTTTACATACATATATATTTTTTTTCATGCTGTTAGGGAAAAGTTTTTAATGGCAAGTAGGTTATTATATATAGTTTTGATGTTTTTGTTTTGAAATTTATAGGTCTCTGGTAGATAGGTTTTGGATATTTGTCATTTTGAGATTTACTAATTATTTTTAATGGGTTTGGTTTTGGGACTTGTCTTCAATTTCCAGTTACTAGGGTTCAAATATGTCTTAAAAGTCTGTGGTTCTTGATCAGTAATTTAGCAGTATGTCCTTCATCCTTTATGTCATAATGATCTCGCATTAGATGTCTACACTTTAATTTACTTGTTAATTTATTTTTGGTTTTTCTGGTATTGTTTATTGATTAACTTCATCATTTTTTGTCTCTTTTGCCCTTTCTCTTTTTGTTCTTTCCTGAGTTTTGATTAGATAGCAATATTGTTGTGGCTATCATTTTTTGGTTTAGCTATCTCCCATGGAAGAGTGGGTTTTTTTTCCCTCTACGATTTGTTTACAAAAAGAATGAAAAGTAGTAATTTGTAAACTTTGTGCTAGTTGTTCTTATTCTAATGTCCTTTTAAATTCTTACCTCCTTGTAATGGATTGATTTGTTACTGCAAGAAGATGCTACTTCTAGCATTTCAATTAACCCTGGAAGAAACTTAGCTTAATGTAAAGTTTCTTCTTTTTTCTTGGATGCATCATTTATTAACTATATAGAGCACAACGTGAAGATTTCATTTGTTAAAATTTCCTTTTGTCTTTGTAGTCGTTAGTCAATTCAACAAGTCTGGATTTCAAAAAGAAGTGGAAGACATTCTGTAATGGGGAACCGAAGAACTTTTCTATGATTTTTCTAATGGGAAAGATTCTGGTGAAGGTTGTTTGTACATAATTTTAAACAGACTGTACATATGATTTAAAATTTTATGTACAAGTACATATGTTTAGCTAATTTCTCTAATCTGAAGAATTGTTAGATTTCATTTGCCAAGTTCTTTACCTTATGGAATGTATATAAAAACTGAATTTTATTTACAATTAATTATAAACAAATTTACAATTAGTTTAAAATATATGTACATAAGTAAAACTTGAAAAAAAAAAAAAAAAAAGTTAATTGTGTATACTTAAAGATTGTGGTAAGAATGAAGGATTAGACATGATCTTAGCCAAAATTTCAAGAGGGAATCGATCTTCTAAGGGGAAAGGATTGATCCTCTATTGTCCTAGAAAGTTTATTTTGAATCTGTTTCAAAAGGTGTCGCAACCTAAAAAAATAACAAGTCTCATCGCAAGACTTTATTATTCGTTAAGCGTGACATAAAAAAAATCGAGAAAAAAGTCGACTTAATTCCTCTTGAAAAATGAAGGTTTTGAAAATAACTTTGAAAAATATATGGAGTCGCCACCAATCTTTTTTAGCTAGGTGTGATCGGCCACTTATTAAAATCGATTTTATAAAATATTTTAAAATTAATTAAAACATTTTTAAAATCAATTTCAAGTCTGCGTTTTAAACCAGAGAAATCAAAGAAGCGGGTTCGAAACTCGGTTACGTGTGGGGAAGGATTAATACCCCCACAACGTCCGTATAAAACGATACCTTATTAATCATGTGTTATCTCAAGTCTCAGTAAAAAGTCGGTTTTAAATTTAGTATTTCAAGTTAATTCCCAATTTAATGAAAAAATAATTCCATTTTTAATTCAAAAAATGATCTGAAATTTATAAATTCAAAATTTTCCTATATTCTCCAACAAACGTGGCAAAATATATAAATTTTTATTAGTTTGGAAAATTTTTCGAATCATTCTCATTTTAAAGAAGATATTCTGTTATTAATGATAATTGATGATATCCTCCCCAGCAAACCCGGCAAAGAATTCATGAATTATTTTAACTCGGGAATATCTTTATTTTACTGAAAATCATTACCTTTTTGAAAACATTTAAAAAAATATATGAATATGTATGACATAAATAAAATGACATAGCAAAGTCTAAATAATATAATGCAACTTAAATGATATGATATAATTTATATGTCTTAGCATATTCTAAATGAAATGAAATGACCTAGGTAACATGATATATTCTATATGAAATGTAATATCCTAAGTCATATGATATATTCTAAATGAAACAAAATATCCTAAATGACATAATATATTCTAAATGAAATGAAATGACCTAGGTAACATAATATATTCTCATGAAATGAAATGATCTAGGTAACATAATATATTCTATATGAAATGAAATAATTTAAATGACATTGCAAATATAAATGATATAGCATATAATCTAAATGACATGAAATATAAAATAATGCTGTCATATAATATGCATGAAAATAAAAAATAAAATAATAATGCATGAACATAGTATATGCTAAATAATATGACAAAAATAACTAAATAAAAAGCATAGGATAACATGAAATATTCAAAACCATATAACAAATAATATAATATCAAAATTTTAAATCAAAGATAATAGCATCATCATAGAAAATTAAACATAGCAAAAATTACATATTATATAATATGCATGAATATGGAAAATGCAATGCATAAGAATGTATTTTTTTCTTTAATTAAGAAAATCCGTATATCTAAAAAGATATTCAACTACCTTAGGAAAATATATCCAATTAAATATTCTAAAACCAAAATACTTTGTGATTGTTTAAAAACAATTTTGAAAAGCTTAGATTAAAATAAAAAAAAAAAAAAAACTTAGCTAAACCATTTTTTAAATGGCTCTAATTTCCTAAGTTTAAAATCTCGGACTTGACCACCCTTAACCCGAGACTTAAAAAATCATTTTTAGAGTTTAGAAAGGCTTAGAAACTACCTTAAGTCAGTAGCTAAACTTCCTAATCAGCCCCCTCTAAGTAATTTAACCAAAACAAAAAAATGATTTTCTTTCAAATTCTATTCTGACTCCACTGTCCAGTTTTAAAGCACGATTTTTTTTCCTATTTTTAAAAATTCAAAAAACTCTAAAAACCATACTGGAGACTCAAAACATGTAAAACAACACGGAAAAAATTGGCTTAATTTTTTTATTAAAGATGACTGCCCAGAAAAATCGGGAAAGTACGAGTACTAGGTGAAAAAACTGTTTTGTCAAAACACATTCTTTTGCCTTTGATAAAATCATTTAAAAAATCAAAGTAAAAATATTAGAGACTCTCTAAAAGGCTCACAAACAGTAGCTAACACTTTTGAAAAGTTAGGCAAAAAATTGGCTAAGTAAAAGAAAATCACAAAGGTAGAATAATCAATTTGACAACTCTTTAATTTTCCACAAGTATGCTCAAGAGAGCATGACTTTGAACCATTTATTGGCCTAAGTCATAAGTCAAGTGGCAAGGTCATGAAATGCATGAAAAATACAGCAAATATGATGCATGAAATGCATGATTTAAAACCTAAATGTCATGAAGAATACATGGCATCAATAAAATGACCTAGACATAAATGAACTTGCATGGCATTTAATGCAACCTATGTCTAAAATGCCTGAATATGCATGGCAAAACAAACCAATCCTACATCTAAAATATGCATGGCAATAACACAAACACAAGGCATGCTTAAACAAAATACTCAACCAAATGTCATAAAAATGCAAACCTATCAACTAACATAACAAAAATGCACACACAAAGCAAATAAAATGAAGGTGGCCGAATGGCCTCGTGTTTAAAATGGGCACGACATTTTCACAAACACATGATATACTAACATGCTTAACTAAAGAATAACACTCAAATCATGCAAATATAAAGTAAAGGCATGAAAACCAACAAACATTTTCACAAACACATGGATTACAAAATATAAAACATTTGTGAAAACAGAAAATGAAAAATGCAAGAATAATAAAATAAACATGATAATAGACTCAAAAAATGGAAATAGAAAAGTAACCAAATTAAAACAAGCTTCAAGTCTATGTATTAGAAGAAGATTTAAAGCATCAAAACTTATTAAATATAAAAAATAACATGAAATAACAAAGCAAACAACAACTTAAAAAAAAAAAAAAAAAACTAGGCCATTCGGCCATATCCAAAAACAAAGGGAAAAAAATTTTCAATAGCTTTTTACAAGAAATGATGAAGAAGGAATTTAAAGAAGAACCTTAAAAACACTTATTTAAAAAGAAAAATCAAAAGAAACTCACCAAAATAATAATCAAAACAACAAATCAAGAATGGAAAATCAAAGAAAGTGCAAGAGTATGGTGCTTAAAGCAATCTCTAGAAGCTATCTTTCAAGCTTTTTCTCTTATAACTATCTTTTCTTTTTTCTTTTCAACAATGGAGAGAAAATCAGCCAAAATCAAGAGAGAATAGAGAGTGAGTGTAGCTGAAAATGAAAGACAGACCCCCTTTCTTTAGTGTGGCCGAAACCCCCCTCTAGGCTAGGATGTTGTCATTTTTCCATCAACCAATTTTCATCCAAGGGCTAATGATCCAAGATGTTTAAAACATGAAATTATCACCCTTAGATTAGGCCATCAGCTATCCATAATTACAGCTATTCAAGAATCTTAAGCCATTATGTTGACACTCTCCCTCTTCATACATTGGTCAATGTGGCTTATTTGCAAAGGCTTGATAAAAAAATAACTAACTAACTCTTTATTGTTGGCCTTTTGATTAAAAAATCAGAAACTTCCTACCCATCTTTGGGCCTTGGCCGGCCAGCCCCCTTCTTCCAGCCTATGTTTCATTTTTTAAAAAGGCAAGAAAAGCCCTTTTCGGTTTCTTAGGTAAAATGACCTTTTTGCCCCCCGAACATAAATAAATGGCAAACGGACTCCAAATTCAAATTTTATTTTTTCAATACTTTAAAAATAATAAAAAATTTGAATTCTGGTAGTTTTCAAAAAATTTCGAGTCCATTTGCTATTTATTTGGATTTTTTCTTCTAAAATTGCCCTTTTATGCCCCTAAACTTTACCATTTTTAAAACGAGCTCCAAATCCAGATTTTCCTTCACCAATCTCTTCCAAATAGTTTAAAAGTGTGATATGGAAGTTTTCATAATTTTTGGAACTAATTTGGTATTGTTCGGGATTTATCTGCTTGAATTACTACATAAGGGGCCCGAGATTTGGCAATTTTGCAAACGAACTCCGAATCAAGATTTTCTTTCGCCAATCTCTTCCAAATAATATAAAAATGAGATTTAAAAATTTTCAAAATTTTTGGAGTTCATTTTCTATTTTTTCGGGATTTATCTTATTGAATTTTTGCATAGGAGACCCGGGATTTGGCCATTTTGCAAACGAACTCTGAATCAAGATTTTCTTTCGCCAATCTCTTCCAAATGATTTAAGAATGAGAATTGAAAATTTTTCAGAATTTTTGGAGTTCATTTGCTATTTTTCCCAAATTTTCCAATTTTGCCCTTTTACCTTCGAAACCCGGTTTTGCTTAAAACAAGTCCGATTTTCAGATTTTCTTCAAACTGAGCCTTGGGCTATCCTTTTTTTAATCACTCCTCATCCATTAGGGGCTTTAGTCCTACCAAATCAGGCCATTTCTTGTAATTCTTCCCAATTTCACCAAAATCCACCAAAAACCCTAATTCTCAGTTTTCTTTCGGATTGACTTTTCTTTCAGTTTTTCTTTCAAGTGGCTTCTCTATTACTCGTAGTCAGTGCTTATCTTTCATTTGGAACCTTCAATTTTGACCAATTCGATCGTTTAAGCATTTTCCCCCAAATTTCTCGAATTAGGGATCCCTTTCTATTGAATCTCCATAACCCAACTTCCGAACTCCATATCTTTCGATGTAGACCTCAGATTATCAAAATTCTTTCTCCATTTTTCAATTGAACTTCAAATCTTGATTTTGAAAGTGGGTTGACTTTTTCAGTAGTTGACTTTTTTAGTAGTTGACTTTTCGGGGTTGACTTTTTGAGGTTGACTTTTTCAAGTTTCACTTTTTATGCTCGCCCTCTTAAACTAAGTCTCGGAGTACCACCTGCAGAATGAAACAAGTCTTTTTACATTCTGAAACATCAATTTAAGAAGAAAACATACCTATTTTAGTGGTCCGGACAAAATTAGGTGTCTATAGCTGCCCCTCTTTGGCTATTGCTGAGAATCAGGAATCAGGCAAAGATAAACAAATACTAATTTTGTCCGGTTAGTGAAATCACATGTAAAGAGAAGGAAAAGGGGGGTTTTTTATTCTTTATTTTTGTTGTTGAGAAAAACTGTAAATAGAAGATATTATCCTTAAATTAAATTTCCTGACTAATCAAGGATCGACCCGTCTTAAGGAAACGAGTTCGATTTGCAAGAAAAAATTGTGCCTGGAGGTCTTAAGAATGATGCCCAGAGGTCTTAAAAATGCTGTCAGAGGCCTTACCCGTGATTTTGAAAAAAAATGCGTTGTATGCGGCTTTAAAAAAAGATGCTCGGAGGTCTTAAGAATGGTGCCCAGAGGTCTTAAGAATGGTGCCCAGAGGCCTTACCCGTGATTTTTTTTAAAAAAAATACACTGTATGCGGCTTCAAAAATGATGCCCGGAGGTTTTAAGAATGGTGCCCGGAGGTCTTAAGAATGGTACCCGGAGGCCTTACCCGTGATTTGAAAATACCTTGACGACGGTCTCAAGGCTCGACTCATTTGATAAACAGAATGTGTTCGATTTAAAACAAAAGGAAATACCTCGACGATGGTCTTAAGGCTCGACTCATTTGGTGAAACAGAATGAATTCGATTTAAACAAAAGGAAATACCTCGACGGTGGTCTCAAGGCTCGACTCATTTGATAAAACATAATGAATTCGATTTAAAACAAAAGAAAATACCTCGACGGTGGTCTCAAGGCTCGACTCATTTGATAAAACAGAATGAATTCAATTTAAAACAAAAGGAAATACCTCGACGATGGTCTCAAGGCTCGACTCATTTGATAAAACATAATGAATTTGATTTAAAACAAAAGGAAATACCTCGACGGCGGTCTCAAGGCTCGACTCATTTGATAAAACATAATGAATTCGATTTAAAACAAAAGGAAATACCTCAACGGTGGTCTCAAGGCTCGACTCATTTGATAAAACAGAATGCATTATATTTAAAACAAAAGGAAATACCTCGACGGAGGTCTCAAGGCTCGACTCATTTGATAAAACAGAATGAATTCGATTTAAAACAAAAGAAATACCTCGACAGTGGTCTCAAGGCTCGACTCATTTGATAAAACAGAATGAATTCGATTTAAAACAAAAGGCTCGACTCATTTGATAAAACAGAATGAATTCGATTTAAAACAAAAAAAAAAGAATGATTTTGGGTTTGGTTCATTTGGAAAAAATAAATTTAACTTGAAAATGAATGGAACATACCTCGACGGTGATCTCGGGGCTCGACTTATTTGAGAAGCAAAATGAGTTTGATTTGGAAAGGAAATGTACCTCGACGGTGATCTCGGGGTTTGACTCGTTTGAAAAATAGAATGAGTTCACTTTGGGGAAGTCCAAGTTTTCCTGATTTCTGCAATGTTAGCTAAATGCAATGATGAGAATGACATGCTTTGCAAATGCTTGTATGTTTCCTAAGGATGAATGCAATCAAATGATTGTGTCGTGATTTCTAATCCATGGTTTCTTTGAGGTTCACAGATTATTCGACTTCATGACGGAGTCTTCAATTGTTCATTGATGCCCCACTTAAGGAAACCTTCACTCAAGATAACTTGTCAAACAGTCTCAGTTTCTGACTTTCGCTGAAATTCACAGATTTTCTGACTTTGTGATGGAGTCTCCAATACGTTCACTGTTTTCTTTTCTTGGTGAACTTTTCGAACCTTTCCCAAGATTTAAATCTATTCCTTAGTAATACTTTGAAATCCTTTTATTTAAAGATTTTTTTAATACTAATCATCATTCAATTTAATAACAATCATAATGCATCTCAAAAATGTGAATCAAGCAAAAATTGTCATGAAAAGGATAACAAGAATCTATTGGAAGAAAAAATAAATATCAAGGATATAATAAACAAATGTAAAGTTATAGGTTGTAGATGCCTCGGATGCGGAATATCTTGGACCCCTCCTTTTCCAACCATCTGAAATTTCTCTTGAACAAGCAATTTACTTGGGTAACCTCTCGGCTTTCGTAGTTACATCAGACTGAGTTGTTCCCCTTTCTTTTGATTTTCAGATACTTTCTCCCCCTTCACATGGAGCATTGATTCGAACTTTTAATCAGTACCTGAGCCACCCTTTGCGGGTTTTCAACTCAAGTGTCCTCCATTCGGTATTAAGTCGCTCTTTACGGGTTTTCGGCTTAAACCTATCCTTTTACATTCTTTTTTCATTTCCATTTTTTTTGGTATTCTACCGTGCATCTGAGAATTCTAAATGCTTCCAAGGTAAAAATATCAATTCAAAAGATGAGATGAATTTTGAGAATAACCTTTCAAATTAAATATCCATGCTTGATCAAAATGGGCTTTTAAAGCACGTAATTTAGGCCAAGGTTTCGGTTTAGAAAGGAAGGATAAAATAGGCTCAAAGTGTGTTTAAGGGTGATGGGATCAAGGATCATTTCCTGAGGAGAACACATTCTTGAAATATTTGTCCCTTTTTTTTTTGGACTTTCTTTTCTTCTTTTTTTGCTTTGTTGGCTTTCATTTGCCACTTTTTTCGATGGCTTTCTTTGTGCCATGATTTTTTTATTTTTCCTCGCATTTGCCCTCCAGTGTAGAGGGTGATCCTTGATCAAGGTTTAAAAAAAAAAAAAATTCCTAAGGCTCAAAGGGGTGACTAAGGATTATTTTTTCTTAGTGAAAGGAATATGAAAGATGGCCATTCATCATATCAAGCATGAATATTCTCTTTGAAAAGCAATTCACAGGGGAAATAGATATATAGAATTTCCATTTTTACACTTGGAATCATTCGAATTTCCATGTGTACAACATCACACTTTTTTTTTCATTTTTTTTTCAAGCGTAATACTTCTTCAGTTCATCAGTATTCACGGGATTTCTGAAATCCTCCCCGTCCATTCTAGTTCAAATCAATGCTCCTCCAGAAAAAGCTTTTTTTACCACATAGGGTCCTTCCCAATTCGGAGCCCATTTTCCTCTCGGGTCCCTTCACTATAGGGAGAATTTTCCTCAGTACCAACTCCCCCTCTCGGAACTATCTAGGACGAACTTTCTTGTTGTGGGCTCGAATCATCCTTTTCTGATACAACTGCCAGTGACAAATTGCTTTCAATCTTTTCTCCTCAATGAGATTCAACTGTTCATAACGAGCTCTAACCCATTATGCTTCCTCTAGGCCAACTTCCATCAAAACCCGAAGTGAAGGGATCTCAACTTCAATAGGTAGCACTGCTTCCATCCCGTATACCAAAGAAAATGGCATTGCCCCTATAGATGTGCGCACTGAATACTATATGCATGATGAGCAAAAGGCAAGATCTCATGCCAATCCTTGTACACATCGGTCATCTTCTCAACAATCTTTTTGATGTTCTTATTGGCTACTTCTACTGCCCCATTCATCTTCGGACGATAAGGTGCCGAATTATGATGTGTGATCTTGAATTGAGTACACATTTCTTTCATCATCTTATTGTTCAAATTGAGAGCATTATCCGAAATAATTCTTGCTGGCAACCCGTAACGGCATATGATTTCTTTCTTAACGAATCTACATACCACCGACTTTGTTACATTCGCATAGAAAGTAGCTTCTACCCACTTTGTGAAATAATCTATGGCCACAAAGATGAAACGATGTCCATTTGAAGCTTTCGGAGTGATAGGCCTGATCATATCCATTCCCCATATTGAAAAGGGCCATGGTGCAGTCCTGACATGTAATGGCGATGGCGACACATGAATCTTATCTACATATATCTGGCATTTATGGCACTTCCGGGAATAACTGATACAATCTCCTTCCATTGTCAACCAATAGTACCCTGCCCTCATAATCTGTTTAGCAAGCATGTGACCATTAGCATGAGTGCCACATATCCCTTCATGAACCTCTTCTATAATTCTCCAAGCTTCGGCAGGTACGACACATCTCAACAAGACTTGGTTTTTTCCTTTCTTGTAGAGAATCTCACTGTCTAGAACAAAACCCATTACTAGCCTTCTCAGAGTCCTCTTGTCATTTTCTGTTGCTTGTTCTGGATACTGTTGACTCTTGATGTATTGCAAGATGTCGTTATACCAAGGGAGGCCATCTGCTTCTTCTTCAATACTCATACAGTGGGCAGGAGACTCATATATACTCATCTTTAGTGGTACAACTTCAGCCCCTTCATTCACTTTAAACATTGATGACAAAGTAGCAAGAGCATCTGCCATTCGATTTTCTTCTCGAGGGAAGTAATTGAAATTCACTTCTTCAAATTCCTCCAATAAACTCAATATGAGTTCTCGGTATCGGATTAGCTTTGTATCTAGGGTTTCCCATTCTCCTCGTAGCTGGTATATCACTAAGGCTGAGTCTCCAAAAACTTCCAATACTTTGATCTTTCTGTCCACTGCAGCACGAAGGCCCATAGTACATGCTTCATACTCGGCAGTATTGTTTGTACAATCAAAATCCAATCTAGTAGTGAAAGGATAATAATCTTCTTCTGGGATATGAGGACTTCACCGATTCCATACCCCATGGCATTAGATGTGCTATCAAAATACATTTTCTACACTTTCTTCTTCAGGGGAATCTCATCTGCTTGTGAAACATACATCAAATCTTCATCCGGGAAGTCAAAGTTTAACGGCTCATAATCTTCCACTGCCCGACTTGCTAAGAATTCAGTCACTACACTGCCCTTGATAGTTTTTTGACTTACATATACAATGTCGTACTCTGACAATAAAACCTGCCATCTTGCCGTCCTCCTTGACAAAGAAGGTGCTTCCAACATGTAATTGATTGGATCTAGCTTGGAAATCAACCACGTTGTATGGTACAACATGTATTGTCTAAGTCTTCGAGCAGTCCAAGCTAAGGCACAACACAACTTTTCTTCCGACGAATATTTCAACTCATAATCTGTGAACTTCTTGCTGAGGTAGTAAACCGCCTGTTCTTTCTTTCCAGTCTCATCAAGCTGTCCCAAAACACGACCCATGGATCTCTCAAATACTGATAAATACGGTATCATTGGTTTATCCGAAACATATGGCATTAATACTGGTGGGGTGGATAGATAATGTTTAACCTTTTGAAATGCAATCTGACAACCTTCATCCCATTCTCCTGGATCATGTTTTTGAAGTAACTTAAATATTGGATCATATTTGTCGGTTAATTGAGAAATAAACTGAGCAATGTAATTCAATCTCCCCAGAAAGCCTCTTACTTCCTTTTGAGTATGAGGTGGTGGAAAATTTTGAATGGCCTTCACTTTATCCGGGTCAATCTCAATTCCTCTTTTGCTGACGACAAAACCCAACAATTTTCCCGAGGTGACTCCAAAAGTGCATTTTGTCGGATTTAGCTTGAGTCTAAACTTTCTTAGTCGTTCGAAGAGTTTCTTAAGATTCGCAATATGCTCCTCTTCTCCTTGTGACTTTGCGATCATATCATCAACATAGACCTCAATTCCCTTATGCATCATATCATGAAACAAGGTCACCATGGCTCTCTGATATGTTGCCCCAGCATTCTTCAACCCAAATGGCAGTACCGTGTAGCAGAAGGTTCCCCACATTGTAACAAATATGGTTTTCTCCATATCTTCCGGTGCCATCTTGATCTGATTGTATCCTGAGAATTTATGCATGAAAGAAAATAAAGAACTTTTTGCCGTATTATCCACTAGAGTATCAATATGGGGCAAAGGGAAATTATCTTTAGGGTTGGCCTTGTTCAAATCTCGGTAATCAACACACATCCGCACCTTGCCATCCTTTTTTGGTACTACAACAATATTTGCCACCCATTCTGGATATTTTTCCACCTCTAAGAATCCAGCATCAAATTACTTTTTTACCTCTTCTTTTATCTTTAACAGCATGTCTGGCCTCATTCTTCTCAACTTTTGCTGATTTGGTTTGCATTCTGGTCTTAAAGGGAGCTTATGAACCACAATATCCGGATCCAACCCTGGCATGTCTTTGTAAGAACATGCAAATACATCCACATATTCCTGGAGCAAGGCTATTAATTCACCCTTTATTGATGATGACAATAAAGTCCCGATTTTGACTTCCTTTATCTCTTCACCATCTCCCAAATTTATCATTTCCAATAATTCCTTATGAGGAAGTACTTGTTTCTCCTCTTGTTCTATTTTCCTTAATAGATCCGGAGGTAGACCATAATCCTCAGTATCTTCGTTAGCCTTAAAATCACCCGTGCAAATGGGTCTTTCAAAATCAATTTCAGAATTACTGACAGGTAGGTCCTCATATTTCGCATCCGTACACCTGTAAATAGGTGGAGAAGAAATAATATAGGAAAATATATATAATGAAAACAAAATAAATAGCAAAAATGAAAGAATATGAACACATCAATATGAATAAAATGCATTGTGCTTGTTATTTATTGAATGAAAATGTTTAAACAAAAAGCCCATTACAGAAAAAACTCTTAATATCTCTAGGTAAAGATAATTAAGATTATTTTTTTTAAAGTATTACTTTGGAATAGACTTAAAAATTATGGGCAACTCAGTCGCACTCCAATTGGTTAGTCTATATCCTGGTGGACAAGATCGCACCATCCAGTTTGCACTGTCATTTTCCATCCTTTCTTTCCCGATCATGCAAATCACCATATCCTGAATCTGCCCCCCTTTATTCAAATGGAATTTTTCAAAAGCTTGCTTGATCATTATAAGTACATCCTCTGAATTCTTTTCTCCGAATAAAAAACTAGCAGAGCGGAAGTTGTGAAGGATTCCCATTCAATATCCATACCCGTGAGACGGGCCATCCTCCTTTGTCGGTTCCTTTCAACTTGTTTCCTCCTCTCATGGGCCTTCTGAAGATATCCTAAGCCAAACCGATCTTTCTTTCCCATTGCTTCCATTGCTCGAGCCATCCCTTGAAGATATTTCCCAAGACTTTTTCCAACCTTGCAGCCTTTTCCCACTGTGGTCCTTACTCCCAGCCTTGTGTTCTTGGACAATCTTGGTTTTGGAATTTTCCGTCATTCAGCGACGAAAACCGCATTTACGAATTCCAAAGACCGAAAAAAACATTCTACGGCATTTTCATTGGGTTCAACATAAGGAGATTCAGTAGATGCAGAGGCTATTATGTCTTCTTCTCCTGATACAGTGATCAAACGGCCCTCCATCACAAATTTTAGCTTTTGGTGGAGAGACGAAGGTACAGCCCCTGCTGAATGTATCCATGGCCTTCCCAACAAGCAATTATAGGATGGATTAATATCCATGACCTGGAAGTTCACCGTATAAGTGCATGGGCCTATCTCCAAAGAAACCTCAATAGTTCCCATTACCTCTCTCCTGGTACCATTGAAAGCCCTGACTACTATGCAACTCGGTAACATATAAGACATATCCACTGGCAACTTAGACAGGGTTGCCAAGGGCATTACATTTAATGAAGAACCATTGTCCAGAAGCACCCTTGGTAGTATATGCCCTTTGCAAGTGGTTGTTATGTGAAGAGCCTTTGTGGATCCAATACCATTTGGTGGTATTTCATCATAACTGAAAAATATATGGTCGTCTACTGATAACTCGTATAACTATATAGTTCTTAGTTATGTTTTATTATTGTTTTGTGTCAAATACGAGTTATTATTGCTTAGTCTAATTGTGTTTATGATATTTTATATTTTTATGTAATTTGGTGTTTTTCACGAGTTTCTTTGAGTGATTTCAGATTACTAGGTTAAATCAACAATTAAGGGCAAATCCAGTTCAGTTCCAGTTCCGACACCTTTTGCCATATCCGCCATATCTAGAGTTTCACTGAAGCAATAAGGCTGAATTTTTTACAGTGCAAAGTTAAGAGGCCTATCTATCTTTTTCATGTTTTACACTTCTTGAAACGGAGTCTTTTTCCCTAGCGAAATCGACCATCAAGTTGGCTGATGTGCAATGATCTCTGTGCTGACCTGTTTTGGTATTTTGACCATATCTTCCGATCCACATGAGCAAATGATCTGATTCCAATGGCTAGGATCCGTAACTGATAGGGGTATATTTTTCTAGAAGACCATTTGATCAGATCGAGCCTCCAACATTGACAAAATCGACCATCAAGCTGGCTGATCAGAATTGTCATACAATATGACGAAAATTGTTAGAAAAATGCACCCACCTATTATACCTACCTTTGAAACTTATAAAGCTTGTCTCTTGTCATTTATATCTCCAAAATGTGTATAAATAGAGGGCCTTGGATGAGCATTAAAGGGAGATTGGTAGGATATTAGCCATTGTAATAAAATTCTCTAAGTTTTCTTCTTCTTTCCTTTCTCTAGTTTTCTTTTTTTATTTACTTATGCTTCTTACATTTCTTTTCATTTTATTCATATCTAGTATGTGTTGCTAATCATATTGTTGAGGTGATGAGGTGAAGCTTTTGGTAAATGCTAAGGTTAGTCTCTTAAACATGAGCTAAAATGAATTATCATTTATAAACACTAGTATAGATAATATTTTCTTTTGGTTTAAAATCATACTTGCAAAGTAGAGATCTTGATTCATTATTGACAATGAAAATGGCACAGTAAATGCTTGGTTTCATAACCTTGATTTGTTGTAGACATATACCTTGGCATAAGGAATGCTTGGACTCTTTTTATGAGTTTTGAGGACACCAAATGAACATAATATCATATGCTATGGACGTTGGACAATTTGGACTGAATTGCTAAACCTTCCGATTGGAATCTCCCTTATGTGTGAATTTCAATTGTGTAATAAAACAAGATTAATCTTAGCATAACACCAAGAGTGGATTCTCTAACCTCAACATCTTTTCTTATTGTTTTGTTTATATCTTGTTTAATTTCTTTTATGTTGTTTTGTTTATTTTGTTCTCTAATATCTTGTTTATCTTGTTTTGTTGTTGATTCCCTAATATCTTGTTTACTTTCTTTTTCTTATATATTTATAAACTTATACTTACTAATACGCTTCCCTGTGGTTCGACCTCGGACACCCGAGAATTTATTACTTGAACATAACCTGCACTTGGGTTTACAACTCTTAATTGAGTCTCCATCAAGTTTTTGGCGCCGTTGCCGGGGAGGCAATACTAAGTATATAAGTTTATAAGTATATTTATTTTTATTTTTATTGGCTGGTTATACCGCCTAATTTTCTATATATTTATATTTATATTGTATATTAACTTTGTTTTATTTTTATTGGCTGGTTATACCGCCTAATCTGTATATTAACTTTGTTTTATGCTTGTTTGGCGACGTGATTTTAGATCTCGTCGTTTAGTTAGATTTTATTGTGAAACTTTTTCAGGTAATCTTTCTAATACAACTCCTACCATGGCTGACAATGAAAGTGTTCATGCTGAAGATGAGAACAGACAAGTACACACCATGCGTGACTACTTGCAACCAACTCGAAGCTCATCACCCTCTTGTTTTATTTTTCCTCTCAATGCAAACAACTTTCGTTTTAAACCAGGTATGATAGCTTTGCTTCCAAATTTTCATGGGTTAGAATTGGAAAGTGCTTACTCGTTTCTAAAAGACTTCGAAGATGTATGTGTCACCTTTAATGATCAACAATGTACAAATGAAATTGTCAAGCTAAAATTATTTCCTTTTTCTTTAAAAGATAAAGCAAAAATTTGGCTTCATAATTTAAAACCAAGGTCAATTGGCACATGGCAAGAATTACAAACTGAGATTCTAAAGAAATTTTTCCCAGCACATAAAACTACTGCTTTGAAAAGACAGATTCAAAATTTTAATCAAAATCAAAATGAAGCATTTTTCAATGCTGGGAGCGTTTTAAAGATTTGTTAAGTTCTTGTCCACATCATGGTTTTGAAAAATGGCGTCTTATTAGTTTCTTTTATGAAAGTTTAACTCCCGAAACTAAACAATTTGTTGAAACAATGTGTAACGGTGAGTTTCTAGAAAAAGAACCTGAAGAAGCCTTTGACTACCTAGACCATTTGGCAGATAACTCTCAAGCCTGGCACACAGATAGTTCCTCTGAAAGTTTCAATAGATCTAATCTTGTTTCTAACAGAGGTAAATATCATTTTAGTCAAGAAGATGAGATAAAAGCTAAAGTAGCTAATTTGGCTAGAAAGATTGAAGCCATGGAACTTAGAGAAGTAAAAGAAGTCAAAACGGTTAAAAATGAAGAAAGTTGTGGAATTTGTGAAATCATGGGACACCCCACTTCTGAATGTCCAAACATTCCCATTCTTAAAGAAGCGTTGCATGATCAAGTAAATTCCATAAACACATTTAAAAAGCCTTTTCCTTCTCCTTACTCTGAAACGTATAACCCTGAATGGAGAAATCATCCCAACTTCAGTTGGCGGAATAATAATCATGTTCAGGTACCACAATCTCAAAAGCCGGGCAACACTTTTTCCTATCAACCTTCACGTGTACAAACCTTGGAAGAGACATTGCAAGCATTCATGCAAACACAAGCAAATGTGAATAACCAAACTTCACAGGACATCAATGAGATCAAAAACACCTTGTCCACATTGACAGCTTCATTACGCACTCAAGAAAAAGGTAAGTTTCCTGCTCAACCTCAGCCTAACCCTTCTACTCAATGTCTTGTTTCTTGCTCCAATGAAACTCAACAGGAAAATGCCAGTTCTATCACAACTCTTCGAAGTGGAAAGGCAATTGACAAAAATATTCCATCAAAAGACCAAGATCCTCCTTCCCCTCCGAAAAGTAAAGGTAAGGATGATGGTAAGTCTGAACTTCTTGAAAATTTGGACAAAGAAAAAGGTATGCATCCTGCTCCTTTTCCTCAAAGGTTGCAATCAATAAACAATTTGAATCAAAATGCAGAAATTTATGAACTTTTCAAACAAGTTAAGATTAACATTCCTTTATTGGATGCAATCAAACAAGTTCCATCTTATGCTAAATTTTTGAAGGACATGTGCACAGTTAAAAGGAAATATAATGTACAAAAGAAAGCATTTCTGACGGAAAGTGTGAGCTCAATCATTCAGCACCTTACTCCACCAAAATTCAAAGATCCTGGATGTCCAACAATCTCATGCATCATTGGAAACACTAGAATAGAACGTGCATTGCTTGATCTTGGTGCTAGTGTTAATCTTTTGCCTTTTTCTGTTTATCAACAGTTAGGTTTAGGTGAACTCAAGGAAACACCTGTTACACTTCAACTAGCTGATCGTTCTGTAAAAATTCCTCAAGGGATAGTTGAAGATGTTTTGGTTCAAATTGAAAATTTTTACTTCCCTGTTGATTTTATTGTTTTGGACACACATCCTGTTTCAAATCCAAATGTTCAAATTCCTGTTATATTAGGCCGTCCATTTCTTGCAACTTCTAATGCTCTGATAAATTGCAGGAATGGTATTTTGAACATTTCTTTTGGAAATATGACTTTAGAATTAAATGTGTTCAACATTTGCAAGCAACCTGGTGATGATCAAGAAGTACATGAAGTGGATTTCATTGAAGAACTTGTTCATGAACATCTCACCACTACCACATTCCATGATCCTTTAGAAGCTTATTTAATTGAATGTGAGTTTTATAATGCTTCAGAAATTTCACACACTGATTCTTTGTTAAATTCTTTTCAGGATAAGCATCGTTGGAAACAAAAGTTTGAGGAACTTCCATCACTCACAAATGTCACTGTACCATCAACTATTGAACCACCCAAGCTGGATTTAAAACCATTGCCATCCGAGCTAAAATATTCCTTTTTGGGAAAAATTCCTTCTCAATGGAGCCCCCAAGATAAAAGGAAGTTTCTGAATGAGGTAAAGAAGTTCTACTGGGATGACCCTTACTTGTTCAAATATTGTCCTGATCAGATTTTTCGAAGATGCATTCCCGACAATGAGGTAAGTAGTGTAATTAAGTTTTGTCATTCCGAGGCATGTGGTGGTCATTTTTCATCAAAGAAAACTGCTGCAAAAATTTTACAGTGTGGATTTTACTGGCCAACTTTATTCAATGATGCATATGAGAATTCTAAACTTCATAAAGAAAGAACTAAAGCCTTTCATGACAAGTTAATTTCAAGAAAAACATTTGATGTTGGGCAAAAAGTTCTACTTTATAATTCTAGACTTCACATATTTCCTGGTAAGTTGAGATCAAGATGGACTGGCCCATTTGTGGTTAAGCATGTGTATCATTATGGAGCAGTTGACATTGAGAATCCTCAAAATGGTAACGTATTCAAGGTAAATGGACAAAGACTCAAACTCTTTTTGGAAAATCATGTTACTCAAGAAGAGGTTGTTTTTCTTTCTGATCCTTGTTTTGAAAATAACTAGATGTAAATATAATTTTTTTTAACCCCGGTTAAATGGCGGATAACGGTACTCTGGGATTATTTAAGTCGGTTCCATCAGCTACCCACAAAACTGATATTGTATATAAATTTCTCTTTCAATTTCTTTTTCATTTTTTTTCAAGATGGATGATATTCTCACAAGATTGCAGAAACGATTTCCTCCTTTTCCTCGAAATATTTTACTGAAGCTTTATCAAGTTCGATTTGAAAGATTAAGAATGCTTATGCACAAAGGGATTCCTGAAGACATACGTTGGATAATTGAAGCCAAGGTACGTGAAGATGAATATCTTCCTGTTTTGCATTTACCAGGTACAGGTAGAAGCACTTTTGCAAAGAAGCGACGAGCAAAGCGCATGAGTTCAAATTGCCACAAATGTGCACGATGGACGTGTAACGGTAAATGTCGTTCTATTGGGATTCCATCCTCTAATCGAGATGATAAAATTGAATTCATTAAGGATGGACTGAGTAAGGAGAATTTGGGTAATATCCAACTTTCTCTTGAGACGCATCCTAGTGGAGACGTACAAAGAGAAATTCTTGATTTATGGCCGCAATTCCAAAGGGAATGGCAACATCTTGGGAATCTGATGTTAAAAGACCCTGTTTGCCAGCTTGTAAGAAAACTGGATGGGAAGCATATCCTCGACTCATAGAAGGCGTTTAAGCCGTTTCTGGACGTAAAACCAGAGGAAGATGTGAGCCACAATCACAACTACAATAAATGACTTCTCAACTTTTGGTTTGATTTGCAATAACTTCATTTCGGTTTAATTTACGTGTTGTTAGATTTTTGTAATTATTCTCGTTTTTTTTTTTTTTGCATTGGTCTTTTACGGTTGATTTTTCTTCTCTTTTTGATTTTCTTCCTGAAATCACGCAAAAATCTTTTGTTAGGTTAACATTTTCTTCTGACAGGTCAAATACACTTTCGGCGACATTATTACTCTTGTCTGATTCATTACTCAGTCCTCTATATATTACACCATGTACTCATTCTCTTTCAGGCACTTGAAAAAAAAATGGAAAGTACTTCGTCCCAGCGCATTAAAAAAATTTGTGTCTTTGGAGGTGCTTATCCAGGGAAAAATAACATATTCGCTGATGAAGCCATAAGAGTTGGAGTAATGCTTGCCCAACAAAAGATCCAGTTGATTTATGGAGGCGGTAGTACGGGTTTAATGGGAGCAGTCGCTACATCAGCACACGCCGGAGGAAGTCCAGTTCTAGGAATCGTGCCAAAACTATTCACAGGTTTTTGTGGACCTACCGTGGGTAAGGAAATACAAGTCTGGAGTATCCCTGAACGGATAACAATCATGTACCATTCTGCCGATGCATTCATTGCTTTACCAGGAGGTCTGGGTACATTGGAAGAAATAGCTTGCGTGGCTTCTTGGTCATCTTTGGTCACAAATAAGAAACCCATTGGTTTGCTTAATATTAATGGTTATTTTAGTAATTTGCTTTCATATTTAGATAATGCTGTGGAAAATGGATTCATGTTTTCAGAGGCAAGGAGAACCATAATTTCTGCTACAACCATTGAAGATTTACTCAAAAAACTCCAAGCTTATGAGTATTTACCTGCTACGGTTGTTTCGCAAACGCTCGGAAAAAGAAAAAGAGATACGGACAAGCAAGGAGTGGATTGCACTTTTTCTTTGTGACATTATCTAACATTTTGTTTGTTGTGTCTCAGTTATAATAAGTGGTTAGCAACCTCTGCAGGTAATATCTCCTAAATTCTACCTTTAGTAGGGGGTAAGGGACATATTTTGCTAATTTAAAAAAAAAAAATTTGATGTGTTTTAAGCCATTTAGAAGTATTCATTCTGAACAAGGTCTGAGTAAGGGAGACTTGAGACATACCTTGTCAGTTTGATTTTAATCTTTTTATGTTTACTTGTTAATTTTTGTTTAGTATTTTAGGATTAATTAGGTTGCATGAGTTTGTTTTGTTTTGAGTCTTAGTTATTCCTATTCTTATGTTATTAGTTCTTTTCTCTTACACATGATTCTTTCATTTGGGTTAATAGACTTACATTGAGGACAATGTAAGAATTAAGTGTGGGGAAAACGATTTAGGATTTCTTTTATTTTTGTCTACTATTTTTTTTTATGAGTCTTTATTATTATTATTATTTTTTAATGTGTTCTAGTTCCTTTTTAATACAATGATGAGATATGAATTGCATAAGTCTAAAACAGATTTATTAGTGAGAAGATTTTCATGAGAATTGAGCTTGATGTCAACCTTTTTATGAGCCAATGTTAATATGATATGTTGATTGAGAAAGAAGCATGTTTAGACTTAATCTGACTTGTATAATCATCCTTGTGAGTTTTTGAGCCTATAATGATTGATGCATTATACAAATCAATCCAATTTCTTTCTTGAGAGCTCTTATGATTACATGATTCTTTAGAACTTGCTTTAAACCGTTTGAGACTATATTGATACATGTGACAACATGAATATGATAGAGGCATTAGGATTATAACCAGAGCCAAACAGCCATCCATTATTAATGTTCTAAGATAACATCCCCACTAGTGAGCCAATTTGAGCCTACATTAAATATGCTATTTTATTGGTAACCAGAACTTACACCTAGCCTAAATATACTTATATCCTTAGCCTTGTTCTAAAGATGGATTATATATTTTGAGACATATTGCAAAAACAAGGGATACTTTTTGAAAATTTGGGTTAGAACGAAAGATAAGTGTGGGGGAGGAGAGAGGCAAAAGTCAAGAGAAAAAGAAAGGGATCATTGTCAAATACATTCCCATATTAAAAAAAAAAAAAAAAATCTTCTCTTGAACTTCTAGTTAAAGTAAAGAAAAAGATGTTACAAAGTTGGTTAGAATGAAGCAAAGGCTCAACATGAATATTTAGCCTATGTTATTATGTGCTTTATAAGAGTTTTGAGAAGTTTTATTTGTATGATCTTATTATGTCTCTAAACTCTATGAACTCTTTGGAACCTTTGTGATATCTTTATCCTTTTGTTCTTTAACCACATTATAACCCTTTGGCCCCATTACAACCTTGAAAAAAGACCTCTTGATTTATGAAGTTGTATGATCTAAATAGTGGAGAATAGGTGGACAAGCAAGCATATGGTAGAACTGTTTTCATGAGATTGATTGAGTGTAAACACTTTACCACTACTTTAAAGAGTGAAAATCATGAGAGTATAGTGAGAAGTTGAGATTAAGTTGAATATGCACTATTTTGATTGAAATATGTTATGTTAATATTGGCTTAACTCATTTATTTACATTCAAGCATGAATTTTTGTGAAATTCTTTGAGCTATTGATTAGTTTATAAGACTTGTTCAAAGATTGTCTCTAATTTATATTGAAAGGATTAGGAGTAAATATTTTTAGTGTATGTAGTTTACTTATATTTTAGTTTTTCAATGTTTGTGGGTATCCTTCTAGCAAACCCTCACGAGACTAAACTCGTCCACTAGGGACACCTAGGGGTTTAAAGGCTTGTGTCACATGCTAAGTGCCACCGTGATTTCCAACGAAAATGGATTAGATTAGATTTTCTTATTTTATTTTTATTGAGTCGTTGCTAGGGACTAGCAACAATCTAAGTGTGGGGGTGTGATAACTCGTATAACTATATAGTTCTTAGTTATGTTTTATTATTGTTTTGTGTCAAATACGAGTTATTATTGCTTAGTCTAATTGTGTTTATGATATTTTATATTTTTATGTAATTTGGTGTTTTTCACGAGTTTCTTTGAGTGATTTCAGATTACTAGGTTAAATCAACAATTAAGGGCAAATCCAGTTCAGTTCCAGTTCCGACACCTTTTGCAATATCCACTATATCTGGAGTTTCACTGAAGCAATAAGGCTGAATTTTTTACAGTGCAAAGTTAAGAGGCATATCTATCTTTTTCATGTTTTACACTTCTTGAAACGGAGTCGTTTTCCCTAGCGAAATCGACCATCAAGTTGGCTGATGTGCAATGACGTCTGTGCTGACCTGTTTTGGTATTTTGACCATATCTTCCGATCCACATGAGCAAATGATCTGATTCCAACGGCTATGGATCCATAACTGATAGGGGTATATTTTTCTAGAAGACCATTTGATCAGATCGAGCCTTCAACATTGACAAAATCGACCATCAAACTGGCTGATCAGAATTGTCATACAATATGACGAAAATTGTTAGAAAAATGCACCCACCTATTATACCTACCTTTGAAACTTATAAAGCTTGTCTCTTGTCATTTAGCTCTCCAAAATGTGTATAAATAGAGGGCCTTGGATGAGCATTAAAGGGAGATTGGTAGGATATTAGCCATTGTAATAAAATTCTCTAAGTTTTCTTCTTCTTGCCTTTCTCTAGTTTTCTTTTTTTATTTACTTATGCTTCTTACATTTCTTTTCATTTTATTCATATCTAGTATGTGTTGCTAATCATATTGTTGAGGTGATGAGGTGAAGCTTTTGGTAAATGCTAAGGTTAGTCTCTTAAACATGAGCTAAAATGAATTATCATTTATAAACACTAGTATAGATAGTATTTTCTTTTGGTTTAAAATCATACTTGCAAAGTAGAGATCTTGATTCATTATTGACAATGAAAATGGCACAGTAAATGCTTGGTTTCATAACCTTGATTTGTTGTAGACATATACCTTGGCATAAGGAATGCTTGGACTCTTTTTATGAGTTTTGAGGACACCAAATGAACATAATATCATATGCTATGGACGTTGGACAATTTGGACTGAATTGCTAAACCTTCCGATTGGAATCTCCTTTATGTGTGAATTTCAATTGTGTAATAAAACAAGATTAATCTTAGCATAACACCAAGAGTGGATTCTCTAACCTCAACATCTTTTCTTATTGTTTTGTTTATATCTTTTTTAATTTCTTTTATGTTGTTTTGTTTATTTTGTTCTCTAATATCTTGTTTATCTTGTTTTGTTGTTGATTCCCTAATATCTTGTTTACTTTCTTTTTCTTATATATTTATAAACTTATACTTACTAATACGCTTCCCTGTGGTTCGACCTCGGACACCCGAGAATTTATTACTTGAACATAACCTGCACTTGGGTTTACAACTCTTAATTGAGTCTCCATCATCTACCACAATGTTTCCCACCAACCTGCCTAACTTTTCTACTGATATGTTGTTAGCCACGTATGCCTGATTCAACACTCTTAACAGGGCATTTCTGTGTGGCTCTGAGTTTAATAGCAAGGGTAAGATGGAGATTCTTGCTGGCTGACGTTTCAATTGCTCAACCACACTATACTCACTATGTTTTATGAACTTTAAAAACTCACATGCCTCATTCGCGTTTACCGGCTCTTTTATCCTGTTTACTGGGATTCATCCCCTCTCTGCTTCTTTTGACAAATCAATCTCAATATGGATTGGTTAAACTACTTTCTTCCTCTTGCCTAGTCCTCCATCTTTTTCTTGCTGATCCCTGTTCAACAACCTCAGGGGCATAACACCTTCCACTTCGTGTTTGGTGCCTCACACCTGTAATATCTTGTTGTCTTGAAGACCCGGGCATAACCATGCTGCAGTCATATTTCCATGGTGTAGTTTTGCTTTCCTTATATGAAAAGGAAGAAGGCAAATCTATGATTAGCTTGGGCGTAATTTTCTCAATGATCGGGGTAGTCTTCTCTAGTTCATCATAATAGATGATCAAAGGTCTTCCTATTCCATAGCCAGCCGTATTCTCAATAACCTCTACTTCCTTCTTTGTCTTCTCGTAAAACTGGGCCTTTCCCTTATCCATCATCTTTTGGACTTTAGCCAGTTTGTCCCCGCAGTTCTGTATGATATGACCTGAACATTTATGGAACGGGCACCAAGTCTGCACCATCTTTGCAACCACTTTTAAACTGTCTGCTTCCTCCACCATTCCTGCCTTAACCATCTCGATCCATACTATTAACATCGGAGTCTTGACTTCCCTGGCATCCCTTTTTAACCTTCTGACTTCCCCTGTCAATACTGCATTTACCCTATTCTCAGCATGACCGGGCATGGGTTTCTCGCTATATTCGGCCCATTCTTTGACCCAAACTTCACAACTCCGGTATTGATTAAACTCTGGACTTTTTTTTTTGAAGGCAATGCAATCCTCCGTTGAATGCCCCTAAATTCCTGCATGATATGCGCAATTGGTATTTGCATTGTACCATCTTGGGTATGGTGGGGCAAAGGTTTAAGATATATGGGCGCAACAAGTTGGCCTTGTAGTAGTTTAGGATATAGCTCACCATAGGTGGTAGGAATGGGATCAAACTGGGGTTTTTGATCGTTCCTTGGTGAACGATAGTCATTGTGTTTGGGACAGTGTTTCGAGGAAGGGTTATTTGTGGAGATATACCAGTTGGGAATGGCTGTTGATGTATATTGGTATTGGAGAATGGTTTTTGGGTAAAGTGGTTCACATTGGGGTAGTAAGGATTATACCCCGGATAAGGTGTGTAAGGTGTCGGAGGTGCATAAGATGTAGTAGGAGTATAAGGCCTGGGAGGTGTGTATGGTTTAGGAGGTGTATAGGGGTATTGATTGAAACTGACTGCATGTGTTTCTTCCTCCTTCTTTGCAGGAAAAACTCTTTTCGGGGTAGCAGACTCACCCCCTTCCATTTTCCCGTTCTTAATAGCGGTCTCTATCATCTCCCCAAATATCACCATATGTGCAAAGTCCTTGGTGACACTTCCCACCAATTTTTCATAATAAGGTGCTTTCAGGGTAATGATGAAAAGCACTGTAGTTTCCTTGTTGGTTAAAGGGGGTTGCACTTGGGTAGCCAAGTTTTTCCATCTCTGAGTATGATCTTTAAAGCTTTCAGTAGCTTTCTTTTCCAACCATGTCTATCACATGCTTATACTGTTCCATGAAAGCTTTGGCTAGATCCATCTAGGAACGGATCTTAGAACGGGTAAGCTGGTTATACCACCGAGTTGTGGACCCTATCAAGCTATCTTGGAAACAGTGGATGAGCAATTTGTCGTCTTCATCATGTCCAGTCATCTTTCGGCAATACATGGTCAGATGCGCTGATGGGTTGGTAGTTTCGTTTTATTTTTCAAAATTTGGTACTTTGAACTTTGGAGGAATCACCAAACCGTGCACTAAACTCATCTCTTTGGCATCTAGACTACCAAATAGCTCCGCTCCTTCAACTGCCCTCAATCTTTCCTCCAGCAGCTGATATTTTTTCTGAGATTCTGCTGTTTCAACCCTCTTCAGTTCAGTTATCTTTGCCCTTTCCTTTTCGGCTAATTCCTCAAAGTCTGGAACATCCACATCAATTGGATCAACCCCAATATTACCCCTTTTAGGACCAAAATTCTGAGCTTCAGCCGCTGGTTGGATGTAAATATAAGATGTTGCCCCAGTCGAAAGTTCATTTCCCATAGGCTGGGATGTCTGGCCATTCTTCTGTACCACCTCTGGTTGATCTTCCTGATTTACTGCCCCCATTCCTGTAACTGAATTTTCTCCTGGCCACTTCTGCCTCATCATGGTACTCATCATCTCTATGAGTTTGGTCATTTGTTCTCGTGACTCCTCTTGAGACTTAGCCAACTGTTCCTGCACTTCCTTTTGAATTCTTTCCATCCTTTCAATTCTAGCAAGCTGATCGTTCTCCATAGCTCTTGCTTGAGATCGAGTATTATAGGATGTCGAATGTCTGATTCTTTCTGAGTGCGACCAATTGTACCTTTAGCTTTAAAAACCATGGATTAGAAATTATTGACACATTTTTTTATTTTATTTTATAAAAATGAATGAATGAATAAATGACTAAATGTTAATGAATGAACAAATAAGTAAATGACTAAGTATATGATCCTGAATGACTAATTATAAAGAATAAATGAATGGACAAATGAATGACTAAGTGTATGAACAATTTATAAAGAGTAAATGAATGAATGAATGAATGAACAAACAAAATATATAAAATAAAGAACAAATGAATGATGAATGCATGAAAAAGTATTGGCCCCAGGATAATTCCAGCCAAACGGTCTTTCATTGATTTCCTGGAACTAAATACATCAAAGAAAAAAAAGATCACTGCTTAAAACAATCTGATAATCTGTCTATCCTAATTTAAAGATGCTATTACAAAACACCGGTCTTATAGTAACTCCCTCGGATCTTGGACCTTTTTCACTATCCTCTTTTGATTGCCTTGCTCTTCAATCTGACCCCTATTTGTTCACGGCCCTTTGACATGTCAGCAGAAGCATCACCGTGTAAGCTTTCCTTAGCTTGTCTCTCTAGTTGATTGGCTCGGGCTTCCTCATGCTTTGCTCTTTCTGCCCAATAGTTCTTCTCCTTCTTGAGGTTTTTGACTTCCTGTTCCCATTCCTCGGAAGTCTTGAGAGTCCCCTCGAATCTGAGCTCGAAACGATACCTCTTGTTCTCCAAGTGTAATTCCTGAAGATCGCTTTTAGAAGTGCCCCTTTCTCTCTTGATCTTTTCCTTTTCTCTTTCTCGGGCTGATTCCCTATTTTTCATATCCTCAAGCTCTTCTTGCAAATGGGCAATTTCCTTGCTCATTTGGGCCGTTTCTTTTTCGAATTCTGCCCTTGCAATTTCTAACTCCGATGGTGCTTCCTTAGGTGGCGAACTAAAGAGCTGAACTTCTTCCCCATCTGATGTCAACAACCTATCATTAACCCTTAATTCCCTCCATGTCAGGTAATCAGGTGTAACGATGTCGGCATATCTAGCTACCTCCACCCGATGAGTTTCCTTCCATGCTACTACAATCTCTCGTACCTTTCCCGAGTATCCATCTTCTCCATAAGCAAATTCCAAATTACTAAGGTCATGGGTCATAGGAGTAAACTGACGGGATTCCGATTGTCTTAGTACCAGCAGTGGTGCATAGCTCACTTCTCCCCATACTTCCAATAATGGAACATAAGCTTTATCTCCGCACTTATACAATGTCGGCATAGGAGCTATCCATGGAGCTCTCCAAATTATCATCTCAGCCCTGATATTCCGGAATATGTTGATCCATTGTTCCTCAGTCCTATTTTCAAGCCAATCTCTCCTAATAAATTCACCAATTGGTGCAAAAGACTTCCAATATGAGCGAAGAAGGAAATTCTCCTGTTTACAAGAATGGCTCTGAACCCATATGTAAAGAAGCTGTATACAACCTATAAAACGCCATTTTCCTTCCCTTCTATAGAAATTCTGGGATCGGATGGTTTCTGCTATAATTGCCGGGGCTGGGTTTATTCTCTGCTCAAGCTTCTCAAAAACATCAAATATCGCCACATCCACATACCCTAATATCTTTGGGAAGATAACTAAACCATAGATAGCCAAAGCAAAAATATTCCTAACTATCTCCTTAGTTGAATGGCTATGGATTAAGTTTCGTAAAATATCCCATGATATACAGTAGCTTACCCCTTTTCGGACAACATGGCTTTCGACCCAATTTCTTTCCACTCCCAGAATTTTAGACACCTTTTTCTTGAAACCCGGTTTCTTTGTATCCTTCAAATAAATACGGTCGGGAATAATGTTCTCAATATGCAACATGGTCGAATATTCCTCTATGGTTGGAGTCATATCTTCTCGGTTGAAGGTAAAACACCGATAAGCGAGATTCCAGAATTGCACCACAGCCCAGATCACCTCACTACTGACCTTAACCTGAACTAGTAGTGCTATGTCCCCATAAGTCTGAGTGAAGGCTTCTTTTTCTGATACGTTCCATTGATTCCATATATCCATCAATTCTCGGAGATCATTTTGCTTGATAGTAAGATCAACCTCGGCTGGTAATGCTGACACATATCCCATCTTCAAACAATCCCCATTATCCTGCTGACCTTTCTTGGACTGTTTCCTAACCTCTAAATGCTTCTCGACCACTGAGACACCCTGACCCTTCATGAAAGCCCTTCTGGTTGAATATTGTCCCGAGACCAATAACTTTCCATGTGCAAAAAAAATGATGACAAGAATATAAAAAAAAAACAACAACAACAAAAAGAAAATGAATTAGTAACGGGAATAAATACGAATAATACAAAACATATAATTCAAAATAATAATTATCCCTGAGGATGCCAACAAAATTTCGGCATTATAACACCCCTGGGATGAAACACCAACACTTATTACGGGCATTATGATGTACACTCATCATTGTCCGAAAAAATAAACTTATTCGAAAAGTAGAATAGAAGGTAAAAGGATTGGAAATATTCCTCCATGTGTTCTTAACTTCGGGATATCTAATTGGAAATCCGGCATGGCTTCGCCTAGGTTTACTATATGAAGGTGAATCGGTTATAAAAGCCCCGAATTGTTCCTCACTGTCGCCGGTGAAGGCTAGTAAGGCACCCCGATAAAAGCGGGTTCAATTCGTTAGAGTCTATTTCCCTAGCCCATGCGGATTGTTAATCACGAAGGCTTAGGTAATTTAGTACTCCGGAAGTGTTTAACTAGCCCATGAGGATTGTTAATCACGAAGGCTTAGTTACTTTGCTCCCACCTAAAAGGACGGAACCCGGGTATAGAATTCATGATATGCAAATGCACGTGTAGTGTAGTGTGTGAGGAGAAATAACAAACCTTTCACCACCTATTCTACATCTCTTATTCTAAATGCCCCAACAAGATTAAACAACATAAACCATCAATTAATCAATAAATGAATATATGCACCAAAATAACCAGAGAACAATTATAATATGTATGCACATGAATATGGACATATTTAAAATATTTTATTATTTTTGAAATTATCCTTATTTTTTTTAAATGTGGGAATTAAAATTAAATACCAATTAAACCAACAAAATCGAGACTTTGATAACACATGACTAATTTTAGGCCTGACTCTCTAATAGTCCCCAGTGGAGTCGCCAAGCTGTTGCAACCTAAAAAAATAACAAGTCTCATCGCAATAATTTATTATTCGTTAAACGTGACATAAAAAAATTCGAGAAAAAGTCGACTTAATTCCTCTTGAAAAATGAAGGTTTTGAAAATAACCTTGAAAAAGATATGGAGTCGCCACCAATCTTTTTTAGCTAGGTGTGATCGGCCACCTATTAAAACCGATTTAATAAAATATTTTAGAATTAATTAAAATATTTTTAAAACCAATTTCACGTCTGCGTTTTAAACCAGAGAAATCAAAGAAGCGGGTTCGGGACTCGGTTACGTGTGGGGAAGGATTAACACCCCCACAACGCCCGTATAAAACGGTACCTTATTAATCATGTGTTATCTCAAGTCTCGTTAAAAGTCGGTTTTAAATTTAGTATTTCAAGTTAATACCCAATTTAATGAAAAAATAATTCTATTTTTAATTGAAAAAATTCAGAATTTATAAATTCAAAATTTTCTTATATTCCCCAACAAACGTGGCAAAATATAGAAATTTTTATTAGTTTGGAAAAATTTTCAAATCATTCTCATTTTAAAGAAGATATTCCGTTATTAATGGTAATTGATGATATCCTCCCCAGCAAACCCGGCAGAAAATTCATGAATTATTTTAACTCGGGAATATCTTTTATTTTATTGAAAGTCATTACCTTTTTGAAAACATTTAAAAAAAAACATGAATATGAATATGTATGACATAAATAAAATGACATAGCAAAGTCTAAATAATGTAATGCAACTTAAATGATATGATATAATTTAAATGTCTTAGCATATTCTAAATGAAATGAAATGAAATATCCTAAGTTATATGATATTATTCTAAATGAAATGAAATGACCTAGGTAACATGATATATTCTATATGAAATGTAATATCCTAAGTCATATGATTTATATTCTAAATGAAATAAAATATCCTAAATGACATAATATATTCTAAATGATATGACCTAGGTAACATAATATATTCTATATGAAATGAAATAATTTAAATGGCATGGAAAATATAAATGATATATCATATAATCTAAATGACATGAAATATAAAATAATGCTATCATATAATATGCATGAAAATAAAAAATAAAAATATTAATGCATGAACATAGTATATGCTAAATAATATGACAAAAATAACTAAATAAAAAGCATAGGATATCATGAAATATTCAAAACCATATAACAAATAATATAATATCAAAAATTTAAATCAAAGATAATAACATCATCATGAAAATTAAACATAGCAAAAATTACATATTATATAATTTGCATGAATATGGAAAATGCAATGCATGAGAAAGTATTTTTTCCTTTAATTAAGGAAATCCGTATATCTAAAAAGATATACGGCTACCTTAGAAAAATATATCCAATTAAATATTCTAAAACCAAAATACTTTGTGATTGTTTGAAAACAATTTTGAAAAGCTTAGATTAAAATTAAAAAACTTAGCTAAACCTTTTTTAAATGGCTCTAATTTCCTAAGTTTAAAATCCCGGACTTGACCACCCTTAACCCGATACTTAAAAAACCATTTTTAGAGTTTAGAAAGGCTTAGAAACTACCCTAAGTCAGTAGCTAAACTTCCTAATTAGCCCCCTCTAAGTAATTTAACCAAAACAGAAAAATGATTTTCCTTCAAATTCAATTCTGACTCCACTGTCCAGTTTTAAAGCATGATTTTTTTCCTATTTTTAAAAATTCAAAAAAATCTAAAAACAATACTAGAAACTCAGAATATGTAAAACTACACGAAAAAAATCATCTTAATTTTTTGAATAAAGCTGACTGCCCAGAAAAATCGGGAAAGTACGAGTACTGGGTGAAAAAATTGTTTTGCAAAAACACATTCTTTTGCCTTTGATAAAATCATTTAAAAATCAAAGTTAAAATATTAGAGACTCTCTAAAAGGCTCACAAACAGTAGCTAACACTTTTGAAAAGTTAGGCAAAAAATTGGCTAAGTAAAAAAAATCACAAAGGTAGAATAATCAATTTGACAACTCTTTAATTTTCCACAAGTATGCTCAAGAGAGCATGACTTTGAACCATTGATTGGCCTAAGTCATAAGTCAAGTGGCAAGGTCATGAAATGCATGAAAAATACAACAAATATGATGCTTGAAATGCATGATTTAAAACCAAAATGTCATGAAAAATGCATGGCATCAATAAAATGACCTAGACCTAAATGAACTTGCATGGCATTTAATGCAACCTATGTCTAAAATGCATGAATATGCATGACAAAACAAACCAATCCTATATCTAAAATATGCATGGCAATAACACAAACACAAGGCATGCTTAAACAAAATACTCAACCAAATGTCATGAAAATGCAAACCTATCAACTAACATAACAAAAATGCACACACAAAGCAAAAAAAATGAAGGTGGCCGAATGGCCTCATGTTTAAAATGGGCATGGCATTTTCACAAACACATGATATACTAACATGCTTAACTAAAGAATAACACTCAAATCATGCAAATATAAAGTAAAGGCATGAAAACCAACAAGCATTTTCACAAACACATGGATTACAAAATATAAAACAAAAACAAACTTAAACATTGTGAAAACAGAAAAAAAAAAAGATACAAGAATAGTAAAATAAACATGATAATAGACTCAAAAAATGGAAATAAACAAGTAACCAAATTAAAACAAGCTTCAAGTCTATGTATTAGAAGAAGATTTAAAGCAACAAAACTTATTAAATATCAAAAATAACAAAGCAAACAACAACTTTAAAAAAAAAATGGGCCATTCAGCCATATCCAAAAACAAAGGGAAAAAAATTTTCAAAAGCTTTTTACAAGAAAGGATGAAGAAGGAACTTAAAGAAGAACATTAAAAACACTTATTTAAAAAGAAAAATAAAAAGAAACTCACCAAAATAATAATCAAAATAGCAAATCAAGAATGGAAATCAAAGAAAGTGCAAAAGTATGGTGCTTAAAGCAACCTCTAGAAGCTATCTTTCAAGCTTTTTCTCTTCTAACTTTCTTTTCTTTTCTAAACTTTTCTTTTTTGCTTTTCAACAATGGAGAGAAAATCAGCCAAAATCAAGAGAGAATAGAGAGTGAGTGTCTGAAAATGAAAGAGAGACCCCCTTTCTTTAGTGTGGCCAAAACCCCCCTCTATGCTAGGATGTTGTCATTTTTCCATCAACCAATTTTCATTCAAGGGCTAATGATCCAAGATGTTTAAAACATGAAATTATCACCTTTAGATTAGGCCATCAACTATCCACAATTACAGCTGTTCAAGAATCTTAAGCCACTATGTTAACACCTTCCCTCTTCATGCATTGGTCCATGTGGCTTATTTGCAAAGGCTTGATCAAAAAAATAACTAACTAACTCTTTATTGTTGACCTTTTGATTAAAAAAATCATAAACTTCCTACCCATCTTTAGGCCTTGGCAGGCCAGCCACCCCCTTCTTCCAGCCCATGTTTCATTTTTTTAAAAAGGCAAGGAAAGCCCTTTTCGGTTTCTTAGGTAAAATAACCTTTTTGCCCCCCGAACGTAAATAAATGGAAAATGGACTCCAAATTCAATTTTTTTTTCAATACTTTCAAAATAATAAAAAAATTGAATTCTGGAAGTTTTCAAAATTTTTCGAGTCCCTTTGCTATTTATTTGGATTTTTTTTCCAAAATTACCCTTTTATGCCCCCAAACTTTACCATTTTTAAAACGAGCTCCAAATCCAGGTTTTTCTTCACCAATCTCTTCCAAATAATTTAAAAGTGTGATCTGTAAGTTTTCATAATTTTTGGAACTCATTCGGTATCTTTTCGAGATTTATCTGCTTGAATTACTGCATAGGGGGCCCGGGATTTGGCCATTTTGCAAACGAACTCCGAATCAAGATTTTCTTTCGCCAATCTCTTCAAAATAATTTAAAAATGATATTTGAAAATTTTCAGAATTTTTGGAGTTCATTTGCTATTTTTCTTGGATTTATCTTCTTGAATTTCTGCATAGAAGACTCGGGATTTGGTCATTTTGCAAACGAACTCCGAATCAAGATTTTCTTTCGCCAATCTCTTCCAAATGATTTAAGAACGAGATTTGCAATTTTTCAGAATTTTTGGAGTTCATTTGCTATTTTTCCCAAAATTTTCAATTTTGTCTTTTTGCCTTCGAAACCCGGTTTTGCTCAAAACAAGTTCGATTTTCAGATTTTTTTCAAACTGAGCCTTGGGCTATCCTTTTTTAAATCACTCCTCATCCATTAGGGGCTTTAGTCCTACCGAATCGGGCCATTTATTGTATTTCTTCCCAATTTCACCGAAATCCACCAAAAACCCTAATTCTTATTTTCTTCCGGATTGACTTTTCTTTCAAGTGGCTTCTCCATTACCCATAGTCAGTGCTTATCTTTCATTTGGAACCTTTAATTTTGACCAATTCGATCGTTTAAGCACTTTTCCACAAATTTCTCGGATTAGGGTTTCCTTTCTACTAAATCTCCATAACCCAACTTTCGAACTCTATATCTTTCGATGTAGATCTCAGATTATCAAAATTCTTTCACCATTTTTCAATTGAACTTCAAATCTTGATTTTGAAAGTGGGTTGACTTTTTCAGTAGTTGTCTTTTTGAGGTTAACTTTTAACGGTTGACTTTTTCAAGTTCGACTTTTTATGCTCTCCCTCTTAAACTAAGTCTCGGAGTACCACCTGCAGGATGAGACAAGTATTTTTACATTTTGAAACATGAATTTAAGAAGAAAACATACCTATTTTAGTGGTCCGGACAAAATTAGGTGTCTACAAAAGGGATTTATCCTATTAAGGGAATGGATCGATCCTTGCTAGTTTGTCAAGGTGGGGATCGATCCTCTGGGTTAGGGGATCGATCTTCCTTCAAGAATTTTCAAAATTTTGACCATTTAGACCTTGAAAACGAACAAAATTTTTCCCAAAAATATTTTTACCACAAATAAACATTTAAGAACATGTATTTTTGAGAAAACAAGGAGTCTACAATATTTTAACATTTTCCAAAATATTTCCAAATTAATCCAAGGAAAAATACTAAATTAAGCAAATTTTGTATTTTCAAAAATGTTTATCAAGCCAATTAAGCTTAAGATTTTGTCAATTCAAAATTAGGACCAATTCAAAGCTAACAATCTCCTTCTTTTTGATAGGACAAAACTTAAGATCATTTTGCTGTGAAAACTCTTCCTAAATCATTTAAGGAATAAAAAAATTTGACAATAAAAATTCTCCCATAATAAAATCATTCTTTTCAACTTTGCAAAATTGATAATTTCAATCCACAATATCCCATAAGCATTTAATCACATTTCAATCCACAATACCCAACACAATTCATGTACATAGAATAGAGTCATTTAAGCACATATTAAAGCTATTAAAGCAAATTTGTCCATAAAAATTCACCCCCTTTTTGTTATATAAAAAAGAATCAATTCAAAGTTAAGGAGAAATTGAGCAAGAGCAATATAATGATAATGACAATTAAGTGCAATTTCAAGAGTTCAAAGAGGAACAAGTATTCATTGTAAAACATTGTAGCATAAGAGATCGCAAAGGCATAAATGAAAGATATAGCACAAGAGATCTCAATAATAGAAAGGTATGTCATCCAAACTTAAAAAGAAACTTAGAAATTACATAGATGTTGTCCAAACATGATACTATGAATAATATGGAAAACACTAAGTTAAAATTCAAAACATAAGTCTATAATTAAATACATATGTAAAAAACCAATTACATCCTGAGCACACTAAAGTGAGTTGGATGGTGTTGGTGAGAAAGAAGGAATGGGTGTCTAAGGAGTAGTTGGATTAGGTGGAGGCATGGCCCTAGTGTTATTATATGTCCTAGAGCCAATCAAATTGGACAAGAGATATACAGTTAATAATGCAAACCCGTCACTATTCCTTAATGATACAAGGTTTTCCTTCATGTTAGTACGATAATAAAGAGTTATTAAGTACTAATTGGATAAAGCCCATAGAACTTAAAGGTCTTGCAAAGGAATTATAAAGAGTTATAATTGTGAGATCCTTATGCATCAAAGTCATGTTCCTAAAACAGTTCATGGTCATCGTATTGCCAAGACGGTGCATTGGCAACGCTCAAAGACTAGTACATGTTAAGCCTTTTTACGTATGAAGTAAGCAACCAATCTCATGGGTTGAAGTATGAGAGATACTTGGGATAACATGTAGGTTATTGTCTGTTGAACAAGTTCACTAAACTTGGCCCGCTGTGAGAACTCCATTTGGTATTGTCACTCTAGTATCTATGGAAATGTTCTCACGTGCTAGTCGTGTATTTAGTCCTCTGACTTGTGATACCAGGCCATCTTGTATGGGGAATGTCATACTTTAATTTCATCTAAATGGGTCCCAAGAAGGGATGCTTATGGTAGGGTGATTTTGTGTATGACATGAACCATACGAAGGTGGATGAGTGATCCAGAGAGGATTCACCACTCCAAGTAACATCAGAGATATATCTCATCTGTTATTGGCTTGGGTTAACTAAATAAAGTCTTCGGCTGAAACACGATGGATTTAGGAGAAATTGTTTTTCTAAATTCATAAGGTTAACCATAAGCTGTAAGAACTAATATGGATTGAACATGAGTAAACACTGCATCATGCTCATGGTCCTTCCAGAATATTTGGTGAAAGAACCGTATTACACTGATATGCTAGTTACTGAAATGTTTCAAAGAGGTCACTTTAACTTTTCAACATTTGGGTGGTCATGATGGGTTGCTAGATCTCGTTCTTGATCTATGAGTATAGGTTAATGAGATTAACTTAAACTCGTTACCAACATGTTGGGAACCTAACAGGTCACACACAATAGGATGATAATGTTAAACTTGGGATTTGATTAAGTAGGACTTAATTGAATAAATGGTTAAAGGTGGAGAACCTAATTGAATAAGTTCAATTTAGGAAAGGTTAAGACATAATTTGAATTTGGGAAATCCAAATAAGGATGTCTTAACATTACAATATGGATAAGTTTGTCTTAAGTAAACAACATCTAAATGTAGACATGTCTTAAGATAAGTTGTCTTGGTCGAAAATTTGAAGTTGTCCAAATGAGAAAAAGTTTCTCATCTTCGAGGAGTTTGATTATGAATCAAATTCTATCTTCTCGTATTTCACTAAACCGAATATTGCCTCGATTATGTTTAAGTTCGAACTCAGCACTATGAGTTAGTGTTTGACTAGGACTCTAACACTTGCTATGTGAAAAGTTTCACTTGAGAAAGGAGTCTGATTATGAATCAAACTCTATTAATCTAAGCAGGTTGAATCCAATTAGGACTCTAAGAGGTTGATTAAGAATCAAACTCTTATCCATGTGAAATTGGCCAATGAATATAGACATAATACGTGATAGGTTCGACCTCGGCTTTAAGAGTTAGAGTATTGGTTGAATTGGGATGATTGAGGGTGAAAGAGTTTCTCCCCAACTAGGACTTTGATTGAGAATCAAACTCCTATCCTTCCCTATCCTTGGCTACCGAATGTGGACACTATATGGACTAGGTTCGGCCAAGATTCTAAGGGTTAGAAGTTTAACCAAACCATGTCACTTGAAAGAGATGAAGTTTCTCTATTGATAGGAGTTTAAAACAAGTTTAAACTCTCATAACTTAAGCATAATAGTGGGCGGCCAAGGTGATGCACTGTAATTAGAATTCTTCACTTGTGAGCAATTCGGTTTTCAAAGAGTCTTACTAGAGAGAAAATAGTTTTCTCCTTGAGTAAAAAAAAAAGAGAAGATCGGCTAAAAAAAGAAACACTATAGCCGAACCTCGTCCTCCTCCTCTTTTTTCTTGATGTTTCCTTTGTAACCGATTCATACATCTATCCTTTGTGTAATTCGGGCTTGAGAGAAAAACAAGAAGAATGAACCTTTTGATTTAGACCAAGGCGTCTACCAACTAGCATTGGTGAATCCTCGAGCCTTGAAAAGGTACCAACATCCGTTCGTGTGGATCACCGTTGGAGGCAAGACGATTATGTTGCTCGTGGCCTTGGAGAGATCGTGTAGTGACTAACCCCTTGCTGAATTCTTGTAGAGAACGGTACACTCGAGATTACAAGATCTTAAGTAGGTATGATCCGAATCATATGGATGATTTAAATTTTAATTTGCTGCAACCATATGTAAATCACAATCTAAAGATCCTGAGAGATCTGGCTATCTCTTTGTATTTAATTTTTCTGATGCGTTTACTGTAGATTTTATGTATTTTGCTTAAAACTTGTTTAAGCATGAGGTTGGATTTCCCAACACCTAGTATGGGTGTCAATGTTTGTGATGATCCCCCACATGCTCTTTATGTCATTATGCATGTTTTCTTGTTGTTGCTCGAGTGCTTGGAACCTTACATTGACATTGTGTCGAAATGACTCTTGTTGTTGCTCCAAGGCAAGCATCCTCGTATCTAAAGTATAAAATTGGCCCACAACCGCCTCTAAATCACGTTGAGCATCGAAAGACCCACTTAAGGATGAGGCACCAACCATTTGTTCCACATCACATTAGGTGCACCTTTAGGTTCGTCACCTTCATTGTCGTCTATATGCTTCTCATGGATCTTTTCCCATACACCATTCTAATTCTCATGATACCCCATCTTGTGAACTGTCTTCTTAATTGATCATTGCGTGTTTGAAGTGAGGAATGCCCAGATCACAAGTGACATTTATCCATATTTCCTTGATGTAATAGATCAGGGCCATCCTAAATACCAAAGTTCACTCTTTGCCTTAGACAATCCGTAAGAGATCATTGAAGATGAATTGTGCGAGGTTTGGTCTCCTACGATTTCTAAGCATGTGAATCACCAATAATCAATATTTCAGAGTGTAGAGTACTTTGTCCCAAAAGGTCAAAGATTATGGGAGATGATGATGTGGAGTAATCTATCATGCAAAGGTATAGGAAGGATACATAATTCTTGTGAGTGCATATCTCCTCGAGAAAGCCCCCTTCTTCATTTGTTTTCCCTTTATTCATAATCCCAAATTTTCTAGCTATAGACTCTTAAGTCCCAACAAACTATCTTCTCGTTAGGTATGTTTTGATCTCATCCACTAAGAACTTATTCCTGTTTTCATCTTCCTTCATACACGTAGCCTTGCTAAAAAAATGCAAGGACTAAGTTCTCATGGACAAGATAGTTTAGGCTAAGGAATTTCATCCAACCAAATTCAACAAATAAAGGTAGATACATAAAGCTGAGCTCTCTAAGGAACGAGAAATCAATTAGCTTACCCTTCTGAAAGAGTTCTCGAGCATAAGTTGAGTTTAAGTACATTCGAGCCTCGATAGTCGAAAATCACATATCAAGGGGTGTGTTAGAGTATTGGAGGGAGTATCTCGTTTCGATGAGGAGGATTGCCTGGTAGGATTTTTGCGTTTGGAGGAAGTTTTGGCAGTGTGTTTGATCTTGAGAGCCATTGGAAGGAAATTGTGTTGGACTTGGAAAAGAAAACTGTGGTGCAAATAGGACAAAACAATGGTTGATGGTGGTTAAGGAATTTCCTCAAATAGTTGCTGTGGGTCACATTTTAAAGATGTTTTGGCTTGGATTTGAGGTTGCTTTGTGGGATTTGTAGCTCAAATTAGAGGGAAATGTTGGTTTAAAGTAGGAATTTTAACAAAAACGAGAAAGGATTAGGGTTGGGGGTTGGGTTTGAAAGTTGGGATTTGGGTTTGATTTGGAATAGAGTGTCGGATTAAAAAGGAAAATAGAAGTTATTGTTGTTGAAAGATGTTTTAGATTGAGAGGTGAAATTTCAGTGATTTTGTGAAGAAATTGTAAGAAATTTCAAGAAATTTGGATGGTGTGGTGATTGGAGCGTTTAGAGAGGGTTTGTCATGGAAGCAAATGAAGGAGGTATTGTGATTTTAGTTTGCCATGTGAATGAATATGCAAGTTTGGACATTATTACACACAAATCACTTTTTTTACTAGTTCAAACTCAATGTGTGCATTGAATAGTGCATAAGGTATTCTTAAAGCATTAAATTTAGGATTTTTTTATTCAAAAGACATTTACACAAATTCATAATGATATTCAATGTTCACCAAACTTGTTCAAGTCATAAAACATGTTCAATATGAGCAAATTTCATAAGTAAACACTCATATAAGTCGAACATCAAAATATATCATTCAAGAGGCATATAGCACCAATTTTTTTCCAACAAGTTTATTTATGCAAATCAAATTAGCATAAATCAATCAAAGCTCAATAAACTCAAGATTTTGATTTTTGGCACTTGAATCTCATTTTTTGCTTGACAAGGCTTTGAAAAATAGTCAAAACTTGTTAATCTCATTTTTAACCATCTTAAACACATCCAACAAGTTTCAAATGATAAAACAAAGTTGTTCAAATCATCATGTGACATTAGAAATAAGGAAATAAAAAAAAAATCAACTCTTAGAACCTCATTTTCCTTGAAAATGTTATTAGAATTTAGATAAAATGTTAGGAAAACATTTAAAACTCTTTAAATCATTTAGAAAATTTTTGGATCATATCAAAAACAAGATTTTTCTTTATAAGCTCTAAAACTCTTTGAAAACTTGCATTTAACATATCGAGAATTAAAATCATTTGCAAGTTAATCAATTTCTTTGTTTGAGCAAGTTTAAAAGCATGAACTCAAGATATTCAAAATAATTTTGCACTTAAGAATTTGCAAAAACACAATTTGACATTTTAAGGCTTAAGTTTGTAAAAATGATTTTCAAAATGAAACTTGAAATCTCAAAGTCATTAAGCTTTGTATGCTCTCCCTAAGTTTGTGCACAAATATAATTAAATTAAACAAGCACAAAAACTCAATTGCACCATTCGTATCAAGCATATACCATTAATATCAAACATTCATATATGAAATCATGCTTAAGCTCATGCTCTAAATCATAGTATAAATATACCTCAAGAAGTTAAGCACAACATCAATTTCACCAAACATACTGATATATTAACATTAAGCACTCAATATAAAAGGCATATTCAATGTTAGCTCATTCAAAGTTATGTAAGTCAAGATATTTATCACATCAAATCAATTTTGCATAATCAAGATATACTAATGAAGATCAAAGGAAAAATGTCAAAAGAATTAAGCACCAAATAATTAAACAAGAATGACAACCAAATTTCTCATCAAAATAGCTTTTAGGCATAGAGGTTACCCACATCTTCTATCTTGTATGTCTAAAGCATCAATCCTCAATAAAGCACTTTGTTGCTCCTTGCTCTAACATACCTACAAGAGACAATCATTTGAATTTTGGTACCCAAATTGCTTTGGATCGTTAAAAGTTAGTCATAAGATCTCTTGTTCCTTTAATAAAACAAGTAGATGTAGTATGACTATGATAATCGTAATGAATACATTTGGTCATTTTGAAATGTGAAGAACTTTTAACAACTATTTGTTTTTCATTTTTCAAATTCTCAAGCTCCACTCTCAGTTCTAAGTTTTTTTTTTCCAAAATTTCATTTTTCTTTTTAGATTCCTCAAAATCATTTTTCAATTTTTATTTTTATTTTCTAAATCAATCTTTGTTTTCAACAAAAAAATAATTTTCAAAATTTAATTTTGAAATTATTTTCTTGTATTTCAAGTTCATTGCTTCAAATTCCATGACTAAATCATCAAAAGCATCTTGCAATTCATCAAAAGAATAAGAACTTGAATCACAAGTATTAGATGTTACCTTGAGTTCATTAAGAGCCATGAAACATAAGTTGGGCATTTTATCATCGTAGGAGTCATCATCATCGGAAGTATGACTTTCATTCCATGTGGCTGTCATTACTTTCTTCTTTGCTTTTTGGTTCTTCCACAAAGAACAATCATACTTGATGTGAACCAGTTTCTTGCACACATAACACTCAGTTTGATCCATTTCTCTTCTTTGAGATCTTTTACCCTTATTCATCTTAATGAACTTCTTCAATCTCTTTGCAAACATAGCCATTTCTTCATCTTCATCAACCTCTTCGTGATCATCATTCTCTTTCTCTTGGATGGTTTATTTGAGAGCAACACTAAACTTCTTTGTTGACTCTTGTCCATCTTCATTTTCATCTCATAGGTTAAGAGGAAACCAATGAGCTCATCTAAAGAGATAGTGTTAGGATCCTTAGATTCTTTAATGGCGGTCACCTTAGCGATCAGACATCTCCTTTATGTTCTCCACCGCTTTCATCTTGAAAAGCTCATATTCAAGTGTGAGCATACTAATCTTAGATTTTTGACTTGACTTGTACCTTCATGAATAATGGCCAAGTTATCTCAAACTTGTTTTGCATTGTCACATAGGGAAACTTTATTGTACTCACTAAGACCCAAGGCACAAAAAAAGTGTGCATTGCTTTGGCATTGAGTTAAGCAATCTTCATGTCTTTAGCATTCCATTCCTCTTCTTCGTTCGGCACTTTTACATCTCCAACTTTCTTCTTTGGAATGAGTGTACCATTCATGGTTACTTTTCAAACCTCATAATCATTGGCTTGCACAAAGAGTTTCATCATTGTTCTATAATAAAAATAGTCATCACCATTGAAAAGTGGTGGTCTCATGATGGAATGTCATTTTTGACCCATAGGTGTAACATTAATCTCAAAAGCCATAAAGCAAACCTCATGTTGGATTTCATCCTTTTCTTTTTCTCCATAAATTTCCTCAAGCTTTTCCCATATCTGCTTGGAGGTTGCACATATAGAAACCAAGTTGAGATTGTGATCATCAAGAGCCTCACAAAGGATGTTTCCAGCCTTTGCATCAACTTGCAACTTCTTCAAGAATTTTTCATCATTGGAATAGGCTCTAAGACCATTCTTAACCATGATCCAAGCTCTCATGTCAGGATCCATCAAAAAGACTTCCATTCTCAATTTCTAAGTCCAAAACTCATGTTTTTCCAACATTGAGGCTTTGAGGGTCTTCTCACCACTTTGCATTATTTTTGAGCTTTAAAAAGGATATTTTCTCAGGATTGCTAGACCTACAAAGGAGACCAAAGCTCTGATACCAATTGTTAACTCAAAATGGTGATTAAATCAAGATGAGGGTGAATTGATTTTTTAAAATTTAATGTGGAATTAAAATACAAATATGAAAATTTAGAGATTAAGCAAGTAAACCAAAAGATAAGAAGATAAAGCAATTAAGAGACTTGGGAAAGAAGATCAAACAGAATTGCTTTATAAAGGTTCGGCCTTTCTCCACAAGGTGTCTACATCCTCTATCTTAGCCTTCCTTGTCAAGGAGTTCCCAATTCACTATCTTTGAATTACTACATTTTTTAGGACAAGGTATAACATTTACACTCTCTATCTTTTACTTAGGCTAAGATAAAACCTTTAACCCCTTATCTTTTCTAGGCTAAGATAGCAACATCTCTACCTTTCAAGGCTTAGGTAGTAACCTCACCTTTTTACACAAAGGAAATTTAGCTAACAAGAGAAACCTATAATAGGCTAGGGATTTGCAAGGTTTAGTACAAGATGGATAGACTATACAATGATAATTTGTCAAAGTAATACAAAGAATAGAAAGAATTAGGCTCACTGAAGAACTCTTGTAAGCTTGAGAGAGATGAAATTTTGGCTTTTGATCTTTCTCTAGTGTCTCTTACTCTTGGAAGTGTTAGAGAGTCCCTTTTATAACTTGATTATGAATTATGACCGAGTGGAATGGATTGGAGTGGAAAAGAGCCATTGAGACTTCAAAAATTCGATCTTTTAAAATTGCCCTGCATTTTAGGGATCGATCCTTTGTTGTTACAATTCAAAAATATGACCGTTAGGAACCTAAGGATCTATTCTTGCATGAAGGGAATCGATCCTCTACCCTTTTAGAAAGTTGATTTAGGTATTGTTTCGAGGGGATTGATCATTAGGGGTGTGAGGATCGATCCCAGCCAAATATTCAATAGGGGGTCAATCCTTTAGGGGGATCAATCCTCTACTGTCCTCGAAAGTTAATTTTGAATATGTTTCAAAAGGGATCGATCCTTACTAGGTTTTCAAGGTGGGGATCGATCTTCCTTCAAGGATTTTCAAAACTTTGACCATTTTGACCTTAAAAAATGACATAATCTTTTCCAATTTTTTTCCCAAAATTAAACATTTTAAAACATGTATTTTGAGACAAACAAGAAATCTACAATATTTTAGCAATTTCTGAAATATTTTTAGAATAATCCAAGGGAGAATACTAAATTAAGCAAACTTTGTGTTTTCAAAAATGTTTATCAAGCAAATTAAGCTTAAGATTTTGTCATTTCAAAATTAGGATCAATTCAAAACTAAAAAACTTTTAAAAGCTATGATATTTGAAGATTTGCATTACATTAAGGCTTTGTTTGGTAAAATTGTTAGAAAATTTAAAAGATAGAAAATTGAAAAGGTGGAAAAACATATTTTTTCTTTTCAAAGTATGTTTGGTAGGAAAGATAAAAAACGGAAGGAAAAAGTAATTTTCTTTGCATTTATTTTTATGTTAGTGTAGGCCTTAGAAGCCAATTTGATTTGTCCAAAATACATATGTTATATTGTGGATTTTATATTTATTGAAGGTCTTCATTTATTTGTAAGATTTTAATTGTGATTCTTATTAACGCTTAATGATAAATTCCTTGAAATAAATAATGTTTTGCAAGGGAATTACAAAGAGTTATAATTATGAGATCATCATTATATCAAAGTTATATTTCTTAAATGTCCCAATCAATGCTTTATCAAGATTGAACATAGAAAAAGCTATTGAGATGTGAACATGGTTATGCTATTATTTATGAAAAAGCAACCAATCTCATAAGTTGAAGTTTAGATAAACTTGAGCTAACATATGGGTGCTTGTTACAAGAACAAGTTCACTAGACATGAGGCGATATGAGAATACAATTTGGTAAATCAATTAGTGTCTATGGCAACATTCTTATGTGGTAGTTGTACAAATGATCGTCTGACTAGATTACTAATGATCTTATATGAGGAATACTATGTTTTTATTTTACCTTACTAATGGTCCTAACCATGGATGCCCATTAAGATATTGTTGGATGGATATAACATGAGACATATAAAGATGCATGAATAATAAATAAAGGATTTACCACCTTGAGTGATCAAGAGAATATCGCATTAGTCCTCATAAAAATTAACTCAAGAAATCTTTGCCCAAAGCAACATAAGATTTTGGAATAGTTCTAAATCTTATTCAAAGAGTTAATGTCCAATTCGATACTTAATATGGTTAAACTAAATTGAGTAGATACTAATTCACGCTCGATGTTAAACCAAGATATTAAGCGATGAAATGATAATAATTATATCAAGATATTAAGCACAGATAGATTGGTCAAATCTTATTGACCTTTTTTAATAATTAATAGTCATGACTTATTGCTAGATGACAACCATGATCTATAAATATAAGATTGATTAATTAGAGAATTAATAATGAACTCAAAGGGTTTGATTCATCTAATCCAAATCAACTAAGGATTACAATGCTTATATTTATTGGCAACATGCTAAGGAACCTAATGGGTTACACACATAAAGAACATGATTGTGAAAGATTAAATTGGGTTTAATTAAGTTGAACTTAATTAAAAGAAGTTAGGAACTTCAAGGACTAAATTCAAAAGTCCAAGAGGAATAGTTAAATGCACAAATCTTGTTTAGAATAGGAGTTGGCCAAATGCTACTCTATTTAAAGAAGGCTCGGCTGCCCCTCCCTTCATTCATTCATCTCATGTGTTGAGAAAATTCTAGAGAAACAAAGAGAGGCAGTCGCATATATTACTACCATAATATTCAGCCAAGGTTTTTCCCATCCTTCTTCAAGAAGGCTCTTTCACTCCTAGCTTGTGTGGACTAACATTAGGATAGCTGAAGGTTTACAACAATCTAGCTTGGTCTTCTTGGAGAATCCAAGGGCTACCATACCTTGCAAATCAAGGTAAGCAAATTATGTCTTACACGATTAGCAAGTTTTATCGTATTCTTGCAATCAACGTGTGATCCTTTGTTTTGGAGATCAATTGTTTTTAAAATTCTATTGCATTCTTGATGTTCTTTCATGATCAATTCGAAACAGTGGTATCAGAGCCCCCGTTGATTCAATTTATACAACTAAAGTTTGTTTAATTGTTCTTGATATCAAAATCGTTTTGATTACAATCTGTCACTTGTACTGCATGAGTTGAAAAATTAGTTTTTCAAGTTTTTTTTTATTTATAAATTTGATTTTTTTAGATTATCAAAATATAATGTCTTAAGATGATTGAAATTAATTTCATGAAATTTAAACTTGATTTGCTTACCCAAATTAGAAGAATTTTTGAATCTGTCCTGAAGCATTAGATTTCTGCAGTAGGGTTACAACAAAAATTGTTTTTCTGTAAGATTGTTTGATTACTACAAAATTTTAACCCATTATAGTAGAATGTATGTGAATTATTGGTATAAAATTTTATAATTTTTGGACTTGATTCTCTTGTTCAAACACAAAGTTAGAGTTCTACCAAAATTCTGCTTTATGCGACAGCAATTTCCTAATTAGATTAGGATTTGGGCAGAACCTTAACTTGTTATGGAACTAGATTTTCCAATTGTAGCTGGTATTCTTAATTCTTAGGACTCTTAATAACTTATTTACTAAGATTTTAATCAAAATCAACTTGATAATCAAGACTGAAAGCTAAGATAACTTGTTTACCAATATTTCAAGCTTTGCTTTGTTGATCATCAAGATTAGTGTAAGTTGAAAAATGCTAAAAGTCGTTGCAAAATGTTATAATGTCATTGTGAAAATTCTTTCGCAACGAGAAAAAATCATTGCTAGGTGGTCGTGTATACCTCTATTGTTAAAAGTATACACAACAACTTTGATCACAAAAAAAGTCATTTTTAAATATATTTATCACAACTTCTGCCCGTTACAAATACAAAGCTATTTGGCAATAGCTTAATGTGATTGTCTAAATATGTTTTAGTAACCACAAAATTGGTTACAAAATCTTTTACGCAACGAGAATATCTTGGTTACCAAAAATTTTACGTAACAATATTGTTATAGTTGCCAAATATTATTTTGCAATGACATTTTAATTGGTTGTGTATAATATTGTTGAACGACTAAATTTCATTGTGTAAAATTTGTTTTAACAACCGTATTATTTGGTTACCAAATATTTTACGTAACAATAATATTATGGTTGTTAAAACTTTTACTCAACAATATTAATATAATTGCCAAATACTAATTTGCAACGACATTAAATTTTGTTGTGTATCACATTGCGCAACGACTAAATGTCATTGCGTAAACTTAATTTTAACAACCATTATTTTTGGTTGACAAAATTTTTTACGTAACAATATTATTATTGTTGCGAAATGTTATTTTGTAGCAAAATTTTATTTTGTTGCATAAGATATTACGAAACTATAAAATGTCATTAATTAATTTTTACTTTAGCAACCATATAATTTGATTGCAATTATTTTAACATAACAATAAAATAAAATCATAAAATAATTCTGAAGTAATAAGTAAAATTTTATTGATAAAAATTATAACAAATTGTATAATAACATTTTACATGATTTTAATTGTACATGCACCTATACAATTAGATCATTCAATTTAGGTACCATGTCAATCAATTAGAGGAACAATTTACTAGCTTAAATTTTCCATCTCTTTTTTTTTTTTTTTTTTGAAATCGGAAGGCCACAATATGTTGACTTATATTGACCTTGAGAAGAAAGATCATTAATGATCAACAATATTTCAATTGTTAGTAGCATGAAAGAAAATCACCCTATATTTCCATGCTTAGAAACTTGAAGTTGTGCATTATTGGCATGCAAGATGAATGAAAATAAATACATAAGCAAGGGACATATTAAACAAGGAACCACAAAGCACTAGACACCTATAGACTGAGAAATCCCAAATCTTAAAGAAAGAAACAAAAGACACTTTTAATAATGCTAAAAAAATGGAATTGGTTATGAATCTGTATAGAGTGGCACTGACAACAAATCTTAGATGAGTAATTGTATTTGCCAGGTAATAAAAACCCTGATATCACTTTTAACTTTTTGACGTAACTTTAAGAATGACTATCATATGCAGCTCTAAATCAAAACATGCAGGCACAATAAGAAAATTTCTCACTTGACAAACATCCACAATTATTGAGTCATTTCGAGCCTTGTGATTTTCCCAAGACCTAGCTGCAACTTCCTCATCAAGACGACTGTTTGAATCCTTCAATTCAATATAAGGTTTTTGTTTGACTGGATTCAAGTCTTCATGCGGCCCATCCAATAAGAAAGCCAAAAGTTCTTAAAAGGAAAGATGCTCCATGATGCACCCAAAAGAGTGTATCTTATTTAACCTTGCACTAAAAAGATCAATTGTAAGTATAGTAGTTAGCAAGGGTCGAGTCCTCAGGGATTGGGTTTTAGTTTATAAGTTGATAGTTTAAAACTTAAATTCAAGAACAATAAAAGAAAAGGGGTTTTTGAAGCCAGATTTAAACTAAAGTAAATAATAAGAATAAGATGCAAGGCGGTATAACCAGCCAATAAAAATATATATACTAAATTAGGCGGTATAACCAGCCAATAAAAATAAATATACTTTTAAAAATAAGCAAACTAGAAAAGTAAGAAAACAAGTAAGAAGAATCAAAAATGAAAAATATGGTTAAGGTTTCATTCTCCACCACTAGACATCATTAAGAATCAATTTCAGATCTATCAATATCAACCAACTATCAAAGTTAACAACCGTAGATAACAACAAGCTCTGTTATCCCAATCTTTCCTTAGTTTGTCGTTAAATAGAACAAGCTCTCTATTTAATCTCTAACCATCAAACAACCTAGAATAAGCTCTCTAGATTCAATTTAATGGCAGCTTTATGATGAGAAAGATAGGTTGATCTAAGCAACAAACACATAAGCTCGGATTGTTCAACTTAGGTTATGTTCCACTTTGCAATTATTGAAAACTTGACCATAATCATTAATCACAAATTGCCACTTATGAATAGGAAATCAAGACAATTACACGGATCAAGACTCCTAAACTAGCAATAGATAATTATCAAGATCTATCTAGTTGTACACCTAAACAAATCAAGACAACATCATGAACAATTCTTGTAGAAGAACATAAGCAACTTTGATAGAAAATTAATGATAGATAGAATCTGAAAATCAATCACAAAACATGTCTAGGGCTTTGAAATCACCCTTAACCAAATAGAAGTTTAGCCTAGCATAGGCATTATAAACATAAAATTAAATAGAATCTAAGAAGAAAATAAAAGAAAGAAAGAAGAAGAAGAAGAATATTAATTATCCAACCTCTTGCCCTTTCTAAAGAAAAAGAAAACTAGAGAAAACAAAGAAGAAGAAAACTTAGAGAATTTTATTACAAAGGCTAATATCCTACCAATGTACAATATGATCCCTTACAATCACCCAAGGCCCTCTATTTATACACATTTTGGAGGGCTAAATGACAAGAGACAAGCTTTACAAATTTCAAAGGTAGGTATAATAGGTGGGTGCATTTTCCAACAATTTTCGTCATACATGACGATTTTGATCAGCCAACTTGATGGTCGATTTTGTCAATTTTGCAGGCCTTATCTGATCACATGGTCTTCTAGACAAATGTTACCCTATCAGTTACGGATCCATAGCCGTTGGAATCAGCTCATTTTCTGATGTGGATAAGCAGATATGGGCAAAATACGAAAACAGGTCAGCACAGACGTCATTGCACATCAGCCAACTTGATGGTCGATTTCTTCAATATTGGAGGCTTTATCTGATCACATGGTCTTCTAGACAAATGTTTCTCTATCAGTTAGTGATCCATAGCCGTTGGAATCAGCTCATTTGCTGATGTGGATCGGACGATATGGTCAAAATGCGAACACTGGTCAGCACAGACGTCATTGCACATCAGCCAACTTGATGGTTGATTTCGCTAGGGAAAACGACTCCGTTTCAAGAAGTGTAAAACATGAAAATGATAGATATGCCTCTTAGCTTTGCACGGCTACAAATTTTAGCCTTATTGCTTCAGTGAAACTCGAGATATAGCTGATATGGCAAAAGGTATCGGAACTGGAACTGAACTGGATTTGCCCTTAATTCTAGTAATCTGAAATCACTCAAAGAAACTTGTGAAAAACACCAAAATACATAAAAATATAAAAGATCATAAACACAATTAGACTAAACAATAATAACTCGTATTTGACACAAAACAATAATAAAACATAACTAAAAACTATATAATTATACGAGTTATCACACCCCCACACTTAGATTGTTGCTAGTCCCTAGCAACGACTCAATAAAAATAAAATAAGAAAATCTAATCTAATCCATTTTCGTAGGAAATCACGGTGGCACTTAGCATGTGACACAAGCCTTTAAACCCCTAGGTGTCCCTAGTGGACGAGTTTAGTCTCGTGAGGGTTTACTAGAACGATACCCACAAACATTGAAAAACTAAAATATAAATAAACTACATATACTAAAAATATTTACTCCTAATCCTTTCAATACAAATTAGAGACAATCTTTGAACAAGTCTTATAAACTAATCAATAGCTTAAAGAATTTCACAAAAAATCAAGCTTGAATGTAAATTGTTTGAGTTAAGCCAATATTAACATAACATATCTCAATCAAAATAGTGCATGTTCAAATTTAATCTCAACTTCTCACATGGGATACCCTCATGATTTTCACTCTTTAAAGTAGTGGTGAAGTGTTTACACTCAATCAATCTCATGAAAACAGTTCTACCATATTCTTGCTTGTCCACCTATTCTCCACTATTTAGATCATACAACTTCATGAATCAAGAGGTCTTTAATCAAGGTTGTAATGGGGCCAAGGGGTTTGTAATGTGGTTGAAGAACAAAAGGATAAAGATATCACAAAGGTTCCAAAGAGTTCATAAAGTTTAGAGTCATAAAAAGATCATACAAAGAAACTTCTCAAAACTTTTTACAAGTACATAGTCACCTAGGGCGGATATTCATGTTGGGCCTTTTCTTCATTCTAAACAACTTTGTAACATCCTTTTCCTTTTCCACAAATTCAAGAGATGATTCATATATATTTTTTTTTTACATAGGAATATATTTGCCAGTATTCCATTTCTTTTTCTCTTGACTTTTCTTTTCTTTTCCCCCCACACTTATTTCTTGTTTCTAACCCAAATTTTCAACTAAAAATATCCCTTGTTTTTTTGCAATATGTCTCAAAATATATAATCCATCTTTAGAACAAGGGTAAGGATATAAGTATATTTAGGCTAGGTGTAAGTTGTGGTTACCAATAAAACAGCATATTTAATGTAGGCTCAAATTGGCTCACTAGTGGGGATGTTCTCTTAGAACATTAATAATGGATGGCTGTTTGGCTCTGGTTATAATCCTAATGCCTCTATCATATTCATGTTGTCACATGTATCAATATAGTCTCAAACGGTTTAAAGCAAGTTCTAGAGAATCATGTAATCATAAGAGCACTCAAGAAAGAAATTAGATTGATTTGTATAATGCATCAATCATTATAGGCTCAAAAACTCACAAGGATGATTATACAAGTCAGATTAAGTCTAAACATGCTTCTTTCTCAATCAACATATCATATTTACATTGGCTCAAAAAAAATGACATCAAGCTCAATTCTCATGAAAATCTTCTCACTAATAAATCAGTTTTAGACTTATGCTATTCATATCTCATCATTGTATTAAAAAGGAACTAAAACACACTAAAAATAATAATAATATTAAAGACTCATAAAAAAAATAATAGATAAAAATAAAAGAAATCCTAAATCCTTCCCCCCACACTTAATTCTTACATTGTCCTCAATGTAAGTCTATTAACCCAAATGAAAGAATCATGTGTAAGAGAAAAGAACTAATAACATAAGAATAGGAACAACTAAGACTCAAAACAAAACAAACTCATGCAACCTAAATAATCCTAAAATACTAAACAAAAATTAACAAGTAAACATAAAAAGATTAAAATCAAACTGACAAGATATGTCTCAAGTCTCCCTTACTCAGACCTTGTTCAGAATGAATACTTCTAAATTGCTTAAAACACAACAAACTTTTTTTTTTTTTTTTTTTGAAAAGAAGAAATCAAACTGACAAGGTATGTCTCAAGTCTCCCTTACTCAGACCTTGTTCAGAATGAATACTTCTAAATTGCTTAAAACACAACAAACTTTTTTTTTTTTTTTAAGAAGGTAAAATTTAGGAGATATTACCTGTAGAGGTTGCTAACCACTTATTATAACTGAGACACAACAAACAAAATGTTAGATAATGTCACAAAGACAAAGTGCAATCCACTCCTTGCTCGTCCATATCTCTTTTTCTTTTTCCGAGCTTTTGCGAAACAACCGTAGCAGATAAATACTCATAAGCTTGGAGCTTTTTGAGTAAATCTTCAATGGTTGTAGCAGAAATTATGGTTCTCCTTGCCTCTGAAAACATGAATCCATTATCCACAGCATTATCTAAATATGAAAGCAAATTACTAAAATAACCATTAATATTAAGCAAACCAATGGGTTTCTTATTTGTGACCAAAGATGACCAAGAAGCCACGCAAGCTATTTCTTCCAATGTACCCAAACCTCCTGGTAAAGCAATGAATGCATCGGCAGAATGGTACATGATTGTCATCCGTTCAGGGATACTCCAGACTTGTATTTCCTTACCCACGGTAGGTCCACAAAAACTTGTGAATAGTTTTGGCACGATTCCTAGAACTGGACTTCCTCCGGCGTGTGCTGCTGTAGCGACTGCTCCCATTAAACCCGTACTACCGCCTCCATAAATCAACTGGATCTTTTGTTGGGCAAGTATTACTCCAACTCTTATGGCTTCATCAGCGAATATGTTATTTTTCCCTGGATAAGCACCTCCAAAAAGACAAATTTTTTTAATGCGTTGGGACGAAGTACTTTCCATTTTTTTTTTCTTTTTTTTTCTTTTTTTTCGAGTGCCTGAAAGAGAATGAGTACATGGTGTAATATATAGAGGACTGAGTAGTGAATCAGACAAGAGTAATAATGTCGCCGAAAGTGTATCTGACCTGTCAGAAGAAAATGTTAACCTAACAAAAGATTTTTGCGTGATTTCAGGAAGAAAATCAAAAAGAGAAGAAAAATCAACCGTAAAAGTCAAAAGTAATAATGTCGCCGAAAGTGTATTTGACCTGTCAGAAGAAAATGTTAACCTAACAAAAGATTTTTGCGTGATTTCAGGAAGAAAATAAAAAAGAGAAGAAAAATCAACCGTAAAAGACAAACAAAAAAAATGAGAATAATTACACAAATCGAATAACACGTAAATTAAACCAAAATAAAGTTATTGCAAATCAAACCAAAAGCTGAGAAGTCATTTATTGTAGTTGTGATTGTGGCTCACATCTTCCTCTGGTTTTACGTCCAGAAACGGCTTAAACGCCTTCTATGAGTCGAGGATATGCTTCCCATCCAGTTTTCTTACAAGCTGGCAAACAGGGTCTTTTAACATCAGATTCCCAAGATGTTGCCATTCCCTTTGGAATTGCGGCCATAAATCAAGAATTTCTCTTTGTACGTCTCCACTAGGATGCGTCTCAAGAGAAAGTTGGATATTACCCAAATTCTCCTTACTCAGTCCATCCCTAATGAATTCAATTTTATCATCTCGATTAGAGGACGGAATCCCAATAGAACGACATTTACCGTTACACGTCCATCGTGCACATTTGTGGCAATTTGAACTCATGCGCTTTGCTCGTCGCTTCTTTGCAAAAGTGCTTCTACCTGTACCTGGTAAATGCAAAACAGGAAGATATTCATCTTCACGTACCTTGGCTTCAATTATCCAACGTATGTCGTCAGGAATCTCTTTGTGCATAAGCATTCTTAATCTTTCAAGTCGAACTTGGTAAAGCTTCAGTAAAATATTTCGAGGAAAAGGAGGAAATCGTTTCTGCAATCTTGTGAGAATATCATCCATCCTGAAAAAAAATGAAAAAAAAAATGAAAGAGAAATTGAAAGAGAAATTTATATACAATATCAGTTTTGTGGGTAGCTGATGGAACCGATTTAAATAATCACGGAGTACCGTTATCCGCCATTTAACCGGGGTTAAAAAAAAATTATATTTACATCTAATTATTTTCAAAACAAGGATCAAAAAGAAAAACAACATAAAAAGACTCAAAAACAAAACACTCTAAATAAAATCCTAAATTCTTCCCTCCACACATAATTCTTACATTGTCATTAATGTAATGCTATTATCCCCCAATGCAAGAATTATATGTAAGAGAAAAGAACTATTAAACAAAAGAAACTTATGCAGCCTAAATGAACTTAAAAACAGTAAACACAATTAACAAAGAAACATAAGAAATAAAAATAAAAACAATAAAAACAATAAAAGAAAAAGGAAAAGAAAGAGAAAGCAAATCTGAATATGGAAGGTTGGCAATTTCATCTTTAATTGGGCTGCCTTCCCAATTAACACTTGAGTTAGTGTTTTGAATCTAACCAACACCCCTTCTTGGCTTTTTAGGCTTGTGAGGCTCATACATGAAATTTCCCAAATTTATGCGTTTGAGAGGAAGCTTTCTTTGCACAACAGTGGATGCATTATCCATTACAAGTATTATTCCATCATCCTTGGTGGTGCATATCTCATCGAGGAATGGTGCATCTTTTGGTACTTGTTGAATGACATCCACAAACAAACTGTTTAAGGTTTCCAGCGTGTCTTGTTCATGTTCATCCTCCTTGAACTTTGCGAATCTACTAGGAAAAGGTGGAGAAGAAACATTAGTAAAAATTGGAATCTCAAACGTTACCTCAGGTGCTGAAATACTCTTATTTGGATTTGTGGCTTCATTATCCTCAAGAATAGAATCCATCTCTAATTTTGTCTCATCCTCATCTTGTTCATCATTTTTCAAGGTCACAATAGTAGTATTCTTCTTTGGGTTAATCATTGTTTGGGCAGAGAGTTCTTCAGATCTTTGTGCTACCCATACCACCATACTACTAGCCAATAGGCTCATTTGCCTTTCCAAACTCTGGATACTTGCCCTTGTTTCCTGTTGAAATTGCAAAGTATTAGTAACAAGAGAATCGACAAGATCTTCTAAAGAAGTACATGAGTTTTGAGTCATATGTAGTGGCTGAAAAAGATCTGGTTCTTGAGACCATGATTGATTAAATCTAGATGGATGAGTGTAATTGGCATAAGGATCTACTTCTTGGTAATTTTCTGAGTAGCCATAATTAGTATGATCCCACCATCCCTCATGGTAAGTGTTTGAGTAATGATCATACTGTTGGTCTTGGAACACTTGATGGCCTTGACATCCTCCCATGGCCAATTGTTGAACTGGGGAGGTGAGATTGGCTTGTTGATTCTCCATGTTCATGTATGCCACCAACTCTTCAAGTGTTAGATTGCTCAATTCCATCGTTTTTTTTTTTTTTTTTTCAAAATTTGATAAGAAAAACCCGTATGTACAAGAAAATAATACTAATTAGAACTGAAAATAAGAATAAACCAAGTAACAAATAAACTAAAGAAAACAATCCCCGGCAACGGCGCCAAAAATTTGATGCACCCAAAAGAGTGTATCTTATTTAACCTTGCACTAAAAAGATCAATTGTAAGTATAGTAGTTAGCAAGGGTCGAGTCCTCAGGGATTGGGTTTTAGTTTATAAGTTGATACTTTAAAACTTAAATTCAAGAACAATAAAAGAAAAGGGGTTTTTGAAGCCAGATTTAAACTAAAGTAAATAATAAGAATAAGATGCAAGGCGGTATAACCAGCCAATAAAAATATATATACTAAATTAGGCGGTATAACCAGCCAATAAAAATAAAACAAAATTAATATACAAATTAGGCGGTATAATCAGCCAATAAAAATAAATATACTTTTAAAAATAAGCAAACTAGAAAAGTAAGAAAACAAGTAAGAAGAATCAAAAATGAAAAATATGGTTAAGGTTTCATTCTCCACCACTAGACATCATTAAGAATCAATTTCAGATCTATCAATATCAACCAACTATCAAAGTTAACAACCGTAGATAACAACAAGCTCTGTTATCCCAATCTTTCCTTAGTTTGTCGTTAAATAGAACAAGCTCTCTATTTAATCTCTAACCATCAAACAACCTAGAATAAGCTCTCTAGATTCAATTTAATGGCAGCTTTATGATGAGAAAGATAGGTTGATCTAAGCAACAAACACATAAGCTCGGATTGTTCAACTTAGGTTATGTTCCACTTTGCAATTATTGAAAACTTGACCATAATCATTAATCACAAATTGCCACTTATTAATAGGAAATCAAGACAATTACACGGATCAAGACTCCTAAACTAGCAATAGATAATTATCAAGATCTATCTAGTTGTACACCTAAACAAATCAAGACAACATCATGAACAATTCTTGTAGAAGAACATAAGCAACTTTGATAGAAAATTAATGATAGATAGAATCTGAAAATCAATCACAAAACATGTCTAGGGCTTTGAAATCACCCTTAACCAAATAGAAGTTTAGCCTAGCATAGGCATTATAAACATAAAATTAAATAGAATCTAAGAAGAAAATAAAAGAAAGAAAGAAGAAGAAGAAGAATATTAATTATCCAACCTCTTGCCCTTTCTAAAGAAAAAGAAAACTAGAGAAAACAAAGAAGAAGAAAACTTAGAGAATTTTATTACAAAGGCTAATATCCTACCAATGTACAATATGATCCCTTACAATCACCCAAGGCCCTCTATTTATACACATTTTGGAGGGCTAAATGACAAGAGACAAGCTTTACAAATTTCAAAGGTAGGTATAATAGGTGGGTGCATTTTCCAACAATTTTCGTCATACATGACGATTTTGATCAGCCAACTTGATGGTCGATTTTGTCAATTTTGCAGGCCTTATCTGATCACATGGTCTTCTAGACAAATGTTACCCTATCAGTTACGGATCCATAGCCGTTGGAATCAGCTCATTTTCTGATGTGGATAAGCAGATATGGGCAAAATACGAAAACAGGTCAGCACAGACGTCATTGCACATCAGCCAACTTGATGGTCGATTTCTTCAATATTGGAGGCTTTATCTGATCACATGGTCTTCTAGACAAATGTTGCTCTATCAGTTAGTGATCCATAGCCGTTGGAATCAGCTCATTTGCTGATGTGGATCGGACGATATGGTCAAAATGGGAACACTGGTCAGCACAGACGTCATTGCACATCAGCCAACTTGATGGTTGATTTCGTTAGGGAAAACGACTCCGTTTCAAGAAGTGTAAAACATGAAAATGATAGATATGCCTCTTAGCTTTGCACGGCTACAAATTTTAGCCTTATTGCTTCAGTGAAACTCGAGATATAGCTGATATGGAAAAAGGTATCGGAACTGGAACTGAACTGGATTTGCCCTTAATTCTAGTAATCTGAAATCACTCAAAGAAACTTGTGAAAAACACCAAAATACATAAAAATATAAAAGATCATAAACACAATTAGACTAAAAAATAATAACTCGTATTTGACACAAAACAATAATAAAACATAACTAAAAATTATATAATTATACGAGTTATCACTCCATCATTAATGAAAGCATAAATCTGATCAAAATAGTAGGTTTACCCGTTAAAGGTAATACCTATGATACCATTTAAACAACTTTTTAAGTCATTCCTAAGTTGCTTTAAATTATCCTTCAAACATATATTACACTATTATAATAGTAGTGAAGACTAAAATATTTCTTGTCCTGCATACTGTACCATCACCAGAAATTTGAGAAAATGCAGCATTTTGCTAAACAATCATACAATCTCTAACTAACACGCCTTCGTAGAAGTAATTTATAAGTACAAAAATTATAGTTGTAAGTCAAACTAAGCATCCTATTTGTTATTTTCAAATTTGTAACATTCATCACTTTCTTTCCAACTTAATATTGTTGCGGTAAACATACTCTAATATCATAATACCTACTAATTTATACAAGTTACCCAATTGCTGATATTGCAGAAGAACGGAGTCTTCAGACATAAAAAAAATACTTACTTGAGAATCATGTTGTTAACCCTTTCATTCTAGTGATCTTCTTTCGTCGTCTTGATACCGAATCCCCTCCGAAAAATTCCTCTGATACATTACTTCGAATAAATGGTTTTCCTGCATGAACTCCGAGAAATTTACCTTTTCCTCTACCTCGACTTGCCATTCTATATTACAAAATAAAATAATTGTATTAGTCTACAAAGAAGGAAAAGAACTATACAATAAAGGTAAATAAAAGTCAAAATTGAAGGATGAGTTGTTCTGAAAATATAGATACTTACTGTTTGAACACTTACGAAAGTTGGTAAATCAAAATAGAGTATTGACAATTTATATTTGATGTTGATTTTTTACTTTGGAGGGAATTGTTAAGCTTCTGACGCCAATGTGACATATTAAATGAAAAAAATTTACTAATCACTTTGACGCCCAAAGCAATCAAGATAAGATATTTTCCTTTAAAACAATTATTAATTAATTTAATATATTTTATTTTAATATATTAGAATGTTAAGCATAATACTTGTATTTCAAATTAATACATTAATGTAAATTATATACTAATTAAATCTATAAAAAAAAAGTTAATACGTACTGCTATGGTTAATATGGGAAAAGCTTATAACATTAAAACACTTTATAGCTATTCCCGTAGTAATGTATTTTAATACTTGTTATTTTATGGTGGTCTGTTCAATATATAAACTTATTTCTCAAAGTTGTCTAAATATTAATTGTTGCTATATACTATGACAAAGTATAATATATTATGTTTAACTCAATTTGATATAATTTATGATGGGTTCATAAATTACATCAACTAGAAAAAAGATCCCGCTTCGTTGGGGCATTTTTAATTTTTTTTATAAATTTAAAAATTATTTTTAAATCATATTTTATTAAATAATATTTATTTTTAAATTATAGTAATATTAATATTAATATAATTATATTTTATTAATTATGAAAATTAAATTTATGATTGTTTATTTATAAATTACGTAATATAAATGCCTTTTCAAATGTTATTTATATATATAATAATAATATTTAGATTTTATTGTATACTGTATATTTTTATTTATATGAGGTAAAAAATAATAAATAAGAAAATAAAATTATGGCTTGTATTTTATTCTCTCGTAGAATCAATTTTCTCACATAGGTTGCAACAAGTTTGTTTTTTCCTTCTTTTTTTTCACTTTTTTTCCTATAGGGTACGGATCCTAAATCGACCCGCGAGTCAATGTACGGACTAACCCTTTTTAATATATTATTTAATGATAAAATAAATTTATTTTTTAAACTTTTTTCCATGCAAGTCGGGTACGAATCCTAAACCTACCCACGAGTCAATGTACGGATCAACCCTTTAAGCCATTACCCCCATTGACCCCTCCATCTCCGACAACCCCATTGCCCCCAATAAACCCTTCGCCTCCAGCAACCCCTTTATTACCTCCTGAAACTCCCTTGCCTCCAGAAAGCATGACTTGTGAAGACAAGTGTGCCATGAAGTGTTCCAAACTTATCATTAAATTCCTCTTTTAAGATACAATTGCAAGCTCTCTGGAGCAGAGAGGTCAAGAGCGGCAAATGGGTATCTGAAATACGTGAGCAATTTCCAGATCTGCTCTCATGTTCACCAGATCTGCGTCTTGATCATCATCACCTGAAGCTCCATCCATGTTATAATTTCCAGATCTGCTCTCATGTTCATCTTCTCTGATTCTTCTCCCAACACTTCCCTCAAAATTCTCACCCATTCGAGTCCCATCTCCTTGATTATCTATATTCGGTTGCTGCTGCAAACATCACAAGAAATATAACCCAGATCAGTTCTAACGAGACAAGCAACAATCATGTCTTGGAGTTCCTCAATCCTCTGCTTGGATTCATGGGTCTCCATCTCCAACTCCTCGATCTTTGCCCTTTGATCCTCGATCTGCTGCAGAAGCTGCTTCTCCTCTGCTTGCCACGCGTTCCTGTGGCTGGCAAAGATCTCTACCACTCTGGCGTTTGCTTTGGAGTCCTCTTTTCTTCAGCCGTTAAAAGCCTTGCTGTGATATCTCTCATTTGGGTTTGCAACTTTGGCAGAAAGGAGAGTGAACACTCGGGAATTTGCCATCACTCGAGGCTTCCCAATTTCTAGATCTATTGGAAGCTAGCTTCAGATATTTGACGCCTGGCTAAGCAAATTCATTACCGGATTGCGCACTCAGCAACTTTCGAAAGCTATCCTCTAAGAATATGAACGGTCGCCAGTCCATTGGAACGTCGAGGAACCCCCAGGTTTCCCATCACCGGATTGCGCCGTTTCATCACCGGGAGAATCATCGGAGTTCGGGGCAGAGTTTCATGGGGAGCTTATGGAGAGATAGCTTACACAATGTTTTTGTTGGGAACTTGAGTCCCAGGGTCTCTAGACAAGCACTATGGGAGTTGTTTGGGCTGTTCGGGAAAGTGGTGGATGTTTTCATATCCAGGAAACAACCTAAGAGACCTTATACATTTGCCTTTATCAGATACAAGCTACAACATGAGATGGAGGAGGCCATCAAAGAAGGAAACAACAGGATGATCGATGGTCGAATGATAAGGGTGAATGAAGCCTCTTATGGATGGTCGGATAGTAGAAGATACCATTTGGATAACCCATCTGTCAGAAACGTGGAAGGCGGAGGGTCTCAGGTATTGGCCCATGATCTTTCCGGTATTAATAGGAGTAGATCTCAACCGAAACTCCCATCTGTCCGAGTTGGGGAAGGCATTAGGTCTAAGGGTAAGGGTTCCGATCATCCTGGTGTCAATAGATCGTACAAAGAAGTTCTTGTGGGCTTGCCTCATAAGGAGGCTGTTTACATCGAAGTTGAAGACCTTTTGCAGCCTGGGTTTCCCAACTTGACTCCTCATATGAATCGGGTTAATATGTCTGAGAGGGAGTGCAATTTAAATCTGCAAATTCCTAAGGCTGACATGGAGTGGTTATCAAGGAGTGCCAAAGGAAGATTGATGAAGGAAGCTTACATCGAAACGGTTCAAGAGGCCATGGCTTTAGAAGATATCCACTGTCAGGTATGTCCGATGGGGGGTGTCTCGGTCCTTGTTATTTTCGAAAGTGTAGATCATAGGGATCTTGTTCACAACGATAGAAGTGAATGTTTGGTCCCCTGGTTTGAGATCATTGAACCGTGGAACGATGCCGTCCTCAACAAAGAGATTGCTGTCTGGGTAAACTTGTTTGATGTGCCGTTACAGGTATGGCATGAAGGGTTTTTCAGTTCTTTGGGTAATAGATGGGGTTCTTTCATCAGACTCGATGAAAACATAGTAAATAGAAGGAGATTCGACGTTGCGTGTATGTTAATCTTGGTTGATAGCAAGCTGAGTATCCCGTCCTCTGTGTTAGTCACGGTGAGGGATAAATCTTTCAAAATCTCAGTTTCAGTTCTTGATGCCCCAGCTGGTGTTGCGAACACGAGAGCCCGAGTTGGCTCATTTTCTGTTCCATTGACACATGAATCACCAGGCTCCTCTACTAACAGGGTTGTCACCGAAGAGATTAGGGGTAAAGTTCCGGTGCCAGAGGGCAATCTCAGATGCATGGAGATTCAGTGCACGGCTCCCTCCGTACGGCGCAAAAACATTGATGAGGTAAGCAAAGCTTCTTCGATTCCTGTGCAATCTGGCAGGTTGGTGGGCGGGTTGGTGCATGCTGCCTGCCCTGTGTCCCCAAATAATGATGGTATCAGCGAAGGCTCAGTGTGTGGTTCGCGTGTTGCCGACTCTCTCCGTGACTGGGAATGGGACGATGGGGCTCTCGTGAATGGGGGCCATAATGGGGCTGCTGGGTCATCTGTTGAAGTGGGAGTGGGCCTTCAACTTGTGGAGTCTAATGGGTTGGATTTATTAGGCCCTGTCATTAGCCCTTCTCCTACTCTGTTGGTCCGAGAGTTAAGCCCTTCCATTCTGTGCCCTATGGTTTCTGCTTCTATGAAGCGACCGAAATCGAACAGGAAATTTAGGAAGAAGGGGGGGTCCAAAAAATTGAAGAAGAACTATAAGAAGATGAAGGACCAAGTGCCGAGGAAGTCCACCATTTCTGCAGTGAGGAAGAAGAGGCAAATTAGGAAACAGCTGAGAGTGATCTGCGAGAATGTTAGCTGCGATGACCTAAACCACCTTGAGTTATCTGTTTCGGATAGTGATATTAGATCAAGGAATAAGAATATCTTGAAGGAGGCTGAGGCGACATGGCTAGTTAGTACTGAGCTGGGGATCGAATTCCATGGGGAGAAGCAGGATATCATCGATGGTTTTGCTCAACTGGAAAAGGAAGATCGAGAGGCAAATGAGTAACAGTTCACCGCGTCTTTGGCTCGTTATCAGGTGTGTTTCTTTTCTTAATGAAGATTATTTCATGGAATGTTAGGGGACTGGGAGGTAGTATTAAGGTTATGGCCTTGAGGAATTTGGTTTCGAATTGGAGGCCAGAGATGGTTCTTATTCAGGAATCAAAGCTAAAGTCTATTGATTCAAAGCTTATTAGAAAGGTCTGGGGACGCTCCCCTGTTGAGATGGAATTCTCGGCGTCGGTGGGCTCCGCTGGGGGTCTCATTATCTTCTGGAGGAAGGACTTTTTCTTAGTCGAGTCAAAAATTATTTCACCTCGTTTCATTCTTCTGTTTGGTTCGTTAAAGGCAAACAATATAAGATGTGGGTTTGTGAATATCTATGCTCCAAATGAGGATGGTGAAAGAGCTGCCTTTTGGGATGAGCTTGTGAGTGTGTTACAGGGCTATGACTGTTTTTGGTGTCTAGGGGGTGATTTCAATGTGGTTAGAAGCCCTGATGAGAAAATCGGATCAGTGTTCAGCACTACTCCTATGTTGCTGTTTTCAAACTTTATTAATCAAGCTGAACTCATGGATTTGCCAATGTCAGGAGAAAAATACACTTGGACCAGTAATAGGGCCGTTCCGTCCTTCAACAGATTGGATAGGTTCCTTTTATCGCCTGGTTTGGTTGCTTTATGGCCTTCGATCAAACAAAGTGCTCTCCCCCATTCTCTATCCGATCATAATCCAGTGATGATTGTTGAAAAGAGCGTCAACTGGGGACCCAAACCTTTTCGGTTCTTCAACAACTGGTTGGAAGATAGGAGCTTTCATTCTGTTATCCAGACTGCTTGGAATTCTACAGGATGTTCTTGGCCTTCGGGGCGGGGTTTATGGTTCAAGTTGAAAAATCTCAAACCAGCCATAAAAGACTGGTCTGTTAGGTACCATAAGGCTGATTTCTACAACATTGTGGAACTTGAAAAGGAGATTGCTGGCCTCGAACAGAGTGTCCAACAGGGGCACGTGGGGAACCAGCTGCGAGAAGAGTTATGGAATAAGAAGGCTGATTTATGGTCACTGTATCGTATCGAAGAACAAACTTGGCTCCAGAAATCGAGATTAAAATAGGCACAAGAGGGTGATAGGAATACTAAATTCTTCCATATTGTCGCCACAGCTAGGAGTCGCAAGAACCATATTGGGAAATTGTTGATTGATGGGAAGGTTTTCGAAGAACCTAGGGCTCTCATGAAGGCCATTGGGTCGTATTTCAAAAACCGCTTTAATTCTACAAAGGCCAAAGTTCGTCTAATCTTGAGCGGCCTTTCTCGGAGGAAGAGGTTTGGGATGTCATCCAAGGCTGCGATGGCAACAAAGCTCCGGGGCCGGATGGTTTTAATATGAATTTCTTCAAGTCATTCTGGGCCACGGTGAAGGGTGAGGTTATGTCGTTCATGAATAATTTCCATAGCACTGGTTGTATTGATAATTGTTTAAATGCGTCTTTTATTGCTCTTATACCTAAATGTGATTCTCCGTGCTCCATTAACGATTACCGCCCTATCAGCTTGGTGGGCAGTGTTTATAAAATTCTAGCCAAAGTTCTTGCTAATCGCCTGAAGCAATCGGTGGGGGATATTGTTGGGCAAAACCAGTTCGCGTTCATCCCGGGGCGTCAAATTCTGGACTGTTCCTTAATTGCCAATGAGGTTATTCATTCCATGAAGACTAATGGAGAGGGTGGTATGATATTTAAGGTTGATTTCGAAAAAGCCTATGATTGTGTGGATTGGTCCTTTCTTGATTTTGTTATGGGTAGAATGGGCTTTGAGGATAAGTGGAGGACTTGGATTCAGTCGTGTTTATCTTCAGCTTCTTTATCAGTCCTTGTTAATGGGGTGCCAACGGAACAGTTCAGGATGAGCAGAGGGTTGAGACAAGGCTGTCCCCTTTCCCCCTTATTGTTTAATCTGGTTGCTGAAGTTTTGAGCCTATTTCTTAATAAGGCTACTTCAACCGGCCTTTTCAGGGGTATGACTATTGATCCGGGGTCTGTGTCTATATCTCATCTTCAGTTTGCGGATGACACAATTATCTTCTGTGAGCCTGTGGTGGAGCAGGTTAGGAATGTTAAAAGAATTCTAAAGTGCTTTCAGTTGTTATCTGGCCTCAAAGTTAATTTGAAAAAGAGCAGTCTTTTTGGAGTTGGGGTGGAGCAAAGTGTCACTGATCGATGAGCTTCGGATATCCGTTGTCTGAGCAGTCGTCTCCCATCCCTTTATCTCGGTCTTCCCTTGGGGTACGGAGTGAACTCTATCTCACTGTGGAGTCCTATCATCGATAATTTCAACAAGAGGCTTGCCGGCTGGAAAGGCAATCTACTCTCCATTGGGGGCAGATTGACTCTTATTAAATCGGTGTTATCTTCTCTGCCCATTTATTATATGTCCCTACTTCAAATCCCTCGTACCGTATCTGATGAGCTGGATAGAATGGTCAGAAGATTCCTTTGGGGTGGTTCTTCGTCGGTGAAGAAAATGCATATGGTTAATTGGAAGTCTGTCTGTAATACCAAGGAATTTGGAGGACTCGGTCTAGTTGATTTAAGGCTTAAGAACAGAGCGCTGCTCAATAAATGGATCTGGAGATTTGGGAATGAGCGTTCCTCTTTATGGAGATCAGTCATTGCCGAGAAATATGAGTCATCGGTGGGTAATCTGCTTCCTTCATGCAGCCGGTATCGGAAAATGTCCCCAACCTGGAAAAACATTATTCGACCCCTTATGCCTTCAAATCATTTTCATCCTTTTTTGTATGCTGGGTTGTGTTTTCTTCCAGGTGATGGCAGCTCCATAAATTTTTGGCAGGATGAATGGATCGAAGGTGTTATCCTTAAAGAGCAGTTTCCAAGAGTCTTTGCGGTAGCTGTTTCTAAAAGCGGGAAAGTAGCGGATTTTGGCAAATGGCAGAATAATCAATGGCACTGGGAGGTTAACCTTCGAAGAAGATTGTTTGATTGGGAGCTTCAGCAGTGGGAATCCCTGTTGAATCTGCTGGGAAAACAAGTTCTTCTCAGAAACTCCTTTGACTCAGTTGTTTGGAAACACACCCATAGTGGCGTTTATTCGTCTAACTCTTTCTGTCATTCTGTGTTGAGTGAGTCCTCGTCAAAATGGGATCATTGGAAATTTATATGGGCCGGTTATGCGCCTCCGAAGGTGGAAATCTTTTGCTGGCTAGTTTTGAGAGGCAGCGTAGCTACCAAAGTTGAACTCAGCAAGAGAGGTCTTATTGTTAATGGTTTGACTCTGTGTCTACTATGCAATCTGATGCTTGAAACTATTGAGCATCTGTTTTTTACATGCAGAGTCTCATGGTTTGTGTGGGCCCATTGCTGTCTTTCTTGGGGCATATCTTGGTCCACGCCAAGGAGTGCCATGGGTTTTTTTCTTGCGTGGCAGCATGCATTCCCAGCGAATCATTGCAGCAAATTGTGGAGAATGTTTTTTTTGTTGCACTATGGTCTATTTGGTTGCACAGGAATGATATTGTTTTTAATAGGAAAAATGTTGCTGTTTGGCAATTACTGGACTCTATTAGACTCAGACTCGCTTTGTGGTCCAAGGCTAAGTGGCCTTGTGAGGAAGGGCTGTTTTCGTAGTTCAAGTGGTCACCTGCTATTTGTCGATTGAAGAGGGAAATGAAAGTTGGCGTTGATATGACTTGGAATAAGCCACCTGCCGGCTGCCTTAAGTTCAACGTCGATGGTTCGGCGCATGGTAATCCCGGTCCTACGGGGATTGGCGGTATTTTGCGCGATAATCAAGGTATGGTGAAAGCAGTTTTTTCTAAATCTATCGGTTCTGCTAAGGCATATGAGGCTGAATTAAGGGCCGTCAAAGAAGCCTTCCTCATTTTTGGTGCTTCGTCTTGGGCGTCTTCGCATAAACTTATAATTGAATGTGATTGTCAGATGGTTATTGCTTGGGTTAAGAATCCGAGTAGAGCCCCATGGCGGATTTCGCGAAGTATAAGGGCTATAGAGTTTGTACGAACTGCGGTTCAGAACTGGGAAATTGTTCATATTTTGAGGGAGGTTAATGGTGAGGCTGATAAGCTAGCCAAATCTGGTGTTAATAGGGTGTCAGATTTGTTGTTTTATAGTCCTTAGTTTTGTCTGCCGCATGCTGTTTTCTGGTTTGTAAAAAGGACATCTTCTTAATCGCAATAAATCATGCTTTTCAAAAATAAATAAAATAAATAAAATAAAGTAAAAAACTAAAAATAATTAATAAAATAAATTCTTTTTTATTTTTTTCCAAGCGGATTGATTACGGATCCTAAATCGACCCCCGAGTGAACGTATGGGCCAACCCTTTAAATACATCATTTAAAATTAAAATAAAAGTAATTAATAAAATAAATTTATTATTATAACTTTTTTTCTTGAGCGGGTCAAGTACATATCCTAAATCGGTCTGCGACCCCTTTAAATACATCATATAAAAAAATAAAAAATTTAAAAGTACAAATAATTAATAAAATAAAATAATTTTTATTTTTATTTTTTTCCCGATCGGATCGGGTATGGAACCTAAATCAACCCGTGAGACAACATGTTGACCAACCTCTTTAAATACATAATTTAAAATTTTTAAAAAAAAATTAATAATTTTTTTTCTTTTTTTAACTTTTTTCTGTGCTGATCGGGTGCAAATCCTAAATCGACCCGTGAGTCAACATGCTAACCAATCCTTTTAAATACATCATTTAAAAATAAAATAATAAACTAAAATAAACTAAAAATAATTAATAAAATTTTTTTAAAATTTTTTTCTAAGTGGGTCTAGTACGGATCCTAAATCGACCCACGAGTCAACGTGCGGAACAACCCCTTTAAATACATTATTTAAGAATAAAAATAAAAAAACTAGAAATAATTAATAAAATAATTCTTTTTTAATTTTTTTTTCGAACGGGTCGGGTACGGATCCTAAACCGACCCGTGAGTAAATGTGCAAATCAACATACAACATTTAAAAATAAAATAAAATAAAAAATTGAAACTAAAACTAAAAATCTTAAAATCTCAAAAAAAAAATAAAAAAACTTGCCATGTGTCGAGCAAAGAAGCTCGACACGTGGCGAGTAGGACCCATTTTGTTTTTGTGTTATAAAGCAAGACAAAATTCTCCCTAGCCTATTTCAAAAATACTTCTTAAGTCCCACGGACTCAAAAATAAATATAGTAGGTTAAATGTTTATTAAAACCAGCCTCGTTACAAAGAAAGTTTGCCAATGCTTACAAATATCCCATGCCACCCTAAACTCCTTAATTATAATACAATCAGGTCACCTTAATCAGAGCCGCATACATACCATTTACAGATTCCTGATTTTGTGATCTCTTTCTCTTCTTCAACATGAACTTTGCTCGTACCCACTTCAAGCTTTTGGTCACCCATTGTTATTATACGATAAATACTGGTGCTAAGGTATTTTAAGATCTATTTATGGTCTGATTGTTAAAATTTTTACTGTTATGAATTAAATGCATAATTGTTTTCATACAGTGCTACATTGAGGGTATAGAAAGCCCAAACCTGAGCAACCACAAAAAATAATAATAACAAACTGACTAAATGCAATTGCAAGCCATATATTCACTGGGTAAAAGTGGTAATGGTATGGAAAAAACCTCTTTGCTATGGCTTTCCTTTTCAGGTCGTTCGATTGCTTAGACGCTTCTGATCCATTTGAGCTGGGTGCAGTTCCAAACCTGCAACATGTTTGGTCCACACTCAACAAGTTAGAAACACAAGGAAAAGTCAAGAAATTAAGTTCAACATCCACACCTATAGCTTTAGCATCAACAAAAACCCTTCTAGTATAAAATTATAAGGAGCCATAGAATTTCTCTCTAATCACATAGAACTAAGGTAAGATTCGCCTTATCTTGCCAAGTTGTCCTAGCCAAACAAGCAGGCATGCTTAGTAACTAGGTAAGACTATGATGGGGTTAGACTCATCTTTAGAGAACCAACGAATAAATTGATCAAATCTAAGACATTATAACTTTGAAGATGATGAGCTGTTAAGAGATTCTAAATAATATAACGAGAAAATAAACTTGAGAAACGAATTCAATAGCATTAATCTATGCTTCTCAGCACATCAAGAAACAAACATGGCATTTAAAGAAAATTATCAGAATAGACCTTTTCAGAAATAAATCAAAATAAAATAATCTAAGGTATTTTAAGATCTATTTATGGTCTGATTGTTAAAATTTTTACTGTTATGAATTAAATGCATAATTGTTTTCATACAGTGCTACATTGAGGGTATAGAAAGCCCAAACCTGAGCAACCACAAAAAATAATAATAACAAACTGACTAAATGCAATTGCAAGCCATATATTCACTGGGTAAAAGTGGTAATGGTATGGAAAAAACCTCTTTGCTATGGCTTTCCTTTTCAGGTCGTTCGATTGCTTAGACGCTTCTGATCCATTTGAGCTGGGTGCAGTTCCAAACCTGCAACATGTTTGGTCCACACTCAACAAGTTAGAAACACAAGGAAAAGTCAAGAAATTAAGTTCAACATCCACACCTATAGCTTTAGCATCAACAAAAACCCTTCTAGTATAAAATTATAAGGAGCCATAGAATTTCTCTCTAATCACATAGAACTAAGGTAAGATTCGCCTTATCTTGCCAAGTTGTCCTAGCCAAACAAGCAGGCATGCTTAGTAACTAGGTAAGACTATGATGGGGTTAGACTCATCTTTAGAGAACCAACGAATAAATTGATCAAATCTAAGACATTATAACTTTGAAGATGATGAGCTGTTAAGAGATTCTAAATAATATAACGAGAAAATAAACTTGAGAAACGAATTCAATAGCATTAATCTATGCTTCTCAGCACATCAAGAAACAAACATGGCATTTAAAGAAAATTATCAGAATAGACCTTTTCAGAAATAAATCAAAATAAAATAAACAATTTCTTCTCTTCTCTTTAGAAATTCTCATCGACCAGATTTAAACCAAAAAAAAACCTAAATACCCGATAAACCCCAAATTTTACGCAAATAAATAGGGAAAAATAAAAGTAGTTACCTCTCAGCTCTAGAATTACGCTTCTCTTGCTCAGACAACTGGATAGGTACGTCGAACCGCTCAGCTCGGCGAATCTTCTTCTGGATATCGTTAACGAGATCGCTGCCACCCCCTACGTCCGAGCTCACAGTAGTCCCGACTGTCCTTGAACCCTCGCTCTCCTTTAGAGATACTTCAGAAGCAGGAGTATCAGTGCTAGGAGGATCTGACTTATCCATGGAAGGAGGGCAGGGTCCACGGTCTTCATAGGGTTTGGTTCTGCCGTTGAATTAGCGACGGATGTTAGAGTGGTGGTGGTGGTTGCAGTCGCTACGGGTTTCTCACTGGTGGTTGCCATCGGAATGGTAGGAAGGTTGGTAGGTAGGGTTGTGAAGAGTACGAGCCGAGGCCTAAGAGCGTGAGGCATTGAGGAGCAGTCTTTTTTTTTTTTTTTTTATTCGCTGGTTCTTTACATTTATGTAAGAAAAGCAAAGGAAGAAAAAAATTAAAAGAGTACCGGACCCTTTATTATTACTAGATTACGGTATACCTATTATAACGGTGGATGAAATTTTTTTAAAAAAAAAATAATGTTTTAAAATAAATTAATTAGTGAGTAGTTTGTATGTATGAGTATTTTTTTTATAAAAAAAAAAAAAACAGATAGTTTTTAGTAAAAAAAATAGTAAAATTTTTTTTAAAAAAAATTATATAAAAAATTAAAAAGAAATCATTAGCCTTATTATATTATTTAATATAATAATTTATTTAATTTTTTGTATTTTTTTAAATTGAGTTGGTGTCACTTGACTTGTGACATCAACTCAATCACTCACATTATATATAGTATATATATATATATTTTAAAAATAATAATAAAATTGATGAATTTTGTCACACATATTAATAAAATATTTTATCAAATATTTTGATTAATTATTAAAATATTTTATGTATAAAAAATATAATGATAAAATTAAAATACATAAACAAAATTTAATATCAAGTCTATAACAAATTTGACCGTAAATCTCAGTTTTTTTTTTTTTTTTTCAAAAACTCATTGTTTGAAATTTATAAATCAAAAATAAATTTTTTTCATCTTTAATGAAACTTATATTATACACCAGTATTCTCCTAATTCATCATAGTTGATGAAATAGAATCATATTTTTATAAGTTTAACAAATCTTAAAAGTTAAAATTTTATCTTTTACTACTAATTTAAATTTTTTTACTTATTATTAATGTCGCAACCTAAAAAATAATAACGATTAGTCTCATCGCAAGACTTTATTATTCGTTAGGCGTGACATTAAAAAAAACCGAGGAAAAGTCGACTTAATTCCTCTAAAAAAATGAAGGTTTTGAAAATGACCTTAAAAGACATGGAGTCGCCACCAATCTTTTTTAGCTAGGTGTGATCGGCCACCTATTAAAACCGGTTTTATAAAATATTTTAAAAATTAATTAAAACATTTTAAAAACCAATTTCAAGTCTGCGTTTTAAACCAGAGAAATCAAAGAAGCGGGTTCGGGAGTCGGTTACGTGCGGGGAAGGATTAGCACCCCCACAACGCCCGTATAAATCGGTACCTTATTAATCGTGTGTTATCTCAAGTCTCGGTAAAAGTTGGTTTTAAATTTAGTATTTCAAATTAATTCCCAATTTAAAGAAAAATAATTCCATTTTTTTATTGAAAATGATCCGGAATTTATAAATTCAAAATTTTCCTATATTCCCCAACAAACGTGGCAAAATATAGAAATTTTTATTAGTTTTAGAAAACTTTTCGAATCATTCTCTTTTTTTGAAAGAAAGATATTCATTTATTAATAATAATTGATGATATTCCCTCCAACAAACCCGGTAGAGAACTCATGAATTATTTTAACTCGGGAATATCTTTATTTTTATTGAAAATCATTATTCTTTTGAAAACATTTTAAAAGATATGAATATGTATATGCATGACATAAATAAAATGACATAGCAAAATCTAAATAATATAATGCAACCTAAATGACATGGCAAACATGAATGATATGGCATATAATTTAAATGATATGGAATAAAATAATGCTATCATATAATATGCATGAAAATAAAAATGCAATGCATGAAATGTATTTTTTCCTTTAATTAAGGAAATCCGTATATCTAAAAAGATATCCGGCTACCTTAGGAAAATATGTCAAATTAAATATTCTAAAACCAAAATACTTTGTGATTGTTTGAAAACAATTTTGAAAAGCTTGAATTAACAATAAAAACTGGGCTAAAATTTTTTAAATGGCTCTAATTTCCTAAGTTTAAAAAATCCGGACTTGACTACCCTTAGCCCGGGACTTGAAAAACCATTTTTAGAATTTAAAAGGCTTAGAAATCACCCTAAGTCAGTAGCTAACCCTCCTAATCAGCCCACTCTAAGTAGATTAACCAAAACAGAAAATTGGTTTTTCTTTAAATTCAATTCTGACTCCATTGTCCAGTTTTAATCCACGATTTTTTACCCTATTTTTAAAAATTCCAAAAATTCTGAAACAATTACTGGAGACTCAGGACATGTAAAAATACACGAGAAAAAATCGGCTTAATTTTTTGATCAAAGATGAATTCCCAGAAAAACCAGAGATGTACGAGTTTTTGGAGGAGAAAAAACTGTTTTGTTTTTCTTTAAATTCAATTCTGACTCCACTGTCCAGTTTTAGTCCACGATTTTTTATCCTATTTTTAAAAATTCCAAAAATTCTAAAAATAATACTGGAGACTCAAGACATGTAAAACTACACGAGAAAAAATCGGCTTAATTTTTTGATCAAATATGAATTCCCAGAAAAACCAGAGATGTACGAGTTTTTGGAGGAGAAAAAACTGCTTTGTTTTTCTTTAAAATCAATTCTGACTCCACTGTCCAGTTTTAATCCATGATTTTTTATCCTATTTTTAAAAATTCCAAAAATTCTAAAAAAAATACTGGAGACTCAGGACATGTAAAACTACACGAGAAAAAATTTTCTTAATTTTCTGATCAAAGATGAATTCCCAGAAAAATCAGAGATGTACGAGTTTTTTGAAAAAAACTGAAAAAAACTTCTTTGCCAACACATTTTTTTTTGTCCTTGATAAAATCATTTAAAAATCAAAATAAAAATATTTGAAACTCATAAAATGACTTGAAAGCAGTAGCTAGGACTTTTTGAAAGTTAGATAAAAATTGGCTAAGTAAAAAAAATCACAAAGGTAGAATAATCAATTTGACAAACTTAATTTTCCACAAGTGTGCTCAAGAGAGCATGATCTTGAACCATTAATTGGCTCAAGTCATTATTCAAGTGGCATGAACATGAAATGCATGAAACAATGCAGCAAACATAATGCATGAAATGCATGGATCTAAACCTAAATGTAAGGAAAATGCATGACATAAATAATATGGCCTAGACCTAACATGAACTTGCATGACATTTAATGTAACCTAGACCTAAGACATGCATGGCATTTTCACAAACACAAGGCATGCTTAATTCAAAAATCCAACCAAATATCATGCAAATGCAAAAACCTAACAACTAGCATGACAAAAATACAACACACAATGCAAAACACATGGAGTAACCAAATGGCCCCAAGCTTCAACAAGCATGGCATTTTCACAAACACTTGGTATGCTAGCATGAAAAACTAAGTCATAACACAAAAATCACACAAGCATTTTCACAAACACCTAATATACCAAATCTAAAACATGCTCACTAAGATATAAAACAAGAATCATGCAAAGAATCACACAAGCATTTTCACAAACACTTAATATGCTAACTCTAAAACATGCTCAAATTTAAACAACATGAAAACAGAAAATTAAAAATGCAAAAACATGATATCAAAGCAACCAAATTAAATATAACTTAAGAACATGAAATAACATAATATTTAAAACATCAAAAATAAAGAAAATAGCATAAACAATATGGTAAAATGAATCAAAAACAACAACTTAAAATAAATAATGTAGGCCATTTGGCCATGGTGAGTTTATTGTAAAAACAAAATGTAAGAAAAATATACTTAAGAAAGGAAATGAAGGAAGAACAAGAAACATTATTTTAAAATGAAAACTCACCAAGTAGCTTTTGAACGGATTAAGCTATAAACCCTCAGAGTAGCTTTTGAACGGATTAAGCCACAAACCCTCTCACAAGTAGCTTTTGAACGGATTAAGCTACAAACCCTCAGAGTAGCTTTTGAACGGATTAAGCCACAAACCCTCTCAACAAAAACACTATGACTCACCACCCGGATAATCCTAATACAAGTGTATAGACTATCTCACAAGGGGTAGTGGGTTGACTTTTTTTCAAGTTTGACTTTTTGTGCTCGCCCTCTTAAACTAAGTCTCGGAGTACCACCTGCAGGATGAAAACAGTCTTTTTATACTCGGAAACATCAATATAGGAAGAAAACATACCTATTTAGTGGCCCGGACAAAATTAGGTGTCTACAGCTGCCCCTCTTTGGCTTTTGCTGAGAATCAGGAATCAGGCAAAGATAAACCAACACTAATTTTGTACGGTCAGTGAAATCACATGGAAAGGAAAGGGGTTTTCTTTTTCATTTCTTCATTCATTTTTGCATTTTGCATTTTTTATTTTCTTTTTTCATTTTCTATTTTTTTCATTTTTTTTTTTCAATTTTTTTTTCAATTTTTTTTTTTTTGAAAACAGTAAATTGAAGATTTGTCCTTAAATTGAATTCCCTGCCTAAACAAGGCTCGATTCGTCTTAAGGAAACGAATTCGATTTGCAAGAAAGGAAATGACCTCGACGATGGTCTCGGGGCCTTAACCTGTCTTGTTCTCAGCTGTGTTTAAAATTCTGGATATCTCCTCCAGAAGCTTCGGCTATCACCACCAAAGTCTTGCTCATTTTTTTTAATGTAAAAATTCTGGGTATCACCTCCAGAAGCTTCAGCTATCACCACCGAAGACTTTCTATCTTTTCAAAGGATTTTAAAACTCTAGATATCTCCACCAGAGGCTTCAGCTATCACCACCGAAGTCTTGCTCATTTTTAAAACTGTAAAATTCTGGGTATCATCTCCAGAAGCTTCAGCTATCACCACCGAAGACTTTCTACCTTTTCAAAGGACTTTAAAAAAAACTCTGGATATCTCCACCAGAGGCTTCAGCTATCACCACCGAAGACTTGTTCATAAATAAAAAAAATACCTCGACGATGATTTCGGGGCTCGACTCGCCTTAAGGAAACGAAATCGATTATACCTGAAAGCTTTAAGAGATGATGCAAATGCTTCATGATGCAAATGCAAATGTCTTTTGTTGATGCAAACGCTTCTTGATGTAGATGCAAATGTCTTAGATTGGTGCAAATATCTTTGATGCAAATGTAAATGACTTGATTTGATGCAAACTTTCTTGATGCAGATTTAACTAACTTAGATTGATGCAAATGCTTCTTGATGTAGATGCACATGTTGAAAAAAATTCTGGATAACTCCTTCAAAAGAAGATTTCTCATTTTTCAAAATTATAAAACCCTGGATATCTCCACCAGAGGCTTCAGCTATCACCACCGAAGACTTCTTCATTTTTAAAACTGTAAAATTCTGGATATCCCCACCAAAAGCTTTGGCTATCACCACCAAAGACTTGCTCAATATAAAATTCTAGATAACTCATCTAGAAGAAGATTTCTCATTTTTCAAAATTATAAAACCCTGGATATCTCCACCAGAGGCTTCAGCTATCACCACTGAAGACTTGTTCACTTTTAAAACTGCAAAATTCTGGATATCACCACCAGAAGACTTGCTCATTGTAAAATTCTGGGTAACTCCTTCAGAATAAAATTTCTCATGTTTTCAAAATTATAAAACCCTGGATATCTCCACCAGAGGCTTCAGCTATTACCACCGAAGACTTGTTCACTTTTAAAACTGTAAAATTCTGGATATCCCCACCAGAAGCTTTGGCTATCACCACCAAAGACTTGCTCATTGTAAAATTCTGGGTAACTCCTTCAGAATAAAATTTCTCATTTTTCAAAATTATAAAACCCTGGATATCTCCACCAGAGCTTCAGCTATCACCACTGAAGACTTGTTCATTTTTAAAACTGCAAAATTCTGGATACCAGAAGCTTTGGCTATCACCACCAAAGACTTGCTCATTGTAAAATTCTGGGTAACTCCTTCAGAATAAAATTTCTCATGTTTTCAAAATTATAAAACCCTGGATATCTCCACCAGAGGCTTCAGCTATCACCACCGAAGACTTGTTCACTTTTAAAACTGTAAAATTCTGGATATCCCCACCAGAAGCTTTGGCTATCACCACCAAAGACTTGCTCATTGTAAAATTCTGGGTAACTCCTTCAGAATAAAATTTCTCATGTTTTAAAATTATAAAACCCTGGATATCTCCACCAGAGGCTTCAGCTATCAGCACCGAAGACTTGTTCACTTTTAAAACTGCAAAATTCTGGATATCACCACCGAAGACTTGCTCATTGTAAAATTCTGGATATCCCCACCAGAAGAAAATTTCTCATTTTTCAAAATTATAAAACTCTGGATATCTCCACCAGAGGCTTCAGCTATCACCACCGAAGACTTGTTCACTTTTTAAAAACTGTAAAATTCTGGATATCCCCACCAGAAGCTTTGAGAAATGATGCAGATGCACATGTCTTTTAACAAGGTGCTCATGCTTCATGGTGCAAATGTAAAATATTTCTTAGTGCAAATGCAAATGGCCTGGATTGATGCCCATGTTTCGTGATGCAGATGCCCCTACTAATTGTGTTCATGTAACTGGTTTATGAATGGTGTAACTACAATTACCACACAATAATGAAAATGCAATGATTCTAGAAATGATGCAATTGCTTGAGATGACACAAATGCGAATTCCATGAAGAATGTAAATGTAAAGGTAAAATGCAGATGCTTATGGAATAGTGCCAATGCAAATACCCATGAATGATGCAAATGCTTGCTGACACTGTGCAGATGCAAAAGCTCGATAAAGAGATGAGTGCTAATAAGTGATGCAAATGCCCCCGGTTGTTTTTCTAGACTTTGGCTTAGCCTTTCAAATTCATTTTTCCTCTTCAAATCAGAGTATACCTTCAATTCATTTTGGCTATTCTCTTTGCCCCAAAAGTTTTCAAACTTTCATCAATAGAGATCTGAACTGAGTTCGATTTCTTCTTCTCATATCTGGAAGTCAGGACCTATTCTGGCAATTCTATACCTTTGAATTAGAAAAATCCTTATCTCATGTCAACATCAAAATGGGTATTTCAAAAATATATTTATTTGTTTTCTTATTTTGAAAACTTCTGAACAAAAAATATTAACCCCACAATGTGTGATGTACAAATCTTTTGAAGACTGATGATCATTGTTAGAAATTTCTCTAAGTATCAATCTGTTTTTTTTTTTCAACTGGGATTGGCAAGGCTTGGTATAACAAGATTCTGGCTTTTCCAGGAAAACTTCATGACAAAAATGTATATCCTTCTAGGCTCACAAATGGAACAGTTTTTATAAATCATGAATTCATTGAGAACCAAACAAATTCAACATTCTTTTAGTTTCCATATCAAGGCATTTTGACAAGCGTCAAGATTGGCCGGGATGTTTAAACTGGAAAGTTGATTTTGGAGGAAAAAAGTTTTAGTTTTTGAAGACAATCTTCTGAATGAAAACTGACAATTTGGGGGGTTCATGAATTCCTAGATGTTCCTCGATGACCACTCCTTTAATAAGATCTTTTCTTTTGGGGTATCGGCACTATCATAGATGGCATCGAAAATTTCCAAATTTACTCTAGACGGCCCATTTTTTGGGTTTTCGAAGACAATCCTCCGAATGAGAGCTGTCAATTTGGGACTCTAGGGCAAAAACCCAAAAAATGGGCGGTCTAGAGTGAAATGGAAGAAGTGGTCATCGAGGAACATCTAGGAATTCCTAAACCTCCCAAATTGACAGCTCTCATTCGGAGGATTGTCTTCAAAAACTGAAACTTTTTTCCCTCTAAAATTAAACTTTCCGGTTTAAACATCCCAGCCAATCTTGACGCTTGTCAAAATGCCTTGATATGGAAATTAAAAGAATGTTGGATTTGTTTGGTTCTCAATGAATTCATGATCTATAAAAACTGTTCCATTTGTGAGCCTAGAAGGGACATACATTTTTGTTGTGAAGTTTTCTTCGATCAACCAAAATTTTGTTATACCAAGCCCTGCCAATTTGAGTTGAAAAAACCCAGATTGACAATTACAAAAATTTCTAAAAGTGATAATCAGTCTTCAAAAGATTTGTACATCACATGTTGTGCGGTTAATATTTTTTGTTTAGAGGTTTTTCAAAATTATAAAACAAATAAAGATATTTTTTGAAATACCCATTTTTGATGTTGACATGAAACAAGGGTTTTTCTAGCCCAAAGGTATAGAACTACTAGGATAGGTCTTGACTTCCAGATATGAGAAGAAGAAATAGAAACCGTTTCAGACCTCTGTTGATAAGAGTTTGAAAACTGTTGGGACAAAGAGAATAGCCAAAATGAATTGAAGATATACTCTGATTTGAAAAGGAAAAAATGAATTTGAAAGGCTAAGCCAAAGTCTAGAAAAACAATCGGGGGCATTTGCATCACTCATGAGCACTCATCTCTTTATTGAGCTTTTGCATCTACATAGTGTCGGCAAGCATTGGCATCATTCATGGGTATTTGCATTGGCAATATTCCATAAGCATCTGCATTTTACATTTACATTTACATCCTCCATGAATATTTGCATATTATGTCATCTCAAGCAATTGCATTATTTCTAGAATCATTGCATTTTCATTGTGTGGTAATTGCAGTTACACCATTCATAGACCATTTACATGAACACGATTAGTAGGGGCATCTGTATGAAGAAGCATGTGCATCAATCTAAGCCACATTTGCACCATGAAGCATGAGCATCTTGTTAAAGACATTTGTATCTGCATCCTCTCTCAAAGATTTTGGGTATAATTTTCAACACGATTTTTTAAAATGAGCAAGTCTTAGGTGGTGATAGCTAAAGCTTCTGGAGGAGATACTCAAAATTTTACAAAATTTTAAAAGTGAGAAAGTATTCGGTGATGATAGCTAAAGCTTCTGGAGGAGTTACCCAGAATTTTACAATGAGCAAACCTTTGGTAGTGATAGCCAAAGCTTCTGGAGGGGATATCTAGAATTTTACAAATTTTAAAAGTGAACAAGTCTTCGGTGGTGGCCTCTGGTTGAAATATCCAGGGTTTTATAATTTTGAAAAATGAGAAATCTTCTTCTAGAGGAGTTACCCAGAGTTTTACAGTTTTAAAAATGAGCAAGTCTTTGACAGTGATAGCAGAAGTTTCTGGAGGAGATACCCAGAATTTTAAACACAACTGAGAACAAGACAGGTTAAGACCCCGAGACCATGGTCGAGGTCATTTCTTCTCTTGCAAATCAAACTCGTTTTCTTAAGACAGGTCGAGCTTTGATTAGTCAGGGAACTCAATTTAAGGACAAATCTTTAATTTTCAACTTTCATAAAAAAAAAATGATGAATGAAAAAAATGAAAAAAATGAAATAAAAAAAATGAAAACCCCTTTCTCTTTTCTTCATATGTGGTTTCACTAACCGGACAAAATTAGTGTTTGTTTATCTTGTCCTGATTCCTGATTCTCAGCAATAGCCAAAGAGGGGCAGCTGTAGACACCTAATTTTGTCCAGACCACTAAATCATGTATGTTTTCTTCCTAAAGTGATGTTTCAGAATGCAAAAAGGCTTTTCTCATCCTGCAGGTTATTCCGAGACTTAGTTTAAGAAAGCATACAAAAAATGTCAACCTTAAAAAAATCAACCCCAAAAAAGTCAACCTCAAAAAGTCAACTACTGAAAAAGTTAACCCACTTTCAAAATCAAGATTCAAAGTTCAATTGAAAAATGGTGAATGAATTTTGATAATCTGAGGTCTACAATGAAAGATATGGAGTTCGAAAGTTGGGTTATGGAGATTCAGTAGAAAGGAAACACTAGATCAAAAAATTTAGGGAAAAGTGCTTAAACGATCGAATTGGTCGAAATTGGAGGTTCCAAATGAAAGATAAGCACTGACTACGGGTAATGGAGAGGCTACTTGGAAGAAAAATTGAAGGAAAAGTCAATTTGGAAGAAAACGGAGAATTAGGGTTTTTGGTGAAATTGGGGAAAATTGCAGAAATGGCCTGATTCGGTAAAACTAAAGCCCCTAATTGATGAGGAGTGATTAAACAAGGATAGCCCAAGGCTCAGTTTGAAGTAATTCCGAGAAAAAAGTCGATTGGAGTAAAAACGGAAAAACGATGAAATTCCCGATACTAAAAAAAGAAAAAATCAAAACAGAAGGGAATTTCATTGTAAAAATTGGGCATTTTCGGACCAACTTCAATTCCATATATGACAAAGGCACAGAAAAGAAAATTTTGAAAATTGGACTTGTTTTGAGCAAAATCGAGCTTTGGAAACAAAAGGGCAAAATTGAAAAATTCGGGAAAAATAGCAAATGAGCTCCAAAAATTCTGAAAATTTGCAGATCTCATTCTTAAATAATTTGGAAGATATTGGCGAAGAAAAATTCAGATTCGAAGCTCATTTGCAAAATGGCAAATCTCGGGCCCACTATGCTGAAATGCAAGAAGATAAATCCTGAAAAAATAGAAAATGGGTTCCAAAAATTCTAAAAATTTGCAGATCTCATTCTTAAATTATTTGGAAGAGATTGGTGAAATAAAATCTAGATTCATAGCTCGTTTGCAAAATGGCAAATCTCGGGCCCACTATGCTGAAAATCAAGCAGATAAATCCCGAAAAAATAGCAAATGGGCTCCAAAAATTATGAAAATTTCCATATCTCACTTTTAAATTATTTGGAAGAGATTGGTGAAGAAAATTTTGGATTTGGAGTCCGTTTGCTATTTAATTTGGTTTGGAGGTCAAAAAGGTCATTTCACCGAAGAAACTGAAAAAGGCCTTTTAAAAAATTGGAGATTGGGCTGGTTTTTAAAAAGGCAATCAGCCAAGCCCATAATGGAGAGTGATATTGCTGAGATTTTAGATCAAAGGGCTGAGAGTGAAGAGGAAGGTAGTTATTTTTCTTGATCAAGCCTTTAAAATTGTGACACATGGACCAATGGATGGAAAGGGATGATATCATATTTATGACATCCTATTTATGATATCATCTTTACGACCTCATATTTAGGAGCTGATTATTCCAATCTAAGGGTGAGAATTCTACATAGAAAGCATCTTGGATTAAAGGCTATAGGATCAAGATTTGTTAAAAAAAAACTAGAACTTTCTACACTATTTCTAGGGCCATTCGGCCACCTTAAGGGGGGAGGGGTCATTTTCATTTTTCACACTTTCTAGGCTGAATACTCTCCATTTTTTTGAAAAGAAAATAGAAAGTTTAGAAAGGCAAAGAAAGTAAGAAGAGAAAAAGCTTGCAATATAGCTTTTAGAGGTAGCTAAAAGCACCATACTCTTGCACTTTTTTGCATTTCCATCCTTGATTTGCTATTTTCATTTGATATTTGGTAGGTTTCTAATGATTTTAGTTTTAAAAATAAGAGTTTTTAAGCTTTCTCTTCAAGTTCTTCTTTTATGCTTTCTTGAAAAACTATGAAAAACCAATTTTTTTTTACATCTTTTTCTAGTGGCCGAATGGACTATTTTTTTGAAATGGTTGGTGTTTGTTTTTTATTTCATGTTGTTTGTGATGTGTAGCATTTTTTGATGTTTTATATTTTCTTCAAATAACAAAAACATGGAGCTTTTTTTGATCTTTTTACTTACTTACCTCCATTTTTGATTTTACCATCTTGTTTTCATGTTTACTTCCTTTGTCTACCATTTTTTAATTTTCTGTTTTCAACATTTTTGAGTTGTTCATGATTTGCAGTTTACTATGCTATGTGTTTGTGAAAATGTCTAGTCTTGTGCATGCCTTTACTTCATGTTTACATGGTTTAACATGTTTTTTTTTAGCTTTGCATTTTAGTATGTCATGTGTTTGTGAAAATGTCATGCTAGGATTCCATCACATTGTGACTATGTCCATTCGGCCTCCTCTATGTTACATGCTTTGTGTGTGCATTTTCATCATGCTAGTTGATAGGTTTGCATTTCCATGCCATGACTTTGTGTATTTTGATTTTGCATACTATGTGTTTGTGTTATTGCCATGCATTCTTTAGGTCTACGTTTCATTTGCATTGTCATGCATGTTTAGACCTAGGTTGCATTTATTGCCATGCACGTTCATGTTAGGTCTAGGCCATATTCTTTATGCCATGCATTTTTCATGTCATTTAGGTTTTAAATCATACATTTCATACATCAAATTTGCTGTTTGTTCATGCATCTCATAGCATACCACTTGATTTTTGACTTAAACCAATCAATGGTTTAAAGTCAAGCTCACATGAGCATACTTGTGGAAAATTAAAGAGTTGTCAAATTGATTATTCTACCTTTGTATTTTTTTTTTACTTAGTCAATTTTTGTCCAAATTTTTAGAATTTTTAGGTCCTTAGGAGAGTCTCCAATATTTTTACTTTGATTTTTAAATGATTTTATCAATAGAAAAAAAATGTGTTTTGGCAAAACAGTTTTCACCCAGTATTCTGACTTTCCCGATTTTTCTGGGAAGTTATCTTTTATCAGAAAATTAAGTCAATTTTTTCGTGTAGTTTTACATGTTCTAAGTCTCCAGTAACTTTTTTAGATTTTTTTTTTTGAAATTTTAAAAATAGGTTAAAAAATTGTGATTTAAAACTGGACAATAGAGTCGGATTTGAATTTGAGGAAAAGTTATTTTTCTGTTTTGGCTAAGTTACTTAGAGGGGCTGATTAGGAACTTTAGCTACTGTCTTAGGGTGGTTTTTAAGCCATTTTAAACTTTAAAAATGATTTTATAAAGCTCGGGTTAAGGGTGGTCAAGTCCGGGATTTTAAAATTAGGAAACTAGAGCTATTTTAAAAGGGTAATTCGGTTAGGGTTTAGTTTTCATCCAAGATTTCAAATTTGTTTTCAAACTAATCACAAAGTATTTTGATTTTAGAAAATTTAATTTGATTTCTTTTCCTAAGGTAGCAGGATATCTTTTTAGGTATACGGATTTCCTTATTTAAAGGAAAAAATACACTTTCATGCATTGCATTTTCCATGTTCTTGCATACTATATAATATGTGATTTTTACTATGATAATTTCTATGGTATTGTTATTATTTTGATTTATATTTTATGATGTTATATTGTTTTTCATATGGTTTTGAATATTTTATGCTATCCTATGTTTTTTATTTAGTCATTTATTTTTGTCAGATCATTTAGCATATACTATGTTCATGCATTATTATTTTTATTTTCATGCATATTTCATATAACATTATTTTATGTTTCATATTATTTCATGTCACTTGGATTATATTCCACATCATATAGATTATATTATTTAAAATATGTCATGTTACTTAGGATATTTCATTTGATTTAGAATATATCATGTTACTTATGATATTTCATTTCATTTAGAATATGCTATGCCATTTAAATTATATCATATCATTTAGGTTACATTATATTATCTAGACTTTGCTATGTCATTTTATTTATGTCATACATATGCATATTTATATTTTTTAAAATGTTTTAAAAAATATAATGATTTTCAATAAAATAAAGATATTCTCGAGTTAAAATAATTCATGAGTTCTCTGCCAGGTTTGCTGGGGAGGATATCATCAATTATCATTAATAACGGAATATCTTCTTTAAAACGAGAATGATTCAAAAAATTTTCCAAATTAATAAAAATTTCTATATTTTGCCACGTTTGTTGGGGAGTATAGGAAAATTTTGAATTAATAAATTTCGGATCATTCTCAATAAAAAATGGAATTATTTTTCTTTAAATTGGGAATTAACTTGAAATACTAAATTAAAAACCAACTTTTTACCGAGACTTAAGATAACACACGATTAATAAGGTACCGTTTTATACGGGCGTTGTGGGGGTGCTAATCTTTCCCCACACGTAACCGAGTCCCGAACCCAATTCTTTGATTTTCTCTGGTTTATAACGCATACTTGAAATTGGTAAAAAAATGTTTTAATTCATTTTAAAATGTTTTACAAAATCGATTTTAATAGGTGGCCGATCACACCTAGCTAAAAAAGATTGGTGGCGACTCCATGTCTTTTTCAAGGTCATTTTCAAAACCTTCATTTTTCAAGAGGAATTAAGTTGACTTTTCCTCTATTTTCCAATGTCACGCTTAACATAATATATTCTATATGAAATGAAATAATTTAAATGACATGGCAAATATAAATGATATGGCATATAATCTAAATGACATGAAACATAAAATAATGCTATAATATGCATGGAAATAAAAATAAAAATAATAATGCATGAACATAGTATATGCTAAATAATATGACAAAATAACTAAAATAAAAAGCATAGGATATCATGAAATATTCAAAACCATATAACAAATAATATAATATAAAAAATTTAAATCAAAGATAATAACACCATCATGAAAATTAAACATAGAAAAAATTACATATTATATAATATGCATGAATATGGAAAATGCAATGCATGAGAATGTATTTTTTCCTTTAATTAAGGAAATCAGTATATCTAAAAAGATATCCGGCTACCTTAGGAAAATATATCAAATTAAATATTCTAAAACCAAAATACTTTGTGATTGTTTGAAAACAATTTTGAAAAGCTTAGATTAAAAATAAAAACCTAGCTAAACCCTTTTTTAAACGGCTCTAATTTCCTAAGTTTAAAATCCCAGACTTGACCACCCTTAACCCGAGACTTAAAAAATCATTTTTAGAGTTTAAAAAGGCTTAGAAACTACCCTAAGTCAGTAGCTAAACTTCCTAATCAACCCTCTCTAAGTAACTTAACCAAAACAGAAAAATGATTTTCCTTCAAATTCAATTCTGCCTCCACTGTCCAGTTTTAAAGCACGCTTTTTTACCCTATTTTTAAAAATTCAAAAAAATCTAAAAAAATTACTGGAGACTCAGGACACATAAAACTACACGAGAAAATCGGCTTAATTTTTTGATTAAATATGACTGCCCAGAAAAATCAGGAAAGTACGAGTACTGGGTGAAAAAACTGTTTTGCCAAAACACATTCTTTTGCCTTTGATAAAATCATTTAAAAATCAAAGTAAAAATATTAGAGACTCTCTAAATGACTCACAAACAGTAGCTAACACTTTTGAAAAGTTAGGCAAAAAATTGGCTAAGTAAAAAAAATCACAAATGTAGAATAATCAATTTGACAACTCTTTAATTTTCAACAAGTATGCTCAAGTGAGCATGACTTTGAACCATTGATTGGCCTAAGTCATAAGTAAAGTGGCAAGGACATGAAATGCATGAAAAATACATAAAATATGATGCATGAAATGCATGATTTAAAACCTAAATGACATGAAAAATGCATGGCATCAATAAAATGACCTAGACCTAAATGAACTTGCATGGCATTTAATGCAACCTAGGTCTAAAATGCATGAATATACATGGCAAAACAAACCAATCTTAAACCTAAAATATGCATGGCAATAACACAAACATATGGCATGCTTAAACAAAATACTCAACCAAATGTTATGAAAATGCAAACCTATCAACTAACATAACAAAAATGCACACACAAAGCATACAATATGAGGGTGGCCGAATGGTCTCATGCTTAAAGTGAGCATGGCATTTTCACAAACACATGATATACTAACATGCATAGCTAAAGAATAATGCTCAAATCATGCAAATATAAAGTAAAGGCATGAAAACCAATAAGCATTTTCACAAACATATGGATTACAAAATATAAAACATAAACAAACTTAAACATTTTGAAAACAAAAAATTAAAATTGCAGGACAAGTAAAATAAACATGATAACAAGATACTAGACTCAAAAATAGAAACAAGCAAGCAACCAACCAAATTAAAACAAGCTTTATATTTATGTATTAGAAGAAGATTTAAAGCATCAAAACTTGTTAAATATCAAGAATAACATGAAATAAAAAATGCAAACAGCAACTTCCCAAAAAACTATGTCATTCGGCCATCTCAAAAATAAGAGGAAAAAAAATTTTCAAAAGCTTTTTACAAGAAAAAATCAAGAAGGAACTTAAAGAAGAATATTAAAAACACTTATTTAAAAAGAGAAATCAAAAGAAACTCACCAAAATAGTAATCAAAACAGCAAATCAAGAATGAAAAATCAAAGAAAGTGCAAGAGTATGGTGCTTAAAGTAACCTCTAGAAACTATCTTTCAAGCTTTTTCTCTTCTAACTTTCTTTTCTTTTCTAAACTTTTCTTTTTGCCTTTCAACAATTGAGAGAAAAATCAGCCAAAACCAAGAGAGAATAGAGAGTGAATATCTGAAAATGAAAGAGAGAGTGACCCATCCTTGTAGTGGCCGAATGGCCCTTATCCCCTAGGATTTTGTCATGTTTTCTTCAACCAATTTTCATCCAAAGGCTATTGATCCAAGATGTTTAAAAATGAAATTATCACCCTTAGATTAGGTCATCAGCTATCCACAATTACAGCTGTTCAAGAATCTTAAGCCATTATGTTGATACTCTCCCTCTTCATGCATTGGTCCATGTGGCTTATTTGCAAAGGCTAGATCAAAAAATAACTAACTTACTCTTCATTGTTGGCCTTTTGATTAAAAATCAAAAATTTTCTACCCATTCTTGGGCCTTGGCCGGCCAACCCCTTTTTTTCCAGCCCATGCGTCATTTTTTAAAAGGCAAGAAAAGCCTTTTTTCGATTTCTTAAGTAAATGACATTTTTCCCCCCGAAGATAATAAATGGAAAACGGACTCCAAATTCAAATTTTATTTTTTCAATACTTTCAAAATAATAAAAAAAAATTGAATTCTGGAAGTTTTCAAAAAATTTCGAGTCCATTTGCTATTTATTTGGATTTTTTCTTCCAAAATTACCCTTTTATGCTCTCAAACTTTAACATTTTTTAAACGAGCTCCAAATCCAGATTTTTCTTCACCAATCTCTTCCAAATAATTTAAAAGTGTGATCTGGAAGTTTTCATAATTTTTGGAACTCATTTGGTATTTTTTCGGGATTTATCTGCTTGAATTACAACATAGGGGGCCCGGGATTTGGCCATTTTGCAAACGAACTCCGATTCCCGATTTTATTTCCCCAATCTCTTCCAAATAATTTAAAAATGAGATTTGCAAATTTTCAGAATTTTTGGAGTTCATTTGCTATTTTTTCGGGATTTATCTTCTTGAATTTCTGCATAGGGGACTCGGGATTTGGCCATTTTGCAAACGAACTCCGAATCAAGATTTTCTTTCTCCAATCTCTTAAAAAATGATTTAAGAATGAGATCTAAAATTTTTCAGAATTTTTGGAGTTCATTTGCTATTTTTCCCAGATTTTCTAATTTTGCCTTTTTACCTTCGAAACTCGATTTTGCTCAAAACAAGTCCGATTTTTAGATTTTATTCAAACTGAGATTTGGGCTATCCATTTTTAATCACTCCTCATCCATTAGGGGCTTTAGACTTACCGAATCGAGCCATTTCTGTCATTCTTCCCAATTTCATCAAAATCCACCAAAAACCCTAATTCTCGATTTTCTTCCGGATTGACTTTTCTTTCAGTTTTTATTTCAAGTGGCTTCTCCACTACCCGTATTCAGTGCTTATCTTTCATTTGGAACCTTCAATTTCGACCAATTCAATCGTTTAAGCACTTTTCCCCAAATTTCTCGGATTAGGGATTCCTTTCTACTGAATCTCCATAACCCAACTTTCGAACTCCATATTTTTCGATTTAGACCTCGGATTATCAAAATTCTTTCACCATTTTACAATTGGACTTAAAATCTTGATTTTGAAAGTGGATTTACTTTTTTAGTAGTTGACTTTTTAGGGTTGACTTTCAAGGGTTGACTTTTTCAAGTTTGACTTTTTATGCTTGCCTTCTTAGACTAAGTCCCGGAGAAACACCTGTAGGATGAAAAAAGTCTTTTTACATTCTGAAACATCAATTTAGGAAGAAAACATACCTGTTTTAGTGGTCCGGACAAAATTAGGTGTCTACAAGGCCAATCCTTTCTAAGGAATTCACTAATCGGAATTAAAGACTTCATGTACGATTTGAAAGAGACCTCTTCTATCTTCCAAAAGTGGCTTTGAATCCAAATATAAAGGAGTTATACACACCCCTTGATTTTCCTTTGTCCTTCCTTTTTACAAAAATTCAAAGATCGGATAGTTTCAGCTATGATGGCCGGAGATGGGTTAATTTTCTGTTCCGACTTTTCAAAGAAGTCAAACACGGCTATATCCACATGACCCAATATCTTCGGGAATATGATTAATTCGTAGATGGCTAAAGCAAAGTTGTCCATGGCTTTTCCTTTATCAGAATGACCCAATATCAATTATCGGAGAGTTTCCCACAGAATGCATCCATTTTTCTGCTTTGTATCCACATGACTCTTAACCCATGTTGTATCCATTCCCGTGATCCCAGCCACTTTCTTCTTAAAACCTGAAGGTTTCACTTCTTTCAAATATACCCGATCAGGATTAGGACACTCAATGCATAACAGTGCTGAATATTCTTCAATAAGTGGGGTCATATCCTCTTTGTTAAAAGTGAAACATCTATAAGCAGGATTTCAAAACTGTACCACAGCCTGAATCAACCCACTATTGACCCTAATCGGAATTAAGAGTGCTATATCTCCATATTTCTGAGTGAAGGCTTCTTTCTCTGATACATTCCACTGATTCCAAATGTCGGTTAACCCTAGGAGATTATTATGTCTAAAATCCACTTTGACCCTTTCCGGCAATACTGACACATAATCTTTCTTCAGGCAATCACCATCCTTCCTCTGATCTTTCTTTGACCGTGCCCTAACTACTGCATGATCTACTATTACTGAAATAACTTGACACTCCATGAAAGTCCTTTGGGTTGATGACTATCCCGAGGCCAATAAACTTCATGTGTATGATGATGTCTATGATGCATGTCAAAGAAAAGAAAACAAAAAGAAACAAATTAGTAAAGAAATGAATTCACAAGTATAACATAAATAATAACATGCTTAAAAAAATGTCCCAAAAATTTAGCAGAGTTTCGGCATTATGACGCCTTTGGGACAAAATAATAGACTTATTATGAGCGATATGATGTTCGTTCATCATCACCCGATTTATAAAATCTAACATATAGAAAGATGGTAAAAGGTTGGAAATGTTCCTCCATGTGTTCTTAACTTCGAGTATCTAACGAAAATCCAGCATGGCTTCGCCTAAGTTCACTATATGAAGGTGAATCGGTTCTAAGACCCCGAATTGTTCCTCACTGTCGTTGGTGAAGGCTAGTAAGGCACCCCGATAAAAGCGGGTTCAATTCGTTAGAGTATATTTTCCTATGCCTATACGGAGGATCATCACGAAGGCATTAGGTAATTTATACTCCGGAAGTGTTTCAATAGCCCATACGGAGGATCATCACGAAGACGTAGTTACTTTACTCCCACTTAAAAGGACGGAACCCGGGTAGAGAGTTCATGTTATGCAAATGCAGTGTGTGTGGAGGAACAAAACAAACTTGTCACCGCCTAATCTCTTATTCTAAATGCCCCAACAAGATTAAACAATGTAAAGCATCAATTAAGCAAACATATAAATATACACAAAAAATAACCAGAGAACAATAATAGTATGAATGCATATGAAGATGGACATATTAAAACATTTTATTATTTTCAAAATTCTCTTTATTATTTAAAAATATGGGAATTAAAATTAAATACCAATTAAACCAACAAAACCGAGACTTTGATAACACACGACTGATTCTAGGTCTGACTCTCTAAAAAGTCCCCAGTGGAGTCGCCAAGCTATCGCAACCTAAAAAATAACAAGTCTCATCGTGAGACTTTATATTCGTTAAGCGTGACATTAAAAAAAACCGAGGAAAAGTCGACTTAATTCCTCTTGAAAATGAAGGTTTTGAAAATGACCTTGAAAAAGACATGGAGTCACCACCAATCTTTTTTAGCTAGGTGTGATACCTATTAAAACCGGTTTTGTAAAACATTTTAAAATTAATTAAAACTTTTTTAAAACCAATTTCAAGTCTGCGTTTTAAACCAGAGAAACCAAAGAAGCGGGTTCGAGACTCAATTATGTGTGGGGAAGGATTAGTTGTCTACAACGCCCGTATAAAACGGTACCTTATTAATCGTGTGTTATCTCAAGTCTCGGTAAAAAGTCAGTTTTTAATTTAGTATTTCAAGTTAATTCCCAATTTAAAGAAAGATAATTCCATTTTTAATTGAAAATGATCCGAAATTTATTAATTCAAAATTTTCCTATATTCCCCGACAAAATCGGCAAAATATAGAAATTTTTATTTATTTGGAAAAACTTTCTGAATCATTCTCGTTTTTTGAAAGAAAGATATTCCTTTATTAATAATAATTGATCCCCTCCAGCAACCTCGGTAGAGAACTCATGAATTATTTTAACTCGAGAATATCTTTATTTTTATTTAAAATCATTATCCTTTTTTTAAAAAAAAAAAACATTTTAAAAAATGAATATGAACATGTGTGACATAAATAAAATGACATAGCAAAGTCTAGATAATATAATGCATCATAAATGACATGATATAATTTAAATGGCATAGCACATTCTAAATGAAATAAAATATCCTAAGTATCATGGTATATTCTATATGAAATGAAATGACCTATGTGACATAATATATTCTAAATGAAATAAAATATCCTAAATGAAATGAAATGTCATAAGTGACATAATATATTCTATATGATTTAAATGACATGGCAAAATTAAATGATATGGCATAGTTTAAATGACATGGTATATTCTAAATAATATAATCTAGATGACATGGAATATAATCTAAGTGATATAAAATGACATGAAACATAGAATAATGCGATCATGAAATATGCGTGAAAATAAAATAAAAATAATAATGCATAAAAATAGTATATGCTAAATAATGTAACAAAAATAAATGACTTAATAAAAAACATAGGATAGCATGAAATATTCAAAACCATATAACAAACAACATAACACCATAAAATATAAATCAAAATAATAACAATACCATAAAAATTATCATAGCAAAAATCACATATTATATAGTATGCATTAGACCTGTTCATGGGCCGGGCTACCCGCCCAAACCCGAAGCCCGCCTGATATTTGGGAGGGCTTGGACAAAAATACTAGGCCTGAAAAATGGGCCTGGACAAAATTTTAGGCCCGTTTTCTAAATGGGTCGGGCCTTGGGTAGAAAAATTTAGGCCCGGGCCTGGCCCGGCCCAAATAATATTATAAAAAAATAAATATATTTTATATTTAATAATTAAATAATTTATAATATAAAATTACTTTATTATCCTTGAATTTTAACCTATAAAAAAAATACAACTCAATAAAAAAATTTGATTATTAAATAAATTTATTAAATTTTGGTTATTAAATAATAATTAAATAATTTATAATATTATTATTTTATATTTAATAATTAAATAATTTATCATGGGTCGGGTCGGGCTGGGCTTGGATATTGTAGTAATAATATGGGTCGGGCTTGGACAGAAAAAAAAGCCCATATTTCAGGCCTGGCCTGGGCAGACATAAAAGCACTTAGCATATAGTCTGAGCCCGGCCCGAACCCGGCCCGACCCAACCCGGCCCATGATCACCTCTAGTATGCATGAACATGGAAAATGCAATGCATGAAAATGTATTTTTTCCTTTAATTAAGGAAATCCGTATATCTAAAAAGATATCCGGCTACCTTAGAAAAATATATCAAATTAAATTTTCTAAAATCAAAATACTTTGTGATTGTTTGAAAACAATTTTGAAAAGCTTGAATGAAGATTAAAACCCTAGCCAAACCCTTTTAAAAATGGCTCTAATTTCCTAAGTTTAAAATCCCGGACTTGACCACCCTTAACCTGAGGTTTATAAAATCATTTTTAAAGTTTAAAATGGCCTAGAAACCACCCAAAGACAGTATCTAAACTTCCTAATCAGCCCCCTCTAAGTAACTTAGCCAAAACAGAAAAATGATTTTCCCTAAAATTGAAATCTGTCTCTACTGTCCAGTTTTAAAACACTATTTTTTTACCTATTTTTAAAAACTAAAAAAATCTAAACAAAATACTGGAGACTCAGAACATGTAAGACTACACAATAAAAAATCGGTTTAATTTTCTGATCAAAGATGACTTCCCAGAAAAATCGGAAAAGTTCGATTACTAGGTGAAAAAAAAACTGTTTTGCTAAAACACATTTTTTTTGCCTTTGGTAAAATCATTTAAAAATCAAAGTAAAAATGTTAGAGACTCTTCTAAAGACCCACAAACATTAGCTAACACATTTAAAAAGTTAGACAAAAATTGGCTAAGTAAAAAAAAAAAATCACAAAGGTAGAATAATCAATTTGACAACTCTTTAATTTTTCACAAGTATGCTCAAGTGAGCATGACTTTGAGCCATTGATTGGCCTAAGTCATAAATCATGTGGCATGACATGAAATGCATGAGAATACAACAAATATGATGTATGAAATGCATGATTTAAAACCTAAATGACATGGAAAATGCATGGCATCAAGAAAATGACCTAGACCTAACATGAACTTGCATGGCATTTAATGCAACCTAGGTCTAAAATGCATGAAATGCATGATAATGCAAGCAAAATCTAAACCTAAAGAATGCATGGCAATAACACAAACATATAGCATGCTAAAACAAAATACACAAAAATATATCATGGAAATGCAAACCTATCAACTTAGAATAATGAAAATGCACACATAAAGCATAGAAAAAGGGGTAGCCGAATGGTCCTAAACTTCAAAATGGGCATGGCATTTTCACAAATACTTAACAAACTAACATGCAAGACCTAGAAGAAATAATGCTAAATCATGCAAACATAAAGTAAAGGCATGAAAACAAATAGGCATTTTCACAAACACATGGATTAGCAAAATGCAAATCATGAGCAAACTTAAACACTTTGAAACAAAAAATAAAAAAATGCAAGACAAGGAAAATAAACATGAAAACAAGCTAGTAAACTCAACAATAGAGGTAAGTAAGCAACAAAATCAAAACAAGCTTTAGATTTTTGTATTTGAAGAAGATATAAGACATAAAAACATGCTACATACCACTAACAACATGAAACAAAAAGCAAAACAGCAACCATATAAAAAAAAAGGGCTATTCGGCCTCCTCCTAAAACAAGAAAAAATATTTTTTCCAAAGCTTTTTTCAAGAAAGTAACAAGAAGAACTTGAAGAAGAAACTTAAAAACACTTGTTTTAAAAATCAAAATCAAAAGAAACTCACCAAAATATCAATGAAAAAAGCAAAATCAAGAATGGAAATGCAAGGAAAATATAAGAGTATGGTGCTTTAAGCAACCTCTCAAAGCTATATTGCAAGCCTTTATTCCTCTTCCTTTCTTTGCCTTTCTAATCTTTTCTTTTTTGCCTTTCAAAAATGGAGAGAATATCAACCAAACCAAGAGTGAATGAATGAAAGAGAGACCCCCCCTTTGATAGTGTGGCCGGTTGGCCTAGGAAGAACCTAGGAGGTTTTAGAATTTTTTTTAACAAATTTGATCCTATGGCCTTCAATCCAAGATGCCTTCTATGTAGGATTCTCACCCTTAGATTAGAATCATCAGCCCTTGAATTATGATGTCATAAAGATGTCATAAATAGGCTCTCTCTCTCCAACCATTGGTCCATGTGTTGCAAATTCAAAGGCTTGATCACAAAAAATAACTACCTTCCTCTTCATCCTTGGCCCTTTGATGAAAAATTAGAAAATATCTGCCCTCCGTTGGGCATTGGCCAGCTGACCCTTCCTCTTCCAGCCCATGCTTCATTTTTTTAAAAGCAAGAAAAACCCTTTTCGATTTCTTGGGTAAAATAACCTTTTTGACCCCTGAACCTAAATAAATAGAAAACGGACTCCAAATTCAAAATTTCCTTTTTTTTAATACTTCCAAAATAATAAAAAAACTAAATTCTGAAAGTTTTCAAAATTTTTCAAGCCCATTTGCTATTTATTTGGATTTTTTTCTTCCAAAATTGCCCTTTTGTACACCCAAACTTTCACCATTTTTTTAAACGAGCTCTGAATCCAGATTTTCTTTCACCAATCTCTTCCAAATAAATTAAAAGTGAGATCTACAAATTTTTAGAATTTTTGGAGCTCATTTGCTATTTTTTCAGGATTTATTAGCTTGAATTTCTGCATATAGGCCCGGGATTTGGCCATTTTGCAAATGAACTCGAATCAAGATTTTATTTTGCCAATCTCTTCCAAGTAATTTAAAAATGAGATCTGCAAATTTTCAGAATTTTTGGAACTCGTTTGCTATTTGTTCGGGATTTATCCTTTTGAATTTCTACATAATGGGTCTGGGATTTGGCCATTTTGCAAACGAACTCCGAATCAAGATTTTCTTTCGCCAATCTCTCTGAAATGATTTAAGAATGAGATCTGCAAATTTTGTGAATTTTTGGAGCCCATTTGCTATTTAATCTGAATTTTCCAAGTTTGCCCTTTTGCCTCCGAAGCCCGATTTTGCTCAAAACAAGTCTGATTTTCACATTTTCTTTTCCTGGGCCTTTTTCATATATTGAATTGGAGTTGGTTTGAAAACACCCAATTTTTAAGATCAAATTCCCTTCCGTTTTGAGTTTTCCTTTTTTCAGTATCGAAAATCTCCTCGTTTTTTCGTTTTTCCTCCAATCGGCTTTTCTCTCAAAATTTCTTCAAATTGAGCCTTGGGCTATCCTGTTTAATCACTCCTCATCAATTAAGGGCTTTAGTTTTACCGAGTCGGCCATTTCTGCAATTTTCCCCAATTTCACCAAAACCACTAAAACCTTAATTCTCGATTTTCTTCCGGATCGATTTTTCCTTCAATTTTCTTCCAAGTAGCTTCTCCATTACACGTAGTTAGTGTTTATATTTCATTTGGAACCCTCAATTCCAACCAATTTGATCGTTTAAGCACTTTTCCCCAAATTTCTCGAACTAGGGTTTTTTTTCTACTGAATCTCCGTAACCCAACTTTCGAACTCCATATCTTTAAATGTAGACCTCGGATTATCAAAATTCTTTCACCATTTTTCAATTGAACTTTAAATCTTGATTTTGAAAGTGGGTTGAATTTTTTAGTAGTTGACTTTTTGGGTTGACTTTTCCGGGATTGAGTTTTTCAAGTTTGACTTTTTATTCTGCTTTCTTAGACTAAGTCTCGGAGTACCACCTGTAGGACGAGAAAAGTCTTTTTACATTTTGAAACACCAATTTAGGAAGAAAACATACATGTTTTAGTGGTCCAGACAAAATTAGGTGTCTACAACCCTCACAGACTGCTTTCTCGTGGCTACCTGAATCTCTTCTAGTTGAAGCCCTTGCAATGTTTTCCATTGTCTGTCTTGGCAAACCTGCATAGTGAGGGCTTTGAAATACCATATTACTGGAGCAAGAGTTACCAACCATTGCACCCCAACAACTACATCGCAACCTTTCAAGGGTAAGACCATAAGGTTAGAGGAAAATCCCATTCCTTGTACAGACCACTTCACACCTTTGCAAACTCCCAAGGTAGTCATTTTTTGGCCATTTGCCACTACCACATTGATTTAAAGAGTTGCCCTGACCTGTAACCCAAACTTTGCTACTATACAATCTACAAAGTTGTTTGTACTTCCAGTGTCTACTAATACTATCACAGATTGTTTCTTGATCGTCCCTTTAATCCGCATTGTCTGAAATCCATTAATTCCCAATAAAGCATGTATAGTAATAACAAGAGGGTTAGCATCATCACCTTCTATCATCAAAACTTCTGGATTGTCATTACAATCAGTGAATTCTTCCTGGTCATTCTCATCAATGTCTTCTTCAGTGAGCAATTGGTACAATTGAGACTTCATACATCGATGCTCAGCTGTGTACTTAGCTCTACACCAGTATCATAACTCTTTTCTCCTCTTCTCCTCCATCTCAGTTAAGGTTAGTCTCCTAGGATAGTTCCTAAGGTTGTTAGGTAGAGTTTATGGGGTATTATTTCTAAAATTTGATTAGTTTGGTCTTTGGTAGTTTAGCAAGTTTGGGTTTGGAGGTATCTTTGGGGTCGGTAAGAGTGGTGGAAGGGCATTTGATTTGATTTGGTTTTGTATATGTGGTAATAGTATAGTGAGTTGTTTTGGTAGGTTTAAATGTGGTGATGTTTCTCTTAGGAGCAGGGGAGATAATGGATTCTAGCTGTTTATCAAGGTGAAGGGCTTGGTTTAAGCTTTTGGGTTTGAATAACTTGATAGATTGTGCTATTTCAGGTTTCAAGTTACTGGTAAAGACACTAAGGGCATATTCATCTGATAGTTGTAACTGGTTTAGTATTCCAATGAATTCCTTATGGTATTGGTCTACACTCCCAGTATGCCTTAATCCCACCAGCTCAGACATAGGATCTTCAAATTCACCAGGAAAAAATCTATCTTTCATAGCCTCAATGTAGTCATTCCAGTTAAGGTTGTCAAACCCCCCTTGGGTTCGGGTATAATGTTGATGCCATTGCAAGGCCCTACCCTCCAAGCTCAACATGGTCACTCTCACACTAGATTCCTCAGGTATCCTTTCAACCTCAAAATATTGCTCTAACTTCATAAACCATCCCTTAAAGTCCTTCTCATTGAACTTAGCACACTCCAGTTTAAATTGTCTATACGGATTAGGGTACTAGGGTTTTACCTGATTCATCTTCAATAGTGAAAACTCATCCTTCGCAGAAGAACTACCGCCCACCTTATCACCTAGCTGGTTATCTTCTCAGATCGCAAGAAGCTTGAAAAACTTCTTGAACTCATACTTGAGCTCCAATCGAAACTCGCCTATCTTTTACACAAACTTCTTAACCACCTGCTGTAACTCCAATTGAATCTGAGTAACCTCTTTCTGCAATCGGCTTGTAACACTGTCCGCCATCTTTTCCAAGAACGATGCTCTTATACCAATTGATGTGATCCAAATGGTAAAACAGAATAAATCAATGAGATCAAAATATTCAGATGAATTTAGGATTGAAGAAGAAATGAGAGAGAGAGAGAATAAGAAATGACATAAATGACGTGAGAGAGAGAAAGAGAAAGAGAAAATTCTCATTCCACCAACTATCAGAATGAGTAGCTCGGTGCTCTCCTCCTAAGATAACTGATCTGACTCTCTTTATTTACAAATATGCCATCCAGACTAGTTAAAGACTAAACCCAGCTAAACCTGGTTCTTGACTATTACGATGGCCCAATACTAAGTGCCCATTCTAGTATACTGTCTAGCTCCAACGAGTAATAATAGAAATTAAAAAAAAAGGAAATAAATTGGCCTTGTATCAGAAGAGTTGTAAATACTCACAGCAAATTCTAGTCTGGAAAAACTTCTAATCCAACACCCTTAATTCATTCATCGAGTTTAATTCAGTTGAATTGAGAATTTCTTACACGGTAAGCTGCAGCCTGCAGCTAAGAATTTAGCATCCAAATGTATAGACCACACTGCAGCTTTGTGAAGGCTATTATGCTTCCTTCAATAGGCCCATCAAGCAGATTAATGTTGTTAGGGAGAGCTTAGCAGGATATGATTTTAGTGTAATTGCCTATAAAAGAAAACACTACATCTTTGTCAATTCAAATGGAATCTTTAAATGGAAATAATAGAGACAGTAAATGCACTACTCTTACATGAAAATGTTAAAGAGTTACAATTAATGAGAAATCTTAAATGTAGAATGATGAAACCAGCCCAGGAGAAAACAGCCAATGGTGATCATGAGAGCACCCTTTACCGGATCTTGCTTAGCTGCAGCACTTGAAAATACATGTTGGTTATTTGATTTTGTCCACGGCAACTGCAACATTGGTCTATTAATCAGGGTCATCGGCATTGATCCCTCAACAGTCACAATGGCACCTAATATCCTTGCCTGGCTATGTAGTTTTCTGATATTAACCTTCTCAAGCCTGCTAAATCTCTCCAAAGACTTAATCCACTGCCTAACTCAATCTTGAAATACCAAATTTATATATATGATGATGATGGTAACTAGAAATTAATTACTTGAAGATCCAGGCTAGCATAAATGCAAAAGCAGGAAGAACATTGCACATGGCAGATTTGAAGGTTGCTGTAGTATAAGTTTTGGTCAATGTTGGCCTGCACAACAAAATTAATTGTCGATACGTGATCTAGGGATCCGTTCGAGTGAGGGGGAAACACATTTAGAGGAAAAGATGACTTAATTCCTCTTGATTGAAATAAAGAGTCGAGGGTATGAAATAACCTCGATAAAAGAAATGGAGTCGCCACCATGTCGATACGTGATCCCGGATCGTGGGGGACTCGTTCGAGTGAGGGGAAAATAGAAGCAGAGGAAAAGATGACTTAATTCCTCTAGATTGAAATAAAATAAACGGTCGAGGGTATGAAAACGACCTCGTAAAAAGACATGGAGTCACCATCAATCTTTTTTAGCTAGGTGTGATCGGCCACCTATTAAAACCGGTTTTATAGAACATTTTAAAATTAATTAAAATATTTTCAAAACCAATTTCAAGTCTGCCTTATAAACCAAAGAAAATCGAAGAATCGAGTTCGGGACTCGATTAGGTACGGGGAAGGATTAGCACCCCCACAACGCCCGTATAAAACAGTACCTTATTAATCATGTGTTATCTCAAGTCTCGGTAAAAAGTTGGTTTTTAATTTAGTATTTCAAGTTAATTCCCAATTTTTAAGAAAAATAATTCCATTTTTAATTGAAAATGATCCGGAATTTATTAATTCAAAATTTTCCTATATTCCCCGACAAAATCGGCAAAATATAGAAATTTTTATTTATTTGGAAAACTTTCCGAATCATTCTCGTTTTTTGAAAGAAAGATATTCCTTTATTAATGATAATTGATGATATTCACTCTAGCAAACCCGGTAGAGAACTCATGAATTATTTTAACTCGAGAATATCTTTATTTTTATTGAAAATCATTATCTTTTTCAAAACATTTAAAAATATGAACATGAACATGTATGACATAAATAAAATGACATGGCAAAGTCTAGATAATATAATGCAACCTAAATGATATGACATAATTTAAATGACATAGTATATTCTAGGTAAAATGAAAAATCCTAAGTATCATGGTATATTCTAAATGAGATAAAATGATTTAAATGACATGGCAATTCTAAATGATATGGCATATTTTAAATGACATGGCATATAAATAAAATAACCTAAATGACATGGAATATGATCTAAATAACAACAACAAAAAAAGACATGAAACATAAAATAATGCTATCATAAATATGCACGAAAATAAAATAAAAAAAATGCATGAACAAGGTATATGATAAATAATGTGACAAAAATAAATGACTAAATAAAAATAAAATGGGATATCATGAAATATTCAGAATCATATGGCAAACAATATAACATCATAAAATGTAAATCAAAGTAATAATAATACCATGGAAAATATCATAGCAAGAATCACATATTTAAATAAAATGCATGAACATGGAAAATGCAATGCAAGAAAATCCTTTAATTAAAGAAATTCGTATATCTAAAAAGATATCCGGCTACCTTAGAAAAATATGTCAAATTAGATTTTCTAAAAAACAAAACTTTGTGATTGTTTGAAAACAATTTAGAAGAAAAACTTGAATAAAAATTAAAACCCTTGCCAAACCCTTTTAAAATGGCTCTAATTTCCTAAGTTTAAAATCCCGGACTTGACCACCCTTAACCCGAGATTTATAAAATCACTTTTAAAGTTTAAAAAATCTTAGAAACTACCCTAAGACAGTAGCTAAAGCTTCTACCCAACCCCCTCTAAATGCCTTAGCCTAATTCAACCATTATTCCTCTTTTGATTTCAAATCTGCCTCTACTGTCCGATTTTGTCACACGATTTTTCTTCCTATTTCTAAAAATTCAAAAAAAAATCTAAAAAAAATACTGGAGACTCAGAACATGTAAATATACATGAGAAAAAATTGGCTTAATTTTCTGATTAAAGATGACTACCCAAAAATCAAAGAAGTTTGAGTATTGGGTGAAAAAAACTGCTTTGTCAAAACACATTTTTTGCCTTTGATAAATTCATTCAAAAATCAAAGTAGAAATTGTTGGAGGTCATCCTAAAGACCTAAGGACAGTAGCTAAAACATTTAAAACCTTGGATAAAAATTGGCTAAGTAAAAAAAATCACAAAGGTAGAATGATCAATTTGACAATTCCTTAATTTTCCACAAGTATGCGCAAGAGAGCAAGACTTTGAGCCATTGATTGGCCTAAGTCATAAATCATGTGGCAATGACATGGAATGCATGAACATACAGCAAATGAAATGTATGAAATGCATGGTCTAAAGGACTAAATGGTAAAGGAAATGAATGACAATTCAAGACAACCTAAATGCCTATCATGAGTTTGCATGGCAATAAATGCTATCCTAACTCAATATGCATGCAATGCTTGATAATGCAAATATGACTTGGACCTAATATGTTATGAATATGCATGAAAATGCCAATGTAACCTAAGACCTAAATAGCATAGTAATGCATGACAATACCAATGTGATTTAAGACTCAATATGCATGGCACTACCAATATGGCCTAGACCTAAAATGTAATGAACATGCATAGCAATACTATAAACATACAATGACCAATGAAACTAATGTCAATACTGGAACAAACAGCAACTAATACACAATTTCAAGAAATGATAATGCAAAGCATGTTACCTAAACAAAATGCAAATGCATGACAAGGCAAGGGATGAATGAAGAGGCCGAATGTAGCTACATGATGCTCTAATGCAATCCTATCTAGTAAATGACACAAGTACATGACAAATCATATTAAGATGCAAAATGTCATGACATTTTCATAAGCATATGACATAAAAGCTCATGGCATGGAGATGTAAACAAGTCAAGAAGCAAGGTGAAAATGCAAATGCAAGGCATACCAATATGAAGTAGCCGAATGGCCATGTAACAAAATGATGGCATTTTATCATAGCATTTTCATAAGCACATGGCATACTAAAATCAAAATGTACAAGTTCATGGCGTGGAGATGCAAACAAGTTAAGAAGCAAAAGGAAAATGTAGATGCAAGGCATATCAATATGGAGTAGCCGAATGGCCATGTAACAAAATAAAAAAAATGCAAACATGTTTGTAATATAAGACATGATACATGAAAAAAATGCACAACATGAACATAGGAACACAATGGCCGAATATGCAAGGGAAAGTTATTAAGCATGGAATAGAAATATATAAGTAAATATAGCATAGAAAATAATGTAAAGAACATATAAAAAAATTTAACATAGACATGCAAAACAAATAACAAGCAAAACTAGTAAATATAACAAGGAAAGTTAAGCTCCATGGTTGGTATAAAATGGGCATAGCCTCTCACCTAACCATAATCACTTGGTCTTGCCAAGATCATGAAGCCTTTCCATTCCAAAAAATCAGAAAATAAACCATGCAAAACAGCAAAATTAAGGTGAGCTTCATGGTAGGTAAAAATGGGCATAGCCTCTCTCCTAACCATGGTCACTTGGTCTAGCCAAGATCATGTAGCCATTTCAACCTTTTTGCTTAATCTTTTGTAAAAAATCAGAACCTTGGAATACTCTAAAAAACCTTCTAAAAATCATTTTTCACAACAACATGTAAGGAAGAAGAAAAAGAAAACCAAGGCAAGTAAACATGCCATATTCGGCCATAGCATGAAACCATGTAAAAAAAATTATTTTCCACCATTTTAATGAAGAAGAAGAGATGAAAACATAAGTAAACATTAAAAAACTTTATTTCTATGAAAAATGTAGTAGGAAAACAAGATAGAAAATCAAGAAAACACCATGGAAAATAAGAAAAAAGCTATCTTTTAACTTGGTAGAGATGACTACCTTCAAGCTCTCTATTGAAAACTTTTTTTTCTTTCTTTCAAAACCTTTTTTTTTTTAATTAGCTACTGTTTCCAGCCAAAAAAATATGAAAAAATGAAATCACCCCTTCCTTTAGTCTTGGCCGAATGGCCTCTCCACCATTGGATGGAATTTGCACTTTTTCTCCTCCAATCATGGCCCTTAGATTAAGATATTTTAATGACAACATAAAAATGTCATCTTTCCAATTGATAGCAGCCCTTAAGATGTGTACTCAGCCCTTGTAATATCCTCAGCCCTTAGATGCAAAAGAGGACTAATCCCATGCACTCCCTTGCTTGCCCCTTTGAGTGCCTACCCTTGGATGAGTTGTGCTCCTCCATTCTTGGTCACTGGATGAGGGAAAAATAAAAATGACATCTTGTAGATTAAATCCATCCCTCAACATGTGTAGCCAGCCCTTGTAGATGGCCTAATCCATTGGATGGAAAGAGACAATCCCATGCACTCCCTTGCTTGGCCTAATAGATGCTCACCCTTGGATGAATTGTGCTCATCTTTTTTTCTCCATTCTTGGCCATTAGATAAGGGTTCTTTCATGACAAATAAAAATTTCATCTTGGCATTTAAACTTGGCCATTGGATGGTGCATTCAACTTTCCTACAAGGCTCCTAAGCCATTGGATGAAGGGGGACTATTTGCAAGGTGTTAGTGGTTGCATGTGGCTTGATAGTGACTAGGGAATTAAATTGTTCAAGCTTTCTTCTTCTCCTCTATGTTGGCTGACCAAGGGAATAAAAATCCCAGCAATTCCTTCTTCTTTCATATTTTTCTCAATTACAAATTTGCCCTTTTTTGGTTCCTTCGATGAAATAACCTTTTTGCCCCCCGAACCTAAATAAATACTAAATGGACTCCAAATTCGAATTTTCTTTTTTCAATACTTCTGAAATAATAAAAAATTGAATTCTCAGAGTTTTCAAAAATTTTTGAGTCCATTTGCTATTTATTTCGGATTTATTTCCGAAATTGCCCCTTTTATGCACTGAAGTTTACCATTTTTTAAACGAGCTCCGAATCTAGATTTGTCTTCACCAATATTTTCCAAATAATTTAAAAATGTGAACTGGAAGTTTTCATAATTTTTTGAGCTCATTTGCTATTTTTTCGGGATTTATCTGCTTGAATTACTACATAGGGGACCCGGGATTTGGCCATTTTGCAAACGAACTCCGAATCAAGATTTTCTTTCACCAATATCTTCCAAATAATTTAAAAATGAGATTTGCAAAGTTTCAAAATTTTTGGAGTTCATTTGCTATTTTTCCGAGATTTATCTTGTTGAATTACTACATAGTGGGCCCGGTATTTGGCCATTTTGCAAATGAACTCCGAATCAAGATTTTATTTCACCAATCTCTTTGAAATGATTTAAGAATGAGATTTGCAAATTTTCAGAATTTTTGGAGTTCATTTGCTATTTTTCTCATATTTTCCAATTTTGCCATTTTGCCTCTAAAACCCGATTTTGCTCAAAACAAGTCCGATTTTCAGATTTTCTTCAAACTGAGCCTTGGGCTATCCTTATTTAATCATTTCTCATCAATTAAGGGCTTTACATCTACCGAATCGAGCCATTTCTATAATTCCTCCAAATTTCACCGAAATCCACCGAAAAACCCTAATTCTCGATTTTCTTCTGAATTGACTTTTCTATCAGTTTTTCTTCCAAGTAGCTTCTCCATTACCCGTAGTCAGTTCTTCTCTCTCATTGAGACCTTCAATTCTGACCAATTTGATCGTTTAAGCACTTTTCCCCAAATGTCCCGAACTAGGGTTTCTTTTCTACTGAATCTCTATAACCCAACTTCCGAACTCCATATCTTTCAATGTAGACCTCGGATTTTCAAAATTCTTTCACTGTTTTTCAATTGAACCTCAAATCTTGATTTTGAAAGTGGGTTGACTTTTTTAGTAGTTGACTTTTTTGAGGTTGACTTTTTCAGGGTTGACTTTTTTGAGTTTGATTTTTTTTGTCTGCTTTCTTAGACTAAGCCTCGGAGTGCCACCTGCGGGATGAGAAAAGCTTTTTAGCATTCTGAAACATCAATTTAGGAAGAAAATATACTTGATTTAGGGGTCTAGACAAAATTAGGTGTCTACAACTGCCCCTCTTTGGCTATGGCTGGGAATCAGGAATCAGTCAAAGATAAACAAACACTAATTTTGTACGGTTAGTGAAATCACATGTAAAGGAAAAGGAAACGGGTTTTCTTTTTTCATTTCTCCTTTTTCATCATTTTTTTTTTTGAAAAAGCTGTAAATTGAAGATTTTGTCCTTAAATTGAATTCCCTGACTAATCAAGGCTTGACCCATCTTAAGGAAACGAGTTCGATTTGCAAAAGAAAAAATTATGCCCGAAAGTCTTAAAAATAGTGCCTGAAGGTCTTAAAATGGTGCCCAGAGGCCTTACCCGTGATTTGAAAAATTATGCCCGAAGGTCTTAAAAATAGTGTCTAAAGGCCTTACCCGCATGGATGAAACCAAAAATTGAAAAAGATCTGGATGAAACCAGAGATTAAAAAGACATGGATGAAACCAGAAAATTGAAAGAGATATGGATGAAACCAGAAAATTGAGATAACATGGGTGAAACCAGAATTTTGAAAACGATCTGGATGGAAACAAAAATTTGAAAAGCATGGGTGAAACCAGAAATTTGAAAAAGATTTGGATGAAACCAGAGAATAAAAAGGCATGGGTGAAACCAGAAAATTGAAAATGATCTGGATGGAACCATAAATTTGAAAAACATGGGTGAAACCAGAAATTTAAAAAAGATCTGGATGAAACCAAAGAATAAAAAGGCATGGGTGAAACCAGAAAATTGAAAAGATCTGGATGAAACTAGAAATTCAAATGATTTAGAAATTAACCTGAAGGATTTTAGAGAGGATGCAAATGCTTCATGGTGTAAATGTAAATATCTTGGATTGATGCAAATGCTTCTTGAAATGATACAGATGTCTTGGATTGATGCAAATGCTTCTAAATGCAGATGCAGATGTCCCTACGAATCATGTTCATGTAAGTGGTTCATGAATGGTGTAATTGCAGCTACAATGAAGATGCAATGATCCTAGAAATGATGTACTTGCTTGAGATAATGCGAATGCAAATATCTATGAATGATGTACTTATAAAGATAGAATGCAGATGCTTATGGAATAGTGCAAATACAAATACTCATGAATTATGCAAATGCTTGCTGACACGGTGCAGATGCAAAGCTTAATAAATAGATGAATGCTCATTAGTGATGCAAATGCCCCTGATCATTTTTCTAGATTTTGGCTTAGCCTTTCCAATTCATTTTTCCTCTTCAAATCAGAGTATATCTTCAATTCATTTTTCAATCTTTGGCTATTCTCTTTGCCCCAACAGTTTTTCAAACTCTTATTGATAGAAGTCTACTTGTCGAATTCTATTTCTTCTTCTCATATTTGGAAGTCAAGGTTAACCCTAATAGTTCCACACCTAGTTAAAAAAACCCTTATCTCATGTTAACATCAAAAATGGGTATTTCAAAAATATTTTTATTTTCCTTTTTGAAAAACAATTTTTCTTATTTAATGAAAACTTTTGAGTCAAAAATTTTAACCCCACAGTGTGTAATGTACAAATCTTTTGAAGACTGATGATCATTGTTAGAAATTTTCCTAAGTGTCAATTTGGGTTTTTCAACTTGAATTGACAAGGCTTGATACAACATGATTTTGGTTTTTCCAGGAAAACTTCACAACAAAAATGTATGTCCCTTCTAGGCTCACAAATGGAACAAATTTTATAAATCATGAATTCATTGAGAACCAAACAAATTCAACTTTTTTTTAGTTTCCATATCAAGGTATTTTGACAAGCGTCAAGATTGGCTGGGATGTTTAAACTGGAAAGTTGATTTTGGAGAAAAAAGTTTTAGTTTTTGAAATCAATCACCCAAATGAGAGTTGACAATTTGGGAGGTTCAGGAATTCCTAGATGTTCCCCGATGACCACTTCTTTAAGATGATCTTTTCTTTTGTGGTATCGGCACTATCATAGATGGCATCGAAAATTCCCATTTTACTCTAGACCGCCCATTTTTGGGTTTTAACCTAGAGTTCCATTCTCTCTAATTTTTTTTTATTGTTTTACCATGCATTTGAGAATTCTAAATTCTTCCTTAGTGAAATGATAATTCGATGAGATGGGATAAAATCTGAGGAAGAAACCCTTCAAGTTAAATATTCATGCTTGATCAAAATGGACTTTTAAAGCACGTAATGTAGACCATGGCTTAAGGTTCAGAAAGAAAGGATAAATAGGCCCAAAATATGTGTTTGAGGGTAATCAGATCAAGTATTATTTCTTGAGAAGGATTCTCTTTGAAACATTTATCCCTTTTGGACTTTTCATTCCTTTTGACTTTGCTCTTTTTCTTCTTTGCTTTTGGCTTTCATTTGCCATCGCTTTTTTCACACACTTTTTTTTGTGTGTTTTTCTTTTGTTTTTCTTGGCTTTCATTTTGCCATCTTTTCCTTTTTTCTTTTTCTTTGACAGAGTGAGCCCGTATTTATTCGGGGCTCCATTTGCTTTGTATATGTCTTTGAGCTAGGACTCATTGTTCCGTGATCTTTGAGAAGATCTTTCCTCGCATTTGCCCCCCAGTGTAGAGGGTAATCCTTGATCAGGGTTTAAAGAAGAAAGAATTTTTTCGGCTCAAAAGGGGTGACTATGGATAATTTCTTTTTGTGACAGGGACATGAAAGATGGCCATTTCTCATGTCAAGCACGAATATTCACATTGAAAAGCAATCCCCAGGGGAAATAGATATTCAAAATTTCATTTTGCACTTTGGGATCATCCAAATTCTCATATGCATGATATCACAATTTTTTTTCCGCATGCCCCAATGATTCATGCGTTAGTCCATCCTTTTTCACCATATAACCATCATTTCCACATATGATGCCCAGTTTGATTAACCATGAGAATTCGTATCAACGAGAAACATAGCAAGTCTAGGTCTATTTTAAAAAGGCTGAGTTTCAAATATGAGCTCTTTGAAAGGACAAGGAAAGTACAACCCCAAAACGGGTTTTATCTGGGACATGGGATAATCTAGTTTAATCATTGTGCCCCAGGGTGTCAATCATGAAGTGATGTTTGGGGTAATTAGTGTTTTGTGGTTATTGGTAAAGGTCATGAATGGTTTTAGCATAATCTTGACATACATCAATTTACCAAAATCTAGATTCTTGAAAGAATGTCTCATTTGTTTGAATTTCAAGGAATTCGAAAAAATTTCAAAAAGTTTGTTCCTTTGTTCATGGCCTAGACTAGGATTTACATCTTTGCTTATTCTGCAATGACAATGGTTTATGAAGTTTAATCAATCATATTCCTTGAAGCATTAGGTCTTTTAAGTGATCTTAATTTCAGGAATTTATGGAAATCCCAAAAGAGGTAAGGTATTGGGTCATTTCTAACAATGATCATCAATATTCTCGAGACTATCCATTATTAGAACCTCCTTAATGCTTGTTTTTGCACATTCAAATTATTGTTAAAACACAACAAACATAGAAACATTCAAAATTCATTTATTTCATAGGGATGTTAACATAAGAAAAGGGTTTTCATCATGAGGTATGAAACTAAATGCATAAAAACTTCCCCTTGACATGTTCTCCCTAATTCAAACTGGCTATTCCTCGAAACTCTTTTTGACCTTTCCATCTTCTTCCCCTATTATGACATCCACAATGGTCTCATCATTCCCATTCAGTAGATTCTCCATGTTGTCTGACCTTTGTTTCTTCCCACATCTAACTGTCCTTTATTAATGAGTGCTTGAACCTTCCGTTTCAGACATAGGCAATTTTCTGTGGAATATCCTCGAATCCCAAAATGATAATCACAATATGCATTCTCGTCATACCAACTCGGATATGGGGATTGGATAGGCTCCACTGGAACTTTAGTGAGGAGTTGCTCTTCGACCAGCTGGGGCAATAGTTCAGAGTAAGACATGGGGAGTGGCTCAAACTGATCTCTTTTTCGGATATTCTTCGGTTTCCACTGGCTGACAAAAGGTTGAAAATTTACTGGATTCTGAGAGGCCATCGGGTATAAGTATGAACCCTGGGATACATAGTTCGTAGAATGATAGGGTGGTTGGTATGAAGTAGCCAGAATATACAGGGCAAAGTCTCCCATGGCTTGGACATCTTCCTCTTTCTTTTTGGGCATCCTGTTTCTCTCTGCATTAAATGTTTTACCTCCTTCGAGTTTCCCAGCCTTGATAGCATTTTCAATCATTTCCCCGGAGATTACCATATCCGAAAAATTCTTCGTGGTGTTGCCAACAAGTCTATCGTAGTATGGGGCCTGCAGTGTATTTACAAAAAAAAGGACAGTGGTTTCCTTCTGAGTTAAGGGCAGTTGTACTTGGGTGGCCATGTTCCTCCACCTCTGAGCATATTCTTTGAAGCTCTCAATAACCTTTTTCTCCATATTTTTCATGGTGAGACGGTCAGGTGTCATGTCGGTCACATGCTTGTACTGGTTTAGAAAAGCCCTGGCCAAATCATTCCAAGACTGAATCTGATCCTTGATCAACTGACTATACCACCTAATTGTGAACCCGCTGAGGCTATCCTAAAAGCAGTGAATCAAAAGCTTATCATTATCTATGTGACTTGCCATCTATGTATGGACATATATAGTGGAAACATGCTGACCATGTATGTAATAAATGCAATCACGATGCCAACATGCTGCAAGCAAAGAATAAACAAATCAATGCATGGATATATGCAATGAATGACCATGTATACTTCAGCGTATTTCCCAATGAATGATCGTATACATTATGAATGCAACACGATGTCAATTATAATGCATGTAAACAATTATTAACACAGAGTATATACAAAGAAACTCATGCTGACCATGTGTGTTATGAATGCGACCTAATGCTAACATGATATATGTAATAAGCAAATTAGTGCATGAACATATAGAAAGAATCATGCTGACTATGTTTGTCATGAATACCACCTGATGCTACCAAGATGCATGTATGAATGTATGGTATGAAAAATAATTGATCGGATGCAAAATGCAAAGGGGAAGATATCACGGAGGAAATAAGAATCGGAAGAACTTTATCATCAACATCTCATAAATTTGAAGCACAACCAATTTATTCCCAAATCAACATTCACAATGGTATAAACCATGTTTACAAAATCATGAGCAGTGGTTAAAACTGTCTTTACAAGCACTTTATTCTTCCTAGCATCCTAAGGCTGTAAGAGCCGACTACTGAAATAGTGAAATCCTATTATATCATATCAGACCAAAGTCTTTCTATATCATTGCCGTAAATCTCCCAATCCTAATGATGCTTTCCCAGCCCTCTATCAATCAGCATCGTTGGATCCAACCACTTGGCATCTAAAAGAGATTGTACTTTGTTCTTGAGTGCATTGCAGTGTTCAATGCTATGCCCAACAGTTCCACAGTGATAATCACATCTTTCATTCGGGTTATACCATTTGGGGTATGGTGGTGACAGGGGTCTCAACGGCACATAGGCAACTAGGTGATTTCTGACCAGCATTGGGAAAAACTCTTGATAGCTGATTGGAATATGATCAAAATGCCTTTGGATTTTATCCCGGGGTTGTTTCTTAGTCACACAGGACCTAGGAGTTGGGGCACTTGATGGTGGCACTAAGGCTTGCATCGGAGTGTTTGCATGGGGAGATGGTGGAATAACAAGGCAAGGGTATGGATTTGGACACGGGACCCTTGGAGGTTGTATATAGCTCGAGGTTCCTATCCCAGATGCTTGATAAGGTGATTGATGAGGGAAATGGTACGAATTGCCAGTTGGTGGTGATGGAGTGGGATTCAAGGGTCTCGTAGTGATCATCCCAGTGGACAATTGAGCCATTGTAGGATAGGGATACTGGTTTGGACTTAGAGCAGTTTGCAGGTATGGTACAAGATCCGTGATTTCTATCTTTGGTATCAAGCTCTCTGGTTTAATCATTTTCATGATTTTGTCCATAATTTCATCAGGGTTGCACCCTTTGTAACACTGGCAAGCGCAGGATTTAGCAAGGATTGTATGTTCTGGACCTTAAGGTTTTGGTTGATCCAAAAGTGATGAAGAACCCCGAGAAAATTCCCCTTTACTCTTACACATATCCTCAAACATTTTCATAAATTTGACAAGCTGTTCCTTCAACTCCTGGAGTTCATGTCCAAACTCCTCTTGATTTCGTTCCAAAGCACCCACTCGTTCCTCCAATTATTTCCTCATATCTCGAACCCCTTTCATGCAATTGAAAATGTCATGAGATTTAAGAATACAATTATGAATGTACATGCTCTATTCCTATATGCATGAATATACTGATGATTAATGCATGAAGCATTCAAAGAAACTATGATGACTATGTATGCCATGTGTGCAACCTAATGCCAACATGATGCATGTAAAGAATAAGCAAATTACTGCATGGATATATACAGAAAAATTATGCTAACTATCACTGTATTCTACAATGAATGAGCATACATGCTTATGACTGTAACATGATGTCAAAATGATACATGCAAAGAATAAATGAATTAGCACCATGGTATATACAAAGAAATCAATGGCTACACAAAAATGGTGGGACCAAATTTTGATTATTCAAAAATCTCATTATGCAAGATTTGCCTCCACATTTAATCTACAATTTTTGAAACATGTTTTCTCTATGAAAAACCACACATATTATTTTCAAAAGAATTTCGGAATAATGGATCCTACTATGGTACAATATGCAAATGTTCATGTAACACTATCGGTTTATGAAATCACCAAATGAGATTATTATTACCAACTGTTTATTGCAAAGAATGAGATAAAAAATACAACGATAAATGTACATGCTCTATTCACACATGCATGAAATCTGCAAAATGCAAAAATAATTGAAAAAAAATGTTTTGATATTTTCAATTTTTTTTTTTTTAAAGCTAGTGAACACTTGGCCCAACATTGTCGACTCATCTAGGCATCATGATGCCTTCAGGGCGAGGTATTAAACTTATTACGGGCGATGTACGTACATCGTTGCCCGATCTACAACCCTTATTCAGAGTGTAAAATAGGTAACAAAAGGTTTAGAAATGTCCCTCCATGTGTTCCTATCTTGGTGTATCTAATGAAAATCCGGCATGGCTTCGCCTAGGGTCACTATATGACGGTGAATCGGTTCTAAAGGCCCCGAATTGCTCCTCACTGTCGCTTGTAGGGCTAGTAAGGCACTCCGATAAAAGCGGGTTCAATTCATTAGAGTATATTTTCCTAAGCCCATACGGAGGATCATCTCGAAGGCTTTAGGTACTTTATACTCCAGAAGTGTTTCACTAGCCCATACGGAGGATCATCACGAAAGCGTAGTTACTTTACTCCCACTTAAAAGGACGGAACCCGGGTAAAGGGTTCATGTTATGCAAATGCAAATGTAGTGTGTGCGGAGGAACAAAACAAACCTGTCACCAACTATTCTACACCCATTATTCTAAATACCCCACTAAAATCAAACAATGTAAAGCATCAGTCAAGCAAACATATAAATATACGCAACAAAATAACCAGAGAACAAATAATAATATGCATGCATATGAAGATGGACAAATTTAAAATATTTTATTATTTTCAAAATTCTCTTTATTATTTTAAAAATATGGGAATTAAAATTAAATACCAATTAAACCAACAAAATCGAGACTTAGATAACACACGATTAATTCTAGGCCTGACTCTCTAAAAATTCCCCAGTGGAGTTGTCAAGTTGTTGATACTTGATCCCGGATCGTGGGGGACCCATTCGAGTGAGGGAGAAACAGAAGCAGAGGAAAAGACGACTTAATTCCTCTAGATTGAAATAAAAGAAACGGTCGAGGGTATGAAAACGACCTCGTAAAAAGACATGGAGTCGCCACCAATCTTTTTTAGCTAGGTGTGATCGACCACCTATTAAAACCGGTTTTATAAAAAAATTTAAAATTAATTAAAACATTTTCAAAACCAATTTCAAGTATGCGTTATAAACTAGAGAAAATCGAAGAATCGGGTTCGGGACTCGGTTAAGTGCGGGAAAGGATTAGCACCCCCACAACGCCCGTATAAAACGGTACCTTATTAATCATGTGTTATCTCAAGTCTAGTAAAAAGTTGGTTTTTAATTTAGTATGTCAAGTTAATTCCCAATTTTTAAGAAAAATAATTCCATTTTTAATTGAAAATGATTCGGAATTTATTAATTCAAAATTTTCCTATATTCCCCGACAAAATCGGCAAAATATAGAAATTTTTATTTATTTGGAAAACTTTCCGAATCATTCTCGTTTTTTTGAAAGAAAGATATTCCTTTATTAATGATAATTGATGATATTCACTCCAGCAAACTCGGTAGAGAACTCATGAATTATTTTAACTCGAGAATATCTTTATTTTTATTGAAAATCATTATTTTTTTCAAAACATTTAAAAGTATGAACATGAACATGTATGACATAAATAAAATGACATGGCAAAGTCTAGATAATATAATGCAACTTAAATGACATGACATAATTTAAATGACATAGTATATTCTAGGTAAAATGAAAAATCCTAAGTATCTAAATGAGATAAAATGATTTAAATGACATGGCAATTCTAAATGATATGGCATATTTTAAATGACATGGCATATAAATAAAATAACCTGAATGACATGGAATTTGATCTGAATAACAAAAAAAATGACATGAAACATAAAATAATGCTATCATAAAATATGCATGAAAATAAAATAATAAAAAAATGCATGAACATGGTATATGCTAAATAATGTGACAAAAATAAATGACTAAATAAAAAAATATGGGATATCATGAAATATTCAAAATCATATGGCAAACAATATAACATCATAAAATGTAAATCAAAGTAATAATAATACCATAGAAAACATCATAGCAAAAATCACATATTTAAATAAAATGCATGAACATGGAAAATGCAATGCATGAAAATGTATTTTTTTCCTTTAATTAAAGAAATCTGTATATCTAAAAAGATATCCGGCTACCTTAGGAAAATATGTCAAATTAGATTTTCTAAAAAACAAAACTTTGTGATTGTTTGAAAATAATTTAGAAGAAAAACTTGAATAAAAATTAAAACCCTTGCCAAACCCTTTTAAAATGGCTCTAATTTTCTAAGTTTAAAATCCCGGACTTGACCACCCTTAACCCGAGATTTATAAAATCATTTTTAAAGTTTAAAAAGGCATAGAAACTACCTTAAGACAGTAGCTAAAGCTTCTACCCAACCCCCTCTAAATGCCTTAGCCTAATTCAACCACTATTCCTCTTTTGATTTCAAATCCCAGGGTTCATACTTATATTTAAGAATGAGATTTGCAAATTTTCAGAATTTTTGGAGTTTATTTGCTATTTTTCCCATATTTTCCAATTTTGCCTTTTTCCCTCCAAAACCCGGTTTTGCTCAAAACAAGTCTGATTTTCAGATTTTCTTCAAACTGAGCCTTGGGCTATCCTTGTTTAATCATTTCTCATCAATTAAGGGCTTTAGATCTACCGAATCGGGCCATTTCTGTAATTCCTCCAAATTTCATCGAAATCCACTAAAAACCCTAATTCTCGGTTTTCTTTCGAATTGACTTTTTTATCAGTTTTTCTTCCAAGTAGCTTCTCCATTGCCCGTAGTCAGTGCTTTTCTTTCATTTGAGACCTTCAATTCTAACCAATTTGATCGTTTAAGCACTTTTCCCCAAATTTCCCGAACTAGGGTTTCTTTTCTACCGAATCTCTGTAACCCAACTTCCGAACTCCATATCTTTCAATGTAGACCTCGTATCATCAAAATTCTTTCACCGTTTTTCAATTGAACCTCAAATCTTGATTTTGAAAGTGGGTTGACTGTTTTAGTAGTTGAACTTTTTGGGGTTGACTTTTCAGGGTTGACTTTTTTCGAGTTTGACTTTTTCTGTCTGTTTTTTTAGACAAAACCTCGGAGTACCACTTGCGGGATGAGAAAAGCCTTATAGCATTCTGAAACATCAATTTAGGAAGAAAATGTACCTGATTTAGGGCTCCGGACAAAATTAGGTGTCTACACACCAATCTTTTTTTTTTGGCTAGGTGTGATCGGCCACCTATTAAAACCGATTTTTATAAAACATTTTAAAATTAATTAAAATATTTTTTAAAACCAATTTTGAAGTCTACGTTTTAAACCAGAGAAAAACAAGCGTGGGTTCGGGAGTCGATTACGTGCGGGGAAGGATTAGCACTCCCACAACGCCCGTGTAAAACGGTACCTTATTAGTCGTGTGTTATCTCAAATCTCGGTAAAAAGTCAGTTTTAAAATTTGGTGTTTTGAAATAATTCCATTAAAAATTCATTTTTTTTTAGAATTATCCGAAATTTGCTAACATAAAATTTTCCATATTTTCCGACAGACTCAGCAAAATATGGAATTTTTCCTTGATTTTAAAATTCTCCGAATCATCTTCATTTAAAAAGAATATTTCGTTATTAATAATAATTGATGATATCCTCCCCGGCAGACCCAGTAGAGAATTCATGAATTATTTTAACTCAGGAATAATCTTGATTTATGAAAAATACCATTTGTTTTTCAATGTGTTTTTAAAAATCATAGAAACTGACCATGAATATGCCAAAATACTACCAAGATAAAAATTAAATAAACAAGCTCATTTATCATGATATAACAAACATTTTATTATGACCTAATAAAAGAAATAATGACATGACAAATGACTGAAATAGCATACAAAATGACATGTGAATAAAATCGACATGGCATATGGATGGCATGACATATAGATGACATGGCATAAGAATGAATGTCATGTGAATGAAATAGACATGGCATACAAAATGACATGGTGTATGGATGACATGGCATAAGAATGAATATCATGTGAATGAAACCGACATTGCATACAAAATGACATGGCATATGGATACATGGCATAAGAACGAATGTTATCTGAATGAAATCGACATGGCATACAAAATGACTTGGCATATGGATGACATGGCATAAGAACGAATATCATGTGAATAAAATTGACATGACATGCAAGATGACATGGCATAGGTGACATGGCATAAAATAATGACAAGGCATGAATGACATGGCATAAAATGATGACATAGCATAGGTGACATGGCATAAAATGATGATATTGCATAGATGACTTGGCATAAAATGATGACAAGGCATGAATGACATGGCATAAAATGATGACATGGCATATGTGACATGGCATAAAATGGTGACATGGCATTTGACATGGCATGAAATGATGACATGGCATAGGTGGCATGGCATAAGAATGAATGTCATGTGAATGAAATCGACATGGCATACAAAATGACATATTAATGACATAGACAAGTGTCACAGCATGAGGAAGAATTTATTTGAGAATGACTCGGAATTTATTAATACCAAAAATCTTTTCATGTTTCCCAGCAAAGCATAGAAAGTTTTATTTATTTCAAAATTTTTCGAATCATTTTTGTTTCAAAAAAGGGTATTCCTTCGCTAATATTTAATGATATCCTCTCCGGCAGACCCAGCAGAGAAAATCATGAATTATTTAAACTCGGGAATATTGCCTTATTTATCAAAAATGTTATGAATAGCATAGCATGATAATAAATGTCATGTGAATGGAATCGACATGGCATACAAAACGATAAGCATAATGACATGACAAACCAAGTAACATGGCATGAGAATGAATGTCATCTAAGTGAAATCAACATGGCAAACATGAGCTTAGCATACTAAATGACATGGCAAAAGACATGCTATGGAATTGAATATTATGGCATAAAATACTATGACATGTATGAAGTATCATGGTGGCCGAATGGTCATGGTGATGGCATGTTAATGGCCGAATGCATGGTGATGGCATATGGATGGCCAAATGGCATGAAATGATAACATGACATGGATGGCATGGCATGAAAATGCACCTAGACTATAAATGACATAACAAATGATATGGCATGAAATGTTAAATGGATGACATGGCATAGGTGACTTGGCATGAAATGATGACATGGCATAGGTGACATGGCATGAAATGATGACATGGCATAAAATGATGACATGGCATAAGTGACATGGCATGAAATGATGACATGGCATGAAATGGTGACATGGCATGAAATGATGATATGGCATAGGTGGCATAGCATAAAATGATGACATGGCATAGGTGACATGGCATAGGTGACATGGCATAAGTGACATGGCATGAAATGATGACATGGCATAAGTGACATGGCATAGGTGACATGGCATAAGTGACATGGAAAGTGACCTAAGATTGCATGACATAGCTTCATGACCTAAGATGCATGACATAGTCAAATATAATGCAAGGCATGACTTAGACCTAAAATGTATGTGAAGGCCGAATGTGATGCAAGATGTATCATGGACACAAAATGCTAAATGATATAGCTACATGACCTAAGATGCATGACACAAGCAAATATAATGCAAAGCATGGCATAAACACAAAATGCATGGGCTGACCGAAATGCATATATAGCATATTATGAGCACAAAATGCAAGAGAACACATCTACATGACCTAAAATGCATGATACAACAAAGTATGATGCAAGGCATGGCATGAACCAAAAAAACATGAGATGGCCGAATGGTATAGGGGACTTATCACAACATGAAAATGATGTAAAAACTAATATGGCATAAAAATGATACAAAGAACATGACCAAAATATGCATAGACATGCAAGGAAGTAATAAGAAAAACAGGTAAACAAAGAACAAGGAAAGTTGAGCTCCATGGTTGGTACAAATGGGCATAGCCCTCCCCTAACCATAATAACTTGATATTATCAAGATCATGAAGCCTTTCCAACTCGTAAATCAGAAAATAAACCAAGCTAGCTAAACAAATGGAGGTGAGCTCCATGGTTGGTACAATGGGCATAGCCCTCCCCTAACCATGGTCACTTGATTTTTATTAAGATCATGTGTAGCCTTTCAACCTCTTTTGCTTCATTTATTTTGAAAAATCAAAACATAAAATAAAATAAAAAAAACCCCTTTCACAATCATATTTCCCACAACAAACATGCAAAACAAAAATCAAGGCAAGCAACAAGCAAGTTTCGGCCATGGCAAAAAAGTTTGTGAAAAATTATTTTCTCTTTTTTTGATGAAAAGGAGAAGATGAAAGCTTAAAAGAACATTTCAAAACTTTCAGTTTCACATGAAAAGAAGTAGAAATCACATAGAAAACAAAGAAAAACACGAGAATGAAGAAGAAAATCATACTAGAGCAAGGTGGGAATGGCTACCTTCCAAGCTTTCTTAGCAAACTCTTTCTTGCTTTCTTTCAAAAACCTTTTTCTTTCCAAATTAGCTACTGACTTCCCCTCCCCAATGACCAGACAACTTAAGGAAATAAAACATTCCCCTTTCCCTTTCTCACTTGGCCGGTTGGCCTCCTCCACCATAGGATAAAAAATGCTGATTTTTTTCATCAATCTTAGCCTTTAGATTAGGATATTTTCATGACAAATAAAAATGTCACCTTGCAAATTGATCTTGGCCCTTGAAAGGTGTACTCATCCTTTACAAAGCACCTAGGCCATTGGATGACACAAGGACCATTTGCATGCTCCCCTTGGCCGAACCTCTCATCACCATTGGATGGATTGTGCTCATCTTTCTTCCACCAATCTTGGCCATTGGATGAGGATCTTTTCATGACAATAAAAATGTCATCTTGCAATTTGATCTTGGCCATTGAAGGGTGTACTCATCTTTTCTACAAGACACCTAGGCCGTTGGATAAGGAGGGGCCATTTTCAAGGCAATATAGATGGCATTTTTTGGCTTGATAGTGACCATTGAATTAAATTGATCAAACCTCCCCTTCTCCCCTATGCATGGCCGGCCAAGACCTGGAATATTCAAGAATTTCCTCCATCTTTCATATTTTCTTAATTGCAAATTGGCCCTTTTCGATTTCTTCAGTAAAATTATCTTTTTGCCCCCCAAACTTAATTTAATTGCAAATGGACCCCAATTTTGGATTTTTCTTTTACAACTCATCCCATTCAATGTAAAACTTGATTTTGGAGGTTTTCACATTTTTTCGAGCTCATTTGCTATTTTTCTCGGAATTATCTTATGGAATTTCGGGTTAGTGTCTCCCAAATTTAGCCTTTTTTCAAATGAGCTCCAATTCCAGATTTTTCTTCACTGATCTCTTCCAAAAATTATAAAACTCAGATCTGAAAGTTTTCATTATTTTTCGAGCTCGTTTGCTATTTTTCCCGGAATTATCTTTTGGAATTTCGGGTTAGTGCACCCGAACTTTGTCATTTTTCAAATGAGCTCTGATTCCGGATTTTTCCTTCACCGATCTCTTCCAAAAATTATAAAACTCGGATCTGGAAGTTTTCATAATTTTCTGAGCTCATTTGCTATTTTTCCCGGAATTTTCTTTTGGAATTTCAGGATTAGTGCACCCGAAATTCACCTTTTTCATTTGAGCTCCGATTCCGGATTTTTCTTCACCAATCTCTTCCAAAAATTATGATACTCAGATATGGAAGTTCTCATAATTTTCCAAGCTCGTTTGCTATTTTTCTCGGAATTTTCTTTTGGATTTTCCCGATTAGTGCACCCTAAATTCACCTTTTTCATTTGAGTTCCGATTCTGGATTTTTCTTCACCAATCTCTTCCAAAAATTATGAAACTCAGATCTGGAAGTTTTTATAATTTTCCGAGCTTGTTTGCTATTTTTCCCAGAATTTTCTTTTAGGATTTTTCGGTATTGCCCTTTAACCTCCAAAACCTCGTTTTTACTCGAAACGGGTCCGATTTTTGGATTTTCTTTTTCTACTGCCTTTTTCATATATTGAATTTGAGTTGGTCCGAAAACGTTCAATTTTTACGATCAAATTCCTCTCCGATTTAGCTTTCTCCAAATTTGCCGGATTAGGTCTTCCTCTGCACGAAAATTCCGCAACCCATCTTCCGAAGTCTATATCTTTCGTTGTAGATCTCGGATTTTCAAAATTTTTTCGTCATTGTTCAATTCAACTTCGAACCTTGATTTTGACTGGGAGTTGACTTTTTCAGTGGTTGACTTTTCGAGATTAACTTTTTTCGAGTTGACTTTTTGTGCTGACCTCCGAAACAAAGTCTTGGGGACCCATCTATGGGATGGTAGGAGTCTCTTTGTGTTTCGAAAAGTTGAAAAGGAGAATTTGACCGGTTTAAGAGGTTCGGGCAAAATTAGGTTTCTACATTAATATTTCCCAATTAATAAATTGAATTTAATTAAGATTATGAAAATAAAACTTTTACTTACTCCAATAAAAATTATATTATTTTAACATTAAAAAAATAAAATTTTAAAAAAATAAATATATACATTTAACTCATACCGCTCATTTTTCTATAATATTTTTTATTGTAATTTAAAATAATTTATTTTGATACATAAAAATAAAAAAATTATCTTTCCTTTATTTATCTAATTTTTTCTCTGCTATCTAATACACTTAAAATTCATTTTGTTTACATTTTACCTATCTCTATCCGTACTACCCGTCTAGTAGCACCTATGTATCAAGCATACCCTCAAATTTGAGGTGAGTATTTTAGAACTTAAAAACGACATCCAGAATCAGTTTCCACTTTCCTGTCGATCAGGAACGAGCTACTTCCCACAATACACACAGTTTCGTAGCTCGAGAATCAAATGAAAGTAAAGATACTTGCAAATCAATATTTGCTTCTTCACGAGTGGGAATGAGATTCATCACCTAATACTGCTAGTATTCGTGAAAATGGCTCTTTACCTATCTTCCCTCTCTCCCTTCACCGCCACCACCAGCCTCCCTTTCTCTTTCTCAGTAAGACACTTCCAACTTTGATTACTATTTTTTTTTTCAAATTCTTTTTCTCATAATTTTACTTTTGTTGAAACTTTTAAGAATATGAGTTGGCCTCGGCGCGCTAATGCGATACGGCTGGTGGGGTGTAGTAATGCCGCGGTGTCAAGACACGGCCAAGGTCTTTTATTTTTTATTATTATTATCTTTTTTTTATGTATTTTTTTTAAGAAGCTGCTTTGAAATTTGCTTAATTAAAAAAATTTTGGGTTTTTTTTTTTTTTAATTTTCAGTTGCACATGAATATGATCCAGAGCTTCGCATAGTGCTTGAACTAGCCACGGACGCCGAGTTATATGAGCTTCAAAGAATCCTTTTTGGTCCCAGGTTGTCGATTTTGCTTAGTTTTCATTGCCCAGAATTTCATGTTTTATTTTGATGTTTTTTTTTTTTTTAAAGAAATTCTTATTAGAACTTTTTGATTTTTCTTACAAATTTCAGCTACTTTAGTCCCTTGTTAAAGTCTATACTGAGTAGAGATGATGTGGAGGATATGATGATTGAAGAAAGTGTTGAGGAGCGAGAAGCTTTTATAGCTGGTCTTGAATCACGTTTCTTATTCCTTGCAGCTGATGCCCGCTCAACATTGAGGTCAGTTCCGTGGATTGCTTCCATACTTATGGTTTTGTTGGATGCCTGCTTGCATTGTTTGTGAGCTAAGATGCTTTGCTGAAACGATAGTTTTTATTTCTTTTGGTGTCAGCTGAGTTTCTATTTTGATAGGCATCTCACCGATCCCATTTGATCTTCTGGTTAGGGGTTGGAGGCCCTCATATAGAAATGTCCTGCTTTCTGTGAGGAAAAAGTTGAACATTCCTTGCTCAAGCAAATTGTCCACTGAAGACCTGGAAGCAGAAATTTTCCTTCATCTATTGAGGGATTACTCAAGGTAACCTCATTCAATCTCAATGTTTAGCAAAATCTATCGTCATAAAGTTCTTAGTGACTACAAAAGCGTGAGATGAAGGACCCCAGTAAGTAAATTAATTGCTAGCCAAAGTTGAGAATAAATGTTATGGGTCTGTTTAGGTTTGGAAATTATTTTCATTTTACACCTGCACTATTACTCCAATATGACAAATGAAAATGTTCATAAAAAAGATAGAATAAAACTGGTAAATAACTAAGTTTGGAAATCCTTGTTTATCTAAATTTCTAACAAACTAGACAACTATTTTAATTTGTTTCTTTTTTAATTTTCATAAAATTAAAAAATAAGAGTTCTATAATTTAGCTATTACTCCTTTCATTTTAATAGTGTTATTTATAGTAAAAGTGGAGATAGAAAATGGAAACCATTTTCCAAAACTAATTAAGCACTATGATTTTTTGAAAAATATTGTTTTTACATTGACAATTTTGGGGAGATGGGTAAATTTAGTTGGTTGTCTATTGTAAACTTGTTCATATTAGACTGGATTGGTGAAAGTAATTTCTTGAAGTTTTCCTACATTTCTTGCTATTGCAAATCTGTAGAAAAACTTAGGGCGCTGAGATGTTAGATTATGCTTGTATGGGATCGAAAGTTTAAGATAACAACCATATGTTATTTAATTCTTTTAATTAATTTACTGCTAAAATTGTTTTTTTTTCAAATATAATACTAAACAATAATATTCCACTGAAGTGTTCCTACACTGCGTACTATGCTTTGTTATATCATTTTCCATCTCTCACTATTTTTCCTTTTGATGGAAAATTTCCCATCTCTCTTTGGTGATTGGTATAATAGATTTTTAACAGACTGTATTCGCATTGAATATTTGTGTTTTGATATAACTTTCTTCGACTGCAATGTTTCTTTTTGTCGTTTTCTTTTTAAAGAAAAAAAATACATTCTTTCATTGCATTGAGTGCTTAAGATATATTGTGAAGTAATATGATTAAGGTTTGGGACTTAGACCAATAATTTTTGTTGTTATCTTGTATGATCTCTTTTTATGTTATGTGCAAGGAAAGATGATAACAGAAGTTTGTTGACATTCCTTGTATAGGGGCAATTAGCATTTGTTAGATAGTGCCTTGTGTCATTTTGATTTCTAAAATGTTGCATTGTGACTGTGCATTGATCCTATGCTATACAGTGTCAGCCATTTTTATTGCCGCTCAATTATCAAATAAATTTGTTATTGCAGCTGAAAATTTGAATCCTAGTGGTGCTTATATGTTGATCTCTTTTGTTCCCGACCTTGTGTTACATTTGCATGCATATGAATTTATCTTTTTACTACTCGCAGATGTAAATTTCTAATGTATTAATGGCAACAATTTGCTTAAGATGGAAGAGAAAGAGAAAAAAAAGAAATGGGTTCTATATATGTACAGTGGTGACTTTTATTTTGTGCTGCCTTGTTTAGTGAAGAATCAGGAACTTTTCCGGGCTTATGGGAAAATAATAATATTTCCAACATTCAAAATAGTCTAGAATTGGGACTTAGCCAGTGGAAGCTGCAGGTCCTTGCTACTGGTAAGGTTGGGGCAGCTGAATTCCAATCAATGATTTTGAAGGTATTCATACTTTTTCTAGTCTAGCTTAATTTGTGAATGATTATTTTGATTCTTAATATAACTTGATATGTAGTTCTTTCCTTCTCTTTGTTTAGGGCGGTGGTATGGTTACTTTGGCAAAACTTTATCAATTGGTAAGATATTGGTTTTTTAGTAGTTTATATTTTATCTTGCATTGTTGGTTTTTTATTGAGCTTTATTTGTTGTTTGTGGTAGTTGACGAAGAAATTGTCTGGCAAGGTGTTTCTGGAAGCTGCCAACTATTTGATGAAAAAGGAAGCTCTTAAAAAGGTACAAATTGAGTTCATAACTTGCTAGTTGTTGATGGAACTGAAATATGGATGAATTGTGAGGATCTGTATTTTATTTAATACTAGAATTCCACGTTTTCTGTTTAAAAATGTACTCAACTTTTTAACAACTAGAGGTGTCAATTAAGAAGGTTGTAATGAATTTGAGTTAGGTTTTGTTTTTTAGATTTGGGTTTTGACCTTTTCAAGTCATTTTGGGTTTTCCGTTGATTAGGTTCGAGTTTTATCGGGTTTTTGGTCTTAATCATTGACCCAATTTGGTTGGGATAGGTTGGATCTGGAGTGAATCTTTTAATATTTGGTTTAGTGTTCATATTTACTTTATTAGCAAATATTAATCAGGTTTGAGTCAGAGTCTGGGAGGGGAATAGGTTCCACTCCTTTTTAAGTTCTGAGCGAACTAGGTTCATGTTTCATACGCTTCAGGTTGTGGACTTTTCAAGTGGATTTGGGTTTAGTTTTGGGTAGGTTGGATCAACTTTTGCCACATATATTAGAACTCATTTGCTATGTTTTTGAATTTCCTCATTTTATATAATATTAATTTTTCATTTCTGATGCATATGTAATTTGTTAGTTATTTCTTCATCTTGAATTTGTAGCATGTGGGCAATAAGTGTGGTGACCAAACATGTAGCACATGCCCATAAATTATGTTGACCAGAAAGGCTTGAGACTATTGAATTATAGTTCTTTTTCTGTGGGGAAATTTTCCTGCAACCATCCACTTGGTTTTATTATTTAATTCCTAGTTGGCAAATTTTCTTGTTGGTTTTGGATAGAAATACTTTAACCTGTAAAACTATGGATTGATTTGGTGTGAATAAGGAATGCTACCTAATTTGATGAACGAAACAACCTGTAGTTTCTATTTTGGTCGAAAAGGTAAAAACCATTTTAGGCTTTGTCTCGATTGAGGAGAATGGAGGAAAATGGAAGGGAGGATGAGTTGAGAGCGGTGCCATTTCTGTTGTTTGTGGAACATCTTAAAGCAACTGAAAGGATTAGGAGAGTACATGTACCACATCAAAAACCCTCCAAATCCACCTTTTTTAAAACACCTCAAATTCAGAGGATTTGGAGGAAAAGTTCTCTTGTTAAAATTTCTAGGTCTAGAGACAACATTGTCCTTAATTTAACATTTCTTTTTAATATATTAAAGATATGCATGTAAAAGAACATGGTATGTTATCATTTTCTTTCTTTTCCATTTCTTAATTGATCAAGGCTGGTAACATAACTATTTCCATCCCCTCTTCTTTTTTAAGCAATCCAAATGGGGAACCTTCCCCTCCCACCTCCCCCTTTCTCCTCTCCCGCCCTTTCTTCCCCTTTTCTTCATGCTACTGCCGCCTGTCGGGCATTCATCTCCTGTGATTCTTCTCCTTCCCAGAAGGGCAAAAGGTAATATTACAGCATCTCTTCTCCATGTCTTCTCCTTCCTAGAATGATTTCTTCATCAGGTCTTTGCATTTTGATTGGATTTCGGCAGGCGATAATGCTTGTATTCTTTCCTGCATGCTTGAATGTGAGAGTACTATCATTTTTCTGCTACTTACCTATTTGTTCCTCAATGTGTGCTACTTTCTTGATTATGATGTAAATGTATATCTTATATTCTTTTATTAATAAAAGATGATGTAATGTGACTGACAGATTTAACTCTCTGTTTTTCTATCATTTTGTTTAATTTTTTGGCTATCTTATGTCGACCTGTAATGCTCTGTTTCATATCGTTGGCAAATTATCTTGGCTGAGATACTAGAATATATAACATACTTTAGCAATGAAACTCTTAATTTACTTTCTTGCTTTCTAGGGGGGGCAGGTAGCTGCTATTAGTGTAGAGTCGAGAGCAGCCTTGCTTGCAGCTAAGCAGGTAATTTTATCATCACAATGAATCAACTGTGCCAAAATATGAATTTTGTTGTCAATATATGCTGTCATACGGTAAATAGTCTGCAATTAGTACTGAATAAATTTGATTTAATGGTTGCAGCATCTAAATGGTACATGTTTCTTTTCCATTTTCTTTGTTTTCCTTCTCTTTAGTTTAGGCGTGCATGTGTGTGGATAATAATATATCAAGATAAAACCTCTAGTATTTGTCCCAAAGCTAGGTTTTGATGGTACATATTAATCTCATTTTGGGTTAATTGATATTAACAAATCCAGGTAACTTCTATTAATATATTTTTACAGGAGAGCATTACTTCATTATTATGGTGTTAAAATTTATATTATGAATAGTGGCAACAAACTAATATATGTGAGTTATTTGTTTTATTCATGTTAAAACTATATGATAGATGTTGTGCACCTGGTATTATTGTTTGACATCTTTATTTCTTTCTCTCCTTTTTTTGCCCTCTAAACCATGGACAGGGATTTGCCGGTGCTGCATCCAGATATGTGGGTTTGAGGAGTATGACGAGTTTGCTTGGCCCACTGTATTGACTCTTTCTGACTTTGTCTATTGTCATTTGCATCTTTACTTGTTACTTATCATTTACTTTTTCCTTGCATATTAAACTTTGGTGTTCTTGGCTTGGTAAAGAATTTTGTTTGATGCAAATCCATCTTCACAATGTCCTATAACTTTAAATGTCTAATGTGCTTCATAGAGATATGTGATTGTCCCCTCCTTTTTTCCTATCAAATTATGAGTGATGTAGTGCCGAAGTAGAAACAATGAAACAATACAGAAGAGAGAATAAAATCAATGTAGAATTGAAGCTGGAACAAGAATACTATGGTTTAGGGTTGTAGAGTCACTAGTGAACGATATTTAGGTATATTGTGGTTGCTTAATGAGTCTAGAAGACTATTTATTTATACTAGGCTTACAACAGTTTTTTGGCCCAGCCTTTGGATACAATAAACTCTGTCTAACCCTAGAAACTCATTTAAGGATCAATCATGTTGGTTACATGATAACTTATTTAATTGGAAAGCATAATTATTAACCATAGAATAGAATAAACTAAAATAGCAAACATAAAAGAACATTTCAAATAATCAATTTAGTATAGTTCAAGGATGCTCTTGAATAAATCTCCTTGGCTTTCAAAGGCATGCCTCATTAATGAAAACTGTCAACTTCAGCGTAAAGTTTTGGATCAATTCTTCTCAATTCATCTTCTGAAATTCAAGTACTCTTTACTAGCTTCTTTATCCAACCACTTCACTAAAAATCACCTCTCCTGGTTGCCTCTTCTAGACCTTAAAAATTCTGTACATCTTGTTCAGAGGTTGGAAATTGGTGAACTTGTTTAGAAATTGGAGCCACTTCCCCATCAAATCCCTCAAATGAATTAAACCAAACTTATTAAACATTGGACTCATTTGTAATTGAGGCTGCAGTCTATCAAATAGGCATTTGAATTGATTTTCTTCAAAACCATGCATGGTCCAACTTCCTCAACAGTTCTTGTTAAGTACCTTTTGGAAACCTTTCTTGCCTTAAACGCACTAGCACAACCTTACCTTCTTCAAATTCTTGTCCATATGTTTGGCAGCAGCAGCATATGCTTAATTGCTCTTGACCTCCTTACTGATCTGCCTAATATGTTCAATAAACGACTCTTAAAAATGTCTTTCTTTCTTTCTTTCTTTAATTAATTAATTGTTTATTTTACTGTTCTATTTACTGCATTGGAGGCAATCAGCTTGTGGTATAACAAAGTCCCAAATCTTCACAGGCTTACTTACTAGATACTCTTACATGTTTCCCAAATTCCTATTGGTTGCTTCCTTTTGATTATGTCTTTGTGGATGACAAGTGCTAGAGTACTTCAATTCATCTTCCAACTTCCTCCACGATTGCCCCATGAATTTGACATCTTAGATCTTACCATCAACAAGAGGAACACCATGCAGCATCACCATTTCTATGAAAACAAATCAACATGTGTAGCATCTGAGGTTTTAGAACCATATAAGAAATGACCATTTTCGAGTACTGATCCACTGCAAGAATTGTGGAGTCATATCCTTTTGCAATTTTTCGAAGTGCCAAAACAAACTATCTTCTACTATTAAGATGCAGCTCCCTTCAGCTTCACATAAAACACCTTTCTTTGCTATGCCTTGGTGTCCGTTCAAAATAATTTTCCAAACCAGAGGTAACTTCTACATAGGTTAAATTCTGGATTTAGCCCTTGTATTGTACGAAAATGTTGGATTTAGTCCCTATTCTATTATTTGGATAAATTGAATCCTTATACTCTCAAAAAATTGTTAAGTCATGGAGAATAGTTAGCACTGTTAGTGTCCATCCATTAAATATGATGAGATGTCTGACACGTGGCATGCTTATTGAGTGAATATATAATGTGGCTTTTTCTATTGCCAAAGGGATGTTGATTTTGAGAGGTCATAGCTGTCCATTTTGCTCACATGAAAGTGATCTGGAAAGATAAAGTTTAAAGACAAAATATGGAAGAAAATGAACTTGGGAAGAAAAGAAAAAGGAAAATGAAAGAATCTGAAAAAGGGAGAGAACCAGAGAAGAAAAAAAGAAGAAGAGAAGGTCGCTTGACCCAGGGATCAGGAGAAGGAGAAGCAGTGTGAGAGAATGGGACTAGGAAGATTGCTGTCGGTAGCTAAAGTCAGCCAATCTTTGAGAGGAAGAGAGAGGGAGAGATAGAAACGAAAGGAGGAAAAAGACCTCTATATTGTTGTTCTTCTAACATATTCGCTCCGATGAAGCCAGATTAGCCTTATCGGTGTTAGATCTATTCTTCCCCTATTTCTTTTCTTTTTTCTTTTACGTTCAAACTCAGTTTTTTTTTTTTTTTTGGTTTAACATGTTTTCTTAAAGATAGATCTGTTTTTTGTTTTATACTTCTATTCATCTTTTGTAGTTTTTGTTTTGATTGATACTTAATTACTTGGATTTTTTTGGTGGAGTTTTTAAAAATATGGTGTAGTGGCCTAGTGGGTGTCCCTGTTTGTGGCTCCATGATTTGTGAACTATGGGTTTTATTTTTGGTAGATGCAAAGAGATGAAAGACTGAAGGAAAAGGAGTTTGGTTTTGATCTTTGTTGAATTATAGATCTGATTTCTTTTCTAGAGTTCTATATTTTGGTTTTTATTTTAAACTTAATGTTCTTGGTTCTGAAAATAAAAGAAAAATAAGATAGAAATATTAAACAGGAAACAAGAATTTCTTTTTCTGTTTTTATTTGGTTTAAAACAATTCCATTTAGTACTTGGTCAAAATATATTGTCTGAAAAAGGCACATTTAGCTATAAAACATGCCATGTGTCAGACATGTAAACATATTTAATCAATGGACACTAATGGAGTTAATATTTGTTCTTGATTTGACAATTTTTTGAGAGTATAAGGAGTCAATTTATCCAAATAATAGGGTAGGGATTAAATCCAGCATTTTCTTATAATATAGGGACTAAACTTAAATTTGACCTTCTATATGCATCTTTTCATGGAAGTCCTCAATCTTTATTCTTACTCTGCCCCAATCAAGTCAAGGGCATTTAACAATAGTTGTTCTAAACCTAAATGAATAGCAAGTTTTTCTGGTCTAGTATCATGGAAAGGGTTTTCATTTTCTCCTCATTAAATTTCATCCTTAGAACCGCTTAGGAATGATATCAAAGTACCTTGAAGACTATTTATACTAGGCTTACAAAAGTTTTTACTTCCTACCTTTGGTACACATAATCCTATCTAATCCTAGCTGTTCAAACTCATTAAATGATCACATGCTAGTCGGATGATCATGTAATGGAATTAAAAACATCATTGCTAATAGTTGATATATATTGATCTTATCTTGTTAACTCAAGTGGTATTTGGCTTAACTGAAGTTTGAGTTGACCCTTTTTGGGGCTGGATCTAGTCCTAGCTGTCAGACAATGGTAGCTGGCACTAGTTTGCCTTGTTGGCAGCTGGTGAAAGGAAAGAGAAGGAAAAAATAAAATGATAAAGAAGAGGTTTAATTATACTATTTTCTCAAACTATAGTGAAATTTTCGATTCGATACCTGAAGTAAAAAATGGATTTAAGTACAATTAACTCTCTTTTTGTTAAGCTTAAGTAGATTGCAAACATCACTAACTCCATTGGTCAAATGGATGACGTGTCCAAAAACATCCGACCATAATGTGCAATGTGTCTAAATATGCCATGTCATTTTTTCTTTTTTTGTTTTTACTCTTTTTCTAAATTTAAAAGAAAAAATGAATTAAAAGAATCCAAAAAATTCGAAAAAAACATAAAACCTAGAAGAAAAAAAATTCAAAAAAGAAAGATGAGAGGGAATTTAGGGAGAGAGGGAAAAGAGGAAAATAGAGGAAGGGAAAAGAGAGAGAGAGAAGAGAGGGGACAGTTGGGTAGGTCGGGGGCCAGTCGATGTTGATCTAGCCAACCCAAGGGCCGAGGCAGATTAAGATCCTATAATTGTATTAATGACAAAAACAAGAAAGTTCATTTTATTGATTAAGCTATGTAGAAGTTTTTAAACTTGGATACCAATATAACTTTGAGGCTTCTTAATAATTTAGAAGAAAATAGAACTAATGCTCTTTGTTGTTAGATTCAAAATATCAAAGGGAGGAGTTGTAAAAGATGAAGAGTTAAAAAGTTGGACCTTATGGCATTCCCAAATACGTGTGGAAGTGTATTGCAAAAGAAAGAAAATTTTGGCTTTTAAATCTGTTCAATATGAGCCCAAAAAGATATTAGATGATTGTGAAAAGAGGAACTTTAATATGTTTCAAGCAGGCTAGATGAAAGGGTGAACTGCAAAATTCCACTGAAACTTGAAGGACAAATTCACAAGATAAGAGTTAGATCAGCAATATTTTATGAGATTGAATTTTGGGCAACTAAGTATCTACATATGCAGAAGATGAATATGACTGAGATGAAAAGACCATGATATGTCTGGATACAAGAAAAGATGTGATCAAGCAATAAATACTTGAGGGAAAAGGTAGGGGTTGAATCCATTTAGGACAAAACATGGAAACATGTTTAAGGTGTTTTAGATATGTGAAAATGACACGTAAAAGTGCCCAAATGAGACGATATTATTTAATGGGAAATACTTATGACAAGAGATTAAGAGAGACCAAAGAGGATTGATTGAAACAATAATAATGACATGTTTCTTGTATTTATTGAGAACTTGCTCTTGAATAGAGCAAAGTGGCAAAATATTATCCATATACTTGACTGACATAGTGGGAAAAGGCATAGTTTTTGGTTATTGTTCTTATTAAGATAGGCAGTTGACGCAAATAGGGTCATCTTGACTGTTCTGGTAATCATCTCATCTAGTCCGATTACACCTTTCCTAAGTAGATTTGAATAATCATTTTGTCTCAAATTATGACAAGCTGTCTTCATTTTAATCATTGACTTTTTCAAAAGTTTCCACCTGTATTGGTATTATCAATATTACTCTGTGGCTTGCTCTTCTTCAAGTCTGACTGTTTAATATTATGTAATACAGGTTTTGGGGAACATTTCTGGCTGACGTTGTCATTCAGATGCTAGGAACTGATTATGCTAGAATTTTGCGAGCTATCTATGGATTTGCGCAGGTAATTGTTGTCACTTTATTGTATGCATGCTTATATGTTGTACTATTTCTTGCCAAATAAATGAGTTATCATTTGAATCTTCTATCAATATCTCTCATTTGAAATTACTAGAAGTTTGGCATTTTTTAATAATAAATTACGAAGGTAATGATGTTTATGATAACTGAAATTTAAGCGAACTTGAAAATTTATAAGTATTACATATATTGTTTTCTCCCTGGTATAGTCTAAGTGGAGAAAGAAATTGGTACAACCAAATTAATGATGTATAAATAGTCTTGAGGTAGGGACCCTATGGATAATACACATGACTTGCTCGAATTGTTGTGCGTATTCATCCTCTTGTCCATTTGGTCTGTCATCATACCAGATCTGTTCATTGCTGTTAGAAGATATGGTGGAAAGGAGAATACAATTTTGTTACATTCGAACTTTTAGAATTCAAACTTTTGTCACTTGTCAACCTATAAAAATAATTAGGTCAAAAGTTATAGGTTTTTGAACCAATTCTTATTGTTATACAGCAATGGGATCATGGTATCATAACTATTTCAATATTAATCGGCCTAGTTTGACACTTTAGTTGCAATTGAAAATTGTGGTGGAAAATTTTAGGTTGGAAAAATTGTTTGAAAATTATGATAGAAAACTGTGGTGAAAAAGTATGTTTTTGTAAACTAAATGTTTGGCATTGCTGTGATAAAATATTCTGATGAGATGAAATGTCAAAGTTATGTTCTTCACAAATCCACAATAGATATAATTTGATCATTATGAAGGAATATAATTTTCTTGGCATTTTTGTCATTTGATAAGAGCTTTTCATATGCCAATTGTTTATGAAGAACTAGAACCAGGAAACTAGCCTGAAAGCTGATTTTCGATTAAAGCTAGTGGGGGGGAGTAAAATCAAAAGCAGCTGCAAAATTTTTAGCCAAAAGCAGACTTGTTTGCCTTTGTGGTGGATGCTCAAACCAGAATTTTGGGTCTACAGCTTAATGCCAAATAGGGTCTTAGTGAGTGCAAAAGTTAGAATATATAACAATGATATACAAGATTTGTAATGTCCAAGTATTCTTGCAAATAATTTTCATCCAATGAGAGTTTATATTTTACATTAAATGAGATTTAAGATGGAGTTTGTATTTGATGCACTGACAATGTATAAGTCTTATACACCATCAGTGAATCACAACAAGATACTTCATTAATGAGTAAAACAAAAAAAATAACGAAGGGCTTATAAATAAATATAGAAATCGATATAAAAAGAAATAAGACACCACATTAATATTTATTTATAAGCCTTTCATTTTTTTTGTTTTACTCATTAATGAGAAGTCTTGTTGTGGTTCACTGACAGTGTATAAGATTTATACACTGTCAGTGCATCAAATATAAACTCTATAAGATGTGGTGCAAAAGATGTAAATTGCTGGAAATATAGTCATGAAATCTGGATTTACAGCGGTTGTCAAACTAATGACCTAGTGTCCTGGGGCTTAGACAATATTAAACAATTAAAGCACAAATTTATTTTCTCTACGGATATTGAACTGGTTTTTTAACAATTATGATAGTGAAAACTTAGCAATGTAACCATGAAGCAGCTAATTGATGTTAATAGCTTCAAAAATCGAATAATTACTGAAAATAGATAACAAAGTTTACGCAGTCAATGTTGTGGAACATGTGATTTAAATAAATATTATGTGTGTCCAAATACTTTTGGAAGCCAATTATTTATCAGCATTTTGAAGTTCAATCTGTAGAATTGGCTTCAAACAATTGTAACTCTTAACTTCAATAAGATAATAATTGTCTACCAAGGCTACACTGTACAAATGTTGCTTTTATTATGAGATTTATAAGATGATTATATCATATTTGCAAGAATGTTGAATTTGAAGCTCTAACACGCATGTGTTTTTTTTTTTCTTCAATTCCATCAGATCCGTATCACCCGAACATACCGGTTATCACGCAAAGATGACTGAGTAGTATTTAGCTTTTCAGGTGTTCCATGTAGAACTTAGAGAGTAGTGGAAACATAGCTTTACTTTGGGACTGAAGTTGCAGTGATCTTGTAGGTATATTCTAATCTGTAAAAGCTTTCACATAATAAGGGTGTAGTTTAATTATGTCTTCTTTACTAATATCCTTAAATGTTTGTTTTACTGCTCAACTACAAACGACTGTTGCTTGCACATTAATTTTGAATTTTGCATTGAACTTTAGATATTGAAGATATTAGTAATCTTGTAGTGCAAAGGAGGATAAAGTTTACTGATGTAGTAGTACAAATTATCTGGCCATCTATTGTGTGAATAATTGCGTTAAAGATTTAAAATGATTTATGCAATTAGATTTCTAGCAAATGTAGAAATCTGCTGCATTTGCCTTTGTGATTATAAAACCTTGAAATAGCATCAATTGTCTAAATATTAGAGACTTTGTAAGGCCGGTTGAAGAAATCCAAGTCTAGTGTGCTATGTCGAAAAGGATTAGTATCCTTTAATCATGATGCTACTGGGGAAAGTTCATCTGAATTATCCAATTGGCTTATTGCCTATTCCATCGAGGTAAGATTCCCTACTGAGCAACCGAGGTTGCTGATACATGTTCTGTGCTTAAAAACTCGATTCTCCTGTTTTCTACTTTATTTATGGAAGTATATCTTGTGGACTGTGGTATAATAGAGGGAGTTTGTGCACCATATTCCGTGCATGTAAAAGAAAAAAGAAGAGGTTGGACATTCATGTGCATCACATTGTCCTTAGTCTAAACAAGTTGTTAATTCTAGAAGTTGATAAAAACCAAGAAAATGGAGCTTGTAGCTTGTGGTTTGGGATTATTTAAACCAGAATGATCTCTTTTGGCTGACTTCTTATGGCAAAGCTTTGCTACCATCTGGGGAGACCCTTTTGCCTCTTCCAGTATCTACTGCATTGTCTATTTGTTTCGAGATATTGCCTATTTGTTTCGAGATGATTACTCTATATCACTAGACATTTGCCAGTTCAATGCAGTCTGGGCTATTTATGTTGTTTTGAAAGGGAATCAAATGCCAAAGGCCAGTCACATTGTTCTTGTATTTGTTTGTTTGGGTTGTGATATGTCATGCAGTCCAAGTTGACTGAAACAGATTGGAGCTGAGCTGATAGTTAACCTTTATATATATATATATATATATATATATATATATATATATATATATATTGTGGTTAAGAATTTTGATTGTTGTTTCTATTCAATCTCATGGTATTTTTCATTATACAAATTTCTTCAAAAGCAATTATCGATAATCCATTTTGATACTATTTATTATCAACGTTGACCTTATTACCCCTAAAAAATTCGTTGGTTAAGCCTCGTTTGTTTGTAATAAAATAGAACTAATGTAAACTTGATCCTTCTTCAGTTGCATCACTCATAAAGCATTTCAGCCCTCTTTTTTACTTGTTCAATTATCTGAATTGAACCAAGGTTCCTTCTGATTGTGTTTTCGTTTTTTACTTATTTGCTTCGACTATTTCCTCTCTTTTTATTCTTTTTCTCTCTCCACTTTCATTGTATCCTTTGTGTTGTCATTTTTTAAATTCTACGGTCAAATAGGTTGCTTCAACTCAAACGGAAGATTAGATGTGTCTCAAAAAGTTTCATTGAAAGTGTTGTAATGATTTTTCAACTGTTGAAATTAAAAAAAAAAAAAAAAAAACGTTTTAAACTCACAATGAAGAACACAAGAGTAGTCATCAATAATTTTTTGTTAAGTATGATTGATCATTTATAAAAGATTTATCATTTAAAAAAAAATTAAATTAATTTCGATTTGCTAAAAAGACCATTTTTTTGGGTTTGCATATAAAAACAAAGAAAATTGCATATAAAAACAAAGAAAATCAAAGTGAGTTCGGAAGTATGGTTATGTCTAGAAAGGTATTAGCATCCCACATTGTCTGTACGGAAATTATATCAATTAATTACATGTTATTTTTAGTTTTGACAAAAAATACTTTTCAATTCAATATTTAAAAATAATTCTCTTAACATCTTTTAAATAATTTTTTTTATTTAGGAATAAAATGAAAACTTTCAACGTCGAAAAATTTCTCAAAATTTTTCAACGTTTAGGTGGAATTTAGAAAAACCTCTTCATTTAAGAATTTTCATAATAAATCATCAAAACAGATTTAATGTTCTTTTGTCGACAATGATTATTGGAAATTCCAAGGTTTAGGTAGAATACCAAGAATCATTTTTATTTGGGAATTATTTTTATTTTTGGGAAATTTTTGTGTGAAAATGTCAAATTATTTTTACATCGTGAACATATACACAAATTAATTATTCGAGACAAAATAAGCAAATTAATCATAAATAGACGAAAATATAGCAAACAAACAAAAGATAAATTTATTTCATCAATTTTTCAATTTTTTATTATTATTTGGGAATAAAATAATGATCTTTAATTTCAGGATGTTTCTCTTAATTCTTTAACGTTTAGGCAGAAGTTAGAAAAGAACCTTCACCCGAGAACCTTTACGATAATCCCTAAAATTTAAGAATAGTAATTTCCTATGAAAAGATGATTACGAGAATTCCTTCAATGTTTAGGTAGAATTCTAAAATAATTTCCTTGAAGTCATACCTTTTTATTTTTAGTGAAAGTCCAATTTTATATTATTTCTTTGGAACATAATATAAATAAACGCAAAAAAAAAAAAAAAAAAAAGAGTAAATAAATAACTTGGGACAAAAATATAAATGGAGTGAAAAATTAAATAACAAGAAAATAAACGGGAAGGATAAATAAATGCATATAAAGTACACGAGAAGGATAAATAAATAAATAAAATGCGCGATAAACTAAGAGTGAATAAAGTGAACAACAGGATCAGATTGTTATTGGAGTCTCATAAGTGGGAGAATGTGAAGGTGCACCTTAGCCACAATCAAAACATCATTATTTTTTATAATGCTTCACACCACTTACAAGTGGAAAAAAAATCATATTGAGGCATCTAAGCCTAATTCTAGTGTTCTATATGCGTGGTTCGAGTTCAAAAGAAGCTTTGAGCTTCAAATGCAAGCCATATAGTCGGTATTGTCATAACGATCTTCGCGATGGTTAAATGACATAAGGGGAGGAAACATATATATGTTTTCCTCGCAAATATTATTGAGGGTTTTAAAACAATCTCGAAAAAAATGGGAGTCGCCACTAATTTTTTTTGGCTAGGTGTGATCGGTCACCTATTAAGACTAGTTTTTATAAAATATTTTAAAATATTTTGAAAAACCAATTTTAAAGCCTGCGTTTTAAACCAGAAAAAAACAAAAGCGGGTTCGAGAGTCGGTTACGTCACGAGGAATGTTATAGCACCCTCACAATGCCCGCATAAAACGGTACCTTATTAATCATGTATTGTCATTAGTCTTGATAAATGTTGGCTTTGGATTCGGTATTTAAAGATAATTTCCTTAAAAATAGTCATATTATTTCGAGAATGATTTGGAATTTATTATTATAAAATTTTCTATATTCCCTGGCAAACCGGCAAAACATAGAAATTTTCTTATTTTGAAATTCTCCACATCATCCTCCTTTTAGAATGTTATTCCTTTGTTAATAATAATTGATAAAGACTTCCCCGACAGCCCGACGAAGGATTCATGAATTATTTAAACTCGGGGATATTTTTTTTTATTTAAAAATATTAATTTTTCATATGCATTTAAATTATTTAAATGATCATGAATATGCAAAACGAATATTAACTTGCAATATAAACAAAGTAATATGATCACTATTACTACATGGCATAGACAAAAAATTAATCTAAGTAATACTTATCACGTGGCATAATCAAAATATTAACTTAAGCAACAAATATTATATAGCATAAACAAAGATCATACTTATAAGCAAAGAATCATGAATTAAATATCATGAACATGAAATTAACATGAAAATCAATTATTAATATCATAACAAAAATTATACAAATCATGATCATCAAGTGGCATAATTAAGAACATGACATAAGTAACAATTATTTAAGAACATAAACAAAGATGTGCACAACCATATTTTAAAATCCTTTTGTTCATGTATTTATTTATTTGAAATCACATAAATGGCAAACGTCGAAAAATTTAACCGAACTCCTCGGCAGACCCAGCAAAACTTGGAAAAATACTCTTTCCCTTGACATACACGTAATTCCGAGTAAACAAAAAACCATGCTTTACAATTTCATAAGCATGTGCGTTGAAGGATTTCCTAACCTCCCCGACAGACACGGCAAAGATTAAGAAATAATTCTCGCCAAATGCTTATGTAATCGAGCACGTCTTCATGCCAAATTTAAAGAAAATATTTTTTCAATATGCAATGCATGAAAACGGGGCCATTATCTAAATGTGTTTCTCTCTTAAAGAGAGGGCATCGAAATACCTAAGAAGGTATCCTAATACCTTTGAAAAAAACTTAAATTGGACTTAAAAACATAAAGATTTTTGGGCCTGGATTAGAAAGGGTATTCGAATGCCCTTGCTTGGCATCCAAATACCCCTAAGCGAGCCTTAATGCAATGCTTTAAAAAAATAAAGAAAACAAAAGATGCAAATTTTTTAGAAAGGAAAAGAACTTGGCCGAATGTCTCTAGGGCAAAAATGCCCAAAATTTGACTCAATTTTGAATCTCGTTTTAACTATCCTTAGCCCGATTTCTCAAGATCTCATTTTTTTAACCTTAAATGACCAAAAAACAACTTAGAAACAGCATCTAAGGGCCTCGGCCAGCCCCTCCACTTAGTGTGAAAAATCCAAACTTTTATTTGTTTTAAAGCTCATTTTAGCCATCAAAACCCAGTTTTACCAAACTATTTTTTTAATCCTTAAGGAAAACTAAAAAAAAAAAATATGAAATTTTAACCATGATTCATCTAAGAGTATATTAAATGAGGTTAAAATATATTTTTATTTGGACAAAAAATGCATAGACTCATACTGCCCAAGATCACCATATTCACCTAAAACTGATTTTGTCAAAACTATTTTTTTTAAACCCTTAAAGAAAACTAAAAAAAAATCTGAAATTTTAACCATAGACTCATCTAAGAGTATATTAAATGAGGTTAAAACAGTTTTTAATTTGGACAAAAAATGCATAGACTTATGTTGCCCAAAATCACTAAATCAAACCTTTAAAACATTGTTTTTTCCAACACTTGGAAAACAAGATTTTGGCTAGAGACCATTAATTAATCTTAACCAAAATCATGTTGGAAATCATTTAAAAACATGTTTTAATGCAAACAAAATGATTGACGCAAAGTTGGCCTCATGGATGTTAATCCGACCTAACCATCACTTGGAAGAATTCAAGGTCATCAAGCTCAAAACCATTTTTCAAGGGGAAGAAAACAAAGAAGAAAAATATGCAACATTAAGGATGCTCAACAATAAACTCATATTCAGAAAAGTATGTTCATGAAGATGACAAGATATAAGCAAAAACATAGATAAGCAACAAAAACAAAGGTTGGCCTCTTAGATGTTAATCCGACCTAACCATCACTTGGATGAACCAAGATCATCAAGCTCATAACCTCATCAATTCAACAAGGAAACAAGAAGAAAGTAACATCAAATAAACCAATAGACCAACAAGCATCATATATCAAAGAGCATGAAGCAAAAAAAATGTGGCCACTAGCTTGAGTAGGTTCGGCCAAAGCAAAAATACAAGAGGAAAATGTTGTAAAACTTTATTCTTTTGCAAAAGAGAAAAAGAAAAGAAGAGCTATTTGAAAACCATTTGAAACCTTTTATTTTTGAAGAAAAGAAAATGAAGATCACATAGAAAAGAAAAAGAAAAGAACTTGAAATGAAAGGAAAAACAATGAAGTAGAAAAGAAAGGAAGCTACCTTAGGTAAGCTTCAAAAAAACCCTTTCAACTTTCTCCTTTTTTCTCTCTTCCTTTCTTTTTCTCCTTAGTATTTTTAGTTATTGCCTAAAGCTCCAAAATGAAGAGTGAAATGAATGAAAAAATATCTCCCCCTTCCCTCTATACATGCTTGGCCGAATGGCCCTCTCATCACTTTTTTTTTAGCCACTTGGCTTCATCATGTTGCTTAGCCAATAGGATTCACCCCTTCCTCATTAAGTTTGCCACCCATTGGCTAGCCAATGGTCTTCCAACTTAACCTCCAAGAGTGGCTCTCATTGGCCAAAAATGCCAACTCATGTACTAATAAGATGACTCATGTCCTTTGCTCTTATCACCTATCCATTTATATACTAACATGCCATTTAGCCCCTTTAAAGACATCCTCCACTCTTCCTTTTTAATTACAACTTTACCTTATTTATTTACATAATAATCATACAACTTTTACTTAATTCTAAAGTCACCTATCTTCTTCTCATCCATTTTCCTACATGGATCCTAAGTTTGGGCTTTCCACAAAAAAAAAATCCTACATGGTTTCTTAAAGTTGGGCTCTCCATATTTTTTACATAAATTGGGCTCCCCATTTTCCTACCCATCATCCTTCCATTTGGTCTTGAAAAATGGGCCATCATCTTCCACCATAAAAAAATCCTACCATTTGGCCATTAAAGGATCGGCTTCCATGGTTCCACCAATATTCCCATCACTTAAGAAAACAGGGGCTTCCTATATTTTCACAAAAAATTGTCATCCATTTAAAAAATGGACTTCCATATTTCCATAAAAAATTGCCATCCACTTGGAGAAAAATGATGGGCTTCTCCCTTGCTTTAATTGCCTTGGCTGAACCCACCATGTATTTTCCAATTTTTTTTTCACTTCATTTTCATTTAATCTCATCACTTCCATATACAAAATTGACATCAAAATTATCAAGATTACTTCTTTAATACCCAAATTCTTGATTTTTTACAGTTGACTTTTTGTCCTTTGACTTTGACTTTTCTAATTCGAAGTATCAAAACGCATGGCGAACCCAAATGTTAAGTTGCTAGGTCATGAAGAGGATGTAAGCTTAGAAAAATCTAAATTGTAGGTAAACGTGCCTTGTTTAGGGGGTCCGGATAAAATTAGGTGTCTACAGATATAAAGGAAAAACATTAAGAGGTCAAAAGGTGGTTATAATGGCAAGGGAAAAAATCCAATGGCTCATCCTAAAAATAACAAAGAAAAAGTATAGTAGTTAGCAATAAGGCGTGTAAGATGATGCACCCAAAAGAGTGTATCTTATTTAACCTTGCACTAAAAAGATCAATTGTAAGTATAGTAGTTAGCAAGGGTCGAGTCCTCAGGGATTGGGTTTTAGTTTATAAGTTGATAGTTTAAAACTTAAATTCAAGAACAATAAAAGAAAAGGGGTTTTTGAAATCAGATTTAAACTAAAGTAAATAATAAGAATAAGATGCAAGGCGGTATAACCAGCCAATAAAAATATATATACTAAATTAGGCGGTATAACCAGCCAATAAAAATATATATACTAAATTAGGCGGTATAACCAGCCAATAAAAATAAAACAAAGTTAATATACAAATTAGGCGGTATAACCAGCCAATAAAAATAAATATACTTTTAAAAATAAGCAAACTAGAAAAGTAAGAAAACAAGTAAGTAAGAAGAATCAAATATGAAAAATATGGTTAAGGTTTCATTCTCCACCACTAGACATCATTAAGAATCAATTTCAGATCTATCAATATCAACCAACTATCAAAGTTAACAACCGTAGATAACAACAAGCTCTGTTACCCCAATCTTTCCTTAGTTTGTCGTTAAATAGAACAAGCTCTCTATTTAATCTCTAACCATTAAACAACCTAGAATAAGCTCTCTAAATTCAATTTAATGGCAGCTTTATGATGAGAAAGATAGGTTGATCTAAGCAACAAACACATAAGCTCGGATTGTTCAACTTAGGTTATGTTCCACTTTGCAATTATTGAAAACTTGACCATAATCATTAATCACAAATTGCCACTTATGAATAGGAAATCAAGACAATTACACGGATCAAGACTCCTAAACTAGCAATAGATAATTATCAAGATCTATCTAGTTGTACACCTAAATAAATCTAGACAACATCATGAACAATTCTTGTAGAAGAACATAAGCAACTTTGATAGAAAATTAATGATAGATAGAATCTGAAAATCAATCACAAAACATGTCTAGGGCTTTGAAATCACCCTTAACCAAATAGAAGTTTAGCCTAGCATAGGCATAGGCATTATAAACATAAAATTAAATAGAATCTAAGAAGAAAATAAAAGAAAGAAAGAAGAAGAAGAAGAATATTAATTATCCAACCTCTTGCTCTTTCTAAAGAAAAAGAAAACTAGAGAAAAGAAAGAAGAAGAAAACTTAGAGAATTTTATTACAATGGCTAATATCCTACCAAATAGAACTTCTAAATGACATTATTACTCTTGACTTTTACGGTTGATTTTTCTTCTCTTTTTGATTTTCTTCCTGAAATCACGCAAAAATCTTTTGTTAGGTTAACATTTTCTTCTGACAGGTCAGATACACTTTCGGCGACATTATTACTCTTGTCTGATTCACTACTCAGTCCTCTATATATTACACCATGTACTCATTCTCTTTCAGGCACTCGAAAAAAAAGAAAAAAAAAAGAAAAAAAAAATGGAAAGTACTTCGTCCCGACGCATTAAAAAAATTTGTGTTTTTGGAGGTGCTTATCCAGGGAAAAATAACATATTCGCTGATGAAGCCATAAGAGTTGGAGTAATACTTGCCCAACAAAAGATCCAGTTGATTTATGGAGGCGGTAGTACGGGTTTAATGGGAGCAGTCGCTACAGCAGCACACGCCGGAGGAAGTCCAGTTCTAGGAATCGTGTCAAAACTATTCACAGATTTTTGTGGACCTACCTTGGGTAAGGAAATACAAGTCTGGAGTATCCCTCAACGGATAACAATCATGTACCATTCTGCCGATGCATTCATTGCTTTACCAGGAGGTCTGGGTACATTGGAAGAAATAGCTTGCGTGGCTTCTTGGTCATCTTTGGTCACAAATAAGAAACCCATTGGTTTGCTTAATATTAATGGTTATTTTAGTAATTTGCTTTCATATTTAGATAATGCTGTGGATAATGGATTCATGTTTTCAGAGGCAAGGAGAACCATAATTTCTGCTACAACCATTGAAGATTTACTCAAAAAGCTCCAAGCTTATGAGTATTTATCTGCTACGGTTGTTTCGCAAACGCTCGGAAAAAGAAAAAGAGATATGGACGAGCAAGGAGTGGATTGCACTTTGTCTTTGTGACATTATCTAACATTTTGTTTGTTGTGTCTCAGTTATAATAAGTGGTTAGCAACCTCTACAGGTAATATCTCCTAAATTTTACCTTCTTAAAAAAAAAAAAAGTTTGTTGTGTTTTAAGCAATTTAGAAGTATTCATTCTGAACAAGGTCTGAGTAAGGGAGACTTGAGACATACCTTGTCAGTTTGATTTCTTCTTTTCAAAAAAAAAAAAAAAAAAGAGTTTGTTGTGTTTTAAGCAATTTAGAAGTATTCATTCTGAACAAGGTCTGAGTAAGGGAGACTTGAGACATACCTTGTCAGTTTGATTTTAATCTTTTTACGTTTACTTGTTAATTTTTGTTTAGTATTTTAGGATTATTTAGGTTGCATGAGTTTGTTTTGTTTTGAGTCTAGTTATTCCTATTCTTATGTTATTAGTTCTTTTCTCTTACACATGATTCTTTCATTTGGGTTAATAGACTTACATTGAGGACAATGTAAGAATTAAGTGTGGGGGGAATGATTTAGGATTTCTTTTATTTTTGTCTACTATTTTTTTTTATGAGTCTTTATTATTATTATTATTATTTAGTGTGTTTTAGTTCCTTTTTAATACAATGATGAGATATGAATTGCATAAGTCTAAAACATATTTATTAGTGAGAAGATTTTCATGAGAATTGAGCTTGATGTCAACCTTTTTATGAGCCAATGTTAATATGATATGTTGATTGAGAAAGAAGCATGTTTAGACTTAATCTGACTTGTATAATTATTCTTGTGAGTTTTTGAGCCTAAAATGATTGATGCATTATACAAATCAATCTAATTTCTTTCTTGAGTGCTCTTATGATTACATGATTCTCTAGAACTTGCTTTAAACCGTTTGAGACTATATTGATGCATGTGACAACATGAATATGATAGAGGCATTAGGATTTTTAGCCAGGGCCAAACAACCATCCCTTATTGATGTTCCAAGAGAACACACCCTTAGTGAACCAATTTGAGCCTACATTGAATAAGCTATCTCTTTGGTAACCATAACTTGTCCCTAACCTAAATATACTTATATCTTTACCTTTGTTCCAAAGATGAATTAGCATGATTTGAGACAAGTTGCAAAGACAAGGGATATTTTTTGGTTAGAAACAAGAAATAAGTGTGGGGGAAAAAAAAAGAAAAGTCAAGAGAAAAAGAAATGGAATACTGGCAAATACATTCCTATATAAAAAAAATGAATCATCTCTTGAATTTGTGGAAAAAGAAAAAGATGTTACAAAGTTGTTTAGAATGAAGAAAAGGCCCAACATGAATATCCGGCCTAGGTGACTATGTACTTGTAAAGAGTTTTGAGAAGTTTCTTTGTATAATCTTTTTATGTCTCTAAACTTTATGAACTCTTTGGAACCTTTGTGATATCTTTATCCTTTTGTTCTTCAACCACATTACAAACCCCTTGGCCCCATTACAACCTTGATTAAAGACCTCTTGATTTATGAAGTTGCATGATCTTTTAGTGGAGAATAGGTGGACAAGCAAGCATATGGTAGAAGTGTTTTCATGAGATTGATTGAGTGTAAACACTTTACCACTACTTTAAAGAGTGAAAATCAAGAGAGTATCCCATGTGAGAAGTTGAGATTAAATTTGAACATGCACTATTTTGATTGAGATATGTTATGCTAATATTGGCTTAACTCAAACAATTTACATTCAAGCATAATTTTTTGTGAAATTTTTTAAGCTATTGATTAGTTTATAAGACTTGTTCAAATATTGTCTCTAATTTGTATTGAAAGGATTAGGAGTAAATATTTTTAGTATATGTAGTTTATTTATATGTAGTTTATTTATATTTTAATTTTTCAATGTTTGTGGGTATCGTTCTAGTAAACCCTCACGATACTAAACTCGTCCACTAGGGACACCTAGGGGTTTAAAGGCTTGTGTCACATGCTAAGTGCCACCGTGATTTCCTACGAAAGTGGATTAGATTAGATTTTCTTATTTTATTTTTATTGAGTCGTTGCTAGGGACTAGCAACAATCTAAGTGTGGGGGTGTGATAACTCGTATAATTATATAGTTTTTAGTTATGTTTTATTATTGTTTTGTGTCAAATACGAGTTATTATTGTTTAGTCTAATTGTGTTTATGATCTTTTATATTTTTATGTAATTTGGTGTTTTTCACAAGTTTCTTTGAGTGATTTCAGATTACTAGAATTAAGGGCAAATCCAGTTCAGTTCCAGTTCCGACACATTTTTCCATATCAGCTATATCTGGAGTTGCACTGAAGCAATAAGGCTGAAAGTTGTATCCGTGCAAAGCTAAGAGGCATATCTATCTTTTTCATGTTTTATACTTCTTGAAACGGAGTCGTTTTCCCTAGCTAAATCGACCATCAAGTTGGCTGATGTGCAATGACGTCTGTGCTGACCTGTTTTTGTATTTTGCCCATATCTGCTTATCCACATCAGCAAATGAGCTGATTCCAATGGCTATGGATCCGTAACTGATACGGGAACCTTTGTCTAGAAGACCATATGATCAGATCAGGCCTCTAATATTGACGAAATCGACCATCAAGTTGGTTGATGTGCAATGACGTCTGTGCTGACATGTTTTCGTATTTTGCTCATATCTGCTTATCCACATCAGCAAATGAGCTGATTCCAACGGCTATGGATCCGTAACTAATAGGGGAACCTTTTTCTAGAAGACCATGTGATCAGATCAGGCCTCCAACCTTGACGAAATCGACCATCAAGTTGGCTGATCAAAATTGTCATACAATATGACGAAAATTGTTAGAAAAATTCACCCACCTATTATACCTACCTTTGAAATTTGTAAAGCTTGTCTCTTGTCATTTAGCCTTCCAAAATGTGTATAAATAGAGGGCCTTGGATGATTGTAGAGCATCATATTGTACATAGGTAGGATATTAGCCATTTTAATAAAATTCTCTAAGTTTTCTTCTTCTTTCTTTTCTCTAGTTTTCTTTCTTTTCTCTAGTTTTCTTTTTCTTTAGAGAGAGCAAGAGGTTGGATAATTAATATTCTTCCTCTTCTTCTTTCTTTCTTTTATTTTCTTCTTAGATTTTCTTTAATTTTATGTTTATGTTTACAATGCCTATGCTAGGCTAAACTTCTATTTGGTTAAGGGTGATTTCAAAGCCCTAGACATGTTTTGTGATTGATTTTCAGATTCTATCTATCATTAATTTTCTATCAAAGTTGCTTATGTTCTTCTACAAGAATTGTTCATGATGTTGTCTAGATTTATTTAGGTGTACAACTAGATAGATCTTGATAATTATCTATTGCTAGTTTAGGAGTCTTGATCCGTGTAATTGTCTTGATTTCCTATTCATAAGTGGCAATTTGTGATTAATGATTATGGTCAAGTTTTCAATAATTGCAAAGTGGAACATAACCTAAGTTGAACAATCCGAGCTTATGTGTTTGTTGCTTAGATCAACCTATCTTTCTCATCATAAAGCTGCCATTAAATTGAACTTAGAGAGCTTATTCTAGGTTGTTTGATGGTTAGAGATTAAATAGAGAGCTTGTTCTATTTAACGACAAACTAAGGAAAGATTGGGATAACAGAGCTTGTTGTTATCTACGGTTGTTAACTTTGATAGTTGGTTGATATTGATAGATCTGAAATTGATTCTTAATGAGGTCTAGTGGTGGAGAATGAAACCTTAACCATATTTTTCATATTTGATTCTTCTTACTTACTTGTTTTCATACTTTTAGTTTGCTTATTTTTAAAAGTATATTTATTTTTATTGGCTGGTTATACCGCCTAATTTGTATATTAACTTTGTTTTATTTTTATTAGCTGGTTATACCGCCTAATTTAGTATATATATTTTTATTGGCTGGTTATACCGCCTAATTTAGTATATATATTTTTATTGGCTGGTTATACCGCCTTGCATCTTATTATTATTATTTACTTTAGTTTAAATCTGGCTTCAAAACCCCCTTTTCTTTTATTGTTCTTGAATTTAAGTTTTAAACTATTAACTTATAAACTAAAACCCAATCCCTGAGGACTCGACCCTTGCTAACTACTATACTTACAATTTATCTTTTTAGTGCAAGGTTAAATAAGATACACTCTTTTGGGTGCATCAAGTTTTTGTCAAAAATTTGATGCACCCAAAAGAGTGTATCTTATTTAACCTTGCACTAAAAAGATCAATTGTAAGTATAGTAGTTAGCAAGGGTCGAGTCCTCAGGGATTGGGTTTTAGTTTATAACTTACGTTCAAAGAAAACAATAAAAGAAAAGGGGTTTTTGAAGCCAGATTTAAACTAAAGTAAATAATAAGAATAAGATGCAAGGCGGTATAACCAGCCAATAAAGATATATATACTAAATTAGGCGGTATAACCAGCCAATAAAAATATATATACTAAATTAGGCGGTATAACCAGCCAATAAAAATAAAACAAAGTTAATATACAAATTAGGCGGTATAACCAGCCAATAAAAATAAATATAAAAAATAAGCAAACTAAAAGTAAGAAAACAAGTAAGTAAGAAGAATCAAATATGAAAAATATGGTTAAGGTTTCATTCTCCACCACTAGACATCATTAAGAATCAATTTCAGATCTATCAGTATCAACCAACTATCAAAGTTAACAACCGTAGATAACAACAAGCTCTGTTATCCCAATCTTTCCTTAGTTTGTCGTTAAATAGAACAAGCTCTCTATTTAATCTCTAACCATTAAACAACCTAGAATAAGCTCTCTAAATTCAATTTAATGGCAGCTTTATGATGAGAAAGATAGGTTGATCTAAGCAACAAACACATGAGCTCGGATTGTTCAACTTAGGTTATGTTCCACTTTGCAATTATTGAAAACTTGACCATAATCATTAATCACAAATTGCCACTTATGAATAGGAAATCAAGACAATTACACGGATCAAGACTCCTAAACTAGCAATAGATAATTATCAAGATCTATCTAGTTGTACACCTAAATAAATCAAGACAACATCATGAACAATTCTTGTAGAAAAACATAAGCAACTTTGATAGAAAATTAATGATAGATAGAATCTGAAAATCAATCACAAAACATGTCTAGGGCTTTGAAATCACCCTTAACCAAATAGAAGTTTAGCCTAGCATAGGCATTATAAACATAAAATTAAATAGAATCTAAGAAGGAAATAAAAGAAAGAAAGAAAGAAGAAGAAAATAAAGAAAAAGAAAACTAGAGAAAGGAAAGAAGAAGAAAACTTAGAGAATTTATTTATTATGGCTAATATCCTACCAATGTACAATATGATCCTCTACAATCATCCAAGGCCCTCTATTTATACACATTTTGGAAGGCTAAATGACAAGAGACAAGCTTTACAAATTTCAAAGGTAGGTATAATAGGTGGGTGAATTTTTCTAACAATTTTCGTCATATTGTATGACAATTTTGATCAGCCAACTTGATGGTCGATTTCGTCAATGTTGGAGGCCTGATCTGATCACATGGTCTTCTACAAAAAGGTTCCCCTATCAGTTACGGATCCATAGCCGTTGGAATCAGCTCATTTGCTGATGTGGATAAGCAGATATGGGCAAAATACGAAAACATGTCAGCACAGACGTCATTGCACATCAGCCAACTTGATGGTCGATTTCGTCAATATTAGAGGCCTGATCTGATCATATGGTCTTCTAGACAAAGGTTGCCGTATCAGTTACGGATCCATAGCCTTTAGAATCAGCTCATTTGCTGATGTGGATAAGCAGATATGGGCAAAATACGAAAATAGGTCAGCACAGACGTCATTGCACATCAGCCAACTTGATGGTCGATTTCGCTAGGGAAAACGACTCCGTTTCAAGAAGTATAAAACATGAAAAAGATAGATATGCCTCTTATCTTTGTACGGCTACAAATTTCAGCCTTATTGCTTCCGTGAAACTCCAGATATAGCTGATATGGAAAAATGTGTCGGAACTGGAACTGAACTGGATTTGCCCTTAATTCTAGTAATCTGAAATCACTCAAAGAAACTTGTGAAAAACACCAAATTACATAAAAATATAAAAGATCATAAACACAATTAGACTAAACAATAATAACTCGTATTTGACACAAAACAATAATAAAACATAACTAAAAACTATATAATTATACGAGTTATCACACCCCCACACTTAGATTGTTGCTAGTCCCTAGCAACGACTCAATAAAAATAAAATAAGAAAATCTAATCTAATCCATTTTCGTAGGAAATCACGGTGGCACTTAGCATGTGACACAAGCCTTTAAACCCCTAGGTGTCCCTAGTGGACGAGTTTAGTCTCGTGAGGGTTTACTAGGACGATACCCACAAACATTGAAAACATAAGAAAAACTAAAAATAATAATTATAACTAATCCTTCCAATATAAATTTCAGATAATCATTGGACAAGTCTTAAAAACTAATCAATAGCTTAAAGAAATTCACAAAAAATCTTGCTTGAATGTAAATAGTTTGACTTAAGCCAATATTAACATAACATATTTCAATCAAAATAGTGCATATTCAAACTTAATCTCAACTTCTCACATGGGATACTCTCTTGATTTTCACTCTTTAAAGTAGTGGTAAAGTGTTTACACTCAATCAATCTCATGAAAACACTTCTACCATATGCTTGCTTGTCCACCTATTCTCCACTAAAAGATCATGCAACTTCATAAATCAAGAGGTCTTTAATCAAGGTTGTAATGGGGCCAAGGGGTTTGTAATGTGGTTGAAGAACAAAAGGATAAAGATATCACAAAGGTTCCAAAGAGTTCATAAAGTTTAGAGACATAAAAAAATTATACAAAGAAACTTCTCAAAACTCTTTACAAGTACATAGTCACCTAGGCCGGATATTCATGTTGGGCCTTTTCTTCATTCTAAACAACTTTGTAATATCTTTTTCTTTTTCCACAAATTCAAGAGATGATTCATATTTTTTTTTTTTACATAGGAATGTATTTGCCAGTATTCCATTTCTTTTTCTCTTGACTTTTCTTTTCTTTTCCCCCCACACTTATTTCTTGTTTCTAACCAAAAAATATCCCTTGTCTTTGCTACTTGTCTCAAATCATGCTAATTCATCTTTGGAACAAAGGTAAAGATATAAGTATATTTAGGTTAGGGACAAGTTATGGTTACCAAAGAGATAGCTTATTCAATGTAGGCTCAAATTGGTTCACTAAGGGTGTGTTCTCTTGGAACATCAATAAGGGATGGCTGTTTGGCCCTAGCTAAAAATCCTAATGCCTCTATCATATTCATGTTGTCACATGCATCAATATAGTCTCAAACGGTTTAAAGCAAGTTCTAGAGAATCATGTAATCATAAGAGCACTCAAGAAAGAAATTAGATTGATTTGTATAATGCATCAATCATTATAGGCTCAAAAACTCACAAGGATGATTATACAAGTCAGATTAAGTCTAAACATGCTTCTTTCTCAATCAACATATCATATTAACATTGGCTCATAAAAAGGTTGACATCAAGCTCAATTCTCATGAAAATCTTCTCACTAATAAATCTGTTTCAGACTTATGCAATTCATATCTCATCATTGTATTAAAAAGGAACTAAAACACACTAAAATAATAATAATAATAATAATAATAATAATAAAGACTCATAAAAAAATAGTAGACAAAAATAAAAGAAATCCTAAATCATTCCCCCCACACTTAATTCTTACATTGTCCTCAATGTAAGTCTATTAACCCAAATGAAAGAATCATGTGTAAGAGAAAAGAACTAATAACATAAGAATAGGAACAACTAAGACTCAAAACAAAACAAAACAAACTCATGCAACCTAAATAATCCTAAAATACTAAACAAAAATTAACAAGTAAACATAAAAAGATTAAAATCAAACTGACAAGGTATGTCTCAAGTCTCCCTTACTCAGACCTTGTCCAGAATGAATACTTCTAAATTGCTTAAAACACAACAAACTTTTTTTTTTTTTGAAAAGAAGAAATCAAGCTGACAAGGTATGTCTCAAGTCTCCCTTACTCAGACCTTGTTCAAAATGAATACTTCTAAATGGCTTAAAACACATCAATTTTTTTTTTTTTTGATAACTCGTATAATTATATAGTTTTTAGTTATGTTTTATTATTGTTTTGTGTCAAATACGAGTTATTATTGTTTAGTCTAATTGTGTTTATGATCTTTTATATTTTTATGTAATTTGGTGTTTTTCACAAGTTTCTTTGAGTGATTTCAGATTACTAGAATTAAGGGCAAATCCAGTTCAGTTCCAGTTCCGACACATTTTGCCATATCAGCTATATCTGGAGTTTCACTGAAGCAATAAGGCTGAAATTTGTAGCCGTGCAAAGCTAAGAGGCATATCTATCTTTTTCATGTTTTATACTTCTTGAAACGGAGTCGTTTTCCCTAGCGAAATCGACCATCAAGTTGGCTGATGTGCAATGACGTCTGTGCTGACCTGTTTTCGTATTTTGCCCATATCTGCTTATCCACATCAGCAAATGAGCTGATTCCAATGGCTATGGATCCGTAACTGATAGGGGAACCTTTTTCTAGAAGACCATGTGATCAGATCAGGCCTCCAACATTGACGAAATCGACCATCAAGTTGGCTGATCAAAATTGTCATACAATATGACGAAAATTGTTAGAAAAATTCACCCACCTATTATACCTACCTTTGAAATTTGTAAAGCTTGTCTCTTGTCATTTAGCCTTCCAAAATGTGTATAAATAGAGGGCCTTGGATGATTGTAGAGGATCATATTGTACATAGGTAGGATAGTAGCCATTGTAATAAAATTCTCTAAGTTTTCTTCTTCTTTCTTTTCTCTAGTTTTCTTTTTCTTTAGAGAGAGCAAGAGGTTGGATAATTAATATTCTTCCTCTTCTTCTTTCTTTCTTTTATTTTCTTCTTAGATTTTCTTTAATTTTATGTTTATGTTTATAATGCCTATGCTAGGCTAAACTTCTATTTGGTTAAGGGTGATTTCAAAGCCCTAGACATGTTTTGTGATTGATTTTCAGATTCTATCTATCATTAATTTTCTATCAAAGTTGCTTATGTTCTTCTACAAGAATTGTTCATGATGTTGTCTTGATTTGTTTAGGTGTACAACTAGATAGATCTTGATAATTATCTATTGCTAGTTTAGGAGTCTTGATCCGTGTAATTGTCTTGATTTCCTATTCATAAGTGGCAATTTGTGATTAATGATTATAGTCAAGTTTTCAATAATTGCAAAGTGAAACATAACCTAAGTTGAACAATCCGAGCTTATGTGTTTGTTGCTTAGATCAACCTATCTTTCTCATCATAAAGCTGCCATTAAATTGAATTTAGAGAGCTTATTCTAGGTTGTTTAATGGTTAGAGATTAAATAGAGAGCTTGTTCTATTTAACGACAAACTAAGGAAAGATTGGGATAACAGAGCTTGTTGTTATCTACGGTTGTTAACTTTGATAGTTGGTTGATATTGATAGATCTGAAATTGATTCTTAATGATGTCTAGTGGTGGAGAATGAAACCTTAACCATATTTTTCATATTTGATTCTTCTTACTTACTTGTTTTCTTACTTTTCTAGTTTGCTTATTTTTAAAAGTATATTTATTTTTATTGGCTGGTTATACCGCCTAATTTAGTATATATATTTTTATTGGCTGGTTATACCGCCTAATTTAGTATATATATTTATTGGCTGGTTATACCGCCTAATTTAGTATATATATTTTTATTGGCTGGTTATACCGCCTTGCATCTTATTCTTATTATTTACTTTAGTTTAAATCTAGCTTCAAAAAAAACCCTTCTATTTTATTGTTTTCTTTGAACGTAAGTTATAAACTAATAACTCATAGATTAAAACCCAATCCCTGAGGACTCGACCCTTGCTAATCATTATACTTACAATTGATCTTTTTAGTGCAAGGTTAAATAAGATACACTCTTTTGGGTGCATCAAATTTTTGGCGCCGTTGCCGGGGATTGCTTTCTTTAGTTTATTTGTTACTTGGTTTATTCTTATTTTCAGTTCTAATGAGTTTTATTTTCTTGTACATACGGGTTTTTCTGATCAAATTTTGAAAAAAAAAAAAAATGATGGAATTGAGCAATCTAACACTTGAAGAGTTGGTGGCATACATGAACATGGAGAATCAAAGTGGCAATTTGGTTAAGGGTGATTTCAAAATAAAAAATACGAAAACGGCGCCAAAAATTTGATGCACCCAAACGAGTGTATCTTATTTAACCTTGCACTAAAAAGATAAATTGTAAGTATAGTAGTTAGCAAGGGTCGAGTCCTCAGGGATTGGGTTTTAATTTATGAGTTATTAGTTTATAACTTACATTCAAAGAAAACAATAAAAGAAAAGGGGTTTTTTGAAGCCAGATTTAAACTAAAGTAAATAATAAGAATAAGATGCAAGGCGGTATAACCAGCCAATAAAAATATATATACTAAATTAGGCGGTATAACCAGCCAATAAAAATATATATACTAAATTAGGCGGTATAACCAGCCAATAAAAATAAAACAAAGTTAATATACAAATTAGGCGGTATAACCAGCCAATAAAAATAAATATACTTTTAAAAATAAGCAAACTAGAAAAGTAAGAAAACAAGTAAGTAAGAAGAATCAAATATGAAAAATATGGTTAAGGTTTCATTCTCCACCACTAGACATCATTAAGAATCAATTTCAGATCTATCAATATCAACCAACTATCAAAGTTAACAACCGTAGATAACAACAAGCTCTGTTATCCCAATCTTTCCTTAGTTTGTCGTTAAATAGAACAAGCTCTCTATTTAATCTCTGACCATCAAACAACCTAGAATAAGCTCTCTAAATTCAATTTAATGGCAGCTTTATGATGAGAAAGATAGGTTGATCTAAGCAACAAACACATAAGCTCGGATTGTTCAACTTAGGTTATGTTCCACTTTGCAATTATTGAAAACTTGACCATAATCATTAATCACAAATTGCCACTTATGAATAGGAAATCAAGACAATTACACGGATCAAGACTCCTAAACTAGCAATAGATAATTATCAAGATCTATCTAGTTGTACACCTAAACAAATCAAGACAACATCATGAACAATTCTTGTAGAAGAACATAAGCAACTTTGATAGAAAATTAATGATAGATAGAATCTGAAAATCAATTATAAAACATGTCTAGAGCTTTGAAATCACCCTTAACCAAATAGAAGTTTAGCCTAGCATAGGCATTGTAAACATAAACATAAAATTAAAGAAAATCTAAGAAGAAAATAAAAGAAAGAAAGAAGAAGAGGAAGAATATTAATTATCCAACCTCTTGCTCTCTCTAAAGAAAAAGAAAACTAGAGAAAAGAAAGAAAACTAGAGAAAAGAAAGAAGAAGAAAACTTAGAGAATTTTATTACAATGGCTAATATCCTACCTATGTACAATATCATCCTCTACAATCATCCAAGGCCCTCTATTTATACACATTTTGGAGGGCTAAATGACAAGAGACAAGCTTTACAAATTTCAAAGGTAGGTATAATAGGTGGGTGCATTTTTCTAACAATTTTCGTCATATTGTATGACAATTTTGATCAGCCAACTTGATGGTCGATTTTGTCAATTTTGGAGGCCTGATCTGATCACATGGTCTTCTAGAAAAATTTTCCCCTATCAGTTACTGATCCATAGCCGTTGGAATCAGCTCATTTGCTGATGCGGATAAGAAGATATGAGCAAAATACGAAAACAGGTCAGCACAGACGTCATTGCACATCAGCCAACTTGATGGTCGATTTCGCTAGGGAAAACGACTCCGTTTCAAGAAGTGTAAAACATGAAAAAGATAGATGTGCCTCTTAACTTTGCACGGTTAAAATTTCAGCCTTATTGCTTCAGTGAAACTCGAGATATAGCTGATATGGCAAAAGGTGTCGGAACTGGAACTGAACTGGATTTGCCCTTAATTCTAGTAATCTGAAATCACTCAAAGAAACTTGTGAAAAACACCAAATTACATAAAAATATAAAAGATCATAAACACAATTAGACTAAACAATAATAACTCGTATTTGACACAAAACAATAATAAAACATAACTAAAAACTATATAATTATACGAGTTATCACTCATCCTAAAAATAACAAAGAAAAAGTCAAGTGTTTTAACTGTGGCAAAAAAGGCCACTTTGCTCGTGAGTGCAATGAGCCGAAAAAGGGACAAACCCTTAAAACATTTTTGAATGCTATATGTATTTCAAAAAGCACTACATATATTTCTAGTACTATTTTGTTAATTAAGTCTCGTTCTTTGTAGACTATAGACTTAGGGGCCATAGACCATGTAACACAAGATCAGAATGTGTTCATGGATTTTCATCGGATTTCATGTGGGACAAAATGGATCAATGTAGGAAATAACTCAAGGGTTGAAGTAAAGGGAATTGGTACATGCAAGTTGAGCATGCGTGTTAGACGATTCCTTATCTTACATGATTTATTATTAGCTTTTGATATTCGATAAAATTCAGTTACTATTCTTCTTAAGTTAGGATATGTTATTGTTCTTCTTAAGTTAGGATTTACTATAAACTTCTTTAGCACTGGTGTTGATCTGTTTCTAGGAACAACTTACTATGGTTCTGGATATGTGTTGGATGGTTTTATTATTTTGGATATTAACTAAGTTTTGTGTAGTAATATGTGTTGTACAAGTTTTTCCCTTGTTACATCTTCCAATGATACAAATATTGATGTGAATATTTAGTGTGCTAGACTAGACCATATTGGGTAACAAAGAATGGATAGATTAGCTGAAGAGAGATTACTAGGCCTAATTGAAAAGGTTAATCTACTAAAATGTAAAAATTGTTTAGCGAGAAAAATGAGAAAAAAACCATTTGACAAAAGAACTAGAGCTGAATTTCTATTGCTATTAATTCATTACGATATTTGTGGCCTAATAAATACTAGGGCACGAAGTGGAGGTGTATACTTCATCATATTTATTGATGATTTCACACATTTCGATTTTGTCTATTTGATTTCTCATAAATTTGAACCTTTGAAGTGCTTTAGAAAATATATAAATTTGATAGAAAATAAATTAAATAAAAATGTAAAGGCGTTAAGAACAAATTATGGACGTGATATTTTGTATGAACAATTCAAACATTTATGTGATGAAAAATGAATAAATAGGCAGTTAATTATTTTAAGGGCTTCACAAAAAAAATGGGGTAACGGAGTAAATAAATAAAACTCTTCTAGAAATGGTTAGATTTATAATGGCCCAAGCAAATTTACTAATCACCTTTTTGAGTGATGTATTGCTAACAGCTACCTATATACTCAATAGAGTACCTTCCAAATTGATTACATCCATTCCCTATAAATTGTGGACTGGTAGAAAACAAAATCTCAGTAATTTGAGACCTTGGAGTTGTGCTGCCTATTTTCATAAACTTGCTCATCAACATGGAAATTAGGTCCAAGAGGAAAAAAGAGTATACTTATAAGATACTCTAAACATTCAAAAGGACATGTGTTCATTGGTAAACAAACAAGTGGGAGTATGACTAAATTTGAATATTGATACGTCACTTTTTGGAAAATGATTTTCTAATAGGGGTTAGATAAATCAGAAAATATCATTTTATGAAATTGAAGATCTAAATTATTTGATTGATGCAAATCATTTGATGCATATATCTAATAATCTACCAACAATATCTCATCCAAGTGGGTGCATGACAAAATATGATGAATTTGTTTCATATGAATCACAATTCAAGCTTAGTAATCGTGGAAACATCCCCTATGTCATTTTAAGATAAAGGAAGAAGGTTTCATGATTATCCTCCAAGATGAAGAAGAGTCAAGAACTGTTAAAGAAGCTCTTTCTTGCCATGCAAAAGAAAAATGGATGAAAGCAATGGAAGAAGAAATGCAGTGTATAAGATTAAACAATGTTTGGGAATTACTCGATCTCCCAAAGGATGCAATATAATTGGGAACAAATGAGTTTTCAAAATTAAGCGTATGTCAAATGGGATACTCGAAAAGATGAAAATGATTATTAAGAAATTGAATATTTCAATAGAATTAGAATTCTTACTTATAAATTGGATAAATCTAATTAATAATAAAAAACATTTAAAACAAAAATTTAGAAATTTATCGAACAACACTATTCGTTTTTTTTTTAATTCAAAAATTTCTCCACATCTTTACTTATATATATATATTATAGACTAATATTTGTTTTCATGTGCCTTGCATGTGAATACTTATTTTTTTAATCAATTTGTAAACAATAATGTATATTAATATATAGCTATAAATATTTAAAATTAATGAAATGCATATTAACATGTAAAGTTTATTTGATGTGTAAAATAAATAAGAGTAACACAAAGTTTATTACTTTTAATGTTAATGTAAAATTAAAACTTAAAAAATAATTATTATATATTGAATCTATAGTTGTATATTGTACAAATAATTGAAATTAATAAAGTGTATGTTAACATGTAAAGTTTGTTCCATATACATTGATATATCATATGTTCATTAACATAAAGTTTATTATTTTTAATGTTAATATAAAAATTAAAATTCTGGAAAAAAAAATCAATGTAAACTTTAATTCATTTTTATTTATCGAATAAATTTATTTAATGGAAGTCTTTCAATGAAAGTAGAGTTCTTATTTATTGTCACGCTCTAAACCCATAACCTAAATTATAGTTTAATGCGTGAACATCTTAACCCAAGTCACAATTTATCCAAGTGACTTAAAATAAAACCTTAAAGTATGAACTTATTCAAAATAAGAAACTTAACGCTTAAAGGATATGTTCATAAATTTACAAAAGTTTGTACATCATTTTCATATACTAATTTGCAAAATACTAACAAAAGCATATACTTTAAAGTTACAAGAGCAATTCTAAAATATCAAGGGAAAATCCTTTGAGGTCAAATATTGCTTTCTTACAAACCCTTTGTCAAATACATTCAAAACTTGCATCCGAACTAATTACAAGCTTAATTTGTTATAAAATAAATAAAAAAAAAAACACATACACACATTTGTTGAGCCACAAAGCCCAACAAGTAGACTAACCATAGTTAAAGAAATGACACCCAAATACCATGAGCATAAGCAAATAGAGATCAACTTGGAGCATTTCCAAGACCTTTAGAGTATGGTATTCACAAAGTTCTAAACAATATTTACCAAATAGTTAAAATAATAACTATTTGAAACAAAGATATTAACTTATATACAAATATCATTAGTGATTCATATGTACAAAGCAAGCTTTAAACAAAAGCTAATGAGTTTCAAATTCTTAATGTTGCAACCTCTTTTAAGAAAGTTCGAAGAAATATGCCCCTGTCGCGGGGACAAATCGGCCCATTCGTTAAAGGAGTGTGACATTGAAAGAAATAGAGAAAAAGACGACTTAATTCCTCTAAATTAAAGGTTAAGGGTATGAAAACGACATCGAAAAAGAAATGGAGTTGCCACCAATCTTTTTTGGCTAAGTGTGATCGGCCACCTATTAAAATCGGTTTTTGTAAAATATTTTAAAACTAATTAAAACATTTTTTAAAACCAATTTCGAAGTCTGCGCTTTGAACCAGAGAAAACAAGTGCGGGTGCGGGAGTCGGTTACGTGCGGGGAAGGATTCGCACCCCCACAACGTCCGTATAAAATGGTACCTTATTAGTCGTGTGTTATCTCGAATCTCAGTGAAAAGTCGGTTTCAAATTTGGTGTTCGAAAGTAATTCCCTTAAAAAATTCATATTCTATTTTGAAAATGATTCGGAATTTATTAACATAAAATTTTCCATATTTTTCGACAAACTCGGCAAAACATGAAATTTTTCCGTGATTTTGAAATTCTCCGAATCATCCTCGTTTTTTGAAAAAAAAAATTATGTTGTTAATGATAATTGATGATATCCTCCCCGGCAGACCCAACAGAGAATTCATGAATTATTTTAACTCGGGAATAATCTTGATTTATAAAAAAAATATTATTTGCTTTCCATGTATTTTAAAAATCATTGAAAATGACCATGAATATGCAAAAATGTCACTAAGATAAAAATTAAATAAACATGCATATTTATCATGGCATGGTAAACATTTTATTATGGCATGCTTGACATGGCAAAATCTGAATGACATGGCATAAGGAAATGAATGACATGGCATGTGAATGAATGACTTAGCATGTTCTAAATGAGATGGGTATGAATGAATATCATTACTTATGAATGAATTGTATGACATGCTTGACATGACAAAAATCCAAATGATATGTTACATGAATGAATGACATAGCATGTGAATGACATGGCATAATCTAGATGACATGGCATGTGAATAAATGACATGGCATATGAATGAATGGCATGGCATATGAATGACATGGCAAATTCTAAATGATATGGCATGTGAATGAATGACATGGCATAATCTGGATGACATGGCATATTCTAAATGGCGTGGCATATTGAATGACATGACAAATTCTAAATGATATGGCATGTGAATGAATGACATGGCATATGAATGACATGGCATAATCTAGATGACATGGCATGTGAATGAATGACATGGCATATGAACGACATGGCATAATCTATATGACATGGCATGTGAATGAATGACATGGCATATGAATGACAAGGCAAATTCTAGATGACATGGCATGTGAATGAATGACATGGCCTATGAATGAATGACATGGCATATGAATAACATGGCAAATTCTTGATGACATGGCATGTGAATGAATGACATGGCATGCTTGACATGGCAAAATCACAAAATGACATCATCATAAAATATTCATAATCACATCATGATCACATGCACACATCATTATTTGAAATGGATTATTCATGTGAGGAATCATATAAATGGCATTTGTCGAAAAATATTATCGTGCTTCCCGGCAAACCCGACAAAACTTTGAAAATAATTATTTCATATGACATTTACATGGTTCCGAGTAAAACGAAAACCATACGTTTCGATTCCATAAACACGTCCGTTGAAATAATTATCACCAAATATTTAGGAAATCGAAAAATACGTTTTTATGCCAATTAAGTAAAAACATTTTTAAATATGCAATGCATGAAGATGTATTTCTTCCTTGAAGTAAGGATATCCGTATACCTAAAAAGGTATCCGACTATCTTTGGAAGAGACTTAAATTGGATCTTCAAAATCAAAATACATTGGGCTAAGATTTAAAAAAAAAAAAAAAAATCAAAATTTTTGGGATGAAAAAGGCCTCATGGCCGAACCCCCCCTTTAAAAGGCTCAATTTTTCCTAGTTATGAAACCCGAGTTGACCACCCTTGACTTGACTTTTATAAAATCAAATTTTATGATTGAAATGACATGGAAATTAACATAAGCCAGTAATCAATGTCCCAAATCAGCCCCCTCTTTGTGTCCTAAAAAAAACAGAAAATTACTAGTTATTAAAAAACAATTCTGACTCCCACTGACAGTTTTGAAAATCTATTTTTTTGCCATTCCAAAATAATTTCAGAAAAATCTGTAAAAATTAGGGTAGACCTAGAACATGTTGACCTCCATGGGAAAAAATCAGCTTAATTTTTGGAGCAAGGATACTATGACCGAATCTTACCAAATCAAGACAGTGAGTTAAAAACTGCTTTGTCAAAATCCATTTTTTAACCATGATAAAAAAATCTAAAAATCATGAAAAGAATATCATGGCATCCCCTAAATGGCTACTGGATGTGGTAAAAAAAATAATTTTATTTTGACCACGGATGAGTAGTAAAAAAAAAATTCCAAAGTTAGAATACCCAATCTAAACTATCAATCTCTCAACTAGTAGAAGCAAGGGATTTTTGGCTTGAGATCATTGGTTGATCTTGGCCAAAATCCTAGTTGAAATGTCATGAAATGCATGGTTTTACAGCCCACAATCATATGATAATAGATAAATTATGGGTGAAAAATATGAACACAACCAACCAAGCAAACAGTATCAAGCAAGAACAAGCACAAAATCATCCAAGTAGGTTCGGCTAAGGCCACAAAACATGCAAACAAATTTGACAACTTGATTATTTGATAAATAATGAGGAATAAAGGATAGAAAACCCTTAAAATGAAAACCTTTTTATTCATAAAAAAGTTAACAAATCATATGAACAAAAAGAGAAGAAAAAAAATCACAACATCAAAGAAAAACAATAAAGAAGAAGAAAGGAGGTGATAGCTACCTAGCTATTGCTTTCCAAATCAAGATGGCCAAATTCTTCTCCTCTCTTTTCTTTTTCTTCTCTTTTCTCTCTAAAGTGAAATGCCTTAAGAAAAAAATGAATCCTCCTTTTTGAATGCCTTGGCTGGCTGCCTCTAATAGTATGAGAGAGTGTGTTTTTTTCTTTTTCTTTCCCTTGTCATGCTTCTCATGCTCCTCCAACATCCCTTGCCACATGGCTAAAAAATGTTCCCCCTAGCATGGTGTTTTCCTTAAAAATAGGGAGCTTGTCCCCTATTTGCATGATGCTTCCCTTAAAAATAGGGTTTCCTAGCCTCCCATTGGCCAACAATGCCACATAGATTATTCTTGTCTCCTATCTCTACAAAATATCTAGGCCACTTGTCAAGATCATATGGCCTCCTATTAAAATATCTTCCTAGGTGGCATTTTTAATCCTACTTGGAATCATCTCCTTGCCTTCACATGCTCTTCACATGGCCTTCACATGGCTTTGCAATTTGGAGCCCTCCTATTGGCTTAAAATGCCATGTAGGAAAAGTAGTGGAGAATCTTGTCCTTTTAAAAATGTCATCTTGCTATCCATCCTTGCCCATTTGATCCATGATGATCACACTCCCTCCCCTTGATCAACTATTGGCCGAAAATGGCCTAGAAATTTCAAGCCATTCATCTTTTTTATTTGCAAAATGGCCATTTTTGATTTCTTTGGTAAAATTGCATTTTGACCCTCAAACTTAATTTAATTACAAATTGACCCCAATTTTAGATTTTTCTTTTCCAGCTCATCCCATCCAATATAAAAGAGGTTTTCACATTTTTTTGAGCTCATTCCCTATTTTTTTCGAATTTTCCTCTAAAGTTTCAGTTTAGTGCCTCCCAAACTTTGTCTTTCTCATTTGAGTTCCGATTCCGAATTTTTCTTCTCCAATGCCTTCCAAAAAAATATAAAATTCAGATCTGAAAGTTTTCATAATTTTCCGAGCTCGTTTCCTATTTTTCCTGAAATTTTCTTTTGGAATATCGGGTTAATTGCCTTTTTTCATTTGAGCTCCGATTCCGAATTTTTCTTCTCCAATACCTTCCAAAAAATATAAAACTCAGATCTGGAGGTTTTCATAATTTTTCGAGCTCGTTTCCTATTTTTCCCAGAATTTTCTTCTTGAATTTCGGGTTAGTGCGTCCGAACTTTGCCTTTTTTATTTGAGCTCCAATTTTGGATTTTTCTTCTCCAATATCTTCCATAAAATATAAAATACAGATTTGGAGGTTTTCATAATTTTCCGAGCTCGTTTCCTTTTTTTTCCAGAATTTTCTTTTGGAATTTCGGGTTAGTGTATCCGAACTTTGCCTTTTTTCATTTGAGATTCGATTCCGGATTTTTCTTCTCCAGTCCCTTCCATCTAATATAAAACTCAGGTCTAGAAGTTTTCATAATTTTCTGAGCTCGGATTCTATTTTTCTTGGATTTTCCAAGATTGCCCTTTAACCCCCGAAACCTCGATTTTACTCAAAATGGGTTTGATTTTCAGATTTTCTTTTTCCAATGTCTTTTTTATATATTGAATTGGAGTTGGTCCAAAAAGGCCCAATTTTTACAATCGAATCCCTCTCCGATTTAGTTTTTCCCTTTTCAACATCGGGAATTTTCTCGTTTTTTTCGTTTTTCCTCTAACCGACTCTTCCTTGGGATCCACTTCAAACTGAGACTTGGGATATTTTTGTTTATTTATCCTTTATCAACTGGGGGCTTCAATTTCATTGAATCGGGCCATTTCTGTAGTTTTTCCCAAATTTGTGAATTTATTATTTATTTATTAAATCCTTATTTTTCTTTTTCTCTTCAAACCAATTCTTCTTTCAACTATGCGTCAAAATTGGACCTTCCAATATCCATACTTATTGATCTTGATCCATTTGGAACCTCCAATTTCGTTCAATTTGATCGTTTACACATTTTTTCTCAAATTTGCCGAATTAGGTACACTGAATTTCTGCAACCTGTTTTTCAAACTCTCTATCTTTCGTTGTAGATCTCCAATTATCAAAATTCCTTCACCATTGTTCAATTCAACTTCGGATCTTGATTTTGACTGAGAGTTGACTTTTTCAGTGGTTGACTTTTTGAGGTTGACTTTTTTGGAGTTGACTTTTTCGGATTGACTTTTTGTGTGGACCTCCGAAACAAAGTCTTGGAGACCCATCTGTGGAATGGTGAAAGTCTCTTTGCGTTCCGAGAAGTTGAAAGAAGAATTTGCTTTGTTTAGGGGGCCCAGACAAAATTAGTTGTCTACACTTAAAAGAACAAAATAGATTTCAAAATATTTCCTTGTACATTCTTGTATGCAAACGCAATTCTTATATAATTTTTTGATAATTCATACGAACATATACTTATACGGATCAAAACAATATTTATATATGCTTCTTAGTTTAAATAGAATCATTTCAATATCTAGCACGTACAAAGATCATTTCACATAAATAATGGTTCACATTCCTCTTTGACATTATATAGTGAAGTTCAAACTCTAGTTGATGCATCTAAACGGGTCAAACTCCCATAAAAGACGCTACCAACTAGCCAAATATCCATATATCAAATTCCTCACCATTGCATTGATGGATCCAAACTCCTGCCGAATAATCAGACGGGTCAAACTCTCATCGATTAAATTCGAATGGGCATGATCAAAACATATAGGGTTTCAATGATGTATGAATGAGGTCAAAATAATCATATTTCACATTTGTTCACAAAACATTAAGTCATCATGTTCAAAGTGTCTAAAGTAATCAAATATCATTACCTGATTTCATTTCGATTTAAATGTCAAATTTTGTTAAAACAATTCAAAAGCACATAAAACTCTTCAAAAGTCTATTTTACTGTACAATAGTTTCAAAAGATAACTTATAATTTCAAACAGTAGGATAGTAGACCAAATGCCTTTAAAATACTCCTTAACATTCTTTAAAATAGTTCAAATTACTTAATTAAATCCAATACTGTATTTGCACCTTAAACGCAACTCTAATGATGCTTTAAATGCTGAAATAATGTTGACTGCATTCTTTAAGGTTCATTAATAATTATGCTTTCGTGACCATTTCAGCTTACTAAGCGTAAGCTTAAAAGGTTTTAATCTGAGCATAAATGTCAAATTGGCAGAATTCGGTAGATTCCGATAATCAAAATAATTCCGAAAAATGGAACTTGGTTAGGATAAATTAACACATATGATTCATTTCTAACTCAAATGGTAACTGGATGACTAATGAACAAAACAGAACTTTAACAATAAGATTTAGAATCAATACCAAACTTCAAAGACAAAGAACATCAAGATACTTTAATAGAACACTTAACTAAAGGCTGAAGCAAACACATCTTAAGGAATTAATTATAATTGCCACTCACCTGAAAATCAGAGCTCAAACTTTCCAAAATCTCCACAAAACACCAATTGACCTTAAAATTATATATTTGGGCTTAAAATATGAAATTCAGCTTCCAAATGCCTCCATCTCCAAATACCACATGTTTTATTTTTATTTCTCTCGATTGGCATCTGATTAATCATCGTTGAACTGATTCAATAACTTATTAAACTCCAAATATCAAAATCAATGACTATGCACAAATTTGACCTTAAAATAATCAAACAATACAAATAATACGTTAATCCATTATTCTTAGGCTTCTAACTTATTGAAACCTCAAAATAATCAAAAACTTAAGAAAGTTTATCATAAATCAAGGGTCTTAGCTTCAAACCTTCAAAAATCTGATTCCAACTTCAAAGTCTCAAAATAAACTCTAAAATAGCAAAAACAACTCTAAAACATCAAAATCAAAATGGTTGAGTTTCTCAACAGAATGGAGAACGTGTTTCACTCTTTCTTTATGATTTTTGATCTATTTGGCTCTAATTGAAACACTTAGGAGCTGAATTACATAGAAGGATGGCTGGACATGAGACATCTGGTAGTGAGATGTACAACCAGCTCTCATCTTATCAGATAAGGGCTAGTTTAGCATTGCTGTTGGAAAAAGATTGGGTTGGAAAAAGCTCGAGTTGGAAAAAGTGTGTTTATAAAGTGTGGTGAAAAAGTGTGGTTTAAAAACTTTTAAGTGTTTAGCATTGCTCTGAAAAAGTGTTGTAGAAAATTGAAATGTCAAAAAAAGATATGTTTAAAATAATAAAAGTGTAGAGATGTGAGGATAATAAAGTCATTTTATCCAAAAGCCAGTTTTTAAAGCTCAAAAGCTATATTTTTTGGCTTTTTTGTTTGGCTTTTCAAATCATGGTTTCAACAGCAGAAGCCAATTTTTTTTATCTGTTTAGCATTGCGTTTGCGGTGAAAAGTAACTTTTGACCTCAAAAACTGTGCCAGAAGCAATGCTAAACGAGGCTAGTTGACGAGTTGTCACTCAAAATGGTTGGCAATTAGCATTTACATCAATGATTGAGTTGAGAATTAGTGGCAGCTCAGAAAATGAGGAGTCAAAACTTGTATCATGATGTGTCAAAATTATATTAATCCTGCTATTCAATCTCAAATATTTTTAAATTTATTATAAATTTCAGTATTTTCAAGTAAGCACCTCAATAATTATTAATTTATAACTTAACACCTCAAACATTTGCAATTCATAAAGTAGCACCTCAAAATTTTGCAATTCATAAAGTAGTATCTCAAACTTTTCATAATTATAAATCTAAAATGTCATCTTTATAATATCTTATTAAAATCTTTAAAAAAAATAAAAAAATTTAACAATGTAATGAATATAGATTAGACCTGCTCATGGACCGGGCCGTGACTCGCATTTTTTGTAACTTCTTTGTCCAAGCCCGGTCCTGGGCGAGCTCGGAAAAACTGTTCATCCTATATAAAAAAAATATTATATTTTAATATTTTTAAATTAAATTTAAATAAAATAATATTATTTTAATATATAAGCAGTATTCCAGACCGAACCGGCCCGGATTACTAAAATATTTGCCTAAGCCCGGCCCGTGAGCAGGTCTAATGTAGATGTCCATTTTCATTTATTCAAAAATTATATATATATATATATATATATATATATCTCTTATAGATTAAACTACTCACAATAGACCTGTCCATGGGCCGGAGCGGGCCGCAGCCCGACAAATATTTTTTTCTCTTGCCCAAGCCCGTTCGGGTCAGACCTGGGCAGGCCCGTATAGACCCGTTTTACTATTTAAAAATATTAAAATATTATTTTTATATTAATATTAATATATATTTTATAATTAAATTTAAATAAAATAATATTTTTATTTAATAAATAATAATTTGGGCCAACCCGAGTTACTAAATACTTTGTTCAAGCCCGATCGTAGACAGATCTACGTTACAAATGACATGAGCATAATAAATATTAATTTTATGAACATTTATTTTTTATGAGTAATGGGATTGTCACTTTTATATTTCTCATAATGCATATAAAATTCAAATAATCCATTTTGTTAAAAAAAAAAAAATACGTTCTCTTATTATTCAATATTAAAATTTGTTAACTTTTGATTAAAACATGCCTTTTATTTTCTATAAAAATAACTTATTTTATTTTTTTTCTTTTCAAAAAAATAAAATTGATCCGAAACGAGATAATCTAATACCTAAAATAATCCCGAATAAAGTTACCTGATAACAAAAATCAATGTCGAACGTTCAAAGAAGCCTTTTTTTTCCCTGGAAAGTTTGGTCTAATAAAATTAGATTTAGTAATTTTAGATACAATACAATTACATTATCCGAATACGATATAAAAAAAAATTGAAAACGACAAAAAAATACTACACGACACGAAAAAATAATGCGAACACGACACAAATATATTAACGTATCAAAATTTATATAATACTAATTATTAACATATCAAAATTCATATAAATATGTAACATCTTAAATATAATTATAATATAAAAATAATACAAATATAATATAAATACACAAATTATCAGATCTCACTAAAACATAACACAATTTACTTTCCAATAAAACTTCGCATATTCATATGGTTAACCGGCGAATTAGGACTTCAAATAAGATATTGCTAAGTAATTTAGAGCGCAGTTTTTATTTTATTTTATTATTATTAGTTTTACGATTAGAAGCGCAGTTTCGTTGAATGGCAAATCAAATACTTGAATGAAACCGTGTAAACTGTATGCTTCACTAATTTCTTCGACTTAAAAAGAATGACCCTCCGCTTATCATGAAAAGTTATTGATGAAAATATGATTATCATATTTGATATGTTAAAAAATACCAACTTTTTTGAAAAAATAATTTTTTTTGAAGAGTTACTTTCTCACAAGAATTGGAATGTGATTCCCATGAGAAGAGGTGAAAAAATAATTTTCTCATATAATTGGAAAGTTAAAAAAAAAATGTTAAGACAAAATTACCCTCTTTTATTTGATTTAAATTTATCAATTAAAATATTATTTTTAAATATTTAGTACAATATTTGTTAATAATAAATATTATTAAAATATTTAAATAATATTTAATTTACATTCAGCTTTTTAATTTTTCAATTGTATGAGAATAACTTCGAAAATTTATTATTAACAAATTTTTTTTAATCCTAAAAGTAACTCAAAATATCAATTGAAATATTATTTTTAAATATTTAGTACAAATATTTGTTAATAATAAATATCATTGAAATATTTAAATAATATATAATTTGTATCTAGTCTTTTAATTTTTCAACTACATGAGAATAATTTCGAAAATTTATTATTAACAAACATTTTTTTATCCTAAAAGTAACTCAAATTACCATTCAAATATTATTTTTAAATATTTAGTACAAATTTTGATAATAATAAATATTATTGAAATATTTAAGTAATATTTAATTTGCACCTAGTCTTTTAATTTTTCAACTACATGAAAATAATTTCAAATTTTTATTATTAAGAAACATTTTTTTATCTTAAAAATAACTCAAATTACCAATTGAAATATTATTTTTAAATATTTAGTACAAATGTTTATTAATAATAAATATCATTAAAATAGTTCAATAATATTTAATTTGCTTTCAACCTTTTAATTTTTCAACCACATAAAAGTAATTTCGAAATTTTATTATTAACAAACATTTTTTTTATCCTAAAAGTAACTTAAATTATCAATTAAAATATTATTTTTAAATATTTAATATAAATATTTATTAATAATAAATATTATTAAAAAATGTTAAAATTAATAAATTTTATATTTTTTTGATAAAAGTAATTTCAAAAATTACCATCACATTTTCAAAATTTTAATCAACACTTTCTCATATATGCCAAACGCTGTAAAATTATATTACCAAAAATTAAAATTTTCAAGAATCACATTTTTTAAAATCAAATTCCATGAAATGAACAAACACTCTAGTTTAGATTGTAAACGAGCCAAGCTACTTGTAAAATACTTGATTCTGACTCAGCAAAACTACTCGTGAAATACTCAAAGTCGACTCATTTGAATATTCAAATTTGACTCGTTTATTATTAAATAAAATTATAAATTTTACTATCCATATTTACAATTTTACCAAAGTTATTGAACCAAACTCAAGTAATTCAAGTTAATTACAAACCGAACTTGAACAGAAGAAATAAAACTTGGTCGAGTTTGAGCTAAACATCAAACTTTAGTTTTCAAATCGCATCGAGCTCAAACTTGGCAAAATATAGAGTAGGCTTAATTACAAACCCTAATCTCACTAATCGAGAAAGGCCATCCAAAGTCAACATTTGACCCATGCAAATTACAAGATGAATATTATTTTGAGTAACTCTATTTAGATGTTGAATTTACATTTCCGAAAGATTTCAATATTCAATAATAATATGTATGAACTCGCTCCCTCAGCTTTATGCAACCAAAACAAAAAAAAAACAAAAAAAATGCATAAGCGGAAAGCCAATTAGTAGCATTAACCATAACCAAAACTTTGCAAAAGGAAGACATAAAGTGTAAGATGATAAAATTTTGATAGATCAGTTCATGAAGCTTGACATTTATCCTTCACAACCAAAGCTGCTGCTCTGAACCACGCAGCTGATGCCATTGCACCAGGATCTGGAACTGTTGCAAGTATAGCCGCAGAGACATAGCTTGACCGCCCAGCCTGCAACAGCAACCATCAGATCCCCAAACACACAAACATATGCAATAAAACAGCAAATAGATATTTTGCTAAGGCATATCAAACAGGCATAATAAAATAAAAATAAAAAAACAGCAGTATCCATCAACAATTTTCATCTCAAAATATTTATATTGGAAGCACAACCACAACAATTTTCATCTCAAAATATTTATATTGGAAGCACAACCATATATAGATGACCAAATGCCTTCTTCTATAGCAAACTCAGTCAATCTTCACATGTTTCATCCTCTCACTGTGCTTCAGTGATATTCCAAGTGTCATTTGGTGTAATTTTTGTTTCCCATTACCGAAAAATGAAAATAAAAGTAGTTATCAAAATAACATAAACAAGTTCTTGTGTTGTGTCCATTGTTCAAACTTTAAAAAGCAATGTCTCCATCAAATTTTTTGTTCTTTTAAATTAAAAAACATTGAAATAATATATTTATAATAACATTTAATTTAATATCAACTTATAAAACTAAAAAAATGTATAGTTCAAGAATAAATGTCAAAATCAGCATATACTTAAGTTAGAAATATATAAAAAATAAAACAATATAATATAATAATGAAACAATTTATATTATAGTGCAAATAAAACAAAACATAATGTGATTTCTACATAATTATTATAGTATTGAATTATTTTGAAAATTATATTTTATTAAATATATTTTTGAAACTACATTATTTATTTTATAAATATAATGATATATCATATATTTAAATATATCTAATAAGTACTACGTAAACCTAAAAATATATAACACATAGTAATATTTAATATTTTAAAATTAAAGGCTATCTTTCATATTATGTTTGTATAATGTTTAATATATTATAATATATTATTTTAACTTTAAAACATTATAAAACATATTATTTAATATTTAAGTTTAACTACTATAACAGGTGCTGCTGCTGCTATTATTATTTAAAAGAAACATATTAAAGATTTTTCATATAGTAAATAATAATATGGTATAATATAAACACAAATTTATAATATTATTAGAATATATAATATTAGATCAGATATTATTTATTACTAATTTGTTAAAATTCTGCTTCTATATTGAATTATTATGTTTGCAATAACTTCATTGTTTTTTATTATTATTAATTTTTCAACATGCAAAAACAAGTATCAAGTATTAAGACACTGTACATATTTTGTACTAAATGAAATGACAATATCTTCCAGTTGGCCAAAAAAGAAAAACATGCAAAAACAAAGTAAAATTTCTTAGAAAACACAAAATCTAAAGCAGGAAAATTTAACCAAACAGATCTCAATCAATTAAACAAAATTATCCTATATAAAGTTTTGTTATAATTCAGTCCTGTCCTTTTGTTGGCCATTATAGATTTTCTGTGGTTGCACAAATTTGACATCAATGATTGTGATTTTAGGAAATTGAAGTTTAAGGACTAATTCAAACATCGAAAAAGTGTAAGGACTAAATCTGAACTTAAACCTTCAATAGTAGTAATATTGATGCTTATTGTACCCCATAAAACTTGCCTAGAACTCAACAAAGGCAAAAGTATATAGCTCAAAAGGAAACAAGAAACTCTCCCAAAAGGAACGAGGGAACAAAAACCTGCAAAAGAATAGTGATTCAGTCTATCCTGTTTCTAGTAAGTTGCTTCTATATGTTTTAGAGTTTTATTTGCAGCTAATAGCTTGAAAAAGCTTCCTACTTTAATATGCCTTTTGAGATATAGCATGTAACATCCCAGCATTTTAATAAAATTTTATACCCAAGAACAGCCAACCAAAAGGAACAGCCCAGTGCAATCAAAATCCTAAATAGTATACAAGGAAAGGCAAAATGATACAGCAACCTGTGCCTGCATGTCTTTAGTTGATTCAGCTCCTGCCAACGCTGCTTCAGATGAGAGAACAAATGCAGTAGAAGAATCATCACCAGAAGTTAATCTCTGCTTGCAGAACAAAAAATTAGTATGAAATCTTAGACCACATCAACAAAAAAAGAGCAAAGAAAGGCAGTTGTTCTATATAACCTCCTTAAGAACTGCTAATGCAGGAATAAGAGCATCCAATAATGTACGATAACCAGCACTAGCCCCACCATATTTACTGACTGCAGCAATGGCAGCTTCAAGTGCTTCAGCCCCTGGAATCAAGAGTCATTAAGTCAAGGTGTTTAAATCAGAAAATCTTTCAGATGAAGAGCAACATCTCACATTGCTTTGCTGTGACAGTTGAATCCGAGTTTGCTTTCAACCTTGCATATGCTGCCTTACAAAATATATTGTATCTGTTCAAACAGAAATGTCAAGAGTTTATATTTCTAGTTATCTAAGTATATATCAAGCACAGAGAACAGGCAAATAAATTACAAGACTCCACTTGTTCCTCCCATAGCTCTTCTAACCGATGATCCAATTTCATTCACTGTTTCTGCAGCATCATTCAGAGGATAACTGGGAACAGATGAAGATTATTCATCAAGTAAGATCATCAAGAAAATAATGAAAATATTTGTTTGGAATGATAATCACCGAGGTGCAAAAGCATTCTTTCACATTAAAATTTTAAAACTACAGGATCTAATGCTGACAGCCACCAATCAAAGCATAACACTTCCAAATTGAACTATCGTGCAAACAATGATGCAGGCAAAACAACTAATTACAACAAGCAATTACACAGCAATGCTCGAAATCCAGAAACCTGTTTGACTACAACAGTTTTATACATTAATATATCTACTAGGAGAAATATCCTCTATAGAATCATGGGCATCCAAGTTTTTGAAGCATCTCAACCAACAACTTTTTTCGGATTCTTCTTGGCATTGCAATGACACTAATACAAACTGTATAATAAGTGAAATACAAAATTAATTCACGTGTACTTCACTATTTTCAAGTCCAATCAAGTAGTTGTACAACCAAGAAAAAGATCTATGTGCAGGCCATGTCAGCCAACATTGGAGGAAGAATCTTAAAATATATATAGTACTCAGTACTATTGGCAAGCATTATAAATCAAAGTTAAATATATCCCTTCCCACACGTTTAAGAAAATGACCCATATAAACCTGACACTTCATCAAAAAGCTCTACGTGTCTAGCAACCTTAAAACCAATCACTATGGTGGGCAGACAGCTTGCATAAGTACATATATGTCCTATCATTCTGGCCTAGGATTGTCACAACTACTACGGTTCCCCTATTCAAACAACAAAAGAAATCATAAAAGTGATGGAGAAAGGGCATACTATTTTTTCATATCATCAAGGATTGCTGTTGCACCTCTGTACATCTGCAAAAGCAAATTAATCACGCATATCATGCAATAAATTGTGAACCAAAAGCTAAATGATAAATTAAGACAGTTTGAGTGTACAACTTACTGTTGACCCACAGTCACCATCACCTACTTTGCTATCCCAGTCATTCAAAATGTCCCTCATATCGATTACGGCATTTGCCGCTGCCTCAATAGCCACTTCAAGAATTCGGCCCTGTTCACTAAGCTGCAGCGGCCGACTTAATGACTACCAGAAACAAACATGAATGGTCAGCTTGAATGAAGGTTACCCCCTCCCCCCCCCCCCCCCCCCCCCCCCCCCCGCTTTCCTGATTTCCATTTTCTCTTCTTTTCAAGCATTTCATTTTTGTTTTTCATTTTGGTGATAGTATCATACCAGTAAACACTACCAGAAACAACCTTTTCTTCACACCCAACAGCTCATAACAATGTCATGTGCCCCAAAAACTTAAGGCATAAAAAATATTTGCTATATTAACAACCCTCACTCACCACCCATGTGTTATGTTCAGGTACCAAAAAGAATGTAACCACAGGATTTAGTTCCAAACGAATTGAACTTGATCACTAACATAAATACATTTTTATTCTTTTCTTTTTCTATTTTATTTCTGTTTTCCTTCTTTGGACAACAAACCACCTGCAGTCTTTTTGTGAAACTATTTTTTTTTTCAAGTCAAAACAGCCTAACATCAGCCATAGGAGATTCTTAGGCTATTCCACTTGATCCAGAGGATTATCAGTGTAATCCATATTATTTTTTGTTATTCTGTAGACTTCGGGGACAATAAGGCACTTTTGGCCAATTTGTATTCGTCAACAGAACATAAAAACTCAGTACTTTTTTTTTTAGAATATAAAACTCACTAATTAAATATTTTTATTTTTGGTACATAATGAGTGCTTAAATATGATGCCATTACATTCTCTTCTATTGATAGTACTGCTATTATATTTTTCATAGCCTACCTAGCAAGTATAAGATTGTGCATTTGTCACTCAGTGTTGTCTATATCTATCAATGGTAACATTAAACACTTGAAACCTATGTTACTCGGACTCAAGTGTGAGTGTTGTATACGGGTATGTGTGCGACACGGGCATGTTCAGTTTTTTTCAAAGTTTTTTCATGTATTTGGAAGGTCATATCCTCATACCCATGTCTGAATATGCGTCGGACACGGGTTTCGAACACGATTACTTCAAGAAAATTGAAGAGTCAGAGCAACATAGCTTGAAACAAAGCTAACCTATTTAGTAATAGCAACTAAAAGCCTAATATCCACATTCTACTCTGCATGAAAGAGATGTTAATTAAGTGTAAATGTAGCTTTTAATTAGTAAACTTATCAAAAATAAATGACCTGTCCATTCCTGATATACTCTTTTATAGTAACCAATAATTCCTGGAACCTACCTCCTCACTCTTCATTGAACGAGATGGTGGCAATGGAACAGGAATCTTGGCAGGTGGACGATTACCTACAAGAAAACAGAGTACTTGAGCTCAATGAACCCAAAATTACCTTTGAACTTTAATTAAAATTTCAATCTAGTATGGTTAAATGTTGTAACCATTATACTGAAAGGTCGAGATTATATTCTTAACAGTGAAATTTACATCATCAATATGTGTGCAATATATGATGTTAATTCCATTCCATATTTCTTCAATCATCTTATAGACAAGTGAAAAGAGGAAACATAAACAAGAAGTATCAATATTCTAACACATTCACAGACCAGCAGAACCAACAGGCCAATGTGGAGCCTTAGTGGAAGCATCCAGGCGTTGCAACAGAGTTTGATCTGCCTTCATTATAGAGATTGAAAATCCTGAAAGAAACATTGTACTGATAATGAATAATACTTCTAATAAACAATAATTTTTCTTATTAACAACAAACCTGCCATATCGAGAGAGGTCATAAATGACCCTGTATACACTCTTTCAACAGCAAGTCCAAATTCCAGCTGCAATTTAGGGACAGTCTTTCCAGCTGCAATCATCAGTTCCATCACAGGAGTGGCACCTAATCTGCATGTCAAAAGATCTTTAAAATAATGATAACAACAACAACAATATAAAAATATTGAAAAGACAACTACCACAGCACATAACATACATGAGCCAAACAAGCTCAATTAAGGAGATAATTTAAGCATTCGTCGAGCTCAAGCTTTTATTAAGCCTAAATTTGGTGATTGAGCCCGTTAATTTAAGTTCTTATCGAGTTTGACCTCAATTTGTTCAAACAAATGAGCCTAATTTGAGCACTAAAACAAATTCAACTCTGAGCTATATTTAATAAGCTAATTTATTTACTCAAACTCTTTTAAAATAATAATACGAATAAACAATATTTTATCATAATTCTAACCTAATTCAATAAAAATTAATGCAATTAAAGGTCACAATAAAAATATTTCATATGGGAAAAAAAGACATTTCAAACAAAAGCTATTAAAGTAGTAGAATAAAAACATAAAATTGAACTTCTGAAAGAGCTTTATTCACAAACATAAAGACATAAACAAGCTAAGCAACCCTGAGAAGCTTGCTTATAACTAAACAAGCTCCATTTTCAAGCTTGAGCTAACCAAGTAAACAAGTTCAAATCAAGCCGAACTAGATCTAGACCAGCTCATAAACACTCTATCCACTTCCTTCCCTATGCAATCATCAGTTCCATCATTGCAGTGGCACGGATATAACAGGTTGCTAGGTTTTAAGAAATGATAATAAAAAAAAATATAACACACACATCAACTACAGTACACAGAAGAAATCACATAACTGGCAATCAAAGTTGAGATTTTAGAAGCTTAGGAGTTATCAAAACTAGCTGGCACCATCAAAAAGCACACTAAGCACATGATATGGTGCAAATGTATAAACTACAACATGGCAACAGTTGCATTTGAATTTTTATTAAAAAAAAAGTCTCAGTCACTGTTATGCAAATTATGTAAACAGACAAAAAGCACAAGTTTCAACAAAGGAAAGAAGCAAGGTCAGTTTGGATGAGTCAGGATATACTTAACAACCAGTGTAAGACTTCACAAGAATGCTGTCTATGTTAATAGATTTTAATCGAGTCATTTGCCAGTATCCAGCATTTAAAAAAATGTGTTGCCACATTTACAGGAATCATTTGGAGCATCTAATGCGTATCCAGTAAGTTTAAAGAGAGAGAGAGAGAGAGAGAGAAAAAACATCATAAACCATCTAGTCTCACCTTTTGTATATATTATATTCACCAAAGGCTGGTTTTGGCTACTTAAAGTAAAATGGAAAAAACAATTTGTGAAGACTCCAATTGGTTGCAAGGTTTTAAGAAATGATAATAACAAAAAATATAACACACACATCAACTACAGTACAAAGAAGAAATCACATAATTGGCCATCATAACAACTTGAACTATCAAAGTTGAGATTTTAGAAGCTTAGGAGTTATCAAAACTAGCTGGCGCCATCAAAAAAGCATACTAAGCACATGATATGATGCAAATGTATTAACTACAACATTGGGAACAGTTGCAGTTGAATTTTTATTTAAAAAAAGTCTCAGTCACTGTTATGCAAATTATCAAAACAGACAAAAAACACAAGTTTCATCAAAGGAAAGAAGCAAGGTCAGTTTGGATGAGTCAGGATATACTTAACAACCAGTGTAAGACTTCACAAGAATACTGTCTATGTTAATAGATTTTAATTGTGTCAATTACCATTATCCAGCATTTAAAAAAATGTGTTGGCACATTTACAGGAATCATTTGGAGCATCTAGCGTGTAACCAATAAGATTAAAGATGGAGAGAGTGAGAGAACATCATAAACCATCTAGTCTCACCTTTTGTATATATTATATTCACCGAAGGCTGGTTTTGGCTACTTAAAGTAAAATGGAAAAAACAATTTGTGAAGACTCCAATTGGTACAGCCATACAAGATTTCATTTAGCATTATGAGATAGAAATAATGTTCAGAACAGAAACCAATGCAAAATGGAAAGCAACTATTTGAGGGAAAACTAATTTAGATTTTCCTCTTTTACTTTGTTGTATTTTATGGGCTTACTTGTAATTTTCCATAGATTCAGGATTTTTCGGCTATTTAAGCTATTTTATGTTAATTAGCGTTTTCTTTTTTTTTTTTTTGGGGGGGGGGGGGGGTTTCAGACTTCCAGTGAAAAAGCGAACCCCTATTTTGTTTATTTTTCAAGCATAAGGAACTTCAGTTAAACATGGTATTTTGCATTTAGGATCTTATTTTGGGTCTTCCTTATCCTATTGGCTTTTATTTTAAGTTAAGCTCATTAGTTTTTTATTTACAGAACTTCAGTATTTCTATGGGATCAGGAATTCCAGGAGTCTATATCAAAATGAATGTATTCTTTTCAAAAATAAAATAAAATAGCAATGTACTCATTCTTTTGAGATAGAGAACTAATATATCAGAATTTCAAGCATTATTGCTATTGTAATTGGGTGAATGTGGATGCGATAAACCTAAGGAACCCTGGGTACAAAGCTTAGGGATTTCTTTTCTGCCTTTTTTTTTTTTAATTTTTGATTTTCCGTGTTTCCCTCAAGCATTCAAATCAGAGAATTGCCATAAATCCTAGACACAGCTGTCCTACATCAAAAACTTTAGTTATTTAAAGTTTAAAGTAAGAAAGTAAAACAAAGGCTCCATTTGTTTGGAACTTTTGCTATTTTCTTTGGCTTTTAGAAGCAAGAAGCAAAAGCTGCGTGAGGATAAGGATTATACACAAAACATGTAATTCTTTTTTAGATGACAAAATGCATGATTCTACTTCTAAACAGACTAATTATATTATAATTAGTGTCAGACTTTACTTATTTGTCCATTTTAAACCAATTATGATATTGTTTTTACCTTTTACTTTTGCTTTGCAGCAATTCTACAAAAAGAAAAAAGCAAAAAGCCCCCTCCTTTTCCATGTCCAACACAGACACACCTACGACATGGCCAGATACCATGTCAGACATGATGAGACACAGCAGAGACAATAAGATACATATAGACTCCGGACATGGCAAGAATATGGAAAGACATGGGGAGGACATAGTATCAAAAAGTCCCTGAGGATTACAGATGTAACTCCACACGACATCAATCATCCACCATGATCAGCTAGTACAATCTATGACTTTGATGATCAGATGAAATTGATGAATCTCTGCAGGATATCTAGGGAAGTTGGGAACAGGAAGAACAAAATTTGAGTGAAAGGAGAGGGGGAAAAAAAAGAAAAAGAGAGAGCTACAAAAGCAAGTGAAGCAACAAAGGGTGGAGGACAAAATGAAGAAGAGCTTCTCCCTTTGAGGGTATCTATATTTGGGCTATATATGCCTTTATAGGTCTAATGGATATGGGTTATTATGAGGCAAAATTTGGTTCAAGTAGAGACTTATTTAGGCCTGCAAACTTTGATAACAGCCCACCACTAAAATTTAAAATCAAGCAAAAAATACATTGGTTTCATTAGAGCCGCAACTAAGTAAAATTAATCAAATAATAAAGTCCATTTCCAAAATCAAATAAACAAATCAATATTTGCCGTTATACCTGATTTCCATTTTATGTTCTGATGCTAAACAATAAATATAAGATCAGAAAATTTTAAAGCCCAAGCAACACCTACCAGGCTAAAGCCAAACCTACTTGCTTCAGCAACCAAGCCAAGAAAAAAGGTTCAAAATTCTAACTTGGCTCAAAACCCAACTTATTTACAATGTATATTGTGAACACATTGTGGTTGATAAATGTATTTTTATTTCTAGCTTAAGGCCACACTCCTCAGTCCTCATCTTTTTCCTCTAACTTTCTTTTTGTCGGCCACCCATAGTCCCATCATCTTGTATCCACATCAAGTATCGATGACAATGGCAAGTCTAAAAAGCATAGGGCATGATCAATATAGTTATTTGCTAGGAAATTCTAGTGTATATCCTAGCCAAAGGTAGAACTATGAAATGCCAGCACCAGACTGGATTCAGATTCGAAGCCCCAAAACCATACTGACCACAAAACATCCCCTAGAACCCCCAAAAAGAAAGTATAGAAAAAATCAACAGCAGAAAAGAAAATACATACCCATTAATCATGAGCACCACTCTACTGCCTCGTGTAATTGGAACATAGTTAGTTTCCTGAGAAGATTATATAATTAAAAATTAATGTCTAAATAATTAAGTTGCGAAATGAAAAAATGCATTCAGAAGAGGGATCAAGAGGTAGCAGTGGTGGGATTGACACAAAGAGCAAGGCAGAGAGGAGTAACCCATGGCAGGTGACTGTTCATGGCAGATCAAACATTTAATGGCAATATCTTTTTCTGCTATGCTATTTTATCAATGTCTGGGAGGCCCTTTCTGGGTCAACCACAATAGAAATGGCAAAGAGATGATGTGTCACTGAAACTAACCTTGAATAAGTTATAACAGTAACAGCTTTGAGTCTTGAGGAGATATTATGGTGTTTTTCAAATTAATGAGATACGGGCCCAATAGCCCAACTTAAGCCAGCACATGACATGATTTCAACATTTGACCTAAAGTAATCCCCAAATTGAATAGTTTTAGAAATCTAATATCATCACTTAAGAATGCCATCACAGCTGTAGTGAATAGAATCAGAGAAACGGGCTAGAGAGAGAAATCTAAATTTTTCTTTCTTTTTATTTTTTTTAGATTAGGATATAGGTAGCAGTTTATTTTATTCAATTAGGAATAAATTGTCTTGAACGGTCCTTAACTAGTCTTCTATGGTGATCTAAGCCATATTTATCTTAGCACATCAGCATAATTGAACAGCAAGCCTTCAAGACCACTAATAATTGGACTTAATTGAGCCAAACTGGAAAGGGGAAGGCTCAATTAGACCAAATAAAAGTATAAAATATCAATTGAATCCAAAACTTAAATAGCTCCCAGTGAAATTAGGGGCATTATTTTGGTACCTTCAAAGCAGAAGAAAATAACAAAAAAAAAAGACAACCAAACAAGATATAACAGTATCATAATGAACTATTTGAGAAAAAAATTCAAGGCCATTTTGTTCACAAAAGCAATAGTAGACATATAATCAGACATCATAATCGTTTGTGGTATGAGATGTCTGTAGCACAATTTTTTTTCCCTTAGAGGTAATGAAAGTGGGCAGGGTGTTGAAAAAGATAAGTTGGTGCTCCACTATTGGGACATACCGGTGATAATATTTGCTTAAGAGCATGAGAAACCACCACATCCACGGGCTGGAGGTCTGCCACAGCAGCACCAGGTTCCCCATGCTGGGAGAATAACACTTGTTAGCTCAACATGAAAAGTATTGAAGTAGAAATCATATCAGAAAACAAAACGAAGCATAGCGCCAGACAACACTCAAAGGCTAAGCCTATAGAACTTAAGTCTAAGAGTGATCAACTCAACACAATAAAAAGAAATAGAAAAATAATTTCACTTGGTTCTGCAGAAACAAGTATAAAATAACTCACAATTCCCAGACCAAGTTCCATCTTCCCTGGGCCCAAGCGATCAGACGTAACCTGGCCAGGCAACGTGCAAACAGATAATGCAACGCCCATAGTTCCAACCATCTCAGATGCACGTTTTGCCTCTGAAGCAACATCGGCAAGAGAAAGGCCAGCTGCAGCAGCAGCTCCAGCAACCTGCACTCCACAAAGAGGAAGAAGAAAGCAAAAATTCAAGTGTACACAGTCAATGGAAAATCTCGTTAACAATTTATAAGTATAGAGTTTACCTTCTGTCAAACAGCAGAGAGAGAAAGAGAGAGAGAGAGAACCTTATTAACAAGAATAGTTCCTGCCAAGCCTCTTCGTCCAGCAATGCCTCGAGGTGGAGGTAATGCACAATCATCTCCAACAATTACAGTCTGCAAAGGAAGGAATTGTATCCACATTTTGATTTTATTCTCCCTTACAATGCTTCGGACATTCAAAGAAATAAAATGTTTCTTTAAAAGGATTATGTTTAGCATGTAAACATACTTCTATTTTATAGCCTTCAGACCTTGCTTGCTCAGCAGCTAAACCAAAATTCAAACGATCACCAGTATAATTCTGTCCACATCCAGGTTATACCATGAATTAGAACAAGAAATAAGTTAGTCATAATATGCTCCTTGCTTCAAACCTAAAAATGCTTCTAACGTTTACATTAACAAGTCTAACAATGGTTTTTCATTTGACTTACCTCTTTCAAACTCCTTTCTTTTTAGGGTGGGTGGGGGTTAGGGAGAACTAAAAAGAGGTGTCTTCTAAAACAAACAAAAAAATAGAGCACGCATCTTGATAGCACTACATACCCCAGCAGCAATCAATGTCATACAAACCTATAACCTGATTTATTAGGAAAGAAAAATACCGTAACTATCAGAAGACATCCCATAGGACCAGTCACAGCTCGAATGCCCTGATGAATAATTTCAGTAACATAAGGAAGATGTTAACATAATTAGCAGGATGATACATCTCCTTTTAAACCAAAAAAAAAAAGTAGGAAATAGAAAGCGTACAGCTAAAATTGAATCAACTGGAGGAGAAGCGAAAACATCTCCGCAAATGGAAGCTGTCAGCATCCCTTCTCCCACAAATCCAGCATGTGCAGGTTCATGCCCACTTCCTCCCCCTGCATCACAAATTTTATCAAAAAAATGCCTCTGTACTGTTTTCACAATTTTATTTGTCAAAAAGTGTTCCTAAGAGAGACAATATCACATGGCATGACCACCATTTTCCTGAGGGCAGAAAATTCAATAGACTTTTTTTCCATTTTTTACTTATTTTCTTTTAAAACAGAAAGTGTAAGAAGAATAAACAAGAGGTAACATGTGTAGACGGGAATATCCATGGACATAAATAAAACCCATATGGAAGAAACTAAAATTTCAATGGAAAAGATTGGAGAACTATAAGGAGGACAGAATCATGCATGTTCCAAAGTTTATGCCCAAAGATGCATACCAAATAATCCATAATGAGTCCTGGACAATCCGAATAGTTACTAATATATTTTGTTAAGATGTGAAAGAATTTTTTTGGCATGCATGTTAAGGAAAACTACAAGCCTGGCCCCCAAAGTTGCCTAACCAAGAGCATGTTAAACTAATTGATTTGATTGTCAAAACCATTAGAAACGCAAAAGGTGACTGCAGCTTTAAAAGTTGTCTGAAAATCATCATAGCTTGAGAAGATACTAAAAGTAACAAAGTATAGTATTTAAATTTCATTTTCCAGTTCAAGAAAGCTGATATGAAGTGTTAGCAGCTTTGCAGGGTCCGAACCTGATATCACTGCAACCTTGTCATATGTTGCACCTGAAACATCAGCACGTATTACAACCTTCACCTGCAAACGAAGAAGTTACAATTTTGTATATATAAAGCCTAATTGCACTAATGAACATGAGCAAAAAGGAAAACCAATTCACCTCGGGGAAACCATCTAAGTACTGGAGTCCTGGATAGGTTTCAACAAGACCCTCAATAAATTCAGTAACCACATCTGCCACCACCATAACAAAAGAACGTCAAAATGGTTCATAAAACAGAAAACTAAAATTGTCAATTCTCTTTAATAATAAGTCACCCAATTATTTTCCATAGTTCATATCTTCTAGATTGGTAGAAAGACCAGAGTAAAGTAATGCAATCAAGAAACAAGAGAATATAAAGCTTGATTTAGCGCTAAACACAGTGTAGTTAATGCAGAAAAGTTAGGAAAAGAAATAGCATCATTTTGCCTAAAGCCTTCTTTTCTTTTTTCTGTTTTAGCAATATCCTTGCTTCATTTTCAGCTTTCATTTGCTCAGAAAAAAAAAATGAAGGAAGCACAGAAACAAACAAGAACTACTATTCAGATCAAATATAAAAATTATATATTATCCATTTTCTAACCGCTAATTAGAGGGCAAAGCACAAAAACAATAAAACAATCCACGTTTTCCCAATGCAAACACAAATGAACGAGAAATTTGGAAATGCGAGCCAATTCCATCCTTAACTTTAAAAAAAGAACAAAAAGAAAGATAAAGAGATAGAGAAGGGAATACAAGTGAGAAAAAGAAAAGAAAACTAAATTCTTTTTCGTGATCTGTTCTCAGGAAAAAAAAAATCAGAAAATCTGAGACGATTTATAAGTAACAGAACGAGGAAATAGTGAGAAATAAAGAGAAGGAATAATCGAACCATTGGGGTTGTTGATGAGTTTCTTCCCTTGAAAAGCCATGATCGGAGAGTCTCTCTGCAAAAAATCGCAATTCAGATTTGAGATTCGAGAAAGAGGGTTTTGAGATTTTCTTGGGTGTTTGGACTTTTTGGTGGAGAGTCTCTCTCTATTTGCAGAGTCTCACCTGAAATAGAACACCCATTTTGCTCTTGCTTAAGACCGGGAGTTGTTGCTTGTCCGGGCAAGAAATTTTCCTTCAATTACCAAAATGTCCTCATTCCTTTTTTTCTTAATTGTTTTGAATGAAAATTACAAGTATATCACGAGAAATCAAATCATGTGTGGGCTGTTGACCATTTGGCTCACTAATTTTAGAGATTAGAGATGGTCCGTTGAGTGTCTTGGAAAATCTTACCGCAACTCAACTATCAAAAGTTTTTCATATCAGTAACGACGGAAATAGGTGACATGAAAAAGAAAGTTTTGATAATTTGTCAAGTTAAAACTATGTTTAATGCACAAAAAGTAAGATAAATGTATCGAAAGATAAAGTGTAATAAAGTTTAAATAATTAAAATTGCATTGTATTTGTAGGTGAAGTGTTCATGGATTGAAAAGATTAGATCAGGCCTAGATAAAAAAAAAAAATTTGCTTATTCAAATTAGAATACATTTTATTATTTAAAATATATTAAAATATTAAAAAAATTATTTTTATACTAATATTTATATATTTTTAACCTTTACTGCATTCTTTGCCTTCAAGCCGGACTCTCGCTACTTGAATACTGTCAAATATTCCAGTTGAAGGCTAGAATCTCCACTAATGCTGAACTTTCTCCGGCACTAAACCCTTTGTAGCCGTTTTCCAAGATATTAAGAGTTTTACTATATTAAAACATTTCTGACACCTTGATTTTAGCCTTACCTCAACAGTTGTGTTGAGTGTCATCTAGCACAAAGCACGTAAACTGCCACTAACTACCCACTAATGCTAGATTTTCTTTAGCAAAGTCAATTGTCATAGAGTTCTATCTCCCTTGGACTTTTTGGGCTGTATTGGGTTAGTTCATGAACTCTTTTTTTCTCTAGGCTGGTGGTAACCCAAAAACATTGGACGTCCCCACGGTTTTGGGCCCAAACTATGAGCCATTCTCTTAATTGATTAATTAATAACTAATTAATCAATTTTTAACTCAATTAATCATTAATTATTTAAATTGGGTTGGGCTTAATCCAAACACTATGGCTAAATTTTTGAGTTTTGAACATGAAATATAAAAGTATAAAGCAACGAAATTTAAAATGTAGACACCTAATTTTGTTCGGACCCTTAAATAAGGTAATTTTTCTTTTCAACTTCCCGAAATGCAAAGAAACTTTCACCATTCCACAAATAGGTCTCCAAAACTTTGTTTCGAAGGTTAACACAAAAAATCAACTCCGAAAAGGTCAACCCTAAAAAATCAACCATTGAAAAAGTCAACTTTCAGTCAAAATCAAGATTCAAAATTGAATTGAACAATAATGAATGAATTTTGATAATCAGAGATCTAAAGTTGAAGATAGAGAAGTTGAAAGACAAATTGTAAAATTCAATGTATGAAAAATGGGAAATATTGCAAATTTGGGAAAAAGTACGTAAATGATCAATTGGACGAAATTTGAGGTTCCAAATGGATTAAGATCAATAAATATGAATATTGGAAGGTCGAATTTTGAAGCAAAGTTGAAAGAAGAATCGGTTTAAAGAGAAAAAGGAAAATAAGGATTTAATGAATAAATAGGAAATTCACAAATTTGGGGAAAACTACAGAGATTGTCCGATTCAATAAAATTGAAGCCCTAGTTGATGAATGATAAATAAATAAAAATATCCCAAGTCCCAATTTGAAGTGGATCCCAAGGAAGAGTCGGTTGGAGGAGAAACGGGAAAAACGAGAAAATTCTCAATTTTGAGAAAAATGAAAAAACTAAATCGGAGAGAAATTCGGATGTAAAAATTGGGCATTTTCGGTCCAACTCCAATTCAATATATGACAAAGGCAGTGGAAAAAGAAAATCTGAAAAATGGGCCCATTTTGAGTAAAATCGAGATTTCAGGGGCTAAAAGATAATTTTGGAAAATCCGAAAAAAACAGAATCTGAGCTCGAAAAATTGCGAAACTTTTCAAAACTGAGTTTTAGGATGGAAAGAAGGAAATGAGAAGAAGAAAATCCAAAATTGGGGTTGAAAAGCAAATATGCTAAATTCGGGAGACTAATCCGCAATTTTAAAGAAAAATCCAGGAAAAATAGAAAACGAGCTCGGAAAATTATGAAAACTTTTCGAACTGAGTTTTATATTGAATGGAATGGATTGGAGAATAAAAATCCAGAATTGGAGCTCAAATGGAAATAGACGAAGTTCGGGGGCGCTAAACCGAAATTTTAAGAGAAAAATTCGAGAAAAATAGAAAACGAGCTCGGAAAATTATGAAAACTTTCAGATTTGAGTTTTATATTGGATGGAAGGGATTGGAGAAGAAAAATTAGGAATTAGAGCTCAAATGAAAATAGACAAAGTTTGGGAGGCATTAAACCAAAAGTTTAGAGAAAAAATCCAGGAAAAATAGAATCCAAACTCAGAAAATTATGAAAACCTTCAGAACTGAGTTTTATATTGGATGTGATTGATTAAAAAAGAAAATTTTGAAATTGGGGTCCATTTGCAAATACATTAAGTTTGGGGGTCAAAATATAATTTTATCGAAAAAACCAAAAGGACCATTTTGTAAATAAAAAAAAAGGAGTTCCAGGCCATTTTCGACCAGCTCATTGATTGAAAGAGGAGGTGTGATCATCTTAAATCAAATAGCCAAGATTGAATAGCAAGATGACATTTTTAAGAAATGACAAAATTCTCCATTACTTGCCTACATGGCATTTTTGGCCAATGGGAGGCCTCCAAATTGCAAAGCCATGTGAAGAGCATGTGAAGGCTATGTGATGATGCCAAATGGGATTAAAAGTGTCACCTAGGAAGATATTTTAATAGTAAGCCATATGATCATAACAAGTGGCTTACATATTTGGTAGAGATAGGAGACAAGAATAATCTAGGTGGCATTATTGGCCAATGAGAGGTTGTAAAACCCTTGTTAGATTTTACAAATTGGGTAATAATGAACAAACATCATATCGCTCGTAATAAATTTATTATTTTGTCCCAAAGGCGTCATAATGCCGAAGCTCTGTTAAAATTTTCGGGTCATTTTTTTTTATTTATAAAAAGCATGTTGTTATTTATGTTATATTTGTGAATTCATTTCTTTACTAATCTATTTCTTTTTGTTTTCTTTTTTTTGACATACATCATAGACACCACCATACATTTGAAGTTTATTGGCCTCGGGATAGTCATCAACCCAAAGGACTTTCATGGAGTGTCAGGTTATTTCAATGATAGAAGATCATGCAGTAGTTAGGGCACGATCGAAAAAAAATTAGAGGGAGGATGGTGATTGCCTGAAGAACGATTATGTGTTAATATTGCCGGAAAGGGTCAAAGCGGATTTTAGACAGAATAATCTCTGAGGGTTATTTGACATTTGGAATCAGTGGAATGTATCAGAGAAAGAAGCCTTCACTCAGAAATATGCAGATATAGCACTCTTAATTCCGATTAGGGTCAATAGTGGGTTGATTCAGGCTATGGTACAGTTTTGGAATCCTGCTTATAGCTGTTTTACTTTTAACAAAGAGGACATGACCCCACTTATTGAAGAATATTCAGCACTGATAGTATTGAATGTCCTAATCCTGATCGGGTATATTTGAAGGAAGTGAAACCTTCAGGTTTTAAGAGGAAAGTGGCTAGGATCACAGGAATGGATACAACATGGGTTAAGAGTCATGTGGATACAAAGCAGAAAAATGGATGCATTCCGTGGGAAACTCTCCGACAATTGATATTGGGTTATTCCGATAAAGAAAAAGCCAGGGACATCTTCGCTCTAGCCATCTATGGATTAATCATATTCCCGAAGATATTGGGTCATGTGGATATAGCCGTGTTTGATTTTTTTGAAAAGTTGGAACAGAAGATCAACCCATCTCCTGCCATCATAGCTGAAACTATCCGATCTTTGAATTTTTGTAAAAGGGAAGGACAAGGGAGAATCAAGGGGTGTGTACAACTCCTTTATATTTGGATTCAAAGTCACTTTTGGAAGATAGAAGAGGTTTCCTTCAAACCATACATGAAGTCTTTAGTTCTGATTAAGGAATTCCTTCGAAATGATTGGCCTGAAGACGAAGATGAAGAGAAATGGGGCAGCATGTTCCAGAATCTAAAAGGGGAGAAGGTAACTTGGAGAGCTCCATGGATGGTTCCTATGCCAATTATGTATAAATGTCGGGACAACCCGGGAGTTCCACTACTCAAAATTTGGGAGTCTGTGAGTTATGCACCTCTATTGGTGCAAAGACAGGTTAAGTCTCGACAATTCACACCCGTGACTCATAAGCTAGGATCATCAGAGTTCACATATGGAGAGGATGGGTATTCTGGAAAAGTGCAGGCAGTGATTGAAGCATGGAAGAAAAATCATCGGATAAAAGTGGCATGATATGCCGACATCGTCACACCTGATTACCTGGTATGGAGGGAATTAAGGGTTAATGATAGGTTGTTGACATCAGATGTGGAAGAGGTCCAGTTCATGAATCCGCCACCAAAAGAAGTGCCATCAGAGTTAGAAATTGCAAGGGCAGAATTCGAAAAAGAAAAGGCCCAAATGAGCAAAGAAATTGCCCGATTGCAAGAAGAGCTTGAAGACATGAAAAATAGGGAATCAGCTCGGGAAAGAGAAAAGGAAAAGATCAAGAGAGAAAGGGACACTGTCAAGGAGATCTCTGGGATTTGCACTTGGAAAACAAAAGGTACCGCTTCGAGCTCAGATTTGAAAGGACACTCAAGACTTCCGGGGAATGGGAGCAAGAGGTCAAAAACCTCAAGAAGGAGAATAACTACTGGAAAGAGAGAGCGAAGCATGAAGAAGCCCAAGCCAATCAACTGGAGAAGCAAGCTAAGGAAAGCTTACACGGTGATGCTTCTGCTGACATGTCAAGGGGCCGTGAACAAGTAGGGGTCAGATTAAAGAGCAAGGCAATCATAAGGAGACTGTGAAAGAAAGTCCAAGATCCGAGGAAGTCACTATAGGACTAATTTTGTAATAGCACTCTGAAAGGGTCAGTGGGGTCTCACTACTTTATCTTTAAGCAAATAAACATGCATATTTCAATGGTTGTTCATTGATGGTAGCTTTATGTCCTTAAATGAGCTAAGTACTTGATGGTTAATTTAGCCTTTATGTGATTTCCTTTTGAAAATGTAAAAATTACCAAAGAGTAAATGGTTAGCATAGAGTACAGTGAACATGGATTGTCGTTGGAGCGAATTATGGACTTATCTTAGGCAGTGATATTTTTATTCTATCTTTGATGTATTTAGTTTCAGGAAATCAATGAAAGACCGTTCGGTTGAAATTATCCCGAGGCCAATACTTTTAAATGCATTCATATTTTATATATTTTGTTTGTTCATTCGTACATTTACTCATATTCATAATCATTTATTTTTGAAATTCATTCATATCCATACACTTAACCACTTATTTATTCCTTTTACTTGTTCATTCATTCATATTCATACACTCAACCACTTATTTATTCATTTCGCTTGTTCATTCATTTATTCTTTCATGTTCATATACATAGTCATGTACTTATTCATTTTATTTGATTGATTCATTCACATTTAGTCATTCATCCATTTTTAATAAAAAAATTATGTCAATAATTTCTAATCCATGGTTTTCAAAACTAAAGGTACAATTGGTCGCACTCAAAAAGAATCGGATTTTTGACACCCTTACAATACTCGATCTCAAGCCAGAGCTATGGAGAACGATCAACTTGCTAGAATTGAAAGAATGGAAATAACTCAAAGGGAACTACAGGAACAGTTGGCTAAGTCTCAAGAGGAGTCACGAGAAGAGATGACTAAACTCATGGAAATGATGAGTGCCATGATGAAACAAAAAGGGTCGGGGGAGAATTCGGTCACCGGGAAAAGGGTGTAAATGAAGAGGATCAGCCTAAAAACATACAGCAAAAGGGCCAAGAGCTGCCAATTGGTGCAGCTTCCTATTGTCGCAACCTAAAAAATAACAAGTCTCATTGCGAGGCTTTATATTCGTTATGCGAGACTTTATATTCGTTAAGCGTGACATTAAAAAAAACCGAAAAAAGTAGACTTAATTCCTCTTTAAAAATGAAGGTTTTGAAAATGACCTTGAAAAAAGACATGGAGTCGCCACCAATCTTCTTTTAGCTAGGTGTGATCGGTCACCTATTAAAATCGGTTTTATAAAACATTTTAAAATTAATTAAAACGTTTTTAAAACCAATTTCAAGTCTGCGTTATAAACCGGAGAAAATTGAAGAATCGGGTTCGTGACTTGGTTACGGGCGGGGAAGGATTAGCACCCCCACAATGCTCGTATAAAACGGTACCTTATTAATCGTGTGTTATCTCAAGTCTCGATAAAAAGTAAGTTTTTAATTTAGTATTTCAAGTTAATTCCCAATTTAAAGCAAGATAATTCCATTTTTTTTTATCAAAAATGATCCGGAATTTATTAATTCAAAATTTTCCTATATTCCCCGACAAAATCGACAAAATATAGAAATTTTTATTTATTTGGTAAAACTTTCCGAATCATTCTTGTTTTTTGGAAGAAAGATATTCTTTTATTAATGATAATTGATGATATTCCCTCCAGCAAACCCGGTAGAGAACTCATGAATTATTTTAACTCGAGAATATCTTTATTTTTATTTAAAATCATTATCTTTTTTTTTTAAAACATTTAAAAAAATGAATATGAACATGTGTGACATAAATGAAATGACATAGCAAAGTCTAGATAATATAATCCATCCTAAATGATATGATATAATTTAAATAGCATAGCATATTCTAAATGAAATAAAATATCCTAAGTATCATGGTATATTCTATATGAAATGAAATGACTTATGTGACATAATATATTTTAAATGAAATCAAATATCCTAAATGAAATGAAATGTCCTAAGTGACATAATATATTCTATATGAAATGATATGATTTAAATGGCATGACAAAATTAAATGATATGGCATATTTTAAATGACATGGCATATTCTAAAAAATACAATCTAAATGACATGGAATATAATCTAAATGACATGAAATGACATGAAACATAAAATAATGCTATCATATAATATGCATGAAAATAAAAATAAAAATAATAATGCATGAACATAGTATATGCTAAATAATGTGACAAAAATAAATAACTAAATAAAAAGCATAGGATATCATGAAATATTCAAAACCATATAATAAAGAACATAACATCAAAAATATAAATAAAAAATAATAACAACACCATGGAAATTATCATAGCAAAAATCACATATTATAGTATGCATGAATGTGGAAAATGCAATGCATGAGAATGTATTTTTTTTCCTTTAATTATGGAAATCCGTATATTTAAAAAGATATCCGGCTACCTTAGGAAAATATATCAAATTAAATTTTCTAAATTCAAAATTCTTTGTGATTGTTTGAAAACAATTTTGGAAAAACTTAGATTAAAAATAAAAACCTAGCTAAACCCTTTTAAAACAGCTCTAATTTCCTAAGTTTAAAACCTCGGACTTGACTACCCTTAACCCGAGGTTTATAAAATCATTTTTAAAGTTTAAAAAGGCTTAGAAACTACCCTAAGACAGTAGCTAAAGTTTCTAACCAAACCTCTCTAAATGTCTTAGCCCAAATTCAACAATTGTTTTTCTTTTGAATTCAAATCTGCCTCTACTGTCTGATTTTAAAATATGAATTTTTAACCTATTTCTAAGAATTCCAAAAAATCTAAAAAAAATATTGGGGACTCAGAACATGTAAAACTACACGAGAAAAAATTGGATTAATTTTTTGATTAAAGAAGACTTCCCAAAAAAATCAGAAAAGTTTGAGTACTCGGTGAAAAACTGTTTTGCTAAAACACATTTTTTTGCCTTTGATAAAATCATTTAAAAATCAAAGTAAAAATGTTGGAGACTTCCTAAAGACCCACAAATAGTGGCTAACACCTTTTAAAAAGTTAGAAAAAAATTGGCTAAAGTAAAAAAAAAAATCACAAAGGTAGAATAATCAATTTGACAACTCTTTAAATTCCTACAAGTATGCTCAAGTGAGCATGACTTTGAGCCATTGATTGGCCTAAGTCACAAATCATGTAGTATGACATGAGATGCATGAGCAAACAGCAAATATGATGTATGATGCATGATTTAAATCCTAAATGATGTGAGAAATGCATGGCAATACAAAATAACCCAATGCCTAGCATGAGTTTGCATGGCAATAAATGTACTCCTAACCTACGAATGCATGAGATGCATGATAATGCAAATGAAACTTAAACCTAAAATGACATGAGATGCATGGCAATACAAAGTGACCTAAGACCTAAATAACATAGCAAATGCATGGCAAAACCAATATGATTCTAGACCTTATATGCATGGGAATATGCATGGCAATACCAATATGATTCTAGACCTTAAATGTCATGGGAATGCATGAAAATGGCATAAACATATAGTAACTAATAAACTTAAAACTAATGCATGAACAAACAGCAACTAATACACAATCTTATGGCATGATAATGCAACACAATGATGTAGACACCTAATTTTGTCCGGACCACTAAAACAGGTATGTTTTCTTGCTAAATTGATGTTTCAGAATATAAAGGGACTTTTTTCATCCTGCAGGTGGTACTCCGAGAATTAGTTTAAGAGGGTGAGCATAAAAACTCGAACTCAAAAAAGTCAACCTCGAAAAAAGTCAACCCCAAAAAAGTCAACCCTAAAAAGTCAACTACTGAAAAAAATCAACCCACTTTCAAAATCAAGATTTGAAGTTCAATTGAAAAATGGTGAAATAATTTTGATAATCCGAGGTCTACATTGAAAGATATGGAGTTCGGAAGTTGGGATATGGAGATTCAGTAGAAAAAAAACCCTAATTCGGGAAATTTGGGGTAAAGTGCTTAAATGATCGAATTGGTCGAAATTGAAGGTTCAAAATGAAAGATAAGCACTGACTACGGGTAATGGAGAAGCCACTTGAAAGAAAAATTGAAAGAAAAGTCAATCCGGGAGAAAACCGAGAATTAGGGTTTTTGGTGAATTTCGGTGAAATCGGGAAGAATTACAGAAATGGCCCGAATTGGTAAGACTAAAGCCACCAATGGATGAGGAATGATTAAAAATGAATAGCCCAAGGCTCAGCTTGAAGAAAATCTGAAAATCAGACTTGTTTTGAGCAAAACTGGGTTTCGGAGGCAAAAGGGCAAAATTGGAACATTTGGGAAAAATAGCAAATGGACTCCAAAAATTCTAAAAATTTGAAAATCTCATTTTTAAATCATTTCGAAGAGACTAGCGAAAGAAAATCTTGATTCGGAGTTCATTTGCAAAAGGGCCAAATCCCTGGTCTCTTATGTAGAAATTCAAGAAGAAAAATCCCGAAAAAATAGCAAATGAACTCCAAATCTTCTGAAAATTTGCAAATCTCATTTTTAAATTATTTGGAAGAGATTGGCGCAAGAAAATCTTGATTAGGAGTTCGTTTGCAAATTGGCCAAATCCCGGGCCTCCTATGCAATAATTCAATAAGATAAATCCCGAAAAAATAGCAAATGGACTCCAAAAATTTTGAAATTTTGCAAATATCATTTTTAAATTATTTGGAAGAGATTGGAGAAAGAAAATCTTGATTCGGAATTCGTTTGCAAAATGGCCAAATCCCGAGCCCCTATGTAGTAATTCAAGAAGATAAATCCCGAAAAAATACCAAATGAGTTCCAAAAATTATGAAAACTTCCAGATCACACTTTTAAATTATTTGGAAGAGATTGGTGAAGAAAAATCTTGATTTGGAGCTCGTTTAAAAAATGGTAAAATGTGGGGGCATGAAAGGGCATTTTTCGAAGAAAAAATCCAAATAAATAGCAATCGGACTCGAAAAATTTTGAAAACTTCCAGAATTCAATATTTTATTATTTTGAAAGTATTAAAAAAATAAAATTTGAATTTGGAGTTTGTTTGCCATTTATTTGCATCCGAGGGGCAAAACGGTCATTTCACCCAAGCAATCGAAAAGGGCTTCTTTTGGCCTTTCAAAAAATCAGACTTGGGTTGGAAAAGAGAGTGCTAGCCTGCCATGTCCCAAAGGAAGGAGGAAGCTACTGATTTTTCAATCAAATGGCCAAGAATTAAGAGTTAGTTAGAGATTCTTTTTGATCAAGCCATTGTGATTAAGCCACATAGGCTAAGAAAGTGTCAACATTATTCCTGAATAGCTGTAATTATGGACAGCTAATATGCTAATCTAAGGGTGATAATTTCATGATTTTTCACCTTGAATTACTAGCCAATGGATGGAAATTGGTTGAGAAAAATATGACAACATTCCTTGGAGGAGAGAGGTTGGATTCGACTGGCTTAAGGGAGAGCCAGAATTTTCATTTTCCTTCACTTCATTTTCAGATTTCTTCTTAGTTTTTCTGAGTTTTTTCTCTCCTTGGTTGAAAGCAAAAAGAAAAAGTTTAGAAAAGAAAGGAAAGTTTGAAGAGATAAAGCTTGAAATATAGCTTCTTGAGGTTGCTTTTAGCACCAACTCTTGCACTTTCTTGATTTTCCATTCTTGTTTTTGCTATTTTGATTATTATTTGGTGAGTTTTCTTTTTAAATAAGTGTTTTTTTTATTGTTCTTCTTAAGTTTTTTCTTCATCTCTTTCTTAAATAATTTTTATAATTTTTTTCTTATTTTTCTTTAATGGCCGAATGGCCTACATTTTTCTTATTATGGTTGCTGTTTTTGCTTTAATTTATCATGTTAAATATGTTATTTTCTTTAATTTTGATGCTTTAAGTGTTCTTCTACTTCATATATTTGAATCATGTTTTAATTTGGTTGCTTTGTTTGTTGCCATTTATGAGTTAAATATCAAGTTCTTGCATTTTTAATTTTCTATTTTCATAAATTTGTTGATGTTTTATATTTAGTATACCAAGTGTTTGTGAAAATGCTTGTTTGGTTTTAGTATTTCTATTTTGTATTTGCATGATTTGAATGTTATATTTTAGTTGAGCATGTTAGTATATCAAGTGTTTGTGAAAATGCTTGTTTGGTTTTAGTATTTCTACTTTGTGTTTTGCATGATTTGAATGTTATATTTTAGTTGAGCATGTTAGTATATCAAGTGTTTGTGAAAATGCCATGCTTGTTGGAGCTTGAGGCCATTCGACTACTCCATGTGTTTTACGTTGTATGTGCATTTTTGCCAAGTTAGTTGGTAGGTTTGCATTTGCATGACATTTAATTGAGTATTTAGTTTAAGTATACCAAGTGTTTGTGAAAATGCCATGCTTATTGGAGCTTGAGGCCATTCGGCTACTCCATGTGTTTTGCATTTTGTGTTGCATTTTTGCTATGTTAGTTGATAGATTAGTATTTTCATGATATTTGGTTGAGTTTTTGGTTTAAGCATGCCTTGTATTTGTGTTATTGCCATGCATGTTCATGCATTTTAAACCTAGGTTGCATTAAATGCCATGCAAGTTCATTCAGGTCTAGTTCACTATATGGATGCCATGCAATTTTTCATGACATTTAGGTCTAAACTCATGCATTTCATGCATCATATTTGCTGTATTTTTTCGTACATTTCATGTTCAGCCACTTGACTACTGACTTAGGCCAATTAATGGTTCAAAGTCATGCTCTCTTGAGCACACTTGTAGAAAATTAAGGTTTGTCAAATTGATTATTCTACCTTTGTGATTTTTTTTTACTTAGCCATTTTTTATCTAACTTTCAAAAAGTCCTACCTACTGTTGTGAGTCATTTTGTGAGTCTTAAATATTTTTACTTTGATTTTTAAATGATTTTATCAAAGGCAAAAATGTATTTTGGCAAAACAGTATTTTCACTCAATACTTGTACTTTCCCGATTTTTCCGGGCATTCATCTTTAATCAGAAAATTAAGTTGATTTTTTCTCGTGTAGTTTTACATGTCCTGAGTCTCCAGTATTTTTGTCAGAATTGTTTGAATTTTTAAAAATAGGGTAAAAAATCGTGGCTTAAAACTGGACAGTGGAGTCAGAATTGAATTTGGAGGAAAATCATTTTTCTGTTTTGGTTAAGTTACTTAGAGGGAGCTGATTAGGAAGTTTAGCTACTGACTTAGGGTAATTTCTAAGCCTTTTTAAACTCTAAAAATAATTTTGTAAGTCTCGGGTTAAGGGTAGTCAAGTCCGGGATTTTAAACTTAGGAAATTAGAGCTATTTGAAAAAGGTTTAGCCCAGTTATTTATTTATTTTTAATCTAAGCTTTTCAAAATTGTTTTCAAACAATCACAAAGTATTTTGGTTTTAGAATATTTAATTTGACATATTTTCCTAAGGTAGTTTGATATCTTTTTAGATATACGGATTTCCTTAATTAAAGGGAAAAAAAATACATTTTTATGCATTGCATTTTCCATATTCATGCATTTTATATAATATGTGATTTTTGCTATGATAATTTCTATGATATTGTTATGATTTTGAGTTATGTTATATTTTTTATTATATGATTTGGAATATTTCATGATATCCTATGCTTTTTATTTAATTATTTTTTGTCATATTATTTAGCATATACTATGTTCATGCATTATTATTTTCATTTTTATTTTCATGCATATTATATGATAGCATTATTTTATATTTTATGTCATTTAAATTATATGTCATATCATTCATATTTGCCATGTTATTCAAATTATTTCATCTCATATAGAATATATTATGTTACCTAGGTCATTTCATTTAGGATATATATATATATATATATATTATGTCATTTAGGATATTTTATTTCATTTAAAATATATCATATGATTTAGGATATTACATTTCATATAGAATATATTATGTTGCTTAGGTCATTTCATTTCATTTAGAATATGTCATATAACTTAGGACATTTCATTTCATTTAGAATATGCTAAGGCAATTAGGACATTTCATTTCATTTAGAATATGCTAAGGCATTTAAATTATATCATATCATTTAGGAAGCATTATATTATTTAGATTTTGCTATGTCATTTTATTTATGTCATGCATAAACATATTCATATCTTTTAAAATGTTTTCAAAAGGATAATGACTTTTCAATAAAAAATAAAGATGTTCTCGAGTTAAAATAATTCATGAGTTCTCTACCGGGTTTGCTGGAGGGAATATCATCAATTATCATTAATAAAGGAATATCTTTCTTTCAAAAAACGAGAATGATTCGGAAAGTTTTTCAAATTAATAAAAATTTCTATATTTTGCCACGTTTGTTGGGGAATATAGGAAAATTTTGAATTTATAAATTCAGGATCATTTTCAATTAAAAATAGAATTATTTTTCTTTAAATTGGGAATTAACTTGAAATACTAAATTTAAAACCGATTTTTTATCGAGGCTTGAGATAACACATGATTAATAAGGTACCGTTTTATACGGGCATTGTGGGGGTGCTAATCCTTCCCCACACATAACCGAGTCACAAACCCGTTTCTTTGATTTCTCTGGTTTAAAACGCAGATTTGAAATTGGTTTTTAAAAAATGTTTTAATTAATTTTTAAAATATTTTTATAAAACCGGTTTTAATAGGTGGCCGATCACACTTAGCTAAAAAAGATTGGTGGCGACTCCATGTATTTTTTCAATGTCATTTTCAAAACCTTCATTTATCTAGAGGAATTAAGTCGACTTTTCCTCGGTTTTTTTAATGTCACGCTTAACGAATAATAATGTCTTGCGATGAGACTCGTTATTTTTTTTAGGTTGCGACAGCTTGGCGACTCCACTGGGGACAATTAAAGAGTCAGGCCTAGAATTAGTCGTGTGTTATCAAAGTCTTGGTTTTGTTGGTTTAATTGGTATTTAATTTTAATTCCCATATTTTTAAAATAAAAGAGAATTTAGAAAATAAAAAATGTTTTAATATGTCCATATTCATGTGCATTCATATTATTATTTGTTCTCTGGTTATTTTGTTACGTATATTTATATGTTTGCTTGATTGATGCTTTACATTGTTTGATTTTAGTGGGGTATTTAGAATAAAGGGTGTAGAACAGGTGGTGACAGGTTTGTTTTGTTCCTCCGCACACACTGTATTTGCATTTGCATAACATGAATCCTCTACCCGGGTTCCGTCCTTTTAAGTTGGAGTAAAGTAACTACGCTTTCGTGATGTTCCTCCGCATGGGCTAGTGAAACACTTTCGGAGTATAAAGTACCTAATGCCGCCTTCGTGATAATCCTCCGTACGGGCATAGGAAAATATACTCTAACGAATTGAACTCGCTTTTATCGGGGTGCCTTACTAGCCTTCACCGGCGACAGTGAGGAACAATTCGGGGCCTTAGAACCGATTCACCTTCATATAGTGAACCTAGGCGAAGCCATGCCGGATTTCTGTTAGATACCCGAAGTTTAAGAACACGTGGAGGAACATTTCCAACCTTTTACTATCTTTCTATATGTTAGATACAAATTGGGTGATGATGAACGAACATCATATCGCTCGTATTTTTTATTTTGTCCCAAAGGCGTCGTAATGCCGAAGCTCTGTTTAAATTTTTCGGGACATTTTTTTTTAAAAAAAAAGCATGTTGTTATTTATGTTATATTTGTGAATTCATTTCTTTACTAATCAATTTCTTTCTGTTTTCTTTTCTTTGACATGCATCATAGACATCATCATACACTTGGAGTTTATTGGCCTCGGGATAGTTATCAACCCAAAGGACTTTCATGGAGTGTCAGGTTATTTCAGTGATAGAAGATCATGCAGTAGTTAGGGCACGGTTGGAAAAAGATCAGAGGGAGGATGGTGATTGCCTCAAGAAAGATTATGTGTCAGTATTGCCGAAAAGGGTCAAAGTGGATTCTAGACAAAATAATCTCAAGGGTTAGCCGATATTTGGAATCAGTGGAATGTATCAGAGAAAGAAGCATTCACTCAGAAATATAGAGATATAGCACTCTTAATTCCGATTCAGGTCAATAGTGGGTTGATTCAGGCTATGGTATAGTTTTGGAATCTTGCTTATAGATGTTCCACTTTTAACAAGGAGGATATGACACCACTGATTGAAGAATATTCAGCACTGTTACCTATTGAATGTCCTAATCCTGATTGGGTATATTTGAAGGAAATGAAACCTTCAGGTTTTAAGAAAAAAGTGGCTAGGATCACAGGATTGGATATAACATGGGTTGAGAGTCATGTGGACACAAAGTAGAAAAATGTTCGCATTCCGTGGGAAACTCTCCTTCAGTTGATATTGGGTTGTTCCGACAAAGAAAAAGCAGTGACATCTTTGCTCTAGCCATCTACGGGTTAATCATATTCCCGAAGATATTGGGTCATGTGGATATAGCCGTGTTTGATTTATTTGAAAAGTTGGAACAAAAGATCAACCCATCTTCGGCCATCATAGCTGAAACTATCCGATCCCTGAATTTTTGTAAAAGGGCAGGACAAGGGAGAATCAAGGGGTGTCTACAACTCCTTTATATTTGGATTCAAAGTCACTTTTGGAAGATAGAAAATGTTTCCTTCAAACCGTACCGACAAAGAAAAAGCAGTGACATCTTTGCTCTAGCCATCTACGGGTTAATCATATTCCCGAAGATATTGGGTCATGTGGATATAGCCGTGTTTGATTTCTTTGAAAAGTTGGAACAAAAGATCAACCCATCTTCGGCCATCATAGCTGAAACTATCCGATCCCTGAATTTTTGTAAAAGGGCAGGACAAGGGAGAATCAAGGGGTGTGTACAACTCCTTTATATTTGGATTCAAAGTCACTTTTGGAAGATAGAAAATGTTTCCTTCAAACCGTACATGAAGACTTTAGTTTCGATTAGGGAATTCCTTCAAAATGATTGGCCTAAATACGGGAATGAAGAGAAATGGGTCAACATGTTCCGGAATCTAAAAGGGGAGATGGTGACTTGGAGAGCTCCATGGATGGTTCCTATGCCGATTATGTACAAATGTGGGGACAACCCAGGAGTTCCACTACTTGGAATTTGGGGGTCTGTGAGTTATGCGCCTTTGTTGGTGCAAAGACAGGTTGAGTCTCGGCAATTCACACCCGTGACTCATAATCTAGGATCATCAAAGTTCACTTATGGGGAAGACGGATATTCTGGAAAAGTGCGAGCAGTGATTGAAGCATGGAAGAAAACTCACCAGATAAAAGTGGCCCGATATGCCGACATCGTCACACCTGATTACCTGGTATGGAGGGAATTAAGGGTTAATGATAGACTGTTGACATCAGATGGGGAAGAGGTCCAGTTCATGAATTCGCCACCGAGGGAAATGCCATCAGAGTTAGAAATCGCAAGGGCGGAATTTGTAAAAGAAAAGGCCCGGATGAGCAAGGAGATTTTCCGACTGCAAGAAGAGCTTGAGGACATGAAAAATAGGGAATCGACTCGGGAAAAAGAAAAGGAACAGATCAAGAAAGAAAGGGACACCGCTAAGGGCGATCTTCGGGAATTACATTTGGAGAATAAGAGGTGCCGCTTCAAGCTCAAATTTGAGGGGACTCTCAAGACTTCCGGGCAGTGGGAACATGAGGTCAAAAACCTCAAGAAAGAGAATAACTACTGGAAAGAGAAAGCAAAACACGAGGAAGCCCGAGCAAATCAACTGGAGAAACAAGTTAGAGAAAGATTACACGATGATGCTTTTGCTGACACGTCAAAGGGTCGTGAACAAGTAGGGATCAGATGGAAGAGCAAGGTAATCAAAAGAGGACAGTGAAGAAGGTCCAGGATCCGAGAGAGTGATTATAGGACCAGTATTTTGTAATAGTTTTTTAGGAGAGACAGATTATCACGTTGTCTTAAGCAGGGATCTTTTCTTTGATGTATTTAGTTCCAGAAAATCAATGAAAGATCGTTTGGTTGGAATTATCCCGGGGCCAATACTTTAAATACATTCATCATTCACTAGTTATTTCTTTTATATATTTTATTTGTTCATTCATTTATATTCATAATCATTCATTCATTTATTCTTTATAAATTGTTCATACACTTAGTCATTTATTTATTTGTCCATCCATTTATTCTTTATAATTTCATACACTTAATCAATTACTTAGTTGTTCATTCATTAACACTGGTTCATTCATTCATTTATTCATTTTTTATAAAATAAAAATAAGAAATGTGTCAATAATTTCTAATCCATGGTTTTAAAACTAAAGGTACAATTGGTCGCACTCAGAGAGAACCAGATTTCCAACACCATTACAATACTCGATCTCGAACAAGAGCCATGGAAATCGATCAGCTTGCCAGAATAGAAAGAATGGAAAGAATTCAGAAAGAACTGTAGGAACAGTTAACTAAGTCTCAAGAGGAGACACGGGAACAGATGACAAAACTCATGGAGATGATGAGCACTATGATGAGGCAGAAGTGGCCCGGAGAAAATTCAGCTACTGGAATGGGGGCAGTGAATCAGGAAGACCGACCAGAAGTGGTATAGAGGAATGGTCAGACATCCCAACCTATGGGAAATGAACCTCCAACTGGGGCAGCTTCCTACATTTACATCCAACCAGCAGCCAAAGCACAGAATTTCAGTCCAAAAAAGGGTAACATCGGAGTTTATCCAATTGAGGTTGAGGTTCCAGATTTCGAAGAAATGGTAGAAAAAAAAGGGCCAAAATGACTGAATTGAAGAGTGTCGAAATCGCTAAATCTCAGAAGAAATATCAGCTGCTGGAAGAAAGGCTAAAGGTAGTGGAAGGAGCAGAGTTATTTAGCAGTCTAGATGCCAAAGAGATGAGCTTGGTACACGATCTAGTAATTCCCCCAAAGTTCAAAGTACCAGACTTTGAAAAGTATAATGGGACCACCAACCCATCAGCTCATCTGACCATGTACTGTAGAAGGATGATGGGGCATGATGATAATGAGAAATTGCTTATTCATTGCTTCCAAGATAGCTTAACAGGGTCAGCCACTCGATGGTACAATCAACTGAGTCGTACCAAGATTCGTTCATGGATGGATTTGGCCAGGGCTTTTATGGAATATTATAAGCATGTGTCTAATATGGTACCAGATAGGCTGTCATTACAGAATATGGAAAAGAGGTCCAATGAGAACTTCAAAGAGTATTTACAGAGGTGGAGGGATCTGGCCACACAAGTGCAACCCCCTTTAACTAGCAAAGAAACCACAATGCTTTTCATCAACACCTTGAAAGCACCTTATTATGACAAATTGGTGGGAAGCGCTACCAAGGATTTTGCAGATATGGTAATATCTGGGGAAATGATTGAGTCAGCTATTAAAAATGGGAAGATGGAAGGGGATGAGTCTGCTACCCCAAAGAGAGTTTTTCCTGCAAAGAAGAAGGAGGAAACACATGCAGTAAGCTTTAGCCAATACCCCTATACACCTCCTACACCATACACACCACCAAGGCCCTATACTCCTACCACACCTTATGCACCTCCGACACCTTACACACCATACCCGGGGTATAATCCTTACTACCCCAATGTCAACCATCTTACCTAAAACCCATTCCCCTACACCAATATACCACAACAACCATTTCCAACTGGTATATCCCCTCAAATAACCCTTCCTAGAAATATTGTCCCAAACACTCAGGGTCCTGCATGCAATGACCAACGTTTACTAAGGAACGATAAAAAAACCCAATTTGATCTGATTCCTACCACCTATGGTGAGCTATATCCAAAACTATTATAGGGTCAACTTGTTGCACCCGTGTACCTCAAACCTCTGACACCTCCATATCCAAGATGGTACAATGCAAACACTAACTGCGCATACCACGCGGGAATCCAAGGACAATCGATTGAAGATTGCCTGGCCTCCAAAAAGAAAGTCCAAAGCCTAATCAATGCTGGGGTTGTGAAGTTTGGATAAAAAAATGGGCTGAACGTAGCTGGAAACCCATTGCCTGATCATGCTGGGAATCAGGTAAATGCAATATTGATCGAAGAAGGCAGAAGATTAAAAAGGGATATTAGGGAAGTTAAGACTCCGATGATGACAGTATGGGTTGAAATGGTCAAGGCAGGATTGGTGGAAGATATAGATAGTCTGAAAATGGTTGCAAAAAGGGTGCATAATTGGTGCCCGTTCCATAAGTGTGGAGGCCATGATATACAGGACTGCGGGGACTTTCGGGTTAAAATGCAAAGGACGATGGATAATGGGGAAGCCCAATTCTACGTGGAGATAGAGGAGAAAATAGAAGTCATTGAAAATACAGGTGGCTATGGGATAGGAAGACCCTTGATCATCTATTATGATGAACCGGAGGAAAAAGTTATGCCAGTCATTGAAGAAATGCGCCCAAGTTAATCATTGATTACCTGTTTCCTTTTCATACAAGGAAAACAAGGTTGCACCATGGAAATACGACTGCAGCATGGTTATGCCTGGGCCTTCAAGTCAACAGGATATCACAGGTGTGGGGCATTTAACCCGAAGCGAAAGGTGTTATGTTTCGGAAGCTGCTGAACAGAGGTTAGCAGGGAAAGACAGAGGAGCAGATAAAGGGAAAAAGATAGTCGACCCAATCCATATTGAGATGGATTTGCCAAAAGAAACAGAGAGGGGATTAGCCCCCGTTAACAGAATGAAAGAACCAGTATGTGAGAAGAAAGCCTGTGAGTTCTTAAAATTCATAAAGCATAGTGAGTATAGCGTGGTTGAACAACTGCAGCATCAACCAGCTAGAATCTCAATCTTATCCTTGCTTTTGAATTCAGAGCCACACAGAAATGCCCTGTTAAGAGTGTTAAATCAGGCATACATGGCTAATAATATATCAGTAGAAAAATTGGACAGGCTGGTGGGAAGCATCGCAGTAGATGACTACATATTTTTCAGCTATGAGGAGATACCACCCAATGGTATTGGATCAATGAAAGCTTTCCATATAACTACCACTTGTAAGGGGCACATACTACCAAGGGTCCTTTTGGATAATGGTTCTTCACTAAATGTGATACCTTTAGCAATCTTATCCAAATTGCCAGTAGATATATCTTATATGATACCAAGTTCCCCAGTGGTCAGGGCTTTTGATGGAACAAGGAGAGAGGTTATGGGAACCATTGAAGTTTCTCTGGAGATAGGCCCGTGTATTTATACAGTGAACTTCCAGGTCATGGATATTAATCCATCTTATAATTTCTTGTTGGGAAGGCCGTGGATACATTCAGCTGGGGCTGTACCTTCGTCTCTTCACCAAAAGCTGAAATTTATGATGGAGGGTCGTTTGATCATAGTATCAGGAGAAGAAGACATAATAGCCTCTGCGTCTACTGAATCTCCTTATGTTGAGCCCAATGAAGATGCCGTGGAGTGTTCTTTCCAGTCTTTGGAATTCGTAAATGCAGTTTTCGTCGCTGAAGGATAGAAAAATTTGAAACCAAGATTGTTCAAGAACACAAGGCTGGGAGTAAGGACCACCGTGGGAAAAGGCTGCTGGGCTGGAAAAGGATTGGGGAAATATCTTTAAGGAATGGCTCGAGCGATGCAGGTAATAGGAAAGAAAGATCGGTTTGGCCTAGGGTATCTTTCGAAGGCCCATGAGAAAGAGAGACAAGTTGAAAAGAACCGACAAAGGAGGATGGCCCGTCTTACAGGTATGGATATTGAATGGGAGCCTATGACATTCCCACCTATCCTTCACAGCTTTCGCTTAGCCGGTTCTCTGTTTGGAGAAAAAAATTCTGATGATGTGCTCATAATAATAGAGCAAGCTTTCGAGAGATTCCAGGTGAATAGGGATGAGTAGATGTATGATGTGGAGATCTGCACGACTGAGGAAGACAAAATTGAAAGAGAGAATGCTAATTGGATGGTGCAACCTTGTCCACCAGGATATAGACTAACCAACTGGAGTGCGACTGAGTTGCCCATAGTTTTTAAGTCTATTCCAACGTAATACTTTTAAAAAAGCAATCTTAATTATCTTTACCCAGAGATATTAAGGGTTTTTTTCTTCTGTAATAGGCTTTTTTAACATTTTCATTCAATAAATAACAAGCACAATGCATTTTATCCATATTTGATGTGTCTATATTCTTTCATTTTTGTTATTTATTTTGTTTTCATTATATATTTTCCTATATTGTTTCTTCTCCACCTATTTACAGGTGTGCGGATACGGAATATGAGGACCCTACTATCAGTAATTCTGAAATTGATTTTGAAAGGCCCATTTGCACGGGTGATTTTGAGGCTAACGAAGATACTGAGGATTATGGTCTACCTCCGGATCTATTAAGGAAAATAGAACAAGAGGAGAAACAAGTACTTCCTCATAAAGAGTTATTGGAAACGATAAATCTGGGAAATGGTGAAGAGATAAAGGAAGTCAAAATCGGAACTTCATTGTCATCATCAATAAAAGGTGAATTGATAGCTTTGCTCCAGGAATATTTGGATGTATTTGCGTGGTCTTATCAAGACATGCCAGGGTTAGATCCAGATATTGTGGTTCATAAGCTCCTTTTAAGGCCAGAATGCAAGCCAATTCAGCAAAAGTTGAGAAGAATGAGGCCCGACATGCTGTTAAAGATAAAACAGGAGGTGAAGAAGCAATTTGATGCTGGATTCTTAAAGGTGGCAAAATATCTAGAATAGGTGGCAAATATTGTTCTAGTACCAAAGAAGGATGGCAAGGTGCGGATGTGCATTGATTACCGAGATTTGAACAAGGCCAGCCCTAAAGATAATTTCCCTTTGCCCCATATTGATACTCTGGTGGATAATACGGTGAAAAGTTCTTTATTTTCTTTCATGGACGGATTCTCAGGATACAATCAGATCAAGATGGCACCAGAGGACATGGAGAAAACCACATTTGTTATAATGTGGGGAACCTTCTGCTACAAAGTAATGCCATTTGGGTTGAAGAATGCTGGGGCAACATACCAAAGAGCCATGGTGACCTTGTTTCATGATATGATGCATAAAGGAATTGAGGTCTATGTTGATGATATGATCGCTAAGTCACAAGGAGAAGAGGAGCATATTGCGAATCTTAAGAAGCTCTTTGAACGACTAAGGAAGTTTAGACTCAAGCTAAATCCGGTAAAATGCACTTTTGGAGTCATCTCGAGGAAATTGTTGGGTTTTGTCATCAGCAAAAGAGGAATTGAGATTGACCCGGATAAAGTGAAGGCTATTCAGAATCTGCCACCACTTCGCACTCAAAAGGAAGTAATAGGCTTTCTGGGGAGATTGAATTACATTGTTCGGTTTATTTCACAGTTAACCGACAAATGTGATCCAATATTTAAGTTACTTCGAAAAAGTGATCCAGGAGAATGGGATGAAGGTTGTCAAATTGCATTTGAAAAGGTTAAACATTATCTATCCAACCCACTAGTATTAATGCCATCTACTCCGGATAAACCAATGATACTGTATTTATCAGTATTTGAAAGATCCATGGGTTGTGTTTTGGGGCAACTTGATGAAACTAAAAAGAAAGAGCAGGCAATTTACTACCTCAACAAGAAATTCACAGATTATGAGTTGAAATATTCATCGGTAGAGAAGTTGTGTTGCGCCTTAGCTTGGACTGTTCGAAGACTCAGACAGTATATGTTGTATCACATAACGTGGTTGATTGCTAAGCTGGATCCAGTGAAATACATGTTGGAAGCACCTTCTTTGTCAGGAAGGACGACAAGATGGCAGGTTTTATTGTCAGAGTACGACATTGTATATGTAAGTCAAAAAGCTCTCAAGGGCAGTGCAGTGGCTGAATTCTTAGCAAGTCATGCAGTGGAAGATTATGAGCCATTGAACTTTGATTTCCCGGATGAGGATTTGATGTATGTGTCACAAGCAGACGAGATTCCCCTGAAGAAGAAAGTTTGGAAAATGTAATTTGATGGCGCATCTAACACCATGGGGCATGGAATCGGTGCAATACTTATATCCCCAGAAGAAGATTATTATCCTTTCACTACCAGATTGGATTTTGATTGTACAAACAATACTGTCGAGTATGAAGAATGTACTATGGGCCTTCGTACTGCAGTGGACAGAAAGATCAAAGTATTGAAAGTTTTCGGAGACTCAGCCTTAGTGATTTACCAACTACGAGGAGAATGGGAAACCCGAGATACAAAGCTAATCTTATACCGAGAACTCATACAGAGTTTATTGCAGGAGTTTGAAGAAGTGAATTTCAATTACTTTTCTCGAGAAGAAAACTGAATGGCAGATGCTCTGGCTACTTTGTCATCAATGTTTAAAGTGAATGATGGGGCTGAAGTTGTGCCAATAAAGATGAGTATATATGAGTCTCCTGCCCACTGTTTGAGTATTGAAGAAGAAGCAGATGGCCTCCCTTGGTATAACGATATCTTACAGTACATCAAGAGTCAATAATATCCAGAACAGGCAACAGAGAATGACAAGAGGACTCTAAGAAGGCTAGCAATGGGTTTTGTGTTAGACAGTGAGATTCTCTACAAGAAAAGAAAAGACCAAGTCTTATTGAGATGTGTCAGATTTGCTGAAGCTCGGAGAATTATAGAAGAAGTCCATGAAGGGATATGTGGCACTCATGCTAATGGTCATATGCTTGCTAAACAGATTATAAGGGCAGGGTACTATTGGCTGAGATGGAAGGAGATTGTATCAGTTATTCTCAAAAGTGCCATAAATACCAGATTTATGAAGATAAGATTCATGTGTCGCCATCGCCATTACATGTCATGACTGCACCATGGCCTTTTTCAATGTGGGGAATGGATATGATAGGGCCTATTACCCCGAAAGCTTCAAATGGATATCGTTTCATCTTGGTGGCCATAGATTATTTCACAAAGTAGGTAGAAGCTGCTTCCTATGCGAATGTAACAAAGTCGGTGGTATGTAGATTCATCAAGAAAGAAATCATATGCCGTTACGGGTTGCCAGTAAGAATTATTTCGGATAATGCTCTCAATTTGAACAATAAGATGATGAGAGAAGTGTGTACTCAATTCAAGATCACGCATCATAATTCGGCACCTTACCGTCCGAAGATGAATGGCGCAGTAGAAGCAGTTAACAAGAACATCAAGAAGATTGTCGAGAAGATGACCAATGTGTACAAGGATTGGCATGAGATCTTGCCGTTTGCTCTTCATGCATATCGTACTTCGGGTCCGCATATCTACAGGGGCAACACCATTTTCTTTAGTATACGGGATGGAAGCAGTGCTACCTATTGAAGTTGAGATCCCTTCACTTCGGGTTTTGATGGAAGTTGGCCTAGAGGAAGCAGAATGGGTTAGAGCTCGTTATGAACAGTTGAATCTCATCGAGGAGAAAAGATTGAAAGCAATTTGTCACGGGCAGTTGTATTAGAAAAGGATGATTCGAGCCCACAACAAGAAAGTTCATCCCAAGCAGTTCCAAGAAGGGGAGTTGGTATTGAGAAAAATTCTCCCTATAGTGAAGAACCCGAGAGGAAAATAGGCTCCTAATTGGGAAGGACCCTATGTGGTAAAGAGAGCTTTTTCTGGAGGAGCATGGATTCTAACTCGGATGGACGGAGATGATTTTAGATATCCCGTGAATGCGGATGAACTGAAGAAGTATTATGCTTAAAAAAAAAGTGTCTGATGCTGTGCATATGGAAATTCGAATGATTCCAAGTGTAAAAATGGAAATTCTATATATCTATTTCCCTTGAGAAATGCTTTTCAAAGAGAATAGTCATGCTTGATATGATGAATGGCCATCTTTCATATTCTTTTCACTAAGAAGAAATTATCCTTAGTCACCCATTTGAGCCTTAGGAATTATTTCTTTCTTTAAACCTTGATCAAGGATCACCCTCTACACTGGAGGGCAAATGCAAGGAAAAATAATAAAAAAAAAATCATGGCAAAAAAAGAAAGCCATCGAAAAATATGGCAAATGAAAGCCAACAAAGCAAAAAAAGAAGAAAAGAAAGTCCAAAGAAGGACAAATGTTTCAAGAATGAATTCTCCGCAGGAAATTATCCTTGATCTAATCACCCTTAAACATATTTTGGGCCTATTTATCCTTTCTTTCTAAAACTAAACCTTGGCCTACATTACATGCTTTAGAAGCCCATTTTGATCAAGCATGGATATTTAATTTGAAAGGTTATTCTCAGAATTCATCCCATCTTTTGAATTGATATTTTTACCTTGGAAGCATTTAGAATTCTCAGATGCATGGTAGAATAAAAAAAAAAATGAAAATGAAAAAAGAATGTAAAAGGAGAGGTTTAAGCCGAAAACCCCCAAAGGGCGACTTAATACCGAATGGAGGACACTTGAGTTGAAAAACCACAAAGGGCGGCGCAAGTACTGATCAAAGTTTGAATCAATGCTCCGTGTAAAGGGGGAGAAAGTATCTGACAATCAGAGGAAAGGGGAACAACTCAGTCTGATGTAACTACAGAAGCTAAGAGGTTACCCAAGTGAATTGCTCGTTCAAGAGAAATTTCAGATGGTTTGAAAAGGGAGGGGTCCAAGATATTTCGCATCCAGGGCATCTACAGCCTATAACCTTACATTTGTTTCTTATATCCTTGATATTTATTTTTACAATTTTAAAACATTTCTTGGAATAAATTCTTGTTATCCTTTTCATGAAAATTTTTGCTTGATTCATATTTTCTTTCATATACTTTTGAGATGCATTATGGTTGTTATTAAATTGAATGATGATTAGTAATAAAAATCTTTAAATAAAGGGATTTCAAAGTATTACTAAGGAATAGATTTAAATCTTGGGAAAGGTTTGGAAAGTTCACCAAGAAAAGAAAACAGTGAACGTGGTGGAAACTCCATCATGAAGTCAGAAAGTCTATGAACTTCAGCGAAAGACAGAAACTGAGACTTTTTGACAAGATATCTTGAGTGAAGAATTCCTTAAGTGGTATCAATGAACAATTGAAGACTCTGTCATGAAGTCAGATAATCTGTGAACCTTTCAAAGAAACCATGGATTAGAAATCATGGCACAATCATTTGATTGCATTTATTTTTAGGAAACACACAAGCATTTGCCAAGCATGTCATTCTCATCATTGCATTTAGTTAACAGTGCAGAAATCAGGGAAACTTGGACTTCTCCAAAGAGAACTCGTTTTGCTTCTCAAAAGATTCAGACTCCGAGACCGCCATCGAGCTATTTCTTTCTGTTTTAAATCGAATTCATTTTGTTTATCAGACGAGTCGAGCCTTGAGACCGTCGTCAAGGTATTTTCAAATCACTGTTTTAAAGACCTTCGGGCACCAGTTTTAAAGACCTTCGGGCACCAGTTTTAAAGATCTTCGGGCACCAATTTTAAAGACCTTCGGGCATCAATTTTAAAGACCTTCAGGCATTAGTTTCAAAGACTTTCGGGCACCATTTTAAAGACCTTCGGGCACCAGTTTTAAAGACCTTTGGGTACCAGTTTTAAAGACCTTCGGGCACCAGTTTTAAAGACCTTTTGGCACCAATTTTAAAGACCTTCGGGCACCAGTTTTAAAGACCTTCAGGCACCAGTTTTAAAGACCTTCGGGCACTATTTTAAAGACCTTCGGGCACCAATTTTAAAGACCTTCGGGCACCATTTTTAAGATCTTCGAACACTATTCTTAAGACCTTCGGGCACAATTTTCTCTTTCGAAAATCGAATCCGTTTCCTTAAGACGGGTCGAGCCTTGATTAGTTAGGGAATTCAATTTAAGGACAAATCTTCAACTTACAGTTTTTTTTTTTTTAAAAAAAAAAAAATTGAAAAATGAAAAAAAGATAGAAGAATGAAAAAGAAACTCCCTTCCCTTTCCCTCACATGTGATTTCACTGACCGTACAAAACTAGTGTTTGTTTATCTTTGCCTGATTCCTGATTCTGAGCAATAGCCAAACAGAGGCAGCTGTAGACACCTAATTTTGTCCGGACCACTAAAACATGTATGTTTTCTTCATAAATTGATGTTTCAGAATATAAAAAGACTTTTTTCATCCTGCAGGTGGTACTCCGAGACTTAGTTTAAGAGGGTGAGCATAAAAAGTCAAACTAAAAAAAGTCAACCTCGAAAAAAAAGAACCCCAAAAAAATGAATCCCAAAAAGTCAACTACTGAAAAAAAATCAACCCACTTTCAAAGTCAAGACTTGAAGTTCAATTGAAAAATAGCGAAAGAATTTTGATAATCCGAGGTCTACATTGAAAGATATGGAGTTCGGAAGTTGGGTTATGGAGATTCAGTAGAAAAGAAACCCTAATCCGAGAAATTTGGGAAAAAGTGCTTAAATGATCGAATTGGTCGAAATTGAAGGTTTGAAATGAAAGATAAGCACTGACTACGGGTAATGGAGAAGCCACTTGAAAGAAAAAATGAAAGAAAAGTCAATTCGGGAGAAAACCGAGAATTAGGGTTTTTGGTGAATTTCGGTGAAATCAGAAAAAATTACAGAAATGGCCCAACTTGGTAAGACTAAAGCCCCCAATGGAAGAGGAATGATTAAAAAGGGATAGCCCAAGGCTCAGCTTGAAGAAAATCTGAAAATCGGACTTGTTTTGAGCAAAACCGGGTTTCGGAGGCAAAATGACAAAATTGGAAAATTTGGGAAAAATAGCAAATGGACTCCGAAAATTCTAAAAATTTGCAAATCTAATTTTTAAATCATTTTGAAGAGACTGGAAAAAGAAAATCTTGATTCGGAGTTCGTTTGCAAAAGGGCCAAATCCCGGGTCTTTTATGCAGAAATTCAAGAAGGAAAATCCTGAAAAAATAGCAAATGAACTCCAAATCTTCTAAATATTTGCAAATATCAATTTTAAATTATTTGGAAGAGATTGGCGTAAGAAAATCTTGATTCGGAGTTCGTTTGCAAATTGGCCAAATCCCGGGCCTCCTATGCAATAATTCAAGAAGATAAATCTCGAAAAAATAGCAAATGGACTCCAAAAATTTTGCAAATATCATTTTTAAATTATTTGGAAGAGATTGGAGAAAGAAAATCTTGATTCGGAGTTCGTTTGCAAAATGGCCAAGTCCCGAGCCCCTATGTAGTAATTCAAGAAGATAAATCTCGAAAAAATACCAAATGAGTTCCAAAAATTATAAAAACTTCCAGATCACACTTTTAAATTATTTGGAAGAGATTGGTGAAGAAAAATCTTGATTTGGAGCTCGTTTAAAAAATGGTAAAATGTGGGGGCATGAAAGGGCATTTTTGGAAAAAAAATCCAAATAAATAGCAAACGAACTCGGAAAATTTTGAAAACTTCCAGAATTCAATATTTTATTATTTTGAAAGCATTAAAAAAATAAAATTAGAATTTGGAGTCTGTTTTCCATTTATTTGCATCCGGGGGGCAAAACGATCATTTCACCCAATCAATCGAAAAGAGCTTCTTTTGGCCTTTCAAAAAATCAGACTTGGGTTGGAAAAGAGAGTGCTGGCCTGCCAAGTCCCAAAGGAAGGAGGAAGCTGCTGATTTTTCAATCAAATGACCAAGAATTAAAAGTTAGTTAGAGATTCTTTTTGATCAACCATTGTGATTAAGCCACATAGGCCAAGAGAGTGTCAACATTATTCTTGAATAGCTGTAATTATGGACAGCTGATATGCTAATCTAAGGGTGATAATTTCATGATTTTTCACCTTGAATTACTAGCCATTGGATGAAAATTGGTTGAGAAAAACATGACAACATTCCTTGGAGGAGAGAGGTTGGATTCGACCGACTTAAGGGAGAGGCAGAATTTTCATTTTCCTTCACTTCATTTTCAGATTTCTTAGTTTTTCTGAGTTTTTTCTCTCCTTGGTTGAAAGCAAAAAGAAAAATTTTAGAAAAGAAAGGAAAGTTTGAAGAGATAAAGCTTGAAATATAGCTTCTTGAGGTTGCTTTTAGCACCATCTCTTGCACTTTCTTGATTTTTCATTCTTGTTTGTGCTATTTTGATTATTATTTGGTGAGTTTTCTTTTTAAATAAGTGTTTTTTTAATTGTTATTCTTAAGTTCTTTCTTCATCTCTTTCTTAAATAATTTTTACAATTTTTTTCTTATTTTTATTTAATGGCCGAATGGCCTACATTTTTCTTATTATGGCTGCTATTTTTGCTTTAATTTATCATGTTATTTATGTTATTTTCTTTAATTTTGATGCTTGAAGTGTTCTTCTACTTCATATATTTGAATCATGTTTTAATTTGGTTGCTTTGTTTGTTGCCATTTATGAGTTAAATATCATGTTCTTGTATTTTTAATTTTCTGTTTTCATAAATTTGTTGATGTTTTATATTTAGTATATCAAGTGTATGTGAAAATGCTTGTTTGGTTTTAGTATTTTTATTTTGTATTTGCATGATTTGAATGTTATATTTTAGTTGAGCATCTTAGTATATCAAGTGTTTGTGAAATTGCTTGTTTGGTTTTAGTATTTCTACTTGTGTTTTGCATGATTTGAATGTTATATTTTAGTTGAGCATGTTAGTATATCAAGTGTTTGTGAAAATGCCATGCTTGTTGGAGCTTGAGGCCATTCGGCTACTCCATGTGTTTTACATTGTATGTGCATTTTTGCCATGTTAGTTGGTAGGTTTGCATTTGCATGACATTTAATTGAGTATTTAGTTTAAGTATACCAAGTGTTTGTGAAAATGCCATGCTTGTTGGAGCTTGAGGCCATTCGGCTACTCCATGTGTTTTGCATTTTGTGTTGCATTTTTGCTATGTTAGTTGATAGGTTAGTATTTGCATGATATTTGGTTGAGTTTTTGGTTTAAGCATGCCTTGTATTTGTGTTATTGCCATGCATGTTTTAGATGTTAGTTTAGGTTTATCTTGCCATGCATGTTCATGCATTTTAAACCTAGGTTGCATTAAATGCCATGCAAGTTCATTTAGGTCTAGGTCACTATATGGATGCCATGCAATTTTTCATGACATTTAGGTTTAAACTCATGCATTTCATGCATCATATTTGCTGTATTTTTTCATGCATTTCATGTTCATGCCACTTGACTACTGACTTAGGCCAATTAATGGTTCAAAGTCATGCTCTCTTGAGCACACTTGTGGAAAATTAAGGTTTGTCAAATTGATTATTCTACCTTTGTGATTTTTTTTACTTAGCCAATTTTTATCTAACTTTCAAAAAGTCCTACCTACTTTTTGTGAGTCATTTTGTGAGTCTTAAATATTTTTACTTTGATTTTTAAATGATTTTATCAAAGGCAAAAATGTATTTTGGCAAAATAGTTTTTTCACCCAGTACTTGTACTTTCCCAATTTTTCTGGGCATTCATCTTTAATCAGAAAATTAAGCTGATTGTTTCTCGTGTAGTTTTACATGTCCTGAGTCTCCAGTATTTTTTTCAGAATCGTTTGAATTTTTAAAAATAGGGTAAAAAACCGTGGCTTAAAACTGGACAGTAGAGTCGGAATTGAATTTGGAGGAAAATCATTTTTCTGTTTTGGTTAAGTTACTTAGAGGGAGCTGATTTGGAAGTTTAGCTACTGACTTAGGATAATTTCTAAGCCTTTTTAAACTCTAAAAATGATTTTTTAAGTCTCGGATTAAGGGTAGTCAAGTCCGGGATTTTAAACTTAGGAAATTAGAGCTATTTGAAAAAGGTTTAGCCCAGTTTTTTTATTTTTAATCTAAGCTTTTCAAAATTGTTTTCAAACAATCACAAAGTATTTTGGTTTTAGAATATTTAATTTGACATATTTTTCTAAGGTAGCTGGATATCTTTTTAGATATACGGATTTCCTTAATTAAAGGAAAAAATACATTTTCATGCATTGCATTTTCCATATTCATGCATTTTATATAATATGTGATTTTTGCTATGATAATTTCTATGATATTGTTATGATTTTGAGTTATGTTATATCGTTTATTATATGATTTGGAATATTTCATGATATCCTATGCTTTTTATTTAATTATTTTTTGTCATATTATTTAGCATATACTATGTTCATGCATTATTATTTTCATTTTTATTTTCATGCATATTATATGATAGCATTATTTTATATTTTATGTCATTTAAATTATATGCCATATCATTCATATTTGCCATGTCATTCAAATTATTTCATCTCATATAGGATATATTATGTTACCTAGGTCATTTCATTTAGGATATGTATATTATGTCATTTAGGATATTTTATTTATTTAAAATATATCATATGATTTAGGATATTACATTTCATATAGAATATATTATGTTACTTAGGTCATTTCATTTCATTTAGAATATGTCATATAACTTAGGACATTTCATTTCATTTAGAATATGCTAAGGCATTTAAATTATATCATATCATTTAGGAAGCATTATATTATTTAGATTTTGCTATGTCATTTTATTTATGTCATGCATAAACATATTCATATCTTTTAAAATGTTTCAAAAGGATAATGATTTTTCAATAAAAAATAAAGATATTCCCGAGTTAAAATAATTCATGAGTTCTCTACCGGGTTTGCTGGAGGGAATATCATCAATTATCATTAATAAAGGAATATATTTCTTTCAAAAAACGAGAATATTCGGAAAATTTTCCAAATTAATAAAAATTTCTATATTTTGCCATGTTTGTTGGGGAATATAGGAAAATTTTGAATTTATAAATTCCGGATCATTTTCAATTAAAAATGGAATTATTTTTATTTAAATTGGGAATTAACTTGAAATACTAAATTTAAAACCGATTTTTTACCGAGACTTGAGATAACACATGATTAATAAGGTACCGTTTTATACGGGCGTTGTGGGGGTGCTAATCCTTCCCCACACGTAACCAAGTCCCGAACCCGTTTATTTGATTTCTCTGGTTGAAAACGCAGACTTGAAATTGGTTTTTAAAAAATGTTTTAATTAATTTTTAAAATATTTTTATAAAACCGATTTTAATAGGTTGCCGATCATACCTAGCTAAAACAGATTAGTGGTGACTTCATGTCTTTTTTCAAGGTCATTTTCAAAACCTTCATTTATCTAGAGGAATTAAGTTGACTTTTCCTCGGTTTTTTTAATGTCACGCTTAACGAATAATAATGTCTTGCGATGAGACTCGTTATTTTTTTAGGTTGCGACAAATGGTACCTAAACATAATGCAAATGCACACATAATGCAAGAATTTCATGAAGAAACCGAATGGCCATTAAAATAGAATAATGCAATCCTATTTATCCAATAACACAAACACATGGCAAACCAAATCAAAATTCACAATGTTATGGCATGAAATGCAAACCTATCAACTAGACAAAATGGAAATGTAGACACAAAGCAAAAAGGACCCTAATGGCCGAATGGTCCTAAAAACAAAACAAGATATAATCTTAGCCAAACAATAACACAAACACATGGTAACAAACATGACAATAATGCAAACATGGTGACTAACATGATTGATAAACATATTAATGACAATATAACAAACACAAGGCGTGGTCTAAATATGTAAACATGAATGGAAACATACTAAGCAAGCAAACATGATAAAAATGCAAACATGCTTAAGAAAATCCATCCTGACCGAATGGGACAACCTAAACTAGCATGGAATTGTGACAAACACATAGCATGGTATATTATTAAACTATCACAATCAAGCTAACTTACCACAAATCAAGCTAATCTAACACAATAAACTAACTTACCACAAATCAAGCTCATGAATAAAAATCAAACACAAAATCATTTTCCAAAACAAAAACTCATTCGGCCATCATGGATTTTTTTATGAAAACTTATTTTTTTATACTTTCTTTAAAAACAAAGTAGTAGATCCTTAGAAACAAGTTTATTTCATGAAAGGAAAACAAAAATAACAATCAAAACAACAAAATCATATCAACAAAGTATGAAAAAACCGTGGAAAAGCATAGCTACCTTGCTCTAGCTTTCCAAATCAAGAAGAAACAAACTAAATCACCTCTTTTCCTTCTTCTTTTTTCTCCTCTCTTTCTCCTTTCTTTTTTTGTCTTTGAGAAGATTTTTCCTTATTTATTCGGGGCTCACTTTGCTTTGTATCTGTCTTTGAGCTAGGACTTATTTTTCGTGATCTTTGAGAAGATCTGTCCTCGCATTTGCCCCTCAGTGTAGAGGGTGATCCTTGATCAAGGTTCAAAGAAGAAAGAATTCTTTTGGCTCAAAGGGGGTGACTTTGGATAATTTCTTCTTGTGAAAGGGATATGAAAGATGGCCATTCATCATATCAAGCCCGAATATTCTCATTGAAAAGCAATCCCCAATGGAAAAGATAATCAGAAATTCATTTTGCACTTTGGAATCATCCGAATTCTCATATGCATGATATCATAATTTTTTTTTTTTTTGCTTTCTCTTTTTTTTTTGTCGCATGCCCCACTGGTTTATGCGTTAGTCCATCCTTATTCACCACGTATCCATCATTTCCACATATGATGCCTCAATTTGATCAACCTTGGGAAATTGTATCAACGAGGAACATAGCAAATCTAGGTCTACTTTGAAAGGGCTGAGTTTCAATTATGAGTTCTTTGAAGAGACAAGGAAAATATGACCCAAAAACGGGTTTTCTCTGGGACATGGGATAATTTATGTTAATCATTGTGTCCCGAAAGTGTCAATCATGAAGTGATGTTTGGGCAATTAGTGTTTTGTGGTTATTGGAAAGGACATGAATGTCTTTGACATAACCTTGACACACATCAAATTACCATGATCGAAATTCTTGAAAGAATGTATCATTTGTTTGAATTTCAAGGAGTTCAAAAATTTTCCAAAAAGTTCGTTCCTTTGTTCATAGCCTAGACTAGGACTTACATCTTTGCTTATTCTGCAATGACAAAGGTTTATGAAGTTTAATCAATCATATTCTTTGAAGCATTAGGTTTTTCAAGTAGTTTTGATTCAAAGGATTTAGGCATAAGAAAGTCTAAAAGAAAGAGGGAAAGTGTTAGGTCATTTCTAACAATGATCATCAATATTCTCGAGACTGTCCATTATTTCACGTGAAAACCCCTTATTATTGTTTACCAAAATTTTTTCTCAAAGTTTCATTTTTATTCTTTTTTTTTTCAAATTCAAATGAATGCTAAAATATAATGAAAGTAAACATTTAAATTCAAAATTTATTTATTTCATGTAGATGTCAACATGAGACAAGTGCTTTCATCATCACAGTATATAGAACTACATGCATCAAAAATCCTAATATGATTTTGCACCATGTTTCTTATGACACTTGGCTTTCCCATCTTCAAAACTTATCGACCCAACCTTGATGAGATCCTTGACCTTGTACTTCAAAGCGGGGCAGTTCTCTATTGAGTGACCTTGATTTCCAGAATGATAACCATAACACTCATTAGCATCATACCAGCTCGGATAAGGGGGCTTCAGAGGCTCTAATTGCATGGGTGTCACAAGATGATTCTGGATGAGTTGAGGTAGTAGCTCACTGTATGTTGCAGGAATCGGGTCAACCTAATTTCTTTTTCACTTTTTATGCCCCCTTCTATTATTCCCAAGGGTATTAGATTGATAGACAAATGTAAATTCTAGTGTGGTTGCAGGCATTAGTTGGTAAGGATAAGAACCTTGAGGAACGTTGTTCAGGGTAGAGTAAAATGGCTGATACGAGGAGAATTGAGGCGGTGGGGTAAAGCCTTCACGACTTGGGTATCTTCTTTTTTCTTTTCAGATGCCCCATTTCTCCCGGCATTGGATGTTTCTTCTCCTTCAAGTTTCCCATTCTTGATAGCATTCTTAATCATCTCCCCTGAAATTACCATGTCCAAAAAATTCTTCGTGGTGTTGCCTACAAGTATATCATAATACGGGGCCTGCAGTGTATTCACAAAAAGGACAGTGGTTTCCTTCTGAGTTAAGGGCAGTTGTACTTGGGCGGCCATGCTCATCCACCACTGCGCATATTCTTTGAAGCTCTTAATAGCTCTTTTCTTCATATTTTGCAAGGTGAGACGGTCAGGCGCCATGTCGGTGATATGATTGTACTGGTTTAGAAAAGCCCTAGCCAAATTATTCCAAGAGCGAATCTGATCCTTGCTCAACTGACTATACCACCTAATTGCGGACCCGCTGAGGCTATCTTGAAAGCAGTGAATCAAAAGCTTATCATTATTTATATGACTCGTCATCTTCCGGCAGAACATAGTGATGTGGGCTGATGGATCGGTCGTCCCGTCATTTTTCACAAAGTCAGGGATCTAGAATTTAGGAGGAATGACTAAATCGAGGACCAAACATCGTTCTTTCGTATCCACTCTCTTGAATACATCTGTATTTTCTACTTCCCGGAGCCTTTCATCTAACAATTGATATCTCCTTTTGGAATCTGCCAACTCAACCTCATTTGACTCAACAATTTTCAACTTTTCCTGTTCGACTAGGTTGTCTAAGTTCAAGGTTTTGCTAGGGTTAACTGTGTTTTGGCCATCCAACATCATGTCCTTACTTTGACCTTTTTGTACCTCTAACCCTTCTCTGGCGGCCAAGTTTTCAGTGTATCCTTTCCCTTGATTACGACGGATATCAGCTCCATCAATTTAGTTATCTGATCCTTAGATTATGCTTGAGACTTTGCCAGCTGTTCACACAATTTTTCTTGTACCCTTTCCATTCTTTCCATTCGGGCAACTTGTTCATTCTTTATAGCATTAGCCTGTATTAAAAGGGTACTCAGTACTTCTTATACCTCTGATTTGAAATGGAAATTCTTTCAAAGACTCTTAAAGCCAAGCCAACTTCTATTTTATTTCCCCAAATGCATGTCATGATGAAGGAGCCATGAATGCAATTTGATGCACGTGAAGCCTAAACAATATGATGTATGGACATGTATAGTGAAAACATGCTGACCATATATGTAATAAATGCAATCACGATGCCAACGTGCTGCAAGTAAAGAATAAACAAATCAATGCATGGATATATGCAATGAATTACTATGTATATTTCAGCGTATTTCCCAATGAATGCAATACGATGCCAATTATGATGCATGTAAACAATGAATGATTGACACAAATTATATACAAAGAAAATCATGATGACCATGTGTGTCATGAATGCGACCTAATGCTAACATGATGTATGTATGTATGGTATGACAAATAATTGATAGGATGCAAAATGCAAATGAGAAGATATCACGAAGGAAATAAGAATCGGAGGAACTTAATCATCAACATCTCATAAATTTGAAGCATAATCAATTCATTCCCATATCAACGTTCAAACTGTCTTTACAAGATTTGAGCAGTAGTTAAAACTGTCTTTACAAGCACTTTATTCTTCCTAGCATCCTAAGGCTATAAGAGCCGGCTACTGAAAAAGTGAAATCCTACTACATCATATCAGACGGACGTCTTTCTACATCATTGCTGTAAATCTCCTAATCCTAATTACGCTTTCCCAGCCCTCTATTAATCATTGTCGTTGGATCGATCCACTTAATCTCTATGAGAGAATGCACTTTCTTTTTGAAGGCTATACAGTCTTCAATGCTATGGCCAGCAATTCCACAGTGATAATCACATCTTGCATTTGTATTATACATTTTGGATATGGTGGTAATAGGGGTTTCAGCGGGATACAGGCAACCATGTGATTTTGGACCAGTATAGGGAGAAGCTCTCGGTAGCTGATTGGAATGGGATCATACTGCTCTTGAGTCTTGGCTTTGGGTTGTTTCTTTGTCACACATGGCCTAGGAGTTGGGGCACTTAGCGATGGCACTAAGGTCCGAACCAGAGTGTTTACATAGGGAGATGGCGGAATAACAAGGCAAGGGTATGGATTTGGACACGGGACCCTTGGAGGTTGTACATAATTCGAGGTTCCTATCCTAGATGCTGGATGAGGTGATTGATGAGGGAAATAGTATGAACTACCAGTTGATGGTGATGGAGTGGGATTCAGGGGTCCCGTAGTGATCCTCCTAGTGGACAATTGGGCCATAGTAGGGTAAGGATACTGGTTTGGACCTAGGACCAATTGTAGGGACTGTTTGGGATCTGAGATTTCTATCTTTGGTATTAGGCTCTCGAGTTTAATCATTTTCACGATTTTGTCCACAATTTCATAAGGGTTGCAACCTTTATGACATTGACAAGTGCAGGATCCAGCAAGGATTGTATGTTCTGGACCTAATGGTTTTGGTTGATCCGAAGGCGATGCAGAGCCCTGAGAAAGTTCCCCCTTACTCTTGCCCATATCCTCAAACAATTTCATCATTTTGGCAAGCTGTTCTGTCACCTCCCGTATTTCCTGCCCAAATTCCTCTTGATTGCGTTCCACCCAATCGTTCCTCTGATTCTTTCATATATCGAACCTCTTTCATGTAAATGAAAATGTCATGAGATTAAGAATACAATTATGAATTTACATGCTCTATTTCTATATGCATGAATGTACTGATGATTAATGCATGAGCATATACAGAGAAATTATGATGATTATGTATGCCATGGATGCAATCTAATGCCAACATGATGCATTTTAAAAAAAAAAAAAATTAATTCATGAGCATATTTAGAAAAAATCATGCTGACTATGACTATGAATGCCACCTGATGCCAACATGATGCATGTAAAGAATAAGCAAATTAATGCATGGGTATATATAAAAAAAATCATGCTGACTATGAATACATGATGCAACCTGATGCCAACATGATACATATAAAGAATGAATAAATTGATACATGGGTATATACAGATAATGACTATGCATGTCATAAATGTATTCTACAATGAATGACCATGCAAGCTATGACTGTAACATGATGTCAAAATGATACATGCAAAGAATAAATCAATTATCACAAAGGTATACACAAAGAAATTAACCAATGATTACACAAAATTGGTGGGACCTAAATCTTGATTATTCAAAAATCTCATTATGCAAGATTTGTCTCCAAATTTAATCTATGATTTTTTTTGAAACATATTTTTTTCTATGAAAAACCAAACATATTAGTTTTCAAAAAAATTTTGGGGTAGTGGATTCTACTATGGTACAATGTCCAAATGTTCATGTAACAATGCCAGTTTCATGAAATCATCAAATAAGATCATTATCACCATCCATTTATTGCCAAAAAAAAATGAGATCAACAATACAACCATAAATGTACATGCTCTATTTAGACATGCATGAAATGTGCAAAATGCAAAATGCTTGAAAAAGAATTTTTATTTTGAATTTCAAAAAGTTAGTGAACACTTGCCCCAACAGTATCCACCCATTTAGGCATCACAAAGCCTTTGGAGCGAATTATCACATTTATTACGGGCGATGTACGTTCATCATTGCCTGATCTACAACACTTATTCAGAGTGTAAAATAAATGGAAAAAGATCAGAAGCATTCCTCCATGTGTTCCTAGCTTCGGTTCATCTAACGAAAATCCGACATGGCTTCACCTAGGTTCACTATATGAGGGTGAATCGGTTCTAAAGGCCCCGAATTGCTCCTCACTATCGCCTGTGAAGGCTAGTAAGGCACCCCGATAAAAGTGGGTTCAATTCGTCAGAGTATATTTTCCTAAGCCCATACGGAGGATCATCACGAAGGCTTTAGGTAATTTATACTCCAGAAATGTTTCACTAGCCCATACGGAGGATCATCACGAAGGCGTAGTTACTTTATTCCCACTTAAAAGGACGAAACCCGAGTAGAGGGTTCATGTTATGGAAATGCAAGTACAATGTGTGCGGAGGAACAACAAACCTTTTACCATCTATTCTACGATCCTTATTCTAAATGCCCCAGCAGTTTATTAAAACAACATTCAAGAATAGTGTAACGCATTAACTAACAAGCATAATATACAATATTAAATAACTAGAGAACAATAATAAAATGCATGCACATGAGTATGACCATATTCAAAACATTTTATTATTTTCAAAAATCTTCTTATTTTAAAAAATGTGGGAATTAAAATTAAATACCAATTAAACCAACAAAATTGAGACTTTGATAACACACGACTAATTCTAGGCCTGACTCTGTAATGTCCCCAGCGGAGTCGCCAAGCTGTCGCAACCTAAAAAAATAACAAGTCTCATCGCGAGACTTTATATTCGTTAAACGTGACATTAAAAAAATCCGAGGAAAAGTTGACTTAATTCCTCTTTAAAAATGAAGGTTTTGAAAATGACCTTGAAAAAAGACATGGAGTCGCCACCAATCTTTTTTTAGCTAGGTGTGATCAGCCACCTATTAAAACCGGTTTTATAAAACATTTTAAAATTAATTAAAACATTTTTAAAACAAATTTCAAGTCTGTGTTATAAACCAGAGAAAATCGAAGAATCTGGTTCGGGACTCGGTTGCGTGCGGGGAAGGATTAGCACCCCCACAACGCCCATATAAAATCGTACCTTATTAATCATGTGTTATCTCAAGTCTCGGTAAAAAGTCGATTTTTAATTTAGTATTTCAAGTTAATTCCCAATTTAAAGCAAGATAATTCCATTTTTTTATCAAAAATGATCCGGAATTTATTAATTCAAAATTTTCCTATATTCCCCGACAAAATCGAAAAAATATAAATTTTTTTATTTATTTGGTAAAACTTTCCTAATCATTCTCGTTTTTTGAAAGAAAGATATTCTTTTATTAATGATAATTGATGATATCTCCTCCAGCAAACCCAGTAGAGAACTCATGAATTATTTAACTCGAGAATATCTTTATTTTTATTTAAAATCATTATCCTTTTTTTAAAAAAAACATTTAAAAAAAGTGAATATGAACATGTGTGACATAAATGAAATGACATAGCAAAGTCTAGATAATATAATGCATCCTAAATGACATGATATAATTTAAATGGCATAGCATATTCTAAATGAAATAAAATATCCTAAGTATCATGGTATATTCTATATGAAATGAAATGACTTATGTGACATAATATATTCTAAATGAAATTAAATATCCTAAATGAAATGAAATGTCCTAAGTGACATAATATATTCTATATGAAATGATATGATTTAAATAACATGGCAAAATTAAATGATATGACAAATTTTAAATGACATGGCATATTCTAAAAAATATAATCTAAATGACATGGAATATAATCTAAATGACATGAAATGATATGAAACATAAAATAATGCTATCATATAATATGCATGAAAATAAAAATAAAAATAATAATGCATGAACATATTATATGCTAAATAATGTGACAAAAATAAATAACTAAATAAAAAGCATAGAATATCATGAAATATTCAAAACCATATAATAAAGAACATAACATCAAAAATATAAATAAAAAATAATAACAACACCATGGGAATTATCATAGCAAAAATCACATATTATAGTATGCATGAATATGAAAAATACAATGCATGAGAATGTATTTTTTCCTTTAATTAAGGAAATCCGTATATCTAAGAAGATATCCGGCTACCTTAGGAAAATATATCAAATTAAAATTTCTAAAATCAAAATTCTTTGTGATTGTTTGAAAACAATTTTGGAAAAACTTAGATTAAAAATAAAAACCTAGCTAAACCCTTTTTAAAACGGCTTTATTTTCCTAAGTTTAAAATCCATGACTTGACTACCCTTAACCCGAGGTTTATAAAATCATTTTTAAAGTTTAAAAAGGCTTGGAAACTAGCCTAAGACTGTAGCTAAAGTTTCTAACCAAACCTCTCTAAATGCCTTAGCCCAAATTTGACAATTGTTTTTCTTTTGAATTCAAATCTGCTTCTACTGTCCGATTTTAAAATACGATTTTTAGCCTATTTTTAAAAATTCCAAAAAATCTAAAAAAAATACTGGGGACTCAAAACATGTAAAACTACACGAAAAAAATTGGCTTAATTTTCTGATTAAAGAAGACTTCCCTGAAAAATCAGAAAGTTCAATTACTGGGTGAAAAACTATTTTGCTAAAACACATTTTTTTGCCTTTAATAAAATCATTTAAAAATCAAAGTAAAAATGTTGGAGACTCTCCCAAAGACCCACAAACAGTGGCTAACACCCTTTAAAAGTTAGACAAAAATTGGCTAAGTAAAAAAAAATCACAAAGGTAAAATAATCAATTTGACAACTCTTTAATTTCCCACATGTATGCTCAAGTGAGCATGACTTTGAGCCATTGATTGGCCTAAGTCACAAATCATGCGGTATGACATGAGATGCATGAGCAAACAGCAAATATGATGTATGAAATGCATGATTTAAATCCTAAATGATGTGAGAAATGCATGGCAATAGAAAATAACCCAATGCCTAGCATGAGTTTGCATGGCAATAAATGTACTCCTAACCTAAGAATGCATGAGATGCATGATAATGCAAATGAAACTTAAACCTAAAATGACATGAGATGCATGGCAATACAAAGTGACCTAAGACCTAAATAACATAGCAAATGCATGGCAATACCAATATGATTCTAGACCTTATATGCATGGGAATATGCATGGCAATACCAATATGATTCTAGACCTTAAATGTCATGAGAATGCATGAAAATGACATAAACATATAGTAACTAATAAACTTAAAACTAATGCATGAACAAACAACAACTAATACACAATCTTATGGCATGATAATGCAAAACAATGGTACCTAAACATAATGCAAATGCACACACAATGCAAGAATTTCATGAAGAAACCGAATGGCCATTAAAACAGACTAATGCAATCCTATTTATCCAATAACACAAACACATGGCAAACCAAATCAAAATTCACAATGTTATGGCATGAAATGCAAACCTATCAACTAGACAAAATGGAAATGTAGACACAAAGAAAAAAGGACCCTAATGGCAGAATGGTCCTAAAAACAAAACAAGATATAATCTTAGCCAAACAATAACACAAACACATGGTAACAAACATGACAATAATGCAAACATGGTGATTAACATGATTCATAAACATATCAATGACAATATAACAAACACAAGGCATGGTCTAAATATGTAAACATGAATGGAAACATACTAAGCAAGCAAACATGATAAAAATGCATGCTCAAGAAAATCCATCATGACCGAATGGAACAACCTAAACTAGCATGGCATTGTCACAAACACATAGCATGATATATTATTAAACTATCACAGTCCAGCTAACTTACCACAAATCAAGCTAATCTAACACAAATAAACTAACTTACTACAAATCAAGCTCATGAATAAAAATCAAACACAAAATCATTTTCCAAAACAAAAACTCATTCGGCCATCATAAGTTTTTTATGAAAACTTGTTGTTTTTTATACTTTCTTTAAAAACAAAGTAGTAGATCCTTAGAAACAAGTTTATTTCATGAAAGGAAAACAAAAATAACAATCAAAACAATAAAAACTTATCATCAAAGTGTGAAAAAACCATGAAAGAGCATATCTACCTTGCTCTAGCTTTCTAAATCAAGAAGAAACAAGCTAAATCACCTCTTTTCCTTCTCCTTTTTTCTTTTCTCTTTTTTCTCTATTTTTTCCCTTAGCTACTGCCTCTCTTCAGCCTCCAAGCCCTCTCAAAACTGATCAGACCCCTCTCTATTAGTAACGGCCGAATGGTGTACCCTTCTAGAAATAAGGTAGTTATTTTTCATCCAATGGCTATCATTTTAGATGCCTTCGATGTAAAAAACCCACCATTAGATTAGAATCATCAGCCCTTGAATTATGATGTCATAAAGATGTCATAAATAGGATCCCTCTCCAACCATTGGTCCATGTGTTGCAAATTCAAAGGCTTGATCACAAAAAATAACTACCTTCCTCTTCATTATTAGCCCTTTGATTAAAAAATCAAAAAATATCTGCCCATCATTGGGCCTTGGCCGGCTGACCCTTCACCTACCATCCCATGCTTCAATTTTTTTTTTAAAAAAAAAAGGCCCTTTTCGATTTCTTTGGTGAAATGACCTTTTTGACCCCCGAACCTAAATAAATAGCAAATGGACTCCAAATTCAAAATTTATTTTTTTAATACTTCTGAAATAATAAAAAATTGAATTTTGGAGGTTTTCAAAATTTTTCGAGCCCATTTGCTATTTATTTGGATTTTTTCTTCCAAAATTACCCTTTTGTTGCTCCCAAACTTTACCATTTTTTAAACGAGCTCCGAATCCAAATTTTTTCTTCACTAATCTCTTCCAAATAATTTAAAAGTGTGATATGAAAGTTTTCATAATTTTTGGAGCTCATTTGCTATTTTTTTGGGATTTATCTGCTTGAATTACTACATAATGGGCTCAGGATTTAGCCATTTTGCAAACGAACTCCGAATCCAGATTTTCTTTAGCCAATATCTTCCAAATAATTTAAGAATGAGATCTGAAAATTTTTAGAATTTTTGGAACTCATTTGCTATTTTTTCGGGATTTATCCTTTTGAATTTCTACATAATGGTCCCGGGATTTGGTCATTTTGCAAACGAACTCTGAACCTAGATTTTATTTCACCAATCTCTTTGAAATAGTTTAAGAATGAGATCTGTAAATTTTTAGAATTTTTGGAGTTCATTTGCTATTTTTCCCAAATTTTCCAATTTTGCCCTTTTGCCTCCGAAGCCTGATTTTGCTCAAAACAAGTTCGATTTTCAAAATTTCTTTTCCTAGGCCTCTTTCATATAGTGAATTGGAGTTGGTCCGAAAACACCCAATTTTTACGAACAAATTCCCTTTCGATTTGATTTTTCTTTTTTCTTACTGTTGGAAATTTTCTCATTTTCCATTTTTCCTCCAATCGGCTCTTTTCTCGAATTTTCTTCAAACAGAGCCTTGGGCTATCCTTGTTTACTTACTCCCCATCAATTAAGGGCTTTAGTTTTACCAAATTGGGCCATTTCTGCAATTTTCCCCAATTTCATCAAAATCCACCAAAAATCCTAATTCTCGGTTGACTTTTCTTTTAGTTTTTCTTCCAAGTAGCTTCTCCATTACCCATAGTCAGTGCTTATCTTTCATTTGGAACCTTCAATTTCGACCAATTTGATCGTTTAAGCACTTTTTCCTAAATTTTTCAGACCAGAGTTTCCTTTCTACTAAATCTCTGTAACCCAATTTTCGAACTCCATATCTTTCAAAGTAGACCTAGGATTATCAAAATTCTTTCACCATTTTTCAATTGAATTTCAAATCTTGATTTTGAAAGTGGGTTGACTTTTTTAGTAGTTGACTTTTTAAGGTTGACTTTTTCAGGGTTGACTTTTTCAAGTTTGACTTTTTGTGCTTGTCTTCTTAGACTAAGTCTCAGAGTACCACCTGCAGGATGAGAAAAGTCTTTTTACATTTTGAAACACCAATTTAGGAAGAAAATATACCTGTTTTAGTGGTCCGAACAAAATTAGGTGCCTACACCTATGTTTATATCCAGCCAGCTGCTGAGGCACAAAACTATGTTCCCGGAAAAGGTAATATTGGAGCTGACCCAAATGATGTTAACGTTCCAGACTTTGAGGAACTAGCTAAAAAGGAAAAGGCAATGATGACTGAGCTGAAGAGGGTTAAAATGGCAGAATCCCAGAAAAAATATCAACTACTGGAGGAGAGGCTGAGGGCCGTTGAAGGGGTAGAGTTATTTGGCAGTCTGGATGCCAAAGAGATGAGTTTAGTACACGATTTGATAATTCCTCCAAAGTTCAAAGTACCAGATTTTGAGAAGTATAATGGCACTACCAACCCCTTCGCACATCTGACCATGTACTGCAGAAGAATGACAGGGCACGATGATAATGAGAAACTGCTTATCCACTGTTTTCAAGATAGCTTGACAGGGTCTGCAACCCGATGGTATAACCAACTGAGTCGTACCAAGATTCGTTCGTGGACGAATTTAGCCAGGGCTTTCATGGAGTATTATAAGCATGTATCTGATATGGTACCTGATAGGCTGTCACTGCAGAACATGGAAAAGAAGACTACTGAGAGTTTCAAGGAATACTAGCACAGGTGGAGGGATCTGGCTGCAGAAGTGCAACCCCCTTTAACTAGCAAAAATACTACAGTGGTTTTCATCAATACCTTGAAAGCACTCTATTTTGATAAATTGGTGGGGAGTGCCACCAAGGACTTTGTAGACATGGTGATATCCACGGTGATGATAGAGTCTGCCATTAAGAATGGAAAAATGGAAGGGGGTGAGTCTGCTACTCCGAGGAAGGTATTCCTTGCTAGGAAGAAAGAGGAGACCGACACAGTTAGTATCAACCAATATCCATATACACCTCCCACACCATATGCCCCCTGAGGTTGTTTAACAGGGATCAACGAGGAATGATGGAGGAATGGATAAAGGGAAGATGGTAACTGAACCAATCCATATTGAGATAGATTCGTCAAAAGAAGTATAGAGGGGGTCAGCCTCGGTTAACAAGATAAAAGAGCCGATGAACAAAAAGAAAGATTGTGAGTTTTTAAAGTTCATAAAGCATAATGAGTATAGTGTGGTTGAGCAACTGCAGCTTTAGCCAGCAAGAATTTCAATCCTATCTTTGCTACTGAATTCAGAGCCACACCGAAATGCCTTGTTCAGAGTTTTAATTAGGCATATGTTGCCAACAACATATCGGTGGAAAACTAGATAGGCTAGTGGGAAACATTGCAGCAGACGATCATATCTATTTCAATTATGATGAAATACCATCCAATGGTATCGAATCAACCAAATCTCTTCACATAACAACCACCTGCAAAAGGGCACATATTACCGAGGGTCCTTTCAGATAACGGTTCTTCATTAAATGTGCTACCCTTGGCAACCTTGTCCAAATTGCCAGTTGATATTTCTTATATGCTGCAAAGTTGCACGGTGGTTAGAGCTTTTGATGGAACCAGATAGGAGGTAATGGGAACTATCGAGGTCCCGATGGAGATAGGTCCTTGCACCTATAAGGTCAATTTCCAAGTCATGAATATTACCCGTCCTACAATTGCTTGTTGGGAAGGCCTTGGATACATTCAGTAGGGGCTGTACCTTCATCTCTCAACCAAAAGTTAAAATTTGTTATGGAGGGACGTTTGGTCACTGTATTGGGAGAAAAGAACATCATAGCCTCTGCATCCACTGGCTCCCCTTACATTGAGCCAAATGAAAAGGCTGTGGAATGCTCCTTCCGAGCCTTGGAGTTTGTGAATGCAATATTCGTCGCTGAGGGACGAAAAATTCCAAAATCGAAGTGGTCCAAGAATACAAGATTCGGAGTGAGGACTACCATAGGAAAGGGCTGCAGGGCTGGTAAAGGTCTTGGGAAGTATCTTCAAGGGATAGCCCGGGCATTGAAATAGTGGGAAAGGAGGATCAGTTTGGCTTAGGATATCTTTCGAAGGCCCATGAGAAGAGGAAACAAGTTGAAAAAAATCGGCAAAGGAGGATGGCCCATCTCGCGAGTATGAATATTGAGTGGGAGGCCGGTTTTCTGTTTGGAGAAAAGAATTCAGATGCTGTACTTATAATGATTGAGCAAGCCTTTGAGAGATTCCAGGTGAATAGGGATGAGCAGATACAAGATATGGAGATCTGCATGACCATGGAGGATAGAATTGAAAGTAAGAATGCTAACTGGATGGTGCGACCTTGTCCACCAGGATATAGACTGACCAATTGGAGTGCGACTGAGCTGCCCATAGTCTTTAAGTCTATTCCAACATAATGCTTTTAAACAAATCTTAAATATCTTTGCCCGAAGATATTAAGAATTTTTTTTTCTAATGGGCTTTTGTCTAAAAGTTTTCATTCAATAAATAACAAGCACGATGCATTATCCTCATATTTGATGTGTCCATATTCTTTCATTTATGTTATTTGTTTTTCTTTCAATGTATATATATTTTCCTATATTGTTTCTTCCCTGCCTATTTACTGGTGTACGGATGGGGAATATGAGGATCTTCCTGTCAGTAATTCTGAAATTGATTTTGAGAGACCCATTTGCACGGGTGATTTTGAGGCCGACGAAGATAATGAGGATTATGGTCTACCTCCAGACTTATTAAGAAAAATAGAACAAGAAGAGAAATAAGTACTTCCTCATGAGGGGCTATTGGAATTGTTAAATTTGGGAAGTAGTGAGGAGATAAAAGAGGTTAAAATTGGGACTACATTTTCGTCATCAATAAAGGGTGAATTGATAGCCTTGCTCTAGGAATATGTAGATGTATTTGCATGGTCATACCAAGACATGCTAGGTTTGGATCCAGATATTGTGGTACATAAGCTCCCTTTAAGGCTAGAGTGCAAGCCAATTCAGTAAAAGTTGAGAAGAATAAGGCCAGGCATGCTGTTAAAGGTAAAAGAGGAGCTGAAGAGGCAGTTTGATGCTGGATTCTTAGAAGTGGCAAAATATCCGGAATGGGTGGAAAATATTGTTCCAGTACCAAAGATGGATGGCAAAGTACGGATGTGCATCGATTACCGAGATTTGAACAAGGTCAGTCCCAAAGATAATTTCCCTTTGCCTCACATTGATACTTTGGTGGATAATACGATAAAGAGTTTATTGTTTTCTTTCATGGACGAATTCTCAGGATATAATCAGATTAAGATGGCACCGAAAGATATGGAGAAAACTATATTTGTTACAATATGGGGAACATTGATAACTCGTATAATTATATAGTTTTTAGTTATGTTTTATTATTGTTTTGTGTCAAATACGAGTTATTATTGTTTAGTCTAATTGTGTTTATGATCTTTTATATTTTTATGTAATTTGGTGTTTTTCACAAGTTTCTTTGAGTGATTTCAGATTACTAGTATTAAGGGCAAATCCAGTTCAGTTCCAGTTCCGACACCTTTTGCCATATCAGCTATATTTTGAGTTTCACTGAAGCAATAAGGCTGAACTTTGTATCCCTGCAAAGCTAAGAGGCATAACTATCTTTTTCATGTTTTACACTTCTTGAAACGGAGTCGTTTTCCCTAGCGAAATCGACCATCAAGTTGGCTGATGTGCAATGACGTCTGTTCTGCACCGTTTTGGTATTTTGACCATATCTTCCGATCCACGTGCGCAAATGATCTGATTCCAACGGCTATGGATCCGTAACTGATAGGGGTATATTTTTCTAGAAGACCATTTTATCAGATCGAGCCTCCAACATTGACAAAATCGACCATCAAGCTGGCTGATCAGAATTGTCATACAATATGACGAAAATTGTTAGAAAAATGCACCCACCTATTATACCTACCTTTGAAATTTGTAAAGCTTGTCTCTTGTCATTTAGCCCTCCAAAATGTGTATAAATAGAGGGCCTTGGATGAGTATTGAGATACATGATACATTGGTAGGATATTAGCCTTTGTAGTAAAATTCTCTAAGTTTTCTTCTTCTTTCCTTTCTCTAGTTTTCTTTTTTTATTTACTTATGCTTCTTACATTTCTTTTCATTTTATTCATATCTAGTATGTGTTGCTAATCATATTGTTGAGGTGATGAGGTGAAGCTCTTGGTAAATGCTAAGGTTAGTCTCTTAAACATGAGCTAAAATGAATCATCATTTATAAACACTAGTATAGATAATATTTTCTTTTGGTTTAAAATCATACTTGCAAAGTAGAGATCTTGATTCATTATTGACAATGAAAATGGCACAGTAAATGCTTGGTTTCATAACCTTGATTTGTTGTAGACATATACCTTGGCATAAGGAATGCTTGGACTCTTTTTGTGAGTTTTGAGGACACCAAATGAACATAATATCATATGCTATGGACGTTGGACAATTTGGACTGAATTGCTAAACCTTCCGGTTGGAACCTCCCTTATGTGTGGATTTCAATTGTGTAATAAAACAAGATTAATCTTAGCATAACACCAAGAGTGGATTCTCTAACCTCAACATCTTTTCTTATTGTTTTTTTTATATCTTGTTTAATTACTTTTATGTTATTTTGTTTATTTTGTTCTCTAATATCTTGTTTACTTTCTTTGTTATTGATTCCCTAATATCTTGTTTATTTTCTTTTTCTTATATATTTATAAACTTATACTTACTAATACGCTTCCCTGTGGTTCGACCTCGGACACCCGAGAATTTATTACTTGAACATAACCTGCACTTGGGTTTACAACTCTTAATTGAGTCTCCATCAAGTTTTTGGCGCCGTTGCCGGGGAGGCAATACTAAGTATATAAGTTTATAAGTATATTTATTTTTATTGGCTGGTTATACCGCCTATATTTATTTTTATTGGCTGGTTATACCGCCTAATTTTCTATATATTTATATTTATATTGTATATTAACTTTGTTTTATTTTTATTGGCTGGTTATACCGCCTAATCTGTATATTAACTTTGTTTTATGCTTGTTTGGCGACGTGATTTTAGATCTCGTCGTTTAGTTAGATTTTATTGTGAAACTTTTTCAGGTAATCTTTCTAATACAACTCCTACCATGGCTGACAATGAAAGTGTTCATGCTGAAGATGAGAACAGACAAGTACGCACCATGCGTGACTACTTGCAACCAACTCGAAGCTCATCACCCTCTTGTTTTATTTTTCCTCTCAATACAAACAACTTTCGTTTTAAACTAGGTATGATAGGTTTGCTTCCAAATTTCCATGGGTTAGAATCGGAAAGTGCTTACTCGTTTCTAAAAGACTTCGAAGATGTATGTGTCACCTTTAATGACCAACAATGCACAAATGAAATTGTCAAGCTAAAATTATTTCCTTTTTCTTTAAAAGATAAAGCAAAAATTTGGCTTCATAATTTAAAACCAAGGTCAATTGGCACATGGCAAGAATTACAAACTGAGTTTCTAAAGAAATTTTTCCCAACACATAAAACTACTGCTTTGAAAAGACAGATTCAAAATTTCAATCAAAATCAAAATGAAGCATTTTTTCAGTGCTGGGAGCGTTTTAAAGATTTGTTAAGTTCTTGTCCACATCATGGTTTTGAAAAATGGCGTCTTATTAGTTTCTTTTATGAAAGTTTAACTCCCGAAACTAAACAATTTGTTGAAACAATGTGTAACGGTGAGTTTCTAGAAAAAGAACCTGAAGAAGCCTTTGACTACTTAGACCATTTGGCAGACAACTCTCAAGCCTGGCACACAGATAATTCCTCTGAAAGTTCCAATAGATCTAATGTTGTTTCTAACAGAGGAAAATATCATTTTAGTCAAGAAGATGAGATAAAAGCTAAAGTAGCTAATTTGGCTAGAAAGATTGAAGCCATGGAACTTAGAGAAGTAAAAGAAGTCAAAACGGTTAAAAATGAAGAAAGTTGTGGAATTTGTGAAATCATGGGACACCCCACTTCTGAATGTCCAAACATTCCCATTCTTAAAGAAGCGTTGCATGATCAAGTAAATTCCATAAACACATTTAAAAAGCCTTTTCCTTCTCCTTACTCTGAAACGTATAACCCTGAATGGAGAAATCATCCCAACTTCAGTTGGCGGAATAATAATCATGTTCAGGTACCACAATCTCAAAAGCCGGGCAACACTTTTTCCTATCAACCTTCACGTGTACAAACCTTGGAAGAGACATTGCAAGCATTCATGCAAACACAAGCAAATGTGAATAGCCGGACTTCACAGGACATCAATGAGATAAAAAACACCTTGTCCACATTGACAGCTTCATTACGCACTCAAGAAAAAGGTAAGTTTCCTGCTCAACCTCAGCCTAACCCTTCTACTCAATGTCTTGTTTCTTGCTCCAATGAAACTCAACAGGAAAATGCCTGTTCTATCACAACTCTTCGAAGTGGAAAGGCAATTGACAAAAAGATTCCATCAAAAGACCAAGATCCTCTTTCCCCTCCGAAAAGTAATGGTAAGGATGATGGTAAGTCTGAACTTCTTGAAAATTTGGACAAAGAAAAAGGTATGCATCCTGCTCCTTTTCCTCAAAGGTTGCAAACAATAAAGAATTTGAATCAAAATGCAGAAATTTATGAACTTTTCAAACAAGTTAAGATTAACATTCCTTTATTGGATGCAATCAAACAAGTTCCATCTTATGCTAAATTTTTGAAGGACATGTGCACAGTTAAAAGGAAACATAATGTACAAAAGAAAGCATTTTTGACGGAAAGTGTGAGCTCAATCATTCAGCACCTTACTCCACCAAAATTCAAAGATCCTGGATGTCCAACAATCTCATGCATCATTGGAAACACTAGAATAGAACGTGCATTGCTTGATCTTGGTGCTAGTGTTAATCTTTTGCCTTTTTCTGTTTATCAACAGTTAGGTTTAGGTGAACTCAAGGAAACACCTGTTACACTTCAACTAGCTGATCGTTCTGTAAAAATTCCTCGAGGGATAGTTGAAGATGTTTTGGTTCAAATTGATAATTTTTACTTCCCTGTTGATTTTATTGTTTTGGACACACATCCTGTTTCAAATCCAAATGTTCAAATTCCTGTTATATTAGGCCGTCCATTTCTTGCAACTTCTAATGCTCTGATAAATTGCAGGAATGGTATGTTGAACATTTCTTTTGGAAATATGACTTTAGAATTAAATGTGTTCAACATTTGCAAGCAACCTGGTGATAATTCAGAAGTACATGAAGTGGATTTCATTGAAGAACTTGTTCATGAACATCTCACCACTACCACATTCCATGATCCTTTAGAAGCTTATTTAATTGAATATGAGTTTGATAATGCTTCAGAAATTTCACACACTGATTCTTTGTTAAAATCTTTTCAGGATAAGCATTGTTGGAAACAAAAGTTTGAGGAACTACCATCACTTACAAATGTCACTGTACCATCAACTATTGAACCACCCAAGCTGGAGTTAAAACCATTGCCATCCGAGCTAAAATATTCCTTTTTGGGTGAGAGTGAAACTTTTCCAGTCATAATTTCTTCACATCTTGATGAACTACAAGAAGGTAAGTTGTTACAACTTTTGAAGATGCACAAAAATGCATTAGGATGGACCTTAGCTGACATAAAGGGAATAAGCCCATTAATCTGCACACATAATATTTATTTAGAGGAAAATGCTAAACCCTCTAGACAAATGCAACGAAGGCTTAATCCTAATATGAAAGAAGTAGTGAGAAATGAAGTCATTAAACTTCTAGATAATGGAATCATTTATCCTATCTCTGATAGCAAATGGGTAAGTCCTACTCAAGTCGTACCTAAGAAATCTGGAGTTACTGTAGTTAAAAATGAAAACAATGAATTAATTCCAGCTAGGACTGTTACTGGTTGGCGCATGTGCATTGACTATAGGAAACTTAACTCAGTGACGAGGAAAGATCATTTCCCTTTGCCTTTCATGGATCAAATCTTAGAAAGAGTTGCAGGGCATGAGTTTTATTGTTTTCTAGATGGATATTCTGGGTATAATCAAATTGCCATTGCACTTGAGGACCAAGAGAAAACCACTTTTACATGTCCTTTTGGTACTTTTGCATATCGTAGAATGCCATTTGGATTATGTAACGCCCCTGCCACATTTCAAAGATGCATGCTTAGCATTTTTAGTGACATGATTGAACGTAATCTTGAGATTTTTATGGATGATTTTTCTGTTTCTGGTGATTCATTTGATGATTGCTTAGCCAATTTGAAAAATGTATTGATTAGGTGTGAAGAAAAAAATCTTGTTCTTAATTGGGAAAAATGTCATTTCATGGTCACTAAAGGTATTGTACTAGGTCACATTGTTTCTGCAAAAGGGATTGAGGTAGACAAGTCAAAACTTGAATTGATTGCTAATCTACCCACACCAAAGACAGTAAAGGACATTAGGTCATTTTTGGGACATGCAGGTTTTTATAGAAGATTCATAAAAGATTTTAGCACGATATCTAAACCTCTATGTAATCTTTTAATGAAAGACACTGCATTTGAATGGACTAAAGATTGTGAAGATGCTTTTGAAAAACTCAAAAATATGCTCACTACTGCTCCTATTATGAGATCTCCTGATTGGTCTTTACCATTTGAAATAATGTGTGATGCTAGTGACTATGCTGTTGGTGCTGTGTTAGGACAAAGGAAAGATAATAAACCACATGTAATTTACTATGCAAGTAAAACTTTAAATAGAGCCCAAATGAATTATTCCACTACAGAAAAGGAATTACTTGCAGTTGTTTTTGCATTGGATAAATTCAGATCTTACCTTGTTGGATCATCAATTGTTGTCTTTAGTGATCATGCAGCTTTAAAATATCTTCTCTCTAAGAAGGATGCAAAACCTAGGTTGCTGAGGTGGATCCTTTTGCTGCAAGAATTTGACATCACCATTCGAGATAAAAAAGGAGTAGAAAATGTGGTGGCTGATCATTTATCAAGACTTGTTTGTGATGAATCTTTTGGAACCTCACCAATAAATGATACTTTTCCTGATGAACATCTTCTAATTGTCTCCACGACACCTTGGTTTGCTGACATTGCTAATTTTCTTGCTACAGGAAAAATTCCTTCTCAATGGAGCACCCAAGATAAAAGGAAGTTTCTGAATGAGGTAAAGAAGTTCTATTGGGATGACCCTTACTTGTTCAAATATTGTCCTGATCAGATTTTTCGAAGATGCATTCCCGACAATGAGGTAAGTAGTGTAATTAAGTTTTGTCATTCCGAGGCATGTGGTGGTCATTTTTCATCAAAGAAAACTGCTGCAAAAATTTTACAGTGTGGATTTTACTGGCCAACTTTGTTCAAAGATGCACATAATTTTTGCAAGTCATGTGAAAGTTGTCAAAAATTAGGTTCCATTTCGAAAAGAAACATGATGCCTTTGAACCCAATTCTTGTAATTGAAATTTTTGACTGTTGGGGTATTGATTTCATGGGACCATTTCCACCATCTTTTGGTTTCTTATACATTTTAGTTGCAATAGATTATGTTTCAAAGTGGATAGAGGCAATTCCATGTCGAAATAATGATCACAAAACAGTGATTAAATTTTTAAAAGAAAATATTTTGAGTCGATTTGGAATTCCTCGATCTATCATAAGCGATGGGGGAACACATTTTTGCAACAAGGTTTTTGAAACATTAATGAAGAAATATGCCATTACACACAAAGTTGCAACCCCTTATCACCCGCAGACAAATGGACAGGTAGAATTAGCAAATAGGGAGATTAAACAAATTTTGGAAAAGACAGTTAATCCAAATCGCAAAGATTGGTCTCTTAGACTTAACGATGCATTATGGGCCTATCGAACAGCTTTTAAAACAGCATTGGGCATGTCTCCTTATAGGCTAGTTTATGGAAAACCTTGTCATTTACCTGTGGAACTTGAGCATAAAGCATATTGGGCCATTAAAATGTTCAACTCAAACCTTGATGACGCTTCTAATTTACGAAAATTACAAATCAATGAACTTGAGGAACTCAGAAATGATGCATATGAGAATTCTAAAATTCATAAAGAAAGAACTAAAGCCTTTCATGACAAGTTAATTTCAAGAAAAACATTTAATGTTGGGCAAAAAGTTCTACTTTATAATTCTAGACTTCACATATTTCCTGGTAAGTTGAGATCAAGATGGACTGGCCCATTTGTGGTTAAGCATGTGTATCATTATGGAGCAGTTGACATTGAGAATCCTCAAAATGGTAACGTATTCAAGGTAAATGGACAAAGACTCAAACTTTTTTTGGAAAATCATGTTACTCAAGAAGAGGTTGTTTTTCTTTCTGATCCTTGTTTTGAAAATAACTAGATGTAAATATAATTTTTTTTTTTAACCCCGGTTAAATGGCGGATAACGGTACTCCGTGATTATTTAAGTCGGTTCCATCAGCTACCCACAAAACTGATATTGTATATAAATTTCTCTTTCATTTTATTTTATTTCATTTTTTTTTCAGGATGGATGATATTCTCAAAAGATTGCAGAAACGATTTCCTCCTTTTCCTCGGAATATTTTACTGAAGCTTTACCAAGTTCGATTAGAAAGATTAAGAATGCTTATGAACAAAGGGATTCCTGAAGACATACGTTGGATAATTGAAGCCAAGGTACGTGAAGATGAATATCTTCCTGTTTTGCATTTACCAGGTACAGGTAGAAGCACTTATGCAAAGAAGCGACGAGCAAAGCGCATGAGTTCAAATTGCCACAAGTGTGCACGATGGACGTGTAACGGTAAATGTCGTTCTATTGGGATTCCGTCCTCTAATCGAGATGATAAAATTGAATTCATTAAGGATGGACTGAGTAAGGAGAATTTGGGTAATATCCAACTTTCTCTTGAGACGCATCCTAGTGGAGATGTACAAAGAGAAATTCTTGATTTATGGCCGCAATTCCAAAGGGAATGGCAACATCTTGGGAATCTGATGATAAAAGACCCTGTTTGCCAGCTTGTAAGAAAACTGGATGGGAAGCATATCCTCGACTCATAGAAGGCGTTTAAGCCGTTTCTGGACGTAAAACCAGAGGAAGATGCCAAATACACTTTCGGCGACATTATTACTTTTGACTTTTACGGTTGATTTTTCTTCTCTTTTTGATTTTCTTCCTGAAATCATGCAAAAATCTTTTGTTAGGTTAACATTTTCTTCTGACAGGTCAAATACACTTTCGGCGACATTATTACTCTTGTCTGATTCACTACTCAGTCCTCTATATATTACACCATGTACTCATTATCTTTCAGGCACTCGAAAAAGAAAAAAAAATGGAAAGCACTTCGTCCCAGCGCATTAAAAAAATTTGTGTCTTTGGAGGTGCTTATCCAGGGAAAAATAACATATTCGCTGATGAAGCCATAAGAGTTGGAGTAATACTTGCCCAACAAAAGATCCACTTGATTTATGGAGGCGGTAGTACGGGTTTAATGGGAGCAGTCGCTACAGCAGCACACGCCGGAGGAAGTCCAGTTCTAGGAATCGTGCCAAAACTATTCACAGATTTTTGTGGACCTACCGTGGGTAAGGAAATACAAGTCTGGAGTATCCCTGAACGGATAACAATCATGTACCATTCTGCCGATGCATTCATTGCTTTACCAGGAGGTCTGGGTACATTGGAAGAAATAGCTTGCGTGGCTTCTTGGTCATCTTTGGTCACAAATAAGAAACCCATTGGTTTGCTTAATATTAATGGTTATTTTAGTAATTTACTTTCATATTTAGATAATGCTGTGGATAATGGATTCATGTTTTCAGAGGCAAGGAGAACCATAATTTCTGCTACAACCATTGAAGATTTACTCAAAAAGCTACAAGCTTATGAGTGTTTATCTGCTACGGTTGTTTCGCAAACGCTCGGAAAAAGAAAAAGAGATATGGACGAGCAAGGAGTGGATTGCACTTTGTCTTTGTGACATTATCTAACATTTTGCTTGTTGTGTCTCAGTTATAATAAGTGGTTAGCAACCTCTGCAGGTAATATCTCCTATATTCTACCTTTAAAATTTGACATTGGGGACAATGTCATATTTTAGTAGGGGGTAAGGGACATATTTTGCTTAAAAAAAAAAAAATGTTGTGTTTTAAGACATTTAGAAGTATTCATTCTGAACAAGGTCTGAGTAAGGGAGACTTGAGACATACCTTGTCAGTTTGATTTAATCTTCTTCTTCAAAAAAACAAAAAAAAAAAAAAAAAAAAAAAAAAAAAAGCATGTTTAGACTTAGTGTGTTTTTTTTAGTTACTTTCAATACAATGATGAGATATGAATTGCATAAGTCTAAAACAGATTTATTAGTGAGAAGATTTTCATGAGAATTGAGCTTGATGTCAACCTTTTTATGAGCCAATGTTAATATGATATGTTGATTGAGAAAGAAGCATGTTTAGACTTAATCTGACTTGTATAATCATCTTTGTGAGTTTTTGAGCCTATAATGATTGATGCATTATACAAATCAATCTAATTTCTTTCTTGAGTGCTCTTATGATTACATGATTTTCTAGAACTTGCTTTAAACCGTTTGAGACTATATTGATACATGTGACAACATGAATATGATAGAGGCATTAGGATTATAACCAGAGCCAAACAGCCATCCATTATTAATGTTCTACGAGAACATCCCCACTAGTGAGCCAATTTGAGCCTACATTAAATATGATGTTTTATTGGTAACCACAACTTACACCTAGCCTAAATATACTTATATCCTTACCCTTGTTCTAAAGATGGATTTTTATATTTTGAGACATATTAAAAAAAAAAAAAAAAAAAAAAACAAAGGATATTTTTAGTTGAAAATTTGGGTTAGAAACAAAAGATAAGTGTGGGGAAAGAAAAGAAAAGAAAAAGTCAAGAGAAAAAGAAAGGGATCATTGTCAAATACATTCCCATATTAAAAAAAAAAAAAAAAAAAAAAAAAAATCTTCTCTTGAACTTCTAGAAAAAGATGTTACAAAGTTGGTTAGAATGATGCAAAGGCTCAACATGAATATTTAGCCTATGTTATTATGTGCTTTATAAGAGTTTTGAGAAGTTTTATTTGTATGATCTTATTATGTCTCTAAAATCTATGAACTCTTTGGAACCTTTGTGATATCTTTATCCTTTTGTTCTTTAACCACATTATAACCCTTTGGCCCCATTACAACCTTGAATAAAGACCTCTTGATTTATGAAGTTGTATGATCTAAATAGTGGAGAATAGGTGGACAAGCAAGCATATGGTAGAAGTGTTTTCATGAGATTGATTGAGTGTAAACACTTTACCACTACTTTAAAGAGTGAAAATCAAGAGAGTATCCCATGTGAGAAGTTGAGATTAAGTTTGAATATACACTATTTTGATTGAAATATGTTATGTTATTATTGGCTTAACTCAAACTATTTACATTCAAGCAAGATTTTTTGTGAATTTCTTTAAGCTATTGATTAGTTTTTAAGACTTGTCCAATGATTATCTCTAATTTATATTGGAAGGATTAGTTATAATTATTATTTTTAGTTTTTCTTATTTCTTCAATGTTTGTGGGTATCGTCCTAGTAAACCCTCACGAGACTAAACTCGTCCACTAGGGACACCTAGGGGTTTAAAGGCTTGTGTCACATGCTAAGTGCCACCGTGATTTCCTACGAAAATGGATTAGATTAGATTTTCTTATTTTATTTTTATTGAGTCGTTGCTAGGGACTAGCAACAATCTAAGTATGGGGGTGTGATAACTCGTATAATTATATAGTTTTTAGTTATGTTTTATTATTGTTTTGTGTCAAATACGAGTTATTATTGTTTAGTCTAATTGTGTTTATGATCTTTTATATTTTTATGTAATTTGGTGTTTTTCACAAGTTTCTTTGAGTGATTTCAGATTACTAGTATTAAGGGCAAATCCAGTTCAGTTCCAGTTCCGACACCTTTTGCCATATCAGCTATATTTTGAGTTTCACTGAAGCAATAAGGCTGAACTTTGTATCCCTGCAAAGCTAAGAGGCATATCTATCTTTTTGATGTTTTACACTTCTTGAAACGGAGTCGTTTTCCCTAGCGAAATCGACCATCAAGTTGGCTGATGTGCAATGACGTCTGTTCTGCACCGTTTTGGTATTTTGACCATATCTTCCGATCCACGTGCGCAAATGATCTGATTCCAACGGCTATGGATCCGTAACTGATAGGGGTATATTTTTCTAGAAGACCATTTTATCAGATCGAGCCTCCAACATTGACAAAATCGACCATCAAGCTGGCTGATCAGAATTGTCATACAATATGACGAAAATTGTTAGAAAAATGCACCCACCTATTATACCTACCTTTGAAATTTGTAAAGCTTGTCTCTTGTCATTTAGCCCTCCAAAATGTGTATAAATAGAGGGCCTTGGATGAGTATTGGGATACATGATACATTGGTAGGATATTAGCCTTTGTAGTAAAATTCTCTAAGTTTTCTTCTTCTTTCCTTTCTCTAGTTTTCTTTTTTTATTTACTTATGCTTCTTACATTTCTTTTCATTTTATTCATATCTAGTATGTGTTGCTAATCATATTGTTGAGGTGATGAGGTGAAGCTCTTGGTAAATGCTAAGGTTAGTCTCTTAAACATGAGCTAAAATGAATCATCATTTATAAACACTAGTATAGATAATATTTTCTTTTGGTTTAAAATCATACTTGCAAAGTAGAGATCTTGATTCATTATTGACAATGAAAATGGCACAGTAAATGCTTGGTTTCATAACCTTGATTTGTTGTAGACATATACCTTGGCATAAGGAATGCTTGGACTCTTTTTGTGAGTTTTGAGGACACCAAATGAACATAATATCATATGCTATGGACGTTGGACAATTTGGACTGAATTGCTAAACCTTCCGGTTGGAACCTCCCTTATGTGTGGATTTCAATTGTGTAATAAAACAAGATTAATCTTAGCATAACACCAAGAGTGGATTCTCTAACCTCAACATATTTTCTTATTGTTTTTTTTATATCTTGTTTAATTGCTTTTATGTTATTTTGTTTATTTTGTTCTCTAATATCTTGTTTACTTTCTTTGTTATTGATTCCCTAATATCTTGTTTATTTTCTTTTTCTTATATATTTATAAACTTATACTTACTAATACGCTTCCCTGTGGTTCGACCTCGGACACCCGAGAATTTATTACTTGAACATAACCTGCACTTGGGTTTACAACTCTTAATTGAGTCTCCATCAAACATTCTGCTACAAGGTAATGCCGTTTGGTTTGAAGAATGCCGGGGCAACATATCAGAGGGTCATGGTGACCTTGTTTCATGACATGATGCATAAGGGAATTGAGGTTTATGTTGATGATATGATTGCAAAGTCACAAGGAGAAGAGGAACATATTGCGAATCTTAAGAAACTCTTTGAAAGACTAATAAAGTTTCAACTCAAGCTAAACCCGGCAAAATGCATTTTTGGATTCACTTCGGGGAAATTGTTGGGTTTTGTTGTTAGAAAAAGGGGAATTCAGATTGATCCGGATAAAGTAAAGGCCATCTAGAATTTGCTACCACCTTCTACTAAAAAAGAAGTAAGAGGTTTTTTGGGGAGATTGAATTACATTGCTCGGTTTATTTCTCAGTTAACCGATAAATGTGATCCAATATTTAAGCTACTTCGAAAATGTGATCTAGGAGAGTGGGATGAAGGGTGTCAGATTGCTTTTGAAAAGGTTAAGCATTATCTATCAAACCCACCAGTATTAATGCCACCGGCTTCGAATAAACTGATGATATTGTATCTATTAGTACTTGAGAGATCCATGGGTTGTGTTTTGGGGCAGCTTGATGAGACTGGAAAGAAAGAACAGGCGGTTTACTACCTCAACAAGAAGTTCACAGATTATGAGTTGAAATATTCGTCGATAGAAAAGCTGTGCTGTGCCTTAGCTTGGACTGCTCGGAGGCTCAGACAGTACATGTTGTACCACACGACGTGGTTGATCGCCAAGCTAGATCCAATCAAGTACATGTTGGAAGCACCTTCTTTGTTAGGGAGGACGGCAAGATAGCAGGTTTTGTTGTCAGAATACGACATTGTATATGTGAGTCAGAAAGCTATCAAGGGCAGTGCAGTGGCATAATTTTTAGCAAGTCGGACAGTGGAAGATTATGAGCCGTTGAACTTTGATTTCCCAGATGAAGATTTGATATATGTTTCACAAGCGGATGAGGTTCCCTTGAAGAAGAAAATATGGAAGATGTACTTTGATGGGGCATCTAATGCCATGGGGCACTGAATCGGTGCAGTGCTCATATCCCGGGAAGAAGATTATTATCCTTTCACTGCCAGATTGGATTTTGATTGTACAAACAATACTGCAGAATATGAGGCATGTACTATGGGCATTCGTGCTGTCATAGATAGATAAAAAAACTGGAGGTTTTTGGAGACTCGGCTTTAGTGATATATCAATTGCGCGGAGAATGAGAAACCCGAGATACAAAATTAATTCGATACCAAGAACTCATACTGAGTTTATTGGAGGAGTTTGAAGAAGTGACTTTCAATTACTTCCTTCGAGAAGAAAACTGAATGGCCGATGCTCTGGCTACTTTGTCATCAATGTTTAAAGTGAATAAAGGGACGGAAGTTGTGCCGATCAAGATGAGCATATATGAATCTCCTGCCCACTGTTTGAGTATCGAAGAAGAAGCAGATGGTCTCCTTTGGTATAACGACATCTTGCAGTACATCAAGAGTCAACAGTATCCAGAACAGGCAACAAAAAGTGACAAGAGGACTCTGAGAAGGCTAGCAATGGGTTTTGTTCTAGACAGCGAGATTCTCTACAAGAAAGGGAAAGACCAAATCCTATTGAGATGTGTCGGGTCTGCCAAAGCTCGGAGAATCATAGAGGAAGTCCATGAAGGGATATGTGGCACCCATACCAATGGTCACATGCTTGCTAAGCAGATGATGAGGGCAGGGTATTATTAGCTGACAATGGAAGGAGATTGTATTAGTTATTCTCGAAAATGCCATAAATGCCAGATATATGCTGATAAGATCCATGTGCCGCCATTGCCATTGCATGTCATGACAGCACCGTGGCCATTCTCGATGTGGGGAATGGATATGATTGGTCCTATTACCCCGAAAGCTTCAAATGGACATCGTTTCATCCTGGTGGCCATAGATTATTTCACAAAGTGGGTGGAAGCTGTTTCTTAAGTCGCTGGTATGCAGATTTGTTAAGAAGGAAATCATATGCTGATATGGATTGCCAGCAAGAATTATTTCAGATAATGCTCTCAATCTGAACAATAAGATGTTGAGAGAGGTGTGTACTCAGTTCAAAATCAGGCATAACAATTCGGCACCTTATCATCTGAAGATGAATAGGGCAGTAGAAACAGCCAACAAAAACATCAAGAAGATTGTTGAGAAGATGACTGATGTGTACAAGGATTGGAATGAGATCTTGCCTTTTGCTCTTCACGTAAATCGCACTTCGATTCGCACATCTACAAGGGCAATGCTGTTTTCTTTGGTATATGGTATGGAAGCAGTGTTACCTATTTAAGTTGAGATTCCTTCACTTCGTGTTTTGATGGAGGTTGGCCTAGAAGAGGCAGAATGGGTTAGATCTTGTTATGAACAGCTGAATCTCATCGAGGAGAAAATATTGAAAGCAATTTGTCATGGGCAATTGTATCAAAAAAATGATGATTCTAGCCTACAACAAGAAGATTCGTCCCAGACAGTTCCGAAAGGGGGAGTTAGTACTGAGGAAAATTCTCCCTATAGTGAAGGATCCGCGAGGAAAATGAGCCCCAAATTTGGAAGGACCCTATATAGTAAAAAGAGCTTTTTCTGGAGGAGCATTGATTCTAACTCAAATGGACAGGGATGATTTCAGAAATCCCGTGAATGCTGATGAATTACAGAAGTATTACGCTTGAAGAAAAAAAAGTGTGATTCTATGCGCATGGTTTTGGAATGATTCCAAGTGTAAAAATGGAAATTCTATATATCTACCTCCCCTGAGAATTGTTTTTCAAAGAGAATATTCATGCTTGATATGATCAATGGCCATTTTTCATACTCCCTTCACTAAGAAGAAATTATCCCTAGTCACCCCTTTCAACCTTAGGAATTATTTCTTTCGTTGAACCCTGATCAAGGATCACCCTCTACACTGGAGGGCAAATACGAGGAAAAAATAATCAAAATCGTGGCAAAAAAAAAAAGAGCCATTGGAAAATGTGAAATCAAAGAATGGCAAATGAAAGCCAGCAATGGAAGAAAAGAGTTTGAAAAAAAAAAACAAAAAAGAAAAGTCCAAAAACAAAAAAAAGGGGACAAATGTTTCAAGAATAAATTCTCCTCAGGAAATGATTCTTGATCCAATCACCTTTAAACACATTTTGGGCCTATTTATCTTTCTAAACCCGAACCTCGACCTATATTACGTGCTTTAAAAGTCCATTTTGATCAAGCATGGATATTTAATTTGAGAGGTTGTTCTTAGAATTCATCCCATCTTTTGAATTGAAATTTTTACCTTAGAAGCATTTAGAATTCTCAGATGCGTGGTAAAAAAAGAAGAAGAGAGGTTTAAGCCAAAAACCCGCAAAGGGCGACTTAATACCAAATGGGGGACACCTGAGTTGAAAACCCCCAAAGGACGGCTCAAGTACTGATTAAGGTTTGAACCAATGCTCCGTGTAAAGGGGGAGAAAATATTCAAAAATCAGAGAAAAGGGGAACAACTCAGTCTGACGTAACTACGAAAGTCAAGGGATTACCCAAGTAAATTGTTTATTCAAAAGAAATTTCAGATGGTTTGAAAAAGGAGGGGTCCAAGATATTCCGCATCCGGGGCATCTACAACCTATAACTTTACATTTATCCTTGATATTCACTTTTACCATTTTAAAAAAAAATTGTTGCAATAAATTCTTGTTATCCTTCTTATGACATTTGCTTGTTTCATATTTTTCTTTCATACATTTTTGAGATGCATTTTGTTTGTTATTGAATTGAATGATGATTAGTAAGCATAAAAATCTCTAAATAAAATGGTTTTAAAGTATTACTAAGGAATAGATTTAAATCTTAGAAAAGGGTTTGGAAACCACTATTCCTGATAGAAATTTTACCAAGAAAAGGAAAACAGTGAATGTGTTGGAGACTCTGTCATGAAGTCAGAAATTTGTGAATTTTAGCGAAGTCAGAAACTGGGACTGTTTGACAATTTATCTTGAGTAAAGGGTTCCTTAAGTAGGGCATCAGTGAACAATTGAAGACTCCGTCATGAAGTCAGATAATCTGTGAACCTTAACAAAACCATGGATTAGAAATCATGACACAATCATTTGATTGCATTCATCCTTAGGAAACATACAAGCATTTGCAAAGCATGTCATTCTCATAATTGCATTTAGCTAATACTGCAAGAATCAGGAAAACTTTGGCTCCCCCAAATTGAATTCATTATGTTCTATCAAATGAGTCGAGCCCCAAGACCATCGTCGAGGAATTTCCTTTTGTTTTAAATCGAATTCATTCTGTTCTATCAAATGAGTCGAGCCTCGAGACCATCGTCGAGGTATTTCCTTATGTTTTAAATCGAATTTATTCTGTTTTGTCAAATGATTTGAGCCCCAAGACCATTGTCGAGGTATTTCCTTATGTTTTAAATCGAATTCATTCTGTTTTATCAAATGAGTCGAGCCTTGAGACCATCGTCAAGGTATTTCATTTTGTTTTAAATCGAATTTATTCTGTTTTATCAAATGCGTTGAGCCCCGAGACCAGAGTCGAGGTATTTCCTTATGTTTTAAATAAAATTAATTATGTTTTATCAAATGAGTCGAGCCCCGAGACCATCGTCGAGGTATTTCCTTTTGTTTTAAATCGAATTCATTCTGTTTTATCAAATGAGTCGAGCCCCGAGACCATCGTCGAGGTATTTCCTTATGTTTTAAATCGAATTCATTCTGTTTTATCAAATGAGTCGAGCCTCGAGACCATCGTCGAGGTATTTCCTTTTGTTTTAAATCGAATTCATTCTATTTTAGCAAATGAGTCGAGCCCCGAGACCATCGTCGAGGTATTTCCTTATGTTTTAAATCGAATTCATTCTGTTTAATCAAATGAGTCAAGCCCTGAGACCATCGTCGAGGTATTTCCTTATGTTTTAAATCTAATTCATTATGTTTTATCAAATGAGTCGAGCCCCAAGACCATCTTTGAGGTATTTCCTTTTGTTTTAAATCGAATTTATTCTATTTTATCAAATGAGTCAAGCCCTGAGACCATCTTCGAGGTATTTCCTTATGTTTTAAATCGAATTCATTCTGTTTTATCAAATGAGTCGAGCCCTGAGACCATCGTCAAGGTATTTCCTTTTGTTTTCAAATCGAATTCATTATGCTTCTCAAATGAGTCGAGCCTTAGGACCGTCATCAAGGTATTTTTCTTTTTAAATCATGGATAAAACCTCTGTGCACCATTCTTAGACCTCCAGGCATAAGTTTCCAGAGTTTTTACAGTTTTAAACAATGAACAAGTCTTTGGTGGTGATAACCAAAGCCTCTGATGGAGATATCCAGAGTTTTTCAATTTTAAAAGTGAACAAGTCTTTGGTGGTGATAGCCAAAGCCTCTAGTGGAGATATCCAGAGTTTTACATTTGCTTGAGCAAGTATTTGGTGGTGATAGCCGAAACTTCTGGAGGAGATACCCAGAATTTTAAACACAGCTTAGCACAAGACAGGTTAAGCCCCCGAGACCATCGTCGAGGTCTTTTCTTCTCTTGCAAATCAAACTCATTTTCTTAAGACAGGTCGAGCCTTGATTAGTCATGGAACTCAATTTGAGGACAAATCTTCAATTTACAGCTTTTTTCAAAAAAAAAAATGATGAAAAAAAATGATGATTGAAAACCCCTTTCCCTTTCCTTCACATGTGATTTCACTAACCGTACAAAATTAGTGTTTGTTTATCTTTACCTGATTCCTGATTCCCAGCAATAGCCAAAGAGGGGCAACTGTAGACATCTAATTTTGTCTGGACCAATAAATCAGGTATGTTTTCTTCCTAAATTGATGATTTAGAATGCAAAAAGGCTTTTCTCACCCTGCAGGTGGTACTTCGAGACTTAGTCTAAGAAAGCAGAAAGAAAAAGTCAAACTCAAAAAAAGTCAACCCTAGAAAAGTCAACCTCAGCAAAGTCAACCCCAAAAAGGTCAACTACTGAAAAAGTCAACCCACTTTCAAAATCAAGATCTGAATTTCAATTGAAAGATGGTGAAAGAATTTTGATAATCCGAGGTCTACATTGAAAGATATGGAGGTCAAAATTGGTCAAATTGGGAATAAATGCTTGAACAATCAAATTGGTCAAAATTGAATGTCCCAAATGAAAGATAAGCACTGACTACGGGTAATGGAGAAGCTACTTGAAAGAAAAACTGAAAGAAAAGTCAATTCGAAAGAAAACCGAGAATTAGGGTTTTTGGTGGATTTCAGTAAAATTTGGAAGAATTACATAAATGGCCCGATTCGGTAAGACTAAAGCCCCTAATGGATGAGGAGTGATTAAACAAGGATAGCTCAAGGCTCAGTTTGAAGAAAATCTAAAAATTGGACTTGTTTTGAGCAAAATCGGGCTTCAGAGGCAAAAAGGCAAAATTGGAAAATTTGGGAAAAATAGCAAATGAACTCCAAAAATTTTGAAAATTTGCAGATCTCATTCTTAAATCATTTCGGAGAGATGGGCAAAAAGAAAATCTTGATTCGGTGTTCGTTTGCAAAATGGCCAAATCCTAGATCTCTTATGCCAAAATTCAAGTAGATAAATCCCGAAAAAATAGCAAATAAGCCCCAAAAATTATGAAAACTTCTAGATCATACTTTTAAATTATTTGGAAGAGATTGGTGAAGAAAAATCTGGATTTGGAGCTCGTTTGAAATTGGTGAAAGTTCGGGTGCACAAAATGGCAATTTTGGAAGAAAAAATCCAAATAAATAGCAAATGGACTCAAAAGATTTTGAAAACTTTCAAAATTCAATTTTTTATTATTTTGGAATTATTGAAAAAAATAAAATTTGAATTTGGAGTCCGTTTGCTATTTATTTAGGTTCGGGGGTCAAAAAGGTTTTTTACCGCAAAAACCAAAAAGGGCAAATTTGTAATTAAGAAAAATATGAAAGAAGAAGGAATTGCTGAGATTTTACCTCATTTGACCAGCCAACATAGAGGAGAACAAGGAAGCTTGATCAATTTAATTCCTTAGTCACTATCAAGCTCACATGCTACCACTAGTACCTTGCAAATGGTCCCCCTTCATCCAATGGCTTAGGTGCCTTGTAGAAAAATTGAATACACCATTCAATGGCCAAGATTAAATGCCAAGATGACATTTTTATTTGTCATGAAAGAACCCTCATCTAATGGCCAAGAATGGAAGAGCACAACTCATCCAATGGTGGACATCCATTCGGCCAAGCAAGGAAGTGCATGGGATTGTTCCTTTTTATCCAATGGCTTAGGCCATGTACAAGGGCTGAGTACACATGTAAAGGGCTGGGATTAAATGCCAAGATGACATTTTTATGTTGTCATGAAAGAATCCTCATCCAATGGCCAAGAGCAGAAGAGCACAACTCATCCAAGGGTAGGCACTCAAAGGGCCAAGCAAGAGAGTGCATGGGATTGGTCCTCTTTTTTCATCTAACGGCTGAGGTTAATACAAGGGCTGAGTGCACATCTTAAGGGCTGCTATCAATTGGCAAGATGACATTTTTATGTTTTCATTAAAATATCTTAATCTAAGGGCCAAAATTGGAGGAGAAAAAGTGCACAAACTATCATATGGTTGAGGGGCCATTCGGCTAAGCATGAGAGAGGGGGAAATGTTTTATTTTTCCTTAAGTGGCTGATCATTTGAGAGGAGAAGTCAGTAGCTAATGGAGAAAAAAAAAGGTTTTTGAAAAAAAAGAAAGAAAGCTTTTGTTAAGTAACCATTCTACCATTGCTACTACATTTTTTCTTCTTCTTCCTCATGCTTTATTTCTTATTTTCCATGTGATTTCCTACCATTTTTTTAACATCTTTCTTGTTGTTCTTGCTTTTCAAAAAATAAATAAAACAACGGTTAGGCTTCATGATCTTGATGAAAATCAAGTGATAATGGTTAGGGTGGGCTTTGTCCAATATACCAACCATGGAGCTCATCTCCATATTTTTTTTACCTTAGTTATTTTTTATGATTTTGAGATTGAAAAGGCTTCATGACCTTGATGAAATCAAGAGATAATGGTTAGGGGGGCTTTGTCCAATGTACCAACCATGGATCTTATCTATTTGTTATTTATTTGCTTACTTTAACTTGCTTTTTTTTTTTTATCTTTATGTATATTTATATTCTTGCTAACCATCGTGTTCTTTTGACTTATGTCATATTTTTGTAACTTGGGCTATTGTCATATAGTTTAGGCCATTTCTATTTTTCATATCATCTTCCATAGCATTTAGTTAGGTTATTTTACATGACATTTTTCAGAATACTTTGGTTCCTAGGCCATTCAGCCATTTGTATTTTCTCTAAGATTTAGGTCGTTTTTCTAGGCCATGATATTTGCTATTTCATTTAGACATCTAGGTCATTTTACATGTCATTTAGCTTTAGGCCATTTTTATTATTCCATGTCATTTAAGTTTAGGTTATTTTATTATTCTATGTCATTTAGCTTTAGGCCATTTTCATATACCATGTCATTTTACATGTCTAAACTTTAGGCCATTTTCATATGCCATGTCATTTTATATGTCATTTAGCTTTAGGCCATTTTTATTATTCCATGTCATTTAGCATTAGGCCATTTTCATATGCCAAGTTATTTTTCCATGACATTTAGACATTAAGCCATTTTCATATGCCATGTCATTTCACATGTCATTTAGCTTTAGGCCATTTTTATTATTCCATGTCATTTTACATGTCATTTAAGCATTAGGCTATTTTCATATGCCATGTTGTTTTTCCATGACATTTAGACATTAGGCCATTTTCATATGCCATGTCATTTCCCATGTCATGTAGGCACTAGGCCATTTTCATTATTCCATGTCATTTGCCATGTCATTAGACACTAGGTCATGCATGTTAAGTTAGGATAGCATTTATTGTCATGCAAACTCATGCTAGGCATTTAGGTTATTTATGCCATGCATTTTCCATATGACTAGACTTTAAACCATGCATTTCATGCATTCACTTTGCTGTATTTTCATGCATTCAATGCCATGCCACATGATTTATGACTTAGGCCAATCAATGGCTCAAATTCATGCTCACTTGAGCATACTTGTGGAAAATTAAAGAGTTATCAAATTGATTATTCTACTTATTAAGCCAATTTTTTCTCATGTATTTTTACATGTTCTGAGTCTCCAGTATTTCTTTTTAGATTTTGTAGAATTTCTAAAAATAGGTTAAAAAATCATGTATCAAAACGGGATAGTAGAGGCAGATTTGAATTCAAAAGAAAAGCAATTGTTGAATTTGGCTAAGATATTTAGAGGGGGTTGGTTAGAAGCTTTAGATACTGTCTTAGGATAGTTTCTAAGTCTTTTTAAACTTTAAAAATGATTTTATAAATCTCGGGTTAAGGGTGGTCAAGTCCAGGATTTTAAACTTAGGAAATTAGAGCCATTTTTAAAGGGCTTGGTTAGGGTTTTAATCTTCATTCAAGTTTTTCTTCAAAATTGTTTTCAAACAATTACAAAGTTTTTTTTTTTTTTTTAGAAAATTTAATTTGACATATTTTCTTAAGGTAGCCGGATATCTTTTTAGATATACGGATTTCTTTAATTAAAGGAAAAAAAATACATTTTCATGCATTGCATTTTCCATGTCCATGCATACTATATAATATTTGATTTTTGATAATTTCTATGATATTGTTATTATTTTGATTTATTTTATGGTGTTATGTTGTTTGTTATATGTCTTTGAATATTATATGTTATTCTATGCTTTTTAATTAGTTATTCATTTTTGTCACATTATTTAGCATATACTATGTTCATGCATTATTATTTCTATTTTCATGCATATTACATGATAGAATTATTTTATGTTTCATGTTATTTCATGTCATTTAGATTATATTCCATGTCATTTAGGTTTAATCATTTACATTTTCCATGTCATTTAAATCATTTTATTCCATTTAGAATATACCATGTTACTTAGGTTATTTCCTTTCATATAGAATATATTATGTCATTTAGGATATCTCATTTCATTTAAAATATTTCATTTCATTTAGAATATTAGGCTATTTAAATAATTTCATCTCATTTAGAATATGCTATGCCTTTTGAATTATGTCATAACATTTAGGTTGCATTATATTATCTAGACTTTGCTATGTCATTTTATTTATGTCACACATGTTCATATTCATTTTAATTTTTTTTTTTAAAAAAAAAGATAATGATTTTCAATAAAAATAAAGATATTCCCGAGTTAAAATAATTAATGAATTCTCTACTGGGTTTGCTGGAGGGAATATCATCAATTATCATTAATAAAGGAATATCTTTCTTTCAAAAAACGAGAATGATTTGGAAAGTTTTCCAAATAAATAAAAAATTTCTATATTTTGCTGATTTTGTCGGGGAATATAGGAAAATTTTGAATCAATAAATTCAGGATCATTTTCAATTAAAAATGAAATTATTTTTCTGTAAATTGAGAATTAATTTAAAACACCGAATTTAAAACCAACTTTTTACCGAGACTTGAGATAACACACAATTAATAAGGTACCGTTTTATACGGGCGTTGCGGGGGTGCTAATCCTTCCCCGCACGTAAGCAAGTCCAGAACCCGATTCTTCGATTTTCTTTGGTTTAAAACGCAGACTTGAAATTGGTTTTAAAAATATTTAAATTAATTTTGAAATGTTTTACAAATCCGATTTTAATAGGTGGCCGATCACACTTAGCCAAAAAATATTGGTGGCGACTCCATTACTTTTTTCGAGGTTGTTTTCAAATCCTCATTTTATTTCAAGAGGAATTAAGTCGATTTTCCTCGGTTTTTTAATGTCACGCCTAACAAATAATAAAGTCTTGCAATGAGACTTGTTGTTGTTATTTTTTAGGTTGCGACAATCGATATTTTTGAGTGAAAAAAAAAAGTTTGGCCGAACCCACCTATTTAAAGCTCTAGTTTTTCCTAGTTTTGAAACCTGGAGTTGACCACCCTTGATCCGACTTTTATAAAATCAAATTTTAGGATTAAAATGACTTAGAAATTAACCTAAGACAATAACTAATGTTTTAAACCAGCCCTCTCTTAATGCCTTATACAAAACAGAAAGCTATTAATTCTTAAAAAACAAATCTAACTTTTCTAACCAGTTTTGGAAACCGATTTTTTTACCCTTCTAAAAAATTTCAAAAAATCTGAAAAAATTATGGGAGACTTAGAACATGTCGAATTCTATGGTAAAAAATCAGCTTAATTTTTATACAAAGGTTGACCTACCCGAAAATTCATGAAAGACAGAAAAGTGGGTAAAAAACTGTTTAAACAAAAAAAAATATTTTTAGACCTTTGATAAAAACATCCAAATCAGAATAAAAATATTAGAGACTCCTCTAAGGTCCTACAACTAGTGGTAAAAATTTCTAAGAATTTGGACAAGGTTTGCCTAATGAGAAAAAAAAAATCATAAAGTTAGAAAGTCTAACTTTTACAAATTTTATTTTTCCACAAGCATGCTCATGAGAGCTTGGCTTTGAGTCATGGATTGGCTTAAGTCAAAAATCAAGTGGGAAATGCAATAATGCATGAAATGAATGACATGGAATATGCATGACCTAGTGTCTAAATGACATGGCAAATGACATGGAATAATGAAAATAAACTAGTGCCTAAATGACATAGATAGTGACAGAGCATATGAAAATGGCCTAAAGCTTAAATGACATGTAAAATGACATGGCATATGAAAATGGCTTAGAGCTTAAATGTCATGGAAAATGACATAGCATATGAAAATGGCCTAAAGCTGAAATGACATGGAGAATGACATGGCATGCAAAAATGACCTAATGCCTAAATGACATGCAATAATAAAAATGACCTAATGTCTAAATGTCATAGAAAATGACATGGAATAATAAGAATGACCTAAATGCCTAAATGACATGGAAAATGACCTAGATGCCTAAATGACATGGAAAATGACATGGCATGCAAAAATGACCTAATACCTAAATGACATGGAAAATGACATAGAATAATAAAAATGACCTAATGTCTAAATGTCATAAAAATGACATGGAATAATAAAATGACCTAATGTCTAAATGACATGGAAAATGACCTAGATGCCTAAAAATAACCTAAATGTCTAAATGACATAGAAAATGACCTAGATGCCTAAATGACATGGAAAATGTCCTAGATGCAAAAATGACCTAAATGACATGTAAAATGACATGGCATAATAAAAAATGACCTAAAAGCCTAAATGACATGTAAAATGACATGGTATAATAAAAATGACCTAAAATCCTAAATGACATGTAAAGACATAGCATAATAAAAATGACCTAAATGACTAAATGACATGTAAAATAAAAATGACCTTAAGACCTAAATGACATGTAAAATGACATGGCATATGAAAATGGCCTAAACTATATGACAAATAGCCACAATATGCAAAAGTATGTCAAAAATCAAAAGAACAAAATGGTTAGCAATAATATAAATACACATGAAAATAAATAATAATAGAGATAAGCAAGTTAAAGTAAGCAAATAAATAAAAAAAATAATTAAAAAAAATATGAAAATGAACTCCATGGTTGGTATATTGGACAAAGCCTACCCTAACCATTATCACTTTATTCTCATCAAGATCATGAAGCCCAACTATTGTTTTATTTATTTTTGAAAAAGCAAGAACAACAAGGAAGCTTTCATAAAACATTTATTAAGCAAAGAAAATGGTGGGAAATCCCATGGAAAATAAAGAATAACATGAAGAAGAAGAAGAAAGAAATAATGTAAAAACCAAAGAGGAATGGCTACCTTAGCAAAGCTTTCTTTCTTTTCTTTCAAAAATATTTTTTTCTAAGGTTTTTAGCTACTGAATTTAGCTCAAAAAACAACCAACTTGCTTGAAAAATGAAACCCCCTTGCCCTTAGAAATGGTTTGGCTGAACCCCCCTTATTGGTGTCAATGGTGGAGATCATTTCATTTTATTCTCCTACACCATCTAAGCCCTTGGATCCAAGATATTTTCATGACAATAAAAATGCCATCTTGCAAATTGATCTTAGCCATTCAAGGATTTACTCATCTTTTCATAAGGTGCCTAAGCCATTGGATGAGCAAGGATATTTTATTTGGCTACATGTATTTCCAACCATTAGATGACTTGTGCTCATTTTCTTCCACCAATATTGGCCATTGAATGAGGACATTTGAATGAAAATAAAAATGTCATCTTGCAATTTGATCTTGGCCATTCAAAAATGTACTTATCTTTTCATAAGGTACTTAGGCCATTGGATGAGCAAGGACATTTCAAGATAGTAAAAATGCTATCGTGCAACTTGATTGTGGCCATTGGATGAATTTAATCAAATCTCACCCTTCATTCATGAGCTGACCAGCCAAGGGCTTAGAATATCCCAACAATTCCTTCATCTTTCATATTTTTTTAATTGCAAATTGGCCATTTTCGGTTTCTTCGATAAAATTGCATTTTGGCCTCCAAACTTGATTTTATTGCAAACGGACCCCAAATTCAGTTTTTATTTCTCCAATCCATCCAAATAAATATAATATTGGGATCTGGAGATTTTCAAAATTTTTGGAGCTCGTTTCTTATTTTTCCCGGAATTTTCTCTTGGATTTTCCAGTTAGTGGCACCGAAAATTCACCTTTTTCATTTGATCTCCGATTCCATATTTTTCTTCATCGATCTCTTCCAAAAAATATAAAACTCAGATCTGGAAGTTTTCATAATTTTTGGAGCTCGTTTACTATTTTTCCCGGAATAATCTTCTGGAATTTCGGCTTAGTGCACCCGAACTTTGCCATTTTTCAAATGAGCTTCGGTTTCGGATTTTTCTTCACCAATCTCTTCCAAAAAATATAAAACTCAGATCTGGAACTTTTCATAATTTTTGGAGCTCGTTTGCTATTTTTCCCGAAATTATCTTCTAGAATTTCGGCTTAGTGCACCCGAACTTTGCCATTTTTCAAATGAGCTCCGATTCTGAATTTTTCTTCACCGATCTCTTCCAAAAATTATAAAATTCAGATCTAGAAGTTTTCATAATTTTTGGAGCTCGTTTGCTATTTTTTCCGGAATTATCTTCTGGAATTTCGGCTTAGTGCACCCAAACTTTGCCATTTTTCAAATGAGCTCCGATTCTGGATTTTTCTTCAGCCATATCCTCCAAAAATTATAAAACTCAAAACTGCAAGTTTTCATAAATTTTGGTGCTCATTTGCTATTTCCCGAAATTATCTTTGGGATTTTCCAATATTGCCCTTAACCTCCAAAGCCTCGTTTTTACTCGAAACGGGTTCGATTTTCGAATTTTCTTTTTATACTACCTATTTCATATATTGAATTTGAGTTGATCCAAAAACGCCCAATTTTTACGATAAAATTCCCCTCCGATTTAGTTTTCCCCTTTTCAAACTTGGGGATTTTCTTGTTTTTGCTTAAATCGGCTTGTCCTTTGGATCCACATTAAACTAGCCTTAGGCTATCCTTGTTTACTCATTTTTTATCAACTGGGGGCTTCAATTCACCGAATTGGGCCATCTTTGCAATTTTTTCCAAATTTGCAAAATTCACCCTTTTTAACCAAAACCCTAATTTTCAGTTTATCTTCCAAATTGACTCTTCCTTTGGTTCTGTTTCCAATTGGCACTTCCAATACCCGTAGTCATTAATTATATTCCATTTGGAACCTTCAACTTCGAACAATTTGATCATTTATGCACTTTTCCCTGAATTTGTCGAATTAGGGCTTCCCCTACACTGAAATTTTCGCAATCCCTCTTTCGAACTCCATATCTTGCGTTGTAGACCTCGGATTATCAAAATTCTTTCACCATTTTTCAATTCAACTTCAAATCTTGATTTTGACTAAGGGTTGACTTTTTTAGTGGTTGACTTTTAGGAGTTAACTTTTTCGAGTTGACTTTTTTCTGATCGATTTTTCAAGCTGAACTCCGAATCACAAGTCTTGGAGGACCATCTGCAAGATGAGAAGAGATTTTCTGTATTCTAAAAAAGTACAAGGAAGGATTTACCTGGTTTAGGGGGCCAGGACAAAATTAGATGTCTACAGCTACCCCTCTTTGGCTATTGCTGAGAATCAAGAATCAGGCAAAGATAAATAGACAATAATTTTTTTCGGTTAGTGAAATCAGATGTAAAGAAAAGGAAAGAGAGTTTGCGTTATTCCTCATTTCCATTTATTTCATCATCATAATTTTTTTTTTTTCGAAAAAAGTTGTAAATATAAGATTTTGTCCTTAAATTGAGTTCCCTAACTAATCAAGGCTCAACCTGTCTTAAGGAAATGAGTTCAATTAGCAAGAGAAGAAAATACCTCGACGGTGGTCACGGGGCCTTATCTTGTCTTTGTGTTAGTTGTGTTGGGGTTGTCGCAACCTAAAAAATAACAAGTCTCATCACAAGACTTTTACTCGTTAAGCGTGACATTGGGGGAAATAAAGGAAAAGATGACTTAATTCCTCTTGAAATAAAATGAGGGTTTGAAATCAACCTCGAAAAAGGACATGGAGTCGTCACCATCTTTTTTAGCTAGGTGTGATCACCCACCTATTAAAACCGGTTTTGTAAAATATTTTAAAATTAGTTAAAATATTTTTTAAAACCAATTTCAAGTTTGCGTTTTTAAACCAGAGGAATCAAAGAAGCGGGTTCGGGACTCGATTACGTGCGGGGAAGGATTAGCACCCCCACAACACTCGTATAAAACGGTAACTTATTAATCGTGTGTTATCTTAAGTCTCGATGAAAAATCGGTTTTAGATTTGGCATTTAAAAATAATTCAAAATTTTTAAAAAAAATTCCATTTTTAATTGAAAATGATCTGAAATTTATTAATTCAAAATTTTCCTATATTCCCCGACAAACGCAGTAAAATATAGAAATTTTTATTTATTTGAAAAACTTTTCGAATCATTCTCGTTTTTGAAAGAAAGATATTCCTTTATTAATGATAATTGATGATATCCTCCCCAGCAGACCCGGCAGAGAACTCATGAATTATTTTAACTCGGGAATATCTTTATTTTTATTGAAAATCATTATCTTTTTTTTTTTTTTAAACATTTTTTAAAAGAAATGAATATGAAAATGTATGACATAATAAAAATGACATAGCAAAATCTAATTGACATAATATAACCTAAATGACATGATATAATCTAAGTGACATAGTATATTCTAAATGACATGATATAACCTAAGTGACATGGAATATTCTACATGACATAATATAATCTAAGTAATATAGTATATTCTAAATGACATAGCAATATAATTGATAACAAGAAATGATATGAAATATAAAATAATATTATCATGAAATATGTATGAAAATAAAAAACAATGCATGAACATAATAAATCCTAAATATTGTGACAAAATAAATGGCTAAGCAAAAAGCATATGATAACATAGAATATTCACAATCATATAACAAACAATATAACACCATGAATATAAATCAAAACAAAAACATAGTCATAGAATTATTCGTAAAAAAAATCATATATTATACAATATGCATGAAAGTGTATTTTTTTTCCTTCGAATAAGGATATCCGTATATCTAAAAAGATATCCGACTACCTTAGGAAAAGAAATCAAATTAAATTTTCTAAATAAAAAATACTTTGTGATTTGTTTGAAAACAATTTTGAAAATTTTGGATGAAAAATAACACTTTGACCGAAACCCCCTTTTGAAAAAGGCTCTATTTCCTAACTTTGAAAACCTGGTCTTGATCCCTCTTGACCCGAGTTTTATAAAATCATTTTTTAGGATTAAAATGACTTAGAAATCAACCTAGAACAATAGTTAAGGTTCTATATCAACCCTCTCCTAATGCCTTAGCCAAAACAGAAAATTATTTTCCCCTTGAAATCAAATCTGACTCTACTGACCAGTTTTAAAACGTGATTATTTAACCTATATTTAAAATTTCAAAAAAAATCTGAAAACATTATGGGAGACTCAGAACATGTCGAACTCTATGGAAAAAAATGGCTTAATTTTTAGACTAAGGATGACCAACCAGAAAAATCACGAAAGTCAGAACACTGGGTGAAAAACTATTTTGCAAAAAAAAAAATCATTTTTAAGTCTTTGATAAAATCATTCAAAAATCAAAATAAAAATATTGGAGACTCCTCTAAAAACCTACAAACAGTAGCTAAAATTTCTAAAAATTAGGACAAGGATTGCCAAATGAAAAAATCACAAAGATAGAAAATCCAACTAGACAATTTCTTAATTTTTCACAAGCATGCTCATGTGAGCTTGGCTTTGAGCCATTGATTGGCTTAATTCAAAAATCAAGTGGTATGATACGAAATGCATGAACAAACAGTACATTAAAGGCATGAAATGCATGATCTAAGGCCTAAATGACATAGAAAATGCATGGCATAAAAATTACCTAATGCCTAACATGAACTTGCATGGCAATAAATTAAACCTAGACCTAAATATGCATGAAATGCATGGCAATGCAAATGTGACCTAGACCTAATGAAAATGCATGGAAATAACACAAACATATGGCATAATAAATCAAATACACAAAATCATGGCATAGAAATGCAAGCATGTCAACAAACAAGATGAAAATGCACACACAATGCAAAAAATCATGGGGTAGCCGAATGGACATAACAATATGTAAGGAAATTCTATCATGGCATTAACACAAACACATGTCATAGTATATACAAGACTTAAAAGGAAACATGTTAGACAAAACAAACATAATGAAAATGCATGAACATAGCTAGACAAAAACACAAACACATGGTATGGTATTAACAAAAGGCATGAGCAACTTAACATGCTGAAAATAGAAAATTAAAAATGGCAAACAAAGTAAGTAGACATGAAAATAAAATGATAAAATCAGCAAAATAAGTAAAGTAAGTAGAGATGGTTAAAAACAAGCTCCATATCTTGGTTATTTTAAAAAGCTAGAACATCAAAACAAGCCAAAACATCACAACCCACATGGAAAATAAATCAAACACCATACATGCACAAACAAGGAGCCATTCGGCCAACTCAAGAAATAGGTAAAAAAAAATTTGTTTTTCTCTTTGATTTTTCCATGAAAGCATAAGATAGGAGCTTTAAGAACTTGTTTTGAAAAACAATTTATTTCATGAAAGAAAATAAAATAACAATGAAAATAACAAAATTATATGAACAAAGTATGGAGGAGAACATGAAAGAAAATAGCTACCTTGCTTTAGCTTTCCAAATCAAAGAGTAGTAAGAAAGCCCTTTTTTTTTCTTTCTCTTTTTTTTTTCCCTTTCTTTTTTCCCTATATTTTTCCTCTCTCTTTTTCTCAAGAATAGCTACTGCCCTCTCTATGATCAGCCAACCCCCAAATGAAAAATGAAACCCCCCTCCTTAGTGGTAGCCGAATGGCCTCTCTCTTGGTGTAGGATGTTGTCATTTTTTCCTAGCCAATTTTGATCCAAAGGCCACTAATCCAAGATGCTTAAAATATGAAATTACCAGCCTTAGATTAAGTGATCAGCCCATAACTAATACAACTGTTCAAAAATATGTAGCCATTATGTTGACATCCTTCCTCTTCATGCATTGGACCATGTGGCACAATTAAAAAGCTTGATAAAAAAAATAACTACCTTACTATCCACTTTTGGCCTTTGGATGCAAGAACTCAAATCATTCTCCTCGTGGGCTTGGTTGGGTGACCCTACATATTCCAGCCCAATCTCTATTTTTTGAATTGAAAGAAAGGCCCTCTTCGGTTTCTTCGATAAAATTGCACTTTAGCCCTCCAAACTTGATTAAATAGCAAACGGACTCCAAATCCAAATTTTCTTTTTTCAAAACTTCCTAAATAATATAAAATTGAATTCTAGAAGTTTTCATAATTTTTTGAGCCCATTTGCTATTTTTCCCGAATTTTGTTTCCAAAATTGCCCTTAGTGCACCCGAACTCTTACCATTTTTCAAACAAGCTCCGATTTTGAATTTTTCTTAACCAATCTCTTTAAAATAATTTAAAATTGAGATCTGGAAGTTTTCATAACTTTCCGAGCTCATTTGCTATTTTTTGGAATTTATCTTCTCGAATTTCAACTTTATGGGCCCGAAATTTGCCATCTTGCAAACGAGCTCCCATTCTGGATTTTTCTTTGCCAATCTCTTCCAAATAATTTAAAATTGAGATCTGGAAGTTTTCATAATTTTTTGAGCTCATTTGCTATTTTTCCTAAATTTTCCAAATTTGCCCTTTTACCTCTGAAGCCTCTGTTTTACTCAAAACAAGTCTGATTTCTAGATTTCCTTTTTTCAGGCGTTTGCTATATATTTAATTTGAATTGGTCCTAAAATGCCCAATTTTTACGATCAAATTCCCCTCCGTCTTGATTTTTCCTTTTTCCAATATCGAGAATTTCGTTTCTCCGTTTTTCCTCCAACCGGCTCTTTTCTCGGAATTACTTCAAACTGAGCCTTGGGCTATCTTTTTTTACCCACTCTTCATCAATTAAGGGCTTTAATTTTACCGAATCGGGCCATTTCTGTAATTTTTCCCAATTTCTCCAAAATTCACCAAAAACCCTAATTTTTGGTTTTCTTCCAAATTGACCCTTCTTTTGGTTTTACTTCCAAATGGTATTTCCAATACCCGTAGTCATTGATTATATTCCATTCGAAACCTCCAATTTTGACCAATTTGATCGTTTAAGCACTTTTCACCCAAATATACTGAACTAGGATTTTCTTCCACTGAATCTCCGTAACCCATCTTCCGGACTCCATATCTTTCGTTGTAGATCTCGGATTTTCAAAATTCTTTCACCATTGTTCAATTAAACTTTGAATCTTGATTTTGAATGTGGGTTGACTTTTTGAGGTTGACTTTTTGAAGTTTACTTTTTTGAGGTTGACTTTTTTAGATTGACTTTTCATGCTTGGTCCCTTAAACTAACTCTTGGAGTATCATCTACTGGATGAGAAGAGCTTTTCTGCATTCTAAAACATCATTAGGAAGAAAAAATACCTGATTTAGGGTCCGAACAAAATTAGGTGGTCTACAGCTGCCCCTCTTTGGCTATTGCTGAGAATCAGGAATCAGGCAAAGATAAACAAACACAAATTTTATCTGGTTAGTGAAATCTCATATGAAGGAAAGGAAACGGAGTTTTCATTTTTTCATCTTTTTTTTTTTTTTTTTTTTGAAAAAGCTGTAAAATAGAAGATTTTGTCCTTAAATTGAGTTCCCTGACTAATCAAGGCTCGACCCGTCTTAAGGAAATGGGTTCGATTTGCAAGAGAAGAAAATTCCTCGACGATAGTCTCGAGGTCTTATCCTATCTTGTGCTCAGCTATATTTAAAATTCTGGGTATCTCCTCCAGAATCTTCGGCTATCACCACCAAAGACTTGCTCACTGTTAAAACTGTAAAACTCTGGATATCTCCACCAGAGGCTTTAGCTATCGCCACCGAAGACTTGCTCACTATTTAAAATTTGTAAAATTCTAGATATCTCCTCCTGAAGCTTCAACTAATCACCACCGAAGACTTGTTCACTATTTAAAAATTGTAAAATTCCAGATATCTCCTACAGAAGCTTTAGCTATCACCATCAAAGACTCTCACTGTTTAAAATTTGTAAAATTCTGGATATCTCCTTTAGAAGCTTCAGCTATCACCACCAAAGGCTCTCTCATTTTTAAAATTTGTAAAGTTCTTGATATCTTCACCACAAGCTTCAGCTATCACTACCGAAGACTTTCTCACATTTAAACTTTGTAAAATTCTGGATATCTCCACCAGACTCTTTAGCTATCACTATCGAAGACTCTCTCACTTTTAAAATTTATAAAATTTTGGATATCTCCACCAGACGCTTCAGCTATCAATACCGAAGACTCTCTCACTTTTAAAATTTGTAAAATTCTGGATATCTCCTCCTGAAGCTTCAGCTATCACTACCGAAGACTCTCTCATTTTTAAAATTTGTAAAATTCTGGATATCTCCTCTAGAAGCTTCAGCTATCACTACCGAAGACTCTCTCACTTTTAAAATTGTAAAACTCTGGATATCTCCACCAGAAGCTTCAGCTATCACTACCGAAGACTTGTTCACTTTTAAAAACATGTTGAAAATTATACCCAAAAGCTTTGAGAGAGGATGCAAATGCAAATGTCTTTAACAAAATGTACATGCTTCATCATGCAAATATAAACGGCTTGGATTGATGCAAATGCTTCATGATGCAGATGCAAATGTCTTTGATTGATGCATATGCTTCTTGATGCAGATGCAGATGTTGGAAATGCAAATGGCTTAGATTGGTGCAAATGCTTCTTGATGCAGATGTTGGATAAGATGCAAATGCTTCATGGTGCAAATGCAAAGTCTTAGATTGATGCAAATGTTTCTTGATGCAGACGCAGATGTTGGAAATGCAAATGGCTTAGATTGATGCAAAAGCGAATGCTCTCAGATTGACGCAAAGCTTCTTGATGCAGATGTTGGGTAAGATACAGATGTTTCATGATGCAAATGCTCTCAGATTGATGCAACTACTTCATGGAATAATGCAGATGCCCCTACTAATCATGTTCCTGTAAGTGGTCTATGAATGGTGTAACTACAGTTACCATACAATTATGAAAATGTAATGGTTCTAGAAATGATGTAATTGCTTGAGATGACGCAAATGCGAATTCCATGAAGGATATAAATGTAAAGGTAAAATGCAGGTGCTTATGGAATAGTGCCAATGCAAATACCCATGAATGATGCAAATGCTTGCTGACACTGTGCAGATGCAAAGCTCAATAAAGAGATGAGTGCTCATGAATAATGCAAATGCCCCTATTGTTTTTCTAGACTTTGGCTTAGCCTTTCCAATTCATTTTTCCTCTTCAAACCAGAGTATATCTTCAATTCATTTTCCAATCTTTGGATGTTCTCTTTGCCCCAACAGTTTTCAAACTCTTATTGACAGAAGTCTACTTGCCGAGTTCTATTTCTTTTTCTCATATTTAGAAGTCAAGGTTAACCCTAGTAGTTCCACACCTTTGGGTTAGAAAAACCCTTATCTCATGTCAACATCAAAAATAGGTATTTCAAAAACATTTTTGTTTTCCCTTTCTGAAAAAAAATTTGCTCATTTAATGAAAACTTCTGAGCCAAAAATATTAACCCCACAGTGTGTGATGTACGAACCTTTTGAAGACTGATGATTACTGTTAGAAATTTCCCTAAGTGTCAATCTGAATTTTTCAATTTGAGTTGGCAAGGGGTATAACAAGATTTTGGTTGATCGAAGAAAACTTCACAACAAAAATTTATGTCCTTTCTAAGCTCACAAATGGAACAAGTTTTATAAATCATGAATTCATTGAGAATCAAACAAATTTAACATTCTTTTAGTTTTCATATCAAAGCATTTTGACAAGCGTTAAGATTGGCCGGGATGTTTAAACTAGAAAGTTTAATCTTGGAGGGAAAAAGTCTCAGTTTTTGAAATCAATCCTCCGAATAAGAGCTAACAATTTGGGAGGTTCAGGAATTCTTAGATGTTCCATGATGACCACTTCTTTTGTTATGGCATCAGTACTGGCATAGATGGCATCAAAAATTTCGATTTTACCCTAGACCGCCCATTTTTGGGTTTTCGCCCTAGAGTCCCATTCTTTCCATTTTTTCTTGCTCTTTTTTTGTTCTACCATGTAGTTGACAATTCTAAATTCTTCCATAGTGAAATGATAATTTGATAGGATGGGATAAAATCTGAAGAAAAACCTTCAATTCAAATATTTATGCTTGATCAAAATGGACTTTTAAAGCACATAATGTAGGCCATGGTTCGAGGTTAAGAAAGAAAGGATAAATAAGCCCAAAATATGTGTTTGAAGGTGATCAGATCAAGAATCATTTCTTGAGGAGGATTCCCTTTGAAGCATTTGTCCCTTTTGGACTTTTCTTTCCTTTTTACTTTGCTTCTTTTTCTCTTTGCTCCTTTTTCTTTTCTTTTGGCTTTCATTTGCCATATTTTTTCACATTTTTTCTTTTTCCTTTTTCTCTTGCATCTTCATTTCGACAGAGTGAGCCCATAGTTATTTGGGAGCTCGATTTGCTTTATATCTATCTTTGAGTTAGGAATTATTTCTCAGTGATCTTTCCTCGCATTTGCCCCCAGTGTAGAGGGTGATCCTTGATCAAGGTTCAAGGAAAAAAGAATTCTTTCGGCTCAAAAGGGGTGACTATGGAATAATTTCTTTTTGTGAAAGGGATATGAAAGATAGCCATTTCTCATATCAAGCACAAATATTCTAGTTGAAAAGCATTCCCCAGGGGAAATAGATAATCAAAATTTCATTTTGCACTTCGGAATCATTCAAATTCTCATATGCATGATATCATAATTTCTTTTCTTTTTTTTACATGCCCCCAATGATTCATGCATTATTTCCATCCTTATTCACCATGTATCCATCAGTTCCAGATATGATGCCCCAATTTGATCAACCCTGGGAATTTGTATCACTACGAGGAACATAACAAGTCTAGGTCTATTTTGAAAAGGCTGAGTTCCAATCTTGGGTTTGTTTGAAGTACCAAAATATTACCCAAAAAACAGGTTCTCTCTAGGACATGGGATAATCTAGTTTAGTCATGTGCCTCGCGTGTCAATCAGGAAGCGATGTTTAGGCAATTGGTGTTTTGTGGTTATTGGAAAAGATATGAATGGCTTTGGCATAGCCTTGACACATATCGAATTACCAAGATTTAGATTCTTGAAAGAATGTCTCATTTGTTTGAATTTCAAGGAGTTCGAAATTTTTTCGAAAAGTTTGTTCCTTTATTCATAGCCTAAACTAGGATTTACATCCTTGCTTATTCTGCAATGACAATGGTTTATGAAGTTTAATCATTCATATTCTTTGAAGCATTAGGTCTTTCAAGTGGTCTCGGTTTAGAGGGTTTAGGCATAGGAAAGCCCAAAAGAGAGGGGGAAGGGTATTGGGTCATTTCTCACAATGATCATCAATATTCTTGAGACTGTCCATTATTTCATGTGAAAACCCCTTATTATTGTTTACCAAAAAAATTTCAAAGTTTCATTTTTTTGCAAATTCAAATTACTATTAAAACATAAAGAACACAAAACATTTAAATTCAAAATTTATTTGTTTCATGTAGATGTCAACATGAGACAAGTGCTTTCATCATCACAGTGTATTGAACTACATGCATCAAAAATCATAATATGATTATGCACCATGTTTCTTATGACACTTGGCTTTCCCATCTTCAAAACTTATCGAACCAGCCTTGATGAGATCCCTGACCTTGTACTTCAAAGCGGGGAAGTTCTTTGTTGAGTGACCTTGTTTGCCAGAATGATAACCGCAACACTCATTAGCATCATACCAGCTCCGATAAAGGGGCTCCAGAGGCTCTAATTGCATGGGTGTCACAAGGTGATTCTAGATGAATTGAGGTAGTAGCTCACTGTATGACATAGGAATTGGGTCAACCTGATTTCTTCGTCTATTTTTATGCCCTTTTCGATTATTCCCACGGGTGTTATATTGATAGATAGATGTAAATGCTGGTGCGATTGCAGGCATTGGTTGGTAAGGATAAGAACCTTGAGGGTCGTTGTTCAGGGTAGGGTAGAATGACTGATACGAGGAGAATTGGAGAGGTGGGGCAAAGCCTTCCACGACTTGGGTATCTTCCTCTTTCTTTTCAGATGCCCCATTTCTCTCGGTATTTCTTTCTCCATCAAGTTTCCCATCCTTGATAGCATTCTCAATCATCTCCCATAAAACTACCATATCCGCAAAAAAATTTGTTGCATTGCCGACGAGTCTATCATAGTACGGGGCCCGTAGTGTATTCACAAAAAGGACGGTGATTTCTTTTTGTGTCAAAGGTGGTTGTACTTGGGCAGCCATGTCAATCCACCACTGAGCATATTCTTTGAAGCTCTTAGTTGCACTTTTCTCCATATTTTGTATGGTGAGACGGTCAGGCGCCATATCGATCATATGCTTGTACTGGCTTAGAATGGCCTTAGCGAGATTATTCTAAAAGCGAATCTGATCCTTGCTCATTTGACCCGTGATCTTTTGCCACATAATTGCGGATCCGCTGAGGCTATCCTGAAAGTAGTGGATCAAAAGCTTATCATTATCTATAAGACCCGTGATCTTTTGGCAGAATATAGTGATGTGGGCTGACAGATCGATTGTCCCATCATATTCTCAAAGTTGGGGACCTTGAATTTAGGAGGAATGACTAAATCGGGGACCAAGCAACGTTCTTTAACATCTACACTCCCAAATACATCTGTACCTTTCATTGCCCGGAGCCTTTCATCTAACAACTGATATTTCCATTGGGAATCTGCTAATTCAACCTCATTCGACGCAACCATTTTTAGTTTTGCTTGTTTAGCTGGATCATCTAAATTCAAGATGTTGCTGGGATTAACTGTGTTCTGGCTATCCAACATAATGACCTTACTCTGACCCTTTTGTGCCTCTAACCCTTCTCTGGCGGCCAAATTTTCAGTGTATCCCTTTCCCTTGATTACGACAGACATCAGCTCCATCAATTTAGTCATCTGATCTCTAGATTTTGCTTGAGTCTTTGCTAGCTGTTCACGCAATTCTTCCTGTATTCTTTCCATTCGAGCAACTTGTTCATTCTCCATAGCACTAGCCTGTATTGAAAAGATGCTCAGTACTTTTTATACCTCTGATTTGAAAGAGAAGCTTCTTCAAAACTCTTAAAGCCAAGTCAATTTTTGATTTAGCCCCCCAAATATATTTCATGAATAAGCCATGAATGTCATGAATGTAATTTGATGCACATGAAAAAATAAAAATGCATGGGTATGCATAGAGAAATTGTGATGACTATGTATGCCATGAATGCAACCTGATGCCAACATGATGTATGTAAGGAATCAATAAATTGATACATGGGTATATACAGAAAATGACCATGAATGTCATAAATGTATTCTACAATGAATAAGCGTGCATGCTTATGACTGTAACATGATGTAAAGAATTCATAAATTATCACAAGGATATATACAAAGAATGACCATGTATATCATAAATGTATTCTACAATAAATGATCATGCAAAAATGATACATGTAAAGAATAAATGAATTAGCACAAAGGTATATACATATAAATCAATGATTACATGAAATTGGTGGGACAAAATTTTGATTATTCAAAAATCTCATTATGCAAGATTTACCTCCAAATTTAATCTATGATTTTTTTTTAAACATATTTCTTCCACAAAAAGCCAACATATTATTCTTCAAAAGAATTTCGGGGTAGTGGATCCCACTATGGTATAATGTCCAAATGTTCATTCAACACTACCGGTCTACAATTCTAATTCAATCAATGAAAGTTTATGAAATCATCAAATGAGATTATTATTAAATCCGTTTATTGCAAAGAATGAGATCAAAAATACAACCATGAATGTACATGCTCTATTCACATATGCATGAAATGTACAAAATGCAAAATGCTTGAAAAAGGATTTTTATTTTCAATTTCAAAAAGTTAGTGAACACTTGCCCTAACAATATCGACTCACTTAGGCATCACGATGCCTTCGGGGCAGGGTATTAAACTTTACTACGGGCGATGTACGTTCATTGTTGCCCGATCTACAAAACTTATTCAGAGTGTAAAATAGGTAATAGAAGGTTTAGAAATGTCCCTCAATGTGTTCCTAACTTCGATATATCTATTGGAAATCAGGCATGGCTTCGCCTAGGTTTATTATATGGAGTGGATCAGTTCTAAAAGCCCCGAATTTACTCGAAACGGGTTCGATTTTCGAATTTTCTTTTTATACTACCTATTTCATATATTGAATTTGAGTTGATCCAAAAACGCCCAATTTTTACGATAAAATTCCCCTCCGATTTAGTTTTCCCCTTTTCAAACTTGGGGATTTTCTTGTTTTTGCTTAAATCGGCTTGTCCTTTGGATCCACATTAAACTAGCCTTAGGCTATCCTTGTTTACTCATTTTTTATCAACTGGGGGCTTCAATTCACCGAATTGGGCCATCTTTGCAATTTTTTCCAAATTTGCAAAATTCACCCTTTTTAACCAAAACCCTAATTTTCAGTTTATCTTCCAAATTGACTCTTCCTTTGGTTCTGTTTCCAATTGGCACTTCCAATACCCGTAGTCATTAATTATATTCCATTTGGAACCTTCAACTTCGAACAATTTGATCATTTATGCACTTTTCCCTGAATTTGTCGAATTAGGGCTTCCCCTACACTGAAATTTTCGCAATCCCTCTTTCGAACTCCATATCTTGCGTTGTAGACCTCGGATTATCAAAATTCTTTCACCATTTTTCAATTCAACTTCAAATCTTGATTTTGACTAAGGGTTGACTTTTTTAGTGGTTGACTTTTAGGAGTTAACTTTTTCGAGTTGACTTTTTTCTGATCGATTTTTCAAGCTGAACTCCGAATCACAAGTCTTGGAGGACCATCTGCAAGATGAGAAGAGATTTTCTGTATTCTAAAAAAGTACAAGGAAGGATTTACCTGGTTTAGGGGGCCAGGACAAAATTAGATGTCTACAGCTACCCCTCTTTGGCTATTGCTGAGAATCAAGAATCAGGCAAAGATAAATAGACAATAATTTTTTTCGGTTAGTGAAATCAGATGTAAAGAAAAGGAAAGAGAGTTTGCGTTATTCCTCATTTCCATTTATTTCATCATCATAATTTTTTTTTTTCGAAAAAAGTTGTAAATATAAGATTTTGTCCTTAAATTGAGTTCCCTAACTAATCAAGGCTCAACCTGTCTTAAGGAAATGAGTTCAATTAGCAAGAGAAGAAAATACCTCGACGGTGGTCACGGGGCCTTATCTTGTCTTTGTGTTAGTTGTGTTGGGGTTGTCGCAACCTAAAAAATAACAAGTCTCATCACAAGACTTTTACTCGTTAAGCGTGACATTGGGGGAAATAAAGGAAAAGATGACTTAATTCCTCTTGAAATAAAATGAGGGTTTGAAATCAACCTCGAAAAAGGACATGGAGTCGTCACCATCTTTTTTAGCTAGGTGTGATCACCCACCTATTAAAACCGGTTTTGTAAAATATTTTAAAATTAGTTAAAATATTTTTTAAAACCAATTTCAAGTTTGCGTTTTTAAACCAGAGGAATCAAAGAAGCGGGTTCGGGACTCGATTACGTGCGGGGAAGGATTAGCACCCCCACAACACTCGTATAAAACGGTAACTTATTAATCGTGTGTTATCTTAAGTCTCGATGAAAAATCGGTTTTAGATTTGGCATTTAAAAATAATTCAAAATTTTTAAAAAAAATTCCATTTTTAATTGAAAATGATCTGAAATTTATTAATTCAAAATTTTCCTATATTCCCCGACAAACGCAGCAAAATATAGAAATTTTTATTTATTTGAAAAACTTTTCGAATCATTCTCGTTTTTGAAAGAAAGATATTCCTTTATTAATGATAATTGATGATATCCTCCCCAGCAGACCCGGCAGAGAACTCATGAATTATTTTAACTCGGGAATATCTTTATTTTTATTGAAAATCATTATCTTTTTTTTTTTTTTAAACATTTTTTAAAAGAAATGAATATGAAAATGTATGACATAATAAAAATGACATAGCAAAATCTAATTGACATAATATAACCTAAATGACATGATATAATCTAAGTGACATAGTATATTCTAAATGACATGATATAACCTAAGTGACATGGAATATTCTACATGACATAATATAATCTAAGTAATATAGTATATTCTAAATGACATAGCAATATAATTGATAACAAGAAATGATATGAAATATAAAATAATATTATCATGAAATATGTATGAAAATAAAAAACAATGCATGAACATAATAAATCCTAAATATTGTGACAAAATAAATGGCTAAGCAAAAAGCATATGATAACATAGAATATTCACAATCATATAACAAACAATATAACACCATGAATATAAATCAAAACAAAAACATAGTCATAGAATTATTCGTAAAAAAAATCATATATTATACAATATGCATGAAAGTGTATTTTTTTTCCTTCGAATAAGGATATCCGTATATCTAAAAAGATATCCGACTACCTTAGGAAAAGAAATCAAATTAAATTTTCTAAATAAAAAATACTTTGTGATTTGTTTGAAAACAATTTTGAAAATTTTGGATGAAAAATAACACTTTGACCGAAACCCCCTTTTGAAAAAGGCTCTATTTCCTAACTTTGAAAACCTGGTCTTGATCCCTCTTGACCCGAGTTTTATAAAATCATTTTTTAGGATTAAAATGACTTAGAAATCAACCTAGAACAATAGTTAAGGTTCTATATCAACCCTCTCCTAATGCCTTAGCCAAAACAGAAAATTATTTTCCCCTTGAAATCAAATCTGACTCTACTGACCAGTTTTAAAACGTGATTATTTAACCTATATTTAAAATTTCAAAAAAAATCTGAAAACATTATGGGAGACTCAGAACATGTCGAACTCTATGGAAAAAAATGGCTTAATTTTTAGACTAAGGATGACCAACCAGAAAAATCACGAAAGTCAGAACACTGGGTGAAAACTATTTTGCAAAAAAAAAAATCATTTTTAAGTCTTTGATAAAATCATTCAAAAATCAAAATAAAAATATTGGAGACTCCTCTAAAAACCTACAAACAGTAGCTAAAATTTCTAAAAATTAGGACAAGGATTGCCAAATGAAAAAATCACAAAGATAGAAAATCCAACTAGACAATTTCTTAATTTTTCACAAGCATGCTCATGTGAGCTTGGCTTTGAGCCATTGATTGGCTTAATTCAAAAATCAAGTGGTATGATACGAAATGCATGAACAAACAGTACATTAAAGGCATGAAATGCATGATCTAAGGCCTAAATGACATAGAAAATGCATGGCATAAAAATTACCTAATGCCTAACATGAACTTGCATGGCAATAAATTAAACCTAGACCTAAATATGCATGAAATGCATGGCAATGCAAATGTGACCTAGACCTAATGAAAATGCATGGAAATAACACAAACATATGGCATAATAAATCAAATACACAAAATCATGGCATAGAAATGCAAGCATGTCAACAAACAAGATGAAAATGCACACACAATGCAAAAAATCATGGGGTAGCCGAATGGACATAACAATATGTAAGGAAATTCTATCATGGCATTAACACAAACACATGTCATAGTATATACAAGACTTAAAAGGAAACATGTTAGACAAAACAAACATAATGAAAATGCATGAACATAGCTAGACAAAAACACAAACACATGGTATGGTATTAACAAAAGGCATGAGCAACTTAACATGCTGAAAATAGAAAATTAAAAATGGCAAACAAAGTAAGTAGACATGAAAATAAAATGATAAAATCAGCAAAATAAGTAAAGTAAGTAGAGATGGTTAAAAACAAGCTCCATATCTTGGTTATTTTAAAAAGCTAGAACATCAAAACAAGCCAAAACATCACAACCCACATGGAAAATAAATCAAACACCATACATGCACAAACAAGGAGCCATTCGGCCAACTCAAGAAATAGGTAAAAAAAAATTTGTTTTTCTCTTTGATTTTTCCATGAAAGCATAAGATAGGAGCTTTAAGAACTTGTTTTGAAAAACAATTTATTTCATGAAAGAAAATAAAATAACAATGAAAATAACAAAATTATATGAACAAAGTATGGAGGAGAACATGAAAGAAAATAGCTACCTTGCTTTAGCTTTCCAAATCAAAGAGTAGTAAGAAAGCCCTTTTTTTTTCTTTCTCTTTTTTTTTTCCCTTTCTTTTTTCCCTATATTTTTCCTCTCTCTTTTTCTCAAGAATAGCTACTGCCCTCTCTATGATCAGCCAACCCCCAAATGAAAAATGAAACCCCCCTCCTTAGTGGTAGCCGAATGGCCTCTCTCTTGGTGTAGGATGTTGTCATTTTTTCCTAGCCAATTTTGATCCAAAGGCCACTAATCCAAGATGCTTAAAATATGAAATTACCAGCCTTAGATTAAGTGATCAGCCCATAACTAATACAACTGTTCAAAAATATGTAGCCATTATGTTGACATCCTTCCTCTTCATGCATTGGACCATGTGGCACAATTAAAAAGCTTGATAAAAAAAATAACTACCTTACTATCCACTTTTGGCCTTTGGATGCAAGAACTCAAATCATTCTCCTCGTGGGCTTGGTTGGGTGACCCTACATATTCCAGCCCAATCTCTATTTTTTGAATTGAAAGAAAGGCCCTCTTCGGTTTCTTCGATAAAATTGCACTTTAGCCCTCCAAACTTGATTAAATAGCAAACGGACTCCAAATCCAAATTTTCTTTTTTCAAAACTTCCTAAATAATATAAAATTGAATTCTAGAAGTTTTCATAATTTTTTGAGCCCATTTGCTATTTTTCCCGAATTTTGTTTCCAAAATTGCCCTTAGTGCACCCGAACTCTTACCATTTTTCAAACAAGCTCCGATTTTGAATTTTTCTTAACCAATCTCTTTAAAATAATTTAAAATTGAGATCTGGAAGTTTTCATAACTTTCCGAGCTCATTTGCTATTTTTTGGAATTTATCTTCTCGAATTTCAACTTTATGGGCCCGAAATTTGCCATCTTGCAAACGAGCTCCCATTCTGGATTTTTCTTTGCCAATCTCTTCCAAATAATTTAAAATTGAGATCTGGAAGTTTTCATAATTTTTTGAGCTCATTTGCTATTTTTCCTGAATTTTCCAAATTTGCCCTTTTACCTCTGAAGCCTCTGTTTTACTCAAAACAAGTCTGATTTCTAGATTTCCTTTTTTCAGGCGTTTGCTATATATTTAATTTGAATTGGTCCTAAAATGCCCAATTTTTACGATCAAATTCCCCTCCGTCTTGATTTTTCCTTTTTCCAATATCGAGAATTTCGTTTCTCCGTTTTTCCTCCAACCGGCTCTTTTCTCGGAATTACTTCAAACTGAGCCTTGGGCTATCTTTTTTTACCCACTCTTCATCAATTAAGGGCTTTAATTTTACCGAATCGGGCCATTTCTGTAATTTTTCCCAATTTCTCCAAAATTCACCAAAAACCCTAATTTTTGGTTTTCTTCCAAATTGACCCTTCTTTTGGTTTTACTTCCAAATGGTATTTCCAATACCCGTAGTCATTGATTATATTCCATTCGAAACCTCCAATTTTGACCAATTTGATCGTTTAAGCACTTTTCACCCAAATATACTGAACTAGGATTTTCTTCCACTGAATCTCCGTAACCCATCTTCCGGACTCCATATCTTTCGTTGTAGATCTCGGATTTTCAAAATTCTTTCACCATTGTTCAATTAAACTTTGAATCTTGATTTTGAATGTGGGTTGACTTTTTGAGGTTGACTTTTTGAAGTTTACTTTTTTGAGGTTGACTTTTTTAGATTGACTTTTCATGCTTGGTCCCTTAAACTAACTCTTGGAGTATCATCTACTGGATGAGAAGAGCTTTTCTGCATTCTAAAACATCATTAGGAAGAAAAAATACCTGATTTAGGGTCCGAACAAAATTAGGTGGTCTACAGCTGCCCCTCTTTGGCTATTGCTGAGAATCAGGAATCAGGCAAAGATAAACAAACACAAATTTTATCTGGTTAGTGAAATCTCATATGAAGGAAAGGAAACGGAGTTTTCATTTTTTCATCTTTTTTTTTTTTTTTTTTTGAAAAAGCTGTAAAATAGAAGATTTTGTCCTTAAATTGAGTTCCCTGACTAATCAAGGCTCGACTCGTCTTAAGGAAATGGGTTCGATTTGCAAGAGAAGAAAATTCCTCGACGATAGTCTCGAGGTCTTATCCTATCTTGTGCTCAGCTATATTTAAAATTCTGGGTATCTCCTCCAGAATCTTCGGCTATCACCACCAAAGACTTGCTCACTGTTAAAACTGTAAAACTCTGGATATCTCCACCAGAGGCTTTAGCTATCGCCACCGAAGACTTGCTCACTATTTAAAATTTGTAAAATTCTAGATATCTCCTCCTGAAGCTTCAACTAATCACCACCGAAGACTTGTTCACTATTTAAAAATTGTAAAATTCCAGATATCTCCTACAGAAGCTTTAGCTATCACCATCAAAGACTCTCATTGTTTAAAATTTGTAAAATTCTGGATATCTCCTTTAGAAGCTTCAGCTATCACCACCAAAGGCTCTCTCATTTTTAAAATTTGTAAAGTTCTTGATATCTTCACCACAAGCTTCAGCTATCACTACCGAAGACTTTCTCACATTTAAACTTTGTAAAATTCTGGATATCTCCACCAGACTCTTTAGCTATCACTATCGAAGACTCTCTCACTTTTAAAATTTATAAAATTTTGGATATCTCCACCAGACGCTTCAGCTATCAATACCGAAGACTCTCTCACTTTTAAAATTTGTAAAATTCTGGATATCTCCTCCTGAAGCTTCAGCTATCACTATCGAAGACTCTCTCATTTTTAAAATTTGTAAAATTCTGGATATCTCCTCTAGAAGCTTCAGCTATCACTACCGAAGACTCTCTCACTTTTAAAATTGTAAAACTCTGGATATCTCCACCAGAAGCTTCAGCTATCACTACCGAAGACTTGTTCACTTTTAAAAACATGTTGAAAATTATACCCAAAAGCTTTGAGAGAGGATGCAAATGCAAATGTCTTTAACAAAATGTACATGCTTCATCATGCAAATATAAACGGCTTGGATTGATGCAAATGCTTCATGATGCAGATGCAAATGTCTTTGATTGATGCATATGCTTCTTGATGCAGATGCAGATGTTGGAAATGCAAATGGCTTAGATTGGTGCAAATGCTTCTTGATGCAGATGTTGGATAAGATGCAAATGCTTCATGGTGCAAATGCAAAGTCTTAGATTGATGCAAATGTTTCTTGATGCAGACGCAGATGTTGGAAATGCAAATGGCTTAGATTGATGCAAAAGCGAATGCTCTCAGATTGACGCAAAGCTTCTTGATGCAGATGTTGGGTAAGATACAGATGTTTCATGATGCAAATGCTCTCAGATTGATGCAACTACTTCATGGAATAATGCAGATGCCCCTACTAATCATGTTCCTGTAAGTGGTCTATGAATGGTGTAACTACAGTTACCATACAATTATGAAAATGTAATGGTTCTAGAAATGATGTAATTGCTTGAGATGACGCAAATGCGAATTCCATGAAGGATATAAATGTAAAGGTAAAATGCAGGTGCTTATGGAATAGTGCCAATGCAAATACCCATGAATGATGCAAATGCTTGCTGACACTGTGCAGATGCAAAGCTCAATAAAGAGATGAGTGCTCATGAATGATGCAAATGCCCCTATTGTTTTTCTAGACTTTGGCTTAGCCTTTCCAATTCATTTTTCCTCTTCAAACCAGAGTATATCTTCAATTCATTTTCCAATCTTTGGATGTTCTCTTTGCCCCAACAGTTTTCAAACTCTTATTGACAGAAGTCTACTTGCCGAGTTCTATTTCTTTTTCTCATATTTAGAAGTCAAGGTTAACCCTAGTAGTTCCACACCTTTGGGTTAGAAAAACCCTTATCTCATGTCAACATCAAAAATAGGTATTTCAAAAACATTTTTGTTTTCCCTTTCTGAAAAAAAATTTGCTCATTTAATGAAAACTTCTGAGCCAAAAATATTAACCCCACAGTGTGTGATGTACGAACCTTTTGAAGACTGATGATTACTGTTAGAAATTTCCCTAAGTGTCAATCTGAATTTTTCAATTTGAGTTGGCAAGGGGTATAACAAGATTTTGGTTGATCGAAGAAAACTTCACAACAAAAATTTATGTCCTTTCTAAGCTCACAAATGGAACAAGTTTTATAAATCATGAATTCATTGAGAATCAAACAAATTTAACATTCTTTTAGTTTTCATATCAAAGCATTTTGACAAGCGTTAAGATTGGCCGAGATGTTTAAACTAGAAAGTTTAATCTTGGAGGGAAAAAGTCTCAGTTTTTGAAATCAATCCTCCGAATAAGAGCTAACAATTTGGGAGGTTCAGGAATTCTTAGATGTTCCATGATGACCACTTCTTTTGTTATGGCATCAGTACTGGCATAGATGGCATCAAAAATTTCTATTTTACCCTAGACCGCCCATTTTTGGGTTTTCGCCCTAGAGTCCCATTCTTTCCATTTTTTCTTGCTCTTTTTTTGTTCTACCATGTAGTTGACAATTCTAAATTCTTCCATAGTGAAATGATAATTTGATAGGATGGGATAAAATCTGAAGAAAAACCTTCAATTCAAATATTTATGCTTGATCAAAATGGACTTTTAAAGCACATAATGTAGGCCATGGTTCGAGGTTAAGAAAGAAAGGATAAATAAGCCCAAAATATGTGTTTGAAGGTGATCAGATCAAGAATCATTTCTTGAGGAGGATTCCCTTTGAAGCATTTGTCCCTTTTGGACTTTTCTTTCCTTTTTACTTTGCTTCTTTTTCTCTTTGCTCCTTTTTCTTTTCTTTTGGCTTTCATTTGCCATATTTTTTCACATTTTTTCTTTTTCCTTTTTCTCTTGCATCTTCATTTCGACAGAGTGAGCCCATAGTTATTTGGGAGCTCGATTTGCTTTATATCTATCTTTGAGTTAGGAATTATTTCTCAGTGATCTTTCCTCGCATTTGCCCCCAGTGTAGAGGGTGATCCTTGATCAAGGTTCAAGGAAAAAAGAATTCTTTCGGCTCAAAAGGGGTGACTATGGAATAATTTCTTTTTGTGAAAGGGATATGAAAGATAGCCATTTCTCATATCAAGCACAAATATTCTAGTTGAAAAGCATTCCCCAGGGGAAATAGATAATCAAAATTTCATTTTGCACTTCGGAATCATTCAAATTCTCATATGCATGATATCATAATTTCTTTTCTTTTTTTTACATGCCCCCAATGATTCATGCATTATTTCCATCCTTATTCACCATGTATCCATCAGTTCCAGATATGATGCCCCAATTTGATCAACCCTGGGAATTTGTATCACTACGAGGAACATAACAAGTCTAGGTCTATTTTGAAAAGGCTGAGTTCCAATCTTGGGTTTGTTTGAAGTACCAAAATATTACCCAAAAAACAGGTTCTCTCTAGGACATGGGATAATCTAGTTTAGTCATGTGCCTCGCGTGTCAATCAGGAAGCGATGTTTAGGCAATTGGTGTTTTGTGGTTATTGGAAAAGATATGAATGGCTTTGGCATAGCCTTGACACATATCGAATTACCAAGATTTAGATTCTTGAAAGAATGTCTCATTTGTTTGAATTTCAAGGAGTTCGAAATTTTTTCGAAAAGTTTGTTCCTTTATTCATAGCCTAAACTAGGATTTACATCCTTGCTTATTCTGCAATGACAATGGTTTATGAAGTTTAATCATTCATATTCTTTGAAGCATTAGGTCTTTCAAGTGGTCTCGGTTTAGAGGGTTTAGGCATAGGAAAGCCCAAAAGAGAGGGGGAAGGGTATTGGGTCATTTCTCACAATGATCATCAATATTCTTGAGACTGTCCATTATTTCATGTGAAAACCCCTTATTATTGTTTACCAAAAAAATTTCAAAGTTTCATTTTTTTGCAAATTCAAATTACTATTAAAACATAAAGAACACAAAACATTTAAATTCAAAATTTATTTGTTTCATGTAGATGTCAACATGAGACAAGTGCTTTCATCATCACAGTGTATTGAACTACATGCATCAAAAATCATAATATGATTATGCACCATGTTTCTTATGACACTTGGCTTTCCCATCTTCAAAACTTATCGAACCAGCCTTGATGAGATCCCTGACCTTGTACTTCAAAGCGGGGAAGTTCTTTGTTGAGTGACCTTGTTTGCCAGAATGATAACCGCAACACTCATTAGCATCATACCAGCTCCGATAAAGGGGCTCCAGAGGCTCTAATTGCATGGGTGTCACAAGGTGATTCTAGATGAATTGAGGTAGTAGCTCACTGTATGACATAGGAATTGGGTCAACCTGATTTCTTCGTCTATTTTTATGCCCTTTTCGATTATTCCCACGGGTGTTATATTGATAGATAGATGTAAATGCTGGTGCGATTGCAGGCATTGGTTGGTAAGGATAAGAACCTTGAGGGTCGTTGTTCAGGGTAGGGTAGAATGACTGATACGAGGAGAATTGGAGAGGTGGGGCAAAGCCTTCCACGACTTGGGTATCTTCCTCTTTCTTTTCAGATGCCCCATTTCTCTCGGTATTTCTTTCTCCATCAAGTTTCCCATCCTTGATAGCATTCTCAATCATCTCCCCTAAAACTACCATATCCGCAAAAAAATTTGTTGCATTGCCGACGAGTCTATCATAGTACGGGGCCCGTAGTGTATTCACAAAAAGGACGGTGATTTCTTTTTGTGTCAAAGGTGGTTGTACTTGGACAGCCATGTCAATCCACCACTGAGCATATTCTTTGAAGCTCTTAGTTGCTCTTTTCTCCATATTTTGTATGGTGAGACGGTCAGGCGCCATATCGATCATATGCTTGTACTGGCTTAGAATGGCCTTAGCGAGATTATTCTAAAAGCGAATCTGATCCTTGCTCATTTGACCCGTGATCTTTTGCCACATAATTGCGGATCCGCTGAGGCTATCCTGAAAGTAGTGGATCAAAAGCTTATCATTATCTATAAGACCCGTGATCTTTTGGCAGAATATAGTGATGTGGGCTGACAGATCGATTGTCCCATCATATTCTCAAAGTTGGGGACCTTGAATTTAGGAGGAATGACTAAATCGGGGACCAAGCAACGTTCTTTAACATCTACACTCCCAAATACATCTGTACCTTTCATTGCCCGGAGCCTTTCATCTAACAACTGATATTTCCATTGGGAATCTGCTAATTCAACCTCATTCGACGCAACCATTTTTAGTTTTGCTTGTTTAGCTGGATCATCTAAATTCAAGATGTTGCTGGGATTAACTGTGTTCTGGCTATCCAACATAATGACCTTACTCTGACCCTTTTGTGCCTCTAACCCTTCTCTGGCGGCCAAATTTTCAGTGTATCCCTTTCCCTTGATTACGACAGACATCAGCTCCATCAATTTAGTCATCTGATCTCTAGATTTTGCTTGAGTCTTTGCTAGCTGTTCACGCAATTCTTCCTGTATTCTTTCCATTCGAGCAACTTGTTCATTCTCCATAGCACTAGCCTGTATTGAAAAGATGCTCAGTACTTTTTATACCTCTGATTTGAAAGAGAAGCTTCTTCAAAACTCTTAAAGCCAAGTCAATTTTTGATTTAGCCCCCCAAATATATTTCATGAATAAGCCATGAATGTCATGAATGTAATTTGATGCACATGAAAAAATAAAAATGCATGGGTATGCATAGAGAAATTGTGATGACTATGTATGCCATGAATGCAACCTGATGCCAACATGATGTATGTAAGGAATCAATAAATTGATACATGGGTATATACAGAAAATGACCATGAATGTCATAAATGTATTCTACAATGAATAAGCGTGCATGCTTATGACTGTAACATGATGTAAAGAATTCATAAATTATCACAAGGATATATACAAAGAATGACCATGTATATCATAAATGTATTCTACAATAAATGATCATGCAAAAATGATACATGTAAAGAATAAATGAATTAGCACAAAGGTATATACATATAAATCAATGATTACATGAAATTGGTGGGACAAAATTTTGATTATTCAAAAATCTCATTATGCAAGATTTACCTCCAAATTTAATCTATGATTTTTTTTTAAACATATTTCTTCCACAAAAAGCCAACATATTATTCTTCAAAAGAATTTCGGGGTAGTGGATCCCACTATGGTATAATGTCCAAATGTTCATTCAACACTACCGGTCTACAATTCTAATTCAATCAATGAAAGTTTATGAAATCATCAAATGAGATTATTATTAAATCCGTTTATTGCAAAGAATGAGATCAAAAATACAACCATGAATGTACATGCTCTATTCACATATGCATGAAATGTACAAAATGCAAAATGCTTGAAAAAGGATTTTTATTTTCAATTTCAAAAAGTTAGTGAACACTTGCCCTAACAATATCGACTCACTTAGGCATCACGATGCCTTCGGGGCAGGGTATTAAACTTTACTACGGGCGATGTACGTTCATTGTTGCCCGATCTACAAAACTTATTCAGAGTGTAAAATAGGTAATAGAAGGTTTAGAAATGTCCCTCAATGTGTTCCTAACTTCGATATATCTATTGGAAATCAGGCATGGCTTCGCCTAGGTTTATTATATGGAGTGGATCAGTTCTAAAAGCCCCGAATTGTTCCTCACTATCGCTTGTGAAGGCTAGTATGACACCTCGATAAAAGCGGGTTCAATTCGTTAGAGTATATTTCCCTAGCCCATGCGAAAGATCATCACGAGAGCTTAGGTAATTTATACTCTGAAAGTAGTTTGCTAGCCCATGTGGAGGATCATCACGAAAGCGTAGCTACTTTACTTCCACTTAAAGGGACAGAACTCGAGTATAGAGCTCATGTTATGCAAATACAAGTGCAATATGTGTGGAGGAACAAAACAAACCTTTCACCACCTATTCTACACCCCTTATTCTAAATGCCCCAACAAGATTAAACAATGTAAAGCATCAATTAAGCAAAGAATAAATATATGCAACAAAAAAACCAGAGAAAGTATGCTTATGAATATGGACAAATTTAAAAACATTTTATTATTTTAAAGAATTCTCCTTACTACTGAAAAATATGGGAATTAAAATTAAATACCAAATAAAAACAAACAAAACGAGACTTTGATAACACACGACTAATTCTAGGCCTGACTCTCTAAATGTCCCTAGTGGAGTCGCCAAGTTGTCGTAACCTAAAAAATAACAAGTCTCATCGCGAGACTTTTACTCATTAAGCGTGACATTGGGGGAAGCAGAGGAAAAGACGAATTAATTCCTCTTGAAATAAAATGAGTTGTTTGAAATCAACCTCGAAAAAAGACATGGAGTCGCCACCAATCTTTTTAGCTAGGTGTGATCGACCACCTATTAAAACCGGTTTTGTAAAACATTTTAAAATTAATTAAAACATTTTTAAAAAAAATTTCAAGTCTGCGTTTTTGAACCAGAGAAATCAAAGAAGCGGGTTTGGGACTCGGTTCCGTGCGGGGAAGGATTAGCACCCCCACAACACCCGTATAAAATGGTACCTTATTAATCGTGTGTTATCTCAAGTCTCAGTGAAAAATCGATTTTATATTTGGCATTTAAAAATAATTCCCAATTTAAAAAAAAAAATCCATTTTTAATTGAAAATGATCCGAAATTTATTAATTCAAAATTTTCCTATATTCCTCGACAAACGCGGCAAAATATATAAATTTTTATTTATTTGGAAAACTTTTCGAATCATTCTCGTTTTTGAAAGAAGATATTCCTTTATTAATGATAATTGATGATATCCTCCCCAGCAGACCCGGCAGAGAACTCATGAATTTTTTTAACTCGGGAATATCTTTATTTTTATTGAAAATCATTATCCTTTTTTTTTAAAACATTTTTTAAAAGAAATGAATATGAAAATATATGATATAATAAAAACGACATAGCAAAATCTAAATGACATAATATAACCTAAATGACATGATATAATCTAAGTGACATAGTATATTCTAAATGACATAATATAATCCAAGTGACATAGTATAGTCTAAATGACATGATATAACCTAAGTGACATGGAATATTCTACATGACATAATATAATCTAAGTAACATAGTTATCCTAAATGACATAGCAACATAATTAATAACATGAAATGATATGAAATATAAAATAATATTATCATGAAATATGCATGAAAAAAAAAAAAAACAATGCATCAACATAATAAATCCTAAATATTGTGACAAAAATAAATGGCTAAGCAAAAAAAGCATAGGATAACATAGAATATTCACAACCATATAACAAACAATATAACACCATAAACATTGTGACAAAAATAATAAATCCTAAATATTGTGACAAAAATAAATGGCTAAGCAAAAAAAGCATAGGATAACATAGAATATTCACAACCATATAACAAACAATATAACACCATGAATATAAATCAAAACAAAAACATAGTCATAGAACTATTCATAACGAAAATCATATATTATACAATATGCATGAATAAGGAAAATGCAATGCATGAAAGTGTATTTTTTCCTTTGAATAAAGATATCCGTATATTTAAAAAATTATCCGACTACCTTAGGAAAAGACATCAAATTAAATTTTCTAAATAAAAAATACTTTGTGATTTGTTTGAAAATAATTTTGAAAATTTTGGATGAAAAATAACACCATGACCGAAACCCCCTTTCGAAAAAGGCTCTATTTCCTAACTTTGAAAACCCGGACTTGATCCCCATTGACCCGAGTTTTATAAAATCATTTTTTAGGATTAAAATGGCTTAGAAATCAACCTAGAACAGTAGCTAAGGTTCTAAATCAGCCCTCACCTAATGCCTTAGCCAAAACAAAAAATTATTTTCCCCTTGAAATCAAATCTGACTCTACTGACCAGTTTTAAAACATGATTTTTAACCTATACTTAAAATTTCAAAAAAAATCTGAAAAAATTATGGGAGACTCAGAACATGTCGAACTCTATAGAAACATTTGGCTTAGTTTTTAGACTAAGGATGACCTACCAGAAAAATTACGAAAGTCAGAACACTGGGTGAAAAACTGTTTTGCCAAAAAAACATTTTTAAGCCTTTGATAAAATCATTCAAAAATAAAAATAAAAATATTAGGGACTCCTCTAAGAACCTACAAACAGTAGCTTAAATTTTTAAAAATTTGGACAAGGATTGCCTAATGAAAAAAATCACAAAGGTAGAAAATCCAACTTGACAATTTCTTAATTTTCCATAAGATTGCTCATGTGAGCTTGGCTTTGAGCCATTGATTGGCTTAAGTCAAAAATCAAGTGGTGTGATATGAAATGCATGAACAAACAGCAAGTTAAATGCATGAAATGCATGATGTAAGGCCTAAATGAAATAGAAAATGCATGGCATAAAAATTACCTAATGCCTAACATGAACTTGCATGGCAATAAATGCAACCTAGACCTAAATATGCATGAAATGCATGGCAATGAAAATGTGACCCAGACCTAATGGAAATGCATAGCAATAACACAAACATATGGCATAACAAATCAAATACACAAAATCATGGCATAGAAATGCAAGCATGTCAACTAACAAGATGAAAATGCACACACAATGCAAGATATCATGGGGTAACCGAATGGACATAACAATATGTAAGGAAATTCTAGCATGGCATTAACACAAACACATGGCATAGTATATACAAGACTTAAAAGGAAACATGTTAGACCAAACAAACATAATGCAAATGCATGAACATAGCTAGACAAAAACACAAACACATGGTATGGTATTAACAAAAAGCATGAGCAACTTAACATGGTGAAAATAGAAAATTTAAAATGGCAAACAAAGTAAGTAGACATGAGAATAAAATGATAAGATCAGCAAAATAAGTAAAGTAAGTAGAGATGGTTAAAAACAAGCTCCATATCTTAGTTATTTTAAAAAGCTAAAACATCGAAACTGTAGACACCTAATTTTGTCTAGAACCCTAAATCAGGTACGTTTTCTTCCCAAATTGATGTTTCAGAATGCTAAAAGGCTTTTCTCATCCTACATGTGGTACTCCGAGACTTAGTCTAAGAAAGTAGACAAAAAAAGTCAAACTCAAAAAGTCAACCCCAAAAAAGTTAACCCTTAAAAAGTCAACTACTGAAAAAGTTAACCCACTTTCGAAATCAAGATTTGAGGTTCAATTGAAAAACGGTAAAAGAATTTACGGAATCTCAGTAGAAAGATATGGATGTCAGAAGTTGGTTTACGGAATCTCAGTAGAAAAGAAACCCTAGTTTAGAAAATTTGGGGAAAAGTGCTTAAACGATCAAATTGGTCAGAATTGAAGGTTCCAGATGAAAGATAAGTACTGACTATGGGTAATGGAGAAGCCACTTGGAAGAAAAACTGATAGAAAAGTCAATTCGGAAGAAAACCGAGAATTAGGGTTTTTTGGTGGATTTCGGTGAAATTTGGAAAAATTACAGAAATGATCCAATTCGGTTGGACTAAAGCCCCTAATTAATGAGAAATGATTAAAAAAAGGATAGCCTAAGGCTTAGTTTGAAGAAAATCTAAAAATTGGACTTGTTTTGAGCAAAACCGGGTTTCGGAGGCATAAGGGCAAAATTGGAAAATATGGGAAAAAATAGCGAATGAACTCCAAAAATTCTGAAAATTTGCAAATCTTATTCTTAAATCATTTCAAAGATATTTGAGAAAGAAAATCTTGATTCAGAGTTCGTTTGCAAAATGGCCAAATATCGGGTCTCCTATGCAGTAATTAAATAGGATAAATCCCGAAAAAATAGCAAATGAACTCCAAAAATTCTGAAAATTTTCAAATCTCATTTTTAAATTATTTGGAAGATATTGGTGAAAGAAAATCTTGACTCGGAGTTCGTTTGCAAAATGGCCAAATCCAGGGTCCCCTATGTAGTAATTCAAGCAGATAAATCTCGAAAAAATAGAAAATGAGCTCCAAAAATTATGAAAACTTCCATATCACATTTTTAAATTATTTGGCAAAGATTGGTGAAGAAAAATATGAATTCGGAGCTCGTTTAAAAAATAGCAAAGTTCGGGTGCATAAAAGGGGCAATTTCGAAAATAAATCCGAAATAAATAGCAAATGGACACGAAAAATTTTGAAAACTTCCAGAATTCAATTTTTTATTATTTTGGAAGTATTGAAAAAACAAAATTCGAATTTGGAGTCTGTTTGCTATTTATTTAGGTTAAGGGGTAAAAAGGTTATTTCACCAAAGAAACCAAAAAGGGCAAATTTGTAATTTAGAAAAATATGGTAGAAGATTGGAATTGCTAGGATTTTTCTTTCCTTGGTCAGCCAACATAGAGGATAAGAAGGAAGCTTGAACAATTTAATTCCTTAGTCACTATCAAGCCACATGCTACCACTAACACCTTGCAAATGGTCCCCCCTTCATCCAATGACTTAGGTGCCTTGTAAGAAAGTTGAATACACCATCCAATGGCCAAGTTTAAATGCCAAGATGACATTTTTATTTTTCATGAAAGAACCCTCATCTAATGGCCAAGAATGGAAGAAAAAAGATGAGCACAATTCATCCAAGGGTGAGCATCCATTCGGTTAAGCAAAGGAGTGCATGGGATTATCTCTTTTCATCCAATGGCTTAGGCCATCTACAAGGGATGAGTAAACATGTTGAGGGCTGGATTTAATTTACAAGATGTCATTTTTATGTTGTCCTCATCCAATGACCAAGAATGGAAGAGCACAACTCATCCAAGGGTAGGCACTCAAGGGGGCAAGCAAGGGAGTGCATGGGATTGGTCCTCTTTTGCATCTAAGGGCTAAGGTTACTATAAGGGCTGAGTACACATCTTAAGGACTGCTATCAATTGGAAAGATGACATTTTTATGTTGTCATCAAAATATCTTAATCTAAAGGCCAAGATTGGAGGAGAAAAAAGTGCAATTCCCATCCAAGGGTAAGAGGCCATTCGGCCAAGGCTAAAGAGGGGGGTTTGGTTTCATTTTTTCATAGGTTTTTTGGCTGAAGTCAGTAGCTAATTTGGCAAAGAGAAAGGTTTTGAAAGAAAAAAAAAAGGTTTTCAATAGAGAGCTTGAAGGTAGTCATCTCTACCAAGTTCTAGCATAGCTTTCTTCTTGTTTTTTATGGTGTTTTCTTGATTTTCTATCTTGTTTTCCTACTACATTTTTCAAAGAAATAAAGTTTCTTAATGTTTACTTATGTTTTCATCTCTTCTTCTTCATTAAAAAAGTGGAAAACAATTTTATTTACATGGTTTCATGCTATGGCCGAATATGGCATGTTTACTTGCCTTGGTTTTCTTTTTTTCTTCCTTGCATGTTGTTGTGAAAAATGATTTTTAAAAGGTTTTTTTACAGTATTCTAAGGTTTTAATTTTTTACAAAAGATGAAGCAAAAAGGTTGAAATGGCTACATGATCCTAGCTAGACCAAATGACCATGGTTAGGAGAGAGACTATGCCCATTTTTTACCTACCATGAAGCTCACCTTAATTTTGCTGTTTAACATGGTTTATTTTCTGATTTTTTGGAATGGAAAGGCTTCATGATCTTGGCAAGACCAAGTGATTATGGTTAGGTGAGAGGCTATGCCCATTTTATACCAACCACGGAGCTTAACTTTCTTTGTTTTATTTACTAATTTTGCTTGTTATTTGTTTTGCATGTCTATGTTAAATTTTTTGAATGTTCTTTACATTATTTTCTATGCTATATTTACTTATATATTTCTATTCCATGCTTAATAACTTTCCCTTGCATATTCGGCCATTGTGTTCATATGCTCATGTTGTGCATTTTTTTTCATGTATGATTTCTTATATTATAAACATGTTTGCATTTTTTTATTTTGTTACATGGCCATCCGGCTACTCCATTTTAGTATGCCTTGCATGTGCATTTTCCTTTTGCTTCTTAACTTGTTTGCATCTCCATTCCATGAACTTGTACATTTTGATTTTAGTATGCCATGTGCTTATGAAAATGCTATTATAAAATGCCATCATTTTGTTACATGGCCATTCGGCTACTACATTTTAGTATGCCTTGCATGTGCATTTTCCTTTTGCTTCTTAACTTGTTTGCATCTCCATGCCATAAACTTTTACATTTTGATTTTAGTATGCCATGTGCTTATGAAAATGCTATGATAAAATGCCATCATTTTGTTACATGGCCATTCGGCTACTCCATATTGACATGCCTTGTATGTGCATTTTCACCTTGCTTCTTGACTTGTTTGCATCTCCATGCCATAAGCTTGTGCATTTTGATTTTAGTATGTCATATGCTTATGAAAATATCATGACATTATGCATCCTAATAAGATTTTTCATGTACTTGTGTCATTTACTAGATAGGATTGCATTAGAGCATCATGTAATCACATTCGGCCTCTTCATCCATCCCTTGCCTTGTCATTCATTTGCATTTTGCTTAGGTAACATGCTTTGCATTATCATATCTTGAAATTGTGTATTAGTTGCTGTTTGTTCCAGCATTAACATTAGTTTCTTTGGTCATTGTATGTCCATAGTATTGCTATGCATGTTCATTACATTTTAGGTCTAGGCCATATTGGTAGTGCCATGCATATTGAGTCTTAAATCACATGGGTATTGTCATGCATTACTATGCTATTTAGGTCTTAGGTTACATTAGCATTTTCATGCATATTCATAACATATTAGGTCCAAGTCACATTTACATTATCAAGCATTGCATACATATTGAGTTAGGATAGCATTTATTGCCATGCAAACTCATGCTATGCATTTAGGTAGTCTTGAATTGTCATGCATTTCCTTTACCATTTAGACCTTTAGACCATACATTTCATTTTCTGTATGTTCATGCATTCCATGTCATTGCCACATGATTTATGACTTAGGCCAATCAATGGCTCAAAGTCATGCTATTTTGAGCATACTTGTGGAAAATTAAGGAATTGTCAAATTGATTATTCTACCTTTGTGATTTTTTTACTTAGCCAATTTTTGTCCAACGTTTTTAAATGTTTAGCTACTGTCCTTAGGTCTTTAGGATGATCTCCAACAATTTCTACTTTAATTTTTGAATGAATTTATCAAAGGCAAAAAAATGTGTTTTGACAAAACAGTGTTTTTTTTTTCACCCAGTACTCGAATTTCTCTGATTTTTCTGGGCAGTCATCTTTAATAAAAAACTTAAGCCAATTTTTTTCCATGTATTATTACATGTTCTTAGTCTCCATTATTGTTTTTAGATTTTTTTGAATTTTTAAAAATAGGCTAAAAAATCGTGTGGTAAACCGGACAGTAGAGGCAGATTTGAAATCAAAAGAGGAATAATGGTTGAATTTGGCTAAGGCATTTAGAGGGGGTTGGTTAGAAGATTTAGCTACTATCTTAGGGTAGTTTCTAAGCCTTTTTATACTTTAAAAATGATTTTATAAGTCTCGGGTTAAGGGTGGTTAAGTCCAGGATTTTAAACTTAGGAAATTAGAGCCAATTTAAAAGGGTTTGGTAAGGGTTTTAATTTTTATTCAGGTTTTTCCTCAAAATTTGTTTTCAAACAATCACAAAGTTTTGTTTTTTTAGAAAATCTAATTGGACATATTTTCCTAAGGTAGCCGGATATCTTTTTAGATATACGGATTTCTTTATTTAGAGGAAGAAATACATTTTCATGCATTGCATTTTCCATGTTCATGCATTTTATTTAAATGTGTAGTTTTTGCTATGATATTTTCCATGGTATTATTATTATTATGATTCATATTTTATGATCTTATATTGTTTTCCATATGATTTTGAATGTTTCATGATATCCCATATTTCTTTTATTTAGTCATTTATTTTTGTCACATTATTTAGCATATACTATGCTCATGCATTTTTTTTTTATTATTTTCATGCATATTTTATGATAGCATTATTTTATGTTTCATGACATTTCATCATATTCCATGTCATCTAGGTTTAATTATTTAGAATATGCCATGTCATTTAAAATATGCAATATCATTTAGAATTGCCATGTCATTTAAACCATTTTATCTCATTTAGAATATACCATGATACTTAGGATTTTTCATTTTTACCTAGAATATACTATGTCATTTAAATTATGTCATATCATTTAAGTTGCATTATATTATCTAGACTTTGCCATGTCATTTTATTTATGTCATACAAGTTCATGTTCATATTTTTAAATGTTTTGAAAACAGATAATGATTTTCAATAAAAATAAAGATATTCCCAAGTTAAACTAATTCATGAGTTCTCTACCGGGTTGGCTGGAGGGAACATCATCAATTATCATTAATAAAGGAATATATTTCCTTCAAAAAACGAGAATGATTCAGAAAGTTTTCCAAAGGAATAAATATAGAAAATTTTTGAATTAATAAATTCCGGATCATTTTCAATTAAAAATCGAATTATTTTTGTTTAAATTGGGAATTAACTTGAAATACTAAATTAAAATCAACTTTTTTATCGAGACTTAAAATAACACACGATTAAAAAGGTACCATTTTATTCGGACGTTATGGGGGTGATAATCCTTCCCCGCACGTAACCGACTCCCGAACCCGCTTCTTTGATTTCTCTGGTTTGTAACGCAAACTTGAAATTGGTTTTAAAAATGTTTAATTAATTGTAAAATGTTTTATAAAACCGGTTTTAATAGGTGGTCGATCACACCTAGCTAAAACAGATTGGTGGCGACTCCATGTCTTTTTACGAGGCCGTTTTATACCCTCGACTGTTTATTTTGTTTCTAGAGGAATTAAGTCGTCTTTTCCTCTGCTTCTGTTTCCCCTTTACTCGAACGGGTTCCCACGATCGGGATCACGTATCGACACCTTCGTTTTCTAGAGGAATTAAGTCGACTTTTCCTCTGAAATGTCACGCTTAACGAATAATAAAGTCTTACAATGAGACTCGTTATGGTTTTTATTTTTGAGGTTGCGACAGCTTGGCGACTCCGCTGGGGACTGTTTTTTATAGAGTCAAGCCTAAAATTAGTCGTGTGTTATCTAAGTCTCGGTTTTATTGGTATTTAATTTTAATTCCCATATTTTTAAAATAATAAAGAGAATTTTGAAAATAATAAAATGTTTTAAATATTTCCATCTTCATATGCATGCATATTATTATTTGTTCTCTGGTTATTTTGTTGCGTATATTTATATGTTTGCTTGACTGATGCTTTACATTGTTTGATTTTAGTGGGGTATTTAGAATAAGGGGTGTAGAATAGGTGGTGACAGGTTTGTTTTGTTCCTCCGCACACACTATATTTGCATTTGCATAACATCAACTCTCTATCCGGGTTCCGTCCTTTTAAGTGGGAGTAAAGCAACTACGCCTTCGTGATGATCCTCTGTATGGTCTAGTGAAACACATTCGAAGTATAAAGTACCTAATGCCTTCGTGATAATCCTCCGTACAGGCATAGGAAAATATACTCTAACGAATTGAACCCGCTTTTATCGGGGTGCCTTACTAGCCTTCACAAGCGAGAGTGAGGAACAATTCGGGGCCTTAGAACCGATTCACCTTCATATAGTGAACCTAGGCAAAGCCATGCCGGATTTCTGTTAGATACCCAAAGTTTAAGAACACATGGAGGAACATTTCCAACCTTTTACCATCTTTCTACATGTTAGATTTTACAAATTGGGTGATGATGAACGAACATCATATAACTTGTAATAAATTTATTATTTTGTCCCAAAGGCGTCGTAATGTCGAAGCTCTGTTAAAATTTTCGGGACATTCTTTAAAAAGTATGTTGTTATTTATGTTATATTTGTGAATTCATTTCTTTACTAATCTATTTCTTTCTGTTTTCTTTTCCTTGACATGCATCATAGACATCATCATACACTTGGAGTTTATTGGCCTCGAGATAGTCATCAACCCAAAGGACTTTCATGGAGTGTTAGGTTATTTCAGTGATATAAGATCATGCAGTAGTCAGGGCATGGTCGAAAAAAGATCAGAGGGAGGATGGTGATTGCCTGAAGAAAGATTATGTGTCAGTATTGCTGGAAAAGGTCAAAGTGGATTCCAGACAAAATAATCTCCGAGGGTTAGCTGACATTTGGAATCAGTGGAATGTATCAGAGAAAGAAGCCTTCACTCAGAAATATGGAGATATAGCACTCTTAATACCGATTCGGGTCAATAGTGGGCTAATTCAGGCTATGGTACAGTTTTGGAATCCTGCTTATAGATATTTTACTTTTAATAATGAGGATATGACTTGAAGAATATTCATCACTGTTACGTATTGAATGTCCTAATCCTGATCGTGTATATTTGAAGGAAGTGAAACCTTCAGGTTTTAAGAGGAAAGTGGCTAGGGTCACAAGAATGGATACAACATGGGTTGAGAGTCATGTGGATACAAAGCAGAAAAATGGATGCATTCTCCGACAGCTGATATTGGGTTATTCCGACAAAGAAAAAGCCAGAGACATCTTTGCTCTAACCATCTACGGATTAATCATATTCCCGAAGATGTTGGGTTATGTGGATTTAGCCGTGTTTGATTTCTTTGAAATTTTGGAATAGAAGATCAACCCATCTCTGGCAATCATAGCTGAAACTATCCGATCTTTGAATTTTTGTAAAAGGGAAGGACAAGGGAGAATCAAGGGGTATGTACAACTCCTTTATATTTGGATTTAAAGTCACTTTTGGAAGATAGAAAAGGTTTCCTTCAAACCGTACATGAAGTCTTTATTTCTGATTTGGGAATTCCTTCAAAATGACTGGCTTGAAGACAGGGATGAAGAGAAATGGGTCAACATGTTCCGGAATCTAAAAGGGGTGATAGTGACTTGGAGAGCTCCATGGATGGTTCCTATGCCAATTATGTACAAATGTGGGGACAACTCGGGAGTTCCACTACTCAGAATTTGGGGGTCTGTGAGTTATGCGCCTCTGTTGGTGCAAAGACAGGTTGAGTCTCGGCAATTCACACCCGTGACTCATAAGCTAGGATCATCAGAGTTCACTTATGGAGAGGATGGGTATTCTGGAAAGGTGCGGGCAGTGATTGAAGCATGGAAGAAAACTCACCGGATAAAAGTGGCCAGATATGCCGACATCGTCACACCTGATTACCTGGTATGGAGGGAATTAAGGGTTAATGATAGGCTACTGATATCAGATAGGGAAGAGGTCCAGTTCATGAATCTGCCACCGAGGGAAATGCCATCAGAGTTAGAAATCGCAAGGGCAGAATTTGAAAAAGAAAGGCCCAGATGAGCAAGGAGATTGCCCGACTACAGGAAGAACTTGAGGACATGAAAAATAGAGAATAAGCTCGAGAAACAGAAAAGGAAAAGATCAAGAGAGAAAGAGACACTGTTAAGGGCGATCATCGGGAATTACATTTGAAGAGCCAGAGGTACCACTTTGAGCTCAGATTTGAGAGGACTCTCAAGACTTTCGGGGAGTGGGAGCATGAGGTCAAAAACCTCAAGAAGGAGAATAACAACTGGAAAGAGAGAGCGAAGCATGAGGAAGCCCAAGCCAATCAACTGGAGAAGTAAGCTAAGGAAAGTTTACACGGTGATACTTCTGCTGATGCGTCAAGGGGCCGTGAACAAGTAGGGGTCAAATTGAAGAGTAGGGCAGTCAAAAGAAGACTATGAAAGAAAGTCCAAGATCCGAGGAAGTCACTATAGGACTAATTTTGTAATAGCACTTTGAAAGGTGAATTACAGACTTATCTTAGGCAGTGATCTTTTTATTCTATCTGTGATGTATTTAGTTCTAGGAAATCAAAGAAAGACCGTTCAGTTGAAATTATCCCGGGGCCAATACATTCAAATGCATTCATATTTTATATATTTTGTTTGTTCATTTGTACATACTCCTATTTATAATCATTCATTTTTGAAATTCGTTTATGTTCATACACTTAACCACTTATTTATTCCTTTTACTTGTTCATTCATTCATATTCATACACTTAACCATTTATTTGTTCATTTCGCTTGTTCATTCATTTATTCTTTCGTATTCATATATGTATTCATGTACATATCCATTTTATTTGATTCATTCATTCACATTTAGTCATACATTCATTCATTCATTTTTTATAAAACATAAAAAAAGGTGTGTCAATAATTTATAATTCATGGTTTTCAAAACTAAAGGTACAATTGGTCGCACTCAGAAGGAATCGGATTTTTGACACCCTTACAATAGTCGATCTCAAGCCAGAGCTATGGAAAACAATCAGCTTGCTAGAATTGAAAGAATGGAAAGAACTCAAAGGGAACTGCAAGAACAGTTAGCTAAATCTCAAGAGGAGTCTCGAGAACAGATGACTAAACTCATGGAAATGATGAGTGCCATGATGAAACAAAAAGGGCCGGGAGAGAATTCGGTCATCGGGAAAAGGGTGGTAGTTGAAAAGGATCAACCTGAAAACATACAGCAAAAGGGCCAAGAGGTGCCAATTAGGGCAGCCTCTTATGTTTATATCCAGCCAGCTACTAAGACACCGAACTATGTTCCCGAAAAGGATAATATGGGAGCTGACCCAAATGATGTTAACGTTCCAGACTTTGAGGAACTAGCTGAAAATGAAAAAGCAAAGATGACTAACCTGAAGAGGGTCAAAATTGCAGAATCACAGAAAAAATATCAACTGTTGGAGGAGAGGCTAAGGGCCATTGAAGGGGCGGAGTTATTTGGTAGTCTGGATGCCAAAGAAATGAGTTTAGTGAATGATCTAGTAATTCTCCCAAAATTCAAAGTACCAGACTTTGAAAAATATAATGGGACTACCAACCCATCAGTACATCTGACAATGTACTACAGAAGAATGACGGGGCATGATGATAATGAGAAACTGCTTATCCATTATTTCCAAGATAGCTTGACAGGGTCTGCAACCCGATGGTACAACCAACTGAGTCGTACCAAGATTCGTTCATGGACAGATTTAGCCAGGGCTTTTATGGAATATTATAAGCATGTATCTGATATGGTACCTGATAGGTTGTTGCTACAGAACATGGAAAAGAGGACCAATGGGAGTTTCAAAGAATACTCGTAAAGGTGGAGGGATCTGGCCATACAAGTGCAACCCCCTTTAACCAGCAAAGAAACCACAATACTTTTTATCAATACCTTGAAAGCACCCTATTATGATAAATTGGTGGGGAGTGCCACCAAAGACTTTGCAGACATGGTAATATCTGGGGAGATGATAGAGTCGGCCATTAAGAATAGGAAAATGGAAGGGGGAGAGTCTTCTACTACGAAAAAGGTATTCTCTGCCAGGAAGAAAGAGGAGACCCACGCAGTTAGTACCAACCAATACCCATATGCACCTCCCACACCACATACACCACCAAGGCCTTATACTCCTACCACATCTTATGTACCTCCTACACCCTACAGACCTTACCCGGGGTATAATCCTTACTACCCCAATGTGAACCACCTTACCCAAAATCCCTTCCCTTATACCAATATACCACAACAGCCGTTTCCAACTGGCATATCCCCATAAATAAACCTTTCTCGAAACATTGTCCCAAACATTCAGGGAGCCAGGCGCAATGACCAACGTTAACCAAGGAACGATAAAAAATCCCAATTTTGATCCGATTTCTACCATCTATGGTGAGCTATATCCCAAACTGTTGCAGGGTCAACTTGTTGCACCCGTGTACCTCAAACCTCTGACACCGCCATATCCAAGGTGGTACAATGCAAACACTAACTGCGCGTACCACATAGGAATTCAAGGATATTCGACTGAAGATTGCCTGGCCTTTAAAAAGAAAGTCCAAAGCCTGATCAATGCCAAAGTTGTGAAGTTTGGGGCAAAGAATGGGTCGAATGTAGCAGGGAACCCATTGCCAGATCATGCTGAGAATCAAGTAAATATAGTATGGACAGGGGAAGTCAGAAGGGTAAAAAGGGATACCAGGGAAGTCAAGACTCCAATGTTGACAGTATGGGTCGAGATGGTTGAGGTAGGAATGGTGACGGATGCCTACAGTTTAAAAATGGTCGCAAAGAGGGTGCAGAATTGGTGCCCATTTCATAAGTGTGGATGTCATATCATACAGGACTTCGGGGACTTTCTGGCTAAAGTCCAAAAGATTATGGATGATGGGGAGGCCCAATTTTACGAGGAGACAGAGGAGGAAGTAGAGGTTATTGAGAATGCAGTTGGCTACGGGATAGGAAGACCCTTCGTCATCTATTTTGATGAACCAGAGGAGAAAGTTATGCCAGTCATTGAGGAAAGTGCGCCTAAGTTAATCATTGATTTGCCTGTTTTCTTTTAGTAACAAGGAAAACAAAGCTGCACCATGAAAATACGACTACAGCATGGTTATGCCTAGATCTTCGAGTCAGCAAGATATCACAGGTGTAGGGCACTTAACGGGAAGTGGAAGGTGTTATGCTCTTAAGGCTATTGAACAGGGGTTAGTAGGAAAAGATAGAGGAACAGACAAAGGGAAGAAAGCAGCTGAACCAATCCATATTGAGATGGATTTGTCAAAATAAGTAAAAAGGGGGGTCAGCCCCAGTAAACAGAATAAAAGAGCCGGTGAGTGAGAAGGAAGCCTGCAAGTTCTTAAAATTCATAAAGCACAGTGAGTATAGCGTGGTTGAGCAACTGCAACGTCAACCAGCTAGAATTTCAATCTTATCTTTTCTTTTGATTCGAAGCCACATAGAAATGCATTGTTGAGAGTGTTGAATCAGGCATATGTGTCTAACAACATATCGGTAGAAAAATTGGACAAACTGGTGTGAAACATCGCGGCAGACGATCATATATATTTCAGTTATGAGGAGATACCATCCAATAGTATTGGGTCAACAAAAGCTCTCCACATAACTACTAGTTGTAAGGGGCACATATTACCAAGGGTCCTTTTGGATAATGGTTCTTCATTAAATGTGATGCCCTTGGCAACCCTGTCCAAATTGCTAGTGGATATTTCTTATATGCTGCCAAGCAGCACGGTGGTCAGAGCCTTTGATGGTACCAGGAGAGATGTAATGGGAACTATTGAGGTTCCTCTGGAGATAGGCCCATGCACTTATACAGTGAACTTTCAGGTCATGGATTTTAATCTGTCATATAATTGCCTGTTGGGAAGGTCGTGGATATATTCAGCAGGGGCGATACCTTCATCTCTCCACCAAAAGCTGAAATTTATGATAGAGATGCGTTTGGTCATTGTATTAGGAGAAGAGGACGTAAGAGCCTCTACATGTACTGAATCTCCTTATGTTTAACCCAATGAAGATATTGTAGAATGTTCCTTTCGGTCTTTGGAATTCGTAAATGCAGTTTTAGTCGCTGAAGGGCAAAAGATTCCAAATCCAAGGCTATCTAAGAACACAAGGCTGGGGGTAAGAACTACCATGGGAAAAGGCTACAGGGCTAGAAAAAGTCTCAAAAAATATCTTCAAGGGATGGCCCAAGCAATGGAAGTAATGGGAAAGAAATATTGGTTTTGCCTAGGGTATCTTTCGAAAGCCCATGAGAAAAGAAAACAAGTTGAAAGGAACCGACAAAGGAGGATGGCCCGTCTTGCGGGTATGGATATTGAATGGGAGCCTGTGACATTCCCACCTATCCTTCACAGCTTTCGCTCAGCCGGTTCTCTGTTTGGAGAAAAGAATTTTGATAATGTGCTCGTAATGATAGAGCAAGCCTTCGAGAGATTCCAGGTGAATAGGGATGAGCAGATGTATGATATGGAGATCTGCACGATTGGGGAAAAAAGAATTGAAAGTGAGAATGCTAACTGGATGGTATGACCTTGTCCACCAGGATATAGATTGACCAATTGGAGTGCAATGGAGCTACCCATAGTTTTTAGGTCTATTCCAATGTAATGCTTTTAAACAAATCTTAAATATCTTTGCCCAAAGATATTAAAAATTTCTTTTGTAATGGGCTTTTGTCTAAAACTTTTCATCCAATAAATAACAAACATGATGCAAATCCTTCATATTGATGTGTTCGTATTCTTTCATTTATGCTATTTATTTTGCTTCGATTGTATATATGTTTTCCTATATTGTTTCTTCCCCACCTATTTACAGGTGTACGAATGCGGAATATGAGGACCTTCCTGTCAGTAATTCTGAAATTGATTTTGAGAGACCCATTTGCACGGGTGATTTTGAGGACGACGAAGATATTGAGGATTATGGTCTACCTCTGGACTTATTAAGAAAAATAGAACAAGAAGAGAAACAAGTACTTCTTCATGAGGAGCTATTGGAATTGTTAAATTTGGGAAATGGTGAGGAGATAAAAGAGGTTAAAATCGGGACTACATTGTCGTCATCAATAAAGGGTGAATTAATAGCCTTGCTCCAGGAATATGTAGATGTATTTGCATGGTCATACCAAGACATGCCGGGTTTGGATCCAGACATTGTGGTTCATAAGCTCCCTTTAAGGCCAGAGTGCAAGCCAATTCAGCAAAAGTTAAGAAGAATGAGGCTAGACATGTTGTTAAAGGTAAAAGAGGAGGTGAAGAGGCAATTTGATGTTGGATTCTTAGAGATGGCAAAATATCCGAAATGGGTGGCAAACATTGTTCCAGTACCAAAAAAGGATGGCAAGGTGCGTATATGCATCTATTACCAAGATTTGAACAAAGCCAATCCCAAAGATAATTTCCCTTTGTCCCACATTGATACTTTGATGGATAATACGGCGAAGAGTTCTTGGTTTTCTTTCATGGATTGATTCTCGGGATATAATCAGATTAAGATAGCACCGGAAGATATGGAGAAAACCACATTTGTTAAAATGTGGGGAACATTCTGCTACAAGGTAATGTCGTTTGGGTTGAAAAATGCTGGGGCAACGTATCAGAGAGCCATGGTGACTTTGTTTCATGACATGATGCATAAGGGAATTGAGGTTTATGTTGATGATATGATTGCAAAGTCACAAGGAGAAGAGGATCATATTTCAAATCTTAGAAAACTCTTTGAAAGACTAAGAAAGTTTCAACTCAAGCTAACCCCGGCAAAATGCACTTTTGGAGTCACTTCGGGGAAATTGTTGGGTTTTGTTGTTAGCAAAAGGGGAATTGAGATTGATCCAGATAAAGTAAAAGCCATCCAAAATTTGCCACCTCCACGTACTCAAAAAGAAGTAATAGGTTTTCTGGGGAGATTGAATTACATTGCTCGGTTTATTTCTCAGTTAACCGATAAATGTGATCCAATATTCAAGTTACTTCGAAAACTTGATCCAGGAGAGTGGGATGAAGGGTGTCAGTTTGCTTTTGAAAAGGTTAAGCATTATCTATCAAACCCACCAGTATTAATGCCATCGGCTCCGGATAAACCGATGATATTGTATCTTTCAATATTTGAGAGATCCATGGGTTGTGTTTTGGGGCAGCTTGATGAAACTAGAAAGAAAGAACAGGCAGTTTACTACCTCGATAAGATTTCACAGATTATGAGTTGAAATATTCATCTGTAGAAAAGTTGTGTTGTACCTTAGCTTGGACTGCTCGGAGGCTCAGATAGTACATGCTGTACCACACAACGTGGTTGATCGCCAAGCTAGATCCAATCAAGTACATGTTGGAAGCACCTTCTTTTTCAGGGAGGACGGCAAGATGGCAGGTTTTGTTGTCATAATATGACATTGTATATGTGAGTCAAAAAGCTATCAAGGGACGTGTAGTGGCTGAATTTTTAGTAATTCGGGCAGTGGAAGATTATGAGTCGTTGAACATTGATTTCCCAGATGAAGATTTGATGTATGTTTCACAAGCGGATGAGGTTCCCTTGAAGAAGAAAGTATGGAAGATGTACTTTGATGGGGCATCTAATGCGATGGGGCACTGAATCGGTGCAGTGCTCATATCCCCAGAAGAAGATTATTATCCTTTCACTGCCATATTGTATTTTGATTGTATAAACAATACTGCAGAATATGAGGCATGTACTATGGGCCTTCGTGCTGTCGTAGACAGAAAGATCAAGAAACTGGCAGTTTTTGGAGACTCGGCTTTAGTGATATATCAATTGCGCAGAGAATGGGAAATCGAGACACAAAATTAATCCAATACCGAGAACTCATATTGAGTTTATTGGAAGAGTTTGAAGAAGTAAGTTTCAATTACTTCCCTCGAGAAGAAAACCAGATGGCGGATGCTCTAGCTACTTTGTCATCAATTTTAAAGTGAATGAAGGGGCGGAAGTTGTGTCGATCAGAATGAGCATATATGATGAGTCTCCTGCCCACTGCTTGAGTATTGAAAAAAAAAAGTGGATGGTCTCCCTTGGTATAACGACATCTTGCAATACATCAAGAGTCAACAATATCCAGAATAGGCAACAGAAAATGACAAGAAGACTCTGAGAAGACTAGCAATGAGTTTTGTTCTAAATGGCGAGATTCTCTACAATAAAGGGAAAGATCAAGTCCTGCTGAGATGTGTTGGGTCTTCCGAAGCTCGAAGAATCATAGAGGAAGTCCATGAAGGGATATGTTGCACCCATGCTAATGGTTACATGCTTGCTGAGCAGATTATGAGGGCAGGATATTATTGGCTAACAATGGAAGGAGATTGTATCAGTTATTCCGGGAAGTGTCATAAATGCCAAACCTATGCAGATAAGATTCATGTGCCGCCATCGTCATTGCATGTCATGACCGCACCATGGTCATTTTCAATGTGGGGAATGGATATGATTAGGCCTATTACTCCGAAAGCTTCAAATGGACATAGCTTCATCCTGGTGGCTATAGACTATTTCACAAAGTGGGTGAAGCTGCTTCTTATACGAATGTAACAAAGTCGGTGGTATGCAGATTTTTAAGAAAGAAATCATATGCCGATATGGATTGCCAGCACGAATCATTTCAGATAATGCTCTTAATCTGAATAATAAGATGATGATAGAGGTATGTACTCAGTTCAATATCACACATCACAATTCGGCACCTTATCGTCCGGAGATGAATGGGGCAGTAGAAGCAGCCAATAAAAATATCAAGAAGATCATCGAGAAGATGACTGATGTGTACAAGAATTGGCATGAGATCTTGCCTTTTGCCCTTCACACATATAGCACTTCGGTTCACACATCTACAGGGGCAACGCCATTTTCTTTGTTATATGGTAAGGAAGCAGTGTTACCTATTGAAGTTGAGATTCTTTCACTTCGGGTTTTGATGGAGTTTGGCGTAGAAGAGGCAGAATGGGTTAGAGCTCGTTATGAACAGCTGAATCTCATCGAAGAGAAAATATTGAAGGCAATTTGTCACGGGCAGTTGTATCAGAAAAGGATGATTCGAGCCCATAACAAGAAGGTTCGACCCAGACAGTTTCGAGAAGAAGAGTTGGTACTGAGAAAAATTCTCCCCATAGTGAAGGATTCGCGAGGAAAATGGGCTCCAAATTGGGAAGGACCCTATGTGGTAAAAAGAGCTTTTTCTGGAGGAGCATTGATTCTAACTCGAATGGACATGGATGATTTTAGACATCCCGTGAATGCTAATGAACTGAAGAAGTATTATGCTTAAAAGAAATGTATGATGCTATGCACATGGGAATTCGAATGATTCCAAATCTAGAAATGGAAATTCTTTATATCTATCTCCCCTGAGAATTGTTTTTCAAAGATATAAATGGCCATCTTTCATAGTCCCTTCACTAAAAAGAAATTATCCCTAGTCACCCTTTGAGCCTTAGGAATTATTTCTTTCGTTGAACCCTGATTAAGGATCACCCTCTACACTGGAGGGCAAATACGAGGAAAAATAATCAAAATCATGGCAAAAAAAGAGAGCCATTGGAAAATGTGAAATCAAAGAATGGCAAATGAAAGCCAGCAATGAAAAAAAATAGTCCAAAAAGGGGACAAATGTCTCAAGAATGAATTCTCCTCAGGAAATGATCCTTGATCCAATTAACCTTAAACACATTTTGGGCCTATTTTATCCTTTCCTTCTAAACCCGAACCTTGGCCTACATTACATACTTTAAAAGTCCATTTTGATCAAGCATGGATATTTAATTTGAAAGGTTTTGCTCAGAATTCATCCCATCTTTTGAATTGACATTTTTACCTTGGAAGCATTTATAATTCTTAGATGCATGGTAGAATACAAAAAAAAAAAAAAGAGGGAGAGGTTTAAGCTGAAAACCCGCAAAGGGCGACTTAATATTGAATGGGGGACACTTGAGTTGAAAACCCGCAAAGGGCGGCTCAAGTATTGATTAAGGTTTGAATCAATGCTTCGTGTAAAGGGGGAGAAAGTATTTGAAAACCAAAGAAAAGGGGAACAACTCAGTCTTATGTAACTACGAAAGCCAAGGGATTACCCAAGTAAATTGATCGTTCAAGAGAAATTTCAGATGATTTGAAAAAAGAAGGGTCCAAGATATTCCTCATCCGGGGCATCAACAACCTATAACTTTACATTTGTTTCGTATATCCTTGATATCCACTTTTATCATTTTAAAACATTTTGTTGCAATAAATTTTTGTTACCCCTTTTATGACAATTGCTTGTTTCATACTTTCTTTCATACATTTTTGAGATTGCATTTTGTTTGTTATTAAATTGAATGATGATTAGTAAACATAAATTTTTTTAATAAAAGGGAGTTTAAAAGTATTACTAAGGAATAGATCTAAATCTTAGAAAAAGTTTGGAAACCACTAATCCTGATGGAAAATTCACCAAGAAAAGGAAAACAGTGAATGTGTTGGAGACTCTGCCATGAAGTCAAAAATTTGTGAATTTCAGTGAAGTCAAAAACTGGGACTGTTTGACAAATTATCTTGAGTAAAGGGTTCTTTAAGTGGGGTATCAGTGAACAATTGAAGACTCCATCATGAAGTCGGATAATCTGTGAACGTCAAAGAAACCATGGCTTAGAAATCATGACACAATCATTTCACTGCATTCATCCTCAGTAAACATATAAGCATTTGCAAAGCATGTCATTCTCATCATAGCATTTAGCTAACATTGCAGGAATCAAAAAAACTTTGGCTTCCCAAATCGAACTCATTCTGCTTCTCAAATGAGTTGAGCCTTGAGACCACCGTCGAGGTATTTCCTTTTGTTTTAAATCGAATTCATTCTGTTTTATCAAATGAGTCGAGCCTTGAGACCGTCATCAAGGTATTTTCATCACGGTTAAGACCTTCGGGCACTATTTTTAAGACCTTCGGGCATAATTTTTCATCACGGGTAAGGCCTACGGGCACCATTTTTAAGACCTTCGAGCATAACTTTTTCATCACGGGTAAGGCCTTCGGGCACCATTTTTAAAGACCTTTGGGCACCATTTTTAAGACATTCTATCACCATTTTAAAGACCTTCGAGCACCATTTTAAGACATTCGGGCATAATTTTCATCAAGGGTAAGGCCTCCGGGCACCATTTTTAAAGACCATCGGGCACCATTTTTAAGACCTTCGGGCATAATTTTTTTTCTTTTGAAATCAAACCCGTTTCCTTAAGACTGGTCAAGCCTTGATTAGTTAGGGAATTCAATTTAAGAAAAAAATCTTCAATTTACATTTTTTTTTTTTAAAAAGGAAAAATGAAAAAAAAAATGAGAAAATGATGAAAAAGAAGAAATGAAAAAAGAAAATCCCTTTCCCTTTCCTTCACATGTGATTTCAGTAATCGTACAAAATTAGTGTTTGTTTATCTTTGCCTGATTCCTGATTCTCAGCAATAGCCAAAGAGGGGCAGCTGTAGACACCTAATTTTGTCCGGACCCCTAAATCTAGTACATTTTCTTCCCAAATTGATGTTTCAGAATGCTAAAAGGTTTTTCTCATCCTGCAGGTGGTATTCTGAGACTTAGTCTAATAAAGCAGACAAAAAAAGTCAAACTCAAAAAAGTCAACCTCGAAAAAGTCAATCCTAAAAAAGTCAACCCCAAAAAGTCAACTACTAAAAAAGTCAACCCACTTTCAAAATCAAGATTTGAGGTTCAATTGAAAAATGGTGAAAGAATTTTGATAATCCGAGGTCTACATTGAAAGATATGGAGGTCGAAAGTTGGGTTACGAAATCTCAGTAGAAAAGAAACCCTAGTTTAGGAAATTTAGGAAAAAATGCTTAAACGATCAAATTGGTCAGAATTGAAGGTTCCAGATGAAAGATAAGTACTGACTACGGGTAATAGAGAAGCCACTTGGAATAAAAACTGATAGAAAAGTCAATTCGGAAGAAAATCGAGAATTAGGGTTTTTGGTGGATTTCGGTGAAATTTGAAACAATTAGAGAAATGGTCCGATTAGATAGGACTAAAGCCCCTAATTAATGAGAAATGATTAAACAAGGACAGCCCAAGGCTCAGTTTGAAGAAAATCTGAAAGTCGAACTTGTTTTGAGCAAAATCGGGTTTCGGAGGCAAAATGGCAAAATTGGAAAATATGGGAAAAATAGCAAATGAACTCCAAAAATTCTGAAAATTTGCAAATCTCATTCTTAAATCATTTCAAAGAGATTTGTGAAAGAAAATCTTGATTCGGAGTTCGTTTGCAAAATGGACAAATATCGGGTCTCATATGCAATAATTCAACAAGATAAATCCCGAAAAAATAGCAAATGAAATTCAAATTTGGAGTCCGTTTGCTATTTATTTAGGTTTGGGGAGTAAAAAGATTATTTCACCAAAGAAACCAAAAAATGGCAAATTTGTAATTGAGGAAAATATGAAAGAAGAAGGAATTGCTGAGATTTTTCTTCCCTCGGTCAACCAGCATAGAGGATAAGAAGAAAGCTTGAACAATTTAATTACTTAGTCACTATCAAGCCACATGCTACCACTAACACCTTGCAAATGGTCATCTCTTCATCCAATGGCTTAGATGCCTTGTAGGAAAGTTGAATACACCATCCAATGGCCAAGTTTAAATGCCAAGATGACATTTTTATTTGTCATGAAAGAACCCTCATCTAATGGCCAAGAATAGAAGAAAAAAGATGAGCACAATTCGTCCAAGGGTGAGCATCCATTCGGTTAAGCAAAGGAGTGCTTGGGATTATCTCTTTTCATCCAATAGTTAGGACATCTACAAGGGCTGGGTACACATGTTGAGGGCTGGATTTAATCTACAAGATGTCATTTTTATGTTGTCCTCATCCAATGACCAAGAATGGAAGAGCACAACTCATCCAAGGGTAGGCACTCAAGGGGGCAAGCAAGGGAGTGCATGGGATTGGTCCTCTTTTGCATCTAAGGGCTAAGGTTACTACAAGGGCTAAGTACACATCTTAAGGGCTGCTATCAATTGGCAATATGACATTTTTATGTTGTAATCAAAATATCTTAATCTAAAGGCCAAGATTGGAGGAGAAAAAAGTGCAATTCCCATCCAAGGGGGAGAGGCTATTCGGCCAAGGCTAAAGAGGGGGGTTGGTTTCATTTTTCTCATAGGTTTTTTGGCTGGCAAATAAAAAGGTTTTGAAAGAACAAAAAAAAGTTTTCAATAAAGAGCTTGAAGGTAGTCATCTCTACCAAGTTCTAGCATAGCTTTCTTCTTATTTTCTATGGTTTTTCTTGATTTTCTATCTTGTTTTCCTACTACGTTTTTCATAGAAATAAAGTTTTTTAATGTTTACATATGTTTTCATCTCTTCTTCTTCATTAAAATGGTGGAAAACTATTTTTTTTACATGGTTTCATGCTATGGCCGAATATGGCATATTTACTTGCCTTGGTTTTCTTTTTTTCTTCCTTGCATGTTGTTGTGAAAAATGATTTTTAGAAGTTCTTTTAGAGTATTCTAAGGTATTGATTTTTTACAAAAGATGAAGCAAAAAGGTTGAAATGGCTACATGATCTTGGCTAGACCAAGTGACCATGGTTAGGAGAGAGGCTATGCCCATTTTTACCAACCATGAAGCTCACCTTAATTTTGCTGTTTAACATGGTTTATTTTCTGATTTTTTTGGAATGGAAAGGCTTCATGATCTTGGCAAGACCAAGTGATTATGGTTAGGTGAGAGGCTATGCCCATTTTATACCAACCATGGAGCTTAACTTTTCCTTGTTTTATTTACTAGTTTTGCTTGTTATTTGTTTTGCATGTCTATGTTAAACTTTTTGTATGTTCTTTACATTATTTTCTATGCTATATTAACTTATATATTTCTATTCCATGCTTAATAACTTTCCCTTGCATATTCGGCCATTGTGTTCATATGCTCATGTTGTGCATTTTTTTCATGTATCATGTCTTATTATAAACATGTTTGCATTTTTTTTATTTTGTTACATGGCCATTCGGCTACTTCATTTTAGTATGCCTTGCATGTGTATTTTCCTTTTGCTTCTTAACTTGTTTGCATCTCCATGCCATGAACTTGTACATTTTGATTTTAGTATGCCATGTGCTTATGAAAATGCTATGATAAAATGCCATCATTTTGTTACATGACCATTCGGCTACTCCATTTTAGTATGCCTTGCATGTGCATTTTCCTTTTGCTTCTTAACTTGTTTGCATCTCCATGCCATAAACTTGCACACTTTGATTTTAGTATGCCATTTTCTTATGAAAATGCTATGATAAAATGCCATTATTTTGTTATATTGCCATTCGGCTACTCCATATTGATATGCCTTGCATGTGCATTTTCACCTTGCTTCTTGACTTGTTTGCATCTCTATGCCATGAGCTTGTGCATTTTGATTTTAGTATGTCATATGCTTATGAAAATGTCATGACATTATGCATCTTAATATGATTTGTCATGTACTTGTGTCATTTACTAGATTGGATTGCTTTAGAGCATCATGTAACCACATTCGGCCTCTTCATGCATCCCTTGCCTTGTCATGCATTTGCATTTTGTTTAGGTAACATGCTTTGCACTATCATATCTTGAAATTGTGTATTAGTTGCTGTTTGTTCCAGCATTGACATTAGTTTCATTGGTCATTGTATGTTAATAGTATTGCTATGCATGTTCATTACATTTTAGGTCTAGGCCATATTGGTTGTGCCATGCATATTGAGTCTTAAATCACATTGGTATTGTCATGCATTACTATGCTATTTAGGTCTTAGGTTACATTAGCATTTTCATGCATATTCATAACATATTAGGTCAAAGACACATTTACATTATCAAGCATTGCATGCATATTGAGTTAGCATAGCATTTATTGCCATGCAAACTCATGCTAGGCATTTAGGTTGTCTTGAATTGTCATGCATCTCCTTTACCATTTAGACCTTTAAACCATACATTTAATTTGCTGTATGTTCATGCATTCCATGTCATTGCCACATGATTTATGACTTAGGCCAATGAATGGCTCAAAGTCATGCTCTCTTGAGTATACTTGTGGAAAATTAAGGAATTGTCAAATTGATTATTCTACCTTTGTGATTTTTTTTACTTAGCCAATTTTTGTCCAAGGTTTTTAAATGTTTAGCTACTGTCTTTAGGCCTTTAGGATGATCTCCAACAAGTTCTACTTTAATTTTTGAATGAATTTATCAAAGGCAAAAAATGTATTTTGACAAAACAGTTTTTTTTTCACCCAGTACTCAAACTTCTCTGATTTTTCTGGGTAGTCATCTTTAATCAGAAAATTAAGACAATTTTTTTCTCGTGTATTTTTACATGTTCTGAGTCTCCATTATTGTTTTTATATTTTTTTTTAATTTTTAAAAATAGGCTAAAAAATCGTGTGGTAAAATCGGACAGTAGAGGCAGATTTGAAATCAGAAGAGGAATAATTGTTGAATTTGGCTAAGGCATTTAGAGGGGGCTGGTTAGAAGATTTAGCTACTGTCTTAGGGTAGTTTCTAAGCCTTTTTAAACTTTAAAAATGATTTTATAAATCTCGGGTTAAGGATGGTTAAGTCCTGGATTTTAAACTTAGAAAATTAGAGCCATTTTAAAAGGGTTTGGTAAGGGTTTTAATTTTTATTCAAGTTTTTCCTCAAAATTTGTTTTCAAACAATCACAAAGTTTTTTTTTTTAGAAAATCTAATTTGACATATTTTCCTAAGGTAGCCGGATATCTTTTTAGATATACGGATTTCTTTATTTAGAGGAAGAAATACATTTTCATGCATTGAATTTTTCATGTTCATGCATTTTATTTAAATGTGTGGTTTTTGCTATGATATTTTCCATGGTATTATTATTATTTTGATTCACATTTTATGATCTTATATTGTTTGCCATATGATTTTGAATGTTTCATGATATCCTTTTTTTTTATTTAGTCATTTATTTTTGTCACATTATTTAGCATATATTATGCTCATGCATTTTTATTTTATTTTCATGCATATTTTATGATAGCATTATTTTATGTTTCATGACATTTCATCATATTCCATGTCATCTAGATTTAATTATTTAGAATATGCCATGTCATTTAAAATATGCCATATCATTTAGAATTGCCATGTCATTTAAATCATTTTATCTCATTTAAAATATACCATGATACTTAGGATTTTTCATTTTTACCTAGAATATACTATGTCATTTAAATTATGTCATATCATTTAAGTTGCATTATATTGTCTAGACTTTGCCATGTCATTTTATTTATGTCATACATGTTCATGTTCATATTTTTAAATGTTTTGAAAAAAGATAATGATTTTCAATAAAAATAAAGATATTCCCGAGTTAAAATAATTCATGAGTTCTCTACCGGGTTTGCTGGAGGGAACATCATCAATTATCATTAATAAAGGAATATCTTTCCTTCAAAAAACGAGAATGATTCGAAAAGTTTTCCAAATGAATAAAATTTTCTATATTTTGCCGATTTTGTAAGGGAATATAGGAAAATTTTGAATTAATAAATTTCGGATCATTTTCAATTAAAAATGGAATTATTTTTCTTTAAATATGGAATTAACTTGAAATACTAAATTAAAACCAACTTTTTTACCGAGACTTAAAATAACACACGATTAATAAGGTACTGTTTTATACGGGCGTTATGGGGATGCTAATCCTTCCCCGCACGTAACCGACTCCCGAACCCACTTCTTGATTTCTCTGGTTTATAACGCAGATTTGAAATTCGTTTCTAAAATGTTTTAATTAATTTTAAAATGTTTTATAAAACCGGTTTTAATAGGTGGCCGATCACACCTAACTAAAAAAGATTGGTGACGACTCCATGTCTTTTTACGAGGCCGTTTTCATACCCTCAACTGTTTATTTTATTCTAGAGGAATTAAGTCAACTTTTCCTTTGCTTCTGTTTCCCCCTTACTCGAACGGGTCCCCGCGATCGGGATCACGTATCGACACCTTCATTATTCTAGAGGAATTAAGTCGACTTTTCCTCGTTTTTTTTAAATGTCACGCTTAACGAATAATAAATCTTGCGATGAGACTCGTTATGGTTATTATTTTTTAGGTTGTGACAAAAACAAGCAAAAACATCACAACCCACATGGAAAATAAATCAAACACCATACATGCACAAACAAGGAGCCATTCGGCCAACTCAAGAAATAGGTAAAAAAATTTGTTTTTCTCTTTGATTTTTCCATGAAAGCTTAAGATAGGAGCTTTAAGAACTTGTTTTGAAAAAACAATTTTATTTTATGAAAGAAAATAAAATAACAATGAAAATAACAAAATCATATGAACAAAGTATGGAGGAGAACATGAAAGAAAATAGCTACCTTGCTTTAGCTTTCCAAATCAAAGAGTAGTAAGAAAACCCTTCTTTTTTCTTTCTCTTTTTTTTTTTCCTCTTTCTTTTTCCTCTTTTTTTTTTCTCAAAATTAGCTACTGCCCTCCTTATGATCAGCCAACCCCCAAATGAAAAATGAAACCCTCCCTTCTTAGTGGTAGCAGAATGGCTTCTCTCTTGGTATAGGATGTTGTCATTTTTTCCTAGCCAATTTTGATCCAAAGGCCACTAATCCAAGATGCTTAAAATGTGAAATTACCACCCTTAGATTAAGTGATCAGCCCCTAACTAATACAACTGTTCAAAAATATGTAGCCATCATGTTGACATCCTTCCTCTTCATGCATTGGACCACGTGGCACAATTACAAAGGCTTGATAAAAAAATAACTACCTTACTATCCACTTTTGGCCTTTGGATGCAAGAACTCAGCAAAAATCATTCTCCTCATAGGCTTGGCCGGCTGACCCTGCATATTTCAGCCCAATCTCTTCGGTTTCTTAGGTAAAATTACACTTTAGCCCTCCAAACTTGATTAAATAGCAAACGGACTCCAAATCCAAATTTTCTTTCTTCAATACTTCCTAAATAATATAAAATTGAATTCTAGAAATTTTCATAATTTTTCGACCTATTTGCTATTTTTTTTTAATTTTCTTTCCAAAATTGCCCTTAGTGCACCCAAACTTCTGCCAATTTTCAAACAAGCTCTGATTCTCGATTTTTCTTCAGCAATCTCTTCCAAATAATTTTAAATTGAGATCTAGAAGTTTTCATTACTTTTCGAGCTCATTTGCTATTTTTTCGAGATTTATCTTCTGGAATTTCAATTTTGTGGGCCCGAAATTTGCCATTTTACAAACGAGCTCCGATTCTGGATTTTTCTTCGCCAATCTCTTCCAAATAATTTAAAATTGAGATCTTGAAGTTTTCATAATTTTTCGAGCTCATTTGCTATTTTTCCTAAATTTTCCAAATTTGCCTTTTACCTTCGAAGCCTCTATTTTACACAAAACAAGTCTGATTTCCAGATTTCCTTTTTCCAGGCCTTTGTTATATATTGAATTTGAGTTGGTCCAAAAATGCCCAATTTTTACTATCAAATTCCCATCCGTCTTGATTTTTCCTTTTTCTAATATCGAGAATTTCCTCGTTTCTCCGTTTTTTCTCCAACCAGCTTTTTTCTCCGAATTACTTCAAACTGAGCCTTGGGCTATCTTTGTTTACCCACTATTCATCAATTAGGGGCTTTAATTTTACCGAATCGGATCATTTCTACAATTTTTCCCAATTTTTCCAAAATCCACCAAAAATCCTAATTTCTGGTTTTCTTCCAAATTAACCCTTCCTTTGGTTTTGCTTCCAAATGGCCTTTCCAATATCCGTAGTCATTGATTATATTCCATTCGGAACCTCCAATTTCAACCAATTTGATCGTTTAAGCACATTCTCCTAAATTTACCGAACTAGGGTTTCCTTTCCACTGAATCTCCGTAACCCATATTCCGAAATCCATATCTTTCGTTGTAGATCTCGGATTATAAAAAAAATTTCACCATTGTTCAATTAAACTTTGAATCTTGATTTTGAATATGGGTTAACTTTTTTAGTAGTAACTTTTTGGGTTGACTTTTTCAGGGTTGACTTTTTTAGATTGATTTTTCATGCCTGGCCCCTTAAGCTAAGTCTCGGAGTATCAACTGCAGGATGATAAGAGCTTTTCTGCATTCTAAAATATCATTAGGAAGAAAAAAACCTGATTTAGGGGTCCGGACAAAAGGTGTCTATAGGGGTTTAAACAGAAAATACCTCGATGGTGGTTTCGGGGCTCGACTCATTTTTAAAAACAAGTTCGATTTAAACAAAAGAAAATACCTTCATGATGGTCTCGGGGCTCGACTCATTTGAGAAGCAGAACTAGTTTGATTTAAAAACAAAATACCTCGACGGTGGTCTCGGGGTTCAACTCATTTGAGAAACAGAACGAGTTCGATTTTAAAGCAAAATACCTCGACGGTGGTCTCGGAGCTCGACTCATTTGAGAAGCAAAATGAGTTCGATTTAAAAACAAAAGGAATGCCTTAACCTTAATCTTGGGTTCGACTCATTTAAGAAAACAAGTTCGATTTGAAAAGGAAAATACCTCGATGGTGGTCTCGGGGCTCGACTCATTTTTTTTTTTAAAAAAAAACAAGTTCTATTTAAAACAAAATACCTCGATGGTGGTCTCGGGGTTCGACTCATTTTTTAAAAAACAAGTTCGATTTTAAAACAAAAATACCTCGATGGTGGTATCGGGGTTCGACTCATTTGGGAATCAGAAAAAGTTTGATTTTAAAACAAAATACCTCGACGGTAGTCTCAGGGCTCGACTCATTTGAGAAGCAGAACGAGTTTGATTTAGGAGAGCAAAATTTCCACGATTCTTGTAATGTTAGCTGAATGCAGTATGAAAATGACATGTTTTGCAAATGCTTGTAGGATGTATGTAATCAAATGATTGTGCATGATTTCTAATCCATGATTTCTTTGAGGTTCATAGACTGTTTGACTTCATAATAGAGTTTTCAACTTTTCACTGATGCCCCCACTTGAAGAGCCTTCAATCAAGATAAATTGTCAAAAAGTCCCAGTTTATGACTTCATTGAAATTCATAAATTTTCTGACTTCATGACAGACTCTTCAACACATTCACTGTTTACCTCTACTTGGTGAATTTTCCAATAATGGTGTGCTATTGTGTTTCCAAATTTTAGTGGTTTCCAAACTTTTTCTAAAATTTAAATCTACTCCTTAGTAATACACTGAAATCCTTTTGTTTAAAGATTTTTTTATGTTTACTAAACATCATTCAATTTAACAACAATCAAAATGCATCACAAAATGTATGAAAGAAGGTATAAAACAACCAAATGTCATAAAAGAGATAACAAGAATTTATTGCAATAATGTTTTAGATGAAAGAGGTGAATATCAAGGATACAAGAAACAAATGTGGAGTTGTTGGTTGTAGATGCCCAGATACGGAATATCTTGGACCATTCCTTCTTCTATTCATCTGAAATTTCTCTTGAATGAGCAATACGGAATATCTTGGACCATTCCTTCTTCTATTCATCTGAAATTTCTCTTGAATGAACAATTTACTTAGGTAATCTCTCGGCTTCTGTAGTTGCGTCAGACTGAGTTTTTCCCATTTTTTCTGATTTTTTGATACTTTCTCCCCCTTTACACGGAGCATTGATTCAATCTTTAATCAGTACTTGAGCCGCCCTTTACGGGTTTTCAACCCAAGTGTCCCCCATTCGGTATTAAGTCGCACTTTGCGGGTTTTTGGCTTAACCCTCTCCTTTTAGATTTTTTTTTGGTGTTCTATCATGCATTTGAGAATTCTAAATGCTTCCAAGGTAAAAATGTCAATTCAAAAGATTGGATCAATTCTGAGAAAATACCCTTCAAATTAAATATCCATGCTTGATCAAAATGAACTTCTAAAAGCACGTAATGTAGGCCAAGGTTTGGGTTTAGAAAGAAAGGGTAAATAGGCCCAAAATGTGTTTAAGGGTGGTTGGATCAAGGATCATTTCATGAGGAGGATTCATTCTTGAAACATTCGTCCCTTTTTGGACCTTCCTCTTCTTTTTTTGGAATCTTTTTCTTTCATTCTTGGCTTTCATTGCCATTCTTTGATTTCATACGTTTTTTTTTCGATGGCTCTTTTTGCCATAATTTTTGGGAGGTTATTTTTCCTCGCATCTGCCCTCCAGTGTAGAGGGTGATCCTTGATCAAGGTTCAAATAAAGAACGAATTCCTAAGGCTCAAAAGGGTGACTAGGGATAATTTTTTCTTAGTGAAAGAAGTCTGAAAGATAGCCATTCATCATATCAAGCACAAATATTCTCATTGAAAAGCAATCCTCAGGGGAAATAGATATATAGAATTTTCATTTTTACATTTGGAATCATTTGAATTTCCATGTGCACAGTATCATACTTTTCTTTTCTTCTTTTTTTTGTCTCTTTTTTTTTTATTCTTTTTCTTCTTCAAGCATAGTACTTCTTCAATTCATTAGCATTCACGAGATTTCTCAAGTCATCCTCATCCATCGGAGTCAAAATCAATGCTCCTCCAGAAAAAGCTCTCTTTACCACATAGGGCCCTTCCCAATTTGAAGCCCATTTCCCTCATAGATCCTTCACTATAGGGAGAACTTTTCTTGTACCAACTCCCCTTCTCGGAATTGCCTGGGACGAACCTTCTTGTTATGGGCTCGAATCATCCTTTTCTGATACATTTGCCTATGGCAAATTGCTTTCATCCTTTTCTCTTCGATAAGATTCAACTGTTCATAGCGAGCTCTAACCCACTCTGCCTCTTCTAAACCAACCTCAATCAAAACACGAAGGAAAGGGATTTCAACCTCAATAGGTAATACTGCCTCTATTCCATATACAAAAGAAAATGGCGTAGCACCCATAGATGTGCAAACCGAGGTACGGTATGCGTGAAGAGAAAAAGGCAAGATCTCATGCCAATCTTTATACACATCGATCATCTTTTCAACAATCTTCTTGATGTTCTTATTGGCTGCTTCTACTGCTCCATTCATTTTCGGACGATAAGGAGCTGAATTATGATACGTGATCTTGAACTGAGTATACACTTCTCTCATCATCTTATTGTTCAGATTGAGATCATTGTCTGAAATGATTCTCTCTGGCAATCCATACCGGCATATAATTTCCTTCTTGACGAATCTGTATACCACTGACTTCGTTACATTAGCATAAGAAGCAGGTTCCACTCACTTTGTGAAGTAATCTATGGCCACTAGGATGAAACGGTGTCCATTTGAAGCTTTCAGGGTAATAGGCCCGATTATATCCATTCCCCACATCGAAAATGGCCATGGTGCAGTCATGACATGCAATGGTGATGGAGGCACATGAATCTTATCTGCATATATTTGACATTTATGGCACTTCGGGGAATAACTAATGCAATCTCCTTCCACTGTTTGCCAATAATATCCTGCCCTCATAATCTGTTTAGCAACCATGTGACCATTAGCATGAGTGCCACATATCCCTTCGTGGACTTCTTCAATGATTCTTCGAACTTCGGTAGACCCGACACACCTCAATAGATACTGGTTTTTCCCTTTCTTGTAGAGAATCTCACTATCTAGGACAAAACCCATTGCCAATCTTCTCAGAGTCCTCTTATCATTTTCTATTGCTTGTTCAGGATAGCGTTGACTCTTGATGTATTGCAAGATGTTGTAATACCAAGGGAGGCAATCCGCTTCTTCTTCGATACTCAGGCAGTGGGCACGAGACTCGTATATGCTCATCTTTATTGGTACAACTTCGGCCCCTTCTTTTACTTTAAACATAGATGATAAAGTGGCTAAAGCATCCGCTATTCGATTTTTTTCTCAAGGGAAGTAGTTGAAACTCACTTCTTCGAATTCCTCTATCAGACTCAGTATGAGCTCTCAGTATCGGATTAACTTTGCATCTCGGGTTTCCCATTCTCCCCGTAGTTGGTATATCACTAGGGCTGAATCTTCAAAAACTTCCAGTGTTTTGATCTTTTTGTCTACGACAGCATAAAGACCCATATTACACGCCTCATATTCAGCGGTATTGTTTGTACAATTAAAATCCAATTTGGAAGTGAAAGGATAATAATCTTCCTCTAGGGATATGAGCACTGCGCCAATCCCATGCCGCATGTCATTAGATGCACCATCAAAGTACATTTTCCATATTTTCTTCTCAGGGGGAATCCCATCTCTTTGCGAGACACACATCAAGTCTTCATCAGGGAAATCAAAGTTCAAAGGCTCATAATTTTCAACCGCCCGACTTGCTAAGAACTCGGCTACTGCGCTGCCCTTTATAGCTTTCTGACTCACATACACAATGTCGTACTTTAACAACAAAACTTGCCATCTTGCCATTCTTCCTGACAGGGAGGGTGCTTCCAAAATATACTTGATAGGATCTAGCTTGGCAATCAGCCACGTTGTGTGGTACAACATGTATTGTATGAGCCTTCAAGCAGTCCAAGCTAAGGCGCAACAAAGCTTTTCTGCCGATGAATACTTCAACTCATATTCTGTGAACTTCTTGCTGAGATAATAAATTGCTTGTTCTTTCTTCTCGGTCTCATCATGCTGCCCCAATACACAACCCATAGATCTCTCAAATACTGATAAATACAGTATCATTGGTTTTTTCGAAACAGGCACTATTAGCACTGGTGGGTTGGATAGATAGTGCTTAACTTTATCAAAGGCGATCTGACACCTTTCATCCCATTCTCTCGGATCACGCTTCTGAAGTAGCTTAAGTATTGGATCACATTTATCGGTTAGCTGAGAAATAAACCGAGTAATGTAATTCAATCTTCCTTGAAAGCTTCTCACTTCTTTTTTAGTACGAGGCCGTGGCAAGTTCTGGATGGCCTTTACTTTATCTGGATCAATCTCGATTCCCCTCTTACTGACGACAAAACCTACCAACTTCCTCGAAATGACTCCGAAAGTGCATTTTGCTGGGTTTAGTTTGAGTCGAAACTTTCTTAATCTTTCGAAGAGCTTCTTAACATTCGCAACATGCTCATCTTCTCCTTGTGACTTTGCGATCATGTCATCAACATAGACTTCAATCCCCTTATGCATCATATCATGAAACAAAGTTACGATGGCTCTCTGGTATGTTGCCCCGGCATTTTTCAACCCAAACGGCATCACCTTATAGCAAAATGTTCCCTACATCATCACAAACGTGGTTTTCTCCATATCCTCCGATGCCATCTTAATCTGATTGTACCCTGAGAATCCATCCATGAAGGAAAACATAAAGCTCTTTGCCGAATTATCCACCAAGGTATCAATGTGAGGCAAAAGAAATTATCTTTAGGACTGGCCCTATTCAGATCCCAGTAATCAATACACATCCGTACTTTGCCATCCTTCTTCAGAACTGGGACAATATTTGCTACCCATTCTGGATATTTTACCACTTCCAAGAACCCGAGTCGAACTGCTTTTTCACCTCTTCTTTTACCTTTAACATCATGTTAGGCCTCATTCTTCTCAATTTTTGTTGAATTGGCTTGCAATCTAGCCTTAGGGGGAGCTTGTCAACCACAATATCGGGATCCAACCTTGGCATGTCTTAGTATGACCATGCAAATACATCAGCATATTCTCGGAGTAAGGCTATTAGTTCACACTTTGTTGATGGTGACACTGAGGTCCCAATTTTGACCTCCTTTATTTCTTCTCCACTTCCCAGGTTTATCACTTCTAAAGGCTTTTTATGAGGCAATACTTGCTTCTTCTCTTGTTCTATTATTCTTAATAAATCCGGGAGTAGACCATAATCTTCGACATCTTCGTTGACGTCGAAATCACCCGTGCAAATAGGTCTTTCAAAATCAATTTCAGAATTATTGACAAGACGGTCCTCATACTCCTCATCCGTACATCTGTAAATAGGTGAGGAAGAAACAATATAGGAAGGCATATAGGCGTTGAAAGAAAATGAAAGTGCAAAAATGAAAGAATATGGACACATCAATATTAAGAAAATGCATCGTGATTGTTATTTATTAAATAAAGAGTTTTAAACATAAGCCCGTACAGAAAGATTCTTAATGTCCATGGGTCGAGACAATTAAGATTGTTTCAGAGTATTACTCTGGAGTAAACCTAAAAACTATGGAAAGCTCGATCACACTCCAGTTTGTTAATTCATAACCCGGTGGACATGCATTTCTATTTCCCATTCCTTCTTCTCCAGCCATGCAGATTTCCATTTCTTGTATCTGTTCTTCCTTGCTAATATAGAACTTCTCAAAGGCTTGTTCTATCATCACTAACACATCATCGAAATCCTTTTCCCCAAACTCAAAACCAGCTGAATGGAAAATGTGAAGGATTGGTGGGAAAGTCATGGGCTCTCACTCCATATTCATACCCGAGAGACGGGCCATCCTCCACTTTCGGTTTTTCTCCATTTGTTTCCTCATTTCGTGAGCTTTTGGGAGATATCCGAGATCGAATCGGTCTTTCTTCCCTGTTACTTCAATTGCTCTAGCCATCCCCTGGAGATATTTTCCTAGTCCCTTTCCTACTCTGTAACCTTTCCCTACTATCGTTCTTACCCCCAACCTGGTATTCTTGGACAGCTTCGGCTCTGGAATTTTATGTCCTTCAGTAATGAACACAGCATTAATGAATTCCAGTGATCTGGATGAGCATTCTATAGCATCCTTATTCAGTTCTATGTAGGAGGAGTCAGTGGACATAGAGGCTATGATGTCCTCATCTCCCGATACACTGACTAGGCTTCCTTCCATTACAAACTTCAATTTTTGGTGGAGAAATAATGGTACTGCCCCAGCATAATGGATCCATGGCCTTCCCAATAAATAGTTGTAAGACGGGGTAATGTACATAACTTGGAAATCAACCTTATAGGTACAGGGACTTATCTCAAGTGGGACTTCAATGGTTCCCATCACTTCCTGTAGGGTGCCGTTAAAGGCCTTGACTATAGTGTCGCTTGGTAGCATATAGGACATGTCTACCGACAGTTTAGACAAGGTCACCAAGGGCATCACATTCAAAAAAGAACCATTGTCTAAAAGTACTCGTGGAAGAATGTACCCCTTGCAGATAGCCGTGATATGAAGGGCTTTAGTAGATCCTACACCGTTGGGTGGTATCTCATCATAACTGAAGGAAATGTGGTCATCTGCTGTGATGTTTCCCACCAACCGATCTAACTTCTCCACTGATATGTTGTTGGCCACATATGCTTGATTCAAAATCCTTAGCAGGGCATTTCTATACGGCTTTTAGTTTAGTAATAGTGAAAGGACCGAAATCCTTGCTGGTTGATAGTGCAGTTGTTCTACCACACTGTACTCGCTGTGTTTCATAAACTTCAAGAATTCGCAAGCCTCTTTCTCATTCATCGGCTCCTTCACCTTGTTAACCGGGGTTGAATTTTTTTCCATTCCCTTTAACTGATTCATCTCTGTATGGACCGGTTTTGCTTTTTTTTACCTTTGTCAAATCCCCTTACCTTTTCCATCGGACTTTGTTCAACGGTTTCGGGGGCATAGCATCTACCACTGCGAGTTAGATGTCCTACATCTGTTATATCAGTTGCTGTTTGTTGACTTGAAGAGCCCAGCGTTACCATACTGCAGTTGTATCTCCAAGGTGCGGTCTTATTCTCCTTGTATGGGAAAGAAGATGGTAACTCTATAATCAACTTTGGCGTGGTTTCTTTATCAACCGGGATAGCCTTTTCTTCCGACTCATCATAATATATAACCAAAGGTCTGTCCACCCCATAACCAGCTGTATTCTTAGTAGTATCTACCTCTTCCTCTGTTTCTTCATAGAATTGGGCCTCGCCCTCTGTCGATAAGTGATCCCGATCGAGAGGGACCCGTTCGAGTGAGGCGGAAACAGAAACAGAGGAAAAGATGACTTAATTCCTCTAGATTGAAATAAAAGGTTCTAGATTGAAATAAAAGGTTGAGGGTATGAAAAAGGCCTCGTAAAAAGACATGGAGTCGCCACCAATCTTTTTTAGCTAGGTGTGATCGGCCACCTATTAAAATCGATTTTATAAAATATTTTAAAATTAATTAAAACATTTTTAAAACCAATTTCAAGTCTGCATTTTAAACCAGAGAAATCAAAGAAGCAGGTGAGGAAGGATTAGCACCCCCACAACGCCCGTATAAAATGGTACATTATTAATCATGTGTTATCTCAAGTCTCGGTAAAAAAGACGATTTTAAAATTTAGTATTTCAAGTTAATTCCCAATTTAAAGAAAAATAATTCCATTTTTAATTGAAAGTGATCCGGAATTTATTAATTCAAAATTTTCCTATATTCCCCGACGAAATCGGCAAATTATAGAACTTTTTTTTAATTTGGAAAACTTTTCGAATCATTCTCGCTTTTTGAAAGAAAGATATTCTTTTATTAATGATAATTGATGATATTCTCTCCAGCAAACCCAATAGAGAACTCATGAATTATTTTAACTCGGGAATATCTTTATTTTTTATTGAAAATCATTATCTTTTTCAAAACATTTAAAAATATGAACATGAGCATGTATGACATAAATAAAATGACATGGCAAAGTCTACATAATATAATGCATGACATTATGTATCTTGATATGATTTGTCATGTACTTGTGTCATTTACTAGATAGGATTGCATTAGAGTACCATGTGACCATTCGGCCTTGTCATGCATTTGCATTTTGTTTAGGTAACATGCTTTGCATTATCATATCTTGAAATTGTGTATTAGTCTCTGATTGTTCAAGCATTAGTATTAGGTTCATTGGTCATTGTATGTTTATAGTATTGCTATGCATTCTCATTACATTTTAGGTCTAGGCCATATTGGTATTGCCATGCATATTAGGTCTTGAATCATATTGGTATTGCCATGCATTGCTATGCTACTTAATGCATATTCATAACATATTAGGTCCAAGTCATATTTGCATTATCAAGCATTGCATTCATATTAAGTTAGGATAGCATTTATTGCCATGCAAGCTCATGCTAGGCATTTAGGTTATTTTGAATTGCCATGCATTTCCTTTACAATTTATATTTTAGACCATACATTTCATTGTTGTATGTTCATGCATTCCATGTCATTTCCACTTGATTTGTGACTTAGGCCAATTAATGGCTCAAAGTCATGCTCATTTGAGCATACTTGTGGAAAATTAAAGAGTTGTCAAATTGATTATTCTACCTTTGTGATTTTTTTTTACTTAGCCAATTTTTGTCCAAGGTTTTTAAATGTTTTAGCTACTATTTTTAGGTCTTTAGGTTAATCTCCAACAATTTTTACTTTGATTTTTAAATGACTTTATCAAAGGCAAAAAATATGTGTTTTGACAAAACAATTTTTTCACCCAGCACTTGAACTTCTCTGATTTTTCTGGGTAGTCATTTTTAATCAAAGAATTAAGCCAATTTTTTTTCGGGTAGTTTTACATGTTCTGAGTCTCCAGTATTTTTTTTAGATTTTTTTGAATTTTTAAAAAAGGCTAAAAAATCATGTGTCAAAGTCGGGCAGTAGATTCAGATTTGAATTCAAAAGAAAAACAATGGTTGAATTTGGCTAAGGCATTTAGAAGGGGTTGGTTAGAAGCTTTAGCTACTGTCTTAGGATAGTTTCTAAGCCTTTTTAAACTTTAAAAATGATTTTATAAATCTTGGGTTAATGGTGGTCAAGTCCGGGATTTTAAACTTTGGAAATTAGAGCCATTTTAAAAGGGTTTGGTAGGGCTATTAATCTTCATTCAAGTTTTTCTTCAAAATTGTTTTCAAACAATCACAAAGTTTTGTTTTTAGAAAATCTAATTTGATATATTTTCCTAAGGTAGCCGGATATCTTTTTAGATGTACGGATTTCATTATTTAGAGGAAAAAATACATTCTCATGCATTGCATTTTCCATGTTCATGCATTTTATTTAATATGTGATTTTTGCTATGACATTTTCCACGGTATTATTATTATTTTGATTTACATTTTATGATGTTATACTGTTTTCCATATGATTTTGAATATTTCATGCTAACCTATATTTTTTATTAATCATTTATTTTTGTCACATTATTTAGCATATACTATGTTCATGCATTTTTATTTTATTTTCATGCATATTTTATGATGGCATTATTTTATGTTTCATGTCATTTCATGTCACTTAGATCATATTCCATGTCATTTATGTTATATTATTTAGAATATGCCATGTCATTTAAAATATGCCATATCATTTAAAATTGCCATGTCCTTTAAATCATTTTATTTCATTTGGAATATACCGTGATACTTAGGATTTTTCATTTCATCTAGAATATACTATGCCATTTAATTTATGTCATATCTTTTAGGTTGCATTATATTATCTAGACTTTGCTATGTCATTTTATTTATGTCATACATGTTCATTTTCATTTTTTAAATGTTTTTTTGAAAAGAAAAAAAAAGGATAATGATTTTCAACAAAAAATAAAGATATTCACGATTTAAAATAAATCATGAGTTCTCTACCGGGTTTGCTAGAGGGAATATCATCAATTATCATTAATAAAGGAATATCTTTCTTTCAAAAAACGAGAATGATTCGGAAAGTTTTCCAAATAAATAAAAATTTCTATATTTTGCCGATTTTGTCGGGGAATATAGAAAAATTTTGAATTAATAAATTCCTGATCATTTTCAATTATAAATGGAATTATTTTCTTTAAATTGGGAATTAACTCGAAATACTAAATCAAAAACCGATTTTTTACCAAGACTTGAGATAACACATGATTAATAAGGTACCGTTTTATACGGGCATTATGGGGGTACTAATCCTTCCCCGCACGTAACCGAGTCCCGAACCCAATTCTTTGATTTTCTCTGGTTTAAAACGCAGCCATGAAATTGGTTTTAAAAATGTTGTAATTAATTTTAAAATGTTTTACAAAATCGATTTTAATAGGTGGCCGATCACACCTAGCTAAAAAAGATTGGTGGCGACTCCATGTCCTTTTACGAGGCCGTTTTCATACCCTTGACCTTTTATTTCAATCTAGAAGAATTAAGTCGTCTTTTCCTCGGCTTCTATTTTCCCCTCACTCGAACGGGTCCCCGCGACAAGGATCACTTATCGACAGCTTGGTGACTCCACTAGGGACTTTAGAGAGTCAGGCCTAGTCGTGTGTTATCAAAGTCTTGGTTTTGTTGGTTTTTACTCAGTATTTAATTTTAATTCCCATTTTGTTTAAAAAATAATAAAGAGAATTTTGAAAATAAAAAAAAAATTGCACATGGTCATTGTCATATGCATGCATATTATTATTTGTTCTCTGCTTATTTTGTTGCGTATATTTATATGTTTGCTTGACTAATGCTTTACATTGTTTGATTTTAGTGGGGTATTTAGAATAAGAGCTGTAGAATAGGTGGTGACAGGTTTTTTTTGTTCCTCCGCGTACACTATATTTGCATTTGCATAACATGAACCCTCTACCCAGGTTTTATCCTTTTAAGTGGGAGTAAAGTAACTACGCCTTGGTGAAACACTTCCGGAGTATAAATTACCTAATGCCTTCGTGATGATCCTCCGTACGGGCATAGGAAAATATACTCTAACGAATTGGACCTACTTTTATCGGGGTGCGTTACTAGCCTTCACAGGCGACAGTGAGGAACAATTTGGGGCCTTAGAACTGATTCACCTCCATAGAGTGAACCTAGGCGAAGCCATGCCGGATTTCGTTAGATACACCAAAGTTAGGAACACATGAAGGGACATTTCTAACCTTTTATTACTCTGAATAAGGGTTATAGATTGGGCAACGAAGAACGTACATCGCCCGTAATAAATGTGATAATCCGCCCTAAAGGCTTTGTGATGCCTAAATGGGTGGATACTGTTGGGGCAAATGTTCACTAACTTTTTGAAATTCAAAATAAACATTATTTTTCAAACATTTTTGCATTTTGCACATTTCATGCATGTATGAATAGAGCATGTACATTTATGGTTGTATTATTTGATGATTTCATAAACTGGTAGCGTTACATGAACATTTGCATATTGTACCATAGTAGGATCCATTATTCTGAAATTCTTTTGAAGAATAATATGTTTGGTTTTTCATAGAGAAAACATGTTTTAAAAAAATCATAGGTTAAATTTGGAGGCAAATCTTGCATAATGAGATTTTTGAATAATCAAGATTTAGGACCCACCAATTTCGTGTAATCATTGATTTCTTTGTATATACCTTAATGTTAATTCATTTATTCTTTGCATGTATCATTTTGACATCATGTTACAGTCATAGCATGTATAGTCACTCATTGTAGAATACATTTATGACATGCATGGTCATTATTTGTATATACCTGTGCATCAATTTATTCATTCTTTAAATGCATCATTAGATTGCATCCATGGCATATATAGTCATCATAATTTCTTTATATATGCTCATGCATTAATCATCAGTACATTCATGCACGAAAGAATAGAGCATGTACATTCATAATTGTATTCTTAATCTCATGACATTTTCATTTGCATGAAAGGGGTTCAAGATATGAGGAATGAATCGGAGGAACGATTGGGTGCTTTGGAATCAAGAAGAGTTTAGACATGAAATCCGGGAAGTGAAAGAACAACTCGCCAAATTACTGAAAAAGTTTGAGGATATGGGTAAGATTAAGGGAGAACTTTCTCAGGGCTCTGCATCAGCTTCGGATCAACCAAAACTATTAGGTCCAGAACATACAATCCTTGTTAGATCTTGCACTTGTCAATGCCACAAAGGTTGCAATCCTGATGAAATTATGGACAAGATCATGAAAATGATTAAACCCGAGAGCTTGATAACAAGGATAGAAACCTCAGATCCCAAATAGTCTCTACAATTGGTCCTAGGTCCAAACCAGTATCCTCACCCTAACATGGCCCAATTTTCCACTAGGAGGATCACTACGGGACTTGTGAATCCCACTCCATCACCACCAACTGGAAGTTCCTACTATTTCCCTCATCAATCACCTAATCAAGCATCCGGGATAGGAACCTCAAGTTATGTACAACCTTCAAGGGTCCCGAGTCCAAATCCATACCCTTGCCTTGTTATTCCGCCATCTCCCTATGTGAACACTCCAGTTCGGACCTTAGTGCCACCACCAAGTTCCACAACTCCTAGGCCATGTGTGACTAAAAAACAACCCAAAAACAAGACTCAAGAGCAGTATGATCCTATTCCAATCAGCTATCGAGAGCTTCTCCCTATACTGATCCAAAATCACATGGTTTCCTATATCCTGCTGAAACCCCTGTTATCACCATATCCAAAGTGGTATAATCCAAATGCAAGATGTGATTATCACTGTGGAATTGTTGGCCATAGCATTGAAGACTATAAAGCATTCAAGAAGAAAGTGCAATCTCTTATAGAAATCAAGTGGATCGATCCAACGACACTGATTGATCGAAGGTTGGGAAAACATCATTAGGATTGGGAGATTTACGACAATGATGTAGAAAGACTTTGGTCTGATATGATGTAGTAGGATTTCACTTTTTCAATAGCCAGCTCTTATAGCCTTAGGATGCTAGGAAGAATAAAGTGCTTGTAAAAATAGTTTTAACCACTGCTCATGATTTTGTAAACATGGTTTATACCATTGTGAATGTTGATTTGGGAATGAATTGGTTGTGCTTCAATTTATGAGATGTTGATGATTAAGTTCCTCCGATTCTTATTTTCTCCCTGGTATCTTCCCGTTTGCATTTTGCATCCGATCAATTATTTGTCATACCATACATTCATACATGCATCTTGGTAGCATCAAGTGGTATTTATGATAAACATAGTCAGCATAATTTCTCTATATGTTCATGCACTAATTTGCTTATTACATACATCATGTTAGCATTATGTCATATTCATAACACACATGGTCAGCATGAGTTTCTTTGTATATACTGTGTCAATCATTTATTGTTTACATGCATCATAATTGACATCGTGTTGCATTCATAGTGAATACGATAATTGATTGGGAAATACGTTGAAATATACATGGTCATTCATTGCATATATCCATGCATTAATTTGTTTATTATTTGCTTGCAGCATGTTGGCATCGTGATTGCATTTATTACATACATGGCCAGCATGTTTCCACTATATATGTCCATACAACATTTTGTTTATTCTTCACATGCATCAAATGACAATCATGGCTCATTCATCATGATATACATTTGGGGAAGTAAAGGCTTGGCTTTAAGAGTTTTGAAGAAGCTTCCATTTCAAATCAGAGGTATAAGAAGTACTGAGTACCCTTTTTAATACAGGCTAGTGCTATGGAGAATGAACAAGTTACCCGAATGGAAAGAATGGAAAGGGTACAGAAAGAATTGCTAGAAAAGTTGGCAAAATCTGAAGCAGAATCTAAAGATCAGATGACTAAATTGATAGAACTGATGTCCGTCGTAACCAAGGGAAAAGGATACACTTAAAACTAGGCCGCCAAAGAAGGGTTAGAGGCATAAAAGGATCAGAATGAGGTCGTAATCATGGATGCCTAGAACACAGTTAACCCCGTCAAGGTCCTAAATTTAGATGATCCAGCTGAACAGGCAAAGTTGAAAATGGTTGCAGTAAAAGAGGTAGAGTTGGCAGATTCCCAAGGGAAATATCAGTTGCTAGATGAAAGGCTCTGGGCAGTAGAAATATAGATGTATTCAGGAGTGTGGATGCAAAAGAACGATGCTTGGTCCTCAATTTAGTCATTCCTCCTAAATTCAAGGTCCCTGACTTTGTAAATATGACGAGACAACTGGTCCATCAACCCATATCACCATGTTCTATCGAAAGATGGCAAGTCACATAGATAATGATAAGCTTTTGATCCACTGCTTCCAGGATAGCCTCAGCGGGTCTGCAATTAGGTGGTATAGTCAGTTGAGCAAGGATCAGCCGCTCTTGGAATGATATGGCCAGGGCTTTTCTAAACCAGTACAAGCATGTGACCGACATGACATATGATTGTCTCACCTTGTAAAATATGGAGAAAAAAGTTATTGAGAGCTTCAAAGAGTATGCTCAGAGGTAGAGGAACATGTCCACCCAAGTACAACCACCTTTGACACAAAAGGAAATCACCGTCCTTTTTGTGAGTACACTACGGGCCCCGTACTATGTAGACTAGTCGGTAATGCCTCGAAGAATTTTGTGGACATGGTAATCTCAGGGGACACGATTGAGAATGCTATTAAGAATGGGAAACTTGAAGGAGAAGGAACATCCAATACCGAGAGAAATAGGGTACCTAGAAAGAAAGAGGAAGATGTCCAAGCTATGGGAGATTTCGTCCTATATTCTCAATTTCCCTCATACCAATCATGTTATCCTACTGAGGTATCTCCAAGCCTTTATCCTTACCCACCAACCCAAGCACCTAATCCTATACCAGTTCTTGCAACAAGGCCTACTTCCAGAAAATGACCGCGGGATAACCAAGAAAGAATTCCAATCCTAATCACTGACCTACTGCCATTACTAATAAAAAATTAATACCTTACCCTGGTACCTTTGAAAATAGCTCCGAATCCATCAGCAAGGAGTTATGACCCTAACAGCAAGTGTGATTATCACCTGGGATAGTTGGGCATTCAAATGAAAAATACAGACAAGTGAGGGAAAGTATTGAAAGTCTTATCCGCAATGGTATTTTGACACCGGAGCTTATCAATCAGTAGAAGGCTGTTTTGCCGTAAATCAGTTTCTTTCAAGGTTTTAAGAGGAGAATTACTAACTTTGAAGGATGTCAATAGGAGCATTTTAATGCATGTACTTTCAGACCTTAGGATGAAAACACTTGTCTCATGTCGACATTCATATGAATTAAATGAATTTTGAATTTTAAATGCTTTGTGTTTGTTGTGTTTTAACAATAATTTGAAATTACAAAAATAGGCATTAAGGAAGTTTATTAATGGATAGTCTCGAGAATACTGATGATCATTGTTACAAATGACCCAATACCTTCTTCCCTCTCTTTTGGGCTTTCCTATGCCTAAATCCCTTGAATCGAAACTACTTGAAAAACATAATGCTTCAAGGAATATGAATGATTGAACTTCATAAAACCATTGTCATCATAGAATAAGCAAAGATGTAGATCTTAGTCTAGGCTATGAACAAAGGAATGAACTTTTTTTGAAAAAAATTTCGAATTCCTTGAAATTCAAACAAATGAGACATTCTTTCAAGAATTTAGATCATGGTAATTTGGTGTGTGTCAAGGTTGTGTCAAAACCGTTCATGACATTTTCAACAACCACAAAACACTAATTGCCTAAAAATCAAACTAGATTATCCCATGTCCTAGAGAAAACCCGTTTTTGGGCCATATTTTACTTGTCTCTTCAAAGAACTCATAATTGAAACTCAACCTTTTCAAAATAGACCTAGACTTGCTATGTTCCTTGTTGACACAAATTCTCATGGTTAATCAAATTGGGGCATCATATGTGGAAATGATAGATATATGGTGAAAAATGATGGGACTAACGCATGAATTAGTGGGGCATGCGAGAAAAAAAGAGAAAACAAAAAAGAAAAGAAGAAAAAATAAAAATTGTGATATCATGCATATGAGAATTCGAATGATTCCAAAGTGCAAAATGAAATTTTGATTAGCTATTCCCCCTGGGGATTGCTTTTCAATGAGAATATTCGTGCTTGATATGATAAATGGCCATATTTCATATCCCTCTCACAATGAGAAAATTATCCATAGTCACCCCTTTTTGAGCCAAAAGAATTCTTTCTTCTTTGAACCCTGATCAAGGATCACCCTCTACATTGGAGGGCAAATGCGAGGAAAGATCACTGAGAAATGAGTCCTAACTCAAAGACAGATGCAAATCAAATTGAGGCCCGAATAATATGGGTCCACTTTGTCAAAATAAAGATGCAAGAGAAAACAAAAGAAAAAAGTGTGAAAAAATATGGCAAATGAAAGCCAAAAGCAAAGAAGGAAAAGAGCAAAGTCAAAAGGAATGAAAAGTCCAAATGGGACAAATACTTCAAAGAAAATCCTCCTCAAAAAATGATCCTTGATCTGATTACCCTCAAACACATATTTTGGGCCTATTTATCCTTTCTTTCTGAACCCTGAACTGTGGCCTACATTACGTGCTTTAAAAGTCCATTTTGATCAAGCATGAATATTTAATTTGAAGGGTTTTTCCTCAGATTTTATCCCATCTCATCGAATTATCATTTCACTAAGGAAGAATTTAGAATTCTCAAGTGCATGGTAAAACAATGAAAAAAGGAGAAGAAAAATGGAAAGAATGGGACTCTAGGGCGAAAACCCAAAAATGGGCGGTCTAGAGTAAAATGAGAATTTCTGATGCTATTTATGTTACTGATACCACAAAAGAGAAGGTCATCTTGGAAAAGTGGTCATCGAAGACCATCTAAGAATTCCTGAACCTCCCAAATTGTTAGCCCTCATTTGGAGGATTAACTTCAAAAACTGAGATTTTTTTCCCTTCAATATTAAACTTCCAGTTTAAATATCCCGGCCAATCTTGACAGTTGTCAAAATGCCTTGATATGGAAACTAAAAGAATGTTGAATTTGTTTGACTTTCAATAAATTCATGATTTATAAAACTTGTTCCATTCGTGGGCATACATTTTGTTGTGAAGTTTTCTTTGATCAACCAAAATCTTGTTATACCAAGCATTGCCAATTCAAATTGAAAAACCCAGATTGACACTTAGAGAAATTTTTAACAATGATCATCAGTCTTCAAAAGATTTGTACATCACACACTGTGGGGTTAATATTTTTTGTTCAGAAGTTTTCAAAATGAGAAAACAAATAAAGATATTTTTTGAAATACCCATTTTTGATGTTGAGATGAGGTAAAGGTTTTTCTAACCCAAAGGTGTGGAACTACTAGGATTAATCTTGATTTCCAAATATGAGAAGAAGAAATAGAGCCCAGCAAGTAGATTTATGTCAATAAGAGTTTGAAAACTGTTGGGGCAAAGAGAATAGCCAAAGGTTGAACAATGAATTGAAAATATACTTTGATTTGAAAAGGAAAAATGAATTGGAAAGGCTAAGACAAAGTTTAGAAAATGATCGGGGGCATTTGCATATTTTCATCAAGCATTTGCATCACTATTGATCATTTCATTTGCATCATTTAGAAGCATTTGTATAATGTTAAATTTTGCATTTGCATCACTCTATGAAGTAGTTGCATCAATCTGAGAGCATTTGCAGTTGCATTTAGAAGCATTTGCATCTTATCCAACATCAGCATCAAGAAACATTTGCATCAATTCAAAACATTTACATATGCAATATGAGGTATGTGCATCCTGTTAATCATTTGCACTAGCATCAAAAAGCATTCGCATCTTCTCAAAATCTTCAGGTTAATTTTCAACAATTCTTCATAGATCATTGATTAAGACCATTTTTAAGACCTCCAGACATAGTTTTTCCTCTTTAAATCATGGATTAGACCTCCGGGCACCATTCTTATGACCTTCGCGCATCATTTTTAAAGCCGCATACAGCGCAATTTTTCCAAATCACGGGTAAGGCCTTCGAGCACTATTCATAAAACCTCCGGGCATTATTTTTAAAGTCGTATACAGCGTATTTTTCCAAATAACGGATAAGGCCTCCGGGCACCATTTTTAAGACCCTCGGGCATAGTTTTTCTAAATCACGGGTAAGGCCTTGGGCACCATTCATAAGACCTCCGAGCATCATTTTTAAAGTCGCATACAACGCATTTTTCCAAATCATGGGTAAGGCCTCTGGGCACCATTCTTAAGACCTCCAGGCATCATTTTTCAAATCACATACAGCACATTTTTCCAAATCACAGGTGAGGCCTCCGAGCACCATTCTTAAGACCTTCGAGCATCATTTTTAAAGTCGCATATAGCGCATTTTTCCAAATCATGGATAAGGCCTTCGGGCACCATTTTTAAGACCTCCGGGCAGTATTTTTAAGACCTTCGGGCATAATTTTCACTTTGAAAATCGAACCCGTTTCCTTAAGACGGGTCAAGCCTTGATTAGTCAGGGAACTCAATTTAAGGACAAAATCTTCTATTTACAGCTTTTTCAAAAAAAAAAATGAAAAATGATGAAAAAGAAAAAATGAAAAAAAAATCCCTTTCCCTTCTCTTCACATGTGATTCCACTAACCGAACAAAATTAGTGCTTGTTTATCTTTGCCTGATTCCTGATTTCAACAATAGCCAAAGAGGGGCAGCTGTAGATACCTAATTTTGTCCGGACCATTAAAATAGGTATGTTTTCTTCCTAAATTGATGTTTTCAGAATGCTAAAAGCTTTTCTCATCCTGCAGGTGGTACTCCGAGACTTAGTCTAAGAAAGCATACAAAAAAAATAATTAAAATTGAAAAAGTCAATCCAAAAAAGTCAACCTCAAAAAAGTCAACTACTAAAAAAGTCAACCCACTTTCAAAATCAAGATTTGAGGTTCAATTGAAAAACGGTGAAAGAATTTTGATAATCCAAAGTTTACATTAAAAGATATGGAATTCGAAAGTTGGGTTACAGAGATTCAGTAAAAAAAAAACCCCTAGTTCGGGAAATTTGGGGAAAAGTGCTTAAACGATCAAATTGGTCAGAATTGAAGGTTCCAAATGAAAGATAAGTACTGACTACGAGTAATGGAGAAGCTACTTGGAAGAAAAAACTGACAGAAAAGTCAATTCGGAAGAAAAACGAGAGTTAGGATTTTTGGTGGATTTCGGTGAAAATTGGAAGAATTACTGATATGGCCCGATTCGATAGGACTAAAGCCCCTAATTGATGAGGAGTGGTTAAACATGGATAGCCCAAGGCTCAGTTTGTAGAAAATCTGAAAATCGGACTTGTTTTGAGCAAAATCGGGTTTCGAAGGCAAAAGAGCAAAATTAGAAAATTTAGGAAAAATAGCAAATAAACTCCAAAATTTTTGAAAATTTGCAAATCTCATTCTTAAATTATTTGGAAGATATTGGCTAAAGAAAATCTTGATTCGGAGTTCGTTTGCAAAATGGCCAAATCTTGGGTCCCCTATGTAGTAATTCAAGCAGATAAATCCCGAAAAAATAGTAAATGAGCTCCAAAAATTATGAAAAATTTGCAGATCTCATTCTTAAATTATTTGGAAGAGATTAGCGAAAGAAAATCTTGATTCGAAGTTCGTTTGCAAAATGGCCAAATCCCAGGTCCCCTATGTAGTAATTCAAGTAGATAAATCTTGAAAAAATAGCAAATGAGTTCCAAAAATTATGAAAACTTCCAGATCACATTTTTAAATTATTTGGAAGAGATTGGTGAAGAAAAATCTGGATTCGGAGCTCGTTTAAAAAATGGTAAAGTTCGGGTGCATAAAAGGGGCAATTTTGAAAATAAATCCGAAATAAATAGCAAATGGACTCGAAAAATTTCAAAAACTTCCAGAATTCAATTTTTTATTATTTTGGAAGTATTGAAAAATAAAATTTTAATTTGGAGTCCATTTACTATTTATTTAGGTTCAGGGGTCAAAAAGGTCATTTTATCGAAGAACCCGAAAAGGGGCAAATTTATAATTAAGAAAAATATGAAAGAAGAAGGAATTGCTGGGACTTTTCTTCCCTTGGTCAGCCAGCATAGAGGAGAAGAAGAAAGCTTGATCAAGTTAATTCCTTAGTCACTATCAAGCTCACATGCTACCACTAACACCTTGCAAATGGTTCCCCCTTCATCCAATGGCTTAGGTGCCTTGTAGGAAAGTTGAATGCACCATCCAATGGCCAAATTTAAATGCCAAGATGACATTTTTATTTTTCATGAAAGAACCCTCATCTAATGGCCAAGAATGGAAGAACACAACTCATCCAAAGGTGGACATCCATTTGGCCAAGCAAGGAAGTGCATGGGATTGTTCTTTTTCATCCTATGGCTTAGGCCATGTACAAGAGATGAGTACACATGTTAAGTACTGGGTTTAATCTACACGATGTCATTTTTATGTTGTCCTCATCCAATGACCAAGAATAGAAGAGCACAACTCATCCAAGGGTAGGCACTTAAAAGGCCAAGCAAGGGAGTGCATGGGATTGGTCCTCTTTTTCTTCTAGGTTATTACAAGGGCTGAGTACACATCTTAAGGTCTACTATCAATTGGAAAGATGACATTTTTATGTTGTCATGAAAATATCTTAATCTAAAGACCAAAATTGGGGGAGAAAAAATGCACATTTGATCCTATAGTGGAGAGGCCATTCGGCCAAGGCTAAGGGAGGGGGGCTGAGCATTATTTTTTCACAAGTTTGGAGGCTGGAAATAGAAGCTAATTTAGAAAAGAAAAGGTTTTGGAAAGAAAAAAAAAAGAAAGGTTTTTCAATAGAAGAGCTTCAAGGTAGTCATCTCTACCAAGCTCTAGCATAGTTTTCCTCTTGTTTTCCATGATGATTTCTTGATTTTCTATCTTGTTTTCCTACTACATTTTTCATAGAAATCAAAGTTTTTAAATGTTCACTTAAGTTTTCATCTCTTCTTCTTCAAAAAAATGGTTGAAAACAAATTTTTTTTTATATTCTTGCTTTGGCCGAATGTGGTATGTTTGTTTGCCTTTTTTTTTTTCTTCTTTGCATGTTGTTGTGGAAAATGATTTTTAGAAGGTTTGTTTAAGTATTTTATATTCTGATTTTTTACAACAAAAAACAATTGAAGCAAAAGAGGTTGAAATGGCTACATGATCTTGGCAAGACCAAGTGACCATGGTTAGGGGAGAGGCTATGCCCATTTTTACCTACCATGAAGCTCACCTTAATTTTGTTGTTTAGCATGGTTTATTTTCTAATTTTTGATATGGAAAGGCTTCATGATCTTGGCAAGACCAAGTGATTATGGTTAGGTGAAAGGCTATGCCCATTTTATACCAACCATGGAGCTTAACTTTCCTTGTTTCATTTATTAGTTTTGCTTGTTATTTTCTTTGCATGTCTATGCTTCATTTTTTTATATGTTCTTTACATTATATGCTATATTTTCTTCTATATTTCTTTTCCATGCTTAATTTTTCCTTGTAGGTTCGGCCATTGTGTTTATTGGAATCACATTGTGCGTTTTTTCATATATCATGTCATATTATAAACATGTTTACACTTTATGTTTGGTCATATGACCATTCGGCTACTCCATTTTGCTATGCCTTACATGTGTATTTTCATCTTACTTCTTGACTTGTTTACATCTCCATGCCATGAGTTAGCATATCTTGATATTTAGTATGCCTTGCATGTGCATTTTCATCTTGCTTCTTGGCTTGTTTGCATTCCCATGCCATGAGCTTGTGTATTTTGATTTTAGTATGTCATATGCTTGTGAAAATGTCATGACATTATGTATCTTGATATGATTTGTCTTGTACTTGTGTCATTTACTAGATAGGATTGCATTAGAGTACCATGTGACCATTCGGCCTCTTCATGCACTCCTTGCCTTGTCATGCATTTGCATTTTGTTTAGGTAACATGCTTTGCATTATCATATCTTGAAATTGTGTATTAGTTTCTGTTTGTTCAAGCATTAGTATTAGGTTCATTGGTCTTTGTATGTTCATTGTATTGCTATGAATTTTCATTACATTTTAGGTCTAGACCATATTGGTATTGCCATGCATATTAGGTCTTAAATCATATTGGTATTGCCATGCATTGCTATGCTACTTAGGGTTTTGGTTACATTAGAATTTTCATGCATATTCATAACATATTAGGTCCAAGTCATATTTGCATTATCAAGCATTGCATGCATATTAAGTTAGGATAGCATTTATCAAATTGATTATTCTACCTTTGTGATTTTTTTTTTACTTAGCCAATTTTTGTCCAAGGTTTTTAAATGTTTTAGCTACTGTATTTAGGTCTTTAGGTTGATCTCGAACATTTTTTACTTTGATTTTTAAATGACTTTATCAAAGGAAAAAAAAATGTGTTTTGACAAAACAGTTTTTTCACCCAACACTTGAACTTCTCCGATTTTTTTTGGGTAGCCATTTTTTATCAGAAAATTAAGCCAATTTTTTCTTGTGTAGTTTTACATGTTTTGAGTCTCCAATATTTTTTTTTAGATTTTTTTTTTAATTTTTAAAAACAGGCTAAAAAATTGTGTGTCAAAGTCGGACAGTAGAGGCAGATTTGAATTCAAAAGAAAAACAATGGTTGAATTTGGCTAAGGCATTTAGAAGGGGTTGGTTAGAAGCTTTAGCTACTGTCTTAGGATAGTTTCTAAGCCTTTTTAAACTTTAAAAATGGTTTTATAAATCTCGGGTTAAGGATGGTCAAGTCCGGGATTTTAAACTTAGGAAATTAGAGCCATTTTAAAAGGGTTTGGTAAGGGTTTTAATCTTCATTCAAGTTTTTCTTCAAAATTGTTTACAAACAATCACAAAGTTTTGTTTTTAGAAAATCTAATTTGACTTATTTTCCTAAGGTTAGCCGGATATCTTTTTAGATATATGGATTTCTTTATTTAGAGGAAAAAAATACATTCTCATGCATTGCATTTTCCATGTTTATGCATTTTATTTAATATGTGATTTTGCTATGATATTTTTCATGGTATTATTACTATTTTGATTTACATTTTATGATGTTATATTGTTTGACATATGATTTTGAATATTTCATGCTATCCTATATTTTTTATTTAGTCATTTATTTTTGTCACATTATTTAGCATATACTAAGTTCATGCATTTTTATTTTATTTTCATGCATATTTTATGATAGCATTATTTTATGTTTCATGTCATTTCCTATCACTTAGATCATTTTCCATGTCATTTAGATTATATTATTTAGAATATTCCATGTTATTTAAAATATGCCATATCATTTAAAAATTGTCATGTCCTTTAAATCATTTTATTTCATTTAGAATATACCATGATACTTAAGATTTTTCATTTCATCTCGTATATACTATGCCGTTTAAATTATGTCATATCATTTAGGTTGCATTTTATTATCTAGACTTTGCTATGTCATTTTATTTATGTCATACATGTTCATATTCATTTTTAAATTTTTTTTTTTTAAAGGATAATGATTTTCAATAAAAAATAAGGATATTCCCAAGTTAAAATAATTCATGAGTTCTCTATCGGGTTTGCTGGAGGGAATATCATCAATTATCATTAATAAAGGAATATCTTTCGTTTAAAAAACGAGAATGATTCAGAAAGATTTCCAAATAAATAAAAATTTCTATATTTTGTCGATTTTGTCGGGGAATATAGGAAAATTTTGAATTAATAAATTCCGGATCATTTTCAATTAAAAATGGAATTATTTTTCTTTAAATTGGGAATTAACTCGAAATACTAAATTAAAAACCGATTTTTTCACCAAAACTTGAGATAACACATGATTAATAAGGTACCGTTTTATACGGGCGTTGTAGGGGTGCTAATCCTTCCCCGCACGTAACCACCCAAATCCAATTCTTCGATTTTCTCTGGTTTAAAATGCAGACTTGCAATTGGTTTTAAAAATGTTTTAATTAATTTTAAAATGTTTTACAAAACCGGTTTTAATAGGTGGCCGATCACACCTATCTAAAAAAGATTGGTGGTGACTCCATGTCTTTTTACGAGGCCGTTTTCATACCCTCGACCTTTTATTTCAATCTAGAGGAATTAAGTCATCTTTTTCTCTGCTTCTGTTTCCCCTCACTCGAACGGGTCCCCATGACAGGGATCATGTATTGACAGGAACAAGAGGTCAAAAACCTCAGGAAGGAGAATAACTATTGGAAAGAGAGAGCAAAGCATGAGGAAGCCCGAGCCAATCAACTGGAGAAACAAGCTAATGAAAGCTTACACAGTGATGCTTATGCTGACATGTCAAAGGGCCGTGAACAAGTAGGGGTCAGATTGAAGAGCAAGGCAATCGAAAGAGGACAGTAAAAAAAAGTCCAAGATCCGAGAGAGTTACTATAGGACCGGTGTTTTGTAATAGCATTTTGAATTAGGATAGACAGATTATCAGATTGTCTTAAGCAGTGATCTTTTATCTTTGATGTATTTAGTTCTAGGAAATCAATGAAAGACCGTTTGGTTGGAATTATCCCAAGGAAAATACTTTTAAATGCATTCATCATTCATTTGTATTCATTCATTGATATATATAGTCATTCATACATTTATACTGTAAGATTATTCATGCACTTAGCCATTTATTTATTTGTCCATTAATTTATTTTTTATAATTATTCATTCATATTCATACACTTATTCATTTACTTATTTGTTCATTCATTAACATTTAGTTATTCATTCATTTTTTATAAAATAAAAAAATGTGTCAATAAATTCAAATTCATGGTTTTCAAAACAAAAGGTACAATTGGTTGCACTTAAAAAGAATCGGATTTTTGACACCCTTACAATACTCGATCTCAAGCCAGAGCTATGGAGAACGATCAGCTTGCTAGAATTGAAATGATGGAAAGAACTCAGAAAGAATTGCGGAACACTTGGCTAAGTCTCAGGAGGAGTCACGTGAACAGATGACTAAACTCATGGAAATGATGAATGCCATGATGAGGCAGAAATGGCCAGGGGAAAATTTAGTTACAGGAATGGGGGCAATAAACCAGGAATATCGACCTGAGGTAGCATATCAGAAAGGCCAGACATCCCCGTTTATGGGAAATAAACTTCCAACTAGGGCAGCATCCTATGTTTACATCCAACCAGCAGCTAAGGTACAGAATTTTGGTCCTGAAAAAGGTAACATTGGGGTTGATCCAATTGATGTGGATGTTCCAGACTTTGAGGAACTGGCTAAAAAGAAAAAGGAAAAGATGGCCAAGCTAAAAAGGTTGGAACGGTAGAATCCCAGAAAAAATATCAGCTGCTGGAGGAAAGATTGAGGGCAGTTGAAAGGGCAGAGCTATTTGGCAGTCTAGATGCCAAAGAGATGAATTTAGTGCACGGTCTAGTGATTCCTCCAAAGTTCAAAGTACCAAACTTTGAGAAATATAACGGAACTACCAACCCATCAGCACATCTGACCATGTACTGCCGGAAGATGATCGGACATGATGAAGATGAAAAATTGCTTATCCATTATTTTCAGGATAGCTTGACAGGGTTCGCAACTCGATGGTATAACCAGCATACCCGTACTAAGATCCATTTCTGGATAGATCTAGCCAAAGCTTTCATGGAACAATACAAGCATGTGACGGACATGGTGCCTGACCGTCTAACTCTGCAAAACATGGAAAAGAAAGCTACTGAAAGCTTTAACGAATATTCTCAGAGATGGAGAGATCTGGCTACACAAGTACAACCTTCTTTGACCAACAAGGAAACTACAGTGCTTTTCATCAATACCCTGAAAGCACCTTATTATGATAAATTGGTGGGGAGTGCCATCAAGGACTTTGCAGATATGGTGATATCATGGGAGATGATAGAGTCTGTCATTAAGAACGAGAAAATGGAAAAGGGTGAGTCTGCTACTCCGAAGAGGGTTTTCCCTGCAAAGAAGAAAGAGGAGACCCATGCAGTTAGCTTCAATCAATACCCTTATGCACCTCCTACACCACATACACCTCCTAGGCCCTATACTCCTTATATATCTTATGCACCTCCTACAACCTGCACACCTTACCCGGGGTATAATCTGTACTAACCTAATGTGAACCATCTTACCCAAAATTCATTTCCCTATACCAATATACCACAATAGCCTTTTCCAACTGGCATATCCCCATAGATAAATCTTCCCCGAAACACTATCCCAAATGCTTAAGGTACTGGACGCAATGATCAACGTTCACCAAGGAATGATCAAAAACCCCAATTTGATCCAATTCCTACCACCTATGGCGAGCTATATCCCAAACTGTTGCAGAGTCAACTTGTTGCACCTATATACTTTAAACCTCTGACACCACCATATCCAAGGTGGTACAACGCAAATGTTAGCTGCGCATATCACGCAGGGATCCAAAGGCATTCAACTGAGGACTGTATTGCCTTTAAGAAAAAAGTCCAAAGTTTGATTAATACTGGGGTGGTGAAGTTCAGAACAAAGAATGGGCTGAATGTAGCAGAAAATCCATTACCCGATCATGCTAAGAACCGGGTAAATATAGTATTGACAGGGGAAGAAAGAAGGTTGAAAAAACATGTCAGTGAAGTCAAGATTCCAATGATAAAAGTGTGGGTCGAAATGGTAATAGCGAGAATGGTGGAGGACGGTGACAGCTTAAAAATGGTTGCAAACAAGGTGGAGGATTGGTGCCCGTTCCATGGATGTAAAGGTCATATCATACAGGGATGCGGGGACTTTCTGGCTAAAGTCCAAAAGATGATGGATAAGGGGGAAGCCTAGTTTTATGAAGAAATAGAGGATGAAGTAGAGGTTATTGAGAATGCAGCTAGCTATGGAATAGGAAGACCTTTGATCATCTATTACGATGAACCAAAGAAGACTACTCCAGTTGTTGAGGAAATTGCGTCTAAGCTAATCATAGATTTGCCTTATTTTTTTTTCATACAAGGAAAACAAAGTTGCACCATGGAAATATGACTACAGCATGGTTATGCTAGGGTCTTCAAGTCAGCAAGATATTATAGGTGTGAGGCAATTAACACAAAGTGGAAGGTCTTATGCCCCTTAGGTTGTTGGACAGGACCAACAAGAAAGGATGGAGGAATGGACAAAGGAGAAAAAGCAGATGAACCAATCCATATTGAGATGGATTTGTGAAAAGAAGCAGAAAGGGGATTAGCCCCCGTTAACAAGATAAAGGAGCCAGTGAATGAAAAGGAGGCTTGTGAGTTTGTAAAGTTCATAAAACATAGTGAGTATAGTGTAGTTGAGCAATTGCATCGTCAACCAACAAGAATCTTCATCTTATCTTTTCTATTAAAATTGGAACCACACAGAAATGCCCTGTTAAGAGTGTTGAATTAGGCATATGTGGCTAACAACATATTGGTAGAAAAATTAGATAGGCTAGTGGGAAACATTGCGACAGACGATCATATATATTTCAGTTATGATGAAATACCATCCAATGGTATTGGGTCCACAAAGGCTCTTCATATAACAACCACTTACAAGGGGCATATACTACCAACGGTGCTTCTAGAAAATGGTTCTTCATTAAATGTAATGCCCCTGGCAACCCTGTCTAAGTTGCCAATTGATATTTCTTATATGTTGCCGAGTTGCACAGTAGTCAGAGCTTTTGATGGTACCAGGAGAGAGGTAATGAGAACTATTGAGGTTCCTCTAGAGATAGGCCCACGCACCTATACAGTGAACTTTCAGGTCATGGATATTAATCTGTCCTATAATTGCTTGTTTGGAAGGCCGTGGATATATTTAGCAGGGGCTGTACTCTCATCTCTCCACCAAAAGTTGAAATTTGTGATGGAGGGTCGTTTGGTCACTGTATCAGGATAAGAGGACATAATAACCTCTGCATCTACTAAATCTCCTTATATTGAACCCAATGAAGATGTCGTAGAATGTTTCTTTCGATCTTTGGAATTTGTAAATACGGTTTTCGTTGCTGAAGGAAAAAAATTCCAAAACCAAGGTTGTCGAAGAACACAAGGCTGGGAGATCAAACTACAGTGTGAAAGGGCTGCAGGGCTGGAAAAGGTCTTGCAAAATATCTTCAAGGGATGGCCTGAGCAATGGAAGTAGTGGGAAAGAAAGACCAGTTTGGCTTAGGGTATTTTCGAAGGCCCATGAGAAGTGGAAACAAGTTGAAAAGAACCAACAAAGGTGGATGGCCCATCTCGCGGGTATGGATATTGAGTGGGAGCCTATGACTTTCCCACCAATTCTACACAGCTTCCGCTCTGCTGGTTTTCTATTTGGAGAAAAGAATTCAGAAGATGTACTCATAATGATTGAGCAAGCTTTTGAAAAGTTCCATGTGAATAAGGGTGAGCAAATACAGGATATGGTGATTTGCATGACTAGGAAGGAAGGAATGGAAAGTAACAATGCGAACTGGATGGTGCGACCTTGTCCACCAGGGTATAGACTGACAATTGGAGTGCGACTGAGTTGCCCATAGTTTTTAAGTATATTCCAAAGTAATACTTTAAAAAAAACAATCTTAATTATCTTTACCAGAGATATTAAGAGTCTTTTTCTGTAATGGGCTTTTTGTTTAAACATTTTTCATTCAACAAATAACAAGCACGATGCATTTTATTCATATTGATATGTCCATATTCTTTAATTTATGCTATTTTTGCTTTTATTATATATATTTTCCTATATTGTTTCTTCCCCACCTATTTACAGGTGTATGAATGCGGAATATGAGGACCTTCTTGTTAGTAATTCTGAAATTGATTTTGAAAGACCCATTTGCACGGGTGATTTTGAGGCTAACAAAGATACTGAGGATTATAGTCTACCTCCGAATCTCTTAAGGAAAATGGAACAGGATGAGAAACAAGTACTTTCTCATAAGGAATTAATGGAAATAATAAATATGGGAAATGGTGAGAAAATAAAGGAGGTCAAAATCAGGACTTCATTGTCATCATCAATAAAAGGTGAATTGACAGCTTTGCTCCAAGAATATGTGGATGTATTTGCATGGTCTTACCAAGACATGCCAGGGTTGGATCCAAATATTGTGGTTAATAAGCTCCCTTTAAGGCCAGAATGCAAGCCAATTCAGCAAAAGTTAAGAAGAATGAGGCCGGACATGCTGTTAAAGATAAAAGAGGAGGTGAAGAAGCAATTTGATGCTGGATTCTTAGAGGTGGCAAAATATCCAGAATGGGTGGCAAATATTGTTCCAGTACCAAAGAAGGGTGGCAAGGTGAGGATGTGCATTGATTATAGAGATTTGAACAAAGCCAGCCCTAAAGATAATTTCCTTTTTTCCCATATCAATACTCTAGTGGATAATACGATGAAGAGTTCTTTATTTTCTTTCATGGATGGATTCTCGGGATATAATCAGATTAAGATGGCACCAGAAGATATGGAGAAAACCACATTTGTCACAATGTGGGGAACATTCTGCTACAAGGTAATGCCATTTGGGTTGAAGAATGCTAGGGCAACATATCAGAGAGCCATGGTGACCTTGTTTCATGATATGATTTATAAGGGAATTAAGGTCTAAATTGATGATATGATTGCAAAGTCACAAGGAGAAGAGGAGCATATTGCAAATCTTAAGAAGCTCTTCAAACAACTAAAAAAGTTTTGACTCAAGCTAAATCCGGCAAAATGCACTTTTGGAGTCACCTCGGGAAAATTGCTGGGTTTTGTCATCAGCAAAATGGGAATTGAGATTGACCCGGATAAAGTGAAGGCCATTTAGAATTTGCCACCACCTCGTACTCAAAAGAAATTAAGAGGCTTTCTGGGGAGATTGAATTACATTGCTCGGTTTATTTCTCAGTTAATCGACAAATGTGATCCAGTATTTAAGTTACTTCGAAAATGTGATCCAGAAGAATGGGATGAAGGATGCCAGATCTCTTTTGAAAAGGTTAAGCATTATCTATCCAACCAACCAGTATTAATGCCACCTATTTTGGATAAACCAATGATACTGTATCTATCAGTATTTGAGAGATCCATGGGTTGTGTCTTGGGGCAACATGATGAGACAGGGAAGAAAGAACAAGCAATTTACTACCTCAGCAAGAAGTTCACAGATTATGAGTTGAAATATTCATCGGTAGAAAAGTTTTGTTGTGCTTTAGCTTGGAATGCTCGAAGACTCAGACAGTACATGTTGTACCACACAACGTGGTTGATTGCCAAGCTAGATCCAATCAAGTACATGTTGGAAGCACCTTCTTTATCAGGGAGAACAACAAGATGGCAGGTTTTATTGTCAGAATACAATATTGTATATGTAAGTCAAAAAGCTATCAAGGGCAGTGCAGTGGCTGAATTCTTAGCAAGCCGGGCAGTGGAAGATTATGAGCCGTTGAACTTTGACTTCCCATATGAAAATTTGATGTATGTTTCGAAAGCAGATGAGGCTCCCCTAAAGAAGAAAGTATGGAAAATGTACTTTGATGGTGCATCCAATGCCATGGGGCACGGAATTGGTGCAGTCCTCATATCCCCAGAACAAGATTATTATCCTTTCACTGCTAGATTGGATTTTGATTGTATAAACAATATTGACGAGTATGAAGCGTGTACTATGGGCCTTCTTGCTGTAGTGGACAGAAAGATCAAAGTATTGGAAGTTTTCGGAGACTCAACCCTAGTGATATACCCAGCTACGGGGAGAATGGGAAATCCGAGATACAAAGCTAACCGATACCAAGAACTCATACCGAGTATATTGGAGGAATTTGAAGAAGTGAATTTCAATTATTTCCCTCAAGAAGAAAACCGAATGGCAGATGCTCTGGCTACTTTGTCATCAATGTTTAAAGTGAATGAAGGGGCTGAAGTTGTGCCAATAAAGATGAGTATATATGAGTCTCCTGTCCAATGTCTGAGCATTGAAGAAGAAGCAGATAGCCTAATTTGGTATAACGACATCTTGCAGTACATCAAGAGTCAACAGTATCCAGAACAAGCAACAGAAAATGACAAAAGGACTCTGAGAAGGCTAGTAATGGGTTTTGTTCTAGGCAGTGAGATTCTCTACAGGAAAGGAAAAGACCAAGTCTTATTGAGATGTGTCTGATCTGTCGAAGCTCGGAAAATTATAGAAGAGGTCCATGAAGGGATATGTGGCACTCATGCTAATGGTTACATGCTTGCTAAGCAGATTATGAGGGCAGGGTATTATTGGTTGACAATGGAAGGAGATTGTATCAATTATTCTCGAAAGTACCATAAATGCGAGATATATGCGGATAAGATCCATGTGCCGCCATCGCTATTGCATGTCATGCCTTTACCATGGCCATTTTCAATGTGGGGAATGGATATGATTGGGCCTATTACCCCGAAAGCTTCAAATGGACATCGTTTCATCTTGGTGGCCATAGATTATTTCATAAAGTGGGTAGAAGCTGCTTCCTATGCGAATATAAAAAAGTCGGTGGTATGCAGATTTGTTAAGAAATCATATGTCGTTATGGATTGCCAGCAGGAATTATTTCAGATAATGCTCTCAATTTGAACAATAAGATGATGTGAGAAGTGTGTACTCAGTTTAAGATCACACATCATAATTCAGCACCTTACCGTCCGAAGATGAATGGGGCAGTAGAAGAAGCCAATAAGAACACCAAGAAGATTGTTGAGAAGATGACTGATGTGTATAAGGATTGGCATGAGATCTTGCCTTTTGCTCTTCATGCATATCGTACCTCAGTTCGCACATCTACAGGGGCAATGCCATTTTCTTTGGTATACGAGATGGAAGCAGTGCTACCTATTGAAGTTGAGATCCCTTCACTTCGGGTTTTGATGGAGGTTGGCATAGAAGAGGCAGAATGGGTTAGAGCTCATTATGAATAGCTGAATCTCATCGAGGAGAAAAGATTGAAAGCGATTTGTCATAGGCAGTTGTATCAGAAAAGGATGATTCGAGCCCACAACAAGGAAGTTCGTCCTAGACAGTTCCGGGAAGGAAATTTAGTACTAAGGAAAATTCTCCCTATAGTGAAAGATCCGCGAGGAAAATGGGCTCCAAATTGGGAAGGACCCTATGTAAAAAAAAGAGCTTTTTCTGGAGGAGCGTTGATTTTAACTCTGATGGACGAGGAGGATTTCAAAAATCCCGTGAATGCTGATGAACTGAAGAAGTATTATGCTTAAGAAAAAAAAAGTGTGATGATGTGCACATGGAAATTCGAATGATTCCAAGCGTAAAAATGGAAATTCTATATATCTATCTCCCTGTGGTTTGGATTTTAATGAGAATATTCATGCTTGATATGATGAATGGCTATCTTTCATATTCCTTTTACTAAGAAGAAATTATCCTTAGTCACCCCTTTGAGCCTTAAGAATTATTTCTTTCTTTAAACCTTGATCAAGGATCACCCTCTACACTAGAGGGCAAAGGCGAGGAAAAATAATCAAAAATCATGGCAAAAAGAAAGCCATCGAAAAATGTGAAATCAAAGAATGGAAAATGAAAGCCAACAAAGAAAAAAACAAAAAAGAAAAGAAAGTCCAAAAAAAGGGACAAATGTTTCAAGAATGAACTCTCCTCAAAGATCCAATTACCCTTAAAACACATTTTGGGCCTATTTATCCTTTCTTTCTAAACCCGAGCCTTGGCCTACATTACGTGCTTTAAAAGCCCATTTTGATCAAGCATGGATATTTAATTTGAAAGGTTATTCTCAGAATGTATTCCATCTTTTGAATTGACATTTTTACCTTGGAAGCTTTTAGAATTCTTAGATGCATGGTAGAATACAAGAAAAAAGAGAAAACAAAAAATGAAAATGAAAAAAAAATGTAAAATGAGAGGTTTAAGCCGAAAACCCGCAAAGGGCGACTTAATACCGAATGGGGGACACTTGAGTTGAAAACCCTCAATGGACGGCTCAAGTACTGATTAAAGTTTGAATCAATGCTCCGTGTAAAAGGGGGGAAATATTTGAAAATTAGAGGAAAAGGGAACAACTTAGTTTGACGTAACTATGGAAGTCGAGGGGTTACCTAAGTAAATTGTTCATTCAAAAGAAATTTCAAATGGTTTGAAAAAGTAGGGTCCAAAATATTCCGTATCCGGGGCATCTATAACCCATAACTTTATATTTGTTTCTTACATCCTTGATATTCACTTTTACCGTTTTAAAACATTTATTGCAATAAATTCTTGTTATACTTTTCATGACATTTTGCTTGTTTCATTTTTTCTTTCATACATTTTTTGAGATGTATCTCGATTGTTATTAAATTGAATGATACTTTGTAAACATAAAAATCTTTAAATAAAAGGATTTTAGAGTATTACTAAGGAATATATTTAAATCTTAAGAAAGGTTTGGAAAATTCATCAAGTAAAGAAAAACAGTGAACGTGTTGGAGACTCCATCACGAAGTCAAAAAATTTGTGAATTTCAGCGAAAGTCAAAAACTGAGACTGTTTGACAAGTTATCTTGAGTGAAGGATTCCTTAAGTGGGGCAATAGTGAACAATTGAAGATTCCATCATGATGTCGGATAATCTGTAAACCTCAAAGAAACCATGGATTAGAAATCATGACACAATCATTTGATTGCACTCATTCTTAGGAAACATACAAACATTTGCAAAGCATGTCATTCTCATCATTGCATTTAGCTAACATTGCAGGAATCAAGAAAACTTTGAGTTCCCCAAATCGAACTTGTTCTGCTTCTCAAATTAGTCGAGCCTTGAGACCACCGTCAAGGTATTTTCTTCTGTTTTAAATCGAATTCATTACGTTTTATCAAATGAGTCAAGCCTTGAGACCACCGTCGAGGTATTTCCTTTTGTTTTAAATCAAATTCATTATGTTTTATCAAATGAGTCGAGCCTTGAGACCACAGTTGAGGTATTTCCTTTTGTTTTAAATCGAATTCATTTTGTTTTATCAAATGAGTCGAACCTTGAGACCATCGTCAAGGTATTTCTCTTTGTTTTAAATCGAATTCATTTTGTTTATCAAATGAGACGAGCCTCGAGACCATCGTCGAGGTATTTCCTTTTGTTTTAAATTGAATTCATTCTGTTTTATCAAATGAGTCGAGCCTCGAGACCATCGTCGAATTATTTTCTTTTATTTTAAATCGAATTCATTTTATTTTATCAAATGAGTCAAGCCTCGAGACCATCATCGAGGTATTTTCTTTTGTTTTAAATCGAATTCATTCTGTTTTATCAAATGAGTCCAGCCTCGAGACTATCGTCGAGGTACTTCCTTTTGTTTTAAATTGAATTCATTCTGTTTTATCAAATGAGTCGAGCCTCGAGACCATTGTTGAGATATTTCCTTTTGTTATAAATCGAATTCATTCTGTTTATCAAATAAGTCGAGCCTCGAGACTATCCTCGAGGTATTTCTTTTTGTTTTAAAACTAGTTCTGCTTTTTAAATGAGTCAAATATTTTGTTTTAAAATCGAACTTGTTTCCTTAAGACGGGTCGAGCCTTGATTAGTCAGGGAACTCAATTTAAGGACAATATCTTCTATTTACATCTTTTTCAAAAACAAAAAAAAATGAAAACCCCTTTCCCTTCTCTTCACACGTGATTTCACTAACCGGATAAAATTAATATTTGTTTATCTTTGCCTGATTCCTGATTCTCAGCAATAGCCAAAGAAGGGCAGCTGTAGACACCTAATTTTGTCCGGACCACTAAAACAGGTATATTTTCTTCCTAAATTGATGTTTCAGAATGTAAAAAGACTTTTTTCATCCTGCAGGTGGTACTCCGAGACTTAGTCTAAGAAGGCGAGCATAAAAAGTCAAACTTGAAAAAGTCAAGCCTGAAAAGTCAATCTTAAAAAGTCAACTACTGAAAAAAGTGAACCCACTTTCAAAATCAAGATTTGAAGTTCAATTGAAAAATGGCGAAATAATTTTGATAATCCGAAGTCTATATTGAAAGATATGGAGTTCGAAAGTTGGGTTACGGACATTTAGTAGAAAGGAAACCCTAGTTCGGGAAATTTGGGGAAAAATGCTTAAACGATCAAATTGGTCAAAATTAAAGATTCCAAATGAAAGATAAGCAGTGAATACGGGTAATGGAGAAGCTACTTGGAAGAAAAACTAAAAGAAAAGTCAATCCGAAAGAAAATCAAGAATTAGGGTTTTTGGTCGATTTATGTAAAGTTGGAAGAATTATAGAAATGGCCCGATTCGGTAAGACAAAAGCCCCTAATTGATGAGGAGTGATTAAACAAGGATAGCACAAGGCTCAGTTTGAAGAAAATCTAAAAATCAGACTTGTTTTGAGCAAAATCGGGCTTCGGAGGCAAAAGGGCAAATTTGCAAAATTTGGAAAAAGATAGCAAATGAACTCCAAAAATTCTGAAAATTTGCAGATCTCATTCTTAAATCATTTCGAAGAGATTGGCGAAGAAAAATCTTGATTCGGAGTTCGTTTGCAAAATGGCCAAATCTCGGGTCTCCTATGCAGAAAGACAAGAAGATAAAATCCCAAAAAAATAGTAAATGAGCTCCAAAAATTCTAAAAATTTGCAGATCTCATTCTTAAATTATTTGGAAGAGATTGGCGAAAGAAAATCTAGATTCGAAGTTTGTTTGAAAATTGGCCAAATCTCGGGCCCACTATGTAGAAATTCAAGCAGATAAATCCCAAAAAAATAGCAAATGAGCTCCAAAAATTATGAAGACTTATAGATCAGACTTTTAAATTATTTGGAAGAGATTGGTGAAGAAAAATCTGGATTCGGAGCTCGTTTAAAAAATGGTAAAGTTTGGGAGCACAAAAGGGTAATTTTGGAAGAAAAAATCCAAATAAATAGCAAATGGGCTCGAAAAATTGTGAAAACCTTCATAATTCAATTTTTTATTATTTTAGAAGTATTAAAAAAATAATTTTTGAATTTGGAGTCCGTTTGCTATTTATTTATATTCGGGGGGCAAAAAAGTTATTTTACCAAAGAAACAGAAAAAGGCCTTTTCTTATTTTTAAAAAATTGAAGTATGGGCTGGAAGGAGAAGGGTCAGCCGGCCAAGGCCCAATGGTGGGCAGATATTTTCTTATTTTTAATCAAAAGGCCAACAATTAGGAGGAAGGTAGTTATTTTTGTGATCAAGCCTTTGAATTTGCAACACATGGACCATTGGTTGGAGAGATATACTATTTATGAAATCTTTATGACATCATAATTCAAGGGCTGATTAGATCTGATCCAATGGTGAAAATTTTACATAGAAGGCATCTTGAAGGGATAGCCATTGGATGAGATAAAAAAAATAACTACCTAGCTTTTAGAAGTAGGCCAACCAGCCACTATAGAGGGGAGGGGGCTCTCTCTTCCATTTGGGACTCTATTCACACTTTGATTTTTGCTGAATGCTCTCCATTTTTGAAAGGAAAAAAGAAAAGTTTAGAAAAAAATAAAAAGTTAGAAGAGAAAAAGCTTGCAATATAGCTTCTAGAGGTTGCTTTAAGCACCACATTCTTGCACTTTCCTTGATTTTCTATTCTTGATTTGCTGTTTTCATTGATATTTTGGTGAGTTTCTTTTGATTTTCCTTTTTTAAAATAAGTGTTTTTAAGTTTCTTCTTCAAGTCCTTCTTGATACTTTCTTGTAATAAGTTTTTTGATTTTTTTTTCTCTTGATTTAAAAGGGTAGCCGAATGGCTCATTTTTTTGTATAGTTGCTATTTTGCTTTTTTATTTCATTTTATTAGTGGTATTTAACAAGTTTTGATTCTTTAAATCTTCTTAAAATACATAAATATGAAGCTTGTTTTGATTTGGTTGCTTGTTTGTTTCCATTGTTGAGTTTATTATCTTGTTATCATGTTTATTTTATTTGTCTTGCATCTTTGATTTTTTGTTTTCAAAATGTTTAAGTTTGTTTATGATTTACATTTTGTTAATCCATGTGTTTGTGAAAATGCCTATTGGTTTTCATGCCTTTACTTTATATTTGCATGATTTAAGTATTATTCTTTAGCTATGCATGTTATTGTGTTAAGTCTTTGTGAAAATAACCTTGTTCATTGGACCATTCGGCTACCCCCCATTTTTTTTTCTTTGTGTGTGCATTTTTATTATGCTAGTTGATAGGTTTGCATTCCCATGATATGTTGTTGTGTATTTTGTTTAAGTATGCTATATGTTTGTGTATTTGCCATTCATCTTTTGGCTTTAGGTTGTGTTTGCATTATCATGCATTTCATGCATTTTAGACCTAGGTTATATTAAATGCCATGCAAGTTCATGTTAGGTCTAGGTCATTTTATTGATGCCATGCATTTTCCATGTCATTTAGGTTTTAAATCATGCAGTGCATACATTAATTTGCTATATTTTCATGCATTTCATGTCATTGCCACATGATTTATGACTTAGACCAATCAATGGTTCAAAGTCATGCCCATTTTGAGTATACTTGTGGAAAATTAAAGAGTTGTCAAATTGATTATTCTACCTTTGTGATTTTTTTTACTTAGCCAATTTTTGCCTAACTTTTCAAAAGTGTTAGCTACTGTTTTTGAGTCTTTAGGAGAGTCTCTAACATTTTTACTTTGATTTTTAAATGATTATATTAACAACAAAAAATGTGTTTTGATAAAACAGTTTTTTCACCCAGTACTCGTACTTTCCCAATTTTTTTGGGCAGTCATCTTTAACCAGAAAATTAAGCCAATTTCTTTCTATGTAGTTTTACATGTTCTGAGTCTTCAATATTTGTTTTAGATTTTTTTGAATTTTTTAAAAGAAGTTAAACAATCATGTTCTAAAACTGGACAGTGGAGTCATATATGAATTTAAAGAAAATTCTTTTTTCTGTTTTGGCTAAGTTACTTAGTGGGGACTGAAGTTTAGCTACTGTCTAGGAGTAGCTTCTAAGTCTTTTTAAACTCTAAAAATAATTTTATAAACCTCGGGTTAAGGGTGGTCAAGTCCGAGATTTTAAGCTTAGGAAATTAGAGCCATTTAAAAAGGGTTTAGTTAGGTTTTTATTTTATTTTTTAAATCTAAGTTTTCCAAAAATTTTTCAAACAATCACAAAGTTTTTTGTTTTAGAATATTTAATTTGATATATTTTCCTAAGGTAGCCGGATATCTTTTTAGATATACAAATTTCCTTAAATAAAGAAAAAAATACATTCTCATGCATTGCATTTTTCATATTCATGCATACTATATAATATGTGATTTTGCTATGATAATTTCCATGGTGTTGTTATTATTTTTTATTTATATTTTTGATGTTATGTTGTTTATTATATGGTTTTGAATATTTCATGATATCCTATGCTTTTTATTTAGTTATTTTTGTCATACTATTTAGCATATACTATGTTCATGCATTATTATTTTTTTTTTCATGTATATTATATGTTAGCATTATTTTATGTCATTTCATATCATTTAGATGATATGCCATATCATTTATATTTTTCATGTCATTTAAATCATTTTATTCCATTTAGAATATATTATGTCACTTAGGATATTTCATGTCATTTAGAATATATCATGTGACTTAGGATATTTCATTTCATATAGAATATATTATGTTACCTAGGATATTTCATTTCATTTAGAATATATCATGTGACTTAGGATATTTCATTTCATATAGAATATATTATGTTACCTAGATCATTTCATTTCATTTAGAATATATCATATGACTTAGGATATTATATTTCATATAGAATATATCATGTTACCTAGGTCATTTCATATGACTTAGGATATTTCATTTCATTTAGAATATGCTATGACATTTAAATTATATCATACCATTTAGGTTGCATTATATTATCTAGACTTTGCTATGTCATTTTATTTATGTCACATATTCATATTCATATTTTTTAAAATGTTTTGAAAAATGTAATGATTTTCAATAAAATAAAGATATTCCCGAGTTAAAATAATTCATGAGTTCTCTGCCGGGTTTGCTGGGAAGGATATCATCAATTATCATTAATAACGGAATATCTTCTTTAAAACGAGAATGATTTGAAAAGTTTTCCAAACTAATAAAAATTTCTATATTTTGCCACGTTTGTTGGCAAATATAGGAAAATTTTGAATTTATAAATTTAGAATCATTTTCAATTAAAAATGAAATTATTTTTCTTTAAATTGGGAATTAACTTGAAATACTAAATTGAAAATCGTCTTTTTACCGAGACTTGAGATAACACATGATTAATAAGGTACCGTTTTATACGGGCGTTGTGGGGGTCCTAATCTTTCCCCACACATAATCAAGTCCCGAACCCGATTCTTCGATTTTCTCTGGTTTATAACGCAGACTTGAAATTGGTTTTTAAAATGTTTTAATTAATTTTAAAATGTTTTACAAAATCGATTTTAATAGGTGGCCGATCACACCTAGCTAAAAAAGATTGGTGGCGACTCCATGTCTTTTTCAAAGTCATTCTCAAAACCTTCATTTTTCAAGAGAAATTAAGAAGACTTTTCCTCGGTTTTTTTTAATGTCACGCTTAACGAATATAAAGTCTTGTGATGAGACTTGTTATTTTTTAGGTTGCGACATAAATGATATGGCATATAATCTAAATGACATGAAACATAAAATAATGCTATCATATAATATGCATGAAAATAAAAATAAAAATAATAATGCATGAACATAGTATATGCTAAATAATGTGACAAAAATAAATAACTAAATAAAAAGCATAAGATATCATGAAATATTCAAAACCATATAATAAACAACATAACATCAAAAATATAAATCAAAAATAATAACAACACCATGGAAATTATCATAGCAAAAATCACATATTATATAGTATGCATGAATATGGAAAATGCAATGCATGAGAATGTATTTTTTTCCTTTAATTAAGAAAATCCGTATATCTAAAAAGATATCCGGCTACCTTAGGAAAATATATCAAATTAAATTTTCTAAAAATCAAAATACTTTGTGATTGTTTGAAAACAATTTTGGAAAAACTTAGATTAAAAATAAAAACCTAGCTAAACCCTTTTTAAATGGCTCTAATTTTCTAAGTTTAAAATCCCGGATTTGACCACCCTTAATCCGAGGTTTATAAAATCATTTTTAGAGTTTAAAGAGACTTAGAAACTACCCTAAAATAGTAGCTAAACTTCCTAATCAGCCCCCTCTAAGTAACTTGGCCAAAACAAGAAAAATGAATTTTCTTCAAATTCAATTCTAACTCCATTATCCAGTTTTAGAACACAATTTTTTAACCTATTTTAAAAATTCAAAAAAATATAAAAAAAATTACTAGAGACTCAGAACATGGAAAACTACATGGAAAAAAATTTACTTAATTTTTTGATTAAAGATGACTTCCCAGAAAAATCGGGAACGTACGAGTACTGGGTGAAAAAACTATTTTGCCAAAACATATTTTTTTGCCTTTGATAAGATCATTTAAAAATCAAAGTAAAAATGTTAGAGACTCTCCTAAAGACTCACAAACAGTAGCTAACACTTTGAAAAGTTAGATAAAAATTGGCTAAGTAAAAAAAATCACAAAGGTAGAATAATCAATTTGACAATTCTTTAATTTTCCACAATTATGCTCAAAATTAGCATGACTTTGAACCATTAATTGGTCTAAGTCATAAATCATGTGGCATGACATGGAATGCATGAAAATACAGCAAATATGATGCATGAATGCATGATTTAAAACCTAAATGACATAGAAAATGCATGGCATCAAGAAAATTACCTAGACCTAACATGAACTTGCATGGCATTTAATGCAACCTAGGTCTAAAATGCATGAAATGCATGATAATACAAGCACAACCTAAAGCTAAGAATGCATGGAAAATACACAAACATATAGCATGCTTGAACAAAATACACAACAACATATCATGGAAATGCAAACCTATCAACTAGCATGATGAAAATGCACACACAAAGCATAGGAAAAGGGGTAGCCGAATAGCCCTAAACTTCAAGATGGACATGGCATTTCCACAAACACTTATCATACTAATATGCAAAGCTAAAGAATAATAGTAAATCATGCAAACATAAAGTAAAGGCATGAAAACAAATAGGCATTTTCACAAACATGGATTAGCGATGGAGACTCAATTAAGAGTTGTAAACCCAAGTGCAGGTTATGTTCAAGTAATAAATTCTCGGGTGTCCGAGGTCGAACCACAGGGAAGCGTATTAGTAAGTATAAGTTTATAAATATATAAGAAAAAGAAAGTAAACAAGATATTAGGGAACAAAACAAGATAAACAAGATATTAGAGAACAAAATAAACAAAATAACATAAAAGAAATTAAACAAGATATAAAAAACAATAAGAAAAGATGTTGAGGTTAGAGAATCCACTCTTGGTGTTATGCTAAGATTAATCTTGTTTTATTACACAATTGAAATCCACACATAAAGGAGGTTCCAATCGGAAGGTTTAGCAATTCAGTCCAAATTGTCCAACGTCCATAGCATATGATATTATGTTCATTTGGTATCCTCAAAACACATAAAAAGAGTCCAAGCATTCCTTATGCCAAGGTATATGTCTACAACAAATCAAGGTTATGAAACCAAGCATTTACTGTGCCATTTTCCTTGTCAATAATGAATCAAGATCCCTACTTTGTAAGTATGATTTTAAACCAAAAGAAAATATTATCTATACTAGTGTTTATAAATGATGATTCATTTTAGCTCATGTTTAAGAGACTAACCTTAGCATTTACCAAAAGCTTCACCTCATCACCTCAACAATATGATTAGCAACACATACTAGATATGAATAAAATGAAAAGAAATGTAAGAAGCATAAGTAAATAAAAAAAGAAAACTAGAGAAAAGAAAGAAGAAGAAAACTTAGAGAATTTTATTACAATGGCTAATATCCTACCAATCTGCCTTTAATGCTCATCCAAGGCCCTCTATTTATACACATTTTGGAGAGCTAAATGACAAGAGACAAGGTTTATAAATTTCAAAGGTAGCTATAATAGGTGGGTGCATTTTTCTAACAATTTTCGTCATATTGTATGACAATTCTGATCAGCCAGCTTGATGGTCGATTTTGTCAATGTTGGAGGCTCGATCTGATCAAATGGTCTTCTAGAAAAATATACCCCTATCAGTTACGGATCCATAGCCGTTAGAATCAGATCATTTGCTCATGTGGATCGGAATATATGGTCCAAATACCAAAACAGGTCAGCACAGATGTCATTGCACATCAGCCAACTTGATGGTCGATTTCGCTAGGGAAAACGACTCCGTTTCAAGAAGTGTAAAACATGAAAAAGATAGATATGCCTCTTAACTTTGCACTGTAAAAATTTCAGCCTTATTGCTTCAGTGAAACTCCAGATATAGCGGATATGACAAAAGGTGTCGGAACTGGAACTGAACTGGATTTGCCCTTAATTGTTGATTTAACCTAGTAATCTGAAATCACTCAAAGAAACTCGTAAAAAACACCAAATTACATAAAAATATAAAATATCATAAACACAATTAGACTAAGCAATAATAACTCGTATTTGACACAAAACAATAATAAAACATAACTAAGAACTATATAATTATACGAGTTATCACACCCCCACACTTAGATTGTTGCTAGTCCCTAGCAACGACTCAATAAAAATAAAATAAGAAAATCTAATCTAATCCATTTTCGTTGGAAATCACGGTGGCACTTAGCATGTGACACAAGCCTTTAAACCCCTAGGTGTCCCTAGTGGACGAGTTTAGTCTCGTGAGGGTTTGCTAGAACGATACCCACAAACATTGAAAAACTAAAATATAAGTAAACTACATACACTAAAAATATTTACTCCTAATCCTTTCAATATAAATTAGAGACAATCTTTGAACAAGTCTTATAAACTAATCAATAGCTCAAAGAATTTCACAAAAATTCATGCTTGAATGTAAATAAATGAGTTAAGCCAATATTAACATAACATATTTCAATCAAAATAGTGCATATTCAACTTAATCTCAACTTCTCACTATACTCTCACGATTTTCACTCTTTAAAGTAGTGGTAAAGTGTTTACACTCAATCAATCTCATGAAAACAGTTCTACCATATGCTTGCTTGTCCACCTATTCTCCACTATTTAGATCATACAACTTCATAAATCAAGAGGTCTTTTTTCAAGGTTGTAATGGGGCCAAAGGGTTATAATGTGGTTAAAGAACAAAAGGATAAAGATATCACAAAGGTTCCAAAGAGTTCATAGAGTTTAGAGACATAATAAGATCATACGAATAAAACTTCTCAAAACTCTTATAAAGCACATAATAACATAGGCTAAATATTCATGTTGAGCCTTTGCTTCATTCTAACCAACTTTGTAACATCTTTTTCTTTACTTTAACTAGAAGTTCAAGAGAAGATTTTTTTTTTTTTTAATATGGGAATGTATTTGACAATGATCCCTTTCTTTTTCTCTTGACTTTTGCCTCTCTCCTCCCCCACACTTATCTTTCGTTCTAACCCAAATTTTCAAAAAGTATCCCTTGTTTTTGCAATATGTCTCAAAATATATAATCCATCTTTAGAACAAGGGTAAGGATATAAGTATATTTAGGCTAGGTGTAAGTTCTGGTTACCAATAAAATAGCATATTTAATGTAGGCTCAAATTGGCTCACTAGTGGGGATGTTCTCTTAGAACATTAATAATGGATGGCTGTTTGGCTCTGGTTATAATCCTAATGCCTCTATCATATTCATGTTGTCACATGTATCAATATAGTCTCAAACGGTTTAAAGCAAGTTCTAGAGAATCATGTAATCATAAGAACACTCAAGAAAGAAATTAGATTGATTTGTATAATGCATCAATCATTATAGGCTCAAAAACTCACAAGGATGATTATACAAGTCAGATTAAGTCTAAACATGCTTCTTTCTCAATCAACATATCATATTAACATTGGCTCATAAAAAGGTTGACATCAAGCTCAATTCTCATGAAAATCTTCTCACTAATAAATCTGTTTTAGACTTATGCAATTCATATCTCATCATTGTATTAAAAAGGAACTAGAACACATTAAAATAATAATAATAATAATAAAGACTCATAAAAAAAATAGTAGACAAAAATAAAAGAAATCCTAAATCGTTCCCCCCACACTTAATTCTTACATTGTCCTCAATGTAAGTCTATTAACCCAAATGAAAGAATCATGTGTAAGAGAAAAGAACTAATAACATAAGAATAGGAATAACTAAGACTCAAAACAAAACAAACTCATGCAACCTAATTAATCCTAAAATACTAAACAAAAATTAACAAGTAAACATAAAAAGATTAAAATCAAACTGACAAGGTATGTCTCAAGTCTCCCTTACTCAGACCTTGTTCAGAATGAATACTTCTAAATTGCTTAAAACACAACAAACTTTTTTTTTTTTTTTGAAAGAAGAAATCAAACTGACAAGGTATGTCTCAAGTCTCCCTTACTCAAACCTTGTTCAGAATGAATACTTCTAAATGGCTTAAAACACATCAAATTTTTTTTTTTTTTTTACAAATTTGCAAAATATGTCCCTTACCCCCTACTAAAGGTAGAATTTAGGAGATATTACCTGCAGAGGTTGCTAACCACTTATTATAACTGAGACACAACAAACAAAATGTTAGATAATGTCACAAAGACAGAGTGCAATCCACTCCTTGCTCGTCTATATCTCTTTTTCTTTTTCCGAGCGTTTGCGAAACAACCGTAGCAGATAAATACTCATAAGCTTGGAGCTTTTTGAGTAAATCTTTAATGGTTGTAGCAGAAATTATGGTTCTCCTTGCCTCTGAAAACATGAATCCATTATCCACAGCATTATCTAAATATGAAAGCAAATTACTAAAATAACCATTGATATTAAGCAAACCAATGGGTTTCTTATTTGTGACCAAAGATGACCAAGAAGCCACGCAAGCTATTTCTTCCAATGTACCCAGACCTCCTGGTAAAGCAATGAATGCATCGGCAGAATGGTACATGATTGTTATCCGTTCAGGGATACTCCAGACTTGTATTTCCTTACCCACGGTAGGTCCACAAAAACCTGTGAATAGTTTTGGCACGATTCCTAGAACTGGACTTCCTCCGGCGTGTGCTGATGTAGCGACTGCTCCCATTAAACCCGTACTACCGCCTCCATAAATCAACTGGATCTTTTGTTGGGCAAGTATTACTCCAACTCTTATGGCTTCATCAGCGAATATGTTATTTTTCCCTGGATAAGCACCTCCAAAGACAGAAATTTTTTTAATGCGCTGGGACGAAGTACTTTCCATTTTTTTTTCAAGTGCCTGAAAGAGAATGAGTACATGGTGTAATATATAGAGGACTGAGTAATGAATCAGACAAGAGTAATAATGTCGCCGAAAGTGTATTTGACCTGTCAGAAGAAAATGTTAACCTAACAAAAGATTTTTGCGTGATTTCAGGAAGAAAATCAAAAAGAGAAGAAAAATCAACCGTAAAAGATCAATGCAAAAAAAAAAAAACGAGAATAATTACACAAATCTAACAACACGTAAATTAAACCGAAATAAAGTTATTGCAAATCAAACCAAAAGCTGAGAAGTCATTTATTGTAGTTGTGATTGTGGCTCACATCTTCCTCTGGTTTTACGTCCAGAAACGGCTTAAACGCCTTCTATGAGTCGAGGATATGCTTCCCATCCAGTTTTCTTACAAGCTGGCAAACAGGGTCTTTTAACATCAGATTCCCAAGATGTTGCCATTCCCTTTGGAATTGCGGCCATAAATCAAGAATTTCTCTTTGTACGTCTCCACTAGGATGCGTCTCAAGAGAAAGTTGGATATTACCCAAATTCTCCTTACTCAGTCCATCCTTAATGAATTCAATTTTATTATCTCGATTAGAGGATGGAATCCCAATAGAACGACATTTATCGTTACACGTCCATCGTGCACATTTGTGGCAATTTGAACTCATGCGCTTTGCTCGTCGCTTCTTTGCAAAAGTGCTTCTACCTGTACCTGGTAAATGCAAAACAGGAAGATATTCATCTTCATGTACCTTGGCTTCAATTATCCAACGTATGTCTTCAGGAATCCCTTTGTGCATAAGCATTCTTAATCTTTCAAATCGAACTTGGTAAAGCTTCAGTAAAATATTTCGAGGAAAAGGAGGGAATTGTTTCTGCAATCTTTTGAGAATATCATCCATCCTGAAAAAAAAATAAAAAAAATGAAAGAGAAATTGAAAGAGAAATTTATATACAATATCAGTTTTGTGGGTAGCTGATGGAACCGACTTAAATAATCACGGAGTACCGTTATCCGCCATTTAACCGGGGTTAAAAAAATGTATTATTATTAATTTTTTTTTTTTTTTTGGAAATTAGTAAAAATTATATTTACATCTAGTTATTTTCAAAACAAGGATCAGAAAGAAAAACAACCTCTTCTTGAGTAACATGATTTTCCAAAAAGAGTTTGAGTCTTTGTCCATTTACCTTGAATACGTTACCATTTTGAGGATTCTCAATGTCAACTGCTGCATAATGATACACATGCTTAACCACAAATGGGCCAGTCCATCTTGATCTCAACTTACCAGGAAATATGTGAAGTCTAGAATTATAAAGTAGAACTTTTTGCCCAACATCAAATGTTTTTCTTGAAATTAACTTGTCATGAAAGGCTTTAGTTCTTTCTTTATGAATTTTAGAATTCTCATATGCATCTTTGAATAAAGTTGGCCAGTAAAATCCACACTGTAAAATTTTTGCAGCAGTTTTCTTTGATGAAAAATGACCACCACATGCCTCGGAATGACAAAACTTAATTACACTACTTACCTCATTGTCGGGAATGCATCTTCTAAAAATTTGATCAGGACAATATTTGAACAAGTAAGGGTCATCCCAGTAGAACTTCTTTACCTCATTCAGAAACTTCCTTTTATCTTGGGGGCTCCATTGAGAAGGATTTTTCCCAAAAAGGAATATTTTAGCTCGGATGGCAATGGTTTTAAATCCAGTTTGGGCGGTTCAATAGTTGATGGTACAGTGACATTTGTGAGTGATGGGAGTTCCTCAAACTTTTGTTTCCAAGGATGCTTATCCTGAAAAGAATTTAAGAAAGAATCAGTGTGTGAAATTTCTGAAGCATTATCAAACTCACATTCAATTAAATAAGCTTCTAAAGGATCATGGAATGTGGTAGTGGTGAGATGTTCATGAACAAGTTCTTCAATGAAATCCACTTCATGTACTTCTGAATCGTCACCAGGTTGCTTGCAAATGTTGAACACATTTAATTCTAAAGTCATATTTCCAAAAGAAATGTTCAAAATACCATTCCTGCAATTTATCAGAGCATTAGAAGTTGCAAGAAATGGACGGCCTAATATAACAGGAATTTGAACATTTGGATTTGAAACAGGATGTGTGTCCAAAACAATAAAATCAACAGGGAAGTAAAAATTTTCAATTTGAACCAAAACATCTTCAACTATCCCTCGAGGAATTTTTACAGAACGATCAGCTAGTTGAAGTGTAACAGGTGTTTCCTTGAGTTCACCTAAACCTAACTGTTGATAAACAGAAAAAGGCAAAAGATTAACACTAGCACCAAGATCAAGCAATGCACGTTCTATTCTAGTGTTTCCAATGATGCATGAGATTGTTGGACATCCAGGATCTTTGAATTTTGGTGGAGTAAGGTGCTGAATGATTGAGCTCACACTTTCCGTCAGAAATGCTTTCTTTTGTACATTATGTTTCCTTTTAACTGTGCACATGTCCTTCAAAAATTTAACATAAGATGGAACTTGTTTGATTGCATCCAATAAAGGAATGTTAATCTTAACTTGTTTGAAAAGTTCATATATTTCTGCATTTTGATTCAAATTCTTTATTGTTTGCAACCTTTGAGGAAAAGGAGCAGGATGCATACCTTTTTCTTTGTCCAAATTTTCAAGAAGTTCAGACTTACCATCATCCTTACCGTTACTTTTCGGAGGGGAAGGAGGATCTTGGTCTTTTGATGGAATGTTTTTGTCAATTGCCTTTTCCACTTCGAAGAGTTGTGATAGAACTGGCATTTTCCTGTTGAGTTTCATTGGAGCAAGAAACAAAACATTGAGTAGAAGGGTTAGGCTGAGGTTGAGCAGGAAACTTACCTTTTTCTTGAGTGCGTAATGAAGTTGTCAATGTAGACAAGGTGTTTTTGATCTCATTGATGTCCTGTGAAGTTTGGTTATTCATATTTGCTTGTGTTTGCATGAATGCTTGCAATGTCTCTTCCAAGGTTTGTACACGTGAAGGTTGATAGGAAAAAGTTTTGCCCGACTTTTGAGATTGTGGTACCTGAACATGATTATTATTCCGCCAACTGAAGTTGGGATGATTTCTCCATTCAGGGTTATACGTTTCAGAGTAAGGAGAAGGAAAAGGCTTTTTAATGTGTTTATGGAATTTACTTGATCATGCAACGCTTCTTTAAGAATGGGAATGTTTGGACATTCAGAAGTGGGGTGTCCCATGATTTCACAAATTCCACAACTTCCTTCATTTTTAACCGTTTTGACTTCTTTTACTTCTCTAAGTTCCATGGCTTCAATCTTTCTAGCCAAATTAGCTACTTTAGCTTTTATCTCATCTTCTTGACTAAAATGATATTTACCTCTGTTAGAAACAAGATTAGATCTATTGGAACTTTCAGAGGAATTATCTGTGTGCCAGGCTTGAGAGTTATCTGCCAAATGGTCTAGGTAGTCAAAGGCTTCTTCAGGTTCTTTTTCTAGAAACTCACCGTTACACATTGTTTCAACAAATTGTTTAGTTTCGGGAGTTAAACTTTCATAAAAGAAACTAATAAGACGCCATTTTTCAAAACCATGATGTGGACAAGAACTTAACAAATCTTTAAAACTCTCCCAGCACTGAAAAAATGCTTCATTTTGATTTTGATTGAAATTTTGAATCTGTCTTTTCAAAGCAGTAGTTTTATGTGCTGGGAAAAATTTCTTTAGAAACTCAGTTTGTAATTCTTGCCATGTGCCAATTGACCTTGGTTTTAAATTATGAAGCCAAATTTTTGCTTTATCTTTTAAAGAAAAAGGAAATAATTTTAGCTTGACAATTTCATTTGTACATTGTTGGTCATTAAAGGTGACACATACATCCTCGAAGTCTTTTAGAAACGAGTAAGCACTTTCCGATTCTAACCCATGGAAATTTGGAAGCAAAGCTATCATACCTGGTTTAAAACGAAAGTTGTTTGCATTGAGAGGAAAAATAAAACAAGAGGGTGATGAGCTTCGAGTTGGTTGCAAGTAGTCACGCATGGTGCGTACTTGTCTGTTCTCATCTTCAGCATGAACACTTTCATTGTCAGCCATGGTAGGAGTTGTATTAGAAAGATTACCTGAAAAAGTTTCACAATAAAATCTAACTAAATGACGAGATCTAAAATCACGTTGCCAAACAAGCATAAAACAAAGTTAATATACATATTAGGCGGTATAACCAGCCAATAAAAATAAAACAAAGTTAATATACAATATAAATATAAATATATAGAAAATTAGGCGGTATAACCAGCCAATAAAAATAAAAATAAATATACTTATAAACTTATATACTTAGTATTGCCTCCCCGGCAACGGCGCCAAAAACTTGATGGAGACTCAATTAAGAGTTGTAAACCCAAGTGTAGGTTATGTTCAAGTAATAAATTCTCGGGTGTCCGAGGTCGAACCACAGGGAAGCGTATTAGTAAGTATAAGTTTATAAATATATAAGAAAAAGAAAGTAAACAAGATATTAGGGAACAAAACAAGATAAACAAGATATTAGAGAACAAAATAAACAAAATAACATAAAAGAAATTAAACAAGATATAAAAAACAATAAGAAAAGATGTTGAGGTTAGAGAATCCACTCTTGGTGTTATGCTAAGATTAATCTTGTTTTATTACACAATTGAAATCCACACATAAAGGAGGTTCCAATCGGAAGGTTTAGCAATTCAGTCCAAATTGTCCAACGTTCATAGCATATGATATTATGTTCATTTGGTATCCTCAAAACTCATAAAAAGAGTCCAAGCATTCCTTATGCCAAGGTATATGTCTACAACAAATCAAGGTTATGAAACCAAGCATTTACTGTGCCATTTTCCTTGTCAATAATGAATCAAGATCCCTACTTTGTAAGTATGATTTTAAACCAAAAGAAAATATTATCTATACTAGTGTTTATAAATGATGATTCATTTTAGCTCATGTTTAAGAGACTAACCTTAGCATTTACCAAAAGCTTCACCTCATCACCTCAACAATATGATTAGCAACACATACTAGATATGAATAAAATGAAAAGAAATGTAAGAAGCATAAGTAAATAAAAAAAGAAAACTAGAGAAAGGAAAGAAGAAGAAAACTTAGAGAATTTTATTACAATGGCTAATATCCTACCAATCTGCCTTTAATGCTCATCCAAGGCCCTCTATTTATACACATTTTGGAGAGCTAAATGACAAGAGACAAGGTTTATAAATTTCAAAGGTAGGTATAATAGGTGGGTGCATTTTTCTAACAATTTTCGTCATATTGTATGACAATTCTGATCAGCTAGCTTGATGGTCGATTTTGTCAATGTTGGAGGCTCGATCTGATCAAATGGTCTTCTAGAAAAATATACCCCTATCAGTTATGGATCCATATCCGTTGGAATCAGATCATTTGCTCATGTGGATCGGAAGATATGGTCAAAATACCAAAACAGGTCAGCACAGACGTCATTGCACATCAGCCAACTTGATGGTCGATTTCGCTAGGGAAAACGACTCCGTTTCAAGAAGTGTAAAACATGAAAAAGATAGATATGCCTCTTAACTTTGCACTGTAAAATTTCAGCCTTATTGCTTCAGTGAAACTCCAGATATAGCGGATATGGCAAAAGGTGTCGGAACTGGAACTGAACTGGATTTGCCCTTAATTGTTGATTTAACCTAGTAATCTGAAATCACTCAAAGAAACTCGTAAAAAACACCAAATTACATAAAAATATAAAATATCATAAACACAATTAGACTAAGCAATAATAACTCGTATTTGACACAAAACAATAATAAAACATAACTAAGAACTATATAATTATACGAGTTATCAATTAGCAAAATATAAATCATAAGCAAACTTAAACACTTTGAAAATAGAAAATCAAAAATGCAAGACAAGTAAAATAAACATGATAACAAGATAGTAAACTCAACAATGGAGGTAAGTAAGCAACCAAATCAAAACAAGCTTCATATTTTTGTATTTGAAGAAGACTTAAAGCATCAAAAACTTGTTAAATACCACTAATAACATGAAATAAAAAACAAAATAGCAACTATATATAAAATATAGGCCATTCGGCCACCCCAAAATCAAAGAAAAAAATATTTTTCAAAGCTTTTTACAAGAAAGTATCAAGAAGGACTTGAAGAAGAAACTTAAAAACACTTATTTTAAAATCAAAATCAAAAGAAACTCACCAAAAATTCAATAAAAACAGCAAAATCAATAATGGAAATGCAATGAAAGTATAAGAGTATGGTGCTTTAAGCAACATCTCAAAGCTATGTTGCAAGCCCTTCTTTCTCTTTCTTTCTTTGCCTTTCTAATCTTTTCTTTTTTGCCTTTCAAAATGGAGAGAAAATCAGCCAAACAAGAGTATGAAAATGAGTGAAAATGAAAGAGAGACCCCCTTCCCCTTGTAATGGCCGATTGGCCTAGGAAGAACCTAGGAGGTTCTAGAATTTTTTTAACAAAATTGATCCTATGGCCTTCAATCCAGGATGCCTTCTATGTAGGATTCACACCCTTATATTAGAATCATCAGCCCTTGAATTATGATGTCATAAAGATGTCATAAATAGGCTATCTCTCCAACCATTGGTCCATGTGTTGCAAATTCAAAGGCTTGATCACAAAAAAAAAAAAAAAACTACCTTCCTCTTCATTGTTGGCCTTTTGATTAAAAATCAAAAAATATCTGCCCACCAATGGGCCTTGGTCGGCTGACCCCTCATCTTCCAGCCCATGCTTCAATTTTGTTAAAAGCAGGAAAGGCCTTTTTCAGTTTCTTGGGTAAAATGATCTTTTTGACCCTCGAACCTAAATAAATAGAAAATGAAATCCAAATTCAAAATTTTCTTTTTTCAATACTTCCAAAATCATAAAAGACTAAATTCTGGAAGTTTTGAAAATTTTCCGAGCCTATTTGCTATTTATTTGGATTTTTTTTCCAAAATTGCCCTTTTGTGCACCCGAACTTTCACCATTTTTAAATGAGCTATGAATCCATATTTTGCTTCACCAATCTATTCCAAATAATTTAAAAGTATGATCTAAAAGTTTTCATAATTTTTTGAACTCATTTGGTATTTTTTCGGGATTTATCTGCTTGAATTACTAAATAGTGGGCCCGAGGATTTGGCCATTTTGCAAACGAACTCCGAATCCTAATTTTCTTTCGCCAATATCTTCCAAGTAATTTAAGAATGAGATCTGCAAATTTTCAAAATATTTGGAGCTCATTTACTATTTTTTCGAGATTTATCCTTTTGAATTTCTACATAGGAGACCCGGGATTTGGCCATTTGGCAAACAAACTTCAAATCCTTATTTATTTCTCCAATCTCTTCCAAATAATTTAAGAATGAGATCTGCAAATTTTCAGAATTTTTGGAGCTCATTTACTATTTTTTCGGGATTTATCCTTTTGAATTTCTACATAGGGGACCCAGGATTTGGCCATTTTGCAAACGAACTCCGAATCCAAATTTTCTTTTGCCAATCTCTTCGAAATGATTTAAGAATGAGATCTGAAAATTTTCAGAATTTTTAGAGTTCATTTTCTATTTTTCCCAAATTTTCCAATTTTGCCCTTTTGCCTTTGAAGCCCGGTTTTACTCAAAACAAGTCTGATCTTCATATTTTCTTCAAACTGAGCCTTGGGCTATCCTTGTTTAATCACTCCTCATCAATTAGGGGCATTAGACTTACCAAATCGGGTCATTCTGCAATTTTCCCCAATTTCACCAAAATCCACCAAAAACCCTAATTCTTGGTTTTCTTCTAAATTAACTTTTCCTTCAGTTTTTCTTCCAAGTAGCCTCTCCATTACCCGTAGTCAGTGCTTATCTTTCATTTGGAACCTTCAATTTCGACCAATTTGATCGTTTAAGCACTTTTCCCCAAATTTCCCGAACTAAGGTTTCTTTTCTACTAAATCTCCGTAACCTAACTTCTGAACTCCATATCTTTCAATGTAGACCTCGGATTATCAAAATTCTTTCACCATTTTTCAATTGAACTTCAAATCGAAATTTTGAAAGTGGGTTGACTTTTTCAGTAGTTGACTTTTCGAGGTTGACTTTTTTGGGATTGACGTTTTATGCTCGACTTCTTAGACTAAGTCCCGGAGTACCACCTGCAGGATGAGAAAAGTCTTTTTACATTCTGAAACACCAATTTAGGAAGAAAAGATACATGTTTTAGTGGTCCGGGCAAAGTTAGGTGTCTACAACATGGAAGTGGGAAATCGCTACAGATGACCAAAAAACGTGATGATAACACTCACAAGGGTCATATGCGAACCAACTTCTAAAAAGTCCATCATTAAGCACGTCCGCAATAAAGAAATGAATGAATTGAATTTGGTGGAAATGTGAAGAGGGCATCCGCAAGAAAGCTGGCATGAGATCCAAACACCCAACATTGTGGACAAACGAAGAGCCCTCCTTGAAAAGGCTCCCACACAACTCATATGAGGAGGCAACATCGGGCTCCTAGCCACTAACTTGAGAAGGCAACATCAGGTTCCCTTTGTGTGAGGAACCTAAGTGCAAAACTTGGCGGACAAGCGGGAATGCTCCTCAAAGGAATTCCCACGCCACTACCACAAGGGAACAATATCCCTTGTAAGTGCGATTGTGCCTCCCTACATACAGATATCAAACGCCACTAAAGGATTAGTCCGCACCAAATAAGTGAACAACCACACTCGTACAAAGGTGTGAATAAAAAACGCCAACATAAAAAGCCTCAATGGCTAAGTTGAGCCCGCTCAACGATTAACAAAGAAAACACCATGAAATAAAATGGTCTTACAATAACTTCCATGGCGCACATAAGGCTATATGACTGTGCGTTGATGCTGGATGAGCCATGAGGAAAAATGACAATAGAAGTACAGCCTCTGCCCCATTTTCACATGTAAGGATGAGAGACCGATCGTTTTGAGCTCTCTTTAACACATGTGGAGATGATGTCCGAAGTCGAGGCCTGATCAACCTCCCTTTGTGATGTCTTCCTATGTGTTAAGGAAAGAACGACGAGGAAGAAAGCTTCGCCACTAAAGGACGCCTCAAATAAGGAGAAGTCTCGGACCCTTACATCATTCTTACGGTGACGGGCAACTCACCAAAACGCTCACCTGCAACCGGACTACTAAACAGTCTTGTAGACACCTAATTTTGTCTGGACCACTAAATCAGGTATTTTTTTTCCTAAAGTGATGTTTCAAAATGCAAAAAGGCTTTTCTCATCCTGCAGGTGGTACTCCAAGACTTAGTTTAAGAAAGCATGCATAAAAAGTCAATCTTGAAAAAGTCAACCTCAAGAAAATCAACCCTGAAAAGTCAACTATTGAAAAAGTCAACCCGCTTTCAAAATTAAGCATCAAATTTCAACTGAACAATGGTGAAAGAATTTGATAATTCGAGGTCTACAATGAAAGATATGGAGTTCGGAAGATGGGTTATAGAGATTCAGTAGAAAGAAAACCCAAGTTCGGAAAATTTAGGGAAAAATGCTTAAGCGATCGAATTTGTCGAAATTGGAGGTTCCAAATGAAAGATAATCAATGACCACGGGTAAGGGAGAGGCCATTTGGAGGCAAAAATGAAGGAAAAGTCAATTTGGAAGAAAACTAAGAATTAGGATTTTTGGTGGATTCTGGTGAAATTGGGGAAAATTACAGAAATGGCTCGATTCGGTAAAACTAAAGCCCCTAATTGATGAGGAGTGATAAAACAAGGATAGCCCAAGGCTCAGTTTGAAGTAATTCTGAGAAAAGAGCCGATTGGGGGAAAAAGAAAAAAACGAGGAAACTCCCGATACTAAAAAAATGAAAAATCAAAAAGAAAGGGAATTTGATCGTAAAAATTGGGTTTTTTTTGGACTAACTCCAATTCAATATATGAAAAAGGCACAGAAAAAGAAAATATGAAAATTGACTTGTTTTGAGCAAACCGTGCTTTAGAGAAAAAAGAGCAAACTTCATAAATCCCAAAAGAATAGCAAATGAGCTCCAAAAATTATGAAAACTTCCAGATCTCACTTTTAAATTATTTGGAATAGAATGGCGAAAGAAAATCCAGAATCGAAGCCCGTTTGCAAAATGGCAGATCTCAGGACTACTAAGCTGAAATTCAAGCAGATAAATCCCGGAAAAAAATAGCAAATGAGCTCAAAAAATTTTCAAAACTTCCAGAATTCAATTTTTTATTATTTTGGAAGTATTAAAAAAAGAAATTTTGGATTTGGAGTTCGTTTTCTATTTAATTAGGTTTGGGGGTCAAAAAGGTTATTTTACCGAAAAAACTGAAGAGGGCCTTTCTTTCAATTAAAAAATAGAGTATGGACTGGAATATGAAGAGGCAGCCAGCCAAGCCCATGAAGGAGTGTAATTTTTTGAAATTTTCATCCAAGGGCCAAAAGTGGATAGGAAGGTAATTTTTTTTTTATCAAGCCTTTGAAATTGTAACACATGTACCAATGCTTGAAGAGGAATGATGTCATATTTATGACATCATATTTATGACATCATGTTCATGACATCATATTTTAGAGGCTGATTATTTGATCTAAAGGTGGGAATTTCACATAGAAAGCATCTTGGATTAAGGGCCATTGGATCAAAATTGGTTTAAAAAAATGACAACTTGCTAGGGAATCCTAAGGGCCATTCGGCCACTACATAGAACGGAGGGGTTATTTCATTTTAACACTTCTTCTTGGCTGAGTACTCTCTATTTTTGAAAGCTAATAGAAAGTTTTGAAAGGTAAAGAAAGTAAGAAGAGAAAAAAAAGCTTGCAAAATAGCTTGTGAAGGTAGCTAAAAGCACCTTACTCTTGGATTTTCTTTGCATTTCCAAACTTAATTTGCTGTTTTCCTTTGGTATTTTGTAATTTTCTATTGATTTTGGTTTTAAAGTAAGTGTTTTCAAGCTTCCTCCTCAAGCTCCTCTCTTATGCTTTCTTGAAAATTTTTGAAAAAAGCAATTTTTTTTACTTTGTTCTTGAGTTGGCCAAATGGTCATGTATTTGATATGGTTGGTGTTTGATCTTTATTTCATGTTGGTTGTGATGTCTAGCATGTTTTGATGTTCTATATATATATTTTTTAAAATAACAAAGATATGGAGCTTGTTTTAATCTTTTTCACTTACTTACCTCTATTTTGATTTTATCATTTTGTTTTCATATTTACTTACTTTGTTTACCATTTTTAATTTTCTGTTTTCAATATGTTTGAGTTGTCCATGATTTGCATTTTACTATACTATGTGTTTGTGAAAATGTTTAGCTATGATCATGCCTTTACATCATGTTTGCTTGGTTTAGCATGTTTCCTTTTTAGTCTTGCATTTAGTATGTCATGTGTTTGTGTAAATGCGATGCTAGGATTTCATCATTTAGGCCATGCAACCATTCGGTTACCCCATGTTTAAATGCTTTGTGTGTGCATTTTTATCTTGTTGGTTGACATGCTTGCGTTTCCATGCTATGATTTTGTGTATTTTGATTGAGTATGCTATGAGTTTGTGTTATTGCCATGCATTTTTTAGGTCTAGGTCTCATTTGCATTGCCATCCATTTCATGCATGTTTAGGCCTAGGTTGCATTTATTGCCATGCAAGTTCATGTTAGGTCTAGGTCATATCCTTTATGCCATGCATTTTCTATGTTATTTAGGTTAAAAAATCACGCTTTAAAATTGGATAGTGGAGTCAGATTAGAATTCAAAGGAAAAATAATTTTTTGCTTTGGTTAAGGCATTTAGAGGGGGTTAATTAGGAACCTTAGCTACTGTCCTAGGTTGGTTTCTAAGCCATTTTAAACTTCAAAAATAATTTTATAGAGCTCGGGTCAAGGGTGGCCAATTATGGGCTTTCAAACTTAGGAAAGCAGAGCTATTTTCAAAGGGGAATTCGGCTATGACATTTTATTATCCAAGATTTTCAAATTTGTTTTGAAACCATTTTGATTTTAGAAAATTTGATTTGATGTCTTTTCCTAAGGTAGTCGGATATCTTTTTAGCTATACGAATTTTCTTATTTAAAGGAAAAAATACACTTTCATGCATTGCATTTTCCATGTTCATGCATGTTATATGATATATGATTTTTGCTATGAATATTCGTACGGTATTGTTATTATTTGGATTTATATCTTATGGTGTTATATGATTTTGAATATTTCATACTATCCTATGCTTTTTATTTAGTCATTTATTTTTGTCACATTATTTAGCATCTCCTATGTTCATGCATTAGTATTTTTATTTTCATGCATATTTCATGATAATATTATTTTATGTTTCATATCGTTTCATGTCACTTAGATTATATTCCATGTCATCTAGATTATATTATTTAGAATATGCCATGTCATTTAAAATATACCATGTCATTTAAATTTGCCACGTCATTTAAATCATATCATTTCATTTAGAATATCTTATGTTACTTAGGTTATTTCATTTCATTTAGAATATATTATGTCACTTAGGATATTCTATTTCATTTAGAATATATCATGTTACTTAGGTTATTTCATTTCATTTAGAATATATCATGTTACTTAGGATATTTCATTTCATTTAGAATATATCATGTCACTTAGGTTATATAATTTCATTTACAATATGCTATGCCATTTAAATTATATCATATCATTTAGGTTGCATTATATTATCTAGACTTTGCTATACAATTTTTATTATGTCACACATGTTCATATTCATTTTTTTTAATTATTTTAAAAAAAGATAATGATTTTCAATAAAAATAAAGATATTCCCGAGTTAAAATAATTCATGTGTTCTATTCCGGATTGTCGGGGAGGATATCATCAATTATCATTAATAACGGAATATCTTTCTTAAAACGAGAATGATTCGGAAATTTTTCTAAATAAAAATTTCTATATTTTGTTGAATTTTCGGGGAATATAGGAAAATTTTGAATAAATAAATTCTGAATCATTTTAAAAAAAATGGAATTATTTTTCTTTAAATTGGGAATTAGTTTGAAATACTAAATTTAAAACTGACTTTTTACCGAGACTTGAGATAACACATGATTAATAAGGTACCGTTTTATACGGGCGTTGTGGGGGTGCTAAATCCTTCCCTGCACTTAACCGACTCCCGAACCCACTTCTTTGATTTCTCTGGTTTAAAAACGCAGACTTGAAATTGGTTTTAAAAAAATATTTTAATTAATTTTAAAATCTTTTTACAAAACCGATTTTAATAGGTGGCCGATCACGCCTAGCCAAAAAAGATTGGTGGTGACTCCATGTCTTTTTCGAGGTTGTTTTCAAACCTCATTTATTTCAAGAGGAATTAAGTCATCTTTCCCTTTGGTTTTTTTTCCAATGTCACACTTAACGAATATAAAGTCTCGCGATGAACCTTGTTATTTTTTAGGTTGCGATAGCTTGGCGACTTCACTGGAAAAATTAAAGAGTCAGGCCTAGAATTAGTCGTGTGTTATCAAAGTCTCAATTTTTGTTGGTTTATTCGGTATTTAATTTTAATTTCCACATTTTTTAAAATAAGGAGAATTTTAAAAATAATAAAAATGTTTTAAACATGTCCATATTCATGTGGATACATATTATTATTGTTCTCTGGTTATTTTGTTGTATATAGTTATTCTTTGCCTAATTGATGCTTTACATTGTTTGATCTTGTGAAGTATTTAGAATAAGGGGTGTAGAATAGGTGGTGAAAGGTTTGTTGTTCCTCCTCACACACCACACGTGCATTTGCATATCATGAGCCCTATACCCGGGTTACGTCCTTTTAGGTGGGAGCAAATTAACTAAGCCTTCGTGATTAACAATCCACATGGGCTAGTGAAACACTTCCGAAGTACTAAATTACCTAAGCCTTCGTGATTAACAATCCGCATAGGCTAGGAAAATATACTCTAACGAATTGAACCCGCTTTTATCGGGGTGCCTTACTAGCCTTCACAGGCGACAGTGAGGAACAGTTCGGGGCCTTTTAAAACTTCGTTCACCCACATATAGTGAACCATAGAGCCAAGCCCTGCCGAATTTTTGATAGATATACCGAAGATAGGAACACATGGAGGGATATTTTTAAACCTTTTGTTACCTATTTTACACTCTGAATAAGGGTTGTAGATCGGGCAACGATGAACGTACATCGCCTGTAATAAATGTGATAATCTGCCCCAAAGGCTTTGTGATGCCTAAATGGGTGGATACTGTTGGGGCAAGTGTTCACTAACTTTTTGAAATTGACAATATAAACATTCTTCTTCAAACATTTTTGCATTTTTCACATTTCATGCATGTGTGAATAGAGAATGTACATTTATGGTTGTATTGTTGATCTCATTTTTTGCAATAAATGAATGGTGATAATAATCTTATTTGATGATTTCAATAAAACTGGTAGTGTTACATGAGCATTTGGATATTGTACCATAGTAGGATCCACTACCCCGAAATTCTTTTGAAAATAATATGTTTGGTTTTTCATAGAGAAAACATATTTCAAAAAATCATAGATTAAATTTAGAGACAAATCTTGCATAATGAGATTTTTGAATAATCAAGATTTAGGTCCCACCAATTTCGTGTAATCATTGGTTAATTTTTTTGTATATACCTTTGTGTTAATTCATTTATTCTTTACATGTATCATTTTGATATCATGTTACAGTCATAGCATGCATGGTCATTCATTGTAGAATACGTTTATGACATGCATGGTCATTATTTGTATATACCTGTGTATCAATTTATTCATTCTTTACATGCATCATGTTGGCATCAGGTTGCATTCATGCATTCATAGTCGCATGATTTTTCTGTATATATCCATGCATTAATTTGCTTATTCTGTACATGTATCATGTTTGCATCAGGTTGCATTCATGCATTCATAGTCAGCATGATTTTTCTATATATATCCATGCATTAATTTGCTTATTCTTTACATGCACCATGTGAGCATCAGGTCGCATTCATGACAAACATAGTCAGCATGATTTCTCTGTATATTTTCATGCATTAATTTGATTACTCTTTAAATGCATTGATTTGTTTATATAAATCATGTTGACATCGTGTTGCATTCATGGCATACATAGTCATCATGATATGCTCATACATTAATCTGTCATATTAACATCAAGATGCATTCATGACACACATGGTCGGCATGATTTTCTTTGTATATACTATGTGTCAATCATTCATTGTTTACATGCATCATAATTGACATCGTCTTGCATTCATAGTGTATATGATCATTCATTGGAAAATACACTGAAATATACATGGCCATTCATTACATATATCCATGCGTTGATTTGTTTATTCTTTTCTTGCATCATGTTTGCATCGTGATTGCATTTATTACATCACATTGTTTATGTTTCACGGGCATCAAATTGCATTCATGGCTCATTCATCACGATACGCATTTGAAGGGATAAAATGGAAGTTGTCTTGGTTTTAGGAGTCTTTGAAAGAATTTCCATTTCAAATCAGAGGTATAAAAAGTACTGAGCACCTTTTCAATAACAAGCTAGAGCTATAGAGAATGAACAAGTTGCCAGAATGGAAAGAATGGAAAGGGCACAGGAAGAATTACTAGAAAAGTTGACAAAATATGAAGCAAAATCTAGAGATGAAATGACTAAATTCATGGAGCTGATGTCCGCAGTAATCAAGGGAAAGGGATACACTGAAAATTTTGCTGCTAGAGAAGGGTTAGAGGCACAAAAGGGTCAGAGTGAGGTCATGATGCTGGATGGCCAGAACACAGTTAACCCCAGCAACACCCTGAACTTAGACGACCCAGCTGAACAGGAAAAGTTGAAAATAGTTGAGTCAAATATGGCTGAGTTGATAGATTCCTGAAGGAAATATCAGTTGTTAGATAAAAGGTTTTAGGCAGTAGAAAATACAGATGTATTCGGGAGTGTGGATATGAAAGAACGATGCTTGGTCCTCGATTTAGTCATTCCTTCTAAATTCAAGGTCCCTGGCTTTGTAAAATATGACGGGACGACTGATCCGCCGCCTACATCACTATGCTCTGTCGAAAGATGACGAGTCATATAGATAATGATAAGCTTTTGATCCATATTTTCAGGATAGCATCAACGGGTCCGTAATTAGGTGGTATAGTCAGTTGAGTAAGGATCAGATTCGCTCTTGGAATGATTTGGCTAGAGCTTTTCTAAACCAATACAAGTATATGACCGATATGGTGCCTGACCGTCTCACCTTGTAAAATATGGAGAAAATGTCACTGAGAGCTTCAAAGAGCATGCTCAGAGGTGCAGGAACATGTCCACTCAAGTACAACCGCCCCTGACTCAGAAGGAAACCATTGTCCTTTTTGTGAATACACTGCAGGCCCCATACTATGATAGACTTGTCGGGAACACCACGAAGAATTTTTCGGACATGGTAATCTCCGGGGATATGATTGAAAATGCTATCAAGGCTGGGAAACTTGAATGAGTAAAACATTTAATGCAGAAAGAAACAGGATGCCCAAAAAGAAAGAGGAAGATGTCCAAGCTATGGGAGACTTTGCCCGTATATTCCGGCTACTTCATACCAACCACCATGTCCTTCTATGAACTATGTATCCCAGGGTTCATACTTATACCCGATGGCCTATCAGAATCCAATAAATTTTCAATCTTTTGTCAGCCAGAGGAATCCGAAGAATATCCATAAAAGAGATCAGTTTGAGCCACTCCCCATGTCTTACTCTGAACTATTGCCCTAGCTGGTCGAAGAGCAACTCCTTACTAAAGTTCCAGTGGAGCCTATCCAACCCCAATATTCGAGCTGGTATGACAAGAATGCATATTGTGATTATCATTATGGGATTCGAGGATATTCCGCAGAAAATTGCTTATGTCTGAAACGGAAGGTTCAAGCACTCATCAATAAAGGACAATTAGATATGGGGAAGAAAAAAAGGTCAGACAGCGTGGAGAATCTACTAAATGGGAATGATGAGACCATTGTGGATGTCATGATAGGGGAAGAAGATGGAAAGGTCGAAAATATTATCGAGGAATAGCCAATTTGAATTAGGGAGAACATGTCAAGGGGGAGTTTTTTATGCATGTAGTTCCATACCTCATGACGGGAACACTTGTCTTATGTTAACATCCATATGAAATAAATGAATTTTTAATGTTTTTATGGTTGTTATGTTTTAACAATAACTTGAATGTGCAAAACAAGTATTAAGGAAGTTCTAATAATGGATAGTCTCGAGAATATTGATGATCATTGTTAGAAATAACCCAATACCTTCCCTCTTTTGGGGATTCCATATGTCTAAATCCCTGAAACTGAGACCACTTGGAAAACCTAATACTTCAAAAATATGAATGATTAAACTTCATAAACCATTGTCATTGCAGAATAAGCAAAGATGTAAATCCTAGTCTAGGCATTGAACAAAGGAACGAACTTTTTGAAATTTTTTCGAATTCCTTGAAATTCAAACAAATGAGACATTCTTTCAAGAATCTAGATTTTGGTAATTTGATGTGTGTCAAGATTGTGCTAAAACCATTCATGACCTTTTTCCAATGACCATAAAACATCAATTGCCCAAACATCACTTCATGATTGATACCTCAGGGCACAATGACCAAACCAGATTATCCCATGTCCTAGAGAAAACTTGTTTTTGGGTAATATTTTCCTTGGCACTTCAAACAAACCCAAGATTGAAACTCAACATTTTCAGTGTAAACCTAGACTTGCAATACTCGTCACAATGATACGAATTCTCATGGTTAATCAAATCGGGGCATCATATGTGAAAATAATGGATACATGATGAAAAAGGATGGAACTAACCATCAATCAGTGGGGCATGCAACAAAACAAAAAAAAAAGCAAAAAAAGAAAAGAAAAGAAAAGAAAAATGAAGAAATATTGTGATATCATGCATATGAGAATTCAGATGATTCCAAAGTGCAAAATGAAATTTTGATTATCTATTTCCCCTGGGGTTGTTTTTCAATGAGAATATTCGTACTTGTTATGATAAATGGCCATCTTTCATATCCCTCTCACAAAGAGAAAGTTATCCATAGTCACCCTTTTGACTTAAGGAATTCTTTTTCTTTAAACCCTGATCAAGGATCACCTTCTACACTGGGGGGCAAATGCGAGGAAATATCTTCTCAAAGATCACGAAAAAATGAGTCCTAGCTCAAAGACAGATACAAAGCAAATAGAGCCCCGAATAAATATGGGCTCACTCTGTTGAAGAAAAAGGAAAAGATGGTGAAATGGAAGCTAAGAACAAAACAAAAGAAAAAAAGTGTGAAAAAAGTATGGCAAATGTAAGCCAAAAGCAAGGAAGAAAAGGAGCAAAAGTCAAAAAAAAAGGGAAAGAAAAGTCCAGAAGGGACAAATGCCTCAAAAAGGAATCCTCCTCAAGAAATGATCCTTGATCTGATTACCCTTAAACACATATTTTGGGCCTATTTATCCTTTCTTTCTGAACCCCGAGCCATGGCCTACATTACGTGCTTTAAAAGTCCATTTTGATTAAGCATGAATATTTAACTTGAAGGGTTTTTCCTCAGATTTTATCCCATCTCATCCAATTATCATTTCGCTAAGGAAGAATTTAGAATTCTCAAGTGCATGGTAAAACAATAAAAAAAAAGAAAAAAAAAGGAAAGAATGGGATTCTAGGGCAAAAACCCAAAAACGGACGGTCTAGAGTAAAATGGAAATTTTTGAGGCCATCTATGATAGTGACGATACCACAAAAGAGAAGGTCATCTTGAAGAAGTGGTCATCGAGGAACATCTAGGAATTTTGGAAACTCCCAAATTGTTAGCTCTTATTTGGAGGATTGATTTCAAAAACTGAGAATTTTTCCCTCAAAGATTAACCTTTCCAATTTAAATATCCCAGCCAATCTTAACGCTTGTCAAAATACCTTGATATGGAAACTAAAAGAATGTTGGATTTGTTTGGTTCTCAATGAATTCATGATCTATAAAACTTGTTCCATTTGTAAGCCTAGAAGGGACATACATTTTCGTTGTTAAGTTTTCTTCGATCATCCAAAATTTTGTTATACCAAGCCTTGCCAAAATTTCTAACAGTGATCATCAGTCTTCAAAAGATTTGTACATCACACACTGTGGAGTTAATATTTTTTGTTCAAAAGTTTTCAAAATGAGAAAACAAATAAAGATATTTTTTGAAATACTCATTTTTTATGTTGACATGAGACAAGGGTTTTTTTAACCCAAAAAGGTATAGAACTACTAGGATAGGTCTTGACTTCCAGATATGAGGAGAAGAGATAGAACCCATTTCAGACCTCTATTGATAAGAGTTTGAAAACTGTTGGGGCAAAAAGAATGGCCAAAATGAATTGAAGATATACTCTGATTTGAAGAGGAAAAATGAATTAGAGAGGCTAAGCCAAAGACTAGAAAAAAAAGATCGGGGGCATTTGCATTACTCATGAGCATTCATCTCTTTATTGAGCTATACATCTGCATCTATATCAAGAACCATTTGCATCAATCCAAGACATTTGCATTTGCACCATGAAGCATTTGCATCTTATTCTATATCAATCCCTGAAGTAGTTGCATCAGCCGAAGACATTTGCATTTACACCACGAAACATTTGCATCCTCTCTCAAATCCTCCAGGTTAATTTCAGGGTCATTTTAATCTCGGTTTCATCCAGATTGTTTTCAATTTTTTGTTTTCACCCATGCCTTTTTAATCTCTGGTTTCATCCAGATCTTTTTCAATTTTCTGGTTTCACCAATGCCTTTTTAATCTCTGCTTTCATCCAGATCTTTTTCAATTTTATGGTTTCACCCATGTCTTTTTAATCTCTGGTATCATCAGATCTTTTTCAATTTTTTGGTTTCACTCCTGCCTTTTTAATCTCTGGCTTCATCCAGATGTTTTTCAATTTTTTGGTTTCACCCATTCCTTTTTATTCTCTGGTCTCATCCAGATATTTTTCAATTTTTTGGTTTCACCCATGCCTTTTTAATCACTGGTTTCATCCAGATCTTTTTCAATTTTCTGGTTTCACCCATCCTTTTTAATCTCTGGTTTCATCTAGATCTTTTTCAATTTTTTGGTTTCACCCATGCCTTTTTAATCTATGGTTTCATCCAGATCTTTTTCAATTTTCTGGTTTTACCCATGCCTTTTTATTCTCTGGTTTCATCGAGATCTTTTTCAATTTTCTGGTTTCACCCATGCTTTTTAATATCTGGTTTCATCCAGATCTTTTTCAATTTTTTGGTTTCACCCATGCCTTTTTAATCTCTGGTTTCATCCAAATCTTTTTTAATTTTCTGGTTTCACCCATGCCTTTTTAATCTCTGGTTTCATCCATATCTTTTTCAATTTTCTGGTTTCACCCATCCCTTTTTATTCTCTGGTTTCATCCAGATCTTTTTCAATTTTCAGGTTTTTCCCATGGCTTTTTAATCTTTGGTTTCATCCTGATCTTTTTCAATTTTCTGGTTTCACCCATGCCTTTCTAATCTCTAGTTTCATCCAGATCTTTTTCAATTTTCTAGTTTCACCCATGCCTTTTTAATCTCTGGTTTCATCCAGATCTTTTTCAATTTTCTGGTTTCACCCATGCCTTTTTAATCTCTGGTTTCATCCAGATCTTTTTTAATTTTCTAGTTTCACCCATGCCTTTTTAATCTCCGATTTTATCTAGATCTTTTTCAATTTTCTGGTTTCACCCATGCCTTTTTATTCTCTGGTTTTATCCAGATCTTTTTCAATTTTCTGGTTTCACCCATGCCTTTTAATCTCTGGTTTCATCCAGATCTTTTTCAATTTTCTAGTTTCACCCATGCCTTTTATTCTCTGGTTTCATCCATATCTTTTTCAATTTTTTGGTTTCACCCATGCCTTTTTAATCTCTGGTTTCATCCAGACCTTTTTCAATTTTCTGGTTTCACCCATGCCTTTTTATTCTCTGGTTTCATCCAGATCTTTTTCAATTTTCTGGTTTTACCCATGCCTTTTTAATTTCTGGTTTCATCTAGATCTTTCGCAATTTATTGGTTTTACCTATGTTATTTCAATCTCTGGTTTCATCCAGATCTTTCTCAATTTTCTGGTTTCATCCATGTCAACTTCTGGTTTTATCCAGATCTTTCTCAAGTTCTGGTTTCACCCATGTCATTCCAATCTCTGGCTTCATCCAAATTTTCCTCAATTTTCGGTTTCACCCATGCCAGTAAGGTAAGCACAAGACAGGATAAGACCCCGATACCATCGTCGAGGTCTTTTCTTCTCTTGCAAATCGAACCCGTTTCCTTAGGACGGGTCGAGCCTTGATTAGTCAGGGAACTCAATTTAAGGACAAAATATTTAATTTACAGCTTTTTCAAAAAAGTAAATGAATGAAAAAATGATAAAAAGAAAAAATGGAAAAAATGAAAACCCCTTTTCCTTTCCTTCACATGTGATTTCACTAACTGAACAAAATTAGTGTTTATTTATCTTTGCCTGATTCCTGATTCTCAGCAATAGCCAAAGAGGGGCAGTTGTAGACACCTAATTTTGTCTGGACCACTAAATCAGGTATTTTTTTTCCTAAAGTGATATTTCAAAATGCAAAAATGCTTTTCTCATCCTGCATGTGGTACTCAAAGACTTAGTTTAAGAAAGCAGGCATAAAAAATCAATCTTGAAAAAGTCAACCCCTGGAAGTCAACCTCGAAAAGTCAACTACTGAAAAAGTTAATCCACTTTCAAAATCAAGATTCAAAGTTCAATTGAACAGTGGTGAAAGAATTTGATAATCTGAGGTCTACAACGAAAGATATGGAGTCTGGAAGATGGGTTACAGAGATTCAGTAGAAGGAAAACCCTAGTTCGGAAAATTTGGGAAAAATGCTTAAACGATCAAATTGGTCGAAATTGGAGGCTCCAAATGAAAGATAATCAATGACTACAAGTAAAGGAGAGGCCATTTGGAGGCAAAACTGAAGGAAAAGTCAATTTGAAAAAAAAAAATCGAGAATTAGGGTTTTTGGTGAATTTTGGTGAAATTGGGAAAAATTACAGAAATGGCCAGATTTGATAAAACTAAAGCCCCTAATTGTTGAGGAGTGATTAAACAAGGATAGCCCAAGGCTCAGTTTGAAGTAATTCCGAGAAAAGAGCCGATTGGGGGAAAACGGAAAAACGAGAAAATTCTCGATACAGAAAAAAAAAAGGAAAAATCAAATCGAAAGGGAATTTGATGCAAAAATTGGGCGTTTTTGGACCAACTCCAATTCAATTTATGAACAAGGCACAGAAAAAGAAAATTTGAAAATCGGACTTGTTTTGAGCAAAACCGAGCTTTGGAGACAAAAGGGCAAACTTGATAAATCCTAAAACATAGCAAATGAGCTCCAAAAATTATGAAAACTTCCAGATCTCACTTTCAAATTATTTGGAAGAGATTGGCAAAAGAAAATCCAGAACCGGAGCTCGTTTGCAAAATGGAAAATCTCGGGCCCACTAAGTTGAAATTCAAGCAAATAAATCTCAAAAAAATAGAAAATGAGCTCGAAAAGTTTTGAAAACTTCCAGAATTCAAATTTTTTATTATTTTGGAAATATTAAAAAAAAAAGAAAATTTGGTTTTGGAGTTCGTTTGCTATTTAATTAGGTTTGGGGGTCAAAAATGTTATTTTACCGAAGAAACCGAAGAGGGCCTTTCTTGCAATTAAAAAAATGGAGTGTGGGCTGGAATATGAAGAGGCAGCCAACCAAGCCCATGAAGGAGTGTGAATTTTTCAAATTTTGCATCCAAGGGCCAAAAGTGGATAGGAAGGTAGTTATTTTTTTTATCAAGCCTTTGAAATTGTAACACATGGACCAATGCATGAAGAGGAATGATGTCATATTTATGACATCATGTTCATGACATCATATTTTAGGGGCTGATTATTTGATCTAAAGGTGAGAATTTCACATAGAAAGCATCTTAGATTAAGAGCCATTGGATCAAAATTGGTTAAAAAAATGACAACTTGCTAGGGAATCCTAATAGAAAGTTTATTTCATTTTAACACTTCTTCTTGGCTGATTACTCTCCATTTTTGAAAGCTAATAGAAAGTTTTGAAAGGTAAAGAAAGTAAGAAGAGAAAAAAAAGCTTGCAAAATAGCTTGTGAAGGTAGCTAAAAGCACCTTACTCTTGGATTTTCTTTGCATTTTCATACTTAATTTGCTATTTTCCTTTGGTATTTTGTGATTTTCTATTGATTTTGGTTTTAAAATAAGTGTTTTCAAGCTTCCTCCTCAAGCTCCTCTCTCATGCTTTCTTGAAAATTTTTGAAAAAAGCAATTCTTTTTTTACTTTGTTCTTGAGTTGGCCGAATGGTCATGTGTTTGATATGGTTGGTGTTTGATCTTTATTTCATGTTGGTTGTGATATCTAGCATGTTTTGATGTTCTATATATTTTTAAAAATAACAAAGATATGGAGCTTGTTTTAATCTTTTTTACTTACTTACCTCTATTTTGATTTTATCATTTTGTTTTCATATTTACTTACTTTGTTTACCATTTTTAATTTTCTGTTTTCAATATGTTTGAGTCATCCATGATTTGCATTTTACTATACTATGTGTTTGTGAAAATGTTTAGCTATGATCATGCATTTACATCATGTTTGCTTGGTTTAGCATGTTTCCTTTTTAGTCTTGCATTTAGTATGTCATGTGTTTGTGTAAATGCGATGCTAAGATTTCATCATTTAGGCCATGCAACCATTCGGTTACCCCATGTTTACAAGCTTTGTGTGTGCATTTTTATCTTATTGGTTGACATGCTTGCATTTCCATGCTATGATTTTGTGTATTTTGATTTAGTATGCTATGTGTTTGTGTTATTGCCATGCATTTTTTAGATCTAGGTCTCATTCGCATTGCCATGCATTTCACGCATGTTTAGGCCTAGGTTGCATTTATTGCCATGCAAGTTCATATTAGGTCTAGGTCATATCCTTTATGCCATGCATTTTCTATGTCATTTAGGCTTTAAATCATGCATCTCATGCATTTAACTTGTTGTTTGTTCATGCATATCATATCATGCCACTTCATTTTTGACTTAGGCCAATCAATGGCTCAAAGTCAAGCTCACATGAGCATACTTGTGGAAAATTAAGGAGTTGTCAAGTTGATTTTTCTACCTTTGTGATTTTTTTTACTTAGGCAAAACTTGTCCAATTTTTTAGAATTTTTAGCTACTGTTTGCAGGTCCTTAGAAGAGTCTCCAATATTTTTTTTTTTGAATGATTTTATCAAAGGCATAAAAATGTGTTTTGGCAAAACAGTTTTTCACCCAGTGTTATGACTTTTACGATTTTTCAGGGAAGTTATCCTTAGTCAATAAATTAAGTCAATTCTTGCCAACAGAGTTTTACATGTTCTTAGTCTCTTGTATTTTTTCAGGTTTTTTTTTTTGAAATTTTAAAAATAGGTTAAAAAATCATACTTTAAAATTGGACAGTGGAGTCAGATTTGAATTCAAAGGAAAATTAATTTTTTGTTTTGGTTAAGGCATTTAGAGGGGGTTAATTAGGAACCTTAGCTACTGTCCTAGGTTGGTTTCTAAGCCATTTTAAACTTCAAAAATAATTTTATAGAGCTCAGGTCAAGGGTGGTCAAGTCCGGGCATTCAAACTTAGGAAAATAGAGCTATTTTCAAAGGGAAATTCGGCTATGACAGTTTATTATCCAAGATTTTCAAAATTGTTTTTAAACCAATCACAAAGTATTTTGATTTTAGAAAAATTTAATTTGATGTATTTTTCTAAGGTTGTCGGATATCTTTTTAGGTATACGAATTTCCTTATTTAAAGAAAAAAATACACTTTCATGCATTGCATTTTCCATGTTCATGCATATTATATGATATATGATTTTTGCTATGAATATTCGTATGGTATTGTTATTATTTGGATTTATATTTTATGGTGTTAGATTAATTTTTATATGGTTTTGAATATTTCATGCTATCCGATGTTTTTTATTTAGTCATTTATTTTTGTCACATTATTTAGCATCTACTATGTTCATGCATTATTATTTTTATTTTTATGCATATTTGATGATAATATTATTTTATGTTTCATATCATTTCATGTCACTTAAATTATATTCCATGTCATCTAGATTATATTATTTAGAATGTGCCATGTCATATAAAATATGCCATGTCATTTAAATTTGACATGTCATTTAAATCATATCATTTCATTTAGAATATCTTATGTTACTTAGGTTATATCATTTCATTTAGAATATATTATGTCACTTAGGATATTTCATTTCATTTTGAATATATCATGTTACTTAGGTTATTTCATTTTATTTAGAATATATCATGTTACTTAGGATATTTCATTTCATTTAGAATATATCATGTCACTTAGGTTATATAATTTCATTTACAATATGCTATGCCATTTAAATTATATCATATCATTTAGGTTGCATTATATTATCTAGACTTTGCTATATCATTTTTATTATGTCACACATGTTCATATTCATTTTTTTTAATTATTTAAAAAAAAAAGATAATGATTTTCAATAAAAATAAAGATATTTCCGAGTTAAAATAATTCATGTGTTCTATTCCGGATTGTCGGGGAGGATATCATCAATTATCATTAATAACAGAATATCTTTCTTAAAACGAGAATGATTAGGAAAATTTTCTAAATAAAAATTTCTATATTTTGCTGAATTTTCGGGGAATATAGGAAAATTTTGAATAAATAAATTCTGAATCATTTTCAATAAAAAAATGAAATTATTTTTCTTTAAATTGGGAATTAGTTTGAAATACTAAATTTAAAACTGACTTTTTACCGAGACTTAAGATAACACATGATTAATAAGGTACCGTTTTATACGGGCGTTGTGGAGGTGCTAATCCTTCCCTGCATGTAACCAAGTCCCGAACCTGCTTCTTTGATTTCTCTGGTTTAAAAACGCAGACTTGAAATTGGTTTTAAAAAGAATGTTTTAATTAATTTTAAAATATTTTTACAAAACCGATTTTAATAGGTGGCCGATCACACCTAGCCAAAAAAGATTGGTGGCAACTCCATGTCTTTTTCGAGGTTGTTTTCAAACCCTTATTTATTTCAAGAGGAATTTAGTCGTCTTTTCCTTTGTTTTTTTTCCAATGTCACGCTTAACGAATATAAAATCTCGCGATGAGCCTTGTTATTTTTTAGGTTGCGACAGGTCTGATGCCGAGCCATAGGAGCGCCAAACAAGTCTTCTAAAGACTAATACAACGACCTCCTATATTCGGCTTGAAGATAGCGAAATCACAGCTGATGCCTGGACCACGTGACATGTCTGATGCCGAGGGTCATCCCCATCACGCCTTCGTTGCCAGGACCAAACCTACGGCCTGAAGCCCTCCATGAGAGCCGACCATGAGGGGTCCTTGAGAAACAAATTACTCTACAACGAACATGATGGCTAACCTCAAGGACAACCAAACTCCACATCTTCTATCAACATCATCACTTCAACATAACAGCGGTGTTTGATGAACTAAAAACACACCCCAGACTCCTACGAGATCCGATGCCGAGCCATAGGAACGTCGAACAACCTTTAGAGACTAGCATATAAGTTCCTACACAACGGTTCGATACCAAGCCACACACGCTTGATGCCAGACATCCGTTATGAAGTCCCGAACTGGTGAGAACTCATAGGACCACTAAACGTCCTCTGATCACCCACGTTCAAAGTTCCAAACTAGACAAACAGTTTGATGCCCCTCAAGCCTCTTAAATGGGTTTTCGACCAAAAAGGGAAGGCTCACCAACAGGGGGCGACACCCGACGTCAAAAACGATGTTGGAAGGCTGGGCATGAGTGAGCTAATTAAAAGACAAGAAAAATCCACTAAGTTAGTCCGAGGTAAGTTTTGTCAATTAGATTTACACTAAACTCTCTTGACTTTTCTTAGAAAAACAAGTCGGACAAAAGTAACCACGTAGGGAGGCTTACGTGCCCAACATGGATGAAAAATCCTCATTGGGAGATTTCACGCCCCATGTGATTTAGAAAAATGAGCTCAATACTCGGTCAAAGGACCCTCCGATGTAAAAACACATCCGAAGGTGCGGTTTGCCAAAAAATTATCAACAAAGGACCCTCCAATGTATGAACACATTAAGAGGTGCAGTCCGACAGAAAGCCATCAACAAAGGACCCTCCAAGATATAAACACATCTGGAGGTGCAGTCCATCAAAAGACTATTAACAAGGATCCCTTCGATGTACAAACACATCTGGAGGTGCTGTCCGACGAAGAGCCATTAACAAAGCATCCTCCTACAATTAAAACATATAGGGAGGTATCATTCACTAAAAGAGACCACGCAAAAGACTCTTCAACATGGAAACACATCAGGACTATGGTCTAGCAAGAATTTTAACGACGACTCCACAATGTAGAGAACACATCAAGAGGATCGTCTATCGAAAGCAAAAAACTCAAACAACCTCCACGAGGAAGTCTCCCGATGTCAAACACATCGGATTCAAGCCTAACATAAAACATATTAGGACCAATGTCCCAATGTTATCTTACTACAAAAATGTTGCAATGGACTCCACAAGAGCGGACTCCACCAACTTGCAACAATGAAAGAAGGCAACTTGAGAAAACACTTAAGTTGACCTCAAAAACATATGGCCGAACAAGAAAAGAGGAAGACCTCCATGATCGGCCAAATCAGTCCCCAAGTAAAAGTCTGAGCTAAGCTCCCTACGTGAACAAAACTCACGACAAGCGATCTCTACGGATCTCATCATTTGATGATGGCGGAATTTAAAGAAAACAACTCCACTCAAACATACTGATGATCTTGGCCCATATGGAACTTGCCATGAATCTTCAAAAATTGGGCCATCTTGGATCCTATCACACACCAACTTAAGTAATCACTTAAACGATTGCAGCCACGTCCTTACGAGTCTACAAACCCTCAAATTGGGCGAATTACTTTGGAAATGGCATGAAAATGCATGCCTACGCTCCTCTCTTCAGAAACTCTCTCATTCAAGCTCCAAGGAAGAAAAAACAACATCAAACCAACCTCATATAATATTGGTCTCCAAAGGGGGAGTAGTACCCCTTGGAGAAGTCTCACCTATAACTCACATAAGGATGAACGCACCAAGTATCAGACAAAGGTGCACATGACATGAGGAGATAACGAGAAAGAGAAAAGAAAAGAAAAAGAGAATGAAAAAAGATTCTCCAAAAACAGACACTTCATCCATTCATCAAAATGGCAAAGCCATCACAAGAAGATGGAGTCCGAACACAAAAAAAAAAATCTTATCTCCACTAAGTGATGAAATGAAGTTGTTCAAATTCACCAAGGCAACAAAGGCCTCGGACATAAAGGATGTTCAAATGAAGTGTCAACAATGCTCTTGAAAGAAAGAAGAAAGCCTCGAACAACAAGCCACATTCACTTTCGGATGAGCAAAGGCTAGCCACGCCTAGCACACCAAAGGAATAAATGTGTAGAGAATGCTACTTTCCGATGTGCTAGCCACATCTAGCACACTAAAGAAAGAAATAGATTTGTAGAACAACCATGCTCACTTTTGAATATACAATGGCTAGCTACACCTAGCACACGAGAAGGAGATGCGAGATCCACATTGACAACCTACAAAAGAGTTGGTCATTCGAACACAGGCATATAAGGAAGCACAATTTATATCTTCCCCATGTCCAAAATGAAAAGGCATCCAAGGAAACACAAACAACATCATCCTTCATGTGTTTCGGACCAAAGATGAAGACTAAAAAAAGTCTAGACCAATAACATCTTCCCCCATATTTTGGAACAAGGAGGAAGGTTGCCAAAATTTCTACACCAAAAAACATGTGTTTCTGACCAATGAGGAAGGTTACAAAAATCCTACACCAACATGTGTTTCGGACCAAAAGGGAAGGTTACCAAAAATTCTACACCAACAACATGTGTTTCGGACCAAAGAGGAAAATTACAATAATCCTACACCAACATCTCACCCTACGTGTTTCGAACCAAGGAAAAAAGGCTACAAAGAATCTATACCCTCCACATCTTCCTCTATGTGTTCCAGTCCGAAAAGAACATGACCATACTTGACAAACAAAGAAAACACAAGCCAAACACATAGGAGAGATGCAACAAACATTGGTTAAGGAGTACCAACAACTTCGGACAACCTTCCTATGTGATCCAAAGTGTTCCCTAAGTGATCAAACAAGTTTCCAAGACAGCACCCTAAGTGATCCCAAGTGCACCTTATGTGATCCGAAGTGTTCCCTAAGTGATCAAACAAGTTTCCAAGACAGCACCCTAAGTGAACCCAAGTGCACCCTATGTGATTAGAAATATTCCCTAAGTGATCAAACAAGTTTTCAAGGCAGCACCCTAAGTGATCCAAAGTGCACCCTATGTGATCCGAGGTGTTCTCTAAGTGATCAAACAAGTTTCCAAGGCGGCATCCTAAGTGATCCTAAGTGCACCCTAAGTGATACCCAAGTGTTCTCTAAGTGATCAAACAAGTTTCCAATGTGCATCCCAAGTGATCCTAAGTGCCTCTAAGTGATATTAAGTGCCCTTAAGTGGCGGGGCAAGTTCCCATGAGCTCCCCTATGAAGACTAGACAACAACAAGAACACTTGGGGAAGCATGCCGAAAGACTCAAAACACATAAGGGAGCAAGATGGAAATCACCAAACACATAAGAAGGCAAAACATGGTGTATCCCTCCTATGCCAGCAAAAGACTCCACGAAAGTCATAGGAGCGAAAGTCGTCAACACTTCCGCACGGCCAGAACGAGTTCTACAACTCATACTAGAAGGAGGGAGTAGAGTGTATACACATAGCGAACTTCGAGAAAAAGAAGTGGCAATGCTCAAAATAGCTGACAAAGACACAAAGACAATGCTTAACCACAAAAGAAGAGAACAACAATGGAGCACGGACAAGAAACGGAGTTGAGCACAAGCTCCTCCAATTACAAAAGAAGAACAATGGTACACGAATCAATAATGTTGAACACAAGTTCCTTCTACAACATACCACCGTTCTACCTTTTCACATAAGGAACAAATAGCTAAGGTAACAAGGCACAAAGTCCCCCTAGTGGCTGAATCTCTAGCAAAGAAGATAGAGAAAAATGCCTCAAACTAAAGAAAAATCATAAGAGCATCCACGGGTGTCTGAGTTTGGACCTAAGAAACCTCAAAGACACACGCGCCTCGATGAGCACGTCCGTGTGCAAGAACTAAGCTACATGACCAAAAATCCAACAACGTGCAACTTGCCGCTTCTGCGCAAACACGCGCAAATATACACGAACTTCCTCAACATGATGACTCTCCAAGCCCAACATATAAACAACTTTTGTTTGCACATATAAACCTATGTGAATGTGCACCTCTATGAGACATGTACGAGTTCAACAACTCGCACTAAGGAGGGAAGGAAGTAACAAGCATAAGACACACAAGTGTCGCGGATGAAACAAAAACGAAGGAAAACAAATAAAAAGGAATGGCTAAACCTCCCTAAGTGGCTTGAAGCTTCTCCAAACGGTCGGACCTCGCATCAAGAGAAGAAATCGCAAACCTCCTGATGTAAAACAAGAACAACCATCAAGTTAACACTTGAGAAGTAGTCGGCAACCAAACATGCCACCACCCACAGGACTAGCTTAAGAAAAAACTAAGTCTGAAAATAATGGAAGCATGAAGAGATGGCCTTCCTCGCTAAAAGGTCCCTAAGTGAGGTGCCACCTCGAAAACAAATAGACTCGAACAAAGTGTTCACGACTTCATCCAAAGTCTTGAATGAGGGAGTAACACCCTCTATGTAACAATAAAGTCGCCAACGCCCACTTATGTGAACTTATGTGAATGATGTCATCAACACTCAAGAAGAAAGAAAAAATGAACACACTACAAACATCGCCATCCTCCCGAAGTGGTGTAGAGCAACAGAAAGGAAATTTGATCACAAGCTCCACCTCCAATTCGCCACAATCGGACAAGGCAGAAGATGAGCGTGGCAATAGCTTGAGCAAAGACCTTTTGCTCGATCTTGAAGAAGGGAGCAAGATCCATACGGATATTTGCACATCGGCCCTTAAGTTGAAGAAGCTAATGCAAGCTTGAAGATTCTGACGCTGGCCCCTAAATCAAAGAAACTAAGACAAGCTTTAAGGTAGCCAACAACGCCTCCCACTGAGGAGGAAGACACACTACATGGTCAGAGTTTAACCACGACAAGAGGAAGAAGCGAAACTCACCTCCAAAAAATAACATAGTCGTCACTCTTACAGAATCAAGTCCGAAACCATAGAAGATCTTGGATTATTTAAATAAGTCAAGACACGCCACTCAACCACTTCGAACAAGAAGATAAAACTTGAGCAAACATGCTCAACTTCTCAAATGAGGAAGTAGTGCCCCCACTACATGGAATTTGCAAGAGTAACGTACAACCTAGCAGATGTCAAGCAACTCTCACACCGCAATGTGGTCTGACAAGAGAAATTGTGCACGACTTTGTAGATGTTAACGACATCAAAAGACATCCAAAAGAACCATGACAATCCATACGAAATCAAGTAAGCGACAATCGCCAAACTCAAAACTCACTTCCAACAAAAGATGGAGTTGAAAAAGGTACAGCCATAAGGCACAACCTCGACATCCGTCCCTATGTCAAGAAGTGACAACAAAGGTACACAACACCTCCACAAATGTGCAAAGTGAGGATGAAGAAGAAGAGGTGTGGCCACGACGATTGCAAACATGTTCTAACAGAAGTTCAGCCTTTTAAACGTGCAAAATAAAGCTATTTGAGCCCCCTCTTTAAGGTGATCATATAGAGTTCCGAGCATGCAAACGGGAGAAGATGTCAAGCGCACCTCTCAGACATGTTTCACACCTCAAAAACGATCATGAGAGGACCAAACACACGAATGGGAGAAGATGTTGAACAAACCTCCCTGATATGCTTCGTGCCTTGAAGACGATCGCAAAGAGGTTCAAACGCTCAAACAGGAGAAGATGTTAAGCACACCTCCTAGGTATACCTCGCACCTCAAAGAAGATCACTTAGAGGCTAGTTATGAACATGCGGACAAGAGAGGATGTTGAAATACACCTCCCAGATGTGTTCCACGCCTCAAGCAAATACACTTCATCTTCAAACGGTTGGACACTCCGAAAAGGTGTGGCAAATCCACGCTCATTCAACACAACAAAGAGTGATGCGCTCACCTCAAGATATGCTTTGAAACGAATGAAGTAAGACACCCACCTCTCCATAAGTCACTTGAACGAACAAAGATCTTTCAAAAAAAAGTGTAGCAAAACTCAACTATGCAACGTACAAAAGAGAGAAATAATAATGCCTATCTCTTTGAACGAAAGGTAGTCGAGCTCGTCAGCACACATAATGAAGGAACCGCAAAAACCAGCCTTCGGATTTGCAAATGATGATGCGCCTGCCCTACCATTTTGGATATACGAAGATAAGGTAGTTAAGCTCAACGTCACACACAAGGAGAAAGCCACTCAGCTGACCTCCAGATGTGCGAAAGCAACTCCTCTATGTGTTTGAAGAAGAAAACGCTGAGTTCACCAACACGCATAAGGAAATACCACAACGCCAGTCTCCAAAGGTGCAAAGGCAACTTCTCCACATGCACAAAAACAAGCTAAACTCACTAAAGCACACAAAAGGATCACAAAGCTGAACTCTGGATGTGCAAAAAATAGCGACTAAGAGACGCTTGTCTTGCTGGCATGACAACATCCTTCACGGACAATAACAGCAGATGAGAATGTACACCAAAGATTACCCAAGTTCAAGCATTTATAAAAAAGCTCCAGATGTGACAACTCACTCGCTAGAAGTGAAAAACTTGCACATAAGGCATAAGAGCTCTCGCACGCCTGCACCAAGAGATCCAAGGCGTCCATCAGACTCTTCATCGCCCCAAGAGACGCGCCCCGCTCAACCCGATCATCATTGCATCTAATCCTCCTCAAGTGACCGAAATTGTTACACTCTTTTGGTCTTGAAGGGGGACTGAATGTTAGGGAGGACCTAGAAACAAGCCCACTATGGTCCAACTTTCCAAACCGAACACAAGATCAGAATACCAAAACAGCTCCTAAATAGATGTCCCAACAAAAATGGGTTCGGATTGGGTGCAATACAACTACATCACCTCTCATGCACCCTTATTTAGATGCTGACATGTGGCACTATCAGGACTGTTTGTCAGCCTATAAATAGGCTACTACTAGTCTACTCCAATAAGTCCCATCATAGCCATAAAATTCAAACTAGAGAGAGAAAGTCACCAACCAGATTTATCTCCCTATCTCATTCTACATTTTAAATTTCGTATATCCTAAGTGATCCTAAGTGATCCCAAGTGATCCTAAGTGATCCTATGTCCTTATGTGCTAAACACTTGAGGTGATACTGACTTGAGCGTTGGAGCGCACCCCGGAGGTAAACCTCCGGTACCTCTCTCACCTTGTTACTTCCTTGCAGGATATCATCCAACTGGTGGAGATCACTTCGATCTGCATGTGTCCTAATGTGTCTCGATGTGTCTCGATGTGCCACGCACATCTAGTAAAAGTTTAATCACATCAGTTCCTATGTGCCTTGTGTTGGTGTATGCCCTAAAGCCAATCAGATTGAGCTTGGGATACACAGTCAATAAAGCATACCCTTCACTATGATTATAGTGATACAAGGTTTTCCTTCATGTTAGTACAATAATAAGGAGTTATTAAGTACTAATCGGATGAAGCCCATAGAACATAATGGCCTTGCAAAGGATTATAAAGAGTTATAATTATGAAATCCTTATGCATCAAAGCCTTGTTCCTCAAACTGTTTCTGGTCATCGTATGGCCAAGACAGGGTATTGGCAATGCTCAAAGACTGGTATATGTTAAGCCTTCTTACTTATGAAGTAAGCAACCGATCTCATACAGGTTGAAGTATGGGATACTTGCGATAACATATAAGTGCTTGTCTGTTGAACAAGTTCATTGAACATGACCCGCCAAGAGAACTTCATTTGGTAATATATCACTCTAGTGTCTACGATAATATTCTCTTAGTACCAGTCGTGTAAATTAGTCTTCAGACTTGTGATACCAGGTCATCTTGTATGGAGAGTGTCATACTTAGATTTCATCACGAACGAGTCCCAAACACGAGGATGCTTATGGTATGGTGTTATTGGGTATGACATGAACCATACAAAGATGAATGAGTGATCCAGAGAGGATTCACCACTCCCTATGATATTGGAGACATATCTCATTTGTTCTTGACTACGATTAACTTAATTAAGTCTTTGGCCAAAGCATAATGGATTTAGGAGAAATATGTTTCTCTAAATTCATAAGGTTAATCATAAGTTGCGAAGAACTAATATGGATTGATCATGAGTAGACACTGCACCATGCTCATACGCTATCCGGGATATATGGTGAAAGAACCGTATTACACCGACAGGCTGGTTGCTGAAAGGTTCTAAAAGGTCACCCTGACTTTACAGTATTTGGGTGGTCATGATGGGTTGCTAGGTACCGCTCTTGATCTATGATAACAAGTTAATAAGATTAACTTATAATCCTTGCCAACATATTGGGAACCTAGAGGATCACACACATAATAACATATATGTATGGATTAAACATGGTATTCTATTAAGGTAAAACTTAATGGAATAAAAGATCTATATTAAGGACTCAATTGAAGAAGTTCAATTGAGATGAATTAAGACATAATTGAGATTGAGAAATCGAAGGACAATGTCTTAATGAGATAAGAGGAATCGAGAAGTCTTATCTAGTGTAGTAGCCGACTTTGACATAGAGATGTGCAAAGTGAATTGCAATTTACTATACTATATTGGAATAATATCATGAGATGATATTAATAGATTAATGACATGAATTGTTTCATGAGGAGAAAGGAAATTTAATTGAGAATTTAATTACTTTCATTTAGAAATTAATCAATCTAATAAATAAGCATGATAAAATTAGAATGGGTCCAAAGTGACTATTCTAATTTAGGACTGTCCACTAAGGATGGTTGGCCCAACTTAAGGCATTAAAATTGTTGGACCATTATTATTAGAAGATAATATAATGGGCCTATTGATTCATCTTAGAATTAAATAGTTTAAGTCCAAGTGGATTAATGAGAATCTTGTGCAACAAGTAACACATGGCCGGCCAAGCATAGAGAGATAGGGATTAGGGTGTGCGCCACTATATAATGATATTTAGAAGTTAAAGCAGCCCAAGCAAGCTCTATTCTACTTGTGATATTCTGGTTTTGCTTAAGAAAAAGTTTTGTTTCAAGGAGAGAACTCCAACTTAGCAAAAAGGTGAAATCGCAGCCTCCCTAAGCTCCCTAAGGCTTGCCGTAATTCCTCCTATCTTGGTGTTCTTCTTGCCGCTTCTTCACCTAGTTGAGTGAGATTGATTAAAGGAGAAAGATACAAGAATATAGACCTTTTTATTGTGATCTTAGGATCAACTTGCTAGCACAAGTGAATCGCCATACCTTAGAGAAGATCAATCAGCTGTTCGTGTGGACTAGCTCTATAGGAAGGACAATTATGCTTCTTGTGGTCTTGGACGAGTTGGAAGTTTTGTAGATCTTCGATTCGAGATTAGGATCTGAAACTTAAGGTTACGATATCTTAAGTAGGTAACTTCTAAATCATATGGGAGATTTAATTTTTTTGATTGTTATAAACCTATGCAAACACAAGCCTAAGATCCTGTTGTACTTCGGGTGCTTCTTTGTTTATTTTCGCTGCACTTTGATTATCATGTTTTTGCATGAGCCCAAGGTAGTGTATTCCCAACACCTTGTACACTCGACGAGAGACTAACCACTTCGGTTCAAAAGTGCCACACACATCTATTGACTTCGGCCCCCATGTGCCCGATGTCCACCTAAGTTCCACTTACTTTGGCTCAAGCACACCAAACACTGGCCATAGTCTAGTATCTGATGCACCCAAAAGAGTATATCTTTATTTAACCTTGCACTAAAAATATCAATTGTAAGTATAGTAGTTAGCAAGGGTCGAGTCCTCAGGGATTGGGTTTTAGTTTAAGAATTATTAGTCTAATAAATTCAAAGAAAACAAAATAAAAGGGGAGGTTTTTAAAATCAATTTAAACTAAAGACTTATAATCAAAGAAGAAAGCAAGTAAATAAGAAGTAATCAAATATGAGAAAAATATGGTTAAGGTTTCATTCTCCACCACTAGACATCAGTGAGAATCAATAATCAGATCTATCAACATCAATTAGCTATCAAAGTTAACAACTGTAGATAACAACAAGTTTTGTTCCCCCAATCTTTCCTTAGTTCGTCGTTAAATAGAACAAGCTCTCTATTTAATCTCTAACTATCAAACAACCTAGAATAAGCTCTCTAAGTTCAATTTAATAGCAGCTTTATGATGAGAAAGATAGGTTGATCTAAGCAATAAACACATAAGCTCAGATTGTTCAACTTAGGTTATGTTCCACTTTGCAATTAGCGAAAACTTGACCATAATCATTAATCACAAATTGCCACTTATGAATAGGAAATCAAGACAATTACACGAATCAAGACTCCTAAACTAGCAATAGATAATTATCAAGATCTACCTAGTTGATCACCCTAAATAAATCAAAACATCATCATGAACAATTTTAATGGAAGAACACAATCAACTTTGATAGAAAACTAATGATAGGTAAATCTGAAAATTAATTACAAAACTTATCTAGGGCTTTGAAATCATCCTTAACCAAAGAAGTTTAGCCTCACATAAGCATGGATAATATATACATAAAACTAAAAAATAAAAATAAAAGAATAGAGAAGAAGAAGAATAATAATGATGATCCCTTGAATCTCCTCAAAAGATGTCTAGTTTATGACTCAAAATATGGTATTTACAGAGCTTTAAAACCCTGAGAATAAGTCCTTGTCGTACAAGTAACCCTGGAGGTGCAAAAATCATGTTTTTGCCTTTTTTTCAGATTTGCGATTAGGGTTTTTCTGGCCGCAGGATTCTTTAGGGAGATCTTCTAGCGCCATTTCTTATACCCATTTCTTATTCGATTTGGGCCCATAATATATCGTTGGAAAGATAACCAAGTCAACTTCAAAAGTCAAGAAGGAAGTTTCTTCAAATAAATATTCTAACATCATGTTTTCCTTACAACAAGCTCCAGAGGTCAAATCTGCCTTATTGCTTTTCAACTAGAAATTGATATTTTTTACTCCCAAGTCTTCTTCCATCTTGTGATTATGATTTTGTAAGCTCTTTACCATCATTATTGACATATTTTGATTTCATTCTCCTTATTGTACCTAAAATTCAAAAACATAATATAAGTAAACAAGATAAAGATCGAAAACATAACAAAAACTAATGGTAGAAAGGCATAAAATGTATATTTTATGCGCTTATCAGTATCCACTAGTGTTCAGCCTTAGTCTCTTCCACTACAATGGCCATATCCATTCCAGCAGACTCTTACAGTTGCGGACACTAATGTTTTCACCCGTAACACATAGGCATAATAACATAAACATAAAAATAAAATAAAAAAAATTGGAGAAGAAGAATAATGATGATCCTTGAGTCTCCTCAAAAGATGTCTAGTTTGTGGCTCAAAAGATTATATTTATAGAGCTTCAAAACCCTGAAAACAAGTCCTTGCTGCACAAGTATAAGAAAATTAGCCAATTTGCATTTTTTTTTCTATTTTTGGGAATTTTAGGGTTCCCGCCCAGCGCTGCACTGCTGGCTTTTGGACTTTTGGGCGTCGCACCTTCTCGCACTACTTCGGCTAATTTGGATGACCATTTCTTGTCCGATTTGGGCATGTAAAATACCGTTGAAAATATATTCAAGTCAAATTCAAAAGTCAAGAAAGAAGTTTCTTTGAATAAAGAATTTAACAACATGTTTTCTTAGCAACAAGCTCCAAAGGTCAAATCTCCTTATTGCTTTGCACTAAGAATTTGATCTTTTTGACTCCCAAGTCTTCTTCCATCTTGTGATTTTGATTTTGTAAGCTCTTTACCATCATTATTGACATGATTTCACTTCGTTCTCCTAAATATACCGAAATTCAAAAATATAATATAATTAATCAAGATAAAGATCGAAAACATAACTAAAACTAAGAATAGAAAGGGCATTAAATGTGTATTTTATAAGCTTATCAAATACTCCACACTTATCTTTTTTCTAGTCCTCGAGCAAAAAAAAATAAAAATAAAATAAGAAAATCTAAACTAATCCACTATCGTAGGAAATCACGATGGCACTTAGCATGTGACACAAGCCTTTAAACCCCTAGGTGTCCCTAGTGGATGAGTTTAGTCTCGTGAGGGTTTACTAGGATGATACCCACAAACATTGAAGACATAAGAAAAACTAAAAAAAAATAATAATAATAATAATAATAATTACAACTAATCCTTCCAATATAAATTAGAGATAATCCTTGGACAAGTCTTATAAACTAATCAATAGCTTAAAGAAATTCACAAAAAATCATGCTTGAATGTAAATGGTTTGAGTTAAGCCAATATTAACATAACATATCTCAATCAAAATAATGCATATTCAAACTTAATCTCAACTTCTCATATGGGATACTCTCATAATTTTCACTCAATATAGTAGTGGTAAGGTGTTTACACTCAATCAATCTCATGAAAACAGTCCTACCATATGCTTGCTTGTCCACCTATTCTCCACTATTTAGATCATATAACTTCATGAATCAAGATGTCTTTATTCAAGGTTGTAATGGGGCCAAGGGGTAGTAATGTGGTTAAAGAATAAAAGATAAAAGATATTACAAAGGTTCCACATACTTCAAAGAGTTTAGAGACATAATAAGATCATGCAAAGAAAACTTCTCAAAACTACTAAAAATCACATAATGACATAGGCTAAATAATCATGTTGAGCCTTTGCTTCATTCTAACCAACCTTGTAACATCTTTTCTTTAACCAAAATTTCAAGAGATGATTCAATTTTTCTTTCTTTCTTTTCTTTTCTTTTTAATATGGAAAATTATTTTGACAATGTTCCCTTTCTTTTTCTCTTGAATTTTGCCTTTCTCCTCCCCCACACTTATTTCTTGTTTCTAACCCAAATTTTCAATAAATATCCCTTGCTTATGCAATATGTACCAAAACATGTAATCCATCTTTAGAACAAGGGTAAAGATATAAATTTGTTTAGGCTAGGTGTAAGATGTGATTACCAATGAAATAGCTTATTCAATGTAGGCTCAAATTGGCTCACTAGGGGGATATTATCTTGGAACATAAATAAGGGATGGCTGATTTGGCCTTGGTAAAAATCTTAATGCCTCTATTATATCTATGTTGTCATATGTATCAATATAGTATCAAATGGTTTAAAGCAAGTTCTAGAGAAAACATATAATCATGAGAGCACACAAGAAAGAAATTGGATTGATATGTATAATGCATCAATCATATAGGCTCAAAACTTACAAGGATGTTTATACAAGTCAATATTAAGTCTAAACATGTTTGTTTCTCAATCAACATATCATATTAACATTGGCTCATAAAAAATGATATCAAGCTCAATTCTCATGAAAAAAACTATTACTAATAAACCAGTTTTAGACCTACACAATTCATATCTCATCACTGTATTGAAAGGAACTAAAAACACACTAAAAAAAATAACAACCCAAAATAAAAGAAATCCTAAATCCTTCCCCCCACACTTAATTCTTACATTGTCCTCAATGTAATGCTATTATCCCAAATGAAAGAATCATGTGTAAGAGAAAATAAATAAAAACAAAATAATCAAAATAACTAAAGAAAATAATATGATAGAAGGATGGAGAGTAAGAAATAGCAAATCTGATTATAATGTGTGCTCTCCATCCATTGGGTTGCCTCCCAATAAGTGCTTGGTTTAGTGTCCTCAGCCTGACTTGCTAAAACACACGAACAAATAAAAATATTAAAAACTCAAAACAAAACAATACTAATGAAACCTAAATAATCCTAAAAAAAATAACAAAACAAAGAGAGAAAGGAAGAAAAATCAAATCTGATATGGCAGGTTGGCTAATCTTTTATCAATTGGGTTGCCTCCCAATTAGCATTTGATTTAATGTGTCCAACCTAACCAATACCCCTTCTTGGCTTTTTGGGATTTTCGGGTTTAGGCATGAAACTTCATGGATCTTTGTGTTTAATAGGAAGATTTCTTTGCATAATAGCAGATGCATTCTCCACCACAATTATTATGTCTTCACACTTTAATTTGCTCTTGATGGTGTATTGCTCTTCAAGGAATGGTGCATCTCTTGGTACTTGCTTAATAGCATCCACAAGCAAGTTGTTTAAGGTTTCCAGAATTTGTTGTTCATGTTCCTCCTTCTTGGACTTTGCAAATCTACTAAAAAAATGTGGAGAAGAAACATTAATATAAATAGGAACCTTAAAAGTTACCTGAGGTGCCGAAATACTCTCAATTTGAATGGTGGCTTCATTATACTCAAGAAGTGAATCCATCTTTGGTTTTGTCTCATCCTTAACTTGTTCCTCCTTCTTCAAGGTCACAATAGTCGCATTCTCCATTGGGTTAATCATCGATTGGGAAGAGAGTGCTTGAGATCTTTGTGCTACTAATTCCACCATACTACTAGCCAATAGGCTTATTTGCGTTTCCAAACTCTGGATACTTGTCTTTGTTTCCCTTGTTTCCTGTTGAAGTTGCAAAGTATTAATAACAAGAGAATTGAAAAGTTCTTCTAAAGAATTACCTAAGTTTTGAGGTGGTGGCTCAAAAAGATCTTGTTGTTGATCCCATTGTTGATTGAAGATAGATTGATGAGTGTAATTGGCATAAAGATCTACTTCTTGATAATTTCCTGAGTAGTCATAATTAGTATGATCCCACCATCCTTCACTGTAAGTGTTTGAGTAAGCATCATACTGTTGTCCTTGGAACCCTTGATGGCCTTGACATCCTCCTAAATCATAGGCTTGTTCAAAATTATTGTCTCGGAAGTATGGGCACAAATTGGTTGGATGATCCATCATAAAGCACACTCCTCACTTCTTTGATTGTTGAACATTACCCATGGCCAATTGTTGAACTATGGATGTGAGATTGGCTAGTTGGTTTTGAATGTTTGATGTAGCCCATGCCATCTCGCTTTGATTGGGTAGAAAACAAAACCTATATATACAAAAAGAAAATTAATTAGAACTGGAAATAAACCAAGTAACAAATTCATTAAAGAAAACAATCCCCGACAACGATGCCAAAAGCTTGATGCACTCAAAAGAGTATATTTTTAACCTTGCAATTAGAGTAGTCAATTGTTAAGTATAGCAATAAGCAAGGGTCGATTCCACAGGGATTGGGTTTTAATTTATAAGTTATTAGTTTATCACTTAAGTTCAAAGACAAGAAAAGAAAATGGGGTTTTGAAATAGCTTTAAAATTAAAGCAAACAAGAAAAGTAAGATGCAAGTAAGTAAGAAGAAATCAAATATGAAAAAAGTATGGTTAAGGTATCATTCTCCACCACTAGACAATATTAAGAATCAATTTCAGATCTATCAATTCAATTAACTATCAAAATTATCAACCGTAGATAACAACCTCCCGTGTTACCCCAACTTCCTTAATTCGTCGTCAAATAGGATAGACGCCACTATTTAATCTCTAACTACCAAACAACCTAAGATAAAACATCTCTAAATTTAATTTAATAGCAGCTTTATGATGAGAAATATAGGTTAATCTAAGCAACAAAAGCATAAACATGAATTGTTTAACTTAGGTTATGTTCCACTTTGCAATTTTCGAAAATCCAACATAATCATGAATTACAAATTGCTACTATTGAATAGGAAATCAAGACAAGCTACGTGTCAAGTCTCCTAAACTAACATTAGATAATTATCAAGATATATCTAGTTTGCAACCTAAACAAATCAAGACAACATCATGAACAATTCTTATAGAAGAACAAAAGCAACTTTGATAGAAAACTAATGATAAATAGAATCTGAAAATCAATTACATAACATGTCTAGGGCTTTGAAATCACCCTTATCCAAAAAGAAGTTTAGCCTTGCATAGGCATAATTAACATAAACATAAAAATAAAATAAAATAATGGAAAAGAAGAAGAATAATGATGATCCTTGAGTCTCCTCAAAAGATGTCTAGTTTGTGGCTCAAAAGATGGTATTTATAGAGTTTCAAAACCCTAAAAACAAGTCCTTGCCGCACAAGTATCAAAAAATCAGCCAATATGCATTTTTTCTATTTTTGGGAAGTTTAGGGTTCCCGCCCAGCGCTGCAGCACTGGCTTTCGAACTTTTGGGCGTTGTAGTGCCAGACTCCGGCGCCGCGACGCTGGTCGCTGATTTTTTCTAATGCACCTTCTCGCACTTACTCGACTAATTTGGATGACCATTTCTTGTCCGATTTAGGCGTGTAAAATACCGTTGGAAAGGTATTCAAGTCAGATTCAAAATTCAAGTGGAAGTTTTATTGAATAAAGACTTTAACATCATGTTTTCGTAGCAACAAGCTCTGGAGGTCAAATTTGCCTAATTACTTTGCACTAAGAATTTGATCTTTTTTACTCCCAAGTCTTCTTCCATCTTGTTATTTTGATTTTGTAAGCTCTTTACCATCATTATTGACATATTTTCACTTCATTCTCCTAAATATACTTGAAATTCACAAATATAATATAATTAATCAAGATAAAGATCGAAAACATAACTAAAACTAAGAATAGAAAAGGCATAAAATGTGTATTTTATGAGCTTATCACCATGTCATGTACCTCTTGCTCCCTATCTCTCCTAGTCATTCTCTTATTTACCAAAATTTCATTTAGCACTTCCAAAAATGACCTTCATCCTTTCACTTTACTACACTTCTACCTTGGGATAATTTCATGTGATTCCTTAAACTTTCCAATTATCTCTTATTCATCCCTCCATCATATCCAAACTATTTTTCTTTTCAATTGCATCTTTCTCTACAAATCCAAACTTTTAATTTGTGTAATTTAGTCCCTTTGTTTTAATTTATTCTCCAACTGGATTCTCCTCTCATTCTTCTTGTAATTGATCTTTTCAAATCCATTTCTTTATTAATTCTCCTTTAAATTGAATTTTTAATTTTTTTCAATTTAAATTTTCTATAATTCTCCTTGAAATTAAACTTTCAATTTATTCAATTTGGTCTTTGTATTTTCAATTCATTCTCAAATTGACTTCTCTCCTTATTCTCATTCAAATTGAGCTCTTAAATCTTACTCCTTTATTCATTCTCCTTTAAATATAACTTTTAATTTCTTCCAATTTAGATTTTTTCATAATTCCTTGAAATTGAACTTTCAATTTATTCAATTTAGTCCTTCCACCATTTCACTCTTTAAATCACATCTTCCTTGTTCCGTTTCTTTCAATTTCCTTTTCCATTGTCCTCCATTCATCCTAATTATCCCTTTTGACATCTCAATTTGCTTCTCCACCTTTAATTCCAACTTTTTGACTTTTTTTAATTTAGTCCCTACACCATTTCCTTTAATCCCATATTTCAATTTCACCTTTCCGTTTTTCAATTGTGGCTTTCCAATTAATCAAGATTGATCATTTAACATCCAATTTTCTTTTTCAATCTTGATTTTCCAAAGTTAACTTTTTACCCGTTGACTTTGACATTGACTTTTGGTCAACTTTGACTTTTTTGTTAACTTTGACTTTTTGACTTCTCTCAGACTTCGATCTTGTCTATTGTGCTGAATCCAAGTGTAGGAATATTAGGCCATGAAATTGACGTAAAGTCAAGAATACGATTTAAAAGAGAAACGTACCTTATTTAGGGGTCCGGACAAAATTAGGTGTCTACAGTTGGTACCATATCCACTTCATTAAACATGAAGCATCTTTATGAAGGGTCCCAAAACTGCACCATAGCTCTGATCAGGTTGTTGTCCACCTCAACTAAAAGATTAATGCCAAATCCCCATATTCTTTTTTGGAGTGTTTCTTGCCTAGCTTTGCTGTAACCTTTCCAGATACTAATTAAATCAAGGAGATTTTTTGCTTGAGGTCTAGATGGACCTTTTGGGAAGAGTAGACATGTAACCTATTGGTGGACAATCACCCTCCTAGCGTTGAGTTTCCTTTGATCTAGTCTTCAGATTACTTGAAGATTCATATATGGCCAGTGTGGACTCAGATTGTGCTAGGCCTTCCATGGGTGTAGATGGAGATTCGCTTTATCAAAAATTGCTATTTGGCAAAGCATTCCTTTTATGATAATCTGATGAAGCAAATGCATGAAAACAATGTGAAAGAAACCAATTAGGAAGATAATATCAACCAAAGTGATTAAAACTCTCCTTTTCTTTTCTTTTTTTTTGAAATTTTTATTTATTTTTTGAAAAAAATATGGGAAAGTTAAGAGGTGTTCTTTCACGTGTCCTAATTTGGGTCATCCTCTACACAACAGGTTGGCAGGGTCAATTTAAGTGTTTTTTATATGATGGGTTTAGGATTTCTTGACCAAGCTAGAACGCTCCCAAATTACTTCTTACTATCATCCACGCTGGATTAGTAAGGTACCCCGATCCTCATCCATCATAGGCTAAAAACGGAAATGTTCAATCTAAGTGGAAGCATTTCGTTAACCACTACTAAGGTTATTAGCTCAGGAAAAACGTAAATACTTTATCCCTCCTAAAAGGGATAGAGTCCGGGTATAGGACTTATGATATGAATATGCGTGTATAGTATGTGTGGAGGAACATACAAACCTTTTGACCTCTCAATTCAAAAATCAAATATCTTAAATGCCCCCAAATTAAATAAACTAATGAGAAACAAAATAAATAATGTTAACAAAATAAATGAATAAACATTGAAAGAATCAAGTAAAAAAATTAAGACCATTCACCAAGACTTTGAATAACATATGACTAATTACTGGTTCGACTCTCCAAGTATTCTCCAGTGGAGCCACCAAACTGTCATACTGTGCAAGTCCGTGAACTTGACAGCTAGAGCAAAGAGGATTCGCCAATCTTTTTTTGTTAGATGCCATTGGCAACCTAGATGAACTTATTCTCATTAAAAAAATCTTAAGCTTGACTAAGATTCCTTAAAAAGAATAGGTCCTGATCTATATCTCAGAACTAGGTTCGAGAGTTGGTTACTTGTGGGAAGGTATTACCACCCTCACAATGACCATCCAAAGGTTAGTACTAATTAACTTATGTTATCCTAAAGTGGTCTTAAGTAAATAGCCTTTTATTCTTGATTAAATTAAATTTATTATTTAAAAAATTAGAAAATTTCTTAGGCTTCCTCCATCAATCTAGTGGAATTCCTAAAAAAATTTCTCACCTCAAGAATATTCAAGAAAACCCAATCGTTTCCTTGAAGAGGCTTCTTTGTTGGATATGTTTTGTATTTCATGAAGGGATCTACAATTTAAATTTTATCGTTTTAATTTCTAAAATTTTATTTTAATTTCTATTATTATTCATGTTACTTATTTTTTATATATTTTATTTTTATTCGAAATAAATGTCAATATTTAATATTGAAATCTTTTTAAACTCTCCATCAATCTTAAAAAATATTTACAAATTTTTCTCACCTAAAAATTTCTTAAATTTATCCGATTGCAATCTCCTTAGAATTTTAATCTCAATTTATTCCTTTTAAAATTAAATACTCATTATGAAAGAAAAAAAAAACACATGATGTAAGTGAATTATTTTGTTTTTTTTTTTTAATTTTACATTTTGCTAAATCTTTGTTATTATTTTTATAGGAAAATTTATAACAAATTCAAATTTAATAATCCTAATACATATTAAAAATAAAAAAAACAAAATATAGCAAAATAAATAACAAGTAAATTAATTAATTAATTAATTAATAAGTAAGCAAATAAATAAACAAATAAGGCATTAATAAAAAAAATAATAATAATAATTTAAACAAACAAATAAAGAAAGAAAATTAATTAATTATAAATTATTCAACAAATTGGGCCAAGCCCAATTAAAAATCCAAGCGGATTAGGTTGTTGAAGTGGGCCAGGTCGCGATTGGATCGGGTTGAGGAAGTAGGTCGTCACGCGGTCAACTTCTGTGTTAGCTAGAGCGGGTTGCAAACGGGTCAAGTTCACCGCGGGTCAACATGCGGATAACAGCTTTCCTTTCTCCAAAAGGTTGAGTTTTATGTGGCTATAAAACCCCAATAAAATCATTTTTCTCATTTTTTTTTCTTTTCTTCTCTCTCTAGTTTTTAAATTCTCCACTTTCCCTCTAATAATGTCCTTCTTCCTCAATCGTCAACGTGCAAATTTTTGCCAAAATCCGATTATGGTCTATCACTGTCTTCGCCGCTTGTCGTCGGTGATCGCCATTGACCAAAACCCATAAAAAATAACTCTTCCGACTCACCTCACCCTTTTCTTTCTCCATCTTAGGTAACATTTCTCAAAATCCCAACACCAAACCTAGATCTAAAATAAAAATTGTTGAAAAACCTAAACCGTCAAACCTTTTTTCACCGTCCAAATACTAGAAAACATTTAGGGTAAATTTGAAAAACATAACATCAACAATACAATAATTGTTAAATGGTATAATGAGTAAGAATTATTTGAAAAAAAGAAATGAAAAATAAAAAATTGTAAAGATAAAATTATCCTTGATAAAAAAATATTCTCATCCATTTTCCTCTTATTTTTTAATTTACTTTTTAATTAAAAAATAATTTTTTCTAAAAATAAAATTTTTTTAACTTTTAAAAATAATTTCTTTATTTACTTTTTTTAATTAAAAAATTTTAAAAAATAAAAATAATTTTTCTAAAAATAATTTTTTTTTTTTTTAAATTTAAAAAATATATATTTAAATATTTTATTTTTTAAATTTATTTTCAATTAAAATTTTTAAAAAATAATATTTTCTTAATGGGAGGAGAAAGGAAAAATAAGTTTTTTCATTAAGTGCAATTTTGTCTTTACAATATCTTTTATAACAATTTCTAATTTTTCATTTCTCTTTTTCAAATAACTTTTACCCATTAGACCATTTAACAAATATTTGACTATTGAGAGCATATTTTTCAGATTTACCCAAAAATCTATCCCTTTTTTTTCCTTCTGTTAACCCTAGGAACCCCAAAAACAAAAGAAAACCTAAAAATGAAATCTTAAAAAATTTTACCAAACTCTTTTCCTGACGAGTTTTCTTGCATTTTTTTTTTTTTTTTGATCTTGTATTTATTGTGTGGCTTCCCTTTAAGGATGAGGTTGTTTACATAGTGGTTTTATTTTTTAAAAAGATATGTTTCTGCCCTTGACAGATTCAAATATAAAAAATTGAATTTATTTTTTTTTATTTTGCTTGATTCACAAGTTCTTAGTTTTTCTTTTTCTATTTTTTGCAAATCTTTTCTTTTATTTTTTCCTTTTATGTTTTCTAACTTTGATTTTCACATATTTGTTCTAAGATCCCATGATCTAAAATTTTCAAACTTTTTTCCTTTTTTTTTTTTGGATTTTCAAAACCTTCTAGAATTTGTTTATTCAATTGTTTTTATTTTATGAAATTTTTTGAATTTCTTTGATTTTTCCTAGAAATTTTGATTTTGGAATGTTCTGAACTTTTTTTATTTTTTTAATTTTTTGATTTTTTAATTTTTTTGATTTTTTGAAAATTTTATTTTTGTTATTTTATGCATAAATGAAAATAAAGAAGAAAAAATGAATAAACAAAATAAATACAATAAAATAAAATAATGAAAAATAAAATAAAATAAAAATAAAAATAAAATGAAATAGATATTGGCCAATCCAATTTTGAGTTTCAAGGCCTAATTAAAAATTCTAGCCCATTGAGCCATTTTAGGAGTATTCCTCAATCAAAGTTAAAATAAAAAAATAAAAAAATTGAGACCCAATAACCAGTTGAAGCCCATTAACCAATTTAAAAACCTAAAAAATAAATTGAAACCCAAAACTCGGATTATAGACCGGTTGAACAAAAATATGATGATAAATTCAAAATTCAATTTTAGTCACAAAAATTGAATTAAATGTATTTGACCTAAATTAAGTTATCCCAAATGATACTTTAAAATCCCAACAAAATTAGATGTTTACAAATATAAAAGATTTAATTAGCCGGTGCTCTCTCCAAACAAATTCAATTTTTCTTCTTCTTGATAAGATATAATTTTGGGGGAAACGAATTAAATTGAAATTACATTACAAATCTATTAGTATTTTTTCCTCTCGAAAGAAATCCATTAAGTTAATCTAAAACAAAAAGAAAAAAGAGTTTTAAAGCACACAATAATATTCAATATCATATTCCCTCCCTTTCTAACAAAGTATGCTTCAATTTTTGTGGATTGGATTAAAAATAACATTAGATTTGTCGGAGAAATAAGTTAAAACTTTGAGTTTATGAGAGCACATCAAAAGATCTCATGCATACATGTTTGACACCTTGAATCCAAAAATTTAAACAAATGAATTCTAAAATCATATATATATATATATATATATATATATATATATATATATATATATAATCTTTCTATCTCACTTTTTAGTGATGTGAGACATCACACTTAAATGTTAACCTTAAAAACATCAATATGTATAAATGAAAACACATGAATTAGAAAACTTCATGGACGAGATCAAATAACTTTACATAAAGTGTACTTCCCACCTTTTCTCAATTGATTAATAAATTAAGAAGTCAATTAAGAGCAAAAATTAATGTGTACTAATTAATTAACTACTAATTGGTTAGAAGAAAAAAAGAACCTTCTAAAAACCGAAGACTTTCCGCCAGAATAAGAATCAAATATTCTAAAACCCAAAACAGTGTATCCAAAAATTTATTATTATTGTATATGAATTAATTAATAAAGATTAGCATATATAATGTTTAATTGAACTACTTTGGTTTGGTTTGACACTGACTTTGTCAAGCCACCGTTCCCCTGCTTCTATAATTTGATTTCCACATGCCGCTACGTGTCTTTGAGAAAGTGCTAAAAATGGCTTTGAGAAAGTGCTTTCATAGTGTAAGCAAATTAGGGTAGTTTAACATTGTTATTACGGTTTAGAAAAAATTGATTTGAAAAAAAAATGTTTAAAAAATATTATGAAAAATTATTATGAAAATTTGTTGTTTGAGATTTTTGAGTGATTGGTATTGTTATGAAAAAATATTGTACGAAGATAAAATGTTTAAAAAGATACTAGATTAAATCATACCCACTCTATGGGTGAAAGAATTTTTTTTAAAGTAGTAATTTTTTTTAAAAAAAATAGTTTTTTAAGTAAGTGGTAGTTTTTTTTTAAGGAAGTAGTAGTTTTTTTTAAAAGAGTGGGTAATTTTTATTAAAAAAATATATTATTATATAAAAAAAATTAAAAGACATAAATACTCTTATAATATTATTATTTGATTTATAAAATTTGTTTTTTAAGTAATTTCACCAACTGAGTTGGTGTCACTTTAGTCAGTGATACCAACTCAGTCATTCATTTTATAATAATATAGATGACTCAGTGATACCAACTCAATCATTCATTTTGTAATAGTATAGATTATATTAAAAAGCAACGAATATGTCATTTTAATATTATTTTGATAACTAATATTAAAATTATCAAAAATAAATTATTGTGAAATTTAATTTTAAAATTTTATATAGAAATATTATTTTTAGATTTTTTTTAAGAAAATAAAATTTAAAAAATTGGAAATAATTATATTTTCTTTATAATTTCAGAATATATAATTTCAGAATATATAACTATATAATTTCAGAATATTTAATTGAGTTCTTAAAACAATCTCACTCAATTAAATATGGTACTAGATTATATTACACGTAGAGGTGCTCATGGTCGGGCTGGATGCGGCTCGATTTTTTTTCAACTTCTTTGCTCAGATATGGTCTTGAGCGGTCCTTGAGTCCGAATTTACTGTTCATTATATATAAAATATATTTTAAAATTTTATATATTTTTATAATTAAAATTAAATAAAATAATATTATTATAATACATAAAATATTGTTTCAAACTAAGCCGAACAGGATAAAAATTTCTGCTCAAGCCCAACCCCTTAGCAATCTTTACACCTACTATGTGGGCGAAAGAAAAATTCTATGAGTTTTAATAACACATGTTAAATGCATGTCAAAGATTTGCTCACTTAAAAAAAAATCAGTAAAAGAAAAGAAATAAACAATAAGAAAATAATATACTATTAATTATTGATTTTTGGTAATCGTGTAGAAAAACCTATTACTGTTATTAAGAATATAAAAAATTGTTTGGAAGAATGTGTCAAAATTTTGATAATGGTATAGAAAACCCATTAGAAATTAAAAAATTAATTTTGAAAAACCTTTCAAGTTTTGCAAACTCAATTAAATATAATAAAATCAATCGAATTGGATTGGTACTAAAACTCAGTTATTCTCTTTAAATATAGTATATATTATATATATATATAAATAGTTTTTTCTATTGGATTGATAATTTTTTAAGAGAATGGTAGTTTTTTAAAAGAATGGTTGTTTTTTAAGTGAATAATAGTTTTTTTTTTTTTTTAAAGAATGTTAGGTTTTTTTTTTTTTTTTTTTTTTTTAAGGGAGTGATAGTTTTTTAAGAGAGTGAATAAGTTTTAAAAAAATATATATGTTATATAAAAAATTAAAAAACATAAATGTCTTTATAATATTATTATTTGATTTATAAATATTTGGTATTTAAATAATTTTTTCAACTGAATTAGTGTCACATATTATAAACTATAGATAAGAATAAAGATTCTAGTTCAAATTAAAAAAAATGTTATCTTTTGATTTTTTTTCATTCAATATTTTGTTGTTTATTGGACTATGCAATACTTCTTTAATTTCAACTTATAGCTTTCTTCTACGTTTGCTTTTAATATAAAAATAAATATAAGAGTTTATATCTTTAAGGTTAAAATAATAATATAAAATCTTCAAATTTTATTATTTTATTTAAATAAACTCTTATATTTTTATTACACTCATATAAGTCTTTAACTTTTAATTTGTATTTTAATAAATTCTTAACTTTTAATTTATATCTAAATAAATCTTTAACATAAATCAACATTTTATTTGAAATAAAAATTTATTTAAAACATGTTAAATGCATGTCAAAGATTTGCTCACTTAAAAAAAAATCAGTAAAAGAAAAGAAATAAACAATAAGAAAATAATATACTATTAATTATTGATTTTTGGTAATCGTGTAGAAAAACCTATTACTGTTATTAAGAATATAAAAAATTGTTTGGAAGAATGTGTCAAAATTTTGATAATGGTATAGAAAACCCATTAGAAATTAAAAAATTAATTTTGAAAAACCTTTCAAGTTTTGCAAACTCAATTAAATATAATAAAATCAATCGAATTGGATTGGTACTAAAACTCAGTTATTCTGTTTAAATATAGTATATATTATATATATATATATAAATAGTTTTTTCTATTGGATTGATAATTTTTTAAGAGAATGGTAGTTTTTTAAAAGAATGGTTGTTTTTTAAGTGAATAATAGTTTTTTTTTTTTTTTTAAAGAATGTTAGTTTTTTTTTTTATTTTTTTTTTATTTAAGGGAGTGATAGTTTTTTAAGAGAGTGAATAAGTTTTAAAAAAATATATATGTTATATAAAAAATTAAAAAACATAAATGTCTTTATAATATTATTATTTGATTTATAAATATTTGGTATTTAAATAATTTTTTCAACTGAATTAGTGTCACATATTATAAACTATAGATAAGAATAAAGATTCTAGTTCAAATTTAAAAAAATGTTATCTTTTGATTTTTTTTCATTCAATATTTTGTTGTTTATTGGACTATGCAATACTTCTTTAATTTCAACTTATAGCTTTCTTCTACGTTTGCTTTTAATATAAAAATAAATATAAGAGTTTATATCTTTAAGGTTAAAATAATAAAAAAAATCTTCAAATTTTATTATTTTATTTAAATAAACTCTTATATTTTTATTACACTCATATAAGTCCTTAACTTTTAATTTGTATTTTAATAAATTCTTAACTTTTAATTTATATCTAAATAAATCTTTAACATAAATCAACATTTTATTTGAAATAAAAATTTATTTAAATACAAATTAAATGATATTAACTTATTTGAGTACAATAAAAATATAAAAATAAAATAAAATAATGCAAGATATTTTTTAATATTTTAACTTATCTTTAATTAAGCGAATAAAAGACATAATTTTCAATTAAAAGTTACTAAATTTAAATTGTAAACAACAAAATTTAGATTATGTCACACCCATTACATGGGTGAAAAAAAAATCTATGTAAAAAATATATATATAAGTATATTTTTTTTTTATGAAGTGATAACTTTTAAGAGAATGATAATTGTTTAAGAGAATGATAATTTTTTTTTTTTAAAAATGTAATTTTTTAAGTGAGTGATATATATATATATATATATTTATTTTAAGAGAGTGGATATATATATTTTTCAATATATTATATCAAAAAATTAAAAAACGTAAATATCTTTATAATATTATTATTTAATTTATAAAATATTTGATTTTTCAATCAATTTTTTAATTTAACTGATAATACTTGATTTGTGACAACAATTCAATTATTTATTTTATAATGTTATACTAGAATATGGCACACTCATTATGTGGGTGAATGAAATAAAAAAGTGAGTAAAAAAATTATGTTTAAAAAAATTTATTAGTGGTTAATTTGTAACTTATAAATATGAGTATTTTTTTTAAAAGAAGTGGGTAGTTTAAAAAAAAATTAATAAAATTTTTTTAAAATAAAAATCATATAAAAATTGAAAAATCAATAATAATTTTGGTATGTATTTTTTTAAAAGAAGGGGAGGATAACAATGAATTTTGTTCCGAGAAATGCCTAGAACAAGTAAAACAAAATTAAATAAAAAAAAACGTTGGTAGGTCAAAATTCAATAGGCAAGACGTGTAGCGTTCATCAACCAACCCCAGTCGCACGCCAACTTTGACTAATCCACAGAAAGCAACCAACCTACTCCCTCTTATTAATTTAAAAATGAAAATGAATTCATCTCTCTCTCTCTCTTTTAGTTAGATTTTTCATTGTAAAATTTTCTAAATTTCATTTAAAAATAAAAATTATAAGTGATTAAAGTGAAAAAAAAATCTATTTATAAATTTAAAGTGAAAATAGATGTGCTCAGTTTTTAAAATTTGATTGACTGATTGATTGAGTACAATACTTTTTTTTTTTTGTGACAATAAATATACGTAATTGATGTAGTAAAGAAAAAAAAAAAACGTGTGAAGACTTACGCTGAAGTCGTGCCGTGTCGTGTGGCTGGCTGACTATAAATTGGGGACAGAGGAAAGTTCAGTTTATCTGCTAGGAAGAGTTTCAATTTCAAAATTCAAACACCAAAATTGAAACAGTTGAGTTGACTTAACTGGGTTGAATTGAGAATTGAGAGAGGAGCAAAGAAAATGTCGACTTTGAACGTTCCGCCAGTTCCTACCTCTCCTAGAGACGATGCTATTCAGCTTTACCGTGCTTTCAAGGGTACCTTTTTTTCCCTTGCTTTTCTTTCTTTCTTTCGGTTTTATTTGCCTCTTCTCTTCTCTTTAGACTCTAGTTGAGTGGTCCTGTAATTTACTCATCTGTTCTAAACCCTGACTTTGGTTTCGTTTCGAATTTTCAGTAATCAACTTTTTACTTTCTTTCTTATGTTCAATTCTAATTCATAATTATAGAACTTTCCTAACACATATTGCTTTCAGAAAATAAAATAATTCATGCTTTATTATATATATATATTTTTATGTCAATCCGTTGTCTTATATAGTTTCTTTTTGATTGCTAATTCCTGCTCTCCAAATCAATTCAAATGGAATTGAAACTTTGTTGCAGCAAGTACAATTTTCTCTAGCAAATCAAAATTTTCTATGGACCATCTTAGGAATTTCTGGAGAAATAATGTCTCTATGGCTTTGCTGAAACCCATGTGCACCATATAGTTCTCTGCAATTGAATAACTGAATTGCACATCATTAACAAGTACTGCCACACACAAGTTTTCCTTGATGAAAGATGTTTAATGATATAGAACAAACTGAGTATGGATCAATCATTCTTCGTTGTTGTGATTCGGATCATGATCCGCTCCAAAATTCTGAATTAAATTACTTAAAGATTATATTTGTAGCAACGCAAGAATCAATAAAAAATAAGTATGGAAAGAGAACACATATGATTACGTGGTTTGAAAACTTATCCCTTGGTGTTCATAGGCTTACCGATGAAAAAAAATTCAGTATCATGGATCCAGATTAGAGTGTGATTTAGTTCTGCATAAATCTTTCATCTCAAGTTACTTACTTGGGATTTTTATGTGTTTTAGTTCTTCAACCAACAAACCTTCTACCTTTTATTTTATGCTAGGTCGGAAAACTTTTGAAAGTATAAACATCAGTCCAAGGCATCAATCGCTTTAGGGGGATGTAATGATGTAGTGATTCCTCAAGTTCTCAGCTGAAAAGCAGAATGGTGGCATGATTTTAGGGATAGCTTTCTAACTAAGGTATCGATGCGGGCATGAATATGTAAAAGAGTAAAAGACTAAAGAATACAAGATAATACATAACATTCTTCTTCTTCTTCTTGCTCAACTGTTGCTATAGTCAACAAAGTCAATTGTGATTCTTTTGAGATTGTTCGTTTGACTGTTTTTCAGGCTCCTTTTTCTTTTTGTAAAATTTACTTGTTCATTGTGGTTGGAAATAAAAAGCAAATAGTATTTTAAGATGAAAAAGTAAATGATCTTTTTTTGAAGAATCAAAAACTAAGGATTTAACTCTTTGGATGTGATAAAATATAATAGTTTCATTTCTGTATGGAAATATTATGTTTAAATTGGTTTATTTATTTATTTATTTTTAATAGAATCTTAATTTTCTTTTCTTCTTTTTGCTTCTGATTTATAGAAAAATCTTGGGAATAAGAGCAAGAAGAAAAAGAGTAACAAATGGAGTCTTAGCATCTTTAAGAAGCAAAAACATTTATTTTTCTTATATGCATCTTAACCATTTAGGGGTTATTATCTGTACATGTTTATAATTGATCAAAACCTTGTTTGAATCTTATATAGAAAACATATGCTCAAATTGCGCATCATTCAGTCTTTTGGTTATAATATTTAATTTATTTCTAGTTATTATGTCTTTAGGAAATGGAACTCAAAAAAATGAATTGATTGAGCTCTTGAAAGTATGCAATTGTTGCTCTATTTTTGTAACTTGATTTTTATTGAAGCTCATATTTACCTAGGAAAATTTCTTGAACTAATGGAAAAGGAAATGAAATTTGGCTTCATTTTGCTTCATATGAAAAACATTTTAAACCATTTAAATTGCCTGTTGATGTTAATTTTTTAAGAAAGTCAAGGAAAGCTTTGGGTTTATGTCCAAGAATAATTTATACCTCATTGAAATAGACCATGTAGAAACCTCGATGGTGTAATTCTTTCTACTTCACCTTGTGAAAGAGACCACTTGAACACAAATGTATACTTTCACTTTGTTAAGCATCTAACATAAAACCAATTGGCTGTAAGTGGAGAGGCCCAACTTAAATATAAGACCATAGGAAACCTAATACTTAATAGATGTGGGATAACACCACTTAACACTCACCTCACGTGTAGCTCAAAAAGGCCTACTCGTGGACAACCTCACATAGGGTCAGGCAGGAAGAACAGAACACTGGCTCTGATACCATGTTAAGTATCCAACCTAAAATCAATTGTACGTAAGTGGAGAGACCCAACTTGAATATAAGACCACAGTAAACCTAATACTTAATAGATGTGGGATAACACCACTTAACACACTTTTAGCACTATTTTAAACCCTCACTCCAATAAAACATGTATGGGTAAAACACTAAAAAGGCTCTTGTACTTTCTCAAATTTCTCAAATAAGCCTTTATCCTTCTATTGTACCCAATTGAATTGTTAAAGTATTATTTTTGTTTATGTAAGCCCTTATTTTGCATGAAAACCACTAAAATTCGTTATTTCTGTCACATCAAAGTCTAGGTGATCATTTTTCTTTACCAAATCAGTTTTCACATTAAAAAATAGGAAAATTATGTTAAGTTGGTTTTTATATGGCATGTAGCACAAGCTCACATAGATGTGGGATAACACCACTTAACACTCCCCTCATTTGTAGCTCAAAAAGGCCTACTCGTGGACAACCTCACATGGGGTGAGGTAGGAAGAATAGAACACCTGGCTCTGATACCATGTTAAGTATCTAACCTAAAATCAATTGTATGTTAGTGGAGAGACCCAACTTGAATATAAGACCACAGGAAACTTAATAATTAATAGCTGTGGGATAACACCACTTAACACACTTTTAGCACTATTTTAAACCCTCACTCCAATAAAACATGTATGGCTAAAACACTAAAAAGGCTCTTGTACTTTCTCAAATTTCTCAAATAAGCCCTTATCCTTCTATTGTACCCAATTGAACCGTTAAATTATTATTTTTGTTTATGTAAGCCCTTATTTTGCATGAAAACCACTAAAATTCGTTATTTCTGTCACATCAAAGTCTAGGTGATCATTTTTCTTTACCAAATCAGTTTTCACATTAAAAAATAGGAAAATCATGTTGAGTTGGTTTTTATATGGCATGTAGCACAAGCTCACATAGCATGCCACATTAGTGGTATATTTGATGTGGTAGAAATAACAATCATGTAAACACTGACGTGGTAAGATATAGTGGATTTTAGCGGTTTTCATGCAAAAATAAGGGCTTAATTAAAAAATAAAGTACGTTTAAAGGCTTATTTAGACAAAATAGTACTTTAAGGGCTTAATTGGGTACAATAGAAGGATAAGCGCTTATTTGAAAAAGTACAAGGTTTTTTTTTTATAATATTTTAGCCAACACTTATTTGTGGTTGTTTTTTCGATCATTTGAGTACGTGAACAGCATATCATTCCAACAAAGACACTTCGACTCTACTTGTATCTATTTGGAAAAAGTTGCATGTTGCATGCTCTTCATTTTATCAAACATTCAATTTGCTAGGGTTAAACATCAGAAATAGTGTTTTTATCACACGGAAGTTTTGATAATGCTCTGCAAAGTTTCCTGTATTGGCAGGCAACTTTTCATTAATCTGTTACTGTTCATTTATAGAAAACCATAAATTTCAGGTTTAGAGATCATTATTTCTAGTTGAATTCTTACTCTAACCAATTTGTATTATACACTTGTATAGGTTTCTCTATCTTTAAAATGGTTGGTGCAGTTTTGGCTTCTGAGTTACTTAATGAAAAAGCTTATAAATGTACTGATTTTCAGCATAAAGCTGTATGATCTATTAATCCATGAGATGAACATGTTGATTGCATCTTAGTCATTGTGTATCCTTGAAGAAGGTTAAGACCATGTGATACCTTAGTTTACGAGTTCTTTCATCTTTTATGGACTGTTTGATTTGCTCTGTCTTCTTGCCGAAAAATCTGTTATAATGCTTTAAGTTTCTTAATTGATGCAACTGAGGGTTAGAGTTCTTATGGAGAACTTCCAAGTTGTGGTATTACTTTTCTACTCATTTTCTTTGTGGAAAAGCATCAGTTGTGACTACAGGATCAAGATTTTACATTAATATGTAATATGCCAAAAACAACTGATTCTATGAAGAAAAGGTTAATAGAAGACTTCTTTTTCATTTTTTCCTCCCTCTAGGGCTGGGATGCGATACTGCAGCAGTGGTCAATATTCTTTCACATCGTGATGCGACACAGCGTTCTTTCATTCAACATGAGTATAGAGCAATGTATTCTGAAGACCTTCTCAAACGACTGGTTTCGGAGCTTAGTGGAAAATTAGAGGTACCAGTCTTTGTATTTTTTTCTCTACTATTTTGGTTTTGCAGAGTTTCAATTCATTGATAACATGAATACTCTAAGGATTGCGTATTTTAAATTGCAAGAAAATGTAGGTATTTAGTTATATGTCTCTCTATATATTTGTCTGCAGTGCGCATGTGTGCATGTTGAATTTTCACCTTATATCTTGTCTTTAATTTTTTCAGACAGCTGTCTTGTTATGGATGCATGATCCTGCAGAACGTGATGCAACAGTCATTAGGCAGGCATTTTTATCAGATGTAACAAATCTTGATGCTGCAACTGAAGTTATATGTTCTCGCACCCCATCCCAGATTCAATTAATTAAACAAATTTACCAATCAAAGTTTGGGATTTTTCTTGAGCAAGATATTGAAGGACACACCTCTGGTGATCATCAAAAGGTATATTTACCAGATGACGCTTTTAATATGATCCTTTTCAAATTTGGTTCATATGTTTTCTCTTAGGAGCTGAGCATCCTAGTTGCCTAGTTTTGATAACATTGAAAAGTATTTTACTTTTTTTTATTTTTTCCATTAAAAAGAAACTTTTTCATTTACTCTTTTTAACAAACATTTGCTTCTTGATATATTGCTCTTCTAGTACTTTATTACTGTTATTATTTGTGGGGAGGGTATAAAGGTTTCCAAAATACCCTTTTTAGTTTTTAGTTTTTAGTCTCATACTCATTTCTTAATCTTTGCTCAATTTACCCTTTCTCTTTATATTCTCATATGGCTTATCAACTTGATACCTCTAAAATTGAGTAAGACCAAAAACATGGATGGAAACTATTAAATGGACCTCACTTGTATGGATGGAAGGGGCATAGTGGTGCAATATGATAGATATAGCTGACCCTGCATAGTGGGAAAATACTTAGTTTCTTGTTGTTAGTTGTTACCTCATTAGTGTGTCAAGACTTGAGAGCAAAAGTCACTTGCAGGGATATGTTGTCATAAAAAGTGAAAACATTTGCTAAAATCTCCTCAAAGAGTCAGAGTATTGCCCTTGATCTTTATTACTAGAGTCTCAGTTATAGTGTAGGGTTTACTTAAGTCAGGTAGAAAGCATGTCACAGGCAACCTCCTGTCTATTTTCCTATCTATTTGGGAAATTAAAAGCATTATTATCCTTTTCACCAACTCCAAGTAGATTTCTTACATCTTATCAATAAAATTTAAAGCCACTGATATTGGTTATTTAACATACTTTGTATAGCTCTTGCTTGCATACTTAAGCACCTCCCGTTATGAAGGCCTTGAAGTTGATAGAGAGATAGCTCTGAAGGATGCAAAGGCCCTCTATAAAGCAGGAGAGAAGAAACTGGGAACTGATGAGAAAACTTTTATCCACATATTTAGTTCAAGAAGTAGGGCACAGCTAGCAGCTATTAGCTCTGCTTATCATGACATGTATGGAGGCTCCTTGAAAAAGGTAAATTTTCTATCTTCTCATCTCTTTTATTTGAAGTTTTGTTGTGATGATTAACCAAATTGAAATTTTTTTTCAGGCAGTGAAGAGTGAAACATCTGGGAAGTTTGAGCATGGTCTCTTGACAATTTTAAAATGCTCAGAGAATCCTGCAAAGTACTTTGCTAAGGTATATAGTTTTTTATCCTTAAGGTTATAACTTTTGTTTCCTATGCTGCATTTTGGTTATAGTGATGAAATATTATGAACTAAATAATATAACAGGCAGTAGCTCTGTCTGAAAGGATAGAAAGTGCATCTTTCTTTGTTCAATAGTCCTGTTAATGTTGAGACTGTAAATAAGCCTTAGTGTTTAAAGATGGAGCATTTGGACATGCTGTGCCTGTGGATGTATGTGTATGGATCGTAAGTTTTTAAATTTTTTTTTGTAGGGAATGGGAAGGTGATACAGATTCGTAGTATGTTTTAACATAGTGTATTAATTTCTTTGTTGAATAAAATATGCTTCAAAGAAAATAGGACCCTAGACCTAGAGAATCCATTTCACAAAATGTGCTGCTCATGGACTCTAGGGTTATATGGTGTATTCTGGTGTAGTAATTGTAATAGAGTATTACCATCCTGATTCTTTGTTCTTTTCCTTTTTAATTTTTTTTTTAATACTCTCTTCCCTATGTTTTTCTTTTCTGATCGTGGATATTGTCATGCTATCGATACCTTTTCTTGTCAAACTCTTCTACATGTAAGAAATTGAGATCAACTTGCTTTTGTTGATTAGGTAGAGTAATATGGTTACTAAAACCTTGCAGGATATTTCTTCTGGGAATTATAATGCTAGTATTTATGTTTTGTTATCATAATTGCATCTTTGGAAATCTTATCACTTTGTGAAACTATGTAGGTACTGCATCAGGCAATGAAAGGTCTGGGAACTGATGACACTACTGTTATAAGGGTAATCGTGACAAGAACTGAGATCGATATGCAGTATATAAAAGCCGAGTATCGGAAGAAATATAAAAAGACCTTGAATGATGCAGTTCACTCAGAAACATCGGGCCACTACAGGACTTTTCTTCTTTCTCTTTTGGGACCAAACCATTAGCGTAAAGGATGTGAATAATGGCTGTGCCTGTAACCAATGGAACTGAAACACCATATAGGTGAATGATGTTTCAGTGGATTTAGTTCCTTTCGTATTGCTTGATGTATTTGTCAAATATTTGTAAAATGGAAAGTGATTGCTGAATGCTGAGTGTGTTAGGTGATGACTCACCATTAAAATGTCTTAAAAAAACAGTTGCCGAATGGGCCTTGGACTGATCAGCTGCCTTTATCTTTAGAGATAAAGTGCATATAGGCCTAACTGGTTCAATGATTGCCGTGTTGTACTTGTTCCCCATTGTTGTGTCTAATCTTGCTTTCAGTTTATTTTTAAGGGGCATTTGGTTCCTTTTAGATTTTTCAGAGAATCTTACATTATTTTTGGTAATAGGATTTTTTATAAAATTATCAAAAGGTACATTCTCATTAATATGTCATATATGCGTTTGGTTCATTTGTCTTGCATGCAAGATTATCATATTTGGTTGATTAGGAATATCACATTTTTATTAAAATGCCTTTTAAAATATATGTTTACAACTCTAGTGTTTATAGAAAGGTTCTCATGTGTTAGTTATGTAAGTAGTCTTTTAACTTGTGATACTAGATTATCTTGTATGTGAATTATCATATTTTGATTTCATTTGAATGGGTCTTAATAAAGGATGCTTAGGTCAGATGCTTTTGGGTATGATACGAAGTATACGAAAATAAATTAATAGTACTTAGAGGATGCACCACTTCAAAGTGAGTATGAGGAGATATTTCATTTGTTCTTGACTTAGGTTAACTTGATAAAATATTTGGTCAAAACATGATGAATTTAGAATTTAGGACATTGAAAACATTATAGGATTCACAAATGTTAGCCAAGAGCTGCAAGAACTTATATGAAAGGATTACATAGGTAGATCTTTATCATGCTTATGGTCTTTCTGAGATATTTGGTGAAAGGACTTAATTACATTGATAGATTGATCGCTAAAAGGTTAAGTCAGAATCACAATTACTTTCTAATATTTGCATGGCCATGTTGCCTTACTAGATGTCGTTCATGGTCTTGAATATAAATAATTTGGTATTTGTTAAATCTTGGATTGTAATTTATATTTAATTGTCAACATGTTAGAAGCTTAATGGGTCACACACATTAAACCACATTGACGAATTAAAATTGAGAATCAATTAAGTAGGATTTAATTGAAAAAAAAAGAAGCATAAAAGGATATTAGATTTATTTGAAATAATTAAATCGAAAGGGGGCCAAAGTTGAATTTAGAGAAATTCATCTTAAGGGTTTTGACCAAAGCATGTTACTTAACCATGCCTAGCCGCACCCTTTATAATGTGAGAGCAAAAATTGTTTTGCTATGCCTTTTAACCTTAGATAGCACTAAAGTAGTGAGGTAAATTGTTACCCAAGCTATATTCGGCCAAGAGTGAAAACCCTTATCCTATTTTTTTTTCTTCCATTGAGATATCTAGCTGCATATACTAAGCCTATAGTGAGAGAATAGTTCTCCAAGGTGTGAATTCAGCCAAGAAAGAAAAGAGGAAGAAAGAAGCTTTTGCTTTAGACAAGTTGTCATCATGCTAGCATAAGAGTGTCTTTAGCTTGACAAGGTCCAAACTTGTGATTGTGTGGATCACCATTGGAGGCCTAACGCTTGAGAGAGTTTGGTGGTTTTGACAAGACTACTTGGTGATCAAGTTTTTTGGATAACTTGTGGAATTCACTTGAAATTACAATATCTCAAAGTAGGTATGTTCCTTAATCACATGTATGTTATTATCTATTGTTCAATCACATTAAATATTGTAAGTATGATTCTTGGAGGATTTGGTTTATTCTTTGTTTAAGATATTATATTTTCGCTACGCAATATCATGTTTAAAGTTTTATATGTTTATGCTTGTTGTTTGGGCATGTAACCGAATCCAATAGTAGCAAGCAAATACATGTTAACTCAAGTTATTCAAACTTCAGTCTATGAGATCATTTGCTTGCTTCATAAGCAAGAGCATAACCATGTGCCAGTATCAACAACTTTCATCAATGTCCTTTCTTGATAAAGCATTGACTAGGAATATTTAAGGAATATAGCTTTGATGCAATGATAATCTCATAATTACAAATCCTTGTAATTTCCTTGCAAAGCTTTATATTTCAAGAATTTTATCATTTAAGCATTAATAAGAATTAAAAGATTATAGATTAATCAAAGATCTTTATTAGATAAATTCATAATATAACAGTGTATTTAAGACAAATCAGATTGACTTCTAGGGCATACACTAACAATTATTTAATACAAGTTTTTCAAAATATATCATTTATGTTATTAAATAAAACTTAGTTTTCTAAATTGATATTTTTGGATTTGAAAATCTATTTGAAAAATTATTTCTATATTTTGAACGCAATTCTTTTCTAAAAAATGCAAGTTCTCAAATGAAAATTTTGCTCAAATGGTTTTTAGGCAAAAGTCAACAATTTTCAAAACAAAAATATGCAGAATTTTGTATCTTTAGAAAAAAGATCGATCCTCTTTAAAAGGGTTTAATGTTTTTTGAACCAGAATAGGTCCCCTTAGCTGTAAAGCTTAAAGGGATCGAACTGTAGCTCTTTTAACATTTAAAAATTTTAAATGCAGATTAAAAGGATCAATCCCATTATAACATAGAATGACCCCCTTTGGCTGCAAAGCTTAAAAGGATCGACCATTCAGTGAAGGGATTGATCCTTTAACTCTTTTCACTTGCATATTTTTCAATTGCAACTTAAAGGGATCGATCCCCTCGTCCCCTGATAGCAAATTCGTTTGGAGTAATTTATAAGATGGATAATATACTAACAATACTAGTTTTCCAACATTCTAATATTACAAAACAATATTTTAAGAGCTGTTAACATACATCCAAAACATGTATAAGTCCCAAAATTTTACCCTAATTTGTATGCAACAAGCATATGCAAACAAAAGTTTAAGAGCTATTAATCTTTGACCAAACCATGGCTGCAATAATTACAACCAAATCAAAATAGCCAAAAACAACCAAGTCAGAATAGCTAACAACAAAAAACAACAGTATATGAACAAGATTAACAGGCCGTATGCAAAAAAGTGACCAACATTTCATCTCCAGCCTATTTCATATAAGCTGCTACCATATAAAGCTACACATCTCCACCTAGGTTGAAGTCAAAGAAGGGACGATAGGGATTACATTCACTCAATTGCTTAACAATGTAATCCCTTTTGAATTCGTTTGGCAAAGCAAAAACGAAATCTACTTTGTGTGTATCTTTGCTGATATATTCCACAGTTGTAAGCATTTCATCTTTTGTTAAGATTTGAATTTGCACATGTAGACAACTAATTTTGTCCGGACCACTAAATCAGGTATTTTTCTTCCTAAAATGATGTTTTAGAATGCAAGAAGTCTTTTGATGGAAACTCAATTAAGAGTTGTAAACCCAAGTGCAGGTTATGTTCAAGTAATAAATTCTCGGGTGTCCGAGGTCGAACCACAGGGAAGCGTATTAGTAAGTATAAGTTTATAAATATATAAGAAAAAGAAAGTAAACAAGATATTAGGGAATCAACAACAAAACAAAATAAACAAGATATTAGAGAACAAAATAAATAAAATAACATAAAAGAAATTAAACAAAATATAAAAAACAATAAGAAAGGATGTTGAGGTTAGAGAATCCACTCTTGGTGTTATGCTAAGATTAATCTTGTTTTATTACACAATTGAAATTCACACATAAGGGAGGTTCCAATCGGAAGGTTTAGCAATTCAGTCCAAATTGTCCAACGTCCATAGCATATGATATTATGTTCATTTGGTGTCCTCAAAACTCATAAAAAGAGTCCAAGCATTCCTTATGCCAAGGTATATGTCTACAACAAATCAAGGTTATGAAACCAAGCATTTACTGTGCCATTTTCATTGTCAATAATGAATCAAGATCTCTACTTTGCAAGTATGATTTTAAACCAAAAGAAAATATTATCTATGCTAGTGCTTATAAATGATGATTCATTTTAGCTCATGTTTAAGAGACTAACCTTAGCATTTACCAAGAGCTTCACCTCATCACCTCAACAATATGATTAGAAACACATACTAGATATGAATAAAATGAAAAGAAATGTAAGAAGAAAAAGAAAACTAGAGAAAGGAAAGAAAAAGAAAACTTAGAGAATTTTATTACAATGGCTATCCTACCAATGTATCAATGTATCCCAATACTCATCCAAGGCCCTCTATTTATACACATTTTGGAGGGCTAAATGACAAGAGACAAGCTTTACAAATTTCAAAGGTAGGTATAATAGGTGGGTGCATTTTTCTAACAATTTTCGTCATATTGTATGACAATTCTGATCAGCCAGCTTGATGGTCGATTTTGTCAATGTTGGAGGCTCGATCTGATAAAATGGTCTTCTAGAAAAATATACCCCTATCAGTTACGGATCCATAGCCGTTGGAATCAGATCATTTGCGCACGTGGATCGGGAGATATGGTCAAAATACCAAAACGGTGCAGAACAGACGTCATTGCACATCAGCCAACTTGATGGTCGATTTCTCTAGGGAAAACGACTCCGTTTCAAGAAGTGTAAAACATGAAAAAGATAGATATGCCTCTTAGCTTTGCAGGGATACAAAGTTCAGCCTTATTGCTTCAGTGAAACTCGAGATATAGCTGATATGGCAAAAGGTGTCGGAACTGGAACTGAACTGGATTTGCCCTTAATTCTAGTAATCTGAAATCACTCAAAGAAACTTGTGAAAAACACCAAATTACATAAAAATATAAAAGATCATAAACACAATTAGACTAAACAATAATAACTCGTATTTGACACAAAACAATAATAAAACATAACTAAAAACTATATAATTATACGAGTTATCACACCCCCACACTTAGATTGTTGCTAGTCCCTAGCAACGACTCAATAAAAATAAGAAAATCTAATCTAATCCATTTTCGTAGGAAATCACGGTGGCACTTAGCATGTGACACAAGCCTTTAAACCCCTAGGTGTCCCTAGTGGACGAGTTTAGTCTCGTGAGGGTTTACTAGGACGATACCCACAAACATTGAAGACATAAGAAAAACTAAAAAGAATAATTATAACTAATCCTTCCAATATAAATTAGAGATAATCATTGGACAAGTCTTTAAAAACTAATCAATAGCTTAAAGAAATTCACAAAAAATCTTGCTTGAATGTAAATAGTTTGAGTTAAGCCAATAATAACATAACATATTTCAATCAAAATAGTGTATATTCAAACTTAATCTCAACTTCTCACATGGGATACTCTCTTGATTTTCACTCTTTAAAGTAGTGGTAAAGTGTTTACACTCAATCAATCTCATGAAAACACTTCTACCATATGCTTGCTTGTCCACCTATTCTCCACTATTTAGATCATACAACTTCATAAATCAAGAGGTCTTTATTCAAGGTTGTAATGGGGCCAAAGGGTTATAATATGGTTAAAGAACAAAAGGATAAAGATATCACAAAGGTTCCAAAGAGTTCATAGATTTTAGAGACATAATAAGATCATACAAATAAAACTTCTCAAAACTCTTATAAAGCACATAATAACATAGGCTAAATATTCATGTTGAGCCTTTGCATCATTCTAACCAACTTTGTAACATCTTTTTCTAGAAGTTCAAGAGAAGATTTTTTTTTTTTTTTTTTTTTTAATATGGGAATGTATTTGACAATGATCCCTTTCTTTTTCTCTTGACTTTTTCTTTTCTTTTCTTTTCCCACACTTATCTTTTGTTTCTAACCCAAATTTTCAAAAAGTATCCCTTGTTTTTGCAATATGTCTCAAAATATATAATCCATCTTTAGAACAAGGGTAAGGATATAAGTATATTTAGGCTAGGTGTAAGTTCTGGTTACCAATAAAATAGCATATTTAATGTAGGCTCAAATTGGCTCACTAGTGGGGATGTTCTCTTAGAACATTAATAATGGATGGCTGTTTGGCTCTGGTTATAATCCTAATGCCTCTATCATATTCATGTTGTCACATGTATCAATATAGTCTCAAACGGTTTAAAGCAAGTTCTAGAGAATCATGTAATCATAAGAGCGCTCAAGAAAGAAATTAGATTGATTTGTATAATGCATCAATCATTATAGGCTCAAAAACTCACAAGGATGATTATACAAGTCAGATTAAGTCTAAACATGCTTCTTTCTCAATCAACATATCATATTAACATTGGCTCATAAAAAGATTGACATCAAGCTCAATTCTCATGAAAATCTTCTCACTAATAAATCTGTTTTAGACTTATGCAATTCATATCTCATCATTGTATTGAAAGTAACTAAAAAAAAAACACACTAAGTCTAAACATGCTTTTTTTTTTTTTTTTTTGAAGAAGAAGATTAAATCAAACTGACAAGGTATGTCTCAAGTCTCCCTTACTCAGACCTTGTTCAGAATGAATACTTCTAAATGTCTTAAAACACAACAATTTTTTTTTTTTTTAGCAAAATATGTCCCTTACCCCCTACTAAAATATGACATTGTCCCCAATGTCAAATTTTAAAGGTAGAATTTAGGAGATATTACCTGCAGAGGTTGCTAACCACTTATTATAACTGAGACACAACAAGCAAAATGTTAGATAATGTCACAAGGACAAAGTGCAATCCACTCCTTGCTCGTCCATATCTCTTTTTCTTTTTCCGAGCGTTTGCGAAACAACCGTAGCAGATAAACACTCATAAGCTTGTAGCTTTTTGAGTAAATCTTCAATGGTTGTAGCAGAAATTATGGTTCTCCTTGCCTCTGAAAACATGAATCCATTATCCACAGCATTATCTAAATATGAAAGCAAATTACTAAAATAACCATTAATATTAAGCAAACCAATGGGTTTCTTATTTGTGACCAAAGATGACCAAGAAGCCACGCAAGCTATTTCTTCCAATGTACCCAAACCTCCTGGTAAAGCAATGAATGCATCGGCAGAATGGTACATGATTGTCATTCGTTCAGGGATACTCCAGACTTGTATTTCTTTACCCACGGTAGGTCCACAAAATTTGTGAATAGTTTTGGCACGATTCCTAGAACTGGACTTCCTCCGGCGTGTGCTGCTGTAGCGACTGCTCCCATTAAACCCGTACTACCGCCTCCATAAATCAACTGGATCTTTTGTTGGGCAAGTATTACTCCAACTCTTATGGCTTCATCAGCGAATATGTTATTTTTCCCTGGATAAGCACCTCCAAAGACACAAATCTTTTTAATGCGCTGGGACGAAGTGCTTTCCATTTTTTTTTTCTTTTTCGAGTGCCTGAAAGAGAATGAGTACATGGTGTAATATATAGAGGACTGAGTAGTGAATCAGACAAGAGTAATAATGTCGCCGAAAGTGTATTTGACCTGTCAGAAGAAAATGTTAACCTAACAAAAGATTTTTGCGTGATTTCAGGAAGAAAATCAAAAAGAGAAGAAAAATCAACCGTAAAAGTCAAAAGTAATAATGTCGCCGAAAGTGTATTTGGCATCTTCCTCTGGTTTTACGTCCAGAAACGGCTTAAACGCCTTCTATGAGTCGAGGATATGCTTCCCATCCAGTTTTCTTACAAGCTGGCAAACAGGGTCTTTTAACATCAGATTCCCAAGATGTTGCCATTCCCTTTGGAATTGCGGCCATAAATCAAGAATTTCTCTTTGTACGTCTCCACTAGGATGCGTCTCAAGAGAAAGTTGGATATTACCCAAATTCTCCTTACTCAGTCCATCCTTAATGAATTCAATTTTATCATCTCGATTAGAGGACGGAATCCCAATAGAACGACATTTACCGTTACACGTCCATCGTGCACACTTGTGGCAATTTGAACTCATGCGCTTTGCTCGTCGCTTCTTTGCATAAGTGCTTCTACCTGTACCTGGTAAATGCAAAACAGGAAGATATTCATCTTCACGTACCTTGGCTTCAATTATCCAACGTATGTCTTCAGGAATCCTTTTATTCATAAGCATTCTTAATCTTTCTAATCGAACTTGGTAAAGCTTCAGTAAAATATTCCGAGGAAAAGGAGGAAATCGTTTCTGCAATCTTTTGAGAATATCATCCATCCTGAAAAAAAAATGAAATAAAATAAAATGAAAGAGAAATTTATATACAATATCAGTTTTGTGGGTAGCTGATGGAACCGACTTAAATAATCACGGAGTACCGTTATCCGCCATTTAACCGGGGTAAAAAAAAATTATATTTACATCTAGTTATTTTCAAAACAAGGATCAGAAAGAAAAACAACCTCTTCTTGAGTAACATGATTTTCCAAAAAGAGTTTGAGTCTTTGTCCATTTACCTTGAATACGTTACCATTTTGAGGATTCTCAATGTCAACTGCTCCATAATGATACACATGCTTAACCACAAATGGGTCAGTCCATCTTGATCTCAACTTACCAGGAAATATGTGAAGTCTAGAATTATAAAGTAGAACTTTTTGCCCAACATTAAATGTTTTTCTTGAAATTAACTTGTCATGAAAGGCTTTAGTTCTTTCTTTATGAATTTTAGAATTCTCATATGCATCATTTCTGAGTTCCTCAAGTTTTTGTTTCCAACAATGCTTAACCTGAAAAGAATTTAACAAAGAATCAGTGTGTGAAATTTCTGAAGCATTATCCAACTCACATTCAATTAAATAAGCTTCTAAAGGATCATGGAATGTGGTAGTGGTGAGATGTTCATGAACAAGTTCTTCAATGAAATCCACTTCATGTACTTCTGAATCATCACCAGGTTGCTTGCAAGTGTTGAACACATTTAATTCTAAAGTCATATTTCCAAAAGAAATGTTCAACATACCATTCCTGCAATTTATCAGAGCATTAGAAGTTGCAAGAAATGGACGGCCTAATATAACAGGAATTTGAACATTTGGATTTGAAACAGGATGTGTGTCCAAAACAATAAAATCAACAGGGAAGTAAAAATTATCAATTTGAACCAAAACATCTTCAACTATCCCTCGAGGAATTTTTACAGAACGATCAGCTAGTTGAAGTGTAACAGGTGTTTCCTTGAGTTCACCTAAACCTAACTGTTGATAAACAGAAAAAGGCAAAAGATTAACACTAGCACCAAGATCAAGCAATGCACGTTCTATTCTAGTGTTTCCAATGATGCATGAGATTGTTGGACATCCAGGATCTTTGAATTTTGGTGGAGTAAGGTGCTGAATGATTGAGCTCACACTTTCCGTCAAAAATGCTTTCTTTTGTACATTATGTTTCCTTTTAACTGTGCACATGTCCTTCAAAAATTTAGCATAAGATGGAACTTGTTTGATTGCATCCAATAAAGGAATGTTAATCTTAACTTGTTTGAAAAGTTCATAAATTTCTGCATTTTGATTCAAATTCTTTATTGTTTGCAACCTTTGAGGAAAAGGAGCAGGATGCATACCTTTTTCTTTGTCCAAATTTTCAAGAAGTTCAGACTTACCATCATCCTTACCATTACTTTTCGGAGGGGAAAGAGGATCTTGGTCTTTTGATGGAATCTTTTTGTCAATTGCCTTTCCACTTCGAAGAGTTGTGATAGAACTGGCATTTTCCTGTTGATTTTCATTGGAGCAAGAAACAAGACATTGAGTAGAAGGGTTAGGCTGAGGTTGAACAGGAAACTTACCTTTTTCTTGAGTGCGTAATGAAGCTGTCAATGTGGACAAGGTGTTTTTGATCTCATTGATGTCCTGTGAAGTCCGGCTATTCACATTTGCTTGTGTTTGCATGAATGCTTGCAATGTTTCTTCCAAGGTTTGTACACGTGAAGGTTGATAGGAAAAAGTGTTGCCCGGCTTTTGAGATTGTGGTACCTGAACATGATTATTATTCCGCCAACTGAAGTTGGGATGATTTCTCCATTCAGGGTTATACGTTTCAGAGTAAGGAGAAGGAAAAGGCTTTTTAAATGTGTTTATGGAATTTACTTGATCATGCAACGCTTCTTTAAGAATGGGAATGTTTGGACATTCAGAAGTGGGGTGTCCCATGATTTCACAAATTCCACAACTTTTTTCATTTTTAACCGTTTTGACTTCTTTTACTTCTCTAAGTTCCATGGCTTCAATCTTTCTAGCCAAATTAGCTACTTTAGCTTTTATCTCATCTTCTTGACTAAAATGATATTTTCCTCTGTTAGAAACAACATTAGATCTATTGGAACTTTCAGAGGAATTATCTGTGTGCCAGGCTTGAGAGTTATCTGCCAAATGGTCTAGGTAGTCAAAGGCTTCTTCAGGTTCTTTTTCTAGAAACTCACCGTTACACATTGTTTCAACAAATTGTTTAGTTTTGGGAGTTAAACTTTCATAAAAGAAACTAATAAGACGCCATTTTTCAAAACCATGATGTGGACAAGAACTTAACAAATCTTTAAAACGCTCCCAGCACTGAAAAAATGCTTCATTTTGATTTTGATTGAAATTTTGAATCTGTCTTTTCAAAGCAGTAGTTTTATGTGCTGGGAAAAATTTCTTTAGAAACTCAGTTTGTAATTCTTGCCATGTGCCAATTGACCTTGGTTTTAAATTATGAAGCCAAATTTTTGCTTTATCTTTTAAAGAAAAAGGAAATAATTTTAGCTTGACAATTTCATTTGTACATTGTTGGTCATTAAAGGTGACACATACATCTTCGAAGTCTTTTAGAAACGAGTAAGCACTTTCCGATTCTAACCCATGGAAATTTGGAAGCAAAGCTATCATACCTGGTTTAAAACGAAAGTTGTTTGCATTGAGAGGAAAAATAAAACAAGAGGGTGATGAGCTTCGAGTTGGTTGCAAGTAGTCACGCATGGTGCGTACTTGTCTGTTCTCATCTTCAGCATGAACACTTTCATTGTCAGCCATGGTAGGAGTTGTATTAGAAAGATTACCTGAAAAAGTTTCACAATAAAATCTAACTAAACGACGAGATCTAAAATCACGTCGCCAAACAAGCATAAAACAAAGTTAATAAACAAAATTAGGCGGTATAACCAGCCAATAAAAATAAATATATACAAATTAGGCGGTATAACCAGCCAATAAAAATAAATATACTTATAAATTAGGCGGTATAACCAGCCAATAAAAATAAATATACTTATAAACTTATATACTTAGTATTGCTTCCCCGGCAACGGCGCCAAAAACTTGATGGAAACTCAATTAAGAGTTGTAAACCCAAGTGCAGGTTATGTTCAAGTAATAAATTCTCGGGTGTCCGAGGTCGAACCACAGGGAAGCGTATTAGTAAGTATAAGTTTATAAATATATAAGAAAAAGAAAGTAAACAAGATATTAGGGAATCAACAACAAAACAAAATAAACAAGATATTAGAGAACAAAATAAATAAAATAACATAAAAGAAATTAAACAAAATATAAAAAACAATAAGAAAGGATGTTGAGGTTAGAGAATCCACTCTTGGTGTTATGCTAAGATTAATCTTGTTTTATTACACAATTGAAATTCACACATAAGGGAGGTTCCAATCGGAAGGTTTAGCAATTCAGTCCAAATTGTCCAACGTCCATAGCATATGATATTATGTTCATTTGGTGTCCTCAAAACTCATAAAAAGAGTCCAAGCATTCCTTATGCCAAGGTATATGTCTACAACAAATCAAGGTTATGAAACCAAGCATTTACTGTGCCATTTTCATTGTCAATAATGAATCAAGATCTCTACTTTGCAAGTATGATTTTAAACCAAAAGAAAATATTATCTATGCTAGTGCTTATAAATGATGATTCATTTTAGCTCATGTTTAAGAGACTAACCTTAGCATTTACCAAGAGCTTCACCTCATCACCTCAACAATATGATTAGAAACACATACTAGATATGAATAAAATGAAAAGAAATGTAAGAAGAAAAAGAAAACTAGAGAAAGGAAAGAAAAAGAAAACTTAGAGAATTTTATTACAATGGCTATCCTACCAATGTATCAATGTATCCCAATACTCATCCAAGGCCCTCTATTTATACACATTTTGGAGGGCTAAATGACAAGAGCCAAGCTTTACAAATTTCAAAGGTAGGTATAATAGGTGGGTGCATTTTTCTAACAATTTTCGTCATATTGTATGACAATTCTGATCAGCCAGCTTGATGGTCGATTTTGTCAATGTTGGAGGCTCGATCTGATAAAATGGTCTTCTAGAAAAATATACCCCTATCAGTTACGGATCCATAGCCGTTGGAATCAGATCATTTGCGCACGTGGATCGGGAGATATGGTCAAAATACCAAAACGGTGCAGAACAGACGTCATTGCACATCAGCCAACTTGATGGTCGATTTCTCTAGGGAAAACGACTCCGTTTCAAGAAGTGTAAAACATGAAAAAGATAGATATGCCTCTTAGCTTTGCAGGGATACAAAGTTCAGCCTTATTGCTTCAGTGAAACTCGAGATATAGCTGATATGGCAAAAGGTGTCGGAACTGGAACTGAACTGGATTTGCCCTTAATTCTAGTAATCTGAAATCACTCAAAGAAACTTGTGAAAAACACCAAATTACATAAAAATATAAAAGATCATAAACACAATTAGACTAAACAATAATAACTCGTATTTGACACAAAACAATAATAAAACATAACTAAAAACTATATAATTATACGAGTTATCATCTTTTCTCATCCTGTAGGTGGTACTCCGAGACTTAGTTTAAAGGGGCAAACTTGAAAAGTCAACCTCGAAAAAGTCAACCCCAAAAAGTCAACTACTGAAAAAGTTAACCCACATTCAAAATCAAGATTCAAAGTTCAATTGAACAATGGTGAAAGAATTTTGATAATCAGGTCTACAATGAAAGATATGGAGACCGGAAGATAGGTTACAGAGATTTAGTGGAAAGGAAATCCTAGATCGAAAAATTTGGGAAAAAGTGCTTAAACGATCAAATTGGTCAAAATTAGGGGTTCCGAATGAAAGATAAGCTATGACTACAAGTAATGGAGAGGCCATTTGGAGGCAAAACTGAAGAAAAAGTCAGTTTGGAAGAAAACCGAGAATTAGGATTTTTGGTGGTTTTGGCAAAATTGGGGAAAATTGCAGGAATGGCTCGATTCGGTATAACTAAAGCCCCTAATTGATGAGGAGTGAGTAAACAAGGATAGCCCAAGGCTCAGTTTGAAGTAATTCCGAGAAAAGAGCCAATTGGAGGAAAAACGAAAAAACGAGGAAATTCCCGATGTTGGAAAAGGGAAAAATCAAGTCGGAGGGGAATTTGACCGTAAAATTTGGGCATTTTTGGACCAACTCCAATTCAATATATAACAAAGGCACAGAAAAAGAAAATCTTGAAATCGGACTTGTTTTGAGTAAAACCGAGCTTCGGAGGTAAAAGGGCAAATTTGGAAAATATGGGAAAAATAGCAAATGAGATCCAAAAATTACCAAAACTTTCAGATCTCAATATTAAATCATTTGGAAGAGATTGGCAAAGAAAAATCCGGATTCGGAGTTCGTTTGCAAAATGGCAAATTTCGGGCCCACTAAGCTGAAATTCAAGAAGATAAATCTCGAAAAAATAGCAAATGAGCTCCAAAAATTATGAAAACTTCCAGATATCACTTTAAAATTATTTGGAAGAGATTGGTGAAGAAAAATCTGAATTCGAAGCTCGTTTGAGAAATGGTAAAAGTTTGGGTGCATTAAAGGGCGATTCAAGAAGATAAATCCCGAAAAAAATAGCAAATGAGCTCGAAAAATTATGAAAACTTCCAGAATTCAATTTTTTATTATTTAGGAAGTATTACAAAAAGGAAATTTAGATTTGGAGTTCGTTTTCTATTTAATTAGATTTGGGGGCCAAAAAGGTCATTTTATCGAAGAAACCGAAGAGGGCTTTTCTTGCAATTAAAAAAATGGAGATTGGGCTAGAATTCAAAAGGTCATCCAGCCAAGCCCATGTTGGAGAGTGATTTTGCTGAGCCATTGCATCCAAGGGCAAAGAGTGGATAGGAAGGTAGTTATTTTTGATCAAGCCTTTGTAATTGTGATAGACGGACCAATGCATGGAGAGGGATGCTGTCATATTTATGACATCATATTTTTGACATCATATTAGTTAGGGGCTGATTACTTAATCTAAGGGTGGGAATTTTTCATAAAAAGCATCTTCGATTAAGGGCCTTTGGATGCAAAATTGGTTAGAAAAATGAAAACATCCTTCTAGAGGATTCTAGGCCATTCGGCCAAGGGCTGAAAGGGGGGGTTTATTTCAGATTTTCATAAAGGTTTGGGGGCTGAATGCAGGCAGTAGCTAGGGAGAAAATAAAGGGAAAAAGAAAGGAGAAAAAGAGAAGGAAAAAAGAAAGGTTTTGCTTGCTACTTTTTGATTTTGAAAGCTAGAGCAAGGTAGCTATGTTCTACTATTCTCATACTTTGTTGATATGATTTTGCTATTTTGATTGTCATTTTATTTTTGTATGAAATAAACTTGTTTTTTAAAATAAGTTCTAAGGAGTTTCTACTTTGTAGAAAGAAATCAAGAAAGCAAGTTTTTACCATTCTTTTTCTACATGGCCAAATGGTATTCTCTTTTAAGATGATTTTGTTTTTTTATTTTTTTATTTTGTTCATGTTATTGGTTGTGGTAGGTTAGCTTACTTGTGTTAGATTAGCTTGATTGTGGTAGGTTAGCTTGATTGTGGTAGTTTAGCTCTAGACCATGCCGTGTGTTTGTGATATTGCCATTGATGGAGACTCAATTAAGAGTTGTAAACCCAAGTGCAGGTTATGTTCAAGTAATAAATTCTCGGGTGTCCGAGGTCGAACCACAGGGAGGCGTATTAGTAAGTATAAGTTTATAAATATATAAGAAAAAGAAAGTAAACAAGATATTAGGGAATCAACAACAAAATAAGATAAACAAGATATTAGAGAACAAAATAAACAAAATAACATAAAAGAAATTAAACAAGATATAAACAAAACAATAAGAAAAGATGTTGAGGTTAGAGAATCCACTCTTGGTGTTATGCTAAGATTAATCTTGTTTTATTACACAATTGAAATTCACACATAAGGGAGATTCCAATCGGAAGGTTTAGCAATTCAGTCCAACGTCCATAGCATATGATATTATGTTCATTTGGTGTCCTCAAAACTCATAAAAAGAGTCCAAGCATTCCTTATGCCAAGGTATATGTCTACAACAAATCAAGGTTATGAAACCAAGCATTTACTGTGCCATTTTCCTTGTCAATAATGAATCAAGATCCTTACTTTGTAAGTATGATTTTAAACCAAAAGAAAATATTATCTATACTAGTGTTTATAAATGATGATTCATTTTAACTCATGTTTAAGAGACTAACCTTAGCATTTAACAATAGCTTCACCTCATCACCTCAACAATATGATTAGCAACACATACTAGATATGAATAAAATGAAAAGAAATGTAAGAAGCATAAGTAAATAAAGAAAAAGAAAACTAGAGAAAGGAAAGAAGAAGAAAACTTAGAGAATTTTATTACAATGGCTAATATCCTACCAATGTATAATGTATCCTAATACTCATCCAAGGCCCTCTATTTATACACATTTTGGAGAGCTAAATGACAAGAGACAAGCTTTATAAATTTCAAAGGTAAGTATAATAGGTTGGTGCATTTTTCTAACAATTTTCGTCATGTTGTATGACAATTCTGATCAGCCAGCTTGATGGTCGATTTTGTCAATGTTGGAGGGTCGATCTGATCAAATGGTCTTCTAGAAAAATATGCCCCTATCAGTTACTGATCCATAGCCGTTGGAATCGGATCATTTGCTCATGTGGATCGGAAGATATGGTCAAAATACCAAAACGGTGCAGAACAAACGTCATTGCACATCAGCCAACTTGATGGTTGATTTCGGTAGGGAAAACGACTCCGTTTCAAGAAGTGTAAAACATGAAAAAGATAGATATGCCTCTTAAATTTGTACTGTCAAAATTTCAGCCTTAATGCTTCAGTGAAACTCCAGATATAGCTGATATGGCAAAAGGTGTCGGAACTGGAACTGAATTGGATTTGCCCTTAATTCTTGATTTAACCTAGTAATCTGAAATCACTCAAAGAAACTCATGCAAAACACCAAATTACATAAAAATATAAAAGATCATAAACACAAGTAGACTAAGCAATAATAACTCGTATTTGACACAAAACAATAATAAAACATAACTAAAAACTATATAATTATACGAGTTATCACACCCCCACACTTAGATTGTTGCTAGTCCCTAGCAACGACTCAATAAAAATAAAATAAGAAAATCTAATCTAATCCATTTTGTAGGAAATCACGGTGGCACTTAGCATGTGACACAAGCCTTTAAACCCCTAGGTGTCCCTAGTGGACGAGTTTAGTCTCGTGAGGGTTTGCTAGAACGATACCCACAAACATTGAAAAACTAAAATATAAGTAAACTACATACACTAAAAATATTTACTCCTAATCCTTTCAATATAAATTAGAGACAATCTTTGAACAAGTCTTATAAACTAATCAGTAGCTCAAAGAATTTCACAAAAATTCATGCTTGAATGTAAATAAATGAGTTAAGCCAATATTAACATAACATATTTCAATCAAAATAGTGCATATTCAACTTAATCTCCTCTCACATGGGATACTCTCATGATTTTCACTCTTTAAAGTAGTGGTAAAGTGTTTACACTCAATCAATCTCATGAAAACACTTCTACCATATGCTTGCTTGTCCACCTATTCTCCACTATTTAGATCATACAACTTCATAAATCAAGAGGTCTTTATTCAAGGTTGTAATGGAGCCAAAGGGTTATAATATGGTTAAAGAACAAAAGGATAAAGATATCACAAAGGTTCCAAAGAGTTCATAGAGTTTAGAGACATAATAAGATCAAATAAATTTCTCAAAACTCTTTACAAGTACATAGTCACATAGGCTAAATATTCATGTTGAGCCTTTGCTTCATTCTAACCAACTTTGTAACATCTTTTTCTTTACTTTAACTAGAAGTTCAAGAGAAGATTTTTTTTTTTTTTGAATATGGGAATGTATTTAACAATGATCCCTTTCTTTTTCTCTTGACTTTTTCTTTTCTTTTCTTCGCCCACACTTATCTTTTGTTTCTAACCCAAATTTTCAACTAAAAAAAGCCCTTGTTTTTTTTGCAATATGTCTCAAAATATATAATCCATCTTTAGAACAAGGGTAAGGATATAAGTATATTTAGGCTAGGTGTAAGTTGTGGTTACCAATAAAACAGCATATTTAATGTCGGCTCAAATTGGCTCACTAGTGGGGATGTTCTCTTAGAACATTAATAACGGATGGCTGTTTGGCTCTGGTTATAATCCTAATGCCTCTATCATATTCATGTTGTCACATGTATCAATATAGTCTCAAACGGTTTAAAGCAAGTTCTAGAGAATCATGTAATCATAAGAGCACTCAAGAAAGAAATTAGATTGATTTGTATAATGCATCAATCATTATAGGCTCAAAAACTCACAAGGATGATTATACAAGTCAGGTTAAGTCTAAACATGCTTCTTTCTCAATCAACATATCATATTAACATTGGCTCATAAAAATTAGTATCAAGCTTAATTCTCATGAAAATCTTCTCACTAATAACCAGTTTAGACCTATGCAATTCATATCTCATCATTGTGTTAAAAAGGAACTAAAACACACTAAAAAATAATAATAATAATAAAGACTCATAAAAAAATAGTAGACAAAAATAAAAGAAATCCTAAATCATTCCCCCCCACACTTAATTCTTACATTGTCCTCAATGTAAGTCTATTAACCCAAATGAAAGAATCATGTGTAAGAGAAAAGAACTAATAACATAAGAATAGGAATAACTAAGACTCAAAACAAAACAAACTCATGCAACCTAAATAATCCTAAAATACTAAACAAAAATTAACAAGTAAACATAAAAAGATTAAAATCAAACTGACAAGGTATGTCTCAAGTCTCCCTTACTCAGACCTTGTTCAGAATGAATACTTCTAAATGTCTTAAAACACAACAAATTTTTTTTTTTAGTAGGGGGTAAGGGACATATTACCTGCAGAGGTTGCTAACCACTTATTATAACTGAGACACAACAAACAAAATGTTAGATAATGTCACAAAGACAAAGTGCAATCCACTCCTTGCTCGTCCATATCTCTTTTTCTTTTTCCGAGCGTTTGCGAAACAACCGTAGCAGATAAATACTCATAAGCTTGGAGCTTTTTGAGTAAATCTTCAATGGTTGTAGCAGAAATTATGGTTCTCCTTGCCTCTGAAAACATGAATCCATTATCCACAGCATTATCTAAATATGAAAGCAAATTACTAAAATAACCATTAATATTAAGCAAACCAATGGGTTTCTTATTTGTGACCAAAGATGACCAAGAAGCCACGCAAGCTATTTCTTCCAATGTACCCAGACCTCCTGGTAAAGCAATGAATGCATCGACAGAATGGTACATGATTGTCATCCGTTCAGGGATACTCCAGACTTGTATTTCCTTACCCACGGTAGGTCCACAAAAATCTGTGAATAGTTTTGGCACGATTCCTAGAACTGGACTTCCTCCGGCGTGTGCTGCTGTAGCGACTGCTCCCATTAAACCCGTACTACCGCCTCCATAAATCAACTGGATCTTTTGTTGGGCAAGTATTACTCCAACTCTTATGGCTTCATCAGCGAATATGTTATTTTTCCCTGGATAAGCACCTCCAAAGACACAAATTTTTTTAATGCGCTGGGACGAAGTACTTTCCATTTTTTTTCGAGTGCCTGAAAGAGAATGAGTACATGGTGTAATATATAGAGGACTGAGTAGTGAATCAGACAAGAGTAATAATGTCGCCGAAAGTGTATTTGACCTCTCAGAAGAAAATGTTAACCTAACAAAAGATTTTTGCGTGATTTCAGGAAGAAAATCAAAAAGAAAAGAAAAAGCAACCGTAAAAGACCAATGCAAAAAAAAAAAAAAAAACGAGAATAATTACACAAATCGTAAATTAAACCGAAATGAAGTTATTGCAAATCAAACCAAAAGCTGAGAAGTCATTTATTGTAGTTGTGATTGTGGCTCACATCTTCCTCTGGTTTTACGTCCAGAAACGGCTTAAACGCCTTCTATGAGTCGAGGATATGCTTCCCATCCAGTTTTCTTACAAGCTGGCAAACAGGGTCTTTTAACATCAGATTCCCAAGATGTTGCCATTCCCTTTGGAATTGCGGCCATAAATCAAGAATTTCTCTTTGTACGTCTCCACTAGGATGCGTCTCAAGAGAAAGTTGGATATTACCCAAATTCTCCTTACTCAGTCCATCCTTAATGAATTCAATTTTATCATCTCGATTAGAGGACGGAATCCCAATAGAACGACATTTACCGTTACACGTCCATCGTGCACATTTGTGGCAATTTGAACTCATGCACTTTGCTCGTCGCTTCTTTGCAAAAGTGCTTCTACCTGTACCTGGTAAATGCAAAACAGGAAGATATTCATCTTCACGTACCTTGGCTTCAATTATCCAACGTATGTCTTCAGGAATCCCTTTGTGCATAAGCATTCTTAATCTTTCAAATCGAACTTGGTAAAGCTTCAGTAAAATATTCCGAGGAAAAGGAGGAAATCGTTTCTGCAATCTTGTGAGAATATCATCCATCTTGAAAAAAAAATGAAAAAGAAATTGAAAGAGAAATTTATATACAATATCAGTTTTGTGGGTAGCTGATGGAACCGACTTAAATAATCACGGAGTACCGTTATCCGCCATTTAACCGGGGTTAAAAAAATGTATTTTTTTTTTGAAGATTAGTAAAAATTATATTTACATCTAGTTATTTTCAAAACAAGGATCAGAAAGAAAAACAACCTCTTCTTGAGTAACATGATTTTCCAAAAAGAGTTTGAGTCTTTGTCCATTTACCTTAAATACGTTACCATTTTGAGGATTCTCAATGTCAACTGCTCCATAATGATACACATGCTTAACCACAAATGGGCCAGTCCATCTTGATCTCAACTTACCAGGAAATATGTGAAGTCTAGAATTATAAAGTAGAACTTTTTGCCCAACATCAAATGTTTTTCTTGAAATTAACTTGTCATGAAAGGCTTTAGTTCTTTCTTTATGAATTTTAGAATTCTCATATGCATCTTTGAATAAAATTGGCCAGTAAAATCCACACTGTAAAATTTTTGCAGCAGTTTTCTTTGATGAAAAATGACCACCACATGCCTCGGAATGACAAAACTTAATTACACTACTTACCTCATTGTCGGGAATGCATCTTCGAAAAATTTGATCAGGACAATATTTGAACAAGTAAGGGTCATCCCAGTAGAACTTCTTTACCTCATTCAGAAACTTCCTTTTATCTTGGGGGCTCCATTGAGAAGGAATTTTTCCCAAAAAGGAATATTTTAGCTCGGATGGCAATGGTTTTAAATCCAGCTTGGGCGGTTCAATAGTTGATGGTACAGTGACATTTGTGAGTGATGGGAGTTCCTCAAACTTTTGTTTCCAAAGATGCTTATCCTGAAAAGAATTTAACAAAGAATCAGTGTGTGAAATTTCTGAAGCATTATCAAACTCACATTCAATTAAATAAGCTTCTAAAGGATCATGGAATGTGGTAGTGGTGAGATGTTCATGAACAAGTTCTTCAATGAAATCCACTTCATGTACTTCTGAATCATCACCAGGTTGCTTGCAAATGTTGAACACATTTAATTCTAAAGTCATATTTCCAAAAGAAATGTTCAAAATACCATTCCTGCAATTTATCAGAGCATTAGAAGTTGCAAGAAATGGACGGCCTAATATAACAGGAATTTGAACATTTGGATTTGAAACAGGATGTGTGTCCAAAACAATAAAATCAACAGGGAAGTAAAAATTTTCAATTTGAACCAAAACATCTTCAACTATCCCTCGAGGAATTTTTACAGATCGATCAGCTAGTTGAAGTGTAACAGGTGTTTCCTTGAGTTCACCTAAACCTAACTGTTGATAAACAGAAAAAGGCAAAAGATTAACACTAGCACCAAGATCAAGCAATGCACGTTCTATTCTAGTGTTTCCAATGATGCATGAGATTGTTGGACATCCAGGATCTTTGAATTTTGGTGGAGTAAGGTGCTGAATGATTGAGCTCACACTTTCCGTCAGAAATGCTTTCTTTTGTACATTATGTTTCCTTTTAACTGTGCACATGTCCTTCAAAAATTTAGCATAAGATGGAACTTGTTTGATTGCATCCAATAAAGGAATGTTAATCTTAACTTGTTTGAAAAGTTCATAAATTTCTGCATTTTGATTCAAATTCTTTATTGTTTGCAACCTTTGAAGAAAAGGAGCAGGATGCATACCTTTTTCTTTGTCCAAATTTTCAAGAAGTTCAGACTTACCATCATCCTTACCATTACTTTTCGGAGGGGAAGGAGGATATTGGTCTTTTGATGGAATCTTTTTGTCAATTGCCTTTCCACTTCGAAGAGTTGTGATAGAACTGGCATTTTCCTGTTGAGTTTCATTGGAGCAAGAAACAAGACATTGAGTAGAAGGGTTAGGCTGAGGTTGAGCAGGAAACTTACCTTTTTCTTGAGTGCGTAATGAAGCTGTCAATGTGGACAAGGTGTTTTTGATCTCATTGATGTCCTGTGAAGTTTGGTTATTCATATTTGCTTGTGTTTGCATGAATGCTTGCAATGTCTCTTCCAAGGTTTGTACACGTGAAGGTTGATAGGAAAAAGTGTTGCCCAGTTTTTGAGATTGTGGTACCTGAACATGATTATTATTCCGCCAACTGAAGTTGGGATGACTTCTCCATTCAGGGTTATACGTTTCAGAGTAAGGAGAAGGAAAAGGCTTTTTAAATGTGTTTATGGAATTTACTTGATCATGCAACGCTTCTTTAAGAATGGGAATGTTTGGACATTCAGAAGTGGGATGTCCCATGATTTCACAAATTCCACAACTTTCTTCATTTTTAACCGTTTTGACTTCTTTTACTTCTCTAAGTTCCATGGCTTCAATCTTTCTAGCCAAATTAGCTACTTTAGCTTTTATCTCATCTTCTTGACTAAAATGATATTTACCTCTGTTAGAAACAAGATTAGATCTATTGAAACTTTCAGAGGAATTATCTGTGTGCCAGGCTTGAGAGTTATCTGCCAAATGGTCTAGGTAGTCAAAGGCTTCTTCAGGTTCTTTTTCTAGAAACTCACCGTTACACATTGTTTCAACAAATTGTTTAGTTTCGGGAGTTAAACTTTCATAAAAGAAACTAATAAGACGCCATTTTTCAAAACCATGATGTGGACAAGAACTTAACAAATCTTTAAAACGCTCCCAGCACTGAAAAAATGCTTCATTTTGATTTTGATTGAAATTTTGAATCTGTCTTTTCAAAGCAGTAGTTTTATGTGCTGGGAAAAATTTCTTTAGAAACTCAGTTTGTAATTCTTGCCATGTGCCAATTGACCTTGGTTTTAAATTATGAAGCCAAATTTTTGCTTTATCTTTTAAAGAAAAAGGAAATAATTTTAGCTTGACAATTTCATTTGTACATTGTTGGTCATTAAAGGTGACACATACATCTTCGAAGTCTTTTAGAAACGAGTAAGCACTTTCCGATTCTAACCCATGGAAATTTGGAAGCAAAGCTATCATACCTGGTTTAAAACGAAAGTTGTTTGCATTGAGAGGAAAAATAAAACAAGAGGGTGATGAGCTTCGAGTTGGTTGCAAGTAGTCACGCATGGTGCGTACTTGTTTGTTCTCATCTTCAGCATGAACACTTTCATTGTCAGCCATGGTAGGAGTTGTATTAGAAAGATTACCTGAAAAAGTTTCACAATAAAATCTAACTAAACGACGAGATCTAAAATCACGTCGCCAAACAAGCATAAAACAAAGTTAATATACAGATTAGACGGTATAACCAGCCAATAAAAATAAACAAAGTTAATATACAATATAAATATAAATATATAGAAAATTAGGCGGTATAACCAGCCAATAAAAATAAATATACTTATAAACTTATATACTTAGTATTGCCTCCCCGGCAACGGCGCCAAAAACTTGATGGAGACTCAATTAAGAGTTGTAAACCCAAGTGCAGGTTATGTTCAAGTAATAAATTCTCGGGTGTCCGAGGTCGAACCACAGGGAGGCGTATTAGTAAGTATAAGTTTATAAATATATAAGAAAAAGAAAGTAAACAAGATATTAGGGAATCAACAACAAAATAAGATAAACAAGATATTAGAGAACAAAATAAACAAAATAACATAAAAGAAATTAAACAAGATATAAACAAAACAATAAGAAAAGATGTTGAGGTTAGAGAATCCACTCTTGGTGTTATGCTAAGATTAATCTTGTTTTATTACACAATTGAAATTCACACATAAGGGAGATTCCAATCGGAAGGTTTAGCAATTCAGTCCAAATTGTCCAACGTCCATAGCATATGATATTATGTTCATTTGGTGTCCTCAAAACTCATAAAAAGAGTCCAAGCATTCCTTATGCCAAGGTATATGTCTACAACAAATCAAGGTTATGAAACCAAGCATTTACTGTGCCATTTTCCTTGTCAATAATGAATCAAGATCCCTACTTTGTAAGTATGATTTTAAACCAAAAGAAAATATTATCTATACTAGTGTTTATAAATGATGATTCATTTTAGCTCATGTTTAAGAGACTAACCTTAGCATTTACCAATAGCTTCACCTCATCACCTCAACAATATGATTAGCAACACATACTAGATATGAATAAAATGAAAAGAAATGTAAGAAGCATAAGTAAATAAAGAAAAAGAAAACTAGAGAAAGGAAAGAAGAAGAAAACTTAGAGAATTTTATTACAATGGCTAATATCCTACCAATGTATAATGTATCCTAATACTCATCCAAGGCCCTCTATTTATACACATTTTGGAGAGCTAAATGACAAGAGACAAGCTTTATAAATTTCAAAGGTAGGTATAATAGGTTGGTGCATTTTTCTAACAATTTTCGTCATGTTGTATGACAATTCTGATCAGCCAGCTTGATGGTCGATTTTGTCAATGTTGGAGGGTCGATCTAATCAAATGGTCTTCTAGAAAAATATGCCCCTATCAGTTACTTATCCATAGCCGTTGGAATAGGATCATTTGCTCATGTGGATCGGAAGATATGGTCAAAATACCAAAACGGTGCAGAACAGACGTCATTGCACATCAGCCAACTTGATGGTTGATTTCGGTAGGGAAAACGACTCCGTTTCAAGAAGTGTAAAACATGAAAAAGATAGATATGCCTCTTAACTTTGCACTGTCATAATTTCAGCCTTAATGCTTCAGTGAAACTCCAGATATAGCTGATATGGCAAAAGGTGTCGGAACTGGAACTGAATTGGATTTGCCCTTAATTCTTGATTTAACCTAGTAATCTGAAATCACTCAAAGAAACTCATGCAAAACACCAAATTACATAAAAATATAAAAGATCATAAACACAAGTAGACTAAGCAATAATAACTCGTATTTGACACAAAACAATAATAAAACATAACTAAAAACTATATAATTATACGAGTTATCAGCCATGCTAGATTAATGCTACCATTCGCCCATGGTGATTTAGGTTACCATGTTTGCATTTTTTTCATGTTTACTTCCTTAATACATTTCCAATTATATTCATACATCTAGACCATGCCATGTGTTTGTTATATTGTCATTGCTATGTTCATGAGTTACATTTGGTCACACATCATTTTGATATCCGTGTTTGCATTTTTATCATGTTTACTAGTTTAACATGCTTCAATGTAGACTTTGCATATCTACGTTGCCATGTGTTTGTGTTATTGTCTAGCTAGGATTTCACATGTTTGTTTAGAGGTCTATTCGATTTCTATGCTTAGGTTTGCCTTGGATTCGTGCATTTTCAATTTGTTTATCTTTCATGCATCCATTTTATGCTATATATGTTTCTCATGACATATAGTTCATTAGAGGTATTCGACTATATGTATGATGTCTAGGTTATTTTAGGGTTTTATTTGGTTTACATGCATATTTTGTATGACATGTTAGTTGTTAGGTTGCTATGTTTTCATTTCATGCATATTTTGTATGTTATTTTAATAAGTTTTCATGCATTCATTTCATGCCATATTGTTTCTTATGTCATGTAGTTTATTAGGACCATTCGGCCATGTATGTAGTCTAGGTCATTTTAGGTCTTTATTTTATTTTCATGCACATCTTGTGTGACATTTTAAGCATTAGGTTCCCATGTTCTTATTTCATGCATACTTTGTATGTCATTTACATTTAATGAGGGTTCTATGCTTTCATTTCATATCATACATGTTGCTCATGACACTTAGAATCCTAGGACCATTCGGCCATACATATTCTAGGTCACTTTAGAGGTCTTCATTTGGTGTTCATGCATGTCTCATCTTCCATAGTTAGATTTTAGGTCATTATGATTCTTATGTCATATTAGACTAGGCAATTGTATTTCATGTCATGCATATGTTTCTATGACATAGTAGGCATGAGGACAACTTTGTATTTCCATGCATTTTCATGACATTTTAGGTCTAGGTTACATTTGCATTACCATGCATCTCATTCATATTAGGTTTAGGTAGCATTTATTGCCATGCAAGTTCATGATAGGCATTAAGACATCTTTTATTGCCATGCATTTTCATGACACTTTAGTTCTAGGTTATATTTGCATTACCATGCATTTCTTGCATATTAGGTTTAAGAAGCATTTATTGCCATGCAAGCTCATGAAAGGCATTAGGTCATTTTGAATTGCCATGTATTTTCTATGTCATTTATGTCTTTAGATCATGCATTTCATACATCAAATTTGCTTTTTGTTCATGCATCTCACACCATACCACTTGATTTTTGACTTAAGCCAATCAATGGCTTAAGGTCAAGCTCACATGGGCTTACTTGTGGAAAATTGAGGAGTTGTCAAGTTGAAATTTCTTCCTTTGTGATCTTTTTTACTTAGCCAATTTTTGTCCAATTTTTAGAAATTTTAGCTACTGTTTGTAGGTCCATAGAAGAGTCTCCAATATTTTTACTTTGCTTTTCAAATGATGTTATCAAAGGCTTAAAACTGATTTTTGGCAAAACAGTTTTTCACCAAGTGTTCCGGCTTTCGTGATTTTTCTGGGAGGTTATCCTTATTCTAAAAATTAAGCCAATATTTTCCAAGAGATTTAAACATGTTCTGAGTTTTTTCCATATTTTTTAGATTTTTTTAGAATAGGTTAAAAAGTCACGTTTTAAAACTGGACAGTAGAGCCAGATTTGAATTTGAGGGAAAATTAATTTTCTGTTTTGTCTAAGGTATTAAGAGAGGGCTGAGTAAGAACCTTAGCTTCTGTCCTAGATTGGTTTCTAAGCTATTTTAATCTTATAAATGATTTTATAAAGTTCGGGTCAAGGGTGATCAAGTCTGGGTTTTCAAAGTTAGGAAAATAGAGTCATTTTCGAAAGGGGAATTCAGCCATGTATTATTTTTCATCCAAGATTTTCAAAATTGTTTTCAACCAATCACAAAGTATTTTTGATTTTAGAAAATTTAACTTGATGTCTTTTTCTAAGGTAGTCGGATATATTTTTAGGTATACGAATTTCCTTATTTGAAGGAAAAAATACACTTTCATGTATTGCATTTTCCATGTTCGTGTATACTATATAATATATGATTTTTGCTATGATAATTTCTATGGTAATGTCATTATTTTGATTTATGTTTTATGGTGTTATATTGTTTGATATATGGTTGTGAATATTCTATGTTATCCTATGCTTTTTATTTAGTCATTTATTTTTGTCACATCATCTAGCATTTACTATGTTCATGCATTATTATTTCCATGCATATTTCATGTCATTTAGGTTATTCATTTCATTTAGAATATATTATGTCACTTAGGTTATTCATTTCATTTAGAATATATATTATGTTACTTAGGTTATATCATTTCATTTAGAATATACTATGCCATTTAAATTATATCATGTCATTTAGGTTGCATTATATTCCCTAGATTTTGCTATGTCATCTTTATTATGTAACACATGTTCATATTCATTTTTAAAAAAAAAAGTGTTTTGAAAAAGATAATGATTTTTAATAAAATAAAGATATTCTCGAGTTAAAATAATTCATGTGTTCTCTGCCAGGTTTGCTGGGGAGGATATCATCAATTATCATTAATAAAGGAATATCTTTCTTTCAAAAAACGAGAATGATTCGAATTTTTTTTCAAATAAATAAAAAATTCTATATTTTGCCGCGTTTGTCGGAGAATATAGGAAAATTTTGAATTAATAAATTCTGGGTCATTTTCAATTAAAAATGGAATTATTTTTCTTAAAATTGGGAATTAATTTGAAATACCAAATTTGAAACGACTTTTTATCGAGACTTGAGATAACTCATGATTAATAAGGTACCGATTTATATAGGCGTTGTGGGGGTGCTAATCCTTCCCCGCACGTAACCGACTCCCGAACTCGCTTCTTTGATTTCTTTGGTTAAAAACGCAGACTTGAAATTGGTTTTAAAATTGCTTTAATTAATTTTTAAATATTTTACAAAAACCGATTTTAATAGGTGGACGATCACACATAGCTAAAAAAAGATTGGTGGCGACTCCATGTCTTTTTTCGAGATTGTTTTCAAACCCTCATTTTATTTCTAGAGGAATTAAGTCGTCTTTTCCTCTGTTTTCCAATATCACGCTTAATAATATAAAGTCTCGCGATGAGACTTGTTATTTTTTAGGTTGCGACAGCTTGGCAGCTCCGCTCGAGATATTTAGAGAGTCAGGCCTAGAATCAGCCGTGTGTTACAAAGTCTCGATTTTGTTGGTTTATTCGGTATTTAATTTTAATTCCCACATTTTTTAATAATAAGGAGACTTTTGAAAATGATAAAATGTTTTGATATGTCCATATTCATGTGCATACATATTATTATTGTTCTCTGGTTATCTTGTTGCATTTATTTATTGCTTAATTGATGCTTTATGTTGTTTAGTCTTATTGGGTTATTTAGAATAAGGGTTGTAGAATAGGTGGTGAAAGGTTTGTTGTTCCTCCTCACACACTACACTTGTATTTGCATAACATGAGCTCTATACCCGAGTTCCGTCCCTTTAAGTGGAAGTAAAGTAGCTACGCTCTCATGATGATCCTCCCATGGGCTAGCAAAATACTTCCGGAGTATAAATTACCTAAGCTCTCGTGATGATCTTCCACTTGGGCTAGGGAAATATACTCTAACGAATTGAACCCGCTTTTATCGGGGTGCCTTACTAGCCTTCACAGGCGACAGTGAGGAATAATTCGGGGCCTTTTAGAACTTCGTTCACCCACATATAGTGAACCATAGAGCCAACGTAGGCGAAGCCCTACCGAATTTTTGATAGATACACCAAAGTTAGAAAGACATGGAGGAACATTTCTAACCTTTTGTTACTGATTTTATACTCTGAATAAGTATTATAGATCGGGCAACGATGAATGTACTTCGTCGTAGTAAATTTTAATTTCCGCCCTAAAAGCATTGTGATGCCTAAATAAGTGGTCACTAGTGGGGCAAATGTTCATTAACTTTTTAAAATTGAAAATATAAAAAAATTCTTTTTCAAACATTTTGCATATTTCATGCATATGTGAATAAATAATGTACATTTATGATTGTATTTTTGATCTCATTCTTTGCAATAAACGGATGATAATAATAATCTCATTTGATGATTTCATAAATATTCATTGGTTGAATAAGAATTGTAGACCGGTAGTGTTGATTGAACATTTGGATATTGTACCATAGTAGGATCCACTATCCCGAAATTATTTTGAAAATAATATGTTGGTTTTTCATGGAGAAAACATGTTTCGAAAAATCATAGATTAAATTTGGAGGCAAATCTTTCATAATGAGATTTTTGAATAATCAAGATTTAGGTCCCACCAATTTCATGTAATCATTGGTTAATTTCTTTGTATATACCTTTGTGTTAATTCATTTATTTTTTACATGTATCATTTTAACATCATGTTACAGTCCTAACATGCATGGTTATTCATTATAGAATACATTTGTGATTTACATGGTCATTCTTTGTACCTACCTTTGTGTTAATTCATTTATTCTTTACATGTATCATTTTGACATCATGTTACAGTTATAGCATGCATGGTCATTTATTGTAAAATACATTTATGACATGCATGGTCATTATTTGTATATACCTGTGTGTCAATTTATCTATTCTTCACATACATCATGTTGGCATTAATTGCATCCATGGCTTACATGGAATCATAATTTCTCTGTATATGCTCATGCATTAATCATCAGTATATTCATGCATATAGAAATAGAGCATGTACATTCATAATTGTATTCTTGATCTCATGGTAATAATGTCAATTTCATTTGCATGAAAGGGGTTCGAGATATGAGGAATGAATCGGAGGAACGATTAGGTGCTTTAGAACGCAATCAAGAGGAGTTTGGACATTAAATCCGGGAAGTAAAAGAACAACTCGCGAAATTGATGAAAATGATTGAGGATATGGGTAAGAGTAAAAGGGAAATTTATCAAGGCTCTACATCGCCTTTGGATCAACCAAAACCATTAGGTCTAGAGCATACAAGCCTTGCTGGATCCTGCACTTGTCAATGCCACAAAGGTTGCAACCTTGATGAAATTGTGGACAAAATTGTGAAAATGATTAAACCAGAGAGCCTGATACCAAGGACAGAAACCTCAAATCCCAAACAGTCCGTGCAATTGGTCTTAGGTCCAAACCAGTATCCTCACTCAACTATGATCCAGTCATCCACTCGGATGACCGCTACAGGATTCCTAGGTCATACTCAATCACAACCAATTGGCAGTTCGTACTCCTTCCTTCATCAAGTACCTTATCAAGCATCCAAAATAGGAACCTCAAACTATGTACAACTTCCAAGGGTCCCGTGTCCAAATCCATACCCTTACCATGTTGTTCCGCCACCTCTCCATGTAAACACTTTGGTTCGAGCCTTAGTGCCACCGTCAAGAGCCCCAACCCCTAGGCCATGCGTGACCAAGAAACAATCCAAGAATAGGACTCAAGAGCAGTATGATCCCATTCCAATCAGCTACCAGGAGCTTCTCCCTATAATGGTACAAGATCACATGATTGCCCGTGTCCCGTTGAAACCCTTGTTACCACCGTATCCCAAGTGGTACAACCCATGTGCAAGATGTGATTATCACTGCGGAATTGCTGGGTATAGCATTGAAGACTGTATAGCCTTCAAAAGGAAAGTGTAGTCTCTTATAGAGGTCAAGTGGATCGATCAAACGACACTAATTGATAGAAGGCTGGGAAAGGGTAATTAAGAGTGGGAGATTTACGGTAATGATGCAAAAAGACTTCGGTCTGATATGATTGAATAGGATTTCACTTTTTCAGTAGCCGGCTCTTATAGCCTTAGGATGCTAGGAAAAATAAAGTTCTTGTAAAGACAGTTTTAACCACTGCTCAAATTTTATAGACATGGTTTATACCATTGTGAACGTTGATATGGGAATGAATTGGTTATGCTTTAAATTTATGAGATGTTGATGATTAAGTTCCTCCGATTCTTATTTCCTCCGTGATATGTCCCCTTTGCATTTTGCATCTGAGCAATTATTTGTCATACCATACATTCATACATCCATCTTGGTAGCACCAAGTGGTATTCATGACAAACATAGTCAGCATGATTTTTTTGTATAGGTTCATGCACTAATTTGCTTATTAAAAGCATCATGTTAGCATTAGGTCGCATTCATGACACACATGGTCAGCATGATTTTCTTTGTATATACTCTGTGTCAATCATTCTTTGTTTACATGCATCATAATTGACATCGTGTTGCATTCATAGTGTATATGATCATTAATTGGGAAATACATATGAAATATACATGGTCATTCATTGCATATATCCATGCGTTGATTTGTTTATTCTTTGCTTGCAGCATGTTGGCATCGTGATTGCATTTATTACATAAATGGTTAGCATGTTTCCATTCTATATGTCGATACATCATTTTGTTCATTCTTCAAATGCATCAAATGACAATCATGGCTCATTCATCATGACACACATTTGGGAAAATAAAACAGAGTCTTTGAAAGAATTTCCATTTCAAATCAGAGGTATAAGAAGTACTGAGTACCTTTTTAATACAGGCTAGTGCTATGGAGAATGAAAAAGTTTCCCGAATGGAAAGAATGGAAAAAGCAGAGGAAGAATTGCGAGAAAAGTTGGCAAAATCTGAAGCAGAATCTAGAGATCAGATGACTAAATTGATGGAGCTGATGTCCGCCGTAATCAAGGGAAAAGGATACACTAAAAACTTGACCGCCAAAGAGGGGCTAAAGGCACAAAAGGCTCAGATTAAGGTCATGATGTTGGACGGCCAGAACGCAGTTAACTCTAGCAACACCCTGAATTTAGATGATCCACCTAAACAGGAAAAGCTGAAAATGGTTGAGTCAAATAGGGACGAGTTGGCAGATTCCTGAGGGAAATATCAGTTGTTAGATGAAAGGCTCTGGGCAGTGGAAGGTACAGATGTATTTGGGAGTAGATGCGAAAGAACGTTGCTTGGTCCCCGATTTAGTCATTCCTCCTAAATTCAAGGTTCCCAACTTTGAGAAATATGATGGGACAACCGATCCGTCAGCCCACATCACTATTTATGCCAGAAGATGACGAGTCATATAGATAATGATAAGCTTTTGATTCACTGCTTTCAGGATAGCCTCAGCAGGTCCACAATTAGGTGGTATAGTCAGTTGAGCAAGTATCAGATTCGCTCTTGGAATGATCTGGCTAAGGCTTTTCTAAGCCAGTACAAGCATATGACTGATATGGCGCCTGACCATCTCACCTTGCAAAATATGGAGAAAAGAGCTACTGAGAGTTTCAAAGAATATGCTTAGCGGTGGATGGACATGGCTGCCCAAGTACAACCACCTTTGGCACAAAAGGAAATCACCATCCTTTTTGTGAATACACTACGGACCCCGTACTATGATAGACTTGTTGACAATGCCTCTAAGAATTTTGCGGATATAGTAATCTTAGGGGAGATGATTGAGAATGCTATCAAGAATGGGAAACTTGAAGGAGAAGGAACATCTAATGCCGAGCGAAATGGGGCACCTAGAAAGAAAGAGAAAGATTTCCAAGCTATGGGAGATTTCGTCCCATATTCCCAATTCCCCTCATACCAATCATGTTACCCTACTATGGTATCTCCAAGCCTTAACCCTTACCTACCAACCTAAGCACCTAATCCTATACCAGTCTTTGCAACAAAGCCTACTTCCAGAAAACGATCGCGGGATAACCAAGAAAGAATTCCAATCCCAATCCTTGACCTGCTGCCATTACTAATAAAGAATCTGTACCTTACCCGGGTGCCGTTGAAAATAGCTTCGAATCCATCAACAAGGAGTTATGACCCTGACAGCAAGTGTGATTATCACATGGGGGTAGTTGGGCATTCAACTGAAAAATGCAGACAACTGAGGGAAAGGATTGAAGGTCTTATTTGCGATGGCATTTTGACAATGGAGCTTATCAATCAGTGGAAGTCTGTTTTGTCGTAAATCAGTTTCTTTCAGGGTTTTAGGAGGAGAATTACTACCTTTGAAGGATGTCAATAGGAGCATTTTGATGCATGTAGTTTCAAACCTTATGATGAAAACACTTGTCTCATGTCGACATTCATATGAATTAAATGAATTTTGAATTTAAATGCTTTGTGTTTGTTGTGTTTTAATAATAATTTGAATATAAAAAAACAAGCATTAAGGAAGTTCTAATAATGGACAGTCTCGAGAATATTGATGATCATGTTAGAAATGACCCAATACACTCTCCCCTCTCTGTTGGGTTTTCCTATGCCTAAACCCCTTGAATCGAGACCACTTGGAAAACCTAATGTTTCAAGGAATATGAATGATTGAACTTTATAAACCATTGTCATTGCAGAATAAGCAAAGATGTATATTTTAGTCTAGGCTATGAACAAAGGAACGAACGTTTTGAAAATTTTCGAACTCCTTGAAATTCAAACAAATGAGACATTCTTTCAAGAATTTAGAACATGGTAATTTGATGTGTGTCAAAGTTATGCCAAAGCCATTCACATCTTTTCCAATGACCACAAAACACCAATTGCCCAAACATCACTTCATGATTGATACCTTGGGGCACAATGACCAAACCAAATTATCCCATGACCTAGAGAAAACATGTTTTTGGGTAATATTTTCCTTGGTACTTCAAACAAACCTAAGATTGAAACTCAGCATTTTCATTGAAACCTAGACTTGCGATGTTCCTTGTAATGATACAAATTCCTAAAGTTGATCAAATTGGGGCATCATATGTAGAAATGATGGATACATGGTGAATAAGGATATAATTTATGCCTGAATCATTGGGGGCATGCGAAAGAAGAAAAAAGAAAAATTGTGATATCTTGCATATGAGAATTCGGATGAGTCCAAAGTGCAAAATGAAATTCGGATTATCTATTTCCCCTAGGGATTGCTTTTCAATGGGAATATTTGTGCTTGATATGAGAAATGACCATATTTCATATCCCTTTCGCAAAAAAAAAAAAAAATTCATAGTCACTCCTTTTGAGCAAAAATAATTCTTTCTTCTTTGAACCCTGATCAAGGATCACCCTCTACACTGGGGGTAAATACGAAGAAAGATCACTGAGAAATGAGTCCTAACTCAAAGACAGATACAAAGCAAATCGAGCTCCCAAATAAATGCGGGCTCACTCTGTCGAAATAAAGATGCAAGAGAAAAAAGAAAAAGAAAAATGTGAAAAAGTATGGCAAATGAAAGCCAAAAACAAAGAAAAAAAGAGCAAAGTAAAAAGAAAAATAAAAGTCCAAAAGGGACAAATGTTTCAAAAGAGAATCTTCCTCAAAACAAAAAATGATCCTTGATCTGATTGCCCTCAAACACATATTTTGGGCCTATTTACCCTTTCTTTCTGAACCCCAAGCCATGACCTACATTACGTGCTTTAAAAGTCCATTTTGATCAAGCATGAATATTTGATTTGAAGTATTTTCCTCAGATTTATCCCATCTCATTGCATTATCATTTCACTAAGGAAGAATTTAGAATTCTCAAGTGTATGGTAGAACAACAAGAAAAAAAAGAGAAAAAATGAAAAGATTGGGACTCTAGGGCGAAAACCCAAAAATGGGCAGTCTAGAGTAAAATGGGAATTTTTGATGACATCTATGATAATGCTGATACCACAAAAGAGAAGGTCATCTTAAAGAAGTGGTCATCGAGGAACATCTAGGAATTCCTAAACCTCCCAAATTGTCAGCTCTTATTCGGAGGATTGACTTCAAAAACTAAGAAATTTTCCCTCCAAGATTAAACTTTCCAGTTAAAACATCCCGGCCAATCTTGACGCTTGTCAAAATGCATTGATATGGAAACTAAAAGAATGTTGAATTTGTTTGATTCTCAATGAATTCATGATTTATAAAACCTGTTCCATTTGTGAGCCTAGAGGGGACATATATTTTTGTTGTGAAAGTTTTCTTCGATCAATCAAAATCTTGTCATACCAAGCCTTGCCTAATACACTTAGGAAATTTCTAACAGTGATCATCAGTCTTCAAAAGATTTGTACATCACACATTGTGGCGTTAATATTTTTGGATCAGAAGTTTTCATTAAATGAGCAAGATTGTTTTTTTTTTAAAAAAAAAAGAAAGATAAAAATATTTTTGAAATACTCATTTTGATGTTGACATGAGACAAGGGTTTTTCTAACCCAAAAGTGTGGAACTACTAGGGTAGATCTTGACTTCTAGATATGAGAAGAAGAAATAGAACTTAGCAAGCAGACTTCTGTCAATAAGAGTTTGAAAACTGTTGGGGCAAAGAGAATAGCCAAAGATGGAATAATGAATTGAAGATATATTCTGATTTAAAGAGGAAAAATGAATTGGAAAGGCTAAGCCAAAGTTTTTTTTTTTTTTTTTTAAATGATTGGGGGCATTTGCATTTTTTCATGAAGCATTTGCATCATTTAGAAGCATTTGTATAATGTCAAAATTTGCATTTGCATCATTCCATGAAGTAGTTGCATCAATCTGAGAGCATTTGCATTTAGAAGCATTTGCATCTTATCCAACATCTGTATCAAGAAGCATTTGCATCAATTCAGAACATTTACATTTGCAATATGAAGTATGTACATCTTGTTAATCATTTGCACCAGCATCAAAAATATTCGCACCTTCTCAAAATCTTCAGGTTAATTTTGAACAATTCTTCAAAGATCATTCTTAAAGTCACATCCGACACAATTTTCCAAATCATAGATCAGACCTCTGGCACCGTTTTTCAAGACCTTTGGGCACCAGTTTTCAAAATCCTAGATAAGACCTCCGGGCATTATTTTTAAAGTCACATCCGGCACAATTTTCCAAATCATAGATCAGACCTCCGGTCACAGTTTTTCAAGACCTCCGGGCACCAGTTTTTAAAATCCTAGATAAGACCTCCGGACGCCATTTTGAAGACCTCCGAGCACCATTTTCAAGACCTCCGGGCACTAGTTTTCAAAATCCTAGATAAGACCTCCGGGCATCATTTTAAAGTTGCATCCGGCATAATTTCCCAAATCATAGATCAGACCTTCGGGCACCGTTATTTAAGACCTCTGGGCACCAATTTTCCAAATCATAGATCAGACCTCTGGGCATCATTTTTAAAGTCACATCTAGCGCAATTTTCCAAATCATAGACAAGACCTCTAGGCACTGTTTTTTAAGACCTCCGGACACCAGTTTTTGAAATCCTAGATAAGACCTCCGGGCATCATTTTTAAAGTCGCATCCGGCACAATTTTTCAAATCATAGATCAGACCTTCGAGCACTATTTTTAAGACCTCCGGGCACAATTTCTTCTTTTGCAAATCGAACTCGTTTCCGTCAGACGGGTCGAGCCTTGATTAGTCAAGGAACTCAATTTAAGGACAAAATCTTCTATTTACAGCTTTTAATAAAAAAAATCAAAAAAAAAAAATGAAAGAAATGAAAGAAATGAAAAAAATGAAGAAATGAAAAATGAAAAAAATGAAAAAATGAACGAAATGAAAAAGGAAAAAAGAGAAATGAAAAAAATGAAAAAATGAAAAATGAAAAATGAAAAATGAAAAATGGAAAAATGAAAAAAAATGAAAATTCCCTCTTTTTTCTTCTCATGAGGTTTCACTAACCAGACAAAATTAGTGTTTGTTTATCTTTGCCTGATTCTTGATTATCAAAAATAGTCAAAGAGGGGTAGTTGTAGACACCTAATTTTGTTCGGACCACTAAATCATGTATTTTTCTTCCTAAAATGATGTTTTAGAATGCAAGAAGTCTTTTCTCATCCTGTAGGTGGTACTCCGAGACTTAGTTTAAGAGGGCAAACTTGAAAAGTCAATTTGAAAAAAGTTGATAAGTGCTTAATTTCATACATTTTCCTATTTAATTTCCTTATACTTTGTGCTTTGATTCTTACTTCCTTGACATTTTACTAGGTTTTTATGCTTTGTAGGTATTTTGGAGGAGCTGAAGTCAAAACATGTCAATTAGGATGTTAAAGAGCTTACAAAAGTGAAATCACAAGATGGAAAAAGAGTTGGGAGTCAAAAAGATCAAATTCTTGGTGCAAAGCAAGACGACAGATTTGACCTACGGAGCTTGTTGCTAAGAAAACATGATTTTAGGCTCTTTATTCGAAGAAACTTCCTTCTTGACTTTTGAAGATCACTTGATTACCTTTCCAACGGTTGGTTATGGCCCTAAATCGGATAAGAAATGGTCATCCAAATCGGCATTGGAATATCTCCCTAAACAGCCCTAGTGGCAGAAAATACCCTAGCCGCAAATCTCATCTTTTTCTTAATACCCTAGCTGACATTTATGTTTATCCTTGCCAAAGAAGGATTAATGGCTTTCAACTTGCATTAATTGCATTAATTGCAAGTATCTTTCCTTAAAGCTAATCCTAGTCAAAGTAGGAGAATTAAATCAACCAAGACTTTCCTTCCTTACACTTACTTTGCCTGCAAGAATATAATCTCTCTTCATTAAAGAGTGCTTGGACTAAAACTTTCCTACTTTATTCAAACTTGGCTGCCAAGGCTTATATCTTTCCTTAAAACACAAAAGTCAGCCACTTTTCCTTAACTTTAGCCACAAGTCAGCATTTATTGAAGGGAGAGAGCTGAAATTCACTTGTTTGATGCCCTAGCTATTGCCTATAAATAGAGAACAAGGGGGCAAACGAAAATACACTTTCCCAAGCATCAAAGTTCTGATTTCTTCTTTGTTTCTTTGTTTTTGAGAGAGCAAGAGGCTGGATAATTAATATTCTTCTTCTTCTTCTTTTTTTCTTTTATTTTCTTCTTAGATTCTCTTTAATTTTATGTTTATGTTTACAATGCCTATGCTAGGCTAAACTTTTATTTGGTTAAGGGTGATTTCAAAGCCCTAGACATGTTTTGTAATTGATTTTCAGATTCTATCTATCATTAATTTTCTATCAAAGTTGCTTATGTTCTTCTACAAGAATTGTTTATGATGTTGTCTTGATTTATTTAGGTGTACAACTAGATAGATCTTGATAATTATCTATTGCTAGTTTAGGAGTCTTGATCCGTGTAATTGTCTTGATTTCCTATTCATAAGTGGCAATTTGTGATTAATGATTATGGTCAAGTTTTCGATAATTGCAAAGTGGAACATAACCTAAGTTGAACAATCCGAGCTTATGTGTTTGTTGCTTAGATCAACCTATCTTTCTCATCATAAAGCTGCCATTAAATTGAATTTAGAGAGCTTATTCTAGGTTGTTTGATGGTTAAAGATTAAAAGTCAACCTCAAAAAAGTCAACCTCAAAAAGTCAACAATTGAAAAAGTTAACCCACATTCAAAATCAAGATTCAAAGTTCAATTGAACAATGGTGAAAGAATTTTGATAATCTGAGGTCTACAATGAAAGATATGGAGACCGGAAGATGCGTTACAAAGATTTAGTGGAAAGGAAACCGCTAGTTCGGAAAATTTAGGAAAAAATGCTTAAATGATCAAATTGGTCGAAATTAGGGGTTCCGAATGAAAGATAAGCTATAACTATGGGTAATGGAGAGGCCATTTGGAGGCAAAACTAAAGGAAAAGTTAGTTTGGAAGAAAACTGAGAATTAGGGTTTTTGGTGGATTTTGGCGAAATTGGGGAAAATTACAGGAATGGCCTGATTCAGTAAAACTAAAGCCCCTAATTGATGAGGAGTGAGTAAACAAGGATAGCCCAAGGCTCAATTTGAAGTAATTTCGAGAAAAGAGCCGATTGGAGGAAAAACGAGGAAATTCCGATGTTGGACAAAGGAAAAATCAAGTCAGAGGGGAATTTGATCGTAAATTTGGGCGTTTTTGGACTAACTCTAATTCAATATATAACAGAGGCACAAAAAAAGAAAATCTGGAAATTGGACTTGTTTTGGGTAAAACCGAGCTTCGGAGGTAAAAGGGTAAATTTGGAAAATACGAGAAAAATAGCAAATGAGCTCCAAAAATTACCAAAACTTCCAGATCTCAATATTAAATCATTTGGAAGAGATTGATGAAGAAAAATCTGGATTCGGAGTTTGTTTGCAAAATGGCAAATTTCGGGCCCACTAAACTGAAATTCAAGAAGATAAATCTCGAAAAAATAGCAAATGAGCTCCAAAAATTATGAAAACTTCCAGATCTTACTTTTAAATTATTTGGAAGAGATTGGTGAAGAAAAATCCAAATTCAGAGCTCTTTTGAAAAATGGTAAAAGTTCGGGTGCATTAAAGGGCGATTCAAGATGATAAATCCCGAAAAAATAGCACATGAGGTCGAAAAATTATGAAAACTTCCAAAATTCAAATTTTTTATTTATTTATTTAGGAAGTACTAAAAAAAGGAAAATTTGGATATGGAGTTCGTTTGCTATTTAATTAGATTTGGGGGCCAAAAAGGTCATTTTATCGAAGAAACCGAAGAGGGCTTTTCTTGCAATTAAAAAAATGGAGATTGGGCTGGAATTTGAAAGGTCAGCCAGCCAAGCCCATGTTAGAGAGTGATTTTGCTAAGCCATTGCATCCAAGGGCCAAGAGTGGATAGGAAGGTAGTTATTTTTTATCAAGCCTTTGTAATTGTGACACATGGACCAATGCATGGAGAGGGATGATGTCATATTTATGACATCATATTAGTTAGGGGCTGATTACTTAATATAAGGGTGGGAATTTTTCATAAAAATCATCTTGGATTAAGGGCCTTTGGATGCAAAATTGGTTAGAAAAATGACAACATCCTTCTAGAGGATTCTAGGCCATTCGGTCAAGGGCAAAAATGGGGGGTTTATTTCAGATTTTCGTAAAGGTTTGGGGGCTGAATGGAGGCAGTAGCTAGGGAGAAAAGAAAGGTTTAAAAGAAAAGAGAAAAAGAGAAGGAAAAAAAGAAAGGTTTTTCTTGCTACTTTTTGATTTTGAGAGCTAGAGCAAGGTAGCTATGTTCTTTCATACTCTTCTCATACTCTGTTGATATGATTTTGCTATTTTGATTGTCATTTTATTTTCTTTTATGAAATAAACTTGTTTTTTGAAATAAGATCTAAGGAGTTTCTACTTTGTATTTTGAAAGAAATCAAGAAAGCAAGTTTTTACCATTCTTTTTCTACATGGCCGAATGATATTCTCTTTTAAGATGATTTTGTATTTTTATTTTTTTATTTTGTTCATGTTATTGGTTGTGGTAGGTTAGCTTACTTGTGTTAGATTAGCTTGATTGTGGTAGGTTAGCTTGATTGTGGTAGTTTAGCTCTAGACCATGCCATGTGTTTATGATATTGCCATGCTAGATTAATGCTACCATTCAGCCATGGTGATTTAGGTTACCATGTTTGCATTTTTTTTCATGTTTACTTGCTTAATACACTTCCATTTATGTTCATACATCTAGACCATACCATGTGTTTGTAATATTGTCATTGCTATGTTCATGAGTTGCATTTGGTCACACATCATTTTGATATCCATGTTTGCATTTATCATGTTTACTAGTTTAACATGCTTCAATGTAGACTTTGCATATCTAGGTTGCCATGTGTTTGTGTTATTGTCTAGCTAGGATTTCACATGTTTGTTTAGAGGTCTATTCGATTTCTATGCTTAGGTTTGCCTTGGATTTGTGCATTTTCATTTTGTTTAGCTTTCATGCATTCATTTCATGCAATATATGTTTCTCATCACATATAGTTCATTAGAGGTATTCGACTATATGTATGAAGTCTAGGTTATTTTAGGTTTTTATTTGGTTTACATGCATATTTTGTATGACATGTTAGTTGTTAGATTGCTATGTTTTCATTTCATGCATATTTTGTATGTTATTTTAATAAGTTTTCATGCATTCATTTCATGCCTTATTGTTTCTTATGTCATGTAGTTTATTAGGACCATTCGGCGATGTATGTAGTCTAGGTCATTTTAGCTCTTTATTTTATTTTCATGCACATCTTGTGTGACATTTTAAGCATTAGGTTCCCATGTTCTTATTTCATGCATATTTTGTATGTCATTTACATTTAATTAGGTTTCTATGCTTTCATTTCATATCATACATGTTGCTCATGACATTTAGAATCCTAGGACCATTCGGCCATTCATATTCTAGGTCACTTTAGAGGTCTTCATTTGGTGTTCATACATGTCTCATCTTCCATAGTTAGATTTTAGGTCATTATGATTCTTATGTCATATTAGACTAGGCAATTGTATTTCATGTCGTGCATATGTTTCTATGACATAGTAGGCATCAGGACAACTTTGTATTGCCATGCATTTTCATGACATTTTAGGTCTAGATTACATTTGCATTACCATGCATCTCATGCATATTAGGTTTAGGTAGCATTTATTGCCATGCAAGTTCATGATAGGCATTAAGACATCTTTGTATTGCCATGCATTTTCATGACACTCTAGTTCTAGGTTACATTTGCATTACCATGCATTTCATGCATATTAGGTTTAGGAAGCATTTATTGTCATGCAAGCTCATGCAAGGCATTAGGTCATTTTGAATTGCCATGTATTTTCTATGTCATTTAGGTCTTTAGATCATGAATTTCATACATCAAATTTGCTGTTTGTTCATGCATCTCACACCGTACCACTTGATTTTTGACTTAAGCCAATCAATGGCTTAAGGTCAAGCTCACATGAGCATACTTGTGCAAAATTGAGGAGTTGTCAAGTTGGAATTTATACCTTTGTGATTTTTTTAATTAGCCAATTTTTGTCCGAATTTTTAGAAATTTTAGCTACTGTTTGTAGGTCAATAGAAGAGTCTCCAATATTTTTACTTTGATTTTTGAATGATGTTATCAAAGGCTTAAAACTGATTTTTGGCAAAATAGTTTTTCACCTAGTGTTCCGACTTTCGTGATTTTTCTGGGAGGTTATCCTTATTCTAAAAATTAATCCAATTTTTTCCAGAGAGTTAAACATGTTTTGAATCTCCTATATTTTTTTTTTTTCAAATTTTTTAGATTTTTTTTTTTAAAATAGGTTAAAAATCACGTTTTAAAACTGGACAGTAGAGTCAGATTTGAATTTGAGGGAAAATTAATTTTCTGTTTTGTCTAAGGTATTAAGAGAGGGCTGAGTAGGAACCTTAGCTACTATCCTAGGTTGATTTCTAAGCCATTTTAATCTTAAAAAATGATTTTATAAAGCTCGGGTCATGGGTGATCAAGTCCGGGTTTTCAAAATTTGGAAAATAGAGCCATTTTCAAAAGGGGAATTCGGCCATGTATTATTTTTCATCCAAGATTTTCAAAATTGTTTTCAACCAATCACAAAGTATTTTTGATTTTAGAAAATTTAATTTGATGTCTTTTCCTAAAATAGTCGGATATCTTTTTAGGTATACAGATTTCCTTATTTGAAGGGAAAAAATACACTTTCATGCATTGCATTCTCCATGTTCATGTATACAATATAATATATGATTTTTGCTATGATAATTTCTATGGTAATGCCATTATTTTGATTTATGTTTTATGGTGTTATATTTTTTGATATATGGCTGTGAATATTCTATGTTATCCTATGCTTTTTATGTAGTCATTTATTTTTGTCACATCATCTAGCATTTACTATGTTCATTCATTATTATTTCCATGCATATTTCATGTCATTTAGGTTATTCATTTCATTTAGAATATATTATGTCACTTAGGTTATTCATTTCATTTAGAATATATATTATGTCACTTAGGTTATATCATTTCATTTAGAATATACTATGCCATTTAAATTATATCATGTCATTTAGGTTGCATTATATTATCTAGATTTTGCTATGTCACACATGTTCATATTCATTTTAAAAAAAAAAATGTTTTGAAGAAGATAATGATTTTCAATAAAATAAAGATATTCCTGAGTTAAAATAATTCATGTGTTCTCTGCCGGGTTTACGAGGGAGGATATCATCAATTATTATTAATAAAGGAATATTTTTCTTTCAAAAAAGAGAATGATTCAAAACATTTTCCAAATAAATAAAAATTTCTATATTTTGCTGCGTTTGCCGGGGATGATAGGAAAATTTTGAATTAATAAATTCCGGGTTATTTTCAATTAAAAATGTAATTATTTTTCTTAAAATTGGGAATTAATTTGAAATACCAAATTTAAAATCGACTTTTTATCGAGACTTGAGATAACACATGATTAATAAGGTACCAATTTATACGGGCGTTGTGAGGGTGCTAATCCTTTCCTGCACGTAACCGACTCCCGAATCCGCTTCTTTGATTTCTCTGATTAAAAACGCAGACTTGAAATTGGTTTTAAAAATGTTTTAATTAATTTTAAAATATTTTACAAAAATCAATTTTAATAGGTGTCCGATCACACCTAGCTAAAAAAAGATTGGTGGTTACTCCATGTCTTTTTTTAAGATTGTTTTCAAACCCTCATTTTATTTCAAGAGAAATTAAGTCGTCTTTTCCTCTGTTTTTCAATGTCACGCTTAATGAATATAAAGTATCGCGATGAGACTTGTTATTTTTTAAGCTGCGACAGCACGATTTCAGTGAAAAATATCATTCTCCTATTATTTCCCTCAACCTTTTTCTTGGATAATGATGCTATACCCTTAATCTCTTGTGTAGTTTCTTGGTATGTAGTTTCAAATTTGCAATCTCTTCCACCAACTCAGTCAACCTATCAATGTTCCTACACCTATTTTTGCTGGTCATAACTCCTTTAGGTGGGGCAACAACAATAGTACATGTTGAAGCATCTATTTTCTCCCTTGATTTTGCTACTCTTCCCCCTTAGGATCAGTGTCAAGTGCATCTACAAATTCATCACATAAATAGTAAAACTAATTAAAAAAGTGAAATGAATTAGTAGCAACAAATAAAAACCATTGTCTCTCCACTCAAGCATAAGAGAACAACCAAATAAGTGTCAAATATTGTGGTACAACCAAATAAAAAGAAGCATATAAATAAACTAACTATTTTCTTTAAGCATTGGATGCCATCCAATTAGTGAACATCTCCTCTTCCAACTTGTCTATCCACTTAGTCCAGCCACCACTTGGCTTATAGTGCCTGATCAACTCTTCTTCTTCATCACCTTGTGCTTGGCTACGGTCCACTTCACTAACATCACTTTCATTAGGATCAATTGACATCTCAGACCTAATAAAATTATGGAGAAGACAACAAGCAAAAATGATTTTACATTATGTTTTCATTGGATAGAATTATTTTTCCCTTAAAATTATCCATTTGGCTTTTAATATGCTAAAACATCTATCAATGCAATTTCTTGCTTGAGAGTGTTTCATATTGAATTATTCATGGGGTGTAGTAGGTTGGTGTCCTTGCCTCCAGTCATTCAAGTGGTATCTTTGACCTTTATATGGTGCCAGAAAACTTTCTCCATTTGTGTATCTAACATCACACAAGTATTAAAAACCGATATATAAAGGTTTCCGCTAGCCCTCATGCCCAATCAAAATATCAAGCAAATCATAAAAATAAAGCACAGTGAAAATAAACATAAATAAACAAAAATTGATCGAACCTTGTAGGATTTATTGGCAGTGTTTATGGGTTACAAAATAATAATTTTAATCGTCCATATTATGAAATCGAATAAAAAGTTATAATTGTCAAAGTTGTACTTGTCAAGATGGAAATGAATTGTTGAATGACACTTTGAGTTTCAAAGGTCCCTACCTATTGTTGATCGAATTTTATTTATTTTTTTATTTTCATTATCGATATTTATCCATTCAAAAATGATAATGATAACTGGTAATCAATTTTTCAAGGGACAAATATCCGAAATAAATTTTAAGTTTTAATTGTTAACCTCATTCAATCTTAACCATTCATGTAACTAATCTCCACTTCTTATTTCTTCACAACTCAAGCAATTGTAATCTCTCCCTCGCTAGTGCTTTGTTCTCCACTAAAAGCACTAAATATTCAGTTGCGGTTTGACAAGAGTTTGGTCTAAAATCAGCCAGCTCTAAAAGTAAAAACTAAGACTTTAATTCAATTCAAGATCCTAAACCTAATCTTTAGTATCATGACCAAGACGGATATTTGCCCAAATTGATCCCTTCTATTTAAGGGTTCTAAACTTGATGATCCTTAGAACAAGTTTGCCTCAATTAGTCTCATATATCCAGGGTCCTAAACTTGTTCTAAAATTATAAAACAAGACAAAAGTTTGCCCATAAGTGTACTTAAACAGGTTTAGATCCACAACAAGTCTAACCTGGCATTTTGCTAGAATTAATTGACTTTAAATACAATCAGACTCACTTTGGTAAAATTCTCAAACTATACCATCATAATGACATCAGAACATAGGGCTTTGTCAATCCATATAATAATTGCTACATAGACGTATATTAATATATAGTTCATGATAGAATGTCATATAGAAATATGATATAAGAGGATTGTTATAATACTATTGTTTGCTATGTATATTCAAGAGCACTTTTTTTGTTTGTTTCCACTTCATGTAGAATTAATTTGTAATTAAGACTCTTGAAAATTCCATAATCACATGTCATATAGTTTTAAGGTTGTTTAAGTTAATTTTATTTATCTTGTACGGTTTCATTTCAATTAGAATTCTTGACATATATAGTTTGTATGCAATTAGAACTCTTATCATGCAACTCATAAATGTTCACATGCACTTATATACTGTAATGACCTATAAATTGAAGGGTATTTATGTTTTTCTGCTTATATAGATTCCTAATGGTACTAGGACTCTATCATGAAAGATTTTACTATAATTGGAACTTTTCATATATGAATGCTTGCATTGATTTTTATTCTTTATCATAATCTTAGCAGGTTTACATCATTTTTATAGTTGATAGACCATTCAAGACTGTTAGCCTATTAATTACATCTCTTTAGATGAATGCTTGATAATGTTCGACATATAAATATTCATAAATGTATGATTATTTAAATAAAGTACAATAGAGGTGTGCTATTTAACTTAACCTAATCGAGTTGATCCAAAAAATAATAGTAAATTCCACTTATTACTAATTAATTTTAGATTCGATGTTTAACATGGCATCAAAATCTAAGTAAGTTATGTCATTGTTGGTTGTTGCCTTTTATGGGTTCATCTATGTGGTAAGCCCATTAATTTATGTTCTTAGTATTGGAGGAAGTATTGAATTTATAACTTGTTGCTTATTAATTTTATATTAGATGTTTAACAATAAATGCATACCATTTGACAAAGGATAAAGTATCTATAAATCTTTTTTTTGTGGCCTTTGTTTTTCTTATATGTTTAATTGTTTATTATCATATAGACCTTAACCCATATGAAAGTTGCAACAAAATACAATGAAATTCGTCAAATTAGAAGTTAGATTGATAAAGCCTAAGGCAACAATCAATCAATAAATTCGAAGCAAGAAAATAAATAAATTCAAAACAAGAAAAAAAAGAAAAAGAAAAAATCAACAATATTATATGCGATCCGAGAACCTATTCTGTATCTCCATGTGTTGGGATTCGGCTCATGCTCAAACAGAGATAATTTATAATTTAATCAACAAGTTAAATATACAATGCAGCAGAATAAAATAAAACAAAGAGACACCGAATCCCTCCATGGATCTGCCTATGAATTCAAAATGATCAAGCTGTCAAGAATAGATAACAATCAAAAATCTCATACCTCTGTAATGGAGATTGTCGAAACCACATCATATATTCTTGATGTTCTTGCTCTTGTACACAATTCTAGCTTGTCGTATACCAAAGTCGTCCAATTGTCCGACCTCTAATGGTAATCTACTCAGGTGATCTGAAAGCCTTCACAAGGTTGAGATTATGTTTTGCCAAGACGATGCTAGTGGTCTAGGTTGTGAGAAACCTTCCTCCTCTTACTCTAGTTAGCCGAAAAGAAGCAGGCCAGAAGAAAACTGATTCCTCCCCCTCTTTTCTCTATGGGACGATTCTCATAGGGAGGTGAGAGAATGCAGCTACCAGGGTTTTTCTTCCTTAGGGGGAGGCGACAACAACATAAGGCATATATATATATTATCAGGTTTAGTGTATGCCAACTTTTAGACTTATTGCACTAAAGCCCTTACACATATATTATTAAATATTCACAATAAGCCCACAACACTTAATGAATATTTAATCTGGCCCAATCTCATTTTAATTTGAATAATCACCTTTTGTGTGTAACCCATTAGGCCCTTAACATGTTGGCAATAAATATAATAAATTCAGTTAAGAATTTCTTCTTTATATTTATAGATCATGAGCGGCATCTAGCAATGCATCATGACCACCCAAATGTCAAGAGAGTCATCAAGCTTCGACTAGCCTTTCGTGTACAATATGTCTATGTAATTCGATCCCTTCATCAAATATCCCGGGATAGGAAAGAGCATGGTTCAGTGTCTACTTTTAACCCATTCCATAGTAGATCTGCAACTTTATATTAACTCCTTAAGTATTGCCTTGGCCAAGGACTTCAATAAGTTAAGATAAGCCAGATACATGTGAGATATGTCCCCTTAATCACTTGGGGTGATGAATCCTCTCTGGACCACTCATTCATCTTCGTATGCTTCATGTCATACCCAATAACACCTACTTTAAGCATCCTCGTGATTGGGACCCGTTCGTGATGAAATCTAAGTATGACAGTTCACATACAAGATGACCTGGTGCCACAAGTCAAAGGATTACTTACACTATTGACACATGAGAGTATTTACCATAGACACTTGAGTGAAATACCAAATGGAACTCTCATAGCGGGTCATGTTCAGTGAACTTGTTCAACTAACAAGCACCCATATGTTATCCCCAAGTATCTCTATACTTTCAACTTGTGAGATCAGTTGCATGCATCAAGTGCATGAAGGCTTAACATGTGCCAGTCTTTGAGCATTGTCAATGCCCTGTCTTGACAATATAATGACCAGGAACAGTTTAGAAACACGACATTGATGCATAAGGATCCTCATAATTGTAACACCTTATAATTCCTTTGCAATGCCATTGTGTCTCATGGGCTTTATCTTCACAAGTCATTTATAACAATTATAACAATACTTATGGATAAAGAAATACCTCAATTATAGTTAATAAACTATAATGTGCAATACATGAATATATAAATAGTGTTTTACAAGCCTAACTAGATTGGCTTGTAGGGCTTACACCAACAATCTCCCACTAGCACTAAAGCCAATCGCCCATGTACTTAAGCCCATGTTCTTCCATGTGGCGAATGTGTTTCTGCTGGGACAGAACCTTAGTAAAAGGATCAGCTATATTGTCCTCTATGGGTACCCTTTCCATACTTATATCACCTTTTTGAATTATATCTCTAATGAAGTGATATTGCCGTAATACATGTTTGGATTTGTGATGAGACCGTGGTTCCTTAGCTTGCGCTATGGATCCATTGTTATCACAGTAAAGTGGTACTGGATCAACAATGCTTGGAACCACACCAAGTTCAGTTATGAACTTCTTAATCCAAACAGCCTCCTTTGCTGCCTCACACAAGGAGATGTATTCAGCCTCTGTTGTTGAATCTGCAGTTGTAGTCTGTTTGGAACTTTTCCAACTGACTGCAGCTCCATTTAAGGTAAATACGTAACCACCCTGTGATTTACTGTCATCCCTATCAGTTTGGAATCCAGCATCTGTATAACCCCTTACTTGGAGTTCAGCCCCTCCATAGACCAAGAAAATATCCTTAGTTCTTCTCAAGTGCTTGAGGATATTCTTCACAGCAGTCCAGTGAATTTCACCAGGATTGCTTTGGTATTGGCTCGTGAAACTCAGAGCCTATGATACATCTGGTCTTGTGCATAACATGGCGTACATGATAGATCCTATTGCTGAAGCATACTGGATCCTATCCATCCGTGTCCTTTCTTCATAAGTTTTAGGACACATCTCTTTCGAGAGTTGTACACCATGTACTATAGGCAAGTTACCTCTTTTGGAGATATCCATGCTAAATCTCTTTAGCACCTTGTCTATATAAACGGATTGGGATAATCCAAGCAGCCTTTTCTATCTATCTCTATAGATCTTAATTCCAAGAATATATGCTGCTCCTCCCAAATCCTTCATGGAGAACTGTTTGGACAGCCAGACTTTGGTAGTCTGAAGCATAGGTAGATCGTTTCCTATGAGCAATATGTCGTCGACATATAGCACTAGGAACACAATTGCATGTCTGTTTACCTTCTTGTAAACACATGGTTCACCAGGATTCTTAATGAAACCAAATTCTTCAATTGTTTCATCAAACCTGATGTTCCAACTCCGAGATGCTTGCCTTAGTCCATAAATGGACTTTTGTAGCTTGCATACCTTATTAGATGTGGCCTTGGATGAAAAACCATCAGGTTGTGTCATATACACTTTCTTTTGCAAATTCCTGTTAAGGAATGCTATTTTTACATCCATCTGCCATATCTCATAATCATGGTATTCAGCAATAGCAAGCATAATCCTAATGGACTTTACCATGGCAACTGGAGAAAAAGTTTCTTTAAAATCAATGCCTTCAGCTTGATTCTAACCTTTTGCAACCAATCTGGCCTTATACGTTTGTATATTGCCATCCATGTCTGTCTTTATCTTGTAGACCCATTTACACCTTATGGGTTTTATCCCTTGAGGTGGATCAACTAAAGACCAAACATGGTTCACTTCCATGGCTTCCATTTCGGATTTCATGGCTTCTAGCCATTTCTTGGAATTGATGTCCAACATCGCTTCCTCATAGGTAGCAGGTTCATTATCAATGGGCAAAACATCTCTTTCTAAAAGAAATCCATATCTTATTAGAGTTTGCCTCTCCCTACTAGACCTTCAGAGTACTTGTGTTTCTTGAGCATTAGTCCGAGCATCCAATGCCTCGACCAATGGCTCAGGTTCCGAGGGAATGTTAGGTTGTGGTTCTTGAACTTCTTCAAGATCTATTTTACTCCCACTGAATCCTTCTAGCAGAAAATCTTTCTCTAGAAAAGCAGCGTGTTTTGACACAAACACCTTTTGATCAGTAAGACTGTAAAAGTAATATCCAGCAGTCTCTGTCGGATATCCCACAAACTTATATTTTTCTGATCTAGCTCCCAGCTTGTCAGAAGGTACTAGCTTCACATAAGCAGTACATCTCCAAATCTGTAGATAAGATAAACATGGCTTCTTGCTATTCCATATCTCATATGGTACCTTATCTACCGATTTTCTTGGAACCCTATTTAGAAGTTAAGCTGCAGTTTCTAAGGCATATCCCCAAAAGGATATCGAAAGGTTAGCCTTAGACATCATGGACCGAACCATGTCTAACAAGGTTCGGTTTCTCCTCTCTGATACTCCGTTATGTTGAGGAGTTCTAGGTGGAGTCCATTGCGACAGAATTCCATTATCTGTCAAATGATCCAAGAAATCATGGGTTAAAAATTCTCCTCCTCGATCCGATCTAAGAGCTAGAATATTTTCCTAGTCTATTTCTCTACTTTAGCTCTGAACTCTTTGAACTTTTCAAAAGCTTCAGACTTGTATCTCATCAGATACACATAACCATATCTAGAATGATCATCGATAAAGGTTATGAAGTATGAGTAATTACCTCTAGCAGCTGTGTTTAGTGGCCCACAAACATCTGAATGTATTAAGCCCAATAAAACACTAGCTCTTTGACCATTTCCAGTAAAGGGAGTCTTGATCATCTTACCAAGGAGACAACATTCACAAGTCCCATATGATTCATAATCAAATGGTTCCAAATAACCATGTTTATGTAATTTGGAAATCCTTGTCTCATTGATATGACCAAGTCTATAGTGCCAGATGTAAGTCTTACTTGGATCATCCTTTCTTGCTTTCTTGACATTTATATTGAACATAGGCATCTCTGGATCCAAAACATATTATCCATTATGTAATGTTGTCGATCCATAGTGAATGTCTTTAAGAATGAAGAGCAACGTCTTACTTGGATCATCATTTCTTGCTTTCTTGACATTTATATTGAACATAGGCATCTCTGAATCCAAAACATATTATCCATTATGTAATATTGTCGATCCATAGTGAATGTCTTTAAGAATGATGGAGCAACTATTGCTCTTCATTCTTATCTCGAAACCATCATTAACAGGGAGGTATGAAATCGAAATGAAGTTTCTAGACAATACTGGAACAAAGTAACAATCTTTTAGTTCAAATTTCATGCCAGACGACAAGGATAAAGTACATGTTCCAACGGCAAATGCTGCAACTTTTGAACCATTGCCTACTCTAAGAACTACTTCATCTTTGCTCAACTTTCTACTTCCTTTCAACATCCTTATGTCATTACATAGATGTGAACCGCATCCTGAATCAATTATCCAGGAATTGGATTTAACAGTAGAAAGATTCAGTTCAATCACAAACATAGTCAACCCAGAAACTTCTATAAGTTCTTGACTTGTCAAGTGAGCAACCTTCCTTTCATTGAGAACGATTCTCAATCTCATGTACCAATCCAAACATTTTGGACTAATGGCATTTGTCGCAACCTAAAAAATAACGAGTCTCATCGCAAGACTTTATTATTCGTTAAGCGTGACATTAAGAAAAACCGAGGAAAAGTCGACTTAAGTCCTCTAAAAAATGAAGGTTTTGAAAATGACCTTGAAAAAAACATGGAGTCGCCACCAATCTTTTTTAGCTAGGTGTGATCGGCCACCTATTAAAACCGGTTTTATAAAATATTTAAAAAATTAATTAAAACATTTTTAAAACCAATTTCAAGTCTGCGTTTTAAACCAGAGAAATCAAAGAAACGGGTTTGGGACTCGGTTACGTGCGGGGAAGGATTAGCACCCCCACAGCGCACGTATAAAACGGTACCTTATTAATCGTGTGTTATCTCAAATCTTGGTGTAAAGTTGGTTTTAAATTTAGTATTTCAAGTTAATTCCCAATTTAAAGAAAAATAATTCCATTTTTTTGATTGAAAATGATTCGAAATTTATAAATTTAAAATTTTCCTATATTCCCCAATAAACGTGGCAAAATATAGAAATCTGTATTAGTTTTGGAAAACTTTCCGAATCATTCTCTTTTTTTTTGAAAGAAACATATTCCTTTATTAATGATAATTGATGATATTCCCTCCAGCAAACCCGGTAGAGAACTCATGAATTATTTTAACTCGGGAATATCTTTATTTTTTATTGAAAAAAAAATCATTATCCTTTTGAAAACATTTTAAAAGATATGAATATGTATATGCATGACATAAATAAAATGACATAGCAAAATCTAAATAATATAATGCTTCCTAAATGATATGATACAATTTAAATGCCTTAGTATATTCTAAATGAAATGAAATGTCCTAAGTTATATGACATATTCTAAATGAAATGACCTAGGTAGCATAATATGTTCTATATGAGATGAAATGTCCTAAGTCATATGATATATTCTAAATGAAATGAAATGACCTAGGTGACATAATATATTCTATATGAAATAAAATAACCTAGGTAACATAATATATTCTATATGAAATGAAATGATTTAAATGACATGGCAAATATGAATGATATGACATATAATTGAAATGACATAAAATATAAAATAATGCTATCATATAATATGCATGAAAATAAAAATGTAAATAATAATGCATGAACATAGTATATGCTAAATAATATAACAAAAAAAATAATTAAATAAAAAGCATAGGATATCATGAAATATTCCAAATCATATAATAAACAATATAACATAGCTCAAAATCATGACAATATCATAGAAATTATCATAGTAAAAATCACATATTATATAAAATGCATGAATATGAAAAATGCAATGCATGAAAATGTATTTTTTTCCTTTAATTAAGGAAATCCGTATATCTAAAAAGATATCCGGCTACCTTAGGAAAATATGTCAAATTAAATATTCTAAACCCAAAATACTTTGTGATTGTTTGAAAACAATTTTGAAAAGCTTGAATTAAAAATAAAAACTGGGCTAATTTTTTTAATGGCTCTAATTTCCTAAGTTTAAAAATCCGGACTTGACTACCCTTAACCCGAGATTAAAAAAAATCATTTTTAGAGTTTAAAAAGGCTTAGAAACTATCCTAAGTCAGTAGCTAACCTTCCTAATCAGCCCCCTCTAAGTAACTTAACCAAAACAGAAAAATGATTTTTCTTTAAATTCAATTCTGACTACACTCTCCAGTTTTAAGCCACGATTTTTTACCCTATTTTTAAAAATTCAAAAAAGTCTAAAAACAATACTTGAGACTTAGGACATGTAAAACTACACGGGAAAAAATCCTCTTAATTTTTTGATTAAATACGAATGCCCAAAAAAATCGAAAAAAACTGTTTTGCCAAAATACATTTTTGTCTTTGATAAAATCATTTAAAAATCAAAGTAAAATATTTAAAACTCAAAAAATGACTTACAAACAGTAGCTAGGACTTTTTGAAAGTTAGATAAAAATTGGCTAAGTAAAAAAAATCACAAAGGTAGAATAATCAATTTGACAAAACGTAATTTCCCACAAGTGTGCTCAAGAGAGCATGACTTTGAACGATTAATTGGCTCAAGTCATTAGTGAAGTGGCATGAACATGAAATGCATGAAAAAATACAGAAAACATAGTGCATGAAATGCATGAGCTTAAACCTAAATGTCATGAAAAAATGCATGGCATCAATATAGTGACTTAGACCTAAATGAACTTGCTTGGCATTTAATGCTACCTAGACCTAAAATGCATGAACATGCATGACAAATAAACCAAACTTAATAACTAAAATTTGCATGGCATTTTCACAAACACAAAGCATGCTTAAACCAAGAACTCAAATAAATATCATGCAAATGCTAACCTATCAACTAACATGGCAAGAATGCACATATAATGCAAAAATTCAAGGAGTGGCCGAATGGTCTATGTGACTAGCAAACATAGCATTTTCACTAACACTTGGTATACTAGCATGCAAAACTAAATCAAATGTCATGCAAATGCAAAAACCTACCAACTAATATGGCAAAAATGCAACACACAATGCAAAACACATGGAGTAGCCAAATGGCCTTAAGCTCCAACAAGCATGGCATTTTCACAAACACTTGATATACTAACATGCTCAATTAAAATATAAAACTCAAATCATGCAAAAACCACACAAGAATTTTCATAAACACTTAATATACTAAATCTAAAACATGCTCAAATTTAAACATCATGAAAACAGAAAATAAAAAATGCAAGAACATGATATTTAGATCATAAATGGCAACAAACAAAGCAACCAAATTAACATATAACTCAAGTATATGAAGTAGAATAGCATTTAAAAATCAAAATAAAAGAAAATAACATAAACAACATGATAAAATGAACCAAAATAGCAACACTAAATAAAGAATGTAGGCCATTTGGCCATGGTGAGAATATTGTAAAAATAAAAATTGTAAAAAATATATTTAAGAAAGAGATGAAGAAAGAACTTAAGAAGAACAATAAAAAACATTTATTTAAAAAGGAAAATCACCAAATAGTAATTAAAATAGCAAAAATAAGAATGGAAAATCAAGAAAGTGCAAGAGTTGGTGCTCAAGAGCAACCTCAAGAAGCTAATATTTCAAGCTTTATCTCTTCAAACTTTCCTTTATTTTCTAAACTTTTTCTTTTTGCCTTCAACCAAAGAGAGAAAAACCAAGTAAAAACCAAGAGAACTCAGCCAAAATAAAGTGTGAAAAAAAAATTCTGAACCCCCTTCATGCTGGCCGAAACCCCCCTTTTAATGAGCAATGATGTTGTCTTTTTTTTTTTTTTTTTTTTTTTTTTGTAACCAATTTTCCATCAAATGGCTAATAATTCAAGGTGAAAAAATCATAAAATTATCACCATTAGATTAGCATATCAGCTGTCCCAAATTACAGCTGTTCAAGAATAATGTTGACACTCTCTTGGCCTATGTGGCTTAATCACCATGGCTTGATCAAAGAGAATCTCTAACTAACTCTTACTTTTTAGCCATTTGATTGAAAAATCAGAAGCTTCCTCCTTCCTTTGGGCCTTGGCAGGCCAGAACTTCTCCTTTCCAGCCCAATTCTGATTTTTTGAAAGGCCCAAAGAAGCCCTTTTCGGTTGCTTGGATGAAATGACCGTTTTGCCCCCCAAAAGCAAATAAATATCAAACGGACTCCAAATTCAATTTTTCTTTTTTTAATACTTACAAAATAATAAAATATTGACTTCTGGAAGTTTTCTAAATTATCCGAGTCCGTTTGCTATTTATTTGGATTTTTGCTTCCAAAAATGCCCTTTTATGCCCCTACAGTTTATCATTTTTTAAACGAGCTCCAAATCAAGATTTTCCTTCACCAATCTCTTCCAAATAATTTAAAAGTGTGATCTGGAAGTTTTCATAATTTTTGGAGCTCATTTGGTATTTTTTCGGGATTTATCGATTTGAATTACTGCATAGGAGCTCGAGATTTGGCCATTTTGCAAACGAACTCCGAATCAAGATTTTCTTTTGCCAATCTCTTCAAAATAATTTAAAATTGATATTTGCAAAATTTCAGAATTTTTGGAGTCCATTTGCTATTTTTTCGGGATTTATCTTCTTGAATTATTGCATAGGAGGCCCGGGATTTGGCCATTTTGCAAACGAACTTCGAATCAAGATTTTCTTTTGCCAATCTCTTCCAAATAATTTAAAAATGAGATTTGCAAAATTTCAGAAGATTTGGAGTTCATTTGCTATTTTTTTGGGATTTTCCTTCTTGAATTACTACATGAGAAGCCCGGGATTTGGCCATTTTGCAAACGAACTCCGAATCAAGATTTTATTTCGCCAATCTCTTCCAAATGATTTAAAAATGAGATTTGCAAATTTTCAAAATTTTGTTGAGTTCATTTGCTATTTTTCCCAAATTTTCCAATTTTGCCCTTTTTCCTCCGAAACCCGGTTTTGCTCAGAACAAGTCCGATTTTCAAATTTTCTTCAAGATGAGCCTTGGGCTATCCCTTTTTAATCATTCCTCATCCATTGGGGCTTTGGTCTTACCAAGTCGGGCCTTTTCTGTGATTCTGCCCGATTTCATCGAAATCCACTAAAAACCCTAATTCTTGGTTTTCTCTCGGATTGACTTTCCTTTCGGTTTTTCATGCAAGTGGCTTCTCCATTACCCGTAGTCAGTGCTTATCTTTCATTTGGAACCTTCAATTTCGACCAATTTGATCGTTTAAGCACTTTTCCCCAAATTTCTCGGATTACGGTTTTCTTTCTACTGAATCTCCAAATCCCAACTTCCGAACTCTATATCTTTCAATGTAAACCTCGGATTATCCAAACTCTTTCGCCATTTTTAATTGAACTTAAAATCTTGATTTTGAAAGTGGGTTGACTTTTTCAGTAGTTGACTTTTCGGGGTTGACTTTTTTGGGATTGACTTTTTTCCGGGGTTGACTTTTTCCAAGGTTGACTTTTTTCAAGTTTGACTTTTTATACTCGCCCTCTTAAACTAAGTCTCGGGGTACCACCTGCAAGATGAAAAAAATCTTTTTACACTCGGAAACATCAATTTAGGAAGAAAACATACCTGTTTTAGTGGTCCGGACAAAATTAGGTGTCTACAACTGCCCCTCTTTGGCTGTTGCTGAGAATCAGGAATCAGGAAAAGATAAACAAACACTAATTTTGTACGGTCAGTGAAATCACATGTGAAGGAAAGGGAAAGGGGTTTCTTCTTCATTCTTCTATCATTTTTTCACAATTTTTTTTTTGTTGAAAAAAGCTGTAAATTGAAGATTTATCCTTAAATTGAATTCCCTACTAATCAAGGCTTGACCCGTCTTAAGGAAACGGATTCGATTTTCAAAAGAAAAAAATTGTGCCCGAAGATCTTAAAAATGATGCCCGAAGGTCTTAAAAAAATAGGTGGCCGAAGGTCTTTAAAATGGTGCCCGGAGGTCTTAAAAAAACTGGTGCTCGAAGGACTTTAAAACTGGTGCCCGAAGGTCTTTAAAAACTGGTGCCCGAAGGTCTTTAAAACTGGTGCCCGAAGGTCTTTAAAATTGGTGCCCGAAGGTCTTTAAAATTGGTGCCCGAAGGTCTTTAAAACTGATGCCCGAAGGTCTTTAAAAAATGGTGGCCGAAGGTCTTTAAAATGGTGCCCGGAGTTCTTGAAAAACTGGTGCCCGAAGGTCTTAAAAAACTGGTGCCCGAAGGTCTTTAAAACTGGTGCCCGAAGGTCTTTAAAATGGTGCCCGGAGGTCTTGAAAAACTGGTGCCCGAAGGTCTTTAAAAACTGGTGCCCAAAGATTTTTTAAAATTGGTGCCCGAAGGTCTTTAAAATTGGTGCCCGAAGGTCTTTAAAACTGGTGCCCGAAGGTCTTTAAAACTGGTGCCTGAAGGTCTTTAAAATTGGTGCCCGAAGGTCTTTAAAACTAGGATTTTGAAAATATCTTGACGACGGTCTCAAGGCTCAACTCGTCTGATAAACAAAATGTATTCGATTTAAAACAGAAAGAAATACCTTGATGGTGATCTCGGAGTCTGAATCTTTTGAGAAGCAACACGATTTCTCTTTGGGGAAGTCCAAGTTTCCCTGATTTCTGCACTGTTAACTAAATGCAATGGTGAGAATGTGATGCTTTGCAAATGCTTGTATGTTTCCTAAAATAAATGCAATCAAATGATTGTGCCATAATTTCTAATCCATGGTTTCTTTGAGGTTCACAGATTATATGACTTTAGGACAGAGTCTTCAATTGTTCATTGATGCCCCACTTAAAGAATTCTTCACTCAAGATATCTTGTCAAACAGTCTCAGTTTCTGTCTTTTGCTGAAATTCACAGATTTTCTGACTTCGTGATGGAGTTTCCAACACGTTCGCTGTTTCCTTTTCTTGGTGAACTTTCCAAACGTTTTCCAAGATTTAAATCTATTCCTTAGTAATACTTTGAAATCCCTTTATTTAAAGATTTTTATTACTAATCATCATTCAATTTAATAACAACCATAATGCATCTCAAAAGTATATGAAGGAAAGTATGAATCAGGCAAAAATTGTCATGAAAAGGATAACAAGAATTTATTGCAAGAAATGTTTTAAGATGGTAAAAATAAATATCAAGGATATAAGAAACAAATATAAGGTTATAGGCTGTAGATGCCCCAGATGCGGAATATCTTGGACCCCTCCTTTTTCAAACCATCTGAAATTTCTCCTGAACGAGCAATTCACTTGGGTAACCTCTTAACTTCTGTATTTACATCAGACTGAGTTGTTCTCTTTTCCTCTGACTGTCAGATACTTTCTCCCTCTTTACACGGAGCATTGATTCAAGCTTTGATCAGTACTTGAGCCGTCTTTTACAGGTTTTCAACTCAAGTGTCCTCCATTCGGTATTAAGTCGCCCTTTGCGGGTTTCCGGCTTAAACCTCTCCTTTTACAATTTTTTTTTAGTTCTACCATGCATCTGAGAATTCTAAATGCTTCCAAAGTAAAAATATCAATTCAAAAGATGGGATGAAATCTGAGAATAACCTTTCAAATTAAATATCCATGCTTGATCAAAATGGGCTTTTAAAGCATGTAATGTAGGCCAAGGTTTTGGTTTAGAAAGAAAGGATAAATAGGCCCAAAATATGTTTAAGGGTGATTGGATCAAGGATCATTTTCTGAGGAGAACTCATTCTTGAAACATTTGTCCCTTTTTGGACTTTCTTTTCTTTTTTGCTTTGTTGGCTTTCATTTGACACATCTTTTTGCCATGATTTTTGATTATCTTTCCTCGTATTTGCCCTCCAGTATAGAGGGTGATCCTTGATCAAGGTTTAAAGAAAGAAATAATTCTTAAGGCTCAAAAGGGGTGACTAAGGATAATTTCTTCTTAGTGGAAGGAATATGAAAGATGGCCATTCATCATATCAAGCATGACTACTCTCTTTGAAAAGCTATTCTTAGGGGAAATAGATATATAGAATTTCTATTTTTACACTTGGAATCATTCGAATTTCCTTGTGCACAGCATCACACGTTTTTATTTTTTCAAGCATAATACTTCTTCAGTTCATCAACATTCACGGGATTTCTGAAATCTTCTCCATCCATCCGAGTTAGAATCAATGCTCCTCCAGAAAAAGCTCTTTTTACCATGTACGGTCCTTCCCAATTCGGAGCCCATTTTCCTCTCGGGTCCTTTACTATAGGGAGAATTTTCCTCAATACCAACTCCCATTTTCGGAACTGCCTGGGATGAACCTTCTTGTTGTGGGCTCGAATCATCCTTTTCTGATACAACTGCCCGTGACAAATTGCTTTCAGTCTTTTCTCCTTGATGAGATTCAACTGTTCATAACGAGCTCTAACCCATTCTGCTTTCTCTAGGCCAACTTCCATCAGAACCCGAAGTGAAGGGATCTCAACTTCAATAGGTAGCAATGCTTCCATCCCGTATACCAAAGAAAATGGTGTTGCCCCTGTAGATGTGCGGACCGAAGTACGATATGCATGAAGAGAAAACAGTAAGATCTCATGCCAATCTTTGTACACATTGGTCATCTTCTTAACAATCCTCTTGATGTTCTTGTTAGCTGCTTCTACCGCGCTATTCATCTTCGTACGGTAAGGTGCCGAATTATGATGTGTGATCTTGAATTGAGTACACACTTCTCTCATCATCTTATTGTTCAAATTGAGAGCATTATCTGAAATAATTCTTGCTGGCAACCCGTAACGGCATATGATTTCTTTCTTGACGAATCTGCATACCACCGACTTTGTTACATTTGCATAGGAAGCAGCTTCTACCCATTTTGTGAAATAGTCTATGGCTACCAAGATGAAACGATGTCCATTTGAAGCTTTCGGGGTAATAGGCCCGATCATATCCATTCCCCACATTGAAAAGGGCCATGGTGCAGTCATGACATGTAACGGCGATGGCGACACATGAATCTTATCTGCATAAATCTGGCATTTATAGCATTTTCGGGAATAACTGATACAATCGCCTTCCATCGTCAGCCAATAGTAACCTGCCCTCATAATCTGTTTAGCAAGCATGTGACCATTAGCATGTGTGCCACATATCCCTTCATAGACCTCTTCTATGATTCTTTGAGCTTCAGCAGACCCGACACATCTCAATAGGACTTGATCTTTCCCTTTCTTGTAGAGAATCTCGCCATCTAGAACAAAACCCATTGCTAACCTTATCAGAGTCCTCTTGTCATTCTCTGTTGCTTGTTCTGGATACTGTTGACTCTTGATGTACTGCAAGATGTCGTTATACCAAGGGAGACCATATGCTTCTTCTTCGATACTCAAACAGTGGGCAGGAGACTCATATATACTCATCTTGATCGGCACAACTTCCACCCCTTCATTCACTTTAAACATTGATGACAAAGTAGCCAGAGCATCCGCCATCCGATTTTCTTCTCGAGGAAAGTAATTGAAATTCACTTCTTTAAACTCCTCCAATAAACTCAGTATGAGTTCTCGGTATCGGATTAGCTTTGTATCTCGGGTTTCCCATTCTCCTCGTAGCTGGTAAATCACCAAGGTTGAGTCTCCAAAAACTTCCAATACTTTGACCTTTCTATCTACTGCAGCACAAAGGCCCATAGTACATGCTTCATACTCGGTAGTATTGTTTGTACAATCAAAATCCAATCTAGCAGTGAAAGGATAATAATCTTCTTCTGGGGATATAAGCACTACACCGATTCCATGCCCCATGCATTAGATGCGCCATCAAAGTACATTTTCCATAATTTCTTCTTCAGGGGAATCTCATCTGCTTGCGACACATACATCAAATCCTCATCTGGGAAGTCAAAGTTCAACGGCTCATAATCTTCCACTGCCCGACTTGCTAAGAATTCAGCTACTGCACTGCCCTTGATAGCTTTTTGACTTACATATACAATGTCGTACTCTGACAATAAAACCTGCCATCTTGCTGTCCTCCCTGACAAAGAAGGTGCTTCCAACATGTATTTGACTGGATCCAGCTTAGCAATCAACCACGTTGGGTGATACAACATATACTGTCTAAGTCTTCGAGCAGTCCAAGCTAAGGCGCAACACAACTTCTCTACCGACGAATATTTCAACTCATAATCTGTGAACTTCTTGCTGAGGTAGTAAACTGCCTGTTCTTTCTTTCCAGTTTCATCAAGCTGCCCCAAAACACAACCCATGGATTTTTCAAATACTGATAAATACAGTATCATTGGTTTATCCAGAATAGGTGGCATTAATACTGGTGGGTTTGATAGATAATGCTTAACCTTTTCAAAAGCAATCTGACACCCTTCATCCCACTCTCTTGGGTCACGTTTTTGAAGTAACTTAAATATTGGATCACATTTATCGGTTAACTGTGAAATAAACCGAGCAATGTAATTCAATCTCCCCAGAAAGCCTCTTATTTCCTTTTGAGTGCGAGGTGGTGGCAGATTCTGAATAACCTTCACTTTATCCGGGTCAATCTCAATTCCTCTTTTGCTGACGACAAAACCCAACAACTTCCCTGAGGTAACTCCAAAAGTGCATTTTGCTGGATTTAGCTTGAGTCTAAACTTCCTTAGTCGTTCAAAGAGCTTATTAAGATTCGCAATATGCTCCTCTTCTCCTTGTGACTTTGCAATCATATCATCAACGTAGTCCTCAATTCCCTTATGCATCATATCATGAAACAAGGTTACCATGGCTCTTTGGCATGTTGCCCCAGCATTCTTCAACCCAAATGGCATTACCTTGTAGCAGAAGGTTCCCCATATTGTAACAAATGTGGTTTTCTCCATATCTTCCGGTGCCATCTTGATCTGATTGTATCCTGAGAATCCGTCCATGAAAGAAAATAAAGAACTTTTCGCTGTATTATCCACTAGAGTATCAATGTGGGGCAAAGGGAAATTATCTTTAGGACTGGCCTTGTTCAAATCTCGGTAATCAATGCACATCCGCATCTTGCCATCCTTCTTTGGTACTGGAACAATATTTGCCACCCATTCTAGATATTTTTCCACCTCTAAGAATCCAGCATCAAATTGCTTCTTTACCTCCTCATTTATCTTTAACAACATATCAGGCCTCATTCTTCTCAACTTTTGCTGAATTGGCTTGCATTCTGGCTTTAAAGGGAGCTTATGAACCACGATATCCGGATCCAACCCTGGCATGTCTTGGTAAGACCATGCAAATACATCCACATACTCCTGGAGCAAAGCTATCAATTCACCTTTTATTGATGGTGACAATGAAGTTCCAATTTTGACTTCTTTTATCTCTTCACCATTTCCCAGATTTATTGTTTCCAATAATTCCTTATGAGGAAGTACTTGCTTCTCCTCTTTTTCTATTTTCCTCAATAGATCTAGAGATAGACCATAATCCTCAGTATCTTCATTAGCCTCAAAATCACCCGTGCAAATGGGTCTTTCAAAATCAATTTCAGAATTACTGACAGGAAGGTCCTCATATTCCGCATCCGCACACCTGTAAATAGGTGGAGAAGAAACAATATAGGAAAAATATATAATGAAAACAAAATAAATAACAAAAATGAAAGAATATGGATAATGCATTGTGCTTGTTATTTATTGAATGAAAATGTTTAAAAAGCCCATTACCGAAAAAACTCTTAATATCTCTGGGTAAAGATAATTAAGATTGCTTTTTTAAAAAAAGTATTACTTTGGAATAGACTTAAAGACTATGGGCAACTTAGTCGCACTCCAGTTGGTTAGTCTATATCCTGGTGGACAAGGTCGCACCATCCAGCTAGCATTAATTCTGTCTTCCTCAGTTGCGCAGACCTCCAAATCATACATCTGCTCATCCCTATTCACCTGGAACCTCTCGAAGGCTTGCTCTATCATTACGTGCACATCATCAGAATTCTTTTCTCCGAACAGAGAACCAGCTGAGCGAAAGCTGTGAAGGATAGGTGGGAATGTCAAAGGCTCCCACTCAATATCTATACCCGTAAGATGAGCCATCCTCCTTTGTCGGTTCTTTTCAACTTGTCTCCTTTTCTCATGGGCCTTCGGAAGATACCCTAGGCCAAACCGGTCTCTCTTTCCTTTTACTTTTATGGCTCGAGCCATCCCTTGAAGATATTTCCTGAGTCCTTTTCCAGCCATGCAGCCTTTTCCTATGGTGGTTCTTACCCTCAGCCTTGTGTTCTTGGATAGCCTCGGTTTCAGAATTTTCCGTCCTTCAGCGACGAAAACTGCATTTACAAATTCCAAAGATCGGAAAGAACACTCCACGGTATCTTCATTGGGCTCCACATAAGGAGATTCAGTTGATGCGGAGGCTATTATGTCTTCCTCCCCTGATACCGTGATCAACCGGCCCTCCATCACAAATTTTAGCTTTTGGTGGAGAGACGAGGGTACAGCCCCAGCTGAATGTATCCACGGCCTTCCCAACAAGCAATTATAAGCTGGATTAATATCCATGACCTGGAAGTTCACTGTATAAATGCACGGGCCTATCTCCAGAGGAACTTCAATGGTTCCCATAACCTCTCTCCTAGTTCCATCAAAAGCCCTGACCACCGTGCAACTTGGTATCATATGGGATATATCCACTGGCAATTTGGAAAGGGTTGCTAAAGACATCACATTTAGTGAAGAACCATTATCCAAAAAGACCCTCGATAATATGTGCCCCTTACAAGTGGTAGTTCTATGGAGAGCTTTCGTTGATCCAATACCGTTGGGTGGTATCTTCTCATAGCTGAAAAATATGTAGTCATCTGCTGCAATGTTTCCCACCAACCTATCCAGCTTTTCCACTGATATTTTATTAGCCACGTATGCTTGATTTAATACTCTTAACAAAGTATTTCTGTGTGGTTCTGAATTTAAAAGCAAGGATAAGATTGAGATCCTAGCTGGTTGACTTGCAGTTGTTCAACCACGTTATACTCACTATGATTTATAAATTTCAAGAACTCACAAGCTTCCTTCTCACATATTGGTTCTTTTATTCTGTTAACCGAGGCTGATCCCCTTTCTGTTTCCTTTGGCAAATCCATCTCAATATGGATTAGCTCGACGACCTTCTTCCCTTTATCATTTCCTCTATCTTTCCCTGCTACCCCTTGTTCAACGGCCTCTGGAGCATAACACCTCCCGCTTCGGGTTAAATGCCCCACACCTGTAATATCCTGCTGGCCTGAAGACCCGAGCATAACCATGCTGTAGTCATATTTCCATGGTGTAGCCTTATTTTCCTTGTATGGAAAGGAAACAGGTAAATCAATGATTAATTTGGGCGCATTTTCTTCCATGACTGGCATAACTTTTTCCTCCGGTTCATCATAGTGAATGATTAGGGGTCTTCCTATCCCATAGCCACCTGTATTTTCAATGACTTCTATTTCCCCTTTATCTCCTCGCAGAATTGGGATACCCCACTATCCATCATCTTTTGGATTTTAACCCGAAAGTCCCCGCAGTTCTGTTTGTCATGGCCTTCACCCTTATGGAACGGGCACCAATTATGCACCCTTCTTGCAACCATTTTAAGACCTTTCGTACCTTCCACCAATCCTGCCTTGACCATTTCAACCCATACTGTCATCATCGGAGTCTTAACCTCCCCAATATCCCTTTTTAATCTTCTGCCCTCTCTGGTCAATATTGCATTTACCTGATTTCCAGCATGATTGGGCAATGGATTTCTAGCTATATTCGGCCCATTTTTTGATCCAAACTTCACAACCCCAGCATTAATCAGGCTTTGGACTTTCTTTTTGAAGGCCAGACAATCTTCAATTGAATGTCCTTGGATTCCCGCATGGTATGCACAGTTGTTGTTTGCATTGTACCATCTTGGATATGGAGGTGTCAAAGGTTTTAGGTACACGGGTGCAACAAGTTGACCCTGCAATAGTTTTGGATATAGCTCATCGTAGGTGGTGGGAATCGGATCAAATTGGGCTTTTTGATCGTTCCTTGGTGAACGTTGGTCATTACTCGCAGGACCCTGAGTGTTTGGGACAATATTTCTAGGAAGGGTGATTTGAGGGGATATGCCAGTTGGGAATGGTTGTTGTGGTATATTGGTGTAGGGGAATGGGTTTTGGTTAAGGTGGTTGACATTGGGGTAGTAAGGATTATACCCCGGGTATGGTGTGTAAGGTGTCGGAGGCGCATAAGGTGTGGTAGGAGTATAGGGCCTTGGTGGTGTGTATGGTGTAGGAGGTGTATAAGGGTATTGGTTGAAGCTTATTGCATGGGTTTCCTCCTTCTTCTTTGTAGGAAAAGCTCTCTTTGGGGTAGCAGACTCACCCTTTTCCATCTTTCCATTCTTAATAGCTGACTCAATCATTTCCCCAGATATTACCATATCCGTAAAATCTTTGGTAGCGTTTCCCACCAATTTTTCATAATAGGGTGCTTTCAATGTGTTAATGAAAAGCACCATGGTTTCTTTGTTGGTTAAAAGGGGTTGCACTTGTGTGGCCAGATCCCTCCACCTCTACGAATACTCTTTGAAGGTCTCATTAGACCTCTTTTCCATGTTCTGTAATGACAGCCTATCCGGTACCATGTCAGAAACGTGCTTATAATACTCCATAAAAGCCCTGGCCAAATCCGTCCATGAACGAATCTTGGTACGACTGAGTTGATTGTACCATCGGGTGGCTGACCCTGTTAAGCTGCCTTGGAAGCAATAAATAAGCAATTTTTCATTATCCTCATGCCCTGTTATCCTTCTACAGTACATAGTCAGATGAGCCGATGGGTTGGAGGTCTCATTATACTTTTCAAAGTCTGGTACTTTGAACTTCGGTGGAATTATTAGATCATGTACCAAGCTCATCTCTTTGGCATCTAGACTGCCAAACAACTCTGCTCCTTCCACTGCTCTTAGCCTTTCTTCCAACAAATGATATTTCTTCTCCGATTCAGCAGTTTCGACCCTCTTCAGTTCAGTCATTTTGGCCCTTTCCTTTTCTACCATTTCTTCAAAATTTGGAACCTCAACCTCAATTGGATCAACTCTGATGTTACCCCTTTTTGGACCGAAATTCTGTGCTTCGGCCGCTGGCTGAACGTAAATGTAGGAAGCTGCCCCAGTTGGGATTTCATTTCCCACAGGTTGGGATGCCTGGCCATTTCTCTGTACCACTTCTGGTCGATCCTCCTGATTCACTGCCCCCATTCCAGTAACTAAATTCTCTCCGGGCCACTTTTGCTTCATCATAGTGCTCATCATCTCCATGAGCTTTGTCATCTATTCTCGTGTCTCCTCTTGAGACTTAGTCAACTGTTCTTGTAGTTCTTTCTGGATTCTTTCCATTCTCTCAATTCTGGCAAGCTGATCGTTTTCCATGGCTTTTGTTCGAGATCGAGTATTGTAAGAGTGTTGGAAATCTGGTTCTTTCTGAGTGCGACCAATTGTACCTTTACTTTAAAAACCATGGATTAGAAATTATTGACACATTTCTTATTTTATTTTATAAAAAATGAATAAATGAATAAATGATTGAATCGGTATGAATGAATCGGTGTTAATGAATGAACAACTAAATAAATGACTAAGTGTATGAACATATAATGAATAAACGAATGGACCAATAAATGACTAAGTGTATGAACAATTTATAAAGAATAAATGAAAGAATGATTATGAACAAATAAAATATAAAAGAAAGAATTAGTGAATAATGAATGCATTTAAAGTATTGGCCCCGGGATAATTCCAACCAAACGGTCTTTCATTGATTTCCTGGAACTAAATACATCAAAGAAAAGATCTCTGCTTTAGGCAACATGATAACCTATCTCTCTTAAAAACTATTACAAAATACTGGTGACTCCTTCGGATCCTGGACCTTCTTCACTGTCCTCTTTTGATTGCCTTGCTCTTCCATCTGATCCTTACTTGTTCACGACCCTTTGACGTGTCAGCAGAAGCATCGCCGTGTAAGCTTTCCCTAGCTTGTTTCTCCAGTTGATTTGCTCGGGCTTCCTCGTGTTTTGCTTTCTCCTTCCAGTAGTTATTCTCCTTCTTGAGGTTTTTGACCTCATGTTCCCATTCCTCGAAAGTTTTGAGAGTCCCCTCAAATCTGAGCTCAAAGCGATACCTCTTGTTCTCCAAATGTAATTCCCGAAGATCGCCCTTAACGGTGTCCCTTTCTCTCTTAATTTGTTCCTTTTCTTTTTCCCGAGCTGACTCCCTATTTTTCATGTCCTCAAGCTCTTCTTGCAGTCGAGCAATCTCTTTGCTCATCCGGGCCTTTTCTTTTTCAAATTCTGCTCTTGCAATTTCTAACTCTAATGGCATTTCCCTTGGTGGCGGATTCATGAACTGGACCTCCTCCCAATCTGATGTCAATAGTCTATCATTAACCCTTAATTCCCTCCATACCAGATAATCAGGTGTGACAGTGTCGGCATATCTGGCCACTTTTATCCGGTGAGTTTTCTTCCATGCTTCAATCACTGCCCGCACTTTTCCGGAATATCCGTCTTCCCCATAAGTGAACTCTGATGATCCTAGATTATGAGTCACGAGTGTGAATTGTCGAGACTCAACCTGTCTTTGCACCAACAAAGACGCATAACTCACAGACCCCCAAATGTCGAGTAGTGGAACTCCTGGGTTATCTCCACATTTGTATATAATCGGCATAGGAACCATCCATGGAGCTCTCCAAGTCACCATCTCCCCTTTTAGATTCCGGAACATGTTGACCCATTCCGGAAAAAAAATGGAAAGTACTTCGTCCCAACGCATTAAAAAAATTTGTGTCTTTGGAGGTGCTTATCCAGGGAAAAATAACATATTCGCTGATGAAGCCATAAGAGTTGGAGTAATACTTGCCCAACAAAAGATCCAGTTGATTTATGGAGGTGGTAGTACGGGTTTAATGGGAGCAGTCGCTACAGCAGCACACGCCGGAGGAAGTCCAGTTCTAGGAATCGTGCCAAAACTATTCACAGATTTTTGTGGACCTACCGTGGGTAAGGAAATACAAGTCTGGAGTATCCCTGAACGGATGACAATCATGTACCATTCTGCCGATGCATTCATTGCTTTACCAGGAGGTCTGGGTACATTGGAAGAAATAGCTTGCGTGGCTTCTTGGTCATCTTTGGTCACAAAAAAGAAACCCATTGGTTTGCTTAATATTAATGGTTATTTTAGTAATTTGCTTTCATATTTAGATAATGCTGTGGATAATGGATTCATGTTTTCAGAGGCAAGGAGAACCATAATTTCTGCTACAACCATTGAAGATTTACTCAAAAAGCTCCAAGCTTATGAGTATTTATCTGCTACGGTTGTTTCGCAAACGCTCGGGAAAAGAAAAAGAGATATGGACGAGCAAGGAGTGGATTGCACTCTGTCTTTGTGACATTATCTAACATTTTGTTTGTTGTGTCTCAGTTATAATAAGTGGTTAGCAATCTCTGTAGGTAATATCTCCTAAATTCTACCTTTAGTAGGGGGTAAGGGACATATTTTGCTAATTTAAAAAAAAAAAAAATTGATGTGTTTTAAGCCATTTAGAAGTATTCATTCTGAACAAGGTCTGAGTAAGGGAGACTTGAGACATACCTTGTCAGTTTGATTTCTTCTTTCAAAAAAAAAAAAAAAAAGTTTGTTGTGTTTTAAGCAATTTAGAAGTATTCATTCTGAACAAGGTCTGAGTAAGGGAGACTTGAGACATACCTTGTCAGTTTGATTTTAATCTTTTTATGTTTACTTGTTAATTTTTGTTTAGTATTTTAGGATTATTTAGGTTGCATGAGTTTGTTTTGTTTTGAGTCTTAGTTATTCCTATTCTTATGTTATTAGTTCTTTTCTCTTACACATGATTCTTTCATTTGGGTTAATAGACTTACATTGAGGACAATGTAAGAATTAAGTGTGGGGGGGAACGATTTAGGATTTCTTTTATTTTTGTCTACTATTTTTTTTTTATGAGTCTTTATTATTATTATTATTTTTTTAATGTGTTCTAGTTCCTTTTTAATACAATGATGAGATATGAATTGCATAAGTCTAAAACAGATTTATTAGTGAGAAGATTTTCATAAGAATTGAGCTTGATGTCAACCTTTTTATGAGCCAATGTTAATATGATATGTTGATTGAGAAAGAAGCATGTTTAGACTTAATCTGACTTGTATAATCATCCTTGTGAGTTTTTGAGCCTATAATGATTGATGCATTATACAAATCAATCTAATTTCTTTCTTGAGTGCTCTTATGATTACATGATTCTCTAGAACTTGCTTTAAACCGTTTGAGACTATATTGATACATGTGACAACATGAATATGATAGAGGCATTAGGATTATAACCAGAGCCAAACAGCCATCCATTATTAATGTTCTAAGAGAACATCCCCACTAGTGAGCCAATTTGAGCCTACATTAAATATGCTATTTTATTGGTAACCAGAACTTACACCTAGCCTAAATATACTTATATCCTTACCCTTGTTCTAAAGATGGATTATATATTTTGAGACATATTGCAAAAACAAGGGATACTTTTTGAAAATTTGGGTTAGAACGAAAGATAAGTGTGGGGGAGGAGAGAGGCAAAAGTCAAGAGAAAAAGAAAGGGATCATTGTCAAATACATTCCCATATTAAAAAAAAAAAAAAATCTTCTCTTGAACTTCTAGTTAAAGTAAAGAAAAAGATGTTACAAAGTTGGTTAGAATGAAGCAAAGGCTCAACATGAATATTTAGCCTATGTTATTATGTGCTTTATAAGAGTTTTGAGAAGTTTTATTTGTATGATCTTATTATGTCTCTAAACTCTATGAACTCTTTGGAACCTTTGTGATATCTTTATCCTTTTGTTCTTTAACCACATTATAACCCTTTGGCCCCATTACAACCTTGAAAAAAGACCTCTTGATTTATGAAGTTGTATGATCTAAATAGTGGAGAATAGGTGGACAAGCAAGCATATGGTAGAACTGTTTTCATGAGATTGATTGAGTGTAAACACTTTACCACTACTTTAAAGAGTGAAAATCATGAGAGTATAGTGAGAAGTTGAGATTAAGTTGAATATGCACTATTTTGATTGAAATATGTTATGTTCATATTGGCTTAACTCATTTATTTACATTCAAGCATGAATTTTTGTGAAATTCTTTGAGCTATTGATTAGTTTATAAGACTTGTTCAAAGATTGTCTCTAATTTATATTGAAAGGATTAGGAGTAAATATTTTTAGTGTATGTAGTTTACATATATTTTAGTTTTTCAATGTTTGTGGGTATCGTTCTAGCAAACCCTCACGAGACTAAACTCGTCCACTAGGGACACCTAGGGGTTTAAAGGCTTGTGTCACATGCTAAGTGCCACCGTGATTTCCAACGAAAATGGATTAGATTAGATTTTCTTATTTTATTTTTATTGAGTCGTTGCTAGGGACTAGCAACAATCTAAGTGTGGGGGTGTGATAACTCGTATAATTATATAGTTCTTAGTTATGTTTTATTATTGTTTTGTGTCAAATACGAGTTATTATTGCTTAGTCTAATTGTGTTTATGATATTTTCTTCTTAAGACCTGAAGGTTTCATTTCCTTCAAATATACCCGATCAGGATTAGGACATTCAATACGTAACAGTGTCGAGTATTCTTCAATCAGTGGTGTCATATCTTCCTTGTTAAAAGTAAAGCAGCTATAAGCAGGATTCCAAAACTGTACCATAGCCTGAATCAGCCCACTATTAACCTGAATCGGAATTAAGAGTGCTATGTCTCCATATTTTTGAGTGAAGCCTTCTTTCTCTGATACATTCCACTGATTCCAAATGTCGGCTAACTGATAACTCGTATAATTATATAGTTCTTAGTTATGTTTTATTATTGTTTTGTGTCAAATACGAGTTATTATTGCTTAGTCTAATTGTGTTTATGATATTTGATGCACCCAAAAGAGTGTATCTTATTTAACCTTGCACTAAAAAGATCAATTGTAAGTATAATGATTAGCAAGGGTCGAGTCCTCAGGGATTGGGTTTTAATCTATGAGTTATTAGTTTATAACTTACGTTCAAAGAAAACAATAAAAGAAAAGGGGTTTTTGAAGCCAGATTTAAACTAAAGTAAATAATAAGAATAAGATGCATGGCGGTATAACCAGCCAATAAAAATATATATATACTAAATTAGGCGGTATAACCAGCCAATAAAAATATATATACTAAATTAGGCGGTATAACCAGCCAATAAAAATAAAACAAAGTTAATATACAAATTAGGCGGTATAACCAGCCAATAAAAATAAATATACTTTTAAAAATAAGCAAACTAGAAAAGTAAGAAAACAAGTAAGTAAGAAGAATCAAATATGAAAAATATGGTTAAGGTTCCATTCTCCACCACTAGACATCATTAAGAATCAATTTCAGATCTATCAATATCAACCAACTATCAAAGTTAACAACCGTAGATAACAACAAGCTCTGTTATCCCAATCTTTCCTTAGTTTGTCGTTAAATAGAACAAGCTCTCTATTTAATCTCTAACCATTAAACAACCTAGAATAAGCTCTCTAAATTCAATTTAATGGCAGCTTTATGATGAGAAAGATAGGTTGATCTAAGCAACAAACACATAAGCTCGGATTGTTCAACTTAGGTTATGTTCCACTTTGCAATTATTGAAAACTTGACCATAATCATTAATCACAAATTGCCACTTATGAATAGGAAATCAAGACAATTACACGGATCAAGACTCCTAAACTAGCAATAGATAATTATCAAGATCTATCTAGTTGTACACCTAAATAAATCAAGACAACATCATGAACGATTCTTGTAGAAGAACATAAGCAACTTTGATAGAAAATTAATGATATATAGAATCTGAAAATCAATCACAAAACATGTCTAGGGATTTGAAATCACCCTTAACCAAATAGAAGTTTAGCCTAGCATAGGCATTGTACACATAAACATAAAATTAAAGAGAATCTAAGAAGGAAATAAAAGAAAGAAAGAAGAAGAAGAAAATAAAGAAAAAGAAAACTAGAGAAAAGAAAGAAGAAGAAAACTTAGAGAATTTTATTACAATGGCTAATTTCCTACCAATCTACCATGCCTCATACAATCATCCAAGGCCCTCTATTTATACACATTTTGGAGGACTAAATGACAAGAGACAAGCTTTACAAATTTCAAAGGTAGGTATAATAGGTGGGTGCATTTTTCTAACAATTTTCGTCATATTGTATGACAATTTTGATCAGCCAACTTGATGGTCGATTTTGTCAATATTGGAAGCTTGATCTGATCACATGGTCTTCCAGAAAAATGTTCCCCTATCAGTTAGTGATCCATAGCCGTTGGAATCAGCTCATTTGCTGATGTGGATCAGAAGATATGGGCAAAATACTAAAACAGGTCAGCACAGACATCATTGCACATCAGCCAATTTGATGGTCGATTTCGCTAGGGAAAACGACTCCGTTTCAAGAAGTGTAAAACATGAAAAAGTTAGATATGCCTCTTAACTTTGCACGGTTAAAATTTCAGCCTTATGGCTTTAGTGAAACTCCAGATATAGCTGATATGGCAAAATGTGTCGGAACTGGAACTGAACTGAATTTGCCCTTAATTGTTGATTTAACCTAGTAATCTGAAATCACTCAAAGAAACTCGTAAAAAAAACACCAAATTACATAAAAATATAAAAGATCATAAACACAATTAGACTAAGCAATAATAACTCGTATTTGACACAAAACAATAATAAAACATAACTAAAAACTATATAATTATACGAGTTATCACACCCCCACACTTAGATTGTTGCTAGGCCTCGAGCAAAAACAAATAAAAATAAAATAAGAAAATCTAATCTAATCCACTTTCGTAGGAAATCACGGTGGCACTTAGCATGTGACACAAGCCTTTAAACCCCTGGGTGTCCCTAGTGGACGAGTTTAGTCTCGTGAGGGTTTACTAGAACGATACCCACAAACATTGAAAAACTAAAATATAAATAAACTACATATACTAAAAAATATTTACTCCTAATCCTTTCAATACACATTAGAGACAATCTTTGAACAATTCTTATAAACTAATCAATAGCTTAAAGAATTTCACAAAAAATCATGCTTGAATGTAAATTGTTTGAGTTAAGCCAATATTAACATAACATATTTCAATCAAAATAGTGCATATTCAAACTTAATCTCAACTACTCACATGGGATACTCTCATGATTTTCATTCTTTAAAGTAGTGGTAAAGTGTTTACACTCAATCAATCTCATGAAAACAGTTCTACCATATTCTTGCTTGTCCACCTATTCTCCACTATTTAGATCATACAACTTCATGAATCAAGAGGTCTTTAATCAAGGTTGTAATGGGGCCAAGGGGTTTGTAATGTGGTTGAAGAACAAAAGGATAAAGATATCACAAAGGTTCCAAAGAGTTCATAAAGTTTAGAGACATAATAAGATCATACAAAGAAACTTCCCAAAACTCTTTACAAGTACATAGTCACCTAGGCCGGATATTCATGTTGGGCCTTTTCTTCATTCTAAACAACTTTGTAACATCTTTTTCTTTTTCCCAAAATTCAAGAGATGATTCATATTTTTTTTTTGAATGTATTTGCCAGTATTCCATTTCTTTTTTTTTTCTTTTCTTCCCCCCCCCCCACACTTATTTCTTGTTTCTAACCCAAATTTTCAATAGATCTTCCTTGTCTTTGCAACATGTCTCAAAACATGCTAATTCATCTTTGGAACAAAGGTAAAGATATAAGTATATTTAGGTTAGGGACAAGTTATGGTTACCAAAGAGATAGCTTATTCAATGTAGGCTCAAATTGGTTCACTAAGGGTGTGTTCTCTTGGAACATCAATAAGGGATGGCTGTTTGGCCCTTGCTAAAAATCCTAATGCCTCTATCATATTCATGTTGTCACATGCATCAATATAGTCTCAACAAGGTCTAAAGCAAGTTCTAGAGAATCATGTAATCATAAGAGCACTCAAGAAAGAAATTAGATTGATTTGTATAATGCATCAATCATTATAGGCTCAAAAACTCACAAGGATGATTATACAAGTCAGATTAAGTCTAAACATGCTTCTTTCTCAATCAACATATCATATTAACATTGGCTCCATGAAAAATGATATCAAGCTTAATTCTCATGAAAAATCTTCTCACTACTAGACTAGTTTTAGACCTATGCAATTCATATCTCATCATAGTATAGAAAAGAACTAAAACACACTAAAATTTTTAATAATAATAATATTAAAGACTCATAAAAAAAATAATAGGCAAAAATAAAAGAAATCCTAAATCCTTCCCCCCCCACACTTAATTCTTACATTGTCCTCAATGTAATGCTATTAACCCAAATGAAAGAATCATGTGTAAGAGAAAAGAACTAATAACATAAGAATAGAAATAACTAAGACTCAGAACAAAACAAATTCATGCAACCTAAATATTCCTAAAATACTAAACAAATAATTAATAAATAAGTATAAAAATAAAAATAATAAAAGAAAAGAAAAACACATGCAGATAATAAACGGACCAGATAGTTTTTTTTTTTTGAAAAGATTAAATCAAACTGACAAGGTATGTCTCAAGTCTCCCTTACTCAGACCTTGTTCAGAATGAATGCTTCTAAATAGCTTAAAACACAACAATTATATATATATATATATATATATATATATATATTTGAAAAGATTAAATCAAACTGACAAGGTATGTCTCAAGTCTCCCTTACTCAGACCTTGTTCAGAATGAATGCTTCTAAATAGCTTAAAACACAACAATTTTTTTTTTTAAATTAGCAAAATATGTCCCTTACCCCTACTAAAATATGACATTGTCCCCAATGTCAAATTTTAAAGGTAGAATTTAGGAGATATTACTTGCAGAGGTTGCTAATCACTTATTATAACTGAGACACAACAAACAAAATGTTAGATAATGTCACAAAGACAAAGTGCAATCCACTCCTTGCTCGTCCATATCTCTTTTTCTTTTTCCGAGCGTTTGCGAAACAACCGTAGCAGATAAATACTCATAAGCTTGGAGCTTTTTGAGTAAATCTTCAATGGTTGTAGCAAAAATTATGGTTCTCCTTGCCTCTGAAAACATGAATCCATTATCCACAGCATTATCTAAATATGAAAGCAAATTACTAAAATAACCATTAATATTAAGCAAACCAATGGGTTTCTTATTTGTGACCAAAGATGACCAAGAAGCCACGCAAGCTATTTCTTCCAATGTACCCAGACCTCATGGTAAAGCAATGAATGCATCGGCAGAATGGTACATGATTGTTATCCGTTCAGGGATACTCCAGACTTGTATTTCCTTACCCAAGGTAGGTCCACAAAAATCTGTGAATAGTTTTGGCACGATTCCTAGAACTGGACTTCCTCCGGCGTGTGCTGCTGTAGCGACTGCTCCCATTAAACCCGTACTACCACCTCCATAAATCAACTGGATCTTTTGTTGGGCAAGTATTACTCCAACTCTTATGGCTTCATCAGCGAATATGTTATTTTTCCCTGGATATGCACCTCCAAAGACACAAAAAATTTTTAATGCGCTGGGACGAAGTACTTTCCATTTTTTTTCCTTTTTCGAGTGCCTGAAAGAGAATGAGTACATGGTGTAATATATAGAGGACTGAGTAGTGAATCAGACAAGAGTAATAATGTCGCCGAAAGTGTATCTGACCTGTCAGAAGAAAATGTTAACCTAAGAAAAGATTTTTGCGTGATTTCAGGAAGAAAATCAAAAATAGAAGAAAAATCAACCGTAAAAGTCAAGAGTAATAATGTCGCCGAAAGTGTATCTGACCTGTCAGAAGAAAATGTTAACCTAACAAAAGATTTTTGCATGATTTCAGGAAGAAAATCAAAAAGAGAAGAAAAATCAACCGTAAAAGACAAATAAAAAAAATGAGAATAATTACACAAACCGAATAACACGTAAATTAAACCGAAATAAAGTTATTGCAAATCAAACCAAAAGCTGAGAAGTCATTTATTGTAGTTGTGATTGTGGCTCACATCTTCCTCTGGTTTTACGTCCAGAAACGGCTTAAACGCCTTCTATGAGTCGAGGATATGCTTCCCATCCAGTTTTCTTACAAGCTGGCAAACAGGGTCTTTTAACATCAGATTCCCAAGATGTTGCCATTCCCTTTGGAATTGCGGCCATAAATCAAGAATTTCTCTTTGTACGTCTCCACTAGGATGCGTCTCAAGAGAAAGTTGGATATTACCCAAATTCTCCTTACTCAGTCCATCCTTAATGAATTCAATTTTATCATCTCGATTAGAGGACGGAATCCCAATAGAACGACATTTACCGTTACACGTCCATCGTGCACATTTGTGGCAATTTGAACTCATGCGCTTTGCTCGTCGCTTCTTTGCAAAAGTGCTTCTACCTGTACCTGGTAAATGCAAAATAGGAAGATATTCATCTTCACGTACCTTGGCTTCAATTATCCAATGTATGTCTCCAGGAATCCCTTTGTGCATAAGCATTCTTAATCTTTCAAATCGAACTTGGTAAAGCTTCAGTAAAATATTTCGAGGAAAAGGAGGAAATCGTTTTTGCAATCTTGTGAGAATATCATCCATCCTGAAAAAAAAAATGAAAAAAATTGAAAGAGAAATTGGAAGAGAAATTTATATACAATATCAGTTTTGTGGGTAGCTGATGGTACCGATTTAAATAATCACGGAGTACCGTTATCCGCCGTTTAACCGGGGTTAAAAAATTATATTTACATCTAGTTATTTTCAAAACAAGGATCAGAAAGAAAAACAACATAAAAAGACTCAAAAACAAAACACTCTAAATAAAATCCTAAATTCTTCCCCCCACACATAATTCTTACATTGTCATTAATGTAATGCTATTAATCCCAAATGAAAGAATCATGTGTAAGTGAAAAGAACTAATAAACAAAATAAACTTATGCAACCTAAATGAACTTAGAAACACTAAACACAATTAGCAAAGAAACATAAGAAAAAGATAAAGAAAAAGAGAGCAAATCCGAGGATGGCAGTTTGGCAATGCTTTCACTAATTAGGCTGCCTCCCCCAATTAGCACTTGATTGATTGTTTTCAGCCTAGCCAATTCCCCTTCTTGGCTTTTTAGGATCTTTTGGCTTAGACATGAAACTTCTCGGATTTTTGCGTTTTGGAGGAAGTTTTCTTTGCAAAACAGCCAATGCATTCTCCCCCACACGTATTATTTCATCATTCTTGGTGGGGTATAGCTCTTTGAGGAATTGTGCATATCATGGTACTTGTCTAATGGCATCCACAAGCAAGCTGTTTAAGGTTTCCAAAAATTGTTGTTCATGTTCCTCCTTCTTGGACTTTGCAAATCTGCTAGGAAAAAGTGGAGAAGGAACATTAGTAGAAATAAGAACCTTAAAAGCTACCTGAGGTGTCAAAGTACTCTCAATTTGAATGGTGGCTTCATTATCCTCAAGAAGTGAATCCATCTTTGGTTTTGTCTCATCCTCATCTTGTTCCTCATTTCTCAAGGTCACAATAGTAGCATTCTCCTTTGGGTTAATCACCGTTTGGGAAGGGAGTGCTAGAGATCTTTCTGCTACTAATTCCACCATACTACTAGCCAATAGGCTCATTTGCTTTTCCAAACTCTGGATGCTTGCCCTTGTTTCCTGTTGAAATTGCAAAGTATTAGTAACAAGAGAATCGACAAGATCTTCTAAAGAAGTACCTGAGTTTTGAGTCATATGTGGTGGTTGAAGAAGATCCGGTTCTTGAGACCATGATTGATTGAAGCTAGATGGATGAGTGTAATTGGCATAAGGATCTATTTCTTGGTAATTTTTCGAGTAGCCATAATTAGTATGATCCCACCATCCCTCATGGTAAGTGTTTGAGTAATGATCATACTGTTGGTCTTGGAACACTTGATGGCCTTGACATCCTCCCATGGCCAATTGTTGAACTGGGGAGATGAGATTGGCTTGTTGATTCTCCATGTTCATGTATGCCACCAACTCTTCAAGTGTTAGATTGCTCAATTCCATCGTTTTTTTTTTCTTTTCAAAATTTGATAAGAAAAACCCGTATGTACAAGAAAATAAAACTCATTAGAACTGAAAATAAGAATAAACTAAGTAACAAATAAACTAAAAAAACAATCCCCGGCAACGGCGCCAAAAACTTGATGCACCCAAAAGAGTGTATCTTATTTAACCTTGCACTAAAAAGATCAATTGTAAGTATAATGATTAGCAAGGGTCGAGTCCTCAGGGATTGGGTTTTAATCTATGAGTTATTAGTTTATAACTTACGTTCAAAGAAAACAATAAAAGAAAAGGGGTTTTTGAAGCCAGATTTAAACTAAAGTAAATAATAAGAATAAGATGCAAGGCGGTATAACCAGCCAATAAAAATATATATATACTAAATTAGGCGGTATAACCAGCCAATAAAAATATATATACTAAATTAGGCGGTATAACCAGCCAATAAAAATAAAACAAAGTTAATATACAAATTAGGCGGTATAACCAGCCAATAAAAATAAATATACTTTTAAAAATAAGCAAACTAGAAAAGTAAGAAAACAAGTAAGAAGAATCAAATATGAAAAATATGGTTAAGGTTTCATTCTCCACCACTAGACATCATTAAGAATCAATTTCAGATCTATCAATATCAACCAACTATCAAAGTTAACAACCGTAGATAACAACAAGCTCTGTTATCCCAATCTTTCCTTAGTTTGTCGTTAAATAGAACAAGCTCTCTATTTAATCTCTAACCATTAAACAACCTAGAATAAGCTCTCTAAATTCAATTTAATGGCAGCTTTATGATGAGAAAGATAGGTTGATCTAAGCAACAAACACATAAGCTCGGATTGTTCAACTTAGGTTATGTTCCACTTTGCAATTATTGAAAACTTGACCATAATCATTAATCACAAATTGCCACTTATGAATAGGAAATCAAGACAATTACACGGATCAAGACTCCTAAACTAGCAATAGATAATTATCAAGATCTATCTAGTTGTACACCTAAATAAATCAAGACAACATCATGAACAATTCTTGTAGAAGAACATAAGCAACTTTGATAGAAAATTAATGATAGATAGAATCTGAAAATCAATCACAAAACATGTCTAGGGCTTTGAAATCACCCTTAACCAAATAGAAGTTTAGCCTAGCATAGGCATTGTAAACATAAACATAAAATTAAAGAGAATCTAAGAAGGAAATAAAAGAAAGAAAGAAGAAGAAGAAAATAAAGAAAAAGAAAACTAGAGAAAAGAAAGAAGAAGAAAACTTAGAGAATTTTATTACAATGGCTAATTTCCTACCAATCTACCATGCCTCATACAATCATCCAAGGCCCTCTATTTATACACATTTTGGAGGACTAAATGACAAGAGACAAGCTTTACAAATTTCAAAGGTAGGTATAATAGGTGGGTGCATTTTTCTAACAATTTTCGTCATATTGTATGACAATTTTGATCAGCCAACTTGATGGTCGATTTTGTCAATATTGGAAGCTTGATCTGATCACATGGTATTCTAGAAAAATGTTCCCCTATCAGTTAGTGATCCATAGCCGTTGGAATCAGCTCATTTGCTGATGTGGATCAGAAGATATGGGCAAAATACCAAAACAGGTCAGCACAGACGTCATTGCATATCAGCCAACTTGATGGTCGATTTCGCTAGGGAAAACGACTCCGTTTCAAGAAGTGTAAAACATGAAAAAGTTAGATATGCCTCTTAGCTTTGCACGGTTAAAATATCAGCCTTATTTCTTTAGTGAAACTCCAGATATAGCTGATATGGCAAAAGGTGTCGGAACTGGAACTGAACTGAATTTGCCCTTAATTGTTGATTTAACCTAGTAATCTGAAATCACTCAAAGAAACTTGTAAAAAAAACACGAAATTACATAAAAATATAAAAGATCATAAACACAATTAGACTAAGCAATAATAACTCGTATTTGACACAAAACAATAATAAAACATAACTAAAAACTATATAATTATACGAGTTATCAAAATTTGATATTTTTATGTAATTTGGTGTTTTTCACGAGTTTCTTTGAGTGATTTCAGATTACTAGGTTAAATCAACAATTAAGGGCAAATCCAGTTCAGTTCCAGTTCCGACACCTTTTGCCATATCCGCTATATCTGGAGTTTCACTGAAGCAATAAGGCTGAATTTTTTACAGTACAAAGTTAAGAGGCATATCTATCTTTTTCATGTTTTACACTTCTTGAAACGGAGTCGTTTTCCCTAGCGAAATCGACCATCAAGTTGGCTGATGTGCAATGACGTCTGTGCTGACCTGTTTTGGTATTTTGACCATATCTTCCGATCCACATGAGCAAATGATCTGATTCCAATGGCTATGGATCCGTGACTGATAGGGGTATATTTTTCTAGAAGACCATTTGATCAGATCGAGCCTCCAACATTGACAAAATCGACCATCAAGCTGGCTGATCAGAATTGTCATACAATATGACGAAAATTGTTAGAAAAATGCACCCACCTATTATACCTACCTTTGATAATTATAAAGCTTGTCTCTTGTCATTTAGCTCTCCAAAATGTGTATAAATAGAGGGCCTTGGATGATTGTAAGAGCATCATTATACATTGGTAGGATATTAGCCATTGTAATAAAATTCTCTAAGTTTTCTTCTTCTTTCCTTTCTCTAGTTTTCTTTTTCTTTATTTACTTATGCTTCTTACATTTCTTTTCATTTTATTCATATTTAGTATGTGTTGCTAATCATATTGTTGAGGTGATGAGGTGAAGCTCTTGGTAAATGCTAAGGTTAGTCTCTTAAACATGAGCTAAAATGAATCATCATTTATAAACACTAGTATAGATAATATTTTCTTTTGGTTTAAAATCATACTTGCAAAGTAGGGATCTTGATTCATTATTGACAATGAAAATGGCACAATAAATGCTTGGTTTCATAACCTTGATTTGTTGTAGACATATACCTTGGCATAAGGAATGCTTGGACTCTTTTTATGAGTTTTGAGGACGCCAAATGAACATAATATCATATGCTATGGACGTTGGACAATTTGGACTGAATTGCTAAACCTTCCGATTGGAACCTCCTTTATGTGTGGATTTCAATTGTGTAATAAAACAAGATTAATCTTAGCATAACACCAAGAGTGGATTCTCTAACCTCAACATCTTTTCTTATTGTTTTTTTTTATATCTTGTTTAATTTCTTTTATATTTTGTTTATTTTGTTCTCTAATATCTTGTTTATCTTATTTTGTTGTTGATTCCCTAATATCTTGTTTACTTTCTTTGTCTTATATATTTATAAACTTATACTTACTAATACGCTTCCCTGTGGTTCGACCTCGGACACCCGAGAATTTATTACTTGAACATAACCTGCACTTGGGTTTACAACTCTTAATTGAGTCTCCATCAAGTTTTTGGCGCCGTTGCCGGGGAGGCAATACTAAGTATATAAGTTTATAAGTATATTTATTTTTATTTTTATTGGCTGGTTATACCGCCTAATTTTCTATATATTTATATTTATATTGTATATTAACTTTGTTTTATTTTTATTGGCTGGTTATACCGCCTAATCTGTATATTAACTTTGTTTTATGCTTGTTTGACGACGTGATTTTAGATCTCGTCGTTTAGTTAGATTTTATTGTGAAACTTTTTCAGGTAATCTTTCTAATACAACTCCTACCATGGCTGACAATGAAAGTGTTCATGCTGAAGATGAGAACAGACAAGTACGCACCATGCGTGACTACTTGCAACCAACTCGAAGCTCATCACCCTCTTGTTTTATTTTTCCTCTCAATGCAAACAACTTTCGTTTTAAACCAGGTATGATAGCTTTGCTTCCAAATTTCCATGGGTTAGAATCGGAAAGTGCTTACTCGTTTCTAAAAGACTTCGAAGATGTATGTGTCACCTTTAATGACCAACAATGTACAAATGAAATTGTCAAGCTAAAATTATTTCCTTTTTCTTTAAAAGATAAAGCAAAAATTTGGCTTCATAATTTAAAACCAAGGTCAATTGGCACATGGCAAGAATTACAAACTGAGTTTCTGAAGAAATTTTTCCCAGCACATAAAACTAATGCTTTGAAAAGACAGATTCAAAATTTCAATCAAAATCAAAATGAAGCATTTTTTCAGTGCTGGGAGCGTTTTAAAGATTTGTTAAGTTCTTGTCCACATCATGGTTTTGAAAAATGGCGTCTTATTAGTTTCTTTTATGAAAGTTTAACTCCCGAAACTAAACAATTTGTTGAAACAATGTGTAACGGTGAGTTTCTAGAAAAAGAACCTGAAGAAACCTTTGACTACCTAGACCATTTGGCAGATAACTCTCAAGCCTGGCACACAGATAATTCCTCTGAAAGTTCCAATAGATCTAATCTTGTTTCTAACAGAGGTAAATATCATTTTAGTCAAGAATATGAGATAAAAGCTAAAGTAGCTAATTTGGCTAGAAAGATTGAAGCCATGGAACTTAGAGAAGTAAAAAAAGTCAAAACGGCTAAAAATGAAGAAAGTTGTGGAATTTGTGAAATCATGGGACACCCCACTTCTGAATGTCCAAACATTCCCATTCTTAAAGAAGCGTTGCATGATCAAGTAAATTCCATAAACACATTTAAAAAGCCTTTTCCTTCTCCTTACTCTGAAATGTATAACCCTGAATGGAGAAATCATCCCAACTTCAGTTGGCGGAATAATAATCATGTTCAGGTACCACAATCTCAAAAGTCGGGCAACACTTTTTCCTATCAACCTTCACGTGTACAAACCTTGGAAGAGACATTGCAAGCATTCATGCAAACACAAGCAAATGTGAATAACCAAACTTCACAGGACATCAATGAGATCAAAAACACCTTGTCCACATTGACAGCTTCATTACGCACTCAAGAAAAAGGTAAGTTTCCTACTCAACCTCAGCCTAACCCTTCTACTCAATGTTTTGTTTCTTGCTCCAATGAAACTCAACAGGAAAATGCCAGTTCTATCACAACTCTTCGAAGTGGAAAGGCAATTGACAAAAACATTCCATCAAAAGACCAAGATCCTCCTTCCCCTCCGAAAAGTAACGGTAAGGATGATGGTAAGTCTGAACTTCTTGAAAATTTGGACAAAGAAAAAGGTATGCATCCTACTCCTTTTCCTCAAAGGTTGCAAACAATAAAGAATTTGAATCAAAATGCAGAAATTTATGAACTTTTCAAACAAGTTAAGATTAACATTCCTTTATTGGATGCAATCAAACAAGTTCCATCTTATGCTAAATTTTTGAAGGACATGTGCACATTTAAAAGGAAACATAATGTACAAAAGAAAGCATTTCTGACGGAAAGTGTGAGCTCAATCATTCAGCACCTTACTCCACCAAAATTCAAAGATCCTGGATGTCCAACAATCTCATGCATCATTGGAAACACTAGAATAGAACGTGCATTGCTTGATCTTGGTGCTAGTGTTAATCTTTTGCCTTTTTCTGTTTATCAACAGTTAGGTTTAGGTGAACTCAAGGAAACACCTGTTACACTTCAACTAGCTGATCGTTCTGTAAAAATTCCTCGAGGGATAGTTGAAGATGTTTTGGTTCAAATTGATAATTTTTACTTCTCTGTTGATTTTATTGTTTTGGACACACATCCTGTTTCAAATCCAAATGTTCAAATTCCTGTTATATTAGGCCGTCCATTTCTTGCAACTTCTAATGCTCTGATAAATTGCAGGAATGGTATTTTGAACATTTCTTTTGGAAATATGACTTTAGAATTAAATGTGTTCAACATTTGCAAGCAACCTGGTGATGATTCAGAAGTACATGAAGTGGATTTCATTGAAGAACTTGTTCATGAACATCTCACCACTACCACATTCCATGATCCTTTAGAAGCTTATTTAATTGAATGTGAGTTTGATAATGCTTCAGAAATTTCACACACTGATTCTTTGTTAAATTCTTTTCAGGTTAAGCATTGTTGGAAACAAAAGTTTGAGGAACTCAAAAATGATGCATATGAGAATTCTAAAATTCATAAAAAAAGAACTAAAGCCTTTCATGACGAGTTAATTTCAAGAAAAACATTTGATGTTGGGCAAACAGTTCTACTTTATAATTCTAGACTTCACATATTTCCTGGTAAGTTGAGATCAAGATGGACTGGCCCATTTGTGGTTAAGCATGTGTATCATTATGGAGCAGTTGACATTGAGAATCCTCAAAATGGTAACGTATTCAAGGTAAATGGACAAAGACTCAAACTCTTTTTGGAAAATCATGTTACTCAAGAAGAGGTTGTTTTTCTTTCTGATCCTTGTTTTGAAAATAACTAGATGTAAATATAATTTTTACTAATTTCCACAAAAAAAAAATTAATAATAATAGTAATACATTTTTTTTAACCCCGGTTAAATGGCGGATAACGGTACTCCGTGATTATTTAAGTCGGTTCCATCAGCTACCCACAAAACTGATATTGTATATAACTTTCTCTTTCAATTTCTCTCTCATTTTTTTTATTTTTTTTAATTTTTTTTTCCAGGATGGATGATATTCTCAAAAGACTGCAGAAACGATTCCCTCCTTTTCCTCGAAATATTTTACTGAAGCTTTACCAAGTTCGATTTGAAAGATTAAGAATGCTTATGCACAAAGGGATTCCTGAAGACATACGTTGGATAATTGAAGCCAAGGTACGTGAAGATGAATATCTTCCTGTTTTGCATTTACCAGGTACAGGTAGAAGCACTTTTGCAAAGAAGCGACGAGCAAAACGCATGAGTTCAAATTGCCACAAATGTGCATGATGGACGTGTAACGGTAAATGTCGTTCTATTGGGATTCCGTCCTCTAATCGAGATGATAAAATTGAATTCATTAAGGATGGACTGAGTAAGGAGAATTTGGGTAATATCCAACTTTCTCTTGAGACGCATCCTAGTGGAGACGTACAAAGAGAAATTCTTGATTTATGGCCGCAATTCCAAAGGGAATGGCAACATCTTGGGAATCTGATGTTAAAAGATCCTGTTTGCCAGCTTGTAAGAAAACTGGATGGGAAGCATATCCTCGACTCATAGAAGGCGTTTAAGCCGTTTCTGGACGTAAAACCAGAGGAAGATGTGAGCCACAATCACAACTACAATAAATGACTTCTCAGCTTTTGGTTTGATTTGCAATAACTTCATTTCGGTTTAATTTACGTGTTGTTCGATTTGTGTAATTATTCTCGATTTTTTTTTTTGCATTGGTCTTTTACGGTAGATTTTTCTTCTCTTTTTGATTTTCTTCCTGAAATCACGCAAAAATCTTTTGTTAGGTTAACATTTTCTTCTGACAGGTCAGATACACTTTCGGCGACATTATTAATCTTGTCTAATTCACTACTCAGTCCTCTATATATTACACCATGTACTCATTCTCTTTCAGGCACTCGAAAAAGAAAAAAACTGGAAAGTACTTCGTCCCAACGCATTAAAAAAATTTGTGTCTTTGGAGGTGCTTATCCAGGGAAAAATAACATATTCGCTGATGAAGCCATAAGAGTTGGAGTAATACTTGCCCAACAAAAGATCCAGTTGATTTATGGAGGCGGTAGTACGGGTTTAATGGGAGCAGTCGCTACAGCAGCACACGCCGGAGGAAGTCCAGTTCTAGGAATCGTGCCAAAACTATTCACAGATTTTTGTGGACCTACCGTGGGTAAGGAAATACAAGTCTGGAGTATCCCTGAACGGATGACAATCATGTACCATTCTGCCGATGCATTCATTGCTTTACCAGGAGGTCTGGGTACATTGGAAGAAATAGCTTGCGTGGCTTCTTGGTCATCTTTGGTCACAAAAAAGAAACCCATTGGTTTGCTTAATATTAATGGTTATTTTAGTAATTTGCTTTCATATTTAGATAATGCTGTGGATAATGGATTCATGTTTTCAGAGGCAAGGAGAACCATAATTTCTTCTACAACCATTGAAGATTTACTCAAAAAGCTCCAAGCTTATGAGTATTTATCTGCTACGGTTGTTTCGCAAACGCTCGGAAAAAGAAAAAGAGATATGGACGAGCAAGGAGTGGATTGCACTCTGTCTTTGTGACATTATCTAACATTTTGTTTGTTGTGTCTCAGTTATAATAAGTGGTTAGCAACCTCTGCAGGTAATATCTCCTAAATTTTACCTTTAGTAGGGGGTAAGGGACATATTTTGCTAATTTAAAAAAAAAAAAAATTTGATGTGTTTTAAGCCATTTAGAAGTATTCATTCTGAACAAGGTCTGAGTAAGGGAGACTTGAGACATACCTTGTCAGTTTGATTTCTTCTTTCAAAAAAAAAAAAAAGTTTGTTGTGTTTTAAGCAATTTAGAAGTATTCATTCTGAACAAGGTCTGAGTAAGGGAGACTTGAGACATACCTTGTCAGTTTGATTTTAATCTTTTTATGTTTACTTGTTAATTTTTGTTTAGTATTTTAGGATTATTTAGGTTGCATGAGTTTGTTTTGTTTTGAGTCTTAGTTATTCCTATTCTTATGTTATTAGTTCTTTTCTCTTACACATGATTCTTTCATTTGGGTTAATAGACTTACATTGAGGACAATGTAAGAATTAAGTGTGGGGGGGAACGATTTAGGATTTCTTTTATTTTTGTCTACTATTTTATTTTTTTTATGAGTCTTTATTATTATTATTATTTTTTTTAATGTGTTCTAGTTCCTTTTTAATACAATGATGAGATATGAATTGCATAAGTCTAAAACAGATTTATTAGTGAGAAGATTTTCATGAGAATTGAGCTTGATGTCAACCTTTTTATGAGCCAATGTTAATATGATATGTTGATTGAGAAAGAAGCATGTTTAGACTTAATCTGACTTGTATAATCATCCTTGTGAGTTTTTGAGCCTATAATGATTGATGCATTATACAAATCAATCTAATTTCTTTCTTGAGTGCTCTTATGATTACATGATTCTCTAGAACTTGCTTTAAACCGTTTGAGACTATATTGATACATGTGACAACATGAATATGATAGAGGCATTAGGATTATAACCAGAGCCAAACAGCCATCCATTATTAATGTTCTAAGAGAACATCCCCACTAGTGAGCCAATTTGAGCCTACATTAAATATGCTATTTTATTGGTAACCAGAACTTACACCTAGCCTAAATATACTTATATCCTTACCCTTGTTCTAAAGATGGATTATATATTTTGAGACATATTGCAAAAACAAGGGATACTTTTTGAGAATTTGGGTTAGAACGAAAGATAAGTGTGGGAGAGGAGAGAGGCAAAAGTCAAGAGAAAAAGAAAGGGATCATTGTCAAATACATTCCCATATTAAAAAAAAAAAAATCTTCTCTTGAACTTCTAGTTAAAGTAAAGAAAAAGATGTTACAAAGTTGGTTAGAATGAAGCAAAGGCTCAACATGAATATTTAGCCTATGTTATTATGTGCTTTATAAGAGTTTTGAGAAGTTTTATTTGTATGATCTTATTATGTCTCTAAACTCTATGAACTCTTTGGAACCTTTGTGATATCTTTATCCTTTTGTTCTTTAACCACATTATAACCCTTTGGCCCCATTACAACCTTGAAAAAAGACCTCTTGATTTATGAAGTTGTATGATCTAAATAGTGGAGAATAGGTGGACAAGCAAGCATATGGTAGAACTGTTTTCATGAGATTGATTGAGTGTAAACACTTTACCACTACTTTAAAGAGTGAAAATCATGAGAGTATAGTGAGAAGTTGAGATTAAGTTGAATATGCACTATTTTGATTGAAATATGTTATGTTAATATTGGCTTAACTCATTTATTTACATTCAAGCATGAATTTTTGTGAAATTCTTTGAGCTATTGATTAGTTTATAAGACTTGTTCAAAGATTGTCTCTAATTTATATTGAAAGGATTAGGAGTAAATATTTTTAGTGTATGTAGTTTACTTATATTTTAGTTTTTCAATGTTTGTGGGTATCGTTCTAGCAAACCCTCACGAGACTAAACTCGTCCACTAGGGACACCTAGGGGTTTAAAGGCTTGTGTCACATGCTAAGTGCCACCGTGATTTCCAACGAAAATGGATTAGATTAGATTTTCTTATTTTATTTTTATTGAGTCGTTGCTAGGGACTAGCAACAATCTAAGTGTGGGGGTGTGATAACTCGTATAATTATATAGTTCTTAGTTATGTTTTATTATTGTTTTGTGTCAAATACGAGTTATTATTGCTTAGTCTAATTGTGTTTATGATATTTTCTTCTTAAGACCTGAAGGTTTCATTTCCTTCAAATATACCCGATCAGGATTAGGACATTCAATACGTAACAGTGTCGAGTATTCTTCAATCAGTGGTGTCATATCTTCCTTGTTAAAAGTGAAGCATCTATAAGCAGGATTCCAAAACTGTACCATAGCCTGAATCAGCCCACTATTAACCTGAATCAGAATTAAGAGTGCTATGTCTCCATATTTTTGAGTGAAGCCTTCTTTCTCTGATACATTCCACTGATGCCAAATGTCGGCTAACTGATAACTCGTATAATTATATAGTTCTTAGTTATGTTTTATTATTGTTTTGTGTCAAATACGAGTTATTATTGCTTAGTCTAATTGTGTTTATGATATTTTATATTTTTATGTAATTTGGTGTTTTTCACGAGTTTCTTTGAGTGATTTCAGATTACTAGGTTAAATCAACAATTAAGGGCAAATCCAGTTCAGTTCCAGTTCCGACACCTTTTTCCATATCCGCTATATCTGGAGTTTCACTGAAGCAATAAGGCTGAATTTTTTATAGTACAAAGTTAAGAGGCATATCTATCTTTTTCATGTTTTACACTTCTTGAAACGTAGTCGTTTTCCCTAGCGAAATCGACCATCAAGTTGGCTGATGTGCAATGACGTCTGTGCTGACCTGTTTTGGTATTTTGACCATATATTCCGATCCACATGAGCAAATGATCTGATTCCAACGGCTATGGATCCGTGACTGATAGGGGTATATTTTTCTAGAAGACCATTTGATCAGATCGAGCCTCCAACATTGACAAAATCGACCATCAAGCTGGCTGATGAGAATTCTCATACAATATGACGAAAATTGTTAGAAAAATGCACCCACCTATTATACCTACCTTTGATATTTATAAAGCTTGTCTCTTGTCATTTAGCTCTCCAAAATGTGTATAAATAGAGGGCCTTGGATGATTGTAAGAGCATCATTATACATTGGTAGGATATTAGCCATTGTAATAAAATTCTCTAAGTTTTCTTCTTCTTTCCTTTCTCTAGTTTTCTTTTTCTTTATTTACTTATGCTTCTTACATTTCTTTTCATTTTATTCATATCTAGTATGTGTTGCTAATCATATTGTTGAGGTGATGAGGTGAAGCTCTTGGTAAATGCTAAGGTTAGTCTCTTAAACATGAGCTAAAATGAATCATCATTTATAAACACTAGTATAGATAATATTTTCTTTTGGTTTAAAATCATACTTGCAAAGTAGGGATCTTGATTCATTATTGACAATGAAAATGGCACAATAAATGCTTGGTTTCATAACCTTGATTTGTTGTAGACATATACCTTGGCATAAGGAATGCTTGGACTCTTTTTATGAGTTTTGAGGACACCAAATGAACATAATATCATATGCTATGGACGTTGGACAATTTGGACTGAATTGCTAAACCTTCCGATTGGAACCTCCTTTATGTGTGGATTTCAATTGTGTAATAAAACAAGATTAATCTTAGCATAACACCAAGAGTGGATTCTCTAACCTCAACATCTTTTCTTATTGTTTTTTTTTTATATCTTGTTTAATTTCTTTTATATTTTGTTTATTTTGTTCTCTAATATCTTGTTTATCTTATTTTGTTGTTGATTCCCTAATATCTTGTTTACTTTCTTTGTCTTATATATTTATAAACTTATACTTACTAATACGCTTCCCTGTGGTTCGACCTCGGACACCCGAGAATTTATTACTTGAACATAACCTGCACTTGGGTTTACAACTCTTAATTGAGTCTCCATCACTAACCCTCAGAGATTATTCTGTCTAGGATCCACTTTTACCCTTTCCGGCAATACTGACACATAATATTTCTTGAGGCAATCACCATCCTCCCTCTGATATTTTTCCGACCATGCCCTGACTACTGCATGATCTTCTATCACTGAAATAACCTGACACTCCATGAAAGTCCTTTGGGTTGATAACTATCTCGAGGCCAATAAAATTCAAGTGTATGATGATGTCAAATGCATGTCAAAGAAAAGAAAACATAAAGAAATAGATTAGTAAAGAAATGAATTCACAAATATAACATAAATAACAACATGCTTTTAAAAAAATGTCCCGAAAATTTAAACAGAGCTTCGGCATTACAACGCCTTTGGGACAAAATAAAAAATACGAGCAATATGATGTTCGTTCATCATCACCCAATTTGTATCTAACATATAGAAAGATGGTAAAAGGTTGGAAATGTTCCTCCATGTGTTCTTAAACTTCGGGTATCTAACAGAAATCCGGCATGGCTTCGCCTAGGTTCACTATATGAAGGTGAATCGGTTCTAAGGCCCCGAATTGTTCCTCACTGTCACCGGTGAAGGCTAGTAAGGCACCCAGATAAAAGCGGGTTCAATTCGTTAGAGTATATTTTCCTATGCCCGTACGGAGGATTTTCACGAAGGCATTAGGTACTTTATACTCCGGAAGTGTTCCACTAGCCCATACGGAGGATCAATCACGAAGGCGTAGTTACTTTACACCCACTTAAAAGGACGGAACCCGGGTAGAGGATTCATGTTATGCAAATGCAAATACAATGTGTGCAGAGGAACAAAACAAACCTGTCACCACCTATTCTACAACCTTTATTCTAAATACCCTACTAAAATCAAACAATGTAAAGCATTAGTCAAGCAAACATATAAATATACACAACAAAATAACCAGAGAACAAATAATAATATGAATGCACATGAATATGGACATATTAAAACATTTTTTTATTTTCAAAATTCTCTTTTATTTAAAAAAAATGGGAATTAAAATTAAATACCAATTAAACCAACAAAATCGAGACTTTGATAACACACGACTAATTCTAGGCCTGACTCTCTAATATATCCCCAGTGGAGTCGCCAAGCTGTCGCAACCTAAAAAATAACGAGTCTCATCGCAAGACTTTATTGTTCGTTAAGCGTGACATTAAAAAACCCGAGGAAAAGTCGACTTAATTCCTCTAAAAAATGAAGGTTTTGAAAATGACCTTGAAAAAAACATGGAGTAGCCACCAATCTTTTTTATCTAGGTGTGATCGGCCACCTATTAAAACCGATTTTATAAAATATTTTAAAAATTAATTAAAACATTTTTAAAACCAATTTCAAGTCTGCGTTTTAAACCAGAGAAATCAAAGAAACGGATTCGGGTCTCGGTTACGTGCGGGGAAGGATTAGCACCCCCACAACGCCCGTATAAAACGGTACCTTATTAATCGTGTGTTATCTCAAATCTCGGTGTAAAGTTGGTTTTAAATTTTAATATTTCAAGTTAATTCCCAATTTAAAGAAAAATAATTCCATTTTTTAATTGAAAATGATTAGAAATTTATAAATTCAAAATTTTCTTATATTCCCCAACAAACGTGGCAAAATATAGAAATCTTTATTAGTTTTGGAAAACTTTCCGAATCATTCTCTTTTTTTTTCAAAGAAAGATATTCCTTTATTAATGATAATTGATGATATTCCCTCCAGCAAACCCGGTAGAGAACTCATGAATTATTTTAACTTGGGAATATCTTTATTTTTTATTGAAAAAAAAATCATTATCCTTTTGAAAACATTTTAAAATATATGAATATGTATATGCATGGCATAAATAAAATGACATAGCAAAATCTAAATAATATAATGCTTCCTAAATGATATGATATAATTTAAATGCCTTAGTATATTCTAAATGAAATGAAATGTCCTAAGTTATATGACATATTATAAATGAAATGAAATGACCTAGGTAGCATAATATGTTCTATATGAGATGAAATGTCCTAAGTCATATGATATATTCTAAATGAAATGAAATGACTTAGGTGACATAATATATTCTCTATGAAATAAAATAACCTACGTAACATAATATATTCTATATGAAATGAAATGATTTAAATGACATGGAAAATATGAATGATATGACATATAATTTAAATGACATAAAATATAAAATAATGCTATCATATAATATGCATGAAAATAAAAATGTAAATAATAATGCATGAACATAGTATATGCTAAATAATATAACAAAAAAAATAATTAAATAAAAAGCATAGGATATCATGAAATATTCCAAATCATATAATAAACAATATAACATAGCTCAAAATCATGACAATATCATAGAAATTATCATAGTAAAAATCACATATTATATAAAATGCATGAATACGGAAAATGCAATGCATGAAAATATATTTTTTTCCTTTAATTAAGGAAATCCGTATATCTAAAATGATATCCGGCTACCTTAGGAAAATATGTCAAATTAAATATTCTAAAACCAAAATACTTTGTGATTGTTTGAAAACAATTTTGAAAAGCTTGAATTAAAAATAAAAACTGGGCTAATTTTTTTAATGGCTCTAATTTCCTAAGTTTAAAAATCCGGACTTGACTACCCTTAACCCGAGACTAAAGAAAATAATTTTTAGAGTTTAAAAAGGGTTAGAAACTACCATAAGTCAGTAGCTAATGAGCAAGGATGTTGTCATCTTTTTTGTAACCAATTTTCCATCAAATGGCTAATAATTCAAGGTGAAAAAATCATGAAATTATCACCATTAGATTAGCATATCAGCTGTCCCAAATTACAGTTGTTCAAGAATAATGTTGACACTCTCTTGGCCTATGTGGCTTAATCACCATGGCTTGATCAAAGAGAATCTCTAACTAACTCTTAATTTTTAGCCATTTGATTGAAAAATCAGAAGCTTCCTCCTTCCTTTGGGCCTTGGCAGGCCAGCACTTCTCCTTTCCAGCCCAAGTCTGATTTTTTGAAAGGCCCAAAGAAGCCCTTTTCGGTTGCTTGGGTGAAATGACCGTTTTCCCCCCGGATGCAAATAAATATCAAACGGACTCCAAATTCAATTTTTATTTTTTTAATACTTCCAAAATAATAAAATATTGAGTTCTGAAAGTTTTCAAAATTATCCGAGTCCGTTTGCTATTTATTTGGATTTTTTTTTCCAAAAATGCCCTTTTATGCCCCTACATTTTACCCTTTTTAAACGAGCTCCAAATCAAGATTTTTCTTCACCAATCTCTTCCAAATAATTTAAAAGTGTGATCTGGAAGTTTTCATAATTTTTGGAGCTCATTTGGTATTTTTTCGAGATTATCGGTTTGAATTACTACATAGGAGCTCGGGATTTGGCCATTTTGCAAATGAACTCTGAATCAAGATTTTATTTTTCCAATCTCTTCCAAATAATTTAAAAATGAGATTTGCAAAATTTCAGAATTTTTGGAGTCCATTTGCTATTTTTTCGAGATTTATCTTCTTGAATTATTGCATAAGAGGCCCGGGATTTGGCCATTTTGCAAACGAACTCCGAATCAAGATTTTCTTTTGCCAATCTCTTCCAAATAATTTAAAAATGATATTTGCAATGTTTCAAAATTTTCGGAGTTCATTTTCTATTTTTCCCAAATTTTTCAATTTTGCCCTTTTGCCTTTGGAACCCGGTTTTGCTCAGAACAAGTTCGATTTTCATATTTTCTTCAAACTGAGCCTTGGGCTATCCCTTTTTAATCATTCCTCATCTATTGGGGCTTTGGTCTTACCAAGTCGGGCCATTTCTGTGATTCTTCCCGATTTCACCGAAATCCATTAAAAACCCTAATTCTTGGTTTTCTCTCGGATCGACTTTCCTTTCGGTTTTTCTTACAAGTGGCTTCTCCATTACCCGTAGTTAGTGCTTATCTTTCATTTGGAACCTTCAATTTCGACCAATTTGATCGTTTAAGCACTTTTCCCCAAATTTCTCAGATTAGGGTTTCCTTTCTACTGAATCTCAGTGGGTTGACTTTTTCAGTAGTTGACTTTCCAGGGTTGACTTTTTCAGGGTTGACTTTTTTTGGGGTTGACTTTTTTCAAGTTTGACTTTTTATACTCGCCCTCTTAAACTAAGTCTCGGGGTACCACCTACAAGATGAAAAAAATCTTTTTACACTCGGAAACATCAATTTAGGAAGAAAACATACCTGTTTTAGTGGTCCGGACAAAATTAGGTGTCTACAGCATTCATAATGCCGTACAGTACAGTTAAAGCATTAACCATTTTCAACAACCTAAGATGGAAAAAGTATATATCAATTATATTCATGCATATATACCAATTCAAGATGAGGTATTAAATCTCTTATTGGTTCTCCCACTATTTTTTTTGAGATAATAGCCCTCACTATTATTCAAAAATCTCATCAAGGTATTTCTAGTGGGCTGGAATCCCTTTCAACATGTTGCAACCTTGAGTGACTCAACAAATTACAACAAGCCTAGTTGGGTAGATATCATAGCTTATCAATTGCACTCTATGCAACTCCCAGATCAGTTAGGTGACAACTCTTTGTCTAAGCACATCATATGTACTTCGCCTAACTTTGCCTCTAACACTATGCGGTCAAGTTTGTAAGCATCCGGACAACATAGCATTAGTTGAGTAAGACCCAACTTCATACCTCAAACATATTCGTACAATAGTTTGACCTTGAGTGACTCAACAAGCCTTCTAGTGGAAGAACTCTGGTTATCTTGTTATGATGATGGAAGGCAACTTTATCATGCGAAACATGTGGCTCAATATTATGAAGAGGGATTTCCTTTTCTTTAAGTCTCATCATAATAAACATTCATAGCATTTATAATATCGCATAAAATAAATCTATAACATGCTTTCTACTTGGATGATTATGGACTTTCTAATCTAATTTCCTTGAGCCATCAAAGGAAATTAGTTGATCAAATTCCTAGGTGATTACATACATAGTCTTCAAATCTTGCTTGTAATCTCCTTTTCTCCATGGCGCCTTTCTTCATCTTCAAGTTACAAAAATTATTCCTAATTAATCCTAATTTTGCACTTTGATGTAACTAAATACATTTGTAATAAAGAAACCTCAAATTACATTTGAGGGGAGTTAGGTGAGGAAAGAATTTTTACAACTCCAGAAAATGAGAGATAAGACAGGGCACGCAGTCCCTATTTAATTTAATAAAAACCATAAAATTAAATTCAACCATCCACAATCATATTGGGTCTAAATCCATAATTATCCCATACATTCACTAACAATTTATGAACATATAAATCATGCTTTAATCTCTAATTATCATCATTGATTATATTGATCCATAATTTAATTCAAAGAAAATAATAAATATTTATTTTGATCTCATTAGAATAAATCCTAATCCAATTAGGATTATTTCCTTTAATTAAATTATTATCCAATTAAATAATTTAATTGAATATTCATGTAAATTCTTATTTTGGTGATTTATATAATTTAACAATATTACCATAATTACTAATTTTAGTGTTGTATCTCTACTAGGATACTGCAACATTAGTAACTTAATATTGCTAAAATTCATAAGCTGTGAGAATCTAATAGAACCAAAAAACCCTAGCAAGGGAGGCGCAGGCTTTGGATACTAAGAGTAGCCGTCGCCTCCTATCTCCCTACAGGCTGTCTATCCGTTTTTCACAGCTTCTAACTTTTCAATGCTAAATCAGTTTTATGATTTTTCAGGCTTGCCAAGAACAATTCTAAGCAATTTTAAATCCTAAAAATCATTAAAACATGCATTAAAAAACAGCTAAGAAAAATCTACAAGTTTTTCTCACTAAAATCACCAAATTTGCGCAAAGTAGGCTTAACAGTTTTCAATCGCTGCCAAACTTTCTCCAGTTGCATTAATTAGTTTTAAACAATTTTAAGCCAATTAATCAACAAGAATTCACCATGATTAACTGCTGCCTTCACCGAAACACTACAAGAGCACTTTCTCACAAATTCGGTTAGTGACAATCGGATCAGAATAACTCAAAGAAAAAAATAATTTTGTTAAAGGTAACAATCAAAGCATAGATCATATAGGAATAACATAAGCGAGGCTCTGATACCACTGTTGGGATTCGGCTCATGCTCAAATAGAGATAATGTATAATTTAATCAACAAGTTAAATATACAACGCAGCGGAATAAAATAAAACAAAGAGACACCGAATCCCTCTATGGATCTGCCTATGAATTCAAAATGATCAAGCTATCAAGAACAGATAACAATAAAAAATCTCATACCTCTGTAATAGAGATTGTCGAAACCACATCATAGATTCTTGATGTTCTTGCTTTTGTACAAAATGCTAGCTTGTAGAAGACCAAAGTCGTCCAATTATCCGACCTCTAACGGTAATCCACACAGGTGATCTGAAAGCCTTCACAAGGTTGAGATTATGTTTTTCCAAGAAGATGCTAGTGATCTAGGTTGTGAGAAACCTTCCTCCTATTACTCTAGGTAGCAGAAAAGAAGCAGGCCAGAAGAAAACTGATTCCTCCTCCTTTTTTCTCTATGCGGCGATTCTCACAGGGAGGTGAGAGAATACAGCTAACAGAGTTTTTCTTTCTTAGGGGGAGGCGGCAACAACATAAGGCATATATATATTATCAGGTTTAGTGTATGCCAACTCTTGGACTTATTGAACTAAAGCCCTTACACATATATTATTAAATATTCATAATAAGCCCACAACACTTAATGAATATTTAATCTGGCCCAATCTCATTTTAATTTCAATAATCACCTTTTGTGTGTGACCTATTAGGCCCTTAACATGTTGGCAATAAATATAATACATCATGACCACCCAAATGTCAAGAGAGTCATCAAGCTTCGACTAGCCTTTCGTGTACAATATGTCTGTGTAATTCGATACCTTTATCAAATATCCAGGGATAGGAAAGAGCATGGTTCAGTGTCTACTCTTAACCCATTCCATATTAGATCTGCAGCTTTATATTAACTCTTTAAGTATTGCCTTTGCCAAGGACTTCAATAAGTTAATATAAGCCAGATACATGTGAGATATGTCCCCTTAATCACTTGGGGTGATGAATCCTCTCTGGACCACTCATTCATCTTCGCATGCTTCATGTCATAACCAATAACACCCTACTTTAAGCATCCTCGTGATTGGGACCCGTTTGTGATGAAATCTAAGTATGACAGTGTACATACAAGATGACCTGGTGTCACAAGTCAAAGGATTACTTACACTATTGACACATGAGAGTATTTACCATAGACACTTGAGTGAAATACCAAATGGAACTCTCATAGCGGGTCATGTTCAGTGAACTTGCTCAACTAACAAGCACCCATATGTTATCCCCAAGTATCTCTATACTTTCAACCTATGAGATCAGTTGCATGCATCAAGTGCATGAAGGCTTAACATATGCCAGTCTTTGAGCATTGTCAATGCCCTGTCTTGACAATACAATAACCAGGAACAGTTTAGAAACACGGCATTGATGCATAAGGATCCTCATAATTGTAACACCTTACAATTCCTTTGCAATTCCATTGTGTCTCATGGGCTTTATCTTCACAAGTCATTTATAACAATTATAACAATACTTATGGATAAAGAAGTACCTCAATTATAATTAATAAACTATAATATGCAATACATGAATATATAAATAGTGTTTTACAAGCCTAACTAGATTGACTTGTAGGACTTACACCAACACCATGAGCACTACAAAAATATATTTGCAATCAAAGATCTAATATGGCAATGGTAAAGCTCTCCCCCCCCGGCCCAATCCACATATAATCCATCTTTTATCTCAAGTCACTCACTTAGGATTTCGATGTATTTTCCACTTTCTTGATAGTAGCTAACAATATTGTTAGTGTAAGCGTTGTATATATTACCAAAAAGAATATTCTATAAAGTGTTTTAAATGATTTACAAAGGTTTGAAATCATGTAATTTGCATTTGTGTTAAAAATGAAGTTGGGAAGTAATTAATAAGCCTTTGTAATGAAAATAGGCAAAATGATTCAAATTCCTTTAAAGAGGATTTGAATGCCAAGTTTGAAAAATGTAATATGTTACAAATTTGCCTAAGGGTTTAGAATCCCATATTCGAGGATCCAAATCCTTCATATGGAAATTCAAAAAAATCAGTCCATTGGACATGCTCCTTCATTCCAAAAGTTGTGATTCTTCACCAAAGATATGTCTAATCATGAAAGGGTGTTTCTAATACCAATTGGGGCTTATAAATACTTCTTTTAACATTCATTTTACATAATCTTACATAACTTTGCACAACTTTACAAGAATCATTTTTCTTTCACTCTCTTTTAGTTCATGGTTTATGTATGTTCAAGAAGAACATGAAGTGCAATCTTGTTCTTCTTCGAGTAGGCGTTGTATCCTAGGGATAATATTTCCAAGGAGATCATTTGCACCATAGTAGGGAAATTATTATCCTAAATAAAGCTTCCTAGTGCATTGCCTACAACCTTCTTATCCACAATTGTTCTTACTTGATTGCATTAGTCCAACCCCCAATATACAACAATTTTAGGATAATAGTACTTCTCCAATGGTAATTAGTGCAATCAAACCTCATGTTTATGAAGTGGAGAAATTTGACAGGTTTAATGGCCTCAACTACAACCAACGGAGTATGAAGATTTACAATAAAATCCATGAGTACTATCATCAAGAAACAAGTGGGAATGGAGAATTGACAACAAAACAACAAAAGTGGATTGAAGATGACTATATTTGCCTCCTAATCATACTTCAAGCCCTCAACAATTCTCTTTTCAATGTGTTTCACAAACATCATTTGTTAGTATATGCCCTAGACCCAATCAGATTGGACAAGGGATATACAGTTAATACTGCAAACCTATCACTATATTTTAGTGATACAAGGTTTTCCTTCATGTTAGTACAATGATAAATAGTTATTATGTACTGATAGGATAAAGCCCTTAGAACATAAAGGCCTTGCAAAGGAATTATAAAGAGTTATAATTGTGAGATCCTTATGCATCAAATCCATGTTCCTAAAATTGTTCCTTGTCATTGTATTTCCAAGACGAGGCATCGGCAATTCTAAAAGACTAGTGCATGTGAAGCCTTCTTACTTGTGAAGTAAGCAACCGATCTCATGGGTTAAAGTATGAGGGATACTTAGGATAACATGTAGGTACTTGTCTTTTGAACAAGTTCACTAACCATGGCCCACTATGAGAACTCAATTTGGTGTTGTCACTCTAGTGTCTATGGAAATGTTCTCACGTGCCAGTCATGTAAATAGTCCTCTGACTTGTGATACCAAATCATCTTGTATGGGGAGTGTCATGTTTTGATTTCATCACGTACGGGTCCCAAGTAGGGATGCCTATGGTAGGATGATTTTGGGTATGACATGAAGCATACGAAGATGGATGAGTGATCTAGAGAGGATTATCCACTCCAAGTGACATTGGGAGATATATCTCGTCTGATCTTGACTTCGGTTAACTTAATGAAGTCTCTGGCCAGAGCAAGATGAATTTAGGAGAAATTGTTTCTCTAAATTCATGAGGTTAACCATAAGCTGCAATAACTAATATGGATTGAAAACATGAGTAGACACTGAACCATGCTCATGGTCTTTTCGGGATATTTGGTGAAAGGATCGAATTACACTGACATGTTGGTTAATGAAAGATTTCAAAGAGGTCACATTGACTCTACAACATTTGGGTGGTTATGATGCATTGCTAGATGCCACTCATGATCTATGTATATAAATTGTAAACTATGTTGAAAAACATAGGTTATAATTTATGCTTATTGCAACCATGTTGGAAACCTAATGGGTCATACACAATAGGACAGTATTGTTGGATTAAACTTGGAATTTAATTAAGTTGGACATAGTTGAATGAAAGGTTAAATTTAGAGGACTTAATTGAATAAGTTCAACTAAGGAAAGTTTAAGACATAAGTTGGATTCTAGAAATCCAAATAAGGATGTCTTAATTTTACATTATGGATAAGCTTGTCTTAATAAGATGTTGTCTAGATGTAGACATGTCTGAAGATAAGTTGTCTTGGTCAAAATTTGGAGTTGTCTAAAATGAGAAAAAGTTTCTCTTTTATGAGGTAATTGATTGTGAATCAAATTCCATCTTCTCGTATTTGATTAGAATCCCATATTCGAGGATTCGAATCCCTCATCTGGAAATTCAAACAATCAATTCGTTGGACATGCTCCTTCATTCCAAAAGTTATGATTCTTCACCAAAGACATGTCTAATTATGAAAGGGTGTTTCTAACACCGGTTGGGGCTTATAAATACTTCCTTTAACATTAATTTTACACAACCTTACATAACTTTACACAACTTTACAAGAATCATTTCTCTTCTTTCACTCTCTTTTGGTTCATGGTTCATGAGTGTTTAAGAAGAACTTGAAGTGCAATCTTGCTCTTCTTCGAGTAGACATTGCATCATGGGGATAATGTTTCCAAAGAGACCATTTGCACCATAGTCGGAAAACTATTATCCTAAAGAAAGCTTCCGGGAAGTGCCTTGCCTACAACCTTCTTCATTTCTTCTTCTTCTTCTCCATAATTGTTCTTACTTGATTACATTAGTCCAACCCCCCAATATACAACAGTAAGTCCTACAAGTAATCACATTTGAGCTTGTTAAAGCACTAGTAATTTTATTTCATGTATTACACATTATAATTGGTAATATATAATTAGGTATTCTTTTATCAATAAGATATTTTTGATAATGCATTAAACAACTTATGACGATAAAGCCCAGGAAATACATTAGGCCTTACAAATGAGTTGTAAGGAATTATAATTATGAGATCCTTATGTATCAAAGCCATGTTACCAAAATAGTTCTTGGTCATTGTATCGTTGAGACAAGGAATTGACAATGCACAAAGATTGGTAAACGCTAAGTCATAATGCTTATGAAGCATGCAACTGATCTCATAGTTTGAAGTATAGAGATACTAATGGATAGTATATGGGTGTTTGTTAAGATGAACAAATGCACTGAACATGACCCACTACGAGAGTTCCATTTGGGAATTCACTCAAGTGTCTATGGAAATACTCTCATGTGTCAGTAATGTAAGTAATCCTATAACTTGAGACACTGGGTTGTCTTATGTGTTAATTGTCATGCTTTGATTTCATTCGAATGGATCTCAAGAAGAATGGCTATGGTAAGGTAACTTTTGGTATGGTATGAAGCATATGAAGATGGATGAGTGGTCAAAAGAGGATTCATCACCCTAGTGATATGGAAAGGATATATCTCACTTGTTCCTGGCTTATGATTAACTCATGAAGTCCTTGGCCAAAGCAATTATTGGAGTTATCAAAGAAGCTGTAGGACTAATGTGGAATCATTATAAAGTAGACATATGATTTCTATTATCCGAGATATTTGATAAAAGATCCAATTACACTAACATACTGTACACTAAAAAGTTAGTCAAAAAACCAATTTGACCTTACTAACATTTGGGTGGCCGTGATGTATTGCTAGATGCCGCTTATGGTCTATAAAAATAAATTAGAAATAATTTGTGATTATTTCCAACATCTTAGAAGCCTAATAGGTCACTAACAATAAGGTGAAATTAAGAGATTAAAATGGATTGACCTAATTGATTAAATTAACAATTTATCAATAAGGGATTAATTAAATGGTTTAACTAAGTGGAAGGACTTATGTACAATAATGCAAGAGTTGTGTTATAGCCCTAAGTTTATAAATATCCTTGTGCTAGACGCCCCCTATGGTATTGAGAAGAAAGTCTGCGAAAAACTCCAAACCCTGTGAAACCCTATATATCGCAATCTTTAAGAAGCCAAAGAAAATTGTTTTCTTCCTCTAACTTTCTTGAGTGATATTCGGCCAATGCTTCTCATATAAGGGTGAGGTTTATGAAATCTAGTCTACTAGCATAGAACTCGGTTGGCACTCCAATCCTACCTTAAAGAAGGATTTCTAAATCACCTCTGTGGATTACTGTTAGAGGTCGGACAATTGGACGGCTTTGGTTTACGACGATCTGGCCTTGGTGTGCAAGTATCAAGCGGTGGAGATAGTGATTGAGGATTTCGAAAATCCTCATAATTGGTATGATATTCCATCCCTAGTGTTTTTTTAATCTTGACCAATTGATATGCAAACAAGTTGATTCCTTGGTGGATTCGATTTTGATTGTTTATACTTCCGCTCCATTTGGTCAAATCTTGTTTATTATGCTTTTGTTTATTGAAATAGCATGCTCGAATCCTTCAATTGGTATTAGATCCTTCTTGTTTTATATATCCATTGATATATGTTTTAATTGTTTCCATCTACACAAAAGAGTTTTGTTTTACAACTTGTTGACATCTTAACTTTTTGTTGAATCTCAATCAAAAATTGTTTTGATTATCTTTCTTGATTATGGACAACTTCCATTCTTGGTTTTGAATCTTGATTTCATCCATTTAAATAATTATTTAAACATGATATATGATTTTCTTATACTTGTCAATCAATTATGAATTGTTTGGAGCAAGATTGAAAGAGTGATCATGGATATAGATGACTAAAAGGTTTAGTTGTTCAAACGTATCTTCATTGATTCTTAGACTGATTTTGGGCCTTCAAAATATGTTGAACTGTTCTTCATATGGTTAGTGATTAGTGGGAGAGATCAATTATGAAAAATTTCATAACCAACACCCCTTCTTGGCTTTTTAGGCTTGTTAGGCTCATACATGAAACTTTCCAAATTTGAGCGTTTGATAGGAAGCTTTCTTTGCACAAAAGTGGATGCATTCTCCATTACAAGTATTATTCCATCATCCTTTGTGGTGCATATCTCATCGAGGAATGGAGCATATTTTGATACTTGTTGAATGGCATCCACAAACAAGTTGTTTAAGGTTTCCGGCATGTGTTGTTCGTGTTCTTCCTCCTTGAACTTTGAAAATCTACTAGGAAAAGGTGGAGAAGAAACATTAGTAAAAAGTGGAACCTTAAACGTTACCTCAGGTGCCGAAATACTCTTATTTGGATTTGTGGCTTCATTATCCTCAAGAACAGAATCCATCTCTAATTTTGTCTCATCCTCATCTTGTTCCTCATTCCTCAAGGTCACAATAGTAGCATTCTCCTTTGGGTTAATCATCGTTTGGGTAGGGAGTTCTTCAGATCTTTGTGCAACCCATCCCACCATACTACTAGCCAATTGGCTCATTTGCTTTTCCAAACTCTAGATGCTTACCTTTGTTTCCTGTTGAAATTGCAAAGTATTAGTAACAAGAGAATAGACAAGATCTTCTAAAGAAGTACCTGAGTTTTGAGTCATATGGTGGCTGAAAAAGATCTGGTTCTTGAGACCATGATTGATTAAATCTAGATGGATGAGTGTAATTGGCATAAGGATCTACTTCTTGGTAATTTTCTGAATAGCAATAATTAGTATGATCCCACCATCCCTCATGGTGAGTGTTTGAGCAATGATCATACTGTTGGTCTTGGAACACTTGATGGCCTTAACATCCTCCCATGGCCAATTGTTGAACTGGGGAGGTGAGATTAGCTTGTTGATTCTCCATGTTCATGTATGCCACCAACTCTTCAAGTGTTAGATTGCTCAATTCCATCGTTTTTTTTTTTAATTTGAAAAAAAAAAAACCTGTATGTACAAGAAAATAAAACTAATTAGAACTGAAAATAAGAATAAACCAAGTAACAAATAAACTAAAGAAAGCAATCCCCGGCAACGGCGCCAAAAACTTGATGAACCCAAAAGAGTGTATCTTATTTAACCTTGCACTAAAAAGATCAATTGTAAGAATAGTAGTTAGCAAGGGTCGAGTCCTCAGGGATTGGGTTTTAGTTTATAAGTTAATAGTTTAAAACTTAAATTCAAGAACAATAAAAGAAAAGGGGTTTTTGAAATCAGATTTAAACTAAAGTAAATAATAAGAATGAGAAAACAAGTAATCAAGAAGAATCAAATATTAAAAATATGGTTAAGGTTTCATTCTCCACCACTAGACATCATTAAGAATCAATTTCATATCTATCAACATTAATTAGCTATCAAAGTTAACAACCGTAGATAACCAATCTTTCCTTAGTTCGTCGTTAAATAGAACAAGCTCTCTATTTAATTTCTAACTATCAAACAACCTAGAATAAGCTCTCTAAGTTCAATTTAATAGCAGCTTTATGATGAGAAAGATAGGTTGATCTAAGCAACAAACACATAAGCTCGGATTGTTCAACTTAGCTTTTAAGCTCTACTTTGCAATTATTGAAAACTTGACCATAATCATTAATCACAAATTGCTACTTATGAATAAGAAATCAAGAAAATTACACGGATCAAGACTCCTAAACTAGCATTAGACAATTATCAAGATTTATCTAGTTAGCCACCTAAACAAATCAAAACATCATCATGAACAATTTTAATAGAAGAACATAAGCAACTTTGATAGAAAAAAATAATAGATAGATTCTGAAAATTAATTACATAACATGTCTAGAGCTTTGAAATCACCCTTAACCAAATAAAAGTTTAGCCTAGCATAGGCATAGATAATATATACATAAAACTAAAAGGAAAATAAAAGAATGGAGAAGAAAAAGAAGAATAATGATGATCCCTTGAGTCTCCTCAAAAGATGTCTAGTTTGTGCCTCAAAAGATTGTATTTATAGAATTTTAAAACCCTGAGAATAAGTCCTTGCCGCACAATTAAGCCTGGAGGTTCAAAAATCACGTTTTTGCCTTTTTTTCAGATTTGCGATTAGGGTTTTTCTCGCCGCAGGGTTCTTTAGGGAGATCTTATAGCGTCATTTTGAATGCCCATTTCTTATCCGATTTGGGCCCATAATATATTGTTGGAAAGATAAGCAAGTCAAATTCAAAAGTCAAGAAGGAAGTTTCTTCAAATAAAGATTCTAACATCACGTTTTCCTTACAACAAGCTCCAGAGGTCAAATCTGCCTGACTGCTTTTCAACCAGAAATTGATATTTTTGACTCCCAAGTCTTCTTCCATCTTGTGATTATGATTTTGTAAGCTCTTCACCATCATTATTGACATCTTTTGACTTCATTCTCCTTATTCTACCTAAAATTCAAAAACATAATATAAGTAAACAATATAAAGATCGAAAACATGACAAAAACTAAAGGTAGAAAGGCATAAAATGTATATTTTATGAGCTTATCAAATATTCTTTTAGAGATATGCCTTAGAGACTGATGCTTACGCTTTGAATAGGGTTCCATCCAAATCCGTGGATAAGACACCATATGAGATATGGAAAGGGAAGAAATCGAACTTATCCTGAACACGAATTTAGGGATACACGGCTAATGCGAAGTGTGTATCATCTAACAAGCTAGATGCAAGGTCAGTTAAGTATAAGTTTGTGGGGTATCCTAAAGAAACAAAGGGATACTACTTTTACCACCCTTTTGAGCAAAAAGAATTTGTCTCGAAACATGTAACCTTTCTTGAGAAAGAGCTTTTATTTAAAGGGGCTAGTGGGAGTAAGATTGATCTTGAAGAAGCTCAAGAAACACAAGTGCTCCGAATATCTAGTAAGATCAGGCAAGTTCCAGAGAGATATGAATTTCTCATAGAAACGGATGCTTTGCCCGTTGATAATGAACCTACTACATATGAAGAAGCAATATGTGATATTGATTCCGATAAATGGATAGAAACCATGAAATCCGAAATGGAATCCATCGACATCAACCAAGTATGGACTTTGGTTGATCCACCTGAAGGGATAAAACCCATAAGATACCGATAGGTGTTTAAGAGAAAGACAGAAATGAATGGCAATGTACAAACCTACAAGGCTGGATTGGTAGCAAAAGGTTATGATCAAGTTGAAGGCATTGATTATGAAGAAACCTTTTCTCTAGTTGCCATGATGAAATCTATTCAGATTCTACTTGCTATCGCTGCATACCATGATTATGAGAATTGGAAAATAGATGTAAAGACTGCATTCCTTAATTTGAATTTGCAAGAGGAGTTGTACGTGACACAACCTGAAGGATTTACATCCAAGGCCACATCCAATAAAGTATGCAAGTTGCGAAAATCCATCTACAAATTGAAGAAAGTATCACGGAGTTGAAACATCAAATTCGTTGAAACAATCAAAGGATACGGTTTTATCAAGAATCTTGATGATCCATGCATTTACAAGAACATAAACATGAAAACAATAGTTATCCTAGTGATTTATGTAGATGACATATTGCTTATGGGTAATGATATATCGATGTTGCAGAACACTAAGGTCTTGCTTTCCAAATCGTTCTCTGTGAAAGATTTGGGAGAAGCAACATTCATTATGAGAATTACGATCTATAGATATAGACTGAAAATAATGCTTGGCTTATCCCAATCTACTTACATAGATAAGGTGCTAAAGAGGTTTAGCATGGAAGAGCCCAAGATATGATACTTGCATATGTCGCATGGCATTAATCTCACAAAGGGAATATGTCCCAAAACACCAAAAGAGAGAGCTAGAATGGACATGATTCCATATGCCTCTATAATTGTACACATTATGTATGCTATGTTATGTTTTAGAAGAGATGTATAATATGCTCTGAGTGTCACGAGTAAATACCAAAGTAATCCAAGTGAAAGTCACTAGACTGCAGTTAAGAAGATCCTAATGTACTTGAGAAGAACTAAGGATGTATTCTTGGTCTATGGAAGGAGAGAACTCCAACTAAGGGGTTTTGCTGATGCTAGCTTCCAAACTAATAAGGATGATAGCAAATCACAAAGTGGTTACAAATTTACTCTGAACGGTGGTGTAGTTAGCTGGAAGAGTTCCAAGCAATCAACGATTGTAGACTCAAGAACCGAAGCTGAATACATCTCTACGTGTGAGGCAGCGAAGGAGGTGGTTTCGATCAAGAATTTCATTACTGAAATAGGAGTGGATTTAACCACACAAGTGCATGTATCGCTAACAAGTAATATAATGATGAGTATAGTATCGATTCCCATGAGGAACTGTTACCAATTTGTTAAGTTCTAAAATTATAACAACTTATTCTTATTCAAACAAACTATTAAAAATTGTAAGCTAAAAACAAAGTAAAAGAAACTAACAAGAAAATATGACAATTGAAACTTTGTTAATCAATAAGGAAAAGCCTAGGATTATAATTTCCCTCAACACTTCATTTGAATCTTTTCTACTCTCTTAACTTGACTAATGATAATGGGTTGTTAACTTAGAGTTTTAATGTATTTATAAGTCTCTTCCGATGTTCTTATAAAAATATTCCCATCAACCAATTCACTATATTCCTATGAGAATTAAATTAAAGAGAGACTCATTAAGCTTAGACTCTAAATTTGTTACACATGACATGTAAGTATATTCCTATCTCACATGCAAATCAATTCATTCAATTAGATAAATGAATATGAACATATGTTATTCAATCCATGTCTAAACAAGAAATTCCGTTTTTCCAAGTTTATTTAGGTTACCAAATCAATCTAATTGAAGATCAAGCAATTAGAAGCATTAAGCACAAGATTGAATAAACAATTCAAATACCATTAAAATCAAGAAAGAGAGTAAAATAAGAATCCAAACTACATGTTGAGTTCCATTGCAATCCTAGAAAAACTAACTTAGTTCATGCTAACTATTAAAATCACAAACAAAAGAAGTTTCACCATCACCATCATCATAAGAAAAATTAAGAAGAATAAGGGAAGAAAAGAGAAAACTAGATATTGCTGGGTCTTCAGTCTTCAATCTTCCAACATCTTGCTTATCTTCTTGAATGCTTTTTGGCTGCTTTTCTCTCAAATAAACTAGGTTTTGAAAAGTCCTTTTTTTTAGTCTTAAAAGATCCTATTTATAATGCTTTAAAAGCATGAGAGGAAAAACTTCCCACATCAGTTTCTCGGATGGTGAATGATGCTGGCAGCGAGGTTGGCGCTACAGCATTGGACTTCTGGCGTTGCAACGCCAAGTTTACTAGTTTTTGCATTGTGCTGCTCCGTCTCCTGTCTTCTCGCACCTCGGAGTTCCTTCTTGCTTTGCAGTTACAAAACACAAAAACACTAAATTACTACCTAATTTAACCATGAAATAAATAAATAAAACTAACATAAAAACAACTAGAAATTAATAATTCTGAATTAAACTTCAAGGACTTAGCTAACTTTCATACACAAAATGTGATAAAATAACTCTATTGTATAGAGTTATCATTAATCATGTTATATTGTACTGCGATAAAAATGGAGCCATAGCACAAGCTAAGGAACCAAGGTCTCATCATAGATCCAAACATGTATTACGACGATATCATGTAATTAAGATATCATTGACAGAGGTGATATGTGTATGGAGAAAATACCCACTGAGAACAACCTAGCTGATCCTCTCATTAAAGTAATGTCCCAACGATGCATGATCGCCTCTTAGAGGACTATGGTATTAGATACATCGGCGATTGACTTTAGTGCTAATGGGAGATTGTTAGCGTAAACCCTATAAACAATTTCATTTGAGCTTGTTAAAATACTAGTAGTTTTATTTCATGTACTAACAGTATAATTAGAAATTTATAATAGAGGTATTCTTTTATCAATAAGATGTTTTTGATAATGCGTTAAACAACTTATGAGGATAATGCTAGGGAAAACATTAGGCCTTGCAAAGGAATTGTAAGGAGTTACAATTATGAGATCCTTATGTATCAAAGTCGTATTTCCAAAATATTTCTTGGTCATTGTATTGTCGAGACAGGGAATTGACAATGCACAAAGATTGGTATATGCTAAGCCATCATGCTTATGAAGCATGCAACCAATCTCATAGGTTGAAGTATAGAGATACTTATGGATAGTATATGGGTGCTTGTTAAGATGAACAAGTTCACTTAATATGACCTAATATGAGAGTTCCATTTGGTATTCCACTCAAGTGTCTATGGAAGTACTCTCATGTGTCAGTAGTGTAAGTAATCCTATGACTTAAGACACCAGGTCTTCTTATGTGTGAATTGTCATGCTTTGGTTTCATTCAAATGGGTCCCAAGAAGGGATGCCTATGGTAGGGTATTTTTGGTATGGCATGAAGCACATGAAGATGGATGAGTGGTTAAGAGAGGATTAAATATCCTAGTGGTAGCCACCCCCTATGGTATTGAGAAGAAAGTCTATGGCAAACCCCAAACCCTGTGAATCCTTGTGTGCCGCACTCTTCAAGAAGCCAAAGAAAATTGTTTTCTTCCTATATTTTTCTTGAGTGATATTCGACCAATGCTTCTTATATAAGGGTGAGGCTTATGAAATCTAGTCTACTAGCATAGAACTCGGTTGGCACTCCAATCCTACCTTAAAGAAAGATTTCTAAATCACCTGTGTAGATTACCGTTAGAGGCTGGACAATTGGATGGCTTTGGTTTGCGACAATTGGGCCTTGGTGTGCAAGTACCAAGTGGTGGAGATAGTGATTGAGGATATCGAAAATCCTAATACTTGGTATGATATTCCATCCCTTGTGTGTTTTTTAAATCTTGATCAGTTGATAAGCAAACAAGTTAATTCCTTGGTGGATTCTATTTTGATTGTTTATACTTCCACTCCACTTTGATCAAAATTTGTTTATTATGCTTTTGTTTATAGAAACTAGCATGTCTGAATCCTTCAAATGTACTAATTTTAGGCAAACCCTATAACTAGTATTGAATATAAAAAATAAAAGACACTAAATGGGTATAAGAATCAAGACATAGAACCAAACAAATCTCCATTTTGTCATGCATTCTATAAGCTAGTCTTTTTTACAAGATTTCTTCAATGCCTGCCATCCCACCATGGGGATGCATACTCTAGAAGTATGCAAAAAGTTTTACCATCAAGTTTTATCATTCATCACTTGAATAAAATAATTGTAGTGATGTTCACCATAAAAATCCAACCAACTATTAAAAGTTGCAACATCTATTGCACTGCACAGAGACGACAAACATAGCAAGAATCAATAGTTTCAACTCTAACACATATCAATCCACCAAGAGTAACAAAGATAACCACATATCATGCTCTAAACAGGAAACCAACATTCCACTATGTAACCATGTGTTAAACCAATGTTTTCTTGATAGTGTGATTTTTCACAACACAATGAATGCAAAATATTTCATACTCACCTTTCTTAAATCAAACTAAGGATTCAATGTCACGACTTGATACCTCTCGTTAAACCCAAACATTGCATAAAGGTGTGGAATGCAACATTTTTTAAACAAGGCAATGAAGGTTGCATCCACAAATCATTAAGTACTAAACTTCTATCAGAGGAAAGATAAGATGGAAACACTCTGAAACCCATTATGCCTAAAACAATAGCATGACTAGACCTCAACTAGGGTGAAACCTTAGTCACCAATATGAGTTTCGCATGACATAACCATTCATGGTTTACACACCAAGTCAACTCCACCTTCAACAAAAACATCTAAGCGTATTTCACAATATGATTTCTTTATAGTTTCCTCAATCACACGACCTTAAAGATTATTGAAACCTTTCATTCGTATACCTATCAAGTAGATATGAGAGGCATGAAAAGAAGTAAGCACATAATCTCCTAGAGAACTCATAACAAACATCCTCTAAAAATCTCAAGGACATTAAATTTTGTCTCAAACCTAAAATATGATGGAAATCAACTTTTTCATTACAGCATAATACGTCTCGAAATGAATAACTCTCATATCAACAACCAATTGGAGAGGAGCATCATCACATAAGAATACCATTTTGTTAGGCTTGTCAATGGTAACACAAAGAACCAAACCATCAATCTTTAAACCTAGAACGCTAACTATATTAGTTGTTGGATTCGGCCTCATGCTCAAACAAGAAATGATTTGAGGAAGAACATGAACACATCGAAATAAATAAACAAAGAGATAGCCAAATCTTCGAGGATCATCTTGTAAAATTTTAATGCGATCTAGAAATTATAAAGTATGCATATGATCAAGAATCATATCTTAACTCAAAGATCTAGTAATCTTGAGTTTCCAAATAGCCCACTCAATCTTGAACACCAAGAGGTAACTCCGAGACTTTAAGCCACACAAGTGTCTGGCCTTTAACGGTAATCCACACAACATGATCAAAAGAACCTTCTTCAAGGTAGGAATGGAGCCCTGCCGAAATCCATGCTAGTGGTTTAGTTTTCACAAATCTATCTCCATGAAGAACAATCATGGTCAAATGCTTCATAAGCATCAAGAAGGATGAAAATGTTTTTCTACCTTCCACAGGGTTTGATGCGCCAACCAAGAAGGAAGATCTTAATCTTCTTTCTTTTCAATCTAAGCCTTTGCTCTCTTGAGAGAAATTTTTTCTCTCTAGCAATCCTCCAAGAGGCATGGAGGAAGAAAGAAATAAAAAAGACACCAAAGATTGCACATCCAATATGCGGCCGGCCATCATGAAAGATGATGGCTATGTTTTTTTATATAGGGGGCAGCCAGACTCCAAGTGTAAGACCCTTGTAAGACAAAGATCGACTCGGGCATCTTTAAATGATTCATAGACGGTGGATCAAGTTTATGTATGCTTGTAGACAAAGCATATTACCATCTGGTCTTATTGTTATATTAATAATTTTTAGAGTAAGGGGTTTAATCCGCTATTTGAGAGATTTAGCCCTAAATGACCACGAGTCAGGAATCGCAATCGGGACAATGTAAAGCCCATAAAATTTGGCATTTTAACTTCAAATAGTGTTAAAATGTGATATATTACTGATCAGGATTATTAGAAAACCTAATTAGCACAAAACTGGTCAAATATGAACCAAGGGTATTTTGGTTATTTTACCCAAAATTTTATTTTTGGTTCGAATATGGTACCAATAGACTCCGTGATCATAGAGTATTTCAATATGGTGCTTAGATTAAAAATTTGACATTTTTTTTAAAACTCAAAAATTAAGTGGAAATCAGGTACGTCCTTAACTAGTTTAAAAGAGTGAAAGTCGGGAACTGGTGCGGGAAGGTCCGAAAAAGGTTTTAAGTGAATAAATGGATTCATATGTACATAAAATGATGTTAGAATGCTTGGTGAAATCAGAATGAGAATCGGAGCTAAAACCGAAAAAGTCAAAATATTGACCCGTAAACGGTCCAGGGCCCGGATTTGATGCTCGGGATATCAAAAAATTTTGAAAACTTACGTACTAGTGTAAAATGATATTTTAAACACATCTGTGTTGAGAAAAGTGAAAAACAAGCTTCCGAACGTAAAAAATTTATGTGGGCCCCGCTTTGACACTAAAAGACAAAAAGTGAGCCATAGGCTCTTTGCTTGACACTTGGCATGAGCAAAATGGCTACAAAATGCAGCCAATACCCCATGTTCAGTGGTGAGTCTCATTTCCTTATGCCTTAAGGGTTTGCTTCATCTTCTTCCTTGAGAAAACCTAACCAAAGTGAGAAAACTCCATAGCCAAAAGCTTAGTAAGCTTGATTTCTTGATTTCTACTCATCACCAAGCCAACAAAATACATATTCTTACTATCTAGAAGGTGAGGATCACTTATTTGGTGTTAGTTTTTCAAGAAACTAGGAGAAACTATGTGTTTCTCTTCGTGGCCATTTTGCCTTAGGTGGTTCACAACGTAGCCACCACCTTAAACCACCACCATGGGTGGTCCTAAATCAACCTCTACATCCATTATTTGGGGTTGGTTGATTGAAAAAGTGGCCTAGAGATGGAAATCCAAGTTTGGATAAATACACCATGGTGGCCAACCACCTTGTGCCGCCACTTCCACTACCATCCGTGCAACTATTGGCTTTGCTAGGTTTGGGCGAGCAACTTTCCAGTTGATTGTTGCTCCGGATTTCCATCCGAGTTAGGTGTAAAAATTATAAAGCTTAAATAGCTAAGCTGTAAAATTTCGGGTAGTAGCTAATTAGCTACAATTTTGGATAGTGTGAATGTTTCTAAATTATAAAATATTTGTGAAATTATTTTTTATGTACTAGGAGCGCGGATTAGCTGAGTCCGTGGTTGGAAGAACTCCGGAGTACGAGGATCCAATTTCTCCTGCTTAGCACACTATGAGTAAACGTGTAGCGATAGACGTAGGATCATTAGATTATGTTATGACATACTGATTGTGATGGTATGAATGTATCGGTGATGGATTATAATGCACTTGAGTTGGTAAATGGTAGTGTGTATGACATAGAATTATCTTATGGCATCGAATTCTTGTAAAGACGTGAGAAAAAGGTCCAAGGAATGGACAAGTGATGATTATGTAATAATCCGGGATTAACGCATGAGTGGTCGACTCTATGGCGCCACATTGTTTCCTTACTTGTGTGCTTATTTAAATGTTATGTGCTGCATGTTTACTGTAATGTTAAGCTATGCTTGAATTTGCAGGCTACCATTGTGCCCTACCGGATTGTAGGAGCCTTCGTGCCATACCGGTTTTGTAGAAACTTTCGTGCCCTACCGGTTTTGTAGAAACTTTCGAGCCCTACCAGTTTGTAGGAGTCTACGGACCCTACCGGATGTTATAGTTGTTTGTGATGTTGGATAGGAACATCAAGGTGATATTAGTTAATTTGACTTGCGAGTCTTTTCCATAGACTTTACTAATTCTGCGTTTGCTCACTGAGTCTTTATCACTCACCCTTTAGTTATTTTTCTTTTTCAAATACTGATCGACCCAGTCCCTCATCCACCCCGCTAGCTTGCTCGTGATCAATAGTTGGTGAGCATGATATACCGTTTTGACGAGGTGATCCATTGCTTGATAGAGGAGTCATGCACAGCCACCTAGGGATGTCATATGTTATTTTGTATAAGTATGTTGTATTATGTGTCATGCAGTTATCTAGTCAAAGACTGAGATTTTTGTTTATATTTTTGGTATTGTATATAAATATATGCATTGTGGTTCACTTTGTGCGTCTGCTGCGGGCCATCTCGGTTACTCCCTAGTTGGAGGTATCTTAACCGGGATGTCATGTGTTAGTATTATTATTTTGCATGTTTTGTAGGTTCCATAAACCCCCTTATCGGTCGAGGTAATGCCAAAATTTTGTTAGGTAGATGAGTGGTTAAGGCTTCGGAGGCAAGGGAAAAAACTCATCTTTGGCCGGTCACACTCCCGGATTTGGGATGCGACAAAGTTGGTATCAGAGCATTGTCTAGAGGTTGGTGACTGTACACGTGTCCATCATGTAAAGGATCACTTGTCGGTTATAGTTGATAGTACGGGGTTGGATAAATGAGGTACCTAACGATTAAGTTTCTTTCTCAGGTTACTATGCCTCCAGTGCTAAGAATACGGGGTAAGCAGAGGGAACAACCACCTGGGGTTCCCGATTAGGTCTCCACAGGACGTTCAAAATCCTATACCTGGAGAACGAGATCGGACCGCTGGATCTTCTAGGGGGTTACCAGCAGATGATAGGGTAGAACAGTTAGCTGCTGAGATTGATGAGATACGTCAGGAGGTTAGGACCCTGATTGATCTACTAGCAGATCAGAAGCAGTAGAGACAGGACCATGCTCCTCTGGGTCCTCCACGGCCCCAGAATCCCCATAAGAGATAGTAGCCTGCCCAACAGGGGCAGTATCTCCCAATGACATTATATGAGTTTCGACGGAATAAGCCACTAGTATTTTCTAGGATTGAGCTTGATTCAAATCCACAGGACTTTGTGGATGTATGTGATCGATTATGTGTAGCTCTCGGATGCTCAACAGTTAGGGTCGTGGAGTTGAGTAGTTATCAGTTAACGGGGGTGGCCTATGAGTGATATAAGACCTTATTGAGGAGCCGACTAGCGGGTAGCCCTCCATTAGAATGGTTTGAGTTTTATAATGCTTTTTTGAGCGATTTATGCCTGAGAGTCTACGAGATGCTAAGGCTTGGGAGTTTGAGTTACTAAAATAGACTGAGGGCATGTCAGTGTTGAATTATGATACTAAGTTTAATCAGTTAGCGAAGTATGAGCCACATATGGTGATGACTGATACTATGAAGGCCAAGGTTTGCTAATGGCCTTAGAGAGTACTTATTTAGGGCGGTACCATTGACAAGGACCTCTACGTACTCCGATGTTCTTGATGCAGCCTTACGATTTGAGGCATGGGCGAAAAAGAGATAGGTTGATCGTGAGCCTTGAAAGAAGGCCAAGACTGGGACAGGGTTTTAGGTAGTCTGGTATAAGCGGATCAGGAGCACCTAGTAGTGCTGGTACAGTGGTCCGGGGACAGAGCAGTCAAACTAGATCGGTTAACCAGTCATCAGGTAACACTAGGAGACCAGGAGCTCCCCATTGTTAGAGTTGTGGTTATCCGTATTTTGGACGATGCGAAAGGCCTGGTACTTATTTCAGATTCAATCAGTCGGGGCATATGAAGAAGAACTGTCCGCTGAATTTTTCTTGACCCACGTATACTACAGTTGCACCGCCCCCAGTTGTTACACCAGCTGTTACTACTGGATCAGTGGCCTAGTTAGTGGGCAGAGGTACACAGTCTGGAGATAAGGGACATACTATGAGAGGTAGAGGACAGACTCCAGGAGGTCGAGGACAGGCCAGGGCATTTGTGTTGAATCCTCAGGATGCGCAGGCGTCAAATGCAGTCGTGACAGGTACATTAGATATTTGTTCCAAGCAGGCTGTAGTATTATTTGATTCGAGTACTACGCACTCCTTTATATCCCTTTCCTTTTCTTCGTGTGTGAACATGAGTTATGATATGTTAAATGATCCATTGATAGTGCTTACTCCAGTAGGGGAGGTTTACCTTGTGAACAGAATATTGAAAGGATGTGAAATACGGATCGGGGGTGAGATATTTTTGGTAGATCTAATTGATCTAGATATACTTGAGTTTGATGTGATTTTCGGTATGGACTGGTTGTCTGCCCACCATGCGGTATTGGATTGCCACAAGAAGGTGGTAGTGTTGAAAATACCGGGTAAATATGTGTTAGCAAAGGGTTGCCAATATTTTTGGCGTATGTATATGATGCTAAGATGAAGTCTCAGGATTTGAGAAGGATTCCCGTGGTAGAGGATTTCCCCAATGTTTTTCCCAAGGAGCTGCCAGGACTTCCATCGGATAGAGAGATTGAGTTTTGCATAGATGTACGGGAACACAGTCGATATCCATTCCTCCTTATCGATGGCTCCGTTGGAGCTAAAAGAACTAAAGGTTCAGTTGCATGATCTTCTTGATAAAGGATTTATATGCCTGAGTACTTCTCCTTGGGGTGCTCCGATTTTATTTGTTAAGAAGAATGATGGATCGTTACGATTGTGTATTGATTACAGGCAGCTGAATAAGGTGACGACGAAGAATAAGTATCCGTTGCCTAGGATCGATGATTTATTCGATCAGCTGCAGGGAGCTCAGTGCTTTTCTAAGATAGATCTTAGATCGGGGTACCATTAGCTTCGCATCAGGAGGGAAGATATTCCCAAAACGGCCTTTCGTACTCGATATGGACACTATGAGTTTTTGGTCATGTCGTTTGGACTGACGAATGCACCGACAGCGTTCATGGATTTGATGAACAGGGTGTTCAAACCCTTCCTTGACCGGTTTGTGATTGTGTTCATCGATGATATCTTGGTATATTCACGAGGCGAGGAGGAACATAGGGAACACCTTCGTATAGTCCTTGAGACTCTTCGAGCACACAAACTATTTGCCAAGTTCTCTAAGTGTGAGTTTTGGCTATCGAGTGTGAGATTTCTTGGCCATATAGTTTTGAGGAAAGGTATTTCTGTGGATCCTAGGAAGATTGAGGCAGTACGAGATTGGGAGAGGCCTACTACAGTAACATAGATCAGGAGTTTCTTAGGGTTAGCTGGATATTATAGGAGGTTCGTGGAGAACTTCTCGAGGATAGCCGCACCACTAACCAGGTTAACACAGAAGAATGTTAAGTTTGTTTGGTCAAATGAGTGCGAAAAGAGCTTCAATGAACTTAAGGAGCTCTTGACTTCAGCACCAGTGTTAGCATTGCCAAATGAGACAGATGGATTTGTGGTGTATTGTGATGCTTCTCGCATAGGTTTGGGCTGCGTATTGATGCAGAAGAACAAGGTTATTGCCTATGCATCGAGATAGTTGAAAAGGCTTGAGCAGAATTACTCCACGCATGACTTGGAACTGGCAGCCATTATTTTTGCATTAAAGATATGGCGACACTATTTGTATGGTCAATCATGCGAGATTTATATAGACCACAAGAGTCTCAAGTATATATTTGATCAGCAGGAGCTGAATTTGAGACAAAGAAGGTGGTTGGAATTACTCAAGGATTATGATTGTACCATCCTTTATCATCCCTGCAAGGCCAATGTTGTCGCAGATGCCTTGAGTAGGAAGTCCATGGGTAGCTTAGCCCATATAGCAGTACTAAGGAGACATATGGTCCGGGAAGTGAGGAATTTCCTCAATGATGGTGTGGTACTTAGTGTTACCGACACGGGGGAGATGTTAGCCCATATGCAAGTACGGCCATCATTAGTGGAGGAGATAAAACGGTTGCAACATGATGATGATTTTTGCATAGGAAAGAAAGCTCAGGTTAGATAAGGATTGTGTGAGGAGTTTCATATAGATGATGATGGAACTTTATGGTTACATGACCACCTCGTGGTACCGTTGGCAGGAGATATACGGCATAGACTCCTTGAGACAGCTCATAGCTCATCCTACACTATGCATCCTGGTTCCACCAAGATGTATCATGATCTACGAGCACATTATTGGTGGAAAGGCATGAAGAAGGATGTAGCCAACTTTGTGGCTAGATGCTTGGTGTGCCAACAGGTTAAGGCTGAACATCAGAAATCGCCAGGTACAATTCAAAGCTTGGATGTCCCTGAATGGAAATGGGACAAGATTATGAAGGATTTAGTCACGAGGTTGCCTAGGTCAACCAAAGGATTCGACTCGATATGGGTGATTGTCAATAGATTGATCAAGTTCGCACGTTTCTTGCTAGTGCGCACTACATATACGACAACCTAGTATGCTAGACTATATTTATGTCAGATAGAGGCACATAATTCACATCGAGGTTTTGGGAATCATTTCAAAGGGCATTGGGTACTCAGTTGAGATTCATGGTCAGCCTGAGAGAACCATCCAGACTTTAGAGGATATGCTACGAGCATGTGTTTTAGATTTTCAGGGTAGTTGGGATCAGCACTTGTCTTTGATTAAGTTTGCATATAATAACAGTTATCAGAGTACCATACAGATGGCACCATATGAAGCATTGTATGGCCAGAAATATAGATCTCCAGTGGGATGGTTCGAGGTGGGTGATCGTCCATTATTAGGTCTAGATATGGGTCGGAAAGCATTGAGAAGTGTGGAGTTGATCCGTGACAAATGTGAGCGGCACAGAGTCGGCAAAAGTCTTATGCCTATAATAGACATCGGGAACTAGAGTTTTATGTGGAGGATCATGTGTTCTTGAAAGTGTCTCCGTTTAAGGGTGTCATGAGATTCGGCAAGAGAGGAAAGCTGAGTCCAAGGTACATTGGACCGTTTGAGATACTTCGACTACATGGGCGAGTAGCATATGAGTTGGCCCTTTCTCTTGGGTTAGCCACTATACACCTGGTATTTCATGTGTCGATGCTTTGGAAATACCTCCTCGATGAGTCCCATGTGTTGCAACCATAGGCGGTAGAGGTAGATCCACGTATGACATATGTAGAGGAACCTATAGCCATAGTAGAACAGCAGGTACGGAAGCTCCGATCGAAGGAAATTCCTTCAATGAAAGTTGTATGGAACCATCTTGGGGAGGAGCAAGCTACTTGGGAACTTGAAAGAGACATGAGGAGACAATACCCCCAGTTATTCCGAGAGTAGGTACGTAACTCTTTAAATAAATTATTCAATAAGTTCACAATTAGGAAAATTCGAGGACGAATTTTCTTAAGGGGGAGAATTGTAAGACCCTCGTAAGACAGAGATCGACTTGGGTTTCTTTAAATGATTCATAGACGGTGGATCAAGTTTATGTTTTCTTGTAGACAAAGCACAATACCATCGGGTCTTATTGTTATATTAATAATTTTTAGAGTGAGAGGTTTAATCGGCTATTTGAGAGATTTAGCCCTAAAGTGACCATGAGTCAGGAATCACAACGGGACAACGTAAAGCTCGTAACATTTGGTATTTTAACTTCACATAGTGTTAAAATGTGATAAATTATTGATCAGGATTATTGGAAAATCTAATCGGCACAAAATCGATAAAATATGAACGAGGGGTATTTTGGTCATTTTACCCAAAATTTTATATGAATGACATAACATATGAATAAATGACATGGTATATGAATGACATGGCATATGAATGACATGGCATAATGAATGACGTGGTATGTGCATGGATGACATGGCAAATTCCTGAAGACATGAAATGTGAATGAATGACGTGGCATATGAAAGACATGGCATAATAAATGACGTGGCATGTGGATGAATAACATGGCATATGAATGACATGGCATAATGAATGGATGACATGGCAAATTCTTGATGACATGACATGTGAATAAATGACATGGCATAATGAATGACGTGGCATGTGCATAAATGACATGTCATATGAGTGACATGGCAAAATCAACGAAATGGCATCATCATAAAATATTCATAATCACATCATGATCACATGCATACATCATTATTTGAAATGAATTATTCATGTGTGGAATCATATAAATAGCATATGTTGAAAAATATTACCGTGCTTCCCGACAAACCCTACGAAGCTTGGAAAATAATTCTTTCATACGATATTTACATGGTTCCGAGTAAAACGAAAACCATACGTTTTGATTTTATAAACACGTGCGTTGAATAATTTCCTAACCTCCTCGGTAAACCCTGCAAAGGTTGAGAACTAATTCTCGCCAAATGTTTATGAAACCGAAAAATACGTTTTTATGACAAATTAAATAAAAACATTTTAAATGTGCAATGCATGAAGATGTATTTCTTCCTTGATAGGACATTCGTATACCTAAAAACGTATCTGACTACCTTTGGAAGAGACGTAGATCGAATTTTCAAAATCGAAATACTTTGGGCTCGTATTTTTTAAAAAAATTAGAATTTTTGGGATTAAAAAGGCCTCCATGGCCGAACCCACTCTTTAAAAGGCTCTATTTTCCTAGTTTTGAAATCCGGGTTGACCTCCCTTGACCCGACTTTTATAAAAATAAAATTTTATGATTAAAATAACGTGGAAATCACTCTAAGACAACAACCCCAAATCAGCATCCTCTTTTTATACTAATGAAAATTGAAAATTATTAGTTCTTAAAAAAACAATTCTGACTCCCACTAGCAGTTTTGAAAATCTATTTTTTTTCCATTCTAAACAATTTCATAAAAATCTGTAAAAATTATGGTAGACCTAGAACATATCGACTTCCATGGGAAAAAATCAGCTTAATTTTTGGAGAAATGATACTATGACTGAATTTTACCAAACTCAAGACAGTGAGTTAAAAACTGCTTTTTCAAAATCCATTAGTCAACCATGATAAAAAAATCTAAAAATCATGAAAAAAAATATCATGGCATCCCCTAAATGACTAATGCATTTGGTAAAAAAATCATTTTATTTTGACGATGGATGAGTAGAGAAAAAAATCCCAAAGTCAGAATATCCAATCTAAACTATCATTCTCTCAACTAGTAGAGACAAGGGATTTTTGGCTTGAGATCATTGGTTGATCTTGGCCAAAATCCTAGTTGAAATGTCATGAAATGCATGATTTTACAGCCCCCAATCATATGACCATAGATGAATCATGAATGAAAAATATGAACACAACCTACCAAGCAAGGAATATGAAGCAAGAGCAAGCACAAAATCATCCAAGTAGGTTTGGCTAATGCAAAGAAACATGTAAAAAAAATTGACAACTTGGTTATTTGCTAAAGAATGAAGGATAAAGGATAGAAAACCTTTAAAATTTATTTTTGAAAACCCTTTTATTCATAAAAAAAAAAAAAAAAAGAAATCACATGAACAAAAAAAGAAGAAAAAGAATCACAACATCAAAGAAAAACATTAAAGAAGAAGGAAGGAAAAGATAGCTACCTAGCTTTTGCTTCCCAAATCAAAGTTGCCAAATTCCTCTCCTCTCTTCTCCTCTCTTCTCCTCTCCTCTTTTTTTTTTTTATTATCTTCTCTTTTTCTCTCAAGAGTGACATGCCTTCAAGAAGAAAATGAGTCCCCCCCATCTTCTACAGGCTTGGCTGGCTGCCCCCTTTTGTAGAGAGTGTGTGTTTTTCTTTTTTGCCCTCGTCATGCTTTGCATGCTCTCCTACCTCTACAAAATATCTAAGCCACTTGGCAAGATCATAGGGCTTGCTATTAAAATATCTTCTTAGGTGGCATTGTTAATCCTACTTGTCATCGTCTTATAGCCTTCACATGCTCTTCACATGGCTTTGCAATTTGGAGACCTCTCATTGGCCTAAAATGCCATGTAAGCAAAGTAGTGGAGAATCTTGTTCTTTTAAAAATGTCATCTTGCTATCCAACCTTGGCCATTAGATTCATGATGATCACACTCATCCCTTTGATCAGCTACTGGCTGAAAATGGCCTTGAAATTTCCAGCCATTCATATTTTTTATTTGCAAAATGGCCCTTTTCGATTTCTTCGATAAAATTGAATTTTGGCCCCCAAACTTAATTTAATTACAAATGGACCCCAATTTTGGATTTTTCTTTTCCAACTCATCCCATCCAATATAAAACTTAGTTCTGGAGGTTTACACATTTTTTCGAGCTCATTCTTTATTTTTCCCAGATTTTTCTCTAAAGTTTCGGCTTGGTGCCTCCCAAACTTTGTCTTTTTCATCTGAACTCTGATTTTGGATTTTTCTTCTCCAATACCTTTCAAAAAATATAGAACTTAGATCTAAAAGTTTTCATAATTTTTTGAGCTCGTTTCTTATTTTTCCTGGAATTTTCTCTTTGAATTTCGAATTAATACACCTGAACTTTGCCTTTTTTCATTTTAGCTCCGATTCCAGATTTTTCTTCTCCAATACCTTCCAAAAATATAAAATTCAGATTTGGAGGTTTTCATAATTTTTCTGAGCTCGTTTCCTATTTTTCCCAGAATTTTTTGTTGGAATTTTGGATTAGTGGATCTGAACTTTGCCTTTTTTCATTCGAGCTCCGATTCTAGATTTTTCTTCTCCAGTCCCTTCCACCTAATATAAAACTCAGGTCTGGAAGTTTTCATAATTTTTTGAGCTCAGATTCTATTTTTCCCAAATTTTCCAAGATTGCCCTTTAACCCCTAAAACCTCAGTTTTACTCAAAACGGGTCCGATTTCTCGATTTTATTTTTCCATTGTATTTGTTATATATTGAATTGGAGTTGATCCAAAAATGCCCAATTTTTACGATCGAATTCCTTTCCAATTTAGTTTTCCCCTTTTCAACATCGAGAATTTTCTCGTTTTTTCTATTTTTCCTCTAATCGGCTCTTCCTTGGGATCCACTTCAAACTAGGAATTGGAATATTTTTGTTTTTTATCCTTTATCAACTGGGGGCTTCAATTTCACTGAAACGGGCCATCTCTGCAATTTTCCACAAATTTATGAATTTCTTATATATTCATTAAATCTTTATTTTCCCTTTTCCTCCAAACCAATTCTTCTTTCAACTTTACGTCAAGATTGGTCCTTCCAATATCCATAGTTACTGATGTTATTCAATTTGGGACCTCCAATTTCGTCCAATTTCATCGTTTCTGCACTTTTCCCCAAATTTTCCAAATTAGGTATTTCTCTACACTGAATTTATACAACCCGTCTTCCAAACTCTATATCTATCGTGGTAGACCTCGGATTATCAAAATTCCTTCACCATTGTTCAATTCAACTTCAAATCTTGATTTTGACTGAAGGTTGACTTTTTTAGTGGTTGACTTTTTGGGGTTGACTTTTTTAGGATTGACTTTTGGAGTTGACCTCCGAAATGAAGTCTTTGAGACCCATCTGTGGAATGGTGGAAGTCTCTCTGCGTTTCGGGAAGTTAAAACGAGAATTTGCCTGGTTTAGGGGGCCCAGACAAAATTAGGTGTCTACAGCTGCCCCTCTTTGACTATTGCTGAGAATCAGGAATCAGGCAAAGATAAAATAGACAATAATTTTGTCCGGTTAGTGAAATCACATGTGATGGATGAAAGGGAGAATTTTCATTATCATTTTTTATTCATTTTGTTTTTGTAAACTGTAAAATAACATAAAAAGAATTTGCCCTTAAATTGAGTTCCTTGACTAATCAAGGCTCGACCCGTCTTAAGGAAACGAGTTCGATTTGCAAGAGAAAACAATACCTCGGCGGAGATCTCGGGGCTTTACCTTATCTTGGTGCAGCTTTGTCTAAAATAATAAGATTTGTCCTTATATTGAGTTCCTTGACTAATGAAGGCTCGACCCATCTTAAGGAAAAAAGTTCGATTTGGAAGAGAAGAAAATACCTCGATGGAAGTCCTGTGGACTTATCTTATCTTGGTGTGAAATTATATGAATGGCATGTGTCACGATATTTCTCTGAACTCCCTGGCAACTCGGCAGATCTTTAGAAAAATATCTTTTCACATGACATGTATATAATTTGGGGATGAAATTATATTTTTCGAAAAGAATTTGTCCTTAAATTGAATTCCCTGACTAATCAAGGCTCGACCCATCTTAAGGAAACGAGTTCGATTTGCAAGAGAAGAAAATACCTCGACGGAAATACCAGGGCCTTATCTTATCTTGGTGTGAAATTATATGAATGGTATGTGTTAGGATATTTCGCTGAACTCCCTGGCAACTCGGCAGAGTTTTAGAAAAATGCCTTTTTACATGACATGTATATAATTTGAGGATGAAATTATATTTTTCGAAAAGAATTTATCCTTAAATTGAATTGCCTAACTAATCAAGGCTCGATCCATCTTAAGGAAACGAGTTCGATTTGCAAGACAATAAAATACCTCGACGGAAATCCTGGGGCCTTAACTTATCTTGGTGTGAAATTACATAAATGGCATGTGTTAGGATATCGAACTCCTCGGCAACCTGGCAGAATTTGTCCTTAAATTAAGTTCCTTGACTAATCAAGGCTTTACCCGTCTTAAGGAAACTAGTTCGATTTGCAAATGAAGAAAATACCCGAAGGTCTTGAAAAAAATATATTTAGAAAGGTGATACCCGGAGGTTTTGAAGGAGATGCCCGGAGGTCTTGAAAAAGATATTTTGAAAGGTGATACCCGAAGGTTTCGAAAGAGATGCTCGAAGGTCTTGAAAAATATATTTTGAAATGTGATGATACTCGAAGGTTTTGAAATAAATGCTCGGAGGTCTTGAAAAAGATATTTTGAAAGGTGATACCTGGAGGTTTTGAAAGAGATGCCCGGTGGTCTTGAAAAAGATATTTTGAAAGGTGATACCTAGAGATTTTGAAAGAGATGCCCGGAGGTCTTGAAAAAGATATCTTTTCTTTTAAAATGGTGTCCGGAGGTCTTATACATGATTTTGAGAATTGTGCTGAAAATTAATTTAAAGGTTTTGAGAGGATGCAAATGCTTCACGATACAGATGAAAATGTCTTTAATTGATGCAAATGCTTCTTGATGCAGATATTGAATAAGATGCAAATGCTTCATAGTGCAAATGCAAATGTATCACATTGATGCAAATACTTCTTGATGCAGATGCAGATATTGAATAAGATCCAAATCCTTCGTGGTTTAAATGCAAATGTCTTGGATTGATGCAAATGCTTTTGAATGATGCAAATGCAAATATTATAAGATGCAAATGCTTCATGGTACAAATGCAAAAGCAATGTGCAGATGCTTCTAAATGATGCAAATGCAAAGATCAACATTGACGCGACTACTTCATGGAATGATGCAGATGTGAAGATCGACATGACGCAAATGCAAATATTAACAATGTGCAAATGCTTCTAAATAATGCAAATGCAAATATCCTCGAATGATGCAACAACTTCACGAAATAATGCAGATGCAAAGATCAACAATGTGCCAATGCTTCTAAATGATGCAAATGCAAATATCCTCGAATGATGCAACCCCATCATGGAATGATGTAGATGCAAAGGTTGACATTATGAAAATGCTTCTGAATGATGCAAATGCGAAGATTAACAATGTGCAAATGCTTCTAAATGAAAAGATGCAGATGCCCCTACGAATCGTATTCATGTAAGTGGTCTATGAATGGTGTAATTGCGGTTACCATACAATAGTGAAGATGTAATGATCCTGGAAATGATGCAGTTGCTTGAGATGACGTAAATACAAATATCCATGAAGGATGTAAATGTAATGGTAAAATGCAGATGCTCATGGAATAGTGCAAATACCCCTGAATGATGCAAATGCTTGCTGACATGGTGCAGATGCAAAGCTCAATAAAGAGGTAAGTGCTCATGAATGAAGCCAACATGCCAAATTATTTTTCTAGATTTTGGCTTAGCCTTTCCTTTTCAAATCAAAGTGTATCTTGAACACTTGTGCCCCATAAGAGATCATTTTCTTTCCAGTCCTTGGCTATCTCTTTGCCCCAATTGTTTTCAAACTCTTATCAACGGAAGTCTGTTTGCCGAATTCTATTTCTTCTTCTCATATCTACAAGTCAAGGTCAACCCCAGTAGTTCCATACCTTTGGATTAGAAGATCTCTTGTCCCATGCCAACTTCATTTTTATTCGAAAATGATTTCTATTCCTTTTAATTGTTTTCCCCCTTTTAGAAAGAATTGCTTTTGTAATTAAAATTTCTAAGCCAAAGATATTAACCTCGTAGCGTTTGATGTACGAATCTCTTGAAGACTGATGATCACTGTTAGGAATTTTTTTGAATGTCAGTTTGGGTTTCTCAACTTGAATTGAAAAAGCTTGGTACAACAAGATTTTGGTTGCTCCAACAAAACTTCACAACAAAAAAATGTATGTCCCTTCTAGGCTCAATAGTGGAACAAGTTTTATAAAACATGATTTCCTTGAGAATAAAACAAATTCAACATTCTTTTAGTTTCCAAATCATGGCATTTTGACAAGCGTCAAGATTGGTCGGGATGTTCAAACTGGAAAGTTGATTTTGGAGGGAAAAAGTCTCAGTTACTGAAGTCAATCCTCCAAATGAGAGCTGACAGTTTAGGAGGTTCAGAAATACCTAGATGTTCCTCGATTTCTTCAAGATGACCTCTTTTTTTGTTGTGGCATCGACATCAAAAGTTCCATTTTACTCTAGACCGCCCATTTTTGGTTTTTCGCCCTAGATTGCCTTTCTTTCCATTTTTTTTTATTGTTCTACCATGCACTTGAGAATTCTAAATTCTTCCATAGTGAAATGATAATTCGATGAGATGTGATGTGATGTGATAAAATTTGAGGAAAAACCCTTCAAGTTAAATATTCATGCTTGATCAAAATGGACTTTTAAAGCACTTAATGTAAAAGGTTCGAGGTTTAGAAAGAAAGGATAAATAGGCCTAAATTATGTGTTTGAGGGTAATCAGATCAAGGATCATTTCTTGAGGAGGATTCCCTTTGAAGCATTTGTCCTTTTTGGACTTTTCTTTCCCATTTGACTTTTGCTTATTTTCTTCTTTGTTCTTGGCTTTCATTTGCCATACCTTTTCACACATTTTTTTGTATGTGTTTTATTTTTTTTTTCTTTTTTTTGTTCTTGGCTTTCATTTCGCCATCTTTTTTTCTTCTTTTTTCTTTTGCATCTTCATTTCGACAAAATGAGCCTGTATTTATTTGGGAGCTCAATTTGCTTTGTATCTGTCTTCGAGTTAGGACTCATTTCTCCGTGATCTTTGAGAAGATCTTTCATCGTATTTGCCCCCTAGTGTAGAGGGTGATCCTTGATCAGGGTTCAAAGAAAAAAGAATTCTTTCTGCTTAAAAGGTGTGACAATGGATAATTTCTTTTTGTGAAAGGGATATGAAAGATGACCATTTCTCATATCAAGCACAAATATTATCACTGGAATTATCCGAATTCTCATATGCATGATATCACAATTTTTCATATTTTTTTGGTTGCATACCCCAACGTTTCTTGCGTTAATTTACCCTATCCACCATGTATCCATCATTTTTACATATGATGCCCCAATTTGATTAACCATGAGAATTTTGTATCATTAGGAAAAACATCGCAAATCTAGGTCTATATTGAAATGGCTGGGTTTCAATCTTGGGTTTGTTTTGAAGTGACATGGAAAATATGGCCCAAAAATAGGTTTTATGTGGGACATGGAATAATTTGGTTTAGTCATTGTGCCCCGAGATGTCAATAATGATGTGATGTTTGGGCAATTGGTGTTTTGTGGTCATTTGGAAAGGATGTGAATGGTTTTGGCATGACCTTGACACACATCAAATTACCACAATCTAGATTCTTGAAAGAATGTTTCATTTGTTTGAGTTTTCAAGGAGCTCAAAATTTTTTCAAAAATTTCGTTCCTTTGCTCATAGCCTAAACTAGGATCTATATCTTTGCTTATTTTGTAGTGACAATGGTTTATGAAGTTCAATCATTCATATTCCTTGAAGCATTAGGTCTTTCAAGTGGTCTCGGTTCAAGGGATTTAGGCATAAGAAAGCCCAAAAGAGAGGGGGAAGGGTATTGGGCCATTTCTAACAATGATCATCAATATTCTCAAGACTGTCCATTATTTTATGTGAAAACCCCTTATTATTGTTTACCAAAAATTTTCTCAAAGTTTCATTTTGCAAATCCAAATTGTTGCTAAAACACAATAAACACAAAGCATTCAAAATTCATTTAATTCATATGGATGTCGACATGGGACAAGTGCTTTCATCATGAGGTATGAAACTACATGCATCAGAATTCTCCTATTGACATGCCTTCGGAGATAACAATTCTCATCCTCAAAATTCTTTAAGAGGAAATCGATCTATGGCAAAGCAGATTTCCGTTGTTCGATAAGCTCTGGAGTCAAAATGCCATCGTGGATAAGACCTTCAATCCTTTCCTTCAGTTGTCTGCATTTTTCAGTTGAATGCCCGATTACCCCCCATGTGATACTCACACTTGCTGTTAGGGTCATAACTCTTTGCTAATGGATTCTGAGCTATTTTCAAAGGCACAGAGGTAAGGTACTGATTCTTTATTAGTAACGGCAGTAAGTCAGGGATTGAGATTGGAATTTTCTCTTTATTGTCCCGCGATCATTTTTGGGAAGCAGGCCTTGTTGCAGGGACTGGTATAGGATTAGGTGCTTGGGGATGGATATTTGGTAGGTAAGGATAAAGGCTTGAAGAGACCTTGGTAGGGTAATATGGTTGATATGAGGGGGATTGGGGATATGGAACGAAATCTCCCATAGCTTGGACATCTTCCTCTTTCTTTTTGGATGCTCTATTTCTCTCGACATTGGAGAGACCTTCTCCTTCAAGTTTCCCATCCTTGATAGCATTATCAATCATCTCCCCTGAGATTACCATATCCGCAAAATTCTTTGTGGCATTGCCGACTAGTTTATCATAGTATGGGGCTCGTAGTGTATTCACGAAGAGGACAGTGGTTTTCTTCTCAGTCGGGGGCAGTTGTACTTAGGTGGCCATATCCCTCCACCTCCGAGCATATTCTTTGAAGCTTTCAGTAGCCTTTTTCTCCATATTTTGCAAGGTGAGACTGTCAGGCGCTATATCGATCATATGCTTGTATTGGCTTAGAAAAGCCCTAGCCAGATCATTCCAAGAGCGAATCTGATCCTTGTTCAACTGACTATACCACCTAATTGCGGACCCACTGAGGCTATCCTAAAAATATTGGATCAAAAGCTTATCATTATCTATCTGATCCATCATCTTTCGGTAGAATATAGTGATGTGGGCTGATGGATCGGTTGTCCCATCATATTTCTGAAAGTTGGAGACCTTGAATTTGGGAGGAATGACTAAATTGGGGACCAAGCAACGTTCTTTCCCATCTACACTCCCAAATACATCTGTATTTTCTACTGCCCGTAGCCTTTCCTCTAACAGCTGATACTTTCTTTGGGAATCTACCGACTCATCTCCAGTCAACGCAATCATTTCAATTTTGCCTGTTCAGCTGGATCCTCTAAGTTCAGGACGTTGACAGGGATAACTGTGTTCTGAAAAGACTGGACATCTAACATTATGACCTCATTCTAACCTTTTTGTGCCTCTGACCCTTCTCTGGCGGTCAAGTTTTCAGTGTATCCCTTTTCTTTGATCGAGGCGGACACCATCTCCATCAGTTTAGTCATCTGATCTTTAGATTTTGCTTGAGATTTTGCCAGCTGTTCTCGAAATTCTTCCAGTGCCTTTTCCACTCTCTCTATTCGGGCAGCTTGTTCACTCTCTATAGCTCTGGCTTGTGTTATAAAGACGCTCAGTACTTCTTATACCTCTGACAGAAACTTCTTCAAAGCTCTTAAAGCCAAGCCAATTTTTATTTTATCCCCCAAATGTGTGTCATGATGAATGAGCCATGACTGTCATTAATGCAATTTGATGCGCATAAAGTATGAACAAAGTAATGCATGGACATATACAGTGGAAACATGCTTACTATGTACGTTATAGATGCAATACGATGCCAATATGATGCATGTAAACAATAAACAAATTAATGCATGGATATACAGAGAAATCATGCTGACTATGTATGTCATGAATGCAACCATGATGTCAACATGATGTAAGTAAAGAATAAACAATTCAATGCGTAGATGGATGAAATGTATGGTATGACAAATAATTGATCGGATGCAAATGCAAGGGGAAGATACCACGGAGGAAATAAGAATCGGAGGAACTTAATCATCAACATCTCATAAATTTGAAGCATAACCAATCCATTCCCATGTCAATGTTCAACAAGATATAAACCATGTTTACAAAATCTAAGCAGTGGTTAGAACTGTCTTTATAAGCACTTTATTTTTCCTAGCATCCTAAGGCTATAAGAGCTGACAACTGAAAAGACGAAACCCTACTACATCATAAAAGACCGAAGTCCTACTACATCATTTTCGTAAATCTCCCAATCCTAATTGTCCTTTCCCAGTCCTCTATCGACCAGTGTTATTGGATCAAACCACTTGACATCTATGAGAGACTGCACTTTCCTCTTGAAGGCTTCACAGTCTTCAATGCTATGCCCAACAATTCCGCAGTGATAAGCACATCTTACATTTAGGTTATACCACTTGGGGTACGGTGGTAGCAGGGGTTTCAACAGCACGCAGGCAACCAGGTGATCTTGGATCAATATGGGGAGAAGATCTTGGTAGCTTATTGGAATGGGATCATAATGCCTTTGGGTCCTATTCTGGGGCTGCTTCTTGGTTACACACGACCTAGGATTCGGGGCATTTGATGGTGGCACGAAGACTCGATTCGGAACGTTTGCATGGACAGGTGGCAGAACAGCATGGTAAGGGTATGTATTCGGACACGGGATCCTTACAGGTTTCACACAGTTCGAAGTTCTTATCCTATATGCTTGATGAGATGGTTGATGAGGGAAAAAGTACGAATTACAGTCAATTTGTGGCGATGGAGTGAAACCCGGAGACCTCATGTTGGTCGTCCCAACGACGAAGGGGTATTAGTAAAGCGAGGATAATGACTCGGATCTGGGACAGTTTGTAGGGGTGGTACAGGATCCGAGGTTTTTGTCTTTGGCATTTGGCTTCTCGATTTGACCACTTCCACCGTTTCATCGAGGTTTATTCCTTTATGGCACTGACTAGTGCAAGATCCAGTAAGGATTGTATGATCTAGAACTGGTGGTTTTGGTTGATCCGAGGGTGATGAAGAGCCTTGAGAAAGTTCCCCCTTACTCTTACTAAGATCTTCAAACATCTTTATCAATTTGGTGAGTTGTCCCTTCACCTCCCGAATTTCATGTCCAAATTCCTCTTGATTGCGCTCCAAAGCATACACTCGTACCTCCAATTCATTCCTCATACCTTAAACCCCTTCCATGCAAATGAAATTGACATTATTATCATGAGATCAAGAATACAATTATGAATGTACATGTTTTATGATTATATGCATGAATGTAATGATGATTAATGCATGAACTGTGCAAGATGCGAAGATGCTTGAGGAGATGAATTTCCATATTTACAACTGCTTAAATAATGTGCATATTATGCAAAAATGCAAATGAAAAGATCAAGGAAAAGAAGATCCTAATATCGCTCTTTTTTTTTTTTCAAAGAAGAAAAATTTTCATGGAATAAAAACTCTTTTTTTTCTAGAAATACCTAAAAAGGGTATAGGTACAAAAAGAAAAATTTTCACAATAACCCAAAAACACTAGGTTTCATATTATTAGAAATGATGTGTGGAAAAAAGAAGCAAAGCAAGTAAAAGGGTAAAATCATCCATGCAAAGTGAAAAAATTAATGAACATGTGCCCCAACAGTATCTACTTATTTACACATCATGATGCATTTAGGGCGGATTATCACACTTATTACAAGCGATGCACATACATCGTTGCCCAATCTATGATGCTTATTCAGAATGTAGAAATAAATGGCCAAAAGACCTGAAACATTCCTTCATATGGTCCTATCTCCAGTGCATCTAATGGAAATTTTGGCATGGCTCTACCTAGGCTGGCTTCTTATGGCTCTTCTATATGGGGTTGTATTAGGTTCTAAAAAGGCCCCAAATTGCTCCTCACTGTCGCCGATGAAGGCTAGTAAGACACCCCGATCAAAACGGGTTCAATTTGTTAGAGTACATTTCTCAGGCTTATCCGGAGGTTAACACCTCATGAAACGTATGTAATTTGTACCCCGGGAGTGTTTCACTAGCTTATGCGAAGGTTATCACCTCACGAAGCGTAAGTACTTCACTCCACCTAGAAGGACGGAACTCGGGTTGAAGGCTCATGTTATGCAAATGCAAGTATAGTGTGTGAGGAGGAACAACAAACCTTTCACCATCTATTTTACAACCTTTATTCTAAATGCCCCAGTAATTTATTAAAACAAAGATCAAGAATAGTGTAACGCATTAACCAACCAAAGAGCAGTAATACTATACAAGGTTAAATAATCAAAGAATAGTAATAATATACAAGATTAAATAACCAGAAAATAGTGATAATATGCATGTACATGAACATTAACATATTTAAAAACATTTTATTATTAAGTAGAATCCTCTCAAAAAATAAAATAAAATGGGAATTATTATTAAATACTAATTAAAATCGACAAAATCGAGACTTTTGATAACACATGACTAATTTTAGGCCTGACTCTCTAAATGTCCCCAGTGGAGTCGCCTAGCTGTCGCAACCACTTAAAAAGTATGGTTCAAAAATTTTGCATCGTCGCGAGACGTCGACTCGTTAAGTGTGACATTGAAAAAATAGAGGAAAAGATGACTTCATTCCTCTTGAAATAAAAGGGTGTGGGTGTGAAAACGACCTCGAAAAAGAAATGGAGTCGCCACCAATCTTTTTTGGCTAGGTGTGATCGGCCACCTATTAAAACTGTTTTTTCAAAAATATTTTAAAATTAATTAAAACATTTTAAAACCAATTTTGAAATTGTGCTTTGAACCAGAGAAAACAAGTGCGGGCTCGGGAGTCGGTTACGTGTGGGAAAGGATTAGCATCCCCACAACGCCCGTATAAAATGGTACCTTATTAGTCATGTGTTATCTCGAGTCTCGGTGAAAAGTCGATTTTGTATTCGATATTTGAAAATAATTCCCATTTTAAAAATAATCCTATTTTGTTTGAAGATGATCCGAAATTTGTTATTGCAAAAATTTTCTATACTCCCCGAAAAATCGATAAAATATAGAATTTTTATTGTCTTTGGAAATCTTCGGATCGTCCTTTTTTAGAAGGGTATTCTTTTGTTAATATAGTTGATGAAGACTCCCCGGCAACCCGGAGGAGAATTCATGAATTATAATAACTCTGGGATATGGCCTTATTTTATTAAAAAAATATATATCAATTTTCAAAATTTTAAATGATCATGGATGTATGAATTAAAACATGAATGTATGATTTGCATAATTAGCACAGCATTACAAGCAATTTATTATGACATGACAAAGTTTAAATGACATAGCCAAAAGAATAAATGGCATGGAATATGAATCAAAGACATGGCATATGAATGATATGGTGCATGAGTGAATGACATGGCATAAACTAAATGACATGACATGACATGTGAATGAATGATATGACATGTGAATGACATGGCGTATGCATGAATGGCATGACACGTGACTGACATGGCATGACCTAGATGACATGGCATGTGAATGAACGATATGACATGTGAATGGATGACATAACACGTGAATGACATGGCAAGTGAATCACATGGCATAATCTAGATGACATGGCATGTGAATGGATGACATGGCATATGAATGACATGGCATGTGAATGAATGATATGGCATGCGAATGACATGGTACGTGTGAATGGAGGATATGGCATGTGAATGACAAGGCATGTGAATGACATGATATGCAATGCGAATGACATGGCACATGTGAATGGATGACATGGCATATGAAAGACATGGCATGTGAATGACATTATATGGCATGCGAATGACATGGCACAAGTGAATGGATGACATGGCATATGAAAGAAGTGGCGTATGAATGACATGGCCTAATCTAGATGACATGGCATGAGAATGACATGGCACATGTGAATGGATGACATGGCATGTGAATGAATGATATGGCATGAGAATGAATGACATCGCATATGAATGACATGACATAATGAATGACATGGCATGGCATGTGAATAACATGGCATAATGAATGACATGGCAAAATGAAAGGATGACATGGCGAATTCTTGATGACATGACACGGTATATGAATGACATGGCATAATGAATGATATGGCATGTGCATGGATGACATGGCATATGAATGACATGGCATAATGAATGGATGACATGGCAAATTCTTGAAGACATGACATGTGAATGAATGACGTGGCATATGAATGACGTGTTATGTGCATGAATGACATGGCATATGAATGACATGGCAAATTCTTGATGACATGACATGTGAATGAATGACATGGTATATGAATGACATGGCATAATGAATGATGTGGCATGTGCATGAATGACATGGAAAATTCTTGAAGACATGACATGTGAATGAATGACGTGGTATATGAATGACATGGCATAATGAAAAACATGGCATGTGCATGAATGACATGGCATAATGAATTACGTGGCATGTGCATGAATGACATGGCATAATGAATGGATGACATGGAAAATTCTTGAAGACATGACATGTGAATGAATGACGTGGCATATGAATGACATGGCATAATGAATGACGTGGCATATGCATGAATGACATGGCATAATGAATGGATGACATGGCGAATTTTTGATGACATGACATATGAATGAATGATATGGTTTATGAATGACATGGCATGTGCATGAATGACGTGGCATGTGCATGAATGACATGGTATAATGAATGGATGACATGGCAAATTCTTGAAGACATGACATTTGAATGAATGACGTGGTATGTGCATGAATGACATGGCATAATGAATGGATGACATGGCAAATTCCTGAAGACATGACATGTGAATGAATGATGTGACATATGAATGATATGGCATAATGAATGATGTGGCATGTGCATGAAGGACGTGGCATAATTAATGGATGACATGGCAAATTCTTCATGACATGACATGTAAATGAATGACATGGCATAATGAATGACGTGGCATGTGCATAAATGACATGGCATATGAATAACATGGCAAAATCAACGAAACGGAATCATCATAAAATATTCATAATCACATCATGATCACATGCACACATCATTATTTGAATTGAATTATTCATGTGTGGAATCATATAAATAGCATATGTCGGAAAATATTACCATGCTTCCCGGCAAACCCGACGAAGCTTGGAAAATAATTATTTCATATAATATTTACATGGTTTCGAGTAAAACGAAAACCATACATTTTGATTTTATAAACACGTGCATTAAATAATTTCCTAACCTCCACGACAAACCCGGCAAAGGTTGGGAACTAATTCTCGCCAAATATTTATGAAACCGAAAAATACGTTTTTATGACAAATTAAATAAAAACATTTTAAATGTGCAATGCATGAAGATGTATTTCTTCCTTGAAGTAAGGACATCCGTATACCTAAAAAGGTATTCGACTACCTTTGAAAGAGACTTAGATCGGATTTTCAAAATCGAAATACTTTGTGCTTGGATTTTTTAAAAATCGGAATTTTTGAGATGAAAAAGGCCTCCACGGCCGAACCCCCTCTTTAAAAGGCTCTATTTTCCTAGTTTTGAAATTCGGGTTGACCTCCCTTGATCCAACTTTTATAAAATCAAATTTTATGATTAAAATGAAATTAAATCACTCTAAGACAGTAACCTAAACCCCAAATCAGCCCCCTCTTTTTATATTACTGAAAACAGAAAAATTATTAGTTCTTAAAAAACAATTCTGACTCCCACTAACAGTTTTGAAAATCTATTTTTTTTCCCTTCTAAGAAAATTCTGAAAAAACTGTAAAAATTAGGGTAGACCTAGAATATGTCGACCTCTATGGGAAAAAATCACCTTAATTTTTGGAGCAAGGATACTATGACCGAAGTTTACCAAAACCAAGACAGTGAGTTAAAAACTGCTTTGTCAAAATCTATTTTTTCAACCATGATAAAAAAATCTAACAAATCATGCAAAAAATATCATGGCATCCCCTAAATGAATACTACATGTGGTAAAAAATAATTTTATTTTGACCATGTTTGAGTAGTGAAAAAAATCCCAAAGTCAGAATAACCAATCTAAACTATCATTCTCTCAACTAGTAAAGACAAGGGATTTTTGGCTTGAGATCATTGGTTGATCTTGGCCAAAATCCTAGTTGAAATGTCATGAAATGCATGATTTTACAGCCCCCAATCATATGACAATAGATGAATCATGAATGAAAAATATGAACACAACCAACCAAGCAAGGAATATCAAGCACAAAATAATCCAAGTAGGTTCGGCTAATGCAAAGAAACATGTAAAAAAATTTGACAACTTGGTTATTTGATAAAGAATGAAGGATAAAGGATAGAAAACCTTTAAAATTTATTTTTGAAAACCTTTTTATTCATCAAAAAGTTAACAAATCACATTAACAAAAAGAGAAGAAAAAGAATCACAACATCAAAGAAAAACATTAAAGAAGACGGAAGAAAGAAAAAAAAATCAAAGTTGCCAAATTCCTCTCCTCTTCTCTCTTTTATTTTTTTCTTCTCCTTTTCTCTCAAGAGTGAAATGCCTTCAAGAAAAAATGAACCCCCCCCATCTTCCACAAGCTTGGCTGGCTGCCCCCTTTTGTAGAGAGTGTGTGTTTTTCTTTTTTTGCCCTTGTCATGCTTTTCATGCTCTCCTACCTCTACAAAATATCTAGGCCACTTGGCAAGATCATATGGCTTGCTATTAAAGCATCTTCTAGGTGCATTTTTAATCCTACTATTCATCATCTCATAGCCTTCACATGCTCATCACATGGCTTTGCAATTTGGATACCTCTCATTGGTCTAAAATGCCATGTAAGCAAGGTAGTGGAGAATATTGTTTTTTTTTTAAATGTCATCTTGCTATCCGACCTTGGTCATTAGATTCATGATGATCACACTCCTCCCTTTGATCAGCTGTTGGCTGAAAATGGCCTGGAAATTTCTAGGCCATTCATATTTTTTCTTTGCAAAATGGCCCTTTTCGGTTTCTTCAATAAAATTGCATTTTGACCCCCAAACTTAATTTAATTGCAAATGGACCCCAATTTTGGATTTTTCTTTTCCAACTCATCCCATCCAATATAAAACTTAGTTCAAGAGGTTTTCACATTTTTCGGAGCTCATCTCTAACTTTCCCACTTTTTTTCTAAAGTTTCGATTTAGTGCCTCCCAAACTTTGTCTTTTTCATTTGAGCTCTGATTCCGGATTTTTCTTCTCCAATACCTTTCAAAAAATATAGAACTCAGATCTGGAAGTTTTCATAATTTTTCAAGCTCTTTTCCTATTTTTCCCGGAATTTTCTCTTGGAATTTCGGGTTAGTGCACCCGAACTTTGTCTTTTTTCATTTGAGCTCCGATTCTTGATTTTTCTTCTCTAATACCTTCCAAAAAATATAAAATTCAGATCTGGAGGTTTTTGTAATATTCTGAGCTCGTTTCCTATTTTCCCCAAATTTTTCTCTTGGAATTTCGGATTAATGGGTGCGAACTTTGCCTTTTTTCATTCGAGCTCCGATTTCAGATTTTTATTCTCCAGTCCCTTCCATCTAATATAAAACTCAGGTCTGGAAGTTTTCATAATTTTTTGAGCTCGGATTCTATTTTTCCCAAATTTTCCAAGATTGCCCTTTAACCCCCAAAACCTCGGTTTTACTCAAAATGGGTCTAATTTCTAGATTTTCTTTTTCCACAATCTTTTTTATACATTGAATTGGAGTTGGTCCAAAAATGCCCAATTTTTTACGATCAAATTCCTTTTCGATTTAGTTTTCTCCTTTTCAACATCGAAAATTTTCTCATTTTTTCCATTTTTCCTCTAACCGGCTCTTCCTTGGGATCCACTTCAAATTAGGACTTGGGATATTTTTGTTTATTTATCCTTTATCAACTGGGGACTTCAATTTCACCGAAACAGGCCATCTCTGCAATTTTCCCCAAATTTGTAAATTTCTTATTTATTCATTAAATCCTTATTTTCCCCTTTTCCTCTAAACCAATTCTTTTTTCAACTCCGCGTCAAAATTGGACTTTCCAATATCCTTAGTTACTGATCTTATTCCATTTGAGACCTCCAATTTCATCCAATTTGATCGTTTTCGCACTTTTTCCCAAATTTGCCAAATTCGGTATTTCTATTCACTGAATTTCTACAATCCATCTTCCAAACTCTATTTCTTTCATGGTAGACCTCGAAATATCAAAATTCCTTCACCATTGTTCGATTCAACTTCGAATCTTGATTTTGAATGAGGGTTGACTTTTTTAGCAGTTGACTTTTTTAGGGTTGACTTTTTTAAGTTGACTTTTTGTGTTGACCTCCGAAATGAAATCTTGGAGACCCATCTGTGGAATGGTGGAAGTCTCTCTGCGTTTTGGGAAGTTAAAAGGAGAATTTGCCTGGTTTAGGGGGCCCGGACAAAATTAGGTGTCTACAGGGTCCCAAGAAGGGATGCCTATGGTAGGGTGATATTGGGTATGACATGAAGCATACGAAAATAGATGAGTGGTCCAGAGAGGTTTCATCCCCCAAACTGATATGAGGGGACATACCTCACTTGTTCCTAGCTTGTATTAACTCATGGAAGTCCTTGGCCAAGGCAATACTTGAGTAGTTAATATAAAAGCTGCAGGACTAATATGGAATGGGTTAAAGAGTAGACATTGCACCATGCTCTTTCTTATTTCGGGATATTTTATGAAGGGATCGAATTACACAGACATACACGAAAGGCTTGTCAAACCTTGTTGACTCTCTCGACATTTGGTGATCATGATGCATTGCTAGTGCCGCTCATGATCTATAAATATAAATTAGAAATTCATAAAAAAATTCATTTATATTTATTGCCAACATGTTGGGGGCCTAATGGGTCACACACAAAAGATGATTATTGGAATTAAAATGAGATTGGGCTTAATTGAATAAACATTAAGTTCTCAGGGACTTATTTGAATTATTCAATAATGTGCAAGGGCTTTAGTGCAAATAGACCAATTATTGGTGTACACTAAACCTAACTATTAAAATGCCTTATGTTTTAGCCGTCTTTCATCCAATGTATTAGCGCCTTGCGGCTGTTGCTTGTGATTCTCCTTGTGCGGCCATTTCGCGTGAAGTGGGAAGAAGAATTTGATTCTTCGAGCTTGCTTCTTGGATTCGGCAATCAAGAGAGAGAATGAAGGTTTTTAAAACCTAGACAATTAGCATTATCGTCGGCTAAACACAATCTCAACCTTGAGAAGGTTTCCCGAGTCACCTGTGTGGATTACCGTTGAAGGCCGAACAATCGTAACGGCTTTTGGTTTGCGACAACTGGGCTTGGTGTACAAGAACAAGATCGATCATAATTCCGGTATTGTTTTGTTTTTAAAATTCCGTTGCATATTTAATTTTAATTAGATTAAATTTATTTATTACTTTGGTTGAGCATGAACCGAATCCCAACAATGGTATTAGAGTCTCGCTTGTGTCGTTTATGATTGATCGGTGTTTTAATTGTTATCGATTTCAAAATAGTTTTGATTTCAGGGTTGTTTTGATCCGTATGTAAAATTGAAAATTTTCAAAAATTGTTTTTGATTTAATTTCAATTCTAGAAATATGTTAATTCATGATTATTTAATGTTATTAATTTAAAATTGTTTTAAATTAATTAATTGGTAGTGCAATCGATTGACATCAATTGAAAATTGTTTGTGTCAAGATTGTAGCGGTTTTGGTGCTTTTTGGAAGTAGATTTTTTGGCTCGTTGTAGCCGCTGTTCTTGATGTTTTTTAGGCTTTAAAATGATCAAGAAATGTTTTTGATATTGCCTAAAACTCGGTTCAAGAAAAAGCTCAACAGAATTGTTCCAATCGGTGGTTGCTTTAATGCATAGGATTCGTTTTATTGGCTGCAGCTTGGAGCTGCTTGCCGCCACTATTTGCTGAATTTTTGAGCTGCTTGCCGCCACCATTTTGATGGCATAAACAAGCTGCCAGCAGCAGCTTAAAACCATGGGATAGGTGGCAAAAAGCACCGCTTAATGCCATGGAAGCCATAAACCACATGGCAATTTGAAGCTGCTTGTCACACGTCTTTGTACCTTTTAATGTGGCATTTAGATGCTACCAGCAACAGCTTGTTTCCATGGCAATGTGAGCAGCAAAGCACCGCTTGGTGCCTTGGAAGAACATGGCTTATAGAAGCCATATTCTATACGGCACTTTAGGAGCTCTTGTTGGCTGCCCACTCCAAAAGAGAGTCTTGAATACTTTGGCTTATTGAAGCCAATGACTTACGGCAATTTAAGTCTTGTTAATTGCAGCTTGTGTTGCAATTGTTGTACACGGGAAAAGACTTCTATTTGGACTGGAATTTGTTGCCGCATAATACTAGCTTTGGAAGCTAGTGTTTAAGTGCAAGTCAAACTCCTTTTATCACCAAAGGAATAATTATCCAATTTGTTAATTCTTAAAATGTTTAAGACACTAATTGGATAAAAGAATTAACATGTTTTATGTTTCCAAATAAATTGTTTAATTGGATAATTATTTAATTTAATTGATTAATCCTAATTGGATTAGGATTTATTCTAATACGATTAGAATAAATGTTAATCATAAGAAAAATTGTTTTCTTAATTAAATTAAATAAGGATCAAGATAAATCTATATATGGTAACTAGAGATTGAAACAGAAATTTATATGTTCATAATTTGATTTTGGATGTATGGGATGATTATGGACTTAGACCCAATATGATTGTGGATGATTTAAATTTTTCATGGTATTTATTTTAAATAGGATCTGCATACCCTGCCTTATCTCTCATTTTCTTGAGTTGTAAAATTTTTTTTTCACCTAATTCCCCTCAAATGTAACTTGAGGTTTCTTTATTACAAATGTAATTAGTTACATAAAAGTTAGGGTTTAGGGTTTAGGGAGGATTATCTAGGAATAATTTTGTAACTCGAAGATGGAGATTAAAGGCACCATGAAGATCAAGGAAATTACAAGCAAGCTTATGAAGACTTTGTATGTAATCACCTAGGAATTTGACCAACTAGTTTCCTTTGATGGCTCAAGGAAATTAGATTAGTAAAATCCATAATTATCCAAGTAGAAAGCATATTATAGATTTATTGCATGTGATATTAAAAATGCTATACATGCCAAAATTGATGAGACCAAATGATTAATTAAATTCCTCGTTAAATTATATTGAGTCCATGCTTCGCATGATAAGTTGCCTTCCACCTTCTTAACAAGATAACCAGAGTTCTTCCAATAGGAGGCTTGTTGAGTCACTCAAGGTCAAACTATTGTACGAACATGTTTGAGTTAAAGAAGGTGGGTTTTACTCAACTAAATCTTGTGTTATCTGGATGCGCCAAACTTGATTGCATGTCATTTAGAGACAATAGTTAAGCGAAATGCATATGATGCATTAAGGCAAGGAGTTGTCCCCTAACTGATCTAGGAGTTGCATAGAGATGCAATTGGTAAGCTAAGTTACCCACTCAATTAGTTTCTACATGGCTTGTTGAGTCACTCAAGGTCATGGAAAAATGAAAGGGGTCCTACCTTACTAAGAAGTTTAAAAGTTAAATTTCTCAAATAGTAGATGAGGGCTATATCTTGATAAAATAGTGAGAACAATAATTTAAATTCTAAAACCTAGTTTAGCGATTGAAATTTGCATAATGACTTATATGCATTGGTTTATGGGGGATATAAATCGTCATGACGATTTGACTAGTCACTTAATTGCATACTTGATGCAAACTCAATAAAGTCGATTTCTATTAATCACTTTCACAATAAAGATCGTGCTGAATATGAAATGAAGGTCTATGTCCTTAGTTATCCTTTACCTCACAGAATTGTTCTACAAGGAACTTAGCAATGAGAAGTTCAATATCTCAAAGGAATTATTCCAATGAAATATGTTAGAAGGTAGCCTATCAGGCATCATGTGCCAAAGTTAAAAGGATGATGCTTATCTCTCAAAAGCTTATGAAGTCGTTTGATGAGATGAAGAATGAAAAACGATATTCATAAAAGGACATACCATCATTGAGGCAATGCAAGGCATTGGAGGCTTAAATGTAAAAAGTATATTCGATCCATGAAGGCAAAGAAACTTGAGAAGTTTCACTTCACGGATATTATGAGTTTATTTTCACTACCTTTAGGTATATGATACCTATAAAGTTAGTTCACATATATGTATGACATATAGAAGGAACTAATGACAAGGATAAGTGAAAGCATAAGACCAAGGAGGTGGCAACCTCAGTTGATATTTGATCAAGCTTGCCAACCTATTCATGATGAATGTTTTATAAACATTATCATAATTTTTGTTTTGCTAGCATTGGATGCTTGGCCATTCATCCAAGAATGAACTGAAAATTCCTATGGAATTTGTTCCATGTCATGGTCTTGATGAACTCATAATAAGCTAGAAACTTGCATAAAAGATAATCAAATTACTAATTGTCTAACTCAAAATGTATAAGGGTAAAGTATATAGATACTAGTTGTTTCCTTGATTATGAATCAAATAAAATCTTATACAAAACTTAACAATTAGATGAGCTTTGGCTCAAGTAATTTCATAATGAGATTATGAAACTAATTTAGTTAGAGAGCATTCTTATTAAGTTATGATCTAAACGGAGAAATGCTTGAAACTAAATTGATTGATTATCTAATAGAATTCATATAAGATGAATTGGATGGACGTTACTATGTAATGACATAGAAAAGTCCATGATACTCCAAATAGCCTAGATTGCTGAAATACTAACCTATCATGGATTTAAGTTGTGACGGTAAAACAAACATTCATATGAGATATGAGATGTTTAGTTTTAAGATTACAAATATGCATTCAAAAGAGTTTTGGGTTCACATCCCATAGAAAAGTAAATGAGTTTACGTTCAATGTTTCTACACATGTAGGAAATAGTGGGAGTTATTTGACACTTTAAAAGTTAAAGGTCATAAGTTGAAATCTGAAATTATGCATAAGATGCATAGAGGCACAGAGATTTAGTAGGATGCATTATGATGCATTACTCATACGAGATGCGTCTACTAAACATAATGATTAAGTAGGATGCATTGTGATGCATTACTCATAAGTCATGAGTCTACTTAATAGAACATTGTTAGACAATGGATTAAGATATCCAGTTTTGATTGTAACATTCAAGAGTTGAATTTACAAAAGGATGAGATATCTTATGTGTACACCTAAGGGTTAGTGGGAGTAATACAAGTTACTCATTAAACAATGTATATCATATACATTGATGATTAAAAGGTAAATCGATAGTAATGCTAAGATCTAACGGATTTAGCAACAAATAATTGGATTAAATGTCAAATGACTTTAACATAGAGAGAATCCAATAAGTGACTTAAGGCCATGATGTAAATAAATCAGTCATTTGGAAATGTTCCAAATTAGAGAGAATTGGATTATTTATATTCTAAGTTAGAATACAAACCTTTTGTTTAAGGCTACAAAAGAAGTATTTGGATCTGTAGCTCAATGGGCTAACTAAAAGATTCCTAGTTGTTAAAGTAACAACATGAGCCATAAGGAAAGGACTCGGGTTTAATCGTGATCTAGATAAGTATTATGACTATGATAATAGAGATTATCAAATGTATATGACCGAAGCATATTCTCACAACAATGTATTGAAGATATGTCTTAGTAGAGACACAATTTCTAATCGAAAGAGTTAAGCATTGGATGCGTTAGCGATTGGCTTAGTGCAAGTGGGAGATTGTTAGTTTATGCCCTGGAGCTAATCAGATTGGATAAGAAATATACAGTTAATAATGCAAACCCATCACTATTCTTTAGTGATACAAAGTTTTCCTTCATGTTAGTACAATGATAAAGAGTTATTAAAGTACTAATTGGATGAAGCCCATGAAACACAATGGCCTTGCAAAGGAATTGTAAGGAGTTACAATTATGAGGATCCTTATGCATCAAAGTCATGTTTCTAAAACTGTTCCTGGTCATTGTATTGTCAAGATAGGGCATTGACAATGCTCAAAGATATGTTAAGCCTCCATGCACATGTTGCATGCAACCGATCTCATAGGTTGAACTATGGTGATACTTGGGGATAACATATGGGTGCTTGTTGGTTGAACAAGTTCACTAAACATGACCCGCTATGAGAGTTCCATTTGGTATTTCACTCAAGTGTCTATGAAAATACTCTCATGTGTCAATAGTGTAAGTAATCCTTTGACTTGTGACACCAGGTCATCTTGTATGTGATTTATCATACTTAGATCTCACTTGTTCCTGGCTTATATTAACTCATGGAAGTCCTTGGCCAAGGCAATACTTGAGGAGTTAATATAAAAGCTGCAGGACTAATATGGAATGAGTTAAAGAGTAGACACTGCACCATGCTCTTTCATATTTCGAGATATTTGATGAAGGGTTCGAATTACATAGATATATTGTACACGAAAGGCTTGTCAAACCTTGTTGACTCTCTCGGCATTTGGGTGGTCATGATGCATTGCTAGATGCCGCTCATGACCTATAAATATAAATTAGAAATTCATAAAAGATTTAATTTATATTTATTTCCAACATGTTGGGCGTCTAATGGGTCACACACAAAAAGTGATTATTGGAATTAAAATGAGATTGGGCTTAATTGAATAAACATTAAGTTCTTAGGGACTTATTTAAATTATTCAATAATGTGCAAGGGCTTTAGTGCAAATAGACCAATTATTGGTGTACACTAAACCTAACTATTAAAAGGCCTTATGTTTTAGCCGTCCTTCATCCAATGTATTAGCGTCTTGCGGCTTTTGCTTGTGATTCTCCTTGTGTGGCCATTTTGCGTGAAGTGGGAAGAAGAATTCGATTCTTCGAGCTTCCTTCTTGGATTCGACAATCAAGAGAGAGAAAGAAGGTTTTTGAAACGTAGACAACTAGCATTGTCGTCGGCTACACACAATCTTAACCTTGAGAAGGTTTCCCGAGTCACCTGTGTGGATTACCGTTGAAGGCCGGACAATTTGACGACTTTGGTTTGTGACAACCAGGCTCGGTGTACAAGAACAAGTGTGGTCGAAATTTGATTTGTGATTTTTGGCAATCACAATCACTGAGGTATTGAATTTCGCTTATTGTTTGTTCTTGACAGGATAAATCGATCATAAACACACAAATTGTTCCTTGGTGGGTTTTTGGTATTGTTTTGTTTTTAAAACTTCGCTGCGTATTTAATTTTAATTAGATTAAAATTATTTATTACTTTGATTGAGCATGAACCAAATCCCAACACTTCATCCAATTAGTACTTAATAACTATTATTATCGTACTAACATGAAGGAAAACCTTGTATCAGTAAGGAATAGTGATGAGTTTGCATTATTAATTGTATATTCCTTGTCTAATCTAATTGGCTCTAGGGCATATACCAACAATCTCTTACTTGCACTAAGCCAATTGCTAACGCATCCAATGCCGAATTCTTTCGATTAGCAATTATGTCTGTACTATGACATAGCTTCAGTACATTGTAGTGAGAATATGCTTCGGTCCTATTTATTTGATAATCTTTATTATCGTCACAATACTCATTCGGATCACAATGAAACCTAATTCCTTTCTTCATGGCTCATGTTGTTACTTCAACAACTAGGAATCTTTCAATTAGCTCAGTGAGCTTTAGTGATAAGCTCATAAAATATACATTTTATGCCTTTCTACCTTTAGTTTTTGTTATGTTTTCGATCTTTATCTTGTTTACTTATATTATGTTTTTGAACTTTAGGTACAATAAGGAGAATGAAGTAAAAAGATGTCAATAATAATGGTAAAGAACTTACAAAATCATAATCACAAGATGGAAGAAGACTCGGGAGTCAAAAAGATAAATTTTTGGTTGCAAATCAAGAAGGCAGATTTGACCTCCGGAGCTTGTTGCAAGGAAAACATGATACTAAAATCCTTATTTGAAGAAACTTCCTCCTGACTTTTGAAGCTGACTTGAATACCGTTCCAACGGTAGTTTACACGCCCAAATCGAATAAGAAATGGTCATCCAAATCAGCTAATGAAGTGCGAGAAGATGCAGCAGAAAATTACAAGGCAGTATGCTCGGTGCCTAGGCGCCCAAAAACCGGGAAAAAAACGTAAAAAACATGCCAAAAACATGATTTTTCAGCCCTAACTTTACTTGTGTGGCAAGGACTTGTTTCCAGGGTTTTAAAACTCTATAAATACTATCTTTTGAGCCACAAACTATCTATCTTTTGAGGAGACTCAAAGATCATCATTATTCTTCTTCTTCTTTTTCATTCTTTTATTTTCTTTTTAGTTTTATGTATATATTATCTATGTCTATGCTAGGTTAAACTTCTTTTTTGTTAAAGGGTGATTTCAAAGCCCTATACATGTTGTGTAATTGATTTTGAGATTCTATCTATCATTAGTTTTCTATCAAAGTTGCTTGTGTTCTCTAAGAATTGTTAATGATGTTGTCTTGATTTGTTTAGGTTGCAAACTAGATAGATCTTGATAATTATCTAATATTAGTTTAGGAATCTTGATCTGTGTAATTGTCTTGATTTCATATTCATTAGTATCAATTTGTAATTCATGATTATGTTGGGTTTTCAGGAATTATAAAGTGGTACATAACCTAAGTTGAATGAATTCATGTTCATACTTTTGTTGCTTAGATCAACCTATCTTTCTTATCATAAAGCTGCTGTCACTTTGAATCTAATGATGTTCATCTTAGGTTATTTGATAGTTAGAGATTAAGTAGTGGCGTTCTTCATATTCAACGACAAACTAAGGAAGGATTGGGGTAACACGGGAGGTTGTTATCTACAGCTGTTGATTATGATAGCTAATTGAAGTTGATAGATCTGATTATTGATTCTCAATGATGTCTAGTGGTAGAGAATGAAACCTTAACCATACTTTTCATATTTGATATTCTTTTATTTATTTGCTTCTTATTTTTATTATTTGCTTTAGTTTTTAAACATCTTAAAACCCCTTTTCTTTTTTTGTCTTTGAATTTAATTTTTAAATTAGTAAATTATAAACTAAAAACAAATCTCTGTGGATTCGACCCTTGCTAACTACTATACTCTACAATTGATTTTTTTTTTAGTGCAAGGTTAAATAAAGATACACTCTTTTGGGTGCATCAAGTTTTTAGCGTCGTTGCCGGGGATTGCTTTATCTCGAATCGATCTCGAACGTTAAAAATAAAATTTCGAGCTCAAACCAAATTTCAAACCACGAGTTTTAAATCAAACTCAAACTTTTTACTACTTAAGCTCAGCTCGACTCGGATCAATTACAGCTCTAATTCTAACTTTTGAGAGATCATATTGTCTCTCTTGTTCCCTTTGCTCTGTTTATTAAAATTATAGGCTTTAAAAAAAAAAAAAAAAAGTTACCTAACAATATTGATTAACAAACACTATAAGAATTTAGTAGTGAGAACTTGGGATGTCATTATACATACATACATATATATATATATATATATATATATAAAATATAATATACAGAAGACAAAGTGCACTATTTCCGAATGCTTTTAGATTAAATGGTGCAAAAAGTAGATTATATCGTAACTGGATTCGTCCCTAGTTATAAAAAATTGTTACCGCCATCTTTGAATAGATATGTGAAAAAGGGTCAGGTGGAAGTGGGACAGTATGCACCCCGCAGTCCCAACACAATTTTAATCGCAAACACTCAGCAACTTGGAAAGGGAAAAGGGGTGGGGATGGATGACGTATTAACAGCCAATTAGAGCGAGAGGGCTTCCATCTACGATTAAAGGGGCAGCTCTTTCTGCATGAATGTAGATGTGATTTGCATGTGATCAAGACTAAATCCAATATTCTCTCCATGTCTTTACAGCCACTGCTTTTTTTTTCTTTTGCTTTTTTTTTTTTTTTAAGCTGCAAAGCAATCGCATATCAAACTTTCAAATCATAAATGACATAAAGAGATAATATTAAAGTCAAGCTTTCACACCCTAATTACTGGAATGACCCCACTAAAAACTGCATGAAGAGACAACGGAAAAGGATCTTTCCTGCTGAAAAATATATATACAAATAAAGTAGAAAAGAAAAAGGTGAATATAAGCAATATAATGCACCATTGAAACTGATTCCTTCCTTTTCTTGTGCTCTTTTGCTTCATTCATGAGACGTGCCTCTAATGACTAACATCACCTCACCAACCAGATCAGCAACTTGTTTAACCCCAACCCAACACAAAAAAAGAAAAAGAAAAGAATATACAGACAGACGTGCATGAAACATTCATGATCAAAAGATGACTAACACCTCTATCTCTCTCTCTAATCTCTATACACCTATTCCCTTCCCTTTCTTCAAGCTTAAAGCATTTAATCAGTCACGTTCTTTACTCTGCCAGTCTGGTCTTCCTAAGCTGAACTCCAAGCTTGGATTATGGAGCTCTATGTTTGGCCCCATTAAGATTTTTTGTTGAGTAAAACTGCTTCCCTACATAGTTGTAGAATGGTATTTTCCAATGACAAAGAAGAAAAGTGGAATTAAAAAAATCTATGAATTCAAATCTAAATGACAGAAAAATTGTATAGTCCCTTTCAATATGTTCCAGAAATAAGTAACAGGTATATTGTATTGGTAGTTAGCTTTATTAATTTAACTCCCTTGTCTAACAAGTAACACCTGCCTGCATCACCAACCGCTTCTTAATTGCTAGGCATTCTCTCTTTCAAGTACGAGAGTGAGAGATGGGAGAGTGACTTTTTCAAGTAAAACTAACAATATCTTCTCTTTCTCTTTTTTGTTCAATCATATTAATTATCTAAGAATTTATATATAATTCATGCATAGAACATTGCCCGCAACTTTCATATCCTAGTTCCAGGTTCATGTTTTTTTTTTCCTTTCTTTCTCTTTTGGTCCGCTTCTGAACAAATTAATCTACTTGCTGATCATAAGTAAACCTTTTTTTTCTTGTATTTGAGGCTATCATAGATTAAACTTGATCACTAAAACTAATAAGCCAATAGACCACACGGTTGTTGGCCATAAGCAAAACGTACATTCCTATCTAGTTAACCTAGATGGTCTACTTATCGTTGCATGCATACATATGAAGCTGATAATGAAATGTTTTGATTAATTTGGTTGGATCAGAAGCTTTTGACCACTTACTTCAAACTGGTTTCCAGATTGAGAAGATGGAGCTTCCGGTCTAAGCCCATCTGGATTCCTCGAACTCGACAACCAAACTCCTCTACTGCACAAAAATTCATAAGTTAATCAGTTAATTTCACTAATGGTAGCTGCGTATTTTCAATCAACAACCCACTAAATTGAGTTGACAGAAGTGCAAAGGCAAAGTAACCAGTTATTCATCGTTCTAGCTAGCTAGTATTGCCTCAGCATTCAACCAAAACTTCTATCTGAGATTAAATGAAGAGTAAACGACAGTTTAGCTATGTAGATGGAAGAAAATTTTCCTTGTTTCAACATCTGCAATTATTAGAGGTTGTCCTTTTATAACTGAACTAACATAATGGTAAAATGTTTTTGACAGATCAGAAGGCCCAGCTGCAGGCATCGTTTTTCGTTCATTGATCAGAACTTAGTCAACTCCTATATAATGTTGTGACTTGTAAGAAACAGTGAACAATATGTAGCACTTGAAGTAGTCTTAAATGAGGTTCAATTTCAAGCAACCACAAATATGGCTGATTCATGTTTTAACTTTGTAGCAATGCCAACGCCAAGTGCAGTGCAGCCTGCAGGGCCCTGTTGCAACCTCTGTATTGATCTATTGTCATCCACAATAGTTGTTTGAAATGTACAAGTAATGAGATTCATTTTAATGAACAAAATCCATCCACTGGTAGAATCCATGAATGCAGTCAGCTGTGTTCTGGAGCACTGGACCAACAGACATGAGAGGACACCATGTATGTATCCACTAAAAACAAGCGTAGGGTTTAACTCCAACGCCCCTAATGTAATAATTGTCTCTTTTCCAAGTATTATTCTTTCTTAATTTTGCACTAAGAGAAGCACTTGAATTTAGAAACCTATCTCTCCAATGACTCTTTGAAAAACCAAACCTCATTTTAAAATAAAAAGCAAACATTAAAATTTATGAAAGAATAACAAAACAAGATTAACAAGTTTAAAGAGAGCAGTTGTCTGCCAAAAACTAAACGGGGAGGCATCAACCCACAACCTATCAAAACTTAAGCCTTGAGATCTAGTTGGTAAGCGTCTAAATTAAAACTAATTAGAAATAGCTGGAGAAGCTGTCAACTTAATTATCAACTTGATTATAAGATCCTAAGAAACCAAAACTTAAAAGAGACGTGAGATAATACTACTTAGCACTCCCTATAGATCTAATAATAGCAACCCAAATAATAAAGGAATCTTCCACTCCACATGACAAACTCACAAGAGAAGACAAAAACACAAAAATCTTGATTTTGAAATCATATTAAACATCCAATCTAAAGTTAATTGCAAATATGTGAAGAGTCACAAATTGAATATAAAATCATAGAAACTCAAGACGTAACCCATGTGAGATAAAACCACTATCAAATCCCAACTTTCATCTTCTTTGTGGAATACCTTTTTAAGTCTTAGAAGTCAATTTGCCTCTCTCTCTCTCTCTCTCTCTCTCTCTCTCTCTCTCTATATATATATATATATATATATATATGGAAGGCCGTTGGATAATTAAGTTAAAAAATCAATTATAGAAATAAAAAACGACTTTTCTAACATGTTTTGTGTAGGTTGGTTTGTTAAATTTAATTCTTAAACCGTGTTAGAAAATAAAATAAAATAATCCAGCAAGAAAGTAGTACTTATGGATACACTCTAGCATTTAGGACTGTAAAATTAATTTAATTTATTGAGGCTAACATCACCCACAAAATGCAGATAATTAAATTTTCTAAGGAACCAACTGAAAATTGCTAGAAGTCTAAAAAATGGGAATATCAAAGTGATTTTCTTTATTTCTTTTTTCACACAAAACAAAAGGAAAGTATATATCTCTATTTATGATTTTTAACAAACTCCAAGCCCACTTGAAGTTATATCTTCTTTTTATATATTTGAAATTATCAGGGTTTATCACTGATTACTGGAATTAAGAATCCAGCACTCTACTAACAGAGACTTTCTAAGTTAATATTTTTTATTGAGAGATGAAAGGGGAAAATAGAAAAAAATAAAAAAGCTTCCCAATTTTGAAACTGATATGAACTGAAGATGATCACCAATTTATAGATTGGTTACAAGTGAATAAAGAAAGAAGGTCTTTAAGAAAACACCCCAACTGTTAAAACTTGCAACTAACTCTATGTCATGTCTTAATTAAGTTTGAATCTTGGAAAAGGAATGATAAGGTTTAAATAAGATTGGAGAGAAATACCTTTAAATTTGTAAAGCTAGATTAGAATGTTATCATATGTGATTTAATTATTATATTAATTTATTAATTTCCTTAAATATAATTTAATGAGATACATTTTAATTTTTTAACCATTAAAAAATTTACTAACAGTGACTTTGAAATAGTTAATGTTTATATATATATATATATATTTTTCAATTCTTCAAAGAAAAAGATTTAACTTTTATTTACAAACTAACATTTTACTTTTAGCTCTAAAATTAGTAAAACAAAATAATAAAGATAATAACCAAATGAAACTTTAATAATTTCATTATGTTTGAAAAGATAAATTTGAGAAAGTGAATTTGAATTTAATTTATCATATAAATTATGAGTATGAATCAATGTTAAGAAAATGAGACCGAAGATTAAATCGGTGTGACTTCCAATTTTCAATCCGGTTGGACCGCCGGTTCATTTAAACAAGATTTTAAATATTTTTAAAATCATTTTAATGTTAAATAAATATTATATATACTGAATAATTAATAAAAATATGCATTTGCCTTAGTGGTATGATCTTTAGTATAACTCTAAAAGGTTATGGATTTAAATCTTATTACTTACAAAAATATATATTTGAAAAAATAATTAAAAAATAAAAAATATTTTTTCCCGATTTTTTTGGCTTTTTACCGATTTTTTACCGGTTAAACCGGTTTTAGGTTGGTTCAAATGATTTTCGGTTCTTTATATAGCACCGGACATGACAAATCTCCGATTTTTGATTGAACCGATCCGACCAGCCAATCCGATTTTATCCATGGTATGAACCTAAACTCGTCATATTTATATATATATTTAATTGTCACAAAATTTATACTAATTATGAAATTTTCTTTTAAATTTTAGTTACCAAATACACTCATAACTTTCATCTGTATGTGTGGGGTTTATAACCAATGATTAAGGTCCCGTTTGGATTTAAACAGGGTCACTGTACAGTGAGATTGAACCCCTTTTTGGGGCCCAATCTCACCATCAAAGCATTTGGGTATCAGGAGTGTGGCACGGTGAAGCCATTCTCACCGTGCCAGACCCCCTTTTTTTAACTGGAGATTTTTGCTCCAGTGAAGAAAAAATCATTCCTGTGGAGATTTTTTTCCAATTTTGTATATATGTTTTTTTATCCTTTAAACAATAGTTGTAGGCTTGTAGCCTTTATCTTTACTTATTATTTATTTATTTATATTTAATTTTTAAATACCTTTATAATTATTTAATAAATTATTTATATAATTATATAATTATTATTTTGATCAAATTATTTATGTGAATATTTAATATTTTTTATTTATTTTTAATTTAAGATGTATAAATGTATTGTTATTTTTAAAACATAATAATTATTATTTTAAAATAAACTAATCATATAAATAATTTATTAATACATTTTTAGACAATGTTTTTAATGGTCATTTTTCATTCTCACTTCACCGCCACCGTTGCTTTTACATCCAAACACATATCTCGTCACTGATTTTAATCTTACCGCTTCAGTAACTAATCTCATCGCTACAATAACTAATTTCACCGCTATCGCTGTTTTTAATTTCACCGAAATCAATCTAATCACCCATCCAAATGGAGCCTAAGTCTCGTATATGTGAGTAATAGATGGTTGTACGAAAAAAATGAAATAGGAGCCAAACCCGACAATCAAAATCCAAGATAACTTCTTGAAATGGGTTAGCATTTTTCTTTCTTATTTCCATATTGTTGCACAGCTTCAAGTGTACAATAGAAACATAAAGCAGAGAAAAAAGTAGAGTTGAATGTATATATGTTGTTTAAAGAGAGAAAATTAATTGGAAAAGAGTTAAAAATAAACATATATTTTAAACGTGAAATAAAAGACTAATATGCTCAAAGATTATATATCGGAAAAGTATTAAAACCCCATGAGGTTTGGGTATAATTTTAGATATTCATTTGAAGTTTGGATAATACCTTTTTTTTCTCTTTTGAGGTTTGAATAATACCCTCTTTCCCTCCTGAAAATTAATATCATGGCAAAATTGCCCTTCTATGGTATAGAACATGTCTATGGTTGGCAAAATAATTCGAACCATCGGATTAAGCAGATAATTCCAAAAATTAACGGGTTCGAGTCGGGTTCGGGTTTACCATAAACCCAGATTGACCCGCCCCCGATTATTTTTTTTTCTAACTTTTAATTTTTTATATATGTTAATTTTATATATTATTAGGGGTGAGCATTCAGTCGGTTTGGTTCCAAAATTTTGAAAATCGATTAAACCGACTAAACTTATAAAACCGACCGAACCGACAAGCAAAGATTCTAAAACCGAAAAAATCGAAACCAACTTAAGTCGATCGGTTCGGTCGGTTTAATCTGTTTTAACTGTTTAAAAAATAATTTATTTATTGTATATTATATATTATTATATAATATAAATGATATATTATATTATATATAATTTTAAATTATTATATAAATAATTACATTTAAAATTAAATTAAAAGGGTCGGTTAGTTCAGTCTATTCGGGATGGGATTAGGGTTTTTTTTGGGGTCGAGTTCGGGGGCTAAAATTTTAAATAAAATCGGATTCGAGGCGTTTTCGAGTATATCTAAACGGACCCTTTATAGGAAAAAGTATTAAAACCCCTATGAGGTTTGATCATAATTCCAGATACCCCCTATAGTTTGGATAATACCCTCTTCCCGCCCTAAAAATTAATATCATGCCAAAACTACCCTTCTATGGCATAGAACATGTCTAGGATTGACAAAATAATCCGAACCGTTGGGTCAAGCAGGTAATTTCAAAAAATAACGGGTTCGGGTCAGGTTTGGATTTACCATAAACCCGAATTGACCCGCCCCCGCTTATTTTTTAATTTTTTTTAACTTTTAATTTTTTATAATTCTATATATTATTAGGAGTGAGCATTCTGTCGGTTCGGTTAGTTCGGTTTCAAAATTTTGAAAATCGACTAAGCTTATAAAACCGATCGAACCGACCGACAAAGATTCTAAAATTGAAAATACCAAAACCGACTTAAGTCGGTCAGTTTAATCGGTTTTAACTATTTAAAAATAATTTATTTATTGTATATTATATATTATTATATAATATAAAATGATCTATTATATTATATATAATTTTAAATTATTATATAATAATTATATTTAAAATAAAATTAAAAGGGTCGGTTAGTTCAGTCTATTCGGAATGAGATCGGGGGTCTTTTCGGAGTTGGGTTTGGGGTCGGAGACTAAAATTTTAAATAAAATCGAGTTCTGGGCTTCATCGAATATATCTAAACGGAGGTCGGGTTGGGGGCTAAAATTTTAAATAAAATTGGGTTCAGGTTCGAACTGATGGGATTCGGTTCGGGTCAGCACGATTTTTGATTCTATTCGGTTCGGTAATCGTAAAGTTTTAAAAACCAGAATACTGCAAATTAACTGTAATTTTTGTCTAAAATCGAACCTAACCGAACCTCCTAATCGTGGGTTATCTCCAAAAACTTTAAAAGATAAAATTATCATTTAATTCTTTTATAACTTGAAAAGGGAATAAAGTGACATTTTTAAAATTTTAGGGAATAAATGGAATTTTCATTAAACCCTAGAGGGTAAGTGTTTTTTACTTATTTACACACATATATATATATATATATATAAATAAAGAGCAAAAGAAAGTTTTGTACACCTGTTGACATAATAATAAGTATAATTACACAAAATAATGATTATTTCAAGTATCATTATTTGTACGCTAACAATGAAATTTTTTAACTCCACAAACGGGTTAATAATTTTTATAATAATCCTTATTTTAAAGATAAAATATCACACACAAAATAAATAATATATCAAACTTGATATAATTCGTTATTTATTTGTTTTAAAATTAAGGTGCTGTTTGAAAAATTAAAAATTCAACCGTAAAAATACTAAATGCTCAATTTTTTGTTTTAAATATTTTAAAAGTATTGAAGTCATACTTTTAGAACTATTTGGTGTCTTGTTGAAGATTAAATACTGAATAGAGTTTTATTGAAATTTAAAAAAAAAAAAAAAGAGATGTATGATATTTATAAGGAATTTATTTATATTAATAAAGACAAACAGAAAAAATAGAAAGTTAATGTAATTAAATAAATTTTTTCGTAAAGAAAATTACTTATATCAAGTGAACTTTAACTACTTGATATTTTTAATATTTTTATTAAAATATTCCATTAAGTGGTTTCAGAAAATTTCAATGATTTATATCATATATCAACACCATCTGAATATTGATATACTAACTAAATATAGTACCAACCCTGACTCTTCTTCTCTATGTTACTGTATATTGTATTTTCTAGCTCCTCATATTTTAAAAGTACACTAAAAATTGGTTTGGTTAATTTGCGTAAAAAAATTCCAACGAAATATATTTTATGACAAAATATTTGAGAGTTCAAATTGCTCAATTAAAAAAAATGACAAATTTGGTATCTCCAAATAAAAATCCCAATCATTAGAATTTAAGCCCTCCAATAAAATGTAGATACAATCTTGGGTATGGGAGGGAGACTATAAAAGATGGAAGAGAGCTACTTTTATGTAATTAAAGCCTAATATATAGGTTTTCATAATGTACAAAAAATATAAGTTCTAGTTAATCAATTCATTTTTATGTTGTGATGAATTTGACCAAAATTTTGAGGGATTAAAACATGATACTTGAGTCTATGAACATTGCATATCTATAGAGTATAGTTTTTTTTTTTTTTTTTTTTTAAATTAAAATTTTTATGATGAATAAGGCCTTATCTAAATGGCAAGGAAGAACTATTGTAACTTTTAAATCTCATGTTCAAATCTCACCATTTGTAATTGTAGGTTTCATTTAACTTTTTTGTACTGAGTTTCGTCCAACTTTATAATGGCCAATTTGTTGATTGATTTGGTTTTTGTTGTAATAGTTATGCCATATATATTGTGTAATTCTGGAATGACTTGTGAGTTGTAACTTATATTTTTATATATATACATGTATAATCTTATCAAAATTAAATAAAGTATGGTCAACTTTTAATTCTCCTACTATTTCCAAATAGAATATCTAGTTTTTGTTTCTATAATCTTTCATTCTTTAGGAAATACTTACAACTCAGCTTATTTTATTCTACATCTACATTAACTTTTAATATTTACATAGTTTAGCGTTACAAATAATTGAACATAATTATTATAAAAAAAAGTTGGGATAAAGGTGAATTTTGTTATTGTAATATGATTTTATATTGAATTTTGCCACTATACTTCAATCTCGTTAAATTTTACCATCATACTTTCAATTTTATTGAATTTTATCATTGTACTTTTAATTTTATTGATTTTTGGACATTAAGCAATGAAAATGATGTAAATTTACCTTTTCATTCATTACTTTTCATCTCAAAATCGACTAAATTAAAAGTGCAACCACAAAATTTTCCATTTGTATTAATGAAATATTTCGTAAAATATTTCGATTCCATTGATTTTTGTCCAATAATCAATGAAAATGAAAGTAATGAAAATGAAAGTATAGTAGCAAAATTTAATAAAATTGAATATAGAGTGACAAAATTCAACAAAATTGAAGCATAATAGAAAATGTCAATATTAACCCAAAATACAGTGTCAAAATTAACCTTTATCCCAAAAAAGTTAATTACTAAACCAAATTCTTTCTATTGACTTGTATGAAGTTAAAACTGGACAGTGTTTGTGTGTGTGCGCTTGAATATAAATCAAAGTCCTACTTTGGACTAGAAGAACGTTATAAAAAATAATATAGTGAAGGATTTAAAAAAGATGTAGCTAGCTAATTATAGATTTTACAAATGAGAGAGAGTGATGATAAAGTATTCAGTCAATATATCCTAAACTCAGGCTTTGATTTGGAGTGAAGTGAGAGGATGAAAGGAGAGGGTGTAAAAGAATTAGAAAAGAAATGATTCTCTCATGCTTGTAGGGGGAAAAAAAAAAAACAGGTGAAAAGAATAGAATAGAGGTGTTTAAGGTTTGGGCTATAGAAGGTTCATCTGATATTTGAGAAGGTTAGGATAAAAATATTATGTCCAAAATATGGCATTGGATAAAAAATGAGACTCATTTAGAAAATAGGTCGGGTCTTGGCTCCAACAATCAAGGCCCAAGCTCGACCTATTTATCATTTATATATATTATATAATTTATATCACATAAAAATATATAATATTATAGTATAAACATTTAAAAATATGTTAAGTTCTCCACGTTTAAGAACTTAATAATAAAAAAGATAAAATTATTAAAAACTAAATAAAAATAACATATTTATTTAATTTTTTTAAGAAAAAAATAATATGGGCGGCTCTAAACAGGTCTCCACATACCAATTTATAAATATGGACGAGTTTGGGCAAAATTTGAGACTCATATTTCGGGCCAGGCCGGGCTTAACCAAATATATGTGGTGTTAATACCATACTTAAACGAAGAGGTTTTCATTTTTTAATTTTTATCCATGCTAATAAAAATCAATCCTCTTAATTAATTTGAAAATAATATTATAGGAAATAAAATAGGAGAGAGATGAATTAAGTATTGAGAATAAACAATATATATATATATTTTTTTTTTCAGTAAAACAAAATATCATTCTAATCTCTACATAAAAGGTACAATGGTAAATAATGTGATTTTGATTTCTTTCCCTCACTTTTCTTTTTTATTATATCAATTAGTAATGGATGGAAACAATATTTTTCTTATCCACATTTTTTAATCTGTCATGCCAAGCACACTAGTGTAAAAGATATTGTTTATTTTTATTTCTCTCAATTTATTATATTCTTCCATGTTTCATTCTTACAAATCTTTATATTTTACACTAGTGTAATATATATATATATATATTAAAAGCAATAAAAAAACCAACATATATAAAATTAAATGAAACTCATACATGATGAGTTAAATAAACTCAGTGAGACAAAGCATTACTGGCTTATGATTACCCATATATTTAGGAATAAACTAGAATCTGGAAAAATGAAAAGGGTATGTACTAAGTGTGGAGTGGACACATATATATTGTATAAGAAATGTTAAATATATATCGTACTAGTTTATCAATGAAAATTCTAAGGGCTGTTTTTAGACGTCCAAAAATGAATAAAAGCTGAACAGAACAGACAGACAGACAGACTCCTGGCAAAATGTGAACGTCGAGAACACATATCTCAAAAGGAAAAATGGGGCAAGCTTCCTTCCATCTAAAAAGGTAATGCTTAAAGAAAAAGCTGTTTTTTTTTAACTTAAAAATAAAATTTTAAGAAAAATTTCTTAAAATAAATTTTTTTAAGTTTTATTAAATATGTAATTTGTATTATATTTATATATATATAAAAAATTACATATGTAAAAAATTATATAAATACATGATTTATTTATCATTTTTATATGTAATTGTTATGTTTATATATAATTTTTATATTTATATGTAATTTATCATGTATATATATAAGCTGTCATGTTTATATGTAAAAAAAATTACATATAAACATGATAACTTTATATAATTTATCATATTTATATATAATAAAATTTATTTAAATTCACCCTAAAAAACTTAATTATCATAGACAAAGAAAGGTTGAATTGAATTGGACGACTGAATATATATATATATATATATATATATAATTAACTGTTCAAGGAGAAGAAACTTACTCTCAGTACCTAACCTGAGAGGGCACCTGCTAGCTAGGCTGCTAAAGCTATAGCTATATATGAGTTTCAGTGCACAGTACTTTCTGCATTTAAGAGATTGGGATCTCTTCTCTTCTCGTCTCTTCTCTTCAACTTAAAGTTAAACCAACTGATTAATATATATTGATTAAGTTAAAGGCACAGAGATTTTTTATTTACTTTTAAAGAGGAAAAAAGAGGTTTATGTTAATGTAAGCACTTTGGGTTATATCATCTTTCATATATCATTCATGAGGAAGAAAGCAGAACATTTTAAAAGATGAATTAAAGGTTAACAAAAGCAAAAGCTGTCATAAGGAAACTCTTTTTAGTTTTTTTTTTTTTATATATTTTTTTCCTCTTTATATATATAAGTAATAAAAAGAAAAAAAGTGTTGTGGACGTGGAGTTTTTTTATTTGCTAGTTAGCTAAAGCTACTCATGCATTACAAGACAAAAATAATCCAGCTATAAATCTAAAACAACCCCGGAGAAAAGCAAACGGAGCTTATTATTTTTAATGAGTTCAATCGGTGTCGTTAAAAATTATTTATTTATTATTAAATTTTTTTTTTATATTTAATATATTATTTTTATTTAATTCAATAAAAGTTATGCTTTAATTATACTTTTATTTTTATATATATCATCTTAATCATGTCATTAGGCATTGGTTAATATTTTTTATTTTTAATATATATATATATAGTACTCAAACGAATCCAACTTTAACTATTATTTTTAAAATTGCAAAATTTTTAAGTTTCATATATTTTTTAAAATTTTAATTTAATTTAATACTTTTAAAAAAAATTAATGTTAAAAATTGAATTCGTTTGGATAAAAAATCAAACAAGAACAAAGAAAATGAGAGAGTATTATTAAAAAAAAAAAAAAAAAAAAGAGCAAACAAACAATAAGAATAAAATGAGCTAGAGAGAGATTGAGAGACTTACCTAGAAGAGTTACTCCAAAGATTAGTGGAGGGGTAGCCATCAACATTATTATTAATATGATCATGTTCTATCGATAAATTTGGACTTCCTGATCTCTGGTTCACTGAACAGTTAACATTCTGACTCATTGCATTTCTGGCAACTGGCAAATAATCTTCTTCTTCTCTAGATCCATCTACCACACGTAATTTTACAAATTCACAAATTTTAATAAAAAGAAAACAAAAAAATAATTAATAGAATCATAGTATATATCTTTAATTTTAATTATCTGTTTGATTTTAAACCCATAGGTATTTGCATGAATATTAAATTAATGAATATAGTTATATAATATTATTGATTAAAAGATTTTGTTAACGAATGCTTTAAAAAAATTTATAAGATTATCATATATAATAATATTTTTATTCAATGAATTGAAAATGATAAATAAAATTATCAAGTATTACATTTAATATAATATTATTATTATAAATAATATATTAATTAATTTTTAAAAATATCTAAAAGTACTTATTAACAAAACTCTTGATTAAATTAAAGGATAAATAAACTTATGTAAACATAATATATATATATATATATATATATAAGAATGCGTGCGTACAAGAAATATTGAGTGTGAGACAGAAGAGCGTGAGAGGGAATCTTTAAGTTTAAATAATGTGTAACAATACACATAATCAAAGAAATATATAAAATAAAATCAATACTATTAGGTCAAAATGAAGCAGTTAATTATTTATTAATATAAAAGCTAAGAGGAAAATACAAATTACCTGAGGAAGCTGCAGGTTTGTCAGTGCTCTTGACAGTTCTATACATCTGCAATGCAAAAGGAGACAAAGATAAGAATTAATGAATTTAAAACCAACGAAAAGAGGGAAAAAGAACTAGCTAAAAAGGAAAGAAAGAAAGAAGCCTCTATTTTGTTATTAATTAGTAAGAGAGCATATAAATAAAGATAAAATAAGATAAATCTCCTGGTCAAAAAAATCAAATCAAATCAGATGCTTCTCTTTGTGGAATTTTGTTGGTTTGTTTATTAACCACGAGGTTGATGTTTGGTAAGGTCAGTAATTGCTTGTATTATTGAGAAATGATGGCTACTTTTTTTTTTTTTTTTTCTTTTTTCTCTCTCCCTCTCCCTCTGTCTTTAACCTTTTTCTCTCTAAAAGTTGAACTTGTTCTGTATCACAAAACAGACTCAACTGTTCATTCATTCACTGCACTCGTCATCGGCTCTTGTGCCGCGGATGGATTCCATTGGAAAACTCTTTTCCTTTTTACCACATCCCCCAGGACCCCCACACACTGATGTCGGAGACGACAGTCTAGTGAGGCTCAGCGGTGCCTTCTTCTTGTGTTGGCCACACCCGGAATATATATGAGAGGAAAAGAAGCAAAAAAGGGAAGGAAAAAAAATTAGGGTTTCAACTTTTAATTTTTTTTTTTGTCTTACCTGTAAATGGCTTTTGACATGAGCAAGAGTTAGATCCTTGACATCCATTAGCTCTAAAACTGACTTGGGAGTAGCTCCTATCAAGTCACAACACCAAGCTCATCAAATTAATTGGAAATTAGCCCCGAAACCAAAACTTAAAACTTATCAAAAGATTCATCCGTCCCTAGCTAGATCGATCACACAAAAGAAATAAAATATATAAAAAAAAAAAGAAAAGAAAAAGAGAAAGAAATTGAATTACTTTCATGACCACCAAGAAGCTCCACAGCATGAACAAAGCGAGCATGAAGAGAGCTGGTCCAACGCATTCTGGGTGCCCTCATATTCCTCTTGTTTTGTAGTTTAGGCATAAATCTCGATCTAATCATGTCATTACACAAGTCTGAACTACCCACCGCCGCTCCATATTGGGTGTATTGATGATGATGAAATTGGGGCCTTAGCGTCTCCATTGAAATCCCATTAAACCTAGGTGCACTTCCTATTCTATAAGCATCGGGTGAGTGCAACACCGAAGAAGCTGAGGAAGAACAATTATACGATGAATAGGGCGACGTCTGATAAAAGCATAACTTATTAACATCCATATTTAACAAACTAGCAGAACTGGGAAACGGGAACGACATACAGTTACTGTATACTGGAACTCCTTTGATGGGTTTCAGTCCTGAAACATCAAGTAATGAAATTCCATGGTTTATATTACTTAGTTGGCCACTGTTACCACATTTGAGAAGATTTCTGTGCCTTATTTGATCATCATCGCTGCCTGTAGCCGCCCCAAAGTTTCTTTCCCAAGGGCTCTCAGCCTCTAAGGCACTGCTTGCAGGATTTGCTAAGGAAAGCTCGGTGTCAGCTTGGGAGCCGGGTTTTATGGAACTATCACTGTGTGATTTTAGGCCATCGTCTTTGCGCCAAATATAAAAGGAAGAATCCCCTTCGTTACTGCCAGTGCAAATTGAGGAAGGAGCACTGTTGGGAGGGCTAATGTGCAGCGAAAGATCAGGAATCCGATTCAAAGACAGTTGACTGAAATCCCCTTTATGGGACATTTTTATTATCAAGAGAAAGGGTTTCAGGATGTGCCTGCCGCTGCTTCACCAAAGGAACTGAAAAATACCCTCTCCAATAAAGAGAGTCGGAGAGAATCTAATAAGAGGATGAGAAAACACAAATTTCTGGGGCAGATGAGGAGCTAGCAAGGAAAGAATGAGAACGCTTTAGTAAGTAGCTAAGAAAAAAGTAATGGGCAAAGAAAAGAAAACTTTTTCTGCTCTTCAAGGAACAGACATCCTAAGAGAGAGAGAGAGAGAGAGAGAGAGAGAGAGAGAGAGATGAGAGGTGTTGCAATGATAATAGAATAATTATGTGTAAAGGATTGTGAAGAGGCAAGAGAAAGATAGATTTTGAGGGACTGTGTTTTTTCTTGGGAAAATATGAAAAACATGCAGTCCACATAGAATTATTGTGAAATGGTATAATGAATAAACGTTATTTGAAAAAAAGAAATGAATAATTAAAAATTATTAAAAAGGATATTGTAAAGACAAAATTATCCTTGATAAAAAAATTTCTCCTCTCTTTTTCTTTTATTTTTTAATTTACTTTTTAATTAAAAAATAAATATTCTGAAACTAAAAAAAATTATAATTTTAAAAAATAAATTTTTAAATTTTTTATTTACTTTTTTTAATTAAAATATTTAAAAAAATAAAATTAATATGCCTAAAATTAATTTTTCTTTATTTTTTTAAATTTTTAAAAAATATATATTTAAATATTTTATTTTTTATATTTATTTTCAATTAAAATTTTAAAAAAATAATATTTTTTTAATGAAAGAAAAAGGAAAAGTAAGTTTTTTCATGAAGGGTAATTTTGTATTTATAATATCTTTTATAATAATTTCTTTTTATTTATTTCTCTTTTTCAAATAACTTTTATTCATTATCCATTTCACAATAATTCTCTGTGGACTGCATGTTTTTCATATTTTCCCTTTTTTCTTCCTTCTACCGAGAGTATATATAGGAAAATGACACTTCAACAAAGCCTCTGTCTCTCTCTCGCTCAGCTCTCCTTTTCGCAATAGTCAATACACGCAAAAACAGCATAAATGTTGCAGCTAGCTATACTATACCCATAACAATTTTTTTTTTTTTTCTCTTTTAAATTTCTCGTCTTCTCCTCCGAAGACGACGGGTTAAATTTTACAGGTGAGAGAAAGAGGAATTGCTGTATAGTTCCTTTTTCCCCCACTCTCTTCGCATATCTTTACAAATTTTGTGCGTATATAAGCACTGACCAATCCTATTTCTCCTTTGGAAAGTCTCTTTATATTTCCTACAATCACATGCCTCTTTCTTTTACTAGTAACTTACAGATAATACAGAATAGATGCTCAATTTTAATTTTATTCAGTAGAGATAGAGTATAATCTTCTTTAAAAAAAAAAAAAAAAACTAAAGCTTGCATGAGAATATTTATATTTTTTATTTTTTCCAATAGCCTTTGTTTCATTATTTCTAGTGGTTATATGATCTTGAATTAATTATTAATCATTAATCCATTTTTTACTTGTTATAACAAATGACAGAAAGAATCTAAAATTTAGCATCACTAATTCACCATATATTCTTAAATATTCACAACGAAAAGATATATATATATATATATATATATATGCGATAAAAAAATGATTCACACATTTTAAAAAAATATATAATGGAGATTAAATGGTTTTTTAAAAATTTAGAATTATATGATGAATTTTTTTTTTGTAATTATTACAAAATTTATGTGTTTTTAAGAAATTTTAAAAAAAATGTATGTAGCACTCTCCTGATAAAAATCATACACCCATGTTGATCTTATATTAAAGCATGTAAGAACTTTAATATGAATGATAGAAGAATCCAAGTTTAAGTTAAGTTTCCTTAAAATGGGATATTGATTCCATCATTAAGAAAAGGAATGCCGCAATTAACCAAAAAATTGTTTGTGCCAATCGTATTTGCTATTGAATGCAACTTTTCAAATCCGTATGTTATGTGTGCATATATTTGGGCCACATATAGTGTTTTTAATAAATTATGTACTATAATTATAGGAAAAAATAATTGGGATACGGCTCTTTAAACGTATAAAAATACAAATATTAACTATTGAACTAAAAGTTAAAGTATTTTGTTTGGAATACGTTGTTAAGCAATGTAACAGAGGTAGATCATTATTAGAATCATAATATATAATGCGATGGACTAATTATTGGGGGATGCACTAAACCTAGCAGTACATGGGGAAAATTAAAGAAAAAGGGGAGATATACTATATAAGATATAGACAGATGAGGATCCAACATGGATATCAGGCATTGCTGTCCACAACTTGGTTGTCATGGAAATAGTAAAGAAACCGTAGGTGATGGTAGTATTTCCCATAAATGAATTAATAAATGGGGGTGGGGCTTGGGAGTAATTGTCAAGGGATATTGATTAAATTGATGGACCCATTGACCTGAATGTGTGGGAGAGAGCCCCTCTCTAAAGGTTTCTTTGTTTGCTTTCATAGAGAGAGTTTTAAAATCTAAACCAAATTCTTCATACCTTTGTAAGTTTCTTATTCCTTTTCATCATCCCAAATATTCCCTTCTAATCTTCTAACCACTTTGTCTAAATACATTATGTCACCCTCCTCCCCCAAAAATAAATAAAAATAAAAAGAGAAAATCCATGATCTCTTCCACATGATGACTCTCCCTTAAACTGAATCACTGCCCCAACCAAAGATTTATAGTGAACAAAAACATACATTTCATTTATAATATATATATATATATATAAGTGAGAGAAACCTCTCCATTGAGTTTAGACTTTAGATTAATAAACATGTTTAGTCACTCAAAATTTAGGCAATGTTTTACTTTAATCACTTAATTATGAAAATTTATAATTTGATCACTAACGTTTATGAAATTTTTTTTTTGTCACGTAGTCGTTAAAGACTAACAGCTTGTTGAGATAACACTGCCACGACATCTGACATTCTATGTGGAAGTATCGACGTGGTATTATAATTTTGAAAAAAAAATTAAAAATTAAAATAAAAAAGATAAATTACACTCTAGATCACTTAATTTTTAATTTTTTTTATTTATTTTGATTACCTAATTTTGAAAGCTTCACATTTTGACCATCGATTTTTTTAGTAATTATTAATCACTAGCTTTTGTGATATTTATTATAATAAATTATAGCCATATTGTCTTTGGCGCAAGGTAATCTCTGTTAAATATTCCTTGAATCCATCCTCTTTGTTCTTTTCTTATCCATCTCAAAGGCCTTATTTGATTTGGTTTCACATTTTTAAATCATTGCTACCTTCAAACGATTATAACTCTCTAGTTAATATTGGTTGGGCATCTCCCTTGGATGTGGCTCTATTATTAGATTTTGGTTGGATGTGTAGATTGATGGTTCTATTCTTTCTTTGTGCTTTTCCCGTATTCATTCCCTAGCAGTCAATAAAAATGGTTTTATTGTTGATTTTGGAAGTTGGAATGATAGCAAATGGTCATGGAATGCTTGTCTCTGTAGAAGACTTTTTCATCGGGAAGGAAACTCATCAAGGACTAATGATAATGCGAATCGTTAAGTGATGTATAGAAAGAGAATTCATACACGAGAAATGTTATGGATACTCTAAATCCGAATGTTAACTTGTCTGGTAATATGAGTCAATGTTTCAGGGTCATCAACCAGATTCAAGTTCAACAAAGTTTTACTTTTTGTTGAATGAAACAGACGAACCATTGTGGCCAGAGTGTGCAAAGCACACAACCTTATCTGTTGTGTCACAACTGTTAAATGTTAAGTCAGAATTTAACATGAGTGAAGTGTGTTTTGATGGTCTGATGGTTATGATAAAGGGTATCTTTCCAGAAGATGATAATTTACCCAAGAACTTTTACAGAATGAAGAAGAAGATGGTCAAATTTGGACTGGATTATGTTAAGATACATGCATGCTCGAACAATTGCATTTTGTTTTATAACGAGTCTGCTGAGTTAACGTACTGTTCGGTATGTGGCCATCCTCGATATAAACCAAGAAAGAAAGTGTTAGGAGGTTAAAAAAAATTCCTTATAAAATTCTCTGTTATTTGCCTCTTATACCAAGACTGCAAAGACTTTATATGTCAACAATAACTGCTGAATGTATGATGTGGCATGCGCATAACCGAAGAGATGATGGAGTGTTGATTCACCCCGTTGATGGTGAGGCTTGGCAAGACTTCAATCTTAATCATCCGTCTTTTGCAGCTAAGCTTGAAACGTAAGACTAGGTTTATGTGCAGATGGTTTATATCTTTTTGGCCCATCAGCAAAACCATACTCTTGTTGGCTAGTAATGCTAGATGTCTACAATTTACCATCATGGATGTTTATGCAGCAACCATATTTTTTCTTAATATGGTAATTCCAGAGTTGAATAAACCATTGTAGAACATTGATATTTTCCTAAGGCCTTTAATTGATTATTTGAAATTAATGTGGAATGATGGTGTTCCGACCTATGATGTGTATGCAAAAGGAAATTGTGTATTAAGGGCTGTACTATTATGGTCGATTAGTGACTTTCCTGCGTATGACATGTTATCAGGATGGAGTATACATGGAATATTAGCTTGTCCTTATTGTATGGAACAGGCGAAATCATTCAGATTGTATTATGGCAAGAAACCTTGTTTTTTTTTTTTTTATTGTTATCGCTAGTTCTTGCCTTTAAATAATCCCTTTAAAAGGCAAAGAGGTAAATTTTGTCAAAGAGTTAAGCATTACTCTCCTATTGAGAGATTATCTGGTGAAGGAATTTTGAAACGGATAGATTGCAATATCACATTCGAGACAAAATGTAGTGACGAAAAGCTCATGGGATTTTAGGAAAGTCATAATTGGACGAAGAAGAGTATATTTTGGGAGTTATCGTATTGGCATATCAATCTCATTCGTCATAATTTGGATGTTATGCATATTGAGAAAAATATGTTGGACAATGTTTTCAACACAATGATGGATGTCAATGGAAAAACAAAAGACAATATAAAGGTTAGAATGGATTTACCATTGCTTTGCAAACGATCCGAATTAGAATTGGTGGAAAGCAATGGAAAAACATACAAGCCTAAAGCCACCTTCACTTTAAACAAGGAAGATCAAAAAAGAGTTTGTGCTTGGGTTAAACAATTGCGACTTCCTGATGGATTTGCCTCGAATATTGGTCACTGTACAAATGTGGCTGATGGGAGGTTTTATGGCATGAAAAATCATGATTGTCATATCTTTATGCAGCGATTGCTTCCAATAGCATTTCGCAAATTTGTGCCAAACACAATTTGGTTTACAATTACGAAGCTATCTTATTTCCTCAAATATCTATGCTCCACTGAAATTCATGTTGAGCAGATGGAGGTGTTGGAAACAAATATTGATGAAATCATTTGCAAATTGGAGGAAATCTTTTCTCCCAGATTTTTTGATTCAATGGAACATTTACCTATTTACCTACCTTACGAGGCTAAAGTTGGTGGACTTGTCCATTATCGATGGATGAATCCATTTGAAAGGTACTAAATTTGAATTTATATATAACAGTTATACATGACCTTAATTTGCATATTATTTTTTCATTCGTTTATAATTCTTAGGTTCTTGCATAATCTAAAACAAAAGGTGAAAATCCAGCATGTGTAGAAGGGTGTAGAGGCGTATATTTTGGAAGAAATTTCATCCTTTTTTTGCCTTGTACTTTGAACCAAATGTACAAACAATATTTACTTGGATGCCATAAAATGATGATGGGGAAGATTTGGATCCGATGGGACGACTTTCAATTTTCACACATTCAGGGAAATCCTTCGACCCTAAAAAAAGTAAGGCATTTTATCTAGATCACAATGAGTTCGCTGCAACTGAAATATATGTCTTAATGAATTGCGAGTGATAACTCGTATAATTATATAGTTTTTAGTTATGTTTTATTATTGTTTTGTGTCAAATATGAGTTATTATTGTTTAGTCTAATTGTGTTTATGATCTTTTATATTTTTATGTAATTTGGTGTTTTTCACAAGTTTCTTTGAGTGATTTCAGATTACTAGAATTAAGGGCAAATCCAGTTCAGTTCCTGTTCCAACACCTTTTGCCATATCAGCTATATCTCGAGTTTCACTGAAGCAATAAGGCTGCAATTTTAACCGTGCAAAGTTAAGAGGCATATCTATCTTTTTCATGTTTTACACTTCTTGAAACGGAGTCGTTTTCCCTAGCGAAATCGACCATCAAGTTGGCTGATGTGCAATGACGTCTGTGCTGACCTGTTTTCGTATTTTGCCCATATCTTCTTATCCACATCAGCAAATGAGCTGATTCCAACGGCTATGGATTAGTAACTGATAGGGGAACATTTTTCTAGAAGACCATGTGATCAGATCAGGCCTCCAAAATTGACAAAATCGACCATCAAGTTGGCTGATCAAAATTGTTATACAATATGACGAAAATTGTTAGAAAAATGCACCCACCTATTATACCTACCTTTGAAATTTGTAAAGCTTGTCTCTTGTCATTTAGCCTTTTAAAATGTGTATAAATAGAGGGCCTTGGATGATTGTAAGAGAGGGTAGATTGGTAGGAAATTAGCCATTGTAATAAAATTCTCTAAGTTTTCTTCTTCTTTCTTTTCTCTAGTTTTCTTTTTCTTTTTCTTTATTTTCTTCTTCTTCTTTCTTTCTTTTATTTCCTTCTTAGATTCTCTTTAATTTTATGTTTATGTTTACAATGCCTATGCTAGGCTAAACTTCTATTTGGTTAAGGGTGATTTCAAAGCCCTAGACATGTTTTGTGATTGATTTTCAGATTCTATCTATCATTAATTTTCTATCAAAGTTGCTTATGTTCTTCTACAAGAATTGTTCATGATGTTGTCTTGATTTGTTTAGGTGTACAACTAGATAGATCTTGATAATTATCTATTGCTAGTTTAGGAGTCTTGATCCGTGTAATTGTCTTGATTTCCTATTCATAAGTGGCAATTTGTGATTAATGATTATGGTCAAGTTTTCAATAATTGCAAAGTGGAACATAACCTAAGTTGAACAATCCGAGCTGATCAACCTATCTTTCTCATCATAAAGCTGCCATTAAATTGAATTTAGAGAGCTTATTCTAGGTTGTTTAATGGTTAGAGATTAAATAGAGAGCTTGTTCTATTTAACGACAAACTAAGGAAAGATTGAGATAACAGAGCTTGTTGTTATCTACGGTTGTTAACTTTGATAGTTGGTTGATATTGATAGATCTGAAATTGATTCTTAATGATGTCTAGTGGTGGAGAATGAAACCTTAACCATATTTTTCATATTTGATTCTTCTTACTTACTTGTTTTCTTACTTTTCTAGTTTGTTTATTTTTAAAAGTATATTTATTTTTATTGGCTGGTTATACCGCCTAATTTGTATATTAACTTTGTTTTATTTTTATTGGCTGGTTATACCGCCTAATTTAGTATATATATTTTTATTGGCTGGTTATACCGCCTAATTTAGTATATATATTTTTATTGGCTGGTTATACTGCCTTGCATCTCATTCTTATTATTTACTTTAGTTTAAATCTGGCTTCAAAAACCCCTTTTCTTTTATTGTTTTCTTTGAACGTAAGTTATAAACTAATAACTCATAGATTAAAACCCAATCCCTGAGGACTCGACCCTTGCTAATCATTATACTTACAATTGATCTTTTTAGTGCAAGGTTAAATAAGATACACTCTTTTGGGTGCATCAAATTTTTGGCGCCGTTGCCGGGGATTGCTTTCTTTAGTTTATTTGTTACTTGGTTTATTCTTATTTTCAGTTCTAATTAGTTTTATTTTCTTGTACATACAAGTTTTTCTTTTCAAATTTAAAAAAACAAAAAAACAAAAAAAACAAAAAAACAATGGAATTGAGCAATCTAACACTTGAAGAGTTGGTGGCATACATGAACATGGAGAATCAACAATCCAATCTCACCTCCCCAGTTCAACAATTGGCCATGGGAGGATGTCAAGGCCATCAAGGGTTCCAAGACCAACAGTATGATCATTACTCAAAAACTTACCATGAGGGATGGTGGGATCATACTAATTATGGCTACTCGAAAAATTACCAAGAAGTAGATCCTTATGCCAATTACACTCATCCATCTAGCTTCAATCAATCATGGTCTCAAGAACCAGATCTTTTTCAACCACCACATATGACTCAAAACTCAGGTACTTCTTTAGAAGATCTTGTGTATTCTTTTGTTACTGATACTTTGCAATTTCAACAGGAAACAAAGGCAAGTATCCAGAGTTTGGAAAGGCAAATGAGCCTATTGGCTAGTAGTACGGTGGAATTAGTAGCACAAAGATCTCAAGCACTCCCTTCCCAATCGATGATTGATCCAAAGGAGAGTGTTAGCGCCACACAACTTGAGGATGAATCAGAAAATCCAAGGGAACCCGAGGATGAGAAAGAACTAAAGATGGATTCAACTATTGAAGATAATGAAGCTTCAATTCCGAAAGAGAGTACTTCGGCACCTGAGGTAACGTTTAAGGTTTCACTTTTTACTAATGTTTCTTCTCCACCTTTTCCTAGTAGATTTGCAAAGTTCAAGGAGGAAGAACATGAACAACACATGCCGGAAACCTTAAACAACTTGTTTGTGGATGTCATTCAACAAGTATCAAAATATGCACCATTCCTTGACAAGCTATGCACCTCAAAGGATGATGGAATAATACTTGTAATGGAGAATGCATCCACTATTGTGCAAAGAAACCGCCCTACGATTCGTACAAATCCGAGAAGTTTCATGTCTAAGCCAAAAGATCCTAAAAAGCCAAGAAGGGGAATTGGCTAGGCTGAAAACAATCAATCAAGTGCTAATTGGGGGAGGCAGCCTAATTAGTGAAAGCATTGCCAAACTGCCATCCTCAGATTTGCTCTCTTTTTCTTTATCTTTTTCTTATGTTTCTTTGCTAATTGTGTTTAGTGTTTCTAAGTTCATTTAGGCTGCATAAGTTTATTTTGTTTATTAGTTCTTTTCACTTACACATGATTCTTTCATTTGGGATTAATAGCATTACATTAATGACAATGTAAGAATTATGTGTGGGGGGAAGAATTTAGGATTTTATTTAGAGTGTTTTGTTTTTGAGTCTTTTTATGTTGTTTTTCTTTCTGATCCTTGTTTTGAAAATAACTAGATGTAAATATAATTTTTTAACCCCGGTTAAACGGCGGATAACGGTACTCCGTGATTATTTAAGTCGGTTCCATCAGCTACCCACAAAACTGATATTGTATATAAATTTCTCTTTCAATTTCTCTTTCATTTTTTTTTCAGGATGGATGATATTCTCACACGATTGCAGAAACGATTTCCTCCTTTTCCTCGAAATATTTTACTGAAGCTTTACCAAGTTCGATTTGAAAGATTAAGAATGCTTATGCACAAAGGGATTCCTGAAGACATACGTTGGATAATTGAAGCCAAGGTACGTGAAGATGAATATCTTCCTGTTTTGCATTTACCAGGTACAGGTAGAAGCACTTTTGCAAAGAAGCGACGAGCAAAGCGCATGAGTTCAAACTGCCACAAATGTGCACGATGGACGTGTAACGGTAAATGTCGTTCTATTGGGATTCCGTCCTCTAATCGAGATGATAAAATTGAATTCATTAAGGATGGACTGAGTAAGGAGAATTTGGGTAATATCCAACTTTCTCTTGAGACGCATCCTAGTGGAGACGTACAAAGAGAAATTCTTGATTTATGGCCGCAATTCCAAAGGGAATGGCAACATCTTGGGAATCTGATGTTAAAAGACCCTGTTTGCCAGCTTGTAAGAAAACTGGATGGGAAGCATATCCTCGACTCATAGAAGGCGTTTAAGCCGTTTCTGGACGTAAAACCAGAGGAAGATGTGAGCCACAATCACAACTACAATAAATAACTTCTCAGCTTTTGGTTTGATTTGCAATAACTTCATTTCGGTTTAATTTACGTGTTGTTCGATTTGTGTAATTATTCTTGTTTTTTTTTTTTTTTAATTTATTGGTCTTTTACGGTTGATTTTTCTTCTCTTTTTGATTTTCTTCCTGAAATCACGCAAAAATCTTTTGTTAGGTAGGTTAACATTTTCTTCTGACAGGTCAGATACACTTTCGGCGACATTATTACTCTTGTCTGATTCACTACTCAGTCCTCTATATATTACACCATGAACTCATTCTCTTTCAGGCACTAGGAAAAAAAAATGGAAAGTACTTCGTCCCAGCGCATTAAAAAAATTTATGTCTTTGGAGGTGCTTATCGAGGGAAAAATAACATATTCGCTGATGAACCCATAAGAGTTGGAGTAATACTTGCCCAACAAAAGATCCAGTTGATTTATGGAGGCGGTAGTACGGGTTTAATGGGAGCAGTCGCTACAGCAGCACACGCCGGAGGAAGTCCAGTTCTAGGAATCGTGCCAAAACTATTCACAGGTTTTTGTGGACCTACCGTGGGTAAGGAAATACAAGTCTGGAGTATCCCTGAACGGATGACAATCATGTACCATTCTGCCGATGCATTCATTGCTCTACCAGGAGGTCTGGGTACATTGGAAGAAATAGCTTGCGTGGCTTCTTCGTCATCTTTGGTCACAAATAAGAAACCCATTGGTTTGCTTAATATTAATGGTTATTTTAGTAATTTGCTTTCATATTTAGATAATGCTGTGGATAATGGATTCATGTTTTCAGATGCAAGGAGAACCATAATTTTTGCTACAACCATTGAAGATTTACTCAAAAAGCTCCAAGCTTATGAGTGTTTATCTGCTACGGTTGTTTCGCAAATGCTCGGAAAAAGAAAAAGTGATATGGATGAGCAAGGAGTGGATTGCACTTTGTCTTTGTGACATTATCTAACATTTTGTTTGTTGTGTCTCAGTTATAATAAGTGGTTAGCAACCTCTACAGGTAATATATCCTTAATTTTACCTTCAAAAAAAAAAGAAAAAAAAAAGAAAGAAATTTGTGTTTTAAGCCATTTAAAAGTATTCATTCTGAACAAGGTCTGAGTAAGGGAGACTTGAGACATACCTTGTCAGTTTGATTTTAATCTTTTTATGTTTACTTGTTAATTTTTGTTTAGTATTTTAGGATTATTTAGGTTGCATGGTTTTGTTTTGTTTTGAGTCTTAGTTGTTCCTATTCTTATGTTATTAGTTCTTTTCTCTTACACATGATTCTTTCATTTGGGTTAATAGACTTACATTGAGGACAATGTAAGAATTAAGTGTGGGGGGAATGATTTAGGATTTCTTTTATTTTTGTCTACTATTTTTTTTATGAGTCTTTATTATTATTATTATTATTATTTTTAGTGTGTTTTAGTTCCTTTTTAATACAATGATGAGATATGAATTGCATAAGTCTAAAACAGATTTATTAGTGAGAAGATTTTCATGAGAATTGAGCTTGATGTCAACCTTTTTATGAGCCAATGTTAATATGATATGTTGATTGAGAAAGAAGCATGTTTAGACTTAATCTGACTTGTATAATCATCCTTGTGAGTTTTTGAGCCTATAATGATTGATGCATTATACAAATCAATCTAATTTCTTTCTTGAGTGCTCTTATGATTACATGATTCTCTAGAACTTGCTTTAAACCGTTTGAGACTATATTGATACATGTGACAACATAAATATGATAGAGGCATTAGGATTATAACCAGAGCCAAACAGCCATCCATTATTAATGTTCTAAGAGAACATCCCCACTAGTGAGCCAATTTGAGCCTACATTAAATATGCTGTTTTATTGGTAACCACAACTTACACCTAGCCTAAATATACTTATATCCTTACCCTTGTTCTAAAGATGGATTATATATTTTGAGACATATTGCAAAAAAACAAGGGATATTTTTAGTTAAAAATTTGGGTTAGAAACAAGAAATAAGTGTGGGGGGAAAAGAAAAGAAAAGTCAAGAGAAAAAGAAATGGAATACTGGCAAATATATTCCTATGTAAAAAAAAAAAATATGAATCATCTCTTGAATTTGTGGAAAAAGAAAAAGATGTTACAAAGTTGTTTAGAATGAAGAAAAGGCCCAACATGAATATCCGGCCTAGGTGACTATGTACTTGTAAAGAGTTTTGAGAAGTTTCTTTGTATGATCTTTTTATGTCTCTAAACTTTATGAACTCTTTGGAACCTTTGTGATATCTTTATCCTTTTGTTCTTCAACCACATTACAAACCCCTTGGCCCCATTACAACCTTGATTAAAGACCTCTTGATTTATGAAGTTGCATGATCTTTTAGTGGAGAATAGGTGGACAAGCAAGCATATGGTAGAACTATTTTCATGAGATTGATTGAGTGTAAACACTTTACCACTACTTTAAAGAGTGAAAATCATGAGAGTATCCCATGTGAGAGGTTGAGATTAAGTTTGAATATGCACTATTTTGATTGAAATATGTTATGTTAATATTGGCTTAACTCAAACTATTTACATTCAAGCAAGAATTTTTGTGAATTTCTTTAAGCTATTGATTAGTTTTTAAGACTTGTCCAATGATTATCTCTAATTTATATTGGAAGGATTAATTATAATTATTATTTTTAGTTTTTCTTATGTCTTCAATGTTTGTGGGTATCGTTCTAGTAAACCCTCACGAGACTAAACTCGTCCACTAGGGACACCTAGGGGTTTAAAGGCTTGTGTCACATGCTAAGTGCCACCGTGATTTCCTACGAAAATGGATTAGATTAGATTTTCTTATTTTATTGAGTCGTTGCTAGGGACTAGCAACAATCTAAGTGTGGGGGTGTGATAACTCGTATAATTATATAGTTTTTAGTTATGTTTTATTATTGTTTTGTGTCAAATATGAGTTATTATTGTTTAGTCTAATTGTGTTTATGATCTTTTATATTTTTATGTAATTTGGTGTTTTTCACAAGTTTCTTTGAGTGATTTCAGATTACTAGAATTAAGGGCAAATCCAGTTCAGTTCCTGTTCCGACACCTTTTGCCATATCAGCTATATCTCGAGTTTCACAGAAGCAATAAGACTGAAATTTTAACCGTGCAAAGTTAAGAGGCATATCTATCTTTTTCATGTTTTACACTTCTTGAAACGGAGTCGTTTTCCCTAGCGAAATCGACCATCAAGTTGGCTGATGTGCAATGACGTCTGTGCTGACCTGTTTTCGTATTTTGCCCATATCTTCTTATCCACATCAGCAAATGAGCTGATTCCAACGTCTATGGATCAGTAACTGATAGGGTAACATTTTTCTAGAAGACCATGTGATCAGATCAGGCCTCCAAAATTGACAAAATCGACCATCAAGTTGGCTGATCAAAATTGTCATACAATATGACGAAAATTGTTAGAAAAATGCACCCACCTATTATACCTACCTTTGAAATTTGTAAAGCTTGTCTCTTGTCATTTAGCCTTCCAAAATGTGTATAAATATAGGGCCTTGGATGATTGTAAGAGAGGGTAGATTGGTAGGAAATTAGCCATTGTAATAAAATTCTCTAAGTTTTCTTCTTCTTTCTTTTCTCTAGTTTTCTTTTTCTTTATTTTCTTCTTCTTCTTTCTTTCTTTTATTTCCTTCTTAGATTCTCTTTAATTTTATGTTTATGTTTACAATGCCTATGCTGGTTATACCGCCTAATTTGTATATTAACTTTGTTTTATTTTTATTGGCTGGTTATACCGCCTAATTTAGTATATATATTTTTATTGGCTGGTTGTACCGCCTAATTTAGTATATATATTTTTATTGGCTGGTTATACCGCCTTGCATCTTATTCTTATTATTTACTTTAGTTTAAATCTGGCTTCAAAAACCCCTTTTCTTTTATTGTTTTCTTTGAACGTAAGTTATAAACTAATAACTCATAGATTAAAACCCAATCCCTGAGGACTCGACCCTTGCTAATCATTATACTTACAATTGATCTTTTTAGTGCAAGGTTAAATAAGATACACTCTTTTGGGTGCATCAGCGAGGCAGTCGTACCCTTCCTTGAGTAAGAACCTTTGTAACCTTCATATGTTGCGAGGTAATATGGTAATCATCATAACTCATATAATAATCCATATTAGGATGTTTGATGAGATGTTGAAAAGTGATGCATCGAACATTAGTGATGCCGTGTTAGAGAAAGTTTGTGCAGCAAGATTTAGAAAATGGTTTAAAGAACATGCAAGTTAATGGTTGCAAACATAATATTATTATTCAAACTTGTGGAGTTTTAATAATTTTCGTTATTGTTCATAAGTTTAGCAAAGTTCCGTTCAGGCTGACCCTCGTATCATTGAGCTATCCCATTGTCCAAGGCGTATGGTATGGTGTTATCAAGGATATTTTGTTAATGTTTCAAGTTCTATACTTTGGATTATGGACAAACTCGAAAAACCATAAATAACAGTGTATGCGCGAAAGGTAGTTGTTATAATGATTGTGGACATGACTTTTATGGAATGTTGGTAGATATTATCGAGTTGGAATATTTTGGTAGGGAAATCGGGCCATACTTTTTAAATGTCCCTAGTTTGATACAGATACTTTTTAAAAACGAACATAAAGAAGAAGAAGAAGAAGAAGAAGAAGATGATGATAATGATGATGATGCAAAATAATGATGATGATTAGAAACTAATAGAAAATTTTCACTTACTTTACTATTATATTTTTCTTAAATTAATATTATGTTTTTATTTTAGTCATAAAATAATATTATATGTTTGTTCATTTAATAAGTTATTTAATTATAAGCAAATGTAAATTGTATTTTTATAAAGCCAATTATTTTGTTACAAATAAAATGCGGTGAGTCGAACATAGTGGAAAGAGAGCAAGAGGTGGAATATCGGCTACTTTCAAAGCATCCAATAGGCGACGAAGATCGTCTGAGGGCCTTTCATTGCCACCTATGGCCATTCATTCTCCTCCCTCAGACCCCTCCTCTCCATGGCACTTATGGACATAGACCAGTACCTGGTCAAACCCCCACCTATTGATGTCCTTGAGGGTAATGAACCGGAGATTGAGGTGCCTGAATCAGAGCTCCCCTAGGTACCCACTGGTGATAGTACGGCTTCGGGTAGATCAAAGAAATGGTGTAGAGGTCGTACTTAATGTTTGCTGAGGCCAGCTAACCCCGCCTACAGGTTCCGACTTACATGTCTACAGGACACGTAAATTCATTGCATTTTCTTAATTTCATTCTTTAATAACAATTAATTAGACTTACTCCTATAAATTGGGTTGAACTTCTTCACTTTTTATAGTATTTTCAAGAAGAGTCATGTCAAATCCATTATTGCCTCATTGATCAGACACTACTTCAATGGACTGTGCCTGACTTGGATTCCTTCCGATGTCAAAGAGTCCATGTGGGATTTATTTCAGGTATCATTTGCTTTTATGAATACATATATCATTTTTTTAATTTACTTAGTTGAACAAGTTTATTTTTATATACTAATTACAGTAAAACCTCGATAAATGAATATTCGATAAATTAATAATCTCGGATAATTAATAAAATCTCGTAGTCCCGACTCGGGCCAGTGTATTAAAATATTAATCTCACTAAATGCATAATATAATAATTTTTTTTTTATAATTCTTTGGGACCCAACAAATATATAAATTAATAACTCCTAAAAAATTAAAAAAAAAATACATAAAAGTTCATAAAATATTATAAGAAAATTTTCATCTAACAACTTTTACCTTCTCATTTAAGCTATTTCTTAAAATATGCATCTAAAGTTGTTTGTTTTTTCTTTGTACCTAAACCAAACTAAATCTCATCCTTAATTTTTTATAATGCACATACCACATTTGGTACATTCTTTTCATGTTGTAGCAAGTAGTTATTTAAGATGACTATTACTTGAAATACCTCTTTTGGAGAAACAATTTGTAATGCACAACTCCTTTCAAATGAGATGCCATAGATTAAAATGAATGATTTTGAGTCTAAGATTAAAACTAATGACTATGTATAAAAATTAAGTTCTATTCACATGAAACATCTTCAATCCTTTATCTTCTAGAGCATTAAATTGTAAACTAATATTATGTATGTACATTAATGTGTATATGTATATGTACATATTAACTTTTGAGGTTTTATGTAAATATTAATTGTTGATTCTATCTAATATTTTTATTTATAAGTCATTCATATATTTTAGTAAAAGAAAATAATAATATACATATGTAAGGATTGAAAACTTAAAATAATTATTCATTTTATCGATAATTAAATAATTTCTTTAAAATAATATTTTTTCTTAGTCTCAATAGTATTATTTTATAGGGATTTTACTGTAATATTATGTCATTGTAGCAAAAAGGCATGTTGTCTCCCGAACAAACACATTTCGTTAGAAAGATATGGGAGGCTGCATGTAAGAAATGAATGAAGGACATGTTGAGAATTGAGAAAAAAATGCTATGGCCGTATTTGGGACTAATAAAATAGAAGAATGCAAAGGATACATATGTGATTGGATAGTTGTGGATGTTTGGGATGAACTTATTGACAGCGTATGGAGTACTGATGCTTGAAAAAGAAAGTCTCAACAGGACAAAGATAATCGGAACACGAAAAAAGAAAGAAGTATTACGAAGCACACAAGAAGATCATCTCCTTTTCTACTTCATGTACATCGGATGGCAAGAACTTTTTGTATTTCCAACATAATTTATATATTGAAAATTTTATATTAATTGTTTATACAAATAATTATGTGTTGTGAAATTTAATTGAATGTAGTCATAAAAGGTGAACCTTAAACTACCTTCAGAGAAGTATTTGATCGCACCAATAAACATGCAGGGGGTGCCGTGATACTCGAAGAATAAGTCCAAAGTTGTTAGTGTAAATCTTTAAATTTATAAATTTATGTTTATAAATTTCTTTTACATTACTTAATTATCTATACTTTCTATTTCCTATAACTTAATAGTTTATATGCCGATTATAATGTATTCAATCACTATATTTTAATGTTTGAAATTGTAGGAAAGCTATAATGCTTCTTTGCAGCAAAGATATGGTGACGATTCATCTACATATCCGGAGTTCGATCATCAAGCCTGGTCTCAAGCTATTTGGGGCATTCAAACTACTCAGACTCTTATTACGGGTTTGGAACAAGACCACGTGCTCAGGATGTTTTCCTCTCTTCCAGCTCTAGTTCAGAAGCGAGCAACTGCTATGCAATGTGGTCCTTCTACTGTACCATAGCAATCGACAGTTGAGTCCAAGGCAGTGCAACGCTTGCAGCAAAATCTTGACCACTTACAAAACAAGGTCAAGGAAATAAAAGACGCTTTGCTTGGCTTGAGGCAAATGTTCGAACCTTTGGCGCAATCACGTGGTGGAGCTGGAACTTCTAGTGTAAGCGGCAATGGTGGAAGTTATTAAGGTGGATCCCTTTGATACCATTTGGGATATGTTTTAAATAATTTTTAATATTTTATTATTAGAATATTACTACAATTTATAGTTATTTATGAAAATTTATTTAATTATGGTGATTTTTATTTATTTATTTAAATTGTGTTAAATTTTTTTATTACCAATTGTTGTAATATTTAAGTTAATTGTCTAAGAAACAATAAAATTAAATATTAAAAAAATAAATTTAAAAATTAAAAATTGGAAAAAGTATTTGCAACGAGTGTAACTTAATAAGACGGAATTCTGTTGAAAAAATCTATTTTCAATGAAATTTCGTCGATAATAGTTTACTTCCAACAGAAATATTTTGATAATAATTAACATTTGCGATGGAATTCCATCGGAAATAAACTATAACCAACGAATTTGGCGATTTTTAAAAAAAAAAAAATCTAGAAAAATTAATTAGTGACGAAATTTTTCGTCGGGAATGCTTTGCAATCCGTTGGAAAATCTTTTCTAACGGATTTTGTTGTTGAAAATGTTAGAGTAGTTTCGACAAATTTTTCTTTTGTCGATGAAATACTATTAGCGACTTTAGTATTTTGAATGAAAAATTCCATCAGAAAAAGACTTTTTCGACGAAAATAATGCTTTCTCTGACAGAATTTTTCATAAAAAAAAACTCTTTTCTTGTAGTATATAGATTTAGAGATTGATATGAGGCAAGGTGTTTGGGGAAGGAAATTTGGTTGGAAATCTAATTGATAAGGATAAAGGTTTGGAGAAACTTTATTTATGGTGGGATGGTAGGATCAATATACATGATAAGGATAGTATGGGATGAAGTCTCTAAGCAGCTGCTCCTTATATGTCAAATGCTTGCGCCTTTTCCTTTTTTTTTTTTTTTTTAATGCACTTCCCTTTTTGGCGTCAATTGCATCACGCCCATCTATCTTTTCCTTCTTGATCGTGTTCTCTATTATTTCCCCAGAAATTACCATATCTGCAAATTTTTTGATGGTATTCCCAATCAACTTCTCATAATATGGTGCTTGAAGACTGGTGACGAACAAAATTATAGTTTCTTTTTTTGTCAAAAGTGGTTAGACCAAGGTAGATATATCTCTCCAACTTTGAGCACATGCCTTGAAGTTTTTGTAGTTTTCTTCTCCATGCTTTGTAAAGGTAGTTGATATTGGGCCATGTCAATGATATACTTGTATTAGGTGACAAATGCCGTTACTAGTTCTTTTCAAGAATGGATGCGATATTTATCCAACTGAACATACCGCCTTGTAGCACAACCTGTGAGGCTATCTTGGAATACATGAATTAACTACAGTACATAGTGATATGAGTCGTTGGGCATTTAGTCCCATCATATTTCTCAAAATCTGGGATCTTAAACTTTGGTGGAACAACTACATCGGGCGCCAAGCAAAGCCCAATAGCATCTATGGAACCATAAAAGTCCATTCATTCTAAGTGATGAGCATGTAGGCATGAATAAGTGACTGAATTATGAAGTGTTTGTTACAAAACAATTACTAACCAAAGATTTTAGATTTCACTTCGAATATTATCTTTATCAGAAATTGTTATGTGACAAACACTCTTTATTAAAAAACTTGATGATGTGAATGTATGATAGTGAAATCAAAAGAAATAAATTAGTAAAGAAGTTTTTTTTTTTTTTTTTGAAAATTTTCTTTCATTTTTTTTGTTTCGAGCAAAAAAAGTATCAATTGCGAGAAAAGTAAGAGATGTTCCTTCACATGTCTTAATTTGGGTTATTTTCTACATAATGGATTGCCCTGGCTTTATCCTAAGGTTGATTTATTAGGTGTTGTCTATATGCTGGGTTCAGTATTTTTGACTAAAAAGGTTTCGAATTTGCTCCTTATGGTTATCCGTAATGGATTAGTAAGGCATCATGATCCTTGCCCATCACAAGCTCCAATCGGAAAGGGTTCAATTTGAGTGAAGTATTTTGCTAGCCACTAGGAAGTTATCAACTCACAAAAGCATTAGTACTTTAATTCCTCCTAAAAGGGATAAAGCTCGGGTGTCGGGCTTATGATATTAAGTGTAGTATGTGTGAGGAAACATCCAAACCTTTTGACCACCTTAGTCACAAACCATAAAAAAATGCCCCAAAATCAAATAAAAAAAAATAACAAGTTAATAAAACAAATGAATAAACATTAAAAGAATCAACTAGATAAAAAATGATACTAAAATCTAAATTAAGACCATTCACTAAGACCTAGGATCACATATGAAAGGTCATTGGCTCGATTCTCGAAATCCCTAATGGAGTCTCCAAACTATCACAACGTGTAAGTTCGAGTACTCGACCGCCAGACACAAAATGGAGTCGCCACTAATCTTTTTTGTTAGGTGTGATTAGTCAAATATATGAAACTATCCTCTTTAAAGTAATCCTAAACTTGAATAAGACATCTTAAAAAGGATTGGTTCTAATCTACGTTTCAGAACTAAGTTCGAGAGTACGGTTACGTGCGATGAAGATATTAGAACCCCTACAATGCTTATCCAAAGGAAGGTACCAAATTAATCTTACGTTATCCTAAAATGATCTTCAATAAATGTCTTTTATTCCTTAATTTTACATTCAATATTTAAATATTGGAAGATTTCTAAGGTTTTCTCCTTCATGTTGGTCGAATCCTGAAAAAAAATTTATGACCCCAAAAGTATTCAATAGAAACCATTTGTTCTCCTAAAAAACTCCGTCATTTGATTCATTTTGTTTTTTATGGAAGAAATTTCTTAAATTTAAAATCTATTTAATTTCGTTCAATTTCAAAAAAAAAAATCATCTCTATTTTTTTATTGTTATTTAATTTGAAAATAAATATCGATCATTGATATTGAAATCTTTCCCTAAACTCTCCATCATGTTGATGAAATTTAAGAAATTCTCACCTAAAAATTATCGGCCATTTGCAATCACCTTATAATTCCATCATTGTAAAAATCTCAAATTATTCTTAACATTGAATTAAATATTCATTATGAAAAATACTCTATTTTGTTTAAATTTTAAATTATGCTAAGTTTTTTTTATTAATTTTCAATATCCCTAATTAAATTCTAATTATCTTAAATATGTTTAAAAATTAAAAATCAAATCAAATCAAATCAATAAAGAATAGATTAGAAAAAAGAATTAAATAAATAATCAATGAATGAGTAAATAATGTAAGAAAATAAAGAATAATAAATAAATCAATAAATAAATAAAAATAAACAAATCATTAAATAATACAAAATCAATTAAAACAAAAGAAGAATTAATAAATAAAAAATCAAAACCAAAATTAATTAAATAAAAAAATAAACAAAATCATAAGGGTTAGGCCCGCAGGTCACGAGCCGGAATGCAGATCTGCTCAACTCGACACACTACTTTTCGACGCATGTTAAAAGGAAATTTTTTTTTTGTTTCACTTTACCTTTGCCCTCTCTCTCTTCCTTCTTTTCTCTGCATCTCTATTGCTCTTTCTCTCTTTTCAAAAATAACCCAGAAAAGCCATCATGTTTCACCGTGGTTTCCAGATTTCGATGATGGCCTGTCATACGCCGTTGCCGAAAAATTCAGCCAAAAACTCGGAAACTTAAAATCCTAAAAACTGTCATCGAAAAACTCAAAACACGAAATTCGACTCCTTCCTTCGTCGTATGCCAATGTCCAAAATCAAAATAAAAAAACTTTTGTAAATCCTCTTAACCTCTTTTTTTCTATTTTTTTGATAGAATAGAAAAAGGGATTCCAGATGATAGATTAGAAAAAAAATCCTTATTAAAAACCCAATAGAAAATCCTAGATCTAAAAAAACTCAAAACTCTAACTGCCAAAAATTCATTTTCCGCCATTAAAAGAACCTAAAAATTTTCAAAAAAAAAAAAATCCTTACCTTCCTCTTTCCCTAACCTACTACTAACCTAGAAACAAAAACCTATGACAAATCGAATCCCTAGCCAAAAACTTCCAAAAACACTTTTTTTTTTTCGCAGATTTTTGCTCTGATTATTGTGTTCTTTGATTTTGCTGTTTGAATAGTGATTGTTGAGGGCTGTTTAAATAGGGAATTTTTTTTTATAGAGTCCTTCATTCTTTTGGATTCAGAGTTCTGTTTTAAATTTCAATTTTAACTGATCTTTGTTTTAGATTTTACATGTTTTTGTTTTTTTTTTATTTGAGTTTTTGTTTTTTTTATTTTATCTGATTTTTTTTTTATTTCTCCAATTTTTTTTTTTTTTTTCAAAAAAGAGAAATAAAGAAAATAAAAATAAAAAGATATAAAGAAAAGAGAAGAGAAGAAATGATTGGAAAAGAAAATAAAAAATGATCGAAAATAGAAAATCATGGGCTGAAACAAATTTGGGTCCGAAATCCCAAATGTCTTGATTGAGTCCAAGACTCGAAATCCAAAGTGAGACCCAAAATAATTTGAAATCCAAAATTGAAATGGCCCAATCTTAAAACTCAAAAAATAAATTAAATTAAGACCGATTTTATAAATTTAGCTATAAATTCAAAAATTTATCTTAATCCCCAAATTGAATTTAACTATATTTGACTTAAATTAAATTATTTCGGAGGAGATTAATTTAATAATTAAACATAATCCGAGTTAAATTAATTCAAAAATATTTTAAAAATTCCGAATAAAATTGAATGTATAGAATTACATGTAAATTTTTCATTACAAACTTCATACGTACATCCACAGATTAAATTAATAAACTAACTAAATAACTAACATAAAGTTAGACTAAACCCACGTATGGTCGATGGGCTTGCATTTGAAACTAAAGGTTTCAGGGCCTCCTCCTTGTCACCGAGACAAGGTCTCATTGGAAAGTTAACAGTAAAATTTTAACACTGTTAATGACTGTAATTAAATTGATTTTTAATAAAAATGGAGAATTAAATTTAATAAATTTGAAATAAAAGGACAAAAATTAAACAATCAAATTGATATAGTAGAGGGATCAAATTCAGATTTTAGATTGATAATTGCTGTTAAATTGACTTTTAATAAAATATAAAATTAAATTTATTAAAATTGAGATAAAAATACTAAAACGATCATATGAAGATAATAAACGGAGGGTTAAAGAACAAATTTGTCACTATATTATAGTTGGATATTGAAATTTGCCCCTATACTTTATTTTGATTGATATTTGCTATTGTATTTTCGGGATTAAGGGTAAATTTACCATTATACTTTAACTCAATATTGAATTTTTTCACTTTATTTTTGTTTAATTGAATTTTGCCACTAAATTTTGATTTTTGATTGAATTTTGCCACTTAACTTTAATTTTGGATGATTTGAAGACAAAATTTAATAAAAAAGAATATTTTTTCAAATATTTTGTTTTAATAATTAACAATAATAAATTAATTAATAAAAATATTAAAAATAAAAATTAACATAGAATTTTTATTTTATAAAAAACTAAACTTAATTTTTCTCTTGTTTTGGTATTTCTTTTAATTTTCAAGTTTTTTTTTTTTATAAAATAAAAATTCTATTAACTTTTTTAATTTTTAATATTTTTTATAAATTAATTGTTGTTGTTAATTATTAAAATAGAATATTTGAGGAAATTTTTTGTTAAATTTTATCTTCAAATTATCCAAAATCAATATTCAATGATAAAATTCAATCAAAAATAAAAAATTCTCTTGAATGCCCAAAGGGTTAAAGCAGGCATGTCATGTAAACATGCATTTAGGAAAGCAATTGTGATGTCTTTTTTATTGGGCCCAACAATTTATTTTGCACAAAGAATAAAGAGGCACATGCGTTTCATGAATTGAAAAAAATAAAAATAAAAAAACCTTTGGTAATTCAAATAAAAAAAAAAACCTAAACAAATCAAATAAAGTTTCAGTAAAACTTATTGAAAATTGAAGTATTCTTGGTCCATATTGAATTACAAATCACATTGTCAAAAAAAAAAAAAATTTATTAATTAGGTGAATTAACCTCACTGGAAACACTTTTTTTGTTTTCTGATTAAATAAACACCTTAATTGAATGTTCCGACAAATGATGGTAGTTAGGGTCAAAATTTCCTATCCAACCTTAAAATATTTTTAGCAAAAATTGCGAATTTACTTTTATTGTGATATTAGATTTATAAAATTATATATACAATTAATACATAATATACACAAATACATATATCTAATCAACTTATCCTCATTCTTAAAGTTAATTATTTGTATGTATTTTAATTAAATAATAAATATTATAAAATAGAAACAATATTAATTCATACTTTCCAAATATCTATACTAATATTAAAATATCTTACTGAGTTGATATTACGAATTAATCAGACACTAACTCAATTAATGAAATTACTTAAAAACTTAATTAAAACAATAACATTTGAGTCATTTACGTATTTTTATATTTTAAAAAATTATAATTAAAAAACTATCCATATTTATTTTTTCCTTTTTACGTAGTTTTACTTTACTGACATATAAAAAATAAGAGTTTTAAATGCAGAGAAATAAAGAAATCTATAAATAAATTTAATACATAAAAAAAAAAAAAAGCGTTACTGAAGAAGGATTGGTACTGGGGAGAGAGAGAGAGAAAGATGGGGAAAAATCCAAGGCAGTACGGGGGAGCAGAGGATGGCTACAAAAAAAGAAAAGAGTAAGAAATGATATAGCAATTGAGTGCTTTATGATTGAAAGATGAGAGAGAGAGAGAAAAGTTTATACATCAATTCCAACAACTTCTTTTCTTTACTTTATTTTATTTGACAAAAAAAAAAAAAGAAGAAAGAAGAAAGAAGGTGTACTAGTTTATGTTGATAGCCCTTCGTGTCTTGCTTTAAGCTTGAAATATGGTGGTTTTGCTTTGCTTTTATTTGAGAATGGAGTCCTTTTTATTTTTTGACTTTTTTTGTTCCTTTTCTCCTCGCATACCGAGGCATCCTCACCAGTTCACAAGGACCACCCCCCCTTGTCTCTTCCCTTTAGGGTATAGTCAAAATTAAAGGAGAGAAGAGCAAGAATTGAAAGTTAGGCTAAACTACATGACATGGATTATTTAGAATAGATGTAGACTTTTGCTTTTGTATCTGCATTTGCATGCTCTTTACTTTAGTTATATATAGAGCTGATAAAGGGTCGTGTTTATAGCTTGGATTCGAATCGGATTGAATTTAAGTAAATAAATTTATAATTTGAGTTAATTTAGTTTGATTCAAATTATTATTTATTTAATAAAAAATATTTTTTATTTAAATTTAATTATAAAAAATATATATAAATATAAATATAAAAATAATTTTTAATAATTTTTAATAATTTTTAAATAGTTAAACGTGCTTTCGAAATAGATCTACTCATGGATCGAGTCGTGACCCAAAATTTTTTGAATTTTTTTGCCCAGGCTTGATCCTGGGTGGATCCGAATACACTGTTCACATATAAAAAAAATATATATTTATTTTTATTTTCATAATTAAATTTTTAAAAAGATATTATTTTTTTTTATTATGTGAATAGTGATCCGAGCCGGGCCGAATCATGAAAACGGTCACTCAGGCTGAGCCTAGTACGGGTCGGGCAGGCTGCCCGGCCCGTGAGGCTTGCCCAGCCCTTGAGCAAGTCTATTTCGAATCGATCCGAGCTCGATTTGAAATGGTTAGGTAAGAAAAAAAAATTTATCTGGACCGCGTTTCGACCTCACCCAAAATCTAGTTATATAGTCGTTTTACATTTTAAATTTCTTCCTCAAATGCTATTTCCTTCACTATATTTGCATTTTCCTCAGCTTAATTTTTTTAACGCTAAGCAGCTTCAAATCTTCTTGCTATGGTACTGGTAGCCTAAATATAGAAAACTTTTAGCTATGCGTGCTCAACATTTCTCCTCTTTCTTCCTTTCTGTTAGTAGACTCTTAACTCTGCATGCAAATCTTAAATGGTCAAAATCCAGTTGTAGGCAATGTTAGAAGAAGAGTCAAATTAAGTAAAGGGTAGGCTTAACTGGTAACTATAGGCATCATTTAAAAATTATTTAATGATCATTTTAAAAAAAAAATTATTTAATACATTACTTTTATCGAATTTAAAAAAAAATTAATGCATTAATTACACTTTTTTTATATATATCACCTTAACCAATGGCACTAAACATTAACATTTTCTTTTAAGTAAATACCAATTTTTTGTTCATTACTAATAATTTTAGGAGAGTGATACATACACTTCTTAAAATATTTCTTAAAAACACAAGTTTTGCATCAACTTAAAAAAACTCATCGTATTCAAAAATTTCAAAATATCGTTTAATCTTTTAAAAAAAAATGTTTTTAAGCTATGTATGAATCATTTTCTATAATTTTAGTATCAAAATTTACCATAAAAGCTGCCAATACAAATTAGCCTTGTCGCAACCTAAAAAATAACAAGTCTCATCGCGAGACTTTATATTTGTTAAGCGTGACATTGGAAAACAGAAGAAAAGTCGACTTAATTCCTCTTGAAATAAAATGAGGGTTTGAAAACAACCTCAAAAAAACATGGAGTCGCCACCAATATTTTTTTAGCTAGGTGTGATCGGCCACCTATTAAAATCGATTTTGTAAAATATTTTAATATTAATTAAAATATTTTTAAAACCAATTTCAAGTTTGCGTTTTTAAACCAGAGAAATCAAAGAAGCGAGTTCGGGACTCGGTTACGTGCGGTGAAGGATTAGCACCCCTACAACGCCCATATAAAACAGTGCCTTATTAATCGTGTGTTATTTCAAGTCTCGGTGAAAAAGTCGATTTTAAATTTGGCATTTTAAATTAATTCTCAATTTTAAGAAAAATAATTCTATTTTTAATTGAAAATGGTCCGGATTTATTAATTCAAATTTTTTCTATATTTCCCAACAAAACGTGGTAAAATATAGAAATTTTTATTAATTTGGAAAAATTTTCGAATCATTCTCGTTTTTTGAAAGAAAATATTCCTTTATTAATAATAATTGATGATATCCTTCCCAGCAGATCCGGCAGAGAAATCATGAATTATTTTAAATAGAGAATATCTTTGTTTTATTGAAAATCATTATCTTAATTTAAAAACATTTAAAAAAATGGCTCTGAACATGTATGACATAATAAAGATGACATAGCAAAATCTAGATGATATGATGTAATTTAAATGACATAGTATATTCTAAATGAAATGATAACTTAAGTGACATAATATATTCTAAATGAAGTGATATAACCTAGGTGACATAATATATTATAAATGAAACGATATAAACTAAGTGTCATAATATGTTCTAAATGAAATGAATAACCTAGGAGTCATAATATATTCTAAATGAAATAGCAATATAATCTAAGTGACATGAAATGAATATAAAACATAAAATAATATTATCATGAAATATGCATGAAGGTGAAAATAATAATGCATGAACATAGTGAATGCTAAATGATGTGACAAAAATAAATGACTAAATGAAAAGCATAGGATAACATAGAATATTCACAATCAAATAACAATCAAATATAACACCATAAAATATGAATCAAAATAATAACATTACCATAGAAATATTCATAGAAAAAATTGTCGCAACCTAAAAAATAACGAGTCTCATCGCAAGACTTTATTATTTGTTAAGCGTGACATTAAAAAAAACCGAGGAAAAGTCGACTTAATTCCTCTAAAAAATGAAGGTTTTGAAAATGACCTTGAAAAAGACATGGAGTCGCCACCATCTTTTTTAGCTAGGTGTGATCGGCCACCTATTAAAACCGGTTTTATAAAATATTTTAAAAATTAATTAAAACATTTTAAAAACCAATTTTAAGTCTGCGTTTTAAACCAAAGAAATCAAAGAAGCGGGTTCGGGAGTCGGTTACGCGCGGGGAAGGATTAGCACCCCCACAATGCCCGTATAAATCAGTACCTTATTAATCGCGTGTTATCTCAAGTCTCGGTAAAAAGTTGGTTTTAAATTTAGTATTTCAAATTAATTTCCAATTTAAAGAAAAATAATTCCATTTTTTTAAAATAATCCGGAATTTATAAATTCAAAATTTTCCTATATTCCCCAACAAACGTGGCAAAATATAGAAATTTTTATTAACTTTGGAAAATTTTCTGAATCATTCTTTTTTTTTGAAATAAAGATATTCCTTTATTAACGATAATTGATGATATTCCCTCCAGCAAACCCGGTAGAGAACTCATGAATTATTTTAACTCGGTAATATCTTTATTTTTTATTGAAAGAAAGATATTCGTTTATTAATGATAATTGATGATATTCCCTCCAGCAAACCCGGTAGAGAACTCATGAATTATTTTAACTCGGGAATATCTTTATTTTTTTAATTGAAAACCATTATTTTTTTTGAACATTCAAAAGAAATGAATATGTATATGCATGACATAAATAAAATGACATAGCAAAATCTAAATAATATAATGCAACCTAAATGACATGACATGATTTGAATGCCTTAGCATATTCTAAATGAAATGAAATATCCTAAGTAACATAATACATTCTATATGAGATGCAATATCCTAAGTCATATGATATATTCTAAATGAAATTAAATGACCTACGTAACATAATACATTCTATATGAGATGCAATATCCTAAGTCATATGATATATTCTAAATGAAATAAAATAACCTAAGTAACATAACATATTCTATATGAAATGAAATAATTTAAATGACATGGCAAACATGAATGATATGGCATATAATTTAAATGACATGGAATATAAAATGATGCTATCATATAATATGCATTGAAATAAAAATGAAAATAATAATGCATGAACATAGCATATGCTAAATAATATGACAAAAAATAAAAAAAATAATTAAATAAAAAGCATAGGATATCATGAAATATTCCAAATCATATAATAAACAATATAACATAATTCAAAATCATAACAATATCATAGAAATTATCATAGCAAGAATCACATATTATATAAAATGCATGAATATGGAAAATGCAATGCATGAAATGTATTTTTTCCTTTAATTAAGGAAATCCGTATATCTAAAAAGATATCTGGCTACCTTAGGAAAATATGTCAAATTAAATATTCTAAAACCAAAATACTTTGTGATTGTTTGAAAACAATTTTGAAAAGCTTGAATTAAAAATAAAAACTGGGCTAAATCTTTTTTTAAATGGCTCTAACTTCATATGTTTAAAAATCCGGACTTGACTACCCTTAACCCGAGACTTGAAAAACCATTTTTAGAGTTTAAAAAATATTAGAAACTACCCTAAGTCAGTAGCTAACCCTCCTAATCAGCCCACTCTAAGTAACTTAATCAAAACAGAAAAATGATTTTTCTTTAAATTCAATTCTGACTCCACTGTCTAGTTTTAAGCCTCGATTTTTTATCCTATTTTTAAAAATTCAAAAAATTCTGAAACAAATATTGGAGACTATGGACATGTAAAACTACACAGGACAAAATCAGCTTAATTTTATGATCAAAGATGAATTCCCAGAAAAATCAGAGATGTACGAGTTTTGGGTGAAAAAAAAACTGTTTTGCCAAAACACATTTTTGCCTTTGATAAAATCATTTAAAAATCAAAGTAAAAATATTTGAAACTCATAAAATGACTTACAAACAGTAGCTAGGACTTTTTGAAAGTTAGATAAAAATTGGCTAAGTAAAAAAAATCACAAAGGTAGAATAACCAATTTGACAAATTTAATTTTCCACAAGTGTGCTCAAGAGAGCATGACTTTGAACCATTAATTGGCTCAAGTCATTATTCAAGTGGCATGAACATGAAATGCATGAAACAATACAGCAAACATAATGCATGAAATGCATGGATTTAAACCTAAATGTCATGAAAAAATGCATGGCATTCATATAGTGACCTAGACCTGAATGAACTTGCATGGCATTTAATGCAACCTAGACCTAAAATGCATGAACATGCATGGCAAATAAACCTAACTTAATAACTAAAATATGCATGGCATTTTCACAAACACAAAGCATGCTTAATCCAAAAACTCAATCAAATATCATGCAAATGCTAACCTATCAACTAACATGGCAAGAATGCACAAAAAATGCAAAAATTCGAAGAGGGCCGAATAGCATAATGTAACTAGAAAACATGGCATTTTCACAAACACTTGGTATACTAGCATGCAAAACTAAATCAAATGACATGTAAATGCAAAAACCTACCAACTAACATGGCAAAAAATGCAACACATAATGCAAAACACATGGAGTAGCCAAATGGCCTCAAGCTCCAACAAGCATGGCATTTTCAGAAACACTTGGTATACTAACATGCTCAACTAAAATATAACACTTAAATCATGCAAAAACCACACAAGCATTTTCACAAACATTTAATATACTAAATCTAAAAATGCTCAACTAAGATATAAAACTCAAATCATGCAAAGACCACACAAGCATTTTCACAAACACTTGATATACTAAATCTAAAAGATGCTCAAATTTAAACAACATGAAAACAGAAAATTAAAAATGCAAAAACATGATATTTAAAACATAAATGGCAACAAACAAAGCAATCAAATTAAAATATAACTCAAGAATATGAAGTAACATAACATTTAAAACATCAAAATCAAAGAAAATAACACAAACAATATGGTAAAATAAATCAAAACAGCAACTTAAAATAAATAATGTAGGCCATTTGGCCATGGTGAGTTTATTGTAAAAATAAAATGTAAAAAAATATACTTAAAAAGGAGATGAAGGAAGAACTTGAAAAGAACAATAAAAAACATTTATTTAAAATGGAAACTCACCAAATAGAAATCAAAATAGCAAAAACAAGAATAGAAAATCAAGAAAGTGCAAGAGTTGGTGCTCAAGAGCAATCTCAAGAAGCTATCTTTCAAGCTTTATCTCTTCAAACTTTCTTTTTTTTTTTTTTCTAAACTTTTCTTTTTTGCTTTCAACCAAGAAGATAAAAACTAAGTAAAAACTCTAAGAACTCAGCAAAATGAAGATGAAAAAATGAAATTCTGACCCTTAACAAAGGGCTGGCCGAATTCCCCTATTATTGCCCAAAGTGTTGTCATTTTTTTGTAACCAATTTCCCATCAAATGGCTAATAATTCAAGGTGAAAAATCATGAAATTACCACCTTTAGATTAGCATCTCAGCTCTCTCAAATTACAGCTGTTAAAGAATAATGTTGACATTTCTCTTGGCCTATGTGGCTTAATCACCATGGCTTGATCAAAGAGAATCTCTAACTAACTCTTGATTTTTAGCCATTTGATTGAAAAATCAGAAGCTTCCTCCTTCCTTTGGGCTTGGGCAGGCCAGCACTTATCTTTTCCAGCCCAACTCTGATTTTTTGAATGGCCCAAAGAAGCCCTTTTCGGTTGCTTGGGTGAAATGACCGTTTTGCCCCCCGGATGCAAATAAATATCAAACGGACTCCAAATTGAATTTTTATTTTTTTAACACTTCCAAAGTAATAAAATATTGAGTTCTGGAAGTTTTCAAAATTATCTGAGTCCGTTTTTTATTTATTTGTATTTTTTCTTCCAAAAATGCCCTTTTATGCCCCTACATTTTACCATTTTTTAAACGAGCTCCAAATCAAGATTTTTCTTCACCAATCTCTTCAAAATACTTAAAAACTGTGATCTAGAAGTTTTCATAATTTTTGGAGCTCATTTGGTATTTTTTCGGGATTTATCGGCTTGATTTACTACATAGGACGCCCGGGATTTGGCCATTTTGCAAACGAACTCCGAATCAAGATTTTATTTCGCCAATCTCTTCAAAATAGTTTAAAAATGAGATTTGCAAAATTTCAGAATTTTTGGAGTCCATTTGCTATTTTTCCGGGATTTATCTTCTTGAATTATTGTATAGGAGGCCCGGGATTTGGCCATTTTGCAAACGAACTCCGAATCAAGATTTTCTTTCGCCAATCTCTTCCAAATAATTTAAAAATGAGATTTGCAAAATTTCAAAAGATTTGGAGCTCATTTGCTATTTTTCCGGGATTTTCCTTTTTAAATTACTGCATAAGAAGCCCGAGATTTGGCCATTTTGCAAACGAACTCCGAATCAAGATTTTCTTTCGCCAATATCTTTCAAATGATTTAAGAATGATATTGACAAATTTTCAGAATTTTCGGAGTCCATTTGCTATTTTTCCCAAATTTTCCAATTTTGCACTTTTGCCTCCGAAACCCGGTTTTGCTCAAACAAGTCCGATTTTCAGATTTTCTTCAATCTGAGCCTTGGGCTATCTTTTTAATCTTTCTTCATCCATTGGGGGCTTTGGTCTTACCAAGTCAGGCCATTTCTGTGATTCTTCCCGATTTCACCGAAATCCACTAAAAACCCTAATTCTCGGTTTTCTCCCGGATTGACTTTTCTTTCGGTTTTTCTTGCAAGTGACTTCTCCATTACCCGTAGTCAGTGCTTATCTTTCATTTGGAACCTTCAATTTCGACCAATTTGATCGTTTAAGCACTTTTCCCAAATTTCTCGGATTAGGGTTTCCTTTTTACTGAATCTCTAAATCCCAACTTCCGAACTCCATATCTTTCAATGTAGACCTCGGATTATCAAAATTATTTCGCCATTTTTCAATTGAACTTAAAAATCTTGTATTTGAAAGTGGGTTGACTTTTTCAGTAGTTGACTTTCTAGGGTTGACTTTTTCGAGGTTGACTTTTTTCAAGTTTGACTTTTTGTGCTCGCCTTCTTAAACTAAGTCTCGGAGTACCACCTGCAGGATGAAAACAGTCTTTTTACACTCGGAAACATCAATTTAGGAAGAAAATATACCTGTTTTAGTGGTCCAGACAAAATTAGGTGTCTACAGCTGCCCCTCTTTGGCTATTGCTGAGAATCAGGAATCAGGCAAAGATAAACCGACACTAATTTTGTACGGTCAGTGACATCACATGTGAAGTAAAGGGAAAGGGGTTTTCTTTTTCATTCTTCTATCATTTTTCATTTTTTTTTCATTTTTTTCATTTTTTTTCATTTTTTTCATTTTTCCTCATTTTTCCTTTTTTTTTCAAATTTTTTCAATTTTTTTTTTAAACAGTAAATTGAAAATTTGTCCTTAAATTGAATTCCCTACCTAATCAAGGCTCGATTCGTCTTAAGGAAACGAATTCGATTTGCAAGAAAGGAAACGACCTCGACGATGGTCTCGGGGCCTTAACCTGTCTTGTTCTTAGCTGTGTTTAAAATTCTGGATATCTCCTCCAGAAGCTTCGGCTATCACCACCAAAGTCCTGCTCATTTTTTTAAAATGTAAAAATTCTGGGTATCACCTCCAGAAGCTTCAGCTATCACCACCAAAGACTTGTTTATAATAATTAAAAAAAGGTACCTCGACGATGATCTCGGGGCTCGACTCGTCTTAAGAAAACGAATTCGATTTGCAAGAAAGGAAATGACCTCGACGATGGTCTCGGGGCCTTAACTTGTCTTGTTCTCAGCTGTGTTTAAAATTTTGGATATCTCCTTCAGAAGCTTCGGCTATCACCACCAAAGTCTTGCTCATTTTTTTTTTTAAATGTAAAAATTCTGGGTATCACCTCCAGAAGCTTCAGCTATCACCACCGAAGACTTTCTACCTTTTCAAAAGATTTTAAAACTCTGGATATCTCCACCAGAGGCTTTAGCTATCACCACCAAAGACTTGTTCATAATAATAAAAAAAAGGTACCTCGACGATGATCTCGTGGCTTGACTCGTCTTAAGAAAACGAATTCGATTTGCAAGAAAGGAAATGACCTCGACGATGGTCTCGGGGCCTTAACCTGTCTTGTTCTCAGCTATGTTTAAAATTCTGGATATCTCCTCCAGAAGCTTCGGCTATCACCACCAAAGTCTTGCTCATTTTTTAAAATGTAAAAATTCTGGGTAATACCTCCAGAAGCTTCAGCTATCACCACCGAAGACTTTTTACCTTTTCAAAGGATTTTAAAACTATGGATATCACCACCAAAGGCTTCAGCTATCACCACCGAAGACTTGTTCATAATAATAAAAAAAAAGTACCTCGACGATGATCTCGGGGCTCGACTCATTTGAGAAGCAAAACGAGTTCGATTATACTTGAAAGTTTTAAGAGATGATGCAAATGCTTCATGATGCAAACACAAATGTCTTTAGTTGATGTAAACGCTTCTTGGTGTAGATGCAAATGACTTAGATTGGTGCAAATGTCTTTGATGCAAATGTAAATGACTTGATTTGATGCAAACTTTCTTGATGCAGATTCAACTAACTTAGATTGATGCAAATGCTTCTTGATGTAGATGCACATATTGAAAAAAATTCTAGATAACTCCTCCAAAAGAAGATTTCTCATTTTTCAAAATTATAAAACCCTGGATATCTCCACCAGAGGCTTCAGCTATCACCACCGAAGACTTGTTCACTTTTAAAACTGTAAAATTCTGGATATCCCCACCAGAAGCTTTGGCTATCACCACCAAAGACTTGCTCATTGTAAAATTCTGGGTAACTCCTTGAGAAGAAGATTTCTCATGTTTCAAAATTATAAAACCCTGGATATCTCTACCAGAGGCTTCAGCTATCACCACCGAAGACTTGTTCACTTTTAAAACTGTAAAATTCTGGATATCCCCACCAGAAGCTTTGGCTATCACCACCAAAGACTTGCTCATTGTAAAATTCTGGATAACTCCTCCAGAAGAAGATTTCTCATTTTTCAAAATTATAAAACCCTGGATATCTCCACCAGAGGCTTCAACTATCACCACCGAAGACTTGTTCACTTTTAAAAACTGTAAAATTCTGGATATCCCTACCAGAAGCTTTGAGAAATGATGCAGATGCACATGTCTTTTAACAAGGTGCTCATGCTTCATGGTGCAAATGTAAAATATTTCTTAGTGCAAATGCAAATGGCCTGGATTGATGCCCATGTTTCATGATGCAGATGCCCCTACTAATTGTGTTCATGTAACTGGTTTATGAATGGTGTAACTATAATTACCACACATTAATGAAAATGCAATGATTCTAGAAATGATGCAATTGCTTGCGATGACACAAATGCGAATTCCATGAAGAATGTAAATGTAAAGGTAAAATACAGATACTTATGGAATAATGCCAATACAAATACCCATGAATGATGCAAATGCTTACCGACACTATGCAGATGCAAAAGCTCGATAAAGGGATGAGTGCTCATGAGTGATGCAAATGCCCCCGGTTGTTTTTCTAGACTTTGGCTTAGCCTTTCAAATTCATTTTTCCTCTTCAAATCAGAGTATATCTTCAATTCATTTTGGCTATTCTCTTTGCCCCAACAGTTTTCAAACTTTCATCTACAGAGATTTGAACCGGGTTCTATTTCTTCTTCTTCTCATATTTGGAAGTCAGGACCTATCTTGGCAGTTCTACACCTTTGAGTTAGAAAAAATCCTTGTCTCATGTCAACATCAAAATGGGTATTTCAAAAAATCCCTTTATTTGTTTTCGCATTTTGAAAACTTCTGAACAAAAAATATTAACCCCACAATGTGTGATGTATAAATCTTTTGAAGATTGATGATCATTGTTAGAAATTTCTCTAAGTATCAATCTGGTTTTTTAACTGGATTGGCAAGGCTTGGTATAACAAGATTCTGTCTTTTCCAGGAAAACTTCATGACAAAAATGTATATCCTTTCTAGGCTTACAAATAGAATAAGTTTTATAAATCATGAATTCATTGAGAACCAAACAAATTCAACATTCTTTTAGTTTCCATATCAAGGCATTTTGACAAGCGTCAAGATTGGCCGGGATGTTTAAACCGGAAAGTTTAATCTTGGAGAAAAAGATGTTTTAGTTTTTGAAGACAATCCTCTGAATGAGAATTGACAATTTGGAAGTTTAGGAATTCCTAAATGTTCCTCGATGACCACTTTTTAAGATGACCTTCTCTTTTTGTGGTATCGACACTTTCATAGATGGCATTAAAAAATTTTCATTTTACTCTAGACCGCTCATTTTTGGGTTTTCGCCCTAGAGTCCCATTCTTTCCAGTTTTTCTCTCTCTTTTTTTTTTTTTTTTTTTATTCTACCATACATTTGAGAATTCTAAATTCTTCCTTAGTGAAATGAGAATTTGATGAGATGGGATAAAATCTGAGGAAAACCCTTCAAATTAAATATTCATGCTTGATCAAAATGGACTTTTAAAGCACGTAATGTAGGCCATGGCTCAGGGTTCAGAAAGAAAGGATAAATAGGCCCAAAATATGTGTTTGAGGGTAATTAGATCAAGGATCCTTTCTTTGAGGAGGATTCTCTTTGAAGCATTTGTCCTTTCTTGGATATTTTTTCCTTTTGACTTTGCTCTTTTTCTTCCTTGCTTTTGGCTTTCAATTTGCCATGTCTTTCACACATTTTTTTGCTTTCATTTTGCCCCCTTCTTTTTCAACGTAGTGAGCCCGTCTTTATTCGGGGCTCCATTTGCTTTGCATCTGTCTTTGAGCTAGGACTCATTTCTCAATGATCTTTAAAAAGATATTTCCTTGCATTTGCCCCCTAGTGTAGAGGGTGATCCTTGATCAGGGTTCAAAGAAGAAAGAATTCTTTTGGCTCAAAAGGGGTGACTATGGATGATTTCTTTTTGTGTGAAGGGATATGAAAGATGGCCATTCCTCATGTCAAGCACGAATATTCACTTCTAAAAGCAATCCCCAGGGGAAATAGATATTCAGAATTTCATTTTGCATTTTGGAATCATCCGAATTCTCATATGCATGATATCACAATTTTTTTTTCATTTTTCATTTTTCATTTTTCATTTTTCATTTTTCATTTTTCATCGCATGCCCCAATGATTCATGCGTTTAGTCCATCCTTATTCACCATGTATCCATCATTTCCACATATGATGCCCCAATTTGATTAACCATGAGAATTTGTATCAACGAGAAACATAGCAAGTCTAGGTCTATTTTGAAAAGGCTGAGTTTCCAATCTGAGTTCTTTGAAGAGACAAGGAAAATATGACCCAAAAACGGGTTTTCTAGGACAAGGGATAATCTAGTTTAATCATTGTGCCCCAGGGTGTCAATCATGAAGTGATGTTTGGGCAATTAGTGTTTTGTGGTCATTGGGAAAGGTCATGAATGGTTTTAGCACAATCTTGACACACACCAAATTATCAAAATCTAGATTCTTGAAAGAATGTCTCATTTGTTTGAATTTCAATGAATTTGAAAATTTTCAAAAAGTTCGTTCTTTTGTTCATAGCCTAGACAAAGATCTACGTCTTTGCTTACTCTGTGATGACAATGGTTTTATGAATTCAAATCATTCATATTCCTTGAAGCATTAGATCTGTCAAGTGTTCTTGGTTTAAGAGATTTAGGCTTAGGAAAACCTAAAGAGAGGGGAGAAGGTATTGGGTCATTTGTAACACTGATCATCAATCTTCTTGAGACTATCCATTATTAAAAATTCCTTAATGCTTGTTTTTGCAAATTCAAGTTATTGTTAAAACACAACAAACACAAAGCATTTAAAATTCAAAAGTCATTTAATTCATGTGGATGTTAACATGAGACAAGTGCTTTCATCATCACAGTGTATAGAACTATATGCGTCAAAAACCTAATATGATCATGCACAATGTTTCTTATGACACTTGGCTTCCTCATCTTCAAAACTTATCGAACCAGCCTTGATGAGATCTCTGACCTTGTACTTCAAAGCGGGGCAGTTCTCTGTTGAGTGACCTTGATTGCCAGAATGGTACCCACAACACTCATTAGCATCATACCAGCTCGGATAAGGGGGCATCAGAGGCTCTATTTGCATGGGTGTCACAAGGTGATTCTGGATGAGTTGAGGTAATAGCTCACTGTATGTCATAGGAATCGGATCAACCTGATTTCTTTTTCGCTTTTTATAAAGGCAATTGTACTTGGACGGCCAGGCTCATCCACCGTTGCGCATATTCTTTGAAGCTCTCAGTAGCTCTTTTCTTCATATTTTGCAAGGTGAGACGGTCAGGCGTCGTGTCGGTCATATGCTTGTACTGGTTTTGAAAAACCCTAGCCAGGTTATCCAAGAACGAATCTGATCCTTGCTCAACTGACTATACCATCTAATTGTGGATCCGCTGAGGCTATCCTGAAAGCAGTGAATCAAAAGCTTATCATTATCTATATGATTTGTCATCTTCCGGTAGAACATAGTGATGTGGGCTGATGGATCAGTCGTCCAGTCATATTTCACAAAGTCAGGGATCTTGAACTTGGGAGGAATGACTAAATCGAAGACCAAACATCGTTCTTTCGCATCTAAACTCCCAAATACATTTGTATTTTCTACTACCCGGAGCCTTTCATCTAGCAACTGATATTTCCCTTGGGAATCTGCCAACTCAACCTCATTTACTGCAACCCTTTTCAACTTTTCCTGTTCAGCTGGATCATCTAAGTTTAGGACATTGACGAGGTTAACAGTGTTCTGGGCATCACTTATTACGACCTTATCCTGGCCCTTTTGTGCCTCTAACTCTTCTCTGGCACAAAGTTTTCGGTGTATCCTTTTCCCTTGATTACGGCAGACATCAGCTCCATCAATTTAGTCATCTGATCCTTAGATTCTGCTTGAGACTTTGCTAGCTGTTCTCGTAATTCTTTCTGTTCCCTTTCCATTTTTTCCATTCGGGCAACTTGTTCATCCTCCATAGCACCAGCCTATATTAAAAGTGTACTCAGTACTTCTTATACTTATGATTTGAAATGGAAATTCTTTCAAAGACTCCTAAAGCCAAGCCAACTTCTATTTTATTTCCCCCAAATGTATGTCATGATGAATGAGCTATGAATGCAATTTGATACATGTGAAGCCTAAACAATATGATGTATGGACATGTACAATGGAAACATGTTGAACATATATGTAATAAATGCAATCACAATGCCAACATGTTGCAAGCAAAGAATAAACAAATCAACAAATGGATATATGCAATGACTGATCATGTGCATTTTAGCATATTTCCCAATGAATGATCATATATCTTATGAATGCAACACGGTGTCAATTATGATACATGCAAACAATGAATGATTGATACAGAGTATATACAAAGAAAATCATGCTAACCATGTGTGTCATGAATGCGACCTAATGCTAACATGATGTATGTAATAAGCAAATTAATGCATGAACATATACAAAGAAATCATGCTTACTATGTTTGTTATGAATGCAACCCAAAGTCAACATGATGCATGTAAAGAATAAGCAAATTAATGCATGGATATATACAGAAAAAATCATGTTGATTATGAATGCATGAATGCAACCTGACAAATAATTGATCGGATGCAAAATGCAAAGGGGAAGATATCATGGAGGAAATAAGAATCGGAGGAACTTAATCATCAACATCTCATAAATTTGAAGCATAGCCAATTCATTCCCATATCAATGTTCACAATGGTATAAACCATGTTTTACAAAATTTGAGCAGTAGTTAAAACTGTCTTTTACAAGAACTTTATTCTTCCTAGCGTCCTAAGGCTATAAGAGCCGGCTACTGAAAAAGTGAAATCCTATTACATCATATAAGACTGAAGTCTTTCCACCTCAATGCTGTAAATCTCCCAATCCTAATGGCGTTTTCCCAGTCCTTTATCAATCAGTGTCGTTGGATCCAACCACTTGGCATCTATGAGAGTTTGCACTTTCTTTTTGAAGGCCATACAGTCTTCAATGCTATGGCCAACAATTCCACAGTGATAATCACATCTTGCATTTGGATTATACCCATTTGGATATGGTGGTAACAGGGATTTCAATGGGACACAGGCAACCATGTGATTTTGAATCAGTATAGGGAGAAGCTCTCGGTAGCTGATTGGAATGGGATCGAAAGGCATTTGGGTCTTATCCTGGGGTCGTTTTTTAGTCACACATGGCCTAGGAGTTGGGGAACTTGGTGGTGGCGCTAAGGTCCGAACCAGTGTGTTTACATGGAGATGTGGCGAAGCAGCATGGTAAAGGTATGGATTTGGACACGGGGCTTTTGAAGGTTGTACATAGCTCGAGGTTCCTATCCCAGGTACTGGATAAGGTGATTGATGAGGGAAATAGTATGAACTGACAGTTGGTGGTGATGGAGGGGGATTCAAGAATCCCATAGTGGTCATCCCAATGGATGATTGGACCATAGTATGGTGGGGATACTGGTTTGGACCTAGAACAGTTTGCAGGTTTGGTACAGGATCCTGGGTTTCTATCTTTGGTATCGGGTTCTTAGGTTTAATAAATTTCATGATTTTGTCCCCAATTTCATCAGGATTGCAACCTTTGTGGCATTGACAAGTGCAGGATCCAGCAAGGATTGTATGTTCTGGACCTAATGGTTTTGGTTGATCCGAAGACGATGTAGAGCCCTGAGAAAGTTCCTTTTTACTCTTACCCATATCCTCAACCATTTTCAGCAATTTGGCCAGCTGTTCCTTCACCTCTCGGATTTCATGTCCACATTCCTTTTGGTTGCGTTCCAAAGCACCCAATCGTTCCTCCGATTCATTCCTCATATCTCGAACCCCTTTCATGCAAATGAAAATGTCATCAAATTAAGAATACAATTGTGAATGTACATGCTCTATTCCTATGTGCATGAATATACTGATGATTAATGCATGAACATATACAGAGAAATTATGATGACTATGTATGCTATGGATGCAATCTAATGTCAACATGATGCATAAAAAAATGAATAAATTGATACATAAGTATACACAAATAATGACCATGTATGTATTCTACAATGAATGATCATGCATGCTATGATGTCAAAATGATACATGCTAAGAATAAATGAATTAATACAAAGGTAGGTACAAAGAATGACCATGTAATCACAAATGTATTCTACAATGAATAACCATGCATGTTAGGACTGTGACACAATGTCAAAATGATACAAATAAAGAATAAATGAATTAACACCAAGGTATATACAAAGAAATCAATGATTACACGAAATTGATGGGACCTAAATCTTGATTATTCAAAAATCTCATTATGAAAGATTTGCCTCCAAATTTATGACTTTTTGAAACATGCTTTTTTCTATGAAAAACCAATCATATTATTTTCAAAAGAAATTCGGGGTAGTGGATCCTACTATGGTACAATATCCAAATGTTCATGCAACACTACCGGTTTATAGAAACCATCAAATAAAATTACCAACTGTTTATTGCAAAGAATGAGATCAATAATACAACAAAAAATGTACATGCTCTATTCACATATGCATGACATGTACAACATGAAAAAATGCTTGAAAAAGGTTTTTATTTTTTTTTCAAATGATTAATGAATATTTGCCCCAACAATATCTGCTTATTTAGGCATCACGATGCCTTCGAGGCGGAGTATCACATTTATTATGGGTGATGTACGTACATCGTTGCCCGATCTACCACACTTACTCAAAGTGTAAAATAGGTAACAGAAGGTTTAGAAATGTCCCTGCATGTGTTCCTATTTTCAGTATATCTAACGGAAATCCGGCAAGACTTCGCCTAGGTTCACTATATGAGGGTGAATCGGTTCTAAGGCCCCGAATTGTTCCTCACTGTCGCCGGTGAAGGCTAGTAAGACACCCCGATAAAAGCGGGTTCAATTCTTTAGAGTATATTTTCCTAAGCCCATACGGAGGATCATCACGAAGGCTTTAGGTACTTTATACTCCGAAAGTGTTTCACTAGCCCATACGGAGGATCATCATGAAGGCGTAGTTACTTTACTCCCACTTAAAAGGACGGAACCCGGGTATAGGATTCATGATATGCAAATGCACGTGTAGTGTGTGGAGGAATAACAAACCTTTCACTACCTATTCTACAAACCTTATTCTAAATGCCCTAGCAATTAAAACATTCAAGAACAATGTAACGCATTAACCAACAAGCAATTATAATATACAACCTAAATAACTAGAGAACAATAATAAAATGCATGCACATGAGTATGAACATATTTAAAAAGATTTTATTATTTTCAATATTCTCCTTATTAAAAAAATGTGGGAATTAAAATTAAATACCAATTAAACCAACCAAAACCGAGACTTTGATAACACACGACTAATTCTAGGCCTGACTCTCTAATATTCCCTAGTGGAGTCGCCAAGCTGTCGCAACCTAAAAAATAACGAGTCTCATCGCAAGACTTTATTATTTGTTAAGCATGAAACTAAAAAAAATTGAGGAAAAGTCGACTTAATTCCTCTAAAAAATGAAGGTTTTGAAAATGACCTTGAAAAAGACATGGAGTCGCCACCAATCTTTTTTAGCTAGGTGTGATCGGCCACCTATTAAAACCGGTTTTATAAAATATTTTAAAAATTAATTAAAACATTTTAAAAACCAATTTCAAGTCTGCGTTTTAAACCAGAGAAATCAAAGAAGCGGGTTCAGGAGTCGGTTACGTGCGGGAAGGATTAGCACCCCCACAATGCCCGTATAAATCAGTACCTTATTAATCGTGTGTTATCTCAAGTCTCGGTAAAAAGTTGGTTTTAAATTTAGTATTTCAAATTAATTCCCAATTTAAAGAAAAATAATTCCATTTTTTTTAAATGATCCGGAATTTATAAATTCAAAATTTTCCTATATTCCCCAACAAACGTGGCAAAATATAGAAATTTTTATTAACTTTGGAAAATTTTTCGAATCATTCTTTTTTTTGAAAGAAAGATATTCCTTTATTAACGATAATTGATGATATTCCCTCGAGCAAACCCGGTAGAGAACTGATGAATTATTTTAACTCGGAAATATCTTTATTTTTTATTGAAAAAAAGATATTCCTTTATTAATGATAATTGATGATATTCCCTCCAGCAAACCCGGTAGAGAACTCATGAATTATTTTAACTCGGGAATATCTTTATTTTTTATTATTGAAAACCATTATTTTTTTTGAAAACATTCAAAAGAAATGAATATGTATATGCATGACATAAATAAAATGACATAGCAAAATCTAAATAATATAATGCAACCTAAATGACATGACATGATTTGAATGCCTTAGCATGTTCTAAATGAAATGAAATATCCTAAGTTATATGATATATTCTAAATGAAATTAAATGACCTACGTAACATAATACATTCTATATGAGATGCAATATCCTAAGTCATATGATATATTCTAAATGAAATAAAATAACCTAAGTAACATAACATATTCTATATGAAATGAAATAACCTAGGTAACATGATATATTCTAAATGAAATAAAATAACCTAAGTAACATAACATATTCTATATGAAATGAAATAATTTAAATGACATGGCAAACATGAATGATATGACCTATAATTTAAATGACATGGAATATAAAATGAAGCTATCATATAATATGCATGGAAATAAAAATGAAAATAATAATAATGCATGAACATAGCATATGCTAAATAATATGACAAAAAAATAAAAAAAAAAATAATTAAATAAAAAGCATAGGATATCATGAAATATTCCAAATCATATAATAAACAATATAACATAATTCAAAATCATAACAATATCATAGAAATTATCATAGCAAGAATCACATATTATATAAAATGCATGAATATGGAAAATGCAATGCATGAAATGTATTTTTTCCTTTAATTAAGGAAATCCGTATATCTAAAAAGATATCCGGATACCTTAGGAAAATATGTCAAATTAAATATTCTAAAACCAAAATACTTTGTGATTGTTTGAAAACAATTTTGAAAAGCTTGAATTAAAAATAAAAACTGGGCTAAATCTTTTTTTAAATGGCTCTAACTTCCTAAGTTTAAAAATCCGGACTTGACTACCCTTAACCCGAGACTTGAAAACCATTTTTAGAGTTTAAAAAAGCTTAGAAACTACCCTAAGTCAGTAGCTAACCCTCCTAATCAGCCCACTCTAAGTAACTTAATCAAAACAGAAAAATGATTTTTCTTTAAATTCAATTTTGACTCCAATGTCCAGTTTTAAGCCATGATTTTTTATCCTATTTTTAAAAATTCAAACAATTCTGAAACAAATACTGGAGACTCAGGACATGTAAAACTACACAGGAAAAAATCAGCTTAATTTTTTGATCAAAGATGAATTCCCAGAAAAATCAGAGATGTACGAGTTTTGGGTGAAAAAAAAACTGCTTTGCCAAAACACATTTTTGCCTTTGATAAAATCATTTAAAAATCAAAGTAAAAATATTTGAAACTCATAAAATGACTTACAAACAGTAGCTAGGACTTTTTGAAAGTTAGATAAAAATTGGCTAAGTAAAAAAAATCACAAAGGTAGAATAATCAATTTGACAAACTTAATTTTCCACAAGTGTGCTCAAGAGAGCATGACTTTGAACCATTAATTGGTTCAAGTCATTATTCAAGTGACATGAACATGAAATGCATGAAACAATACAGCAAACATAGTGCATGAAATGCATGGATTTAAACCTAAATGTCATGAAAAAATGCATGGCATTCATATAGTGACCTATACCTAAATGAATTGCGTGGCATTTAATGCAACCTAGACCTAAAATGCATGAACATGCATGGCAAATAAACCTAACTTAATAACTAAAATATGCATGGCATTTTCACAAACACAAAGCATGCTTAATCCAAAAACTCAATCAAATATCATGCAAATGCTAACCTATCAACTAACATGGCAAGAATGCACAAAAAATGCCAAAATTCCAAGAGGGCCGAATAACATAATGTAACTAGCAAACATGGCATTTTCACAAACACTTGGTATACTAGCATGCAAAACTAAATCAAATGACATGTAAATGCAAAAACCTACCAACTAACATGGCAAAAAATGCAACACATAATGCAAAACACATGGAGTAGCCAAATGGCCTCAAGCTCCAACAAGCATGGCATTTTCAGAAACACTTGGTATAATAACATGCTCAACTAAAATATAACAATTAAATCATGCAAAAACCACACAAGCATTTTCACAAACATTTAATATACTAAATCTAAAAATGCTCAACTAAGATATAAAACTCAAATCATGCAAAGACCACACAAGCATTTTCACAAACACTTGATATACTAAATCTAAAACATGCTCAAATTTAAACAACATGAAAACAGAAAATTAAAAATGCAAAAACATGATATTTAAAACATAAATGGCAACAAACAAAGCAACCAAATTAAAATATAACTCAAGAATATGAAGTAACATAACATTTAAAACATCAAAATCAAAGAAAATAACATAAACAATATGGTAAAATAAATCAAAACAGCAACTTAAAATAAATAATGTAGGCCATTTGGCCATGGTGAGTTTATTGTAAAAATAAAATGTAAAAAAATATACTTAAGAAGGAGATGAAGGAAGAACTTGAAAAGAACAATAAAAAACATTTATTTAAAATGGAAACTCACCAAATAGAAATAAAAATAGCAAAAACAAGAATAGAAAATCAAGAAAGTGCAAGAGTTGGTGCTCAAGAGCAATCTCAAGAAGCTATCTTTCAAGCTTTATCTCTTCAAACTTTCCTTTTTTTTCTAAACTTTTCTTTTTTGCTCTCAACCAAGAAGATAAAAACTAAGTAAAAACTCTAAGAACTCAGCAAAATGAAGATGAAAAAAATGAAATTCTGACCCTTAACAAAGGGCTGGCCGAATTCCCCTATTATTGCCCAAAGTGTTGTCATTTTTTTGTAACCAATTTCCCATCAAATGGCTAATAATTCAAGGTGAAAAATCATGAAATTACCACCTTTAGATTAGCATCTCAGCTCTCTCAAATTACAGCTGTTAAAGTATAACGTTGACATCTCTCTTGGCCTATGTGGCTTAATCACCATGGCTTGATCAAAGAGAATCTCTAACTAACTCTTGATTTTTAGCCATTTGATTGAAAAATCAGAAGCTTCCTCCTTCCTTTGGGCTTGGGCAGGCCAGAACTTCTCTTTTCCAGCCCAACTCTGATTTTTTGAATGGCCCAAAGAATCCCTTTTCGGTTGCTTGGGTGAAATGATCGTTTTGCCCCCGGATGCAAATAAATATCAAACGGACTCCAAATTCAATTTTTATTTTTTTAACAATTCCAAAGTAATAAAATATTGAGTTCTGGAAGTTTTCAAAATTATCCGAGTCCATTTGCTATTTATTTGGATTTTTTCTTCCAAGAATACCCTTTTATGCCCCTACATTTTACCATTTTTTAAACGAGCTCCAAATCAAGATTTTTCTTTACCAATATCTTCAAAATAATTAAAAAGTGTGATCTGAAAGTTTTCATAATTTTTGGAGCTTATTTGGTATTTTTTCGGGATTTATCGGCTTGATTTACTACATAGGAGGCCGAGGATTTGGCCATTTTGCAAACGAACTCCGAATCAAGATTTTCTTTTTCCAATCTCTTCCAAATAATTTAAAACTGATATTTGCAAAATTTCAGAATTTTTGGAGTCCGTTTGCTATTTTTCCGGGATTTATCTTCTTGAATTATTGCATAGGAGGCCCGGGAATTGGCCATTTTGCAAACGAACTCCGAATCAAGATTTTCTTTCGTCAATCTCTTCCAAATAATTTAAAAATGTGATTTGAAAAATTTCAAAAGATTTGGAGCTCATTTGCTATTTTTCCGGGATTTTCCGTTTTGAATTACTGCATAAGAAGCCCGGGATTTGGCCATTTTGCAAACGAACTCCGAATCAAGATTTTCTTTCGCCAATCTATTTCAAATAATTTAAGAATGAGATTGACAAATTTTTAGAATTTTCGGAGTCCATTTGCTATTTTTCCTAAATTTTCCAATTTTGCACTTTTGCCTCCGAAACCCGGTTTTGCTCAAACAAGTCCGATTTTTAGATTTTCTTCAATCTGAGCCTTGGGCTATCCTTTTTAATCATTCTTCATCCATTAGGGGCTTTGGTCTTACCAAGTCGGGCCATTTCTGTGATTCTTCCCGATTTCACCGAAATCCACTAAAAACCTTAATTCTCGGTTTTCTCCCGGATTGACTTTTCTTTCGGTTTTTCTTGCAACTGACTTCTCCATTACCCGTAGTCAGTGCTTATCTTTCATTTGGAACCTTCAATTTTGACCAATTTGATCGTTTAAGCACTTTTCCCAAATTTCTCGGATTAGGGTTTCCTTTCTACTGAATCTCCAAATCCCAACTTCCGAACTCCATATCTTTCAATGTAGACCTCGGATTATCAAAATTCTTTCGCTATTTTTCAATTGAACTTAAAATATTGATTTTGAAAGTGGGTTGACTTTTTCAGTAGTTGACTTTCTTGGGTTGAGTTTTTCGGGGTTGACTTTTTTCAAGTTTGACTTTTTCAGTAGTTGACTCTTAAACTAAGTCTCGGAGTACCACCTGCAGGATGAAAACAGTCTTTTTACACTCGAAAACATCAATTTAGGAAGAAAACTTACCTGTTTTAGTGGTCCGGACAAAATTAGGTGTCTACGAAAATCATATATCATATAATATGCATGAACATGGAAAATGCAATGCATGAAAGTGTATTTTTTCCTTGAAATAAGGAAATCTGTATACCTAAAAAAATATCCGACTGCCTTGGGAAAGTACATCAAATTAAATTTTCTAAAATAAAAAATACATTGTGATTGGTTTGAAAATAATTTGAAAACTTTGGATTAAAAAAAGACAAAGGTCGAACCCCCTTTTAAATGGCTCTATTTTTCTAACTTTGAAAACCTGGACTTGACCACCCTTGACCCGAGCTCTATAAAATCATTTTTTAAGTTTAAAATGGCTTAGAAACCAACCTAGGACAGTAGCTAAAGTTCCTAATCAGCCTTCTCTTAATGCCTTACACAAAATAGAAAATTAATTTTCCCTCAAATTCAAATCTGACTCAACTGTCCAGTTTTAAAACGTGATTTTTTAACCTATTTTAAAAACTTCTAAAAAATCTGAAACAAATATATAAGACTCAGAACATGTCTAAATTTTTGGGAAAAAATTGGCTTAAATTTTAAACTAAGGATAACCTACCAGAAAAATCACGAAAGTCAAAACACTGGGTGAAAAACGGTTTTGCCAAAAGTCATTTTTAAGCCTTTGATAAAATCATTCAAAAATCAAAGTAAAAATATTGGAGGCTCTCCTAAGGACCTAAAACAGTAGCTAAAATTTCTAAAAATTTGGACAAGAATTGCCTAAGTAAAAAAAAAAATCACAAAGGTAGAAATTTCAACTCGACAACTTCTAAAATTTCCACAAGTATGCTCATGTGAGCTTGACTTTAAACCATTGATTGGCTTGAGTCAAAAATCAAGTGGTATGATATGTGATGCATGAACAAACATCAAGTTTAATGTATGAAATGCATGATCTAAGGCCTAATGACATAGAAAATGCATGATAATTCAAAATGACCTAAAGCCTAGCATGAACTTGCATGCAATAAATGCAACCTAGACCTAAACATGCATGAAATGCATGGCAATACCAACATGATTTAAGACCTAATAGATATGAAAATGCATGGCAATACCAATATGATATAAAACCTAATGGATATGAAAATGCATGGCAATACCAATATGATCTAGACCTAATACTAATATGCATGGCAACACAAAGATGACCTAGACCTAAAATGTCATGAAAATGCATGAAAGTAACATGAACATATAATGACCAAATTAACCTAATACTAATGCATGAACATGGCACAACCAATACACAATCTCATGGCATAATAATGCAAAGCATGGTACCTAAACAAAAATGAAAATGCATACTCAAGGCAAACAATATAGTGGAAACTGAATGGGCATGAAATCAACATGTGAAATTCTAGTATGGCATTAACACAAACACATGGCATACTAAATCAAAATACACAAAAATTATGGTATGGAAATGCAAGCCTATCAACTAACAAGATGAAAATGCACACATAAAGCACAAAATCATGGGGTAACCGAATAGACACATTTCTAAATGATACAATCCTAAGCATGGCATTACCACAATCGCATGACATACTAAATACAAGACTAAAAAGGAAAACATGCTAAACCAAGAAAACATGATGTAAAGGCAAGAATGTAGCTAGACATTTTCACAAACACATAGTATAATAAAATCACAAGGCATGAACAACTTAACATGTTGAAAACAGAAAATTAAAAATGGCAAACAAAATAAAGAGACATGGAAACAAAATAAAATCAACCAAAATAATAGTAAATAAAAAAAGGTTAAAAATGAGCTCCATATCTCAACTATTTTAAAAAAAAGTTTGAACATTAAAACATGCTATAACATCACAACCAACATGAAAAATGAATCAAATACAATCGCAATACCAATATAGGGCCATTCGGCCAACATAGAAAACTTAAAGTAAAAGTTTGTTTTTGATTTTTCTTTGAAGACATAAGATTGGAGCATTCAATACTTGTTTTGAAAAATAATTTTATTTAATGAAAGAAAATAAAAATAACCATGAAATTAACAAAATCATATCAACAAAGTATGGAAGAGAGCATGAAAGAACATAGCTACCTTGCTCTAGCTTTCCAAATCAAAAAGTAGTGAGCAAAACCTTTCTTTTTTCCTTATCTTTTCCTCCTTTATTTCCTCGTTTCTTTTCCCTATAGATACTGCCTTTATTCAGCCCCTCCACCTGTAGCAAAAAATGAAAACCCCCTCTCTAAAGCCTTGGCCGAATGGCCTTCTAGAATAGGGTAGAATGTTGTAACTTTTTTTAGACAATTTTGATCCAAAAGCCCTTAATCCAAGATGCTTTTTACGTGAAATTACCACCCTTAGATTAAGTAATTAGTCCCTAACTAATATGATGTCAAGAATATGATGTCATTATGTTGACATCCTCTATGCATTGGTCCATGTGTCACAATTACAAAGGCTTGATCAAAAAAATAACTACCTTCTTATCCACTCTTGGCCCTTGGATGCAATGGCTCAGCAAAATCACTCTTTGATATGGGCTTGGCTGGCTGACCCTCTGAATTCCAGCCCAATCTCCATTTTTTTTAATTGTTAGAAAAGCCCTATTCGGTTTCTTCGATAAAATGACCTTTTTGGCCCCCAAACCTAATTAAATAGCAAACGGACTCCGAATCCAAATTTTATTTTTCCAATACTTCCTAAATAATAAAAAATTGAATTATGGAAGTTTTCATAATTTTTCGAGCCCAGTTGCTATTTTTTCGGGATTTATCTTCTAAAATTGACCTTAATCCACCCGAACTTTTTCTGTTTTGCAAACGAGCTCCAAATCTGGATTTTTCTTCACCAATGTCTTCCAAATGATTTAAGATTGAGATCTGGAAGTTTTGGTAATTTTTGGAGCTCATTTTCTATTTTTTCGGGATTTATCTTCTTGAATTTCAACTTAGTGGGCCCGAAATTTGCCATTTTGCAAACAAACACCGAATCTGGATTTTTCTTCCTTCCAAATGATTTAAGATTGAGATCTGAAAGTTTTTGTAATTTTTGGAGCTCATTTGCTATTTTTCCCAAGTTTTCCAAATTTGCCCTTTTACCTTCGTAGCCCGATTTTACTCAAAACAAGTTTGATTTTCAGATTTTCTTTTTATGCACCTTTGTCATATATTGAATTGGATTTGGTCCAAAATGCCCAATTTTTACGATCAAATTCCCTTTGTTTTGATTTTTTCTTTTTCCAATATCGGTAATTTCCTCGTTTTTCGGTTTTTTTCTCCAATATGCTCTTTTCTCGGAATTACTTCAAACTGAGCCTTGGGCTATCCTTGGTTACTCACTCCTCATCAATTAGGGGCTTTATTTTACTGAATCGGGCCATTTCTGCAATTTTCCCCAATTTCACCAAAATCCACCAAAAACCCTAATTCTCAATTTTCTTCCAAATTGACTTTTCCTTCAGTTTTGCTTCAAGATGGCCTCTCCCTTACCCGTAGTCATTGCTTATCTTCCATTTGAAACCTCTAATTTTGACTAATTTGATCGTTTGAGCACTTTTCACCAAAATTTTCAAACTAGGGTTTCTTTTCCACTAAATTTCCGTAACCCAACTTCCGAACTCCATATCTTTCATTGTAGACCCCGAATTATCAAAATTCTTTCACCATTGTTCAATTGTAATTTGAATCTTAATTTCGAAAATAAGTTGACTTTTTAGTGGTTGACTTTTAGAGTTGACTTTTTTGGGTTGACTTTTTCAAGATTGACTTTTTATGCTTGCTTTCTTAAACTAAGCCTCGGAATGCCACTGCTGGATGAGAAGAGACCTTTTGCATTCTAAATCATCATTTTAGGAAGAAAAATACCTGATTTAGGGGTCCGGACAAAATTAGGTGTCTACAGCTGCCCCTTTTTGACTATTGCTGAGAATCAAGAATCAGGCAAAGATAAAGAAACACTAATTTTGTCCTGTTAGTGAAACCACATGTGAAGAAAAGGAGTGGGAGATTTCATTTTTTCATTTTTTTTATTTTTTTATTTTTTATATTTTTATATTTTTTCATTTTTTATGATTAAAAGCTTTAAGTAGAAGATTTTGTCCTTAAATTGAGTTCCTTGACTAATCAAGGCTTGACTCGTCTTAAGGAAATGAGTTCGATTTGCAAAAGAAGAAATTTGTGCCTGGAGGTCTTAAAAATGGTGTGCCCGGAGGTCTTAAAAGTGATGCCCGGAGGTCTTAAAAAACGGTGCCTAGAGGTCTGATCTATGATTTGGAAAATTGTGCTGGATGCGACTTTAAAAATGATGCCCGAAGGTCTTAAAAAATGGTGCCCGGAGGTTTGATCTATGATTTGGAAAATTGTGCCGGATGCGACTTTAAAAATGATGTCTGGAGGTCTTATATATGATTTTGTAAACTGGTGCCCGGAGGTCTTAAAAAACGGTGCCTGGAGGTCTGATCTATGATTTGGAAAATTATGCCGGATGCGACTTTAAAAATGATGCCCGGAGGTCTTATCTAAGATTTTGAAAACTGGTGCCTGAAGGTCTTAAAAAATGGTGCCCGGAGGTCTGATCTATGATTTGGAAAATTGTGTCGGATGCGACTTTAAATATGATGCCCGGAGGTCTTATCTAAGATTTTGAAAACTGGTGCCCGGAGGTCTTAAAAAATGGTGCTCGGAGGTCTGATCTATGATTTGGAAAATTGTGCCGGATGCGACTTTATAAATGATCTTTGAAGAATTGTTGAAAATTAACCTAAGATTTTGAGAAGATGCGAATGCTTTTTTATGCTGGTGCAAATGATTAACAAGATGCACATACTTCATATTGCAAATGTAAATGTTTTGAATTAATGCAAATATTTCTTGATGCAGATGCAAATCTTGGATAAGATGCAGATGCTTCATGGTGTACATGCAAATGATCCTAAAATAACGCAATTACTTCACAGAATGATGCAAATGCAAAGGTCAACAATGTGCAAATGCTTCTATATGATGCAAATGCGAAAATTGGTGTTAACGCAACTACTTCATGGAATGATGCAGATGCAAAAATCGACATTATGCAAATGCTTCTAAATGATACAAATGCAAGGATTAACAATGTGCAAAATGCTTCAACATGATGCAAATGAGAAGATCAATAATGATGCAAACGGTTCATGAAAAGATGCAAATGCCCCTGATCGTTTTTCTAGACTTTGGTTTAGCCTTTCCAATTCATTTTCCTCTTCAAATTAGAGTATATCTTCAATTCATTTTTCAATATTTGGCTATTTTCTTTGCCCCAACAGTTTTCAAACTCTTATTGACAAAAGTTTGCTTGCCGAGTTATATTTGTTTTTCTCATATTTGGAAGTCAAGGTTAACCCTAGTAGTTCCACACCTTTGGGTTAGAAAAACCCTTATCTCATGTCAACATCAAAAATGGGTATTTCAATAACATTTTCGTTTTCTCTTTTTTGAAAAACAATCTTGCTCATTTAATGAAAACTTCTGATCCAAAAATATTAACCCCATGGTGTGTGATGTATGAATCTTTTGAAGATTGATAATCACTGTTAGAAATTTCCCTAAGTGTCAATCTAAATTTTTCAATTTGAATTGGCAATGCTTGGTATAACAAGATTTTGGTTGATCAAAGAAAATTTCACAACAAAATGTATGTCCCTTCTAGGCTCACAAATGGAACAGGTTTTATAAATCATGAATTCATTGAAAATCAAACAAATTTAACATTCTTTTACTTTCCATATCAAGGTATTTTGACAAGCGCCAAGATTGGACGGGATGTTTTAAACTGGAAAGTTGATTTGGGAGGGAAAAAGTCTCAGTTTTTGAAGTCAATCCTCCGAATAAGAGCTGACAATTTGAGAGGTTCAGGAATTCCTAGATGTTCCTCGATGACCACTTCTTCAAGATGACCTTCTCTTTTGTGGTATCGACACTATCATAGATGGCATAAAAAATTCTTATTTTACTCTAGACCGCCCATTTTTGGGGTTTCACCCTTCTTTCGATTTTTTTTTGATTTTTTCTCTTGTTTTTTGTTGTTCTACCATGAACTTGAGAATTCTAAATTCTTCCTTAATGAAGTGATAATTCAATGAGATAGGATAAAATCTGAGGAAAACCCTTCAAATTAAATATTCATGCTTGATCAAAATGGACTTTTAAAACATGTAATGTAGGCCATGGCTCGGGGTTCAAAAAGAAAGGGTAAATAGGTCCAAAATATGTGTTTGAGGGCAATCAGATCAAGGATCATTTTTTGTTTTGAAGAGGATTCTCTTTTGATACATTTGTCCCTTTTGGACTTTTCTTTTTGTTTTTACTTTGCTCTTTCTCTTCTTTGTTTTTGGCTTTCATTTGCCATACTTTTTCACATTTTTCTTTTTTCTTTTTCTTTTTTCTCTTGCATTTTCATTTTGACAGAGTGAACCCATATTTATTTGGGAGCTCGATTTACTTTGTATCTGTCTTTGAGTTAGGACTCATTTCTGAGTGATCCTTCCTCGCATTTGCCCCCAGTGTAGAGGGTGATCCTTGATCAGGGTTCAAAGAAGAAAGAATTCTTTCGGCTCAAAAGGTGTGACTATGGATAATTTCTTTTTGTGACAGGGACATGAAAGATGGCCATTTCTCATATCAAGCACAAATATTCTCATTGAAAAGCAATCCCCAGGGAGAATAGATAATAGAAATTTCATTTTGCACTTTGAAATCACCCGAATTCTCATATGCATGATATCACAATTTTTTCTTTTTCTATTTTTTTCATCGTATGCCCCAATGATTCATGCGTTAATCCATCCTTATTCACCATGTATTCATCATTTCCAGATATGATGCCCCAATTTGATCAACCTTGGAAATTAGTATGAACGAGGAACATAGCAAGTCTAGGTCTATTTTGAAAAGGCTGAGTTTCAATCTGAGTTCTTTGAAGAGACAAGGAAAATATGACCCAAAAATGGGTTTTCTCTGGGACATGGGGTAATTTAGTTTAATCATTGTGCCCCAAGGTGTTAATCATGAAGTGATGTTTGGGCAATTGGTGTTTTATGGTTATTGGAAAGGACATGAATGGCTTTGGCATAACGTTGACACATCAAATTACCATGTTCTAAATTCTTGAAAGAATGTCTCATTTGTTTGAATTTCAAAGAGTTCGAATTTTTTTCAAAAAGTTTTTTCCTTTGTTCATAGCCTAGATTAGTATCTACATCTTTGCTTATTTTGTAATGACAATGGTTTTTGAAGTTCAATCATTCATATTCGATGAAACATTAGGTTTTCCAAGTGGTCTCGATTCAAGGGATTTAGGCATAGGAATGTATTGGGTCATTTGTAATAATGATCATCAATATTCTCGAGACTATCCATTATTGAAACTTCCTTAATGCTTGTTTTTGCAAATTCAAATTATTGTTAAATCACAACAAGCACAAAGCATTTGAAATTCAAAATTCATTTAATTCATATGAATGTCGACATGAAACAAGTGTTTTCATCATAAGGTCTGAAACTACATGCATCAAAATGCTCCTATTGACATCCTTCAAAGGTAGTAATTCTTCTCCTAAAACCCCGAAAGAAACTGATTTACTGCAAAATGGACTTCCACTGATTGATAAGCTCCAGTGTCAAAATGTCATCGCGGATAAGACCTTTAATCCTTTCCCTCAGTTGTCTGAATTTTTCAGTTGAATGCCCAACTATCCCCAGGTGATAATCAAACTTGCTATCAGGGTCATAACTCCTTGCTGATGGATTTGGAGCTATTTTCAAAGGCACCAGGGTAAGGTATTGATTCTTTATTAGTAATGGCAGTAGGTCAGAGATTGGGATTGGAATTCTTTCTTGGTTATCCTGCGGTCGTTTTCAGAAAGCAGGCCTTGTTGCAAGGACTGGTATAGGATTAGGTGCTTGGGTTGGTAGGTAAGGATAAATGCTTGGAGATACCTTAGTAGGGTAACATGATTGGTATGAGGGGAATTGGGAATATGGGACGAAATCTTCCATAGCTTGGACATCTTTCTCTTTCTTTCTAGGTGCCCCATTTCTCTCGACATTGGATATTCCTTCTCCTTCAAGATTCCCATTCTTGATAGCATTCTCAATCATCTCCTCTGAGATTACCATATCTGCAAAATTCTTCGAGGCATTGCCGGCAAGTCGTCTATAGTACGGGGCCTGTAGTGTATTCACAAAAAGGACGGTGATTTCCTTCTGTGTCAAAGGTGGTTGTACTTGGGCAGCCATGTCCATCCACCGCTGAGCATATTCTTTGAAACTCTCAGTTGCTCTTTTCTCCATATTTTGCAAAGTGAGACGATCAGCCGCCGTATCAGTCATATACTTGTACTGGCTTAGAAAAGCCTTTGCCAGATCATTCCAAGAACGAATCTGATCGTTGCTCAACTGACTATACCACCTAATTGCGGACCTGCTGAGGCTTTCCTGAAAGCGGTCAATCAAAAGCTTATCATTATCTATATGACTCGTCATCTTCCGGCAGAATATAGTGATGTGGGCTGACAGATCGGTTGTCCCATCATATTTCTCAAAGTTGGGAACCTTGAATTTAGGAGGAATGACTAAATCGGGGACCAAGCAATGTTCTTTCACATCTACATTCCCAAATACATCTGTACCTTCCACTGCCCGGAGCCTTTCATCTAACAACTGATATTTCCCTTGGGAATATGCCCACTCATCCCTATTCAACTCAACCATTTTTAGTTTTGCTTGTTCAGCTAGATCGTCTAAGTTCAGGGTATTGCTGGGGTTAACAACGTTCTGGCCATCCAATATTATAACCTCAGTCTGACCCTTTTGTGCCTATGGCCCTTCTTCTTTGGCGGTCAAATTTTCAGTGTATCATTTTCCCTTGATTACGGTGGACATCAGCTCCATCAATTTAGTCATCTGATCTTTAGATTCAGCTTCAGATTTTGCCAACTTTTCTAGCAATTCTTCCTGTGCCCTTTCCATTCTTTCCATTCAGCATGCTTGTTCATTCTCCATAGCTCTAGCCTGTATTGAAAAGGTACTCAGTACTTCTTATACCTCTGATTTGAAATGAAAATTCTTTCAAAGACTTCTAAAGCCAAGCCGATTTCCATTTTATCCCTTCAAATGCGTATCGCGATGAATGAGTCATGAATGCAATTTGATGCTCGTGAAACATAAACAATGTGATGTACGGACATATATAGTGGAGACATGTTGACCATGTATGTAATAAATGCAATAACGATGCCCACATGGTGCAAGCATAGAATAAACAAATCAACGCATGGATATATGCAATGAATGACCATGTATATTTCATATGTATTTCCCAATGTATGATCATATACACTATGAATGCAACACGATGTCAATTATTATGCATGTAAACAATGAATGATTTACACAGAGTATATAGAAAGAAAATCATGCTGACCATGTGTGTCATGAATGCATCCTGATATTAATATGACAGATTAATGCATGAGCATATCATGATGACTATGTTTGTTATGAATGCGACCTGATGCTAACATGATGCATGTAATAAGCAAATTAATGCATGTAAAGAGTAATCAAATTAATGCATGAACATATACAGAGAAATCATGCTAACTATGTTTGTCATGAATGCTACCTGATGCTAATATGATGCATGTAATAAGCAAATTAATGCATGAATATATATAGAAAAAATCATGCTGACTATGTTTGTCATGAATACCACCTGATGCTACCAAGATGCATGTATGAATTTGTGGTATGACAAATAATTGATTGGATGCAAAATGCAAAGGGGAAGACATCACGGAGGAAATAAGAATCGGAAGAACTTAATCACCAACATTTCATAAATTTGAAGCATAACCAATTCATTCCCATATCAATGTTCACAAGGTATAAACCATGTTTACAAAATCTGAGTAGTGGTTAAAACTATCTTTACAAGCACTTTATTTTTTCTAGCATCCTAAGGCTATAAGAGCCGGCTACTGAAAAAACAAAATCCTACTACATCATATAAGATCGAAGTCCTTCCACATCATTGCTGTAATCTCCCAATCCTAATTACTCTTTCCTAGTCCTCTATCAATCAGTGTCGCTGGATCCAACCACTTGGCATCTATAAGAGATTGCACTTTCCTTTTGAAGGCTATACAATCTTCGATGCTATGCCCAGTAATTCCGCAGTGATAATCACATCTTGTATTTGGGTTATACCACTTGTGATATGTGGTAACAGGGGTTTCAGTGGCATACAGGCAACCATGTAATTTTTGACCAGTATTGGGAGAAGCTCCTAGTAGCGGATTGGAATGGGATCATACTGCTCTTGAGTCTTGTTCTTGGGTTATCTCTTAGTCACACACGGCCTAGGAGTTGGGGCACTTGGTAGTGGCAGTAAGGGTATGGATTTGGACACGGGACCCTTGGAGGTTGTACATAGTTCGAGGTTTTTATCCCGGATGCTTGATAAGGTGCTTGATGAGGAAGAAATATGAACTGCCAATTGGTGGTGATGGAGTGGGATTCAGGGATCCCGTAGTTATCATCCTAGTGGACGATTGGACCATAGTAGAGTGAGGATACTGGTTTGGACCTAGGACACATTGTAGAGACTATTTGGGATCTGAGGTTTCTGTCTTTGGTATCAGGCTCTCTGGTTTAATCATTTTCACGATTTTTTCCACAATTTCATGAGGGTTGCAACCTTTGTGGCATTGACAAGTGCAGGATCCAGCAAGGATTGTATGCTCTAGATCTAATGCTTTTGGTTCATCCGAAGGTGATGCAGAGCCCTGATAAAGTTCCCTTTTACTCTTACCCATATCCTCAACCATTTTCATCAATTTGGCGAGTTGTTCTTTCACTTCTCGAATTTCATGTCCAAATTCCTCTTGATTGCATTCCAAAGCACCCAATCGTTCCTCCGATTCACTCCTCATATCTCAAACCCCTGATGATTAATGCATGAGCCTATACACAGAAATTATGACGACTATGTATGCCATGGATGTAATCTAATGCCAACATGATGCATTTAAAGAATAAATAAATTGATACACAGGTATATACAAATAATGACCATGCATGCTATGACTATAACATGATGTCAAAATGATATATGTAATGAATTAACACAAAGGTATATACAAAGAAATTAATCAATGATTACACAAAATTGGTGGGACCAAATCTTGATTATTCAAAAATCTCATTATGCATGATGTGTCTCCAAATTTAATCTATGATTTTTTGAAACATGTTTTCTCCATGAAAAACCAACATATTATTTTCAAAAGAATTTCGGGGTAGAGGATCCTACTATAGTGCAATATCCACATGTTCATTCAACACTACCGGTTTACAAATCTTATTCAACCAATGAATGTTTATGAAATCATCGAATGAAATTATTACCACCCTTCGTTTATTGAAAAGACTAAAACAAAAAATACAACCATAAATGTACATGCTCTATTCATATATGCATGAAATGTGAAAAATGCAAAATGTTTGAAAAAGAATTTTTATATTTTCAATTCCAAAAAGTTAATGAACATTTGCCCCAACAGTATCTATTTATTTAGACATCACAGTGTCTTTAGGGAGGAAATTAAAATTTACTACGGGCGATGTACATTCATCATTTCCCGATCTACAACACTTATTCAGTGTGTAAAATAGGTAACAAAAGGTTTAGAAATGTCCCTCCATGTGTTCCTAACTTCGGTATATCTATCGAAAAATCGACATGGCTTCGCCTAGTTTCATTATATGGAGCGGATCGGTTCTAAAGGCCCCGAATTGCTCCTCACTGTCGCCTGTGAAGGCTAGTAAGGCACCCCGATAAAAGTGGGTTCAAATAGTTAGAGTATATTTCCCTAGCCCATGCGAATTGTTAATCACGAAGGCTTAGGTAATTTAGTACTCCGGAAGTGTTTCACTAGTCCATGCAGATTGTTAATCACGAAGGCTTAGTTACTTTGCTCCCACCTAAAAGGACGGAACCCGGGTGTAGGGCTCATGATATGTAAATGCACATGTAGTGTGTGAGAAGGAACAACAAGCCTTTCACCACATATTCTACAATCTTTATTCTAAGTGCCCCAACAATTTATTAAAAGAACATTCAAGAATAGTGTAACACATTAACCAACAAGCAATTGTAATATACAACATTAAATAAGTAGAGAACAATGATAAAATGCATGCACATGAGCCATATTCAAAACATTTTATTATTTTCAAATTTCTCCTTATTTTTTTTAAAATATGGGAATTAAAATTAAATACCAAGTAAACCCGACAAAACGAGACTTTGATAACACACGACTAAATCTAGGCCTGATTCTCTAAATATCCCCAGTGGAGTCGCCAAGCTGTCGAAACCTAAAAAATAACAAGTCTCAGCGTGACATTAGAAAACAGAGGAAAGTCGACTTAATTCCTCTTGAAATAAAATGAGGTTTGGAAACAACCTAAAAAAAATTGGACTCGCCACCAATCTTTTTTAGCTAGGTGTGATCGACCACCTATTAAAACCGGCTTTGTTAAACATTTTAAAATCAATTAAAACATTTTTAAAACTAATTTCAAGTTTGCGTTTTTAGACCAGAGAAATCAAAGAAGCGGGTTCGGGACTCGGTTACGTGCGGTGAAGGATTAGCACCCCCACAATGCCCGTATAAAACGGTACCTTATTAATCGTGTGTTATCTCAAGTATTGGTGAAAAGTTGATTTTAAATTTGGTGTTTTAAATTAATTCCCAATTTAAAAAAAAAAAATTCCATTTTTAATTGAAAATGATCCGAAATTTATTAATTCAAAATTTTTCTATATTCCCCTACAAAACGTGGCAAAATATAGAAATTTTTATTAATTTGGAAAATTTCCCGAATCATTCTCGTTTTTTGAAAGAAAGATATTCCTTTATTAATAATAATTGATGATATCCTCCCCAGCAGACCCGACATAGAAATCATGAATTATTTTAACTCGAGAATATCTTTGTTTTATTGAAAATCATTATCTTAATTTAAAAACATTTAAAAAAAATGAATATGAACATCTGTGACATAATAAAGATGACATAGCAAAATCTAGATGATATGATGTAATTTAAATGACATAGTATATTCTAAATGAAATGATATAGCCTAAGTGACATGATATATTCTAAATGAAGTGATATAACCTAGGTGACATAATATATTATAAATGAAATAATATAACCTAAGTGTCATAATATGTTCTAAATGAAATGAATAACCTTGGTGTCATAATATATTCTAAATGAAATAGCAATATAATCTAAGTGACATGAAATGAATATGAAACATAAAATAATATTATCGTCAAATATGCATGAAGGTGAAAATAATAATGCATGAACATAGTAAATGCTAAATGATGTGACAAAAATAAATGACTAAATGAAAAGCATAGGATAATATAGAATATTCACAATCATATAACAATTAAATATAACACCATAAAATATGAATCAAAATAATAACATTACCATAGAAATATTCATAGCAAAAATCATACATCATATAATATGCATGAACATGAAAAACGCAATGCATGAAAGTGTATTTTTTCCTTTAAATAATGAAATCCGTATACCTAAAAAGATATCCGACTACTTTAGAAAAAGACATCAAATTAAAATTTCTAAAATAAAAAAGACTTTGTGATTGGTTTGAAAATAATTTGAAAACTTTGGATTAGAAAAAGACAATGGCCGAATCCCCCTTTTAAATGGCTCTATTTTCATAACTTTGAAAATCCGGACTTGACCACCCTTGACCTAAGCTCTATAAAATCATTTTTTAAGCTTAAAATGGCTTAGAAACCAACCTAGGACTGTAGCTAAATTTCCTAATCAGCCTTCTCTTAATGCCTTAGACAAAACAGAAAATTAATTTTCCCTCAAATTCAAATCTGACTCAACTATCCAGTTTTAAAACATGATTTTTTAACCTATTTTAAAAAATTCTAAAAAATTTGAAACAAATATAGGAGACTCAGAACACATCTAACTTTATGCGAAAAAATTGGCTTAAATTTTAGATCAAGGATAACCAACCAAAAAAATCACGAAAGTCAGAACACTAGGTGAAAAACGGTTTTGCCAAAAATCATTTTTAAGCCTTTGATAAAATCATTCAAAAATCAAAGTAAAAATATTGGAGACTCTCCTAAGGACCTGAAACAGTAGATAAAATTTCTAAAAATTTGGACAAGAATTGCCTAAGTAAAAAAAATCACAAAGGTAGAAATTTCAACTCGACAACTTCTCAATTTTCCACAAGTATGCTCATGTGAGCTTGACTTTAAACCATTGATATGCTTGAGTCAAAAATCAAGTGGTATGATATGGGATCCATGAACAAACAACAAGTTTAATGTATGAAATGCAAGATCTAAGGCCTAAATGACATAGAAAATGCATGGCAATTCAAAATGACCTAATGCCTAGCATGAACTTGCATGCAATAAATGCAACCTAGACCTGAACATGCATGAAATGCATGGCAATACCAACATGATTTAAGACCTAATGGATATGAAAATGCATGGCAATACCAATATGATCTAGACCTAATACTAATATTCATGGGAATATGCATGGCAACACAAAGATGACCTAGACCTAAAATGTCATGAAAATGCATGAAAGTAACATGAACATATAATGACCAAATAAATCTAATACTAATGCACGAACATGGCACAACCAATACACAATCTAGTGGCATAGTAATGCAAAGCATGGTACCTAAACAAAAATGAAAATGCACACGCAAGGTAAACAATATTGTGGAAATAGAATGGGCATGAAATCAACATGTGAAATTCTAGCATGGCATTAACACAAACACATGGCATACTAAATCAAAATACATAATATTATGGCATGGAAATGCAACCTATCAACTAACAAGATGAAAATGCACACACAAGGCACAAAATCATGGGGTAACCGAATAGACACATTTCTAAATGATGCAATCCTAAGCGTGGCATTACCACAAACACATGACATACTAAATACAAGACTAAAAAGGAAACATGCTAAACCAAGCAAACATGATGTAAAGGCAAGAATGTAGCTAGACATTTTCACAAACACATAGTATAATAAAATCACAAGGCATGAACAACTTAACAAGTTGAAAACAAAAAATTAAAAATGGCAAACAAAATAAAGAGACATGGAAACAAAATAAAATCGACCAAAATAATAGTAAATAAAAAAAGGTTAAAAACAAGCTCCATATCTCAACTATTTAAAAAAAAATTGAACATTAAAACACGCTAGAACATCACAACCAACATGAAAAATGAATCAAATACAATCGCAGTACCAATATAGGGCCATTAGGCCAACACAGAAAACTTAGAGAAAAAATTTTGTTTTTGATTTTTCTTTGAAGACATAAGATAGGAGAATTCAAAACTTGTTTTGAAAAACAATTTTATTTCATGAAAAAAAATAAAAATAACCATGAAAATAATAAAATCATATCAACAAAGTATCGAAAAAAGCATGAAAGAACATAGCTACCTTGCTCTAGCTTTCCAAATAAAAAAGTAGTGAGCAAAACCTTTATTTTTTCCTTCTTTATTTCCTCATTTCTTTTCTCTATAGCTACTGCCTCCATTCAGCCCCTCCATCTCCAGCAAAAAATGAAAACCCCTTCCCTAAAGCCTTGGCCGAATGGCCTTCTAGAATATGGTAGAGTGTGGTAATTTTTTCTAGCCAATTTTGATCCAAAGGCCCTTAATCCAAGATGCTTTTTATGTGAAATTACCACCCTTAAATTAAGTAATCAGCCCCTAACTAATATAATGTCAAGAATATGATGTCATTATGGTGACATCATCCCTCTCCATGCATTGGTACATGTGTCACAATTGCAAAGGCTTGATCAAAAAAATAACTACCTTCCTATCCACTCTTGGCCCTTGGATGCAATGGCTCAGCAAAATCAATCTCAAATATGGGCTTGGCCGGCTGACCCTTTGAGTTCCAGCCCAATCTCCATTTTTTTAATTGCAAGAAAAGCCCTCTTCGGTTTCTTCGATAAAATGACCTTTTTGGCTCCCAAATCTAATTAAATAGCAAACGGACTCCAAATCCAAATTTTATTTTTTCAATGCTTCCTAAATAATAAAAAATTGAATTCAGGAAGTTTTCATAAATTTTCGTGCCCATTTGCTATTTTTTTTTCGGGATTTATCTTCCGAATTTGCCCTTAATGCAGCCAAACTTTTGCCATTTTGAAAACGAGCTCCAAATCCAGATTTTTCTTCACCAATCTCTTCCAAATGATTTAAGATTGAGATCTGGAAGTTTTGGTAATTTTTGGAGCTCATTTGCTATTTTTTCGGGATTTATCTTCTTGAATTTCATCTTAGTGGGCCCGAAATTTGCCATTTTGTAAACGAACTCCGAATCCTGATTTTTCTTTGCCAATCTCTTCCAAATGATTAAGATTTAGATCTGGAAGTTTTGCTAATTTTTGGAGCTCATTTTCTATTTTTCCTGAATTTTCTAAATTTGCCCTTTTACGTCCGAAGCCCGGTTTTACTCAAAGCAAGTCCGATTTTCAGATTTTCTTTTTCTGTGCCTTTGTCATATATTGAATTGGAGTTGGTCCAAAAATGCCAATTTTTACGATCAAATTCCCCCTCGTTTTGATTTTTCCTTTTTCCAATATCAAGAATTTCCTCGTTTTTCTTTTTTTTTCCCTCCAATCGGCTCTTTTCTCGGAATTACTTCAAACTGAGCCCTGGGCTATCCTTGTTTACTCACTCCTCATAAATTAAGGGCTTTAGTTTTACCTAATCGAGCTATTTTTGCAATTTTCCCCAATTTCACCAAAATCCATCAAAAACCCTAATTCTCGATTTTCTTCCAAATTAACTTTTCCTTCTGTTTTGCTTCCAGGTGGCCTCTCCCTTACCCGTAGTCATTGCTTATCTTCCATTTGGAACCTCCAATTTTGACTAATTTGATCGTTTGAGCACTTTTCCCCAAATTTTTTGAACTAAGGTTTCCTTTCCACTAAATTTTCGTAACCCAACTTCCGAACTCCATATCTTTCATTGTAGACCTCGGATTATCAAAATTCTTTCACCATTGTTCAATTGAACTTTGAATCTTAATTTTGAAAATGGGTTGACTTTTCAGTGGTTGATTTTTCAAAGTTGACTTTTTCGGGGTTGACTATTTCAAGATTGACTTTTTATGCTTGCTTTCTTAAACTAAGCCTCGGAATGCTACCTGCAGGATGAGAAGAGACATTTTGCATTCTAAATCATCATTTTAGGAAGAGAAATACCTGATTTAGGGGTCCGAACAAAATTAGGTGTCTACAAGCCTCATTGGTTATCTCGAAACTACACCTTATTCGATTATTAAACAACATCAAACCTAAAATTGATTGTAAAAGAATACATATGCACATGGAAACCTTGATGAGATATGATTAGTTATTAATGAAGATAATTTGAATCGAATTAGAGTTATAATCAACATTTTCAATAGCATACAGGTGAAATTACCATTTTTATTTTGAAACTAACACATATTGATATTAATGTGTTTCGACATATTATTTTGTATTCACTCTTATTTTAGAGTATTTTTCATATATATATAAATATATAAATATATTAATGTATATAATGTTCCAAAAAAACTTGAAATATCAAATAAATGTGATCAAATTCAATACATTAAAGTCCAAATATCAAATACTAGTCATTATTAAGTATATATATTATTCCAAAAAAAATGCTTCAAATATTAATAAATGAGACCTAATTCAGTACATGAACATCTCAAATATCAAATACAAGTCATCATCAAGAAAGCATATAAAGTTGAAGCTAATTACACGAAATCAACACAAACAAGATCATTCGTCATAATCATTTACATAACAATAAGGATCTTGAGTTTGAGAATTTCTTTGGTGCTTCCAAGCTGCCTAATAATAGTAGCACAATCCCATGACTTTCATCTGGTGGAATAATAATTTCATTATCTTCATCATCAACAATTTTGAAAAAAGTAGTCAACAACTCTTCAATGGCTTCTTGGTCCATATCAAAGTCATCCTTATCAAGAACGGATATTTCCTCGGCAATCGAATCTTGCATAATATCAATATTCTCAAGACTAATATGACCCAAAGATTCTTTTCCCTTAGTAAGATCCTTATGATATTTAAAGCACAAAAAAACTTTAAATAAGATGACAACAAACATCTTCATGTTTATAAGTAAAATTTCTAAGCTAGAACAAAACAGTTTGCTATATGATACTTAACTAAAAGTATAGAAAAATATACCTTTGTCAAGGTTCTAAATTTTAACGAACAAAGCCAATGAATGAACTTGTGAGTGGCACATGTGTCACTTTTTTTTGTCTATATATGTGTTTGACTAATTCAAAGAAGAAGAAGAAACTTATGTAAGGAACTTTTAAGAAACTTTCTATAGGATAATAATTTTTCCCTTATAATGCAAATGAACTCTTGAAAATGTTATCTCAAAGATATAATGCCTAAATCATGGATGAACGAGTGTATTTCAAGTTATTCTTAAAACACACGAATTATAACTAGAAAGAAATGAGAGAGAAAAAATGTTTGAATGTAAAGATATGTTGAAACATGTATTTATGAAAGTATTTATTGGCTTCAATCAGTGCTTAAAACACCTATTCATGGAAAATCATGTCCCTTTTGAAGAATCACAACTTTTGGAATGAAAATATACCTCTAACAAACATATTTTTTAAAAATTTTAGAAAAACTAATCGGTTAAGTTTGCGAATAATCAATTAAGTTTTCATATTTTTTCTTCTCGAGAGCAGACTTCATTTTATACTACAACTTAATCGAAACTTAGATGATTAAGTTCTTAACTTAATCAAGCAAAACGAACGTTGTAACTAAATATGATTTTGATATGCTCCATATTGACTAAGGGTAGTCGATTATCCTATAGTAAAACTTCCAAAACACATATTCTTAAGGTTTTAATTGACTAAAAAGTGTAAGCGGCACGAATGTCACCCCTATCATTCTTGTGATGTTCAATTAATGGAATTGGCACTTGATTAATTTATAATAACATAATCAAGATTGATTTTCAAGGCTTCAAATCTTTTCATTACCAAAGAACTTGATTTAGAGATATGGGTATATGTTTAAGAGGAATCAAAGCTCTTAACCATGCTTGGAATAAACCAAGCTTCTACTCATCTACTCATAATTTTGTTTTAAGTTATAATTCCTTCATTACTAATGCAAACATGCATTTTATGAATATTTGTTTGTCACATGCTGTTATGCATGCATGTAAAGAGGTACAGGTGGATTAACAGTCTTGGGTGGTCTTTCGACCATTAAGCATGATACTGTTGGATATATTTGGATATAAGTATGCAACCATATCAAGAACACATAAAATTAACTTGATAGGGTGATGAATGATGGTAACAAGCTAGCAAGGGAAATGAGATAAGCTCAAGATGAAGCTTAACTCACTTCAGAGTAGCTCGGACTAGCTTGAGTAAGTTTAGGTCAACCCAAGAGAGCTGGACGCCAGCTGGATGAGTGATACTAGCTGGTGGTAGCTAGGTTGGTTGGATGATGTGATATATGAGTATGACACATCATCACCATCAAAGTAAATCAGATTTTGACAAGTGTCATCATTCAGAAGTGTACCATATGTCATCTAATGATTAGATAAAGAGAGCACACAAGAGGCTGCCACACATAACAGAACCATCATGACCATTCAAACGGTGATGTTTTTGAATGGTTGCTTCCCTCCACACATAGTCGGACCATCCTGACCATTCAAAAGGTGATGTTTCTAAATGGTTGCTTCTTTTGGCCTTTTCATAGCAACCTTTGAACCAAAAAATACTTGTTGGAGAAGGCTTTTCAAAGCTATAAAAAAGGGAAAAGACGTTTATTTTAAAGGAAAAATTTTCAACACCAAGTGTGTGTGAATATGAGTGAGAGATCTTGATTACTAGTGAGAAATCAAGAGAAAAGAAGGATATATCATTCTGGTTAAGCAAGTAAGTAAGGTTGTGGAATTGTTCCTTGGAGTTGCTTCATCAAGTTGATTACAAGGCTACCCGAATCACATAATTGTGATTCTTTTCTCATTCTTTAAAAAGAGCATTGCATAGGAAGACAAGTAAGTAATCAAACTCTTTTTCTTTGCTTATGGATTTTTTGAAATCCTTCAGTGGTATCAGAGTTGTGGTTGGTTAATATGCATGCTCCTAGGTTGAAGAATAGAGAAATGCATGTTGACTAGGGTTTGTGTGCTTTTCCCTTATTTGACTAAGTGTTATTATGCATGCTTATGTTCTTGAATACATTCAACCCTTGCATGTTAGAATAAGAACGTTATTCTCTTTATGGTGTGTTGGCATAAATTGAGTTAATCAGATGCTAAATCTTGCTAAGCCGAATGCATGCTATAGAATTTTTGAATAATGATTAAATATGACTTGTAACCTTAAAAATGTATAAGGTATTTCAAGACAAGATTGAATAAGATGATTGAGTTTATGCTTAAATGGATTTTTTTTTTTGCTAAATTGGGAAATTTTGTTAATGTGGCATAGATGCAAACATACAGCCAGTTCAGGCATCAAAATGCCCACTCCTTAACAACATCCATTCCCTTAAACATAAAAGCCCTAGAAATACAATATCCGCATGGTAAGATTAAAAATTCAGTTTTCCCACGATGCAATAAGCATATCAGATTTGAAAATTCTAGCTTTAGCCAAGGAATATGCTATCTCATTAACTTCGCCGAAGATGTTGCAAAATTTAACATTACCAATCTTTTCCTTAAGGGAATCAAGTTTTGAACACAGTTCCCATAGTTTCCAAGGTCTACTATCCTCTTTGTTACACCAGGATACCATAATCTTCGAGTCAGATTCAACAACCAATCTCATATTCTTCTTCCATTGTGACTCAGCGAACACTTCAAGGGTGGTCTTGATTGATTCCAATCACTGTGGTAGTATTATTGTCATGTTCTCAGGACTATTAGGCATTATGGAATCTTAAATGGATTTGATTACATAATATAAGCTTGTTTTTGGTTCATTCTGGCATGAATAAGTTGTTTTATTTAGTAGTGTATGGAAATGTCTTGTTGTGAATAAATATGCTAATTGGTTACACAATTGCATGATGTAGATGGCTAGTGCCACAAAGGGCATTATAGCTAAGTTTAACAAATACCTTAAGCTTGATGGCAAAATTATGCCATATGGGAGCAAAATGTCCAATTCATACCCAACGAGCAAGATTTGTTTGATATGATATCCTAAGAAGTTGTGGAATCAACTTCTCAATCCATATCGGAGGAAAGGAAAAAGTATGATGCCTTTAGAAGGACACCATGACTTGAATAACGTTGTTAAATACAATGATTGATGATCTTATGGTAGACTTTCCCATGCTTGAGTCTACCAAGGAATATAGGATGTGGCAAAGAACAAGTTTTATGTTGTTTCTTTGAAAAGAAAAAAAAGAGCTTTGAGTCTCAAATTTGAGAACTACAGTAAAAAGGATGATCACAACATGAGCCGTCATTTGCGGGAAATGTCTCGCATAATCTCACTTTTAAATTCAGTTGGACATGCTCTGACCAATGAGCAACAAGTGCAAGCTGTGATCAGATCCCTACCTAACGATGAGTGGTAGTTGATGAAGGTCAATTTGTTAAACAATGTTGATGATATAAAGAATCCTTCGTGGGACTCGTTAAGTGACGTTAAAATGGGGGAAGACAAAAAGAAAATCGGTTCCTCGTAAATAAAATGAGGGTTTTAAAACAACCTCGAAAAAATGGAGTAGCCATCGATCTTTTTTAGTTAGGTGTGATCGGTCACCTATTAAACCGATATTTTGTAAAATATTTTAAAAATTAATTAAAACATTTTAAGAAACCAATTTTTAAGCCTGTGCTTTGAACCAGAAAGAAAACAAAAACGGGTTTGGGAGTCGGTTATGTCACGGGGAAGGATTAGCATCCCCACAATGCCCATAAAAAAGGGTACCATATTAATCGTGTGTTATCATGAAGTCTCGATGAATATCGATTTTAAATTCAGTATTTTAAAAATAATTCCCTTTAAAATAAATCATATTATTTCGAGAATGATCTGGAATTGATTATTATAAATTTTTCTATATTCCCTGGCAAACCGGCAAAACATAGAATTTTTATTGTTTTGAAATTCTTTGCATCATTCTCTTTTAGAAGGGTATTCCTTTGTTAATAATAATTGGTGAAGACTCCCCCGACAACCCGACGGAGGATTCATGAACTATTTTAACATGGGGATATTGCCTTATTTATTTTTTTTAAAAAACATCAATTTTTAAATATTTAAATGCTCATCTATAAATCAAGTAACTTGCAAAATTATCATGGCATGGAAAACTTTTTATTACTGGCAAAATTCACTATGACATGGCATACAATTTATTGTGACGTGGTATACATGACATGTAAATAATTTATGGTATGGCATACATGACATGTAAAATAATTCATGATGTAGTATACATAACAAGGCAAATAATTTATGGCATGGCATACATGACATGGCAAATAATTCAAGTCATGGCATACATCTTATTATTATATGGCAAAAGAATTAAAGACATGACATACATCTTATTATAATATGGCAAAAAATTCAAGGCATGGCATACATGACATGACAAATAATTCACGACATAGCATACATGACATGGCAAATAATTCATGACATAGTATACATCTTATTATGACATGGCAAAAGAATTCATGAGATATCATACATCAAGTAGCATAATCAACATGACCACATGAACACCAATTATTAAATGACATAATCATGAAATATTCATATTAACCAAAATATATATGAACATAGAATATTCACACAACATTTTTTTAAATTCTTTTGTATGTGTGAAATTACATAAATGGCATACGTTGAAACATTTTATCGAACTGCCCGGCAGACCTAGGAAAGCTTCGGAAAAATATCCTTTCGTGTGACATTCATGTAATTCCGAATAAAATGAAAACCATACCTTACGATTTCATAAACATGTGCGTTGAATAATTTCCTAACCTCCCCGGCAAAGATTAAGAACTAATTCTCGTCAAATGTCTAGGAAACCGAAAAAGCACGTTTTATGACAAAATTAAAAAACTTTTTTTTTAAATATTCAATGCATGAAAATAGGGGTGTTATCGAATGTGTTTCTCTCTTGAAGAGAGGTTATCCGAACACCTAAAAAGATGTCCAACTACCTTTGAAAGAAACTTAAATTGGATTCTAAAATCGAAAGATTTGGGGCATAAATTTTTGCTCGGATTAAGGGGACATCCAAATGCCATTGTTTGACATCCGAATTCCTCTAGACGAGCCTTGAATGGAAACGTTTTGAAAGCCAAAACAAGTTAAAAAGTGATGCAATTTTTGAAAGAAAGGCCAAAGTGGCCGAATTGTCTAAGTATGGAAATCCAAGTTTTTGCTCGTTTCTGAAGCTCGTTTTACCTACCCATGACCCAATTTTCTTAAAAATTATTTTGAAAATTTAAAAGACCATGAAAACAACGTCTAAATAGTACCTAAGGGTCTCGGCCAGCCCCTCCCTCTTAGTGTAAAAAATCAAAATCTTTGCTAGTTTTAAAGCTTGTTTTAACTTAAAAAAAATCTGATTTTACTAAACTATTTTTTAAACCCTTAAAAAAATTTCAAAAAAATCTAAAATTTTAACCACGGACTCATCTAAAGGTACATTAAATGAGGTTGAAATAGTTTATTATTTGGGCAAGAAATGCATAGACTCAAGTTGCCCTTAGCATATCCCACTAAAACTATGACAAAACTAGTTTTAAACCCTTAAGGAAAGCTCAAAAAAATCTGAAATTTTAACCATGGACTCATCTAAGGGTATATTAAATAAGGTTAAAATAGTTTTTTGTTTGGAATAAAATGCATAGGACAAATATTGCCCGAAATCAACAACTCCAACCTTTAAATATTGTCTTTTCCAACTAGTTTGAAATAAAAATTTTGGCTAGGGACCATTGGTTGATCTTAACCAAAATCATGCTGGATATGGTTTGAAAACATGATTTACAGCAAGAAAAAATTATTGGCTCAAGGCTAGCCTCTTGGATGGAAATTTTGCTTAGCCATCACTTAGAAACCAAGATCATCTAGCTCATATTCATTCTTTTCAAAAACAAAATAAATATGTAACAAAGAGAATGCTCCACAATCAACTCATATTCATCAAGGTATGCACATGAAGATGACAATATATAAGAAAAAAAACATTATAAACAACAAGAACAAAGGTTGGCTCAAGGTTGGCCACTTGGATGTTAATCCGGCTTAACCATCACTTGGTGCAAACCAAGACCATCAAGCTCATAACCTTAACATTTCAAGAAGAAAACAAGGAGAAAATGGCATCAAATAATCCAATAGACCAATAAGCATTATATATGAAAGATGAAGCATGAAGCAACAAAGGAAACATCACCAAAGAATAACCCAAGTTTCGACCAGCTTTGAAAGAAAGGAAAAAAATTTGTGAAAACTTTGTTTTCTTGAAGAAGCGAGGAGGAAAAAAAAAGCTCATTTGAAAACCTTTTTGAAACCTTTTGTTTTGAAGAAAAGGAAATGAAAGTCATGCATAAAAGAAGAAGAAAAGAACATGAGATGAATAGAAAAACAAAGAACAAGAAAAGAAAAGGAAGCTACCTAGGTAAGCTTCACCAAAGACCTCTCAACCTTCTTTTTTTTCCTATTTTTTCTCTCTTCTTTTCCTTTTCTCCTTAGGAATGTTTAGCTATTGCCTTGTGCCTTAAAATGAAGAGTAGATAGCTGAAAAATATCCACTCCCCTTTGCCTTTACATGCTTGGCCGAATGGCCTCTTCCATCTCCACCACTCTTCAAAATTTTTTTAGCCACTTCCATCATGTTGCCTAGCCAATGAGGCATAATCCTTACTCATTAAAATACCATCCATTGACTAGCCAATGGCATTTCTACTTGGTCCCCAAGAGTGCTCTTCATTGGACAAAAATGCCACCTCATGCACTAAATAAGATGACTCATGTCCTTTGCTCGTGAAAACTATCCACCTATTTACATATATGCCATTTGATCATCTTTATCCCCCCTTGGCGGAAAATTCTATGAATGTTCTAGTGTCTTCCTTTTTTTTAGCCACTTGGAAACATCACATGCTTTAGCCAATGGTCTTCCTCCAAGAATGGCTCCTATTGGCCAAAAATGCCAACTCATGTACTAAATAAGGTGACCCGTGTCCTTTGTTGCTATCCATTTATTTACCAACAGCCATTTAGCCCCTCCAACGACACTTTTCACTAATCCTTTTTAATTACCAAAATACCTCACTTATTTATACCATGCTCCTACAATTTTCACTTAATTCTAAACTCACCCCCATTTTCCTACGTGGATCCTAAGTTTGGGCCTCCCAACAACAAAAATTTCATGGACTTCCTAAGGTTGGGCTCTCCATATATTTTTTACACAAATTGGGATCTTAATCCTACCCATCTTTCTTCTTCTTGGTCATGCGAAATGGGCCACCAAAACCCTACAATTTGGTAATTGAAGATGGGCTTCCATGCTTCCACCAAAATTTCCATTACTTAAGCAAAAATGGGCATTCTATATTTTCACAAAAAATTGCCACCCATTTAGAAAAATGGACTTCCCTATTTCCATCAAGAATTGTCATTCACTTGGAAAAAATAATTGGCTCTCTCTCTTGCTTTTCTCACCTTGGCCGAATAACATGTATTTTCCACTATTTGTTTTTTGTTCACTTCACTTCCATTTGGTTTTATCACTTCAACGTTCAAAATTGACTTCAAAAACATCAAGATTACTTCTTTAAGACCTAAATTTCCTTTTTAATATTGATTTTCCAAAGTTGACTTTTTGACCATTGACTTTGACTTTTTGATCAACTTCGATTTTGACTTTTCGATCAACTTTGATTTTTTAATCCGAAGTATCAAAAATGGCACACCAACTTCACCAAACCCAAATGTTGGGTCACTAAACCATGAAAGTGGAATGAATTTAGAAAATCGAGTTTTGTAGGAAAAACATACCTTTTAGGGGGCCCGGACAAAATTAGGTGTCTACAGTTGAGATCAAAACTTTTGATGATATCTCTCGACATTTGCTTCTTGAAGCTGAAGTTATGGATGTCAAGAATTCGTCCAAGGCATGTGTTGTTGAGGCTTTATTTTCTACTAGGAAAAGGAAGAAGGGTTTCAAGAAAAGGTCTCTAACAATGGAATGGATCCTTAGGAAAGAAATTTAGAAAAATGAGAAAGGCAAGGCCAAAAACAAGTGTTTCAATTGCCAAAAAAAAGGGCATCTTGCAAAGGAGTTCAAAGAGCCTAAAGTACATATCTCTTCCACTTATTTTATACATGTTTTGTCGTGTAATTTTATGTTGAATTTGACTTTTCATGGTTGTTGATTCAGGTGCCACCGACCACATTGTGAAGGATCGTGGCTTGTTTTTCCATTATCGAAAGATACCAGATGGGACTAGATGGGTCTATGTTGGGAACAACTCAAAGCTTGAAGTAGAAGGCATAGGATTGTATAGAGTACTTATGAAAAATGGACACAGTTAGTTTTAATTGATGTTATGTATGTACCTGGTATTCGGAGGAATTTGGTCTTGGTTACTAGGTTGTTGCATTTTGGATCTCGATTGAATTTCTATGATAATGTACTGGATATTTATCACAACAATAATAGAATAAGTTCTTCTTTCTACATGATGCTTTCTTTGTGTTGGATGCTATTATGAGAAGTAGTAATTTAAATAATTGTCTTATAACTGAATCAAATGATGGAAACATTCGGCATGCTAGGTTGGGGCATATATGGCAAGATATGATGAAAAAGTTAGCCAAAAATGGTTTACTTGGATCTTTATCTGATATAACCCTCCCAACTTGCGTGTTTTGTCTCGCAAGCAAGACAACTAGGAAGCCATTTAGGAAAGCTTCTCGGAGTGAGTATCTATTGCAATTGATACATTTTGATATTTGTGGTCCCGTGAATGTGACATCTAGACAAAGGTTTAGGTACTTTATCACAGTCACATATGATTATACTCGATTCACCCATGTCTATTTACTAAAGTTCAACAGTGACGCGTTGCATTGTTTCAAGACATATGTGACTTTGGTTGAGAATCAATTAAGAAAAACGATTAAGTTATTAAGGACTGATCGGGGTGGAGAGTATTTGTCGAACAAATTTAAAGGGTTGTATGATGAGAAAGGAATAGCAAGGCAATTGAATATTTCAGGAACACCCCAACAGTATGAAGTGGCGGAAGGGAAGAATCGAACTCTCCTAGACATGGTGAGATCCATGATGGTAGAGGCCAACTTAGAAATCTCCTATTAGGGAGACGCCTTGCTCACGACTGTCTATATTTTAAACAGATTGCTATCCAAGTCTATTTCGACTACTCCTTATGAGTTATGGACTGGAAGAAATTCGGATTTAAATAATCTAAGGTCTTGGGGTTGTTCGGCTTATGTTCATATTCCAAATCATGAACTTGGAAAACTAGGGCTAAGAGGGAAGAAATGTGTTTTTCATGGTTATTCTGAACACTCTCAGGGTTGTGTGTTCATGGATTTGTAGCATAAGAATAAACATGTTGAATTCGAGTCAAGGACACAACTTTCTTGAAGAACGAATTTCCTAAGAAAGGGAATTGTGACAAGACTTGTTCATTGCTTAAACTCACTGAATCTGGACAATCTAGCACTATTAATGTGTTTACATATACAAGTAGGTTGTGTGACCCTAGGCAAGTAATTGAGTTCATCTCACTATGCAATGGTTAAGTATACACAAGAGACCTTTCTCAATCCTTGATCCATCTATGACTTATCATAGATGTCAATCCAAAATAACTCTTAAGTTATCATGTTAATGATTCACAAATTATTAACCATGCCTTTGATGCTCTAAGACTTGTTGATACATAGTTTTGCTACTTTCAATCCCTTTTGTGAGTTGAAACTTGTTTCAAACTCATGAACTATACCAAATATCAAGTGCACTTGTTTATTTAAACTATTTTATACTTGAACTTATTTATATTACACAAAGTAATATGCACATGCCTTTCAAGTATAAATGACACCGTATCTAACAATGTCTTTCCTTTTGCACTAACTATTTAATAACTTTAAACTATGCATTTACCCAATAAGATTCTAATAGACCACATTTTCATAGCCAATTAGGAAGTCTCATCAAAGTAAATGCAATAATCCCAAATTATCAAATATTAGCCAATAGTCACTAAGAGCATACAAGTGATCAAATTAATTTAATCAAAAGAAACTCACACACAAAGAGATAGGGATCACTTTATTTTTATTTTTATTGGTGACCTTATACACACATGATATGTATATGTGCTACAATATTACTCCGACTTAAATTATTTACTCCCCAAAAAGGTGTCTCTCCCACTTAAATCATTTAACGTGGACTCCGACTTGAACTTACAAGCACATGTAACTCCCATTGGAATGAAAAACAGCCACGAGGAGCGTATGTCAACACAAATACAGTAAAGGTCAAAGTTAATTAAATACAATGATCAACTTCAATACTCACACTTGGCTATATAGGTTTAAGTCATATATGTGTGGTCATACAGGCTCGATAAATCACACATTACCTCATCTTGATCATCTTAATCAAGGATATAATACTCAAGTAGTCACATATTGGAAGATCTGACTCCCACTGAAATAAGTGATAATTCCTGCTTAAGACTACAAATCATTTATAAGTAGTCTATACTTATTCACTTAAGTCGTCTCATCCCTACTCTTACACAAAGAATAAAGCAGATTTTTCGTGTAAGCGAACCAACCCTCTACCCATGCTTGACATGCTTTAATTGTGAGACAAAGAGAATATGCACAAAATATGAAGAATATTTATTGTATTAAACTCATAAACACAATATATTCTTTCATACAAGGGTACAAGAATGTGACAAGAAGTACATCTAAACAAATTATAATCTACAGAGACCTATTGCCCTAACATGTTTGGCGAATAAGACCTGTAGACACCTAATTTTGTCCTGACCACTAAAACAGGTATGTTTTCTTCCTAAATTGAGGTTTCAAAATGCAAAAAGACTTTTTTCATCCTGCAGGTGGTACTTCGAGACTTAGTTTAAGAGGGCGAGCATAAAAAGTCAAACTAGAAAAAAGTCAACCCAAGAAAAAGTCAACCCACTTTCAAAATCAAGATTTTAAGTTCAATTAAAAAATGGCAAAAGAATTTTGATAATCCGAGGTCTACATTGAAAGATATGGAGTTTGGAAGTTGGGATTTGGAGATTCAGTAGAAAGGAAACCCTAATCCGAGAAATTTGCGGAAAAGTGCTTAAACGATCAAATTGGTCAAAATTAAAGGTTCCAAATGAAAGATAAGCACTGACTACGGGTAATGGAGAAGCCACTTGTAAGAAAAATCGAAAGAAAAGTCAATCCGGGAGAAAACCGAGAACTAGGGTTTTTAGTGGATTTCGGTGAAATCAAAGGAAGAATCACAGAAATGGCCCGACTTGGTAAGACCAAAGCCCCCAATGGATGAGGAATGGTTAAAAAGTGATAGCCCAAGGCTCAGCTTGAAGAAAATCTAAAAATTGGATTTGTTTTGAGCAAAATTGGGTTTCGGAGGCAAAATGACAAAATTGGAAAATTTGGGAAAAATAGCAAATGGACTCCGAAAATTCTGAAAATTTGCAAATTTCATTTTTAAATTATTTGGAAGAGATTGGAGAAAGAAAATCTTGATTCAGAGTTCATTTGCAAAATGGCCAAATCCCGCGTCTCTTATGTAGTAATTCAAAAAGGAAAATCCCGAAAAAATAGCAAATGAACTCCAAATCTTCTAAAATTTTGCAAATCTCATTTTTAAATTATTTGGAAGAGATTGGGGAAAGAAAATCTTGATTCGGAGTCCATTTGCAAAATGGCCAAATCCCGGGTCTCTTATATAGTAATTCAAAAAGGAAAATCTCAAAAAAATAGCAAATGAACTCCAAATCTTTTGAAATTTTGCAAATATCATTTTTAAATTATTTATAAGAGATTGACGAAAGAAAATCTTGATTCGAAGTCCGTTTGCAAAATGGCCAAATCTCGGGCCTCCAATGCAATAATTCAAGTAGATAAATCCTGAAAAAATAGCAAATGTACTCCAAAAATTTTAAAATTTTCCAAATCTCATTTTTAAATTATTTGGAAGAGATTGAAAAAGAAAATCTTGATTCGGAGTCCGTTTGCAAAATGGCCAAATCCCGGGTCTCTTAAATAGTAATTCAAAAAGAAAAATCTTGAAAAAATAGCAAATGAACTCCAAATCTTCTGAAATTTTGCAAATTTCATTTTTAAATTATTTTTAAGAGATTTGTGAAAGAAAATCTTGATTCGGAGTCCGTTTGCAAAATGGCCAAATCTCGAGCCTCCAATGCAATAATTCGAGAAGATAAATCCCGGAAAAATAGCAAATGTACTCCAAAAATTCTAAAATTTTACAAATCTCATTTTTAAATTATTTTTAAGAGATTGGAAAAATAAAATCTTGATTCGGAGTTCGTTTGCAAAATGGTCAAATCCCGAGCTCTTATGTAGTAATTCAAGCCGATAAATCCCAAAAAAATACCAAATGAGATCAAAAAATTATGAAAACTTCCAGATAACACTTTTAAATTATTTGCAAGAGATTAGTGAAGAAAAATCTTGATTTGGAGCTTGCTTAAAAAATGGTAAAATATAGGGGCATAAAAGGGCATTTTTGGAAGAAAAAATCTAAATAAATAGAAAACGGACTCGGATAATTTTGAAAACTTCCAGAACTCAATGTTTTATTATTTTGGAAGTAGTAAAAAAATAAAAATTGAATTCGGAGTCCGTTTGATATTTATTTGCATCTGGGGGCAAAATGGTCATTTCACCCAAGCAACCGAAAAGGGCTTCTTTGGGCCTTTCAAAAAATCAGACTTGGGATGGAAAAGAGAAGTGCTGGCCTGCCAAGGCCCAAAGGAAGGAGGAAGCTTCTGATTTTTCAATCAAATGGCTAAAAATTAAGAGTTAAGTTAGAGATTCTCTTTGATCAAGCGATGGTGATTAAGCCACATAGGCCAAGAGAGAGTGTCAACATTATTATTGAACAGCTGTAATTTGGGATAGCTGATATGCTAATCTAAGGGTGATAATTTCATGATTTTTTCACCTTGAATTATTAGCCATTTGATGGAAAATTGGTTACAAAAAAATGACAACATCCTTGAGGAGAGAGGGGGGTTTCGGCCAGCTCTAATAGGAGGGGGAGAATTCATTTTTTCACACTTTATTTCTGCTGAGTTCTCTTGGTTTTTACTTGGTTTTTCTCTCTTTGGTTGAAAGCAAAAAGAAAAAGTTTAGAAAAGAAAGAAAAGTTTGAAGAGATAAAGCTTGAAATATAGCTTCTTCAGATTGCTCTTGAGCACCAACTCTTGCACTTTCTTGATTTTCCATTCTTTTTTTTTGCTATTTTGATTACTATTTGGTGGGTTTCCTTTTTAAATAAATTTTTTTTATTCTTCTTCTTAATTTCTTTCTTCATCTCTTTCTTAAATATATTTTTTTACAATTTCTCACCATGGCCAAATGGCCTACAGTTTTTATTAATGTTGTTGTTTTGGTTTATTTTATCATGTTGTTTATGTTATTTTCTTTGATCTTGATGTTTTAAATGTTATTCTACTACATATACTTGAGTTATATTTTAATTTGGTTGCTTTGTTTGTTGCCATTTATGATTTAAATATCATGTTCTTGCATTTTTAATTTTCTATTTTCATGATGTTTAAATTTGTTGGTGTTTTAGATTTAGTATATCAAGTGTTTGTGAAAATGTTTGTGTGGTTTTTGCATGATTTGAGTTTTATATTTTAGTTGAGCATGTTAGTATATCAAGTGTTTGTGAAAATGCTTGTGTTGTGTTTGCATGATTTGAGTTTTATATTTTAGTTGAGCATGTTAGTATATCAAGTGTTTGTGAAAATGCCATGCTTGTTGGAGCTTGAGGCTATTCGGCTACTCCATGTGTTTTGCATTGTGTGTTGCATTTTTGCCATGTTAGTTGGTAGGTTTTGCATTTGCATGACATTTGATTTAGTTTTGCATGTTAGTATACCAAGTGTTTGTGAAAATGCCATGCTTGCTAGTTACATAGGCCATTCGGCCACTCCTTGAATTTTAGCATTGTATGTGCATTCTTGCCATGTTAGTTGATAGGTTAGCATTTGCATGATATTTGGTTGAGTCTTTCGTTTAAGCATGCTTTGTGTTTGTGAAAATGCCATGCATATTTTAGTTATTAAGTTTGGTTTATTTGCCATGCATGTTCATGCATTTTAGGTCTAGGTTGCATTAAATGCCATGCAAGTTCATTTAGGTCTAGGTCACTATAAGAATGCCATGCATTTTTTCATGACATTTAGGTTAAATTCATGCATTTCATGCACTATGTTTGCTGTATTTTTTCATGCATTTCATGTTCATGCCACTTGACTAATGACTTGAGCCAATTAATGGTTCAAAGTCATGCTCTTTTGAGCACACTTGTGGAAAATTAAAATTTGTCAGATTGATTATTCTACCTTTGTGCTTTTTTTACTTTGCCAATTTTTATCTAACTTTCAAAAAGTCCTAGTTACTGTTTGTGAGTCATTTTGTGAGTCTTAAATATTTTTACTTTGATTTTTAAATGATTTTATTAAAGGCAAAAAAATTTATTTTGGCAAAGCAGTTTTTTTCACCCAGTACTCATACTTTCCCGATTTTTCTGGGAATTTGTCTTTAATCAGAAAATTAAGAGGATTTTTTCCCATGTATTTTTGCATGTCCTGAGTCTCCAGTATTTTTTTCAGAATTTTTTGAGATTTTGAAAAATAGGGTAAAAAATCGTGGCTTAAAACTGGACAGTGGAGTCCGAATTGAATTTAAAGAAAAATCATTTTTCTTTTTTGGTTAAGTTACTTAGAGGGGGCTGATTAGGAAGGTTAGCTACTGACTTAGGGTAGTTTCTAAGCCTTTTTAAACTCTAAAAATGATTTTTTAACTCTCGGGTTAAGGGTACTCAAGTCCGGATTTTTAAACTTAGGAAATTATAGCCATTTTAAAAAAAATTAGCCCAGTTTTTATTTTTAATTCAAGCTTTTCAAAATTATTTCAAACAATCACAATGTATTTTTGTTTTAGAATATTTAATTTGAAATATTTTCCAAAGGTAGCTGGATATCTTTTTAGATATACGGATTTCCTTAATTAAAGGAAAAAATACATTTTCATGCATTGCATTTTCCATATTCATGCATTTTATATAATATGTGATTTTTGCTATGATAATTTCTATGATATTGTTATGATTTTGAGTTATGTTATATTGTTTATTATATGATTTGGAATATTTCATGATATCCTATGCTTTTTATTTAATTTTTTTTTTTGTTGTTGTTATATTATTTAGTATATACTATGTTCATGCATTATTATTTTCATTTTTATTTCCATGCATATTATATGATAGTATTATTTTATATTCCATGTCATTTAAATTATATGCCATATCATTCATATTTGCCATGTCATTTAAATTATGTCATTTCATATAGAATATATTATGTTACCTAGGTTATTTCATTTCATATAGAATATATTATGTTACCTAGGTCATTTCACTTCATTTAGAATATATCATATGACTTAAGATATTGCATTTCATATAGAATATATTATGTTACCTAGGTCATTTCATTTCATTTATGATATGTCATATAACTTAGGATATTTTATTTCATTTAGAATATGTCATATAACTTAGGACATTTCATTTCATTTAGAATATGTTAAGGCATTATATCATATCATTTAGGATGCATTATTTTATTTAGATTTTGCTATGTCATTTTATTTATGTCATGCATATACACATTCATATCTTTTAAAATGTTTTCAAAAGGACAATGATTTTTCAATAAAAAATAAAGATATTCCCGAGTTAAAATAATTCATGAGTTCTCTACCGGGTTTGCTGGAGGGAATATCATCAATTGTCATTAATAAAGGAATATCTTTCTTTCAAAAAACGAGAATGATTCAGAAAGTTTTCCAAATTAATAAAAATTTCTATATTTTGCCACGTTTATTGGGGAATATAAGAAAATTTTGAATTTATAAATTCCGAATCATTTTCAATTAAAAATGGAATTATTTTTCTTTAAATTGGGAATTAACTTGAAATACTAAATTTAAAACCAACTTTTTACCGAGACTTGAGGTAACACACGATTAATAAGGTACCGTTTTATAAGGGCGTTGTGGGGGTGGTAATCCTTCCCCGTGCGTAACCGAGTCCCGAACCCGTTTCTTTAATTTCTCTGGTTTAAACGCAGACTTGAAATTGGTTTTTAAAAGTGTTTTAATTAATTTTTAAAATATTTTAAAAAATCGGTTTTAATAGGTGGCCGATCACACCTAGCTAAAAAAGATTGGTGGCGACTCCATGTCTTTTTCAAGGTCATTTTCAAAACCTTCATTTTTCTACAGGAATTAAGTCGACTTTTCCTCGGTTTTTTTTTTAATGTCACGCTTAACGAATAATAAAGTCTTGCGATGAGACTCGTTATTTTTTAGGTTGCGACAGCTTGGCGACTCCATTGGGGACTATTAGAGAGTCAGGCCTAGAATTAGTCGTGTGTTATCAAAGTCTCGGTTTTGTTGGTTTAATTGGTATTTAATTTTAATTCCCATATTTTTTAAAATAAAAGAGAAGTTTGAAAATAAAAAATGTTTTTAATATGTCCATATTCATGTGCATTCACATTATTATTTGTTCTTTGGTTATTTTGTTGCTTATATTTATATGTTTGCTTGACCGATCCTTTACATTGTTTTTAGTGGGGTATTTAGAATAAGGGTTGTAGAATAGGTGGTGACAGGTTTGTTTTGTTCCTCCGCACACACTGTATTTGCATTTGCATAACATGAATCCTCTACCCGGGTTACGTCCTTTTAAGTGGGAGTAAAGTAACTACACCTTCGTGATTGATCCTTCGTATGGGCTAGTGAAACACTTCCGGAGTATAAAGTACCTAATGCCTTCGTGATAATCCTCCGTACGGGCATAGGAAAATATACTCTAACGAATTGAACCCGCTTTTATCGGGGTGCCTTACTAGCCTTCACCGGCGACAGTGAGGAACAATTTGGGGCCTTAGAACCAATTCACCTTCATATAGTGAACCTAGGCCCATGCCGAATTTCTGTTAGATACCCGACATTTAAGAACACATGGAGGAACATTCCCAACCTTTTACCATCTTTCTATATGTTAGATACAAATTGGGTGATGATGAACGAACATCATATCGCTCGTACTTTTTTTATTATTTTATCCCAGAGGTGTCGTAATGTCGAAGCTCTGTTTATATTTTCGGGACATTTTTTAAAGCATGTGTTATTTATGTTATATATGTGAATTCATTTCTTTACTAATCTATTTCTTTCTGTTTTCTTTTCTTTGACATGCATCATAGACATCATCATACACTTGAAGTTTATTGGCCTCGGGATAGTTATCAACCCAAAGGACTTTCATGGAGTGTCAGGTTATTTCGGTTATAGAAGATCATGCAGTAGTCAGGGCACGGTCGGAAAAAGATCAGAGGGAGGATGGTGATTGCCTCAAGAAAGATTATGTGTCAATATTGCCGAAAAGAGTCAAAGTGGATTCTAGACAGAATAATCTCCGAGGGTTAGCCGACGTTTGGAATCAGTGGAATGTATCAGAGAAAGAAGCCTTCACTCAGAAATATGGAGACATAGCACTCTTAATTCCGATTCAGGTCAATAATGGGTTGATTCAGGCTATAGTACAGTTTCAGAATCCTGCTTAAAGATGTTTCACTTTTAACAAGGAGGATATGACACCACTGATCGAAGAATATTCAACACTGTTACGTATTGAATGTCCAAATCCTGATCGGGTATATTTGAAGGAAATGAAACCTTCAGGTTTGAAGAAGAAAGTGGCTAGGATCACAGGAATGGATACAACATGGGTTGAGAGTCATGTGGACACAAAGCAGAAAAATGGGTGCATTTCGTGGGAAACTCTTCGACAGTTGATATTGGGTTGTTCCGACAAAGCAAAAGCCAGGGAAATCTTCGCTTTAGCCATCTATGTGTTAATCATATCCCCGAAGATATTGGGTCATGTGGATATAACCGTGTTTGATTTCTTTGAAAAGTTGGAACAGAAAATCAACCCATCTCCGGCCATCATAGCTGAAACTATCCGATCCCTAATTTTTTTGTAAAAGGGCAGGACAAGGGAGGATCAAGGGGTGTGTACAACTCCTTTATCTTTGGATTCAAAGTCACTTTTGGAAGATAGAAAATGTTTCCTTCAAACCGTACATGAAGAATTTAGTTTTGATTAGGGAATTCCTTCAAAATGATTGGCCTAAAGACGGGAATGAAGAGAAATGGGTCAACATGTTTCGGAATCTAGAAGGGGAGATGGTGACGTGGAGAGCTCCATGGATGGTTCCTATGCCGATTATCTACAAATGTAGGGACAACGCGGGAGTTCCACTACTCGAAATTTGGGGGTCTGTGAGTTATGCGCCTCTGTTGGTGCAAAAACAGGTTGAGTCTCGGCAATTCACACCTATGACTCATAATCTAGGATCATCAGAGTTCACTTATGGGGAAGACGGATATTCTGGAAAAGTGCGGGCAGTGATTGAAGCATGGAAGAAAACTCACCGAATAAAAATGGCCAGATATGCCGACACCGTCACACCTGATTACCTGGTATGGAGGGAATTAAGGGTTAATGATAGTTTGTTGACATCAAATGGGGAAGAAGTCCAGTTCATGAATCCTCCACCGAGGGAAATGCCATCAGAGTTAGAAATTGCAAGAGCGGAATTTGAAAAAGAAAAGGCCCGGATGAGCAAGGAGATTGCCCGACTGCAAGAAGAGCTTGAGGACATGAAAGATAGGGAATCAGCTCGGGAAAAAGAAAAGGAACAGATTAAGAGAGAAAGGGACACCACTAAGGGCGATCTTCGGGAATTACATTTGGAGAACAAGAGGTATCGCTTTGAGCTCAGATTTGAGGGGACTCTCAAAACATCCGGAGAGTGGGAACATGAGGTCAAAAACCTCAAGAAGAAGAATAACTACTGGAAGGAGAAAGCAAAACAAAAGGAAGCCCGAGCAAATCAACTGGAGAAACAAGCTAGGGAAAGCTTACACGGCGATGCTTCTGCTGACATGTCAAAGGGTCGTGAACAAGTAGGGACCAGATGGAAAAGCAAGGCAATCAAAAGAGGACAGTAAAGAAGGTCCAGAATCCGAGGGAATTACCAGTGTTTTGTAATAGTTTTTAGGAGAGATAGGTTATCATGTTGTCTATAGTAGGGATATTTTCTTTGATGTATTTAGTTCCAGGAAATCAATGAAAGACCGTTTGGTTGGAATTATCCCGGGGCCAATACTTTAAATGCATTCATTATTCACTAATTCTTTCTTTTATATTTTATTTGTTCATAATCATTCATTCATTTATTCTTTATAAATTGTTCATACACTTAGTCATTTATTGGTCCATTCATTTATTCATTATATGTTCATACACTTAGTCATTTACTTAGTTGTTCATTCATTAACATTGATTCATTCATACATTCATTTATTCATTTATTCATTTTTTATAAAATAAAATAAGAAATGTGTCAATAATTTCTAATCCATGGTTTTTAAAAATAAAGGTACAATTGGTCGCACTCAGAAAGAACCAGATTTCCATCACTCTTACAATACTCGATCTCGAACAAAAGCCATGGAAAACGATCAGCTTGCCAGAATTGAGAGAATGGAAAGAATTGGAGAAAGAACTACAAGAACAGTTGACTAAGTCTCAAGAGGAGACACGAGAACAGATGACAAAGCTCATGGAGATGATGAGCACTATGATGAAGTAGAAGTGGCCCGGAGAGAATTCAGTTACTGGAATGGGGGCAGTGAATCAGGAGGATCGACCAGAAGTGGTACAGAGAAATGGCCAGGCATCCCAACCTGTGGGAAATGAAATCCCAACTGGGGCAGCTTCCTACATTTACATTCAGCCAACGGCCGAAGCACAGAATTTCAGTCCAAAATGGGGTAACATCGGAGTTGATCCAATTGAGGTTGAGGTTCCAGACTTCGAAGAAATGGCAGAAAAGGAAAGGGCCAAAATGACTGAACTGAAGAGGGTCGAAACCGTTGAATCTCAGAAGAAATGTCAGTTGTTGGAAGAAAGGCTAAGAGTAGTGGAAGGAGCAGAGTTGTTTGGTAGTCTAGATGCCAAAGAGATCAGCTTGGTACATGATCTAGTAATTCCACTGAAGTTCAAAGTACTAGACTTTGAAAAGTATAATGGGACCACCAACCCATCAGCTCATTTGACCATGTACTGTAGAAGGATGACAGGGCATGAGGATAATGAGAAATTGCTTATTCATTGCTTCCAAGACAGCTTAACAGGATCAGCCACCCGATGGTACAATCAGCTGAGTCGTACCAAGATTCGTTCATGGACGAATTTGGCCAGGGCTTTTATGGAATATTATAAGCATGTTTCTGACATGGTACCGGACAGGCTGTCATTACAGAATATGGAGAAGAGGTCCAATGAGGCTTCAAAGAGTATTCGCAGAGGTGGAGGGATCTGGCCACACATGTGCAACCCTCTTTAACCAACAAAGAAACCATGGTGTTTTTCATTAACACATTGAAAGCACCCTATTATGACAAATTGGTGGGAAACGCTACCAAGGATTTTGCAGATATGGTAATATCTGGAGAAATGATTGAGTCAACTATTAAGAATGGAAAGATGGAAGGGGGTGAGTCTGCTACCCCAAAGAGAGCTTTTCCTACAAAGAAGAAGGAGAAAACCCATACAATAAGCTTCAACCAATACCCTTATACACCTCCTACACCATACACACCACCAAGGCCCTATACTCCTTGTAGACACCTAATTTTGTCCGGACCACTAAACAAGTATGTTTTCCTCCCATATTGATGTTTCCGAGTATAAAAAGACTGTTTTCATCCTGCAGGTGGTACTCCGAGACTTAGTTTAAGAGGGCGAGCACAAAAACTCAAACTTAAAAAAAAAGTCAACCCCGAAAAAGTCAAACTCGAAAAAGTCAACCCAAGAAAGTCAATTACTGAAAAAGTCAACCCACTTTCAAAATCAAGACCTCCGGGCATAACTTTTTTCAGGGGTAAGACCTCCGGGCACCAATTTTTAAGACCTCCGGGCACCATTTTAAGACCTTCGGGCACCAATTTTAAAGCCCTTCGAGCATAAATTTTTCTTTTGAAAATCGAATTCGTTTCCTTAAGACGAATCGAGCCTTGTTTAGGCAGGGAATTCAATTTAAGGACAAAAACTTCAATTTATTGTTTAAAAAAAATAATAAAAAAAAAATGAAAAAAGAGAAAATAGAAAAAAGGAAAAAAGAAAAAAAGAAAAAAAGAAGAAAAAAGAAGAAAAAAATGAAAAATAGAAAATAAAAAATAAAAAATGAAAATGAAAAAGAAACCCCTTTCCCTTTCCTTCACATGTGATGTCACTGACCGTACAAAATTAGTGCCGGTTTATCTTTGCTTGATTCCTGATTCTCAGCAATAGCCAAAGAGGGGCAGCTGTAGACACCTAATTTTGTCCGGACCACTAAACAGGTATGTTTTCCTCCCATATTGATGTTTCCGAGTATAAAAAGACTGTTTTCATCCTGCAGGTCATACTCCGAGACTTAGTTTAAGAGGGCGAGCAAAAAAAGTCAAACTTAAAAAAAAAAGTCAACCCCGAAAAAGTCAAACCCGAAAAAGTCAACCCAAGAAAGTCAACTATTGAAAAAGTCAACCCACTTTCAAAATCAAGATTTTAAGTTCAATTGAAAAATGGAGAAAGAATTTTGATAATCCGAGGTCTACATTGAAAGATATGGACTTCGGAAGTTGGGATTTGGAGATTCAGTAGAAAAGAAACCCTAATCCGAGAAATTTGGGGAAAAGTGCTTAAACGATCAAACTGGTCGAAATTGAAGGTTCCAAATGAAATATAAGCACTGACTACGGGTAATGGAGAAGTCACTTGCAAGAAAAACCGAAAGGAAAGTCAATCCGGGAGAAAACCGTGAATTAGGGTTTTTAGTGGATTTCGGTGAAATCGGGAAAAATCACAGAAATGGCCCGACTTGGTAAGACCAAAGCCCCCAATGGATGAGGAATGATTAAAAAGGATGGCCCAAGGCTCAGATTGAAGAAAATCTGAAAATCGGATTTGTTTTGAGCAAAACCGGGTTTCCGAGGTAAAAGGGCAAAATTGGAAAAATTTGGGAAAAATAGCAAATGGACTCCGAAAATTATGGAAAATTTGTCAATCACATTCTTAAATCATTTGAAGGAGATTGGCGAAAGAAAATCTTGATTCCGAGTTCGTTTGCAAAATGGCCAAATCCCGGGCTTCTTATGTAGTAATTCAAAAAGGAAAATCCCGGAAAAATAGCAAATGAGCTCCAAATCTTTTGAAAATTTTCAGATCTCATTTTTAAATTATTTGAAAGAGATTGGCGAAAGAAAATATTGATTCCGAGTTCGTTTGCAAAATGGCTAAATCCCGAGCCTCCTATGCAGTAATTCAAGCCGATAAATCCCGAAAAAATACCAAATGAGCTCCAAAAATTATGAAAACTTCCAGATCACACTTTTTAATTATTTTGAAGAGATTGGTGAAGAAAAATCTTGATTTGGAGCTCGTTTAAAAAATGGTAAAAAGTAGGGGCATAAAAGGACATTTTGGGAAGAAAAAATCCAAATAAATAGTAAACGGACTCGGATAATTTCGAAAACTTCCAGAACTCAATATTTTATTATTTTTGAAGTATTAAAAAAATAAAAATTGAATTTGGAGCCCGTTTGATATTTATTTTGCATCCGGGGGGCAAAATGGTCGTTTCACCCAAGCAACCGAAAAGGGCTTCTTTGGGCCTTTCAAAAATCAGAGCTGGGCTGGAAAAGAGAAGTGCTGGCCTGCCCAAGCCCAAAGGAAGGAGGAAGCTTATGATTTTTTCAATCAAGTGATTAAAAATCAAGAGTTAAGTTAGAGATTTTCATTTTTGAGCCTAAGTCTCAATCCCACATCCCTTTGTAATGTCAAGCCAAGGAGGTGCTCACCTTATAAATAAGGGGTCTTGGCCTTTGGTTGAAATCACCCACTACCCCTTGTGAGATAGTCTATACACTTGTATTAGGATTATCCGGGTGGTGAGTCATAGTGTTTTTGTTGAGAGGGTTTGTAGCTTAATCCGTTCAAAAGCTACTCTGAGGGTTTGTAGCTTAATCCGTTCAAAAGCTACTCTGAGGGTTTATAGCTTAATCCGTTCAAAAGCTACTTGTGAGAGGGTTTGTGGCTTAATCCGTTCAAAAGCTACTCTGAGGGTTTATAGCTTAAACCGTTCAAAAGCTACTTGGTGAGTTTTCATTTTAAAATAATGTTTCTTGTTCTTCCTTCATTTCCTTTCTTAAGTATATTTTTCTTACATTTTGTTTTTACAATAAACTCATCATGGCCAAATGGCCTACATTATTTATTTTAAGTTGTTATTTTTGATTCATTTTACCATATTGTTTATGCTATTATCTTTATTTTTGATGTTTTAAATATTATGTTATTTCATGTTCTTAAGTTATATTTAATTTGGTTGCTTTGTTTGTTGCCATTTATGTCTTAGATATCATGGTTTTTACATTTTTAATTTTTAATTTTCTGTTTTCATGTTGTTTAAATTTGAGCATGTTTTAGAGTTAGCATATTAAGTGTTTGTGAAAATGCTTGTGTGATTCTTTGCATGATTCTTGTTTTATATCTTAGTGAGCATGTTTTAGATTTAGTATATTAGGTGTTTGTGAAAATGCTTGTGTGATTTTTGTGTTATGACTTAGTTTTTCATGCTAGTATGCCAAGTGTTTGAGAAAATGCCATGCTTGTTGGAGCTTGAGGCCATTTGGCTACTCCATGTGTTTTGCATTGTGTGTTGCATTTTTTGTCATGCTAGTTGTTAGGTTTTTGCATTTGCATGATATTTGGTTGGATTTTTGAATTCAGCATGCCTTGTGTTGGTGAAAATGCCATGCATATCTTAGGTCTAGGTTGCATTTATTGCCATGCAAGTTCATGTTAGGTCTAGGCCATATTATTTATGTCATGCATTTTCCTTACATTTAGGTTTAAATCCATGCATTTCATGCATTATGTTTGCTGCATTATTTCATGCATTTCATGTTCATGCCACTTGAATAATGACTTGAGCCAATTAATGGTTCAAAGTCATGCTCTCTTGAGCACACTTGTGGAAAATTAAGTTTGTCAAATTGATTATTCTACCTTTGTGATTTTTTTTACTTAGCCAATTTTTATCTAACTTTCAAAAAGTCCTAGCTACTGCTTTCAAGTCATTTTATGAGTTTCAAATATTTTTATTTTTATTTTTAAATGATTTTATCAAAGACAAAAAAATGTGTTGGCAAAACAGTTTTTTTTTCAGTTTTTTTTTTTCAAAAAAACTCGTACATTTCTGATTTTTCTGAGAATTCATCTTTGATCAGAACATTAAGCCGATTTTTTCTCGTGTATGTTTACATGTCCTGAGTCTCCAATAATTTTTTCAGAATTTTTGGAATTTTTAAAAATAGGGTAAAAAATCGTGGATTAAAACTGGACAGTGGTGTCAGAATTGAATTTAAAGAAAAACAAAGCAGTTTTTTTTTCCTCCAAATACTCGTACATCTCTGGTTTTTCTGGGAATTCATCTTTGATCAAAAAATTAAGCCGATTTTTTCTCGTGTAGTTTTACATGTCTTGAGTCTCCAATATTTTTTTTAGAATTTTTAGAATTTTAAAAAATAGGATAAAAAATCATGGACTAAAACTGGACAGTGGAGCCAGAATTAAATTTAAAGAAAAACCATTTTTCTGATTTGGTTAATTTATTTAGAGTGGGCTGATTAGGAGGGTTAGCTACTGACTTAGGGTAATTTCTAAGCCTTTTTAAACTCTAAAAATGGTTTTTCAAGTCCCGGGTTAAGGGTAGTCAAGTCCGGATTTTTTAAACTTAGGAAATTAGAGCCATTTAAAAATTTTTAGCCCAGTTTTTATTGATAATTCAAGCTTTTCAAAATTGTTTTCAAACAATCACAAAGTATTTTGGTTTTAGAATATTTAATTTGACATATTTTCCTAAGGTAGCCGAATATCTTTTTAGATATACGGATTTCCTTAATTAAAGGAAAAAATACATTTCATGCATTGCATTTTTATTTTCATGCATATTATATGATAGCATTATTTTATTCCATGTCATTTAAATTATATGCCATACCATTCATATTTGTCATGTCATTTAGGTTGCATTATATTATTTAGACTGTACTATGTCATTTTATTTATGTCATGCATATACATATTCATTTCTTTTAAATATTTTCAAAAAAAGATAATGGTTTTCAATAAAAAATATAAAGATATTCCCGAGTTAAAATAATTTATGAGTTCTCTACCGGGTTTGCTGGAGGGAATTTCATCAATTATCATTAATAAAGGAATATCTTTCTTTCAAAAAAGAGAATGATTCGGAAAGTTTTCCAAAACTAATAAAAATTTCTATATTTTGCCACGTTTGTTGGGGAGTATAGAAAAATTTTGAATTTATAAATTTCGGATCATTGTCAAAAAAAAATGAAATTACTTTTCTTTAAATTGGGAATTAATTTGAAATACTAAATTTAAAACCAACTTTTACCGAGACTTGAGATAACACACGATTAATAAGGTACCGATTTATACGGGCGTTGTGGGGGTGCTAATCCTTCCCCACACGTAACCGACTCCCGAACCCGCTTCTTTGATTTCTCTGGTTTAAAACGCAGACTTGAAATTGGTTTTTAAAATGTTTTAATTAATTTTTAAAATATTTTATAAAACCAGTTTTAATAGGTGGCCGATCACACCTAGCTAAAAAAGATTGGTGGCGACTCCATGTTTTTAAGGTCATTTTCAAAACCTTCATTTTTCTAGAGGAATTAAGTCGACTTTTCCTCGTTTTTTTTAATGTCACGCTTAATGAATAATAAAAGTCTTGCGATGAGACTCGTCGTTATTTTTTTAGGTTGCGACAGCTTGGCGACTCCGCTGGGGAATATTAGAGAGTCAGGCCTAGAATTAGTCGTGTGTTATCAAAGTCTCGGTTTTGGTTGGTTTAATTGGTATTTAATTTTAATTCCCATATTTTTTTAATAAGGAGAATTTTGAAAATAATAAAATGTTTTTAAATCTGTTCATTCTCATGTGCATGCATTTTATTGTTGTTCTCTAGTTATTTAAGGTTGTGTATTATAATTGCTTGTCGGTTAATGCATTACACTATTCTTGAATGTTTTAATTGCTAGGGCATTTAGAATAAGGTTTGTAGAATAGGTAGTGAAAGGTTTGATATTCCTCCACACACATTACACGTGCATTTGCATAACATGAATCCTCTACCCGGGTTCTGTCCTTTTAAGTGGGAGTAAAGTAACTAAGCCTTCGTGATTGATCCTCCGTATGGGCTAGTGAAACACTTTCGGAGTATAAAGTACCTAATGCCTTCGTGATGATCCTCCGCATGGGCATAGGAAAATATACTCTAACGAATTGAACCCGCTTTTATCGGGGTGCCTTACTAGCCATCACCGGCGACAGTGAGGAACAATTCGGGGCCTTAGAACCGATTCACCCTCATATAGTGAACCTAGGCGAAGCCATGCCGAATTTTCGTTAGATATACCGAAAATAGGAACACATGGAGGGACATTTCTAAACTTTTTGTTACCTATTTTACACTCCAAATAAGTGTGGTAGATCGGGCAACGATGTACGTACATCGCCCGTAATAAATGTGATACTCCGCCTCGAAGGCATCGTGATGCCTAAATAAGCAGATATTGTTGGGGCAGATGTTCATTAGCTGTTTTTTAAAAAAAAAGTCTTTTTTCCAGCATTTTGCATGTTGCACATTTCATGCATGTGTGAATAGAGCATGTACATTTTTGGTTGTGTTATTGATCTCATTCTTTGCAATAAACAGTTGGTAATTTCATTTGATGATTTCATAAAACCGGTAGTGTCACATGAACATTTGCATATGGTACCATAGTGGGATCCACCCTGAAATTCTTTTGAAAATAATGTGATTGGTTTTTCATAAATAAAAAAAAACACAAAAAAAGAATGTAAAAAAAAATCATAAATTTGGAGGCAATCTTGCATAATGAGATTTTTGTATAATCAAGATTTAGGTCCCACCAATTTCGTGTAATCATTGATTTCTTTGTATATACCTTTGTGTTAATTCATTTATTTTTGCATGTATCATTTTGACATCATGTTATAGTCATAGCATACATGGTCATTCATTGTTAGGACACGTTTATGACATGCATAGTCATTATCTGTATATACCTGGCATTAGATTGCATCCATAGCATACATAGTCATCATAATTTCTCTGTATATATCCATGCATTAATCTGCTTTTTCTTTACATGCATCATGTTGACTTTGGGTTGCATTCATAACAAACATAGTCAGCATGATTTCTTTGTATATGTTCATGCATTAATTTGCTTATTACATACATCATGTTAGCATTAGGTCGTATTCATGACACACATGGTTAGCATGATTTTCTTTGTATATACTCTATATCAATCATTTATTGTTTGCATGTATCATAATTGACACCGTGTTGCATTCATAGGATATATGATCATTCATTGGGAAATATGCTAAAATGCACATGATCAGTCATTGCATATATCCATGTGTTGATTTGTTTATTCTTTGTTTGCAACATGTTGGCATTGTGATTGCATTTATCACATATATGGTCAGCATGTTTCCATTGTACATATCCATACATCATATTGTTTAGGCTTCACATGCATCAAATTGCATTCATGGCTCATTCAGCATGACATACATTTGGGGGAAATAAAATAAAAGTTGGCTTGGCTTTAGGAGTCTTTGAAAGAATTTCCATTTCAAATCAGAAGAAGTACTGAGTACACTTTTAATACAGGCTAGTGCTATGGAGGATGAACAAGTTGCCCGAATGGAAAAAATGGAAAGGGAACAGAGAGAATTGCGAGAACAGCTAGCAAAATCTCAAGCAGAATCTAAGGATCAGATGACTAAACTGATGGAGCTAATGTCTGCTGTAATCAAGGGAAAAGGATACACTGAAAACTTTGTCGCCGGAGAAGGGTTAGAGGTACAAAAGGGCCAAGATGAGGTCGCAATAAGTGATGCCCAGAACACTGTTAACCCCGTCAATGTCCTAAACTCAGATGATCCAGCTGAACAGGCAAAGTTGAAAAGGGTTGCAGTAAATGAGGTTGAGTTGGCAGATTCCCAAGGGAAATATCAGTTGTTAGATGAAAGGCTCCGGGCAATAGAAAGAAAAGATGTATTCGGGAGTGTGGAGGCGAAAGAACGATGCTTGGTCCTCGATTTAGTCATTCCTCCTAAGTTCAAGATCCCTGACTTTGTGAAATATGACGGGACGACCGATCCATCAGCCCACATCCCTATGTTCTGCCGAAAGATGACAAGTCAGATAGATAATGATAAGCTTTTAATTCACTGCTTTCAGGATAGCCTCAGCGGGTCCGCAATTAGGGGGTATAGTCAGTTGAGCAAGGATCAGATTCGCTCTTGGAATGATTTGGCCGGGGCTTTTCTAAACCAGTACAAGCATATGACCGACAGGACACTTGATCGTCTCACTTTGCAAAATATGGAGAAAAAAGCTACTGAGAGCTTCAAAGAATATGCACAACGGTGGATGAGCCTGGCTGCCCAAGTACAACCGCCCTTGACACAAAAGGAAATCACTATCCTTTTTGTGAATACACTGCAGGCCCCGTACTATGACGGACTCGTCGGCAATGCTTCGAAGAATTTTGCGGACATGGTAATTTCAGGGGAGATGATTGAGAATGCTATCAAGAATGGGAAACTTGAAAGAGAAGGAACATCCAATACCGAGAGAAATAAGGCACCAAGAAAGAAAGAGGAAGATGTCCAAACTATGGAAGATTTCATCCCATATTCCCAATTTCCCCCATACCAATCATGTTACCCTACTGAGGTATCTCCAAGCCTTTATCCTTACCTACCTACCCAAACACCTAATCCTATACCAGCCCTTGCAACAAGGCCTACTTCTAGAAAACGACCGCGAGAAAATCAAGAAAGAATTCCAATCCCCATCCCTGACTTACTGCCATTACTAATAAAGAATCAGTACCTTACCCCGGTACCTTTGAAAATAGCTCCGAATCCATCAGCAAGGAGTTATGACCCTGACAGCAAGTGTGATTATCACCTAGGGGTAGTTGGGCATTCAACTGAAAAATGCAGACAACTGAAGGAAAGGATTGAAAGTCTTATCCGTGATGGTATTTTGACACCGGAGCTTATCAATCAATGGAAGGCCGCTTAGCCCTAAATCAGTTTCTTTCAGGGTTTTAGGGGGAGAATTACTACCTTTGTAGAATGTCAATAGGAGCATTTTTGACGTATGTAGTTTTATACACTGTGATGTTGAAAGCACTTGTCTCATGTTAACATCTACATGAATTAAATGAATTTTAAATGCTTTGTGTTTGTTGTGTTTTAAATAAACGTGAATTTACAAAAACAAGCATTAAGGAAGTTTTAATAATGGATAGTCTCAAGAAGATTGATGATCAGTGTTAGAAATGACCCAACACCATTCCCCTCCTTTTTGGGCTTCTCTATACCTAAACCTTGAATCAATAACACTTGAAAGACCTAATGCTTCAAGGAAAAATGAATGAAAAGAGAGAAGCATTGTCATTGCAAAATAAGCAAGGATGTAAATCCTAGTCTAGGCTATGAACAAAGGAACGAACTTTTTGAAATTTTTCGAATTCTTTGAAAATCAAACAAATGAGACATTCTTTCAAGAATCTAGATTTTGATAATTTGGTGTGTGTCAAGATTGTGCTAAAACCATTCATGACCTTTCCCAATAACCACAAAACACTAATTGCCCAAACATCACTTCATGATTGACATCCTGGGGCACAATGATTAAACTAGATTATCCCTTGTCCCAGAGAAAACCCGTTTTTGGGTCATATTTTCCTTATCTCTTCAAAAAAACTCAGATTGGAAACTCAGCCTTTTCAAAACAGACCTAGACTTGCCATGTTCCTCGTTGATACAAATTCGCATGGATAATCAAATTGGGGCATCATATGTGGAAATGATGGATACATAGTGAAGAAGCATGGGCTAATGCATGAATCATTGGGGGCATGCGACGAAAAAAACAAAAAAAAAAGAAAAAAAAGAAAAAGAAAAATCATGATATCATGCATATGAGAATTCGGATGATTCCAAAGTGCAAAATGAAATTCTGAATATCTATTTCCCCTGGGGATTGCTTTTCAAAGTGAATATTCATGCTTGACATGAGAAATGGCCATCTTTCATATCCCTTTCACACAAAAAGAAATTATCCGTAGTCACCCCTTTTGAGCCAAAAGAATTCTTTCTTCTTTGAACCCTGATCAAGGATTACCCTCTACACTGGGGGGCAAATGCGAGGAAAGATCTTTTCAAAGATCATTGAGAAATGAGTGATAGCTCAAGGACAGATGCAAAGCAAATGGAGCCCCGAATAAAGACGGGCTCACTCCGTTGAAAAAGAAGGGGGGCAAAATGAAAAAGAAAAAAAGGAAAAATGTGTGAAAGATATGGCAAATTGAAAGCCAAAAGCAAAGAAGAAAAAAAACAAAGTCAAAAGGAAAGAAATGTCCAAGAAGGAACAAATGCTTCAAAGAGAATCCTCCTAAAAAAAATAGATCCTTGATCTGATTACCCTCAAACACATATTTTGGGCCTATTTATCCTTTCTTTCTGAACCCTAAGCCATGGCCTACGTTACGTGCTTTAAAAGTCCATTTTGATCAAGCATGAATATTTAATTTGAAAGGTTTTTTCTCAGATTTTATCCCATTTCATCGAATTATCATTTCACTAAGGAAGAATTTAGAATTCTCAAGTGTATGGTAAAAATGAAAAAAAATGGAAAGAATGGGACTCTAGGGCGAAAACCCAAAAACGGGCGGTCTAGAGTAAATTTGGAAATTTTCGATGCCATCTGTGCCGATACCCACAAAAAAAAAAAAAAGGTCATCTTAAAAAAAGGTGGTCATCGAGGAACATCTAGGAATTCCTGAACCCCCCAAATTGTCAGCTCTCATTCGGAGGATTGTCTTCAAAAAACTGAAACTTTTTTCCTCCAAGATCAAACTTTCCGATTTAAACATCCCAGCCAATCTTGACGCTTGTCAAAAAGCCTTGATATGGAAACTAAAAGAATGTTGAATTTGCTTGGTTCTCAATGAATTCATGATTTATAAAAACTGTTCCATTTGTGAGCCTAGAAGGGATATACATTTTTGTCATGAAGTTTTCCTGGAAAAGCCAGAATCTTGTTATACCAAGCCTTGCCAATCCCAGTTGAAAAAAAAAACCAGATTGATACTTAGAGAAATTTCTAACAACGATCATCAGTCTTCAAAAGATTTGTACATCACACATTGTGGGGTTAATATTTTTTGTTCAGAAGTTTTCAAAATGCGAAAACAAATAAAAATATTTTTGAAATACCCATTTTTGATGTTGACATGAGACAAGGGTTTTTCTAACCCAAAGGTAAAGAACTGCCAGGATAGGTCCTGACTTCCAGATATGAGAAGAAGAAATAGAACCCGGTTCAGATCTCTGTTGATGAAAGTTTGAAAAACTATTGGGGCAAAGAGAATAGCCAAAATGAATTGAAGATATACTCTGATTTGAAGAGGAAAAATGAATTTGAAAGGCTAAGCCAAAGTCTAGAAGAACAACCGGGGGCATTTGCATCACTCATGAACACTCATCTCTCTATCAAGCTTTTACATCTGCATAGTGTCGGCAAGCATTTGCATCATTCATGGGTATCTGCATTGGCATTATTCCATAAGCATCTGCATTTTACCTTTACATTTACAATTCTTCATGGAATTCGTATTTGTGTCATCTCAAACAATTGCATCATTTCTAGAATCATTGCATTTTCGTTAATGTGTGGTAATTGTAGTTACACCATTCATAAACCAGTTACATGAACACAATTAGTAGGGGCATCTGCATCATGAAACATGGGCATCAATCCAAGTCATTTACATTTGCATTAAAGACATTTTCACCAGTTTAAGTCATTTCGTATCTTATTCAACAAATGCATTTGCATCAAAAAGCATTCGCATCTTCTCAAAATCTTTAGGTTAATTTTCAACAATTCTTCAGCACCATTTTTAAGACCTCCGGGCATAATTCATAGGTAAGACCTCCGGGCAACATCTTTAAGACCTCCGGGCATAACTTTTTTCAGGGGTAAGGCCTCCGGGCACTATTCTTAAGACCTCCGGGCATCATTTTTAAAGTCGCATACAGCGCATTTTTTTCAAATCACGGGTAAGGCCTCCGGGCACCATTCTTAAGCCTCCGGGCATCATTTTTAAAGTCGCATGCAGCGCATTTCTTCCAAATTATGGGTAAGGCCTCCGGGCACCATTCTTAAGACCTCCGGGCATCATTTTTAAAGTTGCATACAGCGCATTTCTTCCAAATTATGGGTAAGGCCTCCGGGCACCATTCTTAAGACCTCCGGGCATCATTTTTAAAGTCGCATACAGCGCATTTTTTTCAAATGACGGGTAAGGCCTCCGGGCACCATTCTTAAGACCTCCGGGCATCATTTTTAAAGTCGCATACAACGCACTTCTTCCAAATCACGGGTAAGGCCTCCGGGCACCATTCTTAAAACCTCCGGGCATCATTTTTAAACTCGCATACAGCGAATTTCTTCCAAATTATGGGTAAGGCCTCCGGGCACCATTCTTAAGACCTCCGGGCATCATTTTTAAAGTCGCATACAGCGCATTTCTTCCAAATTATGGGTAAGGCCTCCGGGCACCATTCTTAAGACCTCCGGGCATCATTTTTAAAGTCGCATACAGCGCATTTCTTCCAAATCACGGGTAAGGCCTCCGGGCACCATTCTTAAGACCTCCGGGCATCATTTTTAAAGTCGCATACAGCGCATTTTTTTCAAATCACAGGTAAGGCCTCCGGGCACCATTCTTAAGACCTACGGGCATCATTTTTAAAGTCGCATACAGCGCATAATTTTTCAAATCACAGGTAAGACCTCCGGGCAACATCTTTAAGACCTCCGGGCATAATTTTTTTTCAGGGGTAAGGCCTATGGGCACCATTTTTAAGACCTCCGGGCTTAATTTTTTTCAAATCACAGGTAAGACCTCCGGGCAACATCTTTAAGACATCCGGGCATAACTTTTTTCAGGGGTAAGACCTCCGGGCACCAATTTTTAAGACCTCCGGGAACCATTTTAAGACCTTCGGGCACCAATTTTAAAGCCCTTCGAGTATAAATTTTTCTTTTGAAAATTGAATTCGTTTCCTTAAGACGAATCGAGCCTTGTTTAGGCAGGGAATTCAATTTAAGGACAAAAACTTCAATTTATTGTTTAAAAAAAATAAAAAAAAATTGAAAAAAGAGAAAATAGAAAAAAGGAAAAAAGAAAAAAAGAAAAAAAGAAAAAAAGAAAAAAAGAAGAAAAAAGAAGAAAAAAATGAAAAATAGAAAATGAAAAGAAAACCCCTTTCCCTTTCCTTCACATGTGATGTCACTGACCGTACAAAATTAGTGTCGGTTTATCTTTGCCTGATTCCTGATTCTCAGCAATAGCCAAAGAGGGGCAGCTGTTGACACCTAATTTTGTCCGGACCACTAAACAGGTATGTTTTCCTCCCATATTGATCTTTCCGAGTATAAAAAGACTGTTTTCATCCTGCAGGTGGTACTCCGAGACTTAGTTTAAGAGGGCGAGCACAAAAAGTCAAACTTAAAAAAAAGTCAACCCCGAAAAAGTCAAACCCAAAAAAGTCAACCCAAGAAAGTCAACTACTGAAAAGTCAACCCACTTTCAAAATCAAGATTTTAAGTTCAATTGAAAAATGGAGAAAGAATTTTGATAATCCGAGGTCTACATTGAAAGATATGGACTTCGGAAGTTGGGATTTGGAGATTCAGTAGAAAAGAAACCCTAATCCGAGAAATTTGGGGAAAAGTGCTTAAACGATCAAACTGGTCGAAATTGAAGGTTCCAAATGAAATATAAGCACTGACTACGGGTAATGGAGAAGTCACTTGCAAGAAAACCGAAAGGAAAGTCAATCCGGGAGAAAACCGAGAATTAGGGTTTTTAGTGGATTTCGGTGAAATCGGGAAAAATCACAGAAATGGCCCGACTTGGTAAGACCAAAGCCCCCAATGGATGAGGAATGATTAAAAAGGATGGCCCAAGGCTCAGATTGAAGAAAATCTGAAAATCGGATTTGTTTTGAGCAAAACCGGGTTTCCGAGGTAAAAGGGCAAAATTGGAAAAATTTGGGAAAAATAGCAAATGGACTCCGAAAATTATGGAAAATTTGTCAATCTCATTCTTAAATCATTTGAAGGAGATTGGCGAAAGAAAATCTTGATTCCTAGTTCGTTTGCAAAATGGCCAAATCCCGGGCTTCTTATGTAGTAATTCAAAAAGGAAAATCCCGGAAAAATAGCAAATGAGCTCCAAATCTTTTGAAAATTTTCAGATCTCATTTTTAAATTATTTGAAAGAGATTGGCGAAAGAAAATCTTGATTCCGAGTTCGTTTGCAAAATGGCTAAATCCCGAGCCTCCTATGCAGTAATTCAAGCCGATAAATCCCGAAAAAATACCAAATGAGCTCCAAAAATTATGAAAACTTCCAGATCACACTTTTTAATTATTTTGAAGAGATTGGTGAAGAAAAATCTTGATTTGGAGCTCGTTTAAAAAATGGTAAAAAGTAGGGGCATAAAAGGACATTTTGGGAAGAAAAAATCCAAATAAATAGCAAACGGACTCGGATAATTTTGAAAACTTCCAGAACTCAATATTTTATTATTTTTGAAGTATTAAAAAAATAAAAATTGAATTTGGAGCCCGTTTGATATTTATTTTGCATCCGGGGGGCAAAATGGTCGTTTCACCCAAGCAACCGAAAAGGGCTTCTTTGGGCCTTTCAAAAATCAGAGCTGGGCTGGAAAAGAGAAGCGCTGGCCTGCCCAAGCCCAAAGGAAGGAGGAAGCTTAGGATTTTTTCAATCAAGTGATTAAAAATCAAGAGTTAAGTTAGAGATTTTCATTTTTGAGCCTAAGTCTCAATCCCACATCCCTTTGTAATGTCAAGCCAAGAAGGTGCTCACCTTATAAATAAGGGGTCTTGGCCTTTGGTTGAAATCACCCACTACCCCTTGTGAGATAGTCTATACACTTGTATTAGGATTATCCGGGTGGTGAGTCATAGTGTTTTTGTTGAGAGGGTTTGTAGCTTAATCCGTTCAAAAGCTACTCTGAGGGTTTGTAGCTTAATCCGTTCAAAAGCTACTCTGAGGGTTTATAGCTTAATCCGTTCAAAAGCTACTTGTGAGAGGGTTTGTGGCTTAATCCGTTCAAAAGCTACTCTGAGGGTTTATAGCTTAAACCGTTCAAAAGCTACTTGGTGAGTTTTCATTTTAAAATAATGTTTCTTGTTCTTCCTTCATTTCCTTTCTTAAGTATATTTTTCTTACATTTTGTTTTTACAATAAACTCATCATGGCCAAATGGCCTACATTATTTATTTTAAGTTGTTATTTTTGATTCATTTTACCATATTGTTTATGCTATTATCTTTATTTTTGATGTTTTAAATATTATGTTATTTCATGTTCTTAAGTTATATTTAATTTGGTTGCTTTGTTTGTTGCCATTTATGTCTTAGATATCATGGTTTTTACATTTTTAATTTTTAATTTTCTGTTTTCATGTTGTTTAAATTTGAGCATGTTTTAGAGTTAGCATATTAAGTGTTTGTGAAAATGCTTGTGTGATTCTTTGCATGATTCTTGTTTTATATCTTAGTGAGCATGTTTTAGATTTAGTATATTAGGTGTTTGTGAAAATGCTTGTGTGATTTTTGTGTTATGACTTAGTTTTTCATGCTAGTATGCCAAGTGTTTGAGAAAATGCCATGGTTGTTGGAGCTTGAGGCCATTTGGCTACTCCATGTGTTTTGCATTGTGTGTTGCATTTTTTGTCATGCTAGTTGTTAGGTTTTTGCATTTGCATGATATTTGGTTGGATTTTTGAATTAAGCATGCCTTGTGTTGGTGAAAATGCCATGCATATCTTAGGTCTAGGTTGCATTTATTGCCATGCAAGTTCATGTTAGGTCTAGGCCATATTATTTATGTCATGCATTTTCCTTACATTTAGGTTTAAATCCATGCATTTCATGCATTATGTTTGCTGCATTATTTCATGCATTTCATGTTCATGCCACTTGAATAATGACTTGAGCCAATTAATGGTTCAAAGTCATGCTCTACCTTTGTGATTTTTTTTACTTTAGCCAATTTTTATCTAACTTTCAAAAAGTCCTAGCTACTGCTTTCAAGTCATTTTATGAGTTTCAAATATTTTTATTTTTATTTTTAAATGATTTTATCAAAGACAAAAAAATGTGTTGGCAAAACAGTTTTTTTTTTCAGTTTTTTTTCTTTTTCAAAAAAACTCGTACATTTCTGATTTTTCTGAGAATTCATCTTTGATCAGAACATTAAGCCGATTTTTTCTCGTGTATGTTTACATGTCCTGAGTCTCCAATAATTTTTTCAGAATTTTTGGAATTTTTTAAAATAGGGTAAAAAATCGTGGAATAAAACTGGACAGTGGTGTCAGAATTGAATTTAAAGAAAAACAAAGCAGTTTTTTTTTCCTCCAAAAACTCGTACATCTCTGGTTTTTCTGGGAATTCATCTTTGATCAAAAAATTAAGTCGATTTTTTCTCGTGTAGTTTTACATGTCTTGAGTCTCCAGTATTTTTTTTAGAATTTTTGGAATTTTAAAAAATAGGATAAAAAATCGTGGACTAAAACTGGACAGTGGAGTCAGAATTAAATTTAAAGAAAAACCATTTTTCTGATTTGGTTAATTTATTTAGAGTGGGCTGATTAGGAGGGTTAGCTACTGACTTAGGGTAATTTCTAAGCCTTTTTAAACTCTAAAAATGGTTTTTCAAGTCCCGGGTTAAGGGTAGTCAAGTCCGGATTTTTTAAACTTAGGAAATTAGAGCCATTTAAAAATTTTTAGCCCAGTTTTTATTGATAATTCAAGCTTTTCAAAATTGTTTTCAAACAATCACAAAGTATTTTGGTTTTAGAATATTTAATTTGACATATTTTCCTAAGGTAGCCGGATATCTTTTTAGATATACGGATTTCCTTAATTAAAGGAAAAAATACATTTCATGCATTGCATTTTTATTTTCATGCATATTATATGATAGCATTATTTTATTCCATGTCATTTAAATTATATGCCATACCATTCATATTTGTCATGTCATTTAGGTTGCATTATATTATTTAGACTGTACTATGCCATTTTATTTATGTCATGCATATACATATTCATTTCTTTTAAATATTTTCAAAAAAAGATAATGGTTTTCAATAAAAAATATAAAGATATTCCCGAGTTAAAATAATTTATGAGTTCTCTACCGGGTTTGCTGGAGGGAATTTCATCAATTATCATTAATAAAGGAATATCTTTCTTTCAAAAAAGAGAATGATTCGGAAAGTTTTCCAAAACTAATAAAAATTTCTATATTTTGCCACGTTTGTTGGGGAGTATAGGAAAATTTTGAATTTATAAATTTCGGATCATTGTCAAAAAAAAAATTGAAATTACTTTTCTTTAAATTGGGAATTAATTTGAAATACTAAATTTAAAACCAACTTTTACCGAGACTTGAGATAACACACGATTAATAAGGTACCGATTTATACGGGCGTTGTGGGGGTGCTAATCCTTCCCCACACGTAACCGACTCCCGAACCCGCTTCTTTGATTTCTCTGGTTTAAAACGCAGACTTGAAATTGGTTTTTAAAATGTTTTAATTAATTTTTAAAATATTTTATAAAACCAGTTTTAATAGGTGGCCGATCACACCTAGCTAAAAAAGATTGGTGGCGACTCCATGTTTTTAAGGTCATTTTCAAAACCTTCATTTTCCTAGAGGAATTAAGTCGACTTTTTCCTCGTTTTTTTTTTAATGTCACGCTTAATGAATAATAAAAGTCTTGCGATGAGACTCGTCGTTATTTTTTTAGGTTGCGACACTCCTACCACACCTTATGCGCCTCCGACACCTTACACACCAAACCCGGGGTATAATCCTTACTACCCCAATGTCAACCACCTTACCTAAAACCCGTTCCCCTACACCAATATACCACAACAGCCATTCCCAACTGGCATTTCTTCTCAAATCACCTTTCCTAGAAATACTGTACCAAACACACAAGGACCTGCGCGCAACGATCAACATTCACCAAGGAACGATCAAAAAGCCCAATTTGATCCGATTCCCACTACCTACGATGAGCTATATCCAAAATTATTGCAGGGTCAACTTGTTGCACCCGTGTACCTAAAACCTTTGACCTCCATATCCAAAATGGTATAATGCAAACACCAACTGTGCATACCATGCGGGAATCCAAGGACATTCAATTGAAGATTGTCTGGCCTTCAAAAAGAAAGTCCAAAGCCTGATTAATGCTGGGGTTGTGAAGTTTGGATAAAAAAATGGGCCGAACGTAGCTGGAAACCCATTGCCTAATCATGCTGGGAGTCAGGTAAATGCAATATTGACCAGAGAGGGCAGAAGACTAAAAAGGGATATTGGGGAGGTTAAGACTCCGATGCTGACGGTATGGGTTGAAATGGTCAAGGCAGGATTGGTGGAAAATACAGACAGTGTGAAAATGGTTGCAAAAAGGGTGCATAATTGGTGCCCGTTCCATAAGGATGGAGGCCATGACATACAGAACTGCGGGGACTTCCGGGTTAAAATCCAAAGAATGATGGATTGTGGGGAGGCCCAATTCTACGAGGAGGTAGAGGGAGAAATAGAAGTCATTGAAAATGCAGGTGGCTATGGGATAGGAAGACTCCTGATCATCTATTATGATGAACCGGAGGAGAAAGTTATGCCGGTTATTGAAGAAAATGCTCCCAAATTAATCATTGATTTACTTGTTTCCTTTCCATACAAGGAAAACAAGGCTACACCATGGAAATATGACTACAGTATGGTTATGCCCGGGTCTTCAAGCCAGCAGGATATCACAGGACTGGGGCATTTAACCCGAAGTGGGAGGTGTTATGCTCAGGAGGCCGTTGAACAAGGGTTAGCAGAGAAAGATAGAGGGACTGATAAATGGAAGAAGGTAGTCAAGCCAATCCATATTGAGATGGATTTGCCAAAGAAAACAGAGAAGGGATCAGCCCCAGTTAACAGAATGAAAGAACCAGTATGTAAGAAGGAAGCTTGTGAGTTCTTGAAATTTATAAAGCATAGTGAGTATAGCGTGGTTGAACAACTGCAAACGTCAACCAGTTAGGATCTTAATCTTATCCTTGCTTTTGAATTCAGAACCACACAGAAATGCCCTGTTAAAAGTATTGAATCAGGCATATGTGGCTAATAATATATCAGTGGAAAAGCTGGATAGGTTGGTGGGAATCATTGCAGCAGATGACTACATTTTTTTAAGCTATGAGGAGATACCACCCAACGGTATTGGATCAACGAAAGCTCTCCATATAACTACCACTTGTAAGGGGCATATATTACCGAGGGTCCTTTTGGATAATGGTTCTTCACTAAATGTGATGCCTTTAGCAAACTTATCCAAATTGCTAGTGGATCTATCCTATATGATACCAAGTTACACGGTGGTCAGGGCTTTTGACGGAACAAGGAGAGAGGTTATGGGAACCATTGAAGTTCCTCTGGAGATAGGCCCGTGCATTTATACAGTGAATTTCCAGGTCATGGATATTAATCCATCTTATAACTGCTTGTTGGGAAGCCTGTGGATACATTCAGCTGGCGTTGTACCCCCGTCTCTCCACCAAAAGCTGAAATTTGTGATGGAGGGCCGGTTAATCACAGTATCAGGGGAGGAAGACATAATAGCCTCTGCATCTATTGAATCTCCTTATGTGGAGCCTAATGAAGAGGCTGTAGAGTGTTCTTTCCGGTCTTTGGAATTTCTAAATGCAGTTTTTGTCGCTGAAGGACAGAAAATTCCGAAACCGAGTTTGTCCAAGAACACAAGGTTGGGGATAAGAACTACCGTAGGAAAAGGCTGCAGGGTTGGAAAAGGTCTCGGGAAATATCTTTAGGGGATGGCTCGAGCAATGGAAGTAAAATGAAGGAAAGACCGGTTTGGCCTAGGGTATCTTCCGAAGGCCCATGAGAAAATGAGACAAGTTGAAAGGAACCGACAAAGGAGGATGGCCCATCTTATGAGTATGGATATTGAATGGGAGCCTATGACATTCCCACCTATCCTTCACAGCTTCCGCTCAGCCGGTTCTCTGTTCGGAGAAAATAATTCTGATGATGTGCTCGTAATGATAGAGAAAGCCTTCGAGAGATTCCAGGTGAATAGGGATGAGCAGATGTATGATGTGGAGATTTGCACGACTGAGAAAGACAGAATTGAAAGAGAGAATGCTAGCTGGATGGTGCGACCTTGTCCACCAGGATATAAACTAACCAACTGGAGTGCGACTGAGTTGCCCATAGTTTTTAAGTCTATTCCAAAGTAATACTTTTTAAAAAGCAATCTTAATTATCGTTACCCATAGATATTAAGAGTTTTTTCTGTAATGGGCTTTTTAAACATTTTCATTCAATAAATAACAAGCACAATGCATTATCCATATTGATGTGTCCATATTCTTTCATTTTTGTTATTTATTTTGTTTTCATTATATATTTTCCTATATTTTTTCTTCTCCACCTATTTAAAGGTGTACGGATGCGGAATATGAGGACCTTCCTGTCAATAATTCTGAAATTGATTTTGAAAGACCCATTTGCACGGGTGATTTTGAGGCTAATGAAGATACTGAGGATTACGGTCTACCTCTAGATCTATTGAGGAAAATAGAACAAGAGGAGAAGCAAGTACTTCTTCATAAGGAATTATTGGAAACGAAAAATATGGGAAATGGTGAAGAGATAAAAGAAGTCAAAATTGGAACTTCATTGTCATCATCAATAAAAGGTGAATTGATAGCTTTGCTCCAGGAGTATGTGGATGTATTTGCATGGTCTTACCAAGACATGCCAGGTTTGGATCCGGATATCGTGGTTCATAAGCTTCTTTTAAAGCCAGAATGCAAGCCAATTCAGCAAAAGTTGAGAAGAATGAGGCCTGATATACTGTTAAAGATAGAGGAGGAGGTAAAGAAGCAATTTGATGCTGGATTCTTAGAGGTGGCAAAATATCCAAAATGGGTGGCAAATATTGTTCCGGTACCAAAGAAGGATGGCAAGGTGCGAATGTGCGTTGATTACCGAGATTTGAACAAGGCCAGCCCTAAAGATAATTTCCCTTTGCCCCATATTGATACTCTGGTGGATAATACAACAAAGAGTTCTATATTTTCTTTCATGGACGGATTCTCAGGATACAATCATATCAAGATGGCACCAGAAGACATGGAGAAAACCATATTTGTTACAATGTGGGGAACCTTCTGCTACAAGGTAATGCCATTTGGGTTGAAGAATGCTGGGGCAACATACCAAAGAGCCATGGTAACCTTGTATCATGATATGATGCATAAGGGAATTGAGGTCTACGTTGATGATATGATCGCAAAGTCACAAGGAGAAGAGGAGTATACTACGAATCTTAAGAAGCTCTTTGAACGACTAAGGAAGTTTAGACTCAAGCTAAATCCGGCAAAATGCACTTTTGGAGTCACCTCAGGGAAGTTGTTGGTTTTTGTCATCAGCAAAAGAGGAATTGAGATTGACCCGGATAAAGTGAAGGCTATTCAGAATCTGCCACCACCTCGCACTCAAAAGGAAGTAAGAGGATTTCTAGGGAGATTGAATTACATTGCTCGGTTTATTTCACAGTTAACCGACAAATGTGATCCAATATTTAAGTTACTTCGAAAATGTGATCCAGGAGAATGGGATGAAGGGTGTCTGATTGCTTTTGAAAAGGTTAAGCATTATCTATCAAACCCACCGGTATTAATGCCACCTATTTCGGATAAACCAATGATACTGTATTTATCAGTATTTGAAAGATCCATGGGTTGTGTTTTGGGGCAGCTTGATGAAACTGGAAAGAAAGAACAGGCAGTTTACTACCTCAGCAAGAAGTTCACAGATTATGAGTTGAAGTATTCATCAGTAGAGAAGTTGTGTTGCGCCTTAGCTTGGACTGCTCGAAGGCTTAGACAATATATGTTGTATCACACAACGTGGCTGATTGCCAAGCTGGATCCAGTCAAATACATGTTGGAAGCACCTTTTTTGTCAGGGAGGACGGCAAGATGGTAGGTTTTATTGTCAGAATACGATATTGTATATGTAAGTCAAAAAGCTATCAAGGGTAGCGCAGTGGCTGAATTCTTAGCAAGTCGGGCAGTGAAAGATTATGAGCCGTTGAACTTTGACTTCCCAGATGAAGATTTGATGTATGTGTCACAAGCAGATGAGATTCCCTTGAAGAAGAAAGTATGGAAAATGTACTTTGATAGCGCATCTAACGCCATGGGGCATGGAATCGGTGCAGTGCTTATATCCCCAGAAGAAGATTATTATCCTTTCACTGCTAGATTGGATTTTGATTGTACAAACAATACTACCGAGTATGAAGCATGTACTATGGGCCTTCGCGCTGCAGTGGACAGAAAGATCAAAGTATTGGAATTTTTCGGAGACTCAGCCTTAGTGATTTACCAGCTACGAGGAGAATGGGAAACCCGAGATACAAAGCTAATCCAATTTCGAGAACTCATACTGAGTTTATTGGAAGAGTTCGAAGAAGTGAATTTCAATTACTTTTCTCGAGAAGAAAATCGAATAGCGGATGCTCTGGCTACTTTGTCATAAATGTTTAAAGTGAATGAAGGGACGGAAGTTGTGCCGATCAAGATGACCATATATGAGTCTCCTGCCCACTGTTTGAGTATCGAAGAAAAAGCAAATGGTCTCCCTTGGTATAACGACATCTTGCAGTACACAAGAGTCAACAGTATCCAGAACAAGCAACAGAGAATGACAAGAGGACTATGAGAAGGTTAGCAATGGGTTTTGTTCTAGATGGTCAGATTCTCTACAAGAAAGGGAAATATCAAGTCCTATTGAGATGTGTCGGGTCTGCCGTAGCTCGAAGAATCATAAAAGAGGTCCATGAAGGGATATGTGGCACTCATGCTAATAGTCACATGCTTGCTAAACAGATTATGAGGGCAGGGTACTATTGGTTGACGATGGAAGGAGATTGTATCAGTTATTCTAGGAAGTGCCATAAATGCCAGATTTATGCAGATAAGATTCATGTGTCACCGTCGCCATTACATGTCATGACTGTACCTTGGCCTTTTTCAATGTGGGGAATGGATATGATCGGGCCTATTGCCCCGAAAGCTTCAAATGGACATCGTTTCATCTTGGTGGCCATAGATTATTTCACAAAATGGGTAGAAGTTGCTTCCTATGCAAATGTAACAAAGTCGATGGTATGCAGATTCGTCAAGAAAGAAATCATATGCCGCTACGAGTTGCCAGCAAGAATTATTTCGGATAATGCTCTCAATTTGAACAAGAAAATGATGAGAGAAGTGTGTACTCAATTCAAGATCACACATCATAATTCGGCACCTTACCGTCCAAAGATGAATGGCGCAGTAGAAGAAGCTAACATGAACATCAAGAAGATTGTCGAGAAGATGACCAATGTATACAAGGATTGGCATGAGATCTTGCCATTTTCTCTTTATGCATATCGTACTTCGGTCCGCACATCTATAGGGGCAACACCGTTTTCTTTGGTATACGGGATGGAAGCAGTGCTACCTATTGAAGTTGAGATCCCTTCACTTCGGGTTTTGATAGAAGTTGGCCTAGAGGAAGCAGAATGGGTTAGAACTCGTTATGAACAGTTGAACCTCATCGAGGAGAAAAGACTGAAAGCAATTTGTCACGGGCAGTTGTATCAGAAAAGGATGATTCGAGCCCACAACAAGAAAGTTCGTCCCAGACAGTTCCGAGAAGGGGAGTTGGTATTGAGAAAAATTCTCCCTATAGTGAAGGACCCGAGAGGAAAATGGGCTCCGAATTGGGAAGGACCCTATGTGGTAAAGAGAGCTTTTTCTGGAGGAGCATTGATTCTAACTCGGATGGACGAAGATGATTTTAAGCATCCCGTGAATGTTGATGAATTGAAGAAGTATTATGCTTGAAAAAAAAAAAGAGTGTGATGATGTGCACGTGAAAATTCGAATGATTCCAAGTATAAAAATAGAAATTCTATATATCTATTTCCCCTGAGGATTGCTTTCCAAAGAAAATATTCATGCTTGATATGATAAATAGTCGTCTTTCATATTCCTTCCACTAAGAAGAAATTATCCTTAGTCACCCCTTTTGAGCCTTAGGATTTATTTCTTCCTTTAAACCTTGATCAAGGATCACCCTCTACACTGGAGGGCAAATGGGAGGAAAGATAATAAAAAATCATGGCAAAAAGAAAGCCATCGAAAATGTGGCAAATGAAAGCCAACAAAAAAAATTAAAAAAAAAAAGAAAAGAAAGTCCAAAAAAGGACAAATGTTTCAAGAATGAGTTCTCCTCAGGAAATGATCCTTGATCCAATTACCCTTAAACACATTTTGGGCCTATTTTATCCTTTCTTTCTAAACCTAAACCTTGGTCTACATTACATACTTTAAAAGCCCATTTTGATCAAGCATGGATATTTAATTTGAAAGGTTATTCTCAAAATTCATCCCATCTTTTGAATTGATATTTTTACCTTGGAAACATTTAGAATTCTCAGATGCATGGTAGAATACAAAAAAAGAAAAAGAAAAAAGAATGGAAATGAAAAAAAGAATGTAAAAGGAGAGGTTTAAGCCGAAAACCCGCAAAGGGTGACTTAATACTGAACAGAGGACACTTGAGTTGAAAACCTGTAAAAGGCGGCTCAAGTACTGATCAAAGCTTGAATCAATGCTCCGTGTAAAGGGGGAGAAAGTATCTGACAATAAGAGGAAAGGGAACAACTCAGTCTGATGTAACTACAGAAGCTAAGAGGTTACCCAAGTGAATTGCTCGTTCAAGAGAAATTTCAGATGGTTTGAAAAAGGAGGGGTCCGAGATATTCCGCATCCGGGGCATCTACAGCCTATAACCTTACATTTGTTTCTTATATTATTATTTCGAAAACATTTTTTGCAATAAATTCTTGTTATCTTTTTCATGACAATTTTTGCTTGATTCATATTCTCTTTCATATACTTTTGAGATGCATTATGGTTGTTATTAAATTGAATGATGATTAATAATAAAAATCTTTAAATAAAGGGATTTTAAAGTATTACTAAGGAATAGATTTAAATCATGGGAAAGATTTGGAAATTTCACCAAGAAAAGAAAGCAGTGAACGTGGTGGAAACTCTATCATGAAGTCAGAAAATCTGTGAACTTCAACGAAAGACAAAAATTGGGACTGTTTGACAAGATATTTTGAGTGACGAATTCTTTAAGTGGGACATCAATGAATAATTGAAGACTCTGTCCTGAAGTCATATAATCTGTGAACCTCAAAGAAATCATGGATTAGAAATTATGGCACAATCATTTGATTGCATTTATTTTTAGGAAACATACAAGCATTTGCAAAGCATGACATTCTCATCATTGCATTTAGATAACAGTGCAGAAATCAGGGAAACTTGGACTTCCTCAAAGAGAACTCGTTTTGCTTCTCAAAAGATTCGGACTCCGAGACCGCCATCAAGGTATTTCTTTCTGTTTTAAATCGAATTCATTTTGTTTATCAGACGAGTTGAACCTTGAAACCGTCGTCAAGGTATTTTCAAATCCCAGTTTTAAAGACCTTCAAGCACCAGTTTTAAAGACCTACGGGCACCAAATTTAAAGACCTTCGGGCACCAGTTTTAAAGACCTTTGGACACCAGTTTTAAAGACCTTCGAGCACCAGTTTTAAATACCTTTGGGCACTAAAGACCTTCGGGCACCAGTTTTAAAGACCTTCGGGCACCAATTTTAAAGACCTTCAAACACCAATTTTAAAGACCTTCGAGCACCAGTTTTAAAGACCTCCAGGCACCATTTTAAAGATCTCCGGCACCAGTTTTTTAAGACCTCCGGGCACCATTTTAAAGACCTTTGGGCACCAGTTTTTTCGGGCACCATTCTTAAGACCTTCGGGCACAATTTTTTCTTATGAAAATCGAATCCTTTTCCTTAAGACGGGTCGAGCCTTGAATAGTCAGGGAATTCAATTTAAGGACAAATCTTCAATTTAGAGTTTTTTCAACAAAAAAAATGGTGAAAAATGAAAAAAATGATAGAAAAAAGAAAAAACCCCTTTCCCTTTCCTTCACATGTGATTTCGCTGACTGTACAAAATTAGTGTTTGTTTATCTTTGCATGATTCCTGATTCTCAGCAATAGCCAAAGAGGGGCAGCTGTAGACACCTAATTTTGTCCGGACCACTAAAACAGGTATGTTTTCTTCCTAAATTGAGGTTTTAGAATGTAAAAATATTTTTTTCATCCTGCAGGTGGTACTCTGAGACTTAGTTTAAGAGGGCGAGCATAAAAATTCAAACTTGAAAAAAAGTCAACCTCGAAAAAAGTCAACCCCGAAAAAGTCAACCTCAAAAAGTCAACTACTGAAAAAGTCAACCCACTTTCAAAATCAAGATTTTAAGTTCAATTGTAAAATGGTGAAAGAATTTTGATAATCCGAGGTCTACATTGAAAGATATGGAGTTCGAAAGTTGGGATTTGGAGATTCAGTAGAAAGAAAACCCTAATCCGAGAAATTTGGGGAAAGTGCTTAAACGATCAAATTGGTCGAAATTGAAGGTTCGAAATGAAAGATAAGCATTGACTACGGGTAATGGAGAAGCCACTTGCAATAAAACCGAATGAAAAGTCAATCCGAGAGAAAATCGAGAATTAGGGTTTTTAGTGGATTTCGGTGAAATCGGGAAGAATCACAGAAATAGCCCGACTTGGAAAGAACAAAGCCCCCAATTGATGAGGAATGGTTAAAAAGGGATATCCCAACGCTCATCTTGAAGAAAATCTGAAAATTGGATTTGTTTTGAGCAAAATCGGGTTTCGGAGGCATAAGGGCAAAATTGGAAAATTTGGGAAAAATAGCAAATAGACTCCGAAAATTCTAAAAATTTGCAAATTTCATTTTTAAATTATTTGGAAGAGATTTACGAAAGAAAATCTTGATTCGGAGTTCGTTTGCAAAATGGCCAAATCCCGCATCTCTTATGTAGTAATTCAAAAAGGAAAATCTCGAAAAATAGTAGATGAACTCCAAATCTTCTGACATTTTTAAAATCTGATTTTTAAATTATTTGGAAGAGATTGGCGAAAGAAAATCTTGATTCGGAGTCTGTTTGCAAAATGGCCAAATCCCGGGTCTCTTATATAGTAATTCAAAAAGGAAAATCCCGAAAAATAGCAAATGAACTCCAAATCTTTTGAAATTTTGCAAATCTCATTTTTAAATTATTTGGAAGATATTGGCGAAAGAAAATCTTGATTTGGAGTCCGTTTGCAAAATGGCCAAATCCTGGGCTTCCTATGCAATAATTCAAGAAGATAAATCCCGGAAAAATAGCAAATGGACTCCAAAAATTCTGAAACTTTGCGAATCTCATTTTTAAATTATTTGGAAGAGATTGGAAAAAGAAAATCTTGATTCGGAGTTCGTTTGCAAAATGGTCAAATCCCGAGCTCCTATGCATTAATTCAAACCGATAAATCCCGAAAAAATACCAAATGAGATCCAAAAATTATGAAAAATTCTAGATTACACTTTTAAATTACTTGGAAGAGATTGGTGAAGAAAAATCTTTATTTGGAGCTCGTTTAAAAAATGGTAAAATGTAGGTTTATAAAAGGGCATTTTTGGAGGAAAAAATCCAAATAAAAAGCAAACAGACTCGGATAATTTTTCAAAACTTCTAGAACTCAATGTTTTATTATTTTGGAAGTATTAAAAAAAGAAAAATTGAATTCGGAGTCCGTTTGATATTTATTTGCATCCGGGGGGCTAAATGGTCATTTCACCCAAGCAACCGAAAATGGCTTCTTTGGGCCTTTCAAAAAATCAGACTTGGGCTGGAAAAGAGAATTGCTAGCCTGCCAAGGCCCAAAGGAAGGAGGAAGATTCTGATTTTTCAATCAAATGGCTAAAAATTAAGAGTTAGTTAGAGATTCTCTTTGATCAAGCGATGGTGATTAAGCCACATAGGCCAAGAGAGAGTGTCAACATTATTCTTGAACAGCTGTAATTTGGGACAGCTGATATGCTAATCTAAGGGTGATAATTTCATGATTTTTTCACCTTGAATTATTATCATTTGATGGAAAATTGGTTACAAAAAAATGACAACATCCTTGAGGAGAGAGGGGGGTTTCGGCCAGCTCTAATAGGAGGGGGAGAATTCATTTTTTTCACACTTTATTTTTGCTAAGTTCTCTTGGTTTTCACTTGGTTTTTCTCTCTTTGGTTGAAAACAAAAAGAAAAAGTTTAGAAAAGAAATGAAAGTTTGAAGAGATAAAGCTTGAAATATAGCTTCTTGAGGTTGCTCTTGAGCACCGACTCTTGCACTTTCTTGATTTTCCATTCTTGTTTTTGCTATTTTGATTACTATTTGGTGAGTTTCCTTTTTAAATAAATGTTTTTTTATTGTTCTTCTTAATTTCTTTCTTCATCTCTTTCTTAAATATAGTTTTTTAACAATATTTTTTACAATTTCTCACCATGGCCAAATGGCCTACAGTTTTTATTAATGTTGTTGTTTTGGTTTATTTTATCATGTTGTTTATGTTATTTTCTTTGATCTTGATGTTTTAAATGTTATTCTACTTCATATACTTGAGTTATATATTAATTTGGTTGCTTTGTTTGTTGCCATTTATGATTTAAATATCATGTTCTTGCATTTTTTATTTTATGTTTTCATGATGTTTAAATTTGTTGGTGTTTTAGATTTAGTATATCAAGTGTTTGTGAAAATGCTTGTGTGGTTTTTGCATGATTTGAGTTTTATATTTTAGTTGAGCATGTTAGTATATCAAGTGTTTGTGAAAATGCTTTTGTTGTGTTTGCATGATTTGAGTTTTATATTTTAGTTGAGCATGTTAGTATATCAAGTATTTGTGAAAATGCCATGCTTGTTGGAGCTTGAGGCCATTCGGCTACTCCATGTGTTTTGCATTGTGTGTTGCATTTTTGCCATGTTAGTTGGTAGGTTTTGCATTTGCATGACATTTGATTTAGTTTTGCATGTTGGTATACCAAGTGTTTGTGAAAATGCCATGCTTGCTAGTTACATAGGCCATTCGGCCACTCCTTGAATTTTAGCATTGTATGTGCATTCTTGCCATGTTAGTTGATAGGTTAGCATTTGCATGATATTTGGTTGAGTCTTTGGTTTAAGCATGCTTTGTGTTTGTGAAAATTCCATGCATATTTTAGTTATTAAGTTTGGTTTATTTGCCATGCATGTTCATGCATTTTACGTCTAGGTTGCATTAAATGCCATGCAAGTTCATTTAGGTCTTGGTCACTATATGGATGCCATGCATTTTTTCATGACATTTAGGTTTAAATTCATGCATTTCATGCACTATGTTTGCTGTATTTTTTTCATGCATTTCATGTTCATGCCACTTGACTAATGACTTGAGCCAATTAATGGTTCAAAGTCATGCTGTTTTGAGCACACTTGTGAAAAATTAGAATTTGTCAACTTGATTATTCTACCTTTGTGATTTTTTTACTTAGCCAATTTTTATCTAACTTTCAAAAAGTCATGGTTACTGTTTGTGAGTCTTTTTGTGAGTCTTAAATATTTTTAAATTATTTTATTAAAGGCAAAAAAATGTATTTTGGCAAAGCAGTTTTTTTCACCCAGTACTCGTACTTTCCCGATTTTTCTAGGCATTCGTCGTTAATCAGAAAATTAAGCGGATTTTTTCCCGTGTATTTTTGCATGTTCTGAGTCTCCAGTATTTTTTTCAGAATTTTTTGAATTTTTGAAAAATATGGTAAAAAATCGTGGCTTAAAACTGGACAGTGGAGTTAGAATTGAATTTAAAGAAAAATCATTTTTCTGTTTTGGTTAAGTTACTTAGAGGGGGCTAATTAGGAAGGTTAGCTACTGACTTAGGGTAGTTTCTAAGCCTTTTTAAACTCTAAAAATGATTTTTTAACTCTCGGGTTAAGGGTAGTCAAGTCCGAATTTTTAAACTTAGGAAATTAGAGCCATTTTAAAAAAATTAGCCCAGTTTTTATTTTTAATTCAAGCTTTTCAAAATTGTTTTCAAACAATCACAAAGTATTTTTGTTTTAGAATATTTAATTTGAAATATTTTCCTAAGGTAGCCGGATATCTTTTTAGATATACGGATTTCCTTAATTAAAGGAAAAAATATATTTTCATGCATTGCATTTTCCATATTCATGCATTTTATATAATATGTGATTTTTGCTATGATAATTTCTATGATATTGTTATGATTTTGAGTTATGTTATATTGTTTATTATATGATTTGGAATATTTCATGATATCCTATGCTTTTTCTTTTATTTTTTTTTGTTGTTATATTATTTAGCATATACTATGTTCATGCATTATTATTTTCATTTTTATGTCCATGCATATTATATGATAGTATTATTTTATATTCCATGTCATTTAAATTATATGCCATATCATTCATATTTGCCATGTCAATTAAATTATGTCATTTCATATAGAATATATTATGTTACCTATGTTATTTCATTTCATATGGAATATATTATGTTACCTAGGTCATTTCACTTCATTTAGAATATATCATATGACTTAGGATATTCCATTCCATTTCATATAGAATATATTATGTTACCTAGGTCATTTCATTTCATTTAGGATATGTCATATAACTTAGGATATTTTATTTCATTTAGAATATGTCATATAACTTAGGACATTTCATTTCATTTAGAATATGTTAAGGCATTATATCATATCATTTAGGATGCATTATATTATTTAGCTTTTGCTATGTCATTTTATTTATGTCATGCATATACACATTCATATCTTTTAAAATGTTTTCAAAAGGATAATGATTTTTCAATAAAAAATAAAGATATTCCCGAGTTAAAATAATTCATGAGTTCTCTACCGGGTTTGCTGGAGGGAATATAATCAATTATCATTAATAAAGGAATATCTTTCTTTCAAAAAACGAGAATGATTCGGAAAGTTTTCCAAATTGATAAAAATTTCTATATTTTGCCAGAATATAGGAAAATTTTGAATTTATAAATTTCGAATCATTTTCAATTAAAAATGGAATTATTTTTCTTTAAATTGGGAATTAACTTGAAATACTAAATTTAAAACCATCTTTTTACCGAGACTTGAGGCAACACACGATTAATAAGGTACCGTTTTATATGAGCGTTGTGGGGGTGCTAATCCTTCCCCGCACGTAACTGAGTCCCGAACCCGTTTCTTTAATTTCTCTGGTTTAAACGCAAACTTGAAATTGGTTTTTAGAAATGTTTTAATTAATTTTTAAAATATTTATAAAATCGGTTTTAATAGGTGGCTGATCACACCTAGCTAAAAAAGATTGGTGGCGACTCCATGTCTTTTTCAAGGTCATTTTCAAAACCTTCATTTTTCTAGAGGAATTAAGTTGACTTTTTCTCGTTTTTTTTAATGTCACGCTTAACGAATAATAAAGTCTTGCGATGAGACTCGTTATATTTTAGGTTGCGACAAGACCGATGGTATAGTTTTAGTTAAAGGATCCACCACTATCTGATCTGTAAAAAATGTATTTCATCTTAACCTTTTTCTCTTCAATTTCATCTCGAACAAAGTTATATTTTATGCCTATGTTCTTTGTCTTCCCATGATATTTCGTGTAAGCCAATGCTGCCATATTATCAAAATAGATAGTGACTGGCTCATCACTAGGTGCCACTTGTAGACACCTAATTTTGTTCGGATCACTAAAACATGTATGTTTTCTTCCTAAATTGATGTTTCCGAGTGTAAAAAAACTTTTTTCATCCTGCAGGTGGTACTCCAAGACTTAGTTTAAAAGGGCGAGCATAAAAAGTTAAACTTGAAAAAAGTCAACCCTAGAAAAAGTCAACCCCAATAAAGTCAACCCCAGAAAGTCAAACTACTGAAAAGTCAACCTACTTTCAAAATCAAGATTTTAAGTTCAATTGAAAAATAGAGAAAGAATTTTGGTAATCCGAGGTCTACATTTGGAGATTCAGTAGAAAGGAAACCCTAATCCGAGAAATTTGGGGAAAAGTGCTTAAACGATCAAATTGGTCGAAATTGAAGGTTCCAAATGAAAGATAAGCACTGACTATGGGTAATGGAGAAGCCACTTGCAAGAAAAACTGAAAGAAAAGTCAATCCACTAGAAAACCGAGAATTAGGGTTTTTTAGTGGATTTCGGTGAAATCGGGAAGAATCACGGAAATGGCCCGATTTGGTAAGACCAAACCCCAATGGATGAGGAATGATTAAAAAGGGATAGCCCGAGGCTCAGCTTGAAGAAAATCTGAAAATCGGACTTGTTTTGAGCAAAATCGAGTTTCGGAGGCAAAAGGGTAAAATTGGAAAATTTTGGAAAAATAGCAAATGGACTCTGAAAATTTTGAAAATTTTTAAATCTCATTCCTAAATCATTTGAAAGAGATTGGCGAAAGAAAATCTTGATTCGGAGTTCGTTTGCAAAATGGCCAAATCCCGGGCTTCTTATGTAGTAATTCAAAAAGGAAAATCCCGGAAAAATAGCAAATGAACTCCAAATCTTCTGAAATTTTGCAAATCTCATTTTTAAATTATTTGGAAGAGATTGGAAAAATAAAATCTTGATTCGGAGTTCGTTTGCAAAATCACCAAATCCCGAGCCTCCTATGCAATAATTCAAGAAGATAAATCCTGAAAAAATAGCAAATGAGCTCAAAAAATTCTGAAATTTTGCAAATCTCATTTTTATATTATTTTGTAGAGATTGGAAAAAAAAAATCTTGATTCGAAGTTCGTTTGCAAAATAGCCCAATCCCGGGTCTCCTATGTAGTAATTCAAGCCGATAAATCCCGAAAAAATACCAAATGAGCTCCAAAAATTATGAAAACTTCCAGATCACACTTTTAAATTATTTGGAAGAGATTGGTGAAGAAAAAAATATTGATTTGGAGCTCGTTTAAAAAATGGTAAAATGTGGGGGCATAAAAGGGCATTTTTGGAAGAAAAAATCCAAATAAATAGAAAACGGACTCGGATGATTTTGAAAACCTCCATAACTCAATATTTTATTATTTTGGAAGTATTAAAAAAATAAAAATTGAATTTGGAGTCCGTTTGATATTTATTTGCATCCGGGGGGCAAAATGGTCATTTCACCCAAGCAACCGAAAACGACTTCTTTGGGCCTTTCAAAAAATGAGACTTGGGCTGGAAAAGAGAAGTGCTGGCCTGACCAAGCCCAAAGGAAGGAGGAAGCTTCTGATTTTTCAATCAAATGGCTAAAAATCAAGAGTTAGTTAAAGATTCTCTTTGATCAAGCCATGGTGATTAAGTCACATAGGCCAAGAGAGATGTCAACATTATTCTTGAACAGCTGTAATTTGAGATAGCTGATATGCTAATCTAAAGGTGGTAATTTCATGATTTTTTCACCTTGAATTATTAGCCATTTGATGGAAAATTGGTTACAAAAAATGACAGCACCTTGAGGAATATAGAGGGCCATTTGGCCAGCATGTGGGGGGAGGCAGAAAATTCATTTTTTCATTTCATTTTGGCTGAGTTCTTTGAGTTTTTACTTGTTTTTTCTCTCCTTGGTTGAAAGCAAAAACGAAAAGTTTAGAAAAGAAAGGAAAGTTTGAAGAGATAAAGCTTGAAATATTAGCTTCTTGAGGTTGCTCTTGAGCACCAACTCTTGCACTTTCTTGATTTTCCATTCTTGTTTTTGCTATTTTGATTATTATTTGGTGAGTTTCTATTTTAAATAAATGTTTTTTATTGTTCTTCTTAAGTTCTTTCTTCATCTCTTTCTTAAATATATTTTTTACATTTTATTTTTACAATAAACTCACCATGGCCAAATGGCCTACATTATTTAGTTAAGTTGCTATTTTGATTTATTTTACCATATTGTTTATGTTATTTTCTTTGATCTTGGTGTTTTAAATGTTATGTTACTTCATATTCTTGAGTTATATTTTAATTTGGTTGCTTTGTTTGTTGCCATTTATGTTTTAAATATCATGTTTTTGCATTTTTAATTTTCTGTTTTCATGATGTTTAAATTTTAGCATGTTTTAGATTTAGTATATCAAGTGTTTGTGATAATGCTTGTGTGGTCTTTGCATGATTTGAGTTTTATATCTTAGTTGAGCATGTTTTAGATTTAGTATATTAAGTGTTTGTGAAAATGCTTGTGTGGTTTTTGCATGATTTAAGTGTTATATTTTAGTTGAGCATGTTAGTATACCAAGTGTTTGTGAAAATGCCATGCTTGTTGGAGCTTGAGGCCATTTGGCTACTCCATGTGTTTTGCATTGTGTGTTGTATTTTTGCCATGTTAGTTGGTAGGTTTTTGCATTTGCATGACATTTGATTTAGTTTTTCATGCTAGTATACCAAGTGTTTGTGAAAATTCCATGTTTGCTAGTTACATTATTCCATTCGGCTACCCTTGAATTTTTGCATTTTATGTGCATTCTTGCCATGTTTGTTGTTAGGTTAGCATTTGCATGATATTCGGTTGAGTTTTTGGTTTAAGCATGCTTTGTGTTTGTCAAAATGCCATGCATATTTTAGTTATTAGGTTTGGTTCATTTTCCATGCATGTTCATGCATTTTAGGTCTAGGTTGCATTAAATGCCATGCAAGTTCATTTAGGTCTAGGTCACTATATGAATGCCATGCATTTTTTCATGACATTTAGATTTAAGCTCATGCATTTCATGCACTATGTTTGTTGTACTGTTTCATGCATTTCATGTTCATGCCACTTGAATAATGACTTGAGCCAATTAATGGTTCAAAGTCATGCTCTCTTGAGCACACTTGTGGAAAATTAAAGTTTGTCAAATTGATTATTCTACCTTTGTGATTTTTTTTACTTAGCCAATTTTTATCTAACTTTCAAAAAGTCCTAGCTACTGTTTGTGAGTCATTTTTTGAGTCATAAATATTTTTACTTTGATTTTTAAATTATTTTATCAAAGGCAAAAAATGTATTTTGGCAAAACAGTTTTTTCACCCAGTTTTTGTCTTTTTCCGATTTTTCTGGGCATTCGTCTTTAATCAGAAAATTAAGCTGATTTTTTTCCGTGTAATTTTAAATGTCCTGAGTCTCCACTATTTTTTTTTTCAGAATTTTCTGAATTTTTAAAAATAGGATAAAAAATCGTGGCTTAAAACTGATAGTGGAGTCAGAATTGAATTTAAAGAAGAATCATTTTTATGTTTTGGTTAAGTTACCTAGCGTGGGTTGATGATAACTCGTATAATTATATAGTTTTTAGTTAAGTTTTATTATTGTTTTGTGTCAAATACGTGTTATTATTGTTTAGTCTAATTGTGTTTATGATCTTTTATATTTTTATGTAATTTGGTGTTTTTCACAAGTTTCTTTAGTGATTTCAGATTACTAGAATTAAGGGCAAATCCAGTTCAGTTCCAGTTCTGACACCTTTTGCCATATCAGCTATATCTGGAGTTTCACTGAAGAAATAAGGCTGAAATTTGTAGCCGTGCAAAGCTAAGAGGCATATCTATCTTTTTCATGTTTTACACTTCTTGAAACGGAGTCGTTTTCCCTAGCGAAATCGACCATCAAGTTGGCTGATGTGCAATGACGTCTGTGCTGACCTGTTTTCGTATTTTGCCCATATCTGCTTATCCACATCAGCAAATGAGCTGATTTCAATGGCTATGGATCCGTAACTGATAGGGGAACCTTTTTCTAGAAGACCATGTGATCAGATCAGGCCTCCAACATTGACGAAATCGACCATCAAGTTGGCTGATCAAAATTGTCATACAATATGACGAAAATTGTTAGAAAAATTCACCCACCTATTATACCTACCTTTGAAATTTGTAAAGCTTGTCTCTTGTCATTTAGCCCTCCAAAATGTGTATAAATAGAGGGCCTTGGATGATTGTAGAGGATCATATTGTACATAGGTAGGATATTAGCCATTATAATAAAATTCTCTAAGTTTTCTTCTTCTTTCTTTTCTCTAGTTTTCTTTCTTTTCTCTAGTTTTCTTTCTCTTTAGAAAGAACAAGAGGTTGGATAATTAATATTCTTCTTCTTCTTCTTTCTTTCTTTTATTTTCTTATATTCTATTTAATTTTATGTTTATAATGCCTATGCTAGGCTAAACTTCTATTTGGTTAAGGGTGATTTCAAAGCCCTAGACATGTTTTATAATTGATTTTCAGATTCTATCTATCATTAATTTTCTATCAAAGTTGCTTATGTTCTTCTACAAGAATTGTTCATGATGTTGTCTTGATTTGTTTAGGTGTACAACTAGATAGATCTTGATAATTATCTATTGCTAGTTTAGGAGTCTTGATCCGTGTAATTGTCTTGATTTCCTATTCATAAGTGGCAATTTGTGATTAATGATTATGGTCAAGTTTTCAATAATTGCAAAGTGGAACATAACCTAAGTTGAACAATCCGAGCTTATGTGTTTGTTGCTTAGATCAACCTATCTTTCTCATCATAAAGCTGCCATTAAATTGAACTTAGAGAGCTTATTCTAGGTTGTTTGATGGTTAGAGATTAAATAGAGAGCTTGTTCTATTTAACAACAAACTAAGGAAAGATTGGGATAACAGAGCTTGTTGTTATCTACGGTTGTTAACTTTGATAGTTGGTTAATGTTGATAGATATGAAATTGATTCTTAATGATGTCTAGTGGTGGAGAATGAAACCTTAACCATATTTTTCATATTTGATTCGTCTTACTTACTTGTTTTCTTACTTTTCTCGTTTGCTTATTTTTAAGACTATATTTATTTTCATTGGCTGGTTATACCGCCTAATTTGTATATTAACTTTGTTTTATTTTTATTGGCTGGTTATACCGCCTAATTTAGTATATATATTTTTATTGGCTGGTTATACCGCCTTGCATCTTATTCTTATTATTTACTTTAGTTTAAATCTGGCTTCAAAAACCCCTTTTATTTTATTGTTCTTGAATTTAAGTTTTAAATTATAAACTTATAAACTAAAACCCAATCCCTGAGGACTCGACCCTTGCTAACTATTATACTTACAATTGATCTTTTTAGTGCAAGGTTAAATAAGATACACTCTTTTGGGTGCATCAGTTGATTAGGAGGGTTAGCTACTGACTTAGGGTAGTTTCTAAGCCTTTTAAAACTCTAAAAATGGTTTTTCAAGTCTCGGGTTAAGGGTAGTCAAGTCCGGATTTTTTAAACTTAGGAAATTAGAGCCATTTAAAAAAGATTTAGCCCAGTTTTTATTTTTAATTCAAGCTTTTCAAAATTGTTTTCAAACAATCACAAAGTATTTTGGTTTTAGAATATTTAATTTGACATATTTTCCTAAGGTAGCCGGAAATCTTTTTAGATATACAGATTTCCTTAATTAAAGGAAAAAATACATTTCATGCATTGCATTTTTCATATTCATGCATTTTATATAATATGTGATTCTTGCTATAATAATTTCTATGATATTGTTATTATTTTGATTTATATTTTTTTTTTGATGTTATATGGTTTATTATATGGCTTTGAATATTTCATGATATCCTATGCTTTTATTTAGTTATTTTTATTTAGCATATACTATGTTCATGCATTATTATTTTTATTTTCATGCATATTATATGATAGCATTATATTATTCCATGTCATTTAAATTATATGCCATATCATTCATATTTGTCATGTCATTTAAATCATTTCATTTCATATAGAATGTATTATGTTACATTGGTCATTTAATTCCATTTAGAATATATCATATAACTTAGGATATTTCATTTCATTTAGAATATGCTAAGGCATTCAAATCATGTCATGTCATTTAGTTTGCATTATATTATTTAGATTTTGCTATGTTATTTTATTTATGTCATGCATATACATATTCATTTCTTTTAAATGTTTTCAAAAAAAGATAATGGTTTTCAATTAAAAATAAAGATATTCCTGAGTTAAAATAATTCATGAGTTCTCTACCGGGTATCATTAATAAAGGAATATCTTTCTTTCAAAACAAAGAGAATGATTCGGAAAGTTTTCCAAAACTAATAAAATTTTTTATATTTTGCCACGTTTGTTGGGGAATATAGGAAAATTTTGAATTTATAAATTCCGAATCATTTTTGATTAAAAATGAAATATTTTTTCTTTAAATTGGGAATTAATTTGAAATACTAAATTTAAAGCCAATTTTTAACGAGACTTGAGATAACACATGATTAATAAGGTACCAATTTATACGGGCATTGTGGGGGTGCTAATCCTTCCCCACATATAACCGACTCCCGAACCCGCTTCTTTGATTTCTCTGGTTTAACACGCAGACTTGAAATTGGTTTTTAAAATGTTTTAATTAATTTTTAAAATATTTTATAAAACCTGTTTTAATAGGTGGCTGATCACACCTAGCTAAAAAAGATTGGTGGCGACTCCATGTCTTTTTTTTTAAGGTCATTTTCAAAACCTTCATTTTTTAGAGGAATTAAGTTGACTTTTCCTCGGTTTTTTTTAATGTCACGCTTAACGAATAATAAAGTCTTGCGATGAGACTCGTTATTTTTTAGGTTATGACACCACTACATCTAGTGACCAAGGAAATGACCAAGCCACAAGGCTTCTTGCACAGTAGTTGATTCCAGCAACATACTCGGCCTCCATAGTTGACAAAGTCGTGCAATTCTTCTTCTTGCTACTCCACGAGATAACACCACTATTAAGAAGAAAAATATAACCTGATGTAGATTTGTATCCATCCCTATCACTACCCCAATCAACATCAATGTATCCTTGTAACCCTAAGTTACCACCTTGGTAACATAACCAATAGTCTTTCATTCTCTTAAGATACCAAAAAATCCTTTTAATACACTGTCAATGCTGTCTACCAGAATTAGATGAATAATGAGCCAACAAACCTACAGCTTGGCTAATGTCAGGCCTAGTACACAACATGGCATACATTAGACTTCCAATAGAACTTAGGTATGGAACACTTTGCATCTCTTCTTTCTCCATAGGAGTACGTAGATATATTGCTTCACTAATTTTACAATTGTGAGAAATAAGGGTATCCATGGGCTTTGAGTTGTGCATGTTGAAGTGTTCAAGAATCTTATTGATGCAAGGTTCTTGAGACAACGCAAACAATGTCTTGGACCTATCCCTTAGAATCTTAACTCCAAGAATATAAGCTGCCTCTCCCAAATCCTTTATATCAAAAGTGGAAGACAACCATTTCTTAACAGTATGAACTAAACTCAAATCATTACTAGCTAACAATATGTCATCAACATATAATGGCATGATCACAAACTTTTTCTTGGAATTCAAGACGTAAACACAATGGTCTTCATCCAGCATCTTGAATCCAAAGTCCAAGACTGACTTATGGAACTTCAAGTACCACTGTCTTGAAGCTTGTTTGAGACCATATATCGACTTCTTTAGTCGACATACCTTGTGTTCTTCACCCCCTACAACAAAACCCTCTGGTTGTTTCATGTAGATTTCTTCATTCAAATCACCATTGAGGAAGGCAGTCTTCACATCTATTTGATGTAATTCCAAACAAAAGCTAGAATCAACCTGATGGAGTTGAATCTCACAACAGGTGAGAAAGTATCCTTGTATTTGATACCTTCTTCTTGTGTGCACCCCTTGGCAACCAAAAATGCCTTGTACCTTTCTCTGGTACCGTCCGCATTCTTTTTTATGATAACCCATTTGTTCCCAATTGCCTTCGACCATGAGAAAGATCAACTAAGTCCCATACTTGATTGAAACACATTGAGTTCAACTCATTTTTCATTACAATAATCCATGAATCACTATATGGATGTCCAAGAACCGCTTTAACATTATGGGGCTCATCATCTATAGATGCATACATGTTAGCCTCACTATCATTCAAAATCCACCACTTACTTGGTAGTTTGAATTGTCGTGATGAACGTTGAAGAACTGGAGGAGTAGGAGGCTCTTCTAGATCATGCATATCTGCATTCTCATTAGGCTCTTGTTGAGGTAAATCAACCTCGTTTGGTAGGACCGACACTTGATCATCGTTTTGAACATTTTGATCACCATTGTCCACCGTAGAGTGATCTTGGTCATTTTTCTCATCATGACAAACAATTTTTGGAGGCACTAAGCTCCCACTGGACCAACACTACTACCAATTGTATTAAGTGGTATTAACAGATTAGCAGTGCTAGATAGTCTAGGTTCAGTGAGTTCAAACAATGAACAAGTCTTATCATAATTCCCTTTCTTGGAAATTCATTCTCTAAGAAAGTTGTGTCTCTTGACTCGAATTCAACACGTCTATTCTTATGCTCCAAATCCATTAACACATAACCTTACAGGCGAGCTTCGTTGCTCTGCCAAGGTGAGCTTTATTTCTTGTTTTTCCTTTGGATTCACCTAAGTGAGCTTTATTACTTCATCTAAGGAATTTGTTTTGAGTCTTTTCCGTTATAATTTTCTTAGAGATACACTTTAGCACTCACTTTTAAGTGCTTGGGGCTTGGGGCTTGTGCTTTCTTCCTTCCCTTAGGGGGTGAACTTTGTGAATTCACCTTTACAATTTAGGAGGTGATTCTCATTACTTCGCTTTTCGATTTTGTTAGCCAAACTTAAAAGCTTGTTCCTTGTCTTTGAGGAACCTTATGCGAGTTTTGTGTTGCGCTTGAGCATTAAAACCACTTCGAGGAGCTTCGGAGTTCAAGACTTGGACATCAGCTTTAGAATGCTTTGGTTTGCAATTCCTAAGTGCCTGAGGTACTTTAGGCGACCTCTTATAAGTATTAAGGTGCTTTGGTTGCATGATTTACTTGTTTGAGGTTCTTCATGTCACTTTTTAAGTGTTGGGATAATGGATTGGTCCTCATGGTCAATCAAATAATACTGAAGATGAATGCAACGAAAAAATTAAAACATAATATCAAAGAGACGGTCGAACCCCTCAGGATCATATTTGTAAACTTTTAATGTCATTAAGCAATTGTAAATCAATCGTATGATTAAGAATCATACCTTAACTCCTAGATATCGTAACTTAGAGTTCTTGCCAGCCCATGTATCCTTTGAACACCAATAGGAATGTTAGGTAAAGGCACTCATGTGTTTTCCTCCAATGATGATCCACACAACCACTTGCCAAGACCTTTTCCAAGGTAGGGACACTCCTATACTAGCCAGATAATCGTAGGCTTAAACAAAAGCTTTGTCTTCCTCTCTTTTCTTCTTGGTCGAAACCTTCAAGGAGAACTTTTTTCATTATGGAAATTTTTCTCAACGGCAAAGGTATGAAGAAAAATGATAGGGCTATTATTCCTCTCTAGGCCAAATACCTTTGGAAACAATTCTCCTTTTCTTTTCAAGGTATGGCTAGGGGTGAAACGATGAGAAAACTATTTTCTCTCATTCCCCAAAGAGATGGGTAGGGTTCAAAGAATTTGAGAAAACAATTTCCTCATGTATATACTTTAAGGTGTGGATAAGCATGGGTTATATACCCATGCCTTTGCTGAAAGCCTAGTCTAGGATTACTCTAAAATTTTTTGCCCATGTATTTAATTAAACATTTTAATTAAATCCTTATCATTTTATGTTTTTGTTCAATTAAGTCCTACTTAATTGAATTCTAATTTTAATCCGGCAATATGATTTAATGTGTGTGACCCATTAGGCTTCCAATATGTTGGCAATGAATATAAATTATAATCTAAGATTAACAAAGATCTAATAATTTATATTCAAGATCATGAGTGTCATCTAGCAAGGCATCACGACCACCCAAATATCAGAGAGTCAAGGTAATCTCGACATAACCTTTCAGTGTTCAGTCTGTCAGTGTAATTCAATCCTTTCACCATATATCCCCAAAAGACAATGATCATGGTTCAGTGTCTTCTCATGAAATCTTTCCGTATTAGTTCTTGCAGCTTATAGTTAACCTTATGAACTTAGACAAATGATTTCTCCTAAATTTATTTTCTCTAACCAGAGACTTTATTAAGTTAACATAAGCCAAGAATAAATGAGATATGTCTTGTAGACACCTAATTTTGTCCGAACCACTAAAACAGATATGTTTTCTTCCCAAATTGATGTTTCAGAATATAAAAAGACTTTTTTTACCCTATAGGTGGTACTCCGAAACTTAGTCTAAGAAGGCGAGCATAAAAAGTGAAACTTGAAAAAATCAACCACGAAAAGTCAACCCTAAAAACTCAACTACTGAAAAAGTCAACCTACTTTCAAAATCAAGATTTGAAGTTCATTTGAAAAATGGAGAAAGAATTTTGATAATCCGAGGTCTACATTGAAAGATATGGAGTTCGGAAGTTGGGTTACGGAGATTCAGTAGAAAGGAAACCCTAGTTCAGAAAATTTGGGGAAAAGTGCTTAAACGAACAAATTGGTCAAAATTGAAGGTTCCAAATGAAAGATAAGCACTGACTACGGGTAATGGAGAAGCTACTTAGAAGAAAAACTGAAAGAAAAGTCAATCCGGAAGAAAATCGAGGATTAGGGTTTTTGGTGGATTTCGGTGAAATTATGAAGAATTACAGAAATTACTCGATTCGGTAGGACTAAAGCCCCTAATGGATGAGGAGTGATTAAAAAAGGATAGCCCAAGGCTTAGTTTGAAGAAAATCTGAAAATCAGACTTGTTTTGAGCAAAACCGAGTTTCGAAGGCGAAAGGGCAAAACTGGAAAATTTCAAAAAAATAGCAAATGAACTCCAAAAATTTTAAAAAATTGCAGATCTCATTCTTAAATCATTTCGAAGATATTGGAAAAAGAAAATCTTGATTTAGAGTTCGTTTGTAAAATGGCCAAATCCCGGGTCCCTTGTGCAGAAATTCAAGAAGACAAATCCCGAAAAAATAGTAAATGAACTCCAAAAATTCTGAAAATTTGCAAATATAATTTTTAAATTATTTGGAAGAGATTGGCAAAAGAAAATCGAATTCGAAGTTCGTTTGCAGAATGGCCAAATCCCATGCCCCCTATGCAAAAAGTGAAGCAGATAAATCCCGAAAAAATAGCAAATGAGTTCCAAAAGTTATGAAAACTTTCAGATCACACTTTTAAATTTTTTGGAAGAGATTGGTGAAGAAAAATCTGGATTTGGAGCTCGTTTAAAAAACAGTAAAGTTTGGGAGCATAAAAGGGCAATTTTGGAAGAAAAAATCCAAATAAATAGCAAATGAACTCGAAAAATTTTGAAACCTCCAGAATTCAATTTTTTATTATTTTGAAAGTATTGAAAAAAGAAATTTTGAATTTGGAGTTCATTTTCTATTTATTTATGTTTGGGGGGCAAAAAGATTATTTTACCCAAGAAACCGAAAAGGGCTTTTCTTGCCTTTTAAAAAAATGAAGCATGGGCTGGAAGAAGAGGGGTTAACCGGCCATGGCCCAAGGATGGGTAGATATTTTTTGATTTTTAATCAAAAATGCCAACAATGAAGAGGAAGGTGGTTATTTTCTTATCAAGCCTTTGCAAATAAGCCATATGGACCAATGCATGAAGAGGGAGAGTGTCAACATAATGGCTTAAGATTCTTGAATAGCTGTAATTGTGAATAGCTGATGGCCTAATCTAAGGGTGATAATTTTATATTTTAAACATCTTGGGTCAATAGCCTTTGGATGAAAATTGGTTGAAAGAAAAATGACAACATCCTAGCATGGGGGGGCATTCGGCCACTACAAAGGAGGGGTCACTCTCTTTTCATTTTCAGCTATTCACTCTCTATTCTCTCTTGGTTTTGGCTGATTTTTCTCTCCATTGTTAAAAGGCAAAAAAGAAAAGTTTAAAAAAGAAAAGAAAGTTAGAAGATAAAAAGCTTGCAATATAGCTTCTAGAGGTTGCTTTAAGCACCATACTCTTGCACTTTCTTTGATTTTCCATTTTTGATTTGCTGTTTTCATTTGATATTTGGTGAGTTTCTTTTGAATTTGATTTTATAATTACTGTTTTTAAGCTTTCTTTTCAAGTTCTTCCTTCATGTTTTCCTGGAAAAACTATGGAAAATCAATTTTTTTTCATTTTTCTCTAAGTGGCCGAATGGCCTATTGTTTTAGTATATTTGCTGTTTACATTTTTATTTCATGTTATTTTTGATATTTAACAAGTTTAGTGCTTTAAATCTTCTTCTAATACATAAACATGAAGCTTGTTTTAATTTGGTTGCTTTCTTGTTTCTATTTTTGAGTATATTATCTTGTTATCATGTTTATTTTACTTGTCTAGCATTTTTGATTTTCTGTTTTCAAAATGTTTAAGTTTGTTTATGTTTTACATTTTGTAATCCATGTGTTTGTGAAAATGCCTATTGGTTTTCATGCCTTTACTTTATATTTGCATGATGTGAGCATTATTCTTTAGCTATGCATGTTACTATATCATGTGTTTTTGAAAATGTTATGCTCATTTTAAGCATGAGACCATTCGGCCACCCTATGTTGTATGCTTTGTGTGTGTGTGCACTTTTGTTATGTTAGTTGATAGGTTTGCATTTTCATGATATTTGGTTGTGTATTTTATTTAAGCATGCCATATGTCTGTGTTATTTCCATGCATTCTTTAGGTTTAGGATTGATTTGCTTAGCCATGCATATTCATGCATTTTAGACCTAGGTTGCATTAAATGCCATGCAAGTTCATTTAGGTCTAGGTCATTTTATTGATGCCATGCATTTTTCATGTCATTTAGGTTTTAAAGCATGCATTTCTTGCATTATATTTGCTGTATTTTCATGCATTTCATGTCATTGCCACTTGATTTATGGCTTAGACCAATCAATGGTTCAAAGTCATGCTCATTTTGAGCATAATTATGGAAATTAAAGAGTTGTCAAATTCATTATTCTACCTTTGTGATTTTTTTTACTTTGGCCAATTTTTGTCTAACTTTTCAAAAGTGTTAGCTACTGTTTGTGAGTCCTTAGGAAAGTCTCTAATATTTTTACTTTGATTTTTAAATGATTTTATCAAAGGCAAAAAAAATGTGTTTTGCCAAAACAGTTTTTCACCTAATACTCGTAATTTCTCGATTTTTCTAGGCCGTCATCTTTAATCATAAAATTAAGCCAATTTTTTCCCATGTAGTTTTACGTGTCCTGAGTCTCCAATATTTGTTTTAGATTTTTAAAATTTTTTAAAAATAGCGTAAAAAATCATGCTTGAAAATTGGACAGTAGAGGCAGAATTAAATTTGAAGGAAAATCATTTTATTTCATTAAGAATATATCATATAGTCAGATATTTTATTTTGTTTAGAATATGCTATGATATTTAAATTACATCATACCATTTAGGTTGCATTATATTAAATAGAATTTACTATGTCATTTCATTTATGTCACACATATTCATATTTTTTTTAATGTTTTGATAAAGGTAATGATTTTCAATAAAATAAAGATATTCCAGAGTTAAATTAATGCATGAGTTCTCTGCTGGGTTTGCTGGGGAGCATATCATCAATTATCATTAATAACGGAATATCTTCTTTAAAACGAGAATGATTCGGAAAGTTTTTTTAAACTAATAAAAATTTCTATATTTTGCCATGTTTGTTGGGGAATATAAGAAAATTTTGAATTTACAAATTTCGGATCATTTTCAATTAAAAATGGAATTATTTTTTTTTAAATTGGGAATTAACTTGAAATACTAAATTAAAAATTGACTTTTTATTTAGACTTGAGATAACACATGACTAATAGGGTACTGTTTTATACGAGCGTTGTGGGGGGTGCTAATCCTTCCCCACACGTAACTGAGTCTCGAACCCGATTCTTCGATTTTCTTTGGTTTAAAACGCAGACTTGAAATTGGTTTTAAAAATGTTTTAATTAATTTTAAAATGTTTTATAAAACCGGTTTTAATAGGTGGCCGATCACACCTAGCTAAAAAATATTGGTGGCGACTCTAAGTCTTTTTCAAGGTCATTTTCAAAACCTTCATTTTTCAAGAGGAATTAAGTCGACTTTCTCTCGGTTTTTTTTTAATGTCACGCTTAACGAATATAAAGTCTCATGATGAGACTTGTTATTTTTTTGGTTGCGACAGCTTGGCGACTCCACTGGGGAATATTAGAGAGTCAGGCCTAGAATTAGTCGTGTGTTATCAAAGTCTCGATTTTGTTGGTTTAATTAATATTTAATTTTAATTCCCACATTTTTTAAAAAACTAAGGATAATTTCAAAAATAATTAAATGTTTTTAAATATGTCCATATTCATGTGCATACATATTATAATTGTAATCTGGTTATTTTGTTGTATATATTCATTTATTGATTAATTGATGACTTATGTTGTTTAATCTTGTTGGGGCATTTAGAATAAGGGATGTAGGATAGGTGGTGAAAGGTTTGTTATTTCTCCTCACACACTACACGTGCATTTGCATATCATGACTCCTATACCCGAGTTCCGTCCTTTTAGGTGGGAGCAAAGTAACTAAGCCTTCGTGATTAACGATCCGCATGGGCTAGTGAAAAAACTTTCGGAGTACTAAATTACCTAAGCCTTCGTGATTAACAATCCGCATGGGCTAGGGAAATAGACTCTAACGAATTGAACCCGCTTTTATCGGGGTGCCTTACTAGCCTTCACTGACGACAGTGAGGAACAATTCGGGGCTTTTAGAACTAATTCACCTTCATGTAGTAAACCTAGACGAAGCCATGCCGGATTTCCAACTAGATATCCCGAAGTTAAGAACACATGGAGGAATATTTCCAATCCTTTTACCTTCTATTCTATTTTCTGAATAAGTTTATTTTTGAAAATCGGACAATGATGAACGTACATCACAATGCCCATAATACGTGTTGGTGTGTCATCCCAGGGGTATTATAATTTTGTTGGCATCCTCAGGGATAATTATTGTTTTGAATTTTATGTATTTGTATTATTCGAATTTATTCCCCTTACTAATTAATTTTTTTTTTTGCATTCTTGTCATCATTTTTTGCACATGGAAGGTTATTGGTCTCGGGATAATTTTCAACCAAAAGGGCTTTCATGGAAAGTCAAAATGTCTTAGTGGTCGAGAAGCATTTAGAGGTTAGGAAACAGTCCCAGAAAAGTCAGTAGGATAATGGGGATTGTTTGAAGATGGGATATGTTTCAGCATTGCCAGCCGAGTTTGATCTTACTATCAGGCAAAATGATCTCCGATAATTGATGGATATATGGAATCAATGGAACATATCAGAAAAAGAACCTTCACTTAGACTTATGGGGACATAGCACTATTAGTTCAGGTTAAGGTCAGTGGTGAGGTGATCCAGGCTATGGTGCAATTCTGGAATCCCGCTTATCGGTGTTTTACCTTCAACCGAGAGGATATGACTCCAACCATAGAGAAATATTCGACCTTGCTGCATATTGAGAAGGTTATTCCCGACCATATTTATTTGAAGGATACAAAGACGCCGGGTTTCAAGAAAAAGGTGTCTAAGATACTGGGAATGGAAAAAAATTGGGTCGAAAGCCATGTTGTCCGAAAAGAGGTAAGCTATTGTATATCATGGGATATTTTACGGACCTTAATCCATAGCCATTCAAGTAAAGAGACAGTTAGGAGTATTTGTGCTTTGGCTATCTATGGTTTAGTTATCTTCCCAAAGACATTAGGGTTTGTGGATATGGCGATATTTGATGTTTTTGAGAGGCTTGAATAGAGGATAAACCTAGACTTGACAATTATAGCAAAAACACTTCGATCGCTGAATTTCTATAGGCGGGAAGGAAAAGGGCGTTTTATAGGTTGTATATAGCTTCTTTACATATGGGTTCAAAGCCATTTTTGTAAACATGAGAATTTCCCTCTTCGCTCATATTGGAAGCCTTTTGCACCAATTGGGGAATTTCTTGAGAGGGATTGGCTTGAAAATAGGACTGAGGAACAATAGATTAACATATTTCGGAATATCAGGGCTAAGATGATAATTTGGAGAGCTCCATGGATAGCTCCTATGCCGACATTGTACAAATGCGGAGATAAAGCTTCGGTTCCATTATTGGGAGTATGGGGAGGAGTGAGCTATGCACCACTGCTGGTACTAAGGCAATCGTAATCCCGTCAGTTTACTCCTATGACCAACGACCTTAGTAATTTGGAATTTGCTAATGGAGAAGATGGATACTCGGGAAAGGTACGTGAGATTGTAGTAGCATGGAAGGAAACTCATTGGGTGGAGGTAGCTAGATATGCCGACATCGTCACACCTGATTACCTGGTATAGAGGGAATTGAGGGTTAATGATAGGTTGTTGACATCAGATGGAAAAGAGGTCCAGCTCTTGAGTTCGCCCCCTAAAGAAGCGCCATTGGAGTTAGAAATTGCAAGGGCAGAATTCGAAAAAGAAAAGGCCCAAATGAGCAAGGAAATTGCCTGATTGCAGGAAGAGCTTGAGGATATGAAAAATAGGGAATCAGCTTAAGAAAGAGAAAAGGAAAAGATCAAGAGAAAAAGGGACACTGCTAAAAGCGATCTTTAGGATTTACACTTGGAGAACAAGAGGTACCGCTTAGAGCTCAGATTTGAGGGAACCCTTAAGACTTATGGGGAATGGGAGCAAGAGGTCAAAAACCTCAAGAAGGAGAAGACCTATTGGACAGAGAGAGCAAAGCACGAAAAAGCTTGAGCCAATCAACTGCTGGAAACAAGCTAAGGAAAGCTTACACGGTGATACTTCTACTGACATGTAAAAGGGCCGTGAACAAGTAGGGGTCAAATTGAAGAGCAAGGCAATCTAAAGAGGACAGTGAAAAAGGTCCAAGATCCGAGGGAGTTACTATAGGACCGGTGTTTTGTAATAGCATTTTTAAATTAGGATAGACAAATTATCAGATTGTCTTAAACAGTGATCTTTTTTTGATGTATTTAGTTCTAGGAAATCAGTGAAAGACCGTTTGGTTGGAATTAACCCGGGGCCAATACTTTTAAAAGCATTCATTATTTTGTTCTTTTCTTTATATATTTTGTTTGTTTGTTCATTCATTTATTTATATTTATATTTATAATCATTCATTCATTTATTCTTTATAAATTGTTCATACACTTAGTCATTTATTTATTTGTCCATTCATTTATTCTTTAGTCATTCATTCACTTAGTCATTTACTTATTTGTTCATTCATTAACATTTAGTAATTTATTCATTCATTCAATTTTATAAAATAAAAAATGTGTCAATAGTTTCTAATCCATGGTTTTTAAAACTAAAGGTACAATTGGTCGCACTCAGAAAGAATCAGGCTTTTGACACCCTTACAATACTCGATCTCAAGCCAGAGCTATGGAGAACGATCAGCTTGCTAGAATTGAAAGGATGGAAAGAACTCAAAGGGAACTGCAGGAACAATTGGCTAAGTCTCAAGAGGAGTCACGGGAACAAATGACCAAACTCATGGAGATGATGAATACCATGATGAGGCAGAAATGGCTAGGGGAAAATTCAGTTACAGGAATGGGGGCAGTAAACCAGGAAGACCTATCGGAGGTAGTACAGAAGAATGGCTAGACATCCCAGCATGTGGGAAATGAACTTCTGACTGGGGCAACATCCTATATTTACATCCAACCAGCGGTCGAAGTATAGAATTTTGGTCTTAAAAGGGGTAATATTGGGGTTGATCTAATTGATGTGGACACTCCAAACTTTGAGGAATTGGCTGAAAAGGAAAGGGCAAAGATGACTGAGCTGAAGAGGGTTGAAACGGCAGAATCCCAAAAAAAATATCAGCTGCTGGAGGAAAGATTGAGGGCAATTGAAAGAGTGAAGCTATTTGGCAGTCTGGATGCCAAAGAGATGAGTTTAGTGCACAGTCTGGTGATTCCTCCAAATTTCAAAGTACCAGACTTTGAAAAATATAACGGAACTACAAACCCATCAACACATCTGACCATGTATTGTCGGAAAATGACCGGACATGATGAAGATGAAAAATTGCTCATCCACTATTTTCAAGATAGCTTGATAGGGTCCATAACTCTGTGGTATAACCAGCTTACCCGTACTAAGATCCGTTCCTGGATAGATCTAGCTAAAGCTTTCATGGAACATTACAAGCATGTGACTGACATGGTGCCTGACCGTCTAACTCTGCAAAACATGGAAAAGAAAGCTACTGAAAGCTTTAAAGAATATTCTCAGAGATGGAGAGACCTGGCTACACAAGTGCAACCTCCTTTGACCAACAAGTAAACTACAGTGCTTTTCATCAATACCTTGAAAGCACCTTATTATGATAAATTGGTGGGAAATGCCATGAAAGACTTTACAGATATGGTGATATCGGGGGAGATGATAGAGTCTGCCATTAAGAAAGGGAAAATGGAAGGGGGTGAGTCTGCTAGCCCAAAGAGAGTTTTTCCTGCAAAAAAGAAAGAGGAGACACATGCAGTCAGTTTGAATCAATAGCCCTATGCTCCCCCTACACCATACACACCTCCTAGGCCCTATACTCCTACTACATCTTATGCACCTCCTACACCTTACACACCTTACCCGGGGTATAATCCTTACTACCCCAATGTGAACCACCTTACCCAAAATCCATTCCCCGATACTAATATACCACAACAGCCGATCTGAACTGGTATATCCTCACAGATAACCTTTTCTCGAAACACTATCCCAAATACTCAAGGTCCCGCGCGCAATGACTATCGTTGACCAAGGAACGATCAAAAACCCAAGTTTGATCCCATTCCTACCACTTATGGTGAGCTATACCCTAAATTACTGCAAGGCCAACTTCTCGCACCCGTATATCTTAAACCTTTGACCCCACCATACCCAAGGTGGTACAATGCAAATACCAACTACGCATATCATGCAGGAATTCAGGGGCATTCGACGGAGGATTGCATTGCTTTCAAAAAGAAAGTCCAAAGTTTAATCAATACTGGAGTTGTGAAGTTTGGGACAAAGAGTGGGCCAAATGTAGCGGGAAACCCATTGCCCTATCATGCTGAGAATTGGGTAAATGCAGTATTGACAAGGGAAGTCAGAAGGTTAAAAAGGGATGCTAGGAAAGTCAAGACTCCGATGTTAACAGTATGGGTCGAGATAGTTAAGGCAGGAATGGTGGGGGATGCAGACAGTTTAAAAATGGTTGCAAATAGGGTGCAGAATTGGTGCCTGTTCCATAAATGTTCAGGTCATATCATACAAGACTGCAGGGACTTTATGGCTAAAGTCCAAAAGATGATGGATGATGGAGAGGCCCAGTTTTACGAGGAGACAGAGGAGGAAGTATAGGTTATTGAGAATGCAGCTGGCTATGGAATAGGAAGATATTTGATCATCTATTATGATGAACCAGATAAGACTACTTTGATTGTTGAGGAAATTACGCCTAAGCTCATCATAGATTTTCCTTCTTCCTTTTTCATACAAGGAAAACAAAATTACACCATGGAAGTATGACTGCAGTATGGTTATGCTCGGTCTTCAAGTCAGCTAGATATTACAGGTGTGGGGCACTTAACACGAAGTGAAAGGTGTTATGCCCCTGAGGTTGTTGAACAGGGATCAACAAGAAACAATGGAGGAATGGACAAAGGGAATAAAGCAGCTGAACCAATCCATATTGAGATGGATTTGTCAAAATAAGCAGAGAGGGGATCAGCTCCGATAAACATGATAAAAGAGCCGGTGAATGAGAAGGAAGCCTGCGAGTTTTTAAAGTTCATAAAACATAGTGAGTATAGTGTGGTTGAGCAATTGCAGCGTCAGCCAACAAGAATATCCATCTTATCTTTTCTAATAAAACTCGGAGCCACACAGAAATACCCTATTGAGAGTGTTAAATCAGGCATATGTGGCTAACAACATATCGGTAGAAAAGTTAGGCAGGTTGGTGGGAAACATTGCAGCAGACGACCATATATATTTTAGTTATGATGAAATACCACCAATGGTATTGGGTCCACAAAGGCTCTTCACATAACAACCACCTGCAAGGGGCATATACTACCGAGGGTGCTTTTGGATAATGGTTTTTCATTAAATGTAATGCCCTTGGCAACCCTGTTTAAGTTGCTAGTTGATATGTCTTATATGTTACCGAGTTGCACAGTAGTCAGGGCTTTCGATGGTACCAGGAGAGAGGTAATGGGAACTATTGAGGTTCCTTTGGAGATAGGCCCATGCACCTATACGGTGAAATTTCAGGTCATGGATATTAATCCATCCTATAATTGCTTGTTGTGAAGGCCGTGGATACATTCAGCAGAGTTTGTACCCTCGTCTCTCCACCAAAAGCTAAAATTTGTAATGGAAGGCTGTTTGATCACTATATCACGAGAAGAAGACATAATAGCCTCTTCATCTACTGAATCTCCTTATGTTGAACCCAATGAAGATGCCATAGAATGTTCTTTTCAGTCTTTGGAATTCATAAATACGGTTTTCGTCGTTGAAGGACGAAAAATTCCAAAACCAAGATTGTCCAAGAACATAAAGCTGGGAGTAAGAACAACAGTGGGAAAAGATTGCAGGGCTAGAAAAGGTCTTGGAAAATATCTTCAAGGGATGGCCCGAGCAATGGAAGCAGTAGAAAAGAAAGACCGGTTTGGCTTAGGGTATCTTCCAAAGTCCCATGAGAGGAGGAAACAAGTTGAAAGGAACCGACAAAGGAGGATGGCTGTCTCGCGGCTATGGATATTGAATGGGAACCCATGACTTTCTCACCAATCCTTCACAACTTCCTCTCTGCTGGTTTTCTATTCGGAGAAAAGAATTCAGAGGATGTACTCATAATGATCGAGCAAGCTTTTGAAAAATTCCATGTGAATAAAGGGGTAGATTCAGGATATGGTGATTTGCATGATCGGGAAAGAAGGGATGGAAAATGACAGTGCGAACTAGATGGTGCGACCTTGTCCACCAGGATTATAGACTGACCAATTGGAGTGCGACTGAGTTGCCCATAGTTTTTAAGTCTATTCCGACGTAATACTTTAAAAAACAATCTTAATTATCTTTACCCAGAGATATTAAGAGTTTTTTTTTTCTTTCTATAATGGGCTTTTTGTTTAAACATTTTCATTCAATAAATAACAAGCACAATGCATTTTATTCATATTGATGTGTCCATATTCTTTCATTTTTGTTATTTATTTTGTTTTCATTATATATATTTTCCTATATTGTTTCTTCTCCATCTATTTACAGGTGTATAGATGCGGAATATGAGGACCGTCCTGTCAATAATTCTGAAATTGATTTTGAAAGACCCATTTGGACGGGTGATTTTGAGGCTAACGAATATACTGAGGATTATGGTCTACCTCCGAATTTATTAAGGAAAAATAGAATAAGAGGAGAAACAGTACTTCCTCATAAGGAATTATTGGAAATGATAAATCTGGGAAATGGTGAAGAGATAAAATAAGTCAAAATCGGGACTTCATTGTCATCATCAATAAAGGGTGAATTGATAGCCTTGCTCCAAGAATATGTGGATGTATTGGCATGGTCTTACCAAGACATGCCAGGGTTGGATCCGGATATTGTGGTTCATAGGCTCCCTTTAAGGCCAGAATGCAAGCCAATTCAGCAAAAGTTGAGAAGAATGAGGTCGGACATGCTGTTAAAGATAAAAAAGGAGGTGAAGAAGCAATTTGATGCTGGATTCTTAGAGGTGGCAAAATATCCAGAATGGGTGGCAAATATTGTTCTAGTACCAAAAAAGGATGGCAAGGTGCGGATGTGCGTTGATTATCGAGATTTGAACAAGGCCAGCCCTAAAGATAATTTCCCTTTACCCCATATCGATACTCTAGTGGATAATACGGCAAAGAGTTCTTTATTTTCTTTCATTGAAGGTATGGAGAAAACCACATTTGTTACAATGTGGGGAACATTCTGCTACAAGGTAATGCCTTTTGGGGTAAAGAATGCTGGGGCAACATATCAGAGAGCCATGGTGACCTTGTTTCATGATATGATGCATAAGGGAATTGAGGTCTATGTTGATGATATGATCGTAAAGTCACAAGGAGAAGATGAGCATATTGCAAATCTTAAGAAGCTCTTCGAACGACTAAGGAAGTTTCGACTCAAGCTAAATCTGACAAAATGCACTTTTGGAGTCACCTCGGAAAAATTGCTGGGTTTTGTTGTCAGCAAAAAAGAAATTGAGATTGACCCGGATAAAGTGAAAGCCATTCAGAATTTGCCACCACCTCTTACTCAAAAGGAAGTAAGAAGCTTTCTGGAGAGATTGAATTACATTGCTCGATTTATTTCTCAGTTAACCGACAAATGTGATCTAATATTTAAGTTACTTTGAAAACGTGACCCAGGAGAATAGGATGAAGGTTGTCATATTGCATTTGAAAAGGTTAAACATTATCTATCCAACCCACCAGTATTAATGTCACATGTTCTAGGTAAACCAATGATACTATATTTATCAGTATTTGAGAAATCCATGGGTTGTGTTTTTGGGCAGCTTGATGAGACTGGAAAGAAAGAACAAGCAGTTTATTACCTCAGCAAGAAGTTCACAGATTATGAGTTAAAATATTCGTCGATAGAAAAGTTGTGTTGTGCCTTAGCTTGGACTGCTCGAAGACTCAGACAGTACATGTTGTACCACAAAACGTGGTTGATTGCCAAGCTAGATCCAATCAAGTACATGTTGGAAGCACCTTCTTTATCAGGGAGAACAGCAAGATGGCTGGTTTTATTGTCAGATTATGACATTGTATATGTAATTCAGAAAGCTATCAAGGACAGTGCAGTGGCTGAATTCTTAGCAAGTCGGGTAGTGGAAGATTATGTGCCATTGAACTTTACTTCTCGGATGAAGATTTGATGTATGTTTCACAAGCAGATGAGATTCCCCTGAAGAAGAAAGTATGGAAAATGTACTTTGATGATGCATCTAATGCCATTGGGCATGGAATCGGTGCAGTACTCATATCCCAAGAAGAAGATTATTATCCTTTTACTGCTAGATTGGATTTTGATTGTACAAATAATACTGCCGAGTATGAAGCGTGTACTATAGGCCTTCGTGCTGCAGTGGACAGAAAGATCAAAGTATTGGAAGTTTTTGGAGACTCAGCCCTAGTGATATACCAGCTACGGGGAGAATGGAAAACCCGAGATACAAAACTAATCTGATACCGAGAACTCATACTGAGTTTATTGGAGGAATTTGAAGAAGTGAATTTCAATTACTTCTCTCGAGAAGAAAACCGAATGGCAGATGCTCTGGCTACTTTGTCATCAATGTTTAAAGTGAATGAAGAGGCTGAAGTTGTGCCAATAAAGATGAGTATATATGAGTCTCCTGCCCACTGTCTGAGCATTGAAAAAGAAGCAGATGGCCTCCCTTGGTATAACGACATCTTGCAGTACATCAAGAGTCAATAGTATCCAGAACAAGAAACAGAAAATGACAAGAGGACTCTGAGAAGGCTAGCAATAGGTTTTGTTCTAGACAGTGAGATTCTCTACAAGAAAGGAAAAGACCAGGTCTTGTTGAGATGTGTCGGATCTACCGAAGCTCGAAGAATTATAGAAGAGGTCCATGAAGGGATATGTGGCACTCATCCTAATGGTCACATGCTTGCTAAGCAGATTATGAGGGCAGGGTATTATTGGTTGACAATGGAAGGAGATTGTATCAGTTATTCCCGAAAGTGCCATAAATGCCAGATATATGCAGATAAGATTCATGTGCAGCCATCGCAATTGCATGTCATGACTGCACCATGGCACTTTTTCAATGTGGGGAATGGATATGATTGGACCTATTACCCCGAAAGCTTCAAATGGACATCGTTTCATCTTGGTGGCCATATATTATTTCACATAGTGGGTAGAAGCTGCTTCCTATGCAAATTTAACAAAATTGGTGGTATGCATATTTGTTAAGAAAGAAATCATATGCCGTTACAGGTTGCCAGCAAGAATTATTTTGGATAATGCTCTCATTTGAACAATAAGATGATGAGAGAAGTGTGTACTCAGTTCAAGATCACACATCATAATTCGGCACCTTACCGTCCGAAGATGAATAGGGCAGTAAAAACAGCTAACAAGAACATCAAGAAGATTGTTGAGAACATAACTGATGTGTACAAGGATTGGCATGAGATCTTTCCTTTTGATCTTCATGCATATCGTACTTCAGTCCGCACATCTACAGGGGCAACGCCATTTTCTTTGGTATACGGGATTAAAGTAGTGCTACCTATTGAAGTTGAGATCCCTTCACTTCGGGTTTCGATGGAAGTTAGCCTAGAGGAAGCAGAATGGGTTGGAGCTCATTATGAACAGTTAAATCTCATCAAAGAGAAATGATTGAAAGCAATTTATCACAAGCAGTTGTATCAGAAAAGGATGATTCGAGCCAACAACAAGAAAGTTCGTCCCAGACAGTTTCGAGAGAAGGAGTTGGTACTGAGGAAAATTCTCCCTATAGTGAAGGATCCGCGAGAAAAATGGGCTCCGAATTGGGAAGGACCCTATGTGGTAAAAAGAGCTTTTTCTGGAGGAGCATTGATTTTAACTAGAATGGACGGGGAGTATTTCAGAAATCCCGTGAATGCTGATGAATTGAAGAAGTATTATGCTTTAAAAAAATGTGTGATGCTATGTACATGAGGATTCGAATGATTCCAAGAGTAAAGATGGAAACTCCTTATATCAATCTCCCCTATGGATTGCTTTTTAATGAGAATATTCACGCTTGAGATGATGAATGGCCATCTTTCATATTCCTTTCACTAAGAAGAAATTATCCTTGGTTACCCCTTTGAGCATTAGGAATTATTATTTTTCTTTAAACCTTGATCAAGGATCACCTTCTACACTGGAGGGCAAATGCGAGGAAAAATAATAAAAAATCATGGCAAAAAAAAAGCCATCGGAAAATATGCCAAATGAAAGCCAACAAAGCAAAAAAAAAAAAAAAAAAGGAAAAAAAGTCCAAAAAAAGGGACAAATGTTTCAAGAATGAGTTCTCCTCAGGAAATAATCCTTGATCTAATCACCCTTAAACATATTTTGGGCCTATTTTATCCTTTCTTTCTGAACCCGAATCTTGGCCTACATTACGTGCTTTAAAAGCCTATTTTGATCAAGCATGGATATTTAATTTGAAAGGTCATTCTCAGAATTCATCCCATCTTTTGAATTGATATTTTTACCTTGGAAGCATTTAGAATTCTCAGATGCATGGTAGAATACAAAAAATGAAAATGAAAAAAAGAATGTAAAAGGAGAGGTTTAAGCTGAAAACCTGCAAAGGGTGACTTAATACCAAATGGAGAACACTTGAGTTGAAAACCCGCAAAGGGCGGCTCAGGTACTGATTAAATGTTCGAATCAAATCTCCGTATAAAGGGGGAGAAAGTATTTGAAAATGAGAGGAAAGGGGAACAACTCAGTCTGACGTAACTATGGGAGCCGAGAGGTTACCCGAGTAAATTGCTTGTTCAAGAGAAATTTTAGATGGTTTAAAAAATGATGGGTCCAAGATATTCCGCATCCGGGGCATCTATAACCTATAACATTACATTTGTTTCTTATATCCTTGATATTCACTTTTACAATTTAAAAAAAAAAATATTTGTTGCAATAAATTCTTGTTATCCTTTTCATGACATTTTTGCTTGATTCATATTTTCTTTCATACATTTTTGAGATGCATCATGATTGTTATTAAATTGAATGATGATTAGTAATAAATTTTTTTAAAAGGATTTCAGAGTATTACTAAGGAATAGATTTAAATCTTGGGAAAAGTTTGGAAAGTTCATCAAAAAAAGAAAACAGTAAACGTGTTGGAGACTCCATCACGAAGTCAGAAAATCTGTGAATTTCAGTGAAAGTATAAAATTGAGACTGTTTGACAAGTTATCTTGAGTGAAGGATTCCTTAAGTGGGGCATCAATGAACAATTGAAGACTCCGTCATAAAGTCGGATAATCTGTGAACCTCAAAGAAACCATGGATTGGAAATCGTGACACAATCATTTGATTACATTCATTCTTAGGAAACATACAAGCATTTGCAAAGCATGTCATTCTCATCATTGCATTTAGCCAACATTGAATAAATCAGGAAAACTTAGACTTCCCCAAAATAAACTCGTTCTGCTTTTCAAACGAGTCGAGCCCCGAGATCATCGTCGAGGTATTTCCTTTTGTTTTAAATCGAATTCATTCTGTTTTATCAAATGAGTCGAGCCCTGAGACCACCGTCGAGGTATTTCCTTTTGTTTTAAATCGAATTCATTCTGTTTTATCAAATGAGTCGAGCCTTGAGACCACCTTCGAGGTATTTCCTTTTGTTTTAAATCGAATTCATTCTGTTTTATCAAATGAGTCAAACCTTGAGACCATCGTTGAGGTATTTCCTTTTGTTTTAAATCGAATTCATTCTGTTTTATCAAATAAGTCGAACCTTGAGACCATCGTCGAGGTAATTCCTTTTGTTTTAAATCGAATTCATTCTGTTTTATCAAATGAGTCGATCCTTGAGACCATCGTCGAGGTATTTTCTTTTGTTTTAAATTGAATTCATTCTGTTTTATCAAATGAGTCGAGCCTTGAGACCGCCGTCGAGGTATATCCTTTTAAATCGAATTCACTCTGTTTATCAAATGAGTCGAACCTTGAGACCGTCGTCAAGGTATTTTTAAATCACGGGTAAGGCCTCCGGGCACCATTCTTAAGACCTCCGGGTTTCATTGTTAAGGTCGCATACAACGCATTTTTTAATCATGGGTAAGGCTTTCGGGCACCATTCTTAAGACCTTCGGGCACCATTTTTAAAGTCGCATACAGCATATTTTTTTCAAATCACGGGTAAGGCCTCTGGGCACCATTTCTAAGACCTTCAGGCACCGTTTTTAAGACCTCCAGGCTTAAGTTTCCAGAGTTTTTATAGTTTTAAATAATGAACAAGTCTTTGGTGGTGATAAGCAAAGCCTCTGGTGGAGATATCTAGAGTTTTACATTTGCTTGAACAAGTCTTTGGTGGTGATAGCCAAAGCCTCTGGTGGAGAGATCCAGAGTTTTACATTTGTTTGAGCAAATCTTTGGTGGTGATAGCCAAAGCTTCTGGGGCAGATACCCAGAATTTTAAACACAGTTTAATACAAGACAGGTTAAGCCCTCGAGACCATCGTCGAGGTCTTTTCTTCTCTTGCAAATTGAACTTGTTTCCTTAAGACGGATCGAGCCTTGATTAGTCAGGGAATTCAATTTAAGGATAAAATCTTCAATTTACAGCTTTTTTAATAGAAAAAAATAAAATGAAAAAGGGAAAAGGAAAAAAGAAAAAAGAAACCCCCTTTCTCTTTACATGTGATTTCACTAACCGGTCAAAATTAGTGTTTGTTTATCTTTGCCTAATTCTTGATTCTCAGCAATAGCCAAAGAGGGGCAACTGTAGTCACCTAATTTTGTTCGAACCACTAAAACAGGTATGTTTTCTTCCCAAATTGATGTTTCAAAATGTAAAAAGACTTTTCTTTTCCTGCAGGTGGTACTTTGAGTATGTCTAAGAAGGCGAGCATAAAAAGTCAAACTTGAAAAAGTCAACCCTAGAAAGTCAACCCCGCAAAGTCAACTACTAAAATAGTCAACCCACTTTCAAAATCAAGATTTGAAATTCATTTTAAAAATGGCGAAAGAATTTTGATAATCCGAGGTCTACATTGAAAGATATTGCGTTTGAAAGTTGGGTTACAGAGATTCAGTAGAAAGGAAACCCTAATTCGGGAAATTTGGGGAAAAGTGCTTAAACGATCAAATTGGTCAAAATTGAAGGTTCCAAATGAAAGATAAGAACTGACTACGGGTAATGGAGAAGCTACTTGGAAGAAAAACTGAACGAAAAGTCAATCCGAAAGAAAACCGAGGATTAGGGTTTTTGGTGGATTTTGGTGAAATTTGGAAGAATTATAGAAATGACCCGATTCGGTAAGACTAAAGCCCCTAATGGATGATGAGTGATTAAAAAAGAATAGCCCAAGGCTCAGTTTGAAGAAAATCTAAAAATCGAACTTGTTTTGAGCAAAACCGGGTTTCAAAGGCAAAAAGGCAAAATTGGAAAATTTGGGAAAAATAGCAAATGAACTCCAAAAATTTTTAAAAATTGCAGATCTCATTATTAAACCATTTCGAAGAGATTGGTGAAAGAAAATCTTGATTCGGAGTTCGTTTGCAAAATGGCCAAATCCCGGGTCCCCTATGTAGAAATTCAAGAAGATAAATCCCGAAAAAATAGCAAATGAACTCCAAAAATTCTGAAAATTTTCAAATCTCATTTTTAAATTGTTTGGAAGATATTGGCAAAAGAAAATTTGGATTCGGAGTTCGTTTGCAAAATTGCCAAATCCCGGGCCTCCTATGTAGTAATTCAAGCAGATAAATCCCGAAAAATACCAAATTAGTTCCAAAAATTATGAAAACTTTTAGATAACAATTTTAAATTATTTGGAAGAGATTGGTGAAGAAAAATCTGGATTTGGAGCTCGTTTAAAAAATAGTAAAGTTTGGGAGCACAAAAGGGCAATTTGGGAAGAAAAAATCCAAATAAATAGCAAATAGACTCGAAAAATTTTAAAAACCTCCAGAATTCAATTTTTTTATTATTTTGAAAGTATTGAAAAAAGAAAATTTGAATTTGGAGTCCGTTTGCTATTTATTTATGTTCGGGGGGAAAAAAGGTCATTTTACCCAAGAAACCGAAAAGGGCTTTTCTTGCCTTTTAAAAAAATGAAGCATGGGCTGGAAAAAAAGGGGTTAGCTGGCCAAGGCCCAAGGATGGGTAGATATTTTCTGATTTTTAATCAAAAGGCCAACAATGAAGAGAAAGGTAGTTATTTTTTGATCAAGCCTTTTGCAAATAAGCCACATAGACCAATGCATGAAGAAGGAGAGTGTTAACATAATGGCTTAAGAGTCTTGAACAGTTGTAATTGTGGATAGCTGATGGCCTAATCTAAGGGTGATAATTACATATTTTAAACATCTTGGATCAATAGCCTTTGGATCAAAATTGGTTGAAGAAAAGATGACAACATCCTAGCATTGAGGGGGCCATTCGGCCAATACAAGGGAAGGGACTCTCTCTTTCATTTTCAGCTATTCACTCTCTATTCTCTCTTGGTTTTGGCTGATTTTTCTCTCCATTGTTGAAAGGAAAAAAGAAAAGTTTAGAAAAGAAAAGAAAGTTAGAAGAGAAAAAGCTTGCAATATAGCTTCTAGAGGTTGCTTTAAGCGCCATACTCTTGCACTTTCTTTGATTTTCCATTCTTGATTTACTGTTTTCATTTGATATTTGGTGAGTTTCTTTTGATTTTGATTTTACAATAAGTGTTTTTAAGCTTTATTTTCAAGTTCTTCCTTCATGCTTTCTTGAAGAACTATGGAAAATCAATTTTTTTTTTCATTTTTCTATGAGAGGCCGAATGGCCTATTGTTTTAGTATAGTTGTTGTTTGCATTTTTATTTCATGTTATTCTTGATATTTAACAAGTTTTAATGCTTTAAATCTTCTTCTAATACATAAACATGAAGCTTGTTTTAATTTGGTTGCTTGCTTGTTTCCATTTTTTAGTATATTATCTTGTTATCATGTTTATTTTACTTGTCTTGCATTTTTGATTTTCTGTTTTCAAAATGTTTAAGTTTGTTTATGTTTTACATTTTGTAATCCATGTTTTGTTGAAAATGCCTATTGGTTTTCATGCCTTTACTTTATATTTGCATGATTTGAGCATTATTCTTTAGCTATGCATGTTAGTATAACATGTGTTTGTGAAAATACCATGCTCATTTTAAGCATGACACCATTCGGCCACCCTATGTTGTATGCTTTGTGTGAGCATTTTTGTTATGTTAGTTGATAGGTTTGCATTTTCATGATATTTGGTTGTGTATTTTATTTAAGCATCCCATATGTTTGTGTTATTGCCATGCATTCTTTAGGTTTAGGATTGGTTTGCTTTGCCATGCATGAATATGCATTTTAGACCTAGGTTGCATTAAATGCCATGCAAGTTCATTTAGGTCTAGGTCATTTTATTGATGCCATGCATTTTTCATGTCTTTTAGGTTTTAAATCATGCTTCATGCATCATATTTGCTGTATTTTCATGCATTTCATGTCATTGCCACTTGATTTATGACTTAGACCAATCAATGGTTCAAAGTCATGCTCATTTTGAGCATACTTGTGGAAAATTAAAGAGTTGTCAAATTGATTATTCTACCTTTGTGATTTTTTTTACTTTAGCCAATTTTTGTATAACTTTTCAAAAGTGTTAGCTACTGTTTGTGAGTCCTTAGGAAAGTCTCTAATATTTATACTTTGATTTTTAAATGATTTTATCAAAGGCAAAAAAAATGTGTTTTAGCAAAACAGTTTTTTCACCCAATACTCGTACTTTCCCGATTTTTCTGGGCAGTCATCTTTAATTAGAAAATTAATCCAATTTTTTCCTGTGTAGTTTTGCATGTCCTGAGTGTCCAGTATGTTTTTTATATTTTTTTGAATTTTTAAAAGTAGGGTAAAAAATCATGCTTGGAAACTGGACAGTAGAGGCAGAAGTGAATTTGAAGGAAAATCCTCTTTCTGTTTTGGTTAAGTTACTTAGAGGGGGCTGATTAGGAAGTTTAGCTACTGACTTAGGGTAGTTCCTAAGCCTTTTTAAACTCTAAAAATGATCTTTTTAGTCTCGGGTTAAGGGTGGTAAAGTCCGGGATTTTAAACTTAGGAAATTAGAGCCATTTAAAAGGGTTTATCTAAGTTTTTATTTTTGAATCTAAGCTTTTCAAAATTGTTTTCAAAAACTCACAAAGTATTTTGGTTTTAGAATATTTAATTTGATATATTTTCCTAAGATAGATGGATATCTTTTTAGATATACGGATTTTCTTAATTAAAGGAAAAAATACATTCTCATGCATTGCATTTTCCATATTCATGCATACTATATAATATGTGATTTTTGCTATGATAATTTCCATGGTTTTGTTATTATTTATTTTTTAAAATTTTGATATTATATTAATTGTTATATGGTTTTCAATATTTCATGATATCCTATGCTTTTTATTTAGTTTTTTTTGTTATATTATTTAGCATATACTATGTTCATGCATTATTATTTTTATTTTTATTTTCATGCATATTATTTGATAGCATTATTTTATGTTTCATGTCATTTAGATTATATGCCATATCATTTATATTTGTCATGTCATTTAAATTATTTCATTTCATATAGAATATGTCATGTGGCTTAGGTCATTTCATTTCATATAGAATATATTATGTTACGTAAGTCATTTCATTTCATTTAGAATATATTATGTCACTTAGGATACTTAATTTCATTTATAATATATCGTGTGACTTAGGATATTTTATTTCATATAGATTATGTTACCTAGGTCTTTTCATTTCATTTAGAATATATCATATGACTTAGGATATTTCATTTTATTTAGAATATGCTATGACATTTAAATTATATCATACCATCTAGGTTGCATTATATTATCTAACTTTGCTATGTCATTTCATTTATGTCACACATATTCATATTTTTTTTAATGTTTTGAAAAAGGTAATGATTTTCAATAAAATAAAAATATTACCGAGTTAAAATAATTCATGAGTTCTCTACCTGGTTTGCTGGGGAGGATATCATCAATTATCATTAATAACGGAATATCTTATTTAAAACGAGAATGATTCGGAAAGTTTTTTTAAACTAATAAAAATTTCTATATTTTGCCACGTTTATTGGGGAATATAGGAAAATTTTGAATTTATAAATTCCGGATCATTTTCAATTAAAAATGGAATTATTTTTGTTTAAATTGGGAATTAACTTGAAATACTAAATTAAAAATTAACTTTTTATCGAGACTTGAGATAACACATGATTAATAAGGTACCGTTTTATACGGGCAGTGTTGGGGTGCTAATCCTTCCCCACACGTAACCGAGTCCCGAACCCGGTTCTTCGATTTTCTCTGGTTTAAACGCAGACTTGAAATTGGTTTTAAAAAATGTTTTAATTAATTTTAAAATGTTTTATAAAACTAGTTTTAATAGGTGGCCGATCACACCTAGCTAAAAAAGATTGGTTGCGACTCCATGTCTTTTTCAAGGTCATTTTCAAAACCTTCAATTTTCAAGAGGAATTAAGTCGGCTTTCCCTCGTTTTTTTTTAATGTCACGCTTAACGAATGTAAAGTCTCGCGATGAGACTTGTTATTTTTTAGGTTGCGACATGTCTCATATGTGCACTTGGAGTGATGAATCCTCTCTAGACTACTCATTTATCTTCGCATGCTTCATGTCATACCCAAAATCACCCTACCTAGGCATTCTTTATTAGGACCCGTTCAAATGAAATCTAATTATGACAATTCACATACAAGATAACTTGGCATCACAAGCCAAAGGACTACTTACAAAACTGACACATGAGAAACTTTTTATAGACACTTGAGTGAGCTACCAAATAGAGTTCTCATACCAGACCATGTTCAATGAACTTGTTTACTAACAAGCATCTACATGTTATCCCCAAGTATTCCTATACTTCAACCTATGAGTGTTGATATATGCCCTAGAGCCAATCTATTTGGTCAGGCATAAACTACCAATAATGCAAACCCATCACTATATATTAGTGATACAAGGTTTTCCTTCATGTTAGTACGATGATAAGGAGTTATTAAGTACTAATCGGAAGAAGCCCATGGAACATAATAGCCTTGCAAAGGAATTATATATAATTGTGAGATCCTTATGCATCAAAGCCATGTTCCTAAAATGGTTCTTGGTCATCGTATTGCCAAGACGTGGCATTGGCAAAGCTCAAAGACTGGTGCATGTTAAGCCTACTTACTTAGTAAGCAACTGATCTCATGTGTTGAAGTATAAGAGATACTTTAGGATAACATGTAGGTGCTTGTCTGTTGAACAAGTTCACTGAACATGGCCCGCTGTGAGAACTCCATTTGGTATTGTCACTCAAGTGTCTACAGAAACGTTCTTACATGTCAGTCGTGTAAGTAGTCCTTTGACTTGTGATACCAGGTCATTTTGTATGGAGAGTGTCATACTCTTATTCCATCATGAACGGGTCCCAAACAAGAGTAATGCTTATTGTAGGGTGGTTTTGGGAATGACATGAACCATACGAATATGGATGAGTGATCCAGAGAGGATTCACCACTCCAAGTGACATCAGAGACATATCTCATATGTTCTTGGCTTAAGTTAACTTAATGGAATCTCTAGCAAGAGTATGATGAATTTAGGAGAAATAGTTTCTCTAAGTTCACAAAGTTAATCGATAGCTGCAGGAACTAATATGGATTGAATATGAGTAGACACTGCACCATGCTCATGGTCTTTTCGGGATATGTGGTGAAAGGATCAAATTACACTGATAGACTGAACACGAAAGGTTATGTCGAGACTAAGTCGACTCTCTAGTATTGGGTGGTCATGATGGCTTGCTAGAGTCTGCTCATGATCTATGAGTATAAATTTATTAGATTAATTTATATTCATTGCCAACATATTGGAAGCCTAATGGGTCACTGATAACTCTAGGAAATATAGTTATTTTGCCACCATTAGCTTTTGAATCGGCTAAGTCCTTGACGATTTTATTAGGATTTGATTAGTTTTAGATATTTTTATATTTATTTTAATTATACATTTTATGTTTAAAAATAGTTATTTAGTTGTTATTTATGTGTTTTTATATGTCCAAGGTGATCTGGAGCTTCGAGGTACAAAACGACAAAAATCGGTGCATTCCAATGAGCAGGCAGATTCAACCTCCGGAGCTTCTTTCAAGAAACAATTGATCCTAAAAACATAATTTGAGAAAAATTCCTTCTTGACTTTTTAAGATGACTTTCATATCATTCCAACGGTGTAAGGCTTGTCAAAATCGGATAAGATTTGCTTAGAAAAAATAGTTGACGAAGTTCAAGAAGCCGACAGGAACCAGTTCAGACAAAATGAGGAGAAACACCAAAGAGGCAGTAGCAGTGCTACCGCGGCATCGGGAGCTTGTGAACAGTACCAAAAAACGTAAAAAAATGCAAAACTTACCTATTTTGCTTGGGAACGAAGTTTCAAACTCCAAGAGGCCTTGGACACTTTAAATAGGACTCTTTTAGGTCAGAATAAAGAGGATTAGACATCAAGAAACCTAAAACTCTCTCAAGAAGATAGCCACCATCAAATTATCTCAAGAAGATTGGAAGCTTGAAGATTGAAGACTCAAGAATTGACAACTCTTAGTTTCTTCTTTTCTTTTCTTTATTTTTTCTTGTGTAGTTGATGATGGTGAAACTATTTAATTATTTGTTTTCATTAATTATCATGAACTAAATCTCTTTTACTAGGATTTCAATGGAACTCAACATGTAGTTTGAATTTACTTTCTCTCTCTAGCTTGATTTAATGCTTTGTTGAGTTGTTTGTTCAATCTTGTTCTTAATGCTTCTAGTTGATTGAGCACCAATTAGATTGATTTGTTAACCTAAATACAACTTGGAAAAGGGAGTTTAGTGTTAGACATGGATTGAATGACACATGTTTCATATTCATTTATTAGGATGAATTGATCTGCAGGTAGGGTAGGAACACGCTTACTTGTCATGTGTAACCATTGTTAGAGCCTAAGCTTAATGAGTTCTTCTTTAATTCAATTATCATAGGAATATAGTTGATTGATTAAGAAGGATATTTTTATGAGACCATCGGAAGATCCTTATAAATAAGATAGAACTCTAGGTTAACAACTCAGGATCATTAATCAAGTGAAGAGGCAGAGAGAGATTCAAGCGAAGTGTTGAGGGAAGTTGTAATCCTAGGCTTTTATTAATTAATTGAATTCATCTTTTAAATTTACTTGTTTTTAATATTAGTTTCTTTTAATTTAGTTTTTGATTATAATCTTTAATTCGTTGTTTAGATAAGATTGAGTTGTGTTAATCTTAGTACTTAGCAAAATTAGTAACAATTCCTCGTGGCTTCGACACTCTACTTTTCATTATATTACTTGTCAACGATACGTGCACTTGCTTGATTAAAATCGACAACAAGTTTTTGGCATCGTTGCCGGGGAATTGTTTATTATTTTTGTTAATATTAATACCAAGCAACCTTAGTCTTAATTTAAACTTTATTTTTCTTTATTTTCAGGTTTTGTTGATTTGGATGCACTGTGTGGGATTATAAACGGGATGCAATCAATGCCTTATCTGCACAAGTGGCTACACCTAACAAGAAGTTTGACACTTTGTGTGTACCTTCTGTCCAAAGCCCGTTTGTAATTTGTTAACTCTGTAGGGGTGGACATCAGAGTGATTGGTGCCCAACCTATGCTGATTCAATGCAATATGTTGGAAACTACAATATGCAGCAGAATAGTCCTTATTCCACCGACTACAATCCAGGTTAGGGAGATCACTACAATTCTTCTTGGAACAACAATCAATGGTCCTCATATACAAACAATCAAGCATATCCTTTTGAGTTCTCATCACAAGCTCAAGCACCGGTTCCAGAAAACAATCCTTCGTTGGAAGAGATGTTTATGCACTACATGGAGGAACATGAAGCTATCAATCAGAGTCAAGCAGCGACACTCAAGAATCTTGAGACACAAATAAGCCAGCTTGCTCATGCCATTAACAGCCAACTTCAAGAAACTCTTTCAAATGATACTGAACTTAATCCTATGAGTGAAAAACAAGAGCATTGTAACGTCAACACACTTGGAATTGAAAAAGAGATCGATGAGGATAGCAAGAACCCAGAATTGTCAAATGAGCCTATTGAAGAAGAATTTGTGAAAGCTCAAGAAGTCAGGATTCAGTGCGACCCACCACCACCAACCAAATTTCTTGAAGAAGAAATTGTGGATGCAAAAGAAGGTGAAAAAGTTTACATAGAGGAGACCCAAGGTGACCCACCACAACCTTTTCCTCAATGCATCCAACAACCTAAGCTATTCAATGTGGTAGATGCTGCTACTAAAGAGGAATTCATAGAAATTTATCCCATTGATCCACTTAAAGCATTCTTGAATTCAATAACGGAAAGAGATGAATTTCGCTTTTAAGCCTGCAAGACTGCTAAACTGTTCAAAGAAAGAACAGCAAAATGGCATGAATCGAAAATCATTAAGTGGTTGGATACCGGTTGATAAACATGGGATATTCAAGCCGATGACTATAAATCAAGCGCTTCTTGGGAGGCAACCCAAGTTCTAAACATTTTAGTTTTTCTTTTAATTTAATTTTTAGAGTATTTCTATTATTATTAATTTATTTTTACTTTGTTTTCTTTTGTAGTGACTACTCACCCAACTTGGACAAGCATGATAAAGTCTAAGAGGAAAACTAAAGCTTCTCCAGCTTTGCTTGCATCGATAGGGGAGTTGCTTGTTCTTACACTTTTTAGTTCTAAACATTGAGGACAATGTTTGTTTTAAGTTTGGGGGTGTGTGTCTTTAGGTTTATTTTAGTTTGTGTGATTATTTAATTTTGTTTTATTAGGAGTCTAATTTATTTTTTTTTTTTTTTGTTTTTGCTTGAGATACACTGCACTTAGTATGATGAAATCTTTATCTAATGATGAATTTTAGTTATTGATTTATCTTGATTCTAGGGTGTCGCAACCTAAAAAAAATAACGACGCGACGAGTCTCATCGCAAGACTTTATTATTCGTTAAGCGTGACATTAAAAAAAAACGAGGAAAAGTCGACTTAATTCCTCTAGAAAAATGAAGGTTTTGAAAATGACCTTAAAAAAGACATGGAGTCGCCACCAATCTTTTTTAGCTAGGTGTGATCGGCCACCTATTAAAACCGGTTTTATAAAACATTTTAAAAATTAATTAAAACATTTTAAAAACCAATTTCAAGTCTGCGTTTTAAACCAGAGAAATCAAAGAAGCGGGTTCGGGAGTCGGTTACGTGTGGGGAAGGATTAGCACCCCCACAACGCCCGTATAAATCGGTACCTTATTAACCGTGTGTTATCTCAAGTCTCGGTAAAAATTGGTTTTAAATTTAGTATTTCAAATTAATTCCCAATTTAAAGAAAAATAATTCCATTTTTTTATTGAAAATGATCCGGAATTTATAAATTCAAAATTTTCCTATATTCCCCAACTAACGTGGCAAAATATAGAAATTTTTATTAGTTTTGGAAAACTTTCCGAATCATTCTCTTTTTTGAAAGAAAGATATTCCTTTATTAATGATAATTGATGATATTCCCTCCAGCAAACCCGGTAGAGAACTCATGAATTATTTTAACTCGGGAATATCTTTATATTTTTTTTTTATTGAAAACCATTATCTTTTTTTGGAAACATTTAAAAGAAATGAATATGTATATGCATGACATAAATAAAATGACATGGTACAGTCTAAATAATATAATGCAACCTAAATGACATGAAAAATATGAATGGTATGGCATATAATTTAAATGACATGGAATAAAATAATGCTATCATATAATATGCATGAAAATAAAAATGCAATACATGAAATGTATTTTTTTCCTTTTATTAAGGAAATCCGTATATCTAAAAAGATATCCGGCTACCTTAGGAAAATATGTCAAATTAAATATTCTAAAACCAAAATACTTTGTGATTGTTTGAAAACAATTTTGAGAAGCTTGAATAAAAACTGGGCTAAAATTTTTTAAATGGCTCTAATTTCCTAAGTTTAAAAATCCGGACTTGACTACCCTTAACCCGAGACTTGAAAAACCATTTTTAGAGTTTAAAAAGGCTTAGAAACTACCCTAAGTCAGTAGCTAACCCTCCTAATCAGCCCACTCTAAGTAAATTAACCAAAACAGAAAAATGTTTCTCTTTAAATTCAATTCTGACTCCACTAACCAGTTTTAATCCATGATTTTTTATCCTATTTCTAAAAATTCCAAAAATTCTGAAAAAAATACTGGAGACTCAGGACATGTAAAACTACACGAGAAAAAATCGGCTTAATTTTTGAATCAAAGATGAATTCCCAGAAAAATCAGAGATGTACGAGTTTTTGGAGGAGAAAAAACTGCTTTGTTTTTCTTTAAATTCAATTCTGACTCCACTGTCGAGTTTTAATCCACGATTTTTTACCCTATTTTTAAAAATTCCAAAAATTCTGAAAAAATTACTGGAGACTCAGGACATGTACAACTACACGATAAAAAATCGGCTTAATTTTCTGATCAAAGATGAATTCCCAGAAAAATCAGAGATGTACGAGTTTTTGGAGGAGAAAAAACTGCTTTGCCAGCACATTTTTTTGTCTTTGATAAAATCATTTAAAAATCAAAGTAAAAATATTTGAAACTCATAAAATGACTTGAAAGCAGTAGCTAGGACTTTTTGAAAGTTAGATAAAAAATGGCTAAGTAAAAAAAATCACAAAGGTAGAATAATCAACTTGACAAACTTAATTTTCCACAAGTGTGCTCAAGAGAGCATGACTTTGAACCATCAATTGGCTCAAGTCATTATTCAAGTGGTATGAGCATGAAATGCATGAAATAATGCAGCAAACATAATGCATGAAATGCATGGATTTAAAACTAAATGTAAGGAAAATGCATGACATAAATAATATGGCCTAGACCTAACATGAACTTGCATGGCAATAAATGCAACCTAGACCTAAGATATGCATGGCATTTTCACAAACACAAGGCATGCTTAATTCAAAAATCCAACCAAATATCATGCAAATGCAAAAACCTAACAACTAGCATGACAAAAAATGCAACACACAATGCAAAACACATGGAGTAGCCAAATGGCCTCAAGCTCCAACAAGCATGGCATTTTCTCAAACACTTGGCATACTAGCATGAAAAACTAAGTCATAACACAAAAATCACACAAGCATTTTCACAAACACTTAATATGCTAAATCTAAAACATGCTCAACTAAGATATAAAACAAGAATTATGCAAAGAATCACACAAGCATTTTCACAAACACTTAATATGCTAACTCTAAAACATGCTCAAATTTAAACAACATGAAAACAGAAAATTAAAAATGCAAAAACATGATATCTAAGACATAAATGGCAACAAACAAAGCAACCAAATTAAATATAACTTAAGAACATGAAATAACATAACACTTAAAACATCAAAAACAAAGAAAATAGCATAAACAATATGGTAAAATGAATTGAAACAACAACTTAAAATAAATAATGTAGGCCATTTGGCCATGGTGAGTTTATTGTAAAAACAAAATGTAAAAAAAATATACTTAAGAAAGGAAATGAAGGAAGAACAAGAAACATTATTTTAAAATGAAAACTCACCAAGTAGAGATTAAAATAGCAAAAAACAAGAATAGAAAATGAAAGTGCAAGAGTTGGTGCTCAAGAGCAACCTCAAGAAGCTAATATTTCAAGCTTTTCTCTTCAAACTTTCCTTTTTTTCTAAACTTTTCTTTTTTTGCTCTCAACCAAGAAGATAAAAACTAAGAAAAACTAAGAGAAATCAGCCAAAATGGAAAAGAAGAAACCAAAATCTGCCTCTCCCCCTTAGGGCTAGCCTTAATGCATGGTTATATAGCCTCCAAGATGTTGTCATTTTTGTGTAACCTAATTTCCATCAAATGGCCAATAATTCAAGATGAAAAGTCATGAAATTACCACCTTTAGATTAGCATCTCAGCCCTCTCAAATTACAGCTATGCAAAAATAATGTTGACATCTTTCTTAACCTATGTGGTTTAATCACCATGGCTTGATCAAAGAGAATGGTTAACTAACTCTTGATTTTTAACCACTTGATTTAAAAAAAAAAAAATTAGAAGCTTCCTCCTTTCTTTGGGCTTGGGCATGCCAGCACTTCTCTTTTCCAGCCCAACTCTGATTTTTTTGAAGGGCCAAAAAAGCCCTTTTCGGTTGCTTGGATGAAATGACCATTTTGCCCCCCGGATGCAAATAAATATCAAACGGACTCCAAATTCAATTTTTATTTTTTTAATACTTCCAAAATAATAAAATATTGAGTTCTGGAAGTTTTCAAAATTATCCGAGTCCGTTTGCTATTTATTTGGATTTTTTCTTCCCAAAAATGCCCTTTTATGCCCCTACATTTTACCATTTTTTAAACGAGCTCCAAATCAAGATGTTTCTTCACCAATCTCTTCAAAATAATTAAAAAGTGTGATCTGGAAGTTTTCATAATTTTTGGAGCTCATTTGGTATTTTTTTGGGATTTATCGGCTTGAATTACTACATAGGAGGCCCGGGATTTGGCCATTTTGCAAACGAACTCGGAATCAAGATTTTCTTTCGCCAATCTCTTCCAAATAATTTAAAAATGAGATTTGCCAAATTTCAGAATTTTTGGAGTCCATTTGCTATTTTTCCGGGATTTATCTTTTTGAATTACTGCATAAGAAGCCCGGGATTTGGCCACTTTGCAAACGAACTCGGAATCAAGATTTTCTTTCTCCAATCTCTTTCAAATGATTTAAGAATGAGATTGACAAATTTTCCATAATTTTCGGAGTCCATTTTCTATTTTTCCCAAATTTTTCCAATTTTACCCTTTAACCTCCGAAACCCGGTTTTGCTCAAAACAAGTCCGATTTTCAGATTTTCTTCAATCTGAGCCTTGGGCCATCCTTTTTAATCATTCCTCATCCATTGGGGGCTTTGGTCTTACCAAGTCGGGCCATTTCTGTGATTCTTCCCGATTTCACCGAAATCCACTAAAAACCCTAATTCTCGGTTTTCTCCCGGATTGACTTTTTTTTCGGTTTTTCTTGCAAGTGACTTCTCCATTACCCGTAGTCAGTGCTTATCTTTCATTTGGAACCTTCAATTTCGACCAGTTTGATCGTTTAAGCACTTTTCCCCAAATTTCTCGGATTAGGGTTTCCTTTCTACTGAATCTCCAAATCCCAACTTCCGAACTCCATATCTTTCAATGTAGACCTCGGATTATCAAAATTCTTTCGCCATTTTTCAATTGAACTTAAAATCTTGATTTTGAAAGTGAGTTGACTTTTTCAGTAGTTGACTTTCTGGGGTTGACTTTTTCGGGGTTGACTTTTTCGGGGTTGACTTTTTTTCAAGTTTGACTTTTTGTGCTCGCCCTCTTAAACTAAGTCTCGGAGTACCACCTGCAGGATGAAAACAGTCTTTTTACACTTGGGAACATCAATATGGGAAGAAAACATACCTGTTTAGTGGTCCGGACAAAATTAGGTGTCTACAGCTGCCCCTCTTTGGCTATTGCTGAGAATCAGGAATCAGGCAAAGATAAACCGACACTAATTTTGTACGGTCAGTGACATCAAATGTGAAGGAAAGGGAAAGGGGTTTCTTTTTCATTTTAATTTTTTTCATTTTCTATTTTTCATTTTTTCATTTTTTTCTTCTTTCTTCTTTTTTTTCTTTTTTCTTTTTTCCTTTTTTTTTATTTTTTTTAATTTTTTTATTTTTTTTCTATTTTCTCTTTTTTCATTTTTTTTAAAAACAATAAATTGAAGATTTTGTCCTTAAATTGAATTCCCTACCTAAACAAGGCTCGATTCGTCTTAAGGGAATGAATTCGATTTCAAAAGAAAAATTTATGCTCGAAGGGCTTTAAAATTGGTGCCCGAAGGTCTTAAAATGGTGCCCGGAGGTCTTAAAAATTGGTGCCCGGAGGTCTTACCCCTGAAAAAAGTTATGCCCGGAGGTCTTAAAGATGTTGCCCGGAGGTCTTACCTGTGATTTGAAAAATTATGCCCGGAGGTCTTAAAATGGTGCCCGGAGGTCTTAAAAATTGGTGCCCGGAGGTCTTACCTGTGATTTGAAAAAAATGCGCTGTATGCGACTTTAAAAATGATGTCCGGAGGTTTTAAGAATGGTGCCCGGAGGCCTTACCCGTGATTTGGAAGAAATGCGCTGTATGCGACTTTAAAAATGATGCCCGGAGGTCTTAAGAATGGTGCCCGGAGGCCTTACCCATAATTTGGAAGAAATGCGCTGTACGCGACTTTAAAAATGATGCCCGGAGGTCTTAAGAATGGTGCCCGGAGGCCTTACCCGTGATTTGGAAGAAATGCGCTGTATGCGACTTTAAAAATGATGCCCGGAGGTCTTAAGAATGGTGCCCGGAGGCCTTACCCATAATTTGGAAGAAATGCGCTGTATGCGACTTTAAAAATGATGCCCGGAGGTCTTAGGAATGGTGCCCGGAGGCCTTACCCGTGATTTGGAAGAAATGCGCTGTATGCGACTTTAAAAATGATGCCCGGAGGTCTTAAGAATGGTGCCCGGAGGCCTTACCCATAATTTGGAAAAAATGCGCTGTATGCGACTTTAAAAATGATGCCCGGAGGTCTTAAGAATAGTGCCCGGAGGCCTTACCCCTGAAAAAAGTTATGCCCGGAGGTCTTAAAGATGTTGCCTGGAGGTCTTAAAGATATTGCCCGGAGGTCTTACCTGTGATTTGAAAAATTATGCCCGGAGGTCTTAAAAATGTTCTTTGAAGAATTGTTGAAAATTACCCTAACGATTTTGAGAAGATGCGAATGCTTTTTGATGCAGATGCAGGTGTTGAATAAGAAACGAAATGACTTAAACTGGTGCAAATGTCTTTAATGCAAATGTAAATGACTTGGATTGATGCCCATGTTTCATGATGCAGATGCCCCTACTAATTGTGTTCATGTAACTGGTTTATGAATGGTGTAACTACAATTACCACACAGTAATGAAAATGCAATGATTCTAGAAATGATGCAATTGCTTGAGATGACACAAATACGAATTCCATGAAGAATGTAAATGTAAAGGTAAAATACAGATGCTTATGGAATAATGCCAATGCAAATACCCATGAATGATGCAAATGCTTGCCGACACTGTGCAGATGCAAAAGCTCGATAAAGAGATGAGTGCTCATGAGTGATGCAAGTGCCCCCGGCTGTTTTTCTAGACTTTGGCTTAGCCTTTCAAATTCATTTTTTCTCTTCAAATCAGAGTATATCTTCAATTCATTTTGGCTATTCTCTTTGCCCCAACAGTTTTTCAAACTTTCATCAACAGAGATCTGAACCGGGTTCTATTTCTTCTTCTCATATCTGGAAGTCAAGACCTATCCTGGCAGTTCTACACCTTTGAGTTAGAAAAATCCTTGTCTCATGCCAACATCAAAATGGGTATTTCAAAAAAATCTTTTTATTTGTTTTCGCATTTTGAAAACTTCTGAACAAAAAATATTAACCCCACAATGTGTGATGTACAAATCTTTTGAAGACTGATGATCATTGTTAGAAATTTCTCTAAGTATCAATCTGGGTTTTTTCAACTGGATTGGCAAGGCTTGGTATAACAAGATTCTGGCTTTTCCAGGAAAACTTCATGACAAAAATGTATATCCCTTCTAGGCTCACAAATGGAACAGGTTTTATAAATCATGAATTCATTGAGAACCAAACAAATTCAACATTCTTTTAGTTTCCATATCAAGGCATTTTGTCAAGCATCAAGATTGGCTGGGATGTTTAAACCGGAAAGTTTAATCTTGGGAACAAAGTTTCAGTTTTTGAAGACAATTCTACGAATGAGAGCTGACAATTTGGGGGGTTCAGGAATTCCTAGATGTTCCTCGATGACCACTCCTTTAATAAGATCTTTTCTTTTGGGGTATCGGCACTATCATCGATGGCATCGAAAATTCCCATTCTACTCTAGACCGCCCGTTTTTTTGGGTTTTCGCCCTAGAGTCCCATTCTTTTCAATTTTTCTCTTTTTTTTTTACCATGCACTTGAGAATTCTAAATTCTTCCTTAGTGAAATGAGAATTTGATAAGATGGGATAAAATCTGAGGAAAACCCTTCAAATTAAACATTCATGCTTGATCAAAATGGACTTTTAAAGCACGTAATGTAGGCCATGGCTCAGGATTCAGAAAGAAAGGATAAATAGGCCCAAAATATGTGTTTGAGGGTAATCAGATCAAGGATCCTTTCTTGAAGAGGATTTTCTTTGAAGCATGTGTCTCTTCTTGGACATTTCTTTCTTTTTGATTTTGCTCTTTTTCTTCCTTGCTTTTGGCTTTCAATTTGCCATGTCTTTCACACACATTTTTTTATTGTGTTTTTTGTTTGTTTTTCTTGGCTTTCATTTCGTCATCTTTTCCTCTTCTTTTTTTCTTTGACAGAGTGCGCCCGTATTTATTCGGGGCTCCATTTGCTTTGTGTCTGTCCCTGAGCTGTCACTCATTTCTCAATGATCTTTGAAAAGATCTTTCCTCGCATTTGCCCCCCAGTGTAGAGGGTAATCCTTGATCAGGGTTCAAAGAATTAAGAATTCTTTTGGCTCAAAAGGGGTGACTATGGATAATAATTTTTTTCTTGTGAAATGGATATAAAAGATGGCCATTCATCATATCAAGCCCAAATATTCTCATTGAAAAGCAATCCTTAGGGGAAATAGATATTCAGAATTTCATTTTGCACTTTGGAATCATCCGAATTCTCATATGCATGATATCATGATTTTTCTTTTTCTTTTTTTTCTTTTTTTTTTGTTTTTTTCGTCGCATGCCCCCAATGATTCATGCATTAGCCCATCCTTCTTCACTATGTATCCATCATTTCCACATATGATGCCCCAATTTGATTATCCATGCGAATTTGTATCAACGAGGAACATGGCAAGTCTAGGTCTGTTTTGAAAAGGCTGAGTTTCCAATCTGAGTTCTTTGAAGAGACAAGGAAAACATGACCCAAAAGCAGGTTTTCTCTGGGACAAGGGATAATCTAGTTTAATCATTGTGCCCCAAGGTGTCAATCATGAAGTGATGTCTGGGCAATTAGTGTTTTGTGGTCATTGGGAAAGGTCATGAATGGTTTTAGCACAATCCTGACACACACCAAATTATCAAAATCTGGATTCTTGAAAGAATGTCTCATTTGTTTGATTTTCAAGGAATTCAAAAAATTTCAAAAAGTTTGTTCCTTTGTTCATAGCCTAGACTAGGATTTACATCCTTGCTTATTTTGCAATGACAATGCTTCTCTTTTTTCATTCATTTTTCCTTGAAGCATTAGGTCTTTCAAGTGTTATTGATTCAAGGTTTAGGTATAGAGAAGCCCAAAAAAGAGGGGGATGGTGTTGGGTCATTTCTAACACTGATCATCAATCTTCTTGAGACTATCCATTATTAAAACTTCCTTAATGCTTGTTTTTGTAAATTCACGTTTATTTAAAACACAACAAACACAAAGCATTTAAAATTCATTTAATTCATGTAGATGTTAACATGAGACAAGTGCTTTCATCATCACAGTGTATAAAACTACATGCGTCAAAAATGCTCCTATTGACATCCTTCAAAGGTAGTAATTCTCCCCTAAAACCCTGAAAGAAATTGATTTAGGGCTAAGTGGCCTTCCATTGATCGATAAGCTCCGGTGTCAAAATACCATCACGGATAAAACTTTCAATCATTTCCTTCAGTTGTCTGCATTTTTCAGTTGAATGCCCAACTACCCCTAGGTGATAATCACACTTGCTGTCAGGGTCATAACTCCTTGCTGATGGATTCGGAGCTATTTTCAAAGGTACCGGGGTAAGGTACTGATTCTTTATTAGTAATGGCAGTAAGTCAGGGATGGGGATTGGAATTCTTTCTTGATTTTCTCGCGGTCGTTTTCTAGAAGTAGGCCTTGTTGCAAGGGCTGGTATAGGATTAGGTGTTTGGGTAGGTAGGTAAGGATAAAGGCTTGGAGATACCTCAGTAGGGTAACATGATTGGTATGAGGGAAATTGGGAATATGGGATGAAATCTTCCATAGTTTGGACATCTTTCTCTTTCTTTCTTGGTGCCTTATTTCTCTCGGTATTGGATGTTCCTTCTCTTTCAAGTTTCCCATTCTTGATAGCATTCTCAATAATCTCCCCTGAAATTACCATGTCCGCAAAATTCTTCGAAGCATTGCCGACGAGTCTGTCATAGTACGGGGCCTGTAGTGTATTCACAAAAAAGATAGTGATTTCCTTTTGTGTCAAGGGCGGTTGTACTTGGGAAGCCAGGCTCATCCACCGTTGTGCATATTCTTTGAAGCTCTCAGTAGCTTTTTTCTCCATATTTTGCAAAGTGAGACGATCAAGTGTCTTGTCGGTCATATGCTTGTACTGGTTTAGAAAAGCCCCAGCCAAATCATTCCAAGAGCGAATCTGATCCTTGCTCAACTGACTATACCAGCTAATTGCGGACCCGCTGAGGCTATCCTGAAAGCAGTGAATCAAAAGCTTATCATTATCTATCTGACTTGTCATCTTTCGGCAGAACATAGTGATGTGGGCTGATGGATCGGTCGTCCCGTCATATTTCACAAAGTCAGGGATCTTGAACTTAGGAGGAATGACTAAATCGAGGACCAAGCATCGTTCTTTCGCCTCCACACTCCCGAATACATCTTTTCTTTCTATTGCCCGGAGCCTTTCATCTAACAAATGATATTTCCCTTGGGAATCTGCCAACTCAACCTCATTTACTGCAACCCTTTTCAACTTTGCCTGTTCAGCCGGATCATCTGATTTTAGGACATTGACGGGGTTAACAGTGTTCTGGGCATCACTTATTGCTACCTCATCTTGGCCCTTTTGTACCTCTAACCCTTCTCCGGCGACAAAGTTTTCGGTGTATCCTTTTCCCTTCATTACAGCAGACATTAGCTCCATCAGTTTAGTCATCTGATCCTTAGATTCTGCTTGAGATTTTGCTAGCTGTTCTCGCAATTCTCTCTGTTCCCTTTCCATTTTTTCCATTCGGGCAACTTGTTCATCCTCCATAGCACCGGCCTGTATTAAAAGTGTACTCAATACTTCTTCTGATTTGAAATGGAAATTCTTTCAAAGACTCCTAAAGCCAAGCCAACTTCTATTTTATTTCCCCCAAATGTATGTCATGATGAATGAGCCATGAATGCAATTTCATGCATGTGAAGCCTAAACAATATGATGTATGGATATGTACAATGGAAACATGCTGACCATATATGTGATAAATGCAATCACAATGCCAACATGTTGCAAACAAAGAATAAACAAATCAACACATGGATATATGCAATGACTGATCATGTGCATTTTAGCATGTTTCCCAATGAATGATCATATATCCTATGAATGCAACACGGTGTCAATTATGATACATGCAAACAATGAATGATTGATATAGAGTATATACAAAGAAAATCATGCTAACCATGTGTGTCATGAATGCGACCTAATGCTAACATGATGTATGTAATAAGCAAATTAATGCATGAACATATACAAAGAAATTATGCTGACTATGTTTGTTATGAATGCAACCTGACAAATAATTGATGGGATGCAAAATGCAAAGGGGAAGATATCACGGAGGAAATAAGAATCGGAGGAACTTAATCATCAACATCTTATAAATTTGAACCATACTCAATTCATTCCCATATCAATGTTCACAATGGTATAAACCATGTTTTACAAAATTTGAGCAGTAGTTAAAACTGTCTTTACAAGCACTTTATTCTTCCTAGCATCCTAAGGCTATAAGAGCCGGCTACTGAAAAAGTGAAATCCTATTACATCATATAAGACCGAAGTCTTTCCACTTCAATGCTGTAAATCTCCCAATCCTAAAGGCGTTTTCCCAGTCCTTTATCAATCAGTGTCGTTGGATCCAACCACTTGGCATCTATGAGAGCTTGCATTTTCCTTTTGAATGCCATACAGTCTTCAATGTTATGGCCAACAATTCCACAATGATAATCACATTTTGCATTTGGATTATACCACCTTGGATATGGTGGTAACAGGGGTTTCAATGGGACACAGGCAACCATGTGATTTTGGATCAGTATAGGGAGGAGCTCTTGGTAGCTGATTGGAATGGGATCAAAAGGCATTTGGGTCTTATCCTGGGGTCGTTTCTTAGTTACACATGGCCTAGGAGTTGGGGCACTTGGTGGTGGCACTAAGGTCCGAACCAGAGTGTTTACATGGAGATGTGGCAGAACAGCATGGTGAGGGTATGGATTCGGATACGGGGCCTTTGGAGGTTGTACATAGCTCGAGGTTCCTATCCCAGATGCTGGATAAGGTGGTTGATGAGGGAAATAGTATGAACTGGTAGTTGTTGGTGATGGAGTGGGATTCAGGAATCCCGTAGTGGTCATCCCAATGGACGATTGGACCATGGTAGGGTGGGGATACTGGCTTGGACCTCGAACAGTTTGCAGGTATGGTACAGGATCCAAGGTTTCTATCTTTGGTATCAGGCTCTCAGGTTTAATCATTTTCACGATTTTGTCCATAATTTCATCAGGATTGCAACCTTTGTGGCATTGACAAGCGCAGGATCCAGCAAGGATTATGTGTTCTGGGCCTAATGGTTTTGGTTGATCCGAAGATGATGCGAAGCCCTGAGAAAGTTCACCTTTACTGTTACCCATATCCTCAACCATTTTCAGCAATTTGGCAAGTTATTCCTTCACCTTTCGGATTTCATGTCCATATTCCTCTTGATTGCGTTCCAAAGCACCCAATCGTTCCTCCGATTCATTCCTCATATCTCGAATCCCTTTCATGCAAATGAAAATGTCATGAGATTAGGAATACAATTATGAATGTACATGCTCTATTCCTATGTGCATGAATAAACTGATGATGAATGCATGAACATATACAGAGAAATTATGATGACTATGTATGCTATGGATGCAATCTAATGCCAGGTATATACAGATAATGACTGTGCATGTCATAAACGTATCTTACAATGAATGACCATGCATGCTATGACTATAATATGATGTCAAAATGATACATGCAAAAATAAATGAATTAACACAAAGGTATATACAAAGAAATCAATGATTACACGAAATTGGTGGGACTATTCAAAAATCTCATTATGCAGGATTTGCCTCCAAATTATTTTTGATTTTTTTTTTGATTTTTTTTTTTGATTTTTTTTTTGATAAACCAATCACATCATTTTCAAAAGAATTTCAGGGTGGATCTTACTATGGTACAATATGCAAATGCTCATGTGACACTACCGTTTTTATGAAATCATCAAATTCAATTACCAACTGTTTATTGCAAAGAATGAGATCAATAATACAACCAAAAATGTACATGCTTTATTTACACATGCATGAAATGTGCCACATGCAAAAATGCTTGAAAAAGGATTTTTTTTTTTTTTTTTTAAAAAAAAAAACAGCTAATGAACATCTGCCCCAGCAATATCTGCTTATTTAGGCATCACGATGCCTTCGAGGCGGAGTATCACATTTATTACGGGCGATGTACGTACATCGTTGCCCGATCTACCACACTTATTCGGAGTGTAAAACAGGTAACAAAAAGTTTAGAAATGTCCCTCCATGTGTTCCTATTTTCGGTATATCTAACGGAAATTCGGGATGGCTTCGCCTAGGTTCACTATATGAAGGTGAATCGGTTCTAAGGCCCCGAATTGTTCCTCACTGTCGCCGGTGAAGGCTAGTAAGGCACCCCGATAAAAGCGGGTTCAATTCGTTAGAGTATATTTTCCTATGCCCGTACGGAGGATTATCACGAAGGCATTAGGTACTTTATACTCCGAAAGTGTTTCACTAGCCCATACGGAGGATCAATCACGAAGGCTTAGTTACTTTACTTCCACTTAAAAGGACGGAACCCGGGTAAAGGATTCATGTTATGCAAATGCACGTGTAGTGTGTGTGGAGAAACAAAACAAACCTGTCACCACCTATTCTACAAACCTTATTCTAAATGTCCTAACAATTAAAACATTCAAGAATAGTGTAACGCATTAACCGACAAGCAGTTATAATATTCAACCTTAAATAGCTAGAGAACAATAATAAAATGCATGCACATGAGTATGAACATATTTAAAAATATTTTATTATTTTCAAAATTCTCCTTATTAAAAAAAATATGGGAATTAAAATTAAATACCAATTAAACCAACAAAACCGAGACTCTGATAACACACGACTAATTTCTAGGCCTGACTCTCTAATATGTCCCCAGCGGAGTCGCCAAGCTGTCGCAACCTAAAAAAATAACGACGCGACGAGTCTCATCGCAAGACTTTATTATTCGTTAAGCGTGACATTAAAAAAAAAACGAGGAAAAGTCGACTTAATTCCTCTAGAAAAATGAAGGTTTTGAAAATGACCTTAAAAAAGACATGGAGTCGCCACCAATCTTTTTTAGCTAGGTGTGATCGGCCACCTATTAAAACCGGTTTTATAAAACATTTTAAAAATTAATTAAAACATTTTAAAAACCAATTTCAAGTCTGCGTTTTAAACCAGAGAAATCAAAGAAGCGGGTTCGGGAGTCGGTTACGTGTGGGGAAGGATTAGCACCCCCACAACGCCCGTATAAATCGGTACCTTATTAACCGTGTGTTATCTCAAGTCTCGGTAAAAAATTGGTTTTAAATTTAGTATTTCAAATTAATTCCCAATTTAAAGAAAAATAATTCCATTTTTTTATTGAAAATGATCCGGAATTTATAAATTCAAAATTTTCCTATATTCCCCAACTAACGTGGCAAAATATAGAAATTTTTATTAGTTTTGGAAAACTTTCCGAATCATTCTCTTTTTTGAAAGAAAGATATTCCTTTATTAATGATAATTGATGATATTCCCTCCAGCAAACCCGGTAGAGAACTCATGAATTATTTTAACTCGGGAATATCTTTATATTTTTTTTTATTGAAAACCATTATCTTTTTTTGGAAACATTTAAAAGAAATGAATATGTATATGCATGACATAAATAAAATGACATGGTACAGTCTAAATAATATAATGCAACCTAAATGACATGAAAAATATGAATGGTATGGCATATAATTTAAATGACATGGAATAAAATAATGCTATCATATAATATGCATGAAAATAAAAATGCAATACATGAAATGTATTTTTTTCCTTTTATTAAGGAAATCCGTATATCTAAAAAGATATCCGGCTACCTTAGGAAAATATGTCAAATTAAATATTCTAAAACCAAAATACTTTGTGATTGTTTGAAAACAATTTTGAGAAGCTTGAATAAAAACTGGGCTAAAATTTTTTAAATGGCTCTAATTTCCTAAGTTTAAAAATCCGGACTTGACTACCCTTAACCCGAGACTTGAAAAACCATTTTTAGAGTTTAAAAAGGCTTAGAAACTACCCTAAGTCAGTAGCTAACCCTCCTAATCAGCCCACTCTAAGTAAATTAACCAAAACAGAAAAATGTTTCTCTTTAAATTCAATTCTGACTCCACTAACCAGTTTTAATCCATGATTTTTTATCCTATTTCTAAAAATTCCAAAAATTCTGAAAAAAATACTGGAGACTCAGGACATGTAAAACTACACGAGAAAAAATCGGATTAATTTTTGAATCAAAGATGAATTCCCAGAAAAATCAGAGATGTACGAGTTTTTGGAGGAGAAAAAACTGCTTTGTTTTTCTTTAAATTCAATTCTGACTCCACTGTCGAGTTTTAATCCACGATTTTTTACCCTATTTTTAAAAATTCCAAAAATTCTGAAAAAATTACTGGAGACTCAGGACATGTACAACTACACGATAAAAAATCGGCTTAATTTTCTGATCAAAGATGAATTCCCAGAAAAATCAGAGATGTACGAGTTTTTGGAGGAGAAAAAACTGCTTTGCCAGCACATTTTTTTGTCTTTGATAAAATCATTTAAAAATCAAAGTAAAAATATTTGAAACTCATAAAATGACTTGAAAGCAGTAGCTAGGACTTTTTGAAAGTTAGATAAAAAATGGCTAAGTAAAAAAAATCACAAAGGTAGAATAATCAACTTGACAAACTTAATTTTCCACAAGTGTGCTCAAGAGAGCATGACTTTGAACCATCAATTGGCTCAAGTCATTATTCAAGTGGTATGAGCATGAAATGCATGAAATAATGCAGCAAACATAATGCATGAAATGCATGGATTTAAAACTAAATGTAAGGAAAATGCATGACATAAATAATATGGCCTAGACCTAACATGAACTTGCATGGCAATAAATGCAACCTAGACCTAAGATATGCATGGCATTTTCACAAACACAAGGCATGCTTAATTCAAAAATCCAACCAAATATCATGCAAATGCAAAAACCTAACAACTAGCATGACAAAAAATGCAACACACAATGCAAAACACATGGAGTAGCCAAATGGCCTCAAGCTCCAACAAGCATGGCATTTTCTCAAACACTTGGCATACTAGCATGAAAAACTAAGTCATAACACAAAAATCACACAAGCATTTTCACAAACACTTAATATGCTAAATCTAAAACATGCTCAACTAAGATATAAAACAAGAATTATGCAAAGAATCACACAAGCATTTTCACAAACACTTAATATGCTAACTCTAAAACATGCTCAAATTTAAACAACATGAAAACAGAAAATTAAAAATGCAAAAACATGATATCTAAGACATAAATGGCAACAAACAAAGCAACCAAATTAAATATAACTTAAGAACATGAAATAACATAACACTTAAAACATCAAAAACAAAGAAAATAGCATAAACAATATGGTAAAATGAATTGAAACAACAACTTAAAATAAATAATGTAGGCCATTTGGCCATGGTGAGTTTATTGTAAAAACAAAATGTAAAAAAAATATACTTAAGAAAGGAAATGAAGGAAGAACAAGAAACATTATTTTAAAATGAAAACTCACCAAGTAGAGATTAAAATAGCAAAAAACAAGAATAGAAAATGAAAGTGCAAGAGTTGGTGCTCAAGAGCAACCTCAAGAAGCTAATATTTCAAGCTTTTCTCTTCAAACTTTCCTTTTTTTCTAAACTTTTCTTTTTTTGCTCTCAACCAAGAAGATAAAAACTAAGAAAAACTAAGAGAAATCAGCCAAAATGGAAAAGAAGAAACCAAAATCTGCCTCCTCCCTCCTTAGGGCTAGCCTTAATGCATGGTTATATAGCCTCCAAGATGTTGTCATTTTTGTGTAACCTAATTTCCATCAAATGGCCAATAATTCAAGATGAAAAGTCATGAAATTACCACCTTTAGATTAGCATCTCAGCCCTCTCAAATTACAGCTATGCAAAAATAATGTTGACATCTTTCTTAACCTATGTGGTTTAATCACCATGGCTTGATCAAAGAGAATGGTTAACTAACTCTTGATTTTTAACCACTTGATTAAAAAAAAAATTAGAAGCTTCCTCCTTTATTTGGGCTTGGGCATGCCAGCACTTCTCTTTTCCAGCCCAACTCTGATTTTTTTGAAGGGCCAAAAAAGCCCTTTTCGGTTGCTTGGGTGAAATGACCATTTTGCCCCCCGGATGCAAATAAATATCAAACGGACTCCAAATTCAATTTTTCTTTTTTTAATACTTCCAAAATAATAAAATATTGAGTTCTGGAAGTTTTCAAAATTATCCGAGTCCGTTTGCTATTTATTTGGATTTTTTCTTCCCAAAAATACCCTTTTATGCCCCTACATTTTACCATTTTTTAAACGAGCTCCAGATCAAGATTTTTCTTCACCAATCTCTTCAAAATAATTAAAAAGTGTGATCTGGAAGTTTTCATAATTTTTGGAGCTCATTTGGTATTTTTTCGGGATTTATCGGCTTGAATTACTGCATAGGAGGCCCGGGATTTGGCCATTTTGCAAACGAACTCGGAATCAAGATTTTCTTTCGCCAATCTCTTCCAAATAATTTAAAAATGAGATTTGCCAAATTTCAGAATTTTTGGAGTCCATTTGCTATTTTTCCGGGATTTATCTTTTTGAATTACTGCATAAAAAGCCCGGGATTTGGCCACTTTGCAAACGAACTCGGAATCAAGATTTTCTTTCGCCAATCTCCTTCAAATGATTTAAGAATGAGATTGACAAAATTTCCATAATTTTCGGAGTCCATTTGCTATTTTTCCCAAATTTTTCCAATTTTACCCTTTAACCTCCGAAACCCGGTTTTGCTCAAAACAAGTCCGATTTTCAGATTTTCTTCAATCTGAGCCTTGGGCCATCCTTTTTAATCATTCCTCATCCATTGGGGGCTTTGGTCTTACCAAGTCCGGCCATTTCTGTGATTCTGCTCGATTTCACTGAAATCCACTAAAAACCCTAATTCTCGGTTTTCTCCCGGATTGACTTTTTTTCGGTTTTTCTTGCCAGTGACTTCTCCATTACCCGTAGTCAGTGCTTATCTTTCATTTGGAACCTTCAATTTCGACCAGTTTGATCGTTTAAGCACTTTTCCCCAAATTTCTCGGATTAGGGTTTCCTTTCTACTGAATCTCCAAATCCCAACTTCCGAACTCCATATCTTTCAATGTAGACCTCGGATTATCAAAATTCTTTCGCCATTTTTCAATTGAACTTAAAATCTTGATTTTGAAAGTGGGTTGACTTTTTCAGTAGTTGACTTTCTGGGGTTGACTTTTTCGAGGTTGACTTTTTTGGGGTTGACTTTTTCGGGGTTGACTTTTTCGGGGTTGACTTTTTTCAAGTTTGACTTTTTGTGCTCGCCCTCTTAAACTAAGTCTCGGAGTACCACCTGCAGGATGAAAACAGTCTTTTTACACTTGGGAACATCAATATGGGAAAAAAACATACCTGTTTAGTGGTCCGGACAAAATTAGGTGTCTACATAGGGAAAACATAAGCATGGGAAGAATTTGTGTTAAATTCTTCTGTTAGTTTCATGTTAGGATGTGATTTTCAACAAATTGAGCACTTGATCTCTTGCTTAGAATTGCATAGCTTATTTAAAGACTGATTATGTTGATGTGAATTGCAATTATGTCTAGAACCTAGAATTTGTTTGATTCTCTCTCAAGGCGAAATCCTAGACAACACTAAGTTGAGGAAGTGATTTAGGCAATCTTTGGATCGTTTGAGCCTTTCGAGCTTACCTTTATACATTAATATCCTTAGTCTACCTCTTTGAGCTTAATTGATATATCTATTTTCTTTGATTGCCACATATTTTAGCCTAGCCAAATAAGAAAAACCATGATTAACCTTCACTACATAGGCATGTGATGATATTACAGGAAACAATTATGAGCCATGTCGAATTTGGGTGAAGTGGTGATAAAAAAAAGTTATGGTTCTTCGAAAACGAAGAATAGAAAGAAAAAGAAGGAAAAAAAAAGGGATAAAGTGGTGAAGCAAAAAGAAAGTGTGTAGAAAGAATGAAGAATGTAATTTGAAGAAAAGACTATGGCTCTCAAAAATCCTGATAAAAATGTAAAGTGTCTATGGGTGAACTTAAACCGAAATTTATCTTTATTATACCTCGACCCTAGTCTTACATTACAAGCTTAATAAAGACCTACTTTATCCTTGATGAAGTGTTAGTCTACATTAGTGGAGGGAGAGATGAAAAGCAAACATGTGAGAATCTAGTACTAATTTGTATTTTTGCATTGGCATAAACTTATTTAGATTGCATGTGATGATTTGTAAAGAGATTATATACACACACACAATGAAAATGCATTTGAACATGAAGTTTACGATTGAATTGAATCATAGATTTGGATTATGTTTATGTTCTAACTTGAATCATGATTTTGAGATAACTTTTGAGGAAAATAAAGAAATCATTGTTTGAGTGCATTTATCTTGAGTGATGTTTTATCTCAGGTTATTTAGTTATTTTGTTTAGTTTTGCTTTGCTTGAGGACTAGCAAAATATTAAGTTTGGGGGTGTGATAACTCTAGGAAATATATTTATTTTAATTATCCATTTTATGTTTAAAAATAGTTATTTAGTTATTATTTATGTGTTTTTATAGGTCCAAGGTGATCTGGAGCTTCGAGGTGGAAAACGACAAAAATCGGTGCATTCCAATGAGCAGGTAGATTCGACCTCCGGAGCTTCTTTCAAGAAAAACTAGATCTTAAAGACTTTTGGATCTTAAAAACTAGATCTTAAAGAAGAAAACTTTCTTCTTGACTTTTGAATCAAACTTCCATACCTTTCCAACAGTGTAAGGCTGGTCAAAATCGGACAAGATTTGCCCAGTCAAAACAGCTGACGAAGTTCAAGAAGCCGACAGGAACCAGTTCGGACAAAATGAGGAGAAACACCAAGGAGGCAGTAGCAGTGGTGCCGGGAGCTTGTGAACAGTACCACAAAAACTTAAAAAAATGCAAAATTGACCTATTTTGCTTGGGAACGAAGTTTCGGAGTCTAGGAGGCCTTGGACACTTTAAATAGGACTCTTTTAGGTCAGAATAATGAGCATTAGACATCAAGAAACCTAAAAATCTCTCAAGAAGATAGCCACCATCAAATTCTCTCAAGAAGATTGGAAGCTTGAAGATTGAAGACTCAAGAATTGACAACTCTTAGTTTCTTCTTTTCTCTTCTTTATTTTTCTTGTGTAGTTGATGATGGTGAAACTATTTGATTATTTGTTTTCATTAATTATCATGAACTAAATATATTTTACTAGGATTTCAATGGAACTCAACATGTAGTTTGAATTTACTTTCTCTCTCTAGCTTGATTTAATGCTTTGTTGAGTTGTTTGTTCAATCTTGTTCTTAATGCTTATAGTTGATTGGGCACCAATTAGATTGATTTGTTAACCTAAATATAACTTGGAAAAGGGAGTTTAGTGTTAGACATGGATTGAATGACACATGTTTCATATTCATTTATTAAGATGAATTGATCTGCAGGTAGGGTAGGAATACGCTTACTTGTCATGTGTAACCATTGTTAGAGCCTAAGCTTAATGAGTTCTTCTTTAATTCAATTATCATAGGAATATAGTTAATTGGTTAAGAAGGATATTTTTATGAGACCATCGGAAGATCCTTACAAATAAGATAGAACTCTAGGTTAACAACTCAAGATCAATAATCAAGTGAAGAGGTAGAAAGAGATTCAGGCGAAGTGTTGAGGGAAGTTGTAATTCTAGGCTTTTATTAATTAATTGAATTCGTCTTTTTAATTTACTTGTTTTTAATATTAGTTTCTTTTAATTTAGTTTTTGATTATCATCTTTAATTAGTTGTTTGGATAAGATTGAGCTGTGTTAATTTTAGTACTTAGCAAAATTAGTAACAATTCCTCATGGCTTCGACACTCTACTTAACATTATATTACTTGTCAGCGATATGTACACTTGCTTGATTAAAATCGACAACAAGTTTTTGGCGCCGTTGCCGGGGAGTTGTTTATTATTTTTGTTAATATTAATACCAATCAACCTTAGTCTTAATTTAAACTTTATTTTTCTTTATTTTCAGGTTTTGTTGATTTGGATGCACTATGTAGGATTATAAATGGGATACAATCAATGCCTTATCTGCACAAGTGGCTGCACTTAACAAGAAGTTTGACACTTTGTGTGTACCTTCTGTCCAAAGCCCGTTTGTAATTTGTGAACTCTGTGGGGTGGACATCAGAGTGATTGGTGCCCAACCTATGCTGAATCAATGCAATATGATGGAAACTACAATATGCAGCAGAATAATCCTTATTCCAGTTACTATAATCCAGGTTAGAGAGATCACCACAGTTCTTCTTGGAACAACAATCAATGGTCCTCATATACAAACAATCAAGCATATCCTTTTGAGTTCTCATCACAAGCTCAAGCACCGGTTCCAGAAACGAATCCTTCATTTGAAGAGATGTTTTTGCACTACATGGCGGAACAGGAAGCTATCAATCAGAGTCAAGCAGCGACACTCAAGAATCTTGAGACACAAATAAGCCAGCTTGCTCATGCCATTAACAACCAACTTCAAGAAACTCTTTCAAGTGATACTGAACTTAATCCTATGAGCGAAAAGCAAGAGCATTGTAACGTCAACACACTTGGAATTGAAAAAGAAATCGACGAGGATAGCAAGAACTATAATTTCAACTGAGCCTATTGAAGAAGAATTTGTGAAAGCTCAAGAAGTAAGGATTCAGTGCGACCCACCACTACCAACCAAATTTCTTGAAGAAGAAATTGTGGATGCAAAATAAGGTGAAAAAGTTTACATAGAAGAGACCCAAATTGACCCACCACCACCTTTTCCTCAATGCATCCAACAACCTAAGCTAGTCGATGTGGTAGATAGTGCTATTAAAGAGGAATTCTTAGAATTTTATCCCATTGATTTACTTAAAGCATTCTTGAATTCTATCATGGAAAGAGATGAATTTCGCTTTCAAGCCTGCAAGACTGCTAAACTGTTCAAAGAAAGAACAGTAAAATGGCAAGAATCGAAAATCATTAAGTGGTTGGATACCAGATGATAAACATGAGATAGTCAAGCCGATGACTATAAATCAATCACCTCTTGGGAGGCAACCCAAGTTCTAAACTTTTTAATTTTTCTTTTATTTTAATTTTTAGAGTATTTCTATTATTATTAATTTATTTTTACTTTGTTTTCTTTTGTAGTGATTACTCACCCAACTTGGACAAGCATGATAAAGTCTAAGAGGAAAACTAAAGCTTCTCCTGCTTTGCTTGCATCGATAGGGGAGTTTTCTTGTTCTTACTATTTTTAGTTCTAAACATTGAGGACAATGTTTGTTTTAAGTTTGGGGGTGTGTGTCTTTAGGTTTATTTAAGTTTATGTGATTGTTTAATTTTATATTATTAGGAGTCTAATTTATTTATTTTTATTTTTTCTTGAGATACATTGCACTTATTATGATGTAATCTTTATCCAATGATGACTTTTAGTTATTGATTTATCTTGATTCTTGGGAAAACATAAGCATGAGAAGAATTTGTGTTAAATTCTTCTGTTAGTTTCATGTTACAATGTGATTTTCACAAATTGAGCACTTGATCTCTTGCTTAGAATTGCATAGCTTTTTTAAAAACTGATTATGTTGATGTGAATTGCAATTATGTCTAGAACCTAGAATTTGTTTGATTCTCTCTCAAGGCGAAATCCTAGACAACACTAAGTTGAGGAAGTGGTTTAGGCAATCTTTAGATCGTTTGAGCCTTTCGAGCTTACCTTTATACTTTAATATCCTTAGTCTACCTCTTTGAGCTTAATTGATATATCTATTTTCTTTGATTGCCACATATTTTAGCCTAGCCAAATAAGAAAAACCGTGATTAACCTTCACTACATAGGCATGTGATGATATTACAGGAAACAATTATGAGCCATGTCGAATTTGGGTGAAGTGGTGATAAAAAAAAAAGTTATGGTTCTTCGAAAACGAAGAATAGAATGAAAAAAAAGGAAAAAAAGGGATAAAGTGGTGAAGCAAAAAGAAAGTGTATAGAAAGAATGAAGAATGTAATTTGAGGAAAAGACTATGGCTCTTAAAAATCCTATAAAAATGCAAAGTGTCTATGGGTGAACTTAAACCGAAATTTATCTTTATCATACCTTGACCCTAGCCTTACATTACAAGCTTAATAAAGACCTACTTGATCCTTAATGAAGTGTTAGTCTACATTAGTGGAGAGAGAGATGAAAAGCAAACATATGAGAATCTAGTACTAATTTGTATTTTTGCATTGGCATAAACTTATTTAGATTGCATGTGATGATTTGCAAAGAGATTATATACACACACACACTGAAAATTTATTCAAGCATGAAGTGTGCGATTGAATTGAATCACAGATTTGAATTATGTTTATGTTTTAATTTGAATCATGATTTTGAGATAACTTTTGAGGAAAATAAAGAAATCATTGTTTGAGTGCATTTATCTTGAGTGATGTTTTGTGTGAGGTTATTTAGTTAGTTTGTTTAGTTTGGTTTTGCTCGAGGACTAGCAAAATATTAAGTTTGGGGGTGTGATAACGCTAGGAAATATAGTTATTTTGCCCCTTTTATGCTTTTGAATCGGCTAAGTCCTTGAGAATTTTATTAGGATTTGATTAGTTTTAGATATTTTTTATATTTATTTTAATTATCCATTTTATGTTTAAAAATAGTTATTTAGTTGTTATTTATGTGTTTTTATAGGTCCAAGGTGATCTGGAGCTTCGAGGTGCAAAACGACAAAGATCGGTGCATTCCAATGAGCAAGCAGATTCGACCTCCGGAGCTTCTTTCAAGAAAAAACTAGATCTTAAAGACTTAATTTGAGAAAACTTCCTTCTTGACTTTTGAATCTGACTTCCATACCTTTCCAACAGTTGTATCAGATTTGGCTATCTCTTTGTTTATTATTCTACTGCGTTCATGTTCTTTAATTAGATTATTTTTTGAGCATGATGTCGAATCCCAACAGTGGTATCAGAGCCTAGCTTGTAAGTTTTTTTGTGATTTACATGTTTAATTCTTGGTAATAATCAATTGGATTGAATTGTGTGTTGATCTAACAAAGTTCTTTCAAGAAAAAACGTTTTCTTGTTTTATTTTAATTCTGACAAATTTTGTATGCAATCTGATCTTGGTGTTTTAAATTGTTTAAAACATGTTTAAAATTGATTTGATCAATTTTTAACCTTTCCATATGATTTCATGACACAAAGAAGTAAAAAGAAACAAGTTTGGATTTGATTTGGATTGGGTTTGGTGCTGGAATTTTGAAGAACACAAGTGCATGCTTTTTTTGCACACCTGCTGTAAGTTGCGGTTTTGACATAATTAGAGGTCTCCAAAAATTCTGAAAATTTGAGGAGAAGTCCGAAACATGTCTAACTTGATGCTGTAATTTTTGGTGAATTTTTTGATTTTTTTTTATTGCCGAAACTGCGTCTCAAAGTTGTGCAAACAGTTTGCATGGTTGCTGGAATTTTCTGGGCAACCTTGAGTTCTTGAATTTGATTGTTGAATTGTAGGTATAAGTGGCTGAAAATCAAAAGATGAATTGTGTGTAAATTTTTCACCACTTAGCCACCAAAAGAGGCTGCTGCTTGAGGCAAATGTTGCCCCAAACAAGGGCTGCTGATTGCGGCATAGTAACTTACTAAATGTAGGAGGCGGCTACACACAAAAGTTGTGTGCTAGGGCATCACCTTCTATTTTTAGAAATTCTAATTCTTTGGAATTTTGGACTTGTGGAAATTGTTTCCTTGTCAAGACTGGATTCCTAAGAGTTAGGAATGCACCTAAGCTTTCCTTGTGGAAATTGTTTCCTAGTTGAACAAGGACTCCTAAGAGTTAGGAGAAGATATGAAACTTTCCTTGTAGAGAAAGTTTCCTAATCAAACTTGAACTTCCTAAGGTGTTAGAAAATCTAATTAATTTGTTTAATTAGATGGAAGATTTTAATTCAAAGAATTCTAATTGGATTAGGACTCAAGTAAATTGAATTAAAATTTGTAGATAATTTGAGTCAAGTATATTTAAATGAGTTTAAATATTACTTTCCTTAAATGACACACAAGATTACTAAGTGACATTAAATATGTATGCATTTAATTTTATGCATTATGATGTGATTATGAAAGCATGAGGATGGTTATGGACTTAGACCTTAGACTTAGGTCATGGATGGTTAAATTTTCTTTTTGGTATTTTTATAAATAGGGTCTGCGAACCCTGCCTTCTTTTTTTTTCATTTTCGGAGTTGTAAATTCTCTTCTCACCTAACTCCCCTCGAATGTAACTCGAGGTTTCTACTAAAGATATGTTAATGTTATATAGGCTTGTAGATTTGATTTAGGCTAAGATTAGAATTTATGTAATTCCAAATGTAAGGAGATAAGGCGCCAAGAAGAAGGACCAAGGAGATCACCATCAAGACTTATGAAGACTATGTATGGTGTCCCTAGGAATTTGACCAACTAGTTTCCTAATGGCTCAAGGAAGCTAGAGTAGTAAAGTCCATAATCATCCTAGTAGATTGCATGAGATAGATTTATTTTTGAATTCATATATATGATATATATTTGAATAAATGCTATGCATGTCAATCAATAAAGAAAAGCTATGAGACCTAATAGACTAATAAAGAAATCCCTCATTAAATTATATTGAGTCCATGTTACGCATGATAAGTTTCCTTTCACTATCTCAACAAGATAACCAGAGTTCTTTTAGTAGGAGGCTTGTTGAGTCACTCAAGGTCAAACTACTATACGAATATGTTTGAGTTATAGAAGGTGGGTCTTACTCAACTAGATATCATGTTATTCGGATGCGAAAAACTTGATCGCATGACGTTTAGAGGCAAAGTTAGGTGAAATGCATATGATGCATTTAGGCAAGGAGTTGTCACCTAACTGATCAAGGAGTTGCATAGAGATGCAATTGGTAAGCAACGTTACCTACTCAATTAGTTTCAACATGGCTTGTAGAGTCACTCAAGGTCATGGTGGGATGAAAGGGGTCCTTGCTCACTAAGAAGTTTAAAAGTTAAATTTCTCGAATAGTAGAGGAGGGCTACTACGTTGATAAAATAGTGAGAACAATCATTTAAACTTTAAAACCTGGTTTTAATGATTGCAATTTGCATAATGACTATTATATGCATTGGTTTATATGGGATATAAATTGTCATGGCAAGTTAACTAGTCACTTGATTGCATACATGATGCAAAGTCGATTTCACTAATTAATGAAATGAATGTCTATGTCCTTAATGATCCATGAGGTATTTAGCAATGAGAAGTTCAAACATCTCGAGGAATTGTTCCAATGAAAGATGATTAGAAGGTAGCCTATGAGGCATCATGTGCTAATGGATGAATCGACAAGTTTTAGAAACTTGGTTGATTTATGGATCATAATCTAAGTATGGACTTAGTTCTTTCTTCATTTTCTAAGAGCAATTAGCAAGTCATGTTGTAGGACAACATTAACCGATTGGTGTTGCTAAATGTGCTCACTAGACTAGAAGATCATCCACTATGTTACTTCCACCAAGGGAAGGTAACCGAAGAAACGTTCTTCAAAGTTAGGATGATGAGATGAATAAAGAAATTGATATTGTTAAAGGGACATACCATCATTGTGGCAATGCAAGGCATTGGAGGCTTAAATGCAAGATGTATATTCGATACTTAAAGAGAAATGAAACTTGAGAAGTTTTACTTCATGGTTATTATGAGTTTGTTTTCACTACCTTTAGGTATATGATACCTATAAGATTGTTTCAAAGATATGTATGACATATAGATGGAACTAATGACAAGGACAAGTGAAAAAGAATAAGACCAAGGAGGTGGCAACCTTAGTTGATACTTGATCAAGCTTGCCAACATATTCATGATGAATGTTTTAGAAACATTATCATTGACATTTTGGTTATGCTAGCATTAGATGCTTGGCCATTCATCCTAGAATGAACCGAAAGGTCATATGGAATTTGTTCCATATCATTGTCTTATTACACTCATAATAATCTAGAAACTTGCATAAAAGATAATCAAAGGTTGTTCAAGTCAGAAGTATAAGATCAAAAGTATATAGATACTAGTAGTTTCTTTGATTATGAATCAAAGGAAATCTTATACAAAACTTGACAATTAGATGAGCTTCGGCTCAAGGAATTTCATAATGAGATTATGAAACTAATTTAGTTAAAGAGAATTCGTATTAAGATATGATCTAAATGAAGAATTGCTTGAAACTAAATTGATTGATTATCTAATAGAATTCATATCAGATAAATTGGATGGACATTACTATGTGATGACATAGAAAAGTCCATGATGCTCCAAATAGCCAAGATTGTCGAAACACTAACCTAGAAATGATTTCGTATTGTATTTGTAAAACAAACATTCATATGGGATATGAGATGTTTGGTTTTATAATTACAAATGTGCATTCAAAAGAGTTTTGGATTCACATCCCATAGGAAAGTAAATGAGTTTACTTTGAATGTTTCTACACAAGTTGGAAACAGTGGGAGTTTATGAAATTTAAAAGTTAAAGGTCATAAGTAGAAATCCGAAGTTTATGCATAGCATGCATAAAGGCACAAAGATTTAGTAGGATGCGTTATGATGCATTACTCATATGTGATGAGTTTACTAAACTATGGTTAAGTAGGATGCATAGTGATGAATAACTCATAAGAGATGAGTCTACTTAATAGAACATTGTTAGACAATGGATTGAGATATCCAGTTTTGATAGTGATATTCAAGAGTTGAATTTATCAAAAGGATGAGATATCTTTTGTGCACACGTAAGGGTTAGTGGGAGTAATACAGGTTACTCATCAAACAATGCATATCAGATACATTGGTGATTAAAAGGTGAATCGACTAGTATTGCTAATATCTAACAGATTTAGCAACAGATGATTGGATTAAATGTTAAATAAGTTTAACATAGAGAGAATCCAACAAGTGACTTAAGGCCATGATGTAAATAAATTCAGTCATTTGGAAACGTTCCAAATTAGAGAGGACTGAATTATTTATATTCTAAGTCAGAATACAAACCTTTTGTTTAAGGCTGCAAAAAAGTGTATTTGGATTGATAGCTCACTGGGCTAATTAAAAGATTCCTAGTTGTTAAAGTAACAACATGAGCCATAAGGAATCGGGTTTCATTGTGATCTGGATATGTATTGTGACTATGATAATAGTGATTATCAAAAGTATATGACCGAAGCATATTCTCACAATAAAGTACTGAAGCTATGTCCTAGTAGAGACACAATTGCTAATTGAAAGAGTTCGGCATTGGATGCATTAGCGATTGGCTTAGTGCAAGTGGGAGATTGTTGGTATATGCCCTAGAGCCAATCGGTTTGGTCAGGCATAAACTACCAATAATGCAAACCCATCACTATATCTTAGTGATACAAGGTTTTTCTTCATGTTAGTACGATGATAAGGAGTTATTAAGTACTAATCGGATGAAGCCCATGGAACATAATGGCCTTGCAAAGGAATTATATATAATTGTGAGATCCTTATGCATCAAAACCATGTTCTTAAAATGGTTCCTGGTCATTGTATTGCCAAGACGGGGTATTGGCAATGCTTAAAGGTGGTGCATGTTAAGCCTACTTACTTAGTAAGCAACTGATCTCACGTGTTGAAGTATAAGAGATACTTTAGTATAACATGTAGGTGCTTGTCTGTTGAACAAGTTCACTAAACATGGCCCGCTGTGAGAACTCCATTTGGTATTGTCACTCAAGTGTCTATGGAAACGTTCTCACGTGTCAGTCGTGTAAGTAGTCCTCTGACTTGTGATACCAGGTCATCTTGTATGGGGAGTGTCATACTTTGATTCCATCACGAACGGGTCCTAAACAAGAGTGATGCTTATTGTAGGGTGGTTTTGGGTATGACATGAACCATACGAAGATGGATGAATGATCCAGAGAGGATTCACCACTCCAAGTGACATCAGAGACACATCTCATATGTTCTTGGCTTAAGTTAACTTGATGGAATCTCTGGCCAATGTATGATGAATTTAGGAGAAATAGTTTCTCTAAGTTCACAAAGTTAACCAATAGCTGTAGGAACTAATATGGATTGAATATGAGTAGACACTACACCATGCTCATGGTCTTTCCGGGATGTTTGCTTAAAGAAACGAATTACACTGATAGACTGAACACGAAAGGTTATGTCGAGACTAACTTGACTCTCCAGTATTTGGGTGGTCATGATGGCTTGCTAGAGTCCGCTCATGATCTATGAGTATAAATTAATTAGATTAATTTATATTCATTGCCAACATATTGGAAGCCTAATGGCTCACACACAGAAAGGTGAATTAAGAGATTAAAATGGAATGAGCATAATTGATTAATTTGAGAATTTAATAAATAGGTACTTAATTAAATAGTTTAATTAAGTGAAGGACTTAAGTACAAATACATAAGAGTTATTATCCTTAGTCTAAACCCTGGAGTGATTGCCGCCCCCTATATATAAAGAAACATGATGTAGCCGATCTCCCTAAGGGGTGATAGCCGCATATTGTATGCTTGGTATTTGGTGTATTCTTCTTGATTTGTTTCTTCCTCCTTGCCTCTTCATGGATTGCTAGAGAGAAAAACATTTTCTTTGAAGAGAGCAAAGGCATAGAGTGAAGAAGAAAGAAGTTCAAGATAATCCTTGTGATTGGCGCACCAAACTCGGAGAAGCAAGAAAATTGTTTTCTCTTTCTTAATGCTAATGAAGCATTTGGCCATGGATGTTTAGATGGGGAGAGGTTTCTTGAAACCTAAACTACTAGCATTGTTTTCGGCAAGACTCCATTCCTACCTTATAAAGGTTTTCTTGATAATCTTGTGTAGATTACCGTTAGAGGCTAGACACTTGTGTGGTTTGAAGTCTCGGATTGACTGCTTGGTGTTCAAGATTGAGTGGGCTGTTTCTAAACTCAAGATTACTAGATCTTTGAGTTAAGGTATGAATCTTAATCAGATGTATGCTTTATAATTACAAGATCGCTTTAAAATTTTACAAGCATGATCCTATTAGATTCAACCATCTCTTTGTTTATTATTCCGCTGCATTCATGTTCTTCTTTAATTCGATTATTGTTTGAGCATGAGGTCGAATCCCAACAATGAGATCGGTTGCTTACTTCACAAGTAAGGAGGCTTAACATGTACTAGTCTTTGACTATTTCTAATGCCTTGTCTTGACAATGCTATGACCAGGAATAGTTTTTAGGAATGTCGCTTTGATGCATAAATATCTCATAGTTATAACCCTTTATAATTCATTTTCAAGGCCTTTATGTTTCTTGGGCTTCATCCAATTCGTACATAATAACTTTTTATCTGTTTACTAATGATGAAGCAAAAACTTTATTAGTCATTGTATAAGTGATTAGTATGCATCATTGTTAGTATATCCCTATCCAATCCAATTGGTTCTAGGGCATAATCCAAAAATCTCCTACTTTCACTAAGCCAATCACTAACGTATCCAATATCGAACTCTTTCGATTAGCAATTGTGTCTCAACTAGGACATGGCTTCAGTACTTTATTATGAGAATATGCTTGGTCATATTCTTTTGAAAATCTCTATTATCATAGTTATAATACTCATTCCGATCACAATGAAACTCAACTCCTTTCTTCATGGATCTGTTTTACTCTAAACAACTACAGGAATCTTTAATTATCTCAATGAGCTAATGATCTAAATATATCTCCTTTTGTAGCTTTAAACAAAAGGTTTGTATTTGACTTAGGGTATAACTTATAGTCTTCTCCAATTTGGAACGTTTTCGAAAGACTAATTCATTTACATCATGGCTTTAATTCAGTTGTTGGATTCTCTATATGTTAACTCATTTAACATCTAATCCAACATTTTTTGCTTAACCTGTTAGATCTTAGCACTAGTACCAATTCATTTCCTATTCGTCAATGTATCTCATATAGATTGGTTACGAGTAACTTGTATTACTCCCATTAACCCTTAGGTCTGCACAAAAGATATCTCATCCTTTTGATAAACTCAACTCTTTGAATGTTATTATCAAAACTCGATATCTAATTTAATTGGCTAACAATGTTTTATTTAGTAAACTCATCTCTTATGAGTAATACATGACAACGCATCCTACTAAATCTTTGAATCTTTGTGCCTCTATGAATATTATGCATCACTTCAGATTCCAATCTTTTATTTTCGACCTTGAACATTTAAAGTGTCATAATACTCCCACCGTTTCCTACATGTGTAGAAATCTTTCAAGTAAACTCATTTACTTTCTTTTGGGACATGTATTCAAAAACCAGTTTTGAATACACATATTTCTAATAAGTCATGCATCTTTGTAATCTTAAAACCAATTATATCATATCTCATATGGATACTTGTTCTACTATTACAACTTGAAATCCTTTTGTAGGTTAAGGCTTTGGCATATTTGGCTATTAAGAAATATTGGATCTTTCTATGTCATCACATAGTAATGTCCATCTAATTCATCTCATATGGATTCTTTTAGATAATCAATTAATTTAGTTCTAAGAAATGTTTGGATCTTTCTGTCATCACATAGTAATTTCCATCTAATTCACCTCATATGAATTCTTTTAGATAATCAATTAATTTAGTTCTAAGCAATGCTCATTTAGATCACATATCTTAATAAGAATGCTATCTAACTAAATTAATTTCATATTATGAAATTCATTGATCAAAAGTTCATCTAATTGTTAAGTTTTATATAAGATTTCCTTTCATTCATAATCAAAGAAACTACTAGTAACTATATACCTTAATCTTATACCTTTGACTTAAACAGTTAGTAATGTAAATTTTGATTATCCTGCATGCAAGTTTCTAAATAGTTATGAGTGTTAGTTATAAGTGTAACAAGACCAATAAATGGAAAAAATTCCATAGACTATCTGGTGCATTAGTAGAGAATAGCTAAGCATCAAATCCTAGCAAAACAATGTTTATTAAAACATAATCATAGTGATCGCCTACAAGGCCAAACACAATAACATCTACCAATGATTGGCTATAATCCAATCCACAAAACATCTTATGTTTATCAAAACCAAAATAATAATGTTTCTAAAACATTCACAATGAATATGTTGGCAAGCTTGATCCAGTATCAACTAAAGTTGTCATCTATTTTGTCTATTTCATTCATTTTTTCGTTGTTATTGGTTCCAACAATATGTCACACATATAAGTGAACCAACTCTTATAGGTATCATATACCATAAGTAGTCAAATTCAATAAGCTCGTAATATCTATGAAGTAGAAACTTCTTTACATTTTTCTTCTTCATGTATTCAATGTACTCCTTGCAATTGAGCTTCTGTTAGTATATACCATAGAGCCAATCAGATTGGACAATGGATATATAGTTAATAATGCAAACCTATCACTATTCCTTAGTGATACAAGGTTTTCCTTCGTTCATTAGCACATTGATAGGGAGTTACAATGTACTAATTGGATGAAGCCCATGGTACATAATGGCTTTGCGAAGGAATTATAAAGAGTTATAATTATGGGATCCTTATGCATCAAAGCCTTGTTCCTACATATTTCTGATCATTGTATTGCCAAGATGGGGCATTAGCAATGCTCAAAGACTAGTACATGTTAAGCCTTCTTGCTTATAAAGCAACCAACCAATCTCATAGGTTGAAATATACAGGATATTTGGGATAGCATGTAGGTGCTTGTTGGTTGAACAAATGCACTGAACATGACCCGCTGTCAGAACTCCATTTGGTAATTGTCACACTAGTGTCTATGGAAATGTTCTCACGTGCCTGTTGTATAAATAGTCCTCAAATTTGTGATACCAGGTCATCTTGTATGTGAATTGTCATGCTTTGATTTCATCCGAATGGGATCCAACAAGGGATGCCAAAGATAGGATGACTTTGGGTATGGCATGAAGCATGCGAAGGTGGATGAGTGATCCAGAGAGGATTCACCACTCCAAGTGACATTATGAGACATATCTCGCCAGTTCTTGTCTTACGTTAACTTAGTAAAGTATCTGGAAAGAGCAAGAAGAATTTAAGAGAAATAGTTTCTCTAAGTTCACAAAGTTAACTAAAAGCTGCAAGAACTAATATACATTGATCTCATGAGTAGACATTGCAAAATGCTCATGGCTTTTCAGGGATATATTGTGAAAGGACCAAATTATACTGATAGGTTGGTTACTGAAAGGTTTCAAAGAGGTCACATTGACTCTACAACATTTAGGTGGTCATGATGCATTGCTAGATGTCGCTCATGATCTATGTTTATAAATTGTAAGCTATGTTGAAAAACTTTGATTATAATTTATACTCATTGCCAACATGTTGGGAACCTAATGGATCACACACAATAGGACGGTAAATGTTGGATTAAACCTTGGGTTTCAATTAAGTTGGACTTAATTGAATAAAAGGTTAAATTTGGAGGACTTAATTAAAAAGTTCAATTAAGAAAGATTAAGACATAATTAGGGTTTGAGAAATCCAAATTTAGATGTCTTAATGTTACAAAGACGATGTGATTGTCTTGAGAAGGCAATGATATCTTGACCGAATTGCTTTGGGATAAAGTGAAAGGGTTCACTTAGAGTTTGATTGAGAATCGAACTGTTCATTCTTGAACTATAGGTTATTCAAATATCATGTCTTGATTCAGTTTAATGTTATATGATAACATTGATTGATTAGAAACTTGCAAGTGTGAAACGTTCCACTTGAGCAAGGATTTTATTGAGAATCAAACTCTATCTCACAAGTGCTGATATAGCTGAATGATGTGCATGAGAAAAATAATTGGTTTCTTTTACCTTTCTTGATTACATATGAACTAAAGGTAATTGGCCCAAACATGGAGTGCAATGTAATGTGACATTCGGCCCAATGACACTAATAGTTAATGACATGGCTGAATAGTCCAACTTGGAGTAAAAGGGTTTTGCTTCAAATAAGTCTTTTTGATTAAGAGACTTACACACCAAGTTTCCATTAGGGCGAGCCAACCTAGTTAGTATGTGGGCATTCTTTTATTATATATATATATATGTGTGATAAAAGAATAGTTAAGAGTGAAAAATAAATAACCTAAGTTACTCTACTATTTATAATCGAGCAAGAAAGAACCCTGAGGTGCCACACATGTTGAAAACACAAACCTTATGTCACATATTTTAGAAAGAAACCATGTGCTTGCATCACACCTTGCTTCTTCCTCCTCCTCTTCCTATGTTTCTTGGTTAACCCCAAATCCGGTGAGTTTCTTTCTTGAGAAGAAAACAAGAAACATAACCTTTTGATTATGATCTAAATAAGATCTGTTGGGTCATTTGGGCTCTTGCTCATACAAAAAAAATATCGTAATATGCATAGTGGAAAATTAAACATAGAAGCACCCGGATCCCTCAGGATCTTTAGATTGTGATTTACATGGATTTAATGGAAAATAAAAATTTCAACCATGTGATTTAGATCGTACCTACTCAAGATCTCGTAATCTCGAATGTGTCGATCCCTGCACAAACTCAGAAATAAGATGGCCACAACACAATCTCTCTAAAGCCATGAGAAACTCAAGTGTCTTACCTCCAACAGTGATCCACACGAGTGGTTGTTGGCACCTCCACAAAGCTCAGGGATTCGCCGGTGCTAGTGGGCTGATCTTATGATCACAATCAAAAGGTTCACCTTCTTTTATTCTCTCAATGGCCGAATGACAAGAAGAACAATTCTCTATATTTTGGTGATCAAGAAAAACAAGGAGAAGACAGAAGGAGGTGCGACAATCGTTGTTTTGTTCTTGACTGATTGCTCTTTATTTTCACTTAGGGAAAAAAACTATTTTCTCTCTAAGAAACTCTAAAAATCGTGAGTTCCAAAAATGAAGAAGTCTATTTCACTTCAGCCTCCTTGGCCAGCCACTCTTGGGGATTAGGAATGAGAGTTTAAACTTTATTTAAACTCCAATTATGAAGAGAACTGTTCTCTCTCAAAGTGATGTAGTTTTAGCCAAACTATTATCACATAAGCTTGGATGAACCTAGTCATATTTAAGTCCCTATTCGGATACCTAGGATATATAGGGATAGGTGTTTGATTTAAATGCAACAACCTAGTTGAGGTGAAACTCTTTCAACCTCAAGCATCCCAGTTCAACCAAAACTCTAACTCTTAAAGCCGAGGTCGGACCTATCTCGAATTATGTCTATGTTCTTCGCTCAATTTCATAGGGATAAGAGTTTGATTCTCAATCAAACTCTTAGAGTCCTAGTTGGATTTAACCAGCTCGAATTAACAGAGTTTGATTCTCAATAAGACTCTTTGTTCAAGTGAAACTCTTTCACCTAGAAGTGTTAAGCGTCCTAGTCAAACACTAACTCTTAGTGCCGAGTTTGGACTTAGATCTACTCGAAGCAATGTTCAGTTTAATGAAATACAAGAAGTTAGAATTTGATTCGTAATCAAACTCCTCGAATACGAGAAACTTTTTCTCATTTTGGACTTCTCAAATTTTCGGCCAGGACAACTTGTCTTAAGACATGTCTACATTTAGACATTGACTACTTACGACAAGCTTATCCACATTGTCTTGTTAAGGCATCCTTATTTGGATTTCCCAAATCCAAATTATGTCTTAACCTACCTAAATTGAATCTTATTCAATTAGGTCCTCCAAATTAACCTTTTATCCAATTAAGTCCTACTTAATCAAATCCCAAGTTTAATCCAACATTATTGTCCTATTGTGTGTGACCCATTAGGTTTCCAACATGTTGGCAATGCGTATAAATTAATCCCATTAACTTATACCCATAGGTCAAGATCAGGATCTAGCAACCCATCATGACAACTCAAATATTGAAAAGTCAAAGTGACCTCTTTGAAACCTTTCAATAACCAGCCTATCAGTGTAATAAGGTCCTTTAGCCAAATATCTCGGAAAGTCCATGAGCATGGTGCAGTGTCTAATCATGTTCAATCCATATTAGTTCTTCTAGCTTATGGTTAACCTTATGAATTTAGAGAAACGGTTTCTCCTAAATCCATCATGTTTTGGCCAAAGACTTTATCAAGTTAATCGAACCCAGAACATATGAGATATGTCTCCGATGTCATTTAGAGTGGTGAATCCTCTCTGGATCACTCATCCATCTTCGTATGGTTCATGTCATACCCAAAATCACCCTACCATAAGCATCCCTTCTTGGGACCCGTTTAGATGAAATCAAAGCATGACACTCCCCATACAAGATGACCAGTATCACGAGTCAGAGGACTAGTTACACGACTGGCACTTGAGAACATTTCCATAGACACTAGAGTCACAATACCAAATGAAGTTCTCACAGTGGCGATGTTTAGTGAACTTGTTCAACAGACAAGCACTGATAACTCGTATAATTATATAGTTTTTAGTTATGTTTTATTATTGTTTTGTGTCAAATACGAGTTATTATTGCTTAGTCTACTTGTGTTTATGATCTTTTATATTTTTATGTAATTTAGTGTTTTTCATGAGTTTCTTTGAGTGATTTCAGATTACTAGGTTAAATCAAGAATTAAGGGCAAATCCAATTCAGTTTCAGTTCCGACACCTTTTGCCATATCAGCTATATCTGGAGTTTCACTGAAGCAATAAGGCTGAAATTTTAACCGTGAAAAGTTAAGAGGCATATCTATCTTTTTCATGTTTTGCACTTCTTGAAACGGAGTCGTTTTCCCTACCGAAATCAACCATCAAGTTGGCTGATGTGCAATGATGTCTGTTCTGCACCGTTTTGGTATTTTGACCATATCTTCCGATCCACATGAGCAAATGATCTGATTCCAACGGCTATGGATCCGTAACTGATAGGGGCATATTTTTCTAGAAGACCATTTGATCAGATCGAGCCTCCAACATTGACAAAATCGACCATCAAGCTGGCTGATCAGAATTGTCATACAACATGACGAAAATTGTTAGAAAAATGCACCCACCTATTATACCTACCTTTGAAATTTGTAAAGCTTGTCTCTTGTCATTTAGCCCTCCAAAATGTGTATAAATAGAGGGCCTTGGATGAGTATTGGGATACATTATACATTGGTAGGATATTAGCCATTGTAATAAAATTCTCTAAGTTTTCTTCTTTTTTCCTTTCTCTAGTTTTCTTTTTCTTTATTTACTTATGCTTCTTACATTTCTTTTCATTTTTAGTATGTGTTGCTAATCATATTGTTGAGGTGATGAGGTGAAGCTCTTGGTAAATGCTAAGGTTAGTCTCTTAAACATGAGCTAAAATGAATCATCATTTATAAGCACTAGCATAGATAATATTTTCTTTTGGTTTAAAATCATACTTGCAAAGTAGAGATCTTGATTCATTATTGACAATGAAAATGGCACAGTAAATGCTTGGTTTCATAACCTTGATTTGTTGTAGACATATACCTTGGCATAAGGAATGCTTGGACTCTTTTTATGAGTTTTGAGGACACCAAATGAACATAATATCATATGCTATGGATGTTGGACAATTTGGACTGAATTGCTAAACCTTCCGATTGGAACCTCCCTTATGTGTGGATTTCAATTGTGTAATAAAACAAGATTAATCTTAGCATAACACCAAGAGTGGATTCTCTAACCTCAACATCCTTTCTTATTGTTTTTTATATCTTGTTTAATTGCTTTTATGTTATTTTGTTTATTTTGTTCTCTAATATCTTGTTTACTTTCTTTGTTATTGATTCCCTAATATCTTGTTTATTTTCTTTTTCATATATATTTATAAACTTATACTTACTAGTACGCTTCCCTGTGGTTCGACCTCGGACACCCGAGAATTTATTACTTGAACATAACCTGCACTTGGGTTTACAACTCTTAATTGAGTCTCCATCAAGTTTTTGGCGCCGTTGCCGGGGAAGCAATACTAAGTATATAAGTTTATAAGTATATTTATTTTTATTGGCTGGTTATACCGCCTATATTTATTTTTATTGGCTGGTTATACCGCCTAATTTTTTATATATTTATATTTATATTGTAAATTAACTTTGTTTTATGTTTGTTGGCTGGTTATACCGCCTAATCTGTATATTAACTTTGTTTTATGCTTGTTTGGCGACGTGATTTTAGATCTCGTCGTTTAGTTAGATTTTATTGTGAAACTTTTTCAGGTAATCTTTCTAATACAACTCCTACCATGGCTGACAATGAAAGTGTTCATGCTGAAGATGAGAATAGACAAGTACGCACCATGCGTGACTACTTGCAACCAACTCGAAGCTCATCACCCTCTTGTTTTATTTTTCCTCTCAATGCAAACAACTTTCGTTTTAAACCAGGTATGATAGCTTTGCTTCCAAATTTCCATGGGTTAGAATCGGAAAGTGCTTACTCGTTTCTAAAAGACTTCGAAGATGTATGTGTCACCTTTAATGACCAACAATGTACAAATGAAATTGTCAAGCTAAAATTATTTCCTTTTTCTTTAAAAGATAAAGCAAAAATTTGGCTTCATAATTTAAAACCAAGGTCAATTGGCACATGGCAAGAATTACAAACTGAGTTTCTAAAGAAATTTTTCCCAGCACATAAAACTACTGCTTTGAAAAGACAGATTCAAAATTTCAATCAAAATCAAAATGAAGCATTTTTTTCAGTGCTGGGAGCGTTTTAAAGATTTGTTAAGTTCTTGTCCACATCATGGTTTTGAAAAATGGCGTCTTATTAGTTTCTTTTATGAAAGTTTAACTCCCGAAACTAAACAATTTGTTGAAACAATGTGTAACGGTGAGTTTCTAGAAAAAGAACCTGAAGAAGCCTTTGACTACCTAGACCATTTGGCAGATAACTCTCAAGCCTGGCACACAGATAATTCCTCTGAAAGTTCCAATAGATCTAATCTTGTTTCTAACAGAGGTAAATATCATTTTAGTCAAGAAGATGAGATAAAAGCTAAAGTAGCTAATTTGGCTAGAAAGATTGAAGCCATGGAACTTAGAGAAGTAAAAGAAGTCAAAACGGTTAAAAATGAAGAAAGTTGTGGAATTTGTGAAATCATGGGACACCCCACTTATGAATGTCCAAACATTCCCATTCTTAAAGAAGCGTTGCATGATCAAGTAAATTCCATAAACACATTTAAAAAGCCTTTTCCTTCTCCTTACTCTGAAACGTATAACCCTGAATGGAGAAGTCATCCCAACTTCAGTTGGCGGAATAATAATCATGTTCAGGTACCACAATCTCAACAGCCGGGCAACACTTTTTCCTATCAACCTTCACGTGTACAAACCTTGGAAGAGACATTGCAAGCATTCATGCAAACACAAGCAAATGTGAATAACCAAACTTCACAGGACATCAATGAGATCAAAAACACCTTGTCCACATTGACAGCTTCATTACGCACTCAAGAAAAAGGTAAGTTTCCTGCTCAACCTCAGCCTAACCCTTCTACTCAATGTTTTGTTTCTTGCTCCAATGAAACTCAACAGGAAAATGCCAGTTCTATCACAACTCTTCGAAGTGGAAAGGCAATTGACAAAAACATTCCATCAAAAGACCAAGATCCTCCTTCCCCTCCGAAAAGTAATGGTAAGGATGATGGTAAGTCTGGACTTCTTGAAAATTTGGACAAAGAAAAAGGTATGCATCCTGCTCCTTTTCCTCAAAGGTTGCAAACAATAAAGAATTTGAATCAAAATGCAGAAATTTATGAACTTTTCAAACAAGTTAAGATTAACATTCCTTTATTGGATGCAATCAAACAAGTTCCATCTTATGCTAAATTTTTGAAGGACATGTGTACAATTAAAAGGAAACATAATGTACAAAAGAAAGCATTTCTGACGGAAAGTGTGAGCTCAATCATTCAGCACCATACTCCACCAAAATTCAAAGATCCTGGATGTCCAACAATCTCATGCATCATTGGAAACACTAGAATAGAACGTGCATTGCTTGATCTTGGTGCTAGTGTTAATCTTTTGCCTTTTTCTGTTTATCAACAGTTAGGTTTAGGTGAACTCAAGGAAACACCTGTTACACTTCAACTAGCTGATCGTTCTGTAAAAATTCCTCGAGGGATAGTTGAAGATGTTTTGGTTCAAATTGATAATTTTTACTTCCCTGTTGATTTTATTGTTTTGGACACACATCCTGTTTCAAATCCAAATGTTCAAATTCCTGTTATATTAGGCCGTCCATTTCTTTCAACTTCTAATGCTCTGATAAATTGCAGGAATGGTAATTTGAACATTTCTTTTGGAAATATGACTTTAGAATTAAATGTGTTCAACATTTGCAAGCAACTTGGTGATGATTCAGAAGTACATGAAGTGGATTTCATTGAAGAACTTGTTCATGAACATCTCACCACTACCACATTTCATGATCCTTTAGAAGTTTATTTAATTGAATGTGAGTTTGATAATGCTTCAGAAATTTCACACACTGATTCTTTGTTAAATTCTTTTCAGGTTAAGCATTGTTGGAAACAAAAGTTTGAGGAACTCAGAAATGATGCATATGAGAATTCTAAAATTCATAAAGAAAGAACTAAAGCCTTTCATGACAAGTTAATTTCAAGAAAAACATTTGATGTTGGGCAAAAAGTTCTACTTTATAATTCTAGACTTCACATATTTCCTGGTAAATTGAGATCAAGATGGACTGGCCCATTTGTGGTTAAGCATGTATATCATTATGGAGCAGTTGACATTGAGAATCCTCAAAATGGTAACGTATTCAAGGTAAATGGACAAAGACTCAAACTCTTTTTGGAAAATCATGTTACTCAATAAGAGGTTGTTTTTCTTTCTGATTCTTGTTTTGAAAATAACTAGATGTAAATATAATTTTTACTAATCTTCAAAAAAAAAAAAAAAGTTTGTTGTGTTTTAAGAAATTTAGAAGTATTCATTCTGAACAAGGTCTGAGTAAGGGAGACTTGAGACATACCTTGTCAGTTTGATTTTAATCTTTTTATGTTTACTTGTTAATTTTTGTTCAGTATTTTAGGATTATTTAGGTTGCATGAGTTTGTTTTGTTTTGAGTCTTAGTTATTCCTATTCTTATGTTATTAGTTCTTTTCTCTTACACATGATTCTTTCGTTTGGGTTAATAGACTTACATTGAGGACAATGTAAGAATCAAGTGTGGGGGGAACGATTTAGGATTTCTTTTATTTTTGTCTACTATTTTTTTTATGAGTCTTTATTATTATTATTATTATTATTTTTAGTGTGTTTTAGTTCCTTTTAATACAATGATGAGATATGAATTGCATAAGTCTAAAACAGATTTATTAGTGAGAAGATTTTCATGAGAATTGAGCTTGATGTCAACCTTTTTATGAGCCAATGTTAATATGATATGTTGATTGAGAAAGAAGCATGTTTAGACTTAATCTGACTTGTATAATCATCCTTGTGAGTTTTTGAGCCTATAATGATTGATGCATTATACAAATCAATCTAATTTCTTTCTTGAGTTCTCTTATGATTACATGATTCTCTAGAACTTGCTTTAAACCGTTTGATACTATATTGATACATGTGACAACATGAATATGATAGAGGCATTAGGATTATAACCAGAGCCAAACAGCCATCCCTTATTAATGTTCTAAGAGAACATCCCCACTAGTGAGCCAATTTGAGCCTACATTAAATATGCTGTTTTATTGGTAACCACAACTTACACCTAGCCTAAATATACTTATATCCTTACCCTTGTTCTAAAGATGAATTTTTATATTTTGAGACATATTAAAAATAAAAAATAAAAAATAAGGGATATTTTTAGTTGAAAATTTGGGTTAGAAACAAAAGATAAGTGTGGGGGAAGAAAAGAAAAGAAAAAGTCAAGAGAAAAAGAAAGGGATCATTGTCAAATACATTCCCATATTAAAAAAAAAAAAAAAAAAAAAAAAAGAAGAATCTTCTCTTGAACTTCTAGAAAAAGATGTTACAAAGTTGGTTAGAATGATGCAAAGGCTCAACATGAATATTTAGCCTATGTTATTATGTGCTTTATAAGAGTTTTGAGAAGTTTTATTTGTATGATCTTATTATGTCTCTAAAATCTATGAACTCTTTGGAACCTTTGTGATATCTTTATCCTTTTGTTCTTTAACCACATTATAACCCTTTGGCCCCATTACAACCTTGAATAAAGACCTCTTGATTTATGAAGTTGTATGATCTAAATAGTGGAGAATAGGTGGACAAGCAAGCATATGGTAGAACTGTTTTCATGAGATTGATTGAGTGTAAACACTTTACCACTACTTTAAAGAGTGAAAATCATGAGAGTATAGTGAGAAGTTGAGATTAAGTTGAATATGCACTATTTTGATTGAAATATGTTATGTTAATATTGGCTTAACTCATTTATTTACATTCAAGCATGAATTTTTGTGAAATTCTTTGACCTATTGATTAGTTTATAAGACTTGTTCAAAGATTGTCTCTAATTTATATTGAAAGGATTAGGAGTAAATATTTTTAGTGTATGTAGTTTACTTATATTTTAGTTTTTCAATGTTTGTGGGTATCGTTCTAGCAAACCCTCACGAGACTAAACTCGTCCACTAGGGACACCTAGGGGTTTAAAGGCTTGTGTCACATGCTAAGTGCCACCGTGATTTCCTGCGAAAATGGATTAAATTAGATTTTCTTATTTTATTTTTATTGAGTCGTTGCTAGGGACTAGCAACAATCTAAGTGTGGGGGTGTGATAACTCGTATAATTATATAGTTTTTAGTTATGTTTTATTATTGTTTTGTGTCAAATACGAGTTATTATTGCTTAGTCTACTTGTGTTTATGATCTTTTATATTTTTATGTAATTTAGTGTTTTTCATGAGTTTCTTTGAGTGATTTCAGATTACTAGGTTAAATCAAGAATTAAGGGCAAATCCAATTCAGTTTCAGTTCCGACACCTTTTGCCATATCAGCTATATCTGGAGTTTCACTGAAGCAATAAGGCTGAAATTTTAACCGTGAAAAGTTAAGAGGCATATCTATCTTTTTCATGTTTTGCACTTCTTGAAACGGAGTCGTTTTCCCTACCGAAATCAACCATCAAGTTGGCTGATGTGCAATGATGTCTGTTCTGCACCGTTTTGGTATTTTGACCATATCTTCCGATCCACATGAGCAAATGATCTGATTCCAACGGCTATGGATCCGTAACTGATAGGGGCATATTTTTCTAGAAGACCATTTGATCAGATCGAGCCTCCAACATTGACAAAATCGACCATCAAGCTGGCTGATCAGAATTGTCATACAACATGACGAAAATTGTTAGAAAAATGCACCCACCTATTATACCTACCTTTGAAATTTGTAAAGCTTGTCTCTTGTCATTTAGCCCTCCAAAATGTGTATAAATAGAGGGCCTTGGATGAGTATTGGGATACATTATACATTGGTAGGATATTAGCCATTGTAATAAAATTCTCTAAGTTTTCTTCTTTTTTCCTTTCTCTAGTTTTCTTTTTCTTTATTTACTTATGCTTCTTACATTTCTTTTCATTTTTAGTATGTGTTGCTAATCATATTGTTGAGGTGATGAGGTGAAGCTCTTGGTAAATGCTAAGGTTAGTCTCTTAAACATGAGCTAAAATGAATCATCATTTATAAGCACTAGCATAGATAATATTTTCTTTTGGTTTAAAATCATACTTGCAAAGTAGAGATCTTGATTCATTATTGACAATGAAAATGGCACAGTAAATGCTTGGTTTCATAACCTTGATTTGTTGTAGACATATACCTTGGCATAAGGAATGCTTGGACTCTTTTTATGAGTTTTGAGGACACCAAATGAACATAATATCATATGCTATGGACGTTGGACAATTTGGACTGAATTGCTAAACCTTCCGATTGGAACCTCCCTTATGTGTGGATTTCAATTGTGTAATAAAACAAGATTAATCTTAGCATAACACCAAGAGTGGATTCTCTAACCTCAACATCCTTTCTTATTGTTTTTTATATCTTGTTTAATTGCTTTTATGTTATTTTGTTTATTTTGTTCTCTAATATCTTGTTTACTTTCTTTGTTATTGATTCCCTAATATCTTGTTTATTTTCTTTTTCATATATATTTATAAACTTATACTTACTAGTACGCTTCCCTGTGGTTCGACCTCGGACACCCGAGAATTTATTACTTGAACATAACCTGCACTTGGGTTTACAACTCTTAATTGAGTCTCCATCAAGCACCTACATGTTATCCAAAGTATCCTTCATACTTTAACCTATGAGATCGGTTGCTTACTTCACAAGTAAAAAGGCAGTTTGCAAATTTATCAAGTAAGACCCCAACATTCAAGATGGGCTTGAATAAGGAAAAAACAGCTTTAATCCATGTTATACAAGCTACAGAGGGGGCGTCTTAGCCTAGTGGTTTAGTGCAGACCTTTTATTTCATTAAGTGTAGGCGTGTAGGCCTATTTATGTTTCTATGGTTGCGTGTGGGCCTATTTTATTCATTAAGTGGAATTTTTTTATTAGCTATAGGCGTTTAGTATATTTTGTTTTGGGCTTGAGATGTTTAGCCTTGTCTTTTAATTGTTTTTGGCCTTAGCCGACCCTAGGGTTTCATTTAGGAGTTTATAAACATTCTTGTAGCCGATTTTTCAAGTAAATTAATATGAATGAAGTTTCCTTCTTAGAGAACTTTCCAGTTTTCTCTACTTGTTCTTGATTGAACTAAGAACTTATCAAAGGCAATTCCTTTATGGCATTCTCATCAAACCTAGGTTCTTGAAACAAGTTTTCAATGGGTCTAGATCATCTTGACTTGATTCTTGGCTTTCTTGGATAAGTTTTAATCTGACTGTGGGATCAAGGGAATTCTATCCTACGGGTTCATATCACTTAACATGTAGTAGTCTTTGAGCATTGCCAATGCCCCATCTTGGCAACACGATGACTAGGAAGAGTTTTAGGAACATGGCTTTGATGCATAAGGATCTCACAATTATAACTCATTATAATTCCTTTACAAGGCCTTTATGTTCTATGGGATTTATCCGATTAGTACTTAATAACTCTTTATTATTGTACTAACATGAAGAAAAACCTTGTATCACTAACGTATAGTGATGGGTTTGCATTATTAACAGTATATCCCATGTCCAATCTGATTGGTTCTAGCGCATATACTAACAATCTCCCACTTGCACTTGAGGCAATCAAATTGCTTAAGTGCCTCATGAGAATATGCTTGGTCATATTCATGATAATCTTATTATCAAAGTTATTAAACGATTCAGATCACAACGAGACCTAGATTCCAATCATATGGCTTAGTTGTTACTTAACAACTATTGGAATTTATTATTAGCTTGTAGCTAATGATCTAAATATAAATCTTTTTGCAAGCCAAAATAAAAGAGTTTGTTTTTATAACCTATTAGGGTATAAACATGCAATCCTCTCTAGTTTGGAACATTTCCAAATAATTGCATTTTGTAATGGCAATTTTATCACTAAGTTCAATTATGATCTTTAACTTTTAAAGAGTCATTAATAGCTCCCACTAAATCCTACATGTGTAGAAGTAATGGGATTTAAATTCAAAACCATTTTGAATCCAAAATTACTAGGCCGAGTAGTATTATTAATACTATGCAAGTTGTATAGAAAGAGAATGAAATACCATGATATAGAACAATTCTATAATTGATTTATTTAAAGAGGAATTTAAATAAGCATGTAATCCATATGCCAGCAAAACAATATGTTCAATAACATAAATTAAAATAACCTCAACATTACAAGGTTGCCATCTTCACGGTCCATCTTTACTGCTCATTTCCTTTGGTCCCTATAATATGTCATACATATTTAGTACCAAATATAAGGTATCATATATTAAGAGAAGTGAATTAATCTCAAAATATACCTTCAGTTGAAATTCCTTTCAGCTTTTTCCCTTAACTGATTTAAGGTACTCTTTGTTGTTGCACCTCCAATGACTTGGTTTACCGCAGTGATGGCATGTTCCCTTGTCATTGACCTTATCTATCTTCACACCATCATCAGGCTTAAAACTATTTGAAGCAAGAGGTACATCCCATCTAGTCTTCCTCTTATTATTTTTCTTTGCTTTAGAAGAAAAAACTAAATGGACAAATAACTTGTCCTTAATGATGGTTTGCTCAACCTGTGTGAGCATATTCAACAACACAAGGAGGGTAGCCTCCAGATGGTTCATGTTGAAGTTCAACGCGAACTGTGAAAAGCTCTCAGGCAATGAAGTGAGAATTAGGTCAATGCTTAGATAATTATCCATGACCCGTCCAAGTTGCTCCAGGCGTGTGATATACCCTATCATCTTTAGCACATGAGGCCTCACTGAGCTACCTTCTGACATCTTCGTTTGGAACAATTCCTTCGAGATGTCGAACCTCTTAGTGTGATTCTCCTTAGCGAATAGTTCTCTAAGGTTAAGGATGATATCCTGAGCATTCATGGCCCCGAGTTGCTTTTGAAGACCGGGTGCCATACTAGCCAACATCTTACATGTGGCTTGAACGAGATCATCTTTATGAACTCTATAGGCAACCCTTTCCTCCTCAGTTGCATTAGCATCGGGCTCATCTGGAATAGGCCCATCTATAACATAAGCCTTTTTCTCCTGTGTCAAGACAATCTTCATATTGCGAAACCAGTCAATGAAGTTTGGCCTAGTTAATTTATTCGCATCAAGGATGCTTGTCAGTGATATATAATCATTAATGTAAGGTTTTATAACTTTAATGATTATTCTCATTATTTTAACAAAATAATAGCCCTCAATTAATATTTCAAGAAATTTAACACTTAAATCTCTTAATGAGCTAAGACCGCTTTCATTTTTCCATGACCTTGAGCGACTCAACCAGCCATGTAGAAACTAATTGAGTAGGTAACTTAGCTTACCAATTGCATCTCCATGCAACTCCTAGATCAGTTAGGGAACAACTTATTGCCTAAATGCATCATATGCATTTTGCCTAACCATTGCCTCTAAATGTCATGCGATCGAGTTTGATGCATCTGGATAACACAACACTTAGTTGAGTAAGACCCACCTTCTATAACTCAAACATGCTCGTACGATAGAATGACCTTGATCGACTCAACAAGCCTTTTACGGTAGGAACTCAAGTTATCTTGTTAAGATGGTGGAAGGCAACTTATCATGAGTAACATGGATTTAATATAATTTAATGAGGGATGTCAATTAATTATTAGGTCTCATTGCTTTGTTTGGTTGATTGTCATGCATAGTGTCGATACGTGATCCAGGGGACCCATTCGATTAAGGGGAAAACATTAGGCAAAGGAAAAGACGACTTAATTCCTCTTGATTGAAATAAAAGGTCGAGGGTATGAAAACATCCTTGGAAAAAGAAATGTAGGCGCCGCCAATATTTTTTGGCTAGGTGTGATAGGCCACCTATTAAAACTGAATTTTATAAAAAAAAAACATTTTTTTAATTAATTAAAATATTTTTTTAAAACCAATTTTGAAGTCTGAGCTTTAAACCAGAGAAAACTAGTGCGGGTTCCGAAGTCGGTTACGTACGGGGAAGGATTAGCACCGCAACAACACCTGTATAAAACGGTACCTTATTAATCATGTGTTATCTTGAATCTCAGTAAAAAAAGTCAATTTTCAGGTTGGTGTTTATAAATAGTTCCCTTGATAATTCATATTTATTCTGAAAAGGACTCAAAATTAACCAACACAAAATTTTCTATATTCTCCGACAGACTTAGCAAAATATAGAATTTTGCATTGATTTAAAATTCTCCAAATCATTTTCATTTTAAAAAGAATATTTCGTTATTAATGATAATTGATGATATCCTCTCCGGCAGATCCAGCAGAGAATTCATGAATTATTTTAACTCGGGAATAATCTTAATTTACAAAAACATTCTTTGTAAAAGCATAGGAAATGATTATGGAAAAATGTTACCAAGATAACAATAAAATAATTATGCATATTTATCAATCCATGATAAAAATTTTATTATGATCTAATAATAGAAATAATGACATGACATATGATTGACATAGCCCACAAAATGACATGTGAACAAAATTGACACGACATATGGATGACATGGCATAAAAACGGATGTCATGTGACATGGAATGAAAATAACATGGCATGTGAATGAAATTGAATGACAAGCATAATGACATGGCATATGAAATGGCATAAGATGATGATGGCATATGACATGGCATGTGAATGAAATTGACATGACAAGCAAAATGACATGGTATATGAATGGCATGAGATGACATGGCATGTGAATGAAATCGACATGACAAGCAGAATGACATGGCATATGAAATGGCATAAGATGACAATGGCCTATGATATGGCATAAACTGATATGGCATGTCACATGGCATAAGATGACATGGCATGTGATATGGCATAAAATGACATGGCATGTGAATGAAATCGACATGACAAGCAAAAATGACATGGCATATCAAATGGCATAAGATGACAATGGCATATGACATGGCATGTGAATGAAATCGACATGACAAGCAAAATGACATGGCATGTGAAATGGCATAAGATGACATGGCATAAGAATGAAATCAACATAACAAGCAAGATGACATGCCCTATGGATGGCATGACATAAGGTGATAACATAGCATGTGAATGACATGGCATATGGATGGCATGAGATGACATGTTGTGGCATAAAATGATATGGCATGTGACATGGCATAAAATGTCATGGCATGTGAATGAAATCGACATGACAAGCAGAATGACATGGCATACGAAATGGCATAAGATGATGACATATGATATGGCATAAAATGATATGGCATAAGATGACATGGCATGTGATATGGCATAAAATGACATGGCATGTGATAATGGCATAAGATGACATGACATGTGACATGGCATAAGATGAATTTATTTGAGAATGACTCAGAGTTTTACTAATACCAAAATCTTTTCATGTTCCCCGGCAGACCCGGCAAAACATAAAAAGTTTTATTTATTTCAAAAATTTCCGAATCATTTTATTTTAGAAAAGGGTATTCCTTCGTTAATAATTAATGATAACCTCTCCGGCAGACCCAATAGAGAAAACCATAAATTATTGAAACTCAAGAATATTGCCTCATTTATTAAAATGTTATGAATAGCATAGCATGATAATAAAGGCATGTGAATGGCATAAGATGATATGGTGATGGCATATGGATAAAATGGCATGAGAATGCACCTAGACTATAAATGACATAGCTATATAACCTAATATGCATGACATAGGCAAATATAATGCAAAGCATGACCTAGACCTAAAATGCATGGGAGGGCCGAATGGTACATGACCTTATGCATAATATAGATCAAGCTAAAGATGCAAGATATGATACATGGCAAAAATGCAAGATACAAACATACTTAACATGCAAGACATGGCAAAATGCAAGTCATAACCAAAAATGTACAAGGGTGGCCGAATACTATATGGCAAAATGCAAGATGCCAACATGCTTAATCATGCAAGATATGGCAAAATGCAAGTCATAACCAAAAATACATGGATGGCCGAATGGCTATGTGGGAAAAATGCAAGATGCAAACATGCTTAACATGCAACATATGGCAAAATGCAAGACATCACCAAAAATACAAGGATGGTCGAATAGTAAAAGGGAACTATTACTATATGAAAATGATGTAAAAGCCAATATAGAATAAAAATAATGCAAAGAACATGATCAAAATAAACATGGACATGCAATGAAATAACAATAAAAATTAGTAATCAAAACAAGGAAAGTTAAGCTCCATGGTTGGTACAAATGGGCATAGCCCTCCCCTAACCATAATCACTTGTTATTGACAAGATCATGAAGCCTTTCCAACCCACAAATCAGAAAATAAACCAAGCTAACAGCAAAATGGAGGTGAGCTCCGTGGTTGGTACAAATGGGCATAGTCCTCCCCTAACCATGGTCACTTGATGTTTATCAAGATCATGTAGCCATTTCAACCTCTTTTACTTCATTTATTTTGAAATAAAATCAGAATAAAAAATGACTAAACCTTCCACAATCATGTTTCTCAAAACCAAAAGGCAAGACGAAAATCAAGGCAAGCACCAATGCAAGTTTCGGCCATGTTGAAAAGTTGGTAAAAAAAATTGTTTTCTTCCATTCTTGATGGAAAAGGAATAGATGAAAGCTAAAAACCATTTTAAAACTTTTATTTTCATAAAAAAAGATGGAAATCACATAGGAAACAAAGAAAACTACATGAGAAATGTAGAAGAAAATTATGCCAGAGCTAGGTAGAAATGGCTATCTTCTAAGCTTTTTAGTAAAACCTTTCTTCTTTTCTTTCAAAAACCTCTTTTTTGGAAAATTAGCTACTGCCTCTCCTCTCTCAAATGACCATCCTCTTAAGGAAATAAAACATTCCCCTCTCCCTTTACAAAGCTTGGCCGATTGGCCTCCTATCCATTGGATGGATTTTTCTCATTTTTTCCATCACTTCTAGCCCTTTGATTGGGATTTTTCATGACATCATTAAAATATCATCTTGCAAATAGATCTTAGACCTTAAAATGTGTAATCATCTTCCACAAATAACCTAGGCCACTGGATGACACAAAATCACTTGCATGCTCTCACTTTGGTCGAACCATGCCTCAACATTGGATGGTTCGTGCTCATCTTTCTTCCTCCACTCTTGGCCATTGGATGAGGATCTTTTCATGACAACAAAAATTTCATCTTGGTAATTGATCTTGGCCATTGAAGGCTGTACTCATCTTTTCTTTAATGCATCTAGGCCATTGGATGAAGGGGGGACCATTTGCAAGGTATTAAAGATGACATTTTTAGCTTGATAGTGACTAGTGAATTAAATTGTTCAAGCCTCATCTTCTCCTCTATGCTAGCCGGCCAAGGCATAGGATGTTTAAAAATTTTCTCCATCTTTCATATTTTTCTTAGTTGCAAATTGACCCTTTTCAATTTTTTTGCTAAAATTACCTTTTTGCCTCCAGAACTTAATTTTATTGCAAATGGACCCCAATTTTGGATTTTTTTTTCAACTTATCCCATTCGATGTAAGACTTGATTCTGGAGGTTTTCACATTTTTTCGAGCTCATTTGCTATTTGTTTCAGATTTATCTCTGAAATATCGGTGTAGTGCCTCCCAAATTTAGCCCTTTTCAAATGAGCTCCGATTTCGGATTTTTCTTCACCAATCTCTTCCAAAAATTATGAAACTCAGATTTGGAAGTTTTCATAATTTTTCGAGCTCGTTTGCTATTTTTCCCAGAAATATCTTCTATAATTTCGAGTTAATGCACCCGAACTTTGTCATTTTTGAAATGAGCTCCGATTCTGGATTTTTCTTCACCAATCTCTTTCAAAAATTATGAAACTCAGATCTGGAAGTTTTCATAATTTTTCGAGCTCGTTTTCTATTTTTCCTGGAATTATCTTCTGCAATTTCGGGTTAGTGCACCCGAACTTTGCCATTTTTGAGATGAGCTCCGATTCTAGTTTTTCTTCACCAATCTCTTTCAAAAATTATGAAACTCATATTTGGAAGTTTTTTTGATTTTTTGAGCTCGTTTACTATTTTTCCCAAAATTATCTTCTGGAATTTCGGGTTAGTGCACCCGAACTTTGCCTTTTTTGAAATGAGCTCCGATTCTGAATTTTTCTTTCTCTACTCCCTTCGTCATACATTGAATTTGAGTTGGTCCAAAAATGCTCAATTTTTGCGATCAAATTCACCTCCGATTTAGTTTTCCCCAAATTTTCTGGATTAGGTCTTCCTCTGCACTGAATTTCCACAACCCATCTTTCGAACTTCATATCTTTCGTTGTAGGTCTCACATTGTCAATTTCGCCATTGTTCAATTCAACTTCGAACCTTGACTTTGACTAGGAGTTGACTTTTTTAGTGGTTTAATTTTTTAGGTTGACTTTTTTAAGTTGACTTTTTTTAGTTGACTTTTTACGCTGGCTTCCGAAATAAAAGTTTGAGGACCCATCTATAGAATTGTGAAAGTCTCTTTGCATACAAGGGAGTCAAAAAGGAGAATCTGTCAGGTTTAGGGGGCCCGAACAAAATTAGGTGTCTACAGTTGCCCCTCTTTGACTCTTGCTGAGAATCAGGAATCAAGCAAAGATAAACTAGACAATAATTTTGTCCGGTCAGTGAAATCAAGATAAGAAGGGTAATTTCCATATTTTGCATTGTTTTTGAATTTTTTTGAATTTTTTTCCATTTCTTGTAAACTGTAAAATAAAATAAAAGATATTTGTCCTTAAATTGAGTTCCTAGACTAATCAAGGCTCGACCCGTCTCAAGGAAACGAGTTCGATTTACAAGAGAACGAAATACCTATTCGGAAGTCTCGGGGCCTTACCTCATCTTGGTGAAGTTTGGTCAAAACACAAGATTTGTCCTTAAATTGAGTTCCCTGACTAATCGAGGCTTGACCCGTCTTAAGGAAACGAGTTCTACTTGCAAAACTTGGATTTCCTGTCCGAAAAGTCTGGTTGTCTTGTTCAGGAAAAATTAGATGTCTTGTCCGAAAAGTCTGGTTATCTTGTCTAGGAAAAAATAGATGTCTTGTCCGAAAGATCTAGTTGTCTTGTTCAAGAAAAATTGGATGTCTTGTCCGAAAGATCTGGTTGTCTTGTCCAGGAAAAAATATGATGTCTTGTCCGAAAAATCTGGTTGTCTTGCAAAACTTTCTATGATTTATGCAACGTTAGTCAAATGCAGTGATGCTGATGACAGGTTTTGCAATTGTTTGTAAGATGCATGTTCCCTAGGGGTGAATGCAATTGCATGATTGTTATGAGTTTTAATCCATGATTTCATTGAGGTTCACGAATCTTTTTCAACTTTGCTATTTTGCTCTACTTAATGAACTATTCTCTATGTTTTCACCGTGATCTACAAGTTTTAACTTTGTGACGGTGTCTTCAATATATCTCTTATTTGCTCTTCTTGATGAGCTTTTCTCTGTATCTTGGATTGACGTGTTTAGCACATCCAATGTTTGCCCGACTTGATGAGTTTCTCAGCATTATGGGTTGTCTTGATTTTCTCCAAATTTTAGTGATTTTCAAACCTCCTCTAAATTTAAATGTACTCCACAATAATGCAAAGAAATCCTTTCATTTAAAGATTTTTATGTTTACTAATCATCATTCAATTGGATAACACTCAAGATGCATCACAACATGTATGAAAGATGGTATGAAACAGCCAAATGCCCTGAAAGTACCAACATGAGTTTATTGCAAAAACGTTTAGATAACAAAGATGAATATCAAGCATTAAAAGGAAGATGCAAAAGAGAAGGTATAGATGCCCCATGTAGACACCTAATTTTGTTCGGACCACTAAAACATGTGTGTTTTCTTCCTAAATTGATGTTTCAGAATGCAAAAAGGCTTTTCTCACCCTGCAGGTGGTACTCCGAGACTTAGTCTAAGAAAGCAGACAGAAAAAATCAACCTCAAAAAAGTCAACCACAAAAAGTCAACTACTAAAAAAGTCAACACACTTTCAAAATCAAGATTTGAAGTTCCATTGAAAGATGGTGAAAGAATTTTGATAATCCGAGGTCTACATTGAAAGATATGGAGTTCAAAAGTTGGGTTACGAAATTTCAGTAGAAAGGAAACCCTAGTTCGAGAATTTTGGGGAAAAGTGCTTAAAAGATCAAATTGGTCAGAATTGAAGGCTCCAAATGAAAGATAAGCACTGACTACGGGTAATGGAGAAGCTACTTGGAAGAAAAACTGAAAGAAAAATCAATTCGGAAGAAAATGGAGAATTAGGGTTTTTGGTGAAATTTGGGAAAATTGCAGAAATGGCCTGATTCAATAAAACAAAAGCCCCTAATTGATGAGGAGTGATTAAAAAGGATAGCCCAAAGCTTAGTTTGAAGAAATTCTGAGAAAAGAGCTGATTGGAGGAAAAACAGAAAAATGAGGAGATTTTCGACACTGAAAAGAGGAAAAATCAAAATGGAAGGGAATTTGATTGTAAAAATTGGGAGTTTTTGGAAAAACTCCAATTCAGTTTATGAAAAAGGCACAGAAAAAGAAAATCTGGAAATTGGACTTGTTTTCGGCAAACCGGGCTTCCGAGGCAAAAGGGCAAAATTGGAAAATTTAGGAAAAATATCAAATAAGCTCCAAAATTTTTTAAAATTTTTAGATCTCATTCTTAAATCATTTCGGAGAGATTGGCGAAAGAAAATCTGGATTCGGAGTTCGTTCGCAAAATGGCCAAATCCCGGGCCCACTATGTAGAAATTCAAGTAGATAAATCCCCAAAAAAATAGTAAATGAGCTCCAAATATTATCAAAAGTTCCAGATCACACTTTTAATTTATTTGGAAGAGATTGGTGAAGACAAATATGGATTTGGAGCTCGTTTACAAAATTGCAAAAGTTCAGGTGCATTAAGGGGCAATTTTGGAAATAAATCAGAAAAAATAGCAAATGGACTCGAAATTTTTTGAAAACTTCCAAAATTCAATTTTTTATTATTTTAGACGTATTGAAAAAAGAAAATTTGAATTTGGAGTCTGTTTGCAATCTATTTAGTTTCGGGGGTCACAAAGGTCATTTTACCAAAAAACGGAAAGGGGCCAATTTGTAATTAAGAAAAATATGAAAGATAAAGGAATTGCTGAGATAATTCCTCCCTTGGTCAGTCAGCATAGAGGAAAAGAAGGAAGCTTGATCAATTTTTTTCCTTAGTCACTATCAAGCTCAAAATGCTTCCACTAGTACCTTGCAAATGGTCCCCCCTTCATCCAATAGCTTAGGTGCCTTGCAGAAAAGTTGAATGCACCATTCAATGGCCAAGATTAAATGCCAAGATACATTTTTGTTTTTCATGAAAGAACCCTCATCCAATGGCAAGAATGGAAGAAGAAAGATGAGCACAATGAATCTAAGGGTTGGCATTCATTCGGCCAAGCAAGGGAGTGCATGGGATTGGTCCTTTTCATCCAATGGCTTAGGCCATTTACAAGGGCTGAGTACACATTTTAAGGGCTGGGATTAAATGCCAAGATGACATTTTTATGTTGTCATGAAAGAATCCTCATCCAATGGCCAAGAATGGAAGAAGAAAGATGAGCAAAACTCATCCAAGGGTAGAGGTTCATTCGGCTAAGCAAGGGAGAGCATGGGATTGTATCCTTATTTCATCTAAGTGATAGGTTATTAGAAGGGTTGAGTACACATCTTAAGGGCTGCTATCAATTGGCAAGAAGGTATTTTTATTGTGTTATCAAAAGATCTTAATCTAAGGGCGAAAATTGGAAGAGAAAAAGTGCAAAAATCATCCAAGGGTGAGGGATGCCAACCGACCAAAAGGAAAGGAAAGGGGGAATGTTTGTTTTTCCCATATAGGCTAGGTCATTTGATGGAGGAGGGCAGTAGCTAATTTAGCAAAGAAGAGGTTTTTGAAAGAAAGGAAAGAAAGGTTTTCTAAAAAAAGCTTGAAGGTAGTCATTTCTACCTAGCTCTAGCATGGTTTTCTTCTTGTTTTCCATGTTGATTTCTTGATTTTCAATTTTGTTTTCCTACTACATTTCTCATAGAAATCAAAGTTTTAAAATGTTTACTTAAGTTTTCATCTTTTCTTCTTTATCAAAAATGGTTGAAAATAATGTTTTTTACAAGGTTTTTGCTTGGCCGAATTTGATATGAATGCTTGCCTTGATTTTTCTTTTTTCTTTTTTTTCTTCTTTGCATGTTTTTGTGGGAAACATGATTTTAGAAGGTTTTATTTAAGTATTTGATTTTTTGATTTTTCACAACAAATGAATCAAAAGAGGTTGAAATGGCTACATGATCTTGATTAGGGGAGATTATTTCATTTTTGTTGATTGGCTACATGATCAAGTGACCATGCTTAGGGGAGAGGCTATGCCCATTTTTACCAACCATGAAGCTCACCTCTATTTTTGTTGATTAGCATGGTTTATTTTCTGATTTTTTGAAATGGAAAGGCTTCATGATCTTGACAAGATCAAGTGATTATGGTTAGGGGAGAGGCTATGCCCATTTTGTACCAACCATGGAGCTTAACTTTCCTTGTTTGGTTTATTAGTTTTTCTTTTTATTTTCTTTGCATGTCTATGTTTATTTTAATCATGTTCTTTACATTTTTATGCTATATTTGCTTTTATATTTTTTATGAAATGATATTTCCTTGTAGGTTTCGGCCCTTGTGTTTTTCTTGATTATATTTTGCATTTTTCATCATGTATCATGCCTTGTATGTTGCCATGTTTGCATCTTATATTTTGTCATGTGACCATTCGGCTACCTTCATTTTTTATACTTTGTATGTGCATTTTCATCATGCTAGTTGATAGGATTGCATTTCCATGCCATGAGTTTGTGTATCTTGATTTAGTATGCCATGTGTTTTTGAAAATACCATGCTCATTTAGGTTTAAGACCATTCGGCCACCTCCATTTTTTATACATTGTATATGTATTTTCATCATGCTAGTTGATAGGTTTGCACTTCCATGCCATAAATTTGTGTATTTTGGTTTAAAATGCTATGTGTTTGTGTTATTTGCTAGATATGATTGCCTTAGGTTATCTAGTGGACATTCGGCCTCTTCATGCATTCCTTGCCTTGTGTGTGCATTTGCATTTTGTTTAGGTACCATGCTTTGCATTATTATGCATCGAGATTGTGTATTAGTTGTTGTTTGTTCATGCATTAGTATTAGGTTTATTGGTCATTATATGTTCATGACATTCCGAAGTATTCTCATCACATTTTAGGTCTAGGCCATCTTTGTATTTGTCATGCATATTAGGTCTTAGATCATATTGGTATTTCCATGCATTGCCATGCTATTTAGGTCTTAGGTCACATTAGTATTATCATGCATATTCCTAACACATTAGGTCTAAGTCACATTTGCATTATCAAGCATTTCATACATATTAAGTTAGGATAGCATTTATTGCCATGCAAACTCATGCTAGGCATTTAGGTCATTTTGAATTGCCATGCATTTCTTTTATTATTTAGGTTTTAAATCATGCATTTCATGCATTCAACTTGCTACATGTTCATGCATATCATGTCATGCCACATGATTTATGACTTACGCCAATCAATGGCTCAAAGTCATGCTTACTTGAGCATACTTGTGGAAAATTAAAGTGTTGTCAAATTGATTATTCTACCTTTGTGATTTTTTTTTTTTTACTTTTAGCCAATTTTTGTCCAAGTTTTTTAGAACTTTTAGCTACTGTTTTTAGGTCCTTAAGAGAGTCTCTAATATTTTTACTTTGTTTTTTAATGATTTTATCAAAGGCAAAAAAATGTGTTTTGGCAGAACAGTGTTCACCCAGTTTTCTAGCTTTCTCGATTTTTCTGGGAAGTCATCTTTAATTAGAAAATTAAGCAAAGTTTTTCTCATGTAGTTTTACATGTTCTGAGTTTCCATTATTTTTTGTAGATTTTTTTGAATTTTTAAAAACAGGTAAAAAAATTGTGATTTAAAACTGGACAGTAGAGGCGGATTTGAATTCAAAAGAAAAACAATTGTTGAATTTGGCTAAGGCATTTAGAGAGGTTGGTTAGGAACTTTAGCTACTATCCTAACTTGGTTTTTAGACTATTTTAAACTTTAAAAGTAATTTTATAAACCTCAGGTTAAGGGTGGTCAAGTTCAGGATTTTAAACTTAGAAAGTTAGAGCCATTTTTAAAAGGGATTCGCTAAGAGATTTTCTTATCCAAGATTTTCAAAATTGTTTTCAAACAATCACAAAGTTTTTTTTTAGTTTTAGAAAATTTAATTTGATGTCTTTTTCTAAGGTAGCCGGATATCTTTTTAGATATACGGATTTCCTTATTTAAAGGAAAAAATACACTTTTCTGCATTGCATTTTCCATATTAATGCATATTGTATAATATATGATTTTTTTTTGCTATGATAATTTCTATGGTATTGTTATTATTTTGATTTATATTTTTTTGGTGCTGTGTTGTTTGTTATATGGTTTCGAATATTTTATGCTATTCTATGCTTTTTATTTAGTCATTTATTTTTGTCATATTATTTAGCATATACTATATTCATGCATTACTATTTTTATTTTTATTTTCATGCATATTTCATGATAGCATTATCTTATGGTTTATGTCATTTCATGTCACTTAGGACATTTCATTTCATTTAGGATATTTTATTTCATTTAGAATATCATGTCATTTAAATCATATCATTTCATTTAGAATATACCATGTTACTTAGGTTATTTCCTTTCATATAGAATATATTATGTCACTTAGGATATTTCATTTCATTTAGGATATTTCATTTCATTTAGAATATCATGTCATTTAAATCATATCATTTCATTTAGAATATTATGTCAATTAAATCATATCATTTCATTTAGAATATCTCATGTTACTTAGGTTATTTCATTTCATATAGAATATATTATGTTACTTAGGACATTTCATTTCATTTAGGATATTTCATTTCATTTGGAATATCATGTCATTTAAATCATTTCATTTAGAATATGCTATGTCATTTAAATTATATCATATCATTTAGGTTGCATTATATTATCTAAACTTTTCTATACCATCTTTATTATGTCATACATATTCATATTTATATATTTTTTTAAATGTTTTTAAAAAGATAATGATGTTTTTAAAAAGATAATGATTTTCAATGAAATAAAGATATTCCCGAGTTAAAATAATTCATGAGTTCTCTACCGGGTTTGCTGGGGAGGATATCATCAATTATCATTAATAACGAAATATCTTTTTTAAAACGAAAATGATTCGGAAAACTTTCCAAAGTAATAAAAATTTATGTATTTCGCCACGTTTGTCAGGAAATATAGAAAAATTTTGAATTAATAAATTTCGAATTATTTTCAATTAAAAAATGGAATTATTTTTCTTTAAATTGGGAATTAATTTAAAATACCAAATTTAAAATCGACTTTTTACCGAGACTTGAGATAACACACGATTAATAAGGTACCATTTTATACGAGCGTTATGGGGATGCTAATCCTTCCCCGCACGTAACCGAGTCCCGAACCCGATTCTTCGATTTTCTCTGATTTATAACGCAGACTTGAAATTGGATTTAAAAATATTTTAATTAATTTTAAAATATTTTACAAAATCGGTTTTAATAGGTGGCCGACCACACCTAGCTAAAAAAGATTGGTGGCGACCCATGTCTTTTTCAAGGTCATTTTCAAAACTTTCATTTTTCAAGAGGAATTAAGTCGACTTTTCCTCGGTTTTTTTAATATCACGCTTAACGAGTAATAAAATCTTGCGATGATAGACATATTGTTATTTTTTTTAGGTTGCGACACCCCAGACGCGGAAAATCCTAGACCCTTCCTGTTTTAATTCCTCTGAAATATCTTTTAGCTTGCCATTTGCTTGGGTGACTTCTCGGCTTTGCTGTTGCTTCAGACTAAGCTTTACCCATTTTCTCTAATTTTTTGATATTTTCTTCCCCTTTACACAGAGCATTGATTCAATCTCTGATCAATACTTGGGCCGCCCTTTGCGGGTTTTCAATCCAAGTGTCCCCTATTTGGTTTTAAGTTACCCTTTTAGAGTTTTTGGCCTAATCCTCTCCTTTTACATTATTTTTTTTTTCTTTTCACTTTTTTTTTCTTGTGTTCTACCACGCATTTGATAATTCTAAATGCTTCCAAGGTAAAAATGACAAGTCAAAAGATATGATGAAATTTGAGGAAAACCCTTTCAACTTAAATACCCATGCTTGATCAAAATGGACTTTAAAAGCACGTAATGTAGGCCAAGGTTCGGGTTTAGAAATAAAGGATAAATAGGCCCAAAATGTGTTTAAGGGTGACTGGATGAAGGATTATTTCATGAGGATGACTTATTTTTGAACCATTTGTCAGTTTTTGGACTTTCCCCCTTTTTGAATTGGCTTCTTTTCATTCTTGGCTTTCATTTGCCATTCTTTGATATCACACCTTTTTTGTGTGTTTTTTTCTTCTTTTTCTTTTTTCTTTTTTGATAGTTCTTTTTGCCACAATGATTTTTGTTTACAATGGCTCTTTTTGCCATGATTTTTTTGAAGGAGGATTTTCCTCGCATTTGCCCTCCAGTGTAGAGGGTGATCCTTGATCAGGGTTCAGAGAAAGAAAGAACTCCTAAGGCTCAAAGGGGTGACTAAGGATAATTTCTTCTTAGTGAAAGGAATATGAAAAATGAACACTGATCATACCAAGCATGAATATTCTCATTGAAAAGCAATCCTCAAGGGGAAATATATATATAGAATTCTCATTATTACATTTGGAATCACTCAAATTCTCTCATGCACAGTATTGCACTTTTCTCTCTTTCTTTCTTTTTTTATCTTTTTTTTTTCAAGCATAGTATTTCTTCAATTCGTCAGCGTTCACGAGATTTCTCAAGTCATCACTATCCATCCGTGTTAAGATCAATGGTCCTCCAGAAAAAGCTCTTTTCACCACATAAGGTCCTTCCCAATTTGGAGCCCATTTTCCATGGGGATCTTTCACTATAGGGAGAACCTTCCTCAGTACCAACTCCCATTCTCAAAATTGCCTGGGACGAACCTTTTTGTTGTGGGCTCGAATCATCTTTTTCTGATACATCTGCCCATGGCAAATCGCCTTCAGCCTTTCCTCCTCGATGAGGTTCAATTGTTCATAGCGGGCTCTAACCCATTCTGCCTCTTCTAGGCCTACTTCTATCAAAACCTACAGTGAAGAGATCTCAACCTCGATAGGCAGCACTACTTCCATCTCGTATACCAGAGAAAATGGCGTGGCCCCTGTAGATGTGCGGACCGAAATACGGTATGCGTGGAGAGCTAAAGGCTAGATCTCATGCCAATCTTTGTACACATCAGTTATCTTTTCAACAATCTTCTTGATGTTTTTATTGGTTTCTTCTATGGCCCCATTCATTTTCAGACGGTAGGGTGCTGAATTATGATGGTTGATCTTGAACTGGATACATATTTCCCTCATCATCTTATTGTTCAGATTGAGAGCATTGTCTGTGATTATTCTCTTTGGGAGTCCATATCGGCATATAATCTTATTTTTGACAAATCTGCACTCTAATGACTTTGTTACATTGGCATAAGAGGCTGTTTCTACCCACTTTGTGAAGTAGTCTATGGCTATCAAGATGAAACGGTGTCCATTTGAAGCTTTCGGGGTAATGGGCCCTATCATATCCACTCCCCATATTGAAAATGGCCATGGAGCCGTTATGACATACAGCGGCGATGGAGGCACGTGAATCTTGTCTGCATATTTTTGGCATTTCTGGCACTTTCGGGCAATAGTTAATACAATCCCCTTCCGTGGTCAGCCAATAGTATCCTGCCCCCATAATCTACTTAGCCAGCATGAGGCCATTCACGTGGGTGCCACATATCCCTTCATGGACCTCTTCGGGATTCTCTGAGCTTCAGCAAAAACAACACACCTTAACAGAACCTAGTCTTTCCCTTTCTTGCAAAGTATTTCATCATCTAAGACAAAACCCATTGCCATTCTTCTCAAGGTTCTTTTATCATTTTTCGTCGCTTGCTTAGGGTACTGCTAACTTTTGATGTATTGCAAGATGTCGTAATACCAAGGGTGACCATCTGTTTCTTCTTTGATACTCAAGCAGTGGGCAGGAGACTCGTATATGCTCATCTTGATTGGCACCACTTCGGTCTCTTCATTCACTTTAAACATTGAGGATAAAGTAGCCAGAGCATCTGCTATTTGGTTTTCTTCTCGGGGCAAGTAATTGAAAACCACCTCCTTAAACTCCTCAATGAAGCATAGTATAAGCTCTTTATATCGGATTAGCTTTGCATCCCGAGTTTCCCATTATTCGCGCAGTTGGTATATCACCAAGGCCAAATCACCGAAAACCTCTAGTGTTCTGATCTTTCTTTCTATGGCGACACGAAGACCCATAGTACATGCTTCATACACAACGGTATTGTTGATACAATCAAAATCTAATCTGGCAGTGAAAGGATAATAATCTTCCTCAGGGGATATGAGCACTGCACTGATCCCGTGCCGCATGGCATTAGATGCGCCATCAAAATACATTTTCCAGGTTTTTTTATCAGAGGAAGTCCCTTCTTCTTGCAAAACACACATTAGGTCTTCGTCAGGGAAATGAAAATCCAGGGGCTCGTAATCCTCTACTGCTAGACTTGCTAGGAATTCAGTCACTGCACTACCCTTTATAGCCTTTTGGCTAACATACACAATATCGTATTCGGAAAGCAACACTTGCTATCTTGCCATTCTTCTTGACAACGAAGGCGCTTCTAATACTTATTTGAGGGGATCAAGCTTTGCAATCAGCCATGTCATGTGATACAACATGTATTGTCTGGGCCTCCGGGCAGTCCAAGCTAGGGCACAACAAAGCCTTTCTACCAATGAATACTTCAACTCATACTCAGTGAACTTTTTGCTGAGATAGTAGATGGCCTGTTCTTTCTTTACAGTTTCATCATGTTGTCCCAACACTCATCCATTGACCTTTCAAATACTGACAAGTATAATATCAGCGATTTCCCTGGGACTGGTGGCATTAGTACTAGTGGATTGGATAGCTAATGTTTGACCTTGTCAAAGGCTTTCTGTCATCCTTCATCCCATTCCCCTGGACCACACTTTCGGAGTAACTTGAAGATCGGGTCGCACTTATCGGTCAGTTGAGAGTTGAACCGAGCGATATAATTTAGCCTACCCAAAAAGCTTTTTACTTATTTCTGTGTACGTGGGGGAGGTATGCTCGGAATAGCTTTCACTTTATCCGGATCAATCTCAATCCCTTTCTGACTAACAACGAAGCCCGAGTAGCTTTCCTGAAGTGACTCCGAAAGTACACTTTGTCGAGTTGAGTTTAAGCTAAAATTTTCTCAACCTTTCAAAAAGCTTTTTAAGATTCGCAATGTGTTCGTCCTCTTCTTGCGACTTTACTATCATATCATCGACATAAACTTTGATCCCTTTGTGCATCATATCATGGAATAGTGTTACCATAGCTCTTTGATATGTTGCTCCAGCATTTTTAAACTCGAATGGCATCACCTTATAGCAAAAGGTTCCCCACATCATCACGAATGTGGTTTTCTCCATAACCTCAGGTGCCATCTTAATCTGATTATACCCTGAGAAACCATCCATGAAGGAAAACACGAAATTCTTAGCAGTATTATCAACTAAAGTATCAATGTGAGATAACAGGAAGTTATCCTTAAGGCTTACCTTGTTCAGATCCAGTAATCGACACACATCCGCACTTTACCATCATTTTTCGAAACTAGGATAATGTTGGCCACCCACTTCGGGTATTTTGCCACTTCCAAGAATCTGGCATCAAATTGATTTTTCACTTTCTCTTTTACTTTTAACAGCATTTTGGGCTTCATTCTTCTCAGTTTTTGCTGAATCGACTTGCAATCTGGTTTCAAAGGAAGCTTGTGAACCACAATATCAGGGTCCAACCCAGGCATGTCTTGGTATGACCATGCAAACATATCTGCGTATTCTCGGAATAGACTTATCAAATCTCGGTTTATCAACGGTGAAATGACAATCCCAATCTTGACTTCTCTTACTTCTTCCCCACCCCCTAAATTTATCACTTCCAACTGCTCTTGGTGTGGCAATACTTGTTTCTCCTCTTATTCTATTATTCTCAACAAATCTGGAAATAAACCACAGTCTTCGACATCTTTGTCAGCGTCGAAATCACCCGTACAGATGGGTTTTTCAAAATAGATTTTAGAATTATTGATAGGATGGTCCTCATATTCCGTATCCGGGCACCTGTAAATAAGTGAGAAAGAAACAATATAGGAAGACATATAGGTAATAATAATGAAAAAAAAAAAAAAAAATGTGGACACATCAATATGAAGAAAATGCATCATGGTTGTTATTTATTAAATTATAATCTTTAAACATAAACCCGTATAGAGGACTCTTAATACCTCCGGGAAAGGGCAATTAAGGTTGATTTGAACATTACACTGGAGTAGACCTAAAAACTATGGGAAGTTCAATCACGCTCCAATTGGTTAGCTTATAACTTGGCGGGCAAGGACGCACCATCCAACCAGTGCCCTCCTCTCTATGTTCCTCTATTTCAGCCATGCTAACCATCATTTCATATGGTTGTTTGTTTTCAACTCCATAAACTTTCTCAAAAGCCTACTCCAATAGGACCATCACATGTTGGAATTTTTACTCCCAAACTCAAATCCAGCCGAGCGAAAGATGTGAAGGATTGGCGGGAAAGTCATGGGCTCCCACTCCATATCTATACCCGTAAGATGGGGCATCCTTCTTTTACGTTTCTTCTCAATTCGTTTCCTTTTCTCATGAGCCTTGGGGAGATATCCGAGACCGATTCGGTCTTTCTTCCTAACCACTTCTAATGCTCTAGCCATCCCCTGGAGATATTTTCCTAGGCTTTTTCCTGCCCTGCAGCCCTTTCCAATCGTTGTTCTCACCCCCAACCTGGTATTCTCGGAGAGCCTTGGCCTCAGAATTTTATGCCCCTTAGTGACGAACACGGCATTCACAAATTCCAATGACCTAAATGAGCATTCTACAACATATTTGTTTACCTCTATGTAGGGGGTATCAGTAGATGTAGAGGCGATAATATCCTCTTCTCCTGATACGCTGATCAAATGCCCTTTCATTACAAATTTAAGCTTTTGGTGGAGAGATGACGGTATAGCCTCGGCGGAATGGATCCACGACCTCCCCAGCAAGCAATTGTAAGATGAAGTGATGTCTATCACTTGAAAATCCACCTTATAGGTACAGAGAACTATTTGAAGTGGGATCTCAATGTTTCCCATTACTTCCTAATGAGTGCCATCGAAAGCTCTGACAATGGTATGACTCAGCAGCATGTAGGACATATCCATTGGCAGTTTTGACAAAGTACCTGATGGCATCACATTCAAAGATGATCCATTGTCAAGGAGCACTTCGGGTATAATGTGCCTTTTGCAGGTGGTAGTGATATGAAGGGCCTTGGTGGATCCTATTCTATTTGGCGGTATCTCATCATAGCTGAAGGAGATGTAATCATCTGCTGTGATGTTTCCCACCAACCGATCTAATTTCTCCACAGATATGTTGTTTGCTACATAAACCTGATTCAAAATTCTCAGCAGAGCATTTCGATGTGGCTTTGAGTTTAACAGCATTGAAATCACTGAAATCCTCGCCGGTTGGCGATGCAACTGTTCTACCACACTGTACTCACTGTGCTTGATGAATTTTAAGAACTCACAGGCTTTCTTCTCGTTTACTGGTTCCTTTATCTTACTAGCTGGGGTTGGATATTTTCCAACTTCAACTGATTATTCTACCTCTATAGGGTCTGGTCTTACTGCCCTTTTTTCCTTTGTCAAGTCCTCTTGTCTTTCCAACTTCAACTGCTGCAGGGGCATAACATCTATCACTTCAAGTAAGGTGCCCCACTACAGTTGCATCCATGGCTACTGCCTGATGGTTGGAAGATCCTGGCATCACCATGCTTCATTCATACTTCTATGGAATCATCCTGCTTCCTCTGTAAGGAAAAGGTGACGACAATTCTATAATCATCTTTGGAACGGGTTCCTCGACTACTGGGCTAGCTTTACCTCAGGCTCATCATAGTATATGATTAGGGGTCTATTGATGCACCCAAAAGAGTGTATCTTATTTAACCTTGCACTAAAAAGATCAATTGTAAGTATAATGATTAGCAAGGGTCGAGTCCTCAGGGATTGGGTTTTAATCTATGAGTTATTAGTTTATAACTTACGTTCAAAGAAAACAATAAAAGAAAAGGGGTTTTTGAAGCCAGATTTAAACTAAAGTAAATAATAAGAATAAGATGCAAGGCGGTATAACCAGCCAATAAAAATATATATACTAAATTAGGCGGTATAACCAGCCAATAAAAATAAAACAAAGTTAATATACAAATTAGGCGATATAACCAGCCAATAAAAATAAATATACTTTTAAAAATAAGCAAACTAGAAAAGTAAGAAAACAAGTAAGTAAGAAGAATCAAATATGAAAAATATGGTTAAGGTTTCATTCTCCACCACTAGACATCATTAAGAATCAATTTCAGATCTATCAATATCAACCAACTATCAAAGTTAACAACCGTAGATAACAACAAGCTCTTTTATCCCAATCTTTCCTTAGTTTGTCGTTAAATAGAACAAGCTCTCTATTTAATCTCTAACCATTAAACAACCTAGAATAAGCTCTCTAAATTCAATTTAATGGCAGCTTTATGATGAGAAAGATAGGTTGATCTAAGCAACAAACACATAAGCTCGGATTGTTCAACTTAGGTTATGTTCCACTTTGCAATTATTGAAAACTTGACCATAATCATTAATCACAAATTGCCACTTATGAATAGGAAATCAAGACAATTACACGGATCAAGACTCCTAGACTAGCAATAGATAATTATCAAGATCTATCTAGTTGTACACCTAAATAAATCAAGACAACATCATGAACAATTCTTGTAGAAGAACATAAGCAACTTTGATAGAAAATTAATGATAGATAGAATCTGAAAATCAATCACAAAACATGTCTAGGGCTTTGAAATCACCTTTAACCAAATAGAAGTTTAGCCTAGCATAGGCATTGTAAACATAAACATAAAATTAAAGAGAATCTAAGAAGGAAATAAAAGAAAGAAAGAAGAAGAAGAAAATAAAGAAAAAGAAAAAGAAAACTAGAGAAAAGAAAGAAGAAGAAAACTTAGAGAATTTTATTACAATGGCTAATATCCTACCAATGTACAATATGATCCAATCATCCAAGGTCCTCTATTTATACACATTTTGGAGGGCTAAATGACAAGAGACAAGCTTTACAAATTTCAAAGGTAGGTATAATAGGTGGGTGCATTTTTCTAACAATTTTCGTCATATTGTATGACAATTTTGATCAGCCAACTTGATGGTCGATTTGGTCAATTTTGGAGGCCTGATCTGATCACATGGTCTTCTAGAAAAATGTTCCCCTATCAGTTACTGATCCATAGCCGTTGGAATCAGCTCATTTTCTGATGTGGATAAGAAGATATGGGCAAAATACGAAAACAGGTCAGCACAGACGTCATTGCACATCAGCCAACTTGATGGTCGATTTCGCTAGGGAAAACGACTCCGTTTCAAGAAGTGTAAAACATGAAAACGATAGATATGCCTCTTAACTTTGCACGGTTAAAATTTCAGCCTTATTGCTTCAGTGAAACTCGAGATATCGCTGATATGGCAAAAGGTGTCGGAACTGGAACTGAACTGGATTTGCCCTTAATTCTAGTAATCTGAAATCACTCAAAGAAACTTGTGAAAAACACCAAATTACATAAAAATATAAAAGATCATAAACACAATTAGACTAAACAATAATAACTCGTATTTGACACAAAACAATAATAAAACATAACTAAAAACTATATAATTATACGAGTTATCACACCCCCACACTTAGATTGTTGCTAGTCCCTAGCAACGACTCAATAAAAATAAAATAAGAAAATCTAATCTAATCCACTTTCGTAGGAAATCACGGTGGCACTTAGCTTGTGACACAAGCCTTTAAACCCCTAGGTGTCCCTAGTGGACGAGTTTAGTCTCGTGAGGGTTTACTAGGACGATACCCACAAACATTGAAGACATAAGAAAAACTAAAAATAATAATTATAACTAATCCTTCCAATATAAATTAGAAATAATCATTGGACAAGTCTTAAAAACTAATCAATAGCTTAAAGAAATTCACAAAAAATCTTGCTTGAATGTAAATTGTTTGAGTTAAGCCAATATTAACATAACATATTTCAATCAAAATAGTGCATATTTAAACTTAATCTCAACTTCTCACATGGGATACTCTCTTGATTTTCACTTTTTAAAGTAGTGGTAAAGTGTTTACACTCAATCAATCTCATGAAAACACTTCTACCATATGCTTGCTTGTCCACCTATTATCCACTATTTAGATCATACAACTTCATAAATCAAGAGGTCTTTATTCAAGGTTGTAATGGGGCCAAAGGGTTATAATGTGGTTAAAGAACAAAAGGATAAAGATATCACAAAGGTTCCAAAGAGTTCATAGAGTTTATAGACATAATAAGATCATACAAATAAAACTTCTCAAAACTCTTATAAAGCACATAATAACATAGGCTAAATATTCATGTTGAGCCTTTGCATCATTCTAACCAACTTTGTAACATCTTTTTCTTTACTTTAACTAGAAGTTCAAGAGAAGATTTTTTTTTAATATGGGAATGTATTTGACAATGATCCCTTTCTTTTTCTCTTGACTTTTTTCTTTCTTTTCCCCCCACACTTATTTCTTGTTTCTAACCCAAATTTTCAATAAATCTTCCTTGTCTTTGCAACTTGTCTCAAAACATGCTAATTCATCTTTGGAACAAAGGTAAAGATATAAGTATATTTAGGTTAGGGACAAGTTATGGTTACCAAAGAGATAGCTTATTCAATGTAGGCTCAAATTGGTTCACTAAGGGTGTGTTCTCTTGGAACATTAATAATGGATGGCTGTTTGGCTCTGGTTATAATCCTAATGCCTCTATCATATTCATGTTGTCACATGTATCAATATAGTCTCAAACGGTTTAAAGCAAGTTCTAGAGAATCATGTAATCATAAGAGCACTCAAGAAAGAAATTAGATTGATTTGTATAATGCATCAATCATTATAGGCTCAAAAACTCACAAGGATGATTATACAAGTCAGATTAAGTCTAAACATGCTTCTTTCTCAATCAACATATCATATTAACATTGGCTCATAAAAAGGTTGACATCAAGCTCAATTCTCATGAAAATCTTCTCACTAATAAATCTGTTTTAGACTTATGCAATTCATATCTCATCATTGTATTAAAAAGGAACTAAAACACACAAAATAATAATAATAATAAAGACTCATAAAAAAAAATAGTAGACAAAAATAAAAGAAATCCTAAATCATTCCCCCCACACTTAATTCTTACATTGTCCTCAATGTAAGTCTATTAACCCAAATGAAAGAATCATGTGTAAGAGAAAAGAACTAATAACATAAGAATAGGAAAAACTAAGACTCAAAACAAAACAAAACCATGCAACCTAAATAATCCTAAAATACTAAACAAAAATTAACAAGTAAACATAAAAAGATTAAAATCAAACTGACAAGATATGTCTCAAGTCTCCCTTACTCAGACCTTGTTTAGAATGAATACTTCTAAATTGCTTAAAACACAACAAACTTTTTTTTTTTGAAAAGAAGAAATCAAACTGACAAGGTATGTCTCAAGTCTCCCTTACTCAGACCTTGTTCAGAATGAATACTTCTAAATTGCTTAAAACACAACAAACTTTTTTTTTTTTTAAGAAGGTAAAATTTAGGAGATATTACCTGTAGAGGTTGCTAACCACTTATTATAACTGAGACACAACAAACAAAATGTTAGATAATGTCACAAAGACAAAGTGCAATCCACTCCTTGCTCGTCCATATCTCTTTTTCTTTTTCCGAGCGTTTGCGAAACAACCGTAGCAGATAAATACTCATAAGCTTGGAGCTTTTTGAGTAAATCTTCAATGGTTGTAGCAGAAATTATGGTTCTCCTTGCCTCTGAAAACATGAATCCATTATCCACAGCATTATCTAAATATGAAAGCAAATTACTAAAATAACCAATAATATTAAGCAAACCAATGGGTTTCTTATTTGTGACCAAAGATGACCAAGAAGCCACGCAAGCTATTTCTTCCAATGTACCCAGACCTCCTGGTAAAGCAATGAATGCATCGGCAGAATGGTACATGATTGTTATCCGTTCAGGGATACTCCAGACTTGTATTTCCTTACCCAAGGTAGGTCCACAAAAATCTGTGAATAGTTTTGGCACGATTCCTAGAACTGGACTTTCTCCGGCGTGTGCTGCTGTAGCGACTGCTCCCATTAAACCCGTACTACCGCCTCCATAAATCAACTGGATCTTTTGTTGGGCAAGTATTACTCCAACTCTTATGGCTTCATCAGCTAATATTTTATTTTTCCCTGGATAAGCACCTCCAAAGACACAAATTTTTTCAATGCGCTGGGATGAAGTACTTTTCATTTTTTTTTCGAGTGCCTGAAAGAGAATGAGTACATGGTGTAATATATAGAGGACTGAGTAGTGAATCAGACAAGAGTAATAATGTCGTTGAAAGTGTATTTGACCTGTCAGAAGAAAATGTTAACCTACCTAACAAAAGATTTTTGCGTGATTTCAGGAAAAAAATCAAAAAGAGAAGAAAAATCAACCGTAAAAGACCAATAAAAAAAATGAGAATAATTACACAAATCGAACAACACGTAAATTAAACCGAAATGAAGTTATTGCAAATCAAACCAAAAGCTGAGAAGTTATTTATTGTAGTTGTGATTGTGGCTCACATCTTCCTCTGGTTTTACGTCCAGAAACGGCTTAAACGCCTTCTATGAGTCGAGGATATGCTTCCCATCCAGTTTTCTTACAAGCTGGCAAACAGGGTCTTTTAACATCAGATTCCCAAGATGTTGCCATTCCCTTTGGAATTGCGGCCATAAATCAAGAATTTCTCTTTGTACGTCTCCACTAGGATGCGTCTCAAGAGAAAGTTGGATATTACCCAAATTCTCCTTACTCAGTCCATCCTTAATGAATTCAATTTTATCATCTCGATTAGAGGACGGAATCCCAATAGAACGACATTTACCATTACACGTCCATCGTGCACATTTGTGGCAATTTGAACTCATGCGCTTTGCTCGTCGCTTCTTTGCAAAAGTGCTTCTACCTGTACCTGGTAAATGCAAAACAGGAAGATATTCATCTTCACGTACCTTGGCTTCAATTATCCAACGTATGTCTTCAGGAATCCCTTTGTGCATAAGCATTCTTAATCTTTCAAATCGAACTTGGTAAAGCTTCAGTAAAATATTTCGTGGAAAAGGAGGAAATCGTTTCTGCAATCTTGTGAGAATATCATCCATCCTGAAAAAATTGAAAGAGAAATTGAAAGAGAAATTTATATACAATATCAGTTTTGTGGGTAGCTGATGGAACCGACTTAAATAATCACGGAGTACCGTTATCCGCCATTTAACCGGGGTTAAAAAAAATTATATTTACATCTAGTTATTTTCAAAACAAGGATCAGAAAGAAAAACAACATAAAAAGACTCAAAAACAAAACACTCTAAATAAAATCCTAAATTCTTCCCCCCACACATAATTCTTACATTGTCATTAATGTAATGCTATTAATCCCAAATGAAAGAATCATGTGTAAGTGAAAAGAACTAATAAACAAAATAAACTTATGCAGCCTAAATGAACTTAGAAACACTAAACACAATTAGCAAAGAAACATAAGAAAAAGATAAAGAAAAAGAGAGCAAATCTGAGGATGGCAATTTGGCAATGCTTTCACTAATTAGGTTGCCTCCCCCAATTAGCACTTGATTGATTGTTTTCAGCCTAGCCAATTCCCCTTCTTGGCTTTTTAGGATCTTTTGGCTTAGACATGAAACTTCTCGGATTTTTGCGTTTTGGAGGAAGTTTTCTTTGCAAAACAGCCAATGCCTTCTCCCCCACACGTATTATTTCATCATTCTTGGTGGGGTATAGCTCTTTGAGGAATTGTGCATATCTTGGTACTTGTCTAATGGCATCCACAAGCAAGCTGTTTAAGGTTTCCAAAAATTGTTGTTCATGTTCCTCCTTTTTGGACTTTGCAAATCTGCTAGGAAAAAGTGGAGAAGGAACATTAGTAGAAATAAGAACCTTAAAAGCTACCTGGGGTGTCAAAGTTCTCTCAATTTGAATGGTGGCTTCATTATCCTCAAGAAGTGAATCCATCTTTGGTTTTGTCTCATCCTCATCTTGTTCCTCATTTCTCAAGGTCACAATAGTAGCATTCTCCTTTGGGTTAATCACCGTTTGGGAAAGGAGTGCTAGAGATCTTTCTGCTACTAATTCCACCATACTACTAGCCAATAGGCTCATTTGCCTTTCCAAACTCTGGATGCTTGCCCTTGTTTCCTGTTGAAATTGCAAAGTATCAGTAACAAGAGAATGTACAAGATCTTCTAAAGAAGTACCTGAGTTTTGAGTCATATGTGGTGGTTGAAAAAGATCTGGTTCTTGAGACCATGATTGATTGAAGCTAGATGAATGAGTGTAATTGGCATAAGGATCTACTTCTTGGTAATTTTTCGAGTAGCCATAATTAGTATGATCCCACCATCCCTCATGGTAAGTGTTTGAGTAATGATCATACTGTTGGTCTTGGAACACTTGATGGCCTTGACATCCTCCCATGGCCAATTGTTGAACTGGGGAGGTGAGATTGGCTTGTTGATTCTCCATGTTCATGTATGCCACCAACTCTTCAAGTGTTAGATTGCTCAATTCCATTGTTTTTTTTTTTTTTTTTAAATCTGAAAAGAAAAACTTGTATGTACAAGAAAATAAAACTAATTAGAACTGAAAATAAGAATAAACCAAGTAACAAATCAACTAAAGAAAGCGATCCCCGGCAACGGCGCCAAAAATTTGATGCACCCAAAAGAGTGTATCTTATTTAACCTTGCACTAAAAAGATCAATTGTAAGTATAATGATTAGCAAGGGTCGAGTCCTCAGGGATTGGGTTTTAATCTATGAGTTATTAGTTTATAACTTACATTCAAAGAAAACAATAAAAGAAAAGGGGTTTTTGAAGCCAGATTTAAACTAAAGTAAATAATAAGAATAAGATGCAAGGCGGTATAACCAGCCAATAAAAATATATATACTAAATTAGGCGGTATAACCAGCCAATAAAAATAAAACAAAGTTAATATACAAATTAGGCGGTATAACCAGCCAATAAAAATAAATATACTTTTAAAAATAAGCAAACTAGAAAAGTAAGAAAACAAGTAAGTAAGAAGAATCAAATATGAAAAATATGGTTAAGGTTTCATTCTCCACCACTAGACATCATTAAGAATCAATTTCAGATCTATCAATATCAACCAACTATCAAAGTTAACAACCGTAGATAACAACAAGCTCTGTTATCCCAATCTTTCCTTAGTTTGTCGTTAAATAGAACAAGCTCTCTATTTAATCTCTAACCATTAAACAACCTAGAATAAGCTCTCTAAATTCAATTTAATGGCAGCTTTATGATGAGAAAGATAGGTTGATCTAAGCAACAAACACATAAGCTCGGATTGTTCAACTTAGGTTATGTTCCACTTTGCAATTATTGAAAACTTAACCATAATCATTAATCACAAATTGCCACTTATGAATAGGAAATCAAGACAATTACACGGATCAAGACTCCTAGACTAGCAATAGATAATTATCAAGATCTATCTAGTTGTACACCTAAATAAATCAAGACAACATCATGAACAATTCTTGTAGAAGAACATAAGCAACTTTGATAGAAAATTAATGATAGATAGAATCTGAAAATCAATCACAAAACATGTCTAGGGCTTTGAAATCACCTTTAACCAAATAGAAGTTTAGCCTAGCATAGGCATTGTAAACATAAACATAAAATTAAAGAGAATCTAAGAAGGAAATAAAAGAAAGAAAGAATAAGAAGAAAATAAAGAAAAAGAAAAAGAAAACTAGAGAAAAGAAAGAAGAAGAAAACTTAGAGAATTTTATTACAATGGCTAATATCCTACCAATGTACAATATGATCCAATCATCCAAGGCCCTCTATTTATACACATTTTGGAGGGCTAAATGACAAGAGACAAGCTTTACAAATTTCAAAGGTAGGTATAATAGGTGGGTGCATTTTTCTAACAATTTTCGTCATATTGTATGACAATTTTGATCAGCCAACTTGATGGTCGATTTTGTCAATTTTGGAGGCCTGATCTGATCACATGGTCTTCTAGAAAAATGTTCCCCTATCAGTCACTGATCCATAGCCGTTAGAATCAGCTCATTTGCTGATGTGGATAAGAAGATATGGGCAAAATACGAAAACAGGTCAGCACAGACGTCATTGCACATCAGCCAACTTGATGGTCGATTTCGCTAGGGAAAACGACTCCGTTTCAAGAAGTGTAAAACATGAAAAAGATAGATATGCCTCTTAACTTTGCACGGTTAAAATTTCAGCCTTATTGCTTCAGTGAAACTCGAGATATAGCTGATATGGCAAAAGGTGTCGGAACTGGAACTGAACTGGATTTGCCCTTAATTCTAGTAATCTGAAATCACTCAAAGAAACTTGTGAAAAACACCAAATTACATAAAAATATAAAAGATCATAAACACAATTAGACTAAACAATAATAACTCGTATTTGACACAAAACAATAATAAAACATAACTAAAAACTATATAATTATACGAGTTATCATCTATCCATCCCATAACCGGTCTCATTCATACTGATTTTTGGCTCTTCTATCTTTTCAAAAAAACTGGGCCTCATCGATATCCATGATCTTTTGAACTTTTGCTAAGAACTCTCTACAGTACTGAATAGCGTGCCCCTTGTATTCATGATTTTGGCAAAAATTCCCCATCTGACTGACTATTTCCCTTACATTTGTTCTTGGCTTCAACAACCCTTCTTTGACCATCTCAAACCAGACTCTGATCATAGGTGTTTTTACTTTCCTGAGATCCCTTTTTACTCGTTCAGCCTCCCCTAACATGATGGCATTGACCTTGGCCTCCGTATGATTAGGCAACAGATTTCCCGCGATATTAGGTCCACTTTTCGGTCTGAATTTCAAGATTCCTATATCAATAAGGCTTTGAACCTTACGTTTAAAAGCAGTGCAAGTCTCGGTCAAGTGTCCTTGGATGCTCGCATGGTACGCGCAGTGAGCATTGGAATCGTACCACTTGGGATAAGGAGGTTTTAAAGGTTGGAGGTAGACAAGCGCAACGAGTTGACCCTGTAAAAGCTTCGGATATAACTCACTGTAAGTAGTGGGGATAGGGTCATATTTAGGCTTTTGGTTAATCCTTAAAGGCCTTTGATCATTTCGGGGACTATTTTGCATGTTTGAGGAGTGTTTAACGGAATAACTATCTGAGGAGATATGCTAATCAGATATGGTTGCTGAAGGATAGCCGTATAAGGAAAAGGGTTCTGAGTGAGGCTGTTTATAGCTGGATAGTAAAGGTTATAGGTCGGGTAAGGTGTATAAGGTGCTGGAGGTGAGAAAGGTCAGTTATTGAAACTGACTGCGTGAGCCTCCTCTTCTTTCTTCTTGTTAAGGGCCATTTTCTTGGAGGCGACTAGTTCCCCGCTTCCATCTTTCCATTTTTAATCACGGTTTCAATCATCTCCCCAGATATGACCATATCTGCAAAATTTTTAGTGGCATTACTCACCAATTTCTCATAGTATGGTGCCTTTAGGGTGTTGATGAAGAGAACTGTAATTTCCTTATCGGTCAGGGGTGGCTGCACCTGGGTAGCCATGTTTCTCTATTTTTGGGCATACTGTTTGAAACTCTTTGTATCTTTCTTCTCCATGTTCTGCAAGGATAGTTTGTCTGGCACCATGTCAGAGACGTGCTTGTAATGTTCCAAGAAAGCCCTAGCTAGATCCGTCCATGATCGGATCTTGCTACAGGTGAGTTGATTATACCATCGAGTGGCAGACCCGATGAGGCTATCTTGGAAACAGTGGATGAGCAACTTTTCACCACTATCATGTCCGGTCATCTTCCTGCAATACATCGTCAGATGTGTTGAAGGATTGGTAGTCCCGTTATATTTCTCAAAATATGGCGTCTTGAACTTTGGCGGGATCACTAAATCAGAGACCAAACTCATCTCTTTGGCATCGAGGCTTCCTAACAATCCTGCCCCTTCCATGGATCTCAGCCTTTCTTCCAACAATTGATACTTCTTTTGTAATTCAACTGTTTCAACCCTTTTCAGTTCTGCTGCCTTTCTCTTTTCTTGTTCGGCAAGCTCATCCAGGTCTGGGATGTCAATAGGATCTATCGGAACTACTGATAACTCTAGGAAATAGTTATTTTGCCACCCTTTATGCATTTAAATCGGCTAAAGTCCTTGATGCTTTTATTTGGATTTGATTAGTTTTAGATTTTTTACATTCATTTTATTTATCCATTTTATGTTTAAAATAATAATTTAGTTATTATTTATGTCTTATTATAGGTCCACGGTGATCTGGAGCTTCAAGGTGCAAAACGATGAAAAACGGTGCAAAGCAATGAGCAGGCAGATTCAACCTCCGAAGCTTTTTTCAAGAAAAACTTTATCTTCAAGACTTCATTTGAGAAAAATCCCTTATTGACTTTTGAAGCTGACTTCCATACCTTTCCAATGGTCTAAGACTTGTCAAAATCAGATGAGGTTTTCCCAGTCAAAACAGCTAACGTATGAGAAAATGGCGAAACCAACTAGGACCAGACAGGGAGTTGGCGCCGCGGTGCGAGGCCGCGGCACCAAGGAGGAAAAATAGGTGGTGCCACAGTGCCAAAAATTTGGCACCGCAATTCTAGGTCGTGAACAGTAAACTAGTGAAAAAAATTAAAAGCTTGATAACTTACGTGTTTTCTTGTGCGCGAAGTTTCGGACTCCAGAGGCCCTAGACACTTTAAATAGGACTCTTTTAGGTCAGAATAAAAGGGATTGGATGTCTAAAAACCTAATTCTCTCATGAAGATAGTTGCCATCAAAAAGCTCTCAAGAACATTAGAAGATTGGTGAAAATTGAAGACTCAAGAATTGACAACTCTTAATTTTCTCTTTTCTTTTCTTTATTTTTCTTGTGTTGTTGATGATGGTGAAACTATTTGATTATTTGTTTTCATTAATTATAATGAACTGATTTTATTTTACTAGGATTTCAATGGAACTCAACACATAGTTTGAATTTACTTTCTCTCTCTAGCTTGATTTAATGTTTTGTTGAGTTGTTTGTTCAATCTTGTTCTTAATGCTTCTAATTGCTTGATAACCAATTAGATTTATTTATTAACCTATATACAACTTGACATAGGGAGTTTAGTGTTAGACGTGGATTGAATGACACATGCTTTATATTCATTTATTAGGATGAACTGATCTTGCAGGTAGGGTAGAAATATGCTTACCTGTCATGTGTAACCATTGTTAGAGCCTAAGCTTAATGAGTTCTTCCTTAATCAATTTTCATAGTTGGTTAGTTAATTGGTTAAGAACGATATTTTTATAAAACCATCGACAGATACTTATAAATAAGATAGACCTCTAGGTTAACAACTCAGTATCATTAATCAGATGAAAAGGTAGAGAGAGATTCAAGCGAAGTGTTAAGCGAAGTTGTAATCCTACGCTTTTATAATTAATTGAATTCATCCTTTTTAATTTACTTGCTTTAAATATTAGTTTCTTCTAATTTAGTTTTTAATTACCATCTTTAATTAATTGTTTAGATAAGATTGAGTGTGTTAATTTTAGTACTTAGTGAATTTAATAACAATTCCTCGTGGGTTCGACACTTTACTTCCACTTTATTACTTGTTTGCGATACGTGCACTTGCGTAGTGAAATCTGACAACAATTTTTGGCGTTGTTGTCGGGGAATTGTTTATTATTTTTGTTAATATTAATACCAAGCAACCTTAGTCTTAATTTAAACTTTCTTTTTATTTCTTATTTTCAGGTACTCTAGATCATGGTATGCGAAGAACTCGAAGTCTAGAACTTGTCCCTTTTGATCTAGAACCGAAAAAAATTTCCAGCGACTTCGAAGGGAGAATTTACAAGCTTCGACTCACATCCATACAATGGCTGAAGCTAACGATATGAGGTATTTGCGAGAGTTTAGGGTTCCTCTCATGCAAGACCTTTAGACTAGTATTCAGAGGCCTGACATCTAGGCAAATACGTTCGAGATAAAGTCGGCCATCCTTCAGATGATCCAAACATTAGTTCAGTTTTGTGGCTTACCGAACGATGATCCGAATTCTCACATCGTGAATTTCCTCGAGGTTTGCGATCTTTTCAAACAAAATGGTGTTTCTAATGATGCTGTAGACACCTAATTTTGTCCGGACCCATAAATCAGGTACGTTTTCTTCCTAAATTGATGTTTCAGAATGCTAAAAGGCTTTTCTCATCCTGCAGTTGGTACTCCGAGACTTAGTCTAAGAAAGCAGACAAAAAAAGTCAAACACAAAAAAGTCAACCCAAAAAAAGTCAACCATAAAAAAGTCAACCCACTTTCAAAATCAAGGTTTGAAGTTCAATTGAAATATGGTGTAAGAATTTTGATAATCCAAGGTCTACATTGAAAGATATGGAGTTCGGAAGTTGGGTTACGAAGATTCAGTAGAAAGAAAACCCTAGTTCGGGAAATTTGGGGAAAAGTGCATAACGATCAATTTGGTCAAAATTGAAGGTTTCAAATGAAAGATAAGTACTAACTACGGGTAATGGATAAGCTACTTGGAAGAAAAACTAATAGAAAAGTCAATTCAGGAGAAAACCGAGAATCAGGGTTTTTTGGTAGATTTCGGTGAAATTTGGAAGAATTACAAAAATGGCCCGATTCGATAGGACTAAAGCCCCTAATTGATGAGGAGTGATTAAACAAGGATAGCCCAAGGCTCAGTTTGAAGAAAATCTAAAAATCAGACTTGTTTTGAGCAAAATCGGTTTTCAGAGGCAAAATAGCAAAATTGAAAAATGTGGGAAAAATAGAAAATAACCTCCAAAAATTCAAAAAATTTGCAAATCTCATTCTTAAATCATTTTGAAGAGATTGGAGAAAGAAAATCTTGATTCGGAGTTCGTTTGCAAAATGGCCAAATCCCGGGTCCAAAAATTATGAAAATGAGCTCCAAAAATTATGAAAACTTCCAGATCACATTTTTAAATTATTTGGAAGATATTGGTGTAGAAAAATCAGGATTTGGAGCTCGTTTAAAAATTGGTAAAGTTCGGGTGCATAAGTGGGGCAATTTCGAAAATAAATCCAAAATAAATAGCAAATGAACTCAGAAAATTTTGAAAACTTCTAGAATTCAGTTTTTTTATTATTTTGGAAGTATTGAAAAAAGAAAATTTGAATTTGGAGTTCGTTTTCTATTTATTTAGGTTTGGGGGCTAAAAAGGTCATTTCACCGAATAAAGCAAAAAGGGCAAATTTGTGATTGAGGAAAATATGAAAGAAGAAGGAATTGCTGGGATTTTTTCTCCCTTGGTCAACCAGCATAGAGGAGAAGAAGAGAGCTTGATCAATTTAATTCCGTAGTCACATCAAGCTCACATGCTACCACTAAAATCTTGTAAATGGTCCCCCCTTCATCCAATGGCTTAGGTGCCTTGTAGGAAAGTTGAGTGCACCATCCAATGGCCAAGTTTAAATGCCAAGATGACATTTTTATTTTTCATGAAAGAACCCTCATTTAATGGCCAAGAATGGAAGAAAAGAGATGAGCACAATTCATCCAAGGGTGGGCATCCATTCGGCCAAGCAATGGAGTGCATGGGATTGTCTTTTTTCATCCAATGGCTTAGGCCATCTACAAGGGCTGAGTACACATGTTAAGGGCTAGATTTAATCTACAAGATGTCATTTTTATGTTGTCCTCATCCAATGACCAAGAATGGAAGAGCACAACTCATCCAAGGGTAGGCACTCAAAGGGGCAAGCAAATGAGTGCATGGGATTGGTTCTCTTTTGCATCCAATGGCTTAGGCCATCTATAAGGGCTGAGTACACATCTTAAGGGCTTCTATCAATTGGAAAGATGACATTTTTATGTTCTCATCAAAATATCTTAATCTAGAGGCCAAAATTAGAGGAGAAAAAGAGCAATTTCCATCCAAAGGTTGGAGGGCCATTCTGTCAAGCCATTAGAGGGGGTTGATTTCATTTTTTCATAAGTTCTTTGGCTGAAGTAAATAGCTAATTTAGCAACAAAAAAAAGGTTTTGAAAGAAAGAAAAAAAAAGCTTTTCAATAGAAGAGCTTGAAGGTAGTCATCTCTACCAAGCTCTAGCATAGCTTTCTTCTTGTTTTCCATGGTGATTTCTTGATTTCCTATCTTGTTTTCCTACTACATTTTTCATAGAAATAAAGTTTTTTAAATGTTTACTTAAGTTTTCATCTCTTCTTCTTCATCAAAATGGTTGAAAACAATTTTTTTTTACATAGTTCTTGCTTTGGCCGAATGTGGCATGTTTGTTTGCCTTGTTTTTCTCTTCTTTTTTTCCTTGCATGTTGTTGTGGAAAAATTATTTTTAGAAGGTTTGTTTAAGTATTTCATATTATGATTTTTTACAAAAAGATGAAGCAAAAAGGTTGAAATGGCTATATGATCTTGGGAAGACCAAGTGACCATGGTTAGGGGAGAGGCTATGCCCATTTTTACCTACCATGAAGCTCACCTTAATTTTGTTGTTTGGCATGGTTTATTTTCTGATTTTGAAATGGAAAGGCTTCATGATCTTGGCAAGACCAAGTGATTATGGTTAGGTGAAAGGCTATGCCCATTTTATACCAACCATGGAGCTTAACTTTCCTTGTTTTATTTACTAGTTTTGCTTGTTATTTGCTTTGCATGTCTATGCTTAATTTTTTGTATGTTCTTTATATTATTTTCTAGGCTATATTTGTTTCTATATTTCATTTCCATGCTTAATATTTTTTCCATATAGATTCGGCCTTTGTGTTCATTTGAGTCATATTGTGCATTTTTTTCATATATCATGTCTTATATTATAAATATGTTTGCATTTTTATATTTGGTCATATGACCATTCAGATACTCCATGTTACTATGCCTTACATGTGCATTTTCATCTTGATTCTTGACTTGTTTGCATCTCCATGCCATGAGTTAGCATATCTTGATATTGAGTATGCCTTGCATGTGCATTTTCATCTTGCTTCTTGACTTGTTTGCATCTCCATGCCATGAGCTTGTGTATTTTGATTTTAGTATGTCATATTCTTGTGAAAAATGTCATGACATTATGTATCTTTATATGATTTGTCATGTACTTGTGCCATTTACTAGATAGGATTGCATTAGGGTATCATGTGACCATTCAGCTTTTTCATGCATTCCTTGCCTTGTCATGCATTTTTGATTTTTCTTAGGCAACATGCTTTGCATTATCATATCTTGAAATTGTTTATTAGTTGTTGTTTGTTCCAGCATTAGCATTAGGTTCATTGGTCATTGTATGTCCGTAGTATTGTTATGCATTTTCACTACATTTTAGGTCTAGGCCATATTGGTATTGCCATGCATATTGGGTCTTCAAACATATTGGTATTGCCATGCATTGCTATGCTTCTTAGGTCTTAGGTTACATTAGCATTTTCATGCATATTCATAACATATTAGGTCTAAGTCATATTTGCATTATCAAGCATTGCATGCATATTAAGTTAGGATAGCATTTATTGCCATGCAAACTCATGCTAGGCATTTAGGTTATTTTGAATTGTCATGCAATTCCTTTACCAGTTATGCTTTAGACCATGCATTTCATACATTTCATTTGCTATATGTTCATGCATTCCATGTCATTGCCACATGATTTATGACTTAGACCAATCAATGGCTCAAAGTCATGCTCCTTTGAGCATACTTGTGGAAAATTAAAGAGTTGTCAAATTGATTATTCTACCTTTGAGATTTTTTTTACTTAGCCAATTTTTGTCCAAGGTTCTTAAATGTTTTAGCTACTGTCCGTAAGTCTTTAGGATGATCTCCAACAATTTTTACTTTGATTTTTGAATGATTTTATCAAAGGCAAAATAATGTGTTTTGACAAAATAGTTTTTTTCACCCAATACTCGAACTTCTCCGATTTTTATGGGAAGCCATCCTTAATCATAAAATTAAGCCAATTTTTTCTCGTGTATTTTTACATGTTCTGAGTCTCCAATATATTTTTTAGATTTTTTTGAATTTTTAAAAATAGGATAAAAAATTGGTGTCAAAACCGGACAGAAGAGGCAGATTTGAATTCAAAAGAGAAATAATGGTTGAATTTGGCTAAGGCATTTAGAGGGGGTTGGTTAGAAGCTTTAGCTACTGTCTTAAGGTAGTTTCTAAGCCTTTTTAAACTTTAAAAATGATTTTATAAATCTCAGGTTAAGGGTGGTCAAGTCCGGGATTTTAAGCTTAGGAAATTAGAGCCATTTTAAAAGGGTTTGGTAGGGGTTTTAATCTTTAAAAAAGTTTTTCCTCAAAATTGTTTTCAAACAATCACAAAGTTTTATTTTTTTTTTCTTTAGAAAATCTAATTTGACATATTTTCCTAAGGTAGCCGGATATCTTTTTAGACATGTGGACTTCTTTATTTAGAGGAAAAAAATACATTTTCATGCATTGCATTTTCCATGTTCATACATTTTATTTAATATGTCATTTTTGCTATGATATTTTCCATGGTATTATTATTACTTTGATTTACATTCTATGATGTTATATTGTTTGCCATATGATTTTGAATATTTCAAGCTATCCTATATTTTTTATGTAGTCATTTATTTTTGTCACATTTTTTAGCATATACTATGTTCATGTATTTTTATTTTATTTTCATGCATATTTTATGATAGCATTATTTATGTTTCATGTCATTTCATGTCACTTAGATCATGTTCCACGTCATTTAGGTTATATTATTTATAATATGCCATGTCATTTAAAATATGCCATATCATTCAAAATTGCCATGTCATTTAAATCATTTTATTTCATTTAGAATATACCATGATACTTAGGACTTTTTATTTCATCTAGAATATACTATGCCATTTAAATTATGTCATGTCATTTAGGTTGCATTATATTATCTAGACTTTGCTATGTCATTCTATTTATGTCATACATGTTCATATTCATTTTTAATTTTTTTTTTAAAAAAAAAAGGGACAATGATTTTCAATAAAAAAATAAAGATATTCTCAAGTTAAAATAATTCATGAGTTCTCTACTGGGTTTGCTAGAGAGAATATCATCAATTATCATTAAAAAGGAATATCTTTCTTTCAAAAAATGAGAATGATACGGAAAGTTTTCTACATAAATAAAAATTTCTATATTTTGCCGATTTTGTCGGGGAATATAGGAAATTTTTGAATTAATAAATTCCGAATCATTTTCAATTAAAAATGGAATTATTTTTATTTACATTGGGAATTAATTTGAAATACTAAATTAAAACTGACTTTTTTATCAAGACTTGAGATAACACATGATTAATAAGGTACTGTTTTATACGGGCGTTGTGGGGGTACTAATCTTTCCCCGCAAGTAACCGAGTCCCAAACCCAATTCTTCGATTTTCTCTGGTTTAAAATGCGGACTTGAAATTGGTTTTTAAAATATTTAATTAATTTTAAAATGTTTTACAAAACCGGTTTTAATAGGTGGCCTATCACACCTAGCAAAAAAAGATTGGTGGTGATTCCATGTCTTTTTACGAGGCGTTTTCATACCCTCGACCTTTTATTTCAACCTAGAGGAATGAGTCATCTTTTCCTCTGCTTCTGTTTTTTGCCTCACTCGAATGGGTCCCCACGATCGGGATCACGTATCGACAGCTTGGCTACTCCGCTGGGGATTTTTTAGAGAGTCAGGCCAAGAATTAGTTGTGTGTTATCTAAGTCTCAATTTTGTTGGTTTAATTGGTATTTAATTTTAATTCCCATATTTTTAAAATAATAAAGAGAATTTTGAAAATAATAAAATGTTTTAAATATGTCCATCTTCATGTGCATTCATACTATTATTGTTCTCTGGTTATCTTGTTGTGTATGTTTTTATGTTTGCTTAACTGATGCTTTACATTGTTTGATTTTAGTGGGGTATTTAGAATAAAGGGTGTAGAATAGGTGGTGACAGGTTTGTTTTGTTCCTCCGCACACACTACATTTGTATTTGCATAACATGAACCCTCTACATGGGTTCGGTCCTTTTAAGTGGGTGTAAAGTAACTACGCCTTCGTGATGATCCTTCGTATGGGCTAGTGAAACACTTTCAGAGTATAAAGTACCTAATGCCTTCGTGATAATCCTCCGTACGGGCACAGGAAAATATACTCTAACGAATTGAACCCGCTTTTATCGGGGTGCCTTACTAGCCTTCACAGGCGACAGTGATGAACAATTCGGGGCCTTAGAACTGATTCACCTTCATATAGTGAACCTAGGCGAAGCCATGTCAGATTTCTATTAGATACTCAAAGTTTAAGAACACATGGAGGAACATTTCCAACCTTTTACCATCTTTCTATATGTTAGATTTTACAAATTGGGTGATGATGAACGAACATCATATCGCTCATAATAAAATTATTACTTTGTCCCTAAGGCGTCATAATGCCGAAGCTCTGTTAAAATTTTTGGGACATTTTTTTTAAAGCATGTTGTTATTTATGTTATATTTGTGAATTCATTTATTTTCTAATATATTTCTATCTGTTTTCTTTTCTTTGACATGCATCATAGACATCATCATACACTTGATGTTTATTGGCCTCGGGATAGTTATCAACCCAAAGGACTTTCATGGAGTGTCAGGTTATTTCAGTGATAGAAGATCATGCAGTAGTCAGGGCATGGTCGAAAAAAGATCAGAGGGAGGATGGTGATTGCCTGAAGAAAGATTATGTGTCAGTATTGCCGGAAAGGGTCAAAGTGGATTCTAGATAGAATAACCTCCAAGGGTTAGCCGACATTTGGAATCAGTGGAATGTATCAGAGAATGAAGCCTTCAATCAGAAATATGGAGATATAGCACTCTTAATTCTGATTAGGGTTAATAGTGGGTTGATTCAAGCTATGGTACAGTTTTGGAATCCTGCTTATAGATGTTTTACTTTTAACAAGAAGGATATGACCCCACCGATTAGAGAATATTAAGTACTGTTATGTATTGAATGTCCTAATCCTGATCGGGTAAATTTGAAGGAAGTGAAACCTTCATGTTTTAAGAAGAAAGTGGCTAGGATCACAGGAATTGATACAACATGGGTTGAGAGTCATGTGGATACAACGCAGAAAAATAGATGCATTCCGTGGGAAACTCTCTGACAATTGATATTGGGTTATTCTGACAAAGAAAAAGCCAGGGACATATGCGCTCTAGCCATCTACGGATTAATCATATTCTTGAAGATATTGGGTCATGTGGATATAAACCTGTTTGATTTCTTTGAAAAGTTGGAACAGAAGATCAACCCATCTCTGGCCATCATAGCTGAAACTATCCGATCTTTGAATTTTTGTAAAAGGGAAGGACAAAGGAGAATCAAGGGGCGTGTACAACTCCTTCATATTTGGATTCAAAGTCACTTTTGGAAGATAGAATAGGTTTCCTTCAAACCGTACATGAAGTCTTTAGTTCCGATTAGGAAATTCCTTCGAAATGGTTGGTCTCAAGACGGAGATGAAGAGAAATGGGTCAACATGTTCCAGAATCTAAAAGGGGAGATGGTAACTTGGAGAGCTCCATGGATGGTTCCTATGCCGATTATGTATAAATATGGGGACAACTCGGGAGTTCCACTACTCAAAATTTGGGGGTCTGTGAGTTATGCGCCTCTGTTGGTGCAAAGACAGGTTGAGTCTCGACAATTTACACCTGTGACTCATAAGCTAGGATCATCAAAGTTCACTTATGGAGAGGACGAATATTCTGGAAAGGTGCGGGCAGTGATTGAAGCATGGAAGAAAACTCACCGGATAAAAGTGGCTAGATATGCCGATATCGTCACACCTGATTACCTGGTATGGAGGGAATTAAGGGTTAATGATAGGCTGTTGACATCGGATGGGGAAAAGGTCCAATTCATGAATCTGCCACCGAGGGAAATGCCATCAGAGCAAGAAATCGCAAAGGTGGAATTTGAAAAAGAAAAGGCCCAGATGAGCAAGGAGATTGCCCGACTACAAGAAGAGCTTGAGAACATGAAAATTTGGGAATCAGCTCAAGAAAGAGAAAAGGAAAAGATCAAGAGAGAAAGGGACACTGCTAAGGGCGATCTTCAGGAATTACACTTGGAAAACAAGAGGTACCGCTTCGAGCTCAGATTTGAGGGGACCCTCAAGACTTTCGGGGAATGAGAACATGAGGTCAAAAACCTCAGGAAGGAGAATAACTATTGGAAAGAGAGAGCGAAGCATAAGGAAGCCCGACCCAATCAATTGGAGAAGCAAGCTAAGGAAAGCTTAGACGGTGATACTTCTGCTAACTTGTCAAGGGACCGTGAACAAGTAGGGGTCAGATTAAAGTGTAGGGCAATAAAAAGGAGACTATGAAAGAAAGTCCAAGATCCGAAAAAGTCACTATAGGACTAATTTTGTAATAGCACTTTGAAAGACGAATTACGGACTTATCTTAGGCAGTGATCTTTTTATTCTATCTATGACGTATTTAGTTCCAGGAAATCAATGAAAGATCGTTCGGTTGAAATTATCCCGGGGCCAATACTTTCAAAAGCATTCATATTTTATATATTTTGTTTGTTCATTTGTACATTTACTCATATTTATAATCATTCATTTTTTAAATTCATTCATATCCATACACTTAACCACTTATTTATTCTTTTTACTTGTTCATTTATTCATATTCATATTCATACACTTAACCACTTATTTATTTCTTTTACTTGTTCATTCATTCATATTCATACACTTAACCACTAATTTGTTCATTTCTCTTGTTCATTCATTTATTCTTTCATATTCATATACGTAGTCATGTACTTATTCATTTTATTTGATTCATTCATTCATATTTAGTCATTCATTCATTCATTCAGTTTTTTTAAAACATAAAAAAATATGTGTCAATAAATTCTAATTCATGGTTTTTAAAACTAAAGGTACAATTGGTCGCACTCAGAAAGAATAGGATTTTCGACACCCTTACAATACTCGATCTCAAGCCAGAGCTATGGAGAATGATTAGCTTGTTAGAATTGAATGAATGGAAAGAACTCAAACGGAACTGCAGGAACAGTTGGCTAAATCTCAGGAGGAGTCACGAGAACAGATGACTAAACTCATGGAAATGATGAGTGCCATGATGAAACAAAAAGTGCCGGGAGAGAATTCGGTAACAAAGGGTGGTAATTGAAGAGGATCAACCTATAAACATACAGCAAAAGGGCCAAGATCTGCCAATTGGGGCAGCCTCCTATGTTTATATCCAGCCAGCTGCTGAGGCACAAAACTATGTTCCCGGAAGAGGTAATATGGGAGCTGACCCAAATGATGTTAATGTTCCAGACTTTGAGGAACTAGCTGAAAAGGAAAAAGCAATGATGATTGGACTGAAGAGGGTTGAAATGGAAGAATCCCAGAAAAATTATCAACTGCTGAGTTATTTGGCAGTTTGGATGCCAAAGAGATGAGTTTAGTACATGATCTGGTAATTCCCCAAAAGTTCAAAGTACCAGACTTTGAGAAATATAATGAGACTACCAACCCATCAGCACATCTGACCATGTACTGTAGAAGAATGACGGGGCACGGTGATAATGAGAAACTGCTTATCCATTGTTTCCAAGATAGCTTGACAAGGTCTGCAACCCGATGGTACAATCAACTGAGTCGTACCAAGATTCGTTCATGGACAGATTTACCCAGGGCTTTTATGGAGTATTATAAGCATGTATCTGATATGGTATCTGATAGGCTGTCACTACAGAACATGGAAAAGAGGGCCACTGAGAGTTTCAAGGAATACTCGCAAAGGTGGAGGGATCTGGCTACACAAGTGCAACCCCCTTTAACTAGCAAAAAAACTACACTGCTTTTCATTAATACCTTGAAAGCACCATATTATGATAAATTGGTAGGGAGTGCCACCAAGGACTTTGTAGACATGGTAATATCTGGGGAAATGATAGAGTCGACCATTAAGAATGGGAAAATGGGAAGGAGGGAGTCTTCTACTCCGAAAAAGGTATTCCCTGCTAGGAAGAAAGAGGAGACCCACGCAGTTAGTATCAACCAATACCCATATACATCTCCCACACCATATACACCACCAAGGCCCTATACTCCTACTACATCTTATGCACCTCCTACACCCTACACACCTTACCCGGGGTATAATCCTTACTACCCCAATGTGAACCACCTACCCAAAATCCCTTCCCTTATACCAATATACCACAACAGTCGTTTCCAACTAGCATATCCCCACAGATAAACCTTCCCCAAAACACTATCCCAAACACTCAGGGAGCTGGGCGCAATGACCAACGTTCACCAAGGAACGATCAAAAACCCCAATTTGATCTGATTCCTACCACCTATGTTGAGCTATATCCCAAACTGTTACAGGGTCAACTTGTTGCACCCGTATACCTCAAACCTCTGACACCGCTATATCCAAGGTGGTACAATGCAAATACTAACTTCGTGTACCACACATGAATTCAAGGACATTCGACTGAAGATTGCCTGGCCTTTAAAAAGAAAGTCCAAAGCCTGATCAACGCCGGAGTTGTGAAGTTTGGGTCAAAGAATGGGCCGAATGTAACAGGAAACCCATTGCCCGATCATGCTGAGAATCGGGTAAATGCAGTATCGACAAGGGAAGTCAGAAGGGTAAAAAAGGATGCCAAGGAAGTCAAGACTCCAATGTTGACAGTATGGGTTGAGATGGTTAAGGCAGGAATGGTGAGGGATGCAGATAGTCTAAAAATGGTTGCAAAGAGGGTGCAGAATTGGTGCCCGTTCCATAAGTGTGGAGGTCATATCATACAGGTCTGCGGGGACTTTCTGGCTAAAGTCCAAAAGATTATGGATAATGGGGAGGCCCAGTTTTATGAGGAAACAGAGGAGGAAGTAGAGGTTATTGAGAATGCAGCTGGCTACGGGATAGGAAGACCCTTGATCATCTATTATGATCAACCAGAGGATAAAATCATGCCAGTCATTGAGGAAAATGCACCTAAGTTAATCATTGATTTGCCTGTTTCCTTTTCGTACAAGGAAAACATAGTTGCACCACGGAAATATGACTGCAGCATGGTTATGCCAGGGTCTTCAAGTCAGCAAGATATCACAGGTGTGGGGCACTTAACACGAAGTGAAAGGTGTTATGCTCCTGAGGCTGTTGAACAAGGGCTAACAGGAAAAGATTGAGGAATGGACAAAGGGAAGAAAGCAGCTAAAAAAAATCCATATTGAGATGGATTTGTCAAAAGAAATAGAAAGGGGGTCAGCCTCGGTAAACAAGATAAAAGAGCCGGTGAATGAGAATGAAGCCTGCGAGTTCTTAAAATTCATAAAGCATAGTGAGTATAGCGTGGTTGAGCAACTGCAACGTCAACCAGCTAGAATTTCAATCTTATCTTTGCTTTTGAACTCGGAGCCACACAAGAATGCCCTGTTGAAAGTGTTGAATCAGGCATATGTGGCTAACAACATATCAGTAGAAAAATTAGATAAGCTGGTGGGAAACATCGCGGCAAACGACCATATATATTTTAGTTATGAGGAAATACCACCCAATGGTATTGGGTCAACAAAGGCTCTTCACATAACTACCACTTGCAAGGGGCACATATTACCAAGGGTCCTTTTGGATGATGGTTCTTCATTAAATGTGATGCCCTTGGCAACCCTGTCCAAATTGCCAGTGGATATTTCTTATATGCTGCCAAGCTGCACGGTGGTCAAAGCTTTTGATGGTACCAGGAGAGATGTAATGGGAACTATTGAGGTTCCTCTGGAGATAGGTCCATGCACCTATACAGTGAACTTTCAGGTCATGGATATTAATCCGTCCTATAATTGCCTGTTAGGAAGGCCGTTGATACATTCAGCAGGGGCTGTACCTTCATCTCTCCACCAAAAGCTGAAATTTGTGAAAGAGGGGCGTTTGGTCACTGTATGAGGAGAAGAGGATGTAATAGCCTCTACATCTACTGAATCTCCTTATGTGGAACCCAATGAAGATGTCGTAGAATGTTCCTTTCGATCTTTGGTGTTCGTAATTACAATTTTCGTCGCTGAAGGGCAAAAAATTCCAAAACCAAGGTTGTCCAAGAACACAAGGCTGGGGGTAAGAACTACCGTGGGAAAAGGCTGTAGGGCTAGAAAAAGATCTCAAAAAATATCTTTAGGGGATGGCCCGAGCAATGGAAGTAGTGGGAAAAAAAGACCGATTTTGCCTGGGGTATCTTCCGAAGGCCCATGAGAAAAGGAAACAAGTTGAAAAAAATCGACAAAGGAGGATGGCCCGTCTCGCGGGTATGGATATTGAGTGGAAGCCTATGACTTTTCCATCTATCCTTCACAGCTTTCGCTCAGTCGGTTCTCTATTCGGAGAAAAGAATTCTGATGATGTACTCGTAATGATCGAGCAAGCCTTCGAGAGATTCCAGGTGAATAGGGATGAGCAAATATATGATATGGAGATCTGCATGACCAAGGAGGAAAGAATTGAAAGTGAGAATGCTAACTGGATGGTGCGACCTTGTCCGCCAGGATATAGACTGACCAATTAGAGTGCAACCGAGCTACCCATAGTTTTTAGGTCTATTCCAACGTAATGCTTTTAAACAAATCTTAAATATCTTTGCCCGAAGATATTAAGAATTTCTTTTGTAATGGGCTTTTGTCTAAAAGTTTTCATTCTATAAATAACAAACACGATGCATTTCCTTCATATTGATTGTCCATATTCTTTCATTTATGCTATTTATTTTGCTTCGATTGTATATATGTTTTCCTATATTGTTTCTTCCCTACCTATTTACAAGTGTACGGATGCGGAATATGAGGACCTTCCTGTTAGTAATTCTGAAATTGAATTTGAGAGACCCATTTGCACGAGTGATTTTGAGGTCGACGAAGATGTTGAGGATTATGGTCTACCTCCGGACTTATTAAGAAAAATAGAACAAGAAGAGAAACAAGTACTTCCTCATGAGGAGCTATTGGAATTGTTGAATTTGGGAAGTAGTAAGGAGATAAAAGAGGTTAAAATTGGGACTACATTGTCGTCATCAATAAAGAGTGAATTGATAGCCTTGCTCCGGAATATGTAGATGTATTTGCATGGTCATACCAAGACATGCCGGGTCTAGATCCAAATATTGTGGTACTTAAGCTCCCTTTAAGGCCATAGTGCAAGCCAATTCAGCAAAAGTTGAGAAGAATGAGGTCGGACATGCTGTTAAAGGTAAAAGAGGAGGTGAATAGGCACTTTGATGCTGGATTCTTAGAGGTGGCAAAATATCCGGAATGGGTGGCAAACATTGTTCCAGTACCAAAGAAGGATGGCAAGGTGCGTATGTGTGTCGATTACCAAGATTTGAACAAAGCTAGTCCCAAAGATAATTTCCCTTTGCCTCACATTGATACTTTGGTGGATAATACGATGAAGAGTTCCTTGTTTTCTTTCATGAATGGATTCTCGGGATATAATCAGATTAAGATGGCACCGGAAGATATGGAGAAAACCACATTTGTTACAATGTGGGGAACATTCAGCTACAAGGTAATGCCGTTTGGGTTGAAGAATTCTGGGGCAACATATCAGAGAGCCATGGTGACCTTGTTTCATGACATGATGCATAAGGGAATTGAGGTTTATGTTGATGATATGATTGCAAAGTCACAAGGATAAGAGGAGCATATTGCGAATCTTAGGAAACTCTTTGAAAGACTAAGAAAGCTCCAACTCAAGTAAAGACTAAGAAAGTTCCAACTCAAGTTAAACCCGGAAAAATGCACTTTTGGAGTCTCTTAGGGGAAATTATTGGGTTTTGTTGTTAGCAAAAAGGGAATTGAGATTGATCCGGATAAAGTAAAAGCCATCTAGAATTTGCCACCTCCACGTACTCAAAAAAAAGTAAGAGGTTTTATGGGGAGATTGAATTACATTGCTCTGTTTATTTCTCAGTTAACCGATAAATGTGATCCAATATTTAAGTTACTTTGAAAACTTGATCTAGGAGAGTGGGATGAAAGGTGTCAGATTGCTTTTGAAAAGGTTAAGCATTATCTATCAAACCCACCAGTATTAATGCCACCGGCTCCAGATAAATCGATGATAATGTATCTATCAGTATTTGAGAGATCCATGGGCTATGTTTTGGGGCAGCTTGATGAGACTGGAAAGAAAGAACAGGCGGTTTACTACCTCAGCAAGAAGTTCATAGATTATGAGTTGAAATATTCGTCGGTAAAAAAGCTGTGCTGTACCTTAGCTTGGACTGCTCGGAGGCTCCGACAGTACATGCTGTACAACATGACCTGGTTGATCGCCAAGCTAGATCCAATCAAGTACATGTTGGAAGTACCTTCTTTGTCAGAGAGGACAAAAAGATGGCAGGTTTTTTTGTTAGAATACGACATTGTATATGTGAGTCAGAAAGCTATCAAGGGCAGTGCAGTGGCTGAATTTTTAACAAGTCGGGCAGTGGAAGATTATGAGCCGTTGACCTTTGATTTCCTAGATGAAAATTTGATTTATGTTTCAAAAGTGGATGAGGTTCCCCCGAACAGGAAAATATGGAAGATGTATTTTGACGGGGCATCCAATGCCATGGGGCATGGAATCGGTGCAGTGCTCACATCCCCTGAAGAAGATTATTATCCCTTCACCACCAGATTGGATTTTGATTGTACAAACAATACGGCTGAGTATGAGGCATGTAATATGGGCCTTCGTGCAGCAGTGGACAGAAAAATCAAAGTTTTGGAAGTTTTTGGAGACTCAGCTTTAGTGATATATCAATTGTGCAGAGAATGGGAAACCCGAGATACAAAATTAATCAGATACCGAGAACTCATACTAAGTTTATTAGAGGAGTTTGAAGAAGTAAGTTTCAATTACTTCCCCCGAGAAAAAAATCGGATGGCGGATGCTCTGGCTACTTTGTCATCAATGTTTAAAGTGAATGAAGGGCAGAAGTTGTGCTAATCAAGATGAGCATATATGAATCTCCTGCCCATTGTTTGAGTATCGAAGAAGAAGCAGATGGTCTCCCTTGGTATAACGACATCTTGCAGTACATCAAGAGTCAACAATATCCAGAACAGGCAACAGAAAATGAGAAGAAGACTCTGGGAAGGCTAGCAATGGGTTTTGTTCTAGACGGCGAGATTCTCTACAAGAAAGGGAAACATCAAGTCCTACTGAGGTGTATCGGGTCTGCCTAAGCTCGAAGAATCATAGAGAAAGTCCATGAAGGGATATGTGGCACCCATGCCAATGGTCACATGCTTGCTAAGCAAATTATGAGGGCATGGTATTATTGGCTGACAATGGAAGGAGAATGTATCAGTTATTCTCGAAAGTGTCATAAATGCCATATCTATACACATAAGATTCATGTGTCGCCATCACCATTACATGTCATGACCGCACCATGGCCGTTTTCAATATGGGGAATGCATATGAATGGGCCTATTATCCCAAAAGCTTCAAATGGATATTGTTTCATCCTGGTGGCCATAGACTATTTCACAAAGTGGGTGGAAGCTGCTTCTTATACGAATGTAACAAAGTCGGTGGTATACAGATTTGTTAAGAAGGAAATTATATGCCGATATGGATTGCCAGCAAGAATTATTTCAGATAATGCTCTCAATCTGAACAATAAGATGATGAGAGAGGTATGTACTCAGTTCAAGATCACGCATCACAATTCGGCAACTTATCGTCCGAAGATGAATGGGGCAATAGAAGCAGCCAACAAAAACATCAAGAAGATTGTCTAGAAGATGACTGATGTGTATAAGGATTGGCATGAGATCTTGCCTTTTTCTCTTTACGCATATCGCACTTCGGTTCACGCATTCACAAGGGCAACGCTGTTTTCTTTGGTATATGGTATGGAAGCAGTGTTACCTATTGAAGTTGAGATTCCTTCACTTCGGGTTTTGATGGAGGTTGGCCTAGAAGAGGAAGAGTGGGTTAAAGCTCGTTATGAACAGCTAAATCTCATCAAAGAGAAAAGATTGAAGCCAATTTCTCACAGGCAGTTGTATCAGAAAAGGATGATTCGAGCTCATAACAAGAAGGTTCGACCCAGACAGTTCCGAGAATGAGAGTTGGTACTGAGGAAAATTCTCCCTATAGTGAAGGATCCGCGAGGAAAATGGGCTCAAAATTGGGAAGGACCCTATATGGTAAAAAGAGCGTTTTCTAGAGGAGCATTGATTCTAACTCGGATGGATGGGGATGATTTTAGACATCCCGTGAATGCTGACGAACTGAAGAAGTATTATGCTTAAAAAAAAGTATGATGCTATACACATAGGAATACAAATGATTCCAAATGTAGAAATGGAAATTCTATAAATCTATCTCCCCTGAGAATTGCTTTTCAAAGAGAATATTCATGCTTGATACGATGAATGATCATTCTTTCATATTCCCTTCACTAAAAAGAAATTATCCCTAGTCACCCCTTTGAGCCTTAGGAATCATTTATTTCGTTGAACCCGGATCAAGGATCACCCTCTACAATAGAGGGCAAATACGAGGAAAAAAAGGAGAGCCATTGGAAAATGTGAAATCAAAGAATGGCAAATGAAAGCCAGCAATGAAAAAAAAAAGAAGAAAAAGTCCAAAAAGGGAACAAATGTCTCAAGAATGAATTCTCCTCAGGAAATGATCCTTGATCCAATCACCCTTAAACACATTTTGGGTCTATTTTATCTTTTCCTTATAAACCCGAACCTTGGCCTGCATTACGTACTTTAAAAGTCCATTTTGATCAAGCATGGATATTTAATTTGAAAGGTTTTTCTCAGAATTCATCCCATCTTTTGAATTGACATTTTTACCTTGGAAGCATTTAGAATTCTCAGATGCATGGTAAAATAAAAAAAAAAATGAGAGGTTTAAGCCAAAAACTCGTAAAAGGGTGACTTAATACCGAATGGGGGACACCTGAGTTGAAAACCCGCAAAGGACGGCTCAAGTACTGATTAAGGTTTGAGTCAATGCTCCGTGTAAAGAGGGAGAAAGTATTTGAAAATCAGAGAAAAGTGGAACAACTCTGTCAGCCGTAACTACGAAAGCCGAGGGATTACCCAAGTAAATTGACCATTCAAGAGAAATTTCAGATGATTTGGAAAAGGAGGAGTCCAAGATATTCCACATCCGGGGCATCAACAACCTATAACATGCTCAAGCCCAAACCTAAATAATTAAAAGATGTCCATGTTACATAATATAGGCCCAAATGCCTAAGTAATTATAAGAATTAAAATAAGCCCAAATAAGCCCTCTTAATGTGCCACCTTGTGTTCTTGAATCACATGGACCAAACTTGGATGCAAGCCCATCTTACATGTCAAAGCCTTTCCTGAATAACTTGCAACATGGCCCAAGTGAATTCCACCCATTCTTGCCATGTTTCCTAGATCTTCTTGGATCTTGGCCCATATAGAAATTGCCATGGGATTGGTCCATCTTGGATCTTATCACTATGCCCATTTTATACCAACCATGGAGCTTAACTTTCCTTGTTTTATTTACTAGTTTTGATTGTTATTTGCTTTGCATGTCTATGCTTAATTTTTTGTATGTTCTTTACATTATTTTCTATGCTATATTTGTTTCTATATTTCATTTCCATGCTTAATATTTTTTCCTTGTAGATTAGGCCTTTGTGTTCATTTGAGTCATATTGTGCATTTTTTTCATATATCATGTCTTTTATTATAAAAATGTTTGCATTTTTATATTTGGTCATATGACCATTCGGCTACTCCATGTTACTATGCCTTACATGTGCGTTTTCATCTTGCTTCTTGACTTGTTTGCATATCCATGCCATGAGTTAGCATATCTTGATATTGAGTATGCCTTGCATGTGCATTTTCATTTTGCTTCTTGACATGTTTGCATCTCCATGCCATGAGCTTGTGTATTTTGATTTTAGTATGTCATATGCTTGTGAAAATGTCATGACATTATGTATCTTGATATGATTTGTCATGTACTTGTGCCATTTACTAGATAGGATTGCATTAGAGTATCATGTGACCATTCGACCTTTTCATGCATTCCTTGCCTTATCATGCATTTGCATTTTGTTTAGGTAACACGCGTTGCATTATCATATCTTGAAATTGTGTATTAGCTGCTGTTTGTTCCAGCATTAGCATTAGGTTCATTGGTCATTGTATGTTCATAGTATTGCTATGCATTTTCACTACATTTTAGGTCTAGGCCATATTGGTATTGCCATGCATATTGGGTCTTAAATCATATTGGTATTGCCATGCATTGCTATGCTACTTAGGTCTTAGGTTACATTAGCATTTTCATGCATATTCATAACATATTAGGTCTAAGTCATATTTGCATTATCAAGCATTGCATGCATTTTAAGTTAGGATAGCATTTATTGCCATGCAAACTCATGCTAGGCATTTAGGTTATTTTGAATTGTCATGCATTTCCTTTACCATTTATGCTTTAGACCATGCATTTCATACATTTCATTTGCTGTATGTTCATGCATTCCATGTCATTGCCACATGATTTATGACTTAGACCAATCAATGGCTCAAAGTCATGCTCCCTTGAGCATACTTGTGGAAAATTAAAGAGTTGTCAAATAGATTATTCTACCTTTGTGATTTTTTTACTTAGCCAATTTTTGTCCAAGGTTTTTAAATGTTTTAGCTACTGTCCTTAGGTCTTTAGGATGATCTCCAATAATTCTTACTTTTATTTTTGAATGATTTTATCAAAGGCAAAAAAATGTGTTTTGAAAAAACAGTTTTTTTCACCCAGTACTCGAATTTCTTCGATTTTTCTGGGTAGTCATCTTTAATCATAAAATTAAGCCAATTTTTTTTCATGTATTTTTACATGTTCTAAGTCTCAATTATATTTTTTAGATTTTTTTGAAGTTCTAAAAATAGGCTAAAAAATTATGTGTCAAAACCGGACAGAAAAGGCAGATTTGAATTCAAAAGAGAAATAATGGTTGAATTTGGCTAAGGCATTTAGAGGGGGTTGGTTAGAAGCTTTAGCTACTGCCTTAAGGTATTTTCTCAGCCTTTTTAAACTTTAAAAATGATTTTATAAATCTCAGGTTAAGGGTGGTCAAGTTTGGGATTTTAAACTTAGGAAATTAGAGCCATTTTAAAAGGGTTTGGTAGGGGTTTTAATCTTTATTCAAGTTTTTCCTCAAAATTGTTTTCAAACAATCACAAAGTTTTTTTTTTAGGAAATATAATTTGACATATTTTTCTAAGGTAGCCGAATATCTTTTTAGATATACGGACTTCTTTATTTAGAGGAAAAAAAATACATTTTCATGCATTGCATTTTCCAAGTTCATGCATTTTATTTAATATGTGATTTTTGCTATGATATTTTCCATGGTATTATTATTACTTTGATTTACATTCTATGATGTTATATTATTTGCCATATGATTTTGAATATTTCGTATTATCCTATATTTTTTATGTAGTCATTTATTTTTGTCACATTATTTAGCGTATACTATGTTCATGCATTTTTATTTTATTTTCATGCATATTGTATGATAGCATTATTTTATGTTTCATGTCATTTCATGTCACTTAGATCGTGTTCCATGTCATTTAGGTTATATTATTTATAATATGCCATATCATTCAAAATTGACATGTCATTTAAATCATTTTATTTCATTTAGAATATACCATGATACTTAGGATTTTTTTAGTTCATCTAGAATATACTATGCCATTTAAATTATGTCATGTCATTTAGGTTGCATTATATTATCTAGACTTTGCTATGTCATTTTATTTATGTCATACATGTTCATATTCATTTTTTAAATGTTTTTTTAAAAAAAAAGGATAATGATTTTCAATAAAAAAAATAAAGATATTCCCAAGTTAAAATAATTCATGAGTTCTCTACCGGGTTTGCTGGAGGGGATATCATCAATTATCATTAATAAAGGAATATATTTCCTTCAAAAAACGAGAATGATTCGGAAAGTTTTCCACATAAACAAAAAAATTTATATTTTGCCGATTTTGTCGGGGAATATAGGAAAATTTTGAATTAATAAATTCCGGATTATTTTCAATTAAAATGGAATATTTTTCTTTAAATTGGGAATTAATTTGAAATACTAAATTAAAACCGACTTTTTTACCTAGACTTGAGATAACACATGATTAATAAGGTACCGTTTTATACGGGCGTTGTGGGGGTGCTAATCCTTCCCCGTACATAACCGAGCCCGAACCCAATTCTTCAATTTTCTCTGGTTTAAAACGCAGACTTGAAATCGGTTTTAAAAATATTTTAATTAATTTTAAAATGTTTTACAAAACCGGTTTTAATAGATGTCTGATCACACCTAGCCAAAAAATATTGGTGGCGACTCCATGTCTTTTTACGAGGCCGTTTTCATACCCTCGACCTTTTATTTCAATCTAGAGGAATATAGTCATCTTTTCCTCTGCTTTTGTTTTTTGCCTCACTCGAACGGGACCCAGCAATCGGGATCACATTTCGACAGATGCCATTAGACTGAGACTTTTCCCTTTTTCACTTCGAGATAAGGCCAAGAGTTGGTTGCACTCCCTTCCTGCTGGCTCCATTACTACTTGGGCTGATCTAGCCCAGATTTTTCTTGCCAAATATTTTCCTCTTGCCAAGTTAGCTAAGATGCGGAATGATATCACAACTTTTATGCAGTATGACTCAAAATCATTATATAAAGCTTGGGAAAGGTACAAAGATCTGCTCCGACGATGTCCTCATCATGGGATACCAAAATGGCTTCAGGTGAACACCTTTTACAATGGGTTAATGGGTCCTACTAGAAGTTCTATCGATGTTGCAGTAGATGGGGCTCTCATGGGAAAAAATTGATGAGGCTTAAAATTTAATTGAGAAGATGACTTCCAATAATTATCAATGGTCCACTGAGAGAATTTTGCCAAAGAAAGCTTGTTGTCAGATTTCACTATGCAAGTGCACGTATCGCAAACAAGTGATAAAGTGGAAGTAAAGTGTCGAACCCATGAGGAATTGCTATTAAATTTGCTAAATACTAAAATTAACACAACTTACTCTTATCTAAACAAATAATTAAAGATGATAATTAAAAACTAAATTAAAAGAAACTAATACTGAAAGCAAGTAAATTGAAAAGGATGAATTCAATTAATTATAAAAGCCTATGATTACAACTTCCCTCAACACTTTGCTTGAATCTCTCTCTACCTCTTCACTTGATTAATGATCCTGAGTTGTTAACCTAGAGTTCTATCTTATTTATAAGTATCTGTCGATGGTCTCATAAAAATATCCTTCTTAACCAATTAACTATATGTCTATGATAATTGAATTAAAGAAGAACTCATTAAGCTTAGGCTCTAAGAATGGTTACACATGAAAAGTAAGTATATTTCTACCCTACCTACAGATCAACTCATCCTAATAAATGAATATGAAACATGTGTCATTCAATCCATGTCGAACACTAAACTCTCTATGTCTAGTTGTATTTAGGTTAACAAAGCAATCTAATTGGTGGCCAATCAATTAGAAGCATTAAGAACAAGAATGAACAAACAACTCAACAAACCATTAAATCAAGCTAGAGAGAGAAAGTAAATTCAAACTATGTGTTGAGTTCCATTGAAATCCTAGTAAAAGAAATTTAGTTCATGATAATTAATGAAAACAAATATTCAAATAGTTTCCCCATCATCAACAACATAAGAAAAATAAAGAAAAGAAAAGAGAAAACTAAGAGTTGTCAATTCTTGAATCTTCAATCTTCACCAATCTTCCAATCTTCTTGAGAACTTTTGGTGGCAACTATCTCTGGAGAGAATTAGGTTTTTAGACATCCAATCCTCCTTTATTTTGACCTAAAAGAGTCCTATTTAAAGTGTCCAAGGCCTCCTGGAGTCCGAAACTTCCCGCCCAAGCAAACAGGTAAGTTACAAGCTTTTAAAACTTTTTTTACGAGTTTACTATTCACCATTGGAGCCGTGGCGCCACCTATTCTGCCTCCTTGGCGTTTCGCCTCTGTTTGTCCGAGTTGGTTCCTGCCGTCTTCTCGTACTTTGTCAACTATTCTGGATGGGAAAATCGCGTCCGATTTTGACGCGCCTTATACCATTGGAAAAGTATGGAAGTCAGCTTCACGAGTCAAGGAGGGAGTTTTCTCAAATGAAGTATATAAGATAAAGGTTTTCTTGAAAGAAGCTCCGGAGGTCGAATCTGCCTGCTCATTGCTTCGCACCGTTTTTCATCGTTTTGCACCCCGAAGCTCCGGATCACCTTGGACCTATAAAAACACAAATAATAACTAAATAACTATTTTAAACATAAAATGGATAAATAAAATAAATATAAAAACATCTAAAACTTATCAAATCCAAATAAAAGCCACAAAGACTTAGCCGATTTAAATGTATAAAAGGTGGCAAAATAACTATATTTCCTAGAGTTATCACACCCCCAAACTTAAGATTTTGCTAGTCCTCGAGCAAAACAAAACTAAACTAACTAACTAAATAACCTGAAACAAAACATCACTCAAGATAAATGCACTTAAATAATGATTTCTTAATTTTCGTCAAAAGTTACCTCAAAATCCTGATTCAAAGTAACATAAACATAATCCAACTCTATAATTCAATTCAATCGTAAACTTCATACTTGAATCGATTTTCAGTGTGTGTGTATAATCTCTTTGCAAATCATCACATGCAATCTAAATAAGTTTATATCAATGCAAAATACGAATTATAGTACTAGATTCTCATATGTTTGCTTTTTCATCTCTCTCTCCACTAATGTAGACTAACACTTCATCAAGGATCAAGTAGGTCTTTATTAAGCTTATAATGTAAGGCTAGGGTCAAGGTAGGATAAAAATAAATTTTCGGTTTAAGTCACCCATAGACACTTTACATTTTTTCCAGGATTTTTGAGAGCCATAGTCTTTTCCTCAAATTACATTCTCCATTCTTTGAATACACTTCCTTTTTGCTTCACCAATTTATTCACTTTTTTTTTTCTATTCTTCATTTTCGAAGAACCATAAACTTTTTTTTTTATATCACCACTATTTCACCCAAATTCGACATGGCTCATAATTGTTTCCTGTAATATCATCACATGCCTATGTAGTGAAGGTTAATCATGGTTTTTCTTATTTGGCTAGGCTAAAAGATGTGGCAATCAAAGAAAATAGATATATCAATAGGCACAAAGAGGTAGACTAAAGGATAATCATATATAAAGGTAAGCTTGAAAGGCTCAAACAATCCAAAGATGGCCTAAATCACTTCCTCAACTTAGTGTTGTTTAGGATTTCGCCTCAAGAGAGAATCAAATAAATTCTAGGCTCTAGACATAATCGCAATTCACATCAACATAATCAGTCTTTAAATAAGCAATGCAAATCTAAGGAAGAGATTAAGTGCTCAATTTGTGAAAATCACATCCTAACACGAAACTAACAAAAGAATTTAACACAAATTCTTCTCATGCTTATGTTTTCCCAAGAATCAAGATAAATCAATAACTAAAATTCATCATTGGATAAGGATTCCATCATAATAAGTGCAATATATCTCAAGAAAAAACAAAAAAAAAAAAAATAAGACTCCTAATAAAAAATTAAAAAATCACACAACTAAAATAAATCTAAAGACACACCCCCTAACTTAAAACAAACAGTGTCCTCAATGTTTGGAAATAAAAAGAGTAAGAACAAGAAAACTCCCCTATCGATGAAAGAAACACAGGAGAAGCTTTAGTTTTCCTCTTTGACTTCATCATGCTTGTCCAAGTTGGGTGAATGGTCACTACAAAAGAAAACAAAGTAAAAAGAAATTAATAAAAATATCCTAAAAATTAAAATTGACAAAGAAAAGAAATAGTTTAGAACTTGGATTGCCTCCCAAGAAGCGCTTGATTTATAGTCATCGGCTTGACTATCTCATTGTTCATCATTCTGTATCCAACCACTTGATGATTTTCGATTCATGCCATTTGGCTGTCCTTTCTTTAAACAACTTCGCTTTCTTGCATACTTGAAAGCGAAATTCATCTCTTTCAGTAGTAGAATTTATTAATGCCTTAAGTGGATCAATGGGATAAATTTCTATGAATTCTTCTTTAGTAGTATTATCTATCACATCGACTAGCTTAGGCTGTTGAATGCATTGGGGAACAGGCTGTGGTGGTAGGTCACACTGGATCCATTCTTCTTGAACTTTTTCAACTTCTTTTTCACCTATTTTTTCTTCTTCAATAAGATTGTTTGGTGGTGGGTCACATTGAATCCATTCTTCTTGAGCTTTCACAAATTCTTCTTCAATAAGCTCGGTTGGCAATTCAGACTCTTTGCTATCCTCATCTATCTCTTGTTCAATCCCAAGTGTGTTGGCATTACAATGCTCTTGTTCACCTGGTCTAGAATTAGATTCAATATCACTTGGAAGAGTTTCTTGAGGGCAATTGTTAAAGGCATTGACAAGCTGGCACATTTATGTTTCAATACTCCTAAGTATTGCCGCTTGACTCTGAAGTTCTGTTTCTTAACTTTGAAGTTCTGCTTCTTGACTTTGAAGTTCTGCTTGTTGCTCCTGAATAATAGAGTCGATTCTTGCCTTGAACTGTATAAACATCTCTTCCAATGAAGGATTCGTTTCTGGAACCAGTGCTTGAGCTTGTGATGAGAACTCAAAAGGACATGCTTGATTGTTCGAAAATGAGGACCATTGATTGTTGTTCCAAGAAGAATTTTGGTGATCTCTCCAACCTGGATTGTATTCGTTGGAATAAAATTTATTTTGCTGCATATTGTAGTTTCCAACATACTGCGTTGATTCAGCATAGGTTGGGCACCAATCACTATGATGTCCACCCCCACAAAGTTCACAAATTACAAACGGGTTTTGGATAGAAGGTACACACAAAGGGTCCAGTTTTTTGTTAAGTGCAGCTGTTGTGTAGATAAAGCATTTATTGCCTCTTGTTTATAATCCCACATAGTGCATCCAAATCAACAAAACCTGAAAATAAAGAAAAATAAAGTTTAAATTAAGACTAAGGTTGCTTGGTATTAATATTAACAAAAATAGTAAAACAATTCCCCGACAATAGCACCAAAGCTCCAGGCGTTTATCAGTTGGATGAGATCAGTGCCTTATCGACACAGATGGCTACTTTGTCCAAGAAATTTGACACTATGAGTGTGCATTCAGTCCAAAGCCCATTTGTAACATGTGAACTTTATGGGGAAGGACACACCAATGATAGATGCCCAACGAAGGCTGAATCTGCTCAATATGTGGGAAATATAATAGGCAGCAAAACAACCCATATCCCAACGATTATAATCTAGGTTGGAGAAATCAGCAAAACTTATCCTAGAACAATAATCAAGGGTCATCATCATAAGCTAAGCAAGTAGTCCCTCCTGGTTTTCAAGCACAATCTCGAGCGCCTGTCCAAGAAAAAGAGACATCTATGGAAGAGTTGTTTATGATGTACATGGCATCAAACAATACAGCACTTAGAAGTCTTGAGACACAAGTTAGGCAGCTTGCTTCTGCTATTAGCAATCGCCCTACGGGAACTCTTCCAAGCGATATTGTGACCAATCCTAAGAGCAATGGGAAAGAACAATGCAATGCCATTACATTACATTAAGGAGTTAGAAAGAAGTAGAAGTGGGTAGCAAGAAGCATAATGAGAAAATTCAAGAAAAGAAGCCTCTAATCTACCCACCACCACCCTTTCCTCAGCGTCTTCAAAAGAAAGTGCCAGAATTGCCACCCAAGCCTCTTAAAGTGAAAATTTTTGGGGGAAAAAGAAATTGAAAAGGCTCAACAAGAAGATAAGAAGCCTCCAGTCTACCCACCACCACCTTTTTTTTAGCGCTTTCAAAAGCAAAAACTTGACAAGCAGTTTCAGAAGTTTCTTGAGGTATTCAAAAAACTCCATATTAATATACCTTTGGCTGAAGCTTTAGAACAAATACCTAAATATGTCAAGTTTATGAAAGAAAATCTAAGAAGAGGAAATTAGATGAGATTGAGACAGTTGCACTTACCGAAGAGTACAGCGCTATCCTTCAAAAGAAACTCCCACCCAAACTCAAAGATCCAGGACGCTTTGCCATTCCATGCGCCATTGGTAATGAAATTTTTGGTAAACCTTTATGTGATTTAGGGGCGAGTATCAATTTAATGCCTCTTTTTATCTATCGTAAGCTTGGTTTAGGGGAAATAAAGCCCACTATAGTGATGTTGCAACTAGCTGATAGATCCATCAAACATCTAAGAGGCATGATTGAAGATGTTCTAGTCAAGGTTGACAAATTCTTCTTTGCTTGATATGGAGGAGGATAGTGAAATACCCATAATTCTTGAGAGACCATTCCTAGCCACCGGTAGAACTCTCATTGATGTGCAAAAAGGATAACTTACCATGAGGGTTATAGATCAAGAGATAAATTTTAAAGTTTTTAAGGCTATGAAGTTTTCTAACGAATTTGATGAATGTTTGGCAGTTAAAGTGGTGAATAGTGATTCCAAAGAAGCATTCAACGAAACTTGTTCCATTAAACCACTTGAAGCAGTTTCACATTCTATTTGCAAGATGCATGGATGCCACAATTTTGTGAGTGCCAGGCCTCATAAAACAAAGAAAAAGGGGGGCAATGGTTCAAGTGGAAGGATGCTAGCTAAAGGGCATAAGATAGTCAAGTCGATGAATATAAATCAAGCGCTTCTTGGGAGGAAACCAAAGTTCTAAACTTTTTCTTTCTTCTTTTATTTTTAGAGTATTTTTTATTATTATTAATTTCTTTTACTTTGTTTTCTTTTGTAGTGACTACTCACCCAACTTGGACAAGCATCATGAGGTATAAGAGGAAAACTAAAGCTTCTCCTGCTTTGCTTGCATCGATAGAGGAGTTTTCTTGTTCTTAATTTTTTTTTTTCCAAATATTAGGACAATGTTTGTTTTAAGTTTGGGGGTGTGTCTTTAGATCTATTTTAGCTTGTGTGATTGTCTAATTTTATTAGGAATTTAAAAGAGAAAAAAAAATTTTGCTTGAGATATATTGCACTTAGTATGATGGAATCCTTATCCAATGATGAATTTCAGTTATTGATTTATCTTGATTCTTAGGAAAACATAAGCATGAGAAGAATTTGTGTTAAATTATTTTGTTAGTTTCATGTTAGGATGTGATTTTCACAAATTGAGCACTTAATCTCTTGCTTAGATTTGCATTGCTTCTTTAAAGACTGCTTATGTTGATGTGAATTGCAATTATGTCAAGAAGCCTAGAATTTATTTGATTCTCTCTCGAGGCGAATCCTAGACAGCACTAAGTTGAGGAGATGATTTAGGCCATCTTTGGATCATTTGAGCCTTTCAAGCTTACCTTTATATATGATTATCCTTAGTCTACCTCTTTGTGCCTATTGATATATCTATTTTCTTTGATTGCCACATCTTTTACCCTAGCCTAATAAGAAAAACCATGATTAACCCTCACTACATAGGCATGTGGTGATATTACAGGAAACAATTATGAGCCATGTCAAAGTTGGGTGAAATGGTGATATGAAAAAGGAAAGAAAAAAAAAGGTTATGGTTCTTCGAAAATGAAGAACAAAAAAAAAAAGGAATAAAGTGGTGAAGCAAAAGGAAGATGCATTCAAAGAATGCAGTATGTAAATTGAGGAAAAGACTATGGCTCTCAAAAAAAAATCCTAAAAAAAATGTAAAGTGTCTATGGGTGAATTTAACCAAAATTTATCTTTATCCTACCTTGATCCTAGCCTTACATTACAAGCTTAATAAAGACCTACTTGATTCTTGACGAAGTGTTAGTCTACATTAGTGGAGAGAGAGATGAAAAGCAAACATATGAGAATCTAGTACTATAATTCGTATTTTGCATTGATATAAACTTATTTAGATTGCATGTGATGATTTGCAAAGAGATTATACACACACACTGGAAATCCATTCAAGCATGAAGTTTACGATTGAATTGAATCATAGATTTAGGTTCTGTTTATGTTCTACTTTGAATCAAGATTTTGAGGTAACTTTTGAGGAAAATTAAGAAATCATTGTTTGAGTGCATTTATCTTGAATGGTGTTTTGTGTCTGGTTATTTATTTAGTTTTTTAGTTTTGTTTTGCTCGAGGACTAGAAAAATCTTAAGTTTGGGGGTGTCATAACTCTTGAAAATATAGTTATTTTGCCACCTTTTATGCGTTTAAATCGGCTAAGTCTTTGATGCTTTTATTTGGATTTGATTAGTTTTAGATGATTTTATATTTATTTTATTTATCCATTTTATGTTTAAAATAGTTATTTAGTTATTATTTATGTGTTTTTATAGGTCAAAGGTGAACTGGAGCTTTGAGGTGCAAAACGATGAAAAATGGTGCAAACCAATGAGCAGGCAAATTCGACCTCCGGAGCTTCTTTCAAGAAAAACTTGATCTTAAAAGCTTCATTTGAGAAAACTCTCTCTTGACTTTTGAAGCTGACTTCCATACCTTTCCAGTGGTCTAAGACTCGTCAAAATTGGACGAGGTTTGACCAGTCAAAATAGCTGACGAAGTACGATAAAATGGCGAAACCAACTCGGACCAGACAGAGGAGTTGGCGTCGTGGCCTGGAAGGAAGAATAGGTGGTGCTGTAGTGCCAAGTCATGAACAATAAACTTGAGAAAAAAAATTAAAAACTTGATAACTTACCTGTTTGCTTCTGTGCAAAGTTTCGGACTCCAGGAGGCCTTGGACACTTTTAGTATGACTCTTTTAGATCAAAATAAAGGGGATTGTATGTCTAAAAACCTAATTCTCTCAAGAAGATAGTTGCCATCAAAAATCTCTCAAGAAGATTTGAAGATTCAAGAATTGACAACTCTTAGTTTTCTCTTTTCTTTTCTTTATTTTTCTTGTGTTGTTGATGATGGTGAAACTATTTGAATATTTGTTTTCATTAATTATCATGAACTAAATTTCTTTTACTAGGATTTCAATGGAACTCAACACATAGTTTGAATTTACTTTCTCTCTCTAGCTTGATTTAATGGTTTGTTGAGTTGTTTGTTCATTCTTGTTCTTAATGCTTCTAATTGATTGGCCACCAATTAGATTGATTTGTTAACCTAAATACAACTAGACATAGAGAGTTTAGTGTTAGACATGGATTGAATGACACATGTTTCATATTCATTTATTAGGATGAGTTGATCTGCAGGTAGGGTAGAAATATACTTACTTGTCATGTGTAACCATTCTTAGAGCCTAAGCTTAATGAGTTCTTCTTTAATTCAATTATCCTAGACATATAGTTAATTGGTTAAGAAGGATATTTTTATGAGACCATCGACAGATACTTATAAATAAGATAGAACTCTAGGTTAACAACTTAGGATCATTAATCAAGTGAAGAGGTAGAGAGAGATTCAAGCGAAGTGTTGAGGGAAGTTGTAATCCTAGGCTTTTATAATTAATTGAATTTATCCTTTTTAATTTACTTGCTTAATATTAGTTTCTTCTAATTTAGTTTTTAATTACCATCTTTAATTAATTGTTTAGATAAGATTGAGTGTGTTAATTTTAGTACTTAGCGAATTTAATAACAATTCCTCATGGGTTCGACACTTTACTTCTACTTTATTACTTGTTTGCGATACGTGCACTTGCGTAGTGAAATCTGACAACAATTGCCCCAAGGTTTACCCCAACTGACATCTATTTCTATGCCCCTCTGTTGGGCCGAATATACACAAAAGGTATTTCAATTGTCGGAGATAGGGGTATCCGTATTCTGTACAGGTTGGCCGCTTGTCAGTACGGCTTCTTGTTGCTCCTCTTTTCCCCCTTGATGTCCTGATTCTAAAACCGGGGCTAAATTCTCCATGTGTCCCTTTCCTTTCACTGCGACAAACACCAGTTCTATCAGCTTAATCATCTGATCGCTTGATTTAGCCTGAAACTTAGACAATTGTTCCTTTAACTCATCCTAGGCCCTTTCCATTCTCTGCATTCGGGCCATTTGTTCATTCTCCATGATCGTGACTTGTGATCAAGTGTTATACTGATGAGGAGTGCTTCTCTCTTGGGAGTTTCGATGGGTGCCCAATTTTTGAACCTTGGTGTAAATGCCACGGATTAGAATTTCATGGCATATTATTCTTTTTATTAATTAAATGTCTGCAAAGGATGAATGAATAAACCAATGCATGACTAATCAAACAAATAGATGAAGGAATGTATGCTTCTTTAATTGTATGAAATAAGATGATGCAACTAACCGTATTTTCCTTAAGATCAAATTCCAACATAAAGGTTTTTTTTTCATTAATTCATGGGAACTCGTTACATATCCTCTCTCACTCTCGGGTTACATAAAAATATCGTATCTGCTCATATTGGTCTTGAGCCTCCTTCAGGAAATTCAACAGGAGTTGTCCAAGCTCTCCTATCGGGTTGATATCACACCTCAGGGTCTTTACCTTCTCCGACATCTCTCTGGCCTTGACCACAACCTTGCGGATTTGCCTAGTAAGTGGTCTATACACTGTTGTTTTCCCAAGGTCTCGATCTTCCACCTAGAGCTAGCATCTAAAGCCAAGTCATTTGCCTGGATCCATTCGGCCTTCCTCTCTCTGTATTCCCGGATGATGGCATCGGTGTAAGTCTTTCTATCTTGCAACTGATGCTCTAAGGTCTGAATGGTAGCATGGAGTGTCTCATTTTCCTGGCGCAGCATGGATGTCCTTTCCCTCTCATTTCCCAACTTTGCTTTCAACAGCTCATTCTCTTGCAGGCATCTTTCCAACTTGGTCGATATCAGTGACCGTGCGTCCCCCCACTTTTGCCGCTCATGAGAAAATCGGGACTCCTTTTCTTTGTTGTCCTTAGCCTTACCCTTTCAGAAGTCCAATTCTTTCTGAAACTTTTCTACCACTTTCTCATGGGCACCCGGAGACTTACTAGTTCCAGTGAACTGTCCCTTGGTTCTTAGCTTCTTGTTCTCTTGATACTAGTATATTGGATTGCGTCGTGTCTTGTTCTTTAACCAACCTTCGGGCTTTGGCTTCTTGGATCTCAAGGTCGATCTTCAAATCTTTGACTTCCTCCTGAAGCTTATCATACTCACGCTTTAGTTTCCTTTGTCCTTTTCTAATTATTGTTGGACAAGCTCGATCTTTGAGAGTACAATCGGCTTTGGCTGAAGGATATCTGGATAAACAGAGGCATCTTCAGTAGGGAGCACTATGTCGTGGATCCTTTTGGCTCGCCAAACCAAGTATCCAGGAGTAGTGTTGTCGATATATCTACCCAATTCTGATCGACGCAACTTTCTCCATGCCTTGATGAGCCCGTGTATTTCCTTCATGTACCCAGGTACATCATATGCGAAATCCACCAAAGCGAGCCCATGAGTCATCGGGATGAACTGTTCAGACCCATGCTACCTTCGTACTAGGAGGGGTGCATAACTGATAGCTCTCCAAATTCCTATTAATGAAACCCATGGTTTGTCTCAACAACTACACAGAATGGATCCTATCGGCATCCACGGAGCTCTCCAAGTGACATCTTCTCGAGCTAAGCGGCGAAGAGTCATTATCCATTGTTTCTTTTCTCCCTTTCTTGGCCATTTTTTCTTATGGAATTCCTTAAGAGGAATGAACGTGCTTATGTAGGGACGAAGCTTTTCCTTATCATCCCCCCAGGAATGACTTTGGATCCAAACATACAGGAGCTGTGCACATCCCTCGAAACTTCCCTCGCCTTTTCTCCGACAGAAATTGAGTGACCTAAATGTCTCAGCAAGAATAGCAGGAGTAGGATCCATTTGTTTGCCTAGGCACTCAAAAAAATCCACTATGGCCATCTCAATATGCCCCAAAATCTTTGGAAATATCACCAAACCATAGATTGCCAAGGCAAAGACATCCACCACACGATCGTTCCCCAGGTTGTTCATGATATAATCTCGTAAGAATACCCATGGGATACAAGCACTCGAACCTTTCTTCTTAATATTCGGAGAGTCGATCGGAATCTCCATACACAATATGTCAGACATCTTCCTGCGAAAGCTAACTGTCTTTTACTGCTTGCAATATATCTTATCAAGGGTGGATGACTCGATACGAAGCAAGATTGAGTACTCCTCGATGGTATGTGTAATATCCTTCCGATTGAATGTGAAGCATCGGTAAGAGGGATCCCAAAATTGTACCACTGCTTTAATCAACTGATCATCTATCTGGATCGGGAGAAGTAATACTATGTCACCATACTTCTTGGTAAACTCGTTTTTCCTTGCAATTCCCCATCGTCCCCAAATCTCCTCTAGTTCTGTCAAATCATTCTGACCTAGATCTAAATGAACCGACTCGAGAAGAACAGACACGAAGCTTTTAGTCAAGCAGTCTCCCTTGTCAACCTGATGTTTCTTTGACACTATTCGGACCTCTCGGTATGTCTTAGAAATAACTGACATTGGAGCAAGATCTCGGTGTTCCATGACCGTAATGAAAACCCCTCTGATCTGAATCCGGCTTAAGGCAAACACTCCTAAGTGACCATGATGCATGCAATGAAAACAAAGCAAAACAGAACAAATGGAAACGAGTCAGTACTAGTATATAATAATCAAATCAATGCGATATTGAAATAAATAGCTAAAGGTAAGAAAGGTTCCTCCGAGTGGTCCTAGCTCCGGTACCTCTAACAGAAATGGTTTCGCCTAAGCTCACTATATGAAGTTGCTTTAGGTTCTAAAAAGGCTCCAAATTGCTCCTTACTGTCGTCGGTGAAGGCTAGTAAGGCTTCTCGATAAAAGCGGGTTCAATTTGTTAGAGTGTATTTCCCAGACCTATACGGAGGTTATCACCCCACAAAGGCGTAGGTAGTCTACTACTCCGAAAGTGTTTCGCTAGCCCATGCGGAGGTTAACACCTCACGAAAGCATAGTTACTTTACTTCCACCTAAAGGATGGAACCTGGGTAGAGGGCTCATTTTATGCAAATGCAAGTACAATGTGTGAGGAGGAACAAACAAACCTTTTATCACCTATTCTATACCCTTATTCTAAAACCCGAGCAATTTAATACAGGCAAATTAAACAATGTAAATCACTAAATAAACAAAGCATAATGATGACATATAAAAATAAAAATCCAGAGAACAGTAAAAATATGCATGCAAATGAGAATGAACATATTTAAAACATTTGATTATTTTCAAAAATTTCCTTATTAGAAAAAGGTAATTAAAAGTAAACACCAACCAAAACTGACAAAACTGAGACTTTCGATAACAAGCGACTAACTCTAGGCCTGACTATCTAAGTGTTCCCCAGCAGAGTTGCCAAGCTGTCGATACGTGATCTGGGGGACCCGTTCGAGCGAGGGGAAAACATTAGGCAGAGGAAAAGATGACTTAATTCCTCTTGATTGAAATGAAAGGTCGAGGGTATGAAAACATCCTCGAAAAAAGAAATGGAGTCCCACCAATCTTTTTTGGCTAGGTGTGATCGGCCACCTATTAAAATCGATTTTTATAAAAAACATTTTTAATTACTTAAAACATTTTTTAAAAACCAATTTTGAAGTCTGTGCTTTAAACTAGAGAAAACAAGTGCGGGTTCGGGAATCGGTTACGTACGGGGAAGGATTAGCACCCCACAACGCCCGTATGAAATGGTACCTTATTAATCGTGTGTTATCTCAAATCTCAGAAAAAAAAAATCGGTTTTGAAGCTGGCATTTATAAATAGTTCCCTTAATAATTCATATTTATTCTGAAAAGGACCCAGAATTTACCAGTACAAAATTTTCCAAATTTTTTGACAAACTCGGCAAAATATGGAATTTTTTTCATTGATTTTAAATTCTCTGAATCATTTTCATTTTAAAAAGATTATTCCGTTATCAATGATAATTGATGATATCCTCTCCGGCAGACCCAACAGAGAATTCATGAATTATTTTAACTTAAAAATAATCTTAATTTACAAAAACATCCTTTGTAAAAGCATAGGAAATGATTATGCAAAAATGTTACCAAGATAACAATTAAATAATTATGCAGATTTATCATGCCATGATAAACATGTTATTATGATCTAATAATAGAAATAATGACATGACATATGATTTACATAGCCCACAAAATGACATGTGAACAAAATCGACACACATATGGATGACATGACATAAAAACGAATGTCATGTGACATGGTCTGAAAATAACATGGCATGTGAATGAAATTGACATGACAAGCAGAATGACATGGCATATGAAATGGCATAAGATGACGATGGCATATGACATGGCATAAAATGACAAGGCATGTGAATGAAATCGACATGACAAGCAGAATGACATGGTATATGAATGGCATGAGATGACATGGCATAAAATGACATTTCATGTGAATGAAATCGACATGACAAGCAGAATAACATGGCATATGAAATAGCATAAGATGATAATGGCCTATGATATGGCATAAAATGATATGGCATAAGATGACATGGCATGTGAATGAAATTGACATGACAAGCAAAAATGACATGGCATATGAAATGGCATAAGATGACAATGGCATATGACATGGCATAAAATGACATGGCATGTGAATGAAATCGACATGACAAGCAGAATGACATGGCATATGAAATGGCATAAGATGACATGGCATAAGAATGAAATCGACATGACAAGCAAGATGACATGGCCTATGGATGGCATGACATAAGGTGATGACATAACATGTGAATGACATGGCATATGGATGGCATGAGATGACATGGCGTGGCATAAAATGATATGGCATGTTACATGGCATGTGAATTAAATCGACATGACAAGCAAAATGACATGGCATATGAAATGGCATAAGATGATGACATAGGATATGGCATAAAATGATATGGCATGTGATATGGCATAAGATGACATGGCATGTGATATGGCATAAGATGACATGGCATGTGAGATGGCATAAAATGACATGGCATGTGAATGAAATCGACATGACAAGAAGAATGACCTAACATATGAAATGGCATAAGATGACATGGCATGTGATAATGGCATAAGATGACATGACATGTGACATGGCATAAGATGAATTTATTTGAGAATGACTCGGAGTTTTATTAATACCAAAATCTTTTCATATTCCGGCAGACCCGGCAAAACATAGAAAGTCTTATTTATTTCAAAAATTTCTGAATCATTTTATTTTAGAAAAGGGTATTCTTTCGTTAATAATTAATGATAACCTCTCCGGCAGACCCAACAGAGAAAGCCATAAATTATTGAAACTCGGGAATATTGCCTAGCATACTATGATAATAAAGGCATGTGAACGGCATAAGATGATATGGTGATGGCATATGGATAATATGGCATGAGAATGCACCTAGACTATAAATAACATAGCTATATGACCTAATATGCATGACATAGGCAAATATAATGCAAAGCATGACCTAGACCTAAAATGCATGGGAGGGCCCAATGGTACATGACGTTATGCGCAATATAGATCATGCTAAAGATGCAAGATATGATACATGGCAAAAATGCAAGATACAAACATACTTAACATGCAAGACATGGCAAAATGCAAGTCATAACCAAAAATGTACAAGGATGGCCGAATACTATATGGCAAAATGCAAGATGCAAACATGCTTAATCATGCAAGATATGGCAAAATGCAAGTCATAACCAAAAATACATGGATGGCCGAATGTCTATATGGGAAAATGCAAGATGCAAACATGCTTAACATGCAGCATATGGCAAAATGCAAGACATCACCAAAAATACAAGGATGGCCGAATGGTAAAAGGGAACTCTTACTACATGAAAATGATGTAAAAGCCAATATAGCATAAAAATAATGCAAAGAACATGATCAAAATAAACATGGACATGCAATGAAATAACAATAAAAATTAGTAAACAAAACAAGAAAAGTTAAGCTCCATGGTTGGTACAAATGGGCATAGCCCTCCCCTAACCATAATCACTTGATATTGACAAGATCATGAAGCCTTTCCAACCCACAAATCAGAAAACAAACCAAGATAACAACAAAATGGAGATGAGCTCCATAGTTGGTACAAATGGGCATAGCCCTCCCCTAACCATGGTCACTTGATGTTTATCAAGATCATGTAGCCATTTCAACCTCTTTTACTTCATTTATTTTGAAAAAAAAAAAATCAGAATAAAAAATGACTAAACCTTCCACAATCATGTTTCTCACAGCCAAAAGGCAAGATAAAAATCAAGGCAAGCACCAATGCATGATTCGGCCATGTTGAAAAGTTAGTAAATAAAATTATTTTCTTCCATCCTTGGTGGAAAAGGAATAGATGAAAGCTAAAGAACATTTCAAAACTTTTATTTTCATAAAAAAAATATGGAAATCACATAGGAAACAAAGAAAACTACATGAGAAATGAAGAAGAAAATTATGCTACAGCTAGGTAGAAATGGCTACCTTCCAAGCTTTTCGGTAAAACCTTTCTTCTTTTCATTCAAAAACCCCTTTTTTTTTGCCAAATTAGCTACTGCCTCTCCACTCTCAAATGACCAGTCTCTTAAGGAAATAAAACATTCCCCTTTCCCTTTCCAAAGCTTGGTCGGTTGGCCTCCTATCCATTGGATGGATTTTCCTCATTTTTTCCATCACTTCTAGCCCTTTGATTAGGATCTTTTCATGACAACATAAAAATATCATCTTAGAAATAGATCTTAGCCCTTAAAATGTGTACTCATCATCCACAAATAACCTAGGCCATTGGATGACACAAAATCACTTGCATGCTCTCACCTTGGCCAAACCATCCCTCACCATTGGATAATTTGTGCTCATCTTTCTTCCTCCACTCTTGGCCATTGGATGAGGATCTTTTCATGACAAATAAAAATGTCATCTTGGCATTTGATCTTGGCCATTGAAGGGTGTATCATCTTTCCTTTAATGCATCTAGGGCATTGGATGAAGGGGGACTATTTGCAAAGTATTAAAGATGGTATTTTTAGCTTGATAGTGACTAGTGAATTAAATTGTTCAAGCCTCCTCTTCTACTCTATGCTGGCCGGCCAAGGCATGGGATGTTCAAGAATTTTCTCCATCTTTCATATTTTTCTTAATTGCAAATTGGCCCTTTTCGGTTTCTTTTGGTAAAATTATCTTTTTGCCCCCCGAACTTAACTTTATTGCAAATGGACCCCAATTTCAGAATTTTTTTTCAACTTATCCCATTCAATGTAAAACTTGATTCTAGAGGTTTTCACATTTTTTCGAGCTCATTTGCTATTTTTTTAGGATTTATCTCTGAAATTTCGGTGTAGTGCCTCCCTAATTTAGCCCTTTTCAAATAAGCTCCGATTTTTGATTTTTCTTCACCAATCTCTTCCAAAAATTATGAAACTCAGATATGGAAGTTTTCATAATTTTCCGAGTTCGTTTGCTATTTTTTCGGAATTATCTTTTGGAATTTCGAGTTAGTGCACCCGAACTTTACCATTTTTGAAATGAGCTCCGATTCTAGATTTTTCTTCACCAATCTCTTCCAAAAAATATGAAACTCATATCTGGAAGTTTTAATAATTTTCTGAGCTCGTTTGCTATTTTTTCCAGAATTATCTTCTGGAATTTCGGGTTAGTGCATCCGAACTTTGCCATTTTTGAAATGAGCTATGATTCCGGATTTTTCTTTCTCTACTCCTCCGTCATACATTGAATTTGAGTTGGTCCGAAAATGCCCATTTTTTACGATCTAATTCACCTCAGATTTAGTTTTCCCCAAATTTTCCGAATTAGGTCTTCCTCTGCACTGAATTTCTACAACCCATCTTCTGAACTTCATATCTTTCGTTGTAGGTCTCGGATTGTCAAAATTCTTTCGCCATTGTTCAATTCAACTTTGAACCTTGACTGAGAGTTGACTTTTTTAGTGGTTGATTTTTTGGGGTTGACTTTTTGGAGTTGACTTCTTCTAGTTGACTTTTTATGCTGGCCTCCGAAATAAAATTTTGGGGACCCATCTATAGAATAGTGAAAGTCTCTTTGCATACCTGGGAGTCAAAAAGGAGAATCTGTCAGGTTTAGGGGGTTCGGACAAAATTAGTTGTCTACACATAGCATTTATTCAATTTATATATCAAATATATAACTTCAAAAATAAATCTATTCATGCAATCTACTAGGATGATTATGGACTTTATTCTATCTACTCTAGTTTCCTTGAGCCATTAGGAAACTAGTTGGTCAAACTCCTAAGGGATACCATACATAGTCTTCATAAGGCTTGATGATTATCTCCTTGGTCATCCGTCCTTGGCGCCTTATCTCCTTACATTCTTGGAATTACATAAATTCAAATCCTATCTTAAATCTAAATCTATAAAGACTATAATGATTACATTGCTTTATGAGAAACCTTGAGTAACTTTCGAGGGGAGTTAGATGACAAGAGAATTTACAATCGAGAATTTGAAAAGAGAAGCCAGGGTTCACAAACCCTATTTATAAAAGTATCAAAAAGAAAATTCAACCATCCATGACCTAGTCATACTAATGTTTAGCCCATAAACATCCTCATCCAATGTCACTTAATGATCTTGTGTATCATTTGCATAAATATTATCAACTTATTTGAGATAATTTATCAAATTATTTTAGCAATCTCGGTTCTTTAATTAAAATAATTTTAATTAAATTCCAAACTTTTAGGAAGGTTTTCTTAAAATCGGACATTACCTAATTTTTAGGTTAATTGTCTTAAACCGAATTAAAGAGTTTGAATCCTATCCTAACTCTTAGGATCTTCAATCTGTCAAGACAATTACCTAATCAAACTGAAACTCTTTCCTAATATTTAGGAATCACACTCCCCCTAGGAAACTATTTCCATCTTGGAAGATGACTCTAATACTTAGTGTCCTAGGCATTGGCAAACACTTTGAGCCATCGGATGGCTGCTGTCAGCCCGTGATAAGGTTGTCGTATGCCACATTCAGTGGCTGCAGGATGCCCAAAAATGTTTACTGGCTGCCCCTCATGGCAGCAACCAATTGGTAACTTTTGCTTCCTAGTGAGCCACGGTTTGGGTGATGCAAGTGCAGCAACGTTTGCTGCCCATTCCAGCCATGTTCTATGCCCAAACCAGCCATCAAAAATAAATCATATTCACCCAAGATGCTATCCAAACAGCAAGCTTGTGGAACGTTTCCACACTCATGCTCAACGTTTTAAAGCATGAAAACACATACAAAATAGCCCAAAAAATTTAAAGATTGTAGTAACATTGTTTTAGGCCCGTAATTGATTCTCTTTAAATCGTTTAAACCCAAAAAAGTAGAAACTAAATTGGAAACATATTAAAGTAAATATCCAAAATTAAAAACACACAAAAAATCATTTTTAAACAGCCTTAAATCAGCTCCTAAAATCGGACTCAAAAATAATGTTTTAGGCATCAAACTATCTCGGTTTTAGATAGACATGTAATGGCTTTAATCTGGGTTGATTAAAACATTTTTAATCCACCGTTTAAACTATTTTAAACATGATTAAAGTCATTTTACAATGGTTGTCCAGAATTTACAGATTTAAAGAAAAAAACAAATTTTCAAAATCTTAATTGAATCGAAACCTTTAAAATCAATACACAAAACAACTTTTGTTAATTACCAAGAATCAGCATGCATAAAAACCACATATAATCAATGAACCTTTGGCTCTAATACCACTGTTGGTTCTTCCGTGCTCATGCTCATACAAAAAATATCATAATATGCGCAGCAGAAAATTAAACATAGAAGCACTCGGATCCCTCAGGATCTTTAGATTGTGATTTACATGGGTTTAATGGAAAATAAAAATTTCAACCACGTGATTTAGATCATACCTACTCAAGATCTCATAATCACGAGTGTGCCGATCCCTGCATCAACTCAGCAACAAGATGGTCACTGTACGATCTCTCCGAGGCCTCGAGCAACTCAAGTGTCTCACCTCCAACAATGATCCACATGAACGGTTTCACAAGGCTCAGGGATTTGCCAGTACTAGTGGGCTGATCTTAGGGTCACAATCAAAAGGTTCACAAAAGGAGGTGTGACAATCGATGTTTTGCTCTTGGTCGATTGCTCTTTATTTTCACTTAGGGAGAAAAAATATTTTCTCTCTAAGAAACTCTAAAATCGTGAGTTCCAAAAATGAAGAAGTCTATTTCACTTCAGCCTCCTTGGTCGGCCACTTTTGAGGATTAGGAATGAGAGTTTAAACTTCATTTAGACTCCTATTATGAACATAACTCTTCTCTCTCAAAGTGATCTAGTTTTAGCCAAACTCTTATCACATAAGCTTGGATGAACCTAGTCACATTTAAGTCCCTATTCGGCTGCCTAGGATAGATAAGGTTAGGTGTTTGATTTAAATACAGCAACCAAGTTGAGGTGAAATTGTTTCAACCTCAAGCATCCCAGTTCAACCAAAACTCTAACTCTTAAAGTCGAGGTTGGACCTATCCCAAATTATGTCTATGTTCTTCACTCGGTTTCACAGGGGTAAAAGTTTGATTCCCAATCAAACTCTTAGAGTCCTAGTTGGACTAAAGCAGCGCGGATTAATAAAGTTTGATTCTCAATCAGACTCCTTGTTCAAGTGAAATTCTTTCACCTAAAAAGTGTTAGAGTCCTAGTCAAACACTAACTCTTATGCCGAGTTCGGACTTAGAAATAATGGAAGCAATGTTCGATTTAGTAAAATACGAGAATTTAGAATTTGATTTGTAATCAAACTCGAATACGAGAAACTTTTTCTCATTTCAGACTTCTCAAATTTTCGGCCAGGACAACTTATCTTAAGACGTGTCTATATTTAGACATTGACTACTTAAGACAAGCTTATCCACATTGTCTTGTTAAGACATCCTTATTTGGATTTCCCAAATCCAAATTATGTCTTACCTACCTAAATTGAATCTTATTCAACTAGGTCCTCCAAATTAACTTTTTTTTTAATTAAGTCCTACTTAATCAAATCCCATGTTTAATCCAACATTACTGTCCTATTGTGTGTAACCCGTTAGGTTCCCAACATGTTGGCAATGCGTATAAATTAATCTCATTAAATTATACGCATAGATCAAGAGTGGGATCTAACAACCCATCATTACCACCCAAATAATGAAAAGTCAAAGTGACCTCTTTGAAACCTTTCAGTAACCAGCCAATCAGCGTAATACGATCCTTTCGCCAAATATTCTGAAAAGCCCATGAGCATGGTACAGTGTCTACTCATGTTCAATCCATATTAGTTCTTGCAGCATATAGTTAACCGTATGAATTTAGAGAAATGATTTCTCGTAAATCCATCATGCTTTTGCCAAAGACTTTATCAAGTTAACCGAAGCCAAGAACATATGAGATATGTCTCCAATGTCACTTGGAGTGGTGAATCCTCTCTGGATCACTCATCCATCTTCATATGGTTCATGTCATACCCAAAATCACCTTACCATAAGCACCCCTTCTTGAGACCCATTCAGATGAAACCAAAACATGACACTCCCCATACAAGTTGACCTGGTATCACAAGTCAGAGGACTATTTACACAACTGGCATGTGAGAATATTTTCATAGACACTAGAGTGACAATACCAAATGGAGTTCTCACAGCGGGCCATGTTCAGTAAACTTGTTCAACAGACAAGCACCTAGATGTTATCCCAAGTATCCCTCATACTTCAACCTATGAGATAGGTTGCTTACTTCACAAGTAAGAAAGCTTAACATGTACTAGTCTTTGAGCATTGCCAATGCCCCATCTTGGCAATACGATGACCAGAAACAGTTTTAGGAACATGGCTTTGATCCATAAAGATCTTACAATTATAACTTTTTACAATTCTTTTGCAAGGCCTTTATGTTCCATGGGCTTCATCCGATTAGTACTTAATAACTCTTTATTATCGTACTAACATGAAGAAAAACCTTGTATCACTAACATATAGTGTTGGGTTTGCAATATTAACAGTATATCCTATGCCCCATCTGATTGGCTCTAGGGCATATGATAACAAGATCAACCTGCTAGCACTAGTGAATCCCCAAGCCTTGAGAAGATTCCAACATCCATTCGTGTGGATTACCGTTAGAGGAAGTACACTTCTACTCCTCGTGGACTTGGTGTTGGGATTTGGATCATGCTCAAACAGAGATCATGTAAAATTTAATCTTATTAAATTAAACAAAGCAACGGAATTAAACTCAATTACAAAGAAAGTCTGAATCCCTCCATGGATCTATTTGTGAATTCAAAAACGATCATCATGTCAAGAACAAATAACAAGCCGAATCTCATACCTCAGATCTTGAGATTGTCTCAAGTCAGATCGCAGGTCCTCTTATTCTTGTACACCGAGCCCGATTATCGCAAACCAAAGCCGTCCAATTGTCCGGCCTCTAACAGTAATCCACATAGGTGACTCGGGAAACCTTCACAATGTTGAGATTGTGTTCTGCCAGAGACAATGCTAGTTGTCTAGGTTGCAAGAAACCTTACTACTTAATTCTCAAGCCTGCCGATTTGAAAGATAGGAAGAAGAATCGAATTCTTCCTCTTTTTCACCTATGCGGCCGAACCACAAGAGAGAGAGCTTGAGAGGTGCGCGGCGTCTATCACAAGTTAGAGGAGGGCGGCAAAACATTAGGCTTATATAACTAGGTTTAGTGTAGGCCAACTCTTGGACTAATTGCACTAAAGCCCTTGTATATTATTAAATATACATAATAAGTCCTTTGTACTTAATGAATATTTAATCTAGCCCAATCTAATTTTAATTCCAATAATCACCTTTTGTGTGTGACCCATTAGGCCCCCAACATGTTGGCAATAAATATAAATTAAATTCACCTAAGAATTTCCAATTTATATTTATAGATCATGAGCGGCATCTAGCAATGCATCATGACCACCTAAATGCCGAGAGAGTCAATAAGGTTTGACAAGCCTTTCGTGTACAATATATATGTGTAATTTGATCCCTTCATCAAATATCCCGGGATAGGAAAAGGCATGGTTTATTGTCTACTCTTTGACCTATTCCATATTAGTCCTGCAGCTTTAATATTAACTCCTTAAATATTGCCTTGGCCAAGGACTTCTACGAGTTAATATAAGCCGAGAACATGTGAGATATGTCCCCTCATATCACTTGGGGTGATGAATCCTCTCTGGACCACTCATCCATCTTCGTATGATTCAGGTCATACCCAATAAAACCCTACCCATAAGCATCCCTTTTTGGGACCCGTTCGTGATGAAATCTAAGTATGACAATTCACATACAAGATGACATGGTGTCTCAAGTCAAAGGATTACTTACACTATTGACACATGAGAGTATTTTCATAGACACTTGAGTGAAATACCAAATGGAACTCTCATAGCGGGTCATATTCAGTGAACTTGTTCAACCAACAAGCACCCCACATGTTATCCCCAAGTATCACAATACTTCAACCTATGAGATCGGTTGCATGCAACATGTGCATGGAGGCTTAACATATGCTAGTCTTTGAGCATTGTCAATGCCCTGTCTTGACAATACAATGACCAGAAACAGTTTTAGAAACACGGCTTTGATGCATAAGGATCCTCATAATTGTAACTCCTTACAATTCCTTTGCAAAGCCATTTTGTTTCATGGGCTTTATCTTCACAAGTTATTTATAACAAATTATAACAAAACTTATGGATAAAGAAATACCTCTTTTATAATTAAAAACTATAATGTGCAATAAATGAAATTATCGAAATAGTATCTTACAAGCCTAACTAGATTGGCTTGCAGGGCTTACACCAACACTTGGAGGAACCTTGAATTGACCATCCCATTACAGCGTTCGTGATAGGAATGGCTCACTTAAGATTACAATATCTTAAGTAGGTATGATCTCTTTAAGATGTTTAAAAAAAATTAATTGCTAATCCGACCACATGTAAACTCTACCTAAATATCTTGATAAAATACAGGTGTTTCTTTGTAAAACCTTATGCTGCTTTACTCAGATTATTATGTTCTATTTTATGCCTATCTCGATATGCATAAGCCTTAGATTCTAAAAGCTTCCAATGCCTTAGTTTTCCATAATGGTGGTATGTCCCCTTGTCATTGTCATTGTCTTTCTTCACCCACCAGTATGCTTCAAAAGCCTTTGAGATAGAAGTCTCATCCTTTTAGGTTTCTCGAAGAACTTTTCTTCGATTTTATTTTGATGATGGAAGAAACTAAATAGATTATCTTTTCAGCCTAGGTGAGCACATTTAGCAATACTGAAAGGGTGACCTCCAAACAGTTCATGTTGAAGTTCAACATGAATTGCAAATAGCTCTCAAGTAGGGAAGAAAAAGCTAAAGTCTATACTTAGGTCATGATCCATAAACCAACCAAGTTGCTCAAGCCTGTTGATGCAGCCAATCATTCTTAGCATATGAGTCCTTATATAGTCTACCTTCGAACATCTTATATTGGAACAATTCCTTTGAGATGTCGAACTTCTCAATGTGATTTTCCTTTTCGAACAATTCTCTTCGGTTGAGGGTTATATGTTGCTTCTGGAGTTCAAGAGTCATATTAGCCAACATCAAGTATGTGGTTTGATCGTGATCATCTTTATGAACCCGATAGGCCTCCTTAATCTCATTATTAGCATCGGCAACACATTTCCAAGAATAGGATCATTGAGGATGTAAGCCTTCATTCACATTTTAACACAATCTTTAATTGTAAAATTAGTTAATAAAATATGGCTATTACATTTGTTTGCATCAAGGATGCTACAAAGTGGTTAATTTATTGTCATGACAATTTACATCCTATATAAACCAATGCATATATGTCATTATGCAAATTTTAATCATTAAGACAAGGTTTTACGGTCTTAAATGATTGTTCTCCCTATTTTATCAAAAGAATAGCCCTCTTTTACTATTTCAAGAAATTTAACTCTACAACTTCTTAGTGATCTAAGACCCATTTCATCCCATCATGACCTTGAGTGACTCAACAAGCCACAATGAAACTAATTAGATAGGTAACATAGTTTACCAATTGCATCTCTATGCAACTCCTAGATCAGTTAGGTGGCAAGTGTTTGCCTAAATGCATCATATACATTTCATCTACCATTGCCTCTAATGTCCTTATAATCAAGTGTGACACATCCGAACTATTATACATTAATGAAGTAAGACCCACTACTTATAACCAAAACATACTCGTCTGAAAGTTTGGCCTTGTGTGACTCAACAAGTCTCCAATTAAAGGAGCTCTGGTTTTTGGTTATGAGAGTGGAAGACAATTATCTCAAATTATTGATATCTTGATTTAATATTGGTACGAGGGATTTTAATTTATTATTTAAGTCTCATTACTTTGACATTTGACATTTATAGCATTTATTTCAATTATATATCAAATATATACACTTCGAAAAATAAATCTACCACATGCCAACAACTAAAATGATTATGGATTTTACTAATTTTAGTTTCCTTGAGCCACTATGGAAACTAATTGGTCAAATTCCTTGAGATTGCATATAAAGTCTTCAAGGCTTCTCGGCAATCTCTTTGTTATCCTTCATGGCACCTTGTCTTCCTCCATCTTGGAATTACAATAATTCTATTCTAATCCTATATCTAAAAGGCATATAACTATTACATAACTTTATAAGAAATCTCGAGTTACATTCGAGGGGAGTTAGATGAGTAGAGAAATTACAAACCGAGAATGGATAGATAAGGCAAGGTTCGCAGACCTTTTTATAAAATAAAAACCAATAGAAAGAAATTTAACCATCTCTGACCTAACTCTCTATGGTCTAAGTCCATAATCACCCTCATACTTCCATAATCATATTAAGAGCGTATAAATAAATGCATGTTCAATGTCCCTTGATAATCTTGTGTGTTATTTATGAAAAATATTATTTAACTCTTTAAATGTACTTAGCTTAAATTATTTAGCTTCTTTAATTTTTAATTTAGTTTATGTTTATAAAACATTTTTCAAAAACACTTGAAGTAAATAAAAGTAAACTAATTTACTGAAATCCTAAACCAATTAGGATTTATTAAATTAAAATTTTTCATTTAATTAAAATAATTTTAATTATGCTCCTAACATTTAGAATTATTATTTCAATTAAGACATCTTTTAAAACATGACAATTTCCAAAAACATTTTAGGAAACCAAAGATTTTCTAACCATTAGAAAATACTCTCCTAATTTAAACTTGTCAACTTATCAATAAGCGACAAAAGATTTTTGGAAACATACAAAATTAAAATTTGTTAAAGGAAAGTTTAGCTGCTGCCCTAGCACTTAAGGATTCAAAGTTGACTTAGAAACAATTTCCAAACGTCAAAAAACTCCAAAATTAAGCAGTACAACCCCAATTCCCAATAATTAGGTAGCAGCACCATGTCCTCTTGACTGTTGTCCACGCATGGCAGCAGCCCTTGTCGGTGAAACTCTTACCTCCAACAGCCGCCCCATATGGTAGCTATGTGGTGGCAAGTTGCCTTACACTCCCTCTTTTGATTTTGAGCCAAGAGCACCTTCCAAACATGAATAAAATTCACTTAATCAAAAGCTAGTAGAAAATTCTAGAAAGCATGTAAACTGTTTTACATCTCTTTGAGATGTGTTTTCGACATTCAAACAAAACCAAATCAACCACAAAAAATTCCAACAACTTTATAGACATGACATGAATCTAAAAACTTGTTTTTATGAATTTTAAACAAAAAAAAAATGTCTAAACAAAAATTGGCAGCAACTACACAGAAAATTTTGCACTTTTAAAACAAAAATTCTGCACTTGTGTTTTTTGAAAAAAAAAACATACACCAAAACCAATAAAAAAAAAAAAACATGTTTCAATAACTCCTTTGTGTTGTGAAATAATATACCAAAGTAAAACAATTATCAAATCAATTTTACAACTTGTTTTAAACACTTTAAAACATCAAAACAAATTATACACAAAGCCAGATTGAAAAACAATTTATCAATGAAACCTTTTATGTTAAAACACCACACAACCCAAACACATTGATAATCACCAAGAATCAAACATGTAAATCACAAGAAAAATTACAAGCAAGGCTCTGATACCACTGATGGATTTTTCCTCAAGCTCAATCAGAAAAATATTAAACATGAGCGTAGTGAAAAAATTAAAACATAATATCAATGAAATGGTCGAACCCCTCGGGATGATACTTGTAAACTTTTAATGTAATTAAGCAATTGTAAATCAATCATATGATTAAGAATCATCCCTTAGCTCTTAGATATCATAACCTAGAGTTGTTAACAGCTCATGTATCCTTTGAACACCAAAATAAATGTTGAGACAACGCCACTGATGTGTTTAACCTCCAATGGTGATCCACGCAACCACTTGCAAATACTTTCTCCAATGTAGAGACACTCTAGTGCTAGAAAGATGACCATAGGCCTAAAACAAAAGCTTTGTCTTCCTCTCTTTGCTTCTTGGACAAAACCTCCAAGGAGAACTTTTCTCACTATGTCAATTTTTCTAAGTGGCAAAGGTGTAAAAGAAGAATAATGGGGTTGTTATTCCTCTCTAGGTCGAATACCATTGGAGAACAATTCTCCTTTTCTTTTTCAAGGTGTGGCTAGAGATGAGAGGATGAGAAAACTATTTTCTCTCATTCCCAAATAAGTTAGGGTTCAAAGAATTAGAGAAAACAATTTCCTCATATATATACTTTAAGTTCTAGTTAACCATGGGTTATATGCCCATGCCTTAGCCGAAACCCTATGCTAGGATTTTTCTTAATTTTATTTTAGCCCCATGTATTTAATTAAATAATTTAATTAAATCCTTATCATTTTATGCTTTTGTTCAACTAAGTCCTACTTAATTGAATCCCAATTTAATCTGGCAATATAATTTAATATGTGGACCCATTAGGCTTCCAATATGTTGGCAATTAATATAAATTATAATCTAAGATTAACAAAGATCAAATAATTTATATTCAAGATCATAAGCGGCATCTAGTAAGGCATTATGACCACCCAAATATCAGAGAGTCAAGATAATCATAACATAACTTTTTAGTGTTAAGTCTATCAGTGTAATTTAGTCCTTTCACCATATATCCAGTGTAGACACCTAATTTTGTCTGGACCACTAAAACAGGTATGTTTTCTTCCTAAATTGATGTTTCATAATGTAAAAAGACTTTTTTCATCCTACAGGTGGTACTCCGAGACTTAGTCTAAGCAGGCGAGCATAAAAAGTCAAACGTGAAAAAGTCAACCCCGAAAATTCAACTACTAAAAAAGTCAAGCCACTTTCAAAATCAAGATTTGAAGTTCAATTGAAAAATGGTGAAAGAATTTTGATAATCCGAGGTCTACATCGAAAGATATGGAGTTCGAAAGTTGGGTTACGGAGATTCAGTAGAAAGGAAACCCTAGTTCGAGAAATTTAGGGAAAAGTGCTTAAACGATCGAATTGGTTGAAATTGAAGGTTCCAAATGAAAGATAAGCACTGACTACGGGTAATGGAGAAGCCACTTGGAAGAAAAATTGAAAGAAAAGTCAATCCGAAAGAAAATCGAGAGTTAGGGTTTTGGGTGGATTTCGAAGAAATTTGGAAGAATTACAGAAATGGCCCAATTTTTTAAGACTAAAGCCCTTAATGGATGAGGAGTGATTGAACAAGGATAGCCCAAGGCTCTGTTTGAAGAAAATCTGAAAATCGGACTTGTTTTGAGCAAAACCGAGTTTCGAAGGCAAAAAGGAAAATTTGGGAAAAATAGCAAATGAACTCCAAAAATTTTGAAAATTTGCAGATCTCATTTTTAAATCATTTTCAAGAGAGTCGAGGAAGAAAATCTTGATTCGGAGTTCGTTTGCAAAATGGCCAAATCCCAGGTCCCTTATGCAGAAATTCAAGAAGATAAATCCCGAAAAAATAGCAAATGAACTCCAAAAATTCTGAAAATTTGCAAATATCATTTTTTAAATTATTTGGAAGATATTGGCAAAATAAAATTCAGATTCGGAGTTCGTTTGCAAAAAGGCCAAATCTCAGGCCCCCTATGTAGTAATTCAAGCAGATAAATCCCGAAAAAAATACCAAATGAGTTCCAAAAATTATGAAAACTTCCAGATCACACTTTTAAATTATTTGGAAGAGATTGGTGAAGAAAAATCTGGATTTGGAGCTTGTTTAAAAAATGGTAAAGTTTGTGAGCACAAAAAGGCAATTTTGGAAGAAAAAATCCAAATAAATAGCAAATGGGCTTGGAAAATTTTGAAAACTTCCAAAATTCAATTTTTTATTATTTTGAAAGTATTGAAAAAATAAAATTTTCATTTGGAGTCCATTTACTATTTATTTATGTTTGGGGAGCAAAAAAGTCATTTTACCCAAGCAATCGAAAAAAGGCTTTTCTTGCCTTTTAAAAAATGAAGCATGGGCTGGAAGAAGAGGGGTCAGTCAGCCAAGGTCCAAGGATGGGTAAATATTTTCTGATTTTTAATCAAAAGGCCAACAATGAAGAGGAAGGTAGTTATTTTTTTATCAAGCCTTTGCAAATAAGCCACATGGACCAATGCATGAAGAGGGAAAGTGTCAACATAATGGCTTAAGATTCTTGAACAGCTGTAATTGTGGCTAGCTGATGGCCTAATCTAAGGGTGATAATTTCATTTTTTTAAACATCTTGGATCAATAGCCTTTGGATAAAAATTGGTTCAAGAAAAGATGACAACATCCTAGCATTGAGAGGGCCATTCGGTCACTACAAGGGAAGGGACTCTCTCTTTCATTTTCAGCTATTCACTCTCTATTCTCTCTTGTATTTGGCTGATTTTTCTCTCCATTGTTGAAAGGAAAAAGAAAAGTTTAGAAAAGAAAAGAAAGTTAGAAGAGAAAAAGCTTGCAATATAGCTTTTAGAGGTTGCTTTAAGCACCATACTCTTGCACTTTCCTTGATTTTCCATTCTTGATTTGCTGTTTTCATTTAATATTTGGTTAGTTTCTTTTGATTTTGATTTTACAATAAGTGTTTTTAAGCTTTCTTTTCAAGTTCTTCCTTCATGCTTTCTTAAAAAACTATGGAAAATCAATTTCTTTTCTATTTTTCTCAAAGTGGTCGAATGGCCTAGTGTTTTTGTAGTTGCTATTTTGCATTTTTATTTCATGTTATTTTTGATATTTAACAAGCTTTGATCTTTAAATATTCTTCTAATACATAAACATGAAGCTTGTTTTAATTTGGTTGCTTGCTTGTTACCATTTTTGAGTCTATTATCTTGTTATCATGTTTATTTTACTTGCCTTGCATTTTTGATTTTCTGTTTTCAAAATGTTTAAGTTTGTTTATGTTTTTACATTTTGTAATCCATGTGTTTGTGAAAATGCCTATTGGTTTTCATGCCTTTACTTTATATTTGCATGATTTGAGCATTATTCTTTAGCTATGCATGTTAGTATATCATGTGTTTGTGAAAATGCCATGCTCATTTTAAGCATGAGACCATTCGGCCACCCTATGTTGTATGCTTTGTGTGTGCATTTTTGTTATGTTAGTTGATAGGTTTGCATTTTCATGATATTTGGTTGTGTATTTTATTTAAGCATGCCATATGTTTGTGTTATTGCCATGCATTCTTTAGGTTTAGGATTGGTTTGCTTTGCCATGCATATTCATGCATTTTAGACCTAGGTAGCATTAAATGACATGCAAGTTCATTTAGGTCTAGGTCATTTTATTGAAGCCATGCATTTTTCATGTCATTTAGGTTTTAAATCATGCATTTCATGCATCATATTTGCTGTATTTTCATGCATTTCAATTCATTGCCACATGATTTATGACTTAGACCAACCAATGGTTCAAAGTCATGCTCATTTTGAGCATACTTGTGGAAAATTAAAGAGTTGTCAAATTGATTATTCTACCTTTGTGCTTTTTTTTACTTAGCCAATTTTTGCCTAACTTTTCAAAAGTGTTAGCTACTGTTTTTGGGTCCTTAGGAGAGTCTCTAATATTTTTACTTTGATTTTTAAATGATTTAATCAAAGGAAAAAAAATGTGTTTTGGCAAAACAGTTTTTTCACCCAGTACTTGTACTTTCCCGATTTTTCTGGGCAGTCATATTTAATCAGAAAATTAAGCCAATTTTCCCCGTGTATTTTTACATGTCTTGAGTCTCCATTATTGTTTTTAGATTTTTTTGAATTCTTAAAAATAGGTTAAAAAATCATGCTTTAAAACTGGACAGTGGAGTCAGAATTGAATTTGAAGGAAAACCATTTTTCTGTTTTGGTTAAGTTACTTAGAGGGGGCTGATTATAAAGTTTAGCTACTGTTTTAGGGTAGTTTCTAAGCCTTTTTAAACTCTAAAAATGATTTTTTAAATCTCATGTTAATGGTGGTCAAGTCCGAGATTTTAAACTTAAGAAATTAGAGCCATTTAAAAAAGGGTTTAGCTAAGTTTCTTTTATTTTTAATCTAAGCTTTTCAAAATCGTTTTCAAACAATCAAAAAGTATTTTGGTTTTAGAATATTTAATTTGATATATTTTCCTAAGGTAGAAGAAAATCTTTTTAGATATACGGATTTTCTTAATTAAAGAAAAAAATACATTCTCATGCATTGCATTTTCCATATTCATGCATACTATATAATATGTGATTTTTGCTATGTTAATTCATGATGGTGTTATTGTCTTTGATTTAAATTTTTGATATTATATTAATTATTATATGGTTTTGAATATTTCATGATATCTTATGCTTTTTATTTAGTTATTTTTGTCATATTATTTAGCATATATTATGTTCATGCATCATTATTTTTATTTTTATTTTCATGCATATTGTATAATAGCATTATTTCATGTTTTATGTCATTTCATGTCATTTAGATTATATTTTTAAAATATGCCATGTCATTTAAAATATGCCATATCATTTAATTTTGCCATATAGTCTAGGTCATTTCATTTCATATAGACTATATTATGTTACTTAGGACATTTCATTTTATTTAGGATATTTCATTTAGAATATCATGTCATTTAAGTCATTTCATTTCATTTATATTATTTCATGTCATATTTATTATGTCACACATTTTCATATTCATATTTTTTTAAATGTGTTTTAAAATAAGATAATGATTTTCAATAAAATAAAGATATTCCCGAGTTAAAATAATTCATGAGTTCTCTATCGGATTTGCTGGGGAGGATATCATCAATTATCATTAATAACGGAATATCTTCTTTAAAATGACAATGATTCGGAAAATTTCCAAACTAATAAAAATTTCTATATTCTGCCACGTTTGTTGGGGAATATAGAAAAATTTTGAATTAATAAATTTCGGATCATTTTCAATAAAAAAAATGGAATTATTTTTCTTTAAATTGGGAATTAACTTGAAATACTAAATTAAAAATCGACATTTTACCGAGACTTGAGATAACACACGATTAATAAGGTACCGTTTTATACGGGCGTTGTGGGGTGCTAATCCTTCCCCACACGTAATCGAGTCCCGAACCTGCTTCTTTGATTTCTCTGGTTTAAAACGCAGAATTGAAATTGGTTTTAAAAATGTTTGAATTAATTTTAAAATATTTTATAAAACCGGTTTTAATAGGTGGCCGATCACACCTAGCTAAAAAAGATTGGTGGCGACTACATGTCTTTTTCAAGGTCATTTTCAAAACCTTCATTTTTCAAGAGGAATTAAGTCGACTTTTTCTCGGTTTTTTTTAATGTCACGCTTAACGAATATAAAGTCTTGCGATGAGATTTGTTATTTTTTTAGATTGCAACAGCTTGGCGACTCCGCTGGGGACTATTAGAGAGTCAGGCCTAGAATTAGTCGTGCGTTATCAAAGTCTCGATTTTGTTGGTTTAATTGGTATTTAATTTTAATTCTCACATTTTTTTTAAAAAAAATAAGGATAATTTCAAAAATAATAAAATGTTTTTAAATATGTCTATATTCATGTGCATACATATTATAATTGTTCTCTGGTTATTTTGGTGCATATATTCATTTATTGATTAATTGATGACTTATGTTGTTTAATCCTGTTGGGGCATTTAGAATAAGGGATGTAGAATAGGTGGTGAAAGGTTTGTTATTTCTCCTCACACACTACACATGCATTTGCATATCATGAGTCCTATACCCGGGTTCCGTCCTTTTAGGTGGGAGCAAAGTAACTAAGCCTTCGTGATTAACAATCTGCATGGGCTAGTGAAACACTTCCGGAGTACTAAATTACCTAAGCCTTCGTGATTAACAATCCGCATGGGCTAGGGAAATAGACTCTAATGAATTGAACCCGCTTTTATCGAGGTGTCTTACTAGCCTTCACCAGCGACAGTAAGGAACAATTCGGGGCTTTTAGAACTAATTCACCTTCATATAGTAAACCTAGGCGAAGCGATGCCGAATTTCCAATTAGATATCCCGAAGTTAAGAACACATGGAGGAATATTTCCACCTTTTACCTTCTATTCTACTTTCCAAATAAGTTTATTTTTGAAAATCGGACAATGATAAACGTACATCACAATGCTCGTAATAAGTGTTGGTGTGTCGTCCCAGGGGTGTTATAATGCCGAAATTTTGTCGGCATCCTCAGGGATAATTATTGTTTTGAATTATATGTTTTTTGTATTATTCGAATTTATTCCCGTTACTAATTCATTTTCTTTTTGTTGTTTTTTTTTTTTTTTTGCATTCTTGTCATCATTTTTGCACATGGAAAGTTATTGGTCTCGGGATAATATTCAACCAAAAGGGCTTCCATGGAGGATCAGAGTGTCTCAGTGGTCAAGAAGCATTTAGAGGATAGGAAATAGTCTAAGAAAGGTCAGCAGGATAATGGGGATTGTTTGCAGATGGGATATGTGTCAGCTGATAACTCTAGGAAATATAGTTATTTTGCCATCTTTTATGCTTTCGGCTAAGTCCTTGAGGATTTTATTAGGATTTGATTAGTTTTAGATGTTCTTATATTTATTTTAATTATTCATTTTATATTTAAAAATAGTTATTTAGTTGTTATTTATGTGTTTTTATAGGTCCAAGGTGATCTGGACCTTCGAGGAGCAAAACGACAAAAAATCGGTGCATTCCAATGAGTAGGCAGATTCGACCTCCGGAGATTCTTTCAAGAAAAACTCGATCTTAAATACTTCAAATGAGAAAACTCTCTTCTTGACTTTTGAATCTGACTTCCATACCTTTCCTACGGTATAAGGCGCATCAAAATCGGACAATATTTTCCCAGTCAAAACAGCTGACAAAATTTGAGAAGTCGACAGGAACCAATTCGGACAAACAGAGGAGAAACACCAAGGAGGCAGTAGCAGTGGCGCCGCGGCACGGGAACTCATAAACAGTATCGCAAAAATGGAAAAACAAAACCCCAAAAATGCAAATTTTACCTGTTTTGCTTGGGAACGAAGTTTCGGACTCCAAGAGGCCTTGGACACTTTAAAGAGGACTCTTTTAGGTCAAAATAAAGAGGATTAGACATCTAGAAACCTAATTCTCTCTCAAGAAGATAGCCACCACCAAATTCTCTCAAGAAGATTGGAAGCTTGAAGATTGAAGACTCAAGAACTGACAACTCTTAGTTTCTTCTTTTCTTTTTTCTCTTCTTTATCTTTCTTGTATTGTTGATGATGGTGAAACTATTTTATTATTTGTTTTCATTAATTATCATTAACTAAATCTCTTTTACTAGGATTTCAATGGAACTCAACACATAGTTTGAATTTACTTTCTCTCTCTAGCTTGATTTAATGGTTTGTTGAGTTGTTTGTTCAATCTTGTTCTTAATGCTTCTAATTGCTTAGCTACCAATTAGATTGATGTGGTAACCTAAATACAACTTGGAAAAGGGAGTTTAGTGTCAGACATGGATTGAATGACACATGTTTCATATTCATTTATTAGGATGAATTGATCTGCATGTAGGGTAGGAATACACTTACTTGTCATGTGTAACCATTGTTAGAGCCTAAGCTTAATGAGTTCTTCTTTAATTCAATTATCATAGGAATATAGTTAATTGGTTAAGAAGGATATTTTTATGAGACCATCGGAAGATCTTTATAAATAAGATAGAACTCTAGGTTAACAACTTAGGATCATTAATCAAGTGAAGAAGCAGAGAGAGATTCAAGCGAAGTGTTGAGGGAAGTTGTAATCCTAGTCTTTTATAATTAATTGAATTCATCTTTATAATTTACTTGCTTTCATATTAGTTTATTTTAATTTTAGTTTTTAATTACTATCTTTAATTAGTTGTTTAGATAAGATTGAGTTGTATTAATTTTAGTACTTAGAAAATTAGGAACAATTCCTCGTGGGTTCGACACTCTACTTTTCATTATAGTACTTGTCAACGATACGTGCACTTGCGTGATTAAAATTGACAACATCAGCATTGCCAGCCGAGGTTGATCTTACTATCAGGCAAAATGCTCTTCGAGAATTAATGGATATATGGAATCAATGGAACATATCAGAAAAAGAAGCCTTCTCTCAGACTTATGGGGACATAGCACTGTTAGTTCAGGTTAAGGTCAGTGGTGAGGTGATCCGAGCTGTGGTGCAATTTTGGAATCCCGCTTATCGGTGTTTTACCTTCAACCAAGAGGATATGACTCCAACCATAGAGGAATATTCGACCTTGCTGCATATTGAGAACGTTATTCCCGACTGTATTTATTTGAAGGATACAAAGACGTCGGGTTTCAAGAAAAAGGTGTCTAAGATTCTGGGAGCGGAAAGAAATTGGGTCGAAAACCATGTTGTCCGAAAAGTGGTAAGCTACTGTATATCATGCGATATTTTATGGACCTTAATCCATAGCCATTCAAGTAAGGAGACAGGAATATTTTTACTTTGGCTATCTATGATTTAGTTATCTTCCCAAAGACATTAGGATATGTGGATGTGGCGATATTTGATGTCTTTGAGAGGCTTGAGCAGAGGATTAACCCAGCCCCGTCAATTATAGCAGAAACAATCCAATCCTTGAAAATCTGTAGATGGGAAAGAAAAGGGTGTTTTATAGGTTGTATACAACTCCTTTACATATGGGTTCAGAGCCATTTTTGTAAATAGGAGAATTTCTTTCTTCGCTCGTACTGGAAGTCTTTTGCACCAATTGGTGAATTTCTTAAGAGGGATTGGCTTGAAAATAGGACTGAGGAACAATGGATCAACATATTCTGGAATATCAGGGCTAAGATGATAATTTGGAGAGCTCCATGGATAGCTCCTATGCCGACATTGTACAAGTGCAGAGATAAAGCTTCTGTTCCATTATTGGGAGTATAGGGAGGAGTAAGCTATGCACCACTGCTGGTACTAAGACAATCGGAATCCCGTCAGTTTACTCCTATGACCCATGACCTTAGTAATTTGGAATTTGCTTATGGAGAAGACGGATACTCGGGAAAGGTACGTGAGATAGTAGTAGCATGGAAGAAAACTCATCGGGTGGAGGTAGCTAGATATGCCGACATCGTCACACCTGATTACCTAGTATGGAGGGAATTGAGGGTTAATGATAGGTTGTTGACATCAGATGGAAAAGAGGTCCAGTTCATGAGTCCACCACCTAAGGAAGCGCCATAGGAGTTAGAAATTGCAAGGGCAGAATTCGAAAAAAGAAAAGGCCCAAATGAGCAAAGAGATTGCCCGACTGCAAGAAGAGCTTGAGGATATGAAAAATAGGGAATCAGCTCGAGAAAGAGAAAAGGAAAAGATCAAGAGAGAAAGGGACACTGCTAAAAGTGATCTTCAGGAATTACACTAAGAGAAGAAGAGGTACCGCTTCGAGCTCAGATTTGAGGGGACCCTCAAGACTTCCAGGGAATGGGAGCAAGAGGTCAAAAACCTCAAGAAGGAGAAGAGCTATTGGACAGAGAGAGCAAAGCATGAGGAAGCCCGTGCCAATCAACAGAAGAAACAAGCTAAGGAAAGCTTACACGATGATGCTTCTGCTGGCATGTCAAAGGGCTGTAAACAAGTAGGGGTCAGATTGAAGAGCAAGGCAATCAAAAGAGGACAGTGAAAAAGGTCCAAGATCCGAGGGAGTTACTATAGGACCGGTGTTTTGTAATAAAATTTTTAAATTAGGATAGACAGATTATCAGATTGTCTTAAGCAGTGATCTTTTTTTTTTTTTTGATGTATTTAGTTCCAGGAAATCAATGAAAGACCGTTTGGTTGGAATTATCCCGTGGCCAATTTTTTTAAATGCATTCATTATTCATTTGTTCTTTCCTTTATACATTTTGTTTGTTCATTCATTTATTTATATTTATAATCATTCATTCATTTATTCTTTATAAATTGTTCATACACTTAGTCATTTATTTATTTGCCCATTCATTTATTCTTTAGTCATTCATACACTTAGTCATTTACTTATTTGTTCATTCATTAATATTTAGACATTTATTCATTCATTCATTTTTTATAAAATAAAATAAAAAATATGTCAATAATTTCTAATCCATGGTTTTTAAAACTAAAGGTACAATTGGTCTCACTCAAAAAGAATCAGACTTTCGACACCCTTACAATACTTGATCTCAAGCCAGAGCTATGGAGAACAATCAGCTTGCTAGAATTGAAAGGATGGAAAGAACTCAAAGGGAATGCAGGAACTATTGGCTAAGTCTCAAGAGGAGTCACGGGAACAAATGACCAAACTCATGGAGATGATGAATACCATGATGAGGCAAAAATTGCCAGGGGAAAATTCAGTTACAGGAATGGGGGCAGTAAACCAGGAAGACAGACAAGAGGTGGTACAAAAGAATGGCCAAACATCCCAGCATGTGGGAAATGAACTTTCGACTGGGGCAGCATCCTATATTTACATCCAACTAGCGGCCGAAGCACAAAATTTTGGTCCTAAAAGAGGTATTATTGGGGTTGATCCAATTGATGTGGACATTCTAGACTTTGAGGAATTGGCTGAAAAGGAAAGGGCAAAGATGACTGAGCTGAAGAGGGTTGAAACGGCAGAATCCTAGAAACAAATCAGTTGCAGGAGGAAAGATTGAGGGCAGTTGAAGGAGCGGAGCTATTTGGCAGTATGGATGCCAAAGAGATGAGTTTAGTGCACGGTCTGGTGATTCCTCCAAAGTTCAAAGTACCATACTTTGAAAAATATAACGGGACTACAAACCCATCAGCACATCTGACCATGATTGCCGAAAGATGATCGGACATGATAAAGAAAAAAAATTACTTATCCACTGTTTTAAGATAGCTTGATAGGGTTCGCAACTCGGTGGCATAACCAGCATACCCGTACTAAGATCTGTTCTTGGATGGATCTAGCCAAAGCTTTCATGGAACAATACAAGCATGTGACGGACATGGTGCCTGACCGTCTAACTCTGCAAAACATGGATAAAAAGCTACTGAAAGCTTTAAAGAATATTCTCAGAGATAGAGAGACCTGGCTACACAAGTGCAACCTCCTTTGACCAACAAGGAAACTACAGTGCTTTTCATCAATACCCTGAAAACACCTTATTATGATAAATTGGTGGAAAGTGCCACCAAGGACTTTGCAGATATGGTGATATCGGGGGAGATGATAGAGTCTGCTATTAAGAATGGAAAAATGCAAGGGGGTGAGTCTATTACCCCGAAGAGGGTTTCCCTGCAAAGAAGAATGAGGAGACACATGCAGTCAGTTTCAATCAGTACCCCTATGCACCTCCTACACCATACACACCTCCCAGGCCCTATACTCCTACTACATCTTATGCACCTCCTACACCTTACACACCTTACCTGGGGTATAATCTTTACTACCCTAATGTAAACCACCTTACCCAAAATATATTCCCCCATACCAATATACCACAGCAGTCGTTTCCAACTGGTATATCCCCACAGATAACCCTTCCTAAAAACACTGTCCCAAATACTCAAGGTCTTGTGCGCAATGACTATCGTTCACCAAGGAACGATCAAAAACCCCAGTTTGATCCCATTCCTACCACCTATCGTGAGCTATATCCCAAACTACTGCAAGGCCAACTTGTCGTGCCCGTATATCTTAAACCTTTGAACCCACCATACCCAAGGTGGTACAATGCAAATACCAACTACGCATATCATGCAGGAATTCAGGGGCATTTCATGGAGGATTGCATTGCCTACAAAAAGAAAGTCCAAAGTTTAATCAATACCGGAGTTGTGAAGTTTGGGTCAAAGAATGGGTCGAATGTAGTGGGAAACCCATTGCCTGATCATGTTGAGAATCTGGTAAATGCAGTATGGACAGAGGAAGTTCGAAGGGTAAAAAAGGATGCCAGGGAAGTCAAGACTCCGATGTTAACAGTATGGGTCGAGATGGTTAAGGCAGGAATGGTGGGGGATGAAGGAAGTTTAAAAATGGTTGCAAAGAGGGTGCAGAATTGGTGCCCGTTCCATAAATGTTCAGGTCATATCATACAGGACTGCGGGGACTTTCTGGCTAAAGTCCAAAAGATGATGGATGATGGAGAGGCCCAGTTTTACGAGGAGACAAAGGAGGAAGTAGAGGTTATTGAGAATGTAGCTGTTATGGAATAGGAAGACCTTTGATCATCTATTATGATGAACCAGAGAAGACTACTCCAGTTGTTGAGAAAATTACGCCTAAGCTCATCATAGATTTGCCTTTTTCTTTTTCATACAAGGAAAACAAAACTACACCATGGAAATATGACTGCAGTATGGTTATGCCCGGGTCTTCAAGTCAGCAAGATATTACAGGTGTGGGGCACTTAACACGAAGTGGAAGGTGTTATGCCCCTGAGGATGTTGAACAGGGATCAACAAGAAAGGATGGAGGAATGGACAAAGAGAAGAAAGCAGCTGAACCATCCCATATTGAGATGGATTTGTCAAAAGAAGCAGAGAGGGGATCAGCCTCGGTAAACAGGATAAAAAAGCCGATAAACGAGAAGGAGGCCTGCGAGTTTTTAAAGTTCATAAAACATAGTGAGTATAGTGTGGTTGAGCAATTGCAGCGTCAGCCAACAAGAATCTCCTTCTTATCTTTGCTATTAAACTCGGAGCCACACAGAAATGCCTTGTTGAGAGTGTTGAATCAGGCATATGTGGCTAACAACATATCGGTAGAAAATTTAGATAGACTGGTGGGAAACATTGCGGCAAATGACCATATATTTTTCAGTTATGATGAAATACCACCCAATGGTATTGGGTCCACAAAGGCTCTTCACATAAAAACCACCTGCAAGGGGCATATACTACCAAGGGTGCTTCTGGATAATGGTTCTTCATTAAATTTAATGCCCTTGGCAACCCTGCCTAAGTTGCCAGTTGATATGTCTTATATGTTACCAAGTTGCACAATAGTCAGGGCTTTCGATGGTACTAGGAGAGAGGTAATGGGAACTATTGAGGTTGCTCTGGAGATAGGCCCATGCACCTATACGGTGAACTTTCAGGTCATGGATATTAATCCATCCTATAATTGCTTGTTGGGGAGGACGTGGATACATTCAGCAGAGGCTGTACCCTCGTCTCTCCACCAAAAGTTGAAATTCGTGATGGAGGGTCGTTTGGTCACTGTATCAGGAGAAGAAGACATAATAGCCTCTGCATCTACTGAATCTCTTTATGTTGAACCCAATGAAGATGCCGTAGAATGTTTTTTTCGATCTTTGGAATTCGTAAATGCAGTTTTCATCGCTGAAGGACGAAAAATTCCAAAACCAAGGTTGTCCAAGAACACAAGGCTGGGAGTAAGAACCACGGTGGGAAAAGGCTGTAGGACTGGAAAAGGTCTTGGAAAATATCTTCAAGGGATGGCCCGAGCAATGAAAGCAGTGGGAAAGAAAGATCAGTTTGGCATAGGGTATCTTTCGAAGGCCCATGAAAGGGGGAAACAAGTTGAAAGGAACCGACAAAGAAGGATGGCCCGTTTCGCGGGTATGGATATTGAATGGGAACCCATGACTTTCCCACCAATCCTTCACAACTTTCGTTCTATTAGTTTTCTATTCGGAGAATATAATTCAAAAGATGTACTCATAATGATTGAGCAAGCTTTTGAAAAATTCCATGTGAATAAAGGGGGGCAGATTCAGGATATGGTAATTTGCATGACTCGGAAAGAAGGGATGGAAAGTGACAGTGCGAACTGGATGGTGCGACCCTGTCCACCAAGATATAGACTGACCAATTAGAGTGCGACTGAGTTGTCCATAGTTTTTAAGTCTATTCCAACGTAATACTTTAAAAAACAATCTTAATTATCTTTACCCAGAGATATTAAGAGTTTTTTCTGTAATGGGCTTTTTGTTTAAACATTTTCATTCAATAAATAACAAGCACAATGCATTTTATTCATATTGATGTGTCCATATTCTTTCATTTTTGTTATTTATTTTGTTTTCATTATATATATTTTTCTATATTGTTTCTTCTCCATTTATTTACAGGTGTATGGATGCGGAATATGAGGACCTTCCAGTCAGTAATTCTGAAATTGATTTTGAAAGACCCATTTGCACCGATGATTTTGAGGCTAAAGAAGATATTGAGGATTATGGTCTACCTCCAGATCTATTAAGGAAAATAGAACAAAAGGAGAAATAAGTACTTTCTCATAAGGAATTATTGGAAATGATAAATCTGGGAAATGGTGAAGAGATAAAGGAAGTCAAAATCGGGACTTCATTGTCATCATCAATAAAGGAGGAATTGATAGCCTTGCTCCAAGAATATGTAGATGTATTTGCATGGTCTTACCAAGACATGCCAGGGTTGGATCCGGATATTGTGGTTCATAAGCTCCCTTTAAAGCCAGAATGCAAGCCAATTCAGCAAAAGTTGAGAAGAATGAGGTCAGACATGCTCTTAAAGATAAAAGAGGAAGTGAATAAGCAATTTGATGCTGGGTTCATAGAGGTGGCAAAATATCCAGAATGGGTGGCGAACATTGTTCTAGTACCAAAAAAGGATGGCAAGGTGCGGATGTGCGTTGATTATAGAGATTTGAACATGGCCAGCCCTAAAGATAATTTCCCTTTGCCCCATATCGATACTCTGGTGGATAATACGACGAAGAGTTCTTTATTTTCATTCATGGACGGATTCTCAGGATACAATCAGATTAAGATGGCACCGGAAGATATGGAGAAAACCATATTTGTTACAATGTGGGGAACCTTCTGCTACAAGGTAATGCCATTTGGGTTGAAGAATGCTGGGGCAACATATCAGAGAGCCATGGTGACCTTGTTTCATGATATAATGCATAAGGGAATTGAGGTCTATGTTGATGATATGAAAGCAAAGTCACAAGGAGAAAAGGAGCATATTGCGAATCTTAAGAAGCTCTTCGAACGACTAAGAAAATTTCGACTCAAGCTAAATCCGGCAAAATACAATTTTGGAGTCACCTCGGGAAAATTGCTGGGTTTTGTTGTCAGCAAAACAGGAATTGAGATTGACCCGGATAAAGTGAAGGCCATTTAGAATTTGCCACCACCTCGTACTCAAAAATAAGTAAAAGGCTTTCTGGGAGATTGAATTACATTGCTCGGTTTATTTCTCAGTTAACCGACAAATGTGATCCAGTATTTAAGTTACCTAGAAAACATGAACCAGGAGAATGGGATGAAAGTTGTCAGATTGCATTTGAAAAGGTTAAACATTATCTATCCAACCCACCAGTATTAATGCAACCTGTTTCGAATAAACCAATGATACTGTATTTATCAGTATTTGAGAGATCCATGGGTTGTGTTTTGGGGTAGCTTGATGAGACTAGAAAGAAAAACAGGCAGTTTACTACCTCAGCAAGAAGTTCACAGATTATGAGTTGAAATATTCGTTGGTAGTAAAGTTGTGATGTGCCTTAGCTTGCACTGCTCGAAGACTCAGATAGGAGATGTTGTACCACACAACGTGGTTGATTGCCAAGCTAGATCCAATCAAGTACATGTTGGAAGCACCTTCTTTATCAGGGAGAACAGTAAGATGGCAGGCTTTATTGTCAGAGTACGACATTGTATATGTAAGTCAGAAAGCTACCAAGGGCAGTGCAGTGGCTAAATTCTTAGCAAGTCGGGCAGTAGAAGATTATGAGCCGTTGAACTTTGACTTCCCGGATGAAGATTTGATGTATGTTTCACAAACAGATGAAATTCCCTTGAAGAAAAAAGTATGGAAAATGTACTTTGATGGCGCATCTAATGCCATGGGGCATGAAATCGGTGCAGTGCTCATATCCCCAGAAGAAGATTATCATCCTTTCACTGCTAGATTGGATTTTGATTATACAAACAATACTGCCGAGTATGAAGCATGTACTATGGGCCTTCGTGCTGTAGTGGACAGAAAGATCAAAGTATTGGAAGCTTTCGGAGACTCAGCCCTAGTGATATACCAGTTATAGGGGGAATGGGAAACCCGAGATATAAAGCTAATCTGATACTGAGAAATCATATTGAGTTTATTGGAGGAATTTGAAGAAGTGAATTTCAATTACTTCCCTCGAGAAGAAAACCGAATGGCAGATGCCCTGGCTACTTTGTCATCAATGTTTAAAGTGAATGAAGGGGCTAAAGTTGTGCCAATAAAGATGAGTGTGTATGAGTCTCCTGCCCACTGTCTGAGTATTGAAAAAGAAGCAGATGGCCTCCCTTGGTATAACGACATCTTGCAGTACATCAAGAGTCAACAGTATCTAGAACAAGCAACAGAAAATGACAAAAGGACTCTGAGAATGCTAGCAATGGGTTTTGTTCTAGACAGTGAGATTCCCTACAAGAAAGGAAAAGACCAAGTCTTGTTGAGATTGTCGGATCTGTCGAAGCTCGGAGAATTATAGAAGAGGTACATCAAGGCACTCATGCTAATGGTCACATGCTTGCTAAGAAGATTATGAGGGTAGGGTATTATTGCTTGACAATGGAAGGAGATTGTATCAGTGATTCCCGGAAGTGCCATAAATGCCAGATATATGCAAATAAGATTCATGTGCCGCCATCGCCATTGCATGCCATGACTACACCATGGCCCTTTTCAATGTGGGAAATGGATATGATTGGACCTATTACCCCGCAAGCTTCAAATGGACATCATTTCATCTTGGTGGCCATAGATTATTTCACAAAGTGGGTAGAAGCTGCTTCCTATGCGAATATAACAAAGTCGGTGGTATGCAGATTTGTTAAGAAAGAAATCATATGCCATTATGGGTTGCCAGCAAGAATTATTTTGGATAATGCTCTCAATTTGAACAATAAGATGATGAGAGAAGTGTGTACTCAGTTCAATATCACATATCATAATTCGGCACCTTACCTTCCGAATATGAATGGGGCAGTAGAAGCAGCTAACAAGAACATCAAGAACATTGTTGAGAAGATGACTGATGTGTACAAGGATTGGCATGAGATCTTGCCTTTTGCTCTTCATGCATATCGTACTTTGGTCCGCACATCTACAGGGGCAACGCCATTTTCTTTGGTATACGGGATGGAAGCAGTGCTACCTATTGAAGTTGAGATCCCTTCACTTCGGGTTTTGATGGAAGTTGGCCTATAAGAAACAGAATGGGTTAGAGCTCGTTATGAACAGCTGAATCTCATCGAGGAAAAAAGATTGAAAGCAATTTGTCACAGACAGTTGTATCAGAAAAGGATGATTCGAGCCCACAACAAGAAAGTTCATCCCAAACAGTTTCGAGAGGGGGAGTTGGTACTGAGGAAAATTCTCCCTATAGTGAAGAACCCGCGAGGAAAATTGGCTCCGAATTGGGAAGGACCCTATGTACTAAAAAGAGCTTTTTTGGAGGAGCATTGATTTCAACTCGGATGGACGTGGAGGATTTCAGAAATCTCGTGAAAGCTGATGAATTGAAGAAGTATTATGCTTAAAAAAAAGTGTGATGCTGTGCACATGGAAATTCGAATGATTCCAAGTGTAAAAATGGAAATTCTAGATATCTATCTCCCTGTGGATTGCTTTTTAATGAGAATATTCATGCTTGATATGATGAATGGCCATCTTTAATATTCCATTCACTAAGAAGAAATTATCCTTAGTCACCCCTTTGAGCCTTAGGAATTATTTCTTTCTTTAAACATTGATCAAGGATCACCCTCTACACTAGAGGGTAAATAAGAGGAAAAATAATCAAAAAATCATGGCAAAAAAAAACCATCGAAAAATGTGGCAAATGAAAGCCAACAAAGCAAAAAAAGAAAAAAAAAGTCCAAAAAAGGGACAAATGTTTCAAGAATGAGTTCTCCTCAGGAAATGAGCCTTGATTCAATCACCCTTAAACACATTTTGGACCTATTTTATCCTTTCTTTCTAAACCTGAACCTTGGCCTACATTATGTGCTTTAAAAGCCCATTTTGATCAAGCATGGATATTTAATTTGAAAGGTTATTCTCAGAATTCATCCCATCTTTTGAATTGATATTTTTACCTTGGAAGCATTTAGAATTCTCAGATGCATGGTAGAATACAAAAAAATGGAAATGAAAAATAATGTAAAAGGAGAGGTTTAAGCCGAAAACTCGCAAATGGTGACTTAATACCGAATGAAAGACACTTGAGTTGAAAACCCGCAAAGGGCGGCTCAGGTACTGATTAAAAGTTTGAATCAATGCTCCATGTAAAGGGAGAGAAAGTATCTGAAAATCAGAGGAAAGGGGAACAACTCAGTCTGACGTAACTACGGAAGCCGAGAGGTTACCCAAGTAAATTGCTTATTCAAGAGAAATTTCAGATGGTTTGAAAAAGGAGGGGTCCAAGATATTCCGCATCCGAGGCATCTACAACCTATAACATTACATTTATTTCTTATATCCTTGATATTCACTTTTATAATTTTTTTTTTTTTAAAAAAAAACATTTGTTGCAATAAATTCTTGTTATTCTTTTCATGACATTTTTGCTTGATTCATATTTTCTTTCATACATTTTTGAGATGCATCATGATTGTTATTAAATTGAATGATGATTAGTAATAAATAAAATCTTTAAATAAAAGGATTTCAGAGTATTACTAAGGAATATATTTAAATCTTGGGAAAGGTTTGGAAAGTTCACCAAGAAAACAAAACAGTGAACGTATTGGAGACTCCATCATGAAGTCAGAAAATTTGTGAATTTCAACGAAAGTCAGAAACTGAGACTGATTGACAAGTTATCTTGAGTGAAGGATTCCTTAAGTGGGGCATCAGTGAACAATTGAAGACTCCGTCATGAAGTCGGATAATCTGTGAACCTCAAAGAAACCATGGATTAGAAATCGTGACACAATCATTTGATTACATTCATTCTTAGGAAACATACAAGCATTTGCAAAGTATGTCATTCTCATCATTGCATTTAGCTAACATTGTAGAAATCAGGAAAACTTGGACTTCCCCAAAGTAAACTCGTTCTGCTTTTCAAACGAGTCGAGCCCCGAGATCATCGTCGAAGTACGTTAATTTCCAAATCGAACTCATTTTGCTTCTCAAATGAGTCGAGCCCCGAGACCGTCGTTGAGGTATGTTCCTTTCATTTTCAAGTTAGATTTATTTTTTCCAAATGAACCAAACCCAGAATCATTCTTAGTACTTCCTTTTGTTTTAAATCGAATTCATTCTGTTTTATCAAATGAGTCGAGCCTTGAGACCACCGTCGAGGTATTTCCTTTTGTTTTAAATCGAATTCATTCTGTTTTATCAAATGAGTCGAGCCTTGAAACCACCGTCGAGGTATTTCCTTTTGTTTTAAATCGAATTCATTCTGTTTTATCAAATGAGTCAAACCTTGAGACCACCGTCGAGGTATTTTCTTTTGTTTTAAATCGAATTCATTCTGTTTTATCAAATGATTCGAACCTTGAAACCATCATCGAGGTATTTCTTTTTGTTTTAAATCGAATTCATTCTGTTTTATCAAATGAGCCGAGCCTTGAGACCACCGTCGAGGTATTTCCTTTTGTTTTAAATCGAATTCATTCTGTTTTATCAAATGAGTCGAACCTTGAGACCACCGTCGAGGTATTTCCTTTTGTTTTTAAATCGAATTCATTTTGTTTATCAAATGATTCGAGCCTTGAGACCGTCGTCAAGGTATTTTCAAATCACGGGTAAGGCCTCCGGGCACCATTCTTAAGACCTTTGGGAATCATTGTTAAAGTCGCATATAGCGCATTTTTTTTAATCAAGGGTAAGGCCTCCGGGCACCATTCTTAAGACCTCCAGGCATCATTTTTCAAGTCGCATACAACACATTTTTTCAAATCACGGGTAACGCCTCCGGGCACCATTTTTAAGACCTTCAGACATAAGTTTCCAAAGTTTTTACAGTTTTAAACAATGAACAAGTCTTTGGTGGTGATAACCAAAGCCTCTAGTGGGGATATCCAGAGTTTTACATTTGCTTGATCAAGTCTTTGGTGGTAATAGCCGAAGCTTCTGGAGGAGATACCCAGAATTTTTAACACAGCTTAGCACAAGACAGGTTAAGCCTTCGAGACCATCGTCGAGGTCTTTTCTTCTCTTGCAAATAGAACTCGTTTCCTTAAGACGGGTCGAGCCTTGATTAGTCAGGGAATTCAATTTAAGGACAAAATCTTCAATTACATCTTTTTTTCAACCAAAAAAAAACCTTTCCCTTCTCTTCACATGTGATTTCACTAACCGGACAAAATTAGTGTTTGTTTATCTTTGCCTGATTCCTGATTCTCAGTAATAGCCAAAGAGGGGCAGCTATAAACACCTAATTTTGTCGAGACCACTAAAACAGGTATGTTTTCTTCATAAATTGATGTTTCAGAATGTAAAAAGACTTTTTTCATCCTGCAGGTGGTACTCCGAGACTTAGTCTAAGAAGGCGAGCATAAAAAGTCAAACTTGAAAAAGTCAACCTCAAAAAGTCACCCTAAAAAGTCAACTACTAAAAAAGTCAACCCACTTTCAGAATCAAGATTTGAAGTTCAATTGAAAAATGGAGAAAGAATTTTGATAATCCGAGGTCTACATCGAAAGATATGGAGTTCGAAAGTTGGGTTATGAAGATTTAGTAGAAAAGAAACCCTAGTTCGGGAAATTTGGGGAAAAGTGCTTAAACGATCGAATTGGTCGAAATTGAAGGTTCCAAATTAAAGATAAGCACTGACTACGAGTAATGGAGAAGCCACTTGGAAGAAAAATTGAAAGAAAAGTCAATCCGAAAAAAATCGAGAATTAGGGTTTTTTGTGGATTTCGGTGTTATTTGGAAGAATTACAGAAATGGCCCGATTCGTAAGGCTAAAGCCCCTAATGGATAAGGAGTGATTGAACAAGGATAGCCCAAGGCTCAGTTTGAAGAAAATCTGAAAATCGAACTTGTTTCGAGCAAAATCGGGTTTCGGAGGTAGAAGGGCAAAATTGGAAAATTTGGGAAAAATAGAAAATGAAATCCAAAAATCCTAAAAATTTTCAGATCTCATTCTTAAATCATTTCGAAGATACTTGCGAAAGAAAATCTTGATTCGGAGTTCGTTTGCAAAATGGCCAAATCCCGGGTCCCCTATGTAGTAATTCAAGCAGATAAATCCCGAAAAAATAGCAAATGAGTTCCAAAAATTATGAAAAATTTCATATCATACTTTTAAATTATTTGGAAGAGATTGGTGGGGAAAAATCTGGATTTGGAGCTCGTTTAAAAAATGGTAAAGTTTGGGAGCACAAAAAGGTAATTTTGGGAAAACAAATCCAAATAAATAGCAAATGGGCTCGAAAAATTTTGAAAACCTCCAGAATTCAATTTTTTATTATTTTGAAAGTATTGAAAAAATAAAATTTGAATTTGGAGTCCGTTTGCTATTTATTTATGTTCGGGGGGCAAAAAGATCATTTTACCCAAGAAATCGAAAAGGGCTTTTCTTGCCTTTTAAAGAAATGAAGCATGGGCTGGAAGAAGAGGGGTAAGCCGGCCAAGGCCCAAGGATGGGTAAATATTTTCTGATTTTTAATCAAAAGGCCAACAATGAAGAGGAAGGTAGTTATTTTTAGATCAAGCCTTTGCAAATAAGCCACATGGACCAATGCATGAAGAGGGAGAGTGTCAACATAATGGCTTAAGATTCTTGAACAACTGTAATTGTGGATAGCTGATGGCCTAATCTAAGGGTGATAATTTCATTTTTTAAACATCTTTGATCAATAGCCTTTGGATCAAAATTGGTTGAAGAAAAGATGACAACATCCTAGCATTGAGGGGGCCATTCGGCCACTACAAGGGAAAGGACTCTCTCTTTCATTTTCAGCTATTCACTCTTTACTCTCTTTTGGTTTTGGCTGATTTTTCTCTCCACTGTTGAATGGCAAAAAGAAAAGTTTAGAAAAGAAAAGAAAGTTAGAAGAGAAAAAGCTTGCAGTATAGCTTCTAGAGGTTGCTTTAAGAACCATACTCTTGCACTTTCTTTGATTTTCCATTTTTGATTTGCTATTTTCATTTGATATTTGGTGAGTTTCTTTTGATTTTGATTTTACAATAACTGTTTTTAAGCTTTTTTTTCAAGTTCTACCTTCATGCTTTCTTAAAAAACTATGAAAAATCAATTTCTTTTCTATTTTTCTCTAAGTGGCCGAATGGCCTAGTGTTTTTGTAGTTGCTATTTTGCATTTTTATTTCATGTTATTCTTGATATTTAACAAGTTTTGATCTTTAAATCTTCTTCTAATACATAAACATGAAGCTTGTTTTAGTTTGGTTGCTTGCTTTTTACCATTTTTGAGTCTATTATCTTGTTATCATGTTTATTTTACTTGTCTTGCATTTTTTATTTTCTGTTTTCAAAATGTTTAAGTTTGTTTATGTTTTTACATTTTGTAATCCATGTGTTTGTGGAAATGCCTATTGGTTTTCATGCCTTTACTTTATATTTGCATGATTTGAGCATTATTCTTTAGCTATGCATGTTAGTATATCATGTGCTTGTGAAAATGCCATGCTCATTTTAAGCATGAGACCATTCGGCCACCCTATGTTGTATGCTTTGTTTGTGCATTTTTGTTATGTTGTTTTCATGATATTTGGTTGTGTAATTTATTTAAGCATGTCATATTTTTGTGTTATTTCCATGCATTCTTTAGGTTTAGGATTGGTTTGTTTTGCCATGCATATTCATGCATTTTAGACCTAGGTTTCATTAAATGCCATGCAAGTTCATTTAGGTCTAGGTCATTTTATTGATGCCATGCATTTTTCATTTCATTTAGGTTTTAAATCATGCATTTCATGCATCATATTTGCTGTATTTTCATGCATTTCATGTCATTTCCACATGATTTATGACTTAGACCAACCAATGGTTCAAAGTCATGCTCATTTTGAGCATACTTGTGAAAAATTAAAGAGTTGTCAAATTGATTATTCTACCTTTGTGATTTTTTTTACTTAGCCAATTTTTGCCTAACTTTTCAAAAGCGTTAGCTACTGTTTGTGAGTCCTTAGAAGAGTCTCTAATATTTTTACTTTGATTTTTAAATGATTTTATCAAAGACAAAAAAATGTGTTTTGGCAAAACAGTTTTTTCACCCAGTACTCGTACTTTCCCGATTTTTCTAGGCAGTCACCTTTAATCAGAAAATTAAGTCGATTTTTTCCCGTGTAGTTTTAAATGTCCTAAGTCTCCAGTATTTGTTTTACATTTTTTTGAATTTTTGAAAATATGGTAAAAAATCGTGCTTTAAAACTGGACAGTGGAGTCAGAATTGAATTTGAAAGAAAATCATTTCTCTGTTTTGGTTAAGTTACTTAGAGGGGGCTGATTTGGAAGTATAGCTACTGTTTTAGGGTAGTTTCAAAGCCTTTTTAAACTCTAAAAATAATTTTTTAAATCTCGGGTTAAGGGTGGTCAAGTTCGGGATTTTAAACTTAGGAAATTAGATCCATTTAAAAAAGGGTTTAGCTAAGTTTCTTTTTATTTTTAATCTAAGCTTTTCAAAATTGTTTTCAAACAATCACAAAATATTTTGGTTTTAGAATATTTAATTTGATATATTTTCCTAAGGTAGAAGAATATCTTTTTAGATATACGGATTTTCTTAATTAAAGGAAAAAATACATTCTCATGCATTGCATTTTCCATATTCATGCATACTATATAATATGTGATTTTTGCTATGTTAATTTTCATGATGGTGTTATTGTCTTTGATTTAAATTTTTGATATTATATTAATTATTATATGGTTTTGAATATTTCATGATATCCTTTACTTTTTATTTAGTTATTTTTGTCATATTATTTAGCATATATTATGTTCATGCATCATTATTTTTAGTTTTATTTTCATGCATATTGTATGATAGCATTATTTTATGTTTTATGTCATTTCATGTCATTTAGATTATATTTATAGAATATGCCATGTCATTTAAAATATGCCACATCATTTAATTTTGCCATATAATCTAGGTCCTTTCATTGCATATAGACTATATTATTTTACTTAGGACATTTCATTTTATTTAGGATATTTCATTTAGAATATCATGTCATTTAAATCATTTCATTTAGATTATTTCATGTTATCTTTATTATGTCACACATTTTCATATTCATATTTTTTAAAATGTGTTTTAAAATAAGATAATAATTTTCAATAAAATAAAGCTATTCCCGATTTTAAATAATTCATGAGTTCTCTGCCGGGTTTGTTGGTGAGCATATCATCAATTATCATTAATAACGGAATATCTTCTTTAAAATGAGAATGATTCGAAAAATTTCCAAACTAAAAAAAAATTTATATTTTTCCACGTTTGTTGGGGAATATAGGAAAATTTTGAATTAATAAATTCTGGATCATTTTCAATAGAAAGAATGGAATTATTTTTCTTTAAATTGGGAATTAACTTGAAATATTAAATTAAAAATCGACTTTTTACTGAGACTTGAGATAACACACGATTAATAAGGTACCATTTTATACGGGCGTTGTGGGGGTGCTAATCCTTCCCACACGTAACCGAGTCCCGAACCCGCTTCTTTGATTTCTCTGGTTTAAAACGCAAACTTGAAATTGGTTTTAAAAATGTTTTAATTAATTTTAAAATATTTTATAAAACTGGTTTTAATAGGTGGCCTATCACACCTAGCTAAAAAAGATTGGTGGCGACTCCATGTCTTTTTCAAGGTCATTTTCAAAACCTTCATTTTTCAAGAGGAATTAAGTTGACTTTTCCTCGGTTTTTTTTAATGTCACGCTTAACGAATATAAAGTCTTACGATGAGACTTGTTATTTTTTAGGTTGCGACATCCAGAAAAGATCATGAGCATGGTTCATTGTCTTCTCATGAAATCTTTCCATATTAGTTCTTGCAGCTTATAGTTAACCTTATGAACTTAGAGAAACGATTTCCCTTAAATTCATCCTGCTTTGACTAGAGTGGTGAATCCTCTTTGGACTACTCATCTACTTCATGCCATATCAAAAAGCACCCTACCTAGGCATCCTTTATTAGGACCCATTCAGATGAAATCAAAGTATGACAATTTACATACAAGATAACCTATCATCACAAGTCAAATGACTACTTACACAACTGACACATGAGAACTTTTTCATAAACACTTGATTGAGCTACCAAATGTAGAATGGGCGAAGTTCAGTGAACTTGTTTATCTAACATGGCTTTGATGCATAAAGATCTCTAATTATAACCCTTTATAATTTCCTTCTAAGTCCTTTATGTTCCATAGACTTCATCCAATTAGCACATAAAGGGTTTCGAAAGGCAATTTTCTCTTTAAAAAACTTTGGGGCTTTAAATAGCGCTTTCATGAAAATCTTAGAATAAAAACAAAATGAGTTGCCACCAACCGTTTTGGGCTAGATGTGATTGATCACTATAAAACTTTGTCCAATTTTTAAAAAACCATAATATTAATTAAGATTTATTTTAAAAAAATGCAATTTTTGAGGTCTGCGTGAAAACCAAACCAAACAAAACAAAACATATTCGAGAGTCGGTTAAGCGTGAGGAAGATATTAGCATCACCACAGCATCCGTCCGAAAATAGTACCAATTAATCATGCATTATCTTTTACCTTGACAAAACAAAATTTTTCTAATCTCGATATTTAAAAATAATTCTCTTAATCAAATTAAACAATCTATTTAAAATCATTCGAGGGTGAAATGGGAATTTTCGTCTCAATAAAATTTCATATACTCTATCAACCTGGCAAAATATAGGAATATTTTTCAATTAAAATTTTCCCATTTCACTATTTTTAAAAGCAGTATTCCTTTGTGAAAAATAATTGTTGATATTCCCTCAAGCATCTTGGTGGAAATTCAAAAATTACCTCAACATGGGGGATATTGCCTCATTTATTTAAAAGACAAAATGACTCTATTTTAAAATATGATTTTTCAAATGCATTTTTAAAATGAATCATAAAAATATTACAAGGAATAAATAAATAAAGGCAAGTAAAAGAGAGTATAAATAATAAAGAAATAAACAGCAAAACATTTAAAATAAGTCTCATTTTTATTCATTTTTAAATCAAGAATTATTTTATTAGGGTGGAATATTATGAAAATTTCTTGTGTCAAAGAATTTCCTAGACTCTTCAAAACCCTGGAAGCATTTGGAAATTTATTCTTTCGCCCGAGAATTCCCATGTTATTCCCTAAAACGAGAATAATACTTCCTCATGAAACAACCACGATAGTGCTCCCCAACAACCTAGCAAAAATTCTGAGGCCATCCCACTAAGTCAAACCATTTCTTTTTCATTATTTTTGATAAAAACACTTTTTATTGTCAATGTTTTTAATACTAAATTAATACTCAAATGGTAAACAAAATAAGTAAACTAACGAAAATAAGCAATATAAATTAAAGGGTGAGAAATATAAAAAATGGATAAATTGAATAAGTAAAATATAAAATAAAGAGTAATGCGTGAAATAAATAAATTGCCATAAAGTAAATTGCGTAATATAATTGCGGAAAAGTAAATGTGAAAACTAAATAACAAATGAAATGAAAAATAAGATAAGATAAGATAAACAGCAAAAATAAATAAATAAAAGGAACAAAAAAATATAAGTAAACAAAAAATAAGAATGGGGCACAATAGTAAATGGATAAAGCAAATAAGAAGGGACTGCATGTTGGGCATCTAAATACCCTAAGAAGGAGATTCAAATGCCCAATTTAATAATGTATTTCTCCATACTTTGTAGAGGGGTATCCGAATACCCATAGAGCAGTATCTGAATGTCCTAGAGAAAATATCCAAGATTTTGAAATGAAAAAGTCAAGCATTTGAATACCATGGTGAGAGTATCCATATACTTTTTCTAGGCACCAAATTTATTGAAAAATCAAAGGGGCATTCGAATGTCATAGCCAACAGCATTTGGATGCCCAAGTTCAAAACCCATGTAAAATGTATCTAAATACCCTTCCTGGGAAGCCATATGGATAAAAAATAAAAAGGCATCTTAATACATTGAGTTAGGGATCTGAATGCCCTATAAATATAGGCAAAATGAGGTATTTGGATACCTTGGGAAGAGGTACCTAAATACAACCATGAAAGCCATAAAACAAACACCTCGGAAACTCGTTTTGAAGCCATTTTAAAAAAAATCTTTGAATAAAAACTTAGTAAAAACAAAACCCTATATGGTTTTAAGATAAAACACCAGTTTATTTGAAAACATCTATATTTTAAAGAAAAAGGGTGAACAGAGGTTTGTTCATCCCATGTTTTTAGAAAACCAGTATATTACCCATATCCATTTTAAAATCTTGTCTTTACTTTATTGTTCCTGGTATATAAAAAGGGAAAAACAACTTTAGACCAATGATTAATGTGTTTAGTCATAGCTAAAGTTTACCATGAGAGTTTTGAAACCATTTTGAAACGGGGAATTTTGAAACTGTTTTGAGAAGAAAGAGAACAAAAAAAATGGGTTGACCCAAAGCAGCTATGGAATTTAGTCTGGCATGATTATCACCAACGACCAAAATGATCGTAGGTCATCAGGCTCGTAATCCTGAAGTTTTAGGAAAAAAAAAAAATTTAAAGATAAACCTTAGAAACAACCAGAAGCTACCTTAGTGTGTCTCAATCTGAATCCTCCTTTCCTTTTCTCCGTCTTTCTCTCTTATTTTTCTTCCACCTTTTTTCCCCCAACTTTCTCCTCAAGCAAACGTTTCTAAAAATGACTCCCAAAAATCCCAAAAAGACCCCTTATGAAACCTAAACTTATATTTTTCTAGGCACATTCTTAGGAAAAACGTGGACCCTTGGATCAAATTATCCAAGGATTCCGATTAATCCCCTAAAATGCCCCTTTCTTTTTCTTTTTGATTCTCCCAATTTAGTGGTCCATTGGATCAGCTAAATAGAAGGCCTATATTTAAACAAAGGTTGAAAGGAATGGGTAATGTCTGGGCTACCCCCTTCTTTTCCAATTTAAAATTTTTTTTTTTCATTTTAATCAAAGTATTTCATTTTTAAAAAAATCCGAATGAGACCAATATTTGAAGTTCGGGACTAAAATTTCCCTTAACTCTTTTGTTTTCACTCTTGGCCGAATGCTTCAAGGGCGTAACCTTTTCTCTCTAGTAATTCTCAAATATGGCTAGGGAGGAGGAAAATATAAAGAAGACATACCAATTAACAATACCATAAGGGGTGCGGCATAAGCTAGGGGTTTTATTCCTAGGGCTTTGTCTAATTACATCTATGCGAGTCCTAGATCAATTGGATAACAACTCTTTGTCTAATTATATAATATGTTATTCGCACAATCATTACTTTATATAATCAAGTGTGACACATTCGAAACATACATTTTAGTTAAGTAAGACCAATTTAGTCATAACATAAATATATTTTGATGAAATAGACCATGAGTGACTCAACAAATCTCAAAAAGCAAAACTTTGATGTTTGTATGACATGGAAAGCAACTTAATCATGTTGAAAAACATGTAACTTAATATTGAATGAGGGATTTATTTATTAAGTTTATTTAGGTTTCATTTGTATGCATAGTATTTATCATATATCATCCATACATATAAATCCTAACATGCATACTATATAGACATGCTTAGCATTTTCCATATATCAAATATACATAAATCTAACATGCACACTACTTGGATTGATTATGGACTTTTACTAAGCTAGCATCATTTGAGCCAATAAAAGAGGTAGATGGTCAAAACCTAGGGGATTACATTAATATGTCTTCTAAAGCCATCATGTTGAATCTCTTTGTTTCCATGGTGCCTTGAATCTTCATTCTCGGACTTACGATTTATTTTCTATCTTAATTCTAAACGTAACTATTACATCATTTAGAGAAACCTTGAGTCACATTCAAAGGGGTATAAGATGAGAAGAAAATGTTACAACTCTAGAATTAAAGAGTTGAGGCAAGGAATGCCAGCCTTATTTAAAAAATACCATAAGTCAAATTAACCATCCACACATAAAAAAGTGGTCTAAAGTCCATAATTATCCTGCCATACATTGATAATCATAATATGAAAGTAAAACACATGTTTAATTCAAGTTCATGATCTTACATGCCATTGAATTAATATCAATATCATATATTTAAAATATTAATCAAACATTGTAATGTCAGCTCTTATTTGGTCCAAATAACTCATTATCTAATTCTAAACAAACTTAAGAGATTATAACCAAATATATCTCCTAAATTGTGTAGGATTAGTAGTTTATTTAATTAGTAGTCCTAAAGAATTTAGGATTTATTAATTCAATTTGAATACTTAATTTAGTCTGGTCATATAAGTCCTAAACCATTTAGGATTACAAATTGATCAAAATCCAAATCAAACTACATGTATTGAGAAGTCCTAATCAAACTAGGATTAGTACTGTTCTCCTAGTCAAACTAGGTTTAGTAGTTCTTTAACTAATTAGAAATTCTAAAAAAAATTAAGAGTTCTAATTCAATTAGGAACCCTAATTAAATCTGATTTCTCATGCCCTAATGCAATTAGGAAAGCCAAGGCATATTAAATAGAATGGCCGACCCTTGGGAATTATTTGAATCCTAATCTAATTAGGAAACCTACACCATGCAGCATCTAGGGTTTAATAGGGTTAGCATGCGGCAATGTTTGGTAGCAAGGTGTCACACCTTTGGTCATCAATTTTAGGGTTCGAAACCCTTTAGGACATATTAATTTGCCTTTGGTCATGTGAGTTTAAGAACAAGTAACAATTACTTGAGTTTTGAGTAGAACAATCCACTAATCTTGATGATTAAGAAAGCAAATTTTTTGAAATCTTGGTAAACAAGTTCTCTTAGATTTTTAGCCTTGATTATCAATTTGGAAAATTTTGGATTTCACATTTGGACAACCAAATCAACTCCAATTTTTTTTAAAATTTAACACAATTATCCTCATACAATATTTTATCATGTTTTAAAATTTTATGGTGATCAGAGATCCCTAGAAAGATAAACAATTTTTGTTGTAACAGTATTGTAGAAAAAATCATGCTTCATGACAGATTCTAAACTACCTCATCTCAGGCCATGTAAATCAAGTCTAAATTTCATGAAATTAAATCTTAATCATCTAAAACAATTTATTTTGATATTCTAAAATAATCAAATCAAAACATGCTCGAAAAAGTAATTTTTCAGTCCATGTAACACAATGGTAATCAAAATTGTTTTTGACATCAAGAACAATCAAACAATTTGTATTGTGTAAAACTTAATCAATGGAGGCTCTGATACCATTGTTAGGAATTTAATATACAAAATCAGAGGTTAAAGCCACAGAATTTTAAAAAATTCCAATTCCCAAACTATTGGATCACATTGAAAAGCAATTTTACACAATCAATAAATGCTAGCCACATAGGGTTAGAACACAATACCTAAGGTTTGTGATTTGTGGAAAGTCCTTATCCTGAGAACCACCAAGCTAGGTTATCATAAATCCTTAGTTTTCAAAGCGCTTAGCCTCTAACAATAGTCCACACAAACTATGAGTGAAAGAATCTTCTTAATGGTTGGGATGAAGGTTGACCAAATATTATGCTAGTAACATGCGGCTGGCTCTCAGTTTGTGTTCTCTTAAGATTTCGACAATTTAATCAATTAACACAATGATATATGTCATGTATGTTGAGAGGGGCGGCCAACCTTCTATTTATATAGGGAGAGGTTGGCCCCCTATTCAATAATAGGAGTTTGAGCCTTTTAATTATCCCTTTGGTCTAATAGCAAATTATAGTGGGGCCTTGAAGTCCAGAAATCTTTTAATTAAGTCCAACTTAATTATCCCATTTTAACTTTTACATTCAAGTCCTATTATTTGTGACCTATTAGATTCCTTAACATGTTGGCAATACATATAAGCATGTAATCCTTAATTAATTTGGATTAGATGAATCAAACAATTTGAATTCATCATTAATTCTCCAACTAATCAATCTTTTATTATAGATAATGGTTGTCCTCTAGCAATGAGTCATAATCCCCAATTGTTAAAAAAAGTCAACGAGTTTGACAAACCTATCAATGGTTAGTTTCTCGGTATAATTATTATCATTTTATCACTTAATATCTCAATTTAACATTGAGCATGGATTATTGTCTACTCAATTTTTTTAACCACTTCAAGTCTCAAATTTAAACATTAACTTCTTTGATTAAGTTTTAAAACAATTCCAAAACCTTATTCCACTTTAACCAAAGATTTCTTGAGTTAATTCTTATCAAAACTAATGAGGTATTCTCTCGATCACTCAAGGTGATAAATCCTTTATTGATTACTATAGCATCTTCATATATCTCATGTTATACCCAATCTTACCTTACTAGAGCATTCATGGCTAGAACCATAAATGAAGTAATACCAAAGTATACACTCATTATATAAGAACTTTAGTAATCTCATGTCAGAGGATCACTTATACAACTTACCACCTGAGAATTTTGCCATAGACACTAAGTGAATTACCAAATGACATTCTCATATCATGTCATGTTCTGTGAACTTGTTATTGTAACAAGCACCATATGTTAGCTTAAGGTTATCCAAACTTTAAGCTATGTATCAGTTGCTTACTTCATAAGAAAAAGCATAACAATGTGATGAACTCAACAGTTTTATCATGAGACAACAATGGAAAGAATCACCAGACGAATGCTGGAAAAGGAAATGATACCAGTAGGAGTGATTTTAGTAAGCAAGATGGCAACAGATTTGCTTCCATGAATAATCTTTCAATTTCTAATTTGAATAAAGACAATTTTGCCTATAACCAAGAGTCTGGAGCTAAAAAAGGGTTTGGGTCAACTAAGCATTTTATTGGTGACAAGGGAAAGGCCAAAGCCAATGGGATGCTAAGACCACACCAAACTTCGTGCAGAAGCCAAACAATAAGGGTTACCCACCTGTTAAGGAAACTTCTGTCTTGGAAACGTTGAATAAGGAAACTGTTAAAGGCAATCATTTTGTTTTCAATGCATGTTTTTCCTTTTCTAGGGGTGAGTATGATCCTAGGATTGGGCCTAACAATCTTTTGGGCCAAGTTTCATTGCCATCTGGTATTAAAATCTTTGAGCCCGAATAGTCAGCTATAACAGGTGTTATTAAGGTGCTGAGTTCAGCCCCTGTGTTATTAGCCTCAAGTCCTCTAATTTTACCTCTAGAGAATCCACCATCTCGAGTTCAGATGGTCACAGGTGAAGAAATAATTGTTTCACTAAATGCTGATGTTACCAATCGGGTTCCCACTGGTTTGGATGATTCTTCTAATCAAGCTAAACCCATGCAGGATGTTTAACACAGTTTTCCTGGTGTATCTTTCACCTATATTATTTTATTATGTTGTTATTTTGGAATTTTAGAGGAGCGAATAGTAAGGATTCCTTAAGACATGCAAGGGAACTCATTACCACTCATAAGCTCGATATGTTAATCATTACCGAACCTAGAGTAAGTGGGGAGGTAGCTGATAAAGTAATTTGGCGATTGTGTTTTAATTCTTCTAGGGTGGATGCTAGAGATTTTTCGGCTGGAATTTGGGTCTTATGTAGTTCCAGCATTGGTAACGTTCAAGTGTTTGAGAAAGGTAGCCAGTTTATTTCTGTTCTTATTTTGGACAACAAAGGCGCTAGCTGGGCTCTCACTGCAATCTATGCTAGACCTATTTTTTTTAATCGAATGCTCTTGTGGTATTATTTGAAACAGTTTGATGAGTTTGATAGCCATGGGTTCTTATGGATGATTTCCATTATTTCGGGGATTGAGAAACAAGAGAGCTCTCCAAAAAGCTTCAGGAAAATGGAGTTTTTTCGGGATGTTTTAGATAAGCGTAATCTTCTTGACTTGGGTGCTTTTGGTTGTCCTTTTACTTGGTCGAATAACCAGGTAGTTAGTGGATTGATTAAAAAATGCCTAGATAGAGTTGTTTGTAACTTTTTGTGGAGAGACTACTTTGAAGAGGCTTTTGTGTGTAATCTGCCTAAAGTACTAAGTGATCACTGTCCAATTCTTTTGAAGTTGTATGGTTCTGCTTCGCCATTCCAAAATTTGAGACCTTTTCGTTTTGAAATGACTTGGTTGTCTCATGATTCTTTCCATGATTTTATTAGATCAACCTGGGATGGCTCACTGGGGTTCAATAATAGTCTTGATGCGTTCACATCTGCTGTAAAGGTATGGAATTCTAATACCTTTGGTAATATTTTTAAGCGAAAAAAAGAGTTTGTTGGCCAGGCTTGAAGGAGTTCAGAAGGCACTTGAGGCATGGCCAAATCCTTTTTGTTTACTTTGGAAAAACAGCTCATCTCCGATTATAACACTATTTTATTACAAGAAAAGTTTTGTGGTTTTAGAAATCAAGGTCGAAGTAGGTTCAGTTTGGAGATCGCAACACGAAGTTTTTTCATACGATGAAAATGGTTAGACGTAACAAGAATCACATTTTGGTTTTGAAAAGGGATGATAACAGTCGGTGCAATGATCAAGTTGAGCTGAAGACTATGGTGATCAATTTTTTCATGGAAGTTTATACAGCCGAACCTTCTACCATGGATATTGATTCTCTATGTCCGGTTTCAAGCTGGCTTTTTACTGAGAAGCAATTATTATCTTTTGTCCATATACCTCAGGATGAGAAGATCCATAAAGTTCTTTGTTCCATGGCTCCGTTTAAAGTTCCGAGATCAGATGGCTATCAAGCAGGTTTTTATCAAGCTAATTGGGATGTGGTTCGAAATTCAGTGTGCGACTTTGTTAGAGGTGCATTAATGACAGGTACTTTTAATGCTGAATTTAGTAGAGCCTTGATTGCTTTGATTCCGAAGATTGACCAACCAGAACGTCCCTCTCAATTTCGGCCAATTAGTTTCTACAACGTTTTGGTGAAACTAATTTCTAAAGTTATTGTGAGTTGCATTCGACCTTTTCTGAATGATTGGATTTCTCCGACGCAGCTTCATTCCAGGCAGAAGTAGTACTAATAATATTATGTTAGTCCGAGAAGCAGTTCATTCCTTTACTAAGAAGCGCGAAAAACTTGGTGGCTTAATAATGAAGGTTGATTTGGAGAAAGCCTATGACAGGATTAGTTGGGATTTGTTTTTTGGGTTTTAGTGGATTTGGGTTTACCTTCAACTCTTGCTCACTAATTATGTTCTGCGTAACTTCAACTGAGATGAATATACTATGGAATGGTGAGTTGTCTTCCTATTTTAAACCCTCTAGGGGCTCCGTTAGGGTGATCCGCTATCTCCATACCTGTTTGTCTTATGTCTCCAAAAATTATTTGACTTAATTGATATCTCTACGAACGAAGATGCGTGGAAACCTATTTCTCTTTCTCGAGAAGGTCATTTGCTTTCTCATATTTTCATTGTAGACGATCTAGTGCTCTTTGGTGAAGCCTCGGTGCAACAGTGCAAAGTTATAATTGATGTATTGGATCGATTTTGCTCTTTTTCGATTCAGAAGGTAAATTTTCAGAAATCAAAATTCTATAGCTCTCCGAATGTTTCTCAGGAGTTGATTGCAGATATTGGTGTTCTTAAGGGAATGCAGTATTGTAAGGACCTAGGTATTAACCTTCGTGTTCCTATTTTATCATCTCGAGTAAATAAGAATACCTACGCTTTTTTGCTTGATAAGGTGAAGAAGCGGCCGAGTTCTTGGAAAGCAACACTTATCGCTTGCTGGGAGAGCTACTCTAGTATAGTCGATAAGTAGTTCTATTGCTACTTACACTATGCAATCGACTAGGTTACCATGTACGATTTCCAATGGTGTTGATGTCTTTAATCGATTTATCTGAAGGACAAAAAAAATGTTTCTCTTTTAAAATGGTATAAAATGTGTCAGCCAAAGAAGAATGGGGTTTAGGCATCAGGAAGACTGCTTCAATAAATAAAAGCTTTGCTTGCTAAATTGGGGTGGAAACTTGAAGTTGGGGACTCAGGCCTATGGGCTCATGTGTTGCGATCAAAGTATATGAAAGGTAACTCTTTTCTTCGAGTTACTCGAAAAACTTCAACATCCTACACTTGGGGAAGCATTTGTTAAAGATTTGGTGTTAAAGTGTTGCTCTAAACTTATTGGAGGTGGACACTCAACAAGCTTTTGGCATGATAAGTGGTTATGTGATAAATCACTTGCCGATTTTCTAGTTTGCCCACTGGAGTACACATGGAAAACTAGTTGGTCAGTGACTTTTTTAATGGTGGTGGAAAATGGGACTAGCCTAGGCTGCAATTCCTCTCTAAGGACGTCCTGGACTTGATCTCTCTTATTCATCCAATTACTGGTAAAAATGATCAGGCTATTCGTCGAGTTCTCCAAATGGTATGTTTTCGGTTAACTCTGCTTATCATTTACTTTTATCTGAACCAATATCGGATTTTAGATAGAATATGCTTTGGAAATTGGATGTTTCCCTTAGGATTCGATATTTTCTTTGGTTGGTTGCCCACAATCGCATTCTTACTAAAGATACTTGTTTTAAGAAGAGAATTACTTCTTCTTCATGTTGTCTTAGGTGTGATGGGGAGGTTGAGAATGTGTTGCACCTATTACAGGATTGTCCTGAGCCGAAAGCTATTTAGGATCGATGGTTATCTAGCTCTCATCGGGATCACTTTTATTCTTTATCCTTGGTTGATTGGCTGAGATACAATCTTAGCAAAAGGAACTGTATGGTTGAAAGTGATATCCCTTGGACACTATGCTTTCGATTTGTGTGTTGGTATGTGTGGAAGTTTCATAATAGGTTTGCTTTTGAGGTGAATTTTGTGTGGCCTATCAATGTCATCTTTCAAATTATTTTCAGTATGCATGATTTTATGAAATATATGGTGCTTGTTTCTCATTCTCTAAGAAGATAATGGAGTTATATAGCATAGGCTTGTCCACCTCTGGGTTATGCTAAGTTGAATGTTGATGGTGTTGCTCGGTCGAATCTAGGAGAACTAGCATGTGGAGGTCTTTGGAGGGATAGTAATGATTTTTGGCTCTTTGAATTCTCTAGGAAACTTGGTTGGGAACACATCTTGAATGCAAAACTTTATGCTATTTTTATTGGATTAAGCTTAGCGTGAAAATATGATTGCAAACATCTGATTGTTGAGTCATGTTCACTTTTGGCGATTCAAAAGATTTTACAACCACTTCATGAGAAAGATCCTCTTTATCAACTAATCTATGGATGCAAACAAATGTTGAATCGAGATTGGATTTGTCAACTACATCATATCTATAAAGAGGCAAGTTTTTGTGCAAATTTTCTAGTTTTTTCAAGTCACAATGTCGATGTTGAGGTTATTAAGTTGAATGACCCACCTATTGCTCTTGTAAGACATTTACAAGATGATTTATTAGGTGTAACGCGACCTAAAGCATGTGTTATTTAAACAATTATCTTCACTCATGTACCAAAAAAATAAGTCTAACGAGAGAGGATTCGGCCTTAGACATCAATCCATGGATTAAAAAACCGGATTGGACTGACCGATTGAACCCAAAATTGACAAATTGCTCAATCCAATACACTAGATAAAATCAACTATTGATTTAACCGGTAAAAAACTGATTTGATATATTTTTTTAATTTTTTTTTTTTTTTTGTATTTGATGAGATTTAAACATTTAACCTCTTGATTTTATTTTAAAGGTCATATTATTAAATCAAATACATATTTTTATTAGTTATCTACTATATTTAATATTTATTTAACATTAAAATTATTTTTTAAATATTTAAAATCTTGTTTAAATATGAACCGCCTAATCCAACCGATTAGATCGAGAATTGAAAATCTTATCTGTTTGACCTCTGATTTGATTTTTTTTCGGACCAATTATTAAATCGAATTTATCCTTTGAATTGGATTTGATTTTTTAATTATTACATTATTTTTTAAACATTTTGTAAGCCTTAACCACTTAATCAAATACCATTTTTGTTGTGTTTACCACATTTAATATATATTTAATACTAAATTTAAAATTCAATGAATAAATGAGATTTGAAATTGAAGCAGCTTGTTAAACCGATTGAATCTAGAATAGAACCTCGGATCGTTCAAACGTTCAGTTCAATTATTAAAACATTGTTAGGCCAAGCTGGTTATTTAATCAAATATGCAACAACTAAAAGTCTAAAAATGCAAACACATATTTAAATATCAAACCTAAATGATTAATTTACGCCAATCATATTTTCTTTTCTTTTTTTCTCAGACCATGCATTGACTTGAAATGCTGGTATAACTCATTCAGCTCGCATATTGCTACCAGCATTAATCATGGTTAATCTATTGCTGAAGGTAAAAGAAAACAATGATTATCTATGCATCTCCTATTAAACATTTTCATTTTAAGCTGAAAACTAATGGAACGTAAAAATGAAAATTTCCTCTCAAAATATATATATATATATATATATATATATATATATATCCAGAAAATTACCATTCTAGATTAGGATTTAGTATAAAATTTTGCTTCAGACACCCAAACCATAAAAGAGAATAGCAAAAGCCAAAAAGTATTAAACCTGAAGCACAAAAAAGGAAAAGCTTAAGTTGGCTTTCGCATGTTTCTGCCAGCACGAATCACTTCATCCACCAAGAGCAACTGTGAAGCAATTACAGGCCTGAAAAACATAGCTCAATTTTTTCTCAAACCCAAAAAAATATATATATAATAATAATAATATTCATTATAAAGATTTTGCTCCCCCTTATGTACTAAACATGCATAAATCATGATAGCAAGTAAACAATTAAAGGTGGAAATTGGTGAAACTGTAAAGATATGCCAATAATTCATGTTGCTCATCAACTCTTCATTTTTCTTAAAATGTGTCCGACATCCGTATCCGACGCATATTGGACATAAGTATGAAGATATAACACTCCAAAGATCCTCCAAATACATAGAAAAACTTAGAAAAATTGAATATACCCGTGTCAGACGCATACCCATATCTGACACTCACACCCAAGTCCGATTAACATAGCCAATAATTAATTGCAAAATACAAAGGAACAAGTGCAACAAATGAATATATTTCCAAAATAAAAGTAGAAAGTTTTTACGCACCCTGAGTTTATAATTTGGCGTTTAACAGAGTAATTATCAAATATACCCTCCATGTGGGGGTCCATAGGTTCTCCTGTTTGATGGTTTAGACCCACTATATTACCTCTGTCATGCTCCCCCTGAATAAACAGTCAAAAGACTATATGCTCAACTTACTTTTTCTTCAGTTTCTACTTTCTAAAAGGAGTAAAATAAACAGTAAAGTAGACAAAGTAAGTAGTACCGTAAGACCAATTACGACATCCTGAGTGTCGAGGCCAGCATTCTCAGCAAGTGTCTTGGGCACCACAAGAAGGGCATCAGCAAAAGCTTCCACGCCTAATTGGGCACGCTTCTCCACGATTATGAACATCAGAAATATTTCAAGTCTTTTAAATAATTTAACAAGGAAATATAGCAGAGACATACCCCTTGAACAGTTTTCTTTACTTCATTAACTAGGTATTGTCTGGCTGCAACTTCAAAAGCTCCGGCACCCTGAAGCACAGATTATTCATACATCCAAACAGAAAATATTGCAGTGTGTAAGATTCAAACCAAACAACTCTTAACCTCAACCTATGTCATTATAGTTGACCTAGAGTTCAAAGGCCGCCTGCAGCTTGCATTTCCTATCTGAGGCTAATGTGAAAATATGGACTAAAAGCTCCATTCCAATCACCAGTCAAATAAAACATATGGGAGATGAAGAAAATACTATAGAAGTCTAACTGCTAATTAATAGATAAACAAGAAATTTCTCCCAGTCAATGAGTTTTAACTTGTAGAAGTTGCTAATCGACACTACTACCTTCTTTTCCATTACTCTCTCATTACAGTCCGTAAAAGGGAATCTGACAGAATTTAACCACATGATCCAGCAGAATTATTATTTTTGCTTCTGCTTTATAGCACAAAGAGAACCCTTGTTACTTTGCCATCTGCCTCTACCAGGTTCAAAAAACACACATCTGCCTCCATGTCATACACATAAATATATATTCAGCATTGTCCTCCCACAAGAATTATGAATTCTGCTCAAATTCTTTTTTGAGGGAGGTTATACTCAAATTCACCCAATGCATTAGGTTCTCACATTAGGACAACATAAAGATTCAGAATCATCAAGAGCTTCCAGTTTAATCACCCATTCTATAAATTTCAAGTTCAATCTACCCCATACATTTTTTATTCTCTATTGGGTCAATTACTCAAAAAAAAAATTTGCTTGATGACCATCTATGCAAACACTCTGATATAGAGCAAAGATTGCACACAAAATCAATAGTAGATGTGAATCAGCTTGAAGAATGAATGCAGATAAAAATGCTAAACAAGCAAAACTTACTAATACAACAGCTTCATCTTCAATAGTATTCTTAACAGCTCGCAGCCCATCACGAACAGCATCCTTAATTTGGGCAATTGTGTGGTCATTAGGCCCTAGATTATTGACAATAGAATCAATATTGGTAAATGGTGCATAAGCAGCATTAACAATATTGATATTAAATTTGTACAAAAATTATATGGAACAGCAAACACATTCTACATACCATTTATCAAAATTGTGCAAGAATGGGGATGTTTCACATTTTCCACAAATGTATATCTTCCCCAAGGACATGCTCATAGACAAGTCCAGCCCAGCCAAGACAATCAGGGGTTAAATCATCAACAGAATTTACAGCTTCTCCTCCACAGGCCAAAACGAGCCTTTCCATATTTCTTCTCTTTGCTCTTCTAAGGGCAATGATCTACAAAACCATGAATCAACAAATTGCAATAAAACACTAGTGAGACAAACTTTAACTAAAACCTTTCAAAAATCAATTTCAGTTATATATGTAGTAGCACTTCAACATAAGAAAAGAACTATCATAATCCCATCGACCTTACATTGAGGAATGACCAAAAGAACCACACAAAAAAAACCTTCAACATCTGGCAGTTAAAGTTGGCAATTAAAAATAGCAAACCCTAAGAAACAACTACTACTCAAATTCATTTTAGAACAATGCTATCACATCAAAACACATTTTACCATCACAATTGTCAAAAGAACTACAGCAAGAAGAAAAGGACAGTGTACATAGAATGCACTTTCCTCTTGATAATCTATTACCATATATCAACCTACAAATTCATTGGAAAGACATATATAGAAGGGTAACAAGGAACACTAAAGCAAGGCAGTCATCCTCCTGCAAAAAGGATGAAACCACTACTTGGTATGCCAAAAGGGGAAGCTTAAGAAAAGACATTATCTCCTATTGACACCCCCCTAATGCAGTTGCAATGACATTATAATTATCAATATATTGAGACAAAAAAGTGTAGCCAGGTATCTCAGTCATCATGTTTTCACTTATTGATGCTTCCTCTTTATTGGGAAAAACTGATAAATTGAAATATTTGTAAGAAAGTGATTTTGCACCCAAAAGGAAAAAAATGATTTATAAGCAACTAGCAAAGGGTAAGACATCATGAAAAATTCACAAGTTGGAACAGGGATTAAAGGAACAAAGGTCCATAACTTACCCCTGCTTGTTGAAGAAGATGCAAGGAAGGGGGATCAATACCCTTTTGGTTGATAACAACAAAGTTGTTGTCAGTGCCTGCACAAACCTACATATGGCCAGGAAGCGTATGAATATCATAAGAACTGAGATATACCTGCTGCACCAATGCCACATTTATAATGTTAGTATATGATATATGATGCATCACAAAAGCTACCTTATCTTTTAGCTCAATAATTTTTTTGACTCGTTCATCAACTGCACGCCTTTCAGCTGTAACCATTGCCTCTCGCTCTTCAGCATTCGAGTAGAAAAAGCCTGCATTTATTTCACTGAGGACTAAAACATTAGTTGCATGATGAAAATCACAATTAAATTAAGGGTCAGATGAGGTTGAATAACTAGGTAAGGTATATTACAAAAGAATCAATTTCTATCTTGATAAAAATTGGTTGAAAAAGCCCATATCTTGACTTTCTGACCTTTCAAAATTGCATCAAATTCTTATTGCAAATATACTACTTATTTGTAAAGATTCGCCAATGACAATCTGAAAAATTCTTTAATTACAAAGTATCAATCAACAGAAATGGTTTCAAACATTTGAGATGCATCTGATCAAAAATCTTAGAAGAAGACATGGAAGAAAACAGGAAAAAAAAAATTCTATAATGAAACTAGAATGCAACGCATGGTTGGCTATCACTTGGCTCAACCAATGTTTGACACATGGCTTTTTTTTTTTTCATTTTTCAACACTAAGAGGATTTCTAATATTCTCTATTTCTCTTTATTTAAATTTTTCGGCATATTGGAACAAGGAGAGACAAGGGTGAAGAAGATAGAGAGGGAGAAGAGCTGGAAGAGAGAATGAGGGATTATGAGAGAAAAAAGAACAAATAAATAAGAAAAATGGACAATAAAGAAGTTAAAACGAAAAATATAAAAACTGGGTAAAAGGTGAAAAGAGGAAAAATAAATTGAACAAACATATTTTATTCTTATTTTTCATTTATCTTCCATTTTACTCCTTCATTGTTTCTTTTCTTCTTTCTTCTTTCTTCTTTCTTCTTTTCTTTTCAATTATTTAGAAGAAGAAAAAAAAAACTTATGATGTAAAATATTTGATAAGAAGAAAGTGACCAAAGATTGATTTAGTTAATCAATTTGTGTTTTCTTTTTTAATTTGTCTTCTTAAAAATTATAACTCTCTACACAAAATATATATATATATATATAGAGAGAGAGAGAGAGAGAAAAAGAGAAATATTTGTCTATTTAATTAAAATTTATTACTTACTGAAACTAAAAGGCACTAAATATTGCTAGATGGGAGGGGTGACACATGGCTAAAAAGGAAAATGGTAGGAATTTTTAGATTCTCATTGACATTTTTGGGTTTTATGGGTTGGTTTCAGAGTATTTTGATTTGACATTGAGAAATTACTTTTTCGGGAGGATTTTCGATGAGAGAGAAAATGGGAGGAGGGAGACAAAGAGGGAGGGGACACAACAGTTGAGGGATTTTGGGGCAGCTCAAGGGTTAGATTTACCCCACCACATCAAATTGCAATAACATCAACCTGTCTACATGTTTAAATGGATACAGAAAAAAAAAAAAAAATTGCCAGCTTTAAGTGTTAAGGTGGATAGATGGACTTTCTGACATTTTCTTTATTTAAAAAATACATATAATTTACAATAATGGAAGAAAAATATATTATCAAATATATATGTTGTTTCAATTATTAGCTTTTTTTTAAAACTAAGCAAAATACATTTTGGACATTTTAGAGAAGAAAGAGAAGGATGAGGGAAAGACAAGGGAAGAAAAAGAAAGGAAAAAAGAAAGAAAACAAAAATGAACCTTTATAGTATTCTGATATTTCTCATCTATCCTTTTTCTCTAATCTAGAGATTTTTTTTTTTAAAAAGAAATTCTCTCCCGCAGCAAAGCACAGGATTTCTTCTAGTACATAAGTGAAGACCAAATAGAATGGATTGGAGTGCTGGAAGCAGGGAAGGAATTATTTTCTATAGGACTATTAACACAAATGCCATCATGATGAAGTTTATGCTCACCAAAGAACAGACTAAGCTAGAGGCATTGTAAGAACTAATGAGTGCACTTTTAAAAATAAAAGAGATATCACCACTATCACCATATGCTTAGGACATGTCAGAATCTATGACACAATATACTTGGAACATGTCAGAATATGACTATTACCAAATTGCTGTTTTATCCGTTAATAATTTTGTACAAGAGGAATATATCATGGATGACCAGAGAAATGCAGCAGCAGCAGACACCAAATAAGGAGCTTAGCATATGGAAGATTAGATTTCACAAAGGAGAATTTAATATCATTGTGTAATTATGTATACATAAAGGATAACCAACCTAATATTCCCCAGACCAACCAGTGTCCCCTCCTGTCACATCCCCCACTGCACAAACAAATAAAAAAGGAGTTATGCATATATGTACCTTTTTTCGTACTCCAATGATACATTGCATGTCAAGATGTAACAATTTTCTGCTCGTCGCTTCATATCAGGATGCCTAGAACCATGGTCAAGGACTAGTCCCTCAACCTAGGAAACCATAAAAAGTAAACATAAGAAACTGCATGATATAGATGGATACCACACATGAGCACACGGACCGAAAAGAAATAGAATAAGAAGCATTCAAGTTTAATTATACAAGCAAAACTTAGCTCCAATTAAGGGTCCGTTTGTTTCGTGGAAAATGTCAGAAAATGATTTCCATATTTTCCAGGGTTTGTTTCACAGAAAATAGCTTGGTCAACAGAGATTAACCCATTTTTTGAGAAAATGCCTTACGCTTTTAAAAAGCGTAAGACATTTTCCGGAATCTGAAGCAAAGCAAAAAGGATCGATCCTCTAAATATAGGGATCGATCCCTTCTTGAAGCAAAGCAAAAAGGATCGATCCTCTAAAAATAGGGATCGATCCCTTCTTGAAGCAAAGCAAAAAAAGGATCGATCCCCTACGTATAGGGATTGATCCCCTAAGAATAGAAACTAAAGCAAAGCAAAAAAGGATTAATGCCTTAAGTGTAGGGATCAGTCCTTTTTATATCAGTGCAGATTTTTCGGAAAAATAGCCAAACAACAGCAAAAATTTACACATGATCATCCAAATAACAGAAAATATCAACTTTTCCATAAAATAAGTTCATTTTCCAAAAATCATTTTCAAAAAGTCATTTTTTGCAAAACAAACGAGTTCTAAGAGAAAAAGGGAGGGGGTTATGAGTAGCGGGGAAAAAGTAGTTAACTCTTTCAAAGCTATAGTAATACAAGCACAATGGCATTCGATCTCATGATTTCTTATCCATATTATTCGAGATCAATCGCTTTTGACAAAATAAACTTCCGATGTTGGATGATAGATGCTATATGCCACATAAGAGTTATACCCTTATCAAAAAAAAATATTTCTAGATTTTATTTGAGAACAGCCAAATTAGCGTATATTCATTGAAGAAATATTGTTCTTGAAATCAAAATGAAAAATTACTTTAAGCATAGCTATTTTATAGAATAAATTAATAATGCCCTTGAAGACTATGGCATAATAAACTGGTTAGAATCTTGATAATGGCTCCTCTTTCCCCTTAAATGAGTCCCTGCCTTGAAAAAGAGAAATTGACCTCAAGCCTTCAACGGAGTAACTAACCACCAAAATCTCAAAATTATTCACACAAGTAATAACCAATCCCAATTTATGTATCATACTGTAACAGCAGCAACCAGGAACAAAGCCATTTGAATGCTACAATCTTGAAAATTTTAAATGACATTAAGGGCACTCAAAAGAAGCTGGCGTACTTGCAATGCAGGATAAAACAAGGAATATAAACATACCAGTCGTGTGTTTACATCAAACTTATGTCGCATGTGCAATATTTCCACCATAAAGAGATCAATAGGCTCATCAGGCTTTTGGATACATAGAACCTATGAAACCAAATAAAAGTTGATGAGACCAAAGTGTAAACGGGCCAACTCAATGAAAAGTACAACTGGAAAAAAAAAATGAGGTTTCGCACTTACCGCATTAACAACTATGTCAGTCAATTGATCTGCCAATGCTTCATACAACTGTGTGCGAAAACACATCATCAATCATATGAACCAGATACCATTGAAAACATAAAAGGGAGTAAGAAAGGGAGAGGAGAAAGGGAAAATACCTTAGTCCTTAGTGTAGTTCTTGCAACCATTTTCAGAATCTCTTTATCTGGTTCAGAACCCATCACCACAGGAGTCTTAAACTTTTCAAGGAACTGGAGGGTAGCTCTTTTGGCAATTTCAAAACCATCAACCAGAACACGGGGATGCATCCCTAAATACATATACATATACATATACATATATTATGTTTCTAAATTTGGGAAAAACTTAGGCAAGGTTCCCTAGCTCAAATTCATGAGATTCCCATAAAAATAATCAAATAAGAATTAAAATACAAGTTCCAAACCGATAGACTGATAAAGTTCAATAAGATGATGGATAATATATAACAACAAAATTAGTTAAAAGTAGTATTTATATAAAAAATATTTATGAATACTTATTGACCAGTGAAATTTTGTCATAAATTTTAATAAAAATGAACATCTTAAATAAACTATCAAAACTAATCCAAATTATTTCAAATTTTGCATGCTTAACCTATGCAATAAGGTCTTTCAATTTATCCGTTCAGGTTTCCGATGTTAAATTTTTTTTTAATAATAATAAGGAACATTACGAACTTTACCAAATAATCTTACCAAAGTCTTGCTCTTAAAATGAACATTACGAACAAGATCACTGCCATTAACAAGACTGAAACAAGTACCTCCGATTATGCCAATGCCACTCCCACTAAAAATATATCCTTAACTCAAAGAGAAAAGTGCAAAGTTGACCAATGCTTCCGTTAACATGTATTCAAATTAGTCAATTTGAGAGCTAACCTTCGCCAATGTAACGCTCAGATTGCTTCATTAGCTCGCCAATGAAGATCACAGTAGATGTAGTTCCGTCTCCGCTAATGTCATCTTGTGCAACAGCTGTCCTTGCTATTATAATAGCTGTCGGATTTTGAATTTGCTGAAACATTTTCAACCAACTAACTCGCTAAAATGTACTAAATCAACCCTTTTCATTCTTAAACATGAAAACTTTTCTATCTTTCCTTAGTAATTACTTAATATCTGCTAAGGTCACATTTTCGGTTTTATTAATAGCCAAAGAAGAACTTAAATCATGCCCAAACTTGATTAAAAATGGAATCTTTTCCTATTAAGCAAACTATAAGATAAAATTTGCAAGAAAAGAAGAAGAAAATAGAAAGAGAGAAAAGTAACCATTTCTTTCAAGAGAGTGTTTCCATCTTTAGTGAGCTTGATATCGCCAGCGCCACCAACAAGCATTTTAATGGTGCCTTTGGGACCCAGATTTGATTTGAGAACATCCTGCAACCCTTTGGCGGCGTTGATGTTCATATGCAGCGCCGCCGATTTGTTCAGAACTTCCGCATTGGGGTTCAGCACTCGAAGCGACATCGTTTTCTAGCCTTTCCAAATAACACCGTTGCAGACAAGGGGAGAGGGTCAGACGGAAGAAAGGAAAAACCTCTTAACACTGTTTCTGCACCGAAGAAACGAAAACTCGGAAGGGTTTAGTTAGGGCTTTCTGGAACTCTTTTATTTTCTTCTTCATTTACTTTTATATTTTCTTTTATCATTTAAAATTGAGATTTTTAATTCACTCAATTCATACAATTATAATAATATTTAATAAATTTAAAATTGAAATATCAAAATCAATAACCTCTTCGTATCTCCAAAACTTTTTTTATAAAAAAATAAATATTAAATATTTTAATATATTTAATGTGATGGATAATTATTTTTAAAAATTTAAATAAAAGACTTTCAATAAAAATATTAAAATCTTAAATATAAATAGTTAAAAATTCATGTAACATGCCTTAAAAATTATGAATTCGAAAAAATTTAAACGCCTAAAATGCTACTTAGATAAACTAATTAGATAAAAGTTAGGGATTAAAGATAATTAAAAGTCTTTAAAAAAACTACAGAATCAATTCAACATTTTTTTAGGAAAAAAGAATTATCATTTAAATATATTTTATATGTTTTTAATTTTTTTTTCAATTTTTAATGCATAAAATACATAATAAGAATTTTAAAAAATATTTATGCAATACTTAATGTCGTAACTTAAAAAATAACAAATCTTATCGTAAGACTTTATTATTCGTTATGCGTGACATTAAAAAAAAAACTGAAGAAAAATCGACTTAATTCCTCTAGAAAAACGAAGGTTTTGATAATAACCTTGAAAAAGACATTGAGTCGCTACCAATCTTTTTTAGCTAGGTGTGATCGGCCACCTATTAAAATCGGTTTTATAAAATATTTTAAAATTAATTAAAATATTTTTAAAATCTATTTCAAGTCTGCGTTTTAAACCAGAGAAATCAAAAAAAGGGGTTCGGGACTCGGTTAAATGTGGGGAAGGATTAGCACCCCCACAACGCCAGTAAAACAGTACCTTATTAATCGTGTGTTATCTCAAGTCTCAGTAAAAATGTCGGTTTTAAATTTAGTATTTCAAGTTAATTCCCGGTTTAAAGAAAAATAATTTCATTTTTAATTGAAAATGATTCGGAATTTATAAATTCAAAATTTTTCTATATTCCCAACAAACGTGGCAAAATATAGAAATTTTTATTAGTTTGAAAAACTTTTCGAATCATTCTTATTTTAAAGAAAATATTCCGTTATTAATGATAATTGATGATATTTTCCCCGGCAAACCCGGCAGAGAACTCATGAATTATTTTAACTTGGAAATATCTTTATTTTATTGAAAATCATTACCTTTTTCAAAACATTTTAAAAAATATGAATATGTATGACATAAATAAAATGACATAGCAAAGTCTAAATAATATAATGCAACCTAAATGATATGATATAATTTAAATGTCTTAGCATATTCTAAATGAAATGAAATATTCTAAATTATATGATATATTCTAAATAAAATGAAATGACCTAGGTAACATGATATATTCTATATGAAATGTAATATCCTAAGTCATATGATATATTCTAAATGAGATAAAATATCCTAAATGAAATAAAATGACCTAGGTAACATAATATATTCTACATGAAATGAAATGACTTGGGTAACATAATATATTCTATATGAAATGAAATAATTTAAATGACATAGCAAATATAAATGATAAGGCATATAATCTAAATGACATGAAATATAAAATAATGCTATCATATAATATGCATGGAAATAGAAATAAAAATAATAATGCATGAACATAGTATATGCTAAATAATATGACAAAAATAACTAAAATAAAAAGTATAGGATATCATGAAATATTCAAAAGCATATAACAAATAATATAATATCAAAAATATAAATAATAAATAATAACACCATCATGAAAATTAAACATAGAAAAAATCACATATTATATAGTATGCATGAATATGAAAAATGGAATGCATGAGAATGTATTTTTTCCTTTAATTAAGGAAATCCGTATATCTAAAAAGATATCCGGCTACCTTAGCATAATATATCAAATTAAATATTCTAAAACCAAAATACTTTGTGATTGTTTGAAAACAATTTTGAAAAAGCTTAGATTGAAAATAAAAGCTTAACTAAACCCTCTTTTAAATGGCTCTAATTTCCTAAGTTTAAAATCCCGGACTTGACCACCCTTAACCTGAGACTTAAAAAATCATTTTTAGAGTTTAAAAAGGCTTAGAAACTACCCTAAGTCAGTAGCTAAACTTCCTAATCAGCCCCTTTTAAGCAACTTATCTAAAACGAAAAAATGATTTTCCTTCAAATTCAATTTTGCCTCTACTGTCCAGTTTTAAAACACGATTTTTTACCCTATTTTTAATAATTAAAAAAAATCTAAAACAAATACTGGAGACTCAGGACACGTAAAGCTACACGGGAAAAAATCAGCTTAATTTTCTGATTAAAGATGACTGCCCAGAAAAATCGGAAAAGTACGAGTACTAGGTGAAAAAACTGTTTTGTCAAAACACATTCTTTTGCCTTTGATAAAATCATTTAAAAATCAAAGTAAAAATATTAGAGACTCTCTAAAAGACTCACAAACAGTAGCTAACACTTTTGAAAAGTTAGGCAAAAAATTGGCTAAGTAAAAAAATCACAAAGGTAGTATAATCAATTTGACAACTCTTTAATTTTTCACAAGTATGCTCAAGTGAGCATGACTTTGAACCATTGATTGGCCTAAGTCATAAGTCAAGTGGCAATGACATGAAATGCATAAAAAATACAGCAAATATGATGCATGAAATGCATGATTTAAAACCTAAATGACATGAAAAATGCATGGCGTCAAGAAAATGACCTAGACCTAAATGAACTTGTATGGCATTTAATGCAACCTAGGTCTAAAATGCATGAATATGCATGGCAAAACAAACCAATCTTAAGCCTAAAATATGCATGACAATAACACAAACATATGACATGCTTAAACAAAATACTCAACCAAATATCATGAAAATGCAAACCTATCAACTAACATAACAAAAATGCACACACAAAGCATACAATATGAGGTGGCCGAATATGGTGAATGCTTAAAATGAGCATGACATTTTCACAAACACATGATATACTAACATGCATACTAAAAAAAATAATGCTCAAATCATGCAAATATAAAGTAAAGACATGAAAACCAATAAGCATTTTCACAAACACATGGATTACAAAATATAAAATACAAACAAACTTAAACATTTTGAAAACAGAAAATCAAAAATGCAAGACAAGTAAAATAAACATGATAACAAGATAATAGACTCAAAAATAGAAACAAGTAAGCAACCAAATTACAACAAGCTTCATATTTATGTATTAGAAGAAGATTTAAAGCATCAAAACTTGTTAAATATCAAGAATAACATGAAATAAAAAATGCAAACAGCAACTGCTCAAAAACTAGGCCATTCGGCCATCTCAAAAACAAGAGGGAAAAAAATCAAGAGCTTTTTACAAGAAAGAATGAAGAAGAACTTGAAAAAAAATATTAAAAACACTTATTTTAAAAGAAAAATCAAAAGAAACTCACCAAAATAGTAATCAAAACAGCAAATCAAGAATGGAAAATCAAAGAAAGTGCAAGAGTATGGCGGTTAAAGCAACCTCTAGAAGCTATCTTTCAAGCTTTTTCTCTTCTAACTTTTTTTTCTTTTCTAAACTTTTCTTTTTGCCTTTCAACAATGGAGAGAAAAATCAGCCAAAACCAAGAGTGAATAGCTGAAAATGAAAGAGAGAATGACTCTCCCTTGTAGTGGCCGAATGGCCCTCCCTAGGCTAGGATGTTGTCATTTTTCATTTAACCAATTTTCATCCAAAGGCTATTGATCCAAGATGTTTAAAACATGAAATTATCACCCTTAGATTAGGCCATCAGCTATCCACAATTACAGCTGTTCAATAATCTTAAGCCATTATGTTGACACTCTCCCTCTTCATGTATTGGTCTATGTGGCTTAAAGTCTTGATCAAAAAATAACTAACTTCCTCTTCATTGTTGGCCTTTTGATTAAAAATCAAAAAATATCTACCTATCCTCGGGCCTTGGCAGGCCAACCCCCCTTCTTCCAGCCCATGCTTCAATTTTTTACAAGGCAAGAAAAGCCATTTTCGGTTTCTTGGGTAAAATGATCTTTTTGCCCCCCGAACATAAATAAATGGCAAACGGGCTCCAAATTCAAATTTTCTTTTTTCAATACTTTCAAAATAATAAAAAATTGAATTCTGAAAGTTTTCAAAATTTTCCGAGTCCATTTGCTATTTATTTGGATTTTTTTCTTTCAAAATTGCCCTTTTATGCTCCCAAACTTTACCATTTTTAAACGAGCTCCAAATACATATTTTTCTTCACCAATCTCTTCCAAATAATTTAAAAGTGTGATCTGAAAGTTTTCATAATTTTTGGAACTCATTTGGTATTTTTTTCGGGATTTATCTGCTTGAATCACTACATAAGGGGCCCGGGATTTGGCCATTTTGCAAACGAACTCCGAATCCATATTTTCTTTCGTCAATCTCTTCCAAATAATTTAAAAATGAGATTTGAAAATTTTCATAATTTTTAGAGTTCATTTGCTATTTTTATGGGATTTATCTTCTTGAATTTCTACACAAGGGACCCGGGATTTGGCCATTTTGTAAACGAACTCCGAATCAAGATTTTATTTTTCCAATCTCTTCGAAATGGTTTAAGAATGGGATTTGTAATTTTTCAGAATTTTTGGAGTTCATTTGCTATTTTTCCCAAATTTTTCAATTTTGTCTTTTTACCTCTGAAACCCGGTTTTGCTCAAAACAAGTTCGATTTTCAGATTTTCTTCAAACTGAGCCTTGGGCTATCCTTTTTTAATCACTCCTCACCCATTAGGGGCTTTATTCCTACCGAGTCGGGCCATTTCTATAGTTCTTCCCAATTTCATTGAAATCCACCAAAAACCCTAATTCTCGGTTTTCTTCCGGATTGACTTTTTTTCATTTTTTCTTTTAAGTGGCTTCTTCATTACCCGTAGTCAATGCTTATCCTTCATTTGGAACCTTCAATTTTGACCAATTCGATTGTTTAAGCACTTTTCCCCAAATTTCCCGAATTACGGTTTCCTTTCTACTGGATCTCTATACCCCAACTTTCGAACTCCATATCTTTCAATGTAGACCTCGGATTATCAAAATTCTTTCGCCATTTTTCAATTGAACTTCAAATCTTGAATTTGAAAGTGGGTTGACTTTTTCAGTAGTTGACTTTTCAGGGTTGACTTTTCGGGGTTGACTTTTTCAAGTTTGACTTTTTATGCTCAATTGGTTGTTGCATCCTAAATTGTCGCAACACCCTGTCAATAGTGTGCCACTCTACATATGCAAAGCATATCAATATTGTGTTTGCTATCCATATATTGCAATTATTAGTTGTATCCGATGGAAGACATGTCATAATTTAATTTGAAGAATACGACATCCAGATAAACTGCAAATAATTATTACAAATTATTAGTTTCATATGGATTAAATACAAAAATACTTGAATGTAACAATCATAACATTTACTTTTTGATATGCTTCTCGATCTAGTCGTGATCTTATAGTTCGAAGGTCGAGCGGAATATCGCTACAATCTTTAGGATGACTCCACATGTTAAAAAGCAAATAAAAAAATCTTAATAGACTTAATAAAAATACAAGTTTGTACAAAATTAATAAAATTACTCAAGATTATTACCTGCTTGCAAGGGGGTATACAGGCGGAAAATTTCCGACGCGGAGTAAGAAATGGCAGCCGATGCCAAGCCCATGACTGCAGAAGCAGTAAGCATCCACCTATGTCATGGCAGTCGGGAACTATAGCCCAGCACAGTTCTCTATACAAAACCGCCAAACATGTAGAACCCCAACTATAATTTGTTGCGTGCTCTAAATCACGAAGCAATGGAAGATACATTAAATGTACCCGACTGCTCGATTTGTCCGGCATTAGTATTCCTCCAATTAAATGTAAAATATATGCTCTAGCAGCATATTTTACCTCTTCTTTGCTTGCGTGTTCGGAGAGATTTTGCAATGACTGCAGCCACGTTTTTCTCACCATTGAGCCCTTCAGACACTCTTCTGGAGGTACAACGCCCAATAAATTTTGGCACTCTTCATTCCAATCTAGAAGACTTATGCCTATAACTGGCATGTCATCCACTGGTAGTCCAAGTTGGAGCGTAACATCTTCTAAAGTGATTGTGCATTCACCACACGGTAAATGAAAAGTATGCGTCTTGAGTCTTCATCGTTCAACCAACGTGCTAATTAAGTCTGGAAGAAGCATACATTGTCGAATTTGACTTGCATAATAAAAGCCGGCACTCTTTAAGTGGTCGATAATCAAGGTTTAAGAAATCGGACCGGAGGTCAAACCGGTGTGGCCTCTGATTTTCAGTTAAACCGGTTGGACACTTTAAATAAGATTTTTAAATATTTTAAAAATATTTTTAATGTAAAATAAATATTAAATATAGTAAATAATAAATAAAAATAAGTATTTAGTTTAGTGTTATGGTCTTTAGTATATTTCTAAGAGGTTATGGGTTCAAATCTCATCAATTACAAAAAATAATTTTGAAAAATACAATTAAAAAAAATTTTAAAAAATGGTTTTTTCCCCTTTTTCGGTTTTTTGCCGATTTTTTCCGGTTTTTGACCGGTTCGATCAAATCCGGTTCTATTACACCTACCGGACCGGATAGGCCACCGGTTCTCTGTTCAACCGGTTCGACCGGCCGATCCGGTCCAATTTTTTATTCACTGTCGATAATAGATCGATGCGGATCTTCACAAAAAAAATCTTCGATCGTAAAACGCGAAGAGGATCCTGTTCATAATTAATTAAATTAAATAATTATAAAATCATAAAAAAAAATTAATAATGCAATCTCTTTGAAATATAATTAATTATAAAATTATTTTTTATAAATAATAATTTTATAATTTTATAAAATTAATAACAAAATTAATAAAAAAAATTAATAATGATAGATTATAAAAAAAATTATAAAAAATATGATAAAAAATTATAAAAAACTTACTAACCTTTTGATATATAACCGCGGATATGTGCTTATCTTGCAATCTTAATAACGATGAAACTATTTTGAAATCACTAAGAGAAAATTTTAGAGAGAGAGTAGTCTTTGAAAATTTTAGAGAGAGAAAATAGTTTTTGGTGTGAAAAAAATAAAGGGGAGGAGGGGTATTTATAGGTGGGGGGTGGGATGGCAACGGTCAATTGACCTTTGCCTTTAAATTTAATTTTTTTTTATCTTAAATTTAAAATTTTAAATGATTATATTGATTTTTTTTAACCGTTGTAAAAAGGTCAAAATTTTAAATTATTTGAAAAAGTAGTTTGGAAGTCGCCATATCATATGACGACTTTCGAACTATTTTTTCAATTTTTTTTTTTCAAAATATAGGTCAGAAGTCGCCTTATGATATGGCGACTTCTGACCTAAAAAATTCTAATTTTAAAAAAAAAATAGAAGGGAAGTCGCCATATCATATGGTGACTTCCCTTCATGTTTTTTGAAAAAAAAAATAAATTACCCATGGGAAGTCGCCATATCATATGGAGACTTCCCATGATATTTTTTTCGACGTATTTCGATATTTAATTTCAAATTATTGATAATTTGATAATTTTTTTTTTTTACAATATTTTGATAAATTTGCCCCTAATGTACATCAATATTTGTGGTATAAAAAATTACATTAATTTTCATATTATCAAATTCTTTTAATAATAACAATGAATTGTGAATGAAAATCATCATTTAAAATATAATATTAAAGATAAAAATATTTTATTAGAAAATTGACTCAATTATTAATACTAAATATCATAATTTATATAATAATTTATTTAAATTTATTTAAATGATTATATAAGTATATTATAAAACAAATAGAATTTTACTCTTATCCTCTGCCTCCTAGTACTTTATTTTCCTAATTCAATTTATTCAATCAATAATTTTTTTTTTATCATTATTTACTTTGCAATTTCATATATTTAATTAATGCATAAAAATTAGGAATTAAATAAGCAAAATAAAATGGGTAGTCCTTATCATTTTCGTGAAGGTTCGATTTTTTTATTCTACTTTACAATTTCATATATTTAATTAATGCATAAAAATTAGGAATTAAATAAGCAAAATAAAATGGGTCGTCCTTATCAATTTCGCAAAGGTTCAATTTTTTGAATGGAATCAGCACTTTATTAATTTATAAATCAAAAATCAAGATCGATTTCGAGACCTTATATCTCATCTTTACCAAAAAAATTTGATTCAAAAATTCGGATACAAATTGAAGAGGAATCAAAGCTCTTAACTTTACTTGGGAGAAAAACTCAACGTATATTTCTTTACATTTACATTTAAATTTATTTTAGATTATATTGTTCTTGTCGCAATTTTTTTATGATTTGAATATCTCATACTGTCTGTCCACATACATCTAAAGATTTAGATACAAATAGGCTGACACTGACAGTATTGGATGATCTTGAAACTATTAAGCATGATGCAAGTATATAGCATATAAAACATAACATCCTTACATTTATAAAATAAAACATAACATATAAATTTCATAAAAATCTTTATACACAAACCTGCATAATAATAAACCTAATAATTTACAAGATCAAAAAGACTTGAAAACTCATGCTGCCTTCTTTAACCCTTCAGACCATATCAAGAAAACAGTTAGTGCAGAAGCGGCATTATAAGTAATTTGATGTGCCGATGAGAAACAATGAAAAATTTAATCCATGCTTCACGGCAACTAAAACTAACCACAGGCATCCAAACGAAGTTAAGACACCAAAATCTATGTTGAAGAATGACAGAAAATGCTTGTTTCTTAAAAACCAAACAATGGGAAAACTAACCCCCTCCCATTTACCCTCCTATCCTTCTCCCTTTTCTGTGCTATAATTTCGAAACACAATGAGATCATTTTGAGTTGGTAAGTCAAACTGAACCCATGAACTACGAGACAACTACATGGTCTGGGCAATGCAAATTTGGTTCAATTCTTTCTTCAAAGCTCCAAACAAGTGTAACCATAACTGGTTGCAGTAAACATAAAACCTTTACAAAGGATAACCAAAAAAGCAATTAATCATCTTTATCATGGGCCCAATTCAGCTTTCTTCAATGATCAACTCGACCATACCAAAAATGTTTATAATGTTGAAAAATCTAGAGTTTTAAAACCTAATTCACTACATTCATTTACATAATTTATATGTAATTCAGGGTTTAGTGAGACAATGGATCCAACAAACAGGTAGCATGCCAGCTAAACTAATGCATATGTTGACTCGATTCAGTTAGATGATATGGAAAATGAATCTGTTCCAAATATCACAGCTCAGAATATATATATATATATATATATATATTACACTTGTAAATCAAAGAGGAATAACAGGACAAATTTCAGAAGAACAGCTGTGTGTCAAGATGCAAAGTTCCAACAGGAAAGCATAACTATATACAGAATAATCAGTGCAAATTACTAAGTAACAATCACCAAATTTACACTCAATTAAACCATAATCCAGTCAGCTGAGTCCCCACTACAAAGTTTGCTTTGGCAGGGATGTAATTCAACATAGCTAATTCATAACAAAATGGTACCTTGAGTCCACAAAGCTTTCAACATCCCATAGAAAAGATCCAAAAGTGACAGCCTCTAAAACAAGTCTTTTCAAACCACCAAAGCTAATCTTAATAAGCTCATCCTTGGAAGAATCAACAGTCCCCTGAGGAGTTATAAGAATCTCTGGTCTTCCAAATAGAGCCTCTGTGTGCTTCTCAATAATGCTAACAACTTCTTTTGATCTAATTGTAGCATATCTTTGAAGTGTCTCCCCATCAAAGGACATCACATAAGTCTGTAATCGAGAGGGCTTTATCTCGTGACCAAAACCTCCAGGACTGATGCCACCAGACCAAGATGAGACTTCAGGGTGTGATGAAACAACTTGATAGGAGTCCACTGGACCAGCAGGTCTCATGTCCTTCCCCACTGCTTGCTCAATACTACTTTCTTCACCATCATAAGCATTTGGAAGGATTTTCACGGTCTTCTCAAGCTGAAATCGCTGGTCAACCCGCTTCAGGAAGTACCCATACATCACTGATGCAGCATAGACCTGCCCAACCCTGAGCTTACTTATCTGTGCTGCAGATGTTGAATCACCCAATCGGTTTCCCAGAATGAGAGCTAGGTGGTTTTGGATCATCTCATAGGCCTCGGGTGAGTGAAGCTGCTCAAGCTTGTCTTCTTGGCTAGGCCATCTGTCCACTTGACCCGAAGGATCTGTAGAAGAGGGAGTTATTGCAGGCACCAAAGAAACATTGGAATCCATAAACTTTTGTACAACCAACGCATAGAGGATCTCTTCTAAAGCCCTTTTTCGCTCATTAGCCTTAACCTCAGCAATTCTCCTGCAAGAAATTCAACCCTTTTCCATGAGAGAAATTGCGCATCAAGTCTATAATAGTTACCACTATATAGCAAGATGAGTCACCAACCTATACAATACTAAATCCGTGCCTGAAGTAGATGGCTCTTCCTTCTTTTGCTCAGCATCACGGTCAGTTTGAAGCTGCTCAAGCTGCTGCTCAACTGCCGCAGGCACAAGATGTGGATGACTTATCAAGATTTGAGACAAAAACTGCCCAATTGGAGACTCCATCTGAAGCGGTGCAATTGGAGTAGTGGGTTCAGCCGAGTCAGGAGATGATGATGCCCTTACAACCATGCATCTCCTACTCCCCAAAGCAATTCTCTTATTCCATGATTCTGAGTAAGAAACTGAAGAATAATGCTGCAATGAATTGATAAACAAAAAAAAAAAAAAAAAAATCAAATATAGAATTCCCATGTAAATTTGATCTCCAAATGCAGTACAAACCATAAAATGTGCTTCCGAGCAAAAACTAAGGAATTTATTACACAAATCTGTTTAATAGACTCCACAAATAAGAAAGAAAAAAAAAATAGAACCATCACAAGTTTAGCCTATGGAAAATGAATTTTCCATTCAATAAAACAGGATGGGCATTAACATGTACTATGTATTTTGGTGCATGCTGATTTTGACAACATTAAAAAAAATCAAAATCAGCTGAAAAACGTGTTCCAGGCCTGGTGGGTTTGCAAGTATCAAGATTTCCCCCCTTTTTTCCCTCATAAATTTCACAAAACACGAAACAGAAGTAAAAATTCACACAACTTTAATAAGTAAAGGATCTAACAACCTGAAAAGATGTCAAAAAGAAAAGGCCCCAAAAGTGATACAAGATATAATAATAAAATAAAATTTTAAAAAAGGTAGTAGGTAAATTGAAACCTTAATCGGGAAGGGGAGGCGAGGTTTGGCAGCGAAACATAGAAAATAGGGGCCATTGGCAGTGAAAACAGCCGATCTAGTAACGGAGCTTGAAGGCCGAGGTAGAGTCAAAGAAGATCCAAGCAAACTGGCTGTGGCTGCGTCCATCAGATGAAAGAAAAAAACTGTGAATCACAAGTTGTTTTGAATAAAAGATTTACCTTGAACACTTGAGACTTGGGAGCAAGTAGTATAAGATTGGGGGTTTTTGCTTAGTTTCTCTTCTTTGTTTTTGTTTGGGTTTCCAGGAAATCAATGGAAATGGGCAAAAGCCAAGTATTTTACTCTAACTAACTAATACTCATACCTACCAATTTTCATTTCATTGTTGTAAATAATAATTTATAATATATAAAAAAAATTTGAATTGAAAAAAAATAATTATTGTTATTTATCTAAGTTATTATAAAATAGACTATATACATGGTCTGTATTGACACGTGTCTATTATTTTGATGGCGACACGTTAAAATATAAATAAGATATTTATGATAGTAAGTTACTCGAATTTAATTCGAAAAAATTCAAATTCATTTTGGTTATTATCGAATCGAACTCGAGCAGTTTGAGCAAATCGAATTCGAGTATTCTAATACTCAATTCGAGTGACTTACGAACCTAATCAAATTTTTTATTTTATAATATATATATTTAATATTTTAATATTAAATTATTATTTTATTCTTAATATATATATATATATAACTCTAATTTTTTTTTTCTCACCTTCCTTTCAACCGCCTCATTTCTCTTGAAAAGCAAGAAAATCCGTAGAATTTCTTCAACAGTAACTCTTCTAGAACCTCGCCCTAGCAACTCTTTCTTGGGCACGCACCTCCTCAAATAAGCCACTAGCAAAGGCCTATCATACCTGACCAGAATATCCTTAATCTCCTTGCTTTGCTCATCAACGTATTTCTGGTAAAAAGCGACAAGGGATTTAGCAATGCTTTGACGGATAGCGTAGATATGAGAAGTGTGGCCTCCGTCTTTGACTCGGATTTTCATATCAACACCAGCAAAATGTTGGCGGCCGAGGAGGAGGATTTTTACCTTTTTAATTGTTGTTTAAGAATTTTTATCATCAGATCATCTTTAAAAAAAATTGTATATGAGTAAACGAGCTTAATCGAGTCGAGTTCGAACTTAAAAAATAGTATTGGATCGAGTTCGAGCTGAATTTCGAATAACGAGTTTCGAATCGAGTTTTTCACTATTCAAGTTTGGCTCAATTACAACCCTACGACACATTTTATTTTTTTTTAAGAAAGAAAAGAAAGGAAAGAGAAAAAGAAAGATAAAGATAAAGGAAAGGAAAGGAAAGGAAAAGAAAAGAAAAGGAAAAGGAAAAGGAAAGAAAGAAAAAAAGAAAAAAAAGAGAAAAAAAAATGTGTGTTTGTGTTCGTGTTATTTTTTCGTGTTATTAAAGTATTATAATTTATATAAATTTTTACACGCTAATAATTTATTTTATATATATTTTAACACGTTAGTGTATTCATTTTATTTTTTGTATTGCATTTTAATTATTTTTTTATGCCGTGTTTGTGTCGTATCTCGATTCGTTTCATATTTTGTATAGTTTGTCATTGTAATTCAATTTTTTTAAAAAAAAATTGTGTGTTCGTGTTGTGTTCGTGTTCAATTCATGATATTTTTTTGCATAATTTGTCATAGTGATTCAATTTAGAGAAAATTTTGTATGTTCATAACATGTTCGTGTTTGTATTATTTTTTGTGTTCAAAATATTATAAATTTATATAAATTTTTACACGTTAATAATTCGTTTTATATATATTTTGACACGTTCGTGTATTCCTATCGTGTTCATGTTATTTTCCGTGTCGTGTCATATTCCTATCGTGTTCATGTTGTGTTTGTGTCGTGTTCATGTTATTTTTGGTGTCATGTTGTGTTTTAATTATTTTATTATGTTATGTTTGTGTCGTGTCTCAATTCATCCAATATTTTGTTTGTGTTATTTTTTCGTGTTTTAAAAGTATTATAAATTTATATAAATTTTTACACGTTAATAATTTGTTTTATTTATATTTTGACACGTTCGTGTATTCGTGTCGTATTCATGTTATTTTTCGTGTTGTGTTCTAATTAATTTTTCTATGTTGTGTTTATGTCATGTCTCAATTCATTTTATATTTTTCATAGTTTGTCATTATGATTCAATTTAGAGAAAAATTTGTATGTTTGTATCGTGTCTCAATTCGTGACATATTTTGCATAATTTGTCATAGTGATTCAATTTTAAAAAAAAAATTGTATTTTCATGACGTGTTCGTGATTTTTTTTCTCTAAACTCAGGATGTCCCCCAATTCCCATTTTATGGTTGATGGAAGACTAATCCCTGTTCGGGGTGGGAAGCATGATGGTAAAGCCCTCCCAACATTGGTGACTCCCAAGACTAGAACTTTGTCCTCATCTTGGGGGCTGCAGTCGCTTACCACTCCAACCAACCAAATGTTGATTGTTCGTGTTACTTTTTGGTTTGTTCAAAGTATTATAAATTTATATAATTTTTTACGCGTTAATAATTCGTTTTAAGTAGATTTTGACACATTTGTGTATTTTTGTTGTGTTTTAATTATTTTTCCATGTTGTGCTTGTGTCGTGTCTCAATTCATCCCATATTTTGTATAATTTGTCATAATAATTCAATTTTAACTCTAAATTCGTTTACTTAAGATATTAAAACATAAAAAATTATTTAATATGATTCAACTTAAATTTATTTGTAATTATTAATTTAATTAAAATTTTATAAATATTAAAATAATTCTTCCGCAAAAGCGGGAAACAAAATTCTAGTTATATTCTAAAGTTATCATTATAAATATTTTTTATTAATACAATTATTTCCTTTATAAGTAAAAATTTTAATTTTATTAAAAAAATTCATTAAATATATTTATTTGATAATAAATAAAAAAATTAAATTTTAATTATTTATAAAGTATATAATTTTATGTTTAAAAATAAATAAAACAACGGATATTCATATGTGACATGCGTACAATAAATATTAATAATAACAAAAAACTGAAATCAATTTTTTTTTTTTACTTTTAATTGATAATATAACGAATAAATTTTTTTGATAAAAAAAATGGAGTATTAGGATTTGAATCATTTGATATATCAAATAAATTTTATAATATAATAAAATTATTACATAAGGAATTCAACATTTAAGTAATAGAAGGTAAGTTTTTTTAATATATATATATATATCACATCAATTTCTTAAAAGAATAAGGCTAATTTGGTAATTTAGATATTTGGACAAAAGATATTTTTTATCTTTATCTTTCGATTCTAATTTATAAGGTTTACATGTTTAAATCTGACTAAATCATTCTTTTGTGCCTTTATATGCACTAGAAGAAGATCTATGCTATGCTGTGGATGAAAAGAATATTTTTTACATGGCTGTTTAGAAAAAATTATTCCGCTTGATCATAGTAATCAAAATAAATATAAATAGGTTTAAATATTAAAAAAAATCCTAAACTAAAATTAAATAATCATCCAATCCTTTATCGTTTTATTGCAATCAATTAAGCCTTCAAACATTTATTTTCACCCAATTGAACCTTTAATTGGACAAAAATTTATTAAAGGCCATCATCAAATTTTGTCCAATCGAATAAATATCCTAAAAGGAAAAGAAATCTCTAGAATACAGTATAAGGAAGTTCACACATTCTAAAGCAAATGAAATGCAAGAATACATTAAAACATGCAACAATAATATCCATGTATATAGAAGCATGCATTTTAAAATACAAACCAAATAAAAAAAAAAGCTCTTAAATAGCATAACATCTAAACAAAACAACAAAACTCAAGAACAGATTTGAACAAAATCAGGCAACAGGAAAAAAGCAACAACCATCTCTCCACACGATAAAAAAACACAAATAAAATCAAATTGGAAACATCCAGAATAAAACCAAAGAGAAGAATTAATACCTTTGTACGACCAAGAAAGAGGAAAAAAATAACAAATAAGCAGAATGAAGGAAAAAAAAAAAGAAAAACAACAAACCTGTAAAATCGACTCAACAAATGACAACTTCCAAAGAAAGCAAATAACTTTTGAAAAGAAACACAAAGTAAGGACATGGGCTGGTGCAGCAAAGCATGATAAAAAAAACCACTTTGACATTCCCAGCCCAAAATAAAGAACAAAGTATATCTGACTAAACACATAACAACCCCACAAAAAAGAAAGGACCAAAATTTAATTAAAAAAAAATTATCAACTGAAAAAAAATCAAAGAGTAAGTGGAATTGATTGGTTGAAAAAGATGAAGGGCTGAAAGAATTGATGTAAACAAATACAATATGGCAGCTTTAGTTCTTTAAAAATCTTAAATTTACAAAAGAAGCCCCAAAGAAATGAGAGTTACAAAAGAAGAATGAAGAATAAAATAAAGGTCACCCAAAAGGAGGAAAAAAGGCGCAAACATGAAAGAGGGGAAATAATTGTCAGCAGAGGAAACAGTAACTATCATGACATGTGGATAGCCTTCTTGATATCTAAAACATCCAAAATTTATTGTATGCATTTCTTGCCAAATGATTTTTTTTTTTTTTTTATAGTTTAAACTTATTTTTAGTGTCTCCAGTTCGACACATGATTTTTGTTTTTTTCTTTCATTAGTCGCCTCATTAATCTATCTATTTGTCAACATGCTATTGGTTGCATTTTTCTTTTTGCCTATTTAATTTTGCAAAACGATGTCGTTTCAAGTTTGTTTGCATATTTATCGTCTTGTGCATTAAATATTTACGTGTAAAACATCTACAATATCTCTTCTACGCGCGAGGAATTACCTCTTAATTGTAAAGCTCAAGTCGTGAACTCCATGCTGACATCTGTCAACACGCTATTGGTTGGCCTTTTTCCTTTTGACTACTTAGTTTTGCAAAACGATGTCGTTTCAAGTTTGTTTGCATGTTTACCGTCTTATGCATTAAAGGTTCACGCATAAAATAGCTGCCGTGTCTCTTCCACGCGTGATGAATTACCTCTTATGCATTTAATTATGAGCTCCATGCGAACATCTGTCAGCACGTTATTGGTTGGCTTTTTTTCTTTTGCCTACTTAGTTTTGCAAAACGATGTCGTTTCAAGTTTGTTTGCATGTTTACCGTCTTGTGTATGGAATTACCTCCTATGCATTTAATTACTGATTTTTTTGTGCGTTTGTTGTTTGCTGCGGCATTTAATTCTCACAAGTATCATATTTATTTTATGCGTCTTTGTTTAGTCATCACGCAAAGAGAGAATATGAAAGGGATGAGAGAAGAAAAAAAAGGAATAATAGAGGATAGGAGAGAGAAAGAAAGAAATTCAGACTACAACTCTCTCTATCCTCCCTTCATTCTTTCTTTTTTTTTTTTAATATTTTTTTCTCTGTATGTGCTCAGATTCGATCTCTCCTCTCCTCCCTTCCCTTCATCCCGCGATTCTAGACATCGGGAGATCTAAAGGTTAAAGGCAAGGAGGTAGCTAAAAGAAGTATGGAGGAAAAAAAGGATAGAAGGAAGATGAGAGATGAGAAAGGGAATCGACTTTGAAAGATGAGAGCCGGATGGAGGTAACGGGACATCTAAACCTGCAGTAGAAAAAGAACGGAGGAGGAGGCTATCCACGACGCTACAATGAACCTTGCTCGGAACAAGAGTCTCTTTGGAGGGAATGAAGGGAAAGAAAAGGGAAGAGAAAAAGAATATTTGAAGGTATTGCTGGTATACGCCCTAGAGCCAAACGGATTGGACAAGGAATACACTGTTAATAATGCAAACCTATCATTGAATCTAAGTGATACAAGGTTTTCCTTCATGTTAGTACAATAATAATAGTTATTAAAGTACTAATTGGATGAAGCCTGTCGCAACCTAAAAAAATAACAAGTCTTATTGCAAGACTTTATTATTCGTTAAGCATGACATTAAAAAAAACGAGGAAAAGTCGACTTAATTCCTCTAGAAAAATGAAGGTTTTGAAAATGACCTTGAAAAAGACATGGAGTTGCCACCAATAGTTTTTAGCTAGGTGTGATGGGCCACCTATTAAAACCGGTTTTATAATATATTTTAAAATTAATTAAAACATTTTTAAAATCAATTTTAAGTCTGCGTTTTAAACCAGAGAAATCAAAGAAACGGGTTCGGGACTCGATTACGTGTGGGGAAGGATTAGCACCCCCACAACGCCCGTATAAAACGGTACCTTATTAATCATGTGTTATCTCAAGTCTCGGTAAAAAATTCGGTTTTAAATTTAGTATTTCAAGTTAATTCCCAATTTAGAGAAAAATAATTCCATTTTTAATTGAAAATAATCCAGAATTTATAAATTCAAAATTTTCCTATATTCCCCAACAAACGTGGCAAAATATAAAAACTTTTATTAGTTTGAAAAACTTTCCGAATCATTCTCATTTTGAAAGAAGATATTCCGTTATTAATGATAATTGATGATATCCTCCCCAGCAAACCCGGAAGAGAACTCATGAATTATTTTAACTCGAAAATATCTTTATTTTATTGAAAATCATTATCTTTTTGAAAACATTTAAAAAATATGAATATGAATATGCATGACATAAATAAAATGACATAGCAAACTCTAAATAATATAATGCAACCTAAATGATATGATATAATTTAAATGTCTTAGCATATTCTAAATGAAATGAAATATCCTAAGTTATATGATATATTCTAAATGATATAAAATGACCTAGGTAACATAATATATTTTATATGAAATGTGATATCCTAAGTCATATGATATATTCTAAATAAAATAAAATATCCTAAATGATATAATATATCCTAAATGAAATGAAATGACATAGGTAACATAATATATTCTACATGAAATGAAATGACCTAAGTAACATAATATATTCTATATGAAATGAAATAATTTAAATGACATGAAATATAAAATAATGCTATCATATAATATGCATGAAAATAAAAATAATAATGCATGAACATAGTATATGGTGTAGACACCTAATTTTGTCCGGACCACTAAAACAGGTATGTTTTCTTCCTAAATTGATGTTTCCGAATGTAAAGAGACTTTTTCATCCTGCAGGTGGTACTCCGAGACTTTGTTTAAGAGGACGTGCATAAAAAGTCAAACTTGAAAAAAGTCAACCTCAGAAAAAAGTCAACCCCGGCAAAGTCAACCCTAGAAAGTCAACTACTGAAAAAGTCAATCCACTTTCAAAATCAAGATTTTAAGTTCAATTGAAAAATGGCAAAAGAATTTTGATAATCCGAGGTCTACATTGAAAGATATGGAGTTCAGAAGATGGGATTTGGAGATTCAGTAGAAAGGAAACCCTAATCCGAGAAATTTGGGAAAAAGTACTTCAACGATCAAATTGGTCGAAATTGAAGGTTCCAAATGAAATATAAGCACTGACTACGGGTAATGGAGAAGTCACTTGCAAGAAAAATTGAAAGAAAAGTCAATCCGGGAGAAAACCGAGAATTAGGGTTTTTAGTGGATTTCGGTGAAATCGGGAAGAATCACAGAATTGGCCCGACTTGGTAAGACCAAAGCCCCCAATGGATGAGGAATGATTAAAAAAGAATAGCACAAGGCTCATCTTGAAGAAAATCTGAAAATCGGACTTGTTTTGAGCAAAATCGGGTTTCAGAGGCAAAAGGGCAAAATTGGAAAATTTGGGAAAAATAGCAAATGGACTCCGAAAATTCTGAAAATTTGTAAATCTTATTCTTAAATCATTTGAAAGAGATTGGCAAAAGAAAATCTTGATTCGGAGTTCGTTTGCAAAATGGCCAAATCTCGGGTCTCTTATGTAGTAATTCAAAAAGGAAAATCCCGAAAAAATAGCAAATGAACTCCAAATATTTTGAAAATTTTCAAATCTCAATTTTAAATTATTTGGAAGAGATTGGCAAAATAAAATCTTGATTCGGAGTTCGTTTTCAAAATGGCCAAATCCCGGGTCTTTTATGTAGTAATTCAAAAAGGAAAATCCCGAAAAAATAGCAAATGAACTCCAAATATTTTTAAAATTTTCAAATCTCATTTTTAAATTATTTGGAAGATATTGGCGAAACAAAATCTTGATTCGAAGTTCGTTTGCAAAATGGCCAAATCCCGGGCCTCCTATGCAATAATTCAAGAAGATAAATCCCGAAAAAATAGCAAATGGACTCCAAAAATTCTGAAATTTTGCAAATCTCATTTTTAAATTATTTGGAAGAGATTGGAGAAATAAAATCTTGATTAGGAGTTCGTTTGCAAAATGGCCAAATCCCGAGCTCCTATGCAGTAATTCAAGCCGATAAATCCCGAAAAAATACCAAATGAGCTCCAAAAATTATGAAAACTTCCATATCTCACTTTTAAATTATTTGAAAGAGATTGGTGAAGAAAAATCTTGATTTGGAGCTCGTTTAAAAAATGGTAAAATGTAAGGGCATAAAAGGGCATTTTTGGAAGAAAAAATCCAAATAAATAGCAAACGGACTCGGATAATTTTAAAAACTTTCAGAACTCAATGTTTTATTATTTTGGAAGTATTAAAAAAAGAAAAATTGAATTTGGAGTCCATTTGATATTTATTTGCATCTGGGGGGCAAAACGGTCATTTCACCCAAGCAACCGAATATTGGGATATGGAAGACGCTGTAAACCCCATTCAACCTGCTCCAGCAAGGAGCACAGAAATCCAAAAAATAGAGCAATATTCTGATGGAAGAGTGCGACTCTCTTTTGCCAGAAATTCAATTGACCTAGGGCAAGCTTCTAGGAGAAATGAAAACCAACCAATTCTCTTACCTTTTGAAAACTTCAGTTCCATTTCAAATACTTCCAGAAGATACTACCAAAACCCAGCAACGGCTTCTATTTATTCTAATCCAAATTTCCATTCTGCCAGAGCTTCTATCTCTTCAATACCCACCACTACCACTAGAACCAATCTTAGAGGAGTTGACAATACCTCTAGTATTCCTAGACCAATATATACTTCTAACCAAGACATAGAAAATTCACCCCCAATGTCACCAACCTACTCTTCTATGACAGATAATCCTAACATCAACCAACAAAATGAAGAATCTGAAATTCATATGCTTAAAAAACCTTTCAAGATTAATAAACAACAATGTAATAAAGATTTTCTTTCTGATAAAAATAAAAATAAGAGGAAACAATTCTGGGAAAACTATTCTGAACAAAAAACAGAAATACAAGAAGAATATTACAAATTTTTAAATCAACATGAAATTCACATAACGTTTTTTGATTGGTTTGAAGAATATTACCAAAATAATAATCAAACAATAAATATGGCAAAAAATAACAATCAATGGCAAACATCACAAGGAATATTAATAGAATCAATCCATCCACCTTTTTGCACCATTAAACACATTCATCAAGAAAATATGATAAAAGCCTCTCCAATAAAAGAAAGAAAAAATCTAACAGATCCTATTAGTACTACTGATATAAAAAATATTTTTGAACAAAATAATTATACAAATTTAAATCTTAAAACTATTGGAAAACAATTAGAAAAAATCGAAACATTAGTTGATAATAAAACAACCCAACAAACACAAGTTTCTAAATTTAAACCTATTGAAAACCAAAAATCATTTTTTAAACCTTTTGAGATACCTAAAACATATCATAATGATTATAAAATTGATCTTTTACAAGAAATCCAACAAAGATTAAAATCTATAGACCAATCCGAACTCACTCAGCCTTGGATTCTTTGCTTTTTTCTTTTGGCAGAGTAATGATTTTGTTGACGATTTTGCTTTTTGCTTTCGGTTGCTTTTGTCAGTTGTCCAGCTTTGGATTCTTTCTTTCGGCAGAGTAATGCTTTTGCTTTTTGCTTTCGGTTGCTTTTGTCAGCTGTCACTTTTTGTCGATAATCATCATTTCTTTTTTGGAATTGGAGGGAAAATTCCAAAACAGTCATCTTCATTGTCGTTTCCTAGATTGAAAGATGGAGTTGAACTGGAACTTGCTTCTTCATCTTGTTCTTCTTCTGAATCAACAGATGCAAGAATTTGCTTCATGATCTGTTTGTATTCATCTTTTGTTTTTGCTTGTGCTAGCAAGGTGCTGGCATTTGATTTTGCTTGGAGGAATTGGGCAGTATCTGGCCTAGTTCCTTTGATACAGAATTTTGGATTTTTGTCGAACCATTGCAGGACATTTTGAGCAGTGATCTTGTCTGTCTGGAATTTGTCCCACCATTTTGTGTTGAAATGTCTGGATACTTGAGGACCATTTGTTTCTGGATCAGTTGTGATCTTGTATTCCCATGAAGTTATCCATGAAAGATAGAATTTTGATGAAAAATGAATTGAAGGATGGATATTGTCTGTTGACTGGAAGTTGTCCAGAAAACATTGGTAGGCTTTGTCTACTGATGGTGGTAAGATTTCTCTAAGTGGTCCAAACCATTTCCACCAATGAGAGAACCAATTTGGGAAAGTATATTGGGTATTGTATTTGAAAAATAATAACCATGAATGACGGTTATTTTCATTTTGGAGAAAAAAGGTTTTGTACCAGGCTTGTAGATAGTCCCAGTAATTGAAGAATAAGTAATCCAATTTCATTTATTTTCATTTCTCCTAGAAGCTTGCCCTAGGTCAATTGAATTTCTGGCAAAAGAGAGTCGCACTCTTCCATCAGAATATTGCTCTATTTTTTGGATTTCTGTGCTCCTTGCTGGAGCAGGTTGAATGAGGTTTACACAATTGTTTTGGAATTATGCTTATAATTCAAAATATTATTCAAATATTATCAACAGTATTGAATATAATTTAAAAACTACCATATGGATTTCATTTGTTAATTTTGCCTTAGGTGGTTTACACAATTGCCCTAAGTATCTTAGTACCTTCATCAATCCATCAACCTGGTCCTTCTATTGTTTTCTCATAGTATTACAATAAAATTTAAAGTATGTACAAAAAAACCTTTCAGTTTCAGAGCCTATAAGAGGTATTGTAAACCTAAAAAATCTCATATGCAATTGATTTATGAGATGAAGATTCTGGTTTGTCTTCTAAATTTTCTTTTAATTTCGTTAAATATTCTCTTTTTATCCTGGAATCTTGAATTTTATCAATAATTTCTAACATGAATTCTTGGTCTTTTGTTAATACGTTTATTTCTTGGTCTGAGTCAGATTCAGAAGTAGATGTGGTTTGTAATTCATCATCTGGTAATTCATTATTTGAAGTTTCAAGTTCATCTTCAGAAGAAGTATTGAGAAGTAGTTGATTAATTTTATCCTGTATTTCTTCTGTCAATAGTAGGTTTATTAAATTTTCTGTTATAGTTATTGTTTCTTTTTGTTCTATAATAATTATCATATTTTGGTTTCCATGTAGGTTTATTGAATTTTCTTTTTACTTTTTCTGAATTTTTATTCTGGCAACATTTTGTTTGTTTGGAATTATTTTGATAAATCCGGTTGATGAAGGAAATGCATTTTTTATACAATAATTAAAAAATACAAGAAGACATATTAAAAATTTAATAAGGAAATGTCTAAATATTCATGGAGTTGAATATTTAAATCCTTATTCAATTTCTATGTTATAAAAAATGCATTTCCTTAATCTTGAAAGGTTTTTTAAGCATATGAATTTCAGATTCTTCATTTTGTTGGTTGATGTTAGGATTATCTGTCATAGAAGAGTAGGTTGGTGACATTGGGGGTGAATTTTCTATGTCTTGGTTAGAAGTATATATTGGTCTAGGAATACTAGAGGTATTGTCAACTCCTCTAAGCAAAATTACAGTACTGTCAAAAAAGAAATTTTAGCAATTGTTTTAGCAATAAACAAGTTTCAAAGTGATTTGTTAAATCAAAAATTCCTTTTAAGAGTCGATTGTAAATCAGCAAAAGATATTTTACAAAAAGTAAGTAACAAACAAAGAAAAACAAATTGATTATTTAAAAGAAGACATATCATTAAAAAGAATTGAAAAACAATTACAAGAACCACAGAATATTAACAAGATAAACAATTTACAAAAAGAAATTGAATCTACAATATGTTCTGAGATTCCTAATGCGTTTTGGGAAAGGAAAAAACATGTTGTTGATTTACCTTATGAGAAAGAATTTAACGAAAAAGAAATCCCAACAAAAGCAAGACCTATTCAAATGAATCCTGAAATGGAACAAATTTTTCGACAAGAAATCAAAGATTTAGAAAACAAAGGCTTAATAAGAAAAAGTAAATCACCATGGAGTTGTTCTGCTTTCTATGTTATAAAAAATGCTGAAATTGAAAGAGGAACACCAAGACTGGTAATAAATTATAAACCTTTAAACAAAGTATTAAGATGGATTAGGTACCCAATACATAATAAAAGAGATTTACTTCAAAAACTAAATAATGCAAATATTTTCTCAAAATTTGATAAAAGAGAATATTTAACGAAAACCCTCACAAAAAAATATTTTTTCTTCCCTTTTTTTTTACTGATTTCCCCTGAATTATGCTTACTGCTTTAGTGTTTCCCGAATTTGTTTGTGATTTGTTGTTGAATCTAGAGTTCTTTTTATAGGCCAAATCTGAGAGAGTCCTAGTTCTTTTGGATCTGGAGTTCTAATCCTAATCTGAATAAAAATCCACCTTCATCACAATCCTAGAGTTTGATTCTGATCCAAAGAAGAGTTTGGATTTGATCCAAACTCGTTTTTCCCTATTAAAATTCACATAACGTAAATTGGTGAACTTCTATTTTAAGATACTGTTGAGAATTCTCTGTAACCCTCAGTTTCTTATTTTTGTAATTTTGTTTCAAAATTCAATATCAATTCCAAATTTCAATTTCCAAACTTTATTTTCATTTTTTTTTATTCTCCTTTGATCCCGGGAGCTTTTGGTATCAGAGCCAAGGGAGAAGTAAATCTCATTGACATTCATGACACCAGAGTCTCGGAACCAAAAAGAAATTACTTATTTGGTGTTATTAATCCAAAAAGAAACAACTCACTGGGGAATATGAAAGACAAGACCAAAAAGTCAACCAAAATCCTTCAACATCTTCCCCAAATCCCCAATTTATTCCCAATGAATCCCAAATGCAAATGATCAGTCAATGGATCAATTCCCTTTCCCAATCATCCCAAGGTGAAGAAATACAAAAAACCTTATCCACAGTCAAAACAGACATTGCAGAAACAATCCAATTTCAATATTTTCTGTAGCATTTGATTCACTGAAAAATAACTGAAACCCTAAATCATTAGTCTCATCCATTGCAGAAGGAATCCAATTTCAATATTTTATGCAGAACAAAATTATATAGATTTAATGTTGAAAGAGCCAAGGGAGAAGTAAATTGGTGAACTTCAAGAAGTAAGTAACAAATTCAGATTTTCAAATTATTGTTTCCAAAATTGGTTTTTTAATTATTGTTTTTTTTTCTGTATTTTGCTGAGACAGCTGATTGTGGTAGTAAGACCTTAGGTTTGGCAGTTAATCCACTTGACCGTAGGCATAATCCAGATGAAACCTTAAAAGAAGAACCAATTTTGTCTACATAATTTGTTAAGATGAGTTTTTTATTTAGGACTTTTAGTTCTAGATATTCAAACAGTAGCTCAAGATCCCAAGATTTCCCAGAATCTTCAAAAAATAATGAACAAAAAAGAGATAAACAAGTTGTTAATGAGGAAGAACATGAAATAGAAAACGTTCAAAAATTCTTAAAAGATTTAAACGATTGGCAATTACCAAAAATTGAACAAGATAAAATCTACAAAAAATCAAATTTTATAAAAAATTTAACAAGAACAGACTATTCGATTAAAATTACAGAAAAAGATTTATCTTTAACAAGTTCTCATCAAACTATACAACTCTTAAACCATGATTCAATACAAAAACGTAAAAAAGAAGGATTTAATTATATACATTTTGGATTAGTTCAAGTTGCTGTAAAACCTTTATCACATACTGCTTTAAATACTTCAATATTAATGATTCTTAGAGATTGTAGGTTTAAACAATTCAATGATTCTCTCTTAGGAACTGTTGAGTCTAGTCTTTGTGCCGGACCAGTCTATTTCAATTGTTATCCAAATTTTCCAGTCTCTTTACAAGATAAAAATATTTTAAAAGCTTTAACATTACAAATTCAAACTAATAATTATCAAATGGAAGAAGGTTCTTTTCCCATAACAATAATTTACAGGGTTTGTTACAAAGCACTTTGCTCTGCTGCAATCCCGCCAAAAACCCTTACCCCAAAACTAGAACCTGGTCAAACCATGCTTTTCCAAATTGACCTCAAAAGAACCAATGTCATAACTCCTAAAGCCATAAAATGGCAAGACATTTCCTTACCTGAATATTGGGATATGGAAGACGCTGTAAACCCCATTCAACCTGCTCCAGCAAGGAGCACAGAAATCCAAAAAATAGAGCAATATTCTGATGGAAGAGTGCGACTCTCTTTTGCCAGAAATTCAATTGACCTAGGGCAAGCTTCTAGGAGAAATGAAAACCAACCAATTCTCTTACCTTTTGAAAACTTCAGTTCCATTTCAAATACTTCCAGAAGATACTACCAAAACCCAGCAACGGCTTCTATTTATTCTAATCCAAATTTCCATTCTGCCAGAGCTTCTATCTCTTCAATACCCACCACTACCACTAGAACCAATCTTAGAGGAGTTGACAATACCTCTAGTATTCCTAGACCAATATATACTTCTAACCAAGACATAGAAAATTCACCCCCAATGTCACCAACCTACTCTTCTATGACAGATAATCCTAACATCAACCAACAAAATGAAGAATCTGAAATTCATATGCTTAAAAAACCTCTCAAGATTAATAAACAACAATGTAATAAAGATTTTCTTTCTGATAAAAATAAAAATAAGAGGAAACAATTCTGGGAAAACTATTCTGAACAAAAAACAGAAATACAAGAAGAATATTACAAATTTTTAAATCAACAACATGTTTTTTCCTTTCCCAAAACGCATTAGGAATCTCAGAACATATTGTAGATTCAATTTCTTTTTGTAAATTGTTTATCTTGTTAATATTCTGTGGTTCTTGTAATTGTTTTTCAATTCTTTTTAATGATATGTCTTCTTTTAAATAATCAATTTGTTTTTCTTTGTTTGTTATTAACAAATTTATTTGTTGATTTTGAATTGATAAACCTTTGAGTAAATTGATATAAGTTATGATAGTTATTTGATCTCTTATATTTCCTTGAGTATATAAAATAATACTGAAATTCACAAGTCTTTTGTTTTTAATTTTATCAGGATACGAGTTGAGGCAACCGAATTTTCATTTCATGTATGAGAATCTTCGTGGAGAAAATGCAGAGGCGGCTAATTGGCTTGATAGGATCCCCATGGAGAAGTGGGCCCAATCATATGATCAAGAAAGACGTTATGGTCATATGACAACCAACCTAGCTGAATCCATCAATTCGGTGTTGAAGGGAACGTGTCATCTTCCCATTACTACTTTAGTGCAATCAACATATTATAGGTTGGCTGCACTTTTTGTTAAGATGGGGAACAAGCAAATTGCAATGACGGAGGGAGGCCATACATACTGTGAAACAGTCACACAGGCTATTAAACACTTGATTGACTGAAAAATAGCCAAGACTCGGGACACCAAATAACCAATCAAAAAACTATTCTGAACAAAAAACAGAAATACAAGAAGAATATTACAAATTTTTAAATCAACATGAAATTCACATAACGTTTTTTGATTGGTTTGAAGAATATTACCAAAATAATAATCAAACAATAAATATGGCAAAAAATAACAATCAATGGCAAACATCACAAGGAATATTAATAGAATCAATCCATCCACCTTTTTGCACCATTAAACACATTCATCAAGAAAATATGATAAAAGCCTCTCCAATAAAAGAAAGAAAAAATCTAACAGATCCTATTAGTACTACTGATATAAAAAATATTTTTGAACAAAATAATTATACAAATTTAAATCTTAAAACTATTGGAAAACAATTAGAAAAAATCGAAACATTAGTTGATAATAAAACAACCCAACAAACACAAGTTTCTAAATTTAAACCTATTGAAAACCAAAAATCATTTTTTAAACCTTTTGAGATACCTAAAACATATCATAATGATTATAAAATTGATCTTTTACAAGAAATCCAACAAAGATTAAAATCTATAGACCAATCCGAACTCACTCAACAAGTTCCTGATACACCTGAACAAATTTCTCAATCTTCAAGAACTATTAATATGATGAACCAACAAACAGAATCTGAACAAAACTCAGAATCTGAACAAGAAATTAATAAAATTGAATGGAAACAACCCCAAAAATTATATTATCCAAAAGCCACGGCTCCTGACATAACTTTAGAAGAAAAACCTAATTTCCAAAACAAATATAATGCTAATGCTGTTTATGAATGGAACATTGATGGAATGTCAGAATACAATATACTTAATACATTACACCAAATGACAATGGTTTCAAATGTTTATAAAACACAATCACAAACTTCAGATCATGCAATAGCAAATTTACTAGTAGCAGGATTTTCAGGACAACTTAAGGGCTGGTGGGATAATTACCTCACCATACATGAACAAAATGAAATCTTAAAAGCTATTAAAAAAGACAGAGATAACCAACCAATTGTAGATGAACAAAACAATCACATACAAGATGCTGTTTCTTCTTTAATATTTTCAATTTCAAAACATTTTATAGGAGATCCCTCACATTTAAAAGATAAAAATTCTGAATTACTTTCAAATTTAAAATGTAAAAAACTAACAGATTTTAAATGGTATAAAGATACTTTTATGACTAGAATCATGCAAAGAACAGATAACAATCAACCTTTTTTGGAAAGAAAAATTTTTAGCAGGATTACCAATATTATTAGGAGAAAAAGTTCGAAATCAAATTAGGGAAACTCTTAAAGGAATTATACCTTATGAAAATTTAACATACGGAGAAATTATAAGCTTTACCCAAAAAGAAGGATTAAAAATTTGTCAAGATATGAAACTTCAAAAACAATTAAAAAGAGAAAGATTTCAAACGAGAAAAGAATTAGGATCTTTCTGTGAACAATTTGACATCAAACAAGATTCCAAACAAACAAAATGTTGCCAGAATAAAAATTCAGAAAAAGTAAAAAGAAAATTCAATAAACCTACATGGAAACCAAAATATGATAATTATTATAGAACAAAAAGAAACAATAACTATAACAGAAAATTTAATAAACCTACTATTGAACCTGTAAAAATCAAGACAGAGAAAAAAGATTTAAAAGATATTACATGTTACAGATGTGGGAAAAAAGGGCATATATCAAAATATTGTAAAGTCACAAGAAAAATAAATGAATTACAATTAACAGAAGAAATACAGGATAAAATTAATCAACTATTTCTCAATACTTCTTCTGAAGATGAACTTGAAACTTCAAATAATGAATTACCAGATGATGAATTACAAACCACATCTACTTCTGAATCTGACTCAGACCAAGAAATAAACGTATTAACAAAATACCAAGAATTCATGTTAGAAATTTTTGATAAAATTCAAGATTCCAGGATAAAAAGAGAATATTTAACGAAATTAAAAGAAAATTTAGAAGACAAACCAGAATCTTCATCTCATAAATCACAAATGTATAATATAAAAGATATAATTTTCCAAAAATACAATGACCAACCTAAAGAAGTAACAATTCAAGATTTACAAACAGAATTAAAACAAGTTAAAAAAGAAATAAAAGAATTAAAATCAAATCAAGAAAAAGATAGAGAACAATTAAAACAATTAATACAATTAAACAAAGATAGAAATAAATTTGATTCAGACTCTGATGATAATACCATACAAAAATCTGATGAATTTTTATTAATGTTACAAGAAGTTACAATAAGAAGATACACTATAAAAATTTCAATATTAATAAATAATGAATTTCAAATCAACACAATTGCACTTTTTGGATTAGAATAAATAGAAGCCGTTGCTGGGTTTTGGTAGTATCTTCTGGAAGTATTTGAAATGGAACTGAAGTTTTCAAAAGGTAAGAGAATTGGTTGGTTTTCATTTCTCCTAGAAGCTTGCCCTAGGTCAATTGAATTTCTGGCAAAAGAGAGTCGCACTCTTCCATCAGAATATTGCTCTATTTTTTGGATTTCTGTGCTCCTTGCTGGAGCAGGTTGAATGGGGTTTACTGGAGCAGGTTGAATGGGGCATTTTTGGTATCAGAGCCAAGGGAGAAGTAAATTGGTGAACTTCAAGAAGTAAGTAACAAATTCAGATTTTCAAATTATTGTTTCCAAAATTGGTTTTTTAATTATTGTTTTTTTTTCTGTATTTTGCTGAGACAGCTGATTGTGGTAGTAAGACCTTAGGTTTGGCAGTTAATCCACTTGACCGTAGGCATAATCCAGATGAAACCTTAAAAGAAGAACCAATTCTGTCTACATAATTTGTTAAGATGAGTTTTTTATTTAGGACTTTTAGTTCTAGATCTTCAAACAGTAGCTCAAGATCCCAAGATTTCCCAGAATCTTCAAAAAATAATGAACAAAAAAGAGATAAACAAGTTGTTAATGAGGAAGAACATGAAATAGAAAACGTTCAAAAATTCTTAAAAGATTTAAACGATTGGCAATTACCAAAAATTGAACAAGATAAAATCTACAAAAAATCAAATTTTATAAAAAATTTAACAAGAACAGACTATTCGATTAAAATTACAGAAAAAGATTTATCTTTAACAAGTTCTCATCAAACTATACAACTCTTAAACCATGATTCAATACAAAAACGTAAAAAAGAAGGATTTAATTATATACATTTTGGATTAGTTCAAGTTGCTGTAAAACCTTTATCACATACTGCTTTAAATACTTCAATATTAATGATTCTTAGAGATTGTAGGTTTAAACAATTCAATGATTCTCTCTTAGGAACTGTTGAGTCTAGTCTTTGTGCCGGACCAGTCTATTTCAATTGTTATCCAAATTTTCCAGTCTCTTTACAAGATAAAAATATTTTAAAAGCTTTAACATTACAAATTCAAACTAATAATTATCAAATGGAAGAAGGTTCTTTTCCCATAACAATAATTTACAGGGTTTGTTACAAAGCACTTTGCTCTGCTGCAATCCCGCCAAAAACCCTTACCCCAAAACTAGAACCTGGTCAAACCATGCTTTTCCAAACTGACCTCAAAAGAACCAATGTCATAACTCCTAAAGCCATAAAATGGCAAGACATTTCCTTACCTGAATATTGGGATATGGAAGACGCTGTAAACCCCATTCAACCTGCTCCAGCAAGGAGCACAGAAATCCAAAAAATAGAGCAATATTCTGATGGAAGAGTGCGACTCTCTTTTGCCAGAAATTCAATTGACCTAGGGCAAGCTTCTAGGAGAAATGAAAACCAACCAATTCTCTTACCTTTTGAAAACTTCAGTTCCATTTCAAATACTTCCAGAAGATACTACCAAAACCCAGCAACGGCTTCTATTTATTCTAATCCAAATTTCCATTCTGCCAGAGCTTCTATCTCTTCAATACCCACCACTACCACTAGAACCAATCTTAGAGGAGTTGACAATACCTCTAGTATTCCTAGACCAATATATACTTCTAACCAAGACATAGAAAATTCACCCCCAATGTCACCAACCTACTCTTCTATGACAGATAATCCTAACATCAACCAACAAAATGAAGAATCTGAAATTCATATGCTTAAAAAACCTTTCAAGATTAATAAACAACAATGTAATAAAGATTTTCTTTCTGATAAAAATAAAAATAAGAGGAAACAATTCTGGGAAAACTATTCTGAACAAAAAACAGAAATACAAGAAGAATATTACAAATTTTTAAATCAACATGAAATTCACATAACGTTTTTTGATTGGTTTGAAGAATATTACCAAAATAATAATCAAACAATAAATATGGCAAAAAATAACAATCAATGGCAAACATCACAAGGAATATTAATAGAATCAATCCATCCACCTTTTTGCACCATTAAACACATTCATCAAGAAAATATGATAAAAGCCTCTCCAATAAAAGAAAGAAAAAATCTAACAGATCCTATTAGTACTACTGATATAAAAAATATTTTTGAACAAAATAATTATACAAATTTAAATCTTAAAACTATTGGAAAACAATTAGAAAAAATCGAAACATTAGTTGATAATAAAACAACCCAACAAACACAAGTTTCTAAATTTAAACCTATTGAAAACCAAAAATCATTTTTTAAACCTTTTGAGATACCTAAAACATATCATAATGATTATAAAATTGATCTTTTACAAGAAATCCAACAAAGATTAAAATCTATAGACCAATCCGAACTCACTCAACAAGTTCCTGATACACCTGAACAAATTTCTCAATCTTCAAGAACTATTAATATGATGAACCAACAAACAGAATCTGAACAAAACTCAGAATCTGAACAAGAAATTAATAAAATTGAATGGAAACAACCCCAAAAATTATATTATCCAAAAGCCACGGCTCCTGACATAACTTTAGAAGAAAAACCTAATTTCCAAAACAAATATAATGCTAATGCTGTTTATGAATGGAACATTGATGGAATGTCAGAATACAATATACTTAATACATTACACCAAATGACAATGGTTTCAAATGTTTATAAAACACAATCACAAACTTCAGATCATGCAATAGCAAATTTACTAGTAGCAGGATTTTCAGGACAACTTAAGGGCTGGTGGGATAATTACCTCACCATACATGAACAAAATGAAATCTTAAAAGCTATTAAAAAAGACAGAGATAACCAACCAATTGTAGATGAACAAAACAATCACATACAAGATGCTGTTTCTTCTTTAATATTTTCAATTTCAAAACATTTTATAGGAGATCCCTCACATTTAAAAGATAAAAATTCTGAATTACTTTCAAATTTAAAATGTAAAAAACTAACAGATTTTAAATGGTATAAAGATACTTTTATGACTAGAATCATGCAAAGAACAGATAACAATCAACCTTTTTTGGAAAGAAAATTTTTTAGCAGGATTACCAATATTATTAGGAGAAAAAGTTCGAAATCAAATTAGGGAAACTTTTAAAGGAATTATACCTTATGAAAATTTAACATACGGAGAAATTATAAGCTTTACCCAAAAAGAAGGATTAAAAATTTGTCAAGATATGAAACTTCAAAAACAATTAAAAAGAGAAAGATTTCAAACGAGAAAAGAATTAGGATCTTTCTGTGAACAATTTGACATCAAACAAGATTCCAAACAAACAAAATGTTGCCAGAATAAAAATTCAGAAAAAGTAAAAAGAAAATTCAATAAACCTACATGGAAACCAAAATATGATAATTATTATAGAACAAAAAGAAACAATAACTATAACAGAAAATTTAATAAACCTACTATTGAACCTGTAAAAATCAAGACAGAGAAAAAAGATTTAAAAGATATTACATGTTACAGATGTGGGAAAAAAGGGCATATATCAAAATATTGTAAAGTCACAAGAAAAATAAATGAATTACAATTAACAGAAGAAATACAGGATAAAATTAATCAACTATTTCTCAATACTTCTTCTGAAGATGAACTTGAAACTTCAAATAATGAATTACCAGATGATGAATTACAAACCACATCTACTTCTGAATCTGACTCAGACCAAGAAATAAACGTATTAACAAAATACCAAGAATTCATGTTAGAAATTTTTGATAAAATTCAAGATTCCAGGATAAAAAGAGAATATTTAACGAAATTAAAAGAAAATTTAGAAGACAAACCAGAATCTTCATCTCATAAATCACAAATGTATAATATAAAAGATATAATTTTCAAAAAATACAATGACCAACCTAAAGAAGTAACAATTCAAGATTTACAAACAGAATTAAAACAAGTTAAAAAAGAAATAAAAGAATTAAAATCAAATCAAGAAAAAGATAGAGAACAATTAAAACAATTAATACAATTAAACAAAGATAGAAATAAATTTGATTCAGACTCTGATGATAATACCATACAAAAATCTGATGAATTTTTATTAATGTTACAAGAAGTTACAATAAGAAGATACACTATAAAAATTTCAATATTAATAAATAATGAATTTCAAATCAACACAATTGCACTTTTTGACACAGGAGCAGATCAAAACTGCATAAGAGAAGGCTTAATTCCTACAAAATACTATGAGAAAACAATAAAAGGACTAAAAGCAGCAAATGGTGATAAATTACACATTAAATACAAATTAACAAATGCAATAATTCAAAATAACCAAGTCCAAATTAAAACTCCTTTTTTATTAATTAAAAACATAATGCAAGATGTAATATTAGGAATTCCTTTTATTAATTTATTAGAACCTTATACAACATCAAGAAAAGATATCTCTGCAAACATTCTAGGAACAATAGTTTCTTTTAAATTTGCTGAAAAATCTAAGAAAAGAAATATCAATTTACTCAAAGGTTTATCAATTCAAAATCAACAAATAAATTTGTTAATAACAAACAAAGAAAAACAAATTGATTATTTAAAAGAAGACATATCATTAAAAAGAATTGAAAAACAATTACAAGAACCACAGAATATTAACAAGATAAACAATTTACAAAAAGAAATTGAATCTACAATATGTTCTGAGATTCCTAATGCGTTTTGGGAAAGGAAAAAACATGTTGTTGATTTACCTTATGAGAAAGAATTTAACGAAAAAGAAATCCCAACAAAAGCAAGACCTATTCAAATGAATCCTGAAATGGAACAAATTTGTCGACAAGAAATCAAAGATTTAGAAAACAAAGGCTTAATAAGAAAAAGTAAATCACCATGGAGTTGTTCTGCTTTCTATGTTATAAAAAATGCTGAAATTGAAAGAGGAACACCAAGACTGGTAATAAATTATAAACCTTTAAACAAAGTATTAAGATGGATTAGGTACCCAATACCTAATAAAAGAGATTTACTTCAAAAACTAAATAATGCAAATATTTTCTCAAAATTTGATATGAAATCAGGATTTTGGCAAATACAGATTCAAGAAAATCAAAGATACAAAACTGCTTTCACAGTCCCTTTTGGTCAATATGAATGGAATGTTATGCCTTTTGGTTTAAAAAATGCCCCTTCAGAATTCCAAAGAATAATGAATGAAATATTCAATCCTTATTCTCAATTCATAATTGTTTACATAGATGACGTATTAATTTTTTCATCCAATTTAGAACAACATTACAAACATTTAAATATTTTCATTAAAATTATTAAACAAAATGGATTAGTTCTATCTAAAACGAAAATCAATCTTTTCCAAACACGAATTCGATTCCTAGGTCAGTACATTACCCAAGGAACAATAACACCAATAGAAAGATCCATAGCCTTTGCTGATAAATTTCCTGATCAAATTCTTGACAAAAACCAACTTCAAAGATTTCTAGGTAGTCTAAATTATGTCCTAGATTTCTACCCTGACATTAACAAATTATGCAAACCTTTACATGATAGACTAAAAAAGAATCCACCAAAATGGACTGAAGCCCATACCAAATTAGTTCAACAGATAAAAGCCCAAATCCAAGAAATCCCTTGTTTACACTTAGCCAATCCTACAGCACAAAAAATAGTAGAAACAGATGCTTCTGAATTAGGGTATGGAGGAATATTAAAACAAATTCATAATGGTAAAACACAAGTTATCCAATACACATCTAAACATTGGAACCCTGCTCAGCAAAATTACAGTACTGTCAAAAAAGAAATTTTAGCAATTGTTTTAGCAATAAACAAGTTTCAAAGTGATTTGTTAAATCAAAAATTCCTTTTAAGAGTCGATTGTAAATCAGCAAAAGATATTTTACAAAAAGATGTTCAAAACATTGCTTCAAAACAAATTTTTGCCAGATGGCAAGCAATTTTAAGCATATTTGATTTTGAGATTGAATTCATCAAAGGAGAATCTAATTCTCTTCTCGATTTTCTTACCAGAGAATTTCTTCAAGGAAAATGCCTAAAAAACGAGGGAAGGGCAAAAAACAAGAGAGTTCCAGGACTCAGGTTCTTCAATCCAACCAATTTCAGCCCAACCAATCAAAACTTGGACCCAAATCTTCGAAAAAGAATATGAAAGACAAGACCAAAAAGTCAACCAAAATCCTTCAACATCTTCCCCAAATCCCCAATTTATTCCCAATGAATCCCAAATGCAAATGATCAGTCAATGGATCAATTCCCTTTCCCAATCATCCCAAGGTGAAGAAATACAAAAAACCTTATCCACAGTCAAAACAGATTCTCCTCTCAAGAAAGCTATTTTAACTGTTCCAATTTCAAAAACCCAGGAAATAGCCCTTCAAAAACCTATTTCCACACAAGCTTCAAAAGAAAAATATTTTTCTAAAAAACATTTTGAAATTTTATGGCTAATTGAGGAAGGTTTTAATTATCCAAATCCTTATCAAATCATTAATCATGTTTTTAATGGATGGCATTTCCAGCCATTAGATTTATCAAAACCTCAATTATTCTATGAAAATATTTTGATTGAAACAGGTTCTGCCCTTTTCAAACATTACCCTGCCAAAGAGAATCCAAATTCAATCACACATTCCACATGCCAAATACTCCGAGTTCTCTCCCCAACTCAGTGGGGAATTCCACCAAACTCACTGAGAAAATTTCCTGCACAATTCACTACAAAATTAAACCATTCTGGTTCCTTCAATTACTGGGACTATCTACAAGCCTGGTACAAAACCTTTTTTCTCCAAAATGAAAATAACCGTCATTCATGGTTATTATTTTTCAAATACAATACCCAATATACTTTCCCAAATTGGTTCTCTCATTGGTGGAAATGGTTTGGACCACTTAGAGAAATCTTACCACCATCAGTAGACAAAGCCTACCAATGTTTTCTGGACAACTTCCAGTCAACAGACAATATCCATCCTTCAATTCATTTTTCATCAAAATTCTATCTTTCATGGATAACTTCATGGGAATACAAGATCACAACTGATCCAGAAACAAATGGTCCTCAAGTATCCAGACATTTCAACACAAAATGGTGGGACAAATTCCAGACAGACAAGATCACTGCTCAAAATGTCCTGCAATGGTTCGACAAAAATCCAAAATTCTGTATCAAAGGAACTAGGCCAGATACTGCCCAATTCCTCCAAGCAAAATCAAATGCCAGCACCTTGCTAGCACAAGCAAAAACAAAAGATGAATACAAACAGATCATGAAGCAAATTCTTGCATCTGTTGATTCAGAAGAAGAACAAGATGAAGAAGCAAGTTCCAATTCAACTCCATCTGTCAATCTAGGAAACGACAATGAAGATGACTGTTTTGGAATTTTCCCTCCAATTCCAAAAAAGAAATGATGATTATCGACAAAAAGTGACAGCTGACAAAAGCAACCGAAAGCAAAAAGCAAAAGCATTACTCTGCCGAAAGAAAGAATCCAAAGCTGGACAGCTGACAAAAGCAACCGAAAGCAAAAAGCAAAATCGTCAACAAAATCATTACTCTGCCAAAAGAAAAAAGCAAAGAATCCAAGGCTGGAAAGCAATCCGGTTTTCCCAAATATTATTCAAATGTACTTCAAATGAAATTCAAATGTAATTCAGAACTCCATTATATAAGGAGTACTCTGAGACTTAGAAAGCATTCGAAAATTTTAGCAAGTTTAAGATACTGTTGAGAATTCTCTGTCAAAAAATTACATGTACTGTCAAAAAAGAAATTTTAGCAATTGTTTTAGCAATAAACAAGTTTCAAAGTGATTTGTTAAATCAAAAATTCCTTTTAAGAGTCGATTGTAAATCAGCAAAAGATATTTTACAAAAAGATGTTCAAAACATTGCTTCAAAACAAAATTTTGCCAGATGGCAAGCAATTTTAAGCATATTTGATTTTGAGATTGAATTCATCAAAGGAGAATCTAATTCTCTTCCCGATTTTCTTACCAGAGAATTTCTTCAAGGAAAATGCCTAAAAAACGAGGGAAGGGCAAAAAACAAGAGAGTTCAGCATATCTAACATCAATGTATCAGTTTGGAACCCCTGCGCCAGCATTTGATGGTAGATCATTTGTAGGTCCATCTAGTAGCCAGGTTCCCTTTATGGGTGAACTAGGTATTGGGTCCTCCAGCAGTGGGTTTCAAATTTTTGATACAGAAGAATGGCGGATGACATACAATCGAAACCAGTGGTGGTTAAGCAAGAGGTCGTGGTCGACCGCGAATACCTGCCACTGACGAGGTTGAACGATGGGTCCAACCCTCCACGCACTAGGAGAGCTCGACATTGTTGCTCTACACCACACAATAATTAGAATAAATGTATTTTAAATTTGTAATATATAAATTTATATGTTTTGCATTTCATGTTATTTATTTTAAATTTATTGAGAAATTAATTGTTATTTTTAATTTTCTTATTTATTTTGTTATTTATTATTGAATATATTTTTAAAAATGTTAATTTTGTTATTTATTTTAAATTTTATGTCCGCACCAATCTAACTAAAATGAAAATGTTTTTAACATTTTCTTAATTAAATGTTAAGTAGAAAAAACTTGCATAATCCAAATTACATGATAAGTAGAAAAAAACTTGCATAATCCAAATTACATGATAAGTAGTAAATATTATAGTTTATGAAAACATGTAATTCCTTTTTTGTTGATGCGAACTCTCCCCCGATGTGCTAGATTGATACGGACATTTTCGATGGCTATGACCTTTATTTTTGCATAATCCACAAAGTTTTGGTAGGCCTTTCTCCCTGAGGTCCATTTCATTACGAATACGGCTTGATTTTGGCCGACCATGTGGATTTCTCCGTATTTCTTGATTGGGACACATTTCTAGACCATCATATTGAGGCCAATAACCTTCATTTCCAACTAGTTGACCCTCGTATGTAGTTTTGGAACGACAAATGATGTGGCATTCCCTTTGTTTAATTGTAGACAAAATGACAAGAAATTGGTGGGAAGAAGACAAGCCCATGGAGAATCAGATGTGAAGGGAAATTTTTTCTTTATTTGAATGAGAAAGAAAGGGAAGAGCTTTCTCCGACACGACGACAAGCCTCAGTGAAAAAGCTTCCCAACACAATTAATCTTGTCCTAGCCACCATTAATAAGGCACAAGGAGTTCTCCTTTTGGATTTTTATTGGATTGTTTTTCATTAGGCGTGAAGCCAGTCTATTATTGCATTATAGGGCCCTCAACTAAAATTCTTCATTTTCTAGGAAGTCTTAAATATATCCCAATTGGCTGGAGAGAATTGGAGTCGAATTGGGTTACTGTTTATATAAATTAATATCGTCATCAACGTATAACAGAATCTGCGTTAAGTTGAGAGATTATGAAATATTCTCCATTTTGTTGAGTATCAAACTATTCAAAAGTCAGCTCAATTTGTGATCAACCTTGTATCAGAACAAACATTTTTTGAAACCTCAAGTTCTACAAAATATTGAGTTTAAGTTTGGTTAGGTTCTTATTTTTATGTCTTAAATCGTACCAGGCTACATTATTCCATTTCAAGTTCAAAAACACAACAAATATAATCGACTATAAAAACCATATTTGATAAACATAAACCAGCAAATTGACTGATTTTTTAACCAACTTTCATCATGGTGAAGAGAAGTTGAGGGTAATCTGGTAATTTTGGATGCGATTCAAATACGACACAAAAAAAAATAATTAAAATATGAATACACAAATGTGTCAAAATCTATATAATAAGAATTATTAACGTGTTAATTTTTGTAAATATATAATATCTTAAATACGATTATGACTCGAAAAAAGAACACGAATACATCACAAATATACGAATTGTCAAATCTAAATAAGTTTCAAAATACCAAACAATCCTGAATATCAAGCATGGTCTATGTTCCACTCCCCCCCCCCAATGATTGGGGCAGCCTTGTTGCAGTGATATACAAAGTGAACTCATATGTTGACATTACATCACCAAATTCACATTCAGGCATGCTTTCAATGTTATTTAATTCGTAAGACTAAAAAACCAAAAGGCGCTTACTAGCAACCAATGTGACATGACATGAAATTTGTAAGATTGAAAAACAGAAAGGCATCATCTAAGATCACTTACCAGCAACCAATGTGATATGACATGATAGGAAAAAGCATTTGTAGTGTCTAGGGCAGTAATTAAAGAACAACCAAGTTTATTACAAAAGCTTTCAACCTTGATTGTTGTTGTGTATGCAACAACATCAGGTTTAATTCCAGTCACATGCATAGTAAAAGAAAAAATCTTTTAAGATAAAGTTGTTGCATAAAACTTTTGGCAAAAGAAAATATTGGATTGAAAGTCTACCTTAGGAAGAAAAGAAAAAGCAAAATACAGCTACATGGAGGCTGGTGTATTTCAGGTATAACTATTTCCAACATAGTGACACCGCTGAATCCGTTTGAAGCAATAAAACAATTTCATGATCGAATCTAGATTCAGATTTCATAAATCTACGTAAAATTAACACTACCCAGATGCCCTAATCAATAAATTTGGGCAAACAAACCTCGAAACTCAAAAAGAATCCAACATACCCATGAGTTCTCAAAAGTCTCCTTTGTTGGGTCGTGGCGCAAACCGAAAGCAAAGACACTCGCTCTTCTGATCCTCACTGGTTGGCCTTTCTTTAACCCATCAAGCACGAAATTAACCTCGTCAACGGGGTCCATCATTTTCTCGAATTCTTGAGCCTGCATCAAGGTCGAAGTCGGAGAAATCCAAGGAATAGAAGAATATCCTACCTCTTTCTTGATTGGCTTCTTTTCGTTCATTCTCATCAATGGTTGTCTGTGGTGTCGATTACTCCATCGTAACCCAAAAACAAAAATTAAAATTACAAAACAATAAAGATTAAAAACAAAATTTTTTAAAAAGGGTGGAATTAGAGGAGTGAAGACACGAAAATCAAAAGGAAAGGTAAGTATGAAGTTTGAGATTAGACGTGAGAAATACCTTTAAATCTTATTTTTCTCTTCCCTTTTCTTTCCCTTCATTCCCTTCATCGTCGTCCGAGAAAAGAGATGCATATTCCGAGCAAAGAGCATTGCAGCATCGTGGATCGCCTCCTCTTTCGTTTTTTTCTATCGCAAGTTCAGATGTCCTGTTACCTCCATCCTGCTTTCATATTTCAAAACCGATTCCATTTCTCAACTCTCATCTTCCTTCTACCTTTTTTTTCTCCATATTTATTTTTGCTTCCTCTTCGCCTTTGACCTTTAGATCTCCCGATGTCCAAAATCATAGGATGAAGGGAAGGGGAGGAGAGATCGAATAGTCTGAATTCCTTTCTTTCTCTCTCCTATAATCTATTATTTCTTTCTTTTATTCTCTCATCCCTTTCAAATTATGTCTCCGTGTGATGACCAACCAAAGATGCATGAAATAAATATGATACGCGTGAGAATTAAATGCGGCAGCAAACAACAAACATGTAAAACCAATTTCAGATGCACAAAAACTCAGTAATTAAATGCATAGGAGGTAATTCCTCACGTGTAGAAGGGATACGGTAGCTATTTTTATGCATGAATATTAATGCACAAGACAGTAAACATGCAAACAAACATGAAATGACGTCGTTTTGCAAAATTGAGTAGGCAAAAAGAAAAAAGCCAACCAATAGCATGCTGACAGATGTTAGCATGGAGCTCACGACTTGAGCTTTACAATAGATAGATTAATGTGACATGACATGACAGGAAAAAGCATTCGCAGTGTCTAGGGCATCAATTATAGAACAACCAAGTTTATTATAAAAGATTTCAACCTTGATTTCTGTTGTGTATGCAACAGCATCAGGTTTAATTCCAGTCACACGCATAGTTTTCAAGATATACACTGAAAAAAAATGTTTTTAGATAAAGTTGTTGCATAGAACTTTTGCAAACAGAAAATACTGGATTGAAAGTCAACCTTAGGAAGAAAAGAAAAAGGAAAATACAGCTACATGGAGGCTGATGTATTTCAGGTATAATTATTGCCAACATAATACCACCCCTGAATCCGTTTGAATCAATAAAACAATTTCATGATCGGATCTACATTCAGATTTCATAAATCCACATAAAATTAACACTACCCTGATGTCCTAATCAATAAATTTGGGCAAACAAACCTCGAAACTAAAAACTCAAAAAGAATTCAATATAACCATGAGTTCTCAAAAGTTTCATTTGTTGGGTCGTGGCGCAAATCGAAAGCAAAGACACTTGCTCTTCTGATCCTCATTGGTTGGCCTTTCTTTAACCCATCAAGCGCAAAATTAATCTCGTCAACATTTTCCACCACTTCCCCGAATTCTTGAGCCTCTATCAGGGTTGAAGTCAGAGAAATCCAAGGAAAAGAAAAATATCCTACCTTTTTTCTTGATCTGGCTTCTTTTCATCCATTCTCGTCAATGGTTGTCTCTGGTGTCGGTTACTCCACCATAACCCAAAAAAAATTAAAATTACAAAACAATAAAGATTAAAAGAAAATTTTAAAAAAATGAGGGTGGAATTAGAAAAGTGAAGACACGAAAATCAAAAGGAAAGGAAAGGAAAGGCAAGTATGAAGTTTGGGGTTAGACGTGAGAAATACCTTTAAATCTTCTTTTTCTCTTGACTTTTCTTTCCCTTCATTCCTTTCATCGTCGACCGAGAAAAGAGACGCATGTTCCTAGCAAAGAGAATTGCAGTGTTGTGGATCACCTCTTGCTCCGTTCTTTTGCTACCGTAGGTTCAGATGTCCCGTTACCTCCATCCAGCTTTCATCTTTCAAAGCCAATTCCCTTTCTCATCTCTCGTCTTCCTTCTACCTTTTTTTTATCCATATTTCTTTTTTCTTCCTCTTCGACTTTGACCTTTAGATCTCCCGATGTCCAGAATCGCGGGATAAAGAGAAGGGGAGAAGAGATCGAACCTTAGCACACACAGAGAAAAAAATGTAAAAATAAATAAAATAAATAACGATGAGAAAGAATAAGGGGAAGATTAAGAGAGTTGTAATCCAAATTTCTTTCTTTCTCTCTCCTGTCCTCTATTATTTCTTTCTTTTCTTCTCTCATCCCTTGCATATTCTCACTCCGCGTAATGACCAACCAAACACATGTAAAATAAATATGATACGCGTGATAGTTAAATACAGCAGCGAACAACAAACGCGTCAAACAAAGTTCAGACGCACAAAAACTTAGTAATTAAATGCATAGGAGGTAATTCCTCACGCGTAGAAGGGTAAAACAACTGTTCTATGCGTGAATATTTAATGCACAAGACTGTAAACATGCAAACAAACTTGAAACGACGTCGTTTTGTAAAGATAAGTAGGCAAAAGGAAAAAAACCAACCAATAGCGTGCTGACAGATGTCAGCATGGAGCTCACGACTTGAGCTTTACAATAGATAGATTAATGTGACATGACATGATAGGAAAAAGCATTCGCAGTGTCTAGGGCAACAATTATAGAAAAACCAAGTTTATTACAAAAGCTTTCAACCTTGATTGTTGTTGTGTATGCAACAACATCAGGTTTAATTTCAGTCACACGCATAGTTTTCAAGATCTGCACTGAAAAGAAAAAATATTTTTAGTTAAAGTTGTTGCATAGAACTTTTGTCAACAGAAAATACTGGATTGAAAGCCAACCTTAGGAAGAAAAGAAAAAGGAAAATGCAGCTACATGGAGGCTGATGTATTTCAAATATAATTATTGCCAACATAGTGACACCCCTGAATCTATTTGAATCAATAAAACAATTTCATGATCAGATCTACATTCAGATTTCATAAATCCACATAAAATTAACACTACCCAGATGTCGTAATCAATAAATTTGGGCAAACAAACCTCGAAACTAAAAACTCAAAAAGTATTCAACATACCCATGAGTTCTCAAAAGTCTCCTTTGTTGGGTCGTGGCGCAAAACAAAAGCAAAGACACTCGTTCTTCTGATCCTCACTGGTTGGCTTTTCTTTAACCTATTAAGCACAAATTTAACCTTGTCAACGTGTTCCACCATTTCCCCGAATTCTTGAGCCTCCATCAGGGTCAAAGTCGGAGAAATATAAGGAATAGAAGAATATCCTACCTGTTTCTTGATCTAGCTTCTTTTCTTTCATTCTCATCAATGGTTGTCTTTGGTGTCGGTTACTCCACCGTAACCCAAAAACAAAAAATAAAATTACAAAACAATAAAGATTAAAAAAAATTAAAAAAATTAAAAAATGGGTGAAATTAGAGTAGTGAAGACACGGAAATCAAAAGGAAAGGGAAGTATGAAGTTTGGGGTTAGACGTGAGAAATACCTTTAAATCTTGTTTTTCTCTTCCATTTTCTTTCCATTCTTTCCCTTCATCGTCGTTCGAGAAAAAAGATGCATGTTTCGAGCACAGAGTATTGCAATGTCGTGGATCGCCTCCTCCTCTGTTCTTTTTCTATCGCAGGTTCAGATGTCCCGTTACCTCCATCCGACTCTCATATTTCAAATTCGATTCCCTTACTCATCTCTCGTTTTCCTTTTACCTTTTTTTTCTCCATATTTCTTTTTGCTTCCTCTTCGCCTTTGACTTTTAGATCTCTCGATGTCCAGAATCGCGAGATGGAGGGAAAGGGATGAGAGATCGAATTTGAGCACATACAGAGAAAAAAATGTAAAAAAAAGAAAAAGATGAGAAAGAAGAATGGGAGGATAAAAAGAGTTGTGGTCTGAATTCCTTTCTTTCTCTCTCCTATCCTCTATTATTTCTTACTTTTCTTCTCCCATCCCTTTCATATTCTATTTTCACGTGATGACCAACCAAAAACACGTAAAATAAATATGATACGTGTGAGAATTAAATGCGACAGCAAACAACAAACACGTAAAACCAAGTTCAAATGCACAAAAACTCGTTAACTAAATGCATAAGAGGTAATTCCTCACGCGTAGAAAAGATACGACAGTTGTTTTATGTGTGAATATTTAATGCACAAGACGATAAACATTCAAACAAACTTGAAACGACATCGTTTTGCAAAATTAAGTAGGCAAAAGTATAAAAGCCAACCAATAGCGTGTTGACAGATGTTAGCATAGAGCTCACGACTTGAGCTTTACAATAGATAGATTAATGTGACATGACATGACAGGAAAAACATTCGTAGTGTTTAGGGAAACAATTATAGAACAACCAAGTTTATTACAAAATCTTTGAACCTTGATTGATGTTTGATGTAACAATATCCGGTTTAATTCTAGTCACACACATAGTTTTCAAGATCTGCACTGAAAAGAAAAAAATGTTTTTAGATAAAGTTGTTGCATAGAACTTTTGCGAACAGAAAATACTTGATTGAAAGCCAACTTTAGGAAGAAAAGAAAAAGGAAAATATAGCTACATGAAGTCTGAAGTATTTCAGGTATAAATATTGTCAACATAGTGACACCCATGAATCCATTTGAATCAATAAAATAATTTCATGATCGGATCTACATTCGAATTTCATAAATCCACGTAAAATTAACACTATCCAAATTCCCTAATCAATAAATTTGGGCAAAAAAACCTCGAAACTAAAAACTCAAAAAGAATTGAACATACCCATGAGTTCTCAAAAGTCTCTTTCGTTGGGTCGTGGCTCGAATCGAAAGCAAAGACACTCTCTCTTAGGATCCTCATTGGTTGGCCTTTCTTTAACCCTTCAAGCACAAAATTAACCTCATCAATGTGTTCCATCATTTTCCCGAATTCTTGAGCCTCTATCAGGGTCGAAATCGGAGAAATTCGAGGAATAGAAAAATATCCTACCTCTTTCTTGATCTGGCTTTTTTTTCATCCATTCTCGTCAATTGTTGTCTCTGGTGTCGGTTACTCCACTGTAACCCCCCAAAAAAATTAAAATTAAAAAACAATAAAGATTAAATACAAAATTAAAAAAAAAGGGTGGAATTAGATGAGTGAAGACACGAAAATCAAAAAGAAAGGAAAGTATGAAGTTTGGGGTTAGACATGAGAAATACCTATTGGGATTCAGTCTCATGCTCAAACAACAATAGAATTAAAGAACATGAAGGCAGCGGAATAATTAAAAACAAAGTGATAGTCGAATCTTACAGGATCATGCTTGTAGAATTTTAAGGCGATCTAGTGATTATAAAGCATACATATGATCAAGAATCATAACTTAACTCAAAGATCTAGTAATCTTGAGTTTCCAAACAGCCCATTCAATCTTGAACACCAAGAGGTAACGCCGAGACTGTTGGTATATGCCCTAGAGCCAATCGGTTTGGTCAGGCATAAACTACCAATAATGCAAACCCATCACTATATCTTAGTGATACAAGGTTTTCCTTCATGTTAGTACAATGATAAAGAGTTATTAAGTACTAATCGGATGAAGCCCATGGAACATAAAGGCCTTGCCAAGGAATTATTTATAATTGTGAGATCCTTTTGCATCAAAGCCATGTTCCTAAAATGGTTCCTGGTCATCGTCTTGCCAAGACGGGGCATTGGCAATGCTCACAGACTAGTACATGTTAAGCCTACTTACTTAGTAAGCAACTGATCTCACGTGTTGAAGTATAAGAGATACTTTAGGATAACATGTAGGTGCTTGTCTGTTGAACAAGTTCACTGAACATGGCCCGCTGTGAGAACTCCATTTAGTATTGTCACTAAAGTGTTTATGGAAACGTTCTCATGTGTCAGTCGTGTAAGTAGTCCTCTGACTTTTGATACCAAGTCATCTTGTATAGAGAGTGTCATACTTTGATTCCATCACAAACGGGTTCCAAATGAAGGGATGCTTATGGTAGGGTGGTTTTGGGTATGACATGAACCATATGAAGATGGATGAATGATCTAAAGAGGATTCACCACTCCAAGTGACATCGGAGATATATCTCATCTATTCTTGGCTTAAGTTAATTTGATGGAATCTCTGGCCAGAGTATAATGAATTTAGGAGAAATAGTTTCTCTAAGTTCACAAAGTTAACTAATAGCTACAAGAACTAATATGGATTGAACATGAGTAGACATTGCACCATGCTCATTGTCTTTCCGAGATATTTGGTGAAAGGACCGAATTACACTGATAGACTGAACACGAAAGGTTATGTCGAGACTAACTTGACTCTCCAGTATTTGGGTGGTCATGATGGCTTGCTAAAGTCCGCTCATGATCTATGAATGTAAATTAATTAGATTAATTATATTCATTGCCAACATATTGGAAACCTAATGGGTCACACACAGAAAGGTGAATTAAGAGATTAAAATGGAAAGAGCCTAATTGATTAAATTGAGAATTTAATCAATAAGGACTTAATTAAATAGTTTAATTAAGTGGAAGGACTTAAGAGCAAATGCATAAGAGTTATGTTATAGCACTTAGTCCAAACCCTGGAGTGTTGCCGCCCCCTATATAAACAACATGATAGCTTGGCCGAATTCCCTATGGCTTACGACACATGAGATGTGCTTTGTGTATTGGCATCTTCTTGATTTCTTTTCTTGCTTCTTGCATCTTTATGGATTGATAGAGAGAAAAGGTTTCTCTCAAGAGAGAAAAGGCTTAGATCAAGAAGAAGAAGATCAAGATCTTGCCTTTGGTTAATGCTCCAAACCCTGCGAAAAAGAAAGAAGATCAAGATCTTCATTCTTGGTTGGCGCACCAAACCCTGTGGAATGTAGAAAAGCGTTTTCTTCATTCTTGATGCTTATGAAGCATTCAGCCATGGATGTTTAGATGGGAAGAGGTTTTAAAACCTAAACCACTAGCATGGTTTTTGGCAGGACTCCATTCCTACCTTATGAAAGTTCTCTTGATCATCTTGTGTGGATCACCGTTAGAGGCCAGACACTTGTATGGCTAAAGTTTCGGAATTGCCTTCTTGGTGTTCAAGATTGAATGGGCTGTTTGTAAACTCAAGCTTACTAGATCTTTGAGTTAAGGTATGATTTCTGATTATATGTATGCTTTATAATTACAAGATCGCATTAAAATTTTACAAGTATGATCCTGTAAGATTCGACTATCTCTTTGTTTAATTTTCCGTTGCGTTAATGTTCTTCTTTAATTCGATTAATGTTTGAGCATGAGGTCGAATCCAACATAGCTTTAAGCCACACAATTGTCTGGCCTCTAACGGTGATCCACACAAGATGATCAAGAGAACCTTCTTCAAGGTAGGAATGGAGTCTTGCTGAAATCCATGCTAGTGGTTAGGTTTCATAAACCTTTCCCCAACAACAACAATCATGGTCGAATGCTTCATAAGCATCAAGAAGAAGAAAATATTTTTCTACCTTCCACAGGGTTTGGTGCTCCAACCAAGAAGGAAGATCTTGATCTTCTTTCTTTTCACAAGGTTTGGAGTATTAACCAAAGGCAAGATCTTGATCTTTTTTCTTCTTACTCTAAGCTTTTGCTCTCTTGAGAGAAACCTTTTCTCTCTAGCAATCCATAAAGAGACAAGAAGGAAGAAAGAAGAAGACACCAACAACCAAGCACATCTAATGTGCGGCTAGTCCATTAGGGAAATCGGACGGCTATGTTTCTCTTTTATACATAGGGGGCGGCAACACTCCTAAACTAGGGCTTAGGGTTATAACATAACTTTTATGTTATTTGCTCTGAAGTCCCTCGACTTAATTGAACCATTCAATTAAGTCCTTATTGATTAAATTCTCAATTTAATCAATTACGTTCATTCCATTTTAATCTCTTAATTCACCTTTATGTGTGTGACCAATTAGGCTTCCAATATGTTGGCAATGAATATAAATTATAGGATAATTAATTTGCATTCATAGATCATGAACTGACTCTAGCAAGCCATCATGACCACCCAAATACTGGAGAGTTAAGTTAGTCTTGACATAACCTTTCAGTGTCCAGTCCATCAGTGTAATTCGGTCTTTTCACCAAATATCCCGGATATACCATGAGCATGGTGCAGTGTCTACTCATGTTCAATCCATATTAGTTCTTGCAGCTATTGGTTAACTTTGTGAACTTAGAGAAACTATTTCTCCTAAATTCATCATACTCTGGCCAGAGATTCCATCAAGTTAACCGAAGCCAAGAACATATGAGATATATCTCCGATGTCACTTGGAGTGGTGAATCCTCTCTGGATCACTCATCCATCTTCGTATACATCATGTCATACCCAAAATCACCCTACCATAAGCATCCCTTATTGGAACCGTTCAGATGAAATCAAAGTATGACACTCCCCATACAAGATGATTTGGTATCACAAGTTAGAGGACTAGTTACACGACTGACATGTGAGAATATTTCCATAGACATTAGAGTGACAAAACCAAATGGAGTTCTCACAGCGGGCCATGTTCAGTGAACTTGTTCTCTAACAAGCACCTACATGTTATCCCAAGTATACCATATACTTCAACCCACAAGATCGGTTGCTTACTTCATAAGTAAGAAGGCTTAACATGTACTAGTCTTTGAGCATTGCCAATGCCCCGTCTTGGCAATACAATGACCAGGAACAGTTTTAGGAACATGACTTTGATGCATAAGGATCTCACAATTATAACTCTTTATAATTCCTTTGCAAGGCCTTTATGTTCCATGGGCTTTGAAAACACCTAATTTTGTCCGAACTACTAAAACAGGTATGTTTTCTTCCTAAATTGATGTTTCAGAATGTAAAAAGACTTTTTTCATCCTGCAGGTGGTACTCCAAGACTTAATTTAAGAGGACGAGCATAAAAAGTCAAACTCAAAAAAGTCAACCTCGAAAAAAGTCAACCTCGATAAAGTCAACCCTAAAAAGTAAACTACTAAAAAAGTCAACCTACTTTCAAAATCAAGATTTGAAGTTCAATTGAAAAATAGCGAAAGAATTTTGATAATTCGAGGTCTACATCGAAAGATATGAAGTTCGAAAGTTGGGTTATGGAGATTCAGTAAAAAGAAAACCCTAATCCGGGAAATTTGGGAAAAAGTGCTTAAACGATCGAATTGGTCGAAATTAAAGGTTCCAAATAAAATATAAGCACTGACTACGGGTAATAGAAAAGCCACTTGAAAGAAAAACTGAAAGAAAAGTCAATCCAGGAAAAAATCGAGAATTAGGGTTTTTGGTGGACTTCGGTGAAATTGGGAAGAATTACAAAAATGGTCCGACTTGGTAAAACAAAAGCCCCTAATGGATGAGGAGTGATTAAAAAAGGATAGCCCAAGGCTCAGTTTGAAGAAAATCTGAAAATCGGACTTGTTTTGAGCAAAACTGGGTTTCGGAGATAAAAGGGTAAAATGGGAAAGTTTGGGAAAAATAGCAAATGAACTCTAATTCTGAAAAATTGCAAATCTCATTCTTAAATTATTTTAAAGAGATTGGAGAAAGAAAATCTTGATTCGGAGTTCGTTTGCAAAATGGCCAAATCCCGGGTTTCCTATGCAGTAATTCAAGAAGATAAATCCCGAAAAAATACCAAATGAGTTCCAAAAATTATGAAAACTTACAGATCACACTTTTAAATTATTTGGAAGAGATTGGTGAAGAAAAATCTTGATTTGGAGCTCGTTTAAAAAATGATAAAATTTGGGGGCATAAAAGGGCAATTTTGGAAGAAAAAATCAAAATAAATAGCAAACGAACTCGAACAATTTTGAAAAATTCCAGAATTAAATTTTTTATTATTTTTAAAGTATTTAAAAAATAAATTTTGAATTTGGAGTCCTTTGCCATTTATTTGCATCCGGGGGACAAAAAGGTCATTTTACCCAAGCAACCGAAAAAGGCTTTTCTTGCCTTTCAAAAAAATCAATCTTGGGCTGGAAGAAGGAGTGCTGGCCAGCCAAGGCCCAAGGAAGGGAAGAAGGATTCTGATTTTTTTAATCAAGAGGTCAAAAATGAAGAGTTAGTTAGGGATTTTTTTATCAAGCCTTTGCAAATAAGCCACATGGGCCAATGCATGAAGAGGGAGAGTGTCAACATAATTCTTGAATAGCTGTAATTATGGACAGCTGATGGCCTAATCTAAGGGTGATAATTTCATGTTTTAAACCTCTTGGATCATTAGCCCTTGGATGAAAATTGGTTGGAAGAAAGATGACAACATCCTAGCCTATGAAAGAGGGGGTTTCGGCCACTATAGGGGGATCCAGATTTTTTCATTTTTAGCACTCTCATTTTTCATAATCTCTCTTGTTTTTGCTGAGTTTTCTCTCCATTTTTGCAAAGCAAAAAGAAAAGTTTAGAAAAGAAAAGAAAGTTTGAAGAGAAAAAGCTTGAAAGATAGCTTCTAGAGGTTGCTTTTAGCACCAACTCTTGCACTTTCTTTGATTTTCCATTCTTGTTTTTGCTGTTTTGATTATTATTTTGGTGAGTTTTTTTTTTTAATTTTTAAATAAGTGTTTTTTAATGTTCTTTTTAAGTTCTTTCTTCATCTTTTCTTAAAAAACTTCTTGCAATTTTTTTTCTCTTGATTCCTTGACTTGGCCGAATGGCCTATAATTTTTTTTTTTTTTTGCTGTTTTGCTTTGATTTTTCATGTTATTTTGATATTAAATAAAGTCTTGATGCTTTAAATCTCCATCTACTACATATACTTGAAGCTTGTTTTAAGTTGGTTGCTTGCTTACTTCCATTTATGAGTCTATTATCATGTTCTTGCATTTTTGATTTTCTATTTTCAAAATATTTAAGTTTGTTTATGTTTTAAATTTTGAAATCCATGTGTTTGTGAAAATGCTTGTTAGTTTTCATACCTCTATTTTATATTTGCATGATTTGAATGTTATATTTTGCTAAGTATGTTAGTATATATCAAGTGTTTGTGAAAATGCCATGCTCACTTGGAACATGAGGCCATTCAGCCATCCCATTTATTTTGCTTTTTGTGTACATTTTTGCTATCTTAGTTGATAAGTTTGCATTTGCATGACATTTGATTGAGTATTTGGTTTAAGTATATCAAGTGTTTGTGAAAATGCCATGCTTGCTTGGAGCTTGAGGCCATTAGGCCACCTCACTTCCTTTGCTTTGTGTGTGCATTTTTGTTATGTTAGATGATAGGTTTGCATTTTCATGACATTTGGTTGAGTATTTGGTTTAAGCATGCCTTGTGTTTGTATTATTGCCATGCATATTTTAGATGTTAGGATTGGTTTATTTTGCCATGCATGTCCATGCATTTTTAGACCTAGGTTGCATTAAATGTTTTTGCAAGTTCATTTAGGTCTAGGTCATTTTATTGATGCCATGCATTTTTCATGACATTTAGGTTTAAACTCATGCATTTCATGCATCACATTTGCTGTATTTTTCATGCATTTCATGTTCATACCACTTGACTTATGACTTAGGCCAATTAATGGCTCAAAGTCATGCTCTCTTGAGCATACTTGTGGAAAATTAAAGAGTTGTCAAATTGATTATTCTACCTTTGTGATTTTTTTACTTAGCACCATTTTTGTGTAACTTTTTAAAAGTGTTAGCTACTGTTTCTGAGTCATTTAGAGAGTCTTAAGTTTTTTTTTTTTTTTTTTTACTTTGATTTTTAAATGATTTTATCAAAGGCAAAAATGTGTTTTGGCAAAACACTTTTTTCACCCAGTACTCGTACTTTCCCGATTTTTCTGGGCAGTCATCTTTAATCAAAAAATTAAACCAACTTTTTTCCGCGTAGTTTTACTTGTCCTAAGTCTCCAGTATTTTTTTTATATTTTTTTGAATTTTTAAAAATAGTATAAAAAATCGTGGCTTAAAACTGGACAGTGGAATCATAATTGAATTTGAAGGAAAATTATTTTTTCTGTTTTGGTTAAGTTACTTAGAGAGAGCTGATTAGGAAGTTTAGCTACTGACTTAGGATAGTTTCTAAGCTTTTTTAAACTCTAAAAATGATTTTTTAAGTCTCGGGTTAAGGGTGGTCAAGTCCGGGATTTTAAACTTAGGAAATTAGAGCTATTTAAAAAAGGGTTTAGCTAAGTTTTTATTTTTAATCTAAGCTTTTCAAAATTGTTTTCAAACAATCACAAAGTATTTTGGTTTTTAGAATATTTAATTTGATATATTTTCCTAAGGTGGCCGGATATCTTTTTAGATATATGGATTTCCTTAATTAAAGGAAAAAATACATTTTCATACATTGCATTTTCCATATTCATGCATTTTATATAATATGTGATTTTTGTTATGATAATTCCTATGGTAATGTTATTATTTTGATTTATATTTTTTGATGTTATATTGTTTATGGTTTTGAATATTTCATGATATCCTATGCTTTTTATTTAGTTATTTTTTGTCATATTATTTACCATATGTCGCAACCTAAAAAATAACGAGTCTCATCGCAAGACTTTATTATTTGTTAAGCGTGGCATTTAAAAATAAATGAGGAAAAGTCGACTTGATTCCTCTAGAAAAATTAAGGTTTTGAAAATGACCTCAAAAAGACATGGAGTCGCCACCAATCTTTTTTAGCTAGGTATGATCGGCCACCTATTAAAACCGGTTTTATAAAATATTTTAAAAATTAATTAAAACATTTTAAAAACCAATTTCAAGTCAGCGTTTTAAACCAGAGAAATCAAAGAAACGGGTTCGGGACTCGATTACGTATGGGGAAGGATTAGCACCCCCAAACGCCCGTGTAAAACGGTACCTTATTAATCGTGTGTTATCTCAAATCTCGGTGTAAAGTTGGTTTTAAATTTAGTATTTCAAGTTAATTCCCAATTTAAAGAAAAATAATTCCATTTTTAATTGAAAATGATTCGGAATTTATAAATTCAAAATTTTCCTATATTCCCCAACAAACGTGGCAAAATATAGAAATTTTTATTAATTTGGAAAACTTTCCAAATAATTCTCGATTTTTGAAAGAAAGATATTCCTTTATTAATGATAATTGATGATATTCCCTCCAGCAAATCCAATAGAGAACTCATGAATTATTTTAACTCGGGAATATCTTTATTTTTTATTGAAAAATCATTATCCTTTTGAAAACATTTTAAAAGATATGAATATGTAAATGCATGACATAAATAAAATGACATAGCAAAATCTAAATAATATAATGCATCCTAAATGATATAATATAATTTAAATGCCTTAGCATATCCTAAATGAAATGAAATGTCCTAAGTATTATGACATATTCTAAATAAAATGAAATGACCTAGGTAGCATAATATGTTCTATATGAGATGCAATATCCTAAGTCATATGATATATTCTAAATGAAATGAAATGACCTAGGTAACATAATATATTCTATATGAAATGTAAGATCCTAAGTCATATGATATATTCTAAATGAAATGACCTAGGTGACATAATATATTCTAAATGAAATAAAATAACCTAGGTAACATAATATATTCTATATGAGACATAATTTAAGTGACATGGCAAATATGGATGATATGGCATATAATTTAAATGACATGGAATATAAAATAATGCTATCATATAATATGCATGGAAATAAAAATGAAAATAATAATGCATGAACATAGTATATGCTAAATAATATAACAACAAAAAAATAATTAAATAAAAAAAGCATAGGATATCATGAAATATTCAAAACCATATAATAAACCATATAACATCAAAAAATATAGATCAAAATAATAACAATATCATAGGAATTATTATAGCAAGAATCACATATTATATAAAATGAATGAATATGGAAAATGCAATGCATGAAACATATTTTTTCCTTTAATTAAGGAAATCCGTATATCTAAAAAGATATCCGGCTACCTTAGGAAAATATGTCAAATTAAATATTCTAAAACCGAAATACTTTGTGATTGTTTGAAAACAATTTTGAAAAGCTTGAAATAAAAGCAAAAACTGGGCTAAATCTTTTTTAACTGGCTCTAATTTCCTAAGTTTAAAAATCCCGGACTTGACCACCCTTAACCCGAGAGTTAAAAAATCATTTTTAGAGTTTAAAAAGGCTTAGAAACTACCCTAAGTCAGTAGCTAACCTTCCTAATCAGCCCCCTCTAAGTAACTTACCCAAAACAGAAAAATGATTTTCTTTAAATTCAATTCTGACTCCACTGTCCAGTTTTAAGCCACGATTTTGTACCCTATTTTTCAAATTTCAAAAAATTCTGAAAAAATTACTGGAGACTCGAGACATGTAAAAATACAGCCACAATTGTGTTTCTTTAATTATCTATAAGGTAAGGATTACTTATTTGGTGTGAATAATTTTGTTAACCTCATTCAACCTGCTCAGTGAAGGGAAGGATTATTTAAATTACAAAAATAATCCATATCAAATGTAGGGAAATAGGTTTAAAATGGATTTCTTTTTCGTTATCTATAAGGTAAGGATTATCTTTTTAGATATACGGATTTCCTTAAAATGGCAAGTATTAAGATGGATTAGGTAATAAATATTTTTCTTTTGAAGCTTGTGTGGAAATAGGTTTTTTCCTTTCCCAAAACCAATTTACTTCAAGAAGTAAGTAACAAATTCAGATTTTCAAATTATTGTTTCCAAAATTGGTTTTTTAATTATTGTTTTTTTTTCTGTATTTTGCTGAGACAGCTGATTGTGGTAGTAAGACCTTAGGTTTGGCAGTTAATCCACTTGACCGTAGGCATAATCCAGATGAAACCTTAAAAGAAGAACCAATTCTGTCTACATAATTTGTTAAGATGAGTTTTTTATTTAGGACTTTTAGTTCTAGATCTTCAAACAGTAGCTCAAGATCCCAAGATTTCCCAGAATCTTCAAAAAATAATGAACAAAAAAGAGATAAACAAGTTGTTAATGAGGAAGAACATGAAATAGAAAACGTTCAAAAATTCTTAAAAGATTTAAACGATTGGCAATTACCAAAAATTGAACAAGATAAAATCTACAAAAAATCAAATTTTATAAAAAATTTAACAAGAACAGACTATTCGATTAAAATTACAGAAAAAAGATTTATCTTTAACAAGTTCTCATCAAACTATACAACTCTTAAACCATGATTCAATACAAAAACGTAAAAAAGAAGGATTTAATTATATACATTTTGGATTAGTTCAAGTTGCTGTAAAACCTTTATCACATACTGCTTTAAATACTTCAATATTAATGATTCTTAGAGATTGTAGGTTTAAACAATTCAATGATTCTCTCTTAGGAACTGTTGAGTCTAGTCTTTGTGCCGGACCAGTCTATTTCAATTGTTATCCAAATTTTCCAGTCTCTTTACAAGATAAAAATATTTTAAAAGCTTTAACATTACAAATTCAAACTAATAATTATCAAATGGAAGAAGGTTCTTTTCCCATAACAATAATTTACAGGGTTTGTTACAAAGCACTTTGCTCTGCTGCAATCCCGCCAAAAACCCTTACCCCAAAACTAGAACCTGGTCAAACCATGCTTTTCCAAACTGACCTCAAAAGAACCAATGTCATAACTCCTAAAGCCATAAAATGGCAAGACATTTCCTTACCTGAATATTGGGATATGGAAGACGCTGTAAACCCCATTCAACCTGCTCCAGCAAGGAGCACAGAAATCCAAAAAATAGAGCAATATTCTGATGGAAGAGTGCGACTCTCTTTTGCCAGAAATTCAATTGACCTAGGGCAAGCTTCTAGGAGAAATGAAAACCAACCAATTCTCTTACCTTTTGAAAACTTCAGTTCCATTTCAAATACTTCCAGAAGATACTACCAAAACCCAGCAACGGCTTCTATTTATTCTAATCCAAATTTCCATTCTGCCAGAGCTTCTATCTCTTCAATACCCACCACTACCACTAGAACCAATCTTAGAGGAGTTGACAATACCTCTAGTATTCCTAGACCAATATATACTTCTAACCAAGACATAGAAAATTCACCCCCAATGTCACCAACCTACTCTTCTATGACAGATAATCCTAACATCAACCAACAAAATGAAGAATCTGAAATTCATATGCTTAAAAAACCTTTCAAGATTAATAAACAACAATGTAATAAAGATTTTCTTTCTGATAAAAATAAAAATAAGAGGAAACAATTCTGGGAAAACTATTCTGAACAAAAAACAGAAATACAAGAAGAATATTACAAATTTTTAAATCAACATGAAATTCACATAACGTTTTTTGATTGGTTTGAAGAATATTACCAAAATAATAATCAAACAATAAATATGGCAAAAAATAACAATCAATGGCAAACATCACAAGGAATATTAATAGAATCAATCCATCCACCTTTTTGCACCATTAAACACATTCATCAAGAAAATATGATAAAAGCCTCTCCAATAAAAGAAAGAAAAAATCTAACAGATCCTATTAGTACTACTGATATAAAAAATATTTTTGAACAAAATAATTATACAAATTTAAATCTTAAAACTATTGGAAAACAATTAGAAAAAATCGAAACATTAGTTGATAATAAAACAACCCAACAAACACAAGTTTCTAAATTTAAACCTATTGAAAACCAAAAATCATTTTTTAAACCTTTTGAGATACCTAAAACATATCATAATGATTATAAAATTGATCTTTTACAAGAAATCCAACAAAGATTAAAATCTATAGACCAATCCGAACTCACTCAACAAGTTCCTGATACACCTGAACAAATTTCTCAATCTTCAAGAACTATTAATATGATGAACCAACAAACAGAATCTGAACAAAACTCAGAATCTGAACAAGAAATTAATAAAATTAGGTAATTTCACACCTTATGACTAAAAGCAGCAAATGGTGATAAATTACACATTAAATACAAATTAACAAATGCAATAATTCAAAATAACCAAGTCCAAATTAAAACTCCTTTTTTATTAATTAAAAACATAATGCAAGATGTAATATTAGGAATTCCTTTTATTAATTTATTAGAACCTTATACAACATCAAGAAAAGATATCTCTGCAAACATTCTAGGAACAATAGTTTCTTTTAAATTTGCTGAAAAATCTAAGAAAAGAAATATCAATTTACTCAAAGGTTTATCAATTCAAAATCAACAAATAAATTTGTTAATAACAAACAAAGAAAAACAAATTGATTATTTAAAAGAAGACATATCATTAAAAAGAATTGAAAAACAATTACAAGAACCACAGAATATTAACAAGATAAACAATTTACAAAAAGAAATTGAATCTACAATATGTTCTGAGATTCCTAATGCGTTTTGGGAAAGGAAAAAACATGTTGTTGATTTACCTTATGAGAAAGAATTTAACGAAAAAGAAATCCCAACAAAAGCAAGACCTATTCAAATGAATCCTGAAATGGAACAAATTTGTCGACAAGAAATCAAAGATTTAGAAAACAAAGGCTTAATAAGAAAAAGTAAATCACCATGGAGTTGTTCTGCTTTCTATGTTATAAAAAATGCTGAAATTGAAAGAGGAACACCAAGACTGGTAATAAATTATAAACCTTTAAACAAAGTATTAAGATGGATTAGGTACCCAATACCTAATAAAAGAGATTTACTTCAAAAACTAAATAATGCAAATATTTTCTCAAAATTTGATATGAAATCAGGATTTTGGCAAATACAGATTCAAGAAAATCAAAGATACAAAACTGCTTTCACAGTCCCTTTTGGTCAATATGAATGGAATGTTATGCCTTTTGGTTTAAAAAATGCCCCTTCAGAATTCCAAAGAATAATGAATGAAATATTCAATCCTTATTCTCAATTCATAATTGTTTACATAGATGACGTATTAATTTTTTCATCCAATTTAGAACAACATTACAAACATTTAAATATTTTCATTAAAATTATTAAACAAAATGGATTAGTTCTATCTAAAACGAAAATCAATCTTTTCCAAACACGAATTCGATTCCTAGGTCAGTACATTACCCAAGGAACAATAACACCAATAGAAAGATCCATAGCCTTTGCTGATAAATTTCCTGACCAAATTCTTGACAAAAACCAACTTCAAAGATTTCTAGGTAGTCTAAATTATGTCCTAGATTTCTACCCTGACATTAACAAATTATGCAAACCTTTACATGATAGACTAAAAAAGAATCCACCAAAATGGACTGAAGCCCATACCAAATTAGTTCAACAGATAAAAGCCCAAATCCAAGAAATCCCTTGTTTACACTTAGCCAATCCTACAGCACAAAAAATAGTAGAAACAGATGCTTCTGAATTAGGGTATGGAGGAATATTAAAACAAATTCATAATGGTAAAACACAAGTTATCCAATACACATCTAAACATTGGAACCCTGCTCAGCAAAATTACAGTACTGTCAAAAAAGAAATTTTAGCAATTGTTTTAGCAATAAACAAGTTTCAAAGTGATTTGTTAAATCAAAAATTCCTTTTAAGAGTCGATTGTAAATCAGCAAAAGATATTTTACAAAAAGATGTTCAAAACATTGCTTCAAAACAAATTTTTGCCAGATGGCAAGCAATTTTAAGCATATTTGATTTTGAGATTGAATTCATCAAAGGAGAATCTAATTCTCTTCCCGATTTTCTTACCAGAGAATTTCTTCAAGGAAAATGCCTAAAAAACGAGGGAAGGGCAAAAAACAAGAGAGTTCCAGTGACTCAGGTTCTTCAATCCAACCAATTTCAGCCCAACCAATCAAAACTTGGACCCAAATCTTCGAAAAAGAATATGAAAGACAAGACCAAAAAGTCAACCAAAATCCTTCAACATCTTCCCCAAATCCCCAATTTATTCCCAATGAATCCCAAATGCAAATGATCAGTCAATGGATCAATTCCCTTTCCCAATCATCCCAAGGTGAAGAAATACAAAAAACCTTATCCACAGTCAAAACAGATTCTCCTCTCAAGAAAGCTATTTTAACTGTTCCAATTTCAAAAACCCAGGAAATAGCCCTTCAAAAACCTATTTCCACACAAGCTTCAAAAGAAAAATATTTTTCTAAAAAACATTTTATAGGAGATCCCTCACATTTAAAAGATAAAAATTCTGAATTACTTTCAAATTTAAAATGTAAAAAACTAACAGATTTTAAATGGTATAAAGATACTTTTATGACTAGAATCATGCAAAGAACAGATAACAATCAACCTTTTTGGAAAGAAAAATTTTTAGCAGGATTACCAATATTATTAGGAGAAAAAGTTCGAAATCAAATTAGGGAAACTTTTAAAGGAATTATACCTTATGAAAATTTAACATACGGAGAAATTATAAGCTTTACCCAAAAAGAAGGATTAAAAATTTGTCAAGATATGAAACTTCAAAAACAATTAAAAAGAGAAAGATTTCAAACGAGAAAAGAATTAGGATCTTTCTGTGAACAATTTGACATCAAACAAGATTCCAAACAAACAAAATGTTGCCAGAATAAAAATTCAGAAAAAGTAAAAAGAAAATTCAATAAACCTACATGGAAACCAAAATATGATAATTATTATAGAACAAAAAGAAACAATAACTATAACAGAAAATTTAATAAACCTACTATTGAACCTGTAAAAATCAAGACAGAGAAAAAAGATTTAAAAGATATTACATGTTACAGATGTGGGAAAAAAGAGCATATATCAAAATATTGTAAAGTCACAAGAAAAATAAATGAATTACAATTAACAGAAGAAATACAGGATAAAATTAATCAACTACTTCTCAATACTTCTTCTGAAGATGAACTTGAAACTTCAAATAATGAATTACCAGATGATGAATTACAAACCACATCTACTTCTGAATCTGACTCAGACCAAGAAATAAACGTATTAACAAAAGACCAAGAATTCATGTTAGAAATTATTGATAAAATTCAAGATTCCAGGATCAAAAGAGAATATTTAACGAAATTAAAAGAAAATTTAGAAGACAAACCAGAATCTTCATCTCATAAATCACAAATGTATAATATAAAAGATATAATTTTCCAAAAATACAATGACCAACCTAAAGAAGTAACAATTCAAGATTTACAAACAGAATTAAAACAAGTTAAAAAAGAAATAAAAGAATTAAAATCAAATCAAGAAAAAGATAGAGAACAATTAAAACAATTAATACAATTAAACAAAGATAGAAATAAATTTGATTCAGACTCTGATGATAATACCATACAAAAATCTGATGAATTTTTATTAATGTTACAAGAAGTTACAATAAGAAGATACACTATAAAAATTTCAATATTAATAAATAATGAATTTCAGATCAACACAATTGCACTTTTTGACACAGGAGCAGATCAAAACTGCATAAGAGAAGGCTTAATTCCTACAAAATACTATGAGAAAACAATAGAAGGACTAAAAGCAGCAAATGGTGATAAATTACACATTAAATACAAATTAACAAATGCAATAATTCGAAAATTTTAGCAAGTTTAAGATACTGTTGAGAATTCTCTGTAACCCTCAGTTTCTTATTTTTGTAATTTTGTTTCAAAATTCAATATCAATTCCAAATTTCAATTTCCAAACTTTATTTTCATTTTTTTTTATTCTCCTTTGATCCCAAACCTATTTCCACACAAGCTTCAAAAGAAAAATATTTTTCTAAAAAACATTTTATAGGAGATCCCTCACATTTAAAAGATAAAAATTCTGAATTACTTTCAAATTTAAAATGTAAAAAACTAACAGATTTTAAATGGTATAAAGATACTTTTATGACTAGAATCATGCAAAGAACAGATAACAATCAACTTTTTTTAATAGCTTTTAAGATTTCATTTTGTTCATGTATGGTGAGGTAATTATCCCACCAGCCCTTAAGTTGTCCTGAAAATCATGCTACTAGTAAATTTGCTATTGCATGATCTGAAGTTTGTGATTGTGTTTTATAAACATTTGAAACCATTGTCATTTGGTGTAATGTATTAAGTATATTGTATTCTGACATTCCATCAATGTTCCATTCATAAACAGCATTAGCATTATATTTGTTTTGGAAATTAGGTTTTTCTTCTAAAGTTATGTCAGGAGCCGTGGCTTTTGGATAATATAATTTTTGGGGTTGTTTCCATTCAATTTTATTAATTTCTTGTTCAGATTCTGAGTTTTGTTCAGATTCTGTTTGTTGGTTCATCATATTAATAGTTCTTGAAGATTGAGAAATTTGTTCAGGTGTATCAGGAACTTGTTGAGTGAGTTCGGATTGGTCTATAGATTTTAATCTTTGTTGGATTTCTTGTAAAAGATCAATTTTATAATCATTATGATATGTTTTAGGTATCTCAAAAGGTTTAAAAAATGATTTTTGGTTTTCAATAGGTTTAAATTTAGAAACTTGTGTTTGTTGGGTTGTTTTATTATCAACTAATGTTTCGATTTTTTCTAATTGTTTTCCAATAGTTTTAAGATTTAAATTTGTATAATTATTTTGTTCAAAAATATTTTTTATATCAGTAGTACTAATAGGATCTGTTAGATTTTTTCTTTCTTTTATTGGAGAGGCTTTTATCATATTTTCTTGATGAATGTGTTTAATGGTGCAAAAAGGTGGATGGATTGATTCTATTAATATTCCTTGTGATGTTTGCCATTGATTGTTATTTTTTGCCATATTTATTGTTTGATTATTATTTTGGTAATATTCTTCAAACCAATCAAAAAAACGTTATGTGAATTTCATGTTGATTTAAAAATTTGTAATATTCTTCTTGTATTTCTGTTTTTTGTTCAGAATAGTTTTCCCAGAATTGTTTCCTCTTATTTTTATTTTTATCAGAAAGAAAATCTTTATTACATTGTTGTTTATTAATCTTGAAAGGTTTTTTAAGCATATGAATTTCAGATTCTTCATTTTGTTGGTTGATGTTAGGATTATCTGTCATAGAAGAGTAGGTTGGTGACATTGGGGGTGAATTTTCTATGTCTTGGTTAGAAGTATATATTGGTCTAGGAATACTAGAGGTATTGTCAACTCCTCTAAGATTGGTTCTAGTGGTAGTGGTGGGTATTGAAGAGATAGAAGCTCTGGCAGAATGGAAATTTGGATTAGAATAAATAGAAGCCGTTGCTGGGTTTTGGTAGTATCTTCTGGAAGTATTTGAAATGGAACTGAAGTTTTCAAAAGGTAAGAGAATTAATTGGTTTTCATTTCTCCTAGAAGCTTGCCCTAGGTCAATTGAATTTCTGGCAAAAGAGAGTCGCACTCTTCCATCAGAATATTGCTCTATTTTTTGGATTTCTGTGCTCCTTGCTGGAGGAGGTTGAATGGGGTTTACAGCGTCTTCCATATCCCAATATTCAGGTAAGGAAATGTCTTGCCATTTTATGGCTTTAGGAGTTATGACATTGGTTCTTTTGAGGTCAGTTTGGAAAAGCATGGTTTGACCAGGTTCTAGTTTTGGGGTAAGGGTTTTTGGCGGGATTGCAGCAGAGCAAAGTGCTTTGTAACAAACCCTGTAAATTATTGTTATGGGAAAAGAACCTTCTTCCATTTGATAATTATTAGTTTGAATTTGTAATGTTAAAGCTTTTAAAATATTTTTATCTTGTAAAGAGACTGGAAAATTTGGATAACAATTGAAATAGACTGGTCCGGCACAAAGACTAGACTCAACAGTTCCTAAGAGAGAATCATTGAATTGTTTAAACCTACAATCTCTAAGAATCATTAATATTGAAGTATTTAAAGCAGTATGTGATAAAGGTTTTACAGCAACTTGAACTAATCCAAAATGTATATAATTAAATCCTTCTTTTTTACGTTTTTGTATTGAATCATGGTTTAAGAGTTGTATAGTTTGATGAGAACTTGTTAAAGATAAATCTTTTTCTGTAATTTTAATCGAATAGTCTGTTCTTGTTAAATTTTTTATAAAATTTGATTTTTTGTAGATTTTATCTTGTTCAATTTTTGGTAATTGCCAATCGTTTAAATCTTTTAAGAATTTTTGAACGTTTTCTATTTCATGTTCTTCCTCATTAACAACTTGTTTATCTCTTTTTTGTTCATTATTTTTTGAAGATTCTGGGAAATCTTGGGATCTTGAGCTACTGTTTGAAGATCTAGAACTAAAAGTCCTAAATAAAAAACTCATCTTAACAAATTATGTAGACAGAATTGGTTCTTCTTTTAAGGTTTCATCTGGATTATGCCTACGGTCAAGTGGATTAACTTGCAAACCTAAGGTCTTACTACCACAATCAGCTGTCTCAGCAAAATACAGAAAAAAAAACAATAATTAAAAAACCAATTTTGGAAACAATAATTTGAAAATCTGAATTTGTTACTTACTTCTTGAAGTTCACCAATTTACTTCTCCCTTGGCTCTGATACCAAAAGCTCCCGAGTCTCGGAATAAATTAATAGTAGGTTCACCAATTGAGGTAAGGATTACTTTTTTTTTTTTTTTTTAAGTTAGTACTTTCCATTTTATGACTTTGGAAATAACCAAGTCCAAATTACGACTTAAAGTGAAATCCATATAGGAAAATCTAAATAAAATAAATAATCCTTACCTTATAGAAGTAAAATAGTTTTTCCTTAAATTACAAATGTATAATATAAAAGATATAATTTTATCTTTACCTTATAGATAATTAAAGAAACTGGTGAACTTCAAGAAGAAACTGTTTCTTTTAAATTTGCTACTAACTTTCCATAAGGTGTGAAATTGCCTAATCCATCTTAATACTTTGTTTAAAGATTTATATCAATATCATAAGGTAAGGATTACTTTTTTTTTTTTTTTTTTTTGTTATTACGGTAAATTGGTGATCATTGCTTTCAATTGCATATTTTTAGCATATGCAATTGTTCAATAACTTAATAAGTTATTTAAGAAAAATTAATAGATAAATGCTCTAATTTAAGGAAAATTTAAAAAGAATTGTTATTATTATTACTGGTTGATTTATTATATTAAATCATTAATATATTTTTTTATTTAAAACTCAATTCATGAGTCTTGTGCATGATATATGTCTTTTTTCTATTGGTTGAAATTTGTTACTCTTAGGTTCCTCTCTCGTTAAATCCTTACGCGTTAAAACATGGATAATTAGAAAAAATTGTTATTATTATTGGTTGATTCATTATACTAATCATTAATCTATTTATTTATTTTATTTAAAGCTCAAATCATGAGTCTTATGCTTTTTCTATTGGTTGAAGTTTTTTACTCTTACGTTCCCCTCTCGTTAAAATCTTAGTACCTTACGCGTCAAAACATGGTTAATTAGAAAAAAAAAATGTTATTATTATTATTGGTTGATTTATTATATTAAATTATTAATCTATTTATTTTATAGTTAAAGCTCAAGTCACGAACCTTGTGTCAACAACTGCATTATATTTTACGCTTTTACTGTTGTCCAGCTTTACTTTCTAAAATTTTGGTTAAAGTATTGTGTTATTTGACCGAACAAAAAACTGTGGATACATCCTTATATCCGATGGTTAAATATGGCTTTCAACCCCACTTTTAACTGATTTTTTTTTGCATCCTTTTGTCCAATGAATCTTTGTACTTAACTGGATAACATTTTTTTTGTCCAATGGATCTTCTTCCTTATCTTGCATTAGATATTTACATCTGATCTCACCCATTTGTCCCTTGAGATCATCATCCTTTTGAATTGAAGTTAAGGCAAAAAAAAATTCATAATTTCTGGATGATTTTCTTTTTGTTAATTTAAGTAGTGTTTTTTTTATTTATTTAATTCTGACAAAATTGAAGCTACCCCACTGTTTGGTAAAGAAGTGCTCTTCAAAACTTTTTGAGTCGATCCAAAAATAATTGAATCACTTAATCATTTTGTCCTTTAATTGAAAGTTAGGGTTTATTTGTTGGTTAGACAGAGGGAGAAGATTAAAGGGATGAGAGATGAATACTTAAGGATAAAGGAAATGAGAGAGAAGAAGCGTGAAAAAAAAATAGTTTAAGCATTTAATTCTCACGCGTTTTTACCTTGATAATTCTTAAACTATCTTTTAAGGGTTTATTTGTATGGACGATAAGATTGATTATGATGAAATAAAAAATAAGATTGATTGAGAAAAATATGTATATATATATATATAATAAATAATTAAATAACATATTTACATTAAATAATAAAATATATATTATAATTATATTTATTTTAAATATTAATAATTAAATTTATTAAAATTATATTTATGTTAAAAATAAATTTATCAAATAAAAATAAAAAATTTAAAAATTGAATATATTTTTAAAAAAAAAAATAATGAAGGGATAAAAGAAGGATTTCTCACTTCATTGGTGGTCCAGTTACCAATTGGACCCTACCTCTCCAATGAGACTGGAGAAACCAGTGGGGGGCCGATCAGTGGTGGGAAAATCCCTCACAAAATTATTGAAGCTATAGTAAAATTCAAATGAAGCCTAATTTTCAAACATTTTCTAGCCTGCTTATGGATATTTTTAATTAAATACAAGTAATTGTGGCCTTCAAACATTTTTCTAGCCATTAATTTATTTAATATTTTTCCCTATTAATGAGTTACCTATTTGTCCGGTGGACATTTCTAATTTTTTTTGCATTAAATCTCATCCTAAGTATATTGGTTTTTTGTCCGCTTTTGGAAGGTTTGAGGATTAAAGAGCCGAATCATAGGTTTTGTGGGGAAGACAACATTTGGACGTATTGTTGGGATAAGTTGGGGAGGGTAATACTTGGTCTACGTTGGTTAGATAACTTGGGTTTTGTTTTATTTATTTGGGTTTGGTTGCAAACAATTATGATTAATGATTTGCATGATAATTTGTAGAGATAGAATACCAAATAATTAAAGCAGCATTTCATGTCTGCCCAAGAAAATAAATTACTTGATGTGATAAGAGTTTTAATTTACAATGTAACTTCTCTCATTACAGTTACAAAAAAGGTAAAAAAAAAAAAAGATATAAATAATGTACAATACTTAAATAACAATATCGTTGTTTAAATAATGTGGTAATAAAAATGTATTTCAATTGGAAAAAAATGTGAGTTATTTTTTAATTAGAATAATATGATAATAAAGAATAAAAGAATTGCAAATTGAGATATAATTTATCAAATGAAATATGATAGTTTGACATGGTGTGTTAATAAATTATTATACAATAAGAAAAAATGTTGAATAATCAAATTTATAGAATAACATAGCTAAGAATATATATATATATATATATAAAAGTGGAGTATAGATATTGTTAGGGCATAAGTTTTTTTAAAAAAAAGACAACAACTGAGATTACATATTTCAAATATTTAAAAAGCCAACTATTATATGTCATCATAAAAAAAAAAAAAAGCCAACTATTATAAGCATCAGAAATTATCAAATGATATTTGTAATTGTGTCCATATTCTTGAGCAAATTTTATTATGTCAATTCTTGCATTTCTAATCTCGATTATCATCAATTTAATTTCCTTTTTCTCTTAGATATGATTACTAATGAAATTGCTAACTTAATGTAATATTTTTTTGCAATGCGATGTCTACCTCATCGTGGAACTAGGTTGACTCTTTCCCTGCGTTGAGGCATGTATTTTTTAAATACCAAACACAACAATATTACTATATACATGAATCAGTGTCATAGTTATTGGCTTCCATCTAATTATGTAGAATCATGTCAAAAATTCAATAATTTATCTATTGAGCATTTTTATATATTATGTAGGTATTCATATACACATATATATCTTAACATGTAATAATAAATAAATATAAAAATCAAATTTAAAAGATTTATCGTCGGCGGCGAAACGCGAACTTTCACTAATTTAAAGAAAAAGAGCTTGAGTCGTCTCATTTTGACTTTAAGTTCAACTAGTTTTAATTTGTTTAAATTTTTATTTATTTCGAATTCTAGTCCATTTTACTTTAACTCATTTTAAATCTAAATTATTTTAGATTTAAATTGAGCATATCTTCAATTTCATACTTTGATATCATAAAGATGAAATTAAAAAATAAATAAATTATATAAACAGATAAAAAAAAATAACTAGTATTACATATTCAACGAATTGCAAATTCTTAATTACATCATATATAACTAATTATTTAAAATTAATCTATCTTCGACGCATTGATCGCTAACATTTAGCAAAAGGTAAATAATTTATTCGGTCACATAAATTTTTTCAAAATTTTATTTTCTTCACTCATCTTTAAAAGTTTTGATTCATGCTTTGTCACTCCCATGTTAAAAACAAAACGGCTGTCTGATATGATTTTTCACGACACTTGATCATAGCCACATGACATGGTTATATCAACTCATCTGGCACTTGGCAATAAAAATTAGAAGAAACTTTTTTTGAGTATTAAAAGATGAAAATCAAATTATGCATTTAGTCTTTATACCAAGGTAGTAAGTACGTACTGTATCGGTGGACATATCATTTTTGTTCTAATATTGATACATATTAATATTGGTGTGTTTCGATGTATCCTTTCGGATTTATCGATATTTTTCAAATATTTTTTCATATATATATATATATATAATATTTTCAAGTTCCTTAATAAAATATATATTATATATAAACAAATATACATCCATTACATACATAAATATATGCTTATATGTAAATAATTTTTTTTAAATATTTAATATTCAAAATTTTTAAATATCAAATAAATAAAATAAATATTACAAATATATAATAAATTATTATTAATTAATTTCAATAGACTAATTTAATAAATATATTTTATTTTTAAATGTAATTATGAAAAATTAAAAATGATCATGATAGAAAAGATACTAGAAATTGATTTAAAACAATCAAATAAGTGATTTTTTTTAAATAAAAAAATCAAAACTTTATAAAAACCGATACGTGCCGTACCGAACGATATTAATCGGTACAAACCAATACGTTCGATACAAAAACTAAAATAATAAAATGCTAATACCGTTTCAGTTTACTTTAAAATTGGTAACTTACATAGTAACTGTTCTATGTTATATTTTTTGTTCGCATTGTCTGTTGCCGTTGGTACCAACTGATTCGAATAAATTAATTCCAAGGGACTGCCTGATGGTTGCAAATGGGCGGAAGTGTATGAAAACGTAAGGGCAGTGATCTTTAGTGTTGCTTTGAGTGATTATGACGAGATACAGCTGGCCCTCTCTGTAATAAAATGTTAGCAATTAGCAGAAATATGTTTGAGAGTTTGGCGAGGCATCCCTTCTTTTTAGGGACACCACCCCTTTTATGCTTTTGCTGAACAAATATGATGCCTTGGAAGATGAACATAAATCGGGTTCCTTTGTCCAATCGTGAGTGGTTCAGGGATTTTAGCCCCTTAAAGCCGCATCATTATAATTTATAATCATACGCTGGCACAGCAAGCATATGCTATTATGTTGCAGTGAAATTCAAGGAGCTATATTTTTTTATAAGTGGATTTTGCAAGATCCGCTTCCGTCTCATCATTGGACTATTCTGTTTTGCCCCTCGTCCTGTTTCGTTGTGGATGTTGAAATTTCAATACTACTACCACCTCCATGAATATCGGTTAAATCCATAATCGTCCCGCTCCCCCTGCTCCATCCGATATTTATTAGTTATTTCTAATTTTTTTTCCAAATAATAAAGCAGTGTAAAAAAATTAAATATAAATTCAACAAATACGAGTTTCTAATCTAGGGAGAGAAAAAGATAAAGTATTAGGTTTAAGTTTTTAAAAAGAAAAAGAATAAGTTTAGTTGTATTATTTTATAATCTTCTTCAAAGTTAAATATTTAAGGGTAAAATAGTAATTCTAATATTCGGAGCGGGACGGGGCGGAGCAGGTAATTACCAGAACTGCTTCATCCCCGCCTTTCAAACAAAAAAAATCGCCCCGCCCCGCTCTACCTCCACTGTTAAAAAAAAACACTCGTCATTCGGGATGGATCGGTTCGAAATCTATCAAACGGTTCGGGTGTTGCTATCCCTAATACTGATGGTATCAATTAGATCTGACAATTCATGTATCTGTATCGTATTCATGTATTTTGTCGTGTCATAATCGTGTTTAAGATATTTTATTTTTATATAAATTTTAATACATTCATATATTTATATTGTGTTTGTATTTTTTTTATCGTGCTTTATGTCATGTTTTAATTATTTTTTTGTATCGTATATATCTCATATCCAATATTATCATTCTTAAAGAAGATGTTCATTTTATTTATTTATTTTGTACGAAATAAATATCTTGAGGAATGGGTACACGAGAAGAATAAATAATATATAAAAGCAAGAAATGTAAGTCAACCCGTCAAAACCGCTACCTCAAAATGTAATATATTCAAACAAAAGTTTTGTTTACTAGTAAGATTTTGAAGGCCATTCATTCTTTTACCATTTCCACATTTGACAGTTAGCTTTTAAAGCTTCAAATTTTCAATGGTCAAAATTCAAAACTCGCTTTCCCTAAGACGCTACTTCTTTTGGTTTCACAAATAATTCAATTTGAACGCTTCTCCTCATCAATTCTTTCTTGTTTGTTAAGTCCTAGACTTTGAACACCGTGTGAAGAGCTTGAAATTAAGCAGCATTTTTCGTTCAACACCATTTACTATATAAATCGCTAAAACTCCCATTACCCTTCACAATCACAATCACAAAACAAAACAAGTAAATTTCTTTTATCTGATATCAATCTTTTGGCAATGTTGAGTTGGAGGAGAAGGAAAAGCGCAGGCCGTCATGGAGACAAAAAGCAGCAAGTTCTTGAGATCCCAAGGCATTTTCTATGCCCAATAACTCTTCATCTTATGAAGGATCCTGTCACATTGTCTTCTGGGATAACTTACGATCGAGAAAGCATCGAGGCAAGGCTTGAGGAAGGGAATTTCATCTGTCCTGTCACAAGTCAGGTTCTCAGGAGTTTTGATCAGATAGCTAATCACTCTCTAAGGAAAATTATTCAAGATTGGTGTGTAGAGAATCAGAACTATGGCGTTGAAAGGATCCCAACACCAAGAATTCCTGTCACCTCAGCAGAGGTCTCGGAAATTCTTTTTGGGATTATGGATTCAAACAGACGCTTGGATCAATGTGGCTGCCTAGATTCTGTGCAGAAAATCAAGAAATGGGGGATGGAAAGTGAGCGAAACAGGCGTTGCATTATAGCAAACGAGACGGCTGCAGTCCTTGCTGCTGCATTTGATGCGTTTGCAACTGACTCGTCTTTTGAGAGGAATGCCAATGTGTTGGAGGAGATATTATGTGTAATGAACTGGATGTTTCCACTTGCTAAGGAAGCTCAGCTATACTTGGGATCACAAGCTTCTTTGCGTTGCATGGTTTGGTTTCTCAAAAGCAGGGACCTTTCAGTGAAGCAAAACTCCATGATTGTGCTGAAAGAGCTTCTTTCTTGCGACCAACAATATGGAGAAGAGTTGGCGGCTATTGATGGAGTCAGTGAAATGCTATTTAAGTTCATTAAAGACCCAATTTGTTCTTCAATCACAAAAGCTTCTCTCATGGTAATTTTCTACATGGTTTCATCTTCTTCTTCCTCAAATGAGAAGATCAAATCGGACTTCGTTGATATGGGTCTGGTTTCGTTACTATTAGATACTATTGTTGAATCTGAAAGAAGCCTATGTGAGAGGGCTTTAGGTGTTGTTGATAAACTCTGTGATTCCAAACAAGGGAGGGAAGTTGCTTACAATGATGCTCTGGCTATGCCAGTTCTGGTGAAGAAAATTTTGCGTGTTTCAGAACTAGCAACCGAGTATTCTGTTTCAATAATATGGAAGCTGAGCAAATATGAAAAGGACTACGAAGAAAGAGTTTTGATTGAAGCTCTTCAAATTGGTGCTTTTCAAAAGCTATTGTTACTCATACAGGTTGGGTGTGGCGATGAGACAAAAGAGAAAGCAACGGACCTTTTGAAATTATTGAATCCTTACAGAGCTGGATTGGAATGTATTGACTCTGTAGATTTCAAGAGCATCAAGAGATCGTTTTGAAATTTTTGTTATACAAATTCTTTATTCTTTAAATCCAAGCTAAGATTAGTGCTTGGGTTGTTGTTACTTGTTAGAGTTTCAATATATTGTTATTTCTTTAACAATGCTTGAAATCACTCCTAATTCATTTATGAACTTCTTGATCCAAGCTATCTCTTTTATAACCTCAAACACAAAGATATATTTGATTTCGGTTGTAGAATCAGTGGTTGTAAATTGTTTGAAACTTTTTCAACTAACCGGTAGTACTACTATATTTGTTATCATATATAATTTGTTCTTTGTACTCTTTGGTTTGGGAGATTCCGTTCTGAAACAAGTTCTTTGGTGCCTTTAAGATGCAAACCACACTGAAATGAAATTGTTTACAAATTTGGGGTATCAAACTTTTGAGGAGACGGATTCAATATGAAAACAATGAACAATTACGAGTAGCCACCAAAAATTTTCATTTCCAATTGGACATATGGAAGAAGAATGAAATGAAGGTAATGTTAGAAATGTGAATGGAGAAGCTAAAAGATTCATTATTCCTTGTTGAAAAAACATGTGTATTGTGGTTAGGGCTAGGCTAGGCTTAGTCAAAAGCCATGGCCTGTAGCAGTAGTTTTTGGACCGCCAAATTGACGCATTCAAATGAAATCAGGCAAGTTGATAAGTAGATGCAAGGGTTTGAAGTTTGAAGCAAGCACCGCGTGGTTTGATGTGTTCAAATGAGATGAGCAATAGGGAGTAGTAGGTCAAATCAAATTCTATATGCGCCCATTTCCCTGCAACTATTAGGAAACAGAAACAAAGCAACAAGTTCAATATTAATTCTTGAGAGAAGTACCCAGCCCCAGCCCCCAGGTCACTGCAATTTCTCCTAAAACTTCTACCTTGTTCCTTTGTCTCTATTTCTAACGACTTAAAACTTCTTTTTTACTCACAACAACAACAACAACAACAACAACAACAACAACAATAATAATAATAATAATAATAATAAAATCTTCAACAAATTTGGATTTCTCAGAATATTGAGGTCTTCATTAACTGTCTGCATATCATTTAGAGAATAGACTTGTTTGAGCTGGAAATTAAATTAAATTATTTTTAAAGAAAAAAGAGAAGAAAAATGTAATGTTAATTTTTTCCCTCGGGTGATTGGGATCTTTCCAAATGGAGTTGAGTCGTGAGAACGTGAACAGATTGAATCTAACATCTCTCATTTTCGGACTTTGTATGTGACTTCCAATAAAATAATAAAAATGAAACCAATTATTTAACATAATTTTTTGAGATTTGAAGGTGAAATAGTTAAAATGGGAAAGGCTTTTTTCAATTGAATTTTTCGTTGAAAAAAATTCAAATGTTATTGAAAATACTTAAATTGTTGATATTTTTTCGTCGAAAAAAAAAATCGACGAAAATATTGGCATTTTTGACGAAAATTTCATCAAAAATAATATTTTGGACTGATTATGTTCTTTTCCCGACAAAAGATTCCATAGCAAATATTTTATTACAGACGAAAATTTTTATCGGTAATGCTATTTGCGATGTAATGACTTATTTAGTCATTCCGTCTGAAATTGTTATTACGGACGAAAATTTTCGTCGATAATTTTTTTTATAAATACAAAAAAAAGTAATTTATAATTTTATTTATATAATTATATCATTATAATAATCAAATTTATAAAGAGTTATAATTATTTTGCAATAAAAATTAAATGAAATAATTAATATTATAAAAATAAAATATTGCAGTTAAATAAAATATTTTTAAAAAATATAATAATATTCACATAAAATATTCAAATATTTAAATAACAAAATAAAAGATATGGATCGTTATCTGCATTACTGGACACCATTGCTTCCGGATATTCAAATCTGGTTTCTTTTATTTGTCCAGATGTTTTGTTACATATTATATATATTTTTGAGTTCGAGACTCAAGAATTTTTTTTGAAATTTGTCAAGGACAATTTTGTCCGACCATATAACTTACAAAAAAAACCCTAATGAGGTATTGTTGACACATGTCAAATTTGTATGTTTGACACATGGCGAGTTTTTTTTTTTTTTTTATTTTATAGATTTTTAGTTTATTTTTAAATGATGTATTCAAAATGCTTTGTTTGCACGTTAACTCACAGGTTGATTTAAGATTCGTACCCGATCCGTTCGAAAAAATTAATAAAATAAATTTATTTTATTAATTATTTTTAGTTTTTATTTTATTTTTAAATGATATATTTAAAGAGGTTGATCTGCAAGTTGATTCAAAAGTCGATTTAGGATTCGTATCAGACTCGCACGAGGAAAAAGTTAAAAAAAGAAATATATTTTATTAATTAATTTTTTATTTTATTTTTAAATGGTGTATTTAAATGGGTTAGTCCGCATGTTGATTCGCGGGTCGATTTAGGATCTGTACCCGACCCGCTTTGAATTTTTTTTTTTTTTATAAATTTTTTTAGTTTTATTTTATTTTTAAATGATGTATATTAAAGGGGTTGGTCTGTATGTTGACTCGATGGTCGATTTAGAATCTATACCTGACCCGTTCAAGGAAAAAAAGTTAAATTAAGAAATTTATTTTATTAATTACTTTTATTTTTTGATGTATTTAAAGGATTGGTTCGTACGTTGACTCGCGGGTCGATCTAGGATCTGTACCAAACCCGCTTGGGAAAAAATTAAAATAAATTTATTAATTTAATTATTTTTAGTTTTTATTTTTTAAATGATGTATTTAAAGTGGTTGTTTCGCATGTTGACTCTCGGATCGATTTAGGATCCGTACCCGACTAACTCGGGAAAAAGTTAAAAAAAAATTATTTTATTGATTGTTTTTATTTTAATTTTAAATGATGTATTTAAAGGGATTGGTCCGCACGTTGACTAGCGGATCGATTTAGGATCCGTACCTGACCCGCTTGGAAAAAAAATGTTAAAAAAAGGAACTTGCTGCTAACTTATGTGAGAAAATCGATCTTACGAGAGAATAAAATACAACCATAATTTTGTTTTCTTATTTTTTTATTTATCATTTTTTACGTCCTATAAATAAAAATATACAATATACAATAAGGTCTAAATATTTTTAAAAAATACATATAAATAACATTTGAAAATACATTTGTATTACGTAATTTATAAATAAACAGTTATCATAAATTTAATTTTCATAATTAACAAAATATAATTATATTAATATTATTATAATTTAAAAATAAAAAATAATTAAATATATATTATTTAATAAAATATAATTTAAAATTTAATTTTTATTATTAATTAACTAAAAAATTTATTAAAAAAAATTAAAAGTACCCCAAGAATTAATTCTACTGAATAAAATGTTCGACCTTTGCCAACTGTCTTTAACATTGTTTTTTATTATCATTATATTCTTTTTTTTCATGCAGGCATTGACATACATACCCTAATGTACAATTACTTACCACTATGGGATCTTAATAGTATCAATCAAAACATTTTCCATCTCTTTTAACATCATGGGTCAAATTCTTCTAGGTTTCTTGCCCAAGTTTTTGTAGATCATTTTACTCTGTCTAAATTTCCCTCTGTAAACATGAATTTAGTACCAATATGAAAGTTATGAATTGGGTATTATGGGGAACAATTTAAAGCTTTGATTTAGTTTAGTTATGCAACCTTCTAATACATTCAGATCTTTGATTTATTTGACGCTAAGAAGAAGGGAGTCATTTGTTGTATATTGGGATTGGACATCATTCTAAGGTAATATCTTAATTGTATAAAAAATTTATTTTTTAAAAATAATTTTTGAAACATTTTATTTATAAGGTAATATATACAAACGTCATTGATTTTGGTGACTTTGTTCAAGCACTCAATGTCTTCCATCCAAATGCCTCACAAGGGGACAAGATTAATTGTAAGTAAACAGTTGGTATAATTATCTTAATTGCATAAAATGTGTTAATCTTCCATGCATCTCAATTTTAAGTTTATCGAGTTCGAGAACGAGGAATTATTCGAAACTATGAAAACCAATTATGCTATCAGTGAGCTTTTTAACCCCCATGCAACATGCAAATCTCTATTAACAGTATCATCCTTTATGGTTTTCATCCCCCCTAGTCTATAGCTAATCTCCTCCTTGATTTTCTCAAGCATTTGCATACATTGCTGAGATTGTTTACCAAACCTGCGGTTATTCCTCTCCCTCCATACATGATATATGAGAGCATTCCAAGCAATTCGAAGCACTGTAGCAATAAGAGATTTACCCTTTAGCTTCCTCTTTGCCCATTGAACTTCAAAGTCCCAGCTTCTGATGACTCTATGAATCTTACATAGGTGCAGAATCTCCCTCCATACTGCCTTAGAATACTCACACTCAAAGAATAAATGGTCTCGAGTCTCCATTTGTTGACTGCACATATCACAAGTTCCATTTAGTTCCATTCCCCATTCCATCAATCGATCTTTAGTAGGGAGCTTGTTCTGAATTGCCATCCATGATATTTGGGAATGCCTTGGAATATGGTAAGCATACCATACCAATCTATCCCAATCCACCTTTGGCTGCCTGGGCCTGATTTGCTGCCACACTTTAGTCACTGAAAACCTGTCCCCAGGAAATTTCCAAACTAATCTTCCATTATTCTGATAGGTAAATTGAGCTGCTAATGGTCTCAATTGTAGGAGTTTCCTCCAAATCCAGCTACTTCCCTGGGTGATTGGGAACTGCCAGAATGAGGTGCCTTTTAGAACATAGTTGTGGATCCAAGCAATCCACCATGAACCTGCCTTAAAAAGCAATGTCCATATTATCTGCATTATGCTTGCCCTGTTCCAAGAACCTAGATCCTTCAGGCCAAGTCCCCCTTCTGATCTTGGACAACAAATTTTCTGCCAGCTCACCCTTGCTCCTCTGGCTTCTGCATCTTTCCCTAACCAATAGAATCGAGAACAGAGTTGATTAATTCTGGAGAGCACTGCCTTAGGTAGAATAAAGATTCTACACCAATAGTTTTGTATATTGAACAAAACTGATTGAATAAGCTGAAATCTTCCAGCATAGGACAGAATCTTTGATGTCCAGTGAGTGATCCTAGCAGTAATCTTTGAGATAAGTGGGACACAGTCTTTTTCTGTCAGCTTCTTTGTTACTAAAGGAACCCCCAAATACCTCACTGGCAGCTCTCCTAGCTTGAAGCCTGTCACCCCCTGGATTTCCTGAAGCTGAGTTCTACTGATTCCAGAAGAATAAAGTTCACTTTTGGCACAGTTGAGCTGCAAACCAGAAAGTTTATAAAAACTTTCCAGGATATCTTGCACTCCTTGAATGGATTTCAAATGCCCTTTAGTGAAAATCATCAAGTCATCAGCAAAACATAGGTGAGTGAGCCCAATCCTTTTGCACTTAGGATGGAAATCAAAGACTTTATGCTGTGCAGCAGCATCCAAAAGCTTAGAAAGTGCATTCATAGCAAGCACAAACAGATAGGGGGAGATAGGATCTCCTTGCCTTATACCCCTTTCTCCCTTAAAGTAGCCCACCAAGCCTCCATTAATTGATAGAGAGAACCTAGGACCAGTGATGCAACTCTTGATCCATGTTATAAATTCTGTTGGAAAATTCAAAGCTGCAAGAACCAGCAACATGAAGTCCCAGTCAAGTGTATCAAAAGCCTTTTGAAGGTCAACCTTTATAGCACTTCTAGGTGACAGAGTTTTCCTGGCATAGCCTCTTACTAACTCTTGTGCCATTAGGACATTATCTGAGATATTCCTTCATTCCACAAAGGCACTTTGACTTTTGCTGATGATTGTTGGCAGGAATTTTTTGAGTCTTCTTGCCATCACAGATGTAATACTTTTGTAGACTACTGAACAACAGGAAATAGGCCTGTAGTCTTTAATACAAGTAGGATTTTGGTTTTTTGGCACTAGAGCTAAAATTGTGGAATTAAAGCCTGCCAGCAAATCTCCTGTCTGGAAGAAATGAAGAATGGCATCAATGTACTCTTCCCCTACTACTGTCCAAGCTTCCTTAAAGAAGTGAGATGTGAAACCATCTGGCCCTGGAGCCTTGTCCCCCTTGATGGCAAAAATGGACTCCTTGACTTCCTCCCTGGATATTGGCTTTGAGAGTTCAAACTTTTCTGCATCCGAGAAGGAGAACTGCAAAAGTTCTCGTAGAAACTCCCTTGTACATCCCTCAACATTGTAGTCCTTAGTGCCAATAATTTTCTGGAAATGAGAGACTGCTGCCTGAGATATCTGTGAAAAGGTTTCAAGCCTATTTCCAATATCATCATACAGGACTCTCAGTGTGCCCCTATTCTGCCTAGCTGCAACCATCTTGTGAAAGAATCTAGTATTCTGATCTCCTTCTTGAAGCCATTGAACCCTTGACTTCTGCCTGAAGTGACTCTCTTCAGCTTTCCTCAGTTCATTATACTCTTGAGCTAACATCCTTTCCTTTTCTACCAATTCATCAGAAGGATGGCTGAGTAGATCTACTTGGACATCCTCTAACTCCTTCCTCTTAGTTGTAACCTTCTCAGATATGCTACCATAAAAAGCATGATTAAAGTTCTTCAATACTGACTTTAATCTCTTCATTTTGGTATGCAACCTGACCATGGGATTACCACCAGTAGGTACCCTCCAAGAGTTCTCAACAATGTGCATAAATTCTGGATGTCTGGTCCAATAGTTAAAAAACTTGAAAGGTTTAGGTGGAGAGGCACTCACCATATCAAGCTTTATGAATGCTGGGCTGTGATCAGAAATTTCTGGAGCAAGGAATTCTACATGAGACTCTGGAAATGCTGTGAGCCATTCTGCATTAATAAGCACTCTATCTAACTTTCTTGCCAGAAAACCTTCAATTTGTTTGTTAGACCATGTGAATCTAGGCCCTATGAATGTGTGATCAAAACAAGATAGAACTTGTAAGCAATCAGTAAAATCCCTTATATCAGTGCTAGGTGCTTGAGATCCAACATAACTTGAGCTTTCAGAGGGGTCAATGATAGTGTTGAAGTCTCCAGCTAGCATCCATGGAAGGTTAGACAGTGTGCTATTTAGATGAACTAAATGGCTCCATAACCTTCTCCTTTCAATGCCCTCATTAGAAGCATAAATGGCAGAGAATAAGAACTTCTTGCCTGTGTAAGATATGCTACATGTAAGGCTTTGGTCCATTGAAGCAACCAGACTCAGTTGCACATGGCTTTGGTAAAGAAACCATATTCTTCCATTATAGGCCTCAGAATAATTATGGAACATGCTCCATCCTGGAAAACTTTTATCTAAAATCTGTTGCATATTCTGAAGTTTGACATGAGTCTCAATCAGACAGACAATGTCAGCTCTTAGCTTTCTTATTCTACTAACTACATCTTTTTGTTTAAGGGAATGATTGAATCCCCTTACATTCCATATGAATAGATTCATTAGGATTGGTTAGGCAAGGAACTTCCTGAGGTAGTGGGATTTACCTTTGCACTGATCTTTTTTCCTTTGTCAATAGGCCCTCTCCTCTTTGTCTTCAGATTCTTCATAAGATCTGCTACTCCAGCAGAAGCTGCTCTTGGTTTCCTAGGAGAGTGCTCTGTCCTGTTTTCATCTTCAGTAACTGCCCTTGTATCATTCCTGATCTCAGGCTCAATTTCTTCCCTATCCTCTTCCTCAACTACTTCTTCCAAAATGGCATATCGATTGAGTGAACTTGCCTTCCTGGTTTCAATATTTGTTTCCTGGTTTGGCATCATAACTTCCTTATTGATGAAGCTTGACATCATATTTTGATTCTTGGGGCTTACTAATGAAGTTCCAGCATCACATTCAGCTCTTTTGCCATTCTCCTCAATAATTTCCTCTGTTATACATTCTTCCTGTCCTTGCTTCTTTTCCTTTGGCCTCCAAACCTTTGCTACAGCATTAACAGGCTTAGATGGGCAAGCTTTATCCAAATGGCCAAAAATCTTACAGTTTGAGCACCTTTGTGGCAGCCAAGGAGCTTCAACTGTTATGGATGCAATGGATCCATTCTCCAACACAACATCTATAGTGCTTGGAATGACAGTTGTGGCTGCAACTTCAATACACACTTTGGCATAGGCCAATCTCTGCTGGCTGGATGTTATTCTGTCCATGTAGAGAGGAGTGCCCAGCGCACTTGCTATATAGCTCAATCCTGTTCTTGTATAAAGCTCCAATGGAACTCGACCTAAATGAATCCAAATAGGGAGTTTTTCCATACTGAAATCCAGTGTTTCCATCCCTGGCTCCCATTTCCTGACAATAAGTGGCTTATTGTGGATATGCCAAGGGCCAGCTTCAAGAACTCGATCTCTTGCCTCTGAGTTAGAGAATTGAATCACAAAAAGATTTAGCCCAGCTGGCTTAATCTCCACAGTGCTATCTTTCCCCCATAGCAGCGTGACCATTCTCTGAAATTGACTGAAGTTTGGAATTCTTCCAATGAACTGTGGTCGTGGTTAAAAGAATGAATTGTCGATATCGTTTCTTGGTAAAAAAAAAAAATGGAGTACAAGTACATAACGACATGGTTGACTATTTTCGAAGTTCCATTACATGCTTGAAATTATTCCATGTTTAAGAGCATTGCTAATGTATGGGGTGAGCTCCTAACTATGGATAGCATAACATTGAAATTTGTCGATTTTAGCAGAGGTGCGATGCAAATAATGACTAATCAATTAGAAAAAATTGATGAAATTATCAACATTCAGTGTGGTAAAGTATTATGTCCAGTAAGAGTAACTGAAGTGGGTTCGGACGTGGTGTCACTCTTTAATTCTTGTTGTTCGGCAAATTGGATGGCTAAAGAATCCAGGAAAATACAAACTAAGGTGAAGTAAAGTTCTGCTTTAGTTCTTCAGAAAATCTCAATATGGAAGATGAACAAACTCCGAGAATGGTGAGTGGAGAAAGAAAAGAACTTGATGTTAATGAAACAGTTGACAAGGAGGTTGCAAACTCGGACAATCCCTGCATGGATCTTGAAAATCGTGAATGTGGGCTCCAGGAATTTTGTTTAAATGAAAATGGGACAGAAAAGAATGTACTGATTATTGCAGATTGGAAAGAATGGAGGGGGGAAATCAATCAAATAATCAAGGGTTAAAAAGGCAAATTTGTCACCATATTATCGGTGGATATTGAAATTTGTCAATATACTTTATTTTGATTGATATTTGTTATTGTATTTTTGGGATTAAATGCATGCCACTATACTTTAACTCAATATTGAATTTTACCACTGTACTTTTATTTGATTGAATTTTTCCATTAAATTTTTATTTTTGATTGAATTTTGCTACTAAACTTTGATTTTTGATGATTTTAAGACAAAATTTAATTAAAAAAAATTCCTTCAAATATTTTATTTTAATAATTAGGATCTAATAAATTAATTAATAAAGAATGATAAAAAAGTTTAGGCTTTAATTTTTTATAAAATACAAATTTTATGTTAGTTTTTAAATTTTTTATAAATTAATTTTATCTTCAAATCTTCCAAAATAAAAGTTGAGTGGCAAAATTAAATTAAAAATCAAAGTTTAATGGTAAAATTCAATCAAATAAAAGTATAGTGGCAAATTTGCTCTAATATCAAAAGTACAATGACAAATATCAATCAATATAAAATATGGTGACAAATTTCAATATCCACCTATAATACGAATATGATAGCAAATTTGCACATTAACCCAATAATCAATTTTCCTCGAATGGGTCCAAGTCTAAAGTGGATATGGGCTTTGCTATGATAAATTATGTGGAACATGGTACTTCCGGGTTTGTGGAAGTTTGCCCATTTGAGTTGGGGTCAGCTGGAATTAATAGTGAAAGAAATGGCCAACAGGATCTTTGTATGGTAAGAGGAAGAAACTTCTGTTGAAGGTAGAAAAGGGGAAATTTTGAAAAGAAAAATAAAAATGTCAAAAATGCTTGAAGAAATCGAAGATGACTGAAACTATCCAATAAAGGAAAGAAGAAAGGGAAAAGGAGAGAAAAAAACCGGAGGTTTGCAAAAATTGATGTGAATCTCTCTCATAGTGTATCATGAGATGCCGGAGATGAAAGGGAAGGAAGAAGAGAATTATGTGAAGATGCGGCTCGTTTGACTTGGGGGGGGGGGGTAAGGAAGAAAGTAGGATTGTTTGCAAGAGGTAACGAAATAGCAATTATTCAAAGACTGATGGCGTTGGAGGCAAGGAATCTCTAATTATCTTCTCGCCAGGTGTACTGACAAAATCAACTTATATGGCAGATAAAGGGATAAGTAGTATCCTGGAGGCTTTGTAAATTTTTTGCTACTTTTGCAGAGGGCTGGGGAGTGTGGCAAAGGGAGGCATGATTAAGGGTTTGATAAAGAATCAAAAAGTTGAAATGTTACTAATTCAAGAAACAAAAATGGAAGTTATTGGTGAGGTTTTGATCCAAAGGTTGTGGCCTAATGATGATTTTGACTGACTGTCGTCTGTTGACAAGCTGGTTGCGGGGGCTATGCTAAGGAATGAAGTTGGTAATGTGATTGCGTTATTCTCTGGCCCATTGGATATCAATGATTCGAATGTTATTGAGTTGATGGCAATTAAGGTGGCTTTAGAGGTTTTTATACAAACTGATTGGAAGAATAAAGCGAGTTTAATAATTGAATCTGATTCAGAAATTGCTGTGAATTGGTGCTTCAAGGAGGAAGTGCGACCTTGGAGATAATGTAATGGCTGATGTGCTTGCAAAAGCTGGTGTGGGATGTCTGAATTGTTCACTACATTGTGGTAATGGTGTGGAGTTATTTATACTTGGGGAATAAAATTGAAGATTGCTATGGAAGAGTGATGTTGGGAGTTTTTAATCTGCTGTTTTGTATCTTCTATTTGGATACCCTGTTTTTGGTGCTATAGTTCTTTAGAGAATTCTGAACAAGGATGTAGTTTTATAAAAGTGTCTGAAGGTTTCCTTCATATGGCTGATAGAAAATTGATGGATGTATTTCACTTTAGATGTTTGGAATAGAAATAAAGCTTTTCTTTTGGCATCTTGATGTTATGTATTTTGATGATAAAAACCCTACAAACCTTGGTTATCAAGAAAACTTTTTGACTTGGCAAAAAAAAAAGAATGGCTTTTTTTGATAGAATTTCTTAGCCTCTACTGGGAAATCGGATGGCCTGACTATGATTTGGGATAAGTGCTACTTCAGTTTGGATAAGTTTCTGGTGGTTAAAGGGAGTTGGAGTCTTTATAACATTGTCAGTATCATCCGTTATGTGTATGATCTGTGTGATATGAAGAATCTTTGAGATCTAATTTCAACTCTAACGATTGAATTGGATGGTAATTGGTATGTTGCAGAGGGATGATGGAAATGGGTGTGCTCTGAAGCATGGGTACGTGTAAAATGAAAGAGTATCCGTACCTGGTACGGGTGTGCCTCGGATAAGCCTAGGTACATAACAGGTACGTATCGAATTAAAAAAAAAAATAAATAATAAATTTGGGTACGGCTTAGTGTGGGTTAGGTACTGTCGCAACCTAAAAAATAACAAGTCTCATCGCAATACTTTATTATTCGTTAAGCGTGACATTAAAAAAATCCGAGGAAAAGTCAATTTAATTCCTCTTGAAAAATGAAGGTTTTGAAAATGACCTTGAAAAAGATATGGAGTTGCCACCAACCTTTTTTAGCTAGGTGTGATCGGCTACCTATTAAAACTGGTTTTAGAAAATATTTTAAAATTAATTAAAATATTTTAAAACCAATTTCAAGTCTGCGTTTTAAACCAGAGAAATCAAAGAAGCGGGTTCGGGACTCGGTTACGTGTGGGGAAGGATTAGCACCCCACAATGCCTGTATAAAATGGTACCTTATTAATCATGTGTTATCTCAGGTCTCGGTAAAAAAGTCGGTTTTAAATTTAGTATTTCAAGTTAATTCACAATTTAAAGAAAAATAATTCCATTTTTAATTGAAAATGATCCGGAATTTATAAATTCAAAATTTTCCTATATTCCCCAACAAACGTGGCAAAATATAGAAATTTTTATTAGTTTGGAAAACTTTTCGAATCATTCTCATTTTAAAGAAGATATTCTGTTATGAATGATAATTGATGATATCCTCCCAAGCAAACCCGGCAGAGAATTCATGAATTATTTTAACTCTAGAATATCTTTATTTTATTGAAAACCATTACCTTTTTGAAAACATTTTAAAAAATATGAATATGAATATGTATGACATAAATAAAATGACATAGCAAAGTCTAAATAATATAATGCAACTTAAATGATATGATATAATTTAAATGTCTTAGCATATTCTAAATGAAATGAAATATCCTAAGTTATATGATATATTCTAAATGAAATGACCTAGGTAACATGACATATTCTATACGAAATGTAATATCCTAAATCATATGATACATTCTAAATGAAATAAAATATCCTAAGTGACATAATATATTCTAAATGAAATGACCTAGGTAACATAATATATTATATATGAAATGAAATGACCTAGGTAACATAATATACTCTATATGAAATGAAATAATTTAAATGACATGGCAAATATAAATGATATGGCATATTATCTAAATGACATGAAATATAAAATAATGCTATCATATAATATGCATGAAAATAAAAATAATAATGCATGAACATAGTGTCGCAACCTAAAAAAAATAATAACGACGAGTCTCATCGCAAGACTTTATTATTCCTTAAGCGTGACATTAAAAAAAACCCGAGGAAAAGTCGACTTAATTCCTCTAAAAATGAAGGTTTTGAAAATGACCTTAAAAAAGACATGGAGTCGCCACCAATCTTTTTTAGCTAGGTGTGATCGGCCACCTATTAAAACCGATTTTATAAAATATTTTAAAAATTAATTAAAACATTTTAAAAACCAATTTCAAGTCTGCGTTTTAAACCAGAGAAATCAAAGAAGCAGGTTCGGGAGTCGGTTACGTGTGGGGAAGGATTAGCACCCCTACAACGCCCGTATAAATCGGTACCTTATTAATCGTGTGTTATCTCAAGTCTCGGTAAAAGTTGGTTTTAAATTTAGTATTTCAAATTAATTCCCAATTTAAAAATAATTCCATTTTTATTGAAAATGATCCGGAATTTATAAATTCAAAATTTTCCTATATTCCCCAACAAACGTGGCAAAATATAGAAATTTTTATTAGTTTTGGAAAACTTTCCGAATCATTCTCTTTTTTTGAAAGAAAGATATTCCTTTATTAATGATAATTGATGATATTCCCTCCAGCAAACCCGGTAGAGAACTCATGAATTATTTTAACTCGGGAATATCTTTATTTTTATTGAAAACCATTATCTTTTGCAAACATTTAAAATAAATGAATATGTATATGCATGACATAAATAAAATGACATGGTAAAGTCTAAATAATATAATGCAACCTAAATGACATGACAAATATGAATGGTATGGCATATAATTTAAATGACATGGAATAAAATAATGCTATCATATAATATGCACGAAAATAAAAATGCAATGCATGAAATGTATTTTTTTTCTTTAATTAAGGAAATCCGTATATCTAAAAAGATATCCGGCTACCTTAGGAAAATATGTCAAATTAAATATTCTAAAATCAAAATACTTTGTGATTGTTTGAAAACAATTTTGAAAAGCTTGCATTAACAATAAAAACTGGGCTAAAAATTTTTAAATGGTTCTAATTTCCTAAGTTTAAAAAATCCGGACTTGACTACCCTTAACCCGGGATTTGAAAAACCATTTTTAGAGTTTAAAAGGCTTAGAAATCACCCTAAGTCAGTAGCTAACCCTCCTAATCAGCCCACTCTAAGTAAATTAACCAAAACAGAAAAATGGTTTTTCTTTAAATTCAATTCTGACTCCACTGTCCAGTTTTAATCCACGATTTTTTACCCTATTTTTAAAAATCCCAAAAATTCTAAAAAAAATACTGGAGACTCAGGACATGTAAAACTACACGAGAAAAAATTGGATTAATTTTTTGATCAAAGATGAATTCCCAGAAAAACCAGAGATGTACGAGTTTTTGGAGGAGAAAAAACTGCTTTGTTTTTCTTTAAATTCAATTCTGACTTCACTGTCCAGTTTTAATCCACGATTTTTTACCCTATTTCTAAAAATTCCAAAAATTCTGAAAAAATTATTGGAGACTCAGGACATGTAAAAATACACGGAAAAAAATCAACTTAATTTTCTGATCAAAGATGAATTCCCAGAAAAATCGGAGATGTACGAGTTTTGGGTGGAAAAAAAACTGCTTTGCCAACACATTTTTTTTTTGTCTTTGATAAAATCATTTAAAAACCAAAATAAAAATATTTGAAACTCATAGAATGACTTGAAGACAGTAGCTAGGACTTTTTGAAAGTTAGATAAAAATTGGCTAAGTAAAAAAAATCACAAAGGTAGAATAATCAATTTGACAAACTTAATTTTCCACAAGTGTGCTCAAGAGAGCATGACTTTGAACCATCAATTGGCTCAAGTCATTATTCAAGTGGCATGAACATGAAATGCATGAAACAATGCAGCAAACATAATGCATGAAATGCATGGATCTAAACCTAAATGTAAGGAAAATGCATGACACAAATAATATGGCCTAGACCTAACATGAACTTGCATGACATTTAATGTAACCTAGACCTAAGACATGCATGGCATTTTCACAAACACAAGGCATGCTTAATTCAAAAATCCAACCAAATATCATGCAAATGCAAAAACCTAACAACTAGCATGACAAAAATACAACACACAATGCAAAACACATGGAGTAGCCAAATGGCCCCAAGCTTCAACAAGCATGGCATTTTCACAAACACTTGGTATGCTAGCATGAAAAACTAAGTCATAACACAAAAATCACACAAGCATTTTCACAAACACCTAATATACCAAATCTAAAACATGCTTACTAAGATATAAAACAAGAATCATGCAAAGAATCACACAAGCATTTTCACAAACACTTAATATGCTAACTCTAAAACATGCTCAAATTTAAACAACATGAAAACAGAAAATTAAAAATGTAAAAACATGATATCTAAGACATAAATGGCAACAAACAAAGCAACCAAATTAAATATAACTTAAGAACATGAAATAACATAATATTTAAAACATCAAAAATAAAGAAAATAGCATAAACAATATGGTAAAATGAATCAAAAATAACAACTTAAAATAAATAATGTAGGCCATTTGGCCATGGTGAGTTTATTGTAAAAACAAAATGTAAGAAAAATATACTTAAGAAAGGAAATGAAGGAAGAACAAGAAACATTATTTTAAAATGAAAACTCACCAAGTAGCTTTTGAACGGATTAAGCTATAAACCCTCAGAGTAGCTTTTGAACGGATTAAGCCACAAACCCTCTCACAAGTAGCTTTTGAACGGATTAAGCTATAAACCCTCAGAGTAGCTTTTGAACGGATTAAGCTACAAACCCTCAGAGTAGCTTTTGAACGGATTAAGCTACAAACCCTCTCAACAAAAACACTATGACTCACCACCCGGATAATCCTAATACAAGTGTATAGACTATCTCACAAGGGGTAGTGGGTGATTTCAACCAAAGGCCAAGACCCCTTATTTATAAGGTGAGCACCTCCTTGGCTTGACATTACAAAGGGATGTGGGATTGGGACTTAGGCTCAAAAATGAAAATCTCTAACTTAACTCTTGATTTTTAATCACTTGATTGAAAAAATCCTAAGCTTCCTCCTTCCTTTGGGCTTGGGCAGGCCAGCACTTCTCTTTTCCAGCCCACCTCTGATTTTTGAAAGGCCCAAAGAAGCCCTTTTCGGTTGCTTGGGTGAAACGACCATTTTGCCCCCCGGATGCAAAATAAATATCAAACAGGCTCCAAATTCAATTTTTCTTTTTTTAATACTTCCAAAATAATAAAATATTGAGTTCTGGAAGTTTTCAAAATTATCCGAGTCCGTTTGCTATTTATTTGGATTTTTTCTTCCCAAAATGTCCTTTTATGCCCCTACTTTTTACCATTTTTTAAACGAGCTCCAAATCAAGATTTTTCTTCACCAATCTCTTCAAAATAATTAAAAAGTGTGATCTGGAAGTTTTCATAATTTTTGGAGCTCATTTGGTATTTTTTCGGGATTTATCGGCTTGAATTACTGCATAGGAGGCCCGGGATTTGGCCATTTTGCAAACGAACTCGGAATCAAGATTTTCTTTCGCCAATCTCTTCCAAATAAATTAAAAATGAGATTTTCCAAATTTCAGAATTTTTGGAGTCCATTTGCTATTTTTCCGGGATTTATCTTTTTGAATTACTGCATTAGAAGCCCGGGATTTGGCCATTTTGCAAACGAACTCGGAATCAAGATTTTCTTTCGCCAATCTCCTTCAAATGATTTAAGAATGAGATTGACAAAATTTTCAGAATTTTCGGAGTCCATTTGCTATTTTTCCCAAATTTTTCCAATTTTGCCCTTTAACCTCCAAAACCCGGTTTTGCTCAAAACAAGTCCGATTTTCAGATTTTCTTCAATCTGAGCCTTGGGCCATCCTTTTTAATCATTCCTCATCCATTGGGGGCTTTGGTCTTACCAAGTCGGGCCATTTCTGTGATTCTTCCCGATTTCACCGAAATCCACTAAAAACCCTAATTCTCGGTTTTCTCCCGGATTGACTTTTCTTTTGATTTTTCTTGCAAGTGACTTCTCCATTACCCGTAGTCAGTGCTTATCTTTCATTTGGAACCTTCAATTTTGACCAGTTTGATCGTTTAAGCACTTTTCCCCAAATTTCTCGGATTAGGGTTTCTTTTCTACTGAATCTCCAAATCCCAACTTCCGAACTCCATATCTTTCAATGTAGACCTCGGATTATCAAAATTCTTTCTCCATTTTTCAATTGAACTTAAAATCTTGATTTTGAAAGTGGGTTGACTTTTTCAGTAGTTGACTTTCCGGGGTTGACTTTTTCGGGGTTGACTTTTTTTCAAGTTTGACTTTTTATGCTCGCCCTCTTAAACTAAGTCTCGGAGTACCACCTGCAGGATGAAAATAGTCTTTTTATACTCGGAAACATCAATATAAGAAGAAAACATACCTGTTTAGTGGCCCGGACAAAATTAGGTGTCTACACATAGCATATGCTAAATAATATGACAAAAATAACTAAATAAAAAGCATAGGGTATCATGAAATAATCAAAACCATATAACAAATGATATAATATCAAAAATTTAAATCAAAGATAATAACACCATCATGAAAATTAAACATAGCAAAAATTACATATTATATAATATGCATGAATACGGAGAATGAAATGCATGAGAATGTATTTTTTCCTTTAATTAAGGAAATCCGTATATCTAAAAAGATATCCGGCTACCTTAGGAAAATATATCAAATTAAATATTTTAAAACCAAAATTCTTTATGATTGTTTGAAAACAATTTTGAAAGGCTTAGATTGAAAATAAAAACTTAGCTAAACCCTTTTTTAAATGGCTCTAATTTCCTAAGTTTAAAATCCCAGACTTGACCACCCTTAACCCGAGACTTAAAAAATCATTTTTAGAGTTTAAAAAGGCTTAGAAACTACCCTAAGTCAGTAACTAAACTTTCTTATCAGCCCCCTCTAAGTAACTTAATCAAAACAGAAAAATGATTTTCCTTCAAATTCAATTCTGACTCCACTGTCTAGTTTTAAAGCACGATTTATTACCCTATTTTTAAAAATTCAAAAAAATCTAAAAAAAAAATTACTGGATACTCAGGACATGTAAAAATACACGAAAAAAAAAATTGGCTTAATTTTCTGATTAAAGATGACTACCCAGAAAAATCAGAAAAGTATGAGTACTGGGTAAAAAACTATTTTGCCAAAACACATTCTTTTGCCTTTGATAAAATCATTTAAAAATCATAGTAAAAATATTAAAGACTCTCTAAATAGCACACAAACAGTAGCTAACACTTTTGAAAAGTTAGACAAAAATTGGCTAAGTAAAAAAAAAAATCACAAAGGTAGAATAATCAATTTCACAACTCATTAATTTTCCACAAGTATGCTCAGGAGAGCATGCCTTTGAACCATTGATTGGCCTAAGTCATAAGTCAAGTGGCATGTACATGAAATGCGTAAAAAATACAGCAAATATGATGCATGAAATGCATGATTTAAAACCTAATTGACATGAAAAATGCATGTGATCAATAAAATGACCTAGACCTAAATGAACTTGCATGGCATTTAATGCAACTTAGGTCTAAAATGCATGGCAAACAAACCAATCCTAAACCTAAAATATGCATGGCAATAACACAAATACATGGCATGCTTAAACAAAATACTCAACCAAACATCACGAAAATACAAACCTATCAACTAACATAACAAAAATGCACACACAAAGCAAACAAAATGAAAGTGGTCGAATGGCCTCATGTTCAAAATGAGCATGACATTTTCACAAACACTTGATATACTAATATGCTTAACTAAAGAATAACACTCAAATCATGCAAATATAAAGTAGAGGCATGAAAACTAACAAGCATTTCCACTAACACATGGATTACAAAATATAAAACATAAACAAACTTAAACATTTTGAAAACAGAAAATAAAAAATGCAAGAATAGTAAAATAAACATGATAATTGACTAAAAAATGGAAATAAGCAAGCAACCACATTAAAACAAGCTTCAAGTTTATGTATTAAAAGAAGATTTAAAGCATCAAAACTTATTAAATACCAAAAATAACATGAAATAACAAAGCAAACAACAACTCTAGAAAAAACTAGGCCATTCGGCCATATCCAAAATCAAAGGGGAAAAAATTTTCAAGAGCTTTTTACAAGAATGGATGAAGAAAGAACTTAAAGAAGAACGTTAAAAACACTTATTTAAAAAGAAAAATCAAAAGAAACTCACCAAAATAATAATCAAAACGGAAAATCAAGAATGGAAAATTAGAGAACGTGCAAGAGTATGGTGCTTAAAGCAACCTCTAGAAGCTATATTTCAAGCTTTTTCTCTTCTAACTTTCTTTTCTTTTCTAAACTTTTCTTTTTGCTTTTCAACAATGGAGAGAAAATCAGCCAAAAGTAAGAGGGAATAGAGAGTGAGTGTAGCTAAATATGAAAGAGAGACCCCCTCTCTTTAGTGTGGCCGAAACCCCCCTTTAGGTTAGGATGTTGTCATTTTTCTATCAACCAATTTTCATTCAAGGGCTATTGATCCAAGATGTTTAAAACATGAAATTATCGCCCTTAGATTAGGCCATCAGCTATCCACAATTATAGTTGTTCAAGAATCTTTAGCCATTATGTTGACACTCTCCCTTTTCATGCATTGGTCCATGTGGCTTATTTGCAAAGGCTTGATCAAAAAATCACTAACTAACTCTTCATTGTTGGCCTTTTGATTAAAAAATCAGAAACTTCCTACCCATATTTGGGCCTTGGCCGGCCAGCCCACCTTCTTCCAGCCCATGTTTCATTTTTTTTAAAAGGAAAGAAGAGCCCTTTTCGGTTTCTTGGTTAAAATGATCTTTTTGCCCCTCGAACGTAAATAAATGGCAAAAGGACTCCAAATTCAAATTTTATTTTTTCAATACTTTCAAAATAATAAAAAATTGAATTCTGGAAGTTTTCAAAAATTTTCGAGTCCATTTGCTATTTATTTGGAGTTTTTCTTCCAAAATTGCCCTTTTATGCCCCTAAATTTTACCATTTTTTAAACGAGATCCAAATCAAGATTTTTCTTCACCAATCTCTTCCAAATAATTTAAAAGTATGATCTGGAAGTTTTCATAATTTTTGGAACTCATTTGGTATTTTTTTTGGGATTTATCTACTTGAATTACTACATAGGGGCTTGGGATTTGGCCATTTTGCAAACGAACTCCGAATCAAGATTTTCTTTCGCCAATCTCTTCCAAATAATTTAAAAATGAGATTTGAACATTTTAAAAATTTTTGGAGTTCATTTGCTATTTTTTCGGGATTTATCTTCTTGAATTTCTGCATAGGAGACCCGGGATTTGGCAATTTTGCAAACGAACTCCGAATCAAGATTTTATTTCACCAATCTCTTCCAAATGATTTAAGAATGAGATTTGCAATTTGCAAAATTTTTGGAGTTCATTTGCTATTTTTCCCAAAATTTTCAATTTTGCCCTTTTGCCTCCAAAACTCGGTTTTGCTCAAAACAAGTCCGATTTTCAGATTTTCTTTAAACTGAGCCTTGGGCTATCATTTTTTAATCACTCCTCATCCATTAGGGGCTTTATTCCTATCGAATCGGGCCATTTCTTGTAAATCTTCCCAATTTCACCGAAATCCACCAAAAATCCTAATTCTTGGTTTTCTTCCGGATTGACTTTTCTTTCAATTTTTCTTTCAAGTGGCTTCTCCATTACCCGTAGTCAGTGCTTATCTTTCATTTGGAACCTTCAATTTCGACCAATTCAATCGTTTAAGCACTTTTCCCCAAATTTCTTGGATTAGGGTTTCCTTTCTACTGAATCTCCATAACCCAACTTTCGAACTCCATATCTTTCGATGTAGACCTCAGATTATCAAAATTCTTTTTCCATTTTTCAATTGAACTTCAAATCTTGATTTTGAAAGTGGGTTGACTTTTCCAATAGTTGCTTTTTGGGGTTGACTTTTTCAAGTTTGACTTTTTATGCTCGCCCTCTTAAACTAAGTCTCGGAGTACCACCTGCAGGATGAAAAAAAGTCTTTTTACATTCTAAAACATCAATTTAGGAAGAAAACATACCTGTTTTAGTGGTTCGGACAAAATTAGGTGTCTACAGCTGCCCCTCTTTGACTATTGCTGAGAATCAAGAATCAGGCAAAGATAAATAAACACTAATTTTGTCCGGTTAGTGAAATCACATGTGAAGAGAAGGGGATTTTTTTTTTGTTGTTCAGAAAAACTGTAAATAGAAGATATTGTTCTTACATTAAATTCTCTGACTAATCAAGGCTCGACGAGTTTGATTTGCAAGAAAAAATTGTGCCCGGAGAATGATGCCCGGAGGTCTTAAGAATGGTGTCTGGAGGCCTTACCCGTGATTTTGAAAAAAAAAACAAATGCGCTGTATGCGGATTTAAAAAAATGATGCCCGGAGGTCTTAAGAATGGTGCCCGGAAGCCTTACCCGTAATTTGAAAAAAATGTGCTGTATGCGACTTTAACAATAATGCCCGGAGGTCTTAAGAATGGTGCCCGGAGGTCTTAAGAATGATGCCCGGAGGCCTTACCCGTGATTTGAAAATACCTTGATGACAGTCTCAAGGCTCGACTCATTTGATAAACAGAATGAATTCGATTTAAAACAAAAGGAAATACCTCGACGGTGGTCTCAAGGCTCGACTCATTTGATAAAACAGAATGAATTCGATTTAAAACAAAAGGAAATACCTCGACGGTGGTCTCAAGGCTCGACTCATTTGATAAAACAGAATGAATTCGATTTAAAAACAAAAGGAAATACCTCGACGGTGGTCTCAAGGCTCAACTCATTTGATAAAACAGAATGAATTTGATTTAAAAAAGGAAATACCTCGACGGTGGTTACAAGGCTCAACTCATTTGATAAAACAGAATTAATTCGATTTAAAACAAAAGGAAATACCTCGATGGTGGTTTCAAGGTTTGACTCATTTGATAAAACAGAATGAATTCTATTTAAAACAAAAGGAAATACCTCGACGGTGGTCTCAAGGCTTGACTCATTTGATAAAACAGAATGAATTAGATTTAAAACAAAAGGAAATACTAAGAATGATTCTGGGTTTGGTTCATTTGGAAAAAATAAATTTAACTTGAAAATGAAAGGAACATACCTCGACGGCGGTCTCGGGGCTCGACTTACTTGAGAAGAAAAACGAGTTCGATTTGGAAAGGAAACGTACCTCGACGGTGATCTCGGGGCTCGACTCGTTTGAAAAAAATAGAATGAGTTCACTTTGGGGAGTCCAAGTTTTCTTGATTTCTGCAATGTTAACTAAATGCAATGATGAGAATGACATGCTTTGCAAATGCTTGTATGTTTCCTAGTCAAATGATTGTATCATGATTTCTAATCCATGGTTTCTTTGAGGTTCACAGATTATCCGACTTCATGATGGAGTCTTCAATTGTTCTTTGATGCCCCACTTAAGGAATCCTTCACTCAAGATAACTTGTCAAATAGTCCCAGTTTTTGACTTTCGCTGAAATTCACAGATTTTCTGACTTCGTGATGGAATCTCCAACACGTTCGCTGTTTTCTTTTTTTGGTGAACTTTTCAAACCTTTCCCAAGATTTAAATCTATTCCTTAGTAATACTTTGAAATCCTTTTATTTAAAGATTTTTTTATTACTAATCATTATTCAATTTAATAACAAACATAATGCATCTCAAAAATGTATGAAAGAAAATATGAATCAAGCAAAAATTGTCAAGGAAAGGATAACAAGAATTTATTGCAAGAAATGTTTTAAAATAGTAAAAATAAATATCAAGGATATAAGAAACAAATGTAAAGTTATAGGTTGTAGATGCCCTAGATGCGGAATATCTTGGACCCCTCATTTTCAAACCATCTGAAATTTCTCTTGGACAAGCAATTTACTTGGGTAACCTCTCGGCTTCCGTATTTACATCAGACTAAGTTGTTCCCCTTTCTTCTGATTTTCAGATACTTTCTCATCCTTTACATGGAGCATTGATGCGAACTTTTAATCAGTACCTGAGCCGTCCTTTGTGGGTTTTCGGCTTAAACCTCTCTTTTTACATTCTTTTTTCATTTTCATTTTTTTTTGTATTCTACCATGCATCTGAGAATTCTAAATGTTTCCAAGGTAAAAATGTCAACTCAAAAGATGGGATGAATTCTGAGAATAACCTTTCAAATTAAATATCCATGCTTGATCAAAATGGGCTTTTAAAGCACGTAATGTAGGCCAAGGTTTAGGTTTAGAAAGAAAGGATAAAATAGGCCCAAAGTGTGTTTAAGGGTGATTGGATCAAGGATCATTTCCTGAGGAGAACTCATTCTTGAAACATTTGTTCTTTTTGGACTTTCTTTTCTTCTTCTTTTCTTTTTTTGCTTTGTTGGCTTTCATTTGCCATATTTTTCGATGGCTCTCTTTTTGCCATGATTTTTGATTATTTTTCCTCGTATTTTCCCTCCAGTATAGAGGGTGATCCTTGATCAAGGTTTAAAGAAAGAAATAATTTCTAAGGCTCAAAGGGGTGACTATAGGATAATTTCTTCTTAGTGAAAGGAATATGAAAGATGGCCATTCATCGTATCAAGCATGAATATTCTCATTAAAAGGCAATCCACAGGGGAAATAGATATATAGAATTTCCATTTTTACACTTCGAATCATTCGAATTTCCATATGCACAACATCACTTTTTTTTTCAAGCATAGTACTTCTTCAGTTCATCAACATTCACGGGATTTCTGAAATCCTCCCCGTCTATTCTAGTTAAAATCAATGCTCCTTCAGAAAAAGCTCTTTTTACCACATAGGGTCCTTCCCAATTCGGAGCCCATTTTCCTCTCGGGTCCTTCACTATAGGGAGAATTTTCCTCAGTACCAACTCCCCCTCTCGGAACTGTCTAGGACGAACTTTCTTGTTGTGGGCTCGAATCATCCTTTTCTGATACAACTGCCCATGACAAATTGCTTCAATCTTTTCTCCTCGATGAGATTCAACTGTTCATAACGAGCTCTAACCCATTATGCTTCCTCTAGGCCAACTTCCATCAAAACCCGAAGTGAAGGGATCTCAACTTTAATAGGTAGCACTGCTTCCATCCCGTATACCAAAGAAAACGGCGTTTCCCCTGTAGATGTGCAGACCAAAGTATGATATGCATAAAGAGAAAAAGACAAGATCTCATGCCAATCCTTGTACACATCGGTCATCTTCTCAACAATCTTCTTGATATTCTTATTAGCTGCTTCTACTACCCCATTCATCTTCGGACATTAAGGTGCCGAATTATGATGTGTGATCTTGAACTGAGTACACACTTCTCTCATCATTTTATTGTTCAAATTGAGAGCATTATCCGAAATAATTCTTGTTGGCAATCCGTAACAGCATATGATTTCTTTCTTAACAAATCTACATACCACCGATTTTGTTACATTCGCATAGGAAGCAGCTTCTACCTTCTTTGTGAAATAATCTATGGCCACCAAGATGAAATGATGTCCATTTGAAGATTTCGGGGTAATAGGCCAATTCATACCTATTCCCACATTGATACAATCTCCTTCCATTGTTATACCAATTCTATCTGCGTATATCTAGCATTAATGGCACTTTCGAGAATAATTGATACAATCTTCTTCCATTGTCAACCAATAATACCCTGCCCTCATAATCTACTTAGCAAGCATGTGACCATTAGCATGAGTGCCACATATCCCTTCATGGACCTCTTCTATAATTCTCCGAGCTTCGGCAGATCCGACGCATCTCAACAAGACTTGGTCTTTTCCTTTCTTGTAGAGAATCTCATTATCTAGAACAAAACCCATTGCTAGCCTTCTTAGAGTCCTCTTGTCATTTTCTGTTGCTTGTTCTAGATACTGTTGGCTCTTGATGTACTGCAAGATATCGTTATACCAAGGGAGGCCATCTGCTTCTTCTTCAATACTCAGACAGTGGGCAGGAGACTCATATATACTCATCTTTATTAGCATAACTTCAGCCCCTTTATTCACTTTAAACATTGATGACAAAGTAGCCAGAGCATCTGCCATTCGTTTTTCTTCTCAAGGGAAATAATTGAAATTCACTTCTTCAAATTCCTCCAATAAACTCAGTATGAGTTCTCGGTTTCGGATTAACTTTGTATCTCGGTTTCCCATTCTCCTCGTAGCTGGTATATCACTAAGGCTAAGTCTCCAAACACTTCTAATACTTTGATCTTTCTGTCCACTGCAGCACGAAGGCCTATAGTACACGCTTCATACTCGGCAGTATTGTTTGTACAATCAGAATCCAAACTAGCAGTGAAAGGATAATAATCTTCTTCTGGGATATGTGGACTGCACCGATTCCATGCCCCATGGCATTAGATGCGCCATTAAAGTACATTTCCATACTTTTTTTTCAAGGGAATCTCATCTGCTTGCGAAACATACATCAAATCTTCATCCGGGAAGTCAAAGTTCAACGGCTCATAATCTTTCACTGCCCGACTTGCTAAGAATTTAGCCACTGCATTGCCCTTGATAGCTTTTTGACTTACATATACAATGTCGTACTCTGACAATAAAACCTGCCATCTTGCTGTTCTCCCTGACAAAGAAGGTGCTTCCCACATGTATTTGACTGGATCCAGCTTGGCAATCAACCACGTTGTGTGGTACAACATGTCCTGTCTGAGTCTTCGAGCAGTCCAAGCTAAGGCACAGCACAACTTTTCTATCAATGAATATTTCAACTCATAATCTATGAACTTCTTGCTGAGGTAGTAAACTGCATGTTCTTTCTTTTCAGTCTCATCAAGCTGCCCCAAAACACAACCCATGGATCTCTCAAATACTGATAAATACAGTATCATTGGTTTATCCGGAATAGGTGGCATTAATACTGGTGGGTTGGATAGATAATGTTTAACCTTTTCAAATGCAATCTGACAACCTTCATCCCATTCTCCTGGATCACGTTTTCGAAGTAACTTAAATATTGGATCACATTTGTCGGTTAACTGAGAAATAAATCGAGCAATGTAATTCAATCTCCCCAGAAAGCCTCTTACTTCTTTTTGAGTATGAGGTGGTGGCAAATTGTGAATGGCATTCACTTTATCTAGGTCAATCTCAATTCCTCTTATGCTGATGACGAAACCCAGCAATTTCCCCGAGGTAACTCCAAAAATGCATTTTGCCGGATTTAACTTGAGTCTAAACTTCCTTAGTCGTTCGAAGAGCTTCTTAAGATTCGCAATATGCTCCTCTTCTCCTTGTGACTTTGCGATCATATCATCAACATAGACCTCAATTCCCTTATGCATCATATCATGAAACAAGGTTACCATGGCTCTCTGATATGTTACCCCAGTATTCTTCAACCCAAATGGCATTACCTTGTAGCAGAAGGTTCCCACATTGTAACAAATATGGTTTTCTCCATATCTTTCGGTGCCATCTTAATCTGATTGTATCTTGAGAATCCGTCCATGAAAGAAAATAAAGAACTCTTTGCCGTATTGTCCACCAGAGTATCAATAGAGGGTAAAGGGAAATTATCTTTAGGGCTGGCCTTGTTCAAATCTCGGTAATCAACGCACATCCGTACCTTGCCATCTTTCTTTGGTACTAGAACAATATTTGCCACCCATTCTGGATATTTTGCCACCTTTAAGAATCCAACATCAAATTGCTTCTTCACCTCCTCTTTTATCTTTAACAGCATGTCTGGCCTCATTCTTCTCAACTTTTGTTGAATTGGTTTGCATTCTGGCCTTAAAAGGAGCTTATGAACCACAATATCCTGATCCAACCCTGGCATGTCTTGGTAAGACCATGCAAATACATCCACATATTCCAAGAGCAAGGCTATCAATTCACCCTTTATTGATGATGACAATGAAGTTCCAATTTTGACTTCCTTTATCTCTTCACCATCTCCCAGATTTATCATTTCCAATAATTCCTTATAAGGAAGTACTTGTTTCTCCTCTTGTTCTATTTTCCTTAATAAATCTGGAGGTAGACCATAATCCTCAATATCTTCGTTAGCCTCAAAATCACCTGTGCAAATGGATCATTCAAAATCAATTTCAGAATTACTAACAGGAAGGTCCTTATATTTCGCATTAGTACACCTGTAAATAAGTGGAGAAAAAACAATATAGGAAAATATAGATAATGAAAACAAAATAAATGAAAGAATATGGACACATCAATATGAATAAAATGCATTGTGCTTGTTATTTATTGAAATGAAAATGTTTAAACAAAAAACCCATTACAGAAAAAAAAAACTCTTAATATCACTGGGTAAAGATAATTAAGATTGTTTTTTAAAGTATTACGTTGGAATAGACTTAAAAACTATGGGCAACTCAGTCGCACTCCAATTGGTTAGTCTATATCCTGGTGGACAAGGTCGCACCATCCAGTTCACATTGTTACTTTCCATCCCTTCTTTCCCGGTCATGCAAATCACCATATCTTGAATCTACCCCCTTTTATCCACATGGAATTTTTCAAAAGCCTGCTCGATCATTACGAGTACATCCTCTGAATTCTTTTCTCCGAATAGAAAACTAGTAGAGAAAAAGTTGTGAAGGATTGGTGGGAAATTCATGGGTTCCCATTCAATATCCATACCCGTGAGACGGGCCATCCTCCTTTGTCGGTTCCTTTCAACTTGTTTCCTTCTCTCATGGGCCTTCGGACGATACCCTAAGCCAAACCGATCTTTCTTTCCCACTGCTTCCATTGCTAGGGCCATCCCTTGAAGATATTTCCCCAAACCTTTTCCAGCCCTGCAGCCTTTTCCCACTGTGGTTCTTACTCCCAGCCTTGTGTTCTTGGACAATCTTGGTTTTAGAATTTTTCGTCCTTCAGCGACGAAAACCGCATTTACAAATTCCAAAGACCGAAAAGAACATTCTACTGCATCTTCGTTAGGTTCAACATAAGGAGATTCAGTAGATGTGGAGGCTATTATGTCTTCTTCTCTTGATACAGTGATCAAACAGTCCTCCATCACAAATTTTAGTTTTTGGTGGAGAGACGAGGGTACAGCCTCTGCTGAATGTATCCATAGCCTTCCCAACAAGCAATTATAAGACGGATTAATATCCATGACCTGGAAGTTCACCGTATAAGTACATGGGCCTATCTCCAGAGGAACCTCAATAGTTCCCATTACCTCTCTCCTGGTACCATCGAAAGCCTTGACTACTGTGCAACTCGGTAACATATAATACATATCCACTGGCAACTTAGACAGGGTTGCGAAGGGCATTACATTTAATGAAGAACCATTATCCAGAAGCATCCTTGGTAGTATATGGCCCTTGCAGGTGGTTGTTATGTGAAGAGCCTTTGTGGGCCCAATACTATTGGGTGGTATTTCATCATAACTGAAAAATATATGGTCATCTGCCGCAATGTTTCCCACCAGCCTGTCTAACTTTTCTATTGATATGTTGTTAGCCACGTATGCTTGATTCAACACTCTTAACAGGGCATTTCTGTGTGGCTCTGAGTTTAATAGCAAGGATAAGATGGAGATTCTTGTTGGCTGACGCTGCAATTGCTCAACCACACTATACTCACTATGTTTTATGAACTTTAAAACTAGCAGGCCTCTTCTCGTTTACCGGCTTCTTTATCCTGTTTACTGGGGCTGACCCCCTCTCTGTTTCTTTTGACAAACCCATCTCAATATGGATTGGTTCAACTACTTTCTTCCCCTTGTCCAGTCCTTCATCCTTTCTTGTTGATCCCTGTTCAACAACCTCAGGGGCATAACACCTTCCACTTCGTGTTAAGTGCCCCACACCTGTAATATCTTGCTGACTTGAAGACCCGGGCATAACCATGCTGCAGTCATATTTCCATGGTATAGTTTTGCTTTCCTTGTATGAAAAGGAAGAAGGCAAATCTATGATTAGCTTGGGTGCAATTTTTTCAACAATCGGGGTAGTTTTCTCTGGTTCATCATAATAGATGATCAAAGGTCTTTCTATTCCATAGCCAGCCACATTCTCAATAACCTCTACTTACTCCTCTGTCTTCTCGTAAAACTGGGCCTCTCCATCATCCATCATCTTTTGGACTTTAGCCAGAAAGTCCCCACATCCTGTATAATATGACCTGAACATTTATGGAACGGGCACCAATTCTGCACCCTCTTTGCAACCATTTTTAAACTATCTGCATCCTCCACCATTCCTGCCTTAACCATCTCGACCCATACTGTTAACATTGGAGTCTTGACTTTCCTGACATCCCTTTTTAACCTTCTGACTTCATCTGTCAATACTGTATTTACCCGATTCTCAGCATGATCGGGCAATGGGTTTCCCGCTACATTCAGCCCATTCTTTGACCCAAACTTCACAACTCCGGTATTGATTAAACTTTGGACTTTCATTTTAAAGGCAATACAATCCTTCGTTGAATACCCCTGAATTCCTGCATGATATGCGCAATTGGTATTTGCATTGTACCATCTTGGGTATGATGGGGTCAAAGGTTTAAGATATACGGGCTCGACAAGTTGGCCTTGTAGTAGTTTAGGATATAGCTCACCATAGGTGGTAGGAATGGGATCAAACTGGGGTTTTGATCGTTCCTTTGTGAACGATAGTCATTGCGCACGGGACCTTGAGTGTTTGGGACAATGTCTCGAGGAAGGGTTATCTGTGGGGATATACCAGTTGGGAACAGCTGTTGTGGTATATTGGTATAGGGGAATGGATTTTGGGTAAGGTGGTTCACATTGGGGTAGTAAGGATTATACCCCGGTAAGGTGTGTAAGGTGTCGGAGGTGCATAAGATGTAGTAGAGTATAAGGCCTAGGAGGTGTGTATGGTGTAGGATGTGTATAGAGGTATTGGTTAAAACTGACTGCATGTGTCTCCTCCTTTTTCTTTGCAGGAAAAACTCTTTTCTGGGTAGCAGACTCACCCCATTCCATTTTTCTGTTCTTAATAGCGGACTCTATCATCTCCCTAGATATCACCATATCTGCAAAGTCCTTGGTGGCGCTTCCCACCAATTTATCATAATAAGGTGCTTTCGGGGTATTGATGAAAAGCACTGTAGTTTCCTTGTTGGTTAAAGGGGGTTGCACTTGTGTAGCCAAGTCTCTCCATCTCTGAGAATATTCTTTAAAGCTTTCAGTAGCTTTTTTTTCCATGTTTTGGAGAGTTAGACGGTCAGGCACCATGTCTGTCACATGCTTGTACTGTTCCATGAAAGCTTTGGCTAGATCCATCCAGGAACGGATTTTAGAACGGATAAGCTGGTTATACCATCGAGTTGCGGACCCTATCAAGTTATATTGGAAACAGTGGATGAGCAATTTGTTGTCTTCGTCATGTCCGGTCATCTTCCGACAATACATGGTCAGATGCGCTAGTGGGTTGGTAGTTCCGTTATATTTTTCGAAGTCTGGTACTTTGAACTTTGGAGGAATTACTAGACGGTGCACTAAACTCATCTCTTTGGCATCTAGACTACCAAATAGCTTCGCCCCTTCAACGGCCACTCAATCTTTCCTCCAGCAGCTGATATTTTTTTTCAACCCTCTTCAGTTCAGTCATCTTTGCCCTTTCCTTTTCAGCCATTTCTTCAAAGTCTGGAACTTCCACATCAATTGGATCAACCCTAATACTACCCCTTTTAGAACCAAAATTCTGTGCTTCGGCCGCTAGTTGGATGTAATATAGGATGCTGCCCCAGTCGAAAGTTCATTTCCCACAGGCTGGGATGTCTGGCCATTCTTCTGTACTACCTCTGGTCGATCTTCCTGGTTTACTGCCCCCATTTCGGTAACTGAATTTTCTCCTGGCCACTTCTGCCTCATCATGGTACTCATTATCTCCATGAGTTTGGCCATTTGTTCCCGTGACTCCTTTTGAGACTTAGCTAACTGTTCCTGCAATTCCTTTTGAATTCTTTCCATCCTTTCAATTCTAGCAAGATGATCGTTCACCATAGCTCTTGCTCGAGATCGAGTATTGTAAGGGTGTCGAAAGTCTGATTCTTTCTGAGTGCGACCAATTGTACCTTTAATTTTAAAAACCATGGATTAGAAATTATTGACACATTTTTTATTTTATTTTATAAAAATGAATGAATGAATAAATGACTAAATGTTAATGAATGAACAAATAAGTAAATGACTAAGTGTATGAATGACTAAAGAATAAATGAATGGAAAAATAAATAAATGACTAAGTGTATGAATGATTTAAAAAGAATAAATGAATGAATGATTATAAATATAAATATAAATATAAATGAATGAACAAACAAAATATATAAAGGAAAGAACAAATGAATAATGAATGCATTTAGAAGTATTGGCCCCGGGATAATTCCAACCAAACGGTCTTTCATTGATTTCCTGTAACTAAATACATCAAAGAAAAGATCACTGCTTAAGACAATCTGATAATCTATCTCTCCTAATTTAAAAATGCTATTACAAAACACTGGTCCTATAGTAACTCCCTCGGATCTTGGACCTTTTTCACTGTCCTCTTTTGACTGCCTTACTCTTCAATCTGACCCCTACTTTTTCACGGCCCTTTGACATGTCAGCAGAAGCATCACCGTGTAAGCTTTCCTCAGCTTGTTTCTCTAGTTGATTGGCTCGGGCTTCCTCATGCTTTGCTCTCTCTGTCCAATAGTTCTTCTCCTTCTTGAGGTTTTTGACTTCTTGCTCCCATTCCCCAGAAGTCTTGAGAGTCCCCTCGAATCTGAGCTCGAAACGGTACCTCTTGTTCTCCAAGTGTAATTCCTGAAGATCGCTTTTAGCAGTGTCCCTTTCTCTCTTGATATTTTTTTTTTCACTTTCTTGGGCTAATTCCCTATCTTTCATATCCTCAAGCTCTTCCTGCAATCGGGAAATTTCCTTGCTCATTTGGGCTTTTTCTTTTACGAATTCTGCCTTTGCAATTTCTAACTCCGATGGCGCTTCCTTGGGTGGCGAACTCAAATGCTGAACTTCTTCCCCGTCTGATGTCAACAACCTATCATTAATCCTCAGTTTCCTCCATATCAGGTAATCAGGTGTGACGATGTCGGCATATCTAGCTACCTCCACCCGATGAGTTTCCTTCCCTGCTACTACAATCTTACGTACATTTCCTGAGTATCCATATTCTCCATAAGCAAATTCCAAATTACTATGGTCATGGGTCATAGGAGTAAACTGACGAAATTTTGATTGTCTCAGTACCAGCAGTGGTGCATAGCTCACTCCTCCCCATACTCCCAATAATGGAACAGAAGCTTTATCTCCGCACTTGTACAATGTCGACATAGGAGCTATCCATGGAGCTCTCCAAATTATCATCTCAGCCCTGATATTCCGGAATATGTTGATCCATTGTTCCTCAGTCCTATTTTCAAGCCAACCCCTCTTAAGAAATTCACCAATTAGTGCAAAAGACTTCCAATATGAGCGAAGAGGGAAATTCTTCTGTTTACAAAAAAGGCTCTGAACCCATATGTAAAGAAGCTGTATACAACCTATAAAACGCCCTTTTCCTTCCCGTCTACAGAAACTCAGAGATCGGATTGTTTCTGCTATAATTGTTGGGGCTGGGTTTATCCTCTGCTCAAGCCTCTCAAAAACATCAAATATCGCCACATCCAGATACCCTAATATCTTTAGGAAGTTAACTAAACCATAGATAGCCAAAGCAAAAATATTCCTAACTGTCTCCTTACTTGAATGGCTATGGATTAAGGTTCGTAAAATATCCCATGATATACAGTAGCTTACCCCTTTTCAGACAACATGGCTTTCGACCCAATTTCTTTCCACTCCCAGAATTTTAGACACCTTTTTCTTGAAACCTGACGTCTTTGAATCCTTCAAGTAAATACGGTCGGGAATAACATTCTCAATATGCAGCAAGGTCAAATATTCCTCTATGGATGGAGTCATATCCTCTCGGTTGAAGGTAAAACACCGATAAGCGAGATTCCAGAATTGCACCACAGCCCGGATCACCTCACCACTAACCTTAACCTGAGCTAACATTGCTATGTCCCCATAAGTCTGAGTGAAGGCTTCTTTTTCTGATATGTTCCATTGATTCCATATATCCATCAATTCCTGGAGATATTTTGCCTGATAGTAAGATCAACCTCGGCTGGCAATGCTGACACAAATCCCATCTTCAAACAATCCCCATTAAACTACTGACCTTTCTCGGACTGTTTCCTAACCTCTAAATGCTTCTCGACCACTGAGACACTCTGACCCTCCATGAAAGCCCTTTTGGTTGAATATTATCCAGAGACCAATAACTTTCCATGTGCAAAAAATGATCACAAGAATGCAAAAAAACAACAAAAAGAAAATGAATTAGTAACGGGAATAAATTCGAATAATACAAAAACATATAATTCAAAACAATAATTATCCCTGAGGATGCTAACAAAATTTCGGCATTATAACACCCCTGGGATGAAACACCAACACTTATTACGGGCATTGTGATGTACGTTCATCATTGCCCAATTTTCAAAAATAAACTTATTCGGAAAGTAGAATAGAAGGTAAAAGGATTGAAAATATTCCTCCATGTGTTCTTAACTTCGGGATATCTAATTGGAAATCCGGCATGGCTTCGCCTAGGTTTGAAGGTGAATTAGTTCTAGAAGCCCCGAATTGTTCCTCATTGTCGCCGGTGAAGGCTAGTAAGGCACCCCGATAAAAGCAGGTTCAATTCGTTAGAGTCTATTTTCCTAGCCCATGCAGATTGTTAATCACGAAGGCTTAGTTACTTTGCTCCCACCTAAAAGGACGGAACCCGGGTATAGGATTCATGATATGCAAATGCACGTGTAGTGTGTGAGGAGAAATAACAAACCTTTCACCACCTATTCTACATCCCTTATTCTATATGCCTAAGAAGATTAAACAACATAAGTCATCAATAAATGAATATATGCACCAAAATAACCAGAGAACAATTATAATATATATACATATGAATAAGGACATATTTAAAAACATTTTATTATTTTTGAAATTATCCTTATTCTTTTTTTTTAAATGTGGGAATTAAAATTAAATACCAACTAAACCAACAAAACCGAGACTTTGATAACACACGACTAATTTTAGGTCTGACTCTCTAATAGTCCCCAGCGGAGTCGCCAAGCTGTCGCAACCTAAAAAATAACAAGTCTCATCGCAAGACTTTATTATTCGTTAAGCGTGACATAAAAAAAAACCAAGGAAAAGTCGACTTAATTCCTCTTGAAAATTGAAGGTTTTGAAAATGACCTTGAAAAAGATATGGAGTCACCACCAATATTTTTTAGCTAGGTGTGATCGGCCATCTATTAAAACCGGTTTTATAAAATATTTTAAAATTAATTAAAATATTTTTAAAACCAATTTCAAGTATGCGTTTTAAACTAGAGAAATCAAAGAAGCGGGTTCGGGACTCGGTTACGTGTGGGGAAAGATTAGTACCCCCACAACGCCCGTATAAAACGGTAACTTATTAATCATGTGTTATCTCAAATCTCGGTAAAAAAGTCGGTTTTAAATTTAGTATTTCAATTTAATTCCCAATTTAAAGAAAAATAATTCCATTTTTAATTGAAAATGATCCATAATTTATAAATTCAAAATTTTCCTGTATTCCCCAACAAACGTGGCAAAATATAGAAATTTTTATTAGTTTGGAAAACTTTCCGAATTATTCTCATTCTAAAGAAGATATTCCGTTATTAATGATAATTGATGATATCCTCCCCAGCAAACTCGGCAGAGAATTCATGAATTATTTTAACTCGGGAATATCTTTATTTTATTGAAAATCATTACATTTTTGAAAACATTTTAAAAAATATGAATATGAATATATATGACATAAATAAAATGACATAGCAAAGTCTAAATAATATAATGCAACTTAAATGATATGATATAATTTAAATGTCTTAGCATATTCTAAATGAAATGAAATATCCTAAGTTATATGATATATTCTAAATGAAATGACCTAGGTAACATGATATATTATATATGAAATGTAATATCCTAAATCATATGATACATTCTAAATGAAATAAAATATCCTAAATGACATAATATATTCTAAATAAAATGAAATGACCTAGGTAACATAATATATTCTATATGAAATGAAATGACCTAGGTAACATAATATATTCTATATGAAATGAAATAATTCAAATGACATGGAAAATATAAATGATATGGCATATTATATAAATGACATGAAATATAAAATAATGCTATCATATAATATGCATGAAAATAAAAATAAAATAATAATGCATGAACATAGCATATGCTAAATAATATGACAAAAATAACTAAATAAAAAGCATAGGATATCATGAAATATTCAAAACCATATATCAAATAATATAATATCAAAAATTTAAATCAAAGATAATAACACCATCATGAAAATTAAACATAGCAAAAATTACATATTATATAATATGCACGAATATGGAAAATGCAATGCATGAAAATGTATTTTTTCCTTTAATTAAGGAAATCCGTATATCTAAAAAGATATCCGGCTACCTTAGGAAAATATATCAAATTAAATATTCTAAAACCAAAATACTTTGTGATTGTTTGAAAACAATTTTGAAAGGCTTAGATTAAAAATAAAAACTTAGCTAAACCCTTTTTTAAATGGCTCTAATTTCCGAAGTTTAAAATCTCGGACTTGACCACCCTTAACCCGAGACTTAAAAAATCATTTTTAGAGTTTAAAAAGGCTTAGAAACTACCCTAAGTCAGTAGCTAAACTTTCTAATCAGCCCCCTCTAAGTAACTTAATCAAAACATTAAAATGATTTTCCTTCAAATTCAATTCTGATTCCACTGTCCACTTTTAAAGCACGATTTATTACCCTAGTTTTAAAAATTCAAAAAAATCTAAAACAAATACTGGAGACTCAGGACATTTAAAAATACACGGGAAAAAATCGGTTTAGTTTTCTAATTAAAATGATGGCCCAAAAAACGGGAAAGTACAAGTACTCGGTAAAAAACTGTTTTGCCAAAACACATTCTTTTGCCTTTGATAAAATCATTTAAAAATCAAAGTAAAAATATTTAAGACTCTCTAAATGACTCAAAAACAGTAACTAACACTTTTGAAAAGTTAGACAAAAATTGGCTAAGTAAAAAAAAATCACAAAGGTAGAATAATGAATTTGACAACTCTATAATTTTCCACAAGTATGCTCAAGAGAGCATGACTTTGAACCATTGATTGGCCTAAGTCATAAGTCAAGTGGAATGGACATGAAATGCATGAAAAATACAGCAAATATGATGCATGAAATGCATGATTTAAAACCTAAATGACATGAAAAATGCATGGCATCAATAAAATGACCTGGACCTAAATGAACTTGCATGGCATTTAATGCAACTTAGGTCTAAAATGCATGGAAAACAAACCAATCCTAAACCTAAAATATGCATGGAAATAACACAAACACATAGCATGCTTAAACAAAATACTCAACCAAACATCATGAAAATACAAACCTATCAACTAACATAACAAAAATACACACACAAAGGAAACAAAATGAAGGTGGCTGAATAGCCTCATGTTCAAAATGAGCATGGCATTTTCACAAACACTTGATATACTAACATGCTTAACTAAAGAATAACACTCAAATCATGCAAATATAAAGTAGAGGCATGAAAACCAACAAGAATTTTCACAAACACATGGATTACAAAATATAAAACATAAACAAACGTAAACATTTTGAAAACAGAAAATAAAAAATGCAAGAATATTAAAATAAACATGATAATAGACTCAAAAATGGAAATAAGCAAGCAACCACATTAAAACAAGCTTCAAGTTTATGTATTAAAAGAAGATTTAAAGCATCAAAACTTATTAAATACCAAGAATAACATGAAATAACAAAGCAGACAGCAACTCTAGAAAAAACTAGGCCATTCGGCCATATCCAAAATCAAAGGGAAAAAAAATTTCAAGAGTTTTTTACAAGAAAAGATGAAGAAAGAACTTAAAGATGAACATTAAAAACACTTATTTAAAAAGAAAAATCAAAATAAAATCACCAAAATGATAAACAAAACAGCAAATCAAGAATGAAAAATCAAAGAAAGTGCAAGAGTATGGTGCTTAAAGCAACCTCTAGAAGCTATCTTTCAAGCTTTTTCTCTTATAACTTTCTTTTCTTTTCTAAACTTTTCTTTTTGCATTTCAAAAATGGAGAGAAAATCAGCCAAAAGCAAGAGAGAATAAAGAGTGAGTGTAGCTGAAAATGAAAGAGAGACCCCCTCTCTTTAGTGTGGCCGAAACCCCCCTCTAGGCTAGAATGTTGTTATTTTTCCATCAACCAATTTTCATTCAAGGGAAATTGATCCAAGATGTTTAAAACATGAAATTATCACCCTTAGATTAGGCCATCAGCTATCCACAATTACAGTTGTTCAAGAATCTTAAGCTATTATGTTGACACTCTCCCTCTTCATGCATTGGTCCATGTGGCTTATTTGCAAAGGCTTGATCAAAAAATTACTAACTAACTCTTCATTGTTGGCATTTTGATTAAAAAATCAGAAACTTCCTACCCATTTTTGGGCCTTGGCCGGCCAGCCCACCTTCTTCCAGCCCATGTTTCATTTTTTTTAAAAGGCAAGAAGAGCCATTTTCTGTTTCTTGGGTAAAATGATCTTTTTGCTCGAACGTAAATAAATGGCAAACGGACTCCAAATTCTAAATTTATTTTTTCAATACTTTCAAAATAATAAAAAATTGAATTTTGGAAGTTTTCAAAATTTTCTGAGTCCATTTTCTATTTATTTGGATTTTTCTTCCAAAATTGCCCTATTATGCCCCTAAATTTTACCATTTTTTAAATGAGCTCCAAATCAAGATTTTTTTTCACCAATCTCTTCCAAATAATTTAAAAGTATGATCTGGAAGTTTTCATAATTTTTGGAACTCATTTGGTATTTTTTCGGGATTTATCTGCTTGAATTACTACATAGGGGCCCGGGATTTGGCCATTTTGCAAACGAACTCCGAATCAAGATTTTATTTTTCCAATCTCTTCCAAATAATTTAACAATGAGATTTGCAAATTTTCAGAATTTTTGGAGTTCATTTGCTATTTTTTCGGGATTTATCTTCTTAAATATCTACATAGGAGACCCAGGATTTGGCCATTTTGCAAACGAACTCCGAATCAAGATTTTATTTCGCCAATCTCTTATAAATGATTTCATAATGAGATTAGCATTTTTTTCAAAATTTTTGGAGTTCATTTGCTATTTTTCCCAAATTTTCCAATTTTGCCCTTTTACCTCCGAAACCCTGTTTTGCTCAAAACAAGTCTGATTTTCAGATTTTCTTCAAATTGAGCATTGGGCTATCCCTTTTTAATCACTCCTCATCCATTAGGGGCTTTAGTCCAACTGAATCGGGCCATTTCTTGTAAATCTTCCCAATTTCACCGAAATTCACCAAAAACCCTAATTCTCCGTTTTCTTCCGGATTGACTTTTCTTTCAGTTTTTCTTTCAAGTGGCTTCTCCATTACCCGTATTCAGTGCTTATCTTTCATTTGGAACCTTCAATTTTGACCAATTCGATCGTTTAAGCACTTTTCCCTAAATATCCCGGATTAGGGTTTCCTTTCTACTGAATCTCCATAACCCAACTTCCGAACTCCATATCTTTCGATGTAGACCTCGGATTATCAAAATTCTTTCACCATTTTTCAATTGAACTTCAAATCTTGATTTTGAAAGTGGGTTGACTTTTTTAGTAGTTGACTTTTCAAAGTTGACTTTTTCAAGTTTGACTTTTTATGCTCGCCCTCTTAAACTAAGTCTCGGAGTACCACCTGTAGGATGAAAAAAAGTCTTTTTACATTCTGAAATATCAATTTAGGAAGAAAACATACATGTTTTAGTGGTCCAGACAAAATTAGGTGTCTACAGGTACGACTTGGCCAAATTTTACTGCCCTAAAGCCCATCTTTTCATTATCAACCTATTTCCCTTCCTTTTTTTCTTTATCGACAGCGGCTTCCCTTTTTTTTTCTTCATCGACAACGGCTTCCTTTTTTTTTTTTTTATACAGCAAATTTCCCTTCCCTTCCCTCTTTTCTTTTCATTGTCGATTGCTTCCCTCTTTTACGGCAGCAACAGACCAGTCCCCAGCGGTGGCTCTTCTCTCCAGTTCGACGATTGCTTCTTCCCTCAATCCCTCCTCACTTCCTGAAAGCCCTAGCCTCCAAGTGTATGTTTTTTGACTTTCTCCCTCTATTTTGATTATGTTCTGCTTAGGTTTTGCACAAAACATGGTTTTGTCTTTTTAAAAATATTTTGGGTGATAAGTGATAACTAATAACTAGTAAATGTGGGTTTATAGGTCTGTTGATTTATTTTACTACAGATGTTTTCACAAGAATCTAGTGTTGGGTCTGGTAGTGGCACAACCAATTTTTCTGCTTCTTTGACTAGTAAATATGCATCTGGAATAGCTGAAAGTGGTTGTCTTCTTTGGGCTTATGTAACTGTGTTGCAAAGAAAAAAACAGGGGGAGAGAATGCAAGTTGGCGTTGCAATTTCTGTAATGGAACTTACAAGGGATCTTATTTTAGAGTGAGGGCTCATCTATTGAGGGAAAAAGGAAATGGGATAAGTGTATGTTCATCTGTAGTAAATGAATATCTTGTAGAGATGAAACAAATAGATAGAGAGGCTACTGAAAAAGCAAAGCCATTGCAAGTTCCTTTACCTACAAGAATTACAAGTTTGAACCCACCTAGAGTTGATATGTCTTTTGATGGGAGCAAGAGAAGAAAAGGCAGTGAAGGAGCATTAGGATGGGCATTTAATAATGAGGCAAGAGAGCATTTGTCATGTGAAATAACTAGGCTATTTTATTATGCTGGTTTGCCTTTCAATATTGCTAGAAATCCCTATTTTGTTAGTTCATTAACATATGCTGCAAACACCTCTATCTTGGGTTTTCTTCCACCTAGTTATAATGCTATAAGAACTACACTATTGCAAAAAGAAAAAGCCCACCTATTGAGGTTACTTCAACCTATTAAAGACACTTGGCCAGAAAAAGGTGTGAGTATAGTGATTGATGGTTAGACTAATGCACAAAGAAGACCATTGATTAACTTCATGGCTGTCTCGGATTTGGGACCTATGTTCTTGAAGGCTATTGATGGTTCAGGTGAATACAAGGACAAGCATTACGTTGCCAATCTGATTTTGTCCACCATTAATGAGTTTAGACCACAAAATATTGTCCAAATTATTACTGATAATGCACCTTTTTGCAAGGCTACTGGATCAATTATTGAATCAATCCATCCTCATATTCTTTGGACACCGTGTGTAGTGCACACGTTGAATCTTGCTCTGAAAAACATTTGCGCACCTAAAAATACACCAAATAATGAGGTTGTTTATGCTGAGTGTCATTGGATTACTGTTGTTGCTGATAATGCCTTTTTCATTAGAAATTTTATCATGAATGATTCCATGAGGCTAGCTATGTTTAATCAATTTGTGCATCTGAAGCTACTTTCTATTGCTGAGACTAGATTTGCCTCAACCGTTATAATCTTTAAAAAGCTGAGAACCATTAAGCATGGTCTCCAATCTATGGTCATTAGTGAACAATGGTCTCACTATAGAGAAGATGATGTTCAAAAGGCTACCGTTGTGAAAGAAATAATTATGAATGACAATTGGTGGGATCAAGTTGACTATATTCTAAGCTTTACAAAACCCATCTATGAAATGCTTCGTTCTTGTGATACTGATAAGGCAAACCTTTATTTGGTTTATGAGAAATGGGATTCTATGATTGAGCAAGTGAAATTAGCAATATATCAGCATGACGGGCAAGGAGTTGAATCAACATTCATCCTTTTATGGAGTGGTGTATAACATCCTAATTGCTAGATAGACTAAAAGTTGCACACCACTTCATTGTTTGGCTATTCACTTAATCCTAGGTAAATTTAATTAACTTCCAAGTTCCAACTTCTTTTACTTTTTCTTACATGTACTTTAGATTATACCAATTATAATTTATACTTTGTATAATAGGTATTATTCCAGACAATGGCTTGAGGAAGCTCCAAATCGAGTTCTCCACATAAGGACAATGAGATTTGTGTAGGGAGAAACAAATACCTAAGTTTCCAGATCCAAATGAAAGGCTAGAGGCGACTACGAAGTTTGTTAAATTCTCAAGTGCTGAAGAAGAACTTGGCCAATTTGATTGTTTGCAAGATAGATGGAACTTGAAATCAAAGGAATGGTGGGTCATGTATGGATCTTCACTCTCCAAACTTCAATCCATTGCCTTGAAGCTCCTTTCACAACCATGCTCTTCCTCTTCTTGTGAAAGGAATTGGAGCACATATTCCTTTATCCATTCCCTAAAAAGAAATAGGCTCAATCCCAAGAGAGCTGAAGATTTAGTTTTTGTACATACAAATCTTCGTCTCTTCTCAAGGAGTAAGAACCATAATGAGGGTGAGACCAGAATGTGGGATATTGGTGGAGATGAATGGGATCCATTTGAAGGGGCCGGGATTCTTGAAGGTTCTAGTCTTTCTCTTGATGAACCAGATTTGGAAGCTGTTCTTTTCACTGATGATGGGCAAGGAAATAATGACATAGACACTGTTAGAGTTTGATTTTCATAGTCATGTTTAGATGTTGTCATGTTAAACAGTTTAAGTATTGTAGTTTCTTATTTTGAGATGTTGTCATGTTGAACAATTTAAGCTCCTTTATGTATTTTATGTTATGTTGAAATTTGTGTGTTTTATTTTTTATATTATGTTGTGTCATATTTTATTATGTTAAATTTCAGTTATATATATATATATATATAATATTTTTATAATATTTACGTATCCGTACCCTAATTTTTTGAAAATTGACGTATCTCGTACCCGTATCCCTACCGGGTACCGGTACCATACCCGTATCCATGCAACATAGTGGGTGTGCCATTCTGTTTTGTCTTGACATAGGGTGTGGTGACAAAAGTCTTAGGAAGCTCCTTCCAAGGTTTTTTTTTACTGGCTTTTAACAAGTTTACTGAAGTGGTTGATGAAGGCCTTGAAGGAGGAAGTTCGTATTCAGAAGATGTGTGGTGGAAGGCAATATCCAAGTGTCTGCTCCCCGAGCTTCAAGTCTGGAACTAAGAGGGTGGTTGCTGGATGAGCACATACTTGGATGGATCCTTAAAGATTAATGCTGACAGGTTAACAAAAGGAACTTCAGGACCAGCAGGCGTTGGAGGGATGTTGAGAGACTGAGGTTGGAAATATTTTGGAGTTCTTCTATGAGCCATTGGGGATTCAAGACTCCAACATAGCAAAATTAATCAAAGTTGTTTTGGTGATATTTGTTCGGACTGATTGGAGAGGAAATATGGGATTAATGATTGAACTTGATTTAAGATAGCTGTGTCTTGGTGTTTATTGGAAGAAAACAGACCGTGGTGTCTTTGAGAAACTCTCTCCTAAATTGATTCCCTGAAGGATGATATTGGCAAAGTGGAATTGGTTAAAATCTTTTGTCAAACAAATGATCTTGCAGACTATCTTGATATGGCAGGGGTGGTTTGGATTAATTTGTTTCATGGCAGGGCCAGGGTGTGATCTGGTGTCTTTTATTCTGTTTGATCTTGTTCTGTTGTCTTTTTTGGATGTTTTGAGAAGTTTTTTGACTTTAAAGCTTAATGGCATAAGATATAACTTTCTGAATTAGCAAAAAAAAAAAAAAAAAATTTAAGTTGATGGTTTTACATTGCAGTTGCATTTAAACTTTATGGCATGGACGGAACGGGTTTTGTTGAGCGTAATGAGGTAGTTGGGGCCTGATATATATGTTAATTTATTATTTATATATCATGCTTTTATTTGGATTTATATTTTCATTCAGTTGCATTATTTAAAATGGAACTGGTTTTAAAGATTACAGATTTGCTGCAGATCATCCATATTTATATTTTGATTCAGTTACATTTTTACACTAACCTCTTTGCAGGCAACTTTATCTTAATTATGTGATTTTGGCAGGTCAAGCAAATGCTGATTGCACTTTTATGTGAATCTGAAATGAAGTTAGCTGATGAAACCATTGAGGCTATTCTTGATAAGGTGAGAGCTTGTTGTGGTATGGTTGCGTAAAGAAGTTTTTGATATTATTGGAAATTTGTCGAACATGTCTGCCAATCTTTTGAATCGATATATAGTTGCCTAAATTCCTAATTACTCGGAATTATTGTACTGTAGACAATATCTTGATATGAATACCTCATGTCAGACTTAGAGGATTCCATGTGACTGTCCACTTGAGGTATCAGATTTAGAGTGAGAATACAGGAAAGGTTCCTCCTACACTTTATTTAGCATTGTAATGTTGTCTATGTTGGCATTGTGTTTAAGTAGAGTATCTATCCATACATGTAACATAATCCTCAGCCTTTTTCTGGTGAACCAGAATATTTCGGTAGTCTTAGGTAATACGTATATATTTGTGCCCCTTAACTCTTTGGTGGGATTTACTTAATTTGCAACTTTTTATTGAGACATTCTGTGATGCTGACTGGGATGCTGATATTAATCAGGACGGAAAGATAGAGATATATCTGAATGGCAAAACTTTGTCGCCCGTAATCCATCATTGTTGAAAATCATGACCCTCCCATACCTCAGGTATGTGTTACAAATGTTATACTCAGCTTTCTTAGAAACCTTACTCGTCCGAAAGCTCATCCATAATCTGTAGTATGAATTATGCAGGGATATAAGTCACATAACAATAATATTTCCAAGCTTTGTTTTTAATTCCCAAGTAGATGAGGTTGCTACGTGATTAGGGAGTATATATGTGCTCGGTTTAGCATGTTCGTGCATTGAGTTGAAAAACATAGTTTGCATGATTTGTTGACATTGAGCGTCTCTATGTGAAGAAAGTATGGCTAGATTTTGTTGTAAGGCGAAAGCTATCAAGTTTGGAAAGGGTAGCAGCTAAATATGATTAGGATTGCTAGTTTTATTGTATAGGCATTCTAATTGACCTTTTCAGGTCTTCTCCATTTTTAATCATTGATTTTGTAGCGAGGCAAATACCAGTTCAGATCAGTTAGATGTGTGTTTATTTCGATGGATTGCTCGAATACTGGCTTGAATACATCAGTACTAATTACATGGTTCTGATAAACGAGGATAAAAGGAAATAATTTTTTTTTTTTTTTTTTTTTTTGTATATGGCATGTGGTGAGGGAGGAGGGAGAGATTCAGAATTGGAATTTGGAGGTACAACGAATTCCAACTACCAGATCGGTTGAATTTAGGGTGTAATCGAGCCGAGTTCACACACTAAGAAGCTTGAGCTCAAATTGAAACTTGTAGTTCAAAACTTGATTCGAGTTCGATCGATTTTCATTTTTAAAGTTCAAACTCGATTCTAAATAAAAACTTAACTACTAGAGTTCGCTCGATTAACTTCATTTATCTAGTAAAAATGAGTTCGATTTTCATGCTCAACTTCAAACTCAATTATTTGAGTTGTTCGAATTGAGTTTTTTCAATACTAATTAAAAATAATAAAAATATATATCAAAAATGAAAAAGCTTAATTAAACTCGTGAATTACTCGAGTTGGGCATTAGGATACTTGAATTTAACTCTCTCGATAACTCAAACTACTTGGGTTCGAACTTGACTCGACAATGTCGTATTGAATTCAAATTTTTTTCGAGTTAAACTCGAATAATTTACGAAGACATGTCTAATTTACCTCCTAATTAAATTCGTGCCAATTTCTGCCAATTGGAGTAATCCATGATTTCAATTTCCATCTCCTTGGTGGCAGGGAATTTTACTATTAAATTCATTTGTACAATGATTACTTGTCGATTTGAAATTAGCACTTCAAGGAAAAAAAAATTGATCGTAAGTAGATTTGTCCTGGAACTTTTGCTCATTAACTCCATTCATTTGAGCCCCCTATGGACCATAACCAATGCAACAAACAAACCAAAATTTTATGGTTGTCTGGAGGTAAGCTCTGCTACATATTAAAAACCCATGATTCCTACCACATGCCCATGTTAAGGACTAAGACCTATGAAGCCCAACTTGAAGAAACAAGACCCTAAGGCATAAATGATATGTTCTGGAGATGGAGAAAATGATATGAAAGAGAGAAACGTTTATTTTCCGTCTACTTTTTTGCAAAATAGAAAGAAAAAAAAAGTTTGCATAACAATGATGTGGAAAAAAAATATTAAAAAATTGAAAATAAATTTGAAAGTATAACATTTTGAGAAATGAGTTTTGAAACCACAATACTTTGGTAATTTTTTTTTTTTTTTTATCATCAGAGTATGTAGTGCATGTAATAAAGGGTATTATATTCAATCTGGTGGTCTCAATTCATCAGACACGAAGGCCTTTTTTTTCATTTGAGAAAATTGTTTTTGTTCTTTTTCGTTTATAAAATAACTGATGGGGCAGAGGGAACATAAATCTTTGGTTTCTCGTACACAAAACAAAAGTCAGAAGTCAAATAAAGGCCCACAAAAGACCGAATAAGATTCCAATAATGAGATTTTCTTTAGACCATCACGGTCTTAAAAACCCAATTAAATGGGCAAAGGCCCAAGCAAGTATTGAGTGTCACTTAGTTTACATATCAAGTTTGTTGACATCATAACTAGATAACACAAAAAGATGTAAACCATACACTATTATATAGACTTGTTTACAAATCGGATTATCGTACAAATTTGTTTTTTATATTTGGGAGGAGTTAGAATAAAAATATTAGATTTAAAAATTAATTTAGACAAAAAATGAGATCCGTTTAAAAATAAATAGAGTTTAACTTTAACATTTAAGATTCGAACGCAACCCTAACTTAATTTATTTTGTAGATATATATTATATTTATATATTATAATTTATATCATATAAAGAATAAATACATTTAATAGTGTAGTCTAAACATTAGATTATATGTTAAGTTATTTATGTTTTAAAAGTAAATAAAAGACAAAAGATAAAATTACTAAAATTAAATAATATAACATATATATATATTTTTTAATCTAAGGCAAACTTGGACGACTTATTTACAAATTTAGAAGAGTTTTGACAGAATTTGAGACCTGAATTTTGGATAAACTAGACTTGGACAAACATGTATGGTGTTGATATCATACTTAGGTTTAGCTCGTACCCGGTACAACCCATGGATACCTCTACTAGTATGTTAAGGAAACGAATATTAAAACAAAGGAATCAACTTTTTCTTCTTTTTCTTCTAAGAATAGTTTATATAATTTTGTTAATGAGAACCCTTAAGATATTTTAAGATTAGTTAATATATTAATTATAATAATAATTTTATACTAAATATAATAGCCGATAATTTTATTCATGATTTTCAATGTATTTGATGAAGTTATTGTTATATATAATAATTTTAAAAGTGTCATAAAAACGATCATTAACAAAATCCTAATTTATAAAGATTTAACTAGTTAACTTTTTTCCGCTTCTTTAAAATATTGGTTAACTAATTTTTTTTTTTATAACAATGTTAACTAAAATACTTTAGTAATGACCTAGAGTGTTGGCTTCCATCCATCATTGCAGGTGTTAGCTCAAGTGTCAGAAAATGAGTGAATTGGATTGATTTCACATTAAAAAAAAAAAATTATATTTCAATAAATGTAAGTGAAAAAATAACAAGACACATTTAAGTACAATTGAAATTGAAATTAAATAGAGAATAAGAAATGAAAAACTCAAACCCAATGAATATTTATAAAGATTTGTTCTTTCCTTTAGACATCTATGACCTCCCCCTTGGCTTCCTCTTATCAAGAAGTCAAATTCACTATTTTCTTCAAGCTTAGGAATATCTTTTCAAGACTTAAGTATAACATTTACAAATTTCAAATCAATTAAGTAAGTTTCTTACACAAACTCACAAATTCTCTCAAGAATACCTCACTTCTTGATCACTTACAAATTTTAAAAACTTAAAAATGATTTTGGCAAACTAAATATCTCTTAAAGGTTGGGAGTTCACTAATTTAGTACAACGAGAAACAAATGAAGAATAGATAAAGATTGGATACAAAAATTAGAAGAATTAAAGTACTAAACATTTGAAAACTCTTAAATTATTTGGAGGAATTAATTGAAAGCACTTTAGATAATGTCCTTTGGCTTCAATGATGTTGGAGAGATCCCTTTTAAAGTTGAAGAGAGTTTGAAACCGTTGGGGTTGAGTTGGTGTAGGAAAGAATCGTTAATTGCATCTAAAACTAGTTGGTCAAAAGTTGCCAGACAGGAATCGATCTCTTGAAGCAAAATGGCTTCATGGAGGCTTTGCCATCTAAGGGATTTATTCCCTAAAACAAGAAATTGATCCCTTACTTTACAAATTAAAAAATATATTTTAATTCATGACATTTTTTATTTTATTTTATTTTTTTTTTATTTTATCAGTTTTTTTTTTAATTTCAAAAATAATTTATTTGGGAGTTATTTTAAAGTAAAAAACTTGAGATAAAAAAATGGAATTTTTTTTTCACTTAATATTTGAGTCCAAAAAAAAAATATTTGCAAAGTAAATTTTTTTGGAATTTCTTTTAGCTTAATTATGAAAAATATTCCTTCACTTTCAGTTTTTCTAAAACTTAATTTCTTAAAGAAAATGTTAGCGTTCTAGAATAATTTTCTCTTTAAGAACACAAGCTCTAGTCAAATAAAACACATTAAAATTTCTCTTTTCTTGAAACCAATAATGCTAAATTATATTAAATTCAAGGGAAAATATTTTTCTTTGAATATCAATTGGACTTAGATTTTCATGTAAAACACAGTTTTTTTTTTCTTCTTCTTAAAACCAATAAAATCAAAATTATTCTAAATCTAAGAAAAATAAAATTTCTTAGAATATCAACTAGACTTGCATTTTAAAGTTAAGCATATAGAAAATTTCATTTCTTAAAATCAATAGTATCACAATTATATTAAGTCTGAGAAAAATATTTTTCTTTGAAATAACAATTGAACTCACATTTAGGCTCAGATAAATAATTTTTAAAATAAACTTTTGGTTTGAGAAGTACACAAAAATTTAACAAATTTAATTTGAAAAGCACACTTAAACTTTTTGTGATTTCAAAACAAAAATAAATTTAAGTCTAACAACAGGGTTATTTGGTATTAGGTCACACTTATGTATATATATGTATGTATATATATATATATATTTCCAAAAGAAATTATATGAATATTATATACCTATTAATTGAATTTTTATCAAATAGATTCAAATTTTTTTATTAAATACACTCAAAATTATATATATTAATTGATTTTAATATTTTTTATTTATTATGAAAACAAAGTTTATTTTAAAATATCGATATTTATAAAATTATTTATCGAAATTCGGGAAATAAAACAATTTCGGGCCTCGGCCCAGCCCATGGACAACTCTAGTCATACCGTCGAAAATGTCTTTATCAATCTGGTACATCGGGACACATCCGGGCTTACCGGGTCGGGCGGGCTACCCGGCCCATAGATAGGTTTAGCTATGACCTTTGTAGACACATAATTTTGTCCGGACCACTAAAACATGTATTTTTCTTCATAAAGTGATGTTTTAGAATGCAAAAAGTCTTTTCTCATCCTGTAAGTGGTACTCCGAGACTTACTTTAAGAAGCCAAGTATGAAAAGGCAATCTTGAAAAAGTCAACCCCAAAAAAGTCAACTCCAAAAAGTCAACCACTGAAAAGTCAACTCACTTTCAAAATCAAGATTCAAAGTTCAATTGAACAATGGTGAAAGAATTTTGATAATCCGAGGTCTACAACGAAAGATATGGAGTTTGGAAGATGGGTTACGAAGATTTAGTGGAAAAGAAACCCTAGTTCGGAATATTTGGGGAAAAATGCTTAAACGATCAAATTGGTTGAAATTGGAGGTTCCAAATGAAAGATAAGCAATGACTACATGTAATGGTGAGGCCATTTGGAAGCAAAATTGAAGGAAAAGTCAATTTGGAAGAAAACCGAGAATTAAGGTTTTTGGTGAAATTGGGAAAAATTACAGAAATGGCCTGATTCGGTAAAACTAAAGCCCCTAATTGATGAGGAGTGAGTAAACAAGGATATCCCAAGGCTCAAATTGAAGTAATTCTGAGAAAAGAGCTGATTGGAGAAAAAACGGAAAAATGAGGAAATTCTCGATGCTGAAAAAAGGAAAAATCAAACCGGAGGGGAATCTGATCGTAAAAATTGGGCGTTTTCGGACCAACTCCAATTCAATATATGACAAAGGCACAAAAAAAAGAAATTTTGAAAATCAGACTTGTTTTGAGTAAAATCGAGCTTCGGAGGTAAAAAGACAAATTTAGAAAATTCAGAAAAAATAGCAAATGAGCTCCAAAAATTACCAAAACTTTCAGATCTTAATCTTAAATCATTTGGAAGAGATTGGCGAAGAAAAATCTAGATTCAGAGCTCGTTTGCAAAATGGCAAATTTCGGGCCCACTAAGTTGAAATTCTAGAAGAAAAATTCCGAAAAAATAGCAAATGAACTCAGAAAATTACCAAAAATTTTAGATCTCAATCTTAAATTATTTGGAAGAGACTGGAGAAGAAATATCCAGATTCAGAGCTCGTTCGCAAAATAGAAAATCTCGGGCCCACTAAGTTGAAATTCCAGAAGATAAATCCCGAACAAATAGCAAACAAACTCGAAAAATTATGAAAACTTTCAGATCTCAATTTTAAATTATTTGAAAGAGATTGGAGAAGAAAAATCTGGAATCAGAGCTCGTTTGAGAAATGGTAAAAGTTCGGGTGCACTAAGGGGCAATTTTGGAAGAAAAATCCAGAAAAAATAGCATGGACTCGAAAAATTATGAAAACTTGCAGAACTCATTGTTATATTATTTAGGAAGTATTGGAAAAAGAAAATTTGGATTTGGAGTCCGTTTGCTATTTAATTAGGTTCGGGGGTTAAAAGAGTAATTTTACTGAAGAAACCGAAGAAAGCCTTTCTTGCATTTTAAAAAATAGAGATTAGGCTGGAAGTTGAAGGGTCAGCCAGCCAAGCCTAAGGAGAGGATGATTTTTTTGCTGAGTTCTTGTATCTAAGGGCCAAAAGTGGATAGGAAGGTAATTATTTTTTTGATCAAGCCTTTGTAATTGTGCCACATGGTCCAATGCATGAGAAGAGAGGATGTCAACATAAGGACAACAGATTTTTGAACAGCTGTATTAGGGAGAGGCTGATTACTTAATCTAAGGGTGGTAATTTCACATAAAAAGCATCTTGGATTAAGGGCCTTTGGATCAAAATTGGCTAGGGAAAAATGACAACATCCTACACCATTCTAGAAGGCCATTCAGCCACTACAAGGGAGAGGGGATATTTTCATTTTGGCTCACTTCTTTTTGGCTGATCATTGGTGATTTTGGAAGCAAATAGGTAAGTTTTGAAAAGCAAAAAAAGTTAGAAGAGAAGAAAGGCCTGAAAAATAGCTTGTGAAGGTAGCCAAAAGGCACGTAGCTCTTGCATTTTCTTTCATTTTCCATACTTAACTTGCTGATTTTCTTTGATATTTTATGATTTCTTGTTGTTTTTGGTTGAGAAATAAAGTTTTTTTAATCTTCTTCCTAAAGCTCCTATCTCATGTTTTCTTGAAAAAAATGAAAGAAAAACATTTTTTTTACTATTTCCTTGAGTTGGCCGAATGGCCTATGTTGTGTTTGTGATTGTGTTTGGTTTATTTTTTCATATTGGTTGTGATGTTCTAGCATGTTTTGATGTTCAAAATTTTTAAAAGAGTTAAGATATGGAGCTTTTTTTAACCTTTTTTTATTTACTATCATTTTGGTTGATTTTATCATTTTGTTTCCATGTCTACTTACTTTGTTTGCCATTTTTAATTTTCTATTTTATACATGTTAAGTTGTTCATGCCTAGTGATTTTACTATACTATGTGTTTGAAAATGTCTAGCTACATTCTTTCCTTTACATCATGTTTGCTTGGTTTAGCATGTTTCCTTTTTAGTCTTGTATTTAGTATGTCATGTGTTTGTGGTAATGCCATGCTTAGGATTTCATCATTTAGATCTTAGGTCCATTCGGCTACCCTAGATATTGTGCTTTATATGTGCATTTTTATCTTGCTAGTTGACATGCTTGCATTTTATGCCATGATTTTGTGTATTTGATTTATGTTGCCATGTGTTTGTGTTATTGCCATGCATTTTTATTAGTTCTAGGTCTTATTTGCATTGCCATGCATTCCATGCATGTTTAGGTCTAGGTTGCATTTATTACCATGCAAGTTCATGTTAGGTCTATGTCACATTCTTTATGCCATACATTTTCTATGTCATTTAGGTCATAAATCATGCATTTCATACATTTAACTTGCTGTTTGTTCATGCATCTCAAATCACTTGATTTTTTACTTAATCCAATCAATGGCTTAAGGTCAAGCTCACATGAGCATGCTTGTGGAAAATTAAGGAGTTGTCAAGTTGATTTTTTTTTAGGCAATTCTTGTCCAAATTTTTAGAAATTTTAGCTACTATTTGTAGGTCCTTAGAAGAGTCTCCAATAATTTTACTTTGATTTTCTGAATGATTTTATCAAAGGCTTAAGAATGATTTTTGACAAAACAGTTTTTTCACCTAGTGTTCTGACTTTCATGATTTTTCTGGTAGGTTATCCTTAGTTTAAAAATTAAGCCAATTTTTTTCCCATAGAATTAGACATGTTCTGAGTCTCCTATATATTTTTTTAGAGTTTTTTTGAAAATTTTAAAATAGATTAAAAAATCACGTTTTAAAAACTGGTCAGTAGAGTCAGATTTGAATTTGAGGGAAAAACAATTTTCTGTTTTGCCTAAGGCATGAAGAGGGAGCTGATTAGGAACCTTAGCTACTGTCCTAGGTTGATTTCTAAGCCATTTTAATCTAAGAAAATGATTTTATAAAGCTTGGGTCAAGGGTGGTCAAGTCCAGGTTTTCAAAATTAGGAAAATAGAGCCATTTTAAAAGGGGATTTCTGCTATGTCATTTTATTATCCAAGATTTTCAAAATTGTTTTTAAACTAATCACAAAGTATTTTTGATTTTAGAAAATTTAATTTGATGTCTTTTCCTAAGGTAGTAGGATATCTTTTTAGCTATACGGATTTTCTTATTTAAAGGAAAAAATACACTTTCATGTATTGCATTTTCCATGTTCATGCATATTATATGATAGATAATTTTTGCTATGAATATTTCTATGATAATATTATTATTTTGATTTATATTTTATGATGTTATATTGTTTATTATATGGTTGTGAATATTCTATGGTTATCCTATGTTTTTTGATTTGTTATTTATTTTTGTCACATCATTTATAATTTACTATGTTCATGCATTGTTATTTTTATTTTCATGCATATTTCATGATAATATTATTTTGTGTTTCATATCATTTCATATTACTTAGATTATATTGCCATGTCATTTAAATTATATTATGTCATTTAGAAAATGCCATGTAATTTAAAATATGCCATGTCATTTAGATTTGTCCTGTCATTTAAAATATGCCATGTCATTTAAATTATATTAGGTCACTTAGAATATATTATGTCACTTAGGTTATACCATGTCAGTTAGGATATACTATGTTACTTAGATTATATTATGTCATTTAGAATATACTATATCACTTAGATTATATCATGTAATATAGGTTACATTATATCATTTAGATTTTGCTATGTCATCCTTATTATGTCACACATGTTCATATTCATCTTTTTAAAATGTTTTTAAAATAAGATAATGGTTTTCAATAAAATAAAGATATTCCCGAGTTAAAATAATTCCTGAGTTCTCTGTCAGGTCTGTTGGGGAGGATATCATCAATTATTACTAATAAAGGAATATCTTTCTTTCAAAAAACGAGAATGATTAGGGAAATTTTCCAAATAAATAAAAATTTCTATATTTTGCCACGTTTGTTGGGGAATATAGGAAAATTTTGAATTAATAAATTTCGGATCATTTTTAATAAAAATGGATTTTTTTTTAAAATTGGGAATTATTTTTAAATGCCAAATCTAAAACCGACTTTTTACCGAAAATTGAGATAACACACAATTAATAAGGTACTGTTTTATATGTGCGTTGTAGAGGTGCTAATCCTTCCCCACACGTAACCGAGTCCCGAACCCATTTTTTTTATTTTTTTATTTCTTTGGTTTAAAAACGCAGACTTGAAATTGGTTTTAAATATGTTTTAATTAATTTTAAAATGTTTTACAAAACCGGTTTTAATAGGTGGCCGATCACACCTAGCTAAAAAAGATTGGTGGCGGCTCCATTTTTTTTTGAGGTGGTTTTCAAACGTTTATTTTATTTCAAGAGGAATTAAGTCGACTTTTACTCTGTTTTCCAATGTCACGCTTAACGAATATAAAGTCTCACGATGAGACTTATTATTTTTTAGGTTGCGACAACTTGGCGACTCCACTGGGATATTTAGAGAGTCAGGCTTAGAATTAGTCGTGTGTTATCAAAGTCTCGATTTTGTTGGTTTATTCGGTATTTAATTTTAATTCCCACAATTTTTTTTTTTAAATAAGGAGAATTTTGAAAATAATAAAATATTTTTAATATGTCTGTACATACTCATGTGCATGCATATTATTATTGTTCTCTGGTTATTTTGGTGCATTTATTTATTGCTTAATTGATGCTTTAGATTGTTAATCTTATTGGGGCATTTGAATAAGGGTTGTAGAATAGGTGGTGAAAGGTTTGTTGTTCCTCCTCACACACTACACTTCTATTTGCATAACATGAGCTCTATACCCGAGTTCTGTCCCTTTAAATGGAAGTAAAGTAGCTACGCTCCCGTGATGATCCTCCGCATGGGCTAGAAAAATACTTCCGGAGTATAAATTACCTAAGCTCCCGTGATGATCCTCCGCATGGGCTAGGGAAATATACTCTAACGAATTGAACCCACTTTATCGGGGTGCCTTACTAGCCTTCACAGGCGACAGTGAGGAACAATTCGGGGCCTTTTAGAACTTCGTTCACCCACATATAGTGAACCATAGAGCCAACGTAGGCGAAGCCCTGCAGAATTTTTGATAGATATATCGAAGTTAGGAACACATAGAGGGATATTTCTAACCTTTTATTACCTGTTTTACACCCCGAATAAATTTTGCAAATCAGGCAGTGATGAATGCACATCGTTTTGCTCATGATAGATTCAATATTCCATCCCAAAGGCGTCGTAATGCCAAAATTTTCATTGGGACATCTGTTTACTTTATATTATTTGTTATTATTTGATTTCTTCACCTTTACTTACTTGTTTCTTTTGTTTTTTTCATGCATTTTTTGTGTCATCATAATGCATATGGAAAGTTATTAGCCTCGGGATAATCTTCAACTAAAAGGGCTTTCATGGAGGGTCAGGTTAGTTCGATAGTGGAAGAGCATGCAGTGGTACGAGAGCATTCAGAGTCAGATCAGTGAAGAAACGGAGATTGATTAAAAGAGGGATATATATCAGTATTACCAGAACGGGTAGAGTTAGATTTTTGGCAAAATGATCTTCGAGGGTTGATGGATATTTGGAGTCAATGGGATATGTCAGAGAAGAGGACTTTCACTCAGATATATGGAGACATAGCATTGTTGATAACTGTTAGAATTAATAGTGAGTTGATTGGGGCTATGATACATTTTTGGAATCCTGCTTACCGATGCTTCACCTTCAACAAGGAAGATATGGCACCGACCATAGAGGAATATTCAGCTTTGTTGCGTATTGAGGATACCATCTCGAATCGGATTTATTTGAAAGATTCAAAGACATTAGGGTATAAAAAGAAGTTAGCTAGGATTGTGGGAATGGACAGCAAGTGGGTCGATGCTCATGTGGTTAAGAAAGGGAAAAGTGAGTGTATCCCTTGGGATGCTCTCCAATCTTTGATCCGAATCACTCAAATAGAGAGATTGCTAGGGACATTTTTGCCTTAGCCATATATGGTTTGGTTATCTTCCCGAGGACACTAGGACGTGTCGAATTAGCCATAGTTGACCTTTTCGAGAGGTTAAGACAGAAGATAGATCCGTCTCTGGCCATCATAGCAGAAACTATCCGATCTTTGAATTTTTGTAAAAGGGAAGGAAAAGAGAGATTCAGGGGATGTGTGCACCTCCTCTATGTTTGGATTCAAAGTCATTTCTGGAGGAGGGAAGATGTTTCTTTCAAACCATACTTGAAAACCCTAGTACCGATCAGTGAGTTCCTTAAAATAGATTGGCCCAAAGACAGAAATGAAGAACAATGGATCAACATGTTCTGGAACCTTAAAGGTGAAATGATAATTTGGGGAGCTCCTTGGATGATTCTCATGCCGATTTTGTACAAATGTGGAGACAAGTCAGGAGTTCCATTACTCGAGATTTAGGGAGCCGTGAGTTATGCACCTCTGTTGGTGCAAAGACAGGTCGAATCTCCCCAATTCACACTCGCGACGGATGGACTGGGTTTATTAGAATTCACTTATGGAGAGGAGGGTTTTTCAGAAAAGGTGCGAGGAACAATTGAAGCATGGAAAAACACTCATCGGATAAAGGTAGCTTGATATGCTGATATTGTTACACCCGACTACCTGGTATGGAGAGAAAGGAGGGTTAATGATAGATTGTTGGCATCTAATGGGGAAGAGGTTCAATTCATGAGTTCACCAGCAAAGGAACCACCATCGGAGCTAGAAATTGCAAGGTCAGAATATGGAAAAGAAAAGGCCCAAATAAGCAAAGAGATTGCCCGACTTCAAGAAGAGATTGAGGACATGAAAAATAGAGAATCAGTTTGGGAAAGAGAAAAGAAAAAGATCAAGAGAGAAAGGAACACTGTCAGAGGCGATCTCAAGGAATTACACCTGGAAATTAAAGGTTCCGTTTCGAGCTCAGATTTGAAGGGACCATCAAGACTTCCGGGGAATAGGAGCAAGAAGTCAAAAACCTCAAGAAATAGAGTAACTATTGGAAAGAGAGAGCGAAGCATGAAGAAGCTCGAGCCAATCAACTTGAGCAAGAGAAGCAAGCTAGGGAAAACTTACACAGTTTTGTTTTTGCTGATATATCAAGGGGTCAGTTGGAGAGTGAACAAGTACGGGCCAGATTGAAAGGCAAGGCAATCCCAAGGGGACTGTGAAAGAAAGTTCAAGATCTGAAGGAGTTACTCTAGGACTAGTATTTTGTAACAACACTTTGAAATAGATAGGAGAATTACTAGATTGTCTTAGGCAATGGTCTTGTTATTTTTAATGTATTTAAATTCCAGAAATCAATGAAAGATCATTTGGTTGGAATTATCCCGCGGCCAATACTTTCAAATGCATTCATATTTTTATCATTCATTTATTCTTTCCTATATATATATTTGTTTGTTCATTCATACTATAGACACCTAATTTTGTTCGAACCCCTAAATCAAGTATGTTTTCTTCCTAAATTGATGATTCAGAATATAAAAAGGCTTTTCTCACCCTGTAGGTGGTACTCTGAGACTTAGTCTAAGAAAGCAGATAGAAAAAGTCAAACTAAAAAAAAAGTCAATCCCGAAAAAAATCAACCCTGGAAAAGTCAACTACTAAAAAAGTCAACCCACTTTCAAAATCAAGATTTGAATTTCAATTGAAAGATGGTGAAATAATTTTGATAATCCGAGGTCTACATTGAAAGATATGGAGGTCGAAAGTTGGGTTACGGAATCTTAGTGAAAGAAAACCCTAGTTCGGGAAATTTGGATAAAAGTGCTTGAACGATCAAATTGGTCAAAATTGAAGGTCCCCAATGAAAGATAAGCACTGAATACGGGTAATGGAGAAGCTACATGGAAAAAAACTAAAAGAAAAGTCAATTCGGAAGAAGATCGGGAATTAGGGTTTTTGGTGGATTTCGGTGAATTTTGGAAGCATTACAGAAATGGCCCGATTCGGTAAGACTAAAGCCTTTAATTGATGAGGAGCGATTAAACAAGGATAGCCCAGGGGTCAGTTTGAAGAAAATCTAAAAATCGGACTTGTTTTGAGCAAAACCGGGTTTCGGAGGCAAAATGGCAAAATTTGAAAATTTGGGAAAAATAGAAAATGAACTCAAAAAATTCTGAAAATTTGCAAATCTCATTCTTAAACCGTTTCGAAGAGATTGGTGAAAGAAAATCTTGATTCGGAGTTCGTTTGCAAAATGACCAAATCCCCGGGTCTACTATACAGAAATTCAAAAGGATAAATCTCGAAAAAATAATACATGAGCTCCAAAATTTTTGAAAATTTACACATCTCATTCTTAAATTATTTGGAAGATATTGGCGAAATAAAATCTTGATTCGGAGTTTGTTTGCAAAATGGCCAAAATCCGGGTCCCCTATGCAGTAATTCAAGTAGTAAATCCCGAAAAATAGCAAATGAGCTCCAAAAATTATGAAAACTTCCAAATCACATTTTGAAATTATTTGGAAGAGATTGGTGAAGAAAAATCTTGATTCGGAGCTCGTTTAAAAAAATGGTAAAGTTCGGGTGCATAAAAGGGGCAATTTTGGAAATAAATCCGAAATAAATAGCAAATGCCCTCGAAATGTTTTGAAAAGTTTCAGAATTCAATTTTTTATTATTTTGGAAGTATTTAAAAGAGAAAATTTTAATTTGGAGTTCGTTTGCTATTTATTTAGGTTCGGGGGTCAAACTGGTCATTTTAAAGAAGAAACCAAAAAAGGCAAATTTGTAATTAAGAATAATATGAAAGAAGAAGGAATTGCTGGGATTTTACCTCATTTGATCAGCCAGCATAGAGGAGAATAAGGAAGCTTAATCAATTTAATTCCTTAGTCACTATCAAGCTCACATGCTATCACTAACACCTTGCAAATGGTCCCCCCGTCATCGAATGGCTTAGGTGCCTTGTAGGAAAGTTGAATGCACCATCCAATGGCCAAGTTTAAATGCCAAGATGACATTTTTATTTGTCATGAAAGAACCCTTATCTAATAGCCAAGAATGGAAGAGCACAATTCATCTAAAGGTGGACATCCATTCGGCCAAGAAAGGAAGTGCATGGGATTGTTCCTTTTCATCCAATGGCTTAGGCCATGTACAAGGGATGAGTGATAACTCGTATAATTATATAGTTTTTAGTTATGTTTTATTATTGTTTTGTGTCAAATACGAGTTATTATTGCTTAGTCTAATTGTGTTTATGATCTTTTATATTTTTATGTAATTTGGTGTTTTTCACGAGTTTCTTTGAGTGATTTCAGATTACTAGGTTAAATCAAGAATTAAGGGCAAATCCAATTCAGTTCCAGTTCCGACACCTTTTGCCATATCAGCTATATCTGGAGTTTCACTAAATAATTAAGGCTAAAATTTTTACAGTGCACAGCTAAGAGGCATATCTATCTTTTTCATGTTTTACACTTCTTGAAACGGAGTCGTTTTCCCTAGCGAAATCAACCATCAAGTTGGCTGATGTGCAATGACGTCTGTGCTGACCAGTTTTTGTATTTTGACCATATCTTCTGATCCACATGAGCAAATGATCTGATTCCAACGGCTATGGATCAGTAATGGCTATGGATCAGTAAATGATCAGATCAAGCCTCCAACATTGAAAAAATCAACCATCAAGCTGGCTGATCAGAATTGTCATACAATATGACGAAAATTGTTAGAAAAATGCACCCACCTATTATACCTACCTTTGAAATTTATAAAGCTTGTCTCTTGTCATTTAGCTCTCCAAAATGTGTATAAATAGAGGGCCTTGGATGAGGATGGTACATTGGTAGGATATTAGCCATTGTAATAAAATGCTCTAAGTTTTCTTCTTCTTTCCTTTCTCTAGTTTTCTTTTTTTTTTTATTTACTTATGCTTCTTACATTTCTTTTCATTTTCTTCATATCTAGTATGTGTTGCTAATCATATTGTTGAGGTGATGAGGTGAAGCTTTTGGTAAATGCTAAGGTTAGTCTCTTAAACATGAGCTAAAATGAATCATCATTTATAGACACTAGTATAGATAATATTTTCTTTTGGTTTAAAATCATACTTGCAAAGTAGGGATCTTGATTCATTATTGACAATGAAAATGGTACAGTAAATGCTTGGTTTCATAACCTTGATTTGTTGTAGACATATACCTTGGCATAAGGAATGCTTGGACTCTTTTTATGAGTTTTGAGGACACCAAATGAACATAATATCATATGCTATGGACGTTGGACAATTTGGACTGAATTGCTAAACCTTCCGATTGGAACCTCCCTTATGTGTGGATTTCAATTGTGTAATAAAACAAGATTAATCTTAGCATAACACCAAGAGTGGATTCTCTAACCTCAACATCTTTTCTTATTGTTTTTTATATCTTGTTTAATTTCTTTTATATTTTGTTTATTTTGTTCTCTAATATCTTGTTTATCTTATTTTGTTGTTGATTCCCTAATATCTTGTTTACTTTCTTTTTCTTATATATTTATAAACTTATACTTACTAATACGCTTCCCTGTGGTTCGACCTCGGACACCCGAGAATTTATTACTTGAGCATAACCTGCACTTGGGTTTACAACTCTTAATTGAGTCTCCATCAAGTTTTTGGCGCCGTTGCCGGGGAAGCAATACTAAGTATATAAGTTTATAAGTATATTTATTTTTATTGGCTGGTTATACCGCCTAATTTGTATATTAACTTTGTTTTATGCTTGTTTGGCTGGTTATACCGCCTAATCTGTATATTAACTTTGTTTTATGCTTGTTTGGCGACGTGATTTTAGATCTCGTCGTTTAGTTAGATTTTATTGTGAAACTTTTTCAGGTAATCTTTCTAATACAACTCCTACCATGGCTGACAATGAAAGTGTTCATGCTGAAGATGAGAACAGACAAGTACGCACCATGCGTGACTACTTGCAACCAACTCGAAGCTCATCACCCTCTTGTTTTATTTTTCCTCTCAATGCAAACAACTCTCGTTTTAAACCAGGTATGATAGCTTTGCTTCCAAATTTCCATGGGTTGGAATCGGAAAGTGCTTACTCGTTTCTAAAAGACTTCGAAGATGTATGTGTCACCTTTAATGACCAACAATGTACAAATGAAATTGTCAAGCTAAAATTATTTCCTTTTTCTTTAAAAGATAAAGCAAAAATTTGGCTTCATAATTTAAAACCAAGGTCAATTGGCACATGGCAAGAATTACAAACTGAGTTTCTAAAGAAAATTTTCCCAGCACATAAAACTACTGCTTTGAAAAGACAGATTCAAAATTTCAATCAAAATCAAAATGAAGCATTTTTTCAGTGCTGGGAGTGTTTTAAAGATTTGTTAAGTTCTTGTCCACATCATGGTTTTGAAAAATGGCGTCTTATTAGTTTCTTTTATGAAAGTTTAACTCCCGAAACTAAACAATTTGTTGAAACAATGTGTAACGGTGAGTTTCTAGAAAAAGAACCTGAAGAAGCCTTTGACTACCTAGACCATTTGGCAGATAACTCTCAAGCCTGACACACAGATAATTCCTCTGAAAGTTCCAATAGATCTAATCTTGTTTCTAATAGAGGTAAATATCATTTTAGTCAAGAAGATGAGATAAAAAATAAAGTAGGTAATTTGGCTAGAAAGATTGAAGCCATGGAACTTAGAGAAGTAAAAGAAGTCAAAACGGTTAAAAATGAAGAAAGTTGTGGAATTTGTGAAATCATGGGACACCCCACTTCTAAATATCCAAACATTCCCATTCTTAAAGAAGCATTGCATGATCAAGTAAATTCCATAAACACATTTAAAAAGCCTTTTGCTTCTTCTTACTCTGAAACGTATAACCCTGAATAGAGAAATCATCCCAACTTCAGTTGGCGGAATAATAATCATGTTCAGGTACCACAATCTCAAAAGCCGGGCAACACTTTTTCCTATCAACCTTCACGTGTACAAACCTTGGAAGAGACATTGCAAGCATTCATGCAAACACAAGCAAATGTGAATAACCAAACTTCACAGGACATCAATGAGATCAAAAACACCTTGTCCACATTGACAGCTTCATTACGCACTCAAGAAAAAGGTAAGTTTCCTGCTCAACCTCAGCCTAACCCTTCTACTCAATGTCTTGTTTCTTGCTCCAATGAAACTCAACAGGAAAATGCCAGTTCTATCACAACTCTTCGAAGTGGAAAGGCAATTGACAAAAACATTCCATCAAAAGACCAAGATCCTCCTTCCCCTCCAAAAAGTAATGGTAAGGATGATGGTAAGTCTGAACTTCTTGAAAATTTGGACAAAGAAAAAGGTATGCATCCTGCTCATTTTCCTCAAAGGTTGCAAACAATAAAGAATTTGAATCAAAATGCAGAAATTTATGAACTTTTCAAACAAGTTAAGATTAACATTCCTTTATTGGATGCAATCAAACAAGTTCCATCTTATGCTAAATTTTTGAAGGACATGTGCACAGTTAAAAGGAAACATAATGTTCAAAAGAAAACATTTCTGACGGAAAGTGTGATCTCAATCATTCAGCACCTTACTCCACCAAAATTCAAAGATCCTGGATGTCCAACAATCTCATGCATCATTGGAAACACTAGAATAGAACGTGCATTGCTTGATCTTGGTGCTAGTGTTAATCTTTTTCCTTTTTCTGTTTATCAACAGTTAGGTTTAGGTGAACTCAAGAAAACACCTGTTACACTTCAACTAGCTGATCGTTCTGTAAAAATTCCTCGAGGGATAGTTGAAGATGTTTTGGTTCAAATTGATAATTTTTACTTCCCTGTTGATTTTATTGTTTTGAACACACATCCTGTTTCAAATCCAAATGTTCAAATTCCTGTTATATTAGGCCGTCCATTTCTTGCAACTTCTAATGCTCTGATAAAGTGCAGGAATGGTAATTTGAACATTTCTTTTGGAAATATGACTTTAGAATTAAATGTGTTCAACATTTGCAAGCAACCTGGTGATGATTCAGAAGTACATGAAGTGGATTTCATTGAAGAACTTGTTCATGAACATCTCACCACTACCACATTCCATGATCCTTTAGAAGCTTATTTAATTGAATGTGAGTTTGATAATGCTTCAGAAATTTCACACACTTATTCTTTGTTAAATTCTTTTCAGGATAAGCATTGTTGGAAACAAAAGTTTGAGGAACTTCCATCACTCACAAATGTCACTATACCATCAACTATTGAACCACCCAAGCTGGATTTAAAACCATTGCCATCCGAGCTAAAATATTCCTTTTTGGGTGAGAATGAAACTTTTCGAGTCATAAATGAACTTGAGGAACTCAGAAATGATGCATATGAGAATTCTAAAATTCATAAAGAAAGAACTAAAGCCTTTCATGACAAGTTAATTTCAAGAAAAATATTTGATGTTGGGCAAAAAGTTCTACTTTATAATTCTAGACTTCACATATTTCCTCGTAAATTGAGATCAAGATAGACTGGCCCATTTGTGGTTAAGCATGTGTATCATTATGGAGCAGTTGACATTGAGAATCCTAGAAATGGTAACGTATTCAAGGTAAATGGACAAAGACTCAAACTCTTTTTGGAAAATCATGTTACTCAAGAAGAGGTTGTTTTTCTTTCTGATCCTTGTTTTGAAAATAACTAGATGTAAATATAATTTTTACTAATATTCAAAAAAAAAAAAAAAAAACTGATATTGTAACCCTGGTTAAATGGCGGATAACGGTACTCCGTGATTATTTAAGTCGGTTCCATCAGCTACCCACAAAACTGATATTGTATATAAATTTCTCTTTCAATTTCTCTTTCATTTTTTTAGGATGGATGATATTCTCACAAGATTGCAGAAACGATTTCCTTCTTTTCCTCGAAATATTTTACTGAAGCTTTACCAAGTTCGATTTGAAAGATTAAGAATGCTTATGCACAAAGGGATTCCTGAAGACATACGTTGGATAATTGAAGCCAAGGTACGTGAAGATGAATATCTTCCTGTTTTGCATTTACCAGGTACAGGTAGAAGCACTTTTGCAAAGAAGCGACGAGCAAAGCGCATGAGTTCAAATTGCCACAAATGTGCACGATGGATGTGTAACGGTAAATGTCATTCGATTGAGATTCCATCCTCTAATCGAGATGATAAAATTGAATTCATTAAGGATGGACTGAGTAAGGAGAATTTGGGTAATATCCAACTTTCTCTTGAGACGCATCCTAGTGGAGACGTACAAAGAGAAATTCTTGATTTATGGCCGCAATTCCAAAGGGAATGGCAACATCTTGGGAATCTGATGTTAAAAGACCCTGTTTGCTAGCTTGTAAGAAAACTGGATGGAAAGCATATCCTCGACTCATAGAAGGCGTTTAAGCCGTTTCTTGACGTAAAACCAGAGGAAGATGTGAGCCACAATCACAACTACAATAAATGACTTCTCAGCTTTTGGTTTGATTTGCAATAACTTCATTTCGGTTTAATTTACGTGTTGTTCGATTTGTGTAATTATTCTCGTTTTTTTTTTTTGCATTGGTCTTTTACGGTTGATTTTTCTTCTCTTTTTGATTTTCTTCCTGAAATCACGCAAAAATCTTTTGTTAGGTTAACATTTTCTTCTGACAGGTCAAATACACTTTCGGCGACATTATTACTCTTGTCTGATTCACTACTCAGTCCTCTATATATTACACCATGTACTCATTCTCTTTCAGGCACTCGAAAAAAAAATGGAAAGTACTTCATCCCAGCGCATTAAAAAATTTTGTGTCTTTGGAGGTGTTTATCCAGGGAAAAATAACATATTCGCTGATGAAGCCATAAGAGTTGGAGTAATACTTTCCCAACAAAAGATCCAGTTGATTTATGGAGGCGGTAGTACGGGTTTAATGGGAGCAGTCGCTACAGCAACACACGTCGGAGGAAGTCCAGTTCTAGGAATCGTGCCAAAACTATTCACAGATTTTTGTGGACCTACCGTGGGTAAGGAAATACAAGTCTGGAGTATCCCTGAACGGATGACAATCATGTACCATTCTGCCGATGCATTCATTGCTTTACCAGGAGGTCTGGGTACATTGGAAGAAATAGCTTGCGTGGCTTCTTGGTCATCTTTGGTCACAAATAAGAAACCCATTGGTTTGCTTAATATTAATGGTTATTTTAGTAATTTGCTTTCATATTTAGATAACGCTGTGGAAAATGGATTCATGTTTTCAGAGGCAAGGAGAACCATAATTTCTGCTACAACCATTGAAGATTTACTCAAAAAGCTCCAAGCTTACGAGTATTTACCTGCTACGGTTGTTTCGCAAACGCTCGGAAAAAGAAAAAGAGATATGGACGAGCAAGGAGTGGATTGCACTTTGTCTTTGTGACATTATCTAACATTTTGTTTGTTGTGTCTCAGTTATAATAAGTGGTTAGCAACCTCTGCAGGTAATATCTCCTAAATTCTACCTTTAAAATTTGACATTGGGGACAATGTCATATTTTAGTAGGGGGTAAGGGACATATTTTGCTAAAAAAAAATTGTTGTGTTTTAAGCCATTTAGAAGTATTCATTCTGAACAAGGTCTGAGTAAGGGAGACTTGAGACATACCTTGTCAGTTTGATTTAATCTTTTCAAAAAAAAAAAAACTATCTGGTCCGTTTATTATCTGCATGTGTTTTACTACTTTCGTGTATGTATTTTTTTTTTGAGTATTAGTATAATCTTGGCAAGCATGTGGATAAAGCAATAGAATTACAAATGCTTTGATTAAGTTATCTAGGTTATTTTCAATTTGGTTTTCTGAAAATTGAATATTTTTGATGATCAAATGTCTTTGAGATTGTTTTTGGTAGATCGGTTCGATTTTTGTTGGAATGTGAATTCATGGTGAACCTTTGGAAAGCCACGGAAAACTGGGAAGACATAGTAAGTTTACTTTTTCTCTTCATTCCACATGCAGATTTAAGTCATCACATAGATGCTTGCATCTATACATGATCTGATCTTAGAACAAAGTCACTATCCAGAAAGCCCCTTATCTTTGCCCCCCTTACATTAGGAGCCCATAGGTTGTAAACCTTCGGGTTGGATCCCTAGATATGAACTCCAGAAATTATGCCAAAGTGAACGGATACGATTCCGACCCCCATTCCCTCTTTATACTTTTATGATAATATTTGTGATCATTGGGTTTGGGATTGTGTGTTTCCTTCTTGTTTATTTTGTTATCTTTTGAAATCTGGAAAAAAAAATTAGGAATAATGCAAAAGAGGGTAGTTAGAATGAGTGACTGTTTTTAGAGTCGTGAACTTCGAACTTATTGATGCCAAAACAATGTTGTGATGAGTTGAGAAAAAGATGCTAAAAAAAAAAGAGCTGATGAAAATCTGTCTTGTTTGATCAATTGAATGAAAACAAAGAAAAAGAAAGTATGGAATCCAATGTTCTTTCCAAAAAAAAAATGATGATTATGAATAGATGTGATTGTGCATAAAACATGTCCCAATGAGGGCACAAATCAAAAGAAAATCACTTGTGCTTAAAAAAAATCAGAATTCAAGATTCGAGGTTTTTCATTATAGAGAGGTTTTTACTTTTCTATTTTCTTTGGATCGAGTCTTTTCTTGCTTTTTGTTTTCTTTTCAAAATATTAATGTTGAACATAGGACTAAGGATGAGTGAGAATGGAAATATTTTGAGAGGATTGATCACATTATTATTATATTTCTTGAGCCTAACTTGTGATAAACCTCAGATTATGTTTGAACATTCCACCCCTCACTTGTCCATAAGTCTCAGATTCATCTCTGTACCGATCAGATTTGTCGAGTTCACTTGTGAACTGCGGTGACAAGGATCTTAGCATGTGTACTTATGAAGCTATAGTTTGCCTAGTCCTCCATGGCTAGCTAAAGTCTCGCCAAGAAGGAAGTTCCTCAATCGTACGGTAATACCTTCAATTTTAATCTCATTGACCCTTTACTCGAACTTAATATGCCAATGATACTTAATTAGATGCCTTGCCAATTCTTACGCTTGATCTTGCTTGTTTGAGATCCCTTTAACTTGTTTCCTGCTTATTTTTTTTTTCTAGGATTGAGTCGTTGCTAGGGACTAGCAACAATCTAAGTGTGGGGGTGTGATAACTCGTATAATTATATAGTTTTTAGTTATGTTTTATTATTGTTTTGCGTCAAATACGAGTTATTATTGCTTAGTCTAATTGTGTTTATGATCTTTTATATTTTTATGTAATTTGGTGTTTTTCACGAGTTTCTTTGAGTGATTTCAGATTACTAGGTTAAATCAAGAATTAAGGGCAAATCCAGTTCAGTTCCAATTCTGACACCTTTTGCTATATCAGCTATATCTGGAGTTTCACTGAAGCATTAAGGCTGAAATTTTTACAGTGCACAGTTAAGAGGCATATCTATCTTTTTCATGTTTTACACTTCTTGAAACGGAGTTGTTTTCCCTAGCGAAATCAAGCATCAAGTTGGCTGATGTGCAATGACGTCTGTGCTGACCAGTTTTGGTACTTTGACCATATCTTCTGATCCACATGAGAAAATGATCTGATTCCAACGGCTATGGATCAGTAACTGATAGGGGAATATTTTTCTAGAAGACCATTTGATCAGACCAAGCCTCCAACATTGAAAAAATCAACCATCAAGCTGGCTGATCAGAATTGTCATACAATATGACGAAAATTGTTAGAAAAATGCACCCACCTATTATACCTACCTTTGAAATTTATAAAGCTTGTCTCTTGTCATTTAGCTCTCCAAAATGTGTATAAATAGTGGGCCTTGGATGAGGATGGTACATTGGTAGGATATTAGCCATTGTAATAAAATGCTCTAAGTTTTCTTCTTCTTTCCTTTCTCTAGTTTTTTTTTTTTTTTATTTACTTATGCTTCTTACATTTCTTTTCATTTTCTTCATATCTAGTATGTGTTGCTAATCATATTGTTGAGGTGATGAGGTTAAGCTTTTGGTAAATGCTAAGGTTAGTCTCTTAAACATGAGCTAAAATGAATCATCATTTATAAACACTAGTATAGATAATATTTTCTTTTGGTTTAAAATCATACTTGCAAAGTAGGGATCTTGATTCATTATTGACAATGAAAATGGCACAGTAAATGCTTGGTTTCATAACCTTGATTTGTTGTAGACATATACCTTGGCATAAGGAATGCTTGGACTCTTTTTATGAGTTTTGAGGACACCAAATGAACATAATATCATATGCTATGGACGTTGGACAATTTGGACTGAATTGCTAAACCTTCCGATTGGAACCTCCCTTATGTGTGGATTTCAATTGTGTAATAAAACAAGATTAATCTTAGCATAACACCAAGAGTGGATTCTCTAACCTCAACATCTTTTCTTATTGTTTTTTATATCTTGTTTAATTTCTTTTATATTTTGTTTATTTTGTTCTCTAATATCTTGTTTATCTTATTTTGTTGTTGATTCCCTAATATCTTGTTTACTTTCTTTTTCTTATATATTTATAAACTTATACTTACTAATACGCTTCCCTGTGGTTCGACCTCGGACACCCGAGAATTTATTACTTGAACATAACCTGCACTTGGGTTTACAACTCTTAATTGAGTCTCTATCAATGAGTACACATGTTAAGGTCTGGGATTAAATGCCAAGATGACATTTTTATGTTGTCATGAAAGAATCCTCATCCAATGGCCAAGAATAGAATAGCACAACTCATCTAAGGGTAGGCACTCAAAAGGCCAAGCAAGGGAGTGCATGTGATTGGTCCTCATTTTCATCTAGGGGCTGAGGTTATTACAAGGGCTGAGTACACATCTTAAGGGCTGCTATAAATTGGCAAGATGACATTTTTATGTTGTCATCAAAATATCTTAATCTAAGGTCCAAGATTAGAGGAAAAAAGGGCAAAATTTATCTAATGGTTGAAGGGCCATTCGCCCAAGAGGAAGGAGGAAAGGGAATGTTTGATTTTTTCATATAGGCTAATCATTTGAGAGGGGAAGTCAGTAGCTAATTTAGAAAAGAAAAGGTTTTGAAAGAAAAAAGAAAGGTTTTCAATAGAAGCGCTTGAAGGTGACTAATCTCTACTAAGCTCTAGCATAGTTTTGTTCTTGTTTTCCATGGTGATTTTTTGATTTTATATCTTGTTTTCCTACTAAATTTCTCATAGAAATCAAAGTTTTAAAAGGTTTGTTTAAATTTTCATCTCTTCTTCTTCATAAAAAATGGTTGAAATTATTATTATTATTTTTTTAAGATTCTTGCTTTGGCCGAATGTAGCATGAGTGATTGTCTTGATCTTTCTTTTTTTATTCTTTGCATGATGTTGTGGGAAACATGATTTTTGAAGGTTTATTTAAGTATTTTATGTTCTGATTTTTTAGAAAAAAAATGAAGCAAAAGAGGTTGAAATGGCTACATGATCTTGGCAAGACCAAGTGACTATGGTTAGGGGAGATGCTATGCCCATTTTTACCTACCATGAAGCTTACCTTAATTTTGTTGCTTAGCATGGTTTATTTTCTGATTTTTGAAATGGAAAGGCTTCATAATCTTGGCAAGACCAAGTGATTATGGTTAGGTGAGAGGCTATGCCCATTTTATACCAACCATGGAGCTTAACTTTCCTTGTTTTATTTACTAGTTTTGCTTGTTATTACTTTGCATGTCTATGCTTAATTTTTTATATGTTCTTTACATTATTTTCTATGCTATATTTGCTTCTATATTTCTTTTCCATGCTTAATAATTTTTCCTTGTAGGTTTGGCCTTTGTGTTCATTGGAATCATATTGTGCATTTTTTCATATATCATGTCTTATATTATAAACATGTTTGCATTTTATATTTTGTCATATGACCATTCGACTACTCCATTTTGCTATGCCTTGCATGTGCATTTTCATCTTGCTTCTTCACTTGTTTGCATCTCCATGCCATGACTTAGCATATCTTGATATTTAGTATGCCTTGCATGAGCATTTTCATCTTGCTTTTTGGCTTGTTGCATTCCTATTCCATGAGCTTGTGTATTTTGATTTTAGTATGTAATATGCTCGTGAAAATGTCATGACATTATGTATCTTGATATGATTTGTCATGTACTTGTGTCATTTATTAGATAGGATTACATTAGAGTACCATGTGACCATTCGGCCTCTTCATGCATTCCTTGCCTTGTCATGTATTTGCATTTTGTTTAGGTAACATGCTTTTCATTATCATATATTGAAATTGTGTATTAGTTGATGTTTGTTCAATCATTAGTATTAGGTTTATTGGTCATTGTATGTTAATAGTATTGCTATGCATTCTCATTACATTTTAGGTCTAGGCCATATTGGTATTGCCATGCATATTAGGTCTTAAGTCATATTGGTATTGCCATGCTACTTAGGTTTTAGGTTACATTAGAATTTCATGCATATTCATAACATTTAGGTCTAATTCATATTTGTATTATCAAGCATTGCATGCATATTAAGTTAGGATAGCATTTATTGCCATGCAAACTCATGCTAGGCATTTAGGTTATTTTGAATTGTCATGCATTTCCTTTACCATTTATGCTTTGGACCATGCATTGCATACATTTCATTTTCTGTATATTCATTCATTCCATGTCATTGCCACATGATTTTTGGCTTAGGCCAATCAATGGTTCAAAGCGAAGCTCACATGAGCATGCTTGTGGAAAATTAAAGAGTTGTCAAGTTGATTTTTCCATCTTTGTGATTTTTTTTACTTAGGAAAATCTTGTCCAATTTTTTTTTATAAAATTTAGCTACTATTTTTAGGTCTTTAGGATGATCTCCAACAATTTTTGCTTTGATTTTTAAATGACTTTATCAAAGGCAAAAAATGTGTTTTGACAAAACAGTTTTTTTCACCCAGTACTCGAACTTCTCCGATTTTTTTGGGTAGTCATCTTTAATCAAAAAATTAAGCCAATTTTTTCTCATGTAGTTTTATATGTTCTGAGTCTCCAGTACATTTTTTAGATTTTTTTGAATTTTGAAAAATAGGGTAAAAATTCGTGTGTCAAATTCGGACAGTAGAGGCAGATTTGAATTCAAAAGAAAAACAATGGTTGAAATTGGCTAAGGCATTTAAAGGGGGTTGGTTAGAAGCTTTAAATACTGTCTTAGGATAGTTTCTAAGCCTTTTTAAACTTTAAAAAATGATTTTATAAATCTCGGGTTAAGGGTGGTCAAGTCCGGGATTTTAAACGTAGGAAATTAGAGCCATTTTAAAAGGGTTTGGTAGGGGTTTTAATCTTCATTCACGTTTTTATTCAAAATTGTTTTCAAACAATCACAAAGTTTTGTTTTTAGAAAATCTGATTTGACATATTTTCCTAAGGTAGTTGGATATCTTTTTAGATATACGGATTTCTTTATTTAGAGGAAAAAATACATTTTCATGCATTGCATTTTCCATGTTCATGCATTTGATCTAATATGTGATTTTTGCTATGATATTTTCCATGGTATTATTATTACTTTGATTTACATTTTATGATGTTATATTGTTTACCATATGATTTTGATTATTTCATGCTATCCTATATTTTTTATTTAGTCATTTATTTTTGTCACATTATTTAGCATATACTATGTTCATGTATTTTTTTTCATGCATATTTTATGATAGCATTATTTTATGTTTCATGTCATTTCTTGTCACTTAGATCATATTCCATGTCATTTAGGTTATATTATTTAGAATATACCATGTCATTTAAAATATGCCATATCATTTAAAATTACCATGTCATTTAAATCATTTTATTTCATTTAGAATATACCATGATACTTAGGATTTTTCATTTCATCTAGAATATACTATGCCATTTAAATTATGTCATATCATTTAGGTTGCATTATATTATCTATACTTTGCTATGTCATTTTATTTATGTCATACATGTTCATATTCATTTTTAATTTTTTTTTTTATAAAAAAAAAGGATAATGATTTTCAATAAAAAATAAAGATATTCCCGAGTTAAAATAATTCATGAGTTCTCTACCGGGTTTGCTGGAGGGAATATCATCAATTATCATTAATAAAGGAATATCTTTCTTTCAAAAAACGAGAATGATTTGGAAAGTTTTCCAAATAAATAAAAATTTCTATATTTTGCCGATTTTGTCGGGGAATATAGGAAAATTTTGAATTAATAAATTCCGGATCATTTTCAATTAAAAATAGAATTATTTTTCTTTAAATTGGGAATTAACTTGAAATACTAAATTAAGAACTGATTTTTTACCAAGACTTGAGATAACATACGATTAATAAGGTACCGTTTTATACGGGCGTTGTGGGGGTGCTAATCCTTCCCCGCACGTAACCGAGTCCCGAACCCGATTCTTCGATTTTCTCTGGTTTATAACACAGACTTGGAATTGGTTTTAAAAATGTTTTAATTAATTTTAAAATATTTTATAAAATCAGTTTTAATAGGTGGCCGATCACACCTAGCTAAAAAATATTGATGGCGACTCCATGTCTTTTTACGAGGCTGTTTTCATGCCCTCGACCTTTTATTTCAATCTAGAGGAATTAAGTCATCTTTTCCTCTGCTTCTGTTCCCCCTCACTCGAACGGGTCCCCGCGACGGGGATCACGTATCGACACATACATTTATTCATACTTATAGTTATCCATTTGTTCATTCTTTATTCATCCATTCACATTTAGTCATTCATTCATTCAATTATAATAAAACATAAAGAATGTGTCAATAAATTCTAATTCATGGTTTTTTAAAACTTAAAGGTAAAATTGGGCACACTCCGAAAGAACCGCATTTTCGGCTTCGTTGCAACACCCGATCTCAAGCCAGAGTAATGGAGAATGACCAACTTGCCCATATTGAAGGATGGAACGAGTTCAGACGGAACTGCAGGAACAACTGACTAAGTCTCAAGAGGAATCAAGAGAACAAATGGCTAAACTTATGGAAATGATGAACACCATGATAAGGCAGAAAGAGCCGGGGGAGAATTCAATTACAGGAAAAGAGACAGTGAATCAGGAAGGATGACCTGAAGTTTTGCAGCTGAATGGCCAAACATCCCAGCATGTGGGAAACGAGCTTCCAACTGGGGCAGCATCCTATGTTTATATTCAAGCAGTGGCTAAAGCACATAATTGTGCTCTTGGAAAGGGTAACATTGGGGCTAACCCAATTGATGTTGTTGATGTTCTGGACTTTAAAGAACTTGCTGAGAAGGAAAAGGCAAAGATGGCTGAACTAAAGAAGATTGAATCTGCACAGTCTGAGAAAAAGTATCAGCTGTTGGAGGAGAGGCTAAGGGCAGTTGAAGGGGGAGAATTGTTTGGTAGTCTGGATGCCAAGGAGATGAGTCTAGTACATGGATTGGTAATTCCTCCCAAGTTTAAAGTACCAGACTTTGAGAAATATAATGGGACTACTAACCCATCAGTACACCTCACCATGTACTACAGAAAGATGACAGGACATGATGACAATGAAAAACTGCTTATCCACTGTTTCCAGGATAGTTTAACGGGTTCTGCAACCCGATGGTGTAATTAACTTACTCGGACTAAGATCGTTCTTGGATGGATTTAGCCATGGCCTTCATGGAACATTATAAGCATGTATCCGATATGATACCTGACAGGTTATCGCTGCAGAATATGGAAAAGAAAACTACTGAGAGTTTTAAGGAGTACTCTCAAAGGTGGAGGGACTTGGCCACTCAAGTGCAACCCCTTTTGACCAGCAAAGAAACTACGGTGCTTTTTATTAACACTTTAAAGGCACTATACTATGATAAATTGGTGGGGGGTGCCACTAAAAATTTCGGGGATATGGTTATATCCGGCGAAATGATTGAAACCGCCATTAAGAGTGGCAAGATGGAAGGAGGAGAGTCTTCAACACCAAAAAAAAACAGTCCCCACTAAAAAAAAAGAGGGAGAAACTCACGCAGTTAGCTACAACCATTATCCCTATACACCTTCTACACCCTATACATCCCCTAGACCTTATACACCTCCTATACCCTAAACACCTTACCAAGGTACAATCCTTACTACCCTAATCTAAACCATCTTACTCAAAACCCATTCCCTTATACCAACATACCACAACAGCCATACCCAACTGGCGTATCCCCACAAATAACCCTTCCCCAAAACACTCTCCTGAATACCCAAGGTGTCATGCGTAATGACCAACGATCACCAAGGAACGATCAAAAACCCCAATTTGATCCCATTCCTACAAGTTATGGTGAATTATACCCTAAACTGTTGAAGGGTCAGCTTGTTGCACCCGTATACCTTAAACCCTTATCACCACCATATCCCAAGTGGTACAATGTAAATGCTAACTACACATATCATGCGGGGATTCAGGGGCATTCGACTGAGGATTGCATTGCTTTTAGGAAGAAGGTTCAAAGCTTGATCAACATCGGGGTTGTAAAGTTCGGATCAAGGAACGGGCCTAATATAGCGGGTAACCCATTTCCCAATCATACTGAGGCCAAGGTGAATACAGTGTTGACAGGGGAAGTTGGTAGGGTGAAAAGATACATTAGTGAGGTGAAGACTCCAATGATAAATGTATGGTTTGAAATGGTTAAAGCAGGAATAATTCAGGATGAAGATAGTCTGAGAATTGTTGCAAGCAGGGCAGAGGATTATTGTCCATTCCATAGATGCAAGAGACACACTATACAGGAGTGTAGAGAGTTTTTAGCTAAAGTTCAGTGAATGATGGATGTGGGCAAGGCCCAAATTTATGAGAAGACAGAGGAAGAAATGGGTGCTACAGAGAATACAACCGGCTATGGGGTGGGCATACCTTTGGTGATCTACTATGATGAGCCGAAAAAGAAGGCTACCCCGATTTATGAAGAAATCACGTCGAAATTAATTATGGAGCTGCCATCTTCATTCTCGTACAAAGAGAATAAGGCTGCACCGTGGAAATATGATTGCAGCGTGGTTACTCCAGGCTCTTTCAGTCAGCAGACAGTAAATCATATAATAGGTGTGGGGCATCTAACCCGTAGTGGTAGATGTTTTGCCCCCGAGATTGTTGAGCAAAGTCTGATGGGAAAAGAAGGAATTGATAAATGAAAGAGAATAGCAGAGCCGGTCTATATAGAGATGGATTAGTCAAAAAGAGTGGATAAGAATTCAGCCTCGGTGAAAGAGTCGGTGAATGAAAATGAGGCTTGTGAATTTCTAAAATTTATAAAGCATAGTGAGTACAATGTGGTGGAACAACTACATCGTTAACCGGCAAGGATTTCGATCCTTTTGCTGTTGCTTAATTCAAAGCCATATAGAAATGCCCTGCTAAGGGTTTTAAATCAAGCATATGTGGCTAATAATGTATCAGTGGAAAAATTGGATCGGTTGGTGGGGAAATTTGTAGCGGATGATCATATCTTCTTTAGTTATGATTAAATACCACCAAACGGTGTTGGATCTACAAAAGCCCTTCACATCACGACTACTTGCAAGGGGCACATACTACCTCGAGTACTCTTGGAAACGGTTCTTGACTTAATGTAATGCCCTTGGCAACCCTGTATAAACTATCGGTTGATATTTCCTACATGCTACCAAGTTGCACTATGGTCAGAACTTTTGACGGAACTCGAAGGGAAGTAATGGGAACTATTGAGGTTTCGCTGGAGATAGGTCCTTGCACCTATAAGGTGGATTTTCAAGTCATTGAAATTTGTAATGGAGGGACGTTTGGTCATTGTATCAGGAGAGGAAGACATCATAGCCTCTGCATCTACTAACTCTCCTTACATAGAACCAAATGAAGATGCTATGGAATGCTCCTTCAGGTCTTTGGAATTTGTTAATGCAATATTCATCGCTGAAGGACGTAAAATTCCAAAGCCAAAGCTGTCCAAAAATAACAGGCTGGGAGTGAGAACCACGGTCGAAAAGGGCTGCAGGGCAGGAAAAGGACTGGGAAAGCATCTTCAGGGTATGGCCAAGGCAATTGAGGTGACTGTAAAGAAAGATTGGTTTGGTCTTGGATATCTACCAAAGGCTTATGAAAAGAGGAAACAAATTGAGAAAAACCAACAAAGGAGAATGGCCTGTCTCTCGGGTATGGACATAAAGTGGCAACCCATGACTTTTCCACCAATCCTTCACAGCTTCCATTCGGTCGGCTTTTTGTTTGGAGAAAAGGATTCCGACGATGTACTGATAATGATTGAATAGGACTTTGAGAAGTTCCATATGAGTAGGGACGAGCAGATGCAAGATATGATGATCTGTATGGCTAGTGAAGAAGGAATTGAAAAATAGATGCAAGTTGGATGGTGCGACCTTGTCCACCAGGTTACAAATTAACAAATTGGAGTGCGACTAAGCTTCCTATAGTCTTTAGGTCTACTCCAAAGTAATACTTTGAAAACAATCTTAATTATCTCTGCCTAGGGATATTAAGAATTTTATTTTTCTGTACGGGCTTTTGTTTAAAAATCTTCATTCAATAAATAACAAGCACATGCATTTTATTCATATTGATGTGTCCATATTCTTTCATTTTTCTTTTTATTTTTCTTTCATTGCCTATATACTTTCCTATATTGTTTCTTCCTCACCTATTTACAGGTATACGGATGCGAAATATGAGGACCATCCTGACAATAATTTTGAAATTGATTTTGAAAGACCCATTTGCACGGGTGATTTCGATGCCAACGAAGATACTGAGGATTATGGTCTGTCTCCGAATTTATTAAGGAAAAAAGAACAAGAGGAGAAGCAAGTACTGCCTCATAAAGAGCTGTTGGAAATGATAAATTTGGGAAGTGGGGAAGAAATAAAGGAGGTTAAAATTGGGATCGCATTGTCATCATCAACAAATGGTGAGCTAATAGCTTTGCTCTGGGAATATTTAGATGTATTTTCATGGTCATACCAAGACATGCTAGGGTTGGATCCAGATATTGTGGTTCACAAGCTCCCTTTAAGGCCAGAATGCAAGCCGATTCAGCAAAAGTTGAGAAGAATGAGGCCGGACATGCTGTTAAAGATAAAAGAAGAAGTAGTTTGATGCTGGGTTCTTAGAAATGGCAAAATATCTGGAATGGTAGCAAATATTGTCCCAGTACCAAAGAAGGATGGCAAAGTATGGATGTTTGTGTCGATTATCGGAATCTGAATAAGGCCAGTCCTAAAGATAACTTCCCTTTGCCTCATATTGATACTCTGGTGGATAATAAGGCAAAGAGCTCTTTGTTTTCTTTCATTGACGGATTCTCTAGGTACAATCAGATTAAGATGGCCCCAGAAGATATGGAGAAAACCACATTCGTGACGATGTGGGGAATATTTTGCTATAAGGTAATGCCATTTGGATTGAAGAATGCCAGGGCAACATATCAGAGAGTCATAGTGACTTTGTTTCATGATATGATGCATAAGGGGATTGAAGTTTATGTTGATGATATGATTGCAAAGTCATAAGGAGAAGAGGAGCATATTGCGAATCTTAAGAAACTCTTTGAAAAACTAAAAACGTTTTGACTCAATCTAAACCCGGCAAAATGCACTTTCGAAGTCACTTCGGGGAAGTTGTTGGGTTCTATCTTCAGCAAAAAGGGAATTGAGATTGATCCAGATAAAGTAAAGGCCATCCAGAACTTGCCACCACCTCGTACTCAAAGGAAGTAAGGGGCTTTCTAGGAAGATTGAATTACATTGCTCGGTTTATTTCTCAGTTAACCGATAAGTGTGATCCAATATTTAAGTTACTTCAGAAACGTGATCCGGGAGAATGGGATGAAGGGTGTCAGATTGCTTTTGAAAAGGTTAAGCACTATCTATCCAACCCACCAGTATTAATGCCGTCTGTTCCGAGAAACCAATGATACTGTATTTTTCAGTATTTGAAAGGTCTATGGATTGTGTCTTGGGGTAGCTTTAATGAAACTGGGAAGAAAGAACAAGTGATTTACTACCTCAGCAAGAAATTTACAGAGTATGAGCTGAAGTATTCATCAGTAGAAAAGCTTTGTTGTGCCTTAGCTTGGACTGCTCGAAGGCTCAGACAATACATGTTGTACCATACGACGTGGTTGATTGCCAAGCTAGATCCAATCTAGTACATGTTGGAAGCATCTTCTTTGTGAGGAAGAACGGCAAGATTGCAAGTTTTGTTGTTAGAATACGACATTGTATATGTGAGTCAGATACCTATAAAGGGCAGCGCAGTAGCTGAATTATTAGCAAGTCGGGCAGTGGAAGATTATGAGTCATTGAATTTTGATTTCCCGAATAAAGGCCTGATGTGCATTTGGCAAGAAGATGAGATTCCCCTAAAAAAGAAGAAAATATGGAGGTGCATCTAATGCCATGGGACATGGAATCGGTGCAGTGTTCATATCCCCAGAAGAAGATTATTATCCTTTCACTGTCAGATTGGATTTTGATTGTACGAACAATACCGCTGAATATGAAGCATGTACTATGGGCCTTCATGCTGCAGTAGAAGAAAGATCAAAACACTAGAGGTTTTCAGAGATTCAACACTAGTGATATATCAGTTACGAGGAGAGTGGGAAACCTGAGATGCAAAGCTAATCCGGTACCGAGAGCTCATACTAAGTTTGTTAGAGGAATTTGAAGAAGTGAGTTTCAATTACTTCTCTCGAGAAGAAAACCGAATGACATATGCTCTAGCTACTTTATCACCCATGTTTAAAGTAAAGGAAGGGGTCGAGGTTGTGTCGATAAAGATGAGCATATATGAATCTCCTGCCCACTGCCTAAGTATTGAAGAAGAAGCAGAGGCCTCCCGTGGTATAACGATATCTTGCAATATATCAAGAGTCAACGGTATCCTGAACAAGCAACATAAAATGATAAGAGGACTCTGAGAAGGTTAGCAATGGGTTTTGTACTAGATGGTGAGATTCTCTATAAGAAAGGGAATGACCAAATCCTATTGAGGTGTGTTGGGTCTGCCGAAGCTCGGAGGATCATTGAAGAAGTCTACGAAGGAATATGTGGCATTCGTGCTAATGGTCACATGCTTGCTAAGCAGATTATGAGAGCAGGGTATTATTGGCTGACAATAGAAGGAGATCGCATTAGTTATTCCCGGAAGTGCCATAAATGTCAGATATACGCTGACAAGATTCATGTGCCGCCATCACCGTTGCATGTCATGACTGCACCTTGGCCATTTTTGATATGGGGAATGGATATGATTGGGCCTATTACTCTGAAAGCTTTAAATGGACACCGTTTTATCTTGGTAGCCATAGATTACTTCACAAAGTGGGTGGAAGTTGCTTCCTACGTGAATGTAACGAAGTTAGTGGTATGCAGATTTGTTAAGAAGGAAATCATATGTCGATATGGACTCCCGGAAAGAATAATCATAGATAATGCTCTCAATCTGAACAATAAGATGATGAGGGAAATATGTACCCAGTTTAAGATCAACCATCATAATTCGGCACCTTACCGTCCAAAAATGAATGGAGCAGTAGAAGCAGCTAATAAGAACATCAAGAAGATTATTGAAAAAATGACTGATGTATACAAAGATTGGCACAAGATTTTTCCTTTTGCTCTCCACGCATACCGTACTTCGGTTCACACATCTACGGGTGCTACACCATTTTTGCTGGTATATGGGATGGAGGCAGTGCTGCCTATTGAGGTTGAAATCCCTTTATTTCGTGCTTTAATGGAGGTTGGATTAGAAGAGGAAGAGTGGGTTAGAACTCGCTATGAACAGTTGAATCTCATCGAGGAGAAAAGACTAAAGGAATTTGTCACGGGCAGTTATATTAGAAAAGGATGATTCGAGCTCACAACATAAAGGTTCGTCCCATACAGTTTCGAGAAGGAGAGTTGGTACTAAGGAAAGTTCTTCCTATAGTGAAGGATCCGCGAGGGAAATGGGCTCCAAATTGGGAAGGGCCTTATGTGGTGAAAAGAGCTTTTTCTGGAGGAGCATTGATTCTGACTTGAATGGACAAGGATGACTTGAGAAATCCCGCAAATGCTGATAATTGAAGAAGTACTATGCTTGAAGAAAAAAAAAAGTGTGATACTGTGCACATGGAAATTCGAATGATTCCAAATGTAAAAGTGAAAATTCTCTATATCTATTTCCCTTGAGAATTGCTTTTCAATGATAATATTCATGCTTGATATGATAAATGGCCATCTTTCATATTCCTTTCACTAAGAAGAAATTATCCTTAGTCACCCCTTTGAGCTTTAGGAATTATTTCTTTCTCTGAACCTTGAACAAGGATCACCTTCTACATTGGAAGGCAAATGCGAGGAAAAATAACCTCCAAAAATTATGGCAAAAAGAGCCATCAAAAAAGTGTGAAACCAAAGAATGGCAAATGAAAGCCAAGAATGAAAGAAAAAAAGAAAAAGAAAAAAAGAAAATCCAAAAAAAAAAGGGGACGAATGTTTCAAGAATGAATTCTCCTTAGGAAATGATCCTTGATCCAAACACCCTTAAACACATTTTGGGCCTATTTATCCTTTTTTATAAACCCAAACCTTGGCCTACATTACGAGCTTTTAAAAGTCCATTTTGATCAAACATGGTTAATTGATTTGAAAGGTTTTTCTCAGAATTCATCCCATCTTTTGAATTGACATTTTCACCTTGGAAGCATTTAGAATTCTTAGGTGCGTGGTAAAACACAAGAAAAAAGAAAGAAAAAAAAAGAATGTAAAAGGAGAGGTTTTAGCCGAAAACCCGCAAAGGGAGACTTAATACCGAATAGGGGACACTTGAGTTGAAAACCCGCAAAAGGTGGCTCAAGTACTGATTAAGGTTTGAACCAATGCTCCATGTAAAGGGGGAGAAAGTGTCTGAATATCAGAGGAAAAAGGAAAAACTCAGTCTGACGTAACTACGGAAGCCGAGAGATTACCCAAGTAAATTGCTCATTCAAGAGAAATTTCGAATGAATTGTAAAAGGAGAGGTCCAAGATATTTTGCATCTGGGTCATCTACAACCTACAACTCTACACTTGTTTTCTTGTATCCTTGATATTCACCTCTATTATTTTAAGGCATTGGTTGCAATAAATCCTTGCTATCCCTTTTATGAAATTTGTTTGTTTCATATTTTCTTTCATACATTTTTGTGATGCATTTTGATTGTATTAAATTGAATGATTAGTAAACATTAGAATCTTTAAATAGATTGATTTCAGAGTATTACTAAGGAGTAGATTTAAATCTTAGAAAAGGTTTGGAAACCATTAATCATGATGAAAAATTCGCCAAGTAAAGGTAAAACAGTGAATGTGTTGGAGACTCTGTCATGAAGTCAGAAAATTTGTGAATTTTAGCGGAGTCATAAACTGGGACTGTTTGACAATTTATCTTGATTGAAGGTTCCTCAAGTGGGGCATCTGTGAAAAGTTGAGGACTCCGTCATAAAGTCAGATAATCTGTGAACCTCAAAGAAACCATGGATTAGAAATCGTGACACAATCATTTGATTGCATTCATCCTTAGAAAACATACAAGCATTTGCAAAGCATGTCATTCTCATTACTGCATTTAGCTAACATTGTAGGAATCAGGAAAATTTTGGTTTCCCCAAATTGAACTCGTTCTGTTTCTAAAAAGAGTCGATCCCCGAGATCACTGTCGAGGTATTTTCCTTTTAAATTGAACTCATTCTGCTTCTCAAATGAGTCAAGCCCCGAGATCATCGTTGAGGTATGTTCCTTTCATTTTCAAATCAAATTTATTTTCCAAGTAAATCAAACCCAGGATCATTCTTAAGGCATTCCTTTTGCTTTTTAAAATCGAACTCTTTCTGCTTCTCAAATGAGTCCAGCCCCAAAACCATCGTCGAGGTATTTCCTTTTATTTTAAATCGAACTTGTTTTGCTTCTCAAATGAGTCGAGCCCCGAGACCATCGTCGAGGTACTTTCCTTTTCAAAATCAAACTCATTATGCTTCTGAAATGAGTCGAGCCTCGAGACCATCATCGAGGTACTTTTTTTTTTTTTAAAATCAAACTCGTTCTGCTTCTCAAAAGAGTCCAGCTCCGAGACTACCGTCGAGCAATTTTTTCCTTTTGTCTTTCAATCGAACTCATTCTGCTTCTCAAATGAGTCGAGCCCCGAGACTGTCGTCAAGGTATTTTATGTTTAAATCATGGATAAGACCTCCGGGCACCATTCTTAAGACCTCCAGGCATAGTTTTTCTATTTAAATCATGGATAAGACCTCCGGGCACCATTCTTAAGACCTCCGGGCATAGTTTTCTGTTTAAATCATGGATGAGACCTCCGAACACCATTCTCAAGACCTCCAAGCACCATTCTAAAGACCTCCGGGCATAATATTTATGTTTAAATCATGGATAAGACCTCCGGGCATAATTTTCCAGATCATAGATAAGACCTCCGGGCATCATTTATTTTACAGTTTTAAAAGTGAACAAGTCTTTGGTGGTGATAGCCAAAGCCTCTGGTGGAGATATCCAAGGTCTTACAGTTTTAGAAACGTGAGCAAGCCTTCGGTGGCGATAGCTGAAGCCTCTGGTGGAGATATCCAGAGTTTTACAAATTTTTAAACAGTGAGCAAGTCTTTAGTGGCGATAACTGAAGCCTCTAGTGAAGATATTCAGAGTTTTACATTTTTAAAAATGAGCAAGTCTTTGGTAGTGATAGCCGAAGCTTTTGGAGGAGACGCCTAAAATTTTAAACACAGCTAAGCACAAGACAGGATAAGATCCCGATATCACTGTCGAGGTATTTTCTTCTCTTGCAAATCGAACCCTTTTTCTTAAGACGGGTTGAGCCTTGATTAGTCAGGGAACTCAATTTAAGGACAAAATCTTCAATTTACAATTTTTAATAAAAAAAAATGAAAAAATGATAAAAGGAAAAAAGAAAAAATGAAAACCCCTTTCTTTTCCTTCACATGTGATTTCACTAACCGGACAAAATTAGTTTTGTTTATCTTTGCCTGATTCCTGATTCCTGATTCCTGATTCTCAGCAATAGCCAAAGAGGGACAACTATAGACACCCAATTTTGTCTGAACCAATAAAACATGTATTTTTCTTCCTAAAGTGATGTTTTAGAATGAAAAAAGTCCTTTCTCATCATGCAAGTGGTACTCTGAGACTTAGTTTAAGAAGCCAAGCATAAAAAGGCAATCTTGAAAAAGTCAACTCTAAAAAGTCAATCATTGAAAAGTCAACCCACTTTCAAAATCAAGATTCAAAGTTCAATTGAACAATGATGAAATAATTTTGATAATTCGAGGTCTACAACGAAAGCTATGGAGTTCGAAAGATAGGTTACGAAGATTTTGTGGAAAGGAAACCCTAGTTCAAAAAATTTAGGGAAAAGTGCTTAAACGATCAAATTAGTCAAAATTGGAGGTTCAGAATGAAAGATAAGCAATGACTATAGGTAATGGAGAGGTCATTTGGATGCAAAACTAAAGGAAAAGTCAATTTGGAAGAAAACCGAGAATTAGGGTTTTTGGTGGATTTTGGTAAAATTGGGGAAAATTACAGAAATGGCTCGATTCGATAAAACTAAAGTCCCTAATTGATGAGGAATGAGTAAACAAGGATAACCCAAGGCTCAGTTTGAAGTAATTCCGAGAAAAGAGCTGATTGGAGAAAAAACAGAAAAATAATGAAATTCCCGATGCTGAAAAAAGAAAAAATCAAACTGGAGGGAAATTTGATCGTAAAAATTGAGCTTCTTTGGACCAACTCCAATTCAATATATAACAAAGGCACAAAAAAAGAAAATCTGGAAATCGGACTTGTTTTGAGTAAAATCGAGCTTTGGAGGTAAAAGGGCAAATTTGGAAAATTCGGAAAAAATAGCAAATGAGCTCCAAAAATTACCAAAATTTCCAGATCTCAATATTAAATCGTTTGGAAGAGATTGGCAAATAAAAATCCAGATTTGGAGCTCGTTTGCAAAATGGCAAATTTCGGGCCCACTAAGTTGAAATTCTAGAAGAAAAATCTTGGAAAAATAGCAAATGAGCTTAGAAAATCACCAAAACTTCTAGATCTCAATATTAAAATATTTGGAAGAGATTAGCAAAGAAAAATATGGATTCGGAGCTCGTTTGCAAAATGGAAAATCTCGAGTCCACTAAGATGAAATTCCAGAAGATAAATCCCGAAAAATAGCAAATGAGCTAGGAAAATTATGAAAACTTCCAAATATCAATTTTAAATTATTTGAAAGAGATTGGAGAGGAAAAATCTGGAATCAGAGCTCGTTTGAAAAATGGTAAAAGTTCGGGTGCACTAAGGGGCAATTTTGAAAGAAAAATCCGAGAAAAATAGCAAATGGACTCGAAAAATTATGAAAGCTTGCAGAACTCATTTTTATATTATTTAGAAAGTATTGAAAAAAGAAAATTTGGATTTGGAGTCCGTTTGCTATTTAATTAGGTTCGGGGGCTAAAAAAGTAATTTTATCGAAGAAACCGAAGAGGGTCTTTCTTGCATTTTAAAAAATAGAGATTGGATTGGAAGTTGAAGGGTCAGCCAGCCAAGCCCAAGGGGAAGATGATTTTTTGCTGAGTTCTTGTATATAAGGGCCAAAAGTGGATAGAAAGGTAGTTTTTTTTTTTTTTTATCAAGCCTTTGTAGTTGTGCCACATGGTACATGAGAAGGGAGGATGTCAACATAATGGCAACAGATTTTTGAACAGTTGTATTAGGGAGAGGCTGATTACTTAATCTAAGGGTGGTAACTTCACATAAAAAGCATCTTGGATTAAGGGCCTTTGGCTCAAAATTGGCTAGGGAAAAATGACAACATCCTACACCATTCTAGAAGGCCATTCGGTCACTACAAGGGAGAGGGGGTATTTTCATTTTGGCTCACTTATTTTTGGCTGATCATTGGTGATTTTGGGAGCAAATAGCTAAGTTTTGAAAAGCAAAGAAAGTCAGAAGAGAAGAAAGGCTTGAAAAATAGCTTCTGAAGGTAGCCAAAAGGCACCTAGCTCTTGCATTTTCTTTCCTTTTCCATACATAACTTGCTGATTTTATTTAATATTTTATGATTTCTTGTTGTTTTTGGTTGAGAAATAAAGTTTTTTAATCTTCTTCCTAAAGCTCCTATCTCATGTTTTCTTGAAAAAAAAATGAAAGAAAAACAATTTTTTTTACTATTTCCTTGAGTTGGCCGAATGGCCTATGTTGTGTTTGTGTTTGGTTTATTTTTCCATGTTGGTTGTGATGTTCTAGCATGTTTTGATGTTCAAACTTTTTAAAATAGTTAAGATATGGAGCTTGTTTTTAACCTTTTTTTATTTACTATTATTTTGGTTGATTTTATCATTTTGTTTCCATGTCTACTTACTTTGTTTTCCACTTTTAATTTTCTGTTTTCAACATGTTAAGTTGTTCATGCCTTGTGATTTTACTATACTATGTGTTTGTGAAAATGTCTAGCTACATTCTTGCCTTTACATCATGTTTGCTTGGTTTAGCATGTTTCCTTTTTAGTCTTGTATTTAGTATGTCATGTGTTTGTGGTAATGCCATGCTTAGGATTTCATCATTTAGATCTTAGGTCCATTCGGCTACCCTAGATATTGTGCTTTTTATGTGCATTTTCATCTTGCTAGTTGACATGCTTGCATTTCTATGCCATGATTTTGTGTATTTGATTTATGTTGCCATGTGTTTGTGTTATTGCCATGAATTTTCATTAGGTCTAAGTCTCATTTGCATTGCCATGCATTTCATGCATGTTTAGGTCTAGGTTGCATTTATTGCCATGCAAGTTCATGTTAGGTCTATGTCACATTCTTTATGCCATGCATTTTCTATGTCATTTAGGTCAAAAATCATGCATTTCATACATTTAACTTGCTGTTTGTTCATGCATCTCATATCATACCACTTGATTTTTGACTTAAGCCAATCAGTGGCTTAAGGTCAAGCTCACATGAGCATACTTGTGGAAAATTAAGGAGTTATAAAGTTGATTTTTCTACCTTTGTGATTTTTTTTCCAGGCAATTCTTGTCCAAATTTTTAGAAAATTTTAGGTACTATTTGTAGGTCCTTAGAATAGTCTCCAATATTTTTACTTTTCTTTTTGAATGATTTCATCAAAGGCTTAAAAATGATTTTTGGCAAAACAGTTTTTTCACCTAGTGTTCTGACTTTCGTGATTTTTCTGGTAGGTTATCCTTAGTCTAAAAATTAAGCCAATTTTTTACCATAGAATTAGACATGTTCTGAGTCTCCTATATTTTTTTAATATTTTTTTGAAAATCTGAAAATATATTAAAAAATCACGTTTTAAAACTGGTCAGTAGAGTCAGATTTGAATTTGAGGGAAAAATAATTTTTTGTTTTGGCTAAGGCATTAAGAGGGATTAGGAACTTTAGCTACTATCCTAGGTTGATTTCTAAGCCATTTTAATCCTAAAAAATGATTTTATAAAGCTCGGATCAAGGGTGGTTAAGTCTGGGTTTTCAAAATTAGGAAAATAGAGCCATTTTAAAAGGGGATTTCGGCTATGTCATTTTTTTTATCCAAGATTTTCAAAATTGTTTTTAAACTAATCACAAATTATTTTTGATTTTATAAATTTAATTTGTTTCTTTTCCTAAGGTAGTCAGATATATTTTTAGGTATACGAATTTCCTTATTTAAAGGAAAAAAATACACTTTTATGCATTGCATTTTCCATGTTCATGCATATTACATGATATATGACTTTTGCTATGAATATTTCTATGGTAATGTTATTATTTTGATTTATATTTTATGATGTTATATTGTTTATTATATGGTTGTAAATATTCTTTGGTTATCCTATGCGTTTTGTTTAGTTATTTATTTTTATCACATCATTTAGGATTTACTATGTTCATGCATTGTTATTTTTATTTTCATGCATGTTTCATGATAATATTTTTTTTTGTGTGTTTCATTTCATTTCATATTACTTAGATTATATTGCCATGTCATTTAAATTATATTATGTCATTTAGAATATGGCATGTCATTTAAAATATGCCATGTCATTTAAATTATATTAGGTCATTTAGAATATATTATGTCACTTAAGTTATACCATGTCATTTAAGATATACTATGTTACTTAGATTATATTATGTCATTTAGAATATACTATGTCACTTAGATTATATCATGTCATCTAGGTTACATTATATCATTTAGATTTTGCTATGTCATCCTTATTATGTCACACATGTTCATATTCATCTTTTTAAAATGTTTTTAAAATAAGATAATGATTTTCAATAAAAATAAAAATATTCTCGAGTTAAAATAATTCATGAGTTCTCTGCCGGGTTTGCTGAGGAGGATATCATCAATTATTATTAATAAAGGAATATCTTTCTTACAAAAAATGAGAATGATTCGGGAAATTTTTGAAATAAATAAAAATTTCTATATTTTGCCACTTTGTTGGGGAATATAGAAAAATTTTGAATTAATAAATTCCGGATCATTTTTAATAAAAATGGAATTATTTTTCTTTAAATTGGGAATTATTTTTAAATGTCAAATCTAAAATCAACTTTTTACCGAAACTTGAGATAACACACGATTAATAAGATACCGTTTTATACGGGCATTGTGGGGGTGCTAATCCTTCCTCGCATGTAACCGAGTTCCGAACCCGCTTCTTTGATTTCTCTGGTTTAAAAACTCATACTCGAAATTGGTTTTAAAAATATTTTAATTAATTTTAAAATGTTTTACAAAATCAGTTTTAATAGGTGGCCTATCACACCTAGCTAAAAAAGATTGGTGGCGACTCCATATTTTTTTGAGGTCGTTTTCAAACCCTCATTTTATTTCAAGGGGAATTAAGTCAACTTTTCCTCTGTTTTCTAATGTCACGCTTAACGAATATAAAGTCTCGCGATAATACTTGTTATTTTTTAGGTTGCGACAACCTTCTTTCCTGCATAATCCATGGTGCTTTGGTTGGCCTTTCTCCCGGAGATCCATTTATTACGAATACAAGTTGAAAGTATCCGATCTACATTACGAATATAATTTTAAATTTTTTGTAAATTAATATATAGTGAAACTGGCTTTCGGGCTTGGCCTGAAACGGGCTTGCGTAAGGGAAATAAAAAAATTCAAGTCTTGGCCCAGCCCATGGACTCCTAAGTCATAGCCGTCGAAAATGTCCTTATCAATAGGGATGGCAATGGAGCGGGGCGGGGGCGGATTTTGCAGTATCCGCCATCGCCCCGCCATAGCACTGCTCTGCTCCGCCCCCTGCCCCGCTCCGCCGTGGATGTTGAAATTTCAATACCACTATGTCGGTTACATCCATAACCGCCCCGCCCCGCTCCGCCCCATTTGATATTTATTAATTATTTTTATTTTTTTCAAATAATAAAGCATTATAAATTTTTTTTAATATAAATTCAATATAAACATGTTTCTAATCTAGGAAGAAAAAAATAAAGTATTAGGTTTAAGTTTTTAAAAAGAAAAAGAAAAATAATAAGTTTAATTATATAATTTTATTATTTTTTTAAAAGTTAAATATTAAAGGGTAAAATTGTAATTTTAGTATTCGGGGCAAGGCGGTGCGGAGCAGGCAATTACCACAACTGCTCCATCCCCGCCTTTCAAACAAAAAAAACCGCACCGCCCCGCTCCGCCTCCATTGTTCAAAAAAAAAAAAACCTCTCCATTCGGATCGGATCGGTTCGAAATCCATCGGTCGGATCGGGTTTTGCCATCGCTACTTATCAATCTAGTACATCGTGAGAGAGTTCGCATCAACAATAATACTGTTATACATATTTTGCTCGAAAGTCCATTTCACTATTCAAAAAATATTTTATATATTTTATAATTGAATTTAAATAAATATTTTAATTTATATAATTTTTGTAAATTGTTATTATTTTATTTTTACAATTTATTAATTTTTAGTTTTTTTAAATTATAAATTATATAATTTTTATTTAGAATTTATTATTTAATATTAAAAAAAGTTGTTATAATTAATGAAGGGAAATCACCACCCATGGTGGCGATTTCCTTCACTTAAATTATACAATGGCGATTTCCCTTAGTAAAAATTATATTTTTTTTGTGAAATTGATCAAGAGAAATCGCCATGGCCATGGCGATTTCCCAACGGGTTTAAAAAGAAGCGGATTTCGGTAAATAATTTCACAACATCAGTGTTTTGAGATTAAAAAAAAGCTATATTAGGATAAAAAAAAAAAACCATTTCTCTCTTTTGTTGTGGCCTGTAATTTAAAATGTGGATTCGACATATGAATCCATGCACTGTTTTATTTTTAAATTTTTATTTACTTATTTTAAAAAATATTTAAATGATTTAATTTAATATAATAAATAAATTCATATAATTAGTTAATTAATTAAAATTTTAAATAAATATATAAAATAATATTAATTAAAATTTTAAATATTATTAAAATACATAAAAATAATTTATTAATACACTTTTACATTAATATCCTTCAAAATTATTCTTATTCTCATTTCATCATCACCGTTGTTTTTACATCCAAACACATATCCCACCATTACAATATCCAATCTTACCGTTATCGCTGTTTTCAATCTTACCAAAACTGATCTCACCTCATCCAAATGGACCCTTAACTAAATTTTATACAGAAAGACTCTCTCGTAGCGAAGTTTCTCAACAGCTTACTTTTCATGCTTATAATTAAATTTCCCGCTGTTAACCAATATAGTCTGTAAAAGAAAAATATAAGTAGAAGAAACGAACAACAATGCATGTCGTGATTGATTTGAGGTATATCTTTCCTCCTCTATAAACTTAATCTTATTTTTGTTTCTAACATCCCAAAACAAGCCTTTCTCTTCTGCATTCTTCATTGATCAATCACTTTCCATATTAACTTTTTCATTCTTGCTTGCTGTTGCTGCTATTTTCTTAATACTACTATTCCTATTTTTCTCTGTTGAGCTTTTTATCACTCCTCATCCCATCAGCTTGCGAGCTCGAGGTTTCTCCCTTGCCTTGTTCATATCTCTTGTAGCCTCAATTTTTGTTCCTGGTCTTTCACTCTTTTGCGTTGCCTTTTTATTCATCATCATCACAGCTCCTTGTCACAGCAAATTGTTTGATCTATTTATATGTTTTTTTCGTTACTTTGTTCACACCCTTCAATCCCTTCTCACCATTTTCATTAACATTACGCAAAATTATGAAAACCCAAACCCATCTCCTCCTCAGGTCGTTGAAGTACTTCAACTTGAAAGTGTTGCCATTGAAGGAGAAGGTTGACACTCAGAGTCAACCATGTTTCTAGCAGCCTAACAGCTCTTAGTTTCTTTATTTTAAATAATCTCTCAGCTGAGATAGATTTTGTTAGATATGTTGCATGTGTAATGGAATGGTTGGGAGGCAATGGTTTTAGAATACTTTTTTTTATATGTTTGTTGATTATTTCTTTCGGTGTTGGATGGTCTTGAAGGGAGGAAGATGAGAAGGAAAGCAGAACCACAAGGGTTCTTGGTGTTTAAGGTGTCTAGAGTCTTCCAGTTGACCTTCAGGGGCTATTTATTGTTTTGCTGACGGGTCGTCGCGTGTCACGTGTCATGGTCTAGCGAGGACAGGTGGGTTGAGGTTCTGAGGGTGATGGGCGACGATGTGAGAGATAAGACGGTTGTCAGGGAGGCCATGTGTCCTTTTGAGGTGATAGATAGTAGGGCTCACCAGGTAATTCAACGTTAGGCGAGCCCTAATCGATTCAAGTCATGGCAAGCCCATTTTAGGGCCCTCTACTTTGGTCTGATTGTTGAGAGTTCGTTGGGCCTAACAGTTAGCCTGGAAGGCTCATTAGGTCTGGGGGCTTGAAGAGCCCACTGGGTTGAACAATTGCCCCCAAGTAAGGCGGGGGTCATAAAGTGGCTGTCGGCGAGCCTTTTTTTTTTTTTTGCGAAGACTTTGCTATTTTGGCAGGAAAATGTACGTCTGTTGGCAGTTTGGGTTCTGTTGAGGATATGAGGCTTTGTTACGTGTCATTCTGTGGTTAGAGGGGGGAGCGAATCAATTCCCTATAGAAGTCTGTGCATGCATTTATGACACCGAGTATAAATAGGGGTGGTTTGGTGTTGAGGTTGATGCTTTTTCTCTGGGTGTCAAATTTCTTCCAAATTGTTGTCTGAGTTTTGTGCTGTTGTGGTGGTCGTTGCTGTGTGGTCAGAGAAATTTGTCGGAGGTTTATTAGGTATTTTTGATTTACTGATTCTTTTTCTTTTTGTTTTTGTTTGGGTAATTGGTGTATGTAAAAGCCCTACTATAGAATGGTGATGAGTGATAGTGAGGGTTCCGAGAACTTGGAGGGCCGATCTTGGGTTATCGGAGTTGAGGAATCGGAGGTTGAGTTGTCGAAAGTGGAGATAGAGATTGAAGAGGACGCTGAAGTTGCTAGGGGTGGTGCTAGGGTGTCGGACAGAAGTGGGTCTAAGTTAAGTCGCGAAATCGAAGAGGGTGCCCGATTGTTTGTCAGAGCCAAAACGTAGGGCAACAATGAAGGTAGGTGGTTGATGTTGATTGCTGATGTGGTCGTCACCTTTACTTCTAGGGGCCTGGGGAAAATTTGGGGGATTATGACGTGTGTGACATCACTTACCTGGAGATGGAGGCATTTTTGCGTGATAGGGGTATTCACATTCCTCATTATCACTATAAGTTTTCCTTTCTCGAGGAGGATCGCTGGACCAGCCAAAAGTTGAATGGCGAGTGTAATATGTGTTTTTATGTACACATGTTTGAAGGAGGCTTCCATCTTCTCTTGCATTCTTTCTTCACACATTATCTTGAGGTTTACGGGATTGCCGCATCACAATAGACTGGGGTATCATGGCCTATCTTGGTGTCATTTTTCATAGATTGTCGTATGAGGGGGCATACTCCATATGTGGCAACCTTCCATAACCTGTATCGGCTAAAGATTCACGATCCTCGGTACTATTTGTCCGCTTGGCAAAACAAGGTGGTCAGCAACACTCCCAGTAATCTGTATATTGTGCGGAGTAAATTTTTTACTGCTACGCTGAAACACGAAACGAAGTGGCCTTTCAAAGTTACATGGTCGAGGCCTTCAAAAAGTAGGAGGAGTGCGAAGCTAGTGATGGGGGCTGCCCAGTTGGATCAGTTTAACTACTACCAGGCGAACACTATCGACTGGGCGAGGATGGTAACACCCGAAGATGTTTATCGCTATTGCCTGAGCAACAAGAATCCCAATCAGATGGTGTTCGAGTGTGGCCTTCCTCCACAAGTGGGCCTAGTTTGGCCTGATGGTGGTACAAATTTTTTTGGCGAAGTTGCTTACGAGGTGCGTGCGTCGTGTGTATGATGCCAACAGGGTCGAGTCATTCGAGGCTGTAGAGGTGCCCAAAGGGAACGAGGTGACCTCATCCAGCATAAGCCTTTTGTCCGAGTCTGAATATGTGGAAGGTAAACTTTATTTTTCTAATTTGAATAGTACTGAGAGGTCATTGATTTTATCACTATACTAAAGGGGTTGTTCTTTGTCCTACAGTGAATGACGACATTGCCGATGAGCTTTTGGATCATCTTAAGGGTCTACCCATCCTTAACCTGGAAGGACTCTAGCATGGTGAACCTCAGGGAACAACAGCCTTTAGTAACAACCCCGAGACGTTAGGGTACCTGCTCGCCATTGTGCCCTGGGTCCCCCCTCCCATATCTATAGCTGCTATTCCCCTTACCGTCATATGTTCGGCTCCTCTAACAATAGAGCTATCCTCTGACTCTAGTGAAAGGAGCTATGTGGGTGGCATTAGTGGTTGGTGACCAAGGGTTATAATTGATCTGGGTAATGAGGAGTCCGACTTCGAGGCTAGGTTGAGGGAGGGCAACTTGTATATGGAGAGTGAGGTGTCCTTTAGCAGTTCCTCTAGCAGCATCTTCGGAGGAGCTCAGATACATGGTGAACCTTAGGGCTTTTCTTTCGGTGATAGGTAGCTTTCTCTCGTGCTCGTGCTTTGGAGCCCTTATGTTTTTTAACCTTATTATTCTTTTTCTTCACAGATATGGATATGACGGGCGATTAGGATCTAATGGAGCAGTTGATGGTAAGAGAGAAACCAGCTAAAAGTGCTGGAAGAGGGAGAAAAACCCCACTGCAAAAAGGCAAAAAAGAGCCATGAGGGGATCACGTTAAAGGACCCAGTCATCGTCGCGGCTCTAGTCTTGCCCGCTGGCAATGTCTTTTTGACCTGTTCCAGGAGCAAGACTCTAGCGAACCGATCTAAACTAGTATATCTCGGAGTGGGGAAGAAGAAGGAAAAAAAAGGAAAAGGAAAAGGAGAAAGAGAAAGAGAAAGAGAAAGAGAAAGAGAAAGAAAATGAAATAAATAGTGAAAAAGCAAGAATATGCGAGGAGAAGAGGTTTCTAGGAGGAGGACAAAACCCTAACCGTTACAGCATTTAGGGTTTTTTTGCCTACCTGTTCAGCCTCGCGGCCTTGGCGGGCGCGTTCTCGTAAGGAACAATGAGCAATACTTTGGCTGGAGAGATCGTTTGCCTATGAGTGTTGTCCAACTCGATATAGATAGGACAGTAATGTGGTTTCTGACAACGTCGCTCCAACGATTCTGAAGGAGGTTGAATCCCAAGCGCCTGTCTTAACTCAACGTTCGCTGGTCGCCCTTCACGTTGAGGTAACTAGTGGTGAGTTGTGATTTTATATAATTATATGTCTTAATACTAATACTACTATTTGTATCCTAGGGTGCCATTATGGCGCTAGCCTTATACAATAGAGGCAAGGAGATTGATCGCCTGTTGGAAAAGGCCGATCACAAGATCGTTGAGAATAATGAGAAGCTTGTCGAAAGCGATAGAAAGCTCAAGGCAAAGGCTAAACTGGCAAGCACTTCCAGCTCGTGTCACCGAACTTGAGGCACAGCTGAAGAAAGCCAAGAAAGATTTTGAAGAGGCCAATGAAAGGGCCACGGCTGCCGAGGAGAAGCTTTCTTCTACTGAAAATAAGTTGGTGCAAACGAGGAAAGCTTGTACATCCAAGGTCTCGAAACATGACGGTAAAAGGGGCACATCAAGGAGAAGTTAGACTTCACTGTGAAGGAGGTCCGTATCATGAGGGATCTTCTATTGGAGGTGGGGCAGGAGAGACTGAAAGCTCTGGAAGAGAAAGAAAAGGAGTGGGGAGCAAAGCTGAAAGAGGAACGAGAGAAAATCTTGAACGACGCTCTAAGGTGTTGTATGGGCTTCAGGATGAGCGCGCTGGCTCTAGTGCAGGCGCAGCTTGGTCCTGTGGATTTTTTAGGGCTCGAATTCTCTACTCTTCCAAGGATCCCTGAAGGGTTGGATCCTTTGTTTCCAGATGTTGCTGCTCTAGAAAAGCTTAGGCAGTCTCTTGCTGGTAGCGATAGTGTTCCTGTTACCCCCGTGGTTGAAGGTGATGAAGGTGTTGCAACCACCCCTGCTGTTGAAGGCAATGAGATCGAAGATCTCAATATTGATGTCGTAGAGGTAGATACTGCTGCGGTAGGCGATACTACTATCGAGGGCCAAATGGGCGAGGTTATTAAAAATATAGATGTTAGTAAGGGCCCTGTTGTTGTAGAGTAGGGTTGCTTTTAGGTTGTACAACCCATGTTTTTTAAATGAAATCAGATTTTGTTCATCTAACTTTGCATTGTGTTTAGTGTGCTTTTTGTTTGCTTGGCGATGAATGTTTTGTTTTGTTTTTGTTCATCTGAATTTTGCGTCATTAACTCTTTTAATTCAAATATTTATACTTATGAGTGGTTGGATAGGACCATTGGGCATGCCACACGGTATTGCATGGCGAGCCCCTTGGGTAAGCGCATGAATGGGCCAATTAGAGGTGATTGAGCATGTTACACGGTGTCGCTTGGCGAGCACACGTGCGTGAACGTATGTGAGGGCCAGTTAGAGGCTGTTGAGCATTCGTGGACTCATGAGAGGGACTATTCTTCAAAATTATGAGATGTTGACGATTAAGTTCCTCCGATTCTTATTTCCTCCGTGATATCTTCCCCTTTTGCATGTTGCATCCGATCAATTAGTGGTCATACCATACATTCATACTTGTATCATGTTAGCATCAGGTTGTATTTATGCATTCATAATCAGCATGTTTTTTATGTATATATCCATGCATTAATTTGCTTATTACATACATCATGATTAGCATTAGGTCGCATACATGACACACATGGTTAGCATGATTTTCTTTGTATATACTCTGTATCAATAATTCATTGTTTGCATGTGTCATAATAAAAGCCGTGTTGCATTTATAGGATATATGATCATTCATTGGGAAATATGCTAAAATACACATGATCAGTCATTGCATATATCCATGTGTTGATTTGTTTATTCTTTGCTTGGAACATGTTGCCATTGTGATTGCATTTATTACATATATGGTTAGCATGTTTCCATTGTACATGTCCGTACATCATATTGTTTAGGCTTCACATGCATCAAATAACAATCATGGCTCATTCATCATGACATACATTTGAGGGAAATAAAACAGAAGTTGGCTTGGCTTTAGGAGTCTTTGAAAGAATTTCTATTTCAAATCAGAAGAAGTACTGAGTACCCTTTTAATACAGGCTAGTGCTATGGAGGATGAACAAGTTGCCCAAATGGAAAAAATGGAAAGGGAACAGAAAGAATTGCGAGAACAGCTGGCAAAGTCTCAAGCAGAATCTAAGGATCAGATGACTAAATTGATGGAGCTGATGTCTGCCGTAATCAAGGGAAAAGGATACACCAAAAACTTTGTTGCCGGAGAAGGGTTAGAGGCACAAAAGGGTCAGGATGAGGTCGTAATAAGTGATGCCCAGAACACTATTAACCCCGTCAATATCCTAAGCTCAGATGATCCAGCTGAACAGGCAAAGTTGAAAATGGTTGCAGTAATTGAGGTTGAGTTGGCAGATTCCCAAGGGAAATATCAGTTTTTAGATGAAAGGCTCCGGGTAGTAGAAAATACAGATTTATTTGGGTGTTTAGATGTGAAAGAACGATGTTTGGTCTTCGATTTAGTCATTCCTCCCGAGTTCAAGATCCCTGACTTTGTGAAATATGACGGGACGACCGATCCATCAGCCCATATAACTATGTTCTACCGGAAGATGACAAGTCATATAGATAATGATAAGCTTTTGATTCACTGCTTTCAGGATAGCCTCAGCGGGTCCGCAATTAGATGGTATAGTCAGTTGAGCAAGGATCAGATTCACTCTTGGAATGACTTGGCTAGGGTTTTTCTAAACCAGTACAAGCATATGACCGACATAGCGCCTGACAGTCTCACCTTGCAAAATATGAAGAAAAGAGCTACTGAGAGCTTCAAAGAATATGCGCAACGGTGGATGAGTCTGGCCGTCCAAGTACAACCGCCTTTAACTCAGAAGGAAACCACTGTCATTTTTGTGAATACACTACAGGCCACGTACTATGATATACTTGTCGGCAATACCACAAAGATTTTTTTGGACATGGTAATTTCAGGGGAGATGATTGAGAATGCTATCAAGGATGGGAAAATTGAAGGAGAACGAACTTCCAATATCAAGAAAAAGGGGGCATCTAAAAAGAAAAAGGAAGATACCCAAGTCGTGGAAGACTTTGCCCCACCTCCCCAATTCTCCTCGTATCAGCCATTTTACTCTACCCTGAATAATGTCTCTCAAGGTTTTTATTCCTACCAACCAATGACTGCAACTACACCAGAATTTACATTTGTCTATCAATCGAACACCCTTGGGAATAATCGAAGGGGGCATAAAAAGTGAAAAAGAAATCAGGTTGACCCGATTCCTGTGACATACAGTGAGCTATTACCTCAACTTATCCAAAATCACCTTGTGATACCCATGAAATATAGCCTCTGAAGCCCCCTTATCCGAGCTGGTGTGATGCTAATAAGTGTTGTGGTTATCATTCTGGCAATCAAGGTCACTCAACAGAGAATTGCCCCGCTTTGAAGTACAAGGTCAGGGATCTCATCAAGGCTAGTTCGATAAGTTTTGAAGATGGGAAAGCCAAGTGTCATAAGAAACATTGTGCATGATCATATTAGGTTTTTGACGCATGTAGTTCTATACACTATGATGATGAAAGCACTTGTCTCATGTTAACATCTACATGAATTAAATGAATTTTGAATTTTAAATGCTTTGTGTTTGTTGTGTTTTAACAATAACTTGAATTTGCAAAAACAAGCATTAAGGAATTTTTAATAATGGATAGTCTCAAGAAGCTGATGATCAGTGTTACAAATGACCTAATACCTTCTCCCCTCTCTTTAGGTTTTCCTAAGCCTAAATCTCTTAAAGCAAGAACACTTGAAAGACCTAATGCTTCAAGGAATATGAATGATTTGACTTCATGAAACCATTGTCATCACAAAATAAGCAAAGATATAGATCTTAGTCTAGGCTATGAACAAAGGAACGAACTTTTTGAAATTTTTTTGAATTCCTTTAAATTCAAACAAATGAGACATTCTTTCAAGAATCTAGTTTTTGGTAATTTGGTGTGTGTCAAGGTTGTGCTAAAACCATTCATGACCTTTTCCAATGACCATAAAACTTCAATTACCCAAACATCACTTCATGATTAATACCTTGGAGCACAATGACCAAACCAGATTATCCCATATCCCAGAGAAAACCCATTTTTAGGTCATATTTTCCTTGTCTCTTCAAAGAACTCAGATTTGAAATTCAATCTTTTTGGTATAGACCTAGACTTGCTATGTTCCTCATTCAAACAAATTCTCATGGTTAATCAAATTGGGGCATCATATGTGGAAATGATGGATACATGGTGAATAAGGATGGACTAACGCATGAATCATTGGGGCATGCGATGAAAATGAAAAATGAAAAAAATTGTGGTATCATGCATATGAGAATTCGGATGATTCCAAAGTGCAAAATGAAATTCTGAAAATCTATTTCCCCTGGGGATTTCTTTTCAATGTGAATATTTGTGCTTGACATGAGAAATGACCATCTTTCATATCCCTTTCGCACAAAAAGAAATTATCCAAAGTCACCCATTTTGAGCCGAAAGAATTATTTTTTCTTTAAACCCTGATCAAGGATTACCCTCTACACTGGGGGCAAATGCGAGAAAAGATCTTTTTAAAGATCATTGAGAAATAAGTAACAGCTCAAGGACAGACACAAAGCAAATAGAGCCCCGAATAAATACGGGCTCACTCTGTCAAAGAAAAAGAAGAGAAAAAGATGGCGAAATGAAAGCCAAGAAAAACAAAAGAAAAACACAATGAAAAAAGAAAACAAAATGTACGAAAGACATGCAAAATTGAAAGCCAAGAACAAGGAAAGAAAGACACAAAAGTCACAAGGAATGAAAAGTCCAAAAGGGACAAATGCTTCAAAGAGAATCCTCCTCAAGAAATTATCCTTTATCTGATTACCCTCAAACACATATTTTGGGCCTATTTATCCTTTGTTTCTGAACCCTAAGCCATGGCCTACATTACGTGCTTTAAAAGTCCATTTTGATCAAGCATGAATATTTAATTTGAAAGGTTTTTTCCTCAGATTTTATCCCATTTCATCGAATTATCATTTCACTAAGGAAGAATTTAGAATTCTCAAGTGTATTGTAGAACAAATATTAATAATAATAAAAAAATAAAAAAAAAAGTTGGAAAGAATGGGATTCTAGGGCGAAAACCCAAAAATGGGCGGTCTAGAGTAAATTTGAAAAGAAAAGATTTTCTTAAAGGAGTGGTCATCGAGGAACATCTAGGAATTCTTGAACCCCCAAATTGCCAACTCTCATTCAGAGGATTGTCTTCAAAAAACTGAAACTTTTTCTCCAAGATTAAACTTTTCGGTTTGAACATCCCGGCCAATCTTGACGCTTGTCAAAATGCCTTGATATGGAAACTAAAAGAATGTTGAATTTGTTTGGTTCTCAATAAATTCATGACTCATAAAACTTGTTCCATTTGTGAGCCTAGAAGGGATATACATTTTTGTCATGAAGTTTTCCTGGAAAAGCCAGAATCTTGTTATACCAAGCCTTGCCAATCCCAGTTGAAAAAACAAGATTGATACTTAGAGAAATTTCTAACAATGATCATCAGTCTTCAAAAGATTTATACATCACACATTGTGGGGTTAATATTTTTTGTTCAAAAGTTTTCAAAATGAGAAAACAAATAAAGATATTTTTTGAAATACCCATTCTGATGTTGACATAAGACAAGGATTTTTCTAACCCAAAGGTATAGAGCTGCCAGGATAGGTCTTGACTTCCAGATATGAGAAGAAGAAATAGAACCCGATTCAGATCTCTGTTGATGAAAGTTTGAAAACTGTTGAGGCAAAAAGAATAGCCAAAATGAATTGAAGATATACTCTGATTTGAAGAGGAAAAATGAATTTGAAAGGCTAAGCCAATGTCTAGAAAAACAATCAGGGGAATTTGCATCACTCATGAGCACTCATCTCTTTATCAAGCTTTTACATCTGCACAGTGTCGGTAAGCATTTGCATCATTCATGGGTATTTGCATTGGCATTGTTCCAAAAGCATCTGCATTTTACCTTTACATTTACATTCTTCATGGAATTCGCATTTGTGTCATCTCCTGCAATTGCATCATTTCTAGAATCATTGCATTTTCATTATTGTGTGGTAATTGCAGTTACATCATTCATAAACCAGTTGCATGAACACAATTAGTAGGGGCATCTGCATCATGAAACATGGGCATCAATCCAGGCCATTTGCATTTGCACTAAGAAACATTTACATCAATCCAAGCATTTACATTTGCACCATGAAGCATGAGAACCTTGTTAAAAGACATGTGCATCCGCATCATTTCTCAAAGCTTCTGGTGGGGATATCTAGAATTTTACAGTTTTAAAAGTGAACAAGTCTTCGATGGTGATAGTTGAAGCCTCTGGTAGAGATATCCAGGGTTTTTATAATTTTGAAAAGTGACAAATCTTCTTCTGGAGGAGTTACCCAGATTTTTATAATGAGCAAGTCTTTGGTGGTGATAGCCGAAGCTTCTGGAGGAGTTACCCAGAATTTTACAGTGAGCAAACCTTTGGTGGTGATAGCCAAAGTTTCTGGTGGGGATATCTAGAATTTTATAGTTTTAAAAATGAACAAGTCTTCGGTGGTGATAGTTGAAGCCTCTGGTGGAGATATCCAGGGTTTTATAATTTTGAAAAATGAGAAACGTTCTTCTGGAGGAGTTACCGAGAATTTTTACAATGAGCAAGTCTTTGGTGGTGATAGCCAAAGCTTCTGGAGGAGTTACCAGAATTTTACAATGAGCAAGTTTTTCGTGGTGATAGCCAAAGCTTCTGGAGGAGTTATCAGAATTTTACAAAAGAGCAAGTCTTTCGTGGTGGTAGCCAAAGCTTCTGGAAGGGATATCTAGAATTTTACAGTTTTAAAAGTGAACCAGTCTTCGATGGTGATAGTTGAAGCCTCTAATGGAGATAACCAGGGTTTTATAATTTTGAAAAATGAGAAATCTTTTTCTGGAGAAGTTACCCAGAATTTTATTCAACATGTGCATCTACATCAAGAAGCATTTGCATCAATCTAAGTTAGTTGAATCTGCATCAAGAAAGTTTGCATCAAATCAAGTCATTTACATTTGCATCAAAGACATTTGCACCAATCTAAATCATTTGTATCTACATCAAGAAGCGTTTGCATCAACTAAAGACATTTGCATCATTTACATTTGCATCATGTCTTAAAGCTTTCAGGTATAATCGAACTCGTTTTGCTTCTCAAATGAGTCGAGCCCCGAGATCATCGTCGAGGTATTTTTTTTTTATTATTATGAACAAGTCTTCGGTGGTGATAGCTGAAGCCTCTGGTGGAGATATCCAGAGTTTTAAAATCCTTTGAAAAGGTAGAAAATCTTCGGTGGTGATAGCTGAAGCTTCTGGAGGTGATACCCAGAATTTTTACAGTTGTAAAATGAGCAAGACTTTGGTGGTGATAGCCGAAGCTTCTCGAGGAGATGCCCAGAATTTTAAACAAAGCTGAGAACAAGACAGGTTAAGGCCTCGAGACCATCGTTGAGGTCATTTCTTTTCTTGCAAATCGAATTCGTTTTCTTAAAACAGGTCGAGCCTTGATTAGTCAGGGAATTCAATTGAAGGACAAAATCTTCAATTTACTGTCTAAAAAAAATGAAAAAAGAAAAAGGAAAAAAGAAAAAATGAAAAAATGAAAAAATGAAAAAATGAAAAAAATAGAAAAAATAGAAAATGAAAAAAAGATAGAAGAATGAAAAAGAAAACCCCTTTTCCCTTTCTTTCACATATGATTTCACTGACCGTACAAAATTAGTGTCGGTTTATCTTTGCCTGATTCCTGATTCTCAGCAATAGCCAAAGAGGGGCAGCTGTAGACACCTAATTTTGTCCGGACCACTAAACAGATATGTTTCCTTCCTATATTGATGTTTTCGAGTGTAAAAAGACTGTTTTCATCCTGAAGGTGGTACTCCGAGACTTAGTTTAAGAGGGTGAGCATAAAAAGTCAAACTTGAAAAAAATCAACCCTAAAAAAGTCAACCCCAAAAAGTCAACTACTGAAAAAGTAAACCCACTTTCAAAATCAAGATTTTAAGTTCAATTTAAAAATGGCGAAAGAATTTTGATAATTCGAGGTCTACATTGAAAGATATAGAGTTCAAAAGTTGGGATTTAGAGATTCAGTAGAAAGAAAACCCTAATCCGAGAAATTTGGGAAAAGTGCTTAAACGATCAAATTGTTCGAAATTAAAGGTTACAAATAAAAGATAAGCACTGACTACGGGTAATGGAGAAGTCACTTGCAAGAAAAACCAAAAGAAAAGTCAATCCGGGAGAAAACCAAGAATTAGGATTTTTAGTGGATTTCGGTGAAATCGGGAAGCATCATAGAAATGGCCCGACTTGGTAACACCAAAGCCCCCAATGGATGAAGAATGGTTAAAAAGGATAGCCCAAGGCTTAGTTTGAAGAAAATCTGAAAATCTGATTTGTTTTGAGCAAAACCGAATTTCGTAGGCAAAATGGCAAAATTGGAAAATTTGGGAAAAATAGCAAATGGACTTCGAAAATTCTGAAAATTTGTCAATCTCATTCTTAAATCATTTGAAAGATATTGGTAAAATAAAATCTTGATTCGGAGTTCGTTTGCAAAATGGCCAAATCTCGTGCTTCTAATGTAGTAATTCAAAAAGAAAAATCTCGAAAAAATAGCAAATTAGCTCCAAATATTCTAAAATTTTGCAAATCTCATTTTTAAATTATTTGAAAGATATTGGCGAAAGAAAATCTTCATTTGGAGTTCGTTTGCAAAATGGCCAAATCCCGGGCTTCTTATGTAGTAATTCAAAAAGATAAATCCCGGGAAAATAACAAATGCACTCCAAAAATTCTAAAATTTTACAAATCTCATTTTTAATTATTTGAAAGAGATTGGAGAAAGAAAATCTTGATTCGGAGTTCGTTTGCAAAATGGCCAAATCTCGGACCTCCTATGTAGTAATTCAAGCCGATAAATCCCGAAAAAATACCAAATGAGCTCCACAAATTATGAAAACTTCCAGATCACACTTTTAAATTATTTGGAAGAGATTGGTGAAGAAAAATCTTGATTTGGAGCTCGTTTAAAAAATGGTAAAATGTGGGGGCATAAAAGGGCATTTTTGGAAGAAAAAAATCCAAATTAATAGCAAACGGACATGGATAATTTTGAAAACTTCCAGAACTTTGTGTTTGTCAAAATGCCATGCATATTTTAGTTATTAGGTTTGGTTCATTTGCCATGCATGTTCATGCATTTTAGGTCTAGGTTGCACTAAATGCCATGCAAGTTCATTTAGGTCTAGGTCACTATATGAATGCCATGCATTTTTTTCATGACATTTAGGTTTAAACTCATGCATTTCAAGCACTATGTTTGCTGTAATTTTTCATGCATTTCATGTTCATGCCACTTGAATAATGACTTGGGCCAATTAATGGTTCAAAGTCATGCTTTCTTGAGCACACTTGTGGTAGATTAAAGTTTGTCAAATTGATAATTCTACCTTTGTGATATTTTTTTTACTTAGCCCATTTTTATCTAACTTTCAAAAAGTCATAGCTACTGTTTGTGAGTCATTTTATGAGACTTAAATATTTTTACTTTGATTTTTAAATGATTTTATCAAAGGCAAAAATGTATTTTGGCAAAACAGTTTTTTTCTGGGCATTCTTCTTTAATCAGAAAATTAAGTTGAGTTTTTCCCATGTAGTTTTACATGTCCTGAGTCTCCAGTATTTTTTCAGAATTTTTTGAATTTTTAAAAAATAGGATAAAAAATTGTGGCTTAAAACTGGACAGAGGAGTCAAAATTGAATTTAAAGAAAAATCATTTTTCTGTTTTGGTTAAGTTACTTAGAGCGGGCTGATTAGGAGGGTTAGCTACTGAATTAGGGTAGATTCTAAGCCTTTTTAAACTCTAAAAATGGTTTTTCAAGTCTTGGGTTAAGGGTAGTCATGTCCGGATTTTTAAACTTGGAAAATTAGAGCCATTTTAAAAAAATAATTAGCCCAGTTTTTACTTTTAATTTAAGCTTTCCAAAATTGTTTTCAAACAATCACAAAGTATTTTGGTTTTAGAATATTTAATTTGACATATTTTCCTAAGGTATCCGGATATCTTTTTAGATATACGGATTTCCTTAATTAAAGGAAAAAAAATACATTTTCATGCATTGCATTTTCATATTCATGCATTTTTATATAATATGTGATTTTTGCTATGATAATTTCTATGATATTGTTATGATTTTAAGTTATGTTATATTGTTTATTATATGATTTGGAATATTTCATGATATCCTATGCTTTTTATTTAGTTATTCTTTTTGTCATATTATTTAGCATATACTATGTTCATGCATTATTATTTTCATTTTTATTTTCATGTATATAATATGGTAGCATTATTTTATATTTTATGTCATTTAAATTATATGCCATATCATCCATATTTGCCATGTCATTTAAGTTATGTCATTTCATATAGAATATATTATGTCACTTAGGTTATTTTATTTCATTTAGAATATATCATATGACTTAGGGTATTGCATCTCATATAGAATATACTATGTTACCTAGGTCATTTCATTTTATTTATAATATGTCATATAACTTAGGATATTTCATTTCATTTAGAATATGCTAAGGCATTTATTTCATTTGATTTAGAATAAGCTAAGGCATTTACATTATATCATATCATTTAGGAAGCATATTATTATTTAGATTTTGCTATGTCATTTTATTTATGTCATGCATATATATATTCATATCTTTTAAAATGTTTTCAAAAGGATAATGATTTTTCAATAAAAAATAAAGATATTCTCGAGTTAAAATAATTCATGAGTTCTCTACCGGGTTTGCTGGAGGGAATATCATCAATTATCATTAATAAAGGAATATCTTTCTTTCAAAAAAGAGAATGATTCGGAAAGTTTTCCAAAACTAATAAAAATTTCTATATTTTGCCACGTTTGTTGGGGAATATAGGAAAATTTTTGAATTTATAAATTCCGAATCATTTTCAATTAAAAATGGAATTATTTTTCTTTAAATTGGGAATTAACTTGAAATACTAAATTTAAAACTAACTTTTTTACCGAGATTTGAGATAACACACGATTAATAAGGTACCGATTTATACGGGCGTTGTGGGGGTGCTAATCCTTCCCCGCACGTAACCGACTCCCGAACCGGCTTCTTTGATTTCTCTGGTTTATAACGCAGACTTGAAATTGGTTTTAAAAATGTTTTAATTAATTTTAAAATGTTTTATAAAATCAGTTTTAATAGGTGGCCGATCACACCTAGCTAAAAAAGATTGGTGGCGACTCCATGTCTTTTTTAAGGTAATTTTCAAAACCTTCATTTTTCTAGAGGAATTAAGCTGACTTTTCCTCGGTTTTTTTAAATGCCACGCTTAACGAATAATAAAATCTTGCGATGAGACTCGTTATTTTTTAGGTTACGACAGCTTGGCAACTCCACAGGGGATAATTAGAGAGTCAGGCCTAGAACTAGTCGTGTGTTATCAAAGTCTCGGTTTTGTTGGTTTAATTGGTATTTAATTTTAATTCTCACATTTTTCTAATAAGGAGAATTTTGAAAATAATAAAATGTTTTTAAATATGTTCATTCTCATGTGCATGCATTTTATTATTGTTCTCTAGTTATTTAAGGTTGTATATTATAATTGCTTGTTGGTTAATGCGTTACACTATTCTTGAATGCTTTTAATTGCTAGGGCATTTAGAATAAGGTTTGTAGAATAGGTGGTGAAAGGTTTGTTTTGTTCCTCCGCACACACTGTATTTGCATTTGCATAACATGAATCCTCTACCCGGTTCCGTCCTTTTAAGTGGGAGTAAAGTAACTAAGCCTTCGTGATTGATCCTCCGTATGGGCTAGTGAAACACTTCCGGAGTACTAAATTACCTAAGCTTTCGTGATTAACAATCCGCATGGGCTAGGGAAATAGACTCTAACGAATTGAACCCGCTTTTATCGGGGTGCCTTACTAGCCTTCACCGGCGACAGTGAGGAGCAATTCGGGGCCTTTAGATCCGATTCACCCTCATATAGTGAACCTAGGCGAAGCCATGCCAAATTTTCGTTAGATATACCAAAAATAGGAAACACATGGAGGGACATTTCTAAACCTTTTGTTACCTGTTGTACACTCCGAATAAGTGTGGTAGATCGGGAAACGATGTACGTACTTCGCCCGTAATAAAAGTGATACTCCGCCTCAAAGGCATCGTGATGCCTAAATAAGCAGATATTGTTGGGGCAGATGTTCATTAGCTGTTTAAAAAAAAAATCCTTTTTCAAGCATTTTTGCATTTTGCACATTTCATACATGTGTGAATAGAGCATGTACATGTTGGTTGTATTATTGATCTCGTTTTTGCAATAAATGGATGGTGATAATAATTTCATTTGATGATTTCATAAAACCGGTAGTGTTGCATGAACATTTGGACATTGTACCATAGTAGGATCCACTACCCCAAAATTCTTTTGAAAATAATATGATTGGTTTTTCATAGAAAAAATATGTTTCAAAAAATTATAAATTTGGAGGCAAATCTTGCATAATGAGATTTTTGAATAATCAAGATTTAGGTCCCATCAATTTCTTTTAATCATTGATTTCTTTGTATATACCTTGGTGTTAATTCATTTATTCTTTATTTGTATCATTTTGACATCGTGTTACAGTCCTAACATGCATGATTATTCATTGTAGAATACATTTGTGATATACATGGTCATTCTTTGTACCTACCTTTGTATTAATTCATTTAGTCCTAGCATGTATCATTTTGACATCATAGCATGCATGGTCATTCGTTGTAGAATACATACATGGTCATTATTTGTATATACTTGTGCATCAATTTATTCATTTTTTTAAATGCATCATGTTGTCATTAGATTGCATCCATAGCATACATAGTCACCATAATTTCTCTGTATATGTTTATGCATTAATCATCAGTATATTCATACACATAGGAATAGAGTATGTACATTCATAATTGTATTCTTAATCTCATGACATTTTCATTTGCATGAAAGGGGGTTCGAGAAATGAGGAATGAATCGGAGGAACGATTGGGTGTTTTGGAACACAACCAAGAGGAATGTAGACATGAAATCCGAGAGGTGAAGGAATAGCTAGCCAAATTGCTAAAAATGGTTGAGGATATGGGTAAAAGTAAAGAGGAACTTTCTCAGGGCTATGCATCACCTTCGGATCAACCAAAACCATTAGGACCGGAACATACAATCCTTGTTGGATCCTGTACTTGTCAATGCTACAAAGGTTGCAACCTTGATGAAATTGTGGACAAAATCGTGAAAATGATTAAACCTGAGAGCCTGGTACCAAAGATAGAAACCTCGGATCCTGTACCATACCTGCAAACAGTTCTAGGTCTAAACCAATATCCCCACCCTACTATGGTCCAATCGTCCATTGGGATGACCACTGCGGGATTCCTGAATCCCACTCCATCACCAACAACTGCCAGTTCAAACTATTTCCCTCATCAATCACCTTATCCAGCATCTGGGATAGGAACCTCGAGCTATGTACAACCTTCAAAAGCCCCGTGTCCAAATCCATACCCTTACCATGCTGCTTCGCTACATCTCCATGTAAACACACTGTTTCGGACCTTAGAGCCACCACCAAGTGCCCCAACTCCTAGGCCATGTGTGACTAAGAAATGACCCCAGGATAAGACCCAAATGCCTTTTGATCCCATTCGAATCAGCTACCGAGAGCTTCTCCCTATACTGATCCAAAATCACATGGTTGCTTGTGTCCCATTGAAATCCCTGTTACCACCATATCCAAAGGGGTATAATCCAAATGCAAGATGTGATTATCACTGTAGAATTGTTGGCCATAGCATTGAAGACTATATGGCCTTCAAAAAGAAAGTGCAAACTCTTATAGATGCCAAGTGGTTGGATCCAACGACACTGATTGATAGAGGGCTGGGAAAGCGTCATTAGGATTGAGAGATTTACAGCATTGAGGTGGAAAGACTTCGGTCTTATATGATGTAATAGGATTTCACTTTTTCAGTAGCCGGCTCTTATAGCCTTAGGATGCTAGGAAGAATAAAGTGCTTGTAAAGAACAGTTTTAACTACCGCTCAGATTTTGTAAAACATGGTTTATACCATTGTGAACATTGATATGGGAATGAATTGACTATTCTTCAAATTTATGAGATGTTGATGATTAAGTTCCTCCAATTATTATTTCCTCCGTGATATCTTCCCCTTTTGCATTTTGCATCCGATCAATTAGTGGTCATACCATACATTCATACTTGTATCATGTTAGCATCAGGTTGCATTTATGCATTCATAATCAGCATGATTTTTATGTATATATCCATGCATTAATTTGCTTATTACATACATCATGATTAGCATTACGTCACATTCATGACACACATGGTTAGCATGATTTTCTTTGTATATACTCTGTATCAATCATTCATTGTTTGCATGTGTCATAATTGACACCGTGTTGCATTCATAGGATATATGATCATTCATTGGGAAATATGCTAAAATGCACATGATCAGTCATTGCATATATCCATGTGTTGATTTGTTTATTCTTTGCTTGCAACATGTTGGCATTGTGATTGCATTTATTACATATATGGTCAGCATGTTTCCATTGTACATGTCTATACATCATATTGTTTAGGCTTCACATGCATCAAATAACAATCATGGCTCATTCATCATGACATACATTTGGGGGAAATAAAATAGAAGTTGGCTTGGCTTTAGGAGTCTTTGAAAGAATTTCCATTTCAAACCAGAAGAAGTACTGAGTACCCTTTTAATACATGCTAGTGCTATGGAGGATGAACAAGTTGCCCGAATGGAAAAAATGGAAAGGGAACAGAAAGAATTGCGAGAACAGCTGGCAAAGTCTCAAGCAGAATCTAAGAATCAGATGACTAAATTGATGGAGTTGATATCTGCCGTAATCAAGGGAAAATAAAACACGGAAAACTTTGTTGCCAGAGAAGGGTTAGAGGCACAAAAGGGTCAGGATAAAGTCGTAATAAGTGATGACCAGAACACTGTTAACCCCGTCAATGTCCTAAGCTCAGATGATCCAGCTGAACAGGCAAAATTGAAAATGGTTGCAGTAAATGAGGTTGAGTTAGCAGATTCCCAATGGAAATATCAGTTGTTAGATGAAAGGCTCCGGGTAGTAGAAAATACAGATGTATTTGGGAGTTTAGATGTGAAAAAATGATGTTTGGTCTTCGGTTTAGTCATTCCTCCTATGTTCAAGATCTCTAACTTTGTGAAATATGACGGGACGACCGATCCGTCAGCCCACATCACTATGTTCTGCCGGAAGATGACAAGTCATATAGATAATGATAAGCTTTTGATTCACTGCTTTCAGGATAGCCTCAGCGGGTCCACAATTAGGTGGTATAGTTAGTTGCGCAAGGATCAGATTCGCTCTTGGAATGACCTGGCTAGGGTTTTTCTAAACCAGTACAAGCATATGACCGACATGGCGCCTAACCGTCTCACCTTGCAAAATATGAAGAAAAGAACTACTGAGAGCTTCAAAGAATATGCGCAACGGTGGATGAGCCTAGCCGTCCAAGTACAACTGCCCTTAACTCAGAAGGAAACCACTGTCATTTTTGTGAATACACTACAGGCCTCGTACTATGATATACTTGTCGGCAACACCACGAAGATTTTTTCAGACATGGTAATTTCAGGGGAGATGATTGAGAATGCTATCAAGGATGGGAAAATTGAAGGAGAAAGAACATCCAATATCAAGAAAAAGGGGGCATCTGAAAAGAAAAAGAAAGATACCCAAGTCGTGGAAGACTTTGCCCCACCTCCGCAATTCTCCTCGTATCAGCCATTTTACTCTACCCTGAACAATGTCTCTCAAGGTTTTTATCCCTACCAACCAATAACTGCAACTACACCAGAATTTACATCTGTCTATCAATCGAACACCCTTGGGAATAATCAAAGGGGGCATAAAAAGCGAAAAAGAAATCAGGTTGACCCGATTCCTGTGACATACAGTGAGCTATTACCTCAACTCATCCACAATCACCTTATGACACCCATGCAAATAGAGCCTCTGAAGCCCCCTTATCCGAGCTGGTATGATGCTAATGAGTGTTGTGGTTATCATTCTGGCAATCAAGGTCACTCAACAGAGAATTGCCCCGCTTTGAAGTACAAGGTTAGGGATCTCATCAAGGCTAGTTCGATAAGTTTTGAAGATGGGAAAGCCAAATGTCATAAGAAACATTGTGCATGATCATATTAGGTTTTTGACGCATGTAGTTCTATACACTGTGATGATGAAAGCACTTGTCTCATGTTAACATCTACATGAATTAAATGAATTTAGAATTTTAAATGCTTTGTGTTTGTTGTGTTTTAACAATAACTTTAATTTGCAAAAACAAGCATTAAGGAATTTTTAATAATGGATAGTCTCAAGAAGATTGATGATCAGTGTTACAAATGACCCAATACCTTCTCCCCTCTCTTTAGGTTTTCCTAAGCCTAAATCTCTTAAACCAAGAACACTTGAAAGACCTAATGCTTCAAGGAATATGAATGATTTGACTTCATAAAACCATTGTCATCACAGAATAAGCAAAGATGTAGATCTTAGTCTAGGCTATGAACAAAGGAACGAACTTTTTGAATTTTTTTCGAATTCCTTGAAATTCAAACAAATGAGACATTCTTTCAAGAATCTAGATTTTGGTAATTTGGTGTGTGTCAAGGTTGTGCTAAAACCATTCATGACCCTTTCCAATGACCATAAACTTCAATTAGCCAAACATCACTTCATGATTAATACCTTGGAGCACAATAACCAAACTAGATTATCCCATATCCCAGAGAAAACCCATTTTTAGGTCATATTTTCCTTGTCTCTTCAAAGAACTCAGATTTGAAATTCAGTCTTTTCGGTATAGACCTAGACTTGCTATGTTCCTCGTTGATACAAATTCTCATGGTAAATCAAATTGGGGCATCATATGTGGAAATGATGGATACATGGTGAATAAGGATGGACTAACGCATGAATCATTGGGGCATGCGATGAAAATTAAAAATGAAAAAAATTGTGGTATCATGCATATGAGAATTCGGATGATTCCAAAGTGCAAAACGGAATTCTAAAAATCTATTTCCCCTATGGATTGCTTTTCGATGTGAATATTTGTGCTTGACATGAGAAATGGCCATCTTTCATATCCCTTTCGCGCAAAAAGAAATTATCCAAAGTCACCCCATTTGAGCCGAAATAATTCTTTTTTCTTTAAACCCTGATCAAGGATTACCCTCTACACTGGGGGGCAAATGCGAGGAAAAATCTTTTAAAGATCATTGAGAAATGAGTGACAGCTCAAGGACAGACACAAAGCAAATGGTGCCCCGAATAAATACGGGCTCACTCTGTCAAAGAAAAAGAAGAGAAAAAGATGGCGAAATGAAAGCCAAGAAAAACAAAAGAAAAACACAATGAAAAAAGAAAACAAAATGTGTGAAAGACATGGCAAATTGAAAGCCAAGAACGAGGAAAGAAAGACGCAAAAGTCAAAAGGAATGAAAAGTCCAAAAGGGACAAATGCTTCAAAGAGAATCCTCCTCAAGAAATGATCCTTGATCTGATTACCCTTAAACACATATTTTGGGCCTATTTATCCTTTATTTCTGAACCCTAAGCCATGGCCTACATTACGTGCTTTAAAAGTCCATTTTGATTGATGGAGACTCAATTAAGAGTTGTAAACCCAAGTGCAGGTTATGTTCAAGTAATAAATTCTCGGGTGTCCGAGGTCGAACCACAGGGAAGCGTATTAGTAAGTATAAGTTTATAAATATATAAGAAAAAGAAAGTAAACAAGATATTAGGGAATCAACAACAAAACAAAATAAACAAGATATTAGAGAACAAAATAAATAAAATAACATAAAAGAAATTAAACAAAATATAAAAAACAATAAGAAAAGATGTTGAGGTTAGAGAATCCACTCTTGGTGTTATGCTAAGATTAATCTTATTTTATTACACAATTGAAATTCACACATAAGGGAGATTCCAATCGGAAGGTTTAGCAATTCAGTCCAAATTGTCCAACGTCCATAGCATATGATATTATGTTCATTTGGTGTCCTCAAAACTCACAAAAAGAGTCCAAGCATTCCTTATGCCAAGGTATATGTCTACAACAAATCAAGGTTATGAAACCAAGCATTTACTGTGCCATTTTCATTGTCAATAATGAATCAAGATCTCTACTTTGCAAGTATGATTTTAAACCAAAAGAAAATATTATCTATACTAGTGTTTATAAATGATAAATCATTTTAGCTCATGTTTAAGAGACTAACCTTAGCATTTACCAAAAGCTTCACCTCATCACCTCAACAATATGATTAGCAACACATACTAGATATGAATAAAATGAAAAGAAATGTAAGAAACATAAAGAAAAAGAAAACTAGAGAAAGGAAAGAAGAAGAAAACTTAGAGAATTTTATTACAATGGCTAATATCCTACCAATGTATCAATCTCTCCAATACTCATCCAAGGCCCTCTATTTATACACATTTTGGAGAGCTAAATGACAAGAGACAAGCTTTATAAATTTCAAAGGTAGGTATAATAGGTGGGTGCATTTTTCTAACAATTTTCGTCATATTGTATGACAATTCTGATCAGCCAGCTTGATGGTCGATTTTGTCAATGTTGGAGGCTCGATCTGATAAAATGGTATTCTAGAAAAATATACCTCTATCAGTTACGGATCCATAGCCGTAGGAATCAGATCATTTGCTCACGTGGATCGGCAGATATGGTCAAAATACCAAAACGGTGCAGAACAGACGTCATTGCACATCAGCCAACTTGATGGTTGATTTCGCTAGGGAAAACGACTCCGTTTCAAGAAGTGTAAAACATGAAAAAGATAGATATGCCTCTTAACTTTGTATTGTCAAAAATTCAGCCTTATGGCTTCAGTGAAACTCCAGATATAGCTGATATGGCAAAAGGTGTCGGAACTGGAACTGAATTGGATTTGCCCTTAATTCTTGATTTAACCTAGTAATCTGAAATCACTCAAAGAAACTCATGAAAAGCACCAAATTACATAAAAATATAAAAGATCATAAACACAAGTAGACTAAGCAATAATAACTCGTATTTGACACAAAACAATAATAAAACATAACTAAAAACTATATAATTATACGAGTCATCACACCCCCACACTTAGATTGTTGCTAGTCCCTAGCAACGACTCAATAAAAATAAAATAAGAAAATCTAATCTAATCCATTTTCGTAGGAAATCACGGTGGCACTTAGCATGTGACACAAGCCTTTAAACCCCTAGGTGTCCCTAGTGGACGAGTTTAGTCTCGTGAGGGTTTGCTAGAACGATACCCACAAACATTGAAAAACTAAAATATAAGTAAACTACATACACTAAAAATATTTACTCCTAATCCTTTCAATATAAATTAGAGACAATCTTTGAACAAGTCTTGTAAACTAATCAATAGCTCAAAGAATTTCACAAAAAATCATGCTTGAATGTAAATAAATGAGTTAAGCCAATATTAACATAACATATTTCAATCAAAATAGTGCATATTCAACTTAATCTCAACCTCTCACATGGGATACTCTCATGATTTTCACTCTTTAAAGTAGTGGTAAAGTGTTTACACTCAATCAATCTCATGAAAACACTTCTACCATATGCTTGCTTGTCCACCTATTCTCCACTATTTAGATCATACAACTTCATAAATCAAGAGGTCTTTAATCAAGGTTGTAATGGGGCCAAGGGGTTTGTAATGTGGTTGAAGAACAAAAGGATAAAGATATCACAAAGGTTCCAAAGAGTTCATAAAGTTTAGAGACATAATAAGATCATACAAAGAAACTTCTCAAAACTCTTTACAAGTACATAGTCACATAGGCTAAATATTCATGTTGAGCCTTTGCTTCATTCTAACCAACTTTGTAACATCTTTTTCTTTACTTTAACTAGACGTTCAAGAGAAGATTTTTTTTTTTTTTTTTAATATGGGAATGTATTTGACAATGATCCCTTTCTTTTTCTCTTGATTTTTTCTTTTCTTTTCTTCCCCCACACTTATCTTTTGTTTCTAACCCAAATTTTCAACTAAAAATATCCCTTGTTTTTTGCAATATGTCTCAGAATATATAATCCATCTTTAGAACAAGGGTAAGGATATAAGTATATTTAGGCTAGGTGTAAGTTGTGGTTACCAATAAAACAACATATTTAATGTAGGCTCAAATTGGCTCACTAGTGGGGATGTTCTCTTAGAACATCAATAAGGGATGGCTGTTTGGCTCTGGTTATAATCCTAATGCTTCTATCATATTCATGTTGTCACATGTATCAATATAGTCTCAAACAGTTTAAAGCAAGTTTTGGAGAATCATGTAATCATAATAGCACTCAAGAAAGAAATTAGATTGATTTGTATAATGCATCAATCATTATAGGCTCAAAAACTCACAAGGATGATTATACAAGTCAGATTAAGTCTAAACATGCTTCTTTCTCAATCAACATATCATATTAACATTGGCTCATAAAAAGGTTGATATCAAGCTCAATTCTCATGAAAATCTTCTCACTAATAAATCTGTTTTAGACTTATGCAATTCATATCTCATTATAGTATTGAAAGTAACTAAAACACACTAAAAACACACTAAGCCTAAACATGTTTTTTTTTTTTTTTTTTTGAAGAAGATTAAATCAAACTGACAAGGTATGTCTCAAGTCTCCCTTACTCAAACCTTGTTCAGAATGAATACTTCTAAATTGCTTAAAACACAACAATTTTTTTTTTTTTTTTAAATTAGCAAAATATGTCCCTTACCCCCTACTAAAATATGACATTGTCCCCAATGTCAAATTTTAAAGGTAGAATTTAGGAGATATTACCTGCAGAGGTTGCTAACCACTTATTATAACTGAGACACAACAAACAAAATGTTAGATAATGTCACAAAGACAAAGTGCAATCCACCTCTGGTTTTACGTCCAGAAACGGCTTAAACGCCTTCTATGAGTCGAGGATATGCTTCCCATCCAGTTTTCTTATAAGCTGGCAAACAGGGTCTTTTAACATCAGATTCCCAAGATGCTGCCATTCCCTTTGGAATTGCGGCCATAAATCAAGAATTTCTCTTTGTACGTCTCCACTAGGATGCGTCTCAAGAGAAAGTTGGATATTACCCAAATTCTCCTTACTCAGTCCATCCTTAATGAATTCAATTTTATCATCTCGATTAGAGGACGAAATCCCAATAGAACGACATTTACCGTTACACGTCCATCATGCACATTTGTGGCAATTTGAACTCATGCGCTTTGCTCGTCGCTTCTTTGCAAAAGTGCTTCTACCCAAAAAGGAATATTTTAGCTCGGATGGCAATGGTTTTAAATCCAGCTTGGGTGGTTCAATAGTTGATGGTACAGTGACATTTGTGAGTGATGGAAGTTCCTCAAACTTTTGTTTCCAACAATGCTTAACCTGAAAAGAATTTAACAACGAATCAGTGTGTGAAATTTCTGAAGCATTATCAAACTCACATTCAATTAAATATGCTTCTAAAGGATCATGGAATGTGGTAGTGGTGAGATGTTCATGAACAAGTTCTTCAATGAAATCCACTTCATGTACTTCTGAATCATCACCAGGTTGCTTGCAAGTGTTGAACACATTTAATTCTAAAGTCATATTTCCAAAAGAAATGTTCAACATACCATTCCTGCAATTTATCAGAGCATTAGAAGTTGCAAGAAATGGACGGCCTAATATAACAGGAATTTGAACATTTGGATTTGAAACAGGATGTGTGTCCAAAACAATAAAATCAACAGGGAAGTAAAAATTATCAATTTGAACCAAACCATCTTCAACTATCCCTCGAGGAATTTTTACAGAACTATCAGCTAGTTGAAGTGTAACAGGTGTTTCCTTGAGTTCACCTAAACCTAACTGTTGATAAACAGAAAAAGGCAAAAGATTAACACTAGCACCAAGATCAAGCAATGCACGTTCTATTCTAGTGTTTCCAATGATGCATGAGATTGTTGGACATCCAGGATCTTTGAATTTTGGTGGAGTAAGGTGCTGAATGATTGAGCTCACACTTTCCGTCAGAAATGCTTTCTTTTGTACATTATGTTTCCTTTTAACTGTGCACATGTCCTTCAAAAATTTAGCATAAGATGGAACTTGTTTGATTGCATCCAATAAAGGAATGTTAATCTTAACTTGTTTGAAAAGTTCATAAATTTCTGCATTTTGATTCAAATTCTTTATTGTTTGCAACCTTTGAGGAAAAGGAGCAGGATGCATACCTTTTTCTTTGTCCAAATTTTCAAGAAGTTCAGACTTACCATCATCCTTACCATTACTTTTCGGAGGGAAAAGAGGATCTTGGTCTTTTGATGGAATGTTTTTGTCAATTGCCTTTCCACTTCGAAGAGTTGTGATAGAACTTGCATTTTCCTGTTGAGTTTCATTGGAGCAAGAAACAAGACATTGAGGAGAAGGGTTAGGCTGAGGTTGAGCAGGAAACTTACCTTTTTCTTGAGTGCGTAATGAAGCTGTCAATGTGGACAAGGTGTTTTTGATCTCATTGATGTCCTGTGAAGTTTGGTTATTCACCTTTGCTTGTGTTTGCATGAATGCTTGCAATGTCTCTTCCAAGGTTTGTACGCGTGAAGGTTGATAGGACAAAGTGTTGCCCGACTTTTGAGATTGTGGTACCTGAACATGATTATTATTCCGCCAACTGAAGTTGGGATGATTTCTCCATTCAGGGTTATACGTTTCAGAGTAAGGAGAAGGAAAAGGCTTTTTAAATGTGTTTATAGAATTTACTTGATCATGCAACGCTTCTTTAAGAATGGGAATGTTTGGACATTCAGAAGTGGGGTGTCCCATGATTTCACAAATTCCACAACTTTCTTCATTTTTAACCGTTTTGACTTCTTTTACTTCTCTAAGTTCCATGGCTTCAATCTTTCTAGCCAAATTAGCTACTTTAGCTTTTATCTCATCTTCTTGACTAAAACGATATTTACCTCTGTTAGAAACAAGATTAGATCTATTGGAACTTTCAGAGGAATTATCTGTGTGCCAGGCTTGAGAGTTATCTGCCAAATGGTCTAGGTAGTCAAAGGCTTCTTCAGGTTTTTTTTCTAGAAACTCACCGTTACACATTGTTTCAACAAATTGTTTAGTTTCGGGAGTTAAACTTTCATAAAAGAAACTAATAAGACGCCATTTTTCAAAACCATGATGTGGACAAGAACTTAACAAATCTTTAAAACGCTCCCAGTATTGAAAAAATGCTTCATTTTGATTTTGATTGAAATTTTGAATCTGTCTTTTCAAAGCAGTAGTTTTATGTGCTGGGAAAAATTTCTTTAGAAACTCAGTTTGTAATTCTTGCCATGTGCCAATTGACCTTGGTTTTAAATTATGAAGCCAAATTTTTGCTTTATCTTTTAAAGAAAAAATAAATAATTTTAGCTTGACAATTTCATTTGTGCATTGTTGGTCATTAAAGGTGACACATACATCTTCGAAGTCTTTTAGAAACGAGTAAGCACTTTCCGATTCTAACCCATGGAAATTTGGAAGCAAAGCTATCATATCTGGTTTAAAACGAAAGTTGTTTGCATTGAGAGGAAAAATAAAACAAGAGGGTGATGAGCTTCGAGTTGGTTGCAAGTAGTCACGCATGGTGCGTACTTGTCTGTTCTCATCTTCAGCATGAACACTTTCATTGTCAGCCATGGTAGGAGTTGTATTAGAAAGATTACCTGAAAAAGTTTCACAATAAAATCTAACTAAACGACGAGATCTAAAATCACGTCGCCAAACAAGCATAAAACAAAGTTAATATACAGATTAGGCGGTATAACCAGCCAATAAAAATAAATATACTAAATTAGGCGGTATAACCAGCCAATAAAAATAAATATACTTAATTAGGCGGTATAACCAGCCAATAAAAATAAAACAAAGTTAATATACAATATAAATATAAATATATAGAAAATTAGGCGGTATAACCAGCCAATAAAAATAAATTAAAGTTAATATACAAATTAGGCGGTATACCCAGCCAATAAAAATAAATATACTTATAAACTTATATACTTAGTATTGCTTCCCTGGCAACGGCGCCAAAAACTTGATGGAGACTCAATTAAGAGTTGTAAACCCAAGTGCAGGTTATGTTCAAGTAATAAATTCTCGGGTGTCCGAGGTCGAACCACAGGGAAGCGTATTAGTAAGTATAAGTTTATAAATATATAAGAAAAAGAAAGTAAACAAAATATTAGGGAATCAACAACAAAACAAAATAAACAAGATATTAGAGAACAAAATAAATAAAATAACATAAAAGAAATTAAACAAAATATAAAAAACAATAAGAAAAGATGTTGAGGTTAGAGAATCCACTCTTGGTGTTATGCTAAGATTAATCTTATTTTATTACACAATTGAAATTCACACATAAGGCAGATTCCAATCGGAAGGTTTAGCAATTCAGTCCAAATTGTCCAACGTCCATAGCATATGATATTATGTTCATTTGGTGTCCTCAAAACTCACAAAAAGAGTCCAAGCATTCCTTATGCCAAGGTATATGTCTACAACAAATCAAGGTTATGAAACCAAGCATTTACTGTGCCATTTTCATTGTCAATAATGAATCAAGATCTCTACTTTGCAAGTATGATTTTAAACCAAAAGAAAATATTATCTATACTAGTGTTTATAAATGATAAATCATTTTAGCTCATGTTTAAGAGACTAACCTTAGCATTTACCAAAAGCTTCACCTCATCACCTCAACAATATGATTAGCAACACATACTAGATATGAATAAAATGAAAAGAAATGTAAGAAACATAAAGAAAAAGAAAACTAGAGAAAGGAAAGAAGAAGAAAACTTAGAGAATTTTATTACAATGGCTAATATCCTACCAATGTATCAATCTCTCCAATACTCATCCAAGGCCCTCTATTTATACACATTTTGGAAAGCTAAATGACAAGAGACAAGCTTTATAAATTTCAAAGGTAGGTATAATAGGTGGGTGCATTTTTCTAACAATTTTCGTCATATTGTATGACAATTCTGATCAGCCAGCTTGATGGTCGATTTTGTCAATGTTGGAGGCTCGATCTGATAAAATGGTCTTCTTGAAAAATATACCCCTATCCGTTACGGATCCATATCCGTTGGAATCAGATCATTTGCTCACGTGGATCGGCAGATATGGTCAAAATACCAAAACGGTGCAGAACAGACGTCATTGCACATCAGCCAACTTGATGGTTGATTTCGCTAGGGAAAACGACTCCGTTTCAAGAAGTGTAAAACATGAAAACGATAGATATGCCTCTTAACTTTGCACTGTCAAACATTCAGCCTTATTTCTTTAGTGAAACTCCAGATATAGCTGATATGGGAAAAGGTGTCGGAACTGGAACTGAATTGGATTTGCCCTTAATTCTTGATTTAACCTAGTAATCTGAAATCACTCAAAGAAACTCATGAAAAGCACCAAATTACATAAAAATATAAAAGATCATAAACACAAGTAGACTAAGCAATAATAACTCATATTTGACACAAAACAATAATAAAACATAACTAAAAACTATATAATTATACGAGTTATCATTGATCAAGCATGAATATTTAATTTGAAAGGTTTTTTCCTCAGATTTTATCCCATTTCATCGAATTATCATTTCACTAAGGAAGAATTTAGAATTCTCAAGTGTATGGTAGAACAAATAATAATAATAAAAAAATAAAAAAAAAAAGTTGGAAAGAATGGGATTCTAGGGCGAAAACCCAAAAATGGGCGGTCTAGAATAAATTTGGAAATTTTTGATGCCATCGATGATAGTGCCGATACCACAAAAGAAAATATTTTCTTAAAGGAGTGGTCATCGAGGAACATCTAGGAATTCTTGAACCCCCAAATTGCCAACTCTCATTCAGAGGATTGTCTTCAAAAAACTGAAACTTTTTCTCCAAAATTAAACTTTTCGGTTTGATCATCCCGGCCAATCTTGACGCTTGTCAAAATGCCTTGATATGGAAACTAAAAGAATGTTGAATTTGTTTGGTTCTCAATAAATTTCCGATTTATAAAACCTGTTCCATTTGTGAGCCTAGAAGGGATATACATTTTTGTCATGAAGTTTTCCTGGAAAAGCCAGAATCATATTATACCAAGCCTTGCCAATCCCACTTGAAAAAACCAGATTGATACTTAGAGAAATTTCTAACAATGATCATCAGTCTTCAAAAGATTTATACATCACATATTGTGGGGTTAATATTTTTTGTTCAGAAGTTTTCAAAATGAGAAAAAAAATAAAGATATTTTTTGAAATACCCATTCTGATGTTGACATAAGACAAGGATTTTTCTAACCCAAAGGTATAGAGCTGCCAGGATAGGTCTTAACTTCCAGATATGAGAAGAAGAAATAGAACCCAATTCAGATCTCTGTTGATGAAAGTTTGAAAACTGTTGGGGCAAAGAGAATAGCCAAAATGAATTGAAGATATACTCTGATTTGAAGAGGAAAAATGAATTTGAAAGACTAAGCCAAAGTCTAGAAAACAACCGGGGGCATTTGCATCACTCATGAGCACTCATGTCTTTATCAAGCTTTTACATCTGCACAGTGTCGGTAAGCATTTGCATCATTCATGGGTATTTGCATTGCCATTATTCCATAAGCATCTGCATTTTACCTTTACATTTACATTCTTCATGGAATTCACATTTGTGTCATCTCCAGCAATTGCATCATTTCTAGAATCATTGCATTTTCATTATTGTGTGGTAATTGCAGTTACATCATTCATAAACCAGTTGCATGAACAGAATTAGTAGTGGCATCTACATCATGAAACATGGGCATCAATCCAGGCCATTTGCATTTGCACTAAGAAAAAGTTACATCAGTCCAAGCATTTACATTTGCACCATGAAGCATGAGCACCTTGTTAAAAGACATGTGCATCTGCATCATTTCTCAAAGCTTCTAGTGGGGATATCTAGAATTTTACAGTTTTAAAAGTGAACAAGTCTTCGGTGGTGATAGCTGAAGCCTCTGGTGGAGATATCCAGGGTTTTTATAATTTTGAAAAGTGAGAAATCTTCTTCTGGAGGAGTTACCCAGATTTTTATAATGAGCAAGTCTTTGGTGGTGATAGCCGAAGCTTCTGGAGGAATTACCCAGAATTTTACAATGAGCAAACCTTTGGTGGTGATAGCCAAAGTTTCTGGTGGGGATATCCAGAATTTTACAGTTTTAAAAGTGAACAAGTCTTCGGTGGTGATAGCTGAAGCCTCTGGTGGAGATATCTAGGGTTTATAATTTTGAAAAATGAGAAATCTTCTTCTGGAGGAGTTACCTAGAATTTTATTTAACATGTGCATCTACATCAAGAAGCATTTGCATCAATCTAAGTTAGTTGAATCTGCATCAAGAAAGTTTGCATCAAATCAGTCATTTACATTTGCATCAAAGACATTTGCACCAATCTAAATCATTTGCATCTACATTAAGAAGCGTTTGCATCAACTAAAGACATTTGCGTTTGCATCATTTGCATTTGCATCATCTCTTAAAGCTTTCAGGTATAATCGAACTCATTTTGCTTCTCAAATGAGTCGAGCCCCGACATCATCGTCTAGGTACTTTTTTTTTGTTATTATTATGAAGAAGTCTTCGGTGGTGATAGCTGAAGCCTCTGGTGGAGATATCCAGAGTTTTAAAATCCTTTGAAAAGGTAGAAAGTCTTCGGTGGTGATAGTTGAAGCTTCTGGAGGTGATACCCGGAATTTTTACAGTTTTAAAATGAGCAAGACTTTGGTGGTGATAGCCGAAGCTTCTAGAAGAGATACCCAAAATTTTCTTGCAAATCGAATTCGTTTCCTTAAGACGGGTCGAGCCTTGATTAGTCAGGGAATTCAATTTTAGGACAAAATCTTCAATTTACTGTTTTAAAAAAAAAAATTGAAAAAAGGAAAAAAAGAAAAAGGAAAAATGAAAAATGAAAAAATGGAAAAAATAGAAAAAAATAGAAAAAATAGAAAATGAAAAATGAAAAATGAAAAAAATGATAGAACAACGAAAACGAAAACCCCTTTCCCTTTCCTTCACATATGATTTCACTGACCGTACAAAATTAGTGTCGGTTTATCTTTGCCTGATTCCTGATTCTCAACAATAGCCAAAGAGGGGAGTTGTAGACACCTAATTTTGTCCGGACCATTAAACAAGTATGTTTTCTTCCTATATTGATGTTTTCTAGTGTAAAAAGACTATTTTCATCCTGCAGGTAGTACTCCGAGACTTAGTTTAAGAGGGAGAGCATAAAAAGTCAAACTTGAAAAAAGTCAACCCCGAAAAAGTCAAACTCAGAAAGTCAACTAATGAAAAAGTCAACCCACTTTCAAAATCAAGATTTTAAGTTCAATTGAAAAATGGCGAAAGAATTTTGATAATCCGAGGTCTACATTGAAAGATATAGAGTTCGAAAGTTGGGATTTGGAGATTCATAGAAAGAAAACCCTAACCGAGAAATTTGGGGAAAAGTGCTTAAACGATCAAATTGGTTGAAATGGAAGGTTCCAAATGAAATATAAGCACTGACTATGGGTAATGGAGAAGTCACTTGCTAGAAAAACCGAAAGAAAAGTCAATCCAGGAGAAAACCGAGAATTAGGGTTTTTAGTGGATTTCGGTGAAATCGGGAAGCATCACAGAAATGGCGACCTGGTAAGACCAAAGCCCCCAATGGATGAAGAATGATTAAAAAGGATAGCCCAAGGCTCAGATTGAAGAAAATCTGAAAATCGAACTTGTTTTGAGTAAAACCGGATTTCGGAGACAAAAAGGCAAAATTGGAAATTTTGGGAAAAATAGCAAATGGACTCCGAAAATTCTAAAAAAATTTCAATCTCATTCTTAAATCATTTTAAAGATATTGGTAAAAGAAAATCTTGATTCGGAGTTCGTTTGCAAAATGGCCAAATCTCGGGCTTCTAATGTAGTAATTCAAAAAGCAAAATCCCGAAAAAATAGCAAATGAGCTCTAAATCTTCTGAAATTTTGCAAATTTCATTTTTAAATTATTTGAAAGATATTGGCAAAAGAAAATATTGATTCGGAGTTCGTTTGCAAAATGGCCAAATCCCAAGCTTCTTATGTAGTAATTCAAAAAGATAAATCCCGAAAAAATAGCAAATAGACTCCAAAAATTCTGAAATTTTAAAAATCTCATTTTTAAATTATTTTAAAGACATTGGAGAAAGAAAATCTTGATTCGGAGTTCGTTTGATAAAATTCGCCAAATCCGGGCCTCCTATGTAGTAATTCAAGCCGATAAATCCCGAAAAAATACCAAATGAGCTCCAAAAATTATGAAAACTTTCAGATCACACTTTTAAATTATTTGGAAGAGATTGGTGAAGAAAAATCTTGATTTGGAGCTCGTTTAAAAAAGGGTAAAATGTGGGGGCATAAAAGGGCATTTTTGGAAAACAAATCCAAAAAAATAGCAAACGGACTCGGATAATTTTGAAAACTTTCAGAACTTAATTTTTATTATTTTGTAAGTATTAAAAAATAAAAATTGAATTTGGAGTCCGTTTGATATTTATTTGCATCCGGGGGGCAAAACGGTCATTTCACCCAAGCAACCAAAAAGGGCTACTTTGGGCCTTTCAAAAAATCAGAGTGGGGCTGGAAAAGAGAAGTGCTGGCCTGCCCAGGCCCAAAGGAAGGAGGAAGCTTCTGATTTTTCAATCAAATGGTTAAAAATCAAGAGTTAGTTAGAGATTCTCTTTGATCAAGCCATGGTGATTAAGCCACATAGGCCAAGAGAGATGTCAACATTATTCTTGAACAGCTGTAATTTGAGATAGCTGATATGATAATCTAAAGGTGGTAATTTCATGATTTTTTCACCTTGAATTATTAGCCATTTGATGGAAAATTGGTTACACAAAAAATGACAACATCTTTGAGCTTTTAAGTCCCATTCGGCCAGCATGATAGGGGGTCAGATTTTTCATTTTTACATTTTCATTTTGCTGAGTTCTTTTAGTTTTTACTTGGTTTTTCTCTCCTTGGTTGAAAGAAAAAAAGAAAAGTTTAGAAAAGAAAGGAAAGTTTGAAGAGATAAAACTTGAAATATAGCTTCTTGAGGTTGCTCTTGAGCACCAACTCTTGCACTTTCTTGATTTTCCATTCTTATTTTTTCTATTTTGATTACTATTTGGTGAGTTTCCATTTTAAATAAATGTTTTTTTATTGTTCTTCTTAAGTTCTTCCTTCATCTCTTTCTTAAATATATTTTTTACAATTTTTTTTACAATAAACTCACCATGGCCGAATGGCCTACATTATTCATTTAAGTTGCTGTTTTGATTTATTTTACCGTATTGTTTATGTTATTTTCTTTGATCTTGGTGTTTTAAATGTTATTTTACTTCACATTCTTGAGTTATATTTTAATTTGGTTGCTTTGTTTGTTGCCATTTATGTTTTAAATATCATGTTTTTGCATTTTTTATTTTCTGTTTTCATAATGTTTAAATTTGAGCATGTTTTAGATTTAGTATATCAAGTGTTTGTGAAAATGCTTGTGTGGTTTTTGCATGATTTGAGTTTTATATCTTAGTTGAGCATGTTTTAGAATTAGTATATTAAGTGTTTGTGAAAATGCTTGTGTGGTTTTTGCATGACTTGAGTGTTATATTTTAGTTGAGCATGTTAGTATACCAAGTGTTTGTGAAAATGCCATGCTTGTTGGAGCTTGAGGCCATTTGGCTACTCCATGTGTTTTGCATTGTGTGTTGCACTTTTTCCATGTTAGTTGGTAGGTTTTTGCATTTGCATGACATTTGATTTAGTTTTGCATGCTAATATACCAAGTGTTTGTGAAAATGCCATGTTTGCTAGTTGCATTATTCCATTCGGCCACCCTTGAATTTTTGCATTTTATGTGCATTCTTGCCATGTTAGTTGATAGGTTAGCATTTGCATGATTTAAGCATGCTTTGTGTTTGTCAAAATGCCATGCATATTTTAGTTATTAGGTTTGGTTCATTTGCCATGCATGTTCATGCATTTTAGGTCTAGGTTGCATTAAATGCCATGCAAGTTCAGTTAGGTCTAGGTCACTATATGAATGCCATGCATTTTTTCATGACATTTAGGTTTAAACTCATGCATTTCATGCACTATGTTTGCTGTAATTTTTCATGCATTTCATGTTCATGCCACTTGAATAATGACTTGAGCCAATTAATAGTTCAAAGTCATGCTCTCTTGAGCACACTTGTGGAAGATTAAAGTTTGTCAAATTGATTATCCTACCTTTGTGATTTTTTTACTTAGCCCATTTTTATCTAACTTTCAAAAAGTCCTAGCTACTGTTTTTGAGTCATTTTATGAGACTTAAATATTTTTACTTTGATTTTTAAATGATTTTATCATAGGCAAAAATGTATTTTGGCAAAATAGTTTTTTCACCCAGTTTTCATACTTTTTCGATTTTTCTGGGCATTCGTCTTTAATCATAAAATTAAGCTGATTTTTTCCCATGTAGGTTTACATGTCCTAAGTCTCCAGTATTGTTTGTAGAATTTTTGAATTTTTAGAAATAGGATAAAAAATTGTGGCTTAAAACTGGACAGTGGAGTCAGAATTGAATTTAAAGAAAAATCATTTTTCTGTTTTGGTTAAGTTACTTAGAGTGGGTTGATTAGGAGGGTTAGCTACTAACTTAATGTAGATTCTAAGCCTTTTTAAACTCTAAAAATGGTTTTTCAAGTCTCGGGTTAAGGGTAGTCAAGTCCGGATTTTTAAACTTGGAAAATTAGAGCCTATTTTAAAAAAGATTTAGCCCAGTTTTTACTTTTAATACAAGCTTTTCAAAATTGTTTTCAAGCAATCACAAAGTATTTTGGTTTGAGAATATTTAATTTGACATATTTTCCTAAGGTAGCGGGATATCTTTTTAGATATACGGATTTCCTTAATTAAAGGAAAAAATACATTTTCATATTCATGCATTTTTATATAATATGTGATTTTTGCTATGATAATTTTCTATGATATTGTTATGATTTTAAGTTATGTTATATTGTTTATTATATGATTTGGAATATTTCATGATATCCTATGCTTTTTATTTAGTTATTCTTTTTGTCATATTATTTAGCATATACTATGTTCATGCATTATTATTTTCATTTTCATTTTCATGTATATTATATGATAGCATTATTTTATATTTTATGTCATTTAAATTATATGCCATATCATCCATGTTTGCCATGTCATTTAAATTATGTCATTTCATATAGAATATATTATGTTACTTGGGTTATTTTATTTCATTTAGAATATATCATATGACTTATGGTATTGCATCTCATATAGAATATACTATGTTACCTAGGTCATTTCATTTTATTTATAATATGTCATATAACTTAGGATATTTCATTTCATTTAGAATATGCTAAGGCATTTATTTCATTTCATTTAGAATATGCTAAGGCATTTACATTATATCATATCATTTAGGAAGCATTATATTATTTAGATTTTTCTATGTCATTTAATTTATGTCATGCATATACATATTCATATCTTTTAAAATGTTTTCAAAAGGATAATGATTTTTCAATAAAAAATAAAGATATTCTCGAGTTAAAATAATTCATGAGTTCTCTACCGGGTTTGCTGGAGGGAATATCATCAATTATCATTAATAAAGGAATATCTTTCTTTCAAAAAAGAGAATGATTCGGAAAGTTTTCCAAAACTAATAAAAATTTCTATATTTTGCAACGTTTGTTGAGGAAAATAGGAAAATTTTGAATTTATAAATTTCAGATCATTTTCAATTAAAAATTGAATTATTTTCTTTAAATTGGGAATTAACTTGAAATACTAAATTTAAAACCAACTTTTTTACCGAGATTTGAGATAACACACGATTAATAAGGTACCGATTTATACGGGCGTTGTGGGGGTGCTAATCCTTCCCCGCACGTAACCGACTCCCGAACTCGCTTCTTTGATTTCTCTGGTTTATAACGTATACTTGAAGTTGGTTTTAAAAATGTTTTAATTAATTTTAAAATGTTTTATAGAACCGGTTTTAATAGGTGGCCGATCTCACCTAGCTAAAAAAGATTGGTGGCGACTCCATGTCTTTTTTTAAGGTCATTTTCAAAACCTTCATTTTTCTAGAGGAATTAAGTTGACTTTTTCTCAATTTTTTTAAATGTCACGCTTAACGAATAATAAAGTCTTGCGATAAGACTCGTTATTTTTTAGGTTGCGACAACCCTCTCTGAGATGGTCGCCACAGCTTCAGCCTCAACCCACTTGGTGAAGTTTTCGCAGGCGACTATTACAAACTTCTTCTATCCAATGGCAATAGGGAAAGGTCCTAGGATGTCGATACCCCACATGGAAAAGGGCCAAAGGCTAAAAAGCTGGCTGAGCAGCTCTGCAAGTTGCCTGGGCACAACGGCAAACTTCTGGCATTTAACACACTTTTTAACCATTTTTGCAGCGTCGGCCTTCATGGTAGGCTAGTAAAACCCTTGCCTCAGTGCCTTTTGCGCCAAAATATTTCCTCCCATATGGTTAACACACACCCCTTCATGGATTTCTCTTAGAACATAATCGGTCTCTCCTAGTGCTAGACATCGTAGTAATTATTGGCTGAACGCCTTCTTATACAGGGTCTCGCCAATCATCGTGTATCTGGTGGCCCTTGCTCTCAATTTTGCCCGCTCTTTAGGGTCGCCCGGTTCAGTTCTGTCCATAAGGTAATCAATGATGGGTGTCAGCCAACTAGTCTCATCTATAATACACTGGATTTCTTCTTCAATTTGATAACCTGGCGTTTGGCGATGTCCTAACAAAAAATTTCCCCTTTGCCTAATCTCAATAGATGAGGCGAGCTTAGATAAGATGTCTGCCCTAGTGTTTTCTTCCCTGCGACCTGTTTAATGATTACAAGCTCAAAGTATCCCTTCAATTTAAGTACCCGTTCGTAGTATTTAACCAACACAGGCTCCCTCACCTCGTATTCACCATTGATTTGCTTTGCTACCAACTACGAATCTGTGAACAATTATAGCCTCGTTACACCCAACTTCAGTGCTAACTCCAACCCTGCCAAGAGGACTTCATATTTTGCGGCATTGTTTGATGTGGGGAAGTCAAAGGAAATTTCGTACTACCATTCATTTCCCTGAAGATCTATTAAGAGGACGCCAGCTCCAGATCCCTCTTTTCCTGAAGATCCATCTACATACATCGTCCATATACTTTCAGGGGTGGACTCCTTCATCTTAGGTCTGTGCACCAATATTGGGTCCGGGGGGGTATAGGCGAGGGCTCTTCTAGGTATTGGACCGGTGCCATGATCTCATCGGTAAATGAGCACTCAGCCATGAAATCTGCCAAGACCTGGGCCTTAATCGCCTTCCTTGGCCTAAATTCTATGCCGAATTCACTGAGCTCGATGCTCCACTTAACCATTCTGCCCGAGCTGTCGACTCTCTACAGGACTTCTTTGAGAGGCTGATCTGTTAAAACAATGATGAGATAGGCCTGAAAGTACTGTCTGAGCTTTCTTGCTGCCATTACAAGGGCGAGAGCTATCTTTTCTAACCTGGTGTAATTGATCTCGCCATTCTGCAAGGCTCTGCTAACATAATAAACCGGAACCTGTCGAGTCTCATCTTCTTTAACGAACACTATCGCCACTGTCTCATCAAATGCAGCCAGATATATGAACAAGGGGTCGAACGGGAGTGGGCTGACCAACAGTGGTGGAGAGCATAAGAACTTCTTCAGCTCCTCAAAAGCTGCTTGGCAATCCTGATTCCACTGATACCGGGAGGCGCCTCTGAGCACCTTAAAAAAGGGCAAGCATTTGTTAGCTAATTTGGAGACAAACCTGTTCAGGGCAACCACTCTGCCCGTGAGTCTCTACATTTTCTTGGTGTTTCTTGGGGCACCCATGCCCAAGATTGCTTGGATTCGTCTCAATAACCCTGTTTGAAACCATGAATCCCAAAAACTTTCCTGCTCCGATTATGAAAGCGCATTTAGTGGGGTTCAGTCTCAAACTGTACTACCTAAGGACTTGAAAGACCTTCGCCAAGTCCAATACATGTTGTTCAATGGATGAACTTTTCACCAGCATATCATCCACATAAACTTTGACACTTTGCCCAATCTGGTCTTTGAACAACTTGTTCACCAACCACTAATAGGTCGCCCCCGTATTTTTAGCCCAAAAGGCATCACCTGATAATAATACAATCCTTCTTCGGTGATGAAGGACGTCTTATCCTGGTCCTCCGGGTTCATTCTGATCTGGTTGTACCCTGAGAAGGCATCCATGAAAGTCATATATTTGTGTTCTGCTAAAAAATCTACCAACCTGTCCATGAAGGGCGGAGGGAAACTATCCTTTGGGCAGGCCTTATTTAGGTTAGTGAAGTCCACACACATACGCTATTTCTCGCTAGCTTTCTTCACCATTACCATATTGGCCAACAATTCTGGGTACTTGATTTCCTTGATAAACCCTGCGACGAGGAGCTTCTTGACCTCCTCTTTTACCGTCTGTATTCTCCCGGGGATGAATTTTTTTTCTTTTGTTTGACTGGCTTAGTTGTAGGATCAACGCCTAGGGAATGGGTGATGGTATCCATGTCTATCCCTGGCATGTCTACTATCGACCATGCGAAGACATCTGCATTAGCTTGCAGCATTCGTACCGAGGGCTGCTTTTCTTAGTCACTTATGGACTATCTGACCGGTGTTACTTTCTTTGGGTATTCTTCATATAGAGGGATTGTCACTGTCTGTTCTGCCGACTCTGCTTTATATTGTCTGGTTGCTGCTCTGGTGTCCAAGCTTTCTAGGGTAAGGGTGCTTTTATCAATCAAGTTGACCTGTGCTTCTTCTACTTACCCCCCAGACTCTACTTCCATTCCCTCGGATTCTGTCGTTTGCCCCCCAGGCTCTATATTCTCGATGCTTATTTCATTATGTGATTGCAATTTTCCCTGGTTTTCTTAGCGAGTTGTATAGAGAGTATATGACATTGTCATGCCATTTGCTGGTCTGTCCTCATATACCCTATTCCTATTAGGGTTGGAAATTTCACTGTCAAACAGTAAACTATAGCACCATTTTAGTCTTTTTCATTAAAGGTCGCCTCAAAATAGCATTGTACGCTGAGGGCTGGTCAATAACCAAAAAATTTGTCATCACTGTAAGGACGTGATGATCATCCCTAATAGTAACTGGTAGGGCAATAAAACCCTTGACATTGATCGGTTGATTGGCGAAGCAGAATATGGGGCTTGTCAGCTTTAAATCTGAGTCTGGGAGCCCCATTTTCCTGAAGGCTTCCAGTTGGAGGATCTCAAATACACTGCCACTATCAACTATGACTCTTTTTATTTGGAAATTCCCAATTGTGGCGGACACGACAATCGGGTCATTCCCATTGTTTTCCAGAATATTGATGTCTTTGTTTGTGAAATCTACCAGCCATTCTTCGCTATGCCTTGTCTTCTTGTGGGCAACATCAACTGTCATTATGCTTCTAAGATATACTTTTCTCTTGGCTACTGGTCGCCCACTCTTCCATTCCACCTATAATCATATTGATAACCCCTTGGACAAGTTTTTTTCCTTCTGCTTTACTGCTTTTCTGGTTTCCTGTTGAAGTCTGCCCCTGTTGGGCACCCGTTCTCATGACAAATTGTTTAATCTGCCCTTTCCTGATGGCACTTTCAATGGCATCCTTCAAGGATCGACAGTCCTCAGTACTATGTCGCACATCGTTGTGATACTGATATCTCTCTTTAGAGTTTAGGCGAGCTGGATTATCTCTCATTGGGTAAGGTGTATCCAAAATACCTTCATGAGATACAGCGTTCAGAATGTACGCCCTGAAGGAGTTGAGGGGGTATAGTCTTCAAACTTGGAATAGGGGCCCTTTCTGCTCGTCTACCATAGCCCTAACTAGGGAGAGGCTATTGACTCTGGGAAGCTTTGTCTGGCGACCTTGACCTTCTACGACGCGAGTCAAATCTAGACTGACTCCTGTTATCCTTCTATCCTTGTCTATTCCCCTAAAATCTCTCTTAGTTCTGGGGTTGGTTTTCCCATTCAGTACTCCTTTCTACCATTTTCATTTCTTCAATTTTGGCATACCTTAGGGCCTTCTCGTAAAGGTTGTAGAGCTTCTCTGGTTTTGTATCTGTCAAGGAATACGATAGCTGCATGGTGAACACCAGAGATGAACGCCTGTATGGACCTATCATCATGCAGGTCTTTGAGTTCCATCGTGGCAGAATTGAACCGCCAAATGTATTCTCTTAGAGATTCACTTTCTCTCTGTTTTACTGCTAGCAGGCTGGCATGGGTCTTGAAGGTTGCCTTATTGGCGAGGAAGTGAGCAATAAACATCCCGCCCAGTTTTTCAAAGTTGTGAATTTTCACTGGTAATGAGTGATATCAGGTTCTGGCATGCACTCGCAATGTAATAGGGAACACTCAACATTTTAGGTCGTCGCTCGCTCCAAGCAGGTCCATATAATTTTTATATTGGATAAGGTGGTCGACAAGGTCCTTGGTGTCATTGTAAGTTTCCTTTGGTAACTTTATGGATGTGGGCACCTGCTCCTGTCGAATCTGCGCCATTAGGGGCTATTGTCGTCGCTCATCCACTCCACCTCCTGGATTTTATCCTTCATCATTCCATGAACCTCCTTTTGTAGGGCTGCCATCTGGGCCTCCACATTGGCAGTTGTCCCTATAGTGTTTGTCCTAGCCTTTCTAATTTGGGCTCGCCCTTCTTCTATCATTAGGGCTCGCCTTTCAGGGGACTGCTCACGATTATTTTTTCGTGTCTGGTGATGAGATACTACTCTCCTCTTGCTGGTCTCTATATCTGTTCTTCTGGAGGTCGTTGAGCTGTTGAGTCATTTGGCGTGCGATTCTTTGTTGCTCTGCCAACTGAGCTTGAAGTGTTTGTATTTGGTTCATCGAAGTGTGCTGCATTGGGTCAAAGTATGATGGTGGTGGGAAGAAAGGGAAGTTGGGTAATCTTGGAACGAGGTCAGTGGACGTCATGTAGCTAGAAGGAGCCAATGGGTCGTCTTGTTGTATGCGTAATGGACCTTGACCACCTTGGGCTTGGGTCAGCACTATTCTTTTTGCTGCCCAGCCCGACCAACCGACCTAATGACAGTCCGATTAATTCAAGTCTGTTCAGTCCAGGACCGAACCAGTTCGTATTTTTTCCAGAATCTATCTTTTCGGTAAAGACATGCCAGTTCGACTTCCTGCCTGACTGAATCGGTTTGTCCCCAATGGGTGTGCCTATTCTGATCAAACAGGTTCCTTCCATGTGGTGTGTCTTTTCTGAACAGGCAGATTGGTTGCTATAAATGCAGACATCCTGTGTCTGTTTTTACACACTAATTCACTAAACAATTTCTCTTTTTTCGAATTTTGTACTTGAGAGAGACTCTGAATTATTTTGGTTTGTCCCTTTGTGATTGAAAGTTTAAACCTGTCTCCTCCAAATTGCAAGCTAAAAAAAACTTTTCACCCTTTTGATTTCTCCCAGTTTCTTTCGGATCCTTGCATAAAATCCCTCATAACCCAAAATAAGAAAAATCAATCTCTTACTTTTTCTCTTTGGCTCATTGCACATTTTAAACTTTTCTTCAGATTTTTAGCCCCCCCACTCATTTTTCTCAACACTGCGTTTCGCCTTCCAAGTTTATCGAAAAATCAGTGAGTTTTTGTTCCTGACCCGTTTTTTCTAGTTTCAATTTCTTTTATTTTCTTTTTTTGTGCTAAAATTTAGAGAAATATTTGTTCCATGCAATAGATAAGAATTTAGGGTTTAGGCTAATTGTATTCCTTCATATATGAACTTAATTGAATTTAGGTATTAGGTTAATATGAATTTTTTTTTTTGCTTAATTATTTTATATTGTAAGTAGATTGACATTCCTTCACTGTTTTGCTAAATTAATTCAATATTTAATACTATTTGTTTATTTAGTGTTGGGTTTAATATTTTTTTACAAGTGTCATCTTGTTTTCTGCTTAAATAGTATCTGTTTATGTTGAATAACAATTTCTTTATTATTTTTGACTTAATCAGTTTCATTTTAAGGTTTTAAGCTAATTCATTTGATTTTTTTGGCTTAATTAAGCACTATTTTTTTAATTTATGCGATTAATTGCTTAGAGGAATATTTTTGGCACAAGGGGATTTGAAATACCTAGTATGAAGCGATCAGAAAGATCATTCAACCATGTTCTCTTCCATAAAACAAGTATCAGCATAGCTTTGTAAAGAATGTTGGGACAGAAAACCAAATGAATTAAAATAAACTAAATAAACAAGAGAAAAAAATATAAACTATAAAAATTATAATATTTTCCTTCTTGCTACGATGGTCATTTTCTGTTCGTGGTTAGATCTTCCTTCCAAATGCATATGTCTGCTAGGAACCTTATTTAGGTAATCATAATCATGTTCTCAGCGCTTTTAAGTAGAGTAATACAAGATGACTTAATTATGAGCACATAATTTGTTTCAGGTAATAATTCTTGCTTCGTATTGGGTGAGTTATCTAGAATTGGCATGGTTGGCTGTAAGTTCAACAAAAGATTGTTGATAACATCCAGGACAGGGGAATCAATCAGGTCAACAGTTGTTTTCTTATCCATAACAATTTGCTACATTATTATATCAGCTTTTTTACTATTTTGTTTTCTATTTCACAAGTGATATATATATATATATATATATAAATATATATATATATTTATTTACGTTTAATTGATAATGTATATAATATAATACCATATCTTGTGGATGATCGGTACTTGAGCTTTCTAAGAAGGGCTAAGGTGATGGATTCCTCTTAGTGGAATCCAATTTGGGTTTACCTAGATGAAATCTATTTAAAACATCCCATGAATGTGGACCATAATTGATCCCATTTCACAACTGTTCTATATATCCACAAGATTCTCATAAGATCATGTGGACCATAATCAACAATATGTTAGTATTCAATGGAATTTATGGATTAATGGGTGGCATAAATTCTGAAAATTTTGAGTGGGGAGAGCTCATAAGATCTTAAATCATTAGGGTTTAGAGTTGAAATAGTCAGTGTCGCAATCTAAAAAATAATTTAAATAATGACAACGTCTCATCGCAAGATTTTATTATTCGTTTTCCTTAGGCGTGACATTTAAAAAAAAAACGAGGAAAAGTCGACTTAATTCCTCTAGAAAAACGAAGCTGTCGATACGTGATCTCGGACGCGGGGGACCCGTTCGAGTGAGGGGCAAAACAGAAGCAGAGGAAAAGACGACTTAATTCCTCTTGAAATAAAATAAACGGTCGAGGGTATGAAAACAACCTCGTAAAAAGACATGGAGTCGCCACCAATCTTTTTTAGCTAGGTGTGATCGGCCACCTATTAAAACAGGTTTTATAAAACATTTTAAAATTAATTAAAACATTTTTAAAACCAATTTCAAGTCTGCGTTATAAACCATAGAAAATCAAAGAACCGGGGAGTCAGTTACGTGCGGGGAAGGATTAGCACCCCCACAACGCCCATATAAATCAATACCTTATTAATCGTGTATTATCTCAAGTCTTGGTAAAAAGTTGGTTTTTAATTTAGTATTTCAAGTTAATTCCCAATTTTAAGAAAAATAATTCCATTTTTAATTGAAAATGATCCACAATTTATTAATTCAATATTTTCCTATATTTCTCGACAAAATCGGCAAAATATAGAAATTTTTATTCATTTGGAAAACTTTTCGAATCATTCTTGTTTTCTGAAAGAAATATATTCATTTATTAATGATAATTGATGATATTCCCTCCAGCAAACCCGGTAGAGAACTCATGAATTATTTTAACTCGAGAATATCTTTATTTTTATTGAAAATGATTATCTTTTTCAAAACATTTAAAAATATGAACATGAACATGTATGACATAAATAAAATGATATGGCAAAGTCTAGATAATATAATGCAACCTAAATGATTTAAATGACATAATATATTCTAGGTAAAATGAAAAATCCTAAGTATTATGGTATATTCTAAATGAGATAAAATAATTTAAATGATATGGCAATTTTAAATGATATGGCATATTTTAAATGACATGGCATGTTATAAATAAAATAACCTAAATGACATGGAATATGATCTAAATGACAAGAAATGACATGAAATTAAAATAATGCTAACATATAATATGCATGAAAATAAAAATAAAAATAATAATGCATGAGCATAGTATATGCTAAACAATATGACAAAAATAACTAAATAAAAAGCATAGGATATCATGAAACATTCAAAATCATATGGCAAACAAATATAAGATCATAAAATGTGAATAATAATAATAATATCATATAAAATATCATAACAAAAATCACACATTTAAATAAAATGCATGAACATGGAAAATGACGCATGAAAATGTATTTTTTCCTCTAAATAAAGAAATCCGTATATCTAAAAAGATATCCGGCTGCCTTAGAAAAATATGTCAAATTAGATTTTCTAAAAAGACAAAACTTTGTGATTGTTTGAAAACAATTTTGAGGAAAACTTGAATAAAAATTAAAACCCTTACCAAACCCTTTTAAAATGGCTCTAATTTCCTAAGTTTAAAATCCTGGGCTTAACTACCCTTAACCTGAGATTTATAAAATCATTTTTAAAGTTTAAAAAGGCTTAGAAACTACCCTAAGACAGTAGCTAAAGCTTCTAACCAACCCCCTCTAAATGCCTTAGCCAAATTCAACCATTATTCCTCTTTTGATTTCAAATCTGCCTCTACTGTCCGGTTTTGCCACACGATTTTTTAGCCTATTTTTAAAAATTCAAAAAAATCTAAAAACAATATTGGAGACTCAGAACATGTAAATATACACGAGAAAATATTTTCTTAATTTTTTGATCAAAGATGACTTCCCATAAAAATTAGAGATGTTCGAGTACTAGGTGAAAAAAATTGTTTGTCAAAAAACATTTTTTGCCTTTGATAAATTCATTCAAAAACCAAGGTATAAATTGTTGGAAATCATCCTAAAGACCTAAGGACAGTAGCTAAACATTTAAAAACCTTGGACAAAAAATTGGCTAAGTAAAAAAATCACAAAGGTAGAATAATCAATTTCACAATTCCTTAATTTTCCACAAGTATGCTCAAGTGAGCATGACTTTGAGCCATTAATTGGCCTAAGTCACAAATCAAGTGGCAATGACATGGAATGCATGAACATATAGAAAATGAAATGTATGAAATGCATGGTCTAAAGGTCTAAATGGTAAAGGAAATGCATGACAATTCATGGCAACCTAAATGCCTAGCATGAATTTGCATGGCAATAAATGCTATCCTAACTCTATATGCATGCAATGCTTGATAACGTAAATGTGACTAGGACCTAATATGTTATGAATATGCATGAAAATGAATGTGACCTAAGACCTAAATAGCATATTAATGCATGACAATACCAATGTGATTTAAGACTCAATATGCATGGCAATACCAATATGGCCTAGACCTAAAATGTAATGAACATGCCTAGCAATACTATGAACATACAATTACTCATGAAACTAATGTCAATGCTGGAAAAAACAGCAACTAATACACAATTTCAAGATATGATAATACAAAGCATGTTACGTAAACAAAATGCAAATGCATGACAAGGCAAGGAATGCTTGAAGAGGCCAAATGATCACATGAGACTCTAATGCTTAGTAAATGACATAAGTAAATGATAAATCATATTAAAAGGCATAATGTCATGACATTTTCAATAGCATATAACATATCAAAATCAAAATGCACAAGCTCATGGCATGGAAATGCAAAGAAGTTAAGAAACAAACGGAAAATGCACATGCAAGTCATACACAATGTGAAGTGCCGAATGGTTATGGGACAATATGATGGCATTTTTATCATAGCATTTTCATAAGTACATGGCATACTAAAATCAGAATATACAAGTTCATGGCATGGAGATGCAAACAAGTTAAGAAACAAAAGGAAAATACACATGCAAGGCAAACAAAAATGAGATTATCGAATGGTCATGGAACAATACCAAAAAAATGCAAACATCTAAGACATGATACATTAAAAACAAATGCACAACATGAGCATATGAACAACAATGGCCGAATATGCAAGGATGCAATATCAAGCATGGAAATGAAATCTATAAGTAAATATAGCATAGAAAATAATGTAAAGAACATATATGCACAAGATTTAACATAGACATGCAAAAATTACAAGCAAAACTAGTAAATAGAACAAGGGAAGTTAAGCTCCATGGTTGGTATCAAATGGGCATAGCCTCTCACCAAACCATAATCACTTGGTCTTGCCAAGATCATGAAGCCTTTCCATCTCAATAAAACAGAAAATAAATCATTTAAAATAGAAAATAAGCTGAGCTTCATGGTAGGTAAAAATGGACATAGCCCTTCTCCTAACCATGATCACTTGGTCTAGCCAAGATCATGTAGCCATTTCAACCTTTTTTGCTTCATATTTTGTAAAAATCAGAACCTTAGAATACTCTAAAAAGAACTTGTAAAAATCATTTTTCACAACAACATGCAAGCAAGAAAAAAATGAAAAAACAAGGCAAATAAATGTGTCATTTTCGGCCATAGCATGAAACCATAGAAAAATATTGTTTTCCACCATTTTAAAGAAGAAGAAGAGATTAAAACATGAGTAAACATAAAAAAACTTTATTTATATGAAAAATGTAGTAGGAAAACATGATAGAAAAATCAAGAAAACAACATGGAAATGAAGAAGAAAGCTAGTCTAGAGCTTGGTAGAGATGACTACCTTCAAGCTCTCTATTGAAAACCTTTTTTTTCTTTCATAACCTTTTTCTTGCCAAATTAGCTACTGTTTTCCATCCAAAAACCTCTAAAAAAATGAAAACATACTCCTCCCTTTAGCCTTGGCCGAATGCCCCCTAGCCCTTGGATGGGAATTACACTTTTTCTCCTCCAATCTTGGCCTTTAGATTTAGATATTTTGAAGATAACATAAAAATGTCATCTTGCCAATTGATAACATCCCTTAAGATATGTACTCAGCCCTTGTAGTAACCTTAGCCATTAGATGCAAAAGAGGACTAATCCCATGCACTCCCTTGCTTGCTCCTCTTGAGTGCCTACCCTTGGATGAGTTGTGCTCTTCCATTCTTGGTCATTGGATGAGGCCAATATAAAAATGACATCTTGTATACTAAATCCTACCCTCAACATGTTTACTCAGCCCTTGTAGATGGCCTAAGCAATTGGATGAAAAGAGATAATCCCATGCAGTCCCTTGCTCAACCGAATGGATGCTCACCCTTGGATGAATTGTGCTCATCTTTTCTCTTCCATTCTTGGCCATTAGATAAGGGTTCTTTTATGAAAAATAAAACTGTCATTTTGGCATTTAAACTTGGCCATTATATGGTGCATTCAACTTTCCTACAAGGCACCTAAGCCATTGGATGAAGGGGGGACTATTTGCAAGGTGTTAGTGATAGCATGTGGCTTGATAGTGACTAGAGAATTAAATTGTTCAAGCTTCCTTCTTCTCCTCCATGTTGGCTGACCAAGGGAAGAAAAAATCCCAGCAATTCCTTCTTCTTTCATATTTTCCCCAATTACCAATTTGCCCTTTTTGGTTTCTTTGGTGAAATGACCTTTTTGCCCCCCGAACTTAAATAAATAGCAAACGGACTCCAAATTCGAATTTTCTTTTTTCAATACTTCCGAAATAATAAAAAACAGAATTATTGAAGTTTTCAAAAAATTTCGAATCCATTTGCTATTTTTTCGGATTTATTTTTGAAATTACGACTTTTATGCACCCGAACTTTACCATTTTTTAAACGAGCTCCGAATCCAGAATTCTCTTCACCAATATCTTCCAAATAATTTAAAAATGTGATATGGAATTTTCATAATTTTTGGAGCTCATTTGCTATTTTTTCGGGATTTATCTACTTGAATTACTACATGGGAGACCCGGTATTTGGCCATTTTGCAAACGAACTCCGAATCAAGATTTTCTTTAGCCAATCTCTTCAAAATAATTTAGATATGAGATTTGCAAATTTTAAGAATTTTTCGAACTCGTTTGCTATTTTTTCAGGATCTATCTGTTTGAATTACTGTATAGGAGACCCGGTATTTGGCCATTCTGTAAACGAACTCCGAATCTAGATTTTATTTCACCAATCTCTTTGAAATGATTTAAGAATGAGATTTGAAAATTTTCAGAATTTTTGGAGTTCATTCGCTATTTTTCCCATATTTTCTAATTTTGCCCTTTTGCCTCTGAAACCCGGTTTTGCTCAAAACAAGTCTGATTTTTAGATTTTCTTCAAATTGAGCCTCGAGCTATCCTTGTTTAATCATTTCTCATCAATTAAGGTCTTTAGATCTTCTGAATTGGGCCATTTCTATAATTCTTCCAAATTTCACCAAAATCCACCAAGAAAACCCTAATCCTCGGTTTTCTTCTGAATTGACTTTTCTATCAGTTTTTCTTCCAAATGGCTTCTCTATTATCCATAGTCAGTGCTTATCTTTCATTTGAGACCTTCAATTCTGACCAATTTGATCGTTTAAGCACTTTTCCCCAAATTTTTGAATTAGGGTTTTCGTTCTATTGAATCTCGTAACCCAACTTTCGAACTCCGTATCTTTCAATGTAGACCTCGGATTATCAAAATTATTTCACCTTTTTCAATTGAACCTCAAATCTTGATTTTGAAAGTAATTTGACTTTTTCAATAGTTGACTTTTTGGGGTTGACTTTTTGGGGTGGACTTTTTTGAGTTTGACTTTTTTTGTCTGCTTTCTTAGACTCGGAGTACCACCTGCAAGATGAGAAAAGCCTTTTAGCATTCAGAAACATCAATTTAGGAAGAAAATGTACCTGATTTAGTGGTACGGACAAAATTAGGTGTCTACAGCTGCCCCTCTTTAGCTATTGCTGAGAATCAGGAATCAGGCAAAGATAAACAAACACTAATTTTGTACGGTTAGTGAAATCACATGTGAAGGAAAGGGAAAGGGGTTTTCTTTTTTTATTTCTTCTTTTTCATCATTTCTTCATTTTTTTCATTTCATTCATTCATTTTTTTTGTTTTTTTTTTTTAAAAAGGTATAAATTGAAAATTTTGTCCTTAAATTGAATTCCCTAACTAATCAAGGCTCAACCCATCTTAAGGACACGGGTTCGATTTCAAAAGAAAAAATTATGCCTGAAGGTCTTAAAAATGGTGCCCGAAGATCTTTAAAATGGTGCCCGAAGATCTTTAAAAATGGTGCCCGGAGGTCTTAAAAATGGTGCCTAAAGATCTTTAAAATAGTGCCCGAAGGTCTTTAAAAATGGTGCCTGAAGGTCTTTAAAATGGTGCCCGGAGGTCTTTAAGATGGTGCCCGGAGGTCTTAAAATAGTGCCCGAAGGTTTTTTAAATGATGCCCGAAGGTCTTTAAAATGGTGCCTGAAGGTCTTTAAAAATGGTGCCCAAAGGTCTTAAAAATGGTGCCCGTAGGTCTTTAAAAATGGTGCCCGAAGGTCTTTAAAAATGGTGCCTTAAGGTCTTTAAAATGGGTGCCCGAAGGTCTTTAAAAATGGTGCCTGAAGGTCTATAAAAATGGTGCCCGAAGGTCTTTAAAATGGTGCCCGGAAGTCTTTAAAATGGTGCCCAAGGTCTTTAAAATGGTGCCCGAAGGTCTTTAAAATGGTGCCCGAAGGTCTTTAAAAAGGTGCTCGAAGGTCTTTCAAAAAGGTGCCCGAAGGTCTTTAAAATGGTGCCCCGAGGTCTTTAAAATGGTGCCAGAAGGTCTTTAAAATAGTGCCCGAAGGTCTTTAAAATAGTGCCCGAAGGTCTTTAAAAATGGTGCCCGAAGGTCTTACCCGTGATTAAAATACCTTGACGACGGTCTCAAGGCTCGACTCATTTGATAAAATATAATGAATTCGATTTAAAACAAAAGGAAATACCTCGACGGTGGTCTCAAGGCTCGACTCATTTGAGAAGCAGAACGAGTTCGATTTGGGAAGGCAAAGTTTTCTTGATTCCTGCAATGTTAGCTAAATGCAATGATGAGAATGACATGCTTTGCAAATGCTTATATGTTTCCTGAGGATGAATGCAGTCAAATGATTGTGTCATGATTTCTAATCCATGGTTTCTTTGAGGTTCACAGATTATTTGACTTCATAACGGAGTTTTCAATTGTTCACTGATACGCCACTTAAAGAATCCTTTACTCAAGATAATTTTTCAAACAGTCCCAGTTTCTGACTTCACTGAAATTCACAGATTTCTGACTTCATGACGGAGTCTCCAAAACATTCACTATTTTTCTTTACTTGGTGAATTTTCCATCAGGATTAGTGGTTTCCAAACCTTTTCTAAGATTTAGATCTATTCCTTATTAATACCGTTAAACTCCTTTTTATTAAAAAATTTAGGTTTACTAATTATCATTCAATTTAATAACAAACAAAATGCAATTTCGAAAATGTATGAAAGAAAGTATGAAACAAGCAATTGTCATAAAAAGGGATAACAAAAATTTATTGCAACAAAATGTTTTAAAATGATAAAAGTAGATATCAAGGATATAAGAAACAAGTGTAAAGTTGTAGGTTGATGATGCCCCGGATGCGGAATATCTTGGACCCCTCATTTTTCAAATCATCTGAAATTTCTCTTGAACGGTCAATTTACTTGGGTAATCCTTCGGCTTCCGTAGTTACGTCAGACTGAGTTGTTCCCCTTTCTTTTGATTTTCAAATACTTTCTCCCCCTTTACACGAAGCATTAATTCAAACCTTAATCATTACTTGAGCCGCCCTTTGCGGGTTTTAAACTCAAGTGTCCCCTATTCGATATTAAGTCGCCCTTTGCGGGTTTTCGGCTTAAACCTCTCCTTTTTTTTCTTTTTTTTTGCATTCTACCATACATCTCATATTTCTAAATGCTTCTAAGGTAAAAATGTCAATTCAAAAGATGGGATGAATTTTGAGAAAAACCTTTCGAATTAAATACCCATGCTTGATCAAAATAGACTTTAAAGTACGTAATGTAGGCCAAGGTTCGGGTTTAGAAGGAAAGGATAAAATAGGCCCAAAATGTGTTTAAGGGTAATTGGATCAAGGATCATTTTCTGAGGAGAATTCATTATTGAGACATTTGTCCCCTTTTTGGACTTTTTTTTATTATTATTTTTATTGATGCCTTTCATTTTCCATTCTTTGATTTCACATTTTCCAATGGATATCTTTTTTTTGCCATGATTTTGATTATTTTTCCTCGTATTTGCCCTCTAGTGTAGAGGGTGATCCTTGATCAGGGTTCAATGAAAGAAATAATTCCTAAGGCTCAAAGGGGTGACTAGGGATAATTTCTTCTTAATGAAGGGAATATGAAAGATGGCTATTTATCATACCAAGCATGAATATTCTCTTTGAAAAACAATTCTCAGGGAAGATAGATATATAGAATTTCCATTTCTACACTTGGAATCATTCGAATTTCTATGTGCATAGCATCACATTTTCTTTTTCCTAAGCATAACACTTCTTCAATGCATCAGCATTCACGAGATGTCTAAAATCATCCCCGTCCATCCAAGTTAGAATCAATGCTCCTCCAGAAAAAGCTCTTTTTACCACATAGGGTCCTTCCCAATTTGGAGCCCATTTTCCTCGTGGATCCTTCACTATGGGGAGAATTTTTCTCAATACCAACTCTCCTTCTCGGAACTGTCTTGGTCGAACCTTCTTGTTATGGCCTTGAATCATCCTATTCTGATACAACTGCCCATGACAAATTGCTTTCAATCTTTTCTCCTCGATGAGATTCAGTTGTTCATAACGAGCTCTAACCCATTCTGCCTCTTCTAAGCCAACCTCCATCAAAACCCAAAGCGAAGGAGTCTCAAATTTAATAGGTAACACTGCTTCCATACCGTATACCAAAGAAAACGGCGTTGCCCCTATAGATGTGCTAACCGAAGTGCGATATGCGTGGAGAGCAAAGGGCAAGATCTCATGCCAATCCTTGTACACATCAGTCATCTTCTCGACAATCTTCTTGATGTTCTTGTTGGCTGCTTCTACTGCCCCATTCATCTTCGGACGATAAGGTGCCGAATTGTGATGCGTGATCTTGAACTGAGTACATAGCTCTCTCATAATCTTATTATTCAGATTGAGAGCATTATTTGAAATAATTCTTGCTTGCAATCCATATCGGCATATGATTTCCTTCTTAACAAATCTGCATACCACCGACTTCGTTACATTCGTATAAGAAGCATCTTCCACCCACTTTGTGAAGTAGGCTATGGCCACCAGGATGAAACGATGTCCATTTGAAGCTTTCAGGGTAATAGGCTCAATCATATCCATTCCTCACATTGAAAACGGCCATGGTGCTATCATGACATGCAATGGCGATGGCGGCACATGAACCTTATCTGCATAAATCTGGCATTTATGGCACTTCCAGGAATGACTGATACAATCTCCTTCCATCGTCAGCCAATAATACCCTACCCTCATAATCTGCTTAGCAAGAATGTAACCATTAGCATGGGTGCCACATATCCCTTCATGGACTTCCTCTCTGATTCTTCGAGCTTCGGCAGATCCGACACATCTCAATAGGACTTGATCTTTCCCTTTCTTGCAGAGAATCTCCCCATCTAGAACAAAACCCATTGCTAGCCTTCTCAGAGTTCTCTTATCATTCTATGTTGCCTATTCTAGATACTGTTGACTCTTGATGTACTGCAAGATGTCGCTATACCAAGGGAGACCATCTTCTTCTTCTTCGATACTCAAACAGTGGGCACGAGACTCATATATGCTCATTTTGATCGGCAAAACTTCTGCCCCTTCATTCACTTTAAACATTGATGACAAAGTACCCAGAGCATCCGCCATCCGGTTTTCTTCTCGGGGGAAGTAATTGAAACTTACTTCTTCAAACTCCTCGAGTAAACTCAGTATGAGTTCTCTGTATCTGATTAACTTTGTATCCCGGGTTTCCCATTCTCCTTGTAACTGGTATATCACTAAAGCTGAGTCTCCAAAAACTTTCAAAACTTTGATTTTTCTGTCTACCACTGCACGAAGGCCCATAGTACATGCCTCATACTCAGCCTTATTGTTTGTACAATCAAAATCCAATCTAGCGGTGAAGGGATAATAATCTTCTTCTAAGGATATGAGCACTGCACCGATTCCGTGCCCCATGGCATTAGACGCCATATCAAAGTACATCTTCCATAATTTCTTCTTCAGGGAACCCTCATCCGCTTGCGAAACATACATCAAATCTTCATATGGGAAATCAAAGTTCAATGGCTTATAATCTTCCACTACCCGACTTGCTAAGAATTCAGCCACTGCACTACCCTTGATAGCCTTCTGACTTACGTATACAATGTCGTATTCTGACAACAAAACCTGCCATCTTACCGTCCTCCCTGACAAAGAAGGTGCTTCTAACATGTACTTGATCGGATCTAGCTTGGCAATCAACCACGTCGTGTGGTACAACATGTACTGTCTGAGCCTCCGAGCAGTCCAAGCTAGGGCATAGCACATCGTTTCTACCGACGAATATTTCAACTCATAATCTGTGAACTTCTTGCTAAGGTAGTAAACCGCATGTTCTTTCTTTCCAGTCTCATCAAGCTGCCCCAAAACACAACCCATGGATCTCTCAAATACTAATAGATACAATATCATCGATTTATCCGGAGCCGGTGGCATTAATACTGGTGGGTTTGATAGATAATGCTTAACCTTTTCAAAAGCAATCTGACACCCTTCATCCCACTCTCCTGGATCATGTTTTCGAAGTAACTTGAATATTGGATCACATTTATCGGTTAACTGAGAAATAAATCGAGCAACGTAATTCAATCTCTCCAGAAAACCTCTTACTTTTTTTTGAGTATGTGGAGGTGGCAAATTCTGGATGGCCTTCACTTTATCCGGATCAATCTCAATTCCCTTTTGCTATCCACAAAACCCAACAATTTCCCCGAAGTGACTCCAAAAGTGCATTTTGCCGGGTTTAGCTTCAGTTGAAACTTTCTTAGTCTTTCAAAGAGTTTTCTAAGATTCGCAATATGCTCCTCTTCTCCTTGTGACTATGCAATCATATCATCAACATAAACCTCAATTCCCTTATGCATCATGTCATGAAACAAGGTCACCATGGCTCTCTGATACGTTGCCCTAGCATTCTTCAACCCAAACAGCATTACCTTGTATCAAAATGTTCCCCACATTGTAACAAATGTGGTTTTCTCCATATGTTCCGGTGCCATCTTAATCTGATTATATCCTGAGAATCCGTCCATGAAAAAAAATAAGGAACTCTTCGCCGTATTATCCACCAAAGTATCAATGTGAGGCAAAGGGAAATTATCTTTGGGACTGGCCTTGTTCAAATCTCAGTAATCGACGCACATACGCACATTGCCATCTTTCTTTGGTACTGGAACAATGTTTGCCACCCATTCTGGATATTTCGCCACCTCTATGAATCCAGCATCAAACTGCCTCTTCACCTCCTCTTTTACCTTTAACAGCATGTCCGGCCTCATTCTTCTCAACTTTTGCTGAATTGGCTCGCACTCTGGCCTTAAAGGGAGCTTATGAACCACAATGTCTGGATCCAAACCTAGCATGTCTTGGTATGACCATGCAAATATGTCTACATATTTCTAGAGCAAGGCTATCTGTTCACCCCTTATTGATGACGACAATGTAGTCCCGATTTTAACCTCTTTTATCTCCTCACTACTTCCCAAATTTAATAATTCCAACAGCTCTTCATGAGGAAGTACTTGTTTCTCTTCTTGTTATATTTTTCTTAATAAGTCCGGAGGTAGACCATAATCCTCAATATCTTTGTCGGCCTAAAAATCACACGTAAAAATGGGCCTCTCAAAATCAATTTCAGAATTACTGGCAGGAAGGTCCTCATATTCCCCACCCGTACACCTGTAAATAGGTAGGGAAGAAACAATATAGGAAAACATATATACAATGGAAGCAAAATAAATAGCGTAAAAAAATATGGACACATCAATATGAAGGGATGCATCATGTTTGTTATTTATTAGATGAAAAGTTTTAGACAAAAGCCCATTACAAAAGAAATTCTTAATATCTTTGGGCAAAGATATTTAAGATTTGTTTAAAAGCATTACGTTGGAATAGACCTAAACACTATGGGTAGCTCGGTTGCGCTCCAATTGGTTAGTCTATATCTTGGTGGACAAGTTCGCACCATCCAAATAGCATTCTCAGTTTCAATTCTTTCTCCTCAGTCGTGCAGTCTCCATATCATACATCTGCTCATCCCTATTCACCTGAAATCTCTTGAAGGCTTGCTCTATCATTACGAGCACATCATCAGAATTCTTTTCTCCGAACAGAAAACCGGCTGAGCAAAAGTTGTGAAGGATAGGTGGGAATGTCATAGGCTCCCATTCAATATCAATACCCGCAAGACGGGCCATCCTCCTTTGTCCATTCCTTTCAACTTGTTACTGTTTCTCATGGGCCTTCGGAAGATACCCTAGGCGAAACCAGTCTTTCTTTCCCATTACTTTCATTGCTCTGCCCATCCCTTGAAGATATTTTTCGAGACCTTTTCCAGCCCTGCAGCCTTTTCCCATCGTAGTTCTTACCCCCAGCCTTGTGTTCTTGGACAGCCTCAGTTTTGGAATTCTTCGTCCTTTAGCGACGAAAACTGTATTTACGAATTCCAAAGATCGAAAGGAATATTCTAAAGCATCTTCATTGGGTTCAACATAAGGAGATTCATTAGATGCAGACACTATTATATCCTCTTCTCCTGATACAGTAACTAAATGCCCCTCTATTACAAATTTTAGCTTTTGCTGGAGAGACGAAGGTACAGCCCCTGCTGAATGTATCCACGGCCTTCCCAGCAAGCAATTATAAGATGTATTAATATCCATGACCTAAAAGTTCACAGTATAGGTGCATGGGCCTATCTCCAGAGGAACCTCAGTAGTTCCCATTACATCTCTCTTGGTACCATCAAAGGCTCTGACCACCGTGTAGCTTGGCAGCATATAAGAAATATCCACAGGCAGTTTGGATAAGGTTGCCTAGGGCATCACATTTCATGAAGAACCATTATCCAAAAGGACCTTGGTAATATGTTCCCCTTACAAGTGGTAGTTATGTGGAGAGCCTTTGTTGACCCAATACCATTGAGTGGTATCTCCTCATAACTGAAATATATATGGTCATCTGCCGCAATGTTTCCCACCAGCCTATCCAATTTTTCTACCGATATATTGTTAGCCACGTAGGCCTGATCCAACACTCTCAACAGGGCATTTCTGTGTGGCTTTAAATTTAAAAGCAAAGATAAGATTGAAATTCTAGCTGGTTGACGTTGCAGTTGCTCAACCACGCTATACTCACTGTGCTTTATGAATTTTAAGAACTCGCAGGCTTCCTTCTTACTCACCGGCTCTTTTATTCTGTTAACCGGGGTTGATCCCTTTTCTACTTCTTTTGACAAATACATCTCAATATGGACTGGTTCAGCTACTTTATTGCCTTTGTCTGCTCCTCTATCTTTCCTTGTTAACCCCTATTCAACAGCCTCATGAGCATAACACCTTCCACTTCGTGTTAAGTGCCCCACACCTGTGATATCCTGCTGACTCGAAGACCCAGGCATAACCATGCTGCAGTCATACTTCCATGGTGAAGCTTTGTTTTCCTTGTACGAAAAGGAAACAGGCAAATCAATGATTAACTTAGGTGCACTTTCTTCAATGACTAGCATAACTTTCTCTTCTGGTTCATCATAATAGATAATCAATGGTATTCCTATCCCGTAGCCAGCTGCATTCTCAATAACCTCTATTTCCTCGTCTGTCTATTCGTAAAACTGGGCCTCCCCATTATCCATCATCTTTTAGACTTTAGCCAAAAAGTCCCCGCAGTCCTGTATGACATGACCTCCACGCTTATGGAACGGGCACCAACTCTGCACACTCTTTGCAACCATTTTTATATTGTCTGCATCTCCCACCATTCCTGCCTTGACTATCACGACCCATACTGTCAACATTGGAGTCTTGACTTCACTGATGTCTTTTTTTACCCTTCTGACTTCCTGATGGAGACTCAATTAAGAGTTATAAACCCAAGTGCAGGTTATGTTCAAGTAATAAATTCTCGGGTGTCCGAGGTCGAACCACAGGGAAGCGTATTAGTAAGTATAAGTTTATAAATATATAAGAAAAAGAAAGTAAACAAGATATTAGGGAATCAACAACAAAACAAGATAAACAAGATATTAGAGAACAAAATAAACAAAATAACATAAAAGAAATTAAACAAGATATAAAAAACAATAAGAAAAGATGTTGAGGTTAGAGAATCCACTCTTGGTGTTATGCTAAGATTAATCTTGTTTTATTACACAATTGAAATTCACACATAAGGGAGGTTCCAATCGGAAGGTTTAGCAATTCAGTCCAAATTGTCCAACGTCCATAGCATATGATATTATGTTCATTTGGTGTCCTCAAAACTCATAAAAAGAGTCCAAGCATTCCTTATGCCAAGGTATATGTCTACAACAAATCAAGGTTATGAAACCAAGCATTTACTGTGCCATTTTCATTGTCAATAATGAATCAAGATTCCTACTTTGCAAGTATGATTTTAAACCAAAAGAAAATATTATCTATACTAAATGATGATTCATTTTAGCTCATGTTTAAGAGACTAACCTTAGCATTTACCAAAAGCTTCACCTCATCACCTCAACAATATGATTAGCAACACATACTAGATATGAATAAAATGAAAAGAAATGTAAGAAGCATAAGTAAATAAAGAACAAGAAAACTAAAGAAAGGAAAGAAGAAGAAAACTTAGAGAATTTTATGACAATGGCTAATATCCTACCAATCTATAATTGTGCTCATCCAATGCCCTCTATTTATACACATTTTGGAGAGCTAAATGACAAGAGACAAGCTTTATAAATTTCAAAGGTAGGTATAATAGGTGGGTGCATTTTTCTAACAATTTTCGTCATATTGTATGACAATTCTGATCAGCCATCTTGAGGGTTGATTTTGTCAATATTGGAGGCTTGATCTGATCAAATGGTCTTCTAGAAAAATATTCCCCTATCAGTTACTGATCCAGAGCCGTTGGAATCAGATCATTTGCTCATGTGGATCAGAAGATATGGTCAAAATACCAAAATGGGTCAGCACAGACATCATTGCACATCAGCCAACTTGATGGTTGATTTCGCTAGGGAAAACGACTCTGTTTCAAGAAGTGTAAAAGATGAAAAAGATAGATATGCATCTTAACTGTGCACTGTAAAAATTTCAGCATTAATGCTTCAGTGAAACTCCATATATAGCTGATATGGAAAAAGGTGTCGGAACTGGAACTGAATTAGATTTGCCCTTAATTCTTGATTTAACCTAGTAATCTGAAATCACTCAAAGAAACTCGTGAAAAACACCAAATTACATAAAAAAATATAAAAGATCATAAACACAATTAGACTAAGCAATAATAACTCGTATTTGACACAAAAAAATAATAAAATATAACTAAAAACTATATAATTATACGAGTTATCACACCCCCACACTTAGATTGTTGCTAGTCCCTAGCAACGACTCAATCCTAGAAAAATAAATAAACAGGAAACAAGTTAAAGGGATCTCAAACAAACAAGCAAGATCAAGCGTAAGAATTGGCAAGGCATCTAATTAAGTATCATTGGCATATTAAGTTCGAGTAAAGGGTCAATGAGATTAAAATTGAAGGCATTACCGTACGATTGAGGAACTTCCTTCTTGGCGAGACTTTAGCTAGCCATGGAGGACTAGGAAAACTATAGCTTCATAAGTACACATGCTAAGATTCTTGTCACCGCAGTTCACAAGTGAACTCGACAAATCTGATCGGTACAGAGATGAATCTGAGGCTTATGGACAAGTGAGGGGTGGGATGTTCAAACATAATCTGAGGTTTATCACAAGTTAGGCTCAAGAAATATAATAATAATGTGATCAATCCTCTCAAAATATTTCCATTCTCACTCATCCTTAGTCCTATGTTCAACATAAATATTTTGAAAAGAAAACAAAAAGCAAGAAAAGACTCGATCCAAAGAAAATAGAAAAGTAAAAACCTCTCTATAATGAAGAACCTCGGATCTTGAATTCTGATTTTTTTTAAGCACAAGTGATTTTGTTTTGATTTGTGCCTTCATTGGGACATCTTTTATGCACAATCACATCTATTCATAATCACCATTCTTGTTTTTTTTTTTTTTCAGAAATCACATTGGATTCCATACTTTCTTTTTCTTTCTTTTCATTCAATTGATCAAACAAGACAGATTTTCATCAGCTTTTTTTTCAGCATCTTTTTCTCAACTCATCACAACATTGTTTTGGCATCAATAAGTTCGAAGTTCACGACTCTAAAAACAGTCACTCATTCTAACTATCCTCTTTTGCATTATTCCCTTTTTTTTCAGATTTCAAAAGATAACAAAATAAACAAGAAGGAAACACACAATCCCAAACCCAATGATCACAAATATTATCATAAAAGTATAAAGAGGGAATGGGGGTCGGAATCGTATCCGTTCACTTTGGCATAATTTCTGGAGTTCATATCTAGGGATCCAACCCGAAGGTTTACAACCTATGGGCTCCTAATGTAAGGGGGCAAAGATAAGGGGCTTTCTGGATAGTGACTTTGTTCTAAGATCAGATTATGTATAGATGCAAGCATCTATGAGATGACTTAAATCTGCATGTGGAATGAAGAGAAAAAGTAAACTTACTATGTCTTCCCAGTTTTCCGTGGCTTTCCAAAGGCTCACCATGAATTCACATTCCAACAAAAATCGAACCGATCTGCCAAAAACAATCTCAAAGACATTTGATCATAAAAAATATTCAATTTTCAGAAAACCAAATTGAAAATAACCTAGATAACTTAATCAAAGCCTTTGTAACTCTATTGCTTTATCCACATGCTTGTCAAGATTATACTAATACTAAAAAAAAAATACATACACGAAAGTAGTAAAACACATGCAGATAATAAACAGACCAGATAGTGTTTTTTTTTTTTTTTTTTTTTACAAATTAGCAAAATATGTCCCTTACCCCCTACTAAAATATGACATTGTCCCCAATGTCAAAATTTAAAGGTAGAATTTAGGAGATATTACCTGCAGAGGTTGCTAACCACTTATTATAACTGAGACACAACAAACAAAATGTTAGATAATGTCGCCGAAAGTGTATTTGACCTGTCAGAAGAAAATGTTAACCTAACAAAAGATTTTTGCGTGATTTCAGGAAGAAAATCAAAAAGAGAAGAAAAATCAACCGTAAAAGACCAATGCAAAAAAAAACGAGAATAATTACACAAATCGAACAACACGTAAATTAAACCGAAATGAAGTTATTGCAAATCAAACCAAAAGCTGAGAAGTCATTTATTGTAGTTGTGATTGTGGCTCACATCTTCCTCTGGTTTTACGTCCAGAAACGGCTTAAACGCCTTCTATGAGTCGAGGATATGCTTCCCATCCAGTTTTCTTACAAGCTGGCAAACAAGGTCTTTTAACATCAGATTCCCAAGATGTTGCCATTCCCTTTGGAATTGCGGCCATAAATCAAGAATTTCTCTTTGTACGTCTCCACTAGGATGCGTCTCAAGAGAAAGTTGGATATTACCCAAATTCTCCTTACTCAGTCCATCCTTAATGAATTCAATTTTATCATCTCGATTAGAGGACGGAATCCCAATAGAAGGACATTTACCGTTACACGTCCATCGTGCACATTTGTGGCAATTTGAACTCATGCGCTTTGCTCGTCGCTTCTTTGCAAAAGTGCTTCTACCTGTACCTGGTAAATGTAAAACAGAAAGATATTCATCTTCACGTACCTTGGCTTCAATTATCCAACGTATGTCTTCAGGAATCCCTTTGTGCATAAGCATTCTTAATCTTTCAAATCGAACTTGGTAAAGCTTCAGTAAAATATTTCGAGGAAAAGGAGGAAATCATTTCTGCAATCTTGTGAGAATATCATCCATCTTAAAAAAAAATAAAAAAGAAATTGAAAGAGAAATTTATATACAATATCAGTTTTGTGGGTAGCTGATGGAACCGACTTAAATAATCACGGAGTACCGTTATCCGCCACTTAACCGGGGTTAAAAAAATGTTTTTTTTTTTTTTGGAAATTAGTAAAAATTATATTTACATCTAGTTATTTTCAAAACAAGGATCAGAAAGAAAAACAACCTCTTCTTGAGTAACATGATTTTCCAAAAAGAGTTTGAGTCTTTGTCCATTTACCTTGAATACGTTACCATTTTGAGGATTCTCAATGTCAACTGCTCCATAATGATACACATGCTTAACCACAAATGGGCCAGTCCATCTTGATCTCAACTTACCAAGAAATATGTGAAGTCTAGAATTATAAAGTAGAACTTTTTGCCCAACATCAAATGTTTTTCTTGAAATTAACTTGTCATGAAAGGCTTTAGTTCTTTCTTTATGAATTTTAGAATTCTCATATGCATCATTGAATAAAGTTGGCCAGTAAAATCCACACTGTAAAATTTTTGCAGCAATTTTCTTTGATGAAAAATGACCACCACATGCCTCGGAATGACAAAACTTAATTACACTACTTACCTCATTGTCGGGAATGCATCTTCGAAAAATCTGATCAGGACAATATTTGAACAAGTAAGGGTCATCCTAGTAGAACTTCTTTACCTCATTCAGAAACTTCCTTTTATCTTGGGGGCTCCATTGAGAAGGAATTTTTCCCAAAAAGGAATATTTTAGCTCGGATGGCAATGGTTTTAAATCCAGCTTGGGTGGTTCAATAGTTGATGGTACTGTGACATTTGTGAGTGATGGAAGTTCCTCAAACTTTTGTTTCCAACAATGCTTATCCTGAAAAGAATTTAACAAAGAATCAGTGTGTGAAATTTCTGAAGCATTATCAAACTCACATTCAATTAAATAAGCTTCTAAAGGATCATGGAATGTGGTAGTGGTGAGATGTTCATGAACAAGTTCTTCAATGAAATCCACTTCATGTACTTCTGAATCATCACCAGGTTGCTTGCAAGTGTTGAACACATTCAATTCTAAAGTCATATTTCCAAAATAAATGTTCAAAATACCATTCCTGCAATTTATCAGAGCATTAGAAGTTGCAAGAAATGGACGGCCTAATATAACAGGAATTTGAACATTTGGATTTGAAACAGGATGTGTGTCCAAAACAATAAAATCAACAGGGAAGTAAAAATTATCAATTTGAACCAAAACATCTTCAACTATTCCTCGAGGAATTTTTACAGATCGATCAGCTAGTTGAAGTGTAACAGGTGTTTCCTTGAGTTCACCTAAACCTAACTGCTGATAAACAGAAAAAGGCAAAAGTTAACACTAGCACCAAGATCAAGCAATGCACGTTCTATTCTAGTGTTTCCAATGATGCATGAGATTGTTGGACATCCAGGATCTTTGAATTTTGGTGGAGTAAGGTGGTGAATGATTGAGCTCACACTTTCCGTCAGAAATACTTTCTTTTGTACATTATGTTTCCTTTTAACTGTGCACATGTCCTTCAAAAATTTAGCATAAGATGGAACTTGTTTGATTGCATCCAATAAAGGAATGTTAATCTTAACTTGTTTGAAAAGTTCATAAATTTCTGCATTTTGATTCAAATTCTTTATTGTTTGCAACCTTTGAGGAAAAAGAGCAGGATGCATACCTTTTTCTTTGTCCAAATTTTCAAGAAGTTCAGACTTACCATAATCCTTACCATTACTTTTCGGAGGGGAAGGAGGATCTTGGTCTTTTGATGAAATGTTTTTGTCAATTGCCTTTCCACTTCGAAGAGTTGTGATAGAACTGGCATTTTCCTGTTGAGTTTCATTGGAGCAAGAAATAAGACAGAGTAGAAGGGTTAGGCTGAGGTTGAGCAGGAAACTTACCTTTTTCTTGAGTGCGTAATGAAGCTGTCAATGTGGACAAGGTGTTTTTGATCTCATTGATGTCCTGTGAAGTTTGGTTATTCACATTTGCTTGTGTTTGCATGAATGCTTGCAATGTCTCTTCCAAGGTTTGTACACGTGAAGGTTGATAGGAAAAAGTGTTGCCCGGCTTTTGAGATTGTGGTACCTGAACATGATTATTATTCCACCAACTGAAGTTGGGATGATTTCTCCATTCAGGGTTATACGTTTCAGAGTAAGGAGAAGGAAAAGGCTTTTTAAATGTGTTTATGGAATTTACTTGATCATGCAACGCTTTTTTAAGAATGGGAATGTTTGGACATTCAGAAGTGGGGTGTCCCATGATTTCACAAATTCCACAACTTTCTTCATTTTTAACCGTTTTCACTTCTTTTACTTCTCTAAGTTCCATGGCTTTAATCTTTCTAGCCAAATTAGCTACTTTAGCTTTTATCTCATCTTCTTGACTAAAATGATATTTACCTCTGTTAGAAACAAGATTAGATCTATTGGAACTTTCAGAGGAATTATCTGTGTGCCAGGCTTGAGAGTTATCTGCCAAATGGTCTATGTAGTCAAAGGCTTCTTCAGGTTCTTTTTCTAGAAACTCACCGTTACACATTGTTTCAACAAATTGTTTAGTTTCGGGAGTTAAACTTTCATAAAAGAAACTAATAAGACGCCATTTTCCAAAACCATGATGTGGACAAGAACTTAACAAATCTTTAAAACGCTCCCAGCACTGAAAAAATGCTTCATTTTGATTTTGATTGAAATTTTGAATCTGTCTTTTCAAAGCAGTAGTTTTATGTGCTGGGAAAAATTTCTTTAGAAACTCAGTTTGTAATTCTTGCCATGTGCCAATTGACCTTGGTTTTAAATTATGAAGCCAAATTTTTGCTTTATCTTTTAAAGAAAAAGGAAATAATTTTAGCTTGACAATTTCATTTGTGCATTGTTGGTCATTAAAGGTGACACATACATCTTCGAAGTCTTTTAGAAACGAGTAAGCACTTTCCTATTCTAACCCATGGAAATTTGGAAGCAAAGCTATCATACCTGGTTTAAAACGAAAGTTGTTTGCATTGAGAGGAAAAATAAAACAAGAGGGTGATGAGCTTCGAGTTGGTTGCAAGTAGTCACGCATGGTGCGTACTTGTCTGTTCTCATCTTCAGCATGAACACTTTCATTGTCAGCCATGGTAGGAGTTGTATTAGAAAGATTACCTGAAACAGTTTCACAATAAAATCTAACTAAACGACGAGATCTAAAATCACGTCACCAAACAAGCATAAAACAAAGTTAATATTCAGATTAGGCGGTATAACCAGCCAAACAAGCATAAAACAAAGTTAATATACAAATTAGACGGTATAACTAGCCAATAAAAATAAATATACTTATAAACTTATATACTTAGTATTGCCTCCCCGGCAACGGCGCCAAAAACTTGATGGAGACTCAATTAAGAGTTATAAACCCAAGTGCAGGTTATGTTCAAGTAATAAATTATCGGGTGTCCGAGGTCGAACCACAGGGAAGCGTATTAGTAAGTATAAGTTTATAAATATATAAGAAAAAGAAAGTAAACAAGATATTAGGGAATCAACAACAAAACAAGATAAACAAGATATTAGAGAACAAAATAAACAAAATAACATAAAAGAAATTAAACAAGATATAAAAAAACAATAAGAAAAGATGTTGAGGTTAGAGAATCCACTCTTGGTGTTATGCTAATATTAATCTTGTTTTATTACACAATTGAAATTCACACATAAGGGAGGTTCCAATCGGAAGGTTTAGCAATTCAGTCCAAATTGTCCAACGTCCATAGCATATGATATTATGTTCATTTGGTGTCCTCAAAACTCATAAAAAGAGTCCAAGCATTCCTTATGCCAAGGTATATGTCTACAACAAATCAAGGTTATGAAACCAAGCATTTACTGTGCCATTTTCATTGTCAATAATGAATCAAGATTCCTACTTTGCAAGTATGATTTTAAACCAAAAGAAAATATTATCTATACTAAATGATGATTCATTTTAGCTCATGTTTAAGAGACTAACCTTAGCATTTACCAAAAGCTTCACCTCATCACCTCAACAATATGATTAGCAACACATACTAGATATGAATAAAATGAAAAGAAATGTAAGAAGCATAAGTAAATAAAGAAAAAGAAAACTAAAGAAAGGAAAGAAGAAGAAAACTTAGAGAATTTTATTACAATGGCTAATATCCTACCAATCTATAATTGTGCTCATCCAAGGCCCTCTATTTATACACATTTTGGAGAGCTAAATGACAAGAGACAAGCTTTATAAATTTCAAAGGTAGGTATAATAGGTGGGTGCATTTTTCTAATAATTTTCGTCATATTGTATGACAATTCTGACCAGCCAGCTTGATGGTTGATTTTGTCAATGTTGGAGGCTTGATCTGATCAAATGGTCTTCTAAAAACATATTCCCCTATCAGTTACTGATCCATATCCGTTCGAATCAGATCATTTTCTCATGTGGATCAGAAGATATGGTCAAAATACCAAAACGGGTCAGCACAGACGTCATTGCACATCAGCCAACTTGATGGTTGATTTCTCTAGGGAAAACGACTCTGTTTCAAGAAGTGTAAAAGATGAAAAAGATAGATATGCCTCTTAACTGTGCACTGTAAAAATTTCAGCATTAATGCTTCAGTGAAACTCCAGATATAGCTGATATGGAAAAAGGTGTCGAAACTGGAACTGAATTGGATTTGCCCTTAATTCTTGATTTAACCTAGTAATCTGAAATCACTCAAAGAAACTCGTGAAAAACACCAAATTAGATAAAAAATTTAAAAGATCATAAACACAATTAGACTAAGCAATAATAACTCGTATTTGAAACAAAACAATAATAAAATATAACTAAAAACTATATAATTATACGAGTTATCACTTACCCTGTCCGTACTATATTTACCCGATTCCTTGTATGATCTGGCAATAGGTTTCCCGCTACATTTGACCCATTCTTTGCCCCAAACTTCACAACTCCGGAATTGATCAGGCTTTGGACTTTCATTTTAAAGGCTAAGCAATCTTCAGTCGAATGTCCTTGAATTCATGCATGGTATGCGCAATTAGTATTTGCATTGTACCACCTTGGATATGGAGGTGTCAGAGGTTTGAGGTACACGGGTGCAACAAGTTGACCCTGCAATAGTTTAGGATATAGCTCACCATAGGTGGTAGAAATCGGATCAAATTGGGGTTTTTGATCTTTCCTTGGTGAACGTTGGTCATTGCGCCTGGCTCCCTGAGTGTTTGGGACAGTGTTTCGAGGAAGGTTTATTTGTGGGGATATGCCAGTTGGAAATGGCTGTTGTGGTATATTGGTGTAAGGAAAGGGATTTCGGGTAAGGTGGTTCACATTGGGGTAATAAGGACTATCCTCCGGGTAAGGTGTGTAGGGTGTAGGAGGTGCATAAGATGTGGTAGGAGTATAGGGCCTTGGTGGTGTATGTGGTGTGGGAGGTACATATGGGTATTGGTTGATACTAACTGCATGGGTCTCTTCTTTCTTCCTAGCAGGGAATACCTTTTTCGAAATAGAAGGCTCACCTCCTTCCATTTTCCCATTCTTAATGGCCGACTCTCTCATCTCCCCAGATATTACCATGTCTGCAAAGTCCTTGGTGGCAATCCCCACCAATTTGTCATAGTATGGTGCTTTCAAAGTGTTGATGAAAAGCGTTGTGGTTTCAATGCTAGTTAAAGGGGATTGCACTTGTGTGTCCAGATCTCTCCACCTTTGCGAGTATTCTTTTAGAATCTCATTGGTCCTCTTTTCCATGTTCTGTATCGACAGCCTATCAGGTACCATATCAGACACATGATTATAATATTCCATGAAAGCCCTCGCTAAATCTGTCCATGAACAAATCTTGGTACGACTCAGTTGATTGTACATTAGGGTTGCTGACCCCGTCAAGCTATCTTGGAAACAATAGATAAGTAGTTTCTCATTATCATCATGCCCCGTCATCCTTCTGCAGTACATGGTCAGATGTGCTGATGGATTGGTAGTCCCATTATATTTTTCAAAGTCTGGTACTTTGAACTTTGGGGGAATTACCAGATTATATACTAAGCTCATCTCTTTGGCATCTAGACTACCAAATAACTTCGCCCCTTCAACGGCCCTCAGTCTCTCCTCCAGCAGTTGATATTTTTTCTGCAATTCTGCCATTTCGACCCTCTTTAGCTTTGTCATCTTTGCTTTTTCCTTTTCAGCTAGTTCCTCAAAGTCGGGAACGTTAACATCACTTAGGTCAACTCCCACATTACCCTTTCCAAGAACATAGTTCTGTGTCTCTGCAGCTGGCTGGATGTAAACATAGGAGGCTGCCCCAATTGGCACCTCTTGGCCCTTTTGCTATATGTTTTCAGGCAGATCCTCTTCAACTACCACCCTTTTCCCGGTGACTGAAGTCTCTCCCGACCATTTTTGATTCATCATGGCACTCATCATTTCCATGAGCTTACTCATCTGTTCACGAGACTCCCCCTGAGATTTAGCTAACTGTTCCTGCAGTTCTATTTGAGTTCTTTCCATTCTAGCAAGCTTATCGTTTTCCATAGCTCTGGCTTGAGATCGAGTATTGTAAGGGTGTCGTAAATCTGTTTCTTTCTAAGTGCGACCCATTGTACCTTTAGTTTTTGAAAACCATGAATTAAAAATTATTGACACATCTTTTTTTATGTTTTATAAAAAATGAATGAATGAATGACTGACTAAATGTGAATGAATCAAATAAAATGAATAATTACATGACTATGTATATGAATACGAAAAAATAAATGAATGAACAAGTGAAATGAACAAATAAGTGTATGGATATGAATGAATGAACAAGTAAAAGGAATAAATAAGTGGTTAGGTGTATGAACATAAACGAATTTCAAAAATGAATGATTATAAATATGAGTAAATGTACAAATGAACAAATAAAACATATAAAATATGAATGCATTTGAATGTATTGGCCCCGGGATAATTTCAACCGAACGGTCTTTCATTGATTTCCTGGAACTAAATACATCACAGATAGAATAAAAGGATCACTGCCTAAGATAACTCCGTAATTCGCCTTTCAAAGTGCTATTACAAAATTAGTCCTATAATGACTTTCACGGATCTTGGACTTTCTTTCACAATCTTTTTTTGATTGCCCTGCTCTTCAATCTGACCCCTACTTGTTCACAGCCCCTTGACGCGTCAGCAGAAGTATCACCGTGTAAGCTTTCCTTATCTTGCTTCTCCAGTTGATTGGCTCGGGCTTCCTCATGCTTCGCTCTCTCTTTCCAGTAGTTATTCTCCTTCTTGAGGTTTTAGACCTCATGTTCCCACTTCCTGGAAATCTTGAGAGTCCCTTAAATCTGAGCTTGAAGCGATACCTCTTGTTCTCCAAATGTAATTCTCGAAGATCGCCCTTAGCGGTGTCCCTTTATCTCTTGATATTTTCCTCTTCTCTTTCCCGAGCTGATTCCCTATTTTCATGTCCTCAAGCTCTTCTTGCAGTCGGGCAATCTCCTTGCTCATCTGGGCCTTTTCTTTTTCAAATTCCGACCTTGCGATATCTAACTCTGATGGCATTTCCCTCGGTGGCGGATTCATGAACTGGACCTTTTCCCTATCTGATGTCAACAGCCTATCATTAACCCTTAATTCCCTCTATACCAGGTAATCAGGTGTGACGATGTCGGCATATCTGGCCACTTTTATCCGATGAGTTTTCTTCCATGCTTCAATCACTGCCCGCACTTTTCCAGAATTCCGTCTTCCCAATAAGTGAACTCTGATTATCCTAGATTATGAGTCACGGGTGTGAATTGTCGAGACTCAACCTGTCTTTGCACCGACAAAGGCGCATAACTCACAAACCCCCAAATTTCGAGTAGTGGAACTCCCGAGTTGTCCCCACATTTTTACATAATCGACATAGGAACCATCCATGGAGCTCTCCAAGTCACCATCTCACCTTTTAGATTCTGAAACATGCTGACCCATTTCTCTTCATCCCCGTCTTTAGGCCAATCATTTTGAAGGAATTCCCTAATCGGAACTAAAGACTTCATGTACGGTTTGAAGGAAACCTTTTCTATCTTCCAAAAGTGACTTTGAATCCAAATATAAAGGAGTTGTACACACCCCTTGATTCTCCCTTGTCCTGTCCTCTTAAAAAAATTCGAAGATCGGATAGTTTCAGCTATGATGGCCGGAGATGGGTTGATCTTCTGTTCCAACTTTTCAAAGAAATCAAAAACAACTATATCCACATGACCCAATATCTTCGGGAATATGATTAACCCGTAGATGGCTAGAGCGAAGATGTTCTTGTCTTTTTCTTTGTCGGAATAACCCAATATCAACTGTCGAAGAGTTTCCCACAGAATGCACCCATTTTTCTGCTTTGTATCGACATGACTCTCAACCCATGTTGTATCTATTCCTGTGATCCTAGCCACTTTTCTCTTAAAACCTAAGGGTTTTACTTCCTTCAAATATACCCAATCAGGATTAGGACATTCAATACTTAATAGTGCTGAATATTCTTCAATCAGTGGTGTCATATCCTCCTTGATAAAAGTGAAACATCTATAAGAAGGATTCCGAAACAGTACCATAGCCTGAATCAGCCCACTATTGACCTGAATCGGAATTAAGAGTGCTATATCTCCATATTTCTGAGTGAAGGCTTCTTTTTCTGATACATTCCACTGATTCCAAATGTCGGCTAACCTTTGGAGATTATTCTGTCTAGAATCCACTTTGACCCTTTCTGGCAATACTGACACATAATCTGTCTTCAGGCAATCATCATCCTCCCTCTGATCTTTTTTCGACTGTGCCCTGACTACTACATGATCTTCTATCACTGAAATAACCTGACACTCCATGATAGTCCTTTGGGTTGATGACTATCCCAAGGCCAATAAACTCCAAGTGTATGATGATGTCTATGATGCATGTCAAAGAAAATAAAACAGAAATAAATAGATTAGTAAAGAAATGAATTCACAAATATAACATAAATAACAACATACTTAAAAAAAATGTCCCGAAAATTTTAACAGAGCTTCGGCATTACGACGCCTTTGTGACAAAATAATAAATTTATTATGAGCGATATGATGTTCGTTCATCATCACCTAATTTGTAAAATCTAACATATAGAAAGATGGTAAAAGGTTGGAAATATTCCTCCATGTGTTCTTAAACTTCGGGTATCTAACAGAAATCCGGCATGGCTTTGCCTAGGTTCACTATATGAAGGTGAATCGGTTCCAAGGCCCCGAATTGTTCGTCACATTCGCCTGTGAAGGCTAGTAAGGCACCCCGATAAAAGCGGGTTCAATTCGTTAGAGTATATTTTCCTATGCTCGTACGGAGGATTATCACGAAGGCATTAGGTATTTTATACTCCGAAAGTGTTTCACTAGCCCATATGGAGGATCATCACGAAGGCGTAGTTACTTTACTCCCACTTAAAAGGACGAAACCCGGGTTGAGGATTCATGTTATGCAAATGCAAATATAATGTGTGCGGAGGAACAAAACAAACCTGTCACCACCTATTCTACACCCCTTATTCTAAATACCCCACTAAAATCAAACAATGTAAAGCATTAGTCAAGCAAACATATAAATATACGCAACAAAATAACCAGAGAACAAATAATAATACGCATGCATATGAAGATGGACAAATTTAAAACATTTTATTATTTTCAAAATTCTCTTTATTATTAAAAATATGGGAATTGAAATTAAATATTAATTAAACCAACAAAATCGAGACTTAGATAACACACGACTAATTCTAGGCCTGACTCTCTAAAAATATCTCCAGTGGAGTCGCCAAGCTGTCGCAACCTAAAAACTAAGTTAAATAACAACAACGTCTCATTGCAAAACTTTATTATTCGTTTTCCTTAGGCGTGACATTTTTAAAAAATAAGGAAAAGTCGACTTAATTCTTCTGGAAAAAAGAAGCTGTGGATACGTGATCCAGGATCGCGGGGACCCGTTCGGTGAGGGGCAAAATAGAAGCAGAGGAAAAGACGACTTAATTCCTCTTGAAATAAAATAAACGGTCGAGGGTATGAAAACGACCTCGTAAAAGGACATGGAGTCGCCACCAATCTTTTTTAGCTAGGTGTGATCGGCACCTATTAAAATCGGTTTTATAAAACATTTTAAAATTAATTAAAACATTTTAAAAACAAATTTCAAGTTTGCGTTATAAACCAGAGAAAATCAAAGAAGCGGCTCGAGAGTCGATTACGTGCTGAGAAGGATTAGCACCCCCACAACGCCCATATAAATCGGTACCTTATTAATCGTGTATTATCTCAAGTCTCGGTAAAAAGTCATTTTTTAATTTAGTATTTCAAGTTAATTCCCAATTTTAAGAAAAATAATTCATTTTTATTGAATATGATCCGGAATTTATTAATTCAAAATTTTCCAATATTCCCCGACAAAATCGGCAAAATATAGAAATTTTTATTCATTTGGAAAACTTTTCGAATCATTTTTTTTTTGAAAGAAAGATATTCCTTTATTAATGATAATTGATGATATTCCCTCCAGCAAACACGGTAGAGAACTCATGAATTATTTTAACTCGGGAATATCTTTATTTTTATTGAAAATGATTATCTTTTTTCAAAAAAATTAAAAATATGAACATGAACATATATGACATAAATAAAATGACATGGCAAATTCTAGATAATATAATGCAACCTAAATGATTTAAATGACATAGTATATTCTAAGTAAAATGAAAAATCCTAAGTATCATGGTATATTCTAAATGAGATAAAATAATTTAAATGACATGGCAATTTTAAATGATATGGCATATTTTAAATGACATGGCATGTTATAAATAAAATAACCTAAATGACATGGGAATATGATCTAAATGACAAGAAATGACATGAAATTAAAATAATGCTAACATATAATATGCATGAAAATGAAAATATAAATATAAATATAAATAATAATGCATGAACATAGTATATGCTAAACAATATGACAAAAATAACTAAATAAAAAACATAGGATTTCATGAAACATTCAAAATCATATGGCAAACAAATATAAGATCATAAAATTTGAATTAAAATAATAATAATATCATGGAAAATATCATAACAAAAATCACACATTTAAATAAAATGCATAACATGGAAAATGCAATGCATGAAAATGTATTTTTTCTCCAAATAAAGAAATCCGTATATCTAAAAGATATCCGGCTACCTTAGGAAAATATGTCAAATTAGATTTTCTAAAAAGAAAAAACTTTGTGATTGTTTGAAAACAATTTTGAGGAAAACTTGAATAAAAATTAAAACCCTTACCAAACCCTTTTAAAATGGCTCTAATTTCCTAAGTTTAAAATCCCGGGCTTAACTACCCTTAACCCGATATTTATAAAATCATTTTTAAAGTTTAAAAAGGCTTAGAAACTACCCTAAGACAGTAGATAAAGATTCTAACCAACCCCCTCTAAATGCCTTAGCCAAATTCAACCATTATTCCTCTTTTGATTTCAAATCTGCCTCTACTGTCCGGTTTTTCTACACGATTTTTTAGCCTATTTTTAAAAATTCAAAAAAATCTAAAACAAATACTAGAGATGTAGAACATATAAATATACATGAGAAAAAAAAATTTAATTTTCTGATTAAAGATGATTGCCCAGAAAAATTGGAGATGTTCGAGTACTGGGTGAAAAAAATTGTCAAAACACATTTTTTGCCTTTGATAAATTCATTCAAAAACCAAAGTAGAAATTGTTGGAAATCATCCTAAAGACCTAAGGACAGTAGCTAAACATTTAAAAACCTTGGACAAGAAATTGGCTAAGTAAAAAAATCACAAAGGTAGAATAATCAATTTGACAATTCCTTAATTTTCCACAAGTATGCTCAAGGAAGCATGACTTTAAGCCATTAATTGGCCTAAGTCACAAATCAAGTGGCAATGACATGGAATGCATGAACATACAGCAAATGAAATGTATGAAATGCATGGTCTAAAGGTCTAAATGGTAAAGGAAATGCATGACAATTCATGGCAACCTAAATGCCTAGCATGAATTTGCATGGCAATAAATGCTATCCTAACTCTATATGCATGCAATGCCTGATAATGTAAATGTGACTAGGACCTAATATGTTATGAATATGCATGAAAATGAATGTAACCTAAGACCTAAATATCATATTAATGCATGACAATACCAATGTGATTTAAGACTCAATATGCATGGCAATACCAATATGGCCTAGACCTAAAATGTAATGAACATGCCTAGCAATACTATGAACACACAATGACTCATGAAACTAATGTCAATGCTGGAACAAACAGAAACTAATACACAATTTCAAGATATGATAATACAAAGCATGTTACCTAAACAAAATGCAAATGCATGACAAGGCAAGGAATGCATGAAGAGGCCAAATGATCACATGAGACTCTAATGCAATCCTAGTTAGTAAACGACATAAGTACATGATAAATCATATTAAAATGCATAATGTCATGACATTTTCAATAGCATATAACATATCAAAATCAAAATGAACAAGCTCATGGCATGGAAATGCAAACAAGTTAAGAAACAAAAGGAAAATGCACATGCAAGTCATACACAATGTGAAGTGCCGAATGGTTATGGGACAATATGATGGCATTTTTATCATAGCATTTTCATAAGTACATGGCATACTAAAATCAGAATATACAAGTTCATGGCATGGAGATGCAAACAAATTAAGAAACAAAAGGAAAATGAACATGCAAGGCAAACAAAAATGAGATTGCCGAATGGTCATGGAACAATACCAAGAAAATGCAAACATGTAAGACATGATACATGAAAAACAATGCACAACTTGAGCATATGAACAACAATGGCCGAATATGCAAGGATGCAATATCAAGCATGGAAATGAAATGTATAAGTAAATATAGCATAGAAAATAATGTAAAGAACATATATACACAAGATTTAACATAGACATGCAAAAATTACAAGCAAAACTAGTAAATAGAACAAGGAAAGTTAAGCTCCATTGTTGGTATCAAATGGGCATAGCCTCTCACCAAACCATAATCAATTGTTCTTGCGAAGATCATGAAGCCTTTCAATCTCAATAAAACATAAAATAAACCATGTAAAACAGAAAATAAGGTGAGCTTCATGGTAGGTAAAAATGGGCATAGCCTCTCTCCTAACCATGGTCACTTGGTCTAGCCAAGATCATGTAGCCATTTCAACCTTTTTTGCTTCATATTTTGTAAAAATCAGAACCTTAGAATACTCTAAAAAAATTGTAAAAAACATTTTTCACAACAACATGCAAGGAAGAAAAAAATGAAAAAAACAAGGCAAATAAATGTGCCATTTTCGGCCATAGCATGAAACCATAGAAAAATATTGTTTTCCACCATTTTAAAGAAGAAGAAGAGATGAAAACATGAGTAAACATAAAAAATAAAATAAAAAAAAACTTTATTTCTATGAAAAATTTAGTAGGAAAACATGATAGAAAAATCAAGGAAACACCATGGAAATGAAGAAGAAAGTTAGGCTAGAGCTTGGTAGAGATGACTACCTTCAAGCTCTCTATTGAAAACCTTTTTTTTTTCTTTCAAACCTTTTTATTTCCAAATTAGCTACTATTTTCCAGCCAAAAACCTCTGAAAAAATGAAAACATACTCCTCCCTTTAGCCTTGGCCGAATGCCCCCTAGCCCTTGGATGGGAATTGCACTTTTTCTCCTCCAATCTTGGCCTTTAGATTTAGATATTTTGATGAAAACATAAAAATGTCATCTTGCCAATTGATAGCAGCCCTTAAGATTTGTACTCAACCCTTGTAGTAACCTTAGCCATTAGATGTAAAAGAGGACCAATCCCATGCACTCCCTTACTTACCCCTCTTGAGTGCCTACCCTTGGAGGAGTTGTGCTCTTCCATTCTTGGTCATTGGATGAGGCCAACATAAAAATGACATCTTGTAGATTAAATCTAGCTCTCAACATGTTTACTCATCCCTTGTAGATGGCCTAAGCCATTGGATGAAAAGAGATAATCCAATGCACTCCCTTGCTCAACCGAATGGATGCTCACCCTTGGATGAATTGTGCTCATCTTTTCTCTTCCATTCTTGGCCATTAGATGAGGGTTCTTTTATGACAAATAAAATGTCATTTTGGAATTTAAACTTGGCCATTGGATGATGCATTCAATTTCCCTATAGGGCACCTAAGCCATTGGATGAAGGGGGGACCATTTGCAAAGTGTTAGTGATTACATGTGGCTTGATAGTGACTAGGGAATTAAATTGTTCAAGCTTCCTTCTTCTCTACTATGTTGGCTGACCAAGGGAAGAAAAAATCCCAGCAATTCTTTCTTCTTTCATATTTTCCTCAATTACCAATTTACCCTTTTTGGTTTCCTTAGTAAAATGACCTTGTTGCCCCCCGAACTTAAATATATAGAAAACGGACTCCAAATTCGAATTTTCTTTTTTCAATACTTTCAAAATAATAAAAAATTGAATTCTAGAAGTTTTCAAAATTTTCAAAGTCCATTTGCTATTTGTTTTGGATTTATTTTCGAAATTACCCCTTTTATGCACCCGAACTTTACCATTTTTTAAACGAGCTCCGAATCCAGATTTTTCTTCACCAATCTCTTCCAAATAATTTTAAAATGTGATCTAGAAGTTTTCATAATTTTTGGAGCTCATTTGCTATTTTTTCGGGATTTATCTACTTGAATTACTACATAGGAGACTCGATATTTGGCCATTTTTCAAACGAACTCCGAATCAAGATTTTCTTTCTCCAATATCTTCCAACTAATTTAAAATTGATATTTTCAAAGTTTCAGAATTTTTGGAACTCGTTTGCTATTTTTTTGGGATTTATCTGCTTGAATTACTACATAGGAGACCCGGTATTTGGCCATTTTGCAAACGAACTCCGAATCAAGATTTTCTTTTGCCAATATCTTCAAAATGATTTAAGAATGAGATTTGCAAATTTTCAAAAAATTTGGAGTTCATTCGTTATTTTTCCATATTTTCCAATTTTGCCATTTTGCATTCGAAACTCGGTTTTGCTCAAAACAAGTCTGATTTTCAGATTTTCTTCAAATTGAGCCTCGGGCTATCCTTGTTTAATCATTTCCCATCAATTAAGGTCCTTATATCTTCCAAATTGGGCCATTTCTATAATTCTTCCAAATTTCACCGAAATCCACCAAAAAAACCCTAATCCTCGATTTTCTTCTGAATTGACTTTTCTATCAGTTTTTCTTCCAAATGGCTTCTCCATTACCCGTAGTCAGTGCTTATCTTTTATTTGAGACCTTCAATTCCGACCAATTTGATCGTTTAAGCACTTTTCCCCAAATTTCTAAATTAGGGTTTTCTTTCTACTAAATCTCGTAACCCAACTTCCGAACTCCATATCTTTCAATGTAGACCTCGAATTATCAAAATTCTTTTACCGTTTTTCAATTGAACCTCAAATCTTGCTTTTGAAAGTAGGTTGACTTTTTCAATAGTTGACTTTTTGAGGTTGCCTTTTTTGGGGGTTGACTTTTTTGAGTTTGACTTTTTTCTGCTTTCTTAGACTAAGTCTCGAAGTACCACCTGCAGGATGAGAAAAGCTTTTTAGCATTCAGAAACATCAATTTAGGAAGAAAATGTACCTGATTTAGGGGTCCGGACAAAATTAGGTGTCTACAATCAGTATAAAAAAAGTACATACAGTTTGCAAGAATGTACATATAGTTATGCTATATGTACATATTATTTTGTTGTATGTACAATTAAGTGGACTTATTTTGTTGAAGCATTTCTTATAAATCGTGTTAGTTTGTAGTCGTTTTAAACGGCAAAAACGACATCGACATTGATTATGGTTAAAGTTTGGCTTTTGGTTTTAAGGAGCAAGAGTCTTTTTAATTTACTAGTCTTACTCATTTTGTATGAATCATTATATTTTTGTTTCATTGGTCATTTTAAGGAAGAGGAACATGTAAGAGGTTTAATCATAGGAGTTTAGGGTAGAAACTGTCAGTATCTAAAAAAAGTACATATATTTTAGAAGAATGTAAATATTGTTATGCTATAGGTACATATTGTTTTGCTGTATTTACAATTAAGTGGACTTATTTTGTTGAAACATTTCTTATAAATAATGTTAGTTTGTAGTCGTTTTAAATGGCAAAAACGACATCGACATTGATTATGGTGAAGAGTTTGGCTTTTGGTTTTAGGGAGCAAGAGTCTTTTAATTTACTAGTCTTACTCATTTTGTATAAATCATTATATTTTCGATTCATTGGTTATTTTAAGAAAGAGGAACATGTAAGAGGTTTAATCGTAGGAGTTTAGGTTAGAAACTGTCAGTATCTAAAAAAGTACATATAGTTTGGAAGAATGTACATATAGTTATGCTACTTGTACATATTGTTATGCTATATGTACATACTATTTTGCTATATGCACATGGACTTGAAAATGTACATATACTTAGCACTACGTTTTACTTATCTCTGTTGAGTTTTCTATTTTCATTAGCACCATGCTAAAAATTGAGGTTTAATGGCAATTGTATCTATGGAAGTAGCATTAAAGTAACAACTTCTGATTTTGGTGCTTTCTAGCATATTAATAACATGGCTCAAATCAAGAGAGCGAAATTTGAAGCCGTTGACATGGATTTGAAAATGTACACATGTACATAGTAAAATGTACACATGTACATAGTAAGATGTACATATGTTTCATGTACATCTATGGTTTTGATAATATGTACATATATTTGTAGTAAAATATACATATGCTTATAGTAAAATGTACATATGCTTATATTTCTTTGATGTTGTTTGTTATCTATCGTTTCTCTGATGTATTTCATCATATTTTTTGACATACTAGCCACATGACTACGAGGAGAAACCAGATTAAGGAAAAAAGTCAAACCTGGTGCTTTTGCTATAGTATCACCAATTGTAGTTGGTGAGCCAATTGCCCTTTGCTCATTATTATTTACTTTTGCAATCATGGGATGATTTTTTATTTCTCTTATTAATCCATCTTTCATTTTTTTCCTCATTTTTCTTGTAGGTTTTCCTTTTCTTTCTTAGCTATGGACCATTTCAAATCAAAAAATATTTTGGGAGAGATGGATTTGGGATAGTGTATAAGGGATGCTTGATTGATGGAACTTTGGTGGTTGTTAAAAGACTAAAGGACTATAATATAGCTGGTGGCAAAATTCAATTTCATACAGAAGTAGAGACAACAAGTAGACATATATATCATGGAAGCATAATGTACATATAATTCTAGTACTTTGTACATATTTGACAGCTACTTTGTACATATCATGAAACCAATATGTACATACAAGTGATATCTTCTATAAATGTACATATGTTATCCTGAATGCCTTTTCATTTATGTACATCTAAGCAAGCATATTAATAACATGGCTCAAATCAAGAGAGTGAAATTTGAAGCCGTTGACATGAATTTGAAAATGTACATATGTACATAGTAAGATGTACATATGTTTATAGTAAAATGTACATATGTTTCATGTAAATCTATGGTTTTGATAATATGTACATATATTTGTAGTAAAATATACATATGCTTATAGTAAAATGTACATATACTTATATTTCTTTGATGTTGTTTGTTTTCTATCGTTTCTCTGATGTAAATCGTCATATTTTTTTGACATACTAGCCACATGACTACGAGGAGAAACCAGATTAAGGAAAAAAGTCAAACCTGGTGCTTGTGCTATAGTATCACTAATTGTAGTTGGCGAGCCAGTTGCCCTTTGCTCATTATTATTTACTTTTGCAATCATGGGGTGATTTTTTATTTCTCTTATTAATCCATCTTTCATTTTTTTCCTCATTTTTCTTGTAGGTTTTCCTTTTCTTTTCTTAGCTACGGACCATTTCAAATCAAAAAATATTTTGGGAGAGGTGGATTTGGGATATTGTATAAGGGATGCTTGATTGATGGAACTTTGGTGGCAGTTAAAAGACTAAAGGACTATAATATAGCTGGTGGCAAAATTCAATTTCATACAGAAGTAGAGACAACAAGTAGACATATATATCATGGAAGCATAATGTACATATAATTCTAGTACTTTGTACATATCTGACAGCTACTTTGTACATATCATGAAACCAATATGTACATATAAATGATATCTTCTATAAGTGTACATATGTATCCTGAATACCTTTTCATTGATGCATTCATGATTGGAATATAATGTTATCCTAGATGCCTTTTCATTTATCAGGCAAGTACCAATTTTAAGAAAGTAATGTAATAAAACATCAGAATCCTCCCTTCCATCTGATAGCTCAGCTTCAATTAATCACATTAACTGACTGATTGCACATAAATAAATAAGGTTGTGGCATGGTACTAAAATCTGGATTTAAAATAACTGGAAAAACAAACTTGTTGACCCATCCTCAATCGATTGTAGATCTGCAGCTTTAACCACAGCTCTGCATAGTTGGTAAGTCTTTTCTCTCTCAAACTTGAAATATAAGTAACCAACAATGGCAGTTGGCATTTATTTAGTGAAATAACACATAAGATATGGCTATTAACCATCACGATCAATATTCCAATTAGAAGTAGACTGTTGATGAACGTGATTAAGAACAAAAAGGCAAAAACACAAAGTATACTTGGAATTATAAACTTACGTACCAAAAGTATACTTGCATATTCAGGAGACATATCTTGATGTGTATAGTAAAGCCCTGCATGCGGGGGTGGGAAAGTTAGCACCAACAATGTATTTACACACAAAAAAGGCAGGTCATGCATAATAGCTGTTATTTGCTATAATCAAAACAAGTAACTAGTTGGATTAGTCACTACCTGACAAGGCAAAGCTAGAGAGAGCTAGTCCACAGGAGAGGATCCCCATAACTTCCATGGTTGCAGTCCTAGATCTAGAGAAGATAGAACCATGCAGGCTGTAGGAGACAAAAGGGCAATTGTTTGGCAAATCTTTCGCACCTGCATGTACAAAATTAAGGCCACCAGAAAGGTTCAAATCACAAATAAGATTAGATTCCTCTAGGTAAGCTTATTTATGTTATATTCCAAGTCAGGGCCTTAAAAAGTCAAAGCTAAACATTCCAAGGAATAATAAAATATCACAGCTCAGCTTATACAGATTTACATCCCATTATATTGAGAATGATAATCTAAGAACACATCCCTAATTAGATTACGGAAATGTCATATTATTTTTTGTAACAAGCAACATCTTATTCAACAGATTGGCCAATGGACTCAGAATGAGAATAATGATATAGAAAGTTATAATTCTTTGATGTCTTCATACCGTAGTGGTCTTAATGGCATTGGAAATTAAGTTGAAGCCAGGGAAGGAAGGATGGAAACCTGTTATTAGATAGCTTAGTTTGTAAGAATATAAATGATTCTATATTCAGTTTGAGACACCACAGTCAGCTGTAAGAATTAGGTACATCTGATGTAAAGTGGCAAATAACTTCAGAGTTTGCTATCATCATTCATAAGAGCAAACTACAAAGTTGTTACGTAAAGACTATTTCTTTTCTTCTTCTTTTTGAAAAATATGTGCTCATTCATTGTAATTGTAACTCTGCCAATATACATGACAATGGAGCAGATATAATATTTCCAACCTTTGAATACTAAAGTTATTGCTCCATTCTTCCTTATATCAATAGAAGAATGCTCTGACAGAATAGGAAATATAGATCTTTTAACCTTACCCATGCCACTTCTGTCCAAGTTAGATTCAACTCCTCACTGCATGGCATGCAAAACAGAAGTTAAACTTCTACATTAGTGAAATAATATAACAAGAACAAAGATGCAGTATAGTAGCAATATTTCTATAATTTATACAATGATAACAGATCATGAAACGATGCAAACGGAAATTTTACAATTTATACAAACGATGCAGTATAAAAGATCATGAAATTGAAAATCCAATGATAACAGTTAACAGCCGATGATTCTGGTATCAAATAAACGAAAATTTTACAATCTTAATTGTCTCCAAACATACCCTAAAAATTGGAAAGAAAAAAAATTAAAGATCTAAAAAATTGGGAAATGGGAATTGTATTATAATATTGAGAAAATTAACGAAATATTAGTAGTTTAAAAAATATTTAATGGTAAAATTTACAACTCTTACTCTAAATTGAAAGTTTTTGAGTAATGGAGAAGACGATCCGAAAAATTTTGAAATGGTCAGAAAAAAAATGAGTCATTTATTTTCACAAATTGGGATCTACAACAATTGTTTGGATCTACAACAAGAATTCACTGATTTTTCAATGAACTTGGAGGGCTAAACACGATGTTGAGGAAAACTAGAGGGGAGCTGAAAATCTAAAGAGAGTCAAGGATATTGGTTGAGAGAGAGAGAGAGGAAAGTCTGAGAGAGGTGAACAAATTAGAAAGGAATGACTAAGGAAGAAATAAAAGATGATATTATTTCATTAAGGGTAATTTAATATTTATAACTTCCTTTCTAATATATTTTTTTTTCCTTTTTATAAAGTATTATTTCTCATTATATCATTTAACAATTATAATACTATACATAGCATGTTTTTTAAGTTCTCCCAAGAAGAAACATAGGGATGGCAATGGAGCGGGACGGGGCGGATATTGCCTTATCCACCTCCACTCCACTCTTGCATGGATGTTGGAAACATCCACATCCATGGATGTCGGTTACATCCATAATCGCTCCACGGTGCTCCACTCCATTACACCTCAATTTATATTAATTATTTTTAACTTAATATTGTAAAAAATTATATTATAATTTATTCATGAACATAATTTTAGTATATACAAATCTTTAATATAATATATATAATACATATATACTAAAAGTATATATATAAAATATTAGTATATATATGATTTTAGTATATATATCTAATATATATTAAAAATATAAGGAAAAATATAAAATATTTTAAAAGATAAAATAGTAATTTCAAAAGTCGGGGCGGGGCGGAGTGGAGCAAGCATTTACCAAAATCACTCCGCTCCACCTCGCTCCAAAAAAAAAACCTCTCCATTTGGAGCGGATCGGTGCGAAATCCATCGGTCGGATCGGGTTTTGTCATCCCTACATAGAATGAACGTCTAGCCACCTTTTGTTGAGTAGGTCAATTGACCCACTTAACTTTTGAAATTGAGAATTTTAATAAATTTTTTACTACTGCTAATGTATAATTATTATTTTATAATACTAATAATTTTTTCACTAAACCAACGAAGGATGGTCTGAATGGAAGGGGCTCTGATCGCTTAAGTATGAGGTTTCGATTTTGAGCCCTTGTGGATGCAGCAAACTTTCTTGAGAGAGTTCCCCGCCTTGGCCTCCAACAATACCTCGGAAGATTAGTCCTAGACGAAACATGAGGATACCTTGGGAAAAAAAAAAGAAAAAAATTCTTTCACTATGAATAATAATATAAAAAAAAAACTTTTGAAATTGAATAATATATAATTAGCATAATTTTTTTCTGTATTGACACCATTAAAATTTGTTAACAAATTAAGGAGTCAAAAAAATTTCCATCTCCTCTTTTATATTCATTTTAACTTGAGAATTCTAATAATTTTCTTTTACTATGAATAAAAGTTTAACTCGTGAGTTCGAAAAATACTTGATATCATACCCAGTTAGTTATTTGATAATACAAATGTAATCTCATTTAAAAATAAATATTGTAATATCGATCTACTTACATTATTTTTTATGCTTTTGATTGGTAACATCGGTAATGAAACCATTAAGATAAATTTTCATTATGGATAAATTGTAAAAATTATTTATTTATTTGAAAGTTGTATTATATTATATGATATTTTTATATTTAATTTTATCAATATTATATTAAATAATAAATATTATAAATAAAAAATAATACTATTATATTAAAATTTTATATTTGATGCACTGACAGTGTACCAAATTTATACATTATCAATGAATCAGATAATGTTACCTTATTAAAAGTTTTTAAAAATAAATACAAATAATTTTATTTTTAATGAGATGATATCATTTGGTTCAATGACAATATATACACAGTGCATCAATATAAACCTTTATATTAATCGACTGACAACTACAAGTTTCAAAGTTTTCAGCACCAACTTGAACGTGAAAGCAATAGAGAAAAGTCCGGTTTGCAAGGGTTTTTTTATCAGAATATTGCTGTTTTATTTTTTTATCGAATTATCGTTGTTTTCAAATTAATTCTCAAAATCCATTCCTTTAAAATCAGCTGGGAAATTGCCATCTCCATGGCGATTTCCTAGCGTAATTTTTTTAATTTTATAATATAACCGTTTGAAAAAATATATATTTAAATTTTATAATATAACCCTTGGTATTTTTTTTATTTTACAATTTTATTTAAATTTTTTAATATAACCGTTTGAAAAAAAAACAATTTTTTTTTAAAATTTTGTATTTTAAATTTAAAAATTGCAAACGGGTATAAAAAAAATTACCTTCGTTTGTTTTTTAAAATAATATAAGAGAATATTATAATTTTTTAATTTTAAGAAAAAATAAAATTTATTATTTTAATTTTATAAAAAATAATATTTTATTTCTTATTTAAATTTTTATAAAAAAAATTATATTTCTTATAAAAATTTTATATAAAAAAATGTATTTATTATTTAAATTTAAATATAAAAAACATTTTTTTCTTAATTAAATTAGTTATAAATTAAAATTTGATTTCTTATTTAAATTTTATATGTGAGATTTGTAACAAACAGGTATAAAAAAATACCTTGGTTTGTTTTTTTTTTAATTTTAAATATAGATAAAAAAATATTATAATTTATTTAATTTTATAAAAAGTAAAATATAATTTTTATTGAAATTTTATAAGAAATAAAATTTATTTTATTATTTTAATTTTATATAAAAAATAAAATTTTATCTCTTATTAAAATTTAAAAAAAAATAATTCTTATTAAAATTGTATATAAAAAAATTATTTCTTATTTAAATTTTATATAAAATAGAAATTTATTTCTTATTAAAATTTTATTTAAAAAAAATGTATTTCTTATTAAAATTTTATAAAAATTAAAATTTGATTTCTTATTTAAATTTTATATAAATTAAAATTTGATTTCTTATATTAAATTTATACAAATTAAAATTTAATTTCTTATATTAAATTTATATAATGTTATGCTGCATACAATATTAGAATTAGATTCCTTCTACAATGGATGGGACTAATGATTTAGGGTTAGGGTTTTAGCTATTTTTTAGTGAATCAAATGTTGCAGAAAATATTGAAATTGGATTCCTTTTGCAATGGGTGGGACTAATGATTTAGGGTTAGGGTTTCAGCTATTTTTCAGTCAATCAAATGCTGCATAAAATATTAGAATTGGATTTCTTCTGCAATGGATGGGACTAATAATTTAGGGTTAGGGATAGGTTTTAACTATTTTTCAGTCAATCAAATGCTGCAGAAAATATTGGAATTGAATTCCTTCTACAATGGATGAGACTAATGATTTAGGGTTAGGGATATGTTTCAGCTATTTTCCAGTCAATCAAATGCTGCAGAAAATATTTGAATTGGATTCCTTCTACAATGGATGGGCCTATTGGACAGTCTGGTACAAAGGATGGGATTAATCATCAGTTTTTGCATTGAATGAGTTATCAGTTTTTCAGACAATTAACCCTAGCCAGAAAATGAGAATAAGATTCCATCCTGTACAAAGGATGGGATTTGTATTCCGGTACAGCACAATTAACCATTATAAATTCATAAAACTGATGAAGGTTTACAATACCTCCTACAGCAGTTTTTCAATCAGATTTTTTCTGGGTGCTAATACCTCATCATTCTCTATTTCTTCTTTCTTTTACTGAGCAATAATACCTCCATTCTTATCATTCTCAGTTTCATTACTAAACAACATGAGCAACAGAGTGATCGCATTGGTCTACTATAATGGCCAAATTCATAATACTGACGAAGGTGCTACCTTTGATTGTGAACGTCTTAAAAGCTTTCGTGTTGATGAAGATGTCACATTAGAGGAACTGAAGCTGCAAACTCAAACAAAAATTAAAGCTGGAAATAGCAAAAAAGTTTCAGAGATTAAGTATAGGCATCATCTTTCTATTGGTGAAGGATGTGTCCGATATAGAACATTTCCACTTGAAGATGATGATGATGTCAGATGCATGTTTTATGCTCACGAGACATTTGCAAATGTTGGTGTACTTGAGTTATATGCTGACATGGAGGATGTTCACGATGATTGTGGGCTTTTAAATGTTCGCACTACAGAAAACTTTCCCACTGAAGATGATGATTCTAGGTCGTTCTATGTTCACACTACATACGATGTTCCCACAGAAGAAGTCGTTCCGCTATCTCAAGCTACAACGTTTCATAATTCATTAGTCTCACAAACAATTCCTACTGCTCTCGAAGATGAGCCAGCTGGTGTTGATCCTGTTCCACCATGTGGAGTCCATGGTGAATATGTTGGTGACTTTAGTGAGCAGGAAGAGGATGCTGAATTCGCAAGTGATGACAATAGTGATTCTGACCCAGACGTCATCGCTGCTGAGATCAACACTCATGGAGATCTTCCCCCATATGAGGCTTCATCCCATATGCACACCCTGGATCTGGAGGCAATGCAACTGCCAGAATTTCTTGAGTATGCTCATACATTTGCTACGCCTCTGACTTTTGATCCATCGATAGTTGATATGTATGTTGGGTTACAATTTCCAACGAAAGAGGCTGTGCTTTCAGCTATTAAGCACTATAACATCAAAAACTCTGTAGATTACAAAGTAATTGAATCTAAGCAGACCAAATATTATGCCAAATGTCTAATGTGTGGGAAAGGGTGCAATTGGAGAATAAGGCAATATTTATGAAGAAGAAACAGGCATGGGAGACTAGAACATCTGAAGGGCCTCATACTTGCACATCGGGGAGGATTTCACAAGATCATTGCAAATTAGATTCTAACATGATCTATTCATGCATTCTGTCATTGGTCCAAGCAAATTCGGAGATCTCTGTTTCAGTTTTGATCGCTGAGATGCGAATCCGGTATGGATACATCACCTCCTATAAGAAAGCGTGGAAAGCAAAGCAAAAGGCAATTGTTCGAGTTTTTGGCGATTGGGATAGATAGTACAATGAGCTATCTAAATGGTTAGGTGCAATGCAACATTTCGTTCCTGGTACAATTGTGGAATTGCAAACGGTACCTACATATCACGGTGATCGACTGGTCCAGGTAAGAGAATATTTCATCGACTCTTTTGGAACCTATTGTGCAAATAGACGGTACTTTCTTGTATGGAAAATACAAAAGAACATTATTGTTAGAAATTGCACAAGATGGCAACCGAAACATATTGCCAATTGCTTTTGCCATTGTGGAGGGTGAGACAACAGAGGCTTGGTCATTCTTTCTCACTAATTTGCGTGGACATGTGACAAAACAGCTTGGCATATGCTTGATGTCTGATCGACATGAAGCCACCAAAGCTGCGATCAAACGCGATGGTAGTGGATGGAATCCTCCACATGCATATTCAGTGTACTGCATTCGACATATTACAGCTAACTTTATGAAGAAGTTTAACAATAAGGAATTGCGTCGACATATTGTTAACATGGGTATGGAAAGTTATGATAGTTATTTGATCTCTTATATTTCCTTGAGTATATAAAATAATACTAAAATTCACAAGTATTTTGTTTTTAATTTTATCAGGATACTAGTTGAGGCGACCGAATTTTCATTTCATGTATGAGAATCTTCGTGGACAAAATGCAGAGGCGGCTAATTGGCTTGATAGGATCCCCAAGGAGAAGTGGGCCCAATCATATGATCAAGGAAGACGTTATGGCCATATGACAACCAACCTAGCTGAATCTATCAATTCGGTGTTGAAGGGAACGCGTCATCTTCCCATTACTGCTTTAGTGCAATCAACATATTATAGGTTGGCTTCAGATGGGGAACAAGCAAATTGCAATGATGGAGGGAGGGAGGCCTCACATACTGTGAAACAGTCACACAAGATATGCAAGAAAATCGTAGGAAAACTAACTCCCACTTTGTTCGTAAATTTACGCGAGCAAATCAATCTTTTCTGATTGAAGAGTTAGTTGATCCACAAGAGGGTGTTCCTACAATGAAGTACAGAGTCAAGCTTAGTGACATGTGGTGTGACTGTGGGAAGTTTCAAGCACAAAAGTTTCCTTGTTCACATGTAGTTGCTGCTTGTGCACATGTCCATGTAGATTGCATGCAATATGTGGACAATGTCTATAGACTGGAAACTATATTGAATGTTATAGACATGAGTTCCAACCAGTTGGAAATGAAGGTTATTGGCCTCAATATGATGGTCCAGAAGTGTGTCACAATCAAGAAATGCAGAGAAATCCACATGGTCGGCCAAAATCAAGCTGTATTCGTAATGAAATGGACCTCAGGGAGAAAAGTCAACCAAAACGTTGTGGATTATGCAGAAATGAAGGCCATAGCCGTCGAAAATGTCCGCATCAATCTGGCACATCGGGGGAGAGTCCGCATCAACAATAAAGAAATTACATGTTTTCATAAACTATAATATTTACTACTTATCATGTAATTTGGATTATGCAAGTTTTTTTTTTTCTACTTATCATGTAATTTGGATTACGCAATTTTTTTCTACTTAACATTTAATTAAGAAAATGTTAAAAACATTTTCATTTTAGTTAGATTGATGGGTACCTAAAATTTAAAATAAATAAAAAAAAATTAACATTTTTAAAAATATATTCAATAATAAATAAGAAAATTAAAAATAACAATTAATTTCTCAAGAAATTTAAAATAAATAACATGAAATGCAAAACATATAAATTTATATATTACAAATTTAAAATACATTATTCTCGTTATATTGATAAAACTATATTTATTCTAATTATTGCGTGGTGTAGAGCAACAGTGTCGAGCTCTCCAAGTGCGTGGTGGTTGGACCCGTCGTTCAACCTCGTCAGTGGAAGGTATTCGCGGTCGACCACGAGCTCTTGCTGTAACAGCCACTGGTTCCAGTTGTATGTCATCCTCCATTTCTTCTGTATCAAAAATTTGAAACCCACTGCTGGAGGACCCAACACCTAGTTCACCCATAAAGGGAACCTGACTACTAGATGGACTCACAAATGATCTACCATCAAATGCTGACGTAGGGGTTCCAAACTAATACATTGATGTTAGATATGTTGAACTTGGACTTAGGATGGGGAGCTGGTCATCTAACCTCGTCATTGGCGGTGATGGTCGGTAACACTCATCAACGTCATATCCGGGGTGACTGACGGAATAACAATGACTGGATGGTACTCCATGATCTTGTTCAGGTTCAGGATGACTAAATGACATCCTCGGTGCAGTGAACTCCAATGAGGCCGGTTGACGCGTCCGCCCATGTTGTCATCTAGGTTTAGGAGCTTTCATATCCTGTGTAGGAGGGACTGGAGTTGAAGTTCGTCCGGTAAATGGCATACTCCTAACATCCTCATACACCGACGGTGGACAAACAAAAGGCCGGCCTTTATTTTTATACCATCCTATATAATCATCAGATGGGTTGAAATTATTTCCAACAACTGGATAACCTGTCGAAATTCGTTGAGAATGTATATTCCACCAATGGATCCAATGTTCATGTTTCGCAGGCCAGAATTCTTCATGACGCCCACGCATGTCAATCTTGTGAACCTGATCAAGGTTCACCGGTGCTTGCGGAATTGGTTGTTGCATCCCAAATTGTCGCAACATGATGGAGACTCAATTAAGAGTTGTAAACCCAAGTGCAGGTTATGTTCAAGTAATAAATTCTCGGGTGTCCGAGGTCGAACCACAGGGAAGCGTATTAGTAAGTATAAGTTTATAAATATATAAGAAAAAGAAAGTAAACAAGATATTAGGGAATCAACAACAAAACAAGATAAACAAGATATTAGAGAACAAAATAAACAAAATAACATAAAAGAAATTAAACAAGATATAAAAAACAATAAGAAAAGATGTTGAGGTTAGAGAATCCACTCTTGGTGTTATGCTAAGATTAATCTTGTTTTATTACACAATTGAAATTCACACATAAGGGAGATTCCAATCGGAAGGTTTAGCAATTCAGTCCAAATTGTCCAACGTCCATAGCATATGATATTATGTTCATTTGGTGTCCTCAAAACTCATAAAAAGGGTTCAAGCATTCCTTATGCCAAGGTATATGTCTACAACAAATCAAGGTTATGAAACCAAGCATTTACTGTGCCATTTTCATTGTCAATAATGAATCAAGATCCCTACTTTGCAAGTATGATTTTAAACCAAAAGAAAATATTATCTATACTAGTGTTTATAAATGATGATTCATTTTAGCTCATGTTTAAGAGACTAACCTTAGCATTTACCAAAAGCTTCACCTCATCACCTCAACAATATGATTAGCAACACATACTAGATATGAATAAAATGAAAAGAAATGTAAGAAGCATAAGTAAATAAAGAAAAAGAAAACTAGAGAAAGGAAAGAAGAAGAAAACTTAGAGAATTTTATTACAATGGCTAATATCCTACCAATGTACCATAATGCTCATCCAAGGCCCTCTATTTATACACATTTTGGAGAGCTAAATGACAAGAGACAAGCTTTATAAATTTCAAAGGTAGGTATAATAGGTGGGTGCATTTTTCTAACAATTTTCGTCATATTGTATGACAATTCTGATCAGCCAGCTTGATGGTTGATTTTGTCAAATGTTGGAGGCTTGATCTGATCAAATGGTCTTCTAGAAAAATATTTCCCTATCAGTTACTGATCTATAGCCGTTGGAATCAGATCATTTGCTAATGTGGATCAGAAGATATGGTCAAAATACCAAAACGGGTCAGCACAGACGTCATTGCACATCAGCCAACTTGATGGTTGATTTCGCTAGGGAAAACGACTCTGTTTCAAGAAGTGTAAAACATGAAAAAGATAGATATGCCTCTTAACTGTGCACTGTAAAAATGTCAGTCTTAATGCTTCAGTGAAACTCCAGATATAGCTGATATGGCAAAAGGTGTCGGAACTGGAACTGAATTGGATTTGCCCTTAATTCTTGATTTAACCTAGTAATCTGAAATCACTCAAAGAAACTCGTGAAAAACACCAAATTACATAAAAATATAAAAGATCATAAACACAATTAGACTAAGCAATAATAACTTGTATTTGACACAAAACAATAATAAAACATAACTAAAAACTATATAATTATACGAGTTATCACAACACCCTGTCAATTTGGTGCCACTCTACATATGAAAAGCATATCAATGCTGTGTTTGATTTCCATATATTACAGTTATTGTAGGCATCCGATGGGAGGCATGCCATAATTTCACTAGAGAATATATGGCATCCACAGAAACTGCGAAAAATTATTACAAATTATTAGTTTCATATGGATTAAATACAAAAATACTTGAATGTAACAATTGAAACATTTACCTTATCATATCCTACTCGATCTAGTCGCAATCTTATACTTGCAAGGTCGACGGAGTCTCAGTAAGATCTCTACTCCTACTCCACCTGTTAAAATGCGTATAAAATCTTAATAGAACTATAAAATTACAAGTTCGTACAAAATTAATAAAATAGTAAAGATTATTACCTGCTTGCAAGGGGGTATACAGCCGAAAATCCACGCGCGGAGCAAGAAATGGCAGTCGATACCAAGCTCATGATTGTAGAAGCACTAAACATCCACCTATGTCATGGCTTTTTAGAACTATAGCCCGGCACAGTTCTCTATACAAAACCGCTAAACACGCAGAACCTCAACTATAATTAATTAAATTAAATTAAATAATTATAAAATTATAATAATTAATATATTATAAAACTATAATAATTAAAAAATTCTAAAACTATAAAATAACAAAACAATAATAATATAAAATTTTAAAATTATTTATATAAATATTAAAAGATTAAACAATATAAAATATATAAAATATAAAATTATAAAACTATAATAATTATAAAACTATAATAATATAAAATTAAATAATATAAAAAATGAAAAACTATAAAATGAAAAAACAATAACAATTAAAAAATTAAAAAACTATAATAATAAAAATTAAACAATATAAAATTAAATAATTATAAAACTATAAAATGAAAAAAAAATTAAAAAATGATAAAACTATAATAATTAAAACATTAAAAATTATAAAAATATAAAATGAAAAAATAATAATAATTAAATATTTTGTAATAATTGATAATGTAATATAAATAATATTTCAACAATTTACTTACATCTTTAAATATAATCGAGGATATGTGATTTTCTTGCAACTTCAATATGATAATGAAGCCATCTTAAAATATTGTTGTAGAAAAAAAATATTGTTGGTAGAAAAAAAAATGTTGTAGAAAGAAGAAAGAAAAGGAAATTAAGTTGTCAAAAGAATGAGGGAGGGTGTGTTTTATTTATAGAAGAGTGGTGTGTGAGGGGGGGGGATTTTTGAAGGCAACGGTCAAGTTACCGTTGCCTTCAAAAATTTTAATTTTTTTTTCAAACGGTTATATCATAAAATTTAAATAAAATTGTAAAAAACAAAAATTACCAAGGGAAATCGCCACCCCCCACGGCGATTTCCCTTGGTTATTTTGCAAAAAAAAAAAATTGAAAAAATACCAAGAAAAAGCGTCATGGAGTGTGACGATTTTCCTTGGTATTTTTTTCAATTTTTTTAAAAAATTACGCTGGGAAATCGCCATAAGAGATGGCGATTTCCCAGCTGATTTTAAAAGGAGCGGATTTTGAGAATTAATTTGAAAACAACGGTATTTCGATAAATAAAAAAGACAAAGAGCAATATTCTAATAAAAAAATCCGTTTTCAAGCGGATAGTAATAAAATAACCTCTTCCAGACTTTTAACATCCACTCGTGTTCTCTTGCATGACCTGCTTTTAGAGCTTGATAATTCGTGTATTCGTATAGTGTTTGTGTATTTTATCGTATCATAATCGTGTTTAAGGTATTTTATATTTAAATAAATTTTAATATGTTAATAATTCGTATTATATAGATTTTAAAACAATCGTTTATTCGTGTCGTGTTCGTGTTATTTTTTCGTGTCGTATCGTGTTTTAATTATTTTTTTGTATCGTGTCGTGTCTTGTATTGCCAGACTGCTTTCAAATTTCATCTAGAATTGCATTTGAGGAATTAATCTAAAGCAACATGGATTTGCGTTTCGGAGTTCCCTTCCCCGCATGTTGAATTCCATAAGAATCATTTCTCAAACAATATTGATTTCACGAGCCAATGATTATTAAAATACTGGAAACTTTGCTTCTTAATTGCACATTGTTTCACATGTGAACCATGCTTGTCACCTTCTCTATATGTGCTTCTCAATCTTATATAATAGGAAGTTAATGTGAGAAAAGGATCGATGCCTAATTTTAGTAATTTCCAACAATATATAAGAGCATAATATGACATTTTTTTTTTGCTCTAGATAATATTCATGTTGTTATTAATTTCCTGATTATAGAAAATTTTGCTCTTTATAAAAAAATTTAAAAAAAAAATTGTTAAACTGGATTTTTTGCATTTTGAACAAAATTTAAAGATTATTTTACTTACCGTTTGAAAATTTAGGTTCAACTAAAGATTATTATTTTACTTTCTAACATAAAAAGTTTGACCAAAAACTACCTAAGACCAAACCATGAACACCATGAAATTCACAAATTAGAAAGAATGTTTAGAAGCAACTAAAAATTAACTCTTTGAGTTTTTTGTTGTTGTTTTTCTTACTTGTTTTTACCATGTGAAGACCATTTGGTGAATTTGTATGACAACACACTCCATCAAGTGTAGCATCACATGCGGCATAAATTATGTTGCCAACGACCTATTAGCAAACAGAAAGCATATCCAAGCCAAGCCCTCGCCGTATTTATGGCAGCTATCGGTACAATACAAGTATACAACCATTAACCGATGCAGTGCGCACAAATCCAATGGCTCAAGTAAACCACGTGAAATGCAATTGCTTCATGACTAACAACGAAAACCACCAATCCAAATATAGTTCTTCCAATTTCCATTCAGAGAGAAAATTGCAGGAGCTTTAGCTTATAATGAAAACATGCCATGGTGCTTGAAACACATAATAAAAATATAGCAAATACTCATTATATGCTTACAACATAACAGAGTCTCTAGAGGAACTGAACTGAGTTTTCTTTAGAAGCATTCTGAGAGTTCGGTGTCAGCCAATCCCGTAACGGCCAAGATAAGAAGAAACTACTGATTCTTGTATCTCTTCTCTACTCCCTCTAAACTCTGAATTTCCTTGTGATACTTGCAAATGCGGTGGATACACCTGCACAAGGATCAGAAGCAAATTATCAAAATTTAAAGAATCCTAAAAATATCATTCTCAAGCAAAGGCTGTCAAATTGCTAGCACATACCAGTAAAGGAGGCATGCATTTGCACACAAAATTACATTCCTTTGAGCTTTGAAGACCTGAAAAGCATCCCAAACTGAAATCATTTACAAGCCAAGTGGAACATAAAAATTCAAGAGATATTTCAGAGAACAAGAACAGGCTTGTGTTCCTTCTTCATATGTTACTCAATCAGGTCTAGCCAGCTTTATAGGAAGAAATGTAATGCTTAATTAATTAATCATAAACAAGCTCTAACTAATCCGATTATAAAATGTACTAATGCTAAAAAAAACAGAAATGATTGGGAAAAGCAGGGCAGCCCCTATGTGTATCCTCACTCAAAAGGCTTTCTGAATTGAGAAACACAATATTATTAGCCCCATCTTTAAACCTCATTGATGCAAATATTATAGTCTTTGAACCTTGTTGATGCAATACTATTTGCCTACAAGGAAACTGTCGGTTTCCTCACCCTCCCAAAGAGGTAAAAACCAGGGGAAAAAAAGGAACAAGATAGCAAAGCAGAGATATGAGTACTAAAATACTAGGTAGGCCCTGTGTGCATCCAAGTAGCATCTTTGAATTGAGGAACTCTAAATTATTTAACCAACATCAATCCAGTGGCAACATGAGATCTTTGGAAAATGCTGTACCTAAATTCTTTGTCCTACAACAAAGAAGTTTCTACTGGTTGATCCATCACCCCCATTACATTGTCTAAACCAAACCATGGGCTTCAATGTGGGTATCCGAATGGGTAATTCTCTAATATCTACTTCATCTTTTGCTTAAACTTTTTGGGCTTGTGTAGTTGGCTAAAAAAAAAATCCAAAAGCAAGGTATGGATATCTGGATATGTCTTGTACAAATGTCAGGGAAAATATATAAATAAATTTTTAATTTATTTTCCCTTTGATCAGATAAAAAAAATGACCTCTTTCTTTAAATATATGTTAATCAAATTTATCTAAAACTAGTATGAACTCTAAATAGTTTTTTCTTTTTTTTCCCGTTAAAAAGAATAAAGTACTTTTGCTTAAATAAGCTTGAACGGGTGAAAAACATAAATCCCTCCATGTAGAATGGAAAAGTAAAGAAAATCCTCTCTTGTTTGAATGACACTTTACTCTCCTTCACTGTTAGGTAATTAGCCAACGATTAGTAGACTGGTTCACTTTCTTGGGCTTCTGCTCTTTCTTTCTACAACTCTGCATCTAACATTCCTTTCTCACAATCTCTCTAGCATTTGTGCCATTGCAACTAGAAATTATAAGAAATTGACAAAAAGAACTTAAAAATTGCTCAAAATAATACCAACATCCTGCAAAGATTAAGCAAGCCAGAAGCTTCATAATTTTCCACACAATACAAAAGAATGTGCAGAAAAGTTAAGATGCTCTTGTTTCAAATTTAAATGTTTCATTTTTCTTATTCGGGCCACTTAATGACTTTTCACCAAATCAAGGCATTTCATCCAACGAAAGTGCTACACCACTTTTCATCTTTTAAAATAAAAATATAAAAATCCATAGTTCTGTGGCCATCTAAAATTAAATTTAAAAAATAAATGAAATCCCTAATATTGGTTCTAGAGTCAAAGTTCAGACAATTAAAATCAAAGAACAAAACTCTGTAGCCAAGTACCAATACTGGCAATCATATAGCAAGATTTCAGCACAAAACATACAGGAGTTTCAACTTTCAACCACTTCAAATCCTTGAACTTTTCAGACCCAAATAAAAAAGTTTAAAAGATGAAGCGGAAACATATTAACAATTAACTAAGCTTGCTCGTGTATTTGTTAACTTGAATAAATTTAAGTAAAAAAAAGTCAATTATCTATTGATCTTTCATAGAATAGACATAGACATAAGAGAGAGTAAGAGGAACTTAGAATTATTACTGTGGCTAAATTTGGTAAACAAATGAAGCAATGCCCAAAAACCCAGCAATATTTCATAATCAGATTCCAAAAATTGGAATAATCTAACACTTACAGATTTCTCGTAACGATCTCTCTCGGCAGCAGTGCAGATCTCAGAGGTACACGTCAAGCGGTGCTCGTTCTTCCAGTAAATATCTGCAAGCAGAAAATGAAAAACCTAAGATCCATTTCATTAAAGATTGAAAAAGCAAAGAAAATCAAGAGAGAGGAAAAATGAGAGAAAACCTAAGAGCTGGAATCCGGCGAAGGGGACAATAAAGAGGGCAGGCTGCAGAATGAGAGAGATGAGAGAGACCAAGCGGTTCTTCAATAGCTTAGGAGAGGGAAGGGTCAAGAGAAGAGCCAGCGCTGCCTCTGCTGCGACCACGTATGTCAGAATCATCCACTGCAACGCCATTTTCGATCTGTCTTCGAGTTTTTTTTTTCTTTCTTCTGTTTTGCTTTCACTTTGTTGCAAATTTGGGTCTGGTTTATTTTCCTTCGTTTTCTAAGTAGCGAATTGCGAAAGCGGAGTTGCGTTTTCCGCGTGTGTTTTTGTGCTTTGGCTTAACGGTGAAGGCAACCGCTTGATATTCTGGATCCTTCTCTTTCAGATGGGGAATGGGGACAGCGTTGCCAATCTTTCGTGGCCGTTGGATTTCGAAAAGCTAGATCAATTACTATCGAATGGTTTAGATTTTACCATTGTTGTTGTCGTTGAAAATTCAGAAAAAGTTTGGTTTAAAAAATATATATTTCTTATCCACTTTTAATAAAGTTTTTAATTTTTATAATTGAGATTAATAAGAATGATATATATTTTTTAAAATATATTAAAATTTTAAAATTATTAATAAAAAAATAAAATATGTGTTGATTTTTCAATTTTGTTTATAAAATTAAAAAAAATTTATTATTAATGTATCAAAAACGAACTCTTAACAAAATGATATTGAGAAGTATTTTAAAATTTTGTGATTTGAGATTTTAAATATTTTGACGTTATTGTGAAAAAATGATAAGAATTAAAATATCTAAAAAAAGATATATTACTATAAAATAAATCTTTTTAATACTATTTAAGTAGATTACTATTTAGATGTTTCAAAAAATAAATTATTATTAAACTTAATTTTAAAAACTTATAAATACATTTTTTAAATTTTCATTAAAAAGTTAAATTACATCAAGTTAAAAAATAAATAATTATATATATATATTATTTTCATTTTAAGCTCAAAATATGTCAATTATATCAAAAGATGATAAAATGATGTTTTTGAAATTGAATCCAAATAAAATCTAATATATCAAAAATTAATTAAGGACAATTTTGTTATATTGTAAAGTAGTGATGCTTATTTTAGTCTAATTTGACATTGTAATTGTGATAGAAAAAAAATTAGTTCAGAAAAATATATTTGAAAAGTGTTGTGATAAATAATTGTAAAAAAATTAATTTGAAATTTTTAATATTTGAAATTATTGTGAAACAATATCTATACCTTATATATAAAAAGAATCCCCTAAGGGGTTCTTATCTTGACACATGTCAAGTTTTCTTTGCTTGACATGTGTCAAGCTTTTTTTTGTTTTTTTATTTTTTTTGGTTTTTTATTTATATTAATTTATTAATCTATACCTTATATATAAAAAGAATCTCTTAAGGGGTTCTTATTTTTTGTTTTTTAGTTTTACTTTTTTAATTTATATTAATTTTTAAATTATTTTTATTTTATTTTTAAATGACGTATTTAAAGGGATCGATCCGCATGTTGACTCACATGTCGATTTAGAATCCGTACCCGACCCACTAGCAAAAAAATTTAAAAAAAATAAAAATTTGCTCCTAACCAGTATGAGAAAATTGAAAATTTTTCTAATGATCGTGTGGCAATTTTTTTTATATATTTTTAGTTTATTTTTTTAGTTTTAAGTTTTTTTTATAGTTTTATTTTTTTAATTATATTATTTTATTTTATTTTTAAATAATATATTTAAAGGGATTGGTCTAAACGTTGACTCGCGGGTTGATTTAGAATCTATACCTGATCCGCTCTGAAAAAAGTTGAAAAAAAAAACTTATTGCTAGCCAGAGTGAGACAGGTGATCAAACGAGAGAATTAAATATAAATCATAATTTTATTTTAGTTATTTTTATTTGAATAATAAAATATGCAAAATAAAATATAAAAATGAGTTAATACTTCAATAATTTAACAAAAAAAAAAAAAACGAATTTGCTGCTAACCTATTTGAGAAAGTCGACCCAACGAGAGAATAAAATATAAATCACAATTTTATTTTGTTATTTTTCATTTATTATTTTTTACCACCTATAAATAAATATATATACAATAAGATCTAAATATGTTTAAAAAATGCATATAAATAATAATTAAAAATGCATTTGAATTATTTAATTTATAAATAAACAATTATCATAAATTTAATTTTCATAATTAAAAAAAATATAATTATATTAATATTATTAAAATTTATAAATAATTAAATAAATAATCATTATTAAATAAAATATAATTTAAAATTAATTTTTCATTAATATTTTTTATTTTTTACCTCTTATATATAAAAATATGCACTATATAATAAGATATAAAAATATTTAAAAATACATATAAATAACAATTGAAAATAAATTTGTATTACGTAATTCATAGATTAAATAATTATAATAATTTAATTTCATAATTAAAAAAAACAATTATATTAATATTATTAAAATTTTAAAATAAAAATTTATTATTTAATAAAATTTATTTTAAAAATTTATTATTAATTAATTAAAAAAATCACCAAAAAAAAATTAAAACCCCCCGTGAAATGGGGGCTTAATTCTAGTTGTACATAATTAAAATATCTAAAAAGAATATGATGTTTAAAAATAAAAAATAATTTTTTTAAATACTATTTAAGTAAATTCTTATTAAGATGTATAAAAGATATTAAAGATAATACTACCAACTAAACCCAGTCAAAGTATTTGGGAGGTCCTTGTACTATATTATCTAATGCAAATTAGTCTATCTACTATAAAATTGAGTAATTTAGTCCTTATTATTTTACAATTGAAGCAAAAAGGTAAAAATCACTAAGTGAACTGTTAAAAAAGCTGACGTGACATTTAACATATGTTTAATTGATGACGTGGATGTCAAATGATGACGTGATACTAATAAAATGTATTATTTTAAAATAATGTGGTCAGAATAAGTAACCAAGTTGTTGAAAATGTCATATCAAATGTTAAAAAAATATTATTTATTTTGTTCATGTCATCTTAAAATAATATATTTTATTGATGCCACGTTAATATTTGACATCTATATAATTAACTAAACATAGGTTAAATACCACGTCAACTTTTTAAACGATTCACGTTACAGTAGTTAGTAATTTTATTTTTTTGCTTCAATTTTAAAAAAATAATGATTAAATTACTCAGTTTTATAGTAAAAGGATTAATTTGCACTAGATGATACAGTAAAAGGACCTCATAAGTACTTTGACCACTAAACCCACAAACTTTTAAAAATTTATACAAAATAAAATTGTTATATTTTCTTTAAAAAAAATAAATAGGAAATCTCTATATTTTTGTTTTTATTTCAAAAAATCTCAATATATCATGAGACGATAATGTTGCATATTTGAAATAAAATTCCAAAAAATTAATTTAAGGATAATTTTATCATATTTTTATATAGAATTGGGTATTTCGTCATTTCTTCTTTAAATCCTATTTTGCAAACATCAAAAGCACTTCTCAAAGCGCATTTTGCATTGGAATGTTTGGATTTTGCGTTGGTGGCCGAAAGCTAAGTTTTAGGAGCCAGACGCAACGCCATACAGGCCTTCGTCATTTCTTTTAGGGCTAATATAAAAATTGGCTCTTATATTATATATTTTTTTTATAATTTGATATTTAAAAAAAAAATTATATTAAGTACTTAAACTTATATTTTGTTAATCTCGTTATCCCAAATAATTAACGGTGCTGATGTGACTTGATTTGATTAATAAAAAGTCGACACGTGTCCAAATCAATACCTTATCAGCATTTCCACGTTAGTAATTTATTTTTTTAAAATAAAAAATCTGAAAAAAATTTATTTAATTTTTAAAATAAAAATTACATAAAGATCTGAAATTTTTTTATTTTTTAAAATAAAAAATAAAAATAAAAAAAATCTGAAAAAAAAAAACAAGGAGAGAGACGACAAGAAGAAAGAAAAAAGAGAGAGGAAGAGAGAAGAAAGAAAGAAGGGAAAAAGAAGAGTGAGGAAGAGAGAAGAAAGGAAGAAGGGAAAAAGAAGAGTGAGGAAGAGGAGCAAGAGAGAGAAAGATAACAAAGAGAGAGAAAGAGAATGAGGAAAGGGCGCGGCTGTCGTCGGTCAGCTTTGGGCTGGCCGATCGATGCCCCCTCCCCTTCTCTCTCTCTCCTCCCTCTTTCTCTTCCTGATTCTCTCTTGTTTCCTTTTTTTTTTTCAATTTTTTCAGATTTTAGTTTTAAAATATTATTTTATTATTTTAAAATTTTTTAATTAAAGAAATAAATTAAAAAGTAAAAAAGTATTTAAATATTTATTTTTTATTAATTAAAAAATAAAAAAATTAATTTTATAAAAAATATTTTTTTTAATTTTTTTAATTAAAATATGTAAATTAAAAATAAAACTAAAACTAAAAATATTCAAATATTTACTTTTTAAAAGTAAAAATATATTATTTTTTATTAAATTTTGTAATTAAAAACTAATTTAAAAAAAATTTAAAAATTTAAAAAAATTTAATTTAAAAAGAATTATTTTTTAAAATTTTTTAATTAAAAAATTAAAATTAAAAAAATAAAATTTCTATAATACTGACATGACAAAATTGTCACGTGTCAATTTTTATTAGTCGAATCAAATCACGTCAGCGCCGTTAATCATTTAGGATAATGAAATTAACGAAATACAAATTTAAATATTTAATCCTGAATTTTTTTTTTTAAATATCAAATTATAAAAAAAAATTTATAATACAAAGATCAATTTATGTATTAACCTTTTCTTCTACAAACCATAGGTTGCAAATTGCGAAAACACTTCTAATGTGCTTTTGTGATTAGCTTGAAACTTTTTACATTATATTTTTATTTTCAAAGTTAAAATATTAAAAAAAATTAAGAGTTAATTGGTTGTCGCTGTCACGTGACAGCCAACTATCCTAAGATAGTTTTTATTTTTACTAAAATTAGAATTTGACACACTCATTATCTGAATAAAAAAAAATTAAAAATATATAAATAATTTTATAGGTGGGTAATTTTTTTAAAAAGTGGGTAATTTTTTTGGTTTAATGGATAATTTTTTTAAGAATAAATATGAATTTTTTTAAAAAATATATATGTATATGAAATTTGAAAAGACAATAATATTTTTATTTTATTTTTATGTTATAATTATATTTGATTTATTTTATAATTTTACCAACTAAGTTGATGCATTTGACTCGTGACATCAACTCAATCATTCTCATTCTATTAATTCTAATATTTATGACATATGCAAATGCATATAAAATTTTCGATCTAAAATAAAAAAATATAAAAGTAAATAAAAAATAAATGATAAAATTGCATAACAAACTATAATGGCTTTAGTTGGAAGTTAAAAAACTGCATCTTTCATTAATACATTTATATGGATGATTAATTGCTTTCCATTAAAAAACATATATACCCTTAGTTTTTATATTTATAATAAATTTTTTTGTTGTTGGTAAATTCAACATGTGACATCAATTCAAACATTCCTTTTGTAACAGTATAGATAGATGATAACCCGTGCTATGCTTCCTGATTTCCTTATAAATGCTTTCATTTTGCCGAATTATAATATTTAGAGATTACAACAGATATTAAATAATTCATGAAATTGAAGAGCCAAAAGAAATTCATGAAATTATCTATTAAATAGGTATCAAATATTTTTTTTTGGTACATTAAAGTTTAGGTGAGGGGAGGTTATCCATGTCACAGGCCTTAGAAAGGGCTAACAGTGGTATTTACATATCACCTACCAAATGAGACTGTTGGTGGGACTCGAACTCTGATGCTTGTCAAGGCGCTAATGAGTACTTAATCAACTGAACCAACCCATGTTGACAGTATTAAATATTTTTCATCACATAAAATAAACTACTATTCCATTAATGATACACGATTAATAAATAACACTCTAAAAATGAAACTATAGGAAGTTGTAGAATAAACCTTCTACATGTAATGCTCTTGATATATTTTTCAAGATATGCCTTTTAAAGGACCTTAATATTTTCACTATCAAGCATCTAAATCAATTATCTAAAACAAAAATAAATAGCTAAAAACAGACAAAAAGATGTAAAATATGTTAATTAAGTTTCAAAGTATGACTTTTAAGTAATAATAGATTAGCAATTGTAAAAGTTAATATAAAAATACAATCATGGAGACATAAAAGTTTATTTAAAGAAAATGATAAATGTCATTTTTCCATTGCAAATATGTCAAACACCAAATACTTAAAATTAATTCAATTTGAAATACTTAGAATAAGAGCTGCTAATATATATAGATACATAGATTTGTTCAATTCGAGGGAGAGAGAGAGAAATAAGTTATTTTTATTGGATTTGGATGAGAAAAATGAATACCTGAAGAAGTGCAAAGTAAAGCTGCAATGCATGCGGTAGAGAAAACGAGAAGGTGGTGAGGGGAATGAAGCCTGGTCCGAGAAAACTTGCAAAGACTGCTGTCTGCTGCCATTCAGTTTATGAAAGCCATCTCGAGGCAGACGACATTCCCCGGACCACATTCAACCTCTTCAACCAATTCTCACTTCCTTTTTCATATTTGAGGCCGCTTGAGACAATGACAAATCCACTTATAAGGTATATATATATATATATATATGGAAGTTGTGTTCATTGGTGGCTTGACTTTGGACCTCAAAACTCAACCATGCGGGAAGTTGGTGTTCTCTTTATCGTCAAGGCTTGCTAACATTGATTTATTGCTTCCAAAGGATGCTATTGTTCTCCACCTTCTCTCATTACAAATAATAATAATAATAATAATAATAATAATAATAATAATAATAATAAATAAACAAATATCTCCCATAATGCCTACAATCTTACTTCCTGTGATCTGCAGCAAAGTAGGAATTTGGGAAATTGGAACAGAGGAAAAATATGTACAAAATGAATTCCCTAGACCATGTCTCTGCTTGCGGCCGACTATTTGTTTTTTTTCTTTCTAAGCCAAGTAGATATTATTAAAAACTCCAAAGGAGTGAAATCTAGTACTAAGACTAGCAATCACAAGGAGTTGAAAAGATAGCTCAAAGATAGCTTTGTTACACACAGAGAAAGAGAAACTCCTAAAGAACAAATATCTAGCCAGAGTCATCTTAAACCATAACTTAAAGAACAAAATAAAGAAAATCTGGACTGAACAAAACAGAAAATCAAAACTCCACCAGATAACAAGGAAACCAGAACCAATCCTTCATTGCCTCAAGATTTCAAACTCAATAAAACGGTCATCTCCACAAAGCTCAATATAGATCCGCCCGAAATACTCAGATCAGTACTTGAGAAAGCTCTCCAAAAAGATCCACCTTTATAGTCCCTGGAAGCCACAAATTAATAGGAAAATCCAACACCAAATCATCAAAAGTCTGATAAGCCATAACCCCACGAATTATAGACAGCCACAGCTAAAAATCATTCCAAATTCAAGTACTGTAAACTGAATACCCATGAAGAATCCACCTTAGAAACAAAATAAGGCCAGGAGCTGAAAGATTTGAACCCAGAAAACTTCCAGAGTACAAAAAAAATACCAGTCTGAACAGCAACCAAAGAAGACCAATTTAACACAGTCAAACCAGGACAAAATCATCATTCATAAACAACTTCTAGAACTTTTCTAATATCTTAAGAAAACCAAACCAAAAGTCAAGCCACTTATTCTTACAATGATTCAAGAGAACACCTCTAGAAAAGCAAAACATCTTGCATAGGATCATTAGAAAAATTGTTAACAGATCAAACGAAAAGATAATCTCATAGAACCCCACAAAACAAAAGTGAAAGTCTAGGAGACAGCAATTCACTCTCACAGCCTTCAAAAAATAATCGAAACAATCCATAACCACACCCAAAACTCGGCAGAAGACCACAAAGATGCAAACATAAAACAAACAATCCAACAAGCCACTTACAGCTATCCAAAATCATCACGGGACATAGAAGGAACCAATCCCAAACAAAGCCATATTTCCCATCAGGCCAAACCATTAGAGACTAAGAATCAAAACTATTCCTATTAAGAATCCTGGACATAAGACCATCAGACATCACGCATCATGTCTCTTTCTTCCATGGCTTCAAGCTTGCGGCCGACTATGACACACAGTTTTACCCAGGAGTCTCGAAAGCAATCATTTGATTAGAACTCGTATATAATTAGCTCTTGATCCATTACTAATCATATTGGTGTCAAGAATTTTACCACCATCTGAGAACATTCTAACTGCTCCTTCGCTGCCTTGATAAGTTCCTCCATGCTTTGCGGTTATGTTAACTCGGATTCGAGTGTAAGTCTTAGGTACGGGTATGTGTGGGTATGTTCAATTTTTTTAAGATTTTCATGTATTTGGAGGGTTCTTGGAGGATCATATCTTTATACTCATATCTCAATATGCATAGAATACGGATGTCGGAACACGAATATTTCAAAAAAAAAATAAAGAGTCTGAACAACATAGCCTTGCAGCATCCATAAGACAACTTCCGGTCTTCTCTCCTTTTTGTTAGAATTGTGGCTCCAATCCACAAAGTTCCTTAGCCACCTTTGTTGAAATTTATGGCAGCCATTTGATGGCAAATTTGCCAAGTTTTCTTAACCACCTTTGTTGACGTTTTTTTGGCAGCCTTTGTATGGTGGCTGGTGGCATGGTGGCTATGGTGTATTCACACCATAAGCCTTGCCTATAAATAGGCATGAGGTTGAGAGCTTGTAATGATGAGGAGCAGAGGAGAAATGAGCTAGAGCTCCAAAGGTGAGCTCCATGAGCTCCCTCCCGGTTGAGGCATAGTGAGAGCTCCAGAGGGAGCCCCTCCCGGTAGAGGTGATGAGAGAGTTTAGAGGCAGTAGCTGCTTGTTAGATGCTTGTGTATTGAGGTGTTGAGTGTGTGCTAGAAAGAGCACTTGTAATATGTAGCCGGTTTGTATCCGGTTTGTACTCCATCTCCGATTAAATACAAAGCTTTGCTCCTCCTCCCGTGGACGTAGGTATATTGGCCGAACCACGTAAAATATCTGTGTTTCTTTTGTGTGTTCAGTTCCTATTTTCTCATCTCTTATTTTAGTTGTGAGACACTATTCCGTCACTCTGGTACCTAACAGTGGTATCAGAGCCATTGGTTCGTGGTCCTTATTCCGCTGCAGTGAAAGTGTTGGTTCTTAGTATGCTCTGTGGTTGCAGTATTGTCTGATCTTCCACATCAGAAAAGAATTATTTTTGTTGCTGGAAATAAAGTGTGGTAGTGTGAAAGTGTCTAGGGAAGTTCTGGCTAGGAAAGACTTGGTATTTAAGTGTGTCTATCAGTGACCCACCTCTCTCTTTCCTGGGAACCTACCTGGTGCACTATTCACGGGCTACGGTCAGTGTTCCAGTATACGGTCACTATTCACGTATACGGTTACTATTCATACGTGTGGTTGTATACTTTTGCAGTAATTGTTAACGTATACTGGATTTGTTCTAGTGTACGACATACGTACAATACTGTTCACGTATACGGTACTATTCACGGTGAAATAGTGTAACTCGCTTCAGTTCGTGTACAACCATGGCAGCAAAATTCGAGATAGAGAAGTTCAGTGGGAGAAATTTCTCCTTGTGGAATATTGAAAGTAGTGAAAGGAAACCTTGTGGTGATGAAAGCAGAGAAGATCACAAGCAATCTATACATGCTTTTGGGAGAGACGTTGCAAGAGGCAGATGCATCAGTTGCAGCAGCCAGCCAAGAAGAAACGACGATGATGTGGCATCGCAGATTAGGCCATATGTCAGAGCGAGGCTTGAAAGTCCTTGCAGAACGCAATCTCCTACCCGGGCTCAAGATGGTCAATTTACCTTTCTGTGAGCACTGTGTGATAAGCAAGCAGCATAGATTGAAGTTTGCTAAAGTAACTACAAGAAGCAAACACATACTGGACTTAATCCATTCTGATGTGTGGGAGTCACCAGAAATATCCCTGGGTGGAGCAAAGTATTTTGTATCATTCATTGATGACTATTCCAGGAGATTATGGGTGTACCCAATCAAGAAGAAGTCAGATGTGTTTCCAGTATTCAAGGAGTTCAAAGCACAAGTAGAGCTTGAAACTGGGAAAAGAATCAAGTGCTTGAGGACAGACAATGGAGGAGAATATGTAGACGGTAACTTTCTAGCATTCTGTAAGAAAGAGGGTATTATGAGACAATTCACGGTTGCACATACGCCTCAACAGAATGGTGTAGCAGAGCGGATGAACAGAACTCTCCTAGATAGAACAAGAGCCATGCTGAGAACAGCGGGATTGGCCAAATCTTTCTGGGCAGAAGCAGTCAAAACCACCTGTTATGTGATAAATCGATCACCATCAACGGCGATTGGTTTGAAGACGCCTATGGAGATGTGGAAAGGAAAGCCAGCTGATTATTCTTCTCTACATGTGTTTGGATGTCCTGTGTACGTGATGTACAACTCCCAAGAAAGAACAAAGCTGGATCCAAAATCCAGAAAATGTATATTCTTGGGTTATGCTGACGGTGTTAAGGGGTATCGCCTGTGGGATCCCACTGCCCGCAAGGTTGTTGTCAGCAGAGATGTAGTTTTTGCAGAAAATGAACTGCAAAGTGAGCAAACAAATGACAACACTTCAAAAGAGACTGCTACAGTGCAGATGGATAGAAATTCTCAAGAAGATGATCTTCTGAAGCAGAACCAGAGCATGAGGTACCAGAACCAGTTGAGTCCGAGGCTGTAGAAGTTCGACGGTCAACTCGTGAGAGAAGGCCTCCAAATTGGCACACGGAGTATGTTACGGAGAGCAATGTTGCATACTGTCTTTTAACAGAGGATGAAGAGCCATCAACTTTTCATGAAGCTACTAGTAGCCCAGATGCTTCTCTGTGGATGACAGCAATGCAGGAAGAAATTGAAGCTCTTCACAAGAACGAGACATGGGAACTGGTGGAATTACCACGTGGCAGAAAAGCCATTGGTAACAAATGGGTCTGCAAGATCAAGCGGGATAGCAATGATCAAGTAGAACGATATCGTGCTAGATTGGTTGTAAAAGGATATGCTCAGAAAGAAGGTATTGACTTCAACGAGATATTTTCTCCAGTTGTCAGACTTACTACTATCAGAGTAGTGTTGGCTATGTGTGCTGCATTTGATTTACATCTTGAACAACTAGATGTAAAGACGGCTTTTCTACATGGAAAGCTTGAAGAAGAAATTTATATGCTCCAACCAGAAGGTTTTGTTGAAACAGGCAAAAAGAACTTGGTTTGCAGGTTGACCAAATCTCTGTACGGTCTAAAGCAGGCGCCCAGATGTTGGTACAAGAGATTTGATTCTTTCATAATTAGCCTTGAATACAACAGACTGAGTTCAGACCATTGTACGTACTACAAGAGGTTTGATGATAATGATTTCATTATTTTGCTGTTGTATGTGGATGACATGTTGGTGGTAGGCCCCAACAAAGATCGAATCCAAGATTTGAAGGCACAGTTGGCTAGGGAGTTCGATATGAAGGACTTGGGACCCGCAAACAAGATTTTAGGGATGCAAATTCACCGAGACAGAAAAGACAGGAAAATTTGGCTTTCTCAAAAGAATTATCTGAGGAAGGTTTTGCGACGCTTCAACATGCAAGACTGTAAGCCAATATCTACCCCACTTCCTGTCAATTGTAAATTATCCTCAGGTATGAGTCCTAGCAATGAAGCAGAGAGGATGGAAATGTCTCGAGTACCGTATGCATCAGCGGTGGGAAGCCTTATGTATGCTATGATATGTACAAGACCAGACATTGCACAAGCAGTGGGAGCGGTCAGTCGATTTATGGCAGATCCTGGTAGAGAGCATTGGAATGTTGTTAAGAGGATCCTTAGATACATTAAAGGAACCTCAGATGTTGCATTATGTTTTGGAGGATCAGAACTTGTTGTCAGGGGTTATGTTGATTCAGATTTTGCAGGTGATCTTAATAAAAGGAAATCCACTACTGGCTATGTGTTCACACTTGCAGGAGGAGCGGTAAGCTGGTTATCTAAGTTACAGACTGTTGTAGCTTTGTCTACTACAGAAGCTGAGTACATGGCAGCTACCCAAGCATGCAAGGAAGCAATATGGATACAAAGGTTAATGGAAGAACTCGGGCACAAGCAGCAGAAGATTATTGTGTATTGTGACAGTCAGAGTGCCTTGCACATTGCAAGGAATCCAGCCTTTCATTCCAGGACAAAGCATATAGGTATACAGTATCACTTTGTTCGAGAAGTAGTAGAAGAAGGAAGTGTGGATATGCAAAAGATTCACACCAAAGACAACCTAGCAGATGTTATGACAAAGCCAATCAACACTGACAAGTTTATTTGGTGTCGATCCTCCTATGGTCTATCAGAAACGTAAGCAACATGGAATGGCAAGACAGAAAGAGTGGTGTGAAGATATGATTGGTTTAATCAAATCTTCAAGTGGGAGATTGTTAGAATTGTGGCTCCAATCCACAAAGTTCCTTAGCCACCTTTGTTGAAATTTATGGCAGCCATTTGATGGCAAATTTGCCAAGTTTTCTTAGCCACCTTTGTTGACGTTTTTTTGGCAGCCTTTGTATGGTGGCTGGTGGCATGGTGGCTATGGTGTATTCACACCATAAGCCTTGCCTATAAATAGGCATGAGGTTGAGAGCTTGTAATGATGAGGAGCAGAGGAGAAATGAGCTAGAGCTCCAAAGGTGAGCTCCATGAGCTCCCTCCCGGTTGAGGCATAGTGAGAGCTCCAGAGGGAGCCCCTCCCGGTAGAGGTGATGAGAGAGTTTAGAGGCAGTAGCTGCTTGTTAGATGCTTGTGTATTGAGGTGTTGAGTGTGTGCTAGAAAGAGCACTTGTAATATGTAGCCGGTTTGTATCCGGTTTGTACTCCATCTCCGATTAAATACAAAGCTTTGCTCCTCCTCCCGTGGACGTAGGTATATTGGCCGAACCACGTAAAATATCTGTGTTTCTTTTGTGTGTTCAGTTCCTATTTTCTCATCTCTTATTTTAGTTGTGAGACACTATTCCGTCACTCTGGTACCTAACACTTTTTTTATGCCATGGGTGAAACAGGAAAACTGTGCATTTCTTCTTCCACATCTCAGCTGTTATTGGCTATATAAATGTTATGATTCGCTGCAACTTTCATATAATAACTCCGTACACAAATTACATGTAGAAACTACAAAGATCATATGCTTGACATCCCTCACTTGATGATGAAATCTAATTATAACAACTAACAGAGACTTTAGAGAGAATGCTCATGAACTATGTAAAATACATTCATCATGCTACAAAGCATTACCAGATTGTTTGATGTGGAAAAGTAAGTAATGCAAACTAGTCATTTGATTAATCATTTTCTTCTTCCTTGTTAGTGTTTTACTCTTAACTTTTTTCTTTTTCTTTTTGTTTCTTTCTCCTTGATCTTCAAATCCAAAGCTTTCAATTTCAACCTTATATCTTCTCATAGAAAGACTAAAAAGGTTCTACGAAAAAAAGAAAAAAAAAAAAAGATACCACAGAAAAATATATAACACTAAAAAAATGGAGGATAGAAGAAACAAACCCGAATTCATCTTATTCTTGATTGGGAAGATAACCCGGTTTGTGGCAAAAAGATTAAAAACATATTCCATTTTTTTTTCTCACTTTTGGAAGCATGCAGGCTGCATAGACAACTCTCATACTCATACCTAGCTTAGAACTAAGGCAAAGAATTGAGTGAAAAAACCAAAAATGCCATTCACAATTCAAAGGCAATGAAGTAAATGAAAAAGCTGGGCTCATCAAACCTAACGCTTGACAAAGAAGAACAGAGAGGAGGGAGGAAAATCGATCCGAAAACTGATGTACTTAAGAATTTAAAAGAAAAGTATTACTGTTCCAAGAACAATATAAATGAGAGAATAAACTACTATTCAAAGAAAGTGTTAGGATTCCAATTTCCAAATTAGTTATATTGATTAATTTTCTAGGGTAATGAGAAAAGGACGCTGAGATGGTAGATAAACTGGCTAGAACTTTAATCTGAGAAAATGAGCTTTCATGGCAAGTGAATGTTTCTTTAGAACTCAAGGTCACAAACAAAAGTTACAACTTTTGGAAAATTATGTGACAGAAAGGCAGATATGAAAGCACAAATAGAAAATAGCAACTAGTAAATCTTCTATTGACCACTTTTATCTTAATTTGGATAAACAGTGGCCTTTAACAAATTAACAAATTGAAGGGTTTCAGGAAGTGGATTACTAAGCCTAGAGCTGTAATATGCCAAAAATGGCTCATTCGATTTGTTGTACGAAGTTACATGAATGTATAACTGGTTTTAATTACATCAAGAGTTCTAAAGTGTGAACCATCACAAGTTCCAAAACTCTGCATCGAGTGTGAACATAAAAAGTGTTCAACTAAACCAACATCCTTCTAAAATTAATTGTCTAGTTTATTGGGTTATCTCTTCTACACATATATCCCAAGTTCAGGAAATTGAGAAACACTGCAGCAGGTTTACAAATAGGGTTATATCATGCAGATATTATGAATATGAACCCTGAAGGAACAAGTTTTTCTCAATAAATAATGATCATGAAATGAAATGGAACAATTTAAGACACAGGACCTTTATTGGTTCTTGAAAGACCAGATTACTTTTCAAAGTATACCTGTCCTTTGGGAAAACGCTAGCTCCTGCTTCTAGAAGTGTTTTGGCCACTAAATATAGCCCTTCTGAGGCACCAACACAAAGCGGTGTTAGGTAACCGTAACTTTTGACATTTTGATTGACCCCACCGGCCAAAAGACGTTCTAGGAGATCCAAATCCTTCTTGCAAGTCATATAGAGAAAACCACCAGCATCATCCATTGCGAGTAACTATGTTACTTGGACAGTGTCGGACACGGTTATTTATTTGACATGAGTATATTTAATTTATTTTAAGTTTTTTCATGTATTTGGAAGGTTCTTCGGAGATCATATCCCATACCCTATGTTCGAATATGCGTTGGACACGTGTATTTCGAAAAAAATGAAGAGTCGAAACAATATAGGCGAGTGATGCTCCCGCTTTAATAAGTAAAGAAGCAACTTGGTCATGCCCATGCTTGATGGCTTCAAGCAAGGAAGTGTTCCCAAACTTATCTAATAAAAGATTAAACAAGCTGTATTAGTAGATTTCTCTAGAGGCAATATCCAGTTAGAAAATATGTGCATAATATCATCAGGTAATTTACAGAGACATACCACATGAGAAACTTACCAGAAATGTTAATGTCTACTTTTTGTTCAAAAAGGATGTTGTAACCTAAAAAATAACAAATCTCATCGCAAGATTTTATATTCGTTAAGCGTGACATTAAAAAAACCAAGGAAAAGTCGACTTAATTCCTCTTGAAAAATGAAGGTTTTGAAAATAACCTTGAAAAAGACATGGAGTCGCCACCAATCTTTTTTAGCTAGGTGTGATCGGCCACCTATTAAAACCGGTTTTATAAAACATTTTAAAATTAATTAAAACATTTTTAAAACCAATTTCAAGTCTGCGTTTTTAACCAGAGAAATCAAAGAAGCGGGTTCGGGACTCGGTTACGTGTGGGGAAGGATTAGCACCCCCACAACGCCCGTATAAAACGGTACCTTATTAATCGTGTGTTATCTCAAGTCTCGATAAAAAGACGGTTTTTAATTTAGTATTTCAAGTTAATTCCTAATTTAAAGAAAGATAATTTTATTTTTAATTGAAAATGATCCAAAATTTATTAATTCAAAATTTTCCTATATTCCCCGACACAATCGGCAAAATATAGAAATTTTTATGTATTTGGAAAATTTTCCGAATCATTCTCGTTTTTTGAAAGAAAGATATTCTTTTATTAATGATAATTGATGATATCATCTCCAGCAAACCCGGTAGAGAACTCATGAATTATTTTAACTCGGGAATATCTTTATTTTATTGAAAATCATTATCTTTTTCATAACATTTTTAAAAAATGAATATGAACATGTGTGACATAAATAAAACGACATAGTGAAGTCTAGATAATATAATGCAACCTAAATGATATGATATAGCACATTCTAAATGAAATAAAATATCCTAAGTACCATGGTATATTCTATATGAAATGAAATGGCCTATGTGACATAATATATTCTAAATGAAATCAAATATCCTAAATGAAATGAAATGCCCTAAGTGACAATATATTCTATATGAAATGATATGATTTAAATGACATGGCAAAATTAAATGATATGGCATATTTTAAAAAATATAATCTAAATGACATGGAATATAATCTAAATGACATGAAATGACATGAAATATAAAATAATGCTATCATATAATATGCATGAAAAAAAAAAAAATAATAATGCATGAACATAGTATATGCTAAATAATGTGACGAAAATAAATAACTAAATAAAAAACATAGTCTCGATACGTGATCCCGATCGCGGGGGACCCGTTCGAGTGAGGGGGAAACAGAAGCAGAGATGACTTAATTCCTCTTGATTGAAATAAAAGGTCGAGGGTATGAAAACGGCTTTGTAAAAAGACATGGAGTCACCACCAATCTTTTTTAGCTAGGTGTGATCTGCCACCTATTAAAACCGGTTTTATAAAACATTTTAAAATTAATTAAAACATTTTTAAAACCAATTTCAAGTTTGCGTTATAAACCAGAGAAAATCGAAAAATCGGGTTCGGGACTCGGTTACGTACGGGGAAGGATTAGCACCCCCACAACGCCCATATAAAACGTTACCTTATTAATCATGTGTTATCTCAAGTCTAGGTAAAAAGTTGGTTTTTAATTTAGTATTTCAAGTTAATTCCCAATTTTAAGAAAAATAATTCCATTTTTAATTGAAAATGATCCGAAATTTATTAATTCAAAATTTTTCCATATTGCTAGACAAAATCGGCAAAATATAGAAATTTTTGTTTATTTGGAAAACTTTTCGAATCATTCTCGTATTTTTTTTTTTTTTTTGAAAGAAAGATATTCCTTTATTAATGATAATTGATGATATTCCCTCCAGCAAACCCGGTAGAGACTCATGAATTATTTTAACTCGGGAATATCTTTATTTTTATTGAAAATCATCATCTTTTTCAAAACATTTAAAAAATATGAACATGAACATGTATGACATAAATAAAATGACATAACAAAGTCTAGATAATATAATGCAACCTAAATGATATAACATAATTTAAATGACATAGTATATTCTAGATAAAATGAAAAATCATAAGTGTCATGGTATATTCTAAATGAGATAAAATGATTTAAATGACATGGCAATTTTAAATGATATGGCATATTTTAAATGACATGGCATATTCTAAATAATTAAACCTAAATGACATGGAATATGATGAAATGACATGAAACATAAAATAATTCTATCATAAAATATGCATGAAAATAAAATAAAAATGCATGAACATAGTATATGCTAAATAATGTGACAAAAATAAATGACTAAATAAAAAAATTATGGGATATCATGAAACATTCAAAATCATAATAAGATCACAAAATGTGAATCAAAATAATAATAATACCATGGAAAATATCATAGCAAAAATCACATATTAAATAAAATGCATGAACATGGAAAATGCAATGCATGAAAATGTATTTTTTCCTCTAAATAAAGAAATTCGTATATCTAAAAAGATATCCAGCTACCTTAGGAAAATATGTCAAATTAGATTTTCTAAAAAAAACAAAACTTTGTGATGAAAACAATTTTGAGGAAAAACTTGAATAAAGATAAAAAAACCCCTACCAAACCCTTTTGAAATGACTCTAATTTCCTAAGTTTAAAATCCCGAACTTGACCGCCCCTTAACCCGAGATTTATAAAATAAATTTTAAAGTTTAAAAAGGCTTAGAAACTACCCTAAGACAGTAGCTAAAGCTTCTACTCAACCCCCTCTAAATTCCTTAGCCAAATTCAACCATTATTCCTCTTTTGATTTCAAATCTGCCTCTACTGTCCGGTTTTGTCACACGATTTGTTTGCCTGTTTTTAAAAATTAAAAAAAAATCTAAAAAAAATATTGGAGACTCAGAACATGTAAAAATACATGAGAAAAAATTGGATTAATTTTATGATTAAAGATGACTGCCTAGAAAAATCAGAGAAGTTTGAGTACTGGGTGAAAAAAACTGTTTTGTCAAAACACATTTTTTGCCTTTGATAAATTCATTCAAAAATCAAAGTAGAAATTGTTGGAGATCATCCTAAAGACCTAAGGACAGTAGCTAAAACATTTAAAAACCTTGGATAAAAATTGGCTAAGTAAAAAAAATCACAAAGGTACTATTTGACAACTCTTTAATTTTCCACAAGTATGCTCAAGAGAGCATGACTTTGAGCCATTGATTGGCCTAAGTCATAAATCACGTGGCAATGGCATGGAATGCATGAACATACAGCAAATGAAATGTATGAAATGCATGGCCTAAAGCCTAAATGGTAAAGGAAATGCATGACAATTCAAAATAACCTAAATGCCTAGCATGAGTTTGCATGGCAATAAATACTATCCTAACTTAATATGCATGCAATGCTTGATAATGCAAATATGACTTGGACCTAATATGTTATGAATATGCATGAAAACTATAATGCAACCTAAGACCTAAGTAGCATACAAATGCATGGTAATACCAATATGATTTAAGACCCAATATGCATGGCAATATCAACATGGCCTAGACCTAAATTGTAATGAACATGCATAGCAATACTATGAACATACAATGACCAATGAAACTAATGTCAATGCTGGAACAAGTAGCAACTAATACACAATTTCAAGATATGATAATGTAAAGCATGTTACCTAAACAAAATGCAAATGCATGGCAAGGCAAGGGATGCATGAAGAGGCCGAATGTGGTTACATGATACTCTAATGCAATCCTATCTAGTAAATGACACAAGTACATGAAAAATCATATTAAGATGCATAATGTCATGAAATTTTCATAAGCATATGACATACGAAAATCAAAATGCACAAGCTCATGGCATGGAGATGCAAACAAGTCAAGAGGCAAGAGGGAAATGCACATGCAAGGCATACTAAGTGGAATAACCGAATGGTCATATACCCCAAATGATGGCATTTTATCATAGCATTTTCACAAGCATATGGCATACTAAAATCAAAATGCACAAGCTCATGGCATGGAGATGCAAACAAGTCAAGAAGCAAGATGAAAATGCACATGCAAGGCATACTAAATATCAAGATATGCTAACTCATGGCATGGAGATGCAAACAAGCCAAGAAGCAAAATGAAAATGCACATGCAAAGCATACTAACATGGAGTAGCCCAATAAACATATGACAATATATGACAAATGCAAACATGTTTATAAAATAAGACATGATACAAAAAAAATGCACAATATGAGCATATGACACAATGGCCGAATCTTCAAGGACACAGTATCATGCATGGAAATGAAATATAGAAACAAATATAACATAGAACATAATGTAAAGAACATATAAAAAATTAAACATAGACATGCAAAGCAAATAACAAGAAAAACTAGTAAATAAAACAAGGAAAGTTAAGCTCCATGGTTGGTATCAAATGGGCATAGCCTCTCACCTAACCATAATCACTTGGTCTTGCCAAGATCATGAAGCCTTTCCATTTCAAAAATAAAATAAAAATAAAAACAGAAAATAAACCATGTTAAATAACAAAATTAAGGTGAGCTTCATGGTAGGTAAAAATGGGCATAGCCTTTCCCCTAACCATGGTCACTTGGTCTAGCCAAGATCATGTAGCCATTTCAACCTTTTTGCTTCATCTTTTGTAAAAAAAAAAATCAGAATATAAAATACTCTAAAAAACCTTCTAAAAATCATTTTCCACAACAACATGCAAGGAAGAAAGAAAAAGAAAACCAAGGCAAGAAAACATGCCATATTCGGCCAAGCATAAAACCATGTAAAAAAATTTTGTTTTCCACCATTTTGATGGAGAATAAGAGATGAAAACTTAAGTAAACATTAAAAAAACTTTATTTTTATGAAAAATCTAGTAGGAAAACAAGATAGAAAATCAAGAAAACACCATGGAAAACAAGAAGAAAGCTTTGCTAGAGCTTGGTAGAGATGACTACCTTCAAGCTCTCTATTGAAAACCTTTTTTTTATTTCTTTCAAAACTTTTTTCTTTGCTAAATTAGCTACTGACTTCAGCCAAAAAACCTATGAAAAAATGAAACCAACCCCCCCTCTTTAGCCTCGGCCGAATGGCCTCTCACCCTTGGATGGAAATTGCATTTTTCTCCTCCAATCTTGGCCTTTAGATTAAGATATTTTGATGACAACATAAAAATGTCATCTTGCCAATTGATAGCAGCCCTTAAGATGTGTACTCATCCCTTGTAGTAACCTCAGCCCTTAGATACAAAAGAGGACCAATCCCATGCACTCCCTTGCTTGCCCCCTTGAGTGCCTACCCTTGGATGAGTTGTGCTCTTCCATTCTTGGTGATTCTTTTATGGATGATTTTAGTGTCTATGGTGATTCTTTTGATAGATGCTTAGAGAACCTTACCCTTGTACTTAAAAGATGCATGGAAACTAACCTTGTATTGAATTAGGAAAAATGCCACTTTATGGTAGAATAAGGAATAGTTTTAGGCCATGTTATTTCTTCTAAGGGAATAGAAGTAGATAAATCTAAAAGAGATATTATGCATTTTTTACCACCTCCCAAAAATGTGAGAGAGGTTCGTTTTTTTTCTTGGTCATGCAGGTTTCTATAGAAGATTTATCAAAGACTTCTAAAAAATAACACTACCTCTTTGCAAGCTGTTACAAAAAGATGTGGATTTCCACTTTGATGATAAATGCAAAGAGGCTTTTGAAACATTGAAGGGACTCTTGACATCAGCTCCTATCATGCAACCACCAGATTGGAATGTACCTTTTGAAATCATGTGTGATGCTAGTGACTATGCCATTGGAGCTGTTTTAGGCCAAGGGGTTGGGAAAGCCTCACATGCAATTTATTATGCCTCCCGAACTCTTAATGATGCTCAATTAAACTATTCCACTACTGAAAAAGAACTTTTGGCTGTTGTATTTGCTTTAGAAAAATTTTGTTCTTATTTAATTGGTACTAAAATAATTGTATTTTCTGACCATGCAGCCCTTAGGTACTTGCTTACTAAGAAGGAGGCCAAACCAAGGTTGATTAGATGGATACTTCTCTTACAAGAGTTTGATTTGTAGATAAGAGATAAGAGAGGTAGTGACAACCTGGTTGCGGACCATCTTAGCTGTTTAGTTCATGAAGAGGATGCACTACCGTTGCATGAGAACTTTTTGGATGAGCAACTCTTTTCCATGAGCACAACAGCACCTTAGTATGCTGATATTGTTAATTACTTAGTCACCAAGTAGTTGCCACAAGAGTTGACCATAGCCCAATGAAATAAGATCAAGAGTGATGCCAAATACTACATTTGGGATAATCTTTGCCTTTGGAAGCATTGCGCTGATCAGATCATAAGAAGATGTGTACTTGAATCTTAATTCCATTCTATTCTAACCTTTTGTCACTCTTATGCAAGTAGAGGACACTTTGGATCCAAAAGAACAGCTATGAAAGTACTCAATTCTTGATTTTATTGGCCTACCTTGTTCAAAGATGCATACCTCCTTTGCAAGTCATGTGATCGTTGCCAAAGAACAGGTAATTTAGGTGCTAGAAATCCAATGCCTCAAACTCAAATACTTATTGTTGAAATTTTTGATGTATGGGGCATGGATTTCATGGGACCCTTTCCTTCTTCTTTTTTTGTAATCTTTACATTTTATTTGTCGTTGATTATGTCTCAAAATGGGTGGAAGCAAAAGCCACTAGGACTAATGATTCTAAAGTTGTTTCAGATTTTGTCAAAACTAATATTTTTGCAAGTTTTGGAACACCAAAGGCCATAATCAGCGATATAGGTACTCACTTTTGCAATAGGTCCATGGAAGCACTTTTGAGGAAATACAACATTACACATAGGGTCTCCACCTCATACCATTCTCAAACTAGTGGGCAAGCTGAAGTGTCAAATCGAGAGGTAAAATCCATACTTGAAAATACTGTTAATCTAAATCGTAAGGATTGGAGTTTACGACTTGACGATGCACTTAGGGCTTATCGAACAATATACAAGACACCCATTGGTATGTCTCCTTATTGACTTGTTTATGGTAAGCCTTGTCATCTTCCAGTTGAATTAGAACATAAAGCCTATTGGGCCATTAAACAATGTAACATGGAGATGGATGAGGTAGGTAAGCAAAGAAAACTTCACTTACAAGAACTTGAGGAGATAAAGAATGATGCTTATGAGAATTCTAAAATTTACAAGGAAAAGACTAAGGCTTTCCATGATAAAATGATTTTAAGAAAGAACTTTATTGTTGGACAAAAAGTTCTTCTTTTCTATTCACACCTTAAGTTGTTTCCTGGTAAGTTACGTTCTAGATGGATTGGACCTTTTGTTATTACAAATATTTTTACTCATGGTGCAGTTGAGATAAAAAATCCAAAAACAAGTAATGAATTCAAGGTGAGTAGACATAGGTTGAAACCTTACTATGAGAACACTCCAATACAAGATATAGAGGAACTACCCCTCTTTGAGCCAAATTATGTTGAATAGTGCTTTCATAAGTCCAAGTCAGGCTGAGGACAATAAACCAAGTGTTTCTTGGGAGGCAACCCAAAAGGATCGAGAGCACATATTATAATCAGATTTTCTATTCCTTACTCTCCGTCATTCTATCTTTTATTGTTTTTATTTAGTTTGTTTTGTTTATTAGTTTTTTTCTCTTACACATCATTCTTTCATTTGGGATAATAGTATTACATTGAGGACAATGTAAGAATTAAGTGTGGGGGGAAGAATTTTGGGAATTCTTTTATTTTTAGGTTATTTTGTTTTGTTTTGACTCTTTTTTTTGTGTGTGTGTGTTCTAGTTACTTTTAATACTAAGTGGAATAGGTCTAAAACTAGTTGAATAGTAAGAAGAATTTTCATGAGAATTGAGCTTGATATCATTTTTTTATGAGCCAATGTTAATATGATATGTTGATTGAGAAAGAAGCATGTTTAGACTTGATATTGACTTGTATAATCATCCTTGTGAGTTTTGAGCCTATATGATTGATGCATTATACATATCAATCTAATTTCTTTCTTGTGTGCTCTTATGATTACATGATTCTCTAGAACTAGCTTTAAACCATTTTGAGACTATATTGATACATATGACTACATGAATATGATAGAGGCATTAGGATTTTAACTAGGGCCAAATCAGCCATCCCCTATTGATGTTCCAAGAGAACATCCCTACTAGTGAGCCAATTTGAACCTACATTGAATAATCTATTTTTTTGGTAACTACATTTTCTCCCTAGCCTAAATGTACTTATATCCTTACCCTTGTTCTAAAGATGGATTACATATTTTGAGACATATTGCAAAACAAGGGATACTTATTGAAAATTTGGGTTGGAAACAAAAGATAAGTGTGGGGGAAGAAAAGGAAAAAAAAAATCAAGAGAAAAAGAAAGGGATAATTGTCAAATACATTCCCATATTGAAAAAAAATTGAATCATCTCTTGAACTTTTGATTAAAGAAAAAGATGTTACAAAGTTGGTTAGAATGAAGCAAAGGCTCAACATGAATATTTAGCCTATGTTATTATATGTTTTAAAGAGTTTGAGAAGTTTTCTTTGTAAAATCTTAGTATGTCTCTAAATTCTATGAAATCTTTGGAACCTTTGTGATATCTTTATCCTTTTATTTTTTAACCACATTACAACCCCTTGGCCCCATTACAACCTTGAATAAAGACCTCTTGATTTATGAAGTTGCATGATCTAAATAGTGGAGAATAGGTGGATACACAAGCATATGGTAGAACTGTTTTCATGAGATTGATTGAGTGTAAACACTTTACCACTACTTTAAAAAGTGAAAATCATGAGAGTATCCTATGTGAGAAGTTGAGATTAAGTTTGAATATGCACTATTTTGATTGAAATATATTATGTTAATATTGGCTTAACTTAAACTATTTACATTCAAGCATGATTTTTTGTGAAACTCTTTAAGCTATTGATTAGTTTATAAGACTTGTTCAAAGATTGTCTCTAATTTATATTGAAAGGATTAGGAGTAACTATTTTTAGTGTATGTTAGTTTATTTTTATTTTAGATTTTCAATGTTTGTGGGTATCGTTCTAGTAAACTCTCACGAGACTAAACTCGTCCACTAGGGACACCTAAGGGTTTAAAGGCTTGTGTCACATGCTAAGTGCCACCGTGATTTCCTACGAAAGTGGATTAGATTAGATTTTCTTATTTTATTTTTATTTTGTTTTTCTCGAGGACTAGTAAAAAGCTAAGTGTGGGGGTATTTGATAAGCTCATAAAATACACATTTTATGCCCTTTCTATTCTTAGTTTTAGTTAGGTTTTCGATCTTTATCCTGATTATTTATGTTATATTTTTGAATTCTAGGTATATTTAAGAGAATGAAGTGAAAAGATGTCAATAATGATGGTAAAGAGATTACAAAATCATAATCACAAGATGGAAGAAGACTTAGGAGTAAAAAAGATCAATTTCTGGTTGCAAAGCAAGAAGGCAGATTTGACATCTGGAGCTTGTTGCAAGGAAAACATGATGTTAAAGTCCATATTTGAAGAAATTGTTTTCTTGACTTTTGAAGCTGACTTGAATACCTTTCCAACGGTAGTTTACACATCCAAATCGGACAAGAAATGATCATCAGAATCAGCCAAGAAAGTGCAAGAAGAAGCATCAGAAAAATGGTAGGCAGTAGCTCGGCGCCGCAGCGCTCGAGATTCGAGAAAAGATCGCAAATCTGCCAAAAAATGCAAATTTTGCCCCCTAACCTTACTTGTTCAACAAGGACTAGTTCTCAGGGTTTTAAAGCTCTATAAATACCATCTTTTGAGCCACAAACTATATATCTTTTGAGGAGACTCAAGGATCATCATTCTTCTTCTTCTCTTCTCTCAGTTTTATTTAAGATTACTTAGTTTCTTTCTAATATTCATGTTTATGTTAACTATGCCTATGCAAGGATAAACTCTTTTTTTGTTAAGGGTGATTTCAAAGCCCTAGACATGTTTTGTAATTGTTTTTTAGACCTTATCATATATTGATTTTATATCAAAGTTGTTTATGTTCTTCCATAAGAATTGTTCATGATTTTTGTCTTGATTTGTTTAGGTGCGCAACTAGATAGATCTTGAGATTATCTACTACAAGTTTAGGAGTTTTGATACATAGTTTATCTTGATTTCTATTCAATAATGGCAATTTGTGGTTAATGATTATGTTAAAGTTTTCGCTAATTGCAAAGTGGAACATAACCTAAGTTGAATGAATCCATGTTTATGTGTTTGTTTTTTTAGATCAACCTATCTTTCGCATCTTAAAGCTGCTATCACTTTGAATCTATAGATGTTTATCTTAGGTTATTTGATAGTTAGGGATTAAGTAGTGGCGTTTTTCCTGCTTAACGACGAATTAAGGAAGGATTGGGGTAACACAGGAGGTTGTTATCTACGGTTGTTAACTTTGATAGATCATTGATATTGATAGGTCCGAATTGATTCTTAACATTGTCTAGTGCTGGAGAATGAAACCTTAACCATACTTTCTCATATTTGATTACCTCTCTTTACTTACTTGCTTGCTTTTTATTTTCCTGTTTATTTTAGTTTTAAAATTATTCCGAAACTCCATTTTTTCTTTATTTTCTTGAATTTAATTCTAAACTGATAATTCTTAAATTAAAACCCAATCCCTAAGGATTCGACCCTTGCTTCTACTATATTTTACAACTAATTTTCCTTTTAGTGCAAGGTTTTAATTAAGATACACTCTTTTGAGTGCATCAATGAAGAGAGAAGAAGAAGAAGAAAAGCTTTTAGTAGCACTTTAAAACCTTGAGATAATTAAGAAAAATACAAGAAATCAAGCTCAATGGCAAGAAGGAAATGAATAAAAGAGATGAAGATAGTAAACTACCTTAGTGAGCTTTCACAAAATCTCCAAAAGCCTCATTTTTCCTCCTTTCTTCTCTTCCTTTTTTTTGGATTTTTAGCTACTGTCCTCTCCTCCAAAATGTAGGGAAATTGAGTGAAAAATGAAAGAAACCCCCTTCTAATATGCCTTGACCTATTCTTACTTGGTGTGTAGTGTGCTCATATATATTTTTTTTTTTTGGCCTTAGTCATGCTTTGCATGCTCTCCCAACATCCTTTCCACATGGCTATTTCTTGTCCCCTTCCCTCATGGCCATCTCCTAAAATTAAGGGTCTACTAACCTCTCATTGGCTCTAAATGCCACCTCAATTATTCTTGTCTCTTATCTCTGCAACCTCTCTCAAGCCAATGTCATGATTATGTAGCTTACTAACAAAATATCTTCCTAGTTGGCATTTTTATTCCATTTGGCATCATCATATAGCCTTCACATGGTCTTCACATGGCCTTGGCCAATGGCCTCCCATTCTTACAATTAAAATGTCTCCTATTGGCCAAAAATGCCATACAGGCAAGTAGTGGAGAATCTTGTCATTCCTTTAAAAATGTCATCTTTCTACTTCGTCTCGGCCATTGGATCAAGTTGATCAAACTCTCCCCTCCCTCTCTCTATGTTGGCCGAAAATGGCCTGGAATATTCCAGGCTATTCCTTCTTTTTTATTTGCAAACTGATCTTTATTCGATTTTTTGGTAAAATTGCATTTTGGCCCCCTAAACTTGATCTATTTGCAAATGGACCCCAATTTCAAAATTTTATTTTCCAATCCATCCTATCCAATATAAAACTCAGTTATGGAGGTTTTCATAAATTTCTGAGCTCGTTTTCCATTTTTCCCGGATTTTTCTCTAAAATTACGGATCAGTACCCCAAACTTTGCCTATTTTCATTTCAGCCCTATTTTTGGATTTTTTTCCTTCTCATTTCCTTCTTTCCATCCTAAAACTTAATTCTGGAAAGTTTCACAATTTTTCGAGCTCGGATTCTATTTTTCCCGAATTTTCTAAAATTACCCTTTAGCCCGTGAAACCTCGATTTTACTCGAAACGAGCCAATTTTTCAGATTTTCTTTTTCCATCACCTTTTTCATATATTGAATTGGAGTTGGACCCGTTTTGCATAATTTTTACATCCGAATTCCTCTCTGGTTTAGTTTTTCCCTTTTTTTTCAGAATTGAAATTTTTTTCGATTTCCAATTTCTCTTCCAATTGGCTCTTCATTTAGATCCATTTCAAATTGAAACTTTGGGTACCTTTATTTATTCATTATTTATCAACTAAGGACTTCAATTTTACCGAATTGGACCATCTCCACCATCTCCATAGTTTTCCCCAAATTTATGATTTTTCATTTATTCATTAAATCTTTATTTTCCTTTTTCTCTTCAAACTGCTTCTTCCTTCAATTCCACTTCAAATTGGACTTTCAAATATCCTTACTTATTGATCTTATTCCATTCTGAACCTTCAATATTGTCCAATTTGATCATCCATATGCTTTTCCCCAAATTTACAAAATTTCCTATTTTTTCCCAAAATGACAATTTCCAATTTTATCCAATTCTTCTTTAGATTGATTTTTCTTTGTGAAATTGGACCTTGAGATATCTCTTTTTATTGATTATCCTTCAAATTGAGGTTTCAATTTCATCCAATTTGATTGTTTATGTACTTTTTTCCAAATTTAGAAATTCTATACTTTTTCCTATATTGAATTTTGCAATTTGTCTTTCCACCTTCAACTTTCCTTCTATCTTCAATTGTAGATCTCCGATTTATCAAAGATTCCTTTACCATTGTTCAATTCCCCTTCGAACCTCGATTTTCCCTGAAAGTTGACTTTTTCAGTGGTTGACTTTTTTGTGTTGACTTTTTTGGAGTTGACTTTTTTTTGGGTTGACCTCTGAATCAAAGTTTTGGAGACCTATCTGTGGAATGAAAGGAGATTCTTTGCATTCCGGGAAGTCTAAAGGAAGAACGTACCTTGTTTAGGGGGTCCGAACAAAATTTAGTGTCTATAATAATATTTGGTTTAAATAAGTTTTTTTATTATATAACATAAATGTAGAACCACATATTTGACTCAACGTCCCACACAAATGGGAAAATAGGACCCTATTTACCTAAATCAATTGTATTTTTCTTCATTTTGATGATTTTGCTTAAATTTACAATTTTTACTCATTTTATCACTTGTGTATTTTGCTTCTTATTACTTTTTAGGGCTTTTGAGAGTTTATTACTTTTCTTGATTTATTCACTGTATTCATGGTATAATACACTTTTTCGTATTTTTAATGTAAATATTTTAGTTGTAACTTGACAAAATTCCCAAAAACTTATTTCTCTTGAAGTTTAAAAGTGTACTGGTGAATAGACCTGTTCAAAGTTAAGTTCGGAATAGATTTTTTTCAATCTGAATCGGTCCGAATTACTATGTAATAAATAAAAATATTTTAATTATAAAATGTATAAAATATTAATATAAAAAATAATGAAATGGATTTTAGGAATCAATCAAGCTGGATCGAGCCGGACTTTAAACAAGTAAATATTTTTACCAATCGACCCGACTCATGACATGTTTACTTGTGATTGTTACTATCAGTAATCAAATTAAGTAAGAAAGTAATTCAAAGGGTATAAGGTAAAATTGGTGTATTACATCTAAATCCAACGTGTTCGAGAATTAATTTTGGCCCAGTGGAATAGGCTGAGAAATTGGACTAGACAAAAAAAATGATAGAATCATGAAGCCTGAATTTGAAAGTATAGGGTTGGACCACACGAAGGAGGTTGCTTTGGTTGTTAGGTTATCAGCCCAAGTAACGGTTTGTAAGAAAATGGGCAGTTACATTTTACAAGCAAAGGGTGGTTATGGGCAGGCTATTGAAAGAACGAGGCATCTATCCACAACGCACTTTGGAGTAAGGAGAAAGTAGAGTAGATTTACACATGGATCGAGTCAAATTTGATTCGTTTTTTTAAATCCTTAATTAATGTTAGTTCGTCGGATTCGAATGATCCGAAAATATTTTAATAAAAATTAAATAATTAATATTTTAAAATTAAATAATATCTCAAGATTGATTCAGATTTGAAAAATCATAATCAGAGTTCGATTTCAATCAAACTGAGTGAATAATATAACCTGTGAACAAATTTAGACTACATATGCAGGCCAAATATAAATTTAGGTTTTCAATAAGCAGGGTTCGAAATACCAAAATCTTTTAACTTTTCAGCATCTTAGTTCCTAGTTTATCTTAGCTTATGTTGTTAGAAAAATGGATGTGAACCCTTTAATAGTTTGATTAGAGTTAAATTGTTACGTTTATTCTCAAAAATCAATTATCATTTAGGAGGTTTGAAGGTTTTTCTAACAAATTCAAAATTGCACATCATGTAATTTATGTATATATGAATATATATATATATATTATTTATAAATTCTTTGATTGATTTAAGTGTTGTAAGTTAAATTCATTGATTAAAAAATAAGTCCGAACTGGTTGAACCAAAAATCGGTGGTCTATCCGGTCCCTTGAGTATATTAAAACAGAAAATTTATCAAACCGATAAAAAACCGATTCAACCAGTTAAAATTCGGATTGAACTAGTAAAAAATTAATTTTATATGTATTTTATATTTTTTTTTTCAAAATTTTATTTGAAATTAAAGAAATTTGAACTTTTAACCTCTTGGATTTATATTAAAGACATATCATTAAGCCAAATATATATTTTTGTTAATTATTAATTATATTTAATATTTATTTAATATTAAACTTAGTGTTTAAATACATTAAAAAAAAGGCTTTATGAAACAGACTAGTCCAACTGATTAGATTAAAAAATAGAGATCTAACCGGTTCGATCTCCGATCTAAATTTTTAACATTTGTTAAATTACATCAGCTCAGTAAAAAAATTGATAAAAAAAAGTGCATTATTACGAAATAAAAAGTACATATATTAGTAAGGCTATAATAGTTATTTGCTTTTCTTAAAAGTAGAGTGAGCTTTTATATTTAAAAATCATTTCTACCTGTTTTTTTTTTTTTTTTTTTAATTTTAAAAACATGTGTATATAGTTATTTCATTTCTTCTTTCTTTTACATTTTATAAGATAATTATAAATTTTTTAATTTTTTAATATTTATCTAAATAATTAAATTTGTATCTATTTCATCCTATGATTAGCGTTACATAAAAAATAAAATTTTTGAAAATTCCGAACTTCCTAGAAAAGAAAAAAGAAAAAGAAAAAATGTGATTGGAGGAGGTCGCACGCCCTTTCCTGATTGGTTTTCCGGCCAACACGAAGAGGCCAAATTTGGCCATCATTTTCAGAGAGTCTGGTCCTTCAATTGATCCCTACGGATCATTGATCTAATGGCAAAAATTCAAAGCTAAAATACAATGGAAATTCAACAAAATAAAATCAATAAAAGGCAGAATTGGATGCAGCCCTTGAAATGGCCGAAATCCAACGGCAAGAAAAACAAAAAACAATAAAAACCCTCAGGCCTAAACCAAGTAGAATCAGTCCCTTATAAAACGAGAAGCAAAACAAGTGAAAAAGGAGGGGATCAGCAGTCAATAGAAAAGAAAAAAATTGGCAGAAAAAATCATAGGAAAAAAAAAAAAAAAAACAGAGGAAGGGTCACGGGTTGGTCCTTTTTCTTGGGTTTTTTTGGAAATAAAGCTTAGAACCATGTCTGTGATAAATTCAGACTCTATTATCCACATATTGATTTATATTATATTATATTATATCATCATTTTCATCATCTTAATGCCAACAGATAATTTATGAAAATTTTGGATATCCCATGTTATAGCGCATATTTTTAAAAAGATACATGTGAACTCACAATCTTAGATGATATATCGACCATTAAAATATGCATAATGTAAGCTTACAGTTATAACATTCATAACAAAAAAATTAAATAAAGCATAACATAAATAAAGAGCATAAGTAAAGGGTTGGAAATAAAAAAAAGATATATACAATCATATATGACGATTATCTTGGTAATCTACATGATAATAGACAAAGTTTCCTAATTTATATGACATGCTATAATACAATGCATGAAGAAACTAATTACATCATAATTTTTATGACATACTTAAGTATTGAAAATAAAATACCCTCCATGGGTATATTTATGACAAAACGTAGCTGAATCTAGATGACATAATGAATATGATATGAAATGGATAGTGCATAATTGCTAATATGCAAATTTACTAAAATTTCCCTACCCTAGATAACGTCATTGGGCAACATAACAATAATTGTAATTACAAGTTCATAATAACAATAATTTAAATTTAATCATTAAGCATAGATGTATGCCATACTTAATGACAACATGACATACGTTTCGTGGATAGGACCCATGCCTTAAGCTATACTTAAAGAATAATTGTTACCTGAATAGTTGATGAGGGTAGTTGATGAAGATAGTCAGTCATAATTTTGTCTTGACTAGGACTCTTCGAAACTATCGATCGTCAAGAAGAATCTCAACTAGATCAGAACTCTTCTGGAAGAGTTTAGCCTAATTGGGACTACTTGGATAGAGTTTTTATAGGATCAAGATTCCTTAAGACTCTTTGGACAAAATTTCGATAGGATTAGAACTCTTTGGAACTTGGGATATTAGACTCACTTGATTTCTGTAAAAACAGTAACTTGATTTCTATAAAAAATAGTCACACACTTCATTGTGCAAAAGATGTTATATATATATAAGGCTACCTAAGGTTTCACCCTATAGTAAACATTAAGTGCATTCCAAATATAAATTCCTTAAAAAATTATCAATCCCTTAAATTATGATTCTATTCTTATCACTTAATTTTCGAAAAAATATCTCAACTACCAAAGATGTTGCATTCCTTGCTTTGACTTGATGAACATATTGTCGCAACCTAAAAAATAACGACGACGAGTCTCATCGCAAGACTTTATTATTCGTTAGGCGTGACATTAAAAAAAAAATTGAGGAAAAGTCGACTTAATTCCTCTAGAAAAATGAAGGTTTTGAAAATGACCTTAAAAAAAGACATGGAGTCGCCACCAATCTTTTTTAGCTAGGTGTGATCGGCCACCTATTAAAACCGGTTTTATAAAAATATTTTAAAAATTAATTAAAACATTTTAAAAACCAATTTCAAGTCTGCGTTTTAAACCAGAGAAATCAAAGAAGCGGGTTCGGGAGTCGGTTACGTGTGGGGAAGGATTAGCACCCCCACAACGCCCGTATAAATCGGTACCTTATTAATCGTGTGTTATCTCAAGTCTCGGTAAAAAGTTGGTTTTAAATTTAGTATTTCAAGTTAATTCCCAATTTAGAAAAAATAATTCCATTTTTTTTATTGAAAATGATCCGGAATTTATAAATTCAAAATTTTCCTATATTCTCCAACAAACGTGGCAAAATATAGAAATTTTTATTAGTTTTGGAAAACTTTCCGAATCATTCTCTTTTTGAAAGAAAGATATTACTTTATTAATGATAATTGATGATATTCCCTCCAGCAAACCCGGTAGAGAACTCATGAATTATTTTAACTCGGGAATATCTTTATTTTTTTTTTATTGAAAACCATTATCTTTTTTTGAAAACATTTAAAAGAAATGAATATGTATATGCATGACATAAATAAAATGACATAGCAAAATCTAAATAATATAATGCAACCTAAATGACATGGCAAACATGAATGATATGGCATATAATTTAAATGACATGGAATAAAATAATGCTATCATATAATATGCATGAAAATAAAAATGCAATGCATGAAATGTATTTTTTCCTTTAATTAAGGAAATCCGTATATCTAAAAAGATATCCGGCTACCTTAGGAAAATATGTCAAATTAAATATTCTAAAACCAAAATACTTTGTGATTGTTTGAAAACAATTTTGAAAAGCTTGAATTAACAATAAAAATTGGGCTAAAAATTTTTAAATGGCTCTAATTTCCTAAGTTTAAAAAATCCGGACTAGACTACCCTTAACCCGGGACTTGAAAAACTATTTTTAGAGTTTAAAAGGGCTTAGAAATCATCCTAAGTCAGTAGCTAACCCTCCTAATCAGCCCACTCTAAGTAAATTAACCAAAACAGAAAATTGGTTTTTCTTTAAATTCAATTCTGACTCCACTGTCCAGTTTTAATACACGATTTTTTACCCTATTTTTAAAAATTCCAAAAATTCTAAAAAAAATACTGGAGACTCAGGACATATAAAACTATACGAGAAAAAATCGGCTTAATTTTTTTTATCAAAGATGAATTCCCAGAAAAACCAGAGATGTACGAGTTTTTGGAGGAGAAAAAACTGCTTTGTTTTTCTTTAAATTCAATTCTGACTCCACTGTCCAGTTTTAATCCACGATTTTTTATCCTATTTTTAAAAATTCCAAAAATTCTAAGAATAATACTGGAGACTCAGGACATGTAAAACTAGACGAAAAAAAATCGGCTTAATTTTTTGATCAAAGATGAATTCCCAGAAAAATCATAGATGTACGAGTTTTTGGAGGAGAAAAAAAAAAACTGTTTTGTTTTTCTTTAAATTCAATTCTGACTCCACTGTCCAGTTTTAATCCACGATTTTTTACCCAATTTTTAAAACTTCCAAAAATTCTAAAACAAATACTGGAGACTCAGGACATGTAAAACTACATGAAAACAAATCGGCTTAATTTTCTGATTAAAGATGAATTCCCAGAAAAATCATAGATGTACGAGTTTTTGGAGGAGAAAAAAACTGCTTTGCCAACACATTTTTGCTTTTGATAAAATCATTTAAAAACCAAAGTAAAAATATTTGAAACTCATAAAATGACTTGAAAGCAGTAGCTAGGACTCTTTGAAAGTTAGATAAAAATTGGCTAAATAAAAAAAATCACAAAGGTAGAGTAATCAATTTGACAAACTTAATTTTCCACAAGTGTGCTCAAGAGAGCATGATCTTGAACCATTAATTGGCTCAAGTCATTATTCAAGTGGCATGAACATGAAATGCATGAAACAATGCAGCAAACATAATGCATGAAATGCGTGGATCTAAACCTAAATGTAAGGAAAATGCATGACACAAATAATATGGCCTAGACCTAACATGAACTTGCATGGCATTTAATGTAACCTAGACCTAAGACATGCATGGCATTTTCAAAAACACAAGGCATGCTTAATTCAAAAATCCAACCAAATATCATGCAAATGCAAAAACCTAACAACTAGCATGACAAAAATACAACACACAATGCAAAACACATGGAGTAGCCAAATGGCCCCAAGCTTCAACAAGCATGGCATTTTCACAAACACTTGGTATGCTAGCATGAAAAACTAAGTCATAACACAAAAATCACACAAGCATTTTCACAAACACCTAATATACTAAATCTAAAACATGCTCAAATTTAAACAACATAAAAACAGAAAATTAAAAATGCAAAAACATGATATCTAAGACATAAATGGCAATAAACAAAGCAACCAAATTAAATATAACTTAAGAACATGAAATAACATAATATTTAAAACATCAAAAATAAAGAAAATAGCATAAACAATATGGTAAAATGAATCAAAAACAACAACTTAAAATAAATAATGTAGGCCATTTGGCCATGGTGAGTTTATTGTAAAAACAAAATGTGAAAAAAAATATACTTAAGAAAGGAAATGAAGGAAGAACAAGAAACATTATTTTAAAATGAAAACTCACCAAGTAGAGATTAAAATAGCAAAAAATAAGAATAGAAAATGAAAGTGCAAGAGTTGGTGCTCAAGAGCAACCTCAAGAAGCTAATATTTCAAGCTTTTCTCTTCAAACTTTCATTTTTTTCTAAACTTTTCTTTTTTTGCTCTCAACCAAGAAGATAAAAAACTAAGAAAAACTAAGAGAAATCAACCAAAATGAAAAAGAAAAAACAAAATCTGCCTCCCCCCCTAGGGCTGGCAGAAAATGATGCTTATATGGACTCCAAGATGTTGTCATTTTTGTGTAACCTAATTTCAATCAAATGGCCAATAATTCAAGATGAAAAGTCATGAAATTATCACCCTTAGATTAGCATCTCAGCCCTCTCAAGTTACAGCTGTCCAAGAAAAATGTTGACATCTTTTTTCCAGCCCAACTCTGATTTTTTGAAGGGCCCAAAAAGCCCTTTTCGGTTGCTTGGGTGAAATGACCATTTTGCCCCCTCGGATGCAAAATAAATATCAAACGGGCTCCAAATTCAATTTTTCTTTTTTTAATACTTCCAAAATAATAAAATATTGAGTTCTGGAAGTTTTCAAAATTATCCGAGTCCGTTTGCTATTTATTTGGATTTTTTCTTCCCAAAATGTCCTTTTATGCCCCTACTTTTTACCATTTTTTAAACGAGCTCCAAATCAAGATTTTTCTTCACCAATCTCTTCAAAATAATTAAAAAGTGTGATCTGGAAGTTTTCATAATTTTTGGAGCTTATTTGGTATTTTTTCGGGATTTATCGGCTTGAATTACTGCATAGGAAGCTCGGGATTTAGCCATTTTGCAAACGAACTCGGAATCAAGATTTTCTTTCGCCAATATCCTTCAAATGATTTAAGAATGAGATTGACAAATTTTTCAGAATTTTCGGAGTCCATTTGCTATTTTTCCCAAATTTTTCCAATTTTGCCCTTTAACCTCCAAAACCCGGTTTTGCTCAAAACAAGTCCGATTTTCAGATTTTCTTCAATCTGAGCCTTGGGCCATCCTTTTTAATCATTCCTCATCCATTGGGGGCTTTGGTCTTACCAAGTCGGGCCATTTCTGTGATTCTTCCCGATTTCACCGAAATCCACTAAAAACCCTAATTCTCGGTTTTCTCCTGGATTGACTTTTCTTTCGGTTTTTCTTGCAAGTGACTTCTCCATTACCCGTAGTCAGTGCTTATCTTTCATTTGGAACCTTCAATTTTGACCAGTTTGATCGTTTAAGCACTTTTCCCCAAATTTCTCGGATTAGGGTTTCTTTTCTACTGAATCTCCAAATCCCAACTTCCGAACTCCATATCTTTCAATGTAGACCTCGGATTATCAAAATTCTTTCTCCATTTTTCAATTGAACTTAAAATCTTGATTTTGAAAGTGGGTTGACTTTTTCAGTAGTTGACTTTCTGGGGTTGACTTTTTCGGGGTTGACTTTTTTCAAGTTTGACTTTTTATGCTCGCCCTCTTAAACTAAGTCTCGGAGTACCACCTGCAGGATGAAAACAGTCTTTTTATACTCGGAAACATCAATATGGGAAGAAAACATACGTGTTTAGTGGCCCGGACAAAATTAGGTGTCTACAGCTGCCCCTCTTTGGCTATTGCTGAGAATCAGGAATCAGGCAAAGATAAACCGACACTAATTTTGTACGGTCAGTGAAATCACATGGAAAGGAAAGGGGTTTTCTTTTTCATTTCTTCATTCATTTTTGCATTTTGCATTTTTTATTATTTATTTTTTATTTTCTATTTTTTTCATTTTTTCTCTTTTTTCATTTTTTTTTTGAAAACAGTAAATTGAAGATTTGTCCTTAAATTGAATTCCCTGCCTAAACAAGGCTCGATTCGTCTTAAGGAAACGAATTCGATTTGCAAGAAAAGAAATGACCTCGACGATGGTCTCGGGGCCTTAACCTGTCTTGTTCTCAGCTGTGTTTAAAATTCTGGATATCTCCTCCAGAAGCTTCGGCTATCACCACCGAAGTCTTGCTCATTTTTTTTTAATGTAAAAATTCTGGTATCACCTCCAGAAGCTTCAGCTATCACCACCGAAGACTTTCTATCTTTTCAAAGGATTTTAAAACTCTGGATATCTCCACCAGAGGCTTCAGCTATCACCACCGAAGTCTTGCTCATTTTTTTTTAATGTAAAAATTCTGGGTATCACCTCCAGAAGCTTCAGCTATCACCACCGAAGACTTTCTATCTTTTCAAAGGATTTTAAAACTCTGGATATCTCCACCAGAGGCTTCAGCTATCACCACCGAAGTCTTGCTCATTTTTAAAACTGTAAAATTCTGGGTATCATCTCCAGAAGCTTCAGCTATCACCACCAAAGACTTTCTACCTTTTCAAAGGACTTTAAAAAAAACTCTGGATATCTCCATCAGAGGCTTCAGCTATCACCACCGAAGACTTGTTCATAAATAAAAAAAGTACCTCGACCATGATTTCGGGGCTCGACTCGCCTTAAGAAAACGAAATCGATTATACCTGAAAGCTTTAAGAGATGATGCAAATGCTTCATGATGCAAATGCAAATGTATTTTGTTGATGCAAACGCTTCTTGATGTAGATGCAAATGACTTAGATTGGTGCAAATGTCTTTGATGCAAATGTAAATGACTTGATTTGATGCAAACTTTCTTGATGCAGATTTAACTAACTTAGATTGATGCAAATGCTTCTTGATGTAGATGCACATGTTGAAAAAAAATTCTGGATAACTCTTTCAAAAGAAGATTTCTCATTTTTCAAAATTATAAAACCCTGGATATCTCCACCAGAGGCTTCAGCTATCACCACCGAAGACTTCTTCATTTTTAAAACTGTAAAATTCTGGATATCTCCACCAGAAGCTTTGGCTATCACCACCAAAGACTTGATCAATATAAAATTCTAGATAACTCATCTAGAAGAAGATTTCTCATGTTTCAAAATTATAAAACCCTGGATATCTCCACCAGAGGCTTCAGCTATCACCACCGAAGACTTATTCACTTTTAAAACTGCAAAATTCTGGATATCACCACCAGAAGCTTTGGCTATCACCACCAAAGACTTGGTCATTGTAAAATTCTGGGTAACTCCTTCAGAATAAAATTTCTCATTTTTCAAAATTATAAAACCCTGGATATCTCCACCAGAGGTTTCAACTATCACTACCGAAGACTTGTTCACTTTTAAAACTGTAAAATTCTGGATATCCCCACCAGAAGCTTTGGCTATCACCACCAAAGACTTGCTCATTGTAAAATTCTGGGTAACTCCTTCAGAATAAAATTTCTCATTTTTCAAAATTATAAAACCCTGGATATCTCCACCAGAGGCTTCAGCTATCACCACTGAAGACTTGTTCACTTTTAAAACTGCAAAATTCTGGATATCACCACCAGAAGCTTTGGCTATCACCACCAAAGACTTGCTCATTGTAAAATTCTAGGTAACTCCTTCAGAATAAAATTTCTCATGTTTTCAAAAATTATAAAACCCTGGATATCTCCACCAGAGGCTTCAGCTATCACCACTGAAGACTTGTTCACTTTTAAAACTGCAAAATTCTGGATATCACCACCAGAAGCTTTGGCTATCACCACCAAAGACTTGCTCATTGTAAAATTATGGGTAACTCCTTCAGAATAAAAATTTCTCATGTTTCAAAATTATAAAACCCTGGATATCTCCACCAGAGGCTTCAGCTATCACCACCGAAGACTTGTTCACTTTTAAAACTGCAAAATTCTGGATATCACCACCGAAGACTTACTCATTGTAAAATTCTGGATATCCCCACCAGAAGAAAATTTCTCATTTTTCAAAATTATAAAACTCTGGATATCTCCACCAGAGGCTTCAGCTATCACCACCGAAGACTTGTTCACTTTTTAAAAACTGTAAAATTCTGGATATCACCACCGAAGACTTGCTCATTGTAAAATTCTGGATATCCCCACCAGAAGAAAATTTCTCATTTTTCAAAATTATAAAACTCTGGATATCTCCACCAGAGGTTTCAGCTATCACCACCGAAGACTTGTTCACTTTTTTTAAGAACTGTAAAATTCTGGATATCCCCACCAGAAGCTTTGAGAAATGATGCAGATGCATATGTCTTTTAACAAGGTGCTCATGCTTCATGGTGCAAATGTAAAATATTTCTTAGTGCAAATGCAAATGGCCTGGATTGATGCCCATGTTTCATGATGCAGATGCCCCTACTAATTGTGTTCATGTAACTGGTTTATGAATGGTGTAACTACAATTACCACACAATAATGAAAAATGCAATGATTCTAGAAATGATGCAATTGCTTGAGATGACACAAATGCGAATTCCATGAAGAATGTAAATGTAAAGGTAAAATGCAGATGCTTATGGAATAATGCCAATGCAAATACCCATGAATGATGCAAATGCTTGCCGACACTGTGCAGATGCAAAAGCTCGATAAAGAGATGTGTGCTCATGAGTGATGCAAATGCCCCCGGTTGTTCTTCTAGACTTTGGCTTAGCCTTTCAAATTCATTTTTCCTCTTCAAATCAGAGTATATCTTCAATTCATTTTGGCTATTCTCTTTGCCCCAACAGTTTTCAAACTTTCATCAATAGAGATCTGAACTGAGTTTGATTTCTTCTTCTCATATCTGGAAGTCGGGACCTATCCTGGCAGTTCTATACTTTTGGGTTAGAAAAACCCTTGTCTCATGTCAACATCAAAAATGGGTATTTCAAAAATATTTTTATTTTCCCTTTTTGAAAAACAATTTTGCTTATTTAAGGAAAACGTCTAAGCCAAAAATTTTAACTCCACAGTGTATGATGTACAAATCTTTTGATGACTGATGATCACTGTTAGAAAATCCCCTAAGTATTAATTTGGGTTTTTCAATTTGAATTGACAAGGCTTGATACAACAAGATTTTGGTTTTTTCAGGAAAACTTCACAACAAAAATGTATGTCCCTTCTAGGCTCACAAATGGAACAGGTTTTATAAATCATGAATTCATTGAGAACCAAGCAAATTCAACATTCTTTTAGTTTCCATATCAAGGCTTTTTGACAAGCGTCAAGATTGGCCGGGATATTTAAATCGGAAAGTTTGATCTTTGAGGAAAAAAAGATTCAATTTTTGAAGACAATCCTCCGAATGAGAGCTGACAATTTGGGGGGTTCAGGAATTCCTAGATGTTCCTCGATGACCACCTTTTTTTAAGATGACCTTCTCTTTTTGGGGTATCGGCACTATCATAGATGGCATCAAAAATTCATATTCTACTCTAGACCGCCCATTTTTGGGTTTTCGCCCTAAAATCCCATTTTTTTCAATTTTTCTTTTTTTTTTCTTTTTTTTTTGTTTTGTTTTTGTTCTACCAAACACTTGAGAATTATAAATTCTTCCTTAGTGAAATGATAATTCGATGAAATGGGATAAAATCTGAGGAAAAACCTTTCAGATTAAATATTCATGCTTGATCAAAATGGACTTTTAAAGCATATAATGTAGGCCATGGCTCAGGGTTCAGAAAGAAAGGATAAATAGGCCCAAAATATGTGTTTGAGGGTAATCAGATCAAGGATCATTTCTTGAGGAGGATTCTCTTTGAAGCATTTGTCCCTTATTGGACATTTCTTTCCTTTTGACTTTGCTCTTTTTCTTCCTTGCTCTTGGCTTTCAATTTGCCATGTCTTTCACACACATTTTCTTTTTCATTGTGTTTTTCTTTTGTTTTTCTTGGCTTTCATTTCACCATCTTTTTCTCTTCTTTTTCTTTGACAGAGTGAGCCCGTATTTATTCGGGGCTCCATTTGCTTTGTGTCGGTCCTTGAGCTATCACTCATTTCTCAATGATCTTTGAAAAGATCTTTCCTCGCATTTGCCCCCAGTGTAGAGGGTAATCCTTGATCAGGGTTCAAAGAAGAAAGAATTCTTTTGGCTCAAAAGGGGTGACTATGGATAATTTCTTTTTGTGTGAAAGGGATATGAAAGATGGCCATTTCTCATGTCAAGCACAGATATTCACATTGAAAAGAAATCCCCAGGGGAAATAGATATTCAGAATTTCATTTTGCACTTTGGAATCATCCGAATTCTCATATGCATGACATCACAATTTTTTTTTTTTTTTTCGTCGCACGCCCCCAATGATTCATGCATTAGCCCATCCTTCTTCACTATGTATCCATCATTTCCACATATGATGCCCCATTTTGATTAACCATGCGAATTTGTATCAACGAGGAACATTGCAAGTCTAGGTCTGTTTTGAAAAGGCTGAGTTTCCAATCTGAGTTCTTTGAAGAGACAAGGAAAATATGACCCAAAAACAGGTTTTCTCTGGGACAAGGGATAATCTAGTTTAATCATTGTGCCCCGGGGTGTCAATCATGAAGTGATGTCTGGGCAATTAGTGTTTTGTGGTCATTGGGAAAGGTCATGAATGGTTTTAGCACAATCTTGACACACACCAAATTATCAAAATCTGGATTCTTGAAAGAATGTCTCATTTGTTTGATTTTCAAGGAATTCGAAAAATTTCAAAAAGTTCATTCCTTTGTTCATAGCCTAGACTAGGATCTACATCTTTGCTTATTCTATGACGACAATGGTTTAATGAAGTCAAATCATTCATATTCCTTGAAGCATTAGGTCTTTCAAGTGGTCTCGGTTCAAAGGATTTAGGCTTAGGAAAGCCTAAAAGAGAAGGCTGAAGGTATTGGGTCATTTCTAACAATGATCATCAATATTCTCAAGATTGTTCATTATTTCATGTGAAAACCACTTATTTATTGTGTACCACAAATTTTCTCAAAGTTTCATTTGTTTTTTTTTATTTTATTTTTTTTTTACAATTTCAAATTTATTGCTAAAATAAAATGAACACAAAATATTAAAATTCAAAATTTATTTATTTCATGTAGATTTCATCATGAGACAAGAGCTTTCATCATCAAAGTGTATAGAAAAATATGCATCAGAATGCTCCTATTGACATGCTTTCAAAGATAACAAATTTTATCCTCAAAATTCTTCAAGAGGAAATCAATCTATGGTAAAACAGATTTCCAATGTTCGATAAGCTCTGGAATCCAAATGCCATTGTGGACAAGACCCTCAATTCTTTCCTTCAGTTTTCTGCATTTTTAGTCGAATGCCCAATTGCCCCAATATGATACTCGCACTTGCTGTTGGGGTCATAGCTTTTAGCTGACGAAGAAAACTCTTCAAAGCTAAGCCAATTTCTATTTCATCTTATTAATGTGTTTCATGATGAATGAGCTATGAATGTCATGAGTGCAATTTGATGCATGTGAAGGATAAACAAAGTTATGTGTGGTCATATACAGTAAAAACATGTTGACCATGTATGTTATAAATGCAACACGATGCCAACATGATGCATTTAAAGAATAAGAAAAACCAATGCATGGATATATGCAATGAATGACCATGTATGTTCCAAATGCATTTCTCAATGAATGATCATATACACTATGAATGCCACACAATGTCAATTATGATGCATGTGAAGAATAAATGATTGACACAGAGTATATACAAAGAAAGTCATGCTGTCATGAATGCAACTTGATGCCAATATGACAAATTAATGCATGAGCATATCATGATGACTACGTATGCCATGAATGCAACCTGATGCCAACATGATGCATGTAAAGAAAGAATAAATTGATATATGGATATATACAGAAAAATCATGCTGACTATGAATGCATGAATGCAACTTGATGCCAACATGATGCATGTAAAGAAAGAATAAATTGATACATAAGTATATACAAATAATGACCATGCATGTCATAAACGTATCTTACAATAAATGACCATTCATGCTATGACTATAACATGATGTCAAAATGATACATGCAAAAAATAAATGAATTAACACAAAGGTATATACAAAGAAATCAATGATTACACGAAATTGGTGGGACCTAAAAAAAAAATCTCATTATGCAAGATTGCCTCCAAATTTATGATTTTTTTTTACATGCTTTTTTTTGTGTTTTTTTTATTTATTTATGAAAAACCAATCACATTATTTTCAAAAGAATTTCAGGGTGGATCCCACTATGGTACCATATGCAAATGTTCATGTGACACTACCGGTTTTATGAAATCATCAAATGAAATTACCAACTGTTTATTGCAAAGAATGAGATCAATAACACAACCAAAAATGTACATGCTCTATTCACACATGCATGAAATGTGCAACATGCAAAAATGGTTGAAAAAAGATTTTTTTTTTTTTAAAAAAAAAAAAGCTAATGAACATCTGCCCCAGCAATATCTACTTATTTAGGCATCACGATGCCATCGAGGCGGAGTATCACATTTATTACGGGCGATGTACGTACATCGTTGCCCGATCTACCACACTTATTCGGAGTGTAAAATAGGTAGCAAAAAGTTTAGAAATGTCCCTCCATGTGTTCCTATTTTCGGTATGTCTAACGGAAATTCGGCATGGCTTTGCCTAGGTTCACTATATGAGGGTGAATCGGTTCTAAGGCCCCGAATTGTTCCTCACTGTCGCCGGTGAAGGCTAGTAAGACACCCCGATAAAAGCGGGTTCAATTCATTAGAGTATATTTTCCTATGCCCATGCGGAGGATCATCACGAAGGCATTAGGTACTTTATACTCCGAAAGTGTTTCACTAGCCCATACGGAGGATCAATCACGAAGGCTTAGTTACTTTACTTCCACTTAAAAGGACGGAACCCGGGTAGAGGATTCATGTTATGCAAATGCACGTGTAGTGTGTGTGGAGGAATAACAAACCTTTCACTACCTATTCTACAAACCTTATTCTAAATGCCCTAGCACTTAGAACATTCAAGAATAGTGTAACGCATTAACCAACAAGAAATTATAATATACAACCTAAATAACTAGAGAACAATAATAAAATGCATGCACATGAGAATGAACATATTTAAAAACATTTTATTATTTTCAAAATTCTCCTTATTGAAAAAAATACGGGAATTAAAATTAAATACCGATTAAACCAACAAAACCGAAACTTTGATAACACACGACTAATTCTAGGCCTGACTCTCTAATAGTCCCCAGTGGAGTCGCCAAGCTGTCGCAACCTAAAAAATAACGACGACGAGTCTCATCGCAAGACTTTATTATTCGTTAGGCGTGACATTAAAAAAAAAATTGAGGAAAAGTCGACTTAATTCCTCTAGAAAAATGAAGGTTTTGAAAATGACCTTAAAAAAAGACATGGAGTCGCCACCAATCTTTTTTAGCTAGGTGTGATCGGCCACCTATTAAAACCGGTTTTATAAAAATATTTTAAAAATTAATTAAAACATTTTAAAAACCAATTTCAAGTCTGCGTTTTAAACCAGAGAAATCAAAGAAGCGGGTTCGGGAGTCGGTTACGTGTGGGGAAGGATTAGCACCCCCACAACGCCCGTATAAATCGGTACCTTATTAATCGTGTGTTATCTCAAGTCTCGGTAAAAAGTTGGTTTTAAATTTAGTATTTCAAGTTAATTCCCAATTTAAAAAAAATAATTCCATTTTTTTATTGAAAATGATCCGGAATTTATAAATTCAAAATTTTCCTATATTCCCCAACAAACGTGGCAAAATATAGAAATTTTTATTAGTTTTGGAAAACTTTCCGAATCATTCTCTTTTTGAAAGAAAGATATTACTTTATTAATGATAATTGATGATATTCCCTCCAGCAAACCCGGTAGAGAACTCATGAATTATTTTAACTCGGGAATATCTTTATATTTTTTTTTATTGAAAACCATTATCTTTTTTTGAAAACATTTAAAAGAAATGAATATGTATATGCATGACATAAATAAAATGACATAGCAAAATCTAAATAATATAATGCAACCTAAATGACATGGCAAACATGAATGATATGGCATATAATTTAAATGACATGGAATAAAATAATGCTATCATATAATATGCATGAAAATAAAAATGCAATGCATGAAATGTATTTTTTCCTTTAATTAAGGAAATCCGTATATCTAAAAAGATATCCGGCTACCTTAGGAAAATATGTCAAATTAAATATTCTAAAACCAAAATACTTTGTGATTGTTTGAAAACAATTTTGAAAAGCTTGAATTAACAATAAAAATTGGGCTAAAATTTTTTAAATGGCTCTAATTTCCTAAGTTTAAAAAATCCGGACTTGACTACCCTTAACCCGGGACTTGAAAAACTATTTTTAGAGTTTAAAAGGGCTTAGAAATCATCCTAAGTCAGTAGCTAACCCTCCTAATCAGCCCACTCTAAGTAAATTAACCAAAACAGAAAATTGGTTTTTCTTTAAATTCAATTCTGACTCCACTGTCCAGTTTTAATACACGATTTTTTACCCTATTTTTAAAAATTCCAAAAATTCTAAAACAAATACTGGAGACTCAGGACATGTAAAACTATACGAGAAAAAATTGGCTTAATTTTTTTTCTCAAAGATGAATTCCCAGAAAAACCAGAGATGTACGAGTTTTTGTAGGAGAAAAAACTGCTTTGTTTTTCTTTAAATTCAATTCTGACTCCACTGTCCAGTTTTACTCCACGATTTTTTATCCTATTTTTAAAAATTCCAAAACTTCTAAAAATAATACTGGAGACTCAGGACATGTAAAACTACACGAAAAAAAATCGGCTTAATTTTCTGATCAAAGATGAATTCCCAGAAAAATCATAGAAGTACGAGTTTTTGGAGGAGAAAAAAGAAACTGTTTTGTTTTTCTTTAAATTCAATTCTGACTCCACTGTCCAGTTTTAATCCACGATTTTTTACCCAATTTTTAAAACTTCCAAAAATTCTAAAACAAATACTGGAGACTCAGGACATGTAAAACTACATGAAAACAAATCGGCTTAATTTTCTGATTAAAGATGAATTCCCAGAAAAATCATAGATGTACGAGTTTTTGGAGGAGAAAAAAACTGCTTTGCCAACACATTTTTGCTTTTGATAAAATCATTTAAAAACCAAAGTAAAAATATTTGAAACTCATAAAATGACTTGAAAGCAGTAGCTAGGACTCTTTGAAAGTTAGATAAAAATTGGCTAAATAAAAAAAATCACAAAGGTAGAGTAATCAATTTGACAAACTTAATTTTCCACAAGTGTGCTCAAGAGAGCATGATCTTGAACCATTAATTGGCTCAAGTCATTATTCAAGTGGCATGAACATGAAATGCATGAAACAATGCAGCAAACATAATGCATGAAATGCGTGGATCTAAACCTAAATGTAAGGAAAATGCATGACACAAATAATATGGCCTAGACCTAACATGAACTTGCATGGCATTTAATGTAACCTAGACCTAAGACATGCATGGCATTTTCAAAAACACAAGGCATGCTTAATTCAAAAATCCAACCAAATATCATGCAAATGCAAAAACCTAACAACTAGCATGACAAAAATACAACACACAATGCAAAACACATGGAGTAGCCAAATGGCCCCAAGCTTCAACAAGCATGGCATTTTCACAAACACTTGGTATGCTAGCATGAAAAACTAAGTCATAACACAAAAATCACACAAGCATTTTCACAAACACCTAATATACTAAATCTAAAACATGCTCAAATTTAAACAACATAAAAACAGAAAATTAAAAATGCAAAAACATGATATCTAAGACATAAATGGCAATAAACAAAGCAACCAAATTAAATATAACTTAAGAACATGAAATAACATAATATTTAAAACATCAAAAATAAAGAAAATAGCATAAACAATATGGTAAAATGAATCAAAAACAACAACTTAAAATAAATAATGTAGGCCATTTGGCCATGGTGAGTTTATTGTAAAAACAAAATGTGAAAAAAAATATACTTAAGAAAGGAAATGAAGGAAGAACAAGAAACATTATTTTAAAATGAAAACTCACCAAGTAGAGATTAAAATAGCAAAAAATAAGAATAGAAAATGAAAGTGCAAGAGTTGGTGCTCAAGAGCAACCTCAAGAAGCTAATATTTCAAGCTTTTCTCTTCAAACTTTCATTTTTTTCTAAACTTTTCTTTTTTTGCTCTCAACCAAGAAGATAAAAAACTAAGAAAAACTAAGAGAAATCAACCAAAATGGAAAAGAAAAAACAAAATCTGCCTCCCCCCCTAGGGCTGGCAGAAAATGATGCTTATATGGACTCCAAGATGTTGTCATTTTTGTGTAACCTAATTTCAATCAAATGGCCAATAATTCAAGATGAAAAGTCATGAAATTATCACCCTTAGATTAGCATCTCAGCCCTCTCAAGTTACAGCTGTCCAAGAAAAATGTTGACATCTTTTTTCCAGCCCAACTCTGATTTTTTGAAGGGTCCAAAAAGCCCTTTTCGGTTGCTTGGGTGAAATGACCATTTTGCCCTCTCGGATGCAAAATAAATATCAAACGGGCTCCAAATTCAATTTTTCTTTTTTTAATACTTCCAAAATAATAAAATATTGAGTTCTGGAAGTTTTCAAAATTATCCGAGTCCGTTTGCTATTTATTTGGATTTTTTCTTCCCAAAATGTCCTTTTATGCCCCTACTTTTTACCATTTTTTAAACGAGCTCCAAATCAAGATTTTTCTTCACCAATCTCTTCAAAATAATTAAAAAGTGTGATCCGGAAGTTTTCATAATTTTTGGAGCTCATTTGGTATTTTTTCGGGATTTATCGGCTTGAATTACTGCATAGGAAGCTCGGGATTTAGCCATTTTGCAAACGAACTCGGAATCAAGATTTTTTTTCGCCAATATCCTTCAAATGATTTAAGAATGAGATTGACAAATTTTTCAGAATTTTCGGAGTCCATTTGCTATTTTTCCCAAATTTTTCCAATTTTGCACTTTAACCTCCAAAACCCGGTTTTGCTCAAAACAAGTCCGATTTTCAGATTTTTTTCAATCTGAGACTTGGGCCATCCTTTTTAATCATTCCTCATCCATTGGGGGCTTTGGTCTTACCAAGTCGAGCCATTTCTGTGATTCTTCCCGATTTCACCGAAATCCACTAAAAACCCTAATTCTCGGTTTTCTCCTGGATTGACTTTTCTTTCGGTTTTTCTTGCAAGTGACTTCTCCATTACCCGTAGTCAGTGCTTATCTTTCATTTGGAACCTTCAATTTCGACCAGTTTGATCGTTTAAGCACTTTTCCCCAAATTTCTCGGATTAGGGTTTCTTTTCTACTGAATCTCCAAATCCCAACTTCCGAACTCCATATCTTTCAATGTAGACCTCAGATTATCAAAATTCTTTCTCCATTTTTCAATTGAACTTAAAATCTTGATTTTGAAAGTGGGTTGACTTTTTCAGTAGTTGACTTTCTGGGGTTGACTTTTTCGGGGTTGACTTTTTCGGGGTTGACTTTTTCGGGGTTGACTTTTTTCAAGTTTGACTTTTTATGCTCGCCCTCTTAAACTAAGTCTCGGAGTACCACCTGCAGGATGAAAACAGTCTTTTTATACTCGGAAACATCAATATGGGAAGAAAACATACCTGTTTAGTGGCCCGGACAAAATTAGGTGTCTACACATATATTTCAACTCCTCCCTCAAGTTGGGGAATAAATGTCGTGCATACCCAACTTGCTCACCAAATTTTCGTAGGACCCATGATCAAGTCCTTTAGTTAAGACATCTTCTATCTGATGCTTTGTCGGCACGTAGTTGAGGCATACTTCCTTGGACTTCACCTTTTTTTTGATGAAATGTCTCTCTACTTCCACATGTTTAGTTCAATCATGTTGGACTGGATTATGGGCTATTAATATGACAACCTTATTGTCACAATATAGCTTCATGGGTTCTTCAAAATTAACCTTCAGATCCTTCAAAAATAATTTTCACCTACAATAATTCACAAATACCAATTGCTAGTGCCCGAAACTCTGCTCCAGCACTTGATCTAGCTACCACTTTTTGTTTCTTACTCTTCCAAGAAATTAGATTACCTCCAAGATATTTACAGTAACATGTGGTTGACATTCTATCAGTAATTGAATCAGCCCAATTTGAATCTGTATATATCTCCACTCCAAGGCCATTCGCCTTTGAGTATAGAACACCTTTATCTAGACAGGACTTCAAGTATCTCAAAATTCTATACACTGTCTCGATGTTCTTTTGCAGTAAAGTGTATGAATTGGCTCACTAGGCTTACTGCATAGGCAGTGTCTAGCCTAGTATGAGATAAGTAAATTAGTCTACAAACAAGCCTTTAATATCTCCCCTTGCCAATCATTTCTTCCTCTTTGCATAATCTCAATTTTGCCTTGGCCTCCACTGGGATAAACACAAGTTTCCTCTTAAGTAGTTCAGTCTCTTTTAGCAAGTCCATCACATATTTCCTTTGTAGGATGAAAATTCCTTGTTTTGATCTTGCAACCTTAATTCCCAAAAAATATTTTAGGACCCTAGATCCTTGATTTGGAATTCATGTGCTATCTTTTTCTTTAATGCCTGTATTCCCAGCAAGTCGTCTCCTGATACCACTATATCATCTACATATACAATTAGAATAATCATTTCCCCTTCTTTGCTATGCTTTATGAATAACGTGTGGTCTCCTTGACTTTGGTGGAATCCTATCCGCAACATTAACCTTATAAATCTCTCAAACCATGCTCTTGGAGATTGCTTCAGCCCATATATGCCTTTTTCAGCCAATATACATTGTTCTTGCTTCCGTCAATGTTCAGCCTTGAGGAATTTCCATGTATACTTCCTCTTCTAGATCTCTATGAAGGAATTCTTCACATGATATTGATATAGCTCCAATTTCTGTTAATTGCAAGTGACAAAAAGATTAGAATAATATTAATTTTTTCCATAGGCGCAAATGTTTCAAAATAATCAGTCCTTTGGTTAGTGTAAACCTCTTTGTCACTAGTCTTGCCTTAAATCTTTCAACTGACTCATTAAAATTATATTTAACTGTAAAGACTCACTTACATCCCACTGCTTTTTTCCCTTTGGGAAGGTCAATAATCTTCCATGTTTGATTTTTTTGCAATGCTTCTAATTCTTCATTCATTGCCTGTCTCCACTGCTTGTGTGCCAGTGCCTCATGTATATTCTTTGGAAGTATTCAATTTAGGTGATAATCCGAATGACAAGAACCTTGACACTGGGTGTTGCATGCAAGACCTAGTAACCTTTCTAAAAGCTATAGGCAACCATAAATCAGCATTTAATTCTCGGTCAGAATCATTACCTGCAGGACCCGTGTCTTCTGTTGTAAAAGAAAGGCCTTGTTGTTGTTGTATTGTTGTTTAAGGGCATGTTATGTGGGAATTTAGGTCAGCTAGTGATAGTATAATGGTCTAGTTTTGGTTTGCCGGTGTTGTGGCAGTGGTCTGGTTAAGTTCTAGGTTAATGTTATCTTGCTGCACTTGGTCTAAGTCCAAATTTTCTCTTTCTATTCTAGTAGCAATCTACTGGACTTGCTGCCTGGTAGTGTCAAGTGGATTTTCTTGGTTTTCAACTGAAAGACGTGCTGAAGGTGGATGGGGCAGGCCTAGTTGCATGATATGCGGCATGAGAGTCATTCGGAGTGGGTCAGTGATGGAGACTCAATTAAGAGTTGTAAACCCAAGTGCAGGTTATGTTCAAGTAATAAATTCTCGGGTGTCCGAGGTCGAACCACAGGGAAGCGTATTAGTAAGTATAAGTTTATAAATATATAAGAAAAAGAAAGTAAACAAGATATTAGGGGATCAACAAAACATAAAAGAAATTAAACAAAATATAAAAAAACAATAAGAAAAGATGTTGAGGTTAGAGAATCCACTCTTGGTGTTATGCTAAGATTAATCTTGTTTTATTACACAATTGAAATCCACACATAAGGGAGGTTCCAATCGGAAGGTTTAGCAATTCAGTCCAAATTGTCCAACGTCCATAGCATATGATATTATGTTCATTTGGTGTCCTCAAAACTCACAAAAAGAGTCCAAGCATTCCTTATGCCAAGGTATATGTCTACAATAAATCAAGGTTATGAAACCAAGCATTTACTGTGCCATTGTCATTGTCAATAATGAATCAAGATCCCTACTTTGCAAGTATGATTTTAAACCAAAAGAAAATATTATCTATACTAAATGATGATTTATTTTAGCTCATGTTCAAGAGACTAACCTTAGCATTTACCAAAAGCTTCACCTCATCACCTCAACAATATGATTAGCAACACATACTAGATATGAAGAAAATAAAAAGAAAAATAAAGAAAAAGGAAACTAGAGAAAGGAAAGAAGAAGAAAACTTAGAGAATTACATTGCAATGGCTAATATCCTACCAATGTATCAATGTATCCCAATACTCATCCAATGCCCTCTATTTATACAAATTTTGGAGGGCAAAATGACAAGAGACAAGCTTTACAAATTTCAAAGGTAGGTATAATAGGTGGGTGCATTTTTCTAACAATTTTCGTCATATTGTATGACAATTCTGATCAGCCAGCTGGACGGTCGATTTTGTCAATGTTGGAGGCTCGATCTGATAAAATTGTCTTCTAGAAAAATATACCCCTATCAGTTACGGATCCATAGCCGTTGGAATCAGCTCATTTGCTGATGTGGATAAGAAGATATGGGCAAAATATGAAAACAGGTCAGCACAGACGTCATTGCACATCAGCCAACTTGATGGTCGATTTCGCTAGGGAAAACGACTCCGTTTCAAGAAGTGTAAAACATGAAAAAGATAGATATGCCTCTTAGCTTTGTACGGCTACAAATTTCAGCCTTATTGCTTCAGTGAAACTCGAGATATAGCTGATATGGAAAAAGGTGTCGGAACTGGAACTGAACTGGATTTGCCCTTAATTCTAGTAATCTGAAATCACTCAAAGAAACTTGTGAAAAACACCAAATTACATAAAAATATAAAAGATCATAAACACAATTAGACTAAACAATAATAACTCGTATTTGACACAAAACAATAATAAAACATAACTAAAAACTATATAATTATACGAGTTATCACACCCCCACACTTAGATTGTTGCTAGTCCCTAGCAACGACTCAATAAAAATAAAATAAGAAAATCTAATCTAATCCATTTTCGTAGGAAATCACGGTGGCACTTAGCATGTGACACAAGCCTTTAAACCCCTAGGTGTCCCTAGTGGACGAGTTTAGTCTCGTGAGGGTTTACTAGGACGATACCCACAAACATTGAAGACATAAGAAAAACTAAAACTAATAATTATAACTAATCCTTCCAATATAAATTAGAGATAATCATTGGACAAGTCTTAAAAACTAATCAATAGCTCAAAGAATTTCACAAAAATTCATGCTTGAATGTAAATAAATGAGTTAAGCCAATATTAACATAACATATTTCAATCAAAATAGTGCATATTCAACTTAATCTCAACCTCTCACATGGGATACTCTCATGATTTTCACTCTTTAAAGTAGTGGTAAAGTGTTTACACTCAATCAATCTCATGAAAACACTTCTACCATATGCTTGCTTGTCCACCTATTCTGCACTATTTAGATCATACAACTTCATAAATCAAGAGGTCTTTATTCAAGGTTGTAATGGGGCCAAAGGGTTATAATGTGGTTAAAGAACAAAAGGATAAAGATATCACAAAGGTTCCAAAGAGTTCATAGAGTTTAGAGACATAAACAGATCATACAAATAAATTTCTCAAAACTCTTTACAAGTACATAGTCACATAGGCTAAATATTCATGTTGAGCCTTTGCTTCATTCTAACCAACTTTGTAACATCTTTTTCTTTACTTTAACTAGAAGTTCAAGAGAAGATTTTTTTTTTTTGAATATGGGAATGTATTTAACAATGATCCCTTTCTTTTTCTCTTGACTTTTTCTTTTCTTTTCTTCCCCCACACTTATCTTTTGTTTCTAACCCAAATTTTCAACTAAAAATATCCCTTGTTTTTTCGCAATATGTCTCAAAATATATAATCCATCTTTAGAACAAGGGTAAGGATATAAGTATATTTAGGCTAGGTGTAAGTTGTGGTTACCAATAAAACAGCATATTTAATGTAGGCTCAAATTGGCTCACTAGTGGGGATGTTCTCTTAGAACATTAATAATGGATGGCTGTTTGGCTCTGGTTATAATCCTAATGCCTCTATCATATTCATGTTGTCACATGTATCAATATAGTCTCAAACGGTTTAAAGCAAGTTCTAGAGAATCATGTAATCATAAGAGCACTCAAAAAAGAAATTAGATTGATTTGTATAATGCATCAATCATTATAGGCTCAAAAACTCACAAGGATGATTATACAAGTCAGATTAAGTCTAAACATGCTTCTTTCTCAATCAACATATCATATTAACATTGGCTCATAAAAAGGTTGATATCAAGCTCAATTCTCATGAAAATCTTCTCACTAATAAATCTGTTTTAGACTTATGCAATTCATATCTCATTATAGTATTGAAAGTAACTAAAACACACTAAAAACACACTAAGTCTAAACATGTTTTTTTTTTTTTTGAAGAAGAAGATTAAATCAAACTGACAAGGTATGTCTCAAGTCTCCCTTACTCAGACCTTGTTCAGAATGAATACTTCTAAATGTCTTAAAACACAACAAATTTTTTTTTTTTAAATTAGCAAAATATGTCCCTTACCCCCTACTAAAATATGACATTGTCCCCAATGTCAAATTTTAAAGGTAGAATTTAGGAGATATTACCTGCAGAGGTTGCTAACCACTTATTATAACTGAGACACAACAAACAAAATGTTAGATAATGTCACAAAGACAAAGTGCAATCCACTCCTTGCTTGTCCACATCTCTTTTTCTTTTTCCGAGCGTTTGCGAAACAACCGTAGCAGATTAACACTCATAAGCTTGTAGCTTTTTGAGTAAATCTTCAATGGTTGTAGCAGAAATTATGGTTCTCCTTGCCTCTGAAAACATGAATCCATTATCCACAGCATTATCTAAATATGAAAGCAAATTACTAAAATAACCATTAATATTAAGCAAACCAATGGGTTTCTTATTTGTGACCAAAGATGACCAAGAAGCCACGCAAGCTATTTCTTCCAATGTACCCAGACCTCCTGGTAAAGCAATGAATGCATCGGCAGAATGGTACATGATTGTCATCCGTTCAGGGATACTCCAGACTTGTATTTCTTTACCCACGGTAGGTCCACAAAAATCTGTGAATAGTTTTGGCACGATCCCTAGAACTGGACTTCCTCCGGCGTGTGCTGCTGTAGCGACTGCTCCCATTAGACCCGTACTACCGCCTCCATAAATCAACTGGATCTTTTGTTGGGCAAGTATTACTCCAACTCTTATGGCTTCATCAGCGAATATGTTATTTTTCCCTGGATAAGCACCTCCAAAGACACAAATTTTTTTAATGCGCTGGGACGAAGTGCTTTCCATTTTTTTTTCTTTTTCGAGTGCCTGAAAGAGAATGAGTACATGGTGTAATATATAGAGGACTGAGTAGTGAATCAGACAAGAGTAATAATGTCGCCGAAAGTGTATTTGACCTGTCAGAAGAAAATGTTAACCTAACAAAAGATTTTTGCGTGATTTCAGGAAGAAAATCAAAAAGAGAAGAGAAATCAATCGTAAAAGTCCAATGCAAAAAATACGAGAATAATTACACAAATCGAACAACACGTAAATTAAACCGAAATGAAATTATTGCAAATCAAACCAAAAGCTGAGAAGTCATTTATTGTAGTTGTGATTGTGGCTCACATCTTCCTCTGGTTTTACGTCCAGAAACGGCTTAAACGCCTTCTATGAGTCGAGGATATGCTTCCCATCCAGTTTTCTTACAAGCTGGCAAACAGGGTCTTTTAACATCAGATTCCCAAGATGTTGCCATTCCCTTTGGAATTGCGGCCATAAATCAAGAATTTCTCTTTGTACGTCTCCACTAGGATGCGTCTCAAGAGAAAGTTGGATATTACCCAAATTCTCCTTACTCAGTCCATCCTTATTGAATTCAATTTTATCATCTCGATTAGAGGACGGAATCCCAATAGAACGACATTTACCGTTACACGTCCATCGTGCACATGGTAGGAGTTGTATTAGCAAGATTACCTGAAAAAGTTTCACAATAAAATCTAACTAAACGACGAGATCTAAAATCACGTCGCCAAACAAGCATAAAACAAAGTTAATATACAATATAAATATAAATATATAGAAAATTAGGCGGTATAACCAGCCAATAAAAATAAAACAAAGTTAATATACAATATAAATATAAATATATAAAAAATTAGGCGGTATAACCAGCCAATAAAAATAAATATAGGCGGTATAACCAGCCAATAAAAATAAATATACTTATAAACTTATATACTTAGTATTGCTTCCCCGGCAACGGCGCCAAAAACTTGATGGAGACTCAATTAAGAGTTGTAAACCCAAGTGCAGGTTATGTTCAAGTAATAAATTCTCGGGTGTCCGAGGTCGAACCACAGGGAAGCGTATTAGTAAGTATAAGTTTATAAATATATAAGAAAAAGAAAGTAAACAAGATATTAGGGGATCAACAAAACATAAAAGAAATTAAACAAAATATAAAAAAACAATAAGAAAAGATGTTGAGGTTAGAGAATCCACTCTTGGTGTTATGCTAAGATTAATCTTGTTTTATTACACAATTGAAATCCACACATAAGGGAGGTTCCAATCGGAAGGTTTAGCAATTCAGTCCAAATTGTCCAACGTCCATAGCATATGATATTATGTTCATTTGGTGTCCTCAAAACTCACAAAAAGAGTCCAAGCATTCCTTATGCCAAGGTATATGTCTACAATAAATCAAGGTTATGAAACCAAGCATTTACTGTGCCATTGTCATTGTCAATAATGAATCAAGATCCCTACTTTGCAAGTATGATTTTAAACCAAAAGAAAATATTATCTATACTAAATGATGATTTATTTTAGCTCATGTTCAAGAGACTAACCTTAGCATTTACCAAAAGCTTCACCTCATCACCTCAACAATATGATTAGCAACACATACTAGATATGAAGAAAATAAAAAGAAAAATAAAGAAAAAGGAAACTAGAGAAAGGAAAGAAGAAGAAAACTTAGAGAATTACATTGCAATGGCTAATATCCTACCAATGTATCAATGTATCCCAATACTCATCCAAGGCCCTCTATTTATACACATTTTGGAGGGCAAAATGACAAGAGACAAGCTTTACAAATTTCAAAGGTAGGTATAATAGGTGGGTGCATTTTTCTAACAATTTTCGTCATATTGTATGACAATTCTGATCAGCCAGCTTGACGGTCGATTTTGTCAATGTTGGAGGCTCGATCTGATAAAATTGTCTTCTAGAAAAATATACCCCTATCAGTTACGGATCCATAGCCGTTGGAATCAGCTCATTTGCTGATGTGGATAAGAAGATATGGGCAAAATACGAAAACAGGTCAGCACAGACGTCATTGCACATCAGCCAACTTGATGGTCGATTTCGCTAGGGAAAACGACTCCGTTTCAAGAAGTGTAAAACATGAAAAAGATAGATATGCCTCTTATCTTTGCACGGCTACAAATTTCAGCCTTATTGCTTCAGTGAAACTCGAGATATAGCGGATATGGCAAAAGGTGTCGGAACTGGAACTGAACTGGATTTGCCCTTAATTCTAGTAATCTGAAATCACTCAAAGAAACTTGTGAAAAACACCAAATTACATAAAAATATAAAAGATCATAAACACAATTAGACTAAACAATAATAACTCGTATTTGACACAAAACAATAATAAAACATAACTAAAAACTATATAATTATACGAGTTATCAGTCAGCATGTATATTATTCTCCCCCTGCTGACCTAAATGTGGATAAAGAGGAACTTATTTCAGAAAAGTGACATCTTGACACATGTAGACTTTTCTTTGCTGAGGAGAGTAACATTTGTACCCTTTGTGAGTTGGAGAGTAACTAATGAACATTCACCTAATTGACCTAGGATCGAGTTTGCTCCTATTAGGGGCTAGATTATGGACAAAACAAGTAGACCCAAACACTTTTATAGGCATGTTTGCAGAGAATTTGACAATAGATTTTTTTTTCTTAGGAGCATGTGAAGGGTTTGGAATTTTAAGACCCTACTAGGAGTATGGTTAATTAAATGTGTTGTTGTTAAGACAATATCTCTTTAATAATGGTTAGGAGCATTGCATGCAAAGAGTAAAATCCTAGTGATTTCTAATAGATGCCTATTTTTTCTTTCTAGTAACCCGTTTTGTGGAGATGTATGTGCAGAAGACATATGATGAGTTATCCCTCTTTCCTCCATAATTTTTTTTTTATAAAATTCATGTCCTACATATTCGCAACCCTGGCACTTTATAAGACTTTTATTTTTTTTCTTAAACAGATTTTCACTTGTTCTTATAAAGGAGGAAATATTTTTTCCACATCAGATTTTTCTTTTAAGAGGTATACCCATGTATATCTTATGCACTCATCTATGACTGTAACAAACCATCGAAACCCAAAAGTACTAGTAATCCTACAAGGACCCCGTACATATGAATGCACAATTGATAAAGGTTTAGAACTTTTAATATCACTAGAAAAGTAAGGTGCACGAGTATGTTTATCTAATTGACATATCTCGCAGCTAAACTCTGAGAACCTAACTTTTCTAAAGAGACTAGAAAACATATGACTCAAAAGCTAAAATAAAAAATGTCCCATGCACCTACGCCACAACTATATCTCTTCTCTTGGATCAAGATAAGTACCTTTGTAGCCAAATGAGGTCCTATTATGATAAGGTTTGGTTGTAGAAGATAGGGGCCCTGCGACTCCTTAACAAGGCTATTATTCTTTAGTGAGATTGGATCCTGCAAATAACAATCATTTGGAGAAAAAACCACCCATTTTTTTGTTTCCTTAGCTAGTTTATGAATGGATACAATGTTTACAGACAACTTAGGAACATATAAAATTGAGTGTAGGGAAAGTCCTTTTCCAACTTTAATTGCGCATTTTCCCATTATTGTTGTTACACCCGTCAAAGATTCCTTATTGACCCGTCATATGTTCTTATGCACATGAATCTAATATCCAAGGATTAGAATTTGAAAAACAGCAAGGGATTTAATGGAATTATCAACAGTTGCAGCAATGGTCTTGGTTTTCTCCTTCTTGAAAAGTCTCTTCAATTCAACAATTTGTTTTGCAGTAAAACCCTTCTGTTCCTAATTGATTCTAGCACTAATAGCATTAGCAGATGATTGTTTCTTCTTATTCTCTCTTAGCCGTCCATGGATCTCCAAGTGTCTATAGTGTGCCTCAATTTTTTGCATTTTCACACCAAAAATCATCTTTCTTATCTTTGTTGTTTTGCTTACCTTGATTTGACTGTTTTTCTTACCTTGATTTGACCTTTGAAACCTCTTATTGGTCGCCAAGAGAGTATCTTGTTGTTTATCTCCCAACATTGCTGCTTTTATAATTTCTTCTCCGCAGATCGTAGCAAACAATTAATCAGAGGACGACAGAGTACTTCTTACAATTACAAAAGAACACACGTGGTCATATTCTAAGTTGAGACCTGCAAGAAATTCAACTATACTATCCCGATCTACGGCTTCTTTCCATGCTAGGGATGCTTTTCAAGAAATTCTAGTATGCGACTGATAGTGATCTAATTCTAACTACAATTTCTTAATTTGTTAAAATAATAGATCTCATTGCATAGTATTCTAAATCAACTTACGGAGTTCGAACATAAAACCATCATTGCCTACCTTTGAATAAGCTTTTTTGACGGCTTCCCACACTTCATGGGTAGTCTCAAATAAAAGATATGTCCTCCCAATCTCCAATTGCATAGATCCAATAAGCTAGGCCATAACGATGGAGTTGCCTACATCCCGCTTGGCGGCAGCTACTGTATCACTTGGCCTTTTGGGCGTACCATCTAAAAATCCCATTTTCTCTCTTCTTTCACGATCAGCTTCATGTATTGAGTCTAACTGAGACAATCATGTGGGTTCAACTTCTCAATGGTCATTTGCAGGTTTGAGGAATCCATGTTTTGGGATTTAATATAGGTGTCGACTACTATTGATATGCTTTCTTCCATTGGTGCTTATTGGTTCTGAGGGAAAAGGTGTTTTCTGGACTATAGGGTAAGGTTGACGATTGCTGCTTAATAGGGTTTATTTTCTAGGTTGTAGAACTCTCAAGATCGAGATAGCTCTGATACCAACTTTATTTTTCTAAAAAAAATAACTTGATTTACGTAAAAAAACAGTCACACAATTTATTTTACAAAAGATGTTACATATATACAAGGCTACCTGGGTTTCACCCTGTAGACACCTAATTTTGTCCGGACCACTAAAACAGGTATGTTTTCTTCCTAAATTGATGTTGCAGAATGTAAAAAGACTTTTTTCATCCTACAGATGGTACCCCGAGACTTAGTTTAAGAGGGTGAGTATAAAAAAGTCAAACTCAAAAAAAGTCAACCCCAAAAAAAATCAACCTCGAAAAAGTCAACTCCAAAAAGTCAACTACTGAAAAAATCAACCCACTTTCAAAATCAAGATTTGAAGTTCAATTGAAAAATGGTGAAAGAATTTTGAAAATCCGAGGTCTACATTGAAAGATATGGAGTTCCGAAGTTGGGTTATAGAGATTCAGTAGAAAGAAAACCCTAATCCGGGAAATTTAGGGAAAAGTGTTTAAACGATCGAATTGGTCGAAATTGAAGGTTCCAAATGAAAGATAAGCACTGACTACGGGTAATGGAGAAGCCACTTGAAAGAAAAATTGAAAGAAAAGTCAATCCGGGAGAAAACCGAGAATTAGGGTTTTTTTGTGGATTTCGGTGAAATCGGGCAGAATTACAGAAATGGTCCGACTTGGTAAGACTAAAGCCCCCAATGGATGAGGAATGATTAAAAAGGGATAGCCCAAGGCTCATCTTGAAGAAGATTTGAAAATCGGACTTGTTTTGAGCAAAATCGGGTTTCGAAGGCAAAAGGGCAAAATTGGAAAATTTGGGGAAAATAGCAAATGGACTCCAAAAATTCTGAAAATTTGTAAATCTTATTCTTAAATCATTTGGAAGAGATTGGCGAAAGAAAATCTTGATTCGGAGTTCGTTTGCAAAATGGCCAAATCCCGTGTCTCTCATGTAGAAATTCAAAAAGAAAAATCCTGAAAAATAACAAATGAACTCCAAATCTTCTGAAAATTTGCAAATCTCATTTTTAAATTATTTGGAAGATAGTGGCAAAAGAAAATCTTGATTCGGAGTTCGTTTGCAAAATGGCCAAATCCCGGGCCTCCTATGCAATAATTCAAGAAGATAAATCCCGGAAAATAGCAAATGGACTCCAAAAATTCTAAAAATTTGCAAATATCATTTTTAAATTATTTGGAAGAGATTGGCGAAATAAAATCGTGATTCGGAGTTCCTTTGCAAAATGGCCAAATCCCGAGCCCCTATGTAGTAATTCAAGCAGATAAATACCGAAAAAATACCAAATGAGTTTCAAAAATTATGAAAACTTCCAGATAACACTTTTAAATTATTTGGAAGATATTGGTGAAGAAAAATCTTGATTTGGATCTCGTTTAAAAAATGGTAAAATGTGGGGGCATAAAAGAGCATTTTTGGAAGAAAAAATCCAAATAAATAGCAAACAGACTCAAACAATTTTTGAAAACCTCCAGAATTCAATATTTTATTATTTTGAAAGTATTAAAAAAATAAAATTTGAATTTGGAGTCCGTTTGCCATTTATTTGCATCCGGGGGGCAAAATGGTCATTTCACCCAAGCAACCGAAAATGGCTTCTTTTGGCCTTTCAAAAAATCAGACTTGGGCTGAAAAAGAGAGTGCTAGCCTGCCAAGGCCCAAAGGAAGGAGGAAGCTTCTGATTTTTCAATCAAATGGCCAAGAATTAAGAGTTAGTTAGATATTATGTTGATCAAGCCATTGTGATTAAGCCACATAGGCCAATGCATGAAGAGGGAGAGTGTCAAAATTATTCTTGAACAGCTGTAATTATGGACAGTTGATATGCTAATCTAAGGGTGATAATTTCATGATTTTTCACCTTGAATCACTAGCCCTTGGATGGAAATTGGTTGGAATCAAAATGACAACATCCTAGGTGAGGAGAGAGGGTCCATTCGGCTCGCTATAGGGGGAGGTAGAATTTTCATTTTTCTTCACTTCATTTTTTCAGATTTCTTCTTGTTTTGCTTAGTTGTTCTCTCCTTGGTTGAAAGCAAGGAAAGGAAAGTTTGAAGAGATAAAGCTTGAAATATAGCTTCTTGAGGTTGCTTTTAGCACCAACTCTTGCACTTTCTTGATTTTCCATTCTTGTTTTTGCTATTTTGATTATTATTTGGTGAGTTTTCTTTTTAAATAAGTGTTTTTTTTTTATGTTCTTCTTAAGTTCTTTCTTCATCTCTTTCTTAAATAATTTTTACAAATATTTTTTCTTATTTTTCTTTAATGGCCGAATGGCCTTTATATATATATATATTTATTATTGTTGCTGTTTTTGCTTTAATTTATCATGTTATTTATGTTATTTTCTTTAATCTTGATGCTTTAAGTGTTCTTCTACTTCATATACTTGAATTATGTTTTAATTTGGTTGCTTTGTTTGTTACCATTTATGAGTTAAATATCATGTTCTTGCATTTTTAATTTTCTGTTTTCATAATGTTTAAATTTGTTGATGTTTTATATTTAGTATATCAAGTATTTGTGAAAATGCTTGTTAGTTTTAATATCTCTACTTTGTGTTTGCATGATTTGAGTGTTATATTTTAGTTGAGCGTGTTAGTATATCAAGTGTTTGTGAAAATGCTTGTTAGTATCTCTACTTTGTGTTTGCATGATTTGAGTGTTATATTTTAGTTGAGCATGTTAGGATATCAAGTGTATGTGAAAATGCTTGTTAGTATCTCTACTTTGTGTTTGCATGATTTGAGTATTATATTTTAGTTTTGCATGTTAGTATATCAAGTGTTTGTGAAAATGCCATGCTTGTGTGGAATCATAGGCCATTCGGCCACTCCATGTATTCTAGCATTATGTGTGCATTTTTTCTATGTTGGTTGATAGGTTGGAATTTGCATGATATTTGGTTGAGTTTTTGGTTTAAGCATGCCTTGTGTTTGTGTTATTGCCATGCATATTTTAGATGTTAGGTTAGGTTTATCTTGCCATGCATGTTCATGCATTTTAGACCTAGGTTACATTAAATGCCATGCAAGTTCATTTAGGTCTAGGTCACTATATTGATGCCATGCATTTTTTTCATGACATTTAGGTTAAAAACCATGCATTTCATGCATCATATTTGCTGTATTTTTTCATGCATTTCATGTTCATCCACTTGACTAATGACTTAGGCCAATTAATGGTTCAAAGTCATGCTCTCTTGAGCATACTTGTGGAAAATTAAGGTTTGTCAAATTGATTATTCTACCTTTGTGATTTTTTCAACTTAGCCAATTTTTGTCTAAATTTTCAAAAGTCCTAGCTACTGTTTGTGAGTCATTTGTGAGTTTTAAATATTTTTACTTTGATTTTTAAATGATTTTATCAAAGGCAAAAATGTATTTTGGCAAAACAGTTTTTTCACCAGTACTCGTACTTTCCCGATTTTTCTGGGTATTCATTTTTAATCAAAAAATTAAGATGCTTTTTTTCCCTATAGCTTTACATGTCCTGAGTCTCCAGTATTTTTTTAGATTTTTTTGAATTTTTAAAAATAGGGTAAAAAATCGTGGCTTAAAACTGGACAGTGGAGTCAGAATTGAATTTAAAGAAAAATCATTTTTCTGTTTTGGTTAAGTTACTTAGAGGGGGCTGATTAGGAAGTTTAGCTACTGACTTAGGGTAGTTTCTAAGCCTTTTTAGACTCTAAAAATGATTTTTTAAGTCTCGGGTTAAGGGTGGTCAAGTCCAAGATTTTAAACTTAGGAAATTAGAGCCATTTAAAAAAAGTTTAGCCCAGTTTTTATTTTTTAATCTAAGCTTTTCAAAATTGTTTTCAAACAATCACAAAGTATTTTGGTTTTAGAATATTTAATTTGACATATTTTCCTAAGGTAGCCGGATATCTTTTTAGATATACAGATTTCCTTAATTAAAGGAAAAAATACATTTTCATGCATTGCATTTTCCATATTCATGCATTTTATATAATATGTGATTTTTGCTATGATAATTCCTATGGTATTGTTATTATTTTGATTTATATTTTTGAGGTTATATGGTTTATTATATGGTTTTGAATATTTCATGATATCCTATACTTTTTATTTAGTTATTTTTGTCATATTATTTAACATATACTAGTTCATGCATTATTATTTTCATTTTTATTTTCATGCATATTATATGATAGAATTATTTTATATTTTATGTCATTTAAATTATATGCCATATCATTCATATTTGCCATGTCATTTAAATTATTTCATCTCATATAGAATATATTATGTTACCTAGGTCATTTCATGTAGAATATATTATGTTACCTAGGTCATTTCATTTAGGATATATATTATGTCATTTAGGATATTTTATTTCATTTAGGATATATCATATGACTTAGGATATTGCATCTCATATAGAATGTATTATGTTACCTAGGTTATTTCATTTCATTTAGAATATGTCATATAACTTAGGATATTTCATTTCATTTATAATATGCTAAGACATTTAAATCATATCATATCATTTAAAGTGCATTATATTATTTAGATTTTGCTATGTCATTTTATTTATGTCATGGATATACATATTCATTTCTTTTAAATGTTTTCAAAAAAGGTAATGATTTTCAATAAAATAAAGATATTCCCTAGTTAAAATAATTCATGAGTTCTCTACCGGGTTTGCTGGGGAGGATATCATCAATTATCATTAATAACGGAATATCTTCTTTAAAAAGAGAATGATTCGGAAAGTTTTCCAAAACTAATAAAAATTTCTATATTTTGCCACGTTTGTTGGGGAATATAGGAAAATTTTGAATTTATAAATTCCGGACCATTTTCAATTAAAAATGGAATTATTTTTCTTTAAATTGGGAATCAACTTGAAATACTAAATTTAAAACCGATTTTTTACCGAGACTTGAGATAACACACGATTAATAAGGTACCGTTTTATACGGGTGTTGTGGGGGTGCTAATCCTTCCCCGCACGTAACTGAGTCCCGAGCCCGTTTCTTTGATTTCTCTGGTTTGAAACGTAGACTTGAAATTGGTTTTAAAAATGTTTTAATTAATTTGTAAAATATTTTATAAAATCGGTTTTAATAGGTGGCGGATCACACCTAGCTAAAAAAGATTGGTGGCGACTCCATGTCTTTTTCAAGGCCATTTTCAAAACCTTCATTTTTTCTAGAGGAATTAAGTCCAGTTTTCCTCGATTTTTTTTAATGTCATGCTTAACGAATAATAAAGTCTTGCGATAAGACTTGTTATTTTTTAGGTTGCGACACACCCTATAGTAAACATTAAGTGCATTCCAAATATAAACTCCTAAAAATCAAGGATTAAGATAATTACTCAATCCTCAAATTATGATTCCATTCTTATCACTTATGTCGTAACCTTAAAAAGTCGAAATGCCCCATCGCGGGACATCGCTCGTTAAGTGTTACATTGGGAAAAATAAAGGAAAAGACGACTTAATTCCTCGAAATTAGAACAAGAAGGTTTGAAAACAATCTCGAAAAAAAATGGAGTCGCCACCAATATATTTTGGCTAGGTGTGATTGGCAAACCTATTAAAACCGATTTTTATAAAACATTTTAAAATTAATTAAAACATTTTTTAAAACCAATTTTGAAGTCTGCGCTTTGAACCAGAGAAAACAAGTGCGGGTTCGGGAGTCGGTTACGTGTGGGGAAGGATTAGCACCCCTACAAAGCCCGTATAAAACGGTACCTTATTAATCGTGTGTTATCTTGAGTCTTGGTGAAAGTCGATTTTATATTCGATATTTAAAAATAATTCCCGTAAAAAAAACAATATTATTTGAGAATGATCTGAAATTTATTAACATATTTTTTCGTATTTCCCGACAATCTCGACAAAATATAGAATTTTTCCTTTATTTTGAAATTTACCGAATCACCCTCATTTTTGAAGAAATATATCCTCCCCGGTAGACCCAGCAGAGAACTCATGTATTATTTTAACTCGGGAATAATCTTGTTTTATAAAAAAATATTTAATAAATTTTTGTACATTTTAAATCAAATAAAAAATGGTCATGAATATGTAAACAATACTAAGATAAAAATGTAATTGAAATAACATGTACAATTATCATGGGATTGCAAACATTTATTATGACTTGGCAAAAGAATTAATGACATGGCAAAATCTAAATGACATGGCCAAAAGAATTAATGACATGGCAAATCCTATTATGACAAGGCAAAAGAATTAATGACATGTCATGCTTGACATGGCAAAATATAAATAACATGGCCAAAAGAATTAATGACATGGCATATGAATTAATGACATGGCAAATCCTATTATGACATGGCAAAAGAATTAATGACATGACATGCTTGACATGGAAAAATATAAATGACATGGCCAAAGGGATGAATAACATGGCATACTTAACATGGCAAATTCTATTATGACATGACAAAAGAATAAATGACATTGCATACTTGACATAGCAAAATCTAAATGACATAACCATAGAATATTCAATCATATCATGATTAAGATTGCAAGTGTAAATATCATGGAATATGCACAAATCATTATTTTGAAATTCTTTTCATGTGAAGAATCACATAAATGGCATATGTCGGAAAATATTACCGTAATCCCCGGCAAACCCAGCAAAGCTTGGAAAATAATTATTTCATATGGCATTTATATGATTCCAAATAAAAATGAAAATCGTACCTTTCGATTCCATAAACACGTGCGTTGAATAATTTCCAAACCTCATTGGCAAACCCGACAAAGATTAGGAACTAATTCTCGCCAAATGTTTAGGAAACCGAGAAGCACGTTTTTATGCCAAATTAAATAAAAACAACTTAACATATGCAATGCATGAAAATGTATTTCTCCCTTGAAGTAAATACATCTGTATACCTAAAGAAGGTATCCAACTACCTTTGAAAGAAACTTAAATTAGATTTTTAAACCGAATGACTTTGGGCTCAGATTAAGGAAGATGCAATTTTTGAGTAGAAAAATACCCATGGCCGAACCCCTTCTAAAGAGGCTCCAGTTTTTTCCTATTTTTTGAAACATGGGTTAACTACCCATGACCCGATCTTTGTAAAATCAATTTTTATCTTTGAGATGACCTAGAAAACAACCTAAAACAGTAGCTAATGACTCCAATCAGCCCCTCATTTTTACAAATAAAAATCAGAAAATTGTTAGTTTAGAAAAACTCATTTTGACCCCAAAAACCAATTTTAGAAAACTATTTTTCTACCCTTTATAAAAATTCAAAAAATTCTGAAAAAATCAGTTTAGTCTTGAAACATGATGGTATTTATAACGAAAAATCAGTTTTAAAATCGAACTAAGCATGCCATGACCGAAATTGCCTTAAAGAAATAACAGTAAACTAAAATCTGTTTTACCGAAAACCATTTTTCCACCCTTGATCAAAAATTATAAAAATCCTACGAAAAATACCAAAGGCTCCTATAATGGTCTACTAAATGTGGTTAAAAAAACCTTTTTACTTTGACAAAAGAAACTTGGTGAAAAAATTGCCAAAAGTCAGAATAACCAATTTAACAACCTATTACTTTTCCCACTAGTTTGCACAAGAGATTTTGGCTAGAGACCATGGATTGGCCTTAACCATAAATCAGGTTGAGAATGATATGAATGCATGATTCTTCAACAACACAAACATATGAAAATGAATCTGTCATGAGCTAAAAAAAAAACAAACAAACAAAGAAAATAAAGGTTGGCTCAATGGTTGGTTTCTTGGATATAGTCCCACCTAACCAAAATCACTTGATGAAAATCAAGATCCTTAAGCTTCTCAAACCTTTTATTTCTTTTTTTAAAAGAAAACCAAAGGAGAAAATCTATCCTACCATAATGGTGAAACCTACAATCAACATGCAAGCAAGAAAATCAAGCAAAAGACAAGCACAATAAGGCCACCAAGGTTTCGGCCAAGAAAGAAATATTGTAGGAAAATTTTGTAAACTTTGTTATTTTTGTAAAGAATAAAGAAGAAAGGGGAAAAAACCTTTAGAAATTTATTTTGAAAACCTTTTATTCAACAAAGAAAGTTAACAATCACATGGAAAAAGAGAAGAAAATGAAATCAAAGAAAATAATTGAAAAGAAGAGAGGAAATAGCTACCTAGCAAAGCTTTCCAAATCAAGCACTCAAACTTCTCCTTCTTTCTCTCTTTTTATTTTTCTCCTTTTCCTCAAGAGTGTAGTGAATAGCCTTAAAAAATGAATCCTCCCTCCTCCACAAGGGCTGGCCGAATGGGCTCTTTATGTTGGTGTGAGAGTGCTCATCTTTTAGCCTTAGTCATGCATTGCATGCTCTCCTAACATCCTTGCCATATGACTAATTCTTGTCCCCCCTTTGTATAATGCTCTCCTTAAATTAAGGGCTCTTATCTCTTTTTTGCATGATGCCTCCCTTAAATTGAGGGTTTTATAACCTCTCATTGGCCAATAATACCACCTAGATTATTCTTGTCTCCTATCTCTACAAAATATCTAATCCACTTGTCATGATCATATGGCTTACTATCAAAATATCTTCCTAGCTGGCATTTTTAAATCATTTGGCACCATCACATAGCCTTCACATGCTCTTCACATGGCTTTGCAATTTGGAGGCCTCCCATTGGCCAAAAATGTCATGTAGGCAAGTGGTGGAGAATCTTGTCCTTTCTTAAAAATGTCATCTTGCTACTCAATCTTGGCCATTTGATTTAAGATGATCACACTTCCATCTTCCTCTCCATGAGCTAGCCAAAAATGTCCTGGAATTTTCTAGGCCATTCCTCCTTTTTTATTTGCAAGATGGTCTTTTTTGGTTTTTTCGGTAAAATTATATTTTTGCTTTCAAACTTAATTTATTTGCAAATGGACCCCAATTTTTTATTTTTCTTTTTTAATCCATCCCATCCAATATAAAACTCAGTTCTAGAGGTTTTCATAATATTCCGAGCTCGTTTTACATTTTTCTTGAATTTTTCTCTAAAATTTCAGTTTAGTGCCCCCTGAACTTTGTCTATTTTCATTTGAGCTCCGATTCTAGAATTTTCTTTTCCAATCTATTCTATCCAACATAAAACTTAGTTCTGGAGGTATTCATAAATTTCTGAGCTCGTTTTCCATTTTCTCGAATTTTTCTCTAAAATTTTGGTTTAGTGCCCCCGAACTTTGTCTATTTCCATTTGAGCTTCGATTTCAAATTTTTATTCTCCAATATATAATATCAAATATAATACTCAGTTATGGAAGTTTTCATAATTTTCCGAGCTCGTTTTCTATTTTTCTCGATTTTTTCCTTAAAATTATGGATTAGTCTTTCAAATTTAGCATACTTGCGTTTTAGCCCCAATTTCGGCTTTTCTTTTTCTCATTTCCTTCTTTCCATCCTAAAACTCTGTTCTGAAAACTTTCACAACTTTTCGAGCTCAAATTCTATATTTCTCAAATTTTCCAAAACTGCCCTTTAGCCCTTGAAACCTCGGTTTTACTCGGAAAAGGCTAAATTTTTAGAATTTCTTTTTCCATTGCCTTTGTCATATATTGAATTGGAGTTGGACCGATTTTGCCCAATTTTTACATCTGAATTTCTCTCCAATTTAGTTTTTTCCTTTTTCCTCAAAATTGATTTTTTTTCGATTTTCCCGTTTCTGCTCCAATCAGCTCTTCTTTTCGATCCACTTCAAATTGGGACTTGGAATATTTTGATTTATTTATCATTCATCAGCTGGGGACTTAATTTCACCGAATCGGACCATCTCTGTAGTTTTCCCCAAATTTGTGAAATTTTCATTTATTCATTAAATCATTATTTCCCTTTTGCTCTTTAAACAGATTCATCCTTCAACTCTTCTTCAAAATTGGACCTTCCAATATCCATATTTATTGATATTATTCCATTTGAAACCTCCAATTTCGTCCAATTTGATCGTTTACGTGCTTTTCCTCAAATTTGGAAATTCCATGCTTTTCTCCTACACTGAATTTTGCAATTTGTGTTTCAACCTCTCTATCTTCGATTGTAGATCTCCGATTATAAAAATTCTTTCACCATTGTTCAATTCAACTTTGAATGTTGATTTTGACTGAGAGTTGACTTTTTTAGTGGTTGACTTTTTTGGAGTTGACTTTTTTGAGTTGACTTTTTCATTTTGACCTTCGTATCAAAGTCTTGGAGACCCATCTGTGGAATGAGGAAAGATTCTTTGCATTCCTAGAATTTGAGAGGAGAATTTAGCTTGTTTATGGGGCCCGAACAAAATTAGGTGTCTGCAGCTGCCCTTCTTTGACTATTGCTGAGAATCAGGAATCAGGCAAAGATAAAATAGACAATAATTTTTTTCGGTTAGTGAAATCACATGTGAAGGATAGAAGGAAGAATTTTCTTTATTTTTTTGTTCATTTTTTGATTTTTTTGTAAATTGTAAAATAAAAGAATTTTGTCCTTTAAATTGAGTTCCCTGACTAATCAAGGCTCGACCCATCTTAAGAAAACGAGTTCGATTTGCAAGAGAAAAAAATACCTCAGCAGAAGTCCCGGGGCCTTATCTTATCTTGGTGTGAAATTATATGAATGGCATGTGTCGGGATATTTCACTGAACTTCCCGGCAAACCCAGCATAGTTTCTAGAAAAATATCTTTTCTCATGACATGCATATAATTTTGGGATAAAATCATATTTTTTGAAAAAAGATAGAAAAGTTTGTCCTTAAATTAAATTTCCTGACTAATCAAGGCTCGACTCGTCTTAAGGAAACGAGTTCGATATGCAAGAGAAGAAAATACCTCGGCGGTGATCCCTCGGCCTTATCTTATCTTGGTGTGAAATTATATGAAAGACATGTGTCAGGATATCGAACTCCCCGGCAAACCCAGCAGAGTTTCTAGAAAAATATCTTTTCACATGACATGTATATAATTTTGAGATAAAATCATATTTTTCGAAAAAAGATAGAAGAATTTATCCTTAAATTGAATTCCCTGACTAATCAAGGCTCGACCCGTCTTAAGGAAACGAGTTCGATTTGCAAGAGAAGAAAATACCTCAGCGGTGATCTCGGGGCCTTATCTTATCTTGGTGTGAAATTATATAAATGACATGTGTCAGGATACCGAACTTCCCAGCAAACCCAGTAGAGATTTAGAAAAATGTCTTTTCGCATGACATGTATATAATTTTGGGATAAAATCATATTTTTCGAAAAAAGATAGAAGAATTTGTCCTTAAATTAAGTTCCTTGACTAATCAAGGTCAACCCGTCTTAAGGAAACGAGTTTGATTTGCAAGAATTTCGAATGTCTTGTCCAAGAAAAATCTGGTTGTCTTATCCAGGAAAAATTTTGGATGTCTTGTCCGAGAAAAATCTGGTTGTCTTATCCAGGAAAAATTTTGGATGTCCTTTCCAGAGTGCCAACTTTACTGGGCTTACTTACTTTTGTGCCAGCTACATAGGACTTAAAATGTACGATGCCAACTTTACTGGGCATACTTGTTAATGCCAGCTACATTGGGTTTAAAATCAACGAATCCAACTATACCGGGCTTACTTTTTGGTGCCAGCTTTATTGGGCTTAAAATCTACAATGCCACCTTTGCTGGGCTTACTTTTTGGTGCCAGCTACATTGGGCCTATGATGCACCCAAAAGAGTGTATCTTATTTAACCTTGCACTAAAAAAAGATCAATTGTAAGTATAATGATTAGCAAAGGTCGAGTCCTCAGGGATTGGGTTTTAATCTATGAGTTATTAGTTTATAACTTACGTTCAAAGAAAATAATACAAGAAAAGGGGTTTTTGAAGCCAGATTTAAACTAAAGTAAATAATAAGAATAAGATGCAAGGCGGTATAACCAGCCAATAAAAATATATATACTAAATTAGGCGGTATAACCAGCCAATAAAAATATATATACTAAATTAGGCGGTATAACCAGCCAATAAAAATAAAACAAAGTTAATATACAAATTAGGCGGTATAACCAGCCAATAAAAATAAATATACTTTTAAAAATAAGCAAACTAGAAAAATAAGAAAACAAGTAAGTAAGAAGAATCAAATATGAAAAATATGGTTAAGGTTTCATTCTCCACCACTAGACATCATTAAGAATCAATTTTAGATCTATCAATATCAACCAACTATCAAAGTTAACAACCGTAGATAACAACAAGCTCTGTTATCCCAATCTTTCCTTAGTTTATCGTTAAATAAAACAAGCTCTCTATTTAATCTCTAACCATTAAACAACCTAGAATAAGCTCTCTAAATTCAATTTAATGGCAGCTTTATGATGAGAAAGATAGGTTGATCTAAGCAACAAACACATAAGCTCGGATTGTTCAACTTAGGTTGTGTTCCACTTTGCAATTATTGAAAACTTCACCATAATCATTAATCACAAATTGCCACTTATGAATAGGAAATCAAGACAATTACACGGATCAAGACTCCTAAACTAGCAATAGATAATTATCAAGATCTATCTAGTTGTACACCTAAATAAATCAAGACAACATCATGAACAATTCTTGTAGAAGAACATAAGCAACTTTGATAGAAAATTAATGATAGATAGAATCTGAAAATCAATCACAAAACATTTCTAGGGCTTTGAAATCACCTTTAACCAAATAAAAGTTTAGCCTAGCATAGGCATTGTAAACATAAACATAAAATTAAAGAGAATCTAAGAAGGAAATAAAAGAAAGAAAGAAGAAGAAGAAAATAAAGAAAAAGAAAACTAGAGAAAAGAAAGAAGAAGAAAACTTAGAGAATTTTATTACAATGGCTAATATCCTACCAATGTATAATATGATCCCTTACAATCATCCAAGGCCCTCTATTTATACACATTTTGGAGGGCTAAATGACAAGAGACAAGCTTTACAAATTTCAAAGGTAGGTATAATAGGTGGGTGCATTTTTCTAACAATTTTAGTCATATATGACAATTTTGATCAGCCAACTTGATGGTCGATTTTGTCAATTTTGGAGGCCTTATCGGATCACATGGTCTTCTAGAAAAATGTTACCCTATCAGTTACGGATCCATAGCCGTTGGAATCAGCTCATTTGCTGATCTGGATAAGAAGATATGGGCAAAATACGAAAACAGGTCAGCAGAGACGTCATTGCACATCAGCCAACTTGATGGTCGATTTCGCTAGGGAAACGACTCCGTTTCAAGAAGTGTAAAACATGAAAAAGATAGATATGCCTCTTAGCTTTGCACGGCTACAAATTTCAGCCTTATTGCTTCAGTGAAACTCGAGATATAGCTGATATGGTAAAAGGTGTCGGAACTGGAACTGAACTGGATTTGCCCTTAATTCTAGTAATCTGAAATCACTCAAAGAAACTTGTGAAAAACACCAAAGTACATAAAAATATAAAAGATCATAAACACAATTAGACTAAACAATAATAACTCGTATTTGACACAAAACAATAATAAAACATAACTAAAAACTATATAATTATACGAGTTATCACACCCCCACACTTAGATTGTTGCTAGTCCCTAGCAACGACTCAATAAAAATAAAATAAGAAAATCTAATCTAATCCATTTTCGTAGGAAATCACGGTGGCACTTAGCATGTGACACAAGCCTTTAAACCCCTAGGTGTCCCTAGTGGACGAGTTTAGTCTCGTGAGGGTTTACTAGAACGATACCCACAAACATTGAAAAACTAAAATATAAATAAACTACATATACTAAAAATATTTACTCCTAATCCTTTCAATACAAATTAGAGACAATCTTTGAACAAGTCTTATAAACTAATCAATAGCTTAAAAAAATTTCACAAAAAATCATGCTTGAATGTAAATTGTTTGAGTTAAGCCAATATTAGCATAACATATCTCAATCAAAATAGTGCATGTTCAAATTTAATCTCAAGTTCTCACATGGGATACCCTCATGATTTTCACTCTTTAAAGTAGTGGTGAAGTGTTTACACTCAATCAATCTCATGAAAACAGTTCTACCATATTCTTGCTTGTCCACCTATTCTCCACTATTTAGATCATACAACTTCATGAATCAAGAGGTCTTTAATCAAGGTTGTAATGGGGCCAAGGGGTTTGTAATGTGGTTGAAGAACAAAAGGATAAAGATATCACAAAGGTTCCAAAGAGTTCATAAAGTTTAGAGACATAAAAAGATCATACAAAGAAACTTCTCAAAACTCTTTACAAGTACATAGTCACCTAGGCCGGATATTTATGTTGGGCCTTTTCTTCATTCTAAACAACTTTGTAACATCTTTTTCTTTTTCCACAAATTCAAGAGATGATTCATATTTTTTTTTTTACATAGGAATGTATTTGCCCGTATTCCATTTCTTTTTCTCTTGACTTTTCTTTTCTTTTCCCCCACACTTATTTCTTGTTTCTAACCCAAATTTTTAACTAAAAATATCACTTGTTTTTTTTTGCAATATGTCTCAAAATATATAATCCATCTTTAGAACAAGGGTAAGGATATAAGTATATTTAGGCTAGGTGTAAGTTGTGGTTACCAATAAAGCATCATATTTAATGTAGGCTCAAATTGGCTCACTAGTGGGGATGTTCTCTTAGAACATTAATAATGGATGGCTGTTTGGCTCTGGTTATAATCCTAATGCCTCTATCATATTCATGTTGTCACATGTATCAATATAGTCTCAAACGGTTTAAAGCAAGTTCTAGAGAATCATGTAATCATAAGAGCACTCAAGAAAGAAATTAGATTGATATGTATAATGCATCAATCATATAGGCTCAAAAACTCACAAGGATGATTATACAAGTCAATATCAAGTCTAAACATGCTTCTTTCTCAATCAACATATCATATTAACATTGGCTCATAAAAAATGATATCAAGCTCAATTCTCATGAAAATCTTCTCACTAATAAATCTGTTTTAGACTTATGCAATTCATATCTCATCATTGTATTAAAAAGGAACTAAAACACACTAAAAAAATAATAATAAAGACTCATAAAAAAAAAATAGTAGACAAAAATAAAAGAAATCCTAAATCATTCCCCCCACACTTAATTCTTCCATTGTCCTCAATGTAAGTCTATTAACCGAAATGAAAGAATCATGTGTAAGAGAAAAGAACTAATAACATAAGAATAGGAACAACTAAGACTCAAAACAAAACAAACTCATGCAACCTAAATAATCCTAAAATACTAAACAAAAATTAACAAGTAAACATAAAAAGATTAAAATCAAACTGACAAGGTATGTCTCAAGTCTCCCTTACTCAGACCTTGTTCAGAATGAAGATTTCTAAATTGCTTAAAACACAACAAACTTTTTTTTTTTTTTTTTTTAAATTAGCAAAATATGTCCCTTACCCCCTACTAAAATATGACGTTGTCCCCAATGTCAAATTTTAAAGGTAGAATTTAGGAGATATTACCTGCAGAGGTTGCTAACCACTTATTATAACTGAGACACAACAAGGAAAATGTTAGATAATGTCACAAAGACAAAGTGCAATCCACTCCTTGCTCGTCCATATCTCTTTTTCTTTTTCCGAGCGTTTGCGAAACAACCGTAGTAGATAAACACTCATAAGCTTGGAGCTTTTTGAGTAAACTTCAATGGTTGTAGCAGAAATTATGGTTCTCCTTGCCTCTGAAAACATGAATCCATTATCCACAGCATTAACTAAATATGAAAGCAAATTACTAAAATAACCATTAATATTAAGCAAACCAATGGGTTTCTTATTTGTGACCAAAGCTGACCAAGAAGCCACGCAAGCTATTTCTTCCAATGTACCCAGACCTCCTGGTAAAGCAATGAATGCATCGGCAGAATGGTACATGATTGTTATCCGTTCGGGGATACTCCAGACTTGTATTTCCTTACCCACGGTAGGTCCACAAAAACCTGTGAATAGTTTTGGCACGATTCCTAGAACTGGACTTCCTCAGGCGTGTGCTGCTGTAGCGACTGCTCCCATTAAACCCGTACTACCGCCTCCATAAATCAACTGGATCTTTTGTTGGGCATGTATTACTCCAACTCTTATGGCTTCATCAGCGAATATGTTATTTTTCCCGGGATAAGCACCTCCAAAGACACAAATTTTTTTAATGCGCTGGGACGAAGTACTTTCCATTTTTTTTTTCGAGTGCCTGAAAGAGAATGAGTACATGGTGTAATATATAGAGGACTGAGTAGTGAATCAGACAAGAGTAATAATGTCGCCGAAAGTGTATCTGACCTGTCAGAAGAAAATGTTAACCTAACAAAAGATTTTTTGCGTGATTTCAGGAAGAAAATCAAAAAGAGAAGAAAAAATCAGCAGTAAAAGACAAATAAAAAAAAACGAGAATAATTACACAAATCGAACAACACGTAAATTAAAACAAAATAAAGTTATTGCAAATCAAACCAAAAGCTGAGAAGTCATTTATTGTAGTTGTGATTGTGGCTCACATCTTCCTCTGGTTTTACGTCCAGAAATGGCTTAAACGCCTTCTATGAGTCGAGGATATGCTTCCCATCCAGTTTTCTTACAAGCTGGCAAACAGGGTCTTTTAACATCAGATTCCCAAGATGTTGCCATTTCCTTTGGAATTGCGGCCATAAATCAAGAATTTCTCTTTGTACGTCTCCACTAGGATGCGTCTCAAGAGAAAGTTGGATATTACCCAAATTCTCCTTAGTCAGTCCATCCTTAATGAATTCAATTTTATCATCTCGATTAGAGGACAGAATCCCAATAGAACGACATTTACCGTTACACGTCCATCGTGCACATTTGTGGCAATTTGAACTCATGCGCTTTGCTCGTCGCTTCTTTGCAAAAGTGCTTCTACCTGTACCTGGTAAAAGCAAAACAGGAAGATATTCATCTTCACGTACCTTGGCTTCATTTATCTAACGTATGTCGTCAGGAATCCCTTTGTGCATAAGCATTCTTAATCTTTCAAATCGAACTTGGTAAAGCTTCAGTAAAATATTTCGAGGAAAAGGAGGAAATCGTTTCTGCAATCTTGTGAGAATATCATCCATCCTGAAAAAAAAATGAAAAAAATTGAAAGAGAAATTGGAAGAGAAATTTATATACAATATCAGTTTTGTGGGTAGCTGATGGAACCGATTTAAATAATCACGGAGTACCGTTATCCGCCATTTAACCGGGGTTAAAAAAAATTATATTTACATCTAGTTATTTTCAAAACAAGGATCAGAAAGAAAAACAACATAAAAAGACTAAAAAACAAAACACTCTAAATAAAATCCTAAATTCTTCCCCCCACACATAATTTTTACATTGTCCTCAATGTAATGCTATTATCCCCCAATGCAAGAATTATATGTAAGAGAAAAGAACTATTAAACAAAACAAAAGAAAAACAATAAAAGATAGAATGATGGAGAGTAAGGAATATGCAAATCTGATATAATAGATGCTCTCCATCCTTTTGGGTTGCCTCTCCAAGAAGCGCTTGGTTTATTGTCCTCAGCCTGACTTAGACCCATGCCATTATTATTCAACATACTTTGGCTCAAAAAGTGGAAACTCCTCCACATCTTGTATTGGAAAGTTCTCATAGTAAGGCTTCAATCTATGACCATTCACTTTGAATGCCTTATCTGTTTTCGGGCTTTGGATTTCAACTGCACCATGAGTAAATACATTAGTAATAACAAAAGGTCCAACCCAACGAGAACGTAACTTACCTGGATATAACTTAAGGCGTGAATGGAAGAGAAGAACTTTTTGTCCAACAACAAATTCTTTTCTTGATATCATCTTGTCATGGAATGCCTTAGTCTTTTCCTTGTAAATCCTAGAATTCTGATAGGCATCATTCCTTATCTCCTCTAATTCTTGTAGGTCAAGTTTTCTTTTCTTTCCTATCTCATCCATCTCCATGTTGCATTGTTTGATAGCCCAATATGATTTATGTTCCAATTCAACCGGAAGATGACAAGGCTTACCATAAACAAGTCGATAAGGAGACATACCAATGGGTGTCTTATATGCTGTCCTATAAGCCCAAAGTGCATCATCAAGTCGTGAACTCCAATCCTTCCTATTTGGATTAACTGTCTTTTCAAGGATGGACTTAACTTCTCGGTTTGACACTTCAGCTTGCCCACTAGTTTGAGGATGATATGAGGTGGAGACCTTGTGTGTGATGTTATACTTCCTCAAAAGTGCTTCCATAGTCCTATTGCAAAAGTGAGTACCTCTATCGCTGATTATGGCCTTTGGCGTTCCAAACCTAGCCAAGATGTTAGTCTTGACAAAATCTGAAACAACTTTAGAGTCATTAGTCCTAGTGGATTTTGCTTCCACCCACTTTGAAACATAATCAACGGCAAGTAAAATATAAAGATTACCAAAAGAAGGAGGAAAAGGTCCCATGAAATCCATGCCCCATACATCAAAAATTTCAACAATAAGTATTGGAGTTTGAGGCATTTGATTTCTAGCACCTAAGTTACCTGTTCTTTGGCAACGATCACATGACTTGCAAAAGAGGTATGCATCTTTGAATATGGTAGGCCAATAAAATCCAGAATCAAGAACTTTCATGGCTGTTCTTTTGGATCCAAAGTGTCCTCCACATGCATAAGAGTGACAAAAGGTGAGAATAGATTGAAATTCAGTTTCGGGTACACACCTTCTTATAATCTGATCGGAGCAATGCTTCCAAAGGTAAGGATCATCCCATATGTAGTATTTGGCATCACTCTTGATCTTATTTCTTTGAGCTTGTGTCAACTCTTGTGGCAACTTCTTGGTAACTAAGTAATTAACAATATCAGCATACCAAGGAGTTGTTGTACTTATAAAAAGAAGTTGCTCATCCGAAAAGTTCTCATTCAAGGGTAGTGCATCATCTTCATGAACTAAACGGCTAAGATGGTCCGCAACCAGGTTGTCACTACCTCTCTTATCTTTTATCTCCAAATCAAACTCTTGTAAGAGAAGTATCCATCTAATCAACCTTGGTTTGGCCTCCTTTTTAGTGAGTAAGTACTTAAGGGCTGCATGGTCAGAATATACAATTACTTTAGTACCAATTAAATAAGATCGAAATTTTTCTAAAGCAAATACAACAGCCAAAAGTTCTTTTTCAGTAGTGGAATAGTTCAATTGAGCATCATTAAGAGTTCGTGAGGCATAATAAATGGCATGTGAGGCTTTGCCAACCCGTTGGCCCAAAACAGCTCCAATAGCATAGTCACTAGCGTCACACATGATTTCAAAAGGTACATTCCAATCTGGTGGTTGGATGATAGGAGCTGATGTCAAGAGTCCCTTCAATGTTTCAAACGCCTCTTTGCATTTATCATCAAAGTGGAAAACCACATCTTTTTGTAGTAGCTTGCAAAGAGGTAATGTGATCTTTGAGAAGTCTTTGATAAATCTCCTATAGAAACCTGCACGTCCAAGAAAAGAACGAACCTCTCTCACATTTGTGGGAGGTGGTAAAGAATGCATAATATCTATTTTAGACTTATCAACCTCTATCCCTCTAGAAGAAATTACATGGCCCAAAACTATTCCTTGTTCTACCATAAAGTGACATTTTTCCCAATTCAAAACAAGGTTAGTTTCCATGCATCTTTCAAGTACAAGTGTAAGGTTCTCTAGACATCTATCAAAAGAATCACCATAGACACTAAAATCATCCATAAACACTTCTATGATGTTCTCTACATAATCTGAAAATATGCTAACCATACACCTTTGGAATGTAGCTGGTGCATTACAAAGACCAAATGGCATACGTCGGTATGCAAAAGTACCAAATGGACATGTGAATGTTGTTTTCTCTTGGTCCTCCGGAGCAATGGCTATCTGATTATAACCTGAAAAACCATCAAGAAAACAATAATGAGAATGGCCAGCTAACCTTTCAAGCATTTGATCAATAAAAGGTAAAGGAAAGTGGTCTTTGCGAGTTGTGGAATTAAGTTTACGATAATCAATACAAACTCGCCATCCTGTTTGAACCCTAGTAGGAACAAGTTCATTCTCATTATTTGTTACCACCGTTACACCTGATTTCTTTGGAACCATTTGGACTGGGCTCACCCATTTGCTATCCGAGATAGGATAGATCACTCCAACATCTAGGAGCTTCAGTATCTCCTTTTTCACAACCTCCATCATAGGAGGGTTCAATCTTCTTTGTGCTTCTCTTGTTGGTTTAGATCCTTCCTCTAACAAAATCTGGTGCATGCACATGGATGGGCTTATTCCCTTGATATCGGCAATTATCCAACCAATTGCTGTTTTATGCTCTCTAAGCACCTGGATAAGTCGCTCTTCTTGCAAAGGTGTGAGCTCTTTGGCAATGATGATCGGTAGTGTGTCCTTTTTACCTAAGAACACATATTTCAAGTGGTTCGGTAGTGGTTTCAATTCTAAAGTTGGTGCCTGCAAAATGGAAGGTAGAAGTTTCTCATTAGATAAAGGCAAATCAATAAATGAAACATCAAACCTTGCATCTTTAGGTTGCAGCGAGTGTAAAGATTCTAGTGCCCCCCCCACCTGGTCACTCAAGGCTAGTTTAGCATTCCCCATTCCGAGATGGTTGCTAATGACTATTTCTACACTATCTTCACCATCTAGCTCATAAGCTTGCTGCACTAGTGAGTCAATTATATCAATATTAAAAACAGAATGCACATCACTAGGATATCTCATGGCCTCAAAAATGTTAAAGCGAATTATTTCACCATCAAATTCCATAGTTAAAGTGCCATCATGTACATCTATTTTAGTTCTTGCTGTTTTCAAGAATGGTCTCCCTAATAGAATAGGTGTGGGATTAGAAGACATCTCATCTTCCATCTCAATAACATAAAACCAATTCATTAACCTGTACAAGAACGTCTTCTACCACTCCTCTTGGATAAGTGTTAGAACGGTCAGCAAGTTGTATTATAACACCGGTTTCCTCTAATGGTCCTAGATTCAATGAAGCATAAATTGAATATGGCATGACATTAATAGATGCCCCTAGATCTAGCATAGCACGCTCAAACCTGGTGTTGCCTATCTTACAAGGAATGGTAAACATACCTGGATCCTTGCATTTAGGTGGGAGTTTCTTTTGAAGAACAACTGACACATTCTCCCCCACACTTACCTTTTCATTCCATTTCAACTTCCGTTTAGATGTGCACAACTCTTTTAGGAACTTGGCATATCTTGGCACTTGCTTGATAGCATCTAGTAAAGGAATGTTCACCTCTACTTTCCGGAAGGTTTCCAAAATTTCCTTCTCTTGCTCTTCCTTCTTGGACTTTGCTAACCTGCTAGGAAAAGGTGGAGGAGTTATATAAGAAAGAAAGGATGGTTTAGGAATTACCTTTTTTAGTGGCTCGTTGGGATGTGAAGAGGATGCCATGGTATTGTTCTCCCCTTGAGCACTATCATTTTGTGGTGTCTCTAGCTGTTTCCCACTTCTTAAATTTATAGCATTGGCATTCTCTCTTGGATTCACTATGGTTTGGGAAGGTAATTTCCCAGAATCCCTTGCTTGCATTTGACTCATGGTTGTTGCCAATTGCCCTATTTGAGTCTCCAAATTTCGAATACTTGTCTTTGTTTCCTGTTGAAATTGAATTGTATTAGTAGAAAGAGCTTTAACAAGATCTTCAAGAGAAGTACCTGAATTTTGGGTGGGTGGTAGTTGTTGTCGGGTTTGGTATGGTTGTTGCACTCTTTGCTGAAAACCCGGTGGCCTGTGGTCAAATGGTGGAGGAATAGTTTGTGATTGGTTCCCTCCATAATTGAAGTTTGGATGATCCCTCCATCCTGGATTGTAAGTGTTTGAGTAGGGATCATATTTCCTTGATTGGTTCTGAAATCCACCCATGGCATTCACATGTTCATTGGTATCTTCTTGAAGTGTTGGACACATATCAGTTTGGTGCCCTATGTTTGAACATATGTCACAAGCCTTTATTTGTTGTATTTTACCTACAGCCAATTGTTGAACAAGAGAAGTCAGTTTATCAAATTTTTGTTCAAGGGATGATATACTTACCTCATTAACTCTCTTGGGTTGTGGTGGTGGATCTTGTCTCATTGAGAACTGTTGAGAATTGGCTGCCATGTTGGAGATTAATGTTCTAGCAGCCCTGGGAGTCTTATCAACTAGAGCTCCCCCACTAGCGGCATCTATCATACTTCTCTCCATGGGCATGAGACCTTCATAGAAGTATTGGATAAGAAGTTGGTCACTTATTTGATGGTGTGGACATGATGCACAAAGTTTCTTGAACCTCTCCCAATATTCATATAAGGACTCTCCGTTGTATTGCCGAATCCCACATATCTCTTTCCTAATGTTGGCATCCTTAGATGCTGGGAAATACCTTTCCAAGAATGCTTTCTTCAAATCATTCCATGTAGTGATGGTCCCGGATGGTAGATAGTAGAGCCATTCCTTTGCTGAATCAGCTAGAGAGAATGGGAAGGCTCTCAACTTAACTTGCTCTTCCGTGACCCCTGTTGGTCTCATGCTTGAGCAAACTACATGGAATTCCTTGAGGTGCTTATTTGGATCCTCTCCTGCAAAACCATGAAAAGTTGGGAGAAGATGAATCAAACCAGATTTTAATTCAAAAGCTACCTCAAGATTAGCATATTCAATGCATAATGGTTGTTGACCCAAGTCCGGAGCGGCTAGCTCCTTGAGAGTTCGGTTGTCAGCTGCTGCCATCTCTCCTTGCTCCTCTTGGATGTTTTGGATCAACTCCTCGATTGGTTGTTGGTGAGAAGTTATAAATTCCCGAATTTTCCTAAGTCGTAAGTCTTCTTCGGGAGCTTGGAACATTCACTAATAAAAAAAATAAGAAAGTAAATAATTAGAACAGAAAATAAGAATAAACCAATAAACTAATAAACTAAAGAAAGCAATCCCCGGCAACGGCGCCAAAAATTTGATGCACCCAAAAGAGTGTATCTTATTTAACCTTGCACTAAAAAAAATATCAATTGTAAGTATAATGATTAGCAAGGGTCGAGTCCTCAGGGATTGGGTTTTAATCTAGGAGTTATTAGTTTATAACTTACGTTCAAAGAAAATAATACAAGAAAAGGGGTTTTTGAAGCCAGATTTAAACTAAAGTAAATAATAAGAATAAGATGCAAGGCGGTATAACCAGCCAATAAAAATATATATACTAAATTAGGCGGTATAACCAGCCAATAAAAATATATATACTAAATTAGGCGGTATAACCAACCAATAAAAATAAAACAAAGTTAATATACAAATTAGACGGTATAACCAGCCAATAAAAATAAATATACTTTTAAAAATAAGCAAACTAGAAAAATAAGAAAACAAGTAAGTAAGAAGAATCAAATATGAAAAATATGGTTAAGGTTTCATTCTCCACCACTAGACATCATTAAGAATCAATTTCAGATCTATCAATATCAACCAACTATCAAAGTTAACAACCGTAGATAACAACAAGCTCTGTTATCCCAATCTTTCCTTAGTTTATCGTTAAATAGAACAAGCTCTCTATTTAATCTCTAACCATTAAACAACCTAGAATAAGCTCTCTAAATTCAATTTAATGGCAGCTTTATGATGAGAAAGATAGGTTGATCTAAGCAACAAACACATAAGCTCGGATTGTTCAACTTAGGTTGTGTTCCACTTTGCAATTATTGAAAACTTCACCATAATCATTAATCACAAATTGCCACTTATGAATAGGAAATCAAGACAATTACACGGATCAAGACTCCTAAACTAACAATAGATAATTATCAAGATCTATCTAGTTGTACACCTAAATAAATCAAGACAACATCATGAACAATTCTTGTAGAAGAACATAAGCAACTTTGATAGAAAATTAATGATAGATAGAATCTGAAAATCAATCACAAAACATTTCTAGGGCTTTGAAATCACCCTTAACCAAATAAAAGTTTAGCCTAGCATAGGCATTGTAAACATAAACATAAAATTAAAGAGAATCTAAGAAGGAAATAAAAGAAAGAAAGAAGAAGAAGAAAATAAAGAAAAAGAAAACTAGAGAAAAGAAAGAAGAAGAAAACTTAGAGAATTTTATTACAATGGCTAATATCCTACCAATGTATAATATGATCCCTTACAATCATCCAAGGCCCTCTATTTATACACATTTTGGAGGGCTAAATGACAAGAGACAAGCTTTACAAATTTCAAAGGTAGGTATAATAGGTGGGTGCATTTTTCTAACAATTTTCGTCATATATGACAATTTTGATCAGCCAACTTGATGGTCGATTTTGTCAATTTTGGAGGCCTTATCTGATCACATGGTCTTCTAGAAAAAGGTTACCCTATCAGTTACGGATCCATAGCCGTTGGAATCAGCTCATTTGCTGATCTGGATAAGAAGATATGGGCAAAATACGAAAACAGGTCAGCACAGACGTCATTGCACATCAGCCAACTTGATGGTCGATTTCGCTAGGGAAAACGACTCCGTTTCAAGAAGTGTAAAACATGAAAAAGATAGATATGCCTCTTAGCTTTGCACGGCTACAAATTTCAGCCTTATTGCTTCAGTGAAACTCGAGATTTAGCTGATATGGAAAAAGGTGTCGGAACTGGAACTGAACTGGATTTGCCCTTAATTCTAGTAATCTGAAATCACTCAAAGAAACTTGTGAAAAACACCAAAATACATAAAAATATAAAAGATCATAAACACAATTAGACTAAACAATAATAACTCGTATTTGACACAAAACAATAATAAAACATAACTAAAAACTATATAATTATACGAGTTATCAGCCTAAAATCTACAATGCCAACTTTACTAGGCTTACTTTTTGGTGCCAGCTTCATTAGGCTTAAAGAGATACCTTGATTTTTGAAAATATGTTGAACATTATACTTGAAGGCTTTGAGAGAGGATGCAAATGCTTCATAAGATGATGTGAATGCATAGATTGAACAAGATGCAAATGCTTCTTGGTGCAAACGCAAATGTCTTGGATTAATGCAAATGCTTCTTGATGCATATGCAAATATCCTTAATGTGCAAATGCTTCTTGATGCAAATGTCTTCGATTGATGCAAATACCTCATGAAATGATGTAGATGCAAAGATCAACAATGTGCGAATGCTTCTCAATGATGCAGATACCGAGATTAACAGTGTGCAAATGCTTTTGTATGATGCAAATGCAGAGATTATCAATGCGCAAATGCTTCTGAATGACACAAAATGCAAATATCCCTAAATGATGCAACTACTTCCTAAAATGATGCAGATGCAAAGATCAACAATTTGCCAATGCTTCTGAGTGATGCAAATGCAAAGATTAGCAGTGTGCAAAAGCTTCTAAATGATGCAAATGAAAAGATCAACATTAATGCAACTACTTCATGGAATGATGCAGGTGCAAAGATCGACATTATGCAAATGCTTCTTAATGATGAAAAAGTCGAGATTAACAATATGCAAATGCTTCTAAATGATGCAAATGCAAAGATCAACGTTAACGCAACTATTTCATGGAATGATGCAGATGCAAAGATCGACATTGTGCAAATGCTTTTGAATGATGCAAATGCAAAGATTAGCAGTGTGCAAAATGCTTCTAAATGATGCAAATGCAAAGATCAACTACTTCATGGAATGATGCAGATGCAAAGATCGACATTGTGCAAATGCTTCTAAATGATGCAAATGCAAAGATTAGTAGTGTGCAAATGCTTATGTATGATACGAATGCATATATCAATAATGATGCAATTGCTTCATGAAAAGATGTAGATGCCGCTACGAATCGTGTTCATGTAAGTGATCCATGAATGGTGTAACTGCAGTTACCACACAATAATGAAGATGCAATGATCCTAGAAATGATGCAATTGCTTGAGATGACACAAATGCAAATATCAATGAAGGATGTAAATGTAATGGTAAAATGCAGATGCTCATGGAATAGTGCAAATGCAAATACCCATGAATGATGCAAATGCTTGCTGACACGGTGTAGATGCAAAGCTCAATAAAGAGGTAAGTGCTCATGAATGAAGCCAATGTCCCCGATTAATTCTTTAGACTTTGGCTTAGCCTTTCCAATTCATTTTTCAAATCAGAGTGTATCTTGAATACTCATGCCCCATAAGAGATCGTCCCTTTTTGGTCCTTGGCTGTCTCCTTGCCCCAACAGTTTTCAAATTCTTATCAACAAAAGCATGTTTGCCGAGTTCTATTTCTTTTTCTCATATCTGGAAGTCAAGGTCAACCCTAGTAGTTCCATACCCTTTTCTCATGTCAACATCAAAAATGGTTATTTCAAAAATATTGCTATTTGTTTTCCCTTTTTGAAAAAAAAATATCGTTTAATGAAAACTTCTAACCCAAAAATATTAACCCCATATTGTGTGATATACAAATCTCTTGAAGACTGATGATCATCATTAGAAATTTTTTGAATGTCAATTTGGGTTTTTCAACTTGAATTGAAAGACTTGGTACAACAAAATTTTGGTTAATCGAAGAAAACTTGACAACAAGAAAAATGTATTTCCCTTCTAGGCTCACCAATGGAACAGGTTTTATAAAACATGAATTCCTTGGGAATCAAACAAATTCAACATTCTTTTAGTTTCCAAATCATGGTGTTTTGACAAGCATCAAGGTTAGCTGGGATGTTCAAACTGGAACGTTACTTTTGGAGGGAAAAGAGTATCAGTTTTTGAAGTCAATCCTCCAAATGAGAGCTGACAATTTGGGAGGTTCAAGAATTCCTAGATGTTTCTCGATGACCACTTCTTTAGTTACAGCCTTGGCAACACCATGGATGGCATAAAAACTTTCTCCATTTTACTCTAGACCGCCCATTTTTGGGTTTTCACCCTAGAGTCCCATTCCTTCCATTATTATTTTTATTTATTTATTATTCCACCATGCATCTGAGAATTCTAAATTCTTCCATAGTGAAATGATAATTCAAAAAGATGGGATCAAATCTGAGGAAAAACTTTTCAAATTAAATATCCACGCTTGATCAAAATGGAGTTTTAAAGCACATAATGTAGGCCATGGTTCGGGGTTCAGAAAGAAAGGATAAGTGGGTTCAAAATATGTGTTTGAGGGTAATCAGATCAAGGATCATTTCTTGAGGAGGATTCCCTTTGAAACATTTGTCTCTTTTTGACTTTTCTTTCCTTCTTTTGAATTTTGCTCATTTTCTTCTTTGTTCTTGGCTTTCATTTCCCCATCCTTTTCATATTTTCTTTTTTCCTTTTTTGTTTTGCTCTTGGCTTTCATTTCGCCATCTTTTTCTCTTTTTTTATTTATTTATTTTATTTTGTTCTTGGCTTTCATTTTGCCATCTTTTCTACATTTTCCTTTTGCATCTTCATTTCGACATAGTGAGCTCGTATTTATTTGGGAGCTCAATTTGTTTTGTATTTGTCTTTGAGTTAAGACTCATTTCTCCGTGATCTTTGAGAAGATCTTTCCTCGCATTTGCCCCCGAGTGTAGAGGGTGATCCTTGATCAGGGTTCAAATAAAAAAGAATTCTTTCGGCTCAAAAGGGGTAACTATGGATATTTTCTTTCTGTGAAAGGGATATGAAAGATAGTCATTTCTCATATCAAGCACAAATGTTCTCATTGAAAAGCAACCTCAGGGAGAAGAGATAATTAGAATTTCATTTTGCACTTGGAGAATCTGAATTTTCATATGCATGATATCATAATTTTTCCTCTTTTTTTTTCTTTTTTTTTGGTCGCATGCCCCAATAATTCATGTGTTAATCCATCCTTATTCACCACGTATTACATTTACAAATGATGTCCCCAATTTGATTAACCAAGGGAATTTGTATGAGGGATACCGCTCGTCTAGTTTTGTATTAAAAAGGCTAAGTCTCAATCTTGGGTTTGTTTGAAGTGACAAAAAACAATATAGCCCAAAATTGGTTTTCTCTAGGGACATGGGATAATCTGGTTTAGTGATGGTGCCCCGAGGTGTCAATCATGAAGTGATGTTTGGGAAATTGGTGTTTTGGGGTTATTGGAAAGGATGTGAATGGTTTTGGCACAACCTTGACATACATCAAATCACCATGATCTAGATTCTTGAAAGAATATCTCATTTGTTTGAGTTTCCAATGAGCTCGAAAAATTTTCAAAAATTTCGTTCCTTTGCTCATAGCCTAGATAGGACCTACATCTTTGCTTATTTTGTGGTGACAATGGTTTATGAAGTTCAATCATTCATATTCCTTGAAGCATTAGGTCTTTCAAGTGGTCTTGGTTCAAAGGGTTTAGGCATAAGAAAGCCCAAAAAAGAGGGAGGAGGGTATTGGGTCATTTTTAACAATGATCATCAATATTCTCGAGACTATTCATTATTTCATGTGAAAACCCCTTATTATTTTTCAGCAAAACATTTTCCCAAAGTTTCAAATTTTTTTTTTTTGCAAATTTAAATTATTGCTAAAACACAACAAACACAAAGCATTTAAAATTCAAAATTTATTAGTTCATATAGATGCCGACATGAGACAAGTGTTTTTATCATGAGGTATGAAACTACATGCATCAAAATGCCCCTCTTGACATGCCTTCAAAGAGAGTAATCTTCATTCTCAAAAACCCTAAAAGAAATTGATTTATGGCAAAGCAGACTTCCACTGTTCGATAAGCTCTAGAGTCAAAATGCCATCGTGAACAAGGCCTTCAATGTTTTTCTTTAATTGTCTGCATTTTTTAGTTGAATGTCCAATTGCCCCCATGTGATACTCACACTTGTTGTTGGGGTCATAACAATTAGCTGATGAATCTGGAACTATTTCCAAAAACACAAGAGTAAGGTACTGGTTCTTTATCAGCAACAGCAGTAGGTCAGAGATTGGGATCAAAATCTTCTCCTGTTCATCCAGCTATCATTCTTGGGAAGAAGGCCTATCATGGCACTTGGCTTTCCTTTCTTTAAAACTCAGCAAACCAGCTTTGATGAGATCCCTGGCCTTGTACTTCAAAGTGGGGCAGTTCTCCGTTGAGTGGCCTTGGTTGCCGGAATGATAATTGAAACGCTCATTAGCATTATACCAGCCTGATACGGGGGCTTTAAAAGCTCCAGTTGTTTGGGTGTTGGGAGGCGATTCTGGATAAGTTGAGGTAGCAGCTCATTGTGTGACACAAGAATCGGGTCAACTTGATTTCTTTCTTACTTCATGAATCCATGTATGCCTTTCTTTCCCATTGTGACATCCCCACTTGTCTTAAATGAACGAACATTGGCTTCTTCCCATAATCTGATTTTTGTTTCTTCTCAAAACCTAACTGCCCGTTACTGATTAGTGCTTGAACCTTTCATTTTAGAGACATATAATTTTCTATGGAATAACCTCGAATTCCGCAATGATAATCGCAAAATGTATTCTCGTCATACTAGTTCGGGTATGGGGGGTTGAATAGGCTCGACTGGAACTTTCGTGAGAGGTCGGTTTTCAACAAGCTGGGGTAATAACTCAGAGTAAGAGATAGAGAGTGGCTCAAACTGATCTCTTTTTCGAATGTTCTTTGACTTTCCCTGGCTAAACTGAGGTTGAAGATTTGTCAAATAATTATATTGAGAGGCCATTGGTTGTAAGTGAGGACCCCGATATACATTGTTCATGGAAGGGCAGAACGATTGGTATATGGGTTGTGGAGGATATGGGGTAAAGCTTCCCGTCCATTGCTCACCATAGGTCATAGATTGGACATCTTTTACTTTTTTCTGGGTACCCAATTTCCTTCGACACCGAATGTCTCACCTGTCTTGAGCTTCCCATTCTTGGCTGTCTTTTCCATCATCTCTTTTGGGATCACCATGTCCTTGGAGTTCCTCGTGGCATTACCAACGATTTTATTATAGTATAGGGTCTGCAGTGTATTTGCAAATAAGACCATCAGCTTCTTTCTCAATTTAGGGCAGTTGTACCTAGGCAGCTAGATCTCTCTTCCTGTGAGAGTACTCTTTGATGCTTTCAGTAGCTTTCTTCTCCATATTTTGCAGAGTGAGACGAGTCGGTGCCATATTTTGTATTGGTCAAACAAATCTCTAGCTAAATCCTTCCAAGAACAAATCTGACCCCTACTCAACTGATTGTACCACCTACTCGCAGATTCGCCCAGGCTAAACTGAAAACAATGGATCAATAGCTCATCTTTACTCGTATGCCCAGTCATCTTTCGGTAGAACATTTTGAGATGGGTCATTGGATCATTTGTCCCATTGTATATCTCGAAGTTAGGGCTTCGAATTCAGGTGGAATGACTAAATTGAGAACCAAACTAAATTCTTTCGGATCCCATCCCCAAATATCTTTGTTTCCCCCAATGCATAAGCTTCATTCTCTAATAGCTAGTACCCCGCTGGTAGTGTATCTTATAGCTGTGTACCTTGAGAATTCTACCCTTTGATTACTGTTACCCCAAACAGGCAAGGGAGACAATTCTCTGAATCATTTTCCAAGGCTTTCGATTTTCCTTTTGCGGTAGAATTCTCAACTTGCCCCTTTTCTTTGACAGTGGCGGGAATCAGCTCCATCAGTTTAATCACTTGCTCTCGAATCTCTTCCTGAGTTCTAATCACTTCTTCCTTCATCCCTTGCTGAACCCGTTCCATTCTCTCTATTCTAGCCAAATACTTGACTTCCATGGCTCTTTCTTTCTCAGCAGAGTCCTCAACATGCCCTTTGCCTTTGACAGTGGTGGACATCAATTCCATTAGTTTAGCCATTTGTTCTTTGTAATCTTCCTAGTTTGTAATTAGCCTTTCTTGTGTCTCCTGCAGAGCCTGTCTCATTCTTTCCATTTTACCTGAGTTCCTACCTTCCATGAATCCTGACAAGTGTTGTATAGGTTCTCAGTTATTCTTATACCTCTGATTTGAAAGAAAGGTTTCTTCGAAAGCTCTTAAAGCTAAGCCAATTTCTATTTCATCTCATTAATGTGTTTCATAATGAATGAGCCATGAATGTCATGAATGTGACACGATGTCAATATAATGCATGCAAAGAATAAACAAGTTAATGTACGGATATATATAATGAACGACCACGTATGTCCCAAATGCATTCCCCGATGAATGATCATACATGTTATGAATGCAACATGATGTCTATATGATGCATGTAAAGAATAAACAAATTAATCCACTGGTATATATAGAGAATGGCCATGTACGTAACAAACGTATTCTGTAATGAATGACTATATATGTTATGAATGCAATACGATGCATGTAAAGAATAAATGAATTAATGCATGAACGTATACAGAGCAATCATGCTGACTATGTAGATCATGAATGCAACACGATGCCAAACAAATTAATGCATGAACAAATCATGCTGACTATGTATGTCATAAATACGAGATGATGCCAATATGATGCATGTAAAAATGAAAAAATTAATGCATGGGCATATACAGAGAAATTATACGAAATAAACTAGAATGGTGGGATCAATCTTCATTATGCACGATTTGCCCCATAATTTAATCTATGGATTTTTTTTGAAACATTTTCTCTATGAAAATCAAATCTTAATCAAAATATTATTTTTCAAAGGAATTTTGGGGTAGTGAATCCTATTATGGTATGGGTGTCCAAAATTTATTCAACACTACCAGTCTACAATTCTCAATTAACAAATGCAATTATCAAATGAGATTATTATCACCATGGGATCAAAAACAAATAAGTGTACATGCTCTATTCACATAGGCACGATGGAATGATGATTAATGCATAAACTGTGCAAGATGCGAAGATGCTTGAGGAGATGAATTTTCATATTTACAAATGCTTAAATAATATGCATGTTAGGCAAAAAATGCGAATGAAAAAAATCAAGGAAAAGAAAATCCTAATATCAGTCTTTAGTTTTTTGATTTTTTCTTCTTTCTATTTTTCTTAAATTTTTTTGACAACTATTTTTGACAATTTTTTTCTTTTTTCATATTTTCTCGAAATTCTAAAACTAAAAGGAGATTTTTATTATTTTCATAACACTACTCCACTACAAAAGAGCTTTTTTTAGTTATTCACCTCTCATTTTTCAATTTTTTTTCGTTTTCCTTTTTTCTCTTCAAAGAAGAAACATTTTTCATTCTTTTCATGGAAAAAAAAAACTCTTTTCTTTTTTCTTCTTATTCCTACAAAGGTACAAGTATAAAAAAAAATTTCAAAACAAACCAAAAAATACAACTTCCGGTATTATTACAAATGATGTGTGAAAAAAGAGCAAAGCAAGTAAAAGGATAAAATTATCAATGCAAAGTAAGAAAGTTAATGAACATTTGCCCCAACAATATAAACTTATTTAGGCATCACAATGCCTTTGGAGCGGAATATCAAACTTATTACGGGCGATGTACGTATATCCTTGCTCGATCCACGATGATTATTTGTAATGGTAAGAGGTCAGAAGTGTTCTTTCATGTGTTCCTAGCTTCTAGATATCTAACGGAAATCTGGCATAGCTTCGTCTAGGTTCACTATATGAGGTTGCATTAGGTTCTAAAGGCCCCAAATTGTTCCTCACTGTTGTCAATGAAGGCTAGTAAGGCACCAAGATAAAAGCGGGTTCAATTTGTTAGAGCATATTTTCCTAGCCCATGCGGATTGTTAATCACGAAGGCATAGGTACTCTAGTACTCCGGAAGTGTTTCACTAGCCCATGCGGATTGTTAATCACGAAGGCTTAGTTACTTTGTTTCCACCTAAAAAGAGACGGAACCCGAGTATAGGGTTCATGTTATGCAAATGCACGTATAGTGTGTGAAGAGGAATAAACAAACCTTTCACCACCTATTCTACAACCCTTATTCTAAACACCTTGACAATTTATTAAGGCCTAGTTTAGCATTGCTGTTGGAAAAAGCTTGGGTTGAAAAAAGCTTGAGTTGAAAAAAGTGTGTTTATAAAGTGTGGTTTAAAAACTTTTAAGTGTTTAGTATTGCTGTGAAAAAGTGTTGTAGGAAATTGAAATGTCAAAAAAAGATATGTTTAAAATAATAAAAGTGTAGAGATGTGAGGATAATAAAGTCATTTTATCCAAAAGCCAGCTTTGAAAGCCCAAAAGCTATATTTTTTGGCTTTTTGGTTTGGCTTTTCAAACCATGGTTTCAACAGCAGAAGCCAAATTTTTTTATCTGTTTAGCATTGCGTTTGCCGTGAAAAGCAGCTTTTGACCTCAAAAGCTGTGCCAGAAGCAATGCTAAACGAGGCCTAAAACAACAATCAAGAATAATGTAGCGCATTAACCAACTAGAGAGCAGTAATAATGTACAAGGTTAAATAACAAATGAATAATAATAATATACAAGATTAAATAACCAGAGAACAATGATAATATGCATGTGCATGAACATGAACATATTTAAAAACATTTTATTATTTTTGGAAAACCTCTTTATTTTAAAAAATAAAAATAAAATGGAATAAAATTGGGAATTACAATTAAATACCAATTAAATACGACAAACCGAGACTATTGATAACACACGACTAACTTTAGGCCTGACTCTCTAAAGTCCCTAGCGGAGTCACCAAGCTATCGCAACCTTAAAAAGTCGAAATGCCCCGTCGCGGGACATTGCTCGTTAAGTGTCATGTTGGGAAAAATAGAGAAAAAGACGACTTAATTCCTCGAAATTAGAACAAGAGGGTTTGAAAACAACCTTGAAAAAGAAATGGAGTCGCCACCAATCTTTTTTGGCTAGGTGTGATCGACCACCTATTAAAATCGATTTTTATAAAATATTTTTAAATTAATTAAAATGTTTTTTAAAACCAATTTTGAAGTCTGCGCTTTGAACCAGAAAAAACTAGCGCGGGTTCGGGAGTTAGTTATGTGTGGGAAAGGATTAGCACCCCCACAACGCTTGTATAAAATGGTACCATATTAATCATGTGTTATCTCGAGTCTCGATGAAAGCCGGTTTTTATATTCCGTATTTAAAAATAATTCCCTTAAAAAATATATTATTTGAGAATGATCCGAAATTTATTAACATAAATTTTTTTGTATTTCCCGACAATCTCGGCAAACCGTGAAATTTTTCCTTTATTTTGAAACTTTTCGAATCACCCTCGTTTTTGAAGAAAAGATATTCCATCGTTAATGATAATTGATGATATCCTTCCCGACAGACCCAGCAGAGAAATCATGAATTATTTTAACTCGGGAATAATCTTATTTTATAAAAAAATATTTAATAATTTTTAATGCATTTTAAATCAAATAAAAAATGGTCATGAATATGCAAATTAATACTAAGATACAAATGTAATTGAAATGACATGTACAATTATCATGGTATTGCAAACATTTATTATGACATGGCAAAAGAATTAATGACATGGCATGCTTGACATGGCAAAATCTAAATGACATGGCCAAAATAATTAATGACATGGCATATGAATTAATGACATGGAAAATCCTATTATGACATGGCAAAAGAATTAATGACATGTTATGCTTGACATGGCAAAATATAAATAACATGGCCAAAAGAATTAATGACATGGCATATGAATTAATGACATGGAAAATCTTATTATGACATGGCAAAAGAATTAATGACATGACATGCTTGACATGGCAAAATATAAATGACATTACCAAAGGGATGAATGACGTGGAAAATTCTATTATGACATGACAAAAGAATGAATGACATAGCATACTTGACATGGCAAAATCTAAATGACATCACCATAGAATATTCACAATCATATCATGATTAAGATAGCAAGTGTAAATATCATGGAATATGCAGGATCATGGAATATGCACACATCATTATTTTGAAATTCTTTTCATGTGAAGAATCACATAAATGGCATATGTCGGAAAATATTACCGTACTTCTCGGCAAACCCGGCAAAGCTTGGAAAATAATTCTTTCATATGACATTTATATGATTTCGAATAAAAATGAAAATCGTACCTTTCAATTCCATAAACACATGCATTGAATAATTTCATAACCTCCCCACCAAACCCGGCAAAGAGTAGGAAACAATTCTCACCAAATATTTAGGAAATCGAGAAGCACGTTTTTATGTCAAATTAAATAAAAACAACTCAACATATGAAATGCATGAAGATGTATTTCTCCCTTGAAGTAAGGACATCCGTATACCTAAAGAAGGTACCCGACTACCTTTGAAAGAAACTTAAATTGGATTTTTAAACCGAATGACTTTGGGCTCAGATTAAGGAAGATGCAATTTTGAGTAGAAAAATACCCAAGGCCGAACCCCCTCTCTAAAAAGGCTCTAGTTTTTTCCAATTTTTTAAAACCCGGGTTGACTACCCATGACCCGATATTTATAAAATGAATTTTAATCTTTGAGATAACATAGAAAACAACCTAAAACAGTAGCTAATCACTCCAATCAGCCCCTCTTTTTTTTACAAATAAAAATTAGAAAATTGTTAGTTTAGAAAAACTCATTTTAACCCACAAAACCAGTTTTAGAAAACTATTTTTCTACCCTTTATAAACAATTCAAAAAATTGTCAAAAAATCAGTTTAGACTTAAAACATGATGGTATTTATGAGGAAAAATCAGTTTTAAAACTGGACTAAGCATGCCTTGACCGAAATTGCCTTAAAGACAAAACAAAAAAACTAAAATCTGTTTTACCGAAAACCATTTTTCCACCCTTGATAAAAAAATTTACAAATGCTAAGAAAAATATCAGATGCTCCTCTAAGGGTCTACTAAATGTGGTTTGAAAAATATTTTTATTTTGACAAAAGAAACTTGGTGAAAAAATTGCCCAAAGTCAGAATATCCAACTTAACAACCCATTACTTTTCCAACTAGTTTGCACAAGAGATTTTTGCTAGAGACCATTAATTGGCCTGAACCATAAATCAAGTTGAGAATGATATGAATGCATGATTTTCCAACAAAACAAACATATGAAAATGAATCTATCATGAGCTAAAAAATATATAAACAAACAAAGAAAATGAAGGTTGGCTCAATGGTTGGTTTCTTGGACATAGTCCCACCTAACCAAAATCACTTGATGAAAATCAAGATCCTCAAGCTTTTCAAACCTTTTATTTCATTTTTTAAAAGAAAAAAAAAGGAGAAAATCTATCCTACCACAATGGTGAAACCCACAATCAACATGCAACCAAGAAAATCAAGCAAAAGACAAGCACAATAAGGCCACCAAGGTTTCGGCCAAACAAGAAATATTGTAGGAAAATTTTGTAAACTTTGTTATTTTTGTAAAGAACAAAGAAAGAAAGGAAAAAAAAAAAACCTTTAGAAATCTATTTTGAAAACCTTTTATTCAACAAAGAAAGTTAACAATCACATGAAAAAAGAGAAGAAAAAGAACATGAAATCAAAGAAAATAATTGAAAAAGAAGAGAGGAAATAGCTACCTAGCAAAGCTTTCCAAATCAAGCACTCAAACTTCTCCTTCTTTTTCTCTTTTTCTTTTTCTCCTTTTCCTCAAAAATGTAGTGAATAGCCTTAAAAAATGAATCCTCCCTCCTCCACAAGGGCTGGCCGAATGGTCTCTTTATGTTGGTGTGAGAGTGCTCATCTTTTAGCCTTAGTCATGCATTGCATGCTCTCCCAACATCCTCGCCACATGGCTAATTCTTGTCCCCTCTTTGCATGATGTTTTCCTTAAATTAAGGGCTCGTGTCTCTTTTTTGCAAGATGCCTCCCTTAAATTAAGGGTTTTATAACCTCTCATTGGCCAATAATGCCACCTGGATTATTCTTGTCTCCTATCTCTACAAAATATCTAAGCCACTTGTCATGATCATATGGCTTACTATCAAAATATCTTCCTAGGTGGCATTTTTAATCCATTTGGCACCATCACATAGCCTTCACATGCTCTTCACATGGCCTTCACATGGCTTTGCAATTTGGAGGCCTCCCATTGACCAAAAATGCCATGTAGGCAAATAGTGGAGAGTCTTGTCCTTTCTTAAAAATGTCATCTTGCTACTCAATATTGGTCATTTGATTTAAGATGATCACACTCCCATCTTCCTCTCCATGAGATGGCCTAAAATGGTCTGGAATTTTATAGGCCATTCCTCATTTTTTATTTGCAAGATGATATTTTTTAGTTTTTTGGTAAAATTGCATTTTGGCCCCCAAACTTAATTTATTTGAAAATGAACACCAAATTTTTTTTAATCCTTCCCGTCCAATATAAACCTCAATTCTGGAGGTTTTCATAATTGTTCGAGCTCATTTTGCAATTTTCTCAGATTTTTCTCTAAAATTTCAGTTTAGTACCCCTTGAACTTTGTCTATTTTCTTTTGAGCTCTGATTCTGGATTTTTCTTCTCTAATCCATTCTATCCAACATAAAACTTAGTTCTGGAGGTTTTCATAATTTTCCGAGCTTGTTTTCCATTTTCCCAGATTTTTCTCTAAAATTTTGGTTTAGTGCCCCCGAACTTTGTCTATTTCCACTTGAGCTCTGATTTGGGATTTTTATTTCCATTATATCAGAAATAAAACTCAGTTTTTGAATTTTTCATAATTTTATGAGCTCATTTTCTATTTTACCTAGATTTTCCTTAAAATTGCGGATTAGTCTACCAAATTTAGCATATTTGCGTTTCAGCCCCAGTTTTAGGTTTTGCTCTTCTCATTTCCTTCTTTCCATCCTAAAACTCAGTTCTGGAAAGTTTCACAATTTTATGAGCTCGGATTCTATTTTCTCAGATTTTCCAAAACTGCCTTTTAGCCTTTGAAACCTCGATTTTACTCAAAAAAGGCCAAATTTTTGGATTTTCTTTTTCCACTGCCTTTTTCATATATTTCATTGGAGTTGGACCGATTTTCTCCAATTCTTACATCCTAATTCCTCTCCGATTTAGTTTTTTCCTTTTTTCTCAAAATTGGGAATTTTCTCTATTTTCCCGTTTCTGCTCCAATAGGCGCTTCTTTTGGATCCACTTCAAATTGGGACTTGGGATATTTTTATTTATTTATCATTCATCAACTAGGGACTTCAATTTCACCGAATCAGACCATCTCTGTAGTTTTCCCCTAATTTGTGAATTTTCTATTTATTAATTAAACCCTTATTTCCCTTTTTCTCTTCAAACGGATTCATCTTTCAACTCCGCTTCAAAATTGGACCTTCCAATATCCATATTTATTGATATTATTCCATTTGGAACCTCCAATTTCGTCCAATTTGATCGTTTACACACTTTTCCCCAAATTTGGAAATTCCATGCTTTTCTTCTACATTGAATTTTGCAATTTGTCTTTCAACCTCTCTATCTTCGATTGTAGATTTCCGATTATCAAAATTCCTTCACCATTGTTCAATTCAACTTTGAATCTTGATTTTGACTGAGAGTTGACTTTTTCAATGGTTGACTTTTCTAGGTTGACTTTTTCGATGTTGACTTTTTTAGAGTTGACTTTTTTGTTTGACCTCCAAATCAAAGTCTTAGAGACCCATCTGTAGAATGAGGGAAGATTCTTTGCATTTTGAGAAGTTGAAAGGAGAACTTACCTTGTTTAGGGGGACCGGAAAAAATTAGGTGTCTACAGCTTAATTTCCTAAAAAATATCCTACATTCCTTGCTTTGACTTGATGAAGCGCTCCTTGGACTTCTTTGGGTTCCTTCAAACTTTGACTGGAACTTCCGGGGTTTAGGCTAATAATTCTTAAGAATATTCTTTAAAAAATAGGGAGGAGTGAATAAGAATAAGTCTAGAGGTTTTAAGAATGTTCTAGTGTGTTTTGAAAATGAACTAGAGATGGGTTTATATAGTGAAAGTTATATGGAATGGACGATCAAGATAAAAGTGGACAAATGGTCCGGATTGAATGAAAAATACAAATAATTAAGAAAAATTAACTCTACAAATTATCCAAAATGAAGATAATGATCGAATAATTCAAAATAATTTAGATAATTATGCAAATTAAAATCGAGAGTGTTGATCGACATAAAGGAGTATCGCTCGACGCTTGAATTTTTTTTTGGTTCACTCGAGTTGAATTCGATTAACAATAAACAATAATAATCAAGCCAAATATTGAATTTGATCAACAATGATCCTAGTCAATCAGCAATTAGAGTCATATTCGATCAAAAATTGGACAGTTGATTGAAAAATCGAATCAATTTTGAAATCCAAGAGAAAGAGAGTAAATTTCATATTTTTTCTCAAAATGTCTACTCGATCAATAGCAAGTGGTCTTTCCTAATTCGGCTGACACTTTTATATGTCAATCGAAGAAATATGTGCCGATCAAGACTTTTTACGCTTCTTGTCCAAGATTTCATGTTTGTTCATCGAATTCAAGGGTGTTTTTGTCATTTCAAGTACCATCAAGTTAAGAATTCAATAGGAAGATCCTAATTTAGAAAAGATTGAATCCTCATTTAGTCCTAAGTCCAAATGTGATTTTGGACTAGGTAAATTCGAATAATTTTAAGTTTAAATCAGGGTGTCAAATTTAGAGCTTGCACCAATCTTATCTAAAGACATCTCTAATTCATGACTAACCATGTAACTTCAAAATGGAAATGGTGCCTTTGTCTGTTTGGAGTAACAAAGTTAGTACAAAGCATAAACTTATGGTGATCAGAATAAAGACAAGGTAAATTAATAGTTTTTGCCTCGGGAAAAATATCTATAACCAAAACGATTATAAGAACTCTATCAAGCCACTCATGAAGCACTATTCTACCATGTAGTTTTCGAATCCATGTAAACTTGGCACCCATAGCACCCATATCCAATAAATTACAATGACTCCATCTATCAAGAAACTTCTTCATATTAGCAATGCTCACATTCATGCTACCTTTTTTTCCCCCTTCCACTGAGGCAAGATCATTAACATCCCCCATGACTATCCAAGATGATGATTATTAGTGGAAAATGTTTTGAGCCCATTCCAACGAGCATTCTTCACAAAAGTATAGTATGGAAACAAATTAAATGATCCATTCCCTGCCACCATCCTCAATCACAACATGTGTCACTTGATTATAAGAATCAACCCACCAATAAATTCTAAGATTGACGATATTTATATTCTACATTAAAATCAACCCACCTATAAGACCATTAGCTGGTTGTTCAAAACTACCACCACATTTCATCTTTTTCGCAAGCCTGCTAGCTCACCATCACTTGCTTTCATTTCCAGTAAACAAAGCACATTTTGATTATAAGGTTTCAACATCACTTTATAATTTCTTTCAAAAAGTTGATTTTCAACGGCTTGACAATTCCATGAAATACACTTCATTAAGAAGAATTTGCATGGACATGATTCCACCAAGTAAAGAACTGATTCCTGATAAAAACTAATAAACACAACGAAAGAATCTTATAGTACAAAGAAAAGATGGTAAATTTCTTGATATTTTATTCACAAGAAGGTCACTCTTATGTATAGGAAACTGTTCATGAAGAAATACAGTATCTAAGGCAGGTAATCAGTCATCCAGATTTCATGCCAGATTATAATGAACATCTAACAATACAAAGTAACTAAATATTCCTAGAATCACTTAAGTCAACAATAATTATTGCTCACTCCAACACTCCCCCTCAAGTTGGTGCATAAATGTCTTTTATGTCCAGCTTGTCTAGTGAGCTTTGGAAGCTTTTACTAGATACACCTTTGTAAGCATATCTGCTAGTTGGTCTTCTGATCTGACAAAAGGAAATTTAATGACTTTTCTTCGAGATTCTGTTTGATGAAATGCCTATCAACTTCAATGTGCTTGGTACGATCAAGTTGAACTGGATTGTGAAAAAACTCTATTGCCACTTTGTTATCACAGAACAAATTTATTTTAGAATTTGGTGAAAAAACCAATTAAGAAGTTCACAAAGTCCCCTAGCCATTCCTCTAAACTCTGCTTCCGCACTAGACAATGCCACTACATTCTGTTTTTTCTCCTCTATGTGACTAAATTCCCACCAACAAAGGTAAAGTATCCAACTGTATACTTTATATCAGATACAACTTTTGCCCAGTCAGCATCAGTATAACCATCAATATGGAGATGATTATTCTTAGAGAAACATAAGTCCTCTACCTGGAATAGATTTCAAGTAACGTAGTATCCGAATTACTGCCAACATATAATCTTCACTAGGATTATGCATGAACTGGCTTACTATACTAACAACATAAGCAATGTTCGGATAAGTGTGAGATAAATAGATCAATTTACCTACAAATTTTTGATATCTCTCTTTGTTAGTAGGCACTTGATCCGAAAATTACCCAAGTTTTTGATTCTGAACAATTGGTGTCTCAGTTGGCATGCAATCAATCATTCCCACTTCAGTTAATAAATCTAACACATATTTTCTTTGTGATAGAAATATACCTTGTTTTGATCTTTACTACCTCAATTCCCATAAAATATTTAAGTCTGCCAAGATTCTTCATCTCAAATTTAGTGCTTAATCGCTTCTGAAGTTTGGAAATTTCTTCTCCATCATCTCTTGTAATAATCATGTCATCCACATATGTTATCAAAGTCGTTACCTTTCCCTTTGTATGTTTCAAGAACAGGGTATGATCTGAGTTACTTTGTTGAAAACCATACTTTCTCATTACCGAGCTAAATCATCCAAACCATGCTTGAGGCGACTGTTTTAGTCCATACAGTGCGCATTGCAGCTTACAAACGACTCCAGTATTGGTATATGTCCTAGAGCCAATCGGTTTGGTCAGGCATAAACTACCAATAATGCAAACCCATCACTATATCTTAGTGATACAAGGTTTTCCTTCATGTTAGTACAATGATAAGGAGTTATTAAGCATTAATCAAATGAAGCCCATGGAACATAATGGCCTTACAAAGGAATTATATATAATTGTGAGATCCTTATGCATCAAAGCCATGTTCTTAAAACGGTTCTTGGTCATCGTATTGCCAAGACGGGGCATTGGCAATGCTCAAAGACTAGTACATGTTAAGCCTACTTACTTAGTAAGCAACTGATCTCATGTGTTGAAGTATAATGGATACTTTAGGATAACATGTAAGTACTTGTCTATTGAACAAGTTCACTGAACATGGCCCGCTGTGAGAACTCCATTTGGTTTTGTCACTCAAGTGTCTATGGAAACGTTCTCATGTGTCAGTCATGTAAGTAGTCCTCTGACTTGTGATACCAGGTCATCTTGTATGGGGAGTGTCATACTTTGATACCATCACGAACGGGTCCCAAACGAGAGTGATGCTTATGGTAGGGTGGTTTTGGGTATGACATGAACCATACGAAGATGGATGAGTGATCTAGAGAGGATTCACCACTCCAAGTGACATCGGAGACATATCTCATATGTTCTTGGCTTAAGTTAACTTGATGGAATCTCTAGCCAGAGTATAATGAATTTAGGAGAAATAGTTTCTCTAAGTTCACAAAGTTAACCAATAGCTGCAAAAACTAATATGGATTGAATATGAGTAGACACTGCACCATGCTCATGGTCTTTCCGGGATATTTGGTGAAAGGACTGAATTACACTGATAGACTAAACACAAAAGTTATGTTGAGACTAACTTGACTCTCCAGTATTTGGGTGGTCACGATGGCTTGCTAGAGTTCGCTCATGATCTATGAATGTAAATTAATTAGATTAATTTATATTATTACCAACATATTGGAAGCCTAATGGGTCACACACATAAAGGTGAATTAAGAGATTAAAATGGAAATAGCCTAATTGATTAATTTTAGAACTTAATCAATAAGGACTTAATTAAATAGTTTAATTAAGTGAAAGGACTTAAGAGCAAATACATAAGAGTTATGTTATAGCCCTTAGTCAAACCTTGGAGTCTTGCCGCCCCTATAAAACAAACATGATAGCTTGGCCGAATTTAGCATGGCTTGCGGTGCATGAGATGTGCCTTGTGATTGGTGTTTTTCTTGATTTCTTTTATTGCTTCTTCCTCTTAATGGATTGCTAGAGAGAAAATGTTTCTCTCAAGAGAGCAAAGGCTTAGATCAAGAAGAAGAAGATCAAGATCTTGCCTTTGGTTAATGCTCCAGACCCTGCGAAAAAAGAAAGAAGATCAAGATGTTCATTCTTGGTTGGTGCACCAAACCCTGTGGAATATAGAAAAGCGTTTTCTTCATTCTTGATGCTTATGAAGCATTCGACCATGGATGTTTAAATGGGGAGAGGTTTCTTGAAACCTAAACCACTAGCATGGTTTTCGGCAGGACTCCATTCCTACCTCATGAAGGTTCTCTTGATCATCTTGTGTGTATCACCGTTAGAAGGCAGACACACCGTTAGAAGGCAGACACTTGTGTGGCTAAAGTTTCGGCGTTGTCTTCTTGGTGTTCAAGATTGAGTGAGCTATTTGTAAACTCAAGATTACTAGATCTTTGAGTATAGGTACGAATTTTAATCAGATGTATGCTTTATAATTACAAGATTGAATTAAAATTTTACAAGCATGATCCTGTAAGGTTCGACTATCTCTTTTTTATTTTTCCGCTGTGTTCATTTTCTTCTTTAATTCGATTATTGTTTGAGCATGAGGTCGAATCCCAAAATCCAATTCCTGATGATGTAGTGTAACCTAGTAGGATATCCATATACACCTTTTCCTCAAGATCTCCATGTAAAAAGACATTCTTTACATCAAATTGGAGTAGTGGCCAATCTAAATTTGCTGCAAGTGATAGCAAGACTCTTATAGTGTTCAATTTTGCTACCAGTGAAAATGTCTCCTGGTAGTCTATGCTATATGTTTATGTATATCCCTTGGCCACTAGTCTTGCCTTATATCTTTCAATAGACCCATCTGCTTTATGCTTAATGGAAAACACCCACTTGCACCCCATTGTTTTCTTTTCTTCAGGCTGAGGATAATGCACTTGTAGTGCCTCCATCTCATCTTGAATAGCTTGGGACCATGTTGGGTCTGCTAAGGCTTCATGTATCCCACAAGGAACATGATAGGAAGACAATGTAAGTGCAAATGCTTTTAGTGGTTCAGGTAGTCTATGAGTATTCACATGATTAGCAATTTGATACTTTGATCCTTTTCCTTCAACATCAGGAGAGTATCAAGCTGGAAGCTTACCCTATTGTGCCTGAAAGGTGAGCGATAATCAATAGGAGTATCCAAAGCATTACTAGGAGACGACATGGTGGAACTAACCTTAGTCATGAATTTTTGGGTGGAAAGATCTGGCGTTGCGAAGTTGGGGCTTTGGCGTCACGATGCTGAGGCTTCTGCTTGAAACTCCACCAAGGGGAGGTCTGGTGCTACAGCGCTGAGAGCTTGCCATCGCGGCACTGAGGCTGCTGGTTGCAAATTGACTTGGCTACCATTAGCTTGAACGTCTTCCTCGAGGCATTCTAGGATATTCTCAGGAGAGGAGTCGTTACGTACATGAGAGAGAGGAATACTTTTTACACCAGTTTTTGTTCCACATTCTTCATTAACTCCTGAATCAACGAGCATCTCAACACCGGGACAATCCCACCACTTCTGTTCTTCATCCCATGTCTCCCATTGAAGAATAGAAGTAGATTCCAGTGAAGAAAAAAAATTTCTCGAATTCCAAGATAGTGACATCCATGGTGACATAGGTTCGTTTAGTAGACGGATTGTAGCATTGATATACCTTTTTATAGGTGTCATATCTCACAAAGATACAATGAACGCAAGGATCAAGTTTAGTCTGTTGATCTTTATGAAGATGAACGAAAGCAACACATCCAAATACTCGTGGTGGGATAAGCATCACAGATGGCAAGGGAACATGATTGGATAGAGCCTGTAATGCAGTGTTGAAGTTCAATACTTTTGAAGGCATTCTGTTCATAAGATGTACTGCTGTAACAACAGCATCTTCCCAGTATCTACTAGGAATATGTGCTCTAATTAACAAGGCTCTTGCATTTTATAAAATATGTCTATTCTTCCGTCAGCTACACCTATTTGTTGTGGAGTTCGAGTACAAAAATTTTCATGAAGAAGACCTTTCAATTTAAAGTATGTTTTAAACTCTTGACTAATATATTCTCCTCCATTATCTGAATGGAGTATCTGAACTTTAGTTGAAAATTGATTCTCAATCATGGCATGGAATGCTTGAAACATACCAAACACCTCATCTTTGTGCTTTAGCAAATACAACCAAGTCATTCGGCTACAGTCATCTACAAAAGTCACAAACCAACGAGTACCACAGATAGTAGTAATATGGGAGGGTCTCCAAACATCAGAATGAATCAGGGCAAACGAAATATCTCTTTTATTAAAACTTATTGGAAAAGGTACATGATGACTTTTAGATAAAATGCAAGTCTCACATTTGAAGTCAAAATCATGCACATATGAAAATAAGTCCGGAAACAAATGCTTCATATAAATAAATGACGGATGTCCCAAACGATAATGCCATAACCAAATTTGTTTCTCCTTTGCACCAATTTAATGTCGTTGCATATTATTATCCTGACTAGAACTGAAATCATTCATGTAATATAATCCCTCTCTCTTAGTACCACGCCCAATGATCTCCTTCGTGAGAATATCCTGGAAAAGGCAGAAAGTAAGGTACATTAAGACCACACAGTTTAGTTCTTCAGTTGCTTGACTTACAGATAACAGCTTATTTTCAAGAGATGGTACTAATAAAGTATTTGACAAGGAAAGGTAGGGTGATAAGGCCACAATTCCAGCCCCTGTAACAGGATATGTTACTCCATTGGCATTAGCAATACTTGTCCACCTTGGTTGTGTAGTCTTGACCAAGTCATTTGAAGAAAAAGTCATGTGATCTGTAGCCCCTGAATCTACTATCTAGTACGTGTAATCACCTCTAGTAGAAGTGAAAAGTGCATAACTACAATTACTTTGATCATTGAGTGTGGTTGTTGCTTTATCTTTTGGTTCAAACAGTGGAACGAGAGATAGATGTGGTTATGTATTCATCAATGCTGCCCGTCCTTGTCCACCAGAGACTTCTTTTTTCTTTCATGCCATAAGTTCATTCCACCATTCTAGATACCCATGTAACTTAAAGCAAGTTTCACGAGTATGTTTCATGTTCCCACAGTGAGTACAACCATTTCCTCCATAGTCAGTTGATCCCTTGATCTTTATGGGTTCACTTATTCTTCCACTGTTTGAAGATGAGGATCCAGATTTGACCATCTGTAATATAGATAATTGTCCCGTCTTTATTCCTTTAGATGCCATAACAGCACTTGTTGTAGCCGCAGCGCCTGCAAGCATTACTACTTGCCTGGTATCTTCTCTTCGAACTTAGGCATAGGCTTGTTCTACCATAAGGAACGGCTGTAGTCAAAGTACATCACTTCAAATTTTGTCCAGTCTGTAATTTAATCCATCTAGGAAGGTACAGACTCTGTCTTCTTATGGAAAGGTATTCCATTCTTGTATATCACGAGCACATACCATTGGGTTCGGGCGACGAAAATCAATTTCCTTTCACAAACCTTAAAGGTTGTTGTAGTTTGATTTGATGGATCCCCCGACTTGTCTCATTAGGGTCACATGTCTTTTTAACTCATATACCTGAGATGTATCAGTTCCATCAAAATAAGTAGTGGCAATTGAATCACATACCTATTTAGCAATTGGAAACCGAATAAAGTTGTCGATTGATGTTGGATCCATGGAATTGATCAACCACCCCTTTACAATTGCATTTTCTATTCTCCATTTTTTGAAGGTAATATCGATTTGTGTCAGTTGAAGGAGATCATCATTAATATATCCCACTTTGTCTCTTCTCGAGATATACATCTCGACAACTTGGGACCATAGAGCATAATTGGTACAGTTTAGTTTGATACCAATCGGTAAAGCAATAGTTTCGTAGGTTGTAATTGGGTTATGATCTAGGTTTGGTTTTATGTAAGGACTTGGGTCATCCTGGTCGTCAAGTCCTCAAGAATAACCGTCGTAGACTTTTCTTCTTGTGCTTCAAGCTCCACCAAATCAGTTGGTATAGCCATCTTCCTGGGTTTTTTGATTAGCAAAGATCACTTTCTAGGATTTTAGCTCTAATACCATGATACAAATTGATAAACACAACGAAAGAATCTAATAGTACAAAGAAAAAATGGTAAATGTCTTGATATTTTATTCACAAGAAGATCACTCTTATATACATGAAATTGTTCATGAAAAGATAAAGTATCTAAGGCAAGTAATCAGTCATCAAATTTCATGCCAAATTACAATAAATATCTAACAATATAAGGTGACTAGATATTCCTAGATTCAACTTAAGTCAACAATAATTATTGCTCAATCCAACAACTGAACTTTGAGAATTTTTTTTATCCATTCAATGCTCAACTTCCTCCATTCACTCATCAAGAGGATCATTATGATGTTTGAAGCCCATAATATCAACCTGTTTTGACAAGAAACGATTTAACTTTGTTAGCTCAAGTGTAGATAAGCAATCCAAGAGATGATGCATTGGATTGACCCAAATCTTTCCCAAAATAAAATTTTAATAAATATAAATGGAAAATGACAGTTTAAGAAATATATATATATATAATATGAAAATTTAAGCAAATTGAATTTGAAAAAATAAATAGAGAATAGAAAATTCAAACACAAGATTTATAGAGGTTTGATCTTTCTTCAAAAGCACCTACGTCCTTTCCCTTAAATTTCCTTGCCAATGAGTCCAATCCACTATTTTTTTTCCTTTCAATTTTACATATATCTTTGGAGGCTAAGGTATAACATTCGCAATCTCTGTTTTTTAAAACTAAGGTATAACCTCTAAATCCCTATATTTTAAAGCTAAGGTAACAACACTAAATCCTAAAGTGAATTTCTACCAAAACTCATAAAAATACTCAAGAGAATACGTCACTCATTGATCCTAAATAAGCTCTAAGGTTTTACCATTATATTTGCAAACAAGTAAACCTTTCAAAAGTTGGGTGTGTGCCAAATAAGTACAAGTAAAGAGAAAGAAGAAGATATAATAAAAAGGATGAAGAATTTAAGCTTAAAACAATTAGGTTTGCTTGAATTTTTGAAAAAATAAAGGTATGGTTTTGTGGTGCTTATGCTCTTGAATTGCTTGGAGAAGTTGATTGAATTCTTTTAGGATGATGTCTCTTATGTTCAATGGTGTTGGAAAATCTCTTTTATAATTGAACAGAGTTTGGAATCATTGGGATTGAATGGAGTAAGAAAAGAGGCATTTGTTAGAGTAGAGACTGACCGCTAGGGGCTGCCAGACACTAAGGGATCAATCTTCTTGCGGAGCGGATTGATCCCAAGAAGTAAAACTTCAAGGAGGACATTCCTTGCATTCATGGGATTGATCCATATGTGGAGGGATCGATCTTTCCCTTGAATTTTAAAAATCTTGCACATTTTTGTTTGTTTGTTTTGGCTTTCAAGCTTTGACATCCTTTTTTCTTTTTTTTTTTTGCCGAATTTTTTTTTTTTTTTATAAAGTTTATAAGAAACTCATTTAAGGGTTAACTTAATATATATATATCTGAGATAAAAGTTAGTATTGTAGACACCTAATTTTGTCTGGACCACTAAAAAAGATATGTTTTCTTCCTAAATTGATGTTTCAGAATGTAAGAAAAACTTTTTTCACCCAGTAGGTGGTACTCCGAAACTTAATCTAAGAAGGCAAGCATAAAAAGTTAAACTTGAAAAGTCAATCTTGAAAAGTCAACCCCAAAAAGTCAACTACTGAAAATGTCAACCCACTTTCAAAATCAAGATTTGAAGCACAATTGAAAAATGGTGAAACAATTTTGATAATCCGAGGTCTACATTGAAAGATATGGAGTTCGGAAGTTGGGTTACGGAGATTCAGTAGAAAGGAAACCCTAGTTCGAGAAATTTGGGGAAAAATGCTTAAACGATCAAATTGATCGAAATTGAAGGTTCCAAATGAAAGATAAGCACTGACTACGGGTAATGAAAAAGCTACTTGGAAGAAAAACTGAAAAAAGAGTCAATCCAGAAGAAAACCGAGAATTAGGGTTTTTTGTGGATTTCGATGAAATTTGGAAGAATTACAGAAATGGCCCGATTCGATAAGAATAAAGCCCTTAATGGATGAGGAGTGATTAAACAAGGATAGCCCAAGGCTCAGTTTGAAGAAAATCTGAAAATCGAACTTGTTTTGAGCAAAACCGGGTTTCGGAGGTAAAAGGGCAAAATTGGAAAATTTGGGAAAAATAACAAATGAACTCGAAAAATTCTGAAAAATTGCAGATCTCATTATTAGACCATTTCGAAGAGATTGGTGAAGAAAAATCTTGATTCGGAGTTCGTTTGCAAAATGGCCAAATCCCGAGTCCCCTATGCAGAAATTCAAGAAGATAAATCCCGGAAAAAATAGCAAATGAACTCCGAAAATTCTAAAAATTTGCAGATCTCATTCTTAAATTATTTGGAAGAGATTGGAAAAAGAAAATTCAGATTCGGAGTTCGTTTGCAAAATGGCCGAATCTCAGGCCCACTATGTAATAATTCAAGCAGATAAATCTCGAAAAAAATACCAAATGAGTTCTAAAAATTATAAAAACTTCTTGATCACACTTTTAAATTATTTGGAAGAGATTGGTGAAGAAAAACTTGGATTTGGAGCTCGTTTAAAAAATGGTAAAGTTTGGGAGCACAAAAAGGCAATTTTGGAAGAAAAAATCCAAATAAATAGCAAATGGGCTCTAAAAATTTTGAAAACCTCCAGAATTCAATTTTTTATTTTTTGGAAGTATTTAAAAAAGAAAATTGAATTTGGAGTCCGTTTGCTATTTATTTATGTTCGGGGGGGCAAAAAGGTCATTTTACCCAAGAAATCGAAAAAGTCTGTTCTTACCTTTTAAAAAAATGAAGCATGGGCTGGAAGATAAGGGGTCAGCCGGCCAAGGCCCAAGGGTGGGCAAATATTTTTTTGATTTTTAATCAAAAGGCCAACAATGAAGAGGAAGACAGTTTTTTTTATCAAGTCTTTGTAATTAAGCCACATGGACCAATGCATGAAGAGGAAGAGTGTCAACATAATGGCTTAAGATTCTTGAACAGCTGTAATTTTGGATAGTTGATTGCCTAATCTAAGGAAAATAATTTCACATTTTAAACATCTTGGATCAATAGCCTTTGAATCAAAATTGATTGAAGAAAAGATGACAACATCCTAGCAAGAGAAGGGCCATTCAGCCACTACTAGAGGGGGTCTCTCTCTTTTCATTTTCAGCTATTCACTCTCTATTTCACTTTTGTTTTGGCTGATTTTCTCTCCATGGTTGAAAGGCAAAAATAAAAGTTTAGAAAAGAAAAGAAAGTTAGAAGAGAAAAAGCTTGTAATATAGCTTCTAGAGGTTGGTTTAAGCACCATACTCTTGCACTTTCTTTGATTTTCCATTCTTGATTTGCTGTTTTCATTTGATATTTGGTGAGTTTCTTTTGATTTTTCTTTTTAAAATAAGTGTTTTTAATAATCTTCTTCAAGTTTATCTTTATACTTTCTTGGAAAAAGCTTTGAGAATTTTCTTTTCTTTTGTTTTTGGGTGGTCGAATGGCTTGCTATTTTTTAGTCTAGTTGCTGTTTGTATTTTTATTTCATGTTATTCTTGATATTTAACAAGTTTTGATGCTTTAAATCTTCTTCTATTACATGAACATGAAGCTTTTTTTTAATTTGGTTGCTTGCTTGTTTCCATTTTTGAGTCTATTATCTTGTTATCATGTTTATTTTACTTGTCATGCATTTTTATTTTCTGTTTTCAAAATGTTTAAGTTTGTTTATGTTTTACATTTTTTAATCCATGTGTTTGTGAAAATGCCTATTGGTTTCCATACCTTTACTTTATATTTGCATGATTTGAGTGTTATTCTTTAGCTATGCATGTTAGTATATTAAGTGTTTGTGAAAATGCCATGCTCATTTTTATATGGACCATTCGGCCACCCATATCTTTTAAGCTTTGTGTGTGCATTTTTGTTATGTTAGTTGATAGGTTTGCATTTTCATGATATTTGGTTGTGTATTTTATTTAAGCATGCTATATGTTTGTGTTATTGCCATGCATTCTTTAGGTTTAGGATTGGTTTGCTTTGCCATGCATATTCATGCATTTTAGACCTAGGTTGCGTTAAATGCCATGCAAGTTCATTTAGGTCTAGGTCATTTTATTGATGCCATGCATTTTTCATGTCATTTAGGTTTTAAATCATGCATTTCATGCATCATATTTTCTGTATTTTCATGCACGTCATGTTATTGCCACTTGATTTATGACTTAGACCAATCAATGGTTCAAAGTCATGCTCATTTTGAGCATACTTGTGGAAAATTAAAGAGTTGTCAAATTGATTATTTTACCTTTGTGATTTTTTTTACTTAGTCAATTTTTGTCTAACTTTTCAAAAGTGTTAGCTACTGTTTGTGAGCATTTAGGAGAGTCTCTAACATTTTTACTTTGATTTTTAAATGATTTTATCAAAGGCAAAAAAATGTGTTTTGGCAAAACAGTTTTTTCACCCAGTACTCATACTTTCCCAATTTTTCTGGGTAGTCATCTTTAATCAGAAAATTAAGCCGATTTTTTCCCGTGTACATCTACATGTCTTGAGTCTCCAGTATTTTTTAAAGATTTTTTTGAATTTCTAAAAATAGGGTAAAAAATCGTGCTTTAAAACTGGACAGTAGAGGCAGAATTGAATTTGAAGAAAAATCATTTTTCTATTTTGGTTAAGTTACTTAGAGGGGGCTGGTTAGGAAGTTTAGCTACTGAATTAGGGTAGTTTCTAAGCCTTTTTAAACTCTAAAAATGATTTTTTTTAATCTCGGGTTAAGGGTGGTCAAGTGCGGGATTTTAAACTTAGAAAATTAGAGTCATTTAGAAAAGGGTTTAGCTAAGTTTTTATTTTTAATCTAAGCTTTTCAAAATTGTTTTCAAACAATCACAAAGTATTTTGGTTTTAGAATATTTAATTTGATATATTTTTCTAAGGTAGCCGGATATCTTTTTAGATATATGAATTTTCTTAATTAATGGAAAAAATTCATTCTCATGCATTGCATTTTCCATATTCATGCATACTATATAATATGTGATTTTTGCTATGTTAATTTTCATGATGGTGTTATTATCTTTGATTTAAAATTTTGATATTATATTAATTGTTATATGGTTTTGAATATTTCATGATATCCTATGCTTTTTATTTAGTTATTTTTGTCATATTATTTAGCATATACTATGTTCATGCATTATTATTTTTATTTTTATTTTCATGCACATTATATGATAGCATTATTTTATGTTTCATGTCATTTAGATTATATGCCATATCATTTATATTTGCCATGTCATTTAAATCATTTCATTTCATATAGAATATATTATGTTACCTAGGATATTATATTTCATATAGAATATATCATGTTACCTAGGTCATTTCATTTCATTTAGAATATATTATGTCACTTAAGATATTTTATTTCATTTAGAATATATCATATGACTTAGGATATTACATTTCATATAGAATATATCATGTTACTTAGGTCATTTCATTAAATTTAGAATATATCATATAACTTAGGATATTTCATTTCATTTAGAATATGCTAAGACATTTAAATTATATCATACCATTTAGGTTCCATTATATTATTTAGACTTTGCTATGTCATTTTATTTATGTCACCCATATTCATATTCATATTTTTAAAATATTTTGAAAAAGGTAATGATTTTCAATAAAATAAAGATATTCCCGAGTTAAAATAATTCATGAGTTCTCTGTCGGGTTTGCTGCGGAGGATATCATCAATTATTATTAATAGCAGAATATCTTTTTTAAAACAAGAATGGTTCGGAATATTTTTCAAAATATAAAATTTCTATATTTTGCCACGCTTGTTGGGAAATATAAGAAAATTTTGAATTAATAAATTCTGGATCATTTTCAATTAAAAAATGGAATTAATTTTATCTAAATTGGGAATTAACTTGAAATACCAAATTAAAAATCGACTTTTTTACCGAGACTTGAGATAACACACCATTAATAAGGTACCGTTTTATACGGGCGTTGTGTGGATGCTAATCCTTCCACACACGTAACCGAGTCCCAAACCCGCTTCTTTGATTTCTCTGGTTTAAAACGTAGACTTGAAATTGGTTTTTAAAAAATGTTTTAATTAATTTTAAAATGTTTTATAAAATCGGTTTTAATAAGTGGCCGATCACACCTAGCCAAAAAAGATTGGTGGCGACTCCATGTCTTTCTCAAGGTTATTTTCAAAACCTTCATTTTTCTAGAGGAATTAAGTCGACTTTTTCTCGGTTTTTTTTAATGTCACGCTTAACGAATAATAAAGTCTTGCGATGAGACTTGTTATTTCCTAAGTTGCGACAGCTTCGCGACTCCACTGGAGACTTTTAGAGAGTCAGGCCTAGAATTAGTCGTGTGTTATCCAAGTCTCAATTTTTGTTGGTTTATCGGGTATTTAATTTTATTTCCCATACTTTTTTTATAAAAAAAATAAAGGAGAATTTTGAAAATAATAAAATGTTTTAAATATGTTCATATTCATTCACGTGCATTTTATTTGTTTTCTAGTTATTTAATGTCGTAAATTACTGTTGCATTCTTGTTGGTTAATGCGTTACATTATTCTTGATCTTTGTTTTAATAAATTGCTAGGGCATTTAGAATAAGGTTTGTAGAATAGGGGTGAAAGGTTTGTTGTTCCTCCATACACACCACACGTGCATTTGCATATCATAAGGCCTATACCCGGGTTTCGTCCTTTTAGGTGGGAGCAAAGTAACTAAGCATTCATGATTAACAATCCGCATGGGCTAGTGAAACACTTCCGGAGTACTAAATTACCTAAGCCTTCGTGATTAACAATCCGCATGGGCTAGGGAAATAGACTCCAATGAAATAGACCCGCTTTTATCGGGGTGCCTTACTAGCCTTCACCGGTGACAGTGAGGAGCAATTCGGAGCCTTTAGAATCGGTTCACCCTCATATAGTGAACCTAGGTGAAGCCATGCTAGATTTTCGTTAGATATACCGAAGATAGGAACACATGGAGGGACATTTCTAAACCTTTTGTTACCTATTTTACATTCTGAATAAGTATTGTAGATCGGGCAACGATGTACGTACATCGCCTGTAATAAATGTGATAATCCATCCCAAAGGCACTGTGATACCTATATAAGTAGATATTGTTGGGGCAAATGTTCATTAACTGTTTGAAATAAAAAATAAAAATCATTTTTCAAGCATTTTTGCATTTTGCACATTTCATGCATGTGTGAATAGAGCATGTACATTTTTGGTTGTATTATTGATCTCGTTTCTTGCAATAAACGGATGGTGATAATAATCTCATTTGATGATTTCATAAAATCGGTAGTGTTACATGAACATTTGCATATTGTACCATAGTAAGATCCACTACTCCGAAATTCTTTTGAAAATAATATGTTTGGCTTTTCATAGAGAAAACATGTTTCAAAAAAAAAATCATAGATCAAATTTGGAGGCAAATCTTGCATAATGAAATTTTTGAATAATCAAGATTTCGGTCCCACCAATTTCATGTAATCATTGGTTAATTTATTTGTATCATTTTGATATCATGTTACAGTCCTAACATGCATGGTTATTCATTATAGAATACATTTGTGATATACATGGTCATTCTTTGTACCTACCTTTGTATTAATTCATTTATTCTTTGCATATATCATTTTGACATCATGTTACAGCCATAGCATGCATGGTCATTCATTGTAGAATACGTTTATGACATGCATAGTCATTATTTGTATATACCTGTGCATCAATTTATTCATTTTTTAAATGCATCATGTTGGCATTAGATTGCATCCATAGCATACATAGTCATCATAATTTCTCTGTATATGTTCATGCATTAATCATCAGTGTATTCATGCACATAGAAATAGAGCATGCACATTCATAATTGTATTCTTAACCTCATGACATTTTCATTTGCATGAAAGGGGTTCGAGATATGAGGAAAAAATCGGAGGAACGATTGGGTGCTCTGGAACGAAATCAAGAGGAATTTGGACATGAAATCCGAGAAGTGAAAGAACAACTCACCAAATTGCTGAAAATGTTTGAGGATATGGGTAAGAGTAAAGGGGAACTTTCTCAGGGCTCTGCATCGCCTTTGGATCAACCAAAACCATTAGGTCCAGAACATACAATCCTTGTTGGATCCTGCGTTTGTCAATGCCACAGAGGTTGCAATCTTAACGAAATTGTGGACAAAATCGTGAAAATGATTAAACCCGAGAGCCTGATACCAAAGAAAGAAACCTCGGATCCTGTACCATACTTGCAAACTGTTCTAGGTCCAAACCAGTATCCCCATCCTACTATGGTCCAATTATCCATTGGGATGACCACTACGGGATTCCTGAATCCCACTCCATCACTACCAACTGCCAGTTCATACTATTTCCCTCATCAATCACCTTATCAAGCATCCGGGATAAGAACCTCGAACTATGTACAACCTCCAAGGGTCTTGTGTCCAAATCCATACCCTTACCATGCTGTTTCGCCACCTCTTTATGTAAACACTTCGGTTCGAACCTTAGTGCCAACATCAAGTGCCCAACTTCTAGGCCATGTGTGACTATGAAACAACTCAAAAACAAGACTCAAGAGCAGTATGATCCCATTCCAATCAACTACCAGGAGCTTCTCCCTATACTAATCCAAAATCACATGGTTGCCTGTATCACGCTGAAACCCCTGTTACCACCATATCCAAAGTGGTATAATCCAAATGCAAGATGTGACTATCACTGTGGAATTGCTGGCCATAGCATTGAAGACTGTATAGCCTTAAAAAAGAAAGTGCAATCTCTTATAGAGATCAAGTGGATTGATCCAATGACTCGAATTGATAGAGGGTTGGGAAAGCGTAATTAAGATTGGGAGATTTATGGCAATGATGTAGAAAGACTTCAGTCTGATATGATGTAGTAGGATTTCACCTTTTCAATAGCTGGCTCTTATAGCCATAGGATGCTAGAAAGAATAAAGTGCTTGTAAAGACAATTTTAACCACTGTTCAAATTTTGTAAAACATGGTTTATACCATTGTGAACGTTCATATGGGAATGAATTGACTATGCTTCAAATTTATGAGATGTTGATGATTAAGTTCCTCCGACTCTTATTTCCACCGTGATATCATGTTGACTTTGGGTTGCATTCATGACAAACATAGTCAGCATGATTTCTCTGTATATGCTCATGCATTAATCTATCATATTAACATCAGGATGCATTCACAACACACATGGTCAGCATGATTTTATTTGTATATACTATGTATCAATCATTCATTGTTTACATGCATCATAATTGACATCGTGTCGCATTCATAGTGTATATGATCATTCATTGAAAAATACGCTGAAATATACATGATCATTCATTGCATATATCCATGCGTTGATTTGTTTATTCTTTGCTTGCAACATGTTGGTATCATGATTGCATTTATTACATATATGGTCAGCATGTTTTCACTATACATGTCCATACATCATATTGTTTAGGCTTCACGTGCATCAAATTGCATTCATGGCTCCTTCATCATGACACGCACTTTGGGGGAATAAAATAGAAGTTGGCTTGGCTTTAAGAGTCTTTGAAAGAATTTCCATTTCAAATCAGAGGTATAAGGAGTACTGAGTACCCTTTTAATACAGGCTAGTGCTATGGAGAATGGACAAGTTGCCCGAATGGAAAGGGTACAGGAAGAATTGCGAGAACAGGTAGCAAAGTCTCAAGCAGAATCTAGAGATTAGATGACTAAATTGATGGACCTAATGTCCACCGTAATCAAGGGATACACTGAAAACTTGGCCGCCAGAGAAGGGTTAGAGGCACAAAAGGGTCAGAATGAGGTCGTAATTATGGATGCCCAGAACACAGTTAACCCCGTCAATGTCTTAAATTCATATGATCCAGCTGAACAGGCAAAGTTGAACATGGTTAATGAGGTAGAGTTGGCAATTCCCAAGGGAAATATCAGTTGCTAGATGAAAGGCTCCAGGCAGTAGAAAACGCAGACGTATTCGGGAGTGTGGAGGTGAAAGAACGATGCTTGGTCCTTGATTTAGTCATTCCTACTAAATTCAAGGTCCCTAACTTTGTGAAATATGACAGGATGACTAATCCGTCAGCCCATATCACTATGTTCTGTCGAAAGATGACAAGTCATATAGATAATGATAAGCTTCTGATTCACTACTTTCAGGATAGCCTCAGCGGGTCCGCAATTAGGTGGTATAGTTAGTTGAGCAAGGATCAAGTTCGCTCTTGGAATGATTTGGCTAGGGCTTTTCTAAACTAGTACAAGCATATGACCGACAGGACACCTGATCGTTTCACTTTGCAAAATATGGAGAAAAGAGCTACTGAGAGCTTCAAAGAGTATGCTCAGAGGTGGAGGAACATGTCTACCCAAGTACAACCACCTTTGACACAAAAGGAAATCACCGTCCTTTTGTGAATACACTGCAGGCCCCGTACTATGATAGACTCGTCGACAATGCCTCGAAGAATTTTGCGAATATAGTAGTCTCAGGAGAGATGATTGAGAATGCTATCAAGAATGGGAAACTTGAAGGAGAAGGAACATCCAATGCCGAGAGAAATAAGGCACCTAGAAATAATGAGGAAGATGTCCAAGCTATGGGAGATGTCATCCCATATTCCCAATTTCCCTCATACCAATCATGTGGGTACTGAGGTATCTCCAAGCCTTTATCCTTACCTACCAACCCAAGCACCTAATCCTATACCAGCCTTTGCAACAAGGCCTACTTCCAGAAAATGACCACGGGACAACCAAGAAAGAATTCCAATCCCCATCCCTGACCTGCTACCATTACTAATAAAGAATCAGTACCTTACCCCGATACCTTTGAAAATAGCTCCGAATCCATCAGCGAGGAGTTATGACCCTGACAGCAAGTGTGATTATCACTTGGGGGTAGTTGGAAATTCAACTGAAAAATGCAAACAACTGAGGGAAAGGATTGAAAGTCTTATCCGCGATGGTATTTTGACACCGGAGCTTATCAATCAGTGGAAGGACGCTTTACCATAAATCAGTTTCTTTCAGGGTTTTAGGGGGAGAATTATACCTTTGAAAGATGTCAATATGAGCATTTTAATGCGTGTAGTTTTAGACCTTATGATGAAAACACTTGTCTCATGTCGACATTCATATGAATTAAATGTGTCGCAACCTAAAAAATAACGATGTCTCATCGCAAGACTTTATTATTCGTTAAGCGTGACATCAAAAAAAATCGAGCAAAAGTCGACTTAATTCTTCTAGAAAAATGAACGTTTCGAAAATGACCTTGAAAAAGACATGGAGTCGCCACCAATCTTTTTTAGCTAGGTGTGATCGGCCACCTATTAAAACCAATTTTATAAAATATTTTAGAAATTAATTAAAACATTTTTAAAACCAATTTGAAGTCTGCGTTTTAAAGCAAAGAAATCAAAGAAACGGGTTCGGGACTCGGTTACGTGCGGGGAAGGATTAGCACCCCCACAACGCCCATATAAAATGGTACCTTATTAATTGTGTGTTATCTCAAATCTCAGTGTAAAGTTGGTTTAAAATTTAGTATTTCAAGTTAATTCCCAATTTAAAGAAAAATAATTCCATTTTTAATTAAAAATGATCCGTAATTTATAAATTCAAAATTTTCCTATATTCCCCAACAAACGTGGTAAAATATAGAATTTTTTATTAGTTTTGAAAAACTTTCCGAATCATTCTTATTTTAAAGAAGATATTCCGTTATTAATGATTATTGATGATATCCTCCCCAGCAAACTCGGCAGAGAACTCATGAATTATTTTAACTCGGGAATATCTTTATTTTATTGAAATCATTACCTTTTTTTGAAAATATTTAAAAGAAATGAATATGTGTATGCATGACATAAGTAAAATGACATAGCAAAATCTAAATAATATAATGCAACCAAAATGATATGACATGATTTGAATGCGTTAGCATATTCTAAATGAAATGAAATATCCTAAGTTATATGACATATTCTAAATGAAATGAAATGACCTAGGTCATATGATATATTCTAAATGAAATGAAATATCCTAGGTAACATAATATATTTTAAATGAAATAAAATATCCTAAATGACAATATATCCTAAATGAAATGAAATAACCTAAGTAACATAATATATTCTACATGAAATGAAATGACCTAAGTAACATACATATTCTATATGAAATGAAATGACCTAAGTATCAAACATATTCTATATGAAATGAAATAATTTAAATGACATGGCAAATAAATGACATGGCATATAATTTAAATGACATAAAATATAAAATAATGCTATCATATAATATGCATGAAAATAAAAAGAATAATGCATGAACATAGTATATGCTAAATAATATGACAAAAATAACTAAATAAAAAGTATAGGACATCATGAAATATTCCAAATCATATAATAAACAATATAACATAACTCAAAATCATAACAATATCATAGAAATTATCATAGCAAAAATCACATATTTTATAAAATGCATGAATATGGAAAATGCAATGCATGAAAATGTATTTTTTTTCCTTTAATTAAGGAAATCCGTATATCTAAAAAGATATCCGGCTACCTTAGGAAAATATGTCAAATTAAATATTATAAAACCAAAATACTTTGTGATTGTTTGAAAACAATTTGGAAAAGCTTAGGTTAAAATAATAATAATAAAAAAAAAAACTGGGTTAAACCCTTTTTTAAATGGCTCTAATTTCCTAAATTTAAAATCCCTGACTTGGTTACCCTTAACCCGAGACTTAAAAAATCATTTTTAGAGTTTAAAAAGGCTTAGAAACTACCCTAAGTCAGTAGCTAAACTTCCTAATCAGCCCCTCTAAGTAACTTAACCAAAATAGAAAAATGATTTTTCTTTAAATTCAATTCTGACTTCACTGTCCAGTTTTAAGCCACGATTTTTTACCCTATTTTTAAGAATTCAACAAATTATAAAAAAAATACTGGAGACTCAAGACATGTAAAAAAACACGGGAAAAAATCAGCTTAATTTTCTGATTAAATATGAATTCCTAGAAAAAACGGGAAAGTACGAGTACTGGGTGAAAAAACTGTTTTGCCAAAATACATTTTTGCCTTTGATAAAATCATTTAAAAATCAAAGTAAAAATATTTAAGACTCAAAAAATGGCTCACAAACAGTAGCTAGGACTTTTTGAAAGTTAGATAAAAATTGGCTAAGTAAAGAAAATCACAAAGGTAGAATAATCAATTTGACAAACTTTAATTTTCCACAAGTGTGCTCAAGAGAGCATGACTTTGAACCATTAATTGGCCTAAAGTCATTAGTCATGTGGCATGGACATTAAAATGCATGAAAAATACAGAAAATATGATGCATGAAATGCATGGTTTTAAACCTAAATGTCATGAAAAAAATGCATGGCATCAATATAGTGACCTAGACCTAAATGAAATGGTGTGGCATTTAATGCAACCTAGGTCTAAAATGCATGAACATGCTTGGCAAATAAACCAAACCTAATAACTAAAATATGCATGGCATTTTCACAAACACAAGGCATGCTTAAACTAAAAACTCAACCAAATATCATGCAAATGCTAACCTATCAACTAACATAGCAAAAATGCAACCATGATGCTAGAATACAAGGAGTGGCCGAATGGCCTATGGTTCCTAACAAGCATGGCATTTTCACAAACACTTGGTATACTTAAACTAAATACTCAATCAAATGTCATGCAAATGCAAAAACCTACCAACTAACATGGCAAAAATGCAACACATAATGCAAAACACATGGAGTAGCTGAATGGCCTCAAGCTCCAACAAGCATGGCATTTTCACAAACACTTGATATACTAACATGCTCAACTAAAATATAACACTCAAAACATGCAAACACAAAGTAGAAATACTAAAACAAAACAAGCATTTTCACAAACACTTGATATACTAACATGCTCAACTAAAATATAAAACTCAAATCATGCAAACACAACACAAGCATTTTCACAAACACTTGATATACTAAATATAAAACATCAACAAATTTAAACATTATGAAAACAGAAAATTAAAAATGCAAGAACATGATATTTAAATCATAAATGGCAACAAACAAAGCAACCAAATTAAAATCTGACTCAAGTATATAAAGTAGAATGATACTTAAAACATCAAGATTAAAGAAAATAACATAAATAACATGATAAAATAAACAAAACAGGAACATTAATAAAAAAAAATGTAGGCCATTCGGCCATGGTGAGAGAAATGTAAAAAATTAAAAATTGTAAAAAAAAATATTAAAGAAAGAGACGAAGAAAGAACTTAAGAAGAACAATAAAAAACACTTATTTAAAAAGGAAACTCACCAGATAATAATTAAAATAGCAAAAGCAAGAATGGAAAATCAAGAAAGTGCAAGAGTTGGTGCTCAAGAGCAATCTCAAGAAGCTATATTTCAAAGCTTTATCTCTTCAAACTTTCATTTCTTTTCTAAACTTTTTCTTTTTTCTTTCAACCAAGGAGAGAAAAACCAAGTAAAATCCAAGAGAAATCAGAAAAATCAAGTCTGCCCCTCTCTATAATGCTGGCCGAAACACCCCTCTCCTCCAAGAAATGTTGTCATTTTTTCCCAACCAATTTTCCATCCAATGGCTAGTAATTCAAGATGAAAAAATCATGAAATTATCACCCTTAGATTAGTATATCAGCTGTCCATAATTACAGCTGTTCAAGAATAATGTTGACACTCTCCCTTGGCCTATGTGGCTTAATCACAATGGCTTGATTAAAAAGAATCTCTAACTAACTCTTAATTCTTGGCCATTTGATTGAAAAATCAGAAGCTTTCCCCTTCCTTTGGGCCTTGGTAGGCCAGAACTTCTCTTTTACAGCCCAAGTCTGATTTTTTGAAAGGCCAAAAAAAGCCCTTTTCGGTTGCTTGGGTGAAATGACTGTTTTGCCCCACGGATGCAAATAAATGTCAAACGGACTCCAAATTCAAATTTTATTATTTAATACTTTAAAAATAATAAAATATTGAATTCTGGAAGTTTTTAAAAAATTTTGAGTCCTTTTGCTATTTATTTGGATTTTTCTTCCAAAAATGCCCTTTATGCCCCTACAATTGACCTTTTTTAAACGAGTTCCAAATCAAGATTTTTCTTCACCAATATCTTCCAAATAATTTAAAAGTGTAATCTGGAAGTTTTCATACTTTTTGGAACTCATTTGGTATTTTTTTCGGGATTTATCTGCTTAAATTATTACATAGGGGCTCGGGATTTGGCCATTTTGGAAACGAACTCCGAATCAAGATTTTCTTTCACCAGTATCTTCCAAATAATTTAAAATTGAGAGTTGCAAAATTTCAAAATTTTTGGAGCTCATTTGCTATTTTGTTGGGTTTTATCTTCTTGAATTATTGCATAGGAGGCCCGAGATTTGGCCATTTTGCAAACGAACTCCAAATTAATATTTTCTTTCACCAATCTCTTTCAAATAATTTAAAAATGATATTTGCAAAATTTCAGAAGATTTGGAGCTCATTTGCTATTTTTTTGGGATTTTCCTTCTTGAATTACTACATAAGAAGCCCAGGATTTGGCCATTTTGCAAACGAACTCCGAATCAAGATTTTCTTTCGCCAATCTCTTCCAAATGATTTAAGAATGAGATTTTCAAATTTTCAGAATTTTTGGAGTCCATTTGCTATTTTTCCCAAATTTTCAAATTTTGCCTTTTGCCTCCGAAACTCGGTTTTGCTCAAAACAAGTTCGATTTTCAGATTTTCTTCAAACTGAGCCTTGGGCTATCCCTTTTTAATCATTCTTCATCCATTGGGGGCTTTAGTCTTACCAAGTAGGGCCATTTCTTTGATTCTTCCCGATTTCACCGAAATCCACCAAAAACCCTAATTCTCGGTTTTCTCCCGGATTGACTTTTCTTTCGATTTTGCTTATAGATGGCTTCTCCATTACCCGTAGTCAGTGGTTATCTTTCATTTGGAACCTTCAATTTTGACCAATTCGATCGTTTAAGCATTTTTCTCCAAATATCTCAGATTAGGGTTTCCTTTCTACTGAATATCTAAATCCCAATTTCCGAACTCCATATCTTTCAATGTAGACCTCGGATTATCAAAATTCTTTCGCCATTTTTCAATTGAGCTTCAAATCTTGATTTTGAAAGTGGGTTGACTTTTTTAGTAGTTGACTTTTTGGGATTGACGTTTTTGGGGTTGGCTTTTTTTGGGGTTGACTTTTTATGCTCACCCTCTTAAACTAAGTCTCGAGTACCACCTGCAGGATGAAAGAAGTCTTTTTACATTCTGAAACCTCAATTTAGGAAGAAAACATACCTGTTTTAGTGGTCCCGACAAAATTAGGTGTTTACAAAATGAATTTTGAATTTTAAATGCTTTGTGTTTGTTGTGTTTTAACAATAATTTGAATTTGCAAAATGAAGCATTAAGGAAGTTTTAATAATGGATAATCTCGAGAATATTGATGATCATTGTTACAAATGACCCAATACCTTCTCCCCTCTATTTTAGGCTTTCCTAGGCCTAAACCCCTTGAATTGAGAACACTTGAAAGACCTAATGCTTCAAGGAATATGAATGATTGAACTTCATAAAACCATTGTCATCATAGAATAAGCAAAGATGTAAATCCTAGTCTAGGCTATGAACAATGGAGCGAACTTTTCGAAATTATTTCGAACTCCTTGAAATTCAAACAAATGAGACTTTCTTTCAAGAATTTAGATCATGGTAATTTGGTGTGTGTCAAGGTTGTACCAAAACCATTCATGTCATTTTCAACAACCACAAAACACTAATTGCCCAAACATCACTTCATGATTGACACCCTGGAGCACAATGATTAAACTAGATTATCCCATGTCCCACAGAAAACCCATTTAGGTCATATTTTCTTTGTCTCTTCAAAGAACTCAGATTTGAAACTCAGCCTTTTCAAAATAAACCTAGACTTGCTATGTTCCTCGTTGATACAAATTCTCATGGTTAATCAAGTTGGGGCATCATATGTGGAAATGATGGATACATGGTGAATAAGGATGGACTAACGCAAGAATCATTGGGGCATGCGATAAAAAAACAAAAAAAAAGAAGAAAATTGTGATATCATGCATATGAGAATTCGGATGATTCCAAAGTGCAAAATGAAATTTTGATTATCTATTTCCCCTGGGCATTTCTTTTCAATGAGAATATTTGTGTTTGATATGATGAATGGTCATCTTTCATATCCCTTTCGCAAAAAAAAAAAAAAATTTATCCATAGTCACCCATTTTGAGCCAAAAAAATTCTTTCTTCTTTGAACCCTGAACAAGGATCACCCTCTACACTGGGAGGCAAATGCGAGGAAAGATCTTTTTACAGATCATGGAGGAATGAGTACTGGCTCAAAGACAGATACAAAGCAAATAGAGCTCGAATGAATATGGGCTCACTCTGTCAGAAGGAAAAAGATGGCGAAATGGAAGCCAAGAAGAAAAAAGAAAAAGTGTGTGAAAAAGTATGGAAAATGAAAGCCAAAAGCAAAGAAGAAAAAGAGCAACAATTAAAAAGGAAAGAAAAGTCCAAAAGGGACAAATACTTTAAAGAAAATCCTCCTCAATAAATGATCCTTGATCTGATTACTTTCAAACACATATTTTGGGCCTATTTATCCTTTCTTTCTGAACCCCGAGCCATGGCCTACATTACGTGCTTTAAAAGCCCATTTTGATCAAGCATGAATATTCAACTTGAAGGGTTTTTCCTAGATTTTATCCCATCTCATCGAATTCTCATTTCACTAAGGAAGAATTTAGAATTCTCAAGTGCGTGGTAGAACAATGAAAAAAAAGAGAAGAAAAGATCGAAAGAATAGGACTCTAGGGCGAAAACCCAAAAATGGGCAGTTTAGAGTAAAATGCAATTTTTGATGCCATTTACGTTAGTGCCGATACCACAAAAGAGAAGGTCATCTTGAAGAAGTGGTCATCGAGAAACATCTAGGAATTCATGCACCTCCTAAATTGTCAGCTCTATTCGGAGGATTAACTTCAAAAACTGAAACTTTTTCTCTCCAAGATTAAACTTTCCATTTTAAACATCCCAGCCAATTTTGACGCTTGTCAAAATGCCTTGATATGAAAACTAAAAGATTGTTGAATTTGTTCGATTCTCAATGAATTCATGATTTATAAAACCTGTTCCATTTGTGAGCCTAGAAGGGACATACATTTTTGTTATGAAATTTTCTTTGATCAACCAAAATCTTGTTATACCAAGCATTGCCAATTCAAATTGAAAAACCCAGATCGACAATTAGAGAAGTTTTTAACAATGATCATCAGTCTTCAAAAGATTTGTACATCGCACACTGTAGGGTTAATATTTTTTTTTCAAAAGTTTTCAAAATGAGAAAACAAATAAAGATATTTTTTTGAAGCACTCATTCTTGATGTTGACATGAGACAAGGGTTTTTCTAACCCAAAGGTATAGAACTGCTAGGATAGGTCTTGACTTCCAGATATGATAAGAAGAAATAGAACCCGTTTCAGACCTCTGTTGATGGGAGTTAGAAAACTGTTGGGAAAAGAGAATAGCCAAAATGAATTGAAGATATACTCTTATTTGAAAAGTAAAAATGAATTGGAAAGGCTAAGCCAAAGTCTAGAAAAATGATCAGGGGCATTTGCATCTTTTCATGATGCGTTTGTATCATTATCGATCTTTGCATTTGCATCATGTAGAAGCACTCTGCACGTTGTCAAATCCTTGCATTTGCATCATTTAGAAGCATTTGCATAATGCCAATCTTTGCATCTGCATTATTCCATGAAGTAGTTGCGTTAACACCAATTTTCGCATTTGCATCATAAAGAAGCATTTGCACATTATTGACCTTTGCATCCTTCTGAGAAGTAATTGCATTATTTGAGGATTATTTGCATTTGCATCATTTAGAAGCATCTTCATCTTATTCAATATCTGCATCTGCATCAATAAGCATTTGCATCAATCTAAGCCATTTGCAAATACACCACGAAGCATCTACATTTTATCCAACATCTACATATGCATCAAGAAACATTTGCATCAATTCAAAACATTTACATTTGCAATATGAAATATGTGTATCCTGTTAATCATTTGCACCAGCATCAAAAACCATTCGCATCTTCTCAAAGTCTTCAAATTAATTTTCAAAAATTCTTCAAAGATCATTTTTAAGACCTCCGGGCACCGTTTTTTAAGATCTCCAGGCATCAATTTTCCAAATCATAGATCAGACCTCCGGGCACCATTCTTAAAACCTCCGGGCATAGTTTTTCTTTTCAAATCATAGATCAGACCTCTGGGCACCATTCTTAAGACCTCCGAGCATAGTTTTTCTTTTCAAATTATGGATAAGACCTCCGGGCCATTCTTAAGACCTCCGGGCATAGTTTTTCTTTTTAAATCATGGATAAGGCCTCCATGCACCATTCTTAAGACCTCCGGGCATCATTTTTAAAGTCACATACAGCGCATTTTTTCCAAATCATGGGTAAGGCCTCCAGGCACCATTTTTAAGACCTCCGGGCATCATTTTTAAAATCGCATACAACACATTTTTTCCAAATCACGGGTAAGGCATCTGGGCACCATTCTTAAGACCTTCAGGCCTCATTTTAAAGTCGCATACAATGCATTTTTTCCAAATCACGGGAAAGGCCTCCGGGCACCATTCTTCAGACCTTCGAGCATCATTTTTAAAGTCACATACAGCTCATTTTCCCAAATCACGGGTGTAAACATATAATTTTATCCGGACCACTAAAATAAGTATGTTTTCTTCCTAAATTGATGTTTCTGAATGTAAAAAGACTTTTTTCATCCTGCAGGTGGTACTCCGAGACTTAGTTTAAAATGGTGAGCAGAAAAAGTCAAAGTCAAAAAAGTCAACCGTGAAAAAAGTCAACCCCAAAAAAAGTCAACCCTAAAAAGTCAACAATTGAAAAAGTCAACCCACTTTCAAAATCAAGATTTTAAGTTCAATTGAAAAATGGCGAAAGAATTTTGATAATCCGAGGTCTACATTGAAAGATATGGAGCTCGAAAGTTGGGATTTAGAGGTTCAATAAAAAGGAAACACTAATCCGAGAAATTTGGAGAAAAGTGCTTAAACGATTGAATTGGTCGAAATTACAGGTTCCAAATGAAAGATAAGCACTGACTACGGGTAATGGAGAAGCCACTTGAAAGAAAATTTGAAAGAAAAGTCAATCCGGGAGAAAATCGAGAATTAGGGTTTTTGGTGGATTTCGGTGAAATCGGGAAGAATCACAGAGATGGCCCAACTTGGTAAGACCAAAGCCCCCAAAGGTTGAGGAATGATTAAAAAGGGATAGCCCAAGGCTGAGTTTGAAGAAAATCTGAAATTCGGACTTGTTTTGAGGAAAACCGGATTTCGGAGGCAAAAGGGCAAAATTAGAAAATTTGGGAAAATAGCAAATAGACTCTGAAAATTCTGCAAATTTGCAAATCTCATTATTAAATAATTTGAAAGAGATTGGCGAAAGAAAATCTTGATTCGGAGTTCGTCTGCAAAATGGAGAAATCCCGGGTCTCTTATGTAGTAATTCAAAAAGTTTCCTTTATTTATTATCACTTAATTAATTAATTAAATTAGAGGTAAAATATTTATTTATTATCACTTAATTAATTAATTAATTTAATACGATGCTTGCCCTAACAGAATTCAATCCTGGAAAAATAGCAAATAAACTCTAAATCTTCTGAAATTTTTAAAATCTCATTTTTAAATTATTTAGAAAATATTGGCGAAAGAAAATCTTGATTCAGAGTTCGTTTGCAAAATGGCCAAATCCCGGGCCTCCTATGTAATAATTCAAGAAGATAAATCCTTAAAAAATAGCAAATGGACTCCAAAAATTCTGAAATTTTGCAAATCTCATTATTTTAATTATTTGGAAGATATTGGAGAAAGGAAATCTTGATTCGGAGTTCGTTTGCAAAATGGCCAAATCCCGAGCCCCTATGTAGTAATTCAAGCAGATAAATCCCAAAAAAATATCAAATGAGTTCCAAAAATTATGAAAACTTCCAGATCACACTTTTAAATTATTTGGAAGATATTGGTGAAGAAAAACCTTTATTTGGAGCTCGTTTAAAAAATGGTAAAATATGGGGGCATAAAAGGGCATTTTTGGAAGAAAAAATCCAAATAAATAGCAAACAGACTCGGATAATTTTGAAAACTTCCAGAACTCAATGTTTTATTATTTTGGAAGTATTAAAAAAATAAAATTTGAATTTGGAGTCCGTTTAATATTTATTTGCATCCGAGGGGCAAAACGGTCATTTCACCCAAGCAACCGAAAAAGGCTTCTTTTGGCCTGTCAAAAAATCAGACTTGGGATGGAAAAGAGAAGTGCTGGCCTGCCAAGGCCCAAAGAAAAGAGGAAGCTTCTGATTTTTCAATCAAATGGCCAAGAATTAAGAGTTAGTTAGAGATTCTTTTTAATAAAGCCATTGTGATTAAGCCACATAGGGCAAGGGCAAATGTCAACATTATTCTTGAATAGCTGTAATTATGGATAGCTTCCATGCTAATCTAAGGTTTGTAATTTCATGATTTTTCACCTTGAATTATTAGCCATTTGATGGAAATTGGTTAGAACCAAAATGACAACATCCTAGCTCACTAAAGGGGGGTTCGGCCAGCAGTTATGGGAGGTTCAGAATTTTCATTTTCAGACTTCATTCATTGATATTTCTCTTAGTTTTTCTCTCCTTGGTTGAAAGCAAAAAGAAAAATTTAGAAAAAAAAAAGGAAAGTTTGAAGAGACACAGCTTGAAATATAGCTTCTTGAGGTTGCTCTTGAGCACCAACTCTTGCACTTTCTTGATTTTCCATTCTTATTTTTGCTATTTTGATTACTATTTGGTGAGTTTCCTTTTTAAATAAATTTTTTTTTCTATTGTTCTTCTTAATTTCTTTCTTAAATATTTTTTACAATTTCTCACCATGGCCGAATGGCCTACATTATTTATTAAGGTTACTGTTTGGTTTATTTTATCATGTTATTATTGTTATTTTCTTTAATCTTGATGTTTTAAGTGTTATTCTACTTCATACTTGAGTCATATTTTAATTTGGTTGCTTTGTTTGTTGCCATTTATGATTTAAATACCATGTTCTTGCATTTTTAATTTTCTGTTTTCATAATGTTTAAATTTGTTGATGTTTTAGATTTAGTATATCAAGTGTTTGTGAAAATGCTTGTGTGGTGTTTGCATGATTTGAGTTTTATATTTTAGTTGAGCATGTTAGTATATCAAGTGTTTGTGAAAATGCTTGTTTGGTTTTAGTATTTCTACTTTGTGTTTGCATGTTTTGAGTGTTATATTTTAGTTGAGCATGTTAGTATATCAAGTGTTTGTGAAAATGCCATGCTTGTTGGAGCTTGAGGCCATTCGGCTACTCCATGTGTTGTGCATTGTGTGTTGCATTTTTACCATGTTAGTTGGTAGGTTTTGCATTTGCATGACATTTGATTTTAGTTGAGCATTTTAGTATACCAAGTGTTTGTAAAAATGCCATGCTAGTTACATAGGCCATTCGGCAACTCCTTGAATTTTTGCATTGTATGTGCATTCTTGCCATGTTAGTTGATAGGTTAGCATTTGCATGATATTTGGTTGAGTTTTTAGTTTCAGCATGCCTTGTGTTTGTGAAAATGCCATGCATATTTTAGTTAGTAGGTTTGGTTTATTTGCCATGCATATTCATGCATTTTAGACCTAGGTTGCATTAAATGCCATGCAAGTTCATTTAGGTCTAGGTTACTATATGGATGCCATGCATTTTTCCATGACATTTAGGTTTAAACTCATACATTTCATGCATCATATTTGCTGTAATGTTTCATGCATTTCATGTTCATGCCACTTGACTAATGACTTAGGCCAATTAATGGTTCAAAGTCATGCTCTCTTGAGCACACTTGTGGAAAATTAAGTTTTGTCAAATTGATTATTCTACCTTTGTGACTTTTTCTACTTAGCCAATTTTTATCTAACTTTCAAAAAGCCCTAGCTACGGTTTGTGAGTCATTTTGTGAGTCTTAAATATTTTTACTTTGATTTTTAAATGATTTTATCAAAGGCAAAAATGTATTTTGGCAAAGCAGTTTTTTTCACCGAGTACTCGTACTTTCCCGATTTTTATGGGCATTCATCTTTTATCAAAAAATTAAGATGATTTTTTCCCATGTATTTTTACATGTCCTGAGTCTCCAGTATTTTCTTTAGAGTTTTTTGAATTTTTAAAAATAGGGTAAAAAATCGTGGCTTAAAACTGGAGAGTGGAGTCAGAATTGAATTTAAAGAAAAATCATTTTTCTGTTTTGGTTAAGTTACTTTGAGGGGGCTGATTAGGAAGGTTAGCTACTGACTTAGGGTAGTTTCTAAGCCTTTTTAAACTCTAAAAATGATTTTTTAAGTCTTGGGTTAAGGGTAGTCAAGTCTGGATTTTAAACTTAGGAAATTAGAGCCATTTAAAAAAAAAATTTAGTCCAGTTTTTTTTTTTTTTTAACCTAAGTTTTTCAAAATTGCTTTCAAACAATCACAAAGTATTTTGGTTTTAGAATATTTAGTTTGACATATTTTCCTAAGGTAGCCGGATAACTTTTTAGATATACGGATTTCCTTAATTAAAGGAAAAAAATACATTTTCATGCATTGCGTTTTCCATATTCATGCATTTTATATGATATGTGATTTTTGCTATGATAATTTCTATGATATTGTTATGATTTTGAGTTATGTTATATTGTTTATTATGTGATTTGGAATATTTCATGATGTCCTATACTTTTTATTTAGTTATTTTTGTCATATTATTTAGCATATACTATGTTCATGCTTTATTATTTTTATTTTTATTTTCATGCATATTATATGATAGCATTATTTTATATTTTGTGTCATTTAAATTATATGCCATATCATTCATATTTGCCATGTCATTTAAATCATTTCATTTCATATAGAATTTGTATGTTACTTAGGTCATTTCATTTCATATAGAACATGTATGTTACTTAGGTCATTTCATTTCATATAGAATATGTATGTTACTTAGGTCATTTCATTTCATGTAGAATATATTATGTTACTTAGGTTTTTTATTTCATTTAGAATATATCATATGACTTAGGATATTGCATCTCATATAGAATATATTATGTTACCTAGGTCATTTCATTTCACTTATAATATGTCATATAACTTAGCACATTTAATTTCATTTAGAATGTGCTAAGGCATTATATCATATCATTTAGGAAGCATTATATTATTTAGATTTTGCTATGTCATTTTATTTATGTCATGCATGTACATATTTATATCTTTTAAGATGTTTTCAAAAGGATAATGACTTTTCAATAAAAAATAAAGATATTCCCGAGTTTAAATAATTCATGAGTTCTCTACCGGGTTTGCTGGAGGGAATATCATCAATTATCATTAATAAAGGAATATCTTTCTTTCAAAAAATGAGAATGATTCGGAAAGTTTTTCAAATTAATAAAAATTTCTATATTTTGCCATGTTTGTTGGGGAATATAGGAAAATTTTGAATTTACAAATTCCGGATCATTTTCAATTAAAAATGGAATTATTTTTTCTTTAAATTGGGAATTAACTTGAAATACTAAATTTAAAACCGATTTTTTACCGAGACTTGAGATAACACACGATTAATAAGGTACCGTTTTATACGGGCGTTGTGGGGGTGCTAATCCTTCCCCGCACGTAACCGAGTCCCGAACCCATTTCTTTGATTTCTCTGGTTTAAACCCATACTTGAAATTGGTTTTAAAAATGTTTTAATTAATTTTTAAAATATTTTATAAAACCGGTTTTAATAGGTGGCCGATCACACCTAGCTAAAAAAGATTGGTGGCGACTCTATGTTTTTTTCAAGGTCATTTTCAAAACCTTCATTTTTCTATAGGAATTAAGTCGACTTTTCCTCGGTTTTTTTTAATGTCATGCTTAACGAATAATAAAGTCTTGCGATGAGACTTGTTATTTTTTAGGTTGCGACAGCTTGCCGACTCCACTGGGGACAATTATAGAGTCAGGCTTAGAATTAGTCGTGTGTTATCAAAGTCTCGGTTTTGTTGGTTCAATTGGTATTTAATTTTAATTCCCATATTTTTAAAATAAAAGAGAATTTTGAAAATAAAAAATGTTTTAATATGTCCATATTCATGTGCATTCATATTATTATTTGTTCTCTGGTTATTTTGTTGCGTATATTTATATGATTGCTTGACTGATGCTTTACATTGTTTGATTTTAGTGGGATACTTAGAATAAGGGTTGTAGAATAGGTGGTGACAGGTTTGTTTTGTTCCTCCGCACACACTGTATTTGCATTTGCATAACATGAATCCTTTACCCGGGTTTCGTCCTTTTAAGTGGGAGTAAAGTAACTACGGCTTCGTGATTGATCCTCCGTATGGGCTAGTGAAACACTTTCGGAGTATAAGATACCTAATGCCTTCGTGATAATCCTCCGTACGAGCATAGGAAAGTTTGAAGAGATAAAGCTTGAAATATAGCTTCTTGAGGTTCCTCTTGAACACCAACTCTTGCACTTTCTTGATTTTTCATTCTTATTTTTGCTATTTTGATTACTATTTGGTGAGTTTCCTTTTTAAATAAATGTTTTTTCTATTGTTCTTCTTAAGTTCTTTCTTCATTTCTTTCTTAAATATTTTTTACAATTTTTTTTACAATTTCTCACCATGGCCGTATGGCCTACATTATTTATTAAGGTTGCTGTTTGGTTTATTTTATCATGTTATTATTTTTAATTTCTTTAATCTTGATGTTTTAAGTATTATTCTACTTCATACTTGAGTCATATTTTAATTTGGTTGCTTTGTTTGTTGCCATTTATGATTTAAATATCATGTTCTTGCATTTTTACTATTCTGTTTTGATAATGTTTAAATTTGTTGATGTTTTAGATTTAGTATATCAAGTGTTTGTGGAAATGCTTGTGTGGTGTTTGCATGATTTGAGTTTTATATTTTAGTTGAGCATGTTAGTATATCAAGTGTTTGTGAAAATGCTTGTTTGATTTTAGTATTTCTACTTTGTGTTTGCATGTTTTGAGTGTTATATTTTAGTTGAGCATGTTAGTATATCAAGTGTTTGTGAAAATGCCATGCTTGTTGGAGCTTGAGGCCATTCGGCTACTCCATGTGTTGTGCATTGTGTGTTGCACTTTTACCATGTTAGTTGGTAGGTTTTGCATTTGCATGACATTTGATTTTAGTTGAGCATGTTAGTATACCAAGTGTTTGTAAAAATGCCATGCTAGTTACATAGGCCATTTGGCCACTCCTTGAATTTTTGCATTGTATGTGCATTCTTGCCATGTTAGTTGATAGGTTAGCATTTGCATGATATTTGGTTGAGTTTTTAGTTTAAGCATGCCTTGTGTTTGTGAAAATGCCATGCATATTTTAGTTAGTAGGTTTGGTTTATTTGCCATGCATATTCATGCATTTTAGACCTAGGTTGCATTAAATGCCATGCAAGTTCATTTAGATCTAGGTTACTATATGGATGCCATGCATTTTTCCATAACATTTAGGTTTAAACACATACATTTCATGCATCATATTTTCTGTAATTTTTCATGCATTTCATGTTCATGCCACTTGACTAATGACTTAGGCCAATTAATGGTTCAAAGTCATGCTCTTTTGATCACACTTGTGGAAAATTAAGTTTTGTCAAATTGATTATTCTACCTTTGTGATTTTTTATACTTAGCCAATTTTTATCTAACTTTCAAAAAGACCTAGCTACTGTTTGTGAGTCATTTTTGTGAGTCTTAAATATTTTTACTTTGATTTTTAAATGATTTTATCAAAGGCAAAAATGTATTTTGGCAAAGCAGTTTTTTTCACCCAGTACTCGTACTTTCCCGATTTTTCTGGGCATCCATCTTTGATCAGAAAATTAAGATGATTTTTTACGGTGTAGTTTTATATGTATTGAGTCTCCAGCATTTTTTTATATTTTTTTGAATTTTTAAAAATAGGGTAAAAAATCGTGTCTTAAAACTGGACAGTGGAGTCAGAATTGAATTTAAAGAAAAATCATTTTTCTGTTTTGGTTAAGTTACTTAGAGGGGGCTGATTAGGAAGGTTAGCTACTGACTTAGGGTGGTTTCTAAGCCTTTTTAAACTCTAAAAATGATTTTTAAGTCTCGGGTTAAGGGTAGTCAAGTCCGAATTTTAAACTTAGGAAATTAGAGCCATTTAAAAAAAGGTTTAGTCCAGTTTTTATTTTTTATTTTTAACCTATGTTTTTCAAAATTGTTTTCAAACAATCACAAAGTATTTTGGTTTTAGAATATTTAATTTGACATATTTTCCTAAGGTAGCCGGATATCTTTTTAGATATACGGATTTCCTTAATTAAAGGAAAAAATACATTTTCATGCATTGCATTTTCCATATTCATGCATTTTATATGATATGTGATTTTTGCTATTATAATTTCTATGATATTGTTATGATTTTGAGTTATGTTATATTGTTTATTATGTGATTTGGAATATTTCATGATGTCCTATACTTTTATTTAGTTATTTTTGTCATATTATTTAGCATATACTATGTTCATGCATTATTATTTTTATTTTTGTTTTCATACATATTATATGATAGCATTATTTTATATTTTATGTCATTTAAATTATATGCCATATCATTCATATTTGCCATGTCATTTAAATCATTTCATTTCATATAGAATATGTATGTTACTTAGGTCATTTAATTTCATGTAAAATATATTATGTTACTTAGGTTATTTTATTTCATTTAGAATATATCATATGACTTACGATATTTCATCTCATATAGAATATATTATGTTACCTAGGTCATTTCATTTCATTTATATTTTTTCTTTATATGCCATATCATTTATATTTTCCATGTCATTTAAATCATTTCATTTCATATAGAATATATTATGTTACCTAGGATATTACATTTCATATAGAATATATCATGTTACCTAGGTCATTTCATTTCATTTAGAATATATTATGTCACTGAGGATATTTTATTTCATTTAGAATATATCATATGACTTAGGATATTACATTTCATATAGAATATATCATGTTACCTAGGTCATTTCATTTCATTTAGAATATATCATATAACTTAGGATATTTCATTTCATTTAGAATATGCTAAGACATTTAAATTATATCATACCATTTAGGTTGCATTATATTATTTAGACTTTACTATGTCATTTTATTTATGTTACACATATTCATATTTTTAAAATATTTTGAAAAAGGTAATGATTTTCAATAAAATAAAGATATTCCCGAGTTAAAATAATTCATGAGTTCTCTGTCGGGTTTGGTGGAGAGGATATCATCAATTATCATTAATAACAGAATATCTTCTTTAAAACAAGAATGGTTTGGAAAAAATTTCAAAATAATAAAAATTTCTATATTTTGCCACTCTTGTTAGGAAATATAAGAAAATTTTGAATTAATAAATTCCGGATCATTTTCAATTAAAAAATGGAATTATTTTTCTTTAAATTGGGAATTAACTTGAAATACCAAATTAAAAATCGACTTTTTTACCGAGACTTGAGATAAACACGACTAATAAGGTACTGTTTTATACGGGCGTTGTAGGGGTGCTAATCCTTCCCCATACGTAACCGAGTCCCAAACCCGCTTCTTTGATTTCTCTGGTTTAAAACGCAGACTTGAAATTGATTTTTAAAAAATATTTTAATTAATTTTAAAATATTTTATAAAACCGATTTTAATAGGTGGCCGATCACATCTAGTCAAAAAAGATTGGTGGCGACTCCATGTCTTTTTCAAGGTTATTTTCAAAACCTTCGTTTTTCTAGAGGAATTAAGTCGACTTTTTCTCGATTTTTTTATTAATGTCACGCTAACGAATAATAAAGTTTTACGATGAGATTTGCTATTTTTTAGGTTGCGACAAGTATATTATAGAAACTTAAAAATCATTTCTCTTAAATAAATATTAATCAAGAATATTGTTTAAGTCCATTTTGTTTTTTAATTACTTGGATTTTTTTAGCTCAATCTTAAAAGTATTTCTTTGTTTTAAATTTTTTCCAAAATTTGATTTCATAAAAAATATTAGAGCTCAAGATCATTTTTCTTTTCAAGAATAAAAGTTCTAGTCAAGTAAAGCACATCAAGAAATTATCTTTTCTTGAAATCAATAATGCTAAAATTAAATTAAGTCCAAGAAAAATATTTTTCTTTGAGTATCAATTAGACTTGTATTTTCATGTAAAACACATAAAAAAAATTATTTTCTCAAAACCATTAAAATCAAAATTATACTAAATCCAAAAAAATAATTTTTCTTTAAATATCTATTAGACTTGTATTAAGTTAAGCATAAGGAAAATTGTATTTATCAAAACTAATAACATCACAATTGTATCGAGTTCAAGGGAAATAATTTTTCTTCGGAATAATAATTGAACTTACATTTTTTGCAAGAAAAATATATAAGATTTTTCTACTTTATTTTTTGCAACTTCTTTTTAATATATATTTTTTTATTTTATATTTGATATTCTTTTAACTTTTCAGCATTAAAAAATCAAATATATATTTCAATAATGCTTAAAATTTTTAATGTGAAAATGCTTGAGTTTCGTAATTAAATAAATTGCAAATCAAATAAGGAAAGTAGATTTGTAAAAGAATGGTTATGAGAGGAGCATTAATTGATTGATGTGGATGAGTTTCTTAAATAAATAAATAGATAAATAAATAGCTACTCTTCTTCTTACATCAAATACCAAATTGGCCAAACTTGAATACAAATTGATTTGATCTGTCTGCCCCATCCCCATCCCCCTCCCCCTCCCCCCCCCCCCCACCCCCCACCAAGTCTACAACTTGCATATCAACACATGTTGCTTTCTTTCTTTTATGTCCACAATCTAATGTGATATTCTCACCAACTTGTAGTGTCTTAAAAAAGATATTTTGTGTTAAGCTAATACCTATTGGATGGAGTTACTGTTTATTTCTTCTCACTTCTTAACTTGACACGTGTCCAAAATTTAGGATACCGATTAAATTGTTTTGTTTTATCCAAAGTATGTGATATTTCATGGCAAATTTAAGTTGAAACGTGGAAGTAGACTTAACATCGAATTATTCATCTAAAAGGTTGATATTTGAAAGAATTTGAATAAAAATATTAAATTTGAAAAATGGGATTCAGTAAAAAAAATGAGTTAAGTTTAAAAAATAAATCGAACCTTGGCTCTAACATTTAAGGGCCAAGTCCGATCTGGCTAAACTTGTTTTTTAATTATATAATATATTATTTTTATTATTATATTTTATGTAATTTATATCATATAAAAATTAAATATATATAATATTATAGTGTAAACATTAAAAAATATGTTAAGTTATTCATATTTAAAAATTTAATAAAAGAAAAATATAAAATTATTAAAAAATAAATAAAAAATAATATCGACGAGTCTAAACGGGCTTGAACTATCAATTTACAAATATGGACAAGTATTGACAAAACTTGAGATCCATATTTCAGACTGAATCGAACTTAAACAAATATATATAATATTAACATCATACATAAATTCGACCCGATACCAACCATGAATAGTTCTACTTGGAAAAGAATAAATAGGGGATAGAGAGAGATCAATAAGCGTGAAGAGGGAGAAACGGTGCGGAGAGAAGACAAAAGAGAGTAAAACGGGTGAGTAGAGATGAGAGAGAAAGGGGGCCGATATAACATTGTTTTATTATAATTTAGATTTTCGTTTGATGGATGCTTTTAATAATATTCAAAACATTAATGTAAATTTTGATCTTTCAGAGATATTCTGAATTAAGAAAATAAAATTAGGAAAATAAATCTCTTTTTATATTTTAAAATAAATTAAAATTTTCCAAAAAATGATATAAAAACCCACTTTTTTTAAAAGTTTGAAATTAGTAAGTGATATTTATAGAAAAGAATTTTTTTGTGCAAACTTATTGATTTATGTAAATCGGAATAAAATAAGAAAAAAAATTCTTTATTTAGTACATATAAATAGTTAGGATTATAGGTGTTTATAGGTCGGATTGAGCGTAAATATGATATCAATATCATATATACTTGTTTAAGCCCGGTCCAATTCGAAATATGAGTTTCAAATTTTGTCCAAGCCCTCCCATATTTATAAATAAGTAGTCAAAGCCTATTTAGGCATGTTCATATTATTTTTTTTTTTAAATTTAAACAAATATGTTATCTTTTATTTAATTTTTAGTAATTTTATCTTTTTTTTTTATTAAATTCTAAAACATGGATAACTTAACATATTTTTAAATGTTTACACTATAATATTATATACATTTATTTTTATATGATATAAATTATATAATATATAAATATAAAAAATATACTATATTATATAAATAAAAATGGGCCAGGCTCGAACCTTGATTGTTGGAGTCAAGGCTCAGCCCATTTTTTGAACTGATCTCTTTTTTTTTTTCCAAGCCTATATTTTGGGCTTAATATTTTTATCCAAACTCTCCCAAATATCAAGCGGATGGATAATGTCATGTGGAATGTTTAATGACATGACAATGCCACGTGACATCTGACATATGATATGGCACTGACACATCACCCAACTGTTAATCCTAACAATTTGGTGACCAAAAAAATAAATTTTTATAACATGGGTGATTAAATTGATATTTTTAATAGTTTGTAATTATAATAAAAAAATCACAAGTTTAATTTACCCATTTTTTAATGTGGTAAGTAAAAGTTCTTCAAGGTATTTATACAAGCAATTTATACAACAAAAGGTGAGAAATTTTCAAAGAAGTCTTTCCTTTTCATTTATTTCAATGAATATTACATATACAAATTTTATTTTTTGTAGTCATGATTTAGTGGTTTTGAAGTTAAGAGTAGTATTTGAGTTCGTTAAGTTAATCTTTTCTATTTGGTTTGCAATTCTATATGTCCTTCTATTTAAAAAAAAAATGTCTTTGTACAAATTTATTAAAGATTTGTTATACTTTTTCATATTTTAGTTTATTTTGATGAAATTTTTGATTTTATCATTAAGATTTTTTAAATATGAGATTTGTTAAGCTCATTAGGCTCGTCAACATCCATCAGCCAAATCCACCAGATTTTAGACCCAATTCATCAGGCCCAGAAATCCAGATCAGCACTCAAGAGGACACGCAGACACCTCTCAACCTTTCAGAAGTCAAGTCGTCTGGCACCTCCATAGCCACGTGGGACTTCAACCACTATAACTACTATAGCGAGGTCGACCATACCATTGATCACCAAGCCCCAATCAAAGTCGGACACGTAGCGTCAAACAGGTCGTCCAAATAGGTATAAATAGCCCTCTTGATGGCTATTCAAGGGTACACTCTCTGCACACTCTCTCTACACAACTCTCCTTATTGTTACTCTGTTTTTCTCTGTCTCCTCCATATACTGACTTAAATATCGGACCACGTGTAAAATTCTACAGAACCTCAAACCATCATTCTTCTCCTCTATAGAACCTTAGACCATCAAGGCAACCACCTCGACAACAAAGGACATCAACAAGATTTTTTTAATTTTATGCATTGCATTAAAGATGTAAAATTCTATTAATAAATTATTTATTAATTAAAGACTTATTTATATTTAATGATTATATTTTTTTGAAAAAATCATTATATTTGAATATATATTAATAGAGAATACATGCGAGACACGTAATCATGTACAAGTTTGATAAAAAAGTTTGTCTAAGTTGTCCCTATATTTTTATAAAATTTAGCATAATTATATTTTGATAAGGATTAAAAAAAATTTGGATCTTTGCTAGGAGGGAATACGGGTTTTTTATATAAATATAGCCAAAAACAAATCCCAAAATACCTATCCTTTTAGATTATTTCTCAAAATACGCTGGTTTTAAAACTAGCTGGGAAATCGCCACCCCCCATGGCGATTTCCCAGCATCAAAATATTGATTTTGGCTAAAAATACGAAGGGAAATCGCCATGGGGGTGGCGATTTCCCTTGGTGTTTTTTTTCAAATTTTGATAAAAATACCAAGGGAAATCGCCACCCCCCATGGCGATTTCGCTTGGTATTTTTAACCAAATTTCTAAAAAGGATGAAGGGAAATCGCCATGGGGGTGGCGATTTCCCTTCATGTAATTTTTTTTTTTAATTAATAAACAAATTTTAATTTTTTTTAATTTATAAATTTTATTTTTTAAATTTAAAAATTATAAATTAAATTTCTTATTAAATTTAAATATGGAAAATTTTGTTTCTTATAAAAATTAAAAAAACAAAATAATATTTCTTCTTAAATTTGTATATCAAAAATTATATTTGTAAGTTTTGTTTAAATTTTAAAAATTTGTAAGTTTTGTTTTTTAATTTTAAAATTTATAAATTAAATTAAAATAAATTTTTTATAATTTTAAAAAAAAAAATTCGTAAGGTAAATTTTATTATTTAAAATTTATGAACAAATTTTTTTAAATTTTGTTAATTGATTTGTATTAGATAAAAACAAAAAACAAATAAAAAAACTTGCATTACATTTTCATAAGCAAACAAGTGAAATTCTGGAAAGCAGAAAAAAATATTTCAGCTATATTTCAGTCCATCAAATGCTGCAGAAAATATTGGAACTTGATTTTTTCTGCAATGGATAAGACTGATGATTTATGGTTTTAGACAGGTTTCAGCTATTTTCCAGTCCATCAAATGCTGCAGAAAATATTGGAACTTGATTCTTTCTGCAATGGATAAGACTGATGATATAGGTTTTTAGACAGGTTTCAGCTATTTTCCAGTCCATCAAATGCTGCAGAAAATATTGGAACTTGATTTTTTCTGCAATGGATAAGACTGATGATTTAGGGTTTTAGACAGGTTTCAGCTATTTTCCAGTCCATCAAATGCTGCAGAAAATATTGAAACTTGATTCTTTCTGCAATGGATAAGACTGATGATATAGGTTTTTAGACAGGTTTCAGCTATTTTCCAGTCCATCAAATGCTGCAGAAAATATTGGAACTTGATTCTTTCTGCAATGGATAAGACTGATGATATAGGTTTTTAGACAGGTTTCAGCTATTTTCCAGTCCATCAAATGCTGCAGAAAATATTGGAACTTGATTTTTTCTGCAATGGATAAGACTGATGATATAGGTTTTTAGACAGGTTTTAGCTATTTTCCAGTCCATCAAATGCTGCAGAAAATATTGGAACTTGATTCTTTCTGCAATGGATGAGACAAATGATGGGATTTATCAATCACATTTTGCATTGAATAAGTTATAACTTTTTCAGTCAAATAGTCCTAGGCAGAATATCAGAATCAGATTCCATCCTATACAAAGGATGGAATTTGTCATCTGGTACAACATAATGAACCATTATAAATTCATAATACTTATGAAGGTTTACAATACCCCCTACAACAGTTTTTCAATCAGATTTTTCCTGAGTGCTAAAACCTCCTCATTCTCATTCTCATCCTTCTATATTTCTTCTTTCTTTTGCTACACAACATGAGCAATAGAGTGATCACATTGGTCTACTATAATGGCCAAATTCATAATACTGACGAAGGTGCTACCTTTGATTGTGAACGTCCAAAAAGTTTTCGTGTTGAAGACGACGTCACATTAGAGGAACTGAAGCTGCAAATTCATACAAAAATTAAAGCTGGAACTAGAAAAAGAGTTTCAGAGGTTAAGTACAGGCATCCTCTTTCTATTGGTGAAGGATGTGTCCGATATAGAACATTTCCACTTGAAGATGATGATGATGTCAGATGCATGTTTTATGCTCATGAGACATTTGCAAATGTTGGTGTCCTTGAGTTATATGCTGACATAGATGATGTTGACGATGATTGCGGCCCTTCAAATGTTCGCACAACAGAAAATTTTCCCATAGAAGATTATGATTCTGGGTCGTTCTATGTTCACACTACATACGACGTTCCCACAGAAGAAGTCATGCCCTTATCTCAAGTTACAACTTTTCAGACTTCATTAGTCTCACAAACCCTAATTCCTACTACCCTCGAAGATGAGCCAGCTGGTGTTGATCCTGTTCGTCCACGTGGAGTCCATGGTGAAGATGTTGGTGAATTTAATGAGCAAGAAGAGGATGCTGAATTCGCAAGTGATGACAATACTGATTCTGACCCAGACATCGTCCCTGCTGAGATCAACACTCATGGAGATATCAACACTCATGGAGATATCAACACTCATCGAGATATTCCCCCATATCAGGTTGCATCCCATATGCATACACTGGATTTGGAGGCAATGCATGTGCCGAAATTTCCAGAGTATGCTCATACATTAGCTACGCCTCTGACATTTGATCCATCTGCACTTGATCTGTGTGTTGGGTTACAATTCCCAACGAAAGAGGTTGTGCTTTCAGCTATCAAGCACTATAACATCAAAAACTCTGTAGATTACAGAGTAATTGAATCTGAGCCGACGAAATATTATGCCAAGTGCGTAATGTATGGGAATGGGTGTAATTGGAGAATAAGGGCAACTTTTATGAAGAAGAAACATCTATGGGAGATTAGAAAATATGAAGGGCCTCATACTTGCACATAGGGGAGGATTTCACAAGATCATTGCAAGTTAGATTGTAACATGATCTGCTCATGCATTTTGTCATTGGTCCAAGCAAATCCGGAGATTTCCGTTTCAGTTTTGATCGCTGAGATGCGAATCCGGTATGGATACATCACCTCCTACAAGAAAACATGGCAAGCAAAGCAAAAGGCAATTGTTCGAGTATTTGACGATTGGGAAAGATCGTACAATGAGCTACCTAAATGGTTAGGTGCAATGCAACATTTCGTGCCTGGTACAATTGTGGAATTGCAAACGATACCTGCATATCACGGTGATCGACTGGTCCAAGGTAAGAGAATATTCCATCGGCTATTTTGGACATTTAAGTCGTGCATTGAAGGGTATCCGTATTGTAAACCTATTGTGCAAATAGACGGTACTTTCTTATATGGAAAATACAAAGGCACATTATTGTTAGCTATTGCACAAGATGACAACCGAAACATACTGCCAATTGCCTTTGCCATTGTGGAGGGTGAGACAACAGAGGCTTGGTCATTCTTTCTCAGTAACTTGCGCAGACACGTGACAAAACAGCCTGGCATTTGCTTGCTGTCTGATCGACATGAAGCCATCAAAGCTGCGATTAGACGCGCTGGTGGATGGAATCCTCCACATGCATATTCAGTGTACTGCATTCGACACATTGCAGCGAACTTTATGAAAAAGTTTAACAATAAGGAATTGCGTCGACAAATTGTTAACATGGGTATGGAATCAAATCATAGTTATTTTATCTCTTATATTTCGTTTAGCATATAAAATAATATTGAAATTCACAAGTTTTTTGTTTTAAAATTTATTAGGATACGAGTTGAGGCGACCGAATTTTCATTTCATGTATGACAATCTTCGTGGAGAAAATGCAGAGGCGGCTAACTGGCTTGATAGGATCCCCAAGGAGAAGTGGGCGCAGTCATATGATCAAGGAAGGCGTTATGGCCATATGACAACCAACCTAGCTGAATCTATCAATTCGGTGTTGAAGGGAACTCGTCATCTTCCCATTACTTCTTTAGTGCAATCAACATATTATAGGTTGGCTGCACTTTTTGTTAAGATGGGGAACAAGCAAATTGCCATGATGGAGGGAGGGCACACATATTGTGAAACAGTCACACAAGCTATGCAAGAAAATCGCAGGAAAGCTAACTCCCACATTGTTCGTAATTTTACGCGAGCAAATCAATCTTTTCTGGTTGAAGAGTTAGTTGCTCCACAAGAGGGTGTTTCTGCAATGAACTACAAAGTCAACCTCAGTGACATGTGGTGTGATTGTGGAAAGTTTCAAGCACAAAGGTTTCCTTGTTCACATGTAGTTGCTGCCTGTGCATATGTCCATGTAGATTGCATGCAATATGTGGACAAAGTCTATAAACTGAAAACTATATTGAATGTTTATAGACATGAGTTCGAAGCCGTTGGAAATGAAGGTTACTGGCCTCAATATGATGGTCCATAAGTGTGTCCCAATCAAGAAATGCGGAGAAATCCACATGGTCGGCCAAAATCAAGTCGTATTCGTAATGAAATGGACCTCAGGGAGAAAGGCCAACCAAAACGTTGTGGATTATGCAGAAACGAAGGTCATAACCGTCTAAATTGTCCGCAACGATTTGGCACATTGGGGGAGACTTCGCATCAACAATAAATGAATTACATGTTTTTCTCAACTTATCATGTACTTTGGATTATAAGGGAAAATGTAATGCAAGTTTTTTTGTTTGTTTTTTGTTTTTATCTAATACAAATCAATTAACAAAATTTATAAAAATTTGTTCATAAATTTTAAATAATAAAATTTACCTTACGAAATTTCTTTTTTTTTTTTTTTAAATCATAAAAAAATTATTTTAATTTATAAATTTTAAAATTAAAAAACAAAACTTACAAATTTTTAAAATTTAAACAAAACTTACAAATATAATTTTTGATATACAAATTTAAGAAGAAATATTATTATTTTTTTAATTTTTATAAGAAACAAAATTTTCCATATTTAAATTTAATAAGAAATTTAATTTAATTTATAATTTTTAAATTTAAAAAATAAAATTTACAAATTAAAAAATAAAAATAAAATTAAAATTTGTTTATTAATTAAAAAAAAAACAAAATTACATGAAGGGAAATCGCCACCCCCCATGGCGATTTCCCTTCATCCTTTTTAGAAATTTGGTTAAAAATACAAAGGGAAATCGCCACCCCCATGACGATTTCCCTTGGTACTTTTAGCCAAAACCAGCGTATTTTGAAAAATAATTTAAAAGGATAGGTATTTTGGGATTTTTTTTGGCTATATTTATATAAAAAAACCCGAGGGAATACATTCTTTTGGAGCAAGAAATGTAATTAGAAAAAGAATGTAATAAAAAAATTTATAAATTCTGTAAAATATAAAATTAAAGAAAAAACAAAGGCTGCTAAAACATTGTTGTTTTTATGTGTGAGTACCAAACTTGACTCTCAAGTCCATATATGCTTGACTAAAATTCATTCACTTTTATTTTATAGTGGAAAGTTTAGAGTTTATTTTATTATTTTATTCACTTTCAATATTTGGTGTTACGTAACCCAAATGAATTTTACCATTATTTTACTCATTTAAATCACGTGCAAAATATAACAAGCCCACTGCTATAAAATAATTAAAATATATAACATAATATAAAAATCGTCATCCATCCATGAATCAAAACAAATGAAAAACTTGGATGGGACCCCACTTCTTCGTGGGAGTTTTAGGATAAATTATTTAAGGTTAACTTAAAATAAATTTTATTATATATAAATATAATAAAATTATATATAAATATAATAAATTATATAAAATTATTATATTTATATATAATAAATATATTATATATTTATATAATTTTTTTTATATAAATATAATATAAATTATATATAAACATAATTAAATTAGATACGTAATAAACCTACGAAAAACTCATTTTAAACGACTTTTCTTAAAATTTTTATTATATATGAATGTAATAAAATTATATATAAATATAATAAATTATATAAAATTATTATATTTATATATATTTTTTTATATATAAATATGATAAATATATTATATATTTATATAATTTTTTTTATATAAATATAATATAAATCATATATAAACATATTTAAATTAGATACGTAATAAACCTACGAAAAACTCATTTTAAACGACTTTTCTTAAAATTTTCCCACTTCTTCCTCTCTATTCATTCCTTCCTTCCTTTCACCTTCCTTCCCCTCCCCACCAGCCGTCTCCCTTTACTTTCCTCTTACTTATATAAATCCTTCTTTTCCTTTCAATCATAGATTTTTCGCCCAAACAAAACCTCCACTCAATTCAACTCCCCTCAACTCCACTCCCTTCCCTCACATGGCAGTAGTTCGTGAACGACGACAGATTAATCTCCGTCTTCCGCTTCCTGACGTCTCCGATCGCTGCCCTCGCTTCCCTCTACCCCTCCCTCCCTCCGCCTCCACAACCACCGCCGCCGCTGCTGCTGCTGCTGCTTCCATTACCATCCCCGCAGCGGAGCTCGAGAGGCTCCAAGTCCTCGGCCACGGAAACGGTGGCACCGTCTACAAAGTCCGACACAAACGCACCTCCAAGATTTACGCCCTGAAAGTGGTTCACGGCGATGGCGACCAGACTGTTCATAGACAAGTTTTCAGAGAGATGGAGATTCTACGACGGACTGATTCCCCTCACATCGTTCGTTGCTATGGAACCTACGAGAAGCCTTCATGGGATGTTGCGATTCTAATGGAGTACATGGACGCCGGTACTTTGGATACGCTCCTTCGTAACCACGGAACCTTCTCAGAGCCTGAACTTGCTCATATAACCAGACAGATTCTCAAAGGATTGACTTATTTGCATGCCCACAAAATCATTCACCGAGACCTCAAGCCTTCGAATCTGTTGGTGAACAAGAACATGGAAGTGAAAATAGCTGATTTTGGAGTTAGCAAGATTATGTCTCGAACGCTGGATGCATGCAATTCTTACGTCGGAACCTGCGCTTATATGAGTCCCGAAAGGTTTGACCCCGATGCTTATGGAGGTAATTACAATGGGTATCTTGGGGATATATGGAGCTTGGGGCTAACTTTAATGGAACTTTATGTGGGTCACTTTCCGTTTCTGCCTCCGGGTCAAAGACCAGACTGGGCCACCCTGATGTGCGCAATTTGCTTCGGGGATCCACCGTCCTTGCCATCGGGTGCTTCCGATGAGTTCAGGAGCTTCATTGACTGTTGCTTGCAGAAGGAGTCTAGTAAGAGGTGGACAGCCTCTCAGCTTTTGGATCACCCGTTTCTGCTTAGACATCCGACATCCGGCAGTTGAAGCGACCCGACCCGAACTGGTCTGATACCCGATTAAATTTTTTTTGGTGGGTATTGTGGTGAATCTGATTATTAATTAAAGTTTTGGGAATAAGGTGGATTCGGATTTTTGTTCTCTTTTTTCCTTTTCTCATTTTGTACATTCTTGTCTGTCTCTGCCTTTTCCTTTGACAGTAAATTTGATGTTGATAATAATGAGAAAATTAGATTTATTAATTCAAATTATTTAGCAAAATTAAGCTTATGAAAAAAATATACTTTTTCATAATCTAATGTAATAATTATAATTAAAAAAATATAATGTAATAATAATATTGCATTTTAAAACAGATGAAACCTTTTAATAAATCCCAAGATACAATTCCAAGAATATAAATATTCACCCAAAAAGGAGTCACTTCTATTGCATTTGGACAAACCTGACTTTTCATTGTTGTTGAACTTTTCTCTTCAGCCCATCATATTCCAAGACCCGTAGGCTGCAGCAGCAGGATGGTGGTTCGAGGGTGATTCCATTTTCAAGCTGCAATAATTAAACAGAATTACATAATAATAATTTATTATTAGTGAAGTTTTTAAATTTTATGAATGAATTAATAAAAATAACGTGTATATATTTAAAGATAAATTAAAAAATAAAAAATAAAACATATAATTATTTAATAATTTAATAATTTTTTATATGAAATTTTATAAAATTTCATTATCGTAGTATCAAAACGAACTCCTTAATATAATACTAACATAGAAACTAAAACGAGAAAGAAATTGATGTATTTATTTTATTTATATAGATAAGTTGATGTAATTGATGGGAGGATGAGTCACGCCACAGATCTTATCGAAATAAAAAGCCGGAAGGATGCATGAACCTTAACATAACAACACCTGTATTTGTCATAAAAAAAAAAAAAAAAACACACCTGTACTAACTGCGCAATCAATTTAGTTGCAAAACCCTCATCTTCGATCAAAATATTTAAAAGGTTTCTATATTATATCATACAAATTAGTTTTTTATTATAAAATTAAAAAAAAATATATTTTTAAATTAAAGCAAAAATATAGAATCATAATTGGTGTAATATGAATCATTAAAAAAATTTACGTGAGAACTAATTTGTAAAAGTAAAATCACTAATTGAAAAATGTCATATGACTAAAAAAATTTGATGTAACATTTTCAACAATTTAATTATTTATTTTGTCTATATCATTTTAAAATAATATATTTTATCATTATAATGTCAGTTTTTTTTAACGGTTCACTTACATCAGTTAATAATTTTATCTTTTTCTCAATTTTAATATAACAATTATTAAATTATCCAATTTTATAATAAAATAACTAATTTACACTAAATAATATAATATAAAGACATCCCAAATATTTTGATCTATCATCATCCATCATTAATTTATAACAATAGATTAAAGCAATCCCCCTCAATTTGAAGAGGATTGCTGGTAAGCTTTTGTTTTTATTTTTTTTTTATTTTATGTATTCATCTTATATTTTTATTATTTTTTTTATCATAATCCTATTTAAATTATTATAACAATAGATTAAAGCAATCCCCTAATTTGAAGGAGATTGCTAGCAAGCTTTTGTTTTTGTTTATTATTTTATTTTGTGTATTCATGTTATATTTATAGTAATTTTTTGGGTCATAATCGTATTCAAGTTATTATATATTTATATAAACTTTGACACATTAATAATTCGTTTTATATAAATTTTGATACTTTCGTGTACTCGTATCGTGCTCAAATATTTTTTTTTTTTGTGTTTTAATTATTTTTCTCATGTTGTGTTCGTGTCGTATAATCATGTTGTGTTCGAAATTATCAAGTCTAATTGATACTATTTGAATAACTCTTAATTTTATATCACATGTCGTTGTGTTCGTTAATAACTTCCAATATTATATATTTATATAAATTTTGACATGTTAATAATTCGTTTTATGAAACTTTTTACACATTAGTCTATTCGTGTCATATTCATATTACTTTTTGTATCGTGTCGTATTTTAATTATTTTTTCCATATTGTGTTCGTGTCGTATAATCATGTTGTATCCAAAATTCTCAGGTATAATTGACACTATTCAAATAACTTTCAATTTTGTGTCACGTGTCGTATAATGATTGGGAGCTTATTTTGTGTATTCATGTTATATTTATAGTAATTTTTTGGGTCATAATCGTATTCAAGTTATTATATATTTATATAAACTTTGACACATTAATAATTCGTTTTATATAAATTTTGATACTTTCGTGTACTCGTATCGTGCTCAAATATTTTTTTTGTCGTGTTTTAATTATTTTTCTCATGTTGTGTTCGTGTCGTATAATCATGTTGTGTTCGAAATTATCAAGTCTAATTGATACTATTTGAATAACTCTTAATTTTATATCACATGTCGTCGTGTTCGTTAATAACTTCCAATATTATATATCTATATAAATTTTGACATGTTAATAATTCGTTTTATGAAACTTTTTACACATTAGTCTATTCGTGTCATGTTCATATTACTTTTTTTATCGTGTCGTATTTTAATTATTTTTTCCATATTGTGTTCGTGTCGTATAATCATGTTGTATCCAAAATTATCAGGTATAATTGACACTATTCAAATAACTTTCAATTTTGTGTCACGTGTCGTATAATGATTGGGAGCTATTACATGTCTAGATTAAATTTGGTAATTTTAGATATCTATAGTTCTATACCTTACTTAAAAGTTGTCCTCAAGTGAGCATATTTTACATAATTTATCATAGTGATTTAATTTAAAGTCTAAGTTCATTGCTTACTTTAATATTTTTTTTTTCTTTTGCTATTTATTTATTTCGAAAAAACTATTTCTTTTTTTGCTATTTGTTTATTTTTAAAAAATAAAAATATAATTATTTTATTTGTTTATTTGCTTTCTTATTATTATGTATATATTTTTATTTCTATAATTATTTAATCGATTTAGTAAACAATAATTAAAAATTTAATGAAAATAAATAATTCTTATATATTTAATTTTTATAATTAATACAAATTTATTATATTAATATGAAAAATGTCATCCAAGGCATTTAATTTTTTTTTTTTGTTGCTATTTGCTTGATTGTTTAAAAAAAAACAAAAAGGAAATAAAAATAGAATTTTTTTATTTGTTTATTTACTTTCTATTTATTATGTACACATAATCTATAATTATTTAATTAATTTAGTAAAAGATAATAAAAATAAATATTTTTTACAATTTTTTTTAACTGCAATGTATAATTTATTGAATAGAAATTAAAATCACAAAGATAATCAACGTCAAATAAAACTCGTCTAAGAATGTAAACTACCCTTTAGGCAAAAAACCTAAAACTATGGTCTCATGCATCACATTACAACCGGTATTGACCTAAAAAACTACCCTGCAAGCAAGAAAACTTGCAACCCTAAAAGCCCCTGATTTACACAAATAATCAAACCGTGTGAAACACAACCAAAATTGTAAAAAAAATCAATGAAAGCTGAAACCAAAGTGAACAATTGAAACGAAAAGTTATAAACTGATATCCGATAATCACTAAGGAGTTGATGGCCGAAGCTGCTTCTCTAAGCTGATCACATGTCGAAACTGTTACTTTGTCAAAGCTGCTGGATTAAAAATCTGTACTCTGTAATCCGATAATTTTTACATATTTAATTTTTATAATTACATAGAATTATTATATTAATATTAAGGATATTTAATACTAAATTGTAATATATTTTTTATTTATCTTTTTGAAAATTAAGACTTCTAAATATATTTGTATTATATAATTTATAAATAAATAATTTTTACATATTTAATTTTTAAAATTAACGTAAAATTATTATATTAATATTAAAGATACTTGATACTAAATTATAATATATATTTTTTATTTTTTTTAGTTTGTTTGTTTGGGATCGGATCAAATACTTTCTATTACTTAATTGAAATGGATATATTATTTTATAAAAATAATCCCTACCGTAACGGGGATTTCATCCAGTATTCATCAATTCCAAACTAGACGTCGTCTCCTATACTTAATTGGTTGTTTCAACCTTTTGATGATTATTTTAGTTTATAAATGAATCATTCTAGCTTACGTATTTTACATTCTCTTTAGATTAAAAGTTGGACCAGACCGATCGGTCGAATCAATTTAATTGAGAACTAGTGATCTATACATTCGGTGTACATTAAAATCAAAAATCTGTCGGACTAGTAAAAAATCAATTCAACCTGTAAAAAATTGATAAAAATCAAATTAAATAGGTAAAAGACTGATTTATATTAATATTTTTATCATTTTTTTTGTAAGTGATAAGATTTGAACTTTTAACCTTTTAATTTTATTTTAAAAGCCACACTATTAAACCAAATATATATTTTTAATAATTATATACTGTGTTTATTATTTATTTAGCCTTACAATATTTATTTTGATGTTTAAATTATTTTGATTTGAACTGGTTGGACTAGGAATGGGAGCTCTAACCAGTTTGACCTCTGATCTAGTTTTTTCAACCTTGTTGTGGTTCAAAATCTTCAAGTTATATCATGTACATTTTTTGATAAATTTTCATTAACGAATATGGGTTTGAATTTATTTTTCAAATCTCATAATCATGGTATATGGATGTAGCAAGCATAATCCTAATGGATTTAACCATGACTACTGAAAAAAAAGGTTTCATCAAAATCAGTTTCTTATTTTTGATTGTATAATTTTGCTACTAACATAGCTTTGTATGTTTGTACATTACCATGCATGTCGGTTTTCTTCTTGAAAACCCACTTGCACCCTATAAGTTTTATCTTTTCAAGTGGGTTCATCAAAGTCAAACTTAGTTTGCATACATGGATTCCATTTCAGATTTCATGGTCTCAAGCCATTTTTTGAAAGCAATGCCAGACATTGCTTCCTTATAGGAAGTAGGATCTGTTGGTGTATGCCCTAGAGCCAAACAGATTGAGCATGGGATACACAGTCAATAAAGCATACCCTTCACTATGAAAATAGTGATACAAGGTTTTCCTTCATGTTAGTACAATAATAAGGAGTTATTAAGTACTAATCGGATGAAGCCCATGAAACATAATGGCCTTGCAAAGGAATTATAAAGAGTTATAATTATGAGATCCCTATGCATCAAAGCCTTGTTCCTCAAACTGTTCCTGGTCATCGTATTGCCAAGACGAAGCATTGGCAATGCTCAAAGACTAGTATATGTTAAGCCTTCTTACTTATGAAGTAAGCAACTGATCTCATATAGGTTGAAGTATGGGATACTTGGGATAACATATAGGTGCTTGTCTGTTGAACAAGTTCACTGAACATGGCCCACCAAGAGAACTTCATTTGGTAATATCACTCCAGTGTCTATGATAATGTTCTCTTAGTACCAGTCGTGTAAATTAGCCCTCAGACTTGTGATACAAGGTCATCTTGTATGGAGAGTGTCATACTTAGATTCCATCACGAATGGGTCCCAATGAGGGATGCTTATGGTACGGTGTTATTGGATATGACATGAACCATTTGAAGATGAATGAGTGATCCAGAGGGGATTCACCACTCCCTGTGATAATGGAGACATATCTCGTTTGCTCTTGACTACGATTAACTTGATTAAGTCTTTGGCCAAAGCATGATGGATTTAGGAGAAAGTTGTTTCTCTAAATTCATAAGGTTAATCATAAGTTGCGAAGAACTAATATGGATTGATCATGAGTAGACACTGCACCATGCTCATGCGCTATCTGGGATATATGGTGAAAGGACCGTATTACACTAACAGGCTGGTTGCTGAAGGTTTCTAAAAGGTCATGCTGACTTCACAATATTTGGGTGGTCATGATGGGTTGTTAGATCCCGCTCATGATCTATGAAAACAAGTTAATGAGATTAACTTATGTTCATTGCCAACATATTGGGAACCTAGAGGGTCAAACACATAAGAACATATATGTATTGATTAAAAATGGTATTCTATTAAGGTAAAACTTAATGGAATAAAATATCTATATTGAGGACTTAATTGAAGAAGTTCAATTAAGAAAGATTAAGACATAATTGAGATTTGAGAAATCCAAGGACAATGTCTTAATGAGATAAGAGGAATCAAGAAGTCTTATATAAACTAGTATAGTCGACTTTGACATAGTGATATACAAGGTGAATTTCGAATGACTATGCTGTGTTGGATTAATGTCATGAGATGATATTAATATATTAATTTCATGAACTGTTCATGAGGAGAAATAAATTTAATTGATAACTAAATTACTTTCGTTTAGAAATTAATCTATCCAATAAATAAGCATGAGAAATTAGAATGGGTCCAAAAAGACTATTCTTATTTAAGACTGTCTACTAAGGATAGTTGGCCTAACTTAAGACATTAAGATTGTTGGACCATTATTATTATTAGATAATATAATGGGCCTATTGATCCATCTTAGAATTAAATTGTTTAAGTCCAAGTGGATTAATGAAAATCTTGTGCAACAAGCTATAGGGGGCCGGGTGCCTGTATATATATAGATATAGAGGCTGTAGCCACCTAAGAGACATCCGTTCTACTTGATATATTCTAATTTTTGCTTGAGAGAAGTTTTGGTTTCAAGAAGAGAACCCAAACTTAGCAAAATAAGAAATCACCACCTTCCGACAGAAGAAGGGGTTGCAGCATTCCTCTTGTTTTTGGTGTGTTCTTGTCGATTCTCTTCCTTGTTGAGTGAGATTGCTTTAGAGAGCAAAACACCAAAGATATATCTTAGTGAAGGATCCATCAACTGTTCGTGTGGACTAGCTCTAAAGGAAGGACAATTGTGCTTCTTGTGATCTTGTTCGAATTGGATCTTGGACTCCATAGCAACTTGCGATTTGGATCTGCAACTTAAGGTTACGATATCTTAAGTAGGTAACTTCTAAATCATATGGGTGATTTATTTTGTTTTGAATGCTATAAACTTATGCTAAACACAAGCCTAAGATCATGTTGTACTTCGGGTGCTTCTTTGTTTACTTCTGTTGCACTTTGATTATTTTGTTTAAGCATGAGCCCGAGAGTAGCATAACCCAATAGTGGTATCAGAGCCAGGTTCTATTGTTTACATGAGGTTTGTGCATGTCAATTCTTGGTGATAAACAAGTTCTTGTTTTGTGTATTGATTTTGGCATGTTTTCGGTTCCTAAGGATTTAAAAGAAAAATTGTTTTCTTTATTTTGTTAAATCTGGACAGCAGCTATATAGTGACTTTAATCATGTTTAAAATTGTTTAAACAGTAGATGAAATTTTTTTTGGTCAACAAGGATTAAAGCCATGACATGTCTTAGTAAACCCGACAAGTTTTGATGTCAAAAACATAGTTTTGAGTCAAGTTTTGTAAGATGATTTGGGGATGTTATAAAATTGATTTTTTAGATGTTTCGGATTTGGAAATTTTATATTACATGCTGCCATTGAAGTTACAAAATTGATTCGAGCTTAAAACGTTTAAACAAAGTTGTTTTTGGGCATGAAATGTTGTTACTACAATGCTGAAATTTTTTGGACTGTTTTGTAAGTGTTTGCTTGCCATAAAATTCGAACATGAGTGTGGAAACATTCCACATGTTTGCTAGGAATTTTGGAAAGCATCTAAGGTGAATATGATTCATCTATGATGGCTGGTTTGGGCATGGAACATGACTGGATAAAGCAGCAATTGTTGCTGCATGCTAGTAGGCCGAACCGCGAAACCAAGGAGGCAATTGTTGCCGAATTGAGTGCAGCTGTAAGGGGCAGCCATCAAGCTCTTTTTAGGGAATCCAGTACCCACTATAGATGGCATACAATAGTTTGATCACGGGTTGGCAGCGGCCATTCGATGGCCAAAGAGTTTGCCTGCTCCTAGGACACTAAGAGTTAGAGTTCTACTTTCAATAAGGAAACTGTTTCCTAGTGGGAGTGTATTCCTAAATGTTAGGAGAGATTTGTAGTGTGATTAGGTAAAAGTTACCTAATGAGATTTTAAGTTCCTAAATAGTTAGGATGGATTGCAAACTTAAAGACTCGGTATAAGACAATGAGATGTCCTAAAATGTTTAGGATTTTGAGCATGCTAGAATGTTTTGTCCTAATCAAGAGAAGCAACCTAAACGTTAGGTAAAGCCCGATTTCAAGATAGCTTTCTTAATTGTTAAGATTTTATTAAAAGTGTTTTAATAGTTGGAACCGAGATTGCTAGAATGATTTGATAAATTGTCTCAAATTTATTTGTTGACATTTATGCAAATAGTACACAAGATCACCAGGTGATATTGACTATGCATGTTTTTAATTCATGATTATAATATGATTATTTATGCATGAAGGATGATTATGGACTAGACCTTAGTATGACTAGGGAGTGTATGGTTGAATTTTCTTATTGGTATTTTATAATAGGGTCTGCGCACCCTGCCTTCTCCTTTTCATTTCGCAGTTGTAAATTCTATTCTCATCTAACTCCCCTCAAATGTAACTCAAGGTTTCTTATAAATCTATGTAATTGTTATATTCTTTACAGATTTAGATATAGGATTAGAAGTTGAATTTATGTAAATTCCAAGTTTGTAAGAAAATATGGCGCCAAGAAGAAGTAACCAAGGAGATCACCAACAAAGCTTTCGAAGACTATGTATGGTACCCCCTAGGAATTTGACCAACTAGTTTACTAATGACTCAAGGAAACTAGATTAGAGTTAAGTCCATAATCGTCCTAGTAGATTGCATATGATAGATTTATTTTGAATTATGTATATGTGATGTATGTAATTAAATGAATGCTATGCATGCTAATCGAACATGAAATCAATGAGACCTATATAAGAGTTAAATGAAATCCCTCATTAAATTATATTGAGTCCATGTTATGCATGATAAGTTGCCTTCCACCATCATAACAAGATAACCAGAGTTCTTCCATTTGGAGGCTTGTTGAGTCACTCAAGGTCAAACTTATGTACGAACATGTTTGAGTTATTGAAGGTGGGTCTTACTCAACTAAGTGTTATGTTATCCGGATGCCTTAAAACTTGATCGCATGACATTTAGAGGCAAAGTTAGGCGAAATGCATATGATTTATTTAGGCAAAGAGTTGTCACCTAACTAGATCTAGGAGTTGCATAGAGATGTAATTGGTAAATTAAGTTACCTACTCAATTAGTTTCAACATAGCTTGTTGAATCACTCAAGGTTATGCTGGAATGAAAGGGGTCCTAGCTCATTAAGAAGTTTAAGAGTTAAATTTCTCGAGATAGTAGTTTAGGGATATTATTTTGTTAAAATAATGAGAATAATCATTTAAACATTAAAGCCTGACATAAATGATTACAATTTGCTATTTATTGACTATTAAATGTTTTGATTCATATAGAATGTCGATACGTGATCCTCCGGGGTGAGGGAGAACCCGCTCGAGTGAGGGGAAAAAAATAGGCGGAGGAAAAGACGACTTAATTCCTCTTGATTGAAATAAAAGGTCGAGGGTATGAAAATGGCCTTGAAAAATAAATGGAGTTGCCACCAATCTTTTTTGGCTAGGTGTGATAGGCTACCTATTAAAATTGATTTTTTTATAAAAACATTTTAAAATTAATTAAAACATTTTTTTAGAACCAATTTTGAAGTCTGTGTTTTGAACCAGAGAAAAACAAGTGCAGGTTGGGGAGTCGGTTACGTGCGGGGAAGGATTAGCACCCCCACAATGCCCGTATAAAACGATACCTTATTAATCGTGTGATATCTCGAGTCTTGGTAAAAAGTTGGTTTTAAAATTGGTGTTTGTAAATAATTCCCTTAAAAATTCATATTTTATTTGAAAATGATCCAGAATTTATTAATATAAAATTTTTCATATTTTCCGATAAACTCATCAAAATATGGAATTTTTCCTTGATTTTGAAATTCTACGAATCATCATCATTTTTTTTAGAAAGATATTCCATTGTTAATGATAATTGATGATATCCTCTCCGGCAGACCCAACAGAGAACTCATGAATTATTTTAGCTCGGGAATAATCTTGATTTAAAAAAAATATCATTTGTTTTCCATGTATTTGAAAAATCATTGAAAATAACCATGAATATGCAAAAATGTCACTAATATAGAAATTAAATAAACATGCTCATTTATGACAAACATTTTATTATGTCCTAGTAAAAGAAATAATGACATGACAAATGATTGACATAGCTACAAAATGACATGTGAATAAAATCGACATGGCGTATAGATGGCATAGCATATAGATGACATGACATAAGAATGAATGTCAAGTGAATGAAATCGACATGGCATACAAAATGACATGGCATATGGATGACATGGCATAAGAATGAATGTCATGTGAATGAAATCGACATGGCATACTAAATGACATGGCATACAATATGACATGGCATATGGATGACATGACATAAGAATGAATGTCATGTGAATGAAATCGACATGGCATACAAAATGACATGGCATATGAATGACATGGCATAAGAATAAATGACATGGCATATGAATGAAATGACATAATGACTGACATGGCATATGAATGAAATGACATAATGAATGACATGGCATATGAATGACATGACATGTGAATGAATAACATGACATATGAATGACATGGAACAAATGAATGACATGGCATGCGAATGTTATGGCCTAATCTATATGGCATGATATGTGAATGGATGACATTGCATATGAATGACATGGCACATGAATGGATGACATGGCATAATCTAGATGATATGGCATGTGAGTAGAGGACATGGCATAATAGATGGCATGGCATATAAATGGATGACATGACATAATCTAGATGACATTGCATGTGAATGGATGACATGGCATATTAGTGAATGACATGGCATGACCTAGATGACATGACATGCGAATGGATGACATGGCATATGAATGACTTGGCATAATCTAGATGACATGGCATGACCTAGATGACATGACATGCAAATGGATGACATGGCATATGAATGACTTGGCATAATCTAGATGACATGGCATGTGAATGACATAGCATATGAATGACATGGCATATGAATGACATGGCACAAATGAATGACATGGCATAATGAATGACATGGCATATTAATGACATGGAAAAATGAATGACATGGCATAATCTAGATTGACATGGCAATATGAATGACATGGCATGTGAATGACAAAGCATATGAATGACCTGGCACAAATGAATGACATGGCATAATGAATGGCATGACATAATGAATGACATGGCAAAATGAATGACATGGCATGTGAATGACATAGCATATGAATGACTTGTCATAATCTAGATTGATATGGCAATATGAATGACATGGCATGTGAATGACATGGCATTTAAACGACATAGCAATATGAATGGCATGGCATGCGAATGACATGGCAATATGGATGACATGGCATGTGAGTGACATGGCATAATGAATGACATGGCATATGAATGACATGGCATATGGATGACATGGCATATGGATGACATGGCATAATGAATGACATGGCATGTGAATGACATGGCATGCGAATGACATGACATGTGAATGAATGACATGGCATATGGATGACATGACAATGAATGACGTGGCAATATGAATGACATGGCACGTGAATGACATGGCAATATGGATGACATGGCATGTGAACGAATGACATGGCATACGGATGACATGGAAATATGAATGAATGACAGCCATATGGATGACAGGGCAATATGATGACATGGCATGTAAGTGACATGGCAATATGAATAACATGGCATGTGAATGACATGGCAATACGAATGACGTGGCATAATGAATGACATGGCATGTGAATGACATGGCATATGGATGACATGTCAATATGATGACATGGCATGTGAATGAATGACATGGCGTATGGATGACATGGCAATATGATGACATGGCATGTGAATGACATGGCAATATGAATGACATGGCATGTGAATGACATGGCAATATGGATGACATGGCACGTGAACGAATGACATGGCATACGAATGACATGGCAATATGAATGAATGACATGGCATATGGGTGACATGGCAATATGATGACATGGCAAGTGAGTGACATGGCAATATGAATGACATGACATAATGAATGACATGGCATAATGAATGACATGGCATATGGACACAACATTTCTTGAAATAGATTATTCATGTGAGGAATCATATAAATAGCATATGTCGGAAAATATTATCGCGCTTCGCGACAAACATGGCAAAGTTTGAAAAATAATTCTTTCATATGATATTTACATGGTTCCGAGTAAAAGGAAAACCATACGTTTTGATTCCATAAACACGTGCGTTGAATAATTTCTTAATCTCCCGGCAAACCCGACAAAGATTAAGAACCTATTCTCGCCAAATGTTTAATAAACCGAGAAATACGTTTTTATGACAAATTAGGTAAAAACATTTTTTAAAATGCAATGCATGAGGATGTATTTCTTCCTTGATGTAAGGACATCCGTATACCTAAAAAGGTATCCGACTACCTTAGGAAGATACTTAAATCGAATTTTCAAAATAGAAATACTTTGGGCTCGGATTAAAAACAATTTGGAAATTTTTTGGATGAAAATACTTCATGGCCGAATCCCCCTCTCTAAAAGGTTCTATTTTTCCTAGTTTTGAAACCCGGGTTGACTACCCTTGACCCGACTTTTATAAAATCAAATTTTATGATTGAAATGACTTGGAAATTAACCTTAGACAGTAGCTAATGCCCCAAATCAGCCCCCTCTTAATATCCTAACCAAAACATAAAATTAGTAGTTCTTAAAAAACAAATCTGACCTTCACTGTCAGTTTTGAAAACCTATTTTTTTGCCCTTCAAAAAAATTTCAGACAAATATGAAAAAATTAGGGGAAACTCAGAACATGTTGATCTCCTTGGGAAAAAATCAGCTTAATTTTCGGAGCAAGGATACTATGAATGATTTTAACCAAACTCAAGACAGTGAGTTAAAAAACTGCTTTGTCAAAATCTATTTTTTCGACCATGATAAAAAAATCTAAAAATCATGAGAAAAATACCATGGCATCGCTAAATGGCTACTGCATGTGGTAAAAAAATCAATTTATTTTGACCATGGATGAGTAGTGAAAAAAAATCCCAAATTTAGAATACCCAATCTAATATATTAATCTTCCAACTAGCATGAGCTAAAGAGATTTTTGGCTTGAGATCATTAGTTGATCTTGGCCAAAATCCTAATTGAAATGTCATGAAATACATGATTTTCAGCCAACCAGACATATGACAATGGATCAAACATGAGTCAAGAGCATGAACACAACCAAGCAAACAAGAAATATCAAGCAAGAACAAGCACAAAATCATCAATAGGTTTCGGCTATGGCATGAAACATGTAGAGAAATTTTGTCAACTTGGTTATTTGATAAAGCATGAAGGAAAAAGGATAGAAAACATTTAAAATTTATTTTTTAAAACCTTTTTATTCATTAAAAGTCTACAAATCACATGGCAAAAAGAGAATAAAAAGAATCAGAATATCAAAGAAAACATTAAAGAAGAAGAAAGGAACTCCCCTCTCCTCTAAACCTCAATGGCCGGCCCTTGTATAATATTAGGAGTATATGTGCTTTCTCTTTTCCCCACCCTTGGATGATAGGTGCTCATCTTTCTCCAACAATCTAAGCCATTAGATCAAAGATATTTTCATGACAATAAAAATGCCATCTTGCAATTTGATCTTGGCCATTGAAGGATGTACTCATCTTTCTACAAAGCACCTAGGCCATTGGATGAGGGAGGACCACTTTCATGATAGTAAAAATGACATCTTGTAATTTGATGGTGACCATTAGATGAATTTAATCAAATCTCACCCTTCATTCATGAGCTGACCAGCCAAGGGCCTGGAATATCCCAGAAATCCCTTCATCTTTCATATTTTTTTAATTACTAATTGGCCATTTTCGATTTCTTGGGTAAAATTACCTTTTAGCCCCCGAACTTAATTTGATTGCAAATGGACCCCAATTTTGGATTTTTCTTTTCCAACTCATCCCATCCAATATAAAACTTGATTCTGGAGGTTTTCATATTTTTCCAAGCTCATTCTCTATTTTTTTTCGGATTTATCTCTAAAGTTTCGGTTTAGTGCCTCCCAAATTTAGCCTTTTTCATTTGAGCTCTAATTCCAAATTTTTCTTCACCAATCTCTTCCAAAAATTATGAAATCCAGATCTGGAAGTTTTCATAATTTTCTGAGCTCGTTTGCTATTTCCCGGAATTATCTTTTGGAATTTCGGGTTAGTGCACCCGAACTTTTCCATTTTTCAAATGAACTCCGATTCTGGATTTTTCTTCACCAATCTCTTCCAAAAATTATGAAACTCAGATCTAGAAGTTTTCATATTTTTTCGAGCTCGTTTGCTATTTTTTCTCGAAATTATCTCTTGGAATTTCGGGTTAGTGCACCCGAACTTTGTCATTTTTCAAATGACCTCCGATTCTGGATTTTTATTCACCAATCTCTTCCAAAAAATATGAAACTCAGATCTGGAAGTTTTCATATTTTTTCGAGCTTGTTTGCTATTTTTCCCAGAATTATCTTTTAGAATTTCGGGTTAGTGCACCCGAACTTTGTAATTTTTCAAATGAGCTCCGATTCCGGATTGTTTTTCACCAATCTCTTCCAAAAATTATGAAACTCAGATCTGGAAGTTTTCATAAATTTTCGATCTCGTTTGCTATTTTTCCAGAAATTATCTTTTGGAATTTCCGAGATTGCCATTCAACCTCCAAAACCTCGGTTTTACTCAAAACGGGTCCAAATTTCTGGATTTTATTTTCCACCTCTTTCGTCCTATATTGAATTTGAGTTGGCCCAAAAATGCCCAATTTTTACGATCAAATTCCCCTCCGATTTGGTTTTCCCTTCTTCAAACTTAGAAATTTTCTCGTTTTTTCGTTTCTACTCTAACCGGCTCTTCCTTGGGATCCACTTCAAACTGAGCCTTGGGCTATTTTTGTTTATTCATCCTTTATCAACTGGGGGCTTCAATTTTACCGAATCGGGCCATCTCTGTAGTTTTCCCCAAATTTGCCGGATTAGGTCTTCCCCTACACTGAATTTTTGCAACCTAATTTTCGAACTCTATATCTTTCGTTGTAGACCTCGGATTATCAAAATTCTTTTGCAATTTTTCAATTCAACTTCGAATCTTGATTTTGACTGAGAGTTTACTTTTCCAGTCGTTGACTTTTTGGGGTTGACTTTTTGTGCTGACCTCCGAAACAAAGTCTTGGGGACCCATCTATAGAATGGTGGAAGTCTCTTTGCGTTCCAGGAAGTTGAAAAGGAGAATCTGTCTAGTTTAGTGGAACCGGACAAAATTAGATGTCTACAGCTGCCTTTTTTTTACTATTGTTGAGAATCAGGAATCAGGCAAAGATAAACTAGACAATAATTTTGTCTGGTCAGTGAAATCACATGTGCAAGATAAGAAGGGGAAATTTCCATTTTTTCATTAATCATTTTTTATTTTCTGATTTTTTTTTGTTTGTAAATTGTAAAAATAAAATTTGTCCTTAAATTGAGTTCCTTGACTAATCAAGGTTCGACCCGTCTTAAGGAAACGAGTTCAATTTGAAAGAGAAGAAAATACCTCGACGGAAGTCCCGACCTCATCTTGGTGAAGTTCTGATTTGCAAGAGAAGAAAATACCTTGGCGGTAGTCCCGTGGCCTTATCCTATTTTGGTGAAGTATTGATTTGCAAGAGAAGAAAATACCTTGGCGGAAGTCCTGGGGCCTTATTCCATCTTGGTGTGAAATTATATAAATGACATGTGTCAGGATATCGAACTCCCCGGCAGACCCAGCAGAGTTTTAGAAAATCTTTTTACATGACATGTATATAATTTTGGGATGAAATCATATTTTTCGAAAAGAATTTGTCTTTAAATTAAGTTCCCCGACTAATCAAGGCTCGACTCGTCTTAAGGAAAAGAGTTCGATTTGCGAGAGAAGACAATACCTCGACGGAAGTCCCGAGGCCTTACCTCATCTCCATGCTAACCTTACTGGCGAAACCAAAAATTTTCTCGTTTTTTCGTTTCTACTCTAACCGGCTCTTCCTTGGGATCCACTTCAAACTCGGCCTTGGGCTATTTTTGTTTATTCATCCTTTATCAACTGGGGGCTTCAATTTTACCGAATCGGGCCATCTCTGTAGTTTTCCCCAAATTTGCCGGATTAGGTCTTCCCCTACACTGAATTTTTGCAACCTAATTTTCGAACTCTATATCTTTCGTTGTAGACCTCGGATTATCAAAATTCTTTTGCAATTTTTCAATTCAACTTCGAATCTTGATTTTGACTGAGAGTTTACTTTTCCAGTCGTTGACTTTTTGGGGTTGACTTTTTGTGCTGACCTCCGAAACAAAGTCTTGGGGACCCATCTATAGAATGGTGGAAGTCTCTTTGCGTTCCAGGAAGTTGAAAAGGAGAATCTGTCTGGTTTAGTGGAACCGGACAAAATTAGATGTCTACAGCTGCCTTTTTTTTACTATTGTTGAGAATCAGGAATCAGGCAAAGATAAACTAGACAATAATTTTGTCTGGTCAGTGAAATCACATGTGCAAGATAAGAAGGGGAAATTTCCATTTTTTCATTAATCATTTTTTGTTTTCTGATTTTTTTTTTTGTTTGTAAATTGTAAAAATAAAATTTGTCCTTAAATTGAGTTACTTGACTAATCAAGGTTCGACCCGTCTTAAGGAAACGAGTTCAATTTGAAAGAGAAGAAAATACCTCGACGGAAGTCCCGACCTCATCTTGGTGAAGTTCTGATTTGCAAGAGAAGAAAATACCTCGTCGGTAGTCCCGTGGCCTTATCCTATTTTGGTGAAGTATTGATTTGCAAGAGAAGAAAATACCTTGGCGGAAGTCCTGGGGCCTTATTCCATCTTGGTGTGAAATTATATAAATGACATGTGTCAGGATATCGAACTCCCCGGCAGACCCAGCAGAGTTTTAGAAAATCTTTTTACATGACATGTATATAATTTTGGGATGAAATCATATTTTTCGAAAAGAATTTGTCTTTAAATTAAGTTCCCCGACTAATCAAGGCTCGACTCGTCTTAAGGAAAAGAGTTCGATTTGCGAGAGAAGACAATACCTCGACGGAAGTCCCGAGGCCTTACCTCATCTCCATGCTAACCTTACTGGCGAAACCAAAAATTAAAAGACCTGGACGAACCCATAGATTGAAAAGTTATCTAGGAGAAACCATAGATAATTTTCAAATGAGATGACTTGGGTGGAACCAGAAGTCGAAAAGTTATCTAGGCGAAACCATAGATATTTTTCAAATGAGATGACTTGGGCGAAACTAGAAGTCAAAAAGTTATCTAGGTGTAACCATAGATCATTTTCAAATGAGATGACTTGGGCGGAACCAGAAGTTGAAAAGTTATCTAGGCGAAACCATAGATAATTTTCAAATGAGATGACTTGGGCGAAACCAGAAGTCGAAAAGTTATCTAGGCGAAACCATAGATAATTTTCAAATGAGATAACTTGGGTGAACCAGAAGTCGAAGATTATCTGGGTGAAACCAAGGGTATTTTCTGAATATGGCGCCTGGAGGTCTTATCCATGATTTTGAATAATTGTGCCCAGAGGTCTTAAAAATGGTGCCCGGAGGTCTTATCCATGATTTTTTGAGAATTATGCCTAGAGGTCTTTAAAAATGGTGCCTGTTGGTCTTATCCATGATTTTGAATATGGTGCCCAGAGGTCTTATCCATGGTTTATGAGAGTTATGCCAAAGGTCTTTAAAAATGGTGCTCGGAGGTCTTATCCATGATTTTGAATATGGTGCCCGAAGGTCTCATCTATGGTTTTTGAAAGTTGTGCCCATAGGTCTTGGAAAGATGTATTTTCTTTGAAAATGGTGCCCGAAGGTCTTATCCATGATTTTGAGAAAAGTGCCCAGAGGTCTTTAAAAATGGTGCTCGGAGGTCTTATCCATGATTTTGAAAATAATGCTCGGATGTTTTAAAAAGATGTATTTTCTTTGAAAATGGTGCCCGGAGGTCTTATCCATGATTTTGAGAATAGTGCCTGGAGGTCTTTAAAAGATGTCTTTTCTTTGAAAATAATGCTCGGAGGTCTTATCCATGATTTTGAAAATAATGCTCGGAGGTTTTAAAAAGACGACTTTCCTTTGAAAATGGTGCCCGGGGGTCTTATCCATGATTTTGAAGAATTGTGTTGAAAATTAACTTGAAGGTTTTGAGAGGATGCAAATGCTTCTTGATGCATTTGCGAATGTCCTTAATTGATGGAAATGCTTCATGTTGCAGGTGCAGAGATTAAACAAGATGCACACGCTTCATATTGCAAATGTAAATGTCTTGGATTGATGCAAATGCTTCTTGATGCAGATGTAGATATTGAATGAGATGCAAATGCTTCATGGCACAAATGCAAATGACTTAGACTAATGCAATTGCTTCTTAATGTAGATGCAGATATTGAACAAGATGCAAATGCTTCATGGTGCAAAATGCAAATGTCTTGGACTAATGCAAATGCTTCTTGATGCAGATGCAGATATTGAATAAGATGCAAGTGCTTTTGAATAATTCAAATGCAAAGATCAACATTGACGCAACTACTTCATGTGGTGATACAGATGCAAAGATCGACATTGTGCAGCTTTGGAATGATGCAAATGCAAAGACTAGCAGTGTACACAATGCTTCTAAATGATGCAAATGCAAAGATTAATATTGACGCAACAATTTCATAGAATGATGCAGATGCAAAGGTTGGTGTTGTGCAAATACTTCTGAATGATGCAAATGCAAAGATTAGTAGTGTGCAAGATGCTTCTAAATGATGCAAATACAAAGACTAGCAGTGTGCAAAATGCTTCTAAATGATGCAAATGCAAAGATTAACATTGACACAACTACTTCATAGATAACTACTTTATAGAATGACGCAGATGCAAAGGTTGGCATTGTGCAAATGCTTCTGAATGATGCAAATACAAAGATTAGTAGTGTGCAAGATGCTTCTAAATGATGCAAATGTGAAGATCAATAATGATACAAATGCTTCATGAAAAGATGCAGATGCCCCCACGAATCGCGTTCATGTAAGTGGTCTATAAATGATGTAATTGCAGCTACAATAATGAAATGCAATGATCCTAGAAATGATGCAATTGCTTGAGATGATGCAAATGCTAATATCCATGAAGGATGTAAATGTAAAGATAGAATGCAGATGCTCATGGAATAGTGTAAATGTAAATACCCATGAATGATGCTAATGCTTGCTGACACGGTGCAAGTGCAAGCTTAATAAAGAGGTAAGTGCTTATAAGTGATGCAAGTGCCCCCGATCGTTTTTTCTAGACTCTGGCTTGGCCTTTCCTTTTCAAATCAAAATGTATCTTGAACACTCGTGCCCTATAAGAGATTATTCCCTTTTCGGTCCTTGGCTATCTCCTTGCCCCAACATTTTTCAAACTCTTATCAGCAGAAGCTTGTTTGTCGAGTTCTATTTCTTCTTCTCATATTTGGAAGTCAAGGTCAACCCTAGTAGTTCCATACCTTTGGTTAGAAAAACCCTTGTCTCATGTCAACATGAAAAATGGTTCAAAAATATTTGTACTTGTTTTCCCGGTTTTGAAAAAAATGCTCATTTAATGAAAACTTCTGAGCCAAAAATATTATCCCCATATGTATGATTTACAAATATCTTGAAGAATGATTATCATCGTTAGAAATTTCTCTGAATATCAATTTGGGTTTTTCAACTTGAATTGAAAAGGTTTGGCACAACAGGATTTTGGTTGATCGAAGAAAACTTCACAACAAAGATGTATTTCCATTCTAGGCTCACAAATGGAACAAGTTTTCTAAAACAAGAATTCCTTGAGAATCAAACAATTTTGACATTCTTTTAAATCATGGCGTTTTGACAAGCGTCAAGATTGGCCGGGATGTTTAAACTGGAAAGTTGATTTTGGAGGGAAAAAAGTCTCAGTTTTGAAGTCAACCCTCCAAATAAGAGCTGACAGTTTAGGAGGTTCAAGAATTCCTAGATGTTCCTCGTTTTCTTCATGATGATCTCTTCTTTTGTTGTGGCATCGACACTTAACATGGATGGCATCAGAAATTCCCATTTTACTCTAGACCGCCCATTTTTGGGTTTTCGCCCTAGAGTCCCATTCTTTCCATTTTTTTTATTGTTCTACCATGCACTTGAGAATTCTAAATTCTTCCATAATGAAATGATAATTCGATGAGATTGGATAAAATCCGAGGAAAAACCCTTAAAGTTAAATATTCATGCTTAATCAAAATGGACTTTTCAAAGCACGTAATATAGGCCAAGGTTTGGGGTTCAGAAAGAAAGGATAAATAGGCCAAAATATGTGTTTAAGGGTAATCAGATCAAAGATCACTTCCTAAGGAGGATTCCCTTTTAAAGCATTTGTCCCTTTTGGGCTTTTCTTTCCTTCTTTTGACTTTTGCTTCTTTGTTTTTGGCTTTCATTTCACCATACTTTTTCACACACATTTTTTTGTGTGTGTTTTTTACTTTTTTTTTTTTTTTGGGTTCTTGGCTTTCATTTCGCCATCTTCTCTAACATCTTCATTTCGACAGAGTGAGCTCGTATTTATTTGGAAGCCCAATTTATTTTGTATCTGTCTTCGAGTTATGACTCATTTCTCCATGATCTTTGAGAAGACCTTTCTTCGTATTTGGCCCCCAGTGTAGAGGGTGATCCTTGATTAGGGTTCAAAGAAGAAAGAATTCTTTCGGCTCAAAAAGGGTGACTATGGATAATTTCTTTTAGTGAAAGGGACATGAAAGATGGCTATTTCTCATATCAAGCACAAATATTCTCATTGAAGAGCAATCCCCAAGGGGAATAGATAATCAGAATTTCATTTTGCACTTTGGAATCATTTAAATTCTCATATGCATGATATCACTGTTAATACGTGATCCCGTCGCGGGGACCCGTCCAAGTGAGGGGGAAACAGAAGCAGAGGAAAAGATGACTTAATTCCTCTAGATTGAAAAAAAAAGGGTCGAGGGTATGAAAACGGCCTTGTAAAAAGACATGGAGTCGCCACCAATCTTTTTTAGTTAGGTCTGATCTGCCACCTATTAAAACCGGTTTTGTGAAACATTTTAAAATTAATTAAAACATTTTTAAAACCAATTTCAAGTAAGCGTTTTAAACCAGAGAAATCAAAGAAGCGGGTTCGGGACTCAGTTACATGTGGGAAACGATTAGCACCCCCACAACGCCCGTATAAAAATGGTACCTTATTAATCGTGTGTTATCTCGAGTCTCGGTAAAAAGTCAGTTTTGAATTTAGTATTTCAAGTTAACTCCCAATTTAAAGAAAAATAATTCCATTTTTTTATTGAAAGTGATCCGAAATTAATTAATTCAAAATTTTTCTATATTCCCCAACAAACGTGGAAAAATATAGAAATTTGTATTAACTTGGAAAATTTTCCGAATCATTCTCGTTTTAAAGAAGATATTCCTTTATTAATGATAATTGATGGTATCCTCCCCAAAAAACTCGGCAGAGAACTCATGAATTATTTTAACTCGAGAAATATCTTTATTTTTATTCAAAATCATTATCTTTTTCAAAACATTTTTAAAAAATGAACATGAACATGTGTGACATAAGTAAAATGACATAGCAAAGTTTAGATGATATAATGCAACCTAAATGATATGACATAATTTAAATGGCATTGTATATTCTAGATGAAATGAAAAATCCTAAGTATCATGGTATATTCTAAGTGAAATGAAATAAAATGATTTAAATGACATGGAAAATTTTAAATGATATGGCATATTTTAAATGACATGGCATATTCTAAATAATATAACCTAAATGACATGGAATATGGTCTAAGTGACATGAAATGACATGAAACATAATATAATGCTATCATGGAATATGCATGAAAATAAAATAAAATGCATGAATATAATATATGCTAAATGATGTGACAAAAATAAATGACTAAATAAAAGGCATAGGATAACATGAAATATTCAAGACCATATAACAAACAATAATCATCATAAAAAGTGAATCAAAATATCATAGCAAGAATCACATATTAAATAAAGTGCATGAACATGGAAAATGCAATTCATGAAAATGTATTTTTTCCTTTAAATAAGAAAATCAGTCTATCTAAAAAGATATCCGGTTACCTTAGAAAAATATATCAAATTAAATTTTCTAAAACAAAAAAACTTTGTGATTGTTTGAAAACAATTTTAAAGACTTGAATAAATATTAAAACCTTAGCCAAAACCTTTGAAAATGGCTCTAATTTCCTAAGTTTAAAATCCCGGACTTGACCACCCTTAACCCGAGATTTATAAAATCATTTTTAAAGTTTAAAAATACTTAGAAACTATCCTAAGACAGTAGCTAATGCTTCTAACCAACCCCCTCTAAATGCCTTAGCCAAATTCAACAATTGTTTTTCTTTTGAATCAAATCTGCCTCTACTGTCCGATTTTGGCACATGATTTTTTAGCCTATTTTTAAAAATTCAAAAAAATCTAAAAAACATACTGGAGACTCAGAACATGTAAAAATACATGATAAAAAATTTTCTTATTAAAGATGACTGCTTAAACAAATCTGGAAAGTACGAGTACTGGATGAAAAACTGTTTTGCCAAAACACATTTTTTTGCCTTTGATAAAATCATTTAAAAATCAAAGTAAAAATGTTAGAGACTCTCCTAAAGACCCACAAACAGTAGCAAACCCTTTTAAAAAGTTAGACAAAAATTGGCTAAGTAAAAAAAAATCACAATGGTAGAATAATCAATTTGACAACCCTTTAATTTTCCACAAGTATGCTCAAGTGAGCATGAATTTGAGCCATTGATTGGCCTAAGTCATAAATCAATTGGCATGACATGAAATGCATGAAAATACAGCAAAGTGAATGCATAAAGTGCACGATTTAAAGCCTAAGTGATATGGAAAATGCATGGCATAAATAACCTAAATGCCTAGCATGAGTTTGCATGGCAATAAATGCTATCCTAACTTAACATGCATGAACTAGTGTCTAAATGACATGGAAAATGACATTAAAAATAATGAAAATGGCCTAGTGCCTAAATGACATGGGAAATGACATGGCATATGAAAATGGCCTAATGTCTAAATGTCATGGAATAACAACATGGCATATGAAAATAGCCTAATGCTTAAATGACATGTAAAAAGACATGAAATAATAAAAATGGCCTAAAGCTAAATGACATGTAAAATGACATAGAATAATAAAATGACCTAAACTTAAAGGACATGGAATAATAAAAATGGCCTAAAGCTAAATGACATGTGAAATGACATGGCATATGAAAATGGCCTAATGTCTAAATGTCATGGAAAAATAACATGTCATATGAAAATGGCCTAAAGCTAAATGACAATACACATGGCCTAATGGCCTAGGAACCAAAGTGTTGTGAGAAATGTCATGTAAAATGACCTAACTAATTGCTATGGAAGATGATATGAAAAATGTAAATAGCCTAAACTATATGACAATAGCCCCAAGATGCAAAAATATGACATAGGTCAAAAGAACAAGATGGTTAGCAAGAATATAAATATACATAAAGATAAACAGTAATAGAAATAAGCAAGTTAAAGTAAACAAATAAATAACAAAGAGATGAGCTGCATGGTTGGTACATTGGACAAAGCCCCCCTAACCATTATCATTTGATTTTCATCAAGGTCATGAAGCCTTTTCAATCTCAAAATCATAAAAAATAACTAAGGTAAGAAAAAAATATGGAGATGAGCTCCATGGTTGGTATATTGGACAAAGCCCACCCTAACCATTATCACTTGATTTTCATCAAGATCATGAAGCCTAACCATTGTTTTATTTATTTTTCGAAAAGCAAGAACAACAAGAAAGAAGTAAAAAAAAAATGGTAGGAAATCACATTGAAAACAAGAAATAAAGCATGAGGAAGAAGAAGAAAAAATGTAGTAGCAATGGTAGAATGGCTACCTTAACAAAAGCTTTTCTTCCTTTCTTTCAAAAACCTTTTTTTTTTTTTTCTAAATTAGCTACTGGCCTCCCCTCTCAAATGCTCAGCCACTTAAGGAAAAATAAAACATTTGCCCCCTCTCTTAGCCTTGGTCAAATGGCCTCTCCACCATAGGATGGATTTTTGCACTTTTTCTCCTCCAATATTGTCCCTTAATTAATATATTTTCATAAAAACATAAAAATGTCATCTTGCCAATTGATAGCAGCCCTTAAGATGTTTACTCAGCCCTTGAAATAACCGCAGCCCTTAGATGAAAAAGAGGACCAATCCCATGCACTCCCTTGCTTGGTCCTTTGAGTGCCTACCCTTGGATGAGTTGTGCTCTTCCATTCTTCGTCATTGGATGAGGACAACATAAAAATGACATCTTGTAGATTAAATTCAGCCCATAACATGTGTACTCAGCCCTTGTACATGGCCTAAGCCATTGGATGAAAAGGAACAACCCCATGCACTTCCTTGCTTGGCAAAATGGATGTCCACCTTTGGATGAGTTGTGTTCTTCCATTCTTGGCCATTAGATGAGGGTTCTTTCATGACAAATAAAAATTTCATCTTGGCATTTAAACTTTCTCATTGGATGGTGCATTCAACTTTTCTACAACGCACCTAAGCCATTGGATGAAGGGGGGACCATTTGCAAGGTACTAGTGGTAGCATGTGAGCTTGATAGTGACTAAGGAATTAAATTGATCAAGCTTCCTTCTTCTCCTCTATTCTGGCTGATCAAAGGAGGTAAAATCCCAGCAATTCCTTCTTCTTTCATGTTTTTCTTAATTATAAATTTGTCTTTTTTAGTTTCTTCGGTAAAATGACCTTTTTGACCCTCGAACCTAAATAAATAGGAAACGAACTTTAAATTCAAATTTTCTTGTTTTAATACTTTTGAAATAATAAAAAATTGAATTCTAAAAATTTTCATAATTTTTCGAGTCCATTTGCTATTTATTTTGGATTTATTTCCAAAATTTCCCCTTAATGCACCCGAACTTTTGTCATTTTGTAAACGATCTTTGAATCTAGAATTTTCTTCACCAATCTCTTCCAAATAATTTAAAAGTGTGATCTGGAAGTTTTCAATATTTTTGGAGCTCATTTGCTATTTGTTTTGGGATTTATCTACTTGAATTTTTGCATAAGGCACCCGGGATTTGGCCATTTTGAAAACAAACTCCGAATCTGGATTTTCTTTCACCAATCTCTTCCAAATAATTTAAGAGTGAGATCTGAAAAGTTTTAGAATTTTTGGAGTTTATTTGGTATTTTTTCGGGATTTATCCTTTTGAACTTCTACATAATGGACCCGAGATTTGGCCATTTTGCAAACGAAGTGCAAATCAGGATTTTCTTTTGCCAATCTCTTTGAAATGATTTAAGAATGAGATCTGCAAATTTTCAGAATTTTTGGAGTTCATTTGCTATTTTTCCGGGATTTATCCTTTTGAATTTTTACATAGTGGACGCAGGATTTGGTCATTTTGCAAACGAACTCCGAATCAGGATTTTCTTTTGTCAATATCTTCAAAATGATTTAATAATGAGATCTGCAAATTTTTAGAATTTTTGGAGTTCATTTGCTATTTTCCCCAGATTTTCCAATTTTGCCCTTTTGCATTCAAAGCCCACTTTTGCTCAAAACAATTCCGATTTTTAGGTTTTCTTCAAACTGAGCCTTGGGCTATCCTTGTTTAATCACTCCTCATCAATTAATGGCTTTAGTCTTACTGAATCTGGCCATTTCTATAATTCTTCTAAATTTCACCGAAATCCACTAAAAACCCTAATTCTCGATTTTCTTTCTAATTGACTTTTCTTTTAGTTTTTCTTCCAAGTAGCTTCTCCATTACCCGTAGTCAGTACTTATCTTTCATTTGGGACCTTCAATTTTGACCAATTTGATCATTCAAGCAGTTTTCCCCAAATTTCCCGAACTAGGGTTTTTTTATTAAGATTCGTAACCCAACTTATTCGTAACCCAACTTTCGACCTCCATATCTTTCAATGTAGACCTCGGATTATCAAAATTCTTTCACCATCTTTAAATTGAAATTCAAATCTTGATTTTGGAAGTTGGTTGACTTTTTTAGTAGTTGACGTTTTGGGATTGACTTTTTCGGGGCTAACTTTTTTTGAGTTTGACTTTTTCTATTTGCTTTCTTAGACTGAGTCTCGGAGTACCACCTGCAGGGTGAGAAAAGCCTTTTTGCATTATGAATCATCAATTTAGGAAGAAAACATAATTGATTTAGTGGTCCGGACAAAATTAGGTGTCTACAGCTGCCCCTCTTTGGCTATTGCTGAGAATCATGAATCAGGCAATGATAAACAAACATTAATTTTGTCCGGTAGGTGAAATCACATGTGAAGGAAAGGGAAAGGGGTTTACATTCATCATTTTTTCATTTTCATTTTTTTTTTGTTGGAAAAAGCCGTAAATTAAAGATTTTGTCCTTAAATTGAGTTCCCTGACTAATCAAGGCTCGACCCGTCTTAAGGAAACGAGTTCGATTTGTAAGAAGAAAATTGTGCCCGGAGGCCTTACCCGTGATTTGAAAAATTATACCCAGAGGTCTTAAAAATTGTTCCCAGAGGCCTTACCCATGATGAAAATACCTTGACGACTATCTTAAGGCTCGACTCATTTGATAAAACAGAATGAATTCAATTTAAAATAAAAAGAAAAAACTCGACGGTGATCTGGAGGCTCGACTCATTTGATAAAACAGAATGAATTCGATTTTAAAACAAAAGGAAATGCCTTGACAATGGTCTCGGGGCTCGGCTTATTTGATAAAACAGAATGAATTCGATTTAAAACAAAAGGAAATACCTCGACGATGGTATCGGGCCTCGACTCATTTGATAAAACAGAATGAATTCGACTTAAAACATAAGGAAATACCTCGACGATTGTCTCTGGGCTCGACTCATTTGATAAAACAGAATGAATTCAATTTAAAACAAAAAGAAATACATCGACGATGGTCTTGGGGTTCGACTCATTTGATAAAACAGAATGAATTTGATTTAAAACAAAAGGAAATACCTCGACGATGGTCTCGAGGCTCGACTCATTTGATAAAACAGAAAGGAAAACGATTTAAAACAAAAAGAAATACCTTGACAATGGTCTCGGGGCTCGACTCATTTGATAAAACAGAATGAATTCGATTTGGGGAAGCCAAAGTTTTCTTGATTCCTGCAGTGTTAGCTAAATTCAATGATGAGAATGACATGCTTTGCAAATGCTTCTATGTTTCCTAAGGATGAACGTAATCAAATGATTGTGTCATGATTTCTAATCCATGGTTTCTTTGAGGTTCACAGATTATCTGACTTCATGACGGAGTCTTCAATTTTCCCACTTAAGGAACCTTTCACTTCAAGATAACTTCATCAAACAGTTCCAGTTTCTGGCTTCGCTAAAATTTACAAATTTCTGACTTCATGATGGAGTCTCCAACACATTCATTATTTTCTTTTGCTTGGTGAATTTTCCATCAGGATTAGTGGTTTCCAAACTTTTTCTAAGATTTAGATCTATTCCTTAGTAATACTTTTAAAATCCCTTTATTTAAAGATTTTTATGTTTACTAATCATCAGTCAATTTAATAACAAACAAAAGGTATCTAAAAAATGTATGAAAGAAAGTATGAAACAAGCAAATGTCATAAAAGGGATAACAAAAATTTATTGCAACAAAATGTTTTAAAAAGATAAAAGTGGACATCAAGAATATATGTAAAGTTATAGGTTGTAGATGCCCAGATGCGAAATATCTTGGACCCCTCTTTTTTCAAACCATCTAAAATTTCTTTTGAACAAACAATTTACTTAGGTAATCCCTCGGCTTCCGTAGTTACGTTAGACTGAGTTGTTCCCTTTTTCTCTGATTTTCAAATACTTTCTCTCCCTTTACACGGAGCATTGATTCAAACCTTAATCAGTACTTGAGCCGCCCTTTGCAGGTTTTCAACTTAGGTGTCCCCCATTCGGTATTAAGTCGCCCTTTGCAGGTTTTCGGCTTAAACCTCTCCTTTTACATACCATTTTTTTTTTTTGTATTCTACCATGCATCTGAGAATTCTAAATGCTTCCAATGTAAAAATGTTAATTCAAAAGATGAGATGAATTCTGAGAAAAACCTTCCAAATTAAATATCCATGCTTGATCAAAATGGACTTTTAAAGCACGTAATGTAGGCCAATATTTGGGTTTAGAAGGAAAGGATAAAATAGGCCCAAAATATGTTTAAGGGTGATTGGATCAAGGATCATTTGAGGAGAATTCATTCTTGAAACATTTGTCCCCCCTTTTTTTGGACTTTTCTTTTTTTTTTTTTTATTTCATTGCTGGCTTTCATTTGCCATTCTTTGATTTAACATTTTCCAATGGCTCTCTTTTTTTGCCCTGATTTTGATTATTCACATTTTCCAAGCATGAATATTCTCTTTGAAAAGCAATTCTCAGGGGAGGTAGATATATAGAATTTCCATTTTTACACTTGGAATCATTCGAATTCCCATGTGCATAGCATCACATTTTTTTTAAGCATAATACTTCTTCAATTCATCAACATATACGGGATTTCTAAAATCATCCCCGTCATTTCGAGTTAGAATCAATGCTCTTCTAGAAAAAGCTCTTTTTTCTATATAGGGTTCTTCCCAATTTGGGGCCCATTTTCCTCGCGGATCTTTCACTATAGGGAGAATTTTCCTCAATACTAACCCCCCCTCTCGGAACTATCTAGGATGAACCTTTTTGTTGTAGGCTCGAATCATCCTTTTTTGATATAATTGCCCATGACAAATTGCCTTCAAACTTTTCTCCTCGATGAGATTCAGCTGTTCATAACGAGCTCTAACCCATTATGCCTCTTCTAGGCCAACCTCCATCAAAACACGAAGTGAAGGAATCTCAACTTCAATAGGTAACACTGCTTCCATACCATATACCAAAGAAAATGGCGTTGCCCTTGTAGATGTGCGAACCGAAGTGCGATATGCGTGAAGAGCAAAAGGCAATATCTCATGCCAATCCTTGTACACATCAGTCATCTTCTCGACAATCTTCTTGATGTTTTTGTTGGTTTCTTCTACTGCCCCATTCATCTTCGGATGATAAGGTGCCGAATTATGATGCATGATCTTGAACTAAGTACACACCTCTCTCATCATCTTATTGTTTAGATTGAGAGCATTATCTGAAATAATTCTTGCTGGCAATCCATATCGGCATATGATTTCCTTATTAACAAATATGCATACCACCGACTTTGTTACATTTGCGTAGGAAGCAGCTTCTACCCGCTTTGAGAAATAATCTATGGCCACCAGGATAAAACGATGTCCATTTGAAGCTTTCGAGGTAATAGGCCTAATCATATCCATTCCCCACATTGAAAACGGCCATGGTGCGGTCATGACATGCAATGGCGATACATGAATCTTATCTGCATATATCTGGCATTTATGGCACTTCCGGAAATAACTAATACAATCTCCTTCCATTGTCAGCCAATAATACCCTACCCTCATAATCTGCTTAGCAAGCATGTGACCATTGGCATGGGTGCCACATATCCCTTTATAGACTTCCTTTATGATTCTTCGAGGTTCGACAAATCCGACACATCTCAATAAGAATTAGTCTTTCCCTTTCTTGTAAAGAATCTCACTATCTAGAACAAAACCCATTGCTAGCCTTCTTAGAGTCTTTTTGTCATTTTCTGTTGCTTTTTCTGGATACTGTTGATTCTTGATATACTGCAAAATGTCGTTATACCAAGGGATACCATCTACTTCTTATTCGATACTCGAGTAGTAGGCAGGAGATTCATTTATGTTCATCTTGATCGGCACAACTTCAGCCCCTTCATTCACTTTAAACATTGATAACAAAGTAGCCAGAGCATCGTCCATTCGGTTTTCTTCTCGAGAGAAGTAATTGAAAGTCACTTCTTCAAACATCTCTAATAAACTCAGTACGAGTTCTCGGTATCGAATTAATTTTGTATCTTGGGTTTCCCATTCTCCACGTAACTGGTATATCACTAGGGCTGAATCTTCGAAAACCTGCAGTTTTTTAATCTTTCTATCTACGTTAGCACGAAGGCCCATTGTACATGCCTCATATTCTGCAGTGTTGTTTGTACAATCAAAATCCAATCTAGCAGTAAAGGGATAATAATCTTATTCTGGGGATATGAGCGCTGCACTGATTCCATGCCCCATGGCATTAGATGCCCCATCAAAGTATATCTTCCATATTTTATTCTTCAAGGGAACCTCATCCGCTTGCGAAACATACATCAAATCTTCATATGAGAAATCAAAGTTCAACGGCTCATAATCTTTCACTGCTCGACTTGCTAAAAATTCAGCCACTGCAATGCCCTTGATAGCTTTCTAACTCACATATACAATGTCGTATTCTGACAGCAAAACCTGCCATCTTGCCGTCCTCCCTAACAAAGAAGTACTTGATTGGATCTAGCTTGCTGATCAACCACGTTGTGTGGTACAGCATGTATTGTCTGATTCTTTGAGTAGTCCAAGCTAAGGCACATCACAGCTTTTCTATCGACGAATATTTCAACTCATAATCTGTGAACTTCTGCTAAGGTAGTAAACCGCCTGTTCTTTCTTTCCAGTCTCATCATGTTGCCCCAAGACACAATCCATGGATTTCTCAAATACTGATAAATACAGTATCATTGGTTTATCTGGAACATATGGCATTAATACTGGTGGGTTTAATAGATAATGCTTAACCTTTTCAAAAGCAATCTGACACCTTTCATCCCACTCTCTTGGATCACGTTTTTGAAGTAGCTTAAATATTGGATCACATTTGTCGGTTAATTGAGAAATAAACCGAGCAATGTAATTCAATCTCCCCAGAAAACCTCTTACTTCTTTTTGAGTACATGGAGGTGGAAAATTCTGGATGGTCTTCACTTTATTCGGATCAATCTCAATTCCCTTTTTGCTAACAACAAAACCCAACAATTTCCCCGAAGTGACTCCAAAAGTACATTTTGCCGGGTTTAGCTTGAGTTGAAACTTTCTTAGTTTTTCAAAGAGTTTCCTAAGATTTGCAATATGCTCCTCTTCTCCTTGTGACTTTGCAATCATATCATCAACATAGACCTCAATTCCCTTATGCATCATGTCATGAAACAAGGTCACCATGGCTCTCTGATATGTTGCCCCAACATTCTTAAACCCAAACGGCATTACCTTGTAGCAGAATGTTCCCCACGTTGTAACAAATGTGGTTTTCTCCATATCTTCCGGTGCCATCTTAATTTGATTATATCCAGAGAATCCATCCATGAAAGAAAAGAAGGAGCTCTTCGCCGTATTATCCACCAAAGTATCAATGTGGGGGCAAAGCGAAATTATCTTTAGGACTGACCTTATTCAGATCTCGGTAATCAACGCACATCCGCACCTTGCCATCTTTCTTTGGTACTGGAACAGTAATTGCCACCCATTTCGGATATTTTGCCACCTCTAAGAATCTAGCATTAAACTGCATCTTCACCTCCTCTTTTACCTTTAACAGCATGTCTGGCCTCATTCTTATCAACTTTTGCTGAATTGGTTTGCATTCTGGCCTTAAAGGGAGCTTATGAACCACAATATCTGGATCCAGACCTGGCATGTCTTGATACGACCATGCAAATACATCTACATATTCTCGGAGCAAGGCTATCAATTCACCCTTTATTGATGATGACAATGTAGTCCTAATTCCAACCTCCTTTAACTCTTACCATTTCCCAAATTTATCATTTCCAGTAGCTCCTCATGAGGAAGTACTTGTTTCTCTTCTTGTTCTATTTTTCTTAATAAGTTCGGAGGTAGACCATAATCCTCAATATCTTCGTCAGCCTCAAAATCACCCGTGCAAATGGGTCTCTCAAAATCAATTTCAAAATTTCTGATAGGAAGGTCCTCATATTCCGCATCCGTACACATGTAAATAGGTGGGGAAGAAACAATATAGGCAAACATATATACAATGAAAGGAAAATAAATAGCATAAATGAAAGAATATGGACACATTAATATGGAGGAAATGTATTGTGTTTGTTATTTATTGAATGAAAACTTTTAGACAAAAGCCTATTACAAAAGAAATTCTTAATATCTTCGAGCAAAGATATTTAAGATTTGTTTAAAAGCATTACGTTGGAATAGACCTAAAAGACTATGGGCGGTTCGGTTGCACTCCAATTGGTCAGTCTATATCCTGGTGGACAAGGTCGTACCATCTAGTTAGCATTCTCACTTTCAATTGTTTCCTCCTTGGTCATGCAGATCTCCATATCATGTATCTGCTCATCCCTATTCACCTGGAATCTCTCGAAGGCTTGCTCAATCATTATAAGTACATCATTTGAATTCTTTTTTTCAAACAGAAAATTAGCCGAGCGAAAGCTGTGAAGGATTGGTGGGAATATCATAGGCTCCCACTCAATATCCATACCCACAAGACGGGCTATCCTTCTTTGTCGGTTCTTTTCAATTAGTTTCCTATTATCATGGGTGTTCGATAGATATCCTAAGCCAAACTGGTCATTCTTTCCCCCTATTTCAATTACCTGGGCTATCCCCTGAACATACTTTCCGAGACCTTTACCAACCCTGCAGCCATTTCCTACGGTAGTCCTCACTCCCAATCTTGTATTCTTGGACCACTTCGGTTTTGGAATTTTTCGTCCCTCAGCGACGAATATTGCATTCACAAACTCCAAGGATCGGAAGGAGCATTCCACAGCCTCCTCCTTCGGCTCAATGTAAGAGGAACCAGTAGATGTAGAGGCTATGATGTCCTCTTCTCCCGATATAGTGACCAAACATCCCTCCATAACAAATTTCAACTTTTGGTGGAGAGATCAGGGTACAGCCCCTGCTGAATGTATCCAAGACCTTCCCAACAAGCAATTGTAGGATAGGGTAATATCCTTGACTTTGAAGTTTACCTTATAGGTACAAGAACCTATATCCATTGGGACCTCGATAGTTCCCATTACCTCTAGCCTAGTTCCATCAAAAACTCTAACCACCGTGCAACTTGGCAGCATATAAGAAATATCAACTGGAAATTTGGACAAGGTTGCCAAGGGTAACACATTTAATGAAGAACCGTTATCCAAAAGGACCCTTGGTAATATGTGCCCTTTGCAGGTGGTTGTTATGTGAAGAGATTTGGTTGATCTGATACCATTGGATGGTATTTCATCATAAGTGAAATAGATATGATCGTCTGCTGCAATATTTCCCACCAGCCTATCTAGTTTTTCCACCGATATGTTGTTGGCAACATATGCCTATTCAAAACTCTCAACAAGGTATTTCGGTGTGGCTCTGAATTCAGTAGCAAAGATAGGATTGAAATTCTTGCTGGTTGACGTTGCAGTTGCTCAACCACACTATACTCACTATGCTTTATGAACTTTAAAAACTCGCAAGCTTCCTTTTCGTTCACCGGCTCTTTTATCTTGTTAACCGGGGCTGACCCCCTCTCTACTTCTTTTGACGAATCCATCTCAATATGGATTGGTTCAGCTGCCTTATTTCCTTTGTCCATTCCTCCATCCTTTCTCGTTGATCCCTGTTCAACAACCTCAGGGGCATAACACCTTCCACTTCGTGTTAAGTGTCCTACACTTGTGATATCTTACTGACTCGAAGACCCTGGCATAACCATGCTGCAGTCATACTTTCATGGTGCAGCTGTGTTTTCCTTGTACGAGAAGGAAGAAGGAAAATCTATGATTAACTTAGGCCCACTTTCCTCAATAACTGGCATAACTTTCTCCTCTGGTTTATCATAATAGATGATCAAGGGTCTTCCTATCCCGTACCCAGCTGTATTCTCAATAAACTCTACTTTCTCCTCTCTCTTCTAGTAAAACTAGGCCTCCCCATTATTTATCATCTTTTGGACTTTATCTAGAAAGTCCCCGCAGTCCTGTATGATATAACCTCTACATTTATGGAACGGGCACCAATTCTGCACCCTCTTTGCAACCATTTTTAAACTGTCTGCATCCTCCACCATTCCTGCTTTTGCCATTTTGACCCATACTTTTATCATTGGAGTTTTGACTTCACTGACATGCCTTTTCAACCTTCTCTCTTCCCCTATCAATACTGCATTTACCCGGTTCTCAACATGATCGGGCAATGGATTTCTACTACATTCGACACATTCCTTGTCCCAAACTTCACAACCCTAGTATTGATCAAACTTTGGACTTTCTTCTTAAAGGCAATACAGTCCTCAATCGAATGCCCCTGAATCCCTGCGTGATATGTGCAGCTAAAATTTGCGTTGTACCACCTTGGATATGGTGGTGTCAGAGGTTTGATATATACAGGTGCAACAAGTTGACTCTGCAATAGTTTGGGATATAGCTCACCATAGGTGGTAGAAATCGGATCAAATTGGGGTTTCTAAATCATTCCTTGGTGAACGTTGATCATTGCGTCCAGCACCTTAAGTGTTTGGGATAGTGTTTCAGGGAAGGGTTATCTGTGGGGATATACCAGTTGGAAACGGCTGTTGTGGTATATTGGTATAAGGAAATGGATTTTGGGTAAGGTGGTTCACGTTGGGGTAGTAAGGATTATACCTAGGGTAAGGTGTGTAGGGTGTAGGAGGTGCATAAGATGTAGTACGAGTATAGGGCCTTGGTGGTGTATATAGTGTGGGAGGTGTATATGGATATTGGTTGATACTAACTACGTGGGTCTCCTCTTTCTTCCTAGTAGGGAATACCTTTTTCGGAGTAGCAGACTCACCCCCTTCTCTTAATGGTCGACTCTATCATCTCCCCGGATATCACCATGTCTGCAAAGTCCTTGGTGGCACTCCCCACCAATTTATCATAATATGGTGCTTTCAAGGTATTGATGAAAAGCAATGTAGTTTCTTTGCTAGTTAAAGGGGGTTGCACTTGTGTAGCCAAATCCCTCCACCTTTGCGAGTATTCCTTGAAACACTCAGTAGTCTTCTTTTCCATGTTCTGTAGTGTAGCCTATCAGGTACCATATCAGATACATGCTTATAATATTCCACAAAATCCCTGGCTAAATCCGTCCACGAACGAATCTTGGTACGACTTAGTTGGTTATACCATCGGGTTGCAGACCCTGTCAAGCTATCTTGGAAACATTGGATAAGCAGGTTCTCATTATCATCGTGCCCCATCATTCTTTTGCAGTACATGGTCAGATGTGCTGATGGGTTGGTAGTCCCATTATATTTCTCAAAGTCTGGTACTTTGAACTTTGGGGGAATTACCAGATCGTGTACTAAACTCATCTCTTTGGCATCCAGACTGCCAAATAACTTCGCCCTTTCAACTGCCCTCAGCCTCTCTTTCAATAGTTGATATTTTTATGGGATTCTGCTATTTCAACCCTCTTCAGCTCAGTCATCTTTGCCTTTGCCTTTTCCTTTTCAGCTAGTTCCTCAAAGTCTAGAACATTAACATCCATTGGGTTAGCTCCAATATTACCTTTTCCGGGAATATAGTTCTGTGCCTCAGTAGCTGGCTGGATATAAACATAGGAGGCTGCCCCAATTGGTAGCTATTGGCCCTTTTGCCGTATGTTTTTAGGTTGATCCTCTTCATTCACCACCCTTTTCCCGATGACCGAATTCTCCCCCGGCCCTTTTTGTTTCATCATGGCACTCATCATTTCCATGAGTTTAGTCATCTATTCCCGTGACTCCTCCTGAGACTTAGCCAACTGTTCCTACAGTTCCTTTTGAGTTCTTTCCATTCTTTCAATTCTAGCAAGCTGATCATTCTCCATAGCTCTGGCTTGAGATCGAGTATTGTAAGGGTGTCGAAAATTCGATTTTTTTTAGTGCGACCAATTGTACCTTTAGTTTTGAAAACCATGAATTAGAAATTATTGACATAATTTTTTTTTAATGTTTTATAAAAAATGAATGAATGAATGACTAAATGTTTAATGAATGAACAAATGAATAATTATAAAGAATAAATGAATGGACAAATAAATGAATGACTAAGTATATGAGTATGAATGAATGATATGCAGAATAAATGAATGAATAATTATAACTATGAATAAATGTATGAATGAACGAACAAAATATATAAAGGACAAAATAAGTGAATGATAAAAATATGTATGCACTTGAAAGTATTGGCCCCGGGATAATTCCAACCAAACGGTCTTTCATTGATTTCCTGGAATTAAATACATCAAAGATAGAATAAAAAGACCGCTGCCTAAGACAAGTCCATAATTTGCCTTTCAAAGTGCTGTTACAAAATATTAGTCCTATAGTAACTCCATCTGATCTTGGACTTTCCTTCACAGTCTCTTTTTGATTGCCTTACTCTTCAATCTGACCCCTACTTGTTCATGGCCCCTTGACGCGTCAGCAGAAACATCACTGTGTAAGCTTTCCTTAGCTTGCTTCTCTAGTTGATTGGCTCGGGCTTCCTCATGCTTCGCTCTCTTTTTCCAGTAGTTACTCTCCTTCTTGAGGTTTTTGACCTCTTGCTCCCATTCCCCGGAAGTCTTGAGGGTCCCTTCAAATCTGAGCTCGAAGCGGTACCTCTTGTTCTCCAAGTGTAATTCTTGAAGATCGCCCTTAGTAGTGTCCCTTTCTCTCTTGATCTTTTCCTTTTCTCTTTCTCGAGCTAATTCCCTATTTTTCATGTCCTCAAGCTTTTCTTGCACCCGGGCAATCTCTTTGCTCATTTGGGCCTTTTCTTCTTCGAATTCTTCCCTTGCAATTTCTAACTCTGATGACACTTCCTTTTGGCGAACTCAAGAACTGAACTTCTTCCCCATTAGATGCCAACAACCTGTCATTAATCCTCCTTTCTCTCCATGCTAGGTAGTCGGGTGTGACGATGTCAACATATCTGGATACCTTTATCCGACGGGTCTTTTTCCATGCTTCAATTATTCCCCGCACCTTTCCTGAGTAACTTTTTTCTCCATAGGTGAACTTTAATAGACCTATTCCATGAGTCACGGGTGTGAACTGTCGAGATTCAACCTGTCTTTGCACCAACAGAGGTACGTAGCTCACGGCTAACTAAATTCCGAGTAGTGGAACCCCTACTTGTCCCGCATTTGTACAATATCGGCATAGGGATCATCCATGGAGCTCTCCAAGTTATCATTTCACCTTTAAGATTTCGGAACAAGTTGATCCACTGCTCTTCATTTCTGTCTTCGGGCCAATCTATTTTAAGGAATTCACTGATTAGTACTAGGGTTTTCAAGTATGGTTTGAAAGAGACATCTTCCCTTCTCCAAAAATGGCTCTGAATCCAAACATAGAGAAGCTGCATACATCCTCTGAATCTTTCTTTTCCTTCTCTTTTGCAAAAATCCAAAGATCGAATAGTTTCTGCTAGGATGGCTGGAGATGGATCTATCTTATGCCTTAACATCTCAAAAAGGTCAACTATGGCCAACTCGACACGTCCTAGTGTCCTTGGGAAGATAGCCAAACGATATATGGATAAGGCAAAAATATCCCTAGCAATCTCTCTATTCGGGTGACTTCGGATCAAATATTGGAGAGCATCCCACGGAATACACTCGCTTTTCCCTTTCTTAACCACATGTGCATCGACCCATTTGCTATGCATTCTCACAATCCTAGCTAATTTCTTCTTGAACCCTAATGTCTTTGAATCCTTCAAATAAATCCGAGGATAGCATCCTCAATACGCAACAAAGCCGAATATTCCTCTATGGTCGGAGTCATATCTTCTTTGTTGAAGGTGAAACATCAGTAAGCGGGATTCCAAAAATGTACCATAGCCCGAATCAACTCACTGTTAATCTTAACCGGTATCCATAATGCTATGTCTCCATATATCTGAGTGAAAATCCTCTTTTCTGACACATCCCATTGATTCCAAATATCCATCAACCCTCGAAGATCATTTTGCAGATAAACTAAATCTACCCGTTCTGGCAATGCTGATATATATTCCTCCTTTAAACAATCCCCATTTCTTCGCTGATCTAACTCCGAACACTGCCGCACCCCTGCATGCTCTTCCACTATCGAACTAGCCTGACTTTCCATGAAAACCCTCTTGGTTGAAGATTATCTCGAGGCCAATAATTTTTCCTATGCGTTATGATGACACAAAAAAATGCTTGAAAAAGAAACAAGTCAGTAGAGGTGAAGAAATCAAATAATAACAAAATAATACAACAAATGTCCCAATGAAAATTCGGCATTACGGTGCCTTTGGGGAAGGAATTTTGAATCCATGATGGGCAAAACGATGTGCGTTCATCACTGCCCGATTTGCAAAATTTATTCGGGATGCAACATAGGTAATAAAAGGTTAGAAGTGTCCCTCTGTGTGTCCCTAACTTCGGTAATTCTATAAAAAAATCCGGCAGAGCTTCGCCTATGTTGGCTCTATGGTTCACTATATGTGGGTGAATGAAGTTCTAAAAAGGCTCTGAATTGTTCCTCACTGTCGCCTGTGAAGGCTAGTAAGGCACCCCGATAAAAGCGGGTTCAATTCGTTAGAATATATTTCCCTAGCCCATGCGGATTGTTAATCACGGGAGCTTAGGTAATTTATACTTCGGAAGTATTTTGCTAATCCATGCGGATTGTTAATCACGGGAGCTTAGGTAATTTATACTTCGGAAGTATTTTGCTAATCCTTGCGGATTGTTAATCACGGGAGTATAGCTACTTTACTTCCACTTAAAGGGACGAAACTCGGGTGTAGGGCTCATGATATGCAAATGCGAGTGTAATGTGTGTGAGGAGGCACAACAAACCTTTCACCACCTATTCTACAACCCTGATTCTAAATGCCCCAACAAGATTAGACAACATAAATCATCAATTAATCAATAAATGAATATATGCACCAAAATAACCAGAGAACAATTATAATATGTATGCACATGAATATGGACATATTTAAGAGCATTTAATTATTTTTGAAATTCTCCTTATTTCAAAAAAAAATATGTGGGAATTAAAATTAAATGCCAATTAAACCAACAAAATCAAGACTTTGATAACACACAACAAATTCTAGGCCTGACTCTCTAATTTCCCTAGCGGAGTCGCCAAGCTGTCGATACGTGATCCTATCGTGGGGACCCGTCCAAGTGAGGGGGAAACAGAAGCAGAGGAAAAGACGACTTAATTCCTCTAGATTGAAATAAAAGGTCGAGGGTATGAAAATGACCTCGTAAAAAGACATGGAGTCGCCACCAATCTTTTTTTAGCTAGGTGTGATCGGCCACCTATTAAAATCGGTTTTGTGAAACATTGTAAAATTAATTAAAACATTTTTAAAACCAATTTCATGTCTGCGTTTTAAACCAGAGAAATCAAAGAAGTAGGTTCGGGACTCGGTTACGTGTGGGGAAGGATTAGCACCCCCACAACGTCCGTATAAAAACGGTATCTTATTAATCATGTGTTATCTCGAGTCTCGGTAAAAAGTCAGTTTTTAATTTAGTATTCCAAGTTAATTCCCAATTTAAAGAAAAATAATTCCATTTTTTTATTGAAAGTGATCCGAAATTTATTAATTCAAAATTTTTCTATATTCCCCAACAAACGTGGCAAAATATAGAAATTTTTATTAACTTGGGAAATTTTTCGAATCATTCTCGTTTTAAAGAAGATATTCCGTTATTAATGATAATTGATGATATCCTCCCCAGCAAACCCGGCAGAGAACTTATGAATTATTTTAACTCGGAAATATCTTTATTTTTATTGAAAATCATTATCTTTTTCAAAACATTTTAAAAAAATGAACATGAACATGTGTGACATAAGTAAAATGACATAGCAAAGGCTAGATAATATAATGCAACCTAAATGATATGACATAATTTAAATGGCATAGTATATTCTAGATGAAATGAAAAATCCTAAGTATCATGGTATATTCTAAGTGAAATGAAATAAAATTATTTAAATGACATGGCAATTTTTAAATGATATGGCATATTTTAAATGACATGGCATATTCTAAATAATATAACCTAAATGACATGGAATATGATCTAAGTGACATGAAATGACATGAAACATAATATAATGCTATCATGGAATATGCATGAAAATAATATAATAATGCATGAATATAATATATGCTAAATGACATGACAAAAATAAATGACTAAATAAAAAGCATAGGATAACATGAAATATTCAAGACCATATAACAAACAATAATCATCATAAAAAGTGAATCAAAATAATAATAATACCATAGAAAAAATCACATATTAAATAAAGTGCATGAACATGGAAAATGCAATGCATGAAAATGTATTTTTTCCTTTAAATAAGGAAATCCATATATCTAAAAAGATATCCGGTTACCTTAGGAAAATATATCAAATTAAATTTTCTAAAACAAAAAAACTTTGTGATTGTTTGAAAACAATTTTAAAGACTTGAATAAATATTAAAACCTTAGCCAAAACCTTTGAAAATGGCTCTAATTTCCTAAGTTTAAAATCCCGGACTTGACCACCCTTAACCTGAGATTTATAAAATCATTTTTAAAGTTTAAAAATACTTAGAAATTATCCTAAGATAGTAGCTAATGCTTCTAACCAACCCCCTCTAAATGCCTTAGCCAAATTCAACAATTGTTTTTCTTTTGAATTCAAATCTGCCTCTACTCTCCGGTTTAGACACACGATTTTTTAGCCTATTTTTAAAAATTCAAAAAAATCTAAAACAAATACTGGAGACTTATAATATGTAAATATACATGAGAAAAAATTGGCTTAATTTTCTAATTAAAGATGTTTGCTTAGAAAAATCAGGAAAGTATGAGTATTGGATGAAAAACTGTTTTGCAAAACACATTTTTTTGACTTTGATAAAATCATTTAAAAATCAAAGTAAAAATGTTAGAAACTCTCCTAAAGACCCACAAATAGTAGCTAAGCCTTTTAAAAAGTTAGACAGAAAATTGGCTAAGTAAAAAAAATCATGAAGGTAGAATAATCAATTTGACAACCCTTTAATTTTCCACGAGTATGCTCAAGTGAGCATGACTTTGAGCCTTTGATTGGCCTAAGTCATAAATCATGTGGCATGACATGAAATGCATAAAAATAGAGCAAAGTGAATGCATGAAGTGCATGGTTTAAAGCCTAAGTGATATGGAAAATGCATGGCATAAATAACCTAAATGCCTAGCATGAGTTTGCATGGCAATAAATGCTATCCTAACATGCATGAACTAGTGTCTAAATGACATGGCAAATAACATTAAAAATAATGAAAATGGCCTAGTGCCTAAATGACATGGGAAATGACATGGCATATGAAAATAGCCTAATTCTTAAATGACATATAAAATGACATGAAATAATAAAAATGGCCTAAAGCTAAATGACATGTAAAATGACATAGAATAATAAAATGACCTAAACTTAAATGACATGGAATAATAAAAATGGCCTAAAGCTAAATGACATGTGAAATGACATGGCATATGAAAATGGCCTAATGTCTAAATGTAATGGAAAAATAACATGTCATATGAAAATGGGCTAAAGCTAAATGATAATACACATGGCCGAATGGCCTAGGAACCAAAATGTTGTGAGAAATGTCATGTAAAATGGCCTAACTAAATGCTATGGAAGATGATATGAAAAATGTAAATGGCCTAAACTATATGATAATAGCCCCAAGCTGCAAAAATATGGCATAGGTCAAAAGAACAAGATGGTTAGCAGGAATATAAATATACATAAAGATAAACAATAATAGAATTAAGAAAGTTAAAGTAAGCAAATAAATAACAAAGAGATGAGCTCCATGGTTGGTACATTGCAAAACACCCCTAACCATTATCTCCTGATTTTCATCAAGGTCATGAAGCCTTTTCAATCTCAAAATCATAAAAATTAACTAAGGTAAGAACAAAATATGGAGATGAGCTCCATGGTTGGTATATTGGACAAAGCCCACACTAACCATTATCACTTGATTTTCATCAAGATCATGAAGCCTAACCATTGTTTTATTTATTTTTTGAAAAGCAAGAACAACAAGAAAGATGTAAAAAAAATGGTAGGAAATCACATGGAAAACAAGAAATAAAGCATGAGCAAGAAGAAGAAAAAATGTAGTAGCAATGGTAGAATGGCTACCTGAACAAAATTTTTTCGTCCTTTCTTTCAAAAACCTTTTTTTTTCTCAATTAGCTACTGACCTCCCCTCTCAAATGCTCAGCCACTTAAGGAAAAATAAAACATTCCCCCCTTCTCTTAGCCTTGGCCTAATGGCCCCTCCACCATAGGATGGATTTTTGCACTTTTTCTCCTTCAATGTTGTCCCTTAGATTAAGATATTTTCATGAAAACATAAAAATATCATCTTGACAATTTATAGCAGCCCTTAAGATGTGTACTCAGCCCTTGTAATAACCTCAGCCCTTAGATGAAAAAGAGGATCAATCCCATGCACTCCCTTTATTGGCCCTTTGAGTGCCTACCCTTGGATGAGTTGTGCTCTTCCATTCTTGGTCATTGGATGAGGACAACATAAAAATGACATATTGTAGATTAAATCCAGCCCTTAACATGTGTACTCAGCCCTTGTACATGGCCTAAGCCATTGGATGAAAAGGAACAATCCCATGCACTTCCTTGCTTGGCCAAATGGATGTCCACCTTTTGATAAGTTGTGTTCTTCCATTCTTGGCCATTAGATGAGGGTTCTTTCATGAAAAATAAAAATGTCATCTTGGCATTTAAACTTGGCCATTGGATGGTGCATTCAACTTTTATACAAGGCACCTAAGCCATTGGATGAAGGGGGACCATTTGCAAGGTACTAGTGGTAGCATGTGTGCTTTATAGTGACTAAGGAATTAAATTGATCAAGCTTCCTTCTTATCCTCTACGCTGGCTGATCAAAGGAGGTAAAATCCCAGCAATTCCTTCTTCTTTCATATTTTTCTTAACTATAAATTTGCCCTTTTCAGTTTCTTCGATAAAATAACCTTTTTGACCCCCGAACTTAAATAAATAGAAAATGGACTCCAAATTCAATTATTTTCAATACTTTCAAAATAATAAAAAATTGAATTCTGGAAGTTTTCAAAAAATTTCGAGTCCATTTGCTATTTATTTTGGATTTATTTCCAAAATTGCCCCTTAATGCACCCGAACTTTTGTCATTTTGTAAACGAGCTCCAAATCCAGATTTTTCTTCATCAATCTCTTCCAAATAATTTAAAAGTGTGATCTAGAAGTTTTCAATATTTTTGGAGCTCATTTGCTATTTTTTTGGGATTTATCTGCTTGAATATCTACATAGGGGACCCGGGATTTGGCCATTTTGCAAACAAACTCCGAATCCGGATTTTCTTCAGTCAATCTATTCCAAATAATTTAAGAATGAGATCTGCAAATTTTCAGAATTTTTGGAGTTCATTTGGTAATTTTTCGGGATTTATCCTTTTGAATTTCTACAAAGTGGACCCGAGATTTGGTCATTTTGCAAACGAACTCTGAATCAGGATTTTCTTTTATCAATCTCTTCAAAATGATTTAAGAATGAGATCAGCAAATTTTCAGAATTTTTGGAGTTCATTTGCTATTTTTCCTAGATTTTCCAATTTTGCCCTTTTGCCTCCAAAGCTCGGTTTTGCTCAAAACAAGTTTAATTTTTAGATTTTCTTCAAACTAAGCCTTGGGATATCCTTGTTTAATCACTTCTCATCAATTAGGGGCTTTATTCTTACCGAATCGGGCCATTTTATTAATTCTTCCAAATTTCACCGAAATCCACTAAAAACCCTAATTCTCGATTTTCTTTCGAATTGACTTTTCTTTTAGTTTTTCTTCCAAGTAGCTTCTCCATTACCCGTAGTCAGGGCTTATCTTTCATTTGGGACCTTTAATTTTGACCAATTTGACCGTTCAAGCACTTTTTCCCAAATTTCCCGAACTAGGGTTTCCTTTCTACTGAGATTTTGTAACCCAACTTTTGACCTCCATATCTTTCAATATAGACCTCGGATTATCAAAATTCTTTCACCATCTTTCAATTGAAATTCAAATCTTGATTTTGAAAGTGGGTTGACTTTTTTAGTAGTTGACTTTTTAGGGTTGACTTTTTTAGGGTTGACTTTTTTGAGTTTGACTTTTTCTATCTGCTTTCTTAGACTGAGTCTCGGAGTACCACCTGCAGGGTGAGAAAAGCCTTTTTGCATTATGAATCATCAATTTAGGAAGAAAACATACTCGATTTAGTGGTCCGGACAAAATTAGGTTTCTACAATCACAATTTTTTTCTTTCTTTCTTTTTTGTCGCATGCCCCAATGATTCATGCGTTAATCCATCCTTATTCACCATGTATTCACAACATTCTCATACGACGCCCCAATTTGATTAACCATGGGAATTTATATCATTATGAAGAACATCGCAAGTCTGGGTCTATATTGAAAAGGCTGAGTTTCAATTTTGGGTTTTTTGAAGTGGCAAGGAAAATATGGCCCAAAAAGAAGTTTTCTATGGGACATGGGATAATCTAGTTTAGTCATTGTGCCCCAAGGTGTCAATCATGAAGTGATGTTTGGGAAATTGATGTTTTGTGGTTATTTGGAAAGGATGTGAATGGTTTTGGCACGACCTTGACACACATCAAATTACCACAACCTAGATTCTTGAAAGAATGTCTCATTTGTTTGAGTTTCCAAGGAGCTCGAAAAATTTTCAAAAATTTTGTTCCTTTGCTCATAGCCTAAACTAGGATCTATATCTTTGCTTATTTTGTAATGGCAATGGTTTATGAAGTTCAATCATTCATATTCCTTGAAACATTAGGTCTTTTAAGTGGTCTTGGTTCAAGGGATTTAGGCATAGGGAAACCCAAAATAGAGGGGGGTATTGGGTCATTTCTAACAATGATCATCAATATTCTCGAGACTATCCATTATTAGAACTTCCTTAATGCTTGTTTTTGCCTATTCAAATTATTGTTAAAACACAACAAAAACAAAGCATTTAAAATTCAAAACTCAATTAATTCATATGGATGTCGACATAAGACAAATGCTTTCATCATGAGGTATGAAACTTCATGCATCAGAATTCTCCTATTGATATGCCTTAGAAGATAACAGTTCTCATCCTCAAAATTCTTCAAGAGGAAATCGATCTATGGCAAAGCAAGTTTCCATTGTTTGATAAGCTCCGGAGTCAAAATGCCATCGTGGACAAGACCTTCAATTCTTTCCATCAATTGTTTGCATTTTCCAGTTGAATGTCCAATTGCCCTCATGTGATACTCGCACTTGCTGTTGGGGTCATAGCTTTTAGCTGATGAAGAAAGCTCTTCAAAGCTAAGACAATTTCTATTTCATCTCATTAATGTGTTTCATAAAGAATGAGCTATGAATTTCATGAATGCAATTTGACGCATGTAATGAATAAACAAACTCAATGCATGGGTATACACAGAGAAAAAATACTGACAATGTATATTATAAATGCAAAGCGATGCCAACATGACGCATATAAAGAATAAGAAAAATCAATGCATGGATATATGCAATGAATGATCATGTATGTTCCAGATGCATTTTCCAATGAATGATTATATACACTATGAATGCAACACGATGTTAATATGATGAATGTAAAGAATAAATGATTGACACAAAGTATATACAAAGAAATCATGCTGACCATGTATGTAATGAATGCAACCTGATGCCAATATGACAAATTAATGCATGAGCATATACAGAGAAATCATGATGACTATGTATGCTATGAATGCAACCTGATGTCAACATGATGTATGTAAAGAATGAACAAATTAATGCATGAACATATACAGAGAAATCATGCTGACTGTGTTTGTCCTGAATGCAACCTGATGCCAACATGATGCATGTAAAGGATGAATAAATTGATACACGGGTATATACAGATAATGACCATGTATGTCACAAATGTATTCTACAATGAATGACCATGCATACTATGATTACAACATGATGTCAATATGATGCATGTAAAGAATAAATGAATTAACACAAAGGGATATACAAAGAACGACTATGTATGTCACAAATGTATTCTACAATGAATGACCATGCATGTTAGGATTGTAACATGATGTCAACATGAATGAATGAATTAACACGAGGGTATATACAAAAAATGAATCAATGATTAAATGAAATTGGTAGGGCCAATCTTGATTACTCGAAAATCTCATTATGCAAGCTTTGCCCCCAAATTTAATCCATGATTTTTTTAAACATGTTCTCTCCAAAAAAATCAAAATTTCATTGTTCAAAAGAATTTTGGGGTAATGGATCCTATCATGGCACAATATCCAACTGTTTATTCAATATTACCGATCTACAATTCTTATTCAATCAATGAGTGCTTATGAAATCATCAAATGAGATTATTATCACCATCCGTTTATTGAAAAGAATGAGATTAAAAACCATGGATGTACATGCTCTATTCACATATGCATGAAATATGCAAAATGAAAAATGTTTGAAAAAGAATTTTTATATTTTCAATTTCAAAAAGACAATGAACATTTGCCCCAACAGTACAAAAATCAGACTAGAAGTTTTGGTTTAGTGCCTCCCAAATTTAGCCTTTTTCATTTGAGCTCCGATTCTGAATTTTTCTTCACCAATCTCTTTCAAAAATTATGAAACTCAGATCTGGAAGTTTTTATAATTTTTCGAGCTCGTTTGCTATTTTTCCCGAAATTATCTTTTGGAATTTTCGAGATTGCCCTTCAACCTCCAAAACCTCGATTTTACTCAAAAGGAGTTCGATTTTTGGATTTCCTTTTTCCACGTCCTTTGTCCTTTATTGAATTTGAGTTCGTCCGGAAACGCCCAATTTTTACGATCAAATTCCCCTCAGATTTGGCTTTCCCTTCTTCAAACTCGGGAATTTTCTCATTTTTTTCATTTATGCTCTAACCGGCTCTTCCTTGGGATCCACTTCAAACTGGGCCTTGGGCTATTTTTGTTTATTCATCCTTTATCAACTGGGGCTTCAATTTCACCGAATCGGACCATCTCTTCAATTTCCTCTACACTGAATTTCCGCATATAAGCTTTCGAACTCTATATCTTTTGTTGTAGACCTTGGATTATCAAGATTATTTCTCCATTGTTCAATTCAACTTCGAATCTTGATTTTGACTGAGAATTTACTTTTTTAGTGGTTGACTTTTTGGGGTTGACTTTTTGTGCTGACCTCCGAAACAAAGTCTTCGGGATCCATCTATGGAATGGTGGATGTCTCTTTGCATTTCGGGAAGTGGAAAAGGAGAATCTACTTGGTTTAGGGGACCCAAACAATATTAGATGTCTACATAGGATATAAACGCTAAAATGGCAAATGCCTTATCACCGAGAAGCATACTTGATGCTAATAAATTAACTGGGCCAAACTTCGTTGACTGGTTTCTCAATGTCAAGATTTGCTTGACATAGGAAAGGAAGGCTTATGTTCTTGATGAGCCCATTCCAGATAAGCCTGCTGATGATGCAACTGAGAAGGATAGGGTGGCCTATAGAGTTCATAGAGATGATCTCGTACAAGCAACATGTGTGATGTTGGCTAGCATGGTACCCGATCTCCAAAAGCAGCATGAGGCCATGAATGCTAAGGATATCATCTTTAATCTTAGAGAATTGTTAGCTAAGGAGAATCGCACTAATAGATTTGACATCTCAAAGGAATTGTTCCAAACAAAGATGTCAGAGGGGAGCCTAATGAGGCCTCAGGTGCTTAAGATGATTGGGTATATTACCCGTTTGGAGCAGATTGGATGGGTTATGGATCATGATCTAAGCATTGATCTAATCCTTACTTCACCACCTGAGAGCAATTCGTAGTTTGTGTTGAACTTCAACATAAACCACTTGGAGGCTACTCTTTCTGGGTTGCTGAATATGCTCACACAGGCCGAGCAAACCATTGTTAAGGACAAGTCATCTTCCATTTAGTTTCTTCCTCTAAACCGAAAGGTAAGAAGAAAAGAAAGACTAGATGGGATGTACCTCCTGCTTTAAAGAGTTTGAAGCCCGATGATGGTAATGTGAAGGAAGCAAAGGATAAGGATAACGCTAACAAAGCTTGTTTTCATTGTGGGAAAACTAGTCATTGGAGGTGCAATTGCAAGGAGTACCTTGAATCTAACAAGGGAAAGAAGCTGAAAGGAGTTTCAACTTCAAGTATAATATGAGTCACTCCTCTTGGTATATGATACCTAAACATTTGGTACTAATATGTATGACATATTATAGGGACCAAAGGAAAAGAGCAATGAAGCTGGGCCATGAAGATGGCAACCGAGTTTGATGCTATATTAAAGCTTGTCGATCTTATGGTTTTTTAATAAGACGGTTATTTATGATTTATTTAGAAACATTTGATGCTTTATTGGCATTATGGGCCAATGTTGAGGATATTTCATTTATGTTTTCGAAATATATTGCTTTGTTGGCATATTGATGCCATGCTTATTTAATTTCCTCTAAATAAATCAGTTATACAATTGTTCTATAAAATAGTCTTATATTATACAACTTGCAAAGTATTATGAATACTAATTAGCTTAGTGATATGGAATTCGAATAGTTATTGAATTAATCCCGTAACATCTACATATGTAGGATTTAGTGGGAGCTATTAATAACTCTTTGAATGATAAAAGGTTATGATAAATTTCCATTTTTGAGAAATGCAATTGGTTGGAAATGTTCCAAGCTTGAAAGAATTGCACGTTTGTATTAAAGGTTTTTAAGACTAACTCTTTTGTTTTGGCTTGCAAAAGGAGTTATATTTGGATCATTATCTATTTGCTAATAAGTAGATTCCAATAGTTGTTATAGAAACAACTGAGCTATTTGAATGGAATCTAGGTCTCGATGTGATCTGAATTATTAACCTTGATAATGAGATTATCATGAATATGACAAAGCATATTCTCAGTGCACTTAATAAATGTCCTTGAAGAGAAACAATTTTTAATCGAAAGAGTTCGGCATTGGATGAGTTAGTGATTGGCTTAGTGCAAGTGGGAGATTGTTGGTGTATGCCCTAGAGCCAAACAGATTGAGCATGGGATACACAGTCAATAAAGCATACCCTTCACTATGAAGATAGTGATACAAGGTCTTCTTTCATGTTAGTACAATAATAAGGATTTATTAAGTACTAATCAGATGAAGCCAATGGAGCATAATGGCCTTGCAAAGGAATTATAAAGAGTTATAATTATGAGATCCTTATGCATCAAAGCCTTGTTCCTCAAACTGTTTCTGGTCATCGTATTGCCAAGACGGGGCATTGGCAATGCTCAAATACTAGTATATGTTAAGCCTTCATACTTATGAAGTAAGCAACTGATCTCATATAGGTTGAAGTATGGGATACTTGGGATAACATATATGTGCTTGTCTGTTGAACAAGTTCACTGAACATGGCCTGGCAAGAGAACTTCACTTGGTAATATCACTCCACTGTCTATGATAATGTTCTCTTAGAACCAGTCATGTAAATTAGTCCTCAGACTTGTGATACCATGTCATCTTGTATGGAGAGTGTCATACTTAGATTCCATCACGAACGGGTCCCAAAAAGGGATGCTTATGGTAGGGTTTTATTGGGTATGACATGAACCATACGAAGATGAATGAGTGATCCAAAGAGGATTCACCACTCCCTATGATAATGGAGACATATCTCATTTGTTCTTGACTACGATTAACTTGATTAAGTCTTTGGCCAAAGCATGATGGATTTAGGAGAAAGTTGTTTCTCTAAATTCATAAGGTTAATCATAAGTTGTGAAGAACTAATATGGATTGATCATGAGTAGACACTGCACCATGCTCATGTGCTATCCAGGATATATGGTGAAAAGACCATATTACACTGACAGGCTGGTTGCTGAAAGGTTTCTAAAAGGTCACGCTGACTTCACAATAATTGGGTGGTCATGATGGGTTGCTAGATCCCGCTCATGATCTATGAAAACAAGTTAATGAGATTAACTTATGTTCATTGCCAACATATTGGGGAACCTAGAGGGTCCCACATATAAGAATAGATATGAATGGATTAAACATGGTAATCTATTATGGTAAAACTTAATGGAATAAAAGATCTATATTGAGGACTTAATTGAAGAATTTAATTAATAAAGATTAAGACATAATTAAGATTTGAGAAATCCAATGACAATGTCTTAATGAGTTAAGAGGAATCAAGAAGTCTTATATAAGCTAGTATAGTCGACTTTGACATAGTGATGTACAAGGTAAATTTTGAATGACTATGCTTTATTGGATTAATATCATGAGATGATATTAATAGATTAATATCATGAACTGTTCATGAGGAGAAAGAAATTTAATTAAGAATTAAATTACTTTCGTTTAGAAATTAATCTATCCATTAAATAAGCATGAGAAATTAGAATGGGTTCAAAGAGACTATTCTAATTTAAGACTGTCTACTAAGGATGGTTGGCCCAACTTAAGGCATTAAGATTGTTGGACCATTATAATTATTAGATAATATAATGGGCCTATTGATCCATCTTAGATTTAAATTTTTTAAGTCCAAGTGGATTAATGAAAATCTTGTACAACAAGCTACAGGGGGGCGGCCAAGCTTAGGGAGAGGGGGTCAGGGTTTGCGCCTGCATATATATCAGATATAAAGGCTGTAGCCACCTAAGAGACATTCATTCTACTTGAGATATTCTGATTTTTTCTTGAGAGAAGTTTTGGTTTTAAGAAGAGAACCCTAACTTAGCAAAATAAGAAATTGCCACCTCCTTGCAGAAAAAAGGGGTTGCCGCAATTCCTCTTGTTTTTGGTGTGTTCTTGCCAATTCTCTATTGGTATAAGCCCTACAAGCCAATCTAGTTAGGCTTGTAAGACACTATTTATATATTTATGTATTGCATATTATAGTTTATTAATTATAATTGAGGTATTTCTTTATCCATAAGTATTGTTATAATTGTTATAAATAACTTGTGAAGATAAAGCCCATGAAACATTGATGGAGACTCAATTAAGAGTTGTAAACCCAAGTGCAGGTTATGTTCAAGTAATAAATTCTCGGGTGTCCGAGGTCGAACCACAGGGAAGCGTATTAGTAAGTATAAGTTTATAAATATATAAGACAAAGAAAGTAAACAAGATATTAGGGAATCAACAACAAAATAAGATAAACAAGATATTAGAGAACAAAGTAAACAAAATATAAAAGAAATTAAACAAGATATAAAAAACAATAAGAAAAGATGTTGAGGTTAGAGAATCCACTCTTGGTGTTACACAATTGAAATCCACACATAAAGGAGGTTCCAATCGGAAGGTTTAGCAATTCAGTCCAAATTGTCCAACGTCCATAGCATATGATATTATGTTCATTTGGTGTCCTCAAAACTCATAAAAAGAGTCCAAGCATTCCTTATGCCAAGGTATATGTCTACAACAAATCAAGGTTATGAAACCAAGCATTTACTGTGCCATTTTCCTTGTCAATAATGAATCAAGATCCCTACTTTGTAAGTATGATTTTAAACCAAAAGAAAATATTATCTATACTAGTGTTTATAAATGATGATTCATTTTAGCTCATGTTTAAGAGACTAACCTTAGCATTTACCAAGAGCTTCACCTCATCACCTCAACAATATGATTAGCAACACATACTAGATATGAATAAAATGAAAAGAAATGTAAGAAGCATAAGTAAATAAAGAAAAAGAAAACTAGAGAAAGGAAAGAAAAAGAAAACTTAGAGAATTTTATTACAATGGCTAATATCCTACCAATCTATCTTTAATGCTCATCCAAGGCCCTCTATTTATACATATTTTGGAGAGCTAAATGACAAGAGACAAGCTTTATAAATTTCAAAGGTAGGTATAATAGGTGGGTGCATTTTTCTAACAATTTTCGTCATATTGTATGACAATTCTGATCAGCCAGCTTGATGGTCGATTTTGTCAATGTTAGAGGCTCGATCTGATCAAATGGTCTTCTAGAAAAATATACCCCTATCAGTTACGGATCCATATCCATTGGAATCAGATCATTTTCTCATGTGGATCGGAAGATATGGTCAAAATACCAAAACAGGTCAGCACAGACGTCATTGCACATCAGCCAACTTGATGGTCGATTTCGGTAGGAAAAACGACTCCGTTTCAAGAAGTGTAAAACATGAAAAAGATAGATATGTCTCTTAACTTTGCACTGTAAAAAAATCAGAGTTATTGCTTCAGTGAAACTCCAGATATAGCGGATATGGCAAAAGGTGTCGGAACTGGAACTGAACTGGATTTGCCCTTAATTGTTGATTTAACCTAGTAATCTGAAATCACTCAAAGAAACTCGTGAAAAACACCAAATTACATAAAAATATAAAATATCATAAACACAATTAGACTAAGCAATAATAACTCGTATTTGACACAAAACAATAATAAAACATAACTAAGAACTATATAATTATACGAGTTATCACACCCCCACACTTAGATTGTTGCTAGTCCCTAGCAACGACTCAATAAAAATAAAATAAGAAAATCTAATCTAATCCATTTTCGTTGGAAATCACGGTGGCACTTAGCATGTGACACAAGCCTTTAAACCCCTAGGTGTCCCTAGTGGACGAGTTTAGTCTCGTGAGGGTTTGCTAGAACGATACCCACAAACATTGAAAAAATATAAGTAAACTACATACACTAAAAATATTTACTCCTAATCCTTTCAATATAAATTAGAGACAATCTTTGAACAAGTCTTATAAACTAATCAATAGCTCAAAGAATTTCACAAAAATTCATGCTTGAATGTAAATAAATGAGTTAAGCCAATATTAACATAACATATTTCAATCAAAATAGTGCATATTCAACTTAATCTCAACTTCTCACTATACTCTCATGATTTTCACTCTTTAAAGTAGTGGTAAAGTGTTTACACTCAATCAATCTCATGAAAACAGTTCTACCATATGCTTGCTTGTCCACCTATTCTCCACTATTTAGATCATACAACTTCATAAATCAAGAGGTCTTTTTTCAAGGTTGTAATGGGGCCAAAGGGTTATAATGTAGTTAAAGAACAAAAGGATAAAGATATCACAAAGGTTCCAAAGAGTTCATAGAGTTTAGAGACATAATAAGATCACACAAATAAAACTTCTCAAAACTCTTATAAAGCACATAATAACATACGCTAAATATTCATGTTGAGCCTTTGCTTCATTCTAACCAACTTTGTAACATCTTTTTCTTTACTTTAACTAGAAGTTCAAGAGAAGATTTTTTTTTTTTTAATATGGGAATGTATTTGACAATGATCCCTTTCTTTTTCTCTTGACTTTTGCCTCTCTCCTCCCCCACACTTATCTTTCGTTCTAACCCAAATTTTCAAAAAGTATCCCTTGTTTTTGCAATATGTCTCAAAATATATAATCCATCTTTAGAACAAGGGTAAGGATATAAGTATATTTAGGCTAGGTGTAAGTTCTGGTTACCAATAAAATAGCATATTTAATGTAGGCTCAAATTGGCTCACTAGTGGGGATGTTCTCTTAGAACATTAATAATGGATGGTTGTTTGGCTCTGGTTATAATCCTAATGCCTCTATCATATTCATGTTGTCACATGTATCAATATAGTCTCAAACGGTTTAAAGCAAGTTCTAGAGAATCATGTAATCATAAGAGCACTCAAGAAAGAAATTAGATTGATTTGTATAATACATCAATCATTATAGGCTCAAAAACTCACAAGGATGATTATACAAGTCAGATTAAGTCTAAACATGCTTCTTTCTCAATCAACATATCATATTAACATTGGCTCATAAAAAGGTTGACATCAAGCTCAATTCTCATGAAAATCTTCTCACTAATAAATCTGTTTTAGACTTATGCAATTCATATCTCATCATTGTATTAAAAAGGAACTAGAACACATTAAAATAATAATAATAATAATAAAGACTCATAAAAAAAATAGTAGACAAAAATAAAAGAAATCCTAAATCGTTCCCCCCACACTTAATTCTTACATTGTCCTCAATGTAAGTCTATTAACCCAAATGAAAGAATCATGTGTAAGAGAAAAGAACTAATAACATAAGAATAGGAATAACTAAGACTCAAAACAAAACAAACTCATGCAACCTAAATAATCCTAAAATACTTAACAAAAATTAACAAGTAAACATAAAAAGATTAAAATCAAACTGACAAGGTATGTCTCAAGTCTCCTTTACTCAGACCTTGTTCAGAATGAATACTTCTAAATTGCTTAAAACACAACAAACTTTTTTTTTTTTTTTGAAAGAAGAAATCAAACTGACAAGGTATGTCTCAAGTCTCCCTTACTCAGACCTTGTTCAGAATGAATACTTCTAAATGGCTTAAAACACATCAATTTTTTTTTTTTAAAATTAGCAAAATATGTCCCTTACCCCCTACTAAAGGTAGAATTTAGGAGATATTACCTGCAGAGGTTGCTAACCACTTATTATAACTGAGACACAACAAACAAAATGTTAGATAATGTCACAAAGACAGAGTGCAATCCACTCCTTGCTCGTCCATATCTCTTTTTCTTTTTCCGAGCGTTTGCGAAACAACCGTAGCAGATAAATACTCATAAGCTTGGAGCTTTTTGAGTAAATCTTCAATGGTTGTAGCAGAAATTATGGTTCTCCTTGCCTCTGAAAACATGAATCCATTTTCCACAGCATTATCTAAATATGAAAGCAAATTACTAAAATAACCATTAATATTAAGCAAACCAATGGGTTTCTTATTTGTGACCAAAGATGACCAAGAAGCCACGCAAGCTATTTCTTCCAATGTACCCAGACCTCCTGGTAAAGCAATGAATGCATCGGCAGAATGGTACATGATTGTTATCCGTTCAGGGATACTCCAGACTTGTATTTCCTTACCCACGGTAGGTCCACAAAAACCTGTGAAGAGTTTTGGCATGATTCCTAGAACTGGACTTCCTCCGGCGTGTGCTGATGTAGCGACTGCTCCCATTAAACCCGTACTACCGCCTCCATAAATCAACTGGATCTTTTGTTGGGCAAGTATTACTCCAACTCTTATGGCTTCATCAGCGAATATGTTATTTTTCCCTGGATAAGCACCTCCAAAGACACAAATTTTTTTAATGCATTAGGACGAAATACTTTCCATTTTTTTTTCAAGTGCCTGAAAGAGAATGAGTACATGGTGTAATATATAGAGGACTGAGTAATGAATCAGACAAGAGTAATAATGTCGCCGAAAGTGTATTTGACCTGTCAGAAGAAAATGTTAACCTAACAAAAGATTTTTGCGTGATTTCAGGAAGAAAATCAAAAAGAGAAGAAAAATCAACCGTAAAAGACCAATGCAAAAAAAAAAAAATGAGAATAATTACACAAATCTAACAACACGTAAATTAAACCGAAATGAAGTTATTGCAAATCAAACCAAAAGTTGAGAAGTCATTTATTGTAGTTGTGATTGTGGCTCACATCTTCCTCTGGTTTTACGTCCAGAAACGGCTTAAACGCCTTCTATGAGTCGAGGATATGCTTCCCATCCAGTTTTCTTACAAGCTGGCAAACAGGGTCTTTTAACATCAGATTCCCAAGATGTTGCCATTCCCTTTGGAATTGCGGCCATAAATCAAGAATTTCTCTTTGTACGTCTCCACTAGGATGCGTCTCAAGAGAAAGTTGGATATTACCCAAATTCTCCTTACTCAGTCCATCCTTAATGAATTCAATTTTATCATCTCAATTAGAGCACGGAATCCCAATAGAACGACATTTACCGTTACACGTCCATCGTGCACATTTGTGGCAATTTGAACTCATGCGCTTTGCTCGTCGCTTCTTTGCAAAAGTGTTTCTACCTGTACCTGGTAAATGCAAAACAGGAAGATATTCATCTTCACGTACCTTGGCTTCAATTATCCAACGTATGTCTTCAGGAATCCCTTTGTGCATAAGCATTCTTAATCTTTCAAATCGAACTTGGTAAAGCTTCAGTAAAATATTCCGAGGAAAAGGAGGAAATCGTTTCTGCAATCTTGTGAGAATATCATCCATCTTGAAAAAAAATGAATAAGAAATTGAAAGAGAAATTTATATACAATATCAGTTTTGTGGGTAGCTGATGGAACCGACTTAAATAATCACGAAGTACCGTTATCCGCCATTTAACCGGGGTTAAAAAAAATGTTTTTTTTTTTTTTTTTGAAGATTAGTAAAAATTATATTTACATCTAGTTATTTTCAAAACAAGGATCAAAAAGAAAAACAACCTCTTCTTGAGTAACATGATTTTCCAAAAAGAGTTTGAGTCTTTGTCCATTTACCTTGAATACGTTACCATTTTGAGGATTCTCAATGTCAACTGCTCCATAATGATACACATGCTTAACCACAAATGGGCCAGTCCATCTTGATCTCAACTTACCAGGAAATATGTGAAGTCTAGAATTATAAAGTAGAACTTTTTGCCCAACATCAAATATTTTTCTTGAAATTAACTTGTCATGAAAGGCTTTAGTTCTTTCTTTATGAATTTTAGAATTCTCATATGCATCATTTCTGAGTTCCTCAAGTTCATTTATTTGTAATTTCCGTAAATTAGAAGCGTCATCAAGGTTTGAGTTGAACATTTTAATGGCCCAATATGCTTTATGCTCAAGTTCCACAGGTAAATGACAAGGTTTTCCATAAACTAGCCTATAAGGAGACATGCCCAATGCTGTTTTAAAAGCTGTTCGATAGGCCCATAATGCATCGTTAAGTCTAAGGGACCAATCTTTGCAATTTGGATTAACCGTCTTTTCCAAAATTTGTTTAATCTCCCTATTTTAAAGCTGCATGATCACTAAAGACAACAATTGATGATCCAACAAGGTAAGATCTGAATTTATCCAATGCAAAAACAACTGCAAGTAATTCCTTTTCTGTAGTGGAATAATTCATTTGGGCTCTATTTAAAGTTTTACTTGCATAGTAAATTACATGTGGTTTCTTATCTTTCCTTTGTCCTAACACAGCACCAACAGCATAGTCACTAGCATCACACATTATTTCAAATGGTAAAGACCAATCAGGAGATCTCATAATAGGAGCAGTAATGAGCATATTTTTGAGATTTCAAAAGCATCTTCACAATCTTTAGTCCATTCAAATGCAGTGTCTTTCATTAAAAGATTACATAGAGGTTTAGATATCGTGCTAAAATCTTTTATGAATCTTCTATAAAAACCTACATGTCCCAAGAATGACCTAATGTCCTTTACTGTCTTTGGTGTGGGTAGATTAGCAATCAATTCAATTTTTGACTTGTCTACCTCAATCCCTTTTGCAGAAACAATGTGACCTAGTACAATACCTTTAGTGACCATGAAATGACATTTTTCCCAATTAAGAACAAGATTTTTTTCTTCACACCTAATCAATACATTTTTCAAATTGGCTAAGCAATCATCAAATGAATCACCAGAAACAGAAAAATCATCCATGAAAATCTCAAGATTACGTTCAATCATGTCACTATAAATACTAAGCATGCATCTTTGAAATGTGGCAGGGGCGTTACATAATCCAAATGGCATTCTACGATATGCAAAAGTACCAAAAGGACATGTAAAAGTGGTTTTCTCTTGGTCCTCAAGTGCAATGGCAATTTGATTATACCCAGAATATCCATCTAGAAAACAATAAAACTCATGCCCTGCAACTCTTTCTAAGATTTGATCCATGAAAGGCAAAGCGAAATGATCTTTCCTCGTCACTGAGTTAAGTTTCCTGTAGTCAATGCACATGCGCCAACCAGTAACAGTCCTAGTCGGAATTAATTCATTGTTTTCATTTTTAACTACAGTAACTCCAGATTTCTTAGGTACGACTTGAGTAGGACTTACCCATTTGCTATCAGAGATAGGATAAATGATTCCATTATCTAGAAGTTTAATGACTTCATTTCTCACTACTTCTTTCATATTAGGATTAAGCCTTCGTTGCATTTGTCTAGAGGGTTTAGCATTTTCCTCTAAATAAATATTATGTGTGCAGATTAATGGGCTTATTCCCTTTATGTCAGCTAAGGTCCATCCTAATGCATTTTTGTGCATTTTCAAAAGTTGTAACAACTTACCTTCTTGTAGTTCATCAAGATGTGAAGAAATTATGACTGGAAAAGTTTCATTCTCACCCAAAAAGGAATATTTTAGCTCGGATGGCAATGGTTTTAAATCCAGCTTGGGTGGTTCAATAGTTGATGGTACAGTGACATTTGTGAGTGATGGAAGTTCCTCAAACTTTTGTTTCCAACAATGCTTATCCTGAAAAGAATTTAACAAAGAATCAGTGTGTGAAATTTCTGAAGCATTATCAAACTCACATTCAATTAAATAAGCTTCTAAAGGATCATGGAATGTGGTAGTGGTGAGATGTTCATGAACAAGTTCTTCAATGAAATCCACTTCATGTACTTCTGAATCATCACCAGGTTGCTTGCAAATGTTGAACACATTTAATTCTAAAGTCATATTTCCAAAAGAAATGTTCAAAATACCATTCCTGCAATTTATCAGAGCATTAGAAGTTGCAAGAAATGGACAGCCTAATATAACAGGAATTTGAACATTTGGATTTGAAACAGGATGTGTGTCCAAAACAATAAAATCAACAGGGAAGTAAAAATTTTCAATTTGAACCAAAACATCTTCAACTATCCCTCGAGGAATTTTTACAGAACGATCAGCTAGTTGAAGTGTAACAGGTGTTTCCTTAAGTTCACCTAAACCTAACTGTTGATAAATAGAAAAGGGCAAAAGATTAACACTAGCACCAAGATCAAGCAATGCACGTTATATTCTAGTGTTTCCAATGATGCATGAGATTGTTGGACATCCAGGATCTTTGAATTTTGGTGGAGTAAGGTGCTGAATGATTGAGCTCACACTTTCCGTCAGAAATGTTTTCTTTTGTACATTATGTTTCCTTTCAACTGTGCACATGTCCTTCAAAAATTTAGCATAAGATGGAACTTGTTTGATTGCATCCAATAAAGGAATGTTAATCTTAACTTGTTTGAAAAGTTCATATATTTCTGCATTTTGATTCAAATTCTTTATTGTTTGCAACCTTTGAGGAAAAGGAGCAGGATGCATACCTTTTTCTTTGTCCAAATTTTCAAGAAGTTCAGACTTACCATCATCCTTACCATTACTTTTCGGAGGGGAAGGAGGACCTTGGTCTTTTGATGGAATGTTTTTGTCAATTGCCTTTCCACTTCGAAGAGTTGTGATAGAACTGGCATTTTCCTGTTGAGTTTCATTGGAGCAAGAAACAAGACATTGAGTAGAAGGGTTAGGCTGAGGTTGAGCAGGAAACTTACAATTTTCTTGAGTGCGTAATGAAGCTGTCAATGTGGACAAGGTGTTTTTGATCTCATTGATGTCCTGTAAAGTTTGGTTATTCACATTTGCTTGTGTTTGCATGAATGCTTGCAATGTCTCTTCCAAGGTTTGTACACGTGAAGGTTGATAGGAAAAAGTGTTGCCCTGCTTTTGAGATTGTGGTACCTGAACATGATTATTATTCCGCCAACTGAAGTTGGGATGATTTCTCCATTCAGGGTTATACGTTTCAGAGTAAGGAGAAGGAAAAGGCTTTTTAAATGTGTTTATGGAATTTACTTGATCATGCAACGCTTCTTTAAGAATGGGAATGTTTGGACATTCAGAAGTGGGGTGTCCCATGATTTCACAAATTCCACAACTTTCTTCATTTTTAACCGTTTTGACTTCTTTTACTTCTCTAAGTTCCATGGCTTCAATCTTTCTAGCCAAACTAGCTACTTTAGCTTTTATCTCATCTTCTTGACTAAAATGATATTTACCTCTGTTAGAAAAAAGATTAGATCTATTGGAACTTTCAGAGGAATTATCTGTGTGCCAGGCTTGAGAGTTATCTGCCAAATGGTCTAGGTAGTCAAAGGCTTCTTCAGGTTCTTTTTCTAGAAACTCACCGTTACACATTGTTTCAACAAATTGTTTAGTTTCGGGAGTTAAACTTTCATAAAAGAAACTAATAAGACGCCATTTTTCAAAACCATGATGTGGACAAGAACTTAACAAATCTTTAAAACGCTCCCAGCACTGAAAAAATGCTTTATTTTGATTTTGATTGAAATTTTGAATCTGTCTTTTCAAAGCAGTAGTTTTATGTGCTGGGAAAAATTTCTTTAGAAACTCAGTTTGTAATTCTTGCCATGTGCCAATTGACCTTGGTTTTAAATTATGAAGCCAAATTTTTGCTTTATCTTTTAAAGAAAAAGGAAATAATTTTAGCTTGACAATTTCATTTGTACATTGTTGGTCATTAAAGGTGACACATACATCTTCGAAGTCTTTTAGAAACGAGTAAGCACTTTCCGATTCTAACCCATGGAAATTTGGAAGCAAAGCTATCATACCTGGTTTAAAACGAAAGTTGTTTGCATTGAGAGGAAAAATAAAACAAGAGGGTGATGAGCTTCGAGTTGGTTGCAAGTAGTCACGCATGGTGCGTACTTGTCTGTTCTCATCTTCAGCATGAACACTTTCATTGTCAGCCATGGTAGGAGTTGTATTAGAAAGATTACGTGAAAAAGTTTCACAATAAAATCTAACTAAACGACGAGATCTAAGATCACGTTGCCAAACAAGCATAAAACAAAGTTAATATACAGATTAGGCGGTATAACCAGCCAATAAAAATAAAACAAAGTTAATATACAATATAAATATAAATATATAGAAAATTAGGCGGTATAACCAGCCAATAAAAATAAATATACTTATAAACTTATATACTTAGTATTGCCTCCCCGGCAACGGCGCCAAAAACTTGATGGTCGATTTCGCTAGGGAAAACGACTCTGTTTCAAGAAGTGTAAAACATGAAAAAGATAGATATGCCTCTTAACTTTGCACTGTAAAAAATTCAGCCTTATTGCTTCAGTGAAACTCCAGATATAGCGGATATGGAAAAAGGTGTCGGAATTGGAACTGAACTGGATTTGCCCTTAATTGTTGATTTAACCTAGTAATCTGAAATCACTCAAAGAAACTCGTGAAAAACACCAAATTACATAAAAATATAAAATATCATAAACACAATTAGACTAAGCAATAATAACTCGTATTTGACACAAAACAATAATAAAACATAACTAAGAACTATATAATTATACGAGTTATCAAACATAATGGCATTACAAAGGAATTGTAAGGAGTTACAACTATGAGGATCCTTATGCATCAATGCCGTGTTTCTAAAACTGTTCCTGGTCATCATATTGTCAAGACAGGGCTTTGATAATGCTCAAAGACTGGCATATGTTAAGCCTTCATGCACTTGATGCATGCAACTAGTCTCATAGGTTGAAAGTATAGAGATACTTGGGGATAATATATGGGTGCTTGTTAGTTGAACAAGTTCATTGAACATGACCCGCTATGAGAGTTCCATTTGGTATTTCACTCAAGTGTCTATGGAAAATACTCTCATGTGTCAATAATGTAAGTAATCCTTTGACTTATGACAAGTAATCCTTTGACTTATGACACCAGGTCATCTTGTATGTGAACTGTCATTGTAGACACTTAATTTTGTTCGGGCCCCCTAAACCGGGCAGATTCATCTTTTCAACTTACTAGAACGCAAAAAGACCTCCACTATTCCATATATGGGTTCCCAAGACTTTGTTTCGGAGGTCAGTACAAAAAGTCAACCTCAAAAAAGTCAACCACTAAAAAAGTCAACTCCCAGTCAAAATCAAGATTCGAAGTTGAATTGAACAATGGCGAAAGAATTTTGATAATCTGAGGTCTACAACGAAATATATAGAGTTCGGAAGATGGGTTGCAAAAATTCAGTGTAGGGGAAGACCTAATCCGGCAAATTTGGGGAAAATTGCAGAGATGGCCCGATTCGGTGAAATTGGAGCCCCCAGTTGATAAATGATGAATAAACAAAAATAGCCTAAGGCCCAGTTTGAAGTGCATCCCAAGGAAGAGCCGGTTAGAGCAAAAATGAAAAAACGAGAAAATTCCCAAGTTTGAAAAGGGGAAAACTAAATCGAAGGGAAATTTGATCGTAAAAATTGGGCGTTTTCGGACCAACTCAAATTCAATAGAGGACAAAGGAAGTAGAAAAAAAATCCAAAAATCGAACATGTTTTAAGTAAAACTGAGGTTTCGAAACAAAGGTCAGACAGGAGAATTCATTGAATAGGAAAGATGAGACCATTGTGGATGTCATAATGGAGGAGGAAGATGAAAAGATCGAAGAGATTACAAAGGAATAGCCAGTTTGAATTACGGGAAAACATGTCAAGGGGAAGTTTTTTATGCATGTAGTACCATACCTCATGATGAAAACACTTGTCTTATGTTGACATCCATATAAAATAAATGAATTTTGAATGCTTTTGTGTTTATTGTGTTTTAACAATAATTTGAATGTGCAAAAACAAGCATTAAGAAAGTTTTAATAATGGAAAGTCTCGAGAATTTTGATGACCATTGTTAGAAATGACCCAATACCCTCCCCCCTCTCTTTTGGGCTTTCCACTGCCTAAATCCCTTGAGCCAAGACCACTTGAAAGACCTAATGCTTCAAGGAATATGAATGATTGAACTTCATAAACCATTATCACTACAAAATGAGCAAAGATGTAGATCCTAGCGTAGGCAATAAGCAATGGAACCAATTTTTGGAAAAATTTTCTAGCTCTTGGAAAACTCAAGCAAATGAGACATTCTTTCAAGAATCAAGATCGTCGTAATTTGATGAGTGTTAAGGTTGTGCTAAAACCATTCACATCCTTTCCAATAACCCGAAATCACTAATTGCCCAAACATCACTTCATGATTGACACCTCGGGGCATAATGATTAAACCAGATTATCCTATGTCCTAGATAAAACCTATTTTTGGGCCACATTTTCCTTGTCACTTCGAATAAATCGAAGATTGAAACTCGGCCTTTTCAATGTAAACCTAGACTTGCCATGTTTCTTGTAATGATACAAATTTTCATGATTAATCAAATTGGGGCATCATATGTGAAAATGATGGATACATGGTGAATAAGGATGGAATTAACGCATGAATCATTGGGGCATGAGATAGAAAAAAAGGGAAAAGAAAAAAATAAAATAAAATTTGATGTCATGCATATGAAAATTCGGATGATTCCAAGTGCAAAATGTAATTCTGATTATCTATTCCCCCTGGGGATTGCTTTTCAATGAGAATATTTGTGCTTGATATGAGAAATGACCGTCTTTCATATCTCTTTCACAAAAAGAAATTATCGATAGTCACCTCTTTTGAGCCGAAATAATTCTTTTTTCTTTGAACCCTGATCAAGGATCACCCTCTACACTGGGGGGCAAATGTGAGGAAAGATCTTCTCAAAGATCATTGAGAAATGAGTCCTAGCTCGAAGATAGATACAAAGAAAATTGAGCTCCTAAATGAAACGGGCTTACTTTGTCGAAAGGAAAAGGGAAAGATGGCGAAATGGAAGCCAAAAACAAAACAAAAGAAATAGAAAAAGGAAAAGAAAAAGAAAAAAAGAAAGAAAGAAAAAAAAACAAAAAAAGGAAGAGTGAAAAAGTATGGCAAATGAAATCCAAAAGCAAAGAAGAAAAGGAGCAAAGTCAAAGAAGGAAAGAAAAGTCCAAAAGGGAGAAATGCTTCAAAGGGAATCCTCCTCAAGAAAAGATCCTTGATCTGATTACCCTTAAACACATATTTTGGTCCTATTTATCCTTTATTTCTGAACCCCGAACCTTGGCCTACATTACGTGCTTTAAAAGTCCATTTTGATCAAGCATGAATATCTAACCTGAAGGGTTTTTCCTAAGATTTTATCCCATCTCATCTAATTATCATTTCACTTTGGAAGAATTTAGAATTCTCAAGTGCATGGTAGAACAATAAAAAAATAAAAAAAAGAAAGAAAAAAATGGAAAGAATGGGACTCTAGGGTGAAAACCTAAAAATGAGCGATCTAGAGTAAAATGGGAATTCTCGATGCCATCTATGTTAGTGCCGATGCCAAAAAAGAGAAGGTCATCATGAGGAAATCTAGGAACATCTAGGAATTCTTGAACCTCCCAAATTGCCAGCTCTCATTTGGAGGATTGACTTCAAAAAAGCTAAGACCTCTTTTTTCCCCAAAATCAACTTTCCAGTTTAAAACCCTGGCCAATCTTGACGCTTGTCAAAACGCCATGATTTGGAAACTAAAAGAATGTTGAATTTGTTTGATTCTCAAGGAATTCGTGTTTTATAAAATCTGTTCCATTTGTGAGACGAGAAGGGACATACATTTTTGTTGTAAAGTTTTCTTCGATCAACTAAAATCCAGTTGTATCAAGCCTTTCAATTCAAGTTGAAAAACCCAAATTGACATTCAGAAAAATTGACATCACACACTGTGGGGTTAATATTTTTGACTCAGAAGTTTTCATTAAATGAACAATTTTTTCCAAAAAGGGAAAACAAATAAAGATATTTTGTTGAAATACCCACTTTTGATGTTGACATGAGATAAGGGTTTTTCTAACTCAAAGGTATGGAACTACTAGGGTTGACCTTGACTTCCAGACATGAGAAAAAAAATAGAACTTGGCAAGCAGGCTTCTGGTGATAAGAGTTTTGAAAACTGTTGGGGCAAGAAGATAGTCGAAGAACAAAAAGGGAATAATCTCTTATGGGGCACAAGTGTTCAAGATATACCTTGATTTGAAGAGGAAAAATGAATTGGAAAGGCTGAGCTAAAGTCTAGAAAAATAATAGGGGACATTGACATCATTCATGAGCGTTTACCTTAGCTTTGCATTTGCACAGTGTCGGCAAGCATTTGCATCATTCATGGGTACTTGCATTATTCTATGAGCATCTGCATTTTAGCATTACGTTTACATCCTTCATGGATATTTGCATTTGCGTCATCTCAAACAATTGCATCATTTCTAGGATCATTGCATCTTCATTATTATGTGGTAACTACAGTCACACCATTTATGGACTACTTACATGAACACGATTCGTAGGGGCATCTACATCTTTTCATGAAGCATTTTGCATCATTATTGATCTTTGCATTTTCATCATTCAGAAGCATTTGCAAAATGTCGATCTTTGTATCTGCATCATTCCATGAAGTGGTTGTTTCAACATTGATCTTTTTAGAAGCATTTGCACATTGTCAATCTTTGCATTTGCATAATGTCGATCTTTGCATCTACATCATTCTATGAAGTAGTTGCAGTATTCGAGGATACTCATATTTGTATCATTCAGAAGCATTTGCACAATATTAATCTCTGCATTTGCATCATAAAGAAGCATTTGCACAGTATTGATCTCTGCATCAAGAAGCATTTGCATCAATCCCAGACATTTACAGTTGCACTATGAAGCATGTGCGTCTCTGCATCTGCATCGTGAAGCATTTGCATCAATTAAAGACATTCGCATTTGCATCATGAAGCATTTGCATCTTCTCTCAAAACCTTCAGGTAAACTTTCAACACATTTTCAAAAATCGTGGATAAATCATCCGGACACCATATTCAAAAAATACCCTTGGCTTCACCCAGGTCTCTTCTCAACTTTTATCTTAACCCAGGTCATTTCAATCTCTGGCTTCATCTAGATCTCTCTCGACTTTGGTTTCACCCAGGTCATTTCAACTTCTGGCTTCATCTAGATCTGTCTCGACTTTTTGTTCCGCCCAAGTCATCTCATTTGAAAATTATCTATGGTTTCGCCTAGTTAACATTTCGACATCTGGTTCCGCCCAAGTCATCACATTTGAAAATTATCTTTGGTTTAGCCTAGATAACTTTTTGACTTCTGGTTCCGCCCAAGTCATCTTATTTGAAAATTATCTATGGTTTCTCTTAGATAACTTTTCGACTTCTGGTTCCGTCCAAGTCATCTCATTTGAAAAATATCTATGGTTTCGCCTAGATAACTTTTTGACTTCTGGTTTCGCCCAAGTCATCTCATTTGAAAATTATCTATGGTTTCGCCTAAATGACATTTCGACTTCTGGTTTTGCCCAAGTCATCTCATTTGAAAATTATCTATGGTTTCGCCTAGATAACTTTTTGACTTCTGGTTCTGCCCAAGTCATCTCATTTTAAAATTATCTATGGTTTCGCCTAGATAACTTTTTGACTTCTGGTTCCGCCCAAATCATCTCATTTGAAAATTATCTATGGTTTCGCGTAGATAACTTTTCAACTTCTGGTTCCGCCCAAATCATCTCATTTAAAAATTATCTATAGTTTCGCCTAGATAACTTTTCGATTTCTGGTTTCGCCCAAGTCATCTCATTTGAAAATTGTCTATGGTTTCGCCTAGATAACTTTTCGACTTTTGGTTCTGCCCATGTCATCTCGTTTGAAAGTTATCTATTCGTTTTGCCTAGATAACTTTTTGACTTCTGGTTTTGCCCAGGTCATTTCAATTTCTGGTTTCGCCAATAAAATCACACTGAGATGAGGTAAGGCCCTGGGACTTCCGCTGAGGTATTCTCTTCTCTCACAAATCGAACTCATTTCCTTAAGACCGGTCGAGCCTTGATTAGTCAGGGAACTCAAGTTAAGGACAAATATTTTTGTTACTCAAATCTACACCAAGATGAGGTAAGGCCCCGAGACTTCTATCGTGGTATTTCCTTCTCTTGCAAGTCGAACTCGTTTCCTTAAAACGGGTCGAGCCTTGATTAGTCAGGGAACTTAATTTAAGGACAAATTCTTTTCAAAAATATGATTTCATCCCAAAGTTATATACATATCATGTGAAAAGATATTTTTCCAAAAACTCTGCTAGGTTGCCAGGGAGTTCAGCAAAATATCCCGACACATGTAATTCAAATGATTTCACACCAAGATGTGATAAGGCCTCGAGACTTCCGCCGAGGTATTTTTTTTCTTGCAAATCAAAGCTGCACCAAGATGAAGTAAGGCCCCGGGACTTCTGTCGAGGTATTTCCTTCTCTTGCAAATCGAACTCGTTTCCTTAAGACGAGTCAAGCCCTGATTACTCAAGGAGCTCAATTTAAGGACAAATTCTATTTTACAATTTACAAAAAATGAAAAAAAATCAAAAAATGAAGAACAAATAAATAAATAAATAAATAATGATGAGAATTCTCCCTTTCTATCCTTCACGTGTGATTTCACTGACCGGACAAAATTATTGTCTAGTTATCTTTGCCTGATTCCTGATTCTCAGTAATAGTCAAAGAGGGGCAGCTGTAGACACCTAATTTTGTCTGAGCCCCCTAAACTGGGTAGATTCTCCTTTTCAACTTCCCGGAACGCAAAGAGACCTCCACCATTCCATAGATGGGTCCCCAAGACTTTGTTTCGAAGGTCAACTCAAAACGTCAACCCCAAAAAAGTCAACCTCAAAAAGTCAACCAATGAAAAAGTCAACTCCTAGTCAAAATCAAGATCCGAAGTTGAAGTGAACAATGGTGAAAGAATTTTGATAATCCGAGGTCTACAACGAAAGATATAGAGTTCGGAAGATGGGTTGCGGAAATTCAGTGTAGGGGAAGACCTAATCTGGCAAATATGGGGAAATTGTAGAGATGGCCCAATTCGGTGAAATTGAAGCCCCCAGTTGATAAATGATAAAGAAACAAAAATAGCCCAAGGCCCAGTTTGAAGTGGATCCCAAGGAAGAGCCAGTTAGAGCAAAAACGAAAAAACAAAAAAATTCCCGAGTTTGAAAAAAGGAAAACTAAATTGGAGGGGAATTTGATCGTAAAAATTGGGTGTTTTTGGACCAACTCAAATTCAATATAGGAAAAAGAAGTAGAAAAAGAAAATCTGGAAATCAGACCTGTTTTGAGTAAAATCGAGGTTTCGGAGGTTGAACAATTTCTGAAAATCCCAAAGAAAATTTCGGGAAAAATAGCAAACGAGCTCGAAAAATTATGAAAAGTTCCAGATTTGAGTTTTATAATTTTTGAAAGGGTTTGGTGAAGAAAAATCCGGAATCGGAGCTCAAATGAAAAAGAAAATTTCGGAAAAAATAGCGAACGAGATTGGAAAATTATGAAAACTTCCAGATTTGAGTTTTATAATTTTTCTAAGGTATTGGTGAAGAAAAATGCAGAATTGGAGCTCAAATGAAAAAGGCTAAATTTGGGAGGCACTAAACCGAAATTTCATAGATAAATCCGGGAAAAATAGAGAATGAGCTCGAAAAAATGTGAAAACCTCCAAAACCAAGTTTTATATTGGATGAGATTAGTTGGTAAATAGAAATCCAAAATTGGGGTCCATTTGCAATTAAATTAAGTTCGGGGGCTAAAAGGTAATTTTACCAAAAAAAATCGAAAAGGCCCAATTTGCAATTAAAAAGAAAATGAAAGATGAAGGAATTTCTGGGATATTCTAGTAACCTGGGCTGGTCAGCTCATGAATGAAGGGTGAGATTTGATTAAATTCATCCAATGGTCACTATCACATTACAAGATGTCATTTTTACTATTTTGAAAGTGTCCTTGCCCATCCAATGGCCTAGGTGTATTGTAGAAAGATAAGTACATCCTTCAATGGCCAAGATCAAATTGCAAGATAGCATTTTTATTGTCATGAAATATCTTTGATCCAATGGCTTAGATTGTGGGAGAAAAGATGAGCACATGACATCTAAGGGCTTAGAGGAGAGGAGAAAAAAGGGAATCACATTCACTAATACCATAAGGCAGCCGGCCATTCAAAGAAGAAAGGGGGGTTCAGATTCTTTTACAAGGCACTTGATTCTTGAGAGAAAAAAAGAGGGGAAAAAGAAAAGAGAAAGAAAGAAAGAAATAAGGCATTTTCTTACTACTCTTTGATTTGGAAAGCTAAAGCAAGGTAGCTATTTTCTTCCATGCTCTCCTCCATGCTTTATTCATATGATTTTTTTATTCCTTTGTGATTTTTATTTTATTTTCTTTCATGAAATAAAATTGTTTTTCAAAACTATTTCTAAAATATTTCTTCTTCTTTTCATCAAATAACAAGGCTTAGCAACTTTTTTCTCACATATCTAATCTTGGCTGAAACTTGAAGGCCATTTTTGTGCTTGTTCTTGCTTGATATCTCTTGCTTGGTTGGTTGTGTTCATGTTCTTAACTCTTGATTGATTCATTTGTGGTAGGATAGATCTCCCTATTTGTTGCTTCATGTTCATGCATTCATCTCATCCCCACTTGATTTTTGATTTAAGCCAACCAATGGCTCAAAGCCAAGCTCTCATGAGCATGCCTGTGGAAAAATGAAAGGTTGTGAAAGTTGGATTTTCTGATTTTTCTCTCCATGCATTCCTTGTCCAAATTTAAAGTTTTTTTAACCACAGGTTGTAGACACTTTAAGGAGCCTCTAATAATTTTGTTTTGAAGGTTTAAAAATGGATTATGACAAAACAGTTTTGAACTCACTGTTTTGATTTTGGTAAAATCCGGTCATAGTATCCATACTCCAAAAATTAAGCTGATTTTTTTCCAAAAAGATAAACATGTCCTAGGTCTACCCTAATTTTTTCAGAATTTTTTTAAATTTTTTAGGAGGGCAAAAAAATAGATTTTCAAAACTGCCTAATGGATTTTGACAAAGCAGTTTTTAACTCACTATTTTGATTTTGGTAAAATTCGGTCATAGTATCCATGCTCCAAAAATTTGGCTAGTTTTTTCCCATGGAGGTCTACATGTTCTAGATCTACCATAATTTTTCAGATTTGTCTGAAATTTTTTAGAAGGGCAAAAAAATAGGTTTTCAAAACTGACAGTGATGGTCAGATTTGTTTTCAAGAAAGTAATAATTTTCTGTTTTGGTTGGGATATTAAGAGGGGGCTGATTTGGGACATTCGTTACTGTCTTAGGTTAATATCCATGTCATCTCAGTCATAAAATTTGATATTATAAAAGTCGGGTCAAGGTTGGTCAACCCGGGTTTCAAAACTAGGAAAAATAGAGCTTTTAAATAGGGGTTCGGCCAAGGCCAATTTTTCATCCCAAAAGTTTTGATTTTCTTTAAACCCAAGCTTAAAGTATTTTGATTTTGAAAATTCGATTTAAGTATCTTCCTAAGGTAGTCGGATACCTTTTCTAGGTATACGGATGTCCTTACTCTAAGGAAGAAATACATCTCTATGCATTGATCTTTAAAATGTTTTAAATTTTAATTTAACATAAAACGTGTGTTTCATTTCCTACACTTTTAGCGAGAATTGGTTCTTAATCTTGCTGGGTTGCCGGGGAGGTTAGGAAATTCTTCAACGCACGTGTTTATGAAATTGAAATACATTGGATTTTGTTTTATTCAAAATCATATAAATATCGAAAGGAAGAAATAGTTTTCGAGCTTTGTCGGGTTTGCCGGAGAGTGTGGTAATATTTCTCGATGTATGCTATTTGTGTGATTCCTCACATGAAAATTATATGTCCATGAATATTCCATGTTGATGTCATTTTATGTTCATGTTGCCTTAATTACATTTTACCATGTCTAGCATGCCATGTCATTCATTCATGTGCCATGTCATTCAAGAGCCGTGTCATTCATTCACATACCATGTCATCTAGATTATGCCATGTCATTCATTCACATGCCATGTCATTCAAATTGCCATGTCATTCATTCACATGTCATGCCATCTAGATTAGGCCATGTCATTCGCATGCCATGTCATTCATATGCCATGTCCTCCACTCACATGCCATATCATCTAGATTATGCCATGTCATTCATATGCCATGTCATTCACATGCCATGTCATTCACATGCCATGTCATTCATTTTTCCATGTCATTCACATGCCATGTCATTCATATGCCATGTCATTCATATGCCATGTCATTCACATGCCATGTCATTCATTATGCCATGTCATTCATTTTGCCATGTCATTCATATGCCACATCATTCACATGCCATGTCATTCATTATGCCAAGTCATTCATTATGCCATGTCATTCATATGCCATGTCATCCACATTCCATGTCATTCATATGCCATGTCATCCACATGCCATGTCCTGCATATTTCCATGTCATTCACATGCCATGTCATTCATTCACATGCCATGTCATCTAGATTATGCCAAGTATTCATGTGCCATGTCATCCATTCACATGCCATGCCATAATTAGGCAATGTCATTCATATGCCATGTCATCCATTCACATGCTATGCCATGTCATTCGTATGCCATGTCATTCATATTGCCATGTCATCTATATGCTATGACATTCACATGCCATGTCATCCATAATGCCATGTCATCACATGCCATGTCATTCCTATGCCATGTCATTCATTCTCATGTCATGCCATCTAGATTAGGCCATGTCATTTGAATGCCATGTCATTCATATGCCATGTCCTCTCACTCACATGCCATATCATCTAGATTATGCCATGTCATCCCTTCATATGCCATGTCATCCATTCACATGTCATGCCATCTAGATTAGGCCATGTCATTCGCATGCCATGTCATTCATTTATGCCATGTTATTCATTCACATGTCCTTCATTATGCCATGTCATTCACATGCAATATCATCAAAATTTGCCATGTCATTCACATGCCTTGTCATTCATTATGCCATGTCATTCACATGCAATGTCATTCTCATTCTCATTCTCATTCTCATGCCATGTCATTTTATTTTCCATGTCGATTTCATTCAGATGACATTCATTCATGTGCCATATCATTCATATGCCATGTCATTTTGTTTGCCATGTCAATTTCATTCACATGACATTCATTCATGCCCTATGTCATTCATATGCCATGCCATGTCGATTTCATTCACATGCCATTCATTTATATGATATGTCATTCATATTTCATGTCATTTACTCTTTGGCTATATCATTTAAATTTTGTCATGTCATGATAACTTGTTTGCCATGTTAATCACACATGTTATACCTTCAAGTTTTAATTTTAATTTGCACATTCATGATCATCCAGCTTTTTGAAAATTGAGATTTTTTTAATAAAATAAGGCAATATCCCCGAGTTATTATAATTCATGAATTTTTATCCGGGTTGCCAAGGAGTCTTCATCAACTATATTAACCAAGGAATACCTTTTTAAAAAGAGTATGATGCGGAGATTTCTAAAATCAATAAAAAAATCTATATTTTACTGGTTTGCCGAGAAATATAGAAAATTTTTGCAATAACAAATTCTGGATCATTCTCGAACAAAAATAAGATTGTTTTCAAAATGGGAGTTATTTTCAAATACCAAATCTAAAGCCAAATTTTCACCGAGACTCGAGATAATACATGACTAATAAGGTACCATTTTATACAGGTGTTGTGGGGGTGCTAATCCTTCTCCATACGTAATCGACTCCTGAACCCGTACTTGTTTTCTCTGTTCAAAGCGCATAATACAAGATTGGTTTTAAAAATGTTTTAATTAATTTTAAAATATTTTTTGTAAAATCCGGTTTTAATAGATGGTCGATCACACCTAGCCAAAAAAGATTGGTGGCGACTCCATTTCTTTTTTTGAGGTCGTTTTCATACCCTCGACCTTTTGAATTAAGAGGAATTAGGTCGTCTTTTCCTCTGCCTGTTTCCCCCTCACTCGAACAGGTTTCTCCATCCCCTGAGGATAACGTATCGACAGTCATACTTAGATTTCATCACGAACGGGTCCCTAGCATGAGGATGCTTATGGTAGGGTGTTATTGGGTATGACATGAAGCATACGAAGATGAATGAGTGGTCCAGAGAGGATTCATCACCCCAAGTGATATGAGGGGACATATCTCACATGTATATGGCTTATATTAACTTATAGAAGTCCTTGGCCAAGGCAATACTAAGGAGTTAATATTAAAGTTGCATATCTAATATGGAATGGGATTAAGAGTAGACACTGGACCATGCTCTTTTCTATCCCGGGATATTAGATGAAGGGATGATGAAGGGATCGAATTACACAGACATATTGTACACGAAAGGCTTGTCGTAACTTGATGACTATCTCGACATTTGGGTGGTCATGATGCATTGCTAGATGCCGCTCATGATCTATAAATATGAATTGGAAATTCTCTAAAGGATTTAATTTATATTTATTACCAACATGTTGGGGGCCTGATGGGTCACACACAAAAGGTGATTAATGGAATTAAAATGAGATTGGGCCCAGATTAAATATTCATTAAGTGTTGTGGGCTTATTGTGAATATTCAATAATATGTATAAGGGCTTTAGTGCAGTTAGTCTAATAGTTGGCATACACTAAACCTAGTTATATATATGCCTCATATGTTGTTTTCGCCTCCATAAGCAATCAAGAAACCCTGGTAGCCGCAGCCTCTCACTCTCCCTAAGAGTTCAACCGTAGAGACAAAAAAGGAAGAGAAAAATCGTTTTCTTCTTGCATGCTTTGAATCAGCTAACTAGTGTAAGAGGAGGAAGTTTTCTCACAACCTAGACTTCTAGCATCGTCTTGGCAAAACATAATCTCAACCTTGTGAAGGTTTTCGAGTCACCTGAGTGGATTACTGTTAGAGGTCTAACAATTAGACGGCTTTGGTTTGCGACAATCGGGCTTTGGTGCAAGAACAAGAACATCAAGAATTTGTCTTGAGGTTTCGGCAATCTCCATTACAGAGTATGAGATTTTGATTGTTATCTGTTCTTGACAAGATGATCGTTTTGAATTCATAAGCAGATACATTGAGGGAATCGGTTTCTCTTTGTTTTAGTTTTATTCCGCTGCGTTGTTAGTTTAACTTGTTGATTAAAATATACATTATCTCTGATTGAGCATGATCCGAATCCCAACATTCTCTTCCTTGTTGAGTGAGATTGCTTTAGAGAGTAAAACACCAAAGATATATCTTTTGATTGTGATCTTAGGATCAACTTCCTAGCACAAGTGAATCACCATACCTTAGTGAAGGATCCATCAGCTGTTCGTGTGGACTAGCTCTAAAGGAAGGACAATAGTGCTTCTTGTGATCTTGTTCGAATTGGATCTTGGACTCCATAGCAACTTGCAATTTGGATCTACAACTTAAGGTTACGATATCTTAAGTAGGTAATTTCTAAATCATATGGGTGATTTATTTTGTTTTGAATGCTATAAACCTATGCTAAACACAAGCCTAAGAGCCTATTGTACTTCGAGTGCTTCTTTGTTTACTTTCGCTACACTTTGATTATTTTGTTTAAGCATGAGCCCAAGAGTAGCATAACCCAACAAGATCATTGTCGCAACCTAAAAAAATAACATTAACAACGACAATAACAACATCTCATCGCAAGACTTTCATTATTCTTTTCCTGAGGCATAACATTAAAAAAAAAATGAGGAAAAGTCGACATAATTCCTCTAGAAAAATGAAGGTGTCGATATGTGATCCCGGATCGCGGGGAACCCGTTCGAGTGAGGGGGAAACGGAATCAGAGGAAAAGACGACTTAATTCCTCTAGATTGAAATAAAAGGTCGAGGGTATGAAAACGGTCTCGTAAAAGGACATGGAGTCGCCACCAATCTTTTTTATCTAGGTGTGATCGGCCACCTATGAAAACCGGTTTTATAAAACATTTTAAAATTAATTAAAACATTTTTTAAAACCAATTTCAAGTCTGCGTTATAAACCAGAGAAATCAAAGAAGCGGGTTCGGGAGTAGGTTACGTAGTGGGAAGGATTAGCACCCCCACAATGCCCGTATAAATCGGTACCTTATTAATCGTGTGTTATCTCAAGTCTCGAAAAAAGAAGTTGGTTTTTAATTTAGTATTTCAAGTTAATTCCCAATTTTAAGAAAAATAATTCCATTTTTAATTGAAACTGATCCGGAACTTATTAATTCAAAATTTTCCTATATTCCCCGACAAAATTGGCAAAATATAGAAATTTTTATTCATTTGGAAAACTTTTCGAATCATTCTCGTTTTTTGAAAGAAAGATATTCCTTTATTAGTGATAATTGATGATATTCCCTCCAGCAAACCCGGTAGAGAACTCATGAATTATTTTAACTCGAGAATATCTTTATTTTTATTGAAAATCATTATCTTTCTCAAAACATTTAAGAACATGAACATGTATGACATGAATAAAATGACATAGCAAATCTAGATAATATAATGCAACCTAAATGATATGACATAATTCAAATGACATAGTATATTCTAGGTAAAAAAAAAAATTCCTAAGTATCATGGCATATTCTAAATGAGATAAAATGATTTAAATGACATGGCAATTCTAAATGATATGGCATATTTTAAATGACATGGCATATTCTAAATAATTAAACCTAGATGACATGGAATATGATCTAAATGAAAAGAAAAGACATGGAATTAAAATAATGCTAATATATAATATGCATGAAAATAAAAATAAAAATAATAATGCATGGACATAGTATATGCTAAACAATATAACAAAAATAACTAAATAAAAAACATAGAATATCATGAAACATTCAAAATCATATGGCAAACAAATATAAAATCATAAAATGTGAATTAAAATAATAATAATAATATCATGCAAAATATCATAGCAAAAATCACACATTTAAATAAAATGCATGAACATGGAAAATGCAATGCATGAAAATGTATTTTTTCCTTTAGTTAAAGAAATCCGTATATCTAAAAAGATATCCGGCTACCTTAGGAAAATATATCAAATTAGATTTTCTAAATAAAACAAAACATTGTGATTGTTTGAAAATAATTTAGAAGGAAAACTTGAATAAAAATTAAAACCCTTACCAAACCCTTTTAAAATGGCTCTAATTCCCTAAGTTTAAAATCCCAGACTTAACTACCCTTAACCCGAGATTTATAAAATCATTTTTAAAGTTAAAAAAGGCTTAGAAACTACCCTAAGACAGTAGCTAAAACTTCTACCTAGCCCCCTCTAAATGCCTTAGCCAAATTTAACCCTTATTCCTCTTTTGATTTCAAATCTGCCTCTACTATCCGGTTTTGCCACACGATTTTTTATCCTATTTTAAAAAATTCTAACAATTTTAAAACAAATATTGGAGACTCAGAACATGCAAATATACACGAGAACAAATTGCCTTAATTTTATGATTAAAGATGACTTCCCAAAAAAATTGAAAATGTTCGAGTACTGGGTGAAAAAAAACTGTTTGTCAAAACACATTTTTTGCCTTTGATAAATTCATTCAAAAACCAAAGTGGAAATTGTTGGAAACCATCCTAAAGACCTAAGTACAGTAGTTAAACATTTTAAAAACCTTGGACAAAATTGGCTAAGTAAAAAAAAATCACAAAGGTAGAATAATCAATTTGACAATTCCTTAATTTTTCACAAGTATGCTCAAGGGAGCATGACTTTGAGCCATTAATTGGCCTTAGTCACAAATCAAGTGGCAATGACATGGAATGCATGAACATACAGAAAATTAAATATATGAAATGCATGGTCTAAAGGTCTAAATGGTAAAGGAAATGCATGATAATTCATGGCAACCTAAATGCCTAGCATGAATTTGCATGGCAATAAATGCTATCCTAACTCTATATGCATGCAATGCTTGATAATGTAAATGTGACTAGGACCTAATATGTTATGAATATGCATGAAAATAAATGTGACCTAAGACCTAAATAGCATATTAATGCATGACAATACCAATGTGATTTAAGACTCAATATGCATGGCAATACCAATATGGCCTAGACCTAAAATGTAATGAACATGCATAGCAATACTATGAACATACAATGACTCATGAAACTAATGTCAATGCTAGAACAAACAGCAACTAATACACAATTTCAAGATATGATAATGCAAAGCATGTTACCTGAACAAAATGCAAATGCATGACAAGGCAAGGGATGCATGAAAAGGCCAAATGATCACATGAGACTCTAATGCAATCCTATTTAGTAAATGACATAAGTACATGACAAATCATATTAAAATGAATAATGTCATGACATTTTCAATAGCATATAACATACCAAAATCAAAATGCACAAGCTCATGGCATGGAAATGCAAACAAGTTAAGAAACAAAAGGAAAATGCACATGCAAGGCAAACAAACATGGTATTGCCGAATGGTCATGGATCAATATGATGGCATTTTATCATAGCATTTTCATAAGCACATAGCATACTAAAATCAGAATATGCAAGTTCATGACATGGATATGCAAACAAGTTAAGAAGCAAAAAAAAAAAAATACATGCAAGGCATACAAAATGGAATGGCCGAATGGTCATGAAACAAAGCTATGAGAATGCAAACATGTAAGACATGGTACATGAAAAAAATTGCACAACATGAATATATGAACAACAATGGCCGAATATGAAAGGATGCAATATCAAGCATGGAAATGAAATATAAGTAAATATAGCATAGAAAATAATGTAAAGAAAATATATAAACAAGATTTAACATAGACATGCAAAAATTACAAGCAAAACAAGTAAGTAGAACAAGGAAAGTTAAGCTCCATGGTTGGTATCAAATGGGCATAGCCTCTCACCAAACCATAATCACTTGGTCTTGCCAAGATCATGAAGCCTTTCCATCTCAATAAAACAGAAAATAAACCATGTAAAACAGAAAATAAGGTGAGCTTCATGGTAGGTAAAAATGGGCATAGCCTCTCTCCTAACCATGGTCATTTGGTCTAGCCAAGATCATGTAGCCATTTCAACCTTTTTTGCTTCATATTTTGTAAAAATCAGAACCTTAGAATACTCTAAAACAACTTGTAAAAATCATTTTTCACAACAACATGCAAGGAAGAAAAAAAGGAAAAAAAAAAACAAGGCAACAAAATGTGCCATTCGGCCATGGCATGAAAACCATAAGAAAAAAATGTTTTCCATCATTTTAAAGAAGGCAAAAAAATGAAATCCATGCCATTCGGTCATTGGATGAAGCCAACATAAAAATGACATCTTATAGATTAAATCCAGCCCTCAATATGTGTACTCAGCCCTTGTAGATGGCCTAAGCCATTGGATGAAAAGAGATAATCCCATGCACTCCCTTGCTCAACCGAATTGATGCTCACCCTTGGATGAATTGTGCTCATCTTTTTTCTTTCATTCTTGGCCATTAGATGAGGGTTCTTTTATGACAAATAAAAATTTCATTTTGGCATTTAAACTTGGCCATTGGATGGTGCATTCAACTTTCCTACAAGGCACCCAAGCCATTGGATGAAGGAGGGACCATTTGCAAGGTGTTAGTGATAGCATGTGGCATAATAGTGACTAGGGAATTAAATTGTTTAAGCTTCCTTCTTCTCCTCTATGTTGGCTGACCAAGGGAAGAAAAAATCACAGCAATTCCTTCTTCTTTCATATTTTCTCCAATTACCAATTTGCCCTTTTTGGTTTTCTTGGTGAAATAACCTTTTTGCCCCCCGAACTTAAATAAATAGCAAACGGACTCCAAATTTAAATTTTATTTTTTCAATACTTTTGAAATAATAAAAAAATTAATTCTGGAAGTTTTCAAAACTTTTTTAGTCCATTTGCTATCTATTTCAGATTAATTTCTGAAATTACCCCTTTTATGCACCCTAACTTTACCATTTTTTTAACGAGCTCCGAATCCATATTTTTCTTCACCAATCTCTTACAAATAATTTGAAAATGTGATCTAGGAGTTTTCATAATTTTGGAGCTCATTTGCTATTTTTTCGGGATTTATCTACTTGAATTACTGCATAGGGGACCCGGCATTTGGCCTTTTTGCAAACGAACTCCGAATCAAGATTTTCTTTCACCATTCTCTTCGAAATGATTTAAGAATTATATTTACAAATTTTCATAATTTTTGAAGCTCATTTGCTATTTTTTCCATATTTTCCAATTTTGCCCTTTTACTTTCGAAACCTGGTTTTGCTCAAAACAAGTCTGATTTTTAGATTTTCTTCAAACTGAGCCTTGGGCTATCCTTGTTTAATCATTTTTCATCAATTAAGGGCTTTATATCTTCCAAATTGGGCCATTTCTATAATTCTTCCAAATTTTATTGAAATCCACCAAAAAAAACCTTAATTCTCGGTTTTCTTCCGAATTGACTTTTTTATCAGTTTTTCTTCCAAATAGCTTCTCCATTACCTGTAGTCAGTGCTTATCTTTCATTTGAGACCTTCAATTCTGATCAATTTGATCGTTTAAGCACCTTTCCCCAAATTTCCCAAATTAGGGTTTCCTTTCTACTAAATCTCGTAACCCAACTTCTGAACTCCATATCTTTCAATGTAGACCTCGGATTATCAAAATTCTTTCACCATTTTTCAATTGAACCTCAAATCTTGATTTTGAAAGTGGGTTGACTTTTTCAGTAGTTGACTTTTTTGAGGTTGACTTTTTCGAGGTTGACTTTTTTGAGGTTGACTTTTTTCGGGATTGACTTTTTTTGAGTTTTACTTTTTCTGTCTACTTTCTTAGACTAAGCCTCAGAGTACCACTTGCAGGATGAGAAAAGCCTTTTAGCATTCTGAAACATCAATTTAGGAAGAAAATGTACATGATTTAGGGGTCCAGACAAAATTAAGTGTCTACAATCATCATCTATGATAAACTCATCCTTGTCCACAAGAAATCCATATCCTTAGGAGCCTAGCGAGTCCTACTTGACCTATAGAGTTCTTGCATATTTTCAGCTTCCGATTGTGCATCTAATGCATTAATCATATGTTCGGGTTTTATTGTAGAGTCAATTTGTGTTTTTTGAATTTGTTCAAGTTCTACTTTACTCCCGTTGTCTTTATCTAGTATAAACTCATTTTCTAAAAAAATAGCATGCTTGGAAACAAACATTTTTGTTCCTCGGGATTGTAGAAGTGATATCTCATTGTTTTTCTTCTTGGATATTCCAAAAATTTATACTTAACCAATATAGCCTTTAGCTTGTCGAGTAGTGCTTGCCTCATATAAGCATTGCACCCCAAATCCTAATGTGGGATAAGCTTTGTTTCTTACCATTTCACATCTCATATGGTGTCTTGTCAGATTTGGTTGGAACTTTAGTTAGAAGATAAGTGGAATTTTCAAGTCCATAAGCTCCAAAGAAGTAGGAAGATTAGCATTGCTTATCATGGAACAAATCATGTCTAAAAAAGTTCAATTTCTCCTTTCAGATCTCAAATATGTTGTGGTGTTTTTGGTGGAGTCAATTGTGAGAGAATCCTATTAATTTTAAATTGATCATTACTTTTGAAATGACAAAAATTTTAAGTGTGTTTTATAAACTAAATTTGCTTTAAATTTTTGTGTATTTCTCAAACCAAAAATTACTGTAATGATTTTTTATTTGAGCTTAAATGTAAATCCAGTTGCTATTTAAAAAGAATTTATTTTCCTTGAGCTTTATATAATTGTGATACTATTGGTTTTGAGAAATGAAATCTTTTATGTCCTTAATTTGGAAATGCAAGTCCAATTGACATTCAAAGAAAATTTATTTTCCTTGGAATTGTTATAATTTTGATTTCTATTAGATTTGAGAAAAGTACTTTTTTTATAAAAATGCAAGTCCAATTGATATTCAAAGAAAACTTATTTGTCTTGGACGTACTATAATTTACATTATTGATTTCAAGAAATGACAATTTTTCAACGAGCTTTACTTGACTAGAGCTTTTGCTCTTGAAAAGAAAAATGTATTGAGTTGTAGTATTTTCTTTAAAAAATGAACTTTTGGAGAAAATGAAAGTTAAAGAAATCTTTTTCATGACTAAGCTAAAAAGAAAGTTCAAACAATTTTACTTTGCAAATATTTATTTCTGGATTCAAATATTAAGTGAAAAATATTTTTTCAAATTTTTTTAAATTTTTATCTCAAATTTTTTACTTTAGAATAACTCCCAAATAAATTATTTTTGAGATTGAAAAAGGTTGATAAAAGCAAATAAATTTAAAATAAAGAAACAAAATAAGATTTTCATGATTTAAAAATTCATATTTTTTAATTTGTAAAAGAAGGGATCAATCCCCTATTTTAGGGGACCAATCCGCTACATGGTAGAAAGCCTCGCTGAAGCTAATTTGTTTGAAGGGATCGATCCCCTCAAAAAATGATCGATCCCTTAGTGTCTAGCAACCTACTAGCGACTATTTTTGATACAACCAATGGCTCTTTTCACTCTTTAACCAATCAAGCTCTCTTTGTAGATACATAATTTTGTTTGGACTCAATTACCAATAACTTTTAAAATCTTCCCCCAAGATATTCCGAATTTTAAAGTTTACTAGTTGCAATTTTGGGTTTAAAAATCCACTTTAAATTCTTTAAAACCGAGTGGCACTTCAAGAATCACTGATCTTCAATTTTTAACTAAAACCTGAGACAAAGGAAATTTTAACCCCAAAGTCTATAAAAGTGTTAATTTTATGTGGTTTCTGCTCAGACAATGTTGGTATAATAAATCCTAACAAGTTTTATAGCTTGTAAGGAGTGCTATAAGGTATTGTAAGCTTTGTCTCATTCCATCTTACTTAACTTGAGGAAGAAGGCAGCATTTTACTCCTTGATTAGGTATTATTCAGCCTATAGGTAACCTTTTGAGCTGATGTTTTGTTTCCTTTCGTTTTTTCATTTTTCTTTTCGATTTTGTCCCAATAGCACCAAGCTACTGTTGGGTATTAATAATGCAATATGTAAATGTAGTAAAAATTTAAAATTTTAATTCCCAATTAGAAGGATAACTCATTGATTTCATTTGGTAAACCCTAGCACTAATTAGAAGATTAAAAAACTTTACCTCCAAACCCTATAATCAACCAAAACAATTAATTAATCTTATATTTGTAGGTCATGGTTGTCATCTAACAATGAGTCATGACCCTTAATTGTTAGGAAAAGTAAACGAGATTGACTAACATATCCATGGTTAGTTTTCTAGTATAATTATTATCCTTTCATCACTTAATATCTCGGTTTAACATTGAGCATGGATTAATGTCTACTTAATTTTGTTTAACCATATTAAGTCTCAAATTTAAACATCAACTCCTTAATAAGTTTTAGAACTATTCCAAAATCTTATTCCACTTTGGCAAAAAAATTCTTGAGTTAATTCTTATCAAGACTGATGAGATATTTTCTCGACCACTCAAGGTGATGAATCTTTTATTGATTAGTCTAGCATCTTCATATGTTTTATGTTATACCCAATATTACCTTACTGGAGCATCAGTGATTAGAATCATAAGTAAAGTAATACCAAAGTTTAACTCTCGTCATATAAGATCTTTAGTAATCTCAAGTTAGAGGATCACTTATACATCTTACCACATGAAAATCTTGCCATATACATTAGATAATCTCATAATTACAACACCTTGACACCTTGTAATTCTCTTGCAAAGCTTTATTTATTCCAAGGACTTTATCTTTAAGCATTAATATAAACATAAACAAAACCTTATGGATAAATGAAGACCTTTATTAATATAAAATTTACAATATAACATGTGTATTTCAGACAAATTCGATTGGTATCTATGGTATGTATTAATAATCCTGGTATAGTTCACCTACTTCACAAGATTAAACACAACCAAGGGATATCTTCTAAGTATACTTGGCAAGCAGGACATCTTGGAAGGAATGGAAGATTGGTTGTTGGTATGGATAAGGAACTAAGACTGGAATTGCTTCATTATTTCCATGGTTCTTTTGAAAGAGGACATTCGGGCATAGAGGCAACTATGAAAAGAATGGAAGTGTGGTGTATTGGAAAGGGCTCAAGAAGGATGTTAGGTAGTACATAAGGGAGTGTTCCATCTACCAAAGTCAAATATGATAATTCAGCATATCTAGAACTCTTGCAGCCATTACCAATTCCAAAAAAAGTATGGACAGACATTTCAATGGACTTTATTTAGAGTTATTTAGTATCTGTTGGAAAGAATGTGATTTCTTTTGTTGTGGACTGATTGAACAAATATGCTCACTTTATACCCCTTTCTTATCCCTATATTGTTATCTTTGTTGCTCAATTATTTCGTGACAATATTTATAAATTGCATGGACTGCCTAGAAACATAGTCTCTAATACGGATAAAATCTTTATCAGTCAGTTTTGGCAAGAATTGTTCAAGCTAATGGGAACTGAGTTGAAATTATCTACAACTTTTGTGACCAAACTAAATTGGTCAACAGGGGTATGGAAACTTATTTAAGATGCATAGTTGGTGAGAGGCCTAGAGACTGGTCTAAGTGGATATCACTCGCTGAATGGTAGTATAACACCATTTACCAAACTGCCACTCATGCTATTCCTTATGAAATTGTTTATGGACAGCCTCCTGCTGTACATCTGCCATATTTAGCTGGTGATTCAAAGGTATGTGCTATGGATCGAAGCTCAAAGGCAAGGGAATTTACTGTTAGAATGATGAAGTTTTATTTACAAAGAGATCAAAACAGGATGAAACAACAGGCAGATGAAATAAGGTCTGACAGAGTCTTTGAGGTTGGTGACATGGTGTATGTAAAATTACAACCATGCAAACAATGAACTGTAGCTAATAGGAGCTGCTTCAAGTTATTAGTCATATCCTTTTAGACCGTACAAGATTCTATAAAAGACTGGATGGTTTCTTATAAGTTGGAGTTGCCTACTGGTGCCAAGGTTTCATCCATTTTTTCATGTTTCACAGCTTAAGAAACACATTGGTAAGGAAACTGCACAATCACAGATGCCTTCTCTCGATGATGATGGATTGATGATAATCAAGGAACCAATAAGAATTGTGGAAAGAAGGATGAACAAGAAGAGTGGTCATCTCATCATTGAAGTGCTGGTTCAATCGAAGAATTGTTTCCTAAAAGATGCAACTTGGGAATGCTTAGCTGATATGGATAAGTAATTTTCAGGTTTCCATTCTCGAAGACAAAGATGTTTTGAACCATTATGAGTTCAATTATATTGGGCTATTCAATAAGTCTAGTTTTAATCGTAGTCTATAATTAGTATAAAAATGTTATAAGTTAGTTTAAAAGTTAATTATTTTATTGAATATGGAATTAGTTATAGTGACACAGTTGCGGGAAATAAGGGAGAGCCATTGAAAAGGGGCAAGGACCAATGGAAATTCATTCTGGCATTCTATGACAATTTTCTAAAATATTATTCTCTCTTATAACAGTTTCATTTTCTGCTATCCTTCTGCTCTATTGAGTTTCCTGGAAATATTGGTAAGTTGCAATGCATCAAGGGGGTGGCTGATTTTTCAAACTTCTTCTCCCCTTTATGTTCTCCCTGGATCCACGCCAAATGACAATTAATTCCAAACTTTAAATTGAAATAAATTGTTAACGTGGCACGAGAGGTCTTATCCTATGAGACCTAAGTTTAATTGTAGGTATATTGATATTCGAGAATCAAAATGTTGAAGTAAGAACATAATGTATGTGTTGGAAAAAATGTATTTGGAAAGTTTTTCATGAAATTATACATCATAACTAAGATAAATTACTCAAATTTGAGAAACAAGGATTAATATTGTTTAAACCATTGTAAGCTTATCAAGGAATTAGTACGTTTCACATTTTGGTGATAAAACTTACTTTTTCATGGTGATAAATTTTTTTCATCTTTTTGGATTAAGGATGGAAACCATATCATCCTTTCAGGCTGTGCCTCAATAATCTAAAATCATTTTCAATTAAGATTTCAAAGTTATTATCAAACAAGCTGATTTTATTGCTAAATACAGATCACCTTGATTTTTAAAACGATCAGCCTATAACAAACGTTACTTTTAAGAGCTAAGCATACGTCCATCAATAGTCCATGGACTCTAAAGTTAATTATTAAATAATAAAAATAAATTTTATATTCATATTTAAAAATTACACTTATTTATAAAAGAACACGTATTTAATAAAATTATAACTTTGGGTTAGATTAGATCATACTTAAGCTTAAAACGCAAAAATCCTAGCCACTAACTTGGCTTGGGAGTTGGGAAACGAACTGAGCTTGCGTTTTTGGAAAGATAACCTGAGCTTTAAACAATTCTAAATTAAATATTTGAGAAAGGCAAGTTACATTTCTGTTCTTATTGACTGAGTATTTATATAATTACAACTGTGAAGTGATATATACAAGAATTATCTACAATAATAATTACTGATATTATTTACAAGATTGAGATGTACTACTTCTATCTGATAAAAAAGCTTGGGATTGACTTATAGTTTTGGATGAGGATGGATGATCTGATAATTGTTGAGTGCAAAAAGACTTTAGACGCCCCGCAAGATGAGAGAGCCGTCGAAAACAACAATCTTGGATCTAAGAAAGAGCAAGCGTTGTTTGGATAAAGCTTTCGTTAAGGCATCAGCAAATTGATCTTTTAAATTGACATGAGACATTTGAAGGCAACCAGCTACAACTTGTTCTTTAACAAAGTGATGATCCAATGCATTGTGTTTCATGCAAGAGTGAAAACAAGATTTAAGCAGAGATAAGTTGCTCCAATATTATCACATAGAGTCAAGGCTGGTTTGGTTTGTGGAACCTGCAACTCAAATAAGAGGTTACGAATCCAAATAAGTTCAGTTGTTGTGTTTGCAGTTGCTTTATATTCTGCTTCAGTTGAGGAGCGTGCTATTGTTCATTGTTATTTTGAAGACCAAAAGATCACATTTCCTCCAATGTACACTATGTAAGCAGAGGTTAAAGTTTTATCATCTACATTTCCTTCCCAATCAGCATCTGTGTATGCAAGTAGCTGTAAAAAAGAGTTTCTTTTGAGAAATAACCCATGATAAAAGTGTTGCTTTCAAATACCGTAAAACTCATTTCAAGGAACTCAAGTGTTGAATGGTAGGTGCATGCATAAATTGTGATAATTCGTTGATTGAATATGCTATATCCGGCCATGTAAGAGATAAGTATTGAAGAGCACCCACAATACTCCTATAATCTGTGGCATTTGTTGATGAAGAGCCATCATGGAGACTAAGGGAGACTGACGGAGATAATGGAGTGCATACTATTTTTGCACCTATCATCCTATTTTTCTCTAGAAGATCTCTTATCTATTTATGTTGGGATAAAAACAAACCTTTCTCTATGGAAATGACTTCAACACCCAAAAATAATGCAATTGCCCAAGATCTTTGAGAGAAAATATGTCAGCCAATTTTGCAATAAACTCTGTCACAAAGGTGTCATTGTTTCTTATGATTAACAAGTCATCCACATAGATTATAAAGTAGATAAGAATTCCTTTATCAGAATATACAAACAATGATGCTTCAAAAATCAAATTGGTGAAACAATTTATGAGCAAAAATGAGCTTAACTCCTTGTACCAAGCCCGAGATGCCTGTTTAAGCCCATAGAATGCCTTCTGCAATTTACAAACATAGTTAGGGTGGTTTGAATCTTTAAATCCAGGAGGTTGTACCTTGTAAACCTCTTCAGGTAAAGAACCATGCAGAAAAGCATTATTAACATCTAATTGCCAAATTTCCCATTTCATGAAAGAGCTAGACATAATACAACATGGATGGTAATTGGTTTAACCACAGGGCTAAAGGTTTCTGTGTAGTCCATACCAGGACATTGATGAAATCCCTTAGCCACTAATCTGGCCATATAATATCAATGGTGCCATCTAGTTTTCTTTTTATCCGGAAGACCCATTTGCATCCAATTAGATTTTGAGTTGGATTTGATGGAACTAGATTCCACGTTCCATTACAAATGAGAGCATTAAACTTGTCTGACATTGCTGATCGCCAATTGGAATCTTTGATGACCTATAAGACACAAGTAGGTTCAAGTGGTTAGGAATCCATGCTGTAACATTGTTTTGAATGCATTCAATTTGAATTGGTATTTTTTGCATCATGATTATCATCATAATTATTGTGAAGAAACGTCCACAATAATTAGTCTTGGGCAATTTATTTGTGAAAATGTATGTATAGCCAAAAGTGGTTCGGCTACAGGGTGTTTAGTAGCATTGAGAATTGTCTTTGGCTTGAAAATATTGTTTTGGGATCGGGTTATCATTTGATGTGTTCTCATAGGTTGAGGGAAATATTCAATAAAATTAGATGGTATATTAATTTGAGAAGTTGGGTGAGAAGAAGACATACTTGATGCAGATTCCAAATTTTGATGGACGTCCTACTGCATGGCGGAATTAGGATTACCTTGTGAGGAGTTTAAGGGGGACATGACTTGCTGAGATTGTGGGGAAGATGCTTGCAACTCAAGATCAGTTTGAATGGGTGGAGATGTATTGGAAGTATTATGCATCAGAGGTATAGTATAAAATAATGGACCTAGGGAGATGGGGTCAATAGAAGTTTCATTACCAGTGAAGTGTAAGGTGGATGAGGCTTTAAGTTTTGCAGCAAATAGAAATTCAAATTCAATAAATCGAACATGCCTTGAAACAAAAATCTTACCAGTGACCATATCATAACATTTAAATGCACTTTGAGAAAGAGAGTATCCAAGAAATGTGCATGGTTTAGACTTGGGTTGTAGTTTGTTTGAATTGTATGGCTTTAACCAAGGGTAACAAAGGCAACCAAAGACTTTGAGTTTTGAGTAATTCGGTTTCTCACCAAATAATGTTTCAAATGGAGATTTCATATCAAGTAAGGGAGTAGGCATCCGGTTTATCAAACATGTTGCTGCTTGAAAATAATAAGTCCTAAAAGATGTAGGAAGTGAAGCTTGATGTAAGAGGGTGAGACCAGTTTCAACAATGTGACGGTGACGTCACTCAGTAGAACTATTGTATTGCAGTGTGTGGGGTGGGGTTTGAAAATGAGTGATATCATGTGTGGCAAAAACTTGATCCAATTTTTTGTACTCTCTTCCACGATCACTGTAAATAGAGATGATAGGTAAGTTAAAAAAATTCTCAACAATTGGCTTAAATTTGGAAATATAGAGAACACATCAGATTTCTTTTTCAAGGGATAAAACCAAACATATTTGGTAAAGTGATCAACAAAGATAACATAGTATTGAAAACCATCAACAGAGCAAATAGGTGAAAGACCCCAAAGATCTGAATATAATAATTCTAAAGGCATAGTGCTTTTCAAGGTAGAATAAAAGAAAATGAGTCTATGACTCTTATTACAATAACATGAATCGCAAGAGAACTTTAAACTAGATGATGAAAGTGGCAAAGTGTTATGTTGAATCATAAACTGAAGAATTTTAAGAGAAGGATGTCTAAGCCGTTGATGTCAAGTTGAAGCGTCAGACTTGATGCTTGTAAAAGCAGTCGGTGTTTGGTTTGAGACTTGTCCATCCCCAAGCAACTCATAGGTATCATCTTTATTCGGGCCATGCAGAAGAATTGCCCCCGTGTTTAGATCTTTTATCAAGAAATGTGATGGAAAAAATTCAACGAAAATATGACTAGTTTTATAGAATTTAGCAACTGAAATTAATTTTTTTCAAATTGAAGGAACACGGAAAATATCAAACAATTTAAAGGAATGGATATGTGGTTTTAAAGAAGTAGAACCAGTGTGTGTTATAGCCAAACTTGCCGTATTGCTTACAAGAATCTCATTAGGCTCATTATACTCATTGTATAAAGAGAGATCATTGAATTCTGAGGTGACATGGTGTGAGGCTCCAGAATCCATTATCCAATTTTGTCAGAAGCATGAGATGTAGTCACATGATTTGCAACAGTGGATGAGATGGTAAGATTTGCGGGTGAAGTTGAGTTGAAAAATTGCTTTCCCTTGAAGCATTGTTTGGCATTGTGGCCAGATTTGTCACAAATTTGACAAACAGGACGAGCACCTTGACTTGGTGAAACTGTGAATGAACTGTTAGATCGTCAGTTGATTAATTGAGGTTGGTAACCAATCCTAGCAGATCGAAATCTACTTGGGATATTGCTAGCAGTTGAAGGATTGCTCAATTTCTTTGTAAAATTGGCTGTAGCAATGGTAGTGTCATTCTTAGTGGCTTGTTATTTAAGATGGAGCTCATATGCTGTAAGTTTATCATGGAGCTCCTCAAATGTAATGGAACTCTCATGTGCTCTAATTGCTGCACCAATCTCCCTAAATTCATTGCCATTACATTAAGAGTATGAAGAATGAGATCGTCCTCTTCTATAGCTACACCATCAAGCAAGTTCATCAGCTATATTTTTCATAAGCTGTAAATATTCATCAACTGACCTGGATTCACGCTTGGTGCACGTTAATTTGTTTTTAAGATCCATTACTCTGTAACGAGTTCGGTTGGCATACAGATGAATGAGTTTTTTCCATACCTCTTGAGAAGTCTTTGATGAGGCTACGAAGGGCAGCATTGATTCTGATATGGAAGCAAAAATTGCATGGAGAATAAGCTTGTCCGGACGAAGCCAACGAGAATAATCTGGATTGATAAATTCCTATTCATCTCTTGAAATTGTTTTTTGGTGGAGATTGGTTTGAACCTTTTACATAGCCCATTAATTCAAGGCCAATCAAGAGCACATCGATATGAGCACGTCAAGATCGAAAATTGGAAGATGTAAGTTTCAATAGGAGTTGGGCAGCTGCATTAATGGAGATGACTGAGTCCATGGGGAGGTTTCTGTTGATGTCATAACTAGATGAATACTAGAGGATGTGTCAGTGGACATTGAAGGCAAAAAAAAAAAGTAGGACCAAGACTCGTTAGAAGGCAAAAAAAAAAAAGTAGGAACAAGACTCGTTAGAGCTATAGAGACTCTGATACCATTAAAGATTTGAGAAAGGCAAGTTACATTTTTGTTTTTATTGACTGAGTATTTATATAGTTACAACTGTGAAGTGATATATACAAGAATTATCTGCAATAATAATTACTGATATTATTTACAAGATTGAGACGTACTATTTCTATCTGATCTACTTCTATCTGATAAGAAAGCTTGGGATTGACTTGGAGTTTTGGATGAGGATGGATGATCTGATAATTGTTGAGTGCAAAGAGGCTTTACACTAAATACGCCATTAGCCCTTAGATTAGATCTGCTCAATGGTCAGACAATCTGTCCAGACTGACAGGCTCGACCTGCATTGAGCAAGGCTTGAGTAGGGATTTTGTTTTTCATTTCGGGCTATCTCGGCCAGAATTACTGTTTATGTAATAAAAATTTATTTTTTATTTAAATTTAATTATAAAAATATTAATATAAAAACAAATATGTTAATATTATTTAAACAGTGAAACGGGTTTGCAGACCGGTCCGAGCCCGTCGAAAGCCAAACTTGAGTAAAAGAAGAAAAAAAAATTCGGACCGCGGCCGACCTGGCTCATGTGCAAGTCGACCTTAGACATACATTGCATTAGAGAGTAAGATCGTAGTGTTATTTTTCAAGACACTTCATTTAGCTGAATAGTATTGAAAAAACAATATATTGTTTTATGAAAAGCAACAACATTAACCAAAGGGTAAAATCTTTCAGTTTTAGATTGATGAGAAACTTCAAATCATATTTCACATTTCAAAATGTGAGAAAAAGAGTAAAATCATGCGTTGATATCTGCATAGTTTTATTACCAAGTCTATTGGAAATTTGCTTAATTTGCACATTGTCGAACATTAACCAATCTACTAAAGCTCTACTGTATAATCATAACACCTCAAACGTCTAAGCCAACTGTCTTTTTCGCAAAAGTTGGCAAACAAAATGCAGCTGAGTGTACCTGAAAATGGAATTACAGAATTATTAAACTTTATTTTTTTTATGATTGCAGAGATATATTAAACTTTAAACATATATCGCAAAAGTTGGCAAACAAAATGCAACCGAGTGCAACCGAGTGTACCTGAAAATGGAATTAGAGATAAACTTTTTTTTTTTTATGATTGCAGAGATATATTAAACTTTAAACATATATCGTAAAAGTTGGCAAACAAATGCAGCTGAGTGTACCTGAAAATGGAATTACAGAATTATTAAACTTTTTTTTTTTTTTTTTATGATTGCAGAGATATATTGAACTTTAAACATATAGAGATCTCCTCACTCGAAGTTTACCTCACATGTTTGAATCTTGAAAATCCTTTTTTCCTCGTAAACACATGCAACCATTCAGAATAGTTTGAATACTAATATATACTATATATCCCTTTATTGAGAAAAAGTTTCTATTTAACGTATCGTCACTAAGAAAAATATTAACCAGTGTCATTAGATATTGATTAAGATGCTATTTAAAAAAATGAAATGAATTTTTTTTTTTTTGAATTCAATATAAATAATACATTAAATACAAATAAAAAAAAAATTAACCAATGCCTATAGACACCGATTAACCAGATCTTGTTAGTATATCAAAATTTGATGGTAAAAAGCAAAAGTGGATCAGAGTTTTACTTGATCAAAATTAAAAAAAAAAAAATTGATGACCTAAAGAGTTGTTGATCACTGTTATGCATAAAATAAAACTTTTTTTCTTTATATACATACAAAAATATTGGTAAATAGGTTTTTCAGTTACTTACAAATGTTAGGAGAAGATGTGTTGTGTCAAGACATGCATGCATAGATGCATGGTACAAATGAAGGGTAAGTAATAAAACTTGAATATAGAACTATTTGTGATTATCAATTGAATCAATCCTTGTTAGGTGATTATAAACTTTTTACAATAGTCACATATCTTGGAAACCTTTCCAGAATGTGCATTAATTATTACCTCTGCGTTGTAAAATTTCAAGGGTAGTTTGGCTACGCCCGAAATCTTGTCGGGATCGATGGGGTTGACAGGCTTTTTGAAGTCGACATATGGCCCTTCGATTGAGCAAAGCAAGAAACCAATCACTCCACTGTAATAATAAGATTGTTTTTTGTTAGACACAATTATAGCTTCTTATTGGTACCCAAAAAGTTCACAGAAATGGCAGACTTTCAGCATATATATATATATATATATATATATATATATATGAATGTCTTGTTTTTCGTATGCTTGTGACTTGCATGGTTGCTTTACAAGTGTAATTTTCAGAATTTGGCAGTTTATTTTAGATGCTTGTGGAAATCATATTATTAATCTTTTCAAGGCAGACTTTCAGCATAATATTAGTCCTGTGTCTAGCTACAATAGAAATCTGGATTTTTACTTAGATTATATCAAGAACAATCTCTTGATTTAAGAAGTCGTCAGTTTTTTCTGATGGAGAAATTAACATTACTATTATATGTATATAATGCATGCTATATATGTAATTTAGCAAATTAATTAGAAGCAAGGAAACAATAGGAAATAAAATTTGGAGTTGAGAGGGGGAGCATGCCTTGGATATGTAGGAACTATAGTCCAGGCATAGCTGATAGATCCTCTGAAAATAGGGCGAAAACTTGAAATGAGTTGTTCAATGTCGAATGGCTGATACCACAGGCTTTCTGCCTGGATGCACATCACTCCTCCTGGACGAAGAGCTTTTGCTGCCAACTTAAAGAATGGACTGTCAAAAAGCTCATGTTCAGGTCCTGCATCATATATATATATATATATATATATATATATAATATAACCCTCCTATTGTCAATATAATGAAGATACTTAAAATGGCTGAAAAAAATATGAAAATTAGAAGAGGGATATATATATACTTATGGGGTCAAATGCATCCACTATTATTGCATCATAGGTAGCATTTGGAACAGACTTCAAAAATGCAGTTCCTGTACGCAATTTTTTTTTCAGAAGCATAGAATTAGCTAGGGATCAGTTATAATTTAACAGGCAAAACAAAAAAAAAAAGAAAAAAAGGGAAGAAAGAAAGAAAGAAAAAGCATATATACCATCTTGAACATGAAGTGTTACACGAGGGTCATCATATCCAATGGCAATATCAGGGAAAAATTCCTTGTACACCTTTAAAAAATCATAAAACAATAGGCCAAGTGATTAAGGTCCTCATTGGTGAAATATATGTGTTTTAGGGTCTGAATGTTGAAGGAGTAGTGAAGGAGAAGATAGTAGTTGCGCTTGTTTGTTAACGAAATCCCACCCTTTCAAATTCCAGCAGGGGGAAAAAAGAAAAGAATATGAAAGCGGTTTATAAATGAAGATGATCCTACTCACATCAATCAGCATTGTGTCTATCTCGCATATATCAATGTGGTCGACAGAAGCGTGGCGAGAGATTTCCCGGAGGATGCCACCATCTCCTCCACCAATAAGCAACACCTAAAATGGAAGGAAAAGACAGTTACCAACCCTTCTGTTCTGAATAAGTTGTGGTATATATCTCCTCAAAATTTCCGGATGATTAAACCAATAATCTATATCTTAACTTGATCAAATAAGTAATAATTGGCATGAAGATTCATGAAATATTGCATAAAAAATGCTTGAGATATGTATTAATTATAATTTAAATGAACCTTGTTGGGGTCTGGAATGGAGCAAAGAGGAAGGTGAGTCATCATTTCTTGATATGAACATTCATCCTTCTCGGTCAGTTGGAGAGCCCCGTCCAATACAAACACCTTCCCATATCCTGCTGACTACAATACAAAAGTGCCAGCAAACGACAGGATAAATTAAATAAGTTGGTAGAACAATCTGATATATTGATTTCATTTCAGGATAAATTAAATTAATAATATACCTGAAACACCATCATTCTTTGGTACTTTGACTTCCCCTCAAATAAAACTTTCTCAACCTTTAAGAAGTGTGCTTGTCCTTCAAGATACATACATCCACAAGAACTTATCAATATTCGGCAACATCAGTGGAACTAGAAAATCTCATATCTAAACCCACATTAAAATGTCGAAAACTTTTAAAAAGTTAGATATGATTGCGGCAGCTTTGCTTAAGTCTGAATTCGGATTGAGTGCTTTTACATGACTCTCGTTGCTTATTCAGAAAAAAACAAAGAAGTTAACCAGATATCTTCAAAGGCAAAACCCTCAAAATTAAGCATAAAAAATACTAATGAGTCTGAACCTCAAAAAACTCGGTTTAAATAAAAACACACAGCACCCAGCATCTTCGGAACTGCGTCTTAGCACGTATGCTGCTGCGACAACCATTGCTAATAAATTAATTGATTCGACTTCCATGTATCAAGAAAAGGGCTCTCTAAAGTAAAACTAGAGACTAAATTTCTTTGCATGTTATCATTTCTTTTGGCTTCTCTAAAAATACAAATACAAGAGCATAAATGTTGAAACAGTTTTACAGGGTAGTTTCAGGTTTATGAGAACTGAAATGACTTCAACACTTGGATATTAGCGGGAATTCTTTTGAAGGATCCTTATTCTCCCATGCCTAGCTAAACACTTGCAGGTTTTTCCCATTGAGATTGTTTTGCTAAAGTCTATTGCTTTGCAATTAATTATAAGCTTGGAGTTTATTGGAGTTTTTTTTTTTTTTTTGTCAACTTATCAAATGGTTTTTAGGTGTATGGTGTTGTAGCTATATGTTCATGTGTTTTTAAGTAGAGGCGTTGTAACGTTTTTTTGGTTTAACAAAAAAAAGAAAAATACAAGGTAGATTTGAACAATTAATCTCTCTTGTGTTAAAATTTGATATGACAAAACCAGAATGTTTTCACTTTTCTATATATATATATATATATATATATATAAACAAACCTATAAAATTGATCTTAAGATAAGTTAAGACCTAGTATAATTTTCATAATCATCCTTCATGCGAAATGAATAGACTTATATATGCCTATCCATATATGTAGCTTGTTTTGTCGTTAGGGGAACAGATCATTGTAATTATACAACATAACTAGAGAGAACGAATCTCTGATTAAAATGGGGAAAAGGAGGGGTACTTAAACTTAAACAATATCCAAATTAAGAAGATAAAAAGCTATCTAGCTAGCTAGCTAGATATTTGTGGACAAACATAAAGTTCAATGAAGGAGAAACCTTTGAACAAAGAAAGAATATTATATACAGTAATCGGATCAAAAGGAAAAGGATATATGTAGGGTGAGTTTCATGCAGTTGATGGTGTTTAAATAAGGGAAAAACAACTTGATTTTTTGCTTTCTTCAAAGCTAGCTAGCTTTGGAGAGATGAGCCAATATATATAATATAAAAGAAGAAA